>OY759208.1:134351878-139493685 GCA_963662105.1 Meiosimyza platycephala
AACAGCAAATGGCGCCGCAACAACAACAACAACAGCAATTGCCGCCTCAACAACAACAAATGGCGCCTCAACAACAACAACAGCAAATGACGCCTCAACAACAGCAAATGACGTCACAACAACAGCAAATGACGAATCAACAACAGCAGATGACGCCTCAACAACTGCAACACATTACACCACAACAGCAACAACAAATAACGCCACAGCAGCAACAACAAATTGCACCACAACAACAACAAATTGCATCCAAACAACAGCAACAAATTACACCACAACAACAACAGAAAATGGCACAGCAACCACAACATCAAAATCAAATTCAAATACATCAGCAAAATCCTCAGCACCAGCAGCCCCCGACACATCAGCCACAACAGCAATCGCAACAGCAACACCAACTGCAGCAGAAGCAGTTACCGCCAAAACCACAATATCCAACTTATTCGCAATATCAAACTTCAATTGTCAATAATACCAATAGCAATGAGGATGTGTCGGCGATAGCAAGCAGTAGCAACTCACCGAAAACAGATGCTACAAAAATACAAATAAATCCTTATGTGGGTAACAATGATATAACAGCATTTATGCAACACATGAGCCAACAAGCTCAAGCCCAAGCTCAATCTCAAGCTCAAACCCAAGCGCAATCCCAAAAAGCTGCTGCAACAGGAGGAATTATTTCTGCAACAACATCCAATCCATTAAAACGTCCCGGTGATGATTTAGTGAATATGGATTACACAACAAATAAAATGGCAAAAACTGATAATACAATGCAACAACAACATGAACAGCAGCAACATCAATCACACTTGCAAGTGCAACAACAACAGCAACAGATTTCTGTTAATAAACATCAACAAATGTTTGATAGCTTCTTAGGGACAATGGCTTTAGGGAAACACTTGGGTGAAATAACACCTGAAAAAGCTTTCGACATGTACAGTCGCGCTGCTTCAATGGGTTTCGCAAAAGATTTCGGTTTGGCCAAAGATGGCAGTATTCAAATGCAACATCAGCAACAATCTCAGCAGCCTCATCATCTGGGACAGCAACAACAGCAAATGGGACATCATAGCAATCAGTTGCATATGCATCAACCACAGCAATTAAATCAGCAGCAAAATCAACAACAGGGTACTGGTCATCAACAGCAACAAAAATCAAATCAATTAGATAATAATGCAACAACAGCTGCTGCATCTCTAGGAAATAAACCTCTGAACTATGGCAATAGTCATTTACAACAACAACAGCAGCAGCAGCAGTTAAGCCATCAGCAACAACAAGCGAAGGGTGTTGACAACATTCATAAGCCACTTAATATGGCCAATACTTCTGCAAACTATTTGCAAGCGCAGCAAACATTGCAACAACAACAGCTCTACAATAATTCCAAGTTAGCTACTCCACAACAGCAACCGCAAACACACAATCAACCTCAAACATATTCACAACAGCAACAACAACAAACGCAGCAGCAGCCACAAACACAACAGCAACAGGTACATAAAGAAAACTTTTTAAAATTACACAAGCATTTAGTTATCAATGAATCATGATCACCTATCACGAGATTCCACTTATTAGCAGTACCGATTTTTCGATGCTGAATTTAAATTCGACCATACAAACCGATAAATCCAGTTGTGTAAATTTTTAATTTTTTTTTATAAAAATTTCTCTAGAATCGTTTAAAAATAACGATCCTCCTTTTATCACCTTTAGCTTTGAATATCATGAGAGCGGTTGATTAATACTCGCAACCTTTTTTATGCAAAAAGTTTATCTATAAATTTTGTTCCGACAGAATTTCCATCCGGTTAATAAGAAGGGATCGAATTCAGAAAAACTCTGCTAGTTAGTTTTATGTATGTATATTGTACATACATGATACCTCCTTGGCGGTCGTGAATAAGTAGGTACACATGTCGAAAGTATCAATATTTCAGAAAGAAAGTTTTTATGCTTGACGCCATTCCCAAAATCTTACCTTTGTCACAAGCCGTTTTCACGATGTTTTTTCTGATTTATTTCTAAAATTTCCTGAAATTGGATTTATAATTTCTTTCCATCCATAGCTACTATAAACTCATTTTCGGGGCAATTCGACTTAGGGGCCGTTCAAGTATTACGTAACGCAATTTTTGAAGATTTTTGACCCCCCCCCCCCCTCTCCTTAAATATTACGGTATCACCCAAGTGACCATGTTTACCTAAAAGTCACAATTGTGTTTCGCAATGTACCGGAAAGTCATTTTAGCGACTTTTGTTATGTTTTAGTCGCGTTTGCGATAGTAATGAATAAATCAAGAGATTTTTAACTCGCAGCGTAACGCGTTATTTTCGGTGAAAAACAAAGATTTTTTTTTTGATAAAAACTATTGTGTTTTAGTAATTTTAGTTCGATCAATAAGAAGCATTACCCAGCATATTGCTGAATAGATAATTTAATCTGGGGACAGCACCTGGCAATTAAGATATCTATGGCACTCCAAATGAGGTCAGTAGTTGTCTGGATCAATTTTGTGAAACGTCAAATTTAGGCTATAAAATACTGCACTGGCTCATCTCGGAACTAACGCTAGTGGTGTGAACACAACAGAAAAAATAATCTATGCAAAAAGGGAAACATTAGAAATATTCACTGCATCGCCAAAGGTCACTAATAATTCCACTTAGCAATGGATGAAACTAGTATGTTCTTTGTTTTGTAAACTTATTGTTGGTAAAATAATTAGGTTTAATGATAAGCGTTATTGTTTTTGTTTGGTAGAGTTGATTTAATAACGGTCTCTGTTATTATTCAAGTGATGGATCACTTCGACTAACTAGTAGCTTGGAAGAATTTATTTAATTTGTAATATAGTTATCGTTCTAAAAATATCGCTTCAATTGAAACTTTTTTTTCTTCTTTGCAGGCACATGTTGCTAACAAACATGATACCAACAACATGCTTAACATGTCATCTCACCATCTCTCGCATTCGCACCACTTGTCTGCCTACAATAAACCAACACCCCCACCACCGCAGACCTATAACAATCCTGCAAGTTCATTGCTTGATCCGCTACGTGGCCTTAATCATCCATTAGCGGAGAGTATGTTAGGTCTATCTTCTGCAGCTGCTGCAAGCTACTACGACAAAAGTATGCATCCGCCGGCTGCGCATATGTACAGCTCGACAACATCGACAGCGAAAAATCTGGGAACGTCGCAGCTTTATCAAACCAATTTAATCTCGGCTGCAAGCGCGGGTTCATATGGAAGTACGCAGCAAATGCCTGGAAATTATGTTCCAGGTAGCAACGCTAACAACACAATTGGTGGTAATCAACAGCAGCAGACGGTAAGTGACGCCAAACAAACTGCTGCTCCACCAATTGCTCATGCGCCAGCAAAGCGTGGACGCAAGAAGAAAGCGACAACAATAGCTGCAGAAGCGGCAGCAGCAGCTGCAAAACAACAACAACAACAACAGCAGCAGCAGCAGCAGCAGCAACAACATCAACAGCAACATCAGCAGCAGCAACATCAACAGCAACACCAACATCAACATCAGCAACAACAGCTGCATCATCATCAGCAACAACAGCAGCACCAACAACTTAATACTCATTTGTCGCAGTTGTCGTCCGCTGGTGCAGCTACATCAGCTCACGTACAACCAGCGCACCAAAGTGCTGCTACTAACGTCTCAGCGGCTCATCATCTACATGCTCATGCGCAAGCATTACAACAAGGTTATCAACTATACGCTGGTCTAAAAACAAGTGGAGTTAGTTCACCTATTTCTGCCAGCGCTACGGCTTCACCTGCGGCCGGTAGTGCCGGTGGTTCGACTACAGTGCCTTCATCCATGTCGAGCAATAGCGTTGGTGCCGCTGCTTCAAATTCAAATGCAAATGTAGCGGCAGCTGATGTGGCTGCGGCTATTTCTCTTAAAACATCAGCAGCAGCGGCTGCAGCCGCTGGCATGGTGCCGGGTAGTGCATTTAATTTTGGGCCAGCGCCAGGCAGTTTGGGTCTCTATGGCACGCCTGATCAGACCAGTAGTTATCTGGATCAATTTCGTGAAACGCCAAATCCCTACTACCCAATGCCTCCTGTACCGGCTCATCGCGGAACTAACGATAGTGCTTCCGCTAGTGGCGTGGATAAGGGACAAAATGCTCTTAACACTACGGGAGCTGCAGCGCCACCGGCTAGTTCGTACCCATTTTTGGCGCCGCATCCTTCAAGTCGTGCCAGTGCGTATCCGTTCATGAATCCAACCGCATCACAGCTGGAAGCAGCGAATTCCCAACTGTTCCCACAATATTTTCGCCGTGATGATTTTCATACACGCATGATTTTTAATCAAAGCTTACTCAGTGGGCCAGCTGGTGCAGCGGCAGCGGCTGCTGCAGGTTATGGGCAACCACCGGCTGCTTTTCGTCCCCCGGCATTAGGCATGCCGAAACCCTACGATATTAATCGTCAGACATGGTTTTAGCAGTGCGCCCCACAAGCGGGCGTTGACAATGCAGAAAACTCCGAAAGTGGAAGAGGAAGAGGGTTAGTAGGAGTGGTAGGAGGAGGAAGCGTAGAAGGTCGGGCAGGAGAAGGGATAGGAAGAGGTGTTGGAGGAGGAGGTGGAGGAGTAGTAACACTCAACGACAGCGGTAGTGGGGTTGGTACTATGGGTGGTGACCATCATCATCATTTGCATAATCAGCAACAGCAGCAGCACTAGTTGCACCATTAAAGGATGACGATCAATCAATCAGGAACTTAATGCGCTGGTCGCCTGTTTAATATGGAATAATCAAGGAAAAAAGTGGAGTTAACCGTGTGCCTCTGTTTCAGCAGTTTGTTTCCGTAACTCTATTTTTGACAATTTTTTTCGGTTAATTGAAAGATTTTTAAATGTTAAGTTAAAAGTTTACAAATGTACGGGAGATGAGAGCTTTTATCAGGAGCTGACATATAAATGACTTTTTTATACAGCTTACCATAAGCTAAATCTTTATTGGAACAGTTTTTTTTATCTTCAGTTAGGTTTAAGTTGTGCTTTTTTCAGCTAAAACTTGAAAAGAGATATTCGGTTACAAAATTGAGATTTGAAAAAAAAATACATTTTATCTTTTTTGAAATGAATTACTCGAATTTTCATGTATACTGAAAGTTCAAATTTATATCCTTTCATAGTTTCATTAATTTAAATGTTTCAGATTCAGCTTTATGCTCCATACTGACCCCTTGGACTGCAGCAGACAAATTCTCATGAAATTTTGTTTGCTCGAGTAAAGTAGCAGCGATAAACATTAATGTAAAATATGAATAGAAATTAATTCAACATTAGTTTAAAACTAAGTTCATTCTTCACTACTTTCAATTAGCACTAATAAATAATATTTATAATTGTTAAGCTTATATTTAAGAGCATTTGTGTAATTTGTCTATTAAGTTGTACATAATGTTTTTTTAATTTATTTTTAATGTGGATTTTATTTTTAAAAATTTTTTTTTCATAATTTACTTCTGTTTGAAATAATTTAAGTTTATTCTGTAAGTGATTTTATTCACAATTTGGGACCCATAAATAAACCTTTCAAAATTGCAATACAAATTTAAATGAAATGAAAATATTTTATTCATATTTTAAGCGTGGGTTCACCTTTTTCTTTTTTTTTTGTGCATTAGCATTTTTTGTTATTTAATTACTATTACATGTATATATTATTTTGAATTTTTATTTTTAATGCAAAATATAACTAAAATCTATGTGTTAAATTATGTAAATTAAGATAAATTTGCTTAACTTAAAGTTATCTATTAAACTAAACAAAATATTAAAGTGTCTTAAGTGCATATTTTTAATTATATTTTAGTTATTACATCAAAAACGAAAAACCGCTGAAATCCTATACTTATATGTACGTACTAAGCAGTTTTTTTCTTTTTGCCACATATATAATGTTTACCTCTGTACACAACAAAGTTATAACCCTTTAATTAATTTCTAAAATTGAATACGTATTTAGTTATTTATATAATTTAACACACAACACACGTACATTTAGTAAAACTGTTAAACTTTGTTAATTAGTGCAAAGACGTAAATATTCAAAAAAAGAATAAAAAAAATGAAATCATACTAAATGAGTAAATATAATCATGAGAAATGAACACATATTTATAACACAAAGTAAAATAAACTGTAACAATTATTAATAAACATATTACAAATATAAATAGACATATATATATATATATATATATACATATATGTATATATATTTGTGCAGTTTATTCTGCACCATAAAAATTAAAATTAATGAAAAAAAAATACAATATACATATATATGTAAAAAATTATGCTGTTTTACTCCGCCCTCAATCGGTAGATATATAGATGTACATACGCAACGTCGCGATGTATTACTTATTTTTGCCGGGTCGAACAGATCAATTGCACCATCGTTGGAGGAAAATATTACCATCACAAAATTACAGACTAAGTCAAAATGAAATGGAAATACTGTGGGACTTAATTAATTGATTTATTTAATATAATTACCATAAGTAATAAATTACAAATACTTAAAGGAAAATCTAAAAATGGGCATAGTGATATTTATATACCTACATACGTAAAAAATAAAATCATATGTTATTTGATAGATTAGGCATCATTAAAAATTTTGAAATTTTCTCAATATTATCTGTATTGATAACTTAAAGAAGTTCGGTTGGCTTAGTGTTGCCAAAAATTGTTTTTCTTAGTGGGTCCAAATTGGGACATTCATCAAGTAGGTGGCGAACAGTTGTTCAGACAGTTCAGTGCAGCATCGTTACATAGTAAGTATAGGTCTATGAGAGATTATCGTATGCCCGATACGTAACCTTACAAAGATTTTGCTAAGATGTCTGGAACAAGAAGTAAGAAAGTACGCTCCAGATCTATCAGTGTTGATAAAACTGTACTTGTGATTATACTCTAACCATTCAAGTTTTTTTTTGTTGTAGGTACTCTTTGATTGTCCGACTAATATAATCATCTGTCGATGGATGAAATATGTAGCTTGACGAATTGTGTGTGCTAGTGGCTTCTTTATCTGTAAATTCATTGCCTACTATGCCTACGTGACTCGTGTTTTTTAAACGAAACATTAAGCAAAACAATTCTTCGCAAGTTGTTAATAGAAATAGAAGGCAGGTGAGTACAAGCACTCGCAGCCAAAAAAATCTTGAAAAAGCAAAAAAATTCTTCGGAAGTTGTTAATAGAAATAGAAGGCAGGTGAGTACAAGCACTCGCAGCCTAAAAAATCTTGAAATAGTTGAAAGATATTGACAAAGTTCGAAAATGTTAAAAAAAGTTGAGTAAGTCAAAATAAAACTGACAAATTTCGGGAATGTTGAATAAGGTTGAACAACATAGGATATATTAGAAATGAGTTGAAAATGTTGAGAAAGTTGAAAATGTTGAGAAAGTTGAAAATGTTCAAAAACTTTGAAAAACGTTGAAGAACAAAGTTGAGAAAGGTCGAATAAGTCGGAAAACTAAAACAAAAAAAGAGGTGGTGAAAAAAATGGTAAACCACCATCTTGGAGTATCCAAAGTTTGCCACCTGTGCCGTTTTTTAATTAAATTTCATTTGGACCGGCGCGTCGTGAGCTATTATATGGGTATTATAGATTTTTTAGACCCGATGACTCGTAAATTGGTAAATAGAATAGATTTTTCCCGTAAAGAATTTTAGTCTGTATGATTAAGCAACCTAAGACTAACACTTCTGCCAATTTAATCAAAATTCGTTTCCCTTACAAAAACTGCAATGTAGTCTCCCCAAAAACTTCAATCTGTGTAGCTTCTTGCTTACAAAAGTTAGTAGAACAAAGAAGACTCTTGCGACCACACTTAGTTTTATTTTTAAGCTCTCCGAGCTGTAGTTAGGTCACCCTTTATTTAAATTATATATTTTAGAAAGTTAATTATCAACTCTCATTTTTTTATTTAATAAAATCTTATTCGATAAATACTTTTAGTATGCATTATAGTTTCTTTGCTATGCAGTATTAATTAACTAAAATAAATAAATTCTCTGTTACGGCTTGAACAAAAGATTTAAGTAACAAACTTTGTGCAAAACAATTGATGTATTTTGTTTCCGTGCCTACTGGGAAAACATTTGCTTTCCTTGATGTTTATTTTTCCTACTCATTGCTACAAAATGTGCATAATTATTAGGTAGGACTTTGTTTTTGTTTGAATATTGTGCCATGAAACCCTCTTTTTTTCACACCACTCTCAATAAACACGCGAGCTACTCATGCGTTTTGTTCTAATAAACGCAATGCAATTTTAAATTAAATTTTTTTTTTAATAATTGAAAGGTTGAATTGAAAATGAACTCATAAATTAGAAAGAAAATGCATAATAAAATACGGAAAACTAGGAAGGTTAAAATAAAAAAAAAAAACATTTTTTAATAGGTCATACAAATAAGACTTAATGTGTTTTTTGCAACTAAATTTAATTTTAGATAATGTCGCTGCTCAAAGACATAAAATCGCTTGAAAGTCTGAATTACTCAAAAATAACTTCTATTCAACACGAATAAAATTAAAAAAAAATCGCATTACCATGTCTATTGTTTTTCAACAGGCTCATTTCTTAAGTCTTTTGTTTTATTATAAGGCCAGTAAGCCATTGAAATTTTCTTAATATTATCAACAAATTATATCAGCCTGACACCAAATAAGTTTTTGATGATAATAAATGAAAATTTCTTAAAAAAATTTAAAAATCAAATTCTACAATACAATGTAGGCAAAAAATTGACAGCGGAAAGGAAAGGTAATTGAAACCTTTTACGGAATTATTAGTGAATAATAAAAAACAACAAAGAATTAACTGTTCTTTAAAAAATATTCTGAGTTCCAAAATGTATCAGATACGCATTCGATGCAAGAGTTATGTTCCTAAAGCCACACAAAAAATCTACTACAATGTAAAGAGTTTCAAATTGCATCACTAGCGTTGTCGATGAGAAGGCATCGCTATTTTTCGATGCGTTCAACAAAATACAAAAATGGAATTTCCAGAAAAGTAAATAAAATTTGTTATTGCTTTTTTTTCTATTTGTAGACAAAATCTAAATCAAAATTTGTGCAAAGTATCAGAGTTGCATTGTAGTTACGCATAAAATGAGTAGTGTAACCGCATCAAAACCCTTTTTATGCGTTTTGAAACTCAGTCATATTTATAATTCTGTAACCATGAGTAAACTGCTATAATTTATAAAAAAAATTTGGTAAACTTATTAGTTATATAGCTGAGAGTTACGACTGTGTGTGGTCCAAAAACTTAATTAAATTTTCTTATCAATTTACTAATGAAGAGCTGGCTGCATACTCATTAATGCTAAAATAGCAAGAGCAAGAAAATGATATAACGTCTTACATAAAAAGTCCCATCACACGTACACAAAAAGTCCCGTCAGTTTCCAACCGCTTCTAACGAACTGATAAGAGCAACTGATTAAGGTTTTGGCTTTGCTACTAAGTAGTTATATTAAAAATAATTTTACTAGAATTTAAATTAGAACCCAAAGCACAACATTAAAAATGAAAGTTAAGAGAAAGTTTGTTTATTAAGTCTTTCGTTTTGGAATATCTATCTATAAACGTTACATAAAATAAATAAAAGCTGCTTTTATTTCTTGATGTTAAAATAGACAATTATGCAATTGAACAATTATATATAGTTTAAACTGAACCTTCTCCGAGTCGCTGTCGTGTGGTAGCTGCCCTTTCTACACAATCGTGCTGTTCTGGAAAATTGTTTTTTTCTCACGATTGATTAATGTTAATCGATAATTATTGTAAGCAACAAATACAAAAACTGCAACATTTGCAGACAGTATTTGTTGTTGTTAATATTATTATTTAATGTATTTTTTTTTAATATTCTATTTTCCTCCATTTAAATAATAACAGCAAACAAAAAGTAAAAATATTCAAAGTCAAGTTTTTTTTTTGCTACTTGCTTTTACAACAGATGTTTACATGCTGTGATATCGTTTTTATATCTCCAGACTATTGAATAATTTATTAATTTTATTTTACTTTTAATAATTGAATCCTTCATAAAATAATAAAAAAAATCATTAAAAAAATATATTACAATTTAGCATTTATGATTTTAGCTTTTTTATAACATTTTGTAGAATTTTCATAAGCTGTTGCATTTGTTGTTTTTCTATAGGCAAAAATTATATATTTTTTCAACAGCACAAACATCGCCACGTTTCTTGTCTCTTTCAATAAAATTCTGTACTGTACTGTACAACAACCCTTGTAACTTTTTTTAAAGTAAATTTAAATTATAAACAAAACCCATATTTATTTAAAGTTAAGTATAATAAAGTAAAAGTGATTTGTAAAATAAATTTATTTTTGAATAAAATCTTAAATGCATAATTTCATATCATATATCACTTTGAATTTAAGTAACTTTATAAAGAACTCACAGCTCATTGTCAAATTGTTAAGAAATGTTTTAATTATTTCAGAAGTTAAATGCATTGGCCACACATAATTTATTTATATGTACGTTGAACGTTCTGAAAATAAAGCAGTCAATATGAAACGCTGAGTTCCATTTCCGATTGATTTAGAGTTTAATATATGGTATATGGTATACAAACAAGTTTGTTGCGTCGCTACATAATCTGTAATGTGAACTTTCATTTAATTAAATTAACAAAAATAAATTTATAGCATTTAAATAATTAAATAAACCTTTTAATTAAATTGATTACTTATGCAGTTGAAGTTAAGTTGAATAATGTTCAAATTTAAAATATTCATTATTAAAGATGTTGCTATCATAAGTTGGTTTGCAATAATTTTTGATAAGAAAACTGAAATTAATCTCAATTCTGATCAATTTTTGGGCAACCGTAATGATACATGAGCTTCTATGGCGTTTAGGAGAGCCGATACCATTCTTAGTGACGTTCAAAATAAATGTTCAACTTTTGTAAATCGATTGACCCAAAATAATTTTTTTACAAAATTGTGCCGAAATTCGACACTTTGGGGAACCGGGATATTCAAAATTCAATTAATATTTTACAAATTAGCTTACATTGAAGAAAAAATTGAAACATTTTTTTTCTCGAAATAACAGTTATTGGCAATAGAGAAACAATTTCTGATGGACTATTAAGTTATATAGCAACTGAAAAAAATTTATTGAAAAATATTAGTTAGCATCAATCTTTTAAGCAATAATATTGCAGAGATAAAATATTTATGTCCATCAAGTTACATTTGTCTTTTAAGTTCACACAAAATTTCGATCTTTTTATACAAAAATCAAAAATATCTAAATTTTCAATTAATTTTATTTCACCAATAAAATTCATATCCACTCATACCCGCAGTATTAAAAGCCACACTATCATCATAACTGAACAAAAGCCAGTATATGATAATGTTATTGAGTTTTTATCAAATATTTAAAACTTTTGCAAAACCATGCAAGACGTCATAGAAATTAAACCTTGCACAATATTTTAAAATTTTGACACTCAAGGTATTTCACAGGCCGTTTATTGAACTTAAATCAAAGTTTGCCATTGTTTGGAGTCAAACAAATTAAAGCAAAGTTCATATCAAAATCAATATCCAAATAGATCTTTCTGCATAACATGAAACAGTAGTTGCTCTAAGCGGCCACCTTCCTGTAGTCATTAAACAAAAGTTAACTAAGGTGTGGTAGTTATGACTCGCATGTCTTGTTACTAAAGATTTATTTTCTATACCGCAAACATAAACGCTTATTAAAAAAAAAAAAAAATCATTGTTTCTTTATTTTTTACACTTAAAGCTCAATATCCAATTGTTTTTAAAATAAATTTAATTATTTTCTTTCTAGCAACAAGTAAACGGAATCAATATTTGTTTGTTTTTTCTTTGTACGTTAAAAAAATAAATGAAAACACCCACGGTCTTATTACAGGTGACAAGTTGGATTTTAGAGGTAATCATGCAAAAAAAATGGACGCATGCTGAAAAGCTGAAATTATTGAGATGCAGTAAAATTTTTGTTTAGCATAAACGTGCACATTGTTCATAATAGTATTCAACTTTCATATAATATTTTGTATGCTTTAATTGTTCATTGTGAAACTTAAATATATTAAAATTTATTTAAATAAATAAATAACAAATTTTTTATTAAAGGAACAAACAAAACCGATAGTTAACGAACTACATGTTTCTAAAAATATGTCGATTGTATTGAATTTCAGAAAGGGACTGTTTGAATTACCACTACCATCCATCAAATAGGCTTATAACTCAAAATTTAAATATGCTTTTCGCGACGCTGAAACACGATAACTTATTGGTAAAATATTAGTAAGAGGCACATCCATTGTATCATCCAAAGATGACATTCTCTGTTGTGGCGCACTTCCGAGAAAATGCGAGCCCTATTTTTGAATACATTTTCAACACTACGTTGAAAATTGGTAACTCCGCGAATGTCTTACAGTGATTTTTTCCACAAAATAGGTTTTTTTTCTTGATGTGAAGACCAAGCGGCGGTAGATGCAAATTGTTTCTAAGCCTGTTTGCAGTGGCGATATTAATGTTCCAACGACGCCTGTGTAAGCTTTTAACCATAATGAACATGGCTATATCTAATTTGATCTCAATCGTCTCTCAGCATGCTATTGCTACATTTTGACGGTAGTATGCATTCAATGAATGATCATTTCCATTCAAAGGCAATTTTGCTTGCATGAACTGGAAAAAGCGCTAATTACGGGCTGATGAGCATTCACGATGAACTTCGCAACATAAAATAGTTTTTTTTTTTAATAAAAAAGTAAAAAGATTAATTTGAACTTTTTTTTCTTAATCGCCAATATATTAAAATTAAATTCTTGTGTCGGAAAATCTTGATAATCTTTTTTTTTGCTCATTAAAAAGAGTTCACAGCGTGCGAGAAACCAGATCCAAGCGTTAATTTTCACATACGAATATATTCTTGTTATTTATTAAAAATTTTCCATTTTGGGGGAAGACATATAAACAATTCGTAATGTCGCTTAGGTAGCGTTTTCCAAATAGCTGTTGGTATGGATTTCAACTTCTCAAGAAAGAAGAAAAGAAACGTATAGTATTTGCATTGCGGTTTTACTTGGCTTGAGTTCAGAAGATATTAGACAGACGGATATGCAACCGCTGCGCCAACATCTGAATTTTAAAACTACACCATTGAACTCGCAGAAAAATTGCGTTGTTTATTAAAATACGCGTCAAACGGCTGTTTTAAACTTTGGTGATTTGACTTGCTGAAAGATATTTTAGTTTTTAAAATATCAAATCTCGTCTTCATTTTGTTTCGCTAAAACGTGTGCGTTGATTTTGCAAACATATTCTTTTTCATCTGATATTTTGAAGAAAATAAAAACATTTTATCATTAATCGTTCTGCGAATTGAGTGAAATAAGCAAACACTTACGAAATGCTTGATATTTTCATCTCTAATTATGTGTGTGTAATTAATTTTTAATCACTCACACGTATTTTACTATTTTATCGTAAATTAAAGTTTAACTTGGTGAATGTTTCAATAAATAATCATAATAGTCCAGTTCTTAACCACTAACTGAATCGCTATACTCATATTGTTCGCATGAGCCAACAAATATTAGTCATTAATTAATGACTAATTGTTGTATGTTCGCATTAGAACTCAATGGAATGAAGGTCAAACATTAATATATTCTAGTAAAAGTCATTAACAATTGTGTAACAATTTAAATTAAATTCTAACTAAAACTACTCGCTGTAACCGCAGAGTTCAACAACATAATCAAAGGCAAAATAAATTTCAATTTTCTTCATTGCAATTACAGGGTTTTCACCAACACTTTCCTTTCAACATTTGCTGCTCAGAATGCTCCATATAATGGGAAAATCCACTAACACCTGTTGCAACTCACAACAACTTAATTAGAAATTTCAAAATAACCAGATTAGCAACAACATTAAATGGTGACGCGGATATTTGATTGCACATTTTTATGCAATACATCAGCATCGTTCGACAATGGCAGTGTATGTTGCCGGTGTAGCGTGCTTGTGCTATTTATCTATATCTATACTATTTATCTTGACCTTGTAAAATGGTTACATTTCGAATGTGCATAAATTTTGTTCTTAGCAGCAGTTAAGCGTGTTCGTGCAGGGTTTTGAGATACGAGTTGGTTTAATTCCAACTCAAAAGTAACGTTTAGAATTACTCATGCAGCAGCCAGGTAATACCAATGAACCCAAGGAGTTAACGTGAATAACTGTAATATATTTCTGTCAAATGTATTTATAAATAAATATTTAAATGTCTCATAAGTTAAAAATCAACTAAATTTATTTCCTGTTTACAAGGATTTTTTTCTTAGAAGTTTGTGGCTTTTGTCTTTTGTTTAAAGCAATCTAAGTTTCTGCATGAAATTTACTGTTGACGTAATACAACCAGTATTTTTTAGGGGAACATTCTTAATATTTATAATTTCCCATAATTATTAGAATTGAAGAAAGTTCAACGAAATTAATATATTGTTGTTGTGCTAATAGCAATAACAATACAAATATTTTGCAAAAAAGCCACCAAATATTGTAATGCGAAATAAACATTTTTTTTTTATATTTTGCATCTTTAAAAAAAAAATTAAAATTGCCAAAACGTGCTTGCCATCTGCCCAATATATTATGCAAATTTTTATGGTTAATTTATAATATAAACTGTGTGTTTTGACGCAAATTCGTTTGGATGGTATTCACATAATAAACTTAATTTTGGTGCTAAATTTTTATTTTATCAACTTTTTGAAGCGCATATGACAAAAACCAGAAAATTAATGCATAAAATCGATAATTAGTAATGAATCCAAGCAGTTTGTCATCACTTTCAAAGTCAACATCTTTGATTTGCGTACAAAATGACCTATGAAATGTTGGTGATTCCCATTTGTTTAGACTGTTTGATAAACAAAAATTGTTTAACAGAATAAATACAACTATTTACCAATTTGTTACACGAGTAAACACATTAACAACTTTCGTCAAAAATAAATTTTTTTTTTTGATAAAAAAGTATTGAATGTTTTTGGACTTTGAAAACGCAATCAGATGAGCTGTTTAAGTTTTGATACAAAAACTTTTGCTAAGTACAGTAAAGTTGAAAAAGAAATATTTTGTAAAATTTTCTTTGAGCAAATTGTAACTTTTACTTTTCATAACCGGCCTTAAGCCTTAAAAAATGCAACAAGTTTTTTTAAAAAAAATATATCAAAAATTTGAAGGGATATCGAATTTCGGAGATTTTTCCTTAATAAATATTGACCGAAATTAATTTACCGGATTTTTTTTCTGCCAATATTTATACTCTACATCAGAGTATATTTGCTTTATCGTTCCGTTAGTAACGCATATAAGGGGGTGTGTCATGTATAAATTATGTACATATGCTTGATCAGCATCACCAGCTGAATCAATTTAGACAAATTCGCCTGTCTATGGAAACCAAGCGAGATAATTGATGGGAGTTCAGTACACAAATAAACAAGGTTTCTGGGATTGAAAAAAGGCAAAATCGGTTCACTGACACGCCTATCGCCCATACAAATAAAACAATTTAAACGCTATATTGAGAGAGTTCTTTGAAGTGACGTAACCAAATTTCGCATAAATACTGAGAAGACCTTGGAAAAGCTCCTACAAAAAGTTGGCGAATTTCGACAAGAGACGGTGGCACTTCCCATATAAGCAAAAATTTCAAAACGCTATATTGCGAGAAGTATTTAAGGCAATAGAACAACATTAAAATATATTTCACAACAATACAAAATATAGTTCGTGCTAGCGTCAGTCAAAAATTTGGCAAATTTCGACTGGAGGGCGTGGCACTTCTTATACAAACTAAAACTGAAAATTTACTGAGAACTATTAAAGCAAATATTGCTAAATTTAATAAGGAAACGCTAGATGAAACTAGTCAGCACACTAAAAATTTGTGTCCAACGAAAGTTGTGAGAGGCTAGAAGCCATTTATCTGAAAAAATAAAATGAGCAGCGAGGGTAGCCGTTTTGAATGTATGATTTCTGAGAATGACTTAGCTAGATTATTTCTTGAATAGTTTTAAAATCACTAAAAAACCCAAAATGATTTGTGGGTACTACTTTTCTAAGACAAAGCAGATGTTACTCAGTGAATGGTGCAACGTCTGCTATTTTATCATCAATGACTTTTAGATGCAAATTTAATGATTACATGGTACTTCCCCAAAATTAATTTGGTCTTCAACCACCAAATGCATTCTGCATAGATAACCAACAATTTTCAAGAAACTTGAAAGCGCGTCATGGCTAAAGTGATTCCCCTTTTACTATGGTCAAATATCAAACGAATTATACTCTGAATGCGCACTGCATTTGAGTGATGCATTCGTGAGGTAAGTTTGCTTGCGATCAACAAAGTGCGTGTGATTCACCTGCAATATTTCTGAATTTATGGAATTTCTTGTAATTTAATTTATTATTTTTTTTTTCAGATTTGCGGTGATGTCTAAATGAGTGAGTGATAAATGGAAATTTATCACACTACTTGCGGTGTGTAAATTCTAGTTAAAGGTATAATTAGTTTATTACTATGATAATAAGCCATGTATAAAAGTTAAAAAAAGAAGATCTAGCTTTGGGTTTTTATACCACATCATTTAAGTGGAGGTATTCCTTTGAACATTGTGATTCATGTATGCTGCAACTTCAAGAGTTTCTCAAACTTTGGATCGTTCCCATTGAATGGGAAATTCCACTAAGTTTCTTTTTCTTGCCGTTACATTTTGTTGTTCTAAATTGAGCGCCTCTGTTTATACCATTTATTGTTGTTGTTGTTGTTATAGTTGAGTGTTTGGTAACTTTGTTGTTGTTTTTGTCAATCTGTTAACATTTAATGGGCACAATATTTTCCGAAGCTATTGATTTCTTAATAACGTCATAAGATGTTTACTTTTTAAGATGCACGCAAATGAGCTGATTTCTAGAAAATTTTACTTTTTGAATGAAAATATTTAGTTACAGTGAAGGAAAAAAGTCTACATACACCCACAAATTTTGTAATTCTGGGGAGTATAAAAAAGAAAATAAAAAAAGTAATTATGTGAATCTTGAAGCCATTCATAAGAATCTTTATTTATAAAACAAAAACATAATTCATATACATAACATAGAAATAATTTGGAAAAAACATGAAATTTTGTGGGAAAAAAGTCCACATACAGCCTCTAAACATAAATATTATTAAAAAACTTTATATAAAAGAAGAAAAAAAATTGAGTGTTTAGTATTTGGTCGGTCCACCTTGAGCATCAATCACAGCTTGAAGACGACGAGGCATTGATGCCACCAATTTCTCCGTAATTTCAGGTGTAATATCTGCCCAAGCACGAATAAGCGCGGATTTTAGCGTTTCGCGGCTACTTATTGCATATTTTCGCAAAAATGTTTCCAAAATGGACCATATATGCTCTATTGGATTTATATCTGGTGACTGCGGTGGTGAATTCAGCTGTCTGGGAGCATAATATAGAAGCCAGTCTCGAACAACATGCGCAGTATGCTTAGGGTCATTATCTTGTTGGAATATCCATTGGTTTCCCAAACCCAAGCTTTGAACAGATGCCTTCAAATTTTGTTCTAATATGTTTTTATATTGAAAGCGGTCCATATTACCCTCGATAAATACCAAACGACCAACTCCAGATGACGCCATCGCACCCCAAACCATAACACTGCCACCGCCATGTTTCACAGTAGGTATGACATTCTTTGGATCAAGTGCAGTGTTCGGTTTTCTCCAAACTTTCGAGCGGCAATCACTTCCAAAAATGTTGTACTTACTTTCGTCAGTAAATAAGACACGCTTCCAAAAATCCATATCTTTGTCAAGATGTGCTTTAGCGAAGTCAAGACGAAGTTTACGATTCTTCGCGGAAATTAGCGGCTTTTTACGCGGTACTCTGCTCTTGAAACCGTTATAATTTAAAACATTACGTATTGTTCTTGGGTGAACAATAACATTGGCGCATTTTTCAATGTGTTCCGCCAACTTTGGCGAACTTATTTTTGGATCCTGATTGACTTTTTTTATAATGCTTCTAATATCACGTGTTGAAAGTTTCTTTGGCCTGCCAGATCTTGGCTTGTTTTCGGTACTATTAGTATCTTTATAGTTTTTAACAATTGTCTGTATAGTAGCACGACTTAGTTTCACTGTTTTGGCTATTTCTCCATAAGACTTTTTGTCTTTTCGGAGACTTACTACTAAATCACGGACTGAAATCGGTATTTCTTTACGATTTGACATTTTCAAAAAATCACTTGACCACTTAAACTGAAAACAATGCTCAAACTGGGTGCAATGGTTCTAAATAAGGTAAAACGTCAAAATTTATGGTGATTCCCCTCTTTTTATTTATACTTTTCTACTTGATGTTACGGGGTTGCCACGCTGTATGTTGACTTTTTTCCCACAAAATTTCATGTTTATCCCAAATAATTTCTATGTTATGTTGTTTTCAAAAAAAAAATTCTTTTAAATAATCTTTATTATTAATACTTTAAACAGTAATAATGAATATTTTTCAATTGCCGCTACTGATTCTGCAAAACTTCGAAATAATAGGGTGTATGTAGACTTTTTTCCTTCACTGTAAGTGTGAAAGTTTCCATGGATGACTGGTTAAGCGTTTTTAATTAGAATTATTAGTATTTGGTATGACAACTTTATAAAATTTTTCTAAAAAATTTTAGAATTTTTATTAATAAGCATAATTCTAAGAAGTGTGGCGTAAAGATACAAATGTTTTGACCAAAAGTAAATATAAAGCTATAAGGGTGATAAAAAGCCAGACCTTAGCACAGTTCTCTCAAAAGATCAAGCTACTACATCCTTTCTAAATAATCCAAATGATTGCTGTATATACTCTTCTGCAAATACCTAAGAATTCCTACTGGTCTTGCTGAGTCAGTAAGTGTCGCATGTTGTAAGGCCAGATGATATTTATCTATATATCATTCGATAATTTTCATTCTACAGCAATCCGCAATTTGAACAATTAATCCGGTTGCTCTATATCAAGCATTTACCGATCCAGGAGGCTGATTGGGATGAGTATGGGGTTGGAGACGATATAAATTTCTCATAAACAGATTTTGCACCGAAATTTTTAGTAAATAACAAAATTGGGATTACTGTCACAACTGTGTAAATGCAAAGGCAAAGGATGCATTGGAGCATAATTTACATTGATTGGTTAAACTTACTTCACTTAGATAAAAAATCCATTTAGAACATTTAGTCGAAAACTGAAACATTTAAAAATTCGCTTTAGAAAATGAATTGCAAAACTAACAACTAAGGTTTCAGTATGACACACCTAAGATTCTTAGTCATTGAAGTGTGATTTTATATTTAAATTTTCAACCGTAATATAAACTACCTTACACATGTTTTAAGTATAAGATATGAGCAATATTTACTTTATTTAAGTACACACAGGTTTTTGAACAGCCAATTAAACTGATTATATCTTTAGGTTTTTTGTTCAATAATTTTTTTCTTTCGCCTTTAAATTAATCTTCAATTAAAATGCAAAGTGCTGCTGACAATACTGTGATGCTGTAGCAGATTAGATGTCAGCATTCAATTGATATCTGTTACAAATTGATTTACACGCTTAATTTGAGTATTGTTTCATCAAGTTGCTTCTTGATGGTGCTAACATGACATACCCTAATTAATAAATCAAATTTTTGAAGAACAGTTAGAAATGTTAATTTTTTTTTATTGAAGAGATGTGATAATTACCCCTACTCCCAAAACAACCACCCTTTTGAAATCTTTCATTTGTGCAAACAAACACACAAGACGAAGAATATTCATGAAGTCAACCACAAAAATTTATGATGTCAGGATGTCAACTGACATGTTGCACTTGACATGTGTTGTGAATTGTTTGAAATGTTGAAAAGTGTTTTGAGGTGAGGAGAAAATGGAGGTGTGACCATTATTTACCCAAAACACACACACACACAAACTTACTATGCAACCAATGGTATAGGCCGTATTGATTTTTGGCAGCAAAACAAAAATACGGTCAAGTATCTCAAAGCATCGACATATCATGGCCAAAAACACATTGTAGCTGTGTGTGTGTGTGAATTCAAGTGCCTTGTAAAGGACTTGTTGAGCTTCCTGTCAAATGCATTGAAAATTTTAAAGCTGAATAATAATAAAAAATTAAACTGAAATTTATAGCTTAAGGTTGCTTTAAAGGCTTTTCTGGCTTCATTAAAAAACGCTTTAATATTTTTTGTTCCTGCCCAAAAGCTTTCTTTGTTTGAACTTTGGACTGATTGTACACGGAAGAAATTGATGTTGTTGTCAATTTGTAGATATTTTAGTAACTTTTCAGCCTCTTTAAACATTTTCCAACATTTTTAATTTTTTTTGACTTTTCCAACATTTTACAATATTTTCCAAATTTTTTCAACTGATTCAACATTTTTCAACCTCTTTCAACTTTTTTGAGAATTTTTGACATAATTCAACATTTTCCATATTTTATCGACTTTTTCAGCCTTTTCGAAAATTTCAACCTCATTCAACTTTTTTGAACATTTTCCATATTTTATCGACTTTTTCAGCCTTTTCATTGTTTCAACAGTTTTCAAACTTTTTCACTTTTTTCAACTTTGTTCGATTTTTTCAACATTTTTGAACTTTTTTCAACATTCTCCATCATTTTTCAGCATTTTTCATTTGTTTCAACATTTTTCAACATTTTTTATAAGGAAACGGCTATCACGAAAATTCGCTGTACAAACCGTTTACCGATGCCTAACTGGTGGAAATTTTGAAGGGAAAATGTTACAATTTTCAACTTTATACTTCGTTAAATATGTTCGGGAAACCAAGTTAACCTAAATCATTCGATAACGAGAGTCTACATTATTAATCCCAAAATGACAATATAATATGGGGTAGATATTTCTCTCCATGTAGTTAATTAAATAATCGCATGCAAAAATTAGCCATGTTTTGGTTCATTTAATTTGGGTTTTTCATTTGGAGGCTTGCTGGTGTTTTTAGGGGCAAGTAAATAAAAATTAAAAATAAAACACATGCGCATGAGCTAAAGAATTCATCGCAGAATTGTGCGCATGGGCACAGGAAAGCGTATTTTTGGAAAGTCACACCTAAATATTTGCTGTCGTTGCCATTACTGGTGACATTCATTTCTCTTTCTTCGGCTTAGTATTCGATTGCGTTTGAAAACTCAACCAGCTTAAGAAATATGGCCAGTAGTTTTCTTTAAGAATTGATTTTGTTATAAATATAAATAAACTTTTTTTAAAGCTTAAATTTAAATTTGTTTTTTTTTTATTTTCAGACGAAAATTAATGCGTTCACTGATGAGAAAATTAGGAAGTGGAAAGTTTTAAATTAATTTTTTAATTTCAACGTTTTTGTGTTTTTGAGATCAATATCATGACGCATATCCTTTAAGTTGCTTGAAGCATAAAATTATAAATCCAAAGAATTTTTCTTTGAAACACTTTGTGGTAGTAAATATTTCCCACAGTTCATTGAAACATTTCTTAAATAGCGATCTTGTGATTTTGCCAACTGGTTGGTGCTGCTGTTACGCACGTGATGCTGATCAGGCGGCAATATCAATTCATTCATATTCAAATGATATTCAACTAATCTGTGTTAATATAAACAATTATTTATTGTTGTTGTTTTTATTTAATAAAAACAAAATTTTGTGTTGCTGTTTTGCCACATTTCGCTTAAATTTAATTGTTATTTTCTTTTTGAAGTCAACAAGCTGATTCATACAAATGTACTACGCGTATGGTTGGTGTATTTTTGTCTTTTGCTACTCGTCCATAAATTTCAGCACTTTAAAAGAGTTAAAATTACAATCTGGATATTTTTGGCACAAGCTGTATTTGACATAAAAAACAAAAAAAAAAAAAATTTTGTTAAATAATTAATTAGTCATATTAACGGAATCCCCTCGAGTTCACGCATCACGTTCAAGTGCACTCTAGCGTGTTGTATTGAAGCATCAATCGTATTTCCTAATAAACCAAAACAAGTTTTACTGGCAAAGCCGTAACTTTCTTGTGATATCAGAAATTGACTGACACCAATAGAATTTTTTTTTATTCAAAAGATCAAACTGCGCTTAATTTACATAAACAAATAAACTAAGATAAGTTTGAATGACAAAGTCGTAGATTTCTGTGTTATCAGAAATCCACTGACGCCAATAGTTTTTTATTTTTATTATGAATATCAAACTTAACTAACATAATCTTTGCCAATATATTCTAAAAAAAAATTTATTGATTATTAGAAATGGAATATAGGTAGCTTTATAATTTTCGAAATTGAAATATTATTACGTTGGTATTCAAGATATTACTTAAAATATATGAAACAACAAGTGACAATTGTACTGAGGTAAAAGTTTACTTCCTGTATAAGCTTGCAATTTTGTATTGGCCCAGATAGTGATACCACAGCATCCCGAGTATCCCGAGTGCTAAGTATTTAACATACCGATTAAGTGTAGAGGCTTCGGATGTTGCAACAATATTCTTACGCGATTAGAAGTTGGTGCCAGCTAGATCCGCAATGTTGTTGAATATTTGGCCAAATGTTTTGTGGCAATGACAAAGCTCTAAAGTCTCCCCTTGCATTAATGGCATTTCCAGAAACATCGTCGTCCAATTTTGTTCATCTGCTGAATTTAATGCCACGGTGATCAGGCCTTGATACAAAGATGTTTGAAACTAAGTGCTAAGTAGTTTTAGTAAATTACACAGTGAAAAAAAAGTTTAAAAAAACAAGGATTAAAATCAAATCCGATTTTTCAGTTAAAAGTAAAAAAAAAAACAAAATTCCAAAATATTATCATTCATTGTATTTTTAATATTTTCAACTCTCGAAATGCAAATTTAACGTTTTATTAAAACGTTAAAACGTTTTTTGTTTAATTGCCTCCTCAGATTTCACAAATTTTTTTTGTTTAATTCTACACATTCTATTCAAAAATTTTTGTACACAAAAAATGCATTTGTAATTTATTAACCAGACGGATTATTTATAAAAAAAAACCACCGAGCTGAGTCTTGTTTGGAGTCATCAGCATAGACGTTATTTGAGTTGGCACAGTCTGAACTTCTGTTTCTACTGAATTCCTTTAATGGGAAAACTACAAAGGCAGATCGTGATGAAGTGTAATAAATAGTAGACTCAAATATAATATTCTCGTATATTGTGCTTTTTGGATCAGTTTAGGTCCTTACGAGTATTAATACTGTTGTTGAGGTTTACTGACCAATTTTTGAAAATTATAATTAACAATAAAGTAATAATATTCTGCTGAAGTTTCGTCACTTATTTGGTGACATTTTCAGTGTTTTTTTATTTATTTATTTTGTTTTAACGATGCACTAAAAACTAACATCTAACATTACGTAAAATGAACATGTAGAACACAAAAACACTTAAAACAAAAAAATTTACTTAAAAAATTTTTGATATATTATTAAATAAAAACACCGTCTAGTGCAAAAACAAAGCGTCTTATTTTGTTTGTTAATTTTATATAATGTTTACTTTAAGCTATTTGAGGACATTTTCAGCAAAAAAATTAATTGTTAAAATACTATACACCGCAATTTTGAATCAAAAATTTTTTAACTCAAACTTACTTACCCGACTACCTGTCTTTTCTGAATAGAATTTTTTGTACTTTGTCTTTTGGAATTCTACGGTTAAAAGCAAATGAACAAAATGAAAATAATTACCTTAAGGATACTTTTTAACTTGTATGCAGTTCTTCGTTGCTTTTCAACAAATGTATTGTATGAAGATTTTTTCAATACCTTTAAACTTTTATAGACATTTTAATACTTTTTTTTTCATTTTGTTTTGACACTATTCAACATTTTGGATATTTTCAAACCTCTATGATTTTTTATCGGTACTTTTCCCCTTTCAATATTTTTTTTTATATATTTTTAGTCTTGTTGACTTTTCGATTCTGTTTGATACAGAACATTTGAAATATCTCGACCTTGTTTTGAATATGGGTTGTTTTTAGATTGCTATACTTTTTATAGGAAATGCCACTAAATACGAGTATATGAACCTAATGGAAAATGTCGACGTGGAAGAGCGATTCGAATTCATATGTTTACAAGTCTATAGTAATTAATTTCCAAAGATCATGCTAATTTATGTCACTTCTCTTAAAAGTTCTTATCTGCTTATAAATATTAATTCATGAATTTAAATATATGTACCTTGAAAAACACCAACATTTTTAATAAGAAAATCAATAATGTTACATTAGATAGTTAGCGTTCCACTAAGTATTAATATTGTAATTAAAATTAAAATACCTACAATAACAGGCATATTTTAGTTAATATTTGTGTCGATAATGGTGACATTAATTACAAAAACAATTTTACTCGTGTTGAATGTCATTATTAACAATATGCTTAAAATAATGTACTTTTATTGGAGTAAACAAGATATTAAAAAAATAATTATGTAGGTACATATATATCGATTAGACTATTCACTATTTCCCGAAATTCCATAATCGAGTATTTGATAATATATTAATTCAAAATGATATACAAATGATTAGATACAAATTACTTAGTTTACTATTTATGCTATTTATCAAGTAAAGACATAAATAAATATAAGCGTTTAGTACTCAATGACACGCTATACTGACAATGAGTTAAAATAAAAATTTTTCAATCTGAAATTTTCTTCATTTCTATGAGTAGATATACCAGTATTCTTAATTAATGATGTTGGCAAATAACGGACAGTCTAATATGTACGCACATACCTATGTATGAAATTCAACATTTTAAAACTGCACTAATTAAGTGTTGACAATATAAAGTACGCACAATTAACGCACATAGCAACCCGACATAATGACAACAACAATTTTTCGTTGTTGTTTATTTTTTATTGATTCGCTTGAAACATTTTGCCATTGATCTACATAATTGAAACGATCTTATAAATCTGGTCATCCTTGCAAAAATAAAATTGGAAAACATAAGGCAAAGTTAAATTGAATTGTAACTCACGTTAGAACGCAAATACAACACAAAAACCATACGACAACGAAAAGCAACAACTATTCAAAGTTAGACTGCTACATTTGCTGCACAGATCACCAGCTGAAAATCTCTCATACAAAGTGTCTAGCGTGATTAACTCGAAAACAAAAACAAGATCCATATATTGGAGCAAATGCATTTTAATTGAAAATATTTATTTACAAATGTAAAAATAGAACATAAGGTAATAAATGAAAAATAATATGAACTGCTTTGATCCGGCTTAAATATACTAATTATAGTTTTAATGCTGAGAAAAAGCATTACTTTGACAAATTGGAAAAAATTTGTATATGAATCAAAATCAAATATCCTTGATAGTATAACATTGAGAGAAAAATATAATTTACATATTTAAATTATAATAGTTTGCCGACAATCCATAGCAAAAGCATCTAAAAACAGCTTTTGATTAGAATTGTCACTGGCAACGTAACATGATATTTGATAACATTTATTTAAACTTTATTAAAATTCATTTTTCAATTATATTTTATCAAACAATAACTCATATTACAGCTTCCATATTACTCGAAATCTGAAAACCATTGTAGCAAAATTAGATTCTATAGCTTATTTTAAAGGCATTTAAATGACAAGTAGAAAGACAATATATTATATTTATAATTTCTTTATGGGGCTCATAAGATCCATTTGACGTATGAAGTATAAAAATATGTTCTTTGTCTTTGAAAAGACTCAGTAAAGTATCTTTCTCAGGTGTTTAAATGACAACTTAGAACAACTTAAAAGACAAAAAGTGAACAATAATGTGCACCCGTGCCCTCGTATAAAGACACCTAAGAGTCATGAGATGGCATGCCGTGTGTGTGTCTTTATATTGTACATAATAAACTGCTTATGAAAACATGAGGCGACATGTCTTTCAAGTGACTTCTATGTCTACAGTATAAAGACACATATGCGACATGCCACCTCATGTCTGTCATACATAAGCCACATACGATGCATTCAACCTTTACAGCTTCTTACGAAACTTTCAATTTATTTCAAATATTTCAACATTTTTCGATCTTTTCAATTTAATTCGATTTATTCAATATTTTTCACCTTTTCCAATATTTATCGATATTTTCAACAAATTTTTTTATTTTTGCCTTTTACGGACTGATCCCGAATTTTTCATTGTTGTAAGCGTCTATTGTTTCAGCTGCGTTAAGATTTTGATCCATAAGCCCATAATCAAAATCTATTTTTTTTAATGCAATTTTTTCGGTAAAAATTACTGCTGAATAACAGCAACTGCGGATTGAGAAAAACTGATTTTTCAAGTTGGGATACATTATGTAACTTCATGAAAGTAGCAAATTAGAAATATATGTAAATAAATACAAGTCCCCTTTCCACGCAGTAATACGTTTAAAGAAAGTCACTACATTCGGCAAAATTATGATAATTTAATTAGATTTTCAGAATAAATCCTGTGCGTGCATTGTAATTTCTTTAAAACATTTCTCTCCGAGCAATCGCATGTTTTCTTGAGACATAAATAGTATATCAAATAATGTAAGAATTTGCGCCTGTCAAGACAAGAACAACATACCTGCATAATGGTAATTATTTGCTTTTCTTTCAAATCTAAATTCCTTACACGTCAATTAAAAAGTATTAATATATATTAAAAATATAAACAAATCAAATCTCGATCAAACACCTGTTGCCATTGGCATAAAATATTTATAGAACATTTTGTTACAACGTAATAGATATCAATCTAATTAAGTCATTTTACATTACAATATCAGCAAAAAAACACCATTTTTATTTGCATAGAACATAAATAAAGTTTCTTTTTAAAAGAAGAAACCATTACTTGAATGAAAGACACATTAAAATTATTCTAACATAAATTTAGAAACACATTAAAAAAAAAACCAAAATAATATGAGCACACACGTGCCAGCTGGCTTTTATAAGCTTTGCACGCCTTGGCTGTCCCACCCTTTAATGCGGACAATCAAATTAAAGATTAAACAAATTTCAGTGCTTTAAACCGGAATTAGCTAAACGCACCAGATTTTAAGCCGTAGCATTACACGTATTTTTAAAACTTTTTTTTATTTCTCAAATAATTTGCTTTCGAAGCGTGCAGTGCACAATCATTTCCGACTTGAAAGTTCAAATACACAAAAATATGACCAGATCAGAACAAAACAGAACAGGAAATACAATTTAAGGCAAAAAAAAAAAAAAATGATTAAAATAAAAACATTTTCTTATAATCGCAATTAGTTAGTGTTTTCTGAAATGCTCACAATAAAATTATTATATAATTTAACATGAAAACATTAAAAGTTTTAAAATAAAGTACTCACTCATACGAGCCATACGTATTCACCGCAATGCAAATGCAAATATCGGAGTCATTACTATTTGTATTACTGTTGCTGCTGTGAATTGCCACAAATAATTCACGGTAGTGCCTCTCATAATTATGCGGTTCATTCGTTTATTTTTAATTTTTATTTTAAATTCTAACTTGAGATTGCTTAAACTTAAGTGAAATTGCAGTTGTGACAGAGTGGACCTTATAATGTTAACAAAATATTGTTGAAGTTTTTTAATTTTTATTTAAGGGTTATTTCTAATACTTATTTTTCTGATCCTTACTGAAGAATTATTTTAATTGACTTAAGAAAATACAAGAAAAGTTACACAGTTTTTAGAAAAAAACGGTCCGAAAAAATTTGAAAACCAATCGAGAAATCGAATACATAATTGAATAATAAAATATCAGAGAAACTTTTTCCATTACGATTTCGAAGCGAAAACATAAATTCCCGAAAAGTGTCCGTATTATTAGATTTGACCCCCACATTTGTAATTGGTTTTTATTGAACATTGTAAACATACATTACTTGTTAAAATCTGAAAACCGCAAAAATAACCATTTTTGCTGAAAATAACAGTATTTATTGAATATCTGAAAACGGTGAAAAGTGGGTCAAACCATTTTCAGATGGAGATTTTTGAGCATGAAATCGACGTGATCTTATCTCCTCTACAACATTGGGTCTTAAATATTTTTTTACGTTTGGCCTACTTTCCGATTTTTTTTTGGCCACTCACAGCCCACCACGATTCTGATAACATTATTCCTTTCTACTTAAAAATTGATTATGTTCTTGAAAGAAATTTTTTAACTATAATTTTTAAAGCCATAATATTTTCGGTATGAAGTAATGCCCACAAAAAAAAAAAAGTTTTGGGTCACCCAAATTAATTCCTAGTCTATATGGCGCTAAAAATAACAAGTACATACATATGATGGCAACAGCAACAACAACAAACTCAGCATCAATAAGAACAACACTATGTGCGAATAGTATGGTACCATTTAGAATTTAACCTTCAAGGTCCCTAGAGTCACAAACTGAAGCCTATTTGATTTTACTTGTGACTATATTCTATATTGTTTTTGTTGTTATTGTCGATGCTGTGGTTAAAAGTTGTATGTTATTGCTCACTATAATCACTGTTAGCAATAGTTTAGACCAAGTTAAAATGCTGCAAAAAAACAACAACAATTAAAACTAAATAAAATTAACTTTTAGCAAATGAGAAAAAAAAGTCGAATTAAATCCCAATACGACGACTATAAAATTTTTCATGTCCCTGGTCTTGAATTTTATGGTTAATGCAGATTATCGTAATTATTTTAAATTTGTTGTTTGTATATTGAGTGTTGTTGCTGTGAAGTCATCACTGTCAATCAAACAGCTGACAGATCATTATCACTTTACAAAAATGGATGTGGATGTTCGTTTAAGAGTTTGGACTTAACCAAAAAAAAAAGATTCTGTTTCTAACATTCTGATTCTAATGCGGCTTTTTTAGCTCCTTGCAGTGCGTGAAATCTACTATTATTTTGTTAAATGTATTTTCCCAAAAAACATGAAATTAAAGCCATATTTTTAGAGGTCATAATTGTCGTCGTCTAATTGTGCAACTTTCAAGTTTTGTTACATAAGCATATTACCATAATTAATCATCAAATAATTCTATTTTTATTAACTGATTTTTAACACTCAATTAAATAGTTTTGTATGCTACAATAAAATTTTGAAAGATTTTAGTTTGTTATATTTTTGCTACCGCTAAAATATTAGTGAGAGCTTTTAATCACTTGTTGCTTATCTGATTCTGATTTCATTTATGGTAGGAACATGAACAGTAAGAGTTTTTTCCTTAACATAAGTCTAGGTCTATTTCTATCTCTTGAAATTAAAATTGAGAAATTGTCTTTAAAATTTTAAGAGTTGCATTGATGCAACTGATTTAAATTATCGAAAAATTCCTTTAAAATATTTATAAAATTTAAGACACCATATTTCGTGTAGAGTGTATAAATTTCAACTATTGCTGTCTATTTTACTTTGATAAAAATGCTTAATTCTTTAAGTCGTCATTACTTAATCACACTTGAAGAAGTTCATAATACACTTGCTGCGTTAATTAAGTTATAATTCAAATATCCGCTTTGAAACTTCTCAATTTTAGTAACTGATTTCATTATATATTTATAGTTTAAGAAATCTAATTCTAGCAGGAGTCACGTACGCAATTTTTTTCTTAACTTCAATACTTGGGTGTCATTAATCAAAGGAAAACTCTTTTGAATCTTTGTAAAAATATTTAAGTATTAATTATGAATTTTAATGCTTTTGCGATGAAACCGGCTTTCAAGATTAGTTACTTCTGCACATTAGAACCGATCTAGATTGCAAATGCTTGCAACATAATGTAAGTGACAAAGTGAATTTTTCAAAATTGGGTGCACTAAAAAAAAAATTTATTTCGCTTCACAAAGCCGTCTGGTTCTTTTGAAAGCTTCTCATTATTTGAATAAAAAAATTGGTTAAGCTTAACTTAAAAAAATTTTACAAAATAATTGAAAAAAATATTTATATGATATTTGCATGCATCGGTTACTCTTTAATTATTTAATAATGTTTATTTTTACTTTTCTGAAACGAAATACATATCTCAAAAACCATGGAGAATAGAATAAAAAAATACATGATCATCTTTGCTTAAAAATACTTCAGTTTTATAAAAAATTTTAAATAAAATTGTTTATTAATGTTTATTTTTACTTTTCTGAAACGAAATACATATCTCAAAAACCATGGAGAATAGAATAAAAAAATACATGATCATCTTTGCTTAAAAATACTTCAGTTTTATAAAAAATTTTAAATAAAATTGTTTATTAAAATGATTCTTAAATATATTCGACATAACATTTTTGTTTTTTTTTTTTGATATTTTTTCATGTTATCAATCAATCCCAAGAATTCATCTGCTTTCAAATCGAAATTCCCGACATATCTTTGGAAAATTTCATATAATTTATACAATTAGACTGATGCGCTCCAACGATTCCTTGAAAAGTTATTTCGGAAATGGTCGAAAATTGGGCTCCTTTGTGATACGGGATCACCCGTGTGATGGCCAAAATACATTTTCGACCTTTCCATCGAATGGTGAAAAAAAAAATTCGAAAATGAACCGAAATCAGGCACTTTTGGGAACTGCAAGCACCTCTATCCATCGAAAATTTGGATTTGGATTTATCTGCGAAAATTTTCATCTAAGTTTTTCAATCACCACCTTGTGGACTACATAAATTTAAACTTTCATCTTAGAGTTAACAATAACATCTGTCGCTAACATTAAATTGCTAAAAGGGTGGTGGTGAAACAATAATTGTTAATAATTCCAATTGAATTCTTTGTAATAATACCATTGCTAATTGTGTTAATTTCTGCAAATTAAATGTTAATACCTTTCTAAACAATTAAAATGCTATTGGCCATAAGACATATGTATAAGTGAAATCGAAACCTTTATTTGATGCTGATTTTTATTGAAACTTAATGTAAATAATCCGAGTACGATATTTATGTAGGTAACATTTTAATTATTTCAACAACATGTGTTTTTTTTCTAATTGCCAATAAATAATAACAACAATACCATACAATTCAAAACTTCATAAGTATGATTATTACTATTATTATAATTACTTTAAAAAATTGCGAATTATTTAAGAAAAGCAACAATTTTGCCACATTTGAGTTTGTTTAATTAATGATATCAAATACAGCTGTACCTGTTTAGTTCTTTGTTAATTACTTTTTGAAAGTTTTTAAATTCTGTGCAATTACATTAAACATTTTATCCGCACGTGGCAATTGATTTGAAAAAAATGAAAATAGAATAATATTTTCAAGGCTCATTTGAACCTCGTGGAGACTCTTTAAAGTGTGAAGAAAGCTTTAGAGCTTAGCATGTTCTTAGGCGAAATATTAGGGAAAAGTATTGTGATATCATGATTAGCAACCTAGTGCTGCCAGCCATTATATTCATAATTAGATTGGGCTTCATCAAATTAGGACAAAATTTAACATACAATCCCCGGAACATGCTGGTTTCTGGTAAACTGCTAATTTTTCGCATTTTCATCCTGAACACCACTAGCGAAAAAATGTAGATCCATTTACATAAGATTGGTGGATCACTTGCGCATTAATTTGTCATGTTGCATCTGCGTCTCATCCATATTGAACCTTTTATTCATACGTCCTAATACCGGCATCAAATTGTGAACTGATTATTGCTTATGGAAAATATATGGGTAGTTTTACACACGAAGAAAGAAAATAGGGCTAAATACGGCACGACATTTTTTTCGCTTATAAGTTTTGGCAAAAGTTGATGAAATTCTTTGAACTGTCTGAAAGCGGCCAGTAAAAAATTAAAAATTTTAAATTCTCTATAGAGGCTTAGAGAAGGAGACTGATAATATTTTCAATAAGAAAAATGAAAATGGCAAAGCAAAGCAACGAATAATGTAAAGATTAAAGAGTTCTATACTACAGGTCAAAATATTCATGACGCATGTTTACAAGTGTATTGTTACGTTGACTGGAAAAAATTAATTGGGACATATCTTAAATGAAATATATATATTTATTTTCTGATTACTTACACCTAATCAAAGGTATTATTATAGAAAATTGTTACAGCAGTATAAATTTACCTTCAAGTAGGGACACACCCGTAAACTGAGGGCATAATGTTTTGAAACCTATTTTAGTGATATATATTTTTTCTCAGAAATGGGATTATTTTTAGGGTCATGATATACAATATAGAACAATGCTGACTGCATATTTTTCTTCAAAAATTGATGAAGATAGCTTAAATGATATGTGGTTTCAACTAGACGGTTCTACGTGCCACACCTTTCGTGAAATTGAAACAATGGATTTACTGCGTGGTAAATTTAATGATTCGATTATTTCACGTTTTGGAGCTAACAATTGGCCTGCAAGATCGTTTTATTTAACACGTTTAGACTATTTTTTGTGTAGGTGTGCTAGATCTGCTATGCAGATAAACCACGAAGTCAACATCAAACGATTTATCAATGATATACGTCCAGCTTTATATGAAGAAGTATGCAAAACTTGGGTTGATCGTATTGGCTTTGTCGAAGGTAGTGGTCATATGAATGAAATAATGTTCAAAATATAATGTTCAGCAATATTTTTCAAAATAAAAATAAAAATAATGATAACTTTTGTTTTATTTCAATCTAACAATGTAACCTGGCTTTTGAAAGACACTTTATAAAAATTTAAAATTCTTTGTGAGAAAAATCTTTTTTGTGTATGTTTTCACAGTCTTTTCCTAATAACTTTCTGTTTGCTGAATCTGATAACAAAATCCATTTTGACATTCTGTTTTTTGTTTAATTTTGCACAGCATTTATTTGAGTTTACTTCAAAGATTTCTATTCGTTCCAATCCATTGTAGTATTATATTTCCTTAAGTTTTGCAATATAGCATCCGTATCCGCATATACGAAACTAAAGAATTGATATCAATATTTTTGCTTGACATAAAAAATAAAAGCAAGAATAAAATTGAAAAGTAATGTTAGAACAATATATCCTAAGAATACAAGAGAACCCCAAATGATATATTTATAGCTAAAACGAAAAAACCCAACCTACTCTGATGTGTAACAAATTGTTTCAAACGTTTGCTTTCAAATGAAATCTAAAAGCAATAAAACAAAAGTAATAACCCATTAGCTACATAAAGATCTCGGCAATTCCCACCCCACTACACCTTTGTGTTGCTAGCGCTCAATCATGACGTAGCTCGGTAAGCACCACATGCGCATGCGCGTACGACACAAATCAATTTAACATAAGAGAATCCCCAAAAAACTGTGGCACATGTCTGCAATAAAACTTGTGATGATGACAAGTTTTAAGAAAGTAAGAAAATCCCATTCAAAAGTAGGAGTAAAAAAATGCAAAAAAACATCTGTTGTAATAAAACCATAGGTGAGAATTAAGTGCGCTTACGGCATCGCAAAAAGCCAATGAATGACGTGCGCACGCAAATAAGCCTTTTAAAAATTCCAAAGCTTACTCACACTTGCTGCCGCCGTTGTTGCAGCTGTTGTAGTTGCCGCTGGATCAAAACAAAAAACAATAACATTTGTAAAGAATAACAAAATAATGTATATACTCGTTCAAAGCATGCTGCTGGGAGATCCCAAGCGTTACGCTGACCCCACTTCTGTGTATACTTACAGTAGTATAGAAAGTTTTTTCTACTTGTTAAAATTTTTAAAACAAGTGTTACATAAATTAATAAAAAAAATAAAATATGAAAAAATATCTTAAATAAAACGATCATTTTTAGCCATGGGGTTAGAATTTTACTCAATTTTTATTGGGCGACTTTCCGTCTGCTGTAATTTTATTTACACTCGAAAAAATTTACATAAAAATTGTGTTATTGTACTTATATTTTTAGCTTTGGGCTTAAGCTTCACGGTTACTTTTCTGTTTGTTTTAAAAAAAAACTGACAATAAAATTAGAGCTTGTCTTACTATAAAGTTGATGTATATTAGGGTATTTCAAATGGAAAAATATAAAAGTATTGTACCTTTTGGTTTTCTTACCATAGCAGTAGAACGTTTTATTTCGAAGAGCTCCCTAAATGTGCTTAAAGCTTTAAAGTTCTTATAAAAACAAATCGTTTTGCAAATTACGTGAAAAATATTTACTTTATAAAAAATAACTGATTATGAACATCTAACTAACTGTTTCCCAGCACTTTGATATAAATTCAACAGTTCATAAGAAAGGTTTATATGAAATACTGAATTCGGGGGTAATTCAAATTTTGCCATCCCGTGCTTTCTGCGATCTTAACTTCAGAAAATCATGACATAAATTCGTATGTCCTTTTAGAATCCGATATCAAAGTGTACTAAAATTAATCAAGTTAATTGAAAATGAAATATCACGAATTCTGTAAAAGGGATATCAAGTTGTGAGCCATATTTACTTTTATTCTGCTGATTTTTGAACGATTTATTATTTTATTTGTTAGCGCTAAGTCTATTGGATGATTCATTAATTTTTGTTTTTAAAATTTAAAATGGAAATTTGTCCAAAAATCGCTTTTAGAAAGAATACGAAATCCTTACATGTTTAGGTAATTTTTCTATAATAAGCAAAATTTTATTTTCCATTCGTTTTGGATTTGATCCAATTTAATATTGAATGATTTATACACACCAGTTATTTTAATATACATATGTATATCTATAGCCTATAAAGTATAAAAAATCTTTTATATTCCTGCCTACTGTGCGACAACTCTCTACATAACATATCGCTCTACTCGTAAATGATGCCGAACTGATGCTGCGTGTTGAAATTGAACTTGAAAGCAAACTAACTAACGTAGGAGAACTGGTGAGTAAAGGCAAATGCTTATGGGAGCGCATATCGGTGAGCAGGGTTTTGATACAGAGTGCTACTCATCTGTGGAGCACACGCTTTGATAACAAAGTTGCAGCAGCGGCGGTGAGACAAATCTGACCACGTCACATCAATGTGTTAATGGTCTTCTCAGTATTTGTTAGCCAAAAGTAAAGCACCATCTCAATAAAAATAACAACAACATCAAAAACAGCAGCAGCACTAGCAGCAACAACAACAAGAGAAAACTTGCCCTGCTGTGTGCGCTGGAGACGACAACGACAACGATGATGACGATAATGATAACATTGTGTTGCTTGGTGACGGTGATTTTTCGCTCGTTTTTGCTCGGTTTGCTCGTTTTACTCGCGCTAACTTGCCACTACTGCTACTTGCTTTTGGCTTTGGGTTTTGGCCGAGACTTCAGCGGGTATTTAAAGACCTGAAAGCGGACACCAAGTATGCATTGATTCGCTAACGTCCGCTCTTTAGACTTGCTTCTTTGGTTAAGTAGTTGCGCTGTTGTAATTAAATAAGCTTTACTGCCTGATAACTCGATAAAAGGATATTAAAGTTTAAATAAAAATAATAATACAGTAAATAAAATCTCAACGAAAGAAAAACAAATTCAGCTTCAAATTATCATATACACTGAAAAGGATCTTAAAGAATTTTCCTGTTGGTGCCAAATATTGAATTTTTGAATATAAAATATTTGTGTTTTTTCGTGAAAATTGCAATTTCATAAGCTTTTTGAGACGCAGACGACAACTACACTGTAGAAAATACCAGTAAAATAACAGAAACAGAAGCAACTGAAAAAATAAGCAGTGAAAAGTGTTAAAAGGCTTATTTTTAAAATCGTTCAATTCATAAAAAACTTAAGAGCCAAAAAGTATTTCAAGTGACTTTCTTCACTTTGATTATAAATTTTTACTTCATTTAAATTTTTGTTAAATTTTCTAATAAATAATACAAAATGATGGCTGTAGCTGCTGCACAAAAGAATCGCGAAATGTTCGCTATGAAGAAATCATACAGTATTGAGGTAAGTTGAGAATATTCTAAGAAAAGAATTCAAAAATTATTATTATTAAATTTTTAAAATTGAGAATTTTAAATAAATTAATGAATATATGAACAATTTCATATTCTTAAAACCATTGTTTTAATAAACTGTCCAAGCAAAAATTAATTTAAAAGTTATTTTCTTAAAAAATATATGTTTAGTTCTTTAATAATTTTAGTTAAAATGAATTAATCAAAATTACCAATTTAAAATTTGTTTAAGCGAATTGCCTTTAGAAAAAATTTGGGCTTTAAATTTTAAGTTTAGAAATAATAAAAAATTTAACAAAATTATTTCATTGTAAAAATTTAGATAACATTCTTAAAAAATTTGAAATGAAATATTCGGGCATTAGAGTCTCTTCGAAATATATTATTCTCTAAAAGATATCTTAAAGTTTTCAAAGTAAAGTCATTTAATTCGAAACGGATTCAAAACTTTGGCTTCCGAGCAACTTAAATTTAATTTTTTGCTGAATTTTACAATATCAGTTTTTTATTTAAAAACACATTTCTTAAATAAACAATATTGCTTATTTAATACTTAATACAGCTAAGAGTGAAAGTGTTACCACCAGACGAATGGTCAACACTTTAAGTCTTATTTAATAACTGAGAAAAAACAACAAAATAAAAAACCATAGCAAAAGATAATAAGGCCCCTTCTGCCTGCCAACATCTTTATTTTCATGCATTTTACTGCTGAATTGTATGTAGCACATACATATGATTTAATAGCATAAACGTCTTTCATCATACAAAGTACAATTCCGAAAAAATTCGTGCCAAAAGTAACATCAATTAAGTGGAATGAATTTTTTTGTATTAAATAATAATGGAAATTTTTTCGAAGAAAAGCTCCACAAAAATCGGCAATAATGAGTGTCATGTTTTTCAACTGGAACAGAGTTGCAAATGTTGCATCTCTGTGACAAAGATTATTGAATTTTTTTCTGAATAACATTAACTTTTTGTTTTAAAATATTCACAACAGAAAATTCACAAAGTTTAAGAAAATAATGCTTAGAAACTATAGTTAGCAAAATTGTTTTTCAAAAGCTAAGAAACAATGTTTAGACAATGCTTAGAAAAATATTTATCACCAATGTTTAGCAACAACGCTTAGTTATGTACAACAACGTACAATATTTAGCAACAAATTAAAAATAAATTTGAGAATTTCCAATACAAATTTATCACTCTATCTAATAATTTCCATAAACATTCCCCAGATCACGTATACCGCGCTATTTTTTGTTTTGTTTATTTTTTACGAAACGAACATCTCAATCAACACAATTTAATATTTTATCATAAGACCATTGGTTGATATCTGTCACAACCCAAACAATAACAATAAAACCAACAAATTAGTAAGGTGTGAAAAGCCGCATTAAAAATATTACTAAATTATTTTTTTTGACAACAAATTCAATTTTTACTACAGCTACTTAGCAAGTTGTCAACTTCAGTTAGTAGTTTTTTCTTTTTCTTCTCATTTTCAAATATTTGTTAATCATAAAACCGTTTAAGAAGAAATATCGTAAAGAAAATAAATAAATTTATCAGCTTAAATAAAGAGCATACGAGATCTTTCACGCTCTCATGCATTATATACTCAAAAGAGTGTGCTCATGCGCGTGCGCGCGTAATTCAAATATTTAAACTTGCTGCTCATTAATTAAGCAAACTCATATGGTTTTTTTATTTCTGTAGCCGGCAACTTGAGCTACTTAATATTTTTTTTTTCAGTTGCCGCGCTTTCATTTTTATTAAAATTTTGTTTTGTTGTGTTTTGTGGGAATTTTGTAATTTAAAAAATAAAAAGAAGAAATAAATGCTACAGCAGCAACATTGGCGTTCAATAATGAACAAAACAGCATTAACTTGAAAATGTTGGTCAAAATGTTGTAACTGCCGCTAGGTTGAAAGCGGCTATGATCTTTAAAATTATGTCATACGAAACGTTGTTGTTGTTGAATTATGATTTTATTTATTATATAAGCAATGATTGAAGCTGAAAAAAGTGCTAAAATTTTGCAATATTCAATGATTGCAGCATAAGTATCTTGTAAAATTTCCAGTAGCCTTATAAGGTTTTCAGCATCATAAGGTTTTTGATACCTTAAGCTCATTGAAGTAATATGGCATATGAAATTACTACGAATTTTTACTACTATTTTTGCTACTTTTTTTTAATGATAATGTGATTTACAAACAATTTATTTTTTTATTAAAGTTTAATGAACTCACGCTGTAAACCATAACAAACCCAAAACAAAATAATGATAAATGATCAGCTGTTTTTTTATTTAACATAATATTTTGAAGCATTTGAAGGTTAAGGTCTTGGCTACATTTTGCTATAAAAACTATTAAAATCACATAAAAATAAAGCAGCAAAAATGGCTATAAAATCTCATATTTGCTATCAGTTTTATTACCACTGACATTTGCAACAGCAATATAGAAACATTGTTGCAAAGCAGCTTAAGTATTGTCAAGCAGAATATATTATTATAATTGAAATACCTTTAACTTATACAATATATTAATCCAGCTACTTTATTTATTTTCTTAAATTACAGAACGGCTATCCATCACGCCGTCGCTCATTGGTCGATGATGCACGCTTCGAAAGTTTGGTAGTCAAGCAGACAAAACAAACTGTCTTGGAGGAGGCACGCAATAAGGCTAATGGTAAGTTGATAATATTTTTCTTTTTAATTTTCAAAGTATGCATATATGCATGAGCATGTGTTTTGTGCTTTTCGAAAAAATCTTATTTTTTATTATTAAATTTTAATTTTTTATTATTTATTTTTTGCTTTTGTTATTGCCATTGTAAAGATGCCACTTTGGAAGATTGCATTTTGCAAGCCAAGGGCGAACATGTGCCCGCCGAGCATAATATCGAATTTCCAGATGAGCAACAATTGGAAAATGAAATACCCGACGATGTGACCCCAAATTATACAGAAGGTAGTGTGGCGTTCTTAAAACATGCCAAAAAAAACTACTTTTATTTTGATTTTATATTAACTTTTATTTATTTATTTTTTATTTTCATATAATTTTGTTCAATGTTATTGCATTTGCTGTGTTGTTACCATTAGTCAATGAATCCTATGTTGAGGCAGAAATCACCTCAAGCCCCACTGAGGAGCGCAACAATGATGAACAATCATTACACAATGGTAAGTAATAAAAAAAAACCCAACTTAAAATTCTACTACCTTTTTCAAGGTCCAACTTAAACGTGCTTAGCGCCTTAAGTGAAATTTGACATCGCCTTAAGCGATTATGATAAAGTACCATTTTTACTGTGTTGAAGCTGGCACTTTACACTTATTGCCGCTGCTGCCATTATTGTGGCTTGACACCCACTTGTGGCTTCCTTTTTTTTCGTGTGTGTCACACACATACACATACACATAGGCACAATACAATTGAAATGAAAATGGCGCATTTCCGTCTGTACTTTTTCGCTTCACTACACTCCATCACTTCTGACATAATAAAAGAAAAAAAAAAAAAATCGGTATGAAAGTATGAAAATAGAAAATTATTACGACTTCACTTAATCTCAAAAGAAGTTGATGCTGAGCATATTTTGAGCATTGAAGACAGAAAGAACGCGTTGGTTGCACAGCAACCCGTGCACACGAGAAAATAAGCTGCATAAATTCATTGCAAAATCTTACGTGCTCAGCATGGAAGAGAAGGCTTTTCATGTAATTCGTTGGAACTTAAAGAATTTGTGTTTTTAAGCCGGATTTTACATTTTGTTTCTGTTGAAATTTATAGAAATCAATTCACTTAAAATTTAAATAAATTCAAGAAGAAACTTTTACACACTGACGAAGACTTACTGCTTCATAAAATTACTTCAATGCATAGTCCCGTAATGCAAATTTTAAAAAACAACTCTTGCTCTCTCGTCCCTCTCTACTTTAGATGCTGGTCTCACTGAAGATGAAATTGTCTTGGCCAATGCTGCAACTGAATCACCTGAAGCTGAAAATGCCGTACAAAATGCTGCACTCATTGTACGCCTCAAGGAGGGCATTGTCTCTTTGGGTCGCATTCTGAAGGCAATTGAAACTTTCCATGGTGCCGTACAACACGTGGAATCACGTATGGCACGTGAACAAGGCGCTGAGCATGATGTACTCATTAAGGTCGAAATGACTCGTGGCAATTTGTTGCAATTAATTCGTTCTCTACGCCAATCCGGCTCCTTCAGCAGCATTAATTTATTGGCTGACAATAATATTAGCGTTAAGGCACCATGGTTCCCCAAGCATGCTTCAGAGCTGGACAGCTGCAATCATTTGATGACCAAATATGAACCAGATCTTGATATGAATCATCCCGGTTTCGCTGATAAAGTCTACCGTCAACGTCGTAAGGAAATCGCTGAAATTGCTTTCGCTTACAAATATGGAGATCCAATTCCACACATTAACTACGCCGATGTTGAGAACAAGACCTGGTGTTCAGTATTCCGTACTGTTGTCGATTTGGCACCAAAACATGCATGCTTGGAGTATCGTTTGGCTTTCAAGAAATTACAGGATGAACAAATCTTCGTTGAGGATCATTTACCACAATTGCAAGAGATGTCTGACTTTTTGCGTAGAAACACTGGTTTCACATTGCGTCCTGCGGCTGGTCTGTTGACAGCACGCGACTTCTTGGCTTCGTTGGCTTTCCGTATTTTCCAGAGCACACAGTATGTGCGTCATGTGAACTCACCATACCACACACCAGAGCCGTAAGTACTTTTGAAATTTATTGAAATTTTTTCAAGGAAATTAAGTGGCCAGTGAGCCGAAAGAAAGGACTTGTGAGGCTAAGGTAGATTTTGATTCAAAATAATATTTTTCTCTTCAAGAAGCTGAAATTTCAAACTTTTATAAAAATTTTTTAGATTTTTCCATCAAAGTCTTCCATTTTGTCACCTTGTGCTATTTTTTTTAATAAAAACTTGCAGCTTTCCCTACTTAACGCTGCTGACAATAAAAGCCTTTTTGCTAATTTAATTTTCCAACTCAAGGAAATATGCTTTTATTGCCACACTTTTCACCCTATTATGTGTTGGGGAACTTTTTTCTTGTGCAATTTCCCTTTTGTTCTGCAACAGGCGGAAGCAACATATAATTGCCGCACATAACAAGTCAACTTTTGTGCTGCCAACTTTGATGTAGCACAATTTCCCTTGCACAGCACTACATTGAGGGAATGCGGGTAATGTGTGGCGCTTGGTTATGAAAGTAAAGTAGTGAGAACGGCAACACTGTGCAAGTGTTCTACGAATAATAGCAGTGGGGTTAGAAAAGCTCAAAATTAAAATAATTGCATTAAACAGCACTTATTGCTATATTTTTAAATAAAGGCTACTTTTCACAATTTTAGCACAGTAGGGGAGTAGAGAGCAGTAGAGACCACATTATAGCATGTACATTTTATTACATTATTTTCTCATAAATAATATTCGTTTTTTTTCTTTTTTCTTTTTCTCATCTACAGTGATTGCATTCATGAGTTGCTCGGTCATATGCCGCTCTTAGCTGATCCAAGCTTTGCTCAATTCTCACAAGAGATTGGCTTGGCCTCTTTGGGTGCCTCTGATGAAGAAATCGAAAAGTTGTCCACTGTAAGTATACACAATATTAATTACAATTTTAATAGCCATTTAAAAGTTAAATAACTAAAGCATTTAACATGACACTAACAAGAGAAACCTTGACTATGCAAAGTTAGTTGGCCCAATGCACAAGCGCATAAGTTGACATATAAATTTAATAACTTCCATTTAAATGGTAAAATAATGTAAAAAACGTGGCAAAATTTAAAATCAAACAAGCTATTTAAAGATATTAACTCAAATTAAAAGAAAAATTTGCATTTAATTACGCAGCAAAGTTTTTTTCATTTTTTTGGGTTCTAAAAGTTGTTGCTTAGCCTTAAACGGGCTTTTGTTGAAAAAATTCGTGTTATTGTTAATCATGCTAGCAATGCACTTGGCACTGCCGCTTTCAATAGTTATGAGCTTGCGCGCTGGCGTCTAAGCCAAGTTTAAATTGCTCAAGTTGTGCCTTATTCAAGTTCGCAATTGTGTGCATTCAGTTGGCAACGCTGACACTCAAAAGTGCAATGTGAAAATTGCAATTTTAATCTTGACTTAAATGTGCACATTAGTGTGACGGGCGGCAGTGATATTTGGCCTTGTGTAGCAGGCAATTGTTAAAGCAACTAGTTGGCCAAAAACGTACTAAGAAATTAGGAAAAAAAATGTGTGCGTTCTTAGCAAATGTCAAAGTCAAGATTTTGCGCAAATTGAAGAAAATGTCAATTGAAAAATTTGTACTTTTTCGCGGCTAACAATATAAACTGAATAATAACGTAGGAAATTTTGTGTCCAACAAAATACGCTACTGCAAACAAAATTAAAAATTGTTCATTTATCATTTTATTTTTCTTATTCTCAATTTCCAGGTCTACTGGTTCACTGTTGAGTTCGGTCTCTGCAAGGAAAACGGTCAAATCAAGGCATACGGTGCTGGTCTGCTCTCCTCCTACGGTGAATTATTGCATGCCATCTCCGATAAGTGCGAACATCGCGCCTTCGAACCTGCATCCACCGCCGTACAGCCCTACCAGGATCAAGAATACCAGCCCATCTACTATGTTGCCGAAAGTTTCGAAGACGCTAAGGACAAATTCCGTCGTTGGGTCTCAGCAATGTCACGTCCCTTCGAAGTTCGCTTCAATCCACACACCGAACGCGTTGAAATTCTTGACTCCGTTGATAAATTGGACACATTGGTGCAGCAGATGAACACTGAAATATTGCATCTGACAAATGCAATTTCAAAATTAAGGCGTCCATTTTAAGGTCAGTTCTTCACAGACTGTGGGTGGGTCAATCAATTTAAGGGGGAAATTGAGTAAAGCATAAAATATCGTAGGGTATCTCTCGTTGATATGCCACAAAAAGTCGAAATTGCAAATGCGAATTTATGTATTTCTTAAAATCATGTACAATTTTTCATTTCATTTTAGTTTTTTTTTTCGTAATTTTCTTTTTAATTTTATTTTCCTTTTATGGCATTTCCATATGCATTCAGATTTTCGTATTTATTTTCGTTTTTTGCATACTATTATTTGACCAAAAAAACCATTAGATTGTAAGAGAAAATTTACAATTGTTCTTGTATACTCAATAGTAAGCTTCCACTAAAGTTTTAATTTTTTTAAAGAATATTAATGTATTATTTTGTATTTTTTTTATTAAAAAAAGAAGAGAGATTTTTAAAAGATTTTTTTTCTTAAAGTAATTATTTAGTAGATATATAGAATTTAAAGAGTAGTAATTTAGCAACTAGAAAAAAGGAGTGAAAACAATACAGAGAAAAGTTTAAACAATACTGAAGCTGCTAATATGTAGTAAGAATAGTAATGAAGACAACTTAAATTTGTAGCTTAAATGCTTTTGCTTAGTGTTTACTAAAAAAAGAGGACCAAAAATCTTATCAACTTAAAAAAAAAGAGTAGTAGAAAATGTAGTAACTAAAATTCGATTTCGTGCTGTTCCTTGTTGCATAAATGTGCTTTTATCAAAATTTAGAAAACTCAAACTTAAATTCAAACTATTTACCTATTCCCTATAAATGTGTAGTTGTAAGTGTACTGTATTAAAGTAAATTTCCAACATATATGGATACTCACAAGTATAAATATGTGCATAAATTACTTATAGCATAGCAGCAAAAAACACTAAATTGTTGACAAAAATATTAAATTTAACTTTTTAATAATTTTGTTGCTAATTTTTGTTTTTGTTCTACAACCTCCTTCAATTTCTCTAATGTTTTCTATATAGACATCACCAATATATATAATTTTTAATCAAATTTTTTCTTACTATTTTTATAACAAGATAAGTCACAATTTTTTCTATACGATAGTATTAATCATATATCCCCAAAAGTATTAAATATTACTATTTTATTTTTTATACTTAATATCTATAAGCCTTAAAAAGTATTTTATTTGGTTCATGTTAAATGTAGTTCATATAATTTTTTTCTCTTAACTCGAATTTGCAATGCTCACCACATGCAGACACATAATTTGTACGCGTTCATTTAAGCGGATTTTGTGCACTCAAAAAGATTAAGAAATGTAAAGTAGCTCGCTTTTATTGTAAAATATATTATATATTATTATGTAAAGAACACTCATGTATTATTTATTATTTTAATTTGTGAAATAAATAAAAACTATTCAAAATAAAACAAAAACATAACTTCTTATTTTCAACATTTTAAGGATTTTCCAGCACGACCCAAAATAAAAAAAAAAAAAAAATACAATCTGACCATTATTGTCATCATTAAGAAATTATCTTCGAAGTGAATTATAATTTTCGAGATGTAAATGTAATTTGCCAAATTACATTACTGTTCAAGAACAGTAGTCGGAAAAAAGTCTAAAAATAAATTTTTATTTCTTGATGTTTTTATCGGCCTTATGAAGTAATATTTTAATAAATTTTTCTCATATAAGAGCATATAAGTATTTTCATGAAGTATGGCAATAAAACTATTTTTCCAAAACTATTGAATAATATCACAAAATGTAGTTGAATTCAATGGATGTATAGTTCTTCAATAAATAAAGGAAAATGGGTCTGACATTCCAGATAAAAATTACTTTGCAAATCCTAAAATTAAGAAAGTTTTAAAAAAATCGACATTTTTGAGATACTCTGAATTAGTTTAGTAAATATAGTTTGAATTAAATATAATGCCGTATTGAGAAGTTGAGGGGGGTGGATTGGAACACTACCGTTTAAATTGTTTGTTATTTATCATTATTGAAAAGTGATCATAAAAAGTCAACAGTAAAGCCTTAAGTCTATAAAAGATATCTTCCATTCACCCCAGGCCCCGAAAACATGGGACTGGGTCATAGTTAGAAGGATTTAGACAAATACTTCCGCAACTTTGGAATGTGGATCATTTTTACTAGTCGGTTAATAATGCAAAGGTATAAGTGAAGTCAATTGGCTGAAAAATAACATTGATGTAAAGATGTCTCTATTGTTATAGTTTAGAGTTTTAACGATTTTGTTTGATACTTTGCGACATTCATATGCTTTCATTTAATATTTAATGACTTCATCTATCGATTTTTTCAATATAATCGAAATTTATGAACATTTTTTTTACTTATTTCGTGTTTTTTAACCTGTGGTGAATCTTGAACATTTTTAAAAATTTTTCCACCTTAATCGACTTATTCGACATATTCCATAACTATCGAATCTCTAAACATATATCAATACTTTTTTACATTACTCGATATTATTAGAGGTCTTCGAACTACTCAATTCTAGTCGATAATTTTCACATTTCTTCATACCATTCTAAGCTAATATAACGAAAAACCATTAAGTTCATGCATCACACCACAAGTGTTTCCACTCACTTGCTTTTATGTTTTTAAAATAAAGTTTCCAAAAGGTAATACACAAAAAGTCATACATCTTAAAAAATTGAACTAAAAAACTCTCCATCGAGTTCACTTTTAAAAGAGAATATGAATCATTGATTCAGTTTCGAGAAAGTGGAAGATAATTATGGTCATAATTATCCGCTAGCATAATAGGCGACTGTAGAAAAGTGGGTTGTGTCGAATCATTAAATGAAATATTGAAGAGAAATGGAATAAATCACACATATGGTACTATTAACTATCATAAGTTATAGACTAGTCGTTGCGAGATATTTGAGCTCAGCGATTGCTAAAAATACTTTATTGCTATTATCTCAACTTCTATTGGCCGGACAGAAATTTAAATATATAGAGAATAGATAGCTTTCCACAAAATATTCTAAGCTAGGCGAAAGTTAGTTTGTTAGTATTATCGGAAACTAATTTCTGTTGATTAAAAGTTCTAGACTATGCGATTTTCTATACAAAACTTCATAAAAATTTTAACAGATGGCCAGACATTTTCATTATATAAGGCAGATATCAGAATATATTTTTTTTCTTGCTTTTTTTTAAAGTATTACAAATCAAATTAAGTTTTACCAGAGTACTCAATACTCATTAATGTTACTTAGCTTTACAAAAAGCCTTAACCTAAAATCAAATGAACGAACCCATCAAGTTTATGGTCAATGAGAACGCACAATGCAATACAAAGAATTAAATGTAAACGCATACAAATACCAATTTCTAACCAAAAATTGCAAGTGCATTCATTGGATGAGCAGATTCAGTGAAGCGTAGTGCCTAAATTTATTGACCAAAGGCTTAAAATATTAACCTTAAGCATGAAATGTATACGTGCGCCAAATCACAACTGGCCAATAGCAAATATTTAAGGCTAAAACAAAATACGAAAACAAAGACTTCACACTTTATTGGCGTGCGTTAAAAATTTCAAAAGGTAAAAAAGTTTATTAACAATTATCTTATATATCTACAATACATACATATACATAATTATATAGATAATTCCATTTTTAATTACATTTGCTATAACTGCGTGTGGTTAAAGAACAATTTTGCTATCAGTTGCCTAAAATCAATGACAACCGTGTTACTAGTTCTAAGCGGACATTTAAGCACTACACCAAGGTTGATAATTGTCAATTTTAGCTTAAGAGTTCAATGCTTAAGTAGGTTAAGACATGGGTTGCTGTTTTTAGTGCGATTTTTTATATGCAACCGGAAGACAATGTTGGTGTCAACGCCATTTAAGAAAATATTTAATGTTCTACGTAATATGTCAGTTTGTAAGTTAATTAAGTTGAAGTCTTCTATAGCAATCATATAGTATGTGACCATCAGTCCTCTGTGATACAGTACAGTACTGCATTTGAATACTTTGCTCTGTATGCTGAATTTTTTAGACAAAACCTACAAATGTTTTAAGGTTTGGCATGTGTTCTGTATATGTACTGTATTTCATACTATATTGACCAGGCGCTGGAGGTACTTGAGTCTGCAGAATATGCAGGTTATAATTTGGTGAATGATTTGTTTATCTGTGACTTTAACGTATAGTGAACGCAGGTTGCTGACAGTGAAACGTGGTCAGTTAACCCTGATGTCCATTCAAAATGATCCAAAAATTATTTTTGGTAATTTGCACGAAAAGTATGGATCCAACTGAAATGATGTGGTCACAGCGTTTGTTTTTTGTTTCAAAAATGACTGAAAAACGAAACATCTTTTCATAAATGAAAATGGTCATCGGATCAGTTTCTTATTAGAATACAATACTACGGTGCCGGTACGTTGTTTGAGTCTTGATCGTATTCAAAATGTTCAATACAATAACTACTTAATATGTTCAATACAATTTAATATTTATGATGTTCAATAAATGGAAGATAAAATTGTAATTATTTTTTAATTATTTAGAAGCCGATGAGAAAAATTCCATCTTCATCACTATATAATTTACATTTCTGAACAAGATAAGAAAAGAACACGTGATTCTCAATATACAAATTCTATAACCTAACTCGATTCTGGAAGCAAATTCGTTATCCGCACGGGATTAGTTGACCAGATACGGTCCATTTCCCATGAGGTATGCCATTTATTGTCATTATCGAATCGGAAAGCCTGACCTATCTTAAGTACATCAGGGAAATCTGATCGAATTCGGATCCATACCTTAACTAATTTCTAGTCAGGTATTCAGGTACATTTAAAAAACTTAAGCAACTGTGTCTCGAAAATTATTTTACTTGGTCGCAAGGTAGTAAAATAATATTGGCTAAAAAGTAAACATTAGTTACACTACAATTAACAAAGGTAATTCAGATATTAAAAGATACTTTATCAACTATTTAAATGACTACATATAGTCACTTTTATATTACGAATGATTTTTATTATGTAACTGCGGGGATGCGTCAGCTTCTGCTTGGTTGCCAATTTATTGTCTTGCCTTCTAAAATTGTAATGTGAAATTTGTAAAATATCAGAACTCAATTAAACTGCGCAACTGTCAACATTGATTTAAATTTTTTTTGGTCGGGTCTTTTGAGCGGCAATCGAATGCAATTAAAATTATAAGCAACCTTGTACGATGGAATACAGTGGGACCTTTCAAGAACTGACATTATGTTAAATATAACTTGAGGAGCTTAGTTATTACGCTGTTGATACGATGGTGGCTCAGAGTTTAAGTCTCATGACTGCCAAGCATTGAAGGATATGCATAACGGAACGCCATACTGAGGAAAAACAAAAATAGTTTTTGATTGAAAATGTTCCTTTTATATATCAAAAATATTAACGTACTGATCTCCTCGATTTCAGAAATTTGAGAAATTATTAACAGTCCAACACGATAACTGTACATTACTCTAAAGTTTTTTTAATCTAGGAAATAATTTTTATTTTTGCCTAGGATAGCGTTCTTTCTGCCACTTGACGTTAGTTACGAGTATCTGATTTATTTTTTACTTGGAGTTGACTTACAGAAAATATATCCAACACCGGTTTTGCTAGCCCCAGTGCTTTTGCATACCTTTAGGCGTACAAATCAACTAGTTTGGCCTAGTTTAAAACTAATTTTTCCACAACAACTGTGTTTTTTGACGCAAAAATTTTTTGTATGAGAATGACAGTCAATTTAGTCGGCGATATTTATCGAAGTCGGTAGGTTTTCTTATATTTTCATTTAATACGTATCCGCCTGTAAAATTGATTAAATATAAAAAAATGATAACTGTATTTTGGTGTATCGACCCACTGTTTATATAAGCAAGCACATCGTTAGTTGGCTTTTATTTACTTGTAAGAACTAAATTTCAGCCAACTTTGTTATGTTGGTCATGATCTTCGTTTGTCAATTGAACTTGCTAACATTCAGCATAAAAGACATTGAAGGTGTTGCGCATATTTTTGGCAACAGTGTCCTAACAATGTTCTAACTCATAATCAAAACCAATTCAAGGTTATAGATTTGCTGAAAAAGCATTAACAAAATATATTCTTTATGTAATTAAACTGACATGTTTTGAGTCTTATTAAAACTCACTCATTTGAATTAGAAATAATTAGTGATTAATTTTTAATTAACTTAAATAAGAGATCAGCGTCAACTCAGTTAATTCAATGAAAGTGACAAGGGAGGGATACCAGTATGGATTACAGATATCATACCAAATAAAATGCTTGAACTGAGCGTGAAGCTGCTAATATTTTTTTGACTGAATGATGCAGAACTATACACATATTCCAAGTAGAGGGATTTTATATAGAAAATCTGATAAGTTATTTTGATAGCTAGTTGCTGTTAGTGAAGACCTTGAAATTGATATTCTAAATGAATGGTTTCATAAATTGACATAGGCATGAAAATTTCGTTTTAAGCTATTAACTTAAATATTAACAGTTTCACCGAAGGGTCGCTTATTAAATATTCTAGAATATCTGTTATATAATTTTATTTTTCTGAAAGTGAAACTAGTCGCCTTTTCGTAAGTTTTTGATATATACTAAAACTGGTTTTCAAAATTGTTTCATCTTATCCTAGTTTCGAGAAAATTGCTAGTATAAAATAATACCTTAATTTAGTTATCATTATCAAATAATTTTATATCAGTCAATTGCTGCCACGATTTAGCACAAGAAAAGCTTAAGAACGCTGGCATATGTAATGACCAATGTAATAACATACTAAAACTTAGCACCAACCTTTACAAATTTAGCAACTTTTAAGCACCTAATTAAGGCATCAAAATAAAGATCTGGTATATGGGTAAAAATTAATAAACTGAGTATCGAAAACGCTCACGAAAGATTCATTAAAATTAGTGAGAACAAATTAGGATACCTTCTTGCTATGTATTATGTTTATCAATTATTATTACTTTACCCCATTTAAACTGACACAATGTGCATAACATTTCTTAAATCATGGCAGCTTTAATTGATCATCTGGGTGGCAACAACTATCGTCACTTTAAAGCCAAACAACAACAACAAAAGCAAATAGTTAGCAAACAAATGCATTCTTGCAACTAAATAGCAACTAACTAGTAATTAAAAAAAACTTTTATAGTCATATGAAATATTGTAAAAAAAAGTGTTCATTATTACAAGATATTCATGTAAATTAGTTATTATTTTACTTGCTTAGCTCAACACTTGCCAGAACATATTGGATGCTCTATTTTAGTAGACAGTCTAAACAGGTGTGTTATCTACGTAACAAGACCGGCTTCACAGTTTTTTGTAATGTAGGCTCAAAAATATTTACCGCCACTTTGGAAAGAAATTTTTAATGCATAAGACTTGGTAAAATTAGTGAGCAAAAAAAAAATGGGGTTATATATTTAAAGCAAAACATGATATTGGCAGTACTGTAAATTTTCCTAAGGAGCTAATCACCACAGGTTGCAGGAATTCGAGACTTTATAAAATTTTATATGATTAATCTTATACATGTAAAAATTTCAATCCTGGAAGCACTACATCACAAATTCTGAAAAATAAGCATATTCAATTCAAAGCAAAATTCAATTGTAACACAAACAAATCGATTTTATCAAATCTATAGAGAAATTTGCCGCCCTCGTTGATCTGGCGCTGCAGGCCAAGGGATCACCCTTAGTCCGACTCTGCTGCGTTTATGTATATTTACGTATGCTTTACGTACTACGTAAATTTAGTAATGGCAACTATTTTTTTTTAATTATTGTCAGTTGTTTAATTTATGAAGTATGCCAAATGTTAAAATTAAAAGGCACTTACTTTGTTTTATGCCAATATTTGCATACAGAACAAATAGGAGTTACCATAATACGTACAGATAACCTGTTATTGAAATTACAATAATACAATATCGTGTAGCAAAATATTATAAATTTAAGGTTTGACTCAAAGCGCAGAAAAGAAAATATCTGGATTGCAAACAAAACCTAAGGGAAAGGCATCAAAAATGAACAAACAAATGGTCAAAATTATAATTTAGATAACAAATGCCTACATCCGCATTTAATTGTTTCAATTTTAATTTTAAGCCAAACCATATTTTATATAAAGACCACAAGTGCTAGTTATTTATGACCAAAGCTTTTTGCTTATTCATATGCAAATTGCTGCATATATTTGTACACACCTTTCTGAATGCTCTAGTGAACTAAATTGATAGTCATGTGCAATTAAACATATGGACAAATAGACCAAGTTGTATCATGTCTTCCAGAAACTGACAAGTTCAGTTGGTACAATCTGATACTTTTGAAAATCTGCGCTGAATTTTAAACATATGTATACACTAGATAGGAGTCTAAAGCAGGGCCTCTCAAATTATGGTATATTTTTAGTTTAGGTGGAACAATTTTACAATTTACTTTGAGTCTTTTTATTGAAAATTATTACTTACATAATTTGAAATTTGGATGTTTTTAGATGGATAAAAGGTCACTGGCAGCCCTGTTTGAATTTTGGCCTCGAAGAGTACAGCAAGTCAGACAACGGCTTCGGTTCGCGCTCCATGAATTCATCAGTGACTTTGAGCTTTTGCGATGAAGAATTTCTAAGCGTGTTTTTCATTTTCCCTTGCGCATGAACGTGTTGAGAACTATAGAGAAACCACAATGAAGTAATGGTAGAATTCTTCTCTAATAGTTTAAGGTTTTAGTTTTAGTGGTTTTGGGTACTCATTATGATTTGCAAATATGTAGTTAAAAATTTTTAGTAATCGGAATTTTAAATTTCATTAAATCATAAAAAAGAATAGAAAAGTAAAGAAAATCTGAAGCCTTTTTTGTACTTTTAGTCAAAAATTTCAAAATTTTTTTTCACGATAAGGGCAAAAGTGTCATTTGGCCCCAATCGTCAATAACCACAGCTCCGCCCCTGATTGTTATTCATTTAAAAAACAGTTCATGCTATATTCAATTTAAACCCATATATGTGTGTACATTGTACATCCACTTACACCCTTACCAATTAGCGTAATAAAAAAATTCTTACAATATTGCATTGTAATTAACATTGTTAACTGGACTATAAACGACAGGTGTCGCCACATTGGATGTAATTTTCTATGCGATTATGAAACTTTAACCTCACAACATTAAAAACAAGTTGTAAGAAAACATTCAATAGAAAGCAGTATTCTAACTATGTAAGTAGTATGAATACATACAAAGTATGTGCTGAATTAAAAAACCAAACTGGATCACAAATGATAGCAATAATTTACATAATAATTATGATAAATAGTTTGCAATAAAGCTACTGCTGCTAATTATTGATTAATTCGAATATAATTAAGAGACAAAAAAAAAAAAACGAATGCCAGATGTTATGAAAATAGAGAAAAATACACGTACCCGTACATATTTATAGACAAAGGGGATTTTGATTGAACACCGACCAGCTTGAGGCGTGAGAATTTTATGAATAAATTAACAAGTTTTCATTAAAAAAAAAAATGAGATAAGACTTTTAAGTGCAACTAAATGTTGTATTTAAAATTAAACAAAACAAAAAAAAAAATGGATTAAAGCAACCGGATAAATTATGTGCATTGATATATTTTAATAAAATCAATGGCGTAAAGGAATTAGTTTTCTTTACATGAATATGGTGGCTAAATATTTTATGAGTTCACACCTGTTGAAAGTGTAAAGAAAACAGCTGGATATTTTGAAATTTATCATAAATTCGTTAAGAGTTTAAAAAAAAAAGATTAAAATGCATCAGCTTAGATAGGTCCTAGAAGTACTCGTAACGTAGGCCAAAAATTCTACAAAATTTACATTTGCTACCTATCAAATGCAAACTCTTTTCGATTCATTCATTAATTCTCGTCATTATTCCAATTAGAGAGCATCAAAAAGTTCATTCAACACGAGAAATCAATAATTTATTACCACTGATCGGTAAATTTAATTATAATGAGCATTTAACTATTTGCTTCCTTAACATTCTAAAATTGCGTAATACACATTAAAATATTATGGCTAAGTCTTCAATTGAAATTATTTTTTTCCACTTGAACAAGTAACTGTCAACTTCACACGCTTAACATGAAGTAACTCGGTAATGCTTTTACTTAGCTCAGGTGGCATATTGAGTCAATATTTTGTATTATTTGCAGTATAAATATCAACACATTAAAATCTAAATTGCAACACTATCCCCCGTCTGGCATGCGATCCCTTGATTTTTCTTCTTTCATCGCTAGAGAAATTATAAATTTAATTGTTATGCAAATACGTGTGTCGGTAAGGTGTTTACTTTATTTTCTTAATGAAATTGGTTGCTTTAGTTTTAATGGACTGTATCGTATGATCTAAGAAATTTTTCTTTGACAAATATCAGCTGCTTGGTAGTGGTTCTAAGAATGATTTTTTTTTTTAAATTGACGTTTTAAAAGTAGTTTTATTTTATTGGTTTGTAAAAAGTAGTAGTCACATATGAAAAATAAACAAAAGTAAAAAGCATTTACCTAGAAGTTAACAAGAGAATTCACAAAAATAAATAATATAGGATGTACAATACTAAAGAACAATTCCTAGAATTTCGGCAGAGCAAACATTGTGCAAAACGTGTCCAAACAATGGTCCAAAATGGACAAAAAACGGTAAAATAATTCATAAAAATATGGAATAAAAAATAAATGAAAAAGAAGTAAAAATTCTGTTCCGTTTTATTTGAAAATATTATCAATTAACTCTCTAATCAGCGTGGCTAGCTGCCCTATAACTTTTTTCTATGAAATTAAAGATCGGCAGTAAACTGATTCACAAGAGTTAATTTTCCAATGTAAAAATGGCACTTAGTGTAACTTTTCTGAATTGCAAACTTCTAAACAATCTCTGTATAAAAATTGCAATGAACGAATCTGTAAAGTATTAATAAAAGCACCGATTTCGCGATGAGTTCCAATCCTAAGACACCATGGAAAACCTGAAAGGAAGATTGCAAAGAGTTTCTGTATTGTGAAAATTCACAAGGTAAGATAAATAAAACGTTACGTATCAAGACTTTTTCAAAGTCAATTCCTCCCACTTAAATGAAATTGAAAAACTTGCATGCTTTTGAAGTGGTGCTGCTGCGACTCGATGAAGATCTTCATTTTGAGCTGCATAAGCTAAACGATAAAATTTAAATATTTTTGTGAATATGTCGACGTTTTGAACCAAAAATAATCCATTGTTAAGCTAAATGTAGGAAGTTCAAAGTAAGCATTAGATTTAAATTTATGAAAAATTTATAAAAAGGAATTAATTTTTGTTGCTACTCTTAACCTTAACATTAAATTCTCTGAATAAAGCTTATTTAGCCGTCAACATTGGACCCAGGTTCGACAAGTGAAGATGTCATCAGAAAGTTAGCAGCAAACAAAAGTATAGGTGGCACAAATGCTGCTTTGATAGGCTGTTATACAAGTAATAGTACGTTCGTTGCTGATGATGATTCGTACTGACGATGACCTTCGAGTAGGGGTTGTATAATGATTTTAATGACGTCTTTAAGCGCCAAAGAACTTTCAAAAGACGATCACGAATCACAAGCCTTGAAAAATATATGTACATCGAGGTCAAATACAAGCAAAATAAAACTATCTCCCTTCCAGCTTAGGGTACAGCGCCGTCGTTGTTGTACACAAAAGTTAGCCAGAATATTGTTTGCAAATTTTGTTTTTTTTTTGTCATTTATTTATTTTAATTATTAGAGCTGCCGATTTTAATTCGTTTAAACTAGAAATAAATTAATTGTGACTTTCTTTTTAAGAGATCTAAAACTTACATATATGAAGAACTTATTCTGAAGTTAAACTTCACACTTTGACTGTCGTTAAGCTAATCTCCTGCACTTGCTTAAAAAAAAATTGTATGCCAACCACCAATCTTCGAAAACCAGTTCTTCAATTCAGCAATAGAACCGTGCAATTTCGGTAATTAGCATGCAATGCAATTATTTATAGGTATACACAAAATTGAAGGTGACCGTATTGAATAGAGTCTCCTTTTATTATTGACTTATTAATAAAATTGAGAGACTAAAAAATCTGCTCTTGTGTGCATCATTGTTGAAGAAAAAACTCATATTCATGGAAAAATAGTTTTAATTCTCGGAAAAGTTTATTTATTTATTTACATCAGTGATGCACAAATTTCTACTGGGTAATGTTTTCTTTACGTGGAAAAGACAAAACACATTTATACTCATGTTTTTTTTTGTTGGAATTCCTGTGCGAAAAAGTGAAACCAACGGCGATGAAGTAGATAATTCTCGAAGTAGTAATTTTTTAAAATTGTTAGAAGGAGCCTTATATAATAAATATTTTAAAAGGTATAAAACGTAACGCATCAGAAAATATAAACCGATTCCACTCATTTGTTTGACCTTAGATCTTACTTTTTGCACCAGTAGTTTTACGTTGCAAACTTGATATTGTTCTTTGTATCTAATTTGTAACAAAGAAGTCTTTGCTTTACCAAAGAATTTGTCTGAACTTTGAAAAAGCTTTGCAGCTTTTAACTCTTAAACATTAAGTAGAGCTTTTTAAATAACTAACAAATGATTTAATTTTTTTCCGCCAGAAATCGCTTTCTTAAGTAAAAAAAGCTTACCTGATGCAAGCAGTAAAGCTTTTAATGTTATCTGCTAAACAATTCGTTTAGTTCAATATTTTGCCATAGATGTTGTCGCCGGAAGTTTTTAACTACACAGGGCTGTTATGTTTGCGTTCGGATATTTAATGTTTCCGTTATAACGGAAGTGAATTATTTTTACTGTTGAACTCAAAGCAGAGCGGAAATTTTGAAAATTCTCTCATAGTTTTCCAAGCATGGTACTGGAAAAGTATTTGAGGCGAAAAAATGAGTTCTGGATGATTATTTAAAATCATAATTTATACTTTAGAATGGTAATTGCACTTGTAGAATAGACAGAATTGATAGATACAAATTTTATTTCATATAGTTTTAAACTAAAATAGCTCTATTTTATTTGAAAAACAAAAAATTAAAGAAATAAAATATAAAAAGTTGAAATAAAAATACAATAGAATTATTTTCTTTTTACAATAATTACAAACAAAGTAAACTTTGTGCTGTAGAAATAAAAACAATAATCTGAACCTTTCTCGTGTTATCAGTCTTTTGGCAAATTGCTATCGCTTTTCCCTCTGCTGTATGGGCGTGCACCGCCTAACATGCGTTCGAGCAGACTTTGTTTTGATTTACGTTTTGAGGCGAGCACCTCTTTGCACAGTTCTTGGAAGACGTCAGCCACCTGATCGACATGGTCCGCTGCAGATACTTCACTAAATTTACATTCGAAATCTTTTGCCAATATTTCACCTTCATCACGGCTCACTTGACGCAAATGCACCATATCAACTTTATTGGCTACCAGTTGAACGGGCGTATCTGACTGCAAGTCCGACTTAGCGCGTCGTATATAATTAAACGAATTTCGATCTGTTATTGAGTAAACTAGTAGCAAACCATCAGCCCACTGCACTAGCTCGGACGCATTAGGGAATTCATCATCAGCCTGTAAACGAAAGGAAAAAAAATTTACAAAAACGTTATTAAATGATGACATCAGTTTCAACAATTGCTTATGAAGTAAGGAGTGCCGCTGGAAAAAATATCGTATGTATGAGCACAAAAAAAAAAAAAAAAATGGCATTTCACACAAAAAAAAAAAAATGCAGGAAAACTTTGTTAAGTGGAAAATAGCAGTCAGGCGACATGGATTAAGCTATGATGACACTTTTTAAACATTGATATTTTTTGAAATTTTCAAGAACACTTTTAGGTAAAGAATCCGTGAAAGATGGCAAATGTTGGAGGTTTCTCATACACATTTATTTTTGATTGTATAAAAAATATAATTTAGTAAAAAAGTTTAAAAGAGAGTGTCACGATAGCATAATGTGAACACGTCAGCGTATTCTTTTATCTTGCGACCTTTTTTCTGAGCTTCAACATACGATGTCGCGCCGTTGACATATTTTTTCCATTCTGCATGCATACGTGGTTTCAATTTTAAACCCTTTTCAGCGAATGTTTTTTTCACTCGCTGCTGCGGCAAAAAAACCTGGAACGTCATAATAAAAATGCATGCAAATGCTGTACGGTGCTTACCTTCGGGCATGTGTCCAGTATTTCAAATAGCACGGGTTCCCCGTCGATCATGGCTTCGTGTTTGTATCGATTTTCTGGAATTGTAGCAAGTTAATTCAATTAGTTTCAACGTATGGTGCTTTCTGTTTTTTATACTATGTACGCTGCAGCAGGAAAAGCAAGGTGAATTGGACAGGACAACAACTTGACATGCGGATACAAAAAAAAAGGTATGGCAGTGGGTTGGTACTATGCAATAATGGGGTCAGTTGTTAGAAAAAACGTTGTAATTTCGCTTTTTTGCTTGTGATAAATTTTCAGTTGCCATGAATTTGTTAGTGGTACACAATTTAAGTCGATTAAATCGTTTCAAAAATATTTCTAGTTGCCTAATATTTGATGCCACGTATTTCCTTTAGGAAAAAACTAACAAAAATTTTATTCAGTGGTATTTTGCTTCCAAAAAGATATTGCTCAGTTTTAAGGAAACAACTTAATTATACAAATTGTGGAAGAGCCTACGAACATTTTGAGAATTTTTGATGCTATGAAAATTTGACGAAATATGCGTTAAGAAAATTTGTTTTCTAGAGAAGGAGGTGGTGTGTTGTTTTGCGGCTTAGGCATAAACTTAGGCTGAGATGTCTTTCAAACTGCTTTTTAAATTAAATTTTTTAGTTCAGCGCATACTGTGGTGTGAGTTCATGACCCCTGATGCTCCCCATCTTGAGAATGAAAGTTTTATTTACTATTTGCTTTAAATGTATAAGCAAGATGTAACATTTTTATTTACACACTACCCTGGGCACAATTAAAAATAAGTACAAGCAATAAGAATGCTCACAAAAAAAAATTAGAGTTTTTCGAAAAACTTCCAAAAAATAGCTCGATAGCTTTTTCAGATATGACAAATCGAATAGAGGTGTTTGATATGTAAAATTGTATTAATAACTTACTTTCACTAAAAAGGTCTGTAAACCTCGCCCCCCGTACCTAGCTTAATTGATTAAATTAAATAATCATTTCAGACCATTCTGCCCCCAAAACAGAAAGAAGTAATGCAGTTAAGTTTTCAGATCCTTAATTGAGCATACAGTTTTCTCAAAGTTTTAGTAACGAATTATTAGTGTCGATAAGCATAGCATTGTTAGCCTGGGTCATAAAAAATGTAAGTCTAACCATTTTTTTTTGAATATAGAAAATTGCAGTATTTTTCAAAGCATAAAATATATCATTATAAACTCACCTGTCTGATGATCATATTCACCAATATAACGTTTTGTTAGATATCGCACAATAAGAGCTGCAAGAAAAGATAAATAAAATTAAATACAAAACGTTTGAAACCACAAAATAAAATCTCAAGCTTATCACAAAAATGAATCAACTAAAGCCATCAAAAATATTCAGTAAAAACAATTTTAAAGCCATAATAAAAAACTGGCAGTAAAAAAAACACAACTGGTCAAAGCCACCCTTACGAGAAGGCGGAAACAACATATTTAGGTCAACTTTAAACGAGCGTTAAAAAGCAATAACTTGAAAAAAAAAAAATTAAAATAACAAAATCACAAACATTCAAACAAAACATCAAATGTGTATTTTTACGCTTGGCTAAAGAGGAAGTGAAAAAAAAATGAAAACAAAACAAAAAAAAAAAGAAAACACCTTTCACTCGGAGGCGGTAAAAATGAAACACCTTTTAGCGGAGGTCATTGAATCCTGCAACACGGAACATGGAGTTTCTATTCGTTTTGTATCAAAGTGTAAAATGCACCCTTTTTTTGCGTGCTCAAAACAAACAGCCAACGTCCGAGTGGCAGCAATAACAAAAAATTGAGGGTAGTTGCACATTTTCTTTTCATTTCAACATTGCGGGTGGGGGAGCGAGTGAAAAATGTTAAATGTAGTATGTAAATTCATTTTTTAATATGTTGACCAAGTGATTTTTTCTGTTGGTTTTTTGTCTACTTTATAAATGTGGATTACATGATATATGCGGTAAAGTAAGTGCACAGTAGCGGACAACTATATGTTGCTGATTTTTTGGTGAGATTTGCGAAATGTAATCGCTGCATACATTTAGGCTAATTGAGTTTAAATTTAAAATGTTGCTGATTTTTGCATAAATATCATTAATGTTTTCAATGAAAGCATTTTTAAGTCTTAATGTTAAAACGTAAGTAATTTAAAACAATAAAAACAAAGCGCTTAAGTTTGTCCTTAAAATAGTTATCTTAAGCTGATCTAATAAATGTTGGCGCCATTCATCTTTTTGCCTCGAAGCAAAATTTCATTGGAAATAACGAGCTCACACGCGTATTTGTGTTTAAATAAAAGTAGAAAAAACAAATAAATAAAAATTACAATTAAATTCGCAATTAAAAAACCACATGGAATAAATTGTTTATATAAAGTTTGTGCTTTAGTATTGACATATTTTTATTTATTAGATATTTTAGTCAGCTATTTTTCTTATTAAAAACCTCATGCCGCAGTGAAATAGATGACAGCCAATGGTGTTTGCTCCAGGCATCAAATCACTGCATCCTGGCAGTGCCTATCATCTAAAGGTCTACCCTAGCCTTGAGTTTTACAATAAAAAGTTATTATGCCTATATAAACTAACTGTTCAATTAATATAATAACAAAAAAAAGCAAAAAAAAAAAAAAAATACTACAAGCTTTTCGCTCATTTAATCAATGGCAATAAGGACAAATAAGCAGCTTTTCCTTCTTGCCGCAGAATTTAATTAACGTAAAAAATTAAATTAATCACCGCTCATTTAAACACATTAGATTATCATGCCATGCTTTTGTTGTTGCTGTTTTTATTTTCATGGCATTATTTTATATTCGTTGTTATTAATGTTATTGCTGTGGGTGTATTTATATGGTAGAAATCGCTTTAGATTTGACATAATCATAAATAATCAAAAAAAAAAATCCAAAAAAAAAAAAGTTGAATTGAATTTGTTTATAATTTTTGTTCGTACCAAATAGTGCGCGCTAGCGGGTGTATTTGTTTCTGTGTGGCATCGAAATGGATTTGCCGCTGATTTATACACCATGCGGTGAATGTGATGACTCTTTAGATGGCTGTTGTTCTGAAGGTGCTTTTGAGGATGTTTTGAAATTTTTTGGCATTCATGGCAAAAGCAAGGTGAATAGTTTATGACGCTATCTGGCGGCAGCCTGCACTGCGGTTCATTGAATTAAAATAAGAAATAAAAAAGCGCACAGTAATCAAATGCCTTCCTTGATATTGGGAAGACTAGAGGCACTTAGCAGATTTTTATATTTCTTATGAAAAGTCTTTTATCAAACTAAAATTTGGTAAAAATTAAAAAGGGGCTTTAGTTATAAATTAAAATGCAAAATCGGAGGAAAAAATGAAATGGAAAAATAACAATTTATTAATTCCTAAATCTCTGCTTCTAAAACAGAAAATCGTTAATAATTATTTTACTGAACTTATTGTTCAGTCTGTATATACTGTAAGATTAAACCCAAAAATTACAAAAACTAAAAACAAAATATTTAAAAACGGCTAAAGATAGACTTAAGTACTAGTTTCATCTGAAATAAATAAATGTGAATAAAAACAACACCAAAACTCTTTTTTCTGTTATGTGTCCTTGTTTTTGAGATCTCAACAAATCAATGCAAAAACAAAATCATGTCAGGCTCACTCATAGGCTCAAAAGTTACTTTATGACTTATTTTACTAATATGAAAAATATTTGAACATAAAATCTAAGAGATTGGTTGATCTTTCAATGATTTTTTTTTTACATTTTCATTTCCCTTAAAATACGGCTATGTTAATTTTTTATAAAAAATTAAGTACTGTGATATCACCTTAATTTTTTCGAAAGTTTTTTTGTAGATATAATATTTTGCAAAAATTAAGAAGGTCTTAGAATCTCTGTGTCGTTAAGGTACACTTTTAAATAAATGAGTATAAAGACATTAAAGGGTTTACTAATTTTCATTTCTCACTCAAAATCTTTACTACCTTGTAGTAGATAAAAATTTGAAAAAGTTTGTTGAAAGTCCAACTAATTCCTTAAGTAACTAAGTTACTGTCAACATATACAAACAGATACATGCATAATTTCCAAATAGCTTCACATTTTTCGAATTATTAAAATAATTTTTCGAATTATCTGTCGAACTGAGTCAGTCATTTTCTGATCTGCTAAAGGAAGCAACGGCAGATTTATGAATTTACGTCACAAACTTAAAAACTAAACATTTTCTACAGTGATAAATGTCAAGAAAAATTAAATTTTTGATTCATTTGAAGTACATGGCATAAGCGGTAGATATTTATAGAGAAAATAAGTTAACTTTAGAACTTTTATTAAATTGTTTATTTTAGTATCTTGGCATTTTTTTTCAATGAGAAATTTTGCTTGGAAGGTAAAAATTATACAAGATTCTATGGCATGAAATTTTAGTGCTAGACGAATGACGTGTTTACAAATATAGATATATATTTTTTTTAATTTCTTTACTTAAAAGAAAATATGGTCAGTATAATTATATACTAAGGGCCCGCCCTAATCTTCTTCACCTGAGAAACATTTTAATTTTTATGCAAAGAAAAAGTAGAATTAGTTAGTATGTTGTATATTCAAACAAATACATTAAAGATATAATTCCCTTAAAATTTCTAGGTAAGGTTTAAGCACTTCTAACGCAGTTCAAGAATTTTTAATGTTAAAACCTTGGTGAAGAAGTTACTTACGGCAAAATTTTTTATTTTAAAAGTGATTTTGGATGTATATTCAAAAAGATTTCATACAAAAAGTGAGAAATTCTAGAAAATTTTAAGTGCTACCTCTCCTTCACTCAGTTGGGCAAAGCATTCCTTCGAATTATAACAATCCGAATTGATATCTTATTTTAGTTTTTAACCTATTCGCATTCATAAGTGCAAAAAATGGTCCTATCGAATCAAGGATTTATTTTCGAAAATAGAGCTTATTCCCATAATGACACTGACAAAGGAATGCATTAACTGCTTTGGCCACAGAGTTGGAAAAAAAATAAACGATTCTAAATTTAATTTTTTGGAAATGGATTTAAGACTTTTTCATATCAAATTTTGAATCCTGGAATAGAATTGGTAAAGCAATTCCTTTTGTCATGGCATTGAAAAAGATTGGTTAAAAATTTTATTTCCTTGGATTAGGAATTTAAAAGTACTCTTTCCTATTCAGCTATGACACTAGGTTGATGATATTTTGTAAGGATCATACCATGTGTTCAAAGTTTATCAATATGGCTAAGACCGTCACTAGCCGTCACTTCTGAATTTTATTTTTTCAATTTTGGTTTAAATTTCTTGCATCAGAAATAAACTTATTTTTTTAGATAAGCTGATTCCGATGCAACGATTTGTTAGCTATAATACATGCACTATGCTCAAATATAATGCTTCTTTAGTACTGTGAATGATAAAAAACAAATTTTAAAAATCATTAGTTATAATATTTTATGAAAATATTAAACATTTTTCCCACAAAGTGCAAAATGCAGATACCATAATTATGTTACCAATGAGCGGCAATTTTAATAGCACCAAAACAACAACAACAAAGAGCACCATCTCTTGTTTATGTATCTTGTACGCTTACAGCAAAGGTAAACACGAGGTTGTGGGTGGGCGTTCTCTTTTGCTACCTACCACTTTTGCCAACACTTGGCGCACCAACGACGGCGATCTTCAGTTCTGTCAAAGTTGATTTCTTGCGTCGAATGCCACGCGTTGTCATGGTTGAGGAAAAATTTTATTTTCCTGTGAAATATTTTACTTTTTGAATTAAAATTTTAGTGTTAAATTTTTTACGCGTTTTTTGGCATGTAAATTAAATGCGACAACAATTAAAATCGAAATTCTTAAACACTCATTAATTTCTATATGTATTTACAGAAATGTTTACTTAATTTTTGTAAATTTTTGAGGTTTATTTTTTTTTAAACAAATGAATTTTCACTTTTTATTTATTTTTGTTTGTTAAAAATTTTTATGTGTGTGTTTATTTTTAATAAATTAAACTGAACTCAGGTTGCTACTGACGTCTTTAACTCTATTAAAATACTTGAGATGTTTGCAAGTTTTTCTAAATCATTTTTTTTCTTTATTTCTGTTATCCTACTTTGTTTATTTAAAATCAGACCACACCGATTTTCCGATTTCAATGTCAAAATATTAGTTTATTTAATGTACAGCTGGTGGCTGTATCTAATAGATCCGTATCTAATTAGTTTTTCAACGCAAATAAAAAAATATATTTCTCTCATCTGCAAAATTTGTCTTGAAATTTTTTGTACATCCTAAATAAAAAACACAATAAATTTGTACGTTTAATGTATGATAATGTGGTTTGGGTTTACGTTTTTTGTTTTTTAAGATTTTTTACTTTGCTATTTTTAAATGCAATTTTCTTGTTTTGAAATTAATTCTTGGCGTATTTTAGCCACATATGATATCTGTTGACTTTTTTCTTCACTTGTTTAAATTCACAATCTCACGTAAAAAAGCGAATTTATGGTTTTTTCTTTGTTTTATTTGTCAATATTTTTTAAAAACTTTTTGGCATAGACGTGCTCATTGAAATGTTTCTTTTGTGAATATTTTCGCGGATCTCGTTGCGCGTGTCTTCCATCGATCGAAATCGTTGCCAAACTCCTGTGTACTAAAAACAATTTTCATTTTAGTTTTCTTACTTTGCTGTCTGTTGTTTTATTTGGTGAGAATATTTGTAGGAACAACAACAAAAATAACACAAAATTTGTATACAAATTTTGTATCTTTTTGAACAATAATATTGCGCTTGAAATCTTAAAAATAGATCGGTTTTCTTTAAGAGAGTTTTTCAAAGTTGAGCACATTAACCATTTGTAGCTAAATATTCTTAAAACATAATCTTACTGAGGGTATAAAACTGAGAATTTTATACTTTGACAATAATTTGGAGTATTGTGACGGTATATTAACAGCTTTACAAAACTTTTTCAATATACTTTTTAATGCGCTGCAATATGCTTTACTACGTTGAAGTTTACTACTGGAAAAATTCTACCAACGCAGGTTCACAGCGGGTTAAAATATGTGACTTTTGCAAAAGCGAAAATATGATATAAGCGTGGGTGCAAAATGGAAAGCGACGAATGCTAATGAATAAGTGAGAAACAATAAAATATTTGACGAGATCAGCATTGCCAAATGGATAATGGCAGATATCAAAATCTTTTAGGGTTTTGTATAAATTGGCATCGACTGATGCATTTGATACGCTGCAAAATTACTTGAATTTACATACATTAAAATCTAGTTATGAATTGTTGAAACATATAGTATAATAGGTAAGTAGTAATGGGACTTAGACTATGCCTCCAAAATTTAGTACTTGTGGTATGTTAATTTCCTGTTAATTAGTGTTGAGTTTAGTGCTCATTGAATTTGATTTCAAGTGATTAATTGTAAAAGTATTTAATTTCCATTAAACGTGTAGTGGTAGTAGAATTTGAATTACCATTAACTTTAAGTAGTATAGAGTCTTAAATCGAGGATTTTTGGTTGCAATTAACATAGCAATTTCTCACAATGCACAGTTAGTTTAGTTCATTCCTTTTCAACAGTGATTCATCTCAGTGCACCTTGAACTATTGCGCTATTGCTGTTGCAATGTCATGCGTTATAAAGTTTTGGCAAGCGTTTTACAGAGTAATGGAAACAGAAATTATCATTTATAAACTTTTGTTGCATGGCGCCAATTTTGGAAACAGAACTAAGGTCATTGTTCGTTTTCCAAGCGACCTTTAAAAAAACATAAATTCTTTTAAATTCTGTAATAGCAGTTTTGTTGCTGTGCATGAAAGCTATAAAAAACTTATTTTAAAGTTAGTTGCTGACAATTTAAATGATTTGCTTAAGCTTTGGGACCAATATATTTATTCACTTCCGAGCCATGGAAAAAATTCTCAGAAAAAAAACTGTATTTAGACTTTGAAATTTCGATATTTACGAACGACAAAAAAAAGGTTATCAATTTTTCCTTTAGAGAATTAATTTTAAGTCCTGAAATAACTGTCAAAGCCGCGGGCCTTGTTGGAATTGATAAATTTCGGATAAAGCCCTTAATTGGAGGATTTTGGTTATATAAAAATATGGTCATAAGTTTATTTAGCGAAAAATTTTATTTTTTACATTGGTGACTAAAAAACAGGTCCTCAAATTTTTCTGAAAAAGTTTTTATTAAAATATTAAATATTTTATTTTGGGAAGAGTCTAGTAATTCATCGATTTCAACTTGGCAACCCTGGGTGCATAACCTTTGCGAATCATCGTTGACTTTAGTTTTTTACATATCTTACTTTTTTTTAAAAAAGGCAAAGTTTCTATGAAATTTACGATTGAGAGTAATGGGTTAATTTCACTTAACAGCACAAAACATTACATGTGCTTTGGCAAGCATGCCAGAGTTGTTCTCTTAAATTGCAAAAAACGAAGAGATGCTCTTATAATTCTATCGAAAACAATATTTGTTTATGCTTTAATGAAAACATTTGTAATTAGCTCTTTCTGAGTGTGTACTTAATATAAAGCGAAGAAAAAATATTTTATAAGGAAAACTAATACTAAATTATTTGTATGAACTTGCTTTTGTATAGTTTTTATTTGTAACAAATGTTTTGAATAAATAATATTTAATATTACATATTTATATTGCATGGAAATTTTTATTTTTTTTTTAGGAAATTCCATGAATAAATTCAACTCATTTTTAATTCAGAAATGAAAAACACTTTAAAATTATTATTAAAAGATTTTCAGATTATTGTAATAATTATTGAAACAATAGAACAGTCAAATCTTAAAAATATTTGTGGTCACTTAAAAAAAGTTCGGTGGAACTGAAACATGGAATTGCTCGTTAAAAAATTACAAAAATTAATTTATGCAGCAAATTGTGTGTATGTTGATTGGAATTTTTTGAAAACATTTCAATTTGACAAAAACTCATTAATTACGAAGCTGCTCCCGCATCTCTTGAACGGCTGTTCCCACCCACCCAGTTACAAATCGCCTTACACTTGCACAAATACAACGTGCAGCAGCAGTAGTAATTAAGCGACGTTCAAGTGGGTGACGATGACGAGCAGCTGTAGATTTCAAAATGCACCGTACTACATTTTGCGCGCATTTTTCATAAGAAGATGCATTGCAGTAGCATTCAGCTAATGAAAACTTTATATTTAAAATGTTAGATATTTCGGAAAAATTAAATAAAATGGAATAAGCAATGATTGTGAGTCACAGGAATGGGATATTTACATGAGTTTAATTTAAATTTAAAATTCGAATGTTTTTTAGCGTAGAGACGATCCAAGTCAGTTTTAAGTATAAAGAGAATAAATAGTTTAAGAAGATAAAAATAAGAGTGACTCTCTGAATTGTACTCTTAATAACTCCGCAAAAAGCTACATTTACTTGAGTGGAGCGTCACGAAGAAACTCAATGTTCAAAAAATATGTATTTAATGGTCAAATAGAATTGAATCAGAATTTAACCAGACTAGCATTGCCAAAAAATCGGAAATCGGTGGATTTCAGGATTGTGCGAGAATATTCTGTGACTTTGCATAAGCCAGCTTTGGTTGATATTACTTCTCTCTCATGAGAAGTAAAGGCGCTAGTTTGAGAACTATGTCACCTAACGATATGTGAAATTCAAAATACAAATCTGATGTTCCCTCATCGATTTGTATAAACATTTAATATATTTATTTTAACTTTTAACATTTTAGAAAAAATAATAATACGATTTGATGTTATAATGTTCCCCGAACATTTTAACCTCTCTGTTTTTGATCCGCAACTCACTATATGCACTGTGTGTTGAGTTTTCTGTAGATTTGCCCATGATTATGTTTAAACATGGCATACTCAAATATTCTATTCCACAGATGCATCATATTCTTACACATGTGGTATGCTACAAAGAATTTTATAAACAATGAATATAATTGCACTCCGCTACAATTGAGTGTTAATGTTTTGTAATAAACAATTTAAATTGTGGTAATTTTTTCAAAAGTTTTTTTCTATTTTCGGCATGATTTCTTAGAATTCTATAATTTTATTGAATTTATTATGGCGATTTGGAAATTTTATTGGTTTTTGTTTTTCATTTTGCTTCTGTTCCATCTACGCAGGAAAGGTTAAGATTTCCTTAGAAAAACATACAATTTTTTTTTGTTAATATGGTGGGATGTCTGTATGTTGGCCAGTGTTCATTGGAAAATTTATTTGTTTTAATTTTTTTTTGTTGTAAACAAATTTTGCAACCTATGTTGTTGAAACTTTAATGTTGATTTTAAACAGATTGTAGAGGCCCCCAGTGAAACAAAAAAAAAAAGAAGACGTTGGGGTGCCATTCGGTTATGTGGGTCAAGGTGTTGCATTGGTGAATATGTACATCAAGGTGAGAAAAATGTAAGATCAGTATTTATTTTTTTTTTCATTTTAATAAATTTTGTAATGGAAATTTTGTATTTTTTTTTTATATGGTTTGTTTGTAGTTTTTTGCTGTCACGGTGCCATAGCGTCTAGACTGTGAATATTTACAAAAAATTGAATGTAAACATTAATGAAAGTAAAATTTATTGGTAAGTTAATTGTAAAATTTTTTCGAAAATGTTTGTAAATACATAATGCAGCATTGTGTAATTTTACTGAATTTTTTTGTGTTATTTTTCTTAGATATAAAATATTCTTGCAAAAGCACACTATCCATATATTTTTGTTTAAGATATAGAGCTTAGTACACTGAAAAATTAACTAATTTGAATGTAACAAACGCCTATTTCATATAGAGCAATCAAATATTTATTTGAACCAAACATATTGTATTTGGATCAAATAGTGATAAGTGGTGGTTGAAGCATTTTATGTTTGACCCAATCAAATATTTAATTGCTCTATGTGAAATATATGTTTGAATATAACAAACGTAGCTATGATAAAGGTGCCTACTTCATGCATATCACTGGCATTACTTCATTAATAAAATTTAGCGCAAAAAAATTTTAATAACTATCGTCGTTTAGAGCCTGTAGATCTCCGCCGTTGTGTAAAATGTAACTTAATTTTATTATATTTAAGCGAAGAATGGTTGGAAAACTAAAATTTAAAGTTAAAGAAAGTTCTTCCTGCAGTAATCGACAGAAATAAGGCAAATGTTCAGAAGTCCTGTTTCAATTTAGTTTTATTTTACAAACAACGTACTTAAAGGTTCGATTTGTGCATTCTGAGGAGTTATGGCTAATGTATGAGTTCTTCCCAAGTTCTTCTCTCATTGCATACACGCCTTTTGAGTGAGATTTGAAGTCTTAGTCTAAATTTTCTTATCTAATTTTCAATTTAATTTTGTTCTTCCTACCAGTTCAGATTGAGTCCTCTTTTCTTTGTAGTAATTTTAGTTCTAAGGCCAACATGTGGAAAAAAAAACTCCTAGTTTTCCTTGTCTTTGGCTTTGCCATTGCTGCAATTCGAATTGGAGGTAAATAACGGCAAATTCATTCATAACTTAAAGTTTGATGCACTTAAAGTTACGCACCTGATGCAAATTTTGCAATGTTTCAGACATATCGTCCAAGTGAAATCTTTTTTAATACCTTAATTTCAGATTATTTCATAAATCTTCCTTGATACATTAGTTCTTATGTAAATGCCAAAGTTTAAGATTTTCAATATCTTTTAACCATTTTTGCAAGTTCATTTACTCAAAAAAATTTATATTTTTATTCGAGCGCAGAAGAGAAGTCCTCTTTAAAGTGTTACGTGAACCTAAAAAAATTTCATTTTAAGTAACATATTTCATAAAATAATAATTAAAATAAATTTAAAAGGTTGCGATGACTTAATTAACTTCCAAATTATGCAAATGAAGATAAAATTTCCCGCACATTTATTGATTTCCAAATGCCACGTGACCATGCAACTCTTAATAGCGTGCACACACAGCACTAACCCCATCGTACAGCTGAAATTTGAATTGAGAAGCAGAAAAAGAGAAATAAACATAAAAACAATACAGGAAGCCCAAAATAATATCAAATGCCATAAAAACAATAAAAGAAAGAAAATTAATCATAAACATCATTTAGGTCTTAACAGAGCAGTAGCAGTGGTAACATTGGTGGCGGCAGCATATCTTCTCACCCTTGTACCCGCTATGAATTATACACAAAAGTAGCAAGCAACACAACGGGGGTGGAAATGCAAAGCATGAAAGTGCAACTTATTTCCTTCCTTCCGTCCGTCCGTCCAACCATCCCATTTCTTTGTGACAGCATTACACGCACCCGCACTGTGACATTTGTTAATTCTCGTCCCTCAGCCACCCTCACTAGCAACTGTTTATTTGTTTGTTTGTCAGCATCATACAACGACAACGACGAAAACATTTGGCGGCAGCTGTTTTAGCTTGCTAACAACGCTAGAACGCATTCATTTGTTTGCTGTTTTTCACAGAATTTAAAGTAAAACAAAATCGTTGTATACATACAGGCGTAAGCAAAAAATCCAATACTGTTCCCAGTTGCACAAAAACAAGCAGTCGACTTCCGTTCTGAATCGGAATTTTAAAAAGTGTAATCTTTTTAGTTGCCGCTCAGCTGGCTAAATGTTTACTTGGAAGTGTTTAATTGTAATGTGTTGTATTGGTAATGTTGATGGTGGTTGAGCGGCCGCGTTAACGTCACCCAATGCGTTACGCACAAACTCATGAACGAACTGAATGAGCATTTTATTGTATTGAACTTGGTGGTGGATTTATCTTCGCTTTATACAACGTAATGTCAGTAAACTCACTTTTACTAAACGCAAATGTGTATATCAAATGCTTTAATCAGACTTGTTATTTGGCTAACAGTAGCGGAGCTCAGGGGCCCAAATAAAATATGCAAAATAGATTGAAACAATTATATAGATAAGTTCATCTGAAGTTTTTGATCAAATGAGTACTTTTTTTGGAAATTTTGATTTGTTTTTGTAAAACATGTCACCATAAAACAAAAAAAAAAAAAAAAATAGGATGGCTTAATCTTTGATTAAAACACTAACATTATTTCTTAAACTCCTTTAATGGCTTCTAGTAAAATCTGGCATCAGTGTGTCCCAATTCACACACGAAAATTTACACGGAAATAATGCTTTTAAAAGGTTATTTGTTTTCATTTGCTTCTTCCTTTTTCGTTTGCAAACAAAAATATTATTTTTTCAAAGTTTTTATTTCTTGTGTTTGACGTTTTCTGTATTTTCGCGAAATCTGAACGTAAATTCCTGAAAAAAGCTATAAATATAATGGAAAATAAAACTATTTTTCTTTTTTTTTTAAGTTTTCTTCAAACCGAATAAAGAAATGATTCTGTATGTTCGTATAAAAAATGTTAAAATATTTGTCAGAACGAAGAAACAAAAGATGACTTTTCAGTGATAGAAAGTTCGTACTTGTCCCCTTTTTATTTTCATCTCTTGGGGAAAAAATGACTTTAAAGAAAGAATAATTTTCCGTGTGTAAATTGGGGCTTACATTGGTTATTTTTTTGTGGCTAGATTTTTCTGGCACAGAATTTCGTATATGGAATAACTTTTCCACATACATATAAATATGTACATATAAATCATTTATTTATAAGACTTTAAAGCCTTTCGAAATAATTACTTAAAAAATAAAATACCAATCCCGATAAGGCTATGAAACGCTCCCGAATTCTTTTGACCTGCAAATGTCTTGCAATGAAAAAGGAAAAAAGCTCTTCTCACTTTCAAAAAGCAGCGACGCGCGTATCTACTTCTTTGCATTTAACTGCTTGGCGTGATAAGCAATAGTTTGTGCACTCGCTCAACCTACCTACCTACCTCGCTCTTACACAAACACATACGAACGTCTGGCGACAGTGGTGGCTAATAAAAACGCGCACACTTTAATATTTAATGTGGCAGCTTTTCTTTTTACCCAGAAAATTAAAATGAAATTGCTTTTTATTCATTTTCTCATATATGTACTTGATTGCACGCGAGCAAGGCGTCAACGTCAGCAGCGGCAGCACAGTAAAAACAGACCGCAACGCGGTAGAACCAACGAAAGACAGGGTCGATCAGAGACCAGACCAGCAGCAGCAACTTTAGTTTTAATTCAGACGACTCATAGTTTAGTTCGAACAGTCGCTGCGAACGGTGGTTAGCGTGCGAGAAAAAAGCAAAAATAAAAATAATTTTTGTGTTTTGAAAAGAAAGCAAAAACAAACAGAAAAAAGTAGTACTCTGTAAACGAAGGAAAAGAAGCAACACCAACCAACATTGGCAGTAAAGACAAACGCGCGCGCTTCAATTCTGGTGTGTGTGTGTTTTTGTTGTTGTTTATTTAAATTTAAAATTTATTAATAACAAATTGTTGTTTCTTTTTTGCATTGAAAACAAAATTTTAAATTTTTTGTCGCCGCAACATTTTTTTTTTGTAATATCTATTTTTATTGTTGGCTGGCAAAGAAACGTTCCTCTCTACATTATTGTTGCAAGGTTTTTTTGTGGTTTTCAGTGATGTCATCGATGAAAGAATTTTGAATCAAAGTGACGGTTGAAAAGAAAAACAAAAAAAATCGAATGAAAAAAAAAAAAACGGAAAACTCAACGTACCGAAAAAAAATGAAGCCGCCAGCTGTGTAGAATGTGTTGCTTATTTTGAAATTTGATACATTTATTGTACGTGCGCAACATGTTGCATGCAACATTTAATGCATGCGTAAAATTAAACGCAATTTATGCTTGAAAAGCAAAAACAAAATTCTAAAAAAAAAATTTAAATTGTAAAATAAAAAAGAAAAAAATGCTAATTGGATTCGCATTTGATTGAAAGTTTGTATGAAAATGAGATCAACGCATGAAGTCATCCATGCAAGCAACATTTGTGTGGTTTGTTGTTTGTTGTTTTTTTTTTGTTTTTGATCTGAATGTATGTTGGCAGCTCCAGAAAAACTAAAGAAACATTAGCAATGACATTAAATCAAACGAACAATTTTAATGGGCCCCTACTGTATAAACATTAATTTGAAAATCAATAAAATTTGATGAATAAATCATCAGTTATATTGTAATTATTCTGTGTATTTAGTAACAACTGATGTCTTTACTAAAAATAACTCTGGTGTTGTTTGAGAAGAAATTTATTGTGTTATGACTAGTATTATTGGGGTGGTTCGTATTTTATATGATCTTTTGAAAAATAATAAATTTATATATTGTTAGATCTTAACAGATCAGCTTAAGCTGATCAGATTTAAGCTTTTTGTGTTGGATATTTTGTTCGTTATGAACATAATTTTGCTTCAATCAATAGCCAATGGTGAAATATTCAGGGATGGCTAAGTTAATGGATCAAAAAGCACGATTTTTAGGTTTATAATGATTACAAAAATTTCATTAGTAAGTTCGAATCAAGCCCCATGTACATAACTTATTCTCTATATAATTAAATAAATAAGTCCATGCTTTCAAAACTTTAATAATTTATGCAAAAAAGGTATATAAAACTAAGATGTAAAATATAGCATGTAAATTCGCTGAACAAAAACGATCTGGAGCCAGGAATCGTGCGATTCATCAAGTTTTCCCAAAATTGAAGTTTTATCTTATGAATTATTTTTTTTATTGTGGTGACCAAAAAAATGGTCATCAACATTTTCCAAAAAAATGCTTTTTTTCGACTTGACAACCCGGATCCGTGTAAGGTATTTATTCTGAGTAAGAACTATTTTCTTTTCTATATCAAAAACTGAATGCACAAAATTGTTGTATTTTCTTATTTTGGGTCAATTATTCGCCCCCAATTTATTTTGGCGTTACCATTTTTCCAAATATGCAATCGTATGTGTACTACCCAACTTTTTCTTTAGAAGTATTCATTTAAATCATTTTCGTAAGTCTATTTTTTAGCAAAAACACCGTCCAATGTCTAGGGATTTTCCTCAAAACTTTCCCGATTTCTGGAAATAAAAACTAAATTTATGGCTAATAAAACTGATAATTCTGAAAAATTGAATCGAAAAAATTATTCGACTTATGGCAAAATGACATATGTATAATACATCATCAACAACTAAAATATTGTCCACCAGAATCGGAGACCTCTAGGTTTTGTTGATTTCTTTTCAATATTTGGCCTTGCTTTTCTTATGAAATGTATTAGATTTTTCGTAAAAGCAAATAAGCTAAGAACCACCCTAATATCATGATATGTATTTGTTGTTTTACACTGTCACTTTTGGCATCATGGATTTTTGGCACCCTTTTATTTTCTAAAAATTTTCAAATAACACATAATATGTTTATTGCCTGTTAATACCGTAGAAGCGTGCACTTTGTTTCTACAACAGCAAGAACGTTAAACTTTTTTATGCACATTTTTATGATCGTAAATTTTTATGCGATTTGTACATCAGACTTGATGTCTGTAGTTTGTATGTGCTGGAAGTTAAAAGTACAGCACAAAAGCAGCGCAGGATATCATGCAAAACCTTATTACACTGTAAAATAAATTTGCCACATTTGAATGTAAATCAAATAATCACTGCTATAATAAATAAAACTTAAAAGGGAATGCTAACATTAGTGGGTAGTTCATGGTTTATGTGATTTCTAATTGGATAAGTTAGTACTTAGCATGAAGATAAATGAGTCTCAAGCAGCGCCAGTATTTTACGTCAAGATATTTTATCTATTCATGCCTAGAATTATTCTTGTATACTGTATGCAGATAGATACCTTTTTTATTTCTCATGATCCTAGCTATAATAACATAAGTTATCATATTTCCTTATCATACTGTTAATTGTTAAAAAACTGCTTGCATGTCAAAACTTTTCCCTTGATTTAGGTCATAAAAGAGTTTGTATCCTTTGCGATTGTTTAATTTTCCAATCCAATTTGTGAGAAAAGGATTTATTGTGGTTGTTTACAATTCAATACGGTTGCTAGTTTTGTTCACGGAACCATTGTCTTACATTCCATTGATATTTTTGTAACCCCTAATTGGTTGAGTTTCCTTGTAGTGGCTGGAACAAATCTAAATAATCCTTATTTATTACGCCATTGATTCTAAATTGCGCATCTTGCGTATTTTTATCTTCGCATTTTTTTCTTTAAGCAAAATAGTAATTTGATACTTTGGAGAAAATGTGTAAGTAAAACAACCCTTATGTTTCCTTAAATTTGTCATGGATACGTATAACTGACGAAGGTTGCAATTTAAATGCAATTCACAAATATTAGCAAAAAACTGCAGATTAGAAATAATTGATTCAATTACAGTTAAAGAATTTCAGGGTGATGAAAAAAAAATTAAGAAAGTTTTAGGGGGAGGTTAAAAAAAATTAATCATCTGTAATCAAAAAAGTATGTACTTATTTAAAACTGATTTTGAAAAATATTTTTTTAAAAAAGCTTGTTCGGAAGTTTAACGAAGGTTTAGCAACAATAAGCATATTGATGATTCTGCATACCTGCACGCTTTTTAACGCTCATTTTTATGCAGCACCGTTAATGATACTTTCAAAGCCCCATTCACATCCACTAGGACCACGTCCCACGATATGTTAGGTTAGGTTAGGTAGGAGTGGCAGTCAGTTGCAAACTGACTCACTTAGACCAAACGTGATCCATTGTGATACCACAGGGTGTCCGACTATACCTTCTCGTTGAACTTACCGGATTTCATAATAAAATTAGATAGCTGACCCATACCAACATGTCTTAGGTCATCCAGGTCATCGAACAAAAACGAACCAAGTGTTTTGTGGCAAGTGCGGGGCAGGAGCAGAGAAAAATTTTTATGTTTTCTTCCTCCTCCACATCTTCGCAACTTCTGCAGAAGTCAAAAGACCTAACACCAAATCTCTCCGCATGTCTGCCGATGAGGCATTGTTCCAGTTATTACTGCAAGCGTCCCACGATAAATCGAAGCATATATGGACTGGATGAAAAATTCTAGCATAAATTACGCACTACACAAATTTCCTTGTATTTTTATTAGTTTAAGAATTAAAGGAGCTAATATCCTTCTAATAAGCGCACATGCTTTATGACACCTGAGCGAATATACAGTTTGAGGTGACTTATTCTAAGAAGCCTTTTGCAATTCGGTCTGCTACTCGAAATTTAAAATTTTTCAATTGTAAGTGATGTTTATGTCTTAGTGATTTTTCATTTTTGTACGATATGACTTATTAAAAAGTTTTATCGCTACTCAAAATATGCATACAGATTGACTTAAAAGAGTATTGAAAATTCATTTTAAAATCCAATTTAATATCTCTAAGTGCATCCTTGAACAAGTCAGACGTCGCCGGTCTGCATGTCTACCGACAAACATATTTATCCCCCTATTCATACCACCAAAGAAGAGTTGATTTGCGCCTTTTTTTTTGCATATACTACTTGTTGTATGTATCCATGCAACCAAGGTGCCTTGCAGAAAAAGCAACAAATAAACAAGAAATAAAAGCAAAAACTAAAGCGTATAAATACCGAGCAAATATGGTACACTCTCATGTATAATGAAGCAACAAAACTAGAACAAACAAAAAAACAAAATAAAACTCAACTCATAAAATATCCTTCCTTCCTTTCCGGTGCAAAAACCAAAAAGAGGGAAGAAAGAAAACTGGCGGCAGCCACTGGAGGCCACATAGTTTATGAGTAACTGGGGCAGTTAGTAATTCTGTTGCTGTTGTTGTTGTTGTCGTTGCTATGCAGTAGATTAGGTCATGCGGGTGTGTTAAGTGTGTTGCAGCGTAAAACTTTTTAAATACAAACAACAACAACAACAACAAAAGCAGCTAATTTTATGACAGCGTCGTTGTTGTTTTCGCTTTTGCTCATTTTTCATCGCTTATTTTTCTTGTGTAGCTGCTGATGATGCATTTTTTGCACTGTTGCATCACTCATTCAATGTTGCCTTCGTTTTATTGTCGATGGTGATGATGCTGTTGCTGCTGTGGATGCAAATTCGCAGTCATGCCAACGCTTTAAAGTGTGCATACAGTGTACACAACTTTTAAAGTTATAAAACGCGTTACACAGAGAAAATACAATTGGCATTCAAGGGCTAATTTTTGTATAGAAACAAAATTTTATTGCATAGTATATGCCATTGTGACGTAACAAGATAATTAAAGTCGGGACGAAGTGCTCTTTAGTATCACCGAATTCCCGAGAAATGCTGCGCTCAATTTTGTTGGAAGCTTTTATTCAGTGAATTAGCAAAGCACTAAAAAATGGGCTGTGGTTGCTCAGTAATATTTTTTTTAGAAAAAAATTCCGTCTGCTCGCAACTTTTTCTGAAATCTATGCAAAATTTTTTATTTCTCAGTGTACACCTACATTTTGCGCACGCTTTTTTATTGATTCATGAGCTCATCCATGCATTTATTCAATGAATTTTGTATTTTACACAAAATTGAATGTTTAACGGTAAAATTGTGCGTGAGTGCGCGTTGCTGCTGCTCCCACGCATAAGTGCACTACATTATTACACTGCACCTAACGTACAACAATACAAACAAACGTACACACACACACACATACACAAATTGGTGGCATACATTTACATACATCGCTAACTAAGCGCATATCATATCGTAGTTGTGCATTAAAATAAAATGCTGCATTTGGTTGCATTTCGCCGTAATTAATTTGCTAAATTGCACTTGAGTACTATGCCTGTCAGCATATTTGTGTTAGTTATTTTTGTGCCAGCTCGGCTGTGTGTGCTCAACACTTGCGTTTGTATTTGTGTGCATTTAGAGGAGTGCTGCTAATTTAGTCATAGTGTTTTTACCTTTAAATTAAGTTGTAGCATTGTGACTGCTTGCATCTTTATCATCTTTCTTTTTTTCCATCTCCATCAATGAAATGTTCATATAATTTAGGTTCAAATTTTAATGTTAAAAGTTTAACATTTTTATGGGTGCGTCTGCTCAGCATAAATGCATTCATTAATCGAAAAATAATTGGTAAAATTACTGAAGTTTACAAGCTGCGACAAGTTATTAGAAAAAAACTTTACGTTTAAATACTACTATGAGTTGCATCTGAGGGGAATCAAACAGAAGACATGAAAGAATTCAAAAGATTAAAAAATTTATTTTTATTTAAATAAGAAATTATGTAAGCAGTGAGCAATTACACGAAATGGTACAGTAAAGACAAGGAACATACTTTTCACTTTTCATCCTGGTTGGTTTCGTTACCTTTCCTTAGACTTGGTATCTAAATTGAAAACGTTTTCTTAACGTTGCAGCTGTTTTTTAAACTTTAGCAGTATTCCTTAACATTGTCCAGCGGCGGATTAAGGTAGGACTCAAGTGGACCCTTAAGGAATACTAAGCTAAATACAAGGGGCCTCAGATAATACAAGAGTTTTGTAGTGTTTTTAGGAGAAACGAAAAAGTTATTTTTGTTTTGCATACTTTTCTTTTTTTTCTTGCGAATAGGTGTTTAATCTTCAATTTTTTGTCTTACATTTGTAGGAATATTGTGATCATTAAATTTTTGTATCAGTGGCGGTTCATTTCATTTTCGACCTAGGCGCTGCAAAATCTGGATCCACCGCTGATATTGTCACTTAATTTCAAAAATTAGAAATCAGTGATGAACATTTTTTCTTAACATTGTTTATAAACATTGTTTCAAAACACATTTTATAAATTTTTTTTTGAATCATTCGAAACCATCCTAAGCAACAGTGCTTAAAAACATTGTTGTAACATTGCTTATGAGCCTGGCCTAGAAGCATTGTTTATTGAAATTAATTATTAATGTTGGTAAACATGGTTTGTAAACACTGCTATTAAATATTGTTATGTAACATTGTAAATAAACATTGTTTATGAATGTTGTTTATAAACATTGCATTATAAAGATTATTTTGAAGCACTGCATACAAACATTGGTTCTTAATCTTTTTCGTAAACACTACAGGCGTAAATATATACAAAAAACGTTGTTATTTTTAATAAAAATTTTCAAAATATTATTATTTCTTAAATTTAATTAAAATAAAAATTTTAAATAAATAGTTTATTTTTGAACGACAACTCTTAAGACATACATATGTTTATATGTATATATTTGATATGGAGAAAAACTATGACTTGAGCTGTTCGGTTTCGTATGTAACTCTTCGTAAGTAAATAATTTCCTCTAAACGAATAACCCATTATTATATTATGTGTATATATTGTTGACTTAGTTATTCTTCAGCGGAAGGCTACAAGTCTTTCTTAAACATACATACTTAGTTACATGAATGCAAGTATTCGAATTCAATAAAACTTCTTTAATTATTGTCATAGTCCACTTCGAAGAACTTTTGCTTGCTGAGTTTTTCAACGTTTGACAAAATAAATGCTATCTTTTGAATGTAACTTTCAACTATAAAGGACATACTTGAAGTTTTTGTGTTTTTTGTTCATAAAATACAAAAAAAAGTTTCTAAAATTTCCTTAGAAGAAATCATTGCTTCCGAAAAATATTTGAAATAAAGTTAACTGTCAAGGAATAAGGATCTGCTACTAAATTGACATACATTACTTTGGAAAGAAACTTCAGAATTCAGCAAATAAATTTTATGAAACTTTATTATATCTGTCTCTGCTACTTCAAGGAACTGCCAACGTCAAAATAAACAAACGAAGAAATCATCATACAAAAAGAAACCAGAAATTCAAGTAACAACAACACGACGAAACAAATAAAAGTTTTATATATAGAACAGTTTTATATTCGAATTTTTGTCTTCCTCTAATATTTCATACGTAAACGACAGCAGCGATGATGTCATGTTCAAATCACAAAAAAAAAAAAAAAAATTGCTATACAAAAAATTATCCATTGATTCTATGGTTTTGTATTGCTGAGTTATGTTGTGTTATTTTCTATTTCATGTTGCCTAGAATTGTATTTTATTACAATGAAATATTGGCGTTTCTAGAACGCATTTAGAATGCTTTTACATACGTTTACGTATAAAATACATTGATTGCTATTGTTATACATCGTAGTTTGCTGTCATTGTTTTTTTGATACTCATATGCCATGTACCTATGTATTTTGAATTTCCAAACTTTGTATTATTATTTCGTTTAATTTGGTTGCCAAAACTTTTTAATGTGTTTTGTTCATGATTGTTATATACACGGATTGTATTGCCAGATATGTTAGTACTTTAATAGTTTAAAAATACTGCCGGTTATTGTTGTTGTTGCTTCGAATTGCTTTTAATGTTGTGTTCTTTTTTTGTGCTCTAAGCATTCAAGTTGTTTTTCAAGTTCGGGACCTGTTTTCATTTTCTACTTAAGGTTCTTCTGCTTAAGGTTTTCTGCAGTTTTATTCTTTTGCGTTCCCCTTTAGCATCATCGCTGTTTGAAAGCAAAAGTTAAAGAACATAAGCCTTTTTGATGCTTTAAGTGGCGCCTTTTATTATTTTAACCCATTTCTGACAATAAAACCTTTTAGAGCTTAAAAAGGGTTAGTAATTTTTTATAATTTTTTTAAAAACATTTGGAAGGTTTTTTTTAAGTGAAGGCCTATGCCATATACATAAATTGGGTACATATTTATATTTATAAACACCTCAGAAAATATCAAACTAATATGTTATGCTCCAAGGTAATATATGAAAGATGAAAACTTTAAGGTCATTCCAGCAAAATTTAAATATTTTCTCATATCACCTTCATCCACTCATATCTTCAGTTTAAAGATTATTTTTTTTTTTAGGCACACAGCTGTGTCGGTGTTGTTCAGTCATATCATTTGTAAGGGTTGGTTTTTATCTCTCCATCACCATCTTGGGTTCAATTGCTTATATATTTGTTACCATTTTCACTATTGTTCCCGCGCTTTAAAGGGTGGTTTTCTTGTTTTTGTATCAAAAGGTGGTTGTTTTGAATTATTTTTATCTGAAATATTTATGCACAGAGCTTCGTCAATAGATTGATGGTGCCCTTTTTGCTTGGCAAAAGGCTAAGAGATACGTTTTTTCTTGGCGCATATCTTTTGTGATACTTTAAGTTGACACAAGTTGAGTTTTTAGCTGTCAAAAAAAAGAAACCAAGCAATATATTTAATACATAATTTTAAATTTCATCCCTGCCTACGCGTGTCTTTTTTAAAGTTACACAAATTTTTTACAGACACGCGATTAATCCTATAAAGTTTATTGCGCTTACATTGGATTTAAGCAAATCGTGCTGCGAATGCTTATATTTTACTTAAATTGCTGCACTTCAAATGCTTGGCACATAAATCCAATTAAGTCAATAAACTTAACATGGGTTGTTGCAGTGTAATAAATAAAAGTGTTGGTAGAATTTTTATTTTCTTTTCGAAAATGTTTTGAAAATCTCAAGCGTAGATATATTTCAGCTAAAATAACTTTGCTCAATTATCACTGTTGACTTGTTCTGTGTACAACAAACAGTAAACAGTAATATGCCATTTAAAAATTGACATCTAGATGTTGACATGATGAAAAATATCCCATTAAAGAAATTAAATAAACTTGGCTAACTTTAAGTGACACAGCACTAAGAACATACACAAATATATTCATCAAACACCATCAGTTAGTAGATGTCATTGAGCATCCTTGCTGCATTAACTAAAAGTTGAGTAAAGAAAATATTTTCTTTTTGGCACAGCGTCCAAAGTAAACAATTTTGCCTTTTAATAATAATTCGCTATCAAAATTTTCGTTAGAACTCTCTAACCCGTACGTATTTTCCACTTTATCACTTTTGATTTCTGCACTGCTTTCTTTCTCTCTCTATTGCCTTTTCTTTATTGTTGTTCTTTACTATGTCAACGAACTTTCCTTGAAAGCTTGTGAATTTTCTTGCAAATGCTATATAGTAGGTGACTAAACTTTTCGGTGACTAAGCGCATTCGTTATGCCGTTCTATTCGATTTTCTTGTTGCTTTTTTTATCTTTAATTATTTGCAGATTTTCATTTAAGCGAATTACGCAAATTTCTTCTATGATTTTCTATTTTTGTGTTTTCGGGTATTTGTTAAATTAGCAATTTTTGCTGTGAAATTGGGGCAGCATTTTTGCACATGGTGGGAAATTTCTATTTAAATTCTGATTTGAGGAATGTGCAGAAAAAAGTGAAATTAATTTTTTATAAAATCATGTGCATTAGGTGTAGTTTTTTGTGTGTGTATGGGTTTGTTTTACCTCTATTGGATAAGACATTTCGCCAAAATTAAACGTAGCGTAACAAAGTAGAAAGCAGCTCAAATTACTGACTTGAAATATTATTAAACGGACCTTATATGACGGTCCGTAGCCTAATCATCGCAATTTCCATGCTTGCAAAATTATTATACAAAATTGTTTGCAAAAAAATTATACTCCAACATCACTTTGAGTTATTGTAAAAAGATACCCATGTCAAAAACGATACTTTTCAAGAGAGCCAAAAATTAACTGAAACTAAACATCTATCAAACTACAGAGAAAAACTATGAGAAAAAATTTGGACAAAAGGATCGTTCCCTCCTTTAGTAAAGTTTAAAGTCAAAACAGATGTAAGCCTGAGATTTTCATGATTATAAATTGTATGTTAGAGGTCACTGTATATTTTCTATAAATGGATATGTATGTTTTTCGATCCAAAATCGGTAATTCCATTTCAATTTCCATTTCAATTTCGGACCAGTGATAGCATTTTCGGTACATTTGTAAAAAAAATTGGGTGTTCAAGACAAAAAAGTACATTCGGCCTCAAAAAAGTACATTTCAAGTATCGATTTTCAGTACATTTTGACAAAACCCAAATGATTTTTTTTTTTATGTTGAGTCCAATGTTGCTCATACAATTATTTTCGCAACACACAATAGTTTTCAGATATTCTTTCATTAATTCATCGCTTCAATTTGAAATATTTTATCTGAAAGTTAAAAGCGTACAAGACAAATGGAAAAAAAGTGGGGTAATTTTATCGCCAAACTTAAGTCCAGCACACTTAAAGCCATATGAAGCGTAGTTTTTGATTGTATTATTGACCACACATCACAATTTTTTTTAAACTGAACTGACTCAACAATTTACTGCTGCCTCTAATTTTAGAATATTTCTTCGAGCTTAGTTTTTAATTGAAATAATTCTTACATTCAACCCAAATTAACTAATTGAGCAAAAGATTTCCTAATCAAACCAACACCATTTTCTAAATCTTCAAATTTTTATTCACTCAATTTAGATTGATTGCAACACATATGGTCGTACAAAGAAAAAACTTTGTGCGCAAAGCAACCAAAAAAATAAAAACCACATATTTAGCCCAAAACAATTAACACCAATGTAATTGCTGACCAATTGATTAATTAAATTTCAATTAACATTCAATTGGTAATTTCTTATGCTACACTTGTAGCAGCAGCAGCAATAGCAAAAAAAAATTTTAAGAAACTGACCGCGTTAAATTTGCTTAATGTAATAGGAACGCCAAAAACAATTTGGCTTATACCAAATTTGGCAACAAACTAATAAATGTGACAAAATGGTAGAAAAGATTTCAATAAAACGAAATGACAAAGTTATCGATTGACGGATGTCGGCAAGGCCTAAATGAACCTAAAAACAAACAAATTGAAAATGTAAACTGACAATGTGTATAATTGAATTGAACGTAGAAAATATGTAGTTGCATTCAAATAGATATATTTTGCTATTTTTTCTCTCTCTCTCTAATTTATTTACGAATATATAAATAAAAATAATAATCATGTCATTAGATATGCAATCTATGTCATACAAATGACAATTTTTTCCTTCAATTTGGCACATCATGACGTTTGCCTATGGGTACGAGGAGGCATTTTGTTACTCTGTGCTGGTAAGTGAATGGCTAATAAATTCAGCACCGCTAGTTGTTGGCAACAGCAACAGGTATTCATTTATAAATTGTTATCAGTTTTTCGAAAGTTTTTTCGTTTTGTAAAAATGGCTACTATGTAGTTTGCTATATTCAGATCTGTTGTTCGTCATGTCATAGAAATGTCATTAAATTTGAATAAATTTGAAGGAGACTGCAAAGTTGTACGAAAAAAAAACAGCGAGTGAGGTTATGATGTCATCAGTGATATTTTTTTGCTGTTTGTGCTTTATGTTTTATGCTTAAAATACAATATTCTGTTTACTGGCGACCTCAGCGATAGCATAAATTATAATAAATAATATATGAAAATATCAGTGACTGTTTAATATCATCGCATTAGCATGAAAACGCCCCCTATGCAGTATGACTTACAGCTATAAAAATGTAAAGTGATTTCTTGTCGTAATTATGTTTTACTTTTCAAATTTAAGTTGTAAATTAATGTACGATTTTTAATTCAATTATAGTACAGACAATCTAGGTATTGAAATGAATTAAATTAGCGATTGGTTTAAGCTTTGGTTGCACGCATATTTAGCCACACGTTTCGAAATGAAAAATGATTAGTACGCCGCGTGTGCCGAATCGTTTTTATAGCCTTTAAAATGCTTCAAAACCTTTTTTCAGTGACCGTAAGGATTATGAATTTAAACAAAAACTTAAGCTGAAGAAGTTCCACAAATATTTGTATTTTTTTTTTGAACCATAAAAATTAGCCAAAGCATGAACTGTAAAGTAACTGATTTAAAAAAAAAAAAAAAAATTAAGTAAACTTTTGCCTAAAGCATTTTCAGCTAAGGAATTTAAATAACAAAACGTTTTGTGACACAAAAAAAAAACAGGTAAAAAAAACCTCAGCTATCTTGTCAGCATATAATTTTCGAAAGGAAACAGCAACGAAATCACATAATTTGACATCAAAATCGTTTTTAAAGTTAAAGCACTTTTAAAACATTTTCTTGTGCTTTGTAAGCCTGCAGCCAAAATTCAAGCTAAACAGAAAACCATTAGGTTAAAATCAATTTTCCCTTCAAGTGCTGTACGACAATTTTCACTTCAAAAGTCATTGAACAAGCAAATGTTATCCCTCGGCTTAGACCACAACAATTGACACATTAACTGTCAATGAAAACTAAACCAAACTGTTGAAAGCCAAGTCAAACTAAGCCAAGACGTGCGAAGCCTCAAAGCAAAATTGTCTGACGCCAGTCGTAGAATAAAGCGCAGAGATTCGAAAAACAAAACAACAACAACAGTGTAAATTTTTTACATTTTATAGGGTAAAGAAAAATTGCTAAAAATATAGAATTAGTGATACGACGTTAAAATTTGATTTTAAGCGTTATTTGTTTAAAATTTCGCTTTTACAAAATTCCTTATTTATGGAGTCAATTTTCCTTAGTATAAATGCTTTAAGGTTCAAAATGAGTTAACTTAAGCCAAAGTTATACGAAAATTTTTTATAATTAAGACATATGTATGTATTTCTCATTTTATTTTGACGACTCAATACTTTGGGCGACTTGATACCTTTTTTTTTAAAACTTAACATTGTAAGAATTATGAAAAATTTCGTAGTTGAATTATTCTTTAGATGGCTTCGCATATAGGTACCCGAGAAGTCACTAAAAATTTTAGCTTAACTTAACATTCTCCTAATTTTTTTTTCCATCAAAATCAAAAAAATCTTTCACTATGCAGCAACGAAAGAATAAAAGTAGTTACTGGCAAATAGTGTTGTTGATGTTGTTGTTCTTCTTGTAAAAACTTGGCGCACTTTACAGCCTGTGGCCGAATTCGATACCAGAGCGCAAAAAATCACAACAAAAGAAAATGCTGTAAAAGTAAAAACCATAGAAGCAACACGTTGTTGTCATCGTTGCTATTGTTACTATGTTGTTGTTATCATGTCTTTTTTTAAGCTTTTAAATTTAAGTTGAAGAAAAAAAAAAATCACAATAATCTTAGTTTAAAGAACACTTCAATTGGTGTTTGCTTGTCTTGTCTGTCCGCCCAGCTGTCCGTCTCGAGTTGCCATAAGAATCTCTGCATTCGACTGTGACGCCTCACAAGCGCGCCATCTTAAACGCGCAGTAAGAAATGAATTAAATGCGTGACGACGCTGAGCGATGCGATGCGTCTGCCACTAGCGACAATTTTGTCGGAATTTTTTCTGTTACGTTTTAAGCATTTTTTTTGCTTGTGCTCGCTCGTCTTTAGTATTCTGAAAAGTTTCCTCTTAAAGGCTTTTGTTACTTGGGACATTCTTAGGTTGCAATAGATTGCTGCCAGCTAAATGTAATGTTTATTGAAATGTTGTAAAAAGCAGGCGATAAATTAGCAATAGCAACAAGACAAGAATTGTTCCATTGTTCTACTGTGTTGTATTTGTTGAAAACAAAAAAGACAAAAAAAATATCTCTTGGCAAAATGACTTTAAGTAGTACTAGAGACGACAAAGAAGCAATGTAATGATCAACAAGTGAATGTTTGTGTTAAAAAAAGGCAGTTTAGATAGATATTTTTAAATCGATTCTTTGGCATGACATTGCTTGAATTTTGAAAAATCGGTTTTTTTCTTTTAAAATATGGGTATTAAAGGATTGACTATTGCTTGATTATATGCATCTTAAGAGTTAATACCGCTCTTATTCACTCAGTTCGTGTAAGTGGCGTCTGCGATCTAAGTGAGCAACTTCAAAGTCTACACAGCCTTCAAAACTTTATAACTGACAAACCGCCAGTAAAATAGACTAAAAGTCGCTTAAAAGAAAAAAAAAATTTATTATTAGTCTCTTATGCTGCTAATAATAAATAATTTAACAAATCATAAATTTCTAATTCGCTATGAAGCTATTAGTAAGATTTTTTAATGCTTATTTTAATTGTTAAAATTCCTTTGTAATTTATGTCAAATGAATTCACATACTAAAATAGAGCAATTTATTCTAACAATTGAGTCACTTTTTTTGCAAGTATTCACATCGATATCACGTTCAATTAAAGCAATACTTTACGTTTCGTTTTTCATCAAATTCCCTAAGCAGAAGCGTTAGTTCAATTATTTGTCAAGGTTTTGACAGCTAAGGCAACGAAAGTGAATTGCCATAGCGACATCAACAATATGTTGATAAAAATCCCACATAGTACTACGTGAAGTGCAAATTTTTCTAAAGAAACAAATAAACAATTCGCTACATAAATGGTGAGAAGAAGATGCTAAAAAACTAAAAATTTATAAAAAAAACTGGCGGTTATTTCGTGCAAATATTGAAAACATTCTAATGTAGTGACATCATTAGTTCGTTGAGAAGCAGCGCTAAGTGTCAGCGAACGTCAAATGATTATATATAAATTTTTGATTTTCTGCTTAATATGCGAGTTTTGTTTTTAAGTTTTAATCTGAAAAATTAGTGCAAAGTGCAGTGAGCTCTAAATTTATGTACACATGTAAAAAGCTGTATGTTGTGCATGTAAATTTATATGTAGTCATAGTTACACTAAAACAAATGCATACAAGTTGTTTGACGTAAACTTAAAAGTATTTGAATATACCTATGTAGTTGAATTTGAAATTTTTTAACAGTGACAGGTATTATTATAAAGGGTGTTCAAACTAAATGTATCTTTTAAAACTTTAAATTGAAGACATAAATTGTATGAAACCTTTATTAATTGTTTTTTTGGAAATTAAAGTACCTACATTGATTTTTGTTAATAATGACATGAAATAACGTTCAAGTGACCTCCTCTGCTAGCTCTGCAGGCAGTCAATCTTTTACCAAAATAAATAACTTTTTTGCTTAATGATGATGTCGTTGAGGTGTTGAACAGCTTGATGATTATCCGCATAAACTTTACTCTAAAAGAAATTCCATAAGGAGAAGTTAAATGTTGTTATATCGTATGATCTTGGTGTCCAATTTACGTCTTTTCTTCGAGAAATTATTAAATTTCTCTTTCAAAGCTTCGGATGATTCCGTTGCTGTGCAGCATGTTGCACCGTGCAGTTGTGTAAACTGTGTTTTGTAAGGCTTTATATGAAGATCTGTATGAAAAATATCAAACAAGTTGTTGGTTTCAGATTTTATTGCTGTAAACGGCAATGAATTAATGACCTTGGCTCTTCAGCCAGGGTCGTGTCTAAGTGTGCGCGGGCATATAAGATAAGATATTTTCAAAAACTTTTTTTCTCAAAAATAATCATTTCATTATTTTTGATGAAACATTATTGTTTTTTCACATTTCAAATGATCTTTTCAACATTTTTTTTTTAGTGTATACAATTTTCTGAGTTATACGGCATGAATAATGCACTTGTTTGTTTTACTATTTTTTTTGTACAAAATATATTTTTCGTAATGCGCTTTTAATGCATTAAAATAACAAATTAAAACGAATTTTGATTACTTCTAAACTACTGTTGGGTTTTCGTTCTAGAATCACGTGCATTTTGCGCTTTGACTCATTTGCGTTGTTCACGCTAAATGTTGTAAGACGTTTGACACAAATTCGCATTTGAATTAACGCGTAATAAATTTGTTCATAATTTATTGCTATTAATCATAAACAACATTGTAGTGATGTTTGTGAGTAGTTGTTGATTGATTTATAAGTACCAGGGTGGAGTCTTAAATACCTCTATATGTTTTATGGATAATTTATTGAAATTATTGTTTTTATTGAATTTTCGACAGAATTCCTTTAACGAATTTGTAAGGCTAGAACACTTAGGCCATATTTCAAATTTTTATTTTGATATTTTTTCTTATGTGCTTTTGTCTTTAAATTTCTGCACTTGAAGTCAGAAAAACACTGAAAATTTCTTACAATTTAAAATTCTTCCGAGCATTCAAAGATATGCATATGCAAAGATATGCTATCTCTATAAATTTTTACTTTCTCTTGATGTCAAACACAATGAACTAAAAGAAAAGTTTTGAATATTCTTTTCTCATGTCAAACTCTGCAATATTCAGCGACCTTGTGAATTTCGGTTCTTTATGCCTATTATTAATTTATTAAAAGACTTTCAGTTCAATCAATAAATTCCTAAAAGAAAACAATTAAACTAAAATATCTTAAATTTATTTTATTCACAAATTTTATATTCTGAGTAAGAAATAAATTTAAAAAAAATTTAAATGAAATTTTTACGAATACAAATGTAAAAATTATTAAGAAAAATTGTTAAAATTTTTGTGTATAAATTTGCTGGCCACATGTTTTTAATTTTCTGCTTTGTCAAAAGTATATTTGTTATTTTTGTTTGACTAGAAAATAAAAACAAAATTAGATTTATAGAAAAAAAAAGAAAAAATAAGCCAACGAAATTTTAAAAAGAGAAACTATAAGTATTTCCTGTGCCATGCGCTCACTGAATTGTGGCAAATTAATAAAAGACATCTGCGCATAAGACAAGATTTAACGCTTTGTGCGTTTTGCGGCCAAAAATAAAAACATCAAATAAAAATTTTATTTATTTTTTTTTTAAATTTTTGCTTTTAATATTAAAACTATTTATTTTGTTGCGCCTTTTTTAAATAAATATTGGCACAGATGCTGTAAAATATAAAATCAAATATTGGCGAAACAAAATGAAATCTATAAATGTATGATGTTCAATAAAAATCCAACTCAATTCTCAATGAAATGCAAAAATACAAAATATTTACTTAAAACAGAAAAAAGAAACAAAAATTCATTAAAATTGGCAGCTAGGAAAATTAGTTTGGTTAAGAACACAAAAAAAAAAAAAAAATAGCGCTATAAAGAATAAAAATTTTCCCCTACTCCATTTACAACATTTTGTTTATAGCCGCATCGACGTTGTGTTAATTTTGCAATCGTAAAACAAAGCAATCCAGACGCTGTGAAAATTTCGGAACAATAATTTGGAATTCTCATCTGCTCACTGACGCTGCTATTTGGTAATTTTTGGCTGTCTGGCTGATGTAACATGTTGGCAATACGGGACAGACAATAAAATGTTTTTTTTTTTTTTTTTTAAATTAGCTTAGAAGAAATAAAACTTTTTCATTTGTCTTATTTCGAAACAGTTCAACATTGTGTGATTAGTAGCTTAGCAATATATTGCAGCTGCTGCAATTGTTGATAAACAGTAAAATTTCTAGAAATGCAATTTTTCAGTTTTTTTTTTGTGGTTTTGTTTAGTGTTGAAGAAATATTTTATTGCTCTCGTGAGAATAATATTTGTCTCATATCACGAATTGTTTATTTGAACTTAGAAAAAAATATGAATCTATGTAGGTTGCGCTTATTAAATCATTCTTGCATAGCGTAGAAAACAGATATGTGCGTTCAGCTCCATTTGTTGAATATCATAATTGCGCTGGTGACCTATTTTTCTACTAAGCAGAAATATTTTATGGGAGTCCAGATTATATAAACACATAGTTATATTATTTTCTTCGACATTTATATTATTTTCTAATTGACTCAGACTTATCATAATCATTTCTTTCAGTTTATTTGAAAAACTTATAACACAAAAAGCGTTTTAAAATTTTTGCGTAAAATAATAAAAACTTGTAAATAAAAAAATATGTTTGGGTAATTTTTCACAGTTTTTACATAATGTGTTTTCTCATATATTCTACAACCCTTAATAAAATTTTTCAATTTTCAATAATTACTGTAGGACATACGTACGTATTGTAGCTCTCAAGATTTTTATTATGTTTTCGCTGTTTGCAACAGAATGTTTTCTAAATCAATAAAAACGATAAAAATGTTTGTTATAAAAAAATTTTTCCAAATTTTTTTAAAAAAATTGATTAGAACTTTAGATAAATAGTCATATCTCAAAAATTATAGCACAGATTTCAAACTTTTTTGAGCTAATATCATACCATATTAAATAACATTTCAAATGACATCCATATTTTGAAAATCGATTCCGAGGTTCCCAACTCATAATAACGATTTCATTAAAAGCTATATCCCTGACTTGCGGTGTCTATTTCTCCGAAACTATAGGCGTACCCAAATTTTTGATTCCGTTTTCGTTGTCAGCATTAGTGGCGCTCCTAAAATAGATTTATACCATAAGAAATTTCAAAATACTTTTGCCAACTTAGTAAAAATGTTTATATTTTATTATTTGAATATTATTATTATTATATTTACAAAAAACACATCGCAAATCACAAAAATCTGAGTTTTTGTTGTATGCCAAAATACTTATGCTGACTATTGTATTGTCATTCAACGATATTGAATTTGTTGTTTCACTAACTGATAAAAAGTGTTGAAAACAAATTTTTTATATTGCCAATAGCGTCGTACCAACGTTTTTTTTGACGTTTTATAAAAAAAAGTCGTAAATCTACTAAAACTATCATGTACGAATTTTGAGTGAATCAGGCAAATATTTATTCCATTTCAATTTCATTGTAACTTCAATACATTTATATAACTTAATCAATAAATTACTTAAGGACACATCCCGTACTGCGTATTGCACACATCCCCAATGCCTGGCATGCACAAATCCCTTACAGTATATTAACGTGCTGCGTGCTTTACGCAAAGTGCGTGTTTTTTCAATATTAATTTCGTATGTATTTTTTTTTGACGTGATATATTAGAAGGAATGACACACAAATTTTTCTAAATTTGACATGGAAATTCCTTTATATATTTACATACTAACATTTAAATACGTACCGTATAAATACGCATTAACCCATTAAGAGAAAATAACAGCACACACGCATTTTCCAAAGTGTTGCACTTGCTTGCCGTGGCGGCCTTAATGGGTTTTCTAGTGCTTTTTTTTCTAATTAATTAGAAACTGAAAAATAGAAAACTAAAAGAAAAACTGTGTTGAAATGTAAAGGCAAGCAAACGTTAGAATGAGGTAGCAACTATATCTAAAGTGTTGAAATTCCTTAGCAAACATTGGCCAATAAGCTAATAGTGATGTTTGCGGTGATAAAGTTCTTTGTAATTTTTCTTACGCTGAATGTGCCGCATGGGGAAAAACGCTGCATAGAACGTCTGTGAAGTGAAATTGTATACAATGTGATTGATTTGATGGGGGATCAAAATATTTGGTTTGCTTTGAGCAAAATGTGGATTTTTCAGAAGAAAGATTATCAACATCTCAAAAATTTGATAAAACCTATAATATATGTATGTATATAAAAATCACAACAATAACGAAAAAATCGCACAAAAATGTAATAAATATTATAAATAAATAAATAAATAATGCAAAAAAATGTATATGAAACTTTTGAAGAAGCTAACTGATTTTCAAAATGTTAAATGTTTCTATTTTTAAATCAGAAATATCCATAGCATAGGCATGAGCTTCATCACTTAAGCCCACACCTTCCACATACATATATTAAAATCTATATTATGTAAAATATCAAAATTTAATTATCACTTTCATATGCGTAAAGCTTAAAACAAAAACAAACACCATGAGCTCAGCGTAGTTATCGCATCATCATCAGCAGCAGCAGCAACAGCAACCGGCTAATAAACGCTAGCCAACCAGCCAGCGAGTCAGCAACTAACGAACCATTCGCCATCAGTGAAATGAAGGAGAGAATTAACGTGCGACATCGAAAATTTTTAACAAAGCATGACGTAATTTTGTCGGTATACAAAACGCACATAGTGACAACAACAGCAAAGAAAAAACAATTCAAAACTTAGAAAAAAAAACTAAAAATCCACATAAAAATTTATTTTATGTTAACTACATCCATGGAACGTAAACCCGGCTTAAGAGCAGTACCAGCTTTTTGTTTTCGTTTTGTTGTGGTTGTTTTTTTTTTAATTGTTTCTGTCGTTGTTTTTATGATGCGCAGCAACGATTTCAGTAGCAACATTTGCTGTTTGTTTCTAATTATGATTGCTTTTGCCAAGCGGTGTCACTATCTCTCTCTTCACAAATATTGCACATTTCTATTTTTGTAATAAAGGGTCCCCTAAACCATATTTGGAGCGCCACAAATTATTTATTGCCACAGGTAGAATTAATGTGTATGCTACATATTGGTGTTATGGTTGTTGTTGCTGTTGCTAGTTTTATACGTGTGCGCTATGTTAACTTTATGTTGCTATTACTAACAGTATTGTTTGTTTTGTAGTCACGCTGCATACACTGATAAAATTTTATTCTATAAATCAGCTGGGACTGTAAACATTTTTTGAATAAAATGCACATTTTTCTAAGTGTATGTTCTTTCTTTTTACAATATATATGTATATCTAACAACTGGAACTAGGCGGCAACCAATTTCACAAGTCACTGGCATTGCTTCAAGAGCAGGAGCGTCACTTCACCAAAGCCGGCAAGATTTATAATTCCACCACTATTAGATGGTTTTATTGAATTATTGTATTGAATAATACCTAGTATCAGATCCTTGGGGGGGCCAATGCCCTCCCCAGCCCACTGTTCAAGAGTTTAATTTACCATAACAAATGTTTTGCTGTTGGGATCTTGCGCCAAAAAGTAAGCTCACACCATTCCAGTAAAATAAAATCCGGTCGCAATTTTTCGTAGGACTCGACAATTTTAACTAATTAGCCTTACAATAGTAGTCTTCTCTCGGCTTAAAAGATGATTCGGAAACTTCTTAAGAAAAAGTTAAACAAATTATTTTCAGTGTATGCTTTTAATGTTGTTGCCTACTGTATAAATGAAGTTGAAATTATCATCGCCGTTAGTGCTGCTTCGTTGCTTTAATTGCGTGGAAGCTTGACCTCCTGTTGGCGCCTCTTGTCACCGCTCGCTCTGTGAGCTCCATTAAAAGCACCCCAATACTAAAAACTATTTGCTAATGGCGCTCAAATGACAAACACGCAAACTAATTATGAACTAAAATTTAAAAATAGAAAATAGAAAACAAGCGACAGTAAAAACAATCCATTTTTATGATTTGCATTTCTCTTATAGCGCTGTTAGGAAAATTGAAAATTTCATTTTGTCAAAAATAACAAAACTACGTGCACTTGTGGTGAATTAAATTTTTATGTTGTATAGTAGATTTGAAATTGTGCGGGCGTTATAAAATTTTCAATTTCCCCACTGCAGCGATAACATTTCTGTCACTGTAACTTTTAGCTGTGTGTTTTGTGTTTTGTTTATGCAAAACATGCCTGTAACGAAAACGCATGCTACTGCGCTGGCTTAGCCTGTAAGCAGTCTGATTTTAGCACCATTGGCGTGTGTGAATGTTTGATTTTTCGTTTAACATTTTATTCATATTTGTTTTTGTTTTTGTTTTTCTTGACAAAGTAAACCCATTCAATATTTGTAAATATTTAAATTTCTTACAATTTTAATTCAAGGTGCTCAACTTTTGTTGTTTCAGTTTGTTTTGCCGTGTGTGCGTGTGTGTGTGTCGTTTTTGTCAGCATGTTTTATGTTATGTTATTTATGTGTTTTGTGTGTTATTTGTGTCTGTTTCGTTTTTCATTGATTTTATTATATTGCGCATGCGTGACTGCGTATATTCTGTGGGTCAGGCTGACAAGCAGCAGCTGCTTTGATCGAACACGCAAAATTTTCGATGGTGTTCTTTTGGTAAAGAAATGAAATAGTTGGGCGTAACGTAATTAAGATTAATGTGTAGTGCGTTGCTTAAGCGATAGTCTGAGAGAATATATTTGGTAAGGGGTGTGTTTGTTATATAAAATAATTGAGGAAATCAGCTTATTTGCTGGTCAATTTTTATTTGGACATAAGGTCAGCGTGTGTGAGATTTTGTCAAAGTCACCAGAAAAGTTATATTTGATTATGGTTAATGAAGGTTACAAAAACTAAGGTAAAAAAAATATGAAACACTTAGATTGTTATTCAATTTCCTTTCTGGTTATGTTCAAAAAATTGAAAATAATGACATAAAAATAAAGGAATGTAAGAATTGACTAGAACGAAGTTGAAAGAAAAATAAAATAGAAATAAGCCGCAGTTCTCACAAAGGTTCCAACGCTATACAAAATGTGTGAAGACACTACACTTTATATAAGACATGTGAAGCTCAAAAATACTTTACGCTGTAATCTTCCTTGAATCCAATTTATGATTAATGTTCTTTGATAAAAGTTTCAGCTCCAAGAAAGATCTTTCAAATGTCGTAAATAATGTTGGCAAAAAAAAAAAAAAAAAAATACAATGTTAAATTATGTACATCATGCAAAAGAAGCATAATAAATTTCGCCAGCCGGACTTTGAATTAAATGACATCATTAAAAAACTATATAGACCTTGACATTGGTAGAAGCCGTTTTGAATAAGCTTCTAGATAGATAATCTTTCAAAGGCCAAGGTTAGTTTTGAAGTTAGTGTTGAAGTCATATTTTAAATATCTAAACTTTAGTTAGTAAGAAGCATATTCTTATCAGTTAAGAGATAATATGACTTTAGACAATTTACCACATTTATGCAAATTGTTCAATGCTCACATTGAAAAAATGTATGAAATATTAAAATAACTTTACTGTCAACAACTTACAAACAGAAATAACAAATAGTTGTAACAATTTATTTCAACACCTCCGCCTGCAACAACATTAATGACCTTCACAGAAACAAAGCATTAATTTCACAAGCATTTCCCACTCCCTGCAATAGCAGAAAACTCATGACAACAACACTGTAACTTCAAATGACATCAGGCATAAATAAAACTGATGGTGATGATGGAAGCGATCACGATAGTGATGACGTTGTTGATGAATTCATCAAGCAAATTGAGCAAAAAAAAAACCATATTACCAAATACCTAACAGAGCATTTTTTTGCGTCTTTTGCCCCAGCTTTGGTTTCCTGTCTACTTGGCTGCCATTTATTTGAATTTTTAATTCTTTCTTTTGATTTTCTTGTTTCTGCTTAGTCAACAGCTTAAGAACAGGTTTCTGCTGATCCGCACTTACAACAGAGTTTAAATTTAAGTGATTGAGTAAACTACTTCATAAGTTGGAGTTGCTTAATCAGCAGCTGTCTGGTAGTCTGTCTATGTATGACTTCATTGAGATTTTTTTTGTTGTTATGAATTTACATGAATCTACTCCATCTACTCTTTTGTAATTGTAATTGACAGCATTTTTTTTTGCTCGGACACCACAACTATTTTGTAAATATGCGGGTATTATTGAAGTTGACATGACCCCACACAAGGTCAATGCTATTATAATGCTGGCTTAAATTGTTTGTATTCTGTTCTGTATTGTGTTTAATTGTGCTGAAAAATCATCACTAAATAACAATAAAATTTGTTTACTTAACTTTGGGAAATTTTTTTTTATCACTTGATATTAAAGCATTTAAATTATAACACAATGTAAAAACTATCACAAACTAAATGATACAAACATTGTAGTAAATATCATAGCTATTATGTTTAGTAAAGAAAGAAAGATTTTATCAAAGTCAGCAGCAATCATTACAGCTGAGTTTAATGTTATGAAGTTAGCTTTCCCATACTTTATTTAATTAAAAATTTTTATTTTCCTCTATTTTCGCTTGTTGTTAGAAAATATTAAACGAATTTTTTGGTGTCATCACTTATTGTACTGAATAGTTAGATCTGTAAAATTATTATAAATTAAAATGTATGCCCTTCACTTTGACCGTACACCTCGCGTCGTCCAATCCTGTTTACTGCCTTTTACTTGGTGCTTAGTACATACAATATATTGAACATCCGCGTACGAAATTTTACAACTACATATAGCTGCTATAAGTACAAAGATGTAGCATTTAAAGTAAATTTGTCATGCGATTGACGCCACACCCCGTTGTCCAATGCCACCCATATTTTGCAAGCTGTTTGTTACAAGCAATTTTTATTTATGTATCTAATTTTACAACTAACATATTGTTGCCATAAGTGCTAAGATACAACGTTTCAAATATTTTTATTATATTTGAATTGCCTTTTGAGTACGTTTTTTTAAATAATTTTAAATATTTTTCTGAAAAAAAAAAATAGTTTCTGGTCGTAACAGCTATTAAGAGTTATTATGTTTTTATCTCTTGACGTACGAAAAATTGACATAAAAAAACAAATAATCGTATAAACAGCTGTGATATTTTCTCTAATTCATGTACATACATGCGTGTATATAAGACATCACTATATTATGTGGTAGTAAATGTTATGTATGTATGCATACGCATTTAAAATATAATCTATAAGTGTATGTAGTGTTATATGGAAACATATCACTGTTACTAAAAAAAAAACAAAATACAACAAAATATTATGACATCAAAATATGTTCAACCTTACTGTTACAATTTGCTATTTATAAAATTTTTAAATAATTTTGAGAAAAACGATCAATTGGTTTTTTCTCATATGAGAGGCGTGTAACTGCCCTTTTTTTAATTGAAACTTACTTTGTTTGTTCGTACTTCTTGTATATGGACCAAGTCTTATGCATCTGGGGGCATGGTATTGCCCATTTCAAATTGAACTCTGCGAAGAATCGTTCACAAACCTTAAAAAAAATATTTACCGAATCTTATCCATCTGCGTCAAGTAGATATGTATGTAGTTGCTGAGATATAAAATATTTTGTTCTCTTCAAAAAATCAAAAGTCTGCAAATTTGAGCTCAGTCGGCTTGGTAGCTTCCAGGTCTATAAATATAATTTGCTTTATGCAATATTCAAAATACAATGCACCCAAATGAATTGGTTTAAAAGTTGAGAATTTTTCAAAGCTAGCAATAAAAGAAAAATAAATTTAAAAACAATAAACTCATGCTCGTCAAAGTTTTCTGAAAATGTTTCGGAAATTACCTTTCGTTCGTATGAACTATTGAAACTTAAAAATAGATTGGATAAATAACTACATACTTCAGTTTCAAGTCGTCTTACTTCAGGAATTAATTGGTTTTGACAAAATTTCAAATAATATCACAACTTCGAAATTATATCACAAACTCAAAAGTAATTGTATAAAATATTTACACAAATTTTTTTAAAGACTAATAAGTTGCTGCAGCAATAATTTAATTTGAATTGAAATAACCACAGTAATGTAACAATGAAAACTTCAATTTATTAACCGCAAAAATTATCGTATTAAATATTATTACACTTTTGTTATCATAGTAATTGTGACTGTCATTGTCACTGTGATTGTCATGATTGCTTGTGGTTTTAGATTTCTGTAAGTGACTTTGGAATTTATTTCCCTGCCTAAAGTTTTGTTAATCTTGTTGCAATTGTTGTTTTTGTATAAACAGAAACTCCTTTACAAACATTTTAATAAATATATTAGTAAATTTAAAACTACATATGTGTTTATGAAATAAACTTACTGCATAGTAGCTTATTCGAAACAATGATGATAACAACAAAAATAAATATTGATGTATGAAAATATAACATACAAACGACATGTGTTGTTATACCTTGTGTCAATATCAACTTAAAATCAATATTGAAATTTCCTACATTTACCTACGCAATAACATACTCACACGTACATATGTACGAACATAATATCAATATTAACTATTGTCAAAATTAAATGAAGTCGTTATTAATTGAGAGATGAATGGAGAGAGATCACAAAATAATGCTGGCAGTTGCCACAAATAAAGTCAAATACAACAATAATGTGGAGCAGCAGTAGCAATAATTGCTGTTATTCCAAAATATTTAAATTAACTGCCAACGAAAAATGATAACTCAAAGTGTCGATATATTTTCCCCCCCATATTTTGAAGGGTTAGTGTTACACTGAAGAGATTGTATGGCTATTAGATATTAAACACTTTTTTCGCATTTTTATTACAAAATTGTTGTAGAGTAAGTTAAGTAGTGAAAAAAATCATCCTTTTCGATAATGATATTTTAATCGGTGCTATTATTATTTTAGCTCAAAAAATAAATAACAAAACTATAATGTATAATAATATATTTTCATTTCTCTCAATATCTTAATTATAGCTCCATTGAAATGAGCACAATAGCTACATATATCATTTTACAAGATTAAATTTAATTTTCTTAGAAAACTTATCTAATATGAAAAATTTCTTCTGTTATATAGTGGTCTTGCTTTGAGTTTCGTTTCAGATTCCTTTGGTAGTTTTTGGTACAAAAACTTTCCCGTTTTTCAATCATAAAGAGTTTTTGTCATGTAGTGTACTTTTTCTGAGATTTATTAATTGTTTTTTGCTTCTATTTGCTGTATCATTTCACTTTCCCTAACCTGCCCACTTTTCGTCAACAAAGTACTTCGACCACGTAATGTTCTTGTCTTGATTTTCTTTTCATTCCCTTGCAATATCTTCGCGAAATGGTAATTTAATCTTTTTCCCTCCAATACGAGGTACCACACCTCTTGTCTAAAGCCAGTTGTCTTACGTTGAAATTTTTTTTTGCATTTTCGTTATGTTCTTTTAAAAATCTTTTGTAATTTGAAAACTAAACTCTTGGCTTTCATTTAAAGTTATATTTCACATTTGTTTAAATTCATTTGCTTAAGATTCTTAAAATTTTTATTTTTTTTTCGGATTACGGGTTTAATGGTAGACTAGGCTAATTTCTGATCAAAATCACGTTTTTAGTATAAAAAAATCTATCGAGATGAGCTATTTCTATTTCTAGAAATAAAATTCCAAAAATATAAAATTTCAAAAAGTATTCAGTGCTTTTTTCAGTGCAATAACAATTGACAGCTGTTGTCAGCAGATTTTACTCCAATTTCAAACAAAAAAAAAAAAAAAACGCTGCTTGTGCCATCACTACACTTATCGGGTCATTATTAATGAACCAAAGGGGTGTCAGTGTCAATTAAATTACATTTACATTTACATAAGTAAAATGGTATAAATTTCATGATCCTACAACATAATAATACATACATGTATTTAATAATGATATAAATTAGGGGCGGTGCAACCAACAGCTGTAAGGCTTTTAGCACAGATTTGTTGCCTACTGCTTTCCCAACCCAACCAGCGCGCCAAGTGTAAGTAGGTGAAGTTAATGTTGGTGTAGATGAGCTCATAAATCACTGAGGCAGAATGCTGCTGAATGCAATTTTGTATGCAATGCATTAATAATAATGCATGTCGTCGTCAATGCGCAAAACTAAAATTAAATTTAAATAAATAACAAATTAACGCATTTTGAGCAGCACAGCATTAATGATGACTACTATAGTGATAAATTTTGCCACAACAACAAAAGCACTCATGCCTATGACTTCATATGTTGGTGATAAGTAGCATAGCAAGTTTTGTTCATATGTTCGTTTGTTGTCAGTATTGCCATTATTATTATTGTTGTAGTCATTATCATGATTGTTGTTGTGTTGTAATTGCAAATGTCATTATGCTATTTAAAATGTCACACACAAACACGCATTGAAATTTGCATTGGATATCTGTGCAATCAGTACCATTTCGTTAATAATTTAATTTTCTTAAGTTGAAATTGTGCAGAATGCATTCGAATGCTTGCAGATTTGTTGGATTTGTTACTGTTGCAATGATTCAATTAAGTAAAGTGCTTTTACTTGAGGGGTCAAGCAGTTGAAGTAACGTCTCAAAGAGAAAGGGAGCTTAAGAGAATTGAAGTTGAGTAGAAAAACGTTGTTTAATTTTAATTATCAGCAATGAAGTCTTATTTGGTGCAGTGATATTATAGTGTCAGACAAAGTGAATAAGCTGATTATGTATAATTAGGTATAAAAGTAAAGTACAATTTTTTTTAAGAAAATTTCATAAATGGCTTTATCTATAATTCACAAATTGTGTTATTCCTGGTATTATGTTGCTAAGAAGAAGAGAAGGAGAAAAAAACCACCCATATAATGGCGCAGTATAATTTGGAATTAAGATAGTGCTTAAAGTTTCCGAATGTTAAAAAAGGATTACAGTGCCTGTTTAAGGCCACGCTGTTGCAACCTGCACTTACTACTTGAGCAAAATTATTATTAAACGGCGTTAGTTTGATTATATAAACCACAAAATCTCAGCAACAAAATTTGATTTAGAAAAGAATTAAAAAACGATTTCACCACACGATAAAATTCTTTAACCATTTTTTTATTTTATTTACAGCTTAAACAAAACAGAAGATGAACGAGTAAAACTGCACCGACAATTTCAACTGACTTGAATGCATAACGAATCCTGCCAGATCAAAGTACTCAACAAAACGAAAATCAAACAATCAATCAAGAATATTTTTTTCCTAAATTTAAGCTAAAGCATTAAACCCATATATAGAGAGAGAAAAAAAAAGATCGACATCTGAACCCACCGCAAAAATGAGGGCCACACGCGGCAAACCGTGTGTGAATAGCAGCCTAATATCGCTGAAAGTAGTTGTGTTCTTTGTCATTAGCGGTAAGATTACATTACGTTCACTTCACATAAAGCAATATTTTCATACAGTTTCATTTCTCTTTTAGGCATCACTGCACTACACATCTTACATACCATCACACCACAGATCCTTGGCTTAAATTTCGAAGAATATCGTTGTCTCAGCATTATCGCACCATTTGTCTCTATTTTGGGACCACTCATAGCTGGCCCATTGGCCGATAGATTCGCCGCAAAAAATTCAAATAATTTTGGACGTGTCTTGCGAGTTTTAACTGCCTTATTCCTTATACTCGCCGCCATTGTTTATGCGTTCCTTTTCGCCATACCGAAAGTGGAACGTCATGACGAGCGACTTCCACTTGTGAGCTTTGGCTGTGATCAAAAAGGCGCCATTATGTATCAAGAACGTTGCTCTGAAAATGCACAGTGTCATCATTGGAATAGCAAAAGTGGTTTTGTTAATTTAACGAGCTGCACATATACATGTCAAGATCCAAATCATTATGAGGCGTTATACAAGCCGTGGTTAGAATATATTCCCACACCATCACCATCTACGGAACATAGCTCGGAATTTGAATATGATGATGATTCAACTGATGCAGTCACCGAAAGTTTGCGTCAGAAACGTGCTGAAAACCTGGTGCAGCTTACCGCTGATAATAGTGGTGCTGAATTGCTGAGTGCTGAGGAAGCACAATCAAGCGCACAAATGCGTGCAGCACGTGTGCAGCGTCAATTGAAAGATGTAAAGGGTAAATACGCAGGAGATAAGGTCTATGTGCAGCCACCACATTTGTGTATCACTGAGGCAAATGAAAAGGGAGAGACGGTGGTCAAGCATTGTCATGTATATACAGTTGACACACCGAGTATTGTTGTACTTTCAACATTGCGGGCAGCAACAAATGCTGAAAATGAAACACACAGCGCTGGATGGTGCGAGTATCCATTGGGTAAATATTGCAAAAATGAAGCGTTCAGGGTTAATACATTTTGTTATAAGTAAATAGGGAAAATTATATACAACGTCACTTAACCTTGAGTGTAGCTCTTACGCTATTAACATTAGAGCATTAAGTGGTAATGAGACTCAAAGTCCACTGCCATCAAACCTTTAGTGGCATATTCACTGCAACTGAAAACGTTTTTTTGGCACTAAATAATATAATAGAGCATTAAATTGATGCTTTCTGTTATCAAATTTCAAATGGAAATCTGAATTTTTCCCAGTACCCATTATTTTTAAAAAATATTTTTGAAATATTTTCGATGAAAATAAGGTTTGAATAATGTAATGGAATTAAAAATATATAAATTTCCATTAAAAATCTTAGTTAAAAAAAAACTCCAATTGAATTTTTCATTAATATGTCAACACACTAAGTGAAAATGTCACATGATTTGGCTGTGTTTATGTTTCCAGTGAGTACTTAAACATCCGCTCAAAAACTTAAGGAAAAGATTGGCAAACTACCCAGAATTTTCATTTGTGTTTTCTTATTATTGTTATATGATTATTCTGTGCTTTATCATTCGATGAATGATCTGGAAAGGCAATATTGTAGCTTATAGGGGATTTGATAGATAAGCTCTTATATAAGTCTTTAAAGGTTGATATATTACTGAAATAACTTAATTAATGTTGTTTTAAAAATTGAACAAAGAATTTCCGCTATTTTAGTTTAAACATTTAAGTTTACTTGCATCCACTCACCCACTAATAAATATCTAATGCACCCAGATTTGTTTGCCATCATCTCCAAGTGCTTGGCCATAACAGACGTATTCTGCAAATCAAATTTTCTATTAAAGTTTTTTCAAATTTCCTACACAATTTAAGTAACAAATTCATAGGAAAATTACTGTTTCTTTACAATTGCAGATGGATTTCAATGCAATATACCACCTCCACAGGCGCAGTATATGATTAAGCTGAAAAATGACTCTTCATGTAAACCTATGATTGAATGTCAAGTGCTCAATCCATATGATAGCAGGGGTAGCGCACTGGCCGACAGTCAATGCATAATGGTAAGTAAGCAATTTCAATAGACTGAAAGACTTCCGACAGACAGGAGATAGGACAGTTGTTGAGCGTTCGAATAATCAGTTGGTCAGAAGGTGAATCAGAAAATCACATAGTGCAAAAATCAAAAACAGCATCACCACAAATGCACGTGAGCAATTTGTGGAAGTTAGCTTGAATGCATTTAAGAGGGAAGAAAGACTCAAACAGTGGTTCGATAGTAGCCAAACATCAATGAAAAATTTTCCAATATTATAACGTGACGTGTTACACTTTGCCCAGCACTATATGTCTAATTTTCCTTTAATTAATTTTTTCCAGACTATTGGTGACTTGAATGTTACTCTAAATGGCTACTACACCATACGCATTTTAGGTGACATCTTTACTTTAGCCGCATTAGCATTACTCAACACTGCCATTGTCATTGCTGTACGTGAAACATCCGAAGGTCGTGGTGAAGTTTGCCGTCAGTATGTTTGGGGTGCAATTGGTTTTATATTGCTATTCTCGTTGCTGGATGTGCTTTGCTTGGATGAACATACGAAGGATAACGTAAAGATTAACAATAGAGAAGATATCGCTGTATTCATCTCATTGGTAGTGGTGATTGTGTGTTTCCTTGTGAGTGCTCTAGTACTATTAGTGGCCAGTGGTATGCCACTAAGTCCAGCCGAATGGTGGTGGCATACAAAGACTGGTGTAATGGTATATCCGATGTCTGCTATACGACGTTACAGTCCAGAGATTATTGTGCTCACATTGGTCTCCATATTGTTTGGCACATTTTGGAGTAGCATTCATAGTTACTTGAAGTGGACATTCACCGATCAATATGCAGTGACATATGCTGGCCTACTGCTGGTACTGGCGCTTTTCTTCAATGTGGACAAATTTATTGAATATTGTGGACATTCGAATATCTTTATTGCTGGTTTTGCCTTTTTCATTTTACGTTTTACTGCATTGAGTGGAGAGGAAACGAAATGGTTGACCATTGTGATGGAAGTGATTGAACCATTGGTCATTGGTGTGGTGTGGATAACAATAATACTGTACATGCGACATGCAATGCCGAGAAAATTGACAGCCACTGGACAAGCGCTGGCAGTTTTGGCATTCTTTGGCATTGGTAAGTATTGAAATACGGGATAATGTAGATATTAAATTAAAATTGTATGTACATGAATCTAAGTTTAGGGTATTGAGGTTTCGGAGAAATTACGCTTATTCGATTATCAATTTTTTTTTTTGGGTTTTGGATCGCTGATTCCTGATTCAGTATCCATATCAAATATTTTTCCGTAAATAATTTTAATTTTTTATCATAATTTAAGTACATTTTCGTCTAAGTCCTCTAGAATGTTTAGAATTGTCGAGTACCGTTCATATTGCATGACCACTATCTTATAAACATAAGCACCAGAAGATACTATTGACGATAGTTCCCTAATAGTCGACTGGTGATTCATTGCTTCATTAGCTTTATTCATTAAGTTATTTTATTTAAAACTAAAAATTAAATTGAATTCTCTTGATTTTTTCAACAGGTAAAGGCTGCGGTGCCCTAATCGGTTTGGCACGCGACGAATGGACGCACAATCTGCCACGCCGCGAAGAACTGCCATATTTGGAAACAAAGGAATTACATCAATGGCTCGCTATCACGGCGTGCATCATAGCGCTGGTCTATTTTATTATTTACAATTTAATTTTGGCACCACGCTGTACGGCTAAACCGCAGCACTTTGATGATATTGTTTCGGGTTCAGCATCACAAACATTTGCTGGCGGTGCAAATGGTAGCGGTGGTGGCGGTGCTGGTGCTGGAGGTGCTGGTACCGCTAGTGCCAACAATGGTGCTGGTGCTGCACTCAACGGCAATGGCAATTATTCACCGCTGCGTGTGTATCACAATGAAAGGGGGAAGAAGGGACAATTTAGATTTTAAATAAATTGCAAATAATTTAAAATACGATATAACTAAATATAAAATATATTTAATTTGTAACAATACAATAAAATGAAAAAAAGAAAATTAAATGAAATGAAATCAAATCAAATAGAGTCGGATAATAAAGAAGAAAAATGATATTATAACTATAATTTAAATTATACACAATAAAAAAAACAAACTCAAATTTGATTAAATGTAAATGTCATAAAATAGCAGCTACAAGAGCTAATATTAAACAAAATAAACAAACACACGCGCATATAAGCAAACACACACAAATACTATAGCTACATAATTAACGCATACAAATGCATGTCGACTTTTACTACTACTACCTTTACATACGAGTACATATTACCATGTTAATTTTTTTTAATATTTAAATTTGATATGTTTTAATTTTTTAAGTGTAAATTTCTTTTTTTTTTACTAAATGCAGTTTGCCGCAAAAACTAAAAAGATAAAATTAAAAAATAAAAAAAAATTCTTTAATAACGCTGTAATTAAATGAAAATGTTATTTTGTAAACAAAAACGTTTTTAATAAAAATCTGTTTATGTAATTAAACTGTTTGTTTTTACAACCACTTATTATATGTAGGACATAATTTGGTAAATTAAAATGATTAAATTCAATTCTGTGGTCGGGCTGAAAGGTTTTTCCACTGACATCATCATAAAAATTTTCTCACTTAGATTAAATGTATATAGTACAAATATGAGGAAAGGTAATTTTATGCTGTCCTATTTTCCCAAACAATGTATAAATGTTTAAATACAATATTTTCAATTTAAATTGTCCATAAAGGCACACTACAGATTGCTGCATGATTTTTTAGGTTTTCTATAGAAAACTTAAAATTGTATGAAGAAAAAATGTGGCGCCTTTGAGAAAGCTAATCAGCACAAAATTATCATTTCGGAAATATATACTGTGTAGTATTGAAAACGTTGAATTTTAAACATATAAATTTTCGACTGGTAAAAATATATTTGATGGTATATCATTAAGGATAAATTGTTGAAGCAAAGGAACTTATGACATGGATTAACTCAATCGAAATTTTATAGGTCATAGTGATTGCCTTTGAAACATAAGACGAAAACAGGAAGATTCCTCTTTCAATGGGACTTAGCGTTACTTAAATCAAAAACATGCAGACGTTCATGATTAGCGATCAAAAGCCTGCTTGGAATAAATTAAAATCTTCAGCTAATTTTATAATACTTTGAGCTTGGAATAAGCTTTGTTCAAAGTTATTCAATTCTGTCCTATTGTGCGGTTGGGCTTCGAAAACTGAGTGGCTGACCGGCTGCATTTTGTTGAGACAACATGAACTCAGTTATTAGAAAAGTACGTAGATTGTTTTTGTTTTGTCACGCTGTTGTTTATACCATTACATTGTTGCTGGTCATACCAAAAATTTATTTTCAATCTTACCCATCGATTGGTGTACAAAGTTTTTCACCTTAAATCGACTCTGTAGCTTGATAGCGCTCTTTTGGCTTGAGAGATTTTTTTTTTTGCTAGAGATCAGATATTTTACTTGACGATCATCCTGTTGTTTTACCGAGCACCCTCACGTACTGAACAACGAGAATGGCGAATATCGAACATAACATGAGCATAACATAAGTATTACGAAATCCAAGTAAAAGTAGGCTCGGCAAGGCTCAGGTACAAATTGAGAATTTCTGTGAATCATGACGCTAAAAATAATAAAATTCAATATTCAAAATTCAAATTCAAATTCAAATAATCGGCGACAGCTTTTCATATATTGTTCTTTATTTCAATTATTGCTATATATGTTACCGGCCAAATAAGTTTTTAGGATAAACTAGTTTTTCCTAAGCCAGACTAGTTCATCCGAAGCGTGTTAGGATGAACCAGCTTAGCCTTGGGCCGCGATTCGAGGCTTACAACCGCCAATATGTGCAATATGACGGCTTTGCGGCGGCCTTCGGTCACTGTTCACTGCAGTAAGTCCAACATAAATCCAAAGCCGCCCACTTACCCTAACATACTCTAAAATTTCAAGAAAATCAGGATTAAAGTAAATATCTTCACATGCTTTGGTTGAACTGGTTCGGCTTCGGTTCGGTTAGTTTATTCTAAAAACTAGTTTGGCCGCTAACATATATAATAATACCATTAATACAATATGATTCCTGAGAACTTATTCTTTGGAACTAATTCAAATGAGCGACAACAGCAATCTCTAAAGATGGTCAAAAACACAATTCATTCATACAAGTAAGAGCAAACCCTTGAATTTTTCATTAGCTTCATCCTCAAACACTTAGGTAAAATTGTCTACATTCCACCTTTGGCATGTTAAAAATCTCTACTGAATGGATCACTTTCCTAAAAATAAATGACAAATAGTTTTCCTCTAAGTATGCATTAAATCCAAATGTAATTATAATATTTAAATAAAATTAAATAAAACAAATAAAAAAAAAATATAATAGGTTTCTTCACTATAACAATTCTGTTTCGAAATCGAAAGTGATAAATTTTCGATTCCAATCATATATTTGAAGCATTATACTTACCAAACCACTTTACATATAAACATTATGAAACCATTTAAAACAAAATTTTGTTTTCAGTTTGTCCTCAGTCAGGCTTATGCTTTGAATTTGTACGTTTTTTGCTTTAATGTACAGTTGAAACTTATGCATTTTTTAAAGAAAAATTTGATAATTGCGTAAAATTTCATATTATATGCAGTACAAAAGTATAAAATGAAACCTTTTTATCAAAAGTAACGCCATCTGTGGGATAATAGCGTGTAAGCTATCCACAAAATTAAAAAGTTTAATAAAAAAGATTTTTTATTTCTTTCTCTTTGAAGTTTTTTTTAACTTTTATTAAGATAAGCTTTCTATTTTTCGCACAGCTACAAAAAAAAGGTAACTTGAGAAAAAAGCTTTTTCCTTCGCCGTAGTCAAGAGAGCTAGACGTTGCTTGAAATAATGCGCAGAAATTATTTTTGAAACAACTATGATAAAGCAGAGCAGAGGAAAACATAAGAAATAAATGAAGTAATATTGGAGTACATTAAAAAGTTTCTTATAGTGATATATGATAATGATATTTTAAACGATATGATTAACCAAATATAGTTAAATAGTTTCGAAAAATTGTATTTGATATAGTAAAAATCGATACCCTAAGACAATCCAATCAAGTGAATTTGCAGTTATTTTAAAGTTTGGCTGAACTTTGAGAATGAGTTTGCAAAGAAGTTTCAAAGTACATAGGCTATTGTAGAAAATATCCAAAGTAAAACAAAATGTAAAAAAGTAGAAATGTCCCTTGTTGAATTTGCTGCATGCAGCAAATAGTAAAAGAAGTCTATAAAGGAGAAACTTTAACAATCATTTATCATAAATAAAATATTATAAGTACAGATATTCCCATGGCAATATTTTATAAAAAAAATATAAAAGTTTTGTATGTAAGGAAAACTCAAAAGTTTTGAAGAATAAAAAATTTTAATAAAGAAATTTATTGCTTAAGTAATGACAGCATTTTATTTTAAATGACAGAAAATATGCTGTAAAAAGTTTTAATTAACATTAATAATTTACTTTTTTAAGAATAATTTTTTTGTTTTTTTTTGCGTTTTGTATTTTTTTATTGAAAAAATTCTATGCCATAATTTGCTAAGTATTGGCAATTAAGACTTGTGCACTTAAAACTTTTAACATAAACAAATAAATTTATTAATTTTTCTTTTCTTATTTTAATTGCTCTTTCGTAGTTTGCGTAAAAACTTGGGGAACATAAGAATTTTTTTTAATATCCTATGCAAAAGTTTGCTAAGTAAATTCTGGAATCTTTGACGAATGTACTTATTGGAAAGTCGTTTCGTTTAAAAGAATTCAAATGTCAAAAGAAAAAAGTAAGTTCTTGTAGGTATTTGATAAATGGCAGAAATTTGCTTTACATAAATATAGAAAAATAAAAAGTTCTGAATTCGATTATTATTTGCGCAATCTCTCCGTGCATTATGATTCTTACATTCTTGTTTGTCATTGTGCATCCACTTTGAACGAGTACAAACTTGTCATTAAATATTCCGATACTGATAGTGCATCATAAAATAAGCCAATGTTAGCAGTAGAACTTTACAAAATAGTTGCATATTCAGTGATACACCATAGGCAGAGACCTTAACATATTCCACCAGCTCACAATGTAACAATTGATCAACCTGGAGGAGGAGTATAAAAATTTATTTACAGTGCAGCTTTTACGCAGTACTAACTTACCGTTCTATCAAAACCAGCATCGAAATTGGTCAAATGAAAATTCCAAAAACTGCGCGAGAGTTTCGATTTCCACATAAATATTTCAAAAATCGAACAATAAAATGCTACATTCATAAGGCCAATAAGAATTAGCCAAATAATTGGCACCTCCAATTCATTATAGTGTGAAAGGAAAATCATCACCTCATGACCGATCCAGTAAAGTATTGACAACACCAGATGTAAACGAAAGAATTTTATAAAACGTCGCGCAAAATTAAACATGCGGCCACGTACAGCGATCAATTGGACCAAAAATTCACCCAATTGCCGCACTAACACCAATCGTTGGCTACCTTCCATCTGTTGACTCAAACGCAAAGTGCGCACATCTTTCGAAATGCGTTTTGTACAACGATGAAGTTCATCATAGCAAGCGATGAGCAAAATAAAAATGAGCATCACTGCAGTCACCAATAGATTAAAAGTGAGCACTGCGATTATAGTGAAACATATCTCAAAAATGTCAGACCTTGAGCCAGTAAGATTTGAAAAGTTTATTACTGAAGAGCGTATCATGCTTTGCAGCGCCACCACACAAAGTGCAAGATGTGAAAAGCGAAAGAAATTTGGATGTCGTGACAGGATACGTATATCCTGGTGTATCTGATACAGTTCGTTGAGTAGCTCAATGAAGTCATCCTCATAAGCTGTTTGATGAAAACGTGCAAAGAATGCTATGACCAACTTAAATGCAAAGAGAATAAGTTCTTTGCTATTATGAGCATTTGCAATTTGGAGCAATACCGAGAGCACTGTCAGTAAAATCATCGCATTGATTGTTGTTAAAAATATAAGATAAATTCGCCTACTTTTATCGCTGATAAAAGTTTCATATCTGCTGTTGTAGACGCAACTGCTGATACCACAAATACGCAACACCAAAGCCATGCAGCTGTAAATAAAAATCACGCAGCGATTGAGCAAATTAACCTTCTTCATTTTGTAGCTGAACTAAGAGTTTTAGTTATTTAGTGTTCTGACATCACGCAATGTTTTCTATTTTTTCAAGGAAATGTGTATACTAAGGTAACTAAGGTAATAAACTATTAAGTATTATTGCAAATGATATCAATTTATTTGAAATGACCGAATTTAATGAAAATCAATATAAACATAGACATGAGACATTTTTAGTACATTTGCGTTGTGAACAGTATGCATCAGTACATTCGATAAATTTCATTAGAATAGACGAATTTTCAGTGCATTTGGTGTATTTTCAGTACATTTCAACTATTTCTAATAATAATATTTTTTTTCTTTTTAGTAACCTTTGCTGAAATATGCGTAAAGAACTCAACTGACCTTTTTAGTGTTCTTGACAAATAAAAAGTACATTCATTAGATTCAGATATAAATTTCAAGATATTAAAAATTGAAAACATTAAATATTCATAGCTTTTCTAGGAAAACTTTACATTTCACTATTCTCAAAATCTGAAAAATTGCACACCATTACTTAAGAACTTAGCTTTTTATGTGTTAAATGAGGGTTACTTAAAAATATAAAATTTTATGTTTTATATTTTTATATAATTTTATATTTTTAAACATAGTTGATAAAAATTTAATTTGCATTTGCTTCTAATCCAACAATGCATCCATTGACGTCTCACAATTTTTAGTTTTAAATGATAAATAAAGATTTTTTTTTTTAAATTGGTTTCTTTGGATTTCCTATTAGACTTGATAAACTCACGAAATCTCCTAGTAAAATTGTTTTGCACAACATAGGTATCACTCGAACTACATAAAAAGTAAAATACCACTTAAGATAATAATTTTCCAGGCAAATGAAGGTATTTCCGTCAGATTCTTTTACCGCTTCCTTTCGTTGCTTCTGTTTTTTCTTACTTATTGTGGAAACTTTTTTTTATTTACTAAGCAAATGAAAAAAGAACTTGAGCGGCAACAAAAATCCGCAGCTACTTAATTTGGGGCTCTCATTTTCTTTGGGTCATTACAGCTTATATTACGGCTGGCCCATAGAACAACGGCGTGTGTTTATGTACAGTATATTGCACGGTCGTAAAACTCGATGTAAAATAGCAGCAAAGCATAGCGTAACTCTAATGAGTTTCCTACTGCTGCTGCTGCTTCTGCAGAGAATTGTTTCATAAGAATAATTGTTGAGCTAACAAAACGTTTGAAAAAATTGTGTAAGACAAAAACAAAAAAAATCATAAAAAGTTAAATATTTAAAGGTCATAAATGAAAAAAAAAAAAAAACCAAAATTTTCAATCAGCAATTTGAGATACAGTTGCTGATTGTAGATCTAATAAAGCCATGAGCAGCAACGTATTTTTTGTATTTTAAAATTTACTGTGGCAGCAACGTATATATATATTTATTTATTAAAGCAGGGAGACCCTCTATTCATGGACTTGCATGCATTTTCGTTATGCTAAAGTAACCAACAATGGCAAATATTGAAAGAAGAAGTTGAAAAAATTTATAAATTTTACCACTTGAGCATAACAAGCAAAAGCAATCAAGTGATTTTTATTGCTTTTATTCAAAAAGTAACGCTCGTTTGATATTTTGCGATACGCATTTCTTTCAGTCTTTTAATAAATGAGCTTTGCTTTTTTATCGTGCGAAAGTATCAGTATTTGAGTGATTGCCCCCACAACAGCTAACGACAGCATAAAGTAAATGGCAACACCTCAGTTAATACTCGAAAAAAGAAGAAAAAAAAAGACTAACCAACAATTCCAAAAAAACATAAACCAATCTGCCTCTGACACTTATTCAAATATTACACAGTTCAATTTATATAAATTCTAAAAGGCTCCTCCCGTTTCTGTTTCCGTTGGATTAGTAAAGAGAATGGACGCAGGATTCGCATCGATGCACTACAATTGAGAAAAAGGCAGCATCAACTGTAACATTTTTTCTTTATACTTCGTTACGATTTCAATATATTCAAATGAGTTTCTGCTTTCTGTGCTCTCGTTGCTCCTCACTTTAGTTTTGTTTCTTGGAATTTGCTTTGTTTTGCAATATTCTTTTATGGTTTTTCATTATTTTTTATCTTTTCTTTCTCTTCCTTTGTTGATTATAAATTTTGCCATAAATACGCAAATATGACTGCGGTTAGTGACTTCGATTTTAGTTATGGCTTTGATTTTATTATTTGATTTTGCCTTCAATCGTAGATTTTATAGTAAACGAGTGATAAGTTAAATTTTTTGGCAATCTATGCAGAGGCATTGCTTAAATTGAAGACAATTTGCCAGTACTCTTCAGGTCTCACAACTTAAGTGTGTTAAAGCTTTTCTCCTCGCACCTGGCAGCTGCGAACTAAAAATTATTTTAGCTGAAACGATATTTTCCTTTCATAGAAAGATTTTCAGTTGAATCTTCTTCTCCACACTGAGAAAATTATTTATTAGAATTTAACAAATCAATTAAATATTTATTTGATTAACGCTTATTTTGTTTCGAACAAATAGTGGTAAGTCTTATTTGTAAATAATGTAACATATAGAGTTTTGCTTATATTTCACAAAAAGAGGTAATTATTAGAATGCAAACAAACAAAAACAGTACCATAACTTATAACACAACAAATTTAAATGAATTTGCAACTCAAACTATATGTAAAATTTTCTCTTGTATCTCTTTTTGATCATTTGTATACGGTGTAACAAAGCGTTCAAGTGACAGTGTGCGCAAATGTGAGACTGTATTCGTATGTGATTTGTGCGTGTATGTTATTTTTGGTAACTGTGTCAGCGACAATCATTTTTCATATGCAAAATACACAAACACAAAGCACTCACACACACAAAAGGAGTTAAAAATTAAGCTGCAGCGCTGTAGAGCTTGTGGTTTTAAAGAACGTATATAAATACCTACACACCCATACCCATAAAAAAGCATGCTATTATGCGCAAACACAAACATGCTGTGCTTAAGTAGGGTTATCAAAGTGTGAAGAGATTAAACGTAGTACATTTTTTATTTTTGTTAATTTCCAGTTGGTTTTTATTACTGCATTATTAGAGTGGATCATATGTAAACAAAAAAAATTACCAACTAATTGAGGAAGTACCTATACACTTTACAAGATGCTTTGTAAAAAATAACGGTAAATTCAAATACAGACAACTGGTGTGTAGAGATTAAGGTGCGTGGACCTGTGAAAAATAAAAATGAAGAAAAAATTACGAATGTAAAATTGTTATTTTTATTCAACTAAATATGTAGTCTTGAGCATATCATTAAAACGATTTCATAGTTACACCCTAATGTACTTAATTGCTTGCACATACATTTGTATGTATTTGCTTATGTTTGTACGTATATGTGTGGAAGCAAAAATGAAATGGCAAACAGTTGTTAGTTCAGGCAAAAGTAATTACTTCAATGTAATTTTTTGGTTTGGCCTTAGAGTAGCTGCCTTAGAAATATCGAAAACAAGGGGCGATAACATAAGGGTGCGTTGTCATGACATTTACTTTTTTTTTCACAATCACAGCGATGTAAATATGTTGCTTAAAGAAAGGAAAAAAAAAACAAAAGAAAGCATCAAGGATCGTATGTAAAACATGTCGTATGAGTAATATTAATTACAATTGCACTGTGTATTTGTTGCTATGGTTTTTCTTCATGCCTTCAAAGCGATTGCTCGCTGTTTTTGCTACTTGTAAGTAATTTATATTTGTTGTTACATTATATTAATTTTAGATGTTTTATCTTCGTTTATTTTTTATGCGATATGGCCAAAGAGGAATATTGTAATGTATGTATTAATGAATTAAATGTTATTCATGCGTAGTAACATGCGGTGAAATTGGCAGTGTTGGATTTTATAGGCAAAACGCATAGTTGAAGATGTAATCAAAATAATTCACTGATATATCTTATATTTAATGAAAAAGCAAAGGTTGTTTGAAAAAGTTTCATCCGTCAGCTCAAAACTCTTAGTGAATAGTTCTCTTTAAAAATTTTTATAGCACACAAAAATCAGTTGAATTTGTCATAAACATTTGTTTTTGTCAGCTAAGTTCTTAAAAAAAAGAAAACATTCACAGCAACGTAGCAAATTGATGATGCGTTTTATGCCTTTGATGGTACAAAATGATGCGTAAAATGAAGATAATAGCGAATTGACAGCAAAGACATACAAGCAGATGAGCATACATAAATATACATGCTTAAGTTGATATAAACACATGAATATAACGCATTTTCACACGTATAAGCAGCAATGATGCGTATCATTGCGAAATGATGCAAAAACGATTTGTTTGAAATCACACACATTCAATCACATTGTAATGCTAACAAATATCATAGTCAAGCATATCCTTTAACGTATCTTTGAGTGAAGTTTTGATTATGCAGTACTATGGCTTCGAGTATAAGGTGAAAAATTAAATATCGGAGAGCTTGATAATCAAACTGTTGTGATGACGTGTTTCCTGTTAAAAGAGGCCAAAATATTTGCAAGGAGTGTTTAATTTTTTTTTGAAGATTTAAATTTAATTATATATTCAATTGAATAAGAAAAATCCAATTTCCAAAGAAGTAGAGATTTCTTTGTATAGAATTTACGTTGAAAATATTCAAAATGAAATAATTAATATTACGGTTAAAAATTTATCTTTTTAAAATTGTTTTTAAAATTTCTATTTATTTATATTGATCTAACTAGCTTTTTGAAAGCATATTTCTTCATTGAAAATTTGACTCTTACTCTGCACTGCGATTCGAAACAAAGTTTAGTCACAGTCAAATAATTTGTACTCCGAAATGCAATATTTATATTTTTTGCAGTGGTGCACACCTCCAATAAAAATTTAAGGGAACACATAGTTAGCAACGCTATCAATTAGGCGAACAAGTTACAGAAAGATATTAAGCTTTTGAATTCTATTGCTCTTCGAATCGTATTGTATAGATAAGACTAAGTCTACTTTTCTTAATGATCTTGATATTCTAAACATAGATTTAACTGTTTTTGTATAACATTAGGTTTCAGAAAATCTAAAAAAGATCTAGAAATTTAGTTAAAACATGTTTCTAGAAACATCTTATACAGTAAAATTCGTTCCAACAAAAAATTTGGTTTAATTTGCAACATTTCATTAACATTTTAATTGATAATATGTTTTGGCTCCGTAAACATTAAGAAATCTTGTTACTTTGTGCTTTTTTTCAAAAGATTCATTAGATCCTAACTCAATCAACAACACGAAAGCTGTAAGTGATGAAGTAGCTTAAATAAAGTGATATGCAGTTTAATTACTCTTGAAATACACACATATTAATAATTAATGACTTTTGCATTTGTCGGCGTGATTATGCGTGTGCGTATGCATTAATTATGCAAAATGATGCGTGCGTGTTAAACACATGAATTTCATTATGCTTCATATTGTGTGTTTGTGTAAATTGAATGCATCAATCACTTTAGAATACAAGTATACTTTATGTAGCAACAGTGACAATCAAATGTAATACTACTAAAAGCATACAAATTTATTTATTTGTGTGTGTAACATTTAATTATTTGATATCTACGCTGACAGTACATTATTTATTTAGGAAGTTGCAGCTGAAAATTTGAACTAATGTCACTCATACGACGTGTATACCAAAAATTTCCTCTTGCTTAGGTTTCGCTTATTATATTGAGACTTGTGGTTTTTGTTCTAAAATAAAGCATTAAAACCTTTAAAATATTTTCTTTTCTTTATTGGAATCTTTTAAAAAATGGCAAAAGCTTTTAATTAAAACTATAAATTGTTATTTTTTTTATACAGCAAATAACACAAATTAATGCAAATTTATTGCAGCTACTGCTGAGATTAACAACAAAAATATAAACTGGATGTATTTTCACAATATAATTTTTTATTTTTATTTCTTTTTTTTTGTTTGTATATTTGCTTTACGCAAAAATTGTGTAAATTATTGTTGCTGATTTCAATCTCATTATGTTGCAGTAGCTGTTGAAAGCGCTTGCAACCAACAGACGACAAAGTAAAAGCAACAAAAACAATACATAGCACTGACACAATTAACAATAAATTTTAAAACTTTAATGGGATAGAGTGCTTAAAAGCGTACAGTGTGTATATGTTTTGGTACATACTATAGATTCGTTTCATATGAATTCGAATAAATTTCAGAAAAACACTTTATTCGATCTCTTCGATTTTTCGAAATTCAGTCAAAGGTTTTTTTTTAATAATGTAAAAATGTAGAATGGCTTCGTAAGTAGCGCGGCATCAAAACTTTACGTAAAATTTTAGTCGATATTTGATGTTACTTTATTGTGTATGTATTTTTTTCAAAAATTTCTTTAAAAAAGTACTCTCGATTTCAAAAAATAGTTCTTGGCAAAATTTGATACAATCCGTACTAAATTAAAACGTATTTGAACGTTGTGCCTTAACTTTTACTTTAAATTGTCTCCAACAGAAGACATTCGTTAATATATGTACATGGAATCGAGTCTAAAAAGTGACTAAGAACATGTTTCGGTAAATGATTTGGATTATTAGTTTTTCCACAGTATCGAAACAAAATTTTCGACCACATCAGTTTTTTTCCAAAAAAACTTTTATAAAAAAAAGCTATTGAAAATGACATTGTCCTTTGAGTCGCCATACATACATACATACATACGGTATGCACAAAGTTGTATGTATAATTTATTTATTGCTTACAACTGTGTATAATAAGGTCATTTACATAATTTTTTAAATGACGATTATATCGGATACGAAAATAACAACAACAACAGCAACAACAACGACAACAGCAACCAACAAAACAATAGCAACCATTCCTATGGTAAACGCTTTTGTTAAAACTGCGGTTTGCAATTAATTAAATTTTGATTTTAATGCCATGGCATTGCGTTTGTGTCTCTTACAATGCAAAATTTGCACATGTGTGTCTCTGTTTTGTTGTTTGTGTGCGAATACAATATATTGCACAGATTTTCTGCAATACGTAACGGCCATTCCGTCGTAGTGGACATAACATTGGCATAACATTGCACTGATAAATGAAAAAAAAAAAAAATTTTAAATTTGCCTTTAATTAAAATCCTGTTCTCGCCTACTATTTCCTTTTAAGTTTTTTTTTTTGCAGACTGCTTCCCTTTGTTATCCCTACAGAATTTTAATTGGATGCCATCAAATGCTCCTGGTTACAGCGTATATACACGCTGGCGTTAAATTTTAATTTATATATCCTTTCAGCCTGCTGGCAAGCATGTTTTTAATTTAATTGTTAACATTTTTTGAACGCACAACTGTGCTTCTTTGCCTAGGGTATCTTAAAAATTGTGTTACAATATTTTTTAATGATAGTTCTGCTACCAAAACGTAACTGTGTAACTTTGGCGTGAAGATTTTTCGTTTCAAATGAACACTTTTTATTACTAAAATTTTTATTATAGCTAAAAAATAGCTGCCTATCATGTGCTGTGGTCTGGTGTTGTTATTAGTCTGCATTTCTTTAAAAGTGATGAAAAAGCGATTGAAAACATTGATGGCGAATGCTGATTGACATATGATTTTATCAAAATTAGAGTGGGTTAAACCATAACCATCTTCCAATTTTCGCTTGCTTACTTATTAAATGTTCTTCTTGTATTATTGAAATAGCCCTACCAATCTTCGCTTAAGAATTGCATATAAACTAAATTTAGTAGCATGGTCTGTTCAACATAATCAATTGATAGAAATGTTTTACTTATGGAAATAAAAAGCTATATATTTAATATTTTCGAGACACCTTTTTAAATCAGCATATGCGCTCTTGAGAACTCATAATTTTGGAAGTTTCATTTCATTGCCATACAATAAAAGTAGCAACAATAAAAAAAAAATTAAAGAAAAATTGCAATGCAGCAATAACAATTACGTACAATGCAAAGTGATACATCAAGCAGATGTTTCTTATATAACGCAGCCACTACTGTAGAAATCTGTTTAATAACAATTTTTTTGAAGTGCACAAAATAAAAAAAAATAGTGTAAAAAAAACAAAAAAAGGTTTTTAATTAAAAACTGTAGATTTTTCTTTGCTATGCCGTTCATTTAATTACACAGCCACATCTGTACAAACTAAGTGATGATTTTTTTATTGTTGTTGCTTGCTTTTTGTATCATGCATTGTTGTTTTTGCAACTATAAATATTACAATTATTATTTTCAACAACATTATTATTAATATCAGCAGCATCATCATACTCCATTTATGAGCAATAATGAGATGTTGTTAATATTTACTTTTTTGCTTTGTTGTCGCCACAAAGTATGCAATTATTTTTCCATTCAATTTCATTCATTTTGTGTTGGTTTTGTTTAAATTTTTCAACGTTTTTTCAATGCATTATTTTTTATGTGTGATTTTTATTTGGTAACCAAAAATTATCACAGTATTCACATGTATTTGTCACAATGATACCACAAAAGCTCACGCAAACACATGTGCGCATACGCTTGTTCATCTTAATGTGTTTGCCATATTGCCATTTGTCAAAGGGTTTTATGACGCACTTTATTGACATATTAATAAGTCGCTTATTATTTAGCCCATAATTTAATTGAATGCCATAAGCAGGTTTAACACTTTTAAACTTCGCTCGGCGGTATAATTATACAATGCCGCATTGTTTTAATTGTACCCTCATATAAAATCTCAGTCAAGGTGTGGGTTTTTGTATGGCAAATGGGTAATATTTGTGTTGCATAATATCAGAATACAAATGCTTAAATTATGTCATAAAATTAAAAAAAAAAATAAATTTATATCTTCGCAAAGGTAGCAAACAATAAAAATCAATGTGACCATAATCATTACAATTTGATCTGATCTTTTACGTTGACTCGTGAGAGCTTAAAAGTATTGTTCAGAGTTATTAAATTCAACATAACTATCACATTATAACTATCACAACAAAACTATGCACAAACAGATGAGGCTCCAGCAATACGTCACATACTGTATATAAATTTGGTGAGAGTCTAAAAGACATATGAATGTGTTACCGTCGATGAACAATTGATATCATTTTGATAAACGATCTTAACAGGCTAAATAAAGTTTCATAATCTCCTTGACTTATGACACATCAAAAGCTTACCCGTTATATGTGGTCAACCTTACATTGAAAAGATAGCGGATGGTTTCAAAAAAGTATTCGTTACTGGGCAAAGGGTTTTGGAACTGGACAGTCTGCATAAAGGACATGGAAGACATAAAACCTATAGCTGTTTTCCACTGGCAACACTAGCTAAGGCATTAAAAGAGGCTAATGACTTGCTCTACAAGAGTAATGATAAAGTCCTAAAATGTAGCACCGTTAGCGTATCAATTTTTAGCCGCCAATAGTGTACGGTATATATTTTCCTGTTTACCAGCCAATAAAGATATCCGAAATGTCTAAATAATTTAATAACGCCATAAGTCACAATTGTACCCTTGCTGTCAGGATAAGCTTTAAAAAACTTTAGCATTCTTATAATAAAACTTTTTGAAAAAAAGACTATCGATTAAAATTCAATTTGATTAAAAAACTGAAAACCACGAAATTAGAAGTTTGACTCCATATTGTTTAATACAAAATGTATTCTCATTGCTACTTCAAAGCATTGCAACTTCTCAAGCTGAAGATAAAAATAAACAATGACATATAATGGCTAAACTAAAAGCTGTAATTAAACACACTGAGACAATGAAAATCAATCGATTTTTAATTATATTCTACTCAACAACTCAGTCAAGACGCTATTTTCTCCAAATGGTGGGGACAATGACGTAATTACTTGCTGGTATCTGCAACTAATATGTTCTATGTTTTGATGTGGAAAATATGAAAAAACGCCTGCAGCATAAAGACTTCCGCCTTCACATATCAGTGAAAAGATGTCACTAAAACCTACACTAAAACACAGTATTCATGGTAAGAAAGAAAAATAGAGTGGATAAGCATAAGCAAAAATATAAAAGAAATATCTAGCGAAAGGCAATTAAAGCTCAAACCTAAAGCATTGTAGCTATCACATCAAATACTACAGTGCACACACATGGTCTACATTAATTTTAGTTATAGGTGTACCATAATAAATGCCAACATCCTAAAAGTTATACCACAAAGAGTACAACTATGAAATCAGTTTACTACATTCATTCGTTCGTTAACCGCAGTTGTATACAAAAAAAGTGAGAAAATCTACACACAAATACAACAACAACTACTAAAACATGCACACAATCATGACAATTGTGTTAGTAGGTGATTTTATATCATGGCAATGACACTTGTTGTTGTGATGATTTTATGCCCTGTGTCTATTTTTGATTAAAAAGTTTGTGCCAAGTCAGCAGCGTGAGGATTTTTGTGATTTCTTACCACATGTACACATGCAAGAAAATACACACAAGCATGCAAATGAAATATGCACTAATACTAAGGATAATGAAATAAACTTTTGTAGCTATGTATATGCATGACGCTCAGTGTGTGTATATATTATTTACTGGGTTGCATGTGTACAGACGATTTCATGCTGGTCAGTTGTGTTTATTTGTATAGTAAACTTGCTGGACAATGAAAGACGGAAGCTTGGAAGTCTGTATCAGTCGCACATTCTTACACACACAAACACTTCGAGACTATCATGTGACTTGGCACTTCATTTCATTTTTCCTATGCTATTGAATTGACTTTAATATCCTACAATGGCTTATCCAAGTTTTTTATATTATTATTTTCTTGTCAATATCTATGTGCATGTGAGCGTTCATTAGGGTGTTATCAATTCACGACAAATCTTAATAGCCTAACTCAAAGATTTTTCGGAAAGGGCTAAAAACTTATAAAAATTAGAGTTTTTTTAGCCACCCTAACCCCAATGCTCGCAGTGCGAAATTGTGCACTAAAACCTATGTATAAAATTATGCTATGAAATTGAATATAATAATAACTATTTTGTTCGTATACGTGCGTACGTATGTACAATATATTCACCCAGAAGAGACAGCAATTAGATCAGGGATAAATAAAATCTAAAATATGGCCATGCTCTACCAATGTGACGATATTAATTTCAGAAATAGATTGCATAAAAATATCTGAACTGCATAAGTGAAGTTACGAGCAGAAGTTATAATTTTCTACGCATCGCATTTTTCAAGTTACATACCGCGCTTCTTCCCAGCAAACTTTTATATCTTATCATTACGAAGAATCGTACGAAAATCGTAAGTTACTAAAGCTTTATATATTCTAAATAAGAAAAAACAAAACTTAGTGAATCTGACTACGATCTGAACTCTCATGATACAATCGGGTCGTACATTATAATGGAGGTTTAAGGCCAAAGTTCAGAAGAACATTCATATCTTAACAAAAACGAAGTCAACAAGTATTGCAAGCACTTAATTATAAGCATTACTCCTCAGGTATGTGGTATTGAAATATTTCAGACTAAATTATCTTACTTAGTGCTCGAGAAAATAAACATGTTTCTTATGCAAAGTGATTCTACCAAAGATGGGTCATATTTTTTAAGTAGAAGATTCTTAAATTAAATTTTTGCTAATGGCAAAATTCCAAATGGTGCTGATCATTACATATCAAACCTAAAACATTGTGATAATTCAAGCCACGATGTGCTACTGGGCATATCAATGTGTGTTAGTGTTAGCATTGTGCATTAAAGCACATCAAAGTATAAAAAGCTTAGTAAGCTACTTGAGGCAAAATACTTCATTAAATTTCTTTATTGACATCCTGCTTTCATATTGACACATACATTAAGGACACACAATCATACACACTCAAATCTTTATGTCTACATGTGTGATAAAATAGAGTGTGTGTGTGCGTAAATGATTATTAAATTGCTTCTCAATTGAATTCACTTCGTTTTAGATTGCTTCTCGTACTTTGTCGACTTTCATTGTTAAAAGCTCAAAATTGAATCATAAATTAAGTTATGGCTTATTTATGAGCCATCACTGTCATACAGTTGCTGTTGTTGCCTTACGCTGGAACTACGTTTGCTGTATGTTGTATGAATATTAATGTTTATTTGTACTGCAATCAATTGATTTATGGTTACCTTTGCTTGAATTTGAATTGGAAATTTTTTTAGTATATTGATGAAAGTTTTATCTTTAAAAAGTGATAAATATTAAATTTTCTGAGACTAAAGATTTTACGTAATTTTTTTTAGATATTTTCCGCACTAGGACTTTCAATATAATAGTAACCAAAAAGATCCTTTAAATCAGCACAGGTTGCGAATAAATTGCATTAGATCCCTTCAATATATAATATATATTACATTATATCAAAGTGATAAGCTAGAACGGAATTTTCTACCAATATTTTGTACAAAACAAATGGAAATATCAACCAAAAGTTAGAGAAGATATTACGTTTTAAACGTTCATCGTTGCTGTTATTAAACTTTGAGATAAATGTTTTGGCCACTATATCTTAATAAAAATTAGCAAAAGCCGATATAACTGCCCTCTTGAGTCATTGCACTTCCTAAAAGCACGAGTTTCTGTTATGATATTTTTGTCGCAAGACAATGACAATATTCTTCTTTAATTTAAGAAAAAATAAAACACAACTTAGTGAAATATCTTTTAGTTTTGACATTTATACACGCACAAAATATATTTTTTTCTCTTCAATTTTTTTTCTCTTTTTTTGTGATGAGAAATGAGCACGCATTTGATGTACAAAAGAGAACATAAATCAGATTTGCAATTCTCTGCAGTGAGATTCTCGCTTAATTCCCAGCGATTAGGAATGTAATAAATTCTAATTACATCAGGATTACGAGCGGAAAATTGCTTTTTATTATGTGATAAAAGTTAAGCTGCCAATGTACACACGCACAAAAACACTAACACAAACCTCCAACCATTGACAAATAAATGTAGATAATCACAATACAAAAAGCAAAGCATAAAATATAAAAAAGAAAAATAGGAGAACAACAAGGACATCAAAAAAGAAGACAAGCAACAACAAGAAGAGAATAAGGTCAAAACTATCATAAAATACATGAACAGCTACGGTGGGTTGTACAAAGTATACCATCAAAAAATAGAAGAACTTCAAAGATTTATATAGTGTAATTCCAGAGAAGCAACAAACAGTCACTGCATATTTTTTTTTTACAAATTAATGAAATTAGAGTAAAATTCCATATGATGTATAAAGTAAAGTTTTGCATGTATGTACATAGTTTAATACAATTTTATTTCTAGGCTTTTAACCCAGTTCCCTTGAACTCCCTCCATTACTTCCAGTTGTTCAATATGTGCCATAGAAAATGTATTTGTTAAAGGAAATGCTGTGTTCTTTGTCCTTGCAGTAGCAGCTGACGGCATTTTGATTAATTTTATAAGAAAAGAACAATGCAATCCACTAGAAACTTAAAAAACAAGTAGTCCTTTTTCCAGCAAGTTTTCTTCAATAAAATCTTGTGCGTGTGGATACAAAAACAAGCAATGCTGCAACATAAAAAACAAAAAAATTTTCCATTGACTAACATGAAAAAAATGAAGCAAATGACATTCTGGCAAATTGGAAAAGTTGGCAGAACCTAGTGACCCATTGAAGTAGAGGAACAGCATCATTGCATCCGTAACGAAGTGCCAAAGGCGTTGAAACCAATGTCAATGAAATGCATACAATGCGTTGGTCAGTCAGTTGCAAAATAAAAAAAAAATTTTCAGAGGAATGATACCAACAAAAAAATCTGACTCTAGGACGAATGCAAAAAACAACACAACTAACATTTACAGCAATGTTATTGTAGTGCTGCAAATTCACTGACTTCATGCAAACTGGGGGCGACCACATAGTTGATGCTCATAGCTGACAAAAGCAAACCGCATGAGTAAATAACACAAGAACAGAGGAGAGTTCTTTACAAGGATCTTTTAAAAATTTTTATATATTAATTTTTACATTATTTTTTGAGTGGTAGGATGTGTCGTTGTACGGGTTATTTTGGGTTTCTATATTGTTGATTTATTTTTTCCATGTTATATGTGAATGCTTGAGACCCAATCGGAATTTGTATCAGTGACTGTAAATGAAATATATATCTGCGATAACATTAATAATATGCACCATATTTAAAAGATTATTTCACTCTAACTCTTTCCCTGTTCCTGTAGTACTTTGTTTTATTATTGCGCCACACAGTCGAAATCATGTCAAAAACAGCTCTATATTTTCTAAGCTATCATGCAATATCTATTTTTGTGCCATAACCTGCAAGAACTTTGCTGTTGAGACATTAAAACTCATTTCCGCTTTAAAAGCATGATCACCAATATATGATATTAGTAACTTAGAGATCAGTTGACCTCTTCCTCGAGTTGGAGGTTTTTTTGTGTAAATTAGATTCTTTTTCCCAATAGTCGGCACGTCCAAAATATGCTGCCAAACCTTCTTTTAAGTTAATAAAGCGATTAACTTAAGTGTTTCTTGCATACCGATCAAAATTATTATTTACTTATAAATGTTTTTTTTTAAAGAATTTTCGTTGTTGTCCTTAGAGAAACCCTAAAGCTGTTGTTTCATTGATTGCAAAACATATTTTTCTCATCATCTGCTTATAACTGCATTGGTAAAAAAGAATGAAGTGTGAAACAGGAACAGAAACAACAATTAAGCCAACAGCATCACTGTGTGCTGATAAATGGTTGGAGTGGCGTAGTCGTATCTTACTGTTCTCAAAACATTGTCAGTTTAATAAACAACAAGAGCAGAAACAAGAAGCACAATAACGCTATAAGAATGTCAGATATAGTAGAACGCTGCTCTAGTTACTGAAATTGGAATTGGGTGGCTTTTTTTGACTTTTTTTGTCCATCCTTCTACTGATACCAGTGATGGCATTTTCGATGGAACATTCGATAAGTTTTCATGTACCATTCGCCGCATTTTTAGTACATTTCGTAAATTTTAAGCACATTTTCAGTACAGTTTCTGTACATTTGGACAATTTGTATTAATGACCGTTTTTTTAAGTAAATGAACACCTGAAAATAATCAGTAATGTACAGATTTATGATAATAATTATTTTTTAAGTAAATGAAAAAATTAAAATAATAGCTTTGGGTTGATTTTGTAATTTAATGTGAAATATATCTCATTTTGCTAGGGTTTTTAAGAAGGGAAAAGTTAGGACATTTTTTTTTCTTTTCATAATTTGTTTGGAAAAATTTCATACATTTTAGTAAAATTGGGTGTTCAAGACAAAAAAAGTACAGTCGACCTTTAAAACGTACATTTCAAGTCTCGATTCAGTACATTTTACCAAAACCCAAATGCCATCACTGACATACTGACATACATATTGCATGATTTCTTTCTTGTTAAGTTTATTTTTTCTCTTCAAATGTTGGCTTGGTATGCCATCACATTTGTTCTCAGTATCTACCACATTGTTTTGTCTTTCGGTGTGTGTTGTATTTATAGGAAATATGCGTGTGTGTGTCTGTGCTAACCTGTGTTAATCTGAATTGCAAAATTGTCCGAATGGAATCTACTTTATCGACCATAATGTGCTTGAGATTAATGGAATGCGGATTCCATTCATTCTGCTATGGCGATAGAAGTGTCATTGCTGTTGATGATTATTGTGCTGATGATCATTATGATGAATTGGTTGCTTATATACACGTTGTTAAAATTGTGTGTTTGTATTGCAAGTGCAGTTGCTGTTATCATTTTTGTTTTTGTAACTAACACTGCTCCTGTTAATTAAACTAAATCTGGGAAAATGTTGAAGACCTTCATATGAGGCTATTTAAAGTTATAATCGAGGACTCTTAAAATTATTTACCCTTCCTGAATACAAAGTTGGGAGCAAATACCTTAGTTCTGCCAACATTTATTAGACTTTTTGAACGGATTTTTAATATTAATTTCACTTCACCAACACTTCATAGTTGAAGCGGACGAGCCATCGTTATTATTATCCAAAATTATTTTTTGCATAGCACTTGAACAGCAATTTTGGTCAAATACATTTACGAGCAATTTTAAAGCTATCATTACTAAGGCAATTTTATTATTGTAATTCTTTTCAAGTTACTTTACTCTGTTGTTAATTGCAGCTTTGTTGCAGTAGACTTCCTGCTAAAAATATGTGTGGTATATGTGGCCAGTCGTAACAGCAATAGCAACAATAATTTTATGCTGCATATGTTATTCTAAATGTTGCTAATGCTAAGGAATAAATGCAGCAAGTTTATGTGTATGCGTGCAATTATGCATGCTCATGTCGTTATGTAGCAAGTATGTGTAAGTGGGTAAGTTTGTGTGTAACTGTGTGATTAAGTGAATAAAAACCACAAACAATTATTTGGCATTTTGTAAAATTTCTGCATTTAACAGACATTTGTGAATAAAAACAAAAACAGCAATAAAAATTGCAACGCTTTATTTTAGCAACAAAATGCGCATAACAAATGTTGCAACAGCAGTCGAAAAATTAATTATTAAAATCCTTTGTGCTTAAATACGGGCAAACCGCATGTTGTACGATTAAAGCGCAAATTAAATGCGAGATTTTGTGTTTTGGATATTATGTTGGTATGTTAGTGGTTGCATTTAAGAACGGAAACATTTATTATTAATTGTGGAAGGTTGCTTTTAAAATATATGCTGTGCGAAGGCTATAAGTTGTTTATTAAATTCATAATACGGCTTTACAAAATTACAATCTTCCTCGACTCTTCGATGCACATTACTCATTCAGGTAGAGTTTTAATGAACTAAAGAGCAAAAAAAAAAGATCAATAAACAATATGAATTGCGTCCGTGTGAGAAACTTGTTAAGTTTTTGGAGTGCCTAGAAAATCAACCACCTAAAAACCAGAATTTTTCTGCATTAAAAAGCAAATGTTCTTCCAATGAGCTTTTTGAAACATAATCTTTTCCTTAAATTCATTCATGAATAGAATTTACTGCTATAAAATTTTCGCTTTTATTTTCAAACTTTCAGCAGCTTAAAACTCACTTTACATAATTTTGTTGGCACAATAAAGTCAAATGCTAAATTTAGCTACTTACGACAAATAAATATATTCATTCATAACATTTTATTGTATATGTCGTAATATTCGTCCAAAAGTGCTCTAAGCGAAAAATGAATCCTTTTTTTATCGTTTTGGCTTTTAAGTTGTGATAAGGGACAGCAGGATACGCTTGAAGCATAAGTTGATTTTTAAGGAAATGCTGAAACAAAACTAAGTGAAAAGAAAAAAAGTTCAACAACTTTGAAAATGTTTGCTTATCGCTATGCATATCACCACCAGCAGCCATCGAATCTCAAACAGCAACACTTCCATTTTGTCCCAATAAAATGCAAATTGCCTGCAAATGGCGCAAATGTTTTGCTTTACAGTTATGTGCGGTAGTTACCAGTGACAGCAAAATGGCGGCGTCAAACCTCAACAAATGTGGCAATCAGTTTTTATGTGACTCCTACTACCAGCAGCATAATAAGCCCTGTTACAAATACGTTGAAGATTGGTGCGCTAAATTGGCTTTTACTTCGCATACGTAAATAGTGCAGACCGACTGACTGTTCTTGTGGTTACCCCCTTTTTTTGGTATAACATTTCAGTATCATATCATTTTGATAATTTCAATTCATTTCATGTGTCAAATACCATTATTAAATTAAATTGCTTAAAAATTTAAGTATTTTTAAATATTTTGTTAGGGATCTTAGTATCAAAGTTGCTTACATATCATATTATATCATAGCATATCTTCACCTTCAAAAAATTTATATTTAGTATCCGAGGAACTTCCCTGAGAAAACATCCCAATTGTGTTGGTAATGGTAGTTCTTGTGTAGGTATTGAATAAATAAATTGAGGAGTTCTGATAATACTAAGAATCAGGGGCACGTCCACGGAAATTCTAAAATAAATCAATGATCCCGTAGCTGCTGAGAAATTTTGTGGCATTTTGGAGAAGCATGGCACCTATGGGCGTAATAATGTATATTGATTAAATATTGGAAAGCTCTGAAGTCCGAAAGGTTTAAGTTGCTATTGGATATTAGTGCATGAAGTATATTGAATTCCTGGAGTAGAATTTCAGAGAATATTGCAGGATTATACTTTTCTCGGTTTTTCAGGAAAATCTTGGAAATATAGGAAGACTCAGGAATTGTTGGGGACTCATAGATCCTTGCGATACTGAGGGAAATTGTGGAACTACTCATTAACAATAAGAAAACAAAAATGAGTTAAGGAGTAGATAAAAATGCAAAATTAACTATTTATTTTTCAAAAACATTTTTGCAATCATTAAAAATAAAATAAAAATTACAAAGTCTTTTAATGTTACCCAAAGCAGCATGAGCGCTGCCTCTGCATTTTTTGCCAGCTTCTCACATTCAGTTTCCAAAAGCTGTTCATATTTTACATAACTCAGATATAATTCTTTTTTCTGCATTTTATGATGTTCTCTTTTCTTTGAATATTTTTGTCATCATCGTTGCTCATTTTTCTTAATTGCAATGGGGAACAATCACTGTATGACTGACTGGCGCAGCCTCAACCCAACGCTTACAGTTTTGAATGCCTACCAGTATTAAAAATTTAAGCTAAGCCCCTAGCCAAATAATATCTTTTTATAGCTTTGAAAATAAAAAGCAAAAAAATGATAGACAAAAGAAAGAAAAAACTCAAGAGAAGCTCAGATTTGCATGCTGCTTGTGGAAGTACAATATAGAGATTATTCAAGGAAAAACGTAGCGAAATTTGCAACTTTTAAGAGTTTTACATTTTCCATAGAATTTCTTTTTGCAAAAGTTGTAATTACACCCAGTGGCAAGATAATGTATTCTCGACTAGAAGCTATTTCCTGTTTCACTTCAGCTCTCTGTTGCATTACCTACAACCAAGTTTTGTCAGACTGCTGCCACGAATTTTTATATTAGTTTTTTGCGCAGCTGCAGCACATATGAATTTTTTTAAATTTTCTACAGACGTAGTATAGGTGCACTGTAAAAAAGGGAGTGCGAGTGTGCGTTCAACAGCAAAGTTAACGTTGGCTTTCGCCTGGTGTTGCTGAATAAAATAAAGGAAATCTTTTGTTTTACAAATTTTGTGTTAGGGTGCAAAGTTTTGCTGCTAATTAGCTAATTTGCTTAAAATGCTGGTATACATACGTGCAATTGTTATTTTTTTTTATAAAATTTAACAAAAAAATTTCACTTTAAATATGGCAAATACTGCATTTTGGTGAAAATAAAAACGTATTCTTTTTAGTTTATAGACATTTTTCATTAATTTTAACTCTAAGTTCTTCACTTGCCTGAATTTTTAAATTTATTTGAAGCTTTAAAGTCTTACCTTAATTTTATATATTATTTTACTTTAAACTCTCAAAACAAAGCAAATAAAAAATTTCCACAAACCACAAAACTTAAGCAAATCAGTTTTATAAACACCAATTCACAAATTTTCATTAGGTAACCTAATTTGAATTTATTGCATTTTACATAGATAGAACAACAATGTGAAGTTATGCAAATACAACAACAAAACTGGCCTATGCATTTAGTTAGCTAAACATCTCCCCCTACCTGTTGAATTAAGCTTACTGCGTCTACGGTTTTTAGGTAACAAATTTGTAAATTTGCTTTTTTTGGTTGTACAAAACAAAATAATTGACCAACCAAAAAACTTTTGCCAAAAACTTTATGATGCCCACCACCGATCCTCTGCAATCTCCACTCCTCTTTCTACTATGCCATTATTTGCTGCATGTGTTTAAGAGTGGATTTTATTTTTTTTTTCAATTGCTTACATACATTTTAGAAACGAAAACAACATTATATATTTTCTGCTAATAAAATCAGCCATTTTGTTTTCATTTCATTAAGTTTTATTGTTTTGTTTTTACATTTTCCGATCAAAAAGTGCGTCAATTTTCATGTTTAGTAACCATATGTTTTATATATTTCGATTTAAAGTTATCGACAGTTTTGATTGTTATTTGTACGAATTTTGAGATGAATCCAAATGAGTTTTAAAAGCAATGAGTGGAACTTCTGGATGTACTCTCGAGTCATATCGAAAACTTCCATTCTAAAATGAAAAATGGTTTCCAATATGACTAAAAACCAAGATTTTTTACTTTTAAAGGTTAAAATATTTCAAAAACTAGAGCTGATGGGCCAAATCGGAAGTCAAATTTGACTTCTTGTTTCTTAGTTTGAAACTTTGTTGGACTGTGTTAAAGAAAAAAAAAATGAAGAAAAACATTGGAACAATGTAACTATTTAAACCAAAATGAGTCAAAGAAGTTTAAACTTTTTAGAAAAAATTATATAAGAATTTAGATTAGAATATAAAATGTGACACATTATTTTTTAAGTAAACACTGGTCATCTCACAATGAATAGTTGATTAAAATATGTCGAAAGAAATTCAAAATTAAAATTTTTTGAATTATTTTTTAAACAATTTTTTCATATTTTTCTCACGGCGCGCCGCGGCGTTTTTACTTCTGGTGATTTTGCAAACTAATTTTCAATATAAACAAAAAGTCACCCTACTGTCCTGGTGTATTGCTCTGGTTATAGAATAAAATTTTGACATCTTTAATAAAATATTTATCTACCATTTTAGTTGTTTTTGTTGTTTCTGTTACTGTTGCTGTTGCTACTGGTGACTCTTTTTTATGTACATACGTATTTTTGTTATTACATAGCTTATCAGTACACTTGTGCGTCTGTCTACAAATTGGAAAATACTTCCACTACATATATCCTTGATATTTATTTTCTCAATTTTGTTTATTTGCTGTTGCTATTTGCTTGAGTCTGTTTGTTCCTCAAACATCCAAATATTTTTGAGTGCTTTTTATTGAAACCTATATAGATTTGTCCGCAAGGCAGTTAAGTTATTATTTGTTATTTTTTTTGTCATTGCTATGTGCAGTTGCAGGAATTCTCAAAATTAAAAAGAAATTTCTGGTTTTAGTCTTAAATTCATAAACTTGAGCTATGTATGTGCAACTTTATGATGTTGTTCCAATTAAAGAACCAACTACTTTATTGTTTTGGAAACAGTTAGCACAAAATTGCTTCCCCTAAAGTGTAAAATTTAAACTAAAAGTTTTGCTTGAAAGTTATGCTGCTGAGCTTTTTATGCTTAAATTTTGTCTCATTCCGTTTAAAACTTTTCTTTATCTCTTATTGAAAAAATGTTGGCTTTTTAAGCTTCCACTAAGTGACGCGAGCAAGTAATGAACTGCGCTACTATTAATTTCAGCACTCACATACAATTAGTGTGAAAATTTACTACACGCGTTCAACCAAATTAATTTGCATTAAAACTCATTAGCGAAATCTCATTAGCAACAATTTAGCTTAAATCACTATCAAATGAAGTTGGTTTTACATACTTATATGTAAATAGCATGGGCTCTATCTGTATTATATGACTTAGATTTGATGGTTTTAAGTCGCCGCCGATATATTTGCCTTGCTGAAAATATTAATTGGTAAAATATGTCAGTTGGCGATTAAGTTCGCTTTTAACCTTTAAACCAAAAAATAGCTCAAAAACAAAAGCAAAAATATTTTTTTTCAAAAATTGTAAAGAAAATCTTCAGTAAAAGGATATTAGATTTTATGTATTTGAGAAAATAAGGCATACACAAAGTCGATTAAAGTATTATCGCCCAAAAAATTTTCTTTGATGATTCATTGTTTAATTTTTCTCATTGCTTCACTCAAGAATTAACAATTTAAATTTTCTTTTAAATTTCCTGGAGAAAGAATATCAAAATTTGAAGCGATTTTTCAGAGCAAAACCAAATTTTTCCATTAAATTAAACAAAAATAAAAATTGGATTTTTGGGCAATTTGCTTATTTTTTAGACCTGTATTTTTTACGATAAGTCTAAATAAATTTCTTTGATGTTTGGATGTAAAGGAAAACACATTTTTCGTAGAATTTAATTTTGTCCCATATGTGTGGTGAAATTTTCATATTAAAAAAAAAAGAAGCTGTAGCAGTTTCTTGCTTGAATTTTGGTTAGTTCTTTACTTCACGTATAAATCTCATATTCGCTGAAAACACTTTATGATTAAACAAATATTTCTGATGAAATAAACAATTTCTTTTAGTAATAAAAAAGTGTTTTTGATGGCTATTAAAAATAATTTATGCTGCAAGCACCTGTCAAAAATATAATTTATTTATTAGATTGGTTGTAAAAGTGTAAGATTTCTATGATAAAATTAAACAATACAATCAAACATTTGCTTATCAAAAGTGAGGAAATTAAATTACTAAATATATTTAAGCAATAAATACTAAGATTTTCAGAAAGTTAAAACCTTAATTGCGCCAAATTCTGTACATAATAGCATTTTAACAGCTTAGAGCAATTTCAAATTTCCAAACCTATAAAGTGTTGTCATTGAGCCAAATTAGAGCCGCAAGTCAACTACTTTGTTCAGCATTTCTTGCTAAAGCTAAAAAGTTTATAACAATTTAATTGCAAAAGTATAAAAACCTTAAAATATTACTGCAGAGAGATGCCAGCAATTATGAAAGATAATAAAATTTATAATACAAAAGTTTTATCTTTTGAATTTCTTAATATTGTATCTTAAAAATCTCTCAACAATTTTTTATATGGTTTTTCTGCACAATTGACCATTAAAACTTCACAAATTACTACGCTTTAGTGGTTTATCAAAACTGAGAATGTTCTGTTTTTAGAAATAATTTTTTCCTTGTGGTATAAAAACCGCAACCACATAATTTGCTACTGCAGTCTGTCTCCTTCGTATAATGCTATCAAAACTTATGGTGTTTCTGCTTAAATGAAATTGAATTCAATTTCAATGCATTAAATGTCTTCATAATGATGATATATGTGTCATAATATGACGTGTGAGAGTATGTGTTTTCTATGGAATGTAAATGTAAATGCATCTTGTGCAATATCCTGCATGCAGTAATAACAGTAAATTGTGTGCTGCTACTTGCGAAGAAGAAAACTTGAAGACACATTTTATTACATTTATTTGGTCAAGAATGTCTTGTATCTGCAATGCTATAAATTATATCAGTAATGGAAATTAAATTGTGAAATTATGACACAAATTGCAATTATTATTTCGTATATTGTAAAATTTACGTAGAGTGTGTTGTACTTTATTGCAATAAAATTGAAATATTGATGTTAATTTACTCAAAATGTTTTATTTTTTTCTCGCAAATTTGGATTTTTGCGAATGATATTATTATTTTGCTTTGAGCTAAAGGGATATTTTGATAAATAATATTTATAATATAAAAAGTGTAGGAGACTAATCAAAGCAGTTTTCAACTATCCAAAAGCTATATGCATTAACAAACGCTGATTTTAAGGAACTTCCACGCTCATCCTTTTCGGTGGTGTTTGTTTGTTCATCAAAATGAATTAATTTTAGTTGTGCACATAAATTAACATACAAATTGAAACTTTTTAATAGCAATTATTCTGCTTATTCTCATTAGTTTTTTCGTTGCCGCAACTCTTCCCAATCCATTTCTTTCACTAATGTCATGAGACTTTCACAGAAAGAACGAAAACCTTACACAAATTTTAAATTTATTATGCACTGAAATTTTTTTTCTGAAATTATTCTGTGGTGTTTGTTCTTATTCTCCACAATAGGGAGTAATTTAAAATTTACATAGCGCTTTTTTTTTATATTTTTGCTTTATGTTGCCACAGTGATGGTTGAATAACAAGCATCACCAAAATAAACAGCAACAAAAAAGTATTTAGATTTTAATGTTGGTTTTCTTCTTTGTTTCCTTTCATCTTTTTTTTTGTTTTTTCTAGTCATTGTGATATAACGAGCGCTTAGAATGAGCGCTGCAGCATGAAAAATTCTACGAAATTGCTGTCAACAGCATGTCAAGCAGTCATGCTGCCAGTCTAAATGTTGACAAATTTACTTGCGCTGCTGCGAGATGTCAACGAAATTTTTGAAATAAATTGCAAGATTTATTATAATTTTAAAATCGCTGCTTACTGAACTGTATACACGAGGTACTGAATGAGGACTTTAATGTTCTAAGTTAATGCGCAGAAGTAAAAAGTACTTGAAAGAGGAGTCGCTGACATATTTGTTTAGCGTAAGGAACTTAAAATTTATCAATATTTAATTTATTTGATTTTTTGAGCAGCTTTTGGATAGACCATGTAGATATATTTGAACAATTTTTTTTCAAGAATCATAATAGCATATTATAAATCAGAGTACTATCGTTTGATTAACAAATTTTAATAAAGCCAAAAGATTATTGTAGATTAGTTTTTTTGTGATGTTTGGAATGAGAATGGCACAATTTTTTTTGACCATCATTTTGATTTTGCAAAACCTTTCGACCTTTCGCCGAAATTTTTCAGAGTATTTTTCAAAGTTTCTGATGTAAAAGTTAATATTTAGAACTTAGTATTAGTTATATATTTTCTTCTATAAAAATTGTAACTGGCGAGATTATATGCTAAGAATTTCAAATTTTATATGTTTTTTACAAACCTCTCCGAAATGTGCAAAAATTTCTTACTTAGAAAATGTTCTATGTATCTACATATGTAGGAATCTAATCCAACGATAATTTATTTACAATTTCATAAAGATGAGTGAGAATATAGTGGAAAAATCTAAGAAATGAAAATAATTTTTGGTTGAAAATTGGATATCTCACTCCGAATTCTGTCGTCAGTCATGCCAGTACCGATTTACTGCGAATTTCAAAATGCATATGGAACAGCTGAGTCATTTCTTGTGAGAGTTTCATAATGTTTTCAGAGACTAAGCAAAAATGTGGTCATGTGAGGGCTAAGATCATCAATAAAATCTAAACAGGTGAGGAAGCATGGTTCTTTATATACACAGGTGTTTTTTACAGTAACTTTCTTATATGAAAGTTATACATTATATCTTAATTAAGACGTTTTAAAGTTTCAAAAAAGAGAGACCACTATCAAAGATATTTCTTTTTATTTTTAAATAAAATTATTTCTTCCACAACGCCATTATATTATACAAATTCCCCAATCAAATTTGAATTGAAAATGTTAATGTAGTATTCTGTTTAACTTATTTTTTTTATTTGTTCAGATAGGCGCTGCATTTATTACAGAAAAATATTTAGGAAGAACGGGATGACATTCTGTTTAATTCAAGCCGCAGGCAACAGCTGCAGTTGCAACTTTAGATGCAGTATATCTTCTTCTTTTTCTATCGCTGTTGTTGCTGTTTCTTCACTTTTACACCATATTTATTTGTATACTGACGACACACAGTTCTGGTTACCACTGCTGGGGATTGTTATTCAACAGTTTCAGCCTCCAGCCGGATGGCAATGGCAACATATTTCAAAGGATTTATGGTCAGAATATATTTTGTAATTTACTGCAATGTACAAATTATTTATGTAAAATAGTTGTTGCTTTATGTTAAGATATGTTTAATGTTAAAATTTGTAGCCATTGTTGTTGTTGCTGTTTGTAAGTAACATAAAACCAATTAGTTTTTGATATATTGAGTTTGACAAAAATTTTTAATATAACTCAGTAAATTTGTGAAATAAATAAAGTATTCTATAATAAAAACGAGTTGTTATCTATGGGTTTGTTCTTTTTCTTCTTCTACTTCTACTTCTCTTTACATTCTAATTTTAAATAAAATGTCATACATTAATTTTAACAGAGAACTTCATAAATTTATTACAATTGATTGCAGTGTAGAGCGCAAGGTTCGATATCTACCTCGCTTGTTATATTTTACGAATTGTATTGGCTATTTCTTAACCCTAGAAAAGCTGGAACAATTTTCGAATAAAATTGATTTGACAACAAAACAATTTTTTTTTATATTTTATAGAGGCACAAACGATTTCTTTTTGAAAAAACTGTTTGAAACAAAAATCGAATGTCTCCTGCACATTTTTAGAGAAAATTATGTATAACATCTTAAAATCTACATTTAAGGGTTAATTTATTTTTGATTTCCGCTTAAATTTTACATTCGTTTTTGCTTTTGTCTATCCATTTCAATCTGTTTCTTCTTTTGTATGAAGTACATTAGAAATTCGAAAAAGTTATTCTCTGCGTCAGGAAATTACTTTATCAAGAAATGAGAAATGCAGCAACAAAGGCAACAAAATGAGAAACGGAAACAATCAGCGCCAACTATTGAATGCATACTGCAAAGTTGGCAAAATCTTTGTACTATAAATAGTTAATAGTGTGGGCGACAGTGTGCCGCAACCACTATTTACATTTATGCAATGCAACTTGTACGCTGTCTGTGTGGCTTCGCGTTGAGGTTGTACAGTTTCCGCTGGAATTTAAAAAAAAATATGTTTGAAGTCCTATGGCTGCAGTTTGGTCCTTGCCGTCTTAGTTGCAGTCAGTTGTCGTGGTTTTGTGTGCGTGTGCAGTCTATTTAGCATGACGTTGTCAGTCTCTGTTGGGCTATAATTTTTAGCCTCACTCTTGTACAGAGTTCACTCATTGATGACACTAATTTATGTCTTCTCATGATGTCACAAAATGAGAAAAAAAGGAGCTCAAAATTAATTGCCTGCAATATAAGATTTAAAAACAAAATTGCATAGAAAAATCTTTGTGCTGCTGTCTTACATGGAAATAAATTCAAATTAAAAGAAACCCACTATTCAATTAAAGTTTAGCTTTCTTGTATAAATTTATTAGACTTGATAGTATTAAAACTTAGGGGAAATCAATTGTGTGCATTGTATTCTGGAAGAGATATGGCAAGGCGCACTGACCAAATGTTTATTTAAATGAAGTTTCTTGTCAAGTTCTTAATTGAAATGAAACTTTACTTTCTTGTCATTGTTTTCTCGAAGGACTGAAGAAGATTCACATGTAAGAGCAATACATACCTTTAATATTATGAACAAAAAGTTTTTATTTTTTTGTTGGCAACATAAGTTTTTGGAAATTTTGAGTAGAGCTAAGTAATATCCTCATAAGATGATGGACATTAAAAGTTTTTAATATGAGTATGCAAATGGAAATTAAATACCATTGCGCATCCTGTCAGTTTCAATTTTTGTTTTGTGTTAAGTATATTCCAATAAGGATTGTTTGTTATTGCAATAATAAATAGAGTTTGAAACTTCTACAATATTTCATAATTAAACAAAATTCAGAAATATCAATTCCCTTTGATTATTTCTTTAAATTACAGGACGCTTCAAAGAAATGTGAGCAAAAGCGAACGAGGTTATGAAAGGTGGCCAACGATACTACTAATAGAAGATGTTTAAGTTAAAATTATGTAAATAGTGTCTTAAAAAAAATCTTGAACTTAATTTCTGGAAAAATATCCTAAATATTAGCGAAAAATTTCCAGTGTAAGGAATGTCAGATTTTGAAAAGAGAATATATAAAAAAAGGTTTTTAAAAATTTTATGTCAGCACAAATCTGAATTTCCTTATATAAATTGGTTTGAAAAAAAAGCTGCATTTTGGCTATAAATGTGTAAGTTCTGGCAAGATTTTCCTGAACCATGCCTTTAACAGGTTATCTCCAAGCTCAGAAATGAAGAGATGATCAACCACGTACCAATACCATTCTGCCTTTTCCTTAAAAAAAAATACGAATTCGAATCTTTAATTAGGGTGGAGCGAAATTGAGTTAAGAGCTTTGTTAATAATTTCTTTTGATTTTCTAAACTGCGAAGCTTTCTTTTGCAGCCAATAATATGGATAAGAAAAAATTACCTGTACAATATAAGTTTTAGGTTTTGTTTTAAGAGCTAAAAAATTACCTACAAATGGTGCTTTTCGAATGATCCATCAAGAGAAGTTTGTTGCGTAAAAGTTGTAGTTAAAAATATTAGTTAATATTGAAAAATTTTGTTATTTCAGAAATCTGAAAAATAATTGCGCCTAGAAGTCTGACAACTTACAATAAAAACATTATACTTCATTTAAATCAAGAATAACTCAGAGTGGTGAGGAGGTAGAAGCAAATTGAGAACCAGCTGTTGTTCAACACACCCAAGTGTTTTGGATGTACTAAAAAAAAACTTTTAAGTCGATGAAGAACATTTTTGTGTCCCTATGAAATTTGCTATGAATATACTTAAATCGGCAGTATAAGTTGGATTCCGACAAACCTCAGCATGCATACAATTTAATTATAAAGAGAACTATTATTAATTATTATCAAAATTAGTAGTACTAAATTTCCAAAAACTCCATTAGGCGCTTATGTCTTGAACATCCTAGCATAATTATATAATTTTTTTTTCTTAATTTCATGTACGAATAGTATAACTCCAAAGGTGTTTTGTATTATTTTATATAAAAGTATTTATCTGTGTCTAAGATGGCTTTCTCACAAACCATGCTTTCTTGCTTTTAAAAATGCAATTACTAAGATATCTGCAGTTCAAGCACCTACTTAAAAACTCTTATTTTTTGCTATGTAATGCAAAAGTATATCAACTGTCTGCTTTAAATGATCGATTGCAGCAAATTCGTATGGCTATTTTGAAAGACAAGTTTACATTTGCAAATAGCACAGAATATGGATATGTCCATGCGCGTACATTGAATAACTTCTGCTAGGGGTCTTAAGATTTCTTAATAATTTCAGTTCAATAACAGAAAACTCAGCGCATATGTAGGTATATAAAGAGGCGATCAAAGGCGATTTGTTTGTCATTTAGCATTTGTTATCTGTTTTCAACATTTGAGCTTATGACTCTGGAAAGACTTTTTAATCTAGAAGTTTCTTTGTATCACAACTTTTAAAATAAATTATCTGTCTATGTTATGTTTGTAAATTTTAACTCCAATTATACAGTTTGCATATATGTTTTAATATATCTTAATCGTAAAGAGTTAACGATTCCTACAACCCCCGTATCCTTTGTGCGCACATGGTCACATACTATTTTTTTTTATTTATTTCGCATTACTGTCGCCATCTACATTTTTTGTCCTGCTATTTTCTCGTGCTTTTACTACAAAAATCCTACTGAAAAACAAATTAGTTTAGTGACTCGTACAGAAAGTTTTTTATATTCAGCAGTAGTTTTTTATTAGTTTATAGAACACTATGCATCGCAACGAATTTTTTTATATTTCGCCGAAAGCAGCGTTGCATAACAGCACTAAAAATATTTTGTTTTCGCCTGCGGGCCATTTGTGCAAATTTCATTCAATTTGTTAAAGTTTTGGTGCAAAAAATGCAAATTTTTGCTAGCATTCTATTTATCATCCTGCTCGGTCAAATCCGGCAAACTTAATTTACTGCAAGTTAAAATAAACGTTTTTTGTTGTCAGCCGCCAATTTTATTGTAAACCTAATGATACTTAATTTTAAATTCATTGCAATTTTTAATAATATTTTCTTTGGCATCTTTCTAAAATACTGATTTTCATATCCTAATGAAAAGTTAACGCAACTGTATCGCTGCTGAAAGGGGGACTACTACACTCTATTATCATAGTTAGTTACTGGCCATAATTTAATAATAAGTTGACACGATGAAGAGCTACAAAAATCAGTTTTCCGTTTCAATAAAATTATTAATTTTGCGAGTTATACAGTTTGAACTTTAAGGTAAAGTTACTTATATACGGTAATTTTATTTTAAATGACCTTAACTGGTGCTTATCATCATTATTTCTGAAAATATTTTTTACATTATTTAAGTCACTTCCTTTGCTTTTAAGCTACTTTATAACTTCTTGCGGTGTATTAATTTTCTCTCCTACCACAGACTCATACACATTTTTATGCGCTTTGTTAGCTAAGTTCCTAAATTTAAGTCATTTATTTCAGCAGATTGAACATTTATTGTTTTTTGTTATTGCCTCAATGCAGAGATAATCGAAAATTTATTTTAAAGTCGGTTTATAGCATTTCTATTACATTGCGGATGCTTATTTCCTTGAAAAGCAAAATAAAATAAATTTCATGTTGTGAAATATCGTCTTGAGTGTAATTAATAGGATAAATAAAATATTTTTAAAATCCTCAAAAATATTGATGATTTAAGTTTAAGGTATAAAACCACTGAGCATTCAGTTTATGATTCCTACAATTTTTTATAAATTTCTCATCCTCTGTGCTTCTTTAGAGATGCAAAGTTTGTTTTATTTCAAGTTGACTGACCATTGTGTATTTTATCAATGTCAAAATTTGCGCCGTCAGCGGACGTTATTTGAATTGTAAATTAAGTCAAATGAAAAACTCACATTGAATGTCATGCTATGTGTCCTTGAAACAACTTGACAAATTTGCTCATTTTTTTTTTGGTAAGAAAAAGTTGACAAGGTGGTATGATATGGCAAAAATTTTGTTTTAGCAGTCAATTGTAAATTAAATATGAGAAAAATTTTATTACACCCAGATGAAAATTTGAGTGTTTACATAAAGTTTTTAAACAGAACCAAAATATTAATTTATGCGACTACATACATATATTAGCGCATCACTAGAAGAACTCTTAATTTTCTTCAACTATTTTATCAATGTTGATTTTTCATTCTTACTTGAAGAGTAGTAGTCTGATATGTGATGTCTTACCATACGTATTTACATTTTGTCAACAACTCTACCCTAACTACCTGCGCTGCTACTCATTGATATTCCCAAAGCTATTGTCAAATATTCTCAAATTATATGCTAAACAACAATTTGATTTCTAAATTCATGTAGTTAAGTCTGCATTTGGTAGTCATTTTTCAAACCATTATAGATATTTCACGCATCATATTCTCCAATAATTCGAAAAAAGAAAACCCTTTGAAACGTGAGCGAATTAAGTGTGTTCGAAAGATTTACATTGAATGTCAATAAAGCGAATATTTTGAAAATGGCAGCAACAACGCCTTATATTCTGGGAATAAACCTTTTCATTTTTGCTTAGAAGAAATATCTCGTGAAACACAACAGTACGGTATTTTGCATTTTTATAACGTAGCATCAAAATTAAACTTCAATTGATTGCTCCAAAGGAGTTGTTTTATTTTTTCAGCAACGTTTTTTTTTTTTTTTTTTGGAAATTGCGTACAAATTGCTTGACAGACGTGACGGATTCTTTCTTTGCCATCAACTTGGTATTTTACGAGTATAAAGGTTTTATATTCTCATTTGGCATATGCATGCCGTATGATGTTTGTAGGTGAATTGGGAATGGATTGAAGGTTAGCATAATAAAAATATATAAAAATGAACATAAATGTAAGAAAATTTCAAACGCAATTTCTTGTGAACGCAACCCATTCGATTACCTTCGTTTGTTATTTATAATGTGTTTTCTTTCCAAGACAATTTTATTACTTTTTTTTTATTGAAATCACATTAAAAGCATTTTTTTATTTCGATGATCGACATTAAAAATTTATTTGATTGGCTGAATTCTTATAAAATATGAATTAAGACAGGATGTCAAATATACAACAACTTTGAAGAGGCGTTTCATTTGTTAATGTAAATGCAAAAGTGGAAACAAAAAATGTCTATATATTTTTTTAGCTATCCCTTTTTGGTGTTTAAGAACATTAATGAAATTGAGAGCTGTTAACAAGTTTGATTGACTTGCGCTATTTTTTACTATTTATGACCGCAGCTTGCATGCGCAACAAAATTTTCATCAATGCAAAAAATATTTGCAGTTTTTGTCAAAAGTTTTAGCTCAATTCTGCTAGTACCACTCAGATTATTGCATAAAGCATTTTGTCCTTGTCCTAGTAACAGCTTTTATTTTACATTGCGTATTGCCTACCAAACGTTCACGAATGTAAATATGTATGTATCAGAATATTTTACTTTTTTTCGATACATTCGACCAAATTTCGTATCTTCAAAGCTTTAATGTGTACAAAAGTAAACCCCAGCTATAGCAAAAATGCAACAAAATGATACTAAAATGCTTGAATACCGCACATAAATCCATCGCGCTCAAAAATGTAAACAAATGTCCTTTGTTGTAAAATGCTGACATAGAGTGGCTTCCAATTTATACTACGCTAGGGAGTCATGTAAGAGCTGCTTGATGCAACTGCATGGGGCATAAACGTAATGATGAAGATTAGTGTTGTACCAGGACATGAAAAAATACTAAGCTCATGCGAATAGCACTTATGTATGTTTAAATTTTTGAATGTTTCGTAAACTTTTTTTTAAGATTTTAATTTTTTTATTTCTAACTGAAGTTCTAGCTTTTAAGGGAACCTCAGCAGCAAAATGCAATTTTGCTCAAAACTCTTTTTAACAAAAGATAGAAAATATTTATTATTGGAAAAAATTTCCTAAGTTGAAAAAAATGCTGTATTTAGCTTATGTAATTTAAATGCTTTATTTTCCTTATTCATTCAATACAATGAATGTGTTTTGTAATTGATTAAATTCTAATTTTATTCCAATAGCGTCGTTTATTTCATTGAAATTGTTATCTATAGTTTTTGCAATGAATGACTAGCATTTGCTGGGTTTTTCTTTAATTAATTTTCTACCATTGTGAATTATCTGTATGCGATGCTGTAACGCCTTTCTACTCGTATTTCATTAGCTGTAGAGTTGTTGTATTTAAATACAATACATTCAAGATGATCTTTTGTTCAACTTACATAGAGTATCAAATAATGCGTACTACGTGACTTGTTTAAAAATTAATTTTATGTTGAATGCTATTGAGGAAAAGATTTCAGGTTGGCAATACATCTTGTAAAATTAAATACTATATTTATTTTTCTTTGAGTAAGTAAGTCTCTTGCAATTTTCTGTGCAAAAAAATATGTGGAACAAAATATTTTGCATATCGCTTTTGAAATAAATAAATAATCTGAAAATTCGCCAATCTTGAAAAAATTTTATTTTTTAAGCCCAAGAAACGAATGTTTGGTGGAAATGTTCGCAAAGTTTTGTTCTGTAAATGCGCCACAAATGCGAATCGAATTGCTTGCGTCACAGTGTAGTTGGAGTTGTGTGGTTTTAAAAGGACTTGTTTATTTTGCCGCACCATATGTACATAGAAGTCTTTCAATACTTAAATTAAAAATATGTTATTAAAATGTTTTCACTTATAAAATTATTACATAAAATGCAATATGAATGAATATGAAATTTCATTTCCTCAAAAATTTCAAAAATTTTTAAACCACATTTGAATTGATATGAAAAATGTTCCTGAATGTTGCCTTTCATTAGCTGAAATATAATGAGCTTCATACATTTTTTGGCAGAGTGACAGCAAAATAAAAAACTGAAATAGCAAATAACGATGTGCAGTGCACAAAAAAATTTAAAAGAAAATAAAAATAATAAAATAAAAGAAAATGTTAAAAATGCAGTTTATTAATGTCTGTCTGATTATGGAAATGATATTTGCATAAAATGAAAAAGAAAATATAAAAATGCGAATTCTCGCCAAAAATTGCGCAATGAAATTTTACATAAAAAATTAATTAAATTTTTTTGTAAAGTATTTAAGAAATATATTGAAAATTGCACATTATTTGTTGTAGCAAAAGCAAATGAAAGAATTTAAATTTAAGTCCATTTTATGTGTTGTGATAACACAATTTAAGGCATGAACATAAACATACTTACCCACATGTAATAAAAAATTCTGTTCTTAAATATTTAAAGATTTAATTCGTTTATGTACGATAACATAAAATTTGATACTTCCGTACAAAGTTTTGCTATTAAAAAATAAAAATATGAAGAAAATAAACTGGCAGTAAATTTTAATGTATTAAATCTAATAAGATAACCATTTTAGCCCACACGCTGTCTATGAAATTTAGCAGCAGCTAAGGACAACTTGACATCGCACTGTGGAGTAAATTTTTCATATGTGATTTTGATTGTACGTGATGCTGGAAAAATAAAATTACGTTCTTTAGCCATCTTTATAGTTTTAATGAATCAGTATTTTGCCAGAGGAATTTATTATAAAAATTTTAATCAAATGAATTCAAGCAAATTGGATTAAGCCTTCGATAGCAGCTGCTATAGTATGCATTTAAATTATAAATGGTATAATAGCAAGACCATAAATACCTATCGAGTTTTTAAAACTATACCTTACTCAAAAAAAAAAATTTTTGTCATTTTACTCGGATTTCGGGAAAATACGCAATTAATTATTTAGCGCATTACATCGAACGTTGCGGATATAAAATTTTCCTACAGTGACACTTTTGCCATTTTGTTTTTTGCATAGCCGAGCTTAAAACATTATTGTTCCACTGTCTAACGCCAACATCACGAAGTTATCATCAAATGAACAAGACGCTGAACATTAAAATCTCTGCCAACAAAATTGGCACACTTCCTTTTTAAAAAAGTTGTTATTTATGAGCACTAAAACGTTTGCCAAGTAACTATTACCAGAAACTGCTATAGATAATGTTATTTTATGTGATTTTGCTGGAATATGTAGACAACTTTTATTTTTTATTTGTATTTATTTAATATGAAACTTTTGATTATAATTTAGTATTTAAATCTTTAAAAGGGAAAGAACGAGCTTAGCAATATTGATTTCAATTAAACGTTTAAGTATCACAGTAAAGCTGCCATTTCCTAACAAAATTTAAATTTTATAAAAAGTTACTACAACATATTTATAATGTGCTCAAAAGCTAATTAATTATTTCAAATTAAATGCGCAATTGCCATTCACATAAATCATATACTATTAGAAATTAATATAATTTAGAATTTGCTCACAGAATCAATTAAATTTTTTTTAAATATTAATTAAAATGAAGTGCAATGATGTGAATTATTAAACGAATTTGCTCATTCAGCGTAAGCTTGTGCATTTCAGTAGTTAATGTCGAAAATATTATACACGAAAAACCTAATAAAAATTAAAATAAAATGAAAAATAAATAAAAAAATTTCAGAAAATTACGCTTAACAACAAAAACAAGTTTAATAACTTTGAAAAATACTAAACTTTCAATGCATAGTGAAAGTAAAATGTACAAGATAAGTATAAACATTCAAAAAAATTATTTTCACTGGCAAGGATAATCTGACCTTTATTTCCCCCAAAGCTAAATACATATTCTATAATGCAATCAATGTCAGAACACACTTTAAGTTAGATCAAATGGAGAAACTTCATATTATGCTGTTTTTATTTTAGCTTTGAAACCGATTCCAGTAAAATTGTATAAATTAAAAATGTTAACAAACAAAACTTATTTAGCAATATTTTCATAGCTTAAAATCATCCCGACTGAAATTTTTTTAGGTATGCCTAAATATACATTCGGCCCTAACTGGGATATAACGAGGTTAGTCTTAATTAGGAATGTTTAGCAGCAGTCTAATTAGGCAATCCTAAAGAGTTTCTAAATTAGGTTTAGGCTAGTAAAAGGCACACCGTTACAATCCACACTTGGTCCTAACGTTCTGGCTAGGCAAAACCTAGTTTACGCCTAACGATATTTTCTAGTTGGGATATTCCTTGAAATAAAAACATCGTAGGACAAATATCATATCAGATGCAATTACAATTTGATTTTGTGCATTTACGGCTTTAGGTTAATTGTTTTGTGCTGTAGAGTCCAAGACATATCACTTATTTCGTCAAAAGGAATGTGTATCGATTGCAAATTTAGACTACTAAGTAAATTGAAAAATTGTAAAAAAATCAATGTGTTCTCCTGCTAACTCAAAATATCAAAGTTTTGCATTTTTTGTACCCTTTTTTTAACTTCAACTGAAATACTTCAACATCATTTTTCATATTAACATTATTATTGTTGAGTGCAGTATGCTGAAGAATGCGTCTTTGTAAGATAACACTCCTTTGATGCTACTTCTTTTGAATTTTTACAATAGCTTAGCTAATAAGAAAAATATGTCAATTGAATAGAAACTCTGATAGTTTCCGTAGTTACTAGACTTTATTTATACTGGCTTAAAAGAAGAAATCACATTAACGAGATAATAAATAAATGTGCTTTAATTTTAAATTTTTATTTGAAAGTTCAGTGCATTATATTAAAAAACACGAAATTGAACGCTGTTAAAATTTTAAATTCGTAATTCTTAGACCCTTATGCGCGTAGCTTACAATTGGCCAAATTATTGCAGTTTTGTACTTTAAAGCAATAAATTAGAATTATTGTGGTTTATGTTGGTACGTGCACTCAGCTTTAGTTTTATGAATTCTGCTGTTGTTTTATGCGGTTGCATTTAAAATTGTTGGCCACCTGATGTGAGCAACAGCAATAAACGCACTGCTAAACATATTGAATGTTTGCGTGTGTAAATTTTGTGCAGCGGCAACATTTTACATGCTAAATGTATTGTATATATTTCACTAAAGCAATTATTTTCCCAATCAAATAGAAATGCAGTTAATAGCATAAAAACAATAAATTCGCTATTGTTTTTTTAAAAAATTTTCATTTAAAGCTTTTTACTTGAATTTAAATTTTAATTGAATTTCTCTGGCATTTTTTGTAAGCTTTACATTTCATTAGCTTAGTGTATTTTTCTGCCATACTAATTCCAACTTCTCTTTTAATCCGCTTAGTTGTACAATCTCTGATTTCCGTTTTCGCTGCAGCATGATATCCTTTTTCACACCATGTTTATTCTACTGGTAATCATCTTTGCATTAAGCCACGTAGCTTAGCTCTTTCAAATCCTTTAGTGGCAGAAATTTTCTTATTTTTCATTTTCGTTTTCATTTTTATTGATTTAGTTTTTACCTGAATTTACCTTTTTTTTATTGACCAATCATATTTGCTTTTGTACGTTATGAGCAAAATCATTTTATACAACAAGGTGCATATCCAAAATTAATAGCTTGATCTATTACAATAACACTTCTGTCAAAAACTATTTAATGCAATTTTGATAATTTTCAAATCATAAAATAAATAATTTTATTCATGCAAATTAGCTCTTTCGGCAATTTAACTTAAACATCATAAAATTTCATTTATAAAACTTTTGCAATAAAAAAATTGCAGCCAAGAAACTTTTGCGCAATAAACTTAATGTAAGGCAATCCTTTTCGGTGGCTTTTCAACAGCTGCTACAACTACAACTATACTAGGGTGTACTTAAGTCAATTTAATTGCTAAGTTCATCATTGAGTTGACTGCGGAAAATGTCAAATTGTGGTAAATGCAGCATTGAAAGAGAAAAAATAAAAAAGAAAAATCAAATTCTAAAGTTAGCTCGCAGCCGCAACCACTTAAGTAATACAAAAATGGGAGTAAATTCATAAAATAGTTTTAAAATGTAGCATGTACTAAGTGGGTATGACAATATCGTTAAGCGCCCGGATAAGTTTTTCTTGGATTTTTTGTTTTTTGTTTTCTTTTTCGATTTTGTTGAGTGTCATCAAAGTTGGTTGCGGGCTACCAATTGAGTATAAGTTCAATTTTATGTTTGTGAAAATTGAATTGTAGCGTTTTTGGTAAAAAGCAAATAAAAAAAAGTGAAAATACGGACAAACTGTGGTATAGCACAAAATACTTTAGTTGTGTCAATTGTAACACATAGAAATGCCATTTTCATTTTGGTTTATGTGGCTGATTTTCTTTGGCTCATTTTATGGTTTGCCACTCAGACTTAAGAAGCTCTAAAAAATTCCGCAAAGTGCTAATAAATTATTTATTGTATTTTAATGCGCATTTCTTGTGAGAAGGTGAATGAACTTGTTTCGGTCAATATCAGCAAAGGTTTTGAAAAGCAGCACTTACTTTGCGGATATTGGTTTTTTATCAACAAAATTTCAGGTGGCTTGCTTTTATGTATTAAAAGCTAAAGTTTTATAAAAAAGGCCTTAAACTATGTTATGCAGAATGTGAAAAGCTGATTAGAAGTTGTTTAAAAATCTTATTGCATAGTTTAAAGCGCTTAGTGTGTTGATTGTTGTGTCAAAAAGAAATTTAGTGCGCAATTGATACTGGCCATGACTTCATGCATTGATTTCAAAACTCCCTGCCAAACTGTAATAATCGCAGTAAAATTTTATAAAAATATTAAGAAATCTTCAATATGAACTTAAGCTCGTCATAGTTACTAGTTTCTTCCGTGATACCCAGACCCTACATAACAATTTAATAATAAGAAAAGACAGTCATTTAATTTTTTTCAAAATTAAGTCTACATTTTAAACCTTTCACTTGATTATCAGATTGGCGCAATTAATTTAAAAAAAAAAATTTTTTGTATACGCTTTTGATACAAAATACTGCTACAAAAGTTATAGTTTTATTTTTCCAAAGAATGTCTCCTTTAATATTTAAATAATATAGGAGACCAATTCCAATAGAACAACCACAAGTTATGTACACATCACAAAAAAAAAAATTAAAAATAAAAAAATAGACTACAAGGATATTCATGGTATTACGACAAAAACACAAACAAAACAGAAAATACTCAGTATTATATACATACATAGAAATGATTTACATACCAACGAACATGTAGTGTGGTATTGCTTCATGTCGAAAAAAAAATTCAACATAAAATGGTTAAATCGGTACCAGTAACAAAAGCAGAAGCAGCAACATATGCAAAAACACCATAAATATCAACACTTTCGCTCTGGGAATTTAAAAGATTTATGTTGTATTCATATGGAAATCGTTAAATGAAAGACAATGAAATGGGCGTAAAATCGAACGTCAGGACATGAAATGAAAAATAAAGAAATAATGGGGTGAGCAAAGCTGTTGTTTGTATATGTTGGTCTCTTAAGAGAAAAAATTTTGTGCTGTTGTTTGTGTGACTTAAAAGTTTTTCATGGTAATTTAAGTAAGATAGTTAATGCAGAGCAGCAAAAAGCATATGAGATTCAAAAAAAAAGTTAACAAATAAATTAGATACGTTTTTTTGAGTGATATTTTTAAATAGTATTTTTCACATATTTCAGACTTGTCTGAATGTCTAAAATGCTCATTCCTTAACATTCTGTAACTAATCTCTGTTGCTTAAACAGTTACACAAATCTCATAGCCGTACAGTTGCACTGATTTTACATTCGACTCAAAGATTGTATTCCTGAAAAATGCAAAAAACCTAGGTACTCATTAATTCACAATCGGTTTTTGAATATTTAGTTCATGTTGGCCCCATTTGCTAGGAACAACCTTTATTAAGTCTTAGAAACTATTTTCCTTATAATGACACTTTTATTCCAGTTAAGTTGATTTAGGAGATTAAAACTTTTAACATGCACTTAACATAACACGCATTTAATCAAACTTTGTTGGCACATTAAACTGATTCATTCAGTATGTAAAGCACATAAAATCAAAACTACGAAAGATTCATCCTACAGAAATCAAATAGCAGAGCTTAGTAGAGACAAAAGAAGCGAGAAGTGAAGACACATTCAAACTACCAATGACGACAGGTAGACAAAATATGACAGACACGTTTGTTGGTTAAATTATTCCCTGAGTGCGTGAATGTTAGAGCACCCACAAAATGTAGTTTTTTTGGGTTTATTTTTATCTTACATAAAAAATTCTTTAAAATATTTAAGTGCAACAAATTGTTATTTCTGGAATTCAAATGGTCTAATGACTTCAATATCACTGAATTCATTAAATGATTTATTACTTGTAAAGAAGATAAAAATAATATACCATATTATCAATGAATTAAAATGCTTAGTTGCTCAATTCAGTATCATAAAGCGAAAAATAAACAGCAAGTAGAGAGACAAACTTTACATGTAAACTTATCTAGCCTGCTGGGTATGTTCTATTCAATGTTCTATACAAGTATATAACTTCGTTGTATAGCAACGATAATCAAATGACTCAAATTAAGGTAACAGCATCGTAAGCAGTAAAGTTAATACCAACAACTACTGATATAAAATGAGAAAATTTGCTTCAAGTTGACGATGGAAGCAACGGCGTGCTGTCAGTAAATCAGGAAATTTCAGCACGTTGTTCAAATGAAAATTTTCGCTGCCGCAAAATTTATCATTTAAACTACATCTTTTATATTCAAAAGCAGTAAAGTCTTACATTTGAAAAAGTAATGTTAAAAGTAAGATAGTAAGAGATTATTTTTGTCAGAGCTAGAACGGCACAACCCGTTTCAGCCATTTAAATCGAGACTTATCTGAGGCCAAATCAGTGTTCTTCAAAGGACTCTCAAAAAATCTATTAAGTGACCTAGAGTAGCAAAATTTCTTTGTTATTAAATTATGTAGGTCTATTGCTTTTACCTATGTAACTATCACGCACCGACTTATTTGAGGGAGAATTTTTTTCCTAGACTTGTTGTCAAAAGTTAACATTATTTTTAAAAGTTTTATTCAAGTTATTGAGCGTCTAGTATTTTAAAAATAAATGCAGTAGTTTTCATCTTAAAAAAAAAAACACATGCGCGCAAAAAAAAAATAAATATAAACATCAAAAACCCATATAATTTATTTCAGTTTCATTGACGTTAACATTTTCCGACCAATTTCCGTCGTTAGCACTTTGAATTTCTTTGTCATATTAATTATGGCAACGTCATCATTATTAGGTTCGTGCCATAGCAGCCACATCGTCAACTTCAATCAGCAGCAGCAATTTGTATACTCATTAGAAGTTGCTAAAAGGTTTTCAAATTAAATTACCTACGCAACTTAAATATTTCATGTAGTTGGCAACGCACTCAGCAACAGTAGCGGTTGAGGCACAAAAGATGTTGACATAATTAGTTTAGTTTTTGCGCACAGCAGGCTTGAGCGTAAGCAACAACAGAAACCAAAGTAACATCAACTATATATAGTTACGTATTGAAGACTTGTAATACGTACAAACAGTCCTTGATTGAGAAAAGTTCTTGAAGTATGCCAACTTAGTGCTAGAACTCAAATGGCAATTAAATGAATTCGATACAGTTTTTGCCACCAATTAGCAATATTTTTTAATAAAAAATATTTTTAAAAGTTTACTATTTAGCAAACATTTTTTGAAATCGATGTAAAGATGAAGAGATGTAGAATATTTCATTTACTCATTTAATTTTTGGCATGTTTCCTTTATTTATATCTCTGCCATTGCCTTAGAAAACCAAATTAACAAAACTGAATTGACTAAATGTGTTCAAATTTTCGCATGACTTATTTGAAACATAATTTTAAGATATATTATTTTCTGTTGAATATTCATCTCATCTCTTAGTTTTGTTCTTTTTATATAAGACCAAATGTTGAGTTTCACATATTCATCGTGTTCGTTTTGCTGCCAGCTAAAATGCATCAAACGATTTTTATATTAACGTTTTCTGAGTACTTCATGTAATTCAAATTTACTGAAGTTCAAAGGCACATTTTCTTAACCAATTTTATGGTTTTATGCATTCGCTCATAGGCCTATGCTGGATAAATATGAAATTTATAAGCTCATGTTGGCATGTTGGTAACCTTGGAGTATATTTTAATATGCGTTTGATCATAATAAAATGAAAAAAATGTTTTTGTTTTCTGAAAATATGAAAGAATTTATTATGTACCTACTCTCTAAAAACTATCAATAATATGCAATGTACATTATTCCGTTAGTTTTTAAATCCGGGTCTGAAGTTATCTAGAAATGCATGAAAATTTAAATTTCGACCACCACGGTCAGTTTCAGCGACCTCTAAACCGTAAAACTAGTGAGGTCTAGTCTCTGTGTTGCGATTTTTGTATGCCTGTGATATTCAATAATGTATCTTCGCCAATTTCCAGGAAAACTTTCTTCATTAATTCATCTTTCATAACTTTCCATCACTTTCTGTTAAATGTTTAATTGCTAATTTCTCACTGTTGTATTAAAGTGTTAAACAAAATTGTTGATTCCATTAATTTCATGATAGTGATGAAAGTCTTTTGAAATGATATTATTGTTGCTGTTGTTGTTTTTGTTGCTGTTGATACTGTTGCCTAGTTGTTTTTCTTCATAATTAATGAGTTTATTTCTTGTTAGTTCATTAAAGCCTACAGCGTTGCCCTTTCATTATATCCGTTCCATTTCTGCTTGATGCCCTTAAAAAGGCTTAACTAATTAACATTTCGACACTTTCGTTGATGTTTGTTTGGCTTGCAAATTGTTTATGAAATGTGCGCAACTTTTGTGTAATGAAATTTTATGTAACACCCTTTAAAACAAAAACCACTATATAGAAAATAATAAAAGAAAAAAAGAAAAATGCCTTAGCCAAAGCAGAAATGTTGTCGGGCATAACGTCGTAATTGAAGTTTCGGGCATTAATTGAATGTTAGCTAATGATGAATACTAAGATTAAATTTTAATTAAATTTTGACCCGGATTTTTTCAGACTGTTACGATTCAGACCACAGCCTTCGGTATGTGTGCAGTAGTAAAGAGTTGTTTTTGTGTTATGTTGTTTTTTACTTTGGTTTATTTTTGGGTTTTGGTTAGAAAATATTTGTAATGTTGCAAATAACTACACTTTTTTATGGCTCGTTTTTTTTTGCATTGTGCAGCATGAAAGGGTTAACATTGTGGATGTTTCATGCAAAGCCCTAAGCACGTTTATGTTTTAAGTTATTTTGTGGCTTTTTGTTTGCTATTAAATTATGAGGTAACAAATCAGACTGGGGTTGATATAGAAGTGTGCTAATAAACAGTTTTGCAACAATTTGTGTGCAATTATGTGTGTGGAGTAATATTTTTCAATGTTTACGTTTTATTTGCTAAAGAGTTTATAATGTTCATTATATACAAATTAGCCTTTTAATTTAAGGTAAGCAAGTTAAAGAAAAATTCAAAAAATATCTTCTTTTGTATCATATTTTTTACACTTCACACAAATGCCATCTAACTTACTTAACGAACACATGAGAACACATATAAGCTTTTGGTTCACTGTGAAAAATTAGAATATTTTTCATTTTCGCAACGCATTTCACATTTTATGGCAGATCTCTTATTCATTGCAAAACGAGTGAATAAAAACCATCAACGATGTTTTCCACCTGAAAAGTTGTACGTTGTCATTGAAGTGCTGCGGTAAGAAAACATAAAGGTAAAACTTGTTATGTTGACAAGTCCATCACAGAGTGCAACTTTTCAAAAAAAAAAAATAAGGTAATACGATTTACGTGCAAGCAAAGGAGTTCTGAATTATTTGCAAAATAATAAAAAGTCAATAAAACTTCCTGTTTTATTTTCCAAAAGTCTGTATAAAGAAAATTAAACGAATTTTCCCATTATTTAATGCAAAAATTTAAATTGCCAAGTAAACGTTTCATTTTAATTATCCACTTAACTTGCAAATCTACGAAAAGTGTTGCAGTATAACGTCCTCTTAAAGTCAAATTTTTACGCGAATCTACTTATACCACTTTTACATTTCACTTGCGTATTTCACAGCACACACAAACACACAATTTTACGTCACTTGACTTACGCAAGAGTTTCACTTTGATTTCCTTATTATGGTGCGCCACTTTATGCTTCCGCTTCCGGTCTTAAGCGCAAATGAAGAAGAAAAAATAGGAAAATTATTTCCGGCACTTGACTCTTGGTTAGTGGTTTTTTGTTTGTAGGCGAAAAGAGAGTAACAACTCGAGCAATTCCTTTTTCCTTAGTGGTCTATTTCAGTTAAGAAAAACTGCAAGACGTTAATGCTATAAGTGATGACTCTCTTACCAGCTTCTTAATATTGTGAAGTAAATTAACACAGCGTATTCTATGGTGTGCTCAAGTTAGAAACACTAAATCGAGTTTAATTTTAAAAATAACCTTATATTTTTAAGCCTTAGAAAGGATATAAAAAGTTATTTCATTTTTAATAAGAAATATTGAACATAATATTAAATTTAATATATAATATAAAAATTTATAACTAATAATTTAAGCAACTAAGAAGAGAGAAATGTAACTCCATATAAAGCATTCTTTGATTAAATCATGATTTTATGTGAAGTAAATGATTGAAAAAATAAACGAAGACATTGGCTGTTAACAATTTTGTTGCCACTTTATCTAAGAATATATACAACGTCACCACTTTAGTCAGAGAAGGTTATTTTATTAAGTAATTGGACTTGATATCTTGAAAATTTTTTTTAATAAGAACATTATCCTTAATAAAAACTAAATTTTTGTCTTTAATGATACTTAATTTGTTACTACAGAATATTTTTGCGAATTTAATTGAATTAATAATTTATACTAATTATGTTGTACTATAATTTTTTGTATCACGACCTCTAAAAGAAAATCTCAAGCTCAAATTTCGTTAGTTTTTAAAAGATTTGATGAATAAGATTTTTCCTTCAGTCTTTCTTTACATAAAAAACCTCAGTTATTATTTAAAAGCAATTAAAACTTAAAAATTCAAAAGAACAAAAACGTGTCAAATTTCGCTACTCATACACACTTGAAGTTTTTAAGCCACATAAAATAATGTAGGCTTTTCTAACACAGCTTCGAGAATGATAAATTATGTGTCAGCCATATTTTGTGAAAATATATGTATTCATAACATAATATTCATGATGTATTAATTTCAAGTTCATGCAAATTTTCTTTTTGCTTACATTATTAACGATAAAAGTTTTGTGTAATTCATTCATCACTTTCATTCAGAGTTTGAAGAAAAAATATTTCCGATAAATATATGGCATTTATTTAAAAACAACATTGTCTCACATCCATATGGAGACGTTATTCTCTTTAATTTATAATTAATGATAAAGTGTTGTTTTTATATATTGAAGTAATTTAAAAAAATGTATTAATCAATAATGCAGCAAACTTGTGTTATAAAACAAAAAAAGTACTTTATAACTTGCCTAAAATTATTAAAAAGATAAAAATATCAATAACTCGTGCTGGTTTATTATTCTGCATAAAAATGTCTTAAGTGCGTATATTAAGCATAATTCACACAGCAAAATAATTTTAAAAACTTTAAGAAAATATATGAAAATTCTGCAGGAAGTCTGTCAGCATCAACTATGTATTCATTGTCACAAATTTAGACAAAATTACGCTCAAAAGCTGAAGATGAGAATGAAAAAAACTTGGAATGAATAAGTGTTCGAGAATGTCCTATAATTAAGCGCAAGAGATGCCAGCAATGAAAAACAAGCATTAATTTCCACCCATCTCATCGCATATACAAGGCGCTAGCCTGACATATGCCCCAAAAATAGGAATGCAATTTTTTTTTACAATAATTTGCATAGATACTAAAATTGTTAGGAAGCCATTAGTAGACAACAGCCATATAACGCTAACTGAATACAAATTAAGGACAAATGAATTTAATAATAAATTTCCGTAAAACGCTTTAAGTTTTTTCTCGTTAAAGGTATGACGTAGAAACGTGATTGACTGACTAATGATAATGATTTTTCAAGTTTGCTTTTAACGTGTAAATTTAAGTTTTTTTTTTAATCTTAGTTTTACGATTTAAAAAAAATTTTGGGATTCATTGAAAAAAGCTAAGCTAAACTTTGAAATCATTTTAGGAAAGAAACACTAACATACAGAATTAAAATTAAAAAAATATAGGACGTATTCGTTGAACCACTGGCAATAAAAAAAAATCATCCAATATTGTTTCACAAAGAATATTTGTTTTTTTTTTTCAGTGTATTTAGTTGTTACCTCACAAGTTCATTTGCTCTATAATTTTTTGATTTTTTTTTTAAATTTTCTTTGGTGCAAACTATATTTTTCTAAGGACCGAAAAGCAGCGAACCCAAATTATCATTTGTTAATATCAGTTTATATTCTTCTAACATAAAACAATTAAAATTTTAGCCATTTCAGTACGAAAATATTATTGCAAAAGCAGCAGCTTTCGTGGCAATTCATTGCATAATAAATGAATTCATAATGAAATAAAAAATTGCATGCAGTATAAAATTTCATTTATTGATTGATAAATTATTGCATTCAGCATGGCAATATTTTTCATTATTTTTACTGTCATCAATTTTAATAAACGATTGAATTTATTCGTAATTTTATTTCAGTGAATTCCGAAAAGTCATTCAGTACTAAAATATTTTTTATTGAAAAAAGCAAAGTTTTTTCTTTTTTCACGTATTAAATAATTTAAAGCATAAGTACAAACATTTTATCGCAAATAACTTTTAACTGTATTAACATAACATTTAATTAAGGTAATTGAAAAAAGTTCTTTCAACATTGCACTTTTGTATGAGATGATCAAGAAAGTGTTAAACATATGAAACCTTATAAAATATATCATGTGCAATAACAAAGTCAGCAAATAAGTCTCTTAACCCAAATTGATTGTTGAGCCATAAAGAAAGAAATACTCCAGCTTTGAAAAGCAATCTTTTTCTGACACTTTGACTCTATGAAATCTATTTAAACTCGAGTTGCACATTTTTGTCGTTAGCAAGAAAACACTTATTATTATTATTGCTATTGTTGAAGAAAGGACAACGCCTCGTTGTCACCACTGCGCTGCAGCAAAAATAGGGTAGAGTAGGCAAAAGGACAATCTCGTGTAGGCTTTCGTTTATTTTGTTGTCTAAATAATAAGGTCATATGAAAATAAGTTCTTGGCTAAAATTATAAGCTTTTTAGTTTTATTTATATATAGCTTTTTGACCTTTACCTTTTGCATATTAAGAATAAGCTATCAGATACATAGCCAATGGTTGATAGCTTCTTGCAATTGATATTACTCTCTTTTAACCGAGATATTCGTTTGATATAAAATTAACTTTCGAGAAACAGACATTTATTAAAGCTTGAATTTTTGATCAGCAATATTATACATTCGAAATTTTAGCCGAATAGTACAAAATTTTAAATAATATATTGCAGTGATGGAAGTTAGATAATTATGGAAGTTTGAAATTTTTATATATAAGACTTGTAAGCCCACATATCTTTAAAAACTAATTTTGAAATCCATACTGTACATAATTTTCATCATTCAAATGTAGACTTTAATATTCAAGGAGTCAAAAGTTAAATTTTGTTTTTTTTTATGAAAACAAAAAAGATATTGACAAAGATACTATATAAAAAATTTCAGGCCATATTTTATTTAAAAAAAATTGACGAAACGAAATAAATCTAAAAGTAAAAAAAGACAATCGTGCAAATAAGTCTTACATATGTGAAAATAATATATATATGTAGGTTTTAGAAAATACTCCAAGTTCAACAATCCTTAATAAAGCTATTTCGAAATATTTTTTAAATGTTGACAACATTCAGCCATAAATAGTATATTAATAGCCTTCAATGTTATTTTCTGTAACAGTACCCTATATAAAATACTTTGGAAAAAATTCAATGAAAGAATATCTTGCTCTTTTATTACATTTTTTTTTTCTTTCATGTCAGTTTCTTTCTTTTGCTATCAAATAACATTAAGTAAATAGTTTTATTTTTTTGCAGAAACAAAAATAAGTTAAAAAAGCAATTGCACATGTGCCAAATATTTTTGTGAAGTGTGAGTGTGCAAAAGGATAACATTTCAAACAAATAGAAAAGTAAACGCTCTTCAGCTCAACAAAAAATGCAATAGAGTGTCCAAACCTGAGACTCGTACTCAAATACTCAAGTGAAAAAAAAAAAAATTAAAATATGAGGAAAATATAATGTTATTAGCTTTTTCAATCTTTTTAGCTAATGGCTTTATATATTATATACATACGCACATTGGCACACTGTCAAACTGGCAAATTTAATGCTTTAGAAGGACTTCCGGTGTATTTGAAACGCATACTCTTAATATTTTGCAATGCCAGGAAATGTAAGCTTACATAAGTAATTATTAAATACAGCTTTAACATTTTTCAATGCATATGACAATTTACTACAACAAATAATTGTTTCGATATAACAAGATCAAATTTACTGGCAAGCCTACAATATTTTTATTTCTTTTTAAAAACTATTATTTGAAACCATATTTTTTCCACAAAATTTAATTTTATCATAAAATGTGTAAACACAATATTGTCATCCATTTTTAAGTTCAACATCATGCTATTTCCTATTTTCCTATTTTATATTTTCCTCTCTTTACAAAGTGCTTTTTAATATTTCTCTATGATTTGATGGGATATTTATATGTTTGCTTAAAATTAAAAACACATTCAGTTTTCCACATCATTAAATGCTGGTTTATGTCTTTATAAGAATCTGAAAAATATTGACAGTTATGAAGGGATAACATGTGGTTCAACTTTAAGTTATCGACTTTTAAACGTATTCTAAATTTTTCGATATTACTTCTTGCAAATCGCATGAGAGAACAACATTTCGAACAACCGAGCCTAAGAATATAAAACATGCAATGAATTATAGACATTTAACAACACTTAGAGATTATTCAAGGAAATTGGCTATTGTTGCATATTAACATCAGCAATTAACGCTCGAAAGCAGTCTTGTTTGGATAGAATGATGAAATGAATATTGTTGTGATATCAATTTTCATGCGTTTCTCTGAACAAATTTTCGCCTTACATCAGAATATGAACTCGCACGCTATCAAAATATAGCACATCTGCGACTAAAATGTTTGCTGGGAGCGTTTGCAGCATAAGCGTGTGCGTGTGAGATTATTCAATTATTTCATGTGAAAATTCAAAATGTCTGCCGGCACTTTGTTTCATTGTAATTAAGTTTAGCAATTGCTTTATCGATTTGAATGACAAATACACATGCACAAAAGTGCTGCAGTTTTTTCCATAAATAACTAGGGGGAAAAATCAAAATGGTGTCATTAGTCAAATAGCTATTAAAAAAACCATACTTAGTGATCAAAACAACAAGAGCAATTCCTTTTTTCAGATATCAAATTACCCAATTATTTATCGTATGCATGGCGCTTTTGCGTAATACATGAAAACTAAAAAAGAAAAGACATGACGTTGTTTTATCATGGTATTTATTGATTGCTTTTGATCTTAAAATGTTGCAATATAACTAGCATACTAACAAAGTTTTGAAGTGAAAATTATTTTGAAAACTTAAATTGTACCTTAGGCAACTCAAACCATCGATTAAAATTTTCCCCCAAATTTTAATTTCCAAAACTTTATCTTCTTCAACTTAAGATTTCATTGCTATTTGTATTTTACTAAAGTTTTTCAAAACTTTTTTGTTTAGCTCACTCCGCTATTGCATTTCGATTTGTTGTGCTCCCCGTCAACAAATGTTACTTTCATTGTAAGAAATTGCTCACGTTCGGCGTTTTGGTATTAAATGGTGCGCGTAATTAGATTTTGAATTTATTGCAAGTGTGTTGGTATTTTAGTTTCTACTCTAAATATTTTTCCTATGATTTTTGTTTACACTTGAGAGAAATTCTCAGAAATACTGCACACTCAAGCCAAAACAGCGCACAATACAAATTAAATAATTGTATAATAAGCAATATATCAAAGTGTATTAAATTAAGTTTCGAGAATACAGCGAAAACATTGAAGGATATTTCAATGTTTAAGTAAATAACAAAAATTTATAAAAAAATTAATGTAATGGAATAAAATTTCACCAATTTTAAAATTTATTTATATCATCAATACAATATGTACATACATATATGTTTGTAATACCCTTTAATATCTTCGACCGGCATACAGCTGTGTTCAACACAGGAAGGAAACGGAAGTGGAAGGATATCATATAAATATTAAAATTATTTACAAAAATAATTTTGTTGCTAAGCCATCTGTCAATTTTATGTGCTGCAAATTTTACGATGTCAGCACTTTCATATATCCGAGTAGAGCATGCTAAAAAACATTAGAGCATCACAACGTATTATAGTAAAACGTACATACATAAAATCACAAAATAATTGCCAAAAAAGAACAGAATTCACAGCAAAAACATTTAGCAATTTGGCAACAAAATCCAATGAATTGCAAATAACATTTTATTTTATTACACTTGCTTTGTTTGTATTTCGAATTTTTTGCAACTGTATTTGTCATATGATCGTTGTAAGTATATGTAAGTGTGAATTTGGGAAAAACTATTTTTAAGTGAGATTGTGAGGTGGCATTTATAAATAACATCAGATGCTGCCAGTCGGAAAATTTCACCCAAAAATTAAATTATATCTATAATCTGTTTATTTAAATGGGAGAAAGTTCGAGAAAGGAAAGGTCATATTGATAAGAAAAGCATTATCCATTCGTTTGTAGTTGAAAAGCTAAATATACATAAATTGTGATATCTGTGGAAAGCTTCCTTAGGTTTTAGAGCAAAACTTTGAGTAAACGTCAAGGTCAAGACAAGATCAAGTCAAGGTCAGACTAAGGTCAAGGTCCAAACAAAGTCAAGTCAAGGTCAAGTTCAGGTCGAGTCAAAAACAAGACTAAAACAAGTCAAGGTCAAGTCAGGGTCAAGTCAAATCAAGGTCAAATCAATATCAAGGCAAAGTTAAGTAGAAGTCAATACAAGGTCAAGTCAAGACTAAATTAAGGTCAAGTCAAGGTCAATTCAAGTTCAAGTCAAGGTAACATTGAGGTGAAATCTTTGCCAATTCGACGTCATGTCAAGTTCAAGTTAGATCTTGTCCTGGTCAAATCAAGGCCAAGTCGATGTCAAGTTAAGGTCAAGCAAAGATCAAGTAAGGTTGTGTCGAAATCAAGGTAAAGGTTAAGGTCAAGGTCAAGTGTAGATTAAGTTGAGGTTAAATTTAATTACAAAAACTACTATTTTCGATGCACCAACAACTTCCTGAAGCCATTTCGGTTAAAGGCTCAAATATAGATGAAACTGTTGGTAGCACATGGCATAGTGCTCAGATAATGAATTTATAATTTAATTCAAAATTCAAACGAGAAGTTTTGCTTGTCTTTTAGTTTTCTGGTATACGTTACACATTACAGCAATCAAAGCTGTATTTGCATACGAATGATGCTGGAAAATTTCGTTCAAAATATCGCATAAGGACCAAGTTTTTTAATTTTATTAGCAAATACTACAAATTGTATGTGAAAGAGGAACTATATTACAATCATATGCGCAACAACAAATATTTTTCAATCGCACTTAATTGGTTCGTTAGTTTGGGCGTAAGATAAAACTTTGAAGAATAGCACCTCTCAAATAATAATTAAATGACTTACAAATCGGATTTGCTGCAAACCTTGTGGTAATGTTTTGCAACCTGAAATTACTACTAAAATATTTTTAGCCAATTGAAATATATCCAAGTGTTTAAAAGTTTTTTTTTCAAAATCAGCAAATTTAAATAGTATCTTTCTTGAGAAATGAACAATTGAACAGACAGCCGAACCCACGTTCAAACGAAGAGGAACTTAAATAAAAATATTCCTTTTACCATATTTTACACATAATTTCCTGCCATAGATTTTTTATGAACTTGTAGCTTTATCTAAGCGCAGTAAACTTTACAATTTTCTTTTCTTATTTTGTTATAAGTGAATTTATTCTTTTATAATTTGAGTTCAATATCGAATATTTCTTGCAAGAAACTTTTTCTTTGCTTTTCCATTGCAACAATTTTAAGTAAACACTTAACTACTTTTTGAAATGCTTTTTCTTTTGCATTTCAGTCGAGTTTTCCTACTACTACTTTTAATGCAGTTTTTCAACAAATTCAAGCTTAAGTGGTTGCCCATTTCTGTTAAGTATTTTGTTTTTATCGAATGCGGTTCGAAGCAACTTCTTGTGTTTCTGATTATCTGGGTCAAAGGAAAAAAATGAAAAAAAAAATTTAATAAATGAAGCAGTAATAAAGATATTGAAAACTAATTTGACTTATGGTAAGTATATTGTTTTGATTAAAATAAATTTTGAAATTGAAAACAATAGCTCAAATTTTCGACAAAAGAAATAGATTTTAAGGAAGAAAAAACTTTTTTTTTTCTTTCAGTTGACTTTTTCAGCTCACTCTGTTATGAAGTTTTTTGTTTGTTCGACTCCTCGTTTTCATATTCGGTAGGCAAAAATAATGCTGATATTGCCAGTTAATGGCTGAAGGCTATGGCAGCAAAACTAATAATTGAGCTTTTTCAGTAGCTAAGTTTCTGTTCTGCCTTATTTCTATAGTTGGACGAAATTGAAAAAGTTTTTGCATATTCTAATTTTGTAATTTAAGTTATTTCTTTATTTGACTTATTTTTCGTTGATAAATGTACCACACAAAAATGAAAAGTTTGATTTGTTTGTAAAATTTTGTCTCTTAGCACCAAACGAATAAAAAGTATTATCTCGGAGGCAGTACCTTATTATGAAAACAATTTTTCTATTTTATTAAAAAAGCGATGGCTTTACAAATTTTTTCAGTAGCCTTAAACATCCTGCACCATTTTTACATATGTTCGTATGTCTTTTTTCACTTAACGAACTATTACACTTTGTGTAGCTAGTTTTGCTGACACTTTAAGATACGAACAACAGTAGTCCCAAAATGATGACGCTATTTCAACACTGACATTTGAGTGTAATCATAAAGAAATTGTTTTTTTTTTTTTATTTTTTTCTACCTTTATTAAAGTCTTACGTGTCCTTTGGGAAAGGCAGAAATAATCCAGCAAAGATTTAGACAATCAGTTTTATGGCCGGTACTCGGTAGTACAAGTAAAAGGTTGTGTAAATCTTTCTGCATTTCATTTTATGCGCCTTTAGTTTGTTTTCATTATTATTATGATTATGATGGTAAAAGGTGTCGCAAATCAAGAAAAGTAGTTTATTTTATTAGACAACCTTCTTTCATTATTTTATTTTTTTATTATCAACTGCACTACATATTTAATTTATTTTTATTTGTTTTATGACTTAAAAAATGATTTGGGATCAAAACACGAATGACCATTTATAATAAATTGTTTTGTAACTTTATATAAAAAAAGGAAAATAAAATTCATTGGGTCACCTTAATACTAAAAAGTCAGAAAGAACACTATTGTAACAGAAACCATATTTCTAGGATTGTGTAAATGTTATTTGAATTGCATTAACTAGTGGTATTGGATTATAATAATAAAATTGATTGAATAGTGAAAATAATGCAGATAGTTCGAATAATTTGATTAATGCTAAATATATTAAATAAATAAATAAACAAATTACTTAATTTATAAATGAGAACATAAAGTATTGAAAATATTTGCTGGCTTTGAATTATCCGAAGTGTTTGTTTCTGTTTCAACTTAATTTTATTTGATTCGGCACAAATTAATATCAGCAGTTTTATTAAATTTAAGAACTTGGAAATGAAATATTTGAAAAAATTCAGCATATTTTTATCTATAAAAAACATTATTTGACTTTTGTAATCGTTATTGCAAGTATCTGAGTTTGACTTTGCATTTCTCGTGGCAATGTCCACCAACATACTACACTGCACCGAACAGCATCATAATGGAACGCAACGTAACGCTTTGCCACAATGCAATAGCACAATTTTAATATTCACTTCACTTGTCCGCTTCAATACGTTCAATTTTAATGTTGATGTTGTTACCGTTTCTTTAACGTTGTATTCTTGCTGGCAATTATTGCTACTTCGGGCATATTGTACGCTGGCTGCCATTTTCATATTTCATTCCATGTTATTTGTTCCAAAAAACTGTTGTCTTTTTAATGCGATCAGCTTTATTTATGAGCGAAGCAAATCGAACCTCGAACTTTATTGAATGTTTAAAACGAATTTCATTCAATTTGGGGAAATGTGACGTCATAGCGTGTATCGCTGCTTTTATGTTCATGCATGCAAATGCGTTTTGATATTACATTTTTGCTCAATTTGTCACAGGATATCTGAAATTACAGGGATATGGTTTTTGTTGATAAAAATGAATTACAGAATTCAAAATGCATTTTGATTCCATATGCTGTTCCTTTGAAGTCTAGAATGTAGTTATGCTTCTGTGATTATAGCTCTCTCTGTTCATATTAAATATGGTTTCTGCTTCCAAACGATAAATCGTTCAATTTTAATTGATTTATTTTGTAATCATTGCTATAAAAGTTGCATTGTTGTGCCAATTGTCATTTGATTGACTTTTAGCTGTCTCTATTGGACAAAAGTAGCAAAAGACATCACAGCTAAATTAATGAAGGACATTATGGATTGTATAAAAAATAACCACAACTATATTGTAGATTGTATTTTAACATGCGACCTGGAAAGAAACTACTTCATATATTTCATCTACTGTTATGAAAGTTGCGTTTGTTTTCCTATTGCACTTGATGCTGTTATCAATCGCATTAAATTGTTGATGAAACCTTGTAAATACATTAAATTTTTCACTCTAGGGTCTGATGTTTAAGCAAATTGTCTGATGAAATTTAATTGAATTTCATATCAATCATCATTGCTAATTTAAACGAAGGTAAGAAGCATTTGCTTGATAATGAATTTTGAACAGATGTTTCCAAACAATTGCATGAATCTACAAAGGCATATTAACGACAAGCAAAAGTGCGCTACATAACAATATGTCCAATTGCAATACGACACAACATGTCGTATGAGTAATCACAAATTCAATTTCCACTCATGTTGCAGTTCTTTTGCAACATAACTTTTGCTTAACAAATGGACAAGAATTTTTTTCAATAAAAATAAGCACTGAGGTTAGTTATATGCGCAGCTCTTCCATAAAATATTTATCTATATATTTATATATTTTTTCTCTTGCTTCCTCCTACGTTGGTTGGCTAGTTTTTTTTGTGATCTTTTTTCGACGTGCAATTTGTTCTGTCAAATTACTTTGATTCGATTTCTTTTGCTAAATTTCACCACTACAAAATTTAGTTTGTTTCCTCCATGTTGTTTTTTTTATAATAAATAGCACTGAACGAGTGAAATATTTGAGTTCGTTTGTGCGCTGTATTTTCTAAAGTAAGATAAAGCGCATTGAATGGTTATAGAAAATTGCAATTTCTTACAACATAAATCAAAATTGAAGCTCGTAGTGTATATTTGGTATTTTTATTGAATTCATTTATAATTCGTTTAAAATGTACGGAGCGTTTAGAGAATTTTTCTCTAAAGAAGCTACGTTGTGTTCAGGTTGTAGTTTATCTTTTACATTGTATACAAAATTAAGTTTATAAAATTACAAACGCAATTGTATTACTTTGGACAAGTTTCACAAATAAAAAAAGTATAATTTTCTTGCAAATTGCATCCAAGAATTTATATGTTTTTATGTAAATTAATTTTTTCATGCCGAATTTCTTCAATTTCTTCTTATATATCCAAATTGAAGCTAATTTTCGTTTTAAGTGAAGCCTTCAAATTTTTAAAAATGTTTTTCAAAGTTAAGAAACTTTGCAAATAATACAAAATTTTACTACTTTCATTTTTTTCAATGTGTGAAACATTTTTTTGTGCATTATTAAATTGTCGCAATTCGAGAAGCTTTGTTGATTTCAATTAAAAATATATTTATTGAGAGTGGAACATTTTTTTAAACTTAAGAAAATCTTTCCTCAGATATGACAAGTATTAAGCGTCATAAGAATACATTTTTATCAAAAGTAATTCCACCAAAGGTTACAAAATAAATTACCTCCTGCATAATTATGTGCTGAAATAGTAGAAAAAACTAATTTAAACTCTATCGATATTGCTCTAACCCAGCTTAACTGTACGTTCCTAGAAAGCTAGACACCTTCTATTTACATGTACCATGCATAAACAAAGTACAAAGTGAGAAAAGCGCTCACTGGTAACTAAGTTAGAAACATACATAAATAGACACATACCTACAGAAACATAAATTTACATAACGTAAGTGCATGGAAAATTGAATTTAATTTTGTTTGGAATGTTTTTTATGACATTTTGCTGGATGGTTTCATTTGGGTGTTCCTTTTTCACATGGCTATAGGTGAGTCTATATATCCATCTCTCGTCATGGTTATTTTTTTTAAACCTTGCACCCTTAGGTGCCTGCGCATAAAAGGAAACATCGAATTTTCCCCATTAAAGTTAAGGCTTCTGCTAAGAAACTAGGTAGCTAAAAAAACAGCAGGTAATTGGAATACACGTCTGAAATGTAACTTGATTTAAACTTTGTACTAAAATAAATTTCAGAATAAAGTCTTAAAATAAAATATGATGAACGCAAGCACTAGCTGCGTGGTGACTCTATGTGAACGTAATAGTATTTTGTAGCTTTTCAAGTTTTATATGCTTATGGTTTTGGGATGTGTCGTCCATATTAAGTCAGAAACTAACACTTAATATAGTTACTCGTTAAAAATTAAATCTTACAAATTTGAAAAGCATATTTGAACCTTTTAACACTGATATCCACCGAAAATTCCGAAAAGTCTTTGAAAATTGCATTGTACAATTTGTTATATTTTTTAAATAAAATTTCGAACTTGTTCCATTGTTATCATCGCGGAAAGAAAAGTAAAGTTTTAAGCCCTTTCTTATTGATGTATGCATTACTTGCTATAATCATATCATTTTTCTTAAAATCTATTTATATTTATGTAGTAAGCAAAAGTGGAGCTACAACTTTTTTGCATGCGAACACATACAATGCCATATTATTTTACAATCTAATGGATTTTGACTAGAGTGAATAGCGAAATAGTGTAAAAAAGATAATAAAATAAAAAATTCATATTCCTTAGGGTTGTATCTATTTTGCACAATACTAAAAGCATTTCCAAGGTTTCGCCATTTTTTTATATCCAATAATAAATAAAACAGCAACAGCGTTTGCAGGCAAATCTACGCTAGTAAAAGTAGTAATATCCTTTCAATAAGCACTGTGACCCACATTTTCTTTGCAAAAAAAATCTGAAATTCTCCTGAGAGTAAAGTTGCCGCATTTTTTTAACCACAATGTTTTACCCAATGTTCGTAAAATTTCACACTCTGCGTATTAGGTTTTTACTAGTTATATTTGAAAAAGTTGAATAAGTTATTCTTGGAATGACCTAAAATGCGGCTTTATAAGATGCTACACTAAAAAACGCATAAAGTCTCAAGCCAGGAATGGTGTAAGAATAAGAACCATAAAAAAAAACAAATCAGCATGAAATGCAGAAAAATTGACAGAGTGACAAAGCATTCAAAATCCTACCAGCATTATACCCTATGAATGCAGAAAAATGAAAAATATATTATAAGTTTTACGGAGTTTCTATGAAATGTTAGCTATATATTGCTGCTAGACGATATGCAGATTTTAATACAACGAAGAATATAAGAGACATGTTAAAAGCTGCAAGATGGCAGGGAGTATTCACACGCAAATGTCTGTACGTTACTAAAAATCTTGATTAAAAATGCAAAGTTTGGCTTCTTTCTTTCTATTGATGTTTATTTTAATTTTTTTTTCTTCTTATGCTACTATTACTTTTGCCTTACACTAATACCTTTTGAAAGACGTTAGCTTAAGTGAAGAAAATATTAAGAAAAACAGAGAAAATAGACCTTTTACTGTGCTTTGCATTTCTTTCACTGCGTAAGTAGCAGGGCAGCAAATTTTATTAAAAAACTTTTGTTCAGCGTCTAAAGGCATGAAATATGATTGCATTTGCGTTTAATTTGAGTTTTGCCAAGCCTACGGAAAATCAGCTACATCAACGGAAATTCACCTTTTTTTTTTGTTATGTGAGAAAGAACACACAATATTGACGGCAATGCGCACAGTGAGACGATTGAAGTTCAGCTTTTTACTTTTCTTTAAATAAAAATTTTTGTTCTAACTGACCTTTAATATCAGCGAACAGGCTTCGTATATCATTTGAGATATTAGAAATATATATTAATTTTTGAGAAAGAAATTTAATGCTGATCCACAGCGTGTATTTGTTCTACGTCTTTTTGCAAAACACTCAGTTTGCAATATTTAAATCTTTGAACTCAACCTAGAACACTAATTGGTGTACTTCACTTTTTTCCACTGTGCAACAGCAGCAGGCTGGAATTCTGTTTTTCACTGCCATTTTGCCTTTTTGATTTTTATTTTTTTCCTCTCTCAATATTTTGGTTGGCATTTATTCGTTGTTACTATAGTGTGCACCTTCGGGCTTTTTAAAAAAAATAACTTAAATGCATTCAAAGTGAAAAACTTTTTCAATTTCGTGTTACTCGCTAAAAAGGCATAAAAATTTCAGCTGTGAAATGTGGAGTAAAAGTAACATTCTGCACTTATGCCGTCGTTGCTGCTGTACAAATTTGACGTAATTGATTTTCTTCCGAAAAGAAATTTAATATAATAAAATTTATTTGCAAATTTCTAAAAAAAACATACAGCGACAAAATAGCAGTAGGAGAGGAAGCCAAAAAAAAAAAAAAAAAGTTAACAGTGGCGAAAAACACTTCGCGAAAATACGCTGCTGCCTTTGCTGCCACTGCTCACTACTACACTTTTCTATTTTGCTTGCAATTTTTGGTCTGAAACCTGCAACCAATTTGCGTTACCATTGTGTTTGTGTTTTATTTACTTGTGTTAGTGTGTGAGCATGTATTTTATTTGTGGTTGTTTGCCGTAAATAATGACACCAAAATGGCTCCGGCGGTAATGCTTTGTTAGGTTGTGTAGCAGTTTCTTAACATACACATTCACAAGCTGAATAGCACTCTAACACATACACGTATAAAGCATATACTTATAGCGATAGATGTTGACGACACTGCAACACTTTACAAATTTGCATAATGAGTTTGCAGTGGTTTTAGCCTAAAATAAACATTTTTTGCAATTGGATGGAACTGACAGTCAAAATAGGAACAGTTCTTTGAATTTTTTCCTTCGTTGTGAATTTTGATCAATTTAGTTATTTAAGTATTTGTTAATAATCTAAGTTGATTGATATTCAGACCACCTTATTAATCTGTAGTATTTATGATGAAAGTTGGTGCAATTGAAGAGGCTACGCATAAGATTTCTTTTAGAAATATCACATCCTCTAATGTAAATATATTTATCAATATTTTTGTGGTAGATAAGACTAGAGGCTTCTATTTTGTAAAATTAACTTACATAATAAATTGTCTCTTCATTGTAATATTGAAAAAGGGAAACAAAAGGTCTCATGACGCTGTGCAATCAATGCGTTTACTGCAAAGCTCAGTTTAAACCGCTGGGATTTTGCATTTTGAAATACCTGAAATTTGCACAACTTAATATTTTTCCTGCTTGGTAATTACTATGCCATCATCCACCAAAAATGGAAAAAAAACTACAAAAACATTGACTTTTGTTGTTACAACAAACTACAACACTCTATTGTCATAATTCCTGCAATTTTGTTTCTCATTCTGCCTACTACATCTCGCTTCTTGCCATTTTAGTTCCATATATTAATCTTACAATGAGTGCCAGTTTATGCTTGAATGAACATTTTAATTTTCTTGCTCATTGAGGTATTCGTGCCAGTGATTTTGATTTTTGAACCTTTTTTTTCCTTGCAAACTTTTATTCAAACTTAATGAGTTTTTTTTTAAATGAAAAAAAAAAAATACAAAAATTACATACGGTACAAATTTGAAATCTAGCGCCGTTAAGTATGCAACATTGTTTTAAAAGAACTAGCTCATTTCGTAGCTTAGGATTTTCATGCAATCAATTAATCTTTCATCTCTTTCATCTCTTTCAATTTCAAAATTTTCTTTTATATATGCAGCTTTTTAAGTAATCAGCGCCAATGACTTACTAGTACATATAAATTATCAGGCGTGCATTTACACCCACCAACATACTCGTTTAAGCCGCCACCACAACTGTGACCTGACACACATGAGATTGATTAGCTTCGTTTGCAAAGTTCAATAATGCGTTTGAAATGAACGGGGTTGGGCTGTAGCCAACGTTGTTCGAAGAACGATTTATAAGTCTTTGTAAGCTTTGCCTACTGCCTTGAGAAATGTTGTCGATGCTGCTGCTGCTTCAATTCAAACTCATCAATATAAGTGATTTTTCTTAGGAGAATTTGCAAGCCTTCAAGGCTGCATGAACTGAAATTTTCTTTTTTCTTCAGTTCTCTCGATATTTCCTCAAGATTTTTCTATTTTCTATTACTTGTAAGGCTTTGATGGATTATTGTAATTTTAAGATATTTTTTTTTTCTACAAGAAAGCTAAATTAATCAAGTCATACGAGCATGCAAAGAAGCTGGATGGAACCAAACATTCAAGTGTAATCCATTGAGATTACAAAAAATGCTAAGAAAATAAAAAGCTTATGCGTAGATGAAATATGAAACTGAAATTAAAATGAAATTTTTTATTAATTGTGAAAGTAAAAATGAAAAATCCTGGAAAAAAATGTCATCTGTAGAGCGCAGACATTTAAGAAATAATATACAAAAATTAATGAGTCAAAGTAGTAAAGTTTAATCTTAAATTTAATTAAAAATAATTTTCAAACTAAGAGAAAATTTTATTGGTATCATGAACGTATTTTTTTTTTGCGGACATAATATACGGCAGCTTCTCATATGCTGTTCATGCTTCCCTGTGCTAATTTCTCTTTACATCTCATCACAATTTTATGGAAATGTATTCATTTTCAACAATTTTTGCCAATTTTCTCAACATGATAATAGTTCACATAAACAGCACAGCTAAAGTATTGAGATCCAGGCAGTAGCAACGGCAACAGCAGTTTTAGGCCACATCCTTGCGCTGTATGTTGAACAGTACCAAAAATATGCAATGCTGCAGGCGTATTTGATGTCGCTAGTTGGCTAGTATGATGCAGCAATAAACGCTGTTAAATGCTTTTTATTTGTTAACCTCTGCAACAGATTTGCATATATTTTTCGATAGCAGCTTCACAAGTAGTATATGCTTGTGGCAGCAACTGCGGGAAAACAAATAGGAAGCAGAAAAAATGCGGCTATGTAAAAGGGAAATTTTGAACAGTAAAATTTTGAGTTGGTAAAATGATTTTCAGTTGTTAAATTTATTGCATTTACCTAGCTCAAGGATATTGAAAATTTTGAAAGTTGATTTAATAAAAAGTTTTTAAAGTTTGTTAGCGTAAATATTTACTTTATAGAATTTAATTCACCTCTTTTAATGTTAATGATTTTGCAATTGAATTTACTACAATATTGTCAATTAATTAAAAACAATATGGAGATAATATTTGTTCACAACCATTCTCACAAATACGAATACACACAACCATATACATTCATCCAGAAATAAATGCAACCTAAAGTGATTTTATTGCATTCTATAAATCATTTAAAAGTTTACTTGTGCTGTGCACTTTCTATAGAGCGCTTTGATGAGCGCTTCAATTTTCATTATGAGACTTTCTAATGACTTTCTGCTGTGGTGCATTGTGCACACCTTCTCGTACAATACGTTCTGTGAGTCCTTATTATTAATTGATGTATATTGTTTTACTTTGTCCATTGTTATTATACATTGTCTTTTACGATTGGAATAATGATGTTGTTAAAGTGCATTTATATTTTGTAGAAGCAGTAGCAAAAATAAGTCATGTGCATATTTAATTTTACAGCATTAAAAAAGTTACTCAAAATATATATATAAAATAAATCAATAAAACTTTTCAGATCTGAATAAAAATCAGATTTTTCGATGTGGTATATTATATATATGTAGGTATCTTCCTTTTTAGTTCAATTGTGTTGTAGTTTTTAAGGTTCTGTGATAGTGTAGTTTATGCACCGAATCAATTGAATTTTAGTTAAGTTGAAGGAACTTGTAATTGAAGACGTCAAAGTCAGCGACAATGTGAAGAAGACTGTTTCAAATAAAGAAGAGACATGTTTTATGGACTCTTAAGCTTACCATTTTTAAGATACTTGTTTCGTGGAAAAAGTATTGTGAAATATGCAAAAAATACAATGAAAGTCTTAAACAAGGAGTACGTCAACATTTTCTACATTATATTTTTCTTTTTAGAGAAAACAGTAGATTTAAAATTATAGCGTAACAAAATTTTTGAGCACCTTCAGACCTAAGTTACTTTCAAATTTAAAAAATATAATTTATCAAAAAAATTGTTTAAAATTAAGTACTCAGTCAACCACTCAGTTTAAATAAAAAAAAATATTTTTTCCTTTACTGATATTAAATATTTTTGTGTTTTTTTTCTTTTAATTTTTTCGATCAAAATTGTTTATATATTTTTTACAAAATTCGTTTTTTTTAAAAGTTTAATAAGTCGTAAACTTTTTTTCCCCGAAATTACGTCTCTACTTTTAACAACCCTAAGTCTCTCGGGAACTCCAGCATGAAAAAGTTACCAAATTTATCATAAATCAATTCTTATCATTATGAGTTAAAAGAGCACTTAAAGTAAATTTTCAACGCTTCAGAATAAACTATTAAGCTTATTACTTGACAACTTCGAAATCACGTTCAGCTTGTACTCAATTTCCTGCTATTTCTTATTGAAAAATCATTTCTGCTTTGAACTCGTATCTTTGCAAAGGAATCTTCTGCACGTTGATGAAAGTACGTGGTAAGGAAATTGAAAGGTACTTCAAATAATATTAGAAGCTTGCATGTTAATCTTTGAGTTGAATAAATATCGTAAAAAGAGGAAAATATAAAATTATTATAAATGTTTTTAAATAAAAAAATAGCTTTATTGCATTGACAACATACTTGTGCAACAATACACAAATTTAGTTTTGCAATTTATAAACACTAATAGTTTTCTTTGTTAATCCGCGAAATCCGGAAAATCTGGAAGCAGCTTCCAAGGGGCGCGCGTCCGATGGGGTTTGAACATAGGTATAGTTTTTGTCAAGAGTAGCTCAGTTGGTTAAGACGTGCGCACCTCAGAACACTGGTATAACGCAGGAAGCCTAGGTTTTTTTTTCAATTTAAGGTAAATGTGCTTCTCAACATCCAAGGAAGAGCATTTCATATGCCTCCTAAGATATGTTTCTACTTAGCATCCAATATACTTCCAAAGATGTGCATCCCCGCAATGACATCGTGTGTTAAAAAAGATAAGCAGTGAGAAGGGCTTCTGCCTTCCTTGATGCACATCGGAAGCGCTTTGTACGCGCTTCTGTTTCCCGTTGAGTCATAACAGTGTCACCCACCGTTGCTTACACACACACACACACGCATATATGAACTTAAATAACCACTGCATGCTGGTAGTATAGAGCTAAGTTTAATTGTTTATTTAGTAAGTTGTGTATGAAGTAAAACAATACCAAGCATACGAGTGAAAATTTGCATAAACTTTTGAGAAAGTCTTTCATAAACTTTGTTACACTTCTGCAAAAGCACATACGCAAGCTTAAGTCCATTAAACATTTCTTGAGTAGCCAAAAAAAAAAAGAAATTACCAATCTTAATTAATTTAAATTATTAAGCCCAACAATTTGCCAACACCCTATTAATATAACACCCATACTTGAACGTACACGTACACAGATCGTTAACACTTGACTAAAACGTAAAGATTTTGTGTTGATGTGTTTATTGTGTGCCTGATAAGCGCACAAAATTAATTAATAAAACTCTCCTCTGTTGCCAGTAAAAATTATTCTTAAAGGGTTGCCTTTCCATTCTTCGCATGTGCTGTTGCTCTTTAATGACAATTATGTGCGAAACCCCAAGATTAATATCTATATTAGGTACCATATATGACACGCTTACTTACTAGCTATTTGTTTGTTCGAATGTGTTATTATTTTGAATGTTTACGTTTGTCGTTTTTTTCGTAAAAGCTAAATAATTAAATTTTTTTTCTTATAACTTAGATGGCATATAAAATGAGGTTATTTCTTGTTTAAAAAAATTGCTTAGCACTCAATATTTGGCTGAAGTTGAAGAGCTATTTTAAGATAATACACCTTAAAAACAAAAATATAATTTTCTCAAAAAAAAAGTTATTAAAAATTAGTTTCTTATACCACCAGTTTTTTAAATTTGGTGCTAATAAAGTTAACATTGTTTGTCAGCGCAATCTTTTACTAACACTCGTTTGCTGACTTTTTTTTATCACGCGTTGCTATTGTCACAGCTTTCACACCAATCCTTTGTTTACCCTAAGCAGAATGCATAGTAGCAGTGGCATGATATCTCAGCCTGAACAGAGCTCTTATTTTTTACGCTTTTATTTGTCCACATTTCTTTCCACTATGAAAGCTTTTGCTAACATTTGTTTTTTTTGTGTGCGTGTAACACCATTGTACACAACAAAGTTTAAAAGTCATGAAGAAAATCCCACTATTTGCTACGTGGACGTGAAACAAAACATTGAAAAATAATCTTATTTACATATCTGAGGACAGAGTATATATTTCTGCCAACTTGAATCCTTAAAAAGGATAGAGATCATATTCACACTAGTCATGCACTTGTTAACGTAAGTATTGAAAAATTTCAGGAACCTTAGTTAAGAGAAAGTTTTGTACAGTTCAGTTTTAATCCTGGAGCGAAAATGAGACAACTTTTTCCAAACTCAAAAGACTCGAGGTAAATTCAAGCAAAGTGATATTTGCAAACTTCTTGAGTGGGTGTTAGTGTCATTTTAGAAAAGTTTGGGGTTATTTTGGTGTTTAAATTACAAAAAAAACGTTGAAAAGCCTATGCTTGAGTAGTACTTCTGACGACAAGCAGCTATCGTTCTTACGCCAACAATCCTGACGAATGATTTGAATTTCATTTAGTTGCCAACCACACTCTCATGCTAATAATTCGCACGATAATGAAAGACGGTAGGTCAGCGTTTTGGTGGAAGACTCAGGGAGACACATGCGGAGGAAGACCCAGATCTTCGTAAAAAGGAATGGTTTACAATGACTTATCTCCAATCAAAATGAACTGGCACAGCATAAGTCAACGGGCTGGAAAACGAATTACTTAGTCACTTGAATTTTGTTGAGTCAATATTGAATAAAAAACTTTAAACTATTACTTTCGGTAAAACTTGTTAAATCATTTTGGTTTTTGAACTATAGTTCTCACTATATCTTATTATTCTTTTAACCAATTCTAAAGAGCAGCACTATTTTAACTTTTAACAAACAACAAACTATGCACACAATTTTCACTACAAAGTATAAAATTATATCAAAAGAAAAAAAATGCTTTGTTAGGAAAGTAAAATCTAATTCAAAAAGTTCAACAACGCTAAAAGCAAGCACTATGCAACGATTTTACATACAAAACGAAAGAAACTGCTCTTCAATCCTAAGAGTTTTTCAATTACCAACCACAAGAAGGAATATTAATAAAAATTGGTTGACACTGATGACTTTTTCATAGAAACCAAAAAAGTTTTTAGGTGTCTTTTATAAAAATTTTAAACTACTTAGATGCTTAGTTTGTGCTTCTATTTTCTTTTTTATCTAAAATTTAATCAAAAACTAATTTCATTTACAAAGTGGCAACAGCTGTTGCTAGAATTTTGTAACGCTAGTACAAAGCGATAAAAATAAAACTATAAGTAATTTTTAAAAATACATATAATGCATGTCCGGTTGCTTGCCAATGTATAAGTATGTATATTAAAATACTTAGGAATAGTTTCTTCAAATGCCATTTCTTTATATGCAAATTATAAAAAAAAGTTCAAGTTTGGAGCTATTGTAGTAGAAGCTTAGGTAACGAAGACTAAAATCATAACCTAAGTATATCTATGACATAAGTAACTATTTTATTTTTATTTTATAATTTTATTTTTAGGAAAGTTTAAATTTTGCCAGAGTTTTTTAAAATGGTCGTAGAAATTAAGAAAAAAGATCCATATTCTTATTTCAAGCAAATTCTTCCTAGGACAGTGGCGTAAATGCATTATTGCTTATATATATTTACTCTTTTGCATAACCCTTATAATATTATTACATTCGTTATTTAATTTTGAATGATTGTTTATTTGTTAATTATGTGAATATCAGCTTTTTTTATAACATAGTCGTGTAGACTTTAATTAAATTAAATACATAAGTGATGTGTAAAAATAAATATTTATATAATCGTATTGGCCACAAGTACAACACTTCAGAAACAAGCAATTGAGATTATTGCGTAAATAAAATAATTCAAATAGTTTAATAAATTTTTGAGCTGCTATTTTATTTTAATTGAATTCAATTTAATCCGTCTATTGTCACTGAAAATCCATTATAAAAATCAATTTCCAATTTAGCTGAAGTTATTAACAATAGAGGTTTGTTGACACTTTTTTATTGTTGCAGAAAGTTTTTATTTCAATTTAAAAAAAAAATAAACTGATTAACACGCAGTTTGTGCAAATATTGTATTTTCTTTAAATTTTTTAATTTTAATAATGATATTTAGAATTATTACTTGACATTTAGTCGATGTTCAAAAACATTAATAGTTAGAAATGATTTTAAATTTGTTTCCCTCCTACCAATTAAATTGAAATTTTTCAACTTCTGCAAGCATTCTCTCCTCTTTAACTTTGTCGACAAATTCCAGCGGAAGTCATAATGGACAGAAGCACACACCATTTTATTTAAGTTGGCCACACCCAACAAAAATAAATTATTATTTATCAGTAAAACCTTTGAAAACACCTTTCGTGCACTTTGTTCAATAATCTGTAAGGTAAGTCTTTGCATCTTGTGCCATATACAGCTTACAGTGGTTGTGAAGAAAAGAGCAAAAAAATAAATTGTGGAAATGGTCCAAGTTTGCGGTTGCTGGTCATTACTGCTTGCAGCCTTAGCATGACATCGATGGATGCTTATCTGACTATGCTATGATGATGATGCCTTTGGCAACGCAAAAAAAAAGTAACGGAGAAATTTAACGTATCTACAAAAAAAAAAAAAATTTTTTTTTTCTCAAATCATTGCACAGTAAGAAAATTTTCTAAATAAAAAATAATTTCTTACTGTAAGCAAAGACTTTTGAAATACTGCCTTTGGAATCGTAAATGGCTGTGCAAATAATCATCCGAACATATGCTTCGGTAGTTTTTTTTATTAGTCTTAAGTGAACGTACATTTTTGTAGTCTATTTTAAAATTGTAATAGCCATTTCCTTGGTGACATTACGGTTGGATGTGAAAGCAAATGAACGATTGGAGGACTTTTAGCCAGATTCATGCACTGAATGGTTTTAAGTATCCCAAGCATACTGGAATATCGAGTTAATTCTTATTGGAAAAGCATTACAAGTTGTATAGTCTTTGAAATTAAAATTTTAGAAATTTCAATCCACGGTGTAATACCTTGAAGAGTACCAGTTTTTTAACATCTTCTCTTCGAGTTTCTTCTTAAAACTTTTTATTTTATATCCATTTTATGAACTGTTTATACTTAGTTGTTCATGCTTTTGTTTTTGACATTTGCTACTTCTGTGTGCTGCAGCAGTAGCGCCTGTATTGAATTGCACTCGAAAATCAGGTTGCTCAAAGAATATTCCATCAACATTTTGTTACGGCAACTGTCACTGCCAACGTTTTTGAAATTATTTTCTTGAAGTTAAGATTTCATTTTCAGGGTGAAAACTTTTTCAAAGTTTGCGCTAGATGAGATTTCTTAATAAACAAAAATTATTTTTAAAAATGAGGCGGAAGTAAAATCATCTAGACCGCACATTTCAGGCAAAGTATTGTCATATGTGAATTCAACAATTTATAGGTAGAGACTGGAAGAGTTTATAGCTACAGACATAGGAATATGACTTTATTAATTTTTTTTATAAGAAGGAAACAAAATCCTTTAATGAGATTTAAAGTCCTTTTACTAAATGCAATACTTTATACAATGAAAGAATATAATTAACCATTTCGGCTGATTCAATATCAAACTAAACTAAATGTAACATTTATTACACAAGAGAAACTTAAGTCTATCGTAGTTGCAATAGTCGTCAAATGTTTCAAATATCTTTCTACATTGGATTAGCCATCAAAATCATGAATGTAATAATCTTGCAAAAGTACAATTAAACCATAAACTTGATTGAATATTAATTGAGAACTGACATTAAATGTAATTGACTGTCATAAACAACTTTCTCACTTTTGACTTAGTTGGGAAATGCAGACATCTGTATGTAAATACGCATACCAACAAACAAAAAGCCGCACAAACGTTGCTCAACATCTTACACATATCAGTCGCATTATTGTGTGTGTTCTCACATGATAAGCGTGTATATGCAAAGGTAAAGGAAATTGAGTAATAAAGAAAATTTGCAAAGGAAGAATATAATCCAAAAGAAAAAATTGCAAAAAAGCAACCAAAGCAAAGTGTTTTTCTTGTTTGTATTAGAAATGTTCGGGTATTTAAATAGCTGAGCTTAAACTTACATCACCTTGTTTTTATGCATTTCATTTAAGTTTTTTTGCTGTGCTTTTTAAATAGTGGCATTGAAGTATTAGATCAAACGTTTAAACTCATTTATTTTTCAATGTTATTTTCCATTGATAGGGGCTTTGAAAATATTAATGTAAGACACTGCTCTAGGTTAGTAGTTATTTTTGGAGCTGATACATCTGAAATTTCTTTAGACCTCTGTTGGACCATTTTACTCACAGCAATTTTTTATGAAATTAATGATATGCCATTTTCCACTTTCCCCCTTGTCCAGAAAATCTTAAATGGTTCTCCCTCTAAGTAAGATCTGATAAATAATTAACGCCTAATTTGCACAGCTGCTTACTTATCAGTAAAAATATTAAAAAATAATTATTTATTTTATATCAGCCAAATAAGCGAAACATTGGGTTAATGGGTTATCAATATTTCGAAAAGCAGCTGTACTATGTTATACTTAAGTTTTCAAGCTGACAAATATACAGAAGTCTTATAACTCAGAAAATTTTAAATTTAAGTTAACTTCGCCTCACATTATTGCCCTGACAAATGTTGTTACTTTTGCATTTCAAGTCTGATTTCTGTCTTTGAATTCCCATTTGCAATGCCTTTGTCAACTTTTCCTCTTACTTGCACCATGAACTCTATACAATCAGCATTTTTATCTGCACGTCTTGTTTATGTGCAGTTTTTATTGCGGTTAAGTGCAGCATCCTTCCTCATCGTATTGTTAACAACGATGACCACGAAAATTATGACATTGATGATGATGATGGCAAAGACGACGCTGTTGAGGGATCAAAGTAAAAGCGTGCCGACTAAGTACCCTAATGAGATTTTGTGTCACAGCTCGAATAAAAACATAAACTTGGAAATAACACTTAAGCGTCATTCGACTTTACTTGAGGCAATAGAACGAAAAGTTCCCAAGTAGTGGCATGGATGGATGATTAAATAAAAGTGAACATTTTTGTTATTTAGTAAAAGTTTGCATAAATCTTTTATTTTTTTTCGTGAATTTATTTTATTATTCATTTTATTATTCATGCGATGCAAGAACTTGACTTCTAAGTTATAGCATTCAAAGGACCTTGAAAATATTGTGCATTTTACAACAATAAAAAAAGTTGATATTCTTTATTTTTGAAAGCATTTTCTTGATTTTTCTACAAAACGTACAATAAATATGTCTGCTTTTTATCGTACTATACTCTAGAGAGATAATAGACTTGATCCCCATGAAAAGGTCTTGAATCCAGGAGTATCAAGGTTGAAGATTGGAGCACATTACAGGAACAATCTAATTATATGAAGAATAATACATAAGTTTTAAAAAAACTTCTACGATATGCAAATAAAATATACTAAAAATAAAAGAATTTATCAACTAATGTTCTCTTAATTACGTTGTTTAAGGATAGAGACTATTTGTTATCGACAAAACTTAAGTGACTGAACTGACCTTTAGATACATCAGTTTATCATAATTTATGTAAATACTAATAAATGACAATAGAAATCCAAAATCATCAATCTCTATTTTAGACCATTGCTATTGCTATGAGCAAAAATTCTTGCTACGCGTACACTTTGTAAAGATGCAATTTGCGCAATGATCATAAATCAAATGCTGCAATTATGTTATGCACAAACCCGTTAGTACTAATACCACCAACAACATTACCATCACAACCAAAAGCACTATCCATCATAGAGCTATAAAGCAGTAAATATGACACCAAAGATAATGGCAAAATACACACAGTTTAATGCAAAATAAATATCACAGTTTGCAAGTGATAACAGTAGCATTGCATTTGAATGTTCAGAATGATTATTACAATTTATTTATATTTGCACTAGTATTTGTTAGCAGTATTCAAGTGTTAGCAGGTATGCACGTGCACAGTATGCTGGCAGTACATTGGCATCAGCATAATTTCATTTGCGCAGACTTGGAGCAAAAACGTTGAAGCTCAAGTTGTGCTTAGCGTTGATGCAGACAGTGAATAAAATTTGCTAATGTAACACTTTTACACCCACAATTGAAGAGAAACCAACACAAACCGGTGATGTCTGTGATATATCACTTCGTAAATGTTACAGTTTGTGTACATGTGAATTTAAAGATGCAACGTGTGTGATGCATTCAGTATTTTTAAAGTGAATGAAGTAACGATATTAATTACGCTAATGTGTTTATAATGATGGTTGGTTGGAGAAAAGCAAATAAAATTGCCACGAAAAATTAATGTTATTTAGATTATAAACCTTTTGATGATGGTGTTTCAAAAATGAAGACGAAAATTTCCCTTATAGACATAATGGTATCATTCAGAACCTTAGATAATGAAAGTTTACAAAATGCTTTAAAAGGTTTGTGGGACTACAAAATTGGGCTACACTGAGGTTTGGTTCTTTAAAGCTTGCGTTACTTGTTTGTTAATGCTTGTTTAAGTGTAAAAGAATAGTAAATGTCTATGAATTAAGATTTTTCATCCAAAATATTGTGATGCAAGAGTTCAGATGAATTTTTTACGTAATTTCAAATTAGTGCTCATATTTTTTAAATATTTTCAAAATTTTTGTCTAAGTTAATATACATATCCACTTCTTCAACGCTTTTTGAACAAAAATGAAAGCATAAGTAGGCATATTTATGAAGATTTCGTCTTTAGTCAAACACAAAGCCACTGAAGTAACTGCTTTTGAATGTCAGAATATATGAAATATACACTCATTTCACTCCAATTGGCTTTGTGGTATTTCCGTTACGCTACTTATGCTACGGAAGCAAACTATTACACATATGTACATCTTTCTTCTTACCTAACTATGCTCACATTGAGGTAATCTTAAACTTGAGGTACCATTTAGTATTGTGTGACAATATGAGCATCTGCATTCTTCTGTTTGCTTTGTGTTGAAATCATTACTTGCGCTACTAAATTTCATTCTTCTACCAACTAGGAAAACAACAACAACACATTGATTTCATAACAGTTATAAAGTAGCTACCATTCTGTTGCCATGAGAATGTAATAACCACTTTTTGGTTTGAGGCTTTTCAGCAATTTAATGTGATACACAAAACCATTGGGTAAGTTTCTTATTCACAAAGAGATATATTTTAGTATACTGGTAAATGTGTCAATGTACGATTGTTAAAATAATTAAAGCATGCTTTGCTACATGAGGATAATAGAAGTAATGACACATGTTGTATGTGCTGCAAACAATTTCGTAGAACTGAATACAGTAGGTTTATGATATTGTACTTAGTGTAATAGGTAGTCATTTGGAGATTTTTAATGGTTTTTCTTTTCATTGAAAATAAACTGGTATTGAATTCATACTGTAATCCATACAAAATGGTTATAATATTGCAAAAAATCCATTTTATTTCGAAAAAACCAGTAATAAAGAACTTTTCCACATTTTTTTAACTTATGTCATGAGAGTTACAAAACTAAGCTCCAATATGCTGCTTTAACGTCAAAGTCACTATAGCACAACGTCCAAAAGCCATGTTGCCCAAAGATGATATCGTCGTATTATCGTATCGTAACTTTTGCAGTTGCAAAATTCCTTTGGGTCTCCTTAACGCTACATGATTTTTATGTTAACTGGTAGTACCTGCTATTTTGATATAAACGTTTCCCTTTGCTTAATTTCTGTTTTCTGTAAATCAGCGACATTAAGGATGCTGTAGAAATTAAGTTAAATTATCCTTTGGGTATTTTGTAGTACTTTTTTTTATTATTTCTTGTTCTATGGCAGCAACTGTTACTAATGTCTCAAATATTTAATTTAATGAAGTGATAATTTGTGAACTTCTTTCAAAGTAACCAAGTAAGCGGCAACCAACCAAGTCTTAAGCTCTACAACTTTTACATTTGCTAAAGAACTTATTTAACTTTTAAAGCAAAGTGTTAATAGTGTTGCTAGCAAATCCATTATAGGATTTGAAAAGCTCTTACTTTTTAGAATCAACGAAGCGGAATTTCATTAAAGTTTTTAAAATGTAAAGGTACTACAACTTTGAACAAAATGAGATTCGGGGATAAAAAAAATTAGTGTTTTAATATAAGTTAAAATAAATTTTAATTTCAAAGTTTAAAATAAGTTTTGTAATAAGAAGCTAAAAAAAAACGTGTTCGCTTATTTTGTATAGAAAATAATTTTACGTCAATTTGAAATTTCTACGAAACCTAAGGACTTTAAAACCATACATCTTGAGACGGATTCATTCTTTAATAATATTTTAATAAAAAAAAACACTATAAGCTTTTAATTGTTCCTTTCAATTTATTTCTTACGAAAAAAAAGTCAGCTGTGACATTATAAAATGCTGCATATTTTGTTCAGTTATATTCAGAAAATTATTACTTTAAATGACCTTTTAAATATCCTTTCGCTCAATTGCATTAACCAACAAAGGCATTTATGTAATTCACTTTAACAATAATTTATAAAAATTACATAAAAGTCGTATTAAATATCCTGTCTGCAGTCGCTTCCATTTATATTGATTTTAATTTTTAAAAACGATAATCAACGTTATGATATCATCGCATTCATTAAAGCTTTTGCTGTCTTTAATGGCAACAACAAAAACATTTCCATCAACACTAGGTCTTTATTAAATTATATCATTACTTTAATAATGCTGTCACTCATTGTACGCTCATAGTTACTGTTGTTGTCATTTTTGTAGTTGCAATGCTGATGTGCGGCTGTACATATTTGTAATTAAAATTTACATTTTTAAGCGTGTTATTAAAATTTTTACCGCATTTTACATGCGCTTAAATTATAAGGAGGTACTTAAATTTGTTTTTTTTTTTAAATATTGAGTAAACTTGGGATAATAATTTTGCTCTGAAAACCATATCATATCATTGAAAGAATAAGATCCAAAATATCAGGTCTTGATATAAACGGATAGGTAGGCTCTAAAGTTTTCTGTATGCAAACAAAACCTTAATATCAGTTTTTACCGGAAACATCTTAGTATCAGAATCATATAAAACATTCCAGATTAAAGTTTCAAAAAAGCTCTTTTGAGGTTGTTTTTTTTTAAATTTTTTTTTGTTGATTTTAAATACAGCGTTTAAATTTTCGTACTGAGTTTGAATCACAGTTTGGTGTTTTAAAATCTCTAATTCTTAGAACACCCTAAATAAGTTAGTACCAGTTGTACTGAATGACCATTTCATTATAATTATTAATATTTTTTATATATGTTATTATATATGTAAGTGATACTATTTGAAACATATGATCTGCATATACAAGTGGGCTTATTTATTTATGTTGCTCTAATTAATTTTATAAATTTTATGTATTGTTGAAAATTTTATTTAACTGTGGGGCCAATGTTTAAAGTATTATATAAAAAAATATTTTGACATTGATCGGATGAGTACAACTCGAGATAATAGACTTCAATTATCGAAAATTCATATGTGGGTGTTTTCGAAAAAAAAAAAAAATTTTCATGAAAATCTAAAATTACGGGTAAAGAAATTTTGAGTATATAAGCTGTAAAAAAAATTTCGAGCGATTCTAAAATATCAAGTCCAAAATGCTGTACGGTTTGTAAAAGAAGGACCGAAATAGCTTTTGCGTATAAAGAATGTCTTTTACAGTTTTTTTTTTCATGGATTAATTTCAACACTTAAAACGTTTTATTATTATACTTTCTTAACTCAACTTCTTATCACCATACGTAATCCCATTTATAATAAGTAAAATTTCAAGAAGATGCTGCAAGGCAAATGTCGTCTGGCAATACAATCATGATTATGTTCGGTTATGTAAGAGCATGAGTATTTATTGCAGGTCCTTAGCGTTTGATTTTTCCTATCAATTGTGGGAAAATTGTTTATTGAAAGTCAATAACAATTTTCTTTTTATTCTCAATTATTTTTCAATCAATTTTATTGCTAAATTAATTTCAAGCCAGATTCTTTGTTCAGAGATTTTCTGTGAATTGTTTGTTTACGTAAGACATTTATTTTTAATATAAATACTTTATGTTCTTGGTAGTTAGAGATTAAAGATGAAAATGTTCTTTCATAGATAATAATTTGAAAAATTTTATTTGCTTTCATTCTTTGTGTAAAAATATCTTTTAAAAGTAATCCTAACTAAAGAATGGGCTTTAATAAGCATCTGGTTAAAATACTACAGCAAAATAAGTTTTTATTCAAAGAAAAAATTTTTAATTTAAAACACAGATAAAATGCAAAATATCAAAAGTAAGAGCTGATGAGATTACCGCTTGAGGCTATCTCAAGTCCCAGAGGCTTATATTTGTGAAACAAAATTTTACTCTCATTTATTCGAAAAGTTACGTTTTAGAAAGGCAAAAATCTAATAAATTTTTGGCCAGGGAAAATTAATAAGTAATCGGATTATTTATAAATTTTAAAACTGAATTCCGTAATTTTATTATTTTTTTAACTTTTTCTGCTCTGAATTTTATTCTTCCGCTGCTTAAAAATTACATAATTTCCTTCCACTTGTTTTGCTTTTAGTGCGATTTAAATACGGAAACGGTAACTTTTTACCGCCATATCCTTAGGGGTTTATAAGTGCACAATAAAAAACTTTTCGTTATTATTCTCTTTAGCATGCAATTAGCGTAGTGTGTGCGCAACTTTTTAGTTGTGCTTGCTGGTAACACTGATTATTTTTTTTTAATTTTTATCAAAACATTATTTCTTTGCATAAGTATTTGTTTTCTTACCAAAACATCAACACATCCTAACACACACACACACACATATACTTACCTTTGTGGTTAAACGCACATGTGTGTCTTTAAACGTTTGGGTGTAAAGCATTTTGTAGCGTCTACTTGATTCCTGCACAATGTAGGGTGAGTTGGACGTCAGTGGCGCACCATTTTTTTTAATACCTGTAATTTTACGTTCTTATTATTTCAAAATATTTATTTATGAACTAAAGCTTTAAGTTTTTAATCGGAAAATCGTTGAAATGCAAACATCTCCGTGTCAAATAGTGGCTCACCCAATGATAAGTGGTAAAAGTAGTTATATATCTCTAGAAAATTTGCATTTTCTTTGGGAAAAGCAGGCATAACTTATAAAAATTATTAACCGTGATAGTGAAATTGCGCATAATATTTAAGATCTGATTTTTACTAAGTTAGTGATAAAAAATTCATACTCAGAACCTTTTTTACACTTTTTAGTCTGCATGCAGATAATACGCACCTTATTTTTAGGTGTGCCAGTACTGAGCACATGAGGACGCCTCACTTTTTCATGAAGGTTCTCTTGTTTGATAAAATATCAACAGCTTTAAATTTTTATTATAAAAATCCAACATAAGGTGCTTATTATAATAATTAATATGTATATCAAATGTTGGTCACTAAAAAGTCTCTTTTCAAAGTCATTTAATACATTTTTCTTTATTATTCAAAACATATGTTACTTTATGCTATTCTTTTCAACTGAAAATCCACAAATTTTAAGAAGTTATTCGTATCAAACAGGATCACATTCAATATTCAGGTGAGTTACTCAATTGTGTGTTCAAAAATAAAACTAACACTTTTTAGAAGACTTAAATATCGGATAAGGAACAACTTTTGGAAAAATCAAATTAAACCGCTTTTGAAACCACGCCACTGATGAGCACTTTCTCCAATGTGTATGTGGAAAGACAAATTAAGTTTGCATATAAAGTTTTGTCACTTAAGCCTTTAGGGTGAACATTTTGTTGGTTTTTAGTTTATTCATATTTTTATTATATTTATATTCGTTACACATGGGATGCGCTACTTTTGAGCACAAATAAAATTTGATTAAATGAGCATAGTTCTGGAAGTTAATTTGCTTGAAGCAAAACTAAAGTTGTTTGATGTCTCCCAACTTTTTTTAAATAAATGAACAGTAGTAAATATATTTATTTATTTAAGAAAATAACTAACTGTATTTGATTCAATTATAAATGAAAACAAATACCCAAATTAAATGCCACTTTTGAAATTTATTTGCACTAACAATTTTTGATTAATTTTTTTTTGTATCAAGAATATAATTGTCTTCCTATATCCTTTTTAGCTATCGATATTAAGATAGTATTGTTTACTGATTGTCACAAAAAAAGCATAAGAGTAAAGTTTTAGTTTTTTAGTTCCAAAATGATTGCTATTTGTGGTATTCGTTCTTCTTCTTCTTCTTCTTCAAAAAAAAAACAAAACAATGTATCGGTTTAGTTTGGAAAACAAGTTAGTTCCTTTTGTTGAAGTAATCGAGAATTTTTTTGGCAGATGTACATACTTTCTGTAAATGTGGTTAGTGGTAGTTTACGTTGATATCCATTTTATGAATAAGCGAGTATCATTTGTTATTACTTTATTTATATTCATGTCATAGAATCATTGCCGTTAAATTTTCTACATTGATATACATATAAAAATACTTGCTTAATAACATCTATGCTTTTTTATACATTCCTGCATAGCAATGCCATGATTATATCCTGACACTTCTGAATGAAAAGGCAGTGAAAGATAAATGAAAGAAGGACTAAATATTTGCATGTTATTTCCAAAAAAAAATTATAATAACGTTGAATTCCATTTTTGTTGGATTTTGCTCATCAAAATATTTCAAGGATATTATATTCACTTTTCTCAGAGAAGAGTTTTATCTCTGTACTTGTTTTTATATATAAATTATTTTATCATTTTCAAGATATATTTTTCTAAAGAAAAACCTTCACAAAATTATAATGACAACTGTTTGTTTTTCTTATGAACTAACATGGACTAACATGGATTTAAAAAATAATTAAACGGAAAATATCCTTTGAAATGCAAAACGCGCATACAATTTAATGTGCGATGTGTGTTTTAATGACATCATTTATGACCTTACTGCTTGAAAAGTTGAAAGTAAAAGCTGTTATTTTCAGAAAATGAGTGTAAGCTTGTATTTTTCTAAGATAATTTGTTCTGTTGATTACAGCATGCATTTATACAATTTCCCTAAAAGTCTGGAATATCGAAATTAAACATAAAAAATTATTTTATATCTGCTTGCTTGTTAAATCAAGCCAATTGAATTGCCGGTTTATAAAATTGAATTCAAGAGAGTAATAAGTATTTGTACTCGTAACCCATAAAATTATATTTACAGATATATAATTTTTTTCGAAACAATCATTTGCCAATAACAAATTCATTATTTTGAATTTTTTTATAACCTCATAACCAAAACAAAATAAACACTTGTATATTTTCTCGAATACACAGTCATTCACTCAGCTATGAAGTGTTGTTTTTCCCAGGAATCACTTCAATAGTGTTTAAATTATTTTCTACATCGATTGTTATCTAAACACTTAAGTAAAGGGTGTTTTTTTTAGAGGTATAGAACTTTAAGTTGTTAACACTTTTTAAACTGGCGGCCATTTTTTCACCTATCAAGTGATTTATGCATAGTTTGGTTTGGCATTTCAACATGAATAGACTGACGCCTGAACAACGCTTCCAAATTGTGCAAATCTATTATAGTCACTAAAATTTCAACTTTATTTTCACTCAAAATTCACATGATTTTTGCAATTATGAAATCAAGGAGGCCGCCTAGATCTTGTGATATCACACCTTTAGTTTTTTTTTTGGGGTCATGTGAAGTCAAATGTCTTCGTCGGTAAGCCAGCTACGATTCAATAATTGGAAGCCAACATTACTCGCGTAATTCACGATATACCTCGAAAATCGGACCTAAAGATTAGACTACGTCCGAGCTGGCCGTCGCGGTCATATGCCAGAAGTCGTATTTAAATTATAATGCCAGAAGATTATCTTTCGAAGAAAGTAAATTTTAAATCTATTTAAGAAATTCATCTTTGTTTTATTCCATTTCAAAGTTCTATACCTCTGAAAAAAACACCCTTTACATTGGATACTCATTAACAGTTCATGCAACACAAAAGTATGCTGCTGCTGGTTAATATTTTTCCATGTTGTATTTTTATTTTCGTATTTTTATAAAAAGACAAAAGAAAAAAGATAATAAAATTGTATAACTTCATAGGCAAAGGAAAAAATCCTGCAAATGTTGAAATTCATTGGGTCACTTTGCCACTTAAAAAAGGTACAGCAGCTTAGGCTCTCTTTAGAAAATTCTTTTCTGCGTATTGAATTTTTTTTTGGTATTTTTGGAATTCTTTTTAAGAAATCTATAAAACTAAAAAGTTTTTGTGCGATCAAGGTTCCTTGCTATAGTCTTAAAGTGAATTCGCTAATGTTAGCGGGACAGTCTATGTTGCTATGCAAAGTGTTATAGAGTACACTATTTACCTTTTTAAGTACCCTATCATAAGCTTCTTCGGTCTGTGGTTTTAACCTTTGATGTCATTCAATTTTATCACATTATCATTGCTGGTAGTAAATAATTATAAAAGTAATTAATAAATTTTTTCAAGGTTAGTAGAAAAATAATTGAGTTGATGAACAAATTTTTTGATTTGAATTTGCCTTAAATGGTGTTTCTTAGTAATTCAAACAGAATAGTACCATATATCAAAATAGATTGAGAAACTTTGGAACTGTGACAAAATTTAAGTTAATAGCTAAGTATTACAGAGAATCATTTTACTAACAACAGATCCTATTAACATATTTTTGAAACTATAACATACCAGTAGCATGTTAGTTCCTTTAGTCATATCACACAAATTAAGAGCTTTGAATCTTAGTTTACGTAAAATGTGTATATACATATGTATATTTGTAAGCTTCTATTCTCATGTCTTTGTCTGACAGCGCATCTTGTTTCGCATAACTCTTTTTTGTTTTTCTTTGGCATGAAGAGCCATTGCATAAACATGCAATTAACTTACATTTAACTTTATAAGTAAACGCTACCAGCAAAACGAAATTTTTTTTAACTTTCAATGTTTTGATTTTTTTTAAAGTTACTTTATTACCCTTATTAGCGTTAACTTTGCAAACTTGATGAAAGACGTATTAATGAACGCAGCTGCTATGTTATGGCAATGCTTGTTCGTGGAAAAGTTTTACCCTTTTTTATGGTGTAGATTGCTGTGTTGTTTTTTAAAGTACACAAAAAAAGGTAGCATAAAATTGAAAAACTTTACAAAATTTGTTGATATTGTAATTTTCGACTTTATGTTTATTAACTGACCCTCTTAAATTATTACTTTATTCACACTGTATTATTAGCTGCTAATTTTCTGTTAACACTTTTCTTTGCAATTAAATTTTATTATATGGTTATAACCCTCAATTACAAAGGAAAAGTTAATAAAGTTTTTCACTGCAGGGACTGAAAAATGTTAATTTTTTGTTTGATAAATAATTATATGTATATGTGTAAATTTTGAAAACAAACTCTAGTGCATACATAAATGCATATTCAGTCAATTTAAAATCATTCTCAGTTTTCATTCATAGAAATTAAAAAAATCTGCAGACTTTAAAAAGACTGGTATCTTATGCCATCAATATTTATAGAAAATCCATATGAGAATACCAAACCTAAGCTTCAATTTAAGAGTGTACATGCAAAAAGACACACACAGCAACACTCAATTGCTGCTAAAAAGGAGCAGAAGATATTAACAGAAAAAAGCAATAAAAATGTATTTTTATGAGCTACGTGGAATATAAATCTCTATTGAAAGCATGTTTTCATGTAACCCAAGATAGGGTGAATGCCATGGTAAAATAATATTGTTAGTATTTGCATTAGTATTCCTTTGAAGTAGAATATGGTTGGTTGCGTACATATGTAACTTGTTGGTACTACGTTACATATAAAGAGATACTTGTTACCTTGTTACTCCAACTGCACATACATATGTGTCCAGTGCTCGTCATGAGCTTAAAATGACTGTGCACAACAACAAAAGACTAACAAGCGTTAAATGTGTAGTACACGATTAAAACCACTAGAGAACAATCAGCATTTGCAACGTTGTAACGAAACATGACATGAAGGTTGCATTCAGGCAGAAATAAAGCAAACAGCTTAATGCAGTCATTCGTATTAGACGGTGCAAGAGTGCTGGGTATTTTTTTTTTTTACTTAAAATGAAAAAACTAAAAAAAAATTTTAATATAATCTTAGATGTTGGAAAAAATACGTTTCTCGGATTTGTATTAATGCGCAATTACCTTAAAATTCTGCTCCAAGAATCATCCGATTTATTTCGTGATATAATAAACCCTCTGCCATTTTCATATCTTATGTTAAACCGTAACCTATTTACTTTATAATTTTTGATTATATTTTTAAACCAAAATTCTTAAGTGGAATAGAACCAATCAAAAATCATTCAAAAAGTTATCAAAATATGTGCGAAACGCAAAGAAAGCTTACCAAAAGTACAATAAGTCAGCAGGTTTTTCATCTCTAAGTTATTAAATATATGAAGTTTGAAGAAACCCAAGAGCTTGCCAAAAAAAAAATTTAAATAAGATTTTCTTTAATAAAACTCCGTATAAAAGAAACAGAGAATTGTGATGAGTATTATTAGCGCATGGCAAAAATATAATGTTCCCATGACACAATGCCTTGATTAAAAATACACTTTCCAATTAGATACAAAAATTTTGAAATCAAAACGATTTTGATAGTATGAGGCTAACCTCTTCAAATCGATTAAGTCAACCATTTTTATATCTCATTTTATTTTTCATTTGACTGAAGTTTAAGATCACACTTGCAAAATTTCATTTATGATACATTTAAGATGAAGCGCTTTATTTTAAAAGGGTCTTCATGCGGCATGCTGACTTCAATCGTCTTTTTCATTTTTATCCCTGTAGCCATCATCACAATCATCCTCAGGATAATGATGATGCCAGTGTTGCACAGGTCGCAAACTATTTGTGAAAATGAAAAGAAAACAAAAAAAATGCAGATGATACATGCGAATATAGCTCTAAAACAAACAAAAAAAAAAGCAAAATAAAAATGAGAATTTAAAAGAAAATCCTAGCTGTGAAAAAGAATTACGACTTCGCCACAGGGCGTTACTTTTGTGTTGCTGTTGCTATTGGATTTTTTCGTCACTATTTTATGGTTTTTTCGTATGTAGACGTAAATTTGTGGGACATTGCTTGCAGTTGTAATAGATTTTTTTTTTGTTTTCTTAATGACACACTGCATGCTATGTTTTGTATCCATTTGACATAGATCACGTTTTTGACTTTAGTTGTTAAAAGTTGAATGAATTCCAAAGATCATGCGCATTTATAACTATTAAATTTTAATTTAATTAAAATTGTCAATGCGTTGAAAAATCTTTGTGCAAAAAATTTTAATGGACATTTTATCTAGTTCCTCTTTATATAGTTAACTCTTTAACTTGCCAAACCGTTTTTGATAGGTTAATTAGCTTAAAAAATAGTAAAAGATTCTTCTTATATTTTTTGTTTACATTGAAAACTTCTAGAAGTGCAATTGGGGCGGATGTCCGCTTCAGATGAAATTTCCGCTAAGCTTCATGAATGAAGTAGACAAAAATGTAATATTATTATGGTTACATTACATTTAAAAATGGCAATTGCTAACAAACTGCCAAGATGCAGCGCAGTCTTCGTCATGCATGTGAAGTGGAAGGGATTAAAGTTAACAATCAGGCAACATTGTCCACATTAATGCCGAATTTTTTTTCTTTTTAAAAATTTGAGGCAGACTTTTATCCTACAGTATCTTTTTCATATAAATGACACCATAAATATTCATTAAGTAAGATTTTTAACAAAAGCAGAGTCCCACAAGAATCGCATTGTTGCTTCCATAAATCAAAATAAAAAGGTTTTTTACGTACAGGAAAAGGATTGTTAAAAAAATATTCTTTAAACAAAGCGCAGTAATCCTTCATATAAAAAAGAAACAAGTTATTTTGCTTTGAAAAAATAGGGTTTGATGACTTTTCTGTGCAAATGATTCAAGTTTTTTTGAAAGAACATGCAAAAATCAAGTGCTTTGCTGCTACAACAATGCAATCGTATGCAATTTGCACTTGAATGCAATTTAGTAACTGTAAATATGCAAATGTGCAGACGCATATAAAGGAATACGAGTACGACAGCGTTGAATGCATTGAACGTCTTTTTTTTACAACGTATGGCTTGTAACACTTAGCACCATTAAAGGTCCGAGCGTTTCCGAGCAAATTCCTTTATGTTCTTAACAACAGTTGGGAGGCGAAATGGCAACAATTGCATGCGGATGTGAAAAATATGCAATATTTCTGTATTCCTGTGTGGAAATTTTGTTTCAAAAGTAAAGCAACATTTTTAACATTCAAAATTTGTCAGCATGCACCGAAATATGCATGGGCCAAACTCTGTTAAATAGAGCAACTCTTTTCTCAAAGAACTTCAATCTAATGACTTTTTATGCAGATCAGGAGATTGATTATTCTACTGCTCATCTAAGGATATCAGTAACTTTAAAAAGATTTTAAAATAGATTTGAATATCAATTTAAAAATATTATCACTGCGGTAGTATCTGAATAATTTGTTCTGATATAATAGGAAGTAAAATATAATGATTTGAAATTTTTCTTATATATACATGAATAACTCTTTTTTTTTAATATAAATTCGTTAAAGAATTCAACACATTAAAATTTTTTCTTGAAATTGCAGCATGTTGGAAAAAATCTGCAACAATAATTGACTGGAATTGACCCATCCAATTAGCCTTTTAAAATAAGTATGAAGATATAATTTGAAGCTAACCAGACCTCAGGTGCTCAAGCACATTTTTGCATGACGTTGAAGTAACTTTTAAAAAATTATTCATTTGCAATAATTTCATTTCATTTCATTTAAATTAACAGCAAAAGGTGCCTATAATTTGAATGACAGCGGAAAATAGCATCAAAAGATATGAAAGAGAAAAGATTCTGCTGAAATCACGATATTTAAATTAACGATTAAAAATTAAAATAAAAATTGAGTGCATAAAGGATTCTCAGCACGAAATTGATGTGCGCGAAACGGCGTGCATTGAAGCCACTCAAAAAATTATCTGTACAAATGTGAAGTGTTCGGTAAGCCACGTGTATTGCGCATATACGCTGAATGGAAAAAGGTACGGCGACAAGAACACAGGGCGAAATTGCTATTGGAAATGTGCATTTTAACAAAAAGCACTTTATCGAAGTTTGTTCGAAAATTTAACATATGAAGTGAAGTAATAAATTAATTAAAAATATATTCAAAAGTACAAATGGTGATTTCAGTCAATCTGTGAGCATAGTTTTAAAATAATTTTCCGTTTTTCATGTATTATTTCCTTTGTTTTTATCAATGTATTCATTAGAAATAAATTAATTAAATTTATTTGCCTTGGGCTGTGCAAGCATTTTAATTTTATATGCTAACTCGATTTACATTGAGCTTAACTAATTTATTTTATAAATGCAATAAGACGAAAATTATATTACGTGAATTAAAAAATTTTTCAATTCCCTGCGGTAAGTAGAACCTAAAAATATGGAGTCAAGAAAAAATATGTGTAACATGACGTATGAGTAACATTTAATTTATTTTGTTAAATACAAAGTGTGTACTTGTATAACCATTCAACATTTTTATTTGTTATTTTAAAAGCAAAGTGGATGAATCTGAAAAAATCCATCCATATCATAGCATGATACATTTATAATTATGAAATTTTTTTATTGTGGCTTTGATTATTTTTGTAAACAAATTACAGAACAAGTTAACTAATTTAACAACGCTTGAATTATTACGAAGTTGCTCACTGTAACATTTTAGTGCTGCATTTGATTTCTTTCGAAAAACCTCAAAATTTAATTATTTCTGAAAACAATGAATAATGAAAATGAGCTTGTGAAGCGAAACCACAAAATTAAACTCAAGTCTTTCTTATGTGTCTTAACGCTTCAGTGATTAGTAATTTTAATGAAAAAACTTGAGAAATGATCCGTATTAACATCCATATGTATTGTTGTATGTATGTTGAATTATTAAAACACAAGCACTTCCACATGCATGGGCTTATGCACTAATACCACAGTATTTATTTGTTTTATTTCCCCATATGATCTCTTGTGCAAATATATATCATGTTGATGACGGCATGATGGTGCTGCTTCCAAAATCCATTTACAAAATTTCAATTAAAAATAAAATTTTTTGAGCGTCGGCTTAGATTGTATTTGTGGGAATTTAATATTTTTGATGTTTTCATTGTTTTATTTGTCATGGGAGTTTTTATTATATTGTGGAATATAATGCGCACATAGCAAAATACATTATTTATTACTGGTTAAACCTTTTCATAAAATTTTCATTTTCAACATTTTTAAAAAAAATAAAACTAGAAATATGTATATATTGCATTTTATGATATGATTTACATAAAATAAAATTTTTGTGAGCCAAGTTTGGTTGAAACATAAAGCATTCCATAGGAAATGTATTCTTTTTATCTGGAAATATGTAGAAAAAGAGTACGAAAGTATTTCTATGATATTGTTAGAGTTTTCAATGGAATACTTTAAATTGTATTGGATATAATACATTTTCTAGAATTCCTCTCTAAAAATAACTTAAAGTCAATAACTTAAAAAATTATACCCTGTGAGTTGAGATAAGAGGTAAGTTAAGATTTATTGAAGATATTTGTCGAATGATGAATTATATGAAAATTTAATTTATTGAATTGTTTATTTTATAAGTGATGGAAAAAGTTTTTACTCTTAAATTTTTCTTCAAAATTTTCTTATTTTTTTGAATTTTTGTGACTCCAAGTGTAATAAAATTCGCTAACTCTCAAATTAATTTTAAACCACATGACCTAAAAGTTCTGATTTCAGATATCAAACTTAACTTTGTTGGCATGAGAGACGATACATACGATTGAATGTTGGGATGTACATACATGTTAGACTGTCTGTTATTTCACAAAATTATTTAAAAGAATACCGAGTTCATCTAGTTTAGTAATAAAAAAAATTGACGGCGTTCATATAAATAAAAAATAAAACACTTCAAATGCTCAGTGGAAAGTAATGTTGGTCTAAAATAATTATTTTTTATTTCAAATCTAATTTTCAACTAAAACATTGGGTTACTAAACTTGTTGTAAAAAAATGTTAGGGAATAACATTCAGTCTAATGTGTACATATGTAGCTATGTTGTGTTTGAAGAAGAGAATGTCTATGAACTACGTTGCCTGTAAGGAAGAACGACCTTACCACATCCGCATTACTGCTGTTATAACACACACACGCTGTTGAATTTCTATCTGCTTATTTGAAAACACAATTTAACTAATTCAAGCCTTAACCAATTTAAGTCTAGTGGTTTTTGTGATTCAACATGTTAATTCAGCTACCACTTCTACATTTTGATTCGGTATTTTTAATGCTTTTTAATATTTATTTACCATAATATTAAATTAATGTAAGATTTTAGCATAGAAGGTTATTTAGCTAAAAATTTTAACCTATACATCCATGAAATCCAATTTGTATCGTGCTTAAGTCAGAAAAAAGTTGAAAATAATAAAACTTATGAATTTCTTTGATACTATTGCATGCTTAGTAACAAAAAGAAGGTAAATAAAGTGCGGAATGTGCATCATAAGAGCAAGAAACAATCTATGCTATCAAAAATTTAAGTTACATATATGAACAAAACTGCTTATATTTTAACGCCTAAGAGCAAGTTTTTAGAGATTTGAAAACTTCATACCTGTGAATGAGCATTAAAATTGGCAAAATTTTGCAAAAAAATTATGAAACAACTTCACTACAGTAAAATTTTGATTATGTCTTAAAATTAATGATTTCAAATCAGGAGATGAGTTAAAAAAATCCTAAACTCCACCGGTACATTCGCTAAGCTATGCTCAAATTAAACTTGCAAATTATATTGAAGAGTTGACTTCACTTAATTGAAAAATTTGATATAAAATTAAAGCTCTTAAATTTTTTGCCAGTAAATTGCTTTCTATAGCTACTGTTTTCAAATTCTATTAAATGAAGTTGAATCACAAATTTTAACATTCAGAAAAAAAAAAATAAAAAAACGAACTGAAATTTTCATCAAGAATTTTCTATTTTCAGTGCAAAGGGCAAATATCATATAATCTGTCGCCTGCAATACAAAAATTCATTGTCAACATAAAAAAGAAAAATGAAATGAAACCTGTATCAAATGCACAGGTGTCAGGAAAACAACAACAGCATGTATGTGTGCACAACAAGAAACACAAGCACAAATGTAAAAAATTAAAAGAGAAATCATACTCGTATGACATTTAAAAATATGAACATAACATAAATCTGTGTCAGAAAAAAATAACAATTTCATGCAAATAAAATAAAGACAATGAAAAAAGCTCAACTTTCAACATCATAATGACAAAAAGACAAACCAAGTGACAACTTTATGCTGACGACCTCTAATGATTTGATACACAAGAGATGAAAAGCAGCAGCGAATGTTGCACTCATGTGCAATCAAAAATGAAAAATATAAATAAATTCAAAGAAATAATCACTTCTCAAAAAATGTTGTATATGTTGGTAGCTGATTTAAAAAATAATATTCATGTGTAAAAAGGTTGCACTGTAAAAATGAGAAAAACTTAAAAAAAATATTGTTTGGATTGTATTGTATTGCATAAAGCTTCAGTTCTCTTTCTATATACACACAGATATAACTTTTTCTATCAGTGCTCTTTATCCCATGACAAAAGAAAAGTTTTACTTTGACTTATTTTCCCAAAATCAATTATTTAAGTGATTTTTGCATATTTTTTTCAATTGTTTCTTATTTAGAAGAAATATTTTATTTGAATGAATCTGCACAAAAGTGATGTATTAAAATGAATAATATTTTATTAATAGTTGAGATTTGTACTTTTTAAATTTGCGCCAAGTCATAATGGAGTTTTTAAGCAAATTTTTATAATTTTATAATGATTATGTTCTAAATTATTTTATTAAATTGACTGGCAATAATTTTCTTTTCTGTTTTTGACCAACTAACTAATTACTAACTAATTCAAGAAAATACGGAAAATTTTTGCAATATAGAACAGCTATTCATTGAGACAACGTATTTTCAACAAATGTTATCAATCTAACAACTACATCTACGGTTTCATGGAGTTAAAACTTAATTTGGTGTACTAAATGTGTTTTTAATTTGGATAAATTTTTCAATTGAAATAAAGTTCCTTAAATTATTCCCGTCACTAGTATTTCTTTATCTTCTAGCATCACCAGAGGCAAATCTTTACATTTCAAATCACTACATTTTAATATCCGAATTAAGTTATTGCTCATATTTAAATACCACATCAAAGAAATTTTCTTGGCTGCAGTTTATTTCTAGCATAAAAATTGACTTAGTTTTTTAATGCCATATCCCGATAGTTTAAAAATAAAAAATACTTTAGCACCTCTAAAACTTTATCATTGAGATTAATTTTTTAAATTATTTCACTTCTTCTTCGGAAACTTTGTATGCATAAGCTTAAAATAGCAGTGTCCTTTGCTCAACCTGTCAGTGCACATTTTTTAGGTACTTGCAGCCTCCGATTGCCCATTCCTAGTAAAGAATTTGCCTCTCACTAAGTTTAGTGTTATGAGAAAAATTAAAGCAAAATGCTGCCGCAGGCCAAACAAGCATTAAACAAGCCTAGGTAAGCCAAAGTGTTCGCATGCATACACACAGTCACACGCAAATATGAATTTAACTTAAGTTTGTCATATGCACTTCGTACCTACATTTATATATATGTTGTATATACATATGTATGTAAGGGCGTTTTCTGTGTACGTTAGTAAGGGTCTGCCTGTATTTACCTTGTGTCGGTGTCTGCTTGTCCTTAATTGGTACAAAGTAATATTACCGGATTAAATAAGGTCATCATTTTTATTTTCACAATGGACGTCAGTGGACATTTTGTAGATTAGGGGATTATAGTAAATATTGTGTCGTGCAAAAATAGTTGTAATAATAATAATATTTAGTTAAAAATAAGAATTTTCGAATATTAAAATATTTTATAGAAAATAATTTTCTAGCCACGAATGCTTACAAGAAAAAACGAAATTACTTTCATGAAAGTTTCAGTTAATCGTATGTGTACTTCTTCATTTTACAAGAACATAGTATTCCTCATTTATATGTACAGCATAATATATCTATAATCCTAGCTATTGCCTGTTAAAGGCACTAGACCATAAAAGTTGGCATAACAAACTTTTTGCAGGCATGTAGTATGTAAATAAACATTGCTACATTTGAAATTGTTTGCGAGCACTTCAACAAATTTCTGTCAATTAAGCGCACAAAAGTGCAGTTTTTTCTGCAATGCCACGTATGCTGTATACGCTGCAGAACGAAGGAAAAACTTTATGGCTCTTAAGCTACCTGCCTTTCTAAGCTGCGTGCAAAGTTAAGCGGCTGCGTTGCTGTGCATTTTTCAATTTTGTTATTTGCGCTTCTCGACAAACAGGCAAAACTCTCTGTGGTGTTTTTTGTTGAAAAACTTATGTTGGCATAAGCTCAAACATTTCGAAAAAATAGAGTATGCAGTATTCACGCATCCAGTGAAAATATAATAAGTAGAATATGTGGGTGAGTATATACACTTGCGAAGGGATGTGTGAACTATTTAATGTTTCTTCTGTTACTAACTATTGCCAAAATGTGTTGAAAAAGATAAACAATATTGAACAACTACATAAGTTTTAAGAAAGGCCAAAAAATAACGTTGAAATTGCAAAAGCGCTGTTGAAAATGTCGAAAAAATCGAAAGTTTTGATATAGCTAACCAAAAATTGGTGCTCTGCAATATTTTAACCTAATTTGAACTTATTCTAGTATCAACATTTTTTTATCATAATTAAAGCATTTGGAACTTGCTCTGAAAATAATCTGAAAATTTAGAACTCAATTGGTTTTTCAGTATGTATATCGTGACTGCTTTGACCTTTCAATTAAAACATTGATGATATATTATATTTGCAAGCATATCACTACTAAGCATTTTTACAAAGCTTCTTATTTGTAGTTCTAAAACATTGACAACACGAAAAACTTTGTAAGTCGCTTTCCTTTTTTAAAGTTTGGAATTTGAATTTTTTATAGCACATACAACACGATAAAAGTGCTTACAGGCTTACTCATTAAAATTCCTAAATAGATAGATATCATAATGGAGTGCATGACATTTTCGGCAATGATTTGTATTTTTCTCTTAAATCTAAACAAGTGTCCCTTTCAATACTCAATTTTATAACAAGCACAAAAAAATTAATTTAATTTTGTTAAATCATACAAGTTTGCTTCGTTATTATTGGATAACCATCAATGAGTAGACAAATTCAGTTGACATAGTGCACCCTTGTTATTGAGTTGAAATGCCGGAAAGATTATCCCTACCATAACATTATAAGTATGCTATTTAAAAACTCTTTCTACATAGATTTTACTACAAAAGATTTTATAAAAAGAAGCATCACTTTACTTCAGTTACAAAACTTTCAACCCCTCTTCTTTTCTTCCACCTTGTGTTGTTTTAAGGTTGTTTGCGTTTTTATTGAACTCAAGCTGCCAGCAATTTTGACCCTCAATAGTTTGTGTTTAAATGTACTGAAAATTTTTCTTGATATTGATCGGTTATTACCTTTGATTCATTAAAAGTTAATCATATAAATAGATATTTTGGAAAAAAAAACATTACTTTGGTTCCAAGGTTAATAAAAAATGGAATTTACTACAATGTACTTTATTTATGTTATAGTCGAATTATATTCAATTCAAACTATGAAAAAAGTATAGAAGACAATTGAAGACATTGAAGCTGAAGTGACTAAAATTTTTGTTACTCATAATTTTCAGAATTTGCATGTTTTGTTTTGGTTTTAGTTCATTCATGATGAAATATCAAGCAATACTGAATAAAAATATCATAACAATTAAACACGACTCATGCGTGATCTCTCATAAAATCCATACTGAAAAAAAAAAAATTCTAAAGATATTCTCCTTTTTTTTTACGGAATATTCCTTTCATTATTTCACGGTGTTTTACTTCACAGTTGCATATTTCCATTCATCAGTGAGAGCCCATTCTATGTATATGCACATTACGACACAACAAAAGTGAGTAGAAGAAGACAAATAAATCCTTGAAAAGATGTCAACAATCAACAGTCAGCACTGAATAAATGTAAGAGGTGGCGGCAGCTCATTATTTCACGCAGACAGGTACCACCTTTTAATGTTGCGACTTTTTGGCACCGCTGCTTTCCGTTTAAGTGTGCAACTCAAGCAACAGATGCGGGTGATGATAACAACATAATTCTCAGTGTATGCTTACTTTGCCACACGATGTTTGTTAAGCTTTTTCTGCATCTGAATTGTCCTTTTGTGTTGTCATTTCTAAAGTCTCGCTAATTTATGCCAGAAACCAGACATTGAAAGAGAGCATGAAATAAGCAGTGTAGATGGCTGATGCCAAAATAGTTAAGCTGATTAAAATGCTAGAGTGTGTAGCTTTGGCTGAATTTATTTTTGCTACGAATTTGAAAAAGCTTCGTACACAAGATCAACGAAACTATGTCCGCGTGCATAGCACTCCTTTCACCATAATTTTTAAAATGATTGTGAATTTTGACGCCAAAATTTAAAGGATTGACATATTTTTGGACATGCGTTTATGGCATGTCAAAGAGTAGGTAAAGATTTCTAACTGAATTCACAATAAGACATTGTTGTGTTGAGTCCTATGCGAGTGAATGAGTGACATAATTTCGGTTTAATTGAAATTTTTGGCGGATTTTGATTGATTGATTGAATTGAGTTGTCAATGTTAACATGTTACCGTTGAGGGGCAGCAAAGACGTCACGGCAAATGTGAGATAAACACAGAGTGAGTTGAAAGTTGTGACTTATCTAACTAAGCTATTGTTCTAGTGGATACACGCTGTTGTTGTTGCTTTAATTGTAACTGATAATTTACTTTGATTTCCTTGTGGATTTCTACGCTGCCATTTAAGCGTCCATAGCTGATATGCTGCAATACTTGAGCGACATCATAAGTATTCCAATCTATCGTTGCAAATCGTGTCGTATCTTAAAATTACGGAAATTAATACATATATGATATATTGAAGTGTAAGCACACTGATGCGAGATAGCGTTTGTGTAAATGATTAGGCAAACAAAGGTGCAAATGATATCAGACTACAATAAGAGCGCTGAGTAGTAGCACTTAAAGCAAATAATTTAATATGCTTGCATTACCAATATTAATTAAAATTGTTTGTTGAATAAATTTTATTTAATTTGTTAGCTGGAGCAAGTTACCTAAAAATTTTATCTAGAATATTTCCTTGCAGAAGTTTTTTTTCTGTTTACTTTTAAATTAATTTAATTTAGTTATCCTTTGGGTTTTCATATTTTAGGCTGCAAAATTAAGATGATTTTCCTTAAGCATGTAGCAGTATCTTTTGTTTTTTTAACGAAGTGAAAAGTTTTTACAAAATCTCTTAGACATTTTTACATTCATATTGCTTTACTTTCACCGGCAGCTGAGTAAACATGACAGATGCACATTGATCTGGGGTGAATTTTTTGTTTTATAAAACAAGCGGATTAAGCATTAAGGCTTTAACTATTTAAGTACATATCGAAAGTTTTGTTAAAAATCTGCTCTAATTTAAGTTTACTTTAATTATGAACTTAAAGTGCCAAGCCAGCCATTTGTCTCTGTCGCTGACAGAAATTCGTGTCCAATGCTGCATTCTTTTAATTAAACCTCTGAGAATGCTAGCCAACAAACACGTAATAATTTGCGTTTAGAAAACCAAAACCTTACGCTGAGTCTTATACAACTGATGACAATAGCTTATTGTAATTTGCATAGATATTAAAATTTCTTATGAGGTCATTAGTTAGAAAAATGAGCAAGATGCCAACTGAATTTAAATTGAACACTAGGGTGGTCCAGAAACTCCTTTTTTTAGTTTTCAGCCGCCTTCGCGAAATCATAGGTTCATCATGGATTGAAATGAGGATCCTATTTTTTCAGAGGGAAAAAAAAATTTTAGAACTCGCGCTACTCGTTTTTGTATAAAAAAAAATGAAGGTCTCATAACATTTTAATTTTTATAAGATACTAGCTGTTATTTTATTAAAACTTACACAGGTCTTAATTAATTTATTTAAATTATTTTAATGCTCAGAGGCTAAAGGGGATTATTCTATATATGGAACTTAAAGATTTTCAAATGTTATCGATTTTTGTAAAAGTTATGTGCTTTGAATGCAATTTATTCAAAACTACCACGTTCAATTTTTTTATTTTAATGCTCAGAGCCTAAAGGGGAGTATTCTATATATGGAACTTAAATATTTTCAAATGTTATCAATGATCACAATATATTATGAAGGCAGTAATTTTGAAGGAAGTATTTAAAAATTAAGTCACTATTTTAAAAATAAATTTACAAAAATTTGGTACGAAAATATTGTTAAAAAAATTTTTTTATATTGGCGATATTAAAGTTAGAGAAAACTCACAAAAAAATTCATCGAAAAAAATTATGTAGGTCACAACATTATTGCACAGCGACAACCGTTTTGTGGTTATATATAAAGAATGTACTTATTATTTGTTAAAAGATTGTTATTATAAAAAACTTGATTTTTAAATAAAAAAAAAAAACAGCATAGTTTTCAGTGAAGTTTTTATACCAACATACACAACGTCTTTACATAAAAAAATGATACCTTCACCGGAAATTGTTGCAGATGTAAAAATAATTGCATTTTATATGAAATTGTTTTTAGCTTTGTGCTGCTGCTCTTTCTGAAATAAAGTTAATGTCAAAGAAAATGTAAACGTAAAGGTATAGGTGCAGAATAAAGTTGATTATCATAAAATCACGGAAATTGATGTCATTACGTGGAAAAAGATGGTTTTTTTTAGAAAAACTATTCAACGTTCTTTTAGTAACAGTTTCTAGTATCATAATTTTACACGTAAAAACTGTAGTTATAGCAACTTTTTTATTAAGTTTTTTACAAATTTTTTTATATGAAAAAGTCATAAATATATTTTTAAAAACAATTGAAATATTAAATCGGTTAAAAAGCCAAGTTGAGATATTAGCATTCTGTGGATAAGTGATTATCAATCCATTAATTTATGTCTCCAAACTTTTCTGTAAAGCATTAAATGCATAAACCTAAACTTTCTAATGTCGCTACCGCAAATTGAATTAAATGACATTTATACGCTCCGCCATACCAATTTACTTTAAAGCAATCTACTTAGCTATTTATTTTTTGTTTATTTATTATTTATTATGTTAACAGGCAAGTTTACTTGTAATGTAATTGCATCACTCTTATATAAAGTGATGTAAGTCGAAAGACCTGCTGGTGATTTGCTTAATTTCATCAAGTGCTTCAAACAACAATTTTGTTTGTATTATGTACAACATATACAGGAACTGAGTCAAAAAAGCATTTTTCAAAGAACAAATGATATAATCAATTATGTCTAATTCGAAACTGTATTTTTTTTTTAATAGAAACTATTTACTAATACGAAGAAGATTTCTTGTGAAGCGTCTTCTTTAAAAATAAATAAGGACTTGTTTCACTGACTTTCAAATAAATAAACTTACACTTTCATAAACATACATATAAAATTCAAATTTGTGGTATTCAGCCAATTTTTGGTTTGGCTTAAAACAATATTCCAGGCTCAAAGTTTTGATTTTATTTTGTATAAAAGCAGAGGTTTGAATATGGTAATTTCTAAAACTTATACAAATATTTCTACCTATGCTAACAAATTAATTTGTATATTCTGTTACAATTAATTCAATTGAGCTTATGTTCGATCTTTATTTCATCATTATCAGGAATGAAAACTGAACGAGTCTATTGCTCTTAAAGTTCTTTTCAGTAAATATCTTGAAAATCACAAATTAATACCTTACCATTAAAAAAGGTAATGTTTTCTACATAAAAAAAAAATTGTATTAATCATCAGTCTTGATACTTCGCTCATTAATATTAAAAAAAAAGCAGCTGCTTTCTTTATATTTCCTTGTTAATAATTTTTATGATGATTGTCATAGCAATATCTATAAATGTTATATTTTATCATCAACAACATGCTGTGCAGCGCTTAACACGATAATTGCTTAGCATACTTTAGTAAGGTATCTTCACTTAGTGATGACAGTACTATCGAAGTGCTGAGATATCGTTAACTGATATAATAATTCTAGAAATTTATGGAATACTCAATGCTATAAGAATACAAGTTGAAAAATTGCTGTTTTCGTTTACATCCTTAACTTATATTAATATTAATTATATAATTGAAAATAACTTCGTTTATATTTATAAATTTTATTCAGAAGTTGTTCTTTGCAATGAACAACCTGTTTTAAAATAACGATAGTTTGTAAAACAACATGGGCAAGGAAATGACATCCGCTGATGTGTTCTTGTATATGTATTTATTTTTTTCGATGTGATAATACGTAGTTCATGGTATGATGTGGAATTCTGTGACATTAATGACTTTTTTGAAAGGTAGGCGTAGCCGCACAGTCTTTAATGAAATATTAATTTCCTTTAATTGGGTCGGAATTATTTGTCAAATTGATGATTTAACATTAAGTATTTCAGCATATGTCAAATCATTGTTGCACCTCAATATTTGAAAATTATAATAATTGAAATATTATATGTGATAAATTCTACGAAAAACGTTTCTTGAACATAAAATTTTAGAAAAAGTTTCACTTAAAATTTTATATTTAAATACGAGTCCTGGATATGAGCGGTGCTTAAGTAGTAATAATACAAGTATATTTTTATTTACAAGAGTGGAAAACATATTAACTACTAAAATATTACAATTTTGTTCCATCTCTAAAAATAATCCAACTAATCCTCATTTCTTCATTGTAGAAAAACAGCATAGCAACGAAAAAGTAAATTAATTCAAAAACGCCACTAAATGTAAGTAATGTATAGCGCAGGTATTGCATTGTTGTATGTGCTATAAGCCAAATCGTTGTTGCTTTGGGTTAGCTTGGTTGAGTTGCTAAATAAATTATGACAATTTATGCAATAAATTTCTAAAATTATGTAATTTGCTGTTGTTGGCTTGAAATTTTGATAACGTCATTACATTTTATGTCAATTATGCTCTAATCTTTGACGCCTTATAAAAGTGCACACAGAACTTACATTATGAAAGTAAGGCAGAATGAAAAATTGTTGACTAGGAGTTCTGATTGAAGAATATTGTCAATTTCTACTAACCTTTTAAGATCAAAATTTTGATTTATGTAACGATATGTGTACATTTTATATACACAAATCAATGTTGATTAATAGAATATCCTTTCTTTCTGTCTTTTGAGAAAATAAGAAATTTTTGCACTAACTGCCAGAGCTGTTAACTTAAATTTGTTTAGAAAAATTTAATAGTAAGAGAATTCCACCTGCACTTCTACACTGAATAGATACAGGTATCTAAAATTGAATAAAGACACTTAACTACATTAGTCTAACCGCTTTAGGCATTATATTTCCTGTGAAGCTGCTTCTCCGCTATTGTGAGGTTTTCCTTATTTACTGATGTTACCAAAGTAACATGACGTTCTAAATTTCCTTTGTTCTATTTAAAGCGAATTGAATACTTAAAATTGGGTATATGATACAGGCGTTAAAGTTTCTATTTCATGAGACATAAATGTACTGCTATTTAACTGTTAGCAATATGGCAGTGTAAGAAAATGAATTTAAAAAAACAAAAGGGAGCATTATTAGCCTAAACGGTAGGATCTGTAACCTGGTTTCTCCAATTTTGCTGATTTTCATTTTAAGTTTAAGTTTGACTTGTTGATGATGAGCCATATTATGAATGCGTTAAAATTACTTAAAGATAATAAGAAAATAAAAAAATAAAACAAATTTTACAAATATTTGTCTTCCATAAAAATTGTGTGAACATAAAATGTTAGACATTAATTGGTCTTCCTTAAATGAAACTCAAATTTTTTGACAATGTTAAGACAAAGGAATAAAAAATAAAAAACTTCAACAAAATTTTCAACATAAGCACACTGTACATATATTATATAATTTATATACGTGTGCAGATAAAATCAATTTTCTTTTTCATAGCAACACTACTGTTAACTGCTTCATAATGTTACGGAATTTAGTGTTCACAATGCAATGTCCCAGGTGCTGACAACGTAAATTCAATTGCACCAATAGCAAATGTATTGTATAAATATTTTCTTAATCTAAATATAACGAAACGAAAAATAAACTTTCACATTTTATATTTGTCTTATTATGAAAACGCATTTCTAACATAAGTATGCAGGTAACTATAAAATTATAAGACTTGTTTGTGGATACAAGGCTCTGAAATAGATAAAATGTAGCTAAAAACTTACAATGATTGTGTTAATCACACACTTGTTTAATAGTTTCAATAAGGATGCTGAAAAACTAAAACTATTAGAGTTGCAAAAAAAACTTACCACTTACCATCGCATTGTAAAAAAAAATATTTTATAATAAGAAGTAATTTATTTTAAGAAGCTTGCTTGTTATTAAAGTGAATAATGAAATAAAAACTTTTCTAATTACAGAACATGCAAGTACAATCAGCATTAAAGAGAGCTTAAAATTACTAAAGAAAAGTGTGAAATTTTTGTTGGCCAACAGCAAATAGTAGATAATAGGATATGCAATGTACACAGGAAAGCATTAAGGAACTGGTCATGCAGTAACAACAAAGTAACGCCTGAGTTGCTGGAGGAGTAACTACAGATTGATAAACACGTTGCATGTTTGTCTTGGTATCATTCAATAAACCAATCAATTTACGCTATGTAGTCAGTGTGCAACGTGCTCTTTGTAAAAGTGTTTCATTTCTTTCACCTGCCGAATATGTTTCTTCTATTAAAATTGAGCTATAATGCGAAATCGTGTTATCAGTAGAATGTAATTTTACTGGCCATTATATACACGAAAAATCAAAAAACACTAATATTTTAAGTCACTTTGATGAGAAACCTTAAAATTTCCATTTTCGTAACTTTAAAATGTTTAGTCAAATATCGAGGATTTTCTGCTTTTTTTGAAAACAAAAAATATCCTCAAAAAATCTCAGCGAAAAATAACACTTATCTTACACAATTCATAATCGAAAATTTTATGCAACCAAGTAACAAAAGAAGTAGAAAAACTATTTCAGCAAAAGTTTCCATGGACTTATCGCAGCAGGAACAGATTTACAAGAGCTTTTACTTTTACGCAATGCAACGCTTGGTATGCTATGAATGGCTTTCGAACATTCAACATATACGTTGACTTTTTGCCTGAACATGTTAGCTTACAATTGTGTGTGCTTACTCGCATTAGCTTGTATGTGTGTGTGTGTGTGCATTTCTGTTGGTATTTGTATTTTGACTCAAGGCGATTCGCATAAGCCAGATTTGCTATAAGCTGCATGAAAATATTTTGAAATATTTTTTGTTTTACGTGGCGTATGATTAATTTTTATTTAAAAATATGCAAGTTTTAGTTATTTACGTGTGTTTTGATAACATTTTTAATTAAAGTTTTGGCATTTACGTTATTTTTTGAAGTAATTCGTTTTGAAATAAATTTTTGGTTTTTTTATAAATTTCTTTTCATAATTGTTTGTAAATTTGATCGGTTTTTATGGTAAAAGTTTGAAGCATCTTTCAAAATGTGTACGAGTGTTAAGTTAGCATTTTTAGGATATAATTTTGCCCTGAAATAAGTCAGTTAAATGCAAAAGCAACTGATTTAAATATAAATAAATAAAATACAATTTTGAATTTATGGCGAGGTTATAGAATTTAAAAGGTGAATCAAATATACACTTAAAAACTAATTGCATTTTAATATCTCTCGCTGTGTTTGCATTTTAAGCTTGTGTTTACCTATAAAATTTGCTAATGGCTATAAAGAATTTATTGCCAGCTATGAAGATGTAAATTTTAATCGGTCTATTGAAAGGTTTAACGAAAGTCGTTAAAATAAAATAAATTTCCTAGTGACAAAAATAGTTAACATTTCTCTTTTAGTTGCAATTTGTAAAATTTTTCACTACGAAAGGTATTTAAAAACTATTAAATTTTTAAAGGATAAATTTCAACATGAAATCGAAAATAATAAATGATAAGTAGATTGGAATAAAATCAACAGTTGCACTAAAAACAAATTAAAGATAAACATGAATCCTTTTGAACAATTTCAGGAAATAACATTTTTCAATTCTGGAGCTGCTCTCTCGAGTACTTTTTCTATTGAAATATTTTAAACTCAAGCATCTAGCTTTAATATGTTTTGCCTTGATTTTATCGGAACTTTTTTGTTGTCTTTGGTTAATTTCTGTCTTTCTGATAGCAATATGTTGCCTTTGCTGTTAACGAAAATTGACTTTGCATTAATTTTTTTGCTCAGACCCATGTAAATAGAATCTAATATTTATGAAACAAATTAAATATCCAATTTCGCAGTTCATTTAATGCGAAACAAAAACAAGTAAAACTTTTTTCATTGTTTGAACGCATAAAAGATATCAAAAAAGGAATTAGACAATATTAAACAAAAGAATGATACAGAAGTAAACAAAGCAAAAGGGTACCCAAATACATGAATACAAATTGATTTTTATTTTTTACGAGAGACTTATTTTACAGTTTTTTTTTTGAGAAATTTTTTTACATGCCATAAAATTTTATTTTAAGTAAAGGTTTGATTAAAGCTTAAACTTGATATGTCTTGCATGCTTTGGCTATTTAGCCTATTTATTTAGCCAAACAATGATAAGAAACAGCTAATATCGTAGCTCGTCTGCGTTTTCATATAAAACTTTAAAGGAAACATAAAAGATTTTTGTTCTGAAACTAGACAACATCTCAAAAGCTTTAAATCGCTAAGATAAAAATTCCAGGAACAATCGAAAAATGAATTCCGTTTCAAGACAATTTTTCCAAAAAGTTTTATACTTGAAAATTATTTAAACTTTGAAGCTGAATGCTGTTGAAGTGTAAGTACTTTGTACAGGTTCTGCTTAAAATGTTAATTCAGTAAATGCTGGCACTCAAAAAAAGAAAATGCTAAAAAAACGAAAAAAATAAAAAAGTAAATTCCTTGCAAGAGCAATTTATAAAAATAAAAAAATTATCAAGAAATTTTTTTGAGCAAAAGAAGCGTCCTAGGAGATATCCTTAATTATGGTAGTAAGTTTTCATTAAACTTTCCTGTAGTGAAAAATAAACTTTTTTTACTCTTCTACAAATGTTGACAATGTCGTTTGTTGAAATTTAAGATAAGCAACCGTCGACGTCATGCAGCGGCCACAGACACCTAAGAAGCGCAACTTTTCTTCTGGAATTTTTTTTTCAAATGTGCGATACTGTGGTAGACACTTGTTTAAAAATTATCGAACAAAGTACACAAAAGGTGCAAGGTCGTGATAAGTAATAATTTATTTGCCAAAGACAAAAAATTGAATTAAAAATTGATTGAAAAAGACGGCAGAGAAAACGATGACAAAAAAATAAAATTGTATACTGAAATGGATTGGTTTGCTACTTTATTTTTAGCAAAAAATTTATTAAAAAAATATTGTTGTTTGTTTGTTGAGGATTGTTGAAGTTTGATTAATTCGTTAAAAATGAAGCAATCTAAAATTTCTACACTTGAAGCAATTGCATATTTGAGCTATTTGGAAGAATTTTGGAAGGCATATTATTTAGGATGAATATTTTATTTTTTTGACAATTTTTCATTTAAAAAATTATACTCTGAAAAAAAAAAAAATTGCTGAAAACATAAAAGAAAAATGCGTACCAAAAAAGTCATTTAAAAAAATTTGCTGAATCATTTTTGAATTTTTTGTATTGGGAAAACTTCTTTTATACTTTAAGCTATTATTCTTCTAATTTTTAAAAAATTTCATTGCAAAGCCCTATTTCTAAGGAAGAGGTCAGATTTTCGGCAAAACCTGTTAGTGTTTGTTATATTAACCTTAAAGCTCCTTAAGCTAACGAACATTCTGTACACAATTTTATCTAAATCAAAGTCAAAGGGGTCAAATCTATTATGTAATACTTTTCGCTTTTTTTTGATTATCAATACTAAAATAAAACCTATTTTGTCGAAAAAATTTCTCAGTGTTCAGTACGAAAATGTTTCGCAAATATGTAAACTTTGTTTTATATACAATCAATAAATACTAAAGAAAGTTTTTGAAACACAATAAATGCCTGCCTTTGGTTGCTTTGCAATTTACTTAAGTTTTTCCAACATTTTCCACAAAAATATGAGATGTTTTATACATTTTTTTTTGGCATTTTTCTACCCAATTTTAGAAGAAATAGCCACAAAATATTTCGTGATTGTGCAAGGTTTGTGTAAGGTATGTATATCTGCCAAATATGAGTTATGAATAAATTTTTGCTGTCTGTGAAATAAACAACTTTTTTTTATTGCTTTAAAAGTTCAACAAAGTTTTCCAAATGTTTCTTTATACATATGTGCAGAGTGTGAAGAATAAAAAAATATTAACTGCATGCACGCACAAAGTTAAATATGTTCAAAGGATGAGGCTTTAGAAAGCTGTAGATCATTTGGTCATACTCTAATAAACAAAGTTTGATATAGCGTCAATTTTTCTTTGTATGTTTCCTTAAAACAGAGCTCATGAGTAGGAAAACGATTGTTTCGATATTATAGTAGAGAAATTTTAAATATTAAAATGTATCAAAAAATCTTTTCGCAGAGTTGTGAAAAATTATGTTTTCATGAAAATAAGCAGACATATTTTTTTGACAGAATTTAACATTGTGCTTCTTGGAGTTATTAATACATTTTTGCATTATGTGTATAACTTTATGGATCAAAACAAAAAACTAAATTCAATTGAATTCATCTTATTACAATAATTTTACTTTATAGTGTCCTTAAAAATATTCTTACAGGTATTTTAATGCTTGAAAGTAAGAGATAATCAGCAACAACTCATTAACAGCACTTTTGCTGCATAAAATAGCTAAGCATTTCCTTCAAATGAAACTTACAACGGACTATAAGACACTAAAGCGAAGTCAGACAGGAAATAAGGAGAAGATGCAATTTTACATTAAACGACAAAAACACGATGTTTTACATGGGACATTTCATGTCAACTGGATCATTGCTGCTGAAACTATTTAACACTACCAGGTACCTTTTTATAACATAGTTATCTATAGAGTTCATCATAGCTCATCTATGTATATACCAGTATTTTTATTCATAATTTTCTTCGCAAAATATCAACTATAAGATTGTAAGCTGTTCATTCAAGTGCCGGTATTTTTCGTTGAAATATATTGATAAGTCCTTAAATACTTATATGTGCACATGCTACTTCAATTGTTATGCGATAAGAACAGCGAATAGAATAAATTTATGGTAATATATACTAAACTTTAAAAGTTTTAAAATATTTCTATTTCGCGTTTTCAAAATCTGTGATCTTTTTCTTTATTTCAACTATTATCTGCATACACTTAGAACTTCCATAAGGAGCTCATATCAGCGTGAATTTCCTGATACGCTTAATTTAATCCCATTTACTGAATTTCCAACAGCGTAAGCGCTCATTTCCGCTAAGCGTATCTGCCTGAAGTGTCGTTAGTGAATAAAACTTTTCCCAAACAGTACGAAATATGCCTTACTTTATACCAAAAACTTACGCCAAACAAAAGCAGCAAAAATCAAAACAATGCAATATACTTATACAAAAACAGCTGAAGTTTCAACTCAATATTAGGCAATGTAGAAAAATCATAATAAGGAGGGAGGATAAAAAGTTTTCTGAACGTTCGTTGTCTAAATGGTTAAGGTTAAAAGTTGAAAAGAAAGCCAACCAGCCAGTCAGCTTTTCAACGAAAACTTACTTGAGTTTGGTAAATGTTAATGGCTGCCATTTAACCAATACAAAGACGAGAAAAAAAAAGGAGGTGAGAGATATTTTATTCCACACTTCAACATATTGGTTGTGTACTACTGTCTGTAGTGCAAAGCATCAGATAAAACGAAATGATTTCGGTAAAGACTCACAAAATTGCTATGAACAGCAATTAAGGCAGAAGCGCTTAATTGCCTGCAACTTAGCTAAGAACAAAACTTATGAATAATTTAAACTTTTGCGCATATTCGTATTAAATCTGTGAATGTTTTTCATAAATGAATTTAATGAGAAAATTTGGTTTCTAAAAGAATGTTAAAAAAAAACTTTAAAGAAGAAAAATTAATAAACTGGTCGAATGGTTCTCGAGAAAGTTCTGTTAAAGAGTACGCAAGAAATACTTACAATAAAAAGGGATATATTTGAAAGAGTCCGCGGTGAACATAGGGTTATTTTTATAACTTAAAAGCATATAAAATCAGCAGAGTTCGTCAATGTTTTTTTTAAAAACCGTTGAAATTTTAGGCTCGTCGGGCAAGGAAACAAACCCAAAGATATTTGCATTGGCATTCTACTGCTAGAACAACAGGATAATCGAAAATCGTGGGAACATAAAATTAGTTTAGTTTTTCAGTAGAATATGGACGAGACGGGACAACATTTCTTTCAGTTTTCGTGGATTGCAATAAAAATATAGATCAAATCCTGTTGGAAAAAAGTAACGAGGTAAATAAAAAAGGTTCTGTCGACTTTTTGAGCACATCTCATCACTCTCGACTGAATGCTTATTATTAGAAATATTCTAAATGGGAATTTTCTGGAAAAATAATATATGTATAAAAAATGTCATCATTGGGATGGAGTAGTTCTGCATGTACAAAAATCGCAAACTGTGAGTGCTATTAAAATTTATTTAATCACTTCGATGTTTTATTGCAAAAACATTAGCTTTATATTTTTTTTTTTGATTAAATTGTGAAAATTTGACTTGTTTGAGTTTAAGGTTTTGAATAAACATATTATACAAAACCAAACCTCCACATCTATCAAGTATACTCTTGCTGCGCATTAATGAAGTAATTAATTGTTGCTTCCTGTTGTTAATACTGGTTACTGCTGCATACTTCTTAAATCTTGACGCTAACACCACGCATAAACTTTAAACCGCAGCTGCAGCCTAAGTGCTACTACAACGCCAAATTCATCCCACTGCTGGCTTCATCGCACTTCCTCGTTAAGGATAGCAAACAGTGGTTACTCAACTTTGCCGCACATATAAAAGCAATGCAAACGCATTGAGTACCACTCAGCATAATGTGAGTATGTATGAGTTATTTTTGTAGCCAAGCATCAAAAAGGATAATCTAAAGATTTTGTGTAAAGTTCAAACTCACACACGTTCACACTTCACACAGACGCGCACAAAAGTAGACTTGCTTTGTAAGTTAAGAAGTAAAAAATGAGAAAAAAATTTACAATCATCGCTTTTGCAGCAATTTACACACATTTTTTTATATTCCATTCCATTTATTTGCAAGCAGTTTTCAGTTTTCTCTTGAAGAAAAAAAGCTAGGTAGCACTCTCGCATATAGAATCAGCCAATGCCGATGTGATTTTGCAGCTCCCTGCAATATCATTAAAAAATTTTTATCAAAAATAATTTGACTATGAAAATCAATACATTTTTGTCCACTTTTAGTCAGAATATATTTTACAATGAACTAAGTACTTGTACTCTTCAAATGATATCTACGATTGCTAAAACTTGCTGTTATAGTTGATATAGCCTACGGTTGAACTAGCACGTTCTCCTTCAGTTCCCATAAGTATCATAACCTCATGCTGAATTAAAAACAGTATTGTGAATATAGCTAAGAGGGGATCTCCACAAATGATCTCGTACGTAAGATGGAACATAGCGTAATTTCAACAAAAATTTATTTAAATTAAAAAATTGTCTAATTTTCAACATATCTCAAAAATATTTTTAAGAAACTTTTGTTTGTTGTAACTACAAAATTATTTCATAACAGTTAACATTCACAAGTTCACATAAAAATGATCTTCAGCTACAGAATAATATGAATTTTATGCATGGCTATAACCACATCTTTGAGGCATCTCCTACCTACTGGGTAAGATAAATTTCCACATTTTACAGTCAATGCACGTTATTTAATAAAGCACAAACTTATAAGCTATTTTTTTTTACAGCAATGCTGTATACATTGCATAAAAATAGTAGAAATAAATATATGAAAATCAAAACAACGTGAAATTTCCTTCAACTTCGCAAATAATATTTGAATACTTGAAGAATAGATAAGTGAACATACCGGACTCAAGTCATTACCATGGCAATCGCTGGCTATTTTGCTAAGCTCAAAAGCAAAATAAGTCCAAAAAAATAGAAGTGAATGCATTGGATTAAAAGCAAAATCCCAAATATATCTTTTGTTCTTTGTTGTACGCCAGTCAAACACTCCAGAAATCGTAAAACTCTGTGCATAAAAATTGCGTGAAAAGGAGCAATCTAAAAATCATCGTTTGAGCAATTTATTTACGACTTCATCGAATTGCACTGAAATATTGTGTACATAGAAATACACTTAGAAAATTTTTAAATATTTTCTAACATTTGTTTTTGTATATAAAGCAAAATAAAATAATGAAAAATTGTGAAATCAGAAATTATTGGAATTTATTTTATGTCCTTTTTATATTTCAATTTCGTTAATTTCGCAATTTTTAAAAGAAAAATGTATGAAATACTAATAACTCGAAATTTATCTATCAATTATTACTAAATGGCTCTAAAAGTGTTAGTTGAGGCGAAAAATTTGAGATTTATTTACAAAAAATTTAAATGTTTTTTTCTATGTGTTTAAAGTTTGGCATTTTCTTCGTTTTTTTTAGAAATATTACTCCACCTTATAGCGAATTGTTGCAATCCTGTATAAGAATGAAATGAAAATTGCCAGCCAAAGGCAGAAACGAAATGTAAATGTAAAAATCAATTTTACTCACGTTCGCAGCATTTCCATTTTGCTTTTGACCATATCAGCTAACATAACAATTGTGCTAGCGTACTTTCTGCTGCAACGTATTTAGTTCTACCATCATTTAACTAAGAGCTTTTCTTTTTGGTGGCATTAGCAACTGACTTATCACAGCAGGAGTAGATTTTCATAAAATCCTTGATAGTAATACTTTCACCGTTTTACTTTGGATTGCTACTGTGTATCTTTGCATTCATGCGACGTTTCAATGATGGCGTGTTTGTGGATTCGTAAAATTTGAATTCAAGCGATATGGTGCCCAAGCGACTGATCAAGAGAACTGAGAAAGGCCGATTTACTCAACCGACTTTCACTGAACAATATATCACTTTTTCTGATCCGCCCTGGATTCGCCCGTCCGCTAATATAAGTTTTTTTGTTATATACGGCATACCCTGTGTGAGCGGAAAATCAAGACTGTGGGCAAGCAATGCCACAATTTTGCAACATATTATATTATGTTATTTGCCCCGAGTGTAACAAAATAACAACAATATAACAGCTGTCAGTAGGTCAGTTCTCTTTTTCATGTTATATCTTTGATACCACGTTAAAACGGTCGTTTTATTATACGGCGCGTATTTCTTCGCTCTACTCTCAGTTATGCGTTTGTGGTCATCACATTAGTGTTGTTAACACTGAAGTATGACGCAATCATCAATGCTAACAACAAATGAAAATTTTTTCACTTTAATTGAAAAAACGTTTTTTATGAGAGAGTAACAAACAGAGCTACGAGGATATCAAGAACAAGACAGAAGGTGTGCCTGTTACGTGTAAAGCACTAAAATACCCTTAGTACTTAAAAAAACGCGAACAGCTATAGACGGGACAAACGGATACGAATAAAATCAAATAAACTGAGGTAAAAGAGTTGCACCTATAAGAATTTTAAAAGAACATTAATTCAAAATAATGTTGATTATTTAATGAAATCATAAGGATATTATTTAATAAAAAAATTCAATATTCATGAAAGCTATTTGTTTTAGTTAGTGATGTCACCATACTACGTCATAAACTAAATTAATACGCTCTAGAAAATATCACAAAAATAATTTAGCACAAAATTGATATGACGTCACTGCAAATTATTCTAGTGTTTCACTTTTCAAAACCCAAAAAACTTTAATTTTAACTTTAGATCAATATATAAAAAAATCAAAAAAAATTTCATAACATTTTTGCTTCTCAAAAACAATTTTCAGATGTACAATCAAGGCGATGTATACACCAAAGAGGCTTCACTATTCAACCATACGAAACGTGGACTTGACGATGGACGTGAAAAAGATCCAATTCACAAATTGAGGCTTCTTTGCTATGGTCATGGAGCCACTGGTATACTCAAATTAGCCAGAGCATTCCGCAGCAAGGACGTTCATAATAGTAATGCAATTAACTTACAAGACTTCATCAAAGGTATGCAAACTACTGGCCTGGTATGCACAGATGAAGAATTGAGCGATATGTTCACCACACTTGATGAAGATGGCACTGGCTCCATAAAAATTAGCAGATTGTTGTACAAGTTAAGACCATCTATACCACAGTTACGACTTGATATTATTAATAAAGCTTTTAAAAAAATGGATCCTAATGGGATTGGCGCTATCACCATTGAAAACTTTAAATCAGGCTATTCAGTAAAAGAACATCTGAAATATCAGAATGACGACATGAACCAAAGTGAAATATTAACAAAATTCCTAAATAACTTTGAAGATGAACCTGTTGACAATGACGATCAATTGACCAAAGAAGAATTTCTCAATTACTACGCAACGATTAGTGCGACAATTGATGATGATTCATATTTTAATTTGTTCATGCGTCAGACGTATAAGCTTTATGTGCAGAAAACGATCAAAAAAAGAAGTTCACTACTGATAAGAATCACAAAATTAAGGAAGGACTTACGGTATACATACAAATGTTCGAAATAATTAAGCAGTTATAGCACAAAGTCATTAAGGTAAAAAAAGATTGGGCCTAAAATAAGTTGAATAGAGTTATTTTTATATTTGAGCTTACTAATGACTTTGAAAAGTTTATAATTTTTTTTTTATATCTAAAAAATATTCGTAAATATTTTGTATTAGTTTCCTATTTAAAGAATTCGGGCACATATTTTATACTAAAACACACAAATATTGCAAGATTAAAACTCTAAAATACTTACCATTATGGCAAAAAAACGTTAAGATATGATGGCCTAGATATTTGCGTACAGATGTGTCGGCTTTCATCTGTGCGCAATTTGTGCATAGTTGTTGTTCCTAATAATGGCACTGTGATAGATTCCACAATCTATTTTTTGTGATATATTGTTTTATTTAACATCTTACAATTTACAAAAGTTTAATTCTATTTTTATTCTTTTTGCAGGTTCTTATACCAAGAAATCTTGGTATTCTTGATATTGACATTAAAATGCGTTTGAGTTATCACTCGATGATAAGCAATGCACTACAATATTCTAAATGGCTTTAGACTGTTTATCTCAATTATTTACAATATGGTGAGTATTAATAACAGCTCCCCTTATTTTGGTTTTATTGATTAACTAATTTGAGAAATGAATTATGAATTTGACAGAAAATGTCTGCGAAAATAAACGTCATAATTAATACAATTGATTTAGTTTTATTTTCTAGTTATTTTTACTTAAATTTTAGCCTCTTCACTTGTATTCCTTACTTATGTTTGCTATCAGAATAAATACGAAAACAAAAACTCAACGAGCCGTTAATCGCTAATCCTTCATTCATCTATTATTCAATGTTGATATTTTAGTCAAAAGACAATCACGCCAAAGCTATTAATATCCTTGTCTTCAGCTTATTTTTCTAAAGTCAACTTAATACAAAAGGAAAAGTCTCAAAGTTCCTATGACTTATGCATTGTCATCATTGAAAGTTATCAATTCTGTTGACAGTTTTTTTAGCTTTACTTTAGTCAACATTTGCGTTCCGATTGGGCCGCACTTCATGAAAATACATAAAGTTTATTTAAAGCGTCAGCTGACGCAACGGTGCTGGCAGACTCTATGGGCAAAGGCCTATTATTTTGAGAAACGTCAATAGTCTTATGTTTTATTCTTTCTAAAAATGTATATAAAAGTTTAGTCAAAAGTTAGTGTACTATGGCTTAACCGATAATCCAGTTCTGTTAGTCTATTTTGCATGGTACATTTAAGCTTAGCACTTTATATACATAGATCTCTTGTTATATTTGTAGTAACAGTAAAAATAATTTTATAGATCATGACTTGTGTAATCATAGTGCATGTCATGTCGCGTGCAGACATAAGCAAGTAGACACTTTAATTTTACGCGTATGATTGCGATTATGTTAGTAAATGTCATCTAATTTTCTATGCAAGTGTTCAAAAAAATTACGAAAACAAAGAAAGTTCTAAGGAAAAAGGAAAATCACTACGGGAAAGCTGTAGAAATAGAAAAGCACACATGAAAATAAGCAGAAGGATATGTGTAATTTGAATTTGTTATCGAAAGAACCACACATTCATGCATAAATGTGATACTTAAAACAAGAGTATAATCAAGAGCAACAGCAACATCCTATTTAAAGAAATGTGTAGCGCAAATGATGTGTAGGGGAAAAGCATGTACCTTGGACCGATTGTACCTTGGACCAACAGCGGTATTTCATGTTTGCCAGCGTGTAGCTAAAAATTGTAAAAGTACAAGTTTCTCTATTTATGTTACTGATTACAGCAACGCTGCATAAAAGCTATTTTGATATACGTTCTTTCGTTAACTGAGGAAGACAAAATTTTCACGTGATTTGTAAATTTTGTGCAAATTTTCAAGGTCGACTTATGAGCTGCGTAATTTTGTTGTGTTCAGGATCAATGACGAAATAACGGTACCCAACGTTTTTCTTCAAGTTAATTATCTTAAAATCTTATTATCCCCTAGGGTAATTTTTTTTTTGAATATTTTCCAAATTTTGTGCTTGGCGTGTACCTTGGACCAATGCATGGAATGTACCTTGAACCTATCCTAATTACATAGTTTTTCTGTGACGTGAAATGTATTACGAATGTAATTCACAAATATTCCTCGGAGCAAAAATTACGGTAAAGGTAAAGTAGGCTATTTAAAATGGTTTAAGGGGTAGATCTGCTGCTAAAAAGACAAGAACGGAAAAGCAAATTTAATTCGCCATTTAGCTAAACTTTGATTATCTGGAAGCACTATATTGATATATCATTCCAAAATTGATCATAAGAAACTATTTAGTACAGAGGAAAGAACAATTTTAGTAAATTTAGTCTAATGGTCCGAGGTACAATGCCTGATTGTACCTTTTACGTGGGTTTGGAAAAAAGACTGCGGCTTTTTGTATTCATGCCATTAGAGCTAATATATCAGTTTAAAATATAGAAAGGTCAGAGAAAAAAAGTAGCCGTAGTTTGGAGTCAGCAAACGATTTACTCAAAATCGGTCGCACTTCCCCTACAGATATCTGTTGAAGTTTTTTTTTCTAAAATTTGTAAGTACTATAGGATTTCAAAGTATACTATGCAAATGTGAGTATTTTATGTGTGCGACTTTTTTGGTAATTGTGCAAGCGACAACAATTTTTCATATGTAAAACACACAAATTTGCTTACAAAACCAGTTCAGAATGATGCTGCAGTGCAGGGTTACTTGACGTCTGGAGTAAAGATAGAATATGACACAAGCACTCGCACACTTTTGTACGTAAATATAAACAAATCGTAGTGAAAACGTAGGGTGAAAAGATTAAGCGTTGTTCCTTTTTTTTTTTTGTTTAATTCGAATTTGGTTTTCTTATTTTCGAATTAGAGTGGTCTGAAATTGGAATTTTCTTGTTTTCTGTTTGACAAGTTATATTTTTTAGATATTGTAGAGTCAGTTGAGAAAATTTTATTATTTCATATGGGCATGTACAATATTAGTATTCTCTTTTATAAGAGATTCATATCCGACTTGACCAGTACTTAAATTATTATATATATATATATGTATCTAAGTAGATCATTGACAGGTTAAATTGAATTTTTTATTTTCGATCTTGAATCACAAAACTTTTACCAAACATTTTCTCCGAAAAATCATCGGGTCATGTCGAAATATTAGTTTCGACTGTTTTTCAATGACTGCTGGAATAAATTTAATGTTTGGACATAAAAAGAGATATTGAGAGATTTATCGTTTACGGTTATGATTACTCAAACTTATAAAGGATTTTCAAAAAAATAAAAAATTTAATCTTTTTCTTTAAACTTTCTTTAATAAATTTATTTTTTTTCTCGTAAAAACCAAATTTGTAAACCTCTAACGAGGACTGAAACTTTTTTATAATTTATATTTATTTAACGCCAAAAATTAGGCACACCCTAATTTATTTAATTTTTCATATAGATGTGTGCTCAAGTTTATTCAAGTGGTGGGAGAAAAATTAAATAGCAAACAGTTGTAAGTTGTGGCAACAGCAATTACTTTTGCCTGATTTTCTGGTATGGTCTAAGGGAACGTACAAAAAGACATCATGTTGAGCTGATGTCTTGACAATTATTTTTTTTTGATTCACAGAAAGAAAAACTCATTGCTAAAATAAATTATTTGGAATGTGGAGCGACGCAGACTTCAACATAACATAAGCGAGTATACGTGGCATATGAGTAGTATTAATTACCAGCGCACTGTGCAATGCATTTGTTGTTATGGTTTTCTTGTGCTTAAGACACTCGCTTATTTATATTACTTCTACGGAATTTTACTTGTTACATTCTTCGCTAATTAATGTAAATTTTATACGTTTTATCTCTGTTCTTTTGGTGTGATGTATGAGTGATTAGGAACTTGTTTGTTCTACAAGGCATTCATTAAATAAAACTAATTTATATTTCCCCTCATGTAAGGTAGTTGATAGTGATTGATTTTGCAAATAAATCTTATGTAATGTAGTATCACTTACTTGATAACATTATTTTTGTAGGCTTTGATTAGAGACAAATTTTTCGCACCATGCTAAAATCTCAGTACTTCAAAAAATGTTCGAGCTCCTTACTTTACTAATATGTTAATAAGAACATAATTTGTAATTTTTCTGGAAAAAATTGATAGAAATATCAGGAAGCTTACAAACAGACTTCGATAGACCAACTTTTCTACTGTGATAACTTGAAATATATACACATACAGTTTCCATCATCGCCATAGCATGGGAATATCAGGAAGATATACAAAAAGAAGTTCTAAAATAATAGATTCGTTTACTTATGCATACATTTATTATAAGTTCGGTAACTTGTTATTATGCACTGCAGAAAAATATTAGGAATATACATGGAAATATTTGTATATCGTTCCCCAAATGAAAAACACATAAATAATTTGTTATTGAAATATAATGAGTTGAGTTTCTATATGTGAAGTTATTGAAACTGTGTATAACAAAATACAGAAAAAAAGAAAACAGAAACCAGAAAAACAGAAAAAAAAAAAATACTTATTTGACAAAGTTACTATCGAATTCTGAAGTCAAAGTGAGACAACCGAAACGCTTCCTTAAAAAATATGAAAATATATTTTAAGCTGTACAAAGCTATCAATTGTTTGTGAATTTAAAACTTGCTATAATTTTGCTTTCCAAACTCTTTGCATAATAATAATGAAACAATAACAATCATAACTTCCGTGCCTTGTGGCCAAATCTTCATAAATTCTCATAAGAAGCAATCATGAAATATTTGAGATTTTCAAAAAACAAACAAACAGATGTACTCACAAACATGAAAACAAATATTTCTCCAAAAAAGCAAAAGCAAATAAATGTAGTCTTGAAAATATATTAACAAAGTCGTTGCTACAATATTTTTCAATATATAGGAGGGCAGGCAAGAACTACTTTGTGAGCAACCAACCTCACATTTACTACAATAATGACAACAGAGAGTCTGAAATTCATGGTAGATAAATATTTTATTAAAGATGCCAAAAATGTATGCTGCAACAAGAATGTGTTCTTCAGTAGGGTGGACATTTCATAATATATATAGTCTGCTGTGACAAAATACAAATTTATTTCATATATGGTTAGACAAAATTCATTGCAATTTTTATGTTTACATATATAAAAGCGCTATTGCGTAATGTTTATCAATAGTAGAAAACATTCACAACGCATAGGGTTTCGAAAATGAGACAGTATATCCTTTGAATGAATATAATTGCAATATCCTTGTTTATAACAATGTACAGCAAAAAAAAAAAAAATCCATAACATGAGCAAAGTTAAAATTCAGTACCTTTAAATACTTTATACGAAACTTTTCAAAATTGTGTTCCTATTTTTAAAAATATCAACAATCAAATTGACATTTATAAATTTACAGACAGAGAGGGAGTGTGTTGAACTTCAATGTAAGGATGTTTGAAAACTTTCAAAACTTCAGTGTTTTTAAAAAAAAGCTATATCCTGATGGATCTCAGAGCTATTTAGAAAAGTTGAGCAGCTTATACTACCTATTCGAAAATATATATTTTACCTTTGCGAATTAAAATTTTTTGCAACGTAATTGAAGCCACCCCTACAATTTGCAACGCTGGCCAAATAATAATCATGTACAAGGTAATAAGAGAAATAAAGTTTGTGGTTTACCAAACAAAAGTTGTTAGTTTGGTTAGTTATTTTGGTTTGTACCTGTGCTACCAGAAGCCATATTTACAAATTTGTAACTAAAAACGTAGGCGTTTTTGGCAAAACTAACAAATACGATAGGCTTGGCTGGTTGGCGCTGTCAGTTTTGGTTAGCGTTTGTTAGGTGTTGACCATAAATTTTGTTTTGTTTAATTTGTTGTTGTTATTCTGTCTGATTTATATTGTAGCATACCATCGTTTTATGCAATCAATTCAACTTAAGGTAGGTAATGGAAATTTGTGAATTGGTTTCAAGCACCGTTCCCTTTGGTTGTTGATTTTGTTTTTTTTATTTTAGTATGAAAGTTTCAATTTCTAAGCATACAGTTGTATGATATTAAGGATAAGCACGCCGATGACTAGGTTTTCACAGTTAAAATACAAAAATTTATTTATAAGAAAATTTGGAATAAAGAAATATATGATGTAAAAATATTACCTGTGTACGCAGTAAATGTAATATCCACAGCAAAAAACTGATTTTGCACTTCATTTAACGAATGAATGATTAGACCAGAGATACTTTTTAATTGAATTAATTGAAACTTTTATTCACAATTTTTAATGGAAATAATTGGGAAAAATTGCTTTATATCATGTTGGTGCAGCATATTTTTTTGGAAGATTATTATTCTAAAAGTAATACGCTGAACATACAAGTTCAGAAAGTAGTTTCTTTTAAAAATATTAAAAATAAAACCAACATTAAGAAGTTCAAAAAATTGGAGTACTTAAAAATTACTTAAATCGAAACATGCAGCTTAACTTCTTAAATATAACAGCTGCAAAGCTATACAAATTTTTATTTAACACTTCTATATGGTTTCATTTGCAGCTGGAAATAAAAACATTTCAAGACGACATTAATTCCAACATTCTATCTTAATTTATATTTTATAAGCCTACAAAAAAAAAATTGTATGTCAATCAGCGAAACATTGCACACGTCACATAGTACATAAAAATGCTTCTAATGTGTTATCAATAAAAGGAAATAAGACAGGCGCTGAAAAAAAAAAAATTCTTACAAAAACTAAAGGAAGGTAATCAAAAGAATTTGTAAGAATTTTGCTGACATTTTTTATTTATGATTATTTCTTTTCTTTTTTTTTGTTATGCTAAACGTCAACTCATGTCTCTAAAGACTCACTTACGGCATTACATGCACCAACTGTGGATTTAAACCCTTTAAAGTCGTAAATAACAAGTTGATAGCAAAGAAATCTGTCACGTCTTTCACGGAATTCGTACGAATTACTATGCAAAAAAAAGACTAAATTTACTTGAGTTACTCAGAGGAGCAATCAATTGAAGTTCAGTTTGATGTTAAACAAATACAAAATGCTGTTCCAAGTGTATTAAAATGTTTCTTTATTCACAAAATTACTTCGTTTTATTGAGATTCTATGTAAATAATTCAAATACATTTAATTCGTTCACGTATCAAAGAGTTTTCAATGATAAGTATTATGCGCAAAGTACCTTATAGTGACTTGAAAAATGTGAATTAAAAGTAAAAGACAAAACATGCATATAAATTCAAGTTTTTCTTTAGAAAAAATGTGCAAATATTTGAAAATATTTTTGAAAACATTAATGAGGACCAGCTAACTAACTCACTCTTAACAAGAAGCACTGTACGATATGTCAAATAAAAATCTTCAAGTGCTTTACAGAACAGTACAGAGAACAGTACTGAGATTCAAGCCAAACAAAGCATGCGTTTTGACAACGTGTAGCTACCAAAAGCTGACCATCTGTGACTATGCTTCCTTTACACAAAGTTACTGAAGTTCTAAAATTATCAACATACGTTTTTCTAAGACAGTTTAATAAGAATCACTTTCAGTTGACAGTTTTTGTCAAATTAATTTATGTGAATAGAGTCATATGGGAACTGAGGTGATATTCAGTTTCAATTTATACTGACTTATGCAATAAAAACATAGCAAAATCGTTATTCAGAAACTTATGAGTAGTTAAAACCCTCTGAGACTACAAACATTGTAAAAAAAGTAGAAAGTTTTCACTGCATTTTATAATTTTAAATGAAACTACATTTAAATGAAAACTTGGTCAGCATATCTTATCGTATGAGTTCAAAAGGGAAACAGGCTGGATTTCCCAAAAGATTAAACATCAAACTTTTTATAAGTGAGATGTACAGATATGACCATTTATTTTATTCACAAAGAAATGTTTTTGCTTTATTTTCAGATTTTTAAAATAATTTTGTGTGTACATAATTGATGTGTATTACATGCAGTTTTTTTTTAGTTTATTTTTCAAATTTATTCTTTGTTAACATGAGACATAAATTAGTGCCATCAATGAATGAACTCTGTCTAACAGATTGATGGAGACCTAAAATCATGGCTCAAAAGAGACCGTAGAAAAAGTTGCATTCACAGTACTACGAAGCGACGAGCAGACTGCAACCAAAAGACTGCAAACATACTTTAACATTCATTGCAACGGAAATCACGAAGCTGTGTAACCTCAAGTTAAAACCACAAAGTAACTGGAAAATTTATGACGTAGTTGTAAGTAAGTTTTCGATGCAACGCAGTGTAACTTACACAATTTATTTACATTAATTTCGTCACACAAAGATTTTTCCAACTTGACTGTATGCATTCAATAGACGAAGCTGATTGTTTCCGTTTCCCATTTTGCTGCCATGGCTGCTGCATTTTTCATTTCTTGATAAAGTAATTTCATGGCGTAGAGTCACTTTTTCCAATTTGAAATGTACAATTCAAAGCAAAGAAAATGCTGTAAAAAAGATGAAAAAAAAATATTAACTTTTATAAGCTTTTTTTTCGAGATGGCAAGTAGTTAAGTTTACTCTCAATATTAAGCGAAAGGTTTTTGATAGTAGTTCCTTGAAGAAACTCTTATTAATATAATGTTTCCCAAACACTAAAAGTTTGGAACCCTCTATGTACCTAACAATTTAAGCAGATCTGCAATTATAAACAAGAATAAGTATGTATGTAATAGAAAATTTGAGAATATGCATATGAACAAGATAAGAAAAATTGGGACAATGACGTTTCTAGTAATAATGGTTTTTTACATTGTTAAATTTATCATTTCAATTCAGATCTCTTACTCAAAGTAGCTACTCATTTCCGACGTAATATTATCTATAAAGAGTTTTGTTTATGGCTTTATTTAAGACTTATTAATATTCATGAAGTTGCTTTTTTTTGAAGAAGCATGTATTTTTTTTGAATTGTAACAGAACTTAACAACAAAATTTCGAAAATAAAATAAGCCCTTCCACTAAAGGATTTTCAAGTTTGCAGAGAAACATAGCCCAGCTTAAGGATGATAGTAGAAGAACAAACATACCGAGAAAAAGGATTTCATGCTGCAATGAAATCACGAATCAGAGATTGAATAACTAAGCCGATTGGCAGGAAAGCTGTAATTAATCTATTCGACGATCAAAAGATAAAATCAAAGGGATTGTAAAGCTAATGCAATGTGAAGCACTTAATTCACGTTCAACTCAGAAAGGAACTAAAATACACAAAAAATTTTAGTCTTAAGAAGTATTTATGTAAAAAAACTTGAGACTATTTTTTTTTATTTCAAGCACATTGCCTTGCTTAATTCAATTGAAAGTAAAACATTGCTTATTTTTTTTGAGCACATAACATTTTTGCAATTTGAAACGACACTATGAGCACTAAAACATTGCGTGTGTCCCCATGAGTTGCATATTATATATATATAAGGACACTTTGTGGCTATGTGTAACTACTAAACTGCCACTTTAACCTCACTTTACTGAGATACAGTGATAAGCTATATGTAAATGTAGGTTGAGCTTAGTAGTAATTATTTGATCTATTTGATTTTCACTAGTCAGTAATCTTTCGTATTATTTGCCCGTTTGTGTAGATTGTTTGAAGATCAGTTATGCCAACAAATAAAACGTAATTAATTATTTTTTTATGTAATTGAATATTTTAAATATTTGTTTTTGTCTTCAAATTTATCAATTATTAAAATTCCACCAAATTAATTAATAATAAATTTCACTCTTTGTCAGTATAATTTTAAAGTGAAAAATTAAAAATTACTACTATGTTTAATATATTATTCTTAATTGCTATTCAGTAAACGTAATTCATCCGTTGGTTACTAATAGCCTAACTAATTTTTAATATTTATGCAAATAGCTAAACGTTACGCCTGGTATACTTTCTGTTGTGTGGTATTACGGGTGGTAATTAGTAAATCTTTTTCGTTACCAAAATTGAGTCCAATTTTTTTTTGCATTGTGATATTAAATTGCGGCGGTGGCTTAATGATGAAATTGCGCCGAAATTGTAACGCATTTTTTAAACTATTAAGCCATTGCTTTAAGGATTTTAAAAAATAATGAATCATTTAAAATGATGCCAAAAGATTAATGTTAGTTATACCGCATTATAAGCAAATCCGTTTTGATAAGTCAACTTGAGTTGACTCATCTACAGTAGCGTACCAAAGGGTGTTGAGGGAAGCGCTATGTCATTGTACGCCATTGCTCTTCTCTTGAATTCGATAAAATTGATAATCGCTCAATGTTCTTGAAAATTTGAATTGCTTAACAGCACATGCATACAAAAATTTTTATGATTGATGAAAAATACAAAAAATTCAAAAAATTTTCTATAAAAACTAATACAAAGCAATTGATCACTAATCATTTATACAAAAACGATATTTATGCAAAATGGTTTTTATATATTAATATGTAAATGTCCTACCAGTCGGCCTATCTTCATGCTAAAAGTGATGAATGAATGATTGAAATGAAAATTTACATGTCAATATTGTAAATAAGAAAGGAATTTGCATGAGTTTAACATTAACATATCACATTTACTGTAATGATGAATTAATTTTTGACTTTTATAGAGATAATTTATTATTCCCGATATTGTGATAAAAAATTCTATAGCAGCAATACACGATATTGGATGTTGCTTCTTCTGTATTTTTCAACGACGTCCGAATTTGACCAAACCAAAAAAGTATGCTGGATTAAAGCAAAGTTTACTGAAACCTGTGATTTTGAAATATTGATCATAAAGTCAAAAAAATATGACATAAAATTTCTTCGAACCTTTAGGCAATATTTCGTTTATTATTTTTCTTGCATAGATTTTGAATTTTAAGAATTAGTAATTGAGAAAATATTCACTCTGATATATTCTCGGAGTTAGAGCAGCTCTGAAGAATATGCCACAAAATTTTTAATTGAACTATTTTCAATATATCAAGGCTATATTTCAAAATTGCATTTTTGTGATCTTCTTTCTGCCTTTTGACTAAAATGTTGCAATTAACGCCGTTTGCTAAGAAAACTCTCAACGAAAAGTTTGATGTTGTTTCATTGTGCTAACACCTTGGTACTTCATTTCTTATGTAAATAAAATTAATAAAATAAGCTGGTTAATACACATCTAATGGAGTAGTTATTTTATTTTTAAAACTTTTTTTGAAATAATGTTTTTTTTTAGCTCTAATTGTATTTTCTTTGTAGAACTGACATAATGACAAAGATATGCCACGACCAAACAGTGCATTTCATTCAAATCAGAAAAATTAATTTTACAGCAAAACAATCTTATTTTAAAACTTAATAACAAAAGTTTTATGTCAGCAACACGCAGGATATACAAACTGAGCAAATTAAACCATAAAAATTCTTTTAACTTTTTTAATAATATGAAATCATAAATTTGGGCTGTATGAAGAAAAAAAAAAAAAAAAATAGCAACCGCTGTGGAAACTCAAATATTATTCTTGCTGCCATATTCTTAAACCATCAAATAATTGATTATGTACAACTTTGCACAGCCGCTCTAAGTACCGCGAAGCTCAACAAAACTAACGAGTTTAAAGAATTAGCTCACAGCACAGTTGTTTAAAAAGGTCAACTAAAACAAAAATAAGTTTCAATTTCTAGTAACTTGTACTTTTGTTTCAACTCAAATGATGAATAATTTTTTTTTTACAATTACAATTTTTTTCGCACACAAAGTTATGGAAGTTTTTATTTTAACTTAGGTCATCGAAAATAAAAAAAAGTTTACTCTGAGCCACTCTGGATTTGAAATTGTGGAAAAAATGCATTTAAATTAAAAGAAATGAACGTAAAAGAATAGCAAAGTTGCTAAGTGTTTACTTAAAGTTGTTGAAGTGGAAGTTCGAGTAAAAGTTTGCGGTACAAAATTTTTTATATCGAACTTTAAAACTGAAAAGAAATTACTTAAAACTTTTTACATTTTGCTCGTATTTGTTAAGAAAATGTAATGTTTAGTAAAACTTAAAAGAAGGTCGAATTCAATTTAGATGCCATGAACAAAATTTTTGGTTCTTAAGTTGTGCGCTATGTAATCTATCGCATAATAAAAAAAACTTTCCTTCTGAATTAGATATATCAACATTATACATGTGCATTTCGACGACAATGGTAACAAGCAAAACTGGCATATCTGGGACTTGGAAAATCTTATATAGACTTTATGTTATATGTACTCTCCAGTGATTGCAGCGATATCCTTGTGGAAATTTTTATCTTTTCCATCAAGCTCCGCACCCAAATTTGTAGTGAAAGATTGATGAGTGCAAGATGCTGTATGCTCCAAAATTGAGCAGGTAAGACAAATAACTAAATTAATGTTTTTTTTACGTCTAAAAGACACTTAACATTTTTATTTTCAAATTTATTCTTTAGCTAAGTGTAATAAGTTAAAATGGAAAACCAATTATTTTGCAAGTATACTCTCTTTCTTTATTTATTAAGAACTAAAGTCTAAAAATATTCAAGTTTCAGCACAACGATTAGAAATGACTCTGGTACTGCAGGCGCAAATAAATTTTGTGCCGAAAAAAATTTATAAGAAACCCAAAGTCATCACATAAATATTTAGTAAAAGAAATGCTTTGAAATGTTTAACCCAAGAAAACCATTAGAGCGTAAAGACAAAGCGCTGTCTCACGTTCACAGCATTATGTTTTCATTTTAAATGCTGCATTTCTTGATAGACTCGTCTACATAAAAAATGACATAGTTTTGCCTGATGCCATATTTCAAAAACTGCGCAAATACTTTAATATAAAATATCTTGCTTTCCGCAGGACTTTAACGACATCACGTACGACTTTTACACGTTGAACAAGTCATAGTCATCGCTCACTCGCTTTGTGCTAACTATGCATACTAAAGGACCTACTATAAAACGCTAGATGAGTTGCATGAAAAGACATAAAAAAATTTTGCAAATTATTCAGGGTTAACCAAAAAATGTGTACGGTGGGTTTCGTATATTATGTTAGATAACGTATGTGGCAAGTACAAGAAATGAGATGTTAAACTATGATATGATGACATGATATTGTAGAAATTTCTTAAAAGTATTGTGTATTTGAAATAATAAGTAAGTCTTTAAGTTAAATGTCAAATTGCTAAGAGTTTATTACCAGTTCAGCAAGGTTGCTTGATGCGGCCAGGCCATTAAGTGCTTGTCAAAGCCGCGAGCCTTGCAGAAATTGGAAAATTTAGGAAGAAGTTCATAATTGGAGAATTTTTCGGAAGAAGCTGTTAATTGAAGAATTTTTTTTTATTTAGCGAGCACTAAAAAAGGGCGTAAAATTTAGACCCCACCCAATGGCCAAAAAACGGGCGCTGCCGAAAAATTTTATTTTAACATTGGCAACTAAAAATAAAAGGTCATCAAAAGTTTTTCCCAAAAAAAAATTTTAGTTTTTACAATTTGATGTAAAATATTAATTTTGGGAAGGCCGTCCAATAGCCACAAAAAAAAAAAAAATAAAATATATGTATCAAATCATATTAACTGCTCATATAAAAAGTAAAATGTTAAAAAGTACAGCATAAAAAATAGCCTTCCTTGTTTCAATGAAAATATATCCGGAATTTCCGATATGGTTAGAATTTAAAGAACATACTAAAGGGATCGGAAAAGGGCTCTTAAATTTGAAAATATTCATGGCGCATAATACTGTTGACCATGAATGACCTTTTTTCGATCAAGCATATGTGAAAAATACTGAAGAGCAACGTGCTCAGACGGTTTTAGTCAAACAAGCAGCAAAACAGTCGAATGTAAATTGAAAACTTTCATGACATTAACAAACGAAACCACCGAGCAATATCAAGTTCTGATGACCTGATCTAAACTGGTCTCTGAAGCAAAGGTTCTCCTCGAACTAGGCATTGTCTCCAATTCCCGTAGTTTGTCTCACTGGGAGGCAGGCAATGTCACAGTGGGACGCATTAATTTTGAAGTATATATATATATTCAATATACAGCAGAAAACTTTTTCTGTTGCGTCTATATCTGTTGCCAAAGATCGATCTTCGTTGGTTTTCGGCTGCAGATCTTCTCAGAACTTCGAAGATCCTGTCCAAAGGAACGGAAGAGAAGCAAAAATTAATAGCACTATTCCTCACTGGGACCCCACTCAGCTTAAGTCCAAATAAATTTTTCTCTATTCACATTATACAAAAATACCTGACATTAAAGTCAATGTGTGCTGCTGTATAACAAAAAAGGTAGTTTACGTGAACATAGGAGTTGTTGTAACTTGTAGTTACAACTGCAGTTATAGTTGCAGCACCTGAACCGCATAAACTTCCATTTTGTCTTTCACGTGATTGTAAGTAATTTGTTGAGAATATGCTGTATTGTTGGATTATTTTCAAGCAGTAAAGCGCACACGGATGCATCTTCCTTTAACGATAAATGCCGCTGATTTTTTTTTATTGTTGTAGCTTTTGTTTTGCTGTGAATATCATTTTGCAATAGAAAAGCATAGTTTCGGGATCAGAGATACAAGGATTGGATGCTCTTGTATATACATATGTAGGAGAAGTAAGTATGTATATATAAGTAACGCACCGCAATGATATTTACAGAAGGACAGTTATATAAATTAATTGTGCAGAATGTAGCAGTTTGGGCTCAAAGTTGCAGGTGGCCGTTAATGACGCGGCCAGGCCATTAATTGAATGGTAAAGCTGTTGGCCGCGGAGGAAGCCGTTAATTTGAAGCGAAAGCCGTTAATGGCCATTAATTTAAGATAATTTTAATATTATTTTTATCAAGCTAAATTAAAGTCTCAGATATTTTGGAATGCAGATAGTTTTAAATATGAAAACGTAAATATTTCGCTTAGTGATAAGGCAGGTGAACAAAAAAAAAATGTTATAAATTCGACCTGATTTTAATATTGATGAGCAAAAAAAAAAAAATCACACTTTACAGGAAAAATAATTTAGTTAAAATAATTTTTCTTTGAACAGGACGTTAATTCTTCGATTTCAACCTGGCAACCCTGAGTGAAACCCAAGTAATGCTCTTTGAAAGCAAATTCAATATTTGAATGAGTTTCATATCAAATTCTTACTGTTCCAATAATCTTGTTTTTTGGGTATTTATTTTTATTTCGAATTTCATAGCTATAACTTAGATGTGTTCCACTATGCAACAGAAGCACACGGGCATAGTGCGCTGATAATGAACTTATAATTTAATTTAAATTAAAACTAGCAAGTTTTGTTTGTCTAGTGGTTTTTGGTATGCGTTTCGTATTTGCAGCAATCAACTGCATTTACGTACGAGTACTGCTACAAAATTCGTAAATTTTGTAAGGACGAACTTTGTTAATTTTATTTACAAAGCCAACTAATTGTGTGCGAATACATAAGGAAAGGTACATGACAGTACGGGCGGATATATTCAGGAGTTGCTCTTAATTGGTTGACTGTTTATGATAAAACATAGGGAAAATAAAGAAGCTTAATAAATATGAATTGAGTTCCAAGCTATTGACTTGAAAGTATTGCTTTTAAAAGATATAAATATATAACAATCTATGAAAACGCGAAATTCAATTCAACGAAGCAAAGGGTAATCCTGGCTGTTTTAAGAAAGGTTTCTTTGTTTTCAGCGTACTAAAAAAACTTTATATTTTAATATATCTACTAGCCAAGTACAAAAACGTGCCATAAATGCGCATTATTTTATATTTTTAGAACGATGGTAAATAAATTTTTGTCATCATTTTAATATTGAGACAGTCCTTAGAGTTTTTGTTTTTGTTTAAAGTAAGTGTACGAGGCCAAGTTTAGTTATGTTCAACTTTTGTACTAAAGAAAGAGCAGTGAGTTGAATCAAATGTAGAGCAAGGAATGAGATAAGATAAAATGGTACATAGCAGAAAGTAATGTTGACTGGTGAACCACAGTAAATTGAACTCAATAAATTTCTTGCTGGTTGTTTCCGTTTCGAATTTCTCTAACCTTTTAATTGTTGTCCATTTATTAATGTGATTGGAAGAGTATTTCAGTTGACCAGTATATTCTATCTTAATGTTTGTATTTGAAGAGTGCACAGTTAAGTTTATAACATTGAAGACTGTACAATAAACCTCAAATAACTTAAATATGTACTTGATACGAAAAAGTATGTTATTTGCTTTCGATAAGAGAAAAACAAACAAAGCGGAATATATGATATGAATTGTTGAATCAACAAAATCAAATAATATATGAATAGGTGAAATCACAACTGTCCAAATAATAATGTTGCATTCAAGAATGAAGATGCAGTGACTTTAAATATCAGGACAAGACAAGTCTTGACATAACCCTGAGCAAGGCAAACACTAAAGAGCACATGAATTCATCATAGGTTATTTGTAATACATAACTGCAAGCATTTATCATTTCAACAACTAAGACATCCTATTAATGACGTCAAATCAACACAAATCCTAGTTGAAGTGTTGTAATGGCAACCGAAATAGAACGCTAAGGCTTAAATTGAAAATGCTACCAAAGCGGAGACCTTTTAATGCATCAAAGGCGAATATGAAGCAAAGTAGCTGCTTAAACTGCGTTAGAGCTGGAGAATTGATTTTTGATACTTTCACTGAATATTTTGATACATACACTTCTAGTGAGTAAAGTGAATCTTTTTAATAATAAAAATTACATTTGTGCAAACAAAGTTAAGATTTCAATATCACAAAGAAACTTGTACTTTAATACTTTAATTTAATAAAAAAAACATAAGCCCAACCGATTTAAATGATTACTATGCAAATAGTGAGAGCTATATATTATAATCAAAATTAAAATATTTAAATAGTAAAAATACTAAGACACATCAGACCTTATAGTATCTTAGCCAGAATCTAGTGTCGATTTTTTAAAACTGATTTGCGAGGACATTAATTTCTCTAATGATAATATCTGAGAAAAATTGCATAGCAAAATTTGACTCCCGAAGCCTTTCAAACGACTTGAAAAAGAAGGAAGTGGAAATTAAAACACTTATCACTTTGTTGCCATAATAATCGAACCACGACACAACTAAGCTACTGAACGCTCCAAACAAGTAAAGTATCGCAGCAAATTCTAAAATATTTCTTTCCAATTAAATTCGAAAAGGCTGCCACAATACCAACAATGGGAGAAAATACAAGACAGAAAGTGACTGCAGCCAAATAAGTTAGAAAGTGCAGCAGCGGATTTGGTAAATACGCTTCCGTTTCACATTCAAATATAATATTTACTTGTAAACTGATACTAAAACAAACAGTATATACTGCTGAACAAAGTCTGAAATTTTAAACCAAGTGTGTGGGTGTTTGATAGAAGAACGAAATTTCAGGCATTCAAGTACATACTACATTGTATGTGTGAGCATAGGCAAATGCATGTGGTAGTGTGTGCGTCTGTTTTATCCTTTGTGCATGAGTGTTACTGTGTAAATTCAACATGGCTGCCGGCACTTTGTTTCTTTGTAATTAAGTTTTGCAATTGCTATATCGATTTGAATGAGTTACTTAATGCACACGAATGCAAAAGTAAAGCTGCAAACTACGCAAAAAACCAACAGGAAAAGGTAGGGCGGTCAATGGTGGCTAAGGAAGCATGCATTATCATTTGTATTAAAAAACTTCAAGCATGAGTTTAAGGGCTTTACCGGACTTTGACAATGGAGGTTCTGAAAATTTGGTGGCGTGCGGCCATTTTCAATATTAAACTGCCCACAATATGCTGTGAAGATCCGAATTCCTGAAAATTATATTAGGCAAAAGCATTAATAGATTGGGCGCATTGGACCAATAAATAAAAAAAATTTACTAATATTTGTCTTTTTGAAAATTGAATCAGTGGTTACTGAGATATATTTATTTTTCAATGCACTAATTTCTAGAGATGCACTCCTTAGCTTACAGTTTCCAGTTTGCATGTGGCAAGGCAAACAACATGGGTTGAGACCATATTTTCACTTTTGACATTTTTTGCGAGAATCAATTTAGTTAAATTTTTGATTCCTCGAATCTATAATTTATTTTTTATAAATCATCATTGCCATTTTTTTCTGCAAGAAATTGGACCTTTAGATCACTCATCAACCACCGCCAGCGACTACAATGACTGCAAGGACTTCAATGAATACGACGAGTTCTGCAGCTACGCTCAACAGTGACTTGTTTTCCAAATGGGAGCTTTGTATTAGTCTGCTCATCTGTGTATCTGTTGTTTTGTGATGAATCATGTTAGCTAGTAACGTAATTGAGCGTTGCCGGAGCTATTCAAATTCTTCAAGTACTCGCTGCCACTTATGTAAAGCAGGCATCGTAGAGTATTTGCATTAAGCAGCATCAGGTATACAAAAGTAAAACCTTTTCGTACTATTCCTTCGCAAAGTGAAAATCGCTAATGTATTGTAGAATGGACTACATTTTGAAGAGTCCAAAATGGTTTTCAATCTTGATACCCCTAAATTTTATCTCTTTTCGTTGGTTTGTGCTTCTCTCAACATTTTTTTTTGCTGCTTGTGTTTCGTTAAATTTTAACAAAATTTCTTTGTTTTCTGGGATTTGTTATTGCATTTGTATTTGTATTTGTTCTGCTTCAGCTGTTACTTCTTCGGTGTGCAAAATTGCTCACGTTCTTCGTTTTGGTATTAAATGGTGCGCGTAATTAGATTTTGAATTTATTGCAAATGTGTTGGTATTTTTGTTTATTCTTTATGGTGTTTTTGTTCTTATTTTCCTAGTACTTAAGAGAAGTTTTCAAGTAAGTAGAGCACTGAACGTAGAATGGCATTCACAAAGTAAATAATTGCAATGTAATTCAATAAGCATTAAATAAAGCTGTGCTGTAGATAAGACGATTATTTTTCTGGAGTTTTTATTCGCAATATTTCTCATACACAAATGTATATATGTACTTCCTTAGTAAAAAATGAAATAAGAAGTATACAAATATATTTATAAATTATTTACAAAAAATTCATCATTGGTGTATGATGAGCACTCATCCTCAAATATGATACAGGAGCGAGTCGAAAATGACAGGATATTACAACTTAACCTCTATCAGTTTTATGTGTTGCGAACTTTACGATGTCAGCACACTTATAGACTCGTGCACAGTTTGGTAAAAAAATAACAATACAGCGTAATAAACGTCTTTATGTTCACACGTAAAATCACAAAATAATTGCCAAAAAATATATGTAATAAACAACAACAATATTTGGCAACAAAATGCAATGAATTGCAAATAACATTTTATTTTATTACTTCAGCTACGTAATTGTATTTCGAATTTTTTGAAACTGTATATGTCGTGATCTACATCGCATGCCTATACATATGTATGTGTTAAACTCCCTGCAGGAAAATGCAAGAATGATCGAAATATTAGCAAAAACCTGCGCAACGGTAATAACTTGAAAAAAACTAGATAGTTTTATATATAATATATTTTTTTATTAAAAGTCCTTAGCCTATATAATTGAAAAAAAAAATGTTCAAAGCAATATATTAATATATTTTCTTTGCAGGAAAAATAATAGCAGTAACAAATAATATTAAGAATACAAAATACGTTTTCTTCTTTTTAGCATTGTAAAGCACTACACGTAGCTGCAAAATATTATTGAATTTTTTCTAATTACAGCACTCTAAATACTAACCAAAGCGTCATAGCAAACATAAATTCCCTAATGCTGAAATTCTCAAATTTTACACGCATTTGCTAACCAGGAAGTTTGCGTGTCTTGAATATTTGCTTTGGCTCACGTAAAGTCCTTTTAACTCACTGGCGCTATGAATGTCGATGGTCAATGAAATGTCTTACCTTACATTTTATTGGTATTTTGGGAATTCCGCTCATTCGGATTTGCTTTTGTGTAGCAGCATACAGCACACGCATATTAAGTGAGAAAAAGTAGTAAATATTTGCTAGGAATTTTCGTTAATTTATTCCAAACAACTAATTTAGGGAATGCTCAAGTTAAATTGGTGAAAGCAATATAATACTGATCTAGTATGTGACCAATTTTTTTTTTTTTGAAAAGGACAAGTTTTAATTTTTCTTGTATAAAAATGCCAAATTTTTTTACATTTTTTTTTCTTAGTAAAAATTTTGTAACTCATGTATGACCTTAGATTTTAATTTAATTAAGAAATTCTTTTATTCAATTAGTTATCCATGGCTTATGGTGATATTAATGAAAGCTATCCTTTTTATTCAGTTAAACACAGTTTCTCTCTTCGTTTATTGTATTTGATAAGTTTTGCTTCGTTCTTGACTTTTGTGTCCGGAATTTCATGTTCCAGCTACTGTGAAATAGTGAAAAAGTTTGATGATTTAATTGAATATGACACAAGACTTGATGGATGATGATGATGATATCTTTTTCCGTTTGCACAGATTGTTTTGCGTTCTCGTCCTCTAATTAAGACTTTACTGCTTTTCTAAATAAATTCTGCTCAGCTGGCAGCAGCTGTTCTAATAGATGTTGGACAAATTGTACAATAGAGTCAAATAAATACTCGTTGTTCTGTGTAATGATTTTTATAATATATGAGAAATATTTCATATGTATTTATTAAGTAACTCCGTTAAGATTCAACATTGTTTTCAATATCTTTATCAATTGAAATTCCAGTATACGACTGAACATTGTTTTTATTTTTTTTCAATTAAGTTAATATAGCAGATAGCAATAGACTACATATCAATCAATTAATCGTGTTAAATGGTAACAAATGTAAGATTTATTAATTCATCTGCGGTCTTGTAATGTTTGATTAATAAAATGCGTCGACCGACTTATAACTTTACATGAAGTCAACGTCTCAAAATCTAAGTTTTTTTCATAAATCTGAGAGCATGCAAGAGAAGCAAAATAATTTATGTTATGTTTTAATCTAGCAGACCAGAATAGCTCAAGAATTACTCAACCAATAGCAGTGATAATTCAAATAAACCTTTACCCTAAAAAAAGTTATTTCTAACTCCAAAATTGGGATAAATGCATCATTATCTAGGTGATAATATTTTTCACACCAAAAGTCTCTACCAAATCATCATGAATTACAACTTATTTCCGCAATTATTTCCATTCGATTTGATAAGCCATGTGCTTTTCGACTAACTTAAAACCAAACTAAAGAATAAAATAAATGATGTTCTTTCAATCAACTTAACAGTAAAGTTAAAGCCAAAAACTACAAAAATTTAGAGCTACAAAATCACACAATGAGTTCGGTAGCAAAGCGCGATGAAAATTGCATTTAAAATATATTAGAATGATATCAGCAGTAGTAAAAATAACTCAATCGCATTACATGAAATTTTCTTCGGGCGCAATCATTCTAAAGCATCCTTACAATTGTGACTTTCTACGTAGTAGCTCTAGTACACCAGAGTGTTGCTGACATTTTAAGAAATTGTAAAAGTGTCCCACAAGTAGAATGCTGGCAAAACGTAAGCATTTACGTATGGCAAAATAAAAAAGAACCGTATCTTTCTTACTCTTCTTTTTACCTTTATTAAAGCTTTATGTGTTCCTTGGGAGGGACAAATATAATCCAAGAAAGACTTAGCCAGTCAACTTTTACAGCCAATACGTAAGTGTAGACAAAAGGTGGTGTAAATCTTTTTGCATTACAATTTATTTGCCTTTTGTTTTGCTATCTTTCTTTATTACTATTATGATTATTAGGTGCAGAAATTCAGGCCAAATAGTTTATTTTATTAAATAACCTTTTCTTATTATATTTTTTTTTGTTCTTGTCATTTGAAGGCTTAAAAAAGCTTTTGGGTCAAAGTAAAGTTTTTAATTTTTTTTGTGGTTATATTTTTTAATTATGAAATTATTTGAGTTATGTTTCTAAAAAAAAGACAAAGTTAAAACATTGGCAACAACCAAATCCTAATATAAATTAGATCGCAAAAGAGTAGTTAATAATATTAGCACTGTGTTCAGTGAAATTTTCTCACTTCTATTATAAAGTTGGAGAGTACACATACAATTTTCAATTGTAAAATGAAATTGCTGCTTACTTTATTTCATTGCTAAAAAAAGTAATTTTTTCAATAGATTTCAAAATATTTCTTATCACATCTCTTGCTAACGCTGACAATGCTTCTAATAGCATTCATCCATTCTGGAAGTATGAAGTAATTTCAATAAATTCCATGTACATTTTATAAGGAATTTTTTTACTTTTGCTTTCTACTACTTTTTTTGCTTTCCACTTTTAATACTTTTTATCAGATATCAGATGCTGCACATTGCAGCAACTCATAGATATTAAACTTATTGCGTTAGTAACAAAGCATTGAAAAGAACGTAACGCAAAAAAAAGTAAAACGAACCAAAACATAACACAGTATGGTGTAAACTGTGTAAAAGATTCGCTTAGCGACACAAGATTCCCAAACAAGAAAATATATTTAATTTTCTTTTGTTGAATTCTGCTTAGAACGCTGTGTTTTATTATCTTTTTCCTTTCACTATTTTTCTAATTTTCAATTCACTTGCATTTATTGTATTTTATATTGAAAAATTTTGTTCTTCGTACATTTTCTTTTGAAAATAATTTCTTTTACTGTTTAGGTAAAGACAAAGAGGAAAAAAGCTTACTATCTTTTAATTTTGTAAAGTTTAGTTTTTATTTTAAAAATATGCAGGTTTCAGTTCAGATGTTGTAAGTTTTTTAAACAGAAACATTATGTGTTACTATCCATTTTAATTTAAAGTAAAATTTAAAACAGGAAATTCAGTTTACTCTTCATAGTTTGTTATCGTGTGATAACTTGTCACTTAGAACATAAATCAGATAAAAAGGAAAATTGTTTCGATCACCGAAGTGTACAGAGTTGAGTTCAATGCAGTGATCAAATACGCACAAATTGTTAAACTCTTCTTAGCTGAGTCTTGGCTTAGTTTACCGTTATGTGACATTAATTATTTCAAAGTTCTACAGTTTGATTAACGGCAACATCGCTTTTCAAACTTTCTTTAAAGCTTTTGGTTAAAATTAAATTAAATAAAATTATATCACTAACAAGATGAGAGAATAGATTAGGATCTGTATTATTAATTTAATTAATTTTCAAATCTTAGGTCAAACGAAATAGATTTATTGCCGTAATAGTACTTAAGTTGCTCTTAAGGGCAGGAGTAGGAAGTTTTTTTTATCTTTAAAAATCACACTGAACGGTAAGTTCAAAAACGTTTATTCAATTGGGTGACATACAACTTGATAATATTTATTTTATTTATTGTTAGGTTTATGTTTAAAATATTTTAATATATTTTTTTTGTTCAATTATTAAATATTATTTTAAGTTTATTCGAATCAAACATTTATTTATAATATGTACTTTCATTAATTTTTCTATTTCAGTGCCTTGCTGATTTGATTTTTATTTAGAATTTAAATACACAGCCTTGTACACGCTCCCTTTTAACATAAGCCAACATAAAAACAACTATTTCTTAAGGCCATTAGTGCAGTGTTAGAGCACTTTTCCGCATGGATTGAGATCTCAAGCTCTAAAGATCTGAACATATGTATGTGTTGGTATTGCCGCTGTGCTACCAAACGAAAGCGTTGTTGTCTGTTGCTACTCTATTGTTGCAAATACTGTTGCTGAATTCCCCATTGTTGTTGCTGGTCGACAGCTTAAAGTTGATAATCCCTTAACAATAGAGAATGAAATTGAAATTCATTGAGTCACTTTGCCACTCGTAAGTCAAGAGACAAGGACCACAATATAATAAAAAAATTTTACCTACTAAGCAAAATAAATTTTAAATATGGCTTAAATGCCACTCTGAAAGCCGAAAATATTGTATGGAATATATTAGAGATTTTTAATAATGTAGCATATTTGAAAAGTATTAAATTTTTGATAATTTTGAAAGCCATAAAGTCACAAAAGACAACAATATGTGGAATTTGATGTACATAATTGTAGATATGTAAGTGCTTACGTGTATATGTAGGCATCTTTGTTTATTAGTCGATATGTGAATGACAAGAATTCAATTTTCATAAGTGACTTTTAATATGATTGTTATATTTTCTATTACAAAAAGCACTCAAAATATTAAAAATTATGATAAAACTCCATGCCAAATTCCTGCTCTTCTTAAGTTCCATCAAAAATGTTGGTTAGATATTGTGAGCTGTCTTTATTCCTATTTTGAATTGCAATGTAAACAAAAACAAAACTTTTTTTTAACTTAGGAATTGAAAGTGAATTTTCTTGTTATCGAAGATTATTATTTCTTAAGATATGTAAGCGAACGTCATGTGCAAAAGCACATAAGCCAATATACCCAATTGGAAATATTTGAAGATATTCTATCAGTGTTTTGTTTCATTATTAACTTTTTAAACCTCTCAAAAGTAAAAAGATAGCGTAAGCAATTTTTGTAAAGAATCATGCCTGAAAATTGTTCAATGAAATTCTTTCCAATTAGGATATTTTTAATCTCTTACTGTGCGCTATCTCAAGGCAAATGAGCGAATGTTTCAAGTACATCATTTGTTTTTTAGTGCTTTATATAATTTTATGAATTAAACTCAATAAATCTTATCGATTTATTGAAGTCTTACAGTTTTGGTTTATGCTTTCTACCACTTATTAATAAATTGAAATTGTAATTAAAAAATTATCACTATTTGCTTAACAATTACAATGTTTTTGTTACTCTTTGGTCTTTTTACTGCTGTAATTTACCTCTCTTGCTTTCCTCTCATTAAAAACTTGGATTCTGTGCAAAGATTTCACTTTTTAATTCTCTTCTTAGAATTTTTAATCCTTAAGTAATTTATGTCGTCTTTCAAATTTTTTGCATAACCTCGGGTCTTGCTTTTTTTAGATCTCTGATAAAAAAAAAATAATTAAATTACAACAATCCATCAAAGCCTAACAAATGCTAGGGAAAAGAAAATCTTGTGTTAAAATAAATGAAACTGTAGAAAAAGAACCAATCTCAGTTCAAACCATGAGTTAGCATAAGAAAAATCACTTACATTAATGACTTCTAATTGAAGCAGCAGCATTTTTCAGAGCAGCAGAGAATGCTTGGAAAGATTTATAAATGTTCCTTGTAGCTTACCGTTGCTGAAGCCCTCCTCGTTCATTGCAAACACATTATCGAATTTCGGAAAGCTTATCAATCTCATATGTATGGCAGGTTTCAGTTGTTATGGTAAAGAGGTGTGTGTGTGCGGAATAAGGAATAGGTGTGATTGTACATCTGGTAATTTATTTCCATAAGTAAATCATTAGCGCTGATTGCTTAGTAAAAATATATGCATATTAAACAACTGATTATGTGGAAGACACAAATTATTTGAACAATCGTTTTTAACAAGGAAGTTTTCTGATCAATTAGTAATATTTCCGTGCAGTGAAGGATGCGGCGCTTAAAGTAAAATAATATGGATGTGCAGCAAAAATATGTGCAGCAAAAGGACTAAAACTAGTTTAATTGTTAAATTAATGCACTCTGCAATATCAGTAATACTCACTTTTATTTAACTGAAACTGAATTTTATACTACTAATTTCAATTTTAATTTATATTGTAAGAAATTACAGATCTGGATTCGGTACAAAATTTACCGTGTAAGAAACAAAAAAAAAATTATCGAAGAGAAATGTTGATGGTGAAAAATCTCAAGAAGTACAATAAAGTTTATTGAATAAACAGCGTATCAGCGTAAATTCAATTGAAAAGTCAATTACAAATTGCTCATACGACATGTTATGCAAAATTAGTATGACGATTTTAGTATGCAGTGGCTGATAAATTTGATGTACTCAAAATAACCACGTCTTATAAGATTCTATGTTCATTTATTGCAACGTTTTGTTGGATACTAAAATATATATTCGGCTATAATTATGTATCTGCCTTAATTGACATTGATAATTGGGATGAAATTCAATTAAACTCAATCAAACAATTTGCATGAACACGAAACCCTTGTGTACTCAATTCAGTTTCCATTATTGCATTTTGGTCAACAATTTAATGCAGTTGGCATAAACAGCCAACGTTATAGCAATGACATTATGTGAATTAATTTCCCTTCTGGGCTTGCGTGTCAATATTCATTTGTTGTCAGGTAAGGAGATTAAAACAAATGGGTCATTCTTTCCCAAGGTTATACCAAAACTGAAATTTTACCTATTATAAGTTACTATCATGGTGTAATCAATATTTATAGTTCTCACATATCATATTATTATAAGCACCTTGTAAAGGGCTTTGTAATTTTTCCAGCAGATGATATAGGAAATTAAACAATTTTCTAAAAGAACTTGATGCAGCAATTTCTTACCAATAAATTATGTCCTATGAGCCTTCAAGCTACATTTTTTAATACCCATTTCAATTATAATACTACAAATAGTACCATAATATTACTTAACAAAACACTAAACTCAATATGCAATAATCGTAAAATGTTACCTTTACTCTCCATATCATCAAAATTATGGCTATAGTAATCTTGCCTAAGTTTAATTAAGCCATAAACTTGATTGAATAATAATTGAGAATTGACATCAAATGTAATTGACTGTCATAAACAACTTTTTCACTTTTGACTTAACTGGCAAATACAGACGCCTATAAGCAAACACGCACACAAGCAAACAAATAATCATATATTTATATTGGAATGACACCTTGCACAACTCAGTCGCTTAGCTGTTGTAAGACATATGTTTGTATGTGTGTGTTTTTGCACGATAAGCATGCTTATGTAAAGGTAAGGAAAATTAAGGTTACTAAGAAAACAAAACTTGCAAAGGAAGAAAATAAATCATAATAGAAAATTGGCAATAGAAAAAAAAGGATGTGGTTATGAAACTCATTGCGTGCCAAATTTTGTGAGTGTTAAACTTTTAAGATGCATAGTTTTTACTCGAAAACTTTATGTATGAATTTTCTGTTCTGTTTTGAGATTAAGTACTTTTTAGCATATATTTTTTAAATATTTAGATAGAACTTAATCTTTTGACTTTTCTCCATCGTGGGTCTGATTATTTTTTTTAAAACGAACTTAAAGTATTATAAGCCGCTGAGAACTCCAACATTTTTAACATTTATTGATTTGAGGCACCCTTAAGGTGTGTCCATTCTAACAAACAGTATTTTTTCATGCAGAATGTGTTTTCTCAATTGTTATCATTTAATGATGCTCATTACAGTATGACGAACTTTAAAAGGAAGTGTTTCATTTATCTTTTGCACAACAAAAACATCAGGCTTAACGTCAACTTTACTGCAATTGAATGAATTTTTTGTGCAACAATTTCTTACTGGCTTGTTGCATTCATCATAGATCTTGGCGATTATCTTGACTTTACTGCTTGCAGTCCTTTCGTATTCTTCTATTCTTCAAATTTATTCCTTATATTATTGGAGAAGTTCACGTACAATTCTATTTGTACTCGTAGACTGGAATTTATTTTGTGTAACTTCTTCATTTGAAATGCTGCAATGCAACACGGTTCCTGTTTCTGCATGAGCAACAAACTTTGCAAACTATTGTTGTATAGAATCACATAAACAATAAAAAAGTAATATAAGTACCATGAGTTATTTAACTTACCAAGTCAATAGTTCCTGAGTGGTTCTAAAAACGCACAAGTTTGAAAGACGTCTGTCTATCTTAATTCTTTGTGAATTGCTGAAGCAGAATTTTTTTATTATTGTTCAATACAATACCTAGTTCGAAGCCCTTTTGCTCATCAAGTCGTTATTTTGAATTCAATCGAAAAATCAATTCAGGTCTCATTTAATTTACGTATAGAAACTTATTATCATCATCAACGTTCTCATCATTGCGGTCATCATTGTTGGCAATTGATGAAGATGCAGCCACAATAAAAGTTCCACAAAAATAACACGTACCGTGGAGTGCGTCGACTGTGAACAGCTTTTGGTGTGAACAGCATGAAACGACAATAAAGACATTTTGTTTAAGTGTAACGTCAAGCTTAGCACACGTTCACTATTTCCACAGAGTTCCTCCTCCCTTCGCAGAGTTTAAAAGAGTTGTTTTTTAAAAAATTGTAAAATTAAATTCATTTTGTATCATTGTTATAAATTATTTAAGCCTATCAACGCATCATATTTTTGCAAATAAACAAGAAACATCATAATGATTGAAACACTCAACTAGTCCTTTGTATCCTTTGAAAACAAGTCAGACAAAATTAACGCTTTATCACTTTAACTGAAGTGCGAAAGCAACCCTTTTTTAGGATTTGATACCTTTTATCTTAAGATAGGAGAAACTCAACCACATTGGCACGGAAGCGTAAATCTGTTGACTAGCTTTGGTTTACTATTAAGTTTAACCCTAAAGCTGTAACTTTTTTGCAATGTGGAGATTAAGGCGTGAAATTTTCGCTACCACTAATCGTTATAAAATGAGTGGATCATATAACTTCACTACAACAAATGTTTAGAGATAGTGGATGCCACATTAATAGAATTAAAGCTTCAGTACCACTAGATTTTAGATATCTCACGTACCAGTCTGAATAAAAAGTTCTCACCAAAATAATGTGTTTATTTTGCTCGTCGTACCGAAATTTGAAATTTAAGTCCAACGTTGGATACAAGTCTTTGTTTTAAATCCCTGTAAATGCAAATACTAATCAACTTGCCAGTCAGAGTTAAACTTTAGAAATGTTTCGCAATGGTTTAAAAATAAAAATTTTATAGAGAATATTAAAATTTTCTTAAATTTATTTTCGTTATTTATTCAACAGTAAATTTTCTAAAATATTTTTATCGGCGTCAACTAGATTTTAGAAATTTTCTAATGTCTCCATTGAAAATACTTATGAAAAATATCAGCCTCTTATCCAAATCTGTACTTAAAAAATCTTAATAATTTGATTTTGTAAGCAATCATCTTTTTTTTCAAATTTATTCGAAATTGATTTTCATAGGACTTTGTGAATCCATTTTTCTGATTTAACTTTTTTATTTTAACATGTGTTTATATGTAACGAAAAAACTGCACGCGCATGAAATCAATTATTTTTGCTTAGTCATGTTGAAAAACTGTCAATTTGAATATTTTTCATGTGCTCGTAGTTTGACAAATGACAGCAACGTTGATGCAACAGAAAAAAAAATAAATAAATATTTCTGCTAAAATAATGCAGAGCAGCTTCTAAAATGTGGAAAAATTTTAAATTTTTAATAAAATAAATGGGAAAGACCAATTTTGTTGCTGCAACTACCAAATTTATTATATTTAATATATGTATTCCTTTTGACAAACTAAACCAAAATTGAGTTTTTTTTTTTTAATATTTGCCTTTATGTTGAATTTTATAAAATATTAGTTACTTTTTCTTTATGCAACTTTTATATTGCTATAAAAACCATTGCAACACTAATATGAAAATTAAGGTCGCATTTTCGTAGTCAACAGCTATTTGTGTAATTTGATTTCCGTTTGCAAAATATGCAACATTCTGTGCAACCAGTAAAAGGACTACAACCTTCAGGCAGTTGATACATTTTTTGCTGACATTATTTACGTTTAACACCAAAAAAAGAATGCTTTGCAAATTGCCATTTGCTTGCTGGGTTAAAGTTTTTTTGACAAATCTGAACGCAAATGATGTTATATTATATTTTATTGTCAATAAAAACTTGAAAATAAAAACGTTTGCCTCATTTGTCAAAATATCTAACTTTCAAGATTTTATTTTTGACACCAGCTAGTGTGGATATGTTTCAAGAAGCAAAATAAATTTGAAATTTTTACTCCTCAAAACCATTTGATCTCACCCCAGTTTTATATCTTTGGAACAGTACACTGGAAGTAAATTGTCTTGGAAAATATTTTTAAAATTTACTCAATCAAAACTCACAGTCAAAAGTTTTCGCTATTTTAAACAGTTTACCTAATTGTGTTTTTCAGATTTTAAGAAAAATTAAATTTTCCACACCGATGACACAAATACCCACAAATAACTATTAAAAGCTTCATTGAAGACAACGTGTGCAAGAATTCAAATTTATAATGCCTATCTTAAAAGAGACAACTGTAATAACGATAATATTGATCAGTTTTGAAATCAACTTTTATATTCTAATGTGATATTTTCAAAGATTATTCATTATATTGCGCTTCATTAAAATTTTTTGAATTTTTCAACTTTTCAAACTAAATAATTAATTTTTATATAATGTATGAATGCTCAATTTCTTAATCAACTTAAAATAAAATGAATTATCCAATATTACCTCAAAACTTTAATAACTCTAAACCAACACATAACGAAGCTATCGTAAAAGTAGTTGTTATCGCTGTCATGTATTTTCTTACCAATTTTGTTTTCCTGTAAAATTTTATTGCGTGAAGATTTTCAAAAGGACATTAATTTTCAACGCCATTAAATGTTGTTTTATGACTTAATAAAAGTATTGATGCTTACGCAGCAAGAAAATATGTAAGCATGCTGTAGCTTTTTATTGGAATAACAAAACTGAGTCAAGAGTAAACAACAAGCCAAAGACATGAAATTGTAGGGATTGTTATTATGATTTAAGATTAATAACGCAGAGCTATACAAACCGTACATGGAACATGCATGTACTGAGAGCGAAATTAATTGAAACCATTTCTTATTTTGAAGCAGATCAAAGATATCCAACAGAAATTTTAAATAATTTTAATAAAAACTACTTCAAGATGTCACTCTAAAATCAAAAATGAAGTTATTGCAATTGAGTGCACGTAATCTTATACAATGTTGCTGATGCAGGCTGCATTACCATTAAATTTCATAACTCCATTGCATTGATGGTGTTTGCATATTGAATTTTTCACGAGTTTCTTTGAGTAAATTTAAAACGAAATAAATTAAATGAATCAGTATTATAACTAGTGAATTTTTAATTAAATTATAAGTCGTTTGATAAACCTTTTTATTTTAGAAATAAGTTATAAAAATTCACTCTTTGCACATTCATTCGTTCATTTTAAAGTGACAGTGAGTGAACCAGTTACGTTTCTTTTTACTTTGACAATTGAAATTTTTAATACAACACGATGACCTCTTAAAAGGGTTTTCCAACTTTAATACAATTTAATGAAAATCTTAGTTCTCGAGTCGCATTTGTTTTATCAAGACTAGCAAAAAACTTTATATACAACAATGCTGCTGCGCCTCTAACGCTGTTGTCGGTCTGAAGTGCGCTTATTCTGCAGTACTGGTATAGTGCAAATAGATTTTTGCATTTTCACCTTGATTTTATATTTCTTTCACTCTTCAGAATACACTTTTAACCCAACAGGTACCGCTTCTGCAGCTATAACATGAACAGCTAGAAGCACACTTGACACAAGAGTCAACAGCAAAGGACATTTGCATTAAAGAACAGCGACACTTTGCTGTAAGTAAGGGTGTTGGTAACGACAGTCGAAGTGCTTTTATTTGCTTGTTTATGTTGCCATAGCCGTATCTCTACTGCAATCCATTTAGCGTGTGAAAATGACTCAAAGAAGCTTCAAGCGTATACCGAGTGAGAAAGCTAAAAGAGAAATTATACGAAAGTGTAGAGAAATTAAAGTTTATTGCTGTTAGTGTTGCATGGTCAACGGTGAAACGTTAAGGTCCGTCTTTTCCAAAGTATATACATGTCATATTAATTCAACTTATTTAAGGCACACATATTTTCAAGATGATTTTTACGTCATATACTGGACTAATTTAATTATTCACAGCAAATTTTTCAAAATTTGTTTTTGGTTTTCAAAATTTTGTTTCTAAATATGTAAGAGTTAGAAACTTAAAGGTTATTTATAAGACTTTAGCTTTGTATCAAAGATTTTAAGACAAAAGTTTTTGTTATCCATTTAAAATATCATATGTGAATTGACTTCAGTAAATTGTATAAAAGTTTTTTGTTGTTGAGCCAGTTCAATCATTGATAAATCTTGTGCTGCTGTTGCATAGTTCAGTGCTATAATAAAAAAAGGCAGGAAACTAAATTTTCGGAAACTTTTTAGTGTTAAGTTTTGCCACCCGTTTACAAAAGGCCCATATAATTCACACAATGTTGCCATATTTATGCGTCTATAAACTCACCACAATATTTGCATATTTACAGTTACTAAATTGCATTCAAGTGCAAATTGCATGCGATTGCATTGTTGCGGTGTGGCATTGTCAAATACTTTTTTTTTTTTGGCTAACAATTTGCAGCACTTGACTTGAAAAGAAGTTAATTTGCATTCTCTTTGGAAAAAACATTTTAAATTAAGAAAAATTCTGCAAAGCTAAAAAATAACATTTTTCACAAAAAATGCATTTTTATTTAAATTATGCCAAGGATATGCCTTGCGTGCGCGCTTTGTTTCAAAAATAGCTTGTGACAGTCATTTGCTTGGTCCCTTTTTTATCATCGGACCCATAGCATATATGACTACATTTTCTCAGCACAACCCTTTTCGGACTAGCAAAAAAAAAAAGAAGATCATTCTTAATGAATATTAATGCTGTCATTTATATTAAAAGGATAAAGGCTACAGCAAAAAAATTTTAAAAAGCGCAAAAAATTTTATGTAAATCTGCGCAAGTGGGCGTCTGTTGGATGTTGACTGAACTCATATGCATGATGGACTTATTTAGTATGCGCTGCAATTTTGCTGCTTGTTAGCGATAGCAATTTTAAAGTTATGCAAGGATAATGAAATTAAATTTTCTCCCCGTTTTAAATGCGTTCGTTTCTGCATAAAGAATTGCCATACTAATGAAGATGCATAGGGTTTATTTTTGTTGAATATGCTTTAAATTACATGCAGTTTTTCAGCCATGCAATCGTTTTTTAGCGCTTGTTATTGCCATTTTAAAGTTTTCAAAGCAGAACACTAATTAGTTCATATATAAAAATCAAAAAAAAAAAATTTTAATTCCAAAAGGAAAGTCGATCAAATGGAAAAATCATCAAAGAATAGTCCTCAATCGAATCGTAAATTTGATTGAAAGCTTCTCTTAACAGAGAACACTAAATCTGAAAAAAATGCAGTGTATTAAGCAATATATTACGTCCTTTGATGTAATATTTTATTTTTTTTTAATTCAATAGTTTTATAGACTTTCGAATGAAATTCCACAAGGTTTTTTCAAACTTCACTTAATGTCAGAATTATGTGTTCAAAAAACTCATACATATTATCGATCCAATTTTGAAATATTTAAGTTTAGACATGTGTAAGTTTTCTAAGTAAGAAATTTGCGCCAATGTCATTATGCCATTTTTTAAATTCCTCTTATGCTTAGGCCAAGAAGAGAATACAAATTTTGTTGACACTTTCTTGATTTATATAAACAAATATTTCAAAAAAGTTTTCAAAACTTTTTCACTCATATAACCAAAATATAAGTTCCATGACAAGGAGACATAAGAAAGTAAAAAATCGTAACTTATTATAAGAAAATTATTGCATTAAGACAAAGACATTCAAAAGTAAAAAGTTTTTATTTGTAGAAATCATTAGAGAAAAGTTCTGCTTCTACGTGAAATCAATTTAGCTTCTTTTGACATATTAAAAATTTAAGCCCAACGTAAATCAAAACTTTTAACAGAAATCGCTCATACTCAGTTAAGAATAAAGTGCGTCATTACCTTTGATATAGGTTAAATAGAAAAGGTGACATTTGCTAAGTTTCGGTGTGCCTAAGCACCTGGGTATTTAAAGTTTTCAAAAGATTTTTGTTTTTGTTTTGTGCTATAAATTTTGAAGTTTAAAAAAAATTTTAGTTTCATTGCGAACATTTTTCTGTGCACAAAATTTTTTTTTAAATCCACAAAAACGTAAAAACCTTACACTTGGCGTCATAACACATGACAGCCAAAGGATACTCGTTGCCTTGTTACGCCATTCTGCACATTTATGTCCAGTGCTTGTTAAGGCTTCAAATGACTGTGCACATCAACAAAAGACTAACAAGCTGTAAAATGTACAACACACGGTTGCCACCATCGCCGCCAGCGAACAAATTAGCGTTGGCTGCATTGTACGTGTAATATAACATGACATGCAGGTTCCTTGAACAAAGCAAAATACTGAAAGCAGTCAAGCGCATTAGGAAACGAAAGCAGAAGGTCCCTTTTTTGTTTCAAAATTTAAGTTGTTGCTCCAACAGAAAGTGTTGAATTTAATATAAATGATGCTGAGGACCATTCTTTCAACTTGTTAGTTAATTCAATCTATTTTTTAGATAATGAAAGCTTTTTATTGTTTTAAAAAAACTCATGGAAAACCTTCGGTGAACCATGTACTCGGTGACCATTAAAAATATAATCCTCAACAAACGTGTCGCGTTATCATTGCAGTACCAACTCGCGATATATTGGGACTTCTTGCAAAATTATTACATAATATTTATGAAAACTGAAACAAACATTGGCAGTTGAAATATCCAAATACTTTTTGAATGAGACAAAATGCATTAATCCGTAAAAATAGTTAAAAAATGTAATATATGCGTATCTATGCAGGAACTAAGCGAGCGCATATGTACTATAAGTACAACGTAGAAGTATTTTCGAACGTCAAATGTTGGTTATAGTTCAAAAGAGCTCTGAGTAGCATTCCACACAAGTGGAAATTAAGCATTTGTTAAACAGAAATGTGACATAAGCAGCAATCTGATAGAAATTCAAAAATAAATTGTTAATTTCGTGCAAATTTCGAACTGACACAGGAAACAATATCATCTTCCATTGTGTTCACCCACAAAGGAATAAAATATATATTCTTCAATCTGTTCACCATAACGTTAAATAATGTCTGCAGGTATGACATCCTGATGTTTCTGAGTGACCTGTATGTCAAAATTAGCCAAGAAAGTTTTAATTTGGAACACATAATGTAGAAGTAGAGTTTTTGGTGCGAGAAACAAAAATTGGCGAAAGCATCACTGACGTCTATAGTAATGGTGATCTCATTACTGCAGAAATGTTATTACCCCAAAGAGGTTATCAAAAGCTATTTAGGTATCTATAGAAATCGTCATGTAAACCATATGGACCACTCTATGGTTGGGTGGTCTTTTGAACGTATGACCAAAGTAGAATGCTCGAACTAACACTTTGCATTCGTTGCAAATACAAGGAAGTTTGACGAGGTAGAACTGCAGAATGACAACTTTCAATGATTTTTCGAAAAAGATCGCAAAGTGGTATTAATTAAGTGTGATGCATCAAAGCATATTCTGACAGATTTTTTTTTATTAACCAGCAAATGGGTATGAGATATAAAATTAAAACAATGGGCATAATAAAGACGTCGGAAAAGTCTATTCAACAAAAACTATAATAAAACATTATCATGAAGTCTTAAATATTTCTTCTTCCAGCTGTTTTCAACCAGAACTGCCAATCAGAAGACTTAAACTGATGGATCTGTCCATTGATAAAATAGTGCAAGCTCTAAAAAATAACAAACTCGCCGGCATCAGAGCTGAAGTGCTAAAAAACCGTTAAAGTCGATGCTCGAGCACTTAACGTTGTTAAAATAATAAAATAGTCTGCCTCTTTATCAATTAGAAAACCCTTTGTCTATTATGTTATTAGTAATGAAACTCCAAAAAGCATTTTTCTGAAATGTTCTAATAAAAATGTATTCCTTTTTTTTCTTTTCTGAGAAATGTCATGTGCTTTAAATATCCATGCACTACTTTATCTTCAACATTTTGTCTGGTACATCTTGCAGTCAATATGAAATCGATTATTTTTTTCTTTTCATGAAAAACTAAGAGACAAACTTCGAAAAAATGTTATCCTTGGCCATCAATATTTATATGTGCTCCATGCTATAGTAAGAACGTGAAAAACTATGTTCAATTTTGTTGCCACAACCACATATGTATAAGCGGCATCTACTTGTAGACAACAAAAAAACCATTGAAGATATAAATGGAAAAAGGTAATAAAAATGCATTTTTATGAGCAACGTTGAACATAAATCTTTATTGAAAGCTCGTTTGCATGTAAGCCACGTTAAGGTGCAAGTACTGAATGTAATGGTACTAGTGTTATTCGCTTTGGGATTTCTATGAACTGAAGTGGAGTTACTACCTACGTACATGCAGTACACATGTAACTGGTTGGCTTATAACTTGTTAGAAACGTTGAAAAACCACATGGTTTTTTAAGGTTATTTAATCTTTTTACTCTACCATGACTATAGATTAAGTTTATACATAAAAATGTTACTCGTAAATATTGCAGTAAGTCAATATTGTGTAGTTGCAAATCTTCTTTGGCTCTACCAACTTCAGTGCAAAGCAACATGCATTGCTTTTGCGCTAAATGGTTTGCAAGCGCATATTTTACTGTCATTTTTGACTTGATTAATAGTGTCGCAACTTAATTTTGTGATTTAAATTAAGCCATGAAAGAATCTGAAAAAAATTTTTTACAAACTAGAAAAATTTTGAGAGAAGAAAACTCTCGTACTTCTCGAACTTCGTATGTTAAACCTTTAAAATTTGACTTAACGAAGAATCACTTATGTTTATTACAAACGAATATGATTTAGACAACTTAAATTAATTTAGTAGCATTTATATTCTGAACTTCAAAAACTTTATATCTGTCTTGATATTTTCATTATAAGCTTTCATAGCTTATTAATTTCATGGACATAAAAGTTTTTGAAATTTTGAATTTTAAAAGACCTAATCATCGACATCAGCATACATTTTAACACCTCTTAAACTTTATTATCCAGATTAAATTTTAAAATTATGTGAGTTTTTCTCCTATAAGTCCAAAATCCTCAGCTTAGAATGCAGCCAGCCATTTACTAGATATTTTCACCCTCTAATATACAGGCCACTCGTTCTGTTGAATGTTGTTTGGGGAAAAGTAAATGCAAAATGCTGCCACAGGCAAAACCAGCATCTGGCAAGCCAAGGAAAGTCAAATTGCTCGCCTACACACGCACACAGACATAAATTTAACTAAAGTTTTTTATTAACTTACATACATATATATATATATATATTAGAATGTCCGTTATTATCAACGTTTTGTTTGAGTGAGTTGCTGTTAGTATTTTTGTTAATAAATTGAAAAAAAAAAGAAAAAATTTTGCTCAGCATTGCATTGCATTAAGTTTCTACTCAAAATAATAGTTTGCAGAAAAAATAGTCAAACACTTTTCATTTTGTAATTTATGAACTTTAAGCGAAACCTAAAATTATTCTTGGCAGTGTACTCTAGTTCTTTAATAAAGTTCAATAGAATAGTGAACTCAAATTTACTTATGAGTTAAATAGTTTTTGAATAAAACAATAAAAATTAAGTGCTCAGTTGCACGCTTTGCTTGACAAAAATAAAAATTTTTTTTAACGGCAAAGAAAGCTCTACGATTCACAAAACTTTAAAGTTAAAGGACAGTCTAATATACATGTCGTATATACCTGCAAATGTTGTACAAAACGAGCAAATATATTTAAAGTTACGACCGCTGCTTTTGTAAATTTGTCTACGTGTGCGTCTGTGCTTGCTCTTAATTGGTACAAAGTAGTTTCATTGAATTATATATGATAATAATTTTCATTTTCACAATGGCCATAAGAGGACATTTAGTGGGTTAGGAGATTACTTGTAAGGTTGTCTGTTGCAATGAAAAGAAAAAAAGTTGCGCATTAATAATGAAAATAAGAACTTGTCAAAAACATTAAAAATTACAAGTTAAAATTTAAATTAAACTCAAATGTTATTTTATTTATACAGAAATTACTTATGGCATTCATTCATTTTCTTTTCATCCAAATTTCACGTATTATACCATCGATTTGTTTGTGAAAATTTTTTATTCTGTGTATTCTTGCATTTATTTTACCAATTCCATATACTACTACCGTTGCTGCAGTAGTCTCTTTTGTGTCAAATCACTTAAGGTCACCAATATATATAGTTGTCATATTTGTTTGTTTCTCATTTTTTCCATAACATTGTTGTATATTGTTTTTTTTTTGTTCGTATTGCTTTTATTTAGTTATCATGCAAGTGGAATTTCGGCAGCAGACTTATTTAAAATACATATTGTTTGCAGAACACACAATTTGTTTTTATATTTGAGTTGCCTCTTTTTCCACAATGACACCAGTATCTTTTTTTCAGGTGTGGCTTCATTTTTTTGGGATTCACGTGACAAATTAAAACATATTTATATTTTGGCTAAATCTAATTGAATCAGTAAATATTTGCAAAGATTTGTTGGTAAAAATTTTTTGTTTTTGTTATTAAATTTTTTACACATTGCATTTATATACATATGAACACTAAAATGTTTATTTAGTAAAGAGTTAAAAAGATTCGCAATAGCGTTTAAAAAACTATTTTCTATTAACATTATTTTTAAATAATTCCTGTGAGTTATTCATAGCTCGGTATAAACTACATTTGAAACGTTTTCGTTGCAATTTATTTTCGTATAGACATCTTTATATGTGGCAATAGCTTAAATGAACTTAAGACTAATGGAGTGAATGTCAATTTTTAATTCGTTCTTTGCTTAATTCTTCAACTCATTTTTAGACGATTTTGAATACTTATTTTGGACAAAAAATATACGGTACTGCTTTGAGTATTTTATTTATTTTTAATTAATTTATTATATGCGCGCCATGTCTTAAATTTTCTTTGTGTAATTTAGTGCTGCTAAAATATTGACGAGCATCAAAACTGAAACTTCGAAATAAAATCAACCTATTTGAGTAGCGAACATAGCGAACCACAAAACTTTCTAAACTTTAATCGGTTAAGGCTGAAATGAGCTTATCTGGGTATGCAAATAAGCTGAATGCTGTTCGAAAGCGTTATCACAACACAGGCGTTGAATGCTGAAGCAGCAGCAACAACAGTGCGGATGCGGTAAAGGCATTTCCTTACTCAACAAAGTTCTTTGAAATTCTCATTTAAACATTTTTGCTTACATTCATTCACACATTTAACGCCGCTGATTCCGCTTATACTGAATATAAAATCAAAATTCTGAACTTTTGGGTTATGCGGTTGATTTGCGAATATGAGAGTTAGATAGTTTCTATGAGTTCATATACCAGCAAATATCTCCTTTGTTTTTAATACCGTGTTATATATTGTGGAGTTTTATATACTCCAGTAATTTTATCTCCATCCAGTCTTAAAACTACTTAAATCTACTTATTTATCAGATATTTGAAATGAAATTGTTTATAAGTTGTCAAAGTTGGATATTTTTTAAAAAAAAATATTTTATGTAAATATCTTTCGCATAATGAAAAACAAATTAGTTTGGAATTGAACAAATGGAATTTAAGGTAGATGTTAGATGAAAGTTTTTAAAAAATTTAGAAATTAAAACACTCCAATACAGACATAGAATTGGTCAAAAATGGTCAAATTTAAATAATTGAGGGCTTATTCATCAAAACGGAAGTCAAACGGACTATACTATCACTTTTACATATATCCTGAGCAGTATGAGCAGTTTGTACCAATATGTATGCAATAGTTTCGATTTACCTATATAATCAGTAGATTAAGCTAAAATTTTGACACATTGTTCTTGCAAAAACTTTTGAACATTTGAGACTGCACTTTTTCCATTTCCTGTTTCTATTTCTTGTGGATCTAATTTTTAAGATATGAAATGGCATGACAACTTTATTCAAGCATAGAATTTTTGTTTGACCTTTACATTTATTTCTGAATAAATAAATTTTTTCCGTGGCACGAACTGCAATAAAAGTTTAAAAATATATGTTCAGTTACTTAAAAAAAATTTTTTTACGCTTATAATAAAATGAAACCAAACAAAGTTTCTTTCAGTGCAATCTTTTCTGTTTTTCTACTTTTCCTGTTTAGCTTTGCATCCGTTTTTCGTTTCCTTCGCAATATCTTTTGACGGAAGTGCTTAGCCAACTTAAGCAGCAACAGTGCTGTTAATGAGTTGCTGCTGATTATCTTTAACTCTAAGAGCACTAAAGTACTTGTAATGCGATTTTTTTTGAGACACTTCAGGGCATAATTATTGCGTAATAGTATAAATTTCAAATGAATAGAATTTATTTGTGTTCAGTTTTGTAGCATTGAATCATAGCAAATGTCAAGTGGTGCATTTAAAATAAATTTCAGTAAAATTTATAGTGAAAAAAATAAAATACTTCATGATGTTTGGGACACTTTTTTCTTGCTATAGAGAAACTAGACTTTTGAATAATTTTCTACAAAAATGCTGTTGCCAACGTTTTATTGTTTTCTGCAAGAATTTATTAAATATTTTTATGCATGAGTTTTGATATCAATATTTCTATGTTAATTTTTAACTTTCTCTTCAGTTTTTGAGTGCAGTAGTGGTGGCATAAAGAAATTTTAAATCATACCAAATATCACATTTTGAATAATTATTTTTTACTTTGAGTTGAAAACAACAATCCCCAAGCTTAAGACAATATATTAACACGATTTTGTCGAAAAAATTTAAATAATAATCAGAGAAAATTAAAATATTTCCAAAATAAAACCAACAACAAATAGTTTTGAACAAAAAAAAGGAAAAAATAACAAAAAATTTTTATTAAAAAATAATACTTCATACTTTGTTGCAACAATCACAAATAGTAACTCAGGACAAGCGTTCATTTATCTTTTTCATTTGCAATTTTTATTTTTGTTGTTGCCATTGTTTTTCATTGTGCTGCAATGTTATCCCAAAACTGTCATCAACAGAGTGGCAGCTGCAACCAATGCATAAACAAAGGGTGTACCAGGTTCAGGTTCAGTAACTTAAGCAAACAAATTTATGACTTTATTTTCACTACGGTGGAGTGTGCTGAAGATTTTTTTTTTTGTAATTTTGAAACAATATTTTAACTTTTATTTTATGTGCACTGTGCTATTTTATGAAGAAAAAAAATTAACCGCTTTCAACCGTACGCTATTGTGCCGCGCATATTTTGCGCACTGCAAGTAGCAGGATCAAGTTGCTGCACGCTAATGTGCGGCACAATGTAGTGTTCTCATAAGGATGACCGCTTTGGTAAAAAAAGACAAAAACATCAAGTTGTGGTCGTGTAAAATAAGCGAAACAAAACAGAATTTAAAGCTATAAGCTAAAAATATAAATCTCTAAGATAAATCTTGTGCTATTGTACTCACATTAAAAGCACCTCTTTTGAGTAAAGTGCTGCAAACAAAGGCCGATAGAAAGCAAGCAGACGTTGCGGATAAAAAAATGAAAAAAAAAACATTCTAAATTTAAGAGGCTTGCTGCTACATTTTCTTTTTTTTACAGTAATTTTTTTAAACAATTTACGTTGCAACAAAGAAGTAGAAAATAATAAATTGTATTATTTTTCAGTATACTAAAGGTTAATGTTCTTTTAAAATATAAGGAAAAATCTAAGTGAACATTGCCATAGGAAACTTAGCATTAGATAATTTGTATTTTTATGTAAAAAAAATATGAGAAGAGAAATAAATTTTTTCCCCTTGTAGCATTTACTTGTGCATTATTCTCATATCACGAATGAATTAAAACTTATGTGCTAAAGCTTTTAACATAAAATTAGTATAATGATAATGCAAAGCATTTTAACAAAATTGTTTTAAAGCAACTGCTAAAAAATTATTCTTTATATAAAAGTCAATAGTAATTTCACGCAAACCCATTATCTATTTCAAAATCATTAAAGGGCTAAAATAATTATTGATTAAACACTTACCACTTTTTAAAGCTATGAATATCCTTGAGGCAAAATAAATTTCTCTCGATTTTAATGTAAATAATTTACTTATTATCCACGATACGTTATTATAATGACATTAATATGACTTGAGAATGGAAAGATCTTCATCTTTCCTACACAGTCTAGACAGTGACTGAATAATTTAAAAGCAAAATATCTTGCCAAACATTTAAAAACCTTTAAGAAATACCAATAAGAAACATTAAAATCATTACTTTTCTACGAAATTTGATTCAAATTATTCAATATATTTTACAAATTTGTGACTGCAAAACAATATTATCAAACAAAATGTTTTATAAATTCGTGCAAAGTCTACATAACTTTATATATCGATGAACAAAAGTTTGATTTTAATTATTCATAACTTTGTTCGTAATAAGTTTAGTTGCGAACAATTAAGCGCTTAAGCCGTAATTGTTTTTTACAAAAGCTGCTCCACCGCAATATAAGAAATAAACGTGAAGACGCTTTTCAAATTACCCAATAGGAATCCAGGCACTTACTGATAAAATGTTTCCATTAAGAAAAGCTTTTTAAAATGAGTTTAATTAACTATTCTGAGAGATTATGCACTGTAGCCAGCATATAACTCGTAATAAATATATAAAAGAAAATCAAAAAGTTAATAGAGTACGACAATAAAATAGTAAAATGATGTTTTGCTTCCATGATTTTCCTACAGGGTTATAACTATTTCACTTATACTATGCACACTACCACAGACATAAAAAACACACAATCAAAAATTGCCGCTTTACTCATTACCGTTTACCAAAGTCAAAGTGCTCTCAACACCAGAGTGGATACTGTGAATCTTGCTATGCTTCTTCATAAATTTTATTTTGCTTTGCACTCTTCCCGCAACCATATCCTTTGACTATGTTTTACTGTGTGTGAAATTTCAACATCGCATTCTTACTTCTTTTACAGGTTCGTTGAAGCATACGAAATTTGCTTAGATTCATACATTTGAAAAGTTTTTCGTTCGCCCATTAGCAAACTGCCGATTTGGCTTTTATGCAAAAAAAAAAATAGAGAAAAAAAACAATATCTGTTCACATTTTGCCACACAAAGGAGCAAAAATTTATTCATAACTGATATTTTGGGAAAATAGCTCACGTTCGCTCAATCATGAAACATTTGTAGCACCATCAGATGTGGTAAGACAAAATACATAACATATTCATGTCAGCAGGACTGCAAACTTTTTGGTAGAATAAATAGTAGCTCAAATATCCATTATTAGGTGCTTGCTTGGTTTGAGCGCTCGGTAAATCAGTTGCATGATTATTTCGTTTTCCATAACTTTTACTTTGAATTTGTTAACTATTTTTCGAACTTTGGCTTGTGTTTTCATTTTTCGTAAATTTTGTTGCTTTTAATTGGATTTTTCTGTATCAAATTTTAGATTTAATTTGACTGCAGCTCAATATAATTTACATTCCGTTTTTTACATAATATTGTACAACATGACGTATGAGCAAAATTAAATTCGGAGTAGTTTGATGTTTTATAATGAAATATCAGCTCCGACGGAAATACCACTGATGAAGGTAATTTGCCACATATCCTAAAACTAAATATTTTCAAATTTAAACATTTCTATGAATTTAGTATTTCTTAGAATAATTCAGCTCCTTTTTTTATGTTGTTAAAAAAATATAAAAAATTTTGGATGATAATTTTTCTAAAACTTTTACTATAAAATTTTTCAGTCTTTGGAATTTATTTTTATAAAAAACTTTTTAATGAACTTCTGCAGCAAACTTTATGTCGTCCAACTACCTCAAGTCACTGTGCAAATTTAGTTGAAACTTTTCCATTTCGTTTTCTTTGTTCTAAAAGCATGCGTGTTTTCAACAAACGAACTCTACAGGAGCAACTACAACAACATAGTTTTTCGTATAAGCTGTTGAATCTCTATAAAAGTGTCTGGTCTGTAGCTCTCATGACTACAACATTTTCATACATTTTTGCAATGTCTGTGCACAACTTTTAAGACTACTTTTTTTTCTCGTTAATTTCTAAGTTTACAAACAAATCTCATTTACCATGGCTTTGAAAAAGTTTTTAACTTGAAAATTATTTAAACTTTGAAGCCAAGTGCTGCTGAAATATCCTTTTTACAGCTTCGTTTTACAGTAGTAATTCAATAAAAGCTGCCATTCAGAAATGAGACAACAAAAAAAAAAAATACAACAGAAAAAATAAAGATAAATTGTTTGCGAAAGCAGTTTATAAAAATGAAAAAACAATCGAAATTTTGTGTGCAATAAAAAAGCATCCAAAATGATATCCTGTTTTATGGTCACAAGTTTTGGTTTTTCTTTTTTTTTTTCTGAAAAAACAAAAGGAAGTTGAGAAAAAGTTTTCTATATATTTTTTTTTTTACCTTATTGCGCTGACATTGTCGTTTGTTAAAATTCAAGATAAGAATCCTTCGATGTCATGCTGTGGCCACCAAGACAGTACCACAATTTTCTTACTCTTCGTTTTTAATCCTTTCTCGTTTCTTAAAATTTGCGAAAGTGCGGTGGACATTCGCTTACAAATTATCGAACAAAGTACACAAAAGGTGTTTTGAAAGGTTCCTGATAAGTAATAATTTATTTTCTAAGGACATAGGGTGAAATAAGGTGTCTTCTTGTGTTTTTTTTCTTTTACAAAAAAAAAGAAAATTGCTTTTAAAAGGAGATGATAAGCAGAAAATTAATAATATAATTGAATTACAAATTTTGTAGTATCTTAGAGGATTGAAATGAAAAAAAAACACATCTTATAAACTCAAATTTGAAGATTAAGTTATAATTGGATATGATGCAGTAGTCAATAGGAGAGGAGGCAAAGGGAAGGGAGTGTCGGCAAAATAAGTGAAGAAATGGAAGTAAGGGAAAGGATGGTAGTCAATGATGTATGACAGGCAACGAAGGGAAGTGATGGAGAAAAAGTAAGCAGTAAAAGAAGCAAAGTGGGAAAGAACTTAAATTTTCCTATGCTTAGCCTTGTGGAATTATTACATTATATTTCAACTTGACTTGACGAAAGTTTAAAAAAAAAATATTAAAAATAAAAAAAAAAGTTATAGCTGGTGGTGTTGAACCCTGTCCCAAACATTGTGTCTTGCGGTGACCATCACAAATCCTTGGAAAGTCATCTAAAATCAATCGGATAAAAGTTTTTTTTTTAACTCAACACAATGGCTTCAGGAACATTTACCTCCAGATTTTCGGTAAAAAACCAACAGTTAATTGTTCATAAAAAATCGATTTAAAAAAATAAAAAAATCCTTCGTTAGGCACTAGATTTTTACGTTTTTCAAAAACTATATAAATTTCATTGAAATCTATCGAGCGTTTTTGGAGTTAAAGTGGTCACCGGTTTCGAAAACAAAGTTTTGAGAAAAACGCATTTAAAGTTATTGCCAAATAACTCCAAAAGTAATTGTCGGATTGACTTCAAACTAGCAGGATAAATTTTTAAAATATTATACTTTAAGAAAATGTAAAAAAAATAGATTGCTCAAAAATCATGACTGTACCGGCCCACCTAAGCCGAACAACAATGGTATAATTGCAATAGGTGACAAGACACATTAGACAGCGTTGACCACATTTGAAAGAGTAAGCTTATACCTGCTTAAGCATAAATTTATAAGAATTCTTTTGCCTCAAGTTTATTTGAGCTCCATAAGATTTTCTGCTACTGAAATCAAAACCTAAGTCATGCATAATTCTCACTGTGTATTTTGTTGCGAAAAATAAAGCAAAAGCAGATTACATAATTGCAGCTAGCCAAGCAAAAATTCTTCAAATAGCACAGTAAAATCTAAAATGCAGTTGTCGTCTAATTATTACTTGTTTTACAAGAGATGAATTTAATTACTTTCTTCATTTTTATTTTCAATTCAACATCCTGTGATGAGTATCATCAAGTGTCATCAGCCGAGTTTATTCCACTTGAAAAACCTTTCGTAACTGTTTTGCAATTATGAAGCATTTTCAACAGAAGAGCTAATAATACTCAATATTATAGACTTCGATGCTAAGATGTAATATTGCAAAACTTTTCAAATAAATACGGTTTTTTAAGTTCATAATTTGTACTGGCTAATTGAAAGTTTTTAATTCATTAGAGAAATAAAAGTGAGTAAATAGCTTTAGTTGCATTAAAAAATAGATACTACTCGTTGCTATAAATTTCATTTGCATTTTTATTTATATATTAAAGTTAAATTTATGTTCCCAGGCCAAATTCAAAAATGTATACCGCGCAAAATATTGCACTTCAGTAGTGCATGCTCACTGATTTCTCTCGTACATACAGCACTTTTATGCTTTCGACTTTTATGCTGCAGCACAATGGTAACAACCAAAATTTTCAAACTTAAAATTGTGCAAAATTATAGCCCGAGGACAGTCTGCATTGAAAAACGGATGTGGTAAATAAAATGATTGCAACCAACAAAAGTTGCACAGCGTGCATGACGTGGATGTTGGTCATTTTTTTGTTGGTCTGAACTTATTTACGGTTATGCAAAATAATGTCAAAAAAATCACACATACATACATGCAGTCAACTTGTAAAATTGCGGCAAAAATTATGAGAGCGTTCAACTAAAAAGTTGTACTTTAGGTAACAAAAACCTGCTGCACTGTGATAAGTAGTGTAGTAATCGGACGTTATCTATTAAGCTTGGCATTCATGTGATTGGCTAGTAAGAATTTAAAATTTTGAGTTACTGACTTTTTAAAACTTTAGCTAAACTAAGGATGCTTGTTTAATCAAAAGTTAGAACTCTAATCATGTACTCTAAGGGTATGTATTTTTAATCGAAAACAGCATTGTCATAAGAGTCAGGTAGTAGATGTATCATCAATGTTTTTATATAAATTTACGCTATTGTATGATAGTCCGATTAACAATTTTTCAGTACATTTGAAAAAGATTACAGAAGGACCTTTGCGGCTTGCTGACGCTCATTTTTCAAGCAATAGAAATTTCGACAACTTTGAAGTTTGTTACAAACATATGTATATGCCACAAATTTTAAAATCCGTGGTTAATATATTAACTTCAGATATCACTAATCATATGTTAAAAAAAATTGGGGATAAAATTTGACTTTTATCTGTACTATAATGGTGCCCTATAGCATCGTATGTAGCAACCACAAAAATAAAAAAAAAATCTAAAAGCTAAAAAAAAACTTTCAGCATTTCGCAAAAAGGTTGATATTATTATTCTCACACTGCAGTTTCCAATCTGAAATATAAAAAATGTTTACTAATTCAGATAAGAAACACCCTATTGCATGTTAAACTTAAAAATAACCAGAGCTTTTGTCTTTAGTTTCTTTTATGTTTTGCGAGACGCTAAGGAAACTTTAACTTGTCAATATACCAGTAGTGGCATTCATTTCTTATGACACAATAGCAAGTGTTTTGCTATAGTAACTGACTTAATAAAAAGAAACCCAATGGGTTGTACTGCAAAGAAATTCTCAGAAATGATACCAACACCAAAACAATACAAATGGATGGTGTAAGTTGTTATTGGCTTGTCTTCTCCAAGGAAACATTGTCCAATGTTGCAATCTATGAAATCGAATAAAACAAAAGCACGAAGTTGTTGCAACAATAGCAATTAATTTCTTGTATCTGCATTGTTTACTGCATATACACGCATTCAAGTTCCAATATATAATAAAGCTGATCACATATTCAATAACAGGCAATGAATATGTTACAGTTTACATATCAGATAGTATTTCAATTTCAGTAAGCAATATAATTGGTATAAGAATACCCAGAAAAAAAAGGATTTTCTTGTTGTGCTGAGTATTAAGCTACTTGGAATAAATATTTAAAAAAGGAAAACTACTATTGTATCATCTATTGAACATAAATTTATTTCTTCAGAAGTAACTTTAATTCAAAATTTTTTTCTCACACTTCCTTCATAAGCTCTAGTTTCTTGAGGTCATGTTAATCGCTCGCGAGTTTTCTAAACGATTTTAACGAACTTTTTACAACGTTTTTTACTTTTTATAGCATATGGACTTATCAATTTGACTTTTTGAGTTAAAAAAAATAAAATGTAACCTCATCCTTCGAAATTTTTGAGAATTCTGGTTTAGATCATTGTTTTAAAATAATTATCAACGTGTTGAGAGACTTTGAATAACATATGATGCTTATGGGTGCACAATATATCTTAATCAGCAAGCGATGGTACTTTTTTTCAAATAAGATGTAACCAATATTTTGTACAGGTGTAAATAACAAGAACTTGTAAAAATGTATAGCTTCGTGTTTTTATTTAAGCAAATTGTATGCTTTAATAATAAATAAAAATTCAATTAAAATAATACTTTCGTTTGATTATCTAGATTTTCCTCTGGGCAGTTCTGTTCACAGTGCAATAAATAATTTATATAAATAAATTTGAGTTATTCGTTTTAGCTCAATAAATTGTTTGCGTAAAGTTAAATAAAACTTTTAATTCGATATTGAAGTACATAGTTTGATACATATTATTATTTATTAAATTTTTGTGCTGAACATGGGAACTGAAAATCAATTAAACAACAATTGCCAATAGCAAGTGGATATGTCATTCTTACGTAAAGTTTTATTTTATATTTTTGTTTTAAGAAGAAAGATTTACTTAATTCAAGTGGGGTTGATTTTTTGCACAGGTTTTTTTTTGTGCCTAGAACTTAATCCAGATCTTTTGTTTTTGCCATGTTTTCTGTCGAATACATCGGTTGCTAAATGATTTACTACGAATTGTATCATTTTGCGTTGTATGTTTCGTTCTTTCTTTCATTTAATTTTTTCTTTTGTTCCGCTCTCTACAAATTTGTTACGTTGAATGATTTATTACATTAAGTTTGTGCTTTCTAAGTCCTGGCATTGAAGGATATTATTTCTTTTTTTAAGTAAGTTTAGTGTTATATGTTGTCAACAATTTTGACCTAAATTGGATTGTTTAGTTTAATAACAAAAGGTCATTTCATAGTAATATTCACCGCATTTTTATAAGTGTGAAACGAAATATCTATCTTCTGACAATAGCAGATACTAAGAAAGTATTTTGTGTTCCCATCAAACAAACTGAAATCCTGTTACACACGCTTTAATACAGTTGTAAGTAATATTTTGCTCTTCATTCATGGATGATATATCTTCTAAATAAGTGGCCAAAAAGGTAGATTAATGCAGGAGAATATAAAAGATAACACATCATAAAATACGTAGATTCCAAATTTCAAAATTAGACAATTTATACCCGTTAACTTTGTCCTGCCATGGGTAGTTATCACTTTGTAATGATAACGAGAGTTGGACTGGTGTTGTTAATTTTTCGAATTAGAAACTTAACTGAGCTATTTACAGTAACCTGGTACCCACTGACGGAGCCCAAAGCTAACGCATTTTAAAATTTTAAATCTGTAAAGTATTTCCAATTGGCAGTTTTTAGAGCTGCTTGGCTATCAACATCAAAATAAATTATTTTTTTTTCTGTCCTAATAGCACACAACTTTTCTAAGCACCATATTTTATGTATTAGTTCCCATAGTTCATTAACTTAGGTGATTTTCATTAAGCCTAAAACCAAAATATATTCGTAGTAAAATCGTTAATTTCAGAGGTTTTTGGACTATTTTTTACCAGTTTTATCTTGAATATCTTGGAGAGACACAGGTCTGTACTAGGCAATATTTGCTAGTCAGTTTTGGTGTAGATAATATAATTTTTTCTTAAAAAATTTTTCCATGAATTTTATACGTGCCAAATTTCTGTAGCCAACTTTTTGACTATGCTCGTAAGAGTGAACTTATTTATCTGTTTTTAACTTTCATGTCACACTTCTTGTTATGAAAAATCGTTATCAAAGACAATTTATCATTTATTTTTTTTGTATTTATAGAGATGACTGTATTTTAAAATTTTCCCCAAATAATTGAGGCATGAGTCTTTAACTTTTTTTGACTATGGCATAGGAATGCGCCCGCTTCATACTCTTCTGCTGTCTGAAAAGTACAATTTTTATTGTCTACTTGCTTTTTGCTGTGATAAATGAATTATGTCAAGTTTTTGAGTGTAGCATACACAGACGTGAGAAAACAGTTATAAAATTTGCATTATTCTGAAATTAACACATCATATTTATGATAAATCTCTTTTCACCACCAAATGGATGACGTATGATTTGTCGAATTCACAGTTGTTATTTATCGCAATTTTCGGCTAACAAAAAAAAAAAAATAAAACCAAACATGAAGTCCGAATAAAAAATGTGGATTTATTTATATAATATCAAATTAAAGGTTATCAACACAAATTTACATATAATAAAATTGCAGTTTTTTTTAAAGAAATTACGAAAAAATTTTATAAAAAGCATCATATGTATCATTTTTGTTAATTTTTACTGTATTCTACTCTTATGCTTTTCATGTGTTGTCTTTCTTTCTACAATCAATTCAGAAACTCCAAACTTATATTGGTTTATAACATTCGATCTTAAGATTTTTAACTAATATTATCTTTGTCCAATATTTCGACTTCCATTTAAATTCATCTAAAAGATCTTGCACAAGTTAATATTTTTTAAAAAAATTTGCAATTTTCCACGCAAATAATTTCTCTCATACCTACGTTCATCTTTTTTATAATATGGAAAAACAAACAGAGTCCACTCAACCTTAAAGCTGCATATTAAATTTGGTTTGACCTGAAAAATCTGCTATGAAAAATTTTGCTTTTGCATATGCACATAGAATGATTAACATGCAAATATTTATTTATGCTGAAGTTTTTGTTCTATGAACTGACGTCCTTGCAAAGCAACCTCCTATAGCTGTAGGTCAACAGTAATGGCGCATTTTTATAATCTTAAGAAATGCGATGAAAGTCACATTTGCAATGCTTTCATTTAATTGTACTAAATTTAGTTTTGTACCAAATTTACATCACGTAATTTTACGATATTTTTTGCGCAGTTTTGAGAGTGAAGAGAAAAATTATACTGCACAGCAGAGACCGTACAACTGATGTGTAACATAATGGTTGTTTCTTCAGTATTGTGTGATACCGTTTTTAAATTATTTCTATTTCTGTAAAAAAAATTCGAGGCGAGCAATATGAATTGAATTAAATTTAAAAATGAAATAACTTCTCTTCAAGGATACCATGCGAAAAGAAAATATGAAATATGAAGCAATTTTTTTTGTACGATTTGCTTTTATTTATATTTGAATGAAAATATTAAAAAAAAAAATAATTTTGATATCAATTTTAATATAATATCAAAGGAAGGAAAAACTTTGTAAAAAAATCTATATTATTTGTTCAAAACTTGCGGTTATTACATTTTTTGATATGCTGCATATAACTGCATGCGGAAACGGATATTAATTTTTTATTTTTGTTTTTTAAAAATTGTCAAAAATATTCATTTCAGTTGTGCCGCAAGGCATTTAAAATTAATATTGAAATTGGAACTATACTGTTATTTATGACAGTTATGACGAAAATTTCGTACATAGTTTCCTGTCTGTTAAGAAAAAAACTAATAATATCGTGGCGAGGACGTGCCATGAGTTTAAAATGAAGGAACAAAATAAAATAAAAAAATATTAAGGGATTGGCGTTTTCATATTATTGAATGAAATGATTGAGTTGCTATTATCGGAGTTTTGTTTTTGACGCATTTTACTCCTTAAGTATGAATTTCTGACTCCAAAACCTTTATTGTATTATACTTTAACCTGCTACCATATTTCATGCTAAAAAGTTTATGTCGTTTACCTTTTGTTACAAGTTATCAATATGTTTTTTTTCGCTCATAAAATAACAAAATTTAAAAAAAAAATTTACAAGAAATTTTAAGGTACATATGTATATTCTGCTGCTGTTGTTGATGTCAACAACGTTTTCATCGTAGTTGTGAATGCTTTGCAAGGATAAGTACGCTGTTATTATAGTGACATGCAGCATCATTGCTGTTGTACGGACAACGGTTTTAGTGCAGAGTTGCGTATTTAAATTCCACATAGTTCGCAAGAGAGGAAATCACAGATTAAGCGGACTTTTAACATTGCTGTTTTTGTTTCGAAAGACGGATATTTTAGGATAAACGCAACGCATGTACGTTGCATGCAAAAATGTTGTTTTGTTTTTCAAGCACATAATATCAGGATTATATTTCAGAGAGAAGTCATTTTCGTTTTCAATTCCAATTTCAGCTTATCGATATTTCGAATCAAATTTTTCAATTTATGGAATGAGTCCCCCGTCAATTTAATTACTGCAATAAAAATTCGGAATTGAAATATTTTGATTTATATTAAGAGATTGGAATTCGAGGTCGAATTTTTTAACTTCATGGCAAAAGGAATGAGTTTTTGTTGTATAACTTATAAGACTTTTTTTTTAGAAAGTGCCCTTCTTCAAAATAACTGATTTTGGATTTGGTTTGCTCTCAGGAAGTGACTTACGTAATAAAAAGTCAATATATTTTTCTGGTCTACAATTTTTCTTGGACGCCGTTCTTTCTATTTAAGTCTCAATTTCAATACTTTTTTTCCTATATTTCTAAATTTGTGTCTAAATAAGGACGTGTTCTATTTTCATTTATAAATAATCTGTTTCATTCCTTTCATCCGCATCGTGAGCAACATCTCAAAGTGTGTCGTGAAATGAAATACAATTAAATCCTTGCTGTCCACAGTTATTAAATTAAATTGCATGTGACTTTTAATGTTTGTTTTGACACTAAACAACTGTGGAAGTAAGAAAGCAATGGCAATGGTAGAAAATATTTGTATGGCTGTTTGTTGAAGCGCAGTGGCGTAACTCGCGGAAGAGTGATTGAATTCAAAAAACTTCAAAAGTGTGTGAATAATTTTTTTTTGTAAAATATTTCAAATAGTTTCGCATAAACTCTTTAAAGCATTACAATTTTACATCAAATCTTTTTTTCTGAAAAGCATTTTTCTTCTATTCATTAAGTCAAAATAATTACGTTTAATATAATTAAAAAAATTAGTAAAACATATAGCGCCTCGCTATAATAAGTAAATGTCAGAAAACTCTGGCTATATTCAATTTTGCATCGGAGCAAAACCCCACAGAGCTCAAAAAGCGCAAGCTCAACTTTGAGAATTAGTTCTTTCTGTTTTGTTGTGGAAACTTTTTGCGTAAGAATGATGTTTTTGCAAGCGATAACAGATTGTTGCGTCAGTTAAAAATTTTATAAAACGAAATTTTCTTTAAAATTTGTTGAATATTTCAAACATTAATCCATACAAGCATTTCTTTTTTTTTATTAATTTAAAATTTGCGAATAGTCACAAATGTAATTGGGTATGCTTGCACGTGAACAAATATTTGTTTGAAAAATATTTAATTACAAATGTTATGTGACACAAGTCAAATATTTGATTGAAACTCGCATTAAAAATGAATAAATAAAATGCATCAATATCATTCAGAGATCATTTTAATTAACAAAAATTTTAATTTGTTCTCGACGAAATGGCGCGAGTTATGCAATTAACAAATGTTTGAGCATTTTGCGTAATATTAAAGTTTTCTGTAAATTTAACTGCAAAATTGTTTTCATGTTTTTTTTCGCTATGGTAAATTTTATTAATTGATATCGAAAAGAATTGAACACTGATTTGTACGATTTTATTGATTATTATTTTAAAACAACAAAAATATTGCCAGCCATAATTCTTCGTCAGATTTAATTGCGGAAATATAGTAGTGACTCAACGATCCCTTTTATAATTGGCTATTCTCCTCTTCAAATTAATATTATTAAAAACAATCAAGGAAATCTAAATAAAACTAAATATTATTCTTCTTACAATTATAAGTCATTGCGTAAGTGACAATTCTTATTACTTTGGTGACACAAAAGGAAATTCAAAAAAACTCCATGACTACAAAATAGGCAAAAAAAATCGCGCAATATTTTACGTGGATTCATAACAAAATGTCAAGAGTTGTCATGTGAATGAAAATGGTTGGAAATGTAATTCTTACTCTAATGGTTTCGATCAAATGCCTGAATAATCAATGTGGCAACATGTGAACTAAGAAACAAAATGACTTAGATGATATTTGTTTTTTATATTTTTAACGTTATGAAATGCCCGTTTTTGATAGTTTTGTTTTTTTGTATTCATTTACGATAAAAAAGTCTTCAAATTCCGATTTTATTTACATAAAAAATTAAGGCATATGTTGCATTTTTGTTATGAGTCTAGTTGCCCAAGACAGGATGGGGTCTCAAGTTCAGGGTAATTTAATATAAGAAAAAACAAATATTTCCAGTGGTTTGATTTTTAATTTTATTTGAAATTTTATTTAATATTTTCTTATGTTCGGCCTGAGTAAAGACAAAAATTTGCACATTTACCATTTAAAATCATAATAATAAATTAAATTGAACATAGTGTCGGCTTAGAGCAATTGCTTTATGCCTTATTTTAACATTGTTTTTAATATACATATATTATTTATTTGTCTACTTGTTTATTTTACTTTATCATTCACAATAATGTTAGTAATAACAATATCCGATTATTATCAACAAACATACATATATGCATAGATATGAATAAATTTATTTATTTTTTTTTGCTATAACAAAGCTTATACATTTTTTGTATCTAAGTAAACATATTGAAATTTCATAAAGTTACAAATAGGAAAAGTCGAGTAATTAGAGTTCCAAAAAAGCTACGAAATGTTGGCATCTATTTTGTCCATTTCAAAGCAATAACATAACTTCTAGAAAAAAATTAGTTGAGAGGCAATACTTATGATGCGATGAAAGAGCGCAATTATGGTAAAATCTGGAAGATTAAAAACTTTAGCTGATGTTTTATTTACATTGAGACATAAATTAATAAAATTTAGCTCCAGTTATGCCTCACTTTTCGTATGATTTACACCTGTGGAATAATCACTATCAATTAGTGCTCAATTGGAATTTTCTTTGAATGATTGTTGTTTCGTAACTTCATTTTGCAGACAACCTCCCCTGTTGCAGATGATGTTTTACAAAAATTTTTTGAATTTGCCAAGATAAGCCGATGCAACCAAAACTGATTGAAAGTATAAAATGTTTTACTTAAAATAATCCGAAAAAAATGTGTAAATTGTACTCGTAGACATGTCATTGCTAAGGAATATAATTAATTTTTTTTTCTTAAATCGTTGCTCGAATTGAAACAAAATTGTGCTTCAGTAACTTTTTAAGATGAGCAACATAATAAATATGTTAGAATACAACAGTTAACTGTGTTAAAAAATTAACTGTCTTTCATCACTAAAATTTTTATAAGAAAATTCCTCGTCTTTACAAGCCTAAACATACCAATTTATTAAAACATAAAAGCCTAAGATTGTGTAAATTTTGCGCATTACCTACATTGTAGATCATAAAATATAACATTTATAGAAGAGGCTAAGACAATCATCATAAAAGTTATAAACAAGAAAATTTATGGAGAGAGCATATGCTATCAATGTGCATTTTGAATAGGGAAAATGTCGTTAATATTAAGATGAATGAAGATGATGACAACATTTATATGTATGAAAACTTTTTAAGCTAACGCAATATATTCCAATTTGTTGATCATTTGCCAATTAAGTTTAATATTTATGACAATTACCATAACCTGAAATTATGATATAATAAAAAATAAATATAAAATTATAAAATTAATTCAAACGAAAGTGCACAAGTTTAGTATGAAAATAAGGTTTATCGATTTGTTTGTAATTAGTAATTAGTTTTTTGTTTATTACACATAAAAAGTTGAAATATTTTTATAATACGCACAAAATATATCCTGACTACAAAAATAAATTTTTGACAAAGATTTCAGTTGGTTTGAACATAAAACTTTAAAAAGCGAAATCAACTTTAAACAATAATTTATACATAAAAAACTCACCCATTTTTTATCAATTTAATTTACGAGATTGGCTTGAATTACCATAAACTAGTCTTATTTCACCAATAAGTATATTTTGTTGTCATTACCTTTTAAAACGTTTTAACCCTAATAGATTTCATCTTTTATTGAATCATATTACAAGCATAGAATAAAAATAGAGCTAATCAATTACTAGATCAATATATGTTGAACATAGAATTTAACACTGATAGAGCTGTCGACATTTAAGACATGGGTTGCACTTGAAAAGCTGGTGACACTTAAAAAACTTCGAATACAAGTAACAGAGAGAATTAAAGGTTCAAATGTAGGTAGAAAGTTTTGCAATACTTTTTTCTGTAGAAACGATAAGGTAAAGAATTATAGGAACAAAATGCAGAACGGGAAATTTTTATACATAATAAGATTAAAGGATTGATACACGTTTTAGTAGAAAGAGCAGAAAAAAAAACACAAAAAAAAAATTCCAAAGTTCAGCTGCTCACTTGAATATAAGTAGAACTTTTACTACTCTAAATTTTTGTGACATAAAAATATTTTCCTTACTACATACTACGCAATATCTGAAGAAAGTTTTAGTTTCAAAGGAAATATAATAAAACATTTCCATGACAATGTTGCTAGAATTTTTTCGTTAAGGGCATTTTTGGGGAATTTACATTCCGCCTTGTGTGAAAAAAAACTGATTACTGCAATATAAGTTTTCTTTTGCTCCCTGGTCTGTTGTACGATTTGACGCCAAGTGCTATAAAAATATATCATGACTTAAATTTTACCTAGACTTAACCCACAAGTATACTTTTGTATTTATTTTTTTTGGCGCTGCAATGTTGTTGCAAAAAATGAGCGTAAGTTTCTATGAAAAATTACAATGACAAGTAGTGCATGCGTCCGTTGCAAGTCAGCTTGAAGTTCTTATGACTTTTTGCTTCTTTTTTTTTTTTGAGGATAAACAATTTTTTTGTCACTGCTTTTGTTGAGAGTTTCAATGCGAATTTTGCCTCTATTTTTTCATTATAGTGTGTTTTTGTCTGTATTGTTTATTTGAATGCAGCGTTGCTGAAAGTCAAACGCAGCATTTGAAACTGAAACAATAATTCAAACTTGACTGGACGACAAACAATGAATACAAGGAAAAAAAGCAGCTTAGCAGAAGGGTGCTTGAGCTGTGGACTCTTTAGAATTTTTGTTTTCAGCAATTGGAAGCCATTTATTTTGGACATTTTTGAAATTTCTTATGAGTCACTTTTTAGTTCGACAAAATATAATCTATTGTTTTTTTTTTTTTTTTGTTAATAAATAAATGTCAAGTTATTCTAAATATCACAACAAGAGGAAAAATTTCGTTTTTCAAAGAAAACTGGTGTGTTTATATTTCTTATTTTCGATTTGAGTAATTTAATAGTTACCGATCTGAATAATTTCTGCTTAATTTGAACATATAGCTGTGCAACAATTTTTACAAATTTATGAGCATTAAAAAATCATTTTAAAAAAAGATTGATTCATATTTTGAAATACGAAGTGCACGAAAAAAGTTGTTGAAACAATAATTGATCAGAATTATTAATTTTTTGAAATTTAAAATTTTTTACAACTTTTCATAAATCATAGCAGATCTATAGTCCAAATAAATGATGTGCAGTGTAGTTAATTTTTACCGAAGCCAAAGACTTCATCTTTATCATTCGGGAGTTTTTCTGAAAAATTAATTGTTGGCACTTGTTCCAAATATCAACTACACACATGCACCCAAACAACTTACTTACAAGCTTAATGTTAAAAAAAAGTTAACCTCACATACTTCCACAAATATGCAAAACAAAATAAGGAGCAAACAGTTTTTACGAAGGCACATTAAATGTAGCGTATAAAATGTTTGGTGCAAAAATTTTGAGGTTAGAAAGTCGGAAAAATGTTTTTCCTTTCCTTTCTTTGTTATTCACATAAATTTAAAATTTTATTGCATAAATTGTCATAATTTACTCCAAACAAAACAAACAGCCGTACGGAAGCTTAAGAAACAAAAAGCTTTTTAACCTTATGACTAACACCTGCGAGTTTCTTAACGTCTTTTTGACTTTGAATTGGTTGGCAGCTTAGTGGGTTTGTTTCAGTAAAGAAAATGAAATGTTCAGACAAAGACATTGGGTGCATATCGCGTGCTTTAGATTTGTGTTTATTTCTTGACACTTACATAGCATATAAAAGTATTAGGGTTTCACTTTAATTTAAAGAACTTTTTTAAAAAGAATAAGAAACAGCTATAGTATAAAAGAAGGCAGCTTTTTTTGGTTTTACTAATGCTTTCTTATAAAATATAGCTTTCGGCTTCAGTCAGATCAGAAAAACAAAGCCCAATAATTGGGAAAAATTTAACTATTTGTTCAAACTCAAGTGTCAATATTTGTATTAAGCCAAATCCCTTAGGAAACACCCTAGTGCGTTTGATATATTATGATTGTGTATGTTTGTTGTTATGGGCTGCTTGCAGCTCTTTAGCTCATAAAATACAACGTTTTTGTATCTACTGACTGCTTGAGTGTTCGATGATAATCATCATAAAAATGTGAAAAAGATAATATAAAAATGTAGTGAAGAACAGCTGTTAAAGATGGGAAATGGGAAATGGCAAATAGGAAATGTAATATTCTGAAACAAAATTAAAATTGAAAACATTATACTTCACATAACTTAAGATTTTACTATAATTTGTATCTCTTTCAATAACTGAAAAAGCAAAGCGTTGTTGCATTATGTTAAACGATATATGGTATAAGTCTTAGGATTCTTTAATGTTAAATAAGACTCCTTTAAACATAACAATAATTTTATGTTATTTTTGCCTAAGTAAAAAAGCAATCGATTGCAGTTAAATGTGACTAAACTAAGGCTTAATAAAATTTAAGTCAAAATGAATTATTGCAAAAAATTGTGTACACATAGCATGCTTACGAAACAAATTGTCAGCAAAACAAAATCCAATTTACCAGTAAACGTTTTCGATTAGAAAGCAATTCAAGTCACATAGGAAACGTATTCCTTAAGGCAAAAAGAATAGCAACAATAAAACTAAATAAACATTTTTAATACAATATAAATACATGAAAAACTACAACAGCAAATATGAAAACATTGGTTAAAAAAGGCGACAGCTGCTTGCTATCAAAATCTGTGCTGAAAATAGCACATGTCTATGTAATACAAAAAGGTCTATGTGAAGCTATCATACGCAACTATACTGCTGCTATACTCTGAGACAGCAAAGCGTTGGTGTCAACTATAAGAAGACCAAAAACAAAAACAAGAAAAGCTTCGAATTTCCCATATGAGGCAATAAATTACTATTAATACCATAACTCCCCTAATGAAGTAAGGAGCTCACTTTAAATGTGACATAGTGTTTAGTTTTTATCCTGTTTGTTGGTATTTTGTTGCTAGTGATGATTTTTCAAGCTTCCAACTTAACTGGATATTAAAGCTTATACTTTAATTTATATGCTTGTAGCTTGTACTTAAGATGTTAAAGTATTTTGTTTTAAGGAAAATAATTTTGAAATAATATCCGCTTGTTGAATTCTATTTTAAACAAAAATGCAAAAAATGTGTTCAGATGTAAAACTATTTATATATTTGAGTGATCTTAAATCGTTAGAAAAATATATTATTTATTTGGTGTATGTGATTTTATAAAAATTTGGATGGGTGACTTTAAACAAAGACACCTTTAGGAAAAAAAAAAGTATAATAACCATTTCTTCTTAATTCTGACAATATCTTCTATCACTTGAATGTGCTACAGATTTAACGATGTCATCAAAATTATCGCTCTAATCGAAATGTATGAAAAATTACATAATAATTACAAAAATAGCAAAAGAAACGAAATCATAAAAAATCGTCAACATAAATAACAATTGACAACAAAAGTTAAGCAATTTTGGCAACGACATGCTATGAATTGCAAATAACAGTTTATTTTATTGCTTTGGCCAATATTATTATTTACTACAACTTTTTAGATATTTTATGTCTCTATTAACTTTAATATTTTGTCAAAAACTGTGTGGCAGTGTTGACCGAAAAGCTGTTTTTACCATCGCAGCACAATGGCCACATGGCTATAAAACTATTTACGATACTAAAAAGTAGGAAGATTGACATAAAATAAATGCATAAACGAAAATATTACACAACTATGGCAAGACAATATTATCTATGCAGCTGGCACTAAAGCAACTATGATACTACGTTATCTTAGCCGTAATACAGAAATAGTAATGTAGCCGAATATTTCCTTTTTTTTACAATTAAATTCAGTTCACAAAAGTTCTGCTATAGAATTGGTTTTGCTACCAGCACCGCTTTATAAAATACCTATGATTATATTTTTTTCTTGACAGTTTTACCTGTGGGAAAGTTGGAAAGTAATTAAGCATTTTATTGCATTTATCATTATATAATATGTCATCATGATATGCCTACTATTGTCGTATAATCGAATAATGAATTATTTACCACTTATCAAACGTTGTCATCGAAGGAAAGTGAGTGCCAACAATATCTTTCCATTTCCATCGTATTCACTGCGCCATTGAGTGCAAGATTTATAGTGAAGAAATACCTCAAACTCTACCGCTACTTGCCTCCCGAATATTTTCTTGAGTATGATCGCTAACATGGATATATTTCAGTCAACTCAGAGTTTCAATTCTGTTCATTTTATATTTCCCTAATTTATTATCATTTATTTAGAATTTCTCTTAGCATACCTTCATATACTTAAAGAATGGTTAAACAAAATGTTCTATCAAAGAAAAGTAGTATATATAAATTTTGTATGGTAACATGTTTAACTGACTTATTAAATTTTTTCGTAACAGTTGAAATAATTAAAATGTACCGCACAAATATTCCGAAAAGAAAGTTGTAAAAGTACGTGCATTGAGTCAAGTTTTTTTCATCTTAACAATTTGTTATATTTTTGTTTTATGTCAAACACACCTGTAGAGTGATTTACAACAGTTTTCAAAATATATTTTATTAGACATTACACTGCACAATTTATTGGAGAAAATGTTTCATATGTTAAGTAAGATTCTTTAGGACAATTTTGAAGTATTGAAATAATTTTTTTCTAGTTTTAATAAAAAATTCTATAAAGAACAAATAATAATTACTTTGGACCTTAATATTCGCAGTAAGAAAATTCTTAAAAATTTACCTAAACACCATTCAAAATTGCTGCCAAATTAAGTAAGACTATCGTTATGTATTGTGCTTAATTTAAATTCAGTTGTCGTTTTATTGATTCGGCTTACTAATGACTTGTTAAGAAATTTTTAATATGAATGCAAATTAGGTAAAATCATCGTCATCAGTGCACAAATGCCAATGTGGCTACAGTGGTACGGTTGAAGGCCTTAATTTTTTGTACAAAAATTACTACGAAATTTTGTTCATTCTCCCTAGTGTTTAATTAAGAGGACCATAGTGCTCCGTACGAAATGTTCAATTGTGACAAAGATAGACGTCATTATGACATTCTCAAGCTGAAAAAATATGTTCAGAAATTGCAGACTTCATATTTGGTTTTGTTTTCTGACTTTATTCATTAAATTTATTTTAAATTGAAAGAGAAAAATTTGAATACCTGTTAGTAAATAGAAAGGGTAGCACGAAATGACTGGTATTTTTAAAATCTGATGATCTGATAGTTTTTGTGCCGCTTTAAAGCCAAGCAGACACTACAATAAGCAAATAAGTTTAAAACGTGTAAGGTGTAGTACCGTCGATACAAAGAAAAACCATAATACACAATGACTCTTCTACACTTAATGCCATGCAAAACATTTTGTACGAACACCATAAAAATCTTCTCCAAGCACTACACAAAAAATGGGCGTATTTTTCAAAGACTACATGGAACCTCCTATAAAAACAAAAACTTTTAAAGCTTGAACTGAGAGTTGCCAACATCGATATGGAAGCATTCAAAGAAATCATTTTAGGAAGTGCTAGCCATTTTGAAGGGATAAGTATGGTGCTTTCTTTAGAGACAAAAAAAAATTAAAATGTTTTATAGAGAAAAAAAATAAAATATCGAAGTAATTTGTGTTTTCTTTTGAAAAAATTAACTAATTAACATTTTGGTATATGAATCGCTCTGCAGCGGTTTTGAACTTTAGCCAATTCCCATTCAAATCCTAAGCTGTAATTTTATGGAAAGTATCCACACGCACATGTGCATTAAATTTTCATTCCGTCTCTATTCATTCAGTCTTTTTCGTTTCTGTCGATTCATTGCACTTTTGTCATTTTCTTTTATTTTTCAAGTTTTTTGCTGTTGAAAGGTTATGTAGTAGTACTGCTCATAGCTCGTAAAATGCAGACACGTTTGAAGGACGAATAGACCAAATGTTTTCTTACATTATACAAAATGGTAAAACAAAACCCCGAGGTTGACTTGCATATACTCGTATATAGTATGTATGTGTGTGAAAGTGAAGAAGTGCAAAGTGCATTTGAAAGAAGAACGTGCGATAAGTGAATGTGAAATGCTTTCAAAGCGACTAAGTCAAATCAATGCGTAAAGCAAACAAATTTTTGGTGTAAGCACACAACACTATATGCTGTTGAGTTGTTTTTGACATTTGCTATTTTTAAATGGTGGTTTTTTAACCAAATTTTATGTATGTAGATGTGTAAAGTAAAGTCAAAATGCTTACGCACAAAATTCAGCACTCATTGGGGATAGCTTGGAATGCGCGAAGTTTCACATTAAAGCAAAGGATTGTTACATTTGAAATGGAGTTTTAAAAGCCATTTACTCAAAACCCAGATTTAAGTGTTCCCGAAGTGTTACAATTTAATCGCCTGGATGTTTTAACAATCTTCAAAATGTTAGCTGGATGTATATAAATAACTTAATTCAAAGAGTTTCAAACATAGCTCTTTCTAAAAGATTTTTGCTTGACTAACTTCATATGGGTCACAAAGTAGCACCAAGGTGAATTAACAGCAGAACTGAACACAAAGAAAAAATCAAATAAATTCACTCAATACACAAACATAAAAGCACAGTCAGTCAGTAAATTTACGGTTCAACGCTGATGACGGCTTGAGTTCAATGAAAATACAAACGACCACAAAAAATACACAGAGCACCGCAAATCGAAAAACAACATTGGTAGCAGGAGAGATTGGAGAGAATGAATTTGGGTTGCATAAATTCTATTGCTGTTGCTACTGTGGATTCAGTTGGATTCGCCAATAAAATATGCAATAAAATCCAAACAAAAAGACTTCGAATATATGAATATACCTTTACGCACAAATGTTATTGTTGTAAAGAGCTTGGCCTTCCTGGCTACCAGGCTATTTAGCAGGGACGCACGTGTGAAATTTAGCATAAATGCAACCAGAATTTGTCCACTCATACAGGGTTAAGCAATAACAATAAAATGTAGATTTGTATGATTTAACGAAATAAAGTTTATTGATGTTCCGCTCATGTTGTTTTTGTTTTTGAATAAGGTTTAAATAAGGCAAACAAAATGACCCTTCTTAAAGTTTGCAGAATGAACGCAAAACACAAATAGCGGTGTTGAAAGCAAAAATTGAATTTATGAGGATATCTCTGAAGCTATCTTTTGTTTCAGGTTAATGAAATAACAGTTATGGAAAAATGTTGATTTTTCTTATTCTTTAAATGATGTGTTTTTTATTATTTTAGCATAATAAAAAAAAGGTTGTGCTATGGAACAAATTTAGTGAATAATAATACAAAACTTCTTAGAATTCATAAGAAATAAATTAATATAATAAACAGAGTTCGAGAAAATCATTCCTGCGTGTTTGCTTTGTTCGATATTATTAAATTTATTTGAATAAATTCATCATTCCACATTTTGAAAATATATAATTTATTTAAATTGCAATATTATTTAACTACGTTTTGTTTTCAAAACCTAATTGGCTTAAAATCTAGCAATTTAATTTATTACAGTATTATTGATGCTGTTTTTTAAATAACTCTTGAGAAAATATTTAATGCAATTCTTAACTTAATCAAAATATATAAATGCAATGCAATTGAGAATTGGACAGAAGGAGAAACTAAATGCACATATTTCAGTATCCCAATAGGAAATGTCAACCAATTATATTCTACCTGAAAAATTGTCTTATTATTTACATGTAATAAGTATGCCCGACGCTTGCATACAGAGGTAGAAGATAAGAAGGAGTAATGTCAAAACCAGAAAGTATTTGCATATATATATTTTTTCTTAATCTGCCTTTTAGCGCAGAGAACAGATCAAAGTTTTAAAATTAAGAATAGAAGATACAAATGTTTGAATCTCAATTTGAACAAACATTTTTTTTTATGAATTTCAAACCTCTTGGATGATTATAGATAGTGTTATCGTATTGAAATACTTCACCAATGCCGCTGAATGTGGAAGATGTGCACAAAATACATGGAGCTCGCACAAACAGAGTGTTATTTATTACTTCCTTTGTATTGCTCAAAGATTATTTCTCTTTTCCATTATTTATTTAGCTGATGGATTGGTGGTCTCCCTTTATGTCATTGTCGTTTGCATTGTGCTAAATTTCGATACAATTAATTTGTCTGACTTAATTACAACAAATATTTAATATTTGTATTGTGGAAGCGTTTGTAACAGAAACACGCACACATTTATAATCATGCGAACACGAACACTATTCTCTTAGGAGGTGCCTAACAATAAACCATTGTGCAGCTGTGTCCTTTGAATCAAATGTAAAATTTTTCGTCAATTTAATCATTTAGCACGGATTGAGAATTTCCTTCAGCTTATTGCGTTTACAACCTGACATGAGTACTTGACTGTAGTGACTTTGTGCTGCTTGCTGATTCTTTTCACTGAAATTAATTCTGATTTTCTTCTGATGAATTGATTTCAATATAAGAACCTGACAACGTTAGATATTGTAAAGGATGTACAGGTGAAAATTTTTTTATCTATAAATACTTTGATAGCTTAATATATTTTTTGTAATAATTTTCTCTCTAAAAGTCTATATCAAAATTTGACTTTCCGCAAGTTTTTCTTTCACTAATTAGCTCCCCAACCTATAAATTTTCTAACTCGCTGAGCTCAGTCTGTTTACCTGAACTTTTTTTATTCATTATTTTTGGAATTAACTGCTACAGAACTTTGTCTAAATTACGTTAAGTTTTCCTTTGGGTATACAAATTTTAAACTTTTAAATTAAGAGATTTTGCTGTTGGCATGTAGCATCAGCAACTCTAGGTTTTTGCTAGTGCTACTTTTGTGGTAAATTATTAAATGAAGTGATAATTTGCAAAGTTTGTCTACATAAGTAAGTGCAGTTTTTCGCTTCTCTGATGTTTGGCTTTCTCTTGCAATTTATTTATCGTTTAATACGAAGTTACATACAGAAATTTATTATATTGTTATTCTTTGGCTTGTTGCTGAAAAAGTACAGGTAAAACTCTGAAGGTACTATGAAAATTTTAAGTTTTTTCTTTTCTTAACATTTCATCATTAGGTATAAGGATTTTTTCTTTTGAAAATTAAATAAATTAGCTAGCAGCTTAACTTATGGTTTTGTCATTGTATCTCATAGTAGCTCGAAGTTTCTAATATTTTTATAGCTTTGAAATTGCTGTAATTCATTTTCTTACAAGAAGATATTACAAAAATAGTATTATCTAATTCTTGATATTATACGGCAGAGCCAACTCACACAATTAAATAACATCGCACAAGTAAAATTTTTTCGAATTACAAAGCTCACGATATGTGAATTAATTTTATGATATCACTGTATGCAAAACGGAAATTAAAAATTTTGCTTTTTTAATGGAATATTAAATGAAAACAAAAACATTTCATTTCGGCTGCGCCTTGAGGCCATTTGAAATTGAAAGTTCTGAAAACGAGACATTTTCTTATGCTGTCAGAATGAAAAATTTGCACATTATTTCCGGGACATAACGATGAGAAACTAATCATATGATGGTGTATGCCTAACATGTGTCGAATATCAAACCAAAAAAATATAATAAACTTGTTCAAAATAAAATTAAAATCAAGACAGTGAGACACCACATCAGAAATAGCATAGTGATTACAAATTTTAATGAATATGTTTACTTAATTGAAGTCGCAGAGGTTTCAAAAAATTCCAATGAATTTTTTACATTTGTTTTTACTAACAATAAAATGCAATTCAAAGAAAAACTAAACTGTTGCCCGCAGAAAATCTATTAAACTGTTGTGGTATTAAAAATTTAATTGAAAGGATAAATAAAATTAAATTTTTTATGAATAAAACAGCAAAATTTTTTAAATTTTACTAAAAAAACATTTTTAGCAATTTGCAGTTGACAGCCTCTAGCCACTATACCTAGTATTTTATGAAACTTAACTATTTTGTCATATAATACCACTACTACCTACAATGCTCAGTTTCAGCTCTATGTGTGTTTTTTGCAATAAATTAGCGAGTCGTTTGCAAAGACAACACAAAGAGCTGTTAAAATGTAGAAAAAGCCAAATAGATAGCGTGATGCTGACGCTTAGACAAACACCGGTGGCAGGAGCTGTTATCATCAACACGAAAACACCACACAATCACCCACGTTTGTTATATGGTGTGACAATTCAAGCGGAAAGCAGTGATGCCAAAAAGTCACAGCATTAAAAGGTGGAACCTGACTGCGAGTATAATGAGTTGCTGCCACCTCATCCATTCATTCAGTTGCACGATGCTGAATGCTGTCTCTCGACTGTTGATTGCTGACGTCTTTTTTAGTTGTCATCTCTTTTGCTTTTGTTTTGTTTTCGCTGTGAAAATAAAACGGATTGCGTATGATGGATGGCACAATGCTAATGTGAAATAGAACACCGGAAAAAACTGAAATTAAAGTTTTTTTTTTTGGAATAAAAAGAAAAGAGCGGTGACGTTAGAGGAGCACTGTAAAATGTTCGTAATTTTTATATGAAGAGATGTCATATAATATTTAAATTGCTATATAATGTGTCAGATGGTTTGGCTAGAGGGAACTTAATCCATGAAAAAAATGCACGAGTTTTCACTCTTATCCTCTGCTTCATCAATTTTAATTTTTTTCTATGGCGTCATAAATCTAAATAGAAAACGTCACAATAATTTATAAAAAAATGTTTTTCTGATTATATTATATATTTATTTACTTATTTAAGAAAAAAGTACAATAAGACTAATATCTTTTGCTGCACAATATACTTAATATTTTTCCCATTTTGAAGAACTTTTTACTCATTGCGATTTTTACTGCATATTAAAATTTTAGCAGAAAAATGTGTTACGATGATAAAAATTTTTTTTATCATTAACACAAAAACTAAAAATGTTTGCAAAAAAAAACGATATAAAACATATCTAATTTTTCTCACAGAACAGAAATCTGAATAAAGAAAATTAATTTGCATTTATAAACCCACAGTTGACCTAAAAAATTGTTTTCAAGGTCAAGGCAAAATTTCTGTTACCTGACTCTTTTAAATTCATTTAACTTTTTCCCAAAACATTTATCAATATTTCAATTAGTTCTAGAGATATTGGCCTCTTAAATTAAAATAGGACACATTGTGTATGTATAAGAAAATTTTGAAATCAAACTAAAAATTTTTCACAATATTGCGATTTATTCTAAAAATCAAAAGTTTCACGCAAAATTACCCTCTCTTGAATATTGTTCATACTAACAATAACACAGTAATTGCTCAATTAAATTTTATTGCTTAACTTAAAACACCTGCGAAAAGAACACCTTCACTTAAAAGTCAGCAGCAGTTTCTACTGTTTTAAAGTGAAGAAAAAGAAGAAAAGTTCTACATTAAATTCCCCAAAGGCTGACTAATGCTGTCACAAACTTTAAAAGTGACATCACAGCTGTGTACAAGCAAATACTTTTCAGAAGAAAAAAAGGCTTACACCCAATTGCCGCCATAGTGGTTATGCTTGCGAAAGTAACCCTACAACCTTGAGTTGAATTTGTTTTTGACATTTAGTGATTTGGCTTGTGAAAGCAAACCATCTAATTTGCATTAGTTGCGCTTGACTTTTAGCAAAAACTTGTCACTCAAGCGTGTATGGTAGTAGTGGCTGCAGGCAACAACGTGGCCTGCTTAAATATTTTAAAGAATTTTAAAAGTTTTTGAAGGAAAATGCAGAAGGAATTAGGTTTCAAGTTTCTAGTTTTTTGTACAGTAGTTAGCGTTATGTTTATTTTTTATCACATGAAGCTTTAATAATTAATATGGTCAAACAGTAATGGTAGAGTAGCTATCTATTTTTAATTTTAGTTCAAAGTTTTCTTAATTTGGTATATGAATTGGCTTTGTTTCCAAGGTTTTGATCTTCCATGGCAACGTCTTCAGAGCCAAAGCCTAATATACAAAATAGAAAAAAATTTCTTTTGCTGCTCCTTAAAAATAGTTTTGCCAACGTTAAAGCATACTATGAAAGGTCGAATTCGAGCAGTTGGTCAAAATTTTGTTTATAGAAGAAATTTCTTTAGCAATATCTCTCCCTGCGTCTGTGTTGTACATTTAAGTGCCTTGGGCCAATTTTTCAGTTTACTGTTTTTTAGCTGTAGAAAACAAACAAAACTGCAGCTACTTCTGAAATTGAAAAATATTCAGACTAAAGGATAAGGAATATCAAGTGCATTTTTCCTAAGCGAATACTTGACTTTTAAACTCTTTTGCAAATACTCATGTGCACACAAATGCAGGCATACTTGCGAACATACTAACGAATAAAGTAAACATAAACCAAAACTAACATGAACTCGTTGAATGAGGGCGCTGCACAGTGGAACATTTAAAGATAATATTTAGAGAAAAATTAGAAAATATTGATTACATAAATTTTTTCATAGATTTTTTTTTTCTAGGAAATTGAACAAAGCAGTTTCATTAAAAAAAAAAAAAAAGAGAAGAACATTTTGAATGAACCCGAAAACTTTGACAATTGGATTGCACTGAAATTTCCACTGTTTGCTGCTACTTCCTTTGAAAAGAGTCAACAATGAAACCTCTTCAAAAAAATGTGTTGCAGAAGAAAGTGTGCAGATAGTGATGGCTTGTATATTGCAAGTATTTGTGCGTGTTACTGTGTTTGTATGTTGAAGCTCTACATTGAAGACTGAGTAAATGGAATATAAAATATGTTTGCTGCAAACGTTATGTTTGTTATTCTTAACAAAATATTTTATTTTTTTGTTTGAAGAATTTTTTGCTTCTTTAACTTACAAGTGCAAGTCTGCTTTTGTGAGCGTTTATATTGGTGTATATGTGAGTGTGAATCTTGCACAAAGTCTCTAGATTATCCTTTTGGCTGCAACGATAACTCACACATACTCACAATATGTAGAGTGGTACTCAATGCGTTTATGTTGCTTTTGTCTGTGGTGAGCAACCACTGTTTGTTGTTTCTTCAGTTGGTGGTGTGATCTAAGTAAAACAGCATGAGCTAAAAGTGGTTAGTGGCAGATTTGTGGTTGCACCAGAGCTGCCGTTAAACCTCAAAAGTTAGCGTGCATTTATAAGCGTTGTTAAATTGAATTTGTGAGCATAATACAATGGAGTTCAAAATCAACAACAATATGCAACACTTGATAATTAGGATTGTTCATTATTAAAGCAGCTTATGTACACTGCGGTTAAGCAAACAATAGCTGGTAAAGTGAATTTACCTGTTATAAACAATTTCTTATAAAGAAATTTCTTTAGTGGAAACGTTGCCACAAAATACGTTTCTTCAAAGTGATTTTGAAGTATCACCAACACGAACAGCTTTGCCAGAGCTTATGTCGATTAATAGCTTATATTTTATTTAAATTATTTGACATAAATCGAACAAAAAACACTAAATAAAACTAGAAATAAAAAACTCTCCGAACAATAAAAAAAGAACCACAAAACATTTTTAAAGTTTACCGAAGCGTTATTAAATATATGAGGCTTAAGATTTAAGCTTTTAGTGAAGTTTTTTGTAGCAAAACTTTTCTGCTATATACATATGCGTTAAAGCAGAAAAAAGTATTTCAAAACATTGTCCTGTAGTATGCTCTATGCGAGCCTTGATCTGCCTGAAATCCTAGTTCCCATTATTACTAAAAACGTGCAACTCACGAGCATGTATGTATTGTATTTAAATTTAATGGTGTGTTGAGCTTCCAGGCTTTTGTACACAAAAAATACAATAAAAGTGCTTCTACGACAACCGGAAGTGTTTTAATATGTCAAACATGAAAGAAAACAAAAAAGGCGGACGAATAAAAAAAAAAAATTAAACCATGTCATGTACTTGTACCTATAGCAAAATCCAAGCACTTTACGTGTGCCTATGACATTTTTGCAAAGCTTTTAAATTTTATTTTTATTGCAACCGGCGCAGCAAAAAAAAAAAAAAACAAGCGAAATATTTCATCCAAATGCCGACAGAAATCAATGATGCAAATATTTTGCCATAACACTGCCAACCAAACCAATCCAAGCAGTACCACCTTTTCAGAATCTCGTGAGCTCGTGAGCACGGAGTATATAGTGGTAGTTACCAGTTTCATTGTTTTAACACAACTATCAGAAGTGTAGCGCAACGCTGTGTTTTTTTCACGATGCTGAAAAAGCATCAATTTTTCCTTTTTAGGTCAAACACGCAAATATGCTGCCAGATATGTCGCTTTTTGTTGCTTTATTTTATGCAAAAAATATGTTGCCTACTTTCAGGACAACCATATATAATAATTTGAAAGGTAACTGGGTCGAAGTTCAAAAGGAAATGAAAATTGGCGTTAAGGCAATTACTAAAGTTGAACTGCGTAAAATACTTTGAGCGATTTCAATTTTATCAGCGCAGTTAAGTTGGAAAATAAATAAATTAAATTTCAAAATCATCAACAGTTATAGTAGGTAAATACTTTTTCCCAGCAAAATACGACATAAAAAAATGAGTTATTTTCTTTACGACAGTGTTTTCTTGGTGAAAATTCTTCTAAAATAATTTTTGTTCTATTCTCTGCTTTAATTTTCCTCTCCAACATTATGTTGCTGCTGCTCAACATGTAAAAAAATATTTACATCAGCTTAAAGTTGCTATCTAACGCACCATGCTGCATTTTAATATAAAAATCTGTGTTAAATCCGTTGTTGCCACAACGAAGCAGTGGCGTGTTGAAAACTCAACGATGTAGCACAACATTACCATAGCAGCTTAATAATATTAAAGAAAATATTTTTATTTTTAAACTTGCCATGTGTTGCTTCAAAAGCAAAAGTAAACAAACATCAGCTAAATCTAAGCAAAGGGCAAGTGCTTAGTTCGCGCTTTAGTTAAAGTCACAACTTTTATGAGAAAGCAACTCTGCGTGTCTTAAGTAAGGGTGCGAACTTATTTTCCCAAAGTTGGCAGTACATATTTGTTTAGTTTCACTTTAAATTTTGTAAAAACAAACAGATTTCATACAAATCAACTTTAATTAGAAGATATTGGTATTATGATGTATTTGAAATTTGGTAAAAAATTAAATTTCTAAAACTGAGCCACCACAGCTTTTTTAAGAGCTTTAATAGTTTTTCCAATAGTTGACTTAGACAAAGGTCTTTCTTTTAACATAATTCAATTACAAGTACAAGGTAAAGGTAAAAAACCTCAATTATTTCCATTTTCTTCAGTTATCCAAATTTTGTAATTTTTATTGTTTCGGACGTTAATCTAAAGGTTGTAAAGACTTACTTTCTGTAGTATTCAGTTTATACCATGCTTTCAATTTAAAGTTGGACAAGTCTGCCTGACAATATCTAGCCTTAAGTTCGGCCAGCTTAATTTAAAGAATTTTTTGTGTGTATTCCCCGAAACTGCGCTTTATATAAACAAATACCACAATTTTACTTCAAACCAACAAGTTTTTAGGTAATTACTTGAAAAATATATTACATTTTTCAAAAGGTTATGGTGTCGTTTTTGACACCAATAAACGCGGTTCACATAAATTTATCAATTCATTTAAACTGTCAAAGATCAAAGCCATTCTAGCAATGTTCATAAAAATCTTTGCTTAAACTTTTTTATTAGACTATGTTACAAGTTTATATATACATTAGACTGACACAAAAAATCAAAAAATATATTTTTAAGCACTTGATACACTTGATCAAAAACCTTCCTTTATATATAGAAAAATTTCTCAAAGTTTTTTTAAAAGAAATTGAATTTCAAAAGTTGAACTGACCGTTTTTTGAACAGATTAGGCGTATTATTTGTCTAATTAAGGGCTCCTATGGATTTCCGAACCAATTTTCATTATCAGATAACATGCATTTTTGATTGCTGAACATGATTTTAAAAAGTATTTACCCATGCTATAGGTTCGAGATCCAGTGATCAACATAAATATCCGAACATTTTCGAAAAAAATTAATTTTTTATAAATGAGTGTCATCGATTATAAGTGGGCCATATGAATTTCAGAATGAAGTGCAAATATTTAAAACTTCTTGATCTAGTGTCTCTAAAAAAGCAATACTTCGTTTTTTTTTGTGTCAGTCCAATAAACCTACTTTCATTTAAGAAAACACTTGCCCGCTTACTGCAAAACTTTTGAAAATGTATCTTTTTTTTGGCAGTAACCTTCGGTGTACTTTGATGTTTTTTTCTTCTTTAATGTTCAAATAAATAAACAGTAAATAGCTTGCTGAAAACATTAGACTGTCTATCCCAATGTTCTTTTAACAGTTGGTGATTTTTTTGTGGCCTTCTTGCTCTCCGCCTTCGAATTTATTGCAATTGTGCTTTATATGTTGCTTTGCTCTGATAATCATTTGACTTGAGCTTTTTTCTTTTGTTTTTGGTAGTCGCTTAGCATGAGTGTGTGTATGTGTGAGTGCGTAAAAAACAAACAAACATAGTAGAGCAAAAAAATGAGCTTGCCTCCAACTGTTAAAAGTTATTTAATTTAATTTTGAAATCAAAAAATATAAATGAAAGAAACGAATTAAATTACGCACCACAAAATGCTGAGGGGTCGTTGGTAAGCCAAAGGCCAGCGTCAAATTGGCAAGTTAAATGTAGTTCACGGGTTGTGAATAAAAAAAAAACACAATTTCTTAAGTGCTTTTGTGGTTGCTTTGTTACCGTTTTTGTTTCATTTTAAATTGCACTTCAAAAGATTTTTAATTAAGAGGCAATTTCAGTATGATTATGCCAGACCATGAAATTCCACAATTTATCACGGTTGAAGATTTTTTTCAAAAATATCTTTCTGAGAAACCTCCCAGTAAAAATTTTTCTTGAAGACCAATAATGATAAACACAAAATCAGGATTTTCATTTTAAAATGGTCAACCTAGTGATTCTCACTATGGCATCTTGAGCACAATGTCGTTCGAGTACATTGTTGAGTCGAAGAAGTAACCTTTGTCAACTTAGGGTGCCTATGTCTTTTATTTCATATGTCTAATTAATTTTTCCCAATAAAAGTAAATTTTTTTCGAAAATATTACTTACATATAGGACAAAAATTTGAATTATATTGAGTGAAGTCTTAGAATACAAAGATGCAAGTTCGTTAAGCTGGCAATAAGCGTTCAGTTTCAAGTTGTTGCTATAAGTTTTCAACTATAACATCTTACATAATAGAAATCTATGGACTATGTTAAATTTAAGGTCCCTTTTAAACTAAAAAAGAAAAAATTAAAATTATATTCCAAAAGATATTTTCGAAAGATGGATAATTTTTTTTCAAAGCCAACTTTATAGCAATTTTTGAAATAAGTTTCCTTTTAATTATATTTGCGCAATAAATTAAGTGCCGCTTATAAATTCCGATTATAATAAAAAAACGTTTCGTCTGTCTAGCGTAAACGACAGCAATTTCCGTTTCTGACGTGTTTGAGGAATGTTACAAATAAAAAGAAAAATTGACTTATGAATTGCTATTATTATGCTCCCATTATTTTATATTCCCTACCTACTACACCCACAGTGATGACCGTAATAAAAATAGAGCAAGTAGTTACGGCAAATCGCGAGATGTGCTCATTTTCTACCCCTAGAAATTTTTTTATGAAGGTCTATGAATTTTCAATTAAATTGCACAAAACTGCTAATGTGTGAAAAACGGAAATTGAATTTATAATTTACGTAGCAACCTTTTTTATGCTGATATCCCTTGCATTCTCTTCATTTCCATTTCACAACGCATATACCTTTTTTTGTCATGACATTTTCTTATTCAAACAATGCCATATCCTGTCAAGCTATCAAATTTCCTCATTTTAGTTTAATGTGCGCTTCTCCGTTCCTTGTGTTACGTTTCTTTATTTGCAAATTGGACAAAGTCAAGGACATCATAGAAAAATAATAAACCATACGTTCAGTGGCACTGCTTTATATCATGCACGCCTGAGTGAAAACGTAAACTTGAATTCAAGCCAGTCCAAAGGAAGATATCTAAAATGTTTAAGCATTATTAAAGCCTTTCCGGTAGGAATAGTTTTTTGATAAGAGATAGAAGTTTTGAACTCTAATATGGTTTTCGTTTCTAGGGTAAATTTGATTCCAAATTTATTAAGACACCAAAAATATAAATTATAGTTTAAGACATTTTTTCAAGATATTATTTTTTATTTGGAACCTAAAAAAAGCAACATCACTCAGCTTATAGCAGGCAGTTCATGGCATACTTTAAATTGTTCAGCAGTCATGGCACGTTTCTGCTTTATGTTAGCAATAGTTTTCTTCATAAAAGCATTTGAAGTAGTCGCCAAAATGTGAAATTCACATGTTCGCTTTCTGTTAGAGGAAATAAAATGAAACGAAGTAATAAAAAACGTTAATGGTATCTGCCTTAGTGTCAGCAACATTAACGAGAGCAGCAAAACCAAAACGCGGTGCACTTGTGCAAGGTGAGAATTTGATTTTTCCTAGTAGTGCAGAAATTTCCATAAAGTTTGTTAGTCACTATGACAGCTTGAGCAAACGTCTGGTATTTTTTTGTGACATTATTTCTTGCATTCTAATGCAGTTTGCCAAAAAAACAGTCTTGAATGGAAAGTTTAATGAACTCATTGAAATTTTTGAGATATGTAGATAGTATTTTGTAATTTTGCATAACTTTAATAAGGATGAGTTTACATTGTACCTTATGATAATCCCAAAAAAAGGATATGTACTATGACTTAGCCCGTTTACTCAGCGGTTCATGGTTTTGGGAGTTTTTTTAACCCAAATTTACATTACCGATTAAATAAACTTGCTATTGTTAAAACCTGATAGCAGTTATTTCATAGCTCTCTATATTTCATTATCACATTTTTTGCTTGAAATATACTTATCACGCCTTCTCTTCAAAGTTTACTCTTTGTACGAAGCTTGTATTCACTTGAATAATATTTAGCGCCTTAAAGCTTCAAGTTTTATACAGTTGCCTTGATTTCTAATCAAATATCTTAAACTTTTTGCTGGTTGCTTGTACGAACCATTCTTACTATGTGTAGGACAATTCATTACATTTTATCTTAAAAGTGCGTCCGTCTACTTAGTTTCTTCTGGTTTCAATGCAATGATAATTACTTGCAAAAGTAACGGTCCTACTTATTTTCAACAAGTAACCTCTCCTCGTTCCCCCACAAACAAAAACTTCATTGTAGAATATATGTTATTAAGCCAATCAATTTTCGTAGATAAATTAACAAATAGGCTTTAATAAAGCAAACGGTGTGAAAATGTAATCTATAATAAGCATACAGAGCTATCTGTTCCTATTATTTATATACATAAAAGCAAGTGTTCAGGCTATGCAACTTTTTCACAACGTTGCTGTAATAAATAGTAAGCTGTTAAGTTTCTGTTAATAACATGAGTTTCTGTTATCGGTTGGGGAACAAAATGATGTCAGCTATGAATTAAATAATTTGCATTGACTGATAACAATTCTTATATTTTAGAATGCTTTTTAAAATTTCTTTGCTCAAATTGAGAAACACCCGAAGCAAAAATGTTAAAAATATTTACTAGGTCAGTATTGGCAAATAATTTGCAATTTACTCTTATGAACTAAAAAATGCTCTTCACTTTTTAAAATAAATTTAAGTGCTTATATAAAATTAGTGCAGAGAGTACATAGAAATGCTCTTCACTTTAAATAAATTTAGTACAAAAGAGTACTTACATTTCATAAATAGCGGTACTAAAATTTATTTTCTCACAGTGATGCTGTTCAGCTGAGCATACTTGGTGCAACAACTGTCACCATTGAAAACTCAGCGGACAAGCGTGGTGAACTGCAGCTAAAAGTTTTTAACTCAAGTAAGAGCTACTTTATGAGAGCGCAAGACATCCAGCAAAAAAAGAGCAAGTGAGAAATGCATACCAATATGGTTGATGCTACTGTACCAATATGAAAATTCAGAGAATAAAGCCTTTCTCACAATATTCCACAACGTCAAAATCACAAACATTTTTGGTACAACAAACAGCAACAGCAGTAACAACAAAAACAATTCAGTGTATAAGGCCTTAGCATAGATGAAAGTCTAAAATACTTTTAGTACTTTTTAGAGCGCGTATTGTAACGGACGGGCTATATGGAAACGAGTGAAGTGAAATTTCGAAAAAGGATGTGGTGCGGAAAAAATTGAATTTTGTATCCTTTTGCAAAGGATGCGATAGTTCTAAAGCTGTTTTGAATAAATAATACGCACGTATTCCTCCTGATATCTTATAAAATTAACTTAAATTGTAATTAGAATCCTAATTATTACTGCCAACAAGATAAGATGATTTAATTTGGAGACTACTTTTCTGTGCTTGCGTTTCAACGTAGTTTAGCTCCCACTCGTCGCATTCATCACAATAGCTAAGTGTGGGTTCGTTGAACACTTCGTACGGTGTAATATATTTACTAGTTTCTTTTGTTCTTTTGTATCAAGTATCCTTGAAAGTTCTTGTGTTGTAAAAAATATATATTTAAGAATGTTGAAACCACTGGCGGAAAAAGTGCAAAGTAAAAAAAATGAGAAAACGTCATGCGAAACAAATTAGCAGAGCTTGACGAAATACCGTTTAGGATAAATCAGCGTTTACAGCAACCAAAGCCCAACTTAGTGAAAAATACAAAAAACAAAAACAAAGCACGAACAAAAAATAAAACAAAAAGTTAAAGTATCCCATTGCCGCACAATTCAATGATTACAATATAACGATTTCACAGAGTGACCAGCGGAAGCGGAAGTGAATAGGCTGGCAGTTGTAACAACCAGCAGAATTATTTGTAAGTATGTGTTATGAAGTAGTTTTGCTTATATGTTACTAAGGGTGGTATTCAAAATAAAAAAAATTGTTTTATTTCAGACAACATGAATATCTCATTGTAGGAAAATTCTTTTTTTTAATTAACATGCTTTGGAAAACAAGCGAGATTGCGATAGGAAATTTAAAATATCCATTAATGCAATACTTTAAAAAGTTTTTGCTTTCTGTTTAAACATTCTAATTATCCCTAGCGTTAAATAAAATACCATTTGGCGCTTTAATCCGTGTTAGCTTTAGTTTAGATGGAATTGCAAAAATAATATTTTGCTTAGTTAAAATTAAAAACAACTGAAATTTAAGCCAAATGCCATGTATGTTTTTGGTAAGGGTATGACAGACTTTGGCTCTTATTTTATTAATAAAGTCTTCCCAAGACACCGATCTAAAATCACCTATGAAAAATGGCAACAAGAGCTCAATTTAAATTTGTTTAAATATTTTTAAAATTTAATACCAAAACTTTCTTAAACGTAGAATACCATTGAATGGCAGAATCGAGCTCATTGATATTTACGATCCTATAATTTTAAAAATCTTACGCTAATTTTTAACATACTGTTATAATCTTTAAATAAAAATATTTAATAAGATTATACACAGAGATGTAGAAAAATGTACAAGCGAAAGCACTTATTTTTAAACACTCACTTTTGAAAAAAGTTCAACTACATTTTCGTAAAAATGTGTGAGCAAATAAAAATTAACATAGAACTAACTGTCGCGCTTCAAACCTTGGAAATAAGAAATGCTCACTTATGCCACATGGACGCAACTACACCAAAAAAATCACGCATAGAAAAGCATACAAAAATGTCAACAGCTGCTGATACTGTTGTGCAAAAACAGAGACAACAGCACCAACAATAAACGCTTTGTTGTAATAACTACAATTTCTGCTGCTGCGGCGACGTTGACACTGACTTACGAAAAACGTACACAGGCAAACACGTATAAACGACCCATTGAACGAATGACAAAAACGAGTCATGTGGATCTTAAATAATTAACGAGCTTCGAAGCGCTGAGGTGCCGAAAAGTGAAACGAATGAGAAGCTTGTACGAATATGAACAAAACGACCATATGAACTGCAGTTAAAACGAAACAAATCATAGCAAAAAAATTAAATGGGGTGTTGCGTTAAGTGATGTCAAGCACACAATGTCAGCAACAGCGTAACAGTAAAGCAAAAAAAAAAATAAATACAATAGCAGTTGAGAAAAAGGTGTATAATAACTCACAGTCTGACCGAATCACTTGAAATTTTTTTCGCTTTTGACAAACCGACATAAATGTTCTTATATAATTTTGAGAATCGATTTAATTTTTGTTATACCAGAACTTAAGTAATATCAAAATTTAAAAAAAAAATTTATTAAACTGTTCATTTCTCGTATCAAAGTCCCACTGTGCACCGCTGTTATTGTTTCGCTTTCGTTGTCCTATTTGTGCACCAAGGCATGTGTGCATAATTAAAACAGGTAGCAAGGCACGTGCACTTTTTTGGACGACTACATGTATGTTTGAATGTGTGTGACAATTTGTGTTTTCATTCACATGTGATAATTTATGCCCTGATGCAGCCAAGTGAAAGGCAATGAACGATAGAAAGGACAAAAGTCTTTTGCCCTTAAAAATAGGTGAAAATAACACAAATTCAACGAAACTATTTTTATTCCTCAAGCTAAAATATAGGCAAAAAAAAAAAGTCCATCTCCGAAACTTTGAAAATAAACACCCTAATAGGCATACAATTTTGGTAGAGTAAAGCATGTAGGGCTTAATGATCAAGTTCAATAAATATTATGCCAAAAAAAAAAAGGAAATGAAAATAATGCAAAATAAGTATGAATTCATATTACGCGGCTGAAAGTATTAGTATAAAATAATTAAATTTATTATTTATTTCACATATTTGTAATGTTGTTCTTTTTCATATTTATATTTCTCCACACAGTTTTCAATCAATTCTCACGTGGTGTCTACATGATGTTGGGCGCTGTATCCGTTGCTTCATTTGATATACAGCATTTGTACAGCAAAACATTCAGATGCCTTTCGTGACGCCATGGTTCCCGGTAAAAGTAAGTAAGTAAAACAATTGTGTGTGTGTGTGGCAATGTTATATTGAAAATTAAATATGGCAATTATATATATAAAAAATTGACAACTTTGTTATTTATCGGCAAAGTTTTAGTAACATAAATTTCAACCTTTCATTATGGTGCCAAATGCAATTTGATTTAAGTCCGTTGTGGAAAATTTAATTGAACTTAAATGATTTTAACAGAGATTTTAAAAGAAAGCACTTTACTAATTTTTCCAAAGTATATATTAAGTAAATTAAAACAATTCATTGTACAATAGCATAAGTAAATTATAAGTCAACATCCAGACAAATAGCCCAGACGCTAAACAAATGTTAATCATACGCCTCAGTCATCCGCAATAAAAGTTATGTAGTAAAATTAAACTTCATAAAATCAACAAAAATAAACTGAACAAAAGAACCATAAAGCAGCATAAAAACCTTAAAACATATTTTCATATCAACCAACGGAGCACTAAAATGCGAACTACCGACCCACATAGCTTCCAAGAAGTATTATAAGAAAAAAAATATGACAAATGCTTGCATACGGCCTACATTATTTCAATCATCATAAATCATTTGCCATAAATTCTGATTTCTTGCGTACTTACTCTTTCTTGCTCTGTCCCCTTCATCATGTGCGTTGAAAAAACAAAATTTGTTACTCATTTACTCATGCCGTAATTCTGCTCTTACCAAGAACTTATGCCTTTGCTTAGCTTAAAAAGTGTGGGTTTCATTGCCTCACTTTATTTTATTTCAACCTTGCATTTTCGTTATCTGTTATTTTGTTGTTTCTTATATTTAAGTTGTTCTTTCTGTTCTTTTTTATTGTTTCTAGATTTACTTATTGGTGCTTAATCCATCTTCAGGATTGCTTGATTTTGCCATAAGCATGCGTCTGGATTATCATCAGGCTATTATTGACACCATACAATTTAATGGGTGGAGAAAAATTCTTTATCTTTAGTGACTATAAATTATAAGAAAAAATATTGAGGTCAAGTATTAAAAAATTTTTCTTAATTTAGCTACATATTTGATGAGCATAACTTACAAATTTTTTTCCATAAAAATATTTTTGAAAAAAAAAGAATAAGAACATCTGGATTCGCGTTTCGAATAGCAATAACATTATTATTGTAAATAAAATTGAGAAGGAATTGCTCTGAAAATTGTTAAATTTGGAATTCATTTTCACCACACTGAATGATTTCTCAATCTATACCACTTTGACTTACATATTTCATTTCTGAATTAATATCCCTATGTTTCATTTCATTTCCTAATCAATATAAAGTTCATGTTTTATATACATAAGTACACCCTGTTTGGATTTATTCAGACATGAAAATTTGATTTATGATTATTACTTGACAGAAAACGTCGAAGAAAATAGTCGCCATAAAACAAAGACAACAATTTTGATCAACTTTTGTTTGCCTGTAATTTCTACTCTCAATCAGCTTTACGTCTTGTCTGCCTGCACTTCTGTTTACCATCAAAATAAACAAATAAATAAGCAAACTTAACGAATCGTTGAGTTCATCTGTCATTCATTCATTATTCAATGTTGACCTTTAAATCCGAAGGAAAATCACGCAAAGGTTGTTAACGTCCTTATCTTTATCACATCGTCATTCATTCCATTGACTCACAATACAAAGGATAAAATCAAAGTTGCTTGCGTGTACGCTGTATGTCCTAGTGCTAAGCAGCAAAAATACGAGCAGGGATTTTTATGGAAGTCTGCTTTTTGTATTTAAATTTATGTAACTACCTATACTAAAATTGAAGAATTTATTTGATTTATGGTTTGTGCGCTTCTCTTTATTGATCTGGAATTAATAAGCTGCCAGCACATAAAATGTAAAATGCTATTATTTTTATTTTATTACCAAAGAGAAATTTGCAACATTTTTTCTACAAAATAAAAATTTTATGCACTACTTCTACTCAGCTACTGCGATAACAATAGAATTTTTTATCAATTTTTTTAAGAATTTTACTGCTGTTACAATGACATATTTTCTGCTCGTAAAAATGTTGTAGAAGCCTTCCAGCTTGTGTTAAGTTGTTGTGTTGTAAAATTAAGTCACCAAGTGTTGTTACTTAATTTAAGTTCACCATGTGAATTGAAATTTTTTGTTAAAATTTCTTTAAAGTTGTGCTTTAGACGCACTTTTAATATCATTATTGAAAGTCTTAGTTATTTAAGCTCAATTTTTTAAATTTAAATTTTTAGCAAAATCTATTTACTTCTATAATAACATATGCAATTCAAGAAAGTTAAGCAAACACATTGACGTGCATACATGCTTTAATGAGTCTGGCAGCATGACATTGGTAAAATTGTGGTAATACATAAACCTAAATGGAAATCGCTACATAAACGCAGCATAAACCAAAGTAACCAATGCAGCAAATGCAACATTAAAATATAATCCATTAAGCACTTACATTTTAAAGCTATTTAATAATAATACAATTCCAAAATTCAATTAAAATAAAAAAACAACTAAGTTAAAAACAACTATTTTGAAAACTCCAATCTTTATTGTTAATTGCCTGATATTTTTCTGATTTTTATTTTAAACGCTGTAAATTTATCAGATGGACAGAGTTATTAATTTATTATTCCAGCAAAATAACTACATTATAAGTTTCTATACAAAATTTTTAAGCCACCTTTAATTGATACTCGAAATCACTCATCAAGAATTATATAAAAAGTTGAAAACAACAAATTTACATAAAATAATTGAATATCTATTTTCACTCTAAAGTGTTGCAAAAGATAATATTTCATTATAACTTACACACACGGTATGGCTGTGTAAGAATCCATTTACCAAACTCGGTTTGTAATAAAATACAAAATGTTTGGAAATAAAATTTTGCTAACACACATACAAGCATTCACACACACACACATGCACACTCCTGCAAATGCATATAAATAGTTCGAGTTTAGTTTAGTAAACAAATCGTTGTGTTTGTTTTTGTTGGTTTCAATTTTAGTTTGTTTTTCTATTCGAGATATACGTAATAAGTGCCATTAGGGTATACGTTATATCCAAAATAGAAAATTTTTTGAAAATTTCTTTGATTCTCGCGTTTAAAAAACAAAAATTTAATTTTTTCTTGTTTTGCGGTAGCTCATTTCAAACCTACAAAAATCAACTTTTTGATAAAATGACTGCTCAGTATTCTCTACAAAGTTTTGCATTTAAACTTTGAATTTGCGACTCCAAGTATGTCTTCAATTTTACAAACGAAGAATGCTCATAGTTGACTTTTGGTTATTTTCCAAGTTTCTTTAATCGAGCACTTTTGGTACATACATGTTTTTGTTAAAAGAAAAGCTCCTGACATTAAAATATTTATTTTAACCTCTTATAGCGTGTTACTGAGTAGGCCAATCGAAAATATAAATTTGAAATTTTTTTTTCACTATTTCATAAGAATTTCTGAATGAACTAAACTGCATTTAAAAAATAATAATTTGTAAAAGCGTCGTAAGATATTTTTATTTTAAGTATTTTTTTTAGTTGTTATATAATGAAAATAGCTGATAATCATAACTTCTTTAAAACACCTGATCTTGTACGATAGTAAGAAAACTCAATCAAATAAAAGAGTTAAGCTCACGCTTACACTTTACTGGGTTTTCAAATAATTTTAAGCTTCAAAAACAATATATTTTAAGTAAATATGTAAGCATGCCTAATCTTTTGAATAAAGAAACTTGGCAAATAACGGACACACTAATGCTACGTAGCTGCTAGTGGTAACAAATTAAATAAATAAAAAAAACTGTTAAGAAAATGGATGAAATTTTAAAACCCAATCTTGACACTATTTTGCTTGTTGTACAAAAATTAAGGAAAAATGTTGCAAAATACAGCAAACATTTTCATGCACGTGTTTGAATGTATGCGTACATATAGTAAAGAAATGCCGGAAACAGAAAAATACACAGAAAAAGGATTTCTTGAAACGATTTCTGGTTAGTTCAAAAAATTTATTTGATTCCAATTCGAATACAAATTTAATTCAGTCTAGGTAAATTGAAATCTTAGTATAGGGTGTTTCCATAGAATGTCGTAGTATTGACTTAAGAATAGCACAAAAAATAGATTAAATGAACTGAATTTTAACTTAAGTCACAAAATAATTTTAAGCCATTTAGCATTTAAGTATAAATTTTGACACCTATGCCACGCAACTGCCTGTCTTCACATTAAATAATATGCCTTTTGAGTGAATTAAATATAAATTGAAATTTTTGTAAATTTAGTAACTGCAGTTAATATCCACAATTTGCTATCGTTGTTGCATTTTCAACCTTTTTATGATAATATGACAGGTGTTACTCAGTATAAATAATATCGCATTGCCAGAGTCGATAAACGTTTTGACTTTTGGTTCCTATTGAAAGTAAAATGATCTAAAAATGATACCATGTACTTACTACATAGCTTGAAAGCAGAGTTTTTTAAGGTCATTGCGATATCTTCGTTTATCATAACAACTCTTCCAAAATTTCCTCATTTACTAAGTTAATTATGAATATTAATTGTAATGCATTGTAAGACTTTGTTTCATTACAAATGTTTTAGCTCAGAACTGAGCAGTTTTCATTGACAGTGGTGATTGTCCATTTTAGACATAAGGTTAGTGAATTATTACAATAAATGCAATCTGCTATATTTCATCCGTCACTCAAAGTTATTTGAAAGTTTTGGCGTTGAAAAGTTTAATTTTAATGATGTAGAACACTTTTCGGGTACATAGATTCACACCAAAACTGAAGTGTTTCATAATTATTTTATAGCTTTTTTCTATTTTCTCAGCTCAAAAATTTTAAAAATTTGTTGCCCTCTTCAGTTTTGTTTACACCCACAAAGTTTTTCTAATTTTCTAAGTGTACAGCAAACAGCAGCAGCAAATCATAGCACTTTTTACAGCTTCTAATGCTGCTACAATGCTAGCACAATACTTTCGAATCGAAAAAGGATTGAGTAACGAGTTGAGCTTAAGTAAAGAAAACAAGCAGGGAAAATAAAGAAACAAACCATACAGCCATACAACATGAATTATAGACTTTGTAGGGAAGTAGTAACTGCTGAAATTGGAGTAGTAGTAAGGGTTGCTGTTGTTTTTGTTTACAAAGAACTATATTTGCAGCAAATGCTGGCAGTTGTTTCTATAGCAGTTGTTGTTAATGTTATTTTTGTTATTGTAGTTTAAGGTTTCTATATATGAAACGTAAACGAAAGCAAAGAAAAAGTAAAAGAAAAAGCAAAAATTAAATCAACTTCATCTCATGCCTTTGTTTAACTTGGGCTTCTTCTACTACTATTTTTTAAGGTTTTTCTAAAAGTTTTACAATGTTTTGTATTTCTTTGTAATAAAAGTTAGAAATAAATTTATTCTCAAATTTTCAAAAATGATTCTTCTTTTTATTTTTAGACCTAACCCATAGGAATCCAAAAAATTATATAGGTGTTTTAATTAGTTACCATTTACGTCAGAATTCTGCTCGAGATATTAATTTATTTTTTTTTTAAGAAATACTTCTTTAAACTTCAATGTTGAACTTTAAAAATCTTTAAGTAAGTCTCTAAAAATGCACACAGTAAACTTTATGGTTAATTCCAGTAAAAGTTTGGTTTATCCTATGTCAGATTGCTTTGATAATATTGTTTTTACTGGAAGCATCGCGCCACAACGTTCTTTATAACAAAATGAGCAAATAAAGTGAAAATGACAGCACATTAAATGCGAAATTCAATACAGCCAAAGGAAGAAAAAAAAGGAATGAGAGTGGGTGCCAAACTAAACAAAAGTTTGTAAGTGATTGTGTGTGTGTATGTAAGGGCTTGTGTTGTTTTACTCTATGCTCGCAGAATAGATAAGATACGAAAACGAAAACAGTTATGTACTATGTGTTGAGGTCTGCTTATATGTATGTGTATGCAGGGGTAGAATTTCTTGTTCTGCATGTTCAAAACAACAATACAAAAACATCATATAAGGATTTTTCTAGTACATCAATTAAATTTTTGTTGTTGCTTAGATAAGATAACATTATTTTTATTATTTATTTATTCCTCTATTTCGTATATATGGCTGTTTGGCTATAATGTTCTACTTTAATTTTACTACTGCAAAATTTTCTTAAATTCATAAAAATTTGATGTTCTTATAGAAATAGAAAAAAACATAAAGGAAATTAAATAAATAAAATGTTCCACCAAAATATGGCAATTACTCTCAAAATATTAATTTTAGATTTCGTTACTAAAATGTCGATAGTTCTCGCGGCCTTATATAATTAAATTATTTGGAAAATTTACTAAAAACTACAAACAATATTCATTGTTGTAAAGATAGTGCATTCATGTAATTGCTATAAAAATAGATAGGTACAATGCTTATGCTATTTTCTCTCATTTACTGTTCACATTGAAGTGTGTGATATAGGAACATTTTCTTGAACTTGCATGCAGTACATTTTTCTTTCAAACTGTTGCCATATATTATCAAAACGATACTCAAGAACAGCAAACTCAGTTGCTTGTAGTACACTTTTCAAAATCCAAAGCACCATGAAAAACTCTGAAATAATATGAAATGGTTTGCTTTGCTATAAATGCACAAATATATCACAAGGACCACAAAAATAAATTAAGTCTTATGCTGCAATAAATTTTAGAAAGACTGAAACTAGAACGGAAGAATGTAAATAAAAAGTTTTGTCTTAGTCAGCCGCTGGCAAACACATACAGCTTCAATCCATATACGATTGTACCCAGCCAACGTAACTTTCCAAATATGTGATGCATTCATAATACATCTAGAACAATTAAATTAAAACTAATTTTATATTTTAAGGTAGTTTATAGATTTATTTCATTATGATTTGAATTACCTTTTCGGTTAGCTGTAATGTACAAATAAGGCATCAGATATGTACCATATATGTAAATATATGGAAAGCATGACAACAATGTTGTCAAGCTGTGAATCAATCATAAATAATTCTGAATAATCTTAGATAAATTATGCTTCTAAAATTTAGCTTTAACTATTTTCTAAGTTTTTGTGACTAAAATTAATGTATAATTCCGATGACTACGTAAAAAATATTTTTCTTTCAATAATTTCTGTTATCTTCAATTTTATTAGTCGCTACAACCGGATAGTTTGTTCCGTAACATTGCTTGACATTCGTATAAGAGCTCGTGCGCGATCAAAATGCAACTATTTTCCGATTATCCACATTTCATGGGTGTCTAGCTATTCTATTTATAAATTTTAGCATATATTTTTAATCATGGGTGAGCTCTATATAAAATTTGATCGCACTTTCTTAGAAAAACTTTTGTGGCTTTTGTGGAAATATTTATTATATTATAATATGAAATTTAAGAATTTCCTAAAAATATACATTAAGTCCTCTTTGAGAAAAGATAGAATACCATCGCCTAGGAACAGATAAAAAATTATTAATTTTTCAAATGTTAGCTGGGGTATTATGAGTAAGTTGTATTTTATGTGTCAACTGACAAGTGTGTAAAATTATTCTTCAACGGCGACAAGTGCTGCGCAAAAATGTAGGGCATTTAAATTATATATAAAAAAATATCGCACACATTCATATACACAAATGTCACATAAGTTTTTAAGTGATACTCACAAATAAAAATAATAATAAAATAATGTTGAAGAAAATAAAAGATAGCGAACGAAAAAATATGAGACTGACATAACTTTACCACGTTAATATACCGCGTGTTTGTATATAATATATATGTGATTATGTTCGTAAAATATTTAGTCAGCATTACAAGCCCATTTAATACAATTTATGAATCGTCTAGTTCACTTTTAAACTTGAATTTTTCAAGACTTGATTTCGTGTTCTTAAAGTAATTGATTTAAGGAAATTTTTTTGGTATACAAGAATATAATTCGTATATCTTCTGTATTAGTTATTTTTTATTCTTTTAAACTGACAAGGTCATCGTTTTCTAGGTTTTATTGTTTGCTAGTAAGCTTAAGTATGTCACCACCTATGCCACAATGCCGGAAGCTCCGCATCTGCATGTACATTTATGTGTGTGTGTTCGAACTTAAAATTCGGTCACAATGACTTGCCTTTGAATACTAAGCGACAAACATAAAAGCAGTAACAATAAGATGCAGCAACACTATCACTTACATTGCACATACATATTATGTAAAATATATAAATGTGCATTAATATAAGACAGTTTCTTTGATTTGCTACACACATAAATTTATAGTATATACTAGATAACATCAGTAGATAAACGAAACGTTCACTTCACATTTTCCGCTCACTAACACTGAATTTAATTTTATGCAGCGCCAGTTTTTTATAAGCCCCCTAAGAAAAATACAAAAAAATTGTTGATTGTAATGACAGCTTAGGTAAAAATATGTATATGTAAGAAGACTGTGGTTGTTTACATATGGATGAATTTGATATGATGATGAAGTCATAAATAAATTCTAATATCAAACCATAAATTTGTTCAATCCTAATTTTGCCCCATAAGACAACACACATTATTTTTTTTGTAACGTCTTGGAGTAATATAACATCCTTCGTTAACATCTTGGCGTTTTTTAATAACAAAAAAATCCAATTCTTAATTACAACGCTAAGCTATATGTATTAGAAATAATAAGTTGCCTGAGAGCTGTGAAAATAATTTGGATTATGTTGGTTTCTTTTTAGGGTGATAGTTTTTTTTTTAACCCTAACAATGTTGATGCAAATTTTACATTTTCAAATAACCTCAATTAACAGATTCTTAGGAGTGCCAAATCAAGTTCACAACTGGGCTTATTTCTTGCTATGCATCCTTTGTACTTTTTTGTTTAAATGCGCGTAAGTATTTCAATATGTAGAGCATCTTGACGTAAATTCGTTTTTCTCTTCTGCTTCCTTATGTATATGAAATTTAATATCACATTCCAACATTTTCTTTATCTTCCTAGTTCAATTTTGTGCAACTGTTGCACCACTCTTTGCCTGCAAGTTGTCGTTTTGAGAATGCAACATAAAACTTAACTTTAACGCGAATTAACACACACACGCATACATAAATATAAAAAACTCGTGCGCAATTTCTATATAAATTGAAAATAAAATGTGAATGCGTATGGCAGAAATTCAAGAAGATCTAAGAAACTGAAGTCGTGTGCAATGCAGCATGTTAGACATGATATTTTACACTTAAATTGTGGCTGTAAATTACAATGCAAACTGATATGAGGATGAGAAAATCAAATCCAAAGAGAGAATTTTGAGATAAGTTTTATTTTATTTGACTTCCACTAATTAATGCAACTAACTCTCCTTAAGAAAATTTGATTTTTTACATTTATAAGTAATAGCAAGCAATTATAATATGAATAACAATAATTTTGAAATTTACATTAAAATAAAAGAAAAATGAAGAAAAATATACTTTGGAAAGAGAGTTTCAGTTCTTATTTTAAGTTTAAGAAATTAAAAAAAAAAAAAAATTATTGAGCTCCCTTGTGTGTAATAAGAAGCACCTTGTTAGCACATTACTGTCATTAAAACAACTTTAAAATTTTTCAACTTTTTATTTACTTCAGTGCTATTTTGCTTTCTTGCAAAAAGTTTTGCAATTTTTTCGGAATTTATTTTCCGTATTGTTATTTGCTTTAATTTTTCATTTTATTTTGCTATAACGAATTTATAGAGAAATTGGTATCAACTTCTTTTAACTGGCTTGTCTAGAGCAGCAGCAATTTGATGCCGTGCTACGTCTTTTTTTTTGCTTTTCATCCCATCAATTCTTGTACAATTTATTTTACTGTGTTATTTATTTATTCGAGTTTTTTTATGTAATGTTTATTTTGTTTTGTTGAACATAAACTTTGTCGTGCAATTTGCAATAATTGAGCATCTAACAAAAAATATCCGATCCCCAATTATATGGACTTGCAATTGTATGAGCATACACAGTGGAAATTATATTCATAACTTAACTTCGCCTTTACAAAATGGTTAGAAAATATGATAGTGAGTGACTTATTCGTAGCAGCCAACTAATTTTAAAAGATAGTCCTGAGCATAGTCATATGCTTTTTAACTTTTAAAATGGATAACATGAGAAAATCTGTCTTAGCTTTTTATTTCAAAAGAATAAATATTGAACAAACTTCTATAGGCCAAAGTTGTTGAGATAATCCAAATTCATCAGTTTTCTGCGCAATAATATTTAACATAGCAATAGCGTTTTAAAATCTTATCAAAGTTGTTCGCATGTTAAAACAATAAAAATTTTAAAAACGTACATGCCATAGTAAAGTCAAATCAAAGAAATTGTTAGCACATAGTAAAGCAGATGAAATTCTCAGTGTATTATTGGCATTTGTGTGTACTAAGCGCCGTAGGAAAAAAATTTACTTATGGATTTTCTATTTTGTGACCTATTCTAGCGAATTAGCTATGAAAAAAACGAAACGAGCACAAAGCACAGGAAAAAACGAAATCGTTTTCAATGAGTGATTATAAATGTTGCTGTGTAAAAGTAATTGCAAGAACGAATATGAAAAAAAATCGACACCAACGTAAGATGAAATAAATTGATGATGAAATGTTTCAAGTGAACTTTTTTATGCTCTTTTTCACTTCTCTTCTAAGGTTGTATCACATGGACTGCTATAAATTGAAAAGAAATTAATGACTTAAAACATCACAACATGTGTTGCCTGCAGGACATTTTTTAGTATAAAATTTTGATATGTGTGTGAGAATTTATATTTCTTTCAACAAAAGCGTAAATATGACGTAAATTGTGAGACGAAAAAAATTTAAAATTTCGTAGAAGTTTGTTAATTGAATAAGAAAATGTCTACATCTGATAAATTCAAGCAATTACTATTCTATGTACTTTTTCGTTTATGTGAAACCTTGCTTTTTTAATACTACACCATATGTTATAAATAACTATACCAATTTTCATCTTTTTAAGTTGCTTCTTCGTAAAATTTTCTGCAAAATCAAAAAAAAAAAACTTTATGTTCGTACAATATAAAATAACGCGGCACTGTCAATCAACAATTCACTTTTCATTTTAATCTCATGCATATTATAAGCGAATAAATATAAAAATCGCTAAGGATAATCGCGTTTTCCTGAGGCTTTTCCATTTTGCTTGTGTGGCATCAGAAAGTGTAAAAATATGCAAATTATATTACTTTTTGCTTTGCTATGTTGCCAGACTTTTTTTCAAAAAAAAAAAAAAAATACAAAAATTATATAAAAAAAAATATTTTAATGCCCATGCCATTAAAAGTACTCATGAGATCTTCCATATTTATATATTACGTGTCTCCTTACGTGTTTTTCATCCAAAAATAAAAAAGTAAATAATTTGCAACCGCATTATTTTGAGATACTTCAATTTACGTGAATTTTATTATTTAATGGAAGTGGGTGGAGTTTTCTCCACGCATACAATTTTGTTGAAAGAAAATTATAGAAATTGAAAAGTAAAAACATGAAACGAATTTTGATGAATGATTTTACGATTTTCAAATACCGGGGGCAATATCAACTCGCTTAGTTTCAATAAGTTGTGTTAATATTTCACTTCCTGCGAATTTCTAAAGTGTTTCTATAAACTCAAGTATCCTAATTTTAGCATCATTTTCAATTAATTTTGGGAAAACTATATTCGCAAATTAAATACATTTGACATTTTGTAGTTTTTATGAAAATAAAAAAAAAAATATTTTTTTCCTTTACAATGAAATCAATTTTGTTGGGTTTTACAAACATAACATTTTTGAACATTGTCAGGTAATAACTTTGATTTATCGACATTTGATTGGAATGAAAATTGCATATTATTGGTAAAATAATTTTAGGTTATCATGTCATCAGCAACAAACACAGGAAATTATAAATAAAATAAATGGTTTCAAGAAAGGTTCAATGACGACTGCCTTATAGGCCATTGAAAAACAAAATAATTATTATATTATATTGGGCAACAAAATTTTTGTTTTATTTGTGTTCAAAAAATAAAAGAATAAAAACAGTAAAGTTTGCACTTGAAAAATTTATTTGTTTTCATTCTCCCTAATTTTTCCATCCTCTTGATTGTCCCTTCTTGTAAAGAATGCTTTACATTATTAAATTAAAAACTGAAGATAAAGCAAAAGAGAAAAAGGGAATAATGTTTAAAAAAAAATCTAAAGCAGACAAATGTTCACATTACGAATGCATGAGTGTGTATATACAAAGATCTGTGCTGTTATGGATTTTGTTTATTTTTATGTAAACAGCTACTCAAACACTTAAGCAAACACTAAAGTTTAAATATTTATTTATAAGTTAACAAACACTCACAGGCACAAAAAAGGTATTATTTTGTGTTGAACACATCAGAGTTATCAGAGCATTTGAGTAGATTTTATGCAAATAGTCAGGTCAAACAGGATAGATACACAAATACAGCGTGTGTTTAAAAAGGAAGGAACAACTTTGTGACACAAAGAGATTAATTTTTTAAATTTTTCGTTAACTTTAAGAATGCAAATTGTTCACAAATTTCATTCAAATACTATGTTAGTCCTCTAATATTTAAAAAATTACGCCCCAAAATGTTCAACCACAGAAAAAAAATCTACATCTGTTGCTACAACAAACAAGTTTGCTTGTAACCAAAAATTAAAAACAATTACTAAAACAAAATGGAGACAAAAATACTTAACCTTCTCCAAACAAATCTGTTTTATACAACATATTTTTAAATAATACTTGGCTTTTATGCCTTGCTCATTTTCCCATAAGTCACTACCATACCAATATGTCGCCACCACTGTACTTTGCAATGCGATGCGCCCAAACAATGTTATTGTAAAATTATGGAATATGAATTGAAAGAATACGAGCAAAGAATAAAGTCATAATATAATTCGAATTTTCAATATAAAAACAACAAACATAACAGCCACGCATACATACATAAATTGCAAAATCATTGACACATCTGCGAACATAGTCAGTAATACATATAGACACAAATATAAAAACATCCGCATATTTGTCTGAAATGGCGTACGCTTCAAAAGCTGTAGTATACGAAGCAGTTAAATCAGGCGGAGATTTTAGAGCGTGTTTCTTGCCAATGCCAAAAAAAATGGCAAAATGTACAAAAAATGAAAAAAAAGAAATATAAATAAAATAAATATTATTGGAAAAAATAAACACAGATACACAGCCATACAAGCAAACTGTTCACAATCATACTTTCAGATTTTCTGCCAATATCATTACCACACAACAAATATTCCTAACCATTAGGCAATGAGAAGGAGATTGTATATAAAAACTTTACCAAAATGCGGGAGGATTTAATATTGAAGAGAAGTGTAATAAATCATAATTTATTTTTTCCAATACTTATTTAACAAAATCCAATCAAATCAAATCTTTTTTATCCCACCTACTCATCGACTTATATAAGCAATCATTAAATGGGCCTCTAGATAACTGACAGCGCTCCTAGTCATATTCATTTGATGACATCTATAGATCATAGATTTTTACTCAACAAATCTGTAAATAATAATATTAAAAGTCTTCTTATATTCAGGATTTCTGGATTTTTATTAATTTTACTTAAGTTTGTTAAATCAACAACAAAATAAATTTTATTAAAAAAAAAAAAACAATTTTATCTTAAAAAAAAATTTGTGAAATTTCGGGAGCTTCGCGGGTCTGCCGAAACAAAAAACTATACAAGTCAGTGATGGCATTTGGGTTTTGTGAATATGTACTGAATCGAGACTTCAAATGTACTTTTTAGATCCCCAATGTACTTTCTTGTCTCGAACACCCAATTTTCCTAAAATACACGAAATTGTTCTAAAATTTACTATCAAAAAAAAAAAAAAAGGTCCTCACTTTTCCCATCACAAAAACCCTAGCAAAATTTTATATATTTCACATTAAATTAATTACAAAATCCACACATTGCGCGATTATTTTCATTTACTAAAAAAAACGTATTAATATAATAGGGTAATTATATTATATACAGGTAATTACTATAAATCTACTCATTGCAGCTATTTTCATTTACTAAAAAACAAAAAAATAGGTAAATATTATAAATTGTCCAAATGTACCGAAAATGTACTGAAAATGTGCTAAAAATATGGCGAATGTACTGAAAATGCCCCAAATGTACCGAATGTACTGAAAACTTGTCGAATGTACTGACAACGTTTTTTCAGGACGCAAATGTACCGAAAAAAGTACAAATGTACCGAATATGCCATCACTGATACAAGTGCTTTTTTTATTTGTATCTTTTCTTTACAAAGTGAACACATTTTGATTTTATGACCGATTTTACTTATCGTCTATGTAGTGCAAAAAGAAAGCTAAAGAATTACGACACCACCTTATGTCCCACGAACAGTAGTTTTTAAAGAAAGCTTTCTTTTTGAACACTTGCAAGACCTAGCTATGTATATTTAATTCAAGACTCTTCTTTTTTAATAATTTATTGTGAGTGTGTCAATTACTGCATCCTCTGCCTATTTGTTGGCTTGTGATAACTGCTTAAAATGCGAAATATATCTTATTTTAACTTTAAGTAGTAAATTTTTACTATGTTTATATAATTTCCACAAACTGAATTTGGCAATGACAATTTATTGAAATGTTGTTTTCTTGAGATTACTTTGCTTGAGTTGGTATATATGGGTATATATATTTACGCATGTGTACAGGCAGAGTTTGCTTCATATTTTTTTCGTCACGTCAACAACATCCATTGCAATGGCACTGTAAAGCAACGAACCACAAGTCAAAGATGCCAAGTTTTTTGCAAAATGAGAAAACTTTTTCATATTTTCAGCGACTTCAGCACGTACTTAAACAACAACAACAACAACAACACCCATAAAAATAATAATAACAAAATATTGTGGTTTCGCTTTTCAAAATATGAGCTTTTCCATTACAATTTCATTTTGGTTTAAAATTACATTTGCCATGACTTTTGAAAAACTGCAAAGTTTAAGTGCTGACCTCATCATAAAAAGTTGCATTAAGTTTTTGAAAAAAATACAAGTTTCATACATTTTTGATAAAATGCTTCTATTGATTTTGTACTCTTCGCATAAAATTAATCAAAAAGTGCAAATACATAACCTTGAACTATGGAAAATACATAATTAATGAAATGCCACACAAAACTTCATAAATTGTAAAATGCTCGGAGCTATAACAACAATAACAGCATCATTTTGTTTTTGTTTCAAAGTTCATTCTTATTATGGATTACAGAAAATTTATGGAGAACTGTTCTGATTTTTTTTTTTGCTACAGTACAGAGTTCTTTTAATACAAAATTGCAGATGCAAATGTACTAGTTTTGCAATAAAAAGATATTTAAAAAAAAAATGTTTTGTGACTACAATAGACAACATGACCCAGTTCGAAAGTACTTTGTAATTTTCCAGTTTTCTATGACACAGTATATCATTAACTTTTATAGAGAAAATAGAAAAAAAGTGCTGACTTTATAAACTTTTGTCATTAATTATGATAATATTTTGAAATATCTGACCTTTTTTAGAAAAAACTGCTTGCAAGGAAAGTTCAAAAGGAAACTTTTGCGTACTCTCATGTTCAGTTGATTTAAAGTAGGTATTAAAAAAATTGTGTATACTCATTAATTTTATATTTTTCAAAAGAAAAATTTTTTCCCCGAATATTAAATTTAAATAATTTTTAGCATAAATTGAAGCTTTAATAAAAGTATTTGAAATTTATTTACAAAATGCTGTTTCCAAATAGCGAACAAATTAAATGTTACTCATACGTCATGTTAACCAATAAAGCTTTCAACCTTTTAAATAAATCGTAAAAATCATACATGCGTCATGATTGTGTTAATGCTAAGAAAATTGAATTAAAAAACCTTTTTTAATTTAATACATATTCTCTGAAAAATAAAAAAACAAAGCTAAATACAACGAACGAAAAATTAAATAGACATCTGAAAGTGACAAAAAAACAACATAAATAATTTATAGCAAAATAATTTTTGTTTCCCTTACAGTGGCGAAAAAAATTAGACAGAAAATCACACCAGCACAAATAAAGTAGGTACTTCAGCAACATATATGAGTTGTCAGCAGAAAGTAAACAGCAACACCGATACATACACACAAACACACAAAACACACACTGTTGGAGAAGGCTGAACCGAAATGATAAAAATATTGAGTTAAATGAAATGAAAATGATTGCGTGCAAAATATTATCCGCAATTGATATACAGCAGCTTAGTTACACCAACATACACTATGATATTGGACACCCACGCTTACAAACAATCAGCGTAAACTGTTACTAGTACAAAAGCACGTGGTAACAACACAATCAACAGTCAATAATAAAACAGCAAGAGAAAGCAATTTTTGTTCATTTGATTTATTTGATGCTACTCACCTACAAAAAAAATAAAATTCTCTGAATAAGAATGATAAAAAGCGAAAAAAACAAAATAAGATTTTTGTTTCAACAAAAGAAGTCAGCGAAGCAAGAATGAAGCAGCAGCGGAGCATGAATTCATCTGATTGCAAATTCAGTCGTTAAAACATGCCCCGTGTATGAAATCTGTTGAAGTTCATTTTTGCTCAGCACTGTGCAGTAACATCATATCGGTAGATCCTCATTTTCATGTATCCTGCCGTGCGTGTAAAACAGTTTTAATAACAATGTCGCCACCGAACGACTGTCGAACTGATGTTATTAAAAGAATAAAGGACACAGTAACAAGAAAAACAGCTACAGCAGCTGCTAACAACACAACCATTGAATAAAGCATGAAAATTATTACACTGTTGAATCTGTACCGTTTGTTTTTTTAGATGTTTTTTTACAATTGATAGAGTTTGTAGCTGCGGCTGCTGCTGGACGGATACGCGTGTACAAAGAGCGTTTTAAATTGAAAACGATGTGTTTGAATTGATGCCAAATTTATGCTTTTTTTTTAAATTTTACATTTGGATCGTTGCTTTTATCCTCGATAGTTCTGCATTTTTCGCATATATATGGGGCCAAATCGTTCACCATTTTGGTAATGCTTCGTTGATTTTTTGGATATTTGTTCTTTTGTTACTGGTGTTATTTATTTTTTAGAACTTATATTAATTAATTAATTTTTTAGAACTTATATTAATAGTATTAATCTAAACGCAAAGGTTTTCTCAATTGTGCTAATAGGCAACTTTGCACGATGTGTTTTGTCGCACAAACTTGCGCTGTTTGTTCAAAAAAACTGTCCATACGAAGTTCGTTTGTACAGAGTTCAAAAGTGCACAGCTATCACAGCTTACGAAAGTTTTGCACCCCTATTATATAATATCGTTTTAAAAATGTTCGATATTTTCTATGAAAAGTGCGCTCACAAACAAAATTTCTGGTACAAAAAACGTGCAATTTCGCAAGTTATTTGCGGAGTTATGAGGATTAGAAATAAACAAAAATCTTAAAAAAAATTTTTGTTTTCAAAACTCTATATTTTCAAACTCTTATACCCCTACGTACATATGTATGTTTATGTTTGCTGTGTAAATCGACAGACATCACTGAACTTTTAAGTTCATTGAAAAATTTTTTAAGAGTGATGAAATATTTTTCTAGCGCAATAAATTTCTTTGCTACTGCTATTGGTGATGTTGTAATATTAGTTGCTGTTGACATTTTTGCTGCTGGTTGTGATTGTTGAAAGAATTTTTGCAGCTGCTTCAGTATACACATTATAATAATTATTATTTGTTATTATTTTTTTAGGCAATTTATTGTCATGGTGCTTTTTAATTTTTTTACATGAAATATTTTTCTTATATCAAAATTGCATCGGAATGGCTTGAAAAATATGAATTTTATGAAATGTAAACACTTAAAATATGATTTTCTATGTCTATGCTACTAGTGAATTAAATGTGAAATAATTTTAATATCTTAAAACTGATGCCGAGAGATAAATCTTTTGGTTACATCTTGAACTGTCGGGATTGGAATATCTGTAGTAATTTTTCAAAATATTTTGAATACATTCCAACCAACAAAGCATGGATTAAGCATCAACCTTATAAAGATATTGCTGCAGAGTGAAACAGAAATTTCATACTTAAAAGTACTCTGCACTCTAAAAGTCGACCGCTTTTTGTTGCTTTGAAGCATTTCGTATGTGGATATCCATAGTCCCAGTTACAAGAAAACTACTAATATACAGTTTTTTGTGAACATCGATAATAATTTCAAATTTTATTGAAACATCAATTTGTTCTGAACCTAAACTTTTGCTTATAACTGTTCATCACTCTAATATACTCGAACTTTGGTCTTTCCCCGCATTTTAATTTTTCTTCTTCGAAGGAAACACAATTATGCTGAAGCTATGTATCAAAATATCATTACAATCCAAATCTTATGACAAAACTAACAAATTAAAACAAAGATGTGGTCATTTGTTTGACGCCAGTCAAAATATTATGAAACGAAAACAAAATAATATAAACCGCAACAACAACAACGAAACAAAACCAATAATCCAAACTTTTACAAACAACTACGACAAGAGTAATGACATAGTAATACAATGAGGAAACAAAGTAAGGACATTCGCTTATCTGCTTCAATTAAAGTTGACAAGAGCCAAAAAGACTGCAGACAACTTTTGCCAACACTATGTAGCAGCACATAAAAACACCAAGAGAAAAAAGTTGTATACCAACGCACATTAGTACACAGTCATGCAAGAATTATTGTGTGCCCAATAAACACTTGTCAAAATATTGCGAAATAATTTTTAAGCGAATAAGACAAAAATAAAAGAAAATCACGAAAACACAAAACTTTGACCATGCTTAATAAATTTCTTACTTAAAAAGAAAAGAAAGTTTTTGCTTGCTTGCCTCATTAGGAAGCAGTTGCTATTGTCGTTTTTGCTTCTGTTGCTAAAACAATAAAGACAAACTTGAGAATAATTTTTTGAAAAGTGAAACCATGCCAAACCACAGCAACTTCAGACATAATAAAAATAATTTTATATTTTTTATAGGATATTCGAGATTTATCTGAGCATTATGAGAAAATAAGTATACAAGCAAATACTAAATGTTTATAAATTGAATTCATTTTTGTTGTTGCTGTTCAAAATAAATTAAGGGTGTTTCCGAAAAGTCAAAAATAATGACACAATTCTTAAGGAATAAAAGTGTTAGAAAATAAATCTTATCTATCAGAAGCAAATAAAATAATATTTTATAGAAATATTCATAAAGCCAAAGGGCAAAAAAAGAAGAACAACAGCAACAACAAAACAAATAGAGCTAAATGTCAGATATTGCAATAAATAGATGCTCACATCTACACAATATATGCTCACGCCATTACACATGCATTACTTATACAAACAATAACATTAAATGAGTCTATACACTGTTAACCTTTACTGTTGGTTCAGTTCAAAAGAGAATGAACGGTCATGGTTACTTCTTCCTATTGACCGGAAGTTGTAGATAATTTTGTTATGGCAAAATATTGGCCTTTTTTGCTGCTCTTAGTTTATTTATGTATAGTGAACAGGAACATAAATCTGATATAAATATATATATATACATAAATACATATAGAATAAACACATGCTTGTAAAATAAATAGATTTTTGAGACAGTCGATTTATTTGATAATAATTAAGCTACAAAATAACAAAACATAAAGGCAAAAGTGTTATCGCTGCCATTGGTTTAACTATCTCACTTCCTTTCTTTTCAAAAGAATTAAGTAGAGTTGTTAAGAATTTCCATACTCTTCCGACGTAGTATAAATTTACTTTTCTTACGTTTTATTATATAAATGGCGTTTCGTGTTATAGAGATATAAAAATCAATAGCAAAAACAGCAGCTTAACTATTTGTAGAGCTCTATCTAATTTTTAACGTTTTTTGGGCTACTTTTAAAAATAAATAAATTAAAAGAAATGTTACTAGAACAAAGTTTCAATTGGATTGATTTTTTGGTTTTCCAATTAAATAATCAATTTGACCCAAACTATAAGAATTAATAATTTTTCTTCTTATAAAGTCTTATCTCGACGTACGTAAACTTTGGATACTATTTTGACAACACTTTGCAAAGCCATTTTTTTATGTTTTAGAAATTTCAATAACAAAACTATAGAAAGTGTTGAATACGAATCCGGTGACGCACTCATATCCTTAATAAACCTCCACTAAATGGAAAATGCCAGCTAAATCAAAGACTGTCTGGCGCTCGTTTTAGATACAGTATACACTAAGAAATGGTTATAATTATATCTAGGCTTTCTAAAACAATTGACCAATAGAGAGGCTGATAAATTTCTAAAATGCTTATATTATGATATTTCTGAATAAAGCTTAAAAATACAAGGCGGTTCCACTTTCAACATTTCGAACATACATAATTCATTCTGCTTAAATTTAAAAAAATACCAACATTTTCTACGAAAATTTTTTCTGAACTAAGGGTCAGAATATTATATAAAATATTATTCCAGTTTAATATGAATTCAAAAACTAGTCTATTTTTTGACTTAATATAAAATTTCATTATACAAGACGTTCAAAAAAAATCTAAATTAAATTATTTTCTCATCGAATCTGAATTTTGCGCGACAAATTCAATCAACAATTTAATAGTGATTTAAAAATCAATAAACTTTATTCAAATTGAAAACACAATTTATGCTGACGCAGGAAGTTAATAAATACATCTTGTGAGTAAAATCACTTACATAACGCAATATAAAAAAATTTAAAAGTAATCAAAATCAAATTTCGGAAGATTAAAAAATAAATCAATTTTTACGGAAATAACAAGAGTAGAGAAAACGAAACGTAGACAAATTTATATACATATATTTAAACATATGCATTCTTTAGGTGATGAGAATTTTAGTTTCATAAATCTAGTAGAATTATGAAACAAAAACGACATAAAAAAAGAACTGAAACTAAATACATAAAAAGGTTTAGAAACAAAAATAGAAAATATGAAGCAACAACAGCAATATCATTATAAAACATATAAATAAAAATGTTTCCATTGAAAGATATCAAATCAAAAATCAAATTTAAAGCATATCAGTGACAAACATACAGACATACATACATACGCATTGACACATGCACACACAAGAGTATAACTTTAATATGACTTTCGTTTTCTCAAATCCGACTGTATAAATGGGAAATCACACAGCCTAAACCCGAATCAAATACAAGTACAATACCAAAATGATTGTCAATATACGTTTTTGTTTTGTCGTTGCTGTTGTTGTTGTATCGTACCCAAATCCATATTATCCATACTAATAAATCCATGAAACAGTAAATTACCAAAAAATGAAATAAAAATAAACGAAATAGAAATCAAATCAAATGTGTAGTACGCCTTTGCATGCCGTTTAAGAGACAGGAAGTGTGTATATTTCTCTGAGTAGATGCCTTCCGTATGGCGCCAATTTTTTGCTTGAGAGCAGAGGGGTGGCTGTCGTCTCTGGGTATTGCATAAAATGAGTATGTAAATAAAATCATATTCTGAGTTAAATCCCGTTGGGCTAAGGCATAAATTGAAGAATCAAAATGAAGAAGTTGGATCAAATATTTTGTCATTCAATTTTAGGCTTTGACAGTGAGACAGTTGTAAAAGGGGTTTGATTATAATATTGATAGTTGATTTGTTATCACTTGTTTCAGTGTGATGTTGTGCTTTTAAAAAGATATGAAACATTTTAATTTGTTGCTTGATAATTGAACACATCAACGATTACCTAGTTATGGTTACTGCCTGTACTCGAATGTAAAAGCTAAAAAATGTCAGATTAAATATTTAAAAAAAAAACAGAAACTGGTACGAACATATTATGTACTAATAAAACAACTTTATCTCAGAGATAAAATATTGATAAAAATATCTTAAATGCCTTAGCTAAGCTTTATATTTTGAAAGCTGCGTTTTCAAGTTTTGCACCGGTGAATTAAGTTACCAGCTTAGATAGAATCATTTAAATAAACTTACCAATGTCAATATAAATTACAGGGATAAGCTTTGAATTTATCTGGTTGTATCAGTAATTCATTGTGTGAATGTATGCATTCATGTGCGCACAAAAACGAGTATTTCATGTTTCAAAAGCAAAATGTCAGTTATATGTAACTCAATAAGCAGCAAAACCACAAATCCCTAACGAAATCAAAGCTCACAATCTCAGCGCCAGAGTTAGAATTGAAGTCAAAAGCAAAGTAAACATGGGAGTTCAATGAACAAACGATCAAACGTATGAACAAAATACTATGAAACATTGCTTGGAATTCATCAAGAACTGCAGTGTAACATCAACAACAATGATACAACTGGAAACAACTACACTTAAAAAAAAAATGGATATAATTAAGAGGAACTGTGATGGAAACTTAAAAAGTGAATGCATTAATTCAAATTCTTTTTGAAATATTTTACTTACAGTCAAAATTTTCCAAATTTCATAAACTTTTTTCAGTGTATTGTGGCATGATTAAATGAGTGAAAGAAACTCCAAGCTTTCAATTTGAAAATTCTGGAATGATTTTTTTTTTGCTCAACGTTTTAATGCCATTTTCATCTCGGTTTTATGTTGGAGCAATGATATGCAATTATAACATACAACAGCACATATAACCAATGCTAATCTTTCTACTATGCTGCCTGCTCCGGCTGCAGTTGAAATTGTAATATCTGATTGCTACTGTTGCTGCTCTCAGTTTTCATATTTTTGCACCAACCTCTGATTGAAGGATGTATGTCTATGATTTGTATAACTTGAAGGATAACGATGCTGCTGCTTGTTCAATTTAAAATTTTGTTGTTTTCGTAGATGAAACATGTAGTTAATTATACTGAAACACTTTAAGAAATTTTATATATAACTTACAAAAAAAAAAACCAAATAGTTAAAACTGGACATGAAAATTTGCTACGATTTTGAACAGTTTAAATTTTTTGAATTAAATCAAACATCAGGCAAAAGAACTTAAATGACCGTATTAAAATTTTCAAACATTTTTGAGCTATCGAATTAAAATGCACAAAAACTTTTCATTTAAGAACAACATAAATATAATGTATGGATGTATATGAAAGAGAACTGCCAGATTGAAATCGAAGAATTAACGCCCTGTCCCAAGCAAATATTTATTTTAATTTTCCTGAAAAGTACGACCTTTTTTTTGCTCATCAATATTAAAATAAGGTCGAATTTATAAATTATTTTTCGTTCACCTTCCTAACCATTAACAAAAAAAATTACGTTTTCACATTTACGACTATCTACATTCCAAAATATCTGGGATCTTTTATTTTTTCACTGTGTAAATTTTTTCACTGTGTGTTTATAAATGATTACACAGTTTCTTTTTCTCTCATACACCGTTAGGTCGGCTTCGTTTGCAACAAATCTATCAAGGCTCAAAACCGGGCAACAAAAAGTTTCAAGTTTAAAAGGTGTAACGTATTGCTAACATCACTATAAATATTCTGCATACAATGGAGAACTTATGATGTTTTACAAATAAATACATTGCTCTGGATTGTTCAACGGAAATGCCCAAGGAAATTTTCATTACACATGTACGAGATGTTACGTTGGGCCGCAGGTTTTTATCACTATTTGCTGACCGGCTTGGTAAGTACGACAAAATACAGAAGTGCATAAATCCTTCCAGACTGACCAAAATCACAAGGTACTTTAATATGTATTAGCTACGAAATGGGGGTAATGAACTTACAATAATGTGAAAAATTCAACAGGAAGTCCAACGACAACAATGTGCAAACATTGCTGTTATTGCTTTCATTGTGGTATCTTAATATTTCTGGTATTGGCAAATAATGAATCATTATCCTTTATGTATAATGAAAACACTTGAATTTGGTTTACATAGGCAATCCTTTTAGGCTAACGCAATCAATGACAATGATTAAGAAAGAAAGAAAACAATTTATTTTTTATTGAAAAAGTGATAATTTGCTATCTGTTGATGTTGGTGGTAACATAAATATTCTTAATTCCTATACGGGTGACTTCAAAGTGTTTTTGTTACTTACTTTGAAGAAATATAGTAAAGATTGCTTTAAAAACATAATTATTATAATTTTTCGCTAATAGAAATAGAAATAGAAATAGAATAGAATAGAAATGTTCAGTCATTTTCCAAAAATATTATGCAAACATTATAACTCCTCAACAGAATAATAATAAAAGTATCACATACTTGTATATATATGTAGTCCTGTGTATATAATTTCTGTTCTATTGGCATAAAACGCGGCACAAATTTGTATTCCAATGATGGCGTAATAATGTCCATCAAAAAAGCTGAAGTTACTAGAATCAGCAACTTAATCAGATGAAGCGGTAGCATTGAAACTTGGTGATACCGCTCCCAAAAGCATTTTTAGCAATTCACATTCATATCCGCTTAAACTCAAGTAGACATAGTCATACACACACATTTAAACTTACATATATTCAGCTTGTAGACATATATCATACGTACTGACAGAGACACATTCGGTCTCATTTTGTTGTGACTTGATATGAATGTCATTTTCATCCTGTGTTCCGTGCTTTTTGTGCTTGTGTGCTGCCATACCACTATCATCTATGTATGCCCATATCTCTTGTCTTTTTCTTACATTTTCATTTTGTTTTTTTTTTGTCTTGCTCTTTTTCATATTAGGCGGTTCCCGGTTACGTGTTCCTTCCGACACGCAGAACATACGCATTCACATTCTCATCACGATCAGACGTTCAATCAACAACCATCATGAATTTTTGGTGGCGTATCCACAGGTCCTATGCCAGATGGCCTGATTCTACACCAACTGCCAGTTTTGGTGACAACGGCTCCATAGTTCCAGCAGCCGCAGCTCTCAATGAGTTTAGCATTCTGAATTCCTTTTTGTTCTGCATGGCTGCTTTTATGCAGCAAGGTTCCGACATATCACCACAATTCATCTTTGGCAGTATTATGGGCGCTGTTTGGTGGCATTTTCCACTTATTTTAATATCGTTGTATACTGGAAATTTGGCAGCATTCCTGACGGTAGAACGATAGGTGACACCAATCAATTCACCTAAAGATTTGACCACTTAATCTGAAGTGAAGTACGGAACGTTGCTGCATGGCTCGACGTAAATATTGAAAAAAGAGAGAACATAAATAGTTTGTTGTAACATAGAAATTTTAGTTTTAGTAAAAAAAGATTGAAAAAAAAAATGGCTTGGAAAACCATTTTTGTTTATTTTTTTAAACTGTGTCATATTGGCAAAAAACTTGTGTTGTCGCAAGAGCTATTCAGTTTCTGAATTTGTCAAAAAATAATTCACTGTGTGTCTGTCATTCCGCTTTCTGCCAATGCAAGCGATAGCTAAAATGCATCTCACGTACATCTGCAATAACACCTAAATATATATATGTGTGTGTGTGTGTGTGCTCGTGCTTGTCATTCTTATACTGATGTGCATGTGTTGACATTTGAGCGATGCGCCTGCAATTAATTTTGACAGCTGACTTCAGTCAACAACAGTAAATTTTTTGTTCTCCTCTCCGTTGCCTTCTTTCCGGCTTTCTCAAACTCAATCGTTGGGATGTATATTAAAATTTCCGTTGAGTGACAATGCGATGTTTTATCATTGGTATTGATTTCTGACAATTTTTTTGCTGTCGACAACAGAGTAGCAGAATATCAATCCCAATATTTTTTTTTGGTCAGTGTTATTTTTAATAAATTCCTGTTTTTTTGAGTGTCATGATATATTTTTATATCTGTAAATGAAAAACATTTTGTATAAGTTTTCGATATGACCCATGGTTTGCAAATCGATTATGTCACATAAATCACGACTGGAGATTTTTTCTCTTTTAACTATTATATTGAGAGAATTAATTTATTTTTATATTCGGTTTACCTGACAATTAAACTGAAGTGTTTTTTTTTCACTTTTTGTCTCTTATCAATAATAAAATATTATTTACCCAAAACATATCAAAATTTATATGCTCGTTTGCTGTAAAAATAGCTATTGCCTGTTTTTAACAGATTGTGAAATTTCATATATATAAAAATTTTAAATACTTCAAATTGCAAATTTGAATAATGCATTCAGTTATTTTGTAGTTTCCATTTCAATGACGCTGAAGTAAAGCCACTTATAAGTTTTAATTATATAGCATATATATAATGTGTGTTTTTGAACATAAAGTGACACAAGTGAGCTTTCCTTCCCTGCGTTTGCTTCGTATAATTATTACACTCTCACATAAATTAAGCGAATTATAATTTGTACCAACATACTTACAGTGGCACATAAACAAAATTACGAACACACAAGGACATTGTCCACAGTGGTATTGCAGTGCCAAAATAATGATGATGATGTTAATGCTTGAAATAATGATGATGATGCTATTGCTTGAAGCAATGCCTATGTCTATGGTAAGCATAACTTTGTAGCTACCGAAGATGCATACACTTGGCGATAAAGACAGACATCACCATAATGTAGTTTTCGTCGCAACGCAGCAAGAAATTGTGATGCGTTAAGTAGAAATATCCTGCATTCGAATTGTTGTAAAAACCGCAGTAGCACGATCAGCAACGCTTAGCTCTTGTCTCGAAATAGTTTCAAGTTTCGCCATTAAGCTTAAAAAATTTTAATTTTTTAATGAAAAGTATTCACGCCCTTGATATTTCTTGAACGTTAACTGATTTATGTTTTTTTTTTTTTTGAAATTTGGGACCATTCCATATTTTTATTTGAAGGCCAAAATTATTTAGTTTTTATCGCTATTCAAGCTCTTTTTCGCGAAACTTACCAACTCTGTTTGTTTACATAGAATAACCGAAATCGTTATTTTTCTATTGCCACAATTTTGCCAACATGACGTACAGAATATATGTATGTTCTATCGACGTTAGTTCTATAGTAGCTGACTGGTGTTATTTTTGCATTATCAGCTATACTCACTAGTTAATTTAATTAAAAACTAAAAATTTAAGTTCATTCTATTGATTTTTTTAACAGGTAATGGCTGCGGTGCCCTGATCGGACAGGCACGTGACGAATGGACGCACAATCTGCCACTCCGCGCAGAACTGTTCTATTTTTATATGAAAAAAATGTTTCAATGGCTATTTATTACGACATTCATCATAGCACTGGTCTACTATATTATTTCCATTTTAATTTGGCAACACGCTATGCGGCTAAACCGCAGTACTGTGATGATAATGTTTCGGTTTCATCATCACAAACATTTTCTTTCTGCTCAAATGCTAGCGGTGGTGTTGACGCTGATACCGTCAGTGCCAACAATGAAGCTGGTGCTGCACTCAATAGCAACGACAAATGAAAACGGCTGCGTGTGTATCACAATGAGTGAGAGAAGAAGGGACAATTTAGATCTTAAATAAATTGCAAATAATTTAATATAATTAAGAATTAACTTTACAAATGAGTACAAATTACTATGTTAGATTTTTTATTTTATATGTATGTATTTATATTTGATATGTGTTAATTTTTTCAGTGTCGATTTCATTTTTTATTTAATGCAATTTAAAACTAAGAAATTCTTAAACAATGCTGTTATAAAATGATAATGTTATTTTGTGAACAAAAAAATGTTAATAAAAATCTGTTTATGTAACTCTCATTTAAAACTAAATTGCAGTAAGACATTTAATTAAACTTTTCATCAAAAGTAACGCCATCTGTGGGATGATGGATGCTAAGCTTTTCACAATATGAAAAAGTTTAATAATAATAAGTTTTTATTTCTTTCTCTTTAATGATTTTTTTAATTTTATATACTGAAAGCTTTCTTCTCTCTGCACAGCTACAAAAATATAACTCAAGTAAAAAGCTTTTTTCCTTCGCTTTTGTCAAAAAAGTTTAGAGATAGTTGAAACAATTCACTGAACATAACTGTCGGAAACAAATTAGTGAAGCAGAGAAAAGGAAAATAAGAACTCTGTGCAACAAGCAAGGAAAGCTTAAGTCAAGTTAAGAAAGGAGTTAAGGCCATTTGTGCGATACTTCTGCACGAAATTTCATTTAAGTTTTTTTTTTTTTAAAATACATAATACCTAAAAATGAAGATGAACTTGCACTGGGAACTAATGAAAAATTGGCCTTAATTCAAACTTTATTTCATTTTGCGTAAATCGACTTAAGCTTTTATTGATAGTTGGCACAGAAATATAGTAATTATAAAGTATAATATGAAATTGTCTTATAGTTTATGAAATTCTAAATAATATGACTAACCACATATTCCTCGAAAAATTGTACTTTAAATCGAAACCTTATTACAGATTCATTGAAAACTTATTTCATCTCATCCTTAGTCAATCAAATCCAGTTAATTTGCAATACTTTTCGAAAGAAAGTATTCTATAGGAAATATAGATGAACTTTGAAACTATCCATACATAGTAAAACAAGATGTGCAAAAGTAAAAATGTCGTTTGCTGCATACAATAAATAGTAAAAGGAAATTTCTCAGGAGAAAGTTTAACAATCATTTATCATAAAAGAAATATTACAAGTATAGATGCTATGGCAATATTTTATGAAAAAAAAAAGTTTTCAATAGAAAGAAAACTAAGGACCTTTGAAGAATGAAAAATTTTAATAAAGAAATATATTGCATAAGTAATGACAAGCATTTTAATCTTAATGACAGAAAACTTGCTGTAAAAAGTTTTAATTAACATTAAGAATGCACTTAATTTGTTGTGCGTATTCTTCTTATTGAAAAAATTGTGTGCTATAATTTGCTTAGTATTGACAATTAAAACTTATGCACTTAAAACTTTTAACATAAACAAATAAATTTATGAATTCCTGAATTTTTATTCTTCTTTGTATAAAAACTTGTGGAACATGACAACTTTCATTTAATTACCCTGTGCAAAAGTTTGCTAAGTAAATTCTAGAGTCTTGGGGATCTTTGATGAGTGTAGATACTATAGAAAAATGCTTCGTTGAAAAGAACTCAAATTTCAAAGGAAATCAGTAAGTGTTTGTACTTTATAAATAGGAGACATTTGCTTTAAGATATAGTATATAGTACAATAAAAGTTCGTGAAATTCGATTATTAATTTAGCAATGTCACACTGCATAATGAGTCATCCATGCCTTTTTGTCTTTTTGCATCCACTTTGAACGAGAAAACAATTGTCATTAAAAGATTAAGTAAAACGGCTAAGAGAAATCCAATGCAACGAAAGTGATGAAAGCGAGAAGGTATTTCCTTCAGATTCTCTTATCGCTTCTGTTTGCTGCTTTTTGTTTTCTCCTTACTTACTGTGCAAACTTATTTTGTTTTTACAAAAGAAAAATGCTACTTAATTTGGGGATACCATTTTCTTTTGGTCATTACAGCTTAAATTTCGGCCGAATCTTGTCTACAGGATATCTTACGGTAGTAAAAGACAAAGTAAAACACTAGAAAAGCAAAGCGTAGCTCTAATGATTTTCCTGCTGCTGCTGCTTCTGCAGAGAATTGCGGCATAAGAATAATTGTAAAATAAAGAAAACATTTATACAAATTTTGTAAGTCAATAAAAAAAAAGAAAATTCCAAAAAACCTAAATATTTATAGGCCATAAATATAAAACAAAATAAATCTAAAATTTCCAATCAACAATCTGAGCTATACTGGCTGATTGTAGATCTAATAAAGGCATGAGCTGCAATGTAATTTTTGCATTTTTAAAAATTTGTTGTGGCAGCATCGATATAAATTTATTTATTGAAGGAGCGATAACCTTTATTCATGAACTAGTATCCGTTTTCGTTATGCTAAAATAACCATGGCACACAAAAATGGCAAGTAGTGAAAGAAGAAGTTGGGGAAAAAAATAAATTTTACCACTTGAGCATAACAAGCAAAAGCAATCGAGTGATTTTTATTACTTTTATTCAAAAAGTAATGCTGTATCGTTATGTTTGCTATTTCGAGTTACGCATTCTTTCAGTCTTTTAATAAATGAGCTTTGTTTTTTTTACCAAGCTTTTAGCGCAAGTATCAGCATTTGAGTCATTGCCCCCACAGCTAACGACGACAACATAAAGTAAATGGTAACACCTCAGTTAATACTCAAGAAAAGAAACCAACAATTCCAAAAAAAACATAAACCAATCTGCCTCTGACACTTACTCAAATATTACACAGCTCAATTTATATAAGTTCTAAAAAACTCCGCCCCTTTCTGTTTCCGTTGGATTAGTAAAGAGAATGGACGCAGGACTCGCATCGATGCACTACAATTGTAAAAAAAGGCAGCAGCAACTGTAACAATTTTTCTTTATACTTCGTTACGATTTCAATATATTCAAATGAGTTTTGCTTCCTATAATCTCGTTCCTCCTTGTTTTGTATTGCTTCTTGAAACTTGCTTTGTTTTGCAATTTTCTTTGATGGTTTTTCATTATTTTTATCTTCTCTTTCTCCCTCTATGTTGATTACAAATTTTGCAATGAAATATGACTGCGGTTGGTGACTTCGATTGTAGTAATGGTTTTGATTTTGTTATTTGATCTTGCATTCAATCGTAGATTTTATAGTGAATGAATGATAAGTAAAATATTTTTTTTTTGCCAATTTATGCTCTCAATTAAGGAAAATTTGCATTTTCTTCTTTTGTCTGAATGGCCCGACTGATTCTGTTTCAGTAACCACTTCAGTTCCAATCTTCTTCTTTCTAACGTGCACAGCATGTCGCATACATACATGTACTTGTAATGAGTTAATTCAAATTTTTGCACCAGCATAATCCGCTTTTCTATACAAACAACACAGGATGTGAGATTTGAGCACTTTTTGAAGTCAGACGGATATGGAAAGTTCCAATATTTGTTACACAAAGATTTTCACCTCAAAATTAACAAAAAGAGTGTCATTATTAACAGCACCACAACAATAATAATAACAACGAATTTAAATAAATGTGCAACGCAAACGATGTGAAAAGATTTCTCTTGTTTTTTTTTTTTATTTGTATGCGGAGTAACAAAACGTACAAGTGACAGTGTTGGCAAATGAGAAATTTTGCTCGTTTGTGATTTGTGTGTGTGTGTGTTATTTCTGGTAACTGTGCTAGCAACAATAATTTTTCATATGCAAAATACACTAACGCAAAGCACTCGCACACAAAAAAGGAGATCAAAATTAAGCTGCAGCGCTGTATAGCTTGTGGTTATAAGTAACGTATACAAATACATACACACTCACACTTTAAAAAGAAATAAAAACTTATTTGATGCACAAACATGCTGTGCTTAAGTAGGATTAGCAAAGAGTGAAGAGATTAAACGTTGTAATTTTTTTTTGTTAATTACCATTTGGTTTTTATTGCTGCATTGTAAGAGTGGATCATATGCAAAATCAGAATTAAAAACTAATTTGATTGAATTGTAAATTGATAAAATTAGCCTTAAAGAAACTCTTGCAGGATTCCACTTACAAAAAAAAAAAAAAAAAATTGGGAAGCAACACTGACTCGACGAAAGAAGGGGGAAATACGTTAACACTTTACAAGGCGCTTGGTAAAAAATTGATGGTAAGTTCAAGAAGAGACAGCTTGCGTGCCCAAAATAAAACAGCCGAAAAAGTATTTTATAAGACAAGACGACTGTAAAATTATGGTAACATAAACTAAATTAAATTGTATCCAACTAAATGTGTAGTCTAGCGCGCAGCATTAAAGCGATTATTTAAGTAGTTACACCCTAATATACTTTATTGCTTACATATATATATGTAGTTATGTGCTTTTGTTTGTATAATTGTGTGAGCAAAAATTAAATGACAAACAGTTGTTAGTAAAGGCAGCAGCAATTATTTCTAAGTAATTTTTTGGTTTGGTCTCGGATTAGCTCTGCCTTAGAAATATCGGAAACAAGAAGCGATAGCATTAGGGTGTAATGTCATGAAATATTTTTTTTTTCACAGTCACATCAAAGTTAATTTGTTGCTTAAAGAAATGAAACATCCAATTGAAACTAGCAAAAATAAGTCCTCAAGCATAAGAGATTGTATGTACAACGTATCGTATGAGTAACATTAATTACAAGTGCACTGTGCATTTGTTGCTATGGTTTCTTCATACAGTTTTTAGACAGTGTTCTTCAAAAATGTATACAACGTACAAAAATCAATTCAATCAGCAATGTTGATACTCGTAACGATTTGTTTTTTCAGCTAAACAACAATATTCACAGCAACGCAACAAATTGATGATGCGTTTAATGCCTATGAATATGGTACAAAATGATGCGTAAAATGAAGATAATAGCGAATTGGCAGAAAAGACATACAAGCTGATGAACATACATACATACATAGATATACTCAAGTGAATTCTAATACAAGTATATATAAGTCATTTTCACACATATAAACCGCAATGATGCGTATCATTGCAAAATGACGCAAAAGCGACTTGTTTGAAATCACACACATTCAAACTCATTGTAATGCTATCAAAAAGCAAAGTGAAGCATAAACTTTAACGTATTCTTGAGTGAGGGTTAGAATATGCAATATAGTAAAAGGTTAAAAATGAAAAATCCGTTTAGTTGATGCTGATGTTATGGATGGTGTTGCTTTTATTTGCAATATTCAAATTGTAGTGATGAACAGTTTGCTAAAAAAATAACCCGAAGCTGTGCAACTGATAGTGACCTTTTTTATGATAAACATAAATTAAATTGTGCAAATGAATTAGATTAATCCAATTATTAAAGATTGTTTGATGATTATAATCTAAAAGATATGCAAAATTTTCTCAAAATTAATTGATTTGAATTAAATTTTTTCTGATGACAAAATCAAATTTAATTGAATACGTTTAAATTTATGATGCAAAATTGAGTTAGTTGCAATATAACACCTGCTCACATTTCTTATTTGTAAATTCATCTTAATAATAAGATTTATGAACACTAAAAATGCCACATAGCAGGTGATTTGTTTTAATTTACAACACCTCAAAAATATTTAAATTGATGTTTTGCTTGGTTTCCATTAACAGTTTTTAAGGTGTGTTTCGTCAACTTCCCAATATAATAACATTAAGAAATCTCACTAATTTGAAACTGATTTTCAAAGATTTCATTAGATCCCATCACAATCAACAAGACGAAAGCTGTAAGTGATGATGCAGCTTTAGCAAAGTGACAAGTAAAATACGGTTGAAATACACACACATTAATATTTAATGATTTTTACATTTGTCGGCGTGACTATGCGCATGTGTAAACATTAATTATGCAAAATGATGTGTTTGAGTTAATCATATGAATTCCATTATTCTTCATATTGTGTCAGTGCAAATTAAATGCATCAATCACTTCAGAGCACATGTGAGTAGAAGCAACAGTAACAATCAAATATAATATCACTGAAAGCATGCAAATCTATTTATTTGTGTGCGTAACATTTCATTATTTAATATCTACGCTGACAGTTCATTGTTTATTCATGAAGTTGCAGCTGAAAATGTGAAATTTTATTCATGCGACATGTACATATACCAAAAACTTGTTGATTAGGATTTTTGTTCTAAAATAAAGAATTAAGACAATTAAGAGCTATTTCTGCTTTATTGAATCTTTTAAAAAATTGCAAAAGCTTTTAATTAGAGCTATAAATTCTTATTTTTTGTGCAGCAAATAACACAAATTAAAGCCAATTTATTGCGCTAACTATTGAGATTAACAAAAAAAAAATAATTGGATGTATTTTTCAGAAAAAATTTTTAATTTTTATTTTCCGAATTTTTGTTTGTAAATTTGCTCACCAGTTGTTAACAATCGGAAAAATTGTGTAAATTTTTGTTGCTGATGTAAATCTCATTATGTTGCAGTAGCTGTTGAAAGCACTGGCAACAAAGAGACAACAAAGTGAAAGCAACACAGTCAACACAAAGCACTGAGACAATTAACAATAAATTGTAAAATTTTAATTGGATACAGTCCTTAAAATTGTACAATGTGTGCATACATATATGTTTTTGGTGCATGCTATAGACTCGTTCCATATGAATTCGCATAGTTTTCAGACAAAATTTCATTCGACCTCTTCGATTTTTTTTAATTCGGTCAAAGGTTTCATTTTAATGATAAATGGTTTCAGAAATTTCGTAGCCAAGACTTTAGTCCATAATTTGATGTTATATTAAAAGCTTTTCTAATCGAAGAGAACACACCATTTTTTTGGAAAGTTTAATGCAATCTGTTTAATATTAAAATATTTTTGTAGACTGTGTCTTAGCTTTTATTTAAAAGTGTCTCCAACAGAAGACATACATATGTCAGCGTATGGCTCGAGTTTAAAAAGTGATCGAGAAGATTTATGTCTGCTATCGGCTACGAGAAAAATTATAAAATAAATGATTTCAATATAAAATTTTTGTTGTGAAATAGGGAGACTATCCCACGGTATTAAAACAATTTTGGACCACAACAGATTTTTCATACAAAGCTTTAATACAAAAAAAATTATGGAAAATTACATTCTTGTTTGTGTCGCCATACATACCTACATACATAGAATGCACAAAGCTGTACATATATATAATTTATTTATTGCCTGCAACTGTGTATAATAAGGTCATTTACATAATTTTTTAAATGACAATTATATCAGATAAGGCAACAAAAACAGCAACAAATATAACAATGGCTACGATCTGTATGGTAAATGCTTTTGTTGAAATTGCGGTTTGCTTTTAATTAAATTTTGATTTTAATGCTATGGCATTGCGCCTGTGTCTCTTACAATGCACACGTGCGCCTCTGTCTTATTGTTTGTGCGCAAAAAGAGTATATTGCACAGATTTTCTGCTGTACACAATGGGTATCGTTTCGTAGTGGACAATGGTATAACATTGAATTTATAAATTAAAAAAAAAGACATTTATTAATTAATGCTGTTCTCGCCTACTTTTTCCTTTCAACATTTTTTAAGCAAACTGCTTCCTTTTGTTATCATTTCAAATTTTTAATTGGGCGCTGGTTACGGCAAATATACACGCTGGCGTAAAATTTTAATTTATTTATCGTTTCGGCCTGCTTGCAACCATGTTTTTGATTAAATCGGAATTATTTTTTGAACACCCAATGGTATTGCTGTGCCTAGAGTGTCTTTTAAATTGTGTTATAATGCTTTAAAATGATAGCACATCATACAAATGTTCTTATTTAACTTGGTCACTACTGTAGAAATCTGTTTAAAAACAATATTGTTTTTGAAGTGCACAAAATAAAGAAAATAATGCAAAAAAACAACAAAAGGTTTTTAATTAAAAACTGTCGGCATTTCTTTACTATGTTGTTTATTTAATTACGCAACCACATTTGTGTAAACTAAGTGATGACTTTTTATTGTTGTTGCTTGTTTTTGTATTATGAATTGTTGTTTTTGCAACTATAGTTATTACAATTATTATTTTCAACAACGTTATTATTAACATCGTCATACTGCATTTACATATGTATGTGCAATTACGAAATGTTGTTAATATTTACTTTTTTTCTTTGTTGTCGCCGCAAAGTATGCAATTATTTATCTGTTCAATTTCATTCATTTTGTGTTGTTTTTCTTTTAATTTTTCAAAGTTTTTTCAATGCATTAGCATAACAATTTTGATCCACCAATTCAGTAGTTTCGGTATAGATTTTCCCCTTACCAAACAGTAAGGACTTTCATACATCGGAAGAGTTTAAGTAACATATATATCGCCACAAGTCTCAATTGTAGATCTGCTTCCATGAGAAGCTAAAAAAAGACGTAATATTTTAATAATACCTGTTAAAAATAAAACAATCGACTTAAATTAAATTTTCTTAAAAAATTATTAATTAAAAGGCTAAGTGCGTATGGTTCAATACAAACTGTACTCTCACAACTCCTTAAATGCATTACAAGTCCTCAAGCTTAAGATAAAAATAAACAATGGCATACAATGGTTAAACTGAAAGCTGTAATTAAACACACTCAGACAATGAAAATCAATCGATTTTTAATTATATCCCACTAAATAACTCAGCCAAGACGCTTTTTTCGCCATGATGGGCAAAATGACGCAATTACTTGCTAGTATCTGCACATAATATGTTCTTTGTTTTGATGTATAAAATATGAAAAGAATGCCTGCAGCATAAAGACTTCCGCCCTCACATATCAGTGAAACGATGTCACTAAAACCTACACTAAAACACAGTTGTTATGGTAAGACACAAAAATAAAGTGGAGAAACATAAGCAGAAAATATCTAGCGAAAGTCAATTTAACTACAGACCAAAATCAACGTAACTTATGCTTTTCTCTTTTTCAGCATTGTGACTTTATTTGTAGAGAAAATTAAAATTTTAAGACTTTGAGTAGCAGTATATGCAAATGAAAATGTTTCACAATATCTATACATTTTACTTATACAAATTTGATATTAGGGTGCTCAAATCGTCCTCTAATGCAGTTTTCTTCATCAAATCGCTTTTTGTTTTCTACGTTTTAAGCCAAAAATTTTGATGCAGGGTGAATGCTGCTGAATATAAATATATCAACGACATAGGTGAAAACTTAGTAAAATCAGACCTGATATGAAAGTCATCAGGCATTGTTCTTCCCATTATACAGTGACAGCTTATAACTCATCAGAAGCTGCAAAACTCAAAAATAGTAAGAGCAATTCGTTCAAAAAAATAATTATATATAATTTCGATAACGGGCTATTTTAGAAAGCAAGTTGACAACAACAGCAACATATTATAATTAAGTATTAACTAAATGAAAATTACGATGACATTAGCTCTTTTGTTTCAATTATTTTTCTAGAAACCTCAGCACTGTGCAAGGCTTTTGTAATACAATTACAATTCTGTTTAGTGTTTGATACTCTAAGCTTTCAGATCAACTTACACACATTGTGCACATTAATGTTAGTTAAAGGTGTACTCTAACAAATGCCAATATCCTTAGAGATATACCAAAATAGTACAACTATGAAATCAGTACGCCACATTCATTCGTTTGTTGACCACAGTTGTGTACAAGAAAAGAGAAAATCTACAAAAAAAAAATCTACTAACAGATGCATACAATCATGACAATTGTATTAGTAAGTGCTTTTATATGATGACAATGACAGTGACTTGTCTTTATGGCTTACTTGTTGTTGTGATGGTTTTATGCCCTTTGTCTATTTTTCATTAAAAAGTTTTTGCCAAGTCAGCAGCATAACGATTTTTGTGATTTCTCACCACATGTACACATGCAACAAAATACACACAAGCATACCAATGAAATATGTACTAATACTACAAATAATGAAATAAACTTTTGTAGTTGTATGCTTCGACTCTCAGTGTGTTTATGTATTATTCACTGTGTTGCATGTGTACAGACGATTTTATGCTGGTCAGCTGTGCTTATTTGTGCAGTAAACTATCTGAACAATGAACAACGAAAGTGTTGAATATCTGTATCAGTACCGCATATTCAAACACACACACACAAACTCTTCGTGACAATCGTTTGACTTGGCACTGCATTTCATTTTTCCTATTCTTATGAAGTGACCTTAATATCGTACAGTGGATTATCCAAGTTTTTTGTATTATTATTTTCTTGTCAATGCCTATGTGTGTGTAAGCGTTCATTAGGGTGTGTCGAAAAATTGCCTGCTCAAACCTTATCAATTCACTACAAATCTTAAAAAACTAACTCAAAAAATTTTTGAAAAAGCTAAAATATATATTTATAAATAATCTTTCTTTAAAATTTATAAAAATAGATTTTTTTTAGCCACCCTAAGCCCAAAGCTCGTTGTGCGAAATTGCGCACTAAAACCAATGCATGAAATTATGCTATGAAATTGAACATAATAATATTTGTTTTGTTAGTAAACGTGCATATGTATGTGTGTACATATATTTACCCAGAGGAGACAGCAGTCAAACCTTGAATAAATAAGATGTAAAATATGGCCATAGTCAACCAGCGTGAAGACCTTATTTTGAGAAATAAATTACGTAATAATATCTGAATTGTATCAGTTAGGTTACAGACAGAAGTCATAACTTTCTACGCGTCGCATTTTCAAGTTACATGCCGCGCTTCTTTGCAGTAAACTTTGTATTTCCACAGGTTCTAGTCTTCCCCAATTTTGTTTCAATTTATGCAATTGAGATACGTGTTCGGGGATTTTTTTTGAAAATTTTTTTTTTTTTTTTCAACATAGAGCGAATTTAAATTTTGAGAATTTCGTGATTTTTGGCTTGAAGATTCACTTTAAAAAATTCATAGCTCCGGTTCTGTTAAAATTAGAAAATTTAAATTATGTTCATTGTAAAACTAAGAAAATGAACTTTAATAAAAACTTATTTCTTAAAAAATTATTGCTCAATATCCAAAATTTATCGTATTTTCAAATATAGTCACCCGGGTGGCTGCTTCGGCCGAAATGAGACAAAAAATCTTCGGCCGAACTAGGGTTACGGCCATAATTCAGATGAACATTCATACTTTAACAAAAGCGAAGTCAACAAGTATTCCAAGAACTCAATTATGAGCATTACAGCTTTCGTATGCGATATTAAAATATTTCAGACTGAATTATCTTACTGGGTGCTCCAGAAAATAAATATGTTCCTTATGCAAAGTGCTCATGCTGCATGAATTCCGATCATATTTTTTAAAAAGAACATTCTTTAATTAAATTATTGCCAATGGGTGTTTACCATTATATTTCAAACCGTTGGCATTGCTTTACTTCAAACCGTAATGTGTCACTGGGCATATCATTGTGTGTTAGTGTTAGCATTGTGCATTAGAGAACATCAAAGTATAAAAAGCTTAGTAATCTACTTGAGGCAAAATACTTCATTAAATTTCTTTATTGACATCAAGCTTTCAAAAGTGACATATACATTAAAGAAACGCACTCATACACACTCAAATCTTTATGTTTACATGTGTGACAAGTGAGAGTGTATGTGTAAATGATTACTAAATTGCTTCTCACTTCGTTTTAGACTGCTTCTCCTACTTTGTCGACTTTCATTGTTAAAAGCTCAGAATTTAATCTTAAATTAAATTATGGCTTATTTATGGGCCACCATTCTACTACAACTGTTATACAGTTGCTGTTGTTGCTTTACGCTGGAACTACGTTTGCTGCATGTCGTATGAATATTTATGTCTATTCATAGCTGCAATCAACTGAGTTATGGTTATCTTTGTTTGAATTTCAATTGGAAAATTTATCTTAGTGCGTTAATGAAATTTTTATTTTTAAGAAGCGATTAAAACTAAATTTTCTGAGACTAAATATTTTGCAAAATATTGTTTGAAAATATTTTGCGCACTAGGATTTTCAATATAATAGTAAGCAAAAAGATGTTTAAAATAAGCACTAAATATGCTTATACAAAAAAAATGCGAATAAATTGTTTTGGCCACTACATCTTAATAAAAACTAGCAAAAATCGATATAGCTGTGCTCCTACGTCCTTGCACCTTCTAAAAGCTCGAGTTTCTATTATGATATTTTTGCCGCATGATAATAACAATATTTGTCTTTTATTTAAAGAAAAAAGAAAACACAACTTAGTGAAATATCTTTTAGTTTTGGCTTTTTTACACGCACAAACCATAATTTGTTCTCCTTATTTGTGATGAGAAATGAGCACGCATTTGAAGTACAAACGAGAAAATAAATCAGAATTGCAGCTCTCTGCAGTGAGATTCTCACTTAATTCCCAGCGATTAGGAATGTAATAAATTCTAATTACATCAGGATTACGAGCGGAAAATTGCTTTTTATTATGTGATAAAAGTTAAGCTGCCAATGCGCACACGCACAAAAACACTAACACAAACCTTAAAGCATTGACAAATAAATGCAGATAATCACAATACAAGAAGCAAAGTATAAAATATAAATAGAAAAATAAAACTACAAAAAGGATATACAAACAAAAAAAAAAAAAAAACAAAAAGCAGCAACAAGGAGACAAAAAGGTCAAAACTATCATAAAATACATGACCAGCTACAAGAGGAAATAAGAAAAAAAATAGAAATTAAAACTGTAGTTGTACACAGTATACGCTCAAAACATAGAAGGACTTCAAGGATTGATACTGTGTGATTCCAGAGTAGCAACAAACGGTTGTCACTGCATATATTTTTTTAACAAATTAATGAAATTAAAATAAAATACCGTATGATATATGAACTAAAGTTTTGCTTGCAGTTAAATACAGTGATATTTCAAGGCTTTTAACCCAGTTCCATTACTGCCGTCTGCCACAGAAAATGTATTTATTAAAGGATATGCTGTGCTATTTGTCCTTGCAGTAGCAGCTGATGGTATTTTAGTTATTTTTTCAAGAATGACACTAAAAAAGCTAGTGGTCCTTTTTTCTCCAATAAAATCTTGTGCGTAAGAATATAAAAACAAGCTATGCCGCAGCATAAAAAAAATAAATTCTCCATTGAGTAACATGTAAAAAATGAAGCAAATTTTATTCTGGCAAATTGGAAAAGTTGGTTAGAACCTAGTGACCCATTGAAGTAGAGCAACAGCGTCATTGCATCCGTAACGAAGCGCCAAAGGCGTTGAAACCAATGTCAATGAAATTCATACAATGCGTTGGTCAGTCAGTTGCAAAATAAAAAAAGCTTCAGAGGAATGATAGCAACAAAAAAAATCTGAAGTGAGCAAATTTCTAGGACGAATGCAAAAAATAACAGTACTAACATTTACCGCAATGTCGCCGTAGTGCTACAAATTCACTGACTTCATGCAAACTGGGGGCGACCACATAGTGGATGCTTATAGCTGACAAAAGCAAACTGCATGAGTAAATAACACAAGAACAGAGGAAAGTTCTTTACAAGGATCTTTTAAAATTTTTGTATGTTAAAATTTTTTTAAAATTTTTTTTTTTTGAGTGGTATGGTTTCAGTGAGCCTAGAACATTTTTTAGTGGCATATTTCATATGTGTTGACATCTAATTCCAAAATCAAAAGTGAGCAAAGGGCTGCATAAGAAAATTTACCAATTACTAACATAAAAAGATCCGCAGATCGAATGCAACCTTGTCTAAGCCATTGCGAACTTAAAAGTGTGTCGATTAAATTCCTTTATGTAATACACAAAACTAAGTTTCGCAAGCCTCTTAGATACAAAATTCCAAACAAAAGTCGGAAAGTTCAAAATATGCTGTCAAACTTTCTTTCAAGTTAATAAACCAATTATAATTAATTATAATTAATAATTACTATAATATAAAATACTAAAAAAATTAGTTTTTAAGTTTAATTTTTTGTTTGTTTCTGAATAAATGAGTTAAGTGAAAATGATTTTTGAGAACTTTTAATTTGAAAATTTTACCCGTAATAATATTTTGAAAAAACAATTCTTCGATCCGACGACGCATAACGTTAACGTATGTAAAATAAGTGCCAGGGTCAAGTGCTTCTTGCATATTGATTAGAATTACTTATCTTCCATCAAGAGTGTTTTTTAAGGAATTTTTATTGTTATTCTTAAAGAAAAATTAAAGTGTAGTCTCATTGATTGCAAAATATATTTTTCTCATCATCTGCTAAAAAAAATATGAATGAAGCGTGAAACAAGAACAGAAACAACAATTAAGCCAAGAGCATCACTGTGTGCTGATAAATGGTTTGTGGCATAGTCGTTTCTTCCTGTTCACAAAATATTGTCAGCTTGATAAACAACAACAGCACAATAACGCCATAAGAATAGCATATAAAGTAGAACGCTGCTTACTGAAATTGGAGTTGGAAAGGATATTTTGACTGTTTTTGTCCATCCTTTTAGTAGTATTGCATAATTTTTTTCTTGGTAAGTTTATTTTTTTCTCTTCAAATGTTTGCTTGGTATGCCAGCACGTTCATTCGCAGTATTTACTGCATTGTATTGTCTTTCGGTGTGCGTTGTATTCATAGTATGTGTAGTTCACATGAAATTGCGTGTGTGTGTGCATGCGTGAATTGCAAAATTGTTCGAATGGAATCTATTTTATCGATCATTATGTGCTTGAGATTAATGCAATGCGGATTCCTTTCGTTTTGCTTTGGCGAGAGCAGTGGCATTGGTGTAGATGATTATTGTACTGATGATGATTATGGTGAATTGGTTGTTGATAAGATTGTGTGTTTGAATTGGAAGCGGAGTTGCTGTTTTCATTTTTGTTTTTGTAATTAACACTGCTGCTGTCAATAAAACTAAATCTGGGAAAATGTTGAAGTCAATTGAAAATTATGGTTAATATTAACTACTTTATTATATTTGTTTTTTTCCACAGCATGTTATTTCTAAAGCGACATAAGCTAAAGCATAATTAATTTGATTTAAACGTCAATATTTTGACATTCTCTTTTATATCCATTTAATGTTTTTTTATGATGACATTGATAACAATTTTACGTTAATTTTTCAATCTGTATGGAATGGCTCAGCGTGGTACAAAAAAAAAAATAAAAATGATCTAGTCATTGCGGCACCTAAGTAACACAACTATAAAAATATGCTCCATAAGAGGCTATTTAAAATTATAATCGAGAACGCTTAGAGTAACTTACCCTTCCTAAATAAAAAATGGACAGTAAGAACCTTAGTTCGCCAAACATTTATTAGACTTTTCGATCGGATTTTCAATTTTAACTAAACTTCAACAACACTTCACAGTTGAAGCGGAAGAGCCATCGTTATTACTATCCAAAAATATTTTCTGCGTTGCACTTGAACAGTTATTTACGTGCCATTTCAAAGCTATCAATTTTTAGCCATTTTATTTTTGTAATTCTTTTTAAGTTACTTTGCTCTGTTGCAGCTTTGTTGCTGCAGACATCCTGCTAACAATAAGTGTGGTATATGTGGCCAGTTGTAACAGCAATAGCAACAATAATTTTATGCTGCATATTTTATTCTAAATGTTGCTAATGCTAAGGAATAAATGCAGCATGTTTATGTGTATGCGTGCAATTATGCATGCTCATGTCGTTATGTAGCAAGTATGTGTAAGTGGGTAAGTTTGTGTGTAACTGTGTGATTAAGTGAATAAAACCACAAACAATTGTTTGGCATTTTGTAAAATTTCTGCATTTTACAGAAATTTGCGAATAAAAACAAAAACAGTAATAAAAAATGCTACGCTTTATTTTAGCAACAAACTGCGTATAACAAATGTTGCAAAAACAGCAGTCGAAAAATTAATTATTAAAATCCTTTGTGCTTAAAATTGGCAAACCGTATGTTGTACGATTAAAGCGCAAATTAAATGCGAGATTTTGTGATTTAAATATTACGTTGGTATATTAATGGTATTTAGGAACGCCGACAATTTTTAGTAAATTATTTAAGATCATTTTTAAAATTTATACTGTGCAAAGGCTATAAATTGCTTATAAAATACATAATACGGCTTTACAAAATAAGAATCGTCTTCGACTTTTTGATGCGCAATACTTATACCATAAAGGTAGAGTTTTGAAGTGCTGGAGAGTGCAAAAAAATATCAATAAACGATATATATCATGAGTTTCATCACTGAGAAACTTGTAAAGTTTACTGAATGCCTAGAAAATCAACCACCCAAAAACCAGGATTTTACTGCACAAAAAAGAATTGTACTTCTACTGAGCCCTTTGAAGCATACTCTTTTTTTTATGTTTATTCATGAATAGAATTTGCTGCCATGAAATTTTTGTTTTCATTTTCAAATTTTCACCAGCTTAATACTCACTTTACATAATTCTGTTGGCACAATAAGTCCAAATTCTAAATTTAGCTACTTACGACAAATAAATAAATTCGTTCTTAACATTTTATTGTATATGTCCTAGTATTCGTCCAAAATTGCTCCAAGCGAAAATTAATCCTTTTTTATCGTTTTAGTTTTTAAGTTGTGATAAGGGACAGCAGAATATGCTTGAAGCATAAGTTGATTTTCAAGAAAATGTTGAAACAAAACTAAAGTTAAAATAAAAAAACTACAACAACTTTGAAAATGTTTGCTTATCGCTACGCATATCAGCATCAGCAGCCATCGAATTTCAAACAGCAGAACTTCCGTTTTGTCCCAATAAAATGCAAATTGCCTGCAAATGGCGCAAATATTTTGCTTTACAGTTATGTGTGGTAGTTACCAGCGACAGCAAAATGGCGGCGTCAAACCTCAACAAATGTGGCAATCAGTTTTTATGTGACTCCTACTAACAGCAGCATATTAAGCCCTGTCACAAAAACGTTGAAGATTGGTGCGCTAAATTGGCTTTTGCTCTTCAAACATACATGACGCAAGCTAACGGACTGTTCTTGTGGTTATCCCTTTTTTGACATGACATTTCAGTATAGCACCATATTAAAAATCATTATTAAATTAAATTGCTCAAAACTTTAAGGATTTTTATATAGGAGCAAATTACTATTAATCAAGAAAATAAAAAAAAAGACTTTGTTTTAAGGTTTTTATGCAGCTTTTTTCCGATTATTTTGCCATCTTTTAATTTTTGTTTGGTAATTTTTAACTGGTTCTGATATTTTTTTCACATTGATTATTTTTAAAATATTTTGACGATTTTTGCAAATTTTTGTAATTTTTTATATATTAATAAAACAAAATGCAATGGTCTATTTTTTAATTCTGAATCAATGGTCCTGTGGCTCATGAGACATTTTGTGGCATTTTGGAGCCTTATGGCGTTGAGTTGTATATTAATTGAATATTCTGGGAAACCGCCAAGTCAGAATGATTTTAGTTTCAAGAGGTTTTATAGTTTCGATGAGCCTAGTGGATTAAACAATTTCAGAGAATTTTGCAGGATTGTATCTTTGTCGGAAAATGTTGAAAATGTAGAGCGGCTCAGAAGTTGTTAGGGACCTTTAAATTCCAAATACTCTTAGTGCTCGAAGGAATTGTAGATTTTATAGGGTTTTTGTTAAAATAACAGCGATACTGAAGGAAATCGTAAAAGTACTCAGTAACAATAAGATAACAAAAATGAGTTAATACGTTTTCAGCGCATATGAAATAAGTTGATAAAAATGCAAAAATAACTACGTATTTTTCCAAAAAATTTTTTCCATTCATTTAAAAAAAAGAAAAAAATTAAAATTATAAGTAACGCAAAGTCATTTAAATTCCCCAAGGCAGCATAAGTTTTTTTTCATTTTTTTGCTAGCTTTTCATATTCAGTTTCCAAAAGCTCTTTTCATATTTTACATAACTCTGATATAAATCTTTTTTCTGCATTTTATGTTGTTCTTTTTTCTCTGAATATTTTTGTCATCATCGTAGCTCATTTTTCTTAATTGCAATGGGGAACAATCTCTGAATGACTGACAGTCGGAGCCTTTAGCAGCCTCAACCCAACACTTACAGTTTTGAATGCCTGCCAGTATTAAAAATTTAAGCTAAGCCCCTAGCCAAATAATATCCTTTTATAACTTTGGAAATAAAAAGCAAAAAAATTACAGGAAAATAAAAGAAAAAAACTCAAGAGAAGCTCAGATTTGCATAGAAATTATCGCATGCTGCTTGTGGAAGCACAATATAGAAATTATTCAAGGAAAAACGTAGCGATATTTGCAACTTTTAACAGTTTTACATTTTCCATAGAATTTCTTTACGTAAAAGTTGTAATTACACCCAGTGGCAAAATAATGTATTCTCGACTAGAAGCTATTTCCTGTTTCACTTCAGCTCTCTGTTGCATTACCTACAACCAAGTTTTGTCAGACTACTGCCACGAATTTTTATAATAGTTTTGCGCAGCTGCAGCGCATATGAATTTTTTTAAAATTTTCTACAAACAAATTACGTTATATAGATGCACTGGAAAATTGGGAGTTGGAATGCGAATGTTGTTGTTTCGCCTGGTGTTGCTGAATTAAATGAAGGAAATCATTTTTTAACAGATTTTGTGTTAGGGTGCAAAGTTTTGCTGCTTTTTAGTCAATATGCACAAATTGCTATAATTTGTGCAACTATTTTTTTATAAAATTTAACAAAAAAACTACACGTTAAAAATGGAAATACTGCATTTTAATGAAAAAAAAAGTATTCTTCTTAGATGATAGTTATTTTTCGGTATTTTCAACTCTAAGCTCTTCACTTGCGTGATTTTTAAATTGATTTCAAGCTTTAAAGTCTACATTGAATTAACAATTTCTTTACGTTTTTCCCTTAATTTCATATTTTATTTTATTATTTATGTACTTCCGCATGATATTAAACTCTCAAACCACAGCAAACAAAAAATTACTGCTTACCACAAACACAAGCAAACCAGTGCTTGAAACACCAATTCACAAATTTTCATTAGGTAAACTTATTTGAGTTTATTCCATTTTACATAGATAGAACAACAGTTTGAAGTTAAGCAAACACAACAACAAATTTAATAGAAAATTTATGCTCAGCACCTAGCAAGTACTAAATTAAACTGGCCCATGCCTTTAGTCAGCTAAACATCTCCTCCTACCTGTTGAATTAAGCTTACTGCGTCTATGGTTTCTAGGTAGCAAATTTGTAAATTTGTTTTTTTTTTTGTTGTACAAAACAAAATAATTGACCAACCAAATAACTTTTGCTTGGTCGACCACAAGCTTTATGATGGTCACCCACCCACCCGGTCCTTTACACTCTTCACTCCTCTTTTTACTACGCCATTATTTGCTGCATGTATTTGAGAGTGGATTTTCTTTTTTTATTCAAATGCTTACATAAATTTACGAAACAAAACCATGTTTTTTCTGATTTCATGTTTTCTGCTAAAAAAATCAGTCATTTTGTTTACATTTCATTTAGTTTTATTGTTTTGATTTACGTTTTCCAATCAAAGTGTGCGTCAATTTTGATTTTTATTCTACCGGTCAAAAGTAATCGTGTTATCTATATTTTTGATTAAAACTTATCGACAGCTCCGATTTTTTTTCTGAATTTTTAGTCTTCAAATACATGAATTTTGATTTATTTTATATACCAAACATTATCGAAATTTTTCATTTGCATCCTAACGCGATGTCAACATGGTCAGCAAAAACACAAGAGTTATGACAAAGAGAAAAAAGCTTTGAGCCGAATCCAAATTGGGATTGAAGGTAATGTGATACTTTCAGATATCTTGTCGAGTCATATCGAAAAGTTTCATCCTTTACTGAAACGTTATCTCCAATGAAACCAAACATCTAAATTTTTTGCACTTTAAGGTTAGGTTATTTCATAAAACAGAGCTGATTGGTCAAATTCGAATCCATAGCATCAACAACCTTTGAATAAGTATAGTATTTTTTCTGGGTCTGAATTTTTTTCGGCCTATGCTATCGAAATAAAAATTAATGAAAGGAGGCAAAAAATTTGAAAAAAAAAAAAATTTAAACTTAATTTTTTAAATAAAGACTTAAAATGTTGTGGTCTTTCGAAAGAAGTCCAAAACTTTAATGTTTTTTATTTGAATCGTTTTTGAAACAATTGTTTTTTATTTTTCGTGCGACGAATATACTTTGGGCGGTTTTATCAAACTAATTTTCAATATAAACAAGAAATCACCCTATTGCTCTGGTGCATTGCTCTGGTTATAAAATAAAATTTTGGCATCTCTAATAAAATATTTATCTACCATAAATTGCAAGCAATTTGTTATATGTTATTATTGCAGTTGTTGTTGTTGTTGTTGTTGGTACTGATGCTGCTACTGTTGCTGCCAGACTCTCTTTTATGTACGTATTTTTGTTATTACATAGCTTTTGTATAGCACTTGTATATCTGTGTACAAATTGGAAAATACTTCGATTACATACTACATATATCCTTGATATTTATTTTCTCGATTTTGTTTATTTGCTGTTGTATTTGCTTGGGTCTATTTGTTTCTCAAACATCCAAATAATTTTGAGTGCTTTTTATTGGAATCTATATAGATTTTTCCTAAAGGCAGTAAAGTTATTGTTTGTTATGTTTTTATAATAGCTATGTGCAGTTTTAGGCATTTCTGACAATAAAAAGAGAAACTCTAGAGAGAAACTCAATAACTTTATCATTTTGGAAACAGCACAGAGTTGCATGCGTTAAAGTGGAAAATTAAAACTAAAAGTTTTGCTTAAAGGATATGCAGCTGAGCTCTTTATGTTCAATTTTGTTGTGCATATAAAAAATTCAGTTTAAAACTTTTCTTTATCTCTTATTTAAAAAATGTTGGCTTTTTAAGCTTCCACTTAATGACGCGAACAAGTAATGAAGTGCGCTACTATTAATTTTAGCACTCACATACAATTAGTGTGAAAATTTACTACACGCTTTCAACCAAATTAATTTGCATTAAAACTCATTAGCGAAATCTCATTAGCAACAATTTAGCTTAAATCACTATCAAGTGAAGTTGGCTTTACATTAATGGCATAAGCTTAAATTGTAGAGCATATTATGTGCCTTACATATGATATAATTTAAGATGGACTTATGTATATTACAGCGCTTACACGTGCCTAGCTTAAAATTAAACTATAGTTGGTAAACTGTATTAAATGGCGATTCAGGTCACTATTATAATTTTAAATCTGCTTCCGGTTTTCGTTTTTGGGTAATATATAACAATAATTAAGTTTAGCAGCTACAGTTTCCTGAGTTCATGGTTTTCTTTCAATAAATTTTTGTTGCTACAAGTGTTAACATAAAATTTTTTTTTATTATCTAATAGTTTTTTTACGGCTTTTAAAAGTTAAAAATTCAAAAGTTTGTTAGGAAAAAATTAAATATAAACTCTAACAACTGCTTATCAACGAATAAAGATATTAAATTATAAATAAATACTAAGATATTCTGAAAGCTAAAGCCTTAATTGCGCTAAATCCCATATATAATAGCTTAAAGCAATTTCAAACTTCCAATCCTATAAATTGAGCCAAATAATAGCCTCAAGTCAACCACTTTGTTCAGCATTTATCGCCAAAGCTAAAAAGTTTATAACAATTTAATTGCAAATGAAAAAAACCATAAAATATACTGCAAGGGATGCCAACAGTTTTAAAAGCAAATAAAATTTTTATTTTTTGAATTTTTTAATATTGTATTTCAAAAATGTCTTAACCATTTCTGATTTGGCTTTTCTGCACAATTTACAATTAAAATTTTAAAAATTACTATGCTTAAGAGGTTTTGCAAAATCTTGCGGTAAATGAAAACCGCAACCACATAATTTGTTACTGCAGTCTGTCTCTTCTGTGTGATGATATCAAAACTTTTTTTTTTTTTGCTTAAAAGGAAGTAGAATTCAATTTCATTGTATTAAATGTCTTCATAATGATGATATATGTGTCATAATATTACGTGTGAGAGTATGTGTTTTCTATGGAATGTACTTATGTGTAAAGGCATCTTGTGCAATATCCTGCATGCAGTAATAACAGTAAATTGTGTGCATTTGTGAAAACTTGAAGACAAGAATGTCTTGTATCTGCATTGCTATAAATTATATTAGTTAGTAATGGAAATTAAATTGTAAAATTATGACACATATTACAATTATTATTTCATATAATGTAAAATTTACGTACAGTGTGCTGTACTTTATTGCATGAAAATTAAAGTATTGATGTTAATTTATTCAAAATAATTTATTTTTTCTCGTTACATTTTTATATATTTTTTATATATATTATATTATATTTATAATATTGAATGTGTAAGAGACTAATCAGCGCTGTTGTCAATTAACCTTAATGTTTTTCCTTCGTTGCCATGGATTGACGCAAATAAATGTTAATAATTTTTTTAAAATTCTTTTACAAATCTAAAATTTTTTATAAATCAAATAATTTAAGAAATTTAATTATATTTCTTCATTGAAAACAATTAATTTTAGCCGTGCACATAAATTAACATACAAATTGAAACTTTTTAATAGCGATTATTCTGATTATTCTCATTAATTTTTCCGTTGCCGCTACTTTTCCCAATGCATTTCATTCTCTAATACCAAGAGGTTTCTACCGAAGGAACGAAAACACAAATTTTAAATTTATTATGCACTGTAATTTTTTTTCGGAAATTATTCTGCGGTGTTTGTTCTTATTTTTCACAATAGGGAGTAATTTAAAATTTACATAGTGTTATTTTTTATTTTTGTGCTTTATGTTGCCACAGTGGTGGCTGAATAACAAGCATCACTAAAATAAACAGCAACAAAAAAGTATTTAGATTTTAATGTTGGTTTTCGTTTTTTGTTTTCTTTCAGGTTTTTTTTGTTGTCTACTCATTTTAGTATAACGAGTGCTTAGAGTGAGCGCTGCAGCAAGAAAAAATCTACAAAATTGCTGTCAACAGCATGACAAGCAGTTATGCAACCAGTCCAAATGTTGACAAATTTACTTACTCGTCTGTGAGTTGTCAACGAATTTTGTGAAATAAATTGCAAGATTTATTATAATTTTAAAATCTCTGCTTACTGAACTGTATACAGAGAGGTATGACGAATGAGGACATTAATGCACGAAGATAATGCGTAGAAGAAAAGAGTACATGAAATAGGAGTCGCGAACATATTTGTTTAGCCTAATGAACTTAAAAGCTTATCAATATTTAATTCATTTGATATCTAGAGCTGCTTTTGTTTAAAGCAGTAAATACATATTTAAAAAATTTGACAAAAAACTATGTATCAGAACATAAGCGGGTGGATGTTTAATTTCTACAGAGCCAGAAGAATATTGTAGATAAATCTCAGTTTCTTTTTGTGATGTTTAGAATGAAAATGATATATTTTAAGTGAACATAATTTTGTGTTTTGCAAAACTGTTATGTAAATGCTACTAAGTACAAGTCGATCATTCGTAGTCTCAATTTCTTGTAATTATTCGGTCCGGTAACAATTATTGATTATCTGGTTTGTTATCTCTTGAGATTTAAATTCAAGTGAATTTTAAATTAACAATAATTTCGATTATGGATCTGATATAAGTTATATGTTTTCAGAACTTAAACGTATGAAAGATCTTACAAAATATTGATAAAATACCTTTAATAAGCTTACTATAATTTATTTAAAATTTCAAAAAGATCAGTTTATAATTGATTAGCTCATTTACTTTGAATTTTGACGTGACCAGGACCATGTACTGCGAAATTCAAAGTCATATAGAACAGCTGAGACATCGCTTGTGAGAGTCTTATAATGAGAGACTTAGCCACATGTGAGCGCAAAAATCATCAATAAATTCTAAATTGGTGACGAAGCATGGTTTTTTATATACGTCCTTGAAACCTTAGAAAAGTGAAGGTATTTTTCTCAGTAATTTTCTCATATGAAAGTTTTACATTGTATATTAATTAAGACATTTTAAAACTTTAAAAAAGAGAGACCACTGTCGAAGATATTTCTTTTTATTTTTAAATAAAATATTTTCTTGCACAACGCCATTATATTATACAAATTCCCCAATCAAATTTATTTCCTTTGAAAATGTTAATGTACTATTCTGTTTATCTTATTTTTTTATTTGTTGAGATAGGCGCTGCAACTATGCATTTATTACAGAAAAATATTTAGGAACAACCGAATGAAATTCTGTATAATTCAAGCCGCTGGCAACAGCTGCAGTTGCAACTTTAGATTCAGTATATCTTCTTCTTTTTCTGTCGCTGCTGTTGCTGTTTCTTCTCTTTTACACCATATTTATTTGTATGCTGATGACACACAGTTCTGGTTACCACTTCTGGGGATTGTAATTCTACAGTTTCGTCCTCTAGCCGGATGGCAATGGCAACATATTTCAAAGAATTTATGGTCAGCATATATTTTGTAATTTACTGCAATGTACAAAATATTTATGTAAAATAGTTGTTGCTTTATGTTAAGATATGTTTAATGTTTAAATTTGTAGCCATTGTTGTTGCTGCTGTTTCTAAGTAACATGAAACCAATTAGTTTTTGATATATTGCGTTTGACAAAAATTTTTAATATAATTCTACAAATTTACGATATAAATAAAGTTTTCAAATAAAAACGAATTGTTATCCATGGGTTTGTTCTTCTTCTTCTTCAGTTGCCATTCTAATTTTAAATAAAATGTCTAACATTAATTTAAACAGAGAGCTTCATAAATTTATTTCTCTTGATTGCAGCGCAGTACAAAAGGTTCGACATCTACCTCGCATAGTGTATTTTACGAATTATATTTGTTATCTCTTAACCCTGCAAAAGCAGGCATAGTTTTCTAATAATAATAACTCGACAACAAAACAATTTTTTTTTTATGATAGCGGTGCAAACGATTTCTAATAAAAAAATCTTTGAAATAAATACCAAATGTCTTCTGCATATTTTTAAGAAAACTTATTAAGGGTTAAATTATTCTCATTTTCCGCTTTCACTTTACATTCGTTTTTACTTTTGTCTATCCATTTCAATCTGTTTCTTTTTTTGTATGAAGTAAAGTTATTCTCTGCGTCAGGAAATTACTTTATCAAGAAATGAAAAATGCAGCAACAAAGGCAACAAAATGAGAAACGGAAGCAATCAGCGCCAACAATTGAATGCATACTGCAAAGTTGGCAAAATCTTTGTAATATAAATAGTAAATAGTGTGGGCAGCACTGCGCCACACCCACAATTTACATTTACGCCATGCAACTTGTACACTGTCTGTGTCGTTTCGCGTTGAGGTTACACAGCTTCGCAGTTTCCGCTAGAGCTGAAGTAAAAATATGTTTGAAGTCTTATGGCTGCAGTTTGGTCCTTGCCGTCTTTGTTGCAGTCAGCTATCTTGGTTTTGTGTGCGTGTACAGTATATTTAACCTGACGATGTCAGCCATGATTTTTAGCCTCACTCTTGTACAGAGCTCATTCATTGATGACACTAATTTATGTCTTCTCATGGTGACATAAAAGATAAGAAAAGGAGCTCAAAATGAATTGCGTGCGATATAAGACATTTGCAAAAAAAAAATTTACAAAGAATAAATCCTTGTGCTGCTGTCTTACATGTAAATAAATTCAAATTAAAAGAAACCCACTATTCAATTAAAGTTTAGCTTTCAATTTGTTGTACAAATTTACAAAACTTGATATTATGAAATCTTAGGGGAAATCAATTGTGTGCATTGTATTCTGGAATAGATATGGCAAGCCGCACTGACCAAATGTTTATTTAAATGAAGTTTCTTGTCAAGTTCTTAATGGAAATGAAAGTTCACTTTCTTGTCATTGTTTTCTCAGAGGACTCAAAAAGCCAATACACAGCTTTAATATAACAGACAAGTAGCTTTTTGTTTGTGTTAATGGCAACAAAAGTTTTTGGAAATTTTGAGTTGAGCTAATATCCTTCTAAGATTATGGACATCGAAAGTTTTTAATACATAAGTGAGTATGCAAATGGAAATTGAATACCATTGCGCATCCTGTCAGTTTTCAATTTGTGTTTTGTATTAAGTATATTCCAGTCAGGATTGATTATTATTGTAATAAGAAATACATTTTTGAAACTTATGCAATATTTCATAATTAAACAAAATTCCGAAATATCAATATCAATATCAAAGAAATGTGATCAGAATCGCCCAAGGTTATGAAAGGTGACCAAACAATTTAGTAAAGATTTTTATTAAAGCAGTCTTTAACTAAAAATTAAATAATGCCTTGAACATAATTTCTGGAAATATATCATAAATATTATAGAAACATTTCCGCTACAAGGAAAGTCAGATTTTGAAAGAGAAAATTTAAAAAAGTTTTTAAAAATTTGAAGGCAGTACAAATCTGAATTTACTTATATAAATATGTTTGATATAAGAAGCTGCATTGTGCACAATCTTGATAACTAGAGCCCCCTCTTTCTATATGCGCACATGGTCACATATTTTTTTTATTTTTTTCGCATTACTGTCGCCATCTACTTACTATAAAAATCTTACTCAAAAACAATTAAGTTTAGCGACTCGTTCAGAAAGTTTTTTTTTATTCAGCAGTAGTTTTTATTTGTTTATACAACACTATGCATAGCAAGAATTTTTTTTTTTATATTTCGCCGAAAGTAGCGTTGCATAAAAGCAATAAAAATATATTTTGTTTTCGACTGCGGGCCATTTGTGCTGATTTCATTCAATTTTTTAAAGTTTGATGCAAAAAATTGCTCGGTCAAATCCGGCAAACTTAATTTACTACAAGTTAAAATAAACGTTTTTTGTTGTCATTTGCCAATTTTGTTGTCAACCTAATGATACTTAATTTTAAATTATTTGCAATTTTTAATGATATTTTCTTTGGCGTCTTCATATTTAAATTTTTTGAAAAATACTGAATAAAAAGTAACAAAATTAAAATTTCATATTATTATTCGTAATTGTGAGTGATACAGTCAGATATTTCAATTATTATCAAAATTTTACTGTAAAATTACTTATTCGGTAATTTTATTTTAAATAAACTTAGCAGATGCTTATCATCTTTTCTGTAAATATTTTTACATTAATTAAGTCTCCTCCTTGGTTCCATATAATCTGCTTTTAAGCTATTTTATAACTTCCTGCTTTGTATTAATTTTCTCTACCACCACAGACGCATATACATTTTTATTGACTTTGTTAGCTTAGTTCCCAAATTAAAGTCATTGATTTTAGCAGATTGAAAATTTATTGTTTTTTTATTGCCTCAATGCAGAGATAATCGAAAATTTATTTGAAGGTTGGTTTTTAGCATTTCTATTGCATTGCGGATGCTTATTTCCTTGAAAAGAAAAAGAAAAATAAAATAGAACTCATGCTGTGAAGCTGTAGAAGTTTTATAATCCTTAAAAATATTGCTGATTTAAGTTTAAGGTATAAAAGCACTGAGCGTTTAGATTATGATTCCTGCAATTTTTTTAGAATATTTCATTCTTTAGACATGCAAAATTCGTTTTATTTCAAGTTCACTGACCATTATGTATTTTGTCAATATTAAAATTTGCATTTACATCGGACGTTATTTGAATTGTAAATTAAATTATATGAATGTCAATGTCATGCTATGTGTCCTTGAATTATCAAATATGCTGATTTTATGGATACGCAAAGTTTGGCGAATCAGTATGATATGGCAAAACTCTTGTTTTGGTAATCACTTGGTAGCCAGATGAAAATTTGACTGTTCATATAATGTTTTCAGAAATAACATTATGAAGCCAAAATGTTAATAAATGCGACTATATTTGCGATTCCCAAGAAGAATTTTAAATTTTCTAACTCTATTTTATCTATTTTGGTTTTCATTCTACCTTGAAGATGTTATGTGATGTCTTACCCTACATACTTCCATTTTGTCAAAATTCTACCCTAACTACCTGCGCTGCTACTCATTGATATTCCCAAAGCTATAGTCAAATATACTCAAATTGTTTGCTAAACAACAATTTGATTTCTAAATTCATGTAGTTAAGTCTGCATTTGGTAGTCATTTTTTAAATCATTATAGATATTTCACGCATCATATTCTCCAATAACTCCAAGAAAGAAAACCCTTTGAAACGTGAGCGAATTAAGTGTTTTCGAAAGATTTAAATTGAATGTCAATAAAGCGAATATTTCGAAAATGGTAGCAATAACGTCTTGTGTTCTGGGAAGGAACCTTAAATTTTTTTTTTTTTTTTTTTTGGAACAGTATAAGTAGCATTTTGCATTTTTATAACGTAGCAACGAAATTAAACTTCAATTGATTGCGCCTGTGAGTTATTTAATTTTCCAGCTAAATTTTTTTTTTTTTGGAAATTGCGTACAAATTACTTGACAGACGTGATGGATTCTTTTGCCTTCAACTTGGTATTTTACGAGTATGATGGTTTTATTTTCTCATTTGGCATATGCATACCGTATGCTGTTTGTAGGTGAATTAGGAATGGATTGATGGTTAGCATAATAAAAATATATAAAAATGAACATAAATGTAAGAATATTTCTTATGTACGCAACCCATTCGATTACCTTCGTTTGTTATTTATAATGTGTTTTCTTTTCAAGTCAATTTTATTACTTTTTTTGTTGAAATCACATTAAAAGCATTTTTTTATTTCGCTGAACGACATTAAAAATTTATTTGATGGGCTCAGTTCTCATAAAATTTGAATTAAAACAGGATGTTGAATATACAACAACTTTAAAGAGGCTTTTCATTTGTTAATGTAAATGAAAAAGTAAGAACAAAATGAAAAATGCCAATCTTCTTCTAGCTGTCCGTTTTTAGTCATTATTGAAATTGATTGCTTTTGACAAGGTTCGATAAAAAATAAGTTATTTTTATTAAGATATTTATATTAAAGGCGTGTCGTTATTGCTGCTTTTATTGATTTTGTTGTCGAAAAAATGTAAATATTAATTTTGATGTATTTTTCATAGCTTTCTAATTAAATATCTTCGAAATTTTACATCCTTGACCTTGAGAAACTATAAAGCGTGCTATATCATAATATTATCAATTTTAAATTATTTAAGTTTGAACGGATCGAAATACCATCAATGAATCTAGCGTAGCACTTAATATGCCTTTCATAAAAGCTGCGATCGCTTTAATATTCAAAACCTGAGCTAGAAATTTTGAAATTGGAACTTATAACATTAGGGCATAGTTGAGCACACTTGTCTGAAGTAAGCTGAAAGGGAACCCGATGTTTTTGTAACCGAATTATAAGAATGGTTTGAACAATGAATTTACAAATGGATGTCACCCGAACAAATTTACACATGGTCTTCAGGATACATGAGCGGTTTGGGGCAGCAAAATGAATATCTATACAAATTATTTTTACAGTCGTGGTCAAAAGTATTAGGCATTATCATTGTGTTACCAAAAAATATTTATTATAACTTTTACATAAACTATTTTGTTTAAAAAAAAATTTATTTGACAGGAGGTCCTTGTCATTGTAACAGTTTTTATTTTGCATTGCGTATTGTTAACTAAACGTTTACGGATCTAAATGTAAATATATCGGAAAAATTTACTTAATTATTCTTTCAAACATTTGACCAAGTTCCATATCTTCAAAGCTTTTATGCGAACAAAAGTAAGCCCCAGCTATGCAACAAAATCATACTGAAATCCTTGGATGCCGCACATTAATCCTTCGTGCTCAAAAATTTAAACAAATGTCCTTTATTGTAAAATGCTGACATAGAGTGGCTTCCACATTATGTTACGATATGGAGTTTGCATGGAAAAGCTGTTTGATACAACTGCATCGGACGTAAACGTAATGATGAAAATCAGTGTTGCACTGGACATATGTATGCGAATAACACGTCTGTTTAAGTTTTTGAATATTTTGTAATTTTGTTTAATATTTAAAAGTTTCTATTACTTACTGTGGTTCAAAATATTGAGGGCATTTTAGTAGCATAAGGACATTTATGCACATCACACTTTAAATTAATTTTAGTTCGAAAAAATTTCCTAAGCTGAAAGGTAGCTGCTTTTAGCTTATGTAATTTAATTGCTTTATTTTCGTTATCCATTCAACACAAAGAATGTATTATGTAATTGATTAAATTCCAATTTCATTCCTGTATCGTCGTTTATTGCATTGAAATTGTTATCTATAGTTTTTGCAATAAATGAATAGCATTTGCCTGGGTTTTTCTTTAATTAATTTCTACAATTGTGAATTATTTGTATACGATGCTGTAACGCTTGTCTACTCGTATTTCATTAGCTGTAGTGTTGTTGTCTATAAATAGAATACATACAAGACGATCTTTTGTTCAACTTGCATGGAGTATCAAATAATGCGTACTACGTGACTTGTTTAAAAATTAATTTTATGTTGAATGCTTTTGAAGAAAAACTGCATGTTGGCCATCAGAGAAAATTAAACACAATATTTAAATTTATTTAAGGAAGTAATTTTCTCTGCAATTGATTGAAACAACTTAAAATATTTTGGATACAGCATTTGGAACAAATGAATTCTCTGGAAAATCTGGCAACCCTGCAAAGAGGATGTATGGTAAAATGTTTGCAAATTGTTGCCCTGAAATGTGCTATGAATGCGGATCGAGCTGTTGGCGGCGCAGTGCGTATTGGGCAGTGGTGTGGTTTTAAAAGAACTTGTTTATTTTGCTGCAACATATACATATGTCTTTCAATACTTAAATGAAAAATATTTTAGTAAAATATTTATGCTTAAATAAAATGCAATATTCTGACTAACGAAAAGTGGCTTGCAAATAAAAATATTCTAATTTTATTTCATAAGCTAAAAATATCCATTGCAATTTCATTCCCTCAATATAGTTTTTTATTTACTAACTTTTGCCCTAGTTTTCAAACAACATTTGAATTTATAAAAAAAAGTATTCCTGAATGTTCCATTTCATATTTCATTATTGAGCTAAAATATTATGAACTCTTTACATTTTTTGGCAGAGTGACAGCAAAATAAAAAACTGTTATATCAAGTAACGATGTGCAGTGCACAAAAACTTTAAAAAGAAATAAAAATAATGAATTAAATGAAAATTTTAAAAATTCAGTTCATTAATGTCTGTCTGATTATGGAAATAAAAAAATAAAAAAATGCGAATTTCTTGCCAAAATAGTTGCATAATTTAACTTTTCTTAAAAAATTAAGAATAGTTTTTCATAAAGTATTTGAGAAAAATAGTGAACAATACACATTATAGCAGTCAATTAAATTCTTTTCATGTGCTGGGATAGCACAATTTAATATATGTATACTTACCCCTAAGCAATAAAAATATATAGTCTTAAATATTTATGGATTTAATTCGCTTATGTACGATAAACTAAGATTTGGCATTTCCTTACAAAGTTTAACTATTAAAAATAAAAATATGAAGAAAATAAACTGGCAGTAAATTTTAATGTATTAAATCTAATAAGATAACCATTTTAGCCCACACGCTGTCTGTGAATTGTAGCAGCGGCTACGGGCAACTTGACATCGCACTGTGGAGAAAATGTTTCAAATGTGACTTCGTTTATACGTGAAACTGGCAGAATAAAATGACGTCTCTTTACATCCCTGATAATTTTAATGGGGAGTTTATTATAAAAATGTCAATTATTTGAGTTCGAGTTTAATGGTTTAAGTCGCTAATAAAAGCTGCTATACTATGCACTATGCATAAATAATAAAAAACCTGTTCAATTTCAATACAATTGGTATCTAGCAAGTTTCAAAAATTGAAATTAAATCAAAGATATATAGTCCATTTTGCTCGGATTTCGGGAAAAAACGGAATACATGTTTTTTTCGGACATACAATTTTTCAACAATGATTATTTGGCTATTTTTTTCAAAGATAAGCCTTAAACATTTTTGTTCTACTGCCTTACGCCAACATCATGAAGTTATCGTCAATGAACAAGATGCTGAACATAAAAATCTATGCCAACAAAATTGGCACACTTCCTTAATAAAAAAGTTGTTATTTATGAGCATTAAAACGTTTGCCAACCCACTATTACCAGAAACTGCTATAGATAATGTTATTTTATGTGATTTTTCTGGCATATGTAGACAACTTTTATTTTTTATTTGTACTTGATATGTAACCTTTGACTATAATTTAGAATATATATCTTCAAAACGGAAAAAACAAGCTTGACAATATTCATTTTAATAAAATGTTTAAGTACCGTGTTAGCTGCCATTTCCTAACAAAATTTAACTTTTATAAAAAGTTACTAGAACATATTAATAATGTGCTCAAAAACTAATTAATTATTTCATATTAAATGCACAATTGTCAATCTCATAAATCAAATGTTTATCTGAAATTGATATAATTTAGAATTTAGTATTTGCTCACAGAATCAATAATTTTTTTTTTAAATATTTATTTAAATAAAGTGCAATGATGTGAATTATTAAATGAATTTGCTCATTCTGCGTAAGCTTGTGAATTTCACTAATTAATGTCGTACATGAAAAAACTAATTAAATTAAATTAAAATGAAAAATAATTAAACTTAAACCTAATATTTCATTTAAAACTGTTGTGGCTACTGACATCTATATGTCTTTTTATATGAAATTTTGATTTTCAGAAAATTACATTTAGCAACAAAAAAAAAGTTTAATAGACTTGAAAAATACTTTACTTTCAAGGCATAGAGAAAGTAAAAAATACTAGATTAGTACAAACATTTAAAAAAAAAATTATTTCCAAGGATGTTGTGGTCTTTATTTCCACCAAAACTAAATACATATTCTATAGTTCAATCAACGTCTGAACGCATGTTAAGTTAGATTATATAAATTAATTTGTAATAATGCTCTTTTTATTTTTGCTTTGAAATTTATTAAAATTTAAAATTCTTAGCTCATAAACCCTTATGCGCGTAGCTTACAATTGGCCAAATTATTTCAGTTTTGTACTTTAAAGCAATAAATTAGAATTATTGTGGCTTATGTTGGTACGTGCATTCAGCTTTAGTTTCATGAATTCTGCTGTTGTTTTATGCGGTTGCATTTAAAATTGTTGGCCACCTGATTACAATATTTCATATGCTAAATGAATATATTTTGTTGAAATTTTATTTTCCCAATCAACTAGAAATGCAGTTAATAGCATGAAAACAATAAATTTTTTCTAAAATTTTTTATTTAAATATTTATTGCTTAAATTTAAATTTTAATTGTATTTCTCTGGCATTTTTTGTAAGCTTTACATTTCATTAGCTTAGTGTATTTTTCTGCCATACTGATTCCTGGTGTCCTTTTCCACAGCATGTTTATTCTACTCCCATCCATCCTTGCATTAAGCCACGTAACTTAGCTCTTTCCACTAAAGCTGAAGTTCTCTTATTTTTCTTTTCAATTTCATTTTTATTGATTTCGCTTTCGTTTTTACCTGAAATTGCTATGTTTATCAAACTTTTTTGTTGAAATTTTCTTTATGGTTCAATCAAATTATTTTTTGCACGGCATGAACAAAATCACTTCTTACAATAAGGTGCAGATCAAAAATGAATAGCGTGATATAGGTGTAATATAATAAAACTTCTGTTAAAAACTATTTTGTGCAATTTTGGTTATTTAATATTCATAATATATATTATAACATACATGTAAATTAACTCTTTGTAAAGTTTAGCTTAAATACCATAAAGTTCTTTGATAAAACTTTTGCAATAAAAAAATTGCAGCCAAGAAACTTTTTCTCAATAAAATTACTGTAACGCAATCCTTTCCGGTGGCTTTTCAACAGCTACTACTACTTCAGCTACACTAGGGTACACTTAAGTCAATTTAATTGCTAAGTTCATCATTGAGTTGACTGCGGAAAATGTCAAATTGCGGTAAAGGCTGCATTGAAAGAGAAAAAAGAAACATCAAATTCAAAAGTTAGCTCACAGCCGCAACCACTTAAGTAATACAAAAATGGAAGCAAATCCATAAAATAGTTTTAAAATGTAGCATGTACTAAGTGGGTATGACAATATCGTTAAGCGCTCTGATAAGTTTTTCTTGGCTTTTGTTTTGTTCGTATTCTTTTTCGATTTTGTTGAGTGTCATCAAAATTGGTTGCGGGCTACCAATTGAGATAAGTTCAATTTTATGTTTGTGAAAATTGAATTGCAGCGTTTTTCGTCACTAGTAAAGAAAAAAATTATATTCTCATATGAAACAAGAGTCCGTACAAACTGTAGTATAGCGCAAAATACTTTAGTTGTTTCAACTGAAATACATCGAAATGCCATTTTCTTTTTGGTTTATGTTTCTGATTTTATTTTGCGCATTTTATGGTTTGCCACACAGGCTTAAGAAGCTCTGAAAAGTTATACAAAGTGCTAATAAATTATTTATTGTATTTTAATTCGTATTACTTAAAAGAAGGTGAATGGACTTGCTTTGGCCAATTCCAGATACAGTGTGCTCATATAGCAAAGGCTTTTGAAAGTGGACTTTTTATGAGAGTATTGACTTTTATCAAAAAAAGTTTAGATGGATTTCTTTTATGTACATTATGTGCTAACGTTTTATAATAAAGGCCTTAGAATATGCTATGCTTAGAAGCTGATATAAAATCGTATTGCATAGTTTAAATTCTGAATGTGTAGGTTGTTGTGTCAAGAAGAAACTAAGTGCACAATTGGCACTGTCCGTGACTTCATGCCGTGATTTAAGAACACGTTAATAAAGAGTTCAAAGAGTGCGAAGTTCGACGAAAATATTACGAAAATTTCAAAAAGTGCTAAAACTAGTCATATTAGTTTTATCTATTGCTAAACGGAATGATCAGTGACTATTAAGCCGATAGGTATGAGTTTCTACGCCTGAAAAAATGCCAAGAAATTCGGCATAAAAATCACATACGTTTCCGTTTCACAAAGTTTGAAAATAGTACGACTAGTTTTAGCCAGTTTGATTTAATTTTTTTGTAGTTGACGCACACTGTACTGAACAGTAAGTTCAGTAAAATAACTTAAAATATATATATAATATATATCCAAAATCCAAAATATATCCAAAAATATTACAATTTTCTATTCATTTATAATAAATTATTATTATTATTATTAAGATCTCATGTTGGTGGCACTTCTTGTCGGATGGCCCTATATGACAACGGGCATATGTTTTGTTTTTGCAATAAAATAAGAAATGAAAGTCGTTCAGTTTTTTTAAATTAAGTCTAAAAACCTTACACTTGATTATCAGATTGGTGCAATCAATATATAAAAAAAAAAAAAGATTTTTAAGTTAGTTTTTTATACCAAACACAGCTATTAAAGTTTAAGTTTTATTTTCTCAAAGAATGTCTCTTTTGATATTTTAATAAAATAGGAGACCAATTCCAAAAAGACAAGCACAACTTATGTACATATTACTTAAAAAACATTTAAATTAAAAAAAAATACAAGGACATTCATGGTATTACGACAGAAACACAAACCAAACAGAAAATATTCAGTTTTATTACATACAAACAAACATGTGGTATAGCATTGTGTCATGTCGAAAAAAAGTCAACATGAAATGGTTAAGTCGGTACCAGTAGCAAAAGCAGAAGCAGCAACATATGCAAAAACACCATAAATATCAACACTTTCGCTCTGGGAATTTAAAAGATTTATGTTGCATTCATATGGAAATCGTTAAATGAAAGACAATGAAATGGGCGTAAAATCGAACGTCAGGACATGAAGTGAAACACAAAGAAATAATGGGGTGAGCAAAGCTGTTGTTTGTACATGTCGGTCTCTTAAGAGAAAAAATTTTGTGCTGTTGTTTGTGTGACTTAAAAGTTTTTCATGATACATAGTTAATGCAGAGCTGCAAAAAGCATATGAGTTTCAAAAAAAGTTAAATAAAAATGGATACGATTTTTTGAGTGCTAATTGCAAATGCTCACATTTCAGATAAGTCTGATTTTATACATGCTGTAAAATACTTTTTCTTAAGCGTTCTGAAATAGAGCGCAAATGGTTAAAAAAGTTTCTCAGCCGTAAAGAAGAACTAACTTAACATTTGACTCAAAAATTATGTGCTATTTCTGAAAAATAAAAAAGCTTAGGTACTCATTTGTATATTAAGTTTATGTTGGGCCCCCCCATCTGTAACAAACACTCTCTATTAAGTCTTATAAACTATTTTCTTTTAAATGACACCTTTATACCAGTTAAGTTGATTTAAGAGATTAAAATTTATTTTCACATCCTTTTAACATGCACTTAACATAACACGCATTTAATCAAATTTTGTTGGCACACAGAACTGATTCATTTTATATGTAAAGCACATAAAATCAAAACTACGAAAGTTTCATCCCACAGAAATCAAATAGCAAATCTTAATAGAAACAAATTAAGCAAGAGAAGGAAGTAGCATTTACTGCACCACTGACGACAGGTAGACAAAATGTGACACACATATGTATTGGTTAAATTATTCTCTGAGTGTGTGTGTGTGCATGCTTAGCATGTTAATACATATGCAAAGAAATATGTATGAGATGAAGTGTGTATATATACTATGTATATTTTTTACACTAGAGGTAATAAGAAAACTTTCATTTTGCTTCTACAGGATTAACTTTCTTTCTTCACTAAAAATGAGTATAATGAGAAAAGCTGAACCTCATTGTTGAACCTAATGAATAAAATTAGCAAATGAATTTTGTTTAATTTTAGAAATATCAAAAAATATAAGAGTCCGTTGTATAAAAGTTATTTTGGTTTATTTTTTTATTTTATATAAGAAATTCTTTAAAATATTTAAGTGTAACATAGGCTTATTTTCTGGAATTCAAATAGCCTAATGACTTCAAGATCACTGGATTCTTTAATTCATTTATTTCCTCTAAATAAGATTAAAAGAATATAGTATTTTAGATTAGTATCAATGAATCAAAACGCTTAGTTGCTCAATTCAATATCATTAAGAGAAAAATATTTTAGTATGAAAGCAGATTTAAAACAGCAGCTAAGTATAAAGTCAAACTTTATATGAAAACTTACTGCGTGCTAGATACGTTCTAGTCAACGGTCTTTGCAAAAGTATAACTTCGTTGTATAGCAACGGTAATCAAATGACTTAAATTAAGGTAACAGCATCGTGAGCACTAAACTTAACACCAACAACTACTGATATAAAATGAGAAAATTTGCTTCAAATTGACAATGGAAGCAACGGCGTATTGTCAGTAAATCAGGAAATTTTTCAAATGAAAATTTCCGCTTCCACAAAATGTTTTCATTTTAGCTACATCGTTTATAAATATTTATAAACAGTATACTCTAACATTTTAAATATTTAAAGGCGTTTGAAGTAAGAAATAAAAAACATCAAAAACTTATATAATTTATTTCAGTTTCATCGACGTTACCATTTTGCGACCAATATTTGCCGTTAGCACTTTGAATTTCTTTGTCATATTAATTATGGCAACGTCATCATTATAAGTTTTATGCCATAGCAGCCACATCATCAACTTCAATCAGCAGCAGCTCCTTGTGTACTACTCATTAGTAGCTGCTAAAAGGCTTTCAAATTAAATTACCTACGCAACTTAAATATTTCATGTTGTTGGCAACGCACTCAGCAACAGTAGCGGTTGCAGCACAAAAGATTTTCACATAATAAGTTTAGTTTTTACCAAAGTAATTAACAACTATAGTTCAGCATTAAAGATTTGTAACACATACGAGCAGTCCCTGATTGAGAAAAGTTCTAGAATTATGCCAACTTTGTACTTGAACTCAAGTGGCAATTTATTGAATTCGATTCAGTTTTTGCCACCAATTAGCATTATTTCTTAATAGATAACATTTTTAAAAGTTTACTACTTAGTAAAAATATTTTAAATCCATGTAAAATCAAGAAATGTAGAATTTAATTTTTTGTATGTTTCTATTGCTTATATCCCTGCCATTGCCTTAGTAAACGAAATTTACAAAACTTAATTAACTTAATGTGTTCAAATTTTCGCATGATTTACTTGAAACATAATTTTAAAACATATTATTTTTTGTTGAATGTTCATCTCATCTCTTAGTTTTGTTTTTTTTTTTTTAAATTGTGATCAAATGTTAAGTTGTACATATTCATCGAGTTCGTTTAGCTGCCAGTCGGAAGGCATCAAATATTTTCATATTAACGTCTTCTGAGTATTTCATGTAATTCAAATTTTCTGAAGTTCAAAGGCACATTTTCGTATCCAATTTTATGGTTTTATGCATTCGCTCATAAGCCTATAGGCTGGATGAATATGAAACTCATAAACTCATGTTGGTACGTTAGCAACCTTGGAGTATATTTTATAATATTTTATATTTTAAAGTGCTCATAAGAAAATGTTAAAAAAACTTAAGTTTTCGGAAAATACGAAAGAATTTATTAGATACTTGAGTTTTAAATGCTTGTAAAAACGACTAATAAAATGAAATATACATTATTCCGTGAAATATTTATAGTTTTTTTAAATCCAGGATCTAGAAATGCATGAAAATTGACATTTCGACGCCCACGGGACGTGGTAACGGAAAAATAGGCAATTGAAATAATTTTTAATGGTAATATGCGGTTTCAGCGACCTCTTAATCGTAGGAACAGTAGGGGCTACTCTCGCGTGATTTTTTTAATGGCTGTGATATTCAATTATCTTCGCCATTTTCTAGGAAAATTTTCTTCATTAATTTCTTATTATAGTTTTAGGTATTTCAATGCATAACTTTCCATCACTTTCTGTTAAATGTTTAATTGCTAATTTCTCACTGTTGTATTAAAGTGTTAAACAAAATTGTTGATTTCATTAATTTCATGATAGCGATGAAAGTATTTTGAAATGTTATTGTTGCTGTTGTTGTTTTTGTTGCTGTTGATACTGTTGCCTAGTTGTTTTTCTTCATAATTAATGATTTTATTTCTTGTTAGTTCATTAAAGCCTTTAGCGTTGTTCTTTCATTACATCCGTTTCATTTTTGCTTGATGCCCTCAAAAAAGCTCGACGCGCCGTAAGATAGGCTTAACTAATTAACATTTCGACACTTTCGTTGATGTTTGTTTGGCTAGCAAATTGTTTATGAAATGTGGGCAAGTTTTGTGTAATGAACTTTTGTGTAACACCCTTTACAAGAAAAACCACTAAATATAAAATGAAAAAGAAAATAAAAGTGCCCCAGCCAGAGCAGAAATGTTGTCGGGTATAACGTCGTAATTGAAGTTTTGGCATTAATTGGATGTTAGCTAATGATGAATACTAAGATTAAATTTTAATTAAATTTTGACCCAGTTTTTTTCAGAGCTTTACGATTCAAACTAAAGCCTTCGGTTGGTATTTGTGCAGTAGTAAAGAGTTGGTTTTGTGTTATGTTGTTTTTTACTTTGGTTTTTTTTTGGGTTTTTGTGTGAAAATATTTTTAATGCTGCTATTTTTATTTTTTGCATTGTGCAGCATGAAAGGGTTAACTCTGTGGATGTTTCATATAAAGCCCTCAGCACGTTTATGTTTTAAGTTATTTTTTGGCTTTTTATTTGCTTTTAAATTATGAGGTAACAAATCAGACAGGGGTTGATATGAAAGTGTGCTAGTAAACAGTTTTGCAACAATTTGTGTTTGGAGTAATATTTCCTTCAATGTTTATGTCATTGTTTTTGTTATTAAGGAGTAAATATTCGTTATTTATAAAATTTACCGTCTACGTTAGTAATATTATGATTCTGGAATTAAAAGGTAATTATAGACAAGCATTTTAAAGAAAAATTATTTAAAATATTTTATGAATTATCGTTATACTCATTTTGTATCATATTTTTTACACTTCCACAAATGTCATCTAGCCTACTTAACGAACACACGAAAATTGTCACACATTTTTGGTTCACGGTGAAAAATTAGAATATTTTTCATTTTTGCAACGCATTCATCATTTTATGGCAGATCTCTTATTTATTGCAAAACGAGCGAATAAAAACCATCAACAATGTGCTCCATGTGAAAAGTTGTACGTGATGTCATTGAAGAGCTGCGGTAAGAAAAAATTTTCATAATCAAGCATTCATCTGTATCACACAAGCAAAGTTCTTAAGAAGTAACATCAAGCAAAACGGTGTAACTTTTTATGTAGAAAAGTCCATCATAGAGTGCAACCATTCAAATAAAAATAATTTTATACGATTTACGTGCAAGTAAAGGAGTTCTAAGTCAAAACAATATAATTAAAACTCAAAAGACTTTCTGTCCTCTTTTTCAAAAATTTGTATTAAAGAATTAAATTGTATTTTTCCTTTATTTGATGCAAAAATTTAAATTACCACGTAAATGTTTCATTTTAATTATCCACTTAACTTGCAAATTTACGAACAATGCAGCAGTTTAACGTCCTCTTAAAGTCAAATTTTTACGCAAATTTTACTTATTTTCTGAACAACTGACTGCCGTAGTATCTTCTGCTTCTACATTTCACTTTCGTAAATTACAGCACACACACACACACACTTTTACGTCATTTGACTTACGCAAGAGTTTCAATTTGATTTCCTTATTATTGTGCGCCACTTTTTTCTTTCGCTTCCGGTCTTTAGCACAAAATGAAGGAGAAAAAAGCAGGAAAATTATTTCCGGTACTTGACTCTTGGTTAGTGGTCTGTTGTTTGTAGGTGAAAGAGAGTAACAACTCGAGCAATTGTTTTTCTTTAGTTGTCCATTTTTGTTGAGAAAACTTGCAAGACGTTGATGCTATAAGTAGTATAAGACTCTCTTACCAGCTTCCTAATACTACGAAGTAAATTAACACAGCGTATCCTGCAGTGTGTTCAAGTTAATAACACTAAAATGGTTTTAATTTTAAAATTAACATTAAATTTTTAAATCTTTCAAAACATTTAAAGTGTTACTAAATTTTTAATAAGAAATTTTTATTGTTTTTAATCATAAGTAACTAAAAAATTGTCTAACGTCTAATTTAAGCAAGTAAGAAAAGAGAAATTTAACTACTTTATAATGCATTCTTTGATTAAATCATGATTTTATTTGAATTTATTATTAATATAAGTAACTTCATCGTTTGAGTTAGAGAAGGTTATTTTATAAAGTGATTGGACTCGATATCTTGAAAAATTTTTTTAATAAGTAGATGAATAAGTGTTTTAGAATGTCCAATAATTAAGCGCAAGAGATGCCAGCAACGAAAAACAAGCATTAATTACCATCATCGCATATAAGTGCGCTAGTCTGACCTAAACCCCACAAATAAAAATGTAATTTTTTTTTCATTAATTTGCATAGATATTAAAATTGTTAGGAAGCCATTAGTGGACAACAGCATGATCACGCTTACTGAATACAAATTAAGGACAAATGAATTTAATAATAAATTTCCGTACATAAAATGTTTTAAGTTTTGCTCGTTAAAGATTTGACGTAAAAGCGTAACTTTTGTGATTGATTGACTAAGGATATTGCTTTTTTCAGTTTGCTTTTAACGTTTAAAGTTAAGTTTGCATTTTTAATCTTAGTTGTCCGATTTAAAAAAAGTGGGATTTATTGAAAATACCAAGCTAAATTTTGAAATCATTTTAGAAAAAAAACACAAACAAAAATGGTTATTTCAAGCTTTTTTTGATAAAATTTTTCGCGAAACAAATAAATTTGATTATAAATTTTTCATATTTAGAACTGCAAGCCATGTTTAAGGATAAAGAGTAAAGAAAGTTGTGTGGATATTGTGATATTGAAATTTTTATATCGTAATCGATTTGAAGTAGAGCACTTGACATGATTTTCAATAAAAATAAAGTAGACGTATAAAAAGTGTTATACGCACTTTTCGGAAGATTAAAAAAATCCCTTGATAATATAAAACATAAAATTAAAAATATTTTTGCAACTACAGCAGCTGTCGTGTCAATTCATTGCACAATAAATGAATTCATAATGAAATAAAAAATTGTGTGCAGTTTAAAATTTAATTTATTGATTGATAAATTATTGCATTCAGCATGGCAATATTTTTCATAATTTTTACTGTCGTCAATTTTAATAAACGATCGAAGTCATTTGTAATTTTATTTAACTGATTTCCAAAAAGTCATTAAATTCTGTACTAAAATATTTTTTTATTGAATGTACATAAAGTTTTGTATTTTTTATTTTCTTTTTTTCATGTATTAAATAATTTAAAGTATAAGAACAAACATGTTATCTCAAATAATTTGTTACTGTATTAACATAACATTTAATTAAGGTAATTGAAAAAAGTTCTTTCAACATTGCACTTTTGTATGACATGATAAAGAAAGTATTATGCACATGAAACCTTATAAAATATATCATGTGCAATAACAAAGTCAGCAAAGAAGTCTCTTAACCCAAATTGATTGTTGAGCGTTAAAAAAAGAAATACTCCAGTTTTGAAAAGCAATCTTTTTCTGACACTATGAAATCTATTTAAACTCGAGTTACACATTTTTGTCGTTAGCAAGAAAAGACTTATTATTATTATTACTGTTGTTGAAGAAAGGACAACGCCTCGTTGTCACCACTGCGCTGCAACAAAAATAGGGTAGAGTAGGCAAAAGGACAATCTGGTTGTAGGCTTTCGTTGATTTTGTTGTCTGAATAATAAAGTGATATGAAAATAAATACTTGGCTCAAATTATATATTTAATATTCAAAGCGTACTTTTAGTTTTGTTTAATGTGGCTTTTTTGGCCCTTACTTTTTGCGAATTAAGAATAAGTTGGCTTTCTCAGATACATATGCAATGAATGACAGCATTTTGCAATCGATATTACTCTCCTTCATCCGAGCTATTCGTTTGATTTAAAATGAACTTTCGAGAAACAGACATTTATTAAAGCTTAAGTTTTTGATCAAAAATATTGAAGAGTTGTATTTTTATCCTTATGGTACAAAATTTTAAGTAATATATTGAAATTATTTGAGTCAGATAATTATGGAAGCTGAAAATTTTAATATATAAGACTTGTAAACCTTAAAAACTGATTTTGAAATCCATACAGCACATAATTTTCATAATTCAAATGTAGTCTTTAACAGTTATGAAGTCAATAAAAACAAAAAAAAAAAAAAAATGAGAAGTATACTTTATAAATAAAGAATAATTTTAAGAGTTAAAAAGACAATCATGCAAATAATTCTGATTGGAAATTTATGTGCATACGCAGGTTTAAGAAACTATTCCAATCCTTAATAAAACTAATTCGATATGTTTTTTAAATGTTAAGTTGATTTATAGCCTTCAACGTTATTTTCTGTACCAATACCCTATATAAAATACTTTGGAAAAACTCAATGACAGAATATCTTGCTGACTTTTTAGTTTTTTTTTTTTCTTTCATGTCAGTTTCTTTCTTTCACTATCAAATAACATTAAGTAAATAGTTGTAGTTTTTTGCAGAAACAAAAATAAGTTAAAAAAAAAAAAATAATTGCACATGTGCCAAATATCTTTGCGAAGTGTGCAAAAGTATAACATATCAAACACATAAAAATAAACGCACTCCAACTCAACAGAAAATGCAATAGAGTGTCCAAACCTGAGACTCGTACTCAAGTGAAACAAAAAATATAAATTAAAATAAAAAAAAAAAATAAAATTTTATTAGATTTTTCAATCTTTATAGCTAATAGCTTCATATATTATATGCATAAGTTGCATGTAGATTGGCAAACTGGCAAATTTAACGCTTTAGAAACACTTCCAACGTACAAGTATAGTCTTAATATAAGCTAACAATAAGTAATTTTTTAATACAGCTTTGAAATTTTTCGAGATTATAATAATTTACTAAAACAAATATTTGTTCGATATAGCAATATCAAATCTATTGGCAAACCTTTCTTTTTAAAATTATTATTTTATTATTTGAAAACCATATTTATTCCACACAACTTAATTTTGTCATAAAATGTGTCAACACAATTTTGCCATCAATTTTTAAGTTAAGCATCATGCTTTTGTAGCTATTTCTGTTGTTCACAACAAACAACATGATTTTTCCCCCCTTAGCAAAGTGTTTTACAATTCTCCTTTATGATTTGATAGGAAATTTCAATGTTTGCTTAAGCTTAAAAACACATTCAAATTTCCACATCATTAAATGCTGGTTTATGTCTTTATAAGAATATGAGGAGTAGGTATAGAGGATTAAAGCTCTAGAAATGCATATGAAGGGTTACATGTAATTTTTCGAACTACCCTAACATATAATATTTTGTTCTTAATTTGTGAGACATTTTTGGTATCTGGAACAAGTACTCCCCGTAATATACTTTAAGTTCTTTTACATAAATTTCAAAACTGAAAAGATCGAGTCGCAATATATGCCGCATTGAACTAGAAGTCTTGAAGTAGCTATTTGTTTAGAAAGAAAGTATTTTCATACAAAATTTAAAAGTTAAATGCTATTTAAATTACCTGATTACTCACACTCTGCATGCAGATTTTGCATTATACAGGGGAACGAAAGGCATGGCGTTGTTTTATCATCGTGTTCAATATTTACTTTCAAACTTAAATTGTTACTATACAATTAGTAACATTTTTGAAGTGAATTGTATATTTTGCAACGTTTAAATTTTACCATAGGGAACTGAAGGTATTGAGTAAAACTTTACAATTTTCATGCGCTGTGTATCTCAAAACTTTATCTCTTTCAAGATAAGATTTAATTGCTGTTTGTATTTTACTAAAGTTTCGTAAAACTTTTTTGTTTTACTCTATCCGTTATTGCATTTCGATTTGTTGTGCTCCCCTTCTTTTAAGGTTAGTTGCTCATTGTAAGAAATTGCTCACGTTCTGCGTTTTGGTATTAAATGGTGCGCGTAATTAGATTTTGAATTTATTGCATGTGTCTTGGTATTTTTGTTTATACTCTAAATGTTTTTTCTTTGATTTTTGTTTATACTTGAGGGAATTTCCCAGAAGTACTGCGCGTTCAAGCCAAAATAGCACACAATACAAATACAATAATTGAAAAATAGTAACTCAATGTGCACTAAAATAAAGTTACGAAGATACAACGATAATATTTAAGGATAGTTTAATGTTTAAATGTATAAATTAATAAAAAAAGTGCAAAAAAATTAGTGAAATAGAATAGAATTTTACCAAACCAATTAAAATTTATTGAAATCATCAACATTTTTGTACATATATGTACATATGTACTTATGTAAATACCATTTAATATGTTTGACAGGCATTCAGCTGTGTTCAACACAGGAAGGAAACGGAAGTGGAAGGATATCATATAAATAATAAAATTATTTAAAAAAATAATTTTGTTGCTAAGCCATCTGTCTATTTTACGTGCTGCAAACTTTACGATGTCAGCACTTCCATATATTCGAGTAGAACATGTTAAAATATACATCAGAGCATCACAACGTCGTATAACGTCCATAAAATCACAAAATAATTGCGAAAAAAAAAATACAAAATTCACACCAAAAACATTTAGCAATTTGGCAACAAAATGCAATGAATTGCAAATAACAGTTTATTTTATTACACTTGCTTTGTTTTTATTTCGAATTTTTTGCAACTGTATTTGTCATGTGATCGTTGTAAGTAAGTATAAGTGTGTATTTGGGAAAAACTATTTATAAGTGCAATTGTGAGGTGGCATTTATAAATAACATCAGATGCTGCCAGTTGGAAAATTTCACCCAAAAATTAAATTATTTATATAAACTGATTGATTAAATTCATGACAGGAAGTTCAAAGAAGGAATGGTCATATTGATAAGAAAAGCATTATCCATTCGTTTTTAGTTGAAAAGCTCAGTATATATTGTGGTATCTGTGGAAAGCTACCTTAGGTTTAAGAACAAAACTTTGAGTAAGCGTCAAGGTCAAGATAAGATCAATTCAAGGTCAAAGTCAATTCAAGGGCAAGTCAAGGTCATGTCAAAGTCAAGTAAGGGTCAAGTTAAGGTCAAGTCAAGGTCAAGTCATGGTGCCAAGTCAAGGTCAATTCACGGTCAAGTCTAGTTCAAGTCAAGGTCAAGGTAAAGTAAAGTCAAGTTCACAGCAAGGCCAAACCAAGATCAAGTCGAAGTCAAGTAAAGGTTAAAGTCAAATTATTAACCAAGATCAATTCAAAGTTAAGTCATGGTCGTATGGAAATCAAGGTCAATATTAAGATCCGGGTCAAGTGTAGATTAAGTTGAGGTCAATTCTATTTACGAAAATTATTTTTTTCGAAGCATCAACATCTTTCTGAAGAAATTTCTGTTGCATGTTCAAATATAGATGGAGTTGGAGTATCACAAAGTGCTCAAATAATGAACTTATAATTTAATTTAAAATTCAAACGAAAAGTTTTGCTTGTCGTTTGGTTGTTGCACATTACAGCAATCAAAGCAACATTTACATTAGAAATCTGCTGGAAAATTTCGTTTATAATATCGCATTAGGACGAAGTTTTTTAATTGTATTAGTAAATTCTATGCGAATGAGGAAACTTTTTTCCACACAATAAATTTTTTTCAGCTGCACTTAATCGGATCGTTAGTATGGGCGTAAGATAAAAATTTGAAGAAAAGTACATCGCATATAAAAATAAAACGATTAAGTTATCGGTTTTGATTACAGGCTTTATGGTAACGCTTTTGTAGCCTGAAATCATTACTAAAATATTTTTGCAGATATATTGCCAACTAACAAATAAAATATTTTCAAAGTTTTTTTTTTGAAAATCAACAAATTCACATAAAATCTTTCTTGAAAAACGAACAAATAAACAGTCAGCCGAACCTTATTCTATTAACTTAAGAGTATGCAATGGTTGGAGCTATTTGAATAGCGTATAAACGAAGCGGAATTTAAATTGTTTCTTGCCATTGATTTTTTGCGGACTTGTTGCTTTAGTTCAGCGCTGTAAATGAATTTATTCTGTTCAGTGCAATATAAAACATTTCTTGCAAGAAACTTTTTCTTTGCTTTTCCATTGCAAAAATTTTAAGTAAACACTTAACTACTTTTTAAAATGTTTTTTTTTATTCTTTTTCAATTCAGTAGAGTTTTGCTACAACTACTTTTAATGCAGTTTTTCAACAAATTTAAGCTTAAGTGGTTGCCCATTTTTGTTAAGTGTATTTTTTTTATCGAATGCGGTTCGAAGCTACTTCTTGTGTTTTTCATTTATCTGGGTCAATGGAACAAAATCAGAATAAAAACAGTTAGTAAATTGAATAATAATAAATAATAGAAAATTTATTTGAATGAAAAGCATAGTTTTGATTAAAAAAATTTTTAAATTGAAAACAATTGCTCAAGTTTTTGGGGACAAAAATTGGTTGTAGGAAAAAAAACATTTTATTTTCTTTAAGTTGACTTTCTGCTATGAAGTTATTCGTTTGTTTTATTTCTCATTTTCAGATTGGCTAGGCAAAAATAATACTGTAGTTGCCAGTTAATGGCTGAAGGCTATGGTAGCAAAAATAATTATTGAGCTTTTGCAGTAGCTGGGTATTTGGTCTGGCTAACTTTTTTAGTTATACAAAATTAAAAAAGTTTTTACATTTTCTGTTTTTATAATTTAAGTTATTTTGTTTATTTGGCAGAGTTTTTTTTCAATTTTGTCTCTTAGCACCAAACGCATAAAAAATATTGTCTCGAAGCCAGTACTTAATAACGAAAACCATTTTTTTTTATCTTATGAATCCAATGAAGCAATTTATGTAAAAGTTCGTTTATATTTTTTTAGAACTTGTGTGGTATGAGGATTAGAAAATCACAAAAAACAACACGTAAAAACTATTTTAAAATTAATAACGAATTTCTTTATGTAATTTATGAATTTATTGGAGTTTTTCGTTAAAAATATACTTGATTATTATGCGTTGCAATTTTGGTAGTATTTTGAGATGTGACATTAACAGATTTCGAATAAGTATATAAAGAAAATGACAAAAATGCCATCTTAAGCGATGGCTTTACAGAGTTTTTACTTTAAGCCACAATCATTCTCAACCATTTTACATACGTTTGTATGCTTTTTTCGGCTTACAAGCTATTACACTCTGTGAAGCTAGCTGACATTTAAAGATATGAACAACAGTAGTCCAAAGATGATGACGCTTTTTCAACACTGGTATTTGAGTGTAATAAAAACTGATTTTTTTTTTGTAAGTTTTCATTTCTACCTTAAGTAAATTCTTACGTGTCCTTTGGGATGGACAAAAATAATCCAGCAAAGATTTAGGCAGTCACTTTTATGGTCGGTGTTCGGTAGTACACGCAAAAGGTTGTGTAAATCTTTTTGCATTACTTTTTATGCACCTTTTGTTTATTTTTATTATTGTTATGATTGTATTAGTAAGGTGATGAAAATCAAGCAGAACAGTTTATTTTATTAGACAACCTTTTCTTCATTCTCTAATTTTTTTTATTTTTTATTTGAGCTTTTTAATTTTATTGTCAATTTTAGGACTTAAAAAATCAAAATGAATCCATGGATATGTGTAGAACTTTTTTTTTCAGTAGAATTGCTTGTATTTTTATATAAAAAAAAAGTTTTGAGTTTTCACTTAGAAGGAAAAAGGTTTGTTGTAGCTTAAGTATAAAAGCACAATTCTTTATATAGCAGCTTGTAGTTTCTTTTCCATAACTCCATTTTTTATTAATGCTATTATTGTTTACTTTATATATATCAGTTCTCATTTGGTTTGGTTTAAGCTTACTGCACGCCATTTTCCAATTAAGCACCATCCGGATTTGACGTGTATTAAAGTTCACTGTACTACACACATTAAACGGTTACTGGGTGCACACTACGCATAAGCAAGAAAAGTTTGCTGGAAGCCATTATAATAGTGTCAAAGCAGTTTTCTGCCTGAATTGAGGTCAGAAGCTTCAAGGACATCATGGTTGGTTGCGTGAAAGGCAATAAACATTTGTAACAACAACCGTATCACTTAGTGTTCGTAAATATTAGTCGAATTGAATTATATTGTGGTATTGGATTCCAATGATATAAATTACTTATTAAATATTAAAAGTGAATCAAATACTTTAAAGAATTCAAATGGTTCAAATAATTTGATTAGCCCGAATATTTCCTCTTACTCTTATTCAGATATCTAATCTGATGATTGAGGACAAAAACTTTTCAAATTATTCGGTGTCTTTAAATCTTTCGAAGTATTTGATAAGTTAGTTTTAAATAAACTGTATTTGCAACAAATTAATATTGACTATGATTTTTACATTTAGGAAAGTTTAAATAAATAACTGAAAGAATAAAAATCCACAAAAATTTCTTAATATTTGCATATCAATTAACTTTTATTTGAGTTTTGAAATGGTTATTTCAAGTATTTAAGCTGGAGTGTGGATTACTTATGGCTTTGTCCAAAAATATACTGCACTGCACCGAACAGCATCGCAAGGGAACGCAACACCATGCAACGATCCACTGCAATAGCGCTGCTTAAATTTTCTCTTCAGTTGCTCGTTTCCATTTTCATTTTGATGTTGTTGCTGATATCTTTATGTTATTGCATTGAGTTGTATTCTTGTTGCTATTTCAAGCATGTTGTACGTTGCAAATTTCATATTTCATTTCATGTTATTTGTTCAAAAATCCGTTGTCTGTTTAATGCGAACAGCTTTATTTATGAGCGTACCAAAGTGAACCTCGAACTTTATGGATGGTTGAAACGAATTCCATTCAATTGGGGAAGTGTGACGTTATATCGAGTATCGCTGATTTTATGTGAACACATGCAAATGCGTTTTCATATTATATTTTTTGCTCAATTTATAACAGGATATATGAAATTACAGGGATATCCATTTTGTTTATAAAAATTTATTCCAAATTGTTCAGCTACTTTTGCTCGCTTGTTCAATTGTTCAATATGAATTTTGATTTTATATGTTGTTGTTCGAAGTCAAAAATGAAATTATGCTTCTGTTAATTTAGCTCTGCTTACAACAAATAAGCTTTATGCTTCAAAACGGTTAGAGTAACTCGTTCTTTCATGATTATTTTATTTTGAAATTATTGCTGTAATAATTGCATTGCAGTACCAATTGTCATTTGATTGACATGAATTGTATAACGAACTATCAAAACTCTATTTAGATTTCATTAACTCCACAGCAAGTAAGAGCTTTACAGATTATTTGAAAATATAAGTATTTTGACATGCAACCTAAAAAAAAACTTCACAACTACTGTTAGGAAAGTTGTTTTGTTCCTTTATTACAATTGATGTTGTTATTAATCGCATTTAATTGTTGATGAAACTTAGTAATAGAAATTGAATCCAATACCTTAGGATCTGGTGTTTATGCAAATTGTCTGAAGAAAATCAATTGAGTTTCATATCAATCATCATTGCTAATTAAAACAAAGCTAACAAAGTGCATGTTATTGTTGGTGATTTTTGAGCATGCATATGTTTCCAAACAATTGCATGATTCTGCGAAAGGCATCTTAATGACAAACAAATGTGTAGTACACAACAATATGTCCAATTGCAATACTGCACAACATGTCGTCTGAGTAATCAACAATTTAATTTGCACTCATGTTGCAGTTCTTCTGCTTAATAAATGGACAAGATTTTTTTTCAATTTAAATAAGTACTGAGGTTAGTTGTATGCTTTGCTCTTCTATAAAATATATCTCTATTTATTTATTTATATATATGTATGTTTTCTCTTGCGTTCTCCTACGTAAGCTGTTTGGTTTTTTTGTGATATTTTTTCGACGTGCAATTTGCTTTGATTTCTTTTGCTAAATTTCGCCACTACAAAATTTAGTTTATTTCCTTTATGTTTTTTGTTATAATAAATGGCATTGAACGAGTGAAATATTTGAGTTCACTTGTACGCTGTATTATATAAAGTAAGATAAAGCGCATTGAATGGGTATAGAAAATTGCAATTTCTTACAATATAAATCAAAATTGAAAAACGTAGTGTATATTTGGTGTTTTGATTGAATTCATTTATAATTCTTTTAAAATGTGCGGAGTCTTTAGAGAAGGAAGCAATTTTCTTGCGAAGTGCGTCCTGACATTAAATGCTTTTATTTAAAATAATTTTTTCATGCCGATTTTCGTAAATTTTTTACTTGCATATCCAAATTAAAACTAATTTACGTGTTAAGTGAAGCCTTCAAATTCTTAAAAAAGTTTTTCAAAATTAAGAAAATTTGCATATATAAACTCTTTTAATATTGTACTAACCCAGCATAACCGTACGTACATAGAAAGCTAGACAACTTTTACATATACCATGCATAAAAAAATACAAAGTGTGAAAAGCGCTCAATGGCAACTAAGTTAGATACATACACATACACAAATAGACACAGAAACATAAATTTACATAACGTAAGTGCATGGAAAATTGAATTTAATTTTGTTTGGAATGCTTTTTATGACATTTTGCTGGATGCTTTCATTTTGGTGTTCGTTTTTCACATGACTATAGGTAAGTATATATATCCATCTCTTGTCATGGTTATTTTGCTCAAACCTTTCACCCTTAGGTGCCTGCGCATAAAAGGAAAAATCGAATTTTCCTCATTAAAGTTAAGGCTTCTGCTAAGAAAGTTGAACGTTAGAAAATTTGTATATAATTGGAAAACACGTTAGTAGTGAAATTTGATTTGGGCTTTGTACTAAAATAAATTTCGGAATAAAGACTAAAAATAAAAAATGATGAACACAAACACTTGTTGCATGATGACTACGTACATATAAACGCTATAGTATTTTGTAGTAGAAATTGTTAAAAGTACCTCAAATATATTATAGTGTTTACGCTACTACTTAAAATAGATGATAGTTTATGGGCACTGGATATTTCTAGGAGTTGTATAAGTGGTAAAAACCACATTGATATAATCTGCTCAGGGTTATGCAAACAGTCTTCAGACGTTCTAACAGTGTCTTTTACCAAACATTATGCATTTCATGGAACAGTGATATCACCGAAAACTCCTACATTCCATAGGATCGCCTTTTCTAGGTAAAAGAAATAAAGAAGATAACTAGGATATCAAATAATATGTTCGTATTTCACAAATTTGCGTGCCCTTATCAAAGCCTGATACCCTTTGAGAAACTCAGAAAATAATCTATTTTTGGTCTCATAGCTAGTCCTATTTCTTCAAGACTATGTTGAGGCACGCTTTCATTGACTGGGGATGGCAATATTTTTTAAAGAAATTTCAGCTTCTTGAGCATATCTTAGTAGAAAATAACTAATAAATATTTTGAATTTTCAACATGATATCCAACTTTTGAAATTTTCATTAAATTTTTCAATATTTTTTAACTCTTTCCTTACTAATTTTAATTTTTTCTGTATTAGCTAAGAAAAGTTTATATTCTCATACCACAGCTATACAAAAAACGGTTACATTTTGTAAAAAAAAGTTGGCATATGGTATGCTTATAAGCTCTATTAAGGCTTTGGAAATTCAATTGAAAAATTTTTTACATTTCTTAAATAGGACAACTTTAATTTAATTTTATTCCACTGTTATAATCTGGGAAAGAAATGTAAAGTTTTTACTTGCAGATGTACGCATTACTTGCAATAATCATATCATTTCACTTAAAATCCATTTACATTTACGGTGTAAGTAAATTTTTTTGAATAGTCGAGCTACAACTTTTTTGCATGTGAACAAATACAATGCTATTTTACAATCTAATGGATTTTCACTATTGTGAATAGCGAAACAGTGTAAAAAGAAAAAAAAAATAGAAAATTCATATTCCCTAGGGTTGCATCCATTTTTCACAAAACTAAAAGCATTTCCAAGGTTTCACCATTTCCTATATCCAATAATAAATAAAACAGTGCTTGTAGGCAAATCTACGCTAGGTGAACTTGTGAAGTAGCAATTTCAAGAAGCACTATGGTTCTTTGTAAAAGAAATATGAAATTCTCCTGAGCATAAAATCGCCGCACTTTTTTAACCACAATGCTCTAGCCAAAGTTTGCGTGTTTTCACACTCTGCGTATTCGGTTCTTAGTGGTTATATCTATTTGAAAAGTTGAATGAGTCATTCCTGGAATGACCCAACATGCGGCTAAGTAAGATGCTACACTATAGTACGCATAAAGTCTCAAAACGGAAATCGGGCGTTAGAATAAGAACCACCACGAAAAAATAAAAAAAAAAAATCAGCATGAAATGCAGAAAAATTGACAGAGTGACAAAACTTTCAATATCCTATTCAGCATTATACCTGATGAATGCAAAAATATGAAAAAACATATAATAAATTTTATGGAGTTCCTATGAAATGCTAGCTATATATTGCTGCTAGACGGTAAGCAGATTTAAATACAACGAAGGATATAAGAGGCATGTTAAAAGCTGCAAGATTGCAGGGAGTATTCACACACAAATATACATATGCACGTTTTGCTAAAAATCTTGATTAAAAATCCAAAGATTGGCTTCTATTGATGTTTATTCTGATTTTTTTTCTTCTTCTGCTACTATTACTTTTGCCTTACACTAATACCTTTGAAAGACGTTAGCCTAAGTGAACAAAATACGAACAATAAGGAAAAAATAGACCTTTTACTGTGATCTGAATTTTTTTCGCTGCGTAAGTATTAGAGTAGCAAATTTTATTAAAAAACTTTTGTTCAGCGTCTAAAGACATGAAATATGATTACATTTGCGTTTAATTTGAGTTTTTCCAAGCCTATGGAAAATTTGCTACATCAACGGAAATTCACCTTTTTTTTGGTTATGTGAGAACGAACACACAATATTGACGGCAACGCGCACAGTGAGGCGATTGCCGTTGAGCTTTTTACTTTTCTTTAAATTAAAGTTTTTGTTCTAACCGACTTCTATTTCAGCGAACAGGCTTTGTATATCATTTGACATATGTATATGAAATATAAATTAATTTTTGCAAAGAAAATTTAATGCTGATGCGCCGCCTGTTTTTTTTACATCAAAGTTTTTTTTGCAGAACACTGTTGGCAATATTTAAATCTTTGAATGCAATCTAAAATACTTTTTGGTGTTTTTTTTTTTTGTCCACAGCAGCAGCAACAGCAGCAGGCTGGAATTTTGTTTTTCACTGCCATTTTGCCTTTTTGACTTTTGTATTTTTCCTCTCTCAATATTTTGGTTCGCATTTATTCGTTGGTACTTCAATGTGCACCTTCGGGCTTTTTAAAAATATAACTTAAACGCATTCAAAGTGAAAAACTTTTTCAATTTCGCGTTGCTCGCAAAAAAAGCATACAAATTTCAGGTGCGAGATGTGGAGTAGAAGTAACACTCTGCACTTACGCCACCGTTGCTGTTGCGCTGTTGTAATTGATTTTCTTTTGAAAAGAAATTTAATAAAATAAAATTTATTTGCAAATTTTTAAAAGTAAACATTCAGCGACAAAAAAAAAAGAAGGACAGAGATTCGAATAAGAAAAATTTGCAGTGGTGAAAAAATACGGTACTATAAGTGCTGCCTTTGCTGTTGCAACCGTAACTTCCGCTGCTCACTTCTCGAATTTACTATTTTGCAAGCAATTTTTGGTATGAAACCTGCAACCAATTTGCTTTACCATTGTGTTTGTGTTTTATTTATTTGTGTTAGTGTGTGCGCTAGCATTTTATTTGTGTCTTGTGTACCGTAAATAATGACACCAACATGGCTCCGGCGGTAATGCTTTGTTTGGTGGTATTGCAGTTTCTATGCAGTTGGTGCAAGAGCACCGGAAACGAAATTTAGCATAATCATTCACAATTTGAATAGGACTCTTACACATAGACGTATAAAGCATATACTTATAGCAATAGGTGTTGACGACACTGCAACACTTAACATATTTACATAATGACATTGCAGTGGCCTTAGCCCAAAATAAAATTTTATTGCAATTGGCTGGAGCTGACAGTCAAAATAGAAACAGTTCTTAAAACTTTTTCCTTCACTGCCAATTTTGACAAATTTAGTTATTTAAGTATTTGTTAGTATTTTCGTGAGGAAATATAAGGATTACTAAATCTAAGTTGATTGATATTCAAACAGGCTTATTAATTTACACTGTACATCGCTTCTATGGTGTTTCTGTGGAAAGATTGCGCAACTGAAGAGGCTACGCATAAGATTTATTTTAGAAATATCACATCCTATAATGCAAGTATATGTGTTAATAATCTTGTGGAAGATTAGACAAGGGGATACTATTGTGTAAAATTAACTTAGATAAAGAATCTTCTGGTCACTAAATATTAAAATTAGGAATTAAGGAATAATCCGCATTCTTGCAGGGGTTCTCATGACGCTGTGCAATCGTCGCCCACTCACTCACTGGAAACCTCAGTTTACCATACTGGGAATCGGTGAAACGTTAGAATTGGGAATGAATAGAACTACAAGCGGCTTATAATGACTTTGTCAAAAACTGAATGTACTACGTTCACATCGATTTCGTATACATTTTGAAAAACTTGAAATTTGCACGACTCAATATTTTTCGTAATTGGTAATTACCATGTAACTACGAAAAATTGAAAAAAAAACACTAAAAAAACTTTTGTTGATCACACCACTAAAACAATGCACTGTAAACAATGTATTTTTTTTTCATCCATCCTTTTGCATTTTGTTTCCTTTATTATTCCAAATATTAATCTTGCAATGTATGCCAGTATATGCTTGAATGCACATTATAATTTGTTTGTTCATTTATGAGGTATTCGTGCCAGTGATTTTGATTTTTGAACTTTTGTTTTCTTGCAAACTTTTGTTCAAACTTAATGAATTTTTCTTTTTAAATGAAAGAATAGAGACATGAAACCTAGCGCCTTTAAGTATGCAGCATTGTTTTAAAAGAAGTATAACATTTCGTAGCAATGGAATTTTTCATGCAATTAACTAAATTTTCATCTTCTTGAATTTCAAAATTATCTTTCATATATATGCAGCTTTATTATGTAATCAACGCTAATGATTAACTAGTACATATAAATTATCAGGCGTGCATTTACACCCACCAACATGCTCGTTTAAGCCACCACCACAACTGTGACCTGACACACACGAGATTGATTAGCTTCGTTTGGAAAGTTCAATAATGCGTTTGCAATGAACGGGGTTTGGCTACAGCTGTGTTATGTTCGAAGAACAATTTATAAATCTTCATATGCTTTGACTATTGCCTTGAAAAATGTTGTTGCTGCTGCTGCTGCTTCAATTCAAACTCATCAATGTAAGTAATTTTTCTAAAAAGAATTTGAAAGCCTTCTAAGCTACATGAGCTGGGATTTTCTTTTTCTTCAGTTCTCTTGATATTTTCTCAAGATTTTTCTATTTCCCATCACTTGTAAGGCTTTGATGGATTATAGTAATTTTAAGACATTTTTTCTATAATAAAGTTAAATTAATCAAAACATACGAGTATGCAAAGAAGCTGAAAGAAAGCAAAAATTCAAGTGAAATCAATGGAGATTACAAAAAATGGTAGGAAAATAAAAAGCTTATGCGTAGATGAAATATGAAACTCAAATTAAAAGAGAATGTTTTGTGAATTGTGAAGGTAGAAAAGACGAATCATGAAAAAAATGATACCTGTACAGCGAAAACTTTTAAGAAAACGGTAAGTCAAAAAATGTGAAAATAAATAAGTCAAAGCAGTAAAGTTTATTCTTAAATTTAATTAAAAATAATTTTCAAACTAAAAAAATTTTATTTATTTCATTAACGAAAGGCGAGATGTATTTTTCATTGCGCACATAATATACGGCAGCTTCGCATATGCTGTTCATACATATCGAAAAAGCAAATTTTAGATGTACATGCATACATAGCCCGCTAATTTCTCTTTAAATCTTACCACAATTTTATGGAAATGTATTCATTCCAAACAATTTTCGCCAATTTTCGAAACATGAAAAAAGTTCACATAAACAACACAGCTAAAATATTGAGGTCCAGGCAGTAGCAACGGCAACAGCAGTTTAAGGCCACATCCGTGCGCTGTTTGTTGAATAGGATGAAACAGTATCAAAAATATGCAATGCTGCAGGCTTTGTAGAGCACTCGTTAGTCGGCTGGTATAGAACAGCAATAAACGCTGTTAAATGGTTTCCTTTGTTAACCTCTGCAACAGATTTGCATACATTTTTCGATAGCAGCTTCACAAGTAGTATATGCTCGTGGCAGCAACTGCAGGAAAACAAATAGGAAGCAGAAAAAATGTGGTAATGTAAATTGGCAATTTTGAACAATAAAATTTTGTGAGCTGGTAAAATGATATTCAATTGTTCAATTTATTGCATTTACCTGGCTTAAGAATATTGAAAGTTTTTAAAGTTGATTTATTAAAACCTATTTTGAATTTTGTGAGGCAAAATATTTGCTTTTTGGAACTTAATTTACCCCACTTAATGGTAATGATTTTTTTTAATTAAAAAAAAAGCCGTCGAATATACTGCATTATCGAGAGTTAATTAAAAAGAATATGTAGCTAATATTTTTTCACAACCATTCTCACAAATATGAATACTCACAACCGTATACATTCATCCAGAAATAAATGCAACCTTAAGTGCTTTCATTGCATTCTATAAATCATTTAAAAGTTTACTTGTGCACTTTCTATTGAGCGCACTGATGAGAGCTTCAATTTTCATTATGATACTTTCTAATGACTTTTTGCTGTGGTGCATTGTGCACACCGTCCCGTACAATACGTTCTGTGAGTCCTTATTGTTAATTGATGTATATTGTTTTACTTTGTCCATTGTTATTATACATTGTCTTTTACGATTGGAATAATGATGTTCCATTGTATTGTAGTCTGTATTTATATTTCTGTTAAATGTGTATTTATATTTTGTAGAAGAAGTAGCAAAAATAAGTCATGTGCTTTTTAATTTTACAGCATTAAAAAAGTTACTCAAATTTACCTAATTTATCATAAATCAACTCTTATCGTTACGAGTTAAAATAGCACTTAAAGTAAATTTTCAACGCTTCAGAATTAACTATCAAGCTTATTACTTGACAACGTCGAAATCACGTTCAGCTTGTACTCAATTTCCTGCTATTTCTTATTGAAAAATAATTTTCGCTTTGAACTCGTATCTTTGCAATGGAATCTTCTGCACGTTGATGAAGGTACGTGGTAAGGAAATGGAAAGGTACTTTAAGTTATATAAGAAAATTGCATGTTTAAATTTAAATTGAAAAGAATATTTTAAAATAAGGACGACAAATTATCCTTGTTGTTAAAATTGCTATAAATATGTTTTAAAATATTATAACTTAGTTGCATTGATATCCTAATTGTGCAGCCTTTAACACGCAACACTAATTATGTAAGTCATGCAATTTACAAGCCACTTACAATATCCTTTGTTAACCGTAACATTGTGACGCACCGTTGTTTAAACACACACGCGCACATATGAACATAAATAATCTCTCCATGCTGGTAATACAAAACTAAATTTATTTGTTTATTTAGTTTTATGTATAGTCAAAGAATATTATGTGTTATAACGATTATGTGCAAAAAAGTTTTAGGAAATCTTTCTTAAACTAAGGGTAACCCTGGCTTAAGCATACACACGAGCTTCAAGCCATTATGCTTTTCTTGAGAAGCCAAACAAAAAACGAATCTCAAGGATTATGTTATGAATTAATTTAAATTAACAAATTGCCATCACCATATTAAAATTAAACGCCCACATTTGCACGTACCCGTACACACATCGTTGGCACTTGAATTAAACGTAAAGATTTTGTGTTGATGTGTTTATTGTGTGCCTGATAAAGCACCAAACTAATTAATAAAATTCTTATCTCCTGCCGGAAAAAGTTTTCTTAAAGGGTTGCCTTATGCAATGTTTCTTTCTTCGCATGTGCTGTTCGTCTTTATGACAATTATGTGCGAAACCTCAAGATTAATGTCTGTATTAGGTACTATATATGTATATATGAAACGCTTGCTTGCTAACAATTTGTATGTTCGGATGTGTTATTATCTATGTACATAGAATGTTTAGGTTTGTTTTTATTTTTTCGTTATAGCTAAATAAATAATTTTTTTTCTTATAACTTAAATGACGTATAAAAAGAGTTTTAATTTTGTTCAAAAAAATTGCTTTATGCAAAATATTGTGCTCAAATTGAATATCCCTATTTTCACCCTCAGTTCTTAAAATAAAGTTGCATTTTTTTTCCAAATTCAAACGGCTCGAGGTAAATTAAGGCAAAGTGTTTTCTTTGCAAATAATTGATACAAAATTTTTGAGTAAGTGACTTTTTTGAAAAGTTTGTGACTACTTTGATCACTTAGGATTTGAATTATAAGAAAAAAGTTGAAAAGTCTATGCAATTTTTGCTTGGTTATTACTTTTGACTATAAGCAGCTATCGTCCTTACGCCTGACGAATAAATCGAAATTCATTTGATTACCAATAACACTCCTATGCTAATGAGCCGCATGATCAAGAAAGACGCAAAGAGACAATAATGGAAAAAGACCCAGAGCTTTGTGGAGCCGTATGGTTGACAATGACATATCAGAAATCAAATTGAACAAGCGCAGCATAAGCAGACTTCGAACTTGAACATTGTTCAGCCAAAATTGGGAAAAAAACCTTTAAGCTATTAGTTTTAGTAAAAATATTAGGAGAACAGTTTGCTTCTTAAACTATGTATCTCACTATATCTTATTACTATTTTAACTAACTGCAAAGAGCAGCACTGTTAAAACTTTTAACAAACTACAAACTATGCGCACAATTTTCTCTACAAGCCATATCAAAATAAAATGAAAAATTCTTTGCGATGAAACTAAAATCTAATTCAAAACGTTAAGAAACGCAAAAAGCCAACGCTTTGCAAAGATTTTACATACAAAACGAAAGGCAGCAACTGCTCTCCAATTCTAAGAGATATTCAATTACCAACCACAACAAGGAGTATTAATAAAAATTTGTTGACACTGATGACTTTTTCATAGAAAAACCAAAAAAGTTTTAATGCAAATGCAAATAACATAAAATTTCATTAGAAACTGAGGCTTTTTGGCCGAGGGTATCTTATACAAAAATATTTGAAATTGCTTAGTATGTATTTCTCTTCTTTTAAAATTAAATCAAGAACTAAGTTTGTTTTAAAAGTGGCAGCAGCTGTTGCTATTATATGGCAACTCTAGTGCAAATTGCTTAAAATTGAAACTTTAAGTGAGTTTTAAAATATAGTTCGGTTTCTTGCTTATGTATACAAAATCTCAAAAAAAATTCCAAAGGAATAGTTTTCTTCAAACGCAATTTATTTTTATATATTTTATAAATTATGGAAACAAATTAGAATTTGGTATTAAGCTCAACATAAATCTATGTCATAAGTGACTATCAAAATAATTAATGCACTATTTAGTAGGTTTTAACATTTTAATTTTGAAATATTTTATTTAATGTTTTAGGAAGTTTAAAAATTTGACAAAATTTTTTAAATTCGTAGTAGAAAAAAAATGCGCATTTTGAAGTTTTCGTATTTTAAGCAAATTGAATCTTGTGGAGTGGGATAGAAGAAAGTTAAATTAATTGGCGTAAGTACACTTACGTATATTTGTTTTGTTACATAACCCCATTGAAATTATCAAATTATTTATTTAATTTTGAATGATTGCCTATTTGTGAAATATGTACATATATATCAGTTTCTTTCAGCTGATATGTATAAATAACATAATCGTGTACACTTTAATTTAATTAAATACATAAGTGATGTGTAAAAATAAATATTTATATCATAGTTTTACCCACAAGTACAACACTTCAGAAACAAGCAATTGAGATCATTGCTTAATTAAAATAATTCAAATAATTAAATAAATTTGTAATTTAAAAATCCGTTGAAAAATCAATTGCCAATTTAGCGGAAGTTGTAAGTGTTGACACTTTATTATTGTTGCATAAAGTTTTTATTTTAATTTAAAGCAACAAATAAATGAAACTGATTTATAAAAGCAGTTAGTGAAAATATTGTACTATTTTCTTTAATTTTTTTTTAAACTTTATAATGATATTAAGAATTTTTACTTGACAACTAATCGACGTTCAAAAACCCATTACTAGTTAGAAAAAATTTTAACGTTTTCTCCCTCTTGTCAATTAGATTGAAATTTTTGTCAGCATTCTGTCCTATTTAACTTTGTCGATAGATTGCAGCGGTACTCATAATGGACACCATTTTATTTAAGTTGGTCACATCCAACACAAATAAATTATTATTTATCAGTTAAACCTTTGAAAACACCTTTAGTGCACTCTGTTCAATAAATTGTAGGGTAAGTCTTTGCATCTTGTGCCGTATAGAGCTTGCGAAGGAAAGAGAAGAAAAATAAATTGTGGAAATTGTCCAAGTTTGCGGTTGCTGGGCATTACTGCACGCAGCCTTAGCATGACATCGATGGATGCTTATCTGACGATGCTATGATGACGATGCCTTTGGCAACGCAAAGAAAGTAATGGAGAAATTTTATGTTTTCTGTAATCAAAATAAAAAAATTTTAAATAAATTAGTTCTGAAATCATTGCATAGTAAGAAAATTTCCTGCAAATTTCTTACTGTAAGTAAATAGTTGTGAAATGCTACTTTTGGTATCGTTAATGGTTGAGCAAATACTTATCCATGTGATCGTAAGTAAAAAAAGTTGTGGGAATTTTGTATGATACAACTTATGAAAAACTACTAAAAAGTAGCCGACAAATCAGTCTCTAAAAAGGTATAAGATTTTGGGCGTTACTAGGAACAATCACAAAAAACTGATGAATTTTCTCAATAGATTTTCTTTAAAGATTTTACTATAAAGTGTTTTGGGTAATTTTTGTCATTAGCTTCAGGCGATAATGCATTTGTGCTGTTAATTTTTATAGCTAAAAATCCGCATCTTTTGTGGCACTACGTTTTATAATATCGCAGTGAAAGCAAATGCACTAATAGTGGAATTTGCAACATTCATGCAATACATTTATTGGTTGCATGTATGCCAGGAATACTGGAATATTGAATTAATTTATATATTTGTTTGCTGCTGGTTTTTTTCAATTCCAAAAGCATTAAAAGGTATATAGTGTTTAAAATTAAAATTATAGAAGTCTATCCACGGTATAATCTCTCAAAGTGCAAATATTGTGCACCTTTTTCTCTTTGAGTTTCTATTTAAAACTTTTTACTGTATATCCATTCTATGAACTGTTCATAGTAGTTTGCGCTTTTGTTTTTGATCCTTACTTCTTCTGTCTGCTACAGCAGCAGCGCCTGCATTGAATTGCACTCGAAAAGCAGGTTGTTAAAAGAATATTTCAGCAGTATTTTGTTACGGCAACTGTCACTGCCAGCGATTTCTGAGATTACTTTCTTGAAGTTAAGATTTTTTTTTTTTCAGGGTGAAAACTTTTTCAAAGTTTGTGCTGCATGAGATTTCTTAATAAACAAAATTATTACTAAAAATGAGGTGGAAGGGAAAGCATGCAGACAAAATATTGCAGGCATAGTCTTTTTGTATGTAAATTTAAGAATTTGTGAATTGAGACTGGAAAAGTTTATAGCTACAGACATAGGAACATTATTAATACTCGAAAACTAAAATTTTTATAATAAGAAAACTCAATTCTTTTCGTGATAATTCAGCGCTTTAAATCACATGAAAAACTCAATTCATTTAAAAGGTTTATTTTACCCTCTCGATTGATGCATACCACACTGAACTTAACGTAACATTTACTACACAATAGAAACTACAAGTTTTTTCGTATTTGCAATAATCGTTAAATATTTCATTTATATTTTTGCATGGGATTGGCCATCAAAATCATGAATGTAGTAATCTTGCCAGAGTATAATTAAACCATAAACTTGATTGAATAATAATTGAGAATTGACACAAAATGTAATTGACTGTCATAAATAACATTCTCACTTTTGACTTAGTAGGCAAGAGCAGACGTCTGTGCAGATACGCATACAATCAAACAAAAATTCACACAAGCGTTGCTGAACATTTTACACATATCAGTCGTATTACTGTGTGTGTTCTCGCACGATAAGCATGTTTATGCAAAGGTAAAGGAAATTGAGTAATAAAGAAAATTTTCAAAGGAAGAAAATTATCCAAAAGAGAAATTGCAAAAAAGCAACAAAAACAGAGTGTGTTACTTAAACTTAGAATATCATGTTTTTATGCATTTTACTTAAGATTTTTTGCTGTGCTGTTTTTTCAGGTGGAATTAAAGTATTAGCTCAAACGTGTTAAATGATTTATTCTCAATTTTTATTATTCTGAACTTTGATATTTTGCTAGAAATGTTATTTTCCATTGATCCATAGGAGCTTTGGTAATATTTACGTATGACACTGCTCTAGGTTAGTAGATATTTTTGGAGCTGATACATCGGAAATTTGTTTGGACCTCTTTTGGACCATATTACTGACAGAAATTTTTTATGAAATTAATGTTATGCCATTAATACTTTCCCCCTTAACCAGAAAACCTCAAAGGGTTCTCCCTCTAAGTAAGATCTGATAAATATTTTACTCTTAATTTATACATCTGCTTGGATTTCAGTAAAAGTATTAACAAATAATTATTTATTTTATATCATCCGAATAATTGGAACATAGGGTTAATGGGATATCAATATTGAAAAGCTATACCTAAGATTCAAGCTAAAAAATATACAGAATTCTTATTACTCAGAAAATTTTAAACTTAACTTAATTTCGCCTCACATCATTGCTCTGACAAATGTTGTTACCTTCGCATTTTATGTCTGATTTTGCCTGGCATTCACATTTGCAATGCCATTGTCAACTTTTCCTTTTACTTGCACTATGAACTTTATACTGTCAGCTCGTTGATCTGCACGTCTTATTTATGTGCAGTTTTTATTGCTGTGAAATGCAGCATCCTTCCTCATCATATTGTTAACAAAGATGACCACGAAAATGATGACAATGATGATGATGATGGCAAAGACGACGCTGTTGAGGGATCAAAGTTAAAGCGTGTCGGATAAGTACCTTAATGGGATTTTGTGTCACAGCTCGAATAAAAACATATACTTAGAAATAACACTTAAGCGTCATTCGAATTTACTAAAGGCAATAGAATAAAAAGTTCCCAAGTAGTGGGATGGATGGATGATTAAATAAAACTGGAATATTTCTGCCATTCATTAATAGTTTGAATAAATTTTTTATTTTTTTTCGTGAATTTATTTTACTATTCATTGCGTTTAGGAGTTTTATGCGATGCAAGAACTTGACTTCTGAGTTATAGTATGCAAAATGGGCTTGAAAATATTGTGCATTTTAAAACAAAAAAGTTTGATATTTTTAATTTTTTAAAGCATTTTCTTGGTTTTTCCACAAAACGTACAGTAAATATGTCTGCTTTTTATCGTACTATACTCTAGAGAGATAATAGACTTGATCCCCATGAAAAGGTCTTGAATCCAGGAGCGTCAAGGTTGAAGATTGGAGCGCATTACAGGCGCAATCCAATTATATGAAGAATAATACATAAGTTTTAAAAAAACTTCTACGATATGCAAATAAAATATACTAAAAATAAAAGAATTTATCAACTAATGTTCTCTTAATTACGTTGTTTAAGGATATAGACTATTTGTTATCGACAAAACTTAAGTGACTGAACTGACCTTTAGATAAATCAGTTTATGATAATTTATGTAAATACTAATAAATGACAATAGAAATCCAAAATCATCAATCTCTATTTTAGACCATTGCTATTGCTATGAGCAAAAATTCTTGCTACGCGTACACTTTGTAAAGATGCAACCAGCGCAATGATCATAAATCAAATGCTGCAATTATGTTATGCACAAACTCGTTAGTACTAATACCACCAACAACATTACCATCACAACTAAAAGCACTATCCATCATATACATAGTTACAAAGCAGCAAATATGACACCAAAGATAATCGCAAAATACATACAGTCTAATGCAAAATAAATATCACAGTTTGCAAGTGATAGCTGTAGCATTTCATATGAATTTTCTGAATGATAATTACAATTTGTTTATATTTGCACTAGTATTTGTTAGTAGCATTCAAGTATTTGTAGGTGTGCACGTGCATAGTACGGTGGCAGTACATTGGCATCAACATAATTCCAATTGCGGAGATTTGAAGCAAAAATGTTGCAGCTCAAGTTGTGCTTAGCGTTGATGCAGACAGTGAATAAAATTTGCTAATGTAACACTTTTACACCCACAACTGAAGAGAAACCAACACAAACCGGTGATGTCTCTGATATTTTACTACGTAAATGTTACAATTTGTGTACATGTGAATTTAACGATGCAATGTGTGTGATGCACTCAGTGTTTTTAAAGTGATATTATTACGATATTAATTACATTAATGTGCAGCAAAAAATTAACTTTATTTAAAGGGTAAGGATTGTACTGACGCTGCAGAAATGTAAACGAAAATTTTGCTTAGAGATATTGTGGTCTTATTCAGAACTTAGAAAATGAAAGTCTATAAAGTGCTTTAAAAGGTTTGTCTGACTACGAAATTTGGCTATACTAAGGTTTGTTGCTTTAAAGTTTACGTTATTTGTGTGTTAATGATTGTATAAATGCAAAATTAAAGTATATGCGTAAGAATGTCTGAAGTTAGATTTTTTATTTAAAATATTGTAATGCAAATGCTCAAACGAAACAATTTTAGGTAATCTCAGTTTGGTGATCGTACTTTTCAAGTCTTTTAATATTTTTATCTAAATTAATATATTTTCACTTTTTCAGCAATTTTCGAATAAAAAACGCAAGCTCCAGTAGAAATTTTTATGAAGATTTTGTCTCTAGTTCAACAGAAAGCAACTGAAGTAGCTGTTAACGACTGCAAGAGTATAAGTATGAACATTCCTTTCACTCCAATTGTCTTTGTAGCAATTCCTTTACGCTACTTGGGTTACGGAAGCGAAATATTACTTGTCGATTTCTCTACCTACCTCACTTTACTCACAATGAGGTAATCATTAACTTGAGTCACATTTAAAAGCCTTTCTATGGTATTGTATGACAGTATGAGCATTTGACTCTTCTCTTCTTTCTGCTTTGTGTTGAAATCATTACTTGCGCTACTAAATTACATCCTTCTACCAACTAGGAAAACAACAAAAACACAATGATTTCATAACAGTTATAAAGTAGCTACCATTATGTAGCCATGAGAATGTAATAACCATTTTTTGGTTTGAGGTTTTTCAGCAATTCAATGTGTTACACAATGCCATTTAGTGCGTTTCTTTATTCACAAAGAGATATATTTTCATATACTGATAAATGTGTCAATGTACGATTGTTAAAATAATTAAAGCATTGCTTTGCTGCATGAGGATAATAGAAGTGATGACACATGTTGTATGTGCTGCAGATACTTAATTGCATAGAACTGAATACAGTAGGCTTATGATATTTAAGTGTGATATGTATTGTAAAAAGTGGTCATTTGGAGATTTCTAAACCTTTTTTTTCATTGATAATAAACTGGTATTGAATTCTTAGTGCAATTCATATGAAATTGTGATAATAAAGCAAAAAAGGCATTTTATTAAAAAAAAACTGTAATAGAGAACTTTTACGCATTTTTTAAACTTTCATCATGATACTTACAAAAGTGAGTTCCAGTATACAGCTTGAAATTTAAAATCACTGTATTACAACGCCCTAAGGCGAGCCCAAAGATGATTTTGTCATATTGCCTAATAATTGCCTGATATTTTTGATACATTTTTTGAGTGTTGTAATACCCTTTACTTAAACTTGGGCTTTTATAACATTTTTAAGACACGTACAAATAAAATGTCTTTGCTCTCAATAATAGTGGAAATGTCAAAATTTATGCCTGCTCAAAAGAAATGCTTTAAATGCTTTTAAGTTTGTGTGAAAGATCACTGAATAGTGATAGTTTGTGATATTTCTATAGAAACATATTTTGAAAAAATTTCCTTTTTTTAGTATTTTATAGCATGAGTGTAGAAAAAATCCTACTAAATTCAAAACACTACCAAGAAGCCATGACTAATTATCTAAAATGTTAGTATGTTTATCAAACAACAGCTACATTTTCAGAAAAACTTCGAACATTAAAGATACTGTTTAGTTTATCAAAGTTGCAATAAATTGTGCTATAGAGAACTTTTCCCATTTTTTTCCAAGATATATTTTGTCATTCCAAACTTAATTATTATTCAAACAACTTTTTTCACCATCCTCCAAAAACCATACATACATAAAGTATTAAAAGTTAGCTGCAGTATAGAGTTTTTACAGTTTGGAAATTCCTTTGGGTGCCCTTAACGCTAAAAAGTTTTCTATATAACCTGGCAGTACCTGCTATTTTGATATCAACGTTTCCACTTGCTTAATTTCTTTTTCTTGTAAATTCAGCGACATTAAAGATTCTGTTGAAATTAAGTTAAATTATCCTTTGGGTATTTTGTAGTCCTTTTTTTCTTTTCTTGTTCTATGGCAGCAACTGTTACTGATGTCTCAAATTTTTAATTTAATGAAGTGATAATTTGTGAATTTATTTCAAAGTAACCAAGTAAGCGGCAACCAACTAAGTCTTAAGCTTTACAACTTTTACATTTACTAAAGAACTTATTTAACTTTTAAAGCAAAGTGTTAATAGTGTTGCTAGCAAATCCTTGAAAAGCTCTTACTTTTTAGAATCAACGAAGCGGAATTTCATTAAAATTTTTAAAATAGGACGGTACTTTAACTTTAAACGAAACGAGCTTTCTAGAAAAAAAATATGTGTTTTATTTTAACTTAAAACAAATTTTAGTTACAGAGTTTAAATTAAGCTTTGCAATAAGAATGAATAAATGACGTAATACGAAGTAATTTTTAATGTATTTATGAAGCATTTGCAATTAGAAATTGCCATTAAAATGCTCTTAAGCTTTAAGGTTAAAATTTTGAGTTTTAAAATACAACATATTCGTCTCTACACAATAACAGCATAAAACATCAACTCTACTGCAACTGACTGCATTTATTTGCAACAATTTCTAGTCGGCTTGTTGCATTCATGAATTCTTCACTGTCATGTTGTCTTAAGTGCTTGTTTTTGTAATTTCAATCTATTATTCTCTTTTGTTTTATTCTTCAAAATATTCGCTTTTATTTAATTGAAGTTTTTCTCATTTATTTGTTATTTTTCTACAATGGCTGGACGTTGAACAAAGCTTCATTATTTGATCTGCTGCAACTCGACGAATACAATTTCAGCAGTTTCAGCATGAAAAGCATGCTGTACAAATAAATATTGTATTTAGCTCTAAAAGCAAAATAAATGAGTATGAAACTATTGCACTGCTGTGTACCATACGGGTTACAACTTTCGAATTGCTAGAGTCAATAAAGAATATCTTTATTTTTGTGTAGTATTCATAGTAGTCAGACTATTTTTCTATTTTGCTTTGATATTTGCTGCAGTAGTACTTCTTCTGCATTATGATTTGATACAAATAAAAAAAAATTTAATTGGATTTATATGGATCGTAGCCAGGCGGATGTAAAGATAAATAATAATAAAACAAAGCAGATGCCAGTCAATTAAATCTTTTCATTAAGAATTTATATTTTATTTAATTCCTAAAATGTGCGAGTATAATATTTAAGTTTTGCGATAGTGTTTAGAGTTTAATAAACATTGGTTGTTTTCAGACTAGCGCAGTGTTTAAACATAAACGTCTAGTGGCTACATGGTTTTTAAGTAAAATATAAAAGTGAGTAACGCAGTACATACATAGCTCTGATCCTAAGGACAATCTTGAAAAGGTTAATTAAGTATATTGCACTTTTTGTTCCTTTGGATCTTGGAATAATAGTGTCTTCTAGTCCTGGTTAGCAACAAGACAATTTTGTATACATTCCTAAGTTCTAATATTTCACTCCATTCCTTCACCGCTACTGTCAGTGTTATCAGCCTTTGTTCACTTCAGCAGCATACTTTCTCCTCTCATTGATACTTTGATTTTTTCCCAATTTCTAAAAAGTGATAATTTTAATGACATGTCGGATTGAAAATGACAAGAGTTGCTAGCACGCAGCCAAAATTTCTTGGATTATGCAAAGGTTAGAACACAAGAACTGTTTTTGCCAAGTATTTTCAATTTATCAGTAATTCTTTATATTCTGCCGTAATGTGAAAATCAGAATTGCATTTTATGTTTGTAGATTTGTAAGTCAATTATCTACATTTGCATATGCGTGTGGAAAAACATTTCCTGAAATAAATGTAAAATTTAATCTTTTTTCATTTGTGGCACATTAATTCTGATTTTTCTTTTAACAAAAAATTTTAATTGCATTTTAATTAAAAACTATGAGTGAAACCTTTTACCGTAGAGTGTGTGTAAAAATATGAAAAAAGAGGAGCAAAAATAAGAGAACATTTGAAAATGAAACTTTCACATACTTAATTTTTATATTTTGCAGGTCCTTAAATAGCTGCTACAGTTTTATTCTAAAAAAATTTTTTAAAAAAATATTTTTTTTTTCTTTAGAGAGAAAATGTAGATTTGGTGAAAAAATTCTTAACGCAGCAATTAAAAAAACTTTCTTAACATCCCAAAAGTAAGATCTGATGAGAATACCGTATTAGGCTGTCGAAAGTCCTAGAGGCTTACAGTTGTGAAACAAAGTTTTGTTCTCATTTATTCGAAAAGTATAACTTCAAGTAAGTTATAGAAGAACAAAAATCTAATTAATTTTTGGCCTGGCAAAATTAGTAAGTAATCGGATTATCAATAAATTTTCAACTAAATTCCGTAATTTTATTATTTTTTTAACAATTTCTGCTCTGAATTTTATTCTTCCGCTGCTTTAAAATAACGTAATCTTCTTCCACTTGTATTACTTGTAGTGCGATTTAAATACGGAAACGGAAACTTTTTGCCGTCATATCTCTAGGGGTTTATATGTGCACAACAAAAAACTTTTCGTTATTATTCTCTGTAGCAAGCAATTAGCGTAGTGTGTGCGCAAATTTTTAATTGTGCTTGCTGGTAACACTGAATGAATGTTTTCTTTATTTTTATCAAAACATTATTTCTTTGCACCAGTATTTGTTTTCTTACCAAAAAACCAACAACTAAGACACGCCCTAACACACACACATGTACTTACTTCTGTGGTTAAACGCACATGTTTAAACGTTTGTCTGCAAAGTATTTTCTAGCATAAAACGTGATTCCTGTAAAATGTAGGGTGAGTTGTACATGAGTGGTGCATCCTTTATTTTAAATATTTGTAACATTTGAGCTTTTAAAATTTGGAAATTTTTTTCAATGAACTAAAGGTCTAAGTTTTTAATCAGGAAGTCGTGGAAAAAACACTTCTCATAATACCGTGTGAAATAGTTGTTCAAACAAGTGGTAAAGAAAGTTATATGTCCATTAGAAAATAAGCAACTTTTTCTTACTAAAAGCAGGTGGAACTTAAAAAATTATTAATCGTTATTGAGAAACTGAGCGAAATACATAAGTAAGATCTTATTTTTACTGGGTTTCTGATAAAATTGTTTTTGTTGTGAATCCTTCTCAGAACATTTTAACTCATAGACCTGCATTCAGACAATATACACCTTTTTTGAGGTGTGCCACTACTGAGCACATGACGAAGCCTCACTATTTCACTATTGATATATTTATGTATGAATATTTTCTTAATAGCATCTATGCTTTTGTATTCATTTCTGCATAGCAATGCCATCTTTATATCCTAACACTGTTGAATGAAAACGCTGTAAAAGATGAATGAGAGAAGAACTAAATATTTGCACGTACATTTCAAAAAAAAATTATAATAACGTTAAATTACATTTTTGTTGGATTTTGCTCGTCAAAATATTTCAAGGATATTATATTCACTTTCTTCAGAGAAGAGTTTTATCTGTGCACTTGCAGTGTGCATATAAATTATTTTTTTTTTTTTTTCAAAATGTGTTTTTCTAAAGAGAAACCTTCACAAAATTATAATGATAACTGTTTGTTTGTCTTAAGAATATTAAATATAGATAATGGATAAAATGGATTTAAGAAATAATTAATCAGAAAATATCCTTTGAAATGCAAAACACGCTTACAATTTGATGTGTGCTTTAATGACATCATTTATGACCTTGCTGTCAGAAAAGTTGAAAGCTACAGTTGCTATATTCCATAAAATGAATTTATGCTTCAAACGAATTTTTTTTTTTAATATCCGAAAATGTTTATTTTTTCTAAGGTAATTTATTTTTTTGATTCAGCCACGCACTTACAACAATTTCTAAAATAAAAAAATTTAAATATAACATAATTTTTTATTTGCTTGCCGGTTTCCTCAACCCATTTGAATTTGTAGGTTTAAAAAAGTGAACTCAAGTAATAATTATTTGTACTCGTAACCCAACAGATTATATATAAAGCAATCTAAGTTTTTCAGAACCAATCATTTACCAATAACAAATTCATTATTTTGAATTATTTAATATCCTTATATGGTTACACCAAATAAACACTTTTAGCTTTCCTCAAATACAAACATTCACTTAGCTGTGTAGAATTGTTTTCCCAAGAAACACTTCAGTAGTGTTTAAATTATTTTCCACATCGATTGTTATCTAAACACTTAAGTACATGGGATACTCATTAACAGTTCATGCAACACAAAAGTATGCTGCTGCTGGTTGATATCTTTCCATGTTGTATTTTTATTTTCATACTTTTATAAAAAAAAACATATGAAAAAAGAATATTAAAGATTTTTATTTTTCAAAAGAAGAGAAAAAATCTGCAAAAAATTAAATTCATTGGGTCACTTTGCCACTTTAAAAATGCTCAGCAGCTTAAGTTCTCTTGAGAAATTTTTTTTTTTTTGCGCACTGAATTTATTTTGATATTTTCTGATGGCTTTATATGTTTCTAAGAATTAAGAAATAAATAAAAATAAAAAGTTTTTATGCAATCAAGGTTTCTTGGTCGCACATATTTTTCTTTAATTTATATTAATATATAGCTAAAGTCTTCTAGTGCATCCACTAATGTCAGCATGGCCGTCTCTATTACTTTGTATAGTGTTACGTAGTACACATTTGCCTGTTTTGAGATACATACTTTGACTTGTTCTCTAGTTTATGTATGATCCAGTCATAAGTTCCTTTGATCTGTAGTTTTTATCTTGAATGTCATTTAAATTTATCACATTATCACTGTTGGTAGTAAATAATTATAAAAGTAATTAATAAATTTCTCCAAATTTGTAAATAACTTATTGAGTTATAATTATGAACAAATTTTTTAATTTTAATTTGCCTAAAATGGTGTTTCTTAATAATGCACACAGAATTAATCAAAATTGATTGAGAAACTATAGAATTAAAACAAATTTTTAATACTTAGTTCTTTAAATTACATCACTTAAGTTAAGAGCAAGGAACCTTAGTTTGTAAAAATCTATTCTCATGTCTTTCTGTTGCAGTATAACTTCTTTGGCTAACCCTCTTTCGCTTTTCTTAAGCACATAAAACCATTGCATATACCTGTGATTAACTTATATTTAACTTTATAAGTAAACGCTACCAGCAAAAGAGTTTTTCTTGAACTTTCAATGTTTTCATTTTTTTTTTTGTACCTTATTACCCTTATTAGCGTTAACTTTGCAAAGTTGATGAAAGACGTATTAATGAACAAAGCGGCTATGTTATGGCAACGCTTGTTCACAGAAAAGTTTTACCCTTTTTTTATTGTTGTTGTTGGTTGTTGTGTTGTTTTTCAAAGTTCACAAAAAAAGTAGCATGAAATTGAAAAACTTTACGAAATTTGTTGATATTGTAATTTTCGACTTTACATTTATTAATAGACCCTTTAAAATGATTACTTTATTTACACCGTATTATTAGCTGCTAATATCCTGTTAACACTTTTTTTTTGCAATTGAATTTTATTATTTAGTTGCAATTCTTAATTACAAAGTAGAAGTTCATAAAGATTTTCACTGCAGAGACCTAAAAAAGTTTCTTTTTTTTAATAAAAAAATTACATTTCTGTCAATTTTGTAAAACAAAATCTGCTACATACAGAAATGCATATTTATGTAGTCACAATGAAAAATTTTCCAGTTTTCTTTCATAGGAATTAAAAAAAGTTGCAGACTTTAAAAGAACTGGTATCTTTTGCCATCAATATTTATGGGAAATCCATATGAGAATACCAAAGCTAAGCTTCAATGTACTACGAGTGTTCATGCAAAACTACACACACAGCGACACTCACTTGCTGTTAAAATGGAGCAGAAGATATTAACGGAAAACAGCAATAAAAATGCATTTTTATGAGCAACGTGGAATATATGTAAATCTCCATTGAAAGCATGTTTTCATGTGAGCCAAGGTAAGGTGAATGTCATGGTAAAATAATAGTGTAAGTATTTGCATTGGAACTCCTTGAAAGCGGAATATGGTTAGCTGTGTAGATATGTAACTTGTTAACGATGCAAAAATACTAAGTATGCAGTACATATTTTCAGCTTTCAGAACATTTTTTTTTTTTTTTTGGATTAAGTTTGTAAAGAAATATTGCTCATAAATATTGCAGCATATCAACATTCGGTAGCTGTGAATCTGTCCAGTTGTATTCCATTTAAAAATGGAAAAAACATAGCTTTAAGCAACAAAACAAATGTTTGAGTTCGTATACATAAAAATAAAGGTGACATGATTTTGATTAACAGACAATACCCTTACTAATCGAAAATATACCATTTATGAGATGTTGTTTTTGAAAATTGTATTTATTCAAAAAAAATTATCTTAACTATAAATTGTGCATTATTACTGCTAAACGAAACTATTGAAGCTTTCATGATTAGTATAACAAATATTCTTGAAAAACTCATAAAAACTTTTTTTTTGAATCAATGATTCATTGAAAATTCAAAACCAACAGGTAGAGCTCAAAATAGGAAATACAACATTTTTAACTTTCAACAGTTAGTTAACGAAAATTATAGGTGGAGTCTTTGACTTTATAACGAATCGACGAGCTTGCTTCTATCGTATTAACCTTTGCTGAACTTTATACATATCAGAACTTGATTTATACATACCTGCAGCCTAAGTTAAGACTATAGAGTTTCATAAGCTTTCATAGCGGTTTAAAAAAATTATTGCTGTCTGTTAAAACATAAGTGCACGCTAGATGCAGTTTTTACGTTTTTGCTTATACTGAGATACCTTCAGTGTAACGTTATTTTCCATTTTGATGATTAAAAATTTTTATTATTAAAAAAAAAGTATTATGCTCATATACTTGAAAATAAAAAGCTCTTCACTGTACACATGTGTCCAATGCTCGTCAGGGCTTAGAATGACTGTGCCCAACAACAAAAGACCAACAAGCTGTAAAATGTACAAAACACGACTAAAACCACTAGAGAACAATTCACCATTGCTAACGTTGAACAAAACATGACATGCAGGTTGTACACAGGTTGAATAAAGCAAACAATTTAAAGCAGTCCTTCGCATTTATAAGGGCATAAGAGTGTTGGATAGTTTTTATTATTTAAACTTATTCTCAAAGATGAAAATTACATATAATATAAGATGCTTAATAAAAGTCCTGTATATAAAAATTCTATATATTAATTTAAAATAAAATTTCCTAAATGGAGTAGTTCCAATTAAAAGTCATACAAAACATTTGAAAATATTAATGACACACAAAGAAAGCTTAACAAATAATAATACAATAAGTCTTTTCAGTTAGCGTAGGAAACTTGAAGGTCCGAAAGACTTTGGCAAAAAAAATGTTAAATTTGAAACAATAAATGTCCAAATCGATGATATATTGATTTGTGCTAAGAACTAATCAACACTTTGCAAAAATTAAATTTGTTGAGGTCGCATTGTATTGACTTAAAAAAATTCATTCTAAATTGATATAAAACTTGTGAAAACTAATCTCCGTTGGTGGTATAAAGCAAACATCTTCAAATACCGTTTAAGCCCAGCATTTTGAACTCTCATTTTATTTTTCATTTGACTACAGTTCAACAACATACCTACAACGTTCAGTTTATGGTTTAATTTAAGATGCTGCGCTAAATTTCAAAAGGGTTCTCTTGCTACATGCTGACTTCGATCGTCTTTTTCATCTTTATCCTTTAAGTCATCATCACAATCATCGTTAACAAAATGACGGTGCCAGTGTTGCACAGCACGTAAACATTTTGTGAAAAAGAAAAGAAAAGAAAAAAAGCAGATGACACATGCGAATGTAGCTCTACAAAAAGAAAAAAAAAAATTAAGAGAAAATAAAAATGAAAACTTAAAAGAAAATTCTATCTGTTAAAAAGAATTACGACGGATTTTTTCGTCACAATTTTTTGGCTCTTCCGTATGTAGAAGTAAATCTGTGGGACATTGCTTCCAGTTGTTATAGATTTATATTTATTTTTTCGAAAGCAAATGCGCATTTATTACTATTAAATTTTAATTTGATTAAAATTGTAGTTGCGATTAAAACTCGTTGTGAAACATTTTAGTTTCTTTTATGTTCATATTATTTTAGTTCCTCTTCATATGACTCTTTAACTAGCCAAGTCGTTTTTGATAATTCAATTATCTTAAAAGTTAGTAAAAGATTCTTCTTACATTTTCTGTCCGCTTCACATGAAATGTCCGGTGAGCTTCATACACAAAACTGTAATATTATTATGGCTACAAGACACTTAAAAATAGTAATCGCTAACAAGCTGCCAAAATGCAGCGCATACTTTGTCATGCATGTGAAGTGGAAGGGACTAAGGTCAACATTGTCCACTTGCGCACATTAATGCCAAACTTATTTTTTTGCTTTTTAAAAATTTGAGGAAGACTTTATCCTACAGTATCTTTTTCATATAAATGATACCATAAATATTCATTAAGTAAGATTTTTAGCAAAGGCAGAGTCACACAAGAATCGCTTTATTGCTTCCATAAATCAGAAAAAAAAGTTTTTAACGTACAGGAAAAAGATTTTTAGGAAATATTCTTAAAACAAAGCGCTGTAATCCTTGATAAAAAAAACAAACAAGTTGTTTTGCATTGAAAAAAAAGGGTTTGCTGACTTTTCAAAGCACATGCAAAAATCAAGTGCTTTGCTGCTACAATAATGCAATCGTTTGCAATTTGCACTTGAATGCAATTTAGTTACTGTAAATATGCAAATGTGCTGACGCATATAAAGGAATACGAATACGCCAGCGTTGAATGCATTGAACTTTTTTTTTACACCGTATTGCTTGTAACACTTAGCACCATTCAAGGTCCGAGCATATTAATATTTTCTACAGCAAATTCATTTATGCAACATACAATAGTTGGGAAGCGAAATGGCAACAATTGCATGCGGATGTGGAGATTGTGTTGGCAACTAAAAGTTTGCAATATTTCTGTATTCCTGTATTACATTTTCATTTCAAAAGTAAAGCAATATTTTTACCATTAAAAAGTTGCCAGCATGCACGAAAATATGCACGGGCCAAACTCTGTTAAACAGAACAACTCTTTTCTCAAAGAACATCAATGAACATCATGATTTGTTTCTAAGCATAATTCCATAAGAATATCTTTTTATGCAGATCAGGAATTGAATTATTCTACTGCTAATCTAAGGATATGAATAACTCTGAAAAGATTTTGAAAAAGATATTAATTTCGTCTTTTAAATATTATCCCTGCAGAAGTGTCTAAATAATTTGTTCTGATAAAATAAGAAATAAAATGTAATGATATGAAATTTTTCTATTACATGAATTACTCTTACTTTTTTATATAAATTAGTCATTGAATTCAAAACTTTGAAATTTTTCTTAAAAATTGTAGCATATTGGAAAAAATCTGTTACAATAATTGACTGGATCTGGCCCATCCAATTTTCTTTTTAAAAATAAGAATGAAGATATAAACTGAAGCTTGCCAGACCTCAGATGCTCAAGCAGATTTTTGCATGACGTTGAAGTAACTTTTAAAAAATTATTCATTTGCAATAATTTCATTTCATTTCATTTAAATTAACAGCAAATGGTGCCTACAATTTGAATGACAGCGGAAAATAGCATCACAAGATATGAAAGAGAAAAGATTCTGCTGAAATCACGATATTTAAATTAACGATTAAAAATTAAAATAAAAATTGAGTGCATAAAAGATTCTCAGCACGAAATTGCTATGTGCAAAACGGCGTTCATTGAAGCCACTCCAAAAAAATTTTTCTGTACAAATGTGAAGTGTTCTGTAAAGCACGTGTATGGCGTATATACGCTGAATGGAAATAGGTGCTGCGACAAGAACACAGTGCAAGGTTGCTATTGGATATGTGCATTTTAACAAAAAGCACTTTATCGAAGTTTGTTCGAAAACTTAACATATGAAGGGAAGTAATAAATAAAAAAAAAATGTATTAAAAACTACGACCAGTGTTTCTGTTTTTCATTAGCTATATCCGTAATTTTTTGTCATTGTATTCGTTAGAAATAATTTAATTATATATATTTGCCTTGGGCTGTGCAAGCAATTTAATTTTAATGCGAATTACATTGGGCTTAACTAATTTATTTTACTAATGCAATATTAATAAGACGCAAAAATAATATTATCTGAATTAAAAAATTTATTCAATTCCTTGCGGCACCTAAAAAAATTAAAAAAAAAAAATGTACAACATGACGCATGAGTAACATTTAATTTATTTAGAGAGCATTTAACAAAGTGTGTACACTTGTATAACCTTTCAACATTTTAATTTGTTTTTTAAATGCAATGTCGATGGATCTGAAAAATTCATGCATACCAAAAAATGAAACATTTTTAATAATTAAACTTTTTTAAATTGTTTCTTTGATTGTTTATGTAAACGAATTGCTAAATAAGTTAACCAATTAATCAACGCTTGAATTATTAAAAAGTTTCTCACTGTAACACTTAAGTGCTTTATTTTTTTTTCATTCAAAAAACCCCAGAATTTAATTATTCCTGGAAACAATGAATTGTTAAAAAGGGCTCGTGATGCGGAACATAAAATTAAACTCAATTCTTTCTTATGTGTCTTAACGCTTCAGTGATTAGTAATTTTAACGAAAAAACTTGAGCAATGATCCGTATTAGCATCCAAATGCACAAGGGCATGTAGAGTACCATTATTGAAACACCTACCCTACTTTGATGAATTATTAAAACACACGTACTCCCACATGAATGGGCATATATGCTCTAATACAGCAGTCTTTGTTTGTTTTATTTCCTCATGTGATCTCATGCGCAAATATATATCAGGTTGATGATGGCATGATGATGCTGCTTCCAAAATCCATTTACAAAATTTCAATTAAAAATAAAATTTTTTGAGCATCAGCTTAGATTGTGTATGTGGGATTTTCAAATTTATCATATTTTCATTGTTTTGTTTGTCATGGGAATTTTTATTATATTCTGGACCATAGCGCGCACATAATAAAACACTTTATTTATTACTGGTTAAAACTTTTCATAAAATTCTTATTTTTAATATTTTTAAAACAATAAAACTTCAAAAATATGTTTCATTTTATTATATTATTTACATAAAATAAATTTTTTGTAAGCCAAGTTTGGTAAGAGCATAAATGTTTGCGTGAGTAATGTATTCTTTTTATCTAAAACTATGTAGAAAAGGAGTATTCAAATATTTTTGGACTATATATTATATTTTTGGAGTCAAAAATTGTGAAGTCGCTTTCATGAAAATGACCGGATATCGTTGTTCAAAGGTACACTAAAAATAAATTCCTTGAACAATAACCCATAATTAATTCACATTCAGAAAAACTGTTACAAGCAATAGGGCAGAAAGTGACTACTGGATTTAGAATTTTATCGCCAATCTATGCTTAAAATTAAATTTAACTATACATTGCAAAAGTGATTGCACTAATTTAAATTTTCGATTGAAAAACTGAAGTTTTAAAACGTTCTGTTGCTATATGTTTATTTTTAAACTGATTTTTTTTTTATAAAAAGTTGGTGAAATAATTTTAGCAATCAGTAAAAAATAAAAAAAACTAAACTATGCAAACTGAAACTTTCATTAAATATTTTCTATTTTCACTGCAAAGAGCAAATAGTCTCATCATGTAATTTGTTGCCTGCAGTACAGAAATTCATTGTCAACATAAAAAAGAAAAATGATATAAAACCTGTACAAAATACGCAGGTGGCAGGAAGACAACATTAACATGTATATGTGTACAACAAAAAAAAGCACACAACAAAATATACACTAATAATAATACACTAAGAGTGAAATCATACTCGTATGATATGTAAAAATGTGAACATAAAATAAATCTATGTCAGAAAAATTGCAATTTTGTGCAAATAAAATATGGTAGAGACAATGACAAAAAAGCGCAATATTCAACATCATAATGATAAAAAACAAACCAAGTCACAACCTTATGCTGACGACCTCTAATGATTTGATACACAAGAGATCAAAAATAAAAAATTTAAATAAACTCAAAGAAATAATAATTTCACGAAAACTTTTATATGCGCAGGTAGGTGATTTAAAAAATGATAATCATGTGTAAAAAGGTTGCACTGGAAAAATAGTTTTTAGTACTTCATTATTGCTTAAAACTTTAGATCTCTCTTAATATAAATTTATAAAATTTTTCCTATCGGTGCTCTTTATCCCCTGATAATAGTAGAGTTTTACGCTGACTTATTTACCTGAAATCATTTCAACGTATTTTCAATAAATGTTATCAATCTAACAATTATGGTATATCTATGGTTTCGTATAGTTAAAACTTAATTTCGTGTACTAAATGTTTTTTTTTATTTGGATTAATTTTTCAATTGAAATAAAGTCACTTAAATTATTCGCGTCACTAGTATTTCCTTATCTTCTAGCATCACCAGTGGCAAATCTTTAGTATTGTTAAATGCAAAACACTAAAATTTAACATCTAAATTAATTTTTTGCTCAATACCGCATCAAATGAATTTTCTTGGCTGCAATTTATTTCTAGCACAAAAATTGACTTGTTTTTTTAAACCCATATCCCTTTAGTTTAAAAATAGAAAATACTAACACAACCTGCAGCAGCATACACTTTAACACCTCTAAAACTTTATCATTGGGATTAAATTTTTAAATTACTTCACTTCTTCTTCGGAAACCTTGTATGTATAAGCTAAAAATAGCAGTGTCCTTTGCTCAGCCTGCAGCCTGTCAGTGCATATTTTCTAGGTACTTGCAGCTCATTCCTAGTAAAGAATTTATCTCTCACTAAGTTATGTAAGTGTTATGAGAAAAATGAACGCAAAATGCTGCCGCAGGCCAAACCAGTATTTAACAAGCCTAGGTTAACCAAAGTATTCGCATGCATACACACAGCCACACGCAGATATGAATTTATCTTGAGTTTGTCCCATAAACTTTGTTCATATATACATAAACCTATATTTATGTATTTATTGTAGAAATGTAACGTCGTTTTCTATGTACGTAAGTATGAGTCTGTCTGTATTTACCTTACGTCGGTGTCTGCCTATCCTTAATTGGTACAAAGTAGTTTTAACGGATTAAATATGACAATAATTTTCATTTTCACAGTGGACGTCAGTGGAAATTTCGGAGATTAGAGGATTTTAGTTAACGTTGTGTCGTGCAAAAATAATTGCAATAATTATATTAATAATATTTACTTAAAGAATAAGAAATTTCAAAAATAATGTTTGGCCATTACAAAAATATTTTTTTTTTGTTATATGAAGCTTTCATGAAAGTAATTTTGATCTTTTTTAGCACTTCTTCCTTGAGTTTATAAATTTTCCTAATCTTCAAGACCTCACCTCATTTTTCCAAACATATTCTCTACCTATTTTATTAAAAATTCTTCATTTTAAAATTAATAACTTTTATAACCTTAATCGTATGTTACCTTATTTATATGTACAGTAATTATAATTAATCTATAATTTTAGCTATCGCCTGTAAAAGCCTCTAGACCATAAAAGTTGGCAAAAAAAACTTTTTTCAGTCATGTAGTATGTAAATAAACAATGCTACATTTGAAATTGTGCTCGAGCACTTCAACAAATTTCTGTCAATTAAGCACACAAAAGTGCAGTTTTTTCTGCAATGGCACGTATGTAACATGCGCTGCAGAACGAAGTAAAAACTTTATGGCTCTTAAGCTACCTGCATTTCTAAGCTGCATGCAAAGTTAAGCAGCTGCGTTGCTGGGCATTTTTCAACTATGTTATTTGCACTTTTTGGCTAACAGGCAAAACTCTCTGTGGTATTTTTTGTTGGAAAACTTAAGTTGGCATAAGCTCAAACATTTCGGAAAAAAAAAGTATGCCGTTTTCACGCATCCGGTGAAAATATAATAGAAAATGTGAGCGATTGTATGCACTTGCGGAGGGATATGTGAACTATCAAATGTTTTGTGATGTTAGTAAATATAGTCAAAAATTGTTGAAAAATATAAACAATATTGAACAACTACATAAGTTTTAAAAAAAGCCGATAAAACAATGAAAATTGAAAAATTTTAAGTTTTGATAAAAATGTTACTTAGGTTTTTGGCAATATGTTAATCTTATTTGAAATTATTCTACAACATTTTTTTTCCTATTCTTAAAGCATTTAAAGCTTGCTCTGAAAACAAACTGGAAATTAAGGGCAGTATTGCTTTTTTAGTACTTATGGGGAGAAACACGTCAAATGTCCAAGCGCGGCGCGCGAGCGCTAAATTCTGTTGTTTTCAACAACATAAATGTACCTAAAAAAATTTTCCGACACATCATTTCGATGTATTTTTTCCTCAGCTGGTTTTGTCAGATTTTTCCGAAATTTTCCATTTTCCTGGTGAAAAATCACAAAACGTTTTATATCTTATATTTTTTTTAAATGCTTTTAATCGAAAGCTGAGGTTTTTTTACATTAAAAAAGATATTTTCCAACGAGTGTTTCAGCAGTTTGCTATGAGAAATACAGCGCAAAAGGGTATTTCGCATGTATTTTGTTCTTGTAACTTGAGTAACGGCAAGAGTTAAACGAGTCGATGGGTTGAAGACCAAATTACAGGAACAAAATCGCTTTGCTCTGGTGTACGCTCATTCGTAATGAAATGCCCAACAACACTGAATAAAAACAACATAATAATTAGTTACAACTCTCACCTGGTCTTTCATAAAATTCATACTGAAAAAGTACCATCCTCATTTTTTTACGTAAAATTCATTTCATTGTTTCACTGTGTTTCATTTCACATTTGCATTTTTCCATTCATCAGTGAGAACCCATTCTATGTATGTATAACCGCATTACGACTACAACAAAAAGAAGGAGAACAAGACAAAGACATCCTTGAAAAGATGTCAACAATCAAGAGTCGGCACTAAATAAATGTAAGAGGTGGCGGTAGCTCATTATTTCAGGCAGACAGGTATCACCTTTTAATGTTGCAACTTTTTGGCATCACTGCTTCCCGCTTCAGTTTGCAAACTAAGCAACAGATGCAAGTGATGATAACAATATAATTTCCAGTGTATGCTTACTTTGCGTCACGATCTTTGTTAAGCTTTTTCTGCATCTGAAATGTCTTTTTGTGTTGTCTTTTCAAAAGTCTCGCTAATTTATTGCAGAAACCAGATATTGAAAGAGAGCGTGGCAGTAGCAACGTAGATGGCTGATGCCAAAATAGTTAAGCTAATTAAAATGCTAGAGTGTTTAGCTTTGGCTACGTATCAACGAAACTATGTCCGCGTGTAGCTAAAAATGTATGTACATAATGTCTGACAATTCATTACATCTCATAGCATTGTTTTTATCATAATTTTTAAAACAATTGTGACTTGTGATGCCAAAATCTAAAGGATTAAAATATTTTAGGAGATATGTTTATGGATTCAGGTTACACTATTATAGCTTGACGTCACTGAGCACATTAGCCGCAACTCCCTTTGTTGTCGTAATTTTTTAATTATTTGTTTATGTTGTAATGTTATGGTATCATTAGCTTATTATTATTACTAAAAACTCCCAATGCAAGACACACTAAAAATGTCGATAGTTATTATTGCTTAAAGATTTTTATTATAAAAAAAAACTTGATTTTTTTTATAAATAAAAACAGTTTAGTTTTCAGTAAAATTTCTATACCAACATACACAACGCTAGGTAAATAAAAAAAGTGATATCCTAACAGGAAGTTGTTGCAGATGTAAAAATAATTGCATTTTATATGAAATTGGTTTTAGCTTTGTGCAACTGCTCTTTCGGAAATAAAGTTAATGTCAAAGAAAATGTAAACGTGAAGGTAAAGAAGCAGAATAAAGTTGATAATCATAAATTCACGGAAATTGATGTCATTACGGGGAAAAATATGGTTTCTTTTAGAAAAACTAGTCAGCGCTCTTTAAGTAACAGTTTCTTGTGTTTTTAACCATACATCAATGATTTTCTACTTTTCTTTGGAACTAAAAATATCTTCAAAATCACAAAAAAAATACTCAGCGAAAAATAAAACTTTTCTTTTTGAATTCATAATCAAAAATTTTATGCCAAACATGTAACAAAAGAAGTAGCAGAAAAATATTTCAGCAAAAGTTTTCATCGACTTATCGCAGCAGGAACAGATTTACAGGAGCTTCTGCTTTTACGCATTGCAACACTTGGTATGCTATGAACGGCTTTCGTACATTCAACATAAACGTTGACTTTTTGCCTGAATGTGTTAGTTTACAATTGTGTGTGCTTACTCGCATGAGTATGTGTCTGTGTGTGCGTGCTTTTGCATTTTTGTTGGTATTTGCGTTTTGACTCAAAGCGATTTGCATAAGCCACAGATTTGTTTTTAAGCTGCATGGAAATATTTCGAAATGTCTTTTTTTTTATTATTAGAAATACAAACAACTATATTACATGACGTATGAGTAACTTTTAATTTTTATGTAAAACCTACAAGTTCTGTGCCTTTTGATAACATTTTTAGTTAGGTTTTTGACCTTTTTTTGCATCATATTTTAAGATAATACTTTTTGAAATAAATTTTATTTTTAATATATCATTATATAAGATATTAAAATTAAAATTTATGTCAAAGTGACCAAAAAACCAAAAAAATTCGAACTTTGAAATATTGCAAAGCAGCAAAATAGTGTAACTCTTTTACTAAAGATTTTTGGTTTTTCATAGTCTGATGGTCGGAATTAACAGTTGTGTGCCTGTAGTGTTCTATAAATAATTTTTTGAGTACCCATTTTTGAGTTGGTAGAGCACTATATTGGCATAATATTTGACATAACCATATGCTGAAAGTACCTGCAAAAACCAAAAAAAAAATATTAGAAACATGCGAATATTATGCCTCAATTTAGTATCCAGCGCAATATGCGAAGTTTTGACACACAACACTGTGCTTAATCCGTTATCACTGCAATAGCGATGATGATGCTTACGCCAGCAAATGCTGCTGTGCGAAAAAATAATTTAGTTTCGTTATTATCTCGGCAAAAAATAATATTGACGTTTGCAAATATGCACAACTCAAAAAAACAACATCACAAATCTTTTGTTATTTTTAGACTTTATCGGATTTTATGACAAAGTTTGGAGCATCTTTCAAAATATGTATGGCTATTAAGTTAGAATATGTAGGATATAATTTCCTTTTTAAGTATTTCAGTTAAATAAAAAGGCAACTGATTGAAAGAGACATAAACAAAATACAGTTTTGAATTTACTGCAAAGCAATTGAATAAATAAAATAAATATGTAAATAGGTGAATATAAAACTTAAAAACTAATTGCTTTTTAATACCTCTCGCTATACTTGCATTTTAAGCCTGCGTTTTACTATAAAGTTTGCTAATGGCTATAAAAAATTTATTGTCAACTGTGAAGAAAAAAATTTTCTTTGGTTTTTGAGAGGTTTAACGAAAGTCGTTAAAATAAAAAAATTTCCCAGTGATATAAATGGATAATATTTCTCTTTCGGGTGCCATATGTAAGAATTTTTGCACTACGAAAGGTATTTAAGAGCTCTTAAATTCAACTTTTAAAAGAATAAATTTCAACATTAAATGTTTTATATTAAATGAAATGTAGTCAACAATTACGCTAGAAACAAATTAAAGATATACAGGAATCGATGCTTTTGAAAAATCTCTTAAAATAAAATTTTTCAATTCATGAACTGCTGGAAATGTTTTAAACTCAAGCATCAAGCTTTAATATGATTTGCCATGATTTTCTTTGAATTTTTTTTGCCTTCGGTTAATTTCTGTCTACCTGATAGCAACATGTTGCCCTTTTTTTATTTTGAAAATTGATTTTACATTAAAATTTTTTCTCAGACCAATGTAAATAGAATTTAATATCTAAGAAACAAATTAAATATCCAATTTCACAGTTTATTTAATGCGATATCACAACAAGTTAAGCTTTTTTCGTTGTTTGAACGCATAAAAGATAACAAAAAAGAAATAAGACAAAACAAAACAAATAAAAGATACAGAAATAAGCAAAGCAAAAGGGTTCTCAAATACTTGAATACAAATTGATTTTTTATTTTTAAAAGAGACTAAGCCTTATTGGATTTTTTTCTGAAACTTTTTTTGAATGCCGTAAAAATTATAAAATTTGTTATTTAAACGAAGCATCAATCATAGCTTTAACTTGCTATAATTTAAAAGTTTTGGCTATTTACATTATTTTTTGAACAAGTAAATCATACAAAACAGCTTATTTTCCTGCAAGTCTGCATTTCCGCATAAATATCTTTGAAGGACACATACAAAACTTTTAGTTCTATTACTAAAATACACTTCAAAAGCTTTAAATGTCTGAGAACAAAATCTGTGGATCAAACCAAAAATTAATTCCGTCTCAACAATATTTTTCTTTCAATAAACTGCCATTTAATATGCGTTAATTGCTTATCAAGTTTCAGTAAAGTATAGTTAATATATTTTCCTGTATCGAAATAACTCTTCGTTTTCCGTCAATTTCATTTTTTCGGAAACCCATATAAATTGTTGTTACTTGGCTAAATAGTAAATACAACTCTGGTATGTTACGACAATAATTTTATTTTAAAGTGTACTTAAAAAATCTTCTTACAAGTATTTTTTTTATTCGTGAAAGTAAGAGATAATCAGCAACAACTCATTAACAGCACTTTTGCTGCATAAGATAGCTAAGTACTTCCAGCAAATAAAAATTGCGAAGGACTATAAAAAACGGAAGCGAAGTAAGACAGGAAATAAGAAGAAGATGAAATTTTACATTAAAAGATAAAAACACGATATTATAAATGGGGCATTCCATGTAAACCGGCTCAGTGCTGCCGTCGGAAGCTTGAACTCAGAACTTGGCCTTTGCCAAGATTAAGATAGCAAGCAACTGTGCACATTCAAATAAAAAAATTATTTGCTGTGTTTTTTTGACAAATTTTAAGTACCTTAAACTCTCTATGAAAATTGCAGCAATACAAAAAGAATTATTTGGGCAAAAAACTGTTATTCGCTGAGTTATATATTATGACATCAAATAACAGTACAAGAAAAAGACCTAAGGTATTAAATCGGTGGTAAAGACCAGCATTTCTTAAGATTATTAACCCACTGAACTTAATATTTCGTACAGTCATAAATTTTGAATTTCGTTGAGTTCTGCGATACTTTGAAAACAATTTAATATTTTTTAAATTTGCTGTTACCATTCAGTTCAACTTGAAACCTTTTAACACTAGCTCATACGTTTTTACAAGATAGTTTACACATAACGCCAGCAGTACTTTAATCTTTATACCAGTATTTTTATTCAAAAATTTCTTCGCAAAATATCAACTCTAAGAGTGTTAGCAGTTCATTCAAGTGCCTGCTTGAATTATATTGATAAATCCTTAGATACCTATACGTGCACATATAAGCTCAATTATTATGCGACATGAACAGCGAATAGAATAAAATTTATGGTAGTATATACCAAACTTCAAAAGTTTTAAAATATTTCTATTTTGAGTCAATTCTGTGCTCTTCTCCTTTATCATAACTATAATCTGCATATACTAAGAACTTCCATAAAGAGCTCATATCAGCGTGAACTTCCTGATACGCTTAATTTAATCACATTTACTGAAATTCCAAAATCATAAGGCTTACTTCCGCTAAGCGTCTCTGCTTGTAGTGTCGTTAATAGATGAAACTTTTTCCCAAACAGTACAAAACATGCTTCATTTCCTACTAAAAACTTAAGCCAAACAAAAGAAGGAAAAGCTCCAAAAATCAAAACATTTCAATATATACAAATACAGCACAAGTTTTCAACTCAATATTAGGTAATGTTGAAAAATCATAATAAGGGTGGAGTATAAAAAGTTTTCTGCACGTTCGTTGTCTAAATGGTTGGGTTAAAAGTTTAAGAAAGCCAACCAGGCAGTCAGCTTTTCTACGAAAACTTGCTTGACTTTGGTAAATGTTAATGGCTGCCATTTAACCAATATAAAGACGACTTAAACATATTTTGTGCGTACTACTCTGTGTAGTGCAAAACATCAGATAAAACCAAATGATTTTCGGCAAAGACCCACAAAGTTTCTATGAACAGCAATTAAGGCAAAAGCGCTTAATTGCCTGCAACTTAGCTAAGAACAAAACTTATGAATAATTTAAACTTTTGCGCAAGTTCGTATTAATTCTGTGAATGTTTTTCATAAATGAATTTAATGAAAAAATTTGATAGCTTTTTTCTGAAAGAATGTTAAAAAAAAAATTTAAAGAAGAAAAATTATTTAATTGCACGACTGAAATAAATGTTATAATAATTTTTATAATAAAAGAAACTTAGCCATGAAAAGCGATCCACTTCTGGCTTGAAAATATTTCGGAATAATTTGTACTCTTCAAATGATATTAAAGTTTGTTAAAACCATTGATTTTTATACGCATACGTTGCATAAATATAATAATATAAATAAAAATATATGAAAACCAAAAAAAAGTGTAATTTCACTCAACTTCGCAAACCAAATGTGAATACTTGTAGAAGCGATATTTGAGAATACCAACTCAATTCAATGCCATGGCCATCACTAGTCATTTTACTTAGCTCGAATGCAGAAAGAAAAGCACACCAAAAATTGAAGTGAATACATTGGATTAAAACCAAAAACCCAAGTATTTCTTTCATTCTTTGTAGTACGCCAGTCAAACATTCTAGAAATCAAAGTCTCTGTGCATAAAAACTGTGTGGAAATAAGCAATTCAATAATCGTCGTTTGAGCATTATATATACGACTTCATTGAATTGTACTGATATATTATGTACATAGAAATACACTTAGAAAATTTTCAAATATTTTCTTACATTTGTTTTTGTGTGGTAAACAAAATGAAATAATGAAAAATTGTGAAATCGGAAATTATTGGAATTTATTTTATGGCCTTTCGATATATCAATTTTGCTAGTCACGCAATTTTTAAAAGAAAAATGTATGAACTACCCATAACTCTACGTTTATCAATCATTTGTAAGTAAGAAACTAAATATTGTTAAGTGGCTCCAAAGCGACTGATCAAGAAAAAAATGAGATTGGCCAATTTAATCGAAAACGGTGCTACTGTCACGCCCATCTGCCGTGAAAGCTATTCGCTATTTAAACTGTATAAACTGAAAATCAAGACTGCAGACAATACCAAAATTTTGCAACATTTTATATTATGCTACTTACTCTGAGTGTAACAAAATAACAACAATATAACAGCTGTCAGTAGGTCATTTCTATTTTTCATATCAAATCTTTGTTACCAGGGTTTAATAAACAATTTTTTTCTCATTGGTACTAGTGATAGAGAGCCCTAATTTCTCTGCTTTCTCAAATCTCAGTTATGCTTTTGTAGTGTTCACATTCCTGTTGTTAGCACTGAAGCATGATGCCATCATCGCTGCTTACAACAAATGAAAATGAGAGTAACGTTTTTTATGAGAGAATAACAAACAGAGCTACGAGGATATCAAGGAAAAGTCAGAATGTGTGCTTGACACGTGTTTGAGTTATTGAAAAATTGAGAAAATGCCAAAGAAAGCTGAGAGGATTTTTCTACATGTAACATACAACCGAAACAGCAGTTCTGTATTTAGAGCACCAACATGAATAAAGCACTAGAATACTCTTAGTACTTACAAAAACGCGAACTGCTGTAGACGGAACCAACGGATACGAATAAAATTAAACTAACTGGGATAAAAGAATTGCACATATAAAAAATTTAAAAGCACATTGATTCAAAATAATGTTAGTTAATTAATGAAAATATTAGAATTTTAGATAATAAACCTGAAAAAATTCTATATTCATGGTTTTTTTTTTGGTTAGTGATGTAACCACACTACGTCATTAACAAAATAATATTCTCTAAAAAAACCCAACAAAAATAATTGCGCACAAAATCGATATGACATCATTGGAAATTATTCCACTGTTTCATTTTTCAAAACCTAAAAAGATTACATTTCTCTTATGGATCAAAATTAAATAAAATTTGATAGAATTTTCACATATTTCTTACAAACTATTTTCAGATGTACAATCATGATGACTTATACACCAGAGAGGCTTCACTTGTCAACCATTCGAAACGTGAACTTGACAATGGACGTGAAAAAGATCCAATTCAAAAATTGAGGCTTCTCTGCTACAGTCATGGAACCACAGGTATACTCAAATTAGCCAGAGCATTTCGCAACAAGGACGTTAATGATAGTAATGAAATTAACTTACAAGAGTTCATCAAGGGTATGAAAACCTTTGGCCTGGTATGCACAGATGAAGAATTGAGCGATATTTTCACCAAATTTGATGAAAGTGGCAGCGGTTCAATAAATATAACCAGATTGTTAAAACAGTTACGACCACCAATACCACAGTCTCGACTAGAAATTATCGATAAATCTTTTACAAAAATGGATCCTAACGGGATTGGAGCTATCACAATTGGAAATTTCAAATCAGGTTATTCGGTAAAAGAACATCCAAAATATCAGAATGGCGATATGACCAAAAATGAATTATTAACAAAATTTTTGAATAACTTTGAAGACGAACCTGTTGACAATGACGATCAATTGACCAAAGAAGAATTTCTCAATTACTATGCAACAATTAGTGCGACAATTGATGACGATTCATATTTTAATTTGCTCATGCGTCAGACGTATAAACTGTAAATTCAAAAAAAGGAAGAAAAGAAGAAGTCCACTGCTGATAAGAATAACAATATCAAGAAGAGAGTTGAAGCACACATGCAACCGTTCGCGAAGTAATTAAGCAGTTGCAGCACAAAATCATAAAGGTGGTAAAAACTGGACCTAACACGAGTTGAACAGAGTTCTTTTTATGTCTTAGCATACTTACGACTTTGAAAAATTTCTTATTATTTTTTATTTTTATAAATTTTTTTAAATTTTTTGTGCCATATTTCTTTTTAAACAATTTTACTTTTGCAGGTTTTTATACCAAGAACTCTTGATATTATTGACCTTGATATCGAAATGCTTTTAAGTTATCACTCGATGATAAGCCATGCACTTTAATATTAAAACTGGCTTCAGAACGTTTATCTCAACAAATTACAACATGGTGAGTATATATAGCAGCTGTCCATATTTTGGTTTTATTGATTAACCAACTTGAATAATGAATTATGATAATAATTGTAATTTGACAGAAAATATCTGAGAAAATAAACGCCATAATTAATAAAATTGAATTAGTTTTATTTTCTGCTTGGTTTTACTTCAATCTTAGCATCATCACTTGTATCTTACTTAAATGTGATATAAGAATAAATACGAAAACAAACTCAACGAGCCGTTAATCGCTAATCTGTCATTCATTTATTATTCAATGTTGACATTTTAGTCAGAAGACAATCACGCAAAGGCCATTAATATCCTCATTTCCAGCTTGTTTTTCTGAAGTCAAGTTAATAGAAAAGGAAAAGTCTCAAAGCGTCTATGACATATGCATTGTTTTCATTGTAAGTCATCAATTCTGTTAAATGTTTTTTTTTTTTTGTTTTACTTACTTCACTTAACGTTTGCGCTCCGATTGGGCCGCACTCCATGGAAATACATAAAGTTTGTTTAAAATGTCAGCAGCGTTGTTGGCAGACACTATAGGCTAGGAATTGTAATTTTGAGAAACGTCGATGGCATTATGTTCTATTCTCTCTACAAATATATGAACATATAAAAGTTTAGTCAAAAGTTAGCGTACTCTGACTAATTCCATAATACAGTTCTGTTAGTCATATTTTGCACGGTACATTTAAGCAAAGCATTATATATAGATTTCTAAGCTAAATTTTGTTATATGTATGTAGTGAGAGTTAAAATAATTTTTCAGATTACGCGTTGTGTCATCATAGTCGCGTGTAAGAACACACTATAATTTTAGGCATATTATGTATGTATGTGAATGCGATTATGCAAGTAAATGTCATCTAATTTTCTATGCAAAAGTTTAAAAAAGTTACGAAAATAAAGAAAGTTCAAAGGAAAAATAAAAATCACTACGGAAAAGCTGTAGAAATAGAACATCACACATGAAAACAAGCAAAAGGATATGTGCAATTTGAATATGCCATCGAAGGAACTGCACATTCATGTACACGAGTGTTATCAGGAACAACAGCAACAACTTCCAATTTAAATAAATGTGCAACACAAATGGTGTGTAAAGATAACAGTTTAAGTTTTTAATTTTTATGTAAGGTTCAAAAGCGTACAAGTCTCCATCTGTGAAAATATGTGTATTTGTATGCTTGTGTGTGTATTTTTTTAGTAACTGTTTCAGCGACAATAATTTTTCATATGTAGAACGCCCACATTCACTAACAGAAGCATTTCAAAACGATGCTACAGCATTGGATTACTTGGGGTTCAGTGCTGAAAGATAGAAAATCGCAAAAGCATTTACAAATAATGTCACACTTTTGTATGTTAACACAAACAAATCGTACTTATAACGTAGAATGAGCGTTGTGTGAAGAGATTAAACGTTGTTCAGTTTGTATTTTTGTTTAATTACAATTTGGTTTCTTGTTTACGCATTAGAGTGAACTGAATTTAGAATTCTTTTATTTCAGTTTTATAAGTCAAAAGTTTTTTAATATAACGTAAAAAAGGAAAATTATTTAATCATTCTGTGAGAGCCTCTGAACCCATGTTCTAACTGGAAGATTTTGTCTTACAATTAGATTCATGTCCAACAGCACAACTATTTTATTTTTTTAAAATAATATTTCAGTAAAACACCTCTGGTTGGTCGATGGCAGATCATATTGCAATTTTTGTTTTCGATACTGACTCAGAAATTTTTACCAAACATTCCTTTCGAAAGATATTCGAATCGGGTCTGGTCGAAATATTAGTTTCGATTGTTTATCAACGACAATGCAACAATAAAATTTATTTCTGGAATTAACGCTGAAACCAAATTTGGAAACCTCTAGCGAGGACTAAGACTTTTTTATAATTTATATTTATTTTACGCCAAATATTGGGCACACCCTAATTTATTTTAGTTTTCATATAGATGTGTGCTCAAGTTTATTCAAGTGGTGGAAGAAAAATTAAATAGTAAACAGTTGTTAGTTGTGGTAGCAGCAATTACTTTTGCCTGATTTTCTGGTATGGTCTAAGGATACGTACAAAAAGACATCAAGGATAATGCTTATGTCTTGACAAGTATTTCTTGTTTTTTTGATTCACAGAAAGAAAAACTCATTGCGAAAACAAATTATTTGGAATGCGGAGCGACACAGTAAACTTATTTTACTTCAACATCATATAAGCGAGTGTACGTGGCGTATGAGTAATATTAATTACCAGGGTACTATGCAATGCATTTGTTGCTATGGTTTTCTTGTGCTTAAGACACTCGCTTATTTATATTACTTCTACGGAATTTTACTTGTTACATTATTCGCTAATTAATGTAAATTTTATACGTTTTATCTCTGTTCTTTTGGTGTGGCGCATGAGCGATTAGAAACTTTCTTGTTCTACAAGGCATTCATTAAATAAAAATAATTTATATTTCCTCTCATGTAGGGTACTTGATAGTGATTGACATTGTAAATAAATCTTATATTATGTGAAATCACTTACTTGATAACATTTTTTTTTTTTGCAAAGAAATTAAGACTTTCATCAGAGTATTACAAAATAAAAATACCGAAAGAAAATAAAAATATCAAGAATATTAAAAAAAAAAATACTTATTTGGCAAAGATGCTATCGAATATTAAAGTCAAAGGGACACAACAGAAATGTTTTATTTACAAAATATGAAAATATATTATAAACTGCACAAAAACTATTAATTATTTGTGAATTTAAAACTTGCCATACTTTTGCCTTGCAAACTCTAACAACTTTGCATAATAATAATGAAACAATAACAATCATTACTTCCCTGCCTCGTGGACAAAGCTTCATAAATTCTTATAAGAAGCAATCAAGAAATATTTGAGATTTTCAAAAACAAACAAACAGTTGTACTCACAAACTTGAAAACAAATATTTCTCCAAAAAAAGCAAAAGCAAATAAATGTAGTCTTGAAAATATATGTATCAGAGTTGTTGCTAAAATATTTTTCAATATATAGGAGGGAAGGCAAATAAGCACATAAGGAAATATGGCAGAAACAAGATACTTTACGAGCATCAACCTTACATTTACTACAATAATGATAATAGAGAGACTAAAATTCATGTGAGATAAATATTTTATTAAAGATGCCAAAAACTTATGCTGCAATAAGAATGTGTTCTTCAGTAGGGTGAACATTTCATTATAAATGTAGTCTGTTGTGACAAAATTAAAAACTATTTCATATAGGGTTAGACAAAATTTATTACAATCGTTATATTATATATAATAAAATGGATGTTTTACCTTTGTCAATGAAAGTTTGTTGAAAACTTTTTCACAGCGTAGTTGGAACCACCCCTACAATTTGCTACAGTGGCCAAAAATAATCATGTACAAGGTAATAAAAGAACTAAAATTTGTGGTATACCAAACAAATGTTGTTAGTTTGGTTAGTTATTTTGGTTTGTACCTGTGCTTCCAGAAGCGATATTTACAAATTTGTAACTAAAAAGGTAGGCGTGGGAAAACTAACAAATACTTTAAGCTTGTTGGCGCTGCCAGCTTTGGTTAGCGTTCGTTAGGTGTTGACTATAAATTTTGTTTTGTTTAATTTGTTGTTGTTCTTCTTTTTGATTTATATTATAGTATACCGCTCTTGTATGCAATCAATTCAAATTAAAGTACGAAATGGAAATTTGTGAATTGGTTTCAAGAACCCTATCCTTTGGTTGTTGATTTTTTTTTTCTCACTTCAGTATGAGAGTTTAAGCTTTTGAGCATACAGCTGTAAGATTTTATGGATAAGAATATGGGATTAAAAGTTGTTAATAAGTAACTTACTTAAAAAGTTATATATTGCACTTCAAAGTTAAAAGTAAGTGAGGTATGGGGACTTTGTTTTTGTGGTTGAAATAAAAAAAATTTATATTATTATATTTCAAGTTGCCAGTGTGCGTTGCCTCAATACTTTTCTACGCTTTTTTCATAAAATGGTTATATCTGTACAAAAGAGAAATTGCTTAACTTGCATGGAGCATCAAATAATGTGCTGAACGTGACATGTTTAAAATATAATATCATGTCTGATGGTTTAAGGAAAATATTGCATATTAGCCATGAGATTGGGGAAGTTATACCCTTTTATCAATTTACATTATTTGAATGGTAATTTTCATTTAATATAAGAAATCTAAATTATATTGATTTTTAAAAAAAAAACCTAGATGGTTTTTTTTTTGTTTAATTTTTGAAAACATATTAAGTACTTAATTTCAAACAAAATTCCGCTTATTAATTAAAGAAACTTAAGAAAACATTGTGTGTAAAACAGGCTTAAAAAAAAGAAAAATTTTTACAAAAAATTAAGGAATGTAATCAATAGAATTTGTAAGAACTTTGCTGACATTTTTTATTTATTTATTATTATTTTTTTTTTTATTATTATTCGAAACGTCAACTAAACATGCCTCTAAAGACTCACTTATGGCGTTACATGCACCAACTGTAGATTTTAACCCTTTAAAATCGTAAATAACAAGTTGATAGCAAGAAAATCTGTCACGTCTTTCAAGCAATTTGTACACAATTCAATGGATAAAAGGCATTTACTTGAGTTACTCAAAGAAGCATTCAATTGAAGTTTAATTTTGATGTTAAATGCAGAATGTTGTTCCAAGTGTATTGAAATATTTGTTTCAATAAAACAAAACATCTAAGGAGTTACGCTTCCAATGAATTATTTTAAATATTCAGAAAACCACTTCGCTTTATTGAAATTCTATGTAAATAATTCAAATACATCTTATTCGCTCACGTATCAAAGAGTATTCAGTAGAGAATATTATGCGCAAAGTGTCTAATAATGATTTCAAAAATGACGACTAAAAGTAAAAGACTTTAGTCTTACCTAAATTTATGGCAGGCGTTTTTTCAAAGTAAAGTTTATAAATTTTTATTCGTTAAAGCCAAAATTTTCCAAAATTTGGCTAAAATTTTAAAGATATCAGCATACTTTTTTCTAAGGCAGTTTCAACAAAGTTTAATAAGAATCAATTTCAGTTAACAATTTTGGTCAAATTAACTTATGGCAATTTTCAATGTGAATTGAGTCATATGGGAACTGAAGTAATATTCAATTTCAATTTATACTGACTTATGCATTAAAAACATAGCAAAGTGTCAGAAACTTATGAGTACTAGCTTAAACCCTCTGAGACTACACACATTGTACAAAAAGTAAAAATTTTTCATTTCATTTTATAATTTTGGATGAAACTACATTTAAATAAAAACTTGGTCAGCACATCTTATCGTATGAGTTTAAAAGAGAAACAAGCTTGATTTCCCAAAAGATTAAATATCAAACTTTTTATAGTTGAGCTGTACAGAATTGACCATTTATTTTATTCACAAAGAAACGTTTTTCCTTTTTTTTTCAGCTTTGTTAAAATCATTTACAATTTCATATATCATGCAGTTAATTTTGAGCTTTTTCAAGTTTTCTCCCTGTTGTCACGAGATATAAATAAGTGCCATCAATGAATGAACAATGTCTAACAGAGCGATGGAGACCAAAAATCATGGCTCAAAAGAGACCGTAGAACTAGTTGCATTCACAAAATTACGAACACTGATTTAAACGGATAGGATGAGCAGACTACAACCACAAAGTTGTGTATCCTCGAGTTAAAACCACAAACTGGAAAATTTATGACGTAGTTGTTAGTATTGGATCTAACGCAGTGTAACTTACAAAATTTATTTACATTACTTTCGTCACACAAAGATTCTTTCAACTTGACTGTATGCTCTCAATAGATGAAGCTGATTGTTTCCATTTCCCATTTTGCTACCATGGCTCTTGCATTTTTCATTCCTTGATAAAGTAATTTCCTAGCGTAGAGCAACTTATTCGAATTTCAAATGTACAATCCAAAGCGAAGAAATATGCTGCGAAAAAGAATTTGAGAAATATTTACCTCTATTATCCTTTTTTGAAGTTTCTAGTATTAAAACTTATTTTCGAACTTATCATTTTAATTCGGAACTCTTACTCAAAGTCGCTACTCTTTCCTGACGTAATTTTATTTAGTAAGTCTTTTCTATGGCTCTTTCCAAAACTAATTTTTATGTACGAAGTTTAAATTTTTTTTAATAATATGGCATTTGGCTCTTTTTGAAATTTTTCTTGAATTGTAGCGAAATTTAGCAATGAAATTTCTTCAATTTGATTTTATAAAAAAACTTCCATTTACCTAGAAATCAATCGGAGTAGAAGTAAAAATAAAAATAAAATAAGCCCATTCACGAAAGGATTTGCAGGTTTGTTGAGAAACATAGCTCAGCTTAAGAATGATAGTAGAAGAACAAACATACCGAGAAATAGGATTTCATGCTGCAATGAAAGCATGAATCAGAGATTGATTGACTAAGCCGATTGGCAGAAAAGCTTTAATTAATCTATTCGATGATCAAAAGAAAAAATCAAAAGGATTGAAAAGCTAATGAAACGTAAAGCACTTCCTTCACAATTTACTCCAAAAAGGAACTTAAAAAAAATCAATTATGCTAAAATATAAATCGTTTCTATTTTTTTTTTATTTAATTTATTATTTTATATAATTGTTTCTGTTTTTAAAAATATCAATCATTAAAATTCCACCCAAGTAATTAATACTAAATTTCGCTCTTTCGCAGCATAATTTTAAAGCGAAAAATTAAATATAACAACCAAATTTATTGTTTAATATATGATATTATTCTTAATTTATATTCAGTTAACGTAATTCATCTGTTGGTTACTAATAGCCTCTAAAAATTTTTAATATATATGCAAATTAACAAAAATAGGCAAACATTCCTACACAGGCATGGCACAATGCCCGGTGTAATTTCTATTGTGTGGTACTACGGGTGGTAATTAATGCCTGGTTTTCATTACCAAAATTCGTGGCGCTTAATTGAAGTGCATTTTTAGGACACTTAGTCGCGCCTAAACTTTTTTTTTGCGTTGTGACATTAAATTGCGGTTGTTTGTGGTGGTGATGAAATTCCGCAGTAATTGTTGCGTGTTTCTTAAATTATTAGGATTATTAAAGATTTCTCTGAGAATGTTAAAAAATGATAAATCAATTAAAAGGATGCCAAAATATTAATGTTAGTTACACTGCATAATAAGCAAAGCAGTTTTGGTGAAACTCACTCATCTACAGTAGCGTAGCAAGGGTGCGCCACTGCTTGGAGACCGACAAAATAGTCCTCGGTGAAAAGAGAGTGCAAGATGCTACATGCTCCGGAACTGAGCTAGTAAGATAGTAAGTTTTTTTTTACCTCCAAAAGACACTCAACCATTTTATTTTCTAATTTCTTATTTAGTTAAGTGGATAAAATTAAAATTGAAAACCCGATTATGTTGCTTGTACTTATATTTTTTATTTTGATGTAATAATAAAAACTTCTTGTATTATTATCCATCTATTTAAAAAAAACCATTTAAGTTCAAAATACTTAATTTTCAGCCCAACGATTAGAATGGCTGGAGGGTCAAATAAATTTTGTGCCGAAAAAGTTTTATAAAAACCCAAAGTCATCAAATAAATATTTAGTAAAAGAAATGCTTTCAAATGGTTAACCCAAGAAAACCATCAGAGCGTTAATTCAAAGCGCTCTCTCACGTTCACATCATTATATGTTTTTATTTAAAATGCTGCATTTCTTGATAGACTCTCAACATAAAAAATTACAGTGATGCCACATTTAAAAACTTTTAATATAAAATATCTTGCTTTTCGCAGGACTTTAATGACATCACGTACGACTTTTACACGTTGAACACGTCATAGTCGTCCCTCAATCGCTTTTTTGCTTACTATGCATACTAAAGGACCTACATGGTATAAAATGCTAGATGAGTTGAAAATTATTCAGGGTTAACCAAAAAATGTGTGACACTTTCGCTGGCTTTCGTATATTAAGTTAGATAACGTCTGTGGCAAGTACAAGAAATGAGATGTAAAGGTATGATATGATACTGTAGAAATTTTTTAAGAGTAATTTACGTTTGAAATAATAAGTTTAATGTTAAATTGCTTATAATTTTTTACCAGTTTCAATTCCTTTCAGCGTAATGACTGCAATTTAGATCCCTTTTTCCAAACGTTTTTTTACTATCTAGTCATTTTTGGGATGGTTGTGCAAAAGTTGACTCTTTGAAGAAACAAATGTCACATGGCCCACTTATTTCAGTTATGTTAGTGTCTTCAAAAAATTTAATATACCAACAGCTTACACAAGATTCTGAAATTTCCGCTTGAGCCATAGAAGAGGAATTTTTTTCACTCCGCTTTAATATGCACATGAATTCAATTTGAAGTGCATTGAAATTTAATCGCAGTAAAAAATGAACGTGAACAACAAAGTAAAAGTTCAAATAAATATATAAAATGGTGCATTGACTTTCAAGTTTGTTACCAAAGATAAAAGGAAAATATCAACTAATTTGGGATACATACATCCTTTTCTTTTTGGAAGAAGCCGTTAATAGGAGGATTTTTCGGAAGAAGCCATTAATTGAAATTTTTTTTTTATAAAACGAGCCCCACACAGGAACTTTACAATAAATACAATAAAACTTTTAATTCTACTAAAATTTTAGCATTTAGTTTAAAAAAAAAAGATAGAAAAGCAAAAATTAAATGCACTAGTCCTCACTCGGACCGAACTCAACTTAAATCCAAATAAATTTTTCTCTATTCGTATTATACAAAAAATACCTAATATTGAAATGAATGTATTCTGCTTTACAACAAATTAAAGATAGTTTACATGAACATAGGAATTGTTGTAACTTTTAGTTACAACTGCAGTTTCAGTTGCAGCACGTGAACCGCAAAAACTTCATTTTTCCCTGCACGTGGTTGTAGTTTGTTGAGAATGTACTGCTGAGCGCTATATTGTTGAATTATTTTAAGGCACTAACGAGCACACGGATGCATCTACCTTTAACGATAAATGCCGCTGTTTTTTTTATTGTTGTAGCTTTTGTTTTGGTTTTAATATCATTTTGCAATTGAAAGCGTTGGCGGTTTAGATTTCTCCTTTCGCTCTTATATTCCGGTTAACTCCGCAAAATAGTTCTGCTTGGAACTTTGGCAAGACTGTTTTCACAATGGGAATATTGTTAGGAAGCATTCAAATATGACATAACTAGAAACACGTGGTAATATCTTGTATTGGTTTACCAACATAAACATTTTGCATCATTCAGTGATTTTCCTGGGCAAAATAATTTTATGAAAACTAGGTACGTATTAGGGAATTCAATCCCGACTCATAAGAAAAATTACAATCGCGTTATTTCTTAACTTTGGTAATATTTGGGGTTAGTTTTTGGTTGAGAAACTTTTCAATGCTCTTTCATTATGCGTTTTGGTCTACTTCAGCAAACTGCTCAGCAAAGAATAAAACTCAGCGTCAGAGTACATACATATTATCAAGAATGTGATATGATATAATTATGGCATTACCGATCATTTTTAAAGACTTAATGTTAATCTCCTCAGACAAACAAAACGATCGACACTGTTTTTTAAACCGGGTTTTGAAGCTAAGTATGACTGTTAGATATAGATGTTTAGCTCAATATGCCAAATGTACGATTTTTGCTTATCCAGCTTTACTGAGAGATGTACAATAATTCCTTAACCGCAATTGATATACAAATTAGGTTTTTATATTTTAAGGATATATATTGATAGTTCCGGGATTTGAGATTCAAGGATTGGATGCTCTAGTATATATATAGGAGAAGTATGTACATATGTACATAGAATTAACACGCCGAAATGATATTCACAGTGGGGCAGCTATATAAAGTAATTGTACAAAATGTAACAGTTTGAGCTCAAAATTGCAAATTCTATAAAATTAATTCCGAAGTCAAGTGAATCCCAAGTAAAAATACTTAATAACATATTCAATATTTGAATGAGTTTTATATCAAATTCTTACTGCTCCAATAATCTTGTTTTTGGGTATATGTTTTTATTTCGAATTTCATTGCTATATCTTTGATTCGTTCCACTTTGCAACGGAAGCACACGGGTGTAGTGAGCAGTTAATGAACATATAATTTAATTTAAATTTGAACTCAAAAGTTTTGTTTGTCTTTTGGTTTTTGGTATCCGTTGCGTATTTGCAGCAATCAACTGCATTTGCATACGAATACTGTTACAGAACTCGGTACATTTTGTAAGGACGAACTTTGTTAATTTTATCTATAAAGCTAACTAATTGTGTGCGAATACATAAGGAAAGGTACATGGCAGTACATGCGGATATTTGTTGTAATTATACTTAATTGGTTGATTGTTTATGATGAAAAATAGTGAAAATAAATAAGCGGAATAACTGTGAATTGTATTCGTAGCATGAAAGTATTGTTTTTGCATAAGCTATACAATGTATTACTATTTGTAAAAACGCAAAATTCAATATAACGAAGTAAAGGGTATTCCAACTTGCACTTGTTGTTTTAAGAAATGTTCCTTTGTTTTCAACATACTAAACATTTTTTAGGAATATCTTATATAACTATGCACTTATGTACTTACTTATGCCTAAGCCACGAAATAGTTTCGATTTTGTTTTTTTAACTGAAAGGCGGGGAAATAAAATGCTCTTGTAATGATATTTGAGAAAAAAAATGTGAAGGAAAATCGGACTCCCGAAGCCTCGGAAGCGACTTGAAAAACAGGGAAACGGAATTTAAAGCATTCATCACTCTTTCGTCATAGGGCTAAAACTACGAGCCAACTGAGCTACTGAACTCGCCAAATAAGAAAAGTATAGTAGCAACTACTCAATACCAAATATTTCATCCTAATTAAGTTTCAAAATGCAGCCACAATACCTGCTATTGGAGAAAATACAAGAAAGAAAATGGATACAGCCAAATAAGCTGGAAAGTGCAGCGACGGAAGTGACAGCAGTGGCAGTGGATTTGATAAAGAAGCTTCCGTTTCGCCCGCACCTCACACACATTCAAATATCATATCTACTTGTAAACTGATACTAAAACAAACAGTATAAACTGCTGCACAAAGTCTGAAATTGCAAACAAAGTGTGTGGGTGTTTGGTAGAAGAACGAAATTCCAGGCATTCAAGCACATACTACATTGTATGTGAGAGCATGGGCGAATGCATGTGGTTGTGTGTGCGTCTATTTTATGCTTTGTGCATGAGTGTTACTGTGTAAATTCAACATGGCTGCCGGCACTTTGTTTCTTTGTAATTAAGTTTTGCAATTGCTATATCGATTTGAATGAGTTACTAAACGCACACCAATGCAAAAGTAAAGCAGCAAATGTGTAGCAGCAAACTACAGAAAGGACTAACAGGAAAAGAGAAGGCGGTTATTGATGGCTTGGAATGCATGCATTATAATTTTTATTATTAAACTTCGAGCAAAAGTAATCAAGTTTCCACGGACTTTGACAATGATAGCGTGCGACCATTTTCAATATTAAGTTGCCCACAATATGCTGTGAAGATCCGATTTCCTGTAAACTATATATCAGGCAAAAGAAATTTGGAGTGGGCACACCTTGCAAAAATCATCAATGTAAACCTACTGGCAAACATTGGACCAATAAATAAAAAAAAAATTTACTAATATTTGTCTTTGAAATGACATGCGCGTGTGGCAAGGTGTGGTAAGGCTAATGTTTTGATGCTCGACAACTTTTGCGAGAATCAGTTTAGTCCGATTTTTGATTGCTGGAATCTTAATTTTCTCTTTTAGAATACAACATAGTCAAATTTTTCTTCAAGATATCTGACTTGTAGCTCGTCGACCACTGTGTCACTGTAGTCGTCATTGACTACAATGAATATGATGAGTTCTATAGCTGCACTCAACAGTGACTTGTTTTCCCGATGGGAGTCTTGTATTAGTGTGTCCATCTGTGTATGTGTTGTTTTCTGGTAAATCATGCAAGCTAGTAACGTTACGGTTGCTATTGAAATCACTTGAAGTACTCGCTGCTACTTAAGTAATGCAGGCATCGTTGAGTATTTGCATTAAGCAGCATCAGGTATACAAAAGTGAAACGACTTTAAGTTGTTTCGCCAATCCCTCGAATAGTGAAAAGTGCTAACGTGAATTGGTAAAATTTTGAAGGGTCCAAAACGGATTTCAATTTTGAAGTGGAGCTACGATATACATTTTCTCGTAATTTTTATTGAATGTTTACCACTAAACTTTATCTCTTTTCGTTAGTTTGTGCTTCTCTCAACATTTTTTTTTGCTGTTTCTGTTTTGGTAAAATTTAAAAAAAATCTTATTGCTTTTTAGGTTTCATTATTGCATTTGTACTTGTTTTGCTCCTTAGCTGCAGTTGTTACTTCTTCGGTGTCCAAAATTGCTCACGATCTGCGTTTTGGTATTAAATGGTGCGCGTAATTAGATTTTGAATTTATTGCAAATGTGTTGGTATTTTTATTTATTTTTACGGTGTTTTTGTTTTTATTTTCCTAGTACTTAAGAGAAGTTTTCAAAGAAGTAGCACGCTGAACGTAGGATAGCACACAAAGTAAATAATTGCAAAATAATTCAATTCGCATTAAATGAAGCTGTGCAGATAAAACGAATACTTTCAGGATCTTTATTGGAAATATTTTCTTTATACGTACACATATACTTCCTTAATTATAAATTAAATAAGAAGCATGAAAATATTTTTATAAAATAATAATAAAAAAATGCAACACTGGCCCTTATACTTAAATAGACTCCCAGTGTGAAAATACAAAAGCGAACAAAATAGGAACATAAAAGAACTAAATAAGTGTAAATACAAATAATATTTTTTTTTTATTTTTCAAGTCCTGACTTAGTCCATATATTATATTTAAAAAAAAAAATCAAAGTAAATTTCTCCTAATTTCGTATGCATTTGCATCAAAATAAACTTTTTTATTTCCAAGAATTTAGTTTCAATATTCTGAAAGTAACTTGATCAATAAACAGCCAAAAGAGAATAACTTCAACTTTTAAAGTTGTTAGAAGAATTGTGTTTTTACATAAGTAAGGGTTGTGGTACTAAAAATTTAATTTATATTGGGAGTCATGTAATTATTTACAAACTAGTATTATTAAATTAGAATTTTCTTTAAATTTTTATAAATTCGACTTTAATTTTCTTCAGTTACTATACCACAAAAAGATCTGAAAATGTCAAAAAAGTTTTCAGATAAGAGGACATTTAGATGTAACGTTTTGTGATTTTCAGATACTTTGGACTCATTACCATTTTTCTTTAATTAACGTTGCATATTTAAATCTGTGACTTATTCACATTTATTATGTACATTTTTATTTTATGAACTTTTTTTGTAAAAGATGAAAATGCTAATTTTATTTTTTCAAACTTACTAGTGGAATGCTAGTGGTGCTATATTATGTATATTTTCATTACATTACCTTAGAAAACTTTCTTGATGTGGCTAGTAAATGGCTTTGCTTATTCCAAACTATTGTTTATGATTCCTAAATATTTCGCGGTGTAGGTAAATTTGAAAAAATAAAAGCAGCAACAAATAATTTTTAGAATACATTCAAAATAAATTTTATCATTTCAGCATTTTAGCATTATAAAGCACTACACGTAGCTATAAATATTATTGAATTTTTTCTAATTACAGCACTCTAAATACTAACTTTCCCTAACGCGGAAATTCTCAAATTTCATACGCATTTGCTAACCAAAAAGATTGCGTGTCTTGAATATTTGGCTCACGTAAAGTTCTTTTAACTCACTTACGCTATGAATGTCGGTGGTCAATGAAATGTCTTACCTTTCATTTTATTGGTATTTTGGGAATTCAGCTCATTCGGATTAGCTTTTTAGCACACGCATATAAAGTGAGAAATAGCAGTAAATATCTGCTACGAATTGTCGTTAATTTATTTCATACAACTAATTTAGGGAATGTTCAAGTTAAATTGGTGAAAGCAATATAATGCTGATCTAGTATGTGACCAATTTGTTTCGTCTGAAAATGCAAAGTTTTAATTTTCCTTGTATGAAAATACCAACATTTTTAAAATTTTTTTCTCATTAAAAGTTTTGTAGTTTATGTCTGTAGATTTTAACCTCATTAGTTAAGAAATTCTTTGATTCAATTACTTATCCAAAATTTATGGTCATATTTATAAAAGCTATCCTTTGTATTGAGCTAAACTTACACTACACAGTTTCTCTCTTTGCTTATTTCATTTGATAAGTTTTGCTTCGCTCTTGACTCTTGTGTCCAGAATTTCATGTTCCAGCTACTGTGAAATAGTGAAAAAGTTTGATGATTTAATTAGAATGTGACACAAGACTTGTTGAATGATGATGATGATATCTCTTTGCCTTTACACAGATGGTTTTGCGCTCTTGTGCTTTAATTAAGACTTTACTGTTTTTCTGAACTCTGAACAGCTGACAGCAACTATTCTAATAGATGTTGAGAAAATTTTACATTGGAGTTGAATAAAAACTTGTTGTTCTGTGTAATGATTTTTATAAACAATGTCAGATACTTATATCATATGTATTTGCTAAGTAACTAAGATTCAACATTGTTTTCAATATTTTTATCAATTTTAATTTTATTTTATGGTTTTATTTTCTCAATCAATTAATCATGTTAAATGGTAATAAATGTATGATAAATTAATCCATCTGCGGTCTTGTAATATTTCATTAATAATAGGCGTCGACCGACTTATAACTTTAAATGAAAACTAACCTAAAATACATAGTAAATGATGTCATTCGCAACCAACTAAACCGTAAACTTGTGAACAAAAACTACAAAGATTTAGAGTTACAAAAACAAACAATGAGTTTGGTGGCAAAATGAGATGAAAATTGCATTTAAAATATATTAGAATGATATCTGCAATAGTAAAAAGAACTCAATCGCAAAAGACTTAAAATGAAGAAATTTTCTTCGGGCACAATTATTCTAAAGCATTCTTACAATTGTGATTTTGCTACGTAACAGCTCTAGTACACCAGAGTGTTGCTGACATTTTTAGAAATTGCAAAAACTGTCCCACAAGTAGGATGCTGGCACAACGTTAGCATTTGAGTATGGTAAAATAAAAAAGGAGCTGTATCTTTCTTACTCTCCTTTTTACCTTTATTAAAGCTTTATGTGTCCCTTGGGAGGGACGGATATAATCCGAGAAAGACTTAGACAGTCGACTTTTACAGCCAATACCTAAGTGCAGACAAAAGGTGGTGTAAATCTTTTTGCATTACATTTTATTTGCCTTTTGTTTTGCTTTCTTTCTTTATTACTATTATGATTATTAGGTGCCGAAATTCAGGCAAGACAGTTTATTTTATTAGATAACCTTTTCTTATGTTTTTTTTTTGTTTTTGTCATTTTAAGGTTTCCAAAAATTTTTGGTCAAAATAAAGGTTTTCAACTTTTGTGATAATATTTTTTAATAATGAAATTATTAGAATTATGGTTCTTAATATACAAAAAAAATAATAAGTAGTTTTTTCAATAGATTGCAAAAAATTTCTAATCTCATCTTTTGCTAACGCTGACATTGCATCTAATAGCATTCATTCGTTCTGCAAGTATGAGGTGATTTCAATAAATTCCATGTCCATTTTATACAGAATTTTTTTTTCTTTTGCTTTCTACTACATTTCTTTGCTTTCCACTTTAAATAGTTTTTATCAGAAGTCACACGCTGCACATTGCAGCAACTCATAGATATTAAACTTATTGCGTTAGTACCAAAGCATTGAAAGGACGAAATACAAAAAAGTAAATTGAGCAAAAAAACATAACAGAGTATAGTGTTAACTGTGTAAAAGATTCGCTTAGCGACACATCATTCCTTTACAAAAAAATATATTTAATTTTCTTTTGTTGAATGCTGCTAAGAATGCTGCGCTTTATTATCTTTTTCCTTTCTCTATTTTTCTTATTTTCAATTCACTTGCAGTTATTGTATTTTATATTGAAAAATTTTATTCTGTGTCCGTTTTCTTTTGATAATAAATTTCTGTTTCTGTTGAGACAAAGACAAAGGGAATAACGCTTACAATTTTCTAATCTTATAAAATTTAATTTTTATTTTGGAAATATGAAGGTTTCAGTTCAGATATTATAAGTTTTCCAGATGAAAACATGAAGTGTAGCTATCCATTTTAATTTAAATTAAAATTCTAAAACTGAAATTCAGTTTACCAATCACAGTCTGTTATCTTGTGATAGCTTTACCCTAACTTTAAGGTAATTTAATACATCCATATGTCTACAACTTGCTACTGCTCTTTTATAGGTGGTATATTAAGTAGCTTACTTTGATATTTTTACTGATTCTTTTCTTAGAAATGCAAAAAAAATAGTTTTTCAAATCAGACTGGGCGTCTTTCAAATTTTTTTGATCGGTAAAGTGTACATAATTGAGTGAAGCACAATCCAGTGATCAAGTTCGCACAAATTACTGAAATTCTTAAACTCCTCTTAACTGAGTCTTAGTTAAATTTAACTCTAACATTAACTCTTTCAAAGCTTTTGGAGTTTGACTAATGGAACCATCGCTTTCAAGCTTCCTTTAAAGTTTTTTGTTAAATCTAAATCAAATATTAATTTTGTGTATGTTTTTTTAATATTTTATTATATTTATTTTGTGCAAATATTAAGTACCATTTTTAAGTTATTCGATTCAAGCATTAATTTAGAATACTTTCATTAATTTTTCCATTTCAGTGCCTTGTTGATTTGATTTGTATTTAAGCATAAATGAAATTAAACATAAGCATATATAAAAACAAATTTTTTCTTTTTCTTAAAGCCATTAGTGCAGTGTTAGAGCACTTTTCCGCATGGATTGAGATCTCAAGCTCTAAAGATGTAAGCATATAAACATATATGTATGTGTTGGTGTTAGTGTTGCCGCTGTGCAACCAAATGAAGTGTTGTTGTCTGTTGCTACTCTATTGTTGCAAATGCTGTTGCTGAATTCCCCATTGTTGTTGCTGGTCGACAGCTTAAAGTTGACAATCCCTTAACAATAGAGAATGAAATTGAAATTCATTGTGTCACTTTGCTACTCGTAAGTCAAGAGACGAAGACCACAATATAATAAAAAGTTTTTACCTACTAAGCAAAATACATTTGAAATATGGCTTATATGTAATTCTAAAAGCCGAAAATATTGTATGGAATATATTAGGGATTTTTACTAATGTAGCATTTATAAAAAGTATTAAATTTTTAATAATTTTGAAAGCAATAACGTCACAAAAGACAACAATATATTGAATTTTATGTACGTAGTATTATATGCTGATGAGTACTTATGTGTGTTGATATATGAATGACAAGAATTCAATTTTCATAACTGACTTTTAATATGTTTGTTAAATTTTTCTATTACAAAAAGCACTCAAAATATAAAAAATTATGATCCATGTCAAATTTCAATTCTTATGATATTCCATCAAAAATTTAGGCTGGATATTTTGAACTGTTTATATTTCTATTTTGAATTGCATTGAAAACAAAAACAAAACTTTTTTTAACTTAGGAATTGAAAGTGAATTTACTTGTTATCGAAGATTATTATTTTTTAAGATATGCTATGGTATGTAAGTCAGCATCATATGCTAATGCACGTAACCCGATATACCCATTTGAAAATATCTAAAAATATTCTGTCAGTGTTTAATTTCATTACTTTTTAATCCTCTCATCTATTTCTAGTTGTTGCTCAACAAATTTTATTCTTTCTGTTTAAGAGCTATAAGAGTATTCATCCAAAATTGGTATGGCTTCAGAGTGACATCAAACTTTGACAATATATGTATTTTAGAAAACACACATCTTATTCGATTAGGCTTTTGATTTGTCCAACTCGAAGGATTATTTGAGAGGAAAGCCGATCTACAGCTATCTCGGCTACAGTAAGTTCAACGGAGAATTAAGTAAAAAGCTCACACAAGAAATTTTTGTAAAGAATTATGCCTGAAAGTTTTCCAATGAAATTCTTTCCAATTGGGATACTTTACAAGCTCTAACTGTGCGCTCTCACAAGGCAAATGAGCGAATGTTTTAAGTAAATCATTTGTTTTTTTGTGCTTCACTATATATGATTTTATAATTTAAGCTTTCAGCTTTCTGCAGTTTCAACATTTCTAGTTCATCCTCTTCCAGAAAACTCAATAAATCTTATCGATTCTTTAAGGCTTACTGTTTTGAGTTTATGTTTTCTTCCAGTTTTCACTATTTTCTTAACAATTATCATGTTTTTCTACTCTTCCGTCTTTCACCAGTTCATTTTTCTAGCTTACCTCTCATTATATGCTTGACTTCTGTGCATTGATTTCACTTCTAAATTTTTAACCTTTTACTTACATTTTGATACTCTACATAAGAGCATCATTGATTTTAGATGTTGGTCTATGTGTCTGTATTTCCGGCTGTCTGCGTATTTAATGATTAAACTTGATTGCACGAATAAAATATGAACCAGAATTCGATTATAAAAACTTGGAATAAAAATAAAGTTTTCGATAGCACTCTAAGCGAAACCTTGTTGCCCTTGAAAATATTTATCAATTTGAAACAGCCTAGTCAAACTAGTAAAAGATATTTTTTTTCGATTGACGCAATGCAGGGTTTATGAAGTAAAATAACACCGTTATAGCTCTATGATATTACATTGGTTTTTTTTTACATAGACTTTTAATTTATTACATTTTTAATCCTTAAGCATTTAATGTTGTCTTTCAAATTTTTTGCAGGTCTTGTTTTTTTTAGATTTCTAATAAAAAAAATACTTAGATTACAACAATCCATCAAAGCCGAGCAAGTGCTGGGAAAAAGATAATCTTGTATTAAAATAACGGAAACACTAGAAAAAAAACGAATCTCAGTTTGAGCCATGAGTAAGCATAAGAATAAGCACTTACATAATAAATGAGTTAACAAGCAAAGCATGGAAAGATTTATAAATGGTCCTTATAGCTTAACAATGCTGCTGCCCTCCCCGTTCATGGCAAAAACATTATTGAACATTGCAAACGAAAGCTAATCAATCTCATATGTGTGGCAGGACTCAGTTGTTGTGGTAAAGAGGTGTGTGTGCGGAAGAAGGAATGACATCAACTGTACTTCTGGTAATTTATTTGCATTAGTAAATCATTAGCGCTTATTACTTAATAAAAATGTATGTATATGCGTAGCAAAGAACTGTTTATGTGAAAGACACAATTTATTTGAACAATCTTTTTTAAGAAGAAAGATATCTGATCAATTATAAATTAATTATATTTCGGTGCATTGAAGGATGCGGCGCTTAAAGTAATATAACACAGACGTGCAGCAAAAAAGTAAAAGACTAGTAACGTTAGAATTTATATGTAATGAATTGATTTTCTAGTTTTATTGTGAAATTAATGCACTCTACAATATGAGTAATACTCACTTACATATATTTATTTGAATTTTATGCTACTAATTTATATTATTAGAAATTATAATTCTGGATTCGGTACAAAATCAATCGAGGAAGAAACCAAAAAAAAAAAAAAGATCCCCTCAAGGAAAAACTGTTGATCTCTTAAGCAAATTTGCTAAAATATTTTAAGCTATGATGAAAAATTGCACAAAGTACAATAAACGTCATCAGCGTAAATTGAATTGATGACTTAATTACACCTTGCTCTTATGCAGAATGCTGATAAATTTGATTTACTCAATATAACCACTTCTTAAAAAACTTCATATTCTTATAATGCAACGCTTTGTTAGATAATAAAATAAATATTCGACTATCATTATGTATCTGCCTTAAAAGTTGCCTTGATAGTTGGGATGAATTTCAATTAAACTCAATCAAACCATTTGCATAAACACAAAACCCTTGAGTACTCAATTCAGTTTCCATTATTGCATTTGGTCAACAATTTAATGCAGTTGGTATAAACGACATAAACAGCCAACGTAATAGCAATGACAATATGTGAATTAATTTCCCTTCTGGGTGTGCGTGTCAATATTCATTTGTTGTCAGGTAAGATGATTAAAACAAATGAGTCATTCCTTCCCAACGTTATACCAAAGCTAAAATTATACCTAATATAAATTGGTAACATGGTGTAGTCAATATTAATTGTTTTCACATATCACAAAGTTATAAACACCTTGTAAAGCGCATTGAGACATTGTGACAAGAGCACAAATCCATTTTCAAAAAATTGACGTCAATGCAAATTTTATATACATAATACTCTTTTTATCAATCTGTTACTTATCATGTTTTTGTTATACTTTGTCATCGCAAAATCAAATAACTACAATTCAGTAATAATGTAGAATTCCAAAAATGACAAAGAAGCCCATAAATTTTAAAACCTTGAAAATATTTATAGATTTTAATAAACTTTTAAACTAAAATGAAGCCTATCGAGAGCGTGAGCTCTTACCTCTCAGCAAACTCACTCATTCGCCAGTCAAGATTTTTTTTTTGTCACATAAACTACACTTAAATTTACTATCATCTGAAAGGATTTTGTCTTGTTTTATCAATTTTTCACAGCACAACTGATAATTTTCAAGAGCACAAACTATTTTCCTTAAGTTGAAGACACCCAACGCAAATAAATTATTTTTTATCAGTGAAACCTTTCAAAACACCTTTTGTGTACTCTATTCAACAATTTGTACGGTAAGTTCTTGTGGCTTGTGTCCGTCCGCATTTGTTGTAAAAAATTAAAAAGGCTACGAAAAAAGCGTACAGAAATTGTGAAAATTGTCCAACTTTCCGGTTGCTGTGCTGTGCTGCAAACAACCTTACCATGATATCGATGAATGCTAATCAACGATTTCAACAAACGGTGATGAAGATGACGTTACAATCACAAAGAAACTATTTGAGAGAATATGCTTAGGACATGCCTTTCTTAAAAAGTCAAAATATTTGAAAAGTGATTTTTTTTTGGGAAAAAAAAAGATATTTGGACAATATGAATGGTTTCATGAAAAAAAAAAATACAGTCTCATATATCCTGAAAAACTATGATTTTTGCACTTAAAGGTGATTCTGGTTTCTATGAAAGCAAACTTCATCTAATAAATTTATTTTACTATGCTATTAGAATGTCCACTGAAAACTCAAAGAGACCGTACTGCGTAGACGAACATAAACTTGAAAATTGTTACAAAAAGACCTTATGTAACTCGGCATCAAAGTAGGGTCTTGAAGAGCTGCATAGTCAAAGAAACCCCACTCAGGTGATATGTCTGCTGAAATCTCTCACTCACAATTATATTTTTAAGATAAACTCTTATAGAGCTATAGATATGATGACTTCCTTTATTCTTCTGATTACTCTTTTGAGAATAATTTTGAAAAATTGTTTGAATTTCACACTTAATGCAGATATATTTTATAACATTTGGGCCCGTAGATTACTTTTAGACTTACGTTTCTATCGTTTAGATGGCTCATGATTTGAGAACTTCAGATATGTATGACTTTAAAAGCATTTTACGCAGCGGTTCTTTACCAACAAATAATGTTTAATGTGTCTCCAAGCTAAGTCTTTAAGTACCCATTATAATCATAATACTAAAAATAGTACTACAATAAAAATAATATAACTTAACAAAAAACTAAACTCAATATGCAATAATCGTAAAATGTTACCTTTTCTCTGCTTAGCATTGGTCATAAAAATTATGGCTGTAGTAATCTGGCCTAAGTCTAATTAAGCCATAAACTTGATTGAATAATAATTGAGAATCGACATCAAATGTAATTGACTGTCATAAACAATTTTCTCACTTTTGACTTAGCTGGCAAATACAGACTCATACAAACAAACACGCACACAAGCAAACAGTAATACAAGCAAATAATCATACATATATATTAATATTGCCATGACACCTTACACATGTCAGTCATGTAGCTGTCGGTATACAAATGTTTGTGTGTGTTTCAACACGTTAAGTATTCTTATGTAAAGATAAAGAAAATGAGGTAATAAAGAAAGAAAACTTGAAAAGGAAGAAAATAATCCATAAAAGAAAATTGCCAATAGAAAAAGAAAGGATATGGTTATGAAACTCATTGCGTGCCAAAACGTGTGTGTTTTTAGGTATAAAGGTTTTACTCGAAAAATTTATGGATTTTCTGTTATCTTCTTATTCTTGAAATTAAGATTTTTTTAGCATATATTTTAAAATATTTAGGCAGAACTTAATTCTTTGATTTTTCCCCATCGAGGATTTACTTATTGTTTTTGTTAAAACTAACTTAAAGGATTAAAAATTGCTTAGAACTTCAACATTTTTAATATTTATCGATTTGAAACACTCTAAATTTTATACGTCCGCTCTAACAATAAGAGTTTTTTCATGTGTAATGTGTTTTCTCAATTGTTATCATTTAATGATGCTCTTTACAGGATGCTGAACTCTAAAAGGAAGTAATTTCATTTGTATTTTGCACAAAAAAGCATCATGCTTAACTGCAATTGAGTGAATATTGTGTGCAACAATTTCTGACTGGCTTGTTGCATTCATCATGCATCTTGGCCATTAGCTTGACTTTACTGCTTTCAATCCTTACGTATTCTTTTATTCCTCAAAAATATTCTGTTAAATATAATTGGAGTAGTTCACGTACAATTGTACTTGAATTCGTAGACTGAACTATATTTTGTTTACTGTGGACAGCTTTTGGTGTGTATAGCATGAAACGATAATATAGACCTTTTGTTTAAGTTAAGCGTCAAACTCAGCGCACGGTCACTATTTTCATACAGTTCTCCTTCCAATCACAGAGTTTAAACATTAGACATTAAAAAAATTGTAGAATTAAATTGGTTAAGCAGAACCAACAAGAAACAACATAAGGATTGAAACACTCAACTAGTCCTTTGTATCCTTTGAAAACAAGTCAGACAAAATTAACGCTTTATCACTTTAACTGAAGTGCGAAAGCAACCCTTTTTTAGGATTTGATACCTTTTATCTTAAGATAGAAGGAACTCAACCGCATTGGCACTGAAGCGTAAATCTGTTGACTGGCTTTGGTTTACTTTTAAATTTAACTCTAAAGCTGTAATTTTTTTGCAATGTGGAGATTAAGGCGTGAAATTTTCACTACCACTAAACGTAATAAAATGAAAATAAAAAACAAATGCTTTGTAATAGTTGATGTCATATTCATAAGGTATAACATCAGTACCACTAGATTTGAGATATCCCACGTTCCACTCTGAATAACGAGTCCTCACCAAAGTAGTGTATTTATTTTAAACTTTAAAGTATGTCGCAAGTAAAATCATTATTACGGAGAGGTTTCTTGTTTTGTCTTTTATATATTTCACAAAATTAATTTAAAAAATCAATGTTTTATAGCGAAAATCCAATTTTTCTTAAATTTATTTTGTTTTATTAATTTAACCGTAAACTTTCAAAATTATATTGACGAAAACTACATTTTAGAAATTTCCTAATTTCTCAATTGAAACTCCTTACGAAAAACTCTAGCATCTTATTTAAATCTTGACACAAAAAAAAATTTAATAATTTGAATTTGTAAACAATTTTTTGTTTTTTTTTTTTCAATTTATTCTAAATTGATTTTCATAGGACTTTGCGAATCAATTTTTCTGATTTTAACTCTTTTATTTAACATGTGTTTGTATGTAACGAAAACACTGCACGCGCATGAAATCAATTATTTTTGCTTAGTCATGTTGAAAAACTGTCAATATGAATATTTTTCATATGTTCGTAGTTTGACATATGACAGCGACGTTGATGGAACAAAAAATATTTGTGCAAAAATAAAGCATGGCAACTTCTAAAATGTGGAAAAAATTTAAATTTTTAATAAAAAATAAATTGGAAAGAACAATTAAATAGCTGCTACTACTAAATTTATTAAATTTAAGTATTTTTTATGAAAAACTAAGCAAAAATATTTATTTTTTTTTTTAATTTTTCCATTTTGTTTAAGTTTTATAAAATGTAAGTTACATTTTTCTTATGCTTCTTTTATTTTGCTAAAAAAAACCATGGTAACGCTAATATGAAAATTTGTGTCGCATTGTCGTAGTCAGCAGCTTTTTGTGTAATTTGATTTCCGTTTGCAAAATATGCAACATTTTGCATAAGCAACAAAAGGACTACAAACTACCGGCAGGTGGTGCATTTTTTGCTTGCATTATTTACGCTTAACACAGAAAAAAGAAAGCTATTTGCTTGCTGAATTAAAGTGTTCTGACAAATCTGACCACAAATGATATTAACTGAAAACGTGCAGTTTCTTCTTTGAATATAAATTAATCTTACAGAGATATTTTCTAATATCGTAAACTTTGAATATAAGTTAATACTGGTGTATTAATATCCCAACTTAAAAGATACAACTGTAACAACGATAATATGGATAACTTATGAAATTAATTTTTATATTCTTCGTTAAATTTTTTTTAAGTTTTCTACTTTTTAAACTTAATAATTGATTTTTATATAATCTATGAATGCTTTGTTTTCAATTAACTTTAATTCTTGAAAGCCTATTAAATATTTCGAGCTTTTATTCAATATTGCCTCAAATTTTTTATAACTCGAAAGCAACACATAACGTAGATATCGTAAAAGTAGTTGTTATCACTGTCTATGTTGGTTTTCTTACCAATTTTGTTTTCCTGTAAAATATCTTAGCGTGAAGCTTTTCAAAAGGATATAAATTTTCAACGCCATTAAATGGTGTTTTATGACTTAATAAAAGTGTTGATGCTTACGCAGCAAGAAAATATATAAGTATGCTTTTGTTTTTTATTGGAATAGCAAAACTAAGTTAAGAGGAGTCAATAAGCCAGAGACATGAAATTGTAGGGATTATTGTAAGGATTCAAAGTTAATTATGCTCTGGCTATGTAAGCTGGGGCACTGCGCAAGCTTATTATTTTTATTTATCATACATGTAAAGAGTGAGACATTAATTAAAACAATCTCTATGAAAGCAGAATAAAAATATCAGTCAATAATTTTTAATAATTTTAATTAAAACTAGTTCAAGTCAAAAACGACAAGTATTTCAATTCTTAAAAGGGTTTTCCAACTTTAATACAATATCATGAAAATCTTAGTCCTCGAGTCGCTTTTGTTTTATCAATACATAGCAGCAAAAAATATTTTACATTTAACGATACGAGTACTCGTATAGTGCAAATAGATGTTTGCATTTTCACCTTGATTTTATATTTCTTTCACTCTTCAGAGTACACTTTCCACACAACAGGTGGTACAATAGCAGCAGCCAAATGATGATGCTACCGCTTCTGCAGCTATAACATGAACAGCTAGAAGCACACTTGACACAAGAGTCAACAGCAAATGACATTTGCATTAAAGATCAGCGACACCTCGCTGTAGCAACACCAAAGTAAGGGTGTTGGTAGCGAAAGTCGAAGTGCTTTCATTTGCATGTTTATATTGCCATAGTCGTATCTCTACTGCAATCCATTAAGCGTGTAAAAATGACATAAAGAAGCTTCAAGCGTCCACCAAGTGATAAAGGTAAAAGAGAAGTTTCACTCAAGTGTAGAGAAATTAAAGTTTATTGCAGTTAGATTTGAATGGGTCATCGACGAAACGCCAAGGTTCAACTTTTCAAAACTTTTTTTTCTAAAGGGAAGTACATACACGTCGTATTTCTTAAACTTATTTAAAGCACCAATATTTTTAAATGTACATTCTAGAAGATGCCTAAACAAGAAACCGGACAACGAGTATTTAATTATCCATAGCAAATTTTCAAAAAAAATTTTTTGAATGCCAGTATTTTGTCTCGAAATTGGCTAGAGTTAGAAAGTTAAAGATTTTCTATGACAAATGTTTAAATAATAATTTTTAGGATTTTAGCTAAATATCAAAACTCTGAGAAAAAAAATTTTGTTATCCATTTAAAATAACATATATGAATCGAGTCAGTTCCATTATGAAATTTTTCATTGATAAAAGGAGAGAAACTAAATTTCTGAAAACTCTTTGGTGTTAAATGCTGCCTGCCGTATACAAAAGGGTCTTATAATTCACACAACGTTGCATATTTTCGCTCCTATAAGCGCCAAAATATTTGCATATTTACAGTTACTAAATTGTATTCAAGTGCAAATTGCATGCGATTGCATTGTTGCGGTGTGACATTGTCACATACATTTTTGTATCGCTTACAATTTGCAGCACTTGACTTGAAAAGAAGTTAATTTGCATGCTCTTCAGAAAAAAACATTTTGAATTAAGAAAAATTCTGCAAAGCCAAAATGATATTTTTGACAAAAAAATGCATTTTTATTTTAATTATGCCTTGTTTTGTTTTAAAACTATCCTGTGACATTCATTTGCCTGGTCTCTTGTTTTATTTATTTTTATTTTTTCCTTTACGGACACTAGCAAATATGGGTGCACTTTCTCAGCGTAACCCTTTTCGGACTAACAAAAAAAGAGGAAGATCATTCTTAATGAATATTTATGCTGTCATTTATATTAAAAGGATGAAGGCTACAGCAAAAAAAAAAATTAAAAAGCGCAAAAAATGTTATATAAATCTACACAAGTGGGCGTCTGTTGGATGTTGATGAAACTCGTATGGTCAAATTTAGTATGCGCTGCAATTTTGCTGCTTGTTAACGATAGCAATTTTAAAATTATGCAAGGATAATAAAATTAAATTTTCTCCCGGTTTTAGATGGGCTCGTTTTTGCATAAGAAATTGGCTTACTAATGAATATGCGTAGGGTTTATTTTTTTGAATTGGCTTTTAATTACATGCCATTTACATTACATTTTTAGCTATGCATTTGCTTTTTTAACCGCTTGTTATTATCATTTTAAAGCTTCATACTTCATTTAATGTCAAAATCATATGTTTACAAAAACTCACACATATTCTCCAACCAGTTCTGAAATACCTCAATTCGAACATGTGTAAAGAGCTAAACAGAATTGTGACGTGCAATGTCGTCCAGATTTTTCCTATACGTTTGTAATGAGCAAACAATTGACACTAGCAAAATTTATCGCAGAGCAATAGATCAGATTCTATTAGATAAATTGCACGTCCTAATTCTGTTTTTAGCCTAAGTCTTTTAAATAACAAATTTTCGCCAATGCTTAGGCCATAGAGGGAATAAAACTTTCTTTTTGACACTTTCTTGATTTATATAAACAAAAATTTCACAAAAGTTCTTAAAACTTTCTCACCAATATATCCAAAATAAAAATTCCATGATAAGCAGATATAAGAAAGTAAAAAATCGTAACTTATTATAAGAAAATTATTGCGTTAAAACAAAGACATTCGAAAGTAAAAAGTTTTTATTTGTAGAAATCATTGGAGTAAAGTTCTGCTTACACGTGAAATCAATTTAGCTGCTTGCGATATTTTAAAAATTTAAGCCCAACATAAAACAAAACTTTTTACAAAAGTCGCCGCATATATTCAGCTAAGAAAAAAGTGCGTCATTATCGTTGATGTAGGTTAAAATAGAAAAGTTGACATGTGCTAAGTTTCGGCGTGCCTAAGCACCTGGGTATTTAAAGTTTTTGAAAGATTTCTGTTTTTTTTTTTGCTAAAAATTTTGAAACTTAAACAAAATTTTATTTTGTCTACGAACATTTGCCTGTGCACAAAATGTTCTTTTTTTTAAATCCACAAAAAAGACCTTACACTTGGCATCATAACATATGACAGCAAAATGATACTCTTTGCCTTGTTATACCAACTACACATTTATAACCACTGCTTGTTAGGGCTTCAAATGACTATGCACAACAACAAAAGACTAACAAGCTGTAAAGTGTACAACACACGGCTGCTACCATCACCACCAGGGAACAAATTAGCGTTGGCAGCATTGTACTTGTAACATAACATGACATGCAGGTTGCTTGCATGTTAAAACAAAGCAAACAACTGAAAGCAGTCAAGCGCATTAGAGTACAAAAAAGGAAGGTCCTTTTTTTGTTTCAACTTAAATTGCTCCAATAGAAATTGTCTTTTATGAAAAAAATTTTATATAATGTAAATGATGCTGCGAAACAATCTTTATACTTGTTAGTTAATTAAATTTACTTTTTAGATAATAAAAGCTTTAACATTGTTTTAATAAAAATGCTTGAAAAACTTTCGGTGGACAACATACTCGATGAACATTATAGAATTTAATCTTCAATATGACCGTCGCGTCATCATTGTACCAACTTACGATGCTAAATTATTACGCTTTATTTATAAAAACCGAAACACGCGTTGACATTTGGAATGTTCAGAGCGTTCTTGAATCTGATAAATCGCATAAATCCGTAAAAAGACTTTACAAATTCAGTATACGCCAAGATTAGGGATTTAGCGTGTGTGTATGGAATGGCAGTGGTACATACAAGTGCTTATTAATAAAAATGTATTAATTTTTTTTTTTGAAAAATATCATGTGCTTCATATATCCAAGCTTTTCCTTTAACTCGACATTTGGATTGGTACATCTTGCAGTCAATATGTCGATTATTTTTTTTGTTCATGAAAAACTAAGTGACAGACTTGGAAAAAAATGCTATCCTTTGACATCAATGTGCTTCATGGCATAGTAAGATTGTGAAAATATATGCTCAGTTTTGTTGCCACAACCTCATATAAGCGGCATCCACTTGAAGAAAAAAAAAATAAAAATATAGATGTAAACGGGAAGAGGTAATAAAAATGCATTTTTATGAGCAACGTTGAACATAAATCTTTATTGAAAGCTCGTTTGCATGTAAGCCACGTTAAGGTGCAAGTACTGAATGTAGTGGTACTAGTATTATTCGCTTAGAGATTTCTATAAACTGAAGTGGAGTTACCACCTTCGTACATACATGCAGTACACATGTAGCGGGTTTTGGTTTGTAACTTGTTAGACATGTTATAAACCACATAGTTTTTTTAAGTTTATTTTGGTTTTTATTTCATTCTACCCCATGGCTATAGATTAAGATTGTACATACATTCAAATTTACTCGTAAATATTGTTGTACATAAGTCAATATTGACTAGTTGCAAATATTCTTTGGTTGTACTATTGCATTGCATTTTCTATGCATTGACTTGCAAGCGCATATTTTAATGTCACTTTTGACTTGATTAATAGTGTCGCAAAAGAATGTTGGCATTTAAATTAAGCTATGAAAGCTTGAAGGATTTGAAAAAAAAAATGTTTACAAACTTGAAAAATTTTGTAGAAGAATTAATTCGTCGATTTTTGTTTGTCATCAAATTTTTCTAAACAATTTGACTTTTTTAATTTGCTTCGCTTATTCGATACTTGCTGATACTTCGCTCTTTAATTGAACTTTATGATTATTGTATGCTTTCTGACTGTACAATATTATACAACACGAGCGAATTTTTGTTACTATTCTATGCTTTTGAAAGATTTGAATTATATAGAACTTTTTTTCGACACAATTCATTACTCTCAAATTGTAATTGAGTCAATATTTTTAGAATATACAATTTCTTTTTGTTGCAGCTTTTTCAATAACTAACTGTGCTTTTAAAATTATGCCTTATATAAAATTTCTTATTATTAGCATATTACTTCAGAGACCACAGATTTTTATGCAGTTCCAATTTTGCTTTTATCACTAATAAGCAGTAAATGTGATTTTTTTTAAGAAAATTGGGAATATTATATGTTCAGTAGAAAAATACGCAATTTCTTATACTCAATGGAGCTTATTGCCATTATGCAGAAAAAAACCATAAAAAATCATAAATTCAAGCAAAATTAGGAAGGTTGTAAATTGTGTTCACAAATTGGCCCAATAGAGAAGCATAATTTGTTAGTAGTCAGTCAATAAAATATAAGTAAAAAAAGGAAAAATATTAAGCCACCTGAATAATAAAATCAGCACAAATGCTATGAGTACCATTTTAAAATATGCCTATGTGAAGGATCATTAGGTACAGGAGTACTGTAAATTGTTGTCAACATAAAACATGAGAGCATAATTTATTGAAGAAATTTATATTAAAAATTTATTGTGGGAATATTTTGCATTCTTGTTTCCATAATACGGTGCGCCATGTTAAAGCAAAAATTTACGTGATGCTCATTTCCTACAAAAATTACCGAAAATGTTTGAATCAATTACGAACATTGTACTTTATTTCTATTTTTAAGCGACGCTCTCATATATCAACTTAAATTAATCAAGCAACATAAGTATTCTCAACTTCAAAAACTTTATTCTTGTCTAGATATTTTCATAATAAACTTTCATTGCTTATTAATTTCATGGACATAAAAGTTTTTGCAATTTTGAAAATTGAAAGACCAAAATCATCCACATCAGCATACATTTTACACCTCTTCAACTTTATTATTCAGATTAAATTTTAGAATTATTTGAATTCTTTTCTTTATCCTGTAAGCTTCTATGAGCCAAATTTAACAAAGTCCACAGCTAAGCTTGCAACGAGCCATTTATTAGATGTTCCACCCTCTCATATAGAGGTAAGCAATGGCCACTCGTTTTGCCGAATGTTGTTTTGGGAAAAGTAAATGTAAAATGCTGCCATAGGCTAAACCAGCAACTAACAAACCTAGGCAAGTAAAAGTGTTTGCCTACACACAGCAACAGACATGAATACAACTTAAGTTTTTCATATACTTACACAAATATATGCATTAGACTGTCCGTTATAACCCATTTTTCTTGAAACGAGCAGCTGGTCAAATTTATGTTAAAAAAAATTTACTGTGGCGTGTCGCAGGAAATTAAACATTAAGTTTTTATTATTAATATTTTTTGAACTCTTAAGGAAAAAGATATGGCTCGCACGAGTTTCTCGATAGGAATTATTTTTTATTTTTTTCCATAAAGTCTTATGAATGCAATAATGAACACAAAACTTGCATTAAAATTTTTTAAAGGGTTTACTAGTTAATGAGTAAAAAGTAAATGCTTAGTGCTCAGTCACACGCTATGCTAGAGAAAAAAATACAATTTTTCGACGTCATAAAGCTTCTCAATTCAGAAAAGTTCAGAATTAATGGACAGTCTAAATACATGTAGTATATACCTGCAAATGTTATACAAAATGAGCAAATATATTTAAGGTTATGTGTGCTGCTTTTGTGAAACTGTCTACGTGTGCGTCTGTGCTTGCCCTTAATTGGTACAAAGTAGTTTCATTGGATTAAATATGATAATAATTTTCATTTTCACAATAGCCGTCAGAGGACATTTCGTAGATTAAGGGATTACTTGTAAGGTTGTCTGTTGTAATAATAATGAAAATAAGAACTTTTTACTCATAGCGTATTAAAAAGTCTGATATTAACAAAATATTTAAGATATAAATTACGTGGGCCTTACACAAAAAATTCCAAGAATTTTTAATAAGCTAACGAGTAGACATTGCGATATTTATGTAATAAATTGCAAAAAAATTTAATATAATTTTTATTTTCTTTTGCAAACGTATTTCCATTTGTAAAAATTATTTCCATTTGCATAAATTTTTTTCAAGATCAGTTTCACAATGAAGCTTAAGCAATGCTTGCAAAAATAAATATCATTAATCTCGAAAAACATATTTATTTAGGCGATTATAATAAGTAAAGTAGGAAGTGCTCTAGCAGAGTTTACAAAAAAATTACTATTTTTTCTATAATATATAATATATAGTATATCCATCTCAAAAAGCCCAATGGGATTTGATGAAATACGTTTAACGTAAAATGCGAATGACTATTTTTTTGTTTTTTTTTTTTTTTTTAAATGCCCACAGATTGAATACTTTGTCCAGAATAACTAATAAATTGACATTAAAAGGCGTTCTTATTATATAAGTATAGCATCAGAACTGATTTGAAATTGTGCGCGCTAAATCAAAATTTGTATAAATGCTACTTTTCCTCTGCATTATTTAGTGCTACTTAAATATTGACAAACAGCAAAACTAAAACTTTGAAATAAAATCAACCAGTTTGAGTAGGAAACATAGCGAACCACAAAACTTACTAAACTTTAATCGGTTAAGGCTAAAATGAGCTTAGCTGGGTATGCAAATAGGCTGAATGCTGTTCGATAGCGTTATCAAAACAAAGGCGTTGAATGCTGGAGCAGCATCACCATCAGTTCGTATGCGGGAAAAACATTTCCTTACGCAACAAAACTCTAAGAAACTTTCATGTTAAAATTATTGTTCACATTCATTCACACATATAGCGCTGCTGATTCCGCTTATACTGAATATAAAATCAAAAATCTGAACTTTTGAGTCATGCGGTTGAAATGCGAGTGTGAGAGTTAGGTGTTTTTTATGAGTGCGTATGCCAGCAAATATCTTTTTTTTTCTCAATGTCGTGTGATTTATATATTGTTGAATAGATATTTTTTTATGTACTGCAATAAACCAGTCTTAAAGCTATTTAATTTTACAATTATTAGATTTTTGATTTGAAATTATTTTAAAGCTGTATAAGTGAGTTGGTTATTAGTCAAACATTTTTTTTTTAGAAACTAACAAAATTCGAGCAATACCACGAAGCAGGTTGTACAAAGAATTATCAAACAATAATTTAGTTCGAGTAAAACCGGCTTAATCATTTCATGATTAAAACAATTTTTCAAGTGTACAATTGTCGTTTGATATTCCCATTAATTTTGAATAATGTAATTTATTTGAGGTCCGAATAACAATAAAATTCAAAACCAAAAATTACTGTTCAGCTACCATAAAAAATAGTTCTAATACGCTTTTTTTTAAATGCAGCAAAAACAAAATTTCTTTCAGTGTAATCTTTTCGGTTTTTCTCTTTTTGCTGTTTAGCTTTGCTTCCATTTTTCGTTTCCTTTGCAATATCTTTTGACGGAAGTGCTTAGCCAACGTAAGCAGCAACAGTGCTATTAATGAGTTGCTGCTGATTATCCTTTAACTTTAGAGCACTAAAGTACTTGTAATGCGATTTTTTTAAAGACACTTTAGGGCATAATTATTGCGCAATAGTATTAATTTCAAATGACTAGAATTTATCTGTGTTCAGTTTTGCAGCATAAAAACACAGCAAATGTCAAGCGGTGCGAGTGATACTTAAAATAAATTTCATTTAAATTTAAAGTGCACTGGAATATATTTTTATTAATACAAATCATCGAGAAAACGATTAAATAATTCATGACGTTTGGGACAAAACAGTTTTTTTTTGCCATAGCGAAAGTATAACTTGGAATAATTTTCTACAAATTTTTTATTATTTGATAGAAAAATTTTATTATTTGTTGCATTTCTTCAATATTTTTGTACAAGTGTGTTTGCGTAAATTGTTAAAATTTCTTAGCATTTTCCGTCACTTAAATTTTTGAGAACTGTAATGGCGACAGCAAGAATTTTAAAATCATATCAAATAATAAAATTACATTTTGAATGCTTATTTTTCTAGGACTTTCAGTCTGAGATAACAATCCCCAAGCTTTAAACGAAATAATAACAAGCTTTTGTCAAAAGGACTTAAATAACAATCAGAGAAAATTAAAATATTTCCAAAATAAAACCCACAACTAATAGTTGTAAGCAAAAAAAGTTCAAAATAACAGAAAATTCAAATTAAAAATAATAATCCATGTTTTGTTGCAACAATCGCAAATAGTAAGTCAGGACAAGCGTTTATTTAACTTTTTCATTACAAGTTTTGTTTTCAATTTTGGCATTGTTTTCCAGAGTACAGCAATGTTATCCCAAAACTGTCATCAACAGAGTGCTAACTGCAAACAATGCATAAACATAGGGTGCACCAGGTTCTGGTTCAGTAACTTGAAAAAGCAAATTTATGACTTTATTTTTCGCAATAGTGAAGTCCGCTAAAGAACTTTTTTTATTTTTGAAACAATATCTTAACTTTTATTTTATATGCACGTTGATATCATATATTAAAAAAAAAGCAACCACTTTCAAACGTACGCTATTGTGTCGCGCATATTTTGGGCACTGCAAGTAGAAGGATCAAGTTGCTGCACGCTCATAAGAATGACCGCATGGAAAAACAAACACATCACGTTGTGGTCCCGTAAAATAAGCAAAACAAAACAGAATATAAAACTATAAGCAAAAAATATAAATCTCTAAGATAAATCTTGTGCCATTTTACTCACATTAAAAGCACCTATTTTGAGCAAAATGCTGCGAACAAAGGCCGATAGATAGCATGCAGCCGTTGTGGTTAAAAATAAAAATAATAAGTATTACATATTTTAAGAGTTTTGCCACTTTTTTTTATTTATTTATGACTGCAAATCTGTATTCTGAAACAAGATGTTTTATAAACTCAAATGAATTTCAAAGCTTTATGAACAAAGGTTTGATCTTAATTATTCATAACTTTGTTTGTAATAAGTTTAGTTGCGCATATTTAAACGCTTAAGTCGTAATTGTTATTTACAAAAACTGCTCAACCGCAATATAAGCAATAAGCGCAAAGACATTTTCCAACTTTCTCAATAGGAATTTAGGCACTTAGTTATAAAAATTTCAGATGTTTCAATTAAGACAAAGCTTCTTAAAATATGCTTAACTAACTATTCTGAGAGACTTTCTACAGTAACCAGCACATAACTTGCAATAAATGCCATAGAAAATCAAAAAGTTAATAAAGAACGCCAATATTCTAATAAAGTGTACTTGTGTGCCTATGATTTTTCTACAAGGTTATAACTATTTCACTTATACTCTGAACATTATACCACACACATAAAAAACACACAATAGAGAATTGCCGCTTTACCCATTACTGTTTACCAAAGTCAAAGGATTCTCAACACCAGAATGGTTACTGTGGATCTTACTTTGCTTGTTCATAAATTTTATTTTACTTTGCAGTCTTTCTACACCCACATCCTTTGTCAGTGTGTGATATTTCAACATCGCACTCTTACTTCTTTAACAGATGAAATTTGCTTAGATTCTTACATTTGAAAAGTTTTTCGTTCGCCCATTAGCATCAAAGCTAACGATTTGACTTTTGTGCAAAAAAAAATAAAGAGAAATAACATAATTTGTGCAGATTTTGCCACACAAAGAAGCAAAAATTTATTCATAACTGATATTTTGGGAAAATAGCTCACGTTCGCTCAATCATGAAACATTTTTAGCACCATCGGAATTGGTAAGGAAATATAGACAAAAAGATGGCATATTCATGTCAGTAGTGTATGAAACTTTTTGGCAAAATGCATAGCAGCTCAAATATCCATTATTAGGTGCTTGCTTGATTTGAGCGCTCGGTAAATCAGTTGAATGGTTATTTCATTTTCAATAACTTTTACTTTGAATATGTTAACTATTTTTCCTAACTTTGCCTTTCTATGCTTCGAAAATTTTGCTGCTTTTAGTTTTTTACTTTTCTTGTATCAAATATTTTGATTTAATTTCACTGCAAACATTCCGTTTTTCAAATAATAGTGTACAACATGACGTATGAGCAACATTAAATTCGGAGTATGTAGTTTGATGTTTTATAATGAAATATCAGCTTCGACGGAAATACCACTGATGATGGTAAATTGCCACATAACCTAAAACTTAGTATTTTCAAATTTAAACATTTCTATGAACTTCGAATTTCTTACGATAATTCAGTTCCGAATTTTTTGTCTTGTTAAAAATCAAAAAAAAAATCGGATGATAATTTTTCTAACACTTTTACTACAAAGTTTTTCAATCTTTGGAATTTATTTTTATGAAAAACTTTTTAATGAACTTCTGCATCAAACTTTATGTCTTCCAACTAACTCAATTTGCTGAGCAGTTTCAGTTGAAGTTTTGTCCACTTTGCTTTCATTGATCCAAATACATGCGTGTATTTTAACAAACGCATTCTGCAGGAGCAACTGCAGCAACATAGTTTTTCGTTTAAGCTGTTGAATCTTTACAAAAGTGTCTGGTCTGTAACTCTCAAGACTGCACGTTTTTCCTACATTTTTGCAGTGTTTATGCACAACTTTATACACTACTTTTTTCTCAAGGTAATTTCTTAGTTTACAAACAAATCTCATTTTCCATGGCTTTGAAAAACTTTTTAACTTGAAAATTATTTAAACTTTGAAGCCAAATCCTGCTGAAATATCCTCTTTACAGCTTCTTTTCACAGTAGTAATTCAATAAAAGCTGTCATTCAGAAATGAGACACAAAAAAATACGCAAAAAAGATAAAGATAAATTGTTTGCGAAAGCAGTTTATAAAAATGAAAAAACAATTGAAATTTTGTGTGCAATAAAAAAGGATCCAAAATTATATCCTGTTTTATGGTCACAAGTTTTGTCTTAGTTTTTTTTTTTTTTGTGAAAAAACAAAAGAAAGTTGAGAAAAAGTTTTCTTTAAATTTTTTCTTACCTTATTGCGCTGACACTGTCGTTTGTTCAAATTCAAGATAAGAATCCGTTGATGTCATGCTGTGGCCACCGAGACAGTAGCACAATTTTCTTACTCTTCTTCTTTAATCCCTTTTCGTTTTCTTAAGATGTGCGAAACTGCGGTGGACATTCGCTTACAAATTATCGAACAAAGTACACAAAAGGTGTTTTGAAAGGTTCCTGATAAGTAATAATTTATTTTCTAAGGATATAGAAGGTGAAATAAGGTGTTCCCTTTTTTTTTGCACAGAAAGAGAAGATGTCTTAAAGGAAGATGATAAGCAGAAAATTAATAATTTAATGGAATTAAAAATTTTGTAGTATCTTTGAGGATTGTAAATGAAAAAAAAAAAACACTCTCCTTTACACTAAAATTTTCTAGATTAAGATATGCTAGGAAACATTGCAGTGAAATATAGAAGAGAAGACAGAGGAAGGAAATGACGGGAAGTGAAGTGAGGAATTGGTGAGAAGGGGAAGGATGGTAGTAAGGGATGTAGGAGAGGTAAAGAAGGGAAGGAAGAAAACAGAAAAATAACTTATCTTTTCGTATGTAAAGCCTTCATAATGAAATGAACTATAAACTTTGAACTTTATTTTCATACTTGGAAGCTTGCACGATTCTATATGGTTTGACTCATTAGCATCCAAATCTTCTTGTTTATTTTGAAAATAATATCAACTACAATCATCTTTCAAATTTTCACCGAAAATTATTGCTTGGAAAAAATCGTAAAAACTGAGTAATTCAGAAACAACAACTGACATGCGTATACGACACCCGCTATGTGTGTATGTCTTCAAACATTTGAGCAATATTTAGGTATATTTATATGATTTTGAATCTGTTTATATAATTTTCTAAAAAAAGAAGTGATATCAATTAAAAAATTAATTAAACTTCTAAAAGAAGAAGGCAATAGTATTCAAACACTCTGAGATTTTTTTTAAAATAAAATGACAATCTATTCAAAATCGATACAAAAGCGGCCTGGTGCAAGACGGCCAAATGGTACTCGTAATACAAAATTTAAGTTTTGGATACTACTAAATTTCATTTGTTTGTTGGACCTTATTTTTAGTAAACTAAAATTGTTTTGTGTATTGTATTGTAATTGGCCAGGTTTTGTAATATGATGTGGAATTTTCGAAACCAATTTTTTTTTTGCATGCGAAACAAATAATTTGCTAGCTAGTGGCTGCAAATGAGTGTTGTGGTATCTATATGGACCATAGCGTGTATGTGGGGCTTCCAATCCACCACTATAACCTACTACCCTAGAGGGCAGCCCAAGCATAAATTTATAAGAAAATTATTACCTCAAGTTTATATGACTCCATAAGATTTTCAGTTACTGCAAACAAAACATAAGTCCTCCATAATTCTTACTGTGTATTTTTTTGCGAAAAATTAAAGCAAAAGCGGATTACATAATTGCAGTTAGCCAAGCAAAATTCTTCAAATGGGACAGCAAAGTCTGAAATACAGTTGGCATTTAATTATATCTTGTTTTACAAGAGATAAATTTAATTACTTCCTTCATTTATATTTTCAGTTCAACATCCTGTGATGAGTATCATCAAGTGTCATCAGTCGAGTTTATTCCACTTGAGAAACCTTTCCTAACTGTTTTGAAATTTTATGAAGCACTGACAACAGAAGAGTTAATTATACTCAAATAGAACGCTCAAGAATACTGCAAGTATTGAAGACTTTGATGCTTGGATGAGATATTATATAACTTTTCGAATAAGTACGGCTTTTTAAGTTCATAAATTGTATTGGTTAATTGAAGGTTTCTAATTCATTGCAGAAATAAAAGTTAATAAGTAGATTTAGTTCCATTAAAATCATTTTCAATAGAATGTATAAAAATGTACACTACTCGTTGCTTTAAAATTAATATGAAAAATGATTTATGTATTGAAGTTAAATTTATGTTCCCAGGCCAATTTCAAAAATGAATACCGCGGAAAATATTGCACTTCAGTAGTGCATACTCCTGATTTCTCTCATACATACAGCACTTTCATGCTGCAGCACAACGGTGAAAACAAAAATGTTCAAACTTAAAATTGTGAAAATTATGGCCCAAGGACAGTCTGCATTGAAAACCGGATGTGGAAAATAAAATGATTGCATCCAACAAAAGTTTCAACAACGTGCACTACTTGAACCTTGGCCAATTTTTTGTTGGTCCGAACTTATTTATTGTAATGCAAAATAGTTGTCAAAAAAGTCGCACACACATGCGTTCAACTTGGAAAATTGCAGCAAAAATTATGAGAGCGTTCAACTAAAAAGCTGTACAGTAGGCAATAAAAAATCTGCTGCATTGTGATATGTAGTGTAGTATTCGGACGTTATCTTTTAAGCTTAGCATTTACGTGATTGGCTACTAACATAATTAATTTAAATTTTGTGATCTACTTTTGACATTCATTTTAGTAATTGACTTTTTAAAACTTTAGCTTAATTATGCATGAGATGTTTGTTTAATCAAAAGTTTGTATTTTCAATCGAAAACAGCATACAGCATAAAAGAATAAGCCAGGTAGTAATTAATGCTTTTATCAGTTAAAAAAATTGTGGGTATTTTTTTGGCTTCTATCTATACTAAAATGGTGCCCTATAGCATCGTATGCAGCAACCACAAAAAATATACTAAAAGCTAAAAAACCAATATATATAATAGATATTATTAATCTGACACTGCACTTTGAAATATAAAACAAGTTTCTGTTTTATATAAGAACCACCCTATTTTGTATGCTAAATTAAAAGAAAACCAAAGCTTTTGTCTTTAATTTCTTTTATGTTTTACGAGACGCTACGGAAACTTTAACTTGTCAATATAACAGTAGTTGCAGTTATATCTTATGACACTATAGCAAGTGCTTTGTTATTGTAACTGACTTAATAAATTGAAAGCCAAAGGGTTGTATTGCAAAGAAATTCTCAGAAATGAGACCAACACGAAAACAAAACCAACGGATGCAGCAAGTTGTTATTGGCTTGTCTTCTCTAAGGAAACATTGTCCAATGTTGCTATCTAAGAAATCGAATAAAACAAAAGCAAGAAGTTGTTGCAGTTACAAATGATAACAATAGCAATGTATTTCATGTATTTTCATTGTCCACTGCAAATACATGTATACAAGTGCCAATGTATAACAAAGCTGATCACATATTCAATAAGAGGCAGCGAACATTCTACAGCCCCAGAACCCATAATTAAATTACAAGTAAAACATGGAAAGGACGTCCGCTGACAGTTTACATATCAGATAGTGTTTCAATTGCTGTAAGCAATATAATTAGTATAAGAATGCCCAGAAAATAGCTTTATTGTTGTACTGAGCATTAAATTACTTTTAGTAAATATTTAACAGAGGAAAACTACATAAATTTACTTTCTCTGATGGAAACAACTGCAGTTTAGAATGTTTTTGTTACTCTTCCTTCATATGTTCAAGTTTCATGAAGTCTTGTCAATTGCTCTCGAAGTTTTCTGGATGATTTTAAGAAAATATCACTTCTTACAAGGTTTTTCAATTTTTTATAGAGTATGGACTTATCAATTTAACTTTTTGACTTAAAACAAAAAATACAATGTGACCTCATCTATGAATAACTCCCTTCGAGATTTTTACATTTTGTTAAGATCATTGTTTATCTTCAATTAAACGATTTTTAAACAATTATAATTTGATAATTATCAAACGTCTTGAGAGACTTAGAATAACATATGATGCGTATGGGCGCATAATATCTCTTAAAAAGCAAGCGGTGGTAATTTTTTACAATTAAGATATAATCAATATTTTGTAAAAGTGTAAATAACAAAAGCTTGAACTTACATAATGTATAGCTAATTGCATGCTTTGTGCTCACTAAAATTTATTAATAAATCAAAATTCAATTAAAACATTACCAAATTTTGTTTGATTATCTAAATTTTCCTCAAGGCAGTTCTGTTCACAGTACTATAAATAATTTATATAAATTAATATGATTAAATCGTTTTAACTCAATAAATTGTTTGCGCAAACTTTGCCACAAAGTTAAATAAAACTTTTAATTCGATATTGAAATAGATTGATAAATATTATTACTTATTAAATTTTGAGCTGAAAATGGGAACTGAAAATCAATTAAATAACGATTGCCAATTATATGTGAATATTTCATCTTTACGTAAAATTAAATTTTATATTTTTGCTTTAAAAAGAGAGATTTACTTAATTCAAGTGGGGTTGATTTTCTGTGCAGGTTTTTTCTTGTGACTAAAACTTAATCCAGATATTTTGTATTTGCCATGTTTTCTGTCGAACACATCGGTTGCCGAATGATTTACTACTACGTGTTTCATATGACGTTGTATGTTTGGTTTTTTATTTCATTTTTTTTGTGCCACTGTCTACAAATTCGTTACATTAAGTGATTTATTACATTAACTTTGTGCTCCTTTAGTCTTTCCAATGAAGGATTTCGCATTTTTTTTTCAAGTAAGTTTGGTGTTATATGCTGTAGAAAATTTTAATTGGCTTTGTTAATTTTTTTAATAGAACGTCATTTCATAATAACAATCACTGCATTTGTACGAGTATGAAACATAATGTCTATCGTCTTACTAATTTATTCAACATTTTCAAAAAGCTCCAAAAAAAGCTCCAAATTTGCTGTCTAGCAGATATTATGAAATTATTTCAAGTCCCCATCGAACGAATTAAAATCCTGTTACACTCGCTTTAATACAGTTGTACGTTATATTTTGCTCGTATTTCATGGGTATATATCTTCTTAATCAATTGGCAAGTTATAAAAATCTTTCTATTAAATAGGTTCCAAATTTCTTACTTGGATAATTTTGGACTTAAAAATAAATCCGCTTACCTTACCCTGCCATGGTTAGCTATCACTTTGTAATGATTATGAAAGTTGAACAGTGAGCTTCTTTCAGTGACCAAGTGACCCACTTGTGCAACATGAAATCGTTAAAAAATAAACTTTTCTGAACACCTTTTTTTATGTATGAGTTCCCTTAATTTAAGACCTGCTGTCTGATCAAAAATCACAATGAGATTTTTTGACATATCTAGATTTTCCTTAACGAAGGTGACAGAGTCTGAAAAAAATTCAGTTTGAAAAGCTGTAAAGAACCATTTGTATTAAGGTTTGAATATCAGTTACATACAAAAATGTGTTCCTGCTCATCTCATGCCATAGCAGTGTTTGAAATCGCGGTTCGAAAATTTCGTATAAACCATTTTGAATAAGCTCTGTTCAATTGATTTGTTGCAAAACCTGCCACATTTCTTATATATATATACTATTTTCAGAATGAATCAAGTTGCGAACTTTCTCATCATTAAGCTTAAAACCAAAATATATGCGTACAGAAATCGTAAGACTCAGAGATTTACGGACTATTTTTTGTGAGTTTTATCTTGAATATCTTGAAGAGACACAGGTCTGCACTAGGCAAATTTTGCTATTTAGTTTTTCCGTGAATTTTATACACGCCAACTCCCTTATTTGACTTTACTTGTAAAAGTGAATTTAATTATCTGTTTTCAACTTTGATGTCACACTAATGTTTATGTTGAAAAATTTGTTATCAAAACCAATTTATAATTTGCTTTCTATTCTGCTCAAAGATGGCTTTGTTTTGAAAATTTCCCCAGACAATTGAGATCTGAGTCTATGAATTCTTAAGACTATGGTAGCGGAAGACGCCCACTTCATACTCTACTGACTGCACAGCAAAATTTTTATTGTTTACATGATTTTCGCTGTGATAAATGAATAATGTAAATTCTGTAAGTGTATACAGGCGTGAGGAGGTAGTATGTATCATTTGCATTATATTTAAATTAACACATCATATATGTGATAAATCTTTTTTACCGGCATATGAATGACACATGATTTATCATTTTCATCACTGTAGCGATAAAAAAATTTAGCTTTCATATTTTATAGGAATAAGAATGAGAAATGACAGTGATTTTCTGAAAGTTCTTGAAATATTTCAAAATCTTTATTTACGTATGTGTGCGTTATTATACATACTTACGAAAGTTTTACAAATTTGGAATACATACATTTAAATGAATTATGATCCTTTTTAAGATGATCATTGGGGTAACATAATTTTTTATTTTTAATTCATATGGTATGCTGATAATATGTGTCGTTCATTCTAACAGTGAAGTATGTCCTTGAAATTGAACTAACTTCGTTTTTATAACAAATATGTAGAGTAAACGTATGAGCATGAGTAAACAAATAATGCTATCTGTAGGAAATTATTTCGTATATTTTAAAACATACTTTCTTGACGTAGGTTTAATATCTAAGGCATATAATAAGACTCTGATGCAACAATATTTCTCACAGAATTTTGTTACTGGCTTAATTTTTAGCATACAGTTCCTCTATTACGTTCGTCTTATTTATAAAAGCGAAAACAAAACAGAGTCTACTCAACCTTAAAGCAGCATATTAAATTTGGTTTGACCTCAAAAATCTGTTGAATAAATTGTATGTTTTCATATGCGCACAGAATGACTAACATGCAAATATTTTTTTATGCTGAAGTTTTTGTTCTATGGACTGACGTCCTTGCAAAGCAACCTCCTGTAGTTGTAGGTCAACAGTACTGGCGCATTTTTATAATCTAAAGAAATGCAATGAAAGTCACATTTGCAATGCTTTTCATTTTTGTACTAAATTTAGTTTTGTACCAAATTTATGTCACGTAATTTTACGATATCCATTGCGCAGGTGTAAGAGTGAAGAGAAAAATGATACTGCAAAGCAGAGAGCATACAGCTGCAATACTTTTGACTTTGTTTGTTTGACTTTGTTTATATCCGTACGAAGAAAATTAAAAAAAAAATAGAATTTCCTTTTGAATAAAAACATTAAAAAAAATAGTTAAAATCAATTTTATTATAATATCAAAATAAAAAGATAAACTTTGTAAAAAATATATGTTACCATATTTATACAACTGCTTGCGGAAGTGGATATTGATTTCTTATTTTTGTTTTTTCTATTTAAATTCCAAAAATATTCATTTCAGATGTGCCACAAGGCATATAAATTTAATATTCAAATTAGAACTATACTGTTTTTTCTGACAGTTATGATGAAAAATTTCGTACATAATTTCCTGTATGTTGAGAACAAAACTAATAATATCGTGGCAAGGACGTGCCATGAGTTTAAAATGAAGGACTAAGATAATATAAAAAAAAAATTAAGGGGACAAATAAATTTGTCGGAAATGACTTTGAATTTAACATAGCAACTACGTATTAAATGACACAGCACGGTTTATTTATCGTTTTTTATTACCACACCAACAATGAGTTTCATTAACTTTTGACAGACAGCATACAAGTTGCTGTGCATATTTGTGAAAGCTAGTGTGGATTATATGTAGCTCTAACAATATATATAAAAGCGCAGCGAAATGGATTAATAGGAGAGTTTTCAATAATATGTGTGTGATGCGTTGATAAATTAAAAAAAAAATCATTTTATAGCTCGAGCTTAGGTTAAGTTAAATTATGGAAAAAATGGTTTTGTTATGCAGAAACATGGCAACGTTTTTTCAGACGCACTCGCGTACTGAAGCCTCAAATATTATCTTCCGGATTGATCGTCAGAGCCTCCACTGACTTAAGCATTTTAATATTAATGAATGAAATTGTTAAGTTGTCATTATCAGAGTTTTGTTTTTGAAGTATTTTAAAATCTCTTAAAATACTATGTAATTTCTGACTCCAAAACCTTTATTGTAGTTTACCTTTGCCTGATACTATCTTTCATGCCAAAAAGTTTATTTCGTTTACCTTTTGTTACAAAATATCAACATTTTTTTTTTTTTCACTCAAAAGATATCAGAATTTAAAAAAAAAATTAAGGAATTTTAAAGTATATCCTGCTGCTGTTGTTGATGTCACCAACGTTAATACTTTGCAAGGATAAGTACGGTGCTATTATAGTGACATGCAGCATCATAACTGCTGTGCTGACAACGGTTTTAGTGCAGAGTTGCGTAGTTAAATTCTACATGGTTGGCAAGAGAGGAAATCGCTGATTAAGCGGATTTTTAACATTGCTGTTTTTGTTTCTAAAGACGGATATTTTAGGATAAACACAATTCCAATTTTTGCTTATCGATATTTTGAATCGAATTTTTCATTTTGTGAAATGATTCCTCCGTCAATTTAATTACTGGTATCAAAGTTCGGAATTGAAATATTTTCATTTCATACCAAAAAATATAAGTTGGGGGTTTACTTTTTCGTCTTCATGCCAATATGAATGATTTTATGATTTTTTGGTGTATAACTTTAATGTTTTTTTTTTTTTAAATGCCCTTCTTCAAAACAACTGATTGGCATTTGGCAATTTTTCAGAGAGCGATTAACGACATAAAAAGTTTTCTGGTCTACAATATTTCTTAAATTCAGTTCTCAATTTCAATAATTTTTTATCCTATACATATTTCGAAATTTGTGTCTAAGTAAAGAACTTTTGAATTTATAAATAATCTGTTTTATTCCTTTCATTCGCATCGTGGGCAACATCTCAAGCTGTGTCGTGAAATGAAATATAATTAAATCCTTGCTGTCCACAGATATTTTATTAAATCGCTCGTGACTTTTAATGCTTGTCTTAACGCCATACAACTAGGGAAGTAAGAAAGCAATGGCAATGTGGAAGCTATTTGTACAGCTGTTTTGTTGAGGCAGACAAGTTTTTAAATAATTTTTTTTCGTAATATATTTCAAATAGTTTCACTAAAACTCCTTAAGGAATTAAAATTTTCTCTCAAATTTTTATTCAGACCATCTTTTTTTCTTTTCATTTATTATAATTGTAAAATTTAGTAAAATATATAGCGCTTTGTTATAGTAAATACATATCAGAAAACTTTGGCTTATTTAATATTGCAAGGGAGCATTACCCCATAAGTTTCTTCTTTCAATCTAACTAAGCCACTTTAAGTGTAACGTTGTCATACAGCGCAAGCTAAACCTTGAAAATTTGCTCTTCTTGTTTTGTTGTTTAAACTTTTTGCGTAAGAAAAATGTTTTTGCAAGTGATAGCAGATTGTTGTGTCAGCTAAACATTTTTGTTTAATATTCAACACATTTTTTTTAAATAATTTGAAACTTGCAAAATGTCACAGATGTAATTGCGTATTTTTGCACGTGAACACATATTTGTTTTAAAAATATGTGACACAAGTCAAATATTTGATTGCAACTCATATTAAAAAAAAAAATAAATAAAATGCCTCAATATCATTCAGAGATCATTTAAATTAACAAAAATTTGAATTTGCTTTCGACGCAATGGTGCGAATTAGGCATTTAACAAATTTTTGAATATTTTGCTATATCTGTTTTTTATTTTTTTGCTATTTATTTCATCTGACATAATTTTTTTTTTTGTTACCGTTTTTAAACGCTTCGTTGTTCTTTTATTGTTTGTATTTATTTAAATTTTCCCGTAGTGCCAACAACACTACTACGAGCTTACGTCCGTTATATTTCTACTACTCAACTTTTGTTTACACCTTCTTTTATTGTACTGTATTTCAGCGTACTACAACACTTCATAGGTCGTCAATTATTAAAGACTCAAAGGACTCGTTATAGTTGCTCCTTGCTTTGTGGGATAGGTTGCAACCAAGTAAGTCATTATCAAAGAGCGCTCCAACAACACTGTCAGGTGAAGCTGACATTGATATTTAAAAAAAAAGCAGATTTGATATTTTTAGATGGGAAGCAAATGCTGGCATGTAACTTTGTTGCTTACAGTTGGAACACTTCTTTATATAAAACAAAAAATAAATATCAAAAATTATAATTTAAATAAATTTTGAGAACATATGTACATACACCAAGCGACTGCAACATGAATGCAAATATGTATGTAAATGCAAGAGAGCATTGAAAAAAAATGTTTCTCATACGACATGTGTAATATTTTGCTTACTTTTCTCATAGAAAAATCGAAATGAATTCATATAGTGTGTAAACAAGTTTTATTTATGCAAATCGCTTTCGGATGAAATACCAAATACCAACTAAAGTTCAACCGAACGCACAATCACTGCTCTGTTTGTGCCAACACCACTCAAGTAGTGTTGTGTTGAATGATTGAAAATATAAAGTTAAGCATAGTAATCATCGCGTTGTGCAAAGCTTTATAGCTATGATTTTGTTACTGCAGCGGTAAGACTTTTTAAAAAGAAAACAGAAAAAGTTTTTTTGCAAAAAAATCTTTGATGGTTCTGAAAGTTTTCAAGATTTCTGAGAGTAACAGCAAATACATTTGAGATTTTTGTAAGCCTACCAAAGTTGCATTAAATGTTTATAAACAGAAGCAAAAAAAGAAGTTTTGAGAGGGGACAAAAATAATTTTATATTTTTTTGTAGATATTGCGATTTCAGCTCTATTTTCATTTTAAATTTGAAAACTGCGCATATAAACATAATATTGATCTTTAATGAGTGTAAAACAAAATTTAATTTTGTCTATAGTTTATCTCGATTTCGGTACTCCCTACGAAAAAGCTCATAGTTTTCAAAAAACTGCAATCGATTGATTTTAGTAATTTTTTGAGGTCTTATAAAAAGTTTCACATACACGCTATATATAGGAACTTATCAGATAAAACCAGAGCACAGAAATGATTGATGGATGAAATTTTTTTAATAAAAAGTATGAATCATAACATAACTGTAATGGGGTCGACTCGATTGGTGATAGCTATTAACTAACAATAACTATTTCAAAAACTTATTCGACATGTGATCGACAAAACCCTAAGTATATGACTGATTCAGTAAAAAGTATCAACGATCAACGATCCTTTTTATATTTGGCTATTCTCTTTTTCAATTAATATAATTAAAAGCAATCAATGAAGTCTAAATGAAACTAAGTCTTCTTCTTACAATTACGAGTCATTGCGTAAGTGACAATTCTTATTACTTTGGTGACACTTGCGTACTACAATAAGCTAAGACTGAATAAATACAAATCGAAATTTACAAAAAAATAGCACGAACAACTCGATGACTATAAAATATGCAAAAAAAAATCGCGCAATATTTTACGTGGATTCATAACGAAATGTCAAGAGTTGTCATGTGAATGAAAGTGGTTGGAAATGTAATTCTTACTCTAGTGATTTTGAACAAATGCCTGAATAATGGATATGACAACATGTGAAATAAGAAACAACATGTTATATCTGATTTTATATGAAATAATTTTAAAAAAAGATTTTCATTAAATTATTAAAAGATTTCGGCCATCTGAATTTCTCTATGAGAATTTGCTGACCGGCAGAAATTTCAAAACTGCCAATGTACTAAGTTGTGATTTTCAAACTCCATTGCTTAGTGCGTTATCAAATGCTTATTAGCAAAGACTATATTTTTTTCTAAATCTGGTTGCCTGGTCTAAGGCATGTTGGGGTCTCAAGTTCAGGGTTATTTCATAAAAGAAAAAACAAACATTTCATGTGGTTTGATATTAAATTTTATTTGAAATTTTATTTGATTTGATTTTTTGTGTTCTTAAATATTTGATTATGTTCTGCTTGAGTAAATAAAAAAATGTGCATATTTGTCATATAAAATCAAAATAATAAATTAAATTGAACATATGTACATAGTACCAAAGCCTAACAGCAATTGCTTTATGCTTTATTTTAACATTGTTTTTAATATTTATTATTTATTTGTATATTTGTTTATTTTGTAAAGTCATTGGCTATAATGTTAGTAATAACAATTTCTATCCGATTATTGTCAACAAATATATATTACATACATATAAACAAATTTATTTATTTTTTTTTATCATTACAAAGCTTATAAATTTTTTGTATCTAAGTAAACAATTGAAATTGCAAAAGTTATAAATTGGAAAAGTCGAATTATAAGAGTTTCATAAAAACTGTGAATTCGTGCTATTTTTTCTGTCGATTCCTTACCAAAAACTCTAAACTTAACTTCTAGAAAAGAATTAGTTGAGAAGAAGTGCATATGATGCGACGAAAGAGCGCAATTATGTCTATATAAAAAATTATATAAAAAAAAAAACTTCCATTTTTTATCATTTCAATTTACGAGATTTACTTGAATTACCATAAGCTAGTCTAATTTCATCCATAAATATATTTGGTTTTCATTATCTTTTAAAACGTTTTAACCCTAATGGTTTTCATCTTTTATTGAAGCATTGAATAAAAACAGAACTATTCAATTACTAGATCAATATATGTTGAACATAGAATTCAACACTGATAAAGCTGTCGATATTTAGGACATAGGTTGTATTTGAAAAACTAATGACACTTCAACAACTTCGAACATTTTAAATATAGGTAGAAAGTTTCGCATTATTTTTTTTAGAAAGGATAAAGTTAAGAATCTATAAGAACAAAATGCAGGACGCAAAATTTTTGTATATAATAAAATTTTGATATACATAAATACACATTTTAGTAGAAAAAGCAAAAAAAAAAACACTAAAAGTTAGTTCAAGGTGAAAACTTCAGCTGCTCACTTGAATACAAGTAGAACCTTTTGTACTCTAAATTTTTGTGATATAGAAGTATTTCTTTACTGCGTACTACGCAATATCTGAAGATGGGAAATACTATATGACAATGTTGCTAGAATTTTTTCATTACGTACATTTTTGGGGAATTTACTTCCCGCCTTGTGTGCAAAAAGCTGATTACTTCAATGCAGCTTTAAGTTTTGTTTTGCTTCCTGGTCCGTTGAACGATTTGACGTTTTGTGCCACCAAGTGCTGAAAAAATATCTTATGACTTAAATTTTACGTTGAAATAACCCATAAGCGTAAATTTTTATGAAAAATTGCAATATCAAGTGCTGCATGCGTCTATTGCAAGTCAGCTTGAAGTTTTTATGAGTTTTTGATGCTTTGTTTTGTAAGGATAAACAATTTTTTTTTGTCGTCGCTTTTATTGTGAGTTTCTGTAAGAATTTTGTTTTTATTTTTTCATTAGAGTGTCTTTTTTTTCATTATTGTTTATTTGAATGCAGCGGTGCTGAAAGTCAAACGCAGCATTTGAAACTGAAACAATAATTCAAACTTGACCGGACAACAATGAAAAAATAGAAAAAAAAAACAGCTGAGCTTAAGGGTGCTTGAACTGTGGAAACTTTAGAATTTTTTTAGCATTTGGAAGTAATTTATTTTGAACCTTTTGGAACTTTCGTATGAGTAATTTTTTAGGTCGACAAGATAAAGTATATTGTTTATTTTTTTCTATTTTGTAAATAAATTTTTTATTCTAAATATCCAAAGTGACTTTTTTACAAAATTTAAAGTTGAAAGCGTAATAATAGTGTTATGAAAGCGTAACCGTGTATAACCGCGTATATCACTTCTGGACCTATTCGCTCAAGAGTAGACTTTTCACGTCAGTATTTATATCAAACATCAAAGCAGTACGCCCAATTTCTCCAAATTGTAATTTCAACATTAAATTCACTACATTCGCGTAGTAATAATAATATATATCATCACTGTTTCAATTCTTTCAACTTTTCCCCATCGATCAGTGCAATCAAATATTTTTTATATCGGAGGACTTCTTTAACGGGGGTCAGGAGCTCCGTACAAATTTATTAAAGTTCTTTCCAATTTTCCAAATCGAATATTGCAATAAAATTTTTCTGTGTATAAGAGGTTCCTAGTTATGTTTAAATATTTTGTTAAAACGTTCCAAGCCTTTTAATTAATGGGTAATAAGGAGCGCAATTGGTCACCAAAAATGTTTACACAACAATTTTGCCATGTATCAGTGAAATAATTATATGGAGTGCAGAAGGAAGGAGCCACATTTTGTCAAATATATATAGAGCTAAGTGTTTTTTTGATTGAAATATTTATGTTTGATGTCAGAAATCACTCTTCAAAGTGAATCAAGTACTCATTCTTTTCAAAATTTAATTTTCATATGTGTGGTACAATTACATTTACTGCATAGTGGTTCTAGCGTTGACAACGTAATTTATTACCAGAACCGGCATTCACGTACACAATGAGTTGATTTTTTGCAAACGCAAACAAATGAAAAATTAAGTGCTATACAAATTTTGTAATAAAATGTTTGTTTATTAAAGAACTTTCTTTGCTACTTAATTACTTAACGCACAAACAAAGTAGCATAAAATGGTAAGCGTTGAAATATGGAATAATGAAAGCGAAACATTTTATGTGGCACACAAAGGTTCAAACTAGTTTATTATTTCTACATAAGACAACACAATGGCATTATGCCAAAAAGAGCAAACATAAGACCACACGCATGTGTCCTTTACATAATTACGCATGTACTCATATTGTAACTTTTGGCAAACTTAAACTCTTCCTTATTTTACACAACAACAAATATAAGAGGAAAAATATTTCATTCATTTAGATGTCTGTTAAGTTTTGCGTTTTCTCCAGAACACATTTATTAAAGTTCGCTGCAAAATTCACAGAAACAAAGTTTCATATGTTGACCTTCGTGAAAGTTTTGACACAACTATGAAAAACTTTCACTATATCTACAATGCGCTTGCAAGTATTTCAACAAAAGGATGTTTGTTCATTGTAATTTTTTTTTAATTTTTTCGATTTTCAAAGAAAACTGCTGTGTCTACATTTCTTATTATTCAATTTGAGTAATTTTGTCGTACCTATCTGAATAATATCTGCTTAATTTGAACCCATAGCTGTGCTACAATTTTTTAAATTTATGAGCATTAAAAAAACATTTTTAAAAAAGATTGATTCATATTTTGTAAATACGAGATGCACGAAAAAAGTTTTTGAGACAATAACTGATGAGAATTATAAATTCTTTTGAAATTTTAAATTCCTTATAACTCTCCATAAATTATTGCATATCTATAGTCTAACAAAATGATGTGCAGTGTAGTTCATTATTACCGAAGCCAAGGACTTCGGGACTTCTTGTGAAAAATTAATTGTTGGCACTTGTTTCAAATATCACTCACACACATGCACCCATACAACTTACTTACAGGCTTAATGTTAAAAAAAAGTTTACCTTACTGACTTCCAAAACAAAAAAAGGAGCAACAATTTTTTACCAAGCCGCATTAAATGTTGCGTTTAAAATATTTGGTGCAAACACTTTGAGGTTAGAAAGTCGGAAAAATGTTTTTCCTTTCCTCTTTGTTATTCACATAAATTTAAAATTTTATTGCATAAATTGTCATAATTTACTCCAAACAAAACAAACAGCCATACGGAAGCTTAAGAAACAAGAAGCTTTTTTACCTTATGACTAACACCTGCGAGTTTCTTAACGTCTTTTTGACTTTGAATTGGTTGGCAGTTTAGTGGGTTTTTTTCAGTAAAGAAAATAAAATATTCAGACAAAGGCATTGGGTGCATATTGCGTGCTTTAGATTTGTGTTTATTTCATGACACTTACATAGCATATGTACATATGTATTAGGGTTTCACTTTATTTTAAGGAAATTTTTTTAAAAAAAAGGTAAGAAACAGCTTAAGTATAAAAGAATGCAGCTGTTTTTGTTTTTATTAAAGCTTTCTTATAAAATATAGACTTTGACTTCAGTCAGATCAGAAAAATAAAACCCAATAATTGGAAAAAAGTTAACTATTTATTCAAACTCAAGTGTTAGGAAACACCCTAGTGCGTCTAAAATATTATGATTGTGTACGTTTGTTGTTATGGTCTGGTTGCAGCTCTTGAGCTCATAAAATACAACGTTTTATATATTACTGACTCCTTTAGAGTTCTATGATAATCATCATAAAAATCTGAAAAAAATAATATAAAAATGTAGTGAAGAACAGCTGTTAAAAATGTGTATTATGCAGGAAATAATCATTTATATTTATTATAATTGAAATTTGATTTAAGATTGTTATGACGCCTTATTGTGACTGAAGTAAGTTTACCAAAATTAAGTAATTTAGTTTTTGTTTATGTATTTCACACAATAGAAAATTAAATAGCTTACTAATTACTTATACAGATAGAAAAAATTTTTTCATTTTGAACAAATCTTTTAAATTTTTTTAATAAAAAAATTCTATCAAAAACAAGCATCTAATACTCGCAGTGTATATATAAAAATTACAAAAACACCATTCAAAATTGCTGTTAATTTACGTAAGAATGTCGTTATGTATTGTATTTAATTTAAATTCAGTTGTCGTTTTGTTGATTTGGCTTACTAATGACTTCCTTAGATATTTTTAATATCTATGCAAATTAGGAAGAATCATCGCCATCATTGTATAAGAACCAATGCGGCTACTGTGGTAGGGTTGGAGGCTGTAATTTTTTGTACAAAAAATATTACGCAATTTTGTACATTCTCCCAAGTGTTTAATTAAAAGGATCATAGTGCTCCGCAGAAAATGTTCAATTTAGACAAAGACAGACGTTATTTGAAAATATAAGTAGACAAATTGAGGGCTTCATATTTTGTATTGTTTTCTGACTTCATTCGTAAGATTTGTTTTAACTTTAATAAAAAGAAAAATGTGAATACCTGTTAGTACATAGCTAGGGTGGCACGAAATGACTGGTAGTTTTTCAATGTGATTCAGGATGAGTATACATAGACAAATCGGAAAGTTTTAATGCCGCTATAAAGTCAAGCAAGCATTCCAATATGCAAACAAGTTTAAAGCGCTGTACCAGTTACTTTATTTGAGTATATCAAACAAACTTCGCACACTCACACGCTCACTACCAGTGAGCATAGCACTTAAAATACAAACAAAAGCTTTAAGACGCTTAGTTAGGAGAACTATTTATGGTCATGCAAAACATTTTGTACGAGTTTTAAAAAATTATCTAATTCACATTTTGGTATCGCACTTCGGTGGTTTCGAAACAAACATATAGTTTTTTATGTTGAAATTTTCAATAATTTTAAAACATAACTGAAATCAAATACAATTTCATATATTCAATACAGAGTTTTATCTAAGTGACCCATTTAAATCCTTAGTAGTAATTTTATAGAAAAGATCTATTCATTTGTGCGTTAAATTTTCATTCCGTCTTTATTCATTCAGTCTTTTTCGTTTCTATTGATTTTTCATTCCACTTTTTTCATTTGATTTTCTTTCATTTTTCAAGGCTCTGCTGAAAGGCTATATTGTAGTATACTGGTCATAGCTCGTTAAATGCAGACACGTTTGAAGGACGAATAGACCAAATGTTATCTTACAACATACAAAGTGGTAAAACAAAACCCCGAGGTTGACTTGAATACACTCAAATGTACATGAAACTGAAGAAGTGAAAAGTTCATTTGAAAGGAGGACGTGCGATAAACGAATGTGAAATGTTTCAAAAGCAGTTAGTCATATCAAAGAATATAGCATATACGTTATAGTTGTAAGAACACAACACTATTTTCTAATGTGTTATTTTTGACGTTTGTTGGGGGGTATTTTTAAATGGTTGCTTTTTTATAGAGTGTTGTATAGGAAGTGTTACAATTCATTCACCTGGATGTTTCAATAATCAAAGAATTGTTAGCTGGATGTATATAAATAACTCAATTCAAACACTTTCAAACATAGCTTCTTTAACACGATGTTTGCTTGACTATCTTTAAAAGGTTCACAATTAAGCAGCAAGGTGAAGTATCAGCAGACCTCAACAAAAAGAAAAAAATTAAATAAATTCACTCAATACACAAACATAAAAGCACAGTCAGTCAGTAAACTTACGGTTCAACGCTGATGATGGCTTAAGTTCAATGAAAATACAAACGACCACAAAAAATTCACAGAGTACCGCAAATCGGAAAACAACAGCAGCATCAGAAGAGATAGAGATAGAGATGAAAAAGGGTTGCATAAATTCTATTGCTGTTGCTACTTGTGGATTCAGTAGGATGCGCCAATAAAATATGCAATAAAATCCAAACAAAAAGAGTTCGAATATATAAATATATACGTAGAAATGTTCTTGCAGTTAAGTGCTTGACCTCCCTGGCTATCAGATTATGTGGCAAGGACGCACGTGTGCAATTTACCATAAATGCAACCAGAATTTGTCCACTCAAACAAAGTTAACCAATAATAAAGAGGTGGATTTGTATGATTTAACATAATAAAGTTTATCGATGTTTCGCACATATTGTTTTTGTTTTTGTGTAAGGTACGAAAAGGTATTCTAACAACGTGACCCTTATTGAGGCTTGTAAAATGGACACAAACGGCGGGGTTGAAAGCAAAAATTGATTTTATGAGAAAATCTCTGAAGCGTACTTTTGTTTAAGGTTAATGAAATAACAGTTATGGTAAAAGGTAGATTTTTTATACTTTAAATGATGTGGTAAAAATGAGATAATATTTTAACATAATAACAAAAAAAAATGTTTGTGCTAAGGGACAAATTTAAATCATAACAAAATAATACTCTTTACAATTGATACGAAATAAATTAAAATAATTAACAGAGTTCCAGAAAATCATTGTTTCGAGTTTACTTTGTTCGATGTTATTAAATTCATTTAAAAAAATTCATCACCATATGTTGTTTTATGAAACAATATTTCCACATTTTGAAAATATTTGTTGTAAATATTTAAATTGCAGTATTATTTAACTATGTTTTGTATTCAAAACCTAATTGGCTTAAGGTCTAGCAATTCAATTCATTACACTTTTATTGACAAATTTTCAATCCCTAAAGATATCTTTAGCTGCAGTTTCTTTTAATAACACTTGAGAATATAATTCATGCAATTCTTATCTTAATCAAAATATATCTGAACTACGCAATCAATTAAAAATTGGACAAATGAAGAAACAGTGTGCACATTTATCAGAATGTCAGTAGGAAATGTAAGCCATTGTATCAAATACGCTCGACTCTTGCGTATAAAGGTATCAAAAAATAGAAAGTCTGAATTGTCGAAGTCCAAGCATGAAAAACCACATATAGAGGTTATTGTTTCTCACCTTGCAAAAGCTCTCATTTGTAGATTTTTTCGCTCACCCAGGTTTGACTTTATAAAATTTAAGACATTTCTTCGTACTATATCTGTTACTCAGCAGCTATACATAAAGTATTGTTCATTACTTCACTTGTTTTGCTCAAAGAATACTTCTCCTTTTCATTATTCATTTGACTGATGGATTGGTGGTCTCCCTTTATGTCAATGTCGTTTGCTTTGTGCTAAATTTCGATACAATTAATTTGTCTGACTTAATTACAACAAATATTTAATATTTGTATTTTGGAAGCGTTTGTAACAGAAACAAACACACATTTATAATCATGTGAACACGTACACTATGCTTTGAGGAGGTGCCTAACAATAAACCATTGTTAGCTGTGTCCTTTGAATCAAATGTATAGTTGACATTTCAATCTAAAATTTTGCGTCAATTGAATCATTTAGCAAAGATTGGTTGATCGAATTGAGTTGTCAGTACGTCAGAGGACGGGGATGTGTGCAGAATAAAGATGTGCAACGGAGAATATTTGTGCAGAGACTTAGTGTACCTACTGTTAGCTTACGTGATAGTGGAATAAAAATCATTTACCTCTAATTGTTACAGTGGTCATTAAAACAATATCCTTCTTGTACTACTACTATCCTCCTAACTACAGTGAATTGAAAATTTCATTCATCAGTCCCCACTTTTCTTTTTTTTATTGCACATGCCCATAATTCTGATTACCTAGAGAACTGCCTTCAGTTTATTGCGTTAACAACCTGACATGAGTACTGGACTGTATTGACTTTGTGCTTCTTGCTAATTCATTTCACTGAAATTAATTTGGATTTTCTTCTGATATATTGAGTCGTATATCAGAACCTGGCAATTTTATGGTAAAAGATGTGCAAGTGTAAGTTTTTTTAACTATAAATACTATGAAAGCGTAATGAATTTTTTATTATGATTTTCTCTCTAAAAATCTATAAGAAACTGTTGCATGATTTTCAAATATTTTTTCTTTCAAATGCTTATTTATATTTACTTATTTCAAAATTGAGCATTCCGCAAGTCTTTCTTTCGTTAGTTAACTCCCAAACCTATAAATTTTCTAATTTACTGAACTCAGTCTGTTTAACTGCACTTTTTTTATTTATCTTTGGAGTTAACTGCTACAGAACATTGTCTAAATAACATTAAGTTATCCTTTGGGTATACAATCTCTAAACTGTAAAATTAAGAGATTCTGCTGTTGGCATGCAGCATCAGCAACTCTAGCTTTTTGCTACAGCTAAGACCATTTGTCTAAGTTTTGTTAAGGTAAATTAATAAATGAAGTGATTTTTCGCTTTTTTGATGTTTGGCTTTCACTTGAAATTTATTTATCGTTAAATACAAAAGTACATAAACATTTTTTTTATATTGTTATTGTTTCCAGTGTTGGTGAAAATGCAAAGGTAAAGTTCTGAAGGTACAATGAAAATTTTAAGTTTTTTCTTTTTAAACATTTAATCACTGAAATGTTTTTTTTGTTTTTGAAAACTAAATTAATTTCTTAGCAGCAACTTATTGTTTTCGCATTGGTGTCATTTGATTTGGTTTTAAGTTTTAGTCTCGAAACTTCCAATATTTTTATGGTATAATAAATAAGATTTTTTATAGTTTGTGCTTTCAGCACAACGTTAAAATTGTTATAATTCAAGTTCTGACAAGATGATTTAACAAATAATGCCTTATCTTTACTTTATAATGCCTTGAAACTTTACGGCAAAACCAACTCTCTCAATTAAATAACATCACACAAGTAAAATTTTTCAAATTATCTTACTCACGATACGTGAATGAATTTATTGGTATCACTGCATGTAAAACGGAAATTAAAAATTTTATTTTTTAATGGAATGTTAAATGAAAAATAAAAACACTTCAATTCGACTGCGCCTTGAGGCCATTTGAAATTGAATATTCTGAAAACGAGATATTTTCTAAGGCTGTCAGTATAAAAAATTCGCACATTATTACCGGGACGCTACGAGGAAAAACTAATCATACGATGGTGTATGCTTAACATATGTATGTCGAATATCAAAACGAAAAAAGATGAATCATTTTAAAAATTCTGGCACTAATGTTGAGTTCTTAAAGTTCAAATGAATTTATTACATCACGGTTTCATCAAACTTAAATGCTGTAATGCAAAATAAAAAACTAAATTCAATTTTTGATGAAAAACGCAGTAAAAATTTTTAAATTATAAGACAATAAATAAATTTAAAATTTGCAGGGGAAAGCCTCTAGCAACAATAGATTTTTAATCCGCTTAACAGTTTAATCACCATCAACCAAGGCTATTAGTGCAATGCTCATTTTCAGCTCTAAGTATGTTTTTGAAATAATTAGAGCTGTTAATATGTGGAAAAAGCTAAATAAATAGCGTGACGCTGAAGCATAGACACACACCGGTGGCAGGCGCTGTTATCATCAACACGCACTCACACACAATCACCCACATTTGTTATATGGTGTGACAACTCAAGTGGAAAGCAGTGATGCCAAAAAGTCACAACATTAAAAGGTGGAATCTGACTGCGAGAATAATGAATTGCTGCCACCTCATCCATTCATTCCATTGCACGGTGCTGAATGCTGTCTTTCGACTGTTGATTGCTGACGTCTTTTTTAGTTATCATCGCCTTCGCTTTTGTTTTTTTTTTTTCTGTGCATACCAAACGGATTGCGTCTGATGAATGACAAAATGCAAATGTAAAATAGAACACCAAGATAAAGTAAAATGAAGATTTTATTTTGGAATAAAACTAAAAGTGCGGCAGGTACTTAAATCGGTGCAGAGCGGTGCTAGAAGGTGCACTATAAAATGTTCGTAATTTTAATGTGAAAAGATGCCATCAGGAAATTATATTGCAATGTAATATATCACATGGTTTGGCTAGTTGGAACTTAATCCATGAAAAAATTAACTTTAGTTTTCTTTCTATTCCTTCATTTAACCAATGTTGCAATAATTTTAATTTGTTCTTTGATGTCATAAATTTAAAGAAAATGTCACAATAATATAAAAAATGCTTGTCAGAATGCTTTGCCCAATTTGAAAAATTTATAGATCAGCGCGATTTTTACAAAAAATTAATATTGAATTGATTGAATTGAATATTTAACCAAAGTTGTTTTTTATCGATAGCGCAACAATTTTTTGAGAAAAAAGAAACCTCCATAAAACGTATCTAATTTTTCTCATAAAACACATACATATCTGCAATATAAAAAATCACAGTTGACCTTAACAGATCTTTTCAAAGTCAAGGGCAAGGTCACTGCTATTTGACTGCTATTTGACTCTATTAAGCTTTTGCCAAAAACATTTATCGCTATTTTAGTTAGTTCTTGAGATATTTGACTATACAAGTTAATAGAAAAGTTTGAAATCAAATTATCAATTTTAGACAATATTGCCTTTCATTCTAAAAATTAAAAGCTCTAGTTAAAATTACCCTCACTTCAATACGACTCGCACTAAAACGTTAATTGCGCAATTAGATTTTATTGCTTAACTTTAAACACCTGTGTAGAGAACAGCTTCAGAAGGAAATTCAACTTTAAATGCCTCAGAGGTTGAATGAAGCTTCAACTTAAAAACAAACTTTTAAAGTGACATCACAGCTGGGTACATACATGCAAATACTTTTCACAGAAAAAAAGGCTTACACCCGTCTGCCGCCATAGTGGTTATGCTTGCGAAAGTAACCCTACAACCTTGAGTTGAATTTGTTTTTGACATTTAGTGATTTGGCTTTTCAAAGCAAACTCTCTAATTTGCATTAGTTGCGCTTGACTTTTAGCGAAAACATGTCACTCAAGCAAGTATGGTAGTAGTGGCTGCAGGCAGCAACATGGCCTGTTTAAATATTTTAAAGTACATATATTAAAAGTTTTTGAAGGAAAATGCAGAAGGAATTAGGTTTCCACTTAAATTTTCTATTAAATGAAGCTTTAATAATTAATATGGTCACACAGTAATGGTAGAATATCTATTTTTAATTTTAGTTCACAGTTTTATTAAATTGGTATATGTTTAGCTTGAAATTGAATTGCAACATTTTTTATTACTTCTGGTGCTTTTAGTTAACAAAATAAAATGTTATTGCAAAGCTTTTACCTAAGTGTTTTTAAATTTGCAATAAATAAAAATTAAATAAATGTAACAATACCGTGCTTATCTTCTGCAAATATATAACAATATAAGATAGCTCCTCACCTGCATAAATTAATTAATACAAACTAAAAGTTCTAGTAAAAAAAAATAAATTTTCACTTTCCATTTTCGGTTTTTTCTGATATCCCATTTTACATTGAAAGTATTTTTAATAAATCTGGGATATTTTTTTCATCAATTTAATTCTGAAGTTTTTCATAACAGAAAAGAAGTCATGCCAAGGTCAACCGGAAAAGGTTGTGTTCGAGTAGGTACTAAAATTTTTTTTTAAAGTTATTTCTTCAGATATATTTACTCTTGCGTCTGTTTTGTACAGTTAAGTGCCTTGGGCCAATTTTTCAGTTTTCTGTTCCTTAGCTGTAGAAAACAAACAACACTGCAGCTCCTTCTGAAACTGCAAAATATTCTGACTAAAGGATGAGGGAATATCAAGTGCATTTTTCCTAAGCGAACACTTGACTTTTAAACTCTTTTGCAAACAAATGTTCTCACAAACGCATACACATGCAGGCAATTTGCGAATATACTAACGTATAAAGTAAACATAAACCAAAACTAACATGAACTCGTTGAAAGAGGGCGCTGCACAGTGGACCATTTAAAGGTAATATTAAGAGAAAAATTGATTATATACATTTTTTCAGAGATTTTTTTTGCTAAGAAATTGAACAAAGCTGTTTCATTTAAAAAAAAAAAGAAGAACATTTTGATTGAACCTAAAAACTATGGCAATTGAATTGTACTGAAATTACCACTGTTTGCTGCTGGTTCTTTTGAAAAGCCTCAACAATAAAACCTCTTCAAAAAAACATGTTGCAGAACAAAGTGTGCAGATAGTGATGGCAGGTATATCAGTATATGTGCTTGCGACTGTATTTGTATGTAGAAGCTCTACTTTAAAAACTGAGTAAATGGAATATAAAATATGTTTGCTACAAAATTTGTTATTTTTAACGAAATCTTTTGATATTTTCTTGTTTGAAGAATTTTTTGCTTCTTTAACTTACAAGTGCAAGTCTGCTTTTGTGAGCATTTTTTTTTTTGGTGTATATGTGAGTGTGAATCTTGCACAAAATCTCTAGATTATCCTTTTGGCTGCAAAGATAACTCACACATACTCACATTATGTAGAGTGGTACTCAATGCGTTTGTGTTGCTTTTGTCTGTGGTGAGCAACCACTGTTTGTTGTTTCTTAAGTTGGTGGTGTGATCCGAGTAAAACAGTATGAGCTGAAAGTGGTTAGTGGCAGCTTTGCGGTTGCATCATAGCTGTCGTTAATCCCCGAAAGTTAGCGTGCATTTATCAGCAGAGTTAAAGTAAATTTCTGAGCATAATACAATGAAGTTCAAAATCAACAACAATATGCAACACTTGATAATTAGGATTGTTCGTTATTAAAGCAGCTTATGCACACTGTGTACATTTAAGCAAACAATTGGAGTATAGCTGGTAAAGTGAATTTAGTTATTATAAAGTGGAACGGTTGCCATAAATTAATTTAGCGGTTGCTTTTGTGGTTAAACTAAGACAAACACAATCTTAAGATCTTATGTCCATCCTTAACTTATAGCTTATCGAAATAACTTGAGAAAAATCGACTAAAAACTAAATTAAACTAAAATTTAAAAATCTCCAAACAATAAGAAAAATAAATTTAAGCTTTAGTGAAATTTTTTGGAGAAAAGTTATGCAAAATATGCTTTGAGGCAGAAAAAGTATTTAAAAAATTTGTCTTGTAGTAGTGTCTATACCAGCCTTGATCTGAAATCACAATTCTCACCCCATCTTAAAAACAATGTATTAATGCAGCTCACGATGACTAAATTTTATATTTTGTATTGAAATTAAATGGTGTGTTGAGTTTCCAAGCTTTTATGAATAAAAAAATACAATAAAAGTGCTTCTACGACAACCGGAAGTATTTTAACATGTCAAACATGAAAAGCGGACGAATCAAAAAAAAAAAATTAAACCATGTCATGGCAAAATGGCAAAATTCAAGCAATTTACGTGTACCTATGACATTTTTGCAAAGCTTTTAAACTTTATTTTTATTGCAACCGGCGTGGCACATAAAAAAACAAGCGAAAAATGTTACCCAACTGCCAGAGGAAATCAATGTTGCAAATATTTTGCCATAGCACTGCCAACCAAACCTATACCACCCTTTTCAGAATTTAAAGCTCGTGAGCTCATAGTACGTAGGAGTAGTTACCACTGTCATTGTTTTAACACAACTATCAAAAATGTAGCGCAACGCTGTGTTTTTTTCGCGATGCTGAAAAAGCGTAAATTTTTCCCATTTTTAGGTCAAACACGCAAATATGTTGCCGGATATGTCGCTTTTTTGTTATTTTATTTCATGCAAAAAATATTTTGCCTACTTTCAGGGCAACTATATTTTACATTGAAAGGTAACTGGGTCGAAGTTCAAGAGGAAATGAAAATTGGAGTTAAGGCAATTGCTAAATTTGAACTGCGTAATATACTTTGGGTGATTTCAGTTTTATCAGTGCAGTTTAGTTGGAAAATATATAAATTAAATTTCAAAATCTTCCACAATTATAGTGGGGAAATTGGTTTTTCCCAGTAAAGAATGACATAAAGAAATACTAGTTTTTTTACGACAGAGTTTTCTTGGTGAGAATTCCTTCAAAAAAACCCCTACTTTTAAAATAATTTTTGTTCTGTTCACTGCTTTAATTTTCCTCTTAACATTATGTTGCTGCTTAAGCAACTTCAAGTAGAAGATATTGGTTTTAAAATGCTTTTGAAATTTGGTAAAAAGATATGTTTTAAAATCCACCCCCACAGCCTTTTGAAAAGCTTTTTTATTCTTTTCAATATGTCAATGTCCTCTTTTTGGTTTTTTCAATTCATTCTTAAATAGCTGCTAGTGCTCATTGTCCAGAGAAAAGTTGAAAAAAATAATTTTTAAATATTAACTTGAAAAATTTATTACCTTCATCAAAAAGTTATGGTGCCGTTTTTGACGCCAGTAAATGAAGTTTACATAAACTTATCAATTCACTTACACAGTCAAAGATCGAAGCCATTTCAGCAATGTCTATAAAAATCTTTGCATTAACATATTTAGTAGACTTTGTTAGATGTAGATATACGCATAAGACTGGCTCACAAAAACAAAGAACTGATTTTTTTAGATGCACTTGATCAAAAATCTTACATTATATATAAAAAATGCCCAATAAATGGCTCCTATAGATTTTTGGTATCAGATAACATGTATTTTTGATCGCTGAACATTATTTCAATAAAAACTTGCCCATAATACAATTTTAACTTTGGAACGGACTATATACAATCAAAACTTCTTAATCTAGTGTCTTTAAAATAAGCCAACTTTGTTTTTTTGGTGTTACTCTAATGTCTGTACGTACTTATGTATTTATGGTCCTTACTTTCATTTTTAGTAGGCCAGTTTCGTTTAAGTAAACACTTGCCCGCTTACTGCCAAACTTTTGAAAATGTATCTATTTTCTTTGCCTGTAACCTTCGGTTCATTTTTGTGTTTTTTTCTTTTTAATGTTCAAATAAATAAACAGTAAATAGCTTGCTGAAAACATTACACTGTCTATCCTAATATTCTTTTAACAGTCATTGACTTTTTTGTGGCCTTTTTGCTTTCCGTCTTCGAATTTATTGCACTTTTGTTTTTTAATGTCGTTTTGCTCTGATAATCATTTGATTTGAGTTTTTCTTTTGTTTTTGTTAGTCACTTAATGTGAGTGTATGTATGTGTGAGTGCGTTAAAGGCAAACAAACATGGCAGAGCAAAAAATTGAGCCACGCTCAAAACACATTAAGAAAATAAATAGCATTGCCTCCAACGGTTAAAAATTATTTAATTTAATTTAGAAATGAAAAAAATAAAAATTAAAGAAATGAATTAAATAACGCACCACGAAATGAGAAGGGGTCGTTGGCAAGTTAAATGTAGTTCACGGATTGTGAATAAAAGAAATTACTCTTAAGTGCTTTTGTGGTTGCTTTGTTGCTATTTTTTGTTTCATATTAAATTGCACTTCAAAAGGTTTTTAATTGAGAGGCTATTTTTGTTTGGTTATACCAGACCATGGTGTTTCACAATTTATTACGGTTGTGGTTGTTTTTTTTTTTCCTCATACTTTGAATTTAAGTCTCAATGCGTCTTTTTTTGTATTTATCTTTCTGCGAAACTTTCTACTAAGAAACTTTCTTTGAAGACTACTAATGAATGATTAATACAAAATCAAGACTTACACTTAGGGATTCTTACTATTGCTGAGGCTTTACGAATGCACTTGGTGCTTCTTGAGCGCAAGGTATTACAGTTACATTGTTGACTTAGAGTTGCAATCTTAGACAGAAGACTATTACATATTCTATGTCCTTATATGCTATAAAAAAGAAAGATTTATTTAATTCCAAAAAATGTTTTAGAATGAATGATAAATGATTTTCTAAGCCAACTATGAAGTAATTTTTGAAATTAATTTCCTTATAATTATCTCTTCGCAATGAATTAAATGGCGCTCATAAATTCCGATTATAATGGAAAAACCCTTCGTCTATCCAGCGTAATCGACAGCAATTTCCGTTGCTGACGTGTTTGAGGAATATGACAAATAAAAATAATAATTGACTTTTAAATTGCTATTATTATGCGCCACTTATTTTATGTTCCTTACCTACACCGTCGGTGATGACCCACATAAAAATAAAGCAAATATTTACGCCAAGTTTTTTTTATGACGGTCTATAACTTTTCGATTGAATTGCACAAAGCTGCTAATGTGTGAAAAACGGAAATTAAATTTATAATTTATGTAGCAACCTTTTTTTTTGCTAATTTCCCTTACACTCTCTTTATTTTTTTTTTCACACTGTATTTACTTTTTTTTAAATCAAAGATGTCAAAATTATTTAATCATTATTGAAGATTTTCCGTAAGGAGTAGTTATTTGACTAGAGATAGAAGTTTTGAACATTAATAAAATTTTTGTTTCTGGAGGAAGTCTCATACTATATTTATTAATGTGCCCAAGACGTAACTTATAATTTAAGACATTTTTTCAAGATATTATTTGCAACCTAAAAAAAAGTAAATTCAAGTCACTTGGCTTATAGCAGGCAGTTCATGACATTCTTCAAATTGTTCAGCAATCATGGCACGTTTCAGTTTTTTGTTGGCAAGAGTTTTCTTCATAAAAGCGTTTGAAGAAGTCTTCAAAATGTAAAGTTCACATGTTCGCTCTTAGTTAGAACGAAGTAAAATGAAATGAAGTTACAAAAAAACGTTAATGATATCTACGTTAGTGTCAGCTACATCAATGTAAAAAACCAAAACGCAGTACAATTGTGTAAGACGAGGATTTGATTATTCTTAGAAGCGTAGAGATTTTCAAAAAGTTTGTCAGTCAGTATAACAGATTGCATAAGCGTCTCGAATTTTTAAGTTTTTTTTTTTGGTTTTTTTTTTCTAGCATTATTTTTTGCATATTAACTCTTACATATTCGGCCGAACAGTCATCTGGGTTCTTCGACCAAAAAAATGTATTTCTTATAAGTTCTTTTAACCACAGTACGAGAAGTATGTGTATGGAAAAAACTATACAGAATTCAACAACGGCATCATGGCAATTATGGCATCACAAAATTTTTGTTATTTTAATCCTTAAAAATAATTTTTTTAAATTCCTTAATGATTTTTGAAACAGCACACTTTTTTTGTTGACCGACTTATGATTTTACAAAATAGCACTGCTGCTGTTGCTTAAAACTTTTTAGCCAACAACATGTCATTATGTGTCAGAATTTCAAGCAGCAAAATGATACTGACATATTATCTTGAGAGCAAGTAGTCACAATTCTGCATGTGGCAAACCAGTGCAAATTGTTTGGCAAAAAAAAATATATTCTCTTTTTATAGAGCTCAAATTGAATCATAAATCCTTTCTTGTATGTGCGTGAAATGAAAGGAATAACCTTTTAAAACATTGACAGCACAGTAGTTTAAAAACTTGGATTTATAGGATATCTTTTAATGGATATTTTTTTACTAATTGTTTAGTGCTGTCCAAAGCAATACAAGCATTGGTGTAAAGGATTGTATATATTATAAGACTCTCTCAATATACCGTTTCCACGTTTTGCTTGAAGGGAAAGCACCGCATCTTCTTGTCACTTTAGCTTCTTTTATAGTAGTTGCATCATCTTAAATAAAATTCTCAGTGTAGCTTCTAAAAGGTTTCATTTTTATGAGAGGTACTTTATCCTATAAGTTTTATTGAATTTACCTGGAACCTTTCCGATTTATTCTTATAATGTATGTGACATTCAATTACTTTGTCCCAAATATTTGCGTCCAAGTTTCGTGCAGTTTCGATGTTCTAAAGTACGATTCCAAAATTAGCAGGTCTACCAATTCTAATAAAGTATTCTCTCCTCATTTCCCCACGAACAAGAACTTGATTGTAGAATTTATGTTTGAAGAACACAATCCACAGTCTTTTCTTCGTAGATATAAATGTAAGCACATCACATAGCTGAATAAGCAAACGGTTCTAAAATGTTAACTGTACATAATATGAATACAGAACTGTTTTAAGCGTTTGCTTCTCCAAACTGCAAAAGTAAAGGTTGTGCAACTTTTTCACCACGTTGCTGTATTAAATTGTAGCTGTTGAGTTTCTGTAAATAATTTGAGTTTATGTTATCGATTGGGGAACAAACTGATGTCAGCTTTGAATACTATGGTTTGCATTGATTACTAACAGTTCTTATATTTTAGAATGCTTTTTGAAATCTCTTTGCGAAAATTGAGCAACACCCGAAGCAAAAAATTTCAAAAATATTTACTAGGTCAGTATTGTCAAATAATTTGCAATATACTCTTATGAACTAAAAAATGCACTAGCTTTTTTAAATAAATGTAAGTCCTTATATAAAATAATAAGAGTACATAAGAATGCTCTTCACTTTTTAAATAAATTTTAACCCTAAAACAAAATTATTATAGAGAGAATATATCATAAACTGCGGCACTAAAATTTATTTTCTCACTACGGTGCTGTTCAGCTGAGCATCCTTCTTGCTGCTACCTTCAACATTGAAAACTCAGCGGACAAGCGTAATGAACAGCAGCTAAGTGTTGTTAACTCTAAGTAAGGACTACTTAATGAGAGTGTCCTTACACTCCCAGCAAAAAAAAGCAAGTGAGAAATGTATACAATATGGTTGATGCTACTGTATCAGTATTAAAATTCAGAGAGTTAAACCATTCTCATAATATTCCACAGCGACAAAAGCACAAACATTTTTAGTACAACAAAAGCAACAGCAGCAACAAAAACAATTTAGTGTATGTAGGGCTTTAACATAGATGAAAGTCTAAAATACTTTTAGTACTTATTAGAGCGCGTATTGTAACGGACGGGTTATATGGATACGAGTGAAGTTACATCGTTAGAACACATGGTGCGAAAAAAAATTGTTCACTTAAATCTTTTGTGATAAAATGCTGTCAGGATAAGTTATGTGTGTGTTTTTCTTGAAATCATGCGAAATTATGAAAGTGTTAGTTATAATTAGAATTAGAATTATTTCTACCAACAAAGTGATATTTTCAGAACTATTTTCTTAATACGTCACAGCAAAGTTAAGCTCGCGACAATTCCGAGGGGTCAAGTGTCAAGTAATACGAGTTCATCCGTGGGTTCATTGAACACTTCGTACGGTACGAATGTTTCCTTTGGATTTTTTTTAACAATAACGAAATCTCAACAACAACAGTGCGAATATCTGTCAAAAAAAAGTGTAATTGTAAAGAAAAAATTTAAATATCCTTGTAATTCCTGGTGTTGCTAAAAATATATATTTAAGTATGGTGAAGCCACAGGCAAAACAAGTGCAAAGTAAAAGAAAATGAGAAACATAATGCGAAACCAATTAGCAATGCTTGACGAAATACCGTTAATGATAAATTAGCGGTACCAGCAACCAAAACCCAACTTAATGAAAAATGCAAAAAGAAAAGCATAGGACGAACAAAAAATAAAATAAAAAGTTAAAGTATCTCATTGCCACGCATCTCAGTGATAACCATATAACGATTTCACTGGGTGACAAGCGGAAACGGAAGTGGATAGGCTTTCAGCAGTAGAAACCAGCAGAGTTGTTTGCAGGTCTGTGTGTGTATGTGTTATTAAGTAGTTTTGCTTGTATATAATTAAGGGTGTTACTCAAAATAAAAATATATCTTTTATTTCAGACAACATGAATATTACATTGAATTAACATTTTTTTTAAACTTATAAGCTTTGGAAGACAAGCGAGCTTGCGACTCTAAATTTGATTGCTTTAAAAACAATTCGTGACCTATCGAAATTCCCATGAAAATGCAATACTAAAAAAAGTTGTAGCTTCCCGTTTAAGCATTCTAATCATCCCTTACATTAAATAAACATCATTCGGCAATATAACCGGTTTTGGATTTAGTTTAGAAAGAATTATAAAAATAACGTTTTGATTAGTTAAAATTAAAAACTTAACTGAAATTTTACACAAATGCCGTGTATTTTTTGGTAAAGAGCATGATAGACTCTTATTTTATTAATAAAGTCTTCCCAAAACGCGCAATTAAGACTACCTATAAATAATTAATATTGATTTTTGCACTAAATATTTTTCCAATTAAAGTTTATTCGTGTTACTGAAATTTGGATATAAATCAAATGGGAATGGTCTGCCATTATAGAGTATTCATAAATATTTCTAAAGCAGCGATGGGCACGTAGTGACACTTTCCGCCCTCATGACCCGAACCGTTATTCGATGCACAAGCAACCCAAAAACAATTCGCAGAATTTCAACGCTATCGACGCACAGCGTTGACTTGAGTTCAAATGAAAACAAAAACAATACACACAGGCGGAAACGACAGTGCCGCATTGTGTCTCGACGAATGTGGCAATTGTTTTTTTTTTTTATTGCAATTTGGTTTTTGTTTTTTGTGCTGTTGGCGAATTTGGAAGAGAAAGCAAAAAATTTTAAAATTTCGTTTTTTTTGTTGCTTGATTTTGATGTTGCGCTCTTTTGCTAGATATCCATGTCCACCGCTGATCTAGAGTATCGTTAAAAGTTTTAATTCAAAGAAAATCTAAAATTCATTATTAAAACTATAGAAAATTTTGATATAACCTTGACACGATCATGTTTATTTAAGCATTAATATTAACATTTCTGTGTACTAAGCGCTAAAGCTAAGAAATTTAACTGGGGAAAAAAGGACAAAAAAGAAACGAGCACAGGAGAAAACGAAAGCGTTATAAATGAAAACGTCGACTCAAATGTAAGATGAAATAAATTGATGATGAAATGTTTCAAGTGAACTTTTTATGCTCTTTTTCACTTCTCTACTTAGGTTGTATCACATTGACTGCTATAAATTGAAAAGAAATTAATGACTTAAAATGTTACAACATGTGTTGCCTGCAGGACATTTTTCAGTATCAAATTTTGATAAGTGTGTGACAATTTATATTTATTTCAACAAAAACGCAAATATGACGTAAATTGTGAGATGAAAGAATTCTAAATTTTCGTAAAATTTATATGAAAATGTCTGCATCTGATATATTCAAGCAATACTACTCTACTTCTTCGCTTATGTGCAACTTTGCTTTTTTAAAACCAAACCATATGGCATAAATAATTCTACCTTTAAAGTTGCTACTTCGTAAAATTTTCCGTAAAATCAAAAAAAAAATTTTATGTTCGTACAATATAATTTAATCAACAATTCATTTTTCATTTTAATCTCATACATATTAGAAGCGAATAAATATAAAAATAACTAAGGATATGCATTTTCCTGAGGGTTTTTCATTTTGCTCGTGAGGCATCAGAAAGTGTAAAAGAATGCAAATTTTGCTACTTCTTGCTTTGCTTCAACTTTCGATTTGCTTAGTATTGCCAGACTTTTTTTTTCAAAGAAAAAAAAAAACACAAAAATTATATTACAAAAAAAAATATTTTAATACCCATGCCATTAAAAGAAATCATGTGATCTTCCATATTTATACACCACGTGTTTCCTTGTGCGTGTTTTTCATCCAAAAATAAAAATATAAATTATTTGCAACCGCATTATTTTGAGATACTTCAATTTACGTGAATTTTATTATTTAATGGAAGTGGGTGGAGTTTTCTCCACGCATACAATTTTGTTGAAAGAAAATTAAAGAAATTGAAAAGTAAAAACATGAAACGATTTTTGATCAAATGTGTGAGTTTGAGAGAGCACATTTGAGCTGAAAGCAGAAAGTATTTAATAATAAAAAATTCAACGTTTGAAATTTTGTAAAGAAAGATTTAATGTTTTCTTAGAAATTTCAAATTAAAAAGGTACTCAAAATTAATGATTATATTAATAAATGATAATGATTATATAAATAAAATGTGCTAATATTTCACTTCCTTCGAATTTCTAATGCGTTTCTATTAACTCAAGTATCCTGATTTTAACATAATTTTCAATTTATTTTAGGAACGTTTTGTTCGCAAATACATTGGACATTTTGTAGTTTTAATAAAAACTAAAAAAAATGCTTTTTATATTTTCAAAAATGAATTTACAGAAATATTTTTGCGTAGACACCAAGAAGAAATTTTAGCTACAATTACATCGTCAAAAGTGTTGAGTTTCAAGAAATTTACCATAAATTATTTTTCGAATTGATATTTTGAAACTTTTTTAGTTGAAATAATTCTTTTACAATGATATCTATTTTGTTGGGCTGTACGAACATTAAATTTTTGAACACTAGACATTATAGTTTATTTGCTTTCATTCTACCAAATTTTTCCTACCTCTACTTTGTCTCTCTCATTAAGAATGCTCCACATTATTAAATTAAAAACTAAAGAAAAAGTAAATGAGGAAAAGAGAAAAATGTTTACAAAAAAGTCTAAAGCAGACAAATGTTGACATTACGAATGCGTGATTGTGAATAAACACAGATCTGTGCTGTTATGGGTTTTGTTTATTTTTATGTAAACAGCTACTCATACACTTAAGCAAACACTAAAGTTTAAATATTTATTTATAAATAAACAAACATACACAAGCACAAAAAAGGTTGTATTTTATGTTGAACACGTCAGAATAATCAGAGCATTTGAGTAGTTTGTATGCAAATGGTCGGGACAAACAGGATAGATACACAAATACAGCGTGTGTTTAAAAAGGAAGAAAACACTTTGCGACACAAAGAGATTAATTTTTTAAATTTTTCGTTAACTTTAATACAAAATTGCCGAAAAATACAAAATTTTGCAATAAAAAATTTTTAGAAAAAAAATGTTTTATGAAATCAAAAATAGACAATATGACCCAGTTCGGGAGCACTTCGTAATTTTCCAGTTTGCTATGACACATAACTTTATAGAGAAAATAGAAAAAAGGGTTTGGCTTTATGATATAAACTTTTGTCATTAATAATGATAATTATTTTAAAATATCTGACCTTGATGAGAAAAAACTGCATGCAATGAAAGTTCAAAAGGAAACTTTTGCGTGCTCTCATGTTCGCTTGATTTGAAGTTGCAATGCTAATTAATTTTATATTATTCTAAAACATTTTTCCATGAATATATCTAAAATCTAAATACTTTTTAAGCATAGAAATTTAGTTACAAAAACTTTTTTCCACATAGCAATTTAAATAAATGTTACTCATATGTCAAGTTGTACAATGAAGCCCACAGCCTTCAAATAAATCATAAAAAGAATACATGCGTCATGATTGTGCTAATGCAAGCAAATTGAATTAAATAACCTTTTAATAAAATTTAATACATGTTCTCAGAAAATTAAAAACACAGCAAAATACAACCAATACAAAATTAAATAGACTAAAAAGTTAAATAGACTTAAAAACACACCAACACAAATTAAGTATGTACTTCAGCAACTTATATGAGCAGTCAGCATAAAGTAAACAGCAACACCGATACACACACACAAGCACGCAAAACATCCACTGTTGGAAAAGGCTCAACGGAAATGTCAAAAATATTGAGTTAAATGAATTGAAAATGATTGCGTGCAAAATAATATCCGCAAATGATATACAGCAGCTTAGTCACACCAACATAGACTATAATATTGGACACACACGCACACAATCAAACCCATACTTCAGCGTAAAGTGTCGCTATAGTACAAAACCACGTGCTAACAATACAATCAACAGTCAATAATAAAACAGCAAGAGAAAGCAATTTCTGTTCATTTTTCACATTTGATTCTTCTTCATTTATTTGATGCTACTCACCTACAAAAAAAAAAGAAAATTTTCTGTATAAGAAAAAAAAAAAATAGCGAAAAAACAAAACAATATTTTTGGTTCAACAAAAGAAGTCAACGAAGCAAGAACGAAGCAGCATCACAGCATGAATTCGTCTGATTTCAAATTCGTTGAAACATGCGCCGCCCGCCGCACCGCGCTCACATATTCTATAAATAATTTTTAAACGAGTACTCACGCGCTCTACGTTTTAATGGCGCACATTGATTTGTTCGCAAAATTGCTCTAGATAAATTAATTTCAATAATTTGAAAACTTTAAGGAAACTTCGCCAACGTTTTGAAAAAATTGCTCAAAAATTTAAAAAAGTTTCTTAGACGAAAAATCATATTTCGAAAGCTTCTTTTACTATGTTTTATGTCATCCTAAAATAATAACACAGTATTTAATATTTTCTCTACTATGTTAAATTCTCTTTCTTAGGGACTAAATGTGACAAAAAACCAGTACAGAAAGAGACTTAAAAAGTCAGCCCAAATTTAAAGCGCTTTAGCTAAGCGCTTTACTAAAGACTTTTTTGAAAGTTTATCATTTTTATCTCACTTTTTTGGCAACATTCAACTTTAAAAATTTTAAATTGAAATTTGAAAATACGTAGAATTATAAATTGCATACATTTTATAAAATGTTCTTTGAAAAACATAAGACCATGCTACTCTAATGAGCTCACGTGAGATGGGTTGATGGATTAACATTTTCCTTAGTATTTTCCACATCTTGCTTTTTCGGTATAAATAAAAAATATTGGAGTATATGTATGAAATCTGTTCAAGTTCTTTTTTGCGCAGCGCTGTGCAGTAACCGTATATCGCTAGATCCTCATTTTCATATATCCTGCCGTGCGTGTAAAACACTTTTAATAACAATGTCGTCGCCGAACGGCTGTCGAACTGTATGTTATTAAAAGAATAAAGGACACAGTAACAAGAGAAACAACTACAACAACTGTTAACGGTAAAAACATTGAATATAGCAGGAAAACTATTACACTGTGGAATCCGTACCGTGAATTTTATTTTTTAAATCTTTAACCATTGATAGCGTTAGTAGCTGCGGTTGCAACAGAACGGATACACGTATATAAAGAGCGTTTTAAATTGAAAACGATGTGTTAGAAAGTGATTATGCTACTCGCGTAGTAGGTCATGTTTGAATTGATACCAAACGCATGCTTTTTCCGTTTTTACACTTGTAATTGGATCGTTGCTTTTACCTTCGATAGTTTTGTATTTTTCGCATGTATATGGGGTATTCAACGTCATATTGGACACCATTTTGCTTATGCATCTCTGATTTTTGAATATTTCGCTTGTCTCTACGAAGACTATCGTAGCTCAAATTATCAGCGAAAGCTATCGCAGTTCAGTTGCTCAGTTCTCGCCGGTTAAGGTTAAGAGTATTCTTTATAATTATTTTACTAAGCTATATATGAATTTTTGGCTGCTTAAATACACATATATAGTTTAACAGATTTTACTCAGTTTGGTATAAGATTAGGATATATTGAGGAAATTTTAAATTAAGTTTATTTTCATAAATCTAAGAAGAAAACGAAATGAAAAGAACTGAAACTAAAAACACATAAAAATTGAGAAACAAACGTAGAAAATATGAAACAGAAACAGCAATATCAATATAAAAAATATAAATAAAAATGTTTCCATTGAAAGATATCAAATCAAAAATCAAATTTAAAGCAAATCAGACACACATGCAGACACACATGCATACACATTGGCACATGCACAAATAAGTTCAAATCTTCACTTAGACTTTCGTTTTCACACATCCGACTGTATAAATGGGAAATCAAACATCCAAAATCCGAGTCAAATACAAATACAATAACAATACTACAAAAAAAACAAATTATTGTCAATAGTCGTTATTGTGTTTTTTTTTTATGTTGTATCGTACCCAAGCCCATCTTATACATACTAACAAATACATGAAACAGAAAATTCAAAAAAAATTAAATAAAAATAAACGAAATAGCAATCAAATCAAATGTGTAGTACGCCTCTGCATACCCTTATTTTTGGTGTGTATGTATATGCTGCCGAATAAGAGGCAGGAAGTATGCTTTTTTTTATTGTGAGTATATGCATACCGTAGTATAGCGCCAATTTTTTGTTGTGAGAGCAGAGGGATGGCTGTGGTCTGTGGGTATTGCATAAAATGAGTATGAAAATAAAATTATATTCTGAATTAAATCCCGCTAGGCTAAGGCATTAATTGAAGAATCAAAGTAAAGAAGTTAGATCAAATATTTTGTCATTCAATTTTAAGCTTTGAAAGTGAGACAATTGTGCTACTGGTTTGATTATAATGTGGATAGTTAACCTGTTATCATTTGTTTCAGTGCGATGTTGTGCTTCTAAAAAAGATAAGGAACATTTTAAGCTGTTACTTGATAATTGAACACATCAACGATTACCTAGTTATGATTACTGCCTGTACTCGAATGTAAGCAAAAAATGTCAATGTACTAAAAAAACAACTTATGTATCTTAAATGCTTAAGCTTTATATTTTCACAGCTACGTTTTCAAGTTTTGCACCGGTGAAGGTAGTTACCAACTTAGAAGAAATTATTTGAATAAACTTACCAATGTGAATATAAATTAAGTTTTGAATTTATCTGCTTATATCAGTAATTCATTGTGTGAATGTATGCATTCATTTGAATACGATTACGAGGATTTCATGTTTCAAAAGGGAAATGTCAGTTATACGTAACTCAATAAGCAGCAATACCATAAATCCCTAACGAAATGAAATCTCACAATCTCAGTGCCAGAGATAGAATTGAAGTCAAAAGCAAAGTCAAAGTAAACAAACGATCAAAAAGAAAGGCTTCTTTCAGTGTATTGTTGCATGATTAAATGAGTGAAAAAAAATCCAAGCTTTCAATTTGAAAATTCTCGTATGATTTTCTTTTGCTCAACGCTTTAATGCCATTTTGATTTCGGTTTTATGTTGGAGCAATGTTTTGCAATTATAGCATACAATAGCACATATTACCAATGCTAATCTTTCTACTATGCTGCCTGCTCCGGCTGCAGTTGAAATTGTAATATCTGCCTGCTACTGTTGCTGCTCTCAATTTTCATATTTTTGCAGCAACCTTTGATTGAAGTATGTATATCTGTCATTTGTATGACTTGCAGGATGCTGCTTGTTCAATTTAAAATGTTTTTGTTTTCATAGATGAAATTCGTAGTTAGTAACACTGAGACACTTTGAGAAATCTTATAAGTAAACTACAACAAATTATAGTCATAATTTAAGCTAGACATTACAATTTATTACATATTTGCACAGTTTCAATTTTTATAATCAAATTCAACAACAGGCAAAATAAGTTAATTAACGATATTAAAGTGGAGTTACCGACCACGCTTTGTCGCTTTATCATAGTACTTTTTCGGTATATTGGAACATTAATATATATATATATATATATATATAAAATATGGCATTATAAACGTGGCTAGACAACAGACCCCCCACCATTGCTAAAGTATGTAATAGCAAATAAAAAAACAAAAGAACTGCAAAGACAACAACGGCAGACTTCCAAAATACATCCTCAGTGTGCTCAAAGCAAATTCAGTATTACATAACTCTAATACAAAATAAAACATACGTACATACTAACATGTATTGTGCTCCTTCATCAAACATTTTAGCTTTAAATGACACCAGTAACAGCAACAAAAACAATACCATAATCATTTCCACTATATAATTTGATTTTACTCAATTTTTCCTTGCACAGGATGACTATAGTATATGAAGAACAGATGTTGCTGTTACTGATTTTTTTTTTGGTATGTTTAGCAATTTACTCAGGTTTCAACTGTTTCTTAAAACTAGTCCCATAGGATTGAATTTATTTTTTTCACCTTTCATACGACGAACTGATGACCTTCAGCTAAGTTAAGCTAAGTAATCAGTAGGATTAATAGTGCTTAAAAGCACTCTTTGTTCAGTTAGAAAATATATCCCAGCTTCTCCATAAAGTCTTCTGAGACTGTATATTGAATAATGCTGAAGAAACTGCTGCTATCTGCATCTGATGTCATAAACGGAGTTCAAAAAATCCTTTTTGAAAGTGTGACATCCTTCTATTTTCTGTTTGTTCGGAAAAAGATTAAAAGAGAAGTTGTGCTTAGCGCACAAAAATTTAAATTTACCAAACTATTTCCCAAGGCATAATCAGAATTTCTCCTTTTTTTGTACTTGATTAATTCTAATGAATTTTTCCCTACTCAACAAAAGCAGACAAGTGTTTTGTCAATCAGTTCAATATACTCATTAAATGCCAATATTTGCTTCTTTCAACTTTTTTTTTCTCTTTCAGGTTGCTTGAACTTTTTGACACCAACAGAGAAAATAACGCTTTATAAAAACAATGCTCCACAATAACTACTTATAATCCTGCCAACAACAGGCTCAGGTTACTCTTATGTACGATGGAAGCTTTTAACAAAATTCTACGCAAGAAATCGATCCTGATTTCGCAACGGCGAGGTCAGGCAATTATGACAGCAGCATCGACCTCACCAAACGGCACCGATGTGCCTTCAGGAGGTGTCGGTGATAGCGGCATGAGTGGCAGTGGTGGTGGTAGTGGTAGTGGTAATGCGGCACGTTCACGCGTTTGTAATACGTCGGAGGGTTGGGGGACTTGGTGACAAAATTTCGCGTTATTTGAGAAAGGTAAGTTGTTGTTATTGTGGTGGGAGTGTCGAAGAGTCACTGGTTGTTTGCGTGTTATTGGCATTAGGGATCTTTTGAAAATGCTGCAGTTGAAAATGTTGATAAAAAGTGGGCCCTTTTGTTAAATGGCATCAAAGTGGTTCAAATTATTATGCAAATCAATTTTAAGATGATTTACATCCGAGAAATCAAAAGAAAACAATTTTCCTCTTACTTCAGAAAAATGTCTATAACATTTAAGTTATTTGAAAAAATTAAGTAAAAATTGTAAAAGCCATTAGAGACCCTGTTTGAAAATAAATGTACCGTCAGACAAATTTGCCGCCATGCAGCTAAATTGACATGTCAATTACGACTAAAATAACAACGCAGCAGCTGTCACATTTTCATTCTAATTAAAATTCATGATCCTAACCATTTTGCATTTTGCTTTTTGTTTCTTTCACTCTTTCCATCTCCTTTACTCCCTTTAGGTTGAAACTGAAGGTCTCACCGGTGAGATTATATAATATAACATAATTATATACATAGTCTTGTGTATATTTTTTTTGTTCTGATGGCGTAAAAATGTCCATCAAAACAGCTGAATTAGTTAAAATCAGCAACTAAATCAGATGAAGCAGCAGCATTAAAACTTGCTGATGCCGCACCCAAAAGCATTTTTAGCAATTCACATTCATATCCGCTTAAACTCAAGCAGACATAGACACACACACACATTTACATTTACACATATTCAGCTTATAGACATATATCATACGTCTTGACAGACACATTCGGTCTCATTTCAATGTGACTTGATATGAATGTCGTTTTCATCCTGTGTTCCATGCTTGAGTGCTGCCATACCACCATCATCTATGTACGCTCATATCTCTTGTATTTTTCTTACGTTTTCATTTTGTTTTTTGCTTTTTTTTGCTCTCTTTCATATTGGTCGGCTTCCGGTTACGTGTTCCTTCCGACACCCAGCACATACGCATTCACATTCACATCACGATCAGATGTCCAATCAACAACCACCGTGAATTATTCCCAACGTACCCACAGGTCCTATGCCAGGTGGCCCGATTCTACACCAACTGCCAGTTGTGGTGGCAATGGCTCCATAGTTCCAGCCACCGCTGTTGTCAATAAGTTCAGCAAGGTTGCGGCATATCACCACATACCATCTCAGGCCGTATTGCGGGTGCTGCCTGGTGGCTTTTTGCACTTGTCTAAATATCATCGTATACAGCGAATTTGGCAGCATTTCTGACGGTAGAGCGAATGGTAACGCCAATCAATTCGTCTAAAGATTTGGCCACATAATCTGAAGTGCAGTATGGAACGTTGCTGCATGGCTTGACGTGGGGTTTTTTTTTTGAGTAAGTATTAAAAATTGAGAGAACATAAATAGGTTGTGGTTGCACAGAAATTGTAGTTTTCAAAAGAAAGGGTGAAAAAATGCATGGTTAGAAAAATATCTTTTTGTTTATTGTTTGATATTGACAAAAATATATGTGTTACAAAGTTTCTAAATTTGTTAAAAAAAAATGTTTCACTGTGTCTCTGTCATTGCTCTTTCTGTCAATGCAATCGATGGCTATAATGCAGCTCACGTACATCTGCAATAACACCTAAATAAGTGTGTGTGTGCGTGCTTGTCATTCTTATATTGATATGAATGTGTTGAGATTTGAGCGATGCGACTGCAATTAATTTTGACAGCTGACTTCTTTTTTGTTCTCTCCTTTGCCTTCTTTCCGGCTTCCTCAAACTCAATCGTTGGGATGTATATCAACATTTCCGTTGAGTGACAATGCGATGTTTTATCATTGGTATTGATTTCAGGCAATTTTCCTACTGTCGACATCAGAGTAGCAGAATATCAATGCCAACCATTTTTCTGGTCAGTGTTATTTTTAATAAATTCGTGTTTTTTTTTGAGTGTCATGAAATGTTTTTATATCCGTAAATAAAAAACATTTTGTATAAGTTTTCCGTATGAACCATGATTTGCAAATTGCTGTGAAATCGATTATGTCACATAAATCACGATTCGAATTTTTTTTTTGTGAAAATTAATTTATTTTCATTTTCGACTTGCCTGACAATCAAACTGAAACGTTTTCTTTACATAATGGGAAAAAATCATTTTAACTTTTTATTTCTTCCAAAAAAAAATTATTTTTACTACAACCAAAGCCTATAAAAACCAACTAAAATTTATATTCTCGTTTGCAGTAAAAATAGCATATGTTTTATATTTATATTTAATATACAATAATAGTTTGTTTTAACAGGTTGTGAATTGCAAGAAAATATTTTAATAATACATTCAGTTATTTTGTTGTTTCCTTTTGAATGACGCTGAAGTGAAGCCACTTATAAGTTTCCATTGTATAGCATACCTTAATGTATATTTTTGAACAGAAAATGATACAATATATTGTAATTACTTCCTTTATTATCTGACCTACTTCAACGCGCTGCTTATGGTTAATTGCTCGTAACAACCTAGTAGGAAACTTTGCAAGGCACTTCTCAGAGCAGACTTGTTTGCAAGTATCGTCAATAGAAATGCCATTGCTGTATGTATAAGTGCTTATCTTTTTTGAAATCACAGCAAGTCTATTAGGATGGTTGTCCTATTTTAGATGTTTTGAAAACTCCCTCTTCATCACACCACATCCTCTAATAAGAGATTCATTTTGGGTTTCGTAACTCATACGTTTTTAAGTTCTCAATAAGCTAATGTGATTATTGTGGATCTAAACTTTGCTTGTCACTGGCTAAAGTATGATGTGGAAAAATATCGGTATTCAAATGTCGCGATATTGATGAATATCAAATTATCATACATATTCATGGTTTCCTTCGAAAACCATTAATGCTGACCTTATGTATTTTGGACTTCATACTGAGAAGTGGGTGATTTTCCTGTGATGGTATGAGTAACTGCATTAGATTGTAAAGTGAACACTTATGCGTACAAATACTTGAAAGAACAGCTTGCTTTCCATGCGTTTGCTGCTTATTATTATTATTCTTTCACAGAAACTTTTCGCGAAACTTGCCAACCCATTTCCTTTAAATTACCGAAAGCGTTATTTTTCTATGGCCACAATTTTGCCAACATGACGTACAGAAAATATGTAATATCGACGTTAGTTCGACAGTAGTTGACTAGTGTTATTTTTGCATCATCAGCTTAGCTCATAAGTAAATTTAATTAAAAACTAAAAATTAAATTTGATTCTATTGATTTTATTAACAGGTAATGGCTGCTGTACTCTAATCGGACTAGCACACGATGAATGTGTCACAAACTGCTACTCCGCGAAGAACATTTCTATTTGCATATAAAAGAAATGCATCAATAACTTTTTGTGACAGATGCGTCATAGCATTGATCTACTATATTATTAACAATTTTATTTGTTACCACGCTGTGTGTCTAAGCCGCAGTACTTTGATGATAATGTTTCGGTTTCATCATCACAAACATTTGCTGCCGGCTCAAATAGCAGCGGTGGTGTTGACGCTGGTACCATCAGAAACAACAATGAAGCTGGTGCTGAATTCAATGCCAATAGCAAATATAAACGGCTGCGTGTATATCATAATGAATGAAGGAAGAAGGGAAAATTTAGATCTTAATTAAATTGCAAATAATTTATTATAATTTACAATTAACTTTACAAATGAGTACAAATTACTATGTTACATTTTTTATTGAATTTTTATGTATATCTGATATGTGTTCATTTTTTCAGTTTTTTTATTAAATGCAATTTAAAACTAAGAATTTCTTAAATAACGCTTTTAGAAAATGAAAATGATATATTGTGAAGAAAAAATTTTAATAAAAATTTGTTAATGTAATAAACTGCTTGTTTTTACAACCACTTATTATATGTAAGAAACAATTGGGAAAGTTAAAATGAATAAATTTCATCCTCTGTGTATGTTTGTATTCAAACGAAACTACGAAAAATGAAAAAATACTGATTTAAGTTTGCATTCAACTGGATCTAGCGCTACCGATGATAATTGTCAAATTTGGCTAAATTAATTAAGTTCTGTAGCTCTGTCCGGTTCTGCTTTGTACACTGAGTAATAGATCGGCTGCATTATGTTCAGGTGCTCATGAAATCACTTAGTAAGTATCTGCATCAGTTTTGTGACGCTATCTTTCAGAATATTAAAATGTTGCAGGGTCATGTTCTTTTTGGTTTGAGATCGTTTTTTTAGTCAAGCAGCAAAAATTTTACTCGACGATCACTCATACTAAAGACCAACATAACATGGGTATTTCGAGTTCCAATTAAAAGTGATTGGTTCGGACACAACCGTGCAGCTGCTACTAATAGAGAAGCGATCAGCTCAAAAAAACTAAAAACTTAAAAATAATATAGCTCAAAGCAGTTGACTCGACTTATTAAAGTTCTGCACTTAAAAGTAGGGAAGAAAAATTCTATGTTACCTTTTGTAAGGTGAAATTTCCATTCACTTCAATCAATTAGATAGTAAATAGTTTCTTTAGTATGTATGAAAAAAAAGTTTAAATTATAGCAAGTTTTTTTACTCGAAGTTCGAAAGTGATAATATTTCGTTTTCATGTATTTTTTGAAATAATATTTCTAGTTATTGCGTTTTGTTAAAACTAATTTGCAGTAAGGCATAAAATTAATTTTTTCATCAAAAGTAACGCCATCTGTGGGATAATGGCTATTAAGCTTTTGACAAAATGAAAAAGTTTAATAATAATGACTTTTTTCTTATTTCTTTGCCTTTGATTTTTTTGAATTTTATATACTGAAAGCTTTCTACTCATTGCACAACAACAAAAACAAAGCTGAAGTAAAAAGCTTTTTTCCTTCGCCTTAGTTAAAAAATTTTACAGATGGTTGAAACAATGCAAAGAAAATTATTGTCGGAAACAAAATGGTGAAGCAGAGAAAAAGAAAACACGTAATAAATCTGTGACAACAAGCAAAAAAGCTTAGATCAAGTTAATACAAATGAAGTTAAGGTTGAGTTAAGGCCATTTTTCCGAAACTTCTACACGAAATTTCATTCAAGATTCACAGATTTAATGTAAAATTGGCCTTAACTCAACCTTAACTACATTTTTCTTAACTCGAGTAAAGCTTTATTTGATTGTTGGCACAGAAATATAATAACTTTGATGTATGTTATGAATTGTTATGACCAAAAAAATTTCGAAAAATTGTACTTACTTTCATAAAAATAGAATCTTTAGTCAATAAAATTCAGTTTAATTGCAATACTTTTCAAGAGAGTATAGATGAATTTTGAAAATAAGTTTTAAAATACATATGTACATTACTATTGTCAAAAATATCCACAGTAAAACAAGATATAAAAAAGTCCTTTGTTGCATACAATAAATATGAAAAGGAAATGCACAGGAGAAACTTTAACAATCATTTACCATAAAAGAAATATTACAAGTATAGATATTCAAATGGTAATATTTTATGAAAGAAATAAATTTGAAATATAAAGGAAACTTACTTAGAAGCTATGAAGAATGAAAAATTTTAATAAATAAATTTATTACTTACATAAGTAATGACAACATTTTACTCTAAATGACAGAAAACTTGCTGTAAAAAGTTTTAATTAACATTAAGAATGCACTTAATTTGTTGTGCGTATTCTTCTTATTGAAAAAATTGTGTGCTATAATTTGCTTAGTATTGACAATTAAAAGTTGTGCACTTAAAACTTTAAACATAAACAAATGGACTTATTAAATTTTTATTTTCTTATTTTAATTGCTCTTTCGAAGTTTGTGAAAAACTTTGGAAACATGACAACTTTTATTTTATTATCCTGTGCAGAAGCAAAGCGGAATTTAGCATTATACTTTTCCGGCAAATGAAGGTTGCTGCTTTTTGTTTTTTCCTTACATATTGTGCAAACTTATTTTCGATTTACAAAAGAGAAAAATTAAAAAAAAAAAATAAATGCTTGAACAGCATTAAACATCCGCAGCTACTTAATTTGAGGCTGACATTTTCTTTGGGTCATTACAGCTTAAATTTCGGCCGACCCATAGAACAACGGCGCGTATTTGCGTAAAGGATATTGTACGGTCGTAAAAGACAAAGCAAGACAGTAGCAAAGCATAGCGTAGCTCTTATGATTTTTCTACTGCTGCTGCTTCTGTAGAGAATTGCTGCTTAAGAATAATTGTAAAACAAAGAAAACATTCATATAAATCTTTTTAGTCAAGAAAAAAAAGAAAATTCTTAAAAACCTAAATATTTATAGGCCATAAATATAAAACAAAACAAATCTAAAATTTCCAATCAACAATCTGAGCTACAGTGGCTGATTGTAGATCTAATAAAAGCATAAGCTGCAATGTAATTTTTGTATATTAAAAATGGCAGCATCAATATAAATTTATTTATTAAATCACCGACACCCTTTACTCATAGACTAGTATACGTTCTCGTTATGCTAAAATAACCATGGCGCACAACAATGGCAAATATTGAAAGAAGAGAAGTTGGAGAAAAAAAAACAAACAAAAATAAATTTTAACACTTGAGGATAACAAGCAAAAGTAATCAAGTGATTTTTATTACTTTTATTCAAAAAGTAACGCTGTTTCGTTATGTTTGATATTTCGCGATACGCATTTTTTTCAGCTTTGCTTTTTTACAGTGCGAAAGTATCAGCATTTGAGTGATTGCCCCCACAGCTAGCGACAACATAAAGAAGGAGGCAACACCTCAGTTAATACTCAGGAAAAGAAGAAAAAAACACCAATCGTTAAAGAAAATCAACCAATCTGCCTCTGACACTTATCCAAATATAACACAGTTCAATTTATAAAAATCCTGAAAGGCTCTTTCCGCTGCTATTTCTGTTGGATTAGTAACGGCAATGGACGCAGGATTCGCTTCGATGCACTACAATTGCAAAAAAAGGCAACAACAGCAGTAGCAACTGTTTTTTCTTTATACTTCGTTACGGTTTCAATATATTCAAATGAGTTCTGCTTCCTGCTTCGTTCCTCTTTTGTTTAGTATTGTTTCTTAGAACTTGCTTTGTTTGGCAATCTTCTTTGATGGTTTTTGATTATTTTTATATTTTTTTCTCTATCTTTGTTGATTATAAATTTTGCAATAAATAAGAAAATATCACTGCGGTTGGTGACTTTGATTTTAGTAATGGTTTTGATTTTATTATTTGATTTTGCATTCAATCCTAGATTTTATAGTGAATAAATGATAAGTTAAATTTTTTTTTGCCAATCCATGAAAAGTCGTGACTTGAATTAAGGAAAGTTTACATTTTCCTCTTTCCTCTGAATAGTCCGACTGATTCTGTGTTAGTAACCACAGAATGTATGTATTTGCTTATGTTTGTTTAAATGTGTAAGCAAAAATTAAATGGCAAACAGTTGTTAGTAAAGGCAGCTGCAATTATTTCTATGTAATTTTTTGGTTTGGTTTTGGATAAGCTCTTCCTTAAAAATATTGGAAACAAGTATCGTATGAGTAATATTAATTACCAAGTGCACTAAGCATTTTTTGCTATGGTTTCTACGTGCGATGAAGGCTTTTGTAACTTGTAAGTTCTAGACGTTTTATCTTAGTTTTTGTTTGCTGTGTGGCATGAGTGAATAGAATTTTTGTTGTTTTACAATACATTGCTTAATTAAATGTTAATCATGGGTTCTAACTTTACATGCGGTGTAATTGTCAGTGATGAATACCGTTAGTAAAAGGCATATTTGGGTATGCAATTTATAATTATTTTACCTACATATATTTAATGAGAATGCAAAAGTAGTTTGAAAAATTCTGTCATCTGACAGCTCAAAACTTCAACTACTCTAACTACTTTGAGATAGTATTCTTCAAAAATTTATATATACAACATACAAAAATCAGTTGAATCAGCAATGTTGATACTCGTAACGATTTGTTTTTTTCAGCTCAGTCATTAAAAGCAAACAACATTCACAGCAACGCAACAAATTGATGATGCGTTTCATGTTTCTGAATATGGTACAAAATGATGCGTAAAATGAAGATAATAGCGAATTGACAGAAAAGACATATAAGCAGACAAGCAAATGAACATACGTAAATATACTCAAGTCAATACAAATATGTACAAGAATATAACGCATTTTCACACATATAAACTGCAATGAAGCGTATCATTGCAAATTGACGTAAAAGCGATTTGTTTGAAATCACACACATGCAAACTCATTGTAATACCATCAAAAAGCAAAGTGAAACATAACCTTTAACGTATTTTTGAGTGAGGCTAAGAATATGAAGTATAGTAAAAGGTCAAAAATGAGATATTCGATTGGTTGATGCTGATTTTATCGATAGTGTTGTGTTTTTGCAAAAATCAAATTGTAGTGATGCGAAGCTGTGCAAAATATTTACAAAAAAAGAGCGTTTTTAAATTAGATAAATCCAATTATTATTGTTTGTTTCCTGACTTTAATCTAAATAAAACTAAAAATTTCTCACAAAAGTGTTGTATATAAATCTCTGTAAATTATTCATTCTAAAAAATGTTGTTGCAATAAAGAGTAAATATAATAAATAAATAAATAAATGCGTCACACAATTTATTTTTAACAGTTCGAATATAGCCCCTGCTCACATTTCTAATTTGAAGTTCAGTTTAAGGCAGTAGGAAATTTATCTTTCTAATATAATATGTTCACACTAAAAATGTCAACTAGATCTATTTTCTCTTTTTAGCAGGTGATTAGTTTTAATTTACACCTCATTCACATTTACTTAAAAGTGATGTTTTGCTTGGTTTCCATTAGCAGTTTTTATGGTGTCTTCATTGAACTTTCTATTATAATAACATTAAGATTTTTTTCAAAAGATTTATTAGATCCCAACACAATTAACAACGCAAAATTTGTAAGTGATGAAGCAGCTTAAGCAAAGTGAAAGTTAAAATACGGCTGAAACACACACACATTAAAATCTAATGATTTTACATTTACCGACGTGAATATGCGCGTGTGTATACATTAATTATGCTAAATGATGTGTGCGAGTAAAACATATGAATTTAATTATGCTTCGTATTGTGTCTTTGTGCAAATTCAATGCATCAATCAGTTCAGAGCACAAGTGTGTAGTAGCAACGCAACAGTAACAATCAATTGTAATATCACTAAAAGCATACAGATTTATTTATTTGTGTGTGTTACATTTATTTATTTAATATTTACGCTGATAGTTCATTGTTTATTCATGAAGTTGCAGCTGAAATTGTGAAATTTTATTCATTCGACATGTATGCCATAACTTGTTGCTTAGGTTTTTTGTTCTAAAAAAAAGAATTAAGACTTTTAAGAGTTTTTTTCTGCTTTAATTGAGTCTTTTAAAAAATGCAAAAGCATTTAATTAGAACTATTGATTCTTATTTTCTGTACAGCGAATAACACAAATTAATGCCAATTTATTGCAGTTACTGCTGAGATTAACAAAAAAAAATTATTTTATATATAGAATTTTTTTAATTTTTATTTTTCGCTTTTTTGTTTGTAAATTTGCTCACCAGCTGTTAACAATCGCAAAAATTGTATAAATTTTTGCTGCTGATGTAATCTCATTATGTTGCAGTAGCTGTTGAAAGCACTGGCAACCAACAGACGACAAAGTAAAAACAACAAAATTAATATATAGCACTGAGATAATTAACAATAAATTTTAAAACTTTATTGGGACACAGTGCTTAAAATTGTACAGTGTATATATGTTTCTGGTGCATGCTATAGACTTGTTATATATGAATTCGAATAGTCTTCAGACAAAATTTCATTCGACTTCTTCGACTTTTTTATATAATTCGGTCATAGATTTCATTTTAATAATAAATGCTTTCGCAAATTTCGGCGCCAAAACTTTAAATAAAATTTTAGTCCATAATTTGATGTTACATTAGTGTATATGAGTTTTTTTGCTAAGTTTAGAGCAATCCGAACTAAATTAACTTTTACTTTAAAGTATCTCCAACAGAAGACAAACTTACATATGTAAGTTTATGGTTCGATTCTAAAAAGTGATAGAGAACATTTTTGGCTCGCTGAAACTAAGTCTGTCATCGGTTTCGAGAAAAATTAGAAAATAAATGATTTCAAATTTATGCTGTGAAATTGAGAGATTTTCTCACAATATTAAAACAATTTTGAACCACAACAGATTTTTTTCATAAAGAACTTTAATACCAAAAAACTATTGAAAATTACATTTCTGTTTGTGTCGTCAGACATACCTACAGACATATAATGCTCAAAGCTGTACATATGTATAATTTATTTATTGCCTGAAACTGTGTATAATAAGGTCATTTACATAATTTTTTAAATGACGATCAGATAAGGCCACAACAACAGCAACAAATATAACAATGGCAACGATCCGTATGGCAAATGCTTTTGTTGAAAATGCGGTTTGCAATTAATTAAAATTTGATTTTAATGCTATGGCATTGCCATTGTGTCTCTTACAATGCACACATTGCACATGTGTGCCTCTGTCTTATTATTTGTGTACAAAAAGAGTATATTGCAGAGATTTTCAGCTATACACAATGGCCATCGTTTCGTAGTGGACAATGGTATAACATTGAATTTATAAATTATAAAAAAAGACATTTATTGTTGACTTTAGTGAAAATGCTGTTCTCGCCTACTTTTTCATTTCAACGTATTTTAAGCGAACTGCTTCTTTTTGTTATTCAGCCTGCTGGCACGCATGTTTTTGATTTAATTGGAATTATTTTGTGAACATTCAACGGTGCTGCTGTGTCTAGAGTATCTTTAAAATTGCGCTGTAATGCTTTTAAATGCTAGCACATCATACAGATGTTCTTATTTAACTTGGCCACTACTGTAGACATCTGTTTAATAACAATGTTTTTTTAAGTGCACAAAATAAAAAAAAACTATGTAAAAAAACAACGAAAGGTTTTTAATTAAAAACTATAGGTTTTTCTTTGCTATGCAGTTAATTTAATTACGCAGCCACATTTGTACAAACTAAGTGATGATTTTTTATTGTTATTGTTTGTTTTATGTATTATGCATTGTTGTTTTTGCAACTATATTTATTACAATTATTATTTTCAACAACATTATTATTAACATCAGCAGCATCACCATACTGCATTTATGTGCAAATATGAAATGTTGTTAATATTGACTTGTTTCTTTGTTTTTGCCACAAAGTATGCAATTATTTTTCCATTCAATTTCATTCATTTTATGTTGCTTTTGTTTAAATTTTTCAATGATTTTTAATACACTATTTTTTTATTTGTAATTTTAATTTTTTTTACCAAGATATGATCGCAGTAGTTAATCACACATGTTTGTCATAATGAAAAGCTCACACAAATACATGTGTGCATTCGTTTGTTCATCTTAATATGTTAAAGTGTTTTATTACACATTTTATTTACATATTAAAATGTCGCTAATTATTGAAATCATCTTAATGCAATATGTGCAAATGAAAATATTTCACAAATAGCTATACATTTTACCTATACATATATGATGTAAGGGTGCTCAAATCATCGTCTAATGCAATCAAATTGCTTTTGAACTTTTTCGCTTCAAGCCTAAAATTTTGGCGCAAGGTGAATGCTGCTGAATGAAAATATATCAACAACAAAGGTGAAAACTAAATAAAATCATATAGGTTCTTCAAAAAAATAATAATATATATATAAGTTTTATAACGGGCTATTTTAATAATCAAATTGACAACAACAGCTACATATAATAACTAAGCATTAACTTAACGAAAATGACGAAAATAATAGCCCTTTTGATTATATTAAACTCACTATTTTTCTAAAAACCTTAGCACTGTTCAAGACTTTTGTCAGATAAAATATAACTTACGCACATGGTGCACATTTTTTTTTAGTTAAAGGTGTATCCTAACAAATGCCAATATCCTAAAAGATATACCAAAAATCTGTACGCCATTATTCGTTTGTTGACCGCAGTTGTGTACAAGAAATGAGAAAGCCTGCAAAAAAAATTTACTATGACATGCATACAATCGTGACAATTGTATTAGTTTCATATGATGACAATGACAGTGACTTGTCTTTATGGCGTACTTGTTGTTGTGATGGGGGCATAACCCCTTGTCTATTTTTCATTAAAAAGTTTTTGCCAAGTCAGCAGCGAAACGATTATTGTGATTTTTCACCACATGAATACAATAAATACACACAATCATACCAACGAAATGTGAACTAATACTACGAATAATGAAATCAACTTTTGTAGCTGTATGCACGATCTCAGTGTGTGTATGTATTATTCACTGGGTTCATACGATTTTATGATGGTCAGTTGTGTTTATTTGTGCAGTAAACTATCTGAACAATGAACAACGGAAGTGTTGAATATCTGTTTCAGTATATGCACATTCAAACACACACAAACACTTCGAGACAATCGTGTGACTTTGCACTTCATTCCATTTTTCCTATTCTTATCAAGTGACCTTAATATCGTAAAGTGAATTATCCAAGTTTTTTGTATTATTATTATTTTCTTGTCAATATCTATGTGTATGTGAGCGTTCATTAAGGTGTGTCAAAAAAATTTTCTGCTCAAACCTTATCAATTCACCACAAATCTTAATAACTTAAGATTAAATATTTATAAGTAATATTTCTTTCAAACTTGTAAAAATATAATTTTTTTTTAGCCACCCTAAGCCCAATGCTCGTTTTGCGAAATTGTGCACTAAAACCTATGTATAAAATTATGTTATGAAATTGAACATAATAATAACTATTTTGTTCGTATACGTGCGTACGTATGTAGACTATACCTATTCACCCAGAAGAGACAGCTGTTAGATCAGGAATAAATAAGATCTAAATACTCATATTTTGAGAAATAAATTGCGTAGTAATATCGGAACTGTGCACGTGAAGTAAAAGAAATAAGTTACATCATTCTACGCATTGAATTTTCTAACTGTAACGCGATGTGCAAGCTATGCGTTTCAGAAGCCAATGCAATGCAATGTATTTTAGAGCACAAATTATTCAATGGCGTATCGTATTAATTTCGCAAAGCACTACAGAGTTGAGAATCAGTTTGTTTAGTAAATAATCAGCTAGTCAATATTTGCAGTACACAGACTCGCACGAAATGTTACTTCTTTATGATATATTCCAAAAAAGAAAAAAACAAAACTGAGTGGACTCAGACCAATGGTCTGAATTTTCATAATAAAATCAGACCATAAATCATAATGGATGTTTTGGGCCATAATTCAGATGATCATGCTTTAACAAAAACAAAGTCAACAAGTTACTCTCAGGTATGTGTTTTTGAAATATTTCAGACTGAATTATCTAACTGTGTGCTCGAGAAAAGGAACTATTTTTTTATGCAAAGTGCTCATACCAAAGTTAGAACATTCTTTAATTAAATTATTACAAATGGATGTTGATCATCTTATATCAAACCTGAGACATTGTGATACTTCAAGCCCCAATGTGCTACTGGGCATATCATTGTGTGTAAGTGTTGGCATTGTGCATTAAAGTACATCAAAGTATAAAAAGCTTAGTAATCTACTTGAGGCAAAATACTTCATTAAATTTCTTTATTGACATCAAGCTTTCAAAAGTGACATATACATTAAGGACACGCACTCATACACACTCAAATCTTTATGTTTATATGTGTGACAAGTGAGAGTGTGTCTGTGTGTGTATAAATGATTATTAAATTGCATCTCAATTGAATTCACTTCGTTATAGATTGCTTCGCGTACTTTGTCGACTTTCATCGTTAAAAGCTCAAAATTGAATCATAAATTAAGTTATGGCTTATTTGTGAGCCACCACTGTACTACAACTGTGATACAGTTGCTGTTTTTGCCTTATGTTGGAGCTACGTTTGCTGCATGTCTTTTGAATATTAATGTCTATTCATAGCAGCAATCAAGTGGTTTATGATTACCTTTGCATAAATTTCAATTGAAAATTTTTTTATAAAACATTAATGAAAGTTTTACTTTTGAGAAGTGATAAAAATTAAATTTTCCAGACTAAATAAAGCTTTTGCGCAATATCTTCTTAAATATTTTTTAGACTAGGACTTTCAATATAATAGGAACCAAAAAATATGTTTCAAATTAGCACTAAATATGCCAACACAAAAAAGATTGCGAATAAATTACATTACGTTTTAAATGTTTACCGATGATCTTATAAAATTTTGAGATAAATGTTTTGGCCACAATATCTTAAGAAAAATTAGCAAAAACTGAAATATCTGCCTTCTTAAGTTCTAACATTTCTTCAAAACATAAATTTATCCTATCAAACTTTTGCTGCAGCACAATAAAAGTATATGTCTTTAATTTAAAGAAAAAATAAAGAAAGACAATACAACTTAGTGAAATGTCTTAGATTTGACTTTTTTACACGCACAAACCATAATATGTTCTCCTTATTTGTGATGATAAATGAGCACGCATTTGAAGTACAAAAGAGAACATAAATCAGATGTGCAACTCTCTGCAGTGAGATACTCACTTAATTCCCAGCGATTAGGAATGTAATAAATTCTAATTACATCTGGATTACGAGCGGAAAATTGCTTTTCATTATGTGATAAAAGTTAAGCTGCCAATGCACACACGCACAAAAACATTAACGCAAACCTCAAAGCATTGGCAAATAAATGCAGATAATCACAATACAAAAAGCATAGCATAAAATATAAAAAGAAAAATAAGAGAACAACAGGGACATCAAAAAAGAAAACAAGACAGCAACAAGGAGAGAAAAAGGTCAAAACTATCATAAAATACATGAAAAGTTACAGGAGGAAATAAGAAAATAACAGAAATTAAAACTGTAGTTGTACAAAGTATACCAACAAGAAATAGAAGGACTTCTACTGTGTGAATCTTGAGAAGAAAGAAACAGTTGTCACTGCATATATATTTTTACAAATTAATGAAATTAGAATAAAATACCGTATGATGCATGAGCCAAAGTTTTGCTTTATTTTAAATGATATTTCTAGGCTTTAAATCCAGTTCCCTTAAAAACAGCTTCCAGTACTTCCAGTTGGGCAGTATATGCCCTAGCAAATGTATTTATTAAAGGATATGCTGTGTAATTTGTTCTTGCAGTAGCAGCTGACGGCATTTTGATTACTTTTATAAGAAAAGAGCATAACAACCCAGTAGAAATCTTAAAAAAGTTCTTTTTCCAGCTAGCTTTCTCCAATAATATCTTTTTCGTGTGGATATAAAAACAAGCAATGCTGCAACATAAGAAAAAAATAAATTCTCTATTGAGTGACATATAAAAACTGAAGCAAACGTCATTCTGGAAAATTGCAAAAGTTGGCAGAACCTAGTGACCCATTGAAGTAGACCGCACCATTGAAGTAGATTGCATCCGTAACGAAGTGCCAAAGGCGTTTAAACCAATGCCAATGAAATGCATACAATGCGTTGGTCAGTTAGTTGCAAAATAAAAAAATGCATAATAAAAAAAATGAAAAATAAAATAAAAAACGGTGGAATGACAGCAGCAAAAAAATCTGAACTGAGCAAATTTCTAGGACGATTGCAAAAAATATAACTACTAACATTTACAGCAATGTGTCGTAGCGCTTTAAATTCACAGACTGAGGGCGACCACATAGTGAATGTTCATATCTGACAAAAGCAAGCTACATGAGTACATAACACAAGAACAGAGGAGAGTCATTTACAAGGATCTTTTAAAAATTTTTATATATTAATTTTTATATTATTTTTTGAGTGGTAGGATGTGTCGTTGTATGGGTTTATTTTAGTTTCTATATTGTTATTTATTTTTTTTTTTCATATTATACGTGAATGCTTGAAACCCAATCGGAATTTGTATCAGTGCCTGTAAGCGATATAAGTACTTCACTCTACCTTTTTCTCTGTTTCTGTAGTACTGACAACAATTTCGACTAAAATAATACAATGTATAGATTTATCTTTGTTTTATTATTGCGCTACACAGTCGAAATCATGTCAAAAGTAGCTCTTACTTTTCTAAGCTGAAATGCACTATGAATTTTGGGCCATAAACTGAAAAATCTTTGCTGATGTAACATTTGAACTCGTTAGCGCATCAAAAGTATGACCACCAATATTGATTCCTTCATTTGATCTAACAGCAATGCATATGATATTGGTTTCATTTATAAGTAACTCTGAGATCAGATGACCTCTTCTTCGAGTTGGAGGTTTTGTTGTGTAGATTAGATTCCTTTTCCACGTCCGACATATGCTGTCAAACCTTCTTTTAAGTTAATAAAGTGATTAACTTAAATGCTTCTTTCATGAAAATTATCATTTATAAATGATTTTTTTTTAAATAATTTTTGTTGTCGTCCTTAAAGAAACCCTAAAGCTGTTGTTTCATTGATTTCAAAATATATTTTTCTCATCATCTGCTTATAACTGCGTTGGTAAAAAAAAATGAAGCGTGAAACAAGAACAGAAACAACAATTAAGCCAAGAGCTTCATTGTGTGCTGATAAATAGTTGGATTGGCATAGTCGTTTCTTCCTCTTCTCAAAACATGGTCAGCTCGATAAACAACAACAGCAGAAACAAGAAGCACAATAATGCCATAAAAATGTCAGATAAAGTAGAACGCTGCTTTAGTTACTGAAATTGGAATTGGGTGGCTTTTTTCGAACTTTTCTGTTGTCCATCCTACGTTTAGTATTGCATGATTTCTTTCAGCTGATTTTTTTTGTAAATGTTGGCTTGGTATGCCAACACATTCATTGTTTTGTCTTTCGGTGTGTGTTGCATCTATAAAAAAGCTCTGTGTGTGTGAGCGTGTGTGCGTTAACATGAATTGCAAACTTGTTCGAATCGAATCTATTTTATCGATCATTATGTGCTTGAGATTAATGCAAAGCGGATTCCTTTCGTTTTGCTATGGCGACAGCAGTGGCATTGGTGTTGATGATTATCGTGCTGATGATCATTATGATGAATTGGTTGCTTATATACACGTTGTTATAATTGTGTGTTTGAATTGCAACTGCAGTTGCTGTTGCTATTTTTGTTTTTTTTTTTTAATTAACACTACTACTGTTAATAAAACTAAATCTGAGAAAATATTGAAGTTAATTGAAAACTATGGTTGAGATTACCTACTTTGTTAGATTTTTGTATTTTTTTTTCAACACCATGTCATTTCTAAAGCGAATTAAGCTAATGCCAAAATATTCTGATTTAAACGTCAATATTTTATCATACTCTTTCATATCCATTTCATTTTTTTATGATGACATTGATAACAATTTTACGTAAAAATTTAAAATAAAAATGATCATGTTACTGTTGCACCTTCCTTACACAACTATACAAATGTGCTCCATGTAAGGCCATTGAAAGTTATAATCGAGGACTCTTAAAGCATTTTACCCTTCTGGAATAAAAAGTAGTCAGCGAATATCTAAGTTCACCTAACATTTATTATGCTTTTTGAACGGATTTTTAATTTTAAGTTAACTTCAACAACATTTCACATTTGAAGCGGAAGAGCCATCGTTATTATTATCCCAAAATATTTTCTACATGGCACTTGAACAGCAATTTTGGTCAAACACACGTACTGACAATTTTAAAGCTATCATTACTAAGGCAATTTTATTATTGTAATTCTTTTCAAGTTACTTTGCTCTCTTGATAATTGTGGTTTCGTTGCTGCAGACTTCCTGCTAACAATAGGTGTGGTATATGTGGCCAGTAGTAAAAGAAATATCAACAAAAAATTTCATGCTACAAAGCTTATTCTAAATGTTGCTAATACTAAGGAATAAATGCAGCAACTTTATGTGTATGCGTGCAGTTATGCATGCTCATGTCGTTATGTAGCAAGTTTGTGTAAGTGGGTAAGTTTGTGCGTAACTGTGTGATTAAGTGAATAAAACCACAAACAATTATTTGGCATTTTGTAAAATTTCTGCATTTTACAGACATTTGCGAATAAAAAAAAACAACAATAAAAATTGCTGCGCTTTATTTTTACAACAAAATGTGCATAACAAATGTTGCAAAAACAGCAGTTGAAAAATTAATTATTAAAATCCTTTGTGCTCAAAATTGGCAAACCGCATGTTGTACTATTAAAGCGCAAATTAAATGCGAGATTTTGTGATTTGAATATTATGTTGGTATGTTAGTGGTTGCATTTAGGAACAGCAAAATTTTATAGTAATTTATGGAAGATTGCTTTTAAAATTTATGCCTTGCGAAGACCAAAAGTCGCTTCTTCTTCGCTCTTAAAACCCAAAAGCTATTCGGTTTTTATGCACAAAAAAGAAAATATTCTTTCATATTCTTTCTTCGATTTAAAACATACATTTTATTTTTAAAGTCAATCTAATGTTACAATTTGATACCATAAAAGATACGCTTTTACTTCCAAATTTTCACCAGCTTAAAACTCACTTTATATAATTTAGTTGGCTACTTTCGACAAATAAATAAATTCATACATACCATTTTATTATTAATGTCGCTATGTTCGTTCGAAAGTGCTCGAAGCAAGAAATGAATCCTTTTTTTATCGTTTTGGCATTAAAGTTGTGATAAGGGACAACAGAATACGCTCGAGGCATAAGTGGATTTTAAAAGAAATGTTTATATAAAACTAAAGTTAAAAGAAAGAAAATAAGTCCAACAACTTTAAAAATGTTTGCTTATCGCTACGCATATCAGCATCAGCAGCCATCGAATTTCAAACAGCAACACTTCTACTTTGTTCCAATAAAATGCAAATTGCCTGCAAATGGCGCAAATGTTTCGCTCTACAGTTATGTGCGGTAGTTACGAGTGACAGCAAAATGACGGCATCAAACCTCAACAAATGTGGCAATCAGTTTTTATGTGACTCCTACTACCAGCAGCATAATAAGCCCTGTTACAAATACATTGAAGATTGGTGCGCCAAATTGACTTTTACTCTACAAACATGGCGTATGTATGGCGTATATGTGGTTATACCTTTTTAGACATAAGATTTTAATGTAGCTCCATATTGAAATTTTCAATTCATTTCATGTGTCTAATATCACTATTAAATTAAATTGCTTAAAAATTTTAGGATTTTTAAATATTTTGTTAAGGATCTTAGTCAAGATCAGTCAAGAAAATAAAAAAAAACGATTAAGTTTTCCAAAACATTTTTGCAGTCATTAAAAGAAAAATAAATATTACAAGTTTTCAAATTCATTCATTCCCCAAGGCAGCACGAGCGTCTCTTTGCATTTTTTTTTCCAGCTTTTTACATTCAGTTACCAAAAGCTTTTCATATTTTACATAACTTTGATATAAATCTATTTTCTGCATTTTATGTTCCTTTTTTTTTTGAATATTTTTGTCATCATCGTATCTCATTTTTCTTAATTGCATTAGGGAACAATCACTGAATGACTTACTGTTGGAACATTCAGCAGTCTCAGCCCAACACTTACAGTTTTGAACGCCTGCCAGCATTAAAAATTTAAGCTAAAGCTCATATCCCTTTATTACTTTGAAAATAAAAAACGAAAAACTGACAGACAAAAGAAAGAAAAAAACTCAATAGAAGCACAGATTTGCATAGAAATTATCGCATGCTGCTCGTGGAAGCGCAACATAGAAACTTTGCAAAGAAAAACGTAGCGAAATTTGACACTTTTAACAATTTTACATTTTCCATAGAATTTCTTAACGTTAAAGTTGTAATTATACCCAGTGGCAAAATAATATATCCTATTTCCTGTTTCACTTCAGACCGCTGTTGCATTACCTACTACTAAGTTTTCCAGACTGCTGGCACGAATTTTTATAATTGTTTTGCGCAGCTGCAGCGCATATGAATTTTTAACAATTTTTTACAAACAAATTACGTAGTATAGGTGCACTTTAAAAATGGGAGTGAGGGAGCGCATTCAACAGAAAAGTTAACGTTTTCTTTCACCTGGTGTTGCAGCATTAAGTAAAGCAAATCTTTGTTTAAACAGATTTTGTGTTAGGGTACAAAGTTCTGCTGCTAATTAGTTAATTTTCACAAAATGCTGATAACTATCTGAAAGTTAATCTTTTGGTCATTCTCATCTCTATATGCTTAATATATCTAATTTTTAGAATTTAAGCTTTTAGGTCTAAATTTTAATACAAAATTCCAAAAAGCTCTTAATTTATTTTTTACTTTATTTTATAATTTATGTGCTTCGCATAACCTCAAACTCTCAAAACAAAGCAAATAAAAAATTACAACAAACCAGAAAACACAAGCAGACTAGTGCTTGAAACACCAATTCACAAATTATCATTAGGTAACCTAATTTGAATTTATTGCTTTTTACATAGAACGACAATGTGAAGAAAATAATAAGTAAAGCGAACACAATAACAAATTTAATAGAAAATTTATGCTCAGCACCTAGCAAGTACTAAATGAAACTAGCCTATGCCTTTAGCCAGCTAAAGTAGTCTCCTCCTACCTGATGTATTAAGTTTACTGCGTCTATGGTTTCTAGGTAACAAGTTTGTAAATATGGGTTTCTTGGTTTACAAAACAAAAAAAAGTGACTAACCAAAAAACGTTTGCTTGGTCGACCACAAACTTTATGATGCCCACCCTCAGTCTTCTGCAGTCTCCACTCCTCTTTCTACTATACCATTGCTTGCTGCATGTGTTTAAGAGTGGATATTTTTTTTTAATGAAAGGCTGAAATAAACTTAAGAAACAAAAACTGGATTTTTTTTTTTGACTTTATATGTTTTCGGCCAAACATAGCAGCCATTTCCTTTTCATTTCATTAAGTTTTTTTTTTTTTTGTTTTCTGATCAAAGGTTGCGTCAATTTTGATTTTTGTTGTTCCGGTCAAAAGTAACCGTACTTTTTATAAATTTATGATCGACAGTTCTTCATTTTTATTTTTCCGAATTTTCAGTTTTCAAATACATGAAATTTTGATTATTTTTAATATCAAAAATTATCGTTATTTTTCCATTTAGCACCCATATGCGATTTCAGCATGGTCAGTAAAAGTATGAAGTTCCACAAGCGATATCTCTAAGAGGAGAAAAACTTTGAGCCGAGTCCGAATGAGTTTTGAAAGTGGTTCTTTCACATATCCTGTCGTGTCAAATCGAAAAGTCTCATCATAAACTGAAACATTACCTCCAATGAAACAAAAACACAACATGTTTTACACTTTAAAGTTAGGTTATTTCATGTAAGAGCTGATGGGTAAAATCCAGATACAGTCATTTTTTTGGGTCTGAAATTTTGTCGGTCGTGCTATAGAAATATAAATTAATGCAAAAAGGCCAAAGGATTAAAAAAAATTATTTAATAAAGATTTAAAAATTTCATAGTTATTTGTTAAATAAATTTGCACAAGATTTCACAAGACTGTTAAAAATTTTGTGGTCACCTAACGATGAATAGTTGGTTTAAACATTTCGAAAGAAGTCCAAAACTTTAATATTTTTTATTTCAATCCTTTTTGTAACAATTTTTTTTTAGTTTTCGCCCGAGGGATATATTTGGGCGGTTTTTACAAACTAATTTTCAATATAAACAAGAAGTCACCCTACTGCCTTGTTGCTCTGGCTATAAAATAAAATTTTGACATCTCTAATAAAAATATATATCTGCCATGAACTTCAAGCAATTTGTTATTGTTATTATTGTAGTTGTTGTTGGTGGTGATGTTACTGATGCTACTGGTGCTGCCTGACTCTCTATTGTATGTATGCATGTGTTTTTGTTATTACATATTTTTTGAGAACACTTGTGTGTCTGTCTACAAATTGGAAAATACTTCTACTTACATATATTTTTGATATTTATTTTCTCGATTTTGTTTATTTGCTGTTGCTATTTGCTTGGATCTGTTTGTTCCTCAAACATCCAAATATTTTCAAGTTATTTTTATTGGAATCTATGTAGATTTGCCCGCAAGACAGTTAAGTTATTATTTGTTATTGTTTTATCATTGCTATGTGCAGTTGCAGAAATTCTTAAAATTATGAAGAGAAATCTAAAATTTCTGGTTTGTGCAACTTTGTAATGTTATTCCAATTTAAAATCAACAAACAAATTTGTAAACTGTTAGCACAGAATTGCATGTGTTAAAGTGTAAATATTAAATTAAAAGTTTTCCTTTAAGGATATGCAGCTGAGTTCTTTATGCTTAAATTAAGTGTCCATATAAAAAGCAGTTTAAAACTTTTCTTTATCTCTTATATAAAAAATGTTGGCTTTTTAAGCTTCCACTTAATGACGCGCGCAAATAATGAACTGCGCTACTATTAATTTCAGCACTCACATACAATTAGTGTGAGAACTACTTATACACGCGTTCAACCAAATTAATTTGCATTAAAACTCATTAGCGAAATCTCATTAGCAACAATTAAGCTTAAATCACTATCAAATGAAGTTGGCTTTATATTAATGGCCTGGGCTTAAATTGTAGAGCGTATTATATGACTTACATGTGTTATAATTTAAGATGTATTCAAAATGCAGCCGATATATTTTTCTTACTGAAAATACTAATTGGTAAACTATTTGAGTTGGCGATTAACCTTTACTTTTAAAACTAAATTTATATGAAAGACCCAAAAATAGCTGATAAACAAAAGCAAATCTGCCTAAAAGTTTTTTTGCAAGTTTATAAAGAAAATCTTCAGTTAAAAGGATATTAGATGTTTTTATAAAATTAAATTACTAGGCATTGCAAAAATAGCTTATAAATTCAGATCATTGTCTTATTTAACTCACTGCTTCCTTTGTGTTTTAAAAAAAGGACCCATATCTGGAAAAGTTTTCTTAAATACCATATAAAGGCGATTTGTCAGAGCAAACCTGAACTTTTTTGTGGAACTATTTTTATAGCCTCAACTTTGGTTCGTTCTTTACATTCCCTCAACACGCGCTACTTCACGTATAAGAGTCACATTTGCTGTCAAGACTTTATTATTTTTTACAAATATATTTATAGCAGTATAAATAAATTTGTTGAAATAAACAATATTTTTTAAGTATAAAAAAGTATTTTTAATGGCTTCTAAAAATTAATTATGCTTGAGGCACCTGTTCGAAATTTAACTTAGTAATTAGTTTGGTTGTAAAATTCTAAAATTTCTATGATAAAATTAAGCACTAAACGCAAACATTTGCTTATCAAGAAATAAAGGAATTAAATTTTCAAATACATTTTAGCCATAAATACTAAGATTTTCTGAAAGTTGGATTTTTTACTGTGCCAAATTTTATACATAATAATATTTTAACAGCTCTAAGCAATTTCAAATTTCCAAACTTATAGAGTGTTGTTATTGAGCCAAATTATAGCCGCAAGTCAACCAATTTGTTTAGCATTTATAGCTTAAGCTAAAAAGTTTAAAACAATTTAATTGCAAAAGAAAAAAACCTTAAAATATTACTGCAGAGGGATGCCAACAATAACTAAAGATAATAAAATTTATAATGCAAATTTTTTTTTTTAATATTGAATTTCAAAAATCTCTAAAGAATTTTTTTTTAAGTTTTTCCGCACAATTCACCATTAAAACTTTACAAATTAGTATGCTTTAGTGGTTTTGCAAAACTCAGAATATTTTCTTCTTAGAAATTATTTTTTCCTTGAGGTATAAAAACCGCAACCACATAATTTGCTACTGCAGTCTGTCTCCTCCGTATAAGACTATCAAAACTTATGGTGTTTCTGCTTAAAATGAAATTGAATTCAATTTCAATGCATTAAATGTCTTCATAATGATGATATATGTGTCATAATATGACGTATGAGAGTATGTGTTTTCTATGGCATGTATGTATGTGTGAAGGCATCTTGTGCAATATCCTGCATGCAGTAATGTCAGTAATTTGTGTGCTGCTACTTACAAAGAAGAAAACTCGAAGACACATTTTATTACATTTATTTGGTCAAGAATTTCTTGTATCTGCATTGCTATAAATTATATTAGTAATGGAAATTAAATTGTAAAATTATGACACATATTGCAATTATTATCTCATACTTATATTGCAAAATTTACGTAAACTGTGCTGAACTTTATTGCAGGAAAATTGAAATATTGATGTTAATTTACTCAAAATGTTTTATTTTTTCCTCGTTAATATTACATATATTATTTTAGCGAATATTATTATTATTTTTTTTTTGTTCATTTTACTAAAGGGATATTTTGATAAACAATATTTTTAATATAAAAAGTGTAGTAGACTTATCATAGCATTTGTAAACTATCCTAAAACTTTATCTAATCTTTCGCATTATGTTGCTACAAAATGCATTAAATAAAAAGCGTAGTTTTTAGGAGTTTCCTCCGAGATTCTTTTTAACACACTGTCAGCCTTTTTGATGGTGTTTATTTGTTCATCAACATTAATTAATTTTAGTTGTGCACATAAATTAACATACAAATTGAAACTTTTTAATAGCGATTATTCTGCTTATTCTCATTAGTTTCTTCGTTGCCGCTGCTTTCCCCAATGCATTTCATTCTCTAATACCATGAGATTTCCACAGAAGAAACACAAATTTTAAATTTATTATGCACTGTAATTTTTATTCTAAAATTTTTCTGTGGTGTTTGTTCTTATTTTTCACAATAGGGAGTAATTTAAAATTTACATAGCGTTATTTTTTATTTTTGTGCTTTATGTTGCCACAGTGGTGGCAGAATCACCAAAATAAACAGCAACAAAAAAGTATTTATATTTTAATGTTGGTTTCTTCTTTGTTTTCTTTCAGCTTTTTTTTTTTTGTTTTTTGATTTTCCTAGTCATTTTAATATAACGAGCGCTTAGAATGAATGCTGTAGCAAGAAAAAAATCTACAAAATTGCTGTCAACAGCATGACAAGCAGTTATGCTGCCAGTCCAAATGTTGACAAATTTACTTGCGCTGCTGCGAGTTTTCAACGAATTTTGTGAAATAAATTGCAAGACTTATTATAATTTTAAAATCTTTGCTTACTGAACTGTATCCAGAGAGGTTGTGAATGAGGACATTAATGCCCAAAGATAATGAGCAGAAGAAAAATGTACTTGAAAGAGGAGTCGCTGACATACATATTTGTTTAGCCTAAGGAACTTCAAAACTTATCAATATTTCATTTATTTGATTTTTTGAGCCGCTTTCGGTTTAAGAAATAGTTAGTTCAGCAAATTATAAATCAGAGCACTATCGCTTGAACAATAAATTTTAATGCAACTAAAGATTATTGTAGATTAGTTTTTTTTCTTTTTGTGAAGATTGAAATTAGAATAATAATTATTTTTTGACCATCATTTTGATTTCTGCAAATCTTTGATCTTTCTCCGAAATTTGCCATAACATTTTTCAAAGTTTCTGATATAAACGCTAATACATATAAAGATCTTATTGTTCGTTTCATGACAACTTTTTTTTTATCAAATTGTAACTGGCGAGATTATATGCTAAGAAGTTCAAAGTTTACAAACTTCTTTGAAATGTGCAAAAAATTTTTATGTGAAAAATGTTCTATGTATCGATTTACAGCGAATATCAAATTGCATATAGAACAGCTGAGATATCTCTTGTAAGAGTTTCATTATGTTTTCAGAGACTAAGCAAAAATGTGGTATATATAAGAGCTTAAATCATCAATAAATTCTAAATAGGTGAGTAAGCATGGTCAGGTATATACGACCTGAAAACCATAGAATAGTAAAGGTGATTTCTTTCAGCAACTTTCGTTTATGAAAGTTATCATTATAAGTATATTAGTTATGACTTCTAAAGCTTTTGTACATAAAAGTTTTCTAAAATATCACCAATTTTGCTTGAAATCAGATAAAATCGAGCCTAGATTTTAGATCTACATATAGCAATATTTGAATTCTAATTGAGATTGCACATCAAAGTTGCAAGGTCTACATACATATCCTGAAAAGCTTAGCAAAGACTCCAATAAGGTGATTAGTGATATAAATGTTTTCATATAAAATTTTATTAATTCAAAAATAAGCAACACTATCAAAATATATTTTTCCACAACGCCATTATATTGTACAAATTCCCCAATCAAATTTATATTCTTTGAAAATGTTAATGTACTATTCTGTTTAACTTAATTTTTTTTGTTCAGATAAGCGCTGCAACTATGCATTTATTGCGGAAAAATATTTAGGAACAACAGGATGACATTCTGTTTAATTTAAGCCGCTGGCAACAGCTGCAGTTGCAACTTTAGATGCAGTATATCTTCTTCTTTTTCTGTCGCTGTTGTTGCTGTTTCTTCTCTTTTACACGATATTTATTTGTATACTGACGATACACAGTTCTGGTTACCACACTGCTGGGGATTGTAATTCAACAGTTTCAGCCTCCAGCCGGATGGCATTGGCAACATACTTCAAAGGATTTATGGTCAGCATATATTTTGTAATTTACTGCAATGTACAAAATATTTATGTAAAATAGTTGTTGCTTTATGTTAAGATATGTTTAATGTTAAAATTTGTAGCCATTGTTGTTGTTGCTGTTTGTAAGTAACATAAAACCAATTAGTTTTTGATATATTGCGTTTGACAAACTTTTTTAATATAACTCTACAAATTTACGATACAAATAGAGTTTTCTAATATAAACAAGTTGTTTTCTATTGGTTTTTTTCTTCTTCTATTTCATTTGCCATTCTAATTTTAAATAAAATGTCCAACATTAATTTCAACAGAGAACTTCATAAATTTATTTCACTTGATTGCAGCGTAGTACAAAAGGTTCGATATCTACCTCGCATATTGTATTTTACGAATTATATTTTTTATCTCTTAACCCTAGAAAAGCTGGCATAATTTTCGAATAATATTGAAACAACTACATAACAATTGTTTTCTGTTTGATAGGTGCGCAAACGATTTGTTATTAAAAAACTATTTGAAACAAATATCGAATGTCTCCTGCACATTTTTAAAAAAATTAACATTTTACATCTTATAATCTACAATTGAGGGTTAATTTATTTCTATTTTCCGCTTTCACTTTACACTCGTTTTCATTTTTGTCCCTACATTTCTTTCTGTTTCTTTTTCTGTGTGAAGTAAATTAGAAATTCGAAAAAGTTATTCTCTGCGTCAGGAAATTACTTTATCAAGAAAGAAAAATGCAGCAACAAAGGCAACAAAATGAGAAACGGAAGCAATCAGCGCCAACTATTGAATGCTTACTGCAAAGTTGGCAAAATCTTTTAATAAAAATAGTAAATAGTGTGGGCAGCACTGTACCACACCCTCAATTTACATTTATGCCATGCAACTTGCACGCTGTCTGTATGGTTTCGCGTTGAGGTTATACAGCTTCGCAGTTTTCGCTGGAATCGAAGTAAAATATGTTTGAAGTCTTATGGCTGCAGTATGGTCCTTGCCGTCAGTCAGCTGTCTGGTTTTGCGTGCGTGTGCAGTTTATTTAACATGACGACGTCAGTCTCTGTTGGGCTATAATCTTTAGCCTTACACTTGTACAGAGCTCATTCATTGATGACACTAATTTATGTTTTCTCATGGTGGCATAAAAGATGAGAAAAGGAGCTCAAAATGAATTGCATGTAATATAAGGTTGCATACTTAAAAAAAAAATGCAAAGACAAATTTTTGTGCTGCTGTCTTACATGCAAATTCATTCAAATTAAAATAAATCAACTGTTCAATTAAAGTTTAGTTTTCAATTTCTTGTACAAATTTACAAAACTTGATATTATGAAATCTTAGGGGAAATCAATTGTGTGCGTTGTATTCTAGAATAGATATGGCAAGGCGCACTGACCAAATGTTTATTTAAATAAAGTTTCTTGTCAAGTTCTTAATTGAAATGAAAGTTTACTTTCTTGTCATTGTTTTCTCGAAGGGCTCCAGAACATTTTTGTGTAAAAGCAATAAATGTCTTGAATATTATGGACAATAAGCTTTATGTTGTTTTTGGTTGCAACATAAGTTTTTGAAAATTTTGAGCAGAGCTAATATCCTCTTTAGATGATGGACATTAAAAGCTTTTAATACATAAGTGAGTATGCAAATGGAAATTGAATACCATTGCGCATCCTGTCAGTTTGTCTTTTGTGTTAAGTATATTCCGATCAAGATTGATTGTTATTTCAATAATAAAAATCTTCTTAAGGCTTGTACAATATTTCATAATTAAACAAAATCACAATAATTTTTGATTAATTCTGCAATTGACACTTCAAGAAATTTTTAAACGAATTTACAAGTTTTGTCATAGAAATATCAGCAAATTCGTACTAAGAAATGAATTGTGTCCGAAGTATAAACTATTAGAAGCAGTTTTTAAATAAAAATATTCCCAAAAAAAAATATATAAATCTTGTACATATTTTCTCGAATTATATGATGTCAGATTTTTAAAAGAGAATATAGAAAAAGTTTTCTAAAACTTTAAAGGAAGCACAAATCTGAATTTTCTTATATAAATTGACTTGACATAAGAAGCTGCATTGTGGCTATAAATGTGTAAGCACTGGCAAGATTTTCCTTTACCATGCCTTCTTGAAGTTACATCCATGTGGCTTTCTCGAAACCTGTTTTTTTTTTGCTTTTAAAAATGCAATTAGTTAGATATATGCAGTTCAACTACCTACTTAAAAAAAAATTATTTTTTACTAATGCAAAAGTATGTCAACGATTACTCAAAGTCTGCTTTAGTTGATCGATTGCAGCAATTTTGCATAGCAACTTGCAATCACATCGAAAGACAAGTTTACATTTGCAAATAGCACAAAATTTGGATACGTTCAGGAGCGTATATTGAATAACTTTTGATAGGGGTCTTAAAATTCCTTTATTTATTTAATGGTTAAACATTTTCAATTAATTGTCAAAAGAGTCAGAACATGCATGTGTTTTCTAGAAATTGTTCAAAACTGTGTTGGTAGTAAAAACATTTTAAAAGGCTTCCAATTTTGAGCATATGACTCCAAAATTACATTTTAGTATGAAAATTTAAACATATCACAACTTTTTAGATAAAAGTGCCTATCTATATTTACGACCGAAGTGTTTTGTTTCTATAGTTTAGTTCCAATCATACAGTATGCTTATATTTTTATATAAAACTTAATCGTGGTAATGTTTTGATTCCTAGAGCTCCCGCATCCTTTATGCGCACATGGTCAAATTTTTTTATTTTATTTATTTCGCATTACTGTCGCCATCTACAGTTTTCGTCCTGCTACTTGCTCGTCCTTTCACTATAAAAATCCTACTCAAAAACAAATTAGTTTAGTGACTCGTTCAAAAAGTTTTTTTTTATTCAGCAGTAGTTTTTATTAGTTTATACAACACTATGCATCGCAACGATTTTTTTATATTTCACCGAAAGCAGCATTGCATAGCATAGCATATAGTTTTTTTGCTTACGTACCATTTTGTCACAAATTTCATTCAATTTGTTAAAGTTTGGTGCAAAAAATTCGAATTTTCGCTTCCAGTCAATTTATCATTTCGTTCGGTCAAATCCGGCAAACTTCATTTATGCGTGTTAAAATACGTGCTTTTTTGTTGTCATTCACCAATTTTGTTGTCAACCTAATGTTACTTAATTTTGAATTCATTGCAATTTTTAGTGTTGTATTCTTTAGCATTTATCTAAAAAATACTAATTTTAATGCGTTTATGGACAAGTGCTTAAAAAAGTTAACGAATCTGCAACAGAAATATTAAATTATTGCCCATAATTTTATTATAAGTAGAAAAGCTGAAATTTCATAATGCTATTTTTAATGGTGGTGATACCGTCAGATATTTTAATTATTGTTAAAACTTTAAGGTGAAATTATTTTGGTTTCTTAAATAACCTTAACTGATGCTTATCATCATTTCTTTTCTGAAAATATTTTTAACATAATTTAAGTCACTTTCTACGTTCTTTATAATCTGATTTTAAGCTATTTGATAACTTCCTGCTGAGAATTAATTTTCTCTCCCACCACAGACGCATACACATTCTTATATACTTTGTTAGCTAAGTTCCTAAATTTAAGTCATCGATTTTAGCAGATTGAAAATTTATTGTTTTTTTATTGCCTCAATGCAGAGATAATCGGAAATTTATTTTAAGGTCGGTTTATAGCATTTTTATTGCATTGCGAATGCTTATTTCCTTGAAAAGGAAAAAAAAAAAATATAGAATTCATGCTATGAAATATCGTCTTGAGTGTTGTTAATAGGCTAAGTAAAAGTTTTATAATCCTTAAAAATATTGATGATTTATGCTTAAGTTACAAAACCACTGAGCGTTCAGTTTATGATTCCTACAATTTTTTTTAGAATTTTTTAACCTCTGTGCTTCTTTAGACATGCAAAGTTTCTTTTATTTCAAGTTGACTGACCATTGTGTATTTTGCCAATATCAAAATTTGCAATGTCATCGGACGTTATTTGAATTGTAAATTTAGTAAAAAAAAATCACATTAAATGTCAAGCTATGTGTCCTTGAAACAAACTGACAAATTTGTTCATTTTTTTTTTTTGATAAGAAAAATTTAAAAGGTGGTATGATATGGCAGAATAACTCTTGTTTTGGTTGTCAACTGCAAGTAATATCTAAGTATGGAAACAGTTTTATTACAGCCAGATAAAAATTTGACTGTTCATATTAAGTTTTTTAAAAGAACTTTATATTAATTTATGCGACTTTATAGCGCATCATTAGAAGAACTCTTAATTTTTTGAAAATATATTGACAGTTCATACGTACTTACATTTCGTAAAAGTTCTACCCTTACTACCTGCGCTGCTGCTCATTGATATTCCCAAAGCTGTTGTCAAATATTCTTAAATTATATGCTAAACAACAATTTGATTTCTTAATTCTGCTTTTGGCAGTCATTTTTCAAACCATTATAGATATTTCACGCATCATATTCTCCAATAATTCCAAGAAAGAAAACCCATTGAAACGTGAGCGGTTTATGTGCATTTGAAGAATTTACATTGAATGTCAATAAAGTGAACAATTTGAAAATAGCAGCAGCAACGGCTTATGTTCTGGGACGAAACCTTTTCATTTTTGCTTGGAAAAAACATCTCTTGATACACTAAAGTACAGTATTTTGAATTTTTATAACGTAGCATCAAAAATAAACTTCAATTGATTGCTTCTGTGAGTTGTTATATTTTTCCAGCAAAATTCTTTTTATTTTTTTCTGGGAAATTGCGTACAAATTGCTTGACAGACGTGACGGATTCCTTTGCCATCAACTTGGTATTTTACGAGTATAAAGGTTTTACCTATATTCTCATTTGGCACACGCATGCCATATGATGTTTGTAGGTAAATTGGGAATGGATTGACGGTTAGCATAATATAAATATGTGTATAAAATGAACATAAATGTAAGAAAATTTCTTATGTACGCAACCCATTCGATTACCTTCGTTTGTTATTTATAATGTCTTTTCTTTCCAAGTCAATTTTATTACATTTTTCATTGAAACAAAATGAAAAAAAAAATTCTTGTTTGTGCGCTGTTTCACTGATCGACATTAAAAATTTATTTATTGGGCTCAATTCTCTTAAAATATGAACTTAAGACACAAAAAAAATAAAATAAATAAAATATTGAATATGCAACCACTTTAATAAGGCTCTCTTCATTTGTTAATGTAAATGTAAATGAAAAAGTGGAAACAAAATGAAAAATGTCAATCTTCTTTATATTTTGGGAGACTCTACTCCATTTTTCTTTCATACATTCAACCAAATTTCATATCTTCAAAGCTTTTATGTGAACAAAAAAAAAAGCCCCAGCTATGCAACAAAATGATACTGAAATGCTTGAATACCGCACATAAATCTTTAACGCGCAAAAATGTAAACAAATGTCCTTCGTTGTAAAATGCTGACATAGAGTGGCTTCCAATTTATGCTACGCTAGGGAGTCTGCATGTAAAAGCTGCTTGATGCAACTGCATGGGGCATAAACGCAATGATGAAGATTAGTGTTGCACTAGGACATGAGAATATATTAAGCTCATGCGAATAACACGTTTGTTTAAATTTTTGTAAACTTTTTTTTAATCTTTTAATATTTTTATTACTAACTAAAGTTCAGATATGTAAGAATATCTCAACAGCATAATGAAATTTTTGCACAACACACTTTTGAACTAAAGACGGATGAAAATTTTAAAATGAACTAAGCTAAAAGAAAAGCTGCATTTTGTTCGTGTAATTTTAATGTTTTATTTTCCTTATTCATTTGATTTAAGTATAAAATATCATTCCTGTAGCGTCATTTATTTAATTGAAATTGTTATCTATAGCTTTTGCAATGAATGAGTAGCATATACATAGGTTTTTCTTTAATTAATTTTCTACAATTGTGAATTATCTGTACACGATGCTGAAACGCTATTCTACTCGTATTTCATTAGCTGTAGAGTTGTTGTTCTTGTTGTAGAATACATACAAGGCGATCTTTTGTTCAACTTGCATGAATATTCAAATAATGCGTACCACGTGACTTGTTTAAAAATAAATTTTATGTTGAAAGCTATTGAAGAAAAATTACTCGTTGGCCCCCTGAGAAAATTAAACACAATTTTTTTTATTTTTATTAAATTAAGTAACCCAAAAAGGTATATGTTTGGGGGAAATGTTTGCAGTTTTGCCATGCAAATGTGCCACAAATCCGGAGCGAATTGTTTGTGGCGCAGTGTGTATTGGGCAGTGGTGTGCTTTTAAAAGAACTTGTTTATTTTGCTACAACATACATATGTTTTTCAATACTTAAATTAAAAATATGTTATTAAATTGTTTTCACTTATATAATTATTACATAAAATGCAATATTCCTACTTATAAAAATATTCTAATTTTATTTCATAAGCTAAAAATATCCAATGAAATTTCATTCCCTCAATAAAGTTTTTTATTTACTAACTTTTGCTCTAGTTTTCAAACCACATTTGAATTTATATAGAAAATATTACTGAATGTTGCCTTTCATATGCTGCAACTCATTACTGAGCTGAAATATTATGAACTTCTTACATTTTTTTGGCAGAGTGACAGCAAAATAAAAAAATGACATATGAAAAAACGATGTGCAGTGCACAAAAAAATTTAAAAGGAAATAAAAATAATAACATTAAAGAAAATGGTAAAAATTCAGTTCATTAATGTCTGTCTGATTATGGAAATGATATTTTCATAAAATGAAAATGAAAATATAAAAATGCAAATTTCTTGCAAAAATATACGCACTGAAATTTCACATAGTAATATTAAGGACTTTATTTTTATAAAGTACTTAATTAAGAAAAATACACGTTATAGTAGCAAAAAAAAATTAATGAACTTAAAATCCTTTTTAAAAGTTGTGATAACATTATTTAAAACATGAACATTTACTAACCCACATATAGTTAAAATTTATATTCTTAAATACTTAATTCGTTTATGTACGATAAAAGAAGATTTGCTGTACAAAGTTTTGCTATTAAAAAATAAAAATATGCGAAAAATAAACTGGCAATAAATTTTAATGTATTAAATCTAATAAGATAACCATTTAAGCCCACACGCTGTCTATGAATTGTAGCAGCAGCTACGGACAACTTGACATTGCACTGTGTAGAAAATTTTTGAAATGTACTTCTTTTATACGTGAAACTAGCAGAATAAAGTGACGTTTTAATGAATCAGTGCTTTACTATGTGGAGTTTATCATAGAACTGTTAATCATTTGAGTTCGAGTCTAATGGTTTAAGTCGCTAATAAAAGCTGCTATATTACTATATGCATAAATAGTAAAAAACATGATCAATTTCCATACTATTGGTATCTGGTGAGTTTCAAAAAATGTAACTAAATCAAAGATATATTTTCCATTTTAATCGGACTTCGGGAAAAAAGGGAATAAATTTTTTGCGCGACATAAAATTTTTCAACAATGATACATTGGCCATTTTTTTGCATAACTGAGCTTAGAGCATTGTTGTTCCACTGTCTTCCGCCAACATCACGAATTTATCATCAAATGAACAAGACGCTGAACATTAAAATCTATGCCAACAAAATTGGCACACTTCCTTTTTAAAAAATTTGTTATTTATGTCCATGAAAACGTTTGCCAACCAACTTTTACTATAAACTGCTAAAGATAATATTATTTTATGTAATTTTATTGGTATATGAAGACAACTTTTATTTTTTATTTATACTTACTACTTATGTAACTTATGATTATATTTTAGTAAGGGAAATAACGCGATTAACAGTATTGATTTCAATAAAACGTTTGAGTACTGTGATAGCTGCTTTTCCCTAACAAAACAAAAATCATGAGTTTACAGAAAATATAAATTACATGATTATATTATAATTCAAATTATTTTAAATTATATGTGCAATTGTCATTCATATAAATCAAGTACTATTTGAAATTGACATAATTAAGAATATGGTATTTGTTCACAAAATTAATTAAATTTTTTTAAAATATTAATAAATAAAGTGCAATGATGTGAATTATTAAACGAATTTGCTCATTAAGCGATAGTTTGTGCATTTCACTAATTAATGTTGAATATAATGTATGTAAGTACATACTTTTATGAAAAAGCTATTAAAAATTAAATTAAAATAAAAAATAAATAAGCATAATTTGCCTATGAAAATTTTAAAATTATTGTGGTTGTAGTGACAGAAAAAAAACAAGATTAGTGCAAACATTTTTTTAAAAAAAAAATTATTTTAACTGGAAAAGATGCTCTGATCTTTATTTTCACCAAAACTAAATACTTTATAATGCAATCAATGTAAGAACGCACGTTATGTTAGATTAGATAGAGTAACTTGAGATAATGCTGTTTTTATGTTTGCTTTGAAACTAATTCCAATATGTATGTGTATATAAATCACAACTGTTTTTAAAAAAAGCGTTTTGATATTTTTATGATTTAAAAAATTTTTCCATGTAATACAAACATGATAGAACAAATATCATATAAGATGCCATTTAAATTTGATTCTGTTCACTTACAGCTTTAGATTAATTGTATTGTGCTGTAGAGTATTAGACATATCACATATTTCGTAAAAAATGAATGCAAACCGATTGCAAATATATACTAACAAGTAAATTGAAAAATTGTAAAAATATTCTGTGTTCTTCTGCTAACTTACAATATCTAAGTTTTGATTTCTTGTACCCTTCAACTGAAATACTTCAACATCACTTTTCATATTAACATCAATGTTGTTGAGTGCAGTATGCTAAAGAATGCGTCTTTATAAGATAAAATTCATTTGATACTACTTCAGTTGTGTATTTTCAATAGCTCAGCTAATAAGAAAAATAAGTCTAGTGAACAAAAATTCTGATAGTTCCCATAGTAATTAGTCTACATATTGGGCTTACAGAAGAGACTAGGGAAAATATCATTTAAAGTGACAATAATTAATTGTGCTTTTATTTTAACTTTTTATTTAAAATTGCAGTGGGACTTAAAGTTTCGTGCATCATATTAAAAACACTAAATTGATCGCTGTTAAAATTTTAAATTCTTAATTTTCAAACCCTTATGTGCGTAGCTTACAATTGGCCAAATTATTGCAGTTTTGTACTTTAAAGCAATAAATTAGAATTATTGTGGTTTATGTTGGTATGTGCACTCAGCTTTAGTTTTATAAATTCTGCTGTTGTTTTCTGCGGTAGCATTTAAAATTGTTGGCCACCTGATGCGGGCCGCTGCTAAGCATATTGAATGTTTGCGTGTGTAAATTTTGTGCAGCAGCAACATTTTACATGCTAGATGTATATATTTTACTACAAAAAAATTATTTTCCCAATAAAATAGAAATGAAAACAATAGATTCGCTATTATTTTTTTAAAAATTTTCATTTAAATCTTTTTGCTTGAATTTAAATTCTAATTGAATTTCTTTGGCATTTTTTGTAAGCTTTAAATTTCATTAGCTTAGTGTATTTTTCTGCCATACTAATACCAACTTCTCTTTTAATCCGCTTAGTTATACAATCTCTGATTTCTGTTTTCGCTGCAGCATAATATCCTTTTTCACACAGTGTTTATTCTACCGGTAATCATCGTTGCATTAAGCCACGTGACTTAGCTCTTTCAAATCCTTTAGTGCCAGAAATTTTCTTAATTTTTAATTTTAGTTTTCATTTTTATTGATTGAGTTTTTACCTCAATTTACCCTTCTTTTATTAAACCCATTTGCTTAAATTATTTTTATTGATCAATCAAATTAGTTTTTGCACAGAATGAGAAAAGGTATATAATACAATTAGGTGTAAATCAAAAATGAATAGCCTGATATACAGTACAATAACATTTCTGCCAAAAACAATTTAGTGCAATTTTGAATATTATTTATTCATGAACTCTATTATTATATACAAGTTAATTAACTCTTTATGCAGCTTAATTTATACACCATAAAATTCCTTTATAAAACTTTTGCAATAAAAAAATTGCAACCAAGAAACGTTTGCTCAATAAACTTAATGTAACGCAATCCTTTCCGGTGGCTTTTGCAACAGCTACTACAACTACAGTAGGGTGTACTTAAGTCATTGAGTTGACTGCGCAAAATGTCAAATTGTGGTAAATGCTGCATTAAAAGCGAAAAAAAAGAGAAATAAAAATCAAATTCAAAAGTTAGCTTGCAGCCGCAACCACTTAAGTAATTCAAAAATGGGAGTAAATCAGTGATGGCATTTTCGGTACATTTGTACTTTTTTCGGTACATTTGCGTTCTGAAAATTCATTGTCAGTACATTCGACAAGTTTTCAGTACATTCGGTACATTTGGGATATTTTCAGTACATTCGCCAAATTTTTAACACATGTTCAGTACTTTTTCGGTACATTTGGACAAAATATAATATTTACGTTTTTTTTTTTGTCTTTTAGTAAATGAAAATAACCGCAATGAGTAGATTTATAGTAATTACCTGTAAATAATATTATATTAATTACGTTTTTTTTTTGTTTTTTCTTAGTAAATGAAAATAATCGCGCAATGTGTAGATTTTATAATTAATTTAATGTGAAATATATCTCATTTTGCTAGGGTTTTTGAGATGAGAAAAGGAAAAGTGAGGACCTTTTTTTTTTTTTTTGATAGTAAATTTTATAACAATTTGGTGCATAGTAGGAAAATTGGGTGTTCAAGACAAAAAAGTACATTCGGGCTCTAAAAAGTACATTTGAAGTCTCGATTCAGTACATTTTCACAAAACCCAAATGCCATCACTGGAGTAAATTCATAAAATAGTTTTAAAATGTAGCATGCACTAAATGGACATGACAATATCGTTAAGCGCTCTGACAAGTTTTTCTTGGCTTTTTTGTTTTCTTTTTTGATTTTGTTGAGTGTCATCAAAGTTGGTTGCGGGCTACCAATTGAGTATAAGTTCAATTTTATGTTTGTGAAAATTGAATTGTAGCATTTTTGGTCACTAGCAAATAAAAAAAATGATATTCTCTTATAAAAAAAGATAAACGAAAATCCGTACAAACTGTGGTATAGCGCAAAATAATTTTGTTCTGTCAACTGAAAAAAATGTAAATGCTGTTTTCATTTTGGTTTATGCGGCTGGTTTTATTTGGCTCATTTTATGGTTTGCCACACAGGCTTAAGAAACTCTGAAAAGTTCTACAAAGTGCTATAAATTATTTATTGTATTTTAATGTGCATTACTTAAAAGAAGGTGAATGGACTTGCTTCGGTCAATACCAGATACTGTATGCTCATAGAGCCAAAGTTTTGTAATGTAGCACTTACTTACTTGAAGGGTATTGATTTTTTATTAAAAACAATTTAGATGGCTTTCTTTTGTTTATTATGGGCTTACGTTTTATAATAAAGTTCTGAAACTATGCCATGCAGAATGTGAAAAGTTGCCTATTAAAAATCTTAGTGCATAGTTTTAAGCGCTTAGTGTAAAATTGTTGTGTCAAGAAGAACAACTGGCTGTGGCCGGGACTTTATGCCGTGATTTCAAAACTCCTTGCCAGTAAAATTTTATGAAAATATTAAAAAATGTTCGAAAAAGGACTTGAGCTCGTCGTACTGTCTCTAAACGGAGTCATCAGTGACTTTAAGACGGACTGGTAAGAATTTCCAAGTTTGAAAAAAAGAAAAAGAAAATCTGAAATGAATTTTTTTCTGTATTGTCACACACTGTTCTGAAGAGTAAGCTCAGTCAAATAACTGAGGATATAACCATTCAATGCACTTAAAATAACACCTCTTGTGTATGACACCCATTGTTGGATGACCCTACATAACTACGAGGTTATGGTTTATTTTTTGCATTGTAATATGAAATGTTAGTCATAAAATTTTTTTTCATCAAATTGGCACAATCGATTTAAAAAAAATAGTTTTGTGTTCGTTTTTCAATACAAAATACAGCTACAAAAGTTATAGTTTTTTTTTATCCAAAGAATGTCTCCTTTAATATTTTAATAAAATGGGAGATCATTTCCAAAAGAACAAGCACAAGTTATGTACATAATATAAAAAAAAAAAACATTTAAAAAATAAACTACAAGGACAAACATGGTATTACGACAAAAACACAGACCAAACAGAAATTATTCAGTATTATATACAAGCATATTTTCACATATTTACTTACAACCACACATGTAGTGTGGTACTGCTTCATGTCGAAAAAAAACTTTACATGAAATGGTTTAATCGGTACCAGTAACAAAAGCAGAAGCAGCAACATATGCAAAAACATCATAAATATCAACACTTTCGCTCTGGGAATTTAAAAGATTTATGTTGCATTCATATGTAAATCGTTAAATGAAAGACAATGAAATGGGCATAAAATCGAACGTCAGGACATAAAGTGAAAAACAAAGAAATAATGGAGTGAGCAAAGCTGTTGTTTGTACATGTCGGTCTCTGAAGAGAAAAAAATATGTGCTGTTGTTTGTGTGACTTAAGAGTTTTTCATGGTAATTTAAGTAACGTGCAGAGCAGTAAAAACCATATGAGGTTTAAGAAAAGTTAACAAAATACATACCTACCATTTTTTGAGTGAAAATTTCAAGTGGTTTTCTCATATTTCAGACTAGTCTGATTTTTTTTCACATTTCAGACAATTCTGATTTTAAAGATGGTGCAAAATACTCATTCCATAACATTCTGCAACAAATCTCAGGTACTTACAATTAAACAAGTTTCACAGCCGTACAGGGAAACTGATTTTACATTTGACTCATAGGTTATGTGCTAGTCCTGAAAAATGGAAAAAGGTTAGCCACTCAATTATTAACAACAATTTTTGAATATTAAGTTCATATTTGGCCCCACTTTGCAACGAATAATCTGTGTTAAGTCTTAGAAACTATTTAACCTTTAATGACACTTTTATACGAGTAAGTTGATTTAAGATTTTAAAACTTATTTTCACATCCTTTTAATATGCACTTAACATAACACGCATTTAATCAAATTTTGTTGTTACACAAAACTGATTCATTTTGTATGTAAAGCACATAAAATCAAAACTACGAAAGATTCAGCCCACAGAAATCAAATAGCAGACAAACTACGCAAGAGAAGGAAGAAACATTCAAAGTACCAATGACGACAGGTAGACAAAATGTGACACACATGTGTGTTGGATAAATTATTCTCTGAGTGCGTGTATGTGTGTGTGCATGCTTAGCATGTTAATACATATGCAAATATAGGTATGTAAGATATATCTCATTTACGTTTAGGGTAATAAGAGAAAATTTATTTTGCTTTTATAGGAATCACTTCCTTTCTTCATTTAAAATGAGTACAATGAGAAAAGCTGAAACTCTTTAGTGAAACTAATGAATAGAAATACCAATTGCTTCATGTTAGATTTTAGAACATCACAGATAGTATGGTCTACAATATATTATAAAAACTATTTTTTTACACTAGTTGATCACTGATGATTTTTTTTTGGTTTTTTTGCTATTTTCTGGAATTCATATGATCTAATGACTTCAGCATCACTGGAATCAATAAATTATTTATTACTTGTAAAGGAGATTAAAATAGTTTAGTCTTTAAGATTATAATCAATGAAAAATATTTTAGTATGAAAGCAGATTAAAAACAGCAGCTAAGTATAGAGTCAAACTTTATATTAAAGCTTACAGCCTGCTGGGTACGTTCTAGTCAATGTTCTTTGCAAGTGTATAACTTCGTTGTGTAGCAACGATAATCAAATGACGTAACGGCAAATTAAGGTAACGGCATCATAAGCAGTAAAGTTAATACCAACAACTACTGATATAAAATGAGAAAATTTGCTTCAAGTTGACGATGTCAGTAAATCAGGAAATTTCAGCACGTTGTTCAAATGAAAATCGCGCTTCCACAAAAATTTATCATTTTAACTACATAGTTTATATTTAAAGACAGTAAAGTCTTACATTTTAAATATTTAAAGGCATTTGAAGTAAAGAAACCGAAATTTAAAATCGTTGGCTCTATTTTCAAGATATATTTGATTATTTAAAATTGTCATGCTTACTTTTTACTTCAGTATTTGAGAGCTAAAAGAACATTTTCTATATAATGCATAAGACACAACGTTATCTTCAGGAATCTACGGAACACAAATTCCAAAATAAGTAGATTTTTCGAAATCGATATATGATAAGATGACTAAAAGTTCTTTGTATAATGACAGTTATGGACAATTCAGTTTACTAAATGAGAGTTGAAATCTTGAATTAGGTCAATATACAGTACAATAGTAAAATTGTTTAGTATTATTAAGTATTTTTATAGTAAAGTGTGTAGTTTTGCAAAGAATGTGATTGAATGAAAATGTGTTTTTGATTACAAGCACTTAAAAAATCTTCAATAAAAGATCATCTAAAACTTTCATCTTCAAAAGCTCTGTCTATTCACTAATAGACTTTTAAGTTAAAAAAGCAGCATATTGTACTACACGAAAAAATATCGCTTAAAATACTTGTTGCACTCACAGGACAACATAACTGAAGCGACGAAAGTAAGATAGAAAGCGATTATTTTTGTCAGAGCTAGAACAACACAACCCGTTTGAGCCATTCAAATCGAGACTCTTCTGAGGCCAAATAAGTGTCCCTCAAAGACCCTCAAAAAATACCTTAATTGAGCAGTAGTAACGAAATGCATTTGTGATTAAATTATGTGTGTAGGTCTACTGTTTTTACCTACGGGACGGTCTTTTACAAACCGAACACTTTTCGGACTTTTCTTGTTCCTATTAAAAAAAAAAGTTTTCGATAGGAAATTTGACGTAAAACACGATTCTGACATTAAAAATTTGATACATGGTGGGAGAATTTGTTGAAAATTGATTTAAAAATTTAAATTTTTATAACAATATTAATTTGTTAATAATATTTTAAAAAATATTTTTTAATTTAAGTCCATATTTTTATCTTTACAATGAAATTAATTTCAATTTTATAGCTTTAGCACAACCAGAGCTATGAATTTTTGAAAGTGAGTCTCCAAGCCAAAAATCGCGAAACTCTCAAAATTTTAATTCGCTCTATTTTGAAAAAAAGACGAGAGACGATTTTGTTTTCTAGATTTGTTTCCAAAAGTTAATTTTTTTTTTTAAAGTTGCATTCAAATTATTGAGTGTCAGGCATTTTAAAAATAACTGCAGTATTTTTCGTCTAAAATGAACCACATACGCGCAAAAACAAAATAAAAAATAAACATCAAATACCCATATAGTTTATTTCAGTTTCATCAACGTTAACATTTTGTGACCAATTTTCTTCGTTAGCACTTTGAATTTCTTTGTCATATTAATTATGGCAACGTCATCATTATTAGTTTTATGCCATAGCAGCCACATCGTCAGCTTCAATCAGAAACAGCTCCTTGCGTACTCATTAGAAGCTGCTAAAAGGTTTTCAAATTAAATTACCTACCCATCGTAAATATTTCATGTAGTTGGCAACGCACTCAGCAACAGGAGCGGTTGCAGCTCAAAAGATGTTGACATAATTAGTTTAATTTTTACGCACAGCAGGTTTGAGCGTAAGCAAGAAGAGAAACCAAAGTAACATCAACTATAGTTTTACATTACAGACTTGTTATACGTACGAACAGTCTCTTATTGAGAAAATTTTTTGAAGTATGCCATTTTAGTATTAGAATTCAAATAGCAATTAATTGAATTCGATTCAGTTTTTGCCAATAATTAGCGCTATTTTTTATTAAACAACATTTTAAAAAGTTTACTGCTTAGTAAAAGTTTTTTAAAATCGATGTAAAATCAAGAGATGTAAAATAGTACATTTACTCTTTTAATTCTTGGCATGTTTCCGTTACTTATATCCCTGTGATTGCTTACGAAACGAAATTAACAAAACCTAATTGACTTAATGGTGTTCTAATTTTCGCATGACTTATTTGAAACTTAATTTTAAAATATAACATTTTTTGTTGAATATTCATCTCATCTCTTAGTTTTTTTCTTTTTATATATGACCAGATGTTGAGTTTCACATATTCAGCTGCCAGTCGAAAGGCATCAAACGATTTTTATATTAACGTTTATCGAGCACTTCATGTAATTCAAATTTACTGAAGTTCAAAGGAAAATTTTCTTATCCAATTTTATGGTTTTTTGCATTCGCTCATAGGCTGGATGAATATGAAATTCATAAACTCATCTTGGTATGCTGGTAACCTTGGTGTATATTCTAATATATTTTATAATTTAATATACTAATAAGAAAAGGAAAAAAAAATCTTTTTTCCTTCTGAAAGTAAGTATGAAAGAATTTATTGGATACTTCACTCTTAAGCGTTTTTCAAAACGACCATTAAAATGCTATGTATCTACATTATTCTGTCCCATATTTATAGTTTTTTGAATCCGGTTCTGAAGCTATCTAGAAATGCATCAAAATTGAAATTTCGATGCCCACGTGGGTGTTTACGAAAATATAGGCAATTGGAATAATTTTTAATGGTGTTATTCGGTTTCAGCGGCCTATAAAAAGTTGAAATAGTGCGGTCTACTCTCTGAGTCGCGATTTTTTACTTTTTGTGCCTGTGTTATTCGACTTAACCATCAAATATTTCTGCCAATTTCCAAGAAAACTTTCTTCATTAATTTCTTATTATAATTTGCGGTATTGTAGTGCATAACTTTCCATCATTTTCTGTTAAATGTTTAATTGCTTATTTCTCACTGTTGCATTGAAGTGTTAAACAAAAGTGTTGATTTCATTAATTGCATGATAGCGATGAAAATATTTTGAAATGTTATTGTTGCTGTTGTTGTTTTTGTTGCTCTTGATACTAGTTGTTTTTCTTTATAATTAATGAGTTTGTTTCTTGCTAGTTCATTAAAGCCTATAGCGTTGTACTTTCATTACATCCGTTCCATTTTCGCTTGATGCCCTCAAAAAGGCTTGACGCGCCCTAAAATAGGCTTAACTAATTAACATTTCGACACTTTGGTTGATGTTTGTTTGGCTTGCAAATTGTTTATGAAATGTGCGCAAGTTTTGTGTAATGAAACTTTATGTAACACCCTTTAAAAGAAAAGCCACTAAATAAAAAAATGAAAAAGAAAATAAAAGTGCCCCAGCCAGAGCAGAAATGTTGTCGGGTATAACGTCGTAATTGAAGTTTTGGGCATTAATAGAATGTTAGCTAATGATGAATACTAAGATTAAGTTTTAATTAAATTTTGACCCGGTTTCTTTCAGAGTTTTACGATTCAGTCTACTTCCTTCGGTGTGTGTGCAGTAGTAAAGAGTTGGTTTTGTGTTACATTATTTTTTACTTTGGTTTATTTTTGGATTTTAGTTTGAAAATGTTTTAATGTTGCGAAAAGCTACACTTTTTTGTTGCTGTTTTTTAATTTTTTCCATTGTGCAGCATCAGGAGGTTAACTTTATGGATGTTTTATATAAAGCCGTAAGCACGTTTATGTTTTAAAGTATTTTGTGGCTTTTTATTTGCTATTAAATTATGAGGTAACAAATCAGACAAGGGTTGATATAGAAGAGTGCTAATAAACAGTTTTGCAACAATTTGTGTGCAATTATGTGTGCAAAGTAATTTTTGCACCACTGTTTATGTTTTTGTTGCTAAAAAGTTTAACTGTTTATTAAATACAACTTTGGCTCTTACGTTGGTAATATTTTGCCACTGTAATGAAGGGATATATTTTTTTGGGAAAAGCAATGAAATTTAATCTTAACTTTGATAAATATTTTTTTAAGGTTTTTTCTTAAAAGTTCTTTGCAATAGACCAATTTTTTTTTTATTTAATGCCAAAAAGTAATTTATTTCAAAAAAAAATAAAAAATAGTAATTTTTGTTCACTTGAAGTACCTGTTGATAGTATCAACAGTAACTAAACCCTTTCATTGAACCAAATCGATTTCTGAGGTCATCCATATCATCAAATATATACGAACCAAGTATTCTATGACATCTTCTAGCAAGTTTGGGAAAGAGGAAGACAAATTTTTATGTTTTCTTCCTCCTCAATATCCTTGCAACTTCTACATAGGTGAAAATACGAGTTTCTCCACATGCCTGCCGATGTGGCGGTGGTTAATTATAATTGGATTAACTGACAATATACTATGTATGTCTAGTGCGGAATACTAGTGACAGAGAGGCTAGCTTAGTATTGTCACATTGCTGTTAATCAAACTGATTACTATTTGAGTAGCGTATGAGTACCCAAGAGAACTTCTAGTGAGTCTTTATAGTTGTAACTTCTTTAAAATTTAAAAGCAGACTGCAAGAGAGCTACTAAGCTCGAATTATGTATTTGAAAATTAATAGAAAAAACCCAGTTATATAGGAAAACTTTGTTAAAAGCGGACGAAACACTTAAATGTCCCAGTTTAAAACGTTGCACCTACAGACATATCTTAGGTTATAAAACTTTGATAAGCATTTTAAAGAAAAATTCAAAAAATATCTTATAAGTTATCGTCATACTTTTTTTTTGTATCATATTTTTTTACACTTCACAGAAATGTCATCTAACTTACTTAACGAACACACGAAAATTATCATACAATTTTGTTTAACCATAATAAATTTGAATATTTTTTCATTTTTACATCGCCTTCAACATTTTATGACAGATCTTTTATTCATTGCAAAACGGGCGCATGAAAACCATCAACAATGTGCTCCACGTGAAAAGTTGTACGTGATGTCATTGAAGTGTTGCGGTAAGAAAAATTTTCATAATCAAACTTTCCTCCGTATCACACAAACAAAATTCTTAAGAATATCAGGCAAAACGGTCTAAGTTTTTATGTAGAAAAGTCCATCATAGAGTGTAACCATTCAAATTCAAATAACATATTACGATTTATGTGCAAGCAAAGGAGTTCTGAGTTATGTCTATAAGTAAAAACATTATAATGAGAGCTCAATAGACTTTATGTTCCCTCTTCCAGAAATCTGTATTAAATAATTAAATTGTAATTTTCCATTATTTAATGCAAAAATTTAAATTACCACGTAAACGTTTCATTTATTATTGTCCACTTAACTTGAAAATTTACGAACAATGCAGCAGTTAAACGTCCTCTTAAAGTCAAATTTTTACGCGAATTTTACTTATTTTTCTTAACTACTGACTGCCGTAGCATCTACTTCTTCCACATTTCACTTGCGTATTTTACAGCACACACACACACACACACTTTAACGTCATTTGACTTACGCAAGAGTTTCATTTTGATTTCCTTATTATGGTGCGCCACTTTATGCTTCCGCTTCCGGTCTTAAGCGCAAAATGAAGAAGAAAAAGTAGGAAAATTATTTCCGGCACTTGACTCTTGGTTAGTGGTTTGTTGTTTGTAGGCGAAAAGAGAGTAACAACTCAAGCAATTCCTTTTTCCTAGCTGTCCATTTGTGCTTTTGTTTTGAGAAAAATTGCAAGACGTTGATGCTATAAGTGATGACTCTTAGCAGCTTCCTAATATTGTAAAGTAAATTAACACAGCGTATCCTGTGTTGTGTTCAAGTTAATAACACTAAAATGGTTTTAATTTTAAAAATAACATTACATTTTTAAATCGTTCAAAAGCATGAAATGTTAGAAATGTTATTACATTTTTAATAAGAAATAAAACTTTTAACGTATAATATAAGCAAGTAAGAAAATAGAAATTTAACTACTTTATAAAGCGTGCTTTGATTAAATCATGTTTCGATTGAAAAAATAAACGAAGAAAGTGGCTTTGAACTGATTTTTTGCTACTTTATCTAAGCATATACATAACGTCGCCTTTTGGGTCTGAAAAGCTTATTTAATTAGTTCATTTGCTCTGATATCCTCAAGGATTAAATATGTAACTCCAGAATATTTTCGAGAATCTTAGTGAATTTCTGATTTATACTAACTATAATGTAATTTAATTTTTTGTATCACTCATATTTTGTTAGTTTGAAAAAAAAAATTATAAACTATACAGCACTTTTATGTAAAAAAAGACCTCAGTTGTTATTAAAAACCAAATAAAACTTAAAAAACTCAAAAGAAGAAAAACGTGTAAGATCTCGCTATCCGTACCCCACTGAAGCTTAAGTGCGACGTCCGATACTGTAGGCTTTTCTATCACACTTTCGGTAATGATAAATTATGTCTCAACAATGTTTGGTGATAATAAATCAATCCCCAAGCACAAGTAAGATGAGTTAATTTCAAGTTCATGCAAATTTTCTTCTATTTTATAATATTGACAATAACAATTTTATTTAATTCATTCATCACTTTCAGAAAGAACAACTCAAGCTGCTGTGAGTGTGATGAAAAAATTTTTCTGTTATTTATATGGCATTTACTTCAAAAAAAAAAAAACATCATAAGTCTTCCACGTAGAAACTTTATTAACTTTAATTTCTGATTAATGATAAAGTGCTGCTTTTGTGCTTTTATATATTGAAGCACTTTTAAAAAATGTTTTAATCAATGATGCAGCAATCTTGTGCTATGAAACCTTAAAATGAATTAAAATCTTTCAGACATGTTTGACATTATTAACAAGAAGAAAAAAATAGTCAATGCTCGTGCTGTGTAACATTTTATTGTTCTGCATAAAAATTATTTAAGACCCGACATTAATTATATTTCACGTAGTCAAATAATTCTAATAACTAAGAGGAAATATATAAAAAATCTACAGAAGGTCTGTCAGCATGAGCTACGCATCACAGCTGTATTGTGTTGTCACAATTTTTGGCAAAATTGCGTTCTTAAGCTGAGATAGAGTGTCCTCAGAATGTCCTTTAATTAAGCACAAAAGATGCCAGTAATGAAAAACAAGCATTAATTACCGCCCATCTCTCTCATCGCATATACAGTGCGCTATCTTGACCTAATGCCATGCTCTGTAAAATAAATAGGAATGTAATTTGCATAGATATTAAAAATTGTTAGGAAGCCATTAGTAGACAACAGCTACATTACGCTAACTGAATATAAATTTAGGACAAATGAATTTAATAATGAATTTCCACAAAAATTTTCAAGTTTTTCTTCGTTAAAGGTATGACGTAGAGGCGTGAGTTTTACTATTGAAAATAATAATGAGGTTAAAAGATTTTCATGTTTGTTTTCTTCGAGCTTTTTCATTTCAGTTTCTCTATTTGAAAAAATGAAAAAAAGAAATGTGATTCATTAAAATTTTTTTAAAAAAATCGTTACCTTTGGATTCATTTTAGAAAAGAAATAACGACAAAATTAATATTTAAAAAGTAATTTTTGGTAGCCCGCTGGCAGTATAAGCTCAACTGAAACAGTTATTTGATTTTAACGTTAAAAGCAATTGCACAAGAAATTTAAACTGAATTTACGAAAAAACAGTCCATTAGAAAGTGCACAAAACGGTTAATCATATCCCATGTTTTTTAATTCGATGTTTTTGTCAAAAAAATTAAGTTTTTGAGCAAAAAAAATATTTTTTTGCCCAACTTGGGGTGTCAGCGAGCACTTAACGTTTTTGTTTTATCAAGTTCTTTACTCAAAACAAAGAAAAGTAGTTCTACACAAAAATGATTAAAGATTTGAACATTTGTACCTCTCTGCTTCTAGACTGTCTATTGCATAGAATTCAAAAATCTATATAGTTTAAATAAATTTTCTTCAAATTTTGTGATAAAAGCATTCGCAATTAAAATAAAACTTGATTATAAATTTTCCATATTTAGAACTGCATGGCATGTATGAAAAATGAAAATAAAGTAGACGCAAAACAGTTGTCGTAAATTTTAAACAAAACACATTTGCATAAAACCATTAACATTTTTTAACCATTTAAATTTAAAAATAATATTGCAACTACAACAGCTGTCATGTCAGTGCATGCACAACAAATGAATTCATAATGAAAATTGCATGCAAATAAATATTTCATTTATTGATTGATAAATGAATGCATTCAGCATGGCAATATTTTTTACTGTCGTTAATTTTAAGAATCGATTGAAAGCTCATAATTGCACCAATATTCATTCGCAGTTTTATTTAATTGAATTCCGAAATAGTCATTAAATTTTGTACAAGCTACAAACTTTTTTATACTGAAAAAAAAAACAAACTATTGAATTTTTTTTCAATTTATAAATAATTTAAAGTATTAATACAAATATTTTATATCAAATAACTTTCTACCGTATTAACATAACATTTGATTTAGGTAAATGAAAAAGTTCTTTTAACATACCAATTATAGAATGATATAGAAAGTGTTAAGCACATGAAACTTTATAAAGTATAACATGTGCAATAACAAAGTCACCAAATAAGTCTCTTAACCCAAATTGATTGTTGAGCGATAAAGAAAGAAATACTCCAGCTTTGAAAAGCAATCTTTTTCTGACACTTTGACTCAATGAAATCTATTTAAACTCGAGTTGCACATTTTTGTCGTTAGCAAGAAAACACTTATTATTATTATTGCTGTTGTTGAAGAAAGGATAACGCCTCTTTGTCACCACTGCGCTGCTGCCAAAATAGGGTAGAGTAGGCAAAAGGACAATCTCGTTGTAGGTCTTCGTTTATTTTGTTGTTTGATTTATAAAGTGATAAGAAAGTTAGTACTTGGCTGAAATTCAATGTTAAAACTTTGCTTTTTTTTTATAAAAATAAAAAGGACATTATATAAAAAATTTCAGGCCATACTTTATTCAAAAAAATCGACAAAACAGAAATTCTGAGAGTAAAAAAAGACAATCAAGCAAATAATTTTTATGTATGTGAAAAATATATGCAAGTTTTAGAAAATATTTCAAGATAAATAATCTAAAATAAAACTAATTCGAAGAATTTTTTAAATGTTTACAATATTCATATATTGTTTTATAGCTTTGAACGATATTTTCTGTAACATACCCTATACAAAATACTTTGGAAAAAATTCAATGACAGAATATCTTGCTCACATATTACTTTTTTTTTTTCTTTCATGTCAGTTTCTTTCTGTTACTATCAAGTAACATTAAGTAAATAGTTTTAGTTTTTTGCAGAAACAAAACTAGGAAAGAAAACAACTATTGCACATGTGCCAAATATCTTTGTGAAGTGTGCAAAAGGATAAAGTTTCGAATACATAGAAAAATAGACGCACTTCAGCGCAACATAAAATGCAATTGAGTGTCCAAACCTGAGACTCGTACGCAAGTGAAAAAATTTAAATTAAAATAAGAGAAAAATAAAATGTCATAAGGTTTTTGAATCTTTGTAGCTAATGGCTTCATATATTAAATGTATATATATGTACATTGACAAACTGCCAAACTGGCAAACTTAGCGCTTTAGAAACGCATACCCTGAATATTTTGCTATGCCAGGTAATTTAAGCAAAATAATTTTTAAATGCATATTTTAAATACAGCTTTCAAATTTTTCGATAATTATGGTAATTTAATAAAACATTAATTGTTTCGTAATAAAAATATTAGATTTACCAGCTTGTCTAAAATTTTTTTGTTTTCTTAAACAAATTATTACATACTTGAAAACCATCTTTTTTCCACACAATTTAATTATGTCATAAAATGTGTCAATACAATTTTGTCTTCAATTTTTAAGTTCAACATCATGTTATTCGAGCAATTTTTGTTGTTCACAACAAAAAACAGAATATTTTCCTCTCTTTGCAAAATGCTTTTTAATACTTCTCTATGATTTGGTAGGATATTTTAATGTTTGCTTAGTATTGAAAAGACATTAAGTTTTCCACATCATTAAATGCTGGTTTATGTCTTTATACTAATCGGAAAAGTATTGAGAGTTATGCAGGGATAACATGTGTGGTTTAACTTTAAGTTGAATAAGTCTTACTTAATAATTATTAAAATTAATATCAGAATATCAGGAAAATATAAGTACAATAACGAAGTCTATAAAATACTTAATATCGATGATCCAAAACAACAAATTTTCAAATTTTGTAGTTCATCATAATGATTTCATGAAATTTTACTTAATCCATTTCTTACTGCTCAATTAAAACTTTTGATCTTACCATTAGATGCTTTGCTCAATAAATTTTATTTATCATTCGAAAACTTATATTGAAGTGTGTAAGTAGAGCATCAAAGCATGAAACGTGATTTCAAATATCACGTTATATTCAAATCTGAAAATGCAACGAACCACAAAACCAACTTACAGTGAAAATAGAAGTGAGCCAGAGAGTGACTTCAAGCAAATAAGCTAAAATGTGCTAAGAGTCACAGAAACGGTTAAGGCAGTGGCGCAAATGATATGGCAACGGATGTGGTATAGACGCATCCGTTACTACTAAACATTCAAGCCCAGTAAAGATGTGAAAGATCACTAAATTTTTTAAAGAATTTAATTTAAAAATTAAAAATTTAAAAAGTCTATGCGCAATAGAAAGAAACATGAAAGTAACGTTTTCAGAATTTATTTTGTCAAAATGTTCTAAGTATTATTTTGTGTATGAAGATGAAAATGTACCAAATAGAACAAGCCATTGTTCAAGTAAATCTATAGAAAAATAGCGAAAATATGGATAAGTGAGCTAAGGTACTTAAATTCGACTTTTAAATGTATTCTAACTTTTTCGATATTACTACTTGAAAATCGCATGAAAGAACAACATTTCTTGGTCGACGGCCTAAGCTGATCGAACTACCGAGCTTGCATTAACCTAACAATATAAAATATGTAATAAATTATAGCCATTAAACTACACCTAAAGATTAATCAACGACCTGGGATTTTGCTTATCAATAGCAACAATTAAAGCTCGGAATTGCTTGCTTGGATAGATTGATGAAATGAATAAAATACGAAGAACACTACTGGAAAGATTGTTGTGATATCTAATTACATGCGTTTCTCCGATAAAAGTTTTGCCTTATATTAGAATATGAACTCGGATTTGATCAAAATGGAATGACGTTGTTTTATCATGGTGTCAATTGATTGCTTTTGATCTAAAAATGTTACAATATAAATAGCAAAATTTTTAAAGTGAAAATTATTTTGAAAATTTCAATTTTACCTAAGGCAACTCAAAGCATTGAGTAAAATTTTTCCATTTTCCCTCAAATTTTAATTTCCAAAACTTTAACTTCTTCAACTTACGATTTCATTGCTATTTGTATTTTACTAAAGTTTTTCAAAACTTTTTTATTTTGCTCATTCCGTTATTGCATTTTGATTTGTTGTGCTCCCCTTCTTCAAATGCTACATGCTCATTGTAAGAAATTGCTCACGTTCTGCGTTTTGGTATTAAATGGAGCGCGTAATTAGATATTGAATTTATTGCAAGTCTGTTGGTGTTTTAGTTTGTGCTCTAAATGTTTATCCTATAATTTTTGTTTATACTCGAGGGAAATTCTCGGAAATACTGCACGCTCAAGTCATAACAGCGCACAATACAAATACAATAATTGTATAACAGTATCAATGTTCATTAAATTATGTTCCGAAGATGTTTAATGTAATAATGTTTAAATAAATAAAAAAAATTAATGTTATGGAACAAAATTTCACCAAACCAATTAAAATTTACTTAAATAATCAATAAAATATGTATGTAAGTACCCTTTTGACAGGCATTCAGCTGTGTTCAACACACGAAGGAAACGGAAGTGGAAGGATATCATATAAATAATACAATTATTTTAAAAATAATTTTGTTGCTAAACCATCTGTCAATTTTATGTGCTGAAAATTTTACGATGTCAGCACTTCTATATATCCGAGTAGAGCATGGTAAAATACATCAGAGCATCACAACGTACGTACTATAGTAAAACGTACATAAAATCACAAAATAATTGCCAAAAAAAAATTCACACAAAAAACATTTAGCAATTTGGCAACAATATGCAATGAATTGCAAATAACATTTTATTTTATTACACTTGCTTTGTTTGTATTTCAATTTTATTTACAACTGTATTTGCCATGTGTTCATTGCAAGTATAAGTATGTATGTTTATGGGAAAAACTATTGTTAAGTGCAATTGTGAGATGGCATTTATAAGTAACATCAGACCTGTCAGTTGGAAAATTTCCCCCAATATTGAAATTATTTCTATAATCTGATTAACTATATGGGAGGAAGCTCGAAAAAGGAAAGTCCATATTGATAAGAAACGCATTACCTATTCGTTTGCAGTAGAAAAGCTCAGTATATATTGTGGTATCTGTGGAAAGCTAAGGTTTTAGAGCAAAACTTTGGGTAAGCGTCAAGTTCAAGACAAGATCAAGTCAAGGTCAAATTAAGGTCAAGGTCAAAATAAGGTCAAGCCAAGGTCAAGGTCCAGTCAAGGTCAAGTCAATATTAATTCAAGGTCAAGTCATGGTCAAAATCAAGTCAAACTCTAATAAAGGTCAAGTTAGGGTTAATTCAAGGTCAAGTAAAGACTAAATAAAGTTCAAGTTAGGGGCAAGTCGAGGTCAAGTCAAGGTAAAATCGAGGTGAAGTTTGGGTCAAGTCGGAGTCATGTCAAGGTCAAGTTAGGTCTTGTTCTGGTCAAATCAAGACCAAGTTAATGTAAGGTTAAGGTCAAGCAAAGATCAAGTACGGTCAAGGTCAAGGTCAAGTGTAGATTAAGTTGAGGTCAAATTTAATTACGAAAACTATTTTTTTCGAAGCACCAACAACTTACTGAAGCCATTTCGGTTAAAGATTCAAATACAGATGCAACTGTCGGTAGCACATGGCATTCTACTCAGATAATGCACTTATAATTAAATTTAAAATTCAAACGAAAAGTTTTGCTTGTCTTTTGGTTTTCTGGTATACGTTGCACATTACAGCAATCAAAGCAGCATTTACATACGAAAGCTGCTGGAAAATTTCGTTCATAATATCGCATAAGGACGAAGTTTTTTAATTTTATTATCAAATACTATATGATAAAGGAAAATTTTTTCCATACAATCATGTGCGAGGGGACAACAAATGTTTTCCAGATGCACTTAATCGGATCGTTAGTTTGGGCGTAAGATAAAAATTTGAAGAAAACTACATCGCATATAAAAATAAAACTACTCATTTTTGATTACAGACTTTATGGTAACGCTTTCGTAACCTGAAGTTACTACCAAAATATTTTTGCAGATATTTTGCCGATAAAATTTATTCTATTTTCAAATCTTTTTTTTGAAAATCAACAAATTCATATAATATCTTTCTTGAGAGACCAACAATTGAACAGGCAGCCGAACGTTATTTTACCAAATTAGGAGTCTTAAATAAAAGATTTGGATGACGTTCAAACGAAGAGAAATTTAAATGAAAATGTTCATATTACCATATTTTACACATACTTTCTTGCCATAGATTTTTTATGAATTTGTAGCTTTATCTCAGCGCAGTTAACTTAACAAATTTCTTTTCTTATTTTGTTGTAATAAGTTTTGAGTGAGTTTATTCTGTTATAATTTGAGATCAATGTAGAACATTTCTTGCAAGAAACTTTTTCTTTGCTTTTCCATTGCAACAATTTTAAGTAAACACTTAACTACTTTTTGAAATGCTTTTTCTTTTACATTTCAGTCGAGTTTTCCTACTACTACTTTTAATGCAGTTTTTCAACAAATTCAAGCTTAAGTGGTTGCCCATTTTTGTTAAGTGTTTTGTTTTTATCGAATGCGGTTCGAAGCAACTTTTTGTGTTTTTGATTATATGGGTGATAGGAAATAAACCGAAATAAAAAATTTAATAAATGAAATAGTAATAAATATATAGAAAATTAATTTGACTTAAGTATATTGTTCCGATTAAAATAAATTTTGAAATTGAAAACAATAGCTCAAGTTTTCGACAAAAGAAATAGGTTTTAGGGGAAAAAAAACTTTTGTTTTATTTTAGTTGACTTTTTCAGCTCACTCTGTTATGAAGTTTCTTGTTTGTTTCTATTCCTCATATTGGCTAGGCAAAAATAATACTGATGTTGCCAGTTAATGGCTGAAGGCTATGCCAGCAAAACTAATAATTGAGCTTTTCCAGTAGCTAAGTTTCTGCTCTGCTTAACTTCTATGTATAGCTGGACAAAATTAAAAAAGTTTTTGCATTTTCTGATTTTGTAATTTAAGTTATTTCTTTATTTGACTCATTTTTCGTTGACAAATGTACCACACAAAAATGAAAAGTCTGAGTTTATGGTAAAAATTTGTCTCTTAGCGCCAATTGGAGGCAGTACCTTATAATAAAAAGAATTCATTTATTTTATTAAATAAGCAGATTTACAGATTTTCATAGTAGCGATAATCATCCTGCACCATTTTTACATATGTATGTCTCTTTACACTCTGTGTAGCTAGTTTTGCTGACATTTTAAGATATGAACAACAGAAGCCCATAAAAGACGAAGCTATTTCAACACTGGCATTTGAGTGTAATGGACAATTTATTTTTTTATTTATTTTTTCTACCTTTATTAAAGTCTTACGTGTCCTTGGAGTAGGGCAGAAATAATCCAGCAAAGATTTAGGCAGTCAGTTTTATGGCCGGTACTCAGTAGTACAAGCAAAAGGTTGTGTAAATCTTTTTGCATTTCTTTTTATGCGCCTTTTGTTTATTTTCATTATTATTATGATTATGATGGTGAAAAGTGCCGAAAATCAAGCAAAGCAGTTTATTTTATTAGACAACCTTCTTTCATTATTTTATTCTTTTATTATCACCTGCACTATTTAATTTATTTTATCTGTTCCATGATTTGGGATCAAAACACGGATGACCATGTATTATTAAATTATTTTGTTACTTTATATTAAAAAATTTCTGAGATTTCACTTAGATGAAAGAAAGATATTATTTTTTAATAGCAGCAGTTCATTTGAAGTAATTTTTAAAATATTTTGATAACATAGGCGATAAAAATTTAAATGCTATTTACTTCCTGTAGCATTTGTACGAGAAATGGTGTTTAGACCTATGAACATTCGGTTGAACTCTACATTTTTCCGCTATTGCTATTTGCCGGCTTTGTGACGCAGTGCTAGTCTAGTCAGAGGTTCACGCCACTTACAAACTAAGCAACAAGATGATTTGATTTTTATAAAAACTCACTGTATAGTGTAGTCTTGCATATTTACTGAGCAAGAAAACAAAGTTTGACATTAAAAAAGTTTTAGAGTACCTCTCCGCCTGTACTGAAGTTAGAAACTTCAAGGACATCAGGGTTGGTTGCCCCTGCATAACAAAAGAAGTGCGTGCTGATGCTTTGTTGTGGCTGCGTTGTTGGTCACCAACATAAAGTTGATAATCTCTTAACAGCAGAAAAGGAAAAGTGAAATTCATTGGGTCACCCTGATACTGAAAATGCACTAAACTTTTGTAACAACAATAATATCACTAGGAGTGTGTAAATATTATTTGAATTAAATTAAATAGTGCTAGTGAATTCAAATAATAACAATTCAAATTGTTTAAATAATTCAGATAGTTCAAATAATTCGATTAATCGATCACTTTGAATATCTTGAAGTATTTGAATAATTAACTCTGTGTAGATTTAACTTGGTTCGTTTGGCACGAGTGTTATGTTTATTAAGTTATAGAGATTTTGAATAAAATAATTGAAGAAAAGAAACCTTAATCAAATTTTCTTAACATTTGTTTATAATACTTATATGAATGCTTTATTTGACTTTTTGAATAATTGTTGCAAGTATTGACTTTGAGTTGATTATAATAATATGTCCAATAGCATACTGCACTGCAGCGAGCACCATTATTACGGAACGTAACATAACGCAATGCCTGCAAAAGCACAGTTTCTCTTTAAGGCTCTGTTCAATACGTTCAATTTAAATTTTGATGTTGTTTCTGATATCTTTATGTTATTGCATTGAATTGTATTCTTGTTGGCGTTATTGCTACTTCAAGCATATTGTACGCTGGCATTTTCATATTTCATTCCATGTTATTTGTTCCAAAAAACTGTTGTCTTTTTAATGCGATCAGCCTTATTTATGAGCGAAGCAAAGTGAACTTCGAACTTTATTGAATATTGAAACGAATTCCATTCAAGTGGGGAAATGTGACATTATATCGTTGCGCGCATGCAAATGCATTTTGATATTAAATTTTTTGCTCAATTTATCGCAGGATATCAGAAATTACAAGGATATGGTTTCTGCTGATAAAAATGTGTAGCAGAATTGCTCAGCTACTTTTGTTCGCTTGTTTAATTGTTCAATATGAATTTTGATTTTATATGCTGTATCTTTAAAGTCTAAAATTTTATTATGCTTCTGCTAACTTAGCTCTGCTTACATTAAAAATGATTTCTTCCTCAAAACGGTACGTGTAAATCGTTCTTTTTTGATTGAATTATTTTGAAATCATTGCTGTAAAAGTTGGATTGCAGTGCCAATTGTCATTTGATTGACTTTTAACTGCCTCTATTGCATAAAAATGGCAAAAGACATCATAACTAAATTTATAAAAGACAGTGCCAATTGCAAGTAGAATTAATAAAACTATATTAAGATTTCATTAACTCTAAAGCAAGTAGGTGCTATGTAGATCATCTGAAAATATTGGTATTTTGACATACAGCCTAAAAGAAATTATTGCAACTACTGTTAAGAAAGATGTTTTTATTACTTTATTGCAATTTCTGCTGCTATCAATCGCATTAAATTGTTGATGAAACTTAATAATAGAAATTGAATTGATCATTCTATGTTTATGTTATGTTTATGCAAATCGTCTGATGAAATTTAATTGAATTTCATAGTGCATGTTTTTGATAATGAATTTTGAACAGATGTTTCCGAACAATTGCATGAATCCACAAATGCATATTAACGACAAGCAATAATGCACTACATAACAATATGCCGAATTACAATATGGCACAACATGTCGTATGAGTAACAACAAATTCAATTTGCGCTCATGTTGCAGTTGTTTTGCTACATAACTTCTCCTTAAGAAATGGACAAGAATTTTTTCCAATAAAAATAAGCACTGAGGTTAGTTATATGCGTAGCTCTTGTATGAAATATATATCTATTGATTTATATATGCTTTCTCTTGCGTTCTCGACGTGCAATTTGTTCTGTCAAATTGCTTTGATTCGATTTCTTTTGCTAAATTTCACCTCTACAAAACTTGGTTTATTTCCTCTATATTTTTTTTAAAATAAATTGCACTGAACGGGCAAAATATTTGAGTTCATTTGTGCGCTGTATTTTATAAAGTAAGATAAAGCGCATTGAATGGGTATATAAAATTGCAATTTCTTACAATATAAATCCAAATTGAAACTCATAGTGTATGCTTGGTATTTTTATTGAATTCATTTATGTTTCGTTTAAAATGTGCGGAGTGTTTAGAGAACGCCGTTGTGTAGATTGTATAAAAAATTAAATTCATGAAATTAGAAACGAAATAGTATTACCATTGGCAAGTTTCACAAATAAAAAAAGTATTTTTTTCTTGCAAAGTGCGACCTTGGATTTATAATTTTTTAATTAAATTAGTTTTTTCATGCCAACTTTCGTCAATTTCTTCTTGAATTTCCAATTTACGTGTTAAGTGAAACCTTCAAATTCTTAAAAAATTTTTTCAAAGTTAAGAAACTTACTATGCAAATGCATATAAATTAAAAAAAAAAAAAAAATAATTAAATTTTAAAAGCTTTTAACTCAATCAAGCGCAAGTTGAATTAAGATTACAAAATTTTAAAAATTTTATTTGTTTCATTGTAACTTTTTTTTTTGCAAAATTAAATATTCGCGACGCTAAGAGCTTTGGTGAATTCAATTAAAAAAATATTATTCACCCACATGTACTAAGTATGTGAATTAGAGTGGAACATTTTTTTAATCTTAAGAAAATCTTTCCTAAAATATGACATAATAGGAATACATTTTCTCAAAAGTAACAACTCAGAGTTAAGTTCGTTTTTTGCATTACTCTATTGTGAGTACGAACGTGTAAAATATTAAAAATGTTACCATTCAAAAGTCAATTGAGCTTATGTAAATCCAATTATAGCTCAAAGCGATACCTCAAAAAAATTCTTCAAATTTATCAATGGAAAAGCGAAAGGAATAAAAAAATGATCAGCTATACTACTTTTTGAGTTTAAGGATTTTCATGACGCATGTAGTTGCAAAATTGCATTGCCAACAGAGTTTTACCTCAAGTAAAACACTTCCATATTTGTACAATCAGCTGGAGTTAATACGGAAAAAAAAATTATACAACCAAAAAGGGTGTAGAAGCTCCCGGAAGAGTTATAAGAATATATTTAGAAATACTATAAAATATATATTGATTCTACCTATCCTTAGACAAGATAAAGTAATCTAAAGTATTATACCAATGCTGAGAATAAATTTTTTTTTTTGGAACACATATTGAAGAGTTCCCAATGATTGCAAAAAGCAGGGTAGCAGAGTTATGTGCTAATAAAATAAAAAAAAATTAAAACTTTGTTGATATTGTACTTACCCAGTCCAACCATACGTACCTAGAAAGCTAAACACCTTCAACATATACCATACATAAACAAAATATAAAGTGAGAAAAGCGCTCAATGCTAACTAAGTTAGATACATACACATACACAAATAGACACAGAAACATAAATTTACATAACGTAAGTGCATGGAAAATTGAATTTAATTTTTTTTGGAATGTTTTTTATGACATTTTGCTGGATGCTTTCATTTTGGTATTCCTTTTTCACGTGACTATAGGTGAGTCTATGTTTCCATCTCTCGTCATGGTTATTTTTCTTAAGTCTTTCGCCCTTAGGTGCCTGCGCAAAAAAGTAAAAATCGAATTTTCGCCATTAAAGTTAAGGCTTCTGCTAAGAAATTTGAAAGGTAAAAAAGAAAAGGTATGAAATTGGAAAACACGTTAGCAGTGAAACTTGATTTAAGCTTTGTACTAAAATAAAATTCAAATTATAGACTAGTAATAAAAGTTGATGAACACAAACACTTGTTGTATGATGACTGTGTATATGTTACCGGGCAAACTAGTTCTTAGGATAAACTAGTTTTTCCTAGCCCAAACTAGTTTATCCGGTGCGTGTTAGGATAAACTAGTTTAGCCTAGGACGAACTAGTTTGTCCTGATAAAAAAAATTTACCATTTCAGGACAAACTAGTTGGGCCTAGGATGAACTAGTTTTTTCTAAATCAAATGTTTTGTACTTTTTGACTCAATGTCACAGGGGTTGAGGTTGTGGGGGTAGTTTACAAGGGGTACTCTGAACATATTTCCGTTGGATTTAGGAGTTGTCTAAGTTGGTAAGAACCACATTGATAGAATCTGATCACGGTGGTGCAAACAGTCTTCAGAGGTTCTGATGGTGTCTTTTACCGAACATTATGCATTTCATTGAACGGAGATATCACTGAAAACTCTAAATTACATAGAATCGCCTTTTTCTAGGTGAAAGAGATAAGGAGATAACTAGTATGTTAAGTAAAATGTTCCTCTTTGATTGGGAATGACAATATTTTTTAAAGGAATTATAGCTTTTTGAGCTCATCTAAATAGAAACTAACCCTTAAATTCAATTGGAAAATTCAATTGAAATTTTTTTTACATTTCATAAATAACTTTATTTTGCTTTTATTCCATAACTTTTATTCCATCTCGGAAAGAAAAGTAAAGTCTTAAGCCGTTGTTTGCAGATGTACGTAATACTTACAATAATCATATCATTTTACTTAAAATCCATTTACATTTATGTTGTAAGTAAACTTTTTTGAAAAGTGGAAATACAACTTTTTTGCATGCGAACAAATACAATGCAATACATTTTTACAATCTAATGGATTTTGACTAGAGTGAATAGCGAAATAGTGTAAAAAAGAAAATAAAATAAAAACTTCATATTCCTTAGGGTTGCATACATTTTTCACAATATTAAAAGCATTTCCAAGGTTTCACCATTTCTTATATCCAATAATATATAAAACAGCAAAAGCTTTTGTAGGCAAATCTACGCTAGGCGAATTTGTAAAGTATCAATTGCCTTTTAGTAAGCACTGTGACTCACATTTTTTTTGCAAAAGAAATATGAAATTCTCCTGAGAGTAAAGTCGTCGCACTTCTTTAACCACAATGTTTGCCCAATGTTTGCAAAATTCACACTCTGCGTATCAGGTTTTTACTGGTTATATATGAAAAAGTTGTATAAGTCATCCTTGGAATGACCCAAAATGCGGTTAAATAAGATGCTACACTACAATACACACAAAGTTTTAACCAGCAAATATGGCGTAAAAATAAGAAACATCCAGAAAAAATAAAATAAAAAATCAGCATGAAATGCAGAAAAATTGACAGAGTGACAAAGCTTTCAAAATCCTACCATCATTATATCCGATGAATGCAAAAAAAAAGGAAAAATATATAATAAATTCTGTAGAGTTTCTATGAAATATTAGCTTCATATTGCTGCTAGACGGTAAGCAGATTTAAACATAACGAAGGATATGGGAGGCAAACTTGAAGCTGCAAGACGGAAAGGAGTAGTCACACGCAAATGTATGTATATACACAGTTCGTTTCGCTAAAAGTCTTGATTAAAAATGCAAAGTTTGGCTTCTTTTCTACTATTGATGTTTATTCTGATTTCTTTTGCTTCTTCTGCTACTATTACTTTTGCCTTAAACTAATACCTTCTGAAAGACGTTAGCTTAAGTGAAAAAGATATGAAGAAAAAAGGGGGAAGTAGACCTTTTACTATGCTTTTCATTTCTTTCACTGCGTAAGTAGTAGAGTAGCAAATTTTATTAAAAAACTTTTGTTCAGCATTTAAAGGCATGAAATATGATTGCATTTGCGTTTAATTTGAGTTTTGCCAAGCCTACGGAAAATCTGCTACATCAACGGAAATTTACCTTTTTCCTTGTTATGTGAGACGGAACACACAATATTGACGGCAGCGCGCACAGTGAGGCGATTGAAGTTCAGCTTTTTACTTTTCTTTCAATAAAACTTTTTGCTCTTACTGATTTTTGATATCAGCGAACAGGCTTTGTATGTCATTTGACTTAAAAGAAATATACATTTATTTCGTCAAAGCTTTAATTTGCAAAAAACTCACTAATTTGTGTGCTTCACTTTTGTCCACAGTGCACCAGCAGCAGGCTGAAATTCTGTTTTTCATTGCCATTTTGCTTTTCTGACTTTTGTTTTTTCCTCTCTCAATTTTTTGGTTAGCATTTATTCGTTGTAACTTTAATGTGCACCTTAAGGCTTTTTAAAAATATAACTTAAGCGCATTCAAAGTGAAAAACTTTTTCAATTTTGCGTTGCTCGCATAAAAAGGCATAAAAATTTCAGCTGAGAAAAGTGAAGTAAAAGTAACACTCTGCACTTATGCCGTCGTTGCTGTTGTACAAATTTGACGAAATTGATTTTCTTCCGAAAAGAAATTTAATAAAATAAAATTTATTTGCAAATTTCTAAAAATAAACATACGACAGAAAAAAAGAAGGAGAGAGAGTCGAAAAAAAACAAAAATTTAACAGTTGTGAAAAAACACGTCACGAAAATACGCTGCTGCAAGTACTGCCTTTGCTGCTGCAACCGTGCCACTGCTCACTATTCCACTTTTGCATGTAATTTTTAGTTTGAAACCTGCAACCAATTTTCGTTACCATTGTGTTTGTGTTTTATTTATTTGTGTTAGTGTGTAAGTATGTATTTCATTTGTACTTTTTTGCTGTAAATAATGACACCGAAATGGCTCCGGCAGTAATGCGTTGTATGGTTGTGCAGCTGCTTCTGTGCAGTTGGTACAGTAACATCGGAAATTAAATTTGCCTTACACAATCACAATCTGAATAGCACTCTTACTCATAGACGCATAAAATATATACTTAAAGCGATCGGTGTTGACGACACTGCGGCATTTAACAAATTTGCATAATGACATTGCAGTGGCTTTAGCCCAAAATAAAATTTTATTGCAATTGGATGCAGCTGACACTCAAAAAAAGAACAGTTTTTTGATCGAGGACTACCCAATTTCAGTTGTCACACCAGCGTATTAATTTACACCGTACATCTCTTCTCTGGTGTTTATGATGAAAATTTGTGCAAGTGAAGAAGCTACGCATAAGATTTCTATTAGAAATATCACATTCACTATTGTTAATATGTATTTCAATGTTCTTGTGGTAGTTTTAGGATTTATTTTGTAAAATTATTTTACATAATGAATTGTCTGGTCATTGCGATATGGAAATAAAGAAACAAAAGGACAAGCAGGTTTCTTACTGACGTTCTTATGATGCTGTGCAATAAACGCGTTTACTGCAAGCCTCAGTTTAAACTGCTGGGACTTTGGACTTTAAAAAATCTGAAAATTGCACAACTCAATATTTTTCCTGCTTGGTAATTACTATGCCATCATCAATCAAAAGGTAGAAAAAAAAACCTGCAAAAACATTAACTTTAGTTGTCAATACCACTACAACACTCTATTGTCATAATTCCTCCATTTTTGTTTCTCATTCTTCCTACTACATCTCGCTTCTTGCCTTTTTAGTTCTAAATATTAATCTTACAATGAGTGCCAGTTTATGCTTGAATGCACATTTTAATTTTCTTGCTCATTTATGAGGTATTCGTGCCAGTGATTTCGATTTTAGAACTTTTTTGTAAGCTTTTATTCAAACTTAATGAGTTTTTTTAAATAAAAAAAAAAAAACAATACAAATTTTGCACATGGCACAAAAAATTAAATCTAGCGCCTTTAAGTATGCAACATTGTTTTAAAAGACCTAATGCATTTCGTAGCTTAGGAATTTTTCATGCAATCAATTAATCTCTCATCTCATTCAATTTCAGAATTTTCTTTTATATATGCAGCTTTATTCAGCAATCAGCGCTAATGATTCACTGGTACATATTAATTATCAGGCGTGCGTTTACACCCACCAAACCCACCAACATACTCGCTTAAGCCGCCACCACAACTGTGACCTGACACACATGAGATTGATTAGCTTCGTTTGCAAAGTTCAATAATGCGTTTGCGATGAAAGGGGTAGGGCTACAGCAGTGTTATGTTCGAAGGACGATTTATAAATTTTTATATGCTCTGCCAACTGCCTTGAAAAATGTTGCCGTTGTTGCTGCTGCTTCCATTCAAACTCATCAATATAAGTGATTTTTCTTAAGAGAACTTGCAAGCCTGTTAAGCTGCATGAACTGAGATTTTCGTTTTTCTTCAGATTTCTTGATGTTTTCTCAAGATTTTTCTATTTCCCATTACTTGTAAGGTTTTGATGGATTATTGTAATTTAAAGACATTTTTTACAAGAATGCTAAATTAATCACGACATACGAGTATGCAAAGAAGCTGGATGGAAACAAAAAATTGTAGGAAAATAAAAAGCTTCTGCGTAGATGAAATATGAAACTGAAATTAAAATAAAATTTTTTATGAATTGTGAAGGTAAAAATGAAAAATCATAGAAAAAACTGAATCGGGAGACATGTAAACTGTAGAGAGAAAACGTTTAGTCATAATATATGAAAATCAATGAGTCAAATTAGTAAAGTTCAATCTTAAATTTAATTAAAAATAATTTTCTAACTAAAAAATTTTTTTTATTTCATTAACGACAGGCGAGATGTATTTTTCATTCCGGACATAATATACCGTAGCTTCTCATATGCTGTTCATAAATACCGAAAAACCAAATTATAAATGTACATGCATATACAGCCTGCTAATTTCTCTTTACATCTTACCACAATTTTATGGTAATGTATTCATTTTCAACAGTTTTCGCCAATTTTCCCAACATGAAAATAGTTCACATAAAAAACACAGTTAAAGTATTGAGGTCCAGGCAGTAGCAAAGACAACAGCAGTTTAAGGTCACATCCGTGCGCTGTAGATATGTTGAACAGGACGAAACAGTACAAAAAATATGCAGTTCTGCAGGCGTATTAGAGCTATCGTTAGTTGACTAGTATGTTGCAGCAATAAACGCTATTAAATGCTTTTGCTTTGTTAACCTCCGCAACAAAATTTCATTACTTTTTTGTTAGCAGCTACACAAGAAGTATATATTCATGTTAGCCACTGCAGGAAAACTAACAGGAAACAGGTAAAATGTGGCAATTTAAAGAGGCAATTTTGAACAATAAAATTTTGTGACTTGGTAAAATGATTTTCAATTGTTCAATTTGTTTGAGGCACCTGGTTAAATGGTATTGAAAACTTTGAAATAAAAAATTTTTAAAGTTTGTAAGCTAAAATATTTGCTTTATAGAACTTAATTTACTTCTTATTGCAATGATTTTATAAGTCTTTTTTTATATGATTACGGTTAAAGTTAATATTTTACACATTCACACTCACACAAATATATAAATTCTCACAACCATATACATGCACACAGAAATAAATGCAATCTAAAGTGCTTTTAGTGCATTCTATAAATCATTTAAAAGTTTACTTGTGCACTTGGTGCTGAACGCACTGATGAGCGCTTCAGTTTTCATTATGAGACTTTCTAATGGCTTTTTGTTGTGGTGCATCGTACACACCTTCTCGTACAATACGCTACTAAAAACTCTTATCGTTAATTGATGTATATTGTTTTACTGTGTCCATTGTGACTTTATTGTTATTATACATTGTCATTTACGATTGCAATAATGTTGTGCCATTGTATTTCAGTCAGTATTTATATTTCTGTTTTAAAGTCTTGAAACAACATTTTTTAAAAGAGAAAGTAATTTTTTGGTAAGTTATATTTCATTCTAATAAATTGAATATGTTATTAAAAAAAATTTAAGCATTTAAGATCTGAAAAAAAATATATAATATGTAAAGTATTACGAAATTGTTTGATTTTTGGATAAGTCTTATAATCCATTTTTTTGATTAAACTGTGCTTACAAAAATATATTGGATCTCAAACAAGAAAATTGTCAATTTATCATAAGTCTTATCAAATTGGTTTAATAGAGCACTTTGAGTAAATTTTCATTGCTCCAGAATTGACTTTCATGCTTATTACTTGACAACTTCGAAATCACGTTCAGCTTGTAATCAATTTCCTGCTGTTTCTTATTGAAAAATAATTTTCGCTTTGAACTCGTATCTTTGCAAAGAAATCCTGTGCACGTTGATATTAGTACGTGGTAAGGAAGTTGAAAGGTCCTTAAAATAATATAAGAAGCTTGCAAATTTATCTTGGAATTGAATAAATATTTTAAAAAGAGGAAAATATAAAATACATTTAGTAAAAATTATTTTAAATTAAGTTTTGCAATTTATAAACCACAAATAGTTTTCTTTATTATTCACAACAGTGTGAGGCACCGTTGCTTACACCCACACGTGCACATATGAACTTTACTAACCACTGAATGCGGGTGGTACAGAGCTAAATTTGTTTGTTTATTTAGTAAGTTTTGTGTGTAGTCAAACAATTCCAAGTGAAGAAATGAAAATGTGCATAAAATTTTGAGAAAATCTTTCCTGAATTTTGGTATACTCTTGCAAAAGAGCACACAAAAGCTTAACTTCATTAAGTTTTTCTTGAGAAGCAAAAAAAAAATGGGCGAATCTCAAGGGTTGCGTTATGAATTAATTTAAGTTATTAAACCCAAAAAATTACTAACGCCCACATTTGCACGTACAAGTACACACATCGTTAACACTTGACTAAAACGTAAAGATTTTGTGTTGATGTGTTTATTGTGTGCCTGATAAAGCACCAAATTAATTAATAAAATTCTTATCGCTTGCCAGAAAAAGTTATTCTTAAAGGGTTGCCTTAAGTTTTCATTCTTCGCATGTGCTGCTGCTCTATTGTGACAATTATGTGCGAAACCCCAAGATTAATATCTGTATTATGTACCATATATGACACACTTACTTGCTAGCAATTTGTATATTTGCATGTGTCATTATTTTGCATGTTTGTTTCTTTTTATCGTTAAAGCTAAGTAAATTAATTTTTCTTCAATGGCTGAGATGTCATATAAAATGAGCTTAGACGTTGTTAAAAAACTGCTTGGCTTAAAATATTATCTTGAACTTGTAAGCTTTTTTAAGAGAATTCACTTTACAAAAGAAGTTATTATTTTCTTAAGATAAAACAATATGAACTTAATAAAAATTCAGTTTCGTTTACAAAAAGCTTTTAAGGCATGGTGCTAATAAAGTCTACAATGCATTCACTGCAAGCGTAATCTTTTACTAACACTCGTTTGCTGACGTTTTTTTTTAGCACGCATTGCTATTGTCACAGCTTTCAAACCAATTCTTTGTTTACTCTAAGCAGAATAGTGGTAGCAGCATGATATCTCAGCCTGAACAGAGCTCTAATTTTTTATGCTTTTATTTTTCCACAGTTTTTTCAACTATGACAGCTTTTGTAAACATTTGTATTTTTGTGTGCGTGTTACACAATTGTTGGTAACAAAGTTTAAAAGTCAAACGGAAAATCCTACTATTTGCTACATGGTTGTAAAAAGAAACACAGAAAAATAATCTTATATATTATATTTCAGGGCATAGTAAATGTTTCTGCTTATTTACTATTAGCTAATCCTTCAAAAGCAAACATAGTTAACATATTCACACTGGTCATGCACTTGTTAACGTAAGCGTTGAAAGGTTTCAGGAAGATTAGTGAAGAGAAAATTTTGTACAGCTCAAATTTAATCTTCACTATTTTCATCTTCAGTTCCTAAGATGGAGTGGAAATGATTATTTTTTTTTTTGCAAACTCAAACAACTCGAGGCAAATTAAAGCAAAGAGTTTTCTTTGTACGTAATTGATACAAACTTCTTGACTGAGTGTCTTATATGAAACGTTTGTGGCTACTTTGGTCATTTAGGAATTGAACTGCACGACAAACGTTATAAAGTCCATGCAACTCTTGCTTGAGTAGTACTACTGACTACCAGCAGCTGTCATGCCTACGCCAAGAGTCCTGACGCATAACTTAAATTTCATTTGGTTGTCAACCACACTCCTCTGCTTATGATCCACATGATCAAGAAAGATGCTAGACAAATGCTAAAGAAGACCCTGAACTTTGTGTAGCCAAATGGTTGAAAACAATATATTAGCATTAAAAATAAACTGGAACAGCATTAGAAAGCTTTCAGCTAAACTTTGGTTCAACCAAAATTGGAAAAAAAAGCCTTATGCTATTAGTTTTTGTAAGCAGTTTGCTTCTTGTGCTATAGTTATCACTGTATCTTATTACTCTTTTAACCAATTCCAAAGAGCAGCTTTTTTTGAACTTTTAACAAACTACAAACTATGCACACAATTTTCTCTTCAAGGCATATCAAAATGAAAAGAAAAATTCTTTATAAGGAAAGTAAAGTCTAATTCAAAAAGTTTAGAGTCGTAAAAAGGCAACACTATGCAAAGATTTTACATACAAATCAAAAGCAAGCAACTGCTCTCCAATCCTAAGAATTTTTCAATTACCAACCACAAGAAGGAGTATTAATAAAAATTTGTTGACTCTGATGACTTTTTCATAGAAACCAAAAAAGTTTTAATAAAAATGCAAACAAGATAAAATTTCATTAAAAATAGAGGCGGTCGAGCCTTGGGTATCTTTTATAAAATTTGAAATTACTGAGTTTGTGTTTTTCTTTTCAAATTAAATTCAAAACTTATTTTATTTTCAGTGTGACAGCAGCTGTTGCTATAATATGACGACACTAGTACAAAGTCATAAAAAAAAACTTTTAAAAATATAATGTAACCCCGGCTACTTGCTAATGTGTGCATATTAAAATACCAAAGGAAATTCTATATGAATAGTTCCTTCAAATGTTTTCTTTACTTTGTAAATTATGAAAACAAATTCGAAATTAGAGCTATTGTAGTATGGAGCTTTGTTAACAAACACCATAAGCATAACTTATATCTATATTATTATTTATTTTACATTATTATTTTGAATTTATTTTTGTGGCAGATTAACCACCATTTACCATGAACAACTTTACATCTTCTTAGGGAATAACTGAGTCTCATTTATTCATATTTATATCAATAAAAATGAAGCCACTTATTAGATAATAAAGTGCACTGCATTTTTTCACCTTTTATATATAAATGCAAATCGTGCACTTTAATTTAATTAAATACATAAGTGATGTGTAAGCATACATAAATATATATACATATATATACTACAGCATTGGCCACAAGTACAGCACTTCAAAAACAAACAATTGAGATCAATTGAGCTTAATTAAAATAATTCAAATAAATTAAATAAAACCCATATATAACTGCTGTTTTGTTTTATTTTAATTGAATTCATTTTAATCCGTTTACTGTTTCTGGAAATTCCATATAAAAATCAATTTTCAATTAAGCTGAAGTTATAAATAAACTGGGTTTTGCTGTCACTTTGTTATTTTGCATAAAGTTTTATTTTTACTTAAAAAATAGCAAATAAATGAAGCTGATTGACATAGGCTGTGCATGCAAATATTTTTGTATTTTTCTAAAGTTTGTAATGAAATTTTATATTTCTTACTTGGCTACTAATCGACGTTCAAAAACCTATTAATAGTTAAAAAATACGTAAAGATTTTTTTCATGTCTTGTCAATAAAGCTGAAATTTATCAGCTACTGCAAACATTCTATTTCACTTAACTTTATCGCTAGAGCGTAGTGGAACTCATAATAGACAGAAGCACACACTATTTTAGTTATGTTGACCACACCCAAAAAAATAAATTATTTTTTATCAGTAAAACCTTTGAAAACACCTTTCGTGCACTTTGTTCAATAATTTTTGAGGTAAGTCTTTGCGTCTTGTGTCATATAGAGCTTGTAGTGATTGCGAAGAAAAGAGAAAAAATAAATTGTGGAAAGTGTCCACATTTGCGGTTTATTGGGCTTTACTGCATGCAGCCTTAGCATGACATCGATGGATGCTTATCTATAATTTCAACAAATGATGACCATTACTTTGGCAACGCAAAAGAAGAAGTGGAGAAATATTATGTTTTTTGCAATAAAAAAAAAAAAATAAAAAAAAATTGTTCTGAAATCACTGCACAGAAAGAAAATTTCTTACTTTAAGTAAAGACTTGTGAAATACTATTTTTGGTATCGATAATGGCTGAGAAAATAATCACTCAAGTGATCATAAGTACAAAAAAAGTTATGTGAGTTTTTGTGATCAAAATAGCGAAAGACGACTAAAAAGTACTGGACAAATCAGTCTCTTAGAAGGTATCAGATTTTCGGCAGTACTGGAAATAGTCGGCAAAATACTGATAACCCTTTTTCCACAGATTTTCTCAAATGATTTTTCTATCAGTTGTTTTGGGTAATTTCTGTCATTAGTTTCAGGCGTTAATGCATTTTTTTCGTTCATTTTTTATAGCTAAATATTCGCTTCTTTGGTGACATTACGTTTGATGATTTCGGAATGAAAGCAAATGCACTATTGGTGGAATTTACCAGATTCATGCAAAGCAATAAGTGGTTTCAAGTATGCCAGGAATACTGGGATATTGATTTAATTTAATATTTGTTTGCGTCTGGTTTTTTTAACTCGAAATGCATTTAAAGGTATCTTATCTTTAAAATTAAAATTATAGAAATCTATCCATGGTTTAATACCTCAAAGGACAAAAATTTTTTAACTTTTTCTCTTTGAAATCCCACTTAAAACTTTTTACTGTATATCCATTCTATGAACTGCTCATAGTTGTTCATGCTTTTGTTTTTGATCCTTACTATTTCTGTCTGCTGCAGCAGCAGCGCCTGTATTGAATTGCACTCGAAAAGCAGGTTGCTAAAAGGATACTTCAGCAGCAGTTTGTCACTGCCAGTGTGTTTTGAGATTACTTTCTTGAAGTTAAGACTTTTTTTCGTTCGGGGTGAAAACTTTTTCAAACTTTGCGCTAAATGAGATTTCTTAATAAATAAAATTATTATTAAAGATGAGGCGGAAGTAAAAGCTTGTAGACAGCAGGGTGTAGGCACAGTCCTTTCGTTTGTAAATTCAAAAATTTATAGACTGTGACTGGAAGCGTATATGGTTACAGACATAGGAACAAAATACTCGAAAATTAATTTTTTTATAATAAGGAAACTTAATTCCATTCATGAGAATTCAGCGCTTTAAGTCACATGAAAAACTCAATCGATTGAAAAGGTTTATTTTACACTCTCGGTTGATGCAATACAACACTAAACTTAACAAGACACAACAACTATACTACACAAGAGAACCTAATTCTATCGTATTTGCAAAAATCGCTAAGTGTTTCAAATATCTTTTTGTATGGGATTGGCCATCAAAATCATGAATGAAACAATCTTCCCAAAGTATAATTGAACCATAAACTTGATTGAATAGTAATTGAGTATTGACATCAAATGTAATTCACTGTCATAAACAACATTTTCACTTTTGACTTAGTAGGAAAATGCAGACATCTGTATGTAAATACGCATGCAGACAAAAAAAACAGTCACTCAAGCGTTGCTTAACATCTTACACATATCAGTCATATTACTGTGTGTGTCCTCACACCATAAGTGTGCTTATACAAAGGTATAGGAAATTGAGTAATCCAAAAGAGAAATAGCAAAAAAGCAACCAAAGCAAAGTGTGTTGCTTGTTTGTATTAGAAATGATTGGGTATTTAAATGTCTGAACTTAAACTTAGAACTATATTTTAATACAGCGTGTTGTCTGGTTAAAAGAATAAAATGCTTCACCTATACAACATCAACAGTTAAAAATCTAACAAATTTGCAAAAGATTTTTTGCAAAATTTGCATCAAACTTAGTTAACTATACTATAACTATATATTCAATCACCATGAGTAAAAAGTTCTTAGAGTTGATCAAAGTATTCTGAAAATTAACTTTTTTCTATAAAGTCATAAATTTTTTAAAAAATTTTAAGCTGAAAAATATACATGAGTCTTATTACTCAGAAATTTTAAAGCTCAACTTAATTTGGTCTCAAATTATTGCAATTGGCAAATGTCGTAAATTCATGTGTGATTTCTGACTGATTCTGCAATCATATTTACAATGCGTTTGTCAACTTTTCCTCTTATTTTGTCCATAAACTTTATACATACAGTCAGCTCGTTGATCTGCACGTCTTGTTTATTTGCAGTTTTTACTGCGGTGAAATGCAGCATCTTTCCTCATCGTATTGTTAACAAAGATGACCACGAAAATGATGATGACAAAGACGACGCTGTTGAGGGATTAAAGTCAAAGCGTGCCGACTAAGTACCCTAATGAGATTTTGTGTCATAGCTCGAATAAAAACATAAACTTTGAAATAACACTTAAGCGTTCCTCGAATTTACTTAACGCAATAAAATGAAACGTTGACCCAAACCAAGAAGTAGCATGGATGGATGATTAATTAAAACAAGAAAAGTTTAGCTGTTTAGTAATAGTTTTAGTTTTGTGCTACGTATTAAATTGGTTTCTGAGTGCAAGTTACACTAGTTAGTGGGACCTTTATTATAAAGATTGTAAAGCAAAGTTTGATTTTCTTCTTTTTTGAAGGCATTTTTTTTGGTTTTTCTACAAAACACACAATAAATATGTGTGCTTTTTTATCTAACCATACTCTGGAGAGATAATAAACCTGATACACATGAAAAGTTCTTGAACGCATCAGCATAAGGATTGAACGTTGGAGCACAATTTAGAAGCAATCCAGTTATATAAAGTATAATAAAAACATTATTAAAAACTTTCACGATATGCTAGCAAAATATTCGCTGCCATTTACAATATCAACTAAAAATAATTATTAATTAAGAATTTTTCAAACTAATGTTCTTTTGATTACACAGTTTAAGAAATGAAACCATTTATTATCGATAAAATTTAAGTGACTGAACTGACCTTTAGATAAATCAGTTCAAGATAATTTATGTAAATACTAGTAAATGACAATTGAAATCCAAAATCATCAATCACTACTTCAGACCATTGCTATTGTTGTGAGAAAAAGTTCTTGCTACGAGTACACACGAAAGTAAAGATGCAACCAGTGCAATGATCATAAATCAAATGCTACAATTATGTAATCTACAAACCCATTGATACTAATACCACCAACAACATTACCATTACAACTAAAAGCACTATCCATCATATAGCTAGAAAGCAGCAAATATGACACCAAAGATAATCGCAAAATGCACACAGTTTAATGCAAAATAAATATCGTTATTTGCTTGTGATAACTGTAGCATTTGCATATGAATGTTCAGAATGATAATTACAATTTGTTTATATTTGCACAAGTATTTGTTAGCAGCATTCAAGTATTTGTAGGTGTGCATGTGCCCAGTACGGTGGCAGTACATTGGCATCAACATAATTTCATTTGCGCAGATTTGAAGCAAAAACGTTGAAGCTCAAGTTGTGCTTAGCGTTGATGCAGACAGTGAATAAAATTTGCTAATGTAACACTTTTACACCCACAAATGAAGAGAAACCAACACAAACCGGTGATGTCTGTGATATATTACTTCGTAAATGTTACAGTTTGTGTACATGTGAATTTAAAGATGTAACGTGTGTGATGCACTCAGTTTTAAAGTGAATGAAGTAACGATATTAATTACACTAATGTGTTTATAATGATGGTTGGTTGGAGAAAAGCAAATAAAATTGCAACAAAAAATTAATGTTATTTTAGAGATAAAGCTTTAAGTGATTGCGTTTCAAAAATGTAGACGAAAATATTCCTTATAGTGGTAGCATTCAGAATTTTAGATAATTTAAGTCTACAAAGTGCTTTAAAAGGCTATTGCGACTACCGAATTGGACTGCACTTAGGTTTGTTGCTCTAAAGCTTACGTTATTTGTGTGTTAGTGAGTGTACAAATGTAAAAGAAAAGTAAATGTGTATGAATGTCTGAAATAAGTTTATTTTTGCAAAATATTGTTAAGCAGAAGCTTATACGAAACAATTTTATGCAATCTCAGATTTGTGCTCACACTTTTTAATTTTTCTTTAAATGTTTTTGCCTAAATTAATTTATTTCCACTTCTTCAACACTTTTTGAATAAAAACCAAGTAGGCATATCTTTAGTTAAACACAAATCAACTGAAGTAACTGCTATTAAATGTCAGAGTATATATTGTATATCATTTCACTCCAATTGCCTTTGTGGTATTTCCGATATGCTATTTAGGCTACGGAAGCAAACTATTACATATATGTATGTATGCAAATCTCTCTTCTTACCTAACTATGCTCTCATTGAGATAATCTTTAACTTGAGGTACCATTTAGTATTGTGTGACAATATGAGGATGCGCCTTTTTGTTTCTGCTTTGTGTTGAAATAATTACATTCGCTACTAAACTTCATGCTTTTACCAACTAGGAAAGCAACAACAGCACAATGATTTCATAATAATTATCAAGTAGCTACCATTATGTTGCCATGAGAATGTAATAACCATTTTTTGGTTTGAGGTTTTTCAGCAATTCAATGTGTTACACAATGCCATTTAGTGCGTTTCGTCATTCACAAAAAGATATATTTTCATATACTGATAAATGTGTCAATGTGCGATTGTTAAAATAATTAAAACATGGCTTTGCTGCATGAGGATAATAGAAGTGATGACACATGTTGTATGTGCTGCAGATACTTAATTGCATAGAACTAAATACAGTAGCTTTATGACACTTAAGAGTACTATGTAATGTATTAGGTAATAATTTGGAGATTTTTAAACGGTTTTATTTTCATTGAAAATAAATTGGCATTGAATTCATGCTGCAATTCATACAAAATTGTGACGATATAGCAAAAAAGCAATTTTATTAAAAATAAAAAAACAGTAATAAAGAACTTTTCACAGTTTTTGAAGGTTTGACACTTATAAGTGTGGATTCGAGTATGCAGCTGGAACGTTAAAGACACTGTAATACAACGTCCAAAAGCGATATTGCTCAAAAGGGATTTCGTCATGTTGCCTAATAATTTCCCGAAGAAATTAATTTGAAATAATATTTGAGAGTTGTGATACCTTTGACTTTAACTTGGATATCATAGCACTTTCAGGACATATGATAACAAAAATTAATCGTAAAGCCCAAAGAAAAGTATCAATACGGCCAACTAAAGTGAATCTTGTTGCCTAAAAAGGAAAAATTAAAAAAAAAATATCGCCTGTTGAAACAGAAATGCCATAAAGTTTAAGTTTGCATGAAAGATCGCTAAAATGTGTTGGATTGTGATATTTCTTTAGAAGGATATTTTTATAAATTCCTCATTTGTGATATTTGATAGCATAGATCTAGAAAAATTAGACATAGCTTATTGCCATTGACGGTGGTATGTTTTTTGAACAAAACCTACATTTACAGAAAAACAGCGAACACGTATTTGTTTGTGAACTTTGTTTCATTTAAAGTTGCAATAAACTATGCCATAAAGAACTTTTTTTAATTTTTTCTCCAAAAATATATTTTTCGGCACCAAAGTTTTATTATCCAAACAACGGTTTTCACCAACCACCAAAAAGGCTTCGTACATAAAGAATTAAAAGTTAGCTGCAGTAAAGAACTTTTGCAGTTGGTAAATTCCTTTGGGTCCTCTTAGCTCTACACAGTTTTCTACATTACCTGCCAGTACATGCTACTTTGATATCAAGTTTCCCACTTGCTTAATTTCTTTTTCTTGTAAATCAGCGACATTAAGGATTCTGTTGAAATTAAGTTAAATTATCCTTTGGGTATTTTGTAGTATTTTTTTTATGTCATTTCTTGTTCTATGGCAGCAACTTTTACTGATGTCTCAAATATTTAATTTAATGAAGTGATAATTTGTTAAGTTTTTTCAAAGCAACCAAGTAAGCGCCAGCCAACCAAGTCTTAAGCTCTACAACTTTTACATTTGCTAGCGAACTTATTTAACTTTTAAAGCAAAGTGTTAATAGTGCTGCAAGAAAATCCTTTATAGGATTTAAAAAGCTCTTACTTTTTAGAATCAACGAAGCGAAATTTCATTAAAATTTTTAAAATAGGAAGGTACTTTAACTTTGAATGAAATGAGCTTCTTAGAAAATAGTAATATGTGTTTTTTTTTTAAGTTAAAATAAATCTTAATTATAAACTTTAAATTAAGTTTAGTAATAAGAAGCTAAACAAAATATTTATATATGTATGTATATGTTATTTATTTATGTTTAAGATGTAATAAATGACTGTTTTGCTCAATACTTAGTAATTTTTTATGTATGTATTTATGAAACATTTGTAATAAGAAATTGCAATAAAATGCTCTTAATTTTTTACGTTTAAATTTTTAGCTTTAAAAACATCGACTTGTCTACTGCAATTGACTGTATATCCTTGCAACAATTTGTAGCTGGCTTGTTGCATTCATGCAGTCTTTGTTATTATGCTGTCGTTAGCGCTTGTCTTTGTACTTCAAATCTATGATTCTCTTATTTTATTCTTCAAAATATTCGCCTTTATTCAATTGAAGTTTTTCTCATTTATTTATTACTTTTCTACAATGGCTGGACCTTCGTTGTACGAATCTTCATTATTTGATTTGATGGAATTTCACGAATACAATTTGAGCAGTTTCATCATGAAAAACATGCTGTACAAATACATTGATGCTATATATAGTCCTATAAACAATAGAAGTGAGTACAATTCTAATGCACTCCTTTGTACCATACGGTTTTCAAGTTTCGAATCGCTAAAGTCAATAAAGAATATTTTCATTTTTGTGCAATTGCCAATAGAAGGCAGACAATTTTTGTAAATTGCTTTGTTATTTGCGGCAGTGGTACTTCATCTGCATTATGATTTGATATAAATAAATAAGCTTTCATTGGATTTATGTGAATCGTAGCCAGGCTGATATAAAGATAAATAATAAAAACAAAGAAAGTGCCAGTCAATTAAATCTTTTCATTAAGACTTTGTATTGTATTTAATTCCTAAATCATGTTGAAGTTGTATGATAATGTGTAGAATTTGATAAAGTTTGACAGTTTTAGACCACGGCAGTGTCTAAATATAAACGTCTAGTAGATTTATTGTTTTTAAGCAGAATATTAAAGTGAATAACGCGTGCATTGCAAAAGTTATAATTTTTTTTACCATACGTAGCTCTGAACCTTAGCGCGATCTTAAAAAGGTTAATTATATCAGACTTGATTTTCCCTTGGAGCTTGGAATTCAATGCATAAGAGTTTTTCCTTTACCTGGTTAGCTTTGCTCGTATTCATTTTAATTTATATTGAGTCATTTGTCATGTGTTCTACAGTACAGTTCTACATACATTCTTAAGTTTGAATATTTCATCCCATTCCTTCACCGCTACTGTTAGTGCCTTTGTTCATTTCAGCAACATACTGATTCCTCTCAATGTTACTTTGATTTTTTCCCACTTTCTAAATATTGTTAATTTGAATCACATAACAAATTGAAAATGACGAGAGTTGCTAGCACGCAGCCAAAAGTTCTTGGGATATGCAAAGATTAGAACGCAAGAACTGTTTTTGCCAAGTATTTTCTTTTTATATGTAATTCTATATATTCTGCTGTAATGTGAGAATCAGAATTGCATTGCACATAATATGTTGGTATGTTTTAAAATTTTTTTCCACACTTGCATCTGAAAAAAAAAGTAAAATTTAATTTTTTTTTTCATTTGTGGCACATTATTTTGATTTTTTTTTTTTTCCTGTAACAAAAAGTTTTAATTACATTTTAATTAAAAACTATGAGTGAAACCTTTTACCGTAGAATGTGTGTAAAAATATGAAAAAAGGGGAGCAAAAAATAAAAGAACATTTGAAAATGAAACTTGCACATATTATTTTTATTTTGCTGGTGCTTAAATAATTGCAACAGTTTTATGATGAAAAAATTTATTAAAAAAAATGTTTTTTTGTCTTCAGAGATAAAATGTAGATTTGGAGAAAAAATTCTGAATGCTCCATAACATAAGAAAGAAGTTTTTTTCGAAAACAAAAATTGTATCCAAAATAAAAGTTTCGAGTTGCAGATAATTGTGTCAAGACCAATCAATGTGATGCAACAAGACTTCTGAAATCCATAAGACCCCTAACTTCGATCCAAACTAAAAAAAATATTTGCTCGCTTATTTTTTTATGGAAAATAATGTTACATCAGTTAAAAATTTCTACGAAAACAGAAGGACTTGAGTCCCGTACAATTTGAGACAGATACAGTTCTTAATAGTTTTTTAATAAAAAAAAAAACTCTTTATACATTTAAATGCTGCTTTTTATTTAATCCTTTCGAAAAAAAAAATTCACCTCTGACAACATTAAATACTCCATGTTGTTCAGTTATGCTTAGTAAAATATTACTTTAAATGTCTTTTTAAATATTCTTCTGCTTAATTGCATTAACCAACGAGGGCACTTACGTAATTCACATTAGCATTCATTTATAAAAATTACATAAAAATAGTATTATATAAAATAATTAAGTCATATTAAATATCCTGGCTGCAGTCGCTTCCATTTATATTGACTTTTATTTTTTATTTTTAAAAACGATAATCAACGTTATGATATCATTGCGTTCATTAAAACTTTTAATATCTTTAATGGCAACAACAAAAACATTTCCATCAACACGAGGCTTTTATTGAATTATATCGTTACTTTAATAATGCTGTCACTCATTGCCCGCTCATAGTTACTGTTGTTGTCATTTTTGTAATTGCAATGCTGATGTGCGGATATTAAAAAAAAAGTATTCATAATTAAAATTTACATTTTTAAGCGTGTTATTAAAATTTTTACCGCATTTTACATGTGCTGAAATTATAAGGAGGTTCCGAATTTTTTTTTTAAATATTAAGTTAATTTTAAATATAACGAGTAATTTTGCTTAAAACATCGTTTTGTATGCTTAAGATCACAAAATAATTTTCAACAAAATGACCTAATTTTTCAATAATAAATTTTTCTATAAATAAATGTTTTTTGTTACTTTTCGTGGATTAGATTTGATAGGTAATTTTTTTAACATTTTTCTTTTTTTTAACTTTTTTTTTTTTGATGGTTTCAAATGCATCTTTAATTTTTTTATTTTTCACGAAGACTATGAAACTTAGGTTGAGGTGGAGAAATCTTAAATTTATAGAACACCCTAAATAGTTGTACTCTATGACCATTTCATAATTAATATTTTACATATTTACAATTATTTTCAATATATGAGCTGCATATACAAATGGGTTTATTTACAAATGTTGCTCTTATTAATACTTTAAGTTTTATGTTATTTGAAAATTATTATTAAACTGACCTCTTTCAACTTTAGCAATATTACAATAGGTGCGTTTAAGAACATGAACCATATGAAATCATTTTTTGAAATGATTTGTTTATTTTCTATTGATTCAGAAAATAGAGCTTTGTATTTTAAAATCATGTAATTTGGAAGATTAAATCAATCTATATATATTTTAAGGTAATCCAAGTAAAAATTATTGACTTATTTAAAAAAAAAAGTATTTAAAAAATGTATACAAAAATTAACACTTGCGTAGTCTTTTTGAATTATCTTTTTTTTCATGGATTAATATCTACACTTGCTATGTGTTATTACTTTGTTAGCTCGAATTTTTTTTATCTTACGTTTATAGTAAGTAAAATGTTAGAAGATGCTGCAAGGTAAATATTGTCTGGCAATACAATCATGATTAGAGGGTAGTAGAGGGTATTTGTTGCAGGTCCTTAGTGTGTATTTAGCTTTTCCTATCAATTGTGGAAAAGTTGTTTATTGAAAGTCAACAAGAATTTTCTTCATATTCTCAATTATTTTTCAATCAATTTTATTGCTAAATTTCTAACGAGCCAGATTACTTGTTATGAGAATTTCTGTGCTTTGTTTGTTTGCGTAAAATATTTATTATTAATATAATCACTTTACGTTCTTGGTTGTTACAGATTATACTTAAAAAAATAATTTCATGGACAGTACTTTCAAATAAAAGTATTTTTAAAATATTTACTTGTTTTCTTTATTTGCACAGAAATCTCTTTTTTCAGTGTAATCTAAGCTCAGTAGCGGTCTTTACACAGCATCTGGCTAAAATAAGTATAACAGCATGAACAAGTTTTTATACATAGAAAAAAAAATTTACATTCAAAAATTCAGATAAAATTCTCAAATCCAATAATAAGATCTGATGAGAATACCGCTGGAGTTTGTCTCAAGTCCCAAAGGCTTATAGTTGTGAAACAAAAGTTTATTCTGATTTATTCGAAAAGTTAAGTTATAAAAGAGCAAAAATTTAATTAATTTGTGGCCAAACAAAATTACTAAGTAATCAGATTATCAATAAATTTTCAACTGAATTCCGTAATTTTCTTATTTTTTTAACTTTTTCTGTTCCAAATTTTATTCTTCCGCTTCTGAATAATTTCATAATTTCCTTCCACTTGTTTTACTTGTAGTGCGATTTAAATACGGAAGTTAAAACTTTTTACCCTCATATCCTTAGGGGTTTATAAGCTCATAACAAAAAACTTTTCGATATTATTCTCTGTAGCAAGCAAATTGTGCAAATTTTTAATTGTGCTTGATGGCAACACTGATTGTTTTCTTAATTTTTATCAAAACATTATTTCTTTGCGCCAGTATTTGTTTTATTACCAAAACGTCAACATTGAATACACGTACTCACACACACACATACACTTACCTTTGTGGTTAAACGCACATGTGTAACTTTAAGCGTATGTCAGTAAAGTATTTTCTAGCAGCAAACGTGATTCTTGCACAATGTAGGGTGAGTTGTACATCAGTGGCGCACCTTTTTTAAATAACTGTAATTTTACGTTCTTATAATTTCATAATATTTATTTATGAACTAATGCTATAAGTTCTTAATGGGAAAATCGTAAAGATAAACCAATGGTAAGTGGTAAAAAAGTTAAAAAGAAAATTTGTATTTTTTTTTTTTTGGGTAAACCTTAAAAAAATTATTAACTGGGATGGTAAAATCAGTACATGTTTTACTTAGATCTGCACTCAGACAATAAGCACATTGTTTTGAGGTGTGCCACTACTGAGCAAATAACGACGCTCAGTTTTTCATGTAGGCTCTTTTTTTTAAAAATATCAACAACTTTAAATTTTCATATAGAAGTTGCTGATTATAATAACCATCGATTACAGAACAACTTTTCGAAAACTCGAATAGAACCACTAATGGAACCACGCCACTGTTCAGTACTTTCCCAATGTGCGTGTGAAAGGCCAAATTAAGTTTGCATATAAAGTTTTGTCATTGTAGCGCTTAGGGGGAAAATTTTGTTGGTTTTTAGTTTATTTATATTCGCTACACATGGGATGCGCTATTTTTGAGCACAAATAAAATTTGATTAAATGAGCATGGTTCTGAAAGTTAATTTGCTTGAGGCAAAACTAAAGTTGTTTGATATCTTCCAACTTTTTTTTAATAAATGTACAGTAGTAAATATATTTATTTAAGAAAATAAATATGTTACTGGTATTGATTTATTTATGAATGAGAACAAAAAGCAAAAATAAAGGCATTATTTTAAATTTATTTGCATTAACGATTTTTGATTAATTTGTTTGATACTAAGAATATTTTTGTCTTTCGATATCTTTTAATGCTTTCGATATAAAAAAATATTGTTCATTGATTGTGACAATAAAGTATAAAAGAAAATTTTTTCATTTATTTGTGGTATTCGTTCTTCTTCTTCAAAAAAAAAAAATTCGCAAAGTATCGGTTTAGTTTGGAAAGTGAGTAAGTCCTTGCTGCTCGCTCCTCTTGTTCAAGTGTTCGAGAAATTTACTTTTACAGATGCACTATTTGCTGATTTCGGTAGTGGTAGTTTAGACCGATGTGCATTTTATTATTATTATTATTAGTATCAGTTTTCAATTCTTTATACTTGTATAATAGCATCTATGCTTTTGTATACATTCCTGCGTAGCAATACCATGATGATATCCTAATGTTGTTGGCAGTGAAAGATAAATGAGAGAAGGACTAAATATTTGCACGTTCTTTTCAAAAAAATAATACTAACGTTAAATATCATTTTTGTTGGATTTCGCTCGTCAAAATTTTTCAAGGATATTATATTCACTTTCTTCAGAGAAGAGTTTTATGTGTGCTCTTGTTTCTGTATATAATTTATTTAATCCTTTTCAAACTGTGTCTTTCATAGAGAAAGCTTCACAAAATTATAATGACAACTTTTTGTTTGTCCTATGAATATTACATAAACTAACATAGATTTAAAAAATAATTAAACAGAATATATCCTTTGAAATGTAAAACGCGCATACAACTTAAGTGTGCTTTAATGACATCACTTATGACCTTGCTGTTAAAACAGTTAAAAGGTGCCCTTTTACAAATAAAAGAGTGACATATTTTTTAGGAAATTTGGCATTAGAATGTATTTTACAGTTTATTTTGTTGACCATGCATTTATAAAAATTTTGCAAAATATCTGGAATAAAAAATATAAACACATAAAATAATCTTATATTTGTTTGCTTGTTACCTCAAGCCAATTGAATTGCTGGTTTAAAAAATTGAATTCAAGAAAGTAGTAAATGTACTCGTAACCTATAAAATTATATATGAATCAATCTAATCTTCTCAGAACCAATCGTTTACCAATAACAAATTCATTATTTTGAATTATTTAATATCCTTATGAGGTTACACAAACTAAACACTTGTATCTTTCCTCAAATACATACAATCATTCACTCAGCTATGAAGTATTATTTTTCCCAGGAATCACTTCAATAGTGTTTAAATTATTTTCCACATCGATTGTAACCTAAACACTTAAGTACATGAGGTACTCATTAACAGTCCATGCAACAGAAAAGTGTGCTGCTGCTGGTTGATATTTTTTCATGTTGTATTTTTATTTTTGTATTTTTATTAAAGGACAAAAGAAGAAAGATAATAAAATTGTATAGCTTCATAGGAATAGAAAAAAAACTGCAAATACTGAAATTCATTGGGTCACTTCGCAACTTAAGAAACGTACAGCAGCTTAAGCTCTCTTGAGAAAAAAATCGTTTCTGCGTATTGAATTTGTTTTGGTATTTTTTGATGGCTTTTATGTTTCTAAGAATTAAGAAATCTATAAAAAGGTCAAGGTTTCTTGTATTAATAATAAAGTGTCTTTAGTAGTTCACACACATTTTTACTTAATTTATGTTCATAAATTGCTAAAGTCTTATAATGCATGCGCTAATGTTAGCAGGATCGTCTTTAATTACATTTTATAGCGTTACAGAGTACACTACATATTTACTTTTTTTTAGTTGCGTACTTTGGCTTGTTTCCTATTTTATTTATGACCCAATCATAAGCTTCCTGGGTCTGTGGTTTTAGCTAAAATGTCATTACTTTTTATCACAGTATCATTGCTCTAAGTAAATAATTATAAAATTAATTAATAAAAAATTAAATGAAAAATTATTTGAGTTAAATTATAAACAGATTTTGAATTTTAATTTGCCTTAAGTGGTATTTTTTAATAATGCAATCTGTACCAAATATGAAAATTGATTGAGAATCCATAGTACAAATAAGCAAATTTTTAGTCGATTGCTTAGTATTAGATAGAATTGTTTTACCTACAGCAGCTCTTACGAACATATTTTTAAAACTATAACATACCAGTACTATGTTAATTAATTTAGTCATATCACAAAAATCAAGAGCTAGGAGTCTTGGTTTGCGTAAATTCTTTATATATATATTTGTAAGCACATATTCTTATGTCTTTCTGTTACAGTATATCTTCTTTGGCTAACCCTCTTTCGCTTCTCTTTAGCATAAAAAACCATTGCATAAACCTGCGATTAACTTATATTTAACTTTATAAGTAAACGCTACCAGCAAAAAGAATTTTTCTTGTACTTTCAATGTTTTCATTTTTTTTTATTTTACCTTATTACCCTTATTAGCGTTAACTTTGCAAAGTTAATGAAAGACCCATTAATGAACAAAGCAGCTATGTTACGGCAGCGCTTGTTCGCGGAAAAGTTTCACCCTTTTTTATTGTGTAGATTGCTGTGTTGTTTTTCAAAGTTCACAAAAAAAAAAGTAGCATAAAATTGAAAAAGTTTACAAAATTTGTTGATATTGTAATTTTCGGCTTTATATTTATTAACTGACCCTTTTAAATTATTACTTTATTCACACCGTCTTATTAGCTGCTAATTTCCTGCTAACACTTTTCTTTGCAATTAAATTTGATTATATGGTTGTAACCCTCAATTACCAAGGAAAAGTTAATAAAGTTTTTCACTACAGGGATTGAAAAATGTTAATTTTTTGTCTTATAAATAATTATATGTATATCTGTCAATAAAAATCTAGTACATACATAAAAGCATATTCAGTCAAAATAAAGTCATTTTCAGTTTTCTTTCATAGAAATTAAAAAAAGCTGCAGACTTTAAATGAACTGGTAACTTTTGACATCAATATTTATAGTAAATCCATATGAAAGTCAAGCTTCAATGTACGAGTGTACATGAAAAATCACACACACAGCGACACTCACTTGCTGTTAAAAAAAGAGCAGAAGATTATAACGGAAAACAGCAATAAAAATGCATTTTAATGAGCAACGTGAAATATAAATATGAATATGAAACCATGAATGTCAGGGTAAAAATAATAATGCTAGTACTTGCATTGGAATTCCTTTGAAGTGGAATATGGTTAGTTGCGTAGATATGTGACTTTTTAGCGATGCAAAATTACTAAGTATGTAGTACATATTCTCATCTTTCAGAACATTAAAATTCTGATCCAAGAAATGATCGTGATATATTGAGACTTCTGCCATTTCATAGCTTATATCAAACAGTAAGCTATCTATTTACTGTATAACTTTTAATGAAATTTTTAAACTAAAATTCGTAAGTGGATCAAAAATTATTCAAAAAGTTTTGAAATTCTGTACGAAATACAAAGACAGCTTGCCAAAAGAACAATAAGTCTGGCTTGTCAGTTAGCGTAGGTTTTTCATCTCTATGCTATGTTTGAGTTAAATTTTAATTTTCTACAATAAAAGCCCAAATAGAAGAAATAAAGAATTGTGCTTAGTGCACACAATGAAACTTGTTTGCTGGTATAAAGCTAACCTCTTCAAATATCGATTAAGTCAACCATTTTTATATCTCATTTTATTTTTCATTTGACTGCAGTTTAACATCACACTCGCAACATTTCATTAACGGTTTCATTTAAGATGTAGCGCTAAATTTTAAAAGTGCCCTCATGCTGCTTGCTGACTTCAATCGTCTTTTTTATCTTTATCCTTTTAGTCGCCATCGCAATCAAATCATCACAATCATCGTCAGCATAATGATGATGCCAGTGTTGCACAATACGTAAACATTTTGTGAAAATGAAAAGACAACAAAAAAAAAGCAGATGAGACATGCGAATGTAGCTCTAAAACAAACAAAAAAAAAAGCAAAATAGAAATGAGAATTTAAAAGGAAAACCTACATAGCTGTGAAAAAAGCATTACGACTTTGTCACACGGCGTTACTTTTGTGTTGCTGTTGCTATTGGATTTTTTCGTCACTATTTTAAGGTTTTTTTCGTATGTACAACTAAATTTGTGGGACATTGCTTGCAGTTGTAAAAGATTTTGTTTTTGCTTAATGCAGTGCGTACGCAAATTTGCTATTTTTTGTATCCATTTGTCATAGGTCGCGTTTTTTACTTAAATTTATTAAAGCTGAATGAATTCAAAAGATCATGCATATTTACTACTATTTTGCACTGTAATATTTTTACGGTAACATAACACTTAAAAATGGCAATCGCTAACATTCTGCCAAAATGCAGCGCATACTTCTTCATGCATGTGAATGGAAGGGACTAAAGTCAACAATCAGGCAACATTGTCCACTTGCGCACATTATTGCCAATTTTTTTTTTTTTTTGCTTTTCAAAATTTTGAGGCAGACTTTCATTCTACTGTATCTTTTTCATATAAATGACACCATAAATATTTATTAAATAAAATTTTTAACAAAAGCAGAGTCCCACAAGAATCGCGTTGTTGCTTCCATAAATCAGAATAAAAAATTTTTTAACGTACAGCAAAAAAAATGTTAAAAAATATTCTTAAAACAAAGCGCAGTAATCCTTGATATAAAAAAAAACAAGTTATGTATTTTTTTTAAAATAAAAAATAGAGTTTGCTGACTTTTCTATGCAAATAATTCAAGTTTTTTCAAAGCACATGCAGAACCATAGACTTTGTTGCTACAACAATGCAATCGTGTGCAATTTGCACTTGAATGCAATTTAGTAACTGTAAATATGCAAATGTGCTGACGGATATAAAGGAATACAAGTATACCAGCGTTGAATGCATTGAACATCTTTTTTACAACGTATGGCTTGTAACACTTAGTACCATCAAAGGTGCGAGCATTTTAATATTTTTTACAGCCATTTCATTTATATACGGAATTGTAAATTGTGTTGACAACTAAAAATTTGCAATATTTCTTGCAAATTTGTTACAATAATTGACTGCATTGGCCCATCCAATTTTCTTTTTAAAATAAGTATAAAGATATAAATTGAAGATTGCCAGACCTCAGGCGCTCAAGCTCATTTTTGCATGACGTTGAAGTAACTTTTAAAAAATTATTCATTTGCAATAATTTCATTTCATTTCATTTAAATTAACAGCAAAAGGTGCATACAATTTGAATGACAACGGAAAATAGCATCAAAAGACATGAAAGAAAGATATTCTGCTGAAATTTACGATTAAAAATTAAAATAAAAACTGAGTGCATAAAGGATTCTCAGCACGAAATTGCTATGCGTGAAACGGCGCGCACTGAGGCCACTCAAAAAATTATCAATACAAATGTGAAATGTTCGGTAAGCCACGCGTAAGCAGCATATATGATGCCTGCAAATAAGAGCTGCGACGAAGTAGCTACTGGAAATGTACATTTTAACAAAAAGCACTTTATCGAAGTTTGCTTGAAAGTTTAACACATAAAAAGAAATAAATAAATTAAAAATATATTCAAAAGTGTAAGTGGTGATTGTATAAAATCTGTAAATATAGTTTTAAAATATTTTTCCGATTTTTATTTACTATTTCCGTGGTTTTTATCAATGTGTTCTTTAAAAATAAATTAATTAAATTTATTTGCCTTGGGCTGTGCAAGCAATTTAATTTTAAATGGTAATGCGATTTACATTGAGCTTAACTAATTTTGTTTACTAATGCAATAATATGAAAATTATATTAAAAATTTCTTCAATTTCCTGCGGTGCATACAACCAAAATTATATCTACATATGAAGTAAAGAAAAAAACTCTAACTTGACGTATGAGTACCATTTAATTTATTTTGAGAGCATTGAACAAAGTGTGTACACTTGTATAACCTTTCAAAATTTTAATTTGTTTTTAAATGCAATGTCGATGGATCTGCAGAATTCATTCATACCATAAAATTATACATTTTTAATTATTACACTTTTTTAAATTGTGGCTTTGATTGTTTTTGTAAACGAATTGCAGAATTACTTTACCAATTAACCAACACTTGAATTATTGCGAAGTTTCTCACCGCAGCATCACAATGCTTTATTTGATTTCTTTCGAAATTCCTCGGGATTTAATTATTACAAAAAACAATGAATTATAAAGAATTAAAAAGAGCTTGTGAAGCAAAACCACAAAATTAAACTCAAGTTTTTCTTATGGCACTTAACGCTTCAGTGATTAGTAATGCTAATGAAAAAACTTGAGCAATAGTCCATATGAACATTCATGTGCACGAGGGCATGTAAAGTACCATTATTGAAAACCTCTACTACTACTTGAATTATTGAAACACACGCACTCCCACATGAATGGGCTTTGCACTAATACCACAATATTTGTTTGTTTTATTTTTTTTTTTCATATGATCTCATGCGCAAATATATATCATGTTGATGATGGCATGATGATGCTGCTTCCAAAATCCATTTACAAAATTTCAATTAAAAATAAAATTGTTTGAGCATTAGCTTAGATTGTGTGTATTTATTTCATATTTTCATTGCTTTGTTTGTCATGGGAATTTTCATTACATTGTGGACCATAATGCGCACATAATAAAATATTTTATTTATTACTGGTTGAACCTTTTCATAAAATTCTCATTTTTAACATTTTTTAAAATAAAAAACTTGAAAAATATGTTGCATTTTATGAAATGAATTACTTAATCAAAAATTTTGTAAAGCATGCTTCGTCAAAACATAAGGCATTACGTAATAAATATATTCTTGTTTTTCTAAAAAGAAGTAAAAAAAGAGTACGCAAGTATTTTAAGAATAAATATTATATTGTTGGAGTTTTCAATGAAATATTTGAAATTATTTTTTTAGCTTTTAGTTAGAAGTCCTATTATCCGATCACAAATTCAAGTTACATATATCGAAGAAACGGATTTACACTCTAACGCCTACTATTTTTAAGGAATTTGAAAATTTTATATGCTCCTGCACATAAATATTTGTGTACCTACAGAACTCAATTTGTTTTTATATTTTTACATAAAGCATAAATAATCGAAACATTTGGAAATTTAAATTGGTTTGGTTATAGTACCTCGTTAGATTTAGTGTGAATAAGTATTAAAATTTCCGAAATTGTTAGAAAATTATAAAACACCATCACAATATTAAAATTTTGATTATGTTTTGAACTGATTTATGTTAAAATCAGTAGCTGAGTTAAAAACATTCCTTAACTCTAACAAAATATTCGTTTATTTATGCTCAAATCAAAATTGCAAAACATATTTAGAATTGAGTTTTTCAATTTTTGCCAGTAAATTGTTTTCTATAGCTACTGATTTCAATTGCTATTAAATGAAGTTGGTGCACAAATTTTAACAACTAGAACTAAAATTTTCAATAAATATTTTCTATTGTCAGTGCAAAGGGCAAATATCATGTAATTTGTCGCCTGAAACAAAACAAAAATCATTGTGAACATACAAAAGAAAAATTACATGAAAACTGTATGAAATGCACAGGTGTCAGGAAAACCACAACAGCAAGTATGTGTGCACAACAAGAAAAAAAAGCACTGAAGTAAAAAAAATAGAAGAGAAATCATATGACATATAAAAATATGAACATCAAATAAATCTGTGTCAGAAAAAAATTGCATTTTTATGCAAATAAAATAAAGACAATGACAAAAAGCACAGCATTCAACATCATAATGATAAAAAACAAACCAAGTGACAACGTTATGCTGACGACCTCTAATGATTTGAAACACAAGAGATCAACAGCAGCAGCGAATGTGGCAGTCATGTGCAGTCAACAATAGAAAATATAAATAAATTCAAAGAAATAATAATTTCACGAAAACTTTTATATGCGCAGGTAGGTGATTTAAAAAATGATATTCATGTGTAAAAAGGTTACACTGGAAAAATAAGAAAAAGTTTAAATATTTTTATTTTGTGTTAGCTAAGACTTGTACAGATGAAATGTTCAAAATTTAAAAAAAATTGTCAAAAATTTGATTAAGGACTGTAATAAACTCTTTACTTGTAGACTACAGCTGGAATGTAGTTGGTCGAAATTATACTATTATTAAAGTTCATATTATTAAAGACACTATTTTCAATGCTTATTATAGATATTATTATAGTTATGTCCCCAAAAATAACATAGGTAAGCACCGCTAATTCAAGCTAAAATGTGCAGATATTATAGAAGTCGGATACAAGTTTAATTTCAAACTGTTAAGAATGAAACAGCTACACCAGAACCTTTCTTTAGTGTAATAAAAGTTGTGCAGAAGGAAATTTACTCACATTTGAATTAAATTTCCATATAGAATAAATAAAATATAAATAAATAAAATCAGTTTTGTAAGGAAAAAAAACAAATCACTTATGTAGAGATCAAATACTTAGAAATGAAAAGTAATTTTATAAGGACTCTTACTTCATTGTATAAGTTGCTCTAGATATCTCTTTAAATATATATTTTTTCTATCTGTGCTCTTTATACCATGACAATAGAAAATTTTTTAACTTGACTTATTTTCCTGAAACCATTTTTTTGAGTGATTTTTGCATATTGTGCTCAATGGTTTTATATTTCAAATAAAATAATTTATTTGAATAAATCTGCACAAAAGCAATACATTAAAATGTATAATACTTTTCTCAATAGTTGAAATTCGTTCTCTGTTGCAATTTTAAAAACTTGCACCATTGCCTCTTCATAGCAGTGGAGTTTCTTAAGCAAGATTATATATTCTCATTTCCATCCAAACCGCTGGTTAGGAATACACATTAGTGAAATGATAGTATATACTGAAAAACTAGTTTACAGAAAATAGGCGGTTTGCATTTTAAGAAAAGTCAATAATTCAAAGCCATGGAAATTAAAGCGCTAAATTTTCTATTATCTTTTTTTGGTTAAATACAAGTTGTATATTATACCTCTAGTGTCACATAGAAATGAGTGAACTTTGTCAAAAAAATCAAGCAAACTTGATTGTACATAATTTTTGTTTTTTAAATTGACTAAAAATTATTTCCTTCTCCTGTTTTTCACCAAAATTATGCAAACATATTTCATAAAGTTAAATTTTTTTTCTTGTAATCAAGGGGTTTATTAATACTTAATTTCCAAAATAATTTTCCTTAAATCATTCCCGTTGTTAGTACTTTTTTATCTCCTAGCATTACCTAATGCAATTTTTTTTTATAAATAAGAAATAACTAAGTTCATCAGCATCTAAATTAAATATTTGCTCAATTTTAAGTTAAAGCTGTTTAAGTTCTTGGCGGTAAATTTCTTTTAAATACAAATTGACTTAATTCTATATCTCTTTAGTTTAGAAATATGTAGAAAAGACTAGCACAACCTGCAGCAGCATACATTTTAACACCTCTAAAACTTTATCATTGAGATTAAATTTTTAAGTTTTTTCACTTCTTCTTCTGCAACTTTTTATATATAAGCTAAAAATAGCAATTGTCCTTGCTTAGCCTGCAACCTGCAAGTGCACATTTTCTATGTACTTGCAGTCTCAGATTTCGCCATTCCTAGTAAAGAATTTTTCCCTCACTAAGCTAAAAGTTATGAGAAAAATTACGGAAAAATGCTGCCGCAGGCCAAACCAGCATTAAACAAGCCTAGGTAAACCAAAGTGTTCGCATGCATATACACAGCCACAGGCAGATATAAATTTAGCTTAAGTTTATGATATACACTTCGTACGTATGTATGTAAATCTACTTTTATGTATTTATTGTAGAAATGTAGCGTTGTTTTCTGTGTACGTAAGTATGAGTCTGTCTGTATTTACCTTGCGTCGGTGTCTGCTTGTCCTTAATTGGTACAAAGTAGTTTTACCGGATTAAATATGATAATAATTTTCATTTTCACAATCGACGTCAGTGGACACTTTGTAGATAAGGGGATTATAGTATATAAATGTTGTGTCGTAGCTATAATAATAATATGGCTAAAAAGAATAAGATTTTTCGAACTTAAAAATATAAAAAATAGAAGATGTTATAGCTTTGCGGCTAAATTTTGCTAATTATCAGAATTTCTTTGCTTGATTTTTTTCTAGTGTAAGTCCATTCGTGATGAAATGTCAACCAATACTAAAAATATCATAACAATTAGTCACAATTCATGCGTGATATGACATAAAATCTACACTGAAAAAAGTACATCGAAGAAAAGCGCGATTTAATTATGGAAAATACCAAGTTCATAACGGCTCAGAAATATCTTTAGTAACATTTTCATGCAGTTTAAATTTATCTAAATAAACTATTACATATAACATGAATATTTAACTTAGCTCATCAGTTTTCATGCGTATAATCTAAGAACTTTCCAATTTTCTTTTCATTTTTATTTCAAAAAAATAGTAATTCTATTGTTTCATGGTGTTTCATTTCTCATTTGCATATTGCCATACATCAGATAGAACTCTTTTTATGTATTGCACATTACGAGTGCAACAAAAAACAAAGCGACGAAGAAGAAAACAAAGAAATCCTTAAAAATATGTCAACAATCAACAGTCGGCAGTCAACAGTCAGCACTGAATGAATGTATGAGGTGGTGGCAGCTCATTATTTTACGCAGACAGGTACCTCCTTTTAATGTTGTGACTTTTTGGCACAGATGCGGGTGATGATAACAACAAAATTTCCAGTGTATGCTTACTTTGCGTCACGATGTTTGTAAAGCTTTTTTTGCAACTGAACTATCCTTTTGTGTTGTCTTTTCTAAAGTCTCGCTAATTTATTGCAGAAACCAGATATTGTAAGAGAGCATGACAGCAGCAGCGTAGATGGCTGATGCCAAAATAGTTAAGCTGATTAAAATGCTAGAGTGTGTAGCTTTGGCTGGAGGTTGACAATTTAATAGCTGGAATTTTTTTTTGCAAATAATTTGAAAAAGCTTCGTACACAAAATCAGCGCAACTATTTTAGATATTATGACGAAAGCAATGTGCGCGCATGCGATTGAAAATGTGCATCCTATGTGCTGGTGCATTACACCGCACAGCATTTTTCTCATCATAATTTTAAAATAATTGTGACTAGTTACTGTTCTTAATGGAAAGGTTTTAAGTGAAGACTCATTTTTAGTTGAAAATTTTAGCGGTCAGATATCGCAAACTATAAAATTTACTACTGCAAATTTTAGAAAAAATATATGGGCACTTAATTTCAGTGACCAATACATACACTGACCACGGATTTTTAGATTCAAATTCTCCAAAAAATTCCTAAAGGCCAATATTTAAATAATTATCATATTTTAGGAGACTGTAAGCACATCAGAGAATGACTACAAAATTCTAACTGAATTCACAATAAAACATTGTTGTGTTATATCCAATGTGTACAGTTATTGAATGGTTGACATAATTTTGGTTTAATTGAAATTTTTGGCAGATTTTGATTGATTAAATTGAGTTGTCAATGTTTTCATGATACCGTTGAGGGACAGTAAAGATGTCACGGCAAATGTGAGATAAACACAGAGTGAGTTGAAAGTTGTGACTTACCTAGCTGCTATTGTTCTAGTGGATACAGGCTTTTGTTGTTGCTTTAATGGTAACTGATAAATTTGATTTCCTTGTGGATTTCTACGCTGCCATTTAACGCATCAATAGCTGACATGCTGCAATACTGAAGCGACATCATAAGTATTCCAATCTATTGCTGCATTTCGTGACATATGTTTAAATTACGGAAATTAACACACGTATGATGTATTGAAGTGATTTAAGATAGTGTATGTGTAAGTGATTAGGTAAACAAAGGTGTAAATGATACCAGACTATAATTTGAGTGTGGAGTAGTTGGTAGAATGAAAAACTCAATTTATTTGTGCTATCAATATTCATTCTAATTTTTTGTGGAAGAAATTCTACTTAATTTGGTAGCTACACTTAGCTACCAATATTTCTAAGCTTAAAATTTTGTTTTGTTTACCTGGATTATATTAAGCATCCCTATAGCAACTTTTAACTTAATTAAGTTAAGTTATCCTTTGGGTTCGCATATTTAAGGCTGTAAAACTAAGAAATTTTCCTGTGAGCATGTAGCATCAGCATCTTTTGCTTTTTACTTCCTTCAAGTTACTATTCTATTCGCCACAATTTTGCTGTACTAAATTTTTTAATGAAGTGATAATTTGAAAAGTTTTTCACAAAATTCCTTAGATATTTTAACTTACATGTTGCCTTGCTTTCACCGTCAAGTGATTAAACTTTTCGGGTGCATATTTATCTAAGAAGAACTTTTAATCTTATAAAAAAAGCGGATAAAATATTAAGGATTTCAACTATTTTCGTGTGTAAAATTTTTTTCCGATCATAAATCGGTTAGAATAAAAATATAATTTATAAGTTTCGTTTATATTTTGTTATGAAATTTTACACTAGTAGTTTGTAAATTTAATGTATGTACTAGAACGTTACTTAAAATAAGTACATATTGAAAGTCTTGTTAAAAAGCTGCTAGAATTAATTCTACTTTAATATTATAAAATATGCTAAAGAAATGTCAAAGAATATTATGAAGATTAAATACCAAGCCAGCCATTTGTCTATGTCGCAGACAAGAATTCGTGTCCAATGCTGCACTATTTTAATTAAACCCCCGAGAATGCCAACCAACAAACACGTAATAATTTGCGTTTAGAAAACCAAAATTTAATGCACAGTTTTATACCACCGATGACAATGGCTTATTGTAATTTGCATAGATATTAAAATTTCTTATGAGGTCATTAGTAAGCAAAATGAGCAACTGAATTTAAATTGAATACAATATATTATGAAGGCAGTAATTTTGAAGTAAATTTTGAAATAAATTTTCAAAAATAATTATAATTCAACACTTATGTTATGGTAAGAAAAGATTGTTCAAAAATGTTTTTATATTGGCAGTAATAAAGTTAGAGATAGTTCACAAAAAATTCATCGGAAAAAATTATATACGTCAAAAATTGTAATAATATCTGCAGTAGCAGCCTAGACCACAGATAAATATTCTAACTGTGAGTCGTTTAATTCTTCACAAAACCCAAAAATCCCGGATCGGTTGGGTCAAATTCAATTTTTCGATATACAACTTTGTGTAAAAGTATCAGTAATTGTAAAATAAAACGAAACAAAATTATTCAACAATATTTTGTTTGTGCTCTCAGGACTGGATCTACTCCTCCTTGCATTTTTCGTTGGCTGATTGAGGATTAAGCTCCTTCAGAAATCATTACGGAACTGGTCATACAGCTATGTGATGCTGGCACTAACAACACAGTTATTGCTGGATGAGTATCTAGATATTGATAAACACGTTGTATATTTGCCATGGTATCATTCATTTATTTCATCTGTCGAATTGGTTTCTTCCAATGAAAGTGAGCTGTAGTTCGAAAATTTGATACGAGCTGAATGTAATTTTATTGACCAATAGATCACTAAAAATCACTAAATTTTAAGTCGTTTTAGTGAGAAAAATTAATAATGCGACTTTTGTACATTTAAATCATTTAACCAGATATCGAGGATTGTCTACTTCTATTTGGAAACAAAAAAATATCCTCAAAATCACAAAAAAAAAACTCAGCGAAAAATAGAACTTTTCTTTCTGAATTCATAATCAAAACTTTTATGCAAACATGGAACAAAAGAAATAGAAAAAAACTACTTCAACTAAAGTTTTTGTCGACTTATCGCAGCAGGAACAGATTTACAGGAGCTTTTGCTTTTACGCACCGCAACACTTGGTATGCTATGAACGGCTTCCAAACATTCAACATAAACGTTGACTTTTTGCCTGAATGTGTTAGCTTACAATTGCGTGTGCATGTATGTGTGCATGTGTGTGTGTGTGTGTGTATTCGTATTTTGAGTCAAAGCGATTTGCATAAGCCAGATTTGTTTTTAAGCTGCATGAAAATATTTCGAAATGTTTTTTTTTTTTTTTTGTTAGATATGCAAACAACTGTCTTACATGACGTATGAGTAACTTTTAATTTTCATAAAACATACATACAAGCTATGTGCGTTTTGATAACATTTTTACTTAGGGTTTTGGCCCTTTTTCTTTCGTCATATTTTAAGGAACTTCTTCTTGAAATAAATTTGTGGTATATTGTTTTTAAATATATCATTATACATTTAAGATATTAAATATGAAATTAATGTCAAAGTCTGATGTTCAGAATTAATAGTTGTTTGCCTCTATTGTTCTCCAAATGATTCTTTGCGCTTACATTTTTGAGTTGCTAGTACACTGTATTGGCATAATATTTTACATAGGCTAGGCTACTCTACATAACTATAAGCTGGAAGTTACTAGAAAATCAAAAAAGAGATATATGAAAAATGCGGATATACCTCAGCTTAGTATCCAGCGCAACATGCGAAGTTTTGATACACTACAATGCGTTTAATCCGCTATCACTGCAATAACGATGATGATGCGTACGCCATCCAGCGCTGTTGTAGGAAAAAAAAGTTTAGTTTCGTTATTATCTCCGCAAAAAATAATATTGACGTTAGCAAATATGCGCAACTAATGAAAACACATCATTGATTCCTTTGTTGTTTGTAGATTTGGTCGGATTTTTTTGGTAAAAGTTTGCAGCATCCTTCAAAATGTGTATGAGTGTTAAGTTGAAATTTGTAGAATATAATTTCGTCCTGAAGTAAGTCAGTTGAATACAAATACAATCACTTGAAATAGACATAAGAAACTTACGAATTTAAATTTATTGCGAAGCTATTGAATTTAAAAGGTGAATAACATATGCACTTAAAAACTAATTGCTATTTAATATCGCTCGCTGTATTTTCATTTTAAGCTTGTGTGTACCTATTAAGTTTACTAATGGCTATAAACAATTTATTACCACCTGCGAAGTAGTAAATTTTCTTCGGCCTATTGAAAGGCTTAACGAAAGTCGTTAAAATAAAATAAATTTCTCAGTCTTATAAATAGTTAACATTTTTCTTTTAGTTGTCATTTGTAAGAATTTATTCATTACGAAAGGTATTTAGAAACTATTAAATTCAATTTTAAAAGCATAAATTTCAACAAGAAATCGTATATATCAAATGATCAGTGAATCGAAATAAAACAGTAGTGGCGCTAGAAACAAATTAAGAATATATAGGAATCCATGCTTTTGAATAATTTTTTGAAAAAATTTTTTTCAATTCATAAGCTTCAAAATATTTGAGAGTTAATATTTTTACTATTAAAATTATTTAAACTTAAGCATCATGCTTTAATATGTTTTGCCATGATTTTCTCTGGCTTATTTCTGTCGTTCTGATAGCAACATGTTGCCCTTTTTTTATTACGAAAATTGACTTTGCAATAATCTTTTTTTTTTCAGACCCATGTAAATAGAATCCAATCTTTATGAAACAAATTAAATATCCAATTTCGCAGTTCATTTAATGTGATATCAAAACAAGAAAAGCTTTTTTTGTTGTCTGCACGCCTAAAATAAAAAAGAGAGACAGAAATGTCTCAAAAAAGAAGTTAAACAATATTAAACGAAAGAAAGATACAGAAGTAAACAAAGCAAAAAGGGTACTCAAGTACATGAATACAAATTGATTTTTATTTTTTACAAGGGACTAACCATATATATGTAAACAGTTCTTTTTCAGAAAATTTTTTTACATGCCATGAAATTTTTTTTTAAATAAATACTTAATAAAAACTTAAACTTGATATGTTTTAAATGTTTTGGCTATTTTGACTATTTTTTTTAACCAGAACATCATACAAAACAGATTATATCCCTGCTTGTCTGCTTTTCCGCATAAATTACTTTGCAGAACACATAAAAGATTTTTTGTTTAAAACTAAACTACACTACAAAAGCTTTAAGTGTCTGAGAACAAAATTTGGGGAACAAACCAAAAATTAATTCCGTCTCAACATAATTTTTTTTCTAAAACAACTTATAGTAGTGTTTCTCAATAAACTGTCATTTACTATACGTTAATTGCTGACCAAGTTTCAGTTAAGTGTATTTCATATTTTTTACACTATTAAAATAAATCTTAGTTTTCCTTAAGTTCTATTATAATTGTCATAACTTCACCATGACTTGCATTTGCATCAATTTTTTTTTATTTATCTTTGAAATATTTTAAGAAATCTCATGAGACTTAGCTTTTAAAAAGTTTTATACCTGACATTATTTAAACTTTCAAGCTGAATGCTGTTGAAATATATTTTTTACAGGTTCTGCTTATATTAATAATTCAGTAAATGCTGGCACTCAGAGACAAATAATCGCAAAAAAAATAAAGCAAATTCCTTGCAAGAGCAATTTATAAAAATGAAAAAATAATCAAGGACTTTGTTTGAGAAAAAAAAGCGTCCTAAGAGATATCCTTAATTATGGTGGTAAGTTTTTTTTTAAACTTTCTTTCAAAAACAAAATCCGATGCGAAAAAAAAACTTTTTTACTCTTCTGTTTATGTTGGCAATGTCGCTTGTTGAAATTTAAGATAAGCCACCGTCGATGTCATGCAGCGGCCACAGACACCAAAGAAACGCAATTTTCTTCTTGAACTTTTTTTCTTAAATCTTCATTTCAAATGTGTGATACTTTGGTAGACACTTGTTTACAAATCATCGAATAAAGTACACAAAAGTTGCCTTGAAAATTCCTGATAAGTGATAATTTATTAGCAAAGAACAAAAAAGTTTATGTAATGCACATCTGCTGTGTCAAAATTTATTTAAAAAGAAGGTAGGGAAAACGAGGACAAGTAATTTAAAATTTATGCTGACAATATATTGGTAGTCTTTTGTTTTACTTTGAGCAAAAAAATTATTTCAAATGTATTGTTAAGGATATAATAATTTTGATTAAATCGTTAAAACTAAATTTATTTTTAATTTCTAGACAATTGAAAATTTGAGCTAGTTGAAAGGCTAGTCTTTACGTCTAACGAAGTACAAAATTTTTAATGAATATATAATGATTTTTACAGTTTTAGGAATTTTACTTTTTTAGAAATATATTTCTGAAAACAAAAAAATATGCGGAATAAAAAAGTAATTTAAATATTAATTTTAAGCATTAATTTTTGTTAATACTTTCCAAACAATTGTCATTTCCTATTCCTCAGCTAAAAATTTACTAAATCATTCATGAATTTTTATTGGGAAGACTTTTTTATTGTTTTTAGCTATTATTCTTGTAATTTTTAAAAAATTAAATTTGAAAGCCCAATTTCTTAAAAAGATATCAGACTTTGGGCGAAACCTATTAGTGTTTTTTATAACATCCTTAAGGACCCTTTAGTTTACCTATATTTTGTACATAATTTTACTTAAGTCGAAGTCAAAGAGGGTGAAAATTTATTACATAATTCTTTTCGCCTTTTTTTGCTTTTTTAGATATTTGATTATCAATACTAACATAAAACTCATTCTGTTAAAAAATAATTTCTATTGTTCAGCGAATACCAAATTGTTCGTAAATATACAAACTTTGTTTTGTAGACAATCAATGAACACTGAAGAAAGTTTCTGAAAGGTATTTACCTGCCTTTGGTTGCTTTGCAATTTACTTAAGCTATTTCAACACTTCCCTTAACAATATGAGATGCCTTTATACATTTTTTTTTTGTATTTTTCTTACCAATTTTCAAAGGAAGAGTCACAAAATATTTTATGATTGTGCCAGCGTAACGTATATTTGCCAAATATGAATTATGAATAAATTTTTGCTGTTTGTGAAAAAACATAAACTTTCCTTTTAGCTCAAAAAGTTCAACTAATAGGCAACAAAGTTTTCAAATATTTATTTATATGTGTGAAGAGTACAAAACTATTAACTGCACGCACGCACAAAGTTAAATATGTTCAAAGGATTTGGTCTTATAATGCTATAGATAATTTAAGCAGACTCTGATAAACTTGATTTGATATGGCTATCAATTTTCTTAGCATGTTTCCTTAGAACAGAGCTCATGTGTAGTAAAACGATATTTTCTATATTATACTTAGTACAGAAATTTACTATATTGAAATTTATCAAAAAATCATTTCGCAGAGTTGTGGAAAAATATATATTCATGAGAAAAAAGCAGACATATTTTATAAAAGAATTTAATACCTTTTGTGCTTCTCGAAGTTATTCAATAATTTTTTTATTTTTTGTATAATTTTTTGGTTGAAAAAATTCACTTCAATTGAATTTATCTTATTACAATAATTTTGCTAAACAGAATACTTAAAAATCTTGCAAGTTTATTTATGCTTGAAAGGAAGATACAAGCTGCAAAAACTCATTAACAGCACTTTTGCTGCATATGATAGCTAAGCACTTCCTTCCAATTAAACTTCCGAAGGACTATATGAAACGGAAGCGAAGTCCGCCAGGAAATAGAAAGAAGATGAAATTTATTCATTAAAACAAAATAAACACGAAATTATACATGGGACATTCCATCTCAACCGGATCATTACTGCCACCAAAGTTTGAAGCTACGAAATAAAACGTGTGAGAGCTCAATTTTAAGCTTGAACTCAGAACTACAAAAAACAGTAAGCGCCTTTGCAATAATGACCAAGATGGCAAAGGCAGTTATCTTTTTTATAAAATATTGAAAAAAATGTAAAATAGAAAAACAAGTGCAGATTAAAGATTTAGAAATTTTTTGATTTTAAAACTTTCTCAAATTTAAGCTTTTGCATAAGTAAAAACATTTGAGGTCAAAACTTCATTTAATCATTTTTTTTCGTAAACTGTACATTTTCAATAAAATCGCTAAAAGTTCTTAAAATATTCAAAAAAATATTTTTTTTACAATTTTTGATTTTTTTTCTATGACGTCATATTATGTGCTCAAAAAATAATACCATATGCAAAATTACTCTAAAACAAAAAAAGTTTATGAAGTCATAGAAAAAATTTATTACTCGCTGGTTTATTGGCATTAACCAATCAAATCAAATAACTTTACAAGATAATGTCCAAAAGTGTTATATCACAGTTTCTTGTAGGCAATTCCATACCAACATTTCTTGATATTATTGACTTAGCAATTTACACATGATACCAGCCTGCGCTTAAAGAAGGAAACCTCAATTTTTTAACGACATACGACGAGCAGCATGAAATTTATGGTAATACATACCAAATTTTAAAAGTTTTAATTTACTTAAGTTTTGTGTTTTTAAACTCTTTTTTTGTACTTTTATCTTTTTTCTCTATTTCAACTATTATCTGCATTTATTTAAAACTTCTACAAAGAGCTCATATCAGCGTGAACTTCCTGATACGCTTAATTTAATCCCATTTACTGAATTTTCAACACCGAATGGCTTATTCCCGCTAAGCGCATCTGCCTGAAGTGTCGTTAATGGATGAAACTTTTTCCCAAAAAGAACAAAACATGCATCACTTTATATCAAAAACTTACGCCAAACAAAAGAAGAAAAAGCATCGAAAATCAAAACACAGCAATATATACAAAAACAGCTGAAGTTCTCAACTCAATATTAGGCAATGTAGAAAAATCATAATAAGGGGGTGGATAAAAAGTTTTCTGAGCGTTCGTTGTTTAAATGGTTAAGGTTAAAAGTTGAAAAGAAAGCCAACCAGCCAGTCAGCTTTTCAACGAAAACTTACTTGAGTTTGGTAAATGTTAATGACTGCCATTTAACCAATATAAAGACGAAATAAAAAGGAGGTGAGAGATATTTTATTCCACACTTAAACATATTGTGTGCGTACGGCTGTGTGTATTGCAAAACATCAGATAAAATCGAATTATTTTCGGTAAAGACCCACAAAATTGCTATGAACAGCAATTAAGACAAAAGCGCTTAATTGCCTGCAACTTAGCTAAGAACAAACCTTATGAATAATTTAAATTCTTGCGCATATTCGTATTAACTGTGTAAATGTTTTTCATAAATGTATTTAATGAGAAACCGTTTTTCTGAAAAAATTTAAAAAAAAAAAACTGAAAAGAAGAAAACTTAATTATTTGGTTGACAGCAATGGTTCTAGTGAAAGTTCTCTTAAAGAGTTTGGAAGAAATACTTTCAATAAAAGGGATACATTTGAAAGGGTCAGCAGGGGTCCCAGGAGTTTTTATAAATTAAAAGCATATCAAATCAGCAGAGTTCGACTAAGTTTTTTCTTAAAAATCGTTGACATCATGGTGCCAGTGGGAATAGAAAGTTAGCTATATATTTGCGTGGAATATGAACGGGACAGGACAACCGAATGTACTATAAATTTGCTAAATGTACTAGCAATTGTTTTTCACAAACATTCCGAAAAAAAGTAAAAATTTACCAAAAATGCCATCACTGGCATAGAGTATTTCTGCATGCACAAAAATTGTAAACGGAAAGTGCTATTAAATTTTATTTAAACACTTCGATATATTTGCGCAATAACTTGAACTTAATAAATAATTTTGATTAACTTATGCAAATCTAACTTGTTTGAATAAACATATTATACAAAACCGCAATCTCCACATCTATTAAGTAAACGCTTGTTGTGCAGCAAATTAATGAAGTAATTAATTGTAACTTCCTGTTGTTAATAGTGGTTTTCGCTGCATACTTCTAAAATCTTAGCGCTAATACTGCGCATAAACTTCAAACCGCAGCTGCTGCCTAAATGCTACCACCACACCATACTCATCTCACTGCGATTCCAGCATTTGTTGACTTCATCGCACTTCCTACTTGAGGATAACAAACAATGGTTACTCAACTTTGCCGAACATATGAAAGCAATGCAAACGCATTGAGTACCACTCAGCGTAATGTGAGTATGTATGAGTTATTTTTGTAGCCAAGCATCAAAAAGGATAATCTTGAGATTTTGTGTAAAGTTCACACTCACAAACACAGGCGCGCACAAAAGTAGACTTGCACTGTGTCTTTGGAAGTAAAAAATAAGAAAAAAAATTTACATTCTTCACTTTTGCAGCAAAATTGTTTTATATTCTACTTACTCACAAGCAGTTTTCATCATATGGCTCTCTTGAAGACACAAAGCTACAGTCTCGCACAAGGAACCAGCCTTCATCAACACTAAACTCTGCTGTAACAGAAAAAAAAAAATTGTGAAGTGTTGTCATTGCTGATGCAGCAGTGTACAGTGGAACTTGCTTTCATCTTATATAATAATTTTTATAGAAAAAAAAAAATGTAGCCATGAAAAACGATCAAGACTCACTCAAGGACTTGTTTTTACTTTTTGAAAAATGGAGCCTGCCCGAAATATAACGTTAGAAAGAAAAACTTTATGAATTCACAGTAAAATACAATGCAGTTTTAACAGCAAACAATGATTTAAAACTCTGAGAAATAAGTGCATTTAAGAAACAGGGTTTCTTTCTCCCTCGAAATTGAATATTTGCATAACGATTTAAGCAGAATACAGTACAATGAATGAAGTTCTATTTCTAAAGCATATGTTTTTATGAATAATACGAAGGCTTAGCATGGCTACAGCCACATCTTTCAGGCATTTACCACCTGCTGAGTAAGATAAATTTCCACATTTTACATTCAATGCACGTTATTTCATAAAGCATAAAGTTATTAACATTTTGCATAGAGTTTCACAGTGACGTTCATACACACACATTGCATAAAAATAATAAAATATAAAATATATGAAAATCACAACAACGTGAAATTTCCTGAAGAAGCGATAAGTGAACATACCAACTCAAATCAATGCCATGGCAATCATTTTACTAAGCTCGAAAGCAAAAGGAAAACCACAACAAAACTACAACTGAATGCATTGGATTAAAAGCAAAAACCCAAGTATCTCCTTAATTCCTGCAGTACGCCAGTCAAACACTCTAGAAATCAAAGACTCTGTGAATAAAAATTACGTGAAAATAAGCAATCCAAAAAACTTCTTTTGAGCGATATTATGTACATAAGTAAATAAAATTTTTAAATCTTTTTTTACGTTTGTTTTTGTGTGTAATGCAAAATAGAATAATGGAACATTATGAAATCAGTAAAATTATTCGAACTTTTTTATATTTTATATGATATGTATGAAATACTGAAAACTCAAAGTTTATCTATTATCTGTAAGTATGAAATCAAATATTAACCAATACCTTTAAAATTGTTAGTTGAGATCTAACATTTGAGATTTATTTACAAAAACATTTAAATTTTTTTTATTTGTGTAAAGTTTGGAATTAAAGTCGTTTCTTTTTGAAAATGTTACACCACATTAAAGAGAATTGTTGCAGTCCTGTATGAGAATGAAAAGGATATTGCAAGCCAAATGCAAAAACGAAAATTAAACGCAAAAATCTATTTTATTCAGATTCACAGCATTTCCATTTTGCTTTTGACCATAAATACGATTGTGCGGGCGTATTTTATACTTCTGCGTAAATAAGCATTATAATTTATCTATGTACTTTCCATTTTGGTAGCATAAGCAATTGAATTCTCGCAGCAGGAGTAGATTTTCATAAAATCCTTGGTTGAAATACTATCATTCTTTAACTTTGAACAGTTACTTTGTGTCTTCCCATTCATACATCGTCTCCATGTTGGCGTGTGTTAGGATTCGCAAAATTTGACTTAAAGCGATATGGTACCCAAGCGACTGATCAAGAAAAATTGAGAAGGGCCGATTTAATCGAAAACGGTGCGTTTTTCACTGAACATGATATCACTATTTTCTGAACCGCCTTGGGATCGCCCATCCGCTGATAGAAGGTTATTCCCTATTTGCGGTACACCCTGTATAAACTGGAAATTGAGACTAGGGGCAATGCCAAAATTCAGCAACATTTTATGTTTTGTTCTTTACCCTGAGTGTAACAATATAACAAATATACACCAGCTGTCCGTGGGTCAGTTCTCTTTTTCGTGTTAAGACTTTGTTACCACGTTAAAACGGGGATTTTTATTTCTTCGCTCAACTCTCAGTATTGCGTTTGTGGTCATCACATAAGTGTTGTTAACTCTGAAGTATGACGCAATCGTCGTTGCTAACAACAAATGAAAATATTTTCACAATGATTGAGAAAAACGTTTTTTATGTGATAGTAACAAACAGAGTTACGAGAATATCAATGAAAAGTCAGAATGAGTGCTTGACACGTGTTGGAGTAATTGAGTAGAATGCTAGAGAAAGTTAAGAGAAATTTTTTTTAATGCCAAAACAGCATTTCTGTATTTAGACTACCGACATGAATAAAGCACTAAAATGTATTTAGTACTTACAAAAACCCCAGCAGCTGTAGACTGGACAAACGAAAACGAATAAAATCAAATAAACTAAGGTAAAAAAGTTGCACCTATAAAAAGAACATTATTTCAAAATAATATTAATAATTTAATTAAATCATAAGGATTTTCTTTAAAAAAAAAAATTCAATATTCATTAAAGCAATTTGTTTTAGTTAGTGATGTCACCATACTACGTCATAAGCTAAATTAATACTCTCTAGAAAAAACCACAAAAATAATTTAACCCAAAATTGATATGACACCACTGCACATTATTCTAGTGTTTCACTTTTCAAAACCCAAAAAACTCAAATTCTACTTTTAAAATTTGCACATGCTTCCTTAAACCTCTTTTCAGATGTACAATCATGAGGACTTGTGCACCAAAGAGGATTCACTAGTCAACCATTCGAAACGTGAACTTGACGATGGACATGAAAGAGATCTGATTCACAAATTGAGGCTCCTCTGCTATAGTAATGGAACCACAGGAATACTCAAATTAGCCAGAGCATTCCGCAGCAAGGACGTTCATGATAGTAATGAAATTAACTTACATGAGTTCATCAAAGGTATGCAAACTGCTGGAATGGTATGCACAAATGAAGAATTGAGTGATATGTTCACCACATTTGATGAAGATGGCACTGGTTCCATAAAAATTCACAGATTTTTGTACAAGTTAAGACCATCTATACCACAGTCACGACTCGAAATTATCAATAAAGCTTTTACAAAAATGGATCCTAACGGGATAGGAGCTATCACTATTGGAAATTTTAAATCAGGCTATTCGGTAAAAGAGCATCCAAAATATCAGAAAGGCGATATGACCAAAAATGAATTAGCAACAAAATTCCTAAATATTTTTGAAGACGAACCTGTTGACAATGACGATCAATTGACCAAAGAAGAATTTGTCAATTACTACGCAACGATTAGTGCGACAATTGATGATGATTCATATTTTAATTTGTTCATGCGTCAGACATATAAACTTTATGCGCAGAAAACGATCAAAAAAGGAAGTTCACTGCTGATAAGAATAACAAAATTAAGAAAAGACTTAAAGTACACATACAACAGTTCGAAATAATGAAGCAGTTATAGAACAAAGTTAAAATGGTAAGAAAATATTGGGCCTAAAATAAGTTGAATAAGGTTATTTTTATGTCTAAGCTTACTAACGACTTTGAAAAGTTTCATAATTTTTCTTTTTATTTTTAAAAATATTCTTAAATTTTTTATATCAGTTTCATTTTTAAAGAATTTTGGCACATATTTAATACTAAGACACAAAAATATTGCAAGTATAAAGCTTGAAAATACTTAGCATTATGTCATTTAAACGTTAAGATACGATATCCTAGATATTCGCATACAAATGTGTCAGTCTTCTTCTGTGCAAAACTGGTGCTCCTTATAATGGCACTGTGATAGATCGTGGCTACTTTTTGTAATATTCTGTTTCATTTAACAGCTTACAATTTACAAAAAATTAATTAAATTTTTATTCTTTTTTGCAGGTTCTTATACCAATAAATCTTGGTATTCTTGACATTGACATCAAAATGCGTTTAGGTTATCAATCGGTGAAAAGCGATGCACTACAATACTTCAAATGGCTTCAGACAGTTTATCTCAAAAATTTATTTGATGAGTATAAATTGCAGCTGACCTGTTTTTTGGTTTTATTGATTTCCAACTTGAGTAATAAATTGTGCTAATTGTTCGAGAGAAAATGTTTGAGAAAATAAACGCCATAATTTATATATCAGATTTAGTTTTATTTTCGAGTTGTTTCTGCACTTATCTTAGCCTCATCTTTCGTATTCTGTTCTTATGTTTACTGACAGAACAAATATAAAAATAAACTCTACAGAACGTTGAGTTCATCTGTAATTCAATGTTTTATTCCATATTGATAATTAAGTCCAAAGACAACCACGCGAAGGCTGTTAATATCTTCATCTTCAGCTTGTTTTTATGAATTCAACTTAGTACAAAGTCTCAGATTTGCCGGTGTCTAGATATGTATGCGTGTATCATTGTCTTCATTGAAACGTCATCATTCTTATGATAGTTTTTTCAGTTTAACTTAACTTAAACAAAATTGGTTCATTTATTTGAATCATTGTTTAAAAGTGAAAATTGTTTTGTTTAACATGAAGCGTGGACTTATTCCACAAGACAACAAGGACTTGTAGGACAATGCACAAATAATAAATGTTAAAGACCAGTTGCCTCATTGCAATTCGAAACCGAATACTAGCACAAGTATGCTTCATTTTTTCCAAAAAAAAAAACCTTTTTAGAACCTTTTTTTGGCTGTTGGGTATTTATGTACCCATACTATAACTCAGGTAATCAGCAAGGTACAAAAAACTAATTTATATAATAATATCTGAAAATTTCTATGGGTTTTACACTAAATTTTATCAAAACCGTTTAAAATGTTTGTCTAAATTGTTTGTCCAAATTTTTCTGTCGTTAAACTTTTTGTCGACCAATTATTTGCTGTTCAACCTTTTAGTGTTACAATTTTTTGCCAACCAAATTTTCTGTCGCCCAACGTTTTTTGTTTTTGGTAATTTAAGACTTTGTTCACCAGTTTTGTTTTGTTCGTTTAGACCGTCTTCATTGCGGCAGTTCGTACAATTGAGCATCGGCTGCTTAACGTTTGCCTTGCTATTGAGCTGTGGCCCATATTTATATATCTGTACATAAAATTTGTGTAAGTTTTCCTAACACTTTGAGAAGCATAAAAGTTTATTGAAAAGTTAGATCACTTGTGTTTAATCAATAATTCACTTCAGATAGTCATATTTTGCTAAGTAAGTACATTTACATATGACAAGGTTTTCACACATAACTAAATATTTAATATTTAAATAAATTTGTAGTAACAATAAAAATAAGTTTTCAGATCACGAGCTAAGTAATCATAGTGTAGATTATATCGCGTGCACACATAAGTTAGGATACACTTTAATATTACGCAAATAATGTTTGTGTGATAATTTGCTTGTGCTACTAAAATATTGCTGCTTTTCTATGCAAATGTTCGAAAAGATACAAAAATAAAGAAAGTTTATCTATCATTTGTAAGTAAGAAATCAAATATTGCTAAATGGCTCTAAAAGTGTGGCGCAAAGTTTGAGATTTATTTACGAAATCATTTTTATTTTTTTTAAATGTGTAAAGTTTGGAACTTACGTAGTTTATTTTTAAAAATATTACTTCACATTTTAAGGAATTATTGCGGTCCTGTATGAAAATGAAAAGAAAAGTGTAAGCCAAATGCAGAAATGAAATGTAAATGCAAAATTCTATTTTACTCACGTTCACAGCATTTCCATTTTGCTTTTGACCGTATCAGCTACCACGTATTTAGGTCTACCATCATTTAACTAAGCGCTTTCCTTTTTGGTGGCATTAGCAACTGACTTATCGCAGCATGAATAGATTTTCATTAAATCCTTGATTGCAATACTTTCACCATTTTACTTTGGATTGCTACGGTGTGTCTTTGCATTCATACGACGTTTCAATGTTGGCGTGTTTTTTCATAGGTAAAACTTAACTTAAAGCAATATGATGCCCAAGCGACTGATCAAGAAAAAAAGAGATTTATTCAAAAACTGTGCGACTTTCACTGAACATAATAATATTTTTTCTGATCCGCCTTGTGGTCGCCCTTCCACTGTTCAAGGGATAGGATAGGATTCTATAAACTTAAAATAAAGACATCGAACAAAATTTTGCAATATATATTGTTATGCTACTACACGTTATAATTTCCGGTTTATTAAACAATTTTTTTACCATTGGTACTAGTTATAGAGAGTCCTAATTTCTCTGCTTTCTCAAACCTCAGTTATGCCTTCGTGGTGCTCAGATTCCTGTTGTTAACACTGAAGTATGACGCAATCATCGTTGCTAACAACAAATGAAAATATTTTTACTATAAATGAGAACAATATTTTTTTATGAGAGCGTAACAAACTGAGCTTCGAGGATTTCAAGGAAAAGTCAGAATGTGTGCTTGACACGTGTTGAAATTATTGAAAAATTGAGAAAAATGCCAAAGAAAGTTGTGAGAAATTTTTTGCATGCAGCCGAAACAGCATTTCTGTATTTAGAGTATCTACATGAACAAAGCATGAAAATACCCTTAGTACTTACAAAAACGCGAACTGCTGTAGACGGTACAACGGATACGAATAAAATCCAATAAACTAAGGTAAAAGAGTTGAACCTATAAAAATTTAAAAGTAAGTTGAAACAAAATAATGTTAGTTATTTAATAAAAGTATAAGAATTTTCTTTAAAAAAGAACGTGTAAAAATTCTATTTTCATGAGAGTTTTTTTTTGGTTAGTGATGTAACCAAACTACGTCATAAACAAAATGATATTCTCTAAAAAAACCAAACAAAAATAATTAAGCACAAAATCGATATGACGTCATTCGACTGTTCCACTGTTTCACTTTTCAAAACCTAAAACTTAAATTTTTCTTATGGATCAATATCTAATATTAAATAAATTTTGGTAAAACTTTCACATTTTTCAGATGTACAATCAAGGGGACTTATACACCAAAGCGGCTTCACTAGTCAACCTTTCAAAACGTGAACTTGACGATGGATGTGAAAAGGATCCAATTCACAAACTGCGGCTTCTCTGCTATAGTCATGGAACCACAGGAATACTCAAATTAGCCAGGGCATTCCGCAACAAGGACGTTATTGATAGCAATACAATTAACTTACAAGAGTTCATCAAAAGTATGCACGCCACTGGCCTGGTATGCACAGATGAAGAATTGTCCGATATGTTCACCAAATTTGATGAAAATGGCAGCGGTTCGATAAAAATTACCAAATTTTTGTACCAGTTACGACCACCTATTCCACAGTCAAGACTCGATATTATCGATAAAGCTTTTACAAAAATGGATCCTAACGGGATAGGAGCTATCACTATTGGAAATTTTAAAACAGGCTATTCAGTAGAAGAACATCCGAAATATCAAAATGGCGACATGACCAAAAATGAAATATTAACAAAATTCCTAAATAACTTTGAAGATGAACCTGTTGACAATGAGGATCAATTGACCAAAGAAGAATTTCTCAATTACTATGCAACAATTAGTGCTACAATTGATGATGATTCATATTTTAATTTGCTCATGCGTCAGACATATAAACTGTAAATTCATTAAAGAAAAAAAGAAGTAGTCCACTGCTGATAAGAATAACAACATCAAGGACAGATTTGAAGCACACATGCAACCGTTCGCCAAGTTATTAAGCAGTTATAGCACAAAGTCATAAAGGTGAGTAAAAATTGGACCTAACATGAGTTGAACAGAGTTCCTTTTATGTCTTAGCTTAATAATGAATTTAAAAAGTATAAAATTTTTTTTAATATACTTATATTTTAAGTGCAAGATTCCTTTTAAAACAATTTTCGCATATGTTATAATAATACACAAAAATATTGCATGTTCAAAGTTCTCAAATATTGCGAAAGTGAAGCTCCTAGTAGTTGCACTACGTTAGAATGTGGCTATTTTTTGTGTTATTTATTTAACTGCTTACAATTTTTTTTTCAGGTTCTTATACCAAGAAATTTTGGTATTCTTGACCTTGACATCAAAATACGTTTAAGTTATCACTCGATGATACGCAATGCACTACAATATTTCAAATGGCGTCAGACCGTATATCTGAACAATGTACAAGATGGTGAGTATATATAGCAGCTGTCCATATTTTGGTTTTATTGATTAACCAACTTGAATAATGAATTATGACACAAAATATCTGAGCAAATAAACGCCATAAATAACACAATTGATTTAGTTTTATTTTCTAGTTTTCTTACTTACTGTCACCTTAATGTATTAGCGAGTGCGGATGCCATTATGCTAGTAAATGTCTTCTAATCTTCTATGCAAATGCTCAAAAAAGATACGAAAATAGAGAAAGTTCAAAGGAAAAAGGAAAATCACTACAATAAAGCTTTAGAAATAGAATAGAACATATGAAAACAAGCAGTAGTATATGTTTAATTTGAATTTGTTGCCGAAAGAACCACACATTCATGTATAGAATATGATACTTATTACACGAGAATCATCAGGAATAACAGGAACAACAGGAAAAACTTTATATTTAAATAAATGTGCAACACAACTGATGTGTAAAATCTGTTCAAGTTATTTTTTTTCCCTAAAATTGGCATCTAGAGCTCCATAGTGTAAAAGTCTCGGTCTATGCAAATGCATGTATTTTTATGCTTGTATGTGTGAGGTTTTTTATAATTGAACAAGAGACAATCATTTTTCACATGTAAGATATTCACAGTCTCTTACACAAGCGGTTACTTGGGGTTACATGGGGTTCGGTGTTTAAAGATAGAAAACAAGCACTTTCAAACAATCTCATACTTTTGTATGTAAATACAAATAAACCGTACTTATAACGTACAATGAGCGTTGTGTGAAGAGATTAAACGTTGTTCATTTCTTATTTTTGTTTAATTACAATTTGGTTTCTTATTTATGCATTAGAGTGAACCGAATCTAGAATTCGTTTATATTCGGTTTTAATATTCTCAAGCCAAGTAAATTATTTTCCAAAACTTTTTGTTGCTAAATCGGCCTTATAACTTGATATTGATTTTCAAAATATTTTGGCTTTGGCCGTGCGAAGACTTATATCAGACTGAAGAATTATTTTAATTTAAAAAAAAATACTTCGGAAAACACTTCCAGGAGGCAAGTCATATTGAAATTTTTATTTTCGATCCTGATTCACAAATTTTTTTTTCAGACATTTTTTTCGAAAAATATTCCAAACACTTCTTACTAGTGCATCGGATTATGCCGAGATATTAGCTTCGACTATTTCTCAGCGACTGCTGTAATAAAATTAATTTTTTAAATTACTGGACACAAATGGAAATACCTACAGTTTTATCTTTAACGGTAATGATTTGTCAAACTTATAAGGGATTTTCTGATACTCATAAAAAAATTTCAATCGGTTTCTTAAAACTTTTTAAGAAAATTTCTTTTAGTTCCTCGGAAAAGTATTAAAGTTGAAACATAATCTTAAAATCTCTAGCGTGGCACAACATTTTTTTATAATCTGAATAAATTTTTGTCTTAATTGGGCACACCCTAACTTATTTAATGTTATGTGTTAGCGTGTGCTCAAGTTTGTTCGAGTGGTGGGAGAAAAATTAAATAGCAAACAGTTGTTAATTGTGGCAGCAGCAATTACTTTTGCCTGATTTTCTGGTATGGTCTAAGGGTACGTACAAAAAGACATCATGTTGAGTGCGGGTGATGCTGATGTCTTGACAAGTTTTTCTTGTTTTTTTTTTTTTTGATTCACAGAAAGAAAAACTCATTGCTAAAATAAATTATTTGGAATGTGGAGCGACGCAGCAAACTTTTATTACTTCAACATAACATAAGCGAGTGTACGTGGCGTATGAGCAATATTAATTACCAGAGTACTATGCAATGCATTTGTTGCTATGGCTTTCTTATGCTTAAGGCACTCGCTTATTTATATTACTTCTTTGGAATTTTACTTGTTATATCCTTCGCTAATTAATGTAAATTTTATACGTTTTATCTCTGTACTTTTGGTGTGGTGCATGAGCGATTAGAAACTTTCTTGTTCAACATCGCATTCATTAAATAAAAGTAATTTATATTTTCTCGCATGTAGCGTAATTGACAGTGATTGATATTGTAAATAAATCTTATAAAATGTGGAATCAATTACATACTTGACAACATTATTTGTGCAAAGAAATTTAGACTTTGATAAAAGACAAATTTTTCGCACCATGCAAAAATCTCAGTATATTTAAAAACTTTACGAACTCTTCACTTTAACATAAGAACATTAATTTGAATAAATTTAAAATTTTTCTGAATCGAAGAAAACATACAAAAAATTATCAGGGTGCTTGCAAACAGACTTCGATAGACCAACTTTGGACCGTATTTCGGGGATTTTAGGAAGATTTGTACAAAAAGATGTTCTTTATTTGAAGTTATAAAATTCATATCAATTATAAACTTTATTTTCAACGATTTTAGTTAAATAACTTGTTATTGAGATATAATGAATTGAGAGTCTACGTGAAGTTTTAGAAATTACAAAAATAAAAATGTCAAATGAGTTTTTTAAAAAAAAAACTTTTTTGATAAAGGTACTATCGAATACTAAAGTCAAAGGGAGAGAACCAAAATGCTGCCATTGTAAAATATGAAAATATATTTTGAGCTGCACAAAACTATCAATTGCTTGTGAATTTAAAACTTTCCACAATTTTGCCTTCCAAACTCTTGCAGCTTTGCATAATAATAATGAAACAATAACAATCATAACTTCCGTGCCTTGTGGGCAACGCTTCATAAATTCTTATAAGAAGCAATCAAGAAATATTTGAGATTTTCAAAAACAAACAAACAGCAAACAAACAAAAAAGCAAAAGTAAATAAATGTACTCTTGAAAATATATATCTATATCAGAATCGTTGCTAAAATATTTTCCAATATATAGGAGGGAAGGCAAAAAAGCACATAAGGAAATAAGGCAGAGGCAAAAACTACTATACGAGCATCAACCTCACATTTACTAAAATAATGATAACAGAGAGTCTGAAATTCATAATAGATAAATATGTATTTTATTAAAGATGCCAAAAATTTATGCTGCAACAAGAATGTGTTCTTTAGTAGGGTGGTCTTTTCATAATATTGGTATGTAGTCTGCTATGCCAAAATTCGAATTTCATATAGGATAAGACAACAGTTTTTAAATCCTTATATTATAAATAATAAAAAATATTGCATAAAGTTTATCAATAGTCCAAAACATGCATAACGTATAGGGTTTCGAAAATAAGATGGTATATTCTCTGAATGAAAATTTGTAAATATGGCTACCATAAGTCAGCCTGCTTTTATTGCAATATCCTTATATTGTTTTTCTATTCTATTGCCTTTCAGAAAATATCTCTAAAAGATTTCAACTCAAAACTTATAACAAATTTTTTACCAATAGATAACAATGTACTGCAAAAAAAAACACATAGTAGAGCAAAGCATACGTTTAAAAATAAAAACAATCAAATTTACGTTGATGAATTTACAGAGAGAGCTAATGTTGAACTTCTTACATTATTGCACGAAAACTTTCAAAATTTCAGTGTTTTTAAGAAAAAACTATATCTTGATTGACCACAGTATTATTTAAAAAAGTTGAACTGCTTATATTTTGTATTAGAAAATACATATTTTACCTCTGTCAATTAAAATCTTTTGAAAATATCTGTTCACAGCGTAATTGGAGCCACCCATACAATTTGCAACAGTGGCCAACAAATAATCATGTACAAGGTAATAAGAGAAATAAAGTTTGTGGTTTACCTTACAAAAGTTGTTAGTTTGGTTAGTAACTGTGGTTTGTAACTGTGCTACCGAAAGCCATATTTACAAATTCGTAGCTAAAAAGGTAGGCTTTTTTGGCAAAACTGACAAATACTTTAGGCTTGGCTGGTTGGCGCTGCCAGTTTTGGTTAGCGTTCGTTAGGTGTTGACTATAAATTTTGTTTTGTTTAATTTGTTGTTATTATTCTGTTTGATTTATATTATACCATACCGTTGTTCTATGCAATCAATTCAAATTAGAGTACATAATAGAAATTTGTGAATTGGTTCAAAGCACCGTTCCCTTTGGTTGTTGATTTGGTTTTTTTTATTTAAGTATGAAAGTTTCAGTTTTTAAGCATGCAGCTGTATGATTTATGTATAAAAATATGAGATAAAAAAATGGTATATTTTATGCCCAAAGAAAACGATGGCTTGGTTTTTGCACGTAAAATAAGAAATGCAGAATGTGGAATAAAGAAATATGTGATGTAAAAATATTAGCTGTGTTACAATACAGAATCTATAATAATATCAATAACAAAAAACTGTTTCTGGTTTTCACGTCAGCGTTTCGAGATAACGATAAATTTACTAGTAATTGGCTCGGTTACAAACGATCTTCTACGAATTTTATTTCTAGTTTGAAAAGCTTGACTTTTGAAGCAAAGTTACTCACCATAAAAAGACAATTACTTTTTCTACTAAGCTGCCTCTCCACCACCTTTCATTAACCCTATATGGAGCATTTTAGTCAAATTTTCTTAAAAGTTTACTTGAATAACGAGTGAGAATTTTCTCATTATTTTTTGACTAAATTTTTAAAATTTTATTCAATACATTAGTGTACTGTTTCTTATTTTCGATCATTCAGTGCTACAAGAAAATGCATCACATTTTTAATGCATCAAAATTTTTATCGATAACTTTTGAAATAAATAAAGAACACAAGCCTTTCTTCTCATTTTACAAAATTTCAAATCCTTAGCATGCATTGCCTTAACGCTTTCCAACGCGTTTTTCACTAACTGGTTATATCTGAGTCATTTTGCTCAACTTGCATGAAACATCAAATAATGTATTGAACGTGACTTGTTTTAAAATTAATATCATTCATATCATGTTGGCCATGCTATTGGGGAAGTTATACCCTTTAATCAATTTACATCATTTGAATGGCATTTGCATTTAGCATAAAAATATTCAAATTATTTTGATAATACCATAATTAAAGCCGGGAAAATTTTTCTTTAGAAAACGTTTTTCTTGTGGCTATAACCAAGGACAAAAAGAAATTGCAAAAGTTTTTCCTCTATCAATTCAATAAGTCATTTCTGTATTTAAATCTTAAGAAAAGTTAAGTCTTTGGTTTTAAATGTTAAATCCAATACATATGTTTTCATCTATTAATATATAAAATTTAAAATATCTTTCACTTACCAATTACAGCAAGTCTCATAATTTTACAATATAATTTTGATTAGTGATATAATTTATAACATAGCAATTTCAAGTAATTCTTGACCGCAGTAATAGAATATTTCTTCACATACAGTAGCACACATTTCTAAGGAAAACTAACACTTACATATTCATATTATGACACATAAATTATCATTGTGTCAAAAAAAAATTAAAGTTAAGCAGCTTATGAGTGAGCATGGTTGTTTTACTCAGCATTGTAAAAAATTTTTAAAATGCATTATGTTGTGCCCTTAGTATGTGCATTTTTTATATACTTATTTCTTTAGATTTCATTCAATTGGTAATTAAGGTAATCATTAATGTTACTTTATGCTATTGTGGTGCAACATTATGAACTTCAGTCAGCCTCAATTTGTAATCTAATTATAAGCTGCTTTAGAGTTTTGAAATTTAATAAAGTAAGCAAATGTAGTAAATATTTTATGTCGATGGTAACGCGCGAGATGTTGACGTGAATTACGTTAAAATGTCGCAATACATTCTCACATAAGCCAATTTCTTGAGGCACTTATAGTGGTGGCAACCAATAAATGTTAAAAAAATACCAAAGGAATAACTCTTAATGGAATTGGGCATTATCAAATCAAAGCTAAATAAAGTGATATATGTACATGATTGAAGTAAAAAAGTCACTCATATCATTGAGCTGTTGTTTAAGTGAATTAATTTTAAAATTGCTTTCCATTAATATAAAAATAATCATTTTGAAATACATAGAAAATTATTTTGTTTAAAATTTTCTTTAAATTACTTTGTGTATATTTTTTTTTTTTTTCTGTAGTTCAGAGCTAGAGATTTTTTTGCTTATATTACTCTTACAGTAAATCAAATAAATAGGCATCTACATATATGTAATAAGATATTCAAATACGTCTTTATGTAGATACTTATTGAGACATGAAGCATCACTTAATGATGTGTAAAAGAAAATGTATTTTAGGCTTCAGCAAACATTGAAACTTTCTGCCAAAACCATAAGGAAAGATTAAAAAGCACTTTGTTGAGGATAAAAATGTATGTTCCATATTGCGAACTACAAAAGCGGCAGTGCGAGCATGACATTGAACTCTAAAATTGATGGCAGTATTGCGTTGACACATTTTATGGCTAAAGTAAATTGAGTGTGAACATATCCTATTAATTTCAATTTAAATACTTAAATAAATGTATAAAAATGAAAAAAAAAATGCTGTAAAACTACTAAGAGTACAAACTTGACTACACCATTTGACAGAAATGGAATGGATGTTTAAAAATCGGTAATGCCAAAAAATATAACACATCTTTTATTTTAAATTTTTTTATAATTTTATTTATAAAAAGTATATTTAATAAAAAAATGTAAAATTAAAATTCCGTCCAAGCAATTAATTATAAAATTCGCTCATTGGCATTATAATTTTAAAATGTAAAAGTTGAAAATTGCTACCAAATTTATTGTTAAATTCATTATACCTAATTTATATTCAGTTAATGTAATGCGTCTGTTGGTTTCTAATAGCTTCTAAAAATTCAAATTAACAAAAATAGTCATACATTCCTACGCAGTTTCAAAGTATGATATTATGTCTGGTGTACTTTCTGTTGTGTGGTATTACGGGTGGTAATAAGTGGCTGTTTTTCATTGCCAAAATTCCTGGCGCTCAATTGAAAGGAATTTTTAGGACACTTTGTTAAGGCCAAACCTTTTTTTTACATAGCGACATTAAATTGCAATTGTGGCGGTTTAATGATGAAACTGCGCAGTAATTGTTACGCATTTCTTAAATTATTAAGATAATTAGCCATTGCTCTAAAGATGCTAAAAAGTAATGAAGCATTAAAAAGGATGCCAAAATATTAATATCAGTTACACTGCATAATTAGCAAAGCAGTTTCGATGAGTCAACTTGAGTTGAATTATCTCCAAAAGCGCACCTAGGGGGGCCGGGGGGAACGCAACTGCTTGGGGACCGGAAAAATGATACTAGGTGTAAAGTGAGTACCTCTTTTTTTAATTTTTGGATGATGAATCAAACAGATGGTAAATTACTCAATATTCTTGAAAATTTAAATTGTTTTGCAGCACATACAATACATACAGTGATTTTCATGATTGATGCACACTATAAAAAATTGGTTGAAATTTCCACAAAAAATAATACAAAGCAATTAATCATTTATACAAAAACCATATTTACGCAAAATGGTTTTTATATATTAATATGTAAATGTCTTAGCAGGCGGTTTATATTCATGCTAAAAGTGATGAATAAAAGATTAGAATGAAAATTTGCATGTCAATATTGTAAACACGAACAAAATCTGTCACGATATGTCACGGTCATACAAAATATTTTAAATAACGATTTTTTCAGCTCTAAAGGAACTGACATAATGACAAAGATGTGCCACGACCAACCAGAGCATTTCGTTCAAATCAAAAAAAAATATTATTTTACAGCATAACAATCTCATTTCAAAACCTAATGATACAAGTTCTACGTCGCCAATAATCTGACTTTTCAGCAAGATTTACAAACTGAGCAAATTTAACCATAAAAATTCTTCAAACTTTTTTAATATCGTGCCATCATAAATTTAGGCTGTAAGGAAGAAAGAACATAGCAACCACCGTAAAATCTTAATTATTTTTTTGTTGCCATAAGCCATCTACTACAGCTTTGCATAGCCACTCTTAGTACTACGCGGCATATCATAACTAACGAGTAAAAATAATTTTCTCACAGCAAAATTGTTTTAAAAAGTCAACTCAAAGAAAAATAAAGTGTACATTTCCAGTAGCTTGTACTTTTGTTTCCAATTTAAATGAAAGGTAACTTTCTTTTAACATTACAATTTTTTTAATAAAACATACACAAACTTATGCAAGTTTTTATTTTAACTTAGATCATAAGTAAGTAAAAAAAGGATTACTCTGAACTTCATTCAATAAAAACCAATAGAAATGAACGAGCACTTTGTATTTGAAATGTTTAAAAAAATGCATTTAAATTAAAGAAAATGAACATAAAAAAACAAAGTTGCTAAGTGTTTACTTAAAATGGTTGCACTGGAAGTTTGAAGAAAAGTTTTCGGCACAAAATTTTTTATATTGGATCTTAAACCTAAAAAGAAATCACTTAAAACTTTCGGAAATTTACTCGTATTTGTTGATAAAATGTATTGTAAAGTGGAACTAAAAATAAGATCGAATTCAATAAAAATGCCATGAACAAAAGTTTTGGTTTTTAAATTGTCTGCTATGTAATCTAACAAATAATAATAAAAAAACAAATAATAAATGTCCAATCAGTCTGAACTAGTTATATCAACATTACACATTTTCATATCAACGGCTATGTTAATAAGTAAAATTTCCGCAAGTGGGGAAATAAAATTTTAAATTATAGGTATTTACCAAATATTCGCGAAACTTTACGTTTTCAAGATTAATTTGGTTTTTTTTTCAATTTAGTAGGTACCTAATTAAGTCACTATAAAAATAACCGATTTGTGTTTTATAAAGTCAGTTTTCTTATATATTTTTTTCACTTAAAGGACTATAAATTTAAAGATATTTTAATAGTTTTTAAGTTTCATAAGAAAGCTCAAGAAAAGTTGTTACTTAAACCTAAAACGCCAGCTGCCTTACTAAAAAACAAAACTGTAAAAAAGTTAACTTACTATGACTCAAGTACCGGAAATAATTTTCCGTTTGTTTTTTTAAGCTTAAGGCCGACAACGGATGTAAAAAGTGGCGCCATAATAAGGAAATAAAAGTGAAACTCTTGTGTAACTCGAAAGTTAAAAAAATGTGCACTAAAAAAGGCATGTTTGGAAGAAAAGAAGAAGATGCTGCTTGTTCAGGAATTGAGTAGGGGAGAAAATTAACTAAATAAATGTTTTTTTTTTCACCTCATTATTTAATAAGTTTCGTGCCCAAGAAAATTTATTGAAAGTATGAAGTCATCACATACATAAATATCTTTAAAAAAAAAATTCTTTCAAATGGTTATCCCAAGAAAACCATTAGAGCGTTTATTCATAGAGTTATCTCACGTTCATCGCATTATACGGTCTTCTTTATTTAAAAGGCTGCATTCTCGACGGACTCGTCTGTCATGAAAAATGACACAGCTTTGCCTGACAACACCTTACCAGAACAGTGCGAAAAAAACGTCTTGCTTTCGCAGAACTTTAATGATATCACGTATGACTTTTACACGTTGAACACGTCATAGTCGTCCTTCATTCGTTTCTTCTACATACTATGTATATTAAAGGACCAACGACAAAATGCTGAATGAGTTGCATGAAATGATATAGGACATTTTGCATATTCTTCAGGGTTAACCAAAAAATATGCGACACTTTCATGCGGTTTCGTATATTTAGTTAGATTACATTTGCGGCTAGTGCAAGAAATATGACATGGTGATATGACACTTTTGAAATAATTTAAAAGTTATTTGTGATTGAAATGATGAACTTTTTACTACATGCGATTTTTATTGAAAAACTTCAATGCACTGAAGCAGTTTGCAATTTTTTGGACAGAAAAGGCAAAAAATTAAAGTAAAGTAAAGTAGTCAAAAAACAAAAGTACATTGTTAGTCAATCATAGCAACAACCATGAACTTTGTAGGGTGGAAGCAAAAATATTTGGTCATACTCTACAATTGGAATTGGCTGCGCAATTCCAAAACGAGTTGCTAAAGACTTCAACGCCTTAAAATCAATGTAAGTAAATACATTGTTTATTTGTTTTAGTAGTAAATAAATTGTGTTTCTTTTTCCGTCAGCCAACTTTTGATAAATTTTATGGCCCTGGAAAGCAAAACCTTTAATTTCATTCAATTCAGGTTTTGTTGACCAAAATGTATGGTATCGCTAGTAAAATGGCTTCTAAAATCAAAACTCAATGAATTAGTCCTCATTTTGATATATACTTTCAGTTTTAATCCAAATAAATATTGCTCTATTGATATTTTACAAAAAATAACCTGATATTGAAATGGATGTGTGTGCTAGGTAGTTTTCGTATGAAGAAATTTTAGTTACAACTGCAGCTATAGTTGCTGCACATGAACCGCAAAAACTTCCATTTTGTCTTGCACGTGGTTGTAGTTTGTTGGGAATGCACTGCAGCGCGCTGTATTGTTGGGTTATTTTGAAGCCGTAACGCGCACACGTATGCATCTATCTTTAACGATAAATGCCGATAATGTTTTTATTATTGTAGCTTTTGTTTTGGTTTTAATATCATTTTGCAATAAAAAGCGTCCCTTTTCTATTATATTCTCGCTAACTCCACACAATAGTTGTACTTGGAACTTTGGCAACAGTGTTTTCACAATTGTACTATTGTTAGGAAACATTCAAGTATCACATAACTAGAAACACGCGGTAATATCTTGTATTGGTTTCCCAACGTAAATATTTTGCATCACTTAGTGATTGCCCTGGGCAAAGAAACTTTAGGAAAACTAGGTACGTATTAGGGAATTAAATTCCGAAACATAAGAAAAAGCGTTATTTCCTGTTTTTGGTAATACTTTGGATTAATTTACCGATCACTTTTAAAAACTTAATGTTAAACTCTTCAGACAAACAATACGAACGACACTGTTTTTTAAACCGGGTTTTGAAGCTAAGACTTTTAAATAGATATTAAGCTCAAAATGCCAAATGTACGATTTCAAGTTATCCAGCTTTGCAAAAGTTTAAAAACAATCCGATTGAGTGGCGGATGCTACAGATATTTTTGTCAGTATCTGTGATAACAGACGAGATGTAAAATAATGTAGATTTTGAGATGTAAAATAATTTCTTAACTGCAATTGATAAACAGATTAGGTTTTTATATCAATTGATAGTTCCGGGATTTCAGATACAAGGATTGGATGCTCTAGTATATATGTATGTAGGAGAAGTATGTTTGCATATAGAAGTTACGCAACGAATTGATATTCACAGTGGGACAGTTATATAAATTAATTGTACAAAGTTTAAAAGTTTGAGTTTGAGTTTTTAAATCGAAGTCAAGTGAAACCCAAGTAATGCTCTTTGATAACAAATTCAATATTTGAATGAGTTTTATATCAAGTTCTTACTGTTCTCATAATCTTGATTCTTAGGTTTTTATTTTTATTTCAAATTTCGTAGGTATAGCTTAGGTTTGTTTCACTATGCAGTAGAAGCAAACGGCATAGTGTGCAGTTAATTAACTTATAATTTAATTTAAATTTGAACTCGAAAGTTTTATTTGTCTTTTGGTATTTAGTATGCGTTGCGTATTTGGAGCAACTGCATTTGCATACGAGTACTATTACAAAACACTGTACATTTTGTAAGGACGAACAAAGATGTGTGCGAATACATAAGGAAAGGTACATGACAGTACGTGAGGATATGTGTTGCAGCTGCACTTAATTGGTTGACTGTTTATGATAAAAAAAAGCGCAAATATAGAAGCACAATAATTAAGAATTGAACTCTTATCTATTGACTTGAAATATATCATAAACTCTAGAATATATTACTATCAATGAAAACATAAAATTCAATTCAACGAAGCAAAGTGAAGTCATGGCTTTTTTTAAGAAAGGTTTCTTTGTTTTCAGCGTACTAAAAAGACATTATGAAAATTTAATATATTTTTAATTTATTTTTATAACGATTTCCTATAGCAGGGTAAATACATTTTTGTCATCATTTTACTATTGAAACAGTCCTTAGAGTTTTTGTTTGTTTAATTGTAAGCTGTCGTACAATTCTAGTTATTTTCTACTTTAGTACTTAATTTGGTGTGCGAAAGAGCGGTTTTATCTATTTTTATTTTGCATATCAAGTGAGTTGCATAAAATGTAGAACAAGGAATGAGATAAGATAAAATGCTACATAGCAGAAAGTTATGTTGATTGGTGAGCCACAGTAAATTGAACTCAATAAATTTCTAGCTGATTGTTTCCGTTTCGAACTTCTCTATTCTTTTCATTCTTGTCCATTTGTTAATGTGATTGGTAAAGTATTTCTATTAAGCAGAATATTTTTCACATCTATCTTAATTTTTGTATTTGAAGAGTCCACTGTTAAATTTATTATATTGAAGACTGTACCTCACGATAGCATTATTAAAAGCATTAAATTACTTGAGTTCTTCATATGAGAAAGGATGCTGCTTGGAAAATTAATAAATTTTACTGCAATTTATAATGGCACTGAACTATCGAGTGGATTAGAGTTCTGAGAATTCAAGCTAAATCTGCTAATTTATGATCTCTAAATTGTTGCATATTCTAAACAAAAGCTATAATTTTTATACATTTTTTGATACTAAAAAAAGTCTGAATGAATGAAATATTTTGACTAAACAAATGATCTACTAAATCGCGCTGATATTGTAAATACTGTAATTGAGATTTTGCAATAAATAAATAACTTCAAATTTTGTATAAGTTTTCATTTCTGTGTGCTGATCAATGTAAGGAAATTTTCATTGAAAACAAACCTATGACTGACTGTCAACAATCGATAAGCGAGCTTTCGTTAAGAGAAAAGCAAACAAATCTGAATATATGATATGAATTGTTGAATCAACAAAATCAAATGTCATATGAATAGGTGACATCACAACTGTCCAAATAATAATATTGCATTCAAGAATGAAGATACAGTGACTTTACATATCAAGACAAGACAACTCATGACATAATCCAAAGCATGGCAAACACTAAAGGGCACATGAATTCACCACAAGTTATTTGTAATATAAAACTGCATTTATCATTTCAATATCTAAGACATCAACACAAATTTAAGTTGAAGTTGTGTAATGGCAACCAAAATAGAACGCTAAGGCTTAAATTGAAAATGCTACGAAAGCGGAGACCCTATAATGCATCAAAGGCGAATATAAAGCAAAGTAGCTGCTTAAATTGCATTAGAGCAGGAGTACTGATTTGTGATACTTTGACAGCATATCTTGATACATGCACTGCTAGTAAGTAACGTGAATCCTTTCAATATGAAGTATATTTGTGGAAAATTTATTATGTAGAAAGAAAGTGACTACAGCCAAATAAGCTAGAAAGTGCAGCAGCGGAAGTGACAACAGTGGCAACGGATATAGTAAATACGCTTCCGTTTCATCTGCACTTCACACACATTCAAATATAATATCTACTTGTAAACTGATACTAAAACAAACAGTAGCTATATACTGCTGCACAAAGTCTGAAATTTCAAACCAAGTGTGTGAGTTTTTGATAGAAGAACGAAATTCCATGCATTCAAGCACAAACTACATTGTATATGAGAGCATGGGCGAATGCATGTGGTAGTGTGTGCGTCTATTTTATCCATTGTGCATTAGTGTTACTGTGTAAATTCAACATGGCTGCCGGCACTTTGTTGCTTTGTAATTAAGTTTTGCGATTGCTATATCGATTTGAATGAGTTACTAAACGCACACCAATGCAAAAGTAAAGCAGCAAATGTGTAGCAGCAAACTACACAAAGGGCCAATGGGAGAAGAAAGGGCGGTTAATGGTGGCTTATCATTTTCATTATAAAGCTTCAAGCAAGAGTAATGAAAAAGAGTTCTGAAAATTGTGTGGCCTGGAATCATTGGCTTTGATTCTAATTAATGGATTGGGCACACCTTGCAAAAATCACCAATTTAAATCTACCGGCAAGTATTGGACCAATAAATAAAAAAAAAATTTACTTATGTTTGTTTTTGAAATTAGATACCTACATAATATTTAATTTTGTTTCCAGTTTACTTGTGGCATGGCAAACAATATGGGTTACAATGAATGGAAGTACTTCAATGAATACGATTTCTTCTATAGCTACGCTCAACAGTGACTTGTTTTCCCAATGGGAGCTTTGTATGTGTCTGTTCATCTGTGTATGTGTTGTTTTCTGGTGAATCATGCTAGCTGGCAACATAATTAAGCGTTTCCGGTGCTATTAAAATCACTTGAAGTACTCACTGCTACTCATGTAATGCAGGCATCGTAGAGTATTTGCATTAAGCAGCATCAGGTATACAAAATGTTTTAGTTGCTAATATATTGTAGAATGGATTGCATTTTCAAGAGTCCAAAATAGTTTTCAATCCTGATGTACAAGAACCACTGAACTATGCTATACATTCTCCCGAAATATTTATTTAATGTTTACCCCTAAACCTTATCACTTTTTATTGGTTTGTGCTTCCCTCAACATTTTTTTTTTTTTTTTGCTGTTTGTGTGTTGGTAAATTTTAACAAAATTTCGTTTTTTTTTCTAGGATTCGTTATTGCATTTGTATTTGTTTTGCTTCTTTGGCGTACAAAATTGCTCACGTTCTGCATTTTGATATTAAATGGTGCGCGTAATTAGATTTTGAATTTATTGCAAATGTGTTGGTATTTCTATTTATTCTTTACGGTGTTTTTGTTCTTATTTTCCTATTGCCTAAGAGAAGTTTTCAAATAAGTAGGGCGCTGAATGTAAGATAGCATTCACAAAGTAAATAATTGGAAATTAATTCAATAATCATTAGATGAAGCTGTGCTGCAAATAAGACGATTATTTTTCAGGAGTTTTTATTCGAAATATTTGTTATGTACGTATGTATGTATATACTTCCTTAATTACAAATCAAATAAGAAGTATAAGAATATATTTATAAAATGTGCTATCATCCTCAAATATGATACAGGAAGAAATGGAAAAGAAGTACAATTTTCTCAAAAAATTGTTTTTTTACAGCTTAACCATCTAACAATTTTATGTGTTGCAAACTTTACGATGTCAGCACATTTATAAACTCGTACAAAGATTGGTAAAAAACAGCAACACAGCGCAGTAAAGTCTTTATGTCCACACGTAAAATCACAAAATAATTGCCAAAAATATATGTACATAATATACTTACAACAACAACATTTAGCAATTTGGCAACAAAATGCAATGAATTGCAAATAACATTTTATTTTATTACTTCAGCTACGTAATTGTATTTCAATTTTTTTGAAACTGTATTTGTCGTGATCTTCATCACATGCATATACATATTTATGTGTTAAACTCCCAGTGGGAAAATGCAAGAGTGATCAAGCATAAACCTGCGCAACGGTAATTTCTTGAACAGAACTACATAAGATTATAAATAATATATTTTTTTATTAAAAGTCCTTAGTCTATGTAATTGAAGAAAAAAAAATTTCAAAGTAAATTTCACCTAGTTCTGTATGCAGTTGCATCAAAATATATTTTATGTATTTCAAAAAACTATTTTTTATTCAGTAAACTAGCCCAAATGTTTTCTATACTTTTCTTATAGTTACATATTACTTTCTCACATAAAAAGAAGAAAAATATAAAATGGGCTACTAAAATTTAAATTTTTTCTTCAATGAAATTGAATTTGAATTGAATTGAAATTGAATTGATCAATCTCTGTAACACATGGTACCAAAATTTCTGAAAAAAAAATTAAGTGCGTACATATATTATGTAGGTGTCATGTAATTATTTACTAATTTTAATTAATTAATTAAAATATTCTTCAAATTTTTAGTTTATTTTTGATCAAAGATCTTATTTTTTTGTTACATAATTTCTATGAGTTCCTAGTGGGAACATTACTTAATCTTTTATGGCAGTCATTTAAGTTGGCTTCTTATATTGCCTAGCCATAAAATAATATGAAAAAGCCAACAAAAAAAAAATAAGCATAAAAATTTAACGAGTCGAATACAATTTGGAAATGTTTGTTTATAATGAAGGAGTTTTAATTCGTTTATTGAGGATGATATTTTCTTGTTTTGGTGATCCATGCTCAATTGATCAATTATTTTAACTACGCCTAAATGCTATTAAAAAAACGAACAACATTCTTAACAAAATTATTGAAGTAGAAAGGTAATTTTTATGTCATTTATATGAATTGTTCACTCAAACTCTTCTGGTTTTGCGACTATAACCAAAGAAACGCATAAAACTTTAGGTCGTATAGAACAAAAATGTCGCTCTTACGCCAAACGACTAACATTCTTAGATATAAAAAATGCTGACTAACTAAGGCTCACATATGACATCTGTATCTCTTTTTAAAAAATCTATGTGCAACACTGTCTAAAAATTAAATGAAAATCGGGCAAAAAATTTTTATGGATATGAAACTATAACAATAAAATACAATACAACTATGTACGCGAACAAAAGGTCAGTATAATGTTGAGATAACATTCCAAAGGTCATCAGCAAAAGCACCAAAAGCAACAAAGGCAATTATTCTTCCACAGCAGCAAAATTTACATTGGGATGTCAAAATGTGAGTGCAATTTATTTTTGTCTAGGAAAATGAAAAAGTTTGTGTGGTAAAATAAAGAATGAAGAAATTTCTATTGTGGAATTTTTTTCATTACAAATGGAAATCATTTTTCTACCTTGATGAATATAATTGTATTTTTGTTATTTAAAGTTATTTAGTACAACTTTTTGTTACTTTATCTGCGTTAGAAAATGTAATTTTTGTGAAAAATTTAACATATTGCGCATTACTGGAGAATATTTAAACAAAAATTTTTAATTGATTTCTTTCAAAAATTATTTAATTTTTGTTTCAAATACTGAGCAACTGACCCATGGCGTAGTGATCAAATGATACTAGTGATAAAACTATAACTAAATAAGAATATCAATAAAGTGCACTTGTGGTACATTTTATTGATGATAACTCCAGGCCTATTATGATTAATAAAACAGTTCTTCTAACACAAACGTTAAAATTTTTTCTAACCAACAGAAGAATATTATTTACCATTTTACACTTAAAAAAGCTTATTACCATTGCATGAGCTGAAAATGTAAAAACAAAGTCAAAATAGATTTTCAGATAAGAGCAAATTTACATGTTACATTATATGATTTTCAAATACTTTGAACTCATTACCAACTTCTTTTATTAACTTTGCATATTTAATTCTGTGATTTATTCATATTTACTTATTAAATACATTTTTATCGTATGAACTATTATTGTAAAAGATGAAAATACTAATTTGTTTTTTTCAAACTCACCCGTGGTGCGACCTAATGTCTTTTTTCATTACAATATCTTAAAAATGTTCATGGCTTGACTCACTCCGGACTGTTGCCTATGACTCTTAAAATTTCCTCGGTGTAGGTAAATTAGAAAAATAATAGCAGTAACAATTAATATTAAGAATTCAAAATATATTTTATCTTTTCTACATTTTAGCATTATAAAGCACTACACGTAGCTACAAATATTATTAAATTTTTTCTAATTACAACACACTAAACACTAACCAAAAGACCTTCTTCAGAGCCGTTGCAAACATAAATTCTCTAACGCTGAATATCCCAAATTTAACACGCATTTGCTAACCAAGAAGATTGCGTGTCTTGAATATTTGGTTTGGCTCATGTAAAGTCCTTTTAACTCACTTGCGCTATGAATGTCGATGGACAATGAAATGTCTTACCTTTCGTTATATTGGTATTTTGGGAATTCGGTTAATTCGGATTAGCTTTTGTGTAGCGGCATACAGCACATGCATATTAAGTGAGAAATAGCAGTAAATATCTGCTAGGAATTTGCGTTAATTTATTTCATACAACTAATTTAGGGAATGCGCAAGTTAAATTGGTGAAAACAATAAACGCTGATCTACATAGTGTGTGACCAATTTTTATCTTCTGAAAATTAAAAGTTTTAGTTTTTCTTGTATGAAAATTCCAACATTTTTAAATTTTTTTTCTCAGTAAAAATTTCGTAATTTTTGTATATCCCTAGATTTTAACTTCATTATGAAATTCTTTGATTCAATTAGTTATCCAAAATTTATGGTGATATTAATAAAAGCTATCCTTTCTACTGAGTTATACTTACACCACACAATTTCTCTCTTTGCTCGTTTCATTTGATGAGTTTTACTTCATTCTTGACTTCAGTGGATGCTACCATATGATTTGTGCCCAGAACTTCATAGTGCCCAGCTGCTATGAAATAGTGAAAAAGTTTGATGGTTTAATTGAATGTGACACAAGACATGATGGATGATGATGATGATGACATCTTTTCTCTTTGCACAGATTGTTTTGTGTTCTTGTCCTTTAATTAAGACTTCATGGATTTTCTGAATTTTGTTCAGCTGGCGGCAGGTATGTTTATAGACATTTGGAAAATATTACAACGGAATAAAGCAAATATTTGAAGCAATTTTAAAAAAAAATATTATATATGAGTATAGTAAGTAACTTAGCTAGGGTTCAACATTGTTTTCAATATTTCTATCACTTGTAATTTTAGTATGCGGCTGAATATTGTTTTATAGGGTAACATACCCTAAGCTGATGTAGCAGATGGGCAAGGAAACCGATTTATCAATTACCCCTGGAAAATATAAATATATATATGTAAGTTTAATTGATCCATCAAAGTGTCTTGTAATATTTGATTTATAAAAAGCATCGACTAACTTAAAAATTTTCATGAATTTCGGTATTTGCTGATGACTGTTAGTTTAATTAAAATTTGGTTTAATTGTAATTAATAACAATAAGTTGATAAAATTCAATAATATTTCAACAAATAAATTGAGTATATTTAAGAAGTCAATGTCTCAAATTCTATAGTTTGTTTTCATAAATCTGAGAGCATGTACTTAGATATCGTTTTGATTTAATACAGCAGACCAGTCTTAAATCATAAGTTTAATGTTTTATAATCAGAGTAACTTAAAAATTAATATGCCAATAGCAGTGATAATTAATATAAACCTATGCTTTAAAAAAAGTAGTTCTAAATCAAAATCTTAAATAAATGTCTCATTATCACCTATGCTTTTCACACAAAATCTTTTATCAAATCATTATGCATTACAACTTATTTCCTCAATTAACACCCTTAAGATGCACACATTTGGAAAAACTTCAGGAAATTGGTTTTCCGTATCATTTGATAAACCATGTGCTCTTTGACTAACATAAAATCAAACTAAGGAATAAAGTAAATGATATCCTTTTCAACCAACTAAACACTAAAGTTAACGACAAAAAGTACCAGGATTTAGTGTTACAAAAGCAACAATAAGTATGATAGCAAAATGAAAGGAAAATTGCATTTTATATATATTAGAATGATATCAGCAGTTGTAAAAAGAACTCAATCGCAAAAGACTTAAAATGAAGAAATTTTCTTCGGGCACAATCATTCTAAAGCATCCTTACAATTGTGATTTTCCTACGTAACAGCTCTAGTACAACAGAGTCTTGCTGACATTTTTAGAAATTACAAAAAGTGTCCCACAGGAAGAATGCTGGCACAACGTAAGCATTTGAGTATGGTAAAATACAAAAGGAGCTGTATCTTTCTTACTCTCCTTTTTACCTTTATTAAAGCTTTATGTGCCCCATGGGAGGGACAAATATAATCCAAGAAAGATTTAGCCAGTCAACTGTTTTTACAGCCAATACGAAAGTGCAGACAAAAGCTGGTGTAAATCTTTTTGCATTACCTTTTATTTTCCTTTTGTTTTGCTTTCTTTCTTTTTTACTATTATGATTATTAGGTGCCGAAAATCATGCAAGACGACAGTTTATTTTATTAGATAACCTTTTCTTATGATTTCTTTTAGTGTTCTTGTCATTTTAAGGCTTAAAAAAGATTTTAGCTCAAAGTAATATGTGGTTATATTTTTTAATAATGAAATTATTATGGTTCCTAATTTAGACACAAAAAAAAATAATGGCAACAATTTAATCCTTATTTAAGTTACAAAGCAAAACAGTAGCAAGCAACTATTGCTATTTTTTCACTAAAGATTTCTCAATTTTAGTAGAAATTTGGAAAGTACACATTCAATTTTCCATTTTAAAATGAAATTGGTGCTTTCTTTATTTCATTGCTAAAAAAAATAGTAAGGGAAGGTGGAGCAAAATGGTATGCCTAATAGGAAAACGAAGTTTTCACAAAACACAAAAAACTTTTCGCACAATTAAACATGTAAGTTACGAAGTGCAATACCACTCCGCCACCATGACCTATGCAAACATACAGACTCGCGAAGCAAAAGTTTATCAACATAAACAAATCATTGTGAACAAAAATGAATGTCACTAATATGAAATGAAAATCGAAAATCCTCGAATTTTATGGTACACCGACCGCACTCATTTTGATGAACCTCGTGGTTCTCGAAAACGAAAGGTCGAAATGTCGCTATAACCTGTCAGTTACAAGAGCACTTCTCAAACACCCTTCCCCTATATTCAATAGATTGCAAAAAATTTCTAATCTCAGTTATTGCTAACGCTGACATTGCATCTAATAGCATTCATACATTCCGGAAGTGAGAAGTAATTTCAATAAACTCCATGTTCATTTTACATAGAATTTTTTTCCTTTTACTTTCTGCTACTTTTTTTTGCTTTCCACTTTTAATACTTTTTATCACAAGTCACATGCTGCACATTGCAGCAACTCATAGATATTAAACTTATTGCGTTAGTACCAAAGCATTGAAAAGGACGAAATACAAAAAAGTAAATTGAGCAAAAAAACATAACAGAGTATAGTGTTAACTGTGTAAAAGATTCGCTTAGCGACACATCATTCCTTTACAAAAAAATATATTTAATTTTCTTATGTTGAATGCTGCTAAGAGTGCTGCGCATTATTATCTTCTTCCTTTCTCTATTTTCTAATTTTCAATTCACTTGCAGTTATTGTATTTTATATTGAAAAATTTTGTTCTTCGTCCATTTTTTTTTTTTTTGATAATAAATTTCTGCTTTTGTTAAGGTAAAGACAAAGAGGAAAAAAGCTTATGATTTCATATTTTTGTAAAATTTAATTTTTATTTTAGAAAGATGCAGGTTTCAGTTCAGATATTGTAAGTTTTTTAGATGAAATTATTTAGTGTTACCACTCGTTTTAATTTAAATTAAAATTTGATACCTGAAATTCAGTTTACCAGTCTCTTAATGTGTAATAACTTAACCCTTGCATTAAAATAATTTAATACAACCATATATCTCCAATTGACTACTGCTCTTTTATAGGCGGTATAGTAAGCAGCTAACTTTGATATTTTTACTTATTCTTTTCTTTTAAATGGCAAAAAATATTTTTCAAATCAGACTGATCATCCTTGGAACATATTAGTCATTAAAATACAGAAAAATTTTTTTGATCAGCAAAGTGTACATAATTGAGTGAAGCACTCCAGTAATCAAATCCGCTCAAATTGTTGAAATTATTAAGATCCTCTTAGAAGAGTCTTAGATTAGTTTACCATTATGTGACATTAAATCTTCCAAAGTTTTGGAGTTTGACTAATGTAAAAATCGCTTTTCATACTTTCTTTAAAGCCTTTAGTTAAATTTAAATTAAATTAAATTATTTCATTAACAAGATGACATAACACAATAGGATCTGTATCATTAATTTAATAAGTTTTCAAATTTTAGGTCAAACGCAGGAGTAGAGAAATTTTTATCTTAAAAATGACACTGAACGGTAAGTTCAAAAAATTTTATTCAAATGTTAGCCATACAACTTGTTAATATTAATTCTGTGTACGTTTATTTTTAAAATATTTTGTTATATTTATTTTGTGAATTAATTAAATATCTTTTAAAAGTTATTCGATTCAAATATTAATTTATAATAGTTTCATTAATTTTTCCATTTCAATGCCTTGCTGATTTGATGTGTATTTACAATTTGAATACACAACCTTCTACACGTTCACTTTCAACATAAGCATACATATAAACAACGTTTTATTAAAGCCATTAGTGTAGTGTTAGAGCACTTTTCCGCATGGATTGAGATCTCAAGCTCTAAAGATATAAACATATGTATATGTATGTGCGTAGGTGTTGCCCCTGTACAACCAAATGAAAGTGTTGTTGTCTATTGCTACTCTATGCTGTTACTGAAGCTCCCATTGTTTTTGCTGGTCGACAGCTTAAAGATGATAATCCCTTAACAATAGAGAATGAAATTGAAATTCATTGAGTCACTTTGCCACTCGTAAGTCAGTAGACGAGGACCACAATATAACAAAAAATGTTTACCTACTAAGCAAAATAAATATGAAATATGGCTTAAATTGAATTCTAAAAGCCGAAAATATTGTATGGAATATATTAATAATTTTAAATAATAAAGCATATTTAAAAAGTATTAAACTTTTAATAAATTTGAAAGTAATAAAGTCACAAAAGACAACAATATGTTGAATTTTATGTACGTAGTATTATATGCTGATGAGTACTTATGTGTGTTGATATATGAATGACAAGAATTAAATTTTCATAACTGACTTTTAATATGTTTGTTAAATTTTTCTATTACAAAAAGCAAATCAAATCAAAAATTTTGGTTAGATATTTTGAACTGTCTATATTCCTATTTTGAATTGCAATGAAAACAAAAACCAAACTTTTTTTAACTTGAAAGTGAATTTACTTGTTATCGAAGATTATTATTTCTTAAGATATGCTATGGTATGTAAGTCAGAATTATGTGCAAAAGCACGTAAGCCGATATACCCATTTGAAAATATTTGAAAATATTCTGTCAGTATTTAATTTCATTACTTTATAATCCTCTCATCTATTCCAAGTTGTTTCTCAACATACTTATTTTATTCTTTATGTTTAAGAGCTATAAGAGTATTCATCCAAAATTGGTAAGGCTTTAGACTGGCATCAGACTTCACTCTTGTTCATTTGACAATATATTTTAAAAACACACATCTTATTCGATTAACTAGACTTTTGATATGGCTCATTTACTTCAAGAGTGGCATAACTCAAAAAACACAAAGTGGGAGAAAAACGCATTTAAAGTTTTCAATAAGTTACTTTTTATATGAGAATTCAAAAAAGTATGTTTACATAAACTCCTCACACAAGGCGAGCTTATAAGATATCTTTCTCAGTTTTTGACACAAAATAAAACATGAAATGGCAAATTTCATTATCATTATCATTAACTCAAAAATCACGTCTTTGAGTTATGCCACTCTTGAAGTAAATGAGCGATATGTCCATCTCGAAGGTTCATTTGAGAGGAAAGCCAAACTATAGCTATCTCGGCTACATTAAGATCACGCAAGAAATTTTTGTAAAGAATTATGCCTGAAAATTTTCCAACGAAATTCTTACCAATTGGGATACTTTTCAATCTCTTACTGTGCGCTCTCACAAGGCAAATGAGCGAATGTTTCAAGTACATCATTTGTTTTTTTTTTTGTGTTTTATATGATTTTATAATTTAAACTTTCAGCTTTTTGCAGTTTCTACATTTCTAGTTCATCCTCATCAAGAAAACTCAATAAGTGTTATTGATTCTTTAAGCCGTACAGTTTTGAGTTTATGTTTTCTTCCAGTTATCACTATTTACTTAACAACTACCATGTTCTTCTACTCCTTCGTCTTTTCACTAGTTTATTTTTCTTGCCTACCTCTCATTATATGCTTGGCTTCTGTGCAAAGATTTCACTTTTAAATTTTTCACCTTTTACTTACATTTTGATACTACACATAAGAACTTTATTGATTTTAGCCTAGCTGCATGTGATTGGTAAGTGCCACTTTTTGACTTGATAATGCTCTGGCCGTCTAAATGTTGGTCTATTTGTCTGTATTTCCGTCTGTCTGCGTGTTTAATGATTAAAATTGATTTAATTTTATGCAAGAATAAAATATGAGCCAGAATTTGATTATAAAAACTTAGAGTTTTCGATAGCATTCTAAGCAAAACCTTGTTTTCCTTGAAAATATATACAATATATATTTGAAACAGCCAAGTTAAACCAGTAAAAGATATTTTGTTCGATTGACGCAATGTAGGGTTTATGGAGCGAGATAACATCCTTATATCTCTTTGATATTACATTGGTTTTTTTACACAGACTTGTAATTTTCTTCTTTACATTTTTAATCCTTAAGCATTTAATGTCTTCTTTCAAATTTTTGCATACTCGCAAGTCTTGCTTTTTTTAGATTTCTAATAAAAAAAATACTTAAATTACAACAATCCATCAAAGCCGAGCAAGTGCTGGGAAAAAAAAAAATATCTTGTATTAAAATAAAGGAAGCTCTAGAAAAAACGAATCTCAGTTCGAACCATGAGTTAGCATAAGAATAAGCACTTACATTAATGAGTTAACAAGCAAAGCATGAAAAGATTTATAAATGGTCCTTAAAGCTTAACGATACGCTGCCCTCCCCGTTCATTGCAAGCACATTATTGAACTTTGCAAACGAAAAGCTAATCAATCTCATATGTGTGGCAGGACTCAGTTGTTGTGGTAAAGAGGTGTGTGTGCGGAAGAAGGAATGACATCAACTGTACTTCTGGTAATTTATTTGCATTAGTAAATCATTAACGCTGATTGCTTAATAAAAATGTATGGATATGCGTAGCAAACAACTGTTTATGTGAAAGACACAATTTATTTGAACAATCTTTTTTAAGAAGAAAGATGTCTGATTATAAATTAATTATATATCGGTGCACTGAAGTATTGTAATATAACCCTGACGTGCAGCAAAAATATGTGTAGCAATAAGACTAAAACGGCAAGCTCACTCACAGGTTTTCCTTTGAACACGCCAGTCAATATTTTTTTTGTCACATAATTTACACTTAAATTTATTATCATCTGCAAGGATTTTGTCTTATTTTATCAATTTTCCACAGCACAACTGATAATTTACAAGAGCACAAACTATTTTCCTTAAGTTGAAGACACCCAACGCAAATAAATTATTTTTTTATCAGTGAATTCTTTCAAAACACCTTTTGTGGGCTCTGTTCAACAATTTGTACGGTACGTTCTTGTGGCTTATGTCCGTCCGCATTTGTTGTAGAAAAGCAAAGAAAATGGCGAACAAAAATTGTGGAAACTGTGAAAGTTTGCGGTTGCTGGTCTATGCCGCAAACAACCTTAGCATGATATCGATGGATGCTTATCAATGATTTCAACAAACGATGATCAAGATGGCATTTCCAACACAAAGAAACTACTTGAGAGAATATAATGGTATATTTTCTTTCTTAAATAGACAAAATATTTTAAAATAGAGACCGGTATAATAAATTTGATTTTACGATAAAATATATTTTGAAGAGAAAATGTCTACTTAAAACTCGAAGACGAACACTGTGGAGAGGGAGGTAATTTTGAAGTTTTTATATTAAAAATATAAAAAATGTTATTTGACATCAAAATACAGTCTTCAAGAGCTGCATAGTAAAAGAAACCCACTAAGGTGATGTGTCTGCTGAAATCTCCCACTAACCGTTATATTTTTAAGATAAGCTCTTACAGATCTATACATATGATAAGTTAATTTATTTTTCTGACTTCTTTTCGCGCTTAATGAAGATATATTTTATAACATTTTTGACTTACATTTCTATCGTAGAGCTTTTAACTGAGAAACATAACATTGCTAATAGAAGAGTGTATAGAATAAGCTAGTACTCATGATTTGAGAACTTCAGATATATATATCTTTTGACTTTTAATCATTTTGCAAGTTTTAAAAGATCTCATCGTGACTTCAAAATGTTCATTTAGTAGATGATGTTGGAAATTAAATAATATTCAAAAGAACTTGATGCAGCGATTCCTTACTGACAAATTATGTCTAAGGAGTCTCCAATCTAAGTCTTTATAGTAGGTACTATAATATTACTGAACAAAAAACTAAACTCAATATGCAATAATCGTAAAATGTTACCTTTTCTCTGCATAACATTGGTCATCAAAATTATGGCTGTAGTAATCTGGCCTAAGTCTAATTAAGCCATAAACTTGATTGAATAATAATTGAGAATCGACATCACATGTAATTGACTGTCATAAAAAACTTTCTCACTTTTGACTTAGCTGGCAAATACAGACGCATATAAACAAACACGCACACAAGCAAACAGTAATACAAACAAATAATCATACACATATATTAATATTGCCATGACACCTTGCACATGTCAGTCGCTTAGCTGTCGGTATACGAATGCATGTGTGTGTGTTTTAACACGATAAGTGTGCTTACGTAAAGGTAAAGAAATTGAGGTAATAAAGAAAAAAAAAATTTGAAAGGGAAGAAAATAATCCATAAAAGAATATTACCAATAGAAAAAGAAAGGATATGGTTATGAAACTCAGTGCGTGCTAAAAGGTGTTTCTGTTAAAGTTTTAAGATACAAAGTTTTTGCTTGAAAACTTTATGTATGGAATGTCTTTTTCTTGAGATTAAGTGTTTTTAGCTAATATTTTTTGAATATTTAGGCAGAACGTAATATTTTGACTTTCTCCCATCGTGGATCCAATTATTTTTTTGTTAAAACTGACTTAGAACTAGCTTAAAAGATTATAAATCGCCGAAAACTCCAACATTTTAAACATTTATCAATTTCAAACACCCTAAAGTTTATACGTCCACTCTGACAAACAGTATTTTTTTCATGTGGGATGTGTTTTCTCAATTGTTATTTTTTAATGGTGCTCATTAAAGGATACTGAACTCTAAAAGGAAATAATTTCAGTTGTCTTTTGCACAACAAAAGCATCAGGCTTAACATCAACTTAACTGCAATTGTATGAATATTGTGTGCAACAATTTCTGACTGGCTTGTTGCATTCATCATGAATTTTTGTCATTATCTTGACTTGTCATTGACTTAACTGCTTGCAGCTCTTACGTATTCTTCTACTCTTCGTAAATATTCTTTTATATTTAATTGGAGCAATGTACGTTCTACTTTGTATTTTTTCTTATGGACTGGACTTTTGTGTTAACTCTTTATATAAATGCTGTAATGCAACATAATCTCTATTCCAGCATGAGCAACATGCAGTACAAATAATTGTTGTATAGAATCATATAAGCAATAAAAATTTTATATAAGTATCATGAGTTCTTTAACTTACCAAGCAGTAAAGTCAATAAAACATCTTAGTTCTGGAGCGGTGTTAAAAAAATAAAAGTTTAAAAGATGGATTATCTTAATTCTTTGTGAATTCCTGAAGCAGGTTTTCTTTCGATGCCAATGTCTCGAATGTTTTTTTGAATACTCTTAGAAATCTTTTATTTATTTTATTAATTATTTATTTTCATTAAAGAATTATAGAATAAATTAAGGAAATACTTCTTAAAATACTTATTTTACTAAGTTTTGCACAGAGTTTTAGTAAAAACACTAGCTTTTATCTAGTTTGATAAGGTGATAAGGGTAGTTGCTATTGAGTCGCTAGAAAAGCAATCGCCATTTCTGTGATAAAGAACTTGCCGAATTTGTTTAAGTTCAACGTCGAACAAACGGCGAGGACTTTGTATCCACACAATTCACCTTCTCATGACAGAGATAAAAAAAAAGTCTTTTTAAAACCGCAACATATGGCGCGCTTTCGCAAACCAACAAGTAGCAACGAATTAATTCGAACACCCAACTAGTCCTTTGTATTCTTTGAAAGTCAGTCAGACAAATTTAACGCTTTATCACTTTAACTGAAGTGCGAAAGCAACCCTTTTTGTGATTTGAAACCTTTTATCTTAAGAAGGGAGAAACTTAACCGCATTATCACTGAAGCGGAAATCTGTCGACAAGATTTAGTCTACTTTTAAGTTTAACACTAAACCTGTTAATTTTTTGCAACGTGGGCACTATGCGTGAAATTTTCGCTTCACTTTATTCACTGCCACTAAATGTCATAAAATGAATGGAGCTCTTTAATTTAGCACCAGAAATACTAAGTGATATTGGAAGTCATATTCAGAATTCAAATTTGAATGTGTAACTACATTTTCCTTCGGACTTAATTTTTACTAACAATAAATGTTTTTTGTTAATAATTTTTTTTTTTTTACAACCTCTTACAGCTTTGATATTTGTAAATTTAATATTGCAAGATATCACTAGGATGTTCACTGGTAATCGACTTTTACCACTGACAAGACAAATAATTCCGTTTGCATCGATTTAGCACATAATATGCTATGGTATTAGTAAGAAATTAAGGTAAACATTTGGTAAAGCTCACACACCACACATCATACTATTTCGGTCAGAATTTAAATTTTGATTCGATCTAATGCTCAGCAAAAACAAAGAGCTTGGTAAAGCTTTTGCTCAGTTTGAACAAAGAATTCAAGTTTGGCAAAGTTGTGGCTTACATTTCACAAGTAAAGTTCATAATATTGGAAGGTTTCGTGCTCTTTCGTCTTTTAATTACACATATATTATAAAGCGTATAAAGCCTTTAGAAATTTATTTTGTTTAAATTACATTGAAATGCTCAGCGACAACATCATCATCCTATTGAAAAATTTACTCAAAACATTTAGTGTTTCTATTATTCATTAAATTTTTAAATAACATATTTCTATTTAATAAATTTATTCAAATTTTCACATGTCTTTGTAAATCCATTTTGTGATTTTATCTCTTTTATTTCAACAAGTGTTTGTAAAAAAAAAATGTACGCGCATGAAATCAATTATTTTTGCTTAGTCATGTTGAAAAACTGTCAATTTGAATATTTTTCATATGCTCGTAGTTTGACATATGACAACAACGCTGATGCAACAAAACAAATAAATATTTCTGCTAAAATAATGCAGAGCAGCTTCTAAAATGTGGAAAAATTTTAAATTTTGAATAAAAAAAAATGGGAAAGAACAATTTTTTAGCTGCAAAAATTATTAAATTTAATATATGTATTCCTTATGACAAACTAAGCCAAAAAAGAGTTTTTTTTTTTAAAGTTTCCTTTTTTTTAATTTTTATAAGTTAAAGTTTCTTTTTTCGTGTGCATCTTGTATTTGGCTATAAAAAAAAGCAATTGCAACGCTGATATAAAAATGTGTGTCGCATAGTCGTAGTCAACAGCTTTTTGTGTAATTTGATTTCCGTTTGCAAAATATGCATCATTTTGTGCTACCAACAAAAGGTCTTCAAACTACCGGCAAAATGGTGCATTTGGTGTTGGCATTATTTACATTTAAAACCAAAAAAAAAGTTTTGCAAATTGCCATTCGCTTACTGAGTTAAAATTGTTTGAAAAATCTGAACGCAAATGATATTATCAAAATAGCGCAGTTTTTTTTTAAATATAAATTAATCGTAGAGATATATTTTCTAGTCTCTTAAGGCTTGAATATAAATGAAAACTTTCGTATTCATATTCCATTTTGAAAATTTTTTTTTTACACAAGATAGTATGCTACCTTCCCAGTTCCAGTTTTATATCTTTCAAACATTAAAATGGAAGCAAATTATTAGAAATTATTCGAAAAATATTATTAAACAGATTACCCAAATGAATGTCTTTTTCAGATATTGAGAAAAATTAAGCTGCTAATAATGGATTTTTTAAATTACTTTCCACACCAATTGTGAACAGACTCGGCACATTTCAGTGTATGGAGCATAAAACTTTATGTCGTTGTTGCTTTCAATTTACTTACTATCCGTACTAGACAAAAACACAAAAAACTTTCATAATCTCCATTGAAGATAAGGAGTGCAAAAATTTAAATTCATAATGCCACTTTGCCATCTTAAAATACACAACTGTAATAACGATAATATGGATAAGTTTATAAATCAATTTATATATTCTGATGTGTTATTTTTAAGGAAAATTCGTAATATTGCGCTTCCTTAAAAAATTTATTATTTTTTCAACTTTGTAAAATAAATAATTGATTTTTGTTAAATTTTAATCAACTTAAATTCTTGAAAACCTCTTTAATGTTTCGAGCTTTTATTAAGTATTACTTCAAAATATTTATAACACAAAAGCAACACATAACGAAGCTATCGTAAAAGTAGTTCTTATCGTTGTCAATGTTCGTTTTCTTACCAATGATGTTTTCCTGTAAAATTTTATTGCGTGAAGCTTTTCAAAAGGACATTAATTTTCAACACCATTAACTGTTGTTTTATGACTTAATAAAAGTGTTGGTGCTTACGCAGCAAGAAAATATATAAGTGTGCTATATTTTTTTGTTGGAATAGAAAACCTGAGTCAAAAGAAGTCAATAAGCCAGAGACAAGAAATTGTAAGGATTAAAGATTAATTATGCACTGGCAAATACGTACATATGTGAGCTATAAATACTTTACATGGAGCACTGTGCACTCTTATTAGTTTTACTTATCATGCATTTATTAAACGAGACATTAATTGAAACAATCTCCTTTGAAGCGGAAGAAAGATATTCATAAGAAATATTAAAAAATTTTAATAAAAACAAGTTCAGTCAAACTATTTCAATTGAATGCACGTAATCCATTATAACCTTTTCTGACTATTGCTGCTGCAGACTGCATTACCATTAAATTTCATAACTCCATTTCATGGATGGCATTAAGACTTTCCATATTGAATTTTTCATGAGTTTCTTTGAGTAAATTTAAAATGGTATAAATTAAATGAAGACAGTATAGTAATTTAATGAATTAGTAGTAGTGCTAGTGAATTTTTAATTAAAATTTAAGTCGTTTGATAAAGAATTTTGTTTTAGAAATAAGTTATAAAAATGAACTCTTTGCACATTCATATATTCATTTTAAAGTAACGTTGAGTGACCAGTTACGTTTCTTCTTACTTTGACGATTGAAATTTTTAATGCAACACGATGACCTCTTAGAAAGGTTTTCCAACTTTAATACAATTTAATGAAAATCTTAGTTCTCGAGTTGCTTTGTTTTATCAAGACTTGCAAAAAACATTTTATATTCAACAATGCTGCTGCGCCTTTAACGCTGTTGTCTGTCTGAAGTGCGCTTATTCTACAGTACTCGTATAGTGCAAATAGATGTTTACATTTTATTGCATTTTCACCTTGATTTTATATTCCTTACACTCTTGAGAGTTCACTTTAAACACAACAGGTGGTACAATAACAGCAGCCAAATGATGATGCTACCGCTTCTGCAGCTATAACATGAACAGCTAGAAGCACACTTGACACAAGAGTCAACAGCAAATGACATTTGCATTAAAGAGCAGCGACACCTCGCTGTAGCAAAACCAAAGTATGGGTGTTCGTAACGATAGTCGAAGTGCTTTCATTTGCTTGTTTATGTTGCCATAGTCGTATCTCTACTGCAATCCATTAAGCGTGTAAAAATGACTCAAAGAAGCTTCAAGCGTCTACCGAGTGATAAAGCTAAAAGAGAAGTTACATGAAAGTGTAGAGAAATTAAAGTTTATTGCAGTTAGTGTTGCATGGTCAACGATGAAACGCTAAGGTTTGTCTTTTCAAAATTTTTTCTTCTGAAGGGAAGACTACACACGACGTTTTTATTAAACTTATTTAAAGCACCTATATTTCTAAATGTAATTTCAAGAAAATGTCTAAATGAGAAATCGGGCTAACGAGTATTTAATTATACATAGTAAATTTTTAAAAAAAATCTTTTGATTGACAGAATTTCTTTTAGAAATAGGCTAGAGTGAGAAACTTAAAGGTTTTCTATAATAAATTTTTAAATATTTATTTTTTTTTTTAGATTTTAGCAATATATCAAAAATTCTAATAAAATTTTTTGTTATCCAGTTGTTGAGCCAGTTCGACTATGAACTTTTTGATTGATAAGTCTTGGGTCTATCTGTTGCATAGTTGAGCGCAGTAATAAAAAAAGGAGGTAAACTTAATTTCCGGAATCTTTTTGGTGCTAAGTGCTACCTGCCATATACAAAAGGATCTCATAATTCACACAACATTGCCATATTTTCGCTCTTTTCAGCACCAAAATATTTGCATATTTACAGTTACTAAATTGCATTCAAGTGCAAATTGCATACGATTGCCATTGTTACGGTGTGGCATTGCCATATACATTTTTTTATGGCTACCAATTTGCAGCACTTGACTTGAAAAGAAGTTAATTTGCATGCTTTTCGGAAAAAGTTTTTCAAGTTAAGAAAAACTCTGCCAAGCCATAGTCATATTTTTCACAAAAAATTTATTTTTTAATTTTAATTATGCCGATTTTTTTTAAAACTATCTTGTGACAGTCATTTGCTTGGTCCCTTAAATTTTTCTTTCTCTTCAGACACTTGGGTGCATTTTCTCAGCATAACACTTTTTGGAACTCTTTTGACATAAAAAAAAGAAAGAAGACAAAAAAAGATTACTCTTAATGAATATTTATGCTGTCATTTATATTAAAAGGATAAAGGCTTCAGCAAAAAAAATTTTAAAAAGCGCAAAAAATTTTATGTAAATCTGCACAAGTGGGCGTCTGTTGGCTGTTGACGGAACTCATATGCATGATGGACTTATTATGTATGCGCTGCAATTTTGCTGCTTGTTAGCGATAGCAATTTAAAAGTTATGCAAGGATAATAAAATTAAATTGTTTCCCCGTTTTTAATACGCTCGGTTTTGCATAAAGAATTGGCTTACTAATGAAGATGCGTAGGGTTTATTTTTGTTGAATTTGCTTTTAATTACATGCTGTTTTTCAGCCGTACATTCGTTTTTTTAACGCTTGTTACTGTCATTTTGAAGCTTTGAAAGCAGAATGCTAATAACTTCATGTATAAAAATCAAAACAAAATTAAGTTCCAAAGGCAAAGTTGATCAAACGGAAAAATCATCAAAGAATTGTTCTCAATTGAACCGTCAATTTGGTTGAAAGCTTCTCTTAATGAAGTAATCGCAAACAACATTGTGCTTTAACACTAAAAAAAAAAGACCAGACATTAAGCCATATAGTGTGTTTTTCGACCATAATACATAATTTTAATTCAATAGTTTTGTAGACTAAAATTTAGCAGCAATAAATTCAGCAAGCTTTTCTTCTAACACTCAAACTACACTTAATGTCAAAATTATATGCTAACAAAACTCATATATATTCTCCAACCAATTCTGAAATACCTAAATTCAGACATGTGTACGCAAATGTCACTATGCAATTTATTAAATCCCGCTAATGCTTAGGCCATAGAGGGAATAAAACTTTTTTTTGACACTTCTTGATTTGTTTAAACAAATATTTCACAAAAGCTTTTAAAACTTTTTATTTCAAATATCCAAAATATAAGTTCCGTGACAAGCAGACGTAAAAAATCGTAAATAATTATAAGAAAATTATTGCGTTAAAACAAAGACATTCAAAAGTAAAAAGTTTTTATTTGAAGAAATTATCAAGAAAAAGTTCTGCTTTCAAGTGAAATCAATTTAGCTGCTTTTAACATATTAAAAATTTAAGCCCAACATAAAACAAAACTTTTTACAAAAGTCGCATATATTCAGTCAAGAATAAAGTGCGTCATTAACTTTGATGTAGGTTAAATAGAAAAGTTGACATGTTCTAGGTTTCGGCGTACCTAAGCACCTGGGTATTCAAAGTTTTTGAAAGATTTTTGTTTTTGCTTTGTGCTATAAGTTTTGAAGTTTAAACAAAATTTTAGTTTCATTGCAAACATTTTTTTGTGCACAAAATTTTTGTTTAAGTCCGCAAAACAAAAAACCTTACATAACATATGACAGCAAAATGATACTCGTTGCCTTGTTATGCCAACTGCACATTTACGTCCACTACTTGTTAGGGCTTCAAATGACTGTGCACAACAGCAAAAGACTAACAAGCTGTAAAATGTACAACACACGGTTGCCACCATCACCGCCAGGGAACAAATTAGCGTTGGCAGCATTGTACGTGTAACATAACATGACATGCAGGTTGCTTGCATGTTAAAACAAAGCAACCAACTGAAAGCAGTCAAGCGCATTAGGAAACGAAAGCAGAAGGTCCTTTTTTGTTTCAACTTAAATTGCTCCAATAGCATGTGTTGATTATAAAAATTTTAAATTTACTATAAATGATGCTGAGGATCATTCTTAGTTAATTAAATCTACATTTTAGGTAATAAAAGCTTTTATATTTTTTGAGAAAACTCATGGCAAACCTTCGGTGGACAATGTGCTCGGCGATCATTACAAATACAATCCTAAAAATAAGCGCCGCATCATTATTACAGTACTGCTTTATGCTGTGGCAAAGACCTCTGCAAAATTATAGCGCATTATTGATCAAAACTGATTATGCCAATTGGTACAAAGCCTTTTTAAATCAAACGAAATGCAGAAATCCTTAAGAAAACTTCAGAAATTCAATATACCAGTTGCTAAAATGGGACTAAACATTTGTGTATGGAGTGGCAGTGACACATAGAACTTTTTCCAAATAGCAAATTATGGCTATACTCTGAAAGAGTACAAGAGTTAAACCTTTATTGAACAAAAGTGTAGCATATAGGCAGTAATGGGATCGAATTTCAAAAATAAAAAAATGTTTTGTTATTTATTTTTAAGTTTGAAATTCCAAAAAGCTGCTCTAATTAAAATCTATGTCTTTTTTCTTTTTTTTAAGAATATACTTAATGCTTACAGCATTAATGCACTGTTTCCATCAACATTTTGAAAAGCAGAAACTGGTACATCTTGCAGATAATATGAAATCGATTATCATTCATGAAAAACTAAAAGACAAACTTAGAAAAAATGCTATCCTTTGCCATCAATATTTATATGTGCTCCATAGTATAGTAAGAGGTGAATACCTATGTTCAATTTTATTGCCACAATCACATACAAGCGGCATCCACTTGTAGACAAAAAAAAAATCATAGGAAGATATAAATGGAAAAGGTAATAAAAATGCATTTTTATGAGCAACGTTGAACATAAATCTTTATTGAAAGCTCGTTTGCATGTAAGCCACATTAAGGTGCAAGTACTGAATGCAGTGGTACTAGTGTTTTCACTTAGGGATTTCTATGAACTGAAGTGGAGTTACTACCCACGTACATGCAGTACACATGTAACTGGTTTTGGTTTATAACTTGTTAGACACGTGATAAACCACATGGTTTCTTAAAGGTTATTTGGGGATTTTTCTTTCTCCCCATGGCTATACATTAAGATTGTACATACAAGTTTACTCATAAATATTGTGGTATATAAGTCAATAGTTGCAAAACTTCTTTGGTTGTACCAACTTCGGGGGATTTTCTATTGAATGACTTGCAAACGCATATTCTAATGTCTTCTTTGACTTGACTAATAGTGTCGCAAATAAATTTTGATATATAAATAATGCTATGAAAGGATCTGAAAAAAAATTATAACCAACTATAAAAATATTGTGATATGAAAACTTTGAGAAATTTGTATTTTAAACAGCTTTTTATGTTAAAAAATATTATCATTCATTTTTCAATATATTAAAGTTTTTGAATAATACACAGTTTTTGAAATTTTTTTTTTTTCAACACAATTCACTATTTTCTGATTGTATAACTTTTTTTATTTTTGTTGCAGCTTTTTCAATAACTTTTGGTGCTTGTGAAATTATGCCTAACTAATAGAAAATTTCTTATTATTATCATATTTCTTTAGGGCCCACAGATTTTTATGCAGTTCGAATTTTCTTACTATCACTAATAAGCAATAAATATGTTTTTTTTTTTCTTAAGAATATTGGGAATTTTATATGTTCCGTAGATAAATACTCACTTGGGTACACTGGCAATAAAGTTAACAATTTCTCACACTCAATGATGCTTATTGCTATAATGCAAAAAATCGACCACAAGAAAACATAAATTCAAGCAAAATTAGGAAAATTGTAAATTGTGTTCACAAATTGGCCCAATAAAAAAGCATAATTTTTTAGTTGTCAACCAATAAAATCTAAGTAAAAAAAAAGAAGAAGAAAATATTAAACCACCTGAATAATAAAAGCAGCAAAAATGCTATGAGTGCCATATTAAAATATGCGCATGTTAAGGATCATTAGGTACAAATGACAGCAAATGGTAGTCAACATAAAACATGAGAGCATTATTTATTGAAGAAATTAATATGAAAAGTTTATTGTAGGAATATTTTGCATTCCTATTTTCAGTGTGCCATGTTTGAGAAATAATTTATATGATGTGCTTTTTCTGCATAGTAGACACAAATCATTTCTCTCAGTAGCAAATATTCAATTTAAACCTTGAAAAGTTGACTTGAGGAAGAATCACTTATGTTTATTACAAATGAATATTACATATGAATCTTTAGTGAATTCAGGAGCTTATTATTATATATATATATATTATATATATATTTTGATAGCTTATTAATTTTATGGACATAAAAGTTTTTGCAATTTTGAAACTAAAAAGACCGAAATCATCCACATCAGCATACATTTTAACACCTTTTAAACTTTATTATTCAGATTAAATTTTGGAATAATTTGAGTTTTTCTCCTGTAACTCCAAAGTCCACAGCTTAGCATGCAGCCAGCCATTTACTAGATATTTTCACCCTCTCATATACAGGTAAGCAATGGCCATTCGTTCTGTTGAATGTTGTTTGGGGAAAAGTATAACCAAAATGCTGCCACAGGCTAAACCAGCATCTAGCAAGCCTAGGCAAGCCAAAGTGTTCGCCTACACACACACATACCGACATAAATTCAACTTATATTTTTATATACTTACATAATCGTATTCATTAGACTGTCCGTTATTATCAACGTTTCTTTGAACATCAAAAAAAAAAACAATTTTTGCCCAGCATAGGATGTCACAGGGCACTCATCGTATATATTTTTTTTTCATTTATTATAAAGTTCAATGGTGGGATAGTGAACCCAAATATCGTACAAATTTACTTATGGGTTAAGCAGTTTTTGAGTAAAAAAAATTAATATTAAGTGCTCAGTTGCACGCTTTGCTTGACAAAAAAATATAAATTTTTTTTTGGCGTCAAAAAAACGCTTCGATTCAGAAAACTTCAAAGTTAATGGACAGTCCAAAATACATGTAGCATATGCCTGCAAATGTTGTATAAAATGAGCAAATATATTTAAAGTTTCGACTGCTGCTTTTGTAAATTTTGTCTACGTTTGCTTCTGTGCTCTTAATTGGTACAAAGTAGTTTCATTGGATTATATATGATAATGATTATCATTTTCACAATAGCCGTCAGAGGAAATATTGTAGATTTAAGGGATTACTAGTAAAGTGGTCTGTTGCGATGGGAAAAAAATTACCCAATAATAATGAAAATAAGTTCTTGTAACTCATAGCGCATTAAAAAGTCTCATATATATTAAAAAAAATCGTAAGATATAAATTAAGTAGATTTTATACAAAAAATATTAAGAATTTTTATAAGCTTATCAGTAGACATTGCGATATTTATGTATTAAATTGCAAAAATATCAAAAATTACATGTTCAAAATTTAAATTAAACTCAAATGTTATTTTATTTATACAGAAATTATTTATGGCAAATTTTCTTTAGAAATTTATCTTAAAGATATTAAATATTTCGAGGAAATTTCGAATTCTAAAAGTACCTAGCTGATAATTTTTTAATCTTTTGGAACGACAAACTGTATATATCAAACTATTTTTTGGATGCATGCGTTTTTAACATTTTATGAAAGCCTTCTAAATATATTTTTAAATTTTCAGAGTATGGCTCCGATTTGCTTGTGAATTCATTTTTTTCACATTTTTCTCATTCCATTGTTATTTTTTATTTCGCTTTTTTTTATTTAGTTATCATACAAGTGGAATTTTTGCAACAGATTTATTTAAAATGTATATTATTTGCAGAACACACCATTTGTTTTGCCTCTTTTTTCACAACGAGACCTGTATATTTTTTGCAGATATGGTTTCCGTTTTTTGAGATGCAAGTGACAAATTAAAACATATTTATATTTTGGTCAAATGTAATGGAATCAGTAAATATTTAAAAAAAATTGTTGGTAAAAGCTTTTTGTTTTCGTTATTGAATTTTTTACAAATTGCATGAAGTAAACTTTTATTTTAACGTTGTGTTGTAATAATTACTTTGAGTTAATCATAGAATCCTTATAAAGGAGCAACAGCTCGAATAAACTTAAGGCTAATGGAGTGAAGGTCAATTTTAAATTAATTCTATGCAAAATTTTATATTCGTTTTTCGGCGATTTTTAATATATTTTTTGGTTTTAATATTGCCCAAATAAAATAAATTGCATTTCACAATAAACTAATAAAAACTAACCTCAATATTTGCCATAATTTGACTAAAGCTGTTATTCATTTTTGTCACAGATACATATTAAAATAAATTGATTTTTCGTCAATATTTTCATTTCAGATTGTTCAAAAAATTTTCAAATGTTTCTATATAAGAATTGCTATTTCTGTGTATTTCTGAAACTTTTTTAGATATACATTCTTTAGATCAAGGCTTAAATAACTAATAAAAGTTTTGTGTTCAGAGTCATAGCTCTGGAGATATCATGGCTGTACGTTCATGTATGTATTCTAGTTATTAAAATTCCATTGAAAGGGAAATACAACAAAATGTTTTTTTGTTTTATATATTTTATAAAGCATCAAGCTTATCGACTTAAATTTAAAAATGTGCGCGACATGTCTTAAATTTTTTTTGCTTTATTTCGTGCTGCTAAAATATTAGTGAGCATCAAAACTGAAACTTTGAAATAAAATCAACCTATTTGAGTAGGCAACATAGTGAGCCACAAAACTTACTAAACTTTAATCGGTTAAGGCTAAAATGAGCTTAGCTGGGTATGCAAATAAGCTGTATGTTGTTTGAAAGCGTTATCAAAAGAAAGGCGTTGATTGCTGGAGCAGGAGCAACAACAGTGCGGATGCGGTAAAGACATTTCCGTACGCAACAAAAATCTTCGAAATCCTCATGCTTAAATTTTTGCTCACATTAATTCACACACTTAACGCTGCTGATTCCGCTTATATTGAAAATAAAATCAGAAATCTAAACTTTTGGGTCATGTGGTTGAAAGTGTGTGTGTGTGTGAGTTAGATAGATTCTATGAGTTCAAATGCCAGCGAATATCTCCTTTGTTTTCAATGCCGTGTTATATAACGTGGAATAGATTTATTTTTTATATACTACTTAATTCTACTTATTTATCAGATTTTTGATTCGAAATTATTTTAAGTTGTCAAAGTTGTACATTTTCCATTTACTAATTCTATTTTTTGTGGATTCCATTTTTAAGATATGAAACGGCTTGACAAATTTATTCAAGCATAGAATTTTTTGTTGATCTTCCCATTTATTTCTGAATAAAGAAATTTTTTTCGTTATCCGAATTGCAATAAGACTTAAAAAAACTATGTTCAGTTATTTAAAAATAATTTTTCTTGCGCTTATAATAAAATGGAGCCAAACAAAATTTCTTTCGGTGTAATCTTTTCATTTTTCTACTTTTCCTGCTTAACTTTGCTTCCGTTTTTCGTTTTCCTCGCAATATCTTTTGACGGAAGTGCTTAGCCAACGTAAGCAGCAACAGTGCTGTTAATGAGTTGATGCTGATTGTCTTCAACTTAAGACCACTAAAATACTTGAAATGCAATTTTTTTAGGACACTTCAGGGCATTACTATGCGCAATAGTATTAACTTCAAATGAATATAATTTATTTATGTTAAGCTTTGTAACTTTGAATCAATGCAAATAATAAAAGGTGCAATACGGATACTTAAATAAATATCAGTAAAATTTATAGTTCATTTGAATATACATGTTTTTATTAATACAAACCATCGCGATGGTCGGAAAAAAAATAAAATACTTCATGATGTTTGCGACAAAAAACTTTTTCCTTGCTATAAGGAAACTATAACTTTGAATAGTTTTCTACAAACTTTTTATTATTTACTGGAAAAATTTTGTTATATATTGCATTTCTTTATTATTTTTCTACAAGTGTTTTTGTGTAAATTATTAAACTTTTTCAATATTTTTCGTCACTTTAATTTTTGAGAGTGTAACGGAATTTTAACGCGATTTCGTCAAAAGAACTTAAAAAACAATCAGCGAAAACTGAAACGTCTCCAAAACGAAACTCACATTTAATAGTTGAAAGCAAAAAAAAAATTAAAAAATTCAAATCAAAAAATAATAATCCAGTTTTGTTGCAACAATCGCAAATAGTAAGTCAGGACAAGCGTTTATTTAACTTTTTCATTACAAGTTTTGTTTTCAATTTTGGCATTGTTTTCCAGAGCACAGCAATGTTATCCCAAAACTGTCATCAACAGAGTGCTAACTGCAAACAATGCATAAACATAGGGTGCACCAAGCTCAGGTTCAGTAACTTGAGCAAGCAAATTTATGACTTTATTTTCACTACAGTAGAGTGCGCTGAAGATTTTTTTACTTTTGAAACAACATTTTAACTTTTATTTTATGTGCATTGTGCTATTTTATTAAAAAAAATGCAACCGCTTTCAACCGTACGCTATTTTGTCGCGCACATTTTGCACACTGCAAATAGTAGGATCAAGTTGCTGCACGCAAATGCGCGGCATAATGTAGTGTTCTCATAAGGATGACCACTTGGGGAGAAAAAACATAAACAACAAGTTGTGGTCCTGTAAAATAAGCGAAGCAAAACAGAATTTTAAACTATAAGCAAAATATTAAAATCTCTAAGATAAATCTTGTACCATTGTACTCACATTAAAAGCACCTCTTTGAAGCAAAGTGCTGCAAACAAAGACCGATAGAAGGCAGGCAGACGTTGCGGCTGAATATAAAAAGGACGAATATAACATATTTTAAGAGTCTTGCTACTACAATTTTTCTTACGGGCATTTTTTGAACCAATTTAAGCATATTGCAACAAAGCAGAGTGGGCTGGAAAATAATAAATTGTTTGGTTTCACAGTATACACAAAGCTAAAGACAAGTTTATAATATAAGATAAAATCAAAGTGAACATTGTTTTAATTAATTTTACATAAGGTAATTTGTAGTTTGATGATAAAAAAAAATTAATTTAATAGTAGCCATGCAGAGCATTTACTTGTGCATTATTTTCAAGTTTTTAATTAATTAAAAGTCATATGCAAAAGCTTTTAAGATAAAAAATATATAATTAAAATAAAAAACATTTTTACAAAATAGTCAGAGAGAAAACTTCTCAGTAAATTGTTGTTTATATGAAAGCAATTAGCAATTCCACGAAAAGACATTACCTGTTTCAGCAGTATTAAATGTATAAAATCATAATTGTTTAAACACTTAGTATTTTTTAAAGCTATGAATATTCTTTAGGCAAAATAAATTTCAATCAATTTTAATGTAATAAGTTTATTTTCTTCTTTCTGACTTGGGTATGAAAATAGTTTTGTCTTTTCTAAACAGTCTAGACGGTGACTGAATTATTTAAAATAAAATTATTTTAACAAACATTTATAAAACTTTTAAAAAAATTAAACATTTGAATCATTATATTTCTAAGAAATTTGTTGCAAATTATCCTATGATATATTTTATTAATTTATGACAGCAACACAGTATTTTGAAACAAACAAATGTTTTATAAATTCATGCAAAGTCTACATAACTTTATATATCGCTGAACAAAAGTTTTATCTTAATTATTCATAACTTTGTTCGTAATAAGTTTAGTTGCGAACAATTAAGCGCTTTAGTCGTAATTGTTTTTTACAAAAGCTGCTTAACCGCAATATAAGCAATAAACGCAAAGATACTTTCCAACTTACTCAATAGGAATCTAGGCACTTAGTGATAAAAATTTTAGATGTTTCTGTTGCGCAAGGCTCCTTAAAATAAACTTAATTAACTATTCTGAGACACTGTAACCAGCACATAACTTGCAATAAATATATCAAAGAAAATCAAAAAGTTAATAAAGAACGCCAATGTAATAATAAAATATACTTATGTGTCTATGATTTTCCTACATGTCTATCTTTATTTTACTTATACTATGCACACTCTCACGCACATTTAAAATGCACAATCGAAAATAGCCGCTTTAGCCATTACTGTTTACCAAAGTCAAAGTGCTCTCTCTCTCAACACCAGAATAGCTACTGAGGATCTTAATATGCTGCCTTGTATATTTTATTTTTCTTTGTAGTCTTCCTGCAACCGTATCCTTTGACTATGTTTATGTATGTATGTGTATGTGTGAAATTCCAACTTCGCATTCTTATTTCTTTTACAGATTCGTTGAAGCATACGAAATTTGCTTAGATTCATACATTTGAAAAGTTTTTCGTTCGCCCATTAGCATCAAAACTGACGATTTGACTTTTGTGCAAAAAAAAAAATAAAGAAAAAAAACAAAATTTTTTCATATTTTGCCACACAAAGAAGCAAAAATTTATTCATAACTGATATCTTGGGAAAATAGCTCACGTTCGCTCAATCATGAAACATTTGTAGCACCATCAGAATTGGTAAGGGAAAATAGACAAAAAGATAGCATATTCATGTCAGTAGTGTAAGAAACTTTTTAGTAAAATACATAGCAGCTCAAATATCCATTATTAGGTGCTTGCATGGTCTGAGCGCTCGGTTAATCAGTTGAATGGTTATTTCGTGTCCCAAAACTTTTACTTTGAATTCAATAAGTATTTTTTCGAACTTTGGCTTCCGCTTTTATTGTTCGTAATATTGTTACTTTTATTTGTGCTTTTAATTTTTTTGTACCAAATTTTAGATTTGATTTGACTGCAGTTCAAGATAACAAACACTCCGTTTTTTAAATAATATTGTACAACATGACGTATGAGTAACATTTAACTCGTAGTAGTTTGATAATGAAATACGGAAATACCAATGATAATGGTCAAGTTTTATATTGTTATAATAACATGCTTTGCCGCAGAAAAATTTTCCACTTAGAGTAAGTTGCCACATAGGCTAAATATATCTAAATGTTAGCACTTTTATGAAATTAGTAATTTTTAGAATAATTCAGCTGCGCTTTCTTATGCTTTTTAAACATCAAACAAATTTTAGATAACAATTTTGCTAATCTTTTACTACAAAGTTTTTCAATCTTTGGAATTTATTTTTATAAAAAACTTTTTAATGAACTTCTCCAGCAAACTTTATATCATCCACCTAACTCAATTTGCTGTGCAATTTCAGTTGAAATTTTGTCCATTTTGTTTTCATTGTTCCAAATACATGCGTGTATTTCAACAAACGCACTCTACACGAGCAACTACAACAACATAGTTTTTCGTATAAGCTGTTGAATCTCTATAAAAGTATCTGGTCTGTAACTCTTAAGACTGCAAAATTTTATATATTTTCGCCATGTCTCAGCAGAACTTTTTACGCCACTTTTTTCTCTCGTTAATTTCAAAGTTTACAAACAAATCTCATTTACCATGGCTTTGAAAAAGTTTTTAAGTTGAAAATTATTTAAACTTTGAAGCCAAGTGCTGCTGAAATATCCTTTTTACAGCTTCGTTTTACAGTAGTAATTCAATAAAAGCTGCCATTCAGAAATGAGACAAAAAAAATAAAGATAAATTGCTTGCGAAAGCAGTTTATAAAAATGAAAAAACAATCGAAATTTTGTGTGCAATAAAAAAGGATCCAAAATGATATCCTGTTTTATGGTCACAAGTTTTGTCTTTGTTTTTTTCTGAAAAAAAAAAACAAAAGGAAGTTGAGAATAAGTTTTTTTTTAATTTTTTTTTCTTACCTTATTACGCTTCCACCGTCGTTTGTTAAAATTCAAGATGATGTCATGCTGTGGCCACCAAGACAGTAGCACAATTTTCGTAATCTTCTTTTTTAATCTTTTTTCGTTTTCTTAAAATGTGCGAAACTGCGGTGGACATTCGCTTACAAATTATCGAACAAAGTACACAAAAGGTGTTTTGAAAGGTCTCTGATAAGCAATAATTTATTTTCTAAAGACATAAAAGGTGAAATAAGGTGTTCTTGTATTTTTTACAGAGAAAAAAAAAAATATTTTTAAAGGAAGATGATGAGTAGAAAATTAAAAATATAATTGAATTAAAAACTTGGCAGTATCTTTGAGGTTTGAAAATGCAAAAAAAAAAAACTCTTCTTATAAACTCAAATTTGAAGATTAAGTTATAATTGGAAATATTGCAGTGGCACATAGAAAGATGACAGAGGAGGGGAGTGACGGGAAGTGAAGTGAAAAATTGGTGAGAAGAGTAAGGATGGTAGTAAGGCATTTAGGAGAGGCAAAAAAGGGAAGGGATAGATAAAAAGGAAGCAGTAATGGAAGCAAAGTAGGAAAGAACTTAACTTTTCCTATGCATAGCCTTCTTAATGAAATGATCTATAAACTTTGTATTTTATTTTCAGACTTTGAAGTTTATACGGATCTATATAGTTAGGCTCACTACTATCCAAATCTTCTTATTTATTTTGAAAAGAAAATCAATTTCAATCATTAAAATTTTGGATCCTTAGAAAGTTCACCGTTAATTATGGCTTGGGAAAAATCGCAAAATCTAATTCAAGAACAAGAGCTGAAAACTATTGCCTCAATTTTATTTGAATGTCATAAAATTTGCAGTTACTGCAAGCAAAAAATAAGTCATCAATAATTCTTACAGTGTATTTTGTAGCGAAAAATTGATGCTTAATTGCAGTTAGCCAAGTGAAAATTCTCCAAATTGCACAGCAAAATCTGAAATGCAGTTGGCGTTTAATTATCTCTTGTTTTACAAGAGATAAATTTAATTACTTCCTTCGTTTCTATTTTCAGTTCAACATCCTGTGATGAGTATCATCAAGTGTCATCAGTCGAGTTTATTCCACTTGAGAAACCTTTCGTAACTGTTTTGCAATTTTATAAAGCATTTACAACAGAAGAGTTAATTATACTCAAAAAGTATGCTCAAGGATGTTATAAGACTTATAGAATTTTTGAGTTCATAATTTTTATTGGTTAATTGGAAGTTTTTAATTCATTAAAGAAATAAAAGTAAGTAAACAGCTTTAGTTGCATTAAAATCATTTTCAAGTGACTTTATAAAGATGTATACATACTACTCGTTGCTATAAAATTAATTTAAATTTTATTCATATATTAAAATTAAATTTATGTTCCCAGGCCAAGTTCAAAAATGTATACCGCTGGAAATACTGCATTTCGGTAATGCATGCTCACTGATTTCTCTCGTACATACAGCACTTTTATGCTTTTGAGTCTTATGCTGCAGCACGACGGTGACAACCAAAATTTTCTAACTTAAAATTGTGCAAAATTATAGCCCAAGGACAGTCTGCATTGAAAAACGGATGTGCAAAATAAAATGATTGCAACCAACAAAAGTTGCAACAACGTGCATTGCTTGAATGCTCGCCATTTTTTTGTTGGTCTGAACTCATTTATTGTAATGCAAAATAGTTGTCAAAGAAGTCGCACACACATGTGGTCAACTTGTAAAATTGCAGCAAAAATTATGAAACTGTTCAACTAAAAAGTTGTACTTTAGCTTATAAAAATATGCTGCACTGTGATAAGTAGTGTAGTAATCGGACGTTATCTTTTAAGCTTGGCATTCACGTGATTGATTGGCTAGTAAGAAATTTAAATTTAATTTTGAGATCTACTTTTAATATTCATTTAAGTAACTGACTTTTTAAAATTTTAGCGGAATTCTGCATGGGATACTTGTTCAATCAAAAGTTAGAATTATACTCATATACTCTAAGAGTATGTATTTTTAATCAAAAGCAGCCTTGCTATAAGAGAATTAGTACGAGTATCATTAAGGCTTTTTTCTTTATTTTATTTCCAAATAAAAACTTTTTAATAAATTTTAAAAAAAACTTTTAGCAATTCGTAAAATGATGAATATTATTATTTTGACACTGCAGTTTCAAATCTGATATATAAAAAAAAATTCTATTTCATAAAAGAACCACCCTATTGCATATTAAATTAAAAGAAAATCAAAGCTTTTGTCTTTAGTTTCCTTTATGCCATACAAGTAGCTAAGAAAACTTTAACTTGTCAATATACCAGTAGTTGCAGTCATATCTTATGACACAATAGCAAGTGCTTTGTTATTGTAACTGACTTAATAAAATGAAACCCAAGGGGTTGTATTGCAAAGAAATTCTCAGAAATAAGACCAGCACAAGAAAACAAGAACAAAACAAACGGATGCTATAACTTGTTATTGGCTTGTCTTCTCTAAGGAAACATTGTCCAATGTTGCTATCTAAGAAATCGAATGAAACAATAGCAAGAAGTTTGTTGCAGTTGTAAATGATAACAATAGCAATTTATTTCTTTTATCTGCATTGTCTACTGCAAATACACGCATGCAAGTGCCAATATATAACAAAGCAGATCACATATTCAATTACAGGCAGCGTACATGTTACTGCCCCAGACGCCACAATTTAATTTCAAATAAAACATGAAAAGGACGTCCGAATTTACACAGGTTCAGTAATATGACACCCAGAATAGAAAACGACTATCTTGTTTTGCTGGATTTAGAGCAACTTTGAGTAAATATTAAGAATGGCACAGCATATATTGATAACAAATTTACTTTATCAGACGGAAACGTAACAATATCGTAAAATGTTTTAATTTACAGCTCTGTTCAAGTTTTTTGAAATAGTGCCAACCACTCGCAAAAAAAACTTAAAGAGTATGGTTCATGCTAATTTTTTTGTTTTTTTTTTAATAAATACATTGCGAAATTCATCTATGAATAGTTCTTTTTAAATAAAAGTCATGGCTTTATTCAAAGTTTCCCAAGAAAGTTATAAAGTTTCTTAATTTTTTTCAACTAAGATATAACCAAAGTTTGGCACAAGTGCAAAAAAAGACCAAAAACTTGTACATAATGTATAGTTGTTTGTTTTTATTTCAGCAAATTGTTTGCCCTGTGCTCACTAAAATTTATTAATAAATCAAAATTCAATTAAAACATTACCTTTGTTTCATTATCTAAATTTTCTTCAAGACAGTTCTGTTCACAGTTCAATAAATAATTTATATAAATAAAAACTCAATAAACTGTTTGTGTAATGTGAAATAAAACTTTTAATTGAAGTAGTTAAATACTATTATTTATTAATTTTTTGTGCTGAAAATGAGAACTGAAAAACAAATAAAATAACAATTACCAATATCATGTGGATATGTCATTCTTACGTAAACTTTAATTTTATATTATTGCTTTAAGAAGAGAGGCTTACTTAATTCAAGTGGAGTTGATTTTCTGCACAGGTTAGTCCAGTCTTAGTCCAGATCTTTTGTTTTTACCATGTTTTCTATCGAACACATCGGTTGCTGAATGATTTACTACTACGTACATCATATGTTTGGTTGTATGTTTAGTCTTCTACTTTCATTTAATTTTTTTTTTATTCCTCTCCCTACAAATTTGTTACGTTAAATGATTTATTACATTGCTTTTGCTTCCTTAGTCTTGCCATTGAAAGATTTCACATTTTTTTTTTTCAGGTAAGTTAAATGTTATATGCTGTCAAAAAATTTAAAACTTAATTGGCTTTTTTAATAAAAGGCGTTTCCATAAGAATACGAATATGGAACGAAATATCTATCGTCTTACTAATTTATTCAACATTTTATTTCAAGTCCCCATCGAACGGTTTAAAATCCTGTTACACTCGCTTTAATACAGTTGTTCATAATATGTTGCTCGTATTTCATGGATGATATATCTGCTTTATCAAGTGGATAATAAAGGTATGTTATTTAATGCAGAGGAAAATACAAAATAGCAAGTTATAAAAACCATTCTAATAAAAAGGTTCCAAATTTGTTACTTGGGTAATTTTGGACTTTAAAAATCAACACTCTTACTTCATCCTGCCGTGGTTAGCTAACACTTTGTAACGATTACAAGAGTTGGACAGGTGTTGGTAATTTTTTCAAAATAAAAACTTAACTGAGCTTCTTACAGTGATCTGGTACCCACTGACGCAACACCTAAAGTCTAGAGTTAATTAACTTAAATAGTTTAAAACTGTTTTTCACTAAGAATTTCCACTTAGCGATTTTTAGAGTTGCTTGTCTATCACCATCGAAATAAGTTCTTCTTTTCCTGTCTTATTCCCAGAGATAATTTACTGATAAATTAAACCTCAACTTAGAAAATCAGCAGTCAGCTGGTGTTTTTACAAATAAAACTTGAAGCAAGTTGCAAACGTATTCACCTGCTTTGACTCCTTCGTCATCGTTTTCTGTTATATGTTAAATTATTTATGTACTCAATATCATCTTCTCGAAACATCATAGTTTTATTGACATAACCAAAAATTCCTTGAAGCACAATAAATCGTAAAAAATAAATATTTCTGAACACCCGATTTTATTTATGAGTTAGGTGACAAAGTGTGAAAAATATTCAGTTTGAAAAGCTGTAAGGAACCATTTACATTGAGGTTTGAATATCAGTAACACACAAAAATGTATTTCTTCTCACCTCATGCCAAAGCAGTGTTTGAAATCGCGGTTCAAAAATTTCTTACAAACCATTTTGAATAAGCTCTGTTCAATTTATTTGCTGTAAAACCTGCCATATTTCTTATATTTTTAAATAATTTTTATAATCAAACTGCGAACTTTGTCATACTTATGCTTAAAACCAAAATGTGTTCGTAGAAAAATCGTAAGTTTCATAGATTTTTGAACTATTTTTTGTGAGTTTTATCTTGATTATTTTAGAGAGACACAGGTCTACTCTAAGCAACTTTTGCTAGTTAGTATTGGTGTTTATAGTACCATTTTTCCTAAAAAATTTTTCCATGAATTCTATACGCGCCAACTTTCTTATTTGACTATACTTGTAACAGTGAATTTAATTATCTGTTTTTAACTTTGATGTCACACTCTTTTTATATTGAAAAATTTTTTTTATCAAGAGCAATTTATCATTTGCTTCTTTTATTTTCAGAGATGACTTTGTTTTAAAATTTTCCCCAGACAATTGCGATCTTGTTCTATGATTTCTTTAGGTTATTGTAAGCGAAGACGCCCAGTTCATACTCTTCTATCTGAACAGCACAATTTTTATTGTCTACATGCTTTTTGCTGTGATAAATGAATAACGTAAATTTTGTAAGTGTATATAGGCGTGAGAAGGCAGTATGTAGCATTTGCATTATATTTAAATTAACACATCATATATGTGATAAATCTTTTTTACCGGCATATGAATGACACATGATTTATCATTTTCATCACTGTAGCGTTAAAAAAATTTAGCTTTCATATTTTATAGGAATAAGAGTGCGAAATGACAATGATTTTCAGAAAGTTCTTGAAATATTAATAAATCTTTATTTAAGTGTGTTTGCGTTCATATACTTACGAAAGTTTTACAAATTTCGAATACATACATACAAGGACTAACTAGGAGAGAAAGTAAGGTGTGAATTGTGATTATTTTTTTAAGATTTAAATTAGGGTAGCATAATTTTTTTAAATCTGATGGATATTGATAATATATTGCAAAACTGGCATAAAATACCCACTTCCTCGATAGCGCAACTTTGTTATTTTTACCGATTATCGGTGTAATATCTTTAGCATATAATGAGCCTCTGATGCTATAGTACATCTCACAGAATTTTGACACTGGCTAACTGGCTGGCACTTTACGTTCATCTTATTTATAAAAGCGAAAATCAAACCGTGAGTCCAGTCAACCTTAAAGCTGCATATTAAATTTGATTTGACCTCAAAATTCTGTTATGGAATATTTGCTTTTTGTATATGCACACAGAATGACTAAAATGCAAATATTTGTTTTTGCTGAAGTTCTTGTTGTATGGACTAATGTCCTTGCAAAGCAACCTTCCGTAGTTGTAGGTCAATAGCTTAGCGCTATTTTATTACAATCTTAAGAAATACGATGAAAACCACATTTGAAATGCTTTATATTTAATAGTACTAAATTTAGTTTCGTACCAAATTTATATCACGCAATTTTACGATATTAATTGCGCAGGTTTGAGAGTGAAGAGAAAAATAATACTGCAAAGCAGAGAGCATACAGCTGATAAACTGAGACATAAATACTTTTGGCTTTATTTGTAAATAATTTTTTTATATTGTGCATATAAATTAAAATAAAAGGAATTTATTGAAAGAATTATTAGCACTTCATATCAACTAAAGTCAAGTATACAATGTGAAAAAAAATATAAAAAATTAAGCTACTTTTTTGTATGATTATGGCTTTTTCTAAAATTTATCTGCGAATGAAAACATTTATATAATTTTAATATCAATATTATAATAATATCAAAAAAAAGGAAAATCTTTTTAAAAAAAAACCGTGTTAAATGTACATATGTTCAAAAGTTGCGGCTGTTACATTCTTTGATATGCTGCATATAACAGCATGCGGAAACGGATATTGATTTCTTATTTTTGTTTTTTAAAGAAATGATAAAAATATTAATTTTTTTATCTTCATGGCAATATGAATGATTTTGTTTTTTTTTTTTTTTGTATAACTTAATGACTTTTTTTAAAAAGTACCATATTGCCTTCTTCAAAACAACTGATTAGCATTTAGTATGTTCTCAGGAAGGACTATCGAAATAAAAAGTCAATAAATTTGTCTGGTCTACAATTTTACTTAAATGCCGTTCTTTTCATTTAAGTCTCAATTTGAATACTTTTTTCATATATTTCTAAATTTATGTCTAAATAAGAACGTTTTAAGTTTTGCATTTGCATTTATAAATAATCTGTTTTATTCCTTTCATCCGCATCGTGAGCAACATCTCAAAGAGTGTCGCAAAATGAAATACAATTAAATCCTTGCTGTCCACAGATATTTAATTAAATCGCATGTGACTTTTAATGTTTGTTTTAACACTAAACAGCTGCGAAAGTAAAAAGCAATGGCAATGTGGAAGCTATTTGTATAGCTGTTTTGTTGAAGCTCAGTGACGTAGCTTGCGGAAAAGTGATTGTATTCTAAAAAGTTTAAAAGTTTTTAAATATTTTTTTTTTGTAAAATATTTCAAAAAGTTTTGCTTAAACTATTTTAAACATTAAAATTACAATTAAAATTTTTATTTAGACCAACATTTTTTTCTTTTCATTAAGTTGTTATAATAATAAACAATTTTATTTTGGTAATATTAAAATACTGATCGAAAATTTAAGCGAAACTATTGCAAGTTTGAGAGATAAATCCGCAGTGATTTGGAGTGAAATTGTTAAAGAAAGAGTTTTCGTAGGCATTGAACTACCACAAGAAAAACGCAACAGAAAAGTTCCAAGTTAGATGATTCGAATAATAATGCTAAAGATTGTATCACTTGAAAAACTTTTTTTAAGTTTTGCCCCCCCAATATTTATTAGAACTTTCCGCCTCTGGTTGTCACAAAGCGCAAACTAAACTTTGAAAATTTGTTCTTTCTATTTTGTTGTTAAGACTTTTTGCGTAAGATGTTTTTGAAAGCGATAGCAGATTGTTGTGTCAGTTAAAAAAATTTTTTTTTAATTTTTTTTTATTATTTCAAACATTACTCCATACACACATTGAGTTTTTTTCTTTGTTTAAGTAATTGGAAACTTGCAAAAAGTCACAGATGTAATTGGGTATGCTTGCACGTGAACAAATATTTGTTTAAAAATATTTAATTTTAATTGTTATGTGTTACAAGTCAAATATTTGATTGCAACTCGTATTAAAAAAGAATAAATAAAATGCATCAATATCATTCGGAGATCATTTTAATTAACAAAAATGTTAATTTGCTTCCGACGCAATGGTGCGAATTTTGCAACTAACAAATTTTTGAGCATTTTGCGTAATATTAATGTTTTCTATAAATTTAATTACAAAATTGTTTTCATATTTTTTTATTTCGTTTAGGAAAATGTTCCTTATAAAATTTGATACTTCGATTTTTAATTGAAAAACTAATTTCATTTTACGAAGTTAAAAAACCTTTAAAAAGCTGTGTTAATTGATAACAAATCCTTCAAACGAAAAGAATTGGACGTACGATTTTAATGACTTTTATTTAAGAACAACAAAAATATTGTTAACCATAATTCTTCGTGAGATCTAGTTTCGGAAATACAGTCATCGAAATAAGAGACATCTTTTGAAAAGGTCAGGGCTTTAAAATCTAAAGAAGAATTAAAGTTTCTCTAAATTGTTGCCTTATAAAAATATGTTTTGCAATGAGGCGCGATATCCTAACATTGTTTGTTTCAAAACATATTTTGGAAATAATATGTATGTTTTTTTATAGTTATTAATTGAACGTACACACACCTGTTAGAGTGTCACATCTATGGCTATTTCATTCGTGTTCTTGATAATCTGCTGCTGCACATGAAAACAAAATCTAATTTGAATAAGTAATTGCTCATTATCTTAAAAATAATTTTTCATCAAACATAGTTTTTTTTGTATCTTTTATTGTTTGTATTTTTTAAAATTTTCCCTTAGTGTCACAACAGTACTGCTATGAGCTTACGCCCGCTTTTTTTCTACTACTCAACTTTTGTTCACACCATCGTTCGTTTTACTGTATTTCAGTTTCAGAGCTCGTCAATTATTAAAGACTCAAAGGACTCGTTATATTTGCTCCCTGCTTTATGGAATAGGTCGCAACCAAGTAATTCATTATGAACGAGCGCTCCATCAACACTGTCTGGTGAAGCTGACATTGATATTAAAAAATAACAGATTTATAATTTTAAGATGGGATTTTTTAAAAAAAAAAACTTTATGTTATTTTTTTTATGACCTAATTTAATACTTCAAATATAACGAAGCGATAAAAAATGTTTTTTGATTGCTTATGAAAAGAAGGGATGAATTTGTGGAAACAAATACTGGTCTGGCAATTGCAACACCTTTTTATATAAAATAAAAAATTAGTATTAAAAATTATAAAATAAATTAATATTGAAAACATACACCAAGCGACTGAAAATTTATTATTTTCATGAATACATATAAATGCAAGAGAGCATTGAAATGAAATGTTACTCATACGACATGTAGAACATTTTATTTACTTTTCTCATAGAAAAATCAAAATGCTTTGAGATAGTGTGCAAACAAGTTTTATTTATGCAAATCGCTTTCGGATGAAATACAAATACCAGCAAAAGTTCAACCAAACGCACAATCACTGCTGTGTTTGTGCCAACACCACTCAAGCAGTGCTGTTTTGAATGATTGAAAATATAAAGTTAAGCATAGCAATCATTGCAATGTGCAAAGCTTTATAGCTATAGTTCTGTTCCTGTAGCGATAAGTCTTTTTCAAAAAGAAAACAGAAAAAGTTGTTTTTATATTATTTGGGTAATATATTTTATTTGGTAAGTATACTGTTTTCAAACTCCAGTAGTACTTTTGAAGAACTTATCAGCTAAAATAATTTTAGAAAAATCAATGAAATCTAAATTAAACTAAGTATTCTAAACATATATCGGTTATTTATTTTAGGGTTATGACAAGTTTTCTTCTTACAATTACATGTCATTGCGTAAGTGACAATTCTTATTACTTTGGTGACACTTGTGTACTGAAATAAGCTAAGACTGAAAAATACAAAAGAAAATTTACAAAAAATTGCATGAAAAACTCTATGACTACAAAATGGGCAAAAAAAATTCGCGCAATATTTTACGTGGATTCATAAAAACATGTCAAGAGTTGTCATGTGAATGAAAGTGGTTGGAAATGTAATTCTTACTCCAATGGTTTTGATAAAATGCCTGAATAATGGATATGACAACATAGGAAATAAGAAACAAATCTTATATCTCATTTAATATAAAATCATTTAAAAAAAAGATTTTAGTTAAATTAATTAAAAAATTAGACAATAAATTCTAAACATTCCGACCAGCTGAATTTCTCCACGAAAATTTGCTGACCAGCAGAAATGTCAAAGTTGCTTATGTACTAAGTTGTATATCCCAACTACAATGCTCAGTATGACACAAGCAGTAGCACGAATTAGAAAAAAAAATTTTTAATATGTATATATTATTTTTTTTATATATATTACCATTTACGATAAAAAAAACTCTTCAAATTCCGACTTTATTTACATAAGCAATCACAGCATACTTATGCTATATATTTTATTATAAGTCTGGTGGCCTGACGTACAGCATGATGGGTTCTCAAGTTCACGGTTATTTCATATTAGAAAAAAAAAATATTTCAAGTGGTTTATTATTAAATTTTATTCGATTTTTTTTGTGCTCTTAAATATTTGTTTATATTTTACCTGAGCAAATACAAAAATTTGCATGTTTACTCGTACCATATAAAATCAAAATTTTAAATTAAATTGAACAAGATATCAACTTACAGCAATATCTTTATTCTCTATTTAAGTTATGATTTTAATATTTGTTATTTATTTGTGTATTTGTTTATTTTGCTTTGTCATTGGCAATAATGTTAGTAATAACAATATCCGATTATTGTCGCCAAATATATATGAACAATTTTATTTATTGTTTTTACCATAACAAAGCTTATAAATATTTTGTATTTAAGAAAACACATTGATATTCAAATAGGCAAAGTCAAGTTATTAGAGTTTCGAAAAAACTATGATCTGGTGGTATTTATTTTTTTGATTCCAAACCAATAACTTAAAACTTATTTTCTAGAAGAAAAAATTAGCTGAGAAAGGGCGCAATTATTTTTAAGTATGCTAGCTTAGGCACTTGAGCTGATGTTTTAAATGCCACTAATTAGCCCAAGTCATAACTAAGTTTTTATAGGGTTTGCACCTGTGCGCTGCATCACCTAAAATTTACTTTGTATTATTGTTGTTTCGTAACTTCATTTTTCTGACAATATGCTCTGTTGCACATGATATTCTGGTATTGGAAAACTTCAGCCCAGTATAGCAAAAAAATTTATTTATTTCCCAAAAAAAAAGGTAAGCCGACAAAAGCAAAACTGATTGAAAGTATCAAATATTTTACTTAAAATAATCCGAAAAAATTTTAAATAATGTACATGTTGTTAAGAAGATAAGCTATATAAATACCGTGTTATAAGACTACATATAACTGCATAAGCAATAAACATGTTACTGCAATTCACTACACAAACTTTTATAAGAAAATGCACATCCCCATAAGACCAATCAACCAAATTTATTAACACATAAAAGCCTAAGGTTGTGTAAATTTTGCGCATTACCTTCATTGTAGATAACATTTATAGATGTCGCTAAGACAATCATCATAAAAGATATAAACAGGATAATTTATAGAGGAAGCAGTGTGCATTTTGAATGGGGAAAATGTCATTAATATTAATATGATTGAAGATGATGACAACATTTTTACGTATGACAACTTTTTATGCAATCGCAATATTTTCTAATTTGTTGATCGTTTGCGATTTAAGTTTAATATTTACAGCAATTAACATCAACAGAAATAATGACATAATAAAAAATAAATATAAAATTACAAAATACCATAAATTCAAATGAAAGTGCACAAGTGTAGTAATTATTAAAGCATCTGAGAATTTGGCGCTTATTATATTTACTGAAAGTGTCATTTGCTGAATAAAAATAAGATTTGTGGATTTGTTTGTCTTTTTCTTACTTTCTTTTAAAATGTAAGCATTTAAAATAAATAATGCTACCAAGCTTTATTTACTTCAATTCAATTCAATTCAATATTTTACTGCAAGTTTTATGAATAACATTATACATTTATGAATATGTAGAAGTATTTAAATTCTGTTGCTATTAAGGTTAATCCATGCTTCTGTTTGCAACAGGTAAGTTACCGCCGGAACATTGCACTAAAGGTTATATTCTAGAAAGAAACAATCATATAAGTAATTCATTTTTTGTTCATATTACAAAGTTAAAATATTTTTATAATACGCCAAAAAATATATCCTGACTATCAAAGCAAATTTTTGACAAAGATTTCAGTTGGTTTATCATAAAACTTCAAAAACGCGAGCTTAACTCTAAATAAAAGTTTATGTAAAAAACAACTCTTCCATATTTTGTTAAATCAATTTACGAGGTTTGCTTAGATTACCATAAGCTTGCCTAAATTGACCCATAAATTTATTTTGTTGTCATTATCTTTCAAAACGTATTAACCCTAAAAGATTTCATCTTTTATTGAAGCATTGAGTAAAAACAGAGCTATTCAATTAATAGATCAATATATGTTGAACATAGAATTTAACACTGATAGAGCTGTCGACATTTAAGACATGGGTTGCATTTGAAAAGCTGGTGACACTTAAACAACTTCGAATACAAGTAACAGAGAGAATTAAAGGTTCAAACGTAGGTAGAAAGTTTTGCAATATTTTTTTCTGTAGAAAGGGTAAAGTAAAAAATTATAAAAACAAAACGCAGAACGCAAAATTTTTGTATTATAACAAGATTAAAGGATTGATATAAATACATGTTATTAGTAGCAAGAGCACAAATAACACTTAAAGCAAGTGCAAGGTGACAATTTTAGCTGCTCACCTGAATATAACTAGAGCCTTTACTTCTCTAAATTTGTGTGATATCAAACTATTTATTTACTAAATACTACGCAAGAGCTGAACAAAGTTGTAGTTTCAAAGGAAATATAAAAAATTACTATGATGAGATATACTAAGTATGTATGTATATCATAATATTACTAGAATTTTTTTATTAAGGACATTTTTGGGGAATTTACTTCCCGCCTTGTGTGCAAAAAGCTGATTATTTCAATACAATTTTAATTTTTCTTTTGCTTTCTGGATCTTCCTAGTCTATTGTACGATTTGACGTTTTGTGCCGCCAAGTGCTGAAAAATTATCTTATGACTTAAATTTTACCTAGGAATAACCCACAAGTATACTTTTGTATTTATTTTTTGTTGCAAAAAACGAGCGTAAATTTTTATAAAAAATTGCAATCTCAAGTGGTGCATGCGTCCGTTGCAAGTCAGCTTGAAGTTTTTATGAGTTCATGCTCCTTTGTTTTTTGAGAGTAAACCATTTTTTTTGTTACTGCTTTTGTTGAGAGTTTCAATGCGGATTTTGTTTTTTTCATTTGAGTGTCTTTTTTTCATTATTGTTTATTTGAATGCAGCGGTGCTGAAAGTCAAACGCAGCATTTGAAACTGAAACAATAATTCAAACTTGACTGAACAACAAACAATGAATGCAAAGAAAAAAAGCAGCTTAGCTGAAGGGTGCTTGAACTATGGAAACTAAAGAAATTGTTTAGCAATAGGAAGCCATTTAATTTGGACATTTGGAACTTCCTTATGAGTCACTTCTTAGGTCGACAAAACATGGTATATTGTTTTTTATTTTTTGTTAAAAATTAAATGTTAATTTATTCTAAATATCACCACAATTCACTTTCTTAAATGACAAAAACAAAGTTTCATTTGTTGACATTTGTGAGAGTTTGTCACAAAAATGAAAACTTTCACTATATCTGCAATGCGGTTGTATATCAGCAAAAATATGATTGGCTTCGTTGATGTTATTTCTTTTTATTCATTTATTTTTTTTTATTTTATTTATAGATCTTCTTAGTGTGAAAATTTTTTGGGCTTTAGGCAGCCCAAATTAAAAAAATTCTTGCCCGAAAATGCTCGCAATTGGCACGTACTCGAAGCAGCTATCTAAATCTGGATGAAATAGTATCGAGAATTGACCGCTGTCTCAGCTGTAATGGGTTTAATGTTTCAGATTTTACGGATAAATGTATTTCGCGGACAATAATTGACTAACTGATGATTCAAGTCGTTTCTTCATAAGTCCAAACATACCTAATCTAAAACTTTCAAAATGTATTGAATAACAAAGAAATAATTTTTTTTCAAATATATCTTCTCGGTAAATGAATTGTAAATTCTATCAAAACCCTCTATTTTGCACAAATTTTGATAAATAACAATGCAACCATTGTTCCGCTCATGTCAAAAGTACTTTGATTTTGAAACATGTTTCAAAAATCTCTCACACACATGCGCGCACATAACTTACTAAAAGACTTAATGTCAAAACAATTGCATACTCTACTACCTTCCAGTTATATACAAACAACAAAATTTTCTACCAAGCCGTATTAAATGTAGCGTATAAAATATTTGGTGCGAAAATTTTGAGGTGAGAAAGCCGACAAAATATTTCTCATCTCCTTATTTACTACTCACATAAATTTAAAGTTTTATTGCATAAATTGTCATAATTTACCCCAAGCAAAACAAACAGCCTCGCGGAAGCTTTGGAAGCAGGAAACTTTTTAACCTCCTGATTAACACCTGCGAGTTTCTCAACATCTCTTTGACTTTGAATTGGTTGGCAGTTTCGTGGTTTTGTCTCATGTCAGTAAAGAAAATGAAATGTTCAGACAAAGGCATTGGGTGCATGTTGCGTGCTTAAGATTTGTGTTTATTCTTTGACACTTCCTATACATAACATATAAAAGTATTAGGGTTTCACTTTATTTTAAGGAAATTTTTTAAGAAAAAAATTTTATTTCTGAACGGCCAAAGTATAAAAGAAGTCAGCTATTTTGTTTATGTTCAGTCAGATCAGAAAAACAAAATCCAATGTTTGGAAAGAATTCTTTGTTCAAAACTCAAGTGTTAATATTTGTATTAAGCTAATGACTTTAGGAAACATTATGATTGTATATGTTGATTATTATGGGCTGCTTGCAGCTCTTGAGCTCATAAAATAACACCTTTAATGTATATACTGACTGCTTAAGAATAATTTTATAATAATCAGCACAAAAATATGAAAAAAAAATTTGAAACTCTTATAAAGAACAGCTGTTAGAAATGTGTATTATGTTGGAAATATTCATCTACATTAATTATAAAGAAAATTAGAGCTAACATCATTATGACTTTTTATTGTAACTGAGGTAAGTTTACTAAAATTGAGCAATTGAGTCATAATTTATATATTATTCACAATACAAAATTAAATTGTTTACTTATTACTTATACAGAGAGAAAATATTGTATAAAAATTATATAGCATTATAAATATTTTTCTTTTATGGATATTTTTCCCAAAACTAGCAATAAATTTCAATTACCTGAAATTTAATGGTCCTTGACGTGTCCATATGTCTTACAAGTTAAATAAGTAGTATGTATGTGATCTGACATTTATGTTTATGGGATTTGCTTTCTAGTGCATTACAAATGGCTTCTTACAACCGGTTTACGTTTTTATTTGACAGCGCAAGAAAAATGTTCTGCAGTGATTATCATTTTATTTCTCAGAAAACTTTTTGCTGCAGACCGCTTGAAAAATAGTTTTCGTCGCATATACATATGTAAGTATGAAAACGTACGTATAATATGGTCAAGCACCATTGAATATAAATTATTTGCCTAACACACGTAGCTATAAGTGAAATGTTTATTGAGAATTTTAAGTTAAATTTATCACAACACTGTCATGCTTTGTTAAATTATAAATTTAGTTACAAATATAATGGAGAAATTTGTTTATTTATGTCCAAATTGTTAGCAGACCTGGCTATTGCATAGCTCATAGCAACATAATACTTGTGTATATCATACCGCAAATATAAGTATTATACATATGTTGATGGGTAAAGTCACGTGAAGTTTGTAATCAACATTTATTATCTTGAAGTTTTTCGCTTAGCTTTGGAAGGTATTAATTAGTGTAATTTTACTTAAGTTTGAATCCTATACGAAGGAAATAAGTAATATAAAATTCTTAAACAAAATTTCAGAAAAATTGGAAATTATAAATATGCTTCACGTAACTTTAAATATTTAAAAATTTAAATCTCTGTAAATAAACGAAAAGGCAGAGCGTTGTTGCATTATGTAGAACGATATATTAGTTTTAAAAGTCTTAAATTTCAAGTAAACTTTCTTGAAGCAAAACAGGGAAATTTTAGTTTTCTGTTAGTTTTGCTTAAGTAGAAAGACAATCAATCCATCGAAGTTAAATACGAGTAAACAGTTCCATACTAAAGCTTAATAAAATTTAAGTCAAAAAAAATTGTTGCAAAAAATTGTGTATACATAGCACGCTTACATAACAAATTGTCAGCAAAACAAAATCCAATTTGATAGTGAACGTTTTCGACTAGAAAGCAATTCAGGTCACATAGGAAACGCATTCCTTAGGACAAAAGAAAAACAACATTAATACTAAATAAACATTTTTAATACAATACAAATACATGAAAAACTACAAAGGCTAATATGAAAACATTGGTTAAAAAAGGCGGCAGCTGCCTGCTATCAAAATCTGTGCTGAAAATAGCACATGTCTAATACAAAAACGTTTATGTGAAGCAGTATTACTGCTGCTTCACTCTGAGACAGCAAAGCGTTGGTGTCAACAATATACCAATACAAATACCAAACATAAAAATAAGGAAAGCTACCAATGTCCCATATGAGGCAATAAATTACTGTTAATACCATAACTCCCCTAATGAAGTAAAGAGCTCACTTTAAATGTCTCATAGTGTTTTTCTTTTTGCTTTGGTTGTTGGAATTTTGTTGCTAGTGATGATTTTTCAAGCTACCAATTTAACTGGATATTTTAAGCTTATGCTTTAATTTATATGTTTATAGTTTGTACAGCGAATAGTTTGGTCGAAACGAAAGTATTTTGTTTTAAGTAAAATAATTTTGAAATAAAATCCTATTGTTTATTTCTATCTTAAACAAAAATGCATAAAAATGTGTTTAAATGTAAAATTATTTTTATATTAGAGTGATCTAAAATCGTTATAAAAATATATTAATTTTTTGGTGTATGCGATTTTATAAAACCTTGAATGGCTGAATTTAAGAAACGATACTTTTTTTGCAAAAAAAATATGATAACCTTTTCTTCTTAATTCTGACTTTATCGTCTATCACTTGAATGTACTACAAACTTAACGACGTCATCAAAATCATCGCTTTCATCGTCATTAAATTTTGCCATTTCGTCAGCACAAAGTGTCGTAATGTCTATTAAAGTACATAATAATTGCAATAATAGCAAAAAAAAAACGAAAACATAAAAAAACCGTCAACACAAATAACAATTGACAACAAAAGTTAAGCAATTTTGGCAACGATATGCTATGAATTGTAAATAACTGTTTATTGTATTGCTCTGGCCAATATTCTTATTTACTATAACTTTTTGGATATTTTATGTTTGTATTTACTTAAATTTTTTGTCTGAATATGTGTGACAGTATTGCCCAAAAAAAGCTGTTTTTATGACACCAGCACAATGGCAACATGGCAATAAAACTATTTACGATACTAAAAAGTAGGAAGATTGACATAAAATAAATGCATAAACGGAAACAACACAAAAATATGACATGGCAATATTATCTATTCAGCTGGCAATAAAGCAGCTAGGATACTGCCTTTGCATTATCTCAGCCGTAATATAGAAATAGTAATGTAGGCGAACATTTTGTATTTCACAATTAAATACAGCTAAAAACGTTATCCTGTAGAATTTGTTTTGCTACCAGCACCGCTTTATATAATACATATGAGTATATATCTTTCTTAACTTTCTTACTTGCAGTAAAATTTGGAAGTTATTTAATTAATACCATTTGGTAACAGTGATGGGTTACCAAGTTGCAAGGTTTACTTGTTTGCAACTTATCAAACGTTATCATCGAAAGAAAGTGAGTGAAAACAACTACTTTCCATCTCCAATATTGAGTACGTAAGAATTCAATGCTTGACGGTAAGTAAAATCATATACTTTGTGAAATTCTACAAATACCTGCATATCAAATTATTCTTTGGGTAATATCGCTATCGTGGATATATTTCAGTCAAGTCAGTGTTTCAATTCTCTTAATTTTATGTTTCTCTATCTTCTGATGGTTTCTTATAACATACCTATGTGCAAAATGTTTCTTATTTCGAAGAAAAGTAATTTATATAATTTTTCTCTGGTAACATGTTTAACTGACTTATTAAAGTTTTTCTTAGCAGTTGAAATAATTTAAATACACAGCACAAATATTTCGGAAAGAAAGTTTTAAAAGTACGTGCATTGAGTCTAGTGTTTTTTTCATCTTAACAATTTGTAATACTTGTGTTTTATGTCAAACACACCGGTAAATGAGTGATTTACAATTGTTTTCAAAATATATAGTATTAGATATTACACTGCACAATTTATTGAAAAAAAATGTTTCATATGTTAATGAAGATTTTTTAAGAAAACTTTGAAGTATTAAGGAAATCTTTTTAATTTTTTTAATAAAACAGTTCATCAAGAACAAACATCTAATACTCGCAGTGTATATATAAAATTTACCAAAACACCATTAAAAACTTTGGCCAATTTACGTAAGAATGTCGTTATGTATTGTGCTTAATTTAAATTCAGTTGTCGTTTTGTTGATTCGGCTTACTAATGACTTTCTAAGAAATTTTTAATATCTATGTAAATTAGGTTAAATCATCGTCATCAATGCACAAACGCCAATGTGGCTACTGTGGTAGGGATGGAGGCCTTAATTTTGTCTACCAAAATTACTACACAATTTTTTACATTCACCCAAGTGTTTAATTAAAACGACCATAGTGCTGCGCACAAAATGTTCAATTGACAAAGACAGACGTTATAATGACATTCTTAAGCTGAAAATATAAGTTCACCAATTGAGGGCTTCATATTTTGTTTTGTTTTCTGGCTTCATTCTAAAATTTATTTTAACTTGAACAGAAAGAAAAATGTGAATACCTGTTAGTACAGAGAAAGGGTGGCACGAAATGTCTGGTATTTTGTCAATGTAATTCAGAATAAGCATAGAGAAATCTGAAAATTTTTATGCCGCTATAATGCCAAGCAGGCATTACAATAAGCAAACAAGTTTAAAGCGCTTTATTTGAGTACGTGCAACCAAACTTCACTCATTACAAATGATTTTGGCTGAAGTGCTGAAGAAAAAGTGGCAATTAAGGCGTAGCACATCCACTACAAACAAAAACCTTAATACGCTTAGTTAGGAGAGTCACTTAATGCCATACAAAACATTCTGTACGAATACTATGAAAATTTTCTCCAAACGCTACACAAAAATTGGGCGTATTTTTCCAAGAGTACATGGAAACAAAAACAAAAACTTTTAGTGCTTGAACTCAGAGTTGCCAAAATCAATGTGGGAGCGTTCAGTGTAAGCATTTTAGGAAGTGCTAGCCATTTTGAAGAAATAAGTGTGGTGCTTTCCATAGAGGCAAAAAAACTAAAAATGCTCAATGGAGAAAAATATAACATACTCGTATAGCAGTATTTTGTGTTTTCTTTTGAAAAAATTAACTTATTAACATTTTGGTAAATGAATCGCCGTTTGGCGGCTTTGAAGAGAACTTATAATTTTTTATGTTAAAATGTTCAAAAAAACTCAAATATAACTGAAACAAAATACAACTTTATACACCTATACAGAACTTTATCTAAGTGACCCATTTAACCTAAGATTTTTGTAATTTATTTCGGCAGAATAGTCACCCGGGTGACTTTATTTGAAAATATGATAAATTTTGGACATAGAGGAATTTTTTAGGAAAATTGGGAATAATTCAAAAGTTCTGAATTAAAGAGAAATTTTTTGAAAAAAGTTTAAACTATTCAAAAAAAATATCTGGCAACACTAACAGCTGATAAGTTTGATAAATTGAATTCAATTGATGATAGTTAGTAAATATGAGTCGTTCTAAGCGTGCAAAGTGTCTGAGTGTTGAATATAGTACTGATAACGATAACGCTAGTACAGTAGCGTTGCTAATGGGGTAAAAAAAAACCCGTTCTCCTAATCAGTGGGGCTTGGGGGCCAAAAGGGTCCTCAGGATTCATTGAAATGTGGAATTAATATGAAATATTCATTATTTACTGAATATTTAAAATTGTTTTTCCATGGCATGTGCACCAGAGTGTTCACGTCACATGACATTTTGAAGGAAATTTGACGTGAAATACAATGGTGACATTAAAAATTTGATACATGGTGGGAGCAATTGTTAAAAATCGATTTAAAAATTTAAATTGTTTATAACAATATTAATTTGTTAATAATTTTTTAAGAAATATTTTTTTTATTAAAGCTCATTTTTTAAGTTTGACAATGAAAATAATTTCAGTTTTCTAGCTTTCTGAACCAGAGTTATGAATTTTTGAAAGTGAGTCTCCAGGCCAAAAATCACGAAATTCTCAAAATTTGAATTCGATCTATTTTAAAAAAAAAAACAATTTTCAAAAAATTCTCGAACTCAAAATACAGAACTCATAAAAAAATTTCAAACAAATCAAAAGTGTGTCGGTCATTTTTTATCAAAATTCGTTCGGCTTGTAAAACAACGTCCCATATGACTTCTTCGTCCGAAATGAGTATAAAAATGTTCAACAGGTATTAATTTAAAGCATTTTTGTGTTTTTTACACTTAAAATTCATTAGTTTAAGATGTCAAGGAAGATAGATGAAAAGAATTGATAAGAAATACATTTTTTTGGTCCAAAAAGTTTAAATAGTCACCCGGGTGACTGTTCTGCCGAATGAGGGTTAAATTTTTAGCTGTAATTTTATGGAAAATATCCATTCACATGTACATTATATTTTTCGTTCATTCAGTATTTTTCGTTTTTGTCGATTTATTCACAACATTTTTTTTTCACTTTCTTTTATTTTTCAAGGTTCTTTTGCTGTTGAAAGGCTATATAGTCGTACTGATCATGTCTCGTAAAATGCAGGCACGTTTGAAGGACGAATGGACCAAATTTTATCTAACAACATACAAAGTGGTAAAACAAAACCACGTGGTTGACTTGAATACACTTGTGTGTGTATATATATGTAAGTGAAGAAGAGCAAAGTGCATTTGAAAGAAGAACGTGCAAAAATGAATGTAAAATGCTTTCAAAGCGAGTTAGTCAATTCAATGGGTAAAGCAAACAAATTGTTGTTGTTTTAGCACACAACACTATATGCTGTTGAACTTTTTTTTTTTGACGTTTGTTGCAGGGTATTTTTAAATGGTGGTTTTTTAACTGAATTTAATGTATGTAGATGTGTAAAGTAAAGTGTAAATGCATACCCACAAAATTAAGCACTCCCCATTGAGTGCTCAATCTTGTGCACTTTAAGAGAAATATACGAAAAATATGAAAAATTTCATTAACTTTAGTGGCAACTCTATTTTCTATTAATTCTGACAATTCGACGGTAGATTTCTTCAGCACTGAACTAACATTTTAAGTCACGAGAGGGTCATATTTCAATCACCAATTTGATAGTTTCAATCGCTCATGATTTTCAGATTTTAAGCTATAGTTCGAGAAAAACTGCAATGACTTGCTATAAGCGATTCACCACACCTAATTTAACTTGAAAACAAAGACAAACGCCTGGCAAAGGTCTGGTAACATTGACATCGTTTTTTATCACTAGTCATACATCTAAGTCGCACATCTAAAGTACATAACTACAGTTAATGGGAAGTTTATATGTATGATTTTCAAAAACTCACAAAACTCAGATTTAAATCTTCCGGAAGTGTTACAATTTAATCGTCTGGATGTTTTAAAACTTTCAAAATGTTAGCTGGGTGTATATAAATAATTCAATTCAAACACTTTCCAACATAGCTATTTCTATAAGATTTTTGCTTGACTAACTTCATATGGGTCACAAAATAGCACCAAGGTGAATTAACAGCAGACCTGAATACAAAGAAAAAAATCAAATATATATACTCAATACACAAACATAAAGCACAGTCAGTCAGTAAATTTACGGTTCAATGCTGATGACGGCTTGAGTTCAATGAAAATACAAACGACCACAAAAAATACACAGAACACCGCAAAACGAAAAACAACAGTGGCAGTAGGAGAGGTAGGAGGGAATAAAAAAGGGCTACATAAATTCTATTGCTGTTGCTACTTGTGGATTCAGTAGGATGCGCCAATAAAATATGCAGTAAAATACAAACAAAAAGAGTTCGAATATATAAATATATATGTAGAAATGTACTTGTTGTTAAGAGCTTGACCTCCCTGGCTATCAGACTATGTGGCAAGGACGCACGTGTGCAATTTACCATAAATGCAACCAGAATTTGTCCACTCAAACAGGGTTAAGCAATAATAAAGAGGTAGATTTCTATGATTTAACATAATAAAGTTTATTGATGATTCGTTCATGTTGTTTTTGTTTTTAGAAAAGGTACGAAATGGTATGCTAACAAAGTGACCCTTATTAAGATTTGCAAAATGGACACATAACACAAATGGCGGTGTTAAAAGCAAAAACTGATTTTATGTGGAAATCTCTGAAGTGATCTTTTGTTTAAGTTTAAGGAAATAACAATTATGGTAAAAGGCTGATTTTTTTTTTAATTTTTAAATGATCTGGTAAAAATGAGATATTATATTAGCAAAATTAAAAATAAAGTGATACTAAGGGACAAACTTAGTGAATAATAATATAAAACTTCTTAGAATTAATACAAATTAAATAAAAATAATAAATAGAGTTCCAGAAAATGATTGTTTGGAATTTGCTTTGTACAATGTTATTAAATTAATTTAAATAAATTCATCAGCATATTTTATTTATTGAAACAATATTTCCACATTTTGAAAATATATGTTGTATTTAAATTGTCCTAAAATATAGCTACGTTTTGTATTCAAAACCTAATTGGCTTAAAGTCTAGCAATAAAATTCATTACACTTTTATTGACTTATTTTCAATCTCTTACCATATCCTTAGTTGCTACTGCAACTCTTGAGAAAATATTTAATGCAATTCTTAACTTAATCAAAATATAATTGCACTATGCAATCAATTAAAATTGAACAAAATAAGAAACAGTATGAATATGTATCAATATACCAGTAGGAAATGTAAGCCAATGTACTAAATATGCTCGAGTCTTGCATGTAGAGGTAGCAAAAAACGAAAAAGTCTGAGTTCTCGAGGTCCAAGCATGAAAAACCAACCTCTACGATGGAGGTTTTTGATTCCCACCTTACAATAGCTATCATTTGAAGATTTTTTTCGCTCACCCAGGTTTGACTGTATAAAATTTAAGACATTTCTTCGTACTATGTCTTTTACTCAGCAGCTATACATAAAGTATTGTTCATTACTTCACTTGTTTTGCTCAAAGAATACTTCTCCTTTCCATTATTTATGATGGATTGGTGGTCTCCCTTTATGTCAATGTCGTTTGCTTTGTGCTAAATTTCGATACAATTAATTTGTCTGACTTAATTACAACAAATATTTAATATTTGTATTGTGGAAGCGTTTGTAACAGAAGCACGCACACATTTGTATGCATACGAACACGAACACTATTCTCTTAGGAGGTCCCTAAGAATAAACCATTGTGCAGCTGAGTTCTTTGAATCAAATGTATAGTTGACATTTCAAGCTAAAATTTTGCGTCAATTGAATCATTTAGCAAGGATTGATTGATCGAATTGAGTTGTCAGTGCGTCAGGGGACGGGGATGTATGCAGAATATAGATGTGCAATTGAGAATATTTGTGCTGTGATTTAGTGTAGCTACTTTTGGCTTACGTGATAGTGGAATAAAAATCGGTTACCACTAACTGTTACAGTGGTCATTAAAATAATATCCAATTCAACTTTATCTAAATTACACTAAGTTATCTTTGGGTATTCAAACATTAAACTGTAAAAAAAGGTTATGGTGGTAATATGTAGCATCAGCGAATTGAGCTTTTTGCAGCCACTAATACGTTTTGTCTAAGTTCATCTACATAAATAAATGAAGGGTTTTCGCTTCTCTGATGTTTAGCTTTCAATTGAAATTTTATTATCGTTCAATGCAAAGTTACATAAAAAAATTTGTTATATTGTTTCCCGTGTTACTGAAAAAGTAAGGAAATATTTCTGAAGGTATAATGAAAAGTTTAAGTTTTCTTCTTTCCAAATCATTATAATATTTTTTTTTGATTTTGAAAATTAAATAAAAGCCTTAGCAGCAACTTATGGTTTTCGCATCGGTGTCATTTAAGAAATGTTTATTATATAGATTTTAAAATTTTTAAAATTCACTCAAAGGCTCAAAAAATATTTTTCATAATTTCCTCATCAAATTTACTGTAGAACCACTCACTCAATTAAATAACATCACACAAGTAAAATTTTTCAAATTACCAAGCTCATGATATGTAAATGAATTTTATGCTATCACTGCATGCAAAACGGAAATTAAAAATTTTGTTTTTATTGAAATGTTAAATGAAAACAAAAATATTTCAATTCGACTGCGCCTTGAGGCCATTTGAAATTGAAAGTTCTGAAAACGAGACATTTCTTATACTAACAGTATAAAAAATTGGCACATTATTTCCGGGACGTAACGATGAAAAACTAATCATATGAATATTAAACCGAAAAAATATAATCAAATTAACAATTCTTGGCTAAAACAAATGAAAGCAACTTGTTCAAAAATAAATTAAAATAAAAGCAATGAGACACCGCATCAAAAATAACATAGTGATTACAAATTTTAATGAATATTTTTACTTATGTAATTGAAGTTGCAGAGGTTTTTAAAATTCCAATGAATTTATTACATTTGTTTTTACTAAAATGAAATTCAAAGAAAAACTAAACTGTTGCCTGCAGGAAATCGCTTCAACTGTTGTGGTATTAAAAATTTAATTGAAAAGATAAGCAAAATACAATTTGTTTTGAATAAAACAGCAAAACTTTTGAAATTTTACAAAAAATATATTTTTAGAAATTTGCAGTTGACAGCCTCTAGCTACTATAGTATTTTAAGCAGCTTAACTATTTTGCCATATCATATCATGAGCCAAAATCACTGGTACCTGTAAGGCTTGGTTTCAGTTCTATATATATTGTTGTAGTAAATTAGCGAATCGTTTGCAAAGACTACACAAAAAGCTGTTAAAATGTAGAAAAAGCTAAATAAATAGCGTGACGCTGACACATAGACACACACCGATGGCAGGCGCTGTTATCATCAACACGCGCACACGCACACACAATCACCCACATTTGTTATGTGGTGTGACAACTCAAGCGGAAAGCAGTGATGCCAAAAAGTCACAGCATTAAAAGATGGAACCTGACTGTGAGAATAATGAGTTGCTGCTACCTCATCCATTCATTCATTTGCACGGTGCGGAATGCTGTCTCTCGACTGTTGATTGCTGATGTCTTTTTTAGTTGTCATCTCCTTCGCTTTTGTTTTGTTTTTTCTGTGCATACAAAACGGATTGCGTCTGATGAATGGCAAAATGCAAATGCGAAAAAAACTCCAGAATGTACTGAAATGAAGATTTTTGTTTTTGTGAATAAAATAGACGTGCGGTAGATATGTACATCGGTACAAAGCGGTACACTGCAAAATTTCCGTAGTTTTTATATTTATAAGTATATGTGATAACATATTAAAATTGCAGTATAATATCACATGGCTAGAGGGAACTTAATCCGAGAAAAATTGCATGAGTTTTCTACTGATGCTCTTTTTAACGAATGTTGCATCAAGATTAAGTTTCTTTCATCTATGACGTCATAAATTTAAAAAGAAAATTTCATAATAAAAAAAAAAAAATATTTTTTTGAAAGTTTTGCCCAACTTAAAGAACTTTTTACTCAGCGCGATTTTTACTGCAAATTGATATCTTAGGAGATGACATAAGGTGAAAGTTTGACTCAACTTTTTTTGTCAACAACGCAAAAACTAAAGATTTTTCAGAAAAATAAATCATATTAAGCACATCTAATTTTCATCAAAGACCTTAAAAACTGTTTTGAAGGTCAAATGTACCATCATTGATTTTTGATTTTCTAAAATCATCATAACTTTTGCATAAAACATTTAACACTTTCTTGATAAGTTAGTGGGCAAATTAAAATAGGACACATTGTATATAAGAAAATTTTAAAATCAAATTGAAAACTTTTCACAATATTGCGATTTATTCTAAAAATCAAAAGCTGTACGCAAAATTACCCTCACTTGAATATGATTCATACTAAGACAGTAATTGCGCAATTAAATTTTATTGCTTAACTTAAAACACCTGTGAAATGAGGACCTTCACTCAAAAGCCAACAGCAGCAGTCTCAACTGTTTTAAGCCAAAGGAAAAGATGAAAAGTTCTACATTAAATACCCAAGAGGCTGAATATTGCTGTCACATAAAGACAAACTTTAAAAGTGACATCACAGCTGTATACTTTTCACAAGAAAAAAAGGCTTACACCCATCTGCCGCCATAGCGTTTATACTTGCGAAAGTAACCCTAAAACCTTTAGTAGCATTTGTTTTTGACGTTTAGTGATTTGGCTTTTCAAAGCAAACCATCTAATTTGCATTAGTTGCGCTTGACTTTTAGCAAAAACATGTCACTCAAACGTGTATGGTAGTAGTGGCTGCAGGCAACAATGTGGCCTGCTTAAATATTTTAAAGTATTTTGAAAGTTTTTGAAGGAAAATGCAGAAGAACTTAGGTTTATACTTGCTGGTTTTTTGCAAACCAGTTAACGTTACGTTAGTTTTTTGTCAAATGAAGCTTTAATAACTGAAATGGTCCAAGAGTAATTGTAGAGTGTATTTGTTTTTTTGCTTTATTTTCTTGTTTTTTTTTTATTAATTTGATTTTAAAGCTTTTAACTGAAAAGCTGCTAAGCTGGTTCTTACAAATAGTGATGCCAAGGTTAAAGCAAACCATAGATGGTTGAGTTCAAGCTGTTGCTCAAAATTTTCTTTGGTAATATTTGCTCCAGCGTCTGTTTTGTACATTTAAGTGCCTTGAACCAATTTTTTAATTTTCTTTTTCTTAGCTGTAGAAAACAAACAAAACTGCAGCCCCTTCTGAAACTGCAAAATATTCATACTAAAGGATGAGGGAATATCAAGTGCATTTTTCCAAAGCGAACACTTGACTTTTAAACTCTTTTGCAAACAAAAATTCTCACAAACGCACTCACATGCAGGCATATTTGTGAACATACTAACGAATAAAGCAAACATATACCAGAACTAACATGAAGTCGTTGAATGAGGATGCTGCACAGTGAACCATTTTAAAATAATTCTTAAAATAAAATTAGTAAAAATTGATTATATCCAATTTTTCACAGATTTTTTTTCTTTCTAAGCAATTGAACATTCAAAGTATAAGAGAACATTTTGAATGAACCCGAAAACTTTGGAAATTGGATTGCACTGAAATAACTACTGTTTGCTGCTGCTTTCTTTGAAAAGAGTCAACAATGAAACCTCTTCAAAAAATTATGTTGCAGAGCAAAGTGTGCAGTATGTATGTATATTGCAAGTATTTGTGCGTGCTACTGTGTTTGTATGTGAAGACGCTGCACTGAAAACTGAGTAAATGGAATATAAAATATGTTTGCTGCAAACTTAACGTTTGTTATTTTAAACGAAATCTTTTTTTTTTTTTGTATATTTTTTGCTATTTTAACTTACAAGTGCAAGTCTGCTTTTGTGGGCGTTTATATAAGTGTACGTTGTACGTTTCGCTGCAAAGATAACTCACACATACTCACATTATGTAGAGTGGTACTCAATGCGTTTATGTTGCTTTTGTCTGTGGTGAGCAACCACTGTTTGTTGTTTCTTAAGTTAGTGGTGTGATCCAAGTTAAACAGTACGAGCTAAAAGTGGTTAGTGGCAATTTTGTGGTTGCACTTGAGCTGATGTTAAGTCTCAAAAGTTAACGTGCATTTATAAATGCCGTTAAAGCCTGAGCATAATGCAATGGAGTTCAAAATCAACAACAATATGCAACACTTGATAATTAGGATTGTTCATTATTAAAACAGCTAATGCACATTGTGGGCGGATAAGAAAACAATGGCGGTATTGTTGCTAAAGTGAATTTAGTAATTATATGGAATTTATAATATTATAAAGCGAAAAGTTTGCCATAAATTAATTTAGTGGTCGCTTATAGGATTAAACCAAAGCCAACACAATTTTTAGAGCTTATGCCCATCTTTAGCTAATAGCTTATCGAAATAACTTGAGAAAAATTTACCAAAAACTAAATGAAACTAGAAATTAACAATCTCCGAACAATAAAAAAAAAGAACTAACTTTGTTCTCATATATAAAGAAACACAAAACAATTTTAAAATTTACTAAAGCATTATTCTATAAATGGGATTAAAAATTTAAGCTTTACGAAGTTTTTTGGAGCAAAATTTTTTCTGCAATATTTACTTTACGCAACTCACGAGCACTAAATTTTATGTATTGTATTTAAATTTAATAGTGTATTCCGTTTCCAAGCTTTTTTGAAAAAAAAAACTATAATAAACGTGATTCTACTATAGCCAGAAGTGTTTTAATATGTCAAACATGAAAGAAAACAAAAAAAAGGACGAGTCAAATAAAATTAAACTATGTCATGTACTTGTACCTATTGCAAAATCCAAGCACTTTAGTGTTGCTACCTATGACATTTTTGCAAAGCTTTTAAACTTTATTTTTATTGCAACTGGCGCGGCTTGAAAAAAAAATCAAGCGAAAAAAATTACGCAACTGCCGACGGAAATCAATGATGCAAATATTTTGGCATAGCACTGCCAACCAAACAAATCCCAGCAATACCACCTCATCAGAATCTAGAGCTCGTGAGCTCACAGCATGTAGTAGCAGTTACCACTGTCGTTCTTTTAGCACAACTATTAAAAATGTAGCGCAACATTGTGCTTTTTTCGCGATGCTGCCAAAGCATCAATTTTTCCCATTTTTAGGTCAAACACGCAAATATGTTGCCGGATTTGTCACTTTTTGTTGCTTTATTTCATACAAAAAATATGTTGCCTACTTTCAGGGAAACTATATTTTACATTGAAAGGCTACTGGATCGAAGTTCAAAGGAAAATTAAAACTGGAGCTTAGGCAATAGTTAAAGTTGAACTGCGTAAAGTACTTTGAGCGATTTGAATTTTATCAGGGCAGTTTAGTTGGGAAAAAATATAATAAAAAAATTAGTTATTTTTTTTACGGCAGAGTTTTCATGGTGAAAATTTCTTCTGAAAAACATCTACTTTTAAAATAATTTTAGTTATATTCTCTGCTTTAATTTTCTTCTTCAACATTATGTTGCTGCTGCTCAACATGTACGAAAATATTCACAGCAGTTTAAAGTTGCTATCTAACGTACCATGTTGAATTTTAATATAAAAATCTGTGTTAAATCCGTTCTTGCCACAACGAAGAAGTTGCGTGTTGAAAACTCAACGATGTAACACAGCATTATCATAGCAGCTTAATAATATTAAAGAAAATATTTTTATTTTTGAATTTGTTATGTATATTCTTAGGTCGCGCTTTAGTTAAAGTCACAACGCTTATGAAAAAGCAACTTTGCGTGTTTTTAGCTATGGTTGTGGTTTTATATAGACATGGTTGGCAGTACATATTTTTTTTTTTTCACTTTAAGCTGTATAAGACAACAACACTTGAGAGGTTTTTTTTATAAATTGACTTCAAGTAGAAGATATTGGTTTTAAAATGCTTTTGAAATTTGGTAAAAGATATTTTCTAAAATTTAGCCACCGCAGTCTTTTGAAAAGTTTTGCTATTCTCTTCAATATGTCAATGTCTTCTTTTTGGTTCTTTCAACGCATTCTTTATTAGCTGCCAGTGCTCATAGTCCAGAGAAAAGTTTAAAAAAAATAAATACTTTTTTAAATATTTACTTGAAAAATTTATTACCTTTTTCAACAGGTTATGCTCTCGTTTTTGACACCAATAAATGAAGTTCACATAAATTTATTAATTCATTTACACAGTCAAAGATCAAAGCTATTCTAGCAATGTTCATAAAAATCTTTGTCTTAAAATTTTTATTAGACTTTGTTAGATGTTTATACAATATACGCATTAGACTGACCCAAAAAAAAAAAATTTTTTTTTTTGAGGCACTTGATGAAAAATCTATCATTATTTATAAAAAGTCACTTAAAAATTTTTGCAAAAGAAATTGAAATTCAAAGGTTGAACTGACTGTTTTTTTTTTACCAGATTTGGCAGTAAACGTATTATTTGCCTAATCAAGGGCTCCCATGGATTCTCGGTTTCAGAAAACATGTATTTTTGATTGCTAAACATTATGTCAATAAGCACTTGCTCATACTACAATATTGAGTTACAGTTGTCAACAAAAACATTCTGAATTTTTTCGAACGAGTACTTTATCGATAATTGGTGGCTCATATTAACTTTCGAACGGAATATGTGTGATTAAAACTTCTTAATCTAATGTCTCTAAAATAATCAAACTTCATTTTTTTGTGTCGCTCTAATATTTTTACTTACCTATTTATTTTTTGTTCTAACTTTCATTTTTAATAGGCCATTTTCGTTGAAGAAAACACTTGCCCACTTACTGCCAATTTTTTGAAAATGTATCTTTTTCCTTTGCCCGTAACCTTCGGTTTATTTTGGTGTTTTTTTCCTTTTTAATGTTCAAATAAATAAACTGTAAATAGCTTGCTGAAAACATTACACTGTCTATCCCAATGTTCTTTTAACAGTCGGTGATTTTTTTGTATCCTTTTTGCTTTTCGTCTTCAAATTTATTTCACTTGTGTTTTTTATGTGGTTTTGCTCTGATAATCATTTGACTTGAGTTTCTTTCTTTTTGTTTTTGGTAGTCACTAAGTGTGAGTGTGTGTGTGTGTGAGTACGTAAAAAACCAAACAATTATGGTATAGTAAAAAAATGGAGCCGCGCTAAAAAAGCATTAAGATAAATAAGTAGCATTGCTTCCAACTGTTAAAAATTATTTAATTTAATTTGGAAACAAAAAAAATGTAAGAAACGAATTAAATTACGCACCACGAAATGCTAAGGGGCCATTGCTTAGACAAAGGCCAGAGCCAAATTGGCAAGTTAAATGTAGTTCACGGGTTGTGAATAAAAAGCATTACTCTTAAATGCTTTTGTGGTTTGCTTTGCTGATGTTTTTATTCCATTTTAAGTGGAAAAAATTTTTAATTGAGAGGCAATTTCAGTTTCGTAATACCAGTCCGTGGTATTCTAAAATTTATTACGGTTGTAATAGTTTTTCTTTTTTCCTTATACTTTAGAATATTAGTTCAAGCTTCAAGTTGACCCTTTTCAAAAATTTCTTTCTGCAAAACCTCTTTGTAACGAACTTTCTTTGAATATCAATAATTATTATCACAAAATCAGGAAAAAATTTAAATTATCGTGAGTGAAGTTTTGCATTACATAAATACTTTTAGTCGGCAATAACTATCTATAACTATGTATAACATCTTATATAGTAAAAATGCATTGATTATGTCAAATATAAGTTTCTTATAAATTAAAAAGTAAAAAAAGATAAATTTAATTTCAAACATACATATATTCGAAAAAATGATAAATTATTTTCCAAACCAACTTTCTAGCAATTTATGAAATTAATTTCCTTTTAATTATCTTTTCAATAGATTAAATGGCGCTTTTAAATTCCGATTATAATGGAAAAACGTTTCGTCTATCCAGCATAATCGACAGCAATTTCCGTTGCTGACGTGTTTGAGGAATGTGACAAATAAAAAGAAAAATTAACTTATAAATTGCCATTATTATGCGCCACTTATTTTATGTTCCGTACCTACACCCACATTGATGACCCACATAAAAATAAAGCAAATAATTACGCCAAATTGCCAGCTTTTGACTTTTCGATTAAATTGCATAAAACTGCTAATGTGTGAAAAACGGAAATTAAATTTATAATTTACGTAGCAACCTTTTGTTTGTTAATTTCCTTTACGCTCACTTCAATTCTTTTTCACACTGTATTTACTTTTTTTTTCGTGACATTTTCTTATTCGAACAAGGCCATATCCTGTCAAGCTAACAAATTTCCGCATTTTAGTTTAATGTGCGCTTTTCCGTTCCTTGCGATACGTTGCTTTATTTGTAAATTGGTCAAAGTCAAGCACATCATTAGTTAAATAATAAACCATGCTACTCCAGTGTGAATTGCTTTACATCATGCATGCATGCATGAGTCGTAACGTAACGTAATATACGTGTCGCAAACATCCATCCGCCCGTACAAAGGAAAATGTCAAAAAAGTTTAGTATTATTTGAACCTTTCCGTAAGAAATAGATTTTTGATTAGAGAAATGGAAGTTTTGAACTCTAATAAAGCTTTCGTTTCTAGCGCAAATCTCATATAAAATTTATTATAGCGCCAAAGTATGAACTAATAATTCAAGATTTTTTTTTAATTTTATTTTTTATTTTGCAAATTTAAAAAAAGAAAAATTAAGGCTTTTCGGCTTTTAGCAGTCAGTTCGTGGCATACTTAAAATTGTTCAGCAAGCATGGCACGTTTTATTTTAATGTTGGCTATAGTTTTTTTCGTTAAAGTATTTGAAGAAGTTCGCATGTTCACTTTTAGTTGAACAGAAATAAAATGATGAAGTAACAAAAGACGTTAATGGTATCTGCATTAGTGTTAGCAACATCAACGAGAGCAGCAAAACTAAAACGCAGTATATTTGTGTAAGGCAATTTCCATAAAGTTTATAAGCCAGTTTGACAGTTTGCACAACCGTCAGGTCCTATTTTTGGCATTTTTTCTTGCATATTAATGCAATTTGATTTAATCTGCAGTTTGTACATTTTTAACATTTTTTTGAATATGCAAAAAATGATCTGATCGATATTGGTACTATACATAGTTTTAAAAAACATATACTCTAAATTGTATGTCATTTAAAAGTTGTTGCAAAAATATCGACCTGGAACATAAAACGCACTCTGTATTTTGAATTGGCACCTTACGCAAAAAAAATGGATTATATGAAAATTTGTGTCCATATTTCATTATAGCTGAAACTTAAACGGCGAATATTCTTTGAACTCAGAAAAAGCTTCAACGCAATCTTTAAGAAAGATACATCATCACTCTACTGTAGTAAAATCAAATGCATGCCAAAGGTAAATTTGCATTTTACTTATTATGTTTAGCAGAAAGTGTAAGTGAAGCATTATTTTATTCCATAAAGCAAACTCTACTGGCATTCATGAAGCCACATGGAAATTCATAAATGCAAATCACAAATCCATGCACATCAAAAGAAATGTGAATTTCTTTCTACAACCACGAATTATTGGCAACTCCCACCCGCAGAGAATTGTGTAAAGGCAACTAAGTGAAGTCAACCTTTACAGTCAATGTACGTTTTTTCATAAAGTGAAAATTTATAAGCGCATTTATAACGCAGACTTATGTTAACACTTGCATACGCCAACATAAAAATCAAATAAATAGAAGAGAAGTCAGCAATTCTTTTAAAATATGAAAATCGAGCCAACATGAAATTCATTTCAACATTAAGTTCACATACAGCCATAAGCCATTGCCATGGCAACAATTGGCCATTTGGTAAAGCTGTGAAATAGCAACAGCAGCAGACTTTAAGTGCCGCATTCTGTGAAGAATAAAAAGTTTTGCGCATAAAATCTGCGTGAAAAGAAGCAATTGTATTGTACATATGTATATCGACATAGCATTGGATTTGTACTAACTGCTTTGTGGTATTTTCGTATGCATAAAAGTACATTGAAAAAAATATTTTTTTAATTCTCGGCTGAAAACTAATTTTTTATTCGAAAAGAAGTGTGTGGCGTGAAAATTCTCATTCATTATGCACAGTTTTTATTTTTATATAATTCAGTATTTATGTTGAAAAAGATCTTAATTTAATAAAATTATTCATAAAAACTGGGTCATAAAAATATAAAGGGATAAGACATACTTTTTCGTAGCATGGATTAACTCTCAAATTTGGCAATAAGATAATATGATATTTTTCTTTGGTTTGACTAGCCAGTTAATATTTTGGCTTATAGTATATTATTTATTTGTGAATATTTGCATTATTTATCATTAGTCTGTGATATTCCGTAAATTGGTAAAGTTTTCTCTCGCTGCAAAATTATTGGTATATCTGTGGTTTCATGTTATGCAGCTATTACTGGTATTTTTATATTTGCTATAGCCGCTAAAAATTTTTACCTTATTTAGTGAAGCAACTGCTTTACTTTGGACCATATTAATATAAATATGTGAGTACGCGTGCATGAACTCAATACCGGCTGCGTATAAATATATATATTTTTTTATTTCAGAGTGAATGTTTTTCATTTGATTTTTTACTCTGCTAAAAGCCATCAGAAACAACTTATCATTGCAGCAGCAGATTTGCATGTGCTCTGCTTGCCAACATTTGCTCTGCTGTTTATGTTTCTTTCCATGTGCTAATAAGATTATTCTCTGTTGTGAGTACTTTTTCATTTTTAAATTTCACTTTTAACGACTTTTCTCACATGATAAGCATAAGAAATTTTTCTTTGGCAAACGAAAATAAAGCTATTTTAATCTTAAGCACTTTAAGGCAATACATGTCGTATGATCAATTTTAATACACATTCGCTATGTGAAGACATTTTTTTTTCTGATATCACAATTTTTTTTTTAATTCTATAATGCTAGTTTTTCAAATTCCTTAATGTCTTTTAAAACTTCGCTTGGTTCTCTCTCTTGGGTTAACTCAATTTTATTTAGCAATGCAGCTGTTGCTTAAAACTTCTTAGTCACCACAACGTCGTGGTGTGTCAGAATTTCAAGAAGCAAAGTGTTTCTGACAAAATATCTTGACAGTGCGGTGTCATAAACTTGCATGTGGCAAACAACTGCAATGCTTGACGAAAAAAAAATTTAATTTTTTATAGAGCTTGTGTTGAGCATCAAAGCTTTAGCAATCTTCAAAGAGCTTTAAATAATATCAACATAACTTTAATTTAGCGTCGAAATTATTTGGTATGAAAATTTTAATAAAAGTTCGCATTTGCATTACATGTAGCAGAAATTAAGCCTAGCTTCCAAATGGGATTTTAGTAAAGATCTATTTAGTCCCATTACTTGTCCTTAGAAATTAAGCTCACAATGCTTACTATAGGCGCTATAAAATTAAATACCAGCCAGCGCAGTTATACGAGTTGAGACGAATTAGTGATAAAAATGGTTTTCAGTTACAAGACATCCATAATTTTTGCCAAAAATAGAGTGGAAAATATTGAATATCTTACCATCTGAAATGGTAAGACTTATGACTAGTACTTTCTTTTAACTAAAAACAATCTCTAAAAATATTCACAAATGATGCAAATCAATTTGTGTCTTCAGTAAACTTAAAAATTGCATTATGACAAATTTCTGTTAAGATAATTATGCAAATTTTTTACTTGGCATCACAAGTTTCAACAACTTCCTTAGAATAGCATTCAAAATTTTCGGTGCCACTGTTGTCAAACTCCTCATTGTTTCCATAAGCAACTTTTTCTGAGAAAAATATCTCAAATAATTGGGAGGTGTTTCGCCTTCCTATAAAAACCTTGTCCAGTTTTTATTCAGTGCATTTTTAGCATTTCCGTAAGGCTTGGTTGTAGCAAATTACACAACTTGCTCGGTAATGCATTTTCACATCTTTGCTGGAAGGCACTACGCATTTTTGTTAAAATGTTCCTATTTTTGTAAGAAGCTTGTCAAAATTATTAATAGGCTTTATGTCTGTTTCCCTTTTTTTATTTTAGTTGTATCACCATAAATAATATTCTAAGCGTAGCGTCACAGAGCAGTTACTTTTATAAAAGAACTGTCTTCTATCAGTTTTCTTAAATATTTTGTTTGGTACTTGCGTACGTGAATTGAATTTCGTGCGGTTTCAATGCTGTGAGGTACAATTGCATAATTAACAGGTTCACCAATTTTAAAAAAACAGCCTCTCCTCGTTTCTCCACAAACAAGAACTTGGCTGTAGAATTTATTTTATCCAACTAATTCAGACAAATCACAGCCCATTTTTTGTAGAACATAACAATACCTCAATTAAGCAAACGGTTTGAAAATTTTATCTTAAAGTAAAAGTAACAGAGCTAGTTATCTTAAAAAAAAGCTTCTTCTCGCTTCCCCTTTATTCTTGAATACATGTTATTTCAACAATCCATACAATACACAATCTTTTTTTCTTAGACCACATATTAAGTAAACGGTTCTCAAATGTTAGCTATAATATGAATGCAGAACTGTTCCTAGTATTTATTTCTTTAAACTGCTATTTAAAAGGACGTGTAACATTTTTCACCACGTTACTGTATTAATTTGAAGCTGTTAAATGTATGTTAATAATTTCAGTTTCTGTTAGCTATTGAGGAGAAAATTGTTGACAGCCTTAAAGCCTATGGTTTGCATTAACTGTTAACATGTTAAATATTTTGATGACTTTGTTGAAATTGAGCAAGACCCGAAGCAAAAAATGTAAGAAATTCTTAATAGGTCAGTGATGGCAAATAATTTTCAATTTACTCTTATGAACTAAACAATGCTCTTCTCTTTTTAAAATAAATTTGTGTAGTATTAAGAAGTTAGTACAAAGAGTACACATAAAAATCTGTGGAAATAAGTTCTCATTTTTCACTCAAATGCTGTTTAGCTGAGCATCTTCTGCATCCTTTGCGCTACAACACTTAGCATTAAATAACTCAGCGCACAACCGTAGTTGCTGAAATTCCTTAGGTCTAAATAAGAGCGCACTGACATCCAGTAAAACAAAAATGAGCACGCTATGTTGTTGATGCTGCTGTACCAATTTAAAGGTCCAGAGAGTAAGACCATTCTTTATCACAATATACCATAACGAAAAAAGTACAAATATTTTCACTACAACAAAAGTAACAGCAGCAACAAAAACAATCCTGTGTATGTGAGGCTTAAGCATAGATGAAACTCTGAATTACTTTTAGTACATATTAGAACGCGTACTGTAACGGACGGGCCATACGGATACGAGTGAAGTGAAATTTTGTTAGAGCATATAGAAGAAGAACAAAAAAATGTTCATTTGCATCTTTTTGTAATAAAATTTTGCAAAGGATGCGTTAGTTCGTTCGGATGCTGTTTTGGATAAGTAATGTGTGTATTTTTCATTTAATCCTGTAAAATTACCGTAACATTGAAATTAATAGAGTTGGAAATATTTCTGCCAAGAAGATGATTTAATTTTGAGATGATTTTTTTAGTGCTTATGTTACAACGAAGTTGAGCTCACACTCGTCGCGTCCACCACGACTGTCAAGTGTCAAAAAATACGAGTCCAGCTGTGGGTTCGTTTAGCACTTCGTTCGGTGTAGTATTTTTGCTATTTTTTTTTACTTTCAATAAAAAAAAACTTAAATATCAACAACAACAGTAAGAATATATATCGAAAAAAAAAGTGTATCTGTAATGAAAAGGAAAATTTTGCAAAAAAAAAACTCAATGTCCTTGTGAATCCTTGTGTTGTTAAAAATATATATTTAAGTGTGTTGAAGCCATAGGCGAAAAAAAATTGCAAAGTAAAAGAAAATGTGAAAATGAAATGCGAAACAAATTAGCAGTGCTTGACGAAATACCGCAAATGATAAATCAGCGCTAACAACAACAACAACCTAACTTAGTGAAAAGCAAAAAAGGGCATAGCACAAAGAAAAAAAGAAAAATAAAAAGTTAAAGTATCTTATTGCGGCGTATCTCATTGCCTGTGATTACAATGTAAGGATATCACAAAGTGACAAGCGGAAACGGAAGTGGATAGGCAGGCAGCAGTAGAAACCAACAGAATTATTTTCATCGTGTGTGTGTGCGTTTTGAAGTCGTTTTACTTGTGTGTTATTTAGGGTGTTTATAAAAATAAAATCATTTTATTGAAAGGAACACGGTTCATGGCACCAATAAAAATTGTTATAGTTGTGAAAAATCGCCAGCATTAAGACAACATGAATGTTCCAATGGACCGAAAATATTTTGTTTTAATATTTTGGAATACAACTGAGCGTGTGATAGTAAACCTGATTACTTTAAAAAATAATTCATGACCTGTCGAAACTCTCATGAATTCAAAATCTAAAAAAGTTTGTGATTTCGGTTTGAGAGTTCTGATCATCCATAACATTGAATATAACATCAGTGTGTGCTATTACCGGTTTTGGCCGTAGTCTGGCAAGAATTGATACAAATATTTTTTGCTGAATTAAAAATAAATATTCAACTTTTAAATGAAAATACGCCATACAGACTTTGGGTAATATTTTAGTAACAAAGTCTATAATATCCAATAAAAAATATATGTGACGATATTTCTACTAAAGTCTTTCTTTTTTGATTGTTCTCATAAAGTATAAAAGAAAAATGTGTGTTCGAGTCTAATGGTTTCTACATCTGACGTGTTTTTTTTTAATTATTCTTTTGTAATTTGAGAAAATGCACGACTTTCCTTAAGAATCAGAAAACCCTTACCTTAAGTGCTAATGGAAAAATGAGCCTGGTCAATGGCAAGGCGAAGACAGCCATTTATAAGTGTAAATTGTGATGATAAATTGACGTATGTCACATTTCTTACATGTCTCATAATTACCAAATTTCCAAAAATGTATGTTTTTGAATGAAAAATAGTACATAGCTTAGTTGTGTGGCCGTTTTGGTGTTATTAATAGCAGAAGAATTGTAACTTCTATACAGTTAGAGGAAATTGTTAAGTGTGCGCAATCCAGTGGATGTGTTGCATGCCTACAGTCTCTTGAGAAAGTTAAAAGTAAGCAACAATAGGTCTATAGAATTCGCAGTACCTATTGCATTATTAAATTCGCTATCACATACCCGATAAGTTTTCTGATTTTTGCTACTTTTCCCTTAACAATACATTGCCGAAGCAAAACTAAGCTTAACTATTTAAAGCTGGATATTTGTTGAGAAAAAATCAAAATGCCATTGCGCTAGTGTACTTTGGTTATATATGATTTACTTTCACATCTCTTGCGTCTATTTTAAGCTCGAATCTTTTTGGTTTTGCAAAATTTATGAAAATTTTTTCAACTCGAAAATTCTTATAGCACATTTTTTAACAAAAACTTTCAATCACAATTTGGTTTCTTATAGTAACTCCTTAAGATGGCTCTAAGTATGATAAATTACATGTGAAAATTTGAAAGTTCAGCAGTTGTTTGAAAATATTTTTACAAGAAAAACATTTTTTCAACAGATTTTCGATGTACGATTTTGATAAATGGTGAATGTTACAAAATGATCGCTTTGTCCTTTGTATCAAGCATATAAAATTTTTTTTTTGATGTTAATTATTTAGATTTGATGAACTTTCATTTAACGGCTGCTCGAAATAAATTGATAAACGAAGTCGAATTTGAATTATTTTATTATCAGAAGAAATGTTTATATTTCCAATGAAAGTGTGAAAAATCAAATCGTAGCTGTACTAAAACAACTATTTCTTAAATAGGGATAATTAGAACTGAAATTTTTATTATAGTGTACGACTGATTTTATAACACTGCAAACTATAAGTGATTTTTCAAAAATTTCACATGAACCAATCGCTAGGAAGCTCAGCAAGAAAGTACATATATCATATTTAAACCAAAAACGCAATACAACACAATGTAGAGTTGAGCATAAAGTTGGAAATCTTTTGTTTTTAATTGTATTTTCAAAAACATTTTTAGATGTATTTTTTATAAAAAAATCTTCACGTCCGCATTTTTTAAAAAAAAAAACTAGTAACAATCTTTTATATCTTATTTCTCATTTATTAATCTATTGATTGTTTTGATTCTTTTGATTCGTTATTAATTTTTTTATTTAATGTTCTACTAAACTGTAAATAAAAGCTGATGAATGATATAATTATAAAAATTAAAAATTAAAATTCCATCATATAAGATTTTTCAAAAATCGCATTAAGTATTAATTCTAAAAATTGAATTTTTTGATAATTTTAAAACAAGAGTCACCTCTTTTTATAATTGCACGATATATCTATGGTCAATAAAATTCTGAAAAATGCCGATTGTTTGCTTCAATAAATTTTGTTATTTCTTGTGGCCATCGAAATTAAGTGCATCATAATAGCTATTGTAACAAGTGATTGTAAAGTATTTTCATCATTTTTTATTATTACTTGAACCAGCAATGATATCCATAAGTGCTAATGCACAAAAATCAAACAGTTTCCATAAACAGTATCATGTCAGCTGACAGTCTCTAAATTAAAAAACATCGAGTTTCATTATAAATCGTATAAATATCTTAATATTATCCATACTATTAAATAAAAAGGTAATGGAACTACTGTTCATTTTAAAAATTCTTTTAGTAACAGGAAGCTACACTACATCCTGAGTAAAATAAGTTTAACTTTATTTTGATAAAAATAAGGGACGTGACACCTTCCATGCAGGAATGCTAAGCAGCTCATGAAAAAAGGAAATAGCTTTATCTTCGTACTTATAATAGTTAGAGTCACACAATTTGTTAATATGATGCAAATGATCTATGCCAAGAACCTCGCAAAATGTGGACGGGATTAGATAACGGGCGTGGGAGTCTTTAAATTTGAAACAAGGATGTATATTGTCTATTCAAAGAACCTCATGAAAAGTGGACGCGATAAGGCGTGGAACCTTCCTTACAACAAAAACACTTTAAACACTATATCTTGGCTTCTATGACAGCTACAGTTGTGAAAATTGATACATCGATGAACATTAATTTTACCAAGCTACTTGAAAAATGTCAACAGCATTGTTTATTGAGGCGGTGCTCCTCCCATACAACAAAAGCACTTAAATTGCCCTTCATGGTACTTACTTGGTACGGACTGCTTAAAATGTAAGCGAGATTGTGCAACGGGAAGTGAGCGGGTAAAGCCGCGGGAGCAGCTAGTTAAAAATATAACAAGAACTGCAGCTCAGTAATTTTATTTATTTCGCAGTTTATTCATTAATTTTGAGTAAAAATTGATGTTCTTCAAACCTTTATTTACCAAAATTGTTTCACGACTGTTATAGGGTATTGGTATAAAAAGTTTTATTTTCGAAAAAATGTTATTTCAAAACAAATTTTTAAAAGCTGTATAAATTTTTTATATCACCTTGACGCTGATATATGTATGTATATTTAGCTAAACTTACAATTAAATACAATTTAATGTACCAAATAAATTATTTTTCTTAGTTCTTAAGCCGAATTAAGTTCGCACTCAAAAACAGTTCAACAGAAATATATACGCGCACACTCCCACACTTCCATACGAGCGAGATAAAATATCTTTACACACACAATCTCAAATTCTTCAACTGTCGACAAAAAAAAATTCGAGATAAGCAATAAAATTCTAAATCAACGCGTTTGTTGTCGCCTTAGCGCGCCATCAAAGCGCCACATGCCTTTGACATTCGGTCAGATATGCAAATGAGTTCTCCATTTTCCGCTTATTTTTCACAGAGTATGATTTTCCCTATTTCTGTCTGTCCAAATTTTTTTTATTTCGTGATTATCTTACAATTTATAAACAAAAAAAATAACCACTATAATGAGTTTGACTTAAAAAGAGAAAAAATAAACGAAAAAATTATGTAAGAATGCAATAAAAAGTAATGGAGAAAACCAAATAATGTAAATAAGCAAATAATGAAAAAAAAAAAATTCAAAGAAACAAAGGAAAGCGCCTAAAGAAAACAAAAAGAAATCAACGCCGAATAGCAGATCACAGTGGAAGTGTTAATGAAATGGAAATGTAAATGTCAGTGAAAATGAAAATGAAAATTGATAAGCACAAAATGATAAGTTAAATTTAATGAGTAGCAGTGGCGTGAAAAGAATGCAAATGAAATGAAATTATAAAAGAAATGCGTAAAATGAAAGAGAGAAAAAAATAATTACTTAATTAAAGGCAGCAACAAAGTTGCTTTCATCCGGCAAAATATTCATGGAAATATTCTTGACCGTGTTCAGTTGCAAGTTGGTAGTGTCAGTCCATATCTCACTTAATGCTGTCGTTGCCACGCTATCGTCATCAAAGACAGCAGCAGTATCACTGGTATTCTCTGTAATTGAACTAATTAAAATATAATTAAGTGAGGATCATGTGGATACATATTGTGGTAGCAACATGGGAGAGGTTTTTTTTTACTTCGCAATAGTTGCGGGTGAAGCTTAGGTTTAGTGTTTAATTTGTAGGACGTTGTTTAGTTTGCTTTAGGTATGTTAATTTGCAATTCTGTTTTGAACTTGTTGTGTGGGTAAGTGACGATTAATTTGATGTCATTAAAGTTGTATTAACATTATAAGAGCGTATTTTATCACATGCGATAAGGTTACAAAATTTTTTTAACATGCAAATATTTTAAGCCTAAAAAAACACAGAAGCTGAACTTCTTAAACAGTAAATGATTTACATAGTTAAAAAATGTTTGCGTCTAAAGATTTAAATATGAACTACGAGTATTGGAAATACTATTCAATATACGTTGCAGGCAAAGTGCGGTAAATTCGTATTCGTAGCAAGTATTGAATACAAGTAATTATTTGATGAGATATTCGAATAGAAGAAGAGTTTCATAATATTTTCATTAAATGTAAGGTTCAATAAGATACATATATTGTATATTTATGTAAAGTGCACCAAACATTAATATTGCTTAAGATAATGCACTTTCACATCATACAGCGTACCACTAAAACTTGACTCCCTTTGCGGAGAAACGTTCAATTTTTAAGTTTTAGTGCTTACTTTGAAAAAAAATTTTCTGATTAGATATGCTTTGACGATAAAGATAATATAAATTTTAAGTAAAAAAAAAATTTGAAATAAAAAATAAGCGTAGAAGAACGTTCGTAACCATGTGAATTACCATTCAATTTATATTATTCTCAAAATGCTGACGTGAAGGCCAAAATCTGATGACAGATTCGAGCATGACGACCCAAAATTACCATATATTCAAATCAGTCGATTTTCCTCCAAATTTTAGTTCTCACTTTTGTACACAGTGTTATTTATGGCTTTAAAGTTTTCAAAATTTTGCGCTAATTCTGTACAAATTGAAACAGTCATTAAATAAAAAATTATAATTAAATTACACGCAGCCATGTAAAAGAATCTGCAAACACATAAACACACACTGTTGTAAAAATTTAGCTACATTTGCATAAAAATGTGTGAGAAAATAACAGTCGACATAAAACTGTCACACTTAAAATCTTGGAAAAAAGGTGCTAACTTATGCGACAGGGACACAAATACAACGACGCATAAAAAAGCACACAAAAATGTCAACAGCTGCTGATGCTGCTGTGCAGGGACAAAGACAACAGCACCAACAATAAACGCTTTGTTGTAATAACTACAAGCTTTGCTGCTGCGGCAACGTTGACACTGACTTACGAAAAACTCATACAGGCAAAGACATATAAACGAACCATTGAACGAATGAACAAAACAAGTCATATGGGTCTTAAATAATTAACGAGCATCGAAGCGCTGAGGTGCCGAAAAGCAACACGACTGAACGTTTGTACGAATGCGAACAAAACGACCATGTGAACTGCAGTTAAAACAAAATAAATCAAAGCAAAAAAGTAAAATGGGGCTCGGGTGTTGCGTTAAGCGATGTCAAGCGCACAGTGTCTGCAACAGCGCTACGGTAAAGCAAAAACAAAGAGTTGAGTTGAGACAACAATGTACTTTAATACACAGTGGGACATCAGGCGCATATGTCTAGCGGAATCATTAGAGATTTCTCCTGCCGAAAAATAAAAAAAAAGATATCAGACATTATTCTGAGTATCGATTTAATTTTTTTCATACCCGAACTTAAGTAATACCAGAATTAAAAAAAAAGTTAAGAAATTGTTCATTTCACGAAACAAACTCCCACTGTGCACTGCTGTTATTGTTTCGTCTTCGTTGTCCTGTTTGTGCAGCGAGACATGTGTGCATAATTAAAACAGGTGGCAAGGCACGTGCGCTTTTTTTGAAAGTGGATGTCTGCATGTATGTATATTGGCATGTGTGCGTCTGTTTGTGTTTTCATTGGCATTTGTAAATTTGTGCCTTGGTGCAGCCAAGTGAATGATAATGGACGACAGGAAGGACTAAAGCCATTTGCAGTTAAAAATAAGTGAAAATAACGTAAACTCAACGAAATGAAAACAATTGGCATTCAGATTTACTAAAACTGTACTTATGTACGTAAATTTAAATGAAAAATGTGTTGCTTACAGCTTATGAAAAAATCATAAAAAAATAATTTAAGACTTTTAATGATGTAATATATTTATAAAAAACAAAATATTTTAGCAATTTGATACATATTTTTGTCAGAATCTTGCGCAACGAGCTAGCAAATATCAATGCAATTTGAAGAACTCTAAAAGTTTATTTATTGATAGAAAAGAAAAATAAAAGCTTTTTAGCTATTTCTTTAAATTTAATTTTAAAATTTTTTCCCATAGGGTAAAGTTATTTCTCGGCATCTATTTCCAAAAATATCTATCGAATTTTTATCAAAATTTTCTGAAATATGAACAAATTAACTATGTTTTCTTCAGCTATTAGAGTTTATTAAAGTGTCATGACCATGACATATCAATTTCGTCCTTAAATTAAAGAAATTTCTGCTTTTCAATTGATTGATTATAATCGATACTTATTGCAATCTAAAAGGACCACATTTTTAGAAACTTCCACTCCATGTCTAAAAAGGTACTCTTTCCAGCATTTACTTGAAATATTGTTACCTTACAATTGTAGACAAAGATAAACACCAAGATTTGGTTCGTGTTTTTTAAATATCACAGTGCTTCCACTTCCAAGGAAATTTTCAGGATTAAAAATTTTATTTAAAATTTTCCATTAATGTAATTTTTTTAAAGAAAAACTAAACCGGTTGAAATCCTTAAAGTACTGAAATTATTAAACGGTGACATATTAGCGTGAACTTTTCAACCAAAAATGTATTGAATAAAACTTCGAATTAATCGTATGAAAGCGTATGGTTTTAATTAAAATCTACAATAAAATATTAAACTATATATAATGTTTATTTAACAGAGGTTCGAAAAGTGAAAAAAAAAACATATAATGTATGAAAAAGCTAATTTGTTAAGAGCTTAAAAATGTTTAGCAAAAATTTGTAATATTTTAAAAAATATATGAAGTAACAAAACCGCTATAAAAAATGGAAAAAAGTTTTCATAACAAAAGTTTTTACAACCGAAATTTTCAAACAATTAACCGAGTTACAAACTAAACACATAAAAATACGAAAAAAATTAAAAAAAGTGAAAAGCTAAAATAAGTGAAATTTTTTGGATACTAAAGTATCTTCATAGCGAAAAAAACTTGCTGCAGCTGTGCAATGCACGCAACTAAAACAACAGTAGCAGCAATGAAAAAAGCGCAGCTGTAAAAAGTTATTGCATCTAACACGAGAGGCGGCAACAACTTAAATACCGTCAGCAACAGCAATAACAACAACAATCTTGTGTCGTACGATATAAAACTAAAACGCAGTAGAAACTCAAAATATCGTGCAACATTCAAAATGTTTTTTGGATTGAAATTTTTTACCTTTTTATGGATAACACATGCAAGCGTTTGGATTAATTTTACAGTCACAGCACAGACGTCATTAATGGAAAAAGTTCCCATAGGTAAGTAAATCTGTGTCTCCAACCTGAGTGTAAAAACTACAAAACTGAGTAGAATCAGTGATGCGCGCGTATTTCATTACGCTGCCTGAGTTGCTAGCGACATTGGCAAAAAAAAATTTCTGTTCTTTTCGTTCTTTCTGCACATACTTTTACATAAAACATTTTTTCTTTTTTTTTTTTTTTTGCTTAAGTTTATAGCACAAACTCTACATTTGAAAAAAAAAAATCATAAGAAAAAAAGGTTGTAAATAGCGAGAAACACAAATTGTGCACTAGGCAAAAGTTCACAAGCGACAGAAAGCAACAACGTTAGTAATACAAAACAACTAACGTGTGAGCTTTGCGGCAATTTAGAATTATGTTGTGGCAGCTGCATGTACTCACGTGTATTTTTGTGTGTGCATTTATTGCAATGTTGCTACAGCAGACGACAGCTGCAATTGCAGCATCAACACTTCGTTATGAAAAATTTCAAGTGCCCTTTAAATGTGGAGGGTAACTGTACAGTAAGAGAAAATTTAGCAAGATTTTAAGTTATTTTTTTTGGAAAATTAGAAGAAAGTTAAATCGCCCAAAAATATTCTTATAAATTAAATTTTTTGATTAAATGAAATTTTGGTGAAACAAACCAAAGACAGAGCTCTTTTGATGGGAACTTTTTCATAATAAGTGAGAATATTCTCTCCCCACTATTGAACATTTTTAACAAAAAGTTGAAAATTGCTTTCATCCTATAGGTTTTTATTAATTTTATCAAAAAAAAACATTCCAGTTTTTTCAACAGCTCAAAGCACAGTGTGTTACATTTACTGCACGTTTCAGTGAATCCTGCAATGTTCTCGCAATATTCGTATAAATGTATTTGTGTGTTAGCATGTAGATTTCAACGGTACTCAGTCACATAACACATTACGGCATTGCTTTGTCCCAGTTCGTATTGTTTTATTTTAATTCAAAAATTTATGCTACCTATATTATTTTATAACATAAAGTACATACTTTCATGTGTATTAGTGTTTGACTTCTTTGTGTGTGCAGCACATAATTTATAACTTTTACGCACATCTATGGGGACACACTCATTTAAAATTTAAGGCTCTGAGGTTTGCTTTAAGCGTCACAATAATTTATGAGCATTTCCGGTTTTTATTCTGTCGCTAGTTTAAGATTTATGATAGTAAGTCATTAAATAGAATGCGAGTCTAATTAAATGAATTATTTTAGCAGAACATTTTTTCAAAAATTACAAAAAATATATTTTCGGCTATAGTTTTACATTTTCTTTATGTTTTGTGAATTGAAATGTGCATGACATAGGTTTTTGTTAATAATTTTCACTAAATAATAAGAGGGGAAAAAATCATGCTAGGCTGGTCACAGCGGAAAACAATATTTATATGCTTTGTTTACTTGCAAACTCAAATTCATTTTTTTCTAACACAGTATTTAAAATAGCAATTTAAACAATATTTTAAAAAACTATCAATAGTAAGTACTGAAAGCATTAAAATTTATAGCTGCGCTGCAAAAATATTTGATCTGTTTCGATATTATTAGGGTATGTGTTTTTTATTTTATTCAGTAATGTATCTGTGATAAAAATATGAAAATGACTCTAAAGTACACTGAAATGTCATTGTTATGATTTTGCTTTTTATAACTTAAAAACTGTAATCCATCTTATTTGTTTAAGAAAAACAGTAACTGGAATTTTGTAAATCTTATTTAATATCTCAGTTTTCAAATTTCACAGTTTTACTTTTATTCTGATTCACTTAAGTTCTTTCATACTGTATGTAGTTCCTTTTTTAATATATTGTACATAGTATATTGCCTAAGAAAATAGTGAAATTTCTGGCCAAACAAAAGTCCTGGCGCTGTCTCTTAAGAAAATTTATTTGTTTTACGTAATGTATGAGTACATATAAATGTTTGTCATCAGCAAAATTTTTCATATACTTAATCTAAATTGCTAAAGTAATTGAAATTAATAACTTTTACTATAAAGATATGTATGTACACTTAAGTGATTGACTACCAATGAAAATTTATATACATATATTTTCAAAACTATTTCAAAGCATTTTTGATGATATAAAACTATTTATTTAAAATGATGTACACTACTTATACTTACATGCAGCAGAGCAAACCGAAAACAGCAATTACTCTGCATTGAACTGATGGCTATTAAATTAATTCCTGCATTTGTTTTGTTTTACGGCACGTATGAGTAACTTTTAATTTCTAAAGATAAATCACAGAGGAAAATAAAACTCTAATATCAAGTACCTTAAGTCGATACTACTTAGGAACAACTTTTCTTACTTTAATGCAAATTTATAATATGACTACAAAAATGCTCAAATTCATTGATGTCAACGAGTTAATTTTATCCTTAGCAAATTAATTTAAAGCTTTAAGTTTTAATTGAGTTTGCAAAATCACGAAATTCATATAAAATTTTATTACTTTAAAAAACGCTATATGGTACTCCTTCAATTTTATTTTGACTTTTTTTAATGTTTAAATTATGTAAATTTTTTGGTTATTTAAACTGCTATACCAGCAAATGCCACAGCGCCGAGTGCTTAAATAATTGTTCAGTGCATTAAAGTAACTAATGGATTTTATGGTTGCAACGCGGCCATTGGAATTGTTAATAGGAATTTTAAATGTTGATTTTTTATGTATGTTATTTTAATTGATGCCTTTGTGCGGCTAATGTAATTGATGATGCTGGTATTTAAACAGTCTCTTACACTACTTAGTGATATAATGCACAAACAACTTTTTGTTACCCAAAAATAACACAAGTTAAAAGAACTAATTTTTTTTATTTTCATTTGAGAACTGACTTTTTTTTTGTATTATTTTCCGCTGAATTCAAAAATCAAAGTAAAAATTTTTATATTTATTTTAAAATCCTCATTAATTTTTATAATTGTTATACTAAGTAGTTGATTACCAATAAAATATATTCTATATCAAAATAAAAAGTTCAGCAGAAATTGCACATGTAGTTTATCATCAAGATAAATAATAAATGTAGTTATGTTCAAGTCTAGACATAATATATTGTAGGAATAAGGTATGTGGATCTTTATTTACAAAGGCAAGATTTGGAACAAAAAGTCGCAATAATATTTTGCCAAACAAAAATGGAAAGCAAATTTAATATAAAAAAATTAAACCAATTACATATATGTAGAATAAATAGAACGTAAAGAGTCCTTTCACAAACGCACAATGATTTTGTAGACTTCAAATGGACGTAGGGTAGAAATTAAAAGGTCAGGGTACAGCATACAAATCATAATGAAAAAATATTGTGAGCCATCATTAGCAGTTGGAGCTAAGCTGAAATTACTGATTCTTATTTCTTATACGGCATAGATATGCACATCTGAGGAAAATTATTTTCAGAGCTTAATGAAAATTTAAATTTCGACAAGAAAAAAATTGACAGGTAAAATTGTACCGCACATACATATAAAGAGACTGCTTAAAAATTGTGTTGTCTCTCTAGAAACAATTTACATATTTACTATCACAATTTGATTCAAATTTATACGAAACATAATGTGGGCTACAAGTTTAATTTGTATAAGTTTAACATAGCTGTCTCAACCGTAGGCATGAAATCGTTGCTAATTCGAAATTTGAGTAATTATTGCATTAAAACCAAAAATAGGTCTTACTGATTAAAATTTAATACAAATTTTCTAAAGATTTAAAAATTTTTATTAAATTCTCATTGGCAAGTCTTTTTGACTTTAAATAAGTCCATGCGCTTAAACTCACCATAGATATTAAATCTTAATCTCTTGTATTGTGCTTCTCAATATATTTTTATGAAGAATTATAGACCAGAAATAGAAATTTAATATTCAAGAATGGAAATTCGTCGATAAAAAGTTGATCTTCTAAGCAACAAGCAATGTTTTGTATTAAATTTCGTAAAACCCGTTCTTATAAATTTCTGTAAAATTATAAAAAAACTGAGAGTGCATAATTAAAAAAAAAAATGCCGAAAATTTTTCTCACTTAAGTATCTCAAAAATCAATAAACATTTTGAGTAAATCCTTTAGTGAGCAACAGCACTTCTATCAGCTGTCATTTGCTTTCGCGCAATTAACAACAAACGAAACTTTTGCAAAACTTTTTAATTGCTACAAATTGTTTTGCATTGCTTTGCTACTGTTGGTTTTATTTGATTGTTTTTTATCCTCACAGCAGCCTATATTATTTGAAAGCTTAAAAACTTTGCACCAAATTGCCTGCAGTTTTGTTTGTTCTGTTATTTTTCAAACTTTTTTCTAATTATTGTTAAAGGTTTAATTTTTTGTTGAATTCCTGAAAGTAACTTTTTTTACAATAAAATTGCTAAAAAATTTTTGTATAAAACACATAGACCAGCAGCTTTTAGCGAAAAGAACTGAAAAACAAAAGTCTGTTGACAAGTTAAGCGTATGCTCACTTGCTGCATTGCAAACAAAATGGTAGTGTAGAAAAGTTTTTAATTTTTCGAACCAAACGATTTTTTTTTTTAAGTATTTTTTTGTTTTTTAATTTTTCAAAACAATTTTTTTTTTGTCTGTGGCAAGCAAAATGCTAGAAATTTTTTGTTAAAACTTTGCAAAAGTCCACAAATATGCTATCTCTATTTTGCATTGGTCACTTAAGCGTATTAGTTTGTGCTGCTCTCTTCGCCTGTGGTATGTTAGTACTGGAAACTTTTAAATTTATTAAAAAGTATGCTGCGAAAATTTTGTGTGTTTCATTTTTTAATATTGCAGATGAAATTGTAAACTTTTGCGCAACATCATGATTGGAAAAAACTGCAAGCATTTTATTGTTGCAGAAAATAGCGAAACATTTCGCAATGCACTAAATAATTGATAAAATTTTATAAACTTTAAATGGAAGTTGTGTGAAATTGATTTAAAAATTAATTTTGCGTTAAAAAAAAACTTTAGAAGAGCGCTTCAATTATAACTCTATGCATGAAATTTATTTAGAATAAAAAATAGAAAGCTTTTAACATTTCAAATAAATGTATTTATAAACTCAATATTACATGACGTATGAGTAATATTTAATTTCTTTAGTAAGCAATCCAATGATGACATTTTATGAAAGAGGATTTAATTTTTACCTTTATAAATTGAGTTTATATTTTTTACATGTTTTCTAAGGAAAACGGAAATCACAAAAACTGCTTCAGCAAAATTCCTTAAAAATGGTACATCTAAACTATATATGTACGTATGTATTTTAAAAAACCTATAGTAGGTTGTATAGTCACAAGGGTAATTTTCTTCGAAGAAACTGCTGCAAAAACTTCACTTATTTTATGCTTAAAGCGATGTTTTCATAAAAAATAAACTTAGACCTAAATTTTATCTATTTTTTTAAATAAAATCAGAAAAAGTCTATGATATCTACAATGAAACGATATGCTGAGTAGACAAAAATTTAAAATTTTAGTTTTCGACAATTCCACTTCTAACATCATTTTTTGTAGAGTTGATATATTCTGAGTTAAAAAGACTATTTTTATTATAAGTAGGTATAAATTTTCATATATTTAAAAAAAAAATTTATTGTAATAAAATTATATCTGATTTATCATCAACAAAATCGGAGACCCCATCGTGAAAAAATTTCACATATATATTTAATTCATTAAAAGTTACTCATACGTCATGCGGAATTAATTCAAAAAAATTCATTTCACTGTTAGGAAAACTTTTTCATTGTGCATAATATAATATCCATTATTTTCATATGGAGAGTTTTTAATATATTTTTGTTTTATTTTTTATATAAATCTTTTCTCAAAAAAATAAAATATACTTTCAATTTTAAGAACTTTTATTAACTCACTTATTTGCAATCTCTATCTACTTCACAGGATTAATTTTTGAACAAGGCACCGATGAAGTTCAATCAGCTTTTAAATATGCAATGCTGAATCACAATCTTAATGTTTCATCGCGTCGCTTCGAATTACAGGCCTATGTGGATGTCATTAACACAGCTGATGCCTTTAAGCTGTCACGCATAAGTATGTTCAATATCAATAAAAAGTACATACAGTACGTCATGATAAATTACACTGACCTACATATTTAAATATTTAAACAACACTTACTGTTTGTTTTTTTTTGCTTTATTTAACATTTTTGTAATGTTGTTCTTTTTCATATTTATTTTTCTGCACACAGTTTGCAATCAATTCTCACGTGGTGTCTACATGATGTTGGGCGCTGTATCCGCAGATTCATTTGATACACTGCATTCGTACAGCAATACATTTCAGATGCCATTCATGACGCCATGGTTTCCGGAAAAAGTAAGTGAACCAATTGTGTATGTGTGTGTGTGTGTGTGTGTATATAGCAATGAAATATTGAAAATGAATTTTGGCAATTTGGTAGCGTGGCAATTAGGTAACGAGGTTACGTTTGTGTTGAGTTGAAACTATGCAAGTACGACATTTGCATTTAAAATAATTAAAAAATAATTGACAACTTGGTTGTTTATCGACAAAATTTTAATTACATAAATTTCAACTTTTCATTATGGTGTCAAATGCAATTTCGTATATAACTCATTGTGGCCAATTTAATTGAATTCAAATGAGCTTGAGAGAGATTTTAACAGAAAAAAACTTTCCTATTTTCACTGAAGCATAACTTATTGTTAGTAAATGAAAACAAAATCATTGTACAATGTCACCTATAAGCATGAGTAAATTATATCCAGACAAATAGCCCATACGCTAAACAAATGTTAATCATACGCCTCAGTCATCCGCAATAAAATTGATGTAGTAAAATTAAACTTCATAAAATAAAGAAAAATGAAAGAAATCATAAGGCAACATAAAAACCTAAAATCATATTTTCACATCAGCCAACGGAGCAATGAAATGCGAAGTACCGACCCACATAGCTTCCAACAAGAAACAAGAAGAAAAAAAAGTATAACAAATGCCTGCATACGGCCGACATTATTTCAATCATCATAAATCATTTGCCATAAATTCTGATTTCCTGCGTACATCACTCTCCCTCTCTCTCTCTCTCTCTGTGTCCTCTTCGGCCTGTGCGTCGAAAAACTTTTCTTGTTACTCATTTACTCATGCCTTAATTCAGCTCTTACCAAGAACTTGTGCCTTTGCTTAGCTAAATTGTGTTGGTTTTATTGCCACATTTTATTTTATTTTAACCCTGAGTTTCGTTATCTTTTATTTTGTTATTTGTCATATTGAAAATGTTCTATTTTTCATTGTTTCTACATTTTCTTATAGGTGCTTACGCCATCTTCAGGATTTCTTGATTTTGCCATAAGCATGCGTCCAGATTATCATCAGGCGATCATTGATACAATACAATTTTATGGATGGCGAAAAATTATTTATCTCTATGATTCACATGATGGTGAGTAGAAAAAGTGAAGAAAAATATTAAGCATAAAACTTGTATGTACTTTGATGCATGGCTTATTGATGTTGGTGGTCAGGTCAGAGTTTGAAAAAATTGAGATTAAATTTTACATTTTTTTGTGAGGTATTTTACAAAAAATAGTTCTGAACAAATTACTTAGGAAGAAAAATGATTAAAAATGGATTAAGAAACAAAAAAAAATCCACTTCTTTTTTGTCTAAAATACAAAAAATAAACGATACAACAGAATTTAAAGCGATAGTCTCGAATCTGATTTTACCAAAATAAATCAAAAAACAGATAGGATTGATATACATTATTTTTGGTGAAATGTGAATTTTATAAACCCGTTTTTTTATATAAAAATATCATAGAAATTCAATACAATTTTTTAACTATACCTGTACGAAAAATTTAAAAATTTGCAGCTGTTTAAAATTATTAGAAAACCAGAATCTTAAAGTTTTTCTTTTAAGTTCTTGCAAGTATATATGTACATTTTTGCAAGATATTAAAAAAACTATGGACAGATTTTTAACAAACCAAGCCGTATAGATGAAAAAGTTTGAAGATTCAGGCCCGCCAACGCACCTAAACACAATAAAATACTGAATATATTTTTTTAATGGAAAGCAAAAGGAGCCCATAGGCGCGGACTCGAAAAAAGTTTTATTTTAAATTATTTACGTTTTGTATTCCAAGATTTTATCAAAGCTTTTAGATTTCTATACTAACCTTCAAAGACTGAAATTATGGGTTTGCATTTTGAATAGCAATTATCTTAACAAGTCAAAGAATAACTCGTGAAAAAGTTTCCTAGAAAATTTTTGTATTTGGATTCTTTTTTTTTTTTTGGTATCACACTACGCGATTTCTCAATTTATCTAATTTTTTTCGACCACAAGTAAATAAAAATTGTTTTCTTTCTGAGTGATGTCAAATCTATATCAAATCTGATTGTGCAGTTTCACTCCTACATTTTTGCTTAATTTATTTTTGAATATTCTTTATGTAATATATGTTAACTTTTAAGCTTTAAGATGTATTAAATAAGCACAAATTTGTACACAATTCTACCACTGACCCTATTTAATTTTATTAAGACATGAAAGCTTGAGTTATTATTATTACTTGACAGAAAACGTCAAAGTAAGTAGGTGCCATACAATAAAGAAAACAGCTTTTGTTTAACTTTTGTTTTCCAGTATTTTTCATACTCAATCAGCTTTATGTCTTGCCTTCCTGCACTTCTGTTTGCCATCAAAATAAACAAATAAATAAACAAACTTAACGAATCGTTGAGTTCATCTGTCATTCATTCATTATTCAATGTTGACCTTTAAATCCAAAGAAAAATCACGCAAAGGTTGTTAACATCCTTATCTTTATCACATCCTCATTCATTCTACTGACTCACAATACAAAAGATAAAATCAAAGTTGCTTGCGTGTATGTTGAGTGTCCGAGTGCTAAGCAGCAAAAATACGAGCGGGAGCTTTTATGGATGTTTGTATGCTTTTTGTATTTAAATTTATTTCCATATACAATTTTTTTGATTTATGGTTTGTGAGCTTCACTTTATTTATCTCGCGTTAATAAGCTACCAGCACATAAATTGTAAAATGTTATTATTTTTATTTTATTACCGATGTGTAATTTTGCAACTTTTTTTGCACAAAATTCACAACTTCAACTGCTGCTTCTGCGGTAACAATAAAAATGTTGTTCGCTTTTTTAAGAATTTCACTGCTGTTACATTGACATATTTTCTGCTCGTAAAAATGTAGCATAAATTTTCCAGCTTGTGTAAAGTTATTAGGTTGTAAAATGAAGCCACATAGTATTGTTACTTAATTTTAGTTCACTATGTCCGTTAGTTCAAAATTTTTTATAAAAATTTATTTGAAGTTTTATTTTATACAAAACTCTAATATGACCAAAATCCAAAAACTTTAGTTATTTAGGTTCGATGCTTTAAATTTAAACCTTATCGTCCATACGCAAATGCATGTACATTTAATTATTTGATAAAGCAAAATCTAATTACTGCTATAATTACATATGTAATGAAAGAAAACTATAGCAAGCACATTTACATACTTACATTATGTAATGATTTTGGCAACATGAGGTTGGTAAAATTGTGGTTATGCATAAACCTAAATGAAAATTACTACATAATAGCAACATAAACCAGAGAAACCAATGCAGCAAATTCAACATTAAAATTTAATCCATTGAGCACTTAAATTTTAAAGCTTTATATTGCATTAGGTTTTCACGTATATGAACAGAAATATGATGAGAGATGCTTTGTGTTTTAAATTACACGAACTGACAAAATGTGATAGGTGATCGTTCTATACCAGAAGTTGAATTTCTGTTTCCCGATGTAGCCAAATCTGACTTAAGATCTGTTTCATTACGTCAAGTTTTCGAGTGTGATCAGCACGGATTTAGTATATATTACATTACGAGATAATTTTTCTCCACAAAACACGTTATGGCTTCTGAACGCACTACTGTTATCTTTTTAAAATTAATTTCGAATGATTAAAATATTTTTTTTTCTTTCTCCATACTTTTTTCAATATTGCGTTCATTGAAATTTTATTGTGAATAAAGTTTTTTTCATTCAATTTATCTTTAACAATGTACTACATATATCCATCTAGCAAAGCGCAACACGATCCGTAGACATTATAAATTCATTAAACTTTGACTCTAAATTTCTGATGTCAAATTGAAATTCTAATAACTTTTCGATATATAAAATTTTCACAATTTTTTGATAAAAATTTGGAAGTTATTAAAAATAAATATAATTCCAAGATTGAATTAAGTTTAAAATAATTGTTTAAAATCCTTTTTTTTATAAATTGCTTGATAATTTGCAGATTTTTATTTATGATGCTGTAGGTTTTCCGTATGCACAGTAATTAATTATTCCAGTAAAATTCCCATACTATAAGTTTTTATACAAAGTTCTGAAAAGAAACTGATACTCAAATCGCTCATCAAAAACTCTATAAAAAGTTCGTAACATCAAGTTTACTTAAAATAATTAAATATTTATTTTCGCTCCGAGGTGTTGCAAAATATCATATTTCATGAAAACTTACACACACGGTCTGGCTGTGTAAAAACCCATTTACCAAATTCGGTTTGTAATAAAATACAAAATGTTTGGAAATAAAATAACACACATACAAGCATTCACGCACACATACATGCATACTCTTACAAATGCATATAAATAGTGTGAGCTTAGTTTAGAAAACAGATCGTTGTGTTGTTTTTGTTGGTTTCATTTTTAATTTGGTTTTTCTATTCGAGATATATGTACGTAATAAGTGCTATTAGGATGTACGTTATTTCAAAATAGAAAATTTCGGAAAGGGTCTAAGAGATGTGATTCTCGCGTTTTACAAACTTTTGGTCTTTTTTTGTGGTAGCTCATTTGAAAGCTGCAAAAATCAACTTTATAATAAAATGACTGCTCAATGTTTGCTATTGAGCTTTACGTTCGAAATTTAACTTGCTCTTTCAAGTATGTCTTTTTTTTAATTTTAATATATTGAAAATAGTTGAAAATCAGTTTCTCTTTAAGCCTGCTGGTCTTGAAAGATAGTATGAAAAATAAATAGAATAAAAAATTTAAGCGCACGTTAAAACTAAAATGGGTTTCCATAAAATGTTCATCTTCAAAAACAATCGCAAAAATCTTAGTATGCTGAGCTCTTTGAATAAAGAAACTTGGTTAATAACGGACACACTAATGTGTCATAGCTGAACGTGGCAACAAAATAAATAAATAAAAATAAAACTGTGAAGAAAATGGATGAAATTTTCAAACCCAATCTTGACACTATTTTGCTTGTTGTACAAAAATTGAGGAAAAATGTAGCAAAATAAAGTAAACATTTTTATGCACGTGTCTGAACGTGTGCGTTCACATAGTAAAGAGATGCTGAAAAAGCTACATACACACAGAGAAAAAGATTTCTTGAACTTATCTGTAGTTAGCTCAAAAATTTTATTTGATACCAACTCAAGTCCAAACTAAATACTGCTCGATATAAAAGTCAACGTAAATTGGAATCATGGTATAGGGTGTCGCAGTATTGACTTAAATAAAACACAAAAAATTTATTAAATGAACTGAACTTTCACTATATTTGAAAATATATTTTTGCTATTTAGCATTACTTATTATATGAAAACGCCACATAAGTATGCCGAATATATAGCGTAGTCTGAAGGTAAAACTTTCGATCACTTTTTTTGTCAACTGTCAATTACTGCTGATTTGTGAGCACAAGCCAGATACTATACAGTTTACCACATGAAATAATTCAATGCTGACAAATCACGTAATTTTGGACTTCATTCGTTGTCAACCTTTTTAATGTTGAAATTGCAAATCTTTCTGAGTACCTATACATAAATAATATCAGCGTAACCAGAGTTGATGAACTTTTAAGCTTTGGAAAGTAAAAAACTTAAAAAAAAAACCCTATACCTACTTACATAGCTTGGTATTTCTTAATGCTACATTTTAAGAGCTTTAAAAATCTCAAAAACAGCTCAATGGCAATTTTTTTTTTTCCATTTGAAAAAATAAGAAAAAAATGCGGCTAAAAGACTTAACACAATTGAGATCACTTTTGCAATCACATTCCGATTCATTGATCCTATTCATTCAGGCCCTGTCTTGTTCAGGTATTCATAATTATTTGGTAACCTTGGAATCTTCTGTTACGAAAAATTTAACTTTTATTTGGATCACTTTTCGGCAAGATTCAACATCAAAGTTTTTTATTGTTACAGCTCAGATCAAATGTTCTTAACATTTTTTTGTTCTGCAGTTTTGTTTACAGCAATATTTTTAACTTGTATACTGGAAATAAACATAAATTTTATTTAAATTGAAATATTCAATTTTCTTAGTGTACAGCAAACAGCAGCAGCAAATCATATCACTTTTTACAGCTTCTAATGCTACTACACTGCTTGCACAATACTTTCGAATCGAAAAAGGATTGAATAACGAGTTGATCTTAAGCAAAGAAAACAAGCAGGGAAAATAAAGCAACAAACCATACAGCCATACAACATGAATTATAGACTTTGTAGGGAAGTAGTAGCTGCTGAAATTGGATAAGTTGTAAGAGTTGATGTTGCTTTCGTTTAACGCAGTAGAAAATGCTGGCAGCTGTAGCTATAGCAGTTGTTGTTAATGTTATTTTTGTTATTGTAGTTTTAGGTTTCTATATATGAGACAAACACTAGAGAAAAACAAAGATTTAGTCAACTTCATCTCATCTGATTGTTTATTTTGTGAGACTTCTTCTACTTTTTAAGGTTTTTCTAAGAGATTTAGAAGGGTTTGCATTTCCTTGTAATAAAAGTTAAAATCATTGCTAGCTTATCACATTTTTTAAACTTATCAACGTTTATGATCTAATTTTAACCCATAAGTACGTCAAAAAATAAAATAAGTTTTTTAATTACTATTTAAGTAAAAATTCACCCCATCATATTTATTACTTTTCTTCTTTTTTTAATGAAATACTACTGAAAATTTTAATATAGAACTTTTGAAAAACTTATTAAGTAAATGTCTAAAGATACACTAAGTTAAATTTTTGGTTAATCCCAGTAAAAGTTTGGCTTATCCTATATCAAATTGTCTGTTTTTTGCTGAAAGCATCGCAATGCTCGCTATAATAAAATGAGCAAATAATGTGAAAATGACAGCACAAAAAATGCGAAATTCAATACAACCGAGGCAAAAAAAAAGGAAAGGGATTGGGTGTCAAACTAAACAAAAGAGTTCAAGTGAATGTGTGCAGCACTATGTATGTGTACGAGTGGGTGTGTGTTGTTCTACTTTATGCTCGCAGAGTAGATAAGCAATGAGATATGAAGCGATAAAACGAAAACAATTATGTATGTGTTGAGGTCTGCTTATATGTTTATATAGGGGTTTAAATTTCTTGTTGTCCAAAGAAATACTTCATATAATTACTTTTATATTAAATTTTTGTTATAACTTTAATTAGATGACATTATTTTTTTATTTTTTACTTTATTTCCTATGTATGGCTGTTTGGCTATAAAGTTCAACTTTTACTTAAAGCTACTGCAAAAAATTCCTAAATACAAAAGCTAAAAGTACAAAACTAATTTTAAAAAAAATTGTTGAAAATAATAAAAAAAAAAGAAGTTTTAAAAAATTAACTTAGAATTAAAAAATATAATACAATCTATCTGAGTTACAGCAAATTTTCTTTTATAATATATACATATGACAAACCGTTCTAATTATTTAAACAATCTTGTAATCCAATACAAAAACCGTTTCAACGAAATTGGGAATATAAAAATAGCGACAAACTATAAGTCTCAGTTTATTATAAATTTGTTGGTGTTCACATTGACGTGTGATATAAGAAACATTTTCTTAAACTTGCATGCTGCTAATGCAGTACATTCAAATTGTTGCCATATGTTATCGAAACGAACACTAAAAGTCCTTTAGATGTTTCTAACATGAACTCAAGGATAATAAACTCTGTCGCTTGTACATAGTACATCTTTCAAAATCAAAAGTTTCATGAAAAACTATAAAGTAATATGAAATGGTTTGCTTTACTATAGATGCACAAATATATCCTAAGGACCACAAAAATAAATTAAATTTTATGCTGCAATAAATTTCAAAAAGACTGAAACTAGGACGGAAGAATGTAAATAAAAAGTTTTGTCTTTGTCAGCCGCTGGCAAACACATACAGCCTTCATTCTATACACAAGTATGCCCAGCCAACATTTTGAAAATTGTGTGTTGCATTTGAAATACTTCTAGAAAAGTTAAAATGAAACTTATTGCATATTTTTAGGCAGCCCTTAGATTTCATTTATGAACTTCATTGTTTGAGTTTACATTGCAATGTGCAAATACAGCATCAGATATAAATATATGGTAAATATAATACAAATTTTACCAAGCTGTGGTCAACTGTTTTTATATTATATAAAGTGTAATGAATCTTAAATAAATAATACTTAAAACAGTAACCCACAACTATTTTTGTGGCTAAAATTAAAGAATAATTCTGAGGAAACTTTATACACCTTTTTGGTATCAACGATTTCTAGAATCTTCTTTCGATACTCACTCGTAGATCCATATAAGTCGGTACAGCTGAACAGTTCCTTCCGTATATAATATTTCTTGAGATCAATGTGTGAGCGCAATCAATATTTGTTACAGCGATCGAAATACAATTTTATTTGCGATAATATTAATTTTAAAAGTATTTAATTCCTTATGAAACATAAGAAGTGCCTATCATTACGAGAAGTTCAAATGAAACTACTCTTGAAAATTTATAATACTATCGCCTCCATAGTTTTCCAAATGTTACCTGGGCTATGGCGAGTGTCTTATATTTTATGTGTCAACTGACAAGTGTGTAAAATTATTTTTCAACGACGACAAGTGTTGCGCAAAAATGTGGGGCATGTAAATTTCCTATAAAAAAAACTATCACACACACTCATATACATATTCGCATACACTTATGTTACATAAATTTGTAAATGATACTCACAAATAAAAATAATAATAAAATAAATAATATAAAGTTAAAGAAAACAACAAAAATAGCACTAAAAAAATTGTGAAACTGACATAACATTACCACATTAACTTGCTGCTAAAACTGCGCATTTATGTGATTGTGATAGCATGTGACTACGTTCATCAAATATTGAGTTCATATTTATTCGTAGCAGAAGATTTACCAACCATGGAATTAGGAAATCAATAGTTTTATTTGAAAAATTCAAAAACTTTTAACAAATCACAAGGCAGCGTACTTCACTCCAGTAAGATTATTTTTTTAGAACAATAACATCAACGCACCAAATGATTTAATAGTTCGTCTGAAATCGCCAAAAGGAGCTTAAGGTGATTTAGCCATGGATGGCACCATTGTCATATCCAGGCTCCAATTTACGATACAGGCAGAGTAGGCACGTGCTTAGGGCGGCAAGAATTAAAGGGCGGCAAATATTGGCGGAAACATATCAATATGTGTTTCATAGAAATATGTCTTTTTGAAGACACTCTACGATCTAGCGTTTAATTTACGACATTTTCGGTGAATAAGCTCACGATTAATAATTTTTAGCATATTGTAAAAATTTGAATTTTTGCACCATATAACGACAAAAGAATAAAATGATGAATAAAATCAATCACTTTTTTGAAAAATATTATACAAGCACCTTATTTGATGAAAAATATAAAAAATTTGCCGTAATTTGGTAAAAGAAAAATAATGCAATATATATTAATTAGTTAGAAAATATCAAAATTTGAACTCTTACTTTCTCCTTTGACATGATCTGGAAAATATTTCTTCAATTACTTCCAAGCAAAAGGGTGTAAATGTAGAGAGTCTTTAATTTTTAACTTATAACTTTTAGAAAAGCATCATGAAGTCTTTTATCGAATTGCTAAATTGAAACAATTTTATACAATATTAGCTAGAAAGAAAACTTATCTTGCATGCACTTCACCAAAATGCAAGAATCATGAAATTCTTAACAACAGAGAACTACTTCACATTACTTAAAATTTTCTAAAATAAAATTAGTGCCTAAACAGAGAGCCAAAGTTCTGCACAAGAGAAATGAAAAAATTTTCAAATATATAATTTTGCTAATATTTATCAATCAAATTGCATTCAAAGTTTTGTGAATTGCTTTAAAACTGAAAAGTAATGTATGTAGATTAAAAAATTAACCACCTACAAAGGTTAGTCGTTTTTATCAAGTTTTAATTTTTTTTTTTTTTTAATTATATGTATAAATACACTGAAAAAATCATTGCTGCCATTTTGCTCTCGTTTGTACTTCAATCATAAACCAGAATATTTTAAGACTTGATTTCATGAGCTTTAAAGTAAGTGATTTAAGAAAATTTTTTTACGTTATATTACTTGCATATTTTAAATTTTCATATAATTTTTAACTTATTTTAAAAACGCACACACTGACAAGTTCATAGATTTCTAGGTTATATTTTCTTGTTTGCATGTGAGCATATGTCACCACCTATGTATACGGCAGTGCCGAATGCTCAACATTTGAATGTACAAATGTGTTTGTGTGTGTGTTTGAGCTTTGAGTTCGGTTCCAATGACTTGTCTTTGAATACTAAGTGACAAATGTAGGAGCAGCAACACTATCACTAACGTTACTACTATATATTATGTCAAACATAGAAATGTGTTTGGTATGCATGTGCCTGTGTCTGCTTGCTCGTGTGTGCAAGACAGTTTCTTTGTTCTACTACACTCATAAACTTATATAGATAACATCAGCAGATAAATGAACGCTGTACTTCACATTTTCCGCTCACTAACACTGAATTTAACGTAACGCACTGACAGTTTTTAATATGCCCACTAAGGAAATACTAAAAAATTGTTGACTATGAAGACAGCTTAAGACAAAATAATACGTAAGAAGACTGTGTTGATATCAATATAATGGTGTCATTTGTCAGATCATATTGTCATAAAGCTCAATAGTTTCAATTTGATATCAATATTACCAACTTAAAATCCTAATTCCCAGAATATTTTCTGGTACTGAAATCGAACCAAAATCTTAGAAAACTATCAAAAGTTCGATTTTTCTAACAGGGTTTTTCAGAAATTCTAAGTTAAATGGTAGATATAAGAACTGGCTGCAAAACCAGTGCCCATATGCCTGCCTATCTGAACCACTTTAACTTATCGGGTCTCGAATTAATCGGGTTAATTCATAAAAAGCCTACTATCTTACTGATGCAGTAATTATGCACCGCTTTATAAACGGTTTAGTTTTTTTCAATTGACGAGCTCGTCGGAGCTCTTTACGGATCAAATTTTGGATAAGAGTAACCAGGTAACTCAGAGCTGTGAAAATTATTGGATTGCGTTAGGAAGACAAATTTTGGCAAAATTGTTAATCTTTTCAAATTATCTTATTGAACAGGTTCTAAGAAAGGCGATATAGTTGAGCTTATTTCGCCCGGGGTACACTATGAACATTTACTTATATACATTTCAAGCATAATGCATCCTATTTATATGTGTGATTGCACGTATGTATTTCAATATTTAGAGCATCTTGACGTAAATATTTAAATGCGTTTTTCTTTTTCATTTCGTATAAGAAACTTAATATCACATTGCAAAATTTTCATCTTCTTCCTGTTTTGTGCAGTAGCAGCATTATTCCCTGCATATAAGTTGTCGTCTTGAGAGTGCAACATAAAATGTAACTTTAGCGTGAATTAACACACACACTCGCATAAGTATAAGAGACTGCTGTGCTATTTCTATATGAAATGAAATTCAAGAAAATGTATAATAATAAAGTCGTGTGCAATGCCGCGTATTAGACGTGATATTTTACACTTAAATTGTCACTGTAAATTACAATGCAAATTGATATGAGGATGTGCAAAAGAAAAGGAGTTCTGCTGCCGCTGATATAGCATTTGTTTTAACACTTACACACAAGGATCCAAAGAGAGAATGTTCAGATAACTTTTGTTGTCTTTTTAATTTTGATTTTTACTTATTAATGAAACTGTTTTTAAGCAACTCAAAGTGTTTTAAGGATTTTCTAATAATAATCAGCAATAAATACGTGATATAATTTGCCATTACACCACACGAAAAAATTAATTATTAGATGCTCATAGACTTTTGTAGTTTTTTTTTTTTTTTTTTATTATGATTTTTTATTATTTTCAATCTGTCAATATTAACAATAAGTAAATTTTATGAGTAGTGAAATTTTAATTAACAGAATAGTTGCACTCCACTGAGTGGGACTATATAAAGAAAGAACAATTTGGAGTAATCACAAATTTATATTCCTCATTAAATATAAATATATTTACGTGAATGCACCAACTAACGATCAGGCAGGTAGCTCACTAAACATTAATTATTTAAAAAAAAAAAACATTAAAAAATTTATTAAAAAATATAACTTCAATTTTCTATACTTTTGGGATACTTTGGTCAAATAACTTACAACGAATCATTTAAGCTTTAAAAACCCCGTCGGTTTCTTAAAATTTCATCCCACTATATTTAAAGTGGTTCACAAAAGTAAACCTGTTATTTTCTTGGAAAAACATAAAAGTTTTGATGTTGCGCAAAATTATGTTGCCATAGAAGCTTGAAATTGTCTGACCTACACTGCTAAACACAAAACAATTGGTAAAGCCTTGTAAGGCCACAAGCTGAAACCTTTTCTCTTTCTGTGTAACATTCTTATTATAATGAAAACACAATCAAAAAAAACGAAGAAAACTTAATTTTACAGAGTGATATTCAGTTTTTATTTTATGTTTAAGAAAATCTAAACAAAATATATTGAGCTTCCTTGTGTGAAATTAAAAGCACCATGTAATCACATTACTGTCATTAAAATGAGTTTTAAATTTTTCAACTTTTTATTTATTTTAGAGCTGTTTTGCTTTATTGCAAAAAGTTTTCCTATATTTTCGAAATTTTTTTATGTATTGTTATTCGCTTACATTTTTCATTTTATTTTGCTATGACGAATTTGTAGAGAAATTGGTATCAACTTCTTTTAGCTGGCTTGTCTGCAGCAGCAGCAATTTGCTGTCATGCTACGTCTTTTTGTTTGCTTTTTATCCCATCCATTCCTGTACAATTTATTTTACTTTGCTATTTATTTATTCAAGTTTTTTATTTACTGTTTTTTTTTTTTTTTTTTTTTGTTTTGTTGAACTTAAACTTTGTCGTGCAATTTGCAATAATTGAGTATCTAACAAAAAATATACGATCCCCAATTATTGAAAAAATATGAGGCGTTTAGAACGTCGTATAAAAAATGTATACTTTGCTTGCGCTTATATATGGACTTGCAATTGTATGAGTCTACACTGCAAAAATTATATTCATAAATTTAATTTGCCTTCACAAGATGCTTAGAAAATGAGTAAGTGTTTAATCCATTGAGGCCAGTTGATTTTTATTGTGATCAATAAGTTAAAATTCCCAGCTTAGCAATATTTATTTTTCAGGAACTGTAAATTATCATTATTTTCTATAATTAAAGTCAAAAAAATCACAATGACGGACAATACAAAATGTGAGTTTGAATATATAGATGAATTGTATTGACCAGAAGCGTAGATGTAAGACATGATTTTTATTTTAAAAATCAAAAATAAGCGAAATTTTTGATCCTTTAAGTTTAAGACTGTTATGAGTTGTTTGCGCTCGGTGCTTCGTAGAAATCTTGCTCAACGACTGTTTTTTCAGCTTATATAAATAAATAGCTACGAAAACAACAAAATGATAAGGAAATTTGGCTTTTCGTTTTTAGGCAGTAGCATGGATGTGACTGAGTTATTTATATCACCCAAAGCATCTTCTAAAATTTCATTTGCAACTTTTCTGATTTCATATCAGTTTCGCGAATATTTACTTTCACTATTTCATAATAGTGAAGCAAAATAAATTCTCAGTGTATTATTGGCATTTGTCTGTATTAAGCGCTGAAGTAAAAAAAATTTACTTTTGGATTTTGTATTTTGTGACCTATTTTATTGAATTAGCTTGGAAAATAAGAAACGAGCACAGAGCAGAAGAAAAAAACAAAATCATTTTAAATGAATCTTTATAAATGTTGCTGTGTACAAATGATAACAAAAACGAATATGAAAACGTCGACTCCAACGTAAGATGAAATAAATTGATGAAGGAATTTTTTAAGGACTGGAACTTTTTTTTGCACTTTTTCACTTCCCTTCAAAAGTTGTTTCACATGTACTGCAATAAATTGAAAAGAAATTAATGACTTAAAACATGACAACATGTGTTGCCTGCAGGACATTTTTCAGAATTAAATTTTAATGTGTAAGTGTGAGAATTACTATTTGTTGTAACAAAATATGACATTGATTAATTTGTGACTGAAGATTAAACTACAGAAGTTTAACTGTTCAGCGTTTTTATTAAAAGCTATCATATTAATAAGGAAATGTCTAAGTCAAATACATTCAAGCAGCTGCTATTTTGCCAGTCCTTTGCTTTTTCGAATTCTTGCTTTTTTAACACCACACTTTGTGGCATAAATGATTTTAACAATTTACATCTTTATCAATTGCTACTTCTTAAAATTTTCTGAGAAAATAAAACATTCGTACAATATAATTTTATGCGGCACTGCCAATCAATAATTCATTTTTCATTTTAATCTCATGCATATTAGAAGCGAATAAATAACAAAAAACTCACTAGGGATATGCATTTTCCTGAAGACTTTCCATTTGGCTTATGTGGCATTAGAAAGCTTAAAAATATGCAAATGATGCTACTTTTTGCTTTGCTTCAACTTACGATTTATTTAATGTTGCCAGACTCTTTTCTTTTTCAGAAAAAAAAGTACAAAAATAATATATAAAAAAACCATTTTAATACCCATGCCATTAAAAATAATCATGTGATTTTCCACATTTATACACCACGCGTTTGCTTGTGCGTATTTATTTAATGTTGCCAGACTCTTTTCTTTTTCAGAAAAAAAAGTACAAAAATAATATATAAAAAAACCATTTTAATACCCATGCCATTAAAAATAATCATGTGATTTTCCACATTTATACACCACGCGTTTGCTTGTGCGTGTTTTTCATCTAAAAATAAAAAAATAAATTATTTGCAACCGCATCATTTTGAGATACTTCAATTTATGTGAATTTCATAAATTTTTGCACGTTTAATGGAGGTGGATGGGGTTTTCCACCCTACATATAATTCTGTTGAAAGAAAATTATTGAAATTGAAAAGTAAAAACATGAAACGAATATTAATCGAATGTGTGAGTATGTGGGGGAACGTATTTAAGCTGAAAGCAGAAAGTATTTAATAAAATAATAAAATGATTCAACATTTGATATTTTGTGAAAACAAAAAATTTAATATTTTCTTAGAAGTCTCAAATAAAAAGGTTCTCAAATTTAATGATTTTGATTTATATTGTGTGATATGTAATAACTCGCTTAGTTTCAATTTGGTGTGCTAATTTTTCACTTCTTGTGAACTTCTAACGCGTTTCTATTAACTCAAGTTTCATGATTTTAACATCATTTTCAATTAATTCAACCCTAGTGGGACGGGAAAAAATTAAATCATATATGGACGGCCGGTGGTACAGGTGTACCACCATGTATTAATCGCTTGTAAAAATAAGAATTCGCAACCGATCGAGTCGTTTTTGAGCTGAAATTGTAGCTCCAAAAAATCTGGCGTGGAATTTGTACAAAATTTGTTATACAGAGGTTTTAGGGGTCACCGATTGCGAATCTGGAGTGAGATATCCAAAATTCTTAAATTCAAGATTGCGGATCTAACATGGCGGACATATTTTTTAAATACCCAATCACTCTATAGGGTCCACCATCTTGAATTTTTATAATCTGACCTCGGTTTCGTGATCAGTGACCCCCAGGCCCCCGTATACCTAATTTGCTATAAATCGGTAGAGTTTTAAAAAATGTGTCCGCCATGTTGAGTCCGCTAACTTGAATTCGAGATTTTATTAAATCTTACTCCATATTCGCCATCGGCGACCCCAAAAACCTCTGTTAATAAATTTGGTACAAATCTATTGATTTTCGAGAATTTCGTCCACCATCTTGAATCCGCCATCTTCTTTTTGTAAAATTTGAATTCGCATTCGTGATCAGTGACTCTAAGACTCCCGTATACTAAATTTGATTCAAATCGGTTGTTTTTCAAAAATTTGGCCACCATATGGAATTTTTGACAGCCATATTGGATCCGCCATTTTGGATTCTGTTAACTTTGCACGCCAGCTTTTAAGAAGCTAGAATCTAAGAAAATTTTTTATATTGTTTTTTTTTTGAGCAAGATAATCAAATGCAAACTGACATGAAATTTTTTCAAGAAAGGTTCATTGAAGATATACTTATAGGCAAATGAAGAAAATGAATGATTATTTTTAATGTACAGCCAAATTTTTGTTTTATTTGTGTTTAAAAAAAAAATAGAATAAAAACTAAAATGTACACTTGAATAATTTGTTTGCTTTTCATTCTCTTCTTTGTCTCTGTTATTACGAGTCCTCCACATTATTAAATTAAAAACGGAAGAAAAAGCAAAGGAGCAAAAGGGAAAAATGTTTAAAAAATCTGAAGCTGACAAATTTTCAAATTATAAATGCATGAGTGTGGATATACAAAGATCTTTGCTGTTATGGGTTTTGTTTATTTTTATGTAAACAGCTACTCATACACTTAAGCAAACACTAAAGTTTAAATATTTATTTATATATTTACAAACAAACACACAAGCACAAAAAGGTATAATTTTATGTTGAACACGTCAGTATTATCAGAGCAGTTTGTATGCTAATGGTCAGGTCACATAGGAAGGCATATACAGGGTGTGTTTAAATAGGAAAATAAGACTCAGCAATATTAAAAGATTAATTTTTTTGTCATATCTCACTTATTTTAGAATAAAATTTGGCACAAGTTTCATTCAAATACCATATGAGTCCGTTTATATATGAAAAAATATTTCAAAAATTATTCAATTTTAAAATAAAAATATTTCATCTGATGCGTTAACCAAAAAATCGATTCTTGATATCAAAATTTTAACCAAAAACAATATTACTGGCAACACAAACAATGCAAATCCTTAACAAAAAACCAAACGGAGTAAACAAAAAGTTTTTAAGCCCCTCCTGGCAAATCTGTTTTGCACAACATATTGTTTAATAATACTTGGCTTTAAGGCCTTGTTCATTTTCCCATAAGTCACTCTCATACCAACATGTCTCCACCGATATGCTTTGCGATTCGTTGCGTTGTGGTGCGATGCGATGCGCTCAAGCATTAATCCATTACACTTTGCAAAATGTTATTGCAAAAAGATAGAATGTGAATTGAAAGAATACGAACACAGAATAAAGTCATCATATAATTTGAATTTTCAATATAAATACAGCAAACATAGCAGCCACGCATACATACATAAATTGCAAAATCATTGACACATTTGCAAACAAAGTCAGTAATACACACAAACAGAAATATAAAAATATCCGCATATACATATGTATGTCTGAAATGGCACACGCTTCAAAGGCTACAATAAGCCAAGCATTTAAAGCAGGTCAAGATTCTGGAGCGTGGTTGTTGCCAATGTCAAAAAAATGGCAAATAGTGGAAAAAAATGTAAAAAATATATAAGCGCAAAAATAAAAATCATTGGAAAAATAAACACACACACCCACAAGCAAACTATTTACAAACATACTGTGAGAATTTCTGGCAATATCATTAGCACACAGCAAAAATTTTTAACATTAGAAAATGAGATAGAGTTTGCATATAAAAACTTTACGAAAATGCAGGAAGTTTTCATATTGAAGAACAGTATTATATGTAGATGGTAAATTTATTTATTTTAATTTTTGTATAAATCTAAATACTTACATCTCGTTCCATATTTTATCTTATTACTTTCTTGGTTGACAACCTTTTAGCGTAATTAAGTGTTGGAAACTTTTAATGTACAAATCGATCATAGGCCAACCTCAACTTTGGTCAAGCACAAAAACATCGATCGATATTTTTTATCTTTTTTTTTACCCATCTGATATAAACAATCACTAAATGGGCCTCTAGATGACTGGTAGCGCTCCTAGTCATATTCATTTCATAACATCTATCCATCGACGAATACAGTTGTTTTACAGTTTTAGATTTGCTCCTCACAAATCTGTAGATAATATTATTATATGTATTCTTATATTCGGGATTTTTGTGCGAATGGCATTTAATTTTACTTAAGTTTATACCTTTAACATCAAAATTTATTTTAGCAAAACGTAACGTTAAGTAAACACAAAAGCTAACCATTTTAATTTAAGAAAATATAAATGAAATTTTGGAAGATCGTTTTCTTTTTGAGCACTGAGAAGACCCATGTGTATTTAATTCAAGACTTTTCTTAACTTATTAATTTATTATGAATGTGTGACTTATTGCATATTTTGCATATTTTTTTTCTTGTAATATCTTCGAAATAAATCTCTTTTCAATTTAAAGTTGGAAAATTTAACTTTGTCTATATAATTTCCACTTACACAAATAATATTTATTGAATTGTTTTTTTTCCCTGAGATTATTTTGCTTGAGTAGATATATATGCGTATATATATTTACGCATGTGTATCGCTGTATTTTCTTCATATGTTTTTTATTGGGTCAACAGCATACACTTATCCATTGCAATGGCAATGTAAAGCAACGAACCACAAGTCAAAGCTGCCAAGTTTTTAGCAATATGAGAAGAAAAACTTTTTAATTTTTTCAGCGACTTCAACACGTAGTAAAACAACAACAATAATAATAACAAAATATTTTGGTTTCGTTTTCCAAAATATAAGTTTTTTCATTACAATTTCATTTTGATTTGAAATTACATTTGCCATGACTTTTAAAAAACTACAAAGTTTAAGTGCTGACCTCAGCACAAAAATTTGCTTTGAGTTTTTGAAAAAAAAAACATACTTATAAATAAAAGTTTCATACTTTTCTGATAAAATGCTTTTATTGATTTTGCATCCTTCGCATAAAATTAATCAAAAAGTGCAAATAAATAACCTTGAGCTGTAGAAAATACATAATTTATGAAATACCACATGCAAAATTCAAAAGTTGGAAAATGCTCAGAGCAATGAAAACAATAACAGCAGAAACTTTTTCTGTTTCATAGTTCATCCTTATTATGGCAAAACTACAGAAAATTAATGCAAAAACTATTGAGATTTTTTGAACTGCAGTGCAGAGTTTTTTCAACATAAAACTGCAGAAATATGCAAATTTATAAACTTTGTCATAAAAAAAGATTGAGGAAAAAAATGTTTTATGAAATCTGCAATAGACAACATGACCCAGTCCGGCAGGACTTTGTAATTTTACAGTTTTTTATGGCACAGTATATAGGAAAAAATATTGACTTTATAAGCTTTTGTCATTAATAATGATAATTATTTTAAATTAAGTGACCTTGCTGAGCAAAACTGTGTACCAGGAAAACTCAGAAGGAAACTTTAGCGCGCTCTCATGTGCACTATATTTACAGTATTAAAAAAAATTGTAGTATGATCATTAATTTTATATTTTTCAAAAGAAAAAAAATTTTTCCTGAATATTAAATTTAATTATTTTTTTAGCATAATATTTAATTCATAAAAGTATTCGAAATTTAATTACACAATCCTGTTTCGAACAAATTAAATGTTACTCATACGTCATGTTTCCCAATAAAGCTTCAAATAAATCGTAAAAATCATGCACGCGCCATGATTGTGTTAGTTCTAGAAAATTGAACAAAATAACCTTTTAAAATTTAACACATATTCTGAGAAAAATAAAAAAAAGCAAAATACAACAAACACAAAATTAAATAGACATCTGAAAGTGACAAAAAAAACAACATAAATAAGTTATAGCAAAATAATTTTTGTTTTCCGTACAGTGGAAAGCAGCTGCAAAAAAAAAACGAAACAGGAAAGTACGCCAACACAAATAAAGTATGTACTTCAGCAGCATATATGAGTTGTCAGCACAAAGTAAACAGCGACACCGATACACACACACAAGCACACAAAACATCCACTGTTGGAAAAGGCTCAACGGAAATGACAAAAATATTGAGTTAAATGAATTGAAAATGATTGCGTGCAAAATAATATCCGCTACTGATATACACCAGCACAGTCACACCACCACACACTATGATTTTGAACGTACACACACTCAAACAAACTCATACTTCAGCGTACAGTGTCACTAATACAAAAGCACGTGCTTACAATACAATCAACAGTCAATAATAAAACAGCAAAAAAACAATTTCTATTCATTTTTCCCATTTGGTTCTTCTTCATTTATTTGATGCTACTCACCTACGAAAGAAAAAAAAAGGAAAATAGTCTGAATAAGAAAGAAAAAAGAAAGAAAACAACAAAATAATATTTTTGGTTTAACAAAAGAAGTCAGCGAAGCAAGAACGAAGCAGCAGCACAGCATGAATTCGTCTGATTTCAAATTCATTCGTTAAAACATCCGCCACGCCGCACCGCGCTCACATATTCTATAAATAATTTTTAAATGAGTACTCACGCGTTCTGCGTTTTTATGGCGTACAGTGATGCGCTGACGAAATTGTTCAAGACATATTTATAAACGCTCTAAAAACTTTAAGTTATCTTAAAACTTTAAAAAAATTCCGCCAACTTTTTGCAAAATAAGTATTTCTCAAAAATTAAATGGAAATATAAAAATAAAATTTTGAATATTGCAAAAATAAATAATTGATATTCTACATACAAAAGATGACTGGAATGATTCTCATATACTTGCTCTAGTATATTGTAAGACTTAATTTGCTCAAAAACCAGACAACATGCGACCTCAGTAACTTTACACTAAAATTTGCAAGTTCTTAAAATAATTATAAAATGGTCTTTGAAACACATAAGACCATGCCACTCTAATGAGCTCACGCGAGATGGGCCCAGGTCGCTCAAATACATCTAAGTGTAAATATGATATCTGTCCAAGTAAGTTTTTGCATAGTACTGTGCAGTAACCGCATATCGGTAGATCCTCATTTTCATATATCCTGCCGTGCGTGTAAAACACTTTTAATAACAATGCCGTCGCCGAACGCCTGTCGAACTGCATGTTATTAAAAGAATAAAGGACACTGTAACAAGAAAAACAACTACAGCAGCTGCTAACAGCACAAGCATTGAATAAAGCATGAAAATTATTCATGTGCTTTTTTTAATTTTTTAACCATTGATAGAGTTAGTAACTGGGACTGCTGCAGGACGGATACGCGTATATAAAGAGAGTTTTAAATTGAAAACGATGTGTTCATAAGTGATTGTGCTGCTCGCGTAGTAGGTCATGTTTGAATTGATGCCAAACTCATGTTTTTTCTTTTTTTTACATTTGTAATTGGGCCGTTGCTTTTACCTTCGATTGTTTTGCATTTTTCGCTTGTATGTAGGCAATTCCATGCCAAATCGGACACTCATTTGCTTATGCATCTCTGATTTTTTTGAAAGTTTTTGTTCTTTTATTACTAAATTTCAAAGAAAATCAATCAGTATACGTTGTTGAAAATTACGATTTATTTTTAAAGCCTGAAAATATCGTAATAATATCGTTTTATAACATTTTTCCAGATAAAAAACAAAAATTCTGAAAGAAAAACCATGCAATTTTTCAGATTATTCGTGGACTTATGAGCATTGGTAATATTAAAAACAAAAAAACCTTAAAGAATTTTAGTTTTCAAAACATTTCATTTTCAAACTATGATAATCGTATGTACATACATAGTGTTTATGTTTGCTGTGTAAATCGGCTGATATTATTGCATTTTAAAATTCATTGATAAATTTTTAAGTGTGAGCGAATATTTTTCCAGCGCAATGAGTTTCTGTGCTACTGCTGTTGGTGATGCTGCAGTTTCTGTTGCTGTTGTCATTTTTGCTGCTGGTTGTGATTGTTGAATGAAGTTTTGCAGCTGCTTCAGTTTACACATTGTAAATTTTATTATTTTTTATTGTTTTTTGAAGCAATTTACTGTCATGCATATAATATGGAGTTCATTTAATTTTGTACGTGAAATATGTTTCTTATATTAAAAACGGCTTCGGAGTAGCTCTAAAATTATATAAGATAAAATATTAATTATATCTCAAGTTTTAAAGTATATTAACGAATGATACTAGCGAAACAAAAACGTCTATTACATGCATTAAAGTACTCTGAACTAAAGAAGTCGACTGGGTTATTGTGTGGCGAATCTTTTTTATGTGGATTCCGTCAGTCCATTTGTAAGGGAAATGCTTAAGTATCACCTTCTTATAGACATCAATAACAATATCAGATTTGATTGAGGACAATTTTGAGCAAAAGCTATGGGAATTTGCTTTACATTTCAAGATATCGCTTCTTACTTGACAGACTTTCCTCCAAAAACAATTTCCTACATATTTCTATAGTATTTTCTCAAAAGCTATTATTTTCTACGTTGGGAACGCAACTTTGCTCATGCAATGTATCAAAACATCATTAAAATTCAAATCAAATGACGAAACTAACAAACTAAAGCAAAAATATCGTCATTTATTTGACGCCAGTCCAAATACAATGAAACGAAAACAAAAAAATATAAACCGCAACAACAACGACGAAACAAAACCAATAATGCAAACTTTAACAAACAACTATGACAAGAGTAATGACATAGTAATACAATAAGGAAACAAAATAAGGACATTCGCTTATCTGCTTCAATTAAAGTTGACAAGAGCCAAAAAGACTGCAGACAACTTTTGCCAGCACTACGTAGCAACACACACAAATACCAAGAGGGAAATATTGTATACCAACGCAGATAAGTACACACTCGTGCAAAAATTATTGTGTGCCCAATAAACACTTGTCAAAATATTGCCAAATAATTTTTTAAGCAAAGAGGATGGAAATAAAAGAAAATCACGAAAGCAAAAAACTTTCACCCTGCTTAATAGATTTCTTACTTAAAAAGTTTTTGCTTGTTTGCCTTATTAGAAAGCAGTTGCTGTTGTTGTTTTTGCTTATGTTGCTAAAATAATAAAGAAAAACTTAATAATAATTTTTTGAAAAGTAAAACTATGCCAAACCACAGCAACTTCAAACATAATAAAAATAATAATATATTTTTTTTGGATATAAGAGATTTTTCTGAGCATTATGAGAAATTATCTGTACAAAAACTTAAATTTTTTAAATTGAAGTGATTTTTGTTGCTGCTGTCCAAAATAAATTGAGAGTACAAGGTCAAAAATAAAGAAGAAAAAATATTTCAATTTACATGTCTTAAAGACAAAAGCCTTAAAGGAAATATTATGAAATACAAAAAGGAAGAATGGATTTCTAATATGAAGCTTAATTTGTAGCACTTAACTTTCAAAAAATTATAGTAGTTTTTATAACATATGAAATTTTGACTCGCCTGTCCAAAACTGTCGAAACTTTGACAAAAACAAAAGCACTGACTTTTTGGGATGCCAAAGCATGACATTCCAATTTTCTCAAAACTTCTTATGTGTCTTTTACCACTCTTATTTGCAGCTGCTCACATATTGACGTCATCATCTTCCTCATCTACTAATTCTAAAACGAGAAAAACTGAAAAGCTTCTCTGAGATTTTAAATCAAGACGTAGTACATGCCAAAAACGAACTATACCTACTAGCTTCACTGATAAGAGATGCGTCAAAAGAATTTAATTTCATTAATCAATAATTGGGCGTAGAGCCAAACAAGACAGGCCAAAATTCTGTTTAACTTAATTTTATTTACCAAGAGCCATTTAAGTCAATATGAGAATTTATTGAAAGATTTGATCATTTAAGAGACCATTCAATGATCTTAAAAAAAATAATCTGAGACTAAAGTACAATACATAAATTGCACTGTACTATTACTCCACTCTAATATAGTTCCATGGGAAAATGCTTAAAAGTTTACATAGCTTTTCAGCATGTCTTTTGCGGTATACTAAATATTTCAACGCGTCTGAGATATAGACCCTGTGTGTTGACTATCACGACACAATTTTTAAGGCACAAAAGTGTTAGAAACGAAATCTTATCGGAAACAAATAATAATATTTTATAAAAGCATTTAAAAAAACTAAAGGACAAAAATAAAAGAACAGCAACAAAACAAAAAGAACAACAGACGTTGTAATGTTATTCATAAGCAAGTAGAAGTTCACATTTACACAATATATGCTCACACCATTACACATTCATTGCTTATGCAAACATTAATATTTAATGTGTCTGTACGCTGTTAGCCTTTACTTTTGGCTTAGTCGAAAAGAAAATGAACGGAAATAGCTACATCTTATTTTTGACCGGAAGTTACAGATAATTTTCTTTATGGAAAATAATTGCCTTTTCTGCTGCTCTCAGTTTATTTATGTATAATGAACATAGATGTCATATATATAAAAATAAGATAAGCACACACTTGTAAAATAAATAGATATTTAAGACAATAGATTTATTTGATAATACTTATTTCAAGTACTTAAGCTACGAAATAACAAAACATAATGGCAAAAGTGTTATAGCTGCCTTCATTTTAATTATCTTACTTCCTTTCATTTCAATAGAATTTAGTAGAGTTGTAAAGAAGAAGAAGAATGTACATACCTGCCGCTGTGTAATAAATTTACTTTTATTATGTTTATTATATAAATAGCATTTTATATGATAGAGATAGGAAAACTAATAGCAAAAATAACAGCTTAACTTATTTGTATAACTTCATTTAGTTTCCAACGTTTGTTTGACTACACTTCAAAATAAATAAATAAATTAAAGGATTTATAAACAACTTTTCTTCTTAAAAAATGTCTCAACGTGTCAAACGTAAGATTTGGAAACTTTTGTGAAAATACTTTGCGAAGCATATATCTTACGTTTCCGAAATTTCCATGACGCAACTAAAGAAAGTCTTGATTACTAATTCAATGGCGTGAGGCCCTCGTATCTCCAATAAAACGCAAAATGTCAATTTGGATCACAAACTACTTGGTTCCAGTTTTGGAGCAGATTTCATAAAGATATGGACAATGATTATACCTAGTTATACAGGGAATATTCAAAACAATTAGCTGGGGGACTGAGTTTTAGAAGCAGCTTTCATTAATAATTGGATATTATTTATTCCAAAACAATAAGCTTCATGACGGATTGATTAATTGTTGAAATGTATTCTATTATAATTTTATACGAAAAAAACTCAGCTGTGGTTAAAAAAAAAAGGATTGGAACAAAAAAAAAATTTCGATTTCACTCAATGCAAAGTCTCAATACACAAAACGTATTAAAAAAAACTCAAAATCAAATTATTTTTCCATTAAATCTAAATTTTTCGTTGTAAATGCAATCAATAATTTAATAATGATGTAAAAATCAAAAAACTTAATTTCAATTGAAAACACATGACAGAGGAAGATACAAAAATTGTAATAATAATTTTGTGAGCAAAATCACTTAATGCAATATAAAAAAGATTCAAAGTAATCAAAATTAAATTTTGGAAGATTAAAAGAAAATCAATGTATCGGATATAACGAGAGTATAGAAAATGAAACGTAGACAAGTTTATGTATGTATAAGCATATATACAAACATATGCATTCTTAAGATTATATCATTTTTTGCAGAGTTGAAAATTTTGAGGAAATTTTAAATTAAATTTACTGCCATAAATCTAATAAAATTATTGATAAAAAACGACATGAAAAGAACTCAAAGTAAATACCATACACACAGAGATTGAGAAACAGACGTAGAAAATATGAAGCAAAAATGGCAATGTCAATATAAAACATATAAATAAAAATGTTTCAATTGAAAGATATCAAATCAGAAATCAAGTTTAAAGCATATCAGTGCAAAACATACAGACACACATGCATACACACTGACACATGCACACACAAGTGTATAACTTCAATTAAACTTTCGTTTTCACAAATCCGATTGTATAAATGGGAAATCGCACAGCCAAAACCGGAATCAAATACAAATACAATATCAATACTACAACAACAAATGATTGTCAAATAGTTGTTATTGTTGTTGTATCGTACCCACACCCACATTATCCATTCTAACAAATCCATGAAACAGAAAATTGCCAAAGAATGAAATAAAAATAAACGAAATAGAAATCAAATCAAATGTGTAGTATGCCTCTGCATACCCTTATGTTTGGTTTGTGTGTGTATGCTGCCGTACAAGAGACAGGAAGTGTGTATATTTCTCTGAGTGTCAGTCTACGGTAGTGTGGCGCCAATTTTTTGTTGTAAGAGCCAAGGGGTTGCTGTCGTCTTTGGGTATTGCATTAAATGAGTATGAAAATGAAATCGTATTTCAAGTTAAATCCCGTTAGGCTAAGGCATAAATTGAAGAATCAAAGTGAAGCAGTTGGATCAAATATTTTGTCATTCACTTTTGAGCTTTGACAGTGAGACAGTTGTGATAGGGGTTTGATTTTAATGTTGATAGGTGACTTGTTATCATTTGTTTCAGTGCGATGTTGCGCTTTTAAAACTAGGTACAGATTACTTAGCAGCAAAACTTTAAGTTTTTGCTTGATTATTGAACGCATCAACGATTACTCAGTTATTATTACTACCTGTAGAGGAAATAAGCAAAAAATGTCTTGTTAAATATTTCTCAAAAATGGAAATTATATTCGTTTACAAAAAAAAAATGTGACCAAAAAATCAAATCTTCTTAAAAAAAAATAACATGTTCATTAAAATTTGATATCATATTAACAGCTGCCTAATTTTTTTGATAACATTGCTTCCTAAATTTTTGGCCAGTTTTCTCATGGCTTTCGGGCGTCATGAAAGTTTCTTCTGATTGATTTATCTAACTTTTCTGGAGGAAATATTTTCTTCGGAAGCTATGCGATTTTTATTTTCACAAGACTTTAAATTGATTTTTCAACGAACTTTTTATTCGGTTTTCCTAAGAAGAATTAACCCAAAAGTTTAAAAAGAAATATTTTGAAAAGAGTTTCTTATGTCTGACGAATACATTTTTCAAATTTCCAAATTCATCAATTTTCTTAATTTTTTAAGAGCCACCCCTTCTTTTTTAAATTCTTCGATTTTTTTCAATTTATACTGTTTTTTATTTATTTGAGTTTTTACACTTTTTTCCAATATTTTCAGTTCTTTCAAATTTACCAAAATTTTCAAGTTGTGAAATTTTTCAATTTTAATTTTTTTTTTAATTAGGTAGATATTCAATTTTTTTAAATTTTTCCAAATTTTAAAATTTTTTTTCAATTATTTTCAAATTTTTCAAATATTTTTAAGTAGATTTTATCAATAATACTATATGTATATTATTTATTTTGATTTTATAAATGTTTAAAGCTTCTTATGTTTTATTTTGAATAATTTATATTTTTTTTTAAAACACGTTTTCGTCTGGCGATTTTAATTTTTGCTGTTGCGATTTAAATCTAGGTGACTTTTTTTGACTTGATAATATTTAAGTAATCTCTTATGAATAGAGATTGGAACACGGCTTTCATTCACAGCTGTAGTTTGTATTTTTGCTCACATCATTGGTAACATTTTGTTTTCATCTACGCTGATACTATGACACCAAGCTTGAAATGCATATAAAATATTATTTATGCCTTAGCTAAGCAATGTAATTTTAATGTTGCTCTTTCAAGTTTTACATCGGTATAGGTAGTTACCAACTTATAAAAAATGAATAAATTTACCAATATCTATATAAATTATGGGGATTATCTTCGAATTTATCTGCTTACAACAGTAATTCATTGTGTGAATGAATGTATGGATTCATGTGCGCTCATATACGAGCATTTCATGTTTCCAAAGGGAAATGTCAGTTATAACTCAATAAGCAGCAAAACTACAAATCCATAACTAAAATTAAAGCTCACAGCGCCAGAGTTAGAATTGAAGTCAGAACCAAAGTCAAAGTCAACATGGGAGTTCAATAAACAAACGAATGAATGAATCAACAGAATACTGTCAGACATTGCTTGGAACTCAACAGGAACTGCAGTGAAAAATCAACAACAATGATGCAACTAGGAACAACTACACTTAAAAAATACTTTATAATAAGAAGAAAAAAATTTCTACCATATAAGGCAAAATTTCACTAACAGAGGCTGCTGAAAACTAAAAAGTGGATACGTTAAAGAAGGAGAATTAAAGTTTTCAAACTCAAATATACCTCTTTATATTTCACCTACAGTTAAAATTTCAAAATCTTTTTACAGTGTATTGTTGCATGTTTAAATGAGTGAAAGAAACTACAAGCTTTCAATCTCAAAATTCTCGTATGATTTTCTTTTGCTCTACGTTTTAATGCCATTTTGATTTCGGTTTTATGTTGGAGCAATGATATGCAATTATAGCATACAACAGCACATATTACCAATGCTAATCTTTCTACTATAGTATGCTGCCTGCTCCGGCTGCAGTTGATATTGTTATATCTGATTGCAACTGTTGCTGCTCTCAATTTTCATATTTTCGTAGCAACCTTTGATTGAAGGATGTATGTCTGTGATTTGAATGACGATGCTGCTGCTTGTTCAATTTAAAATTTGTGGTTTTGTAATAAATTTTCGTATGTATGTGAAATATTAAGTTAATAACACTAAGACACTTTAAAAAATGTTATATTTAAATTGCAATAAAAAAATGTAAGGATTTAACCTAGACATAAAAACTTTAAAATTAATTACAGTTTTGCCTTTCGATCCTGTCAATATCATGTAGTTAAGTTCTTTGTGTAGAGCTTTGAAATTTTAATCTTCTGCAAAAAAAGATAATGAATTTACTTTTAAATTTAAATTCAGCTGAACTCCATAAACTCTGACCAAAAAGTAAATGGGATACATCAAATTGTGCCACTATTACAATATTTTTTTTTAATACAAGATAGTCATGTAAATTTTTTCACTGTGAATTTATAAACGATTACACATTTTCTCTTTCTCTTACACATCGCTAGGACTGCTACGTTTGCAACAAATCTATCAAGGTTTAAAACCGGGCAACGAAACTTTTCAAGTTGAAATGGTGAAACGTATTGCCAACATCACAATGGCCATAGATTTCCTGCATACACTGGAGGATTTGGGACGTTTTACAAATAAATACATTGTTTTGGATTGCCCAACGGATATGGCCAAGGAAATTCTCATTACACATGTACGAGATGTTACGTTGGGCCGCAGGACTTATCACTATTTGCTGAGTGGTTTGGTAAGTATGACAAAATACGGAAGTGAGTGTGCATAAAGCCTGCAAAACTGACCAAAATTACAAGGTCTTAAGAGTGGAATAGGGGTAATGAAAATACAATGGTGTGAAAATTTCAATAGCAAAAGCAACGGCAACATAATGCAAACGTTGTTAATTTTATTGCTGTTGTGATATCATTGTTCCACAGGACCGGCATTGCAGATAATGTTAACCAATATATCATTAGCGTATATGCATTGTGAAAATACTTAAAATTACTTGAATTTGGTAAACATAGTGAAAAAGTACATAATTATATTAATCTTAAGTTTTTGTTCAACTATCAGGTCATGGACGATCGCTGGGAAAGTGAAGTCATCGAATTTGGTGCCATAAACATAACCGGATTTCGTATTGTTGATACTCAGCGGCGTTTTGTACATGAATTCTATGACAGCTGGAAGCATTTGGATCCAATGACATCCGTTGGAGCCGGTAGAGAATCCATTTCGGTAATGTGCAAACATTTAGCGTAAAAAACAAACAAACACATACTCACACAGAAGGACATACACGTGCGGCAACGTGTGCTTACTCACACTGACACTTGTGTCATAGGAAATTGTATTCATTAGGCAGACATATTTTTGTTTGTGTTCTTTTAACATCCCTCTGTTGTTTGGCGGTATTAAGATAAATTTTCTTGAACACTTTGAACATAAACGACTAATTGGCAAGGGAATCAAATACATATATAAGGCACTATGAATATATGTTGTTCATTCTTAATATAACGTGGTTAAATGTTAATAAATTAGATAAAAATCTAAACATAAAGTTTCTTGACGATTTAACTTAGACATAACTTTAATAATGCCACAAGAGTATATTGCGTTAAGGAGAAGTTGAAGAGAACATAACGCTGCTAACTTTTGTCATACAACGTTTGCTATCTATGTATAATAATAATGCTGAGCTATAACTGGTTAACAGACAGTTAACAAATGAACAAAATTAAATAACAAGGATAGCTGCATATCTCTAATATTTTTTTGATAGAGGTTAAATTTTTTTTTTACCAAAGCTATGCATATGAGCATTGAATAGCGCTAACCTTTCTTGCATTATCAAATATAGTATGTTCCAAACGTTCATTTTTTGGGGCAAAATATTCTTTATATGACAAAACCATTGCAATTTTGTTCAGTTTTTTCCTCAGACTATGCAGAAGTTAATCCAAATCAAAGAAAGACGTGTTCCGAAAATTTACTATACTGCTAAAATTGTTTGGAATATTTTTTACCCATAGAAAACACTTAAGCTTCCATTGTTTCTGTCTTAAATTTCTATTTAAAGCCAAATGTGAGAAAACTTCACAAAAAAATTTAGCAAGAAAAATTAAGTCCGCTAGCGATTCATAAACATCAGCCGCAAGCCAAATTAATGGCACGTCTCTATTACGCAAATATTTTTATATTAAATACATTACACGTTGCTAGCCAACAGGCCCACTACCATTGCCAAAGAAATAACAATAATAACAAAAACAAAAGCAACTACTAAAACAACAACAGCAGATTTCCTAAATACATCCTTAATGTGCTCAAAGCAAATTCAGTATTGCGTAACTCTAATACATAGTAAGACATACGTACATACATGTATTTATATTTGTAAGTATTGTGCTCCTTCTCCAAAGATTTTAGCTCAAATAACAAAACCAACTTATGGGCAGGCGCATTACCCGGGGGAATACAAATGACGACAGTAATAGCAACAAAAACAACAGCATAATCATTTCCACTATATAATTTGACTTGACTCAATTTTTCTTTGCACAGGACGACTATCTGAAGAACAGATGTTGTTGCTGTTGCTGATTTTCTTTTAGTATTCAACATGTTTAACAATTTACTCAGGTCTCTACTGTTGAAAGGGTTTCTCAAAACTGGTCCCATTGGATTGATATTCTTGTTTCCACCTTTCCTATGAAGAACTAATGACCTTCAGCAGTCTGTTAAGTACCCAGTAGGATAAGCAGTGCTCAAAAGCAACTTTTGTTAAAGAGTGCTTTTCGAAAATACATCCTAGCCAAAATTGGATAGAAAAAATTGCTACTATTTGACGTCACATATATAAATATTTTCAATTGTATTGCGAAAATAAACTGAAAAATCTGGTGCCGTTTAGTTCACAAATATATCTCATTTAATATTACTAATTTATATCTCAAGTCTTATCCAGAATCTCTTCTCTTTTTTGCACTTCAGTAATTTTTAATGAATTTCTTATTGGGTACATACACAAACACACAATTAACCCAACACAACCAAAACACACAAGTGCTTTTTGAAACAGTTCAATATACTCATTAAATGCCAATATTTTCTTCTTTCAACTTTTTTTTTTTTTTCTTTCCGGTTGCTTGAACTTTTTGACACCAACAACAAAAATAACGCTTTACAAAAACAATGCTCACAATAACAACTACTACTTATAATCCTGCCAACAACAGGCTCAGGCTGCTCTTATGTACGATGCCGTATTCGTCTTAGTGGAAGCTTTTAACAAAATTCTACGCAAGAAACCGGATCAATTTCGTACACAACGACGAGGTCAGCCGATTATGGCAGCAGCATCGACCTCACCAAACGGCACCGTTATGCCATCAGGTGGTGTCGGTAATAGCGGCATGGGTGGCAGTGGTGGTGGCGGCGGCGGCGGTGGTAGTGGTAATGCGGCACGTTCACTCGATTGTAATACGTCGAAGGGTTGGGTCAACCCTTGGGAACATGGTGATAAAATTTCGCGCTATTTGAGAAAGGTAAGTTGTTGTAATTGTGGTGGGAGTGTAGAAGTGTTACTGGTTGTTTGCGTGTTATTGGCATTAGGGATCTTTTAAAAATGCTGCTGTAGAAAATGTTGATAAAATGGGGGCATTTTTGCTGAATGGCATGAGAAGTGGCTCAAATTATTATGCAAATGGATTTTTCAATATTATGTACATAAAAATCAGGGCGCCACTTTGTTGATTTACTTGAAGGAAAATATTTTTACAAGAAAATTTTGTAACCATAACGTTTTTTTATTGAGTGAAAGGCTTGGCAAAGTTCCTAGTGAAGAAAAAAAATTCAAAATTTGATATCAATTTATAAGTTGGTTATTGATTGAAAGACTGACAATTTATATAATGAATGTCTTTGATATTCTTTTACAGGGTAAAGATTATAAGATATTAAGACGGCCGGTTATCATGAGATATTGACGAAAGATAGCTGATAAAGACAGCTGCTACCCCACTACTAATTTCATAAAAAGGTCTAAGGCATTCAAATTTAATTATTTAAAACAAAAATTTATTTTTAAAATCCAATACCAACAGAAATCGAGTGTAGGCCCTGCTTAAAAATTAATTTATCAACAGACATTTTGGCCGCCATGCAGCTAAATTTACATGTCAATTACGACTAAAATAACAACGCAGCAGCAGCATCATTTTCGTGCTATTTAAAATTCATAGCTCTAACCATTTTGCATTTTTCTTTATGGTTCTTTCCCTTTCTCTCTCTCTCTCCTTCGCTTCACTGCACGTTTAGGTTGAAATTGAAGGTCTCACCGGTGACATTAAATTCAACGATGATGGACGCCGTCAAAATTACACATTACACATTGTTGAGATGACCGTCAACAGCGCCATGGTCAAAGTTGCAGAATGGAGTGATGAGGCTGGACTTCAACCGCTCTCGGCCAAGTATGTACGACTGCGACCAGCCGTTGAAATAGAGAAAAATCGCACGTACATTGTAACCACACTGCAGGAAGAACCCTACATAATGTTAAAGCGACAGAGTATGGGCGAACAGCTGGAGGGTAATGACCGTTTCGAAGGATATTGCAAAGACTTGGCAGATTTGTTGGCAAAAAAATTGGGCATAAATTGTAAGTGTATTTATGTTTATGTGTCAGGGTACAAATACCCAGTTGGCATGGGAAAGGAAAATTCTGGTCTTCAGTATAATTAAAGCAAAGCCAAATGCAAAGTAGAATAGTTAAAAATGAAATTAGAAATAAATGACATTTGTCATATCAACATTTCAATAGCCAGAGATCAGATCTAAGACATTTTTTTGAAATATGTAAATAAAACTTTCTACTGGGTAATATTTATAAAGACTTTAGTATAGCGTTTATATGTACACGTATATGTGTTCTTTTTTAAGCTTTGCGTGCGATTGTATATTTGCGTCAGAACATGGAAAGTGAATTAGAGCAGCTCCTTAAGCGGGCATAAATTGTGTTGTAAAAGGCTTACGGAAGCACAACAACAATAAAAATGTAACCACATGTGGTGCGCCAAATTTATTAACATGAAGAAACTTTTTATATTCATTTTTTTTCTCTACCACTTTTTCACTTACACACTTTTTTTTCATTTTTATTCCTTTGCTCCAACCTAGATGAAATGCGTCTGGTCAAAGATGGCGGCTATGGAGCTGAAAACCCAAATGTTCGCGGAGGCTGGGACGGAATGGTAGGCGAATTGGTGCGCCGGGTAAGTAAAGCGTTTATACTTTTTACGATGCATGTAGTTGATTAGAAAGATAAGAATGTAAGGGATAATGACGATAATGATATTGCCACCGTTAAAAGCTTTTGCACTTACATGCTTATTTGTCTATTTGGCTTACTTCTACAAAATGTGTTTTATATTTTTAAGTAAGGCCGCCATATCTTAAACAGCAAGAAAGAAATTTTCTACAAAGAGTCCTAAGAACATGTCAGTTGTATATATTGTTATATATATATCGGTTTCTTGGAGTACTTCTACATAACTAAAGAGTGGGCGTACAGAACGGCACTTGTTTATGGTCAGTCGTTTTGAGTTTTTTTTATCAAATCGCGTCCATTATACTAAACTTTAAGTGATTTCAATCTCAAACACTTCTAAATAGCAATAGATGTCATACTTTGATAAAAAAAAGTAAAGCTTTTCCTGCAAAAAGATTAAACCGTTTCGAACAGATGTCAGTGGTAGCCGTTGTGATTTTGTAACTATAGCTGTTTTAAATATCGCAATATCTTCCCAATTTTCTATGGACATATTTTAATGTTTTATGGATATCTTCATAGGCATAATTTTCATGACAACTTAACAAATTTTACAAAAAGAAATACGAAAAGAAGAGATCAGTGACTTTACAAAATTCAATGGCAAAGACGAAATAAATGGGGTCTTAATTTTTTGTCATGTTCAAAGGAGTTTTAAATGGTAATGAATTATAGTTTCATTGACAGCCTGATGATTATTCATTGAAATTTTCATTGCAAAAAAATTTGAGCTTAATTTAAATGAAGCAGCCTTGTCCTATCTTTAAATAAATTTATTCGTACACGTACGCTTGAATTTCTTAAAATAAAAAGAAATATCTGATCAAAAAAGACTTAATTTTATTCATGAATTTTTATTTTGCAGCATTCATAAAATTTACCTCTTTCTTTGCTTTTTTCTCTTTGCAACAGGAAGCGGATATTGCAATCGCCGCCATGACGATTACTGCCGAACGCGAACGCGTCATTGATTTCAGCAAACCTTTCATGTCGCTCGGTATTTCGATCATGATTAAGAAACCAGTGAAGCAAACACCAGGCGTATTCAGTTTCATGAATCCTTTATCGCAGGAAATTTGGGTGAGTATCCATTTGTTGTCTTTATAATGTTTTTTTTTATTCAATGAACAGGCGTTGAGCATCCTAGCTGTGTGGTGTGACATCAAGTGCTGGTGCTTCGTTTTAATCTTTTTGTTATAGCTTGCTCATGGAGCAATTTTTGGTGCTACTGAATGTCCTTTTTATATTTTGCTGCCCACTGTGTTTTCTTCTTCGATACATTGCTTACACCCATACCTTCACCCCTGCCATATGTCACTTGTATTTGTTTAAAGTTTATATTTCTGCTTTTATTTCATTTATTTCACTTCATTTTATTTTGTTTTATTTCGTGTAGTACGAGAGTTGCAATTTTCTGGTAAGAAAAAACTCAATGTAGCAGAAATTGCGCTGAATATAAATGAGAAAACTTGGAAATTTTCTGGGCAAGTTTGAGTTTTCTTTTATTTTGTGTTGCTTCTTTAACGTTTTTGTGTTTTTTTTCTCAAAGTTATGCTCGCAGTACCAGTAAAATAAAGTTTAATGTTGTAAAAGAAAGGAAAAACAACTAAGTTCTTTGATAAGTTAAATAAGAAAATAATATAAGAAACTTTCTTTGGCTTCACTTTTAGGGGTTTCTCTCCATACTGATTTAGCCAAGAAATCTTGTAGTCAGAAATTGTTTTGGCACGATGGTGCTACGCCGGAAAACTTGAAAATTATTTCGGCGCTGTGTGAGTAAAGTAAGCAGATTTTATATAGAACCTGACTGTTGTGGTAGCCACTTAATGTGCAGCGGGCGAATGACATAGAGTTTAAGATTTTCGTTGACTTTAAAATAATAAATTTTCTTAATTTTGCTTTAAGGCAGCGAATGAAAGAAAATTTACTAGCGCTAGTAATTTGTAGTAGATTTGATATAATTTTATTTAAAAATAAAAACTAAAAATGAAAAATACCAACAACTTTTTTCTTCTCAGCAGTTGCCCAAAATAGTTTTGTTCGAATACTGTCAGATTTTTTTTACATTAATGGACGTTATATATCGAAAGTTTATTTAAGAATTTTTCTCACAAAAAAAGTTGATATTAAATTTTACCTTTAAAAAACTTTATTTTAATGCTGCATTTTCAATATTTAAATTTTTCTATAAAGCAGCAATCAAATTATATCTAAATAATTTTGACGGCAGTTAATCAGATTTTATGTTAAGGTTCACAACAAAGCAAACATAATAAAATTATAGAGAAAAGAAAAAAAAATTATCAAAGAAAATTTCTTAACTTCATTACAAAAATAATAATGGGTAAATTGCTCTTGTCAATCGTAATTAAATTGACAACATAAAGCGTAGCACATCGCAAACGAGGCAGCAGTAAAAGGTATAGGTGGCAGCAGGGTATATTGTGTTATATGTCTTTTTTTTTTCTTGATCAGAAGTACTTAGTAGCAGCTTACAAGTAGACAGGCATTTTAGAAAAATTAAAAAAAAAAACATTTGTAATAAAATTACATCGTAAAAATAGCAGACTTACTGAACTGAACTGAACTGTGCGTCATGATACAGTGTGATAAAATGTGAGACTACTGCAAAAATTACGAACAAGATATCAAAATATTTTTAAGAAAAATCATCTTAGCTTTATTTTTAAATGACGTATATTTTGTTATATGTGAAACTTTTCAAAAAGTTTTAAGGGACTCCAAATAGTATATCGCTTTTTATACATATATACTAAAAATCCATCATGTGAATTCAAAAAAAAATTACTTGAATATCCTAATATACTTATACTGCATGTACTCAGGAGGTGACTTTGATTAAGAATATGTACTGATAGATAGAACAGATATTAATGCTCTGAAATGATATTACGCATAGAAAGAAAATACCGTCAATTTGGCTTAGTAGTTGGCTATAGTAGTTTAAGAGATCAAAGAAGTAAAATCAAAATATAGGACTATTAACAAATTGACCATTTTTAAAATTATATTAGAAAAGGTTTGAGTGGCGACCACGCAGCCTTACATGGACCGCAGCGATCAATAGTCCTACCACAAACTCTTTAATTCAGTCTTTTCGGTGCTCGTCCGATATGAAGTTGCCTGTTATAACGACAAATTCTAATTTCACTTAGATAAGTTCCTTCGAGAAGAAGAAAGTGGCTACCCGAAGTATTTTAAGCTATTTCTTGCCAAGTCTGCTCAAGAGCTAGGAAGATGTGTCATGGTTTCCTATTCGTGGGGTTCATGACGATTTTAACACAAGTGGTTGAATATAATGCTCAACCTGAAAGCATGATGCCTAATAAAACGGTGCCCAGTCACAACCCTGCTCAATAAAGCATTTTAAAACTGTTCTTGATTTGATGTAATTCAAAAGTAATGTGCCACGCATAAAATGTTATCTCTTCAGAGTTCCCAAGATTTATCACAACTTTTTTCGGTTTATCCCATTGTCAGTTAGCATTAATCCTTCATACCTTTAAGTACGTGTCTATGTATGCTTTTGACTTTGACAACGCCTTGTCTTGTCAACCGTTAGCATCCTCGGCTAATTCAAGCTAATAAAACGTAAAAAATTGCTTGATACGCAATTTGACATGTGAACAAATTTCAAATGCAAATTAGTTAAAGTAACAAATACGCGCAAACACACACATACACATTTACCTACTCAAATAAGCACTTAAATGTGTACCCAGCTGACAACTGGAAGAGCTAAACTGATATTAGATTTTTCATTGCATACTCTTAGGCATAAGTTAAATTTTATATGTTTCAAGACAGTAATTTTTTACTTGCACTTTTTGAATAAGACAGCAAATATATGATTGAAGTGAAGGGCAACTTGGCATTGATCTGTTTTTTTGTTATGTTAAGTGTGTGTTTCAAATCTAGTTTTTAAAGGTCAAAGCATATAATATACTATCACTGTAATTTTCGTGAATCAAATTAAACAATTTCAAGTATTTTTCTTTCACTCTCAATATAATTGTTTAAGAATCTGCCTTATGATTCGCACACAAATCCTTTCGGTGTAAAATTTCACTCCGCCGCGAACAAAAATATTTGCTGGGTAGCCTGAGATGAAATAAGACTCCATGCTAAAGTTAACAAGCTAATAAAAAGCAACGTATTACGAGCACACGCGTAAAAAGCGAATAACAACAGCAACAAAATAGAAGGAGAAATAAAGCAGCCAACACAAATTAAATAAAACATTTTTCCATGCATTGACAACAATAGCGCTAAGATGGTGCAAAGAGGAGCTACTCAATGGCGGCTCCTAGAGAGTAAGCCCTGTTGTGTCTTTTTGACTTTTCTTAAAGCCCACTCTGTTGGCGTCTTTTGTATGAGTGTGAGCATATGACAGTGAGATTGTGTGTATTTGACAGTATATGTATTTAAGTCTTCAATTACCCATACCAAGAAATGGAAAAACGGAGATGCTCTCAAATACTCGTAATAGAATCTGTTGCATACGTTATTTCCCAGTAGAGAATCGAAATAGTGACTTAAAGCTTTTTTTTGTGCAGTAAGCTACATTTTATTAATGTACCTACTCATCTTTTTTTTCGGTTTACTAATATTTTACTTTTTTTCGATCAAAAATATCTACAAATTTTAACTTTTTTTCTATTAAATATTATGATAACAAATAGAAAGACACATTTCATTTCAGTTCCTATAGGGTTGCTTTATGTTTGAACATTTGTGCAGCGGAAGCATCTTCTTACAGATTATAATAGGCAAAAAAGTCACAAAAACAAGAAATTTTCGTTTTTTCTTCCAACTTTTTATTCTCATTGTGTCACAGGTTTTTCTTTCAAAAATCACATTTGCTACATTTTGGCTGGTGTTATTTTTCTGGCTGTGGTTGTGCCTTTTGTGTAAAGAAAACTCTGTTTTTCTTTTTTGCTTCTTCTATAACATTGGTACTTTTTTCGACCTATCCACCAACCTTAAGAGCGACTTCTACAGAACAACAGAAGCTCCTTTTTCATTGCCTGTATCATATGTCGACAGTCATTTGCCTGACTGCCATTTTAATGAAACAGCAGTAGCATCAGTAGTGCCTATTTACTTACACTTCATTATTCGACTTTGATTTCGTATTTTCTGGGATGTTTGAAAAAGAGCGAGTTTACATATATTTCTTACTTAAAACTTTTTTATATCCTTTTTTTACAGGTGAGCGTCATCTTTAGTTACATTGGCGTCAGCATCGTTCTTTTCTTTGTGTCCCGTTTCTCACCGTACGAATGGCGCATTGTTCAGTATCAAGCAGGTAAGTTGGCTTGAGACAAAAAAGAGGTAAATGTATTGGGTGGTTTAAAGAACCTACTTAGTTTTTGGAAAAATAAATTTAAATACGATTTTGCTTCAGAAATTTATGTCATGAAATGTTTTTTGCATGCATTTCTATGGAAAACAAGCCAATGGATACGATTTCAAAATCTGTCAGAACTACAGCTGTTAAATGGTGCATAAAGTGCTTGTGTAAATGATAAAGTTCTTTAGATACTCAACATTCCTTCGCTAATTTTTTTTATGTAGACTCATGAAAAAATAGTAGAGTGTCACATAAAACAACGTTATAGCAACAAATTTCTTCTATTTTGTTTATTTTTTAATTTAAAAAATTTGCCCATATGCAAATCCGCTTCCCAATATTATTGTTCTATTCGGTCATTTTTCAAAAATATCATACAAACATTATAACTCCTGAACAGAATAATAATAAAAATAACACATAATCGTAGGCCAGTGTATATGGTACGCGTATAACATAATTTCAGCTCTATTGGCATTAAGCGCGGCACAAATTTGTATTCCAATGATAACATAAAAATGTCCATTAAAACAGCTCAAGTTGCTGGAATCAGCAACTAAATCAGAAGAAGTGGCTGCATTAAAAACTTGGTGATGCCGCTCCCAAAAGCATTTCACATTCATATCCGCTTAAACTCAAGCAGACATAGACATACACACACTTACACATATCAGCTTATCGGCATATATCATACGAAATGACAGAGACACATTCGGTCTCATTTCGTTGTGACTTGATATGAATGTCATTTTCATCCTGTGTTCCGTGCTTTGTGTACTTGTGCGCTGCCATACCACCAGCATCTATGTTTGCTCATTTCTCTTGTCTTTTTCTTACATTTTCATTTTGTATTTTTGTTCTTTTTTGCTCTCTTTCATACTGGGCTGCATTCGGTTACGTGTTCCTTCCGACACGCAGAACATACGCATTCACATTCACATCACGATCAGATGTCCAATCAACAACCACCAGGAATTATTGGTGGCGTACCGACAGGTCCTATGTCAGGTGGCCCTGTAGTGGGACCACCCGGTTCTACACCAACTGCCAGTGGTGGTGGCATCGGCTCCATAGTTCCAGCAACCGCTGCTGTCAATGAGTTCAGCATTTTGAATTCCTTTTGGTTCTCCTTGGCTGCCTTCATGCAGCAAGGTTGCGACATATCACCACGATCCATCTCTGGCCGTATTGTGGGCGCTGTCTGGTGGTTTTTTACACTTATCTTAATATCATCGTATACGGCAAATTTGGCAGCATTCCTGACGGTAGAGCGAATGGTGACACCAATTAATTCACCTGAAGACTTGGCCACACAATCTGAAGTGCAGTATGGAACATTGCTGCATGGTTCGACGTGGGATTTTTTTAGGGTAAGTATTGAAAAGTGAGAAAACATAAATAGTTAGTACGATTTGTAGTTTTAGTAAAAAAAGTTTGAAAAAAATGCATGGCTTAGATGAACATTTCTATTTTTTTTTTTTTTTGTAAACTGTGTGATGATATTGACAAAAAAAAACTTGTGTTGCGAGGTCTATTCAATTTCAGAATTTGTCAAAATTGTTTCAATTCACTGTATGTATGTCTGTCATGGCTCTTTCTATCAATGCAATCAATGACTATCATGCACATCTATCACGTACATCTGCAATCACACCAAAATAAGTTTGTGTGTGTGTGTGTGTGCGTGCTTGTCATTCTTATATTGATGTGCATGTGTTGACATTTGAGCGATGCGACTGCAATTAATTTTGACAGCTGACTTCAGTCAACAACAGCAAATTTTTTATTTTCTTCTCTCCGTTGCCTTCTTTCCGGCTTCCTCAAACTCAATCGTTGGGATGTATATCAACATTTCCGTTGAGTGACAATGCGATGTTTTATCATTGGTATTGATTTCAGGCAATTTTCCTGCTGACAGCAACACAGCAGCAGACTATCAATGCCAACCATTTTTTCTGGTCATTGCTATTTTTAATAAATTCCTGTTTTTTTTTAGTGTCATGAAATGTTTTTATATCTGCAAATAAAAAAGACATTTTGTTGAAGTTTTCCGTATGACCCATAATTTGCAAATTGCTGTGAAATCGATTATGTCACATAAGTCACGATTGGAGATATTTTTTTATTTAACTATCATATTGAGAAAATTAATTTATTTTTATATTCGGTTTACCTGACAATTAAACTGAAACTTTTTTTCACATAATTGGAGAATATCCTTTCAACTTTTTATCTCTTTTAATATAAAAAAATGTTCTTTTAACCAAAATCAAAGCAAATTAAAATCAATCAAAATTTTTTCAGTAAAAATATCATGTATTTTATATACTATTTTAATGTTAAAAAAATGTATTCTTAAGACTCCTTCCGCACTGATTGGTATTGTATTCTTAAGGGTCATTTCTCATTTTCATCTTGTTTTTTTTTGTGGTTTGATAAGGAAGTAAGCCGTGTTAAATTAAAATTCTTTCGTTGTAAATTTAGTTTGAGGCGGTTTCTTTTCATCTTTCAAAGCACATATATATTTAGATATTCATATCAGCAGGGTATTAAATATTTTTATTTACATTTACCTTAGTTACGTTTCTTAGGAATTTTTCAAACAAAACGTATGTCAATGAGCTTCTAACAAAATTCGAGTGTTTAAGAAACTTTTCAAGTGAGATATATAGTATGTATATGTGCTAAGGTGCTTATCATTTATATTGATAAAATTAAATTACTTATTGCTAAGGTGATTTCAACTTTTTCTAGTTTTTTTTAATAAATTTTAAAAAATTACTGTAGAAAACTTCTTAACATCATATGCTTAGAACTTCCTTGATGTCCTTTGAAATGAAGAACTCGTAAAGAAAATAAATATATTTGCAAACTTCCTAAAGGTTACTAAGTTTACAAAAATTAGTATTATGCGGTATTTACGCTGCCTGCGAGACTGCTGTCCAATTGCAAAAAGAAAAAAAAAAACAATTTAAATTAAATAAAAAATATTTCAGACAAAAAATTTAAAAAAAAAACTCAACCAAATAGGTCGACTTAAGCTTTCGCTAATTTTAATTTAATTTAATTTATTATTTAATTTGATATGAAACCAGTACAGCATATTAAAAGTTTTGAAGCAGCTTAACAAAGAAAATTGAAAATGTTGAAAATTCTTTCTTCTTAATTACTTTATACTTCATTCACTTACACGTGCACACAAACACATGCGTGTATGGAGAAAAACCATCTACTTACAAACGTACATACACATATATGTAGTTTTTAAGTCTTTAACAAAAATGAAAGCAATCAAGTTAACTTGAGACACCCTATATTGCTGTTACTTTGAACCAATTTAACGCATATCAAATTAATTTGATTTTCCAGTAGCAGCAGCATCAATCTGCATGCGGGTACCTCCAGGAAGTGAGTGTGTAAAAAACTTCTTCTTCTTTATTAAAATTCTACCAAAAAATATTTGAAATTTTCCGAAATTTTCAACTCAACATCAATTCGGTAGCCTACCTCTTACTGTTCAACCAACTACCATATCCCAGCAACACCTATTTAACTTACGCCTTTTAGCTGCTTTTTCCCAGCCATATCCTTTGAAAGTTAAATTTAATTTAAATTGCAATTTTCAGTTTTCCAAGGACCATTCAGTTGTGTGATGTTTGTGCTATGCCATGCTGATTTTTGCCATTTTCTTGTTGTTAACTCATACTTAAGACCAATGTTTCTTAGCACTGTTCAGTTTAACTCAGCTCGTATTCATTTTTGCCTTTTTCATTTTTTATTCCTTACAGAGGTCCCAAATCGGCTTACATAACAAGATGTGGGAGTATATGAATTCTCGCAAGCATGTATTTGTTAACACATACGATGAAGGTATACGTCGAGTACGTACATCAAAAGGCAAATATGCGCTGCTAGTGGAGTCACCTAAGAATGAGTATGTTAATGCGCGCGAACCGTGCGATACCATGAAGGTTGGCAGAAATTTGGATACAAAGGGATTTGGCATAGCGACGCCGATAGGTTCACCACTCAAGTGAGTAACATACAAGTAGTTTTTAGCTGGTAAGCCAAAAGTAAAATAAATAAAACTTGCCTTGAAGACACAAAAAATAGATTTTGGAAGCAATGAAATATCTCAGAAATAGCTAACTTATTTCAAATATTATCTTTTTTTTAATAAATATAGTTAAAGTTCCAACTAATCTTCCATAAATGATTTTTTTATCAAACATTGTATTCATGGATAGAATTGTCTACCTTGAAAGAATAGTTATTTTGTACCCTATTAATGGTTTCAGAAAAATAATAACATAATTATAAGAAAAACTCTACAGGCACGGTTTCTTCAAATTGCTTTCCAGAAAAATACTTCCGCAACTGAGAACATGATAACTTTCTTATTATGTACTTTTAAGTAAATGGGTAAAAACTGTAAAAATGCCAATCTGTCGAAAGCATATTTTTACCAAGATTTTAAAGTGCCAAAGCAATATTACTAACTAGCACATAACATCAAAATATAACCACCCAGTAAAGTGTCATGCTTCTTTTATATTTTAAATGTATTTTGAAGTATCAAGAAAACGATATTTTGAAATCATAAAAAAAGTATTTTATCTATGAAGAAGCAGCCATTTTAAGTAAGGCAACGACAACACTTTTGCAATAAATAAATTATTATATTCAAATCCACGTAGTTGTTACCTATGCCACCACTTTCGGCCTAGCTGCCTCTTATGTAGAAGAACCCAAATTTTTGCATGAAGAGTAAGGAATTTCTTAATAATAAATTTGTATACTCCTCTTTTTACTCTTCTCCGATTTCTTTCATTTTGCGCGTAAATTTTTTCTTTGTGAATAAACATACACATACACACAAATACATACCTATTAAATTTCACACGCACTCGTACAAACACCTACGTATTCGCAAAAATTCACTTGAATACATCTCACTTACTTACTATCCGTTATACACGTGCACACACTCACCCACAGAGATCCAATTAATTTGGCTGTGCTATCGCTTAAGGAAAATGGCGAATTAATAAAATTGCGCAATAAATGGTGGTACGATAAAACCGAATGCAACCTCAACAAGGACAATCAGGAGACATCACACAATGAGCTGTCGCTGAGTAATGTCGCTGGAATTTTCTATATATTGATTGGTGGCCTTCTGGTAGCGGTTTTTGTGGCCATCATTGAATTTTGCTTCAAATCGAAATCCTCATCCGGTTCGTCCACGGCAGCATCAATGCTATCAGCATCGACAGCATCATCGGCTGCCGCACATCAAAGGAATTCACTGTCGGATGCCATGCATTCCAAAGCAAAATTGACTATTCAAGCGGGCAGAGAATACGATAATGGCCGTGTTGGGGTAAGTTGCATAAAACAAAAATAAAATAACAACTTTTGCAGAAACAAAAAGACAAAAAAAAAAAAAAAAGAACAGACAAAGCATAATAACAGTAGTGGGAAAAACCCCAAAGCGGAAACGTTAACGGTTACGGCAATGGAAACAAAAAAAAAATAACGTAAACGGAAGTAAAAGTTGGGTGGAATTAATGTGAGAAGAAACAAAGAGAAAGAATTTATTGAAATTGTAGTTGTTTTGTCTGTTTTATTTTTTTTTTCGGAAAATTTTTTAAATGTTTTTAATGTTTTTGCAATAAGAGAAAAATATGCGTTTATTTTTTGCCTCAGAAAATATTCCAATTTATCACGTAAGCAATATCTACTTGGGGCAATTTACCTTAAAGTGTTATTCGTGAACTTAAAGAATTCTTTTTTTTTTAAAAACTTTAAGATTAACGGCATGTGCTTAATTTATTACAATATATACATAAATCAAAGTTTTGCTTTTAGCTTGGATATTACACCAATACGATTACGATAGTCATAACATGCATATCAATAATAAAGCTCTGCATATTGAAGAAAATTAAAATTTCTAATCAAAATCAGTTCCATAGTACCTAACCCTTTAATATATCGGCTTGTTTCCGTAGTAAAATAATGGTAGGAAGCACAAAACATCTGCGTGTGGTCCAACATTACTTTAACACTAAATCGTATTTATTCTTTAATTCGCTTTAAGCAGATAGCTTACATGAAGATATTATTATTTAAAAATATTTAATACCCTAAGTTCCACATTTTAATAATACATTTAGTTGTTTTTTTGTTTCCTCTTCAATGACGTTGAAGTAAAGCCACTTATAAATTTCAATTATATAGCATACTTATAATACATTAATGTGTATTTTTGAACATAAAGTGACACAATATATTGTAATTACTTCCCACATTATCTGACCTACTTCAACGCGCAGCTGATGGTTAATTGCTCGTAACGACCTAATAGGAAATTTTGCAAAGCATTTCCCAGAGAAAACTTTTTGAACTGCTGCAAGCATTTTTCCTTTTCTGGGCATTAATAAATTACTGAATATCCGCCAAAAGTAAGCTGTATATATCGATATTCAAATTTAGTGATATTATTGATGATCAAATTTTCATACAAATTGAAAGCTGCCTTTAAAAATCAATTAAGCAGGCCTTATTTTGACCTTCACAGGTCAACCTCTTCCAAAAGAAGGCTTCCTAATAGCGTTACTTGCTCTTACTTTTACCAACTTGGAATAGACATACATATTGACATTTGCATGCATACACAAATGCAAAGGTACATTCAGGCATCATATACATATCTTCAAATGCGAGTTGCTGCTTTTCCTGTATTGGTATGAGTAATTGCATTAGATTTTACCATGCACACTGATGCGTACACATACTTGAAAGAACAGCTTGCCATGCATGCGTTTGCTGCCCATAATTATTATCCTTTCACAGAAACTAAGCGAATTATAATTTGCACCAACATACAGTGGCGCATAAACAAAATTACGCATACACAGTAACAATGTACATAGTGGTATTGCGGTGCCAAGATAATGATGATGATGATGCTTGAAATAATGATGATGATTAATAACAATAATTTTGTATGCAAATAATGCTGCAGTCGTAAATGAACGCTATGTCTGCTTCATTGTACAACTATGATAAGTAGAATTTTGTAGCTAAAGAAGATGCATCCGGTTGGCGAGAAGACAGACAACACCATACTGCAGTTTTCAGCGCTACATAACAAAAATGTTTGGTGCGTTAAGTAGAAACAGCAGGCAACTGAATTGTGGCAACAATAGCAGTAGAACAGTCAGCAGCGCTTAGCTTTTGTGCTGAAATAATTTCAAGAATTCCAAGCCATTTACTGCAATAAGTTTTCCATGTTAGGAAAAGCAGGCCAACACCGAATGAATAGTAAACCCGAATCGAGAGCAGATTTGATTGTTTAGTGCGCAGTATTTTATAGGGAATAGAATTTGTAGCCAGTTTCTCCATTTCTTGCTCATTATTTGCATAACCGCCTGTCAGGTACTTGGCTTTCGTTTGATGATAACGAATGAAAATTATTGCTGTTATAGCATTGTATGGAAATGAAAATATCATAAGCTGCGTAAGCTTTTAAGCAGCTTTTACTAGGCGTTTGTTTTATCTTATTGCCTTTTGCAGGCGTCCATTATCTGCTCCCTGAACAAAGCTGCCTTCGATGCTCAATCCGAACTATTTGTAAAGAGCCACAACGGTTAAGGGTACTTTTCTAACGAAACACAGTAGGCGTAATATTGTAATTTTAATTTAATCCAATGATGTAAAAACCATGCTGTGAACACAAAAATTACATGCATGAATTGCACTATATATTTTTGTCCTTAAACATTTTGAATTCAAAAACATCCTTGGGATTTTTTATAACAAAATCATAGAATTTTGAAAAAAAAAATAAAAACTACAAAACAAAATAATGCATATTTAATATTGTACGTTTGCTCAAATCTCATAAATTTTTCTTGATTATTTTACAATTTATATTTTTAAATTAAGAAAACTTAATTTTATGAATATATATATAAAATGCTTTTAAAACGAAATTAACGATACTCCCCTAACATTAATACAGTACCTCAATTGTTCCTCTTTACAGTACTATCCACCGGCGCAGCTGAATGCAGCGCCCGACGCTGAAGCGATGCACATGAATACACACGGTCAAGTTTGACGTGATCATGCGCAGGAGTCTCGCCTATGACGCACACCCTGCGCACCTACCATTAGGCGAATTATGGCCAATAGTCGACAGGAAACCGAAAAGATGCTCAGCAATCATGAAGCGCTGGCGGGAAGCCAAAATAATACGCTGATAAGAAATCCCGATGTAAATCATCCCTATGCCAAGTAAAAAAATAAGATTAAGTACTAAAATTACTACAGATATGCATTATAATAAAAAAACATACACACTGAAAAAATCATAAACACTTACATGTAGACATAAATAACTGACACTGTCAAAAAATAACTAAAGTTGTAGCAAAAATAATGACAATTGGTTTAGTAGACAAAAGCAAGAAGAGAAAGTAGCTTTTTTATATTAAATGGCTGATAAAAAGTAGTCCTTTCCGTGCAAATTGAGAAAGTTAGGCCATCCGTGGAAGAAAGAAAATTGGCCATTCATGCTCGCTTTCAAGTGTAAGTCTGCTACGTGCACTTTCATATCGGAGAAAGAAAAGTGCATATTTTGATAACCTTAAAAAAAACATTAAAAAAGATTTATTTTCTTAACGTTTTATAAAAATTGTATGTGTGGAAATCGATGTGTGGCAATATTGACACATTTGAATACTTTTTTTTCAATATCTTATGTCAGGTATTTCATGCTGGGTACCATAAGTACCTAGCAATTTTGAAAGCACTGCAAGTTCTATTTGTCACAAAGTCAACTCAGAAATATAAAAGAATTGAGCCAAACATTAATAACAGATATTAGAATATATTGCTAAAGCCTTTTGCTTACAGACATTCTGTTGGATGGTACGAAAGCATATGTAAAAGATCTCAAATAAGGCAAGTGTTATCTGCTGATGGAAAAAGTATTTGCTTAAAAATCCGACAAATACGACCACGTATGCAGCAATTTTGGGATGGGTATGGCACTGTTTGCAGCAGCGCTAACTGCCCTTCCACGAGAAAGGCTTTGCTTAACTGTCTACTGTATGAGAAGCTAAAGAAAGGTAAAAATGATAGTTAATTTAGCTAAACTACTACTATTAGTCGTAGAGATAACAAATAAAATTGTTGCGATTACAAAAAAAAAATTATCTTGGCATTGAATTTAAATAAATATTCATTTATTAGTCACTTCCAAAATAAAATTTTTATATTTATAGTAATGACACAAGGCCACAGTAAAAATATTTCAGGCAAATTAATTGCCATTTCAGAATATTTAAAATGGTTTAATTTGACAAAAAAATCAAACAGATACGCAAATAATTTTTCATAAGCCACGAACATCTTGGTGTAGCCCAAACTTATTTTCAACTTTATTTAACTTCCATCGAATGATGTAATAACAATTGTTTTCGAGACATGGTTTAGGACACTCCCATATGATGGTTAGTGGTGCCTATGGACATATTTAGAATTGATTTTTGATTTGATTTGATTAATTTTTAGATTTTTGCATTCGATTGATGCATAGAAATTCATAAAAAAAATTTTATCCTCAGGGACTCCAATATTCCTATATGAGTCAATGCTACAGTGCATATAAAGTGGCACGTAACCAAACCGACGAAATATATTTCAGAGTAGTAGCTGAGCTTGCCAACATTTTCTTTTCCTCAGATAATAGAAAATTTGAATGAAATATGTAAGAACCATGCATTTTCTTCAAATTTTTATTCACAGACCTAGGGCTTGTACTGTTTACAAAGTATGTACTTCTAGAGGTATTTCAATTTTCGGAAAAAAAGTGTTGCCAAGACAATTTTTTGTATGTAGCACAATAATGTGACATATTTTTAGCTATAAAAAACCAATACACGCATACACACAAACATACATATTATTTATAAGCGTAGATTTGTAAGCGAGATGACTTTCTCAGTTACATTTAAGACTTGATAAAAACTAAGCTAAGCTAATAACTATAATATAATGATAAGCATAAAATATATAAAACAAAGTTTAAAATAGTTAGAGTTTGTAGATAAGAACTTTTATTTAAAAAAAATATTACATTTTTTTTTAAATTAAAAGCATAACTTGTGTACTTGGTTATTTGCAACCAATCAGCATAAAATGAAAATTAAATATTAAGAACAAAATACTATAAAGAGCGAAAAAATGCAGCAAAACAAAGCAAAATAGAAGAAAAAACAGACGGATTTTTTGTGAAAGAAATAAAAATAAAGGGTGTTTTTGTAGAGTATTTTAATCTCTACAAGAGATTAACTGTCAAAAAATTCTTTGGCGATTTATACTTAATAGAGTTTGCTATTTTATTATGGAAACGCTAGCATCACAATAAACTTTTTTAAATACTCGCAAATTATTATTCTCACAAAAATTTTAATTGCAATTCAAACGATATTTTCATATGAAGAATCTAATTGACTTCTAAGCATGCGTATTTGAATCCTCTGAACAATTTCTTGTGGAAATATCATGAACCTCTCATTTATTTAGACAGTTGGAGTCAATATTTTATTGCCAACATATGGCTCACAATTCTCAAAAAAGTGGCCAAAACTTATTTTTGCAAACTTGACTAAATTCCCGTCAGTAGAGGCACCGATAAGCTGAAATCAATACTAAAATCCTAAATAGCATTAAGTTACTACCGAATGTAGCTCAAAATGTAGTGATTTGAATGATTTTTTATATTTTATTTCAATTTAAAACTACGGTATGTACTCAAAAAAAACACCCAAAACATATAAAATACGTTTAAAAATATAAAACTTCAAAAATTAAAAAAATATATATATACACATTAAAAAACCCAATAAAATACAAAAAAAAAATTAAATTAAAATTAAAATAGTAAATAAGTAAAATTGCAATTAAACTTGCATCCAAATGACTGATCAAAAAAATGCATAAAATAATTGTATGCCATAGTATTAATTACTAGAAAGTTTGCATATTATTTATAGTAAAATGCATTTAAGTTTTAAATGTCTCGCCAGCGAACAAAGTTTATTTTAAAGTAATTATCATTAAAGTTGAATTATTTGAATTAAATATATCAAAATTAGTACCGCCTGCATTTGTGTATATAAATATTTAAATTTGTAATTATCACTCATGTAAAATTAGCTCTGTTCCTAAAATGTCAAAAGCAAACAAATAGCAATTTTTAACTCAATTAACTTTTTAATTAAATGCAGCATTGTTTGTGTCATTTAAAATTTATAACAAACAATATTTTTATTTTTTTTTCTTTTTCAAATGACAAAAACTGCACACATGATTTTTGCTTCTGGCTACAAATTTTGTTTTTTCCCCAACAGCTCAGAAAACTTTTTATATATTCATGTTTATATTTAACTTCATAATTACATCAATCAATGTATTAATAACTAAAACGATCTCATTGTCAGCTTTTTATGTATTTGAAGGATAAAAAAATTTTAATTGAAATATTATTGAAATTTTAATTGAATTTTTTATACTTATGTGTAAATTTTTAATTTAGTATTTTTGAATGAATTAAAATAATATTTTAAATAAATGTAAATTGCTAGTCATCAATCTGAAATATTGTTTGTTTTTGTTTACATTCAACAAAGTTTAATTAAAAATCGTTCTAGTAAACACAACTAGAGAACGTAATACATTTTGTGGAGTTATTGCACTCGAAAGAACATTTTGTTTTTGGTACTTATGAGGTCCTCAAAGTTATGGAAATCCGAACCGTGGAGAGAAATTTTGTTTTCGAGACAAAAAGATTGTGGCATCGTGAAAAACTTTATACCTAATCTTCTTGAATAAACGCTATACGCCGTTTTAAAGATTTTTCACTTGGCTGAAACTTAAAGTTGAAAGTCATTTGACTTAAAAATAAAAATTGTGAGCAATTGATAAGCATTAAAGAAATTTATATTTTTATTTTCAGAAAGAGCTAATTATTATATCATAGAAAAAATTATAGTTTTTAACAAAAATTATTTATTTTGAATTTTGGTTTTCTGAATTAATGAACCAAAAACTTTGATGAAACAAAAGCAACATGTCATTAACTTCCGTAATTGAAGATATAAAAATACTAAGCTAAAATGCCAGAATATTTTTATGTCTCGTTGGTAAATTATAAATAAAAAAATAATATTACAACAGTAAAACAAATGACTTAAAATGCATTTATAACAACAGCAAAAATAATTAATTCAGCGTCCTAGAATAACTGCGATTATTTTAAGAATAAACATTAAAAATGAATTAAAGAAAAAAGTTTAAACAAGAAATATTTAAATAAAATAAATAAATAATGTTTAAGTAAAACATAAAATGCTTAAGTCATATCAATGTTCCGTTAGAGTGAATAACAAAAACAAAAAAACAAAAATCAATTAAAAAAAACTTAACTTTATTACAATTAAATAGGCAAACTAACACTAAGTAATAAGTTATAAATTGTAAAAAGTTTTAATTGTTCTACTACTCTTATTAGCGAAATTCCAATGATAAACTTTAAAAGTTTTGTTGTTGTAAAAAATTTTAAATACTATTTGTGTAAAAGTTATTTTACTGGCATAACTATAAAAGCGCCTCAAACTATGCAATAAATATTAACAAAATTCTCATTGCACTTGAAGTGTAGAAATAATGAAAACTTTGTATGCATAGTTTCAGGCGCGCATAAAAAATGTTCTAGTTAGTTTTGAATCGTACGTTAATTGTAAAATAAAATTTTTTTTTAGTAAGTTCAAAATTTAATATATTAAATATTTTATGTTTGCGAAACTTGTTTTAAGGTACACTCAACATAGCTGAGTTTCGTTGTTAATTCTTCCACAATTCCAAATAAAGTTCGTTTGTTTTTTTGTTTTTGTATATTTTATTTAAAATTGTTCTTTTTAAACAAAAATCAAAAATTACTCATGCGCTCAAACCAAAATAAGCAAAATAAATTTTAATCAAATTAATGAAAGCTATCAAAACAACAAAAAACAATAATTGCGTAGCTATTGACAAACTTAAACAGTGTAAATGTAGTTTAGTAATATAAAATAAAATAAAAAAGAACACAATAAAAAAAACAATTTGTGTAATTAAAATAAACAAACGAACGGAAAAAATAACTCAGTTTTGCGAACAGCTAAATCAAAAGTTTTAAAAAATTTAAGAGTAAAAATTAAAAAAAAAGAAATTCATAAACTTAAAAACAGAAATAAATTTCGTTGGTTTTTTTTACATTTTTGTAATGAAAAAATTTAAACGTTTTTTGTTTTATTTATTGAAACTATTTTAGATATTAAAATATTACGTAGTTATTTATACATAACAGCAAATATACTTATCTATATGATTTTTTGTGAATAAAACTCAAAATAATATTGAATATACTTTATATAAATTAAAGGAAAACAAAAATATTGTTATGGTAATTTAAATAACTTAAAATGACTAATAAAATTGGAAAAAAAAATTAAATAAAAAATATTTATAAAAAACATGTGGTGTTTTTATTAAATTATCTGACTTTACATTTGAACGAAACTACATACATATTTAAATAAATTTAAAATACTTCTGATGAGAGACAAAATAACCAGACAACAGTATGTCTACGAACTTATCATGTATAACATACAACTGACTCCACCAAGGACATTCTACCAAATACTACTTTCGATGAATATGTTAGTTCCACATCGGCAACGAACACATTTTGTAGCCCAGAATTAGTTTTTCATGTTACTTGATGAGTCGTCAAACCTAAGGTGTTAAAGCTTAAAGCTATTTACGGGACTTTTAGATACCTCTTTCTTTTGTTACATTATGCCACAAAATAACATCATTGTCACTTAGAAAATTTTAATTTAATAATACAAATTAATTTAAAATATATAAGCTTAATGATTTTTTAATGAAATAAATTAACTAAACTTCATTAGAATCGACTGCACAATATGGAGATTGTTTGGTTTTCTCAAACCTTGCATGTTGTCTAAAGTAAGTGCCACGCCCACTTTTAAAGTTGAAGGTTTGATTATTATTAAAAGATTTATATGCATATCAAAAATGAAACTTTATATTAAGTTTTGTAAGAGTTAAGTAAGCAATACTGAAGAATGGCGGAGCAATAAAGAGAAAAATACTTAGTATGTACATATGTCCTTTAAATATATTTTTTATGACCATACTAATTTTCGTCACAAATCTTAACTATACAAACAATTGGAATGACCATAGGAATCTTGCATTTATTATGTATAAGCTGACCTCTACACTCCCCCCTCTCCATGTCATTTTCTGTCTCAAATTCGAGGAGTATGCAATATTTAAATGTGAACTACGTCTAACCCAGGATGTTTTTGAAGAGCACTATAGCTAAATATCATAACTAATCGGACATTTCATGAAACGGACAGTGGTTTTCGTTCTTTTCAATTTTTCAGTGTTAGATGATGTGTCATTGGTATGATATACTAACAGGCTTATGGATACTTTGACAGTGTATAGTGGATTATAAATTTAAAAAATATTTTTCAAGGACATCAAAATTATATCTTTTCTGCTTGTAGCATTCAAAATTATCTAGGTGCCATCTCTATGCACAAAATACGTTGAACTATTTGCATATGATACTGCCAATGTGGTTTAAAAACATGATTTAACCCGGCAACACTTATAAAGCAAAGTAACAACAAGGACATCTTTCGATAGCAGACGAAATTACTCACAAAGCTTTTGTTAGAAGACTTTACTGTATAGAGCTTTTTCAACGCAACATTTCGAACAGTTTTATCCTTTAAAATACAGAGCTTTTGGCCAAGCTAACATTTATGTTATTAAAATTATACATGAACTTTTTTATCTAATGTGTGAGAAAGGACTATAAAGCGTACACAGTAGACATGATAATAACAAACTTGAAGTTGAAATTAAGATACAAATCAGCATTTTATTTATATTCAACATTATTATACAATATGTTCAAAACATATTTTACGGTTTGTGTATTTACTTATTAAACTACTAATGAAGCTTTTAAAGAATTTTTGGTTATTTAATAGGGTGCTCCAGTGGGTCATCACCATCGGGCTTTGAAATACACAAATTAGAAATTTAATTGCCAACACTAACATATCGATCCATGCCTGCAAGAACGACATAGCTCAAAAAAAAATTTCAAGTTCACTACGCAGAAATATCCGCCATTCCATATTTAGTTTTGTGTGAAAAAATCAGATAGATGTCTAATGAACTGGCTTTGCGAGAACAGTTTATGTGGACATACTTTTTTGAATTTTCATATAAAAACTTCTGATGCGTTTTTCTATAATTTTATGGTTTTTGAGTTACGGCGTTCTTGCACGCAAGAAGCGAGATGTACTTCCAATTCTGGATTTATTCATGGTTTGGTAAGAAAATATTTTTTTTTTTTGTCCTTTTTTATGTGTAGAATAAGAAAAATATGATAAAAAAAGTTGATTTATAAGAGAAAAAAATTATTTTTCATAATTTTATGAAGAAAAATTATAATTTTCAAACTCTAGTAGCAACAGTCCTTTGTATAAATATTTCGGGTTAATTAATTTTGAAAGTTCCCAAGTATTTAAGGACATGATGGTAGATAGATAGATATTTTATAAAACACAGTTTAGTTAGCAAAAAAGTTTTTCTAATACAAAATAATCTGTAAAATAAAAAATAAGGTTTCATCTTCTATTTTGTAAGGGTTATTTATTTATAACTAGGACTTGCTATTTTGCAATCATAATCAATGTTCACATAAATATCCCATGTCAAACTATCAAGGTATTTTTTTTTTAGTTTTTCGACTACAACTAGATACATATACGATTTTTATGGCACATCAAATACTTTTCGACCTCTGTCACTCAAAGTAAAATTCAACCAACCATTGAATCCTTTTTACGAAATGGTTCTTCATTTAACGTTCTTAACCAATACATACATGCATGTTAATACACACACATGTATACATGCAAAAGCATAGTGATACATTAACATATTTCCGTAGCAAGAACGCACAAAGGCGCACTTCACAAAATAGTTTAGAAATATTGAAAATCCTATTTCCGTCGATCAAACGTTTTTATTAATAAAACCCTTACTGACAATGACTTACATTTGAATGGTTTATGGAGATGTTTATTATGGTAGATGGGGATTGTGACAATTATCAACACATTTTCACTTTAGTGCGTGAAATAAAAAATAAACAAATGAGCTACACTTTCAATAAAAAATGGAACTCACATACACTACAGTATATTCATACATTTTTAAAACTCATTCAACCAACAATCAATCACTATCACACAGAGGTTGTTGATGTCGCCACCATCACTGCCACCACCATGCGCTTGTTAATGGCTGGCGCCAGCTACTTTGACTGAAGCTCACTACTCAATTTGCTTTCATTACTCATTTTAGCTGGATATGTGCGAATCGTTTCTCATCAGTCAAAATAGTAAAAATATCATACTGCAAATGAGTCAAAAATTTTCGATGATTTTATAAACTTTATATATGCATATCTCTATAAAAATTTGTATGTTATTTTCATATATAGAAAAGTTTCAAAAATTTTAAATAGATAACTACATACGTATATAACCGATATTTTTAAGTTTGTATTTATACGGATGTAAAACACTTTTATTATATAAAATATAGCGCCGTTGAGTTAAGTGAATAAGCGAATCTACCAACCACCTACCGCTGGTAGTAGGTAACCATAATTCACTATTTTAATCTGTATCGTTAGCGACAGCAGCAGCAGCTGTAGCGACACCTCACTTTGTTCATTTCATCATCAGCGTCATGAACAGACGCAACAGCAACGGCAATAGCGAGCATCATCAACATCAGTAGCAGTAGCAACAACGACAAATATGTCAACACTAATACACTTGCGAATGGGGTATATTTCAGTGCTGTTGGATTCAGTTATGGTAAGTGTGTTTATCTGTGTGTGTGTGTGTGTGTGTATAGTTGAACGAGTTAAATTAATAAATTTTTCATGCGCCAAATAATTGCAATTAACATGAGTTCTTAATTAAAGCGAAGCGAACGTTTTGCAAAACTCTTGTATGTAAATATATACAGTAGGTTTATGAGCATTCTGTTCATTAAGATAAATGCATGTGTGAGAGGCTTTGTAAGTTGAGTGTGTGTGTGTCAGCACTAACATGTGCATGTGTGAGTGCATAAATTCCTCATTACCGCCTGCATCTGGCAGTTAAGCAGATTGAAGTGCGCTTAAAGGTTAAACAATCTTTAAGTACATTAGATATACGAAATATAATAATATATGCTTTTGAAAGAAATTTTGGATTCTAATGATAAAAGGCTGTGGCAGATAAAACTAACATTAAAAAAGTAAATTCGTCTTTAAGGGTAATGTACAAATATGTAGTCACATGGGAAAGTGATCATAAGCGAGATGTTAAGATCATAATGGAGGCTTATTCTGTGTCACCTTTTTATTCTCAATCCAACCCCATAAAAAGTTTAATTATGCTTTCTTATCTTCCAAGAAATAAATATTTAAAATTTCTGGTGTGATGCAGTAATGATTGCAAATTTCGGACCAAAATTGGAACTTTTTGGACAGCTGTAATTTTTCCAATTGTGAAACGGGTTTTCAAGAAAAATATTACTTTCATTATCTTCTATCTGCAAAATTTTAGAATTTTTATGAACTTAGTTACACATGTGCAAGCAAAAATTTTGTTTTCAATACCATACAAATTCCCATTCAGATCTTTTTTCTTTTTGGAGCACGTCATTGAGATATGTATATAATTAAAATTTGGCAGCTTTTGTTGTTAAAATGTTACATTCCACCCTCACTTACTTCACATTTAGAATGTATTTTATAATATCACACCCATGAATTGCAACTTCATGTTGACCTCATTTTCAAAACATGACTTTCATTTGAATTCTTTTAAAAAAAAAAATTGCCTTACTGCATTATAAACATATAGCGCTAACTTTATTTTATAATCAATAGATATAAGCGTCATTGATGCAAAACACAGACACAAAGTCTCAGTTAGACATCCGACAAAAGGATGAAGCAATGAGGCAGACAAACAGAAACAACTCAACTGTATAAATATTTGAACTCATGAGCAACAACAATAACAGGAGAAACACTAACAAAAACAATATCAGCAAAAGGTCATACAGCCATCATGCAAAATGAAAAAGAAAACTGGACTTTAATCAACAGTAAATCCTTAACGTTGAACGAAAATCCCACAGCCACAAGCTAAAAGCAATTCAAATTCTACTCACCATAGAACAACGATTAAATTCACCACACTTCGTCGACATTCAAATAAACAAGGATAAAACGTGTAATATATATATATTAAGAACAAAAACAACAACAATAACAATAAATATGTAACGTTAGACTGAACAAGTGATTGAGCGAATGAGTGATTGACTGAGTGGCTGACTGAATCACTGACAAAATATACAACAAAACAATGAAACAAAGGAGAAGAAAAAAAATAAATAAAAAGCATCATAAAAGGATGGTTATAAACCGCAAAAGCGCGAGCATGGCGCACAAAAAAACAACAAATAATTCAGCTTGAAACTGGCTGTTGTACGCAATAGAAATAAAGTAGGCAGTAGAGACAAAAAAAATGATTTACGAAAAATATTTTGGGAAGAATGATGATCAAAGTTTTGTAAACTTTTATAATAAAATAACGCTAAAATCTAATATTCTTTTAATTAAAAGGTTTATTTTTCGACCAATTTATATTAAACGCTTAGCCGTGATGATATTTGGGTTTTGTGAAAATGTACTGAATCGAGACATGAAGTATTTATTTTTTAGAGGCCGAATGTATACTTTCTTATCTTGAACACCAAATTTTACTATAATGTACGAAATTTTTCACTTTTTCCATCTCAAAAACCCTTGGAAAAAAAAATTACAAAATCTACACATAGTGATAATTTAATTTTTTCATTTGCTTAAAAAAAACGATTATTATTATTATAAATCTTCACATTTTTACTTACTAAAAAAGTGCTTACAATTCGCCGAATGTACTAAAAATGCGGAAAATGTACCGAATGTACTGAAAACTTGTCGAATGTACTAACGATGACTTTTCAGGACGCAAATGTACTGAAAAAAGCCATCACTGATTTGTATTGGACGCGCTCGGACATCCTTAGTATTTTTTTGAGCTTGAAAATCGCATTTGCAAGGGTCACTGATGAGTTCATTGAGCAATGGATGAAACTACTTAGTTTGACTAGCTTAGATGTTGAAGAGAGGATTGAGAATAAATATTGTTATCACTGTATACCACCAGACGGACAATATGACGTTCCAATAAACGCATTATGTGCATTAGGAAAGATGAGAGGAAACTTAAAAGAAAAAATACTAAAAACAGCAACGTCGATAACAACAATGAAAAGTTTAACTCAAAAAGTAACAAACACACAAATGCAAATATACCTATATACATACATATGTATGCATTTAAATTTTTATGTGTATATATGTATGTTTGTAGACATACAAGCGCACCTGTTTATTACCTTATGCGCGAATTTTGTGCAGATTTATTAACAGCATCGCTGTCACTGATGCTTGTGGCAGCAACACACAAACAAGTGGCATATATACAACTCTGCACACATACACAACTACATAAATGTTTATGGGTAAAAATAATTGAGGGAAAAAAAAAGAATTGCTGAAAAAAAAAATACTCAACGACACGCTGACATTTTTCATCCACACCATAGCAAGGTAGAGGTTTTTTAATGACGTCATAACTAAAGTACAAGGTACGGCAGTAGTAAAATAAAAAAAGCAACAACCGCACTACTACAGCCAAAGAGCGTGAGAAGTAAAGCACAAAATCAAGTGCTTTACAGAAGCATGCGTAGATTTAAAACCGGCAGCGGATTCTTCATTGATTTTCAAAGAGTTGACCTAAGGCAGAAAAGGGCGCAAATGAGCTAAGATTTTGAAAAGTAGCAGCATCTCTTGAAATTAATTTTCTCTTAAATTGTTTCAATGATGTGAAATCGCTTCGTATTTTCAAAAACTAAAACTTCGGCGTTTTGCAGAATTCTCAACATTTTTCGTTATAAGAATGCAAAAATTAAACTATAATATCACTTTATTTCTGCGAACACCAGATTACTACATTTTAATTATACAAACTACTCGCGCAGTAGGTAGGTATAAGCTGTATTACTCTAATTAAAAATAATGCTGATTAAAATATTTGTAATGTTAATTGTTTTTCGAAAAAATATCGAAAAAGATTTTTTATTCACCAAACAAAATAATTATATTACTTCAATTTAAGGGTGTTTGAAATGATTTCTTTAGATGGCACTGACGTGATTTGTGTGTGAAAGATCAATAGCTAAAAGTACAGGGACTCATTCAAAGGTCTGAATTGTGATCTTTGCAATTACAACATCTCTCATACTTAACGTGACTAACTAGAAAAGTAGTTCAAACTGAACTAAAAACAGGTGCACAAAATGTCGAGGATTTTACCAAAAGAAAACTACTCGTATTGATGGCCCAATAAAATAAATCATTCATATAAAATAATTACTTTTCGTTATAAATTGGATATATTGTACTTAAAGAATTTTCAAAATGAAATTTTTGTCATACAAATCATGACTGTTAGAGATACTGGTCCAAATACAGCTATTTACTGCGACAAACAAAATGCAACTCCCTTAATATCGGCAACACTTTTAGCTGACCAGCATTAAGACTGTCAAAGTTGTCGTTCCCCACATAAGTTACTATTTTTTCACAAAATTAAACGGTGCATAGTAGATTCACATTGCAGCAGCTGTAAATTTTGCAGATTTTTGTATATTTTGTTGCAGCAATGCCAGCATTTTGTTTATCACAGCCGGATGTACGCAATTTCTATGATGCCATATGATGCTCTACAACAACAAGACATTAAATATGGCTGCCGTTTCACTCATACTCATACTTGCAAACAACAAACTTAAGCGCTCATACACGCACACATAGTTACAGATACTCACTTACTCAGTACTTGAGCTCACTTGAAGATGCTAACTAAAATAAACAAAGTTTTGCAAGCTGCGAGTCTGCAAATAATTGTGAGGCTTTGTTGTTATTGCTGCTCTTGCTGTGTGCGTGTGTATGTGTACAGCGCTCTCAAGTTGTCTGCATTTGATAAAATAGATTTATCAACGAGAATTTATAGGCAACAAAAACTACACACAACGACTATAACAAAAAAATGTTTTTGTTTTGCTGTTTGCCAAATAGCGGCACTCGCTTTGTTGTATGTATTTGTGTTTGTAATTTTATTTATACGGTAAATGTGCATTATTTCACACACAGTTTGACTGACTATTAGAAATGCTGCTCTCTAAGCTCTCAGCTCTATATGAGGTGCATTTACCTTATTTTAGTATATTAAGTACCTTACTCCTGCTGCCAGAGAAAGTATAGATTCACTTGGCACAAATTATTTAATAAGAAAAGTAAGCATAAATATTAATATGTATGCAGTTGATTTGATTCTACTGATATTCTACTCTATTTGCTCTCTCTATCTCCTCATTCCATGCCACAACGTTGACTGGTTTGTTTATTATTAATTGATGAATTAAGCGCGTAGTTTAAGCAGCTTGTTGTTGTCTAAAAATCTGCTGAAAGCAGCAATTTCTTTATTAACATTCTTCTCTATTATAACCATGAATCTTGACAGCTATCTATCTGAGCAGCAAAGCAAAATTATTAATGAACTTTTCTTTTATGATTAAGTTTCTTAGCTGATTAGATTAAGGTTTTGTTTTAAGTTTTAATAATTATACATATGTAAATTACTTTGTACAAAAAACATTTTAAATACAAAAATTTCTTAAAAGATCTTTTCTATTTCTTGCGTGATTTCTTTTCCATGATAACAGAAAATTTTATTAATTGAAAAAACGTTGGCTTTTTCAAAGGGTACAAATTTTTATTAAAAATTATTCAAGATATTTTTTAGCATTAAAACATAAAAAAATTTATTGATAAATTCAGAAGAACTTAATTAAAAGTAACATCTGCTCTACACTTTTCATGAATTAAATATGGTATGTTATAGCGCAGTTACTTGATTGAAGTTAAATAGCGGGTCCGAACCGCATTTACTTCCTAATAGCCTGATATTAAACATGATTTCAAAGAACTACCCAACCAAATGGAACTGGATATAGCTCAGTCGCAACTAAATTAATTTCACTGAATTTTTTTATATTCATATCGATAAAAAAAACACAGTATGCAAATGTCATCATTGGCAGCGTATATATATTTTCCTTATTTTTTAAGTATAAGCACTGCCTTAAGCATTGATTAAAATAGCAACTTCATAATATTCAAAACATTTTCATATAACTTTGAAAATCTATGATAACCAACAATAAATTGTCCATTACACAAATACATACATTGAAATAAATTTTTAGATGTAACATTTAACTGGCTGACATAATTTGATAACAAAAATAAATAAACACAAACAATTTCGTATATACATATATATATAAAAAGATATAATCAATGACAGCCAAATCTTTTGATTACAACTTGGGCTCATAGCTATTAAAAAAGAAATTCAACCATTCAAAAGATGCTGTATCTTCGCTTCGTCGTTGGTGCTTTATTTATGTTTGTCACTCGTTTTTGATACACAATAAATTAAATGCGTTCTAAAAGTATGTGTACCTACTAAGCCTATACGCACATTGCAAAAGTAGGCAAACATGCACACAAACATCAAGGAATACATATGTATATAGCCATCAAAACAAAACAAAAGACGTAATACCCAGCGTACTTAAACATATTTTCATAAAATTGAGATAAAACTGTATTATATATTTTACTGCGAGAAAATCTGAATAGAATATAGTAAAATAATAAGGATTTAAATGGAAAAGAATGAGAAAAAATTAGAAGTGCGAAAATAGAAACAAGTTAAAAATTATAGAAAAAAAACTAAATGAAATTAATAAACTGATTTTGAGAAAGTAGACATGAGAAATGAGAAGACAAATGAGAATTTATTTATAAGCAATTAAAATAAATAAGAACAAGATCGTATGTGAAATCGAAACTGAGAAGAAACTTGTGAATGAGAACATATGTGAGAATTAAAATAGAATGAGTGATAATGAAAAGGGAAATAATAATGATGAAAAAAATTAGATTGCGTTTAGATTAAAATAAAATTACATAAAATTATTATAATTGTAAAACTACCAACATTATAAGTGATAAATGTTATTACAACTGATCTTTGGTGATCAATTATTAAAAGGTTACCTACATTCTTCAAAAAAACAAGTTCCGAATCAGTTGAAGAAGGAACTTCGAGAGCTCATCATGATTTAGAAGGTATTGTTGTCATTTATTTATTCGGTTCATTCACCAGGATTGGCGTCTTATCAAAATGTTCTTATAATCATAATAAAAAATATATATTGCATTAAAATATTAATCTAGCTCTTACGCAGAAATCATTCAAATAATCTTAAAAATACCAAAAATAGTTCATTATGATCTAGAAACCTATGTACTTAATTGGAAATCAACAAAAGGTGAATTTTATTGATTGAAAAACTTTTCGTACAAAATTATTTCACCATTGAAGAAGTTTGAGGGGGGGAAGCGGCAATTTTTTTAACAGTCTAAAGACGGCAAATTCTTAAATCCGAGCCTCAATGTAAGTGTATGACAAAAAGATTAAAAATTAAAGTGATAGTGGAAATTCGAATAAGGCTGAAGATGAGAGTAAGAATGTGACTGAAAGCGAGATAAAGAATCTGAAATATAAATGATGAAATCAAAATTGCGAAAAGAAGGACATGTAAAAGTCTGCGATGTAAGGTATAAGGACGTAGATATACATATAAGCGATAAATAAAAACTTATTTTGTGACCATGAAGAATATTCGCTAAAATCAATCTGTGAGAAGAAGAAACAAAAGCATAAGCTCTATGAAAGAAATTACGCTAGCTTACAAAATTTTAAAAAAAAATTATTCTGAAATTGTCACTATTTTTTTCGTATGTAAAATGGGCCACTGAACTCGAGAAATACACTTGGAATCGTTTCAAATGAAACACACGCCTTTCATTTATCAGACAACAAAAAACCAATTTTCACGTGCAATGTTTGAAATCCGCCGAAGTTACTTTTGGAACACTGAGGTATGAAAGTTTTCCTTAATTTAAAAAAACATAGAAATAATATTCAACGGAAAAAGTGGAAGTAAAAGTCAAAAGATTTCCGAGTATTATTTTTAGTAAAACAAACTTTCACATAAAAAATAAAAGTCAAAATACCCCAAAATAGAAAACCAAAATCTGCAAACGCTCAATATGGCAATGTAACACACATTTTTGCAGAAATCAATACAATGAAAAAGTGGCAACAACATCAACATCAAGTAAAAGAAAAACAATAGCAACCCTAACAACAACACCAACATTATCATCGACAACAACACAAATCATTCGCACCAACAACTTCAACGTTAGAACTTGAGCTTCAGTTTCAGTTTTGGCCACAAAACGTTGGGTGGGACTTTGTTCGCTTACTTTGCAGAGGGTGCAGCAGAAGCAGCAAAAGCAACAAACATGTACAGAGTTTTGAGGAGCTTCGGAGTATAGCCTGCTCCGTAGTAGATGAAGAAGAAATTCCCGGGCAAACGCTTGCGCGCTGCTGCTTTTGATGTTCAAAAATTAATAAGAGTCGTTGATGCTGCTGTTGAACTTTTTTTATCTGTTACATTTGGTTTTTGGACTATTTTTGTTTTTCAAAAGAAAAACATTGTTGTTTTTCGTTTGTTTTGTTACTTTTTGAAGATTTATGCTTTAAACAAAAACAATAAAAACTCAGCTGCAGCAGCTCTCAACGGAAACTTTGTCCATCTACAGTCAGTCATACAGTGCAGCATTCATTTGTTATCCTATTGCTGCTGTATGTCGCTTGTCCTATGTCCTAATTTTGTATGGCTCTTTTCTTTTGCACGATTCGTTTTTCATGTCGCTGATGGCATATGATGCGTTGCTTTCGTTGCTGATATTTTTGCTATTGCTATAGTTGTAGTTGTTTTATCAACAGCATTATTATCATTAGCATCATCATCAATAGCAACAGCAACAGCTTCATTATGATATTTTGTAAAATGGATTAAAAATACAAAATGTAACAGTAACAATGGGAAAAAATAACGGCATTACCACAAGCACTTTGCCGAATTTGCGTTTTACTCTGCAAGAATAAAGTCGGTCATATTATACAAATAATTAATAAAAATTAACAATGAAAATATTATGAAAAACATTCACTGCAATTTTTGACGACATCGGTATTTAATAATTGAACAAAAATTGATAGAAATATCGTTTTTTTTGCAGATCTTTTGTCTTGAATTTCAAATCAAAGATAACTCGAAAACAAACGATGACTTTGAAAAATAGCTGGGAAAAAATGTTCTACATAGCTGGATTTTCGTAATTGCTGCTACTTTGTCTCTACAACATCCGGTGCTATTGTGAATGACTTATCCCAGCTGTTTAAGTTTTCGTAGTTCTATTAAAGGACTCATCATTCGGTATTTGTTTTTACTTCATTTTGCACTTCTTTACGAAGTTACCAAAGCAGATGACGTAAAACAAAAACAAATCAGCAAAATCACAGTAAGTGCTTGTGTGAAATCAATTGCTAAAAACGGGTTACAAAAACAAGATAAGTGAAAAATTGGACTCTTTTTATTCCCGGTATAAAAATTCTAATTACTGAATATTTGTGCTCTTGGGATAGCATTCGTTAGCAACAATAACATCAGCAACAAACAAAAACAAAACAAACATTTAGTTAAATTTGAAACTCAGAAATGAAAAATAAAATGAGAAAAACTTATTTTTCCCAACGCCTATGAAAAGTGAAAATATTAGTGCTTGGAAAAAAAAGGACACACACATATATACATATATACATATGTATATATGTCATCATAGCAGTTTATGTTGTTTTAATGCTCTTGTTGTTGTAACATGGTATCTACATGCATTTAATGTTGCTGATGTTTTTCAACATCGTCATCGTCACTGTCGTCGCCGTTGTCGTTATTTTCATGTTGCTGTTTTTGCTGTCGTTGATGAATATTGCCAGTAGAGTTAGGTGAATGTAGATACTACCTCTTGTTATTGGTGTTTTAGCTATTGCTATTGCTGTTTTTATGTATCAAAATCTAATATTTTCTTACTGTTATTTTTATTTTTTGCTCAAGTTTTTTTTTTTTGCTTCTTTATTTTTGTTATATTTTTAACTCCCTAGTTGCTGCTAAACCGCTGCTAAGCTGTGCCTCAGGCGTAGACAAGTTTAATGATTTATTTATTTTTTTGTTCTTGTTTTAACCGAGTTGTTGCTCAATAGTTGTGAGCAAAATAAAAAACTATGAAAATAGGGAGGATGAATCCCAATAATCTAACCAACTCATACAGTGCGAACAAAGCATGCGGAAACTTGGGGTAATTACGACTTTTGCTACATAAAATTTTTAAGGAACAAACAAACGACAACATGCTTTGAGTAGAAATATTTCAAGGAAAAAGGGAATACTTCTTATCTAAGTGCTTTGGAAAGCACTATTTGACCTTTATGGGATATGTACAATTTTTTGTTTGTAATCGGAGATAATACTAATGGAGACCATTCGTCGTAAATTAAATAATTTTTCTAAAATTCAATGAACATATATGATCTGATGGCATTTTCGGTATATTTGTACTTTCTTCAGTAGATTTGAGTCCTGAAAAATCGTCATCAGTACATTCGGTACATTTGGCTAATTTTCAGTACATTCGACGCATTTGCAGTACATTCTCAGTTGTACATTGTGATTATTTCTAAAAATTCCCATTTTATTTAGTAAATTTACCGCGAAATATGCCTACAGTAAAATTTGCTGACCTCTCATGTTCAAGTATAAAAAGTACATTCGACACCAAAAACTTACATTTGAAGTCTCCTTGCAAAATGCAAATGATATCATTGACGTATTCTACAAGTACTTACCGAAAGTTGAGTAGTTACAAAAAATATTTTTCGTGCTTCTAAGCCTTTTAATAACCATTAAGTAAAAATTTTTAAATTATTAATTTATTTGTAAAACATTGCATATGTATATAAAGTGTAAGTGCTGTTTTGTTAAAATATTATTTGAACGATTTACAAAGGAAACATTTGTTAAAAACTAAATACGCATATTATGCCTTCGCACTTAGCAAACGAATAAATGAGTATTTAGTTTTTAAGAAAACGCTTCTTGATCACAATTACAAATACAAAATGAAGTAAAAACTGTCGATTTACTTAAACTTAGCGAATCATGTACGTTTAAGTTGATGCTACTGGAATATCAGCATCTGATAGCTTAAAGTTATTCTCACCAGCAACTATCAAAGCAGTTTATGTGCGATTTATTTATCTCTAATTAAAACTGTGCTGCGATGCATAATAGTTGTGTGATCAGTACTAGCAAAAATATTCTTAAGTTTTTTTCAGAATTTTGCTTGGATCATAGATATCGCCATCGAAACCATAATATTAGTCATAGTATCGACTATTGATAGTCTCTAAGAATCAGTTAAAAATTGCTAATTCCATTTTGGTATCTGTGCTATGAACAATAACGTCACCAATAGAACTGATAATCAGGTTCTCTTGAATTTAAATTAATACCAGCTTTATTTTTTCCATCTGAATTGAAGGACAATGTTGCATTTTCAATGAAGATTTGTATCTAAAACAAAAATCCGTGGGGATTAGCTAAGAGTTGTTGAGTTATAGGACATTGATTATACAAAATAGAACTCACCCTTCTGGATTGACCAGGTTTATCGGAATCGCAATCACACTCTTTGAAGGGAAGCTAAAAATAATAATATAATGTTTTTAAAAGGATTATTACACATACATATAAATATGATTGTAATATTCACACATAATTTCTTAGAAAATTAGGCTCAAATCAAAAATTGTTAAGATTGCAAAAAAATGTAATAATTTTTCATACTGAATGGGTTTCAGAGGCATCTAATTTTTATTAGTTTTGCTCTTGTATCTCTGATTTTTTTGAATTTCATAATTATACAAAAAAAAAGTGCAACATCGTCTTATAATCTTTTTTTTTTTCATTTTAGTAGATCTGACTACTGTGGAACATGTTAAGTGTTCCTTATTTAAATTGTTTTACTCAAATATATCTGAAAATACGTCGTCTTCAAGAACTTAAAGTTGAAAATTTAAATCTGAACTTTGTGTTACTTACATCCGACGATTGGTGACCTGAACTTTTGCCTTCATCAATAATATGATTTAATACGTCTCCCAGATATTCATCTTCAGGCTTTTTAAAAGTAAAATTTATATTAAAGCCATTGATTCAAGACACAGCTCTTACTAAGAAAACTCAACTTACTGTTAATGTACTACGACGGGGGACTATTTCCTGCAAAGAAATAAATGTAATTAACAAAACTTGATGTGGTAATTTTTAACAAATAAATAACATGTGTTCATTGAAAACAAATGCACTAAACTTGTTAACAAAGATATTTTTGTCAAATCTTTAGACTGACTTTGCCAGATAGCATAAATGTGATTATTTGTATACATTGTATACTTATAAAACTGTATTTTTGATTATTCTAAAAGTTTGTACAGACTTTTATTATTAACCGATTACAATTTTTATTAAATTATGCCGATCTAAAAATTTTTTACCCAGAGATTGATTTAAGTAGGAGTAGAATTTTAAAATTTCTGCTTAAAAGTGAAAAAAAGTGAATATTTTTCCATTTAAATACGAAGGACAGTGGTGTTGTTTGCAAGAAATATTTATGTTGTTGGAAAAGTTATTTTACCCGAATACAGAGACAAAAGCCATATTCTTATGGAAAACAGTACCATATATGCAATTAATTCAGCAATAACTTAGCCACATAATGGTAGTTTTTAATAAGAATAAGTGTAATTGTTTGTTATGCTGAATTCGAATTTGAAAAAAGTTTTGATGCTAAAATTGATGGTATTTGAAAGTGATTTTCTAATCAAATGGGAAAAGGTATACATTAATACTTACATTATATCCTCATAATGCAATATTAATGGCAATTCATCTGTCAACATCGGCTAAGTAGCTTGAAGCAATGAATTTCTATCTTTATAAAGTATACGATCAAATCCCCCAATTTAATTCAAACAAATTTTCTTTCATATCCACTTATAAAAGTTTGCTCTGAAAAGTTTATCAAAATTCCTTTCACTTTAAAAACGGCACGTCATTTGAAATGTTTGTGGCCAAGATTCGTGTTCAGTATTGAAAGCTTCGTAAGAAAAGTGTTTTCATAAAAAAATGAGAGACTCTCCCAAAGTAAACTTATGCCATATGAATTGTCAAAATACTTATGCCACCCCCAAAATGGATTTTTATCTATTAAATATACTGCAGCACTTAAATCAACAAAATAAAAATACGCAGCTTTTTTGTTCTTTTGGACGCCTGGCATGTGTTATTTTTTTACATAAGTATATAGTACCGTTAACATTGACAGTTAGTTATTGCAGAAGGAACACTAAAACGCACATACAGCTTCCAGAACTTTTATCCCTGAATATGTCTCCCAGACATGAATCTCCCTTATTTTCTTAAAGTAAAATTAATACGTCAGCAATGGGTTTGCACACAATGGGCATAGACGTTCTTTTCAACCAACTATAACTTTAATAAGATATCTGAATAGTTTAGTTCTAACAGTAAACGATTGGAATTTTGCTTCATTCAAAACATAATTTGCTTATGATTGACAAAAAAGTTACGCGCCACTTTAGCAATGGAAAGGAAGCAGGATTTTTTTCTAAATATTATCCTTTAATTAAATTACCTGTACATAATTTTGGTTCGAAAAATTGACGTTTGGTCGTTTCGTTGCCTGTTAAATTTGTTAAATAAAAACTTAATTAGTTAAAATATTTATTTATATTATATTATTATATATTTTTTTTATTTTATAAGACTATTATACAAAATCTCTCAAAATCACTTAGACTAAGAATTTTACATTTAGTTCAGAAAACAAATTACATACACAAAACATAGGGTGCCTACTGAAAATCTAAAATTTTCATCCTCCTACTTTAGCCAGTTTTTGAAGAAACAGAAAAATATTTTCAGATTTAATAAACATCCAATAGGACAACGCTTTGCCTGAGTTTGAAGTAAATCGATTTTGTTCGATTTTTGGCTGAGGACGAATGTTTTCTTTTTTGACGATAAATTGATATTTTTTCCAATTTTTTCTTTTCAATTTTAATAATTTTTAATCATAATTTCAAAATCAAGCAATCCCTTTTGCTTAAATGTATGAATGTTTAATGTTTAAGATCAATACATATATTTCAATGCGCTTGAATTCCGATGTACAACATTCAAAATTATAAGAATTTGAATAAGGGACAAATTATGGTTTAGTTTTCCTCATGAACATTTTTTTTTTTTTTTTTTTGCTCAAACATTTTGCATTACTTACATCTGGTGTATTATATCCTTGAAAAATGCGTCCATCACCTGAGCCATTAGGTATGTTCGCCAAACGTGAAGCTCCCTTAATTAGAAAAGTAAAATTTATGTGTTAGCTAATTCATTTTCTGTTTTGCATTTGATTAACGGTAATTTGAGTTAAACTTAAAAATTAGCCATATTACCTTTATTATGGTACTTTAAATTTTTGTCAATATTTTTTTTTTTATAATTTTCAGAAAAACCAAAATAGGAACTTAATACTTTCTACTTTTTCTGAATTTTTTGAAAATTGTTAATAAAAAAGTTTTCAAAATTTGGAAAAAATAGAACGTTTTTCGATTCTATTGTAGTATTATTATATAAAAATGTAAATAAAATATCTCGTAATACTAATAAATAGTTCTAGCGGACTTGCATGTTTAACTCAAAATATCCCTGACCCCATGGAAATTAGAAAATTATAAGATTTAATGTTCTGTCAAATTTTTTCGAGAAAATAAAACCACTATTCTTAAAAGAATTTTTGAGTGCGGTCAAATCTTTCCTCGAATAGAACTTTTTATCAGATTTCACTAATTTAGCATTATCTGAGAGTTTCCATAACAATGTAACACCAACAGTACCATTTTTTCTCAGTAAGTTTGTTAAATCGTCCGTTTTCTCCAATGTGTGCTTTATTCATTTTGACACATTTGAGAAAATGGATCAAGAACTTTGTTCCCCAAGCTTATGAGTTTAAATTGTTCACTGATCTAAAAATGCAATTCTTACACGTAAAGTTGACGTGAAAATGTTGTTTCGACCATCGGCTCTCTGTAAAAAATTATGAAGAATTATTTTCATTAGAAATATTTAAGATTCTATAATATACTAACACGATTGCGCATACAAGATTCTGGAGATGGCTTAAAAAGTAAAAAACATATTTAAAGCATATATTTTTGAAATATTTCATTTATTTTAACCTTGAACTACGATTAATATGCATATTTATAATTATTCACAATTATGTATAGTACATGACTTACATTTGGGAAACCGTCTTCATGAAAACTATATCCATCATTGACATTATTTGATATGGCACTCAAATGTGCGCCTTCCTTCTGTTTAAAACATAAGATTGTATGGGAGTGTTTTGTTTGAAGAAAATAGTTTATATGATTATTTTAACATTTAAAGATATTACATGTATTTCCAGACACCAAGACACATAACTTTCGAATTTTGTATAACTTTAATGCTTCAAGTTAAATAGCTAAGAAGCCTAAAAGCTTTAGTAACTAAACTCTAACATTATTATTATTATTAATCAACTGTCATCAAAACTGTAACTATTGAAAGTCAGTTATTGCTGTCTGCTGCATAAAGTTCAAAAGCCGAAGCAACAGCTCACGAAGAGCGAGTGTGTTACTTTTATTTTAAATTAAATCGTTTTTACATTACTGCGCAGTCACAGTAGAGTTCGCAAACTATCGATGGCGCTATCGATACAATCGACAGTCTTGCACTATCACGACTATCGATTGCTTATGATACACTTTCGATAGTATTTATATTAATTTTTCATCTTAGAATTGTTTTCGTACTTTCGATAATATTAAATAACACCAGTGTTTCAGTGTAATTGTCATTTCTGCAAACGCGTTTGATTGAATTTTACGTAAGAGTAAGGGTAGATAAGTGGTTGGCCTTCAACCATGGCTTGGTTGCTGTTGTTGTAATTGTTATTGATTTCGTTGTTGTTGTTCACGTCGCTGTAGCTGTAGTTGTCGATAAATATATTGTTTTCAAAAAAAATTTATGAATTCATTTTTTACATTCCGGTAAAAAATGGGTTAATAAAAAAAAATTGGTACGTCATTGATACGTCATTTTAAAGCAAATGAATTGAGATTTATACATTTATACATTTTTTGGGAAAAATAACGGTTTCTATAAAAAAATGCAAAAATTTTACAAAAATAGTCATATCTCGAAAATTGTACAATGAATTTCTAAAGCTTTATTTGAAAATTGAGATGACTATACTTCCGAAGCTAGATCTGACCAAAACTTTTTTTTGCAAATTTATTTTTTATTCTTATAGTGCTACTTCCCCTAAAAAAGTAAAAAAATTCGGAGGATTTTCGTCAAAGTAAACTTGTTTCACCATACTATCGATGTTATCGATGGTTAGCGAACAAACTATCATCCACTTGCGAACTCTAAGTCATAGCACAATTTTTGCTGCTGTTACTTATTCTTGCGCAGCAATTCAAGCAATGTTATTGATGTTATTGCCATTTACTTACACTTGAATCATATTGATCGAGAGATCCAAATAGGGGAATATTAGGCCCATACAACATCGGCGCAGTCATATAGTCCATCGGTCTGTAGGCATTGTTGGTTGCTTCCTATGAAAAAAGGATAGAGAGAGGTAGATTTATTAACGTTATTTTTATTTAATAGTTTTTTTAAATCTCGGGACTAACTAAATATATAAATTTGTATTTGCTCGAAAGACATTGAGTTAACCCATATCGTTCCAAAAAATTCAGGGAGTTTTTTTTTTAAATCATTGTGATGGGTAAAAACCTGACCATGACAAATTTGAAAAAATTGGTGATTGTTTTTTCCCAGAATTGCAGATTGAAGATTGATTCGTTAACGCATCAATGGCCACTTCCCATAGTCTCAACATCTTTATATAAATGACAAAGTCGGGTTATTTACACCATTTATAACTCAAGAACGTCTGGACCGATTTCAATGATCTCTTATTTGTTGGATTCCTCTCTGCCTTAAATAGAACATAAGCTATGAAACTTTTATTTAAGCTGCATATTTAGGGTGGCCCTCATTCAAGAATTTTTTTAAAATATCATTTTCGCAAAGACCACTTAATCGATTCACATAGAATTTACACCACGTGTCGATTATGTACATATGTATACATATATTATTAATGTTATTGTCATTAACTCACATATTGATCGACAGATCCAAAAAGGGGTATATTAGGCCCATACAACATCGGCGCAGTCATAAAGTCCATAGGTCTATAGTCAACGTTGCTTGCTTCCTATGAAAAAAGCAAAGAGAAATGTAGATATATTAATGCTTTTTTTCATTACTCACATATGACTCATATCGATTGAGAGGTTCAATAGGAGAACTACTAGGTTCAATCACAATCGGCAAGTTTCTATAGTCCATAGGCTTACGAGCATCTTTGGTAGCTTCCTTTGATAAAATCCAAAGAGAAAAAAAAAATTTTGTAGATTTGCTATCAATAATTTTTTTTATAAATCTCGAGATAGAGTAAAGAAATTCAATAAAAAATGATTGTTCCTGCATTGTTTTCTATGCATTTCAAGTATAGCAGATGGCTTTTGGAAATAAAAATAAGTAACTTGGCATATTTTTTATGATTTCTAATTTATTTTTTTTAAACGGAATTATGTCCATTGATCGAACTAATCTGTGAACTACTTTTATACCCTACTTAACTCTACTTAATTTGTGATTAAAAATATTTTTTTATTAAAATATAAGTAAGTATACCCTTTGTATTTGCTCAAATGACATTGAGTTAGGGACATTTGTCGTTACTTTGGGCATTTTTCAAGGTAGTCACATTGGACTATTGCTTTTGATAATTTATATCAACAACTTACTAGCAGCTTTAAGTTATTGTATCGTTGTAATCCACATAAGCTGATCATTAGCAGAGAGTAGTTGTTAATCGTTATCCTTGTTGTCTATAACTTTGAGCTCCCAAGGTTTAATTTAAAAGATTCATACAATACCGTCGACGCCAGTTTGGCTAACTTTATTGAAACGTTTAGAGTCAATCATATTCTTACCTCATATAATATTTTTCTTTAGTCTGCCCGTTTTATTTATATTAGCAAATAGCACTACTTACATATGGTAAACCTTTTCCTGAACATTTCGGTCTAGCAATCTGAGTATACGATGTGTTTTCCAGAAATGAGTCTTCCTTCGGCTTAAAAGAAAAATTTGTAAATGGGAGCGTTTTATATATGTACATATGTATGCGACAAATGTGGACTTGAAGATACGTTTATATCCCACATAATACTGATTTCTTTTATAAATAATTGTTGTTATATAATTTTTATACAGTTAGCTGATAGTTCGGAGATGAATGAGATCGAATTTAATTTATTTCTTTCAAAGAAATTTTAACTATTTTTCCACATTAATAAAACAATAAACAAGAAACATGGGAGTTATTATTATCTTATTAAATTTTTCTCACACAAATTTTATTCATGAAACTTTGACAGACATTGTATTATCTACATATCTTCCGCTGAGTGAATATGTTGATATCGTTTATGTTTTACTTTTCTTACAAGAGTTCGAATTATAAGACAAAATTGTTGAAAAATGTGCCGTGTGTACTAAACTCATAAAAGTAAAATATTATATTAGAGACTTACTTCTGAAATCATGGTACTGTTCAATCCAATATGTCGAGCAAATTCTCTTAACTTGAAAATAAAAAAAGGAAAACTTTAAGTTATGGGTGATCCTTAGTGAGCAGCAGTTGTTTTGAATGAAATAAAATGTAGTGATTATTTTACATGGTAAGCATGCGAGCTAATAAAATTAAAGGAATAAATATTACGATAAATTCTTAAACTGTTTAATTAAAAAAAAATCTGTATTGCTAAGACATTTCTAGGTAAGTTCTCATAATTTTAAAAATAAAATACAAAAAAATGTGAATTGAGTGTCAAAAACAACACTGTAATCCTTGGACCTAAGATAAGTTCACATTAGAGGTAAGTAACTTCAAAATTTTAACTTTTATATTAAGTGAAATATTTTTCGATTTTTTGAAAGCTTCAATGAAAAAAGTCCATCTTTTTCTAAGTATTTCGTTACAAGGAACAAACCACTACAAATAATGATTGCTACATATAAATTTTTCACAAAAGTTTACAGAAGAAATTGTTTTTATTTTTGTCGTTAGATTGCATCAATTGTTGGTCGATTTCATCTTTAACGTGGAGAGACTTAAACAAATTTATAGAAATTGTAGTTTCAAATTATTTGACCTGGAGACTCCAGAAATCTTAGTATATACTGGCTGTGGCTTTTATAAATTACTGCAATATTTATTAATCTAATGTCAATACTAAAATTTTAATAAACATTCACTTACATTACGAAATTGCTGTTCCTGTCCTGTGTTCTAAAAATAAAAATTTCGTTAAAAATTTAATACATCATAAAATATAAGAAAAAGTTTTAATTACGGACATGCTTTGATAACTATTTCTAAAATTTTTTAAGCCAACACTTACCAAAGATGCGTCGAACAGAGACTCATCAGCAATTGTAAATGAGGAATCTAAGTCCTAAAAAAAATCATAAGAATTTGTTAGTTAGCTTTGCTGCTATAGATGTTGAACAAAGGGCAGAGCAAAGTTACTAAAAGTGTACCCAATGAAAAAATATATTTTTAGAAAAAACTATATGTTCAGATGACAAAAATTAATTTTGAAATTGGTAAGAGAGAGATGCTTAGAGCTAACTATACTGATAGACTTGGAGTGAAGTAAACAAAAAAGTTCAAGATTTTGGAGGAGTGAAATTGAAAAATTCGCCAAACGGTTAAAGGGTTGTTCATATATTATGTACCGTTGTTTTTCAACATTTTTGGCTCTTCGTGACACAACCTGTCACATAAGCACAATCAAAAATTGCCACGGACTGCCACATTTCCCAAACTCCCACTTAAGGGCGTTATGTAATATATGAACTACACCAAAGGCAAAAAATTTTTTCATCGAATGGAATATGTGTAAGTCTTAGTTAAATATCAAATTTTAAAGAAGACTATTTTGTAAAGTTTTTCAATAAAACGTTTTGGTTGTAGTTTTTAAAAATTTCTAGTCGAGATTGAAAAACCTTTAATTTCCAAGTATTAAGCTTATCAATTAACTAAGTAATAACTATTAATTTGTAAGCATATACTCAAAATATTGGCTACATTTCTGTTAAAGCAATTTAAATTGATATTCATTTCAGTTGTACTGAAAAATTAATAAATAAATTGAAAAAAAGTGCAACTGTATTGAAAAAAGTACTGAAAAAAGTACAATTGTACTGAAAAAATTTTATTTATTTTGAAAAAAGTACAATCGTACTGAAAAAAGAACAATTGTACTGAAAACTTGAGCGATAGAAGAAAACTTAATATCACTTGCACATATCGTTACGTGCATAAGAAATGTGTTGTAGCCATATAGTATTATTCGTAACAATGGAGCTCGAATGTGTTTCAAATTTATTCGCTAAATAAATGAAGGGCAATAAAAATTTATTCAAATCGATACGTACCATACCATGTGGTGGTGTTTCATTCCACAAATAGTTAGAACCACTCATATCTTGTTCTGCCTATATGTTTACCATGAAATAAAGTTAAAATCAAAGTGACAATATTGCTTCTGAATTAAAAATGGATCAAACGTATTCGGTCAAATTATGCTTATACCAAAAATTCGGTGCACTAATTCCAATGGCATCATGGTTTTAAACAAGTAACGAACCCAACTTTCCAGTAAAATCAACAAATATAAATTTTAACTTTTACTTACTCGACGATTCATACATTGTTGGCGAGGCATTACAGTTGGAACTTGCAAAAACCGAACTGCACCCTTAAAGTATTAAGAGAAAAAATGTCAGCAATATTTAACTAGCACTAGAGTTAGCTCTTAAATAAATGGTTTCATTAACTAAAATTAATAAAATACAATATATAAATTTTTTATATACTAAATTACCTCTGGTGATCGATTCCTTGTTGCTTGTCTGCCATCTTGCCAAGTGCTTGCCATTGGACACTGCACAAAGAAAAATCAGATAAAATTGTATTTTTTTTTTTTTTTTGCTACTTCAACTGTAAATTATTACTTACCCCTAATCTTCTTTGAGGACTGGGTGTTCTGGACCGCTAAAATTAGGAAAATTTTTGATTATAAAAGTTTATCATCTATCTAATTGCTGTTTCTTTCACGCAATGCATTTAGATAAAATGTCTAATAAAGAGAGAAGAGACGATAAATTTACGATACCTTGCAATCTCCTCTTCAAATGGTATGTATCTTTTGAATGAAATTTTGAGTCGGGTCGTCTGATGTTTCCTCGAAATTAAATATTTTATTGAGATTGCATAGGCTCCATAATTAATCGTCTATGTTCACAGTTTAAAATTTTAATCAAATTTTCCAACCATTTTTTAAATTTTTTTCAATAATTTTAAATGAAATTTAAATAAAAATTTTGCCGTTTAAGTTTTCACTCTTTGTTGGCGCCAAGCATAACATAAATACCAAATATTCTACTGTATAAAAGTGTCTAAAACTCTGCATAGCATATTTCCAATTTACTTACTGAACATGAGCCTTGAAATTGTTGCTGTGGTTCAGGTGCACTGGGACACTTAAAGGAAAGAATGAATTTTCAATTATTGCCTACTAGCTAAGACCAAGAGCTTGTGAATATCTTTAGGGAGGTATTTTCTATAAGCTGAATTATTTTTTTTGGTATATTTTTATTACATCAAGTAACAAACTGTTAAGTTTTGTCAAGAATATCCTCAAAAATTTCACGAGCTCTTGAACTAAATACAATAACTATAACCAAACAGACCGTAACTCTAAAGTGCCATAGAAAGAATTTTATATATGTATCTTAGGTATTGCACCTAAAAGTGCATTCTGAAAAGTTTCAAAAGCTTGCGTTATTATTAAACTTACAATAGTAAAATTTTAAACTACTCGTATATTGAGCGCGTTGAGTCTAAACATTAACATTTTGTATTCAAGATATACAGAAATAAGATATCGATCGTGATCAAAATACGACATTTCTTTAGTGAATAACAAGAACTTTTTGTCGAAAAGCAGAGATGACACAAATTTGCACTTACGAATAAATCGCAAATTAAATGTTTCACAAGTTTAAGCAGTTTATTGCATTCGGAAGTTTATATGAATATCGTTTCGAGTGCACTCATGTAGACCTCTAGTGCATATGCTTAAATATTTCAAATTAGTATCATATCCTGAAAAAATGTCTTACACTTCTCATACATTCTCTATCTGGTTGTCCTGTCCAAGAAACTGCTTTTTGTTGATTTTCCCAGTCAGCATAGCTTTTTGCCAATATCAACTATGATTAAAATCGAAACGTTAAATTTGTTTAGTTGTCAATTATCTGAATACAAATAAAACAACTTTGAAAATAAGCAAATAATGGTGTTAGTAAAATCATTTTCATCAAAGCTTAATACGTTTTTATGCCCAAAATCATACACAAATTGAATTAAAAATCACTAAAGTATTTGAAATAAGTATGATGAAGTTTTTACGTAAAATGTAAAATAATTAATAAACTCAATTAATAAACGATAATTCAGCTATCATATCATTTTATTTCAAAACATATTTTTGATATTATTACGGGTTCAATATTTTTCGACAATCATTCATGATCAACTATTTAAATAAGTTTTATTTATATTTGCAAGATATAGGTAATTGTTAATAAGGATCCCTGACCTACCAAAGGTGTATGCTTTGAAATAACAAAATCTTTTCAGTGCGTGTTTTTCTAATTTAATTGAACTAATATTTATGTATGAATGTATATAATTCTGGTTGGACTCTGAGAAAACATTATCATTAAGACACTCATGTATATTATACTATAAAATACTTACACTTGCTTGCAGTGCAGCACTCTTTTCAGCACGTGCATTTTCCATCATTTGCTAGAAATATAAATATAAAAAATGTATGTATGTATGTATGTATATTGCAAAACTAATTCACAAAACTTAAAATCCAAAGCAGCATTAATTTCAGTTGAATGAGACAATCATGAAATATTTAAAGCGGCTGAAATAAATTATGAAATGTAAATATTGTTTGGGAGGGGGGCCTCTGAGTTACAGGGGTTTTAAAAAAATGCCAGTGGAACAAAATGGGTAGGTTTCATTAGGCATTTAACTCTTTAATTTGTTTTGAAAAAAATTTAATTTAAATTTGATATTTAAGTTACTGTTAACGCTGGTGATATGAGGCATTACAAATCAAAACGATAGCAGCTGTATCGTGCAGTAATTTTAATGATGTACCGTTAAACATTTTGTCATAAGTCAACCATTGTTGTTCTACTTATAATTTGTTTAAGCTTTTAAAGAAGAAGAAATAATTTATAATATTCTTATCTCTGCAAACATCAACTAAGCAAAAAAAAACTAAGATATTAATAGATTCAATGAAAAACTAAATACAATAAAAATGTAAAAGAAAATTTTCGAAAGACATTAAATGTTTCATTCATTTCAAACAGGACAATGTAAATAGTACTCAGGATAAATGTAGTATTCGGAGAAACTTGAAAGTCTCCCAATAGGATATTAAATTTATAGAACTATTTTTCTAAAAAATCATCTTGTTTTTTAACTTTTTACCTTTTAATTTTTAAGTACAAAATCTTTTTGAAATTAATACATTTATTTTTTCGTAAATTTTTAAAAAATTTGATGCAACAATCGTTCCACTTATGGCAAAATTATTTATGATACATTTCAGCTAGTCAAATTGATAAGTTAAGTCAGAGATCTCAAGGTCCAGATCTTTTTGTTTTGAATTTTATGGTCCATATATATATTTCTATACCAGCCCACCCCTTCTGTATGCATTTAAAATTGATGAGCAAAGTGAATTTGTCGCGTAGGCAGAGCTTACAAGTTTTTTAATTTGCTTAAAGGTTCTTCTTCTTAGACGAAAATTGAAGAAGTTACGTTTAACTTTCGGATTTGACATGATTTTGGTCTATCCGTGATAAAACAAATATTCTCTTACCGATTTATATGGATCGTTGGATGAAGTATATTGTTGTTGTTGCTGCTGCTGCTGCATTTGTACTTGCTGTTGCATAAAAATAAAATTTTTATGATTAAAAATTTTATTATTATAAATTAAAAAAAAAATTTCAAAATATTATTAAGTAAAATGTATACACGTAAAATAATTGTGAAAAAATGAAATCAAAACTGAAAAAAATTATGTTATATTGACCAATTTTTTGTACATTGCGATGGTACCACAACGGAAACGTAGTAAATCTTAAATTGCCATAAGAAAAAAATACATATTTAGTAATCTATTTATTTTATTTATTCATTTAAATATTAATCTACCAGGTGGTAAAGACCCACGTTGATTGCAAATTGAAATACTGAATAACTAAAGATGCATATGATCATAAATTAATTACATTTATATATTACAAATCGAATTGTGTCCGTAAAAAGTTATGTGTGAAGAGGTATAGAAAAAAGTTAAAATTTTCTGAGATTGCGAGCTCGGATATCAAATAGATTAAGTGCTAATAAGTTTTAACTTTTTTTTAATGTTAATTTTTTGCTTAATTTTATAGAATAAAATATGGTTTGGTTTCGAGAACATTACCTAAAGACCAGCTCTCTAATGAGATAGATGAAGTTTAACTTTAAACTGTAGATCATAGATGGGCAAAATTTTGGAAGCAAGAGCCATTCACAGCAATAGCAACATTTACAACAACAGTAAATTAAATAAACCACAAAAAACCAAAAGCCTATTCCAAGAAGCAAACAAGAACAACATGAGCTGTCCTCAATGTGCGCATTGTTGTTTGCTTGTTCAGACACAAATCTTATACATACTTCTATGATTTTTTTTTATCTGAAGATAACCAAAAACAACTGACGTTGAGTTCAATGAAAAATTGAAGTTAATTTTTTTGACACAGTTTATTAAAAGGAACGTTCGTGATCAAGTTTTCAAAGACAATTGTGTGTAGCATCAACTTTATGAGATCTATGCCATCTATAAATTGCATCGAGAAACTTTTGCACTCTCTGAATTTGTGATATGCAAAATAGAGCAATGTTGTAAGTGGCATAAATCATACAGCACAAATTTTAATTTTATGTTTAATTTTTAGAAAATGATTAGATAAATGAAATCATTTAGCAATGTAATTGTAAATAAGAAAATATATACAAAGTTTAATTAAACAATATGTAAGAAACAGTTTATGCTGGAATCTTTGCACATAACAGATCTACAATTTGAAAAAAAAAGAAATTCATTTGAATGTGTATTTTCACATATACATATAGGTATAGAACAAATAGAAATAGTAAAAAAATTTGACAGATTGTTATCATTGGTTGCACCAAACTGCATTAATATTAAAAGTACACGGAAAAACCTTATATTGGGCCCTTAATGCCATATATAATTTAATGACATAGTTGAAAATAATGAAAATTACAGAAATAAAATGTATATTTTTATAAGTTACAGGTCACATTAGGTTTCTTAAATGTATTCGAATTTTGCACAACTAAATTTTCTTAAAATTTATGCTTTTTTGTGTTCATCAAGACACATTGGACATAAATGAGACATGAATTTTTTGAAGAAGAATCATCTCAAAATTAACTTTTAGAACATATATATCTTATCTGTCATGCCTGTTTAGATCAACGGAGGTGGCGACGCTGATGCGTCAGTTAAAAATGCATTTACAAGTTTTTAAATACAACTTTCAATTTAATTTATTAAGCTATATATAGTCAGAAATGATAGCGCAAGCAAGGAAATTTATGTATTTTATATACAAAAGTGAAAGCAACAACTAGCATGCGTTCTTTTTGTTTTACGCTCAGAGAGAGTATGTCAACTTTGTGAATTTCATTGGTGAACTTCAATTCATTGTCATATGTAGAAAGGTTGGCATACATATATGAAAACTATCTCGGAAGAAAAGTGTTCGAGATAAAAAACTGTAATTTTCTTACGCATGCTTTTCCTGCTCCAGCCAAAGCATCAAATATAGATGCGGGATGAATTTTTTCTTCTGCTCCTACCACAGTTCTAGCCATAGGTAAGGGATTAATTGTTTCTTTTACTTCTCTCACAGGAAAAATTGTAGATGTGGGATATATTACTTCTTTTGCTTGACTCACAGCTTCATCCCTAGATGTGAGTTCAATTACCTTCGCTGCTACTTCGACAGCTGTATTCATAGATTTTTGTTCTACTGCTTCTCCTACTTTCCTCACAGCTTCACCTATAGATGTCAGCTCTATAGCTTCTTCTGCTACTTCCACGGATTTATCAGTATCAGTATCTTCTGATACTTCCAAAGCTGCATCCATAGATCTTGTCTCTATTGCTTCTTCTGCTATTTCCAAAGATTTTTCCGTAGATGTGAGCTCTACCGCTTCTTCTGCTACTTCCAAAGCTGTATCTATATATGTGAGATCTGTTGCTTCTTCTGCTACTTCGACAGCTGCATCCGTAGATATGGTCTCTGTTGCTTCTTCTGCTATTTCCAAGGACTTTCCCGTAGATCTGAGTTCTATCGCTTCTTCTGCTATTGCCAAAGACTTATCCGTAGATGTGAGTTTCATAGCTTCTCCTACTATTTTCAAAGATTTATCCGTAGGTGTGAACTCTACCGCTTCTTCTCCTACTTCAAAGGATTTTTTCGAATATGTGACTTCTATCGCTTCTTCTGCTATTTCCAAAGGTTCAACCAAATATGTACCCTCTACCGCTTCTTCTGCTAATTCAAAAGATTCGTCTATCGCTTCTTCTGCTGCTTCCACGGCGTCATCTATAGGTATGAGATCTATTGCTTCTTCTGCTACTTCTAAACGGTTAACCGAATATGTAAACTCTACCGCTTCTTCTGCTACTTCAAAAGATTCATCTATTGCTTCTTCTGCTGCTTCCACAGCATCATCTATGAGATCTAACGCTTCCTCTGCTATTTCCACACCATCTTCAGATGAGGGATACATTCGCAATGGATCTTCTTCTCCTGCAAGAGCTCTTGCATTTTTGTCATTTTCTTTCACAGCGTCTCCCATATTTCATAGTTTTTTAGTCATGCTCGATATTCACTTTAACAGTATCCTTGGTAAAATGACTGAATCAAACTTTTAGTAGCTTATGGATTTCATTATCCAATAGAAGAGTTGCTTTGATGATGTTTTAACTGCGAATTTTTTAATATTTTTTACGAAAATTTTGAAGAAAAACAAATTTTTGTCAAAATAAAATTTAAAATGAAACGTCAAAACTTTGAAATACCCAGCAAAACATTACTAGCCACATTGAATTTTTGAGTAACCCTGCAAATTCGTAAGGAATTCATATCGCTGTATCGATAATATTTACATTCTCATTACGCAAACTATTTTGATTTTTTTACGATGTAACAATTTGAAATCGTTACGGCGTATCCGCAGCTACGACTGAATAACGTCGCTAAAACAAATTTTTTGTTTCTAAGTAATATATAAACAGGTGCGCCCTGATAATGAAATATAAAATATACCGATTTCATATATAAACATTTAAAAAATTAATCGCATCGAACATATTATTAACCTTTATTACACATTTTGGCAATAACATTAATTTTTTTCAGATTTTTCAACATTTAAAAAATAATTTTTTTTAGCAAAATTATGAAATCGCTTAGAAAAGTCCAAATAGCTTCACTATACTTTCATGTCTGGGCATGAAGTAGATTAAAATTCTTTGGAGAGTAATGTTTTTTATCCTTGCAGGATCTAACAAAATGCAACCTATGTAAGGTAAATCCGAAAAATTCGCTACAACAACAGACACCTTCATATTGAACGAGCATCACAATAAAAGGACTTGAGTTTACTAATAAAACTGAAACATAGAGTTTATGATAATACTATGGACCCCTTTGGTCTATGTGAGGCTAAACGGCTGCCTCCAAAACCTAACCTAACCCACTATGTAGGTTCAACACAAATACCCTGTATGTAGGGTATAAAAAATAAAGTCTCGGGGTAGGGTTTTTTTCTTCCTTTCTCAAATAAAATTGACTCGCTGCATACAGAAACTGCCTTTATAATTTAGCCCCTATAATGGTTAAAAGTATGTACAAAAAAATTACAACTCTTTTTATTTACTAAACTAAGAGCAAAAAAAAAGCTTGTTTCAGTTACATGTCAGCAATTGTATATTGCATACAAAATCAACTTACAACAGGCGTTTTTCTGTTTTTACGTTAGAATATTGGTGCTTATAAGTCGACTGTGTTGAGGGTCAATATAACATAATATATGTAAAACCTAACTCAGCAGTAAAAATCTGAAAAGAAATACAATAATTAACTTACACTTTCGATTTTTGCATCTCCTACAGCTCCTTCTGTAGATTTGTGATCTTTTGGTTTTTCCACTGTTATCTTTGGCACATTCATAGATGTGGGAGGAGTTGTTTCTATTGCCAAAGTTGTTGGATGTATTGTTTTTTCTGTTCCTGGCACAGCTGCGTCCACAGTTTCTTTCTTAGATGTAGAATTTATTTCTTCTTCTGTTTTTTTCGTGGTTCCGTCAGTTGATGTGGGATCTTCCCCACCCACAGTTCTTGTTTTACTCTCGCCTTGTTCCATGCTAGCTTCATCTGCCATAGCTTCTTCCAGAATTTCGGGAAGTACCATTTTCATTATAGTTTTAAGAACAGAGGGGTAACGAAATCTTATATACAGGCAGCAGTACTACAGGCTGTTGATGCTGTATTAAAAACAAAAAATTATCATAAAATTTTAATTGCAAATATTAATTTGGAAATTTATTTATCTGGCAAAGTTCGTTGCAAAATAGTGCAAAATATTTATTCACAAAGAAAAGTAAATTTTTGAAAATAACTAAACTATGTAGTTCACTAACTTCTTTCAACATATTTTAATTTTAAACTAATTGAGTGAATTTTTTGTTAGCATCCTATGCAAGGACATTCTAAAATCCTGACCTATCTAATGTTATGTCTGAAATTTCTTGAGATAAAAGGTAGTCGTTTATGCAATCGAACAAGAAATTAATTATCAAACAACGTCTTCTTGTTATCGCAAGAAATACAAAACATATTTAGTCCTTTGCTAACGTTTCAAGTTTTTTACTCAAGCGCTTTAGCATTACCTCCGATATGACTTATCCAAACCTTTAATAGATTATTTTATTCCATTTTCCAATGGAAGTATTGTTTGTTGTTGCTTCACAAATCAGCGCTTAATGATTTATATTCATATGATGTTTAAACTTTGAATTTGGAAATATTTCAGTCAAAGAAAATCATAATTAAAAAATTTCAATAATTTTACACTAAAAATTTTGAAAACAACAAAGCTTTGTCAAAATATAATTTAAAATAAAACGTCAGTGACATTGAAAACTTACAGTGATTTTTCAATTCCCAGCAAATAAAATATCATCCAAAAACTCTCTTTCATGAATTTATTGCAAATAAAATCGTTTTTATTCTGTAATTGGATGATGATTGAAACTTAAGTGCAAGTATTCTGCAGTCAAGTATTATCCGGTGTATCCGATGGCTCTTCTCTTCGATGGCCGTATAAAAAGATCAAAAAAAACTTTTGATTATTTGCGTGATAAATTCCTCGATCAACGATTTTACATGCTTAATATCAAGCACTGTCGTAAGGTTGCAAGAACCTTGGGGTTGAAGTCAGCAATTTAATAAAGGCTATATCAGAGATAACTACATACATATAATATTTCCAGCTAAAATGTTTATTTGAAACTTTTAAATAAGAAAATGTTAATTATCATGCTTATAAAGCATTTTTAAACCAAACACTTTAAAAACTTTTTAATACAAATTAATATTGTTTATTTTTTTATTGTTTTGGAAAATATTTCTTAAACACATTTAATACAGAAGGCAGCATCTAATTATGCTTTGGCATGGGTTAACCCAAATGTTATGCATTCAATTTGTTTAGGGATATTATATATTTTGCATGTGATACTACTACTTAGCTCATTTCGTTTACCACATTATATCTCATACAGAACACTCGTACCATTAATATTTTACTCACACGTCCCATTAGACACTTGAAGCTCTATTTTTTTTTTTAGACTCCTTTTATTTTTGCGGTGGGCTTTAGAAAAGCTTTTTATCATATGAATTTCAGAAATCTACTAATTATGCAAATAGGACTTAGGTTGTGTCCTTGCAACATGACAACATTAGAGAAATTAATAACGCTTTTACATAACACTGACCCACATCTCAATTAACAAAGAGGAAGTGGCTTAAAGGAGGACGACAAAACGTAGACGCAAAGTATCCTGTATGCAAAAGAAAATATGCAAAAACTCAAAACAGAGATGACAAAACTGTGAAACAGAAAGAGATACAAAAAAGACTTCAAATTTCTGAAATACATTTCCATACAAAATCCAAATGTAAAGAAAAAAAGATGAAAACAAAAAAATGCAAAAAGTTTTCTCAGTAACATGCATAATAAATCCATAAGGAACAAAGTATGTGAAGTAACGAAAATCGAGTCGCATTGAATTGTTTTTTTTTTCGTCATTTTTTTTTTTGTTTTTTTTTCTTTTTCATCTTTCTAATTTTCCTGCATATTTCTTTCAGCAGGTTCTACCGCTGCGTTTGGTGTTGCGATGTAGAATACGCTTCGATTATGCAGATTAAATATTCAGAAAATACAAAATAAGTACAACAACAACAAAAACCAAAACAACAGAAACAAAAACAAAAACAAAAACAACTGAAATGACAATAACAAAATCAACAAAAGGGAAAAACGCACAGTATTTCAATGAGGAAAAGTTTTAGTTGTTGCCGCACAGTGGAAATTTTGTTTGAAAATGTATCCTCCGATAAATGCAAATTTGCCTAGACTCAAATATTAAATTGTATTTATATCTGTGAGTGAAATATGTAGCTTTACTAAAAGATGTGCTAAAATTTTATTACACTAGTAAAACAATAATAAGTGCTTTTATAAAGTTTAATTCAAAATATTATATAGTTCACAATGTATGCTGATTCAAATGCTGTCTTATGTACAAATACAACGATACGATACTTTAATGCATCGACAGCTATTAATAGGAATAATTCATTTTTTAATGTGTTATCTAATAGTTTGTTCTTAAAGGAATTGAAATATTTTCCACTGTGCAATAAAGAAAAATTCTCAACAATGAAATTAAAAGAAGTACAAAAAACAAAACAAAGCTCCAACAAGAAAAAAAAATACCCAACACTCAAACAGTTTTATTAAAACAACCATACAACAATACACCACCACCCTTTGAAAAACCGTTCGCCTAAAATGCTGCCATCTAAAATAACGTAATGCTCTACTACAAACGCATATTCTGAGCAACAACAAAAAAGTTACAAAACCCCATCTCTCGACAGCCATTCCCTTGCACACAGAGTTAACAGGCAAAGTGCAAAGAGTGTGAAGTACGAGAAGCTGTTTCTGGCTGAGTTTGTGACTGAGACCGGGCCTCTTTAAGCACATTTGAACTTTAGCGAAATTTTAAGGTTTTTTTTTCGGCAAAAACATCGACATTGGTAGCGCAGCACAATCATCTGCAATGGATGCTTGCAAATGTATGTTTTAGGTACCGCTCATCGCACTCGTACTTGGTAAGGACTCTTTTTTTTTTCTTTTGTGTTGATTTCGTTGTTTTTAACATTTTTATTTTTTGATTGTTTCGTTTTTTTGTAGACAAATAAAAGCGGCATAAAATTTGTGTAGAGCTGCCAACACACAAAGTAATAGAAATTTTTGCTACAAATGCATTGACCGAAGCTTCAAATAATGTTCATAGCAAAAGGAGCAGTTAAATAAATTTATCAAAATATCTGAAGTAATGGTATTATAACGTGTGAGCTAAATATTGCATTTAGTATCATATAATATGTATGTAACCATCTACCATATATTTCTAAAAGTTTCATGTACAAAAGTTTAATAAATCTCAGTTACTTAAATTGTTACTTGCACATTTGGCAACTCTGTTCCGGCGCTAGTCCTTTTTTATACAAATATAAAATGCAATAAATTAGATTGCAACTGCCTTTTCCTATTTTTTTTTTTATTTCATTTTTATCTTTTATTTAGATACCTTTACATGCTTATCTTTTTTGTGCTGCTTCGCTTCGAATTCTTTACACAGAAATATCATGGTTTTAAGCATGCAGCGCGTCGCTGCATAATTTTAGGGGCCACAAATACAATACACTTATTATGTTTGTTTTATAACAATGTTGTTATCTTTCTTGTTGTTTTTCTTTGTTTTTTTTTCATATATTTGTATGTACGTGTATTTATTTTGTATATAAAACACATACATTTGTACAGATTTAAAGTACATTTTTGTACAAGTTCCAAATAAAGTCAAGCGATAGTACAAGCGATCGAGCAAAGATTAAGCGAGTGGACAAATAAATAAAGAACAATTGCAAAAAGAATTTATTTTACTTATGAGCAATTTTTTACTCTAACGCTATGTTTATTGTAAATAAGTTTAGCTTAAGTTTGTAGTACTATAAGTAGGAAGAGAGCAAATTGTTAGGACACTTTGTTTCTTTCAATATTGTCAATTAAAAGAGGACATTCAAAAAAATTTTAGTTCCTTTTCATAAGTTTTTATACTTAGTTGCCTCTTCAAATATCATTTAATTTTTTAGTTATGGAATTGATTAAATTTTTTACATTAAAAATATTCTATCGTCTACATGTTATATGATTTTGTGAAAAATCTTATTTATTAATTATTTTTAACATAAAGTTTTAGACGTTATAAATATTTAATTAAGCACGGTATATATATATTTGTTTTCTTCTTCTTAAAAAAATATACATACACACGTTAGAGTGAATACACTGTTTTTTTTTTTTTTTTTTTGCAAACAAGCTTAATAGTTGCTAATACATGAAAGAAATCTTCGTCACAAAGAAAGCCCATAATATTAAAAGGTTGACAAACGTTAAAAAAAACAAAAATTTTTAATCCACCTCATTTTAAAGGTTAACCTCAATCTTATTTTCCTTTGCGCTTAAAAATAAAAGTTTTTTTTTAAATTTGCAAAAAGTATTGAAAACATTGCAGCATCCCTATAGCTTTAACTTCACTTGCTTAGGATACGTTTTTTTCAATGCTTTTCCTTTCTCTTTTCGATTTTCTTTATACACTACCATTGTTGTTGTTGGCCATGTATTTGAAGTGTATGATGCTCATATCCTTTTCCTCACGATTTATATTTCTCTCTTTTTTTACGATATTTTTCTTAAGTTTATGGTTAATACGTGAGTACGCAATACTTTTGTTGTTGTTATCTTTTTATGTTTTGTTGTTGTTTGTGCTGTAGTTGCTTTTGTATGAAGTCTCAGTAGGACGGTTCAAGAAAGTTTTTGCTTCGTTGAAAGTTTTCATCTTTAAGTTGTAAGCAATTTTTAATGGGTTGATAGATGTTGAAGTTGTTTTTGTTTTGATTTTTAGCTGTCAACATCATTTAATGCAGTCACACAGCAACTTTAAGTATAAACTTAGATATATTTAAGTTTTAAATGACAAATCAAATATGTATTTTTAAGTATCATAAGGTAAATATAAAGAAAAATATTTAACCCGCTGGTATTGGCATTTAACAATTCACTTACGCAATCAGTAATATTATCTTATCTGAGCATTTTTAAAGTAAGAAACTTTAATGTTGATTAGGCACTTTTGAACGAAATTCGATTTACCAAAAACGAAATCTCTTCCAAAAGCCTTGAGAAAGGAAAAAAGTTAATAGGTTATTATTTTCTCAGGAAATGTCAACTATTATTTCGGCATCAGTTACATGCTTGTAGATATGTAAACGTTTACGAGGAAACCAACGTAGTGTGCGAAAACGAGTTTTTGATAAAGTGGCGCTCAAAGTTGAACTGTATTTTGTCAAGGTGCGCTCAAACGAACGTCATTTTTATGCTTCAGTAAGCGTGGGAGGGAATAAAATTATTGGTGATTGGTTTTTATAGACCAACATAACGACTTTATAGCGGATTTGTAACAGAAGCCTTTTTCAAAAATGGCGTACATATAACATGCATTCAAAACTTATTCACCGATCTAAAGTTTTCATTATTATTTTGCTTAGGCTTGGATTAAATGCTTACGAAATCAGTCAATTCATTTATAAAAATTGTTCGAAAATCTTATAAAACCCTTTGAAAAATGTTTCTTAAATACTATTACACTTATAAGCATACAGTTTAGAAATGTTTGCCGAATTCAGTCAAGAAGATGGCTATATAACTGAATAAGTACATAATTTCGAAGCATCTCAGCAACTCAGCCTTTACTAGTGATGATGGTAATGCTAGGCATTCATTATTTTGTTTACCCTTTGTATAGTAACATGATAGCCAGCGGTTATGCAAAAGCTACTACTATTTTGTGAGTAGCAGTATGTATGACTTTTTAGTAGCTACTTATTCTACTACAAACTACTAATTTTTTGTTTGAACTTATTCTACGTGCCATGTGAACTCACGCAAACTCCTGCAAAGTCCTTGTACAATGAATTATTTGCTAGAAAGCTTTGCGCACCAACTAGGAAATGAGGTAAGCCATGCCTTGCAATCTGACTTGATTGATAAAGTTGTCGTTTGTGTTATGTTGACCGACGCTTATCTCTACTTATTTTTGTTTTTACGAAAAACAAAAAATGTTATAGAAAATTTTTTTGTAAAAAACTTTCACCAGACTTAAGTATAAGAAAAATTTGCCAAGAAATTATATAATTTTTCATTCAATGTGAAGCAAAAATTAATCAGATATTATCATTTTGTACTATTTTTTATAAAAATGATTGAACGCTTGTTTCGATGAAAAAAAAAATCCCCTAAGTCCCAAATGAAAACATTACTCAAAAAAGTACGAAACATAGAAGAAAATGTAAGGCCATTTTTCATGAAGAATAAGACTTGAATTCATTAGCGAAATTTGTGATCATTTTTAAAAAAATTACGAGAGAATTCACCTTAAAATGTTCTGCTGAAAGAATGACAGATATTTGCCTATTTATTTTTTTAAATAAGGCCGGAAATATAATATTTTTTTACATATCTTTTTTTTGAGATGTTGCGCAATTTTTCCAAAAAGAATAATATTCTTGTAAAATTAAACATGAATTAGTGTGAAAGTTTATTTTGGGAGAAAATTCATTTATTTATTTCTGGGCAACTTTGCTTATGTAAGAGTTCTCATAATGAATCTGTATTTCTATCTGTTTTATTTCTAAGAAAAATCAACCGAAAGTTTATATTTCTTCCATTAATACTTTGAACTTTAAAATTTTTCATTTACTCATTTGTTAAGCGTTTCTTTTGTGAACAATTAAAATTTTTTCCTACGGGGTCTTTACACAGAAAATTCGTCTATTTTATGTGTGTGTGTTAGTGCTCGCGTATATGTGTAGGTGTTTGTACTTTTGTGTGCAAGTTACTGAACTAAAATAAGCAACGCTGGAGTGCAGAGTTTTCGCAGTGAAAACAATGAAGAAAAGCTGGCTGTTTTTTTTTAGTTCTTCTTTTTCTTCTACATTGCGTTTGTGTAGGTAACACAAAAGAGTACTTGTTTTCAACCGTCGTCGTCTGACTGCGTTCATATGTATGTGTTAGTCACACTTTTATATTGAAATAAACTTCATAGCACTCGTTTTTGTTGTCGTAGTTGTGCAAAAATCTAAGGAAAAAAGTACCACATTGTGCTCCTTACTCATCCTTGTCTGCAACATCGTACTGACTACGGCGAGCAACATTATCGTCGTTTTTTCAGAAATTTTCACGACGAGCTCAACTCGATTTAACTCGCGTTGGTCGCACCCTGAATTTTTCAGCTTCGTATTTTAAGTTCTGGGGCAGTCGGTCTCTGCACAACACGCTGGTATTTCTAAACTTAAGGCTCCGCTCGCTCATTCGTTCCGTCGTTTGTGAAAGTAAACTGTGTGTAAAAATAAAATTATTAAAAATTTATTTTCAGGCTTTAAGTGTAAAAAAATTAACAAATTTTATTAAATTCTGTTCAAAATGAATTTGGTAATAAGTTTCTAAGTCAAAGTGACTAGTTCATTGCATAGTGCTAGTGGAAAACAAAATTTTCCATCAAAAAAATACATATATACATGAGTGAAAATTCTATATACCTAAAATAAAATAAAATAAATAAAATATTAAATTTTTTAGACTTTTTCTATACAAAAGTACTTATGGAAATTGTGACGGATATGCTGAGTGAATCAAAAATTTTATAAAAAAATACAACATAAAAAAAAAATATTGCTTAAGTGCAACAATAATTAGAATATCACACATTGCCAAAGATTTTGAAATTTATTAATTTTCTTTTAAAAAAACCAAATGCAGTTTCAAAAAAATAATCAAATTTTCTTTCCTGTAGAATGAAAAAATTTGTTTTTAACTTCCTTTGTCCCTACAAAATTCAATTTCTGTATCCCGAAAAATTTTTGCTGGAAAATTTTCAGCTGCTGCAGCTGCTCCTTGCCAAAGTTTTATTTTGCTCAAAAAATTCATCAAAAAAAAAAACTGAAAATCTCGCAAGCATTGCAAAAAAAAAAAGGAAATTTTTATATTCGCTCACACCTACATGACATACAAATTTTATAAGTATGTAGGTACGTACGTACATGTGTCTGTAGTATTTGCGACTTCATAAGAAATTTCGCTGCCTTGTTGTTTTTCTCGTTGTTGCTGTTGTTGTTGTTGCCATTATTATTGTTGTTGTCGTTGTAGCAAGGTGCCTATAGCACGGTGTCTCTGTGTATACACCAATCTGTTTATACGAATTTGTATACATGTATCTCTGCTTGTATGTATGCTTGTGAAATGTAAGTGTGTATCGACTGCGATGAAGTACGTTAATTATTTTGTTGCTGTATGTTGCATTATCCAGCTATCAGCCAGTGAGCCCAAACCAACCTGCTAGTAGTCATCTAAGCAGCCAGGCTGCAATCAGTTTTGCTTCTTCTACTACACAAATATACCACGCCACCAAGCTCCTCTGATGCCTTGACTCTACACTCGGTCGCGGAGAAAGTTCAAAACTCAGTGCGCAGTCGCAGGATGTTTTTTTTTGTATTTTTGCATAGTCGCATTATTGGAATAGAGTTTGCTTTCGCCTCAAGATATTGAAACTTAGTAGTTAGCAGCTAGTTTTTCTGGTCATTATTTTTTTACAGTTGAGCTCAACTTAAACTTAAAACTTAGGCATTTCACATGACATTCAATATTAACATGAGTTTGAGTATATGTTATATTTAATCGGATGTCATACTTTTTGACTGTTTTAAAAACTTGAACATTTTCATCAGCATTATCATACAAAAAAATTATTTAGTTATTGTGTATAAAAACTATTTTTGAGTTTATGGCTATAAAATCGAGAGCAAAATATGACTGCATGTGCTTAAAGTACCCGTGATTATATGCAAACTCTTAACTTAGAATGAAGTAGACTTTCTCAACATTTATCTATTCAATTTTCTACACACTACTTACAAGTTAACTGATTTTTGAATTGGCGTATTTTCTTTAATTTTTAAGGGCAGTTATAAAGCTAACAAGTTCGGGTTTTCACAATTAATTGGCTCACTGATTCATTTGATAGCTTCAGGTACAACATGTCGTATAAGTAACAGTTGATCACAATGACAACTTGCGTATTTAATTAAAAGTTACTCATTAGCCACATTTTGAGTAAAATTACGAAAGCTCTAAAGTCTAAGAAGTATCGCGTCACTAATTATCACTTAATTTTGTCTGGGTCATGTTAGTTGAGCATTCAACTAAATTTTACAAACAGGCACAAAAAAAAAAGCTAGCTAGATTATGATTACTTCAACTCTTAGCACATGCATTGAAATATACGGCTAAGGATAGTAGCCAAAACTTGCAGCGCAATGTTAGCTTTAATTTTATAGACAGCTTGTATGAACATTATATTCATGAAATATATTATAACATTCGCTGGATATAAAAAATTGCCAAAGAAGCCATAGAGTAATAGTTCATAGAAATTCATAAAAGAAGCGGTATTTCAATAAGGTTTACTACACAAACTCGTACAACTATATTTAAATAAGCGACCTTCTGGTAGTTTATTTCTAAAAACGGTTAATTTTAAACACTCTTTAGTCGAATAAAAAGCAAAGCAAACATTGAATTTTATTATATGCAACTAAAATATATGAAAGGAAAGTGATTATTTTGGCTTTTTATTGAAATCCTTTCATGGCATAATTGCTATAGCTTAAACATTATAATAACAACATAATAACAACATTTTGATGACGTACGTTACTTAAAAAAAATATAGAAACGGAAAACTTATGTTGCATAATTTTTCGGAATTTCTCATATTTGAAAAATATTTTAATTAAAATTTTTTTTTTTTTTTAAAGAGTTTATACTCTGAAAAATAACGCACTCATGACTGTGTTTGCTGTGGTTTCTTGTAGACTAAATTTTATTTTATATTTTTCTTGAAGCTTTAATTCTATTTTGAACCTTTTAATAGAAAAACATGCATTTTTGGTGATACCGGTTAGCATGATGTATCAAAAACTGGAATAACATTTTATTAGATTTGTTCACACAAAAGTTAAAAAAATAAGGGTTTTTGAAATTGACTAATTTCTACAAAAGAATAAGTTTTCAGCAAAAAAAGTATTTATTTAATAGATTGAGAAATATTTGTTAATAATTAACAAGTTTTTTCAAATGATACTAATAACATTGAGTTAAACATGACAAATTTTTTAAGTTAATCACACTTCTGTGACTTTATTTCATACATAATATTGAATTTAATTTTCATAGAATATTTATGTTTTGCCAAAAAGTCAAAAAAACCAAATCTTTAAAAAAAACTATAGAGGCCTTGTCTTAATAAACTTTAATAATCCCTTTTTCTAAAAACTCTCATTAAAATTTATAAAAAGAATATGCTGGAAATTTTAATATTACCCTTAAACCCTTTTAAAACGACGCTACGCACACTACTCAAATTTTTTATATAGTAACACCCGAAAGCTGGGGCATGGTGAAATGCACTCAAAAGATAATAATAGCCCAAAACTTACGTAGCCGCTTAAAATGTAAAGCAACTAAATCCATGCTAAAAAAAATCACACTATAATTCATAACTTCATATAAATGACGCTCACCATAAATCATTTGCTAATAAATTTTGTGATTATTATTATCCTTTTACTTGTGAGTATGTACGATAAGTTAAAAAGCTTTTTATTATATTTAGTCAGTCGAGAGTGAAAAAAAAGCCTAAAAGTGTAACAAATAAAAAGCGTAAAAGTTTTTCCATTAGCATAAAGTAGACTTTTATTAGACTTCAACATTTGTAAATTTCATACAATTTTTACCTTGTGAATAGTTGGTAGTGGAAAGCAACGTGCAAACTATCATGGCATGAAATGGTTTGCATGGAATTAAGTAAGAAATAAAAAAGGGAAGGCATTTCTCCACACCCACACATACGCATTTACAAACAAAAAATGCAGCCTTTGCTCATGCTTACATTTAAAACAATAAAGTATTTGGAGGTTTTTAAATAAAATATAAAATTTATTTTTAACATAAGTCAAACAAACATAAAATAAAGGAAAAATCATAGCTAGAAAAATAATTCCTACTGCAACAAAAACAGCACAAAAAAAAGCAATCGAAAACATTTCTTTATCCATAGCAATAAAGGTGTCAAACACACTGACATACAAAGCAAAAAATATAAAAAAACATACTTACATGCATGTATACGACAATTAAACGTATATTTGCTTATACATATGTTGGTATGTGCGCTTATAAAGCTGCCTATTTATGACCTATTCACACACATTTAAAAAACAGGCGCCTTTTGCATACAAACAGACGCCCTGGCAACTTCCGACCTCCACCGACCGACCGACTAAGCAACCGAACAAACAATTGCCTGGGTTATGGTCTGAAGTTGATTGGTGTGTACTTTTGCAGCAGAGAGCTGCGATAACCTGAGCAAGAGAGAATATATAAAAGAGCATTTTGTAGCTGCTCAGGTTCAACGCCTAAAAGGCGGCAACACCTAAAATGAGTGCAAGTACATTTCTGACATTTTAAGTTTGCAATTTGTTTTTTTTTTATTATTCCCACTGCTGTTCCTTTGCAGCGTTGAAAATAGAATTTGTGCGACGACCTCGCATACAATCGTTGGTTTGTCGTTGTCGCTGTCGTTGCTTGTGACGGGCAAAATGTTGCAAATAATCGCAAAGTAGCTTGAGGAGAAAAATTAAGTGAAATTGTACAGAAAAAGAAAATTCTCAAAGGGCAATGGTGTGATAATTGTGCTGTTTTCTATCATTTGGCCAAGTTTTTTTTAATTGTTCTCTATTGTTAAAACACACATGTACATAATAATGGAAAAAATTTAAAAATATAAATAGAAAATATTTTTTCAAATGATTGGTGCAAAGTTAAAGTGATAAAATTTTTAAATAATTGACCAACATAAAAATGTTTTATAATACAAATAAAATTGTAAAATAGTGTGAGCGCCTTTTACTAAAATTCAAAAGTTTCAAAAACAATAACAACTGTTATCTGTATCAGAAAATATACATATATAAAATGTAATATGTGTATATGTACACTGAATATTTGGAAAAATTTTCGCTTGGTTCTAACGATATATTCGTAACTAAAATTATAGTTTACGTGTATTATTTTGGCAGCCTTTGTGATTAAAATAATTTAATTTATGCAATTTCAAATATTCATTAGCTTTAGTTCATTTTTTAAATGTTTTTTTTTTTAAATATTTGGAAAAAATAAAAGTTTTACATTTTTTTAAAATTATTTCATGAGAGAAAATCTTAAGCCTTTGTTTTTTGTCTATTTTTAATGTGGTTTAATATTTTTTTAAGACTTTTCGTGGATTTGTCATCACTTCTTTTTGTAATCTTATTTTATTATTTTAGTTTCAAAAACAAATTTAATTTTCAAGATATTTATTTATTGCATCACTTTAGGCTCTTTAAATCACAATTTTTACTGCTGCCAGAAAGATGGTTGCTTATATCAATAATATTTTGTTCGATCATAAAACAAAAAATTAAATTTACAATTTGAAACAGAAATTTAATAAAAATTAATAAAAAAAAATCCCTCTCAATGCAGCTCAGCAAAATGTCAAACAGCTAACCAGATAATTTGAGAAAAAAAAAATCCCAACATTTTTTTTGATAAAAGTGATTTTGTAAATTCTTAGCACAATGAAGAAAAAGCAAAAATATGATTTATTTATATAAAACACAATAATTTCTTTGACTGAATGTACCAAAAAATAAGCAAATCAATGAAAAGAAAATAAATTTAAAAAATAGCAATTAAGTGCTACAACTTTTATAAGAAAAAAAGAAAATTGTGCGAAATTTATTAACAAGACAGAAAAATGAAACTACGTGCTGCCAACAACAACAACCACAACAATTTCTGCTGCTATTGTGAAAACAACAACAACATTAAAAACTACTACAGCAACAACATGACAAACAGTTTACTAAAACAGCAGCGACATGTTTGTAGACATAGCATACACGACGTAGTCAAACGGTGAGATGAACTCTACCTCAGACGTAGGCGATTGGTGGTGACACAAAGCGTCGTAACGCATAACGTTGTTGTTGAAAAAACAAAAGAAAAAGTGGAGCAGAAGCAGTAAAATTCAAAATTTGCAAACGTAGAAAACAACGAGGAGATAGTAGGATTCTTAAATTTTGAAGACAAAAAAGCATCGTAAAAGCAAAAAAAAAATAAGAACGAAAAAAGGATTACACACAATAAAGGATATCAAATACAAATCAGCATAGTTCATTGAAATAATAAAAAAAAAACATAAAACTAAGTAAACCAGAAAACCACAAAAGAGCAAAAAAAAATAAATTCTTGCAACAGAAGTCAACAAAAAGCAACATTGTTATATGAATTATTTTATATACAAAGTCCCATGATAAGCAAGTAACTCACGTACAGACACACACAGCAACATTTGAAGACATCCCCTTTCCCAAAAGACAAAATATTTTTTGAATAAAAAGTCAAAAAATCAAGTAAATTACAACTTCCACAATAATCGAAATCAACAGCTGCAACATTTGTTCTTGCAATTTCTTTGCAGCAACATTTTTGGTAAAGAAATAACAAACACTCACTACACAACATACGCCACAACGCAACGCACGCAATTTGGAGAGAGTGCCAATATAATCAAATTACGCTCATTTAGGTTTTTTAAGTCAATCAGTTTCTATATTTTTTTCGAAATCGTCAACGTCATCATCGTATTAGTCGAACAAATCAAATTGTCATCCATCATCATTAGCAACACCAAATTACAGCAGCAACAACATCATCAACATGAGTGAAAACATTTACGAACGTCTCACATCAATGTTGCCTAGGGCCCGATTAATTACCCTATGGTTGGCATTCAACTTGGCCTTCATATTGCAGGAACCAACAAAGAAAATCGCCTCAGTCGATGCAGCGTAAGTACAATTTGTTGATTTATACAAAAGTATTTTATATATGTAAATGGGAATATTAAAATTTTGAAACAGAATACATATGTTATTGAACCTAAAGTTAAATTATGCAATAACTTTGTTGGAAAAAAAAAATTTTTAAAATTTATAGGATTTTTTTTTGGCCACATTGAACCATTTTTTCAACATTTCGATACATATCATAATGCTTACATTTTGCGGAAGTTACGGGTAATCTGACCCTATTACTGCTATCTGGATTTTTTTTAAGAGTATATAAGTTTAACTAAAACTTTAGGCAGAAATAATATTTTCCAAAAATTCTGAAAATACCGAAAACATTTTAAATTTGAATATTTTTTTACTGCTTTTTGCGCAAATTTTTATTTGTCGAAATTCCTAAATCTCTTCGACTTTACTCGTTATTCTCTATATATTCTATAAGGAATCCGCTTACTTATTTTAGGAAGCATATGACTTAAGTACTTGCTGGAAGCTGCTTTTTACTTAAATTTTAGAAATCCGTCTTAAGCGGAAAGTTTTAGTTGCTCGATATAGAAATTGGGTACTTTCTAAAAGTAATGATATAGAATTTGACTGCAGTAATTCTTTTTATTAGTCTGTAAGTAGCTGCACTAAAAACACACTTCTCATAAGTCCATTACAATTTAGAAGCGTTCGGAAACTTAATGACAAATGACATTGATATGTAATTAATGTTAAAGTGAGTAGATAGTTATAAAGCCATATAGCCTGTGTTCTTATATTGGCAGCACATTTGCTTTATAAACTTAATTTAACACTCATAATGTTAACATGTGTTCAACTTTATTATTCTGTACTCAGCTATATGTTTCCCAAAATTAAAACATAAATATTAACTACTCAATTTGTTCCAATATCAGCACACCCCCATCATTCGTTTGGTACTACCATTTACAACTAACTATTAACTTAATTAGTTTATGAGGTGTTGCTAACAATATGCAATAATAAACACCTCAGCTATAACTCGAACTCGAACTCGAACTCCAACTGCCTACCGACTACAGTGAACTAAGTAATAACAGTGGCACAATAAAATCAGGTCAGTTTTTTACATTTCAGCGTACTCTGCATAAACTTTTTTTTATTCTTTTTGAAAATTCCCATTGGATTCATAATTCATTATAATTAATGTTTGCTGCATTATACATAATAAAACAAAATTTTCCTATAATTCTATTTATGAATGTATGTACGTAGGTTTCTACGAGTGTATAGAATGAGCTATAAGATATGATAATTAATTGTCATAATTTTTGTTGCTTGCGTTACAAGTTTACTTTTAATGACTTTGGAGAAGGACAAACATTTTTGGATTGGAATTTTAATTTTTTTTTTCACAGAGTTCTTTTCGCTTTTCGACATTTCATATGTATGTATGTGTGTATGTCACTTTTATGGCACACAATTCGTATGAAACACATTGATGAGAAAAAAACGAAAACAGTAAAATGCTTGTTAAAACATTTTATGGACGTCATAAATCTGCTTAAACGAAATCGTAACCTATGTTAAGAACACCTAATTACCCCCGGTTACCTTATGTGGACATAGGAGCCCTTCGTTGACATACAAATGATACCCTATTATTTTGTATCAAACTGAAATGAAAACCTCATGAAAACCTCGTTTTGTAAATGTACGCGTTGATTTTTTATTTCCCTTGTATTTATATAAAGTCTCCCAATTAGAAATATATTTTCAGAAAACGTCTTAAGGGCATACTAGAAACGTGAGAGTGAATTCTTTTTTTCCCGCTATTATTAAATCTAAAAATAAGTTAAATTAAGTAGGCGTGGTAGCGCGATAGTTTAAAAACCGACTCACTTAGAACAAAATATGATATATTGTGATACCACAGAGTATTTAATAAAACCCTCTCGTTGAACTAACCACACTGACTTATACAAACATGTCTAAGATCATCCAGGTTATCGATAAAAAACAATCCAAGTATTCTGTATCACATTTTAGCAAGTACAAGGTAGGGCGAAGAACAACTTCTACTGAAGTCAAAAGTCAAAACTCATAATCTCTCTATCTGTCTATCGCTGAGGCGAGCGCTAGTTATGACACCAACAACTGCCGTGACAAAGTGTCTAATGCCGGATATCAGTTCCAGAAAGTGCTAAGCATTTCATTTTGGCCATATTATCTCTGTGATATATCTTAAAAGTATAAACAAGAGTTTGAGTTCTATTATATGTGTATGTAGATCTAAACAATTCTTTTTTAAAATATAATAGCAGCTCACATACCTATTTTCAGAACTTTAATATATAAAACGTATAGCACTTTTTGTAGCTTACATGAGACATTGCAACAAAAATAAATTAATTTATCTGAAACTTTTCATTTAATATTGAGACAATTTGATCCCTAGAACTTTAGAGCCCAAGTAACATTACGCTGTGTATAAAAATTCTCAAAAATTATTTATATTAATTTCTAGGCTTTTGTGTAAAATAATCCCAAATGCTTATACATAGTTTATTATTTTTCTCTTGTCTTAAATTGCTCTAAATTTAACAATATATATTAAAATCGCCTATGTTTCATTCTCTTCGATTAAACTTTATTAACGAATTCATGAAAAAAAGAAACCTTAATTTGCAAACTTTCTTCTATGTTTATGTTTGTGATATATTACATATATATTAATTTTAACTCATTAGTAAATATTTTGTTACCATAATATAGCAGTGAAAGAAAAAAATATATATTTGCATAACGTTGTTTCACGGTGGTGGCAAAATGAGTACAAATTTAACGGAAATATAACTTTATGAAAAGGTATTGTAATAAAATAAAATTTTTAGGGTGGCCTTTAACAAAAATTCAGATTTATAATTGCGGTAAGTTATATACTCTGCAATCTTAACGAAATGTAATGTCAGGCTTTTTAAATGATGTCCTTTTCAAATGCTAATACAACTTCCAATCTATCTCTTCACAAATTTCTTTTTCAATAAGTTATACCAACTATTTCATTACTAATAGAAATGACACCCTAATCGTAGCAAATGCACGTTTTGTGAATTACATGTTCGCGTGCTCAAAAAAAAGCACACGCTATTGTAAAACTTTAGGGAAAAAAACAAAAAAGTTTACAAAGAATTTGTTAACAACTCACACTCCTCCAAATAGCACGTCCTACCTCAAAAAATATAATATTTTTCTTAACAACAATGCGGTTTGGTTACAAAATCATTTTAACTTTTTTCTCCCTTTTTATTTTTGCTAGGCCACTTCAGTTGCCAATGTTGTCGTGTCCCAACTCGTTAAGTACACTCAATGACAACTCCTTGGAATAAAAATAAAAAACACACACACACTGTGAAAAGTTGCCAAGAAAAATGTGCAGTTAAACGAAATGCATTTTATTTTTGCAAAGCTTCACAGTTTTCCAACGCGATGCGATACTGATCCTTCATTTTTTTTTAGCGCACACACACTAACTCAAATACAACAAACTTACACACGGTAGTTTCATAGTCTATGTTCATTTTAAGTTTGAAGTCTTTATAAAGTTTACAACAACAAGAACTCCTTCTTTTTGCAATACTTTAGTAAAAGGTTAAAGTATCAAGGATTTGAGGCTTTATTCTCACATTATTTCTTTAAAATGTTCTGCAGTCATGGCTAAAAAAGCACACAGCCGGTTTATTTTTGCTTTGCCGCTCTGTTTATTTTCTTATTATGTGAAGATGCTGCCTGTCTTTCTTCGTTCTTTCGTTGGCTGATTCTTTTTCACAAGTATCCACTTTGCTTTGAAAATATTGATAGATGATAATATTGAAGCAGCCTCTAGTAATGTTTCCTTGCATCCAGCTGTGCACGTTTAACTTGAACTGAAGTGTGCGCTGATGCTGCTGCTTCTCATTTTCAAATGTCGTCTTCAATGCTTGAGAGCATCGTTGAGAATAAATTGCTGTTCAAGTTGTTTGCGGATGACGACAATCAAAAGCGATATTCCCTGGTTATACCGTAAAGGGGCGGCTGCATCATTTTGTAATACGATGTAATGTATGGAGTATAGTTTAAACATTTAATTGAATTAAATTTTATAAATGTTTGTATGGAAAATATTTCACAAAAAATTTAAATTTATTATCCGCTGCACTTGTAAATATATTTTTAGAAAAATTATTAAATTTTTATTTTATAAAAAATAAAATTTAAAAAGGTCATTGCATATCAACTGATTAGATAATCCAGTTGAACCAAATTTAAGTTCAAACTATGTGCTGCTAATGCTGACTAACAGCCGACTTAACTTATATAAAAATTGTTATTTTGCTTATAAGCTCAAACACAAATTTATCAAAACTCTGAACTTCTTTCACATTTTTCATCAACTGCACATCTTTTTGTTTTTTTTTTTCTTTCTCAACAGCAAAAGTAAACTTCTTCGATAATAATATGCGACATTTGACCTCCACTTTACGGTAGCATCACAGTTGTTTCTCTTTTCAAGTCCTTTTAGGCATTAAAAGTTTTGCACCATATTTTCATAACGTAATTTCTTGATTTAAATCGCATAAAATGTCGATATCTTGTCAACCTACTGGCATTGGCTGACAGCGTTTGTAACTTTGCGACCAGCCTGACACTAGCTCCTGCGCTGTGAGTTTCCGATATTGTTTGCTTTTACCTGCAACATCATTTTATAAATTTAAGTTTATTTTTTCTTCTTGTTCTTTCTTTTTATGCTGTCTTACTTTTTTTGACATGCCGAGGGCATTCGAAAAAATATTAAAGTTGGACTTTGCTTACTGGCATAGTTTACTTAATAAGGACGGAAAATTTACTGCAAAGGACATGCATGTAATGCAAATATGTCAATTCCGAGAGCAGTTCAATGCAGCAAAATTCAATGTTATTATAATTTTATAATTTTATTTTATTCTGCGGGAGACAATTTATTAAAGGTAGGTACCTGTGTGTGACAGCAAATATTGATGTTTAAAGGGTACCATAAATGACACAATGAAAGTGATGAAGTTGAATGACACACGCACACTTACCATAGCGTGTAAAAAGTTATAGGACTAGGGTAATAAAACGAAACGAAATTAATTTTTCTTGACAATTTATTTATCCGCCTCCAAAGTAGGCCCTACTGCTTGCAATGCGGCCATGAAGCACTTCATACAGTCCTATTTACATATTTCAAAGCGCCTTCCTTGAGTCACCAAAACCGTTCATCCGATCGCCGAAAGATTTAGTTTCTTATGGCTTGTGGAAGGTTGTACGCATTGTTAGATATAGGAAAAAATTGGGCAATGCGACGTCCCCATATGCATAGTAGAAAATTCGAATTTAGCATAAGTATATGATGAACTATTTGATGAGTACGAATGAAACTTGTTGCATACATACATACAGACAAAAGTAACTTTCAATCGAAAATTGGGCGGTACCACGCCTTCCCTATGGGAAAAAAATCTAAATTTTTTATATTGTCTCATATTTAAACTAAGAATGTTCAATATTTAACCTCAAGTAGTTAGTTTTTCTTCATTCAAATGACCTGACCATTTTTGGTATATTTGTACTTTTTTTGGTACATTTGCGTCCTGAAAAATCGTTGTCAGTACATTCGACAAGTTTTCAGTATATTCTATACATTTAGCGCATTTTCAGTACATTTGCCAAATTTTCAGCAGAATTCCAGTGTTTCAGTGGAACAGAATTTTTTGTCTATATAAAAAAGCACTGAAGCCTTGAATAGTCGCTAATGAATAGCTCTCATTTAAATAGGGCAATAAATTAGAAAAATAAATGTTTTGTTATAAATTTTCGCAATATAAAAATAAATTTCTGCTTTTCACATTAAATCATCTCTTATGATTTATTTGGCATACTGATAAGAAAATAAAATTTGAGGAAATGTACTCGTGGCTGCATCTCACGTTGAGCTTGACAAATGTTTAACTTTTTAATTTAATTTTATATAAGATTTTTTCAGTCGTAAGATAAAATATAATATAAACTTTTTATAAGTAAAATGCACAGAAAGATTCAACTTATACGCGCAGTTTGATAAAATTTCAAAATTGAATTTTCTTCCCATTTTTCGGCACTTGAAACACCAACATATTTTCACAACTTATTGTTGGTATAACGTTCTTAAGTAGACACTTATAGTAGATAAACACTTTATTCAACTGTCAATATTGAACTCACATACTTGCATACAATCACACAAAAAACACATTTATAAGCATACGATTATAAAAATTCACTCACACACACATACACTGCAACAGAAAACAGTCAGCGAAATAGTTTTGCACTTTGACAGCGCATTCTGTCTCGTTTTGTTGCCTGCAGCAAAGTTTGTATGTGTCAACAAAGTCAAAATATCAAAAACGGAAAAAAATTAACACAAAAGCAAAAATGTCAAAGCATAAAAATGAGCAAAGGAAAATAAAAAAAAATTAAGCAGAAAAAAGTCAAAACAAAAACAAAAAAATTGGCAAAAGAGCAAATATGTCGAAATTGTTGGGTAAATTTTGTTTTTTTTTTTTTTTGTTGCCTTATTGTAAGTCTGTCACTAAAACCATTTATTTAAGTTGTTGTTGTTACTTTTGCTATCTGTTTGACAGCATGGACACGTCCTTTGCAGAAATCGCTGCATTTACAGACATACATACATACAAGTCATTGGAAACAACCAATACGCTCGCAAAGTTTTACAGCTGTTGAGGAAATGAGCAATGTAATTTCCGAATTGAACTCTCTTTCTTATTTTTGTTAATGTGTAAGAAACATCTCTCACTTTGTTGCTAATCAAGAGACGTGTAAACAGTATACACAGAGACAGCGGTCTACAGGCTGCAACTTACATATTTGCAGCAGTGTCTGTGTTACTCCTAAAACTGTTATTTAGGCTCCCTTTTTCATTGTTGTCGTAGTGTTTGCTTTGATAATCTCTCAAGTCTCTTTCAAAATTCTCTCTTTCTCCACATTTATTGTTAGTTTTCATACACACGAGAGAGTTGAATTATTTTTGTTACAACACTATGAAAATAAAAACCCTCTAAACGAGTGTTTAGCGCAAAATAGTAGTGAATAATCGCACTTCAGAGACATAGCTACCATAACCTTCTATTTTGTTGTTTTTTTTTTTTCTTTTCCATTTAATATGTTATGGTATTTGACCGTATTCTTTTTTCACTATTCCTCTGTTTTTTTTTTATGTCCTCACTTCACCTTCGCTAGCATATGGCACAGCATGACGCTCCTCACTTAACCTCGCACTCGTTTGTCAGGCATCGAGTTGAATACGAAATGCTCGCATATTTAAAAAATAAAAAAAAGATGAAGAACAATTATTTTTTCTCCTTTGATGAATATAAGCTATCCAGCATTTAATTCCATACACAAATTATTACATTTTAACTACGAATTGAATCCAACTTCACAAGAATAATAACCCAATAATTCTGACAACAAGTTGCTTTAATTTAGGTGTTTGGATAATTTCATTATTAATAAAATTAATGAACTAATTCTTATAATATGCAAATATGTGTGAAATTTCGTAAAATTTACAATCAAGTTTTTACTTAACAGAAGTTTTTTTTTGTATTATATGATAAACATAAAGTATAACTAAAAACTAAGGATATAATATAATCAAAAAATTGCTGGGGTTATAATCCAAATCAGCTTCGAGATTTCAATCGAAATGAATATAGATTCTGCAGCTGTTTCTGAATTGATATTACTGTTTAATGTAAAAAAACGCAAATGAAAAAAGGAATGGATTCATATTTCAATATATTTCATGTTTAAAAAAATTGCACCTCTTGGGAATAATTCAAAAATGATCTTTAAAATGTTGCAATATTGTTGAAAATGTTGTTGCGATCAAAGCCAAAAGTTCAATATTGTTTTAAGTCATCACCAGGGGTGTCTTTGGACCTGGAATTTAGTTATATTATCCGAAAATTATTCAATTGATTGGAAAATCTTGAAAATGGATTTTGAATAGCAAAAGCGGAGGTACAGGAGTCCAGATGAACTAATTTTCCCAAAAACTCTTATTTTCTCCAATTAATGAGAAAATGCGAAAAATTAGCAATGAGTACTCAACCTGAAATTACCTTGCAATTTTTCATAGCTATTGAAAACTTTTATTTATGGCAAGAATATTTGAACTCATTTTTCCGATGAAAAAAAATTACTATTTTGACCTCCTTAAGGGTGTTATAACGTTTATAATATTTCATTAAAAGTTCTTCATAACAATTGTTTCATTTTTACATTTCAGGACTGGCGGCGGTAGTATGCTGGGTGATGTAAACATATCTGCTATTCTGGACTCTTTCAGTGTTAGCTACGACAAAAGAGTAAGACCCAATTATGGAGGTATGTAAAACTTAAGTTAATTGTTATATAAATTACATTAAAAAGTCGTCATTTAATTGGCACATTCATATTATAATACTCAAACGAAGGAATACGAAGTGAACAAAGAATTGATTATGAAGAAAACTTCATAAATCAAAAACTTCGGTTGTTGAATCGGAAATAGTATTAACTAACCTACCTTGCAATATTAAAAGATCAAATTGGAATAAAAATCATAAAAAAAGTTAGGAAAATTCTACACAGCTTGGCTAAGACAACGAAAAAAAATTTCATACTCGTAAAATTTTTAAGATTTTTATTGCCTATTTTCAATTTCATATAATAAAGCTCTATACTTTAGTGCAAGGAATGCTAATTAGCTTAGTTTTATGTCAAAACTGCACAAATTGTGCGCCAATTTTCTTTTCTTTTTGTCTTGACTTTATTTGAGGGAAGCAGTTTCGCTCTTCAAATAAGCATTTTATTTTTTTTTTAATTTTTTAGAATTATAACTTTACTTAGGGATTCATTATTTAATTGAAAAATCTTTACTTGAACTTCCCGTTTTTATTTTACTTTTATTTTTGTTTTGATATTGATACATATTCGTGTTTCAGGACCTCCTGTTGAAGTTGGAGTCACCATGTATGTGCTATCAATCAGCTCGCTGTCTGAAGTTAAAATGGTACAAAATACGACCGTGTACCCTATACTTAATATTTGTATACTGTTATGTTTCCTTACATTTTAGTAAAAAAGAAAAGTTTTTACTTTATTATTCTAACGTTACATATTTGTTATTTTCGTTATTTGACACCATTTAATTTTTATTTTTTCTTTATGTGAGTACTTGTTTGTGATTTAGATATGAAACCTATTTACGACTTAAACTAACTAACTTCGTTATAAAAAATAAATTCGAAATGAAAATATGCTCTGAATTTTCTTAAACTCGTAATGAGTTTTATTATTTTGCTTAAATTTTTTTGTTAGTTTTCTGTACTATTTTTATAAAGAACAGGTTTTTTGCGTCTTCAGTGTCTAAAGATAAATTCTAATTAAGAAATCATAATTTAATATGCTAGCAAAATATGGCATTGATAAAAATGCTCGCAAGCCTTAAAGTATGCAACTTTTATTATTATTGAAGTACATTTGTTCTTGTCAAATTTTGCTAGCGTAAGCGTATAGTTTTAAGTAACATTATTTTTCCATTATTTACTTTGCACATTTCTTTTGGTTTCTCGTTCCACTTTAGCCTTCACATTTTTTTCTTGAGCTAAGACTTTTTTAGGGTTAACAGAGCTAAACACTTTTTTTATTTTTTCGTTTTTCCTTTTTCTAAGTTTATTGCACTCAGTTTTTATCTTTAGAAGAATAAAAACATTGCTACTCAAGCGCTGCCAAAATGCAATCGCATATCGAAATTGAAACTTTAAAGTGTACGTCTGCAGTCACTAACGAATAGAGCATAGTTGTAAATACAATACCACCAATTTCATCATAATATCACAACAAAGTCATGCCCTACTCAATGTCACATGTACCCGTATATAAATCAAGTCAATCTCACAGTGTTTTCTGGTTACTAATAAACATTATTTGTTTAATTTTTGTGAACTTTTGTTTTCGTGAAAAACATATATTTTTCTACTTAATTTTTTTTTTTTTAATTTAATACAACCACCGAACATTTGTATTGGTTTATTATAACGCACAAAACGCCTTCTTACTAATAGACGAGTAAAAGTTTCAATTACACATTCTTCCATCTCAGACAATCAGATATACACAATCACAATCAATAATAAATTGCTACGTCTAAATACCATTTTAGTTTTAATCCTTATTTTTTTAATAAAATTTATTCTGTATACCAAAACTACTCAAAGAGTAATTTCAAGAAAATTTATTGTGGGATGTTTATAGTTTCGATAAAAGTTATAAAAGTCTCTGGAACTGCATTTTTAGCTGCAATAGAGTTAGTCATAAAGTCACTGCAGCTTTAGCAGTTCTATTATAGCATCGTCGTATTTTCAAAAGATTCCATTCCAAGGATTCGTCCCTTTGGAAAACTTCCATTGTTGCAGAGGCTTAATAACGTAGTCTTATTGCTGCCTGACCTAGATAAAGAACTGTTACTTTTATGTTCTTTGTGGTCTATTTTAACATATTTTGCACAGCAATTTCTGTACCGCAAAATTCAGTTAGCAATGACGTTTTGATTTGACAGTCTTAAAAACTAAATGATAAATAATTAATCAAATTTCTTGTATTTATTATGAACTGATTCTACAATTAATTTGATTTAACTCAATGAATTTAAAAAAGATTGCTGTAAAATGATTTTTACAATAATTTAAAATATTTTTCCCAAACATTATCCTAAGTCCTTCAAAAAATGTTCACAATGAATTTTTAGCTTGATTTTTTCTTACAAAATATAATTAAAATTTTCAGAAATAAGTAATAGTAAATGAATAAAATGTTCCTCCTTGACTAGCATTTTATATACATAGTACATATAAAAACCAAAAAATTCAATAAACAAAATTTACACAAAAATAACAATTACCCCACATATGTTTTTATAATATTTTGTTATAGGGTTTCTTAACTACCACTTCAACTTCTAATTTATCATCGATTTCATCACAATTGCCTAGAGTATAAAAACGACAATTTTCCTCGGCTTTCATAAAAAAGTTTAGCTTTTTCATATGCTACCCGTACTTGCTAAGACATAAAACTGCAAATATTTTAACAAATAATTTTACAATCTGACAAATGGTGTGTTAATTCTGCTATATCTTTAACTAAACAATCAATAGTGATACTTTTCTTATATTAAAACATAAAAAAAAGTTTTACTTATATACATATGCATATGTCAGTATTTATAATGTAGAACTATTTTTTTAATCAAAAATTATACAAGAAATAAATAAAATACAGCTGAATTGATTTGGTTTTCATTCGTCGTATCATCATTCATCCATTTATTTTGCAGGGATAACCATTTGAGTTTTTTACGAAAAAATTAAATCAAATGCACTTACTTAAAAATTAATCGTTAAAGGTGCAAAGTGCCATTGAAAATTTAATGTTTCATATATTTTAATTATATTATTTAAATTTTCAGTTGACGTAGAAAAAAAATTACGCGTATATATTTAACAAAATCAATAGTTTAGTATGCCATGACAAAAACAAATATTTTCGGACAAAAGTTATTCTTATTGCAACGTTTAAACAAAATTCAAGGTAAACATTAAAATCCGGGAAGTTAGCTTTCTACACTTTCGGAACTTTCTATAAAACTCATTTGTTGTTTGTTAGTAGCACTCTGTACCGTAAGCAAAAACTTTAAATTAATTGAACATAAATTAATAAAAACAAATGGTCAATGACGCACCATATGTGCTTACGTGCAACAGGTCGTATGAGTAATCTTAATATATTTATTTTTATATTATCGAAATGTGTATGTTATTGATAATGGGCGTTCTCATACTACATCTGTTATTATTTGCTATACGAGTATATGGTATTTCGGTACAATGCCATACAAAAGAGAAATTTCCGATCCCTTATAAGTGGGGGAAAGTGTGTAGCTATTGAGAAAAATCGTTTATTTCTTTTCAGTTCTACGAAAACGTTTAATTAAAGTTAATTCTTTATTAACGATGCAGTACAGTACTAATTAAGTATAAACAGAGAAAATTTTTATATTTGAAAATGGGGGTGCTAACTTTCCGGAAACTACTTTATGGCTGTGTAATTAAATTTTTTTGTTAAACACTTTCCACATGCTTAACAATTGTACATAACGAAAATATAACATATTATATTTAATATAGAGCAATTAAATATTTGATTAAGTAAAACATAGAATTATTCAAATAAGATTTATCACTATTTGATCCAAATGCAATTTGTTTTACTCAAATAAATATGATATAAGAATGCTCCATATCAAATATACATTTGTTATATTCAAACAAATCGTTTACTCATTACATTTCTAATGCCATTTTTAAGTACACTTGCTTAAAACTATAGTACATGCTGCGGGATTGAAATTTAGAAGACACTCTAATTTTCTTTTAAATTAAATTTATTTACAATAATTTTATTACGAAATTAATTGAAACAATTTTTGATTCAATCGAAATTTATCCTGGACCATAGAATTTTGCCAACGAACTTTAAAAATATAAAATGTATTTAATATGCTTTTGATAAATGAAATAGACTGTGAATTCATGAAATATATTCTTAGCTATGTATGTATACAGAATATCATAAAATTTTTATATCTTTAAAAAAACTGTCGATATAATTTAAAATAACCATAGCCAAGTCGTTTCGAATGACATATATTTTTAAAAGGTATTTCTGTTCTGTTAATTTCAACCAAAATGGAACCAAAATTATTTCAAAAGTAAATCATTACTTATCGCACACAAAGAATTGAAATACATACTTATGTTAAAAGTTAATTCTAAATATCCTCAAAATATATGGCCTTTGAATCGACTTAGGTTTTAAATAGGCATATGATAAGTGTCCAATTCATTGCTGCAATTAAAATTTTGAAAGTTTAAATTTAATTCATTTTGCTATCCCCGCATAGTTAGCACAACAACAGCATTAAGATAACACATACGGCTACGTAGTAATCACTATTCCACAAAACGAATATTGCAATTGTCACTTTAGTTGGTTGGTCTCATAAAAAACTGAATTGGAAGCCTCCGCTCTGTAATATTTATTTATGTAATTTATTTTTAATAAAACAGCAATAAAAATTTAACAAAATTTTAAAATTCTCCGCATTCAAGTTGCCTAGTATACAGATGCCTTATAAGTTCGATGGAACATGCGAATTATAATGCTACAGTAGATTGTTACGACTCAGGAAAAAATTTATTATTCTGAACTTCTATGTATATGGAGTTAGCCTCGTATTTCTTGATTTCTTCGAAAATAAAACATGGAAATGCTCAAATAAATAAAATTTTAGTGTGAATTATCAGAGAACTGATATGTATGCAATATGTTCAGTATACACAGCCACGCGTCGTGCCGAAAAACAAATTATTCCTTAAATTCCAACTTTTATGATCAAAACGTTTTACTCCAGTATATTTCTTTACTTCTGTAGTCGAGATGTATGTACTTCAAAGGAAAAAAGCCCATTTCTGAAAACTTAACCACATTTTCTGCTTAATGGAACCCTGCACTATTTTTTTCTCGAAAATAATATAAAAACTAAGTGTGTGAAGTTACACTTAAAAATTCTTCTATTTGTAAGTGCAATGAGACTCTCATTGAGAAAATGTCACACTTTTCAAATTAAATCTGATATTCATCAGAGGAGCTCAAATTGCACCTCTTTTGCAACTGCAAAATTTTCGCAGTTCTTACTGGGCAAAACTGTTTTCCAAGAAGCATACAATTTTCACCAATTTTTTAACCAAAAAATACTCCGCATAATACTTATGGAAAATCGATCAAATTGGCTGCAATTATGACTATCTGGTCAAAAGTAATGATGGGAACGAGATGAAAAAACTGAAATTTACTGAGCGTCTAATCGTAAGGATATTAAATCAATTATGTTATGACCTCATTCACTCCTAAGTAACCTCTTACTCCAATTGCATCCAATTCAACCTAAGCCGAATTTTTTTTCCGTGGCAAATTCAAAAATGAATTCAAAATTTAGGTTGCTATCAACTTTAGTGAAAGCATTCCTTCGAAGTGTTCAAATCAAAGGTTTGAGGCGTAACGAAATTCAATATTAGTACATCTGATAAAATATTTTCCTAAATATATATTTTGTTATTTAAGCATATTATTGTATAAAGTAAATACCTATGGTTTATTGTGCATCATTTAATAGCAAAAAAACGTGTGTGTTATGTGTATGTTACAGGTCCCCCCGTGGAGGTTGGCGTCACAATGTATGTCCTCAGTATCAGTTCGGTTTCGGAAGTTCTCATGGTACATACTTTAAAAATTAATTTACTATTAATGTTTCAAAATTTGTGTTTCTTTCATTTAGAGAATTTCAAATAATAATTGGCAAACTCTAAATATTATTGTATTTCACTTTTGATTCGTATTTAAATTTTCAAAAGAAAAAGAAAAATTATGTGATTAATTAATTTGAAAATATCAATAAAAGCGCAACATGTTTTATAACAAAAAAAAAAAGTAAATTTGTTTGATGTGATATTGCAACGCATATACATTTTAAATGTCCTTCAGTTTGTTTAATTTTATTTACATTTGAGTTGTATTTTTTTTTTTTAGTTTTTATCTTGAGTATTTACTTAAGTTGAGATCACATTTAAAAATTTAAATGCTAGCGCTTCAAAGCAAAATTCGAATATATCGTATAACTAAACGTTTATATGACATTTAATAATTATATTACTTAATTATTGTTGTATCAACAGAAAATATTATTTAAAGTACAAGCTCTCTATCTCTTTCTGTCTATCCCTATAACTGTACTTATTTCATATAAATATATATTTGTTTTCTTTTCATTTTTAATATTATTTTATATAATTTTGTTTTACATCTTTTGATAAATTAATTGCATCTCAATCATAACAAGTACATTTATGACATTAACTTAATAACAGCTTCATAGGAAAGAAAATGTAAAGATAAAATTTATTACATATCATACTACGTGTGAAATATTCAGAAAATACCAGCGAAAAAAATTAATGCTTTTTTGTATTTATTTTTCCGAAAGTAATAAAATTAAATTTTTCAAAAACAAGAAAAAATTTTATTGCATCAACCAAAGCTTAAATCTTTTTCTAAGCTTAATTACATACCAAAATATATATAGCATATAATTCAAATCAATTTGGCATTTTAATTTTAAATATTTATATCTAGAAATGTACATACATACATGCATACAAACACATACACACATATACTTTGGACACAAAACATTCAAATTAATTTTGTTATGTTAATTTTAAATTATTAACGTTTTTGTTTTGTAATTATTTTGGTTTAATTGATTAAATCGTTTTATTCTTAACGTTTCTGTAATAAAAAAATTGTCATTCCAAGAACAGCAGTCCCAAATACAATGGCTGCGCGCATGCTATATTACTGAATATATATATATATATTTCAAATGTTAAGCAAACGAAGACAGAATAGAAAAAATTAAAAAAAAAATAAAAAAAAAAATATTTTTATTTTATTTACACATGACACTCAATGTTAATACTGCACCAAATTGAATACTACAAAACTTCTGAACAAAAAAGGTAAAACTAAAAATCATTTTCTCGATCAATGTGTCATTTTCATCTTCACTTGTGCTTAACAAATTCAATACATCGATTTCAGTTTTTGTTTATTTGATTTGTTTTTTTTTTTTTGCTCTCATTTGCAATTACTTTTCAAATAGTTTTTTTTTTAATTTTTTCGATTTTTCATTTTTTATCAACAGTATTTTGGTTTTTTTCAGTATTTTTGTAAATTTTATTGTTATTCCATACTTTTAATACCATGATGCTTAAAATCTACATAACATGCTTATACCCTTGCGATAATTTTACTCCCTTTGAAAAGAATTTTAGCTAAGAATAAGTATTAATAAAAAAAATACAAAAAGTTCACTTTCAGAAAAAATATTACAACCTTCATGGTTGGCTACTGGTTTTTATATCCATATCATTAAGTTCTTCGACATTGTGGTTTGCAAAAATATTGGCATTTCTGGATTTGAAGCGACATTTGACATTTCAACCCAACGTTCAAGCAAGCTTCTTAATTTAATTTCTGACACTAAAATAATATTTTTAGAAAATACTAACCTCGTATAAGAACGAAAAGAGTTTATTACTTTTGTAGGTTCCTTCCCTCTTTTTACCTCAACAAAGAAAAACTGAGAATTTTCCGCGGTTTGGTCAAATTTGCTTCTACTATAGCGGTGAACCTGTCCAGTGACTAATTTTTCCACTTTCGAAAAGACTAATTTTCAGTATAAGTTACTATCGAAAATCAGATCAATATGTTAATTTCATTCTTCTCAATTTGGTATCAATTCAACTGCCATATTTCAGTACATTATGGACATTATTTTGCTTACGGCAGATGTTTTTTTAAGTCTAGTTTACCATATAACCAGATTCTCGCTAAGGAAAAAAGTTTAAAGGAAAGGCTTATTTCTAATTTTAGCAATTTGGAACAATGCAAAAAGCCTATGTGGTTACTGTTATGTCGAGAACTCTAGCATTGTTATGATGCATTAGATGACGGCTATGTTTGAAGGCTTTCTATCCAAGACGACAAATATCGACGAAAGCACAGCACATTATAGTTGATATTTTCTAGATGTATCGTAGCGTACCTCATTCCTAGGGAATAAAACTCATACATATTTTTCACTTGTTAATTAATGTTCAGCAAATACTCAAATAATATCATCGTGCGACGTTTTCCTGTATGAAACGTTCAAATTTCCAGTATGGAGTATTGGACATAGTTTGGGTTAGTATGAAGTACTTTACATATTATTGCAAAGTTTATTTCCTGTGTTTTCCCATCAATTGAATAAAAATTCGTGATTCTGATACACAGACACACAATTTGTCAGCTTTCACAAGAATTGTGCATTTTAACAATCATCACTAGTTGCATCATTGAACCGTACGTCGTTGAAAAAGATTTTGGATTTCAAAAACAGTGCTTCTAACTGGACGGTGCAGTCTGTCACACTACTGACGGAATAACTAAGTAACTAGTAGATCAATTTCCAAGTGGTATAATCTCAAGAAATGCAGACCAAGATCGTTTGATTCAGTGAATATATTATTATTACAATCAGCACAATTATGCGACGATATCATCAAAAACTTTATCAAAACAGCAATAGTTTGCCAACGGTGACATTTTGTTCTAAAATTAATCGAAATCATGGTGCAATAAAATAAAAAAAACTTAAAAAAAAAATGTGTTTAATTCAAGCACTAAATCTGGCGCACTTATTGGGACACCCTTCGTAACTTTTTTTTTATCGAATTTTGAAATCTTTGACAAGTTCTAGTGTTTATTCTCTATTTTGCAAATTTGCTCTAAGTCTCATGGTATATTTCTTTTTGGTACACCCTAACTTCCGTGCTTATTTTTTTTTTTTTTTGTTTAATCTTGATTTGATATTGATTTAAAGTCCGTTAATTTTTATTTTTGTTGTTTCAAAGCTTTCTCAATACACAAACAAATTAACGTAACGACAATTACCGATGAATGAACAAATTGAAATGCTCGTACTCTGCTAACTCTCATGTAATAAATACAAACAATACAAACAAAGCAAATGAATCGATGTAGGTTTTATTGTGCTTCCTTATGTTTATTTGTGCGTGTGTGTGTGTATGTGTACCTTAAACGTTTACAAATAATAAATAACTAAAAGGTAAATAATATATGAACTTTCTCTGTTTTTTTTTTTATTTTTAACCTATGTAAAAACAAAAAAAAAATTAATTTAAAGAAAGCAAAAACCGGATAAAACGCATACGATAAGCACAATTATTGCAAGCTCTCGAATTTGTTTTCGAATACTTTTTTGAATATAAAATTTTTTTTCATTTACTAATTAATGTACTTTTTTACAATTTCATATTTTTTCTGTTTATATGTTTTGGCAAACAACCCGAGTGGAAACCAAATCAATTTCTTGTGTTTTTAATACTCGTATATATTTGTATAAATATATACATACATATATATATATTATATAGGAAAATTGTCTATAATTTTGCATACGAAATGTGTACAAAATGCAAAAAGTAATACAAACGAAATGCAAAAAACCTGCATAAAAACAGCTAAAAACTACTTGAAACGCAGTGCAATTTTTTTATAGCGAAATCATATTTGGAAAACCATAAAAAAGTCACCGAAGGACGTGACCCAAATGTAAAACGAGACATATTTATGCAAAATAAAAAATCTACATAATGCTAGAGGATTCGTATGATGAAATAACCATATGAAAAGTTAAAAGCTTTGCTCGCTCATACGTTTCAGTTTGTTTTTCTTTTTTTTTTCTTTTAATTACACTTTTTTGTTATCCTCAAATATTTTACATTTTCCAACTACTCTTACAGCGAATAAAATAACATTATGTTCACAGTATGATTTTTTGTTGAATTATAGAAAAAATACAGAGAAAAAATTTAAAAAGGAAATATCAGATAACTTATCTTTAAAAGCCCATAAAATAAATAATATAAATTATTTCTTTATTATGACGTCACTGTAAAGCGACTGATAATAAGAATGTTATGAGTACAGTTCTATAGATTCATCTATATATCCTATAAAACTAGTGATGAATACACCAAGGTGACTGTGAAAAAAACTAAACCAGACCCAAAAACATAAAAATTCCGATCAGTGTCCTTAATTCAGAATACAAAAATCTATACAGCTTTCTTATATATTTCTCCCGACTATTTTTTAGAAGCTTAGTTTTATAAAATCACCTATTTGCTGATAAAAAAAAATCTAAACAAAAATTAATTAAATTACACCATGCTCAACGTTCGTTATCCACAAAATAAACGAAGGATTGATGAAAGCAAAAATTGCTTACGACCATCAAAAGTTTTCATCTGTAGCGAATACTTAAAAAAATATCGTTTTCGACCGCGAATATCATTTTCATATTGTGTTTTTTGTCTATTTTTTATTTGGCGATTTTTAATTTGAAAATTATTGAATACGGTCTTTAAAAATGTTGTTTCAGTTTGATAATAACCATAGCAATAAATTTTTATATATTGTAACTTTTTTTAATTAACATAAGGTGGGGTAAGATGGGTTAAGTACCGTCCCACTTCAAAATTTTGATGATTCTCATAATCACAAAGTCTAACATACATATTATTTAAATTTTCATATATTAAAAAATCTGCTGTGCAGCTAATGTTTTCGTTTTCTTTAAAATCATGTGCTCCAAAGATATATATATAGATAAATTAAGCCCCAAGGAAATTTCCAAATTCAAATATTTAAAAGTCATCTGAAGCCAATGATGATTTTTTAAATAAAAAAGTATTGGAGCATCATCAGTTTTGTTTAAAATATGAAAATTAGAGCCGAATTTCTTGATGTCGGTAACATAACTTTTTCTCTAGAAATTTTACAAGACAAATTACTCTTACTCATTAACTATTAAAGTGACAGGCTTTCAACTTTTATTTCTTATCATAAACCAGCATTGTTTCCAAACTATTCATTTAATCGGAAACATAATATATTACCTTGTAAGAGGAAACTAAATTTTATAAAACAAAATTTTAAAGATAAACGAGAGATCCATGGCACTCAAGATATACACAGATGTTCATGATGTTTAAAATATGAAAAGGATGTTGCTTTGTGTGAACATACATATGTATAAGAAGAGCAAAGTTAATATATTTTACAAATTTACTAATGTGGTTAAATTCAAAAATCTTCATAAAAATTGATGATATAATTTAATTCTCAATAAATGTGTGCAAAAAAATGCTTAAGTGTGACTACAGACCTTCATAGCAAAACTTCAAAGGAACATTAAAATTTCCTTATTTGTGTTTTTTGGAACGAAGTAAAATTTAATATGTATTTTACTAAGCTTACTGTTCAGTACTTTTTAGTGCAAATACAACAAAAAACTTACTAGCGCAAAATACATTTATTGTTAGAGAATAACTCCAACAATTGTAAATTATTAAAATTTCCATTAGAAGAAAAATCTTTCTTTGAGATATAGAAGCGATAAACATAGCAGTCGAGTCATAGAAAAACTTATATTTTCACACGTGATGGAAAACTTCTGACTTCAGATTCTGTCCCAGCAGCTCCAAATCGAATAGATTACATTACTGGTTTTTTGTAAGCCTATGTACTGATCATTCAATGACTGAAATCTGTTTAAAGCGAAGAGTCACAGATTATGATATAACAATCCACAAAGAAATACAAATGATCTTTGAGGAAATTTTGAAACTCTACTTACAACTAACTCTCTAGGACGTCCAGATGTCCATTATTCATACCATTTTACCAGAAGATAAAGACCAAAAAATATATGTTATTCAGTGTCGGAATATGATGAAGGCTTTAATGCCACGACCTGATTTATTATTTTACAGTTTTGGCAAATATGAAAAACTTTGACAACACATTATATCTTGCATATGAATCAACAAAAATGTGTTATTTATTTCATGACTTCTCGAAATGAAAAATAATTAAATTTTTTGGATTTCTGATCATCAATTTAAGCACGTTGGGAACAAAAGAAGGTTTTCGATTATAAAAATAAAAAAATTAAAGTTTACTGGGAGTTAGTTAAAATATACCTACATAAATACTCTATACTGTATTAACTAGAGCTGGGAGGGCATTAACTAGCAATCTTTATTCCTTAAAAGGAATAATTTCCATTTCCAAGACTCCAGAAAAATTAAATAGTTTTTGAGTCTTAATTCACTAGTTTTTCTAGTAACTGACTTTAAACATTGTTTATTGATGAATATAATAAGAGCATTGAATTTATATGTTCATTGTTTATCTGCATTGCTTGTAAACATTGTTTCATAAACACAGTTTTATAAACAAAAATATAGAAGTATAAAAAAACATAGTTTACAAACATTGTTTCTCAACATTGTCTCTCAACATTATTTCCCAACATTTTTTCAAAATATTTCTGCTAATCATTAATGCTGATTGTGTATTCCAATTAATTGGTTAAATTTTTTACTAATAATATTGATGAAAAAAACTTTGGTTTCAAAACAATATAAATTTGTGCTGATACAAAGTTACTGACATTTCCTAAAGCATTTAAATTTTTTCTCTGTAGCAAATTCAACATTTACACATGGGTATACAAGAAAACTTTAATATAGCACTCCGTAGAAACTCAAATCAAGTAAACAAACAATACATATGCATACCAATGTATATATGGGCCATAGATGCATATGAGTTTATTCATAGTTAAAACATAAATTTAGAATTTCCATCAGACACATGTGAATTATAACTTTTGACAAAACAAAATGCAAAGTGTTACACAAAACTCAATCCTAGATTAGGGAAAACTTTAAAAGTTTTTTTTTGTTTTTTGCTGCTGACTAGCATAACTTTTATTTGCTTTTTTGATTGTGAGAGGATCTTAGCTTTCTAATTTTTGTTTTTTTTTTTTCTTAAAAAAAGACTTTCAAATATTTTTTTTTATAGAATTCATTAGTTTGCAAGTTTCTACAAATTTTAAATTAAATTAAATGACAATAAGTTTCATCAGCAAGTTTTGAATGCGCTGTTTTCTGCAAAAACAATAAAAAACTAATGCTTACATTCGTTGTTTTTAGGAAAATAGTTAAGCTAAAGTTTGAAAGCTTGAGTATAGCAAAAGTTTTTGGTTTGCTTTTGATGTTATTATGGCTTTTTCGCTTACGTAAATAGCGCTCTATTTAGAAAGAAAATAATGTTTCTGTTGTATTTTATATTCATTGAATTTGTTAACATTTTATTTTTTTATTTTTTTTTTTCTTCAAAACTTCTACTTCTTTATAACAGAAAATGCTTTATCGCTTTAATTGATGTTTGCATGTTTACATAAAAATTGCTTCAGTTCATTGTTGAAAAATTAATTGCACGTTTTTATTATAACCTATTATTTTATATTTTATATAGAGTTTAAAAAGTTCTTTGAAAATTTTTGAATTTGTTTTTGTATACTTTTTATTTTTTTAACTTTGTTTTATCGTTACTTTAGATTTCTTCTACAAATATTTAAAGTTTTCTATTTTCTTTTTTAATAAAAGTTGTTGTAATTATAGTAAAACTAATTTCCAAAGCATACTAACACTCATTTTTTCTTATATTTCTGCCATTATTCTTTTTCTCCTCTAACAAATATAAAAATAAATGAAATAACCTATGGTAAAAAAAATACAAAAATATCGAACCCAATTCAATACCAACTACTCTACTCGTACTACCATCACTTCCAAATCAAAAATATAAAAAAACTACGCAAAACATAGGACTTTACATTGGATTTTTACTTTCGTCAATTTTGGACCGATCCTCGTTTAGCGTATAGAAAACGACCTGGTGTAGAAACACTTTCGGTTGGATCCGAGTTCATTAAAAATATTTGGGTACCTGACACCTTTTTTGTAAATGAAAAACAATCATACTTTCACATAGCAACAACCAGTAATGAATTCATACGCGTTCATCATTCTGGATCGATAACAAGAAGTATTAGGTAAAAAAAAGTTATATGACATGCTAGAAAAAAATACAGAAACAAACTCATTTATTATATCTTATACGTAATTGTTGTTGTGCTTCATATTATTTTCTTTAAATTTATTTATATTTGTAAATTACAATCTTTATACATACTACATTTTCGCAAAAAGTTTGAAGAACAATCATGATAATGTATGTAAAAAAAAAAGTGAGTTCAATTGGCTTTAACTGGATATTCAAAAAAAAAATTTTAAATTTAATTTTCCTTTAATATTGAAATAAAATAAAAATATTTATAGTATACTTAAAGTGAAACTTTTTTATATGCAAATTTTGCTATATATAATTGTTTCTTAAATGTTGTTTTCAATCAGTTGATCTTAACAAACAATGAGTCCTTATGTTTGTGATATAAAAAGTTTAATTTTAAAGAATTTTCACTTTATTTGCTAAAACTTTGACCCAGGCGAATTATAATTATCATACACCAAGTTTTTATTACTCAGGTATTGTTTTTGCATTTGAACTCTCGTTATTTGAAAATGTCCTTGTTCATATAAATGAGAGATCGAAAAAAAAGAACGGTATCAGAGGATATTAAAAAATATTCAACACTTGGATCCCTAGACTTTTTTTCTACACATCTTTCTTAAATGAATACATTTAGGCATCATCACTATAATTTTTCATAATGTAAATCGTTCTAATATATGACAACAAAAATTGCAATTTCTCCGGTAGAAATATAAGCTAAATATACTGAAAAAAAAATTTCTTTAAAATCCGAAATAGAATGTATAGAGTTGCACTGTTGTCTGCTGTCCCAAACATGAGTTGTCACCAGTTTCTTAAATCCCTTTTTTATTTAATAGAGATTACAGCTTAAAATGTGCACAAAATAATAGCACTTGAAAAGCCCAAATAGAATATATAAGATTTTCTTGCCGAATTCTGTTCCAAACATTGGTTACCAGCCATACATATAATACTTTAATTAAGAAAATTGGCTCTAAAGACGGATTAGGGAATTTTTACTTGTCAGTCCAATAGCTTTTTAAATTATATTTTATTTGATATGATGATGTTGATTTCGTTTTTCTGATGTTTCGAACGAAAATGAATGGAATGATTCAAATAATTTTATATTCTCGCATTTTACCTTTTTTCATATGCTTTCTCAAATCGGTTATATGTATTCGAATATTAAAATTTTTTAATAATGTGTCATTATAAAATAGACGTGCTGCTTTTTAGTATTAAAATCAAAACTGTCCCTCAAAGATATGAAGATATTTTTGACGTATTTTCAAATAAAGTTCGAAATTATTTAAGAATAGTACTATTTCACTTAAATGTTAATTTTAGAAAATATTTGGTGCAGAGAAGTCTTGGATACGATACAAGTCCCTTTTAAAACTTCAGAAATTTATGAAATGCCTTATGCTGCGGCAAAAGACAAATGACACAAAAAGATTTTTTCTTATATCTATTGTGTATCGATAAATAAAAATTGGTGTATGATTTTTAACTAAAAACTAATGTGTACATTAGCAAATATTTTTAGTAGTATTTATAAACCCTACAATAAATCAAACCTTGAACTAAAATAAAAACCAAATTCAAAACAAAAACTCATTGCAACTCCCGCACAAAAGCCGGTACCAAAAAAATACTCGTTTTAAAGAGACGCAGTGTGTTTTACACCACAAAAAGGTTTGCCATTGTTTGGAGCAATACATCTTAAGTCGTTTGCTCCATTAACTATATTTTTCTACTACATTTAAACAAGAATCTGTCCAAAAAAAAAATAAAAATAAAAAATCTATTCATAAATACGATAGTACTAGCATCGAAATATCTTTTTTGAGCTGATCAACGCGTAAGTATAATACCACACAAAGTTGGCTTTAACCTATTAATAGATAAAACAAATCAAATACTATTTATTTATTTAAAAAAAATGCATTTTATACTCCCTAAACTACAACAAAACTACTTATAATATATAATACATTACCGAAAGTAGCAAATATCGTACATTCTACTATCTACTATATACAACATATATAGCATAGCAACTAAGCTCGTAATAATCTATTAACAGCAGCTTCTTTTTAAATTTATACTTAATAGAATTGCCTACGCTCATAGCTCCTCATCCAATTGAACTCGCTAAGTTTTTGTTTGTATTATTACTACTATTATAACTAATTGAATTTCTATATTTAAATAATCGTACTTAACCTTTAACGAAAAGAAATCCTATATAAATATATTTATCATATATAGTAAACTAAGCTTGTGTAATCAATTGGAAGTTAAAAATATCTATTGTATTGAATGTACAAATACGTAATAACAGACAAAGAAATAATTATGACTCTAATGTACCCACATATGTTAGGTATAATTTCTAAAACATCACATGGATCCGTAAAGTGTGGAGGAGGTTTGAATTGTTTTATTGATTTATTTAGACTCTGATTACGGTAGAGGAAAGATTGATTTCTATTTTTTCAACATTAGTGTAGAAACATGATAGTTTGTTTATATGATAAGGAAAAATGTACATGAAGTGTTTCAAGAGTATAGTGCATAGTCATTTCATTATTTTAGAATAAAAATATTTGTTCATAAATGGAAAAGAAACTTGATTAATAAGGTGCATTTTTAATTAATAACTTTTATGAATTTTACATTTAATTGAAATAAAACTTTGATAAGGCGTTTGATGTTTTTTATATGTTACCTCGTCTATGAAGAGGAGGCTTACGTGCGAAAATATGTAAATTTTCGAAAAAACAGCTGTTAAAGGTCTAAACAACTCGTTTCGTCTATCCGAATGATTTTTTGACACCTAAACCTCTTTTTCATAGACCAGTTCACATATAGTTTTACAGAACTTTTTGGTCAAATGTATCTAATACGCTTAACTTCTACAAGATTATTAAATTTTAGATAATTTCTTTACTTTTCGTATTTATTGTTAATAAACAACAACAACACTTTTCGTGAAAAATCATCCTTTTATATAAGCAATATGTATGTTGCGATTCTTCAGTAAACTCTGGCTCTCTGGCTCTCTTGGTCACAGTGAAGTCGACAGTAGGTTAATCGTTCATGCATCTGCTGCAATTGTATGTTTGGCGCAAGTGATACATATATTTTTTTGTTTCGATGACGCTGCTAAAAGTATCAACTGCTCCATTATCTGGTGAAATGTATAATATTTGACCTCTCCAATGGATACGATGTATAAAGATTCTGTAGAACTAAGTGTCCATAAGTTATTTGTTAATATGGCAATCTACATAATTGCTTAATAATATTAATTATACTGGCTATCTGGAAATAGAACAATATTTAACATACATACTGAGACATACTGAGTTTTTTTTTTTAATAAAGTAAGGCAATTAACTTATGTGCAGGACGTATAATTATTTTTTTATTGTTATAGTACTAACATGCTAATATATATGTATATACAAACAATGATTACACAAGATTAGTATTTGTTATTCTATTCAGTGTGTTCTTCTGCAATATATTTCTCAAAATTTAAAAAATACATGTTTATTTTTAACATCATATTCACAGATTGACTATAACCGCATCGTGTCCTATGAATCTACAATATTTCCCTATGGATAGACAATTGTGTCACATAGAAATTGAGAGCTGTAAGTACAAAAAACTAAACCTCAGTTAGTAAGCTTTTCTAAATGATTAAAATTACAATAATAATAATATATTTAGATTAATAAATAAAATACAAAAATAGTAAAAACTTGAAAAAGTCAATACCAATATCAACTCATTCAGAATTTTCTTAAAGTTGAAAAAATAAAATTTTATTATTGCATAATTATATATGTATAAAATTAATTATTTTTAACATAAACATAAATAATGTCTGCAACACATTAGACTAGTAAACTAGCTACATATGTATGTCTATGTGCTGTTTGTTCACAATCGAAGAAAACAAATCATATAAAGTTAGATGAGTTGCCATAGCAGTTTGAATTTTTACCAAGATGAAAAGAAAACCCTCCACCTAAAGGTTAAATTCATATTAGTCAGTTAGTGATTTTTCCAAAGTTTCTACTCTAAAGAAATATATATATGTATATGTAGCTGCATTAGAATTCGACAGAAAAAACTCTCACGATGTTCAGTTCAACGGGAACGCCTATAATTCCAAAAATTATACATTAAAGAGAATGTTTCTTTTAACCAAATGAGATTGAGGATCATTAGCGATATTAAAACAAATTTGCTTAACTTCCTAAGTTGCTATACTTATACTTCTGAGATCTAGGATAACTAATATATTTATTTTAAATATAATTATCAAATAAAATAAAAATTGCAAAGAACCTCAAGCGATGAGGCAATATGGATACAGGACTCGAGTTCAATGACCTACGTCTCTCGAAGAAAAACATAACTGAAGTATAGAGTTTGAAGAACAACAATGAAACAAGATTTTAAAACTAAAAACTTGAATTTTTTGTTGGTGATAATCCTCATTTTTTTAAGAAATACTCTCCGAAAGTATAATTTTTTGAACATTTGTCGTTTTCGAAGAACTCAAAAACTTGATGTTTTTTTTGATGAACTTGAATGTACTTACATCAGTTATATATTTTATGTAACTAGTTATAACACTGCTTAAAGGCATAATACTCTCCCTCTCAACTAGCTGTAACCTCTTATCCTCTAGTTTAAATTCAGGTGTACATATTATTGAAACCAATTGAATAAAAGTTCAAATTATTTCAATGAATAAATTGATTTATAATAAGGGCTTACTACTTTATTTATTTATTTTTTTAAATTTAATTTACACTATATTTTCGATGTTATAGTCAAGCGAAACGATTTTGCTACATCAATATTATTAGTAGCACAAAATTTTTTAAAATTCTAATTAAAATTTCTTTCAGTTCTATTTGAATTATTTTCATAATTTTTTCTCTTCTTTTAAAAAAAAAACTTTTGTTAAATTAATTCAATTCATCAACAAGACCATCCATTTAAAAAAATATATATCAGTTGAAAATAAATCAATTTTATATGAATATTGGTTGGTTTTCGGTCGCCTTCTCTTTTACAGCAACCGCAGAAGGTTGATCTCGAACATCGACTGGTAAAAGTTTTTTTTAGGAGTACGGGACTAACTTACGTATTTTAAGATTTATTGCTTAGCTTGAGTTTTGAAATCTGTTATAAAGTTAATGATTTTGAATTAATATCTCTAGCCGTTTAACTTAAAGATCGACATCCGAACATAATATCAATTATTATCAACATTCTGTGTAGTTATGTGGGTAACTTTGACTGGCACATTTCAATGGATTGTGGATTGGACAGATACATCCAACCACCATTTGATACAACCACTGAGGTTGTGCCATGCTACTAAATGAGCCAGTAACTATAGTAAAAATCTCTGTTTCACTTTCGATTTCACGTAGAGTCTTCTCAAGCTTCTACATAATAAACATCAATTGACTTTTATTGGTATCGGCATAAAAATACCTATTAAGTATATCAAGAGTATTGTAGGTCTTTGATCGAACTGCAGAAAAAAATGGATTTGCTAAAGCATATAAACATATCTCAACAAATAGACTTAATATGAAAAAATGGATGCCATAAGAATCACGAATATCAATTTTTTTGAGATACGTTTATTTCGCTTCTGAGGGCAGAATACTACATCAGATTTTAAAAAAAAAATAAAATTTATAAAATAAAGATCTTTGAAAACGTATCTTTGGTAATTGCACGGCAAAAAGAGGATAAACTCATTTTGTCAAAAATGTCTAGATTCCCGATTTTGTGTTCAACGTAGTATTTCAAAATCATTTTTGAAAAATTTTAAGTTTTCAACACCCACCGTTAATTCGAAGCTAAGCAATTAGGGCATTTTTTATGACTTCAATTGAGAATAATCCTAACAGTTAATTATTTTTCAACATAGGCTTTTTTTTGAAATTGGTATGAATGGCTTGGAAAAAAGTAATATAAAAATCGATATTTTTTACACTAAGTTGAGTTTTTAGTGGTTATTGTTGACATCGTTCTATGGGTGTAATTAAAAGTTTTATTAATGAAGTACAAATTAATCATTTAAGTTCAAACATATGCCGTGAAAACGAACCATTTTGTGAAAAAAAAAGTTGATTGAGAAATCCATACGACTATCGCACTAGTCTATGAATGCGCAATTCAAACTCCAAATTTATTATTTCAAACCGTTTGTTTTTTTTTTTTTCTTAATATGATTTTATTTTTGTTGGGTTTTCGATTATTTTATTATATTATTAGTTTAATACTTAGTTTCATGTTAGGCTATTCATTATCCATAAGTAGAAAGTACATACAAAAAAGAATACAGAATAAGCTTTATAGTCTCTTCTTAATGCTTTAAATTTTCTGTACGTAGAGAAAAAGAAAGGGCCCATATACATTATAGTAAACTTTATTTTTTAACACGTTTTAATATTATTTTCTTTATATAAACGGCACTAATAAAAGAAGCTGCATTTCAACCACAAAAGAAAAACCTTACGTATGACTAAGGCAATGAATCAAAAGCTTTTTGGCAGACGCAGCTCTTTCAAAATAAAAGTGTAAACATTATCTTTTTCTAGCAAAATGCTTATTCAATTTAAAGCAAACTAAAACTCAAAAATTGAGAAAAATTTTAAATTTTTTATTAACAACCATATGAAATTAACTAAAAATTTTTGTTGAAAACAATTGGGAATGATGCCATTTTATATATGTATTATTTTAAATATGGAGTCGGTTACACGATGCGAGATATCCGCTACTTCTGGAGAGATGGACTGAGTAGTGTCGGAATGAGCAGTGAGGTCGAACTACCGCAGTTCCGCGTTTTGGGACACAGGCAGAGGGCGACCGAAATAAACCTAACTACAGGTACCAACTACAAGAGCAATTGCAAAATTGTATTTGTAAAGAAAATATCAAAATATGCAGAAAAATACACATAACATAATTTTTGTTTTTCGTAAAAATAATTTTTTGTTGTGGTTTTTTTTTAACTTTTCTGATATATTCGGTGTGTTCTGGTACTCTTTTCACTTCTTTCTTTGTTTTTCTTTTGTTTTAATGTTTCTACTAACAAACTACTTTTTTGGTTATTTTGTGATTGATTTTTTTTTCTTTAAAGAATATAGTTTGTTACGCACCTGATTTTCTTTCAGTGTAAATGTAGCTTTAAATATTGGTTAGGGCTTTTTTTAAAATGAATTCCCTGATTGAAATCGCCAAGAAAAACAAATGCGTTTGCTTGGGTAGGCTGCCAAAACAATGAAAATTGCCGAAATTTCTTAAGAGGTATTGCTTCTAAGGAGGGTTCAAAGTAGTTATGCAAAAAAAAAGCAAACAAAAATAGAATTTTATGCTAAACTGAAAACACCAAAGCACCTTTTTTTGCATAAAATAATATTAAAATATTAGTACCCAAACGAAAAGTACTTTTCTACTACTACTACTACTACTACTACTACTACTACTGCCAATAAGAACAAACAGTAGCCCGTAAGTTATATTATGTATAGTACTTAATAGAGAAATACAATCTAATTAATATAGCAATTTTTATTCTCTTAAAAAAAATACTTATTTATAACAAGAACATAAGAAATGTAATGCAAAATTTGCGCTACAACAAATAGATTACTGATCAAAACTAGCAAGAAAAAAAAAACATCATAATTATATAATATTCTGAATGGGACTATTAATAACACAAGAAAAAAAATAAATCAATTAAACAAATTAAAAATTCCAAATGTTGTGAAAATAGTACAATTGGTAATGGCACAATTGCAAATGTTTACAAACAATATTATCATTATTTTTAAATATTTTAATAAAAAATATTGAAAAATACTACTACTTGTTAATAGTCTCAAATATTTACTCTTCTGTTTATGCATTCCTTTTTTTTATTTCCTTATTGCAAAATGAATTAATACTACTGCTACTCCACCACTACCAACAACTACTACCAAATCTACCAATACTTCTACTACTACTCCAATTACCACATCCGCTACGTACATAACTGTACAAAACGTACATTCGTAATGTAAAATATAATTGTACCCAATACTATCGCTACTACAATAAATAATACTACCACTACTACTGCTACTGCCAAATACGTTTATACTACATACAAATACAATAATGTTCAAATTAATAGTCGGATATACCATGCGAGATATACGTTATAAATGGAATGAAGGCCCAAACTCGGTTGGTGTCTCGAGTGAGGTATCTCTGCCACAATTTAAAGTCTTGGGTCATCGACAGAGAGCTATGGAAATCAGTCTTACCACAGGTACCTGTAGACGGTTACCGATTTTATTTAGTAAAAAATATTTTACTTTTTATTATTATTATAAATATTATTATAAAACTTTTGGTAACAAATAAGCAAAAAAAATTTGATTAATAAGTTTTTATTTCTTTTGTTAATTCTTATGGTATAAGAAAATTTTATTTCAATTAATTTACTTGAAACGAAACAAAAATTTCCTAAACTTTAATCTAGAAGCTGCCAGCATATTTTTTTTTACTTCAACTTTAATTACTTAATAGCAAATTAGCTTAATTTATTTTATTAAAAGCTCATTTTGAATAGCATTCAAGTGTATATAAATTATTAGAAAAGCTGATCATATTATCAGCATACTTTCTTGTAGTTCTTAATAGTTACTCTCATAATTACTTTATTTTTGGAATTTGTTTGCAGTAAAAGTAAATAAGTAGTCTTGACTTAAGTAATGCACACATTATCAAGGCTAAAGTCGACCATGGTCACATATGTCACCCTTTTCTCTGGTTTCATCAATTACTCTCTGTTATTTGATTCCAATCAAATTAATTTTCTCGGAATGTCGACAGCAATTGCTTCAAAATGTGCCCTAGCTCTTATGAACGAATCAGTATTTAATGTATTCAAAACAAACTCCGAGTGCGTATTTTCTCCTTATTATGACTGTAGTAGATATTACGAAATCGACCGCTCTTGGCATATCAGTTCAATCGTATCTCAGCTGGACAGAGCATGTATTCGATTTGTCGCAAAAAGCGGCTTTAAGAAATACATCACTCCTCTTGATCCCGACTAGAATTTTTCTTAGGCATGCCTAAATATACATTCGGCCCTAACTGGGATATAACGAGGCCTAATTAAGCAATCCTAAGGAATTTCTAAATTAGGTTTACCTGTCGACTGTCTGATTAGCCCGTACTACGGCTAGTAAAAGGCATGCCTCTGTTGGGTTTTGCCTAACCAGAACGTTAGGGCCTTGTGCAAAAACCCAACGAGAGCCTACTGAGGCGGGCGTTGGACAGTCCTATTTAGGAAAATTCTGGGCACACCGTTACAATCTACACGTGGCCCTAACGTTCTGGTTAGGCAAACCAATGGGAACCTAATTTACGCCTAACGATATTTTCTAGTTGGGATGTTCAAGTTGAGTTTTTCGTTTATATTAGACCCAAAGTATGAGTATGATTATATACATTTAGGTTGAGATTCCAAAAACCACTTTCGAGCTGCTAGATCGATTTCAGCGTAATGGGATGAAACTTTAGCAGATGAGCACGTAGTCTTCACTAACGACTCCCTTGAACACCATCGCAACATGGGGTATATACTTTTCTACAAACATTGTAACGAAATGTGCTTTAGAGAGGTTCGTGAACTGTTTCCATCAGACCAGGTTTTCCCTCTCAGAAATTTTTGCAACACTTAAGTATTTAATAAAATCATGATAATCAATAATTCTCAGACTATTTCGAAGATATTTGTACGTAGTGCTATTTTTTCTTCAGAGATTAAGGCTAGTAAACATATCTCACTTACGACAGGCTATTCAATTCGAAATAAATTCTATCAATTGCAAGATTAATTGAGCAGATTTGGTGACGTCACAGATCGAAATATTTGATTCTTAGCATTACTCAAAACAACAAAATTCCAAAAATAAAAAAATTTTAAAGTTTTTTATTATAAGCTCAAAACTATAGAGTCATGCTTTTAACTTAACTTTATATACTAAATTTAGTTTTATACTCTTAATGGCATGTTGTCATGTTTTAAAACAAAAAATAATATGAAATACTTTTAAATTTTATTAACAATTAATGAAGATAAATATTAGAAAAAAAATTCTTAAACAAAATGCATGGTGAAGCTGGATTTCAAATTATTATTAATACTTTGAAACACTATGTTTGAATTTTTTTAAGTTTTGAAACATAATTTTTTCATTTATGTATTTCTTTATTATTTTTAAGATTTATATTTATATTAAAACTCATAACTTCTTTCATGAGCGACACCCAAAAAATATATTTTTTTCTATATAACAAATTTTAAGGCATAGAAATCACTGCTTTTTAGAGACATTAAAATCTTTCATTTAGCCTGTATCGATAAATTTTCACGAAGGCAATTCTTTTTTAATTTATTACTCAAACTTCTTAACTAATTATGCAATTCTTAATTATATGCAAAATTAGAAATAAATTAAACAATTTTATAGCAATAGAAAAACTAATACCTTAAAAGCAACATTTATAATTAATTTAAAAGCAATACTATAGAACGCAAAAGAAAAAAACGCCCTCCCAAGCATGCTCTCATTTATCTAATCAAATTTTTAAAAAAAAACCAACGACCAAATACTCGTAATTAATAGCAGGTTTAGTACAGCAAAATCTAAATATCATTATATTAAAACTAATCTCTTCATTCATTGCAGCAGACATTTTACCAAAATAACCAAATAGTTTCATTCAAAAGTTAAACTCAGTACCTAAAGCTTGTAAATTATCAGCTATGAAAAAAAAATATTAAACATTCAATTCATTTCAGTACATTCTTCAGTGTATTAAAAAACAAAAAATTTAAAAACAATGAAACATTATTCTTTTAATTAGGCTGCAATTTGCTTCAGTTGACATTTTCGCATTTATTTTTAATTTTCTATACATTTGCTTTATTATAACTTTTATTTTCAATACAAACGCCTATTGTTGTTATTTAATTCTGGAAACACTTTTTAGTTATTTTTTTACATTTTCATTAATACCGCATTATCAACATTTCTGTGACAAAATCTGCTTTATTTTTTGTTCTTAATATATTTATTTCGTAAGTGTTGGAAAGTTTTTCCAAAGAAAAGTTCAAGAAATTTATAAAATTAATAAGTTCAAATACTGGCATTGAACTTAAGTTATTAAAATACCTGAGACAATCATTCTCATCCCTAACGCCAATAGAACACCATATTTTCGGATAAAACTTATATTATTTCTCAACATAATCTCTTTGTAGCAGAATACACTTAAAGCAATGGTCCTTCAAATTTTTGATGCTTTCCGCAAAATACGAATTGTCGAGGTCGTCAAAATATGCGTTTGTTTCATAGATGACTTCTTCATTTTATTTAAAGCTCTTTTCATCAAGCCATTTCTCTGAGTTTTGAAAGAGGTAACAATCACAGGGGCCAAATCCAGAGAATATGGTGTGAGAGAAACCAATTCATTGCAGAATTCGTACAATTTTGTGATGGCAATTCACGTTTACTAGTTCTATAATAAAAATATACTGTGATGAATCATCCGATTCACAAGACAAAAACTATTACCTATCATGATTTCTATGATATAATTATCTTTTTAGGTAAATAACAGTTTTAGTTCTGAAATTACCTAAGGATTAAGTTTTCATCTGTCATTTATGTAAAATGCTTGTTTTCATTTAGAAAAATGCGTAAGTGCTGGAAATTTGGAAACATTTTCATGAGACGTATCGATATTACTTAAGTTCAGTAAAAAACTTTTCAACATTTATATTTTTATTCCTCTAATAAAATGTGTATAAAATCATAAATTATCCCAAACATTTTCGATTTTGGCCTTAAGAAACATTTTGTTATATATTTTTTTTTGTCTTATACTTTTGTGAATTGGTTTCGTTTTAATGCTTTTGTTTTATACAAAAATATATATATATATATATATTAAATTTATATTACTAACCTACTAATTAGAACGACAATTTATTAATAAAATATTTCAGTGAACTCAAGCAATACTAATAAAAATTTTTCTCTTTTCTCTTTCTTCCAAAATTTTTGAATTTTTTTTTTTTAACTAAATTACTCTTAAAATTCCTCTAAAAAACCACGACTGTAATTAAATACATGAAAAAAAAAATTATTAAATCATAGGAAACTACTCACGTTTGGCGTGTGAAATCCAATTCGTGAGATCGATGGGTTACTATCTTATACAAATTTATATACCCTCTGGACTGATCGTTATTATATCATGGGTATCATTTTGGCTCAATCGTAATGCGACACCGGCACGTGTTGCACTCGGCGTAACTACTGTGTTGACAATGACCACACTGATGTCGTCAACAAATGCGGCGCTACCAAAAATTTCGTATGTGAAATCGATTGATGTGTATCTGGGAACATGCTTCGTTATGGTCTTTGCAAGTCTGCTGGGTAAATTACAATAATTACAATACAATGATCAAATCGAAACACTTTTTTTTTGTAAAACTCAAGAGAATATTTTTTTTATTTTCATTAATTTATTTAATACTTACAATACTCAGTTAAAGAAAATGGCGTCTGAACTGATTTTGAACAATAATTTTTTTAAAATATTACTTTTTCAACATAAGGGCTTAATTAATCTATATGGCCTATGATATTAATAAAATAAAAAGCTGAGTTGTAAGCTTCGGAAAGAAAAATCATTGGAGTGTTCACTTTTTGACAAAAGAACTTTGCATATTTATTGAAGTTTTTGAGTTTTTTTAAGATTATGCTCATTTTTATACCCTAACTTAGGGTATTTCGTTAGTAACGCATAGACGAGTATAAAAAAGGATATATTCTTGAGCAGGGTCACCACTTGTGTCGATTTAGCTGTCTACGTCAGTTTGTCCATCTATGTATCTGTCTGTGAAAATCATGATTACGAAGAAACACAATAGGATTATAGTTGAAGTTCGGTAAACACGCCACACGTTCAAACAAAGTTCTTGGGATTGAAAATGAACGAAACCAGCTTAGGAATCATACGGAAAAGCTCTGAACAAAATAACGCGAATTTCTACAAATGGGCGTGGCACCCCCTATAGACATAAAAACTTTAAAACTTAAACTTAAAAACTGATGTTTCATGCGAGAAGCATAACTGTGGTTGGCCATAGTGAATGCGAGAAACGGCAATGGAATTCTGTTTGTCGGAACAAGAAAAACTACAAAAAGAGCGTAAAAAAATAAGAATGTTCGAGTAATGGGAAATCATTTTGTGATTATTTAAGGCTTAGTAAAAAAAAAATTATTTAATAATACTTCTTTGGTACATTAATTTCTGTTGAAACAGACTTCCATAAATTTTATACCGAAATTCTACTCTGGGAGCATTTATTACCTCACAAATACACTAGCACGGGCTATCGCCCAAAAAAGGAACTAGACAATAACTGTAGACTTCTGCATTGCGCTCGACTTCGGCTCCGCTTTGAAAGTGCACTCTGGACGCACACTAAACTCTTTTGAACCCGCAGGTTTTTGAATAATTTTCCTGTGCACAAATCTTAGCTGAAATAAAAGCAAAATCACAGAAATGAATTACATTAGGTACTGGGTAGTTTTCATTTAAAAAAGAAAATTTCAATCTCAACATTAAAAAAATTAATTCAAAAACAGTTCAGACTTCATTAATTTACCTTATACTATACAATAACAACGTTAATATAAATGATTTTCATTTCTCTTATTTTGTTAAAAATATTTGCATACATTTAATATTTTTTTTTTTATAAACGTAATGCAACTCGGTGTCAATTTTTGTATACTTTTTTAACAGTAGAAACTTTTACAAAGTTCTTCCACTTAAAAAAAAGAAAATCTTCACTTAATATAAAGTACGCATACAGTAATATTAAAGAAGAACAGCTTTCAAGCCAGTACAAGTGCTAATGAATAGCATTTTTGTGTGCCAAACGCTATTAACATTTTTTTTTATACATAAACACATGCATATATACCATGACTACTACTGCTACTGTAATAAATCACCGATATTTCTACAACTTAATGCAAATTCAAGTTTAGTTTTTTTTTCTGTAATCTCTCTTAAACAACGCTCTATCTCTATTGTATGAAGTATTACATATAATATCTATTTTTATACTTTTTTCAATATATTTTTTAAAACGATTTTTTTGTTTCTATGACATAAAAAAATTGACCATTTATGTCATAAAAACTGCATAAAAACATTAAGAAAAAACATCGATAACAACACTTGCTCACTAACACCATCACAATAATTGCAATATATATAGTTCGACTATGTAAAATTTATTTTTCTTTTACAAAGAATTTCAAATATAACTTAATTAAAAAGCTAAATTTTTTGTTAAAGAAAAATTATAGACACATATGTAAATTAGATAGTTTTTCTTTTGAAAAAAAAAAACAGAAAATATTTTTATTTTTCCAGACGCATCAAGATCTTAAATTAGCCACCCTTACAATTTTTTCAGCTCAATTTCCAGATGATATATGTGTCGGTAAATATTATAAATGCTTAAATACCTCAATGATATGCAGACAAAACGAAATAAATTGAAATTTGCTGAATGCAACTTATTTTATTTTGCCTAGCAACAGCAGTGGGGCTTAGGCGTTTTTTACAATCACCGACTCATTTCGCATACAGTTTGTGATTAACGCAAAATTTAGATTTTTGAGAAAATTTTTGAATGATTTTCATAAAAGATTTTAAAAATGTACTTATAATTAATAAACAGAAACAACAAAACAACTAACTGTAGATATTTCTTATGTAAAATAGGCTGAAAAATAAAAAGTAGAATTTCGGTCAGGAAATCGATATGTTTTGATCTGCTCTACAATATTGGTCTTAATATAATTTTCTACATGTGGCTTACTTTCCGAGGTATTGAGCGAAACTGTTTTCGTCAGCCTCTCACAACCAGACCCACCACGATTCTGGTGACTGACGCTTGTTTCTATTATCAGTTATACTTAAACTATCAATTGGCAAAAAAAAATTAAGCGGGAGAAAATGGCCTTGGAAAATGCAACGTCGCCTCTATTATAAAGCGGGAGTATAAATGAAAAACCGCTGTTTTTTTCAAAATTTAAGTCTATTGCAAAAAATTCTTAGAAACTTACTCTTGAAACTATTGTCCATCGCTAGCCATAATTTTGGCTAGTGTCTCTGGCAGCATATGAATTCCGAGTCCAAAAAACTTTTTCTCTTCTGAGGCGATCCACGAATCGCATCATCATGAGACCGGAAGTGCTCTTTACCAGGTCAAGCGTTCTCGTTCGGAACAAGTAGTAGTCAGAGGGTGCGGTGTCTGGAATTGTTTCCAGGTAGGTTTTAACGACTATGGCAGAGCTTTAGTTCTGTAAAGCATTTTGTCGCGTCTCAAACGCATTAGTTGAGCTCGGTAGCAAGTTTTTGCGATGGTTTCACATGGTTTCAACTCCAATCCTGTGTCTTCAAACTTTTTCAAGGATTTGGAACGCTCTTTGTCTTCCTCGTCGAAATCACCTCAATATTTAAAAAAATTGGTTTGAAATGAAAGTTTACTTGAGCAACCTTCAAACTCTTATGTTTTTTAATAGCTTTTTAACAACCCATCCAGTTAATAACAATTTTGTTAAAAAAGCCTTCTATTTCCCAATTTATAGCGCTCTTTGCAAAAAAGATCAAAGAGATAATTTTTGGTAGTGGTGAATAGTTTAGTTTTTGCTTTCGTCGAAAGTCTATTTAATATAAGAAATATTTATTGTTGTTTCAATTTATACTTTTTAAAACTGTTTTTATCAAAACCCTTTTGAAAAACAGAATTTCAAATATAGCTTTTTACATTAATCTCATGTTATGCGAGCTGCAAGCTTTCAGCTTGGCAGATTTTAGATTTTCATGCGTCTGGAAAAATCTAAAAAAACACAAATATGAGCTCCGTACAAAATCAAAGCTATCTAATGCACTATATTGCAAAATGCTTAAGATAAAAAAAAGTTTCCCCAAAACTTATTGCAACTAAGTTAAACTTTATTTTTGTCAAAAAATTAAACAACTTAACCTCCAAAACAAACAAATTACAACAAAACAAATCTCTTTTTTCGTATTTGTATGTTCTCGTTGAATTTTTCCAAGTTGAAGAAAATACTATCATTTAGAGAAAATAAATGTAAGCTCATTGAAATATGCCTTAATTCGGTATAGAAGCGCTGAAAAATTCGAACATTTTACGCTTATAATCGAAACATTAAATAATTAACACCCAATATTAGGAAAAAAACGCACGAAATTCTCAAAAAAAAAAAAAACAAAATAAAACAAACGAAGCATGCATAGTGGTACATAGGACTTACTACTATTTTTACTACTATTAATACTACCATTTGCTACAAAATTCCAATTATCATAATGCTGCCAAAATTAAGCCGTAGGTTTTGTCGTGTTTGCATTGTTACATAACAAAAGCCAAAAGAAAGCCACAACAAACACGCCTTAACCTAGAATGGTACCCTGATATCATATACGCCCAGCTTCCGCAAAAAAAAAATTGAAAATTGAAAATTAATAATTGAGCATAACCAAAATCGCTATTGACAAATCAAAATTTCGCTCATAAGATGCACCAATGACAAGCAAATCAAACTAATCATTCAGAGTCGTACGGTATGTATGCACTTACCATTATCCTAAGTTTACATTCAAAGCAAAGTCTTAACATATTTTTACATTTCTGAGCTCATCATAAGCTTAATATCTAAAACTACGTAAGCTTATCTTCTGCTTGAAATCATTTCTTTGAATGTAGGCTTGTTGAAACTGAGAAGAGTTCTCGGAAACTGTAACATTTGGCTTGGAGTTTTTACATTTTACTACGCATAAGCAATATTTTCTGATTCTTTTCTTTTGGCACTCCAAGCCATTTTCATCTAGCTCCGAATAACTCTAAGGTATTGTTCCAGTTCTCAACACAAATGCTTTTTAATTAATAACAATCAAATTTTATTTATAGCAGTTCTAAAGAAGTAGTTTCATAGAAATGCTCTAGTACATTAAAATCGGACTATGGATTAAAATTTGCAATAGCTGCTTAAGTTTTTATTTTAATTATAGTTTTTTCAATAAACCATTGCTACTGAAGTGTACTGTACATATGAAAAATTCTATTATGGCGCGAAAAGGTAAGTACATAGATTAATTTGTTTTTTTTTTTAATTTCCGATAAATCAAAATCTACTTTTATTGACAGTGAACTTGACTTGGTTAGCAAATCTTCAAGTCTATTCTTTCAATCCTTTGCAGGATATAGAGCATTAAAAACACCAATGCATTATTCTATATAAGCTCTTACTCCAAGACATGCGTGTCATGGCCTGAATTAAAGAAGTCGTTCATCCACCTCAACCCTCTTTGAAACAAATATTGGCCTTAACTTCTATTCGCTCGATAAGTTCAAGACAAAGCAGTTGACGAGTTTACACTTTTTTAATTTCAAACCCATCATTTTTCGGCTGCAATTTTTTCTTCAAACACAATTATATGACAAAAAAAAAAAAAAACTTTCTCACAATACAACACTCGATTTCATAGAAAATAATAATAAAATTAATGGCACCAGTTAGAGAGCCGGTGAACATTTTAGTCGTTGGTATTGATATGTAATGTAGGTATTTCACATTTAAGCGAATTAGTGAAACTGAGAGTAAAGTAAAGAAAGAATTTTTAAATTGCAAAATAAATGTAATAAATTATTTTGTCGCGTCTGCCTCTGATATATTATAACACGATCCGACAAAGGTTTGTACACATGAGAAATTTCAATATATTCTGAAAATAGACAACCAAAAAAAACATACGTGTCTCGTGGTTTTTCTCCAGCACGGCAGTTTTTTTTTAATCGATGCCACACCCCACAATCCATGTGAAGGAAAATTAAAATTCATCATATCTTATCAACTATTGGACGCAAATAAACAAAACTTGTTATATATTTATATAAAAGGTAGATCAAAAAGTAATATTCAATGAAAAAATGGGTGATGCCCCGCCTCAAATATGAGAAAAAAATCAAATATTTTATATCTCAGCAACTGGTTGACGCAGTTGGATAAGATTTGGTACATAGTATATTGCTTATAGTTTGTGTAAGGTTCTAAGCTTTGCTAAATTTGAAAAAAATGGGCAATGCCACGTGCTCCCATATAAGAGAAGACTTAAATTAATTATATCTCATAAATTATTTGACGCATATATATGAAACTTTGTACGTATGCATATACCAAAAAGAGGCAAAAGTAAGATTCAATGAAAAAATGGGTAGCGCCACGCCAAAATTTAAAAAGTGTTTTGAAGAGTAAGTGTAATACTTGCAGATGTCGTAACCAGTTTTGGAAAAATAAATTATTCGCGATGTAAACTAACCTCATATATAGCCAAAAACCGTGTTCTTTGCACTTTTAGGTTAGGATATCTTAAAAACCAGAGGTGATAGAGCATTTCCGAGATCAGATTTGGATTCAGCGTATCAAAAACCTTCAGAAATATATAGTCTGGTTTCTGGGTCTGAGATGCTGTCGGCCTGTGTAATCGATAAAATAGAATAGTAAACTTTCATTAAAAAATTGTACACTTTATTGGTTTTATATAGACATATACTTAATAGTGTGTACCTTAAGTGCTCAAAAACCTAAGCCTTCAAAAAATCAGCGCTGGAATCCTCTATTACGTTATTTATAAAATTTTTATAAGTAAAAGAATCAATCAGCTAATAGGCAGACGCGATGAAATGATTTATTACTCAATTTTTTACTTACTACATGTTTGTAATACTGCAATTTTTAAATGCAGCAATAACTAAGTTGTAGAGGTTGCCTTTCTGATTTTATGGCATTACCCTTATAATTATCGTAATATGTCTGACAACAAAATCATAGTAATTTTTGTATACCGAAAAATTTAACAAAAAAAGTGTACTTACTCTAAAACTCAGCGACGTCTACCTCTTGCATTTATCTGTATTTATGTTTAGACACATTTCTTCAAATGAAAGTCAGACGCGATGAAATTGTATGTGGTACCTTTTAAGAGTTTTAAAGGGCTCTTAATTAATAACACAGAGTCATCGCAATGGAGGAGATTGGTCAAATTATTTAATTAATTAGGACTTCATGACTTTCAACCTTTGACGAACGATAAAATTCTATACAGATTTCGACATATACGCATCACAATGATACGATTTGATGGATCTTAAATATTTTTCTGACTTAAATTTGGTCATTGCCGAGCAATATCGTTTCACATAGACCACAGTGATAGCACAAACTATTTTCAGCAATCTAATACTCTTGAATGTATTTTGAAAGTATCTTCTCGTCTAAATAATTTACTTTGTGCAATTCAGCCAATGCTACTTTAACCTACATTTTTGATGTCAAGATTTATTGAAGCAAAGCTAGCAACGAGTTCTATCTGTTTTCGACATCGAGCATAAGTTATACAGCATGATACAAAGAGACATAGGGTAAAAATAAGTCAGCCGAAAATCAACAGTTCTGATTTTTTCAAAAACCAGAAAATGGTCATTTGATGTAAAAAAAAAATAGCGATCTTTCAATTTTGAATAATTGCGGTAGCAGAATTCGGCTAGTAGACATTTTCTTAATGATGTCTAAAAATTGTGATTTTCTGCTCGTCAGTTCATTCAGTCAGTAGATTTCCAAATCGAAATGTTTTTAGCAATCGTTGTAGATGGTTATCACTATTATCGGCACATTCGCTTTTCAAGTAAAGACGTAAGTTGAGTTGAACGTTGTTCGTTGAAGTAGCGTTAATGGCATCGACGATAACCAAAGAGTTGAAACAATGTGCCTCGATGTCTAATAGGGGGTAAATCGATATTTAAAACTTTTATTATTTAAGCAATATATATGTATCAAAACAGAAACAAAAATATACTTTTATTAAAGATATCAGTACCAGGTTTGCAGATTCTTTGCATGCTAAGGTAAGTATTCAGTTTTAAGCAATAAATTTTATAAAACAACTGAAATTTCAATAGCTTCATCTTAAATGAAAAAATCAATAGGTGAAATGTTTCTATTTTTCAACTTTTAACCAGGCGTTCTTTCTGATGAATTTACATTTCAAAATATACTTGATTTTCTTTAAATGATAATATTTAAGAAATGTGTACATAAATCGTTTGCTTATAAATTGCTTACAAAAACTTTTTGTAACTACATACTCGTATTGAAACACCTTAATCCAAAGGAAAGAATACATATATTTTTTTTAAAAATGACAACATCCTAATAAACTAAAACAAATGCTACATACCCTCTTAAGTTCCTATTTACTATATTTTTTTTTTTTTTTTTTTTTCTTATTATCACAATGTAGTCGGTTATTATTGGTACCATTTTTTTTTTATTATTTCACTTTGGAAAAAGTTTTCACTCAACAATTTCGTTATCACAATAATCTGAAACAAACAGTAGTTGCATACGTACATATTTTTGAAGCAAATTTTTAATTTACTGCATACGAAAATTTAACTTTTGGCTTTTTAAACAAAAAAAAGTGCATAATTTTAATTTTTTGCAAAAGTATACTCGTAATTGAATAGATTTTATTTTTAGTGCTTTAAATGGAAATTTTATAATGTAATCCTCAATAACAATTTTCATGTTTTTGTTTTTTTTTGTTTTTTGTTAAGATTACCAGTAATAAATAATTAAGATACCAGTTATTCTTATTAAAAAATTCGGGTTTCAAGATTTTCACTTTACAAAAACCCAATGGCTTAGTTCCCAGTAAAATCTGATATTTTTGTGATTCACAAGTGCTATAGTACTATTTGGTCTCAGTAAAGATCCCAAAAATGATCCTCTTGGTAAGAACAGTATGAGAGATACCGTGTTTTAAGCAATTGAATTTTGTTAAATAGGATTTTCTTAAAAAAATATTCCTTTTGTATTTTTGAGAAAAATTAAATCAAACACTTTTCTTTACAAATATAAAAATTCAAAACTGTTTAAATCAGAGAGTACATGTTTTTTTCCAAGAAATGTGGTTAAGATGAAAATATGTTAGAGCTTGCTAACTTAGATACAGCTGATGCAAGAGCCGTTAATACAAAAGTGAATAATTGGTCTGACTAGATAAATTATCAGGCTCCTTAAAAAACTGATGCTTTCATTACCAGTATTTTATATTCAATATATTTGCAAAATATATTCAAATGCCATCACTGTTATATGTATTAACATGAAAAATATCTCAAGTAAACTAAAAATTTTTATCATCAATATTGAATTAACATTTCACTAAAAATCTCCAATCTACAAACTTTTTATTTTTATTTCAAAATAATATCAATAAGCAATTTTTCTGTTTCATCACAAGTACCTTAGATCTTACAATTTCTTACACCATTCAACAATAGATTTATTTTTTAGTCGACTACACGAGCTCACCTGATTTTTTCGAATTTAAGTATTTAATTTTTTTATTTTTAACTTGACGCTTAAGGTTTTAATTTAGAAAAGAAAAATCAATGCTTTTTTTGTACGTTTTTTTATCTTTTTGTTACAATCCAATCAACCTCAATGAAAATGTTTTGCAAATCATTTTTGTTTGCACTTATAGAAAAATTTACAACAAAATTCTTCATTATTGTTATTTTCTTTCTTCATTCTATTTCTTTGTTTTCCCGCACTTAATCCGAAACAATAACAAAAAAAAATTCGTAATTTTGAATTTCAAAACAAAAACCCAAAATTTGCCAACAAAAAAATTTTTCCAAAATGAAAAATTTACTCCCAACACAATTCTGTCAATAACAATAAATTGAACAAACCAACAATCAATCAAAATCATCTCCATGCACATATATATATATATGCATATGTATATATATGAATATATCTATATATGAATATAGAATACGCCACCGTCGGTTATATGGCAAAACGAATTCAAATGCGAAAACAAAGATTTATGGCGATCCAAAAGATAGCTGAGCAAAAAAAGCAGCAACTTGATGGGGTTCAACAACCGCCCAATCCTAATCCAAATGTTGTGGGCGATCATGGACATGGGCATGGCCATGGCCATAGCCATGGTCATCCTCATGCACCCAAACAAACAGTGAGTAACCGCCCAATTGGCTTTTCAAATATCCAACAAAATGTTGGTACGCGCGGTTGCTCGATAGTGGGACCCTTGTTCCAGGAGGTGAGATTCAAAGTTCACGATCCAAAGGCACACTCCAAGGGCGGTACGCTCGAGAATACCGTCAATGGTGGACGTGGCGGTGGACCGCCTGGTGGACCACCACCGATGGGAGGAGGAGGACCAGCACCCGGCGGACCAGGTGGTGGCGGCACTGGTGGGGGCGGTACGGGGCCGCCTGAAGGAGGGGACGCTGAAGCGGCAGTACCATCCCATTTATTGCATCCGGGAAAGGTAAAAAAAGTAATTTCACGCCAAATTTATACAACCGAACGAAAAATGTCATTAACGAATTTTTCCCACAAATTTCTGCTCTTTTCTTAAAATTTTTTATTTGTAATTTTATTTGGAATTTTTACCAACAAAGGACATCAATAAACTGTTGGGTATTACGCCCTCCGATATCGATAAATACTCACGTATAGTGTTTCCTGTGTGTTTCGTCTGCTTTAATCTCATGTACTGGATCATATATTTGCATGTGAGCGATGTGGTCGCCGACGACCTGGTGCTGCTGGGCGAGGAGTAAAAAAATAGCTACATTAGGCCGAAACGAAGAAAAAAACAAAAACAAAAACATACAACACTAGCAATCGTAGTAACCAAAATCTATGAAAATTAATATAATACCAAAACAAACACATCTAAGATTATATGAATGATAAATAGAAAGATAATATACACCAGATATATTTATATTATATATATAAATGACATACAAAATAGTTATTACTGTATAGTAAATAAAAAAACACACACGAAACATAAATTAGCAAAAACTCAAAAAAGACGGTCGAAAATTTCTATATAGGAAAATCAGTAAATCAAAAATTAAGCTAGAATTTATAAATGTAAAAATTCAATACATAAATCGTTATCGCAAATTAATTATAGAAAATGAAATAAAAATTAAAGTTAATGACAGAAGTTAAGTGATTAGCATTAAATGAGAAAAAACACTAAATATTTTTAAACAAAAGAACGCAATAATGTTTAAAAGTGAATAAAAAAAGCTCAAAAAATTAAACTAAAAACAAAACACAACAATTAAAGTACCAACATTAATTTGATGAAAATAGACAAACATTTAGTTTAATGAAACAAAATACAAAAACTAAAATAAAATAATAAAAACTCAAATCAAATATCAATTATCACTTATATGCAAGAAATAATCGCAAATAAATTGAGAACTCCCGATGCTGTTTAACCGAATTCTGACACCAGAACAACTGCAACATTAACAACAACAACAACACTCGCCATAAGAACAGTCCAAAAAACTTATTTTCTTAATATTTAAATTATTAACCATATGTAGAAACTATAAGAAAGAAACTTGTAAATCAATGAGAGCGATATCGATGACTAAAAATATTAGAAAAATGTTTACTTGAAGTAAAGTGTGAAACTTTTTTTAAAAATTCATTTTATATTTATTTTGTATGCGATAATATCAACTGCTAGAAAGTTTATATTCTCTTATACAAAAATAATGTGTAAAATAGCAACAAAACAAGCTTCGCACTTTACTCTGCAAACCTCAAATTTCCCAGCTCGAACATAACATTGAAACATCTTCTTGTATAAATTTATCTGCAAAATTCATATTGTAAACTCCAATTGAATCACTCTTTATAGTATATTTGTAGTTCTTGATGATAGCGTCGCATCACATTATTATTCTTGGGAAATATTATGTTTCGGACTAAGTCACTTAACTATAAATCATTTGTTAAAAAATATGTTGATAAATATTAAAAGTTTCTGTTCATTTTTCGAAATTTTTTATATCATATTATTCCGCAGTCAGTTCTTATCTGAGCATATTCTAAATTCATCAGGTAAATAATTTATATAGACTTTGTTTGGTTTTTAATGATTTCAGTTATTTTATTATTTTTATTTTGGAAAATTATTGAATGATTAAAGCACAAGAAGTTTTCTATAGGGACTTAGTTCTTTTTGTAGCACAAGTGTATGTACATAAGCAATTTTCAAGTTTATTATTTTTTGATTACACTGTGCGACAAATGGTAGGGGTCAGTGATCGGCGGGGGTTCTGACTACCGGGTAAAGTTCTATCGGTCAAAAAAAAGTTATACGTGTCCCGGCGTTTCGCTGGGTCGCCTTAACTTTTCCCGGTAGTCAGAACCCCCGCAGATTTTGGCTGTCGCACAGTGTTATAATTATTTTATTGGTTGAACGGGGTCAGTCTCGTTCGATATGTACAAATAATTGAACCATAGACATTAATATAAAAGAACTATTGCAATTTATTGTGAATTTTATTATAAGCTACTTATCCTTCAGTAGATACATAAAAGGATTAATGTGTTCAGCTTTTAGCTTATTCTTTGGTATATCTATTACATAATTAGATAGTGAAGTTCATTCAAGACCTAAAAATCAAAAAATTGCTTACTATGTGGTCATATGACATTTGTATATCAGAATGCTGATATTGATCAGTAGAACCGATGTTAGGAACATTTGATATACATTATATATATCTAAATAATTGAAAGCGTTTTATATTTAAGTCAATTTTCGAAAAAATCAACCATACTTTTGTTAATATCTAATTGAAGATAGATTCATATTCTTTGATTAGCACTAATTGTGTTGTAATGTAAATAGTTTCTGAAAATGAGCCGAAGCAGATCGGATATTTACCAATTCATACATTTTTCAATAAGTAATCTGCTGTGACTCATATCGTTCTCATTTGCTATGAAAAATAATGTTCAATCTCTTGTCTTTTTAAGTTTTATTATAAACCACACTAAAATTATAGAAAAATTATTTTCATTTGAAATTATATTAAGTTTTAAGTATATACATATTTACTACTCTTAGTGATAAAAATAACATCAGATTAAAATTAATTAAAATTTTAACCAAACACGCTTCCCTTGATATATGTTTCCATGCTCGAAGAAAAAAGAACACAATAACAAATACAGAATTCTAGTGCAATCACATAAAAATCAAGTTCTTTGATAACAAATTGACAAAATATGAAACAAACTTGAAGCATAGCATTTTCTGGGCGTACCCGAACCATTTAACATTTTAAGTCTTCCTACCGTAGATAGTTTCGGGTGAAAACACTGACGTTTTAGAATACAACATTTTTGTCCTGAAAATATAGCAGAGATGATATGTTTTACCATTTATTCAAACTTTATGTGATAGTGTCAAATTTATTGTAGAAGCCTTGAGATATATGAATTATAAATTATAACAAAAGATTTGGTCGATACTAAGTTGGCTGTTTTCTGTTAACCAATAAATACAAGCGGATGGCTTATGGCACTGAGCATCCGAAAATCCAATTAAAAAGAAAGTCATGCGGATCTTTCTTACACATTAATATGAAATTGCAAATTGTTCTTTTTTCGGACCTAACTATTTCGATATATGTATTTTCTTAATATTCCATAATTTTGGAATTTTTTGAATTTTACGATACATTTCAACGTTTATCGCCTCGTCCGATACTCATTCAATTTACTTCCATGCATACTTTAAAATTTTTGACATTTTCAATTTGATTTTCTATAAAATCGATGCATCGATTCTATTCAATTTTTTAATGCTTTCCGATACTTCTTACTATTTGATGATTTCCGATTTCTATCGGCCAATTTACTTTTTTGTTTTGATTTATAATTTTATCTTAAGATCAACTTTCACTTCTTGGCTTATGAAGCTTGGGCTTATCACAACAAAAATGAGACAAAGAAAGACTTCAAACATTGCATTTCAGAAGCTTATGCTTCTTCAAAAAGGGCTACCATTAAAATCAAAAGTTTGCTTTAAGATATTCAAATGTACACCAGTTTTTGAATTCAATTTCGATTAATGAAATCTCAAACCTCATTAAATTAACATTACCACATATCATCAGCACAAAGAAGTTGCTATGCCTCGGTTGTATGTATTTTTCGAAAATATTTAGAAAAACTTCTAATATAATTTATTTTTCTATAGCTCTAATTCTATTACAAAAAGAAAAGCACAATTCTGAATTTTAAACGGTACACCTGTTATTAAGCAAAATTTTATTATTCACAAACTTTTTCGTAAAACTAAAAATAAATTATTTATTTTTAAAAAAAAGCGCTTAAATTTATACACATAAAACCCACAACATCAAATTCAGCAACAATAATATGTATATTGTGTATGAATAGAAACACTCTAAAAGCAAATAAATATTTACTCTTTAGCGCTTCCAATTCAATTTGCCAAATTTATTAAAAAAAAAATAATAATTAATTAAGAATTCATAATTTAAAGCAACACTAATTCGTAAGGCATCGTTCATTGAAACTAAATATATAAATTAAATTTTTTAATTTTTCAAAATTTCACTTAATTTAATTATGCACATTTTCAATTGACACATTTCGAAAGCACCCTTTATACTTGAATTATCCAAGAAAGAAAAAAATTTCTAAATAAAATAACAAAAAATTCTTAGCATCGGGATTTTGTAAAAATAAAAATATAAAAATAAAAAATAAACGCGTATAAAACTAAGCAGCAGTGTAGTTTTTATAAGAAAAAAAAAATTATTAAACTCGAAAAAATTAAATTATAGTTAGTTTATTTGCATGCAACAAGATACACGAACACACACACATCAAATTTATATACCTACATATGTAATATATTTTAAACTAATACATACATATATCATACTATTGCAGTTCCTTCTAATATGAAATTAAATTAAAGATTTTACTTGCAGCGTGTATACAAAGCCAATTTCATCATTTACAACCAAAATGAACAAACGTAACTGATCGAAAGGGAATGAAACTTTTAGACGAGACGTGTTTTTTCCGTAAGAACCGAACTTCAAAGCGTCACTACTCGTCATAACAGCTGTTTGCCGGCACACACAAATACTTTCAAAGAAAAATTCAACAATAAATTGCTGCTGTGAGGATTTAATAATTTATTTGCAATGCGATTGCAAAACAGTTGATTTGTTTCGCTTCGTTCGTTAACGTAACATTTTCGGTCAAATGTCAAAACAGACGTAACGAGTGCAAACGTTCGTTCAGCTGCTATCGTCTCGTCACGTCTATTTTGGTTAAGTCTTTACTGTGGGGAAATGTTTTTGGCCGAAAACCAATAAAATTTCATATACTGACAAAGTTCTGAATTTTGCTAAGAGCGGTTTTTATTTAAAATTTTATTTGAAATATTTCATCTGAGGCATACTTTTTGAGTACATAAGCAAAAACTATTACTCAATCACTTTCGCCGGTCACCAGTGTGAACTGACTAAGATACGCCGGCAGCACAACATAAGATTACTACTCACCATTCGTGGCTCCCATATTTTGGTATACACTACCTTTCGGCTTGTTTGATATTTACGTCATAAGCATTCTTGTACCTTAATTTAGATATACATTATCAGCGAAATTTTTTAAACCATGATAACAAAAAAAAAAAAGATATTGCAAGTTGGTTTCGTAATGTACTCATCAGTGTGATTGTAATTGGAAGGGTATATTTAAACTATGTTATAAATTACATATGTTGGAATCACTTCTATTATTCAGGCTTATTATTATTATTATTTAGGCTATTTCACCTAATTCATAAACTTGTAATTGGCCAACGTCTACTCTAAAATCACACCTACAGTCAAACTTATGAAAAAGTATTTCGAACATTATTTTTAAACTTCAGACTGAACATCTTCTACTCAAAACTGATTCTGTTTGATCAGCAGCATCTATTTTAATCCTAGTTTACACACTAATGAAAACACGAAAATTTCATCCTTAAGGAATTTTCTACTCTTCGTGTCTTCAGACAAATATTTTTGCCCCATTTTTTATTCAAGAATTTTCAAAGAATTTTGTATACGCACTGCAAATGTTTTCAACCAAACTCTATTTTTTTAAGAGCACTGAAAATTTATATTTTATTCACAAAATCCACTGTACTTCCTTAAACTTAAATTTAAAAAAAAAAATTATTTAACTAAGCTTTTATCTCACTGCACTTTATATAAAAAAAATTTACAGCAGAAGAACAAGAATCATCAATTAACCTACACAGAAAAAAAAACTTCCCTGACATTTGGCACAATAAACGATCCTAGTAAGTTGTTGTTAAATAAATTAAAGGAGAAAAACGAAAAAAAACACAAAATTTATTTAATTAAGATATACTCGTATGTATTAATAAGACAAGAAAAAACAATTTATTGAAACTACAAATGAAACTGCCTAAAACAATTTTTAAGAAATAAATTTAGTATAAATGATGCTACTTAAAAAAAAAAGCAACAGCATATATCAAGAGTTAAACCAAAACCCCAAAAAATTTTCGGATTGAAATTTTAGTTTTAGTTAAGAAAACAAGCTCGTAGAACTCGTTTGAACTCAACAATACTGATGACAGCTGGCGGATCTTTCAATGAAACGAAATACGTTGCATCCAAATGTCAGAAGAAAACACTTGTGCGGTAAAATTAAAGACGCAACGGATTAATGCTGAAAACGAGAAATAACTGCGTTATTATCGGCACAGTCTATAGATGAATTGCTACACCTCGAAGTGGCATTACCTTCAAAGTAAAAAAAAGTGTAACGTGTGCAGCTGGTGAGCAGTTCCGGCCGAGTTATCAATTTTATTTTTTTTTTTTTGTTTTTTTTTTAATCAAAATTCACAACAAATTTGCAGAGCAGTAAACTTCAAATACAATAACATAACCCTGTATATTAAATACAAAATAAACAACTTGAGTAGGAGCAAACTTCGCAAGAATTATTATTAAAGAAAAAAATACTATTTTATTGTTATTATTATTGTTACTATGATTAACTAAATAATTGCAATAACTTAAAAATTAAACATAAAACAATATCCGCAATAGAGCCTGAAGCATAAATTTTTAATTTTGATTTCAAATTCATATATGTATGTGCATGTGGCAAGAAGGCGAAACAGCCTGAGGCAATTTAAGAAATATCAAGCTAAGGCCAAATTTTACTCAAAACTAATGGAAATTTCGCATAACTCAGATTTTCTTTAGTCGACTTAAGGAGTTATCAAATTTTGCCACAGATACCATTCTTAACATAAATATTTTTATGGGTGACCCGTAGTATTATCGTTATCGTTCCATTAAATCTTAAGAGATCAAAAAAAACAATGGAAGACACCTGACACGCTGACAAAAAAAATGTTTCTAATCGATTTTTATTTAACATTAAATGTTGAAGTCACTTTTTACACAGTCGCATACTTTGTGTTATAGGATTTGAACTTCTTTGGGCAAACAATAAATAAGTCAAGGTCAAACATTACGAAAATTCGTTTCCTTCATCAATTTATTCCAAGTTAAAAGCTTAATACATACATTTTTTACATAAAAACTACCAATTTCGTTATACGAATTCTATACGCTGAGCATTGGCATATAAAAACTGGGTTTTGATGTTTGATACTTCTGTGTTCTTTGATCCATTACGACTTAAAAACGCTTCGGAAGCCAATTTTTCAACTTTTTTATTTAGTTCAAACAACAAGACATTCAATTCAATTCACGACATACATATGTGCTCTTTTCATAGACACTACCACATGTTACTCTTAAACTACGGTTACCTATCATACTGCCTATTTATTTTATATGTAACAATATTTCATTTACTTTATATGCTAAGCTCTAATAAATACATAATATACAACAGAATAACAAATACTACTCGTACACTTAAAGAAAAACCAAAGCTACTTTACAGATGGATGCGTGAAAAATTAGAAGTGAATTAAACAAGTATGAAATATATATTTGTTTATACATATATATTAGAAATAACTATGTTATATATATATATTAAATATAAGCATGTACATTATATACATAAAAACATATAGTAATAAAATAGTGAGATTTTTAAGTAGGCACTTATATAGCACCATTTTTATATGAACGTACATAAGACATAATAATACTATATTCAATACACACACATGTAAATAAGTAAAGTACAGAATTACAGTGAATACCCGTACATTTAATATAAGATTTAACTGCAATTATAAAACATGAAAAAGTATAGCAATGCATGTGAAAGTGTCATTATCAGTGTTAAATGAGTTATTCGAAATTACGACACTTTGTATTTTACATATATTTTCACTAGATTTATTTGACTTAAAGTTTATTTTCTTTGAATAAGTTCCTCAAAGCAAAAAAAAAACTACTAGACATTGCAAGCAAGCATTGTTGAATGAAACTTACTAAATTGCCTTGAACTATGCAATACCAAATGTTTTAATTTTTAGCTTTGATCTTGATATAAGCTTAAGTTATATTGTCAATTGCATAGTTTTAGGTGTTTAGCTAAAAAAAAATTCTCTCAGATGTACAGCTGCTATCATCTAGTAAGCAAAGTAACTACCACTTTCACAGTACCACTCTCTCCTTTAAAATTTGTAGCGACTTTTTTATCTATCAACTATGAAAACGAGGAAGAATTCTCGCAAAATTTTTGGTGTGGAAAATGTGTTAAAGTTACAATTACATACTATTATTTATTTTTTCAAATATTTATTCTTTTTTATGCATTTATTTATTTCAATATTTATTGAATTATATACTTTTTTTATTTATATATTTATTAACTTATTTATTTATTTATTTTCCAATTTATGTATTTATATATTTAATTAATTATTCATTTTATTATTTATTTATTAATTCATTTACTTATTTATTTATTTTTAACTTTTTGTTAGTATTTTTACGGCCACATACGAGCACATATGCATTGCGATAAATTAAAAACAGATTTGAAATCAAAGCAAAAATACTGAAATATATAACTACACTGCAAAAATAAATAAGTAAATGATAAATTGAAAAAAATACATAGTTTGAGCAAAAAATAAATGATAATAAAATTGCGCTATAACAGAAATTATTAGAAACATCAAGAAATGCAAACAAAGCAGTAATACATTCGATAGGGAAATCAAAATTAAAAAAAAACAAAACTTATTTTTTATTTTACAGCATTTAACCAATGCATTTAATATACTAAAAAACAAAAAAATTACAGAAGTTAGAAAGTCAAATAGCAACACGTTTATGATAAAATACAATGTAAGTCAGTAATAAATTTGCAAAAAAGTGATAAAATTATTTTAAATATATAGCTAAAGAAGTCTAGACTAACTAGCAAGAAGTAAACAATTATTTGTAAAGAACAAAACCAAAATCAAGAATAAAAGACCTAACCTTACTTTACCAAAAACTTATAATAAGGTTACTCCAAAAGTTAAATACAAAAAAACAAAAACACAAGATGCTCATCGGTTTCGGAGCTTTTTTCAATTTTTCAGTTTGGAATTACAAACATTTTTTATAAAATTAATTTTACACACTGATTTTAAAAGAAGGAAAACCAAAAATAAAAAAACACTTTTTGCAAAATCAAATAGCGAAATTTATTTAGTAGCAGAAGAGAATAATAGATGACGTATTTCGAATAGAGACAAGCTAAGCCATTTTGAGGTTTTTGCATATCCCATGCTAAGTATAACTTTGAAGTTTAAATTCAAATGATGAAACTCATATGTTGAAACTTGCATGATTTTTAAAAACTAAAGTGCTGGTTAAATATCGCAAAAATGTCCAATTTGTTATCTGATTTTTTATCTTCTACTGTCCTGTAAAATCTATTGCCTTGGGTATGACTCCGTGATGTGATGTAACTGGCTTAAAATCTTTACTCAGATCCATCCAACGTGCAACAAAGATGAAATTTGTAATAATTTTTAATTATGCATGCGCATTCTTTAAAAAAAGACTTTCAAAAATGCAGCTCCTAAGAATTGAGTTGCGTTTTCCAGACATGCGAAATTTAACTGCTTTGTATATAAATGCATTCTTACCTGACTTACTGACTTAGAATTAAAGCCCAGTGAAGCCCATTTGTTCTAAAAATATAATACTCATATGTTTAATTCTTAAGATGAATTTCCCAATTTCACTTTTTTATATTAAAAAAGGTTTTTTTCTGACTGAATATATAGAAATCATCACATAAGTCAAACGTTTGACTTAGATCCATGGGACATAGAATCCTTTCATAGTGCAGATTTCGTTCGAAAAAAAATTTTTGCAACTCAAATCCAAAGACACAGAATCTTTATTGATCATATTGCTAAAGATAGTCAACATAATGTATGCAGTAAAACTTGGTGCGTGCATAGTCGCTAGGTGACAAATATGTTCATAAGACAGTTGTAATTGTAAATGATACTACTAAAACTATATGCCATAAATATGAATTTAATCTCGTTGAGGCTTCACAAAATTGAGAAAGTGTTTATAGATTAAAACAAAAGTATAAATATAATGAATCGAACTTATGAATTGCAATGAGTTGGCAATTTTGACCAAAATGTAGGCAACATTCAACACAATGTACCAATGCGTGCATCAGTAAAATTTCTTAGTCATATGGAAAAATATTGAAAAGTAATAATTTTCTTAACAGAATTAAAAATGCCGATTGTATTGTTAAAAATCTTTCCAAAAGTATGCAATATTTTTTTGTTTTAAGCTCTAAACGACTCACTTGCAAGATAATGGAATATTTTGCGTTTCAATAAATACACTAAATTGTTTGAGATCAGAATAATACAAAGTATGCTAAAATTAAGCTTTTTTTTGAATGATACCAAACCTTGCTAGAGATGTACTAAGCATAAAAGGACATGCAAAAGCCTATCAACAACTTCAACGGCAAAAACAACTGGCTCTCCAACAATTATACATATGGGTATAATACCTATATATTAAATATATAGACATATATTTAGTTATACTCGTATATATATATATGAATTACTTTATATATAAACACAAAATGAGATTCTAAAAACTTTAGTTAATAGGTTGAAAAAATTAAAAGTTTAATATATAAGATTAATATATAAAACTAGACGAAAATGATTCAAGAAAAAACAAACACATATATATATAAGTAATTTTAATTTAATAAAACTACCATAACAATGCACACACGTAAATAAATACATGAATTATTTTAAACAAAAAATGTTTAACATAAATGGGCTCCAGCATAGCAAATAAAAAATGGTTTAAAAAAGTTAGCGAATTAATTAAATTAAATGAAAACTATAAAGCATAACAAATAAAAATATTTACTGTATTATCACAAAAATTTATGGTTGTACGTTGCGATAATTTGTTTCTGTTTTTTGTTCCAATATTAAACACATATAAATAAACTGTAATATTTTTTATTGCTGTTAAGTTTAGAAAATTTTTAAGTGTTAAAATTAAAAATGTAATAATTTTGTGAATATTTTTAATAAAAATATTCAAAATATGAAATGCAAATTCTAAATAAATTATAATTTAACGAAATGAAATGAAAAATATATATACACAATGCAAGCAATTATTTTCCGAGTTTTATTTCACAATCCAAGCAAAATTTTATTTATGTTATATAAAAGTGCATATGTATAATTTTGAAAAAATTCACAAATGCTAATAACATCTTGTGGCAATGCAATAGAATGTATAAAAGTATGCCTAAAAGCATGCAATTAGAAATATTGCACAAACACGCCACAACGCATTAATTGTTGAACCCAAGATGTAGTGACATGCATTGCATATTTTTAGGCTCTACTTTACTTACGCTGCCACGTGCCACAGCATGTGCTTGAAAATCTCTGTTAGATTATTGAAAAAAAAAAGTCAAAAATAAATGCTCAAAAAAGGTAAGGCGTATAAATGTAAACGTACAAATGATATTTTTGCTGGTTTTTTTTTAACAACACTCAAAAAAACTACACAAAATATTAAATTAAATTCATACACATACTTACTGAAGTATACATACAGACAAACATAAAGTTAAAATGACAGCAAATAAAAAAATATGTTAATTTGAAAAATAAATAAAATGATAAATCTATAAATAGTCTTAAAACTTTTTTATAAATGCAACTTAATAGAAAATTAAATAAAATTATAAAAATAAATTAACAGGCAATAAATCCATTACAAAATATATTATTTGCAGTAATTATGAAAAAAATAAAAACAGATACTTATTTACGATGAGCAGTTGATATTATTTTATTTCAATTATATGAAATATTTCTTTAAAATTGAAGCCCTAAAAATACTCTTCTATACAACATACATATATGAAGTTCATTTATTTCATTTCACATAAGAAAATCAGGCCTATCATTCAAAACAGCAAAGTTGTTATTTAGACAAGATGAATAATCCAGGGAATTGATCTGTGAAGTCTGAAGCATAGATTTACATCCAACCTTTTCTGATCAAAACCAAACTAAAGTGATTTTTATGAAATCATTGTTATCGGTTAGTTATTTTTAAATTAGATTATTTCTTTTACATTTAACAAAGTGCCATTCTCATACATCTGTTGCAAATCGCAATAACCAGTTAAGTGAAATTTTTTAAAAAATTATATTTTCTGAGGAGAAAGCATATTTTAATCTAAATTTGCATTTCCTACATGAGTGCACTGTTTAAACTGATATTTATGACTGTAATCTCAAAGAAACCGAATCAGTTAACTGAAATAATTTTGTAAAAACCAGTTAAGCGTCATATAATTGAGTTATAACCAGTTAACTGCTTTAGTAATTGATTAGTTTGTTAATGAAAGTATTTAGAGTTACAAATTATATTCTTTTTTTAATTATTTGTTCAATAAAATCAGCATTGGCCATATAGCCACAGTAAAATCAGGGCATTTCTGAGCCCATTATACATGTAGTCATAAATTTGTCGTTATCACTTTCAACCAAAATCGGTTTGTAATTTAGTTCTCACTCACTTTTTTTTATTTATCCGTCCATTAATATTTAATAAATTAAATATATATATGTGTATATTACAAAAGTTCCTAAAATTTTAAATAACAATCAAACTTGAAACAAAAACAAAAAGACACAGAAGTTAAATATTTTTTAATATTATGATTTGCATTTTAACTAAAATGCGAAAGCTGCTCATCAGTGTTTTACAATATTAATTTACTAAATATTTTTTTTATGACATATAAACCAAAAATTCCAAATGTTATACATTTTAGTTAAACAACAGATTTTCATATAGATGAAAACATAGCAAAAATCTATATAGTAATTAATTATAGTTAATCACACCCCGTTATAACCCTTAAATGATGTTATTTATAATTAAAGCAAAGGAATGTTAAAATAGATTGAAATATTAAAAGAATATAAAAATTAAAATCAAAGAAATATATTGAATTATTGTTAAATTTTAAATTTGAAAATCAAATATATGAAGTATGAAGTACTAACTAATATAAAGTATGTTGCACCCATAATATGAAATAACATTAGTAAACTTTTTATTTCCACACGAAATCAAATTTTTTAGCGCAAAATTTTTAACACGATTTTATACTTAAACATTCATATATAATTTGGATTTTTATGTTTTCTTTTTCTCTCAATTTAAAGATTAATAATTAATAAACAGTGACTTAAGCAAGTAAGAAGATAACAAACATTTCAGCGATATTTTGCATATAGAAATTTGCACTTTCCAAAAAATAAGCCTCACCATTAAATAACAAAGAAAAAATTATTGAATATTGAAGAAATTAATTTTATTTACTTTTAATTTCATTTAAATTAAAACAATGTTTTTTCCTGCGCTCCATAAACCCAAAATATAAAAGAAAATATATAGCAAAGATTTTAGTAATTTGGAAAAGTTCAAAGTTCCAAGTCATTTTCTACTAACAATTCTCAAATTGTTAAAGAGTACAAGAGTTATCTCTTGTGATAAATGACGGTTATTGAAATCTTTGCTCAAGTCTTGGTGCGTGAGCGTGTTTTCCAATTTGTCTTAATTACATATGAACATTATATCTACAAATTTTATACATACATGCATACATATATGAAAATATATAAAAATAAAAATAGTTAAATACACAACAACAACAACAAGAAACGTACGTATGTAAAATGATTGATCAATGATCACAATTTTTGACTGTGTTAATTTCTTTGTAAAACTTACAAAAAATATAAAAATATTGAAAAAAAAACAATATATTTACTATAATTAACTTTAGTAAAAATGAAATAAAAAGTAAATATTACAATTGAAATATGAAAAAATATAATAAAACTTAAAATGGAAACAAAGAAATACTATAATATTAAGTTAAATACAAAAACTGTACGAAAATAAAAAAAAAAACCAAAAAAAAGAACTCAAAATGATGAGATGAAATAAAATTAATGTAAAAAAATAGAATGCGTTTTTTTTTTGGGAAATAGCTGAGAGCCCCGTAGTGTGTCCAGCTATAGTGCCCGCTCGAGGAGTACTCGAACCGTTCAGCCTTAATTTTTGCTTTTCATCGCATACAGTTTGGAAATTCTTCTGCGCTCGTAATATTGTTTTTTTTACTTAGAGGACTTAGGACCTTAGAGTTTTTCGTGACTTCTTGTTGTTTCTCGAATTTTTATGTTCGAGCGCTTTAAGGTTTTCTGTGTTCCAGGTCACATGTACTTGTTTTTCAATTCCAAGACCTGGATTATGATTATGTAAGGTAGGTATAGAAAAGAGCATCAATAAATTTCTGAACAGGGCACCAATTACCCTCGAGTTAGCACTGTTCACCTACTCCACAGGTGTCCGCAGTTCAAACCCTCCGAAAGCTTATGTCAGCAAAATCGCGATGCCAGTGTGAAAGCAATTTTTTAAAACGCGATACAAAATCGACATAACTAAAAATCGTCCAGATTTCGCTGCTTGCGCGAATCGCCTTTAAAAGACTTTCTTAGTAAGCAGTTCTACCTCTACAAAACTTTCACGGACTTGTAAAATTCTTTTTTTATTACAAAACGAAATTTTCAACTTTTAAGAAGTTAAAAAGTTTTTTTTTTTTTTTTAATGTGCGTAAAGCTGCATATTTTTTGATATACTTTTCATATATGTACTTACTTTGGGAGCTTTTAATTCTGCCCCTATTTGTAAACAGCTGTCGTTTTTTCCCCTTTTTTAATATATTGCGTGGTTGAGTATATCATAATTTTAGTTGCATTTATGCTTCTAGCATCTAGTTTGAAGAAGAACTCTGATATTATTGCATGTCGATATCTTCATTTTAAAAGAAAAAGTACGATTCAATTTAATACATGAATTCTTAAATTTTAGTTTTATAGCTTAATTTTTCGAAAATCGCTGGCTGTGGGAGATTTCATAATTTTCGTACACTTGAGACACTAATTCTCTTGGAGAATTTATTTTGAAATAGATTTCAGATTTTTTGTAGATATCGAATTACAATAATGCCAAAATTCATCCTCAATTTTAGGAGTACCCAAAATTGCAAATTAAATTTGGTATATAGTATAAGTAGTTATTTTATACGAAGAAAAGAATTTTTTTATTTTTGCTAATTATAGTTATTTTTTTATTGAAACAGTATTCATACAGATTTCCTTAGTTTAATAGATCATTTTTTCTGAAACTCATCCAAATTATTTTAACGATATCATTTCATAAGTTAATTTTTAATTTTACAATATTGCAAATCGAATATATGTATATGATTTTACTGAATATACGTATTCATAATATCTATATCAACTGATAACTTTCTAAAGTTCATATTTCACTGCAATGTTTTTTCTGTCGCTCAAATTTAAGTGCAAATTTTAGGAACACTGGGTCTCAGTGTTAATATCAAATGCTAGTGTTATCAAACTTAGCCAATATATATATTGTTTATATATGTATACGCACGATATTTAGTCTAAAACTTTGCTAGTTGCTAGAATATGCATATCAAGTTGAGCGACAAAAAAAACCAAAAAATTGACATTCGAACTTTCGAAAGTTATCAGTCGATATATGTAATGCTCTAAGGTATAGAAATAATAATTTACATAGTTTTTGTTCTTTTTTAATTATGCTACTTAATGAAATAACAGAAAAATTTACTAAGAATTTTTTAGGCTAGATTTTTATTATATATGTATATATCTATATAGATATACACAGAACAAGAAAACCGCTGCAAACTTACCCAGTACTTAGGTATTTATGCTCAAGCTAAGTTCTTATGTATCATTACAAAGAATGTTTATTACTGTACATAAGTTTTTGGAGTTTCATACAAAAAACTTTACCTAATTACATTTAGGTAATTTTACAAAAGTTTTTTCGCTCAGTGTATAAATGAACTTTTACATGAATGTAGGCGCGAGTATAATATAATATGTATATTTATGTTTATAATGCAATAAACTTGAGTATGAAATCATTCAATTGGAAATGGTGTTTATAGAGTAACATATTGCTCTTATGGTAAATTATTCAGTTTTTTTTTTTGGATCTGCGGTTTCCTTTCACTAAGTTCGATTTTGGAACCAATTTTTTTTATAATTTTTCTTAGTTAAAATAATGTTATAAATACAGATACCGGTCCTCATAACATAATTTTTTAACACTGATAAATAGTTTAAAAAAGGGAGCTCCAAATCCGATTTTTGACTATGCTCAGAGGCTTGCGAAACCAATTTAAATTTTTTTTTTTTCTGTACGCCGGAAGTATTATTTTGAACGTATCTTCAGCGCACTTGGAAAACAGTGCATTGCTTAGTGGCTGGTAACTTTTTAGAGTAAAACTGAGTATTATTGCCATAATAAACAGTACATTTTTTTTCAATAATTTCAGCCTCGATTTTCAATTCTGATGAGTACGAAGTAATTTTTGGCAAAGGATACGATCTGGATTCACTAAAATTTTTCATAAGTCTTTTAATTTCTTGAGTTTTTTATTATAGCAGCTAATAAATAATACTTAAACACGCGAATCGAATATATTTATGAATATATGTATGAGCATTAGATTTAATCGCGCATTTTAAGTTGGCAGCTAAAATCAATTTAACAGAAAAGGAACTGCTTTTACATATGTATGTGTATTGTATTTGTATTTTAGTTTTGTTTTTGTAACGAAATTATATGTACAATTTAAGTAGCTGTGGATACAATGTATGAAGTGAAGTATTTCTTAAGATAGTTTTCCCTAATTCCATTAAGTTATGTAATTATGTATATCTAATACTTGTATTCGATTTAATTAAAGTACATTTCTTTTGTTTGTGTGTGTGAGTTTACAATAATATATATAATTTCCTTTTAAAGAGTGTCATATGGTATGTGCTCATATCAAGATATTAAATGATTGAATAGTTTTGTTTTTATGTTTTATAAAAGAAAAACACTCATAAGAAGACAAGATAAAGTGTTATGATTGGCAAAGCTAAAACTGCAATTTGCACCAGATTATCTACTATAACGTTCGTATGGAAGTTATTAAAAAAAATACCTTTAGCACTTTTAGGTTAGAGTATCTCAAAATCAGAAGTGCAGCTTCGAAAAGATATTTGTCAAACTAAGTTGTTAACATTTGAATTTTGAAGAGGTAGGCGTGGCAGTTTACATATTCTACCTAAAAGGTGTAATGCGGTAGGAATGTTTTGTTAAGAAATTACCTTCAATTTATCAAATCCGATTACTAAATATGTTGTTATCCAGGCCTCAATCATTCTTACTTTATATTGATATCTAAAATGCAATGCTTAATGCGAATAAAAGATTCGCCCCAAAATTTTTTTCAAGCACGAAAAGAAACCATACCAAAATCTGACATATTATTTATAAGTCCATGAATTTCGCCCAATTTTTCTACGTCTGGAAAATTTTTGAACATTTTTTTTGCAATTTTTAAGAGTTCTTTACGTTGCAACTGAAACAAATTCAAGTTAAGAATAGCAGAGCCAATCGCAAGCAATTTAAAGGTTCTGAGTTCGATATCCAACATTTTCAATTTTTTTATATTATAGTGGATGATGCCGGGCGAAATAACTAGGTTTTAACTTGACTCCAAACCATATACATCCCGAGATAAGAAAATTATCAGATAAAACCTTCTTTAAAAGAATTAGATTTTGGGCATTATTTCTTTACGATATGTGCTTTTTTATCCAAAATGCTTTGCTCGAAAATCAGTTATTTCTCTTTTGTTCATAAATATCGCCAAAAAATATTAGTCAAACTTTTAAATGAAATGAACAATGAAATGGGCATTGTGCTTTGAGTTCTGCCTTCTATATACTTTTCTTGCGTATGAGAGTACTAAAAATTTGATTATTTATGAAAAAAAAAACACTTTTCTATACAACAGTTCATTGGGAAAAACTTAAAATAACTAAAAATGTCAATTTTGGATGTGCCTAAATGCGAAAATTTCAATTATATGCTATAACTTTTATTGATCAATATCAATTTTATTGATCAATAATATTTGCTTGTTTTACATCTTCCAATCGATTATAAACTCAAAAATGACATTCGAGTAGTTTATTCTTTTTTACAACTTCTCGATATCCCTGCTTTTCTGGCAAACTTTCGTTCTATCTATATTTTTCTATATTGAATTCACTTATGCATTAGATTCTTTCAAATTTTGCAACCTCGCCAATTGATTCGAGTCCAATTCCTCCGGTATGCTAGCACGTCCACCAACCACTTGTTTCGGTGTCTGCATATCGACGACTTCATCTTCCTTCTCTCTTGCCTCTTCATTAGCATCTGCTTCACCCGCGAATGCATCATCGAAATTAGCATCAAAATTAGCTTCAAAATTTGCCTCAAAACCATCGCTGCCACCTCCAGCGGCTTTTTCATTGAATGGATCTTCGGCATCTTGCAGGGGTTCCACTGATTCGGAATCCATTTCTTGATCAGATGAATGTTGGTCCTCTGTTGCAGAAGATGCAGTTTTGGTTACTTTAGTGGCTGATTGAGCTACCGGTGCTGCAATAGCAGCTGCACTGATAGCTCGTGCAGCATTAATCTTAGTCGGCCTACCTGAATTATTTTCATTTTCATCACGTGCATCTTGTGATGGATGTGGTTTTGTCGCCTGTCGCTGTTGATTTGTGCCCACAGTTGTTGTTGCTGCTGCTCCGACTACTGTTGTTGTCTTCTCCTCATTAGCTGTGGATTTGGTAGCTACTTTCTCTGCTTTCTTGTTGTCACTTGTTGCGGCGGTAGCGCCTCCTCTTTCTCCTACTGGAGGGAAAGATTTATCTGTTCCGTCTTCAACCATTGGAGTTGCAGCGGTAACAATAATTTGTGCCATACCTAAGTTAAGCGAATCTCCTCCTTTGCATGTATTAAATCCTGGTGGGGGTTGCGATGGTGGCGGATTACCATCGTCGCTGAAATCGTCCTATAATAGAATATTATAAAAAATTTTAATAAAAATTTATAAATTTTGATAAAATCACAAATCTGGAGTCTTAATGGAAAAATAAAATTAGCTTGTGTTCATACGATACATGAGTTGAATTGAAACGTCAATTTTGGTCAACTTCCTTCATTTATATAAGCGACTTCAATTCTTTCCGGATATTTTGACTTTATAATCGTTAAGCTTTGCCCATTTGTTTTAACATTTTTTTTTTTGTCTTTCTCATATTATTCTTTTACGGACAAAACCTCAATTTATTAAAATTTTTCAAAATTAAAACACCATCATTTCACCATATTCCAGGGTTTTATGCATAATATACTTATATCTCTAAAGAGGCGTTTCTTAAGAAAAAAAGTTAAGAGATATGTAAAACTTTTCGATTATATTGTCAATCCCATATATCTTGGACAAAGAACGAACTTTTGAATTTGGTTTGCATATTTGTGTTCAGTGGATGTGTTATTTCTTTGAAAAGCAAGAAATTATCACAATTTTTTAGGCCAGAGGAATCTCTTGTACAGGTATGTCCCGCAAATGCATGTTCATATTATTCGAGTATATAATCATTTACGAGTATATGTACACATATGTGTTACCCCAATGTATGTATGTTTCAAAATTATTTTGTCAAAGAAGTAATACACATAATATTAAATATTAAAAGATTAGATTAATGATAAGTTTTTACCTCCATTCCAGGCTCTTGTATGAGTACTGAATGCATTAAAGAAAAGAGAGAATAACCTTGGTAAAAAATCTTCTTTTTGGTTGAGTTTTTTTTTTACTAAACTAAATTTTTAGCAGTGTAACTGAAAAACGATAGCAGCACCATAAATTTTGAAGCTTTTTACAATAGAAAATTATTACAAACACTCAAGGAAAAAGGATTAAAATAATATTCTAAAAAAATTTTGAAACATCTCTAGCAGTCTTCTTGCAGAGTTTGACATGAAAATTTTGATTTAAAAATTAAAACATGCAATATTCACTCGAGAATATACATACATATATGTATGTAAGTGAAAAACTTAAGACTTCAAAACTATTAATCTTTTAAAAGTACATAATACTTTTTTAATTAAATTCGTATATGTTTTTTATTTAAGTATATTCGTATAGTATAAAAAAGTTAACTTCATAAGACATGTAATATATTTGAGAATCTTTGAAATTAAAAGAAAATACAAATTAGTTTTAAAGTCAAACTACTGCCTACATACCACGAGATTATAGTCCCGAAAACTTTCAATGATTTATAAATTTTTCGAATAAAAAATTTGCAATTTCTGGACGTTTTCCGAAATTAAATAACATTTATTTTTTAAGAACTCTATTCCCTTTTCTTAAGCTAAATACCATAGGATTGTATTTTTTAATAACCAATTATCTCCTAAAAAAATAAAAAGTCCCAATAATTTACTTAGAATTTTAAAGCTTTCACTTGAAGGTGTCTCACTCATTGGTTTATCAAGGTGTCGGCAAACAAAACGCAAGATTTTCATTTTTTTAATGAAGAAGATTGTGTTTTTATTTTAATTATAAAATTATAACCATTTTTAAAATGGCAATGCTGTGTTTAAGTGTCAATAGAAATAACTGACTACATTTTGGTGTAGAAAAGACTTCATGATCTTTTGTTTTTTTTTTTTTTTTTGTTCGTTCAATAAAACTTTGAAGTTCATGTCACAGACACCGTCCAATTCCCGATTAATTCAGTAATTTTTAAATTCTTACTAGGCTACCGGCTTTGATAAGAAATTCCGTCATGGTCATGGTAAGTCATGGTCACTTAGCAACTCTGCGTATGCTTAAGTGTGTGACGAACGTAAGTTGCCAAAAATTGGCACAACTTAATTTTGAGTCAGGTCATGTGGTACGCATCTGATTCTAAGATTTTCTTTTATAGTAATTTAATTGTAAAAGAGAACTTCAAGACAATTCACAACGCTTCAAACTATTTTCAAAATGCCATTATATTTATATATGCTGCCATATATTTCATTTAATTTTTTAATAAGATACTATATATTTTGTCATGCAATGACCTAACGTAAAAAATCTGTGAATATGCGCTAATAAGATGTATACTATAAAGTATATTTTCCCCGGCAGACCTATTATCAAAAAGCTACTAGCGCCAATATCTTGAACATTATTTAAGTCGATTCGTTTCTTTGGAAATTAGCGATACCAAATGCAATTTTTTAATTGATTAAAAGTTGAACCAAAAAACAATTTGTTAATAGCCTCATTTTGCATAGACGAGAGCATATGTATATACATATTGGCATTTACCATTACATTTTACCATGAAACAGATATTACGAACCTCTTTTTGATATTTTTAGTTAAGAAAGGTAAAGGAATTTTGTAATTGGTACCTTTCTCAATGGCTCAGTTTCAAATGTTGTAAACTGACGCTTGAAATATTGGTAACATGCTTAAGAACGTCTCTTGAAAATTTATATTAAATTTATATGTACTATATGGAGCATAATATGCCAATTTTCCCAGGCCAAAAAAATACTGTTGTTTGATAGGGCAGAATATTGAGCTAATCGTTATTCTTTTGGATGGTACTTCTCACACCTGCTATCACTTTTTTCTCTTAATCTATCAATTTTCAGTAAAAAGCGCTCTGAATAAAAATTTCTTAGAATTATTCAGAAAAATATTTTTTTATGATAGGAATTGGTTGTTTCAATGTCGTCATGAATTTTAAAAACAAATTTTTGACTAATTTTAAGAACTTTTTATTCCACATCAACCCATAACTATCCAAATCAGTTCATTTTTGTTTGAAGTACCATTCAGTAGTGCAACAAATAGCCCAGTATTCAGGCAATTTTATTTTTTGGCCTAGAACACTTGGCAAATTATGCGCTATATATGGGACAATACGCGTCAAGCGGATCAGTATTCTGTCTAAAATTGGGTACATTTTATTACAAAAATGGTTTGCACAAACAGTGGAGTGGCGGTTTTAAAGATTTCACGAAACAAATTTTTATGTATTTTTTGACGAATTCAAAGTTTATTTTATTTGGATCAGTTTTTTATAAAAGTTGTTACCTTAGGAATAAAGGTTTCTGAATGTCAAATGTGATTTATTATTAAACGAAAATAAACATTTTCATTCAGAATTTTTTTTCTAGCCTAACTTATTTTCTATATAAGGCTCCAAGAATTTTCCAAGGAATATATGAATTTTTTAAAAAAATTTTACAGTTCAAACCTTAAAAAGCGCCACTCGGTTTTTAAAATCTATATTCTTAAGCTGCCATTAAAAAAAATGTTTTCCGCTTTATTGATCCGCTTGATGCGCTCTGTACCAAATAAAACGCTAATTATAAAGTAAAAACTAATACCACTACTCATTAGACAACGTTTAGTACAGTGTATAGAGAAGTAATAGAAATACATTGACATTTTCTTAGAGTTAAGAAAAGTATAAAAAAAACTGTTAGAATTATAAAAGTGTTAGAATTATCGAAGAAAATTATTAAGTATTAACTATGCTTTATATCAAACTACTTTTTATGAGAAACTATCAACAAAAAGTTCAAGATTAGAGATAAAAAAAAGAAAAAAAATTACCCCGCTTTGCAGTTTGTTTACCTAACACGTTCCATACATAATAATAAAAAATTTAAAATACACATAGAGAAAAAGCAATTAATTCAATTAAAGCACCAGTGATGAAGATTTAAAAAATTTAAAAAAAAAACTTAAAATGCTGTGCACATAGCGACAACGTGAAATTAACTTTTTTGTTTTTTTTTTTTTTTTTTTTTTGGAAAAGACACTTATTTAAAAATAACATTATATAAAATAATAAAACATTTAGAAAAATTGTCATTTTTGAAATACATCAACACTGAAAATCTTGACAGCTTCGGTGAGTATGAAGAAAAGAATAGTAGTAGCATACGTAAATGTTGGCTTCGATTTTTTTTTTTTTCGAACAACTTAGTTTTACCTCTAGAGATATGTATATAGAAGCAGGATTTTTATTTTTTAATTTTAAGTCAAATCTTAAATCGGAAGTTATACTTAAGAAAAATAAATACATAGAATTAATATTAGTTTCTAAATTACCTGGTGGAGGAATGCTGGGTATGCTGCCGTTGGGCACATTGTAACCACTGTCGTCATCTGCAAAGTAAGATACAAAGTAACTATTACTCTTCAGTTACATATGCCACTGTATGTAATGCCTTATAGATTTTTACTTACCTGGAATATCTTGTGACTCAAACATATCCTCAGTCAATTCGTGAGCATACTCTGGCGGTAATGCCGGAGCTGGTGGAAGCGCAAAACTGGGTGGTGCTGTTGGTGGTGGTGACTCATCACCACCCTCGGTCAATGGCTCACCATTTTCATCGCATTCCTCCACAACAAGGGAGGGAAAATTACCGAATTTGCCATCCAATTCACCTTCCCACCAGCCATCGTCAACTCCATGTGCTGTTTTTGTGACAATCTTAATAATCTGTCCCTCTTCAAAGGTGAGCTCATCCTCAGCGGTAGCATCATAATCGTATAACGCAATACAATATAGCACATCGGATGGTTTCTTCTTTTGTGGTGCCATTATAACAGATACCTGATCAGGTGATTGCATCGAATCCACAGTTTGATCTTCATTGTCAACAGTATAATCGACGGATGAGAACGATATTTGCGATCGCAATTGATTTGCTGAACTACCATTAACCGCTGCATCCTGTTCAATATCCAAGTAATTGTGTGGCACATAACCCTCTTCTCCACGGTAGTTTCGAGCACGCAGCCAGCCATCACCATCACCCTCACCAATAACCTCAAGTTGTTCATTTTCCACAATTGTGAGTTCATCGGGATTTTGAGCCTTATAGGAAAAGAGAAAAAAATAAATAGTTGCAAAGACTTTCCTCTCAAATTTAATGTGAACTTACTGTATAACTGTAAAGAGCAGTACATTTAAATATTGGTTCCTTTGGCTCTGGGACTATTGGCTCTTCTTCTTTTTCATCTTCTTCTACGCCACCCCAGCTGACTTCCAATGGATCTTCCCATGCTGAAGGAGTAGTCATCATTGGAGCTGCTTTGACAGGTTCTGGAACTCGTTCTTCAGGCTCTGGAAATAGAAAAGAAATTTCTCACTCAATCTTCCAAAATAAGATTATTTTGTAGTTAAGTTTTTTTTTTTTTTTTGAATTATCACAATCATATGGAATAGTAAAGATCGTGATTTGCATACCTTCCTCACTATCGCTAAATGTGCGATCTCTTGACAACTGTTTCTCATCCTGTAGCTTAATTTGAGTTGGCTGAGCAGTAGCTTCTTCTTTATCGCTGTCGTAAAACGAGTCAGAACTCGGATTTTCCTGCAAAATAAAAATAAAAATTGAAGAAGAAACAAATATTTTCTCTAAAAAAACAAATAGCTTACGCCTTGGCCCGAAGCATCGGTACGCATTGATATGGAACTAGCAGAACGTGTCAACTCTTGAACGCCCATTATTTCTGCTTCCTGCACCCATTCATCTACATTTATGCCACCCTCACGTAGGCATTGCAAGCATGCCTCTGCTTTAGCCTTCTCAGTTTCAGAGCGTCTTATTAAATCTCTGAATTCTTCAATCTTTGTATCTAAATCTGGTCCGTTTGGGTCATTAGGATCAGAACGCTGTCCAGAATCACGCAGTGAAACACAAAGTGCCAACTTTTTGGCATTTTCACGTATGCAACAGTTCTCCTTGACCACACGACCAGCTAAATTTTTAGCTTCCTTTGTCAGAGTCTCAGCAGCCGAATCATGTTCGGCGGTAACCTTGCGTACTGGATCATTGTCACATGGCTCAACGTCATATTGAATGTGCTGCTTCAGCACTGGATAAAAAAGATAGCAACACTGCAAATTATATTCACGCGTCAATTGCTGCGCCTGATCGCGTATCTTTCCAAAAGAATTTTGCGTAGCCGAGCAAGTCAGCAATTCTGTGCGTCCCATTAGGGTCAGGTACTCAGCTACACGTTCGAACACATAATTTTCCATGGTGGTCATTGTGGTCTGTAAGTCGACAGTAAAGTAACGATTCTGATGAGCATTTGCCGCGGCTAAACTGAGTATATAATCATTACGCGCTCCAGTTGATTTCTCCTCAAGTAGCTCTTTACGTGAGGTAACGCGTGCGCTATTCTTTTGCAGCGAAGTAATCGATTGGAAAAATGAACCTTTCTTCTTTTTAAGCTTTTCCTCAATGTCACGTGCCTTGTCGCGTACATCGTGAGCACAATGTTCTTCATCGAAATATTGCTTTTTTGTTTTATCCACATCGCCAACACTCAGATGTAATTCTTTTTGAACGTTGACAATATAGGAGAGTGATTTTTTGGCTATAGCCAGCTTATAGTCACGCAACACCTTAGCCTCATCAGCAATCTGTTGTTGGAAAACTTCAATGGCAGCCAGACGTGCACGTGCCAGCTTTTCATTCTCCTCAAGTACGGTGCGCCAAACACTCCACATATTCCTATCGATATCGAAAGAAACAATTTTAAATAATGCAATTTATGTATTAGGGTAGAGCGATGAGAAAAAAATGGAAGAGTTTCTAAGGTTCTATATCAGAGATTCCACAGTCATGGATCCTAAGAAAATGTGATATGATGTGATGCATGAGATATAGTTCTAAAGACTTTATTACATTAGTTCATATTATAGCTATAAAAATGTCATTCAAATGAGATACATTTATATTGGAATTAGTTTGAAATGAATTGGATTGGAACATTTTTGAGATTTCGACCTTTTCCAAAAAGAACCAATCGGTTTTTCAAAAAAACATTTTTCTATGCAGATAAGAACCGATTTTCAACAATATATATTTTTCAAATGTTTTTGAGGCCGCCTATCAAACCTACTTAATGGCTATAAAATTAACATTTAATATACAAAGTAAAATTTTTCAGTACTTGTATCAGGGTAATCTATTTAAAAAAAAAATTATTTTTTATGAAAAGCATTCCAACTTTTTTTTTATATTAACAACGAATAAGGGGGCGAGCTTTTACACTTTCATCCTTTTGTTCTACTCTGGCGTTTATTATGTATTGTTAGTTAAATTGATTTTAAGCCACGCTGTTGTTTTATTAAGCAGTTAATCGATTAGAAAACATCTGCCTGCCCAAAAATAGCTTTGTACACATTACGCCTCCTAAAAACAAATCTTGTCTATTAATAGCAAAATGTTTTCATAAGCTATGGAAGCAACTGAATAGTTTGTTTTATCTAATGCCAAATATAACTTTGATATTTTCATAAAAACGCAAATACAGCATAAGTTAAAAAAAAAAGATTATGGATAATTCGGACGTTGTAATGTATATATTTATTTATTATGTCACTGCTTTTACGCTAATATTCCGTTTATGCAGTTTCGAATTAATTTATGAGTTCTCTTTTAAATAACATTTAAGCAAGAAATAAAACAGTAAATTTTTTAAACATTAATAACTATACTACATTAATGCCAGTAACCTTGCCTATGTCTTCATTCCATGTTGTTACCTTATAATTGTCATAACATCCCTAATGATGATGCTGCTCTTTAACAAGGTCTTACTGAACATAAACTGTTAATGTTAACAGCCACATGAAACTGTAAAATAACCATCTTACTTTTTATACCCCACCAACGCACTAAGTCTTAATTGAAATTTGAAACAGCAATGCAAAGGTCATACATAGTATGTCGTATTTATACGTAGGTGAATATGTGTAAAAAAGAATTATTACATACCATCTCTCCTCCATACCCTCCATTTTAATATCTGGTATATTTGGTATCTTCTTGTTTAAATACTGCGATGCAGTTTTCAACAACGCCTCACTGTACGACTTTTCAATGGCTGACCTTTTGATGGTAAACTGACGAATATCCTCCAGCAGATCACATTCATGTTGATTTTTTAATTGCAGCTTGGCCACTTGTTCAGTATGTAAATTCTTTAAGAATTTTACATAATTTCCCTGTTGAAAAACTTTTGTTAGTACGAAATCATTGTAAGAAAATTGTTGTTAAGTTTACATTTGATAAAAACTTATTGATAGCCAAAAAAAAAATTTACTTTTATTTTGAAAAAAAATACTCAACATAATAACCCAGTTCACAATTGAAATTTGAAATTGAAAAATCCATAATTTTATCTTTTTCGTTTTTGGATGCCATAGTAAGGCTTATTTTATTAATTAAATAATTTAAAACAGAATTCATTCAGACAGAATTCAAACAGTTTTTTTTGTTTTGCAACAGGCGTTGCAATTGCATAATTTTGCAATGTAATTTGCACCAGATCGTGAATTGGGCTAATAAGTTTATTATACTTTTCTATGTACGTCTAATATCAAAAAGCTGATTTTTTTTGTGGACATATAGCACTTAGATAATAGTGTGGTCTACGGAATAATCTTAAAATTTTTTTTAAAATTATAATGCATTTTATTTCTTATTTTTTCTAACTTTTACGGACAATTCTTATTTTCTTAGTCAACAGTTTTATTGTCATCTGGACCTTAATTTGACAGAGGTGATATTAAGACATATTTTTATACAGAATAGTATAAGCAATAAAACAATCCGTTCTTTATCTGAAAGACCCCAAAACTTAAAAGTTTACGAGCTTTTAAAGACCGGAGTTCAAGAACGTTAATTTTGAGAAAAACGATCTTCAAGTTTTCAAACATATAAAAGTTTATATGCTGTGTAGCAGGATACTATACGTACTATTCTGCAAAATCTCAAAATTGCCAATTTTGACACTGGGCGACTTTTTTTTAAATCGTCCATAGCTCATACTTCTGATGCATAGACCAGATTAGAATGATATAAAGGAGCCTATGACAGTGATGGCATTTGAGTTTTTTGAAAATGTACTGAATCGAGACTTCAAATGTACTTTTTAGAGCCCGAATGTACTTTTTTGTCTTGAACACCCAATTTTTCTAAAATTTACTATCAAAAAAAAAAAAAAAAAAAAAAGGTCCTCAACTTTTCCCATCTCAAAAACTCTAGCAAAATTAGATATTTCACATTAAATTAATTACAAAAACAAAAAAAAAAAGGTAAATATTATAAATTGTCCAAATGTACCGAAAATGTACTGAAAATGTATTAAAAATTTGGCGAATGTACTGAAAATGCCCCAAATGTACCGAATGTACTGAAAACTTGTCGAATGTACTGACAACGATTTTTCAGGACGCAAATGTACCGAAAAAAGTACGAATGTACCGAAAATGCCATCACTGGCCTATGAACATATTATTCAGACTTTGAAGTTTCAGTATTAACTTTTTTAAGAAAGTTGATTTTAGCGACTGATTATTTTATAATTAAACATTATTTAATCGAACTTACATTCATTAAGCAAAGACCAATATTGTAAATAAGTAAAAATTCATTAAGCAAAGACCAATATTGTAAATAAGTAAAAATTTACAATATTGGTCTTTGCTTAATGACTGTAAGTTCAATTAAATAATGTTTAATTAGCTTTTTTAGTAATATTAACAAAATTAGACCCTACGCATGAACAAAAGCCTAATCATAATCATGATTATTGGATCCATATCCACAATTTTTTTCACCACAAAAATTTTCTGCAACACTTTCGCCTTAATTAAATCTTAACTCTAACCATTCTATTTGTTTTGTGATTCACACCCAATACATTTCTCGTCTACGTCATATAAAATCCAACTTTTAAGATATAAAAATTGTGGTGGACGGAAATGCTATCACATTTTTGTCTTCTATCAAAATTTTTTGAAAGTGCATTAAAAGCTTACTAAAATATGTAGTTAAAAAGTATAGTTTTGATCTATAAGTTGTTTTAATTATATTTAATTTCAAAGAAAAGTTTAGCTATCTCAAGTAACTGAAAATGGCGTATGAACCAAAGGAGCATATATCCAACGATGTTAAAAATGGCACACAACACTTTCGTTAGCTCGGATCAGCATGAGAAAAATTGTATGTAAAACTTAAGGCCTGATTATGTGCTCATAATGTGACGTGACCTACTATTGTCAACTATCAAGAAGATATCTGTGATATGACAATACGTGTAAGTGACTGTTCAAAACGTTAACATAACGTTTCGTGGGGTTATCTATTCTGGATAGAATTTTACGTACCTATATCTCGAATAAAATTAATGAAATTAAAATTTTTGTGGAAACATCTAAAGGTGAATAAATTAAGATAAGAAAAATGCTAAAAAGTTAGACTTTTCAGCAAATGCTATGGTAAGCTACGTGCGGAGTAATTGCAACGAATTTAGCTAAGGTACGGTTCTATTCATCACATTACATTGCTAGTGCATAATCATGCCCGAATTCCTTATACACCCATATGAACACGTGTTAAAGCAGAGTAGAAGCGGAAGCCAAAATTAATAAATCATTACGATATAAAAGGGTTAAATCAATATATTCTTAAACATCATATAATGCTTACCTTACGTGGTGGGGGCTGCATTTTGTGGCGCTTTTATGTGAAACAAAAATTTATTCTATGTTGATAGCACAATCTTAAATGTTTGTTTTACTGCACTTTAACTTGATCGTTTAGCAATTTAACAGTATGACACTTTCACTAAAAGATACGGGACATACTACATTCGACTGATAAATACATAAATCATAAAATGGATCAAAGGAAAATGAAAGAAAATAAAAAGATTCTACTAAACAAATCTTATGTAATATTTGTAGATATCGGCAAAACTTTCATAAATGGGATCACAAAAAAATCCAAAGTAGTAAGCTTACAGTTATTTACCTGGGCAATAAGTAGTTTTTCATGAATTCAGTAGTATTATTTTTTCTATCCAAAGCAAATTAAAAACATAAATGAAAATCTATAATTTAAGCGTTTTAAAGCTTTTCAAGGCTATAAAAAAATCAGATACAGGAAATTTATTTCACGCAAAGGACAATGAATTTTTCCACAGGGACTTTTTTTATATCAAGCAATAAAATTTCTAGTGGTTCATTAATATTTATAAAGTTTACAAATTACACTCTTTTTGGACATTTCCGCGTTGGAAATTTTACTTTTTCCCCTTAAAATTTCACAATTCTTAACGATTTTAAGCGAAGCTTAATAAGAAAAGCCCGTTCCGTCTCGATGAAAGAAAATTTTTGATTTTTCGTACTTATCGATTTCGTATTATGTCTGTCCTTATAACTGTCTGCTCATACGATACTGGTGAAAAACTGTTTGACTGGAAAACGTAGCTCAGCTCTTTCCTTCGCGTGAGTACAGACTAATTTTCATTGGTTTCCAAGCTCATTTTAACTTGGTCTGGTTGTCATAAATCATCGAAAGAAGAGGTGAGTTTGCGTTGTTACGTTACAACTTTTATGACGTTAACTTTACTTCGTTGTCAAATACAGTGTGTTTTCTTTGCTCTTGCTTCTGTTTAAGGATTTCATTCATGTGACGTTTGGAAAAATTCCACTTTCCAGCTTACCAATTGGTCACATGCGCCTTTTTCATGTTTTGGATAATTCATTTGATGAGATTTTCGGTTGCAAATGTCCCATCTGATAAGAGTGATGTTAAATATGATACACTTTAGGGTGCCAACATATGTAATTTTAACTGAGTAGTTGACAATGTATTTTTTAGAAACTTAAATACCTACATAGCACTTCAAAAAGGATTTTTTACGTTTTCATGAAAAAGTAAAGTCTTTTAATCAAACTCAGAGATTTCGCTATTAAATATCACATTTTATTATTCAAGTAGCTTTGAATCTTTTCACATGTTCAAATGTAAGTTAAGTCTCTTGTTAATAAAAAAATTAGAAAAAGCATATTTTTAATACTTTAATTTCACTCAACCACGTATTCACGGACGCCAAGTCCAACGCCACTACATTTAGCAACGCGCTACTTCTAAAAACAAACGTATATGATAAAAATGTAAAAATGTCCAACCAATTTTCTAGGCCAATATGTACGGTAGATATTTGAGTCACATTATCAATCAACAAAAACAAAACAAAAATGATAAGCCTAAAATCGAGTACCTCGCATAGTTCTTATCAGTTTTTTTTTTTAATACTTAATTTGAGTAAAAGTACTTAGTTTAAACTCAACAAGAATTTTTTTTGAAAATTTGAACGTTGCAAATGTTCCAGTACAGTTAGCAAATTTTGACTCATACAGTAAATAGCTACAGTAGTCTCACGAACTTTCTTTAAAAAACTTAAAGAGGATATATTACTGTCGTTTCAATGAATGTACTTGCATTAGTATTTTTAGATTCATTAAAAGAGTTAAACAGTTAAAATTCGTTCAAAATGGAAAATACTCAATCTTTCCCGCTGCAGACTATATTGAAATCATTGCCGTCTCTTAGCAAACTTTCTGCGAAATAAAACCAAGTGCTTGCTTTCCAGGAACAAATCAGAATCAATTTTCTGGCAGCTATAGTTTCGAAATAGTAATATTTTCATATAGAGTACATACATAAGTTTTATAAGCTGATCAATAGCATTTGAAAAAAGTCACACCTAATGTGACTAAAGGTACTTCTTTTCGCAGCACAGAACTCTGTTGTTTACTTCTTTGAACTGCCTTGTACTTCTTTCAACTAGATACTAAAAAAGTAAATACAGTAGAAGAGGATTTATATTTCATAAGAATGACCTCTTTTTTTTCATAAATATTTTAGTTGGGAATAAGAATAACTTGTTTTCTGGTGGTTAAATAATCAAAGTGTGATTTTATCGTACTGCTTTTCAGCATGAGAATTTTATGAATGACTTTTTTTGGTAGTCCATGTTTCAAGTTGGTAAATGTCCGTATTGTGTTTACTTCTTTTTAGTTTGGTTTGTAGTTACTTCTTTTTTTCACGTTGGTAATACCCAGCTCTTAGCCAAATTTTCCTAAGCTTTGTATATTTAGTAATGACCTAAAGAGGTTCAATTTACAAAAATAGAAACAAATTTGAATAAAATTTTTTTTTGATTGCCAGATTACCTTTTTTTTTGCGGTAGGTTGAGGTAGGTTTTTAGCGTTTAGGTTTGAAGTCGACATATTGGAGGATGTAAGCCTTGGGGCTAGGCTGAAGGGTGCCCACTTTCCCTAACTTTTATGAAGAATTACTCTTAGCCAAATTTTCAAAAGCTGTGTATATTTAGTAATGACCTAAAGAGGTTCAATTTACAAAAATAGAAACAAATTTGAATAAATAAAATTTTTTTTTGATTGCCAGATTACCTTTTTTTTGCGGTAGGTTGAGGTAGGTTTTTAGCGTTTAGGTTTGAAGTCGACATATTGGAGGATGTAAGCCTTGGGGCTAGGCTGAAGGGCGCCCACTTTCCCTAACTTTTATGAAGAATTACTGTGGCTAGCGAAAGCGAGATTTGACATACTACAGTGAAGAATGCAATTTTCTAGCTCAAAAAGAAATATAAACTCAGCATGCTAAGTTTTTCAGCATACGAAAATTTCAAGAAAATCAGAGAGGTTTCCCTTAAGTAATTATTACCAATATTTTTTTGAATATCGTATAATTCTTTGCTGAAATTGCGAAGATAAAAATGTTGTTGGTCTACCACTAACAGGAACATTTAAGGTTTTTTCGCAATAGTAAACTTCAATTTGCCCAACACCTTATTATATTAAAGCCGACTTCTATTTCTTCGCCATTTTAAATGGTACAGTGACGACTTATTCCACTAAAACGCAAACTTTCAATATATATTTTGAAAATATAAGTTCCAAGTTTTGTTTTTTTTTACAATGAAACAGGCATTTCATTTCGTTTTCTGTGAATTATAGAATAAATCGTCTCTGCAGAATAAGACACATAATTTGAAAAAATTTAAAGAGATTTTTTATTTTCATCACTATTAAACTAAGAAATTAATTCAGGCTACGTCCAACTTATTTTTTTGGTTCGCTGCATGTAACTTATTATCTAATGGTAACATATTTTAATCAACTTCAAAAGTTAAAATACTTCAGGCCGAATGTCTTTGCTTGAACAGTAATTTATTTGGCTGTACAAAGACTGGAATAGTAGAACCAGCTATATCACTGATGAGATATGGTTCGAAAGCATCATTAAAAAATGCTTCCACTTTATCACCAACTTTTAGTTGTTTTGCTATTTCCACATCGAGTAAAACTCGGAAAATATTTGCCTCTTTACTAATTGTTTCTACAGTGGCCATATGTACACCAAATGAAGTTTGCAGCTCTAAAATTGCAAAGCAAACACCACACTGAAGGCCAAATTTTTTATCGTATTCTAAAAATTTACGATCTGTTTTGGCAACCTCTAGCGTACGCTGTAGCTCATATAAAAAGCCGCCCTTGAGGCAACATTTTTTAGTGAGCTTGGATTTTCGTTTTCTTTCATTGATGTTGCTTTCACGTTCAATTAGTGCAATAAAAAGATCAAGCTCCGTAGGTGGGCTTGATTTTTGCGTTATAGTACTAGGAGTACTAATACGTTGTGAACTATTCTTTCCAACTTCATCATTGCTTTCGGAAGATGACCATTCTATTTCAGTTTCATTCAAATCAACGTTGACATCAGTGCTATGTGACATTGTATTTTCTTCGCTGACATTTTGAACGAGCCTGCAATTTGTTAAACACTTTACGGGATGAAAAACATTTTTTAATTTCTGCCAGGGAGTCTTTCGCTTAGAATTTCTCTTGCTACAAGTGTTGCTATTACTTTGCGCCAAAACCCGTGTAGGTTCCACACTCTCAGTATATTGATTTTTACTTCTTATATGAACATCAGATAATGGTCTTTTTGGTGGTGGTCTTCGTCGTTTAGGAACTGAATTTTTCCAGTTATGATTGTGGTAACCCATGTATCTTTCACTTATAATAGAATTGCTGAAACTTCGAGTTTTATTATTGCTTTGATCTTCATCGCTACTGAAGCCAGTAATACGTATTGGTGAAATTTCAAGTTCCCTTCTCTGGTCTTCAACACAGGAGCTAATGCTACTACACTCTGAAATGCTACAATCGGAATCGGCATCGCTATTCCTTACGAAATGGCCATCAGCTGCAGTATAATTTTCTTTCATTTGTTCTTTTTGTTTAGTGAAAATACTAATGAATCTTTGTGAATTTCCTTTTTTTTTCTTTTGTTGAAACATTTTACGGCAATTTAATTTTATGTCACCGTTTTATACAAAATTTAATAATTTATTTATGTTAAAACAATTCGAAAACTATTACAAAAACATATGTTAGGGAATGTTCTATCCTCTCACTCTTTACGTAAGCGTATTACTGCTACATGTATATGAGTTGTGTTTCTTGCATCTTTGTGGTAAATGCCAAATCACAATTAATGATTGCGGTTATTGGCTTTCACTGACACAATTCAAAGTTCCTTGTAAATGGGGCTGGTAAAATTATAATTATGAAATTCACAGTTCATTGTAAATTGAGCTAGTGAATTTATAATGTTGTAATTTTACAATATTTTACGAGGTTGTTACTTGTGTTGTTATTGTTTCCCATATAAATGCTAATTACAACTAGTCGATAAATTTGAACATGGCCTTTGGTATGTATTTTGAAAGTTGAACTCGTTTTCTATTTTGGTGAGAGAATCGTATAGGGAAAAGAGAGTGACAAAAATGTTGGCCCTTGCCATTGTAACTAGCTATTTTATTTTTATTTTTCCTTTTACCATTTGTAGTGTATCACAGCTCAGGCATTCTCCTGTATATTTCGACTTATCGTTCGAAAAGTTGTACGAAAAGTCGATCTGTGTAAGGGTTGCATTAGACAGCAGCTGACTCGCTTTCAATTTAATCAAAACAAAACAAAAACACAAATTGGAATTTTTCAGAATTAAGGCGAATGCAATCAAAGCAACTTAAGCAAACTGGTTGAAGAAATTTCGTTAACTCACAATGTCATAACATTACCATAAATAAATATAAACTGGTTGGGAGAATAGTAAATTTATAAAAATAAACAAATTGGACTAGCTACAAAAACTGTAAAGAGAAAATTTGATTCAATGATCATTCAACGTTAGCCAGCTCAGCAGAGTGGAGTGACGAGTTTTCACTTTTACGGTCGAGTGCGCGGACAAATAGAGAGTTTGAGCAATTATTGCTAAGTTTCCAATCAAATATTTACTTTTCGTTAAATAAAGGCTATCAAAAATCTTAAAAATGTTTCTAAATAAAATAATTGTACAACAAATACGGTACATTAAATTGGGACAGTTTACTGGAACAATGCGGCGTCCTTTTGCAGCAGCAACTTTCACTTCTTCGCAGCAGCAACGCTACGCCCTATCGACGTCGGGTAGTAGCAGCGAAAAGCTGGCTACAAAACAATCGCCTCCAAAGCACGATTGGAATCGTGCAGTTAGTGAAGCAGAACGCATTGTGGGCTACCCAACTTCATTTTTAAGTTTACGCTGGCTGCTCAGCGATGAAATTGCAAATGTGGCGTTGCACTTGCGCAAACTTGTTGGTAGTTCGCACCCGTTGCTGAAAACAGCCAAGTAAGTAAAGGCGAATATTTTTAATTTATTTATATTCACGCTGCAGCACCATGAAAAATGCACTTCTGGTATATTCAAAACTTTAAAAATATTAATTATTTTTATTTTTTGCAGACATTTACTTTACAATGGCAAAAACACAATGCAAGCTTGGGGCTTAATAGTTTTGCTGATCTCCAAAGCAGCTGGACATGCGCCCACCGTACCTGATATGGAACAGGACAAAAGTGCAGGCGTTTTGCACTCACAACGCGCATTGGCTGAGGTCACTGAAATGATACGCATTTCACATCTAGTACATAGTGTAAGTGGAAAAATAAAATTTTTTTTTACATTAGTAAGTAAAATTTTTTTTATTATTATTTTCCTTAGAGTTTAGTCAATTTACAACGGAATACAGAAGCTGGAAAGGATACAACTAATTATGAAGATATGACTTTTGGCAATAAAATTGGTTTACTTACTGGCGACTATTTGCTTGGACACTCTAGTGCTGAACTGTCAAATTTACGCAATCAAGATCTAGTAGAGTTAATCTCATCGGCTGTGCGTGATTTCTCTGAATCAGAATTTATTGGCGTTCGTGATGAACAAAACAATCCACTACCTTCTAAACCGGTTGCACTAAAACCGAACGTAAATGGCACCAATTCAATTGATTCTGTAGATTTTGATGAGACAAATGCTATGATACCTATGGATATATCTAACGTAATGGGTATACCTGAAAAGGAGTGGGAATATCGGAATATATTAAATGCAGGCAGCTTATTAGGAAAATCATGTCAGGGTGCGCTTAAATTGGCTGAACAAAGTGAGGAAATGCAACGCAAAGCGTATCTCTTTGGCAAACATTTGTCTTTGACTTGGCAAGCCTGTTTAGATGCAGATCCTTTTCAGAGCAGCACACTGCCATTGGGTAAAGATTTAATTTTATATTAATTGAAATAAAAAGTGATGTTCTTTTATTTTCTACTGTAGATGTTACATTTAGTTTAGTTAGCGCTCCTGTACTTTTCCATCTTGAATATGACCCTTCAATTTATGCTGAAATTGAGAAGGGCAAAGTGTCTGTGGAAAATGTTGACTATGCCAAACTTCATAAGGCAATTTTAGCTGGCCCAGGTTTAGAAAAGACAAAGGAGTTGCAACGTAAACATACAGCAGCAGCTATGCGTGTACTTGAAGTCTTTCCTCCATCTGACGCACGTACTGCGTTGCAGAACATAATATTAGCAATGCAAGATTTGTAGTCAGCGCACGTTAATTTCACATAATAATAAGTAGCCTTAAGCGCGTTTTTATATCCATATATACTCTGTTGTTTTTTTTTCATTTGTATGTAAATAAATACAAAATTTTAAAAATTCCAAGCATTCTACAATAAATACATTTTAATATGTACACAAGCGATTAGCGACCGTACACACCTACTGATACTGACAAATAATTAAATTTAAATACATATTTTAATTTTCTATTAAAAAAATAGCCAAAACAAACAAAATTGTCGAAGTACATACTTACATATGAGTATGTGCTTGAATGCGATTTTCATAATTCGCATTGATTCTCTATGTATTCCATATTCAAAATTCAAGGGCTAAACATACGTTATTTTCTAAGTATCCAAAAAATTTGTCCCAAATTAATCTTTTTTATTTTTTTAAAACATTTGTACATTTGAGAAATTCATTAACAACTAGTTAGCTTTAGTAGTATCAACTGCTTACAACGCTCGTACTCAAAGTACTGTGGAAAGTCCAAGGGAATGTATTCGAAACGCCAGCTCTTCTTCATTGTCAGTCTTAGAAAATACTCAAACATTGGCGCTACTGCATCACATTCGTCTAATGTGAAAACAAAACGTTTCTCCAAGGCAATGAACACCTGCTTCTTTTTGCTCGTTTGTTCACTTTTAAATACGCAATCTAGTACGCGTACAAAAGCATCTGTCAACTCATCGTCATAGATGACATCAGCGGCAACAACGATATCGCTATCACAAATCACTTTTTTCAACTCAATACTATAGTCATTGGGTTCCTGCATGAAATCATATTCTAGCACTCTCACGTCGCTAACGTGAGGTGATAAATTTCGATTGCGCTGCACATTTCCCCGAATTAATTTCAATATTCCACCAATGTCCACATCTGTGCAAGTTACCTGCTGCGTATAAAGTGCTGCTGCAATGCTTGTAAGTCCAACACCAGCACCCAGCTCCAGCAGATGTGCATCGCGGAATTCATTTCGACGATGAAAAAAGAAATCGGCCAACAGCAATGATCCGCGCCAAACCTGCAACCCCACCAACTTAAGAACTGTTGCCTCAGAGTGTTCCAATTCGATGTAACCGAAGCGTGCATTTTTTTTACGACGCACTATGAAATCACCATCTTTATCCGCGATAGCTGGCTTGGGGCAGCTTTTCCCATTTTCGTCTTCTTCTGGATAGGCAAATCGAAATTTCGACACCACTTTTCCAGCTGTGACTTCACTTTTTTTCGGCTGGAAATTTGTTTCCTTGTAGATTTCAGAGCTGACTTCATACATTTAGTTGACCGTTCCACGAAATTTATATAACCACACTGGTGATGTCTTTTCCGTCTAGCGATGCTGTCGTTTGTTTAACGTTTGCAATTAAAGGTTTTTTGTTGCTGCCATCGGGTTTTTTCAAATTCAACGTTTTGGCCCGCTTTTTTGCATTTATTAATAGCCTGATCTTGATGCTTGAAAATCATCGGAAGAGACTTCTTTCTTGCCACGGTCGATGTCCGCTACCACGAATACATGCATCGAAATTCTCTCTGTTGTCATGTGCCGTTGAAAGAGAGTAAAGTAGGCTTGCCATAATTTTTATTATTTTGTGGTAAAGAACATGACAACAATTATAAAAGTAGAATTAAATTGTCAAACCCAAATTAAACGCAGCCGTGAAGAGCTAAACAGTGTTAAATCGCACCAAAAATAAAATATTCTCTCAATTTGGTCCAGATTAGGGACATTAAAAAATTACTTCTTTATATAGCCTAAAAAATCAATTTTATTTAGAAATATTCCACGGGCGTTTTTTCAATGCGTGTTCGCTAACGCTCGTTTCAGCATTCTACAAAATTTTTTACAATTAACCACGCTCGTTTTTTGGAACGCACGTCGGTTTTATTACGCTGGAAATATGCTAAAACGCGCGTTAAAATAATGTCCGTGTGGGCATAGCCTAAATAAATACAATCACTTCCAGGCTTGTTTGTATAATTTTCCGAATAATTACCATGGTAAGCCACATATTCGGGAAGACATATATTATCAGATTTCCATTTATTTAAGTCTTTATTGTAACAGTCCTAATAAAAGTTTTTTATTCTAAAACCATATGTGGTTAAAAACGCGATATGGCTAAATAACTTATTTTTCCCATACCGGATTATTATGGCAATACTCTTTATTGCAACATATGGCTGTCTCTATTGGACAGGACTGGTCTACGAAATAATTTCGCTCTTATTCAGTGGTTGTCGTCAGGTTGTCTGTAATTTTCTACAATAGTAAATTTTTTCTTCGTAAAAAATTTAATTGGTGTGTATTCTATGTGCATCTCGTGTAGTTTAATTCTGCTTTTTTTTTTTTGAATGAAAGAAAATTATTGTTCTTCATTAGATAAAACGTGTTACAACAATTTTGTATGTGATCTCACTACCACTTACAAAACACTAAGTTGATTTTGCTATCTCGTTTTTGCTGGTGATTTGTTATGGAGCTGTGAAACGTCAAAAGTGCTATAAAATTAAATGAAATTTGAACATTTCTGGTAAAGTGCTTTGTGGATTGTGATTGGGGTGCATGATTATTTTGCGTGAATTATAGAGAAACATCCCAAATAGTAAAAAAACTCTCCACTGAAAGTTATAATATACGAAAAAAAACCAATGAAATATATCGGTGAGTTAAGTATACTTTAAGGAATTATTTTGAACATCAAAGCATGTGTCTATTCTGCTAGAGATGTGTAAATCTGCTACTTTAAAGATTTTTCCATTTGCTTAAGAATTGAACTCGGCTTTCTTCCCCAAGAGCTTTGATAAAAGTAAAATGAATTTCGTTCCGTGAATATTTTAGCCAGTGTGATCATCATGCGAAAACTTTCGTAACATTTTTTCGTCAAAGATCGATAAATGTGCATAGTAGAAATAAATTTACATTTTCCGAAATTTTTCAATTCCCACAAGGCCTGCGGCTTTGCCATCAATTAACGACCTGACCGCGTCAAAAGCGGTCATTTGGCAAACCGGTACATATGTCTATTCATGACTTCATTTAGGCTGTACACTCCATCCTTCATGCTGTCCATCAAGCATCAATGTTTGATCATGTGAACTCTAGAAACAGCCGCTTGACACTCATGTTGGACGGATTTCAAAATATTTCGATTTCTCTGCTGGCTTCAACAACAACAACAAGAAATTTCTAATTTTAAATAAGATTTCATAGAGTGAACATTGATGGGTTACGTGAATAATAAAAAGTTTTGAAAAGATTTAGGTTTTTTTAGGGACACAGCCTCGTTGTAGGGAGTTGAAAACTATTTTTTTATTATTACACCGAAATAAAAAGCAAAGAAGGGAAGTGAGCTTAGCGAAATTTTTCTGCAAATGATGTTTAACAAGCATGTTTGATGTGAACGCTAAACGAAATTTACAGTTATTTGGTTTGCCAAGCCATGTTGGACAGCATGAAGGATGGTGTGAACTAAACTATTGTCGTTCAAAGCAATAAAATAAATTTTTTTCTGTTAAATTTTTTTATATATTCTTTCGATAACATCTGGCTACTTTTGCTAATGTCATCTTTACTGGAGTTTTCTAAGTTGCTATAAAATTTGAGTTGTCAGAAATAAAGCAAAGTAAAAAAAAATTTCCGAACGAATCGAAATTTTTTCGCCGTGTCTACGTTGAAATATTTTAGCTTAAAAAACTTAATAAACTTATAAATCTGTATTCTAAAATACGCAAAATAATGAAAACAACTTGAAACGAATGTAATACGATAAGAAAATGTTGAAAAATTAAGTGAAAAGTGCTTTAAAATCTATATTGAAAATTTTTGCTGCACCTCCCTTTAATTTTTTCTTCAGTCGCTGTAGCTGCTTGTGATTTCGCTGCCTTCGTTTTTAGTAGTTTCTTGTGTTGTCGATTTTAATATATGTATATTTATTTTTAAACTTTTTGCTCAAGTTCTTAAAAAGTGTAAAATTATCATTTTCTCTTTTCCTACTCCATTTTTCTATTGCTACAGTGCTGTGAAGTTGATGAATAAATAAACAAGATACAAGGATAAAGGAAAAATTAATTAAAATTTGAGTTAATTTTTATTTTGAAGTGAAAGGAAAACGAAATGTTTTGGGACAAAGGTTACGCGCCTTCGCAGAATATCGAAGTGTTATTGGAAAAAGAGGTAAGTGGGAATGAGGCGACAATGGTGTAAAAAGGTGCAAGTGTATGTACTAGGTTTTGAGAAGGTTTTGCGGGTGGGTGTCTGACAGTTGAACTCGAATGAAGTCGCGCAAGTGTTGCACAAGCAGCGAAGTTAGCAGAGTCGCCAGCTTTCAGTAAGAAGTGCGTGAAGCTGTCGCTACCGTGGCTGATTGTGCTGCTGATTTCCATTTGAGTGAACAGCCAGAACGAGTTTGTTTTCAGTTTTTGTGTTTGATTTTGTTGTCGCTAAAGTAAACTTGCGCCTTCAATTAATATCAAATTGTTTTTACAAAATTTTCTCTTATTTCTTTTATAGAACGTTACAGTTGAGGAGTTCTTAGATGATGAAGATATTCTGCAAGAGTGTAAAACACAAAAGAAAAATCTTTTTAATTAGTAAGTTATTCCATTTACCTGATTGTAATCTTAACGCTTATATTAATATAAGGTGACTGAGGTGGGGAGAGGCTTTTTGAAATGAGCGCTATAGCTCCCAGCTACTAGTGCTCTTAATGAATCATTGTAGAGTAATTGATTACTATGCAATGTTAAATTAATAATTATAATACATATTCAATACGACTAGGGTTACCAGATAACTTGCTTGCAAAGGTAGTACATGTGAAAAAAGTCACCAAAAAGTAATAATTTTCGTAATTTCAACAAAAAAAATTTTGTAAGCAAAAAAAGGTTCTCACTTTTGGTCCTCTACATAACAAATTTTGGCACAGCTAACCCTAAATGCGACTTATTCCCAATTTTCATACAATTTTGGTTCATAAAGAAACCTAATTTTAAATAAATGAATTAACTTTTCTAAATTTGTTAGTAAAATTTTCGCTAAATTGAAATAGTTTGCTCAAGATCAAAACAATTTGGTAATAACTCAAAAAATACCTAACCGACTATAAAGTTTTATTTAAAATTTGAAAAGATTATGTACTTGCAACGCGAATTTAACATAATAGAAATGCGTCAGAGATAAAAATTGGTACATCCAATTGGATTATCCACTGTATATTATACGTATGTATTTTCGAGATACAAACTTAGACTTTCATGTTTAGTTCATCAAGTTTTTAAGAATCAAGAGTTAACCGAGAACTAAAATATCCCCTTTGCTCCAAAACATATAAAGTATATATACCAGCTACAAATGATCGTGGTGGATTTCTTAGAAGATTAAAATGTAAACGTCAAACAAAGATAGAAGTTTTTTAAATACATACTACCTTACACAGTTTTCTAATTTTTTTGACCCTTTCCCCTCTTTGGCATACTATAACTAAATTAACAGCCTTTTCCCCGTTTTAATAACTTCACAGTTCCACTTTTGACTTACACAGCGTCATAAAGAAAAAAACTCCTAATATTTTTCTTTAGTTCAGTTATATTCCTTGGGAGGATGCGACGCTTGCAATTCCGTAGGCCAAGATTTTTTTATACCGAATAAATGAAAAAACTTATTTTTAACTGATGCCTACATATTGAAAGAAGCACATGTTCCTAATATCATGCTTTTTACATTTGGCCTTAGCGATGATTTTCATATAGTCAGCACAAGTAAGTAGTTACTATCCTATGACTCCGTAAGCGTATTCATACAAAATTTATATAGCTATTTCAATCACTGGCTCATTTTATGCCGTGCCAGTTAGTTCCCAGTTTTGACATATCATTTTCCGTCATTCGGCGCAACGATGTCCTGGGTCTTTTTCTGCAGCAGTATCCTTACGAGTTTCATCAATTGCTAATCGACAAATTTCTCTAGTGTCTTTCATGGTCGTATGGAGTATCCATTGCCAGCGGTTTGTGAAAATTGACCCATTCAGTTTTCCAATTGTTTTAATTGGTTTTAATTGATTATTTGATGAAACTCTAGTTTTCATTAAATCAAAAGAAACAACAGAAAAAAACCTCACCATAAATTTCATCTCGATAGCGAAAAAAAAAAACGCTTAAATAATTCAAAAGCCAAGAACAGCATGAAATGAAATGTAGAAATAAAAGTACATTGATCAAACTTAAAGGGAGCATTGTTGTTTCCTTGTTCTCGCTAGCTTAGTTTTTTTATTTTTTCTGAATGATGCAACAATAACAATAATAAAAATCCCGTGCATAACGCGAATAAAAAAAATAATAAAACCATCGAAATGACCATGAAGCCACTCACCACGTTGCGAGTCTCTAGTTTGTAGCAGTGGTGAGTGCATGTGTTTGTTGTTTTGGTTATTTTTCTCCAGAAAAACGACGAAAAATGCCTTTATGCTTTCTGTCAATTATAACGACACAGTAGAATTCCAGTGTAATTTTGCAATAAGGGCGCGGTTATAAGAAAGGACCCGTAAACATACTATTAATAGTTACCAGTTTTGCTTACTGAACTTCAAATGCCATACCTCACACGTGCGGTTTCGCCTCACAAACGCAGAGCAGTCCGGGCTGTTCGTAGTCGGTCACCGATCCGTACGACAGACAGATGCGCCTCTCGTGCGGTCAGGCGGGTAAGTGGGACCGCAGGGACCAATCGCAAATAAAAAGTATTGCTTTAATCAAATTTTTATCAATGTTCAATTGATTGGACCTCTAATTGATTTAGTCATAATTAAACTTTTTATTGGTTACAGTTTCACTCGCCCCGATGTCATCAAACGTCTCGTTGAATTTATAGTAACTGAACCCTCTGAAGAATTACCTATGACACAACGCTTCAGGCATGCAAATATGGCTTGTGAAATTTTGACAGTGTAAGCTTCAAATATTGATAAAATGAACTCAATTGCAACATACTATACTATTAAAACAAAACCATTTCTATTTTGCAGTGGCTTACCGTCCTTAGATGAGAAAATTTTGTCAGATGCTGATACATTGAAATCATTATATTCATATCTAGAAAATGATCCACCGTTGAATCCTTTACTATCGTCGTTTTTTAGTAAAACATTTAGTATGCTATTTACAAAGAAGGCTGAACAAGATTGGTTTTTGTATCAACAAATGTGCCTACAATTATTGGAATACATTAAGTCGCAGAATAATTTTTTGGATTTGGTTTGTAAACACTTTGCAACGCCCGTTATACCCGATTTATTAATGCAGATGTTAAAGGAGGTTGAAGGTGGTGCACTTAAAAGAAATCTATATGAAGTAAGTGGTAGCTAATAAAAATTGTAATTATTGTGTATGTATTGTTATTTAATCATTAAATTCAATTTTGTAGTGGCTTACTAAGGAGCAACTTGTTGAGAGACTGATTAATATACTTGGTAATCCTCAAGAAACCGACAAGCATACAAATGCCGCCGAATTTCTCTGTGATTTAATACAACAAGGTCGTACAATGCGACAAAGTGAATCAGAAAATGATTCTTTTGAGCCGGCGTTTAATGGCTCAAATCCTATTTTGCAAGTCATCGAAAGTGAGGCTACTTTGCAGGCCTTGATGAATGTGATTTTGGAACCAAACGCTCAAGAGAGCGCAATTGTATCAGGAATATCGGTTGTACTTACGCTTATAAAACCCGTGGTATTTGTGTACGTACTCAATAAAATTTTAATTTTCATTTTATGAAGCTCTACTAATTATTTGTATATTTTCTTTCTATTGCATTTACAGTGATGAACCAAATTCAGATAGACTAAAAATGATGCAAAATCGTGAAAAAGATGTTCATGAACAAATTCTTGAAACTGTGATTCATGTCATAGCACCGCGTCTTAAAGATTTTAATCAGTTATTGAGGAACCCGCCAAATGTAAGTTTAAGGGAAATTAGAGTACCGTCGATTAAAGTCAATGACATACATATCTACAATACAAAAGTCCAAAAGCTAACAAAATTTTTCGATTACATGTCCAATTTTTGTTGCAGAAACCTGATATTGTTACAACTGCAGCTAAGCTTTCACCGCCTTTTGGTATGACACGTTTACAAATATGCCGTGTATTTACTGTGTTACTGCAGACACGTAGTGAAGAAGTGACAAAGGCGTAAGTTAAACAGCTTTTACTGTTAAAAACTAAAATAAAATTTATAGTATTTAATAATCATCTCTTTTTTTATATCTTTGCAGTATCTGTGAAATAGATTTCTTTGAAACTTTGCTCAACCTATTCAAGCAATATTGTTGGAATAATTTTTTGCATAGTGAAGTTGAAAAGTGTCTTCAATTAATATTTTATACAAATTTATCAAATAATTCAACACAAGGCTATACAAGCACTATAGCCAATGATGGATCATTTATTAAAAATAATTCCGGTGATAATAATTTGTCAATATTAATTTTTGGTAGCAGCGGTAATGGCGATAATATTGATATAGAAAGTCGTAGTGCTGATAGTGATGGTGGTGGTGAAGGCAACAACAAAGAGATTAGTACCAAAGATGAAGCTTATGAAGACAAGGAAACGAATAAAAAAGCTGACGAAACAGTGAATGACGATAATAAAGAAAATGATAACAATCTTTCAGCTGATAGGGATAATGAAGCTGAAAATTACTCCTCAGACACTACTGCAGTTCCAACTGATACTGGTCCGTCCGTACTGCAAACTCATGTAAATGCTGTTGCTCTCAGAAAAAAGTTGCATGTTAATATGTATTTTGCTTTTTCTTAGGTTATAGCTCAATGCAAAATTGTCTCACTACTCATTAATTGCTGGCAACACAATAAAGAATTACAGTAAGTGTACATTAACGTTGTAGAAGAAATTTCTAAAAACATAAAATTTATTTTATAGGTCTGCCGAGAAAGGACGTCGTCTTGGTTTTATGGGGCATTTAATTAGAATTTTTAAACATATTACAGCATGTATATCAGAATTTGAACATATCGGTGCCTTAATTGAAAATAACTTATGTGATTCAGCTGAAGTTGAATTGTGGCAATCAATAATCAATCCAACTGATGGGGATTTTACGCAAGCCTTAGCTTTACAGAACAAAATGTTGGCGAACTGCAATGCATATGAAGCAGCAGACTACAGCCAACATTTACCAAAGGAGTTTCTCGACGACAACATCACGTCGGACTACATTAACGACTTTACGCCCAGCTTGTCGTAAGTGTTGGCTATCAGAAGTTTTATTAAAATTGACTAAAAATTTAATTGTTCTTTTTATCTCCATTACAGAACTACTCTAGAGGATTTCAAAATGCTTGCAATTGACCCATCTTCATTTGATCAGGTTAGATATTTTTTAAAACTTAATACAATAACTACACGAAACTATTTATATGTGATTTTAAAGTATTTGATTTTGAATGACCTCCTTTTTACTTTTATACCTTGAAATCAAATATAATGGGCTACTTTGTTGAGTCTGCCTCAAACAAAACTCTAACCGGCGAAGTAAAAGTAAGTTGTGAATTGTCTGAAAGTAGTTGCTGGCTAATTAAAATTTTTAATATTCGCTTGAAGAAAGTTTGCTTTGTTGAGCTTGTCCATAAGATAAGCTAGTCAAATTCTTAAATCAGCAATACAGTACGGTTAGAAAAATCGTCTTTTGTCAGATTCAACAAATCGGCCCGACATACACAAATGTGCTCTACTTATTTTGAGCGTAAAATACTTAATTTTATATACATCATTATATCTATGATCTTTGTGTTTCACTTTTTAACTATGCCTGATATGCGTACTTCAACTAATTGCGAAACCCATCGAATTAAAACCACATAATCCCTTCTCAAAATTAAAAGTCAAATGGTGGTATGCTTTTACATGATGTTGTTTTTGCACTTGACCAAGAAATGAAAATGAATCGTGATATGCTTGATAATGATGATAACTCGGAAAATGATCTCGATTTGTTTCAGTTCGCCCGCAGTCTAAGTCAAGACGATGACGATGATGATGATGATGACAATACAAATCCTGGTAATACTGGCCATTCACTTTTCTTTAAACCCTCATCGGCATCAACATCAGCACTACATGCTTTCGGCGTTACAAGCAATCCTTGGGATACATTGGATCCATTCAATAATCTAACAGCGAATAGTAATAATGATATTGTGCCTACCAACACAACACCATGGGCAACTGATTTTCCATCAGATAATTTTGCTGATTTTGATGCACATTTTAGTTCGTTTACCAATGATTTGGGTGAATGTTTAAGTGCTTCCGCGAAGTCTAAAGGAAACACAAAAGAAGAGAATAAAGCTGTGAAAGCATTTAATGTAAAGCCAACATTGTCGAGCAATGAGGAGTATGATAGCAATGCTAATGTAGAAAATTCAACTGAAGAATTTGCTAAATTTGAAGATGATGAAAATGCAAAGAATGAAAAAGTTGCAGCAGTAGCAAGTCGCTTACTTGCAAATGACTCGGAAGATGATTATGAAGATGATGATGGAATTTGGACAAAACCTGTTGGAAGCGCTGCAAATCAAGCAGATGAAGAAAACGAAGAGAAAAAAGACGATGAAACATTTGAGGCAATTACAAATGGTCCAAGTACGAAACCCACTAAAGACATCGACAATGAGAAATTGTAGGATTTGGTATTTACTTTGATAATAAGTGCACAATTGTTAATATAAAAGGAAAATCTGTATGCTTACATCATCTTAGCAATGTCTATTTTAAAATATTTAAATGAACAGGTCTTCACATGAAATTTGGTCTTTGGAAAATGAGAAAATTTGTCTATCACTAAATTTTTTAAGTTAGTGAAAATTATATCTATGGATGTATGTATGTATGCATGTGCATGCGTATGCATATGTGAGAAAAAAAAATTTAGTAGTGTTGCAAAAATGTTTACTAAAAATTTACCGTCCATAAATCAGCCTTGTAACCATATTGACTTCGGGTCAGAATTGTATAAACTACGTCGTACCAAGATTTTTTTTTTTTTTTAAGTAGATCGGCATTTCAGACAAATTGATTGAAATTAGTATGATGTACCTTATGTGGTTCTTTTCAAAAATTTATGTGAAGGATCAAAAGATTAATGTGTGGTTAATTTGTATGGAATTCCTTATTGTTAGCTATAAATGGTCTAGTGCCCCGATATATTTTTGATCAGGACGACGTAGACTACACTTTGACCGAAAGAAAAATGTTTTTTTGAAGCATGGGAAAAATCTTCCATTTCGATCAAAAATTCAAAATATCGCAAGTCCTTCTACTAATAATTCTACTTTTACTGCTAATACTTATACTTTTCGACTAACGTGCGATTGAATTAATCAGTTTGGAGTGAAAAATGGTATTTTATATCTTAATGTTTGCTAATGGGGCATTCTTTACCAAAACGAAAGAAGTTGGACCTTGATTTCTATAATTTTTTGGGTTGATGATTTGCTCATCATTACAAATGGACCATAACTCAAACATCGAAATTATTTTTATTATTAAATCTGTTTTCGTTAATACAAAAAACATTTTTGTCGTTAGTAAATTTTTATTTTTGCCGAGTGATAAAATCTCATTTTTGACTTAAATTCGCGGTGAAATATTTTAAAATTCTAATCAACAGATTTAAGGAATAGTTAAATTGGTAATTTTTTAATATTATGTCAACCAACTGGGCTTCTTCAATTGACCGATCGAGGAAATTTTTGTGAAATTTTGTATTCAACTGCTTGTTAAAGTTGTAGTTAAGATTACCGAATATTGAGGAACCGGTCCTAAATATTGTAAATATAACATAAATTAAATATGAAGAACACCAGTGTGCACTTATTAAAAAAGTTTTCATTATGTATTTTGTAAAGAGAGCATTTTAGAATTTCACATTTTATTCACAGAAATAATTTAAACGACATCACAGTCACCACCAACGATGCTGCCGCCGATGAGTTCAAAACCAAAATTTCTAATGCAAGCGTGGAGAAACCGCAATTAAAAAATGAAGACAATGCTGTTGCATTTGGAACAGATAAAAAAATTGCAAGTAATGTCGCAGTTGTAAATACTTTGGACATTGCACCAACATCATAAATGTGCTGGCACACTAAACAAACATACACACAAAACAAAAAAGGATACGAAATTATGTACTCAAAAAAAGAAATGAAATTAATATTATTTTCACGATCATTATTTTTAACTTTTTACATTTATATGTTCAAATAGTACAACAAAATATTTGTGTATTTATGCCCCGCCCACAGAAAAGAACAAAAATCAAAAAAAAAAAATTAAAAAAGAACTCGTATTGCCAATTTACTATATAATCAATACCAAATTATGTATTTTAATTTTTTTCCTAATTTTACGAAATAAGAAATGAACTGTTATTGCATTAAGCAAAATAATTGTACACTCAAAGAATTTCCTAAGTAAACTAACTTATTAGTTAAAGCTTTAAATTAGTTTATTAATTAATTTACTAAGAAATTTTATTGAGTGTATGTTCAATAATTGTGTGCACGCTAGTGACAGTTAAAATGTCTTCAAGCGAATTTAAAAGTTAAACAAATTCTCAATTCGCCTAAAAGTATGCTTTAATCAAGACATTTTAAAAATAAAAATTGCTGATGTTTTGTCAAAAGATTTTTTATAAATTAAAGGGCCCAGTTTTGTATGAAAGCTAACCGGTTAAAAAAATGCTTAGTCGAAAGTGAAACACACCGAGTTAACAGGTCGATACCTACGGTGGTCTTCAAGATGAAAATTGACTAGTCTATAAGATTCGAATTTTTGAAATTTATTTTTACTTTTTTTTTAGCATTACCTGCGTAATTTTTGACGTTGAATCCGAGTATGGTGATAATTTTTCAAGATGTAAGATACATAAATTAAATAAAACGAGTCAAAAATATTTTTGAGCACTTTTCGGGCACTTGCACCAAGGAAACCAAATTTTACGGAAAACTTTTGAATGTACAGAAATGAAGAAAATAGTTTTCTCTTTGGTATGAAATTTTTATTTTTTCCAATATTTTTCACCGAACTTCAAGTTCATGATATTCATGTAAACTTACACAAATCGGTCAATGCTTTTTTTTAAACCAAAGGTCAAATCTTGTCATACAGACATTTTTCGGGCATGAAATTGATGTATTTTCATCTCCTCTACAACATTGCTCTAAATATATTTTTCTGCTTATAGCTTACTTTCCGAGTTATTGAACGAAATTTTTTTTGTGTGCCTCTCATAATAAGCGGAAGGGAAAGACTATAAATAATGCAACGCTACCTCCCGGACTATTAGTAATATCAAATCAAATTGATTTTTTATTAAATGCATCCACATATTCACTGTAATTGGTGTCTTTGGTACAAGTGCACGAAAATGGAACATTGGTGCTCTTAGCACATTTGAGTTCACTCAAAAACTGAGCTTAATAGAAAAAAGAAATAAATACCAGATTCGGATTCAGCATAAAAAAATTAATAAATTTCAAAACTTCGAGTTTCATACAAATTTCTTTTTTAAAAAACGTGAATTTTTGTTGACTTCATTTATCTAAATGACCACCGTCATGTTGAGTAAAACAAATAAATATTTCCCTTCTGTTAACTCAGTTTCGCAGGAACAACTTAGATAATCAAAAGAAGTTCGGAATTCGTTAATTTTCTTGATCTTAAAATTAAGAAATTTTGCATAGATATATAACAATGGAAATGCAACAATCAACTTTTAATCTGTGCTTGGATCCAGAATACGGAAAATGCATTTTTTTGGTAGTAATAGAACTGTCCTTGGTTTTAATTTACGTTCTTTGCTTAAGATCGATTCGACAAAGTAATTTTTACGTGTGCTTACGTTTACATGCTTTTCAATAGTCTGTACTTTTTAATGACCGCTGAATATCGTTGTAGCTCAAATATTCCTATGTTCATAAAATTTTGTAAATTTCAATCGAGATTTCGTAATCCTACTGATATTTTTGCTTACTACGTTTACTATCATTAATAATCTTAGCTTAAAAAAATTATCTCACACACGCTCTCCTGAACACATACCTACACACAAGACAGCTTTAATATTTAAATGTATGTATTAAGTTTGTTGTTTTTTTTTTCCTATGCGTATCGTCGCCGTCAACGAAAGAACACAAAATAAATTGAAAATTAAAACAATAAAAATAAAAACATAATAAAAAATTATTTTTCACTAATTTTAATTTAAATGGCTTACACTTTTCGTTTGTAATAAAATCTTGTCTATCTCTGATAAAACTGTGATATGTATTAAGTGAAGCTGCAGGGTATTGATTAATGAAAAAAAAAAAAAAAAGAAGAAATATCTGAATAAAAACAAAACCACAAACCGAACACTGAAATAAATTTAAATTTAAAAATAAATGATTCTCTAAATATATGGATTAAAAACTTAAAGCACTTTCTCACACATTAGGCGCACGACACATTCCGTATTTTTTTAAACAAAATCAAAAATTATTTTCTTTGCTTTAAAAACTTAAAAAAGACACTCACCAACAAATACTAACGAACGAATACGAATTACTTTATGAAAAGATACATCAAAACAAATAAACATAAATATCTTATCATAAATCGTACGTTCTATTTTTGTTTTCCTATTACAGCAAGAATTAAATTGAAGAACTTTTGGTTACTTCTCATATTCTGTCGATTTGTAACAGTGAAAAAGCATTTCTTAATAATTGTGCATAAAATGGGCTTTAAAAAAATATACTAATACATACATAGTTATAACAATATGGAAATTGTTTTTAAAACACAAATTAACACAGTAAAACCTGAAGGTTAAACTTAATTTGTGCTTTCGCTTTTAGAGGGAAAAAAGTTCTTTTACTAATTTTAATGGAATATTTTTAAAAAACTTACTGACAAAATATTTTTCGTCTGCAAAACCTGTCCAACATAACTTCCAGATAGACCGATTATGTCTATGGACCTGCTGAAACTTAGATTATGATAACAGATCGCTTTCCTACCAATAAAAAAAAATTTATTTTTATTTGTGTATTTATATGTTGTTGTCCTTAATTCACTAAATTTACTATAATACTTTTATCAAAATGGTTGCTTCTACGAAAAAGTATGAAAACTAATGTATGTACTTCCTTTCACCCGCACAAAACTAAAAAAGCTCTTGACCGAAACTTAAGGTACTTTTCAGAATCTCATTGGGTCAAAGATTGAGTTTGTCTAAATTTATTTATTATTTATATTTACCAAAATGTAAGGGAGTTGTTCTCTTTGGTTATTATATTTTCCCTCCAAAGCGGAAATTTTACCTTGTGTCTCCAAAATTGATTGAGATCTGCAAACACACTGACAACAATTATCGTTTAAACTGCTTCTCATACTAACTGTGATTGTCACTGTTGCACTTTGCTGGAAAAAGAGAATTAAATTGAAGAAAAAAATATTCATGTTGTGTTTAACATAATTTAATTAGATACACAGATAAAAATTTTATACCAAATATAAAATACGACGGTAAATAACAACTTACAAATGATTACCAAATAGAAAAGCAATAAAATTGCAATGAAGTAACATTTTCATGCAATTTCTAAATTTTATTTCATTAAAAAAAAACCAATATTAATACAACACAATAAAAAGAAAAACAAATATAAGTCGAAAACTAAACAAGGTTTCTTTAAAAAGATAAAAAAATTGTAAAATATTTCTCTCATCAAACGATAATTTTCCCACAGTAAACCTCTGCTCTATTGATTTGTTTAAGTTATACTTAAAAAGTTGAAGTTATTAACGCATTTTTAATTTCTAATCAAAAACACTCTTTAAGTTTGTAAGGCAGAAAACCAGATCCATTTATCAAAAAGACCTGTCGATAAGATTTCACTGATTTCATATATGTGCATTAAATGTTTTGGAGTTCATAATTGTTTCTGAACATTAGAGGATAAGCGGGCGCGTTGGAAATCGGGTATCGTTTTTCTCTTTCTTTGGTATGAATAAGCCGGTTTGTTTTACGATTTTTTTGAATTTTGAGCTGTTTGGTTTAATGTTCTTACAGAGATAAAATTTTAACAAAACGCACCTCAAGCCAACGCGAACGAGCTAAAAACCGGAAAGGTCCTCGCTGGGTCCGATAGCATGGAGTTTCACAACAGTGCTTAGCACATAAAATGCATCCGTACCTACTTAGTCTGATCTCTGCTGGCCTTTACTAATGTTCAAAGTTTAAATAAATTATATTTTAGTTTTTAAAAATAATTCTCGGTATGGATTACATAAAATGCTCTCAAACTGCGTGTATTCGTGCAACAAAGTCAGTAAAATTTTAGGAAACTACTATTATCAATTTATGCCTAGAATCTTTGATTTTATTTGAAATGCCTGACCTCCTGAGAGTGTTAATATATGCGAAAATTATTATCAAATCAAAATCAATCAAATTGCAAATATATCTGCGGGTTGGGAGTTTTCAGCATTTCAGCATTGCAAGAGTCCCGGTATTATATATTAAATAAAGTACATTGCCGTAAATAATTCGGAAAAGTGAGTGCCTAGCTCTGTTATTTGCTTATCAATTTGGGAAGGTGAAAAAAAAAAAACAGTAACTTATTCACATACAAACCACAGACATGGAATGTTCGAACCGTCACTGTTTGTGATAACTAAAAAAAAACAATAAATAACTTTGAATAAAAGAATAATTGATTAGTAAAATATAAATTAAAAATGGGCTTATGCATTAAAGGCATTTAAGGAAAGAAAAAAAAACGCACAATTTTGTTGATCTTTTTTTTTATTTATAAAAATCTTAAAAAAGCATATCGAGATATGTATATCAAACAAATTTGATAGACATTATTACGTCTTCCCTTTATTTAAAAAAACAGTAAAATATCACAACCAATAACATTAAAGGAAATAAAGATCCTATATTATATACATAAGTTTCTGCGAGATTTTCCTTTAGCGATTTTGATTTATGTTAAAAACACAGCAACTACGCACTAATTTCTATTTTTTTGCTAAAGCAAAAAATTTGGAGCAATAAAACCATTTTTATTTGTTAGAAATTAAATAAAAATTAATATGAATAATAAAAATTATGTTGTTAAGTAATATGTGTCTTGTAATTTTTAAGAAATGTAATGTAACAAAAATAAAATGTTCAAATAAGAGAGTGGATCTGTTTTTTGAAGCGCAATTTTGTAAGCAATTAATTTGCGTTTATTTTGTGAAATGTTAAAATCAAACCAGTTAATTAGTTAATAAATTAGCATAGCTTTAAAATTTTCAAAAAACGATACCCCACTTACGAGAGAAATCATAAAAATCCTTTTTCACATAGATAATGAGAGCAAAGAATTTCTAATAAACACACCCACACCTACACGTACACCAACACATTAAAACATATGTATATTAAAACGTATATACGTCCATTTTGTTTGCATTAAAATTAACAAAGAAGTCTTCGATTAACTTAAGCTATAGTCTCTTACTAAGCTAATTCTATATAAAAAAATGAAATGAAATGAAATGAAACAATTTAAAAGAACCGCGCTGTACAAAGTCATTAATTTTATAAACATAATAAAAAATTCAATAAAAAGAAAATGAAAAAAAGTTTATACTTACATTGTCATATCAAATAAAGCTTGAGCAAATATCGCCCAATTGATTGCCTAACCCAACCTTAAAGTATTTTAAACGAAGCCAAAATTACCTTAGAGAGATAATTACAAAAATATCTACTGTATTCATTAAGTTGCTGCAGTTATTTGTTTATTTAGAAGATTTTTTATTTATTATTACCCACACCGAACAGCCTATTAGAGTTTTATTTCATGGGATTATCACTCAAAGCAAGAAATCACGCAAAAGAGATTACATTTTTCTTTTGTTTTAAGTTTGGCACATGATTTTTTTTTCTTAGCTGCTCACCCGTCTAGCAAACTCTCTTTTCGAAACTTTCAGGTCCGAAAGATACTTCTGCGTTCGACATGAAATCGTTTATTTTTTATTTCATTTCGTTGGGAACTTATCATATCGTTGCTTAAAATTGCAAATCACAGTGAATATGTAGTTTGATGTATGTTATAGGTACTAGAGCTTAATTATCACTTGCAGAATATGTCATTGGCATAACTAAGGAGGGAAAGACTGGACTTAGTCAGTGGCGTGAACATTTGGCGCCCGGAGCGAAGAAACAATTTGCCGGCTCCTACCTAAGAAATTTGTCCATATAATTTCGTGAATTTGAGCTTTAATTGTCAAAATAGTAATCGGAAGTTTATGTGTTCAATGGGCCTTGTTTTGGATACAAAATAAATATTTGTTTTTTAACTGTGAATTTTGATTTGAAAAACTGTGATTACGATTTTGCTTATGCTTCATTTTTCTATACGTACATTTCTTATTCAATTACAATCGGATGAGCTACAGGATTGATATGATTGTTTAGCGGAAATAATGGGAAACATTCGGATAGCTTTCACTGTTATGTGATTTTTTAGCTTATTTTCAATTATTGTGTTGCAGATTTTAATATGATGGGCTCTTGGATTACTAGAAATATTAAATATTTTCTCGGCTGAACTTTATTTCTGTCGAATTATTTCCATACAAAATTTTCCGCCTCTTTAAATCTGCTGTTATTAGCTTATCCCAATTCCACAGTAGGTATCTACCTTAAATCCGAACGCAAAACGATTTTCAATAATTAATAAAATATATAAGTTTGTATTACAATGTTGATATTTTCGTTAAAGAGGTTTTAATCCTCTTGTAATCACTTTGAAACAGCGAGGTACAACAATCTTATTGGATATTCGATTTAATTTGAGCATCTGTTACCTAGTATAACACCTTCGTTTTTGGCTTTAAGCTATAGAAAACTTGGCAACCCTATATCACTCCAGGAAAAAACTCTACTTATGCCAATGATAAAGGTTTATGCATAAAATTTGACTATATTCAGATTTCTAGTAAAGTTTCGAATAAAATATCTTGACGATTTAGTGAGAAATTGAAAGATCTTTACAGTAATGTATAGTTCTGCAAAAAAATTCCATGGTTAATTGGAAACTTATACAGGATTATTTTCTTCTTAGGGCTGTTTTTAACATACAATAAGTGCTGAAAGTTTTTTTTAATAAAAAATCAAGAAATCGAGAGCAGGTGAGCCAATTTTGACACATCTATAAATTTATTTTTTGGAATATTTTACTTTCAAAAAACTTTACCATGATTTGTTGGTATGATGAATAAACTCTATTTTCAAATAATTTTTTCCAAAAAAAAAAAAATAATAAAGTAAAGAGGTGGTGCCCGAATGTTAATTGCTTTATTTGGTTTCTGAGAATAATTCTTATGTATCATTTCCTTCACACTACACTTAAATTGAAATCGTTCTAAGTACATATTTTAAATTAAGTTTTAACAAACAAATAACTTGCAAAAATATTTTTTGAGGTTATGTGACTTAACTATTGAGAATAATGACTTTTTGCTGATACAACCCCGTTCCGAATACGCGTAGATTTTACAGACTAACGTATGTGTGTAAGTAATTGTAGGTGAAGGAAAACTGACTTACAATTTAAAAGGGTTTCAGTGCCCTTAGCATATAAAATTGATTAATTTAAATAAAATTAATGAAGAAAAAACTAAAAAAAACTTTTCAACCCAACACTTCATCGAAGTCATGGTGAAAGCCTTTATTTGAAGTACATAATTTTCAAAATGTTTCTAAAAAAAATTTCAAAGCAAACCTACCTTATTGGGAGCAACAACGATTGTAATAGTAAAATAAAACTAACAAAAAACTGTTAACATATTAAATCCAGTTTCACAAATAAATAAAAAAATGATAAAAAATATAATGTAAACTAAACCCAAGTGTGCTTCGAGTGGAATTTATGTTATAAAAACTTAGTTGTAATTTATAAATTAAAGAAAAAATTAAAATTATAAGAAAGAAAATTTTGAAATAATACAACATATGACATTACCTTCATAAGCATACATACATACATATATACTTGATTTAAACAATCAAACTTACCTAAATCGATGTCTATTAAAAATTTTACAAACTTACATACGTATATACATATAAAGTATTTCTAAAATCTAGTTACTACATCCCTTAAAAGGTTGGCACAGTAAATGGTTTTGGCAACTGAATGCAGAAAAAAATATAAAACTTTCAAGACTTAAAAAACTAAAAACAAACCAACAAACAAAAAAACATTATAACTATATCTTTAAAGACATATGAAAAGTGAGATAAAATAATAATTATAAATTATGTAGCAGTTAGCTTTAAGATAAGTGAGCCTTTTTCTGCAAAGAATGATAACCCAAAGAGCAAAATAAAAAGTGTAATTCACGTCCCCCAAAACTAAAATAAGTAAAACAAAATGAAAAAAAAAAACAAAAAATCGACCAGAAATAAATTAGATAAAAACATATGTATGTAATTTAAATTTGTTTTTTGCATACAAATTTGTATTGTAAAATCTGGCGTTAATTTAGTATAAGGCTTCAAGTAAATACATATGTACTATATACATACGTACATATAAACAAAGTTTTAAGTTTTATAAAGAATAACGACCTAAAAAACACCTAAAGGCTGTCTAGACACAAAATCATTTTACAATAACTGTGTATAAAGTCGGCGATTTAAATCTTACGAGTATATTAAAATAGTATACACTTCATTAATTTGATGAAGAAAGTATCACAATAAAAAATAATCAAATGAAAAAATAAATTGAGATGTGGGTGTTTTCGATTTAACAGTAAATAACGACGCGCAGCTTTTTGCAAAATTGTTTATCATAGCAAACAAATCGCCAGCACGGGAACAATCATATGAGCCGTTTATTTTGAAAGTGGCATAAGTCACTTTGTTTTTAAGTCGAGATATTAAATATCTCGACTTAAATTTTAAGGGTTATTAAGTGAATTATTAAGTGAACAATTTACGAATTGTTTTCTTCAATACTGCCGAAAATAAATTCGCTAACGCCAGAAATATTTATTTAATTTAACAAATTTATTCGTTGAATTTTCCAAATCTTTAAATAAACAAAAACAAAGTGACTTATGCCACTTTCAAAATAAACGGCTCATATATTGAATTTGATTAAATTTTCTTAAATTGATTTATTATTGTATTATATTTCATTTTTCCACCTTAAATACTGTGACCAGATAATAAGGACTATTTACCGGTCTTATCTGAAACACCCACATTTCAATTTATCTTCATTGGATTATTTTTCAATTTTAGAATTTTTTTTTTGCTATTTGTTTTATTTTTTACCAATGGGCCCCTTCCCTTGTTCCCTTTGCTCACTAACTCCCTCACTTTTTCACATTTCGCTTTTATTTATTAAAATATTTTTTTATAACTTAAAATGGTCGCCTCATCTAAGAATTGGCTTCAGCTTATCGAAAGGAACTAACAGACACATTCGCAGTTTTGAAGAAACGAGTCTAGTTCTTTTCTGATATATATTTACTCTCACACATAGTCCATGTAGACGTTATTGATTTCCTTTGAAAATTTGATTAAAGTCCTATCAGAAACACCAAAATTTCTATCTAATTTCTGATTTGATTATTTTTGCGTACCATGGCTGACTAGTTACCAATAGATTAAGTACTAAGAAAATTTTGTTCTATCTGATAAATCATCAGCGGCTCGAGCTCTGTCGAAAGCCTTATTTTTAAAACTCTAAAATTATTTTTTCTTACAAATTACATCACAACTGATCAATTAGTATCAACATTTAAAAGGATTGTATGGGTTGGCAAAACCTTTGAAAATTCGAATAAAAATCTCCTGACCAATTAGTGGAGCCTAGCTAACCAATTATGAAATTATAGTGACCCATCAGATGCAATATTGTTTTCATAAAACGTCTTATGAGGAATTAGAGCTAAATGCACGTAATAAATTTTTTAAATTTCCAAAGAAAATCCTGATTAAACACATTTCACTTGTAGACAACTTTCAACTTCATGTATTATTTTTGATTCAGTAGACAATTTAAATAAAAATAATTTAAAAAACTTTGCCATTTTTAATGGATAACAAACAGTTACTTCTTATGGTTCATATATGTTTTCTTTCCTATAAGCAATAGCGAATTTTCAAATAACATCTTGAAGAATATCACTAATTGAGTAAAGTGGGTGGTATTTTTTGTGTTCCCCAAACGTATATTAACACATCTTTTGTTCCATCAGCCATATGAGTTCTTTGGTCAATGGAAGCATGTAGATGTACATAGGTCTTTCGTGAAAGTTTGCTTCTTGAATCGCTTAATCTGGGTTTCCAACCACACTATGACTCACTACGAACGTTATGCAAAGTTTACGTACTGCTCCAGCAAAGCGTTGTTTTCCAGTATAATGTTCAATATTTACTAATCGCAATATTGACAAATGTCATATGAGAAATTTTGAGAGCTGCCAGCCTCATAAGAAAAAATATAAAACGGCGTAAAATAAAAATTCGAAGCTCTTATTGGCACATCCTTTACATGCAACAAGTGAAACAACACATACAGATAGATAAATGTGCCTTATTCTGTAATGAAATAAAAACCGCAGCTAAATTAATAATTCGCATAGAAAAATTAAAAAATCTAGATATATTAAAAAAAAAACATTAATGAAAACAAATAAAGGCGGCAAAAACAATTCAGAATAAGTCATTAAAATATTTAAAAAGGCACAAATACTTTCGTAATTACTATCATTACTTTAATATAATGCCAATACTACTAACTCCTATTCGTAAGTGTAAAGTAGCATATTTACGAGTACATCTTTTTCAACATACATATACATATAATATGAATACATATGTATCTGCATGTGTTATTTTTTTGCTCAAATCCTTCAATCTAACTCAATCTATAATGAACAGTTTTTTACTTAAGAAAAAATATATAAAAACCAACAAAAATATAATCCAAAAACGATAATTGTGAAAGAGCCTTTTTTGAAAAAGGCTACTTATTATATGTACATTAATACATACATGTATGTACATATCTATAAGAAAGAAAAAAAAAACTAAATAAATAAATGAAACAAAATGTTGATTCGAAAATTTTGTGATTGTTTTTTCGTTTCCTTTTGACGTATAGGTATACTATATATTAAGAAATATAACCAAAATCTGGTATACAATATTATATATAAAATATAGTATTTACTGCTTATATGGAGTTTATATAAAAATAAAAATTAATTGATTAAAACAAAAAAAAAAAAGAATCTTAAATTAATACATATTATTGAATTACTGAATAAAACGCATAAAATATTTTAAATCGGTAGAAGAGTTTTATTTTTTATTCAGTGTCTGTAATCAAAAAAATGGTTTTTCTATGGAAAATTTTCGAAGTGCATGAATTATAAAAACACAACTTCTTCAAACTAAAAATAAACTAAAAATAAATAAATAATAAAACTTTAAAAGTTCTTATAAAATTAGGTAAATATTTTGAGAAATTTTATTTATCGAAAAGTGTGGCAGCACAGGGCTGAGTTACTACGCCTCTGAAACTACATACATTACCGATTCTAATCAAATTATATGAGTGGACGAGAGACTAGCCCTTAGTAAATCAAAAATGAGTAGGGTTGAAGAAGTAAGCGTGGTCCCTCCCAGAGAACCACTTTTATGGTTTTTTGATACATACTGAATGCAAGTTTAAAGTTTTAGGCGGTGCCACCAAAGATCACCCAAATTGAAACTTTATCAATTTTACTTCTTCTTGACCAATTTACCAATATAATTTGAAAACGCATGAAAATTGGTTGATAAGACACTTTATACATTCGTAATAAGGTAAGTCCATTCTGGCGATGCAAAACTCAAGCCATGAAGTTCAAAAGTAGAAGGAATAAAAAAAATTATTTTTTATGTTAGTATGTTTGGAGAGGAGTCAAACCTGGGCAATAGTCATAGTATAGACAAGTTTACATATATACAATATACTGTTTACGTACATTCAAAAGTTTTATTCAAGTGAATCAAATTATTGACATATGTTACCACTGACAAATTTTATAAGTTTTTGAAGTAATATTTCAAACTAAAAAAGTTCTTTCCAAGTGCTAAAAAATCATCAAGATCGAATAAAAACTGAGGTGTAAGCAAATTTTTGTGCCTACAATTCGTGGCAATAAATAACCTTTTCTGAATTGATTACTTTTGTATTTTCATAACTATAAAAAGCAGTACGCTAAAAAGTATGTACTTTAAGGTCAAGAAAATTCGAAACACTTGATTGAAAATTATTTCATTTCAATTGATTTAAATATCTTTATTTTATTTTAAGTTCTATCATATATAGGCTTTAATATCACATTATGGTTCAGTACTAAAGTAATCTACTCGTTTCTCTTGTTTAACCGCTCTACTTCAAATCAATTTCTTCGTGTTTTGTTATTTCGCTGCCCATGTGCCGCTACCATCGATTGCGAATGCCTCGTTTCCATATGCCTCTGTAAGTCCCTGCGACGCGCCAAAACTTTGTGACATAACCGACACTTGTAGCCCTCAATGGGCTGTGCACCGGCAGTGCCAGTGCTGGGCGTGCACGCTTGCTGATGTAAGCGCACATGTTTATTCAAATTACTTGGATCGCCAAAAGGACGCAAACAGTATTTGCACTTTAACGGCTTAAAACCGGTATGAGTGCGTATGTGTATTTTCAGACCATATTTGCGTGAGTAAACTTTGCCACAATAGATGCAGAGATGACCTTGTTTGGAGGCACCCATGTTGCTGACAATGGCTTCAATTTGGGCGGCGGCATTCAGTGGATTCACGTTAACATTCGAATGTAAAAGACTCATCGGTGGTGGTGGTGGCGGTTGATGAAGCGAACTTGAAGGATGCATTAAGTGGACAAAAGTAGCTGCGCTAGAGGTGGATGCTGTTGTAGTCAATTGTGTTGAAGATAAAGAAAATGATGTTATTGGTGAAGAAATGCTGACCATAGGGGGCGGACCAGCTGTTGATATGGGTTTAAAGGCGGAAAAGCGTTGAAGTTCATAAAATGGCACTGTTTCTTGAGGTACGGGCGGTGGAGAGTTGGAAGGTGAGTTTGTGGAACTAGATGAAGTAGTAGGCTGTTGCATTGGTGACAGTTGTCTTCGGTATGATGGTGTCAGTGGTAGTGGAGTTGGTGGTGGTGGTAACACTGGAATTAATTGTTGACTAAAGGTTGTAGCCTTCAGGGCATAATGTAGGCGTATCCATAATATATCCATTGAATGGTGACCGCAGCCAAGTGCTAAATGAATTTTAAGCGGATTAGGAGTTTCAAATGTGAGATGACACAGGTGGCAGGTATAGCGGTTGTTTCCTAGATTGAGGAATATAACAAACAAAACTTACGTTAAGCAAAATTTACTACAAATAACTTTTTATAGCGCAGTTGATTTTCAAAATGACAAATAAACTTGAAAGAAAATTATTTGTGAATTACATATATGTATTAAAAAAATAACAATAAAAAAATTTCTCGCAGCCGGTAGGATTCGAACCTACGCTCCCAGAGGGAATCTGATTTCGAGTCAGACGCCTTAACCACTCGGCCACGACTGCTGTAATATATTTAATGTCTAATGTCACATTTAACATTTTCACACTCAAACTTTTTCACCATAGTGATAAACTTTACTTACCTTGTATGTTCAGTGGCGTGAGAAACGGTATTGACATGAGTAGCGTTGCTTCCTCACCGAACCACGCAACCAACTCATCGTCACTAGCGATATCACGTATAACACGTACGCGCACATTTCCATTCCATATCTCGAACAGTGCATTGTAACTATGAATATCTTCAGAAAGTTTAATTTTGCGTAATATCGCCGGACTCATGCAAAGCATGCCATTCGAGAGCTGACAATAGGAAGTGACTTGATCTGATGTGCTCCTAGTGCTGGCAGTGGACATGACACTCAATGTGGAAAATGTCTCAGAGCGCGTATCTTTCGATGTGAATTGTGCAACATAAACACCGGTACGTACTGTGGGCTGCATCTTAATTCGTTTTGCTATCGATACTTGCTCGCTACGCATATCTCGAGCTTGTGTAAGTGTTGTGCTTGTTGTAGCACCAATTTCTTGTCTGATACCCGGCAATGCTGACTCATTTGGTGGCAACAAATGTTCTATCCGAAAAATCATACTGGAGTTACGTTTACTAATTTCGCGTTGTTGACTGCTGGCAGTAGTTTCTAAATAAACGTGAGAGTGTCGCGTTGTAGTATTTGAACTTGGCAGCACTGGATACATTTCCAAATAGATTTATCCTTCTTATTCTTAAAACTTTGCTAACAATGATGTTGCACGCTTGCGTTCTAACATGAATCTGTCCTCCAATTGGAAAAATCCTTTGCTTTTATATAATCTGCAACATTCTGCGATTCTTCGACAACCACGTGCTTTCCAGCAGATTTTGCAAACCCTCGGCTAAAGTTGTTCTAAATGTCATATCCCTTTATCCTTTTAATGCGCTATCCATATTGTTGTTGTAGCTGTTGATGATTTGTTCCGGCTTGCAATGTCAAAACAACTTCGACGAATGTTTTTCCAACAAATGATGACGACGACGACAAGTGCAAGAATTCCCAGCGTTTGCGCACCCTGCTTTTCTGTACCAAACGAAAAAAGCTGGTCCATTACTCGTACATTTTGGTTATTGGATTTGATGCCAGCAAGTGCAACATCATGTTGTCGCATTGACTGAGCTGTGTTGAGCTAATGTAGCAAGTGTTCATTTTCCTTTGCGCTTAGATATTTTTTCGTTTTCAATATCCACGACTGGATAAAGGGACGAGTGTAACATTCTCTTTCCCTCCTTACAATTAACCTGTGGAGAGTAAGAGCATGAGCCTTTTTGGCTTTTGCTTTCACGCATTATTTGTATGTGCTATAAAAGGTTTTTAATTGAAATCAAATGATCGAGTATTTCATTGTGCAATTTTCATCCCTAACCCTTGGTATTGATAATGCCTTATTTTTTCCGTTTTTTTTTGTGGTTTAGGGTTGGTTGTGATTTAACAGAGCGTTATGCAAAGCAAAAAAAAGGGCGCTGGTCTAAAGATTCTCGAGGTTGTGTTGGTTATAATGGAAGGTATAAACATTTCTCAAACCCCAAAGGCAGACCACTCACTCGGAGCTATTCAGAATCTCTTGCTTTTTGAGTGTGGTATCGTTACTTTTTTAATTACCGCTGTATTTACCAACGGCGCTTTTAGGTTTTTAATGTACCAAAACCGCTCCTGACTTTTCTGCTCTTTGGCGCCATTCATTGCCAGCACGCTTTTGTAACACGACTAATAAGTTTCTTTACTTATGTTTATTTTATTGCTGGCTGACATAAATTTGCAATTGAATTTTACTATGCGAGATCAACAGGGTGGTCGGTCAGTCAGTCAACCCTCTTTACTTCTGCTTTGCGCATATAGCTAATCTGTCAGCGTACAGTAAAATCTTGCAAATCTGACAAAACATGTGTTTTAAGTCACACCGCACGTGCCGCAACTTTATGCGTGATTGCTATTTTTTTTGTCGCTGATAGTACAAGTACAAGTGCATTTACTTATGAGTAAATTAACTAAATCAAATAACCTAGTTTTTTCGAGCAGATTATTAGAACAAGTTTTTTGATTTCATATAATTTTTGATTTAATTTCTTTCTGAGCTTTGCCGAGCGAAAACTATGCTTCCAATATACTTCCCACCAAAAAATATTAAGCTTATTTTAACGATTTATATACATACATACAAATGATAGTTCATAATTCTAAGTAAAAGTTAAAATTTTCAATAAATCATGAAAGAAAAAAATATTTTCCTTGGGTTAAAATCATAGAGGAGAAAAATTCCACTCGGCCACAAGTTCTCTAATGAAAATTTTGACCTCTGCAAGTGAAAAAAGCTTTTAAGCTGCAAACAGTGTTCTTTTTAATGGCCTTTTTTTCAAACATTGTGAGGACAAAAAAATCGGGTAAAATCGTAGTATCTAATTTGAATCATTAAGTTTTTCCCGGCAGAAAATGATTGATTATACAGGTCGATAAAAGTTGGTCAAACCTTGGTTGGTTGGTTGCTGATATGTAGATTTGTGTGAAAACTTTAAAATAAATTTCAATTTACGATATTTTGGAGGAAAAAAAGATATCGATATAATTCAAAGCATATTCTAGAGAGAAATAGTAGTTCTTTTGGACCCCATTTATGGTTTCATAAAAAAAATTCCATTCCCATGTAACTTTGTCTCAAATATCTCGAAAAACAATGATATTCGCATATGGGGCATTGTTTTACAAACCGCATGGACTTCAGGAAAGAAAAAACTTCGACTTCTGTAGCGATGAAAGTTTTTTCCTGCTTCTATCAAAAAAATTATTTGGCACGTAATCCTATATCAGCATTTTGCTGAAAAATTTTTTTTTTTCAAATATATCCACACATAAATTTTCAATAATTTGCTGAATTTTCTTTAATCCACTCATGCTTGAATTATGTATATTAAACCCAGTTTTACTGATTCGATCAATGTCCAATCATAAGAGTTCTTTTTACACTTCAATTAAAAATAGATGGATTTGACCGATATTATATATTATTTAGAGTATGCCACGGATATTTAAAAAAATTTCGATTAGATTGACAAGCAAAAGTCCAAGTTCATTAGTGATAAAGGACAGTTTTTCCCTTAAACTTTTTCTAAAGCATTTTTAAATAGAGCTATAATCAATACGAGCCAATTTAAATTTTTCCTGCAAGTTTCAAATTCTAAGAAATGATAAAATGCTAACAAATTGTAATTTTATTCCTACATCAATCGGCTTTTGCAATACGCTCTGAAATAAAAGGGTACCTCACCCTTAATCTGAACTCATTTAATCACTTAAAACAACAAAACCTGTTAAGACCACAAGTACAAATTTCATTTTATTTTAATTTAAAAATCAGTTGATATTAAACATCCCAATACATTGCTCTGCTCTAAACTCAATTCGAAAGATTTCATATAGTCATCAGCGTAACAAATCGGTAACACCTGCAAACGAATACGCATGGACCAACACTTAAACAAGCAACCACCAACATCATCAACTGCAACCACCATCCTCATCACCACCATCACTGCCACCATAGACATTTATTGCTGAACCACACGCATGACAAATCGGGAACCGCACTTTTTATTCGTATGCCTGACAAACAAAACCAACTCTAATTCAAAACTGGATTCGAGAGTGCGAGGCTTGTTATAAACTAAAATAGCTTTCTTACAAGGGCGCTAAATCCTAAGCAGGACTATTAACTTTATGCTTGTGCGTACAAGGCAGGCACCAAACAGTACCCGGGGTACCCGGAATACTTATTCGCATTCGTTTGCCTACTGTTGTTGTTGTTCTATGGTGCACTACAATTTCAATTTCTCTTGCTTTTGTAACATGCGGACTCATGCATGTTAAGCCGTAGAAGGATACGCGTACAAGGATGTTCGCCTTAGTTGAGAGGGTTGCTTACACAAAGCATTAACATGACCTACAGTCAGTTTTAGGAAATAAAAAAACAGGATTTTTATGCTTGTCCTACATGTTCGTATACTTAACGTACGCATTGGAACAGCTGATGAATTCCCATAGTAGGGCAATGAAAAAAGCTTAGTGTGGAGAGATCTTTATTTGGCACAAAATAATGAGAACAGTGTTGCCGTTGGATAGCATTAAAAACGAAAGACATTCTTAAGATAATCTTAGAATAAGAAAACTAAAATGTTTTTGGTTAATTCACCTACGCTCAGTTATTGCTTAACAGCATTCTACTAAACTAAGATTTGTGATTAAGTCAACTCATAATGTATTGTCAAACTAACCAACTGACATTACTTTACAATATGCTTAATACAAACAATATATATCCACATATCAAATTTCACAAACTTGGTTGCTACAGATGCCAAGATGTTTGAACTGATTTTGTTAAATGGATGATGTCACACCCCATTGTTAATTCTTGTAAGGTGCTAGGCACAGTTACCGAATTTCGTAAATGTAGCTGGCATAAAAGATATAACGTTATGAAAAGTAACGCCTCACATTTTTCGATTTGAAAGTAGCATTAGTTTATAAGACTATGAAATCTGGTTAACGCGATTAACTCTGGTCTCTGTTATCATTCATCTGCGTCAATAGCTGAGTTGAGTTATGTGGAATTTGACTTATCTCTTATATGGAAGGGCGTGGCATCGCTCATTTTTTCCAAGCGCCTTTCATAAACCAAAGAAACATATGTACTAAATTTTTCGGCGATCGGTTGAACGGTTTAGTAGACCGTAAATAATACACATATTTAGAACGATTTCTTATTGCAACTTAAAATGGCAACACTATAATTTTGCCAGCCATTCTCTAGAATGAATTAGCTAGTTGTACGAGTACATGTTCAACTGAAGTCGTTGCTGTTGTTGTTATTGTTATTTTAAATGTCACTACTGCCATAGCTGATGCTACTACATTGATGTCAGGCCTATCAAGGATACATTAAGACCTACGGGAATTTCGCCAAATGACGTGCCAGAGCACTTTCTGCAGCAACCCCCATTGCCGGCCGCAGCTCATACAAGCGCACTTGCTACGCATCAATACACCGGCTAAGAAACCAACAACAGTGGGTGCCAAAAGAATTTAACACGCACGCATTGCAGGCAATCAAAACGGATTGAAGCCCGCATACTCGCATAGGTACATATTGGAACCTTTGCAAAATGTTATATTTTTAATATTTTACGCTTTATATTTCATAAATCGCATATTTGCGCACATTAATAAACAATGAGGACGAAAAAGAGATCGAATCGTTTGACAAACGCATTAAATTGATATCAAATGAAAAAACCTCAAAAGGGAGTATACGAGAATTCGGGTGAGGGTTGGTTTCGTCTGCGCGCTATTAAGTTGTTGCTAAGTAAATAAGCATGACAGCTCTCGCTGTTTCCAGTTGTTGTGGCCATCGAGTGGGTTGTGCCATCGTTGATGCTGTGGATGATAAATTAGCTTGGTGACACGTTGGTGATGACAATCACAATATGCGCGGCAGCTTAGGCGATTCTGTTGCTGCACCCCTCTCATTTTGCAGAAATCCATTGTGTGATGTTTGTTTGATTGTCGATTAAGATCAATTTAAGTTAACATTACGATTAAGCAGATATCATGTGGTGAAAAACTATTTGCATGTAATACTCAAATTGCGATATCACTGCAAGATTAGCTTGATTTTTGAATGAATTTATTTTAATCAAGTTCTTATTGTTTCAGTAGATTTTGGTGGACACCTTAAAGTTATAAAATACATATGTTCGATTTCTCACGTGTATGTGGAGGAAGCTAAAAATTTCTGAATCTTGAGTACTTTGAGTCACGTTGTTGTGGCTTAATAAGCACAAGTTATTGTCATGAGAAAGGCTTCATCAGCTTATACCAGAAATACATTTCACAGAAATTGAATATTTAAAGTTTAAACTTCTTAAGATTATTAAAGACAGACTGAAGTATATTCCCTAATACTCCACTTTCTGAGACATTTATTAGGAGGTATAATTCTGAAGCCAAACAAAAATCGATGCAGTGAATTTAGAGGCAAGAAAGGCCCCCAAAGAAGTTTAAAGTGTTTTAGGATTTTGAGAAATTTCAAAAATGAAATTGACAAAGTGATAAATGCTATAAGATTAAAAAAATTTTGAAAATCAAATAATTTTGAATGAGTCTTAAAAAATGTTATAAACTTCAAAAATGTCAAATAATGTTGAAAAGTCGGTTGAAAATCGTTTTATCGTAATATCGAAGAATCCACAAAATGTCAAATATTTTCGGAAAGTCGACAAAAAGTCAGAAACGTAAAAGAAGTCGACAAATTTTGAATTATGTTGAAAAAATCATATAATACCTGTAAGTCGAAGGATGTCTAATAGTAACGGAATAATTAAATTTTTAATTGAATGAATATATCCCTAAACTCCTTTGATCTTCAACAAATTTTAACTATTGATCATTAAAGAAACTTTGGTGAATGAACATAAAAAGACGAACAAAAAAGTAGCTCACTGATTGCTTTTTAATATATTTTTACCTTTCGCACATTTTCTTGTTCACACTCTCTTCTTTCGCACTCTTTCCGTATGCAATATCGCTTTTTTTTATATCCAGAACGTAACAGAGAAATATTTCTATGAATTTTGACCAATTTCTTGTATTTCTTGAACACTATAACACAAAGATCTTACATAATTTATTCATCATTGATTTGGGTATAAGTAACCGCCACCACCTCCTCCTCCATTACCACCGTTACCATTGCCACCTGCGCCGCCACTGCCATCATCGGGATGACCACCACCAGCAGCAATTTTATCCAATGCTTCCTGTATTTCAATTGGTATGGGAGGCGGAGTTGGCAAGTGATCACCTTGCGGTTGAAAACCATTCTCATCAGCAATATAAGTTACCATAATTGCTTGACCTTCAGGGCTTGTATATGAAAATGAGCCTTCAGCCGTTTGCGCCTCAGCACCTTCAACGCCAGCGTTTTTAACATAGCCCGATTCTTCAACCATGATACCATTGCCCGTCTCATATTCGTACTAATGCGGGAAAAAACTTTCTTATTGCAGTGAATAAGAAAAAAAAATTTTTTTTCTATACCTTGTATGAGCAATCAGGATTAATTTTATACTCCATTTTAATAATTGGTATTACAGGACCACCGTTGCCGCCTAAGTCAGGTGGACCACCGTTTGGTGCTGGATATGAGTAGCCACCATCACCTACACCATTGCCATTACTTGGTGGTGGTGGTGGCGGTGGTGGACCTGGTCCTGGCGCTGGTGCAGGCGCTGGCGGTCCACCTCTTGGATAGCCTGCTGGATTTGCGTGTATATAAACTGAACTTGAAACTAGCAACATTAATGCCTGCAAAAAAGTTTAATGACTTGATTAAGTATTCGTATTGTTGTCAAATTCAGCACATACTTACACTTTTAATATCCATTTCAAACAGTTAAAAATGTGTCGGCTACCAATTTGAATCAGACCAAAAAACCACTTTTCATTTGTCTGCGTTGCACTTTACTGTAAGTTAAGTGGATCGTATGTTTCATTTTATAAACTTGGGTTGCTCTTCATTGGAAAACTATATGATGCTGATTGCATGCAAATCAAAATTGACTTCACAATGCATTGACCCACACGCACTAAAGTTCATATTCGTAAGTTGCAGCTTGGAAAGCTTAAAATTAGTTCTACATATAGAAAAAATAATGAAAATTTATTTTTGTGTATATGAAAGAATTTTCAAACGATTAAACAAAAGCGGTTCCTCCGCCGAACCAACAGTTAAAAAAAAGCATTTTAGCATTTTTGAACCAATTGAGGCGTACAGTTGCGAAACCGGCCAAGTCCAAGTTCAAGAAAAAAAAATTTGAGATATTCTCATATATAAAAATCTAAAGCATGCTTTATCTGGTGTAGTGGGTTCTAACTTAATTATGTTCTTCAACATTGCAATTTCTGCACTAGTTATTTTCGCCTAGTTACTTATATCTACTATATGCCAGATCATTATAAGTTAGTTGTTCCTAGATATAACAACTTAAGTTTGAGCAGATTCTTCTTCATCAGCACCATTAGACTTTGGAACTCTTTACCTGTTTGTTTAAGACGCATTACTGTTGAAAGCAACTTCAAAACAGCTATTTATAATTTCTTTGTTAATGGATAAATCTTTTTTTTATTTTTTCTTGTACTGATTTATTTATTGTTTTTTAATGTTACTAAATATGTATACATATTAGAATAAAATATTGTTGGGATTAAGTTATTCAATCATTATTAATATTTTTTCTTTACTATTGTTATATACTACAGAGACTAAGTCTTATTGTACAACAATTGCAATTTATTAGATTAAAATTAAATTAAATTAATTAATTAAACCACATTGATACATGCCGCCGAAACTGTGGTGAACACTCTGTTCAGTAGAAAGTGAGGAAAGGGAGTATTTTTGTGACTTAACCTTGAATTTTATACATAGAGACAGATATGTATCTAATCAACTTTGATATACTTTTCTACAGTCGCTTCACCGCCTAAAAGATTTATGTAAATTTTCTTGAAATTTTTTCTTTTAATGATATGTTGTCATTGCTTAACGATTTTCGGTGTTAAAATTCTTTCTGTGTATGTTTTTGTAATAGCTAAACAATGTATGTATGTTTGTTTGCATGTGAATTCGAAGATATAAAAAATTAAATGCAATTTTTTATTTCTTCTACAATGAATCATCAGTTTTTCTATTTCTAGGAGTGTTTTAAAAGACTTATGTTACATTATTTACAATCGCAACCGAAATTGCATCAAATACAACCTTAGACTATGAGGCAGTTGAAACAGTCAATTTACAAAATCATAAAACTACGCTGGTGCTAATATATCAGACTCGCATTCAATGAAAAGTCTCTAACTTTATTATAAAATGTTACGAAGCAAATGCGGCGAACTTCCAGACTAACTAAGTAATGCGAAGAGTGAAATCATGAAGTAACGTAAAAAATATATGAACATAAACATAAATGAGCCCATAGTCACGCCCAGAGTTTTTGAAATATTTTAGGTTTTATAAATTGTGTTTGAAAACTTTGATTTTCAGCATTTGAAAAGCACCGCCTTTGAAAGTTATTTTTTTATTAAAAATAGCGTGTGTAATAATAAAAACTATCCACAATTGTCCTTTATCTTCCACTTACCAAAATTTGTTATTAAACATAATATCGAAAATATGCTAAAGCGAAAAAAGTTTCTTAGAAATTTCGGGATTTTTAATAAAAATTTAACACCCAAAAACAAATATTAAGCAATGAATTCGTAGTGGTAAAATGGTGGCCCACGGGCCATACTTTGTGCATCCCTGATCTAAAAACATAAAAACCGAAAGTTGCAATTTTTGATTGAAAAAAAAAGATAAATAGAACCGAAATAATTGTTATAACAATAACAATCTATAAAAATATAAGTCTATTTATAATGAATCATTATTAATGATTATGCAGTGACATCTATGATAAATCGTTACGGTCCCTGGTCTTTTGCATCTACACCACATTAAAATTGCTGACTATTTGCAGTGATTAAAATATCCAATAATATTGAAGACTCGTTAAATTCAACTTCAACTGCGTTCTGTTAAAGTATAAAATAATGAAATACAATATATTCAAAAATATGATTTTGGACATTAATTTGTTTGCAAACTATGCGACAGCAAACTTTTCTATCATACTGGATTCTAGTATGCAAAGCGCAAGCAAAAATCCGCCCCCAATCAAAGTGTAACGACAAAAAAAAAAGATATGCGAACGCTGCCAATTATAAAATTGTGTTCTGTTAACGTTTGTTTGACTTTAATATGGTTGTATATCAAGATTATATCGGATGCTACTCAAAATATTTCAATATAATAACGCAAACAGAAGAAGATTTGTATCGGCTTTATTTCAAAGAATAACACATTTCCAGCTTATTGTTGTCTTCTTTACTCTTCATCATCATTTTTATTATTCAACTAAAGTTGACCAATAAATCATGACGTAATATTTATTAAACTTTTATGATCGTTTGAAAGGAAAAGAACTAAGTATAAAATTCTTTACCTTCACAATCGTCATCCCGTCAGCGTAATTTTCTATGACCTGAGTTAGTCTCATTTTGAAGTTTAGAGAGAGCGTATCACTTCTTTTAAGGTTCTTAAAGAAGTTTTGTATTTTATATAGAACATTTTATTTATTTGAAAGTTAGTTTCTATTTAGTATTCGCACATTATGAATTCACTAGTGGTATGTAGTTGGTACTTATTCATTAAGGGTATGATATATCTTTAAAATTACTTTTGTTTTCAGCTGTCAACTCTCTGCTTACTTCTATTCTCGCCATATATATTATCGGCTACAATTAGCGAACACGATGGAGAAGCCACAGTGCACTTTGGGTGAGTATTATTTAATTAATTTATTTTTAAAAGCCGGTTAGACTTCAATAGTTTTGTTTATTTGTGATCATAAATTTATTTTAACATTTTTTTATAACGGTATAAAACATTAAAGTCCAATCAAACCTGGCTTGTGCTTCTTATTTACTGAGCCAGCGACTTGTTAAGACTTTAAAACCAAAGCTAATTATAATTAGAAAGAATTGACTTAATTAAACCCATGATATCACTGTTAAGAATAGGAGATATACATATACATAAGAACACGTTAGGCACATCTAACAATAAGATAAATTTTGTTTATGTTTTTGTGTTCACTTTCTTTGTTGTTGATTTTAAGCCTATAATAAATTACTTTAAGCTATGGCGTTTTATACATTTTGCTAATGATTACTAAATATTATTTTCTTGGAACTGAAAAAAAGACTTTTTTTGTCAACTATTCAAATGAAATAATAATTTTTGTTTCGATTTTTTCATAAGATAATGGTTTTTGTTTGCAGTAAAGTCTCGATTATCCGAAGTAATGTGGGGAGAAGGTATCTCGGATAAATGAAAATTTGGATAACACGGGAGAAGTAAGACTTCGAGAATTTAAGCAAAATACCTCGCGCATACAGCACAGGCATAGCGGCCTCAACCTTGAAAGAATTATAGTATATTTAATTTGGAAATTTTGTCGACATTTATATCTTTAGATAATTTTTTTAATAAATCATAAGATTTTTGTTTAACTAGTCATCATGTTGTTTTAACAAAAGCAATGTAACTCATACAGTCAGGGACAAAAGTTTAAATACACCCCTTAAACTTCACTTTACTATAAAGCTAAGCATATCAATAAAAATGAGTTTATGTTAGAAAAAGATTCGAAGACTTCTGTTGATAGCTTGGGTCTTAAAGGTAACGGATATTCGAATAGGACAGCGATCCCCATTTGCAAATTTAAATTTTCTGGATTTTTTAAATGAGATAAAAGAAAATAATATTCAACAAATTTCTTTTAGAGCGTCATGGAAAAAATTGGTCAAATTAAATGTTTGAAATTTTAAGCGTTGTTTGTTGCCACGGTAAATGGCTCTGGGCCATATTGGTCCGACATTCATGCAGCTTAAAAAAATACTAGCGTTTGTATTGATATTTTTATCAGAAAAAAATCATCTAACTAGGAGCAACGTAAACAAGAAAAAAAAATTAAAAATCATAGATCCTTAACAATTGAAAATCGTAAAACGTACTTATTTACATGGCATCTTCTTGCATGAGACATTTCAAAATAATAAAATGTGTTATGAGTTAAACAGAATACGGACGGGTGATCAACGATTATCTTATGCTTACAAATGCTGTTTATGAGTATTGATTTTCGCTTCATATTCGAAATTTTGTCTTTTAAGAGTTAAATAAGTCCACCAGAGTCTCAAAATATTTATTCGAATATTTCAAAATTTGCTTTATTTAATTTTTTATAGAATATTTTAAACAAATACTCGTATCATCTATGAAACAAAATATATACTGTTAACTTGCGAAAGGCCGTATCTCAAATGAATGTTTTTTCTGTTGCTCAACACTAAGTTCCAGTTGGGTGTTAATATCGACACTTGATATTGACATTGGAACAAAGTGTTGATTGAATTAGCACATTGAGTTCTGCAACAGAATTTAACCTACCGAAAGTTATCAGTCGACATGGCTTTTTTAATAAGATGCACCATGAATTTTCAGATGTTTTGTTTGCTTCTAAACAAAATGTTGTGTGCTGTTGATGGTTTTGATGTATGTACATATGTATGTATATCCAATACTAAAAAATCGATTTTCATTTAATCTTTTTTTTTTTAAATTTTGTTTTTATATGTAGAATGCAGCAACCTTTTTATAAAGTGCTTCCATTTGCATATAAATTTTTTCCATTTTTTATCAACGCTACAATCTATGAGACTTAATTATTGAGAGTATTGTAAGAATCTTATCGTTATATGTAAAATGGGCTTTCTAGTTGTTCTTACCTGTATGTACTCCAACAGCTTATAAAATGTTGTTTTGAAAATAACTACTTATTTTGAAATAATTTTTTTTTTTTTGTATTTTTCGTTAGTGCATTACTGCAACGCTATTTCGTAATTCCATTATGACCTTACGTTGCTCAGAACATTTTACCACCATGGTCATTGATAAGATAAGATAAAGACTTCTTCTACAAAAACAGAACCAAGACAGCTATGGAATTCGTCTTGCGCTTGTTCGTCACTACTTTTTTCAATACGATTTGTATAGGAATAATAATCGTATGGATTAACTGAATCTTAACCCTAAAAAAATTATATTTTTCTCAGTGTTTTTAATATATATATAAAAATTAGGCCTTCTATAATAACTATTTTATTTCCTTATTTAATTACAGTTTTCAATTGGAAAATGGACAAACTCGAGATGAGAATATTAAATACAACATGACATCCCCCGATACAGATAACGCAAGTGTTGTCAGTAAGCCAGTAGAAAAGCCAATAGAATATACCGGTGGCTTCAGTTTTATTTCAGATGATGGTTATGAATATACGACTTTATATAAAGCTAATAAAAATGGTTTTCAACCATATGTAACGGCGAGAAAAATTCAAAAAATTAAAGAAGAAGATATTGCGAGAATAGTAAATGAATAAATAATATCACAAAACACCCATTGTTAAAAATGTTAAGTTAAGTACCAAAATAATAAATCAAGACAAGATTTTTTACATTCAATTCTTTTACTGCGTTTAAAAGCTCTAGTTTTTAACTCCTATAAATTTTCTAATACGAGTTTCAGACCTGACTTTGAACGTTTATTCAAGACAATGCCAATAAGCCATAAAAAACTTTCCTCACGCATGAGCTTAACAAGTTAATGTCCAATTATCTGGAATTGCAATGAAAAAAAAAACGCCAATTATATGGAATGGTCAAATGCTACCTTAATTCCAAGATAAGATCAATGGTACATGTTGAAGGAAATTAGGAAAAAAAAAATAATAATAGTGATAAACAGAAATCAGCAGTAGGTCAGTGATCGAAACATTTCATTATGGTGTAAAAATAAAAACAAAATCAATGCACACAAATATGCGGCGCAATTGCTAACGAGTATGTTAATGCGATCTTTGTTATGATTTGCATTAGTAAACCTACTTAGGACAATCATATGCGCGATTAAGAGAAAAATGATAGAGATAAAACCCAAAGGTCTGAATAATTAAGCCACACAGAAGGTAACGCCAGTTAATTTCATTATACCCTACACACAGGCTATGCTCACTTTGCCATTTCGTTTGTAAGGCATAAAAGTGGCATGGCATCATGACTCGATATCGTAATTTGCGCCTCTTCGTCTGTCTTTGAAAATCACGATAACAAGCTACATCTTTAATTAGAGCTCGTTAGATTGAAAATGGCCCAATCTGCTCATAGATTTAAAACATTGCACTGATAGGGTTTTATGATATTATACAACCAATACAACCAAAAACTTAAAATCGATATACCGAAGGCCATGTAAGTAAACTAAAGTTTGCCCACTAGTTGAATTCAACTAATATTGTAACATTACAGTTCAGTACCGTTTCACCTGATTAAATTTCATCACTCCCAAAAACTAAAAATTATGTTGCGCTATTCCTATCACTATATTTATCCCATCCTTAGGTTTCAGTCTATCTAGTTTAGCTTTTAAAACATATTTTCCTATAAGAGGTGTGGCACCCTCCACTTAAAGACAAATATATTTTCTCAGAGCTTAGTCTATGGCTTTGCTAAATTTATTCAAAATCTGTCCATTAGTTTGGCTGCGCGTACATATTTTCATGTAAGGGGCGTGGCACCACCCACTTAAAAATAAAGACTGCTTCTAAGGTTTGAATCTATCACCATATAAAATTTCATAAAAATCGATCCATTAGTTTAGATGTGAAAACATACTTTACTATTAAGGGCGTGGCACCACACACTTAAAAAAAAAACTTTTTCTAAAGGTTCAATTTATCTCCAAACTAAATTCCATCAAAATCATTGTAGGATCAGCCGTAACAGAGTTTTTTGTTTACATTAGAGGCAGAACCACGCCAACTCAAAGATTGCAGAGCTATCTGCTTACCAAATTTCATCAAAATCGGCTCATTTGTTTAGCCGTGAAAACGTATTTTCTTGTTGCAAAATAGGCGGTGTGACACCGCCTACTATTAAAAAACAAATTACATTCGCTGCTCTTCTTCTTAACAGTTAAAAAGGGGTGTAACTGTTTTGCTCTCGCCTATATATATCGCCTATATATCTATATATCTATATAGGCGAGAGCATATACATAGATGATGCCAAGTTTAATATGAAATAAGCCAGCATGTAGAGTGGGAGATAAAATACCCTCTTACTAAATATTTGAGACCTACGCGCACTTTTACTGTTAATGCGGTGTAGGGTATTTAATTTTTGCCGAGGCCAAAGATAACACCTTAACAAGTTATTGTTGAACTTTTTGTTTATGTTAATAACACATGTTGCACAAATGAGCCAAGTTAAGCCATTATTGTTGACAGCCTGAGAGCAGGTAGATAGATACGCGTACAACATTAAGATCTTGTGCTTTTTTGTTTGTTTGTTTGTTTCATTTTTTGGTCTCTAATGGGCGATGTTGTACTGCTGATAATGCGCTTGCTCAGCCAGAGCTTATAAATCTATCAAATTTAAGGTTTCTGCATATAATGCGATTTTCGGTCAAGACAACGCATGTAAAAACAAACAAAATCATTTCGTCGTAAACAGCAGTACGCAGCAGTTGTGTAAATAATAAATACGTGTTGCAGTTGCAAGTGTTATTACAACAATTGAAGGAACCTTTTTCAAAATGAAGTTGTTTTGCCTTGTAAGTGTTAATAATTTATTGAAATAACGCAAGTTTGAATTTTGATCTAATTATTGATAGTTCATCATTTTAATGTCATATGTGGATATGCAAATGGCAGGTCCAGCTTATCCTGGAAGTCCACCTTATAACTCAGGAGGCTATTTGCAAGGACAAGCATATTCTTCAAGTGATTCGTATAATACGGGACACTCTGCATATTATTCGCAAAATGCAGCTGCACCTTATAATTCAGGACAAACGTATTTTCCAAGTGGTGCAGGACATTATTCAGGTGGTCAAACATATTCCCATGGCAATGGTGAGGCAACCTATGGTCAAGCATATTCCTCAGGCTCTGCTGGGTCTTCCTATAACCCTGGACAATCTTCAAGTTCCGCTGGGGCTTCTTCTAATGCAGGCCAATCTTTAGAAGGACAATTATTGCAAATTATGGTACCACAATCTACACTTGAAGATTTCGAATATATGCCAACTGACGAGGGGTATAGATTTAGGTATGTGAAATGTTAAAATTTAAATGTTTAGCATCCTAAAGGTATGCAAAAGCGTGAAAAATTGAGATGTTGCTGTTATAGGTGCATATAGTCCAAAACTGCGTTTGTTAGTTAAAATACTCATATTTTTAAGAAATTAGTACTTAAATGTTGGATTGCCTACGAATCTTTCTTCAGTTTTCAAAAAATTTCTAAAGCTGTGATATGAAAACTATACTTGTAATCGTTGCATAGTTTGAGGCAATGACTCTTCTTCAGTTGCTCTTAAAATACCTATGTCTAAAAGTTTTTCAATTAACTATTGTACTCTTGTTTTAATTTAAACAGCTATAAGCTCACTGATGGCACAACACGTGAAGAAGTCGGTTTTATAATGAATCCTGGTGGCGATAATCAAGATCTAGCTTCCAACGACGATGATAAAAGTGGTTCCAGACCAAGAGGTATGGTAAAAAGTCGCAAGTTATCACCGAAATCACTGCAATCACTGGCGGGCTAAGTCAAATGAATGCACAGTAGGTCACAGCCTTGACCTTGTCTGTGGGTTGTTGTTTTGTTTTAATTTCATTTTCGTATTATTCATGTTATTATTTATTTAGCATAAGTTTTGTTGTTGTTATGTACATATTTTTTTGTTGATCTGTTACCATGTAATTTTGTTATCATATCTGTTGAAAGAAAGAGAAAGAGCATAAGCAATAAAAAAATATGATTTGATTTTAATGAGTTTTGTATTGCAACAGTATAATAGGTAATTTCTTAAATTAAAAGGCATAATTTCTTGAGTTTTTATGTCTTTCAAATACTGATTTTATCTATAAAATTAATAGCAGTTCAAGCCTTTTGAGATTGACGTAATTTTTAAATTATTTCAATAAATACGATACAATTAGTGCAAAATAAAAAATGGATTTAAAAAAATATAATATAATATATGATCATTTTATTAACTTAATGATTAAATCAGCCTGAAACTATGCTACATATTTTATTATGCTTATGCTTGGTCTGCAATGCTTTATTAACTTTTCTTCGAGCTATTGTGAATTAGCGTATGGAAGCTAATAAAGTTTGTGACTTAAGTCTTTTGTTTTGAAGTGTCGCAGTATTTTGTTGATTGCAATTGAAAAGTCTTAAGTAATCGATATAAAATATTTAAGACATTTGCTATGGTAACTTTTTAAACAGCGAAAATTTCTTAAAAAAATTTAAATTGATTGATTGATTCTTTATATTTAGAAAAAATAGTTTTAAGATAAAGATTACCTCAAATCTTATCAGTTGTAGCAGTTTTGGCTTCAACTGCTTTATTACTTCCGACAATCCGAAACTTTTTTGACAAACTAAACTTTTTAGTAAATTTGAACCACATCTTGAATGCAACTATACTGAGTTACTGAAAAAAAATAAAAGAAATGTGAAAATATTTTTAATGAGAAATGACTCAACTTATTTGTAAAAGCCATTGAAAATGCTTGGAAATCAATATTTTTGTACATTCTTCTATAACATAAAAATAAGACCCTACATTTAACATTATATAATAAGTCTTCATAGGCATAGGCTCTTTCAAATCTTTTAAAAGTCAATGTGACATATTTACGCATTTTGAAGAAACTTGATTGTCACCAAAAAAGGAAATTACATTTATGTAACTCTAAGAAGAAGTCATCAAGGCACTATAAATGTATGTAAGTGCGTTTTCAACCCCACCAACATTTTTTTTTGAGTATTAACGCAAAACTTAAGCGAGTGCGAAAACCTTCAGCTACGAATTTCAATTTCTATAAGCAATTTTTATTTAAGTAGACGTGTTCGGTTATGTAATTGACGTATATTGAAGTGCACTTTCTACAATAAAATATCACTTTGTATAGTATGCTATATATTATATAAAATTTTGTAAAGCGACCAGAGTTTCCTTATAAAGGCTAGATCGAATATAAAAAAAAATCACCTTTTGTACTCATACTTTAGAGAGAATTAGTGCAACATAATTTTTGTTTTTGTTTGAGATATTTCTTCGGGCTTCTTAAAATTGTGATTTTAGCAATTTTTCTTAACCCACTTAGCAAAGAAGAAAATTGCAAAAAAAGAATAACACGTTGCCAAGTTGCTGTAAAATATATAAATTTAGCAAAGTGGCCACTACTGTTAAAAGTTGAAATTTCTTAAGTTTAATGTTAACTTATTGAGTAAAAGCTAGCCTCATACAAAATTCCATAAAAACGAATAATCAAATCCATAGCTACTTATTTGTAAAATTATAATTTCTTTCCTACAGCGCCTCCTATACCCAAATTTTTAAAACGTCAATGTTTCAATGTTAATTCTCTAAGAAATAAAAAACTTTTGAAAATCAGATCTGGTCTGTCACCAGATTTGTAAAATAAAACCTTAACCCCAAAAGACATATGAAAATGTGTTTTTATATATCAAATATATTAAGTAAAAATCGCTCTTAACTCTGATTACCGGATTTCAGGACTTAAAATTCCGGCATTGTAATGCTGAATGTGGATAACTTTCAAAACAAATAATTGAATATACCTATAGATAAAGGAACTGAAGTTTTTCAAATTTTATTCTCTCAATTCGCAAAATTCTGTTTGAACATTGAACAAATTATTATTTCCTAGTTTAACGAAAGAATGAGAAAAGTTTTGATAAAGCTATTTTTTAAACAGAGTTGATTTTTTTAAATTTTGGAACTTATAACATTACTACACTCATATTACGTTGTAAATTTACTAAAAAATATGGTAATTTTTACAAATAGTCGAATGTACTGAAACTGCTCCGAATGTATTGAAAATGGGACAAACTTTCTGCAAAAAGTACAAATTTATTGAAAATGCCATCACTGCATCGGAATAGGAGAGATATTTATAAATCAGTATTACAGGCGATTCACACTGCTATCGCAATTAGCACGATTTTCATTGTTCTTGATTTAAAACCAAAATTAAGATGAAAAACAGCTGTTTCTGTACATATTTAGAAATCAAGAAAATAAAATGCATTTAAATTTGTTAACCAAATACTTTAAACTTTATGTGTCAGAAAAATTTACGTATTTATATTTAAGTTTTTCAAAAACTATCTTCTATTATTGGGGTGACGTTAGCATTTTTTTCACCTTATCCACCGATTTGAGGCTTTTAAGAATTTAACTCAAAAGAAATCAGAGGCAGAGTCTGATTATTTCAGCAACGATATTAGTTTCCTGAATTTCATTATATAATGCAAATAAATTCCAATGCACCGATTTGACTGAAAAAGATCTAAGGCTTTATCGCAATTTATGTTCCTCTAGGTTTTTTTTAGTCTAAGTGATTCTAAGATTGCAAGTTAGTACATATATGTATGAGTGTAGTAACCAAACATTAACTTTGATATGCAATTCCAGCAAAAATTAAGTTTTTATATTTTGACTCTTATCGCTTGAAAATCTAAGCATTGAAGCTATCTTTTTATAAATATGCAAAATATACCATTCAAATTCACTATGTTATTATGGGCAAGTTTTTATGTTGATTATTTTTAATGAGTCCAATTAAAACTTAACAATTTGGTTAAGATTTCCTGTATAAAAAATAAGAATACATATTATACATTAAAGCCGTTAATATATTTTTAAAAAGCCGGGTTGACTTAAGCTTATTTTATTTATGAGACTAATTTAAATAATTTGTTATAAACTGATTTAAATTTGTACAAAAAAAGAATGATATCGTCAATCGTTTTGATTTCTAGCTTGTGTTTTTTTTTTATTTAGTCTCATCATAGCAAATAGCGTTAATCATGTGTTAGAGTAAAGTCTAAAATTTAATTTAAAACAACCTCTAAAATGACAAGATATAATAAAAAAAAAAATATGTAATTTGTCAATAAAACGCCTATAGCTCCAAACATGTGCTTCCTTAGCTAATTTTGAATGTAGCAAATGTTTCTACTGAAAACTTGAAAAAAAGGTTGTGCCAAACACTTTTGCTTTTTTTTCGTTGAGTTAGTTTTGTTAGGAACCGGCTAGTTTGGTTAGTTTAAATATTCTTGCTTTTTATGGATTAATATTTTTTTTTGGACACATAAAACCGCCATAAAACAAAAGCTTCCTAATTTATAATGACATACAAAAAAAAAAAAAAAAAAAAAAATTGCGAATTTAATGTTAAGATATTGATTATTGTTAAAAAACAAAATATGACCAGAAAATAAAGCTTGTGGCAATTTTATGACAAGCAAGCACAAAAGATCTTGCATAAGAACTTGCATTTTCAGTGTAATATTGATTTGGTAATTGATTTGTAGTTTTTTATTGTCTTTTTTTTTCATAAATTTTTCTTATAAGTTTACGCAAAATTATTGACGTGAACCTCTAAGCTGCTGCTCGTAAACAATTGCTATGTCAATGTGCCAATGCATGATGAATGTAATTCTTAAAAATCATAAAGTTTTCAGGTTCGCGAATTTTGATAAAATACAGTATGAGTTTCATATGAGCTTTCAAATAGGGTGGAGTAATAAAAAGTGTTTTGTACACATACAAACTGTACGTCATTTAAAAGGTCTTTCATATGTTAGTTGCACATTCTAACTAGGTCTGTTACCAAGCATAAGAAAGATTTTTTTAATGAAATGTAAAATAAGAGCATACAGGCGCAAGTAAGGATCAAAAAATTAACAAGCTTTGGCAAGTAAACATGAATCCTACCATATATAAAAAAATGTAACCAAGTTCATCAATTTGTGTATTTTAATCTCCTCTAAAGCCTTGAATTTGGTATTTATCGACCTATCCTAGCAGTCATAATTTGTGAACGGACTACTAGATGAAAGGTCACTAAATCCGAGTACAGGACTTGTAGAAATACAATGCAACATTTTTTTTAATATTCATCAAAAACGTCCCCAATTCTTAAGCTCTCAGTTGATAATTCGGATATAGGGATGTATATAAAGATAAAAGAAAGTTGACAACGTGAAGAGAGAATTGAGCAGCATAATTGATTGAAAAATTGTTGAAAGGTTGGGGCTCAGAATAGAAATTAAATTTTTGTGACTTAAGTCTATTAATCAATCCGGGTAATTTTATTTTATGGAATATAACAGCTTTTTCATACAGCCTGGCTGAAAACAATTTCATGTGATTTGTTTTTTTGGTGATAAACTTTGACAATTTTAACTCCCACAAATGTAAAAATTTTGAAAATAGATATAAAATTTGAAATCTTTCAAAAACAAAAGGAACTTTCGCCGAATTTCAAAATAAATCTACAAGGCGCTCGAAAACAAAGAAATAGACTTCATTGAAAAATAACAGATTTTGGGCGTTATTCCAAAAGGGATGATCGTCAAAAAATACCGATTATTATTTAAAATAATTAATTCAAAATAATTAGTCAAAAGACTAGATTAATCAAGCAAAATATTGAATCATTACTTCAATGATGTAAGCCCGAAACGCATTGGAATTTTTTTGTGTAATTTTCATTAATTTTTGGGTACTTCTTTTACTCTTTATATATTTTAACAAATCTTTCACTTTAATTTGAAGGTCCAGCGCAAAGCTAGAAGCTTTTATATCTTCATAAATATATGTACGAGTACATAAGTATATTCGGCAAGGAAGACAAACAGCTTTTTTGCCCATGCCAATTGCGAGTGCCAAAACGTTTAAGTTTTTTTTGGTGTAAAAACCCTCATATTTACAAACCGCAAAAATAAAAACGTTCAAACTACATCACCTATATTAACTTTTCGTGTTATCTCTTTCTCACCGCAAATTGATAACAAAACCACCATCATATCTTAAATTTATGTCAATATCTTGCCTCTTGGATTATTTTTGCTTGGTTTTTTCTTCTTTTTTTATTTCACTTAATTTTTTATTGCATTCGTTTAACATTTACGGTTTCAAGGTCGCGCAACAGCAGCTTCTCGCGTGCTTTAGACGGCGTCCGCATCAGCAGCAATGATACCACCAAAAAATACATGCGCATGCGCGACGCTGCAATCGCGCTGTCATGCGAGAGAGAGAAATTATCACTGGGATGTTAATGGCAATTGCAAGTGAATAGCAGCAGCAGCAGCAACAACAACAACAGGTTTGCTAATGAAATATAGCAATGTTGTTGCTACAGGCAACATTTTTTTGTTTCTGCAGCTGCTTCCTCTACTCTGCAGTTTCTTCGATTTTATTTGAGTTTAATTTGTACGTTTTTCTTTTTTTTTGGCCAAGTAGCATCTTAATTTCTTTCGCTGTCTTGGTTTCAGCAGAATTTGCTGTTTTTTTCGGTGTTTTTTGCAAATATCTGCAAGGTAAATTTGAATTGCTGATTTTGATTGCCTGTGTTTGTTGTTTTAATTAAAGTGACGCAATATTTGCAATTTAGCACTTTTTTATTGTTGCCATTTAAAGATGAAAAAAGTTGATTTTTCATTGTGCGTAAACTTTTAACGATTGTGTTTCTAGCCAAGAAATAACTTTTATGTAAATAAATTAAATGATTTTTTTGTTATCTAAGCGTAGCCCAGTAATTAAATATTTATGTTGTTTATAGAACAAAATGTAGCATTCGGAGTTTTTAAATATGTATTTGAGCTAAACTCAGCAAGTTTCTAAACTCATAAAAATATGTTCACAAACAAAAGTTCATGGTCATGATTTTGAGCCAATAAAAATATTTTAGAATCTATGAATAATTTTATTCTGAACATAAAAGTTTTAAGTTATAAATTACATTTTATATCAAAAACAATATATATATACAACAAATAACACTGCTGGCAGAGCTACGTTAACAAAAGATTACGTTTTTAAAACAAGAACGTAAATGTCATGTTTTTTACAATTGTTTTTTTTAAGAAAAAATAATAAAATTTTTTGTGAGTTTTATAATTAACTACAAAAAATCAAGTTAAAACGATTTTTTTCTAGGAGTCTACAGTCTTTTCAAATTTTAAACTAAATATGTACATTAACTAACAGTCCTCATTAAAAAGTTGAACTTCAATATCTTTAGTTTGTATCTCATTTGAAAAGTATTGTGAAAGGCTCCATAAGTCATATTGTTACATTTTTTTTGGACCAAAATAAAAAATTATTGTATAATTAAAATATCGTTGTAAAATTTGTCAAAAAAAAATCCTTATTAACGAATAATCTCTAAAATTTACAAAAACAAAACTATACTTCTTTTACTAATGAAATATAATTCGTTCAAGAGTTCTTGTATGGCATGATAAATTTATTGCACTAATAATGCTCAAAATCGTTCACGCCAACGCACAGTGGTCCCACATCGATTTTTTTTTTATATCAAAAATCGCTATGGAGCGCAAATCTTGTCAGAAGTGTTAACTATTTTTTTTAATTAAAAGCAATGAAAATACCAACAAATCTTTATAGACCAAATTTTGAAAAAAAAAAAAATTTTTTATTATTATTATTTTAAGTTAAGTGCAAAAAAAAAAATTTAAGTTTCTTTTTGTAAAATATGTAAAAATGTGAAAAAAAACTTCTTACGACTTTAATGCAAAATTGTGATGATTTGGATGATTTGGAATATTTAGTGACAAAAACAGTTTTGGTCAAAATTTCACTTTTTTCTCTTAAACTATCAATTTTCAGTAATATTCGAACCGTGTAAAAGTTTAGTCAAAATATTCAAAAAAATACTTTGGTTTTTTTTTGTAATAATTTTTTTTTCTATTAATTTTGTCCGTCTCAGAGTAATTTTCATGAAAAAATTGCTCGGTGTAAAAAGTTCTTAAAATTGACCAAAAAACACATAACATAATTTTTTTTTTATTTTATTTTCATTTAAAAAAATACATAAATTTGTGATAGAAAAAAATTGTTACTTTAAACAACAAAATTTATTTTTCCGAATATTTTGATGAATTTAAAAACTTTGTACTCAGTGCCATTTTACTGAAAATTTCAGGTTGAAGAGACTACAAAATTTTATTTCATATTTCACCAGGAGTGCAATAAAGAAGATTTGGTTTCATTTATGCCTGACCGTAACGGTCACCAAAGCAAGAAGGGATACAACGAAATGTTTTTGGGGTAAATGATAATTTTTTTTATATCAAGATAGAGCTTAGAACTTTTAAATAAAAAAAATAAAAAATAGATCTAACAGATGGTAAATAAATTACTACACTGGGTAAATAGTAACTTCGTATTTTTAGCAATTCGATGAAATTAATTAATTTTCATTTCTGTTAAGAAATAAAATAAATTTTTAATTTCAAATTATTTATTTCAACAAAAAGAATACTACAATTAAGTACAAACCACAACTGTAACAATATAAATACATTTTAACTGATTAGTAATAAGGAACTGCTTTGAAAACAAAGAAAAACAAGTATATACATATAGCATCAAATTAATCAAAAATATACATATTTCCCATACAAAAAAAAAAAAGAAAAACACAACCCCAGCAATAAACCTACAAGTGCAAACAATTTGATTTGTTTCAGTTACAGTCTAAAATATAAAAACATCTTCTTTTAACACCTTCGCCTTTTAAAATAACATTTCCATATCTAACAACAATTTATAACAATAAATTATACCATAATTTATTATACCAAATAAGAAGATCTAAGAGAACCAATTTACAATGAATTACATACAGATATTCAAATGCAACTTTCAGCTGGCGCTCTCCAATCATTTAATAAAAAAACAACAAATTCTTCAGCTTCATTTTATTTATAACAACAATATTGTGGGACCTAAAAAAATCTACACAAAAAAGTCAAGGGCCTTTTAGACAAGTTTATATAGACATTTGTAGTAATTTAAATTAACAAAAACAACAACAATACAGCAACAAGATTAACATCAACTTTATTGAGTTTAAAATCAAACCAGTTGTGGATCAGCCACTACAGCAGCAACATTTGTCGCTTATAAAGATAACAACAACAACAACAACAACAAAAAATACAAATGCTAAGTCTTCCCAAAATTCAAACTGAAACAATAAATCTCTGATTTTACTGAATGTCATGGGCATCATATGGCTGTCACTGTCACTGTGCAACTGTTGCTAATGCGGTTCATGTTGCTGTTGCTGCTGCTGTCATTAAAAATTATATTAAAGTAACCAACTAAACGCCTTAGTGCTACTAAATCTAAAAATAAAAAACTATAAAACTCTGCAAAATGAAATAGAAAAAAAAGCACAAATTAATTAAATACCAATTAATAAAAAAATCTACTATTTTATTATTTTAAGGCAGAAAAAAAAGACAAAAAACGTAAGCAATAATTATTTTAGTGCGCAATTTTAAATTATTGCCGCTGCTGCAGCTTTAAATTTTTCTTGCGTTTGACCTATGGTATATGACTAGCAGCAATAATTTTGCAGCAATAATTTTGCTGCTGTTGCCAATTGCATTAAATGACCGTATGTTGTTTTGGTATTTCAAGTGGTCAGTTCAGTTGTAGCTTCTTGTTGTGTACCAAGCAGCTATTAAGTTGTCCAATCTTTTTTTTTTTTTGCATTGAAAGTAAACGCCTGTATTAAGACTTTTGTTTGCTTTACTTCAATTTATTGAAAACGCAAATGTTGTACCATCTTCTTATGCGCCATTGACTTAATTATTGACTATTTTTTTTTGTAGCGCCAAAAAAAAATTGCAAACTATGTCAACGAACAACTAGTGTTTATTTTAAATGAAAATCATAATTTATGCGTAACCTTACACACAAAAAAAATGGGTAACAAATATAGACGAAATTTGTAAACATAAAATTTGACTTTTGAGTGATTAAAATACAATAAAAATTTTAAAGTTGGCTTAAGAGTTCCTAAACATGGCTGAGTCCATGAAAATGGCTTATATTTTGGCAATAGAGTGTGGGGTGTAAAACTAAGAACAATACACAGGATGTTATAAAAATAAATGTTATGCAGAAAGCTAGTAGACTTTAAGGTATATTTAACTCCATGTATGTTATAGTATATAGTATTAAGTCATGATTTTGGTTTACTTTGCACAGTTATGCTTTGATAATGAATTAACCACAAAGATATTTTATTTTTTTTCGCATATTTTATGAAAAAAAAACTCATTAAATATTGAGCTCTCAACAATAAACTCTTTACCACTGTGTTCAAATTATTCACTTTGATTTAAAACCATCAAAACAATATAACTTGGTCCATTTTGAGTTATGCACAAAACAACAAAAACATCACTGCATAAATCTCAGAATGCACTGACATCTGATTTACCAATCCGAGATTGTAATTTATGTCAATTAGTTGACATTTTTGAATGGCATTTTATTTGCTGTCAACTGTGGTGCTAAGATAAATTCTTTATGTTTAGTTGGTTATACTGCTAACATTATTGTTCAGCTTGCTGGTAGGAATTTATTTATGTTTTCAAAACTTGAATAAATGAATTTATCATTGATAGTTTCATATTAAAACACTATACTGCTGGATTTCCTGCTGGGCGATACAAGTTGCGGGTGTGTTGTACGATTGTATGAGTTTCTCAGCATTAGGAAATATTCAAATAAGCCGCTTGCTTGCAAACAAAATTATTTACATTATTACTTTAGTAAAAGTGCGTGATTTCAGCGTGATCATGTAAGATTAAAATTTATTTAATAATGGCATTAATTTTGAAGTGTATGAAAAAATTAAACAAATGAAACTTGCTAGATAATGTTACTATTTTATTGCTCAGCATTGTTTTACAACATTATTGACATATTTAAATGCTAAATATTGTAATTGAATATTGATTCTATGTAAACAATGCCTCTTGTTAGACTTCATTAGAAGGCATTGCTTCAATTTATTTAAATACATATTAATCCTAAGCACTGTTGCAAATGGCAAGAAAGCACCTCAAAGTTTAAGAACTCAAAAGTTTTAAAGTAACACTGAAATTTAGGAGTTTAATATATTTTTATTGAAAATATATACATATGATTATGTATAATACAAATAGAGTATGTAGTTCATAGTTCATTCAGTAACAAACAAATATTTTTATTCAAATTTCTATAAAAGATAAAAATTATAATGCTGTCATTTCAGCTGTATTGATTGAAATTAAAAGGTTTTATTTGTCTTAATAAAACAAGAATTCAACCTACAAAAAAACCCACTGAATTCGCAATATATAGAAAAGTACAGTTTTTAAATTTTGACTTTAATTAAAATGTTTGAAAATTCGTATCTCCATAAAGTTATATCCGATTTATTCAACGATGGGCACGTTGAATCGTTATTTCTAATAAATTTCCATTAAATGAGCTAAGCTATTTTAGTGTTGGAATTCTGAGAATATAGTCTTTAATCTTTTTTCTTAATGCAGACTACAAGCAGTACCCAGTATGTTTTAGAAATTTTCCATATCAAGAGCACTTTGAAATGCATGAACAATTTTTCTAATTTTTTCCGCAGTCAAAACGGTATTTGCTTTTTGACAAGAACATACATAAATACCAAATATGTTGCTTTGCAATAATTAATATATAGTTATTAACCTATGTACCAGCATGGGGTATGAGAAAAGGTGTTAACTCATGCTACTAGCATGGCATTATGTACATAAAACAACCACAAGAATTTCAACAGGTTTGTCAAATGACATTCAGAAAGAGTTGCTAAATGATTTATTTTATGAAATATTTTTATATTTTTCTACACAATAAAACAAATCACTTAAACATATTAGCGGAGATGAACCAAAGCAGTTGTAATAAATATTGGCTGCAACATAAACTTGAAACCAGGGGCGTATTTACGGAAATTACTGCGTATTTTGTAGAACATTTTGGAAGACGGAAACTCACAGTAAGAATCAATCGTATTCTTCATGAAGTTTCATACTTTTCTTTAATGGTAACATTGGGTCTCAAATTGAGAAAAGGTCCCTTATAACAAAACTTAACAAAGTTTCAATTCCAAACTTTCAAAAAATTCAATATCATACAAAAAAAAAAATATAAAAAAATATAATTGCATATTGATGACTGAAAAAAAAAGAAAACAGGTCCTGCTGTTGTCATCTTGGGCTCTTTGAACGAAAACCCATAGTAAATACTTGGGTTTCGGCTACCGGGTTCATGCCTCTAGTCCTTCCTTAATCCAACGCTGGTAGTAACTCATTCACATATATGTATATAGGAAAATATATCTTTGTATGACGTGAACTCTGTCAATAATGGGACAGATAAAATAGTCCTTTCAAGAAGTAATTTTGCCATGGTAGTAGATAATATATTTTTAAAGTCTCAAAAAAAGATAACCTTTAAGATGCCTTTTCAATAACTTTAAGCTGAACACTTTGTCTTAGAACTTAGATACATCACATTTGAAAAATATTCACTGACTTTGCATATTTTCAAAACATCTGCCTGAAAATTTTTAGGCTTTTTTCTGGAATCGAATGTCCCAACATTGCTTTACTTTAGAGTTTTGCTCTCGCATAAAAAATGTTCGCATATGTAAATATTATCACATCTAAGACTAATTTTCAAATACTTTTAATAGACAGAGATAAAATAATTTTCTAAAAAGTAATTTTGAGCTCATTAACTTTTTCAAACAATATTTGGAATTTTTTTTGTCAAATCAAATAGTATTCAATATTAGAGATAGCTCATCAGCATAAACTTTTACTGTTCCAAAAATTTATATTTTATTTAAGTAATTTTTTTTATTTTTCAACTGCGGAATTTGTTATATCGACAATTACTCAAACTAAACGGGCTAAGTACGGAAAATGGAAATGATATTTTATTACCCAGCAAGTATTACAACAATCGTTAAGCGATTGCTAACATCCAATTTATTTTATCAACTTTATCCTTTACTTGCATGGAACGTTCACTGCTGCTACTTAGTCGACCTTAAGGTTATTCCGCCCCTGCTGAAAGCCAGAACTTAATTTTTTATTTCTTTGAACACTTAAAACGATTTGCCATAAATGAAGATGACGCAGTCTTTAACAAATAAAATGAAAACAAATACACGCACATATGAATCAAATCGTTAAGTGCAGAAAATACTGCCAATGGTAATTGAAGAATCGAACGAAGTGCAGCGCTGTAAAGTGGCAGCGCATGCGCTATTGCATTTTGACCAATGACCGATTGATAATGCAGTTGTTTGCCAAATTTATTGAAAAAATGTTAAGCGTCGTAAATTGCCGCAAAGTCTGCTGTGCAGTACAATGTAGCTAAATGATTTTTTCCCGAAAGCTTTTCATTTAAGCTAGATTCTTAAAAAAATTTAAATTTGAATGACTTTACTGAAGAATTCCAGGGAAACATGTACTTAAGAAGTTTTTCCGAAAAACTGCTTTTTTTCCAAACACTTAGCTTTTGTAGAAAGCTTTTCCCCAAATGCCTGCAAGTGCCATATGTCCACATGAATGTTTTCAACAAGAATTTTCAATTTCAGAGTTTGTATCTCTGAATTTTTTTTACTTACTGTAACATAAATATTTACATTATATAGATTTTACGATCGAATTTATTACATTTTTAATATAATATATTGATTATCGTAATTATCAATTTTATGTGTGGTGATTACCGTCCGAAGAATTTGAAATGTCTACCGCCCACGATGTACGGAGAGAGATATTTAAGATAATACACACAAGCAGAAGGAATGGTTTTTATACGATCTGAACAAAAACTCAGCGAATTTCAGCTTTTTGTACCACTGTAACTGTTGTTTATGTGATGACCACTAAAGCTGCTGCTGTATTCATAACTTGGCTTTCAAGTTTATTTGTAAATTAGCAAATTCAGCTAATGCCGCTGCATGTTCAACGTCATCTTTTGCAGTGCCATAAAAGTTGGTAACGAATTGGCCTGATGCACCTTTTTGCTGGTTTGCATTGTATGGCATTTTGCAGATTCTTTGCTTAAATGCTGTTGTAATTGTTGCTGTTGGCATTGTTGTTGTCATTTGCTAATAAAATTTCTATAAAAATGCATTACAACGCATGCTAAATATTATTCTTGCAAAAGTGTTCTGGCCGATAGATCGTGAATTACGAAATAGTGGTGCAGGCAGACAAAACGTAAACAATTTAAATTTAATCGATAGCAATAAAAGGATATTCAATACAATTTAAAATAAAATTAATTAATTAATTTAATTATATAAAAATGAAATTGGTAATTACCTTGCAGTGTGGAAATGTTTCCCTCAGCAATTGAATTTAATTCTGCGAAATTATTTCTATTTTCAGATACTAGTCTTGTCATTATTCGCCTTATTGGCCAATACAAATGCAGCACCACAACAATCGAAGGACGCTGAAGTGCTTGAGTATAATGTGGATAATATTGGCATCGATGGTTACAAATTCAAGTGCGTTCCGCTATTTTTTTTTCCGTGATCATCTCAATTTCACTCTTTTTTCTTACGTACAGTTACAAAACCAGCGATGGCATTGAACGCTCCGAAGAAGCTACAGTCATAAATAAAGGCACAGAAAATGAATCACTTTCTGTGCGTGGCACGATTTCTTGGCTGGCACCCGATGGTCAAACTTATACGATAAACTTTGTGGCAGATGAGAATGGCTTCCAGCCAGAGGGAGCTCATTTGCCGAAATAAATTTTGTTTTTGGTAATTCAAGTGATGTGATTTTAATGTTAAAGATGAAATTTTTGTACATAAAAAATGATGATGATGATAATAAAAACAAACTGAATTGTTATCGGTACCTGTCAGTCAGAAGGCTTTTGTATCTTTTCTTTTATATTTTTAATATATGAGTATTGTAGAGCTGAACCTTTCGGCTTGTGTAAAGTATTATCGATATGGTTGAGTATGTGGAAATCTAAACTTTAACAACCGTTTGCTGCTTAAAGGTCTTAGCTTCTTCGTATTGTTTTTAGCATTTACTAGACAGCTGCTTAAAAAGATCTTATAGTTGATTGAATTGATAAAATGATGTAGGTCCTTTAAGAAGAAGCGGGGCTTAGTCTTTAAACGTCATCTTTTCCTTAGTGTCGAGCTCCTTGTGGTTTTCTAGCTATTCCACTAATTAGGTGATTTCTATTTCAAGGCTTCCTCTTTGGTCTACATAACTTGGGTTCAGACATGCAAGACTAAAGATTTACTGACCATGGGTGAAAATGTCATATTGTACTTAAGGATTATATATCTCAAAGTCCTGCCGTGATGAAAACACTCCAGCATCAGATTGAGTTTAAGCAGCTTAATGTCCTTAGGTAGGCAGATATTTATTTTTGTAAGTCTGCATTTAATTGCAATCACTCTCAAGTTTTAATATGTATATGCGCTTAAACTGCTTTAAAATTGCAATGCATTCGAGTCTAATGCATCAATAGCATGCCTTAAAATTAAGAGAAATTGGGGAGTATAAGTACACGCGGCGTGATGTGTAAACTTAATGATTTTTTGTTATGTTAGTCTATTTCTGGAAGATGATGTATCATCGAAGCTTAAGCCATAAAAAGGCCGGATTTATATATAGGTATTCAATCTAATTGAACTACTTCGATATTTTATTTTACTTTGTTTCGTTACTCGCAGTATAGAAACAGTTGAAAAAGTCGAAAAATTTTGAAAACGTTAAAAAAACTAAAATGTTGAAATAGTTGACAAGTATTGAACAAGTCGAATTCCTGCCACAAATAAACTTGCATGATAAGCTTAACTCTTGTTTCTTTTCTTAAAACTGCCAATCTTATCGGATTCCATTACATTTCCACATATGTTGCAATCTCTTAACTAATTTTTTCACTACATTATCTTTTATTTATCGAACGTTAATATTTCATAGGACACGATCAAAAAGCTTGCGCAGGGTCAGGTTCCCGGTTTCATACATTTTTTTTAAATGTTTTTCACACTTAAACTTCTTTTTTTATTTGGCGTTGAAGCATCCTTTTTATCTTCGCCTTATATCAGAGAGCACTGAATGCTATTTCAAAATATTCAATAGTCAAAAAATTTCCGATTATGTTTTTTTAAAACAGTTTTACTATTTCCATAAACATTTAAGTCTTTAACAATTTAACAAATGAGTCAACAATCATTTAAGGAATTGCATCAACTGGCAAATGGGCATTTTTTCGAAGAATAGGTAAATCTCAACTCCTTTCTTGCCAAAAATTTAAGTCAATTACACCTTATTTTTTTTTAACGTATTTTTTTATTTCTTTTTTCTAACTTAAGCTTCTACGGGTTTTGGCAAATGGGCACCTTCTGGTTGGAAACCATTCTCATCGGCAACGTAGTTGACAGTATAGGTAACGCCATCAGTGCCAACAAAGGAGAATGAGCCATGAACTGAGATAGCTTCATTTTCAGCACCAGCATTCTTGAGTTGACCTTCTTCATTAGCCTTGCTGCCATCGCTGGTTTCCCAACTGAAAAGAAGAATTAAATAAATAAATATTTGTTTTTAATTTTTTGAAGTATCAAATATCGCATTTAGCAATCGCTTGCTTTTTTAACTCACTCGTATTTATAGCTTTCAGGTAAAACTTCAGATTCTGAGCGTACGATAGAAACATCTGATACTGGCGGTGCAGCCAGAGCAATGGCGAAAAGAGCAACAAAAACAATGATGAATTTCATTTTGATTTTTTATTTGTGATGTTGATTTGCTTAGAACTGTTGAGCTAATGTGTAACAATTTGCCACAGGCCTATCGTTTTTATAGTCAATGAATGCATAGACTAACAATATAAAATTTTATTATTTTCTCAAATATGCGTGAAGGGATAACTCGTATTCTAATCAAAAAAATTTCGTGTTGAGCTCTTCAGTTTGTTAACATGATTTCATTAGCATTAATTACATAGACGACAAAAACACACATAGTAAGTTTGTTTCTTAAGTCTTTCGATTTTTGCAGAAACCAAAAGTGTTTTAGTTTGTAGGCTTAAAATACTATAATAAAATTTAGTTAAATCGATAAGCAAATTTTTTTGGCTTTACTTTTAACCTGTTTTCTCATACTAACTTTTACAGCGTCATTTTTATTATTTATTGTTGTATGCTTAACAACTGTTCAAATTAATGACTTATACTTCCTTCTCACTTTGTGCTGTATATCAATAAAAGTTATAAATAAAAAAGTTTCTCAATACTTAGCAATTAGTTATTTCTAAGACTTCTTACGGTTAAGTCAAAGCTAAAATTTACAAAATGAAATTCATCATTGTTTTTGTTGCCCTGTTCGCTGTGGCATTGGCTGCACCACCAGCATCAGATGTTTCTATCGTACGCTCAGAATCTGAAGTTTTACCTGAAAGTTATAAATACGAGTGAGTTAAAAAAGCAAGCGATTGCTAAATGCGATATTTGATCCTTCAAAAAATTAAAAACAACTATTTATTTATTTAATTCTTCTTTTCAGTTGGGAAACCAGCGATGGCAGCAAGGCTAATGAAGAAGGTCAACTCAAGAATGCAGGTGCTGAAAATGAAGCTATCTCAGTTCATGGCTCATTCTCCTTTATTGGCACTGATGGCGTTACCTATACTGTCAACTATATTGCCGATGAGAATGGTTTCCAACCAGAAGGTGCCCATTTGCCAAAACCCGTAGAAGCTTAAGTTAGAAAAAAAAGAAATAAAAAAATATTCGTTAAAAAAAATTAAGGAGTAATTTACTTAAATTTTTGGCAAGAAAGGAGTTGAGATTTAACTAAAAAAAATTCTTAATTGTAAATGTTTTTCTGTAAAAAAATTGGTTAGGTTTGTGAAAATTGAGTAGGAATACTTGTAAAAAAATATTTTAACAACACACTCTTCTATTAACAAGTTAGTAATATATATAAATATGTAAGCTCTAATTTTTACTGTGGATTGCACTAAATTTTTAACACTTTATTCTCGAGAACTTTAGTGGCAATATTAATACAACACATTTAGAAGTATTGGTTTAACCGTATGATATTTAAAGATTTATGCCTAGTTAGAAGATTGCGCAGCAATTTAAATAGAGCCTCATTAAAAAAATATGAAAAATTTGGTTTAATTGGAGACCCCAAAATACTGGAGAGGAATTTAAAATTGTGACAAATTACGTTGGCATGGGATATGATAATGGCTATAATAATAGAGGTCGTTGGTATGCCCATTTGTGCGAGTCGAATAAAGGATATTACAAAAGCTTGAAATATATATTATATATAGCGCTTGCTATATATATTATATATAGCGCTTGCTATACACTTTATTACAGAAAACAACACTCTCATGACGTATGAGAACTCTTCGAAGATTTCCTACGTCAGTAAGGCCAAGTCGTATGATATTTCTGTATTAACCTTCCTTGTAATACAAAAAGTGTTATAGTTCGTTCTTCAAAATGCACTGAAAAAAGAGAGATAAATGTAATTTGTTGATAGATTTTAAAAAACATTTATTAACCATCAACAAATTTTGGTAGATATTAGTATGCATTTAATCGGATGGACAAAACATGATATATAGCTGAATATATAATCGATAATATATTTGGTAATCCTATTTTCATTTGATTTCACTTCAGAATAAAATACAATTCTAAAAATATTTAAGGAAAACACTATTTAGTTATCTTCTGCATGGAACACAATTCAGGTATTATAACAGTGCCAATATACATAAGGATGTGACTATAAAAGACAATATCGTTTTATTTATAAATCTATATTTTAAAATAACGATTTTTGCTCATCGGCTTATACCTAAATCGATATTATTAAATAAAATATATACGTTAGCGACAAAACACTATTTCTTCCACTAATGTATGCAACGAAGAAATATCTGCTTTAACCATGTTATTATTTGGTATTAATTGCCAAATATATGATTGACTTAGTAAACTATCCGAATTTTGGTTACTGTTATATATATGATAAATCCAATAATATTATTCGATTTAGAGGTATGTGTGACATGTTAATTTATAATATAAATTATATATCAAATATCTAATTTGATATTCATTAACTCTTCTATGAAAAGCGTGTTCTCCATTGTAGCAACAGATTTAATTTGTATCAGACAGCTTTTCAGTTTTCAATTAATTAAGTAATTCCAGTACTTGTGGCGAATAAATAAATTGCCTGTTCATACAATAAACGTAAGTACTATTAATCATTTCCTGTTTTAAAAACAATTTTTTAATACTCAATTTCATTTATTTTTTTTTTAAATAACAAAGTAGGCATATCATAACTTACATCTGAAATCTCTTATTGTATTTGCTCCATTTTAGATGGTGCATGCTGTGATATACTGGATGTATATGAAAAGTGATGCAGGTATCGATTTCAAACTATACACTTTAAAGTTCAACAACTCTATGCTGTGACTGATTACATTTGTATATCTTAATGTTATGGCCTGAAAGATGCATTAACGTACAAAATTCAAGTTCAACATAGCAATTAATTTTATTTTGCTTAATTTTAACCCTAAGGGTTTAAGCTACAACAAAAGCAACAAATTGGAAAAAATTATATGTGTATGTAGGTACAAATATGAAATGTTAAAAATTAGCATAATAGCTCAAATAAATTTAAATGCACAATAATCGCTTACAACGTGTAACTCAATTTGACCGATGACCGGTCACTTTGTATATAAAATGGAAACACTGCAGCATATTTTCAAACACAAAGTTCATAGCTTTCATTTAGTTAACAACTAAAAATCAATTCGATCTCAGGATTTAACCAATATAAAAATCATCAATCAATATGAAATTCATCATCGTTTTTGTTACTCTTATCGCCTTGGCTTTGGCAGCTCCAGACAAACATGCAGAAACTCTACACTACGAATCAAATGTTGAACCTAAAGGCTTCAGCTATGCGTGAGTACAGTTCAAAAGTGCAGTGAGATTTCTCGAAATTTTTTTATTAAATGAAAACTTATCTTTTGTTTGCAGTATCGAGACAAGCGATGGCAAAATTGCCCAGGAACAAGGTGTTCTAAAGAATGCAGGTAGTGAACACGAAAGTCTTTCAGTGCAAGGTTCATACTCCTACGTTGGCGATGATGGTCATACATATCAAGTGAGCTATATTGCTGATGAAAATGGTTTCCAACCACAAGGTGCTCATATTCCAGTTGCAGCATAAGCGCTCATATACCTGCAAGTGAAAATAACTTACAGACTTACGTGAACGATTGTTATTTGTTAATACTACGTAATTAGGTTTTGAATTAGTAAGAATATATATATAAATTATACCAAATATTGATATTTTTTAAAAATCAAATGTGATATGTAGAGGTGAGTAAATCTTTCACATAGTATATCGCCTCAACTTTACCATTCATTGTCATTGTACAAAGAATCTTGATTGATATGGCGTGGAGATTCTTATGAACATGTGAATTCTCAATTGGTTTCAATCAATCGATCATAAGTAGTTAATGACAAGAAAGTTCTCACGACGTACATACATAAGTATTTCTCTAAGCGCGATTTTTGAAAAACCTGCAAAATTCGAAAGTTTTCGAGTTTGTTTACGGGAAGACTCTTATACATGAAAATGTGCAAACGAATAAGGAATGGGAATTTAGCAGTTTAATCAGTAAAGTTTACGCACAGAAATGACATGAAAAGCACAACTTAGGGTCCCACAAATGCACTAGGGACCTGGGGTTAGGCAACATGAAGAAGTTAAATTGAACCAAAGTGTTTAATGCATTTAAGCACCCATTTATGTAGGAAAATAAAAAAATTTTACAAAAATGCTCTTTTTATTTATCTTTTCATTTTAAAAACTCAGATGATTGAGTAGTCGTTCGGAGGGTGGTAGAAGAGTAGAAGGAGGTAGGATGACTCCATTTTAGGATAAAAAATGGAGACGGGAAGGTGGAGACGCTGGAGGTGAAAAATAAAAAATTTACAATTTAGGTGTTAGAGGTGTATATTGGAAGTCATCGTTCCAAAATATTTTGTGTTCGAATTTCACCTCCACTTTCTGCGCGACCACCTCCTTATACTTGTTTAATGCCGTCCAAGATCATACCCACCTCTTTCTCCCTCCGACAGACGGTCCCCTCATCTAGATATTAATCTTATTTTTTATTTATTTTTATGTTTCTGTTATGTTTAAAATAAATAAATTTTAATATGTTATGATTTGGGCTACCAAAATTAAGTTATAAAAAATTGATTTTAAGCGCATAGAAAAGTACGAAAAATCCCTAAAATATTCTTGAACCTCACTTATGAACAAACAAATGTTTATTGACGTTTTCAAATTGAAAACTCTACCAATCATCTGTTCGGTCGAACAGAGCAAAAAATAAATTTTTCGAAATGGGTCCAAAACTAAATGGTCCCTTCCTAAGTCATGTCAAAAATCCATTTTTAATTTTTTTTTTTTACAGAATTTGGCCCAAAACCGGCTAGCTTACACCAAGTCATATCAGAAATAATTTTTCAACCTTTTCCTACCAGTTGAAACAAATAAAATTTTCCTTAAATATGTCTGGATTGAGCAATATTATGTGTGTGAAAAGTTCTTGTTTGGTTTTTTAATTCTCACTAGAGAATTATGTCACTGACATAATTTTGGGATTAGCGTGACATAACTTTTTTCTGGTTAATGACAACGCTGTCTATTAGAACTTCTCGTTTGTTTTCATCTCTCGTTTATTTCTTCGCTGATAAATAATAAACGAGCGTTTCGATTTATTTTCATCCCCTTCAAGTTTATCAAATGATAAACTCGTTTGAGATGATGTAAAAGTGAGGAGCATAATTCTAATCGCTCGTGATTATTCAAATGATATACTCCAGCAAAAAACACAACTGACAACGTGCGATTTAGTTTCTGTGTTAAATAGCACCAAAAAATACAATTTGTTCTATTTCTCAGCGATAATGTTTGTATTGTCAATTTTGTACTCACTACAAACGTATAGGAGAAATCTGGCCGATATTGCACGTGTTTTTAGCTAATGAAAGGTCCTTCGTACGGATTTTTAAGTGCACGTCGGATGGAAATATTACTTACGAGTACATATTTACAACTCTTTAATGTGTGCGGTATATATTGTCGACTAAATGTATTATGATGGAAAATTTTAGATTGTGAGCTTTGAACTTTCTCTTTGACTGCTGACAAAATATCTGATTCTGAGGTGGGAGATCAATTGTTATTAATTGTTGTGGTGAGATGAATTCTTGTTTGAGGGTATCTACTATTGTGGCCGTTTCTGAATTTCAATTGGATAGACTTCTGACCAACGTGTATTTCTATCAATGGCGGTTAATAAGTGTCTATAACCATTTGACATGGGTAGTGGACCAACTAAATCGATATGTACATATATGAGCTATCTTTTATTGTTGTAAATGCATTTAATGTAGTTTCTGTCTGTGTTTGAAGGGTGCAGTGTAATTGGGTTCTGTAAATAGTGAAGGAAATTTCTTAAGTAACTGTGTATATTTAATATCAAGTGTGAATAATTTGGTAAGTGTTTTATCAGTCAATACGGAGAAAGCATTGGTACTCTTGTAACCAGAATGCTCTCAAAATGTTTAAGGTTTAGTGGATGGATTGGTTAAATGGTAAGGTATTTTAGCATTTTCAATCTCAACGGGCTCTTTTATATGCCTAATGACTTAATTATTTTTAATAAGATAAAAGAAATAAGAAGGTCCTACCAAATGAGGTATAACCACACTATATCATAATTGACTTTTTCTAAGTGGTCTCCACTAAGTTAAAAGTTTATAAAAATGAGTATGCTTAAATCATTATATTATGTATTATGTATATGAAAAAAAACCTTAAAAGTTTGTCAATAACAAACATTTATACTTGAGCGTAATATTTGATTTTATATGAAGTTTCAATCAGATTGCTTAAAAATTTTTTGAAATATTTTAGTTTAACTTCTATAATTAAATGTGATTACCTAGAGAACAGGTTTGACGAACATTGGAAACAGTCAGCTTACACCAAAATAAATAACTGTTTTTATATACCTTGGTGACCTTTAGGTTGACAATCGAATTTTACAAGCTCCTAAATAACCCCGAATACCTAACGGACAACTATAGATTGGTCGCACAGCATTAAAAAATTTCGAGTAATTTCAATATGACAATTTCCAATTACTTTTTTTGTTGGACAGCTTCTTAAAAATACCTGATAAATTGAAAATTTTTCAGTTATGCTTTTTTAAAACATTTTTAATCTTCTTATATACAATTAAGTCTTTAACAATTTAACAACAATAAGTTAACAATCATTTAAACAGTTGGTGCAACTGGCAAATGTTTGCCTTCAGGTTGGAAACCATTCTCATCGGCAAGATAGTTGACGGTGTAAGTAACGCCATCAGTACCAACAAAAGAGAATGAGCCATGAACTGAAATAGCTTCCTGTTCGGTGCCAGCGTTCTTCAATTGTCCTTCAGCTTTTTGTACTGAACCATCACTGGTCTCAAAATCGTATTTGAATCCATCGGCCAACACTTCTGAGGTGAAACGGACAGTTTCAACATCAACGGGGCCAGCGAAGGCAACAGCGAAGAGAGCAGCGAAAACAATGATTAACTTCATTTTGATTTGTTGGTTGTGTTGCTTCGTTGAGAAATGGAAACTTAGTGGATACTTCTCGGTAGTGAAGGTTCCTTTTTATATTCTAAAATGTGCCAAATGAAAGTATGAGGCCTAAAAGTTTTTGCATAAATTTATATGTAAAGTTCTTTTTTTATAAGCCTATCTTACCATACCAAAAGATTTCGTACACGATAAAAGCAAATAAGTTTGCTGAATCCAGTTTTGTTTAAGTACTGTGCGTAAATGTGCGTGACTTTCGTTTATTGAAATTTTAATACACAATTATTAATTAAGTTATTTGTATTCAGATGATTCTGCGATGTTAATGATAAAAGCAAGAGCAGTTTTTTATTTACATAGCAACAACTCACGAAGTTTTCACAAATTTTGGTTATTGATGTGTGAACTTTACTGGAGGGTAAGCTGGCGTGTAAGAGATAAAATATATGTATACATATGTATGCACTATGAATTGACAGAAATGATCTACGCTCATGGTCGCGAACTTCGACTTTCCATGCTATTTGCCTTTTTTCACATTTCTTCGACATCTTAACGTCCATCGTCTTTTAACTGTTTTTGACTTTTCAACATTTTTCAACTTTTTTGATTTATTAGAAATTTTTTGACTTCATCCAATTTGTTTGTTTTTTTTTTTTCAACATTATTCGATTTTTAAAGTTTTGCCAACATTTTAACGTCTTTCGATTTTTTCGCTGATCATCAATATCAAGCCCCGGGCACCGAGCTCAAGGGGGCCCGTAATCAGTGGTGGACTGAAGTATTTGCTTGAGGTTTCAAGCTCAGCGGGCTTTCTTATGGCCTCCCAATGTCAAGATACATTAATGAGCACAGGGGACACATTATGATTTTGTGAGTTTTAGTGGCAGGGCAAGGTTTTGAGGTTTTTTGGTCATTTATATGCAATTTAATATTTTCATTGCATTTAAGTAAAAATAAAATTATTTTTAAATTTAATATTGAAATGATGGGGAGCAGCTAATTGCTCTTTTTAGTCTCTTAAGTGTTGTAATTTTTTGTGTCTTTTGCACTTACAGTACTAAACAGGAGGCTCAGTAAAAGAGATAATATATCAATTTATTTTTCAAGCAAATCACTGATTACATTAAAGAGATTTAGGAATTAAATATGCACAATAAAATCCTGCACAGCTCAGGAAAAATTACAGTATCTATTGAATTTAATATTTTAAGTTACTTATGTATGCTTGCATTTTTCGACTATGAGGTGTTCAGTTGAGTTTCAATATGTAAAAAAAGCCAAATTGACAATGATAAAAGAGGTAACATTTTTTTAAATGCTTTATCTACACACTTTTTAACTATTTCTACACAAGATAGCATAAAATGTTCACCTAAGTAATAAAGCTAAATACGATTTTTGAGATATTTGGTTTTAAGTCTCTTATTTCTATGAATTTCTTGAAGTCTTTAATATCACACGAAACTATTTTACTCCAATGACAGTTTGTCGAAAACTACCACATAAAACCTAAACATTTCGAAAGCCAATCAATACAAACATTTTTTTTTTGTCAGTTGTGGTATCAGTCTATGGAATTCTATAGCTTTCAATATTTCAATTTTGACCATTTCGGCATCCTCTAAAGTAGATTTCCCCCTGTAGAAAATAGGTGTTACAACATAGGTTGTACAGTATTTTAAAGATTATGTTTCCTTCACTTAGCCCAGATCCGGGAAACTTACCGTATGCGATTTTTTAATCTTAATATATAACTTATTATATATGTAAGTACAATTTTAATTGGTTTGTATTTTTCCGTCTAAAAGTCGAATTCTACGAAATAAAAAATTTTTGTGTATACATAATTGTATTTCACTAATTGTTTATCTTCAAAATGAAGAAATTCAATATTTAGGAATTTTTGGGATAGCTAAGTGATTTTTTGAGGCCTATCCGGCTAGAATATAATTTTTAAAAAATGTAACAACTATTTGTTTTACTATATGTAGTACACTGAGACTGCATTTACTTTGCTATTTTATCACCAAGCAAGAAATTGACAAGTTTTGTCAATATGATAACAATGAAACAAAATTAGTATTCCATTTCCTCAAATATAACGTTTCTATATGACAAATTGATTATTGTGTTGGTGGCATAAAAGCTTGTTTATCAACACGACATGTTTAGATTTTTTATGATGTATGTGATGTCTAAAATGTTTGATGCGGCTAATTTAGTATTTTAAATTTATAAATAAAATAGTATTTAAATTTTAATAAGATAGATACAACATAAACAGTTTAAAATAGTTCATGGCAGCAAAATAAACCTTGCGCGAACATGTGAACTTTTTCTTGGAAATCAATTTATGATGAATGAGCATGTGAAATACTTAAGATGATTTTAAAATATTAATTAGTCTTTGAAATTGCAGTTCAGGTGTAAGAACAAATGTCTCATAAAAAAAACGTTTTCAATTTGAATGCAAAAGATTCTATTAAGAGTGTTGACAATAAAAATGTAATTGAACATAAAATGCTGCTATTATGTTTTAAAGATTATTCCATTTTTCTGTGTAGTCGTATGCGAGATGTTGTATTAAAATATTAAGGATTACTCTAATTTCATTTAAAACATACTAATTATTCCATTTTTGTGAAACAAAAATATTTCAGTATTTACTGTAATGTTCATACTCGTTTATTTAAAGTAATCATTTGTTTTTTTTTCTTTCATTCAATAGCACTTTACGTGAAAATTAAGCCTCTAGAACATGTGGTAAATGAGCGCCTGATGGCTGGTAGCCATTCTCATCGGCAGTATATGTAACTTCATAGGTAACACCATCATCACCAATAAATTTGTATGATCCATGTACTTGAATGGCTTCATGGTCTGTGTCCTTATCTTTCAAAGTACCTTCAGCATCATGGGCAGCACCATCGCTGGTTTCAACTCCAAATTTAAAACCATCAGGTTGAACATCCGAATGCAAGCGGACGATTTCAACTTCTGCAGGACGAGCAAGAGCCACAGTGAAGAGGGTAAGAAATACGATAATGAGTTGCATCTTGTAAGAATAACAGTAGTTGTTGTACGCTGAAGAGTTTGAAAACGTTATTGAATGAAGTTCAAGAGTTCATATTGCTTTTTATATGCGAACGTTTGAACACTTGAACCCAAGAATTTTTTGGAATTATTTACTTCTCATTATTATTGATTTTTATTAATTAAAGTTATACAATAAATAATAAAAATATGCAATAAAGACTTCTGATTTTTCGTATAATAACTCATGATAAATTTGACTTGTTGGACTTGAATAAATTAATTTGCATGCGCTTAACAAGATGTTATTTAATTGGTATTTATGATTAATTTCTTAAAGAAGAAGAAGAAGAGGAAGACGTTTTTATGTTTTTCGAGCTCACGCAAACATATGTTTTATACATTTAAGCTATTACTTGTAAATAATAAAATTTTTTATTTAATTTCCTAAGTATTTGATCAGAAATGTTTCGATGGACGCATATGTATAAAAACCAAGCACATTTCTTATGTTCATTCAATAACGTTTTCAAACTCTTCAGCGTACAACAACTACTGTTATTCTTACAAGATGAAATTCATTATCGTATTTGTTACCCTCTTCGCTGTGGCTCTTGCTCGTCCTGCAGAAGTTGAAATTGTCCGTTTGCACTCGGATGTTCAACCTCATAGTTTTAAATTTGGAGTTGAAACCAGCGATGGTGCTGCCCATGATGCTGAAGGTACTTTGAAAGATAAGGACACAGACCATGAAGCCATTCAAGTACATGGATCATACAAATTTATTGGTGATGATGGTGTTACCTATGAAGTTACTTATATTGCCGATGAGAATGGCTACCAGCCATCAGGCGCTCATTTGCCAAAGACCTCAGGAGCTTAAGTTTTTAAAGTATTGCGGAAAGTTGCAAAAAAATCTGATTTTTGAATATGACATACATATTTTTGAAAATGAAAATAATTTACTGAAAAATTTAAAGTTTTTTAAATGCATTTTGTGAATTTTTATAAAATAAACATTCGATATTAATGAATACGATGTAAAATTTTTGGAATAAGCCTTAATTTTTTTTATTTAGGTGTGTCAATTTAATATTTAAATTTTGTCAGAATATTGGATTTAAATATATGTGACTTATGGCAGTGTGCTTGTTGTCTGCTTGTTAATGGTAAGTTGAACATTAAACTCGGTATGAAGAGCCTAGTGGGATTGGCAATGTAGGCGTTCCATTTCGTAAGCAAGCATAATCATTTAAGTAGAGTTTAAATGCATGATACTCAACTCGGCGAGGGTATGTAGGAGGATTGAAGATTCTTACAGTTTGAGAAACGACTTCTATTCACTCGATTTTCAATATTTTTCGATGCCATTTGGTACTTTTCTAATAATAAAGAATTTTCGGTGTTTTTGGATACTCTTTGATCTCTCTTTAATTTTCGACTTTCTCAATGTTATTCGATTTTTTTGGGATGTTCTTCGATAGTTTTCAACTATTTCCGACAAATTCTATGTAATTCGCTACCTTTGGATTCAAGTTGGTTTTTGTTGATGATGATGGTTTCGATGATTACCGATAATTTTCGATGAACTCAATAAATTCGGTGCTTTTCGATTATAATATTTTTTGCAACCTTTTTCAACATTTTTCGACGCATTCAGAATTTTTCAAATACTCTTCTTGTTACTATTCGATGCTTTGCGTTATTCATCGAATTTATCAATTTGCTCATTATTTTTGATTTTTCGATTTTTTTCTTTGCTTAGAATTTAAGTGCAAGGTCCAAAATTACCCAAGCCGCACACGAAACTCATTAAAATGATTGTTTTTCTAGAAACAACTTAACTTCTGAAAGTAAAAGTGTTAATTTTGATATCAGTGTCCTTACTTGTCTACGATAGTTTGATTCGCAAAACCTTTGCTAATTTTATCATTTTCAATATCAAAAAAGAGCAAGTTTCACACATGGCGCAGACACTTACCTTCAAAAAACTATTAAAGTTCTTGTTCTTGAACTTAGCTTAAATTACCTAGTTTAACGAGTATAAAGTATAAAATGTTGAAGTAAAATTTAATTTCTACTGTCAAAATCTCTCACGACCAGACAAATTTCAACTATCATAATTTTTGCACATTCCATTTTTTAATGTTATGTTTAAAAAAAAATTAGACAACATCTAATAAATAAATAAATAAATAAATAATGCTTTTTAATTTTCAATCTAACAAACTGTTTAATTGTCTCAGTCAATTAAAGTTTCTATTGTCATTCGTATGTTAGGTAACGAAAACAAATTTATAAACTGGAATACAGGCTTTTTAATTTAGCAATAAAAACATCAGCATTAAAATGTTTTGCAAAAGCGCCAAATTTGCATTAAAATTTAAATACAGAGTGGCTACGAAAAGACTGAATAATATAAAACAAATATATATAGTTCTAGCAAACATGTCTTACTTTAAGATTTTGATTTTATATTTGGAATCATAATTGATGTAGATTTTTTCAACATTCCATAAGTAACCAAAATTTTCGTGTTCACAAATGACTCCTATAATAGCAAACAACATTTGCTTAGAGCCCTGATACAAAATTCGTGTTGCGTTTTGTAATTGATCTTTCACTGGAATAGAAAAGCCCAATACGTACCTATTTCGATCTCCAAGGGATGCCCAATTGTCTACAGCTGGAGAAGATATGATATTTGAAACGAATAAGCTATGAGTTTTTCCAACCCTTCAGTTTTTCAGTGACCACCCTGTATAATATAAACTCGTTTTAGCTTAAATTAACGTATTATTTGGTTACAAAGTCATCTTTATTTCTTTTTCAAACCAAAACTGTCGCTAAGTAAAACCAAATCTATTTCCATAATTGTTTTCAAAACTGCTGCGGTGTTAGAAACGGTAATTTATTTTAATATTTTTGAGCTATTAAAATTTAAGTGCACATGTGTATAAAATGTGAAGTTAGCGTGCTGTCTTAAGATTTATGTTAAACTATGTAGATTTGATCACTAAACGTGCTTCTGTATGAATGTCTCTTTTTTCTAAATTTTAAGTCCATGCTTTGTCGTTAATCAAGCGAATTCATTTTATTTAAATGAGCTACACAAGCTGTTGATTTCAGCGAAAAAAAATTTATAAAGGAGCTGTCATCAAAATTTCTTAGTTTTTGAATTTCAATAACTGCATGACAATGCAATTATTTTATGCAAAAGTAATGGGTTTTACAATAGTTTTGAGCAATGGTTCAAATAATTATTGAAATTAAGTTAATTTACAACCTTTTTTTCACACAAATGCTACGAACGCATAGTTCGTACCCTGAAGTTTGACGTTTTGATTAAAAGTCTTGCAAGGTTATATGGGGAATATGGGAGTTTTGAGGAGAGTATATGCTTCGTGGGGAGATAAAGGACACAAGAAGATATAAAATATGTAGATCCCGATAAAAACCCCAGCACGCTTTTTATGGTAATTGAACTTTCGGTTAAATGCAATATATGACTTACATATATATATGGGATCAATTGATTTTTGGCGCCCTTTGCCTTCTAATCTTGAGCAGAAATGGCCTTGTGCCAACTTTAGTAAGACAAATTTTACTATATCTTTTTTGTTTTTTTTTTTTTGTAACTTGAAAAAAGTTTGAGTTGTGAATAGTCTAAAAGGCTTAGAAGTTTGCCTGAAAGCCATTTTTCGAACCAAAATTGAGGGGTTATTTAATTTCTGCAAATTAAAGTTTTTGGCGTTTAGCACGGGATAATTTATTATTAAAAAATTAATAAATTTCATATTGAATATAATTTTCATTGCAAAAGTTGTGCAGATCAGAGGAAAAATAGGCAGTAATAGTGCGACTAATTTTATACGTTGTTTTCTTCAATGTCTTTACCCTAATTTCTAATATATTCGCTAATGACAATTACAGAAATATTTTGTTGTTGCTACAGTTTAAGCTATTATATGGCATACGTTGTGTGTTATAGGCAAAGTTTTGTGACATGAAATATCCATAACTAGTTTGATAGGCCTAAAAAAGTTAATGATATGGAGAGAAATAATTTAATTTTGATCTTGAAAAAAGACACATGTTTTAATACAGAACCTTAATTGTTAATTGATGCTAAACTAAGCAAATCAGAAAGCCTATAGAATTTACAACTGATGAAATTTTGCGTATATAAACGGATAGTCTCTTTTGAAAAACTATCCATAAGGTTTCTAGTCCTCGACGAAACAACACAATCAACAATCAAAATGAAATTCATCATTGTTTTCGCTGCTCTCTTCGCTGTTGCCTTCGCCCGTCCCGGTGAACCTCTGGTTGAAACTGTACGTTACAACTCCGAAGTGCTAGCTGATGGATTCAAATACGATGTAGCGACCAGTGATGGTTCAGCACAAACAGCTGAAGGACATTTGAAGAATGCTGGCACTGAACAGGAAGCTATTGTTGTTCATGGCTCATTCTCCTTTGTTGGTACTGATGGAACCACATACACTATCAACTATGTTGCCGATGAGAACGGTTTCCAACCAGAAGGCAAACATTTGCCAGTTGCTGTTTAAACTGCTTCATTGATTTTGAGCGTTGGGTTGTTGTTATATGAAATAAAATGGTTATATATTAAATAAATGTTTACATTTGAAAAAAAAGCAAATTTAAATTGTGTTTTGTGTCTAATTTACAACTTAATGTTGTCACGCCTATAGAGAATTCCTTGGAGATTTTTTGTTTTCAGGTGAGTTAATTATCATTGCTAATTAATTTTTATGAAAATGTTTAAAGTAAGGACCAATTATATCATGTTTATTTGAAGATATCGTTTGGTTACTTCATGTATGATCAATAAAAATTTTTTTAAATAAAAACAGGGCATTTTGAAGGAATAAGGTCACTAACATCACAACGATAGGACTACAAGAAGTATCAGAGACGTCAACTGTAAAAACAATTTTTACTATCTTTAAATGCATCCCTTACTAAAGAAGTCATTGCTTATCGATATGAAATTTCAATGAAATCAAATAAAATATTTCAGCGACTTTGACAGAAGATCAGCTATTTTTTTCAAAATTGCCTCTTATGAATCGATTTTAGGTACATTAATCTCATCGTCTTCATAATACAGAATGTATGACATATGTATTTGTTAAAATTGGTTCAGTAGCTTTGCCAGTTTCCCACCACAACTGCACACCATGCTCACCATGCGATTCCTGTCATGCTGCAGGAGCCTTTGCAAATCTTATTTTGACAACCAGTTTTCTTTTCTAGTGTTATTTCTTTACTATTGATTTCAATTCCAGTTACTCTCCGTTTTAATATTTCTGATATTCAACAAAAAATATATTCAGAACAAAATTTAAATTTGCATAATGCACGTTCCCCCAGTTCGTCTACATAATTAAACAAATGCAAAAACAAACTGGAACTTTCAACCATAGTGTAGTATATAAGAACTAATGAAAGCTCTATAACAGCATCACAAAGTTTTTGTCTATCACCAGTGTAGCAACAATCAATTAATCTGCAATCATGAAGTTCCTTATCGTCTTTGTTGCCCTCTTCGCTGTGGCTATGGCTGTTGAGGAGGTCCATAATCTTCGTTTTGAATCGGATGTCCAACCTGATAGCTATAAATTTGGATTTGAAAACAGCGATGGTAACAAACACGAATCCAGCGGTCATTTGACCAATGCAGGTACCGACAAGGAAGCACTTGAAGTTGAAGGAACCTTCAGTTATGTTGGAGATGATGGTAAAACCTACACAGTAAAATACACCGCTGGTGAGGGAGGATTCGAAGCACATGGTGATCATTTGCCTGTTCCACAACACTAAAAGAATGTGCTGAGCACTTTACTTTTAAGGAAAAAATACATATTAAAAAAATATTGGCGCATATTCATAGTCATATTTGGTATCAGCTTAAGTAAGAACTTTATTTTAGCAATATCTAAGTCATTTCCAATCGATTTGGCTTCGGCTTTTCTGCTTAGTTATAACTAAAATTAAAGTTTCAGCTGAAATTGTTATTAAGTCGATATCAAAAAAAAGAAATAAACAGACAATATGGAGCAAATTCAACGCGTTTTGATATTTTTTAAGATTTTCAGATTTTAGACGATATTATGCTAACGAGAAAGACTAAAACTAACAAAGAACGCATTAACCCATTTCGAATGGACGATGGTGATTTCTACGCTCGGAACAGGTTTGATAAGGACACAGCAAAATTCATTATTGAAATTTTAGATATCAATGAACCGAAAATTAAAACTGCCTGTTTCTGAGGATTTGCAAATGCTATGAACATTATGTTTTTTCGGGCGTAATGTCCACCAAAGCGATATAGGTTGGTACATATATTATATATTTTAGTTTTGCTATACAAAACTTACTATTGTTATACGTTAGCTGATCTTCAGGGTTTATCCCAGCCAACTGTTAGTAGAATAATTTTTGATACCAGAGAAATAGCTTTGATGAAGCCAAACTTTATAATGTTTCCGAGTGAAGCCGACGAAATTAACGCCACTAAACGCAATTTTTTTAATATATCGCGCTTTCTATTCGCTTTACATATCCAGCCGGGAATGTAGAACAAGTAACGGTAGGTCACTTTTGAAACAGGAAAGGATATTATTCTTTAAGTGTGCATGTACGTTTTCTAAAAACGTTAAAAAAGTGAAACGCAAATTTTAATAAATACATTAATAAATGTGGTGTGCACTACATTAGATTGTTTGCGATGTGGATTGCAAAATCATAAATATTGTTGCAAGAAGTCGTGGTTGCATACATGATGCCAGAATTTGGAATATGTGCCGATTAAAATCTACCCTAGAAGTAACAAAGTACAGTCATAGGCGTGTGTTACTTGGCGATGGCGGATACCCGGCTTCTCCAATTACTTATGTCAACACCTCTACTAAATCCTTTAAAAGATAAAGAGCAAGGGCAAGTTTAATAATATATATGAATGCTTTAATGGTCAAATGAAATGGTGAAGCATTTGCTTCCATCGCACAAAAAGGACGACTTTCGTCCCTGAAAGGAACTCTGTTGTGACAATTTCTAGAAATATTGTTTTGCATCAATCTAAGGGAACAAGTCGAAAAGATAGTTGGACAACAAGTTGAATGGTAAAGTGTCTAAACTTTCAACTTTTTGTCATTCTTTAATTTGAGTTACTGCAGTCGCATCTTTATTTTTTTAATATGTAGACCAATTCCTTTTCCACTCAGTTTTGTGAGATTTTTTGATTATGAGAAAAAAAATTCTCCTGACCTCAAATGGGGGCTTATGATATTATCAATCCCAACCACAGGTCCTGACAAAAATCATGGAATAATTGGATCCACCGGTATTAGGCTACACAGATTGCGTTTTAGTTAAATTCACTTAATTGTGGCGTAGATAAATCTGTGATACACTTCGTTATATTTTACCTTTATCGACTACAATACCGCAATCGATTGTAATAAGGATGTGTTAAATAGGCGAAGTGCTCATCCAAAATCATTAGCTTCATCAAGACTAAATACGAAAGCACCAAAATTGCACAAATCATCTCTATCAGCCCAACCAATATCATTTTAGACTTATCCAGAGGTGGATCTCCAGTGTCGTACTATCTGGCAGTTTTTTTTTCTTTCATTAAAAATTTTTTTCACTAAATTTTTAAAATTTTGTGTCTCTGGTCTGTCTGCAGTTTTGAATTGCTTAGCAAATACCAACTTGATTCGATAATGAAGATATATTGAATTTTTAAAAAATTTTTCTGAAAATATAGAAATATATTAGAGATGAGTACAGAAAAAACAGTTCTTATTATCTTTAAGTGGATCTCTAACTAGACAAATAAAGCCTATATCATACGAAATAATTAATTTCAGTGATTTCGACAGAAGATCAACTATTTTCCCCAAGAGTGCCTGCCATGAATCGGTTTTAAATACTTAAATCTACCAGTTTTGTAATACAGAATGAAAGACAAATTTGTCAAATTCGGTTCAGTAACTTTGTCTGCAGGAGCATTATTTTGATAACCACTCACAGTTCGTCGAACTTCTGAAGCTTTCAGAGTGTGATATCTATGCTATGCAGATCAATTCTATTTCCGCTCAGTTTATGATTGTTCAAAGACACTCAACCAAAATTTATGAAAAACAAAATTTTATTTTACGTAACGCAAGTTCGTCAAGTTTGTACATATAATTGAACAGAAGCAAAAACAATGACAAAGAACAGATGTTTTCGAAAAATTATCAATAAAAGGCAAACTCTAACTTTGAACCACGGTGTAATTTATTATAAAAACCGTTCACCGTCAAACATTTTCACTTTCAGCTTAAACCTTTGATTTATTGTTGATAAATTAAATGTAATTACTTGAATATTTGTTAATTGATTGTAAGAGATGAAGATGCCACTTCAATTTTTTAGTGCTGCCATTATGTTGATGCTGATTCTTATCAATCTTTTGTTCATTACATTGCCTTGGAGAACTAGATGTGATTATAAAGAGGATTTCTTCTATAGGAGGTGCCTTATCTAGTTGTTTTCCCTTGTATCTATTGTTGTATTACTATTTGTAAAAACTTTGTTGATATAATCAGCTGGACCTGGATGATTAATTCTATTTAATCAGTAATACTTAGATTATTTTTTTTAAAAGCTTACACTTTTTTATGATGTGGTTAAAATTTTCTACTTTTTGTTTTTTCTAGGGTGCTGTTACTTAAAAAGTAAGTTTATGATATGAAGAAGAAGTTTACGAAAATTTAGCTCCGTACCTCCGTACTTTGCAAGTTAACATCACAGATCACCATTTGAAAGCTCATTTTAAAGGGCAAGGACGGTACCAAATGATATTTTTGTTAAAAATAAGCTGAAAAAAATTTTTTTGAATCCTATACATGTCCTCGAAAATAGACAAAAAACATCATGTTTTAGGTACAAATATTTCAAAATTCTGCCATGATGGGTCGATTCAAATTGCTTTGAAAAACGACCCTGTTCAGCCCAACAACATTAATCACCAATTCATTCAGATACCTTTTTAATAAAAAATAATTTGTCCATACAATTTACATGTAAACTAACAAGCTTCGGTGCCACCTTATAAAATTGAGGTACGGAGCTAAATTTTCGTAAACTTTTTCTTCATATCATAAACTTACTTTTTAAGCAACAGCACCCTAGAAAAAACGAAAAGTAAAAAATTTAAATCACCCTAATATACATACATACAGTTTATGATTATGGTATAATGTTTGAAGCAAACACTCCATCTACCGGGGCACACCTTTAAAATTAAGTACATATTTGTATTGAATACATAAGGTTTGCCTGTCTTTCGTTTTTTTTGAAAGTGTCTTCTGTGGAAAATATTTAATTAGAATATGACACAGTGGACACTTAGAAATCTCATTTATTTGGAACTTTTTGTTTTGACTCCCGTTTGAACATGGTTTATGTATTTAAGATTGGTACTAATATTTCTCTGCAAAATTTGGCACATAAATTCTCTTTCATTACTTTGTACTAATTATGTATCAATGTCAATGAATTCATAAACAGTAGCTAATTAATATACCGATAGATCCACCCATTTTTAGCTTTTATTACTGACAAAAAGAGACAAGTCGAAATCAAATTCAAGTTAAGCTTTAGTTTGCATATCGCACCAAATTCTGCTGTTAATGTAAATTAATTCAAAACTCATGGCTACTATATACATATGTGTATGCAGATAAGTTTTGTTTTATGTACAAATTGGTCGCTAAAACAAAAATGCAAACAAAACTTTTTTAATTTTCGCATATAAAAGCCAAGTGTAAACTTTAGAGTATTATCATAAACTGTGTAGCATCAAGTAACGCATAAACCACAATCATGAAGTTCATTATCGTCTTTGTTGCCCTCTTCGCTGTGGCTATGGCATATCCTGCTGAGGTCGAGATTGTTCGTTCTGAATCAGATGTCCAAACTAATGGCTATAAATTTGGATTTGCAACCAGCGATGGTACCCAACACGATTCCAGCGGTCATTTGAACAATGAAGGTAGCGAAAATGAAGCACTTGAAGTTGAAGGATCCTTCAGTTTTGTCGGAGATGATGGAAAAACCTACACAGTAACATACACCGCTGGTGAAGGAGGATTCGAAGCACATGGTGATCATTTACCTGTGGCTCCACAATAAATAAAATTGTTATTAAAAAAATGTAAATAATGAACAGGATATCAAAAATAAGAAACTAGAGTGAAAAAAACAGCTATTTGCTTTTATTTTAAGTTTTTTCCAATAAAAGGTTTCATTTCAAACAGCCAGCTAATTGAGGCGGCTGTTGACTTGATGACTCATTTATAAATTTGATGATATTTTAGTAAAACTGATAAGTGTCACTTGTATGGTTTAAGTCTCCAACAGAGTCACGCTACTTAGACTTGCAAATTAAAAAATATTTTTTATTTTATGTCTTATGAGTTACTCATAGAGACAGAATTTAAAAACCCATAAAAAGTTGATCTACTTTTCATTTCTTATTTGTTGCCGCAGCAATTTTTAATTTTTATATGAGGTGAATTTTGCCGATTATGGAATAATGCTCAGTGAAATTATATTTTTTTATTTTGTATTGCGATAAGAAGCGTTTTCAAGTAAACATTGCAAAAATTTTGATTTTTATATATATGAAAAAATATCGAAGGCGAAGTTCACTGCATTCAATTTATTTCTCAGATCAATTGATTGGTCTTCCTTAAATTCACTTGAAAATCCAAATAGCATTTATGAATTCATCTCAGAATTTGTACCTTCCAAAAGTATAAATCTGAGAAATAAACCGCCTTGGTTCAATTCTAGGCTATCTAACTTAAAAAATGCTAAAAACAAAGCGTTTAAGAAATTAAAAAAAGAAAATTCTGAATTACATCGTTTCCACTTCAATCAGTTACGAAGAGAATTCGACTCACTCCATAAATTTTTGCACAGTCAATATATTTTTAAAACTGAAAATAGCTTAAAACAAAATCCAAAGTGTTTTTGGAGTTACATAAGCTGCAAGAAAAAGACAAATGGGTTTCCAACTAGCATGGAATTTGAAAGAGTTAAGTCTAATAACATCTTAGACTCATGCAATCTCTTTGCAAAATCTTTTCAAAACGTATTTCTACCATTCTAGTCTTATAAATATCATTAACTCTTTACATACAGTACTTATCTTATCAAGTAGTCGTCGGAAACTTTGAAGTTTCAGAAATTGACGTATTTCTAGCCATTTCAAATTTGAAACCTAGTTTTAAACATGAAAAAGGAGATTGTCCTCCTTTATTTTTTAAGCGTTGTGCAGATCATATTCATAAAGCCTTACTAAAGGTATTTTTCTTGAATGTTGGAAGATCTACTTAAGCCATTCAATGATTCATAATGACTAGCACTCAAAGTAGCGATAGTCGATTTTGTGCAATCAGCAAATTTCGCAGTTTTTTCTGTGTAGTTTTTTGAGGCATTTATAGTACATATTGAAATCTAGGTTGGACAAAATGATTCCACATGAGTGAACAAAACAGTCTGTCGTTTTAAAATTGATGTGCCATCCCAAATATTAAAACTGGAGGCACCATATTGAAGCACAACGTCCGTAATAATTTTATGTTTAGCATGTCAGAACCTGTTACAGTAGAACCTCTGTAAGTCAAACTTGAAGGGAGACGCCAAACACTTCGAGTTGTAGAGTGTTCGACTTATGGAGGACTTCGACTCTGACAATAAAGTAACTTCGCTAAAGTTCAAATGAAGTCACGTGTTCATAAATTCTTCTATCATTTCATAGAATTGGTTTATTGTACATATAAGTAGGCTTTTACATTGATTGCTAAAAAAAAAAAACAATGATGTAAGTACATTGTCGGCATATTCTTAAAGTCGGAATTTTATTTTTCTTCGAGCTATAGAGGTAATTAGTTTCAAATAATCGAGCTGTAAGGGTCGTAAAATTAAACATTGCTATGTTCGAGATGCAGAGATCAAATTTATTGTTTCGAGTTACAGAGGAAAAATATTTATTAAATTTACTTGTAGGGACTCACTTATTATTTCGACTTATAGAGGGGTCAGATTTCAAGCAATGGAGGTTTTGGGGCTTGAAGGGAAGGCAACACAGCAATTTTTCGAGTTAGGGAGGTTTTTGACTTATAGAGGTTCGACTGTTTTATCTATTATTCTTCACTTCGATAATATATTATCAAAAGCCTCACCTTGGCGGATGAATGTATCGAACACTATTGAGGTATAAGTGGATGACAAGTACTCCGCACACTCAGCCAAAACAACTGAAACACGGCTATAAATCGCAATTTTCATTCGAATGACTTAAAAATTGTTTTAGGGCTACTTTTTGACATGTTTAATAATTTGTGCAATAACACAAATATGAAAAAGTTTTTTAATGGGTATAAATAAATAAAAAATTCTTCTCATTTAAATCGAACTTATTGAGGTCTACGTAAGTGATAAGTACATTAATTTTCCACGTTGATTTTTTTATTTTTAAGGTAATTTTTTGAGACATGATTAAAAACGAGAACCTCCGATATATTACTGCTTCAAAACGCCTAAGAAACATGTCTACCAGCGTTAAAAATGTGTGCCTCAAAATTTCAAATTGAGTTTCATTTTTGTGAAAGATCAAAGGTTTCGTGGATTTCCCCATATATTTAAAATTAAAAAAATCCAATGGTGTCTTCTATGCATTATAAAAATAAAATCAAAACGTCAGTGGCCCCCACACATGAATAATGTTAAGGAAAAATTAAAAATTAAACGTTCACTAGCAGTGGAAACGATGGTGCAGCGAAAGTTCAATGCACTAGTTTTCCCTCTCGTAAATGTCAAATTTCAATCCCATTAAAACGTATATATGAAGCTCATTTTAAAGGCATTTATTTTTCTATCAAAGACTGCACGTTATTATATGCTTTTTGTTAAAGGTTTTATGTATCACTTGCTTGAAAGGTTTTCATAGTATTGGTACTCATTCTTAGGTGGGAGGTGCTACGCTCCATAATTATATACCGAAGTTTATTTTTATGAATTTTAACTATTTTAGTAACATTCTATATTATAGCCAAAACTTATTTGGTTTTCGAGACATGATATCTTATTAGTGGCTCCCATAAAATACGGTTATTATAAGTATTTTAATGTACCAAACAATTTTTTCAACAGTCAATACTTTTTATTTACAACTTCAAAATCTATGTTTAAACACTTTTTAAGCTTTATAGACTTTTTGAGGGTCCGCTATGTTTATTATTTCAAATTTGAGAACGGATAACATTTTGATTTTGCCAACATAATGCAGCATCCCATTTATTTGGGATGTATATGTGGAAACAGCAAATCAATCAGTAATGGTTATGCCATTGCATTGCAATTTTATAAAAGTTTGTTCAAGTAAATTGCTTAAAATTGAAAATATTTCAGTTGGAGAGAATAAGTTTTGGGACACTTCTATTTTTATGGTGACACTTAAATCAAATTTTTCAGAAATCTCTCACTATTTTCCAGCACTTGCATTTTGTCATTTCAAATTTTTATAAGAAATTAAAATTTAACCAAATAACGCATTTTCTAGAGCTACATATGTATCTTAATTTCTATTAAACATGCATCTCATGCATTAATTTTACGCTAATGCTAAATCCACTTAAAATGTCTAACTTCATCAAATTAATCTTAATGCGGAATAATTTTAGTTATACTTATAGCGGAAGGTGGGGCAAAGTTGTATGCCTAACGGGAAAACAAAGTTTTCACAATAAAAGAAAAAATTGTTTCGCACAAATAAACATATAAATTATTAGTTCGAACTATATTGAATCTATTCAGGTAATTGGCCTCATTATTTTCTCAACAGAAGATGTTTATTATTACGATGAAAAAAAGTACGTTTATACCACTTTACCCTACCCGTGGGGTATACGAAGTGCAATACCACTCTGCCGCCATGACCTATGTAAACATACAGACCTCGCGATGTAAAAATTTATCAACACAAACAAATCGTTGTCAATAAAAATGAATGTCATTAATATAAAATACGACGTTTATTAAATGATTCATATGAAATGAATTTACTTAAGTCGAAAATCCTGGAATCATATATCGACTGCACTCATTTTGATGAACCTCGTGGTTCTCGAAAACGGAAGATCGAAACTTTGCTATAACCTGGCAGTTACAAGAGCACTACTCAAACACATTTTCCTTATAATTCCATTAGATGGCGTTGTAATGCAAGGATAAATATACCCTTTGTACCGCTTTGCCCCGTGTACCGCTTTTCCCCCCTTCCCTACATATATATTTGGTATAAGTGAAATTAAAATACTATTATTGCGAAAATTTCCATTTCAACAAACACAGTACGTACCATCCTACAAAATTTGAAATTATTATTAGTTTGTAGTTCATTCAAGAAGCATTAATTTAAATCAAAACTGCCGCTTACAGATAAATGTTCTTTTAGTTTTGAACTGTAAAAATGTGCAATTTTGCATAAATTAGAGTAAAATTCACAATATTAAAAAGATTCTGAAAAATACTTTTAGATATGAGCTCTTTGCTGACCTTTAGGATCGACAATGCCAAGACGCCATTTATTTAATTATATCAAGTACTAACAGACCTGGAATATTTTATTCCTGTTAAATCTAACTACGTTCTATTCATATTGTATTGATCACTTGCTATACGTAAAATAAATTAATTAATTTAAGTAGAATCTTTGCGATAACAATACATTATTGGCTATAATTTGTGTGTACAACCTGTTCCGAAACTGTACATGCTCATGATAACCCAGTTATTTATTGCGGAATTAATTATATCGACTGCTGCAAGAACGAAACATTAAATCGCATAAAATATAATTTAATTTGCTTTTAACCAAATGATATGCAATCAAGTGATGATATAAGCGATGATATTTTAAATGAGACGAGTTATTAGATAACTCCTATGATATAGCGTTAATTTTTTCGCATGCATCGTGTCCCAATAAAAGGTTGCGAATTTTCTGCAATAGCATCCACTCAGTCTTTGTTAATACAACAGAACGGAACATACAAAATCCAACAGCCTTCAATATGAAATTCATCATCGTTTTCGTCGCTCTTTTCGCCATCGCCGTTGCTCGTCCCAGTGATATTACAACAACAGTACATGAGGAATCAAATGTACTACCAGAAAGTTACGACTTCAATTACGCGCTCTCCGATGGTACCAAGCACGACTCCGCTGGTCATTTGAAGGATGTTGGCACCGATCATGAAGCTATTGATGTTCATGGATCATACAGCTGGGTCGACCCAGAAGGACACACCCACACCATCTCCTATTCTGCCGATGAGAATGGTTATAAAGCATCAGGTGAAGATGTACCAGTTGCGTACGAGACAATGGCACACCACTAAAGTCTTGAGCATAGTTTATAGAACAATTAAATGAATAAATGATAATAATTGTCAAAAAAAAAAACAAAATTTATTTTTATTTGATGTGAGCATTTTATTGGATTAAGTATTTTTAAGTGAAAATTAATTTATCCTTCAAACTTTTTTTTTGGAAAAGTACCGATTTCAAGTTTTGGAATATTCCCTTCGGATCCAATGGGCAAAAAAAAAAAATAAAATCCATCTCCAAAACTTTGAAAATAAACACCCTAATGTATATCAGTGATGGCATTTTCGGTACATTTGTACTTTTTTCGGTACATTTGCGTCCTGAAAAACCGTCGTCAGTACATTTAACAAGTTTTCAGTACATTCGGTACATTTGCCGCATTTTTAGTACATTCGGCGAATTTTCAGCACGTTTTCAGTACATTTTCGGTACATTTGAACAATTTATAATAATTACCTGTTTTCGGTTTAATTAATTTAAACTAATTGCAATGTGAAGATATATTATAATTACCCTTTTTTTTTATAAATAATTGCAAGGTGTGCTTTTTGTAATTTAGTTTCATATATATCTCATTTTCCTAGGGTTTTTGAGATGCCAAAAGTGAGGACCTTTTTTAAAAAATTTTACAAAACTTTCGTATATTTTAGTAAAATTGGATGTTCACGCCCAAAAAGTACATTTCAAGTCTCGATTCAGTACATTTTCACAAAACCCAAATGCCATCACTGATGTATATAGCTGAAATTTTCTTTTAATTATAAATTGTACTATCAAGTTAATGCAGCAAAGTTTTAACTTTTTTATATTTGATTCAATATCCATAACCATAACAAATACATATAAATATAGCTAAGTAGTGGCGGCATTTTTGCTTTCTATGGTTGTACTGAACCCAGAGTTTAATGTATTTTTTCGAGTGTAGTGAGAGATTCTTATTTTTCAGTTTTCTTTTTAGTTTTCCATGGTAATTACATGGGAAAAATTGTTCTACTAGACAGTTTCGTCTACATCTCGTAAAAATACCCTCACACAAACGAGATCAAGCCCATAACATAAAATGTTGCCTGAAGAAGTATCTAATAACTATTTTCGTAAGGATAACATTTCGTGAGCTTATTGGCTTTCAGATTGTGAAAAGCAGCAATATTTTTTACTATTATTTTTTTTTTCAAAAAAAAAAATTTTTTCATGAAAATGGTATTTAATTTGCAAATTTGCTTGTAAACTTCGTATTCAAAAATACTTTTACAGCCCACTAAAGAAAAAATATGTTTTTTAAATAGTTTCTAGGCCGAAAAAAAAAAATTGTTTTTCGATTTTTTTCCTTATGTACCGCTTCACAAGGGACTTTTTATGTGTTAATGTCTGTTCTTATTTTCAAAATGGTTTATTCAATTTTGTTAAAGATGAAACCTATTTTCACGCGTTACTTTATAGCAGGGGTCGGCAGTGCCTAACTCTTTCCACTCTTTCCACTCTTTTACAACAACTTCGTATTGTTGTAATTCGCCAAATCGTTGACAGGCGCAACTGCACAATTCAACCCTTGCGTGTTGTTGCTTTGCTTCGCTTGCGACTGCGCATAGTTCTTGCTATATTATGTTTGTTGTTCTTAAACTGGTGCGCTGCCGTGTGCGCTACCAGAATGCGAGTTGTTGCTTTTATGGGTTTTTTTTTATGTTAATAGTCCCTTATTGCACCGTATCCAACGATTTGTTGTTATTGTTGGTTTTTTGTTGTAATTGTTGTTGCACTCTTGAAATAAAATCTTTGCCGACCCCTGCCTTATAGCATAAAAACATAAAGAGAAGAGAGCTTTTCTGACTGATTATGCCACGGAAAGCATAATGGCATAACACACTTTTCGTTGACATTTTTCTTCGAATTAAAAGTTACTTCCAGCCTGCCATGTCCCAAGATGTGAAAATAACATTGATCAAATGAAGGTCAAAGTATGTGCGCCTTTAAGTATATTCTTATCTTTATAAAATGTAGTGTAATAAAAACTAAAAAAATTAAATTAAAAAAAAAATTAAGCGAACTAAACCTAATAGTGTTGATCAATTTTTTTAATTTTTTAAATATGGAGCTAGCTAGCTAGCTGCGCTAATTAATATACGATGCTTTTTTTTATATTGCTTATTTTTCCAAGTGCAAAACTAGAATCATAAAACAATAAGAACATCGAAAACTTTTGTATTAAATATTATGCAAATGTTGGCGAAATAAAATCAAAATTAGAAAAACTAGTTTTCGGCTCTTTCTCGCAAATTATTTTATATGCTGTTAAATTGTGACATTTTTGGCGAGCTCCGATTAGATATAAAGCAGCGGTTTTGATGCAATAGTATTCATAAGGTTTTTGTCTTCACCACAAGAAGTAACACGCAATCAACACAACTTCAAAATGAAATTCTTGATCGTTTTCGTCGCTCTCTTCGCCATCGCACTTGCCCGTCCCAGTGAAATTACATCCGTTCGTGAGGAATCAGATGTACAACCAGAAGGTTACAAATTCGGTTTCGAGCTCAGTGATGGTACCAAGCACGATTCCGAAGGTACACTGAAGGATGTTGGTTCCGAACATGAAGAACTTGTTGTTCATGGATCATACAGCTGGGTCGACAAGGAAGGACACAGTCACACCATCACCTATGTTGCTGATAAGGATGGTTACCAACCAACCGGTGAAGATATCCCAGTTGCCCAATAAGTGATTCATTGAAGTTTTGTTTTTGCATACTAATGTTCAATGAGACATGTTCTCAATGAACTAATTATGTGAAGTGAGTTAGAGAATAAATAATAAAATTTGTTAAAAAAAAACTATTCTTCTTAATTTGTGTATACATTTGCCACATACATATATTAGGAACATATTTCACAGCCCGATACTATTCTTCACGAAGAATATATTGTTAGGATATTTCATCTTCGGAATTTATTAAAAACATGAGCTTTCATATTGCGCCTTCTTTGTAGTAGCGCCAAGTGAAAACTTCATTAAAGCTATGTATATAATATTTTATTGCTTTAAATCATACATAATTTGTTATATTTGAGCAAATTGTTTTCTCAATGCAGTAATGAAATAAAACAATATTTAGCAACATTGTATATCTATAAAGATTGACAATATTTTTTAAGTAACACTGATTGGTATAGTTTTTTAGTTATAATTTTATGCAAAATTATTTAGCAGCGAAGCTTTGCATGAACGCATGGCAACCATAGTTTTTTAAAAAATATATAAAATCTGTTAGTCGTTAACGTTTTCATGGTCATTTCCTTCCCAATAATTAAAATATATGTTAGTCGCCAGAATCGTGGTAGGGTTGGCTATGAAAGGCTGACACAAAAAACTGCGTTCAATAACTCGGAAAGAAAGCCACTAGTAGAAAAATATATTTGGATCAATGTTGTAGAGAAGATTTCATGCCCGAAAAATCTCGGTGTGACAAAATTTCAGCCACCTTTCATAGTTATAGGATTACAAAGAGAATTAAACGGGAGGAAATGACCATGATGGCATTTTCGGTACAGTGGTACTCTTATCAATTGATTTGCGTTGTGAAAAATGCGCGTCAGTACATTCTAGAAATTTTTAGTACATTTGGTACAGTGAACAAATTTTTAAGATATTTGGCGTTATTCCAATACATATTCGGTACATTTAAACTATTTTTCATAGTTTTATTTCTGTGTTAGTAAATCTTTGTTAAGTTTTTGTAAGTTTTTAAATTTTGGTGAAGTATGCGTTAGAAATGTTACAACTTTTTTTTTTTGGTAAGTTCTATACGTTCCGTGCAGTACATTTCTACATAACCTAAATGCAATCACAGTCAGAGATAAAATATTGCACTAAGGGATTTTGATGAAAGTCTGAAACTCATTTATTTCAGTTAACAAATATCAAATACAGAGATTGAATTTGCAACTCAAAAAAACGAAAGTACGAAAAATAGAAAAACCGTACTTACTATAATAATTTGTTAAACTTCACGTCTTATGATATTTGTTATTTATTTAATATTTTTCCTTAGCTTTATCGCACTTTCTTAACATACCCACTTAGGCAATGAGTACGTGTAGTACACATAAATATATCAAAATAAAGTTACTTGGACATTCATAATGTCCAAGGCATAAATGTTGGAAAAAATTTACCCTGTATGCTGTCGGGCTCGGACAACACAAACACGGAATATACCAAAATACCGTAAGGCTACTATATTAAATACAATTAGTTTTCAGTCTAAGTATAAGTTGACCTTTCGACAAGCTAATATTATAAAATTTGCAATTATTAATTAGTTTTGTCATGCGATTGAAAGGAGCAGCAGCCATGTAGTTAATTCTACTATCCGGTTGATAAAAGACTCGGTTAGAAATACGAAATATGCTTTTAAATTCCAGAAACAACATGTTATACGTTTCTACAATAGGTTGATAAGGCAACAATGAAGTAATTAGAGAAAACTTCCATGTGAACGTTTAAAAAAATGTATTTTTATTTTGCTTGTGAATGAAAATATTATTGAAAAATAAATTTATAGCGATTAATTTCATTTTTCAAAGCAGAGCGCATAGCGAAAAAATAGGATATATTGTTGCAACGGATGTACTCCCTAACTGATGTTTTAGGGATGTACCGTCTTCGCCGCCACATGCGTTTCAAAACTTTTTTATCTATATAAATCCATTAATTTAAACACTAGATGGGAGGGTCATCTATATGATATTCTGTTTCGGTATTTTAATTAAGTGAGGCCTATCATATATCACTTTTTCGAATAATCAATTGTTTTTTGTTCAATAAACGATATTGTTTCTATTTCTTTGCAAGAAACGCACTTAGTTTCTGAAAGACTACTACTTAGCAACACTTTCAATTGAGATACAGATCGCTTGTGCTGTCAACTTTTTGGTAATTTTTAATGAGCAAAACTTAAGCATCAAATATTGTCCGAACTTTGTTTGACATTATTTCGAAGAAAGCAGCTCTAAAAAACAGTTTTTCAATATATTCACATTTTTATGAACCTTGGAATGTATTGAGAATCGGCTTATCTAAATAGTACTACTATTGCATTCAATATTGACAAATTTTGAAGATATTAAGAAACTTGCACATAAATATATGCTAAACACCAAAAGTTTATTTTTTCGTCTTTATTTTATTTTGATAATCATAACTCGTTCTATAAATTCTCATTAGTTAATCTTTATGGCAGCTGGCGCCATAGCTCACAGTATATGTGAGCAGCAAGTTTTATGCCAAAAAAATTAAGCCAATAGAACAATAAGATATTTAATAATATTATGCAAAAGCAGCCGAAATAATCAAAAAAAGAAAAGAAATAAATTGCAAACGAGTTCACACAAGCAGTTTGCAATACTAGATGCGGTGTATGAATTTTTGGCACTATTCGGCCAATAAAAGGCTGCGCTTTTGATGCAACAGTATTCATAAAGTTTTTGTCTTCACCACAAGAAGTAACACGCAATCAACACAACTTCAAAATGAAATTCTTGATCGTTTTCGTCGCTCTCTTCGCCATCGCTCTTGCCCGTCCCAGTGACGAGGTTTCAACCATTCATTATGAATCAGATGTACAACCAGAAGGTTACAAATTCGGTTTCGAGCTCAGCGATGGTACCAAGCACGATTCCGAAGGTACACTGAAGGATGTTGGTTCCGATCATGAAGAACTTGTTGTTCATGGATTATACAGCTGGGCCGACACAGACGGATTCAGTCACACCATCACCTATATTGCTGATAAGGATGGTTACCAACCAACCGGTGAAGATATCCCAGTTGCCCATTAAGTGATTCATTGAAGTTATGCGATTTAAAGATTAATTTTTACTTTTGATTTTTTTGTATGATGGCAAATAAAAAGCTTTTGTGATATATATTTGAAATGTTTTTATTTTACGGAAGCCAAGATCTAAGTTATTTTAAGGAACAAAGGGAAAAAAACAACCAGCAATTTGATCTGCAGAAAAATTTTAAGCAGTATCCTATACAGTGGCATGTTGATCTTTTCAGCGGATCTTACGAATTTGCAATGAAATGGGAGTCAAGAACTTTTCATCTTATCACCACATCAAAAAGTTCTTCTTTGGGGATCAAATTATTACTGTATTCTGCTCTGTAGTGGAGATTTAAACAAAATACCATTAAGGTTATGGGCAAAGTTCTTAAAGACTTTCTGTCATTACCAATAGCATTTAAAGTGATTTCTATAATCCTTTCTCTTACTAACAGTGGAAATCAGAAAATTTTGCTCAATAGGGATCCTCAAAAAATATGACGCTACTTCATCATTACAAACATCCCGGCTCACATTACATTTTCATATAGAGGTTTCGATTACGAGTATCATGACATCAAATGATACCGTTAAAATAGCAAAACAACTAATAAAAATTCAGAAATTATTTAATTTAAAATGCATGAATCCACACCGCCGTCGAAATAAGGCGTCGCTGAGCTCAGTGTTAGTGTCCTTGCCTCAAAATTTTCAAACTTTTACAAAACCTCTTTATCTCACTGTGTTTAACTTGATGGCCACAAAAGAATTTTGAGATATGATAATTTTTTGAATCATCTCATTGAAAACAGCGGGATTATTAAAAATTATTTTGAATTCCAAAACTATTTCATTCGCTAAAATTTTTTAAGAAATTGATCAACTTGCAGATATAACGATAGCGCAGGGTAGCCAAATGGAAATTTCATGTAAAAGCCGGGGGCTCGGTGGGGCCGAGAATTGGATAATTTTTATTACATACATACATACATATACCAAAATTTTTCCATCAAAAAATTTTAATTTTTTTCGATTGTATGAATTATTTTTAAATATTGCAAACAGGTACTCAAACTTTTTGCCAAAAAAACGCAACTTTTTCTGACAAAAAAAAAACCGACCTTTACCATTTTAAGGAAAAACTATTTTATTTTGGGAAGGCTGCGAATTCCATCTTTTCAGCTTGGCAACCCTGTTTGTGCGCTACTTTATACTTGAATTCCTAGGGTATACAAACTGATGACAAAAAATAAAACGCCTCTTCTTTCGAAAATTCTTATAAAAGTTTTGCTGATGGAGTCCTCTGCAGCTAGAGGCTCGAAACTTTGTCACGCTCAACCTCTAACCTTATTCCTGCAAATATTCACCTTAAAATTTATTAAAATTGTACACAGCATCAAAACTTTGCTGCTCCATAGCAAAAAACCATTTAGAAGTTCAATAAAACGTTAACCATATAAAACAAGAATCTTATCTGGACAGGGTCGTAAGATAAAGCTTAGCCATATTTTTCTAGAGAACAGCATAATCTAATTATACTTCTACTATTATTATAAATATATTTCATAATCTTGTTTTAAATTAAGTTTTTACTTAGTCAAAATAACAAAATTAAAAATTAAAAAATGTATGGCCTGCTCAAATACTCGAAAATCAAGTTCATAATTTTTAAACATTTGAAACTCAAGTTCCAGTTGCTAAGTCACATATATGAAGGCTAAATATACATATGAATTAGGATGATTCAAATTTTTATTTCAAACAGGTTTAATAGTAGCAGGTACACGAAAGAAGAATTCTCTTGCAGTTTGAGCTCATAATATTAATATTTACGATTTGAATGGGAAAAGAAGTTTATGAGACATAAGCTTTTGAAAAAATTTTGTCCCCGAATTTCAATTGCATATAACAATAACAACAAAAATTAAAAAAAAATCATTTCACATTCTAATTTCTAGCACATACAACTATCTAAATAACAAAATTTCATTAAAAAATAAAAAAAAGTTTTTAAAAGTGGCCCAGTTCAAAAATTCTGACGCTATAAACAAATTTATTTAAAATGTTTTATTTTATTTATAAAATTAAAGCATTTTTAAACAGAAAGATTTTAAGTTCTTTTATTTTATTTTTGACTTTTTTTTTTGACTCAAACTTCGAAATTCTCGAAACGTTTTTGAAAATAAATTTTTTTTATATGTGCAAAATTCACCTTTATAATAAGCCCTAAGCAATACATTAATAAAAATCAAAAATGTTAGAGAAAAAAGTCAAAAGTGTCTGCAGTTTTTTGAAAAATGAATATACATATGTATGTATGAATATTCGTCAAAATCTACAATATCTACCAGCTAACGTTTGTGGTAATGCAACATTTAGGCATTTTTTCAACGTTTTTCAACATCTTCTAGCAATTTCAACATGCGACTTGTTTCAAGAATTTTAGCTTTTCAAAATCGTTCGAGTTTTTCAACGATTTTCGACTTCTTCGACACATATCGAATTTTTGAAATCTGCAAAATTTTTAGTATGGGTCCGAGAATCGGCGCTGAAATTCTATGTGTTGTTCGTATTTTGATGTTCGCATTTGCTGTTCGTATTTATTTCATTCATTCATTTGTGTTTAATATAAAAAAACTGTAAAACTGTAAAAATTTTACTGATAAATAATTCAAAGTTAATTTTATTATTCTATTTACGAACGAAAAACGTAACAAAAATTCACTTGAAAAATGTAACTAAACATTACATTATCAACTTCTGCAATGTTTTCTCGTATTTAATCTGCTTTGCGCTCGGTTCGGCTCGTCTTCCACTGTGGCCACCATGCGCGATTTCGTATGAAACTGTAGCATTGCTTCTCGCATTGATCACATTTTATGTACATAATACATACATATGTACATAATATTATGTATTTCAAAATTTATATTATTTTTCCACATTTAATCGAGATTTGACCAATTTTCAAAATTTTACTGTTTTTTAATATTTTTCGCCTTATCATCATACCTTTTTTATATTCACATAACGAAACATGCCGTGAGTGCTTGTAATAATCTGCTATTTTTTTTTTTTTTTTGGTGAACTCCAAGAGCCTGGATGGCACGGTAGACGATAGCTTTCCTGGACATATTCCTTAGAATCGTATCTTCTAGGGTTTTGATGCTTTTAAATAGTCAAATTTTAAAAAATTGCTAGTAGTCTTACACTTACAAAGTAGAAAAGGCTGTATACTCAGCTCTCGTCATAATTTTTATGAAATTTAAAATGCGTTGAGATTGAGTTTAACTAAAATAGTAATGCGATTGAATTTCTTGTCGACATTTCGTAAGTTCAGTCAGATTTTTGCACTTAAATCTTAGCAAAATGTTAATTAAAACTCGTTCCACAGATTCTAATCAGTTCAACTTGAGCCTTAGTTAGTATGCATTATCTGATGCCACAGTTTATGTGTGTATGCGTTTTTAAGCCAGAAAAGTGATACCGTTAGAACACTAAGAAATTTCTTGCTTCTTCTTTGCTAATTATGCAAAAGCAGACGAAATAATCAATAAAGAAAAGAAAAAAGTCGCAAACGAGTTCACTAGATGCTGTATCTGAATTTTTGTCACTGTTCAGTGAATAAAAGACCGTGCTTTCGATGCAACAATATTCATAAAGTTTCTATCTTCACCACAAGAAGTAACACGCAATAAACACAACTTCAAAATGAAATTCTTGATCGTTTTCGTCGCTCTCTTCGCCATCGCACTTGCCCGTCCCAGTGACGAGGTTTTAACCGTTCGGGAAGAATCAGATGTACAACCAGAAAGTTACAAATTCGGTTTCGAGCTCAGCGATGGTACCAAGCACGATTCCGAAGGTACACTGAAGGATGTTGGTTCCGATCATGAAGAAATTGTTGTTCATGGATCATACAGCTGGGTCGACAAGGAAGGACACAGTCACACCATCACCTATGTTGCTGATAAGGATGGTTACCAACCAACCGGTGAAGATATCCCAGTTGCCCATTAAGTGATTCATTGAAGTTTTGTTTTTGCATACTAATGTTCAATGAGACATGTTCTCAATGAACTAATTATGTGAAGTGTGTTAGAGAATAAATAATAAAGTTTGTTAAAAAAAAAACTATTCTTCTTAATTTGTATATACATTTGCCACATATGTACATATATTAGGAACATATTTCACAGCCCGATATTATTTTTCACGAAGAATATATCGTTATGATATTTCATCTTTGGTAGGCTTAATTTGTAGTAGCGTCAGTTGAAAACTTTATGTTTCTCATAGTTGTGCGTTGTATTGAAATATTTGGAATTTTATAGTTGATTATGAAGCATATTCATTGTTACTAAGTAGTTGGATAGTTTTATAAAACATTTTGGAACATTATGTTAATACTTCAACTAAGTAATAGACTACAGAGTTATTATTCTTTCTAACGATATTTTTTTCTTTTAAATAAATAGTTTGAATTAAGTATATTAGAAGTTGTGGGCTAAACAGCAAGGGAATTTTTTTAGAAAAGTGTATGAAAATTCGAATTTTTAGGTCAGAGTAATCGTTGAACTTCTAAGCTGGCTTGCGTCATAAGACAATCGAGGCCATTTATTTTGACCAATTTCATTTGGTACAATGGATAAATTTGCAGTACGTGTGGTGCATTTTTGGTGCACTTGGACTATTTTTAATAATTATCTCTTCTTGTTTTTTAGTGGATCCATTAACTTTTTCGAATTTTTGAGTAAGTTTTGGTGTCCATGACAAAAAGTACATTATTAGTCTCGTATCAGTACATTTCCACAAAACCCAAATGCCAGCAACGTCGGAGTTACAAGAAATATTTGATTTATACAAAAGACTGAGATTATTGACATTATGCAAATATATTGAATATTGGGATATATATTGGAATATTGGGTCTACACGTACTACTTACTCGGTAAAATGTATTCCTGTAACTGTAGTATGCTTAACGATTTTGTATGAACATTTTTCATGCATATAGCGAGCGAATAAATAGCCAAGACAATCACTCTTTCTCAACCGAGAATGGATACTTAGTATAAAATTTGTATTAAATATGTGAAGAAGATTAAAAAATAGTCTATATACCAGGGATGATATTGGCATATTTGTAAAAGGGCCCAAATTTGAACTAAAATAGAGCTTTTTTGACATAAATAGGGCTTCTGTAAGTCAAATCGTAAGAAGGCAAGGAAAGAAAAAATAATTGACCATCAAACACTGGCTATCATATTTGGCACTCAATGTGTTAAAACACTAACCATTTTACTAAGAATCAAAACTTTTCTTAAATCATTTTTTTTTTTTTTTTTGAAAATACACTAAGTCCGAATATTCGTTCTCAGCGCATATTTTATGTAGGTGTTTCATGAAATGACTGATTGCTGCAATATTCATAATTATTTTTAATCCAAATTTCTACAAAAATTTTCTCCAAGAGTTGAAGAAAAAGTTGTTTTAATGATCAAAAGTAAACATTTTTAAAAAAGAGTTGTTCATATACTTTAACTTTTATAAATTAAATCGAAAATAAGAGTCTTTTAAAAGTTTTAGTTTTGAAGATGTATTTTTAAAAGTCTGAAAATAATTTAAGTATATATAATAATAATAATAATTTGTTGCGCATTAAGACGCATTATAAAATAAAAGTCTCAAAAGACCCTTAAAACTAAATTTTCAAATAAGTCTTTAAAGATATTAAAAAATATTCTTAAAAATAAAACTCAAAAAATAATTTATTGAAAGAATTATTTTCAGGCTCTGGTCTAATTATAATATACAAACAAATTTGGGATCTTCGTAAAATGGCCACAAAACGAAATGATTATGAAATATTGCTCCACCACCTAAAATGATATTTGGCCCAAAGAAAAAGCCCCAAATTTTTTGATTTGAAAAAATGAATATGAATAAAAAGGGCCACGGGGCTTTTGAAAATTAAAAGAGCTCAAGAAAGCCCTAAAAGCCCCCAAATATCATCCCTGCTATATACCCCCAGAGATATAGAACAAGAAGTGCGCACTATTTTATATTAAAATAGATATAACACATTATCCGTTATCATTGATAACAAAACATTCAATTAAATTTCATAACTTTAGCGAAATAAATATATATCTCATAATAAAATAAAGTAAGAGAGTAGTAACGGTATTGTTCCAACTATCATTCGATTAGAGGTCATTTTAGTGCTACTGACTCTAAATACCGACGATATGACGAAAAATTTAATAAGGGGACCCCTACGTTCGGTAAAAAACTTTAAAAACATTTTTAAAAATAGCTCTAATGGAGTAATCGGAACGGTACATTAGGATGGTAGGAACTGAGATCTGGTGGGTAAGTTCAAGAACAGGGTTTTGATGTCGAGGATTATAGGATAAAAAAGTTGATCTACTCAAGACAAAAACATCGATATATCATACTTTAAGATCGGACAGTAAATGCCGAAGGTATGATGAAAAACTCAAACGCGCGACCTCTATTTTCGGCCAAATAAAAAAAATTTTTTTCGAAATAACCTTGCAAAAATGATTCGGATTTGCTGGTGTACCGTGAACTTTTTTTTGCAGTACGGTCCAATGTACATATATACATATGCGTGCAGGGCCAACTTCTAAATAATTTTTTGATAATTAAAGCCACATGTGATTAAACGATCTTTCACAATGGCATTAATAACTATTTTTTGACCAAAATGATCGATCCATAGAGTAAATAAGAGAAGAGGTAAGAATTAGAAATTGTGATAAAAATTCGATGTGAACTTTTCAAAATTTTATTTTTATTTTGGATGTGATAGAAACTATAATTGGGAATAAATTTTTAACTAACATATTTATTGCAACGGGTGTCATTCCCTAAATGGTTTCTTTCGGGATGTATCACCTGCTCCGCTACATCTCGCAATAGCCAGTGATTTTTGTTATCTAGACTCATCTTTCCTGAGCTGTGAGCTGAGCAGTTAAATACCAAGTCCAAGTGGCAATATCGAGAAAGCTCGTTTTAGGGAATTAAAGACTCCAACACTCTAAGTTTCTTTAGTTTTAGTACTTATAATTACTTTCAAATGAGATTACTTAGGTAATTTTTCCATTATCAGTAACTTAGCATCAAATGTTTTTCGATTTTTGTTTGAAATAATTTCGAAGAAAGCATCTTCAGCTTCTTACTATATTTACATAGTATATTCATTTTAGAACCTTGGAATATGTTGAGAATCGTCGTATCTAAATAGTACTGCAATCGCATTTTTTTTTTGACAAATTTTAAACCTCCAAGACACATGCGCTTAAATATATGCTAAACATTAAAAGTTAATTTTATCGCTTTGCTATATTTTATTTGGATAATCATAACTCGTTCTATAAACTCTCATTAGTTTAACTGTATATCATCTGGTGCCATATCTCACAGTTTATGTGTGTATGCAGTTATAAGCCAGAAAAATTAAGTCAATAGAACATTAAGAAATTTAATAATATTGCTAATTATGCAGAGCAGACGAAATAATTAAAAAGAAAAGAAATAAATTGCAAACGAGTTCACATACAAAGTTTGAATTGCTAGTTGCTGTATCTGAGTTTTTGCCATCGTTCGATCAAATAAAAGGCTGCGCTTTTGATAAAATAGTATTCATAACGTTTCTATCTTCACCATGAAATTCTTGATCGTTTTCGTCGCTCTCTTCGCCATCGCACTTGCCCGTCCCAGTGACGAGGTTTTAACCGTTCGGGAAGAATCAGATGTACAACCAGAAAGTTACAAATTCGGTTTCGAGCTCAGCGATGGTACCAAGCACGATTCCGAAGGTACACTGAAGGATGTTGGTTCCGATCATGAAGAAATTGTTGTTCATGGATCATACAGCTGGGTCGACAAGGAAGGACACAGTCACACCATCACCTATGTTGCTGATAAGGATGGTTACCAACCAACCGGTGATGATATCCCAGTCGCCCATTAAGTGATTCATTAAAGTTTTGTGATTTCATGCATGGGCTTTAATTGTTTCTTTTTATTTATTTATGATTGCGATGAAAAAGCTTTTATGCGATATATTGTAAATAAAATAAATGTTGTTTAAAAAAAATTTTTGGTTTAAACTTGATCTTTAATAATTAGGGCTATTTTTGATATGCTGCAAAACTTGTTGGTGTAAAAGGTGGATATCTTTAGGAAGAAAATGTGATAGCTGAATCATATATAGTTTCGCTCTGTTATATATGTACATATAATTATTTATATATCTAGTTATTACTTGCGTTGTAATTGGTCAAAATGTTTCTGTAGATTTGTTTTAAGTAGCGGATTCAGTTCAGTGCATACTGGGACCGCTAGCCACAGTATGTATTTCTGCATTATAGTCTAGATAAGTGGATGGCCTTGGACAGAATCAAAATATACTCAACTCTTCATTTTTATTATAATTTTCTGTTATTGGTGTCCATTCAATAGTTTTAATTCATTTTAGAGGTCTCTGCTAGTTCTTCAACTTTTATGAAGACTTACTTCTGTGTTAAACAGCATAATACCTGAGGCATTGATTCATACTCTATTATGAATGGTTCTTTCCAGAAGAAGAAAATTTCTAACAAATCCAACTTAATTCGAATAATTTTAGAATATTTTATTTTATCAGACAAGAGATTATAAAATTTATATAGGTCGAAAAATTCCTACAATAACCTTAGTCCTGTAATAAATAGCAAAAGGTCATGGAAAGTGTTTGAAAATGTCAGGTATAAGGTGTTCTAAAGGATTTTAAAGCGGACATAGAAAAAAATGAGATTTTGAAATTTGTTCAGATTTAACCAATTGTACTTCTAGAAGGTGTAAACAAATTTTTCATTTTGTATGAGGCTTTGCTTATCAGATTTCAATTCAATTCTGTTCGATTCAATTATGAAATCCAATTCGAAATTTGAACTTTTTTTTCTTGTAGAAACCCAGAAGCAAAAATTTTAAATCACAATTTCAGTATTTTAAAAAATTTTTATTTTTGTCTTAAAATATACATATCGTCGCCCGAGTTCTTTTTTGCTTCATACGCCACTTTTTGACATTTTGACTTAAGAGTTGTTCTATAGGGTTTGAAACATTATCTTTTTAATGCTGTTGTCGCACACAACCCTCTTGAAGCATCGGCAAGTTTTATAAAAATGTGCCCGAAAAATAATTATGTGAAAATCTTCTAAATGTTTTCAGAATTAAGTCCTGCTAAACCTTGAAATCGTACCAGATCCAGTTCTTGAATAATATATGTATATATGCATATATGTGCATTAGGCTGGTTTAAAATCGTATGGAAAAATGAAATGCAGTCAAAATTCTGGTGCTCAGGCCTGAAAATATGCCTTGAGCCTATGAAGCCCTTGTGCCAAAATTTCACTCGAATCGGACCATGAGAAGGCGGGTCAGCGGGCCGATTTGGAACCAATTTTTTTCTTTTAAGGCTTAAACATTTTTTTTCGATTTTCTCGGAATACACCTTTAGGCATAAGGAGCAAAAGATAATTCAATCGACGATATGTACATAACTTAAAGTATAGAGAAATATACTAAAAATTTAAAAATTAGATTTACATTATCTAAGAATATATATATGAAGTGATATGCATACGTGCCGGACTTTCCATGGTACCTGCCCCTTTCTTGAGTACTTTAACTCTTCTCTAAAAAATAAAATACCCTCCAAATTTTCAGTTAAACTTTCTTAAAGATATGGTGTATCAGAACCTGATGGTTGGCAACCATTCTCATAGATAACATAGTTGATGGTGTAGCCTTCTATAACAACCCAGCAGAACAACAATTTCTTCGTTATAGCAGCCAATATCTTTAAATTTTCTTCTCATGGGCCCAGTTGAAACTCAGCTACATATTTGACGATTGCAACAATACCGCCTAGATGAGGGATTATTATCACAGTATTAGCAGATATGACTATTGTGTATATTGTGCTATTTAATTTTTAAAATTTTTTCAGAAATATTTTGTAACATATCATTTGCTTAAATGTTATTAACTTCACAAAAAGATTCATTTGCCAACTCCAACTAAAATATAAAATTAAAATACATTAATATTTTTGAAAGCATTTTGAATTTTTCAATTAATGTCTACATGTACCAATCACTTTCGATTTAATTTAAGGAAACTTAAATTTCATATCGGAATTTATTTTCTTGAATTAAAAACTATGCAAATTTGTTAAAGAAAATATTTATTCATAAAGATTTATATACACATTTTAGGAAATTGAGGTTGTTGTCCTATCGGTATTGTAAAATGTAACCCTTGACCAAAGTTTCCGTATGACATTATTAATTTTTCATACGTAAAAGAAACCTACAAAGAATCAAGAATATTTAAGAAAATAATACATCATGTCATTGAGTTTGGCTGCCGAAATATTAAACATCAATTAGCAACAAACGAGTTTAAAGTTTGCAATAGCTACATCTGTCATAACTACGTTTCAATCGTTAGTTTTGCATAAAAGGCTATGTTATCACTGCAAGAGTATTCATTAAGTTTTTGTTAACATCTTAGAACAAAACTTAAAAAGCTCAACATGAAACTCCTGATCGTTTTCGTTGCTCTGTTCGCTGTCGCTTTAGCTCGTCCTGCTGAGATTGAAATCGTCAGCCTAGATGTTGATGTGCAGCCAGGAAGTTACAAATTTGCCTTTGAAACCACCGATGGAACCAAACAGAATGCTGAGGGACATTTGAATGATGCTGGTAGTGATCACGAAGAAAATGTTGTTAATGGATCATATACCTTTGTTGACCCGGAGGGCAAGGGCCACACCGTCAAGTACGTTGCTGATAAGAACGGTTATCAACCATCAGGTGATGATATCCCAACTGCATAAGAGAATATCACGGAAGATTTTAAGCCTACGATTCACAAGAGTCCTTAGTGTTTGTGTTTTTTAGCGTATTTCGTTTTTGAGTGCGCCAATTTACTATTTGTGATTAAACGGTATTACTCCGTAGTTATGCTAGAGATATTTTAATTTTAATAAATAAATTATAAAATGAAAATTGATGTTGTGTATTTAATAGATAGGATACTGACATAAAGTATGCAAGAGTTAGTAGAAAAATATTTATTTTTTTCAGCTTTCATTCGTTGCTTTACGTTAATATTCCGTGTGCTATGGTAGATCTTCAATATACCAGATTACTAATCTGTTTCCAAACAATAAATCTTTTCAGTGAACGTTAAATTACATACGATGCTATTTGGCTGCACAGGGCACGATTTACATAAGAAAAATCAAGTTTGTTCTAAAGAAAAAAACAAATTGAAATAAAATAAACTTAAGACCAACTATTGTAATAATAATTATTCATATTCCCAGTATTACCAGAGATTTGCAAGAGAAATAATCTATATTAAAAATCATTTATTTCTTGGCCAGCATAGACTTCGAACCACGAGGCTTCAGCGTAATAGGTCGATACGATACTCACGAAACAACTTGGTTTCTTATTGCTTTTTTTAGGCTTTCCTAATAATCCAAAAAATTTAAGCAAAATAAATTAACAATAAATAAAAAAACAAGAAAATCTGGAATCGGGCTTTAAAAAAAAATTATATAAATTTCGTTGTATTAAAAATCACACAACATTTTCGGTTATTATTCAAATTTTAGTAATAACAATTTTTACGCTAAATTTTTGAGTATTGGAAAAGAAGCACTTCCTTACTATTTAAATAATATCAATGCCATATATATCTACATATGGCGATTCGTATCGCAATACGGTTGGAGATCTGTTGCGAACGAATCGGTTCAATTCATTCAATATTGCGGCACATATAATTTAGAAGCTCCCTCACATCCAAATGGTGGTACAGATTTTTTTGCACCCATTCGATTTAGATACCCGCAGCTACTTCACTACTCACACACTTTGAATCTCCAAAGTATTATTACCATATCATGTATTTCGTCCAAAGAAATATGCTACGCACTTGGACGATATAGACAAAGGCGCAAAGTACCCATTAATTCCTTTAAATTTTTCATTTAATATAAACATAATTCCTTTTTTCTATATTTAAAATAAATATAAAGTTTATGTGTAAGAACTCTACTTCTTCGTACATTGTACTCAATTATTTTTAATTATACCGAAAACGATGTCTCAAAAATTAATTCTAAAGAGCTTTACCTTATGTATTAATCATCCCAAGGTGAGAGCCTTGACCATACAAGATCAAGACCATATGATCATACAAGAAAGTCCTTTTAAGAGAAAGAGTGATTGTATGCCTACAAGTGAGGAACTTCTACTATCGAAAGTACTCTCAACAATATTGAGTCCGAATGGAAAATATCTGTCGAACAAAGTCGTGGATGAAAACAAATGTTCTTAGAATCGCAATTTCTAATGATTGGCAACACATATGAGGTATATAACATTTCATGATTCTGTATGCACAGATAGTAGGTACAATGAAAATGTTACGTACCATAATATTTCTAGAAGAACGTATGGTAATATTTTACTAAGCAACCAATGCAAGTAGTTATGCAGGAGCAGAATAATCATCAAAATCTACCTTTATTTTCTTAGTGGTTTTTGTATGATATCTCTGTTTCTCTTGTTAGAAAAAAATTATGTTAAAAAAATATATTAATTTTAGCCCATAGAGTCATACGAGCGTATAGTATTGCCTTCAGTTATAAGTAAAATATAAAATACCTAAACATACTTTTGAAATGAAAATATATCACTGGGACTAAAGACGTATTTCTATGGACAACCCTTCCTTTGTATCAGTACATATATGTTCAATTTTTGTTTCTTGGGCCTTATTATCATAAATTGATAAGTCGCAATTGCTTAAAACTACTGATTTATATTCAGTACTTTAATAACTATCATTTGAAAAAAACTTTTTAGTTTTTTAAATACATGACAAATATGTATAGATGAGACCTAATTTTCTACCTAAAAATTTTTGTATTATAATAAAGATTAAACTCAAAAGACATTTTTTTTTAAACGATATTTATTTTATTTACAATATATCGCATAAAAGCTTTTTCATCGCAATTATATATACGAAAAAGAAACAATTAAAACCTATACGTGGTCTCACATTACTCAGTGAATTACTTAACGAGCAACTGGGATATCTGCACCGCTTGGTTGGTAACCATTCTCATCGGCAAGATAGGTGATGGTGTGGGTGTGTCCTTCTGTGTCGACCCAGCTATATGATCCATGAATAACAATAGCTTCATGATCGGAACCAACATCCTTCAATTTACCATCGGAATCGTGCTTGGTACCATCGCTGAGCTCGAAACCGAATTTGTATCCTTCTGGTAGTACATCTGATGCCTCACGTACTACCGAAACTTCGCTTGGACGAGCAAGTGCGATGGCGAAGAGAGCGACAAAAACGATCATGAATTTCATTTTGAAATTTTGTAATTTTTTATATGCGTGTGTTCTAAGACGATGACAAAAACTTTATGGATGATGTTGATGTAAAATCGCGGCCTTTTATCTGATTTAACGTAATCAGAAGTTAATTCCTACAATCTTTTTTCACACACAATTTAATCCATTTTTTTTTTAAACGAAACATATGATAACGTTTTCTGAATATAAAATGCGTAAAACTAGTTAAATGGGCAGGTATTAAAAATCCGAATTTTTGTGCGTTTTAATGATGCTTAAGTGTAAAGGAACAAAGTAGTTGGTATGTAAGTAATAAAAACTGGCTTAGCCTAACTGAAAATAAAAAAAAGGCTTACAAAATTTAAGTTTTTGACGAAGCTGCAAATCATAAAAAAACAATAATAAAAACTGTATGTATTTGTTTAAATGGCAAAAATTAAATTAAATTTCCGGTTTTCAATTTTAAATTATAATTCTTTAAGTAAATTTTGGTTGTCGCACAAATATTATGAAACAAATATTCAAGTGTATAAGAGAAACAGAGTCGAAAACAATTTCCTAAATCAAGTTTTTTTCGTTAATTTAGTTCATTTGCACGCAAGTATCTACTACTGCAAGTTTGACAAAAGATTTAAAGTTACGCAATCTGGTATGCGGCAATTTGGAGTGCTAATTTTTAGTGAACTTGAGCGAAAGTATTTCATTGCGTTTACAAATTTGAATAGACTAAGCAGCACAACATTCTAATGCTTGGTAATCCAATATCTCTTACTTCTGCTTGGAAATCTATTGGAAAAGGCCATATTTTCAATTCGTACGAAACATTTCGTTCCGGAGATATTTTATAAAAAACTTTTGTATTGTATTGTATTTTTGTAGAGCAATAAAACCATAGTGTACTGACTGCACTTTGTACGAGATCGTGCACGTCAAGTTGTTTTACTACATAAAAATATGTTTGTTTTGGAACACACTTTTATAAAAATATGTCGAACATTACTGATAAACTCTTTTCAAAATAAATTATTCTTCAGTGAAACTGTTTAATAGTATGTCAAATAAAAAAAGTCGTTACACTGAAACGTAAGTACGTAATTTAAAAGATATTTCTATGTATTATCTTTGTTCAGAGTTTAGTAAACGCCTCATGCACTAAGATTCATAAGATTTGTTTCTTCCAACCATATTGGGTTTCAAATATATAAAATGATTCTATGATATTTATATCAACTAGAAAGTCTAATTAAGCTCTTCAACTTTGGTATGAAGATTAAGGATATGTCGAATTGATCGAAATATATTAAATTAATATTTTTTTAAACAAAATCAGTTTAGTATTCACGCAACATCATTTCTTACTTGCGCTCAATTTCTTATCTCACCCTCACTCACTCAATTCCATAAATAATAAATCGGCAAATTGCAATTTTTGCATTTTAGTATGCTGTTTTATTTATTAAAAATTCCAAAACTTGTTAGTTTTCGTTTAATGATCAGACCACTTTGGTTGTTTTGGCAAATGTTCACCTTCTGGATGGAAACCATTTTTATCAGCAGTATAGGTAACAGTGTAGACATGACCATCAGTATCCTTCCATGAGAAAGTACCATGCACATCTAGAGCTTCATGATCACTGCCAACATCCTTTACGACACCATCCTCATGATGAACTTTGCCATCACTCGTCTCAACACTGTTGGTAAAAAATGAATTTCATATTAGAAATTAAAATCTTTTTAGGAAATTCAAAATTAGTGAACTTACACAAAGCTATAATGATCAGCTTGGACATCAGATGTATGTTTCAGTGTTTCCACATTATCGACTGGTGCAGCCAAAGCAACGGCGAAGAGTGCGGCGAAAATAATAAGGAATTTCATTTTATCGAGAATTTGTTATTCTGTTGAAGTCAGGAAACTTTTTGAATACTCTCACCTTGATGTGCACAGTATTTATACTTTTTTTGATGCAAGGACCAGCCACTGTTCTAATTTGGTTTTTTGTTTTTTTTAATACAAATCTAATTTCGAAACAATTGGTTTTTTTTTACATTAAATTATATATTAATGATACTAACTCATTGCATTTGAGCTTTCTTTTGTACTGGAACTTGTTTCATAATTGTATTTAATCTTTTTAAATAAATTATCTAGCAAATAATGCATAAATTTTATAAAGAATTTTTTACTTGAAATTAAAAAAAAAATGCCGTTAGATACTTTAAAATTTATTTACTTTATTTTGTTGAATCAGAATTTACTATGAGCTTTGTACGAGTAATTTATATTGTAATAACATTCTCTCGTTGTTTTGTTGTTTTTGAAGGGATCATATTAAAAATGTACCAGGAATAAATATTACTTCATTTCGATTTGAATCTAAAATACATATATGAATTCTCAGTAGTACTGTTATCGAAGAAATAGTTTATTAAATTTTTTATTTTCTACGAAAGTTTGGAAAATTTTTAGCTATCATCTTACCTAGCCAATACAAGTGTTTGGTATATGTTATCATAATAGTTTTTCTGAGCTTTGCTATTAAAACATTATAAGAAATATATAAAAATTGTTCATTCTTTTTGTAAATTGAAAAATATTTTTAAGTTTTTCACAAAGTTTGACAACTATGTATTATTCTTTACCAGGCTTTAAAGAAAAACTACTTTTACACTTTTAGATTCCAATTTTTTTTAAGAAGAACATTTAGTCAAGTTGCAAGTTTTAATTCAATTTTTCTTGTATCAGAGATCTCTATCTGCAATGCCACCCACTTTTTGGTCAGTGCTTATTAAATCAGTAAAGTGCATATGTTTGTCCTTTTTGCTGATATGCTATTTAAGTATATTTTGACACAAATAAATTTATAATAGTATTTCATACAAGACAATATATTTTGTTTCTTCAAAAATTTCAATAGGAAAAAATTGTTAAAAAAAATAGTAAAATCCTAACGCTGAAACTTTGTTAATTAATTATATATCGGTTAACATTTTACAAAGCAAAAGTTGAAGTCAATTAGCGAATACCTAAAATTCAAATTTAAAGCTGAAATTCTGTGGTTATTAAGCTTTTTCGACATTAAACACAAAACTATAATATTTTTGGAGAAAAACAATTAAAAACACAACTTTTGATCAATTACATTTTTAAAGTAATTACAAAATGACATTTAATTCGATAATACTCTTTTATTCACATTTATGAAATCTGTTTAATACCGTAAACATACATATATATGTTTTAATTTTTGTACTTACACTACTAATAACAGCTCTTGGTTTTATTGTAATAAAAAAAAATTTTTTTGACTTTTGATATTTAATTAGAAATTGGCACATTTGGTAAATGAGCACCTTCTGGTTGGAAACCATTTTCATCGGCAACATAGTTGACAGTATAAGTAACACCATCATCACCAACAAAGGTGAATGATCCACGCACTACTATATTTTCATCTTCAGCGCCAGCATTTTTCAATTGACCTTCCTCTTGATGTGCCTGACCATCAGAAGTTTCCCAACTGAAAATATAGAAAATTGTAAAATATTAATCTTAATTCAAGAACTAAATTCTGATTGCAACTTACGCAAATTGATAACCATCAGGTCTGACATCGGATTCCAATTTTATAATTTGAGCATTAGCGGCATCGTCAAGTGGAGCAGCTAAAGCCATAGCGGCGCAGAGGGCAGCAAATACGATGAAGAATTTCATATTGGCGGTAAAGTAGTAATGTTTTATCCAAATTTCAGAATGTTGTATACTCGTCAGGAACTATCTGCTTTGTGATGCGATATAACAAAATAAATGCGCCTTTATAGTGATACTCAGGCTTTAAAAAATTTGTAAAAAAATCTTGGAGAAGAATTCGTTTTGTTTATCAATAATAATGACTATAATTATTATGTTTTTTTTTCTAAGGTTTTTTCTCAATTTATATGTTGGTTTATTAATTAAAATAGTGGTTAAAAACCAACAGCTTACACTTGACATGCTGTCAAATACATAAATATTTATAAATTCTCTATTTGTCTGTCTGTCTGTCTCAAGTTTATAGTTGAAAATTTTGCCAAAAAAAACATATATATGTATATGCATACATATATATTTAAGGAAATACTTGTTATTTACTGAGCATTTGCATTTTTCTCAAATCAATCAATTGTTTATTAAATTTTATATTAAAAATCTTGGAATTAAACAAAGAGCTGTTTAATCGTGAAGTGACCGCAGAAGAAGAGAATAAATAAACTTTGATTAATTACCTCCTAACAAAATGAGCTTGTTTGTCATGAATTTTTGTATACTCTTCTTTAAATGCAGGAAAAAAATATGCGATAAATAGGACATGACATTGTCACAGTCTAAAAATCGCTGTAGTGTTTTTTGTGACGTCAGCTTGTCGCGTAGTATAACGCCCATTCCATTAAATTTCAAGAAATAAAATTCTAACAAAATTTTGTTTACAAATAAAATACAGTAAATTACAGTGAAACATGTCAATATATTTGGTTATCTAAATAATAAGGTTATTGATCGGAAATATCGGTTAGAAATAAATGATGAAGTTTTTATACCATTTTGCATAAATAGTTACTTATAGTTAGGGAGCCAGTGAGCATTTTGGGTGCATAATTTTTTCATCGTTAATAAGTTAAAAATATTTTTTTTTAAATCTCCGTTGTCTTCAGTATTTTCCTCAGAGTATTTCAGAAAGTGAAAACAGAAGAGCTAAACGTGTAGGTCTCCGTTTTTTCAAAATATATGTGGTTGTAAGTGTATGTCAAAATCATTGATTTTTGTCAAATTCAAATATTTATTTTAGGTAATCCAAGTATTTCCGAATGTGTTTCAGTATCCTCTTCGTTTCAAAAAATGATGTTTAGTAACTCGGAAACTAAGCCGTAAGTAGAAAAATATATAGGGGCCAATGTTGAAGAGCAGATTAAAGTACACCTGTCCCTCGCTTTGCGCGGGGGTTAGGGGCCATTCAAGTATTACGTAACGCAATTTTTGAAGATTTTTACCCCCTCCCCCCCCTCCTTAAACGTTACGGTATGACTCAAGTGACCATGTTTACTTAAAAGTCACAATTATTCTGTCCATCTGCTTCAAAAGATCATAGCATGCCTAGCCTGCGTAGATCGAGGTCTATTTTTCAGGCTGTGTATATGTGCATACCACGCCACAGCGGACACCATTTAGTTTTACAGTATCTCATTTTTCTGCAAATATTTTTTTCCTATAATTACTTGTTGGATTTTTTCGAAGTATTTTACATTGATATTTACAAAATAATATATTACATACAGATCTATCTAATTCTATTCAGCAGGATTACTGGAAAATTTTAATTTGCGACACCTCGGAGATTATTAGTCATACTTAAAGTAAAGTATTAGTCATACTTAAAGTATCAATTGCAAAAAGCAATTAAGCGGGAGAAAGTGACCATGCAATGCTACCTCCCGGACTATCAGGAACTTTAGGCATATGCGTTGGACAACTTTCTACTGTAAGAAATTATTCTAAAACTTTTACTCAAATGAAAGGTAACACGTTCAGTTCTTATATTTTAGTTTTCAGTTTTACTGTGGGTGGAAAAATTAATATTTTTCCAATATCTTAAGAATTTAATTCAACTTTGATAATTTCTTTTTTTTTTTAAAGAAGAGCAAAATCTGATTTAAGGGAACGTCCATTATATACGTGAGTCACAATAGGGGAAAGGGGGTCAAAATCTTATCAAATATCACCAAGGGGGAGGAGGAGGTAAAGGAAAACCTCACGTCAACTTTTTAATGCAGAGAATTTACATTATTATAGCAGAGAACATATTGTATCATATCAATTATTTAAAAATTATAATTTAAATCTCATAGTCCCGCCAGATCTCACCAAATCTCACCAATCGGAGGGGGGTTTCGAATTTTCAAAAAAATACCTCACGTAATTTGTGGACGTCCCCTAAGATGTATTGCATAATCTCGTGACTTAAATCTGATGTTCTTTGTTGAATAGTTTTAGTAAAGTTGATAAAAATTGCACTTTAGACTTTAAAAAATCGCATTCAAATGGCATTTGGGATTTGTGCATCGTTTCCAAGCAACACGAACTAATCAGGAGCTAGAACTTTTAGTGACTTACAGATGAACACTTCCCTTACGGTAACTTTCAATGTTTTTTGTCGAATGAATATTGTAATTATTAAATTAACGCCTATTATTTTTGGTACTTTGAAAATTAATTTTTATTTTATATTTTCGTCAACTTAAAAAATCTTCAACATTAGTAGTAATTATGCTGGTGGGACAACAGGCAGATGAGCGCCAGTTGGTTGGAAGCCGTTTTCACCGGCTACATAATTGACAAGATAGGTCACACCATCATCACCAATATATGAAAATGAGCCAGTCACACTAAGTGATTCATGATCAGAACCAATATTCAAAAGTTGACCTTCTGATTCCGCTTTGACACCGTCACTGGTTTCAAAACTACAAGGACAATAAAAGAAATTGTGTAAAATTGAAATGTTGACAATCGATGACTTCGAAAACTTACGCATAGCTAAAAGACTCAGGACCAACTTGCGAATCAGAACGCAAAACTTCGGCTACTGGAGGAGCGGCCACAGCGATGCCGAAAAGTGCAATAAAAACGATCAGAAATTTCATGATAGTGATAATTAAATTTTCTTTTCTATTCAACACTCGATGCTTAAAATGCTTGAAACTTTGTGAGTAATCTTTTGATTTCGACAATAGTTTATATAGGTCTGTTCTGTAACAAAGTAAACAAAGTTACAAAAAACGAGTTTGGTTACAATTTTTCAATTCACACCTACTAATTTGGGTTATTTAATTTGAATTATTTTAATGAATTCATTGATATGAATTTGTATTGCATTCATTTACATGATGATGCGCTCTTTAACAAAACGAAATCATAAAATGTGGCCTTAGATATATATTATCTGATTTTTCTTGAAATAAAAAGCCTACGCAAGACTAAATAACTTTATGTACTTCTGGCTTTGAGTTCAAGGCAAAACTTTGTAATTCTATGCAAGCAACTTACTATGTTATCATTTACATTTGTTTGTAGTACCTGATACCCGTCGTACCAGTTCTCACAAAATTTCTAAAATTCTACAAACAATTTTTTAAAAAATTAAACAAATTTGAAAGAGTCATTACAAAATTTCTATTGTAAAAAATTGCTTCTGATCTGCGATAGTTTATCATAGATGTACTCTGCTAGTCAAAAGTTTACAATCAGAAGTAGCTAACTCGAAGACTGACAGTGTTTACCACTTGATCACTTAACCACTTATCACTTAAGCGCCATTGTATTGCATTTCCTCGATCTGAGCATGGTGGTATATACAATATAGCAAAAGAAAATAATTTGAAACTAAACTTTCTAATTAACTCTTCACTTTGAATGCCGGATCTCATCATTTTAAATATAATGAAAAATTGTGTCCGCATAAGATCAGAATGAACTTTGCTTCAGAATCCATATAATTTCGAATGGTAGTGTTTCTTGGAATGTTTTTTTCACCAACCTGATCTGCACGAAAATTGAAGAATGTATATGCCATTACTTAATATGATACAAGAAGTTGATCAATATGTATATTTTCCTTTGTCTCATAGTGCTTCTATACCTAATATATCTGTAAGAAAGACAAAATTATTGAAACAATTCTAATCAAAAATTTCTGAACGCCCATTCTTAGGCATTTTAGTAAAAATTTCTCACTAAGTTCATATGAACATTTTTCAAAATTTAATTCAATTTAAGTCTTTAGTATTGTCTCAGGTAAGTAACAATAATTCACAACAACTAAATTTTAAAAAATTACGCAATATGTATTTAATAAATAATTTTTGCAAATGTTATATAATTCAGTATTCAGCTTTCTATTCATCCCATCTCTGAACTTTCAGCATTGTAAGTCGACAAAATTAATTTAAAATCCATTAAATAACACAAAGTGAGCATTTCTGTGTTAACTTATCTTCAAACTTTTGAAGTATATGGGTTAGTTATGATTAAATGCACAGAATAAACAAAGAAACGCACAACAAAGAATTCGCAAACAAATATCGTTACAAAAATAATTCTTAAAAAAAATTTTAATAAATAGAAATTTTGTTGCTCGCAAATAGCTGCCGTCAGGTTTTTCAGTTCTATTGATAAATCGCAACTAGCAAGGATTAAGATTGGTACGTTTGGTCTCGAGATAGTCGAAGTCGTGCAGTTTCTCTGCTCTCAATTCTTTTATTCATTTCTAAAAAGTTAAAAAACACATAAACATAGACCACGTCTCATTAATGATTAAACAAACAAATAACAAAACAAACGACTTCATTAAAATAGAAAATAAAAACCAGTCTTTATTCTTCAGCACAACTTAAAAACTATTTCTTTTTTTTTTTGTTTGTTTCTGAATTGCCATGCAGCCGAGCGCGCGTTTGCAACTTTCGATTATCGATATACATATGTAGTCGACAGGTTAGTGCTTTATTGTTCAAGGCGTCTAAGATATTTCCGTTTTTTATAAGTTTTTAGTTTATATGTAAAAATAATAATTTCTTTTTAATGGCTTTTATGATAGTTGAGATTTTAAATCGAAAATAATTGTGAAAAACGTGTTATTGCCACTAATAAAATGTTGAATGAATTAAAATAATACTTTTTTCTGAAATTTATGAACAAATATATGCACAAAGGCTAGTAAAAAAATAGCAAACTCAAATATAAACAACTTCTTGTTGGAAACATATTGATTGAAAACATAACTGAGGGAGTTATGTAGTTTGAGAGATTAATCCTTGTACTAAGATATCTTCACTTAGGGTTCTCCAATGTATGACGAGAGCTTGTTCGAAGCAACCTTTCTATACCGCAATTAGTTTTAGAGCAGTAATCTGATTTACAGTATATTTTAATTTTAAGTTTTTGTATAGCATATTTTGGCTTTCTCCGACAATGGTTGCACTGAGAAAAGAGAATGTTTCCTTCAAATAATCTTTTTTTTTGTTGAATATTAAGCTTGCAGTACATATAACTACTCTAGAGCTTGATTCAGCTCTCCATATATTTAACGTAACATAATTGAAGAAAGCTGCTTAAGCGGACCTGTTTTTATGATTTCAACCCAAAGTCAAAGCACCATTGACAATGTGATAACTAAGCTTCGGAAACAGATAAAAATCATACGAAGCCATATCAGATGAATACGGGGCTTGATCAAACACATTCGTTGAATTTTGGCTAAAAGTTATTGCATAATTTTCATGCGATTGTGTATGTCGTGGTTCTCGACAAATCTGACTATTTTCGAAGGATATGCTCACACCAAATAATCTTTATATTCCGCTTGAAAGTGAAAAGACCATGTTAATGAATATATAATTTTTTTTTCATTTTATTTAACCATTTTGGATACTTGATTCGCTGTATACTATTCCTATGACATAAACTGACAGTATTTCTTGGAAACTAATGATATATCAATTTACGATGCTATCTTATATCAGTTATTTTGCTTACAGCTTTTTTCTTTATTATCAAGTTTAATAAACTCATATGTGTGCCAAGAAATACGAATATATGTTCCATACAATACATCTTTTGGTAATTATCAATAAGAAAATTTATGCAGCAATTAAATTTTTGTTAAAACCAAGAAAGAGGCTTACATTTTACTATCATATATATCACTGATATAATGTCATTGTTCAAATATGCAGTATGTAAATACCATCTGTTAACTAGTATTATCAGATGTTCGTTTGTACAATTAAATCGTTTCCTCTGTGTAATTTACAGAGTTTTGATGATTAAATAAACATTAAAAAATATATGCTATTGCGGCTAACATATTTTGAGGCTGTTTTTCGCATAACATAACAAGATAATTTATTGCATTAAAACTATTGTTTCAATTGGTACATGAAATTTTGACAGTCTACATGTGAAAACAGTTCTGTGCAAATGAATAAACTAACAATAATTTTTTTCTAAATCGAAATTTTCTTTAGTACATTTATTCCTTCCTATATATTGACAGTTTTCACATTTCAAAAATTGGTCAGAAGATCGAAAATGTATAGGTATATACTATATTCTAAAAAACGTATTCTTTGTATATTATATCATCATTATCTGCGACGCATTTAAGCAACTGTTCGGGGCACCAGGTTTGTATATAGAGAGGATGGATTCTAGAAAGAAAGAAATTTACCTGAAAATTAAAAATTTGAATTTAAATATATTTTCCAAGAAAAATTACAGACTGGTGAAATGACTCAGTAATAATTTTCCAAAGAAGTTAAAGTAGGCCAAAAAATGCTTATACAAAATCTTTTGCTTTTTTGTCTCTATGAAATTCTTGTAAATATAGGATTAATGTCATATGAAAATAGGTGTACAATTGGGGCAACCATTAGCAATTCAACTGTAAAACCTGTCTTGAATTTAGGGCGTAATTGCTTGATATCTCCGAAAGAATTTTTTTTTTTTTAGCCAATTACTCACTTAAGTTTTTGTGTCATTTTCCATTAATTTTGTTCAAAAACTCAGTATTTTTATTTATCTGAAATTTTTATGGTGAAAATTTATTTATTTTTCTTCTGTTGTTTGGTGATTATATTTTGGCGCAATTTCTATACTTTTTTTGTTAATTCTTCCGTTTTGATTTTTTGGGCTTCTTTTTCTTAAGAAAACTTAAAATCTCTATAAAGTAGTTACTTTTTCAAAAAACAACTTCCTCTACAATAATAATGCGACGACAACATTTCGAGCCACCTTAATGTACGTTAGAGGTGAACTTCATATTTATCGCAATTAAAAAACATTTGATTTGTTAATTAGGCTTCCACTAATTTAGCGAATATACATATGTATGTGTACTCATAATAAAATCTTCGTTCGATATTTGTTGCTATTGCGAATTTTGTTTTAAGTTTTATGAACGATCTGTCTCATTTTCTTTTATTTTTTGCTTACTTTATAAAACTAAATTTGGCAGCCCTAAATAATTCAATTTTAAATTGTGCAACAATTTGAATAACAAATGAGGTGATACGCGGTGAAACAAGTTTCTCAAAGAAGATGCAACTAACACATCTATGATATGTAAACAAAAACAGAAGAAGATGCTTCAAAGGCAACCAAATTCTATTACAACACTGAATTTTGGTGAAGGTTTTGACTAACTTATCTATGTTGTTGTTGTATGATGTTTATTATTTGTCTGCTTGACAAACTCCTATGGAGATGGTACATAGATGATACATATAAATAACCATACCAACGACACCTTGTCATTCATTAAGTTAACAACTATCAACCTATTGACACCGGTACCTCCAGCTGTGAAAAAATAAACACCCAAAAAATTCAACATGAAATTCATCATTGTTTTTGCCGCTCTTTTCGCTTTGGCCGTAGCTGCCCCAAATCGGGATGCCGAAACTACACACTACGAAAATGATGTTGAACCTGAGAACTACAAATATGCGTAAGTGCTTTTAGCATACTAAAGGATTATTAATATTTTCATAAACTCATTCAACCATTTTTACTCACAGTGTTGCAACAAGCGATGGCAAAACAGCTGAAGAAGAAGGACACATTGAAGATTTAGGAACTGAAGATGAAGCTATCGTAGTAAAAGGTTCCTACTCTTATGTCGGTGATGATGGCGTAACTTATGCTGTAAACTACATCGCCGATAAAAATGGTTTCCAACCACAAGGCGCTCACATTCCAGTCGCAGCATAAGTCCAATCGAGATGTATAAGTCTTCTTGTTAAATAGTTTTAGTTAGGCACTTTTCAATAAATTATCAAAACCAAATCAGAGCTGCAAAATTATTCCTCCAATCTTAGCATGACAGCTCATATCTAGAGCCAAAACTTGAATTTTTTAAATCGTTCAGCTTGTCAGATCAGTAGAGGGACAAATGCGTTAGCCTCGAAGAAAGTAGAACATGTTCGACTTCGTCATACATATGATTTCAAAAATAAAACCATTGTAAACATCAAAGTTTTCGAACTTGTGGAAGGACTACATCTGTGGCTACCGCAGTTAAAAGGTGACCAAAACTTATTTTTGTATACAAATGTTACGATCCTATAAAAAAGTTGCATCCAACAAACTTGAAGAATAAATAATATTCTTCGATTAAATACCATTTTTGATAGCATCGAAGAAATAAAACTTGCTATGTTAAACTTCGACATATTTTTGCCGATTTTCCCCAACCGCATGTGCACAAATTAACGAAATTGAGATTCTGAGCTTATACTGTGATATAGACATCGATTTCGGGGGCCATATCCGGCAAATGCGGTATTTGGTCATTTGGTCGATGATTTTAGTTGAATTTTTGACTAAAACAATTTTAATATAATGGCTTTATGCATTGTCGTAAAATATATTAATTTTTATTTATCGTTTGAGGGTGACAACATACATTTTAATTTAATTATATTAACCAAATTCAGATACTAATAGCAGTATAATTTGCATAAAAGATGTAGACAAAAAGTTAAGGAAAAATTCCTACCTGCCCCCCCCCCCCCCTCTATGGTCCTTTTTTGTCACTTTGGAATTCTCTTCTTGTATTTTTTCCTATAGGCGTAAATGATATTTTGGGAGATTTTTCATAGGCAAATATTGTTCCAAATCTTTATGTAGAATTTTTTCCCGACAATGTCTTCCTTTTAATTGTCCGCAGTTCATTTTAATTTCGTATTTTAGGTGAAATTTAATTTTCGTTTTTCTTTTACCTACATTAACAAATTATGTCTGAATTGAGATCTGATTTGAGAAACAATTGAAGAGATTCAAAATGAAATTGAATAGCTTTTTGAGAAAGAATCTGAAATGAGATAAGTGACTAAAGTATGAAAGTGAATTGTCTGTTGATTTTGAACCGTCTCAGTCAGAGTATGGCCACTTTTTTTTGTAGGATGTTAAATAGGCCTAAAATTGATGCAAATGTAATAAAAACCGCCGGAAACCTATGAACAAAAGCAATTTTATGTTAGAGTTGCATAAACCGTGGAGCCGACCCGTTGTAAATAAAGCGTTTGCCAGTCAAATGTTTAAACTTCTCGATTCGCTGCCATAATCAAAATATTTTACCACGTCAAATGGATGTGGAATGGGTAACATCTGGGCCATCAAAACGAAGCACTTGTTATGTGTGTCCTTCAAAACAGGACCCATGACAACACACTCTTATAGCCACTGTTAAGTGGCATATTTCGTACAATACAAGAGGTTTACCTTTCTAGGGTTAAAAAATCAGCGAAATCAGAGACCTCATGGTCCCACTCTTATCGTCTTGGAACGATAGGAGCCCAGCCCAAATAAATTTCTGGAAAATAAAAATAAATTGCAAGGCCTTAGCGATAGCTTATGTTTTTAGCTTGTGAGTCATAAATTATAATGCAACTGATATCTCAAATCTTGTGAGTTTAATCTAAGCTAAGTTCTTAAGAAGTTTTATGAAATTCGACTGGATATTTCTTCTCACTATGTACGTTTATGCAATTTTAATGTGGCATAACGCATTCTTTTAAAGTGTAAGTAATATAAAACACAATACTTAAATAAAAGAGTTTTACAGTTACTAATTGAAAACTATAAAAAAAAACTACAAACATTTTTATGTTAAGTGTTATCTACAATTAACATATCATCAAAGGTTAATTATGACTTGAAGTCAGGTCATATCAACCTAATGCAATGTTGGAAAATAGCTGTCTTTGCTTGATGTAATTAATCATTCATTGTTTGATTATATTTTGTTTTTGTATAAAAAAATATGCAGTTACTTAAATTTCATTTTTGTTTGTTTCCTGTTACTACTAAAATTTGTTTGTTTTCGGTTGAGGGTTATATTAATTTTATAGTAGATGATTTTTTTTTGATACCCTACAATCAGTGTGTTGTTATTTTAAATTCGCAATCAGCATCACTATCTGAGTCGACTAAGCCTTTATTAAATCATAAATCTGTCTGTCTCCCTTGTGGAAATCGCGTGAGATAATTTAAAGAAATTTTATAAATAGACTATGCTTTCAAACATAGGAGTTCATAAGTAACACCTTTACTAAGTTTATATTAACACACATTAATCTAGTTTTAGATATGATATTAACTTAAATTTCTACTGTTCAAAAGTATACTTATGTTGAAAGCTAAGAATAATTTGGAAAGAATTTATTAAATTGAATTTGGAGAATCAAGGTGATTTTACTGAATCATTAGAGTTTTATTATTGGCAATGTATTATCGCAAAAAAATTCTATTTATTTATTTGTGACAATGTCACTTCATGCATATCAGTAAGTTTATTAAAAACTTGATATGTTTTTCTTAAAATGCAACATACTAAAGCTTATCATCTGACGGACTTTACTAAAAGAACTTGCAAAATAGTTTTTTTTTCCAACTTTAAATTCTTGGAATCATTAATTTATATTTTTCACACATATTAAGCTATGAAATGAAATCAAAAGTAACACTAATTTATGAACGCTTTTTATAAATCTCTTACAAACGAAACCTGTGTATGTTCAGTAAAATGGGCAAATTTTTTCACAATCTTCATTTCAGTATACCCTAGTGTACACGTACATTCCTAATACATCTTTAAAAACTCAAATGCTTAGATACCGGTTTAACTGACTAATTATAGCTTGTACCCGTTGAATGCCCTCAACATTATAGAAATTATAGTTCAATTATAATGAAGATAAAATAATTTACACATATGGTATATTTCTTTGTTTCGTTATATTTAGCATCAAGTTGTACGCACATTTTTGTAGTTTTTTTTTTGTTATTTATTATGTTTTTCATTGATTGAAAAGATTTTTGTGTCTATATCTTTGGTATAAAAAGCAATGCTTACCATAGACATAGCATCACTTGTAATTTGTTTTGCAATCAATCAATCAATACAGACATCATGAAATTCATCATTGTTTTCGTTGCCTTATTTGCGTTGGCTCTCGCAGCTCCACCAGCACCATCATCTCAGGACGTTACCATTTTACGTTCAGAATCTGAAGTTGGTCCTGAATCCTTCAAATATGCGTAAGTTATACGATAAAGCAAATTTTATTGAGTGGTATTTAAAAATTTTTAAACTTCCGTTTTTTGCAGCTATGAAACCAGTGATGGAACCAGCGCTCAACAGGAAGGTGAATTGAAAAATGCCGGTACTGATGATGAAGCTATTAGCGTACATGGTTCATTCAGTTGGGTAGCTCCTGATGGTCAAACTTATACTGTCAATTATATTGCTGATGAAAATGGTTTCCAACCACAAGGTGCTCATATTCCTGCTGTTTAAGCTTTGAATTGTTGTTAATGTAGAATGCAAAGTATTAAATTTAAATTAAGCTAAAAACATTTGTCTTTTTCATTTTATTCGATTCACAGGATATTTTCTTTTATATGTATGTGTAGTAGATGTGTTTACAAACTCTGTGGAGTAGAGTGAAAAATTAGATATTTTGGCAATGCTATTGTAAAGGTTATTATATTTCTGAATGTTAACGTTCGCTCTAGCAATGTTCTATTGATTTCTTGGCAAACTGGCTGTTAGTTTTGTTTTGACAGCCTTCAAAAATAAATACTTCAGAAATTATATGAACATGTAGACAAAAAAAATCTTTCAGCACAATGGGTGCGTCGATTAACAGAAATTGAGTTCATCACTATGGTACATGCCAGAATTGGCAGAACTGTCAAAACAGTGGTTTTCACTTGGCACGCATACCCCGAAGAACGCAATGACGATAACATCAGCCTGTAAATTATGAAAACTATTTCATGGTACTCGTAAGAGATCGTTTTGCAATTCACTTTACTTACTGGAGCATAAAGCCTCAAATAAAATTTTCCAAAATTAACGGTCATTAGCAAGTGACGTTGCTCCACCATTTCCTCGATCCAGTGGAAAGTATCAAAGACTATCAAGAAAGTAAAATAGTTTTGTTGTTTAAGAAAAAAAAAACAACGAAAAAATCGGAAAAACCCAGTAGTGACAACACATCTGTCGAAAAATAGTAAATAGTAGTTAATATCTAAGAAAATGAGATTTAAGTTCATAAAGTATAGGAATAAATAATACACATATAGGAACAATGCCGAAAAATATACGAAAAGACCGATAGAAACATAAAAGTTTCGAATAGTATTGAAAAACATCACAAAACGCGTAAGATTCGAACCGTATCGAAAAATTTGGGAAAATTTAAGAACAATGCCCAGTTCCATTTTTACGGGATGTACGAGTACTTACAGTTCAATGCTTGTACCGATTGACGCTAATTTAGAAAAGGTTTTCGGGTAAATTTTGATATCGGTGCATTAGCAGATTTTACATTAAATAAAAGCTGAAAAAGTTTTATGTCATTATTATGTAAAATGTTTATTTCGTACAGAAAACGCTTAAACTTGGTGAGGATTACGATTCATTATAAATAATATAGATATTAATACACTAAAAACAACAAGCTATTGCAATGAAATATTGGTGACAAATCATAGAAGTTACAAGAGATTAATTAAAGCATCATGAACGCCAAATCTGAACCAACAAAGTTAACCTTTTTGAAATAAATTTATTTTATTGAAACAATTTATTAAGAGAGCATTAAAATAATTTAATATGATTTTCGCCATAACCAGGGACGAAATCGAATTCCTAATGTTAAATTTTTGGCACTTTCATTTCTCAAAATTTTTTTCCTGAATGAAATTTACAGGTGCCTGAACAGCTAGGAAATGCTAAGCCTCCTTTTAGGGAATGCCTTGGTCACAAAAAAATTCACCACTGACTCCACATAAGCATTGGTGCGGCTTAAAATCTATTTTTAAGGCTCAAGAAATTTTTTTGCAGAAAGGAACAAACACTCCTTCTTGAGGGTCAATTGAGACTTATTGAAGCTTTAACATTTTTTCCATCGTATTTTCATTAATTGATAATACAAGTAATTAGTTTAAAAAAAAGAGAGCAAAGTTCACCGAAATACTATTCATTTCAATGCTTAACCATCTTTTGAAATCCTATATGTTTGATATCATATATTACATATTTTGGTTTGATAACAAGCTTTATAGTTGTTAATTTTTCACTCTTTCTCTCCTGCAATTGATTCATCTTCTTTATGTCCTCATCATTGAATTCTACAAAAATTCAAGTTATTCCTAACCGGTTAGCAACAAAGCCGCAAAAATCCAACCTTGACCTAAATCGGACTTTAACTCGAAACATCGATGATGAGTACAAAATTTAGGTCAAACTAAAAACCACAACAAATTTTTTTACAGTTTTCAACCAGTTTTTTATTATATAACATTTATTACTTCTTTAATTCCAACACACACATAAATTCATCAAGGTATTCGCTTAAACCTAGTTAACAGTATCCAAGCAAAAGCCGCTTAAGCACGTGGTAAATGAGCACCTTCAGGTTGGAAGCCATTCTCATCGGCAACATAATTCACAGTATAAGTTTGACCATCATCTCCTACATAAGAGAAAGATCCACGGACTACCATGGCCTCTTGATCGGTGCCAACGTTCTTCAATTGTCCCTCTTCTTGATGTGTTTTGCCATCACTGGTTTCAACGCTGTAAATGGTAATAAAATGTGCGTTATTACAATGCTTTTAGCAAGGAAACAATTTCAGATGCCCAAACTTACGCAAATTTATATCCTTCAGGTTGTACATCCGAATCGAAACGCAAAATTTCAGCTTCAGGTTGCGCCGGAGCAGCGAAGGCCACGGCGAAAAGAGCAACGAAAACAATTACGAATTTCATTTTTAAAAGTTTTTGCGTTTTTTAAAGTAACTTTTTGGTTAATTATCACTTGATGTACGTAATTGCACTGTGCACTGCGATGAGTTCGTGTCGTGTAGAGTACTGAACAATTAATGTTTGATTTGGTACTCCAATGCAGGCATTTTATAGTCCCAAGTTTGAATTACAAATCTGAGTTGATGCTGTCAGACGACGCCTCATCTGCAGTTGCGTAGCTTCTTGATCTTGCAGCGGCGACATCGGCGCATGTAAATACCACCAACATTATTGGTAACAGATCAAGCTGGCAGCAATTCACCAACACCATTACCAGAACTGAACTACAGACGTCGTATGAGTGCTCGTACTTGCAAAGGAGCATTGCGCGGCAGACGCTGATTATGATGGTAATACAATATTATACTTTATACGTGAATGGATGCGTAACTTGAAAACTTGTTTTTTTCTCACCTTCTGCAATTCACCGAAATTGCAGAAATATTTTGTTGTAAATAAATGCCAATATACGAAAAGTACCTTAACACAAGTACTAGTTCCTTCAATGTTCACCTCGTAAAATTATCTGACACTAAAAAAACTTTACTCATAAAAAAAGTCAATTTTATTGCTCATGCAAATTTTTATTACAATATGTTGTACTTAAAGTGTAAATAATTTGTTTGTATTTTTAATCTGCTACATGGACAGAATTTAAAAAAAATTATTTTAATTATGTATTTGAAACGTTTAGAATAGCAGTCAAAGTTTTTTTTTTTTTTGCTCAAGTTATTTTTACTGCATTAGTTCAAATGTCACCCTAAGCCAAGAAACAAATTTTCGAAACTTAATTATGTTTTTGCAAGATACTTTATTATTTGCGGCAATACACCGCAGTCAATATATTATAATTGTTGAACTTTTAAAATACTTTGTATCTTATTGATAAGACTTTAAGTTCTAGAGAGGTTCTCCTTTTCTTAGTTAAAAAGTTTATTTAATACATACTTTGTTTTATTATTTTTGATGAAGTTGAGTGAATCTTTTAGTCATTCTTGTGGGATGCTAGTGGCTTCACATTTCTGTAAATAAGCAGACCACGAGAATACCTTTTTCATTTTTACTGGATAAAAAACCAAACGAAGCCGTGCCGCTCAAATTGAGATCACCCAAAAAGATAGCACTGTACTTTGTCAGCTAGAGCTCATTTTTGTCTAAACGGATTCATAAACCAATCCAACTGTAGAATATGGGTCAAATAAATCCAAGTGTTATTCCTCAGAGTGAAGTACATCTAATAAAATACATAGACTCCTGCGGTGTTACTTTGAAGAGAGTTATCGGATCGAAACTCTGTAACTCTGGAACTCTTGGGAAAAGTATAGTGCTCTTCAGGAACTCTGAACTCTGAAGAGCACTGAATAAACAAACATCCTTTGCTTCCTTAGAGGTACTTCAAGGAATAAAAGGCGGTAACAACAAAAAGGAGGTCAACGTCTGCAAAAAATACTTAGCAAAATGATGATCAATAGAAAGACAATTATATTTAAATTAAGCAAAATCATCAATCTCCATGTCACGTCAATGACATGATAATATGTACATGTGGTATTTAATCACCATTGATCACCTCTTCATTTTTTGCTGACCACAATAAGCAAATGACTACCATAATTTTACATATGTTAATAATAATAAGCCGAAAACCCATATTTTGAACGCCTCCTAAGGCTAAGACTCTGATAATGCACCCTTTCTTCCCGCCACGCTAGCGATCAAAAGTAGCTCTTTTTTTGTGGGCTAAACATTTTTATTTTTTTATAATTTTATCAAATAAAAAATTTCTTTAAGTGTAACAGTAACACATGTGTGTAGTGTTGATTTATTATGTGTTCAATAAATAAACGGCGTTGTTTGCACTTGATGAGCATTTGAAGTGATTGAGGACCAACCCATAATTGGGTAAATAAGCGCCAACCCACTACATTCGAATTCGATATGAAAAAATTTACATATAATAAATAATCGATATTTGGTCGGTCGTCAGCTCTCATAACATCTTCGGCAATGAGAGTGAATTCATAGATAAGTAAGTAATGATTATATCATTAGAGCTGGGGGCATTGACATTTGTGAAACAAACTACTGAACCACATTCTTAAATGAAATACAATGAAAAAAAAAAAAAACAAAATACAAAACAGTTGTTTGAGTGTGAGTAACCTATGCAGAAAACCAATTAGAAAATAAGATTTTGAAGATGTGAGACAAAAAACACATATATAATATTTATATGTGTATAAACAAAAACAAGGTTTGAAGAAGATCATCCTCAAGGTAATAAATTTTTTTTATACAAAAAGTGTGAAGGATGATTTAGTGGTTTTGGCAATGATATGTTAAAAGAATTTTAAACGTAACTGCGAAAATCTAATTAAATTGTATCATTAGAGATAATTAAAGTTTTTGTGTAATTATTTTACGGTTCCTCAAAAAATTAAAAAGCCGACTCGCTATTGAAGCTCTTGATGTGTGAACATCTTTAGTGATGGTTATAAAAGAAAATCTAAGTGAAATTTGAAAGTGAGGTATCACGCAAGTATTTAATCTTACAATTAGTTTCAAAAATAATTCCAACTCGTTAGCTTTCTAAATGGATTTGGACTCATTAGGGTTTTGATATCTTACCTGAAGTGCCTTCTCATTCCTATAAATTTTACTCAGCAACAAAGCTTTTTAAATTGTTCACAGATTCAAATGTGCTAAAATATCACTACAATTTTTACTTACTAATAAGACTCATGGGACTCAAATTTGATGACCTACAGGTACAGGTTATTGTCTACTATTTGAAAGGCCTTTCTCAGTGCTACCGACTTCATATAAATTAATCTGGCTATGCTAAACCTGTTTTTTTTTGGTTCCAGGCCTTGGCAACTGATTAACCATACCATACTAAAATCATCGTAGGCTAAACTGGTACATCATAACTTTGTATGACCTAGTTTGAAATAGTGGGCATGACACTTTTCAACAATAAAACATTTTGGTTCAATACAACTCGAAAAGGGCAACTACGATATGCACAAAAATTTTAGAGATGATAACACTGAAAGCTGATCTCAATACAAGCTAAGCAACTATACTATCGAAACTTGTTAAAATGCTTGGCGCTGCCCACAATATTTATAATCTTTATAGTAAAAAAATTATTAACGTAATCGTTATGAAATTTCATATGGCAGATATGCTTTCTATTTCTAGATCGAAACCATTCAGTACATTATCAATATATAAGGGCTTTGAGATAAAATTTGATATGCGGATGCTGATCACGAATATAATTTATTAAATTCGTCGCTGATTTTTTTTCGTCTTTTTCAATCTCTCTTAATTTTTTTCATTCTCTATATTTTGTTGATTTTTTAAATCTTTTTCAAATGCTTCAACATTTTTGAACCTCTTTGAACTTTTTTCTAACACTTTTCTTTTTTCAATATATCCAAAGTTTTCCTACTTATTCAACCTTTTTCAGCTTGTTTCGGCCCTTTCAATATTTTTTTAAAATTTTCGACTTTTTCAATATTTTTCAATTATTTTCACTATTTTCATTGTGTTTTCGACTTATTTAACCTCTTTCAACTTTTTTCTATATTTGTTCGACTTATTTCACCTATTTCAACATTTTCCATACTTTTTGTATTTTTTCAACCATTAACGTCTTTTTTCAACATTATCCATATTATTTTATTTTTTCTGATTTTTTCAGCATTTTTAAAATTTTCCTACATTTTTCGACTTCTCGATTTTTTCAACCTCTTTACACTTGATTCAATATTTTTTTAAATTTTTTCGAATTCCAACTCTTTCAACTATAATACTTTTTCGTAATCATATGATCAAAACGAAAAACTGTACTTATATTATGGTTGGTCTCTTGATACTAATTAGTTAATAACCATATTTTCAGAAGTTTATTTTGAAATGCATTTTTTATCTATTTGCTCACCGTTTATCAATCTATATAAGCTTAGTGTTAGATTAAAAACTTGTTAATTTCCATTTTTTCGATTTATTAGAAGACTAGAATCCACATTTATTTAACTAAAATCACCTTCGAGATGCCTAAATAAAACTTAAGCTTCTGGAGCAACAGGTAGATGTTCACCTTCCGGTTGGAAGCCGTTCTCATCAGCCAAATAGTTCAAAGTGTAATGTTCACCATCGGGACCAATCCAGCTCACAGTGCCTTGTACAGAGATGGCCTCATTTGCAGTGCCAGCATTTTTCAAGGTGGCAGTTTCTTTACGTGATATACCATCACTGGTTTCAAAACTAAACGAAAAGAAATGAATTTTATATTAACATTTTTTCTCTTCTTTTGCATGTATGTATGTATGTGTGTGTTTCATGGTATATGTGTGTAAATAAAATATTGACATTGAATATTTTATTAGACTAACATTATTTCATAGCAACTATCAACATTATCAATTAACACGATCAACACTTACGAAAACCTATAGCCATCAAGACCGATATTTTCATTTTCATATGTTAGAATCTGTGCATCGTGCGTATCAATCGGGGCACCCCAGATTTGACAGATAGCCAAAAATACAACAAAAACAAATACAAAGTGAAATCTTAACATAATGATGCTGGCGTTTTGATTCACGTGCTGCGATGTCAATGTTGTCGATCGTTCGATCGGTCGGACGGTCAGTTTGAAGGATTTCCGCAAGTGAAATCACAATAATTTCAAACGTTTTTTCGGGACTGTTTAACCGAGACTACTGCGATCGTCAATGTGGCAACCAAAGGCTTTATATATACAAACACAAATACAACTAATTCTCATTGAAATAGCAAGCGGCTTTGACTTCGAACGAAAGAAGTTTTCTTACCGTAACCAAATTTAAAGCAAAAATAGTATATGTATGCGATGATTAAAAAATTATATTTAAAACAAAAAAAAGTTTTTAAAAATAAATTAAGATTAAATCAGAAATTAAGTCAAGTATAATCAACAATAACCAACAACAACAGTGCAACTAGTTGATTGTCGATCAGTAAAAATGTTTTACTACCACGAGACGGACTAAACGACCAACTGACCGACCAACGATCTGTCGCTTTGATGGAACGTTGCTAGCAAACTTTGTGTGTGGGTTTCAATTTCAGTTTGAAAAAATTTCGAAGTAAAGACTCATATGCGTTCATTTTTTATGATCTCTCTCGATTTTAGAAAAAGTTCAAATGCCATGCGCATTTCAATGCAGCAATTTTGCCAAATATTAAATTTTTTCTTTGTTTTTTTTATAAATTACGGGATTTTTACGGTTTGCAATGTCTGTCCGGTATAACGGGCTATCTGTCTGTCTGCTGGCCATAAACTTTATTGCCAAGTGATCTCGAAAAGACATATCGTATGTTGATTTAATTTAATTATTGATTGCTAGTAGTTTTTACCAAATCAATTTGATTATCGAATTAAGCTCAGTTCGTTTAGTTGGGCTTATTCGGAAATGTTAAAAAAGTAATGGATTTTTACCAATCAACCAGTGTCCTCTCCAAAGTATCACATAGCGTTGATGTGTCTCAAGTCGCTACACAACTTCGTTTGACAGCATTTTTGTAGTTCGAAGAGCTTTAATTTAAGTCCGTTTGTAAAAACTTGGCTAAGTTGTTGTTAAGAAAACAAACAAAAAAAGTGAAAAAGAAACCACCAACAAAGCAAAAAATTAGCAGGGATTATTTATACGTAGTATAGGGAGTTGGATCATTTCTACTTATTATGCAAAAAATATCGACTCTTTTCAGTTCCGTTATTGACTTAGAATTTTTAATAATAAAAGTTGCGCTCATTAAAATTTACAATTATAATTTTTTATAAAATTTTTTACAGCAGAAAAAAATTATTTTTAATGAACGTGTAGTATCTCATTATGGCTAAAGCAATCAATAAGCAATAGCAATAAATTTAAATTCCTAATTTAAAAATAAATTTTTATGTTTCAAATTAAACAAGTTTGATGATTTTGTTTGCCAAAAAAGCTCATAGTTATCAGCCTTTTCTCACGTGAACAGCGAACTATAGCCAATTTTGGTGGGTGGGCGAATCAGTAAATACAATTTAAGGCAAGTTTAAGCATTTATGTGAGATTTGGTTTGAAAATTCTTTAAATTTATCAATCCGAAACTGAAATTGTTAATTTTTGAAACAATTTGAAAGTGGTTGGAAAGTAGAGGAAGCTTGTGATCTTCGACTAGCCTAGTTCCTCAAGATCACACTGAATCAAAATATTTGGATAGTATCCTCATTAGCTCTTTGACTGCTTCTTAAAATTTTGAAAAGGAGCATCATATATGGCAGCCATAGAGCCAAAGACACCGTTTTTACGTTTTCACTACCATGAAATTTAAAATTTTGTATTCAGGGTGCCCCTTTTCAATAATATCACGAGAACTAAGTACGATAGCGATAAATGTTTTAGACAGAAACTTTAAGATTTCTGAGACGTCAAATAACGATGACCTTGTCTTTGACCTTGCGACCAAATTTCAAGGTCAACTATGAATTTTGTATATAAAATTACTTTTTTGATTGTTGATTTGTATTTTATGAGAAAAAATAGACATGATTTGATTATGTTATTTTTTGTATAGGATTTTTAGTTTTTGTGTTATTGATACAAACACTTTTGGTCAAAACTTCACCTTTTTTTTATTTTTTCTTCTAACTTGTCAATTTTCGGTGAAAAACGCACTGATTAAAAAGTTCCTAATATTGGTTAAAAAATTCAGAAATTTTTCTTTTTATTTTATTGCGACATTACAAAAAAAAAAAACTTTATGACGTCATGGAAAAACCCTATTGGGCTCTTAGAAATACGCTTCGCACACTTATGCTTCAAAATTTATACACATCGCATAAAGGTCTATGCACTTAAGTTTTACTTTTAAATCAACTCTTTAATACTTAAAAACAGGACCTGGTTACACATTTCGTTTTAATGCGGTAATTTTTTTTTGGATATGACCATTTAAAGTACAAGCTTAATTTATACTCAATATACTTTCGACCTAACTATGTAAAAAATACTTACAAATATATATTTCAATAAAAGTTAGTAGGAAAACAAATCAAGTTTGCTACTAAGTTCTTTTGTTTTGCACTTATTACAAAAAACATTATGATATATTTTCTCATGTGAGGAATCACAATAACTACAAGCTGTGATATGTCAATGCGATGGCACAGCATTAAATTAAAACTGAAATCAATTTATCAGATAAGATTTTAATTTAACAACGCCTCATACTAAGCTGACAGCAAAAGGTACACAACATAAACTAAGGCCGCCAAAGTTTGAGTATATCCACATACACGCAGAAATTTACATTTTACCAAACAACAACAAAAAACAAATGAAAAAAATCATTAAATTTCCGACAGCCAAAAATGTTTTCATGTCTGTCCATACACAACATCCATCTATCTATGACACAGTTTTGCGTTATACACACGTTGGGCGTTTTAACCTCCAAAAATTTTAAATATTTTCTTCGAAAAAGAAGAAGCAGCAGCAACGGCAGCATCATTATCGGCAGATAACGCAGATGCTGTCGCTGCAATTTTGTCTCTCGAATACCTCAGCAGCTGAGTGGAATTGAGTTGAGCTGATTGAATGTGTAGTGTACGCTGTGTTGAACATCAGCCTGCTGTGTATTGAATCTTCTTAATGTGTTGATGACCTTAGTCAATAAAATCAGTCAAATAACAACAGCAACAACAAATAATGCGCTATTTACCATGTCATGAAATGTTTGAATTTATAAAACATTTAAATACATTTAGCAGAGAGGTTGAGGGGTTAATTTTCATGCCATGTGTTATCAAAGTTGTGGGCATGGAAACATTAATTGAAATCGGAAGAGTAGATAATTTTTTCAGAGTAAGTAAATGTTATAGTCTTCAAAAATACCCTTAAAATGAGATATAAATACTAAGAATTTTAAGGTTAGTTCCAAAGTTTTTATTTTCCAATTCTCTAGACTTAGAATATTTTTTTGATTTTTCGGCATTTATTAAACAATAGCCGGATTTGAATTTTTATTTCATAGTTGTAAACTAAAGACACAAAAAAAATCTTGAGCACCTTAGCTCGTGGACTGAGCATATTTCTGGAGCGCTGCAATATCTGAAATTCAGAAAATTTATCTTTATGATACAGAAATGAGAAAACTATTCTATGCTATACAAATAATTACAAACACTTTATTTATTCCGCGATCATGTTCAATATTTGCTGACTATTATGATAACATTTTCTCTGCGGCCTTTTTAAAATTTTTATAAATGGTTATTATTTTAAATTCATTCATCTCTTCAGATTATGTACGCTGATGTATTATGGTATGTTAAAAAAGAAATTGCTGATTTATTTATGACAAAGAGTTGGCTGCTGCAGATGCAAAAATAATTATTATTAATTTAATTTTCATTGTTTAAGACGTCAATGACGCACCACATATACGAGTACAGGAAACCAATGCATCATCTTTTAGGGTTGTGTAGGCGTTCACAGTTGTTCAAATTATGCAATTTCGGACAGTTTAACCCACAAATTATATATATTTTTGTATCATTAATAACGATTTTATTAAAATTTGCGGATTATGTTTTACTAACTTTAATGAAGCATTTAAAATTTCTTGAAGAAAACAAAAAAAGCCAAATTTGATGCAATGTATCATTGTTGAACTTCCGGAATTTGCCGTGTATTATGTGAGCTCTGAGCGAAAAAAACAAGATGCTCTTTGTTGTTGCTTTCGCTAAAGGCAGTCAAATAATTACTCAATCAAATGCTCATCAAGGTAATCGCTTAATCTTCAATTGAGTCAATGAATATCAAATTAAATATTTCTCGAAGGCGTTAAACTATTATATGTATGTACATGAACGAATATTTAAGAAACGAAATAATATTGCAATGGCTGTTGATAGTTTTTTAAATTAAGAAATAAATAATTTTTTCTAGACATATTTGGATAACAAATAGTAAAATATAAAATTCTTGTGCTAACGTAAAAGTTAAGATTACATAAAATATTTAACTCAAACTTTACCAACACACATAAACTTGACATTTTCTACAAAATGCATTAATTACAATAGACCAAAAAAGTATTTAACCAGCCCAGAAAATACTGATTTTTGTTTACTAGTTATGGATTTGTGAGATCAATATTCACTGTATGACTAAGCTTGAGAACTATATTTACACCCATGATCACATTGCTTACAAAGATATAGCATCTTGATTTATATTAGACAACTTGTAAATGTAATGTAATAATTCTGAAAATAATATTTACTGGATTTTCGAAATCCGTAAAAAGATTTATGATAACGATAAAAGTATGAAGTTATTTGATTGTTTATTTAATAGCAAAATGCTTAGATTTTTGTGTCATTTTTATTTTAACGAAGTAAAATTGATAATGTAACCGGTGTACCGAATTTCATCAAATTATTGCTCTTCATTTTCTCGTAATCGAGACTTATACAGATAGACAGACGGGACATCTCCACATTAACTGAAAAAGTAGATTCTATGACGATAACGTCATAGTGAACTTATTAGTTGAGTGGTGAAAATAAAATTGAGTGAGCAGGTCTGCGCGCACGGGATGGGTTTCGAGGGTTCAAACCACTCCCTTGAACATTTGAGACCACAATTTTTGAAATTTTCTAAACTTTTTGGTTAGGAAAAATTTGAAAGATATTTCAAAGCACAATGTCATTAGTAAAAGCGCGTGTTGCCTTCTGAACGGTCGGTAGGGCTGCTGATTGCAATTTTCTACTGGGCGAATCAACTCATGATTATTATTCCAAGGGCCAACTGTGGCAAAACGTTGGAAAGCATGGGGTTATGGCACTCTCCCTTTCTTCGTAATTTCACCTAATGATTTTACAATTCACTGTATAAAACTGTTGGGTGTTTAGCAAGCTAAGCGTCGTTTTACATTGACAATTGAACTTGCTCCGTAAGTCAAGCTGATCTAAATGAATACTAGAAAATTTTTTTGTGAAAAAACACAACTTGATCACAACCTATAAATATAGATACATATATGATTATATATATCATATTTCCATTTGTTGATAATTTTGTTTGCATAGCTCCTAACTTTTTTTTATGAAATTTGAAAAACGCCATCCCCCCACGAGCAAAATCTATGCACGGTACTGTGTATGAGTAGCGATTGTACTGACAAAAGAGCAACTTTAGCAAAACTAACATCGCTAACTTTCAGTTCACTCTTCGTCTTATTGTCTAATCTTATTTTCAATAGAAATCATTTAACAAACATTATTGCTAATATGATGCAATAACATTAAATTAATGTTAAAACATTAACATAATTGTCCTCAGTCATTAACAAGTTATGTCATATTGCCAACAGCAGCCGCTAATCTCACACTTCTAACCACATTAGACAAATTACTTAATGGCCTAGGCATGTAGCACCTACATCGCGCTGAAGTTCAGCTCAACTACTCGAACCTCATCTTCAATTACATAATCAATTGTTAATACGATTTTGCTATTATTATTGTTTGTGGTCGGTTTTTTATTTTGTGTATCTTCTTTTGACCAAAAACTTCAAATAAAATGAATTTTTTTCAACAATTGCGTATAAAAACCCACACTTATTAGTAAGTAATTCATAGTTAACGCGTAATTGTGATATCGTGCAGTGCTCCAGTTGGCTTTAGAATTGGAAAAAAAAAATTTTAAAATCAAAACATTTAACTTCTACCAACAATAACTCACAAAAATGAAATTCGCCGTTGCTTACGTCCTAGCGTTTTTTGGATTAGTTGCAGTTGCCATTGCGGTGCCACTGGACGATAGTAGCAAAGCAGAGATATTACGTTATGATAATGCAAACGTTGGCGTCGATGGCTATAATTTTGGGTAAGCAATAGGGTAAACGTAAAAAAAAATTTATTTTGTGAAATCAGTGATAATTTGAGTGATAAAATGTGGTACAAGCAAGCCTAAATAACTTTTTCGAAGCAAACTTTGTTATTTTCTTAGCATTAATCAGAAAAAAAAAATCCAGATGGACATATCCTTTATGTAAAAATAATATCTTTTGGTACAGTACTGTCATTCAAATAAAGATTATTGCTTTAAACCAGGGGTGCACAACTTTTTTAAGCGGTGAGCCAAATTATCAATACACAATTTTACTGCTGGCCAAAAACTTAACGAAATTGATTGATTTTTTGCATACATATTAAATTTTGGTATTATTTCTTAATCCAGCATTGATAAAATTGTCCCTCCCAACAACAATCGCAATCGCTGAAACTGTTAGTTTTTTCAATCTCTCAGCGGTTTTTGAGTATTTAATAAATTATACTTAAAAGTCTTATTTATCATTTTAATCTTTCTCATTTCAGTTTCGAGACCAGTGATGGTGTCAAACGTCAGGAAGAGGCACATCTGAAAAATGCAGGTACCGAACAGGAAGCGATTTCAGTGACTGGTTCTGTTAGTTGGGTGGCGCCCGATGGTCAAACTTATACGCTTAATTATATAGCTGATGAGAATGGTTTCCAGCCACAGGGCGATCATTTACCACATAATTAATTACGCCACAAAAGACTAATATTCTTTAATTTACTTGTATGTCAATAAAAGATGCCATATCTCATGTTTCCTAAAATATTAAAAATTAAATTCGTGTCTAAGTTGTAATGAAATAAAAAAAAATTGTTACAAAGTAGTTTTTATTTATTTTTTTGTCCAAAATGTATGAAAAAGTTTTCACTGAACTTTAATCATTTTTTACCATGCTGTTTTGCTCCGTAAAGCAAAACTTCCTTTCTTCATTTTCTTTAATAAAAATTTTCGACTTAATTACATTACAATTTCTGTCAGCTGATAACAAGATAATTTTGAATATGACAAATATTAGCTGAATTTTATGAGTAACAAAAAAATAAGTAGTATCGATTTCTTCAGAAACATCACAAGTAAACTGAAATTATCCTTGACTTACATTTAGTGCAACAATAAGATCGTTCACTGAGAGCCTAAAGGACAAAATTTAAATATTAAAAAAAAAATAAAAAAGTGAAATAAACACATGCAGCGTTTACGCAAAGCTGCAAACAGTGGTGTCCAAAAGAAAATGAATAATTTTTTATTAATTAATAACGTTGTGTGCAAAAATGATACGTAAATGCTGGATGTACTTCGGCAGACTTTAAGTAATTGGAGCCCTCATAGCTCAAATCTGCTAACAGATTTTGAGGCATTTGAGTGTATTTGACATTCTTTCTTTAACTCTTAAAATTGTAATGTAGCTCCATGTGACTTTTTTTGCGATTCTCTAATTACTTTAAAGCATTGATTTTGTTCTCGATAGCCACCTCATCATACTTATGCATATTACAAGCACTTGTTAAAAATCATAATTGCTGTCGCCAACACTGTGTTACATTGCATTTTACTTGGAATGTTGAAATGGTTAAAGTTTAAACTGAAATACTTTATGAAGGCAGCAGGGTGGCGCTACCACATTAATGCCGTGATATCGAATTAAGAGTGTGTGACAGTCATAAATGATGCCAATTAATGTTATGTCATTTAAGTCAGTGTTGTACTTTGTGTTTTTTTTTTTATGTTAATTAAAATATAAGTGTCACAGCAGCAAGTACATTACAAATTGAAACCAGTTTAGACTATTTACGTTTATTATTTTTTGATTGCAATTATTGATGAGTTGTAAATTAATTGTCTTAATCAAGTGACGCATTCTTGATGTAGGGAATTCGTTAGAATTTTATTGTTAATTAGAATAATATTAATTATAATGATCATAATTAGTTTTTGACAACTTAGTGTTAAATTTAAGAATCCAAGGTAGCAGCAGGCGAATTGCAGAGGAATGCATGAGGTCGTGTTTATTTTTTTTCGAAATTAATTTTTATTATTTTCTTAAATTTTTTTATCATATTTATCTTAATGGTTATTTTTGATTATGAGGACATGCCTTCATACATACATACATACTTATGGTTGACAATGAAATATTTGCAAATAGTTAACTACAGAAAAAACAAAAAAATTAATAACATTCCATAAAGTGGAACAGGAGTTGGGTATAAAAGGCGTTGAATTGGAATTTTTGGATACAGTCAATTGCAGTGCTTGAAACACTACTCCTAAGGATAACAATATTAGTCAAATAATACGCTTTAACTTAAAATTAAAATGAAATATCAAATTGTATTCATTGCCATCTTCGTCACCATTTGCTGTGCTGCACCAGTCGATGAGCAAGCGGCTGAGACAATTCGTTTGGAAAGCGAGAACAATGGCGTCGATAAATATTCCTTTGCGTAAGTTAGAGAGTTACTGTGAAAACTGAGTTAGTAAACTAAAGAATATATATGTATATTTGTCTTTCCCAGCTATGAGACTAGTAATGGCATTACACGCGAAGAAGGAGGTGAACTGAAAACCACTGATGATGGCGCTGCAATTGTAATGCATGGCAGCACTTCATGGACTGCACCTGATGGTAAAAAGTACGAGCTCGTTTTCACTGCTGATGAAACTGGCTATCATCCTTCTTTCAAACTATCTGCTGCTTAAATGAATGCCTTACTATCAGGTGTATGCAATTTGATTTCAGCTTTATAAACATTATTTGTAATGTATGTGTAAAATTTAAATTTTTAAATAAAATACTTGCATTGGAAAACTATTTTCGTTATTTACTTTTACACACGCTATGAGATATTCCGAAAATTATTAAGGATGACTTGCTTGTTATCGAGCCCAATCCAAAAATGATGTGCTTGGGTTACCATTAAAAGCGGTATAAGTAACTTCTAAGACAGCTATTATGTTTTAAATTACTTTGGAATAGCGAATGAAATATTGGACGCTTTTACAGACAATTCAAGTGCATTTTCCTCTGAATTTGGAAGATGTCAGCTATAAATTGGCAAAGGTTTCATTTAGAGATCAAACTTTTGACAAAATGCTCTGAGGAGAAGTCAATAAAAAGCATCTTGTCAGGCTATTGCTGAACCTAAGTAAGAGAAACTCGTTACGATTAAAGAAAATCATTAGTAAATGTTAGCACCAAATTAAAAATCACATAAAACTTTTAACAAAATGTGTGGAAACAAAAGTGAAATTGATGAAAATGTAATGCAAACTGACAAAATTATTGAAAAAAATATAATAATATAATAATAAGAAAATGAGAGTGGAGGCTTACAAAGGCAGAATTCGTAAGAAAAAAATTTTCTCTTTCACATTTTACAAATCGAAAAATCTAATTTTATTATGTTAAAAATCAATACAAATTAAAGAATTCGTAATGAAAACAAAAAAAAAAAGGTGTGTACATTTTTTAGCGACCACAATTTACCCTGACACACTATATCAGTTCATTTAAAAACAAAAGATTTAAAGTTTCGCTATTGATTTCATTGGGCTATCCTTATGACTTCAACACAAATTTCATTTTCATATGGGCCATTTATTTTGAGAGAGGTATTAGTTCAAATTTGGAAAAAATGCGCTTATGATACTAACGGCTTTTGGCCAATCAAATTTTCCAATTTTTTTTTTTTCAATATATACAATTTTGTACATATATCTTTTTATTTGATTGGAAAGCAACCAAACCTTCGTCGAAATTTTAATTCTGTAAAATTAATTTAAAAAAAATGTTCGAAAGATCGAATAAAGTTTCTGAACAGTGTTACTTTTTTGAAAAAATTTATTCAAAAATGATATGTATTTAATTTTTAAAACAATTTAAAGTCGTGTACTCGTAGTATAAAATATAATAAATAAATAGATTCAAAAAATAAAGATAATTGCTTTTCTTGGATTTATTTGAGAAAAAAAATGTAGGAAGTGGCAGCCCTGATTCGTTCTCATAGCTAATTTTCTAGAGATGATTTACTGACCTTCATATGAGGCATCATATAAAGACTGTTCAAAATGACGGCTTATTATAATTATAAATAATTTTAAGTAAGTACAAATTTATGCAAATAATAAAGTGTTTCGTAGAAATACAACAAAGTTTCAGTTGCAAAACGCTAAAGTTTGTGTGCTCATAAAAAGCACGCACTTTTTTTCTATTCTATCAAATTGGAATTTCAAATCGTTAATCTACACGTGCTTATGTTGTGTCTGAACTTTCGTTTTCTTCATTTGCATTAGCATTTAAGATACAAACGGTCTGGTCTGGTCAGTTAAGAAGTTATACTGTACATATGTATATAGTATATGTATTACATAACATGAAGATGAGAACAAGAAAGAAGTGTTAATTAATACTTTTGATTTTGTTAACAAACATGTTTTATGGCACAAGTTTTATCTTGATTTCGGAAACAAGTTTTACTTTTTATCGCATCATAATTTATGCAAATTTTTTTTTTTTATGCTTTTCTATTTAATGATTAGTTTTAGGTTGTTTTATTCTTGGATTTTGTAGTTTTTTTTTTTTACTTCGGCTAAGTTGAGACATATGTGTTTAAGATGTGTTTTTTTGGATTTTATTAAGTTCTATTAAGAAATGATATCATAGTACTTGTCACATTTGCATTTGTTAAAATTTGAATATCAAATTAATGTCATGCGAGGCGCTAGTGCTGCGAAGAAACATGTTTGTGAACGCAATGAGGAAGAACTGGTTGCACAGACTAGAATTATGGAATTTCATGTATTGGATTATTTGCATAAATTGTTTTGTTTTTTTTTTTTTTTGTTTTATTTTTAAAACTTAATTGCTTTGCTTAAAAATAAGCTTAGTTTCTGCTAATGGTACATAGCCGAGTACATACTAAATATTTTGATTTTTAATTTGATTTAAGTAAATTACATTTAAATATTTGGAGCCCTGTTTGACAACACAAACACGGTGTTCAAAAGCAGTTTGATATATGAAATTTTATGATATATGAAGTAGTAATATCAGAGGAAAATAGTCTAAATCGAGGCATATCTACTTCTTAAGGAATTTTTAAGTAATCCACCCAATATGGTGGATTAGGTTATTGAGTTTCCGCGATATTGGGTCCGCTGTCTTGAATTTTAAATTTCTGACCTTGGATTCGTATTCAGCGACCCCAGAAACCCCCGTATGCGAAATTTTGTGCTAATCGGTTGATTTTTAAACAATAAGTCCGCCATATTGAATCCACCATTTTGAATTTGAAAATTTATGAAATATAGCCTCAGATTCGTAATTGGCGACCCTAAAAACCCCCGTATAACTAATTCGGTACAAATCGGTTGATTTTTAAAAAATACGTTCGCTATCTTGGATCGGCCACCTTGATTTTGTCAAATCTGACCTCGGATTCGTGATCAGTGACTTCCAAGACTTCCGTATCCCAAACTCGTTGCAAATCGGTTGAATTTCAAAAATTTGGCCACCATATTGAATCCACCATCGGTTGTGAATTCGTACTCGTACGTCTTGATCGGTCAAGCCAATTTTTGGCCATTTAGGGGATCCGCTTGACGTGAAACGTCCCATATGTACATATAAGGTAAAGGTCAGCATAAAAAATTCGATAAAAGGGCAAAGATTCATTTATGTAGAAACGTAACTACAATATTGGGTCATTAACAAGAAAGTAAAATGTTCAAATCAAGTAGAATGTATTGCATTTGCGAAAAAATGAAATTTACCACAATGACAGACAATCAAAGCCAAAGTCAAATAAATCAAAATCATATTTTCGCAGTGCCAATTTGTAAATTTTTTTATTTTTTCTTCTTTTTCAAACTCAAATACTTCATAACTGAATTTAACCTTCATTTGAGATTATATGATTTTGCGACTTTGCAAAATTAAACCAAAAAAAAAAAAAAAATCAAAAACTAATAAACTCGTACTTTGAGATGTACTCGTACATCAATGCAGTGCGGGTTTAGTTTTAGATCTTATAAATGCGATTATACTTTAGAGTATCTGATTAATTAAATTTGTGTTAAGCTTCTAAATATTTCTTGTATGTATGTTACAAAGTGACAAATTTATTATATTGAAAAAAGTTAAAAACTTGAAAATTATGGAAAAGCAGAACTTTTGAAGGTCAGTTGCACGTAGATTTAGTTAAAGCAACACACACATATTCGTATAATGTTTGTAGTGAAGTCTAAAAATAACCGGCGCTTTTAGTTGTAAAGCTGATAGATAATTGATTAAAAATAAATAAATTAAAATACAAAAAAATTGTAAATTAATAAAAAAAACTATAAATTGACAAAAAAACCTAATTTTATTATTTTACATTTTCTGATCAAAATCAAACAGCTGGATTTTATGATTTATGTAAATGGTATGAGTGGTCCAAAAAAATTCTCAAGCTGCGACTCCTTAGAATTGTAAAAAATGGAAAATAAGGATATCCGTATTTTTTTTCATTTCTTAGTCGGTGCAGACTACATCTACCACTACGCACTTTTAATGCAAACGCTGTAGGTATTCAATTTATAGCGAGGCCAAATATATCACTAATGCTAGTTTTTTTGATGACGCTTCTATGAAAAACCAGAATATGCTCAAAAAGGATTTCTGCGAATGTATCATGAGAAATTTCCTGCAAAAATAATGCCCTAAATATGATATCCCTTTGACTGTAGATTTTTTGGAAAATTTTTATTTTTGCGATAATCTAAATTTTCATTTAATTCGATTTTAACATTTTTCCTTGGAAAACGTACACATCTCTCTTGGAACCCTACTGTTTAATGAATTCACAGCATTTTAACTACTGTGCGTGATATCTTCTAAGCTATGCAATGATGTGGAAGGATGAGAAGTAAAAATTGCAGAGATCGTTCACAAAAATAGTACTTCAGTAAATTTATATCAATTGCACTCCATAAATAAACTTTTTGCACTTGTAGCGATATCTGTTGTAGAGTAAAATAACATTGTTTCTCAAGAAAATACCAACTGGGCTTGTATCGATTATTTTGTTGGAGGTTTTTGATACATATGTCTAATAAATAGTTGTTTTCTTTTTTGGAGTTGCTGCTACTTAATTTACATAAAAAATTCTAAGATCAATTTTGTTGTTTCTTTCCTGATGTTTATACTATTACTGTTGTTGTTGTTGTGGTTGTTGTTGTTGTTATCGTCGTATTGCCATTGGCATTAGGGCAGCATCGTTAACAGCACCCAATGCCAATATGAGCTGAAGTTGTTGTACATTAAACGAGTAGCTGATTTAAAACAAAGCAAGCCAACAACAAACGACTAAAGTAAATGGTCAACGATGTTTAACAATGTAAGCCAATTTTTTGTTTTTTGTTTTTTTTGTTATTTGTTGTTTAGAAGATCTCACGCAAAATTAGCATTTTTATTGAACTCTTAATCTATGTTTTAATTTTTTTTTTAGATACGATTTATTTTTGATTAGTAGGCCTTATTTATTATAAGGCATTTTGTTTTTGTTCTGTTGATTTTATTTCCTTTTGTTTCTTCATTTTTATATTTCGCACGCATTTTTTTACATTTTAACAATTTTGTTACCTTTGGTTGTTGGACTTTGTTGCTAGTTCTTGGTCAACTGAAAATTTGGAACAATCATGAAATTTGAGTATAAATTGTAACAACATTTCGAGCAAAGGTATCATTCACAATTCGATATTCTCAACGTGAGCCACGCACTTACAACAAGAACAACAATAGCAAAATGAAATTCCTGATCCTTTTCGTTGCTCTCTTCGCCGTCGCTTTGGCCGCACCAGCAGCAGAAGTCTCCATCGTACGCTCAGATTCTGAAGTCTTACCTGAAAGCTACAAATATGGGTGAGTTAAAAAACCAAAGGATTGCTAAATGCGATATTTGATCCTTAAAAAAATGCAAAACAAATACTTATTTATATAATTCTTCTTTTCAGTTGGGAAACCAGCGATGGCAGCAAGGCTAATGAAGAAGGTCTACTCAAGAATGCTGGTGCTGAAAATGAAGCTATCTCAGTCCATGGCTCATTCTCCTTTATTGGCACTGATGGCGTTACCTATACTGTCAACTATGTTGCCGATGAGAATGGTTTCCAACCAGAAGGTGCCCATTTGCCAAAACCCGTAGAAGCTTAAGTTAGTTTGTAGAATATAAAAATAGTTTTTGATACCTGAATGTCCAAACTGATTCCCATTAAATCCACTCAGCCTTTCCTTGCAAATTTCCTTTGTGTGTTTAAAAAACAAATCCTTTCAAAGTCCTAGTCCTGAATTTGTAACATGTTAATGGCCACAGTTGTTAACGCAATCGATCACTGTGTGATCGGCTTGTGTGAATTGTGAACAAATTTGTTATTAGAGTTAAGAGAGTAACAAGAAAAATATAATTTTTTTATATAAAGCATAAATATACTTATTATTTTTTATTTTGACAAAATTCCAAAAACAGTGGGAAATATGCTGCAAAATATTTGGGTGTGGAAAAGCTTCAATAATTTAAATATTTCTTGATTTCTGGATTTTTTTTCATAACACGAATCTAGGAGGCCAAAAACTTGTAACTTGACTGATTTGCATCTGCAAACTGTTGCAGTCATTCGTACGTGCAGAAAACTGAAAACGGGCATATCTTGCTACTTATTGCACTCAAGATAATAAAATAACTCTGATACGCATTGCTGTCAAAATATGATATACATATAAAAAATAGAAAAGATACCATACGTCATAGTATTTTCATCTACAAGTGGATATTCCGAACTGAAATATGTAACTTCTCATGAAACTACATTCATAGAATTTTTGAAGTCATTTGTTAAAGGTCGGTGAAAACGAGTTGCTAAATTATATGCAATCTTATTGGTTATAATCCAGAAAATATGATAATTGGCTTAGTTTTATAAATAATTAAAATTTGTTTTCCCTTAATTCTACAAATGGTCGCCATAAATACTAATACTGCACTGATATATATAACATTAGCTATAAGTCCAATTCAGTAATGAGTTATATTGGAATTTTTATTGATTCTAACTCCAGATTTGCAGATAAAGAAATTTGATTTCCTAATTTTCTGTAAAATTTTGTTTTTCGGAAGTCAAACTTGCAGAAATTTTAGTGTCTTGTAGCTTATGTTGTCTTTTAGGAGTTAAAGAGGATAAAAATTTAATAAACCACAATAAATTAGCCATATATAAAACTTTTTAACCTTTATTTTTAATACCACACTTGCGTCAAAAAAGACTTTTGATCAAGATATTATAAACTAAATCATACTAAAATATCAGTCAATTTGATTGAAAGGTCATTTCCATCATCATAAAAAAGTGCTGGGTAATTTAAGTATGACATAATTCCTATCGTCTTAGGCAAAATTCTGCACTGTATATTGTTTGAGTAACAGCTTAAATGCCATAGAGGATCAAAAATTTAAAATATCATTAATTTGTATGGGATTCACTGGCATTGGATATATGCTCTATATGTTAGATAAGCTATTAGTAAATGGTTTTGTTCCAAAACACAGTTTAGGTCAGTACGACATAGACTGAAAGCATTAACTACAAGGTACTTTGTATATTTAGCTTAATAATTCACTGTGTTCTTACAGACAGGATTTTTTTGACGTGAAGCTTCTGTACTCAGTACTAAGTCCAATCAAAGAAAAACCAAGGATATATGGGTTGCAGAAATATGACAAAACTACCAGGCTTGATATATATAGCCTCAAGTAAGCCTTTGAAATGAATTCATATCTTTGAAGAGTAAAACTTCGCATTGGAATTTAATTCCATTTTCGAGAATGAAGTGGTGGAAACAATGTTAAATTTATATCTTAATTCAAAGCCAGTGCTTATACCACTTTATGTTGTTCTTACTATATAACTTTCCACAATTCAAGAAACTTGATGTGATTTAGGAATTGTTTCTAGCGCTAAGCCCTTACGATCAGAAAAAAATTTCGTTTTCGTTTTAGTTTATTTGCAAGTATTTTTTATTGTAATTAATAAAACAATAAAAAAAAGTAAAAAGTTCGTAGTCGGTTTTTTTCTTCTTCAGCAATTACTAAATGCTATACACAGTAAAACAAAACAATTCTGAAAATAAACATCTGCATACTTCTAGGCTGACTGAAAATCTGAGACGGAAAAGTGTTCATTAAATATAACCAAGCATATTTTCAGACATAATAAAATACTTGTGAATAAATCAAAGCAAACTTGTTAAACATAAACAAAAGACTTAAGTAACAAACTTAAACACATAATATTAATTTAAAGAAAGCCTACTTTTAGGCATGCATTTCTATAAGTTTTTGCATTGAAGTTCTGATTCAATGAAAGTTGCCTCTTGACTCAATAGTTTAAGCAGAGTTATACGTTGTTATGATGCGAGTTTATTATTTTTAAAAAATATTGTTATTTTCGTAAAAGTGCAAGCAAGTTATTGAGAAATCTGATGTTATTTTTTTCAATATGGTATCCTCTGTTTATTTTTCAGCGATTTTTGGTTCCGGAAAACAACACGCAAAAAACTACTCAACTGGTTCAGCATACTGTTTACGTTTAAATTTTAACCAATTTCTTCATTTGATTCTTAAATCAAATGACACAATTTGAGTTATAAGGTGAAGCTGAACCATATCATTAAAAAAAATATTTGATTTTCGAATCAAATGTATTTTTTTAGGCATTCGATTCAAATTTTAGAACTCTTAAGCTACGAGTTACTAGATATGAAAAACTTTGTAGGCTTGTTAAACACTTTCTAAAATATTTAAAAATCGAAAACCCAAAAATTTTGCAAACTTATATATTTTTTGTTTCATTTCAAAGTCAATGTAAAATTTGAAAGCTTCAAAAACGGTACTAAAAATAACATTTTGTTATTTGTTTTGACGAATTATCTCCTTCCATATTATGAATTGCATGAAGTCAATGTTACTTACATATACTACAACAGATACTTAATTTATATGGAAATTAATTTATAGTAATATAGGACATAATTTTTAAGCACCGTCTTGAAGAAGAATTTAACAAAATAAATATAATTTAGAAAATTTATAACAATGGCTAAAAGGTAAATCAAAGAATACGAAATTGAATAAAATTTTTGATTTTTGATTTTAGTTAACCTTCTACATAATTAATTTGTCCAACTATGTTTGATGTCACATTTTTAAGCATATTAAATTTCTCAAAAGTGACGTTTACGTCACTAAGCAATTCACACTTCATAGTGTTCACAATTGCAATGAGACAAAATTAAAAGGTGTCAAATTATACAACTGTGAATGCACCTTTGTTGACGTCTTAATTTTGGTTTGTAAAAAAACTGAAAGTAAGCATTTGAATCTGATTATGAGCGAAAAAAGGATAAGCTATTGTTGGTGCCAACAAATGTCCTTAGATATATTGCTACACAGTTGCAGCAAGTATTTGTGCTTGCAATTAAATGTAAACAGCTGATTGCGAAGTAACTTCATATATGTATTTTAAAAACATTAGAGAGGGCATTTTTAATTTTATGGACTTATGGTTATTTGCGTTTATATGGGAAGCAATAAAAATACAAGTTAGTTATCACTTGTAAAATAATTGCAAAACTATAATAAGTTAAAAAGTTTTTTGCAGTATAATAATATTTTTCATCTGGCAGTTATTTTTGGGTTGACATATTGAATTAACCATGTTGTAATTTAAAAAATACCCTAAGACATCTAATACTAAATACAAAGCACTAACTTTCGGAATCATTCGGCATTTTTATTTTTTTATGTGCCGATATTTGTTTTTCGAACAAACGGCGATTTTTTAAGTCCAATTCGTTTTTTTTTTTTAATCTCAGGCTATATTCATAAAATCACTGGTAATTTTTATAAAAATCACATGAAATATTTTGTAATATCTAATGAGATTTTACATGAATTTCATTAGGTTTAAAAAAAATATTATTTGCTTTATTAGAAACCTAGCAGTTGCTCTTCTAGGGAGAAGCTGTCATTTCCTTGAACGTAAAACATGTATTTTTTGAATTGCCGCTTTGGCCAATCAATTGTTTAAATCATAATTATACGAGTAAAGTAAATCTAATATATAATTTGTAATTTTTTATGCTTTTACTTCCTTAATCATTGATGGATAATTTTTACTTACTTGAAAGGTAATTTAACATATACTATTTATTATCATCTTAACAACTAAATTAATCAAGTGCTTGTTTCAATGACATATTATTTCATATAAAGAAATACAATCTATGCTAATTTATCATTTATTTTTAAAAAATATTAAATTATTACAAGTCACGCCGACAGCTGAAAACAGCATTAACAGCAAGCTCTACTGTTAGACAACAATGCGTTAGAATCATATGTGCAATTGCATTAATACAAAGGAAATTTACTACTGCGTTAATTGAAAATCGTTTACATTTTAAATAAGTACTTCTTCATTCTTGAAATTTTTTCGAGACTAACACATGTTTAGATCTTCTTTTTTTTTCAATGCATTTTAAATGCAAATATAATTTGCTCATTAAAAGTAGAAATGAAATTGTCTAAGTAAAAGCTATGACCAGCACTCACAATGTTGCTATCGATCATTTTGCTATTCATCAATTGGAAATGTAAATAAAAATATGTAGTCATTAAATAATCATAAAATAATGAAATAAATAAACAAATATTGCGATTAAGATATTCGCGTTCTTATCGGGTTTACTATAAGCGACGCATGTGCGCAACATGGTGCTTTGCCGTATAGCGTGAAGATGTGGCTGCAGGCATCCGGCTCGCTGTGAATGCTTCATTGCATTTATTTTTCTTTACCACCAGCAGTATTGATATGCTAACTTAATATCTAGTATCTATTGGATAAATCACCTTTAATGTTCACTAATTGAAGTGCATCATTTTTTAGCCACCTAAGAATAATTTAATAGAAACAAGTACGTGTTAAGTGCAAAAATATGATTTAAATGACTTTTGCTTGCCAGCTAGTTCTTATGGAATTAATGTTGTCTTTACGATCTCTTAATATTTTCTTCGCTCAGCAGTGAGCAGCTTATGCAAATGTTTCATTCAACAAGTTATTTTTGAAAATAATTATTGCTCATCAATTAAGTTTCATAGTGGTGTTGAAACAATTTCTATTTAAGAAGTATTCGATTCGTTTAACCAAATTAAATTGCAATAATCTTCATTAAGCCATTAATTGATGTTTGTGTTTGTTCCAACAGTACGCATTGTAATAAAATGCATAGTTGAAAAATTTCTATTACAGTTTCTTATGATCAAAATCCTTTAAAATCATAAATTTTTTTTTTATTCATCACTTTCTTCTGATATATGTACATCTCCGCTTTACTAAATCTACAAAGATTTAGAGCATTTCATTTTGAACTTCTACTACTAAGCTCAAGTATATTGCACTGTGAATGATGAATAAAAGACTTCATATTAAGTAACCATTTCAACCATTGTTTTAACTGATCACTAGCTTGCATACCACACAAGTTTTGTTTCAATTCCAAAAATAGTCATATTTTTAAGCCACACATTGCGCGCTTAGGTCAACGAATGCCGTAGACTGTCCGGTGGCTAAAGCATTAAGTTTTGTGTTGTTGTATGCTAATCAGAAAACATCTGCATATGCTGAAAAGTCAAAATACTTAAGTGATACTTAGTTTCGAAACTGAAAGTATTTCAAATGCAGTTAGCAGTTTTATTGTTTTAGAGTTTGCATGTTTTAATGTTTTTCGCTTTGTCAATTTTGTAATAAAACTTAAAAAAAAATGAAGCAACTACACACCATAGTTATATGCGGCATTAGCAAAATTAAAAATTTTATTATTTTTGTTTTTTTACAACAAATGATATACGGTAAATTGTAAAACAGCTGAGTTGTTATAAAGGCACATAAATGAGGAACTTGTAATTCATTTTAATTACAATGATGTGAGTAGTAAAAAAGGTGCAATATGCTAGGTATATCTTAAAATTCAGATAAGCCGAAAAATATCAAACCTTAAAGTTACTGCAATTGTACAAACAGGGTGAGCCAATAGGTACATTAAAAACAAAAATAAATGTATACTACGCATATGATAACTAGTTCTGTGTGGTATGCAAACAAAACATTTCTATTTGCTTACTGTTCGGTACAGTGTGTGAATACATATCAGGCTTAGAAATTCTCACTAATCAGCTCAAAGTCTACTGATGATTCCATTTAGAAATGGATGAAACTAGTACATCTAGTACGGTTTTTTTTTTGTTTTGTTCATTATTATTGTAATGTTTTGGTGTAATCACACACGATACAGAACAATAAGCTCAGTAAATTAATTTTATGTGTCACTAGTGCAGTTTCTGGAATATTAGGTAAAGTTTCGAGACACAGAATGGGTGCAAAAATTTCGATTTCCAAATGGCGGTATAGTTAACCAGAATTTAAAAATATATTCGTCAATAATTGGTCCAAATTGATTACGTCTGTACCTGAAATAGAGAGTGACAATTCATCCACATCAATAATTGGTTGATTCCTTTTTATGAAATCAATGCATGAGTGACCAGATTAATTTTGAAATTTTTGGCTTCGTCAATAAACAAAGCACTCATTCCTGGAATACTTTCAGTTAGAAGTTTTGAAATACTTATTAATTTTAAGCTACTTTTTCTAATGTTTCATTGCAAAAAAAAAAATAAAAATTGACTTTCGGGCCATTCTGTAAATACGGATGTATGACTTAAGCTCTTAAATAAACTTTTTAAGAATCCACTCATATTTTTTTATTATTTAATTTAATGGATAGTTTAATTTTGCTATTAGCTAGAAAAATTCTAAAAATCATAAATTTTTTGCTAGTGCAATGTTTTGTAACTACAACTCTCCACTAATAGTAAATGTCAATATTTAAAATTTAGCAAAGATAATAACTTATGCTTAAGTGTCAGCTATAAAAAAGCGCACAATAAAACAATAAAATGGCACCCAATATGTAATTAATTGTTTGATCTTTAGTTATGACCAAGTTGGTTAGCTTAAGCTTAAACCGCAGCTGCTCATGTGTGCATGCAAAGGCTGAATCTCCCACACGTATATGGTAACTTGCACAAGGCTTATATGTATATACGTACATATGTTATGTTCTTGTTAAGATTCAAACAGAAAAAAACATTAAATACCATTAAAATTTGAATCTTCACTGATCGGTCCAGTTAACAAATTTCATAATACTGTGGCAAAAGTTTGAATCCTCATAGAAAAATTTAAAAAGAAGCAAGATTTTGCATACCAGATATAACGAAACTATCCAACTTACGGTGTGGGAAAAAGTTGATGATCTTTTTTATTTAACTTTAAAGTCCATGTCACAAAAATCATCCGATTCCCGACTATTTCAGAAGTTTTTGAGTTCCTACCAGGTCCTTGGCTTTGACATGAATTTCCGAGCATGGCCGACTCAATCACGCTCAATTGGCAATCTTGATTTGAAGGTATTCTGTATGTTCTCTGTGGGTTTTTAAAATTTAAGAAGAACTTTAATTGTACATTTCTAAAGGAACTTCATGCACCAATTTTCTATCTTATTCCGGCTTCAGATTAGCAGAAAACTCATATAACAAAGCCTTGTAAAGACTTCTCACTTTTAATTTTGAACACAACTCTTCTCCCAAAATTGAAATTTTCAGAATTTAAATTAATTAAGTGAATTTAAAAAAAGTTACAAAAAATTCAAATTCGGTGCTCCTATTGGGACACCCATTGTGCTTAAAGTACCTGAAACAAAAAAGAAAATCTATGATAAACCGTACATGCATCAGTCACACGTCAAAAACACACAATCACGAACAATGATAATAAAATAACTGTTCATTTTGTTATTATGATCACCTTCATAGATTTCCCTCACACAAACATTAACAGATTTGAGCACAAACACCCCAACAAGGTAATAATCGTTGCTATCACGCTGCTTGTGAAGAATTCACAATAGACAACAAGTCTATTGCTTACATTGTTGAGGTAAACACAAACAAATACAGCCTTAGTCGGGTGCTCATTAACGGGGGCGTAACCAGACAGGGATCGTATGCAATGATTCAACATAAACATGTTGTATTATGCTAACAGAGAGAACAACTTCACCAAACACCATAACAACATCACTTCAACTCGAGGTGTTTTCCTAACGCTAGCTGCGATGTTGGGTTCTAATGTTTTAAAATGTTTAACTTATTTTATTAGCTTTGTCAATACGTCGCAGAACCTCACTAGGTGTGCTTCGTATGAATAAAGTAGGCTAGAGTGGAGCGTTAAGTGACGGTTTTCATTAGTTTTTGTTGCTATTGTTTGCAAATATTAATACTGTTTACATTTTTTGTTTCTGTTCTTATTGTTATTGCTGTTGTAAATTCAAAGTGATTAAATTCGTTGCAAGTGCCAAATGAATCAGGAGACTAATTAAAACATAAATTAATAAATAAAAAATATTCAAAAAAACTAATTATAAACAAAGTACTAAAATATTTGCGTAAAATATTTTCCAAAATCCAAGTAATAAAAACCAATTTTTTTGCAGGGCTGCCAACAATTAAAATAATTTACTGTCAGTAATAATAAAAAATGTTACAAAATTCTTGTGCAACATTGTGTGCAGTAAGTGTCAAGCAAAAAAAAAAAAGTATAAAATGTGTCAGCGTTTTAACTAAAAATATATAAAATTTTGTTTTAAATTGTTTTTAAAGTTTGCTATAATTGGATTGTTAGTGCGCACCGTGGATGCGCAGACACCAAAGAAGGAAGAAAAAATCAGAGCTTACGAATTTGGATTTACAGTAGATGAGCAACAGCATCGTCACGAGAAACGAGGTGAGTTTCGCAGAGTGCTAACATTTTCTGAAGAAAAAGTTTATTTTTTAACTAGTTAGAAATATTGAAAATTGAATATTATTGAATTGAATATATACTAAATATAGAACACATGTCTGATTCAAGACCTTATTGTCATTAAGCCTTTTATTATTCATTTACTTGATTAACAATTCACTAAAAAAAAAATTCTCAGATTTTCTAGGATTATGAAATTTTTAAGTGAAAAAGTATGTTCGATGTACAAATGTATCTGTTTATATTTGGCAAAACAACCTCTTTCGATCTACGATAATAATTCAATACAGCATAAACTCCTTGCTTTAAAGTAAAGACTTACGCTGTATTAAATTATTACCGTAGTTCGAAAGAGTTTGTTTCGTCAAATGTCCACAAATATGTAGATACCTCATATTTCAATGTCATAAAAAAAAATTTAAAATCATGCCTTTTTTATGATAAAAAAGTTTCAGCATAATTTTGACCTCATTCCTCTGAACAAACAATTTTCCGAGATCACAGTACGGTGACTTATATTATAGACACCTTACCCCAGACTGTCGACACATTATTTTTTATATTGTTTCTCTGTTGGCTTGTTAGAGAACTGTTCTGAACCAGCATGCCAATGGCCACTGACTAAAAGAGCTAAAATTGGACTTACGCCAGATTGGATGAGTCAGTATGAAGATCCAAAATCTTAAAAATTTGAAACAAAAATCACAAAATGATTGAGCAAGCAAAACAACTGCAGCAACAAAGCAATAACACAAAGCAATAACACAGGTAATAAAATGCATTGAGTTTTTGTTGCTTTGAAGCCAACGCTAGCTCGCTTATAGCAACATAAATTGATATACATAGCCAGCTGATCATTCGCTGCATTATTGTTGTAATTTTATTGTTCCTTAGAGACAAAATATTGTTTTGATAACAAAAAATACTAAAAAGTTACAAGTATCAGTGGAGGTAACCTATTATCGGTTGTTGTTGCGTGTTATAATTGCATGCATGGAATCTTGGCATTAAGTTTTTAGTGAAGTACATAGAAGATAGATCATCATATTCGCCTGAGAGCCTAAAATATTTATTTTTACCATTTGTGCATATGGGCCAATATTCACAAGCTCAATGAAAATACGGTCATTGAGTCAATTTGATCTACAAAAGATCGACTGCTCAGCTTTTAGAAGTTTCTTTACTACCATTCTTTTCATAGCTACCTTCGTGAATAATTTTATAACGACACATAGAATGTTGATGCCTCTTGCTCATGACTAATGCTTCAAGATCTGCAGTTGAATGATTATTTGAGTTACAACAAGTTGGACTAGTGACGCTCTTAAAAACCAATAAATATTCTAAAAAACTCCGCCAACCGTAGTCCTATATATCTGAACTCGGTTTTATTTTCCTCATTTTAAGCAAAATGATAGTTTTGACTAATACTTTTATTTGTAAAAACCACCAACGACATCAAAATATTTAAATTTAATTTTATATATTGAACTTTGAGTTTTGCGATTTTGCTAGTATTTTCTCTTGTAGGTAGTATTGATGATATACCATTATTCATTTTGTCTTAAGTCGAACCACTGATGGACTATATTTTGTGTTACATCATCAACTACACTGAGAAAAGAGAATGTTTCCTTTTAAAAATGTATTTGATTGTAAGATTCTTAAAATATTTATTAGCTACCAACAAATGTTCTTAATTGCTCTTAATTGGAAATAACAGTGTTGGTTATTGAGCCAAACATGAAATTTTATTGTGTCGATTGATTAGATTGTATTTGGTAACCCCATTTTTATTCGATTATACTTCACATTAATATCAACATATTTAAGTAAAATATTATTTCATTGCATTCTGCTCCGTACACAATTCAAGTTTTATGATTTTGTAAATGCCAATGGCATCGAATGTAAGAATGTGATGATATGCGTAAATATCGATTTATTTGTGAATCGATATTTAAAAATGCTGGATTTTTGTTCATCGTTTTTAGCTAGATTGATATTAATAGCGTTAGCGACTAAACAATATTTCCCACCAAATTTTTTTTTTTTGGTGATTTTTAACATGTGATCAGGGTTACCGAGTAACCGGGTTTGACCAAGCAAGACCCGTTATTTCATGTCAGAGCCGAAGGCCAGGTAGATCAGACGATTTTTGTGACATGGACTTCAAATCTTTGCTTAACAAAAAAGTCATGAACTTTTCCCAAATTAAAAAAAAAAATGATTCATATATTCAAAATAATTATCATGAGAAATTTAGAAAAAATATTTTTTTACAAAAAAAGCACAGCATACACAATACAATTCATACAAATTTGAAATTTATTTATCTATTTCAACCATACAAACGTGCCGAGAGAAAGCAGCAAAATAGAGCTCATTTGATTGTTTAATTTTTTAGACGATCAACTTTAAGTTTGAAATACAGAAAAAATTCTGTAATTCTGTAAAGTGTATTTCTTAAAGTCTCCTTAATGTTGCTAATGCTGTCAAAATATTTTTGCAGTGTGGCGAGGAACTTTGACATATGTTTAAGTGGCATTTCATCTAAATTTAGCAATTTTTACTTTAGTCATGGTTGTTATATTAAGCGAATATATAAAAACATATATATATGAAATCAATCATATATTAATATCCCTCATAAAAATAAAACGCTATGGATGTATTAAAGAATTTTATAGCACCAAATTCAAAACGACACATTAAATGCTTTCGGTATGAGGTATTTTTCAGTATCAGCTACTCTTTTATTGTTTGTTTTTATGCACACTTTTATGCATATTTTATTTCTCAAATGGATTTAAATTAGTTTTGCTACGGGGTTCCTTTTAAGCAAATTTGCATGCACATGTTTATATCTACATACACATATATAGTTCTAGGCATTTTGTGTGGCTTGGTACTGGTACTGGTTTCTTTCATAAGTGTAATTTAATCAGAATTTTCAATGTGTGATAAATAAACTATCATATTGTATAATCGGTTTACTGAATACAAATATTGCTGTTGTTTGTGCAAATAAATGATTCTTTCGGCTAGGAGGATAATCTAGTTTGTGCTATAGTATATAGGATTAGGTTGCATTTAAACTTTTGAATATGATTTTAAGCGAACGTAGAAGTTGTTCTTTTGTCTCTACACACGTTAAAAAAATCTAAATAATTTTTTTTATTTTCATAATTAACATATTAATATTTTGATTTATCTATTAAGTGTTAAATGCTAAGAAATATCAGAAACTTTATTGCGCAAAAATCCATGAACTTGCTAATTTTTATGTTGCTTTTAAATATCTGTGTGGTGTTCTTTAATATTGTCAAATAACTTAAGCATTCAATAAAATATTAAATATTATTAAAAATATCCCCTTTAGGCAAATTTGACATGCCAATATTGCAAAATTATGAGAAAAAATTTGGCGCCATTCATTTCTGTTGCAGAAAAAAATCATTAAGAAATTATTACAATGTCTGTAGCGCAAAAATAAAATAAAACCTTGATGAAATGCACAAATTGATGACCACGTTAAGTATGGGGCTCTTTTTGCTGAGGTAAATGCACTAAAATAATAAAAAAACAAAACTTGCATGGCTTATCTTAGGTAAACTTGTATTTCAAGCAACATATGTCAATGCAAAAACAATAACAACACAAGATACTAAAAATAACCAGGTACTTGAAATACCTACAACAAATAAGAAACAGCAACTAAACTTATGACAACACCCAGTAAAGTTTATTGATGGAAAAAAAACGCATAGCAAGGCAATATTAATAAGTGAATAATAAAAATTTCTACCGAATTTGTTATTCACTTAATGGTGTTAATTAGGGTGAGATAACTGTTACTTAGATTCAGGAAGACCAAACAGAATTTCAGTGCGTTAACATTCACGCACAAGTGCTTTGCTTTTAAGTCGGCTATTTTTGGACAATTAAATAACTGACAAATCGCCGAATGACAAGTAGAACTCACTAAGTGAAAGTAATTTGCATACCACTCCCAAAAAAAAAATTTTTATTTTTTTATCTGTTTGAAGTTATCTTTAGTTGTGGTTCTATTTAGTCTTAATTTATAGTCCACACACCAGTTTCAGAGATGTATAAGGCTTTTTTTTATTATTCTAAATAGTCAAACTTCCAAGTTGCTATAATTACTACTTCAAGTGTTTAATACCGTAAATAAGGCTGGAATAAAATGCATTCCAAAAGTATATATTATTCAAAAACTTCATTCACTGATATAAATATCGAGAAAAAAAAGTTTTATGTATAAGCAACATAGTTGAAAATTGCACAATCAAAACAAATTGTGATCAGTGTTCCTATTTTTTCTAAAAAAAAAACTTTTATGAGCGGGACCTGGATAAGTGGGAACCTCTACAAGTGAGATTCACTGAGATCCTCTGAGATTTGATTTTTAAAGTTTTTGTTTGTTTTTGCCTCTATAACATGGGCTTTTCCCCCTATAGCTGGGACCGTTTAGAAATAACCTCTATAAGTGGGAAATGTGTGTATAATATGTTATTTTTAATTTGAATATGCACGTTTTATCGGTCTGAATATTTTTATTTGCGAAGCTGTATAAATGGGAAACCTCTTTAATTGAGACAAAAATTTTTGTCACTTGGAGATCCCAGTTATCCAGGTTTCACTGTATTGGATATGTTACCACCCAAACTAGCTTTTTAAGCTAAAAAGCTTAAACATATTACTTAATATATGTGAAAGCCCTGTGACTACCGAAGTCGGTGTTTTCATACTATAGGATATAAGCCCTAAGCCTCTGTCCCCTAGCACACACTAATATTTTTGTATAATTACTGTGGCAAGCAAGGAAAAAGTAAGATAAATACTAAATCAATTCCATTGTATGCTTGACAAGTGGGCGGCCTATGGTCAGGACTTCGTCTAAATTTAGGGTCGAATATAACCGATTGACCTCAAACTTGTGCAAAGTGTTGTCCTTTTGGATAGTATTTATATCCCAAAATATTTTGATTGACACCCTCTGTTTCGTGTAATAATTTGTATCCTGAACTATTTGTAAAAATCTTAGACCAAGTGCTTCGATAGATTTTTTAATGGCTATCAAATGGACGTAGTTATTTTTCGAAAATATGTGTACTGCTAGATATAAAGCATTTCTCACAGGGTATACACTTTCGATTTCCATAATAGTAAAATAATGAACTGATAATTATACGATTCGTAGTAGCTTAAGAAATGTTAGACAGTCATTAAAGACATTCGAATTTGTTATTTATGTCTTTTATAGCTTAATATATTATGGCACACGTTGAACCAGTTGGAACAGTTTGTTCTGACTTTTATTCGCAATCATATTTTTAATGTTGTCAAGTATAAATTAGTTGCTTTGAAGTGTTTTTGACAAAATAAGATAAAGCATTTAACAGATTTATGTCCATATCCGTTCAAGGTGTTAAAATATAAAATGTTCTATATTTGATGTGGAGATAATGTTTGAATTAAATTATACATTTAAATTAGATGGATTTAGATTAAAATTATTTTTGTTAACGATATTATACAGATTTTCTCATTCAGTTGCTCTTTCATATTGAGAGATTTATGATTTTATTGGTTTAGCATTCATAAAAAATCCATAGTTTGAGCAATAAATGATAAAAATGATAAAAATCAAATTTATTTTAATATTTTTATTTAATTTATTCAAAATTTTTGGTTAATATGACTGACATAAAACGTCTGCTAACAAGTGAATCTAATAGGATAATGTTAATATTCATTTATTCCTGCTGATTTTATGACCTTTTTAATGGTAAACGGCCGTATTATCATAACAAATATTTAATAATATTAAGATATTTTTTAAATCTTAAAAACAACATGATATTTAACATTGATTATAACAATACAAAATGAACGGAAACATCTGGTTGCAACTCAAAATATGAAACAAGTTTTTTTTGAAATCTGGATAATAAATTTTAATATATTAATGCTGTTTATCTGCGAGTCCTGTTAAGCCAGTTTGCTCGACATTCAAACGCGATAGTTTACGATTGTTTATTTAAAAAATTAAATCTCAAGAGAACAATGATTTGTGCTAATAGGAATATATATCAAGTTCTACGTTAAGAACAATTTTATTCAAAACATATCAATTGCAGCACAATGCCAAAAACATTTTTAACTTTTCGACCACTTTCACATATTAACAAGAGTTTTAAAAACATATTATTTCTTTATTTTCAGATGAACGTGGCATCGTTATGGGTGAATTTGGTTTCATCACTGCCGATGGGATCTATCACGTTACAGCTTACGCTACCGATGAGGAAGGCAAATTCCGTATTTTAGCAATGCGAAATTATCCTTATGAATCACCGCCTAGTAAGTTCATCCAATGTCTTATATTGCGCAAAATATTCAAATGAAATTAGAAAAAAAACTTAAAAAATGTTTCATATTTTGCTGAAATGCGGACATAAGTCATTGAACATCTTTATTGAATATTTTGGAACGTTATTGTTAAAATTACAAAACGAAAATTTACACCGTGCTATTTTCAAATGGCTATTCGTGGCTTTGCATTTTCTGCATCATTTTACATTTTTTATTTGTATTTTTTAATATTTCACTCCATAGTTAACACATATGCCTACATTAAAAATTCTAATAAATCTTTTTCAAAAAAAAATTTTAGAGACTGTTGATATGATTGTCAAGCCCAAGCCCAAGCCAAAGCCCGCTGCTACCACTACTATAACACCGCCAACAGCAATAAGTACAGCAACACTGCAAGCGATAATCGAGAAAAAAGTATTACCGAAATTCAACTTCAACACTGAAGGTTGTGCGGGATGTTTCATAAAGAATGGACCACCGAAAGATGTACCACAAATAGCAGAAGAACAGAGTGCAACGAAAACACCGATCCGACAATTATCACAACAATTACCACTAACAGCAGTTCGCAGTTCAAATGGAATAACGACCAGCCCAGTAGGAGGTAAAGTAGAAACTTTTAATTCCAAATTTCCGCAAGTATATGGAGGTCAAATTGTGACAACAGCTAATCGAAAAGCAATTGAAAATTCGATTTTGAGTTTATCAGCAAAGGAAGCTGATGAACTACCTCTGGTATTTGAAACAACAATAAACACACTTGATATCGATAGCGAAACACCAATCCACATAATACCAATAGTGCCATATACTGCCAATGTTGCTGCTTCAACTATAAATGAAGTCAAAAACTCAGCAACTGGTGGTAGAACACCGCTATCATATTCACCTACTCTTACTGCATTAAACGACATTAAAATCTTACCAACCACATACACAGTTGCAACACTTGACAAAATTCCAATTGAGTCAAAAACACAAACAACAACACAATTTACACCAACACTTTTAGCTACAAAAGATATTGCAGCGCCGCGACAGCAATTGACAACAACTCCGTATGCTGCGCCAGTGTTTGAAATAAGTGAGGAATTACCAGCCAGTAAAGCAATACAACCACAAACATATTCACCAACAATTTCGAACTCACCAACGACAAATGAATATAGTACAAATTTATTACCAACATTAGGAAGTATCATCATACCAAGGACATATAACCAGCCTAGCGTTGAAACTTCACCAAAATTATCAACAACACGTTACACAAATACACCAACATCTCCCGGAGTAAGCGATGCAAAACCTTTAACTAAACAAACACCAACAATACAGTCAAATACGCAAACGACATTTTTAAATCAAAAAATATCACCAGTACTGGCGCAATCAAATATACCCACAATTGATAGTACAAACACTGCACCAACATTAACGACAGCGGCACAACAATCAAAAAATTCAACAATAGCAATAGCAACACAAGCAAACACTCCTACACGTTACACAAATACACCAACATTTTCTGCACCACAAGTAGGAAAATTACCAACTCAGACTAATGCACCAATACTCGGAAAGTTCATTGATACAAACACAAGACCAGCAACTTATAGTACACCAATACTTTCATCGACTGGAAGACAGACACAGCCATTTTCAAACGGAGTATCGAAAAAGACGCCAGCAATACTAGGCAATGCTGATAATGCTTTCTCAACAGTAATGGACAATAACATTAATACCTTACCTACCTACGTTACAGCACCGGCAACGAAACCTTATTCAGCAATATCACCTTTCAGAACACCAGTAACTGCGTCAGGAATAAATGCAGGGGTACCAACAGCACATTCTGAGACACCAACAACAGACCGTTCGGTTGCACATACATCACCATTACTTATTAAATCACCAACAACATACACAAATCCAACATTTACACCAACAACCCAATCAAAAACACCAACACTTACACAATTCGTAAAGTCAGGTACACAAATTTAAGCATTTTATTTCAGATCTTAAAAAAAGAAAAAAATTTTTCAAAACTTTTAGAATAAAAAGCCGAACTTTCTCATGGCACCAAATTACACTAGTTTACACAAAAAATTTACCTTAGATGAGTGGTGATTTTTCTTACGTAATTTTTTCCCGCTCAATTCGAAAATCAATTTTAAAATTTTTTTATGAAACACTTTTTAATATACATAGGTATGGTAGTTTTCTAATTTTAAAAAATTTAATTAATTTGTTGGGCACATGCAAAGGTGGATTAATGTTTCGAGAAGCAAAATTGTCAAACAGTCAAAGTATGCGAACAAATCTAAGTCCCTAAAATCACATACCCAGGGGGATAGCAAATTCAATTTATATTACACAACATGCGGGCAAACAAAGTGACTGTGTATGTATATTTCTGTATAACATATCAGCTGAAACCACATACCTGGAGTTCAGATATGTCTACTTGCATTACACAAATGATACCTACGGAGAAAGATAAAAAATTTTTCTTGATCGTTTGAGCATCGTGTTTTCTTTCTAGTATTCCTAATAGACATCATAAGCTTCAAATAGTTGTTGTAACAAAAGTGCTTGCTGCTTCTGTTCAGTGGGTTAATATGATTACTTTCTTGAATTAAAGCAGTTTTTCCAATTGTGTCAATATCTGCTAATTCTTCTTTAGTTTTTAACTAACTTTCAGTCGGAGATACCTGATAAAATGCTCAACAGCAAGCGTACCAAGAGATTAAGGTTGAGAAACAACAAATACATATGTCAGTTCGTTCCGTCCACCTAAAAGGGAGAGGGGGGAGAGAGGCGAGTGAACGGAAAAATGGTCCTCGTAATATGAAATTAAAATTTATTTTTAGCATATTGGAAATGTTGTTGACCTTTTATACATAGTAAATGAAAGTAATTGTAGATAGATGTAGGTGCACATTTTCAAATTTCTTCGAAAATATATCTCATTTTCTTAGAGTTTTCCAGATGTCAAAGGTGATACCGTTTTGTTTTGTTGGTATGTAAATAAAATTTTCGCATGTATCAAAAAACACAAAATTTTCCGACTGTAGGTAGCGGCAAATAATCTGCTTGTCCCGAGCGCCCACTGTGCATGGTACTCCACTGGTCTTGGCCACAGGAAAAAAATTTTCTGAACTCATTGCATTTTTCGGCTTTGAACTTATTAAACATTACAACTTCGGCTTTTCATTAATTTTATATATAAAGACATAAACTTTAGAGTCAAAACGGCGTTATCCTAGGATGTATTTAGTAAAATAATATTATTATTAATGAATTTTTTATATACGTTAAATACCGATTTTAATAATTTAATTAATTGTCGGAAATTTAAAGAATAATTCCGACCCTAAATAAATTATCATTTTAAACAAAATTCTATTCGAAGGTAAGCCAGGCAGCCAAGTCACGACACAATCCCAAAATTCGCCAACGTTACGAAGTCAAATACCAGCCCCAGCCCCAGCTGCACCAGGAGTGAATCCTCAATCAAACGGTAAACAAACAACCCTAAACTTTTCTACCATTTCAATTACAAACTTGGACACAAACCTTTTTTATAGCACAAAGTCCTGCAGTATACAAAGCGGCCTCTGGCGCAAATGCAGCGAAGCCAATTGGTAGTGGTGGCGCACAGCAACAACCATTTTCAGGTAGCAGTGCTGGTGGACCCGGTTCAGACCTTGGAGGCAGCGCTGGCAATGTTGGTGGCACTGGTGGATTTGGTGGAAGTGGAAAGTCTGGTCCAAGTGGAAAGTCTGGTCCAAGTGGAAACTTTGGTCCAAGTGGAAAGTCTGGTCCAAATGGTTCATTTGGTGGATCTGGCGGCACTGGTAGTAAAAAACCTTCTGGCGATTCTGGTGATCTATACCGCTTCAAATACATACTCGACTATAATGGGCACACAGAAACAGGCTCACGCAATGGCAACAAGGTGGGTAACTACTATGCCATCGGTGATGATAATGTAGAACGCACCATTGAATATGTTGCCAATGAATTTGGTTATCAACCACGTATACGTTGGCGTAAATTAGATGCACCGGTACCATCAAAAGAAAATACGCTTAAGGAATATGAATTTGTGTGGTTTAAGGAGCAGTAAAAGTTTTTTTCGTGTACTTATCCTTGTATATATATGTATAGTACGTATGTATGTAGATGTGAGAACGATTTAATGCAATTTGTTTTATTTAATTTTTAGGTTAATTGTACTATTAATAAAAATAATTATAAAATAAAACAACAACGAAGAACTTTTACTTATTTTTGAATATATTGTGGACTTGTGTAGGAATAAAGGATCACTTTTTAGACTGCAAAATGCTAAATAAGAGTTCGTGGAGAAATGTTCAAGAATTGCTTTAAGCTCTTATCAGCATAAGAAAAAAATTTAATTGCTCTTTTTGAAAAATAAGTTGGTTGAAAAATATGTAAAATGTTTTTATGTAAATGTTTTATTTTTATGTTACTAAAAAAACTTTCAACGCGATACATTGCGATGTATCATGAAAAAATAGTTTATAATATCCGCCCTTACTTTGAGATTTTGCCACAAGAGTGTTTCAGCTTTACCTTCTAAGACCGAAATCAATTTTTCGTGATAATACTTTTATCTGATCTACGATTGTTATTTTTCAAAAGCACAGTGAAATTATTCCAATTTCCAGGAAAACCTATGGCAAAAAGAGCTTCAGACGACTTAAGATATACGATGTTAAGGCGATGTTTCCACTTCTTTTGGAGTATGTATTTATTTAGATCTCAGCAGTGTCAAAAGCTGGAAAGATAATTTTCTCAAGAACAAATACTAAATTTGCTTTACCGTCATTTATCTCAAGGCGACTTGAGCTGTTTATCTTTATCGTCATTGAAATTTATATATAATTTCAGTTCATTTTGAAGGATATGTCATTTTAATGAGAGAACATCAGGCACAAATGTTTTGAAAGCATGTGTACATATGTATATCAATTATTTAAATAGATTAAGGTTAATAGAAGCTATGAATTTTTAAGGTTTTACTGAAAAACTTTTTCCCCTGTTACAGTTGAATAATTTCTCCCCCTATGTAGCTTGCAAAAGGTTTAGATTCTGTAACTTTTATTTAATAATAACGAAAAGACACGACCTCTCAAATTTCGTTATGGGCCAAACGTGAAAGGTTTTTCGCTGATATATTTTATTCGTGACTTTTGGCACAGAAAATGCGTCTTATTTTTAAAAATCGTAAAAAATTGGTTAAGACTTCCAATGTCTTGTCATTATTCTTTCTTTTGTGTTTTGAAAATTTAAATATGTGCATATATCTCCTCTATTAAAAGACCGCAGCCGTATCCAACAGTATTTCCTAATGAAACCTAAAAATTCCTAAGAAAATTTTACATATATAGTAAAACTAAAGGGAAACGATATCGTTTTCGTATTTAACATATTGTACTCGTATATTTAGATTAAACAAACAATGAAACACTAATACTAATTACATACAAGATTATTAAAATATTTACAGTTTCAAAAATCTTTTTATACAAAGATACAGTAGGTATGAATGTATATGTTTGATTTGTTTTAATTAAAATTTTAACTATCAAGTTATTTTCTTTTTGGAAATTTTACAGCATTACATTTAAGTTTTTTTTTTAACTCTAATATTCATAGATTCTATAAGAGCGTTCATACATTTAGGAAATATTACAGGAAAAATTTTTTCGTATTATTGCTAAATTACACTACAGCAACTATTGATTGCTTTACAAGATCTTTTCTTTAAACATTTAAGCATAATTTTTATGTATTAAATATTCAGAAGTTCTAAGCTTATCTAAAATACTTTAGTTTTATCTTTATATAAATTTGAATAGTTTATAATTACATTTATAAATACACATATAAGTTTTATAAATATGTACATATTTTATTAGATTTTTTTTTATTCCACACTTAAGTTACTAAAAGGGTTTAAAAATTTTACTTTGAATCTTAAAATTTTCTTTTTGGAATTCACATTTATCAACGTTCTTAGTACAATATATTAAAATTTGGGAGCGTAGCCTTAATACAAAGGCATTTAAAAGGTTTCTTAATGAATGGAGGCGTCCTTTTGCGCAAACTCTTCATTTACGGTTAACAGCAATTAAAATTCGATTTCCTTTTGTTTGTTATTTGGTTTAATGGTATTTAATGTTGAAAACAATTCATGCTTTCATAAGTTCTTCTTAGGTTTACACCTTCACACCTACACTCCACATAGGCTTTGATTTGTACATAAGAGTGGAGCGAAAACAATATTTTTTTATCAATCTTGCTGAATTTGTTTTAAAATAATTTAAAAAAGGATTTTACATACAATTTTGAGTATTTCCGTATATTGAAAAGTTACATAAGACACATACATATCTATACGAAAATTGGACAAAAATTTGTTTTAGAACTTCAAATATATATTTATATAAAGCTTAAGAACAAATAATATCAAACACTCAGATTTTCATATTTCGCATATCTATTGTTCGCACCACAAGGAATGATATTTTCCAAAACTCAGTTTTAATCTAGGTAATATATTTTGTTTTAACATTAGCTCAGTTAAATAATGTAACATTTGCGGAATAATTTTGGAGCAGCAAAAATTTTGCAAGGATTTTTAGAATGAATCCATAATGGTGACATAGGTAGTCAACATCGTATACTCTAAAAAATTTATTTATTGTCAAATGTTACTAAAATTGATTTTAATGAATTTCAGGTTAGTGGATCCCATGTGTCCTTCCAAATTTAAACAACGCCACTCCAATCATTTTTCCCTTCAGTAGAAGGAAATGTTATCAAAATTTCTTGTCAATTGAACATCGGAAAAGACTGAAGTTTGAAAAAATCAAATTTTCCGAAATCGGGTACGATTTCAAAGTTTCTTCAAGTATTGACGAAAAAATTAACGGAATTTCTCAAAATCGAAACCAAAAACTTTTCGATCCACTCTTTTGTACACCCAGTTGAAAATTTTTTACGCAATGACTAGGGCACAACTAACTTTATGTAAAGAAATCCCCAGTATTTGACTAGTAGAAATGAAGCTTTATTCAGCATATCCCATCATTTTGTGCAGAGCCATCGCAAACATCTAAACGTTTGCTTGGTTTTGCCTTACCGAATATAAAGTCTGTCAATTGATAAATTATTTTTGTTGATGACCTCCAACCTAAAACGAGATGATATCACGTAGCAAAAATTACTTTAACTATTTAGAATATAATCCTCGGATTTTTCGTTTTGTGTTTCGACTTAAATAATGAGATATACTACGGCAAAGTTCTAGCAACAACTCTCAGTTCAATGTTCCTGAAACGCATGTCTCATTCAAAACACAATTATGATTCTTTATCCACAGCAAATTATGGATTACTATTCTGGTTCAAAATGTAATTACGATGTTGCACAGAAATAGCTTCCGTAGAGTAACTTGGTTATTCTATTTCATTGACCTTTTCTTTTTCAATCCCACATACTTAGCTCATTACTTTTTCGACTAAATTGTACATTTCCAACTGGGCTTATAAAAAAAAATTTATTATTATTTTCTCTATTTGGTATGTTGATAATATTTTGATTTTTTTTCATATTTATTTCTATTTAGTATACATATAATATAATGTGTACCTGTTTCAGGTTCGGCGACAAAAAAGGGGGTTGTTTGTTTCGATACGATTTAGTTTAATTTTGTTTGGTTTGGGGTTGGTGGTTTCGTTAAAATGGTTTTTCACATCCTTCTCGCTCCTCCTGGGGGATGGCATATGCTGAATGATGGTGGTGGCTCGATGACTTTATGCCAAACTTTTCAAAATGGTGGCATCATTTTAAAATCGTTGGCAAACCCGGTGGGTTCATTAAGCGATTACTGACAACGATAGAGTTAAGATTGCTGGCAGCACCACCCATGCCCATGCTGACACCCATGCCAACACCAACACCGACACCCAAGCTACCGATGCCACCAAAACTGCTGCTACTCATGCCATGTGGTGATGTGGGGGTGGCTGTTAGCGTAGCGGTAGCAATATTTAAATGATTATTGCTACAGATAAGACCATTACTGCTACTGGTGCTATGGTTGTTATTACTGTTGGCATTATTGGCACCACCGCCACTATTACTACTGGGTGTATTACTGCTACTGCCACTAATATTGTTGCTATTCGCACTGCTGCTATTTTGCAACTGCTGTTGCTGTTGCTGCTGCTGCTGTTGTTGCTGTTGATGATGATGATGGTGTAATGCAACATTGCTGTTGTGGGCTGCCACTGCTGCCGCCGCTGCTGCATGGCTGCTGCTGCTGGCAATGGGGTTGTTTTCATATTAGAAACCACCCCCAGACGATGATGGTCATGCATAATGGGGATATGAGCTCAAGTGTGGTGCAACATGCGATGGCGTCACATGACCCATAGAATGGGGCTGATACAAATTCGTCGCGGGATTACCCCAATTGCCCCAGGATGCCGCTGAAGGGAATATCGATGCTGATATAACATAAAATAGAAATTGGGAAAAAGTCAGCGATTTAAAAGTCATCGAATCTTTATGTAGCACTCACCTGATGACGATGCCATGCCATGATGTGGGCTCATAAAAGAGCTTAACTTGGCGCTGTGATGATATGGTGTCATAAATAAATCACTTTGATACTTGTAGGTGGGATCACTGGCGGCTGGCTGCGTTGCAGCTGCTAGACCTTGAAAGTCGAATTTATAGGCGTATCTTTTACCATGAACCTTTGTCATGATATTTTTGTCATAGTAATATCTGTAATAAAAAATAAATAAATTTTTGAAATAAATTTTTTCACCGAGTAGCTCTTATCATTGATCTTGATTAAAATGATTATGAATGAGAACTATAGTTAACGGATACCTTTTATTTCCTGGCGAAATATATTCTTTTGTAATAAACTTACTGTATATATTAATTGAAAGTATGGAATTATAAAAAATTAACAGCCAATAAACACAATTAGTATTAATAACCGCGACAAGTATTTAAAATTTTTCAGTAAAATATGCAAATTTTTGTCATAAAATAAAATATTCAATTTGAAGTTTGACATATTTAGTATCGTGAATTTATTTCCCCTTTAAAAAATGTTCTATAAATTTTCTCATAAAAATTCATGATTTTGTCAAAAGTTGACAGAAGTCTTAATACAAATACTTAAGTTCGTCTTTAAAAGTTGAATGAAATTTACACAAATTTAAAAATTTAAATAAACCAACTTGCTGAGCGTAGCGTAACAATAAAATTATACATGTGGTTAATTTGCATTTTAGACTCGGAAACTGATAGCACCAGGGTCGTTTTTACACTTTGTGGCAACTTTTTGTTGAATATTGTGAAGTGCTCTTTTGTTATATATTTTTTATTTTTAAAATTTTCTAAACTATAGTTCTTAGTTCTAGCTTTAATTAAGCATACCATGTAAGAGAATTTTCAGAAGAATTTGCATTTTACAAACTTTAAAATTTCCCTAATATTCTGAACACTTCGTTCAGTTTCCTTGATTTTTTTGAGGATTTTTTGGTAAATCTTTTTTTTTCCAAATGTTGTACACCACTTATGATTCATTTTGCGCTCAGTCCTTGACCGCTCAATAGAGTCTTCCAACGTTTAGCAATTTCTAAGCTTAGCAGACATGCAGTTTCAGATATGTAATGAATAGGGTTTTAGCTTAGGGTCAATACCCCATACGAGCTTAACTATTATCTTTCAAAAATTACAAAAATGTTTACCGTGAGCTCATTTTTAAGGTACTCGTATGTAATTAAATAAGTAATGCAAGAGTTAAATCATGAGCCACCGCGTGGTATGAAATTCATGAAATTTTCCTTAGAAATCAGTTGAAAAACTAGCGAAAGACAACCTTAACCGAAAGTTTTTGTTGTAATTTTATTTTTGATCTTTTATTGTAAATTGAGTTGTTATTGATGATGAAATTGGAACTGCAGCTCACATAATTCACAAAAGTTTTTATTTTAACAATATTTTTGAATACATATATGAGAAACCTATCTATTTTACCTAAAGGCATAATCATATTAAGGATCAAAAACTAAAAATGAGTTTAAGTCTAAATAGTAAGTTGCCTTAAGATTATTAAGAAAAAATATGCAAAAAAGTTTGCTGTGAAATAATATCAGAATTTGGACGTGATTTTCATTTGAGAAATTGCTCAAAAATTTATATCGCCCAACAAAAAATTTTTCGAACGTTTTTCATTTGTGAACTTTTGTTTCAAAATTACCCAAAAGACACATACAAAATGAATCACCCGAAATTTTTACGAAACTTAAATTTTTTTGTGGGCGATTCAACCTTCACCTACATACACAATATTCTGAAACGTTTCTTACATCAGTAAAAATCTCCCCTGACAACTAGTTGCTTGCGTAGCAAATAGACAGACTTCCTGGAATATACATATGTACATATTATTCAAGTAATTCTTTCCCTTATAATGTGTGAACTGCAAACAATAAATAATTACAAAATAATGCACATTATCAACATAAAGTCAACATTACGACACACCATTGTTTTTGCCACTGCTGAAAAGCAATTAAAGCCCAAAAACAAACAATAGTCTGGGAATCGTTAATATACAAATACGATAGTATATGCATGACCTCTGCATTCCAGCATTCACTGTAATTAAGGGGGAGGTACTGCCAACAAAAGTCAATTTCTTTTATATGCGTAACTCAATTATTGTGACGTAAATTCAGTTGATAGCTAATTTTTTATATAAACGTAATATAAATAAGAATAAAGCAGCAAAATGAAAATCAGGGTTAATAATTGCACCGAAAGAAAATGTTTCATCAGAGTGAGAATTTTTTTAAAATCATTAGAACTTGATGCTTAATTGCGAGAAATTTTATCAGCAATTTTAATTTAATTTTTTAAACTTTTTTTTATTAAAAACAACAGTTTTAATTATAAAAAAATGTGTTGCTATGGATTTTACCATGTTCTTCTATCATATCAAACTTAATTGATAAAAATGAAAAAATCTTTATTTTTTTTCACTTTGATTGCCAACATCTAGTGACATCGGAGCCATACCATAGAAAAAAAGTCTCCAAAAAAAATAATTGCAACAAAAAACAAAACAACACCAAAAAGCATTGAAGACCACGACAATGAACAAAAACAGTTGGATGAATGCGAAATGAAAAGACTGACAAACTGGTACATGACAGAATGGACCATCAAACCATACTGGAAGAGAACTGAAAACAAATGCAACAGCAGCAACAACGTCAGATCGAAAAAATATACGATGAATTTCCGGTCCAAGTGAATGAAATGAAACGAATTGAATTGAAATGAAATGAAAAACGTTCAACAGCATCAGCAACAGAAAAAGCAAAACAAATAAAACAAAATAAATTTGTCTGCCAAAATAGAAAAATAAATGTTACACTGGAAAAAATAAATATGGCGTAACCGTCTATTGAGCGAATTTTTTCTTTCGGCCTCTGACAACCAGCCTCACCACTACTAAAGCAGCTGACGCTTAGATAATCATGTTACTTCCCGAAAGAAATATTTTATAACAGGAATCAAACGGGATGATGTCATTTGCATCGCTGCCTCCCTGACTATTTGCTTGTATGCCTAAATTTAGGCAATGTATGTAGGTGTTTTTTTCACGTTTTTTCGGAAAAAAAAACTGAATGAATAAGAAATAATTAAAAGCGTTTTTTAGAAGACACCAGTTGGTTATTTTTAATAAAGTATTGAACTAATCGATTAGAAAAGCCGCAAAATTGACTTCAGATATTACCACCTCTCTAAAGAACGGTGCCTTAGACAGTTTTTGAAAAAAAAACGGTACCGCTATGCCGATGAGCAAAGCTCGAAATGGATTTTGATCGGTCAAGAAGATATAAATATTTTAGACTGTATGAGAGTACACTTTTCATATATATTTTAGGATAATATGAAAAGGTTGATATTGAAAGAGATTTACAACCAAAAACAACATTTGGTGCAAATCCTTAATTATTTAAAAAAAAAAACCGTCTGTTCTTAGTATGTAGGTAGCTACAAAATCATAGCGTATAAGTGATAATGGGCGTAGAATCTATTTTCGCAAATGGACGTATGTAGCTATCATGAAAGGATATTTTTATTCAATGAATTATTTATTATCTTGCGTATATTATTTTATAAAAGCGAAACAGGATGGAGTCTACTGAAAAATGAATTATTATATTATTTCAAACTTACAGTCTGAAAGGATATATTATAATGCCTTTGAAGTAGAAAAGTCAATAGTACTTCATGGACTCAATGGTTAAAATTTATATTTTAAACTTATTCGGTTTTTTATTATTATGTACTACTTCTGACAATAACTGGAAAGAGTCGCAGAAGTTTTGTTCTTTTCGGATCATTCAGTTGCCATACAAAATGTTTTTTTTTTATTTTTTGTTTTTATTGATTAAATTCTTACATAAAATTGCGTTAATGAATAAAAAAAAATCAGTCAATTAACATGACTTTTATTGTTTCCATTTTTTTTTTTTTTTGTTTCTGTCGCATGCGGTTTTAATTCATGTATAAGGACGCTGCTCAAATCAATCCATTTAAAACAAAATTAATATGCGCAATAATTTGCATTAATTCAGTTTAAAAGTTCATCCTCAATCACAATGAACAATTATGACAGCAAAATTTTGGATCTTTTTATTAGGTATAGAAAATTTAATAAAAGAAAAGTTTTGATACTAAAAAATTAATAGAACAAGTCCGTGTCTACACACATTTATGCTTTTGTATGCAGGTTTTTTTAACTGACAATAAGTCTATATTTGAATTTTTATTGAAACTGCACTCAAATGGCCTAATTTTGAAACTATTGCAAACCTTCCTCAATTATTCTGATAAGTTATAGAAATCGTCGTATTTTCAATCTGCTCAAGCGTTAAGTTAAAGAAACAAACATAGTCAACCCTTTCACTGCCTTCGATCGTTAACTAAAAGCAAACAAAATCAATAGCAAATCAATCTTAAGCCATTTAAGCTGACAAGACAATCAAAACAAACAAAACCCAAGTTAAATCAAATGGACCAAATGAATGCAATTCCGACAAAATCAGAGACGAAAAAGGATTACAGTAAATTTTAAGCTGACTGACACATTCAAGTGTCCAAAGGACACCCACACAAACACAAATATAAACACACATGAATAAACATTTCAAATGAACCATTAACACTCCGGCCTTATGTTGTTATCATTCAGCTTAAATTGTTAATTTGCACCCAATGAAGAAAGGAGAATTCTTTTGAAAGCTCAAATTTCTTTGTAAATAAAATCTCACAGAGGTATGTATGTCGACACAGGCAGTCAAGCAAAAAAAAAAAAAAATCGGCAAGGATACCAAAAGACATACAAACAAAATCAGTCAGAAAAGGCGTTAAATTGAGATGAAAACACATGAGAAAAAAACAAAATAAAGGAAGACACTAAAGACGCATTAGCATCCTTTTTAGACAAACACACACAGTACAAACGGCAAGAAAATGCATAAAGAAATTTACACACATCAACACTTCAAAGTGTTGACAATCAAGTACATCGTCATCAGCAACAAAGCCAACAACACCAACATATCTACACACATACTATATGTATATGGTTAATGTTGTCGCTTATCGCTGTCAACTCCTTCTTTTTTTATTTATTTATTTCTTGCACTTTGAAAGTGTGAAAAAAAATTGTGTTAGATAAAATTGGCATAAAAATCCTTTTTCCACTTGAATTGTCAACAGAGTTACTTTTAGCTTTCTAATATTTGCATTTACATGAATTAGGATTGTATGCGTTCAAATAATAACTGCAATTGACAGTTGATTTTTTATATTTTTTTTTATATTCTGTTCGAAAAGGGTACAAACGACAGGGCCGCCGAAAAAAGTCCGTGACCGGAGCAAAAACCAGATCGTATGAGTAAAACCTATAGTGGAAACGAATAATTCTATGGGTTGAAACCTTTAGACCTAAATATAAGAGATATTTAGTTTTTATGAAGATAAGTTGGTAGGGTATAAACGTTTTCATCGTAAGTCTCAGTATTTTGTAGACAATCTCAAGTTATGTTTGTTTACGTAACTAAATAATTATACATACATATTTCAAAATAAGCAATTATAAAAATTTAAGACACATATTTTCCAAAATTTGTTTTTAGCATTGGCATTTCTCGAAAATATATTTTAAAGCTTGCGATTTGAAATGAATAACGTTCCTTAAAAGTTTTTTTTTCAAATCTTATTAGCGGAAAAAAAAAACTTTTACTTGTGATTGCACTCAACTAAGCTATAAATAAAATTTTAAAACCAGTGGGTGGCGAATCACCCACAATACCTTATACATATAATAACGAATACAAAATGTTGCTACCAAATTGCAATTACATTTCACAGCCTGTCTGATTTTTCATTTATTTCGTGAATCGTTTTCGCTGTATAAACAAAACATAAAAACAAATTCCTTTATTAAATTTCATTTCAATTTCGTTTTTATGGGAATAAGGTTTTAGTTGCATGATTTGATTTTGCAAATTCAGAAAACTTTATCACAGATAACTACCAAATAATCGTTTGGATACCGACGGGGTAGCAAACTGTGACATATGACATATGCCGCCTACTGGTAAATTCATTCATTTTATTGTGCAAATATCATATAAAATAGTCCAAAGGGACGCATAAATCGTATGGACAACCACCGAAATGTAAAGAAACTAAATGAAAATAAGAGAAGGGAAACTTCAAGAAAAAAAAAATACAGCGATTACGGATAAACCAAAACAAAAATGCTATAAAAAAGGTCCGTAGTAACTAAATAAAAGAAAATCTGAGTTTATTTTTGCCACAAATTCACCCAAAATAGCAGCATTCAGCACGTTATCAGGGAAAGCTAATCACGTTGCAGTTGCTTTGTTACAAAATGCAACAAATTACGCACATGTTCAAAATCAATCAATCAACCATTAAAGCGAAAAAAAGATCAAATATACCAAATTAGCAATTTGTGGATGAAAAAAAAAACACCAGCAATGTCCTTAAGAATTCAAAACACAAACAAACTATGATTGTCAATTAAGTGTTAATCAATGGATCAAGGGCAATAGAAAAATAGACACAGTTTTCGCTCATTAGAACATCCGTTCGTATTTTTTGTTCCAATAACTTATTTTTAGCATAAACCTTTAAAAAGTTCTTTCTATTGTAAATTCAACCCTTAAACGCACTCTATAAGGGTACTGCAGTTCACAAAACTCTTAGCCACAACATAAAATCTTTACTGCTATTGTCTGCGTTTTGTTTGTCACAAATTGGATTAGTCACACTCAATTGTTATTTTGTAATTTCAAAGTGTTTTATGAGGACTCTGTTCTTTTTTTCTATTATCTACTTGTAGGCATTATATTCAAATACATTTTCGAAATCATTTACCTTAGCGCACGACTCAGCTTATCATAATTCATATTTGGTTTTGATTTTCGTTCACCCCAACGTCGTGCAACTTCATCTGGATCTGACAATTTGAATTCACCATTTGTACCTTCCCATGTTATGCAGCCAGCGTTGCTTGAATCGCTTAAAAGTTCGAGCAGAAATTGCCAGAGTTGAATTTGTCCAGAACCTGTTGGGAAAAAGTTTAAAAATTTAAATTAATTTATGCTGAATTTATAATTAATAAATTTTTCTTAAAATATTGTCCCTATCGGCCAGCCCTATCCGAGTTGATAGGGGGTGAAATTCCTCTGGGAGTAGCTTTTGATGTCCCACGAGAGAGAACTTTGTTTTCACATCAAAATAACAGGTGATAACACATTTGATTTGGGTAGCTCCGTACATTCCACACACCTTAAAATAAAACCTAGGCCAAATACTCACAAATGTCACAGTGTCGGCATATCACAATTAATATTTCGGATAAGTAATGTAAACTTTATTAAAAAGATTGTTAAGCTACATATCTGGCTTTCGGTTTAAGCCAAATCAACCCAAAGTCGTGACTTAGAAAATACAGGACAACAGCAATAGATTTGACTCATTTATCGAGTATTAGCTTTCATCACCATGTCCATTTTCAATGGCAACTTTGGCGTGGTGTGCGAAATACCAACATTTTCGTTATCATGATGGATTTGTGAAATAGTTCCTTGCCTTTCATATTCATCAGCAATATCCTTGTTCCCAGGCACCCAAATAGGCTTATACTAAAACGTTAGTCTTCTTGATAAGAGACGTGTTGCATTTTAAGGTCGTTAATAAGCTAAAGAAAACTGAATCAATAGACTTTGTAGAAGCTTGAGTGTCCGAGTATCCCTTTTAGATATGCGATTTACTCTTTTAAGAACAATAGCTATAGCCTCTCACTTAGACATGTCACAATGGTCAGACAGCGTTGCAGCAAAGCTTAAGTACAGATTTTTTAAAGGAAATAACCTATTTGGCCAATATGTAAGCTTTGTGAAATAATACGACCATTTCTTCCTAGTATTCCTTACTTCAAGACACTTCTAGATGAAATGTGAGTCTTTAGTCCCACTTCTTACTGGGTATGAGTTATAAGCAATAAAACTTTGACTTTCAAATATTAAGTAAAGCACTTAACTTTTTAGACAATATTTTTGAAGACAATTCGATTGAACTCGTAATAAAAAAACGCAAGTTTCAAAAAACTAAGTTTCACAACAATATCTGTGTATGGCAGGCTAAATAGAAACAAGAAATATTCAACTACTTTACAAAAATATGTCAGGAATATTCATATGTACATAATACATGAATAATGTAACTAACTTTAATCAAAACACAAAATAAGATACATCTAGAAAATGCGCAGACATGAAAAGCAAAGCTAGCATAAATACAGTCCAAAGTAATAATGACAGACGAATCTAAAAGGCGGTTAAAATTAGTGTTTCCAAGCATCCGCATTACTTTCTAGTAGTCAATCGATCATTTTAATCAGTTTAAGTTTTTAACTTGTGGTTTTAACTACGTGGTCTTGAAAATTAGCTATCCTTAAGTGAAATTATGTGTGTGAACAACTTTACCAAGACTTGTGAGTTATTGTTCAAAATAAATAAAGCATTGATTTTAAAATTTTATGACGAGGTTTTTAATTGCGATACCATACAGCTACAGTTATTTTTTTAAGTACCAAATTATATAACAATAGGATAATGATTTAAAATTAATGCTAACCTGAGAATTTGAATGGATTATCTGTTGGAAACCATTTGACCTCCTTCGCTTCTTTGAGAGATTGAAAAAAAGGATGATAAAGAGATTAATGGTGTAGGAAATGTATCTTTTAGTGTAAGTAAATCTATTATAAAAAGTCATTTCTTCTAAGCTACCTAACAAAGTCATTGTACGGCATCAAACTATAAGGCTTATCAACTTACAATCCAACAAAAATTATTTTCAATTAAAACCTTCATGTTCAATGACCTTTGTTCTATGTAACATGAGCTTAAGCATGTTTTACTTTCATCCAAAATTGAAGGGCCAAAAATCATAATTACCCAAAAGTATATGCAAAATTCCAACTAAAAACTAAGAAAACAGAACACAAAACACAAATTAAGTTAACTACGTGGACGTGTCAAAAGAAAGCAACCATTAAGAAAATTAAAAATACAAAGGCAACAAAAACAAAAGTTAAGCAAAAAGCATACCCAACTACAAGCAAGATCAAAGAAACTAATTAGTTCCGGATTTTTTATTAAATTAACATTTTTGTACGCCAAGCCCGGATGACGATATTAGCAAAGTGTGGCTATACCGGCAACGAAGAAAAAAATTAAAATACAAAAAATGGCAAGGTAAACCCTACCCCACCACCTTGACAAAAAAAGAGAGATGGAGTGCTGCCGCCAATGCGAATTATAGCAAACTCTTGGTGCATTACTAGCTGCTTTCTATTAAAGTAAACTTGTAGGAGCTTCTTAACCCATTATATCGCTATTTAAAAAATTACTGATATAATTTTTATCGACAGCCAGATGTTGTTTAGTTTAAAGATGACACCATATAGAAGCAATTGATTTATAGCGGTCAAGTAAAATCTGATGGGCTTACGCATATGATAGCAGTTTCCTATGACAGTCCTTTTTTAGAAGTGCAAAGTGTGTTTTCGGTCATTAAAACTAAAAATGTGACTCATATAGAAAAATTTTTCAAACGTCATTTTATGGAGGGAAAACAAAACATTGAGTGATGAAGACTATAAAAATTGTTTCAGGCGTTGAAACCACAATTTCAAGAGATGAAACTCTTATTTTTCTCATACATAATTTTTTGTTCATTTCCTTATGATTTTCTAGGAAAAAATTAAAAGTTTCGAAGTAAATCTGCCTGTGTGTTAGCATGAATGTAAGGAACAGAAGGGAAAAAATTTTCCAAACATAAAATATATTTACATTTAGCGTTTTTCAGATTAAAATACATACATATGTATTTTTGAATGATCATCAGTAGAAACCGCCACCAGATACAGAAGCGTTCTCATTGGACTTAACTTTCTGCCACTTAAGCATTTTCACCTAGTTTCATCTTTAGACTAAATTATCCATTTGAAAACCGTTTTCTTATTATGCTATCTATTATTTTTGTTAGATTTTATTTGGATGCTCCTTCTTCTCCACTCACCACCACATATTTTAGTAAAAATTTAAAATTTTGTTCATCAAATTCATTTTCAGGCAAAAAAGTGTTAACAAAATAGTGAAGCAAACTATGTAAATATATACATATATATATTTAGAGCACATGGTACTATGGTACTGAGGTCATGCCACTATTAGCACTAAGTGAGTTTTTTCCTTAATTTTTTTATTCTTTTTGGTTACTTGTACTTACAAGTTAAAAGGCGGCAACTTGGCAAACTTTTGAGTTAAAAGGAAAATTTGAATTTTCGCCAGCACACATGCATACAAGAGCAAAGGAAAAAAATTTGCATGTAGCGGTAATTAAAATATTAGGACATGCGTTTATATTGCAAAATTATTTTCCGTTGTACACACACACATGCACTTTTTTATTTACGAGTATGTATTTGTGTGTAAGTGTATAAAGTGTTTTATGTAATGTTTGTGAGCAGGAAGCTTTTTTAAGTACAAAACTTATGTGGTGTGCGCGACAGGAAACGAAAAATTAGCTTAAGTGATGACGGATACAATCAAATGCCTACATGTGTTGGTGAGAATTTTATTGTGCATATATTGCAAAGGTTTCAAAATATCAGTTCGCATATTCAACAAGAAAACTCACAGCTTAATTTTCAGCTATTAACTAGCCAAGAATTAACATTTTTGTAATAGCTTGTACAAATCACAACCATCTATCTGTTTTAAGTATAAAATTGATTTAATTTTATATACGTAAATTAATGTGGTAGATATAAAACAACATTAGCGTATACGTGCTAAAAGCATATCCTGCCATCAGCGCTATACAAAGTGCAAGTATAATCATTAGTGCCTGCAGAGAATCATAATGGTCGATTTAATAGCGTGTCAATTGTTTTTTGATTGCAAACAAAAAACTTCGGCCTTCTAGCCTTTTTAAGCAGCAGCGGCAAAGATGTTGCTGTCAGTATCACACGCAGAAAACTTAAAAGAAATGCAACTCAAACCCCCATCATAATTTCTGCCTGACACAATCATCAGACCATGATTTGCAATTAACGTAATATTCATGAAAATCTCACACATGAGTGGTGTTAAAAAGCCATAAAAGCCTTTTTTCCTTCAACATAAAATGTGCTACAGGAATAGCAAAGAAGGCATAACACAAAAACACCCTCATTCTTGTCATATCCTTAATGTCCTTTTACTTTTTTTCTTATTTTGTTTAGCTCTTCATTCATATTTTAAATGACAACCAACAGAGTGATGTAGTCAGCGCCTAATTGCCCAATGATTAAGCGATTTATGATGTTCTACACTGAAAAGCATAGCGAAATAAATTATGCCACCGTGGCTTTGTTATCGTTTGATACATCATCTATGTGCTATTCATTTGATTGTTTGATTCTTTGCGTTTATATTATATTAATAATCGTTACACGTACAATTGAAGTCATAATGCGCAGTTTCTTTTTATTAACCTTAAGAAATCAGTTTCAATAGAAGGATTTTTATAAAAAGAAAAAGAAATAGCTTGTTAAGATAAACAATTGCAACAGTTTGGTTATATATTAACATATAATGAATTCACTTCTTAGCCATTTTTATGTATAGTTTTTATTTTTTTGGGCTTAGCGTAGAATAATATTTATTCGCTATGCTGAGGAAATAGAACAACAACAAGAGGCTATCCCAACGATTACCCCGAACAGAAATTATTGTACGATTCAGTCGATTAAAGCAATGTACATACAAATTAATCGGTCTAACCTTGAATTGTACGATTATCTACCATATATTTCTACGATATTGACATATTGATTACTAGAGGTAGCAGCACTCAAAAATAAAATTTACGTATGAAATTAATTTTACGTTTTTTTATAATTTTAGTAATGTTTGGAGTCAATTGAGTTATAGCCAACCTTAAGAGATCTTCCAGGTACATGTCCGATCGTAGCTTGCTTTTATTCAGATTTATAATACTGAAGTTTTGCTCACAAATGTAGGTCAAACCAAACAAAGATGCGTAAAGTATCATATAAACTTGGTTATTGCTTCTAATTCAAGCGTTGAGAAAATTTTTACCTTCCAGGAAATGTTAATGTTACTTCAGTAAAACTGAGAACTTACGATTCCATAGTCGAAATTGTCAGAGTTTTTTAGATTAAATTAGTAATTCCGAAGCTATGCCGTTTTTACTGATGCAACCTCTGCAAAGGTGAATCTGTTATTATGAACCCTAATTTAGAAATGATTGGCAATATTGGTTTTGCGTTTTAGATGTCTGTCATAAAGCATTTTATCGCATTCTGAAAACTTAAAAGTAGTTAAAGCCATGGCTAAAAATGTTTAACTTTTCGGCACTTTTCCTTAAATCTTTAAAAAAAAAGATATTTATAAAAAGAATAAACCAACTACAGATTGTAATATTTCTGCAAAGTCAAAGCATAATTTTTTAAATTTTAATAATCAGAAATACCTACTATGCTTAAGAATCCAATTATGCACGAAATTACTTTCCAATACATCAACTTTCAACTCCCAGTACATAAAATCAGCTTATACATACAAACTATTTAAAGATTCATACTCATTGGTGGCACCGGACTCGAACTTACAAAGCGGTTCCGTGTACAGAGGAAGCTATAATTAATCAAAAACAGCATTTTTGCCACCAACAAACGCATGGCACAGGCAAAAAGGACTAAATTAAATGAGTGAAAGAGTGAAAGAATAACAAAAAAAACTTTAAGTAAGCAAACGCTAGCTTACCAAGCTTACCAAAATCAAGTTAAGACAAGTTGGTCAAAATCACAAAGTTAATGCACACGTTTTGGGAGAACTAGTACAAGCGCATGCAAGGACAACACGAAGAAGTTGCACAGAAGTACATAGTGGTTGGTAACAAAAACATAAAGAAACGCAACATTGTACAATGCAGTAAAACCTAAGGTAAAATTTAAGAAAACGCGATATAAATGAAGTTGGAAGCAAAAATTCAAAAACAAGAACGCAAACGAGTTTAACCCACCCACTACCAACCAAAGCAGCTGCTACATACTTGACGTGTTGGACCCTATACAGCCTAAACATTAGCGAGCGATGGTATGAACGCGGTAGGCGGGTGCACGACTGAATTCATACAATTTATGTGTCGCGCCGGAAAATCGTAGGCGATTGAGTTTTTATGCTAATTCCGGTATGGAGCTGTGAGCAGTGAAAAAGTGAAACGGTGTGAGTAAGAGGCGAAAAGACCATTTTCATGGTTTGAAGGTTGTCTGTATGTACCTATACATAAATATTTTATTTTATACAGAAAATAAGGTCAATTTAATGTAAGCACTTGTGAATAAAAGAAGTTGAATTTATTATATTGCCGTAGTAAATTTTAAAAGTAGATTTCAATTTCCATGCTGTTAAATAGTACATAAAAACCGAAATATATGGTCAGCTGAAAAATCTAACTTGCTACCCTTCAGATATACCACCGTCAGCCTGTGAAAAGTGTTTAGTCCTGCCTGGACACTCTTGTCTGCACATTTATTGTTGTAACATTTTTAGCTGCCATGTAACCTGACTTTTGTTAGTCATGTTAGACAGTTGGGGTTTCGTGTCAAGGATTCATAAATATAAAAAAGAAAAAACTTTGCGAAAAAGATTTAGCGTGATTTTTCGCGATTTTATTTTTAACAATGAGTTCTTTTTGTTTTTTTTTTTGCTGAAGCAAAAGTGCCAAAGCGAGACGGACATATGCTGACCTCTTAGTGTTGACTTAAATTGAAATATCTTCCTGTCTTTATGTGGAAATTTTATCAGAAATTTTATGTATTTTGAAAGGTATAATTTTCACTACCTGAGCTTACAAACAAAAATATATAATTTTATGTGAAAGAGAAAATTATAAAGAAAAACTTTCATATTAAGTTGAACTTTGAATTCTGCTAAGATTATACCAGCAATATAACTCTCTCGATTTAATGTGCGCGTTTCGAAAATTAAAGTCATTCAAGAAATCAAATTTTTTATATTGCTAAAGCGAAAGAATTCAAAAAGTGGTATTTAGTGGAGTTTGACAATATAGGTAAGTCTAGGAATACTCCTAAAAACTAACTGTTTTTCGCACAAAACCTGTGGGTCCTCTATATTAAAACAATTTTTTCAAAAAACTTGTAATGATGGGACCAAAGGCATTAGATATAATTCCAGCGACCAACTTTCTCCATTTAAGAGATACAGTTATTCAGGTTCAACTAAATAAAGCAAGAACCTCAATTTATTTTACAACTCCTTTTGTGCAGATCGAACTAAGCTTTCAATACGGATTTTCAGTCTCTAAACCTAAATCTGGTATACGTTTTGCCTTATCGCTTCAAATTATTATAATTGTAATATATATTAGATATCCTGGATTTTTTTATTTTATAAGGATTTGAGAATAAAAGAACAGAAACAACCGACCAGAAATAAGTTTGAAAAATAAAAACTTAAGAAATAAATTAACTTTTCCTCATTTCTTGATAAAATTTTGAAATGCTGATTGCGGTTTTTGCTTTAAGTAACATTCTTCTATTCATTCTTCTAGTCAATTTTTCCAATAAATTTAAATATTATTTAACTATATTTTAACTAAAAAATTAGTCCAAAGCATGTTAATTTTTTTTAATATTACTTTGCCTAAGTTTTCCCACACCTTACTATGCAGCAAGACTGACTGGTCATTGTGATTTATCAATTAAAAACACGCCCATTTTACAAATACATTCAAACCTAAGTAGCTGACTTCAGGCCCTAATGAATTTTAAATTTACTAAGCTGCAACACAAAAATAACATCATAACTGTTTAATTGATGACCTAAGGCACGCGTCTAACTTAGAACGTTAATGCAAAAATTTTGCCTCACTACAATGATGTATCATTTTTAACCCTTTTACTTTCTTCTACTATTTTCTCACAGCAAACATTTAAAACAAAAATTAATATGCCTACATAAAAAAAAATTTACTGACACACCCCCTAACATGCCACGATAGCTATGAGAAACACCTTCATCAGGGCATTAACTGTCCATTCCTACTCAAAAGCGGGTAGCTTTAAAAATATTCATATGAATGAATAAAAATAAGAAAAAGTTGTTTTCACTAAAAACAAAGCAGAACCCATTACATACATATATGTAGCATTACTCATTGCCATGATTTTATATTCCAAAAAATGGGGTTGACTCGAGTGTTAAAGTGTGTCTGTCTTTTGAAACCGAAAGCACACGATTTATAACATCAAATTAATGCAGAACAATGACTTAACTAGTGATAAAATCTGAGTTTACGCATTTTTAACCTAAGCAACGACTAAGCACTTTAATTCACCCAAGGGTGCAAATATTTTTTAAGGGGTTCATATTTTTCCTAAATTGCTATGATAATGAAATGCAGGTGATTCTTAACATTTTTAACTTTTTGGCATGCGCACGTGGCTGACATATAACAAGTCGACTATGTTGCCGGGTGCTGTCTATTGTAAGGGTGCCAAAATAATCTTAACACCTGAATCTTTTTGCTATTGATTACAAGTGGCTTACTTAACTCATTACCTATGCATTAAGTGGGGGAATTCAAAATTTTAGTTATTTTAACTTTACTTACCAGAACTCGCTAATCTGCTGCTTGTCGGACCAAACATTTGATATGGATCTGAAAAAGAAATAAGAACAATTTTGAGATAATAATGAAAGTTAAAACTTATTTGTATATAAATTAAAGTTTTAAATGATATTTTTGTTTTGGTTGACATTGAGAATATGAGTTACACTAAAAATTAAGGTAATAAAAGTTCTGCCAAAAATTAGCGAATGTAAAAATTTAAAAAATAGTTTACATATTTTAATACATATTTATCTAAGGTACCAATACTCTAGAAAGTTTATCCTAGTATTAATCAGTTAGTCTGAGTTCGATAATCAGAACTACCAAGACAACAGATCAAAGAAAGTGCTTTCTTGACAGCAATGCCTCGAAAGTATGCTTTGTAATGAAAAACCACCCTTCTGCGTTTAAAAAAGAGCAGAGATTGGGAAATAAAAGTCGCAAGAATTAGAAAATTCCTAAAACGTTTTAAATAACAACGTTTCAATTGATATTTAACATATTATGTTATATCATTCATAAGGAAAGGTTAAAAATCGGTTATAGTTTTCAAGTTAGATAGTTAGAAGTTACAGATAAAAAAACAAAGCAGATTTATAAATCCAAAAGAAAATTAGCAATACGAGTAATTCCTGAAGTTTAAACAATACAGGTATTAGCTACCGTTTTACGTTCATTTCGAGATGAATCGGTCGCTAAACCATCGTCTATAGAAAAGTATAAATATCGATCTGAAGTTCAGAACTTTTATCAAGAGGATTTTTAAAATCATAATAACGTATACTATTCATACATTTCAAAACGCGAATGTACGGAAAAAATTAAACTTTACCATCATCAACCTCATGAAATCTCATTCATTGGGGAGTATAGTCTGCTGAAGTTGACATAAATACTTCATAAAAGGTGACAAAAACGAGACTTGGAATTGATATGTTTGGGCGAGCAATATGGAGCTGAACTTTAACGTTGTTTTGAGTAAGAAAAAACTTACATATCGCAGCCATAAATATATGAAACTCATTTACTACCTTTAAATCACTAAACTTTATTTTGAAGCAACTTATAAAATTGTGTGTGGGCGTTGAAAACCATCCTCAACTCAAATTTACCCGCTTCATTTCGAACACTCCATTTGTAAACCGCTAAAATGCCCACAAGTACCAAAACAGGCTGCGTAAAATTTTTCATTGTACACAATTTTTCAGTATTTTCGCCAAGGATTCGCAGGACAATTGCGTTCTAAATGCATTTTAAAATACATTTGTTTGTTAAGAGCACTTAGCTGGAACACTTGAGCCGCTGCCACAAGCACAGCTATACTGTACCGCTGCCTTGTATCCATTTCAGACTGTGGCTTTATTAAGACTCTGACTCAAGCGTAGCAGCTCAAATGCGTTCAAGTGTTGGTACTTCAGGAAGGTTACATTTCCCTGATTCGCACTGATTTTTTCCTCAATGCATTAAAATTGTTGCTGTTGCAGTGGTTGCTGTTCAAAAGTATGTCTGTCTGTCCGCTTGTCCATTTGCGTGTATTGTTTTTATTAAACAATTCAAGTTGACAAACATTATACCAAATGTTTTAGATTTCTCTTATTGTTATTTTTTTGCATTACAATACTGCTATGGAAAAGGATATTTTTTACTAATACCTAAAAAATTGCTACTTCGTCGCGTGTATATGTATGTTGACGTGCTTTTGCCACGCGTCCTATGCCGACTGCTTCCTAATCTTGAGTTGTGCTGAGTTGAGCTGAGCCCGTCATATTTGACAGGCAGCCACATTCTTATGGCTCCCTAATTGAGAACGTTTTATGACGTTTCAATTGTTTCGAAGTTTTTTCTTTTTTTTTCTATTGTTACATTCTGTTTCCATTCCATTTCGTTTGCGCTTTCAATTCGGTTTTGCAGTTTTTTATGCCACTTGAGTGAGTGTCTAGAAGCGTAGTCAAAGGTTTGATATGCGACAGAGTTACTTTGTTCGCTTTTGGATTGTACCATGCTCTGGATATGCATTTTGTGTCAATGCCATCTATAGTGGTGTATAAATACCTTTTATTGGTTCACTCATGAATGAATTTTAAAGTGTTTGCTTTTGCCTTAAATATTTTGAAAGTAGCATTGTAGGAAACTTTGAACAATTTGAAAGAAAAAACTTTTTTTTATATAACCCTTAAGTTTAATTAATTTGAAAGTTGCTAAAAAACTCCCGCTGTTGTGTTTAGGATAGGCCATTAAGATAAGTTTTAGAGTCGTTTCGATAAAACGGTTTGTCAGCAAAGAAACGAACGCAGTGGGGAAGATGTTTGAAATTAAAGTCAAATGATGGAATGGCCTTTCACCTAATCAACAAGCAATACTGAAAGTGAGTGGAAAAGACCTAAGCCAATTGGTGAACGGTCAAACCATCCTTAAAGCAGGAACAATTTAAGAAACAGTGCTCATTTTCAGTGCAATGTCGCTAACGAACTGACAAATACACCAACTTAAGTGTAACATTTAGTGCTGTTAACAACTTAAATTGCATCGGGGCACATGCGGCATTTGTGGAACTTGTATAAAAATGGTTTATCTGGAAGGAAATTCTAGAAGACAACGCCCACAAAACAATAAACCTGTTAAGGACTTAAGACTTATTTTATTAAAAGTGGTCAAATTTGTCAGAATTGGAGGCGACCTAATCTGGTAATTTGCATTGCTATTGGATTTTTGTCTGTAGAGTTAGTGAATTCACTTGGACTTGTTTCCCATAAATGTTTTTCATTAAGTTTTCAATTCATTTTGGTACTTACACAAATAGGTTCGCTAAAAAATATCACTACAACAATAACACACATTTTTAATCAAAAATTCGCGAAATTCAATTTTTTTTTTATTCTAGCGATTGCCTATTCTGCCTTGAAAGTCTGATTTGAAGAGTTAAAATATGTATTTTCATGTACACTTAAAGCGTTTGTTTAATTTATTGATTCATGCTCAAAATAATCCTTTCATTTTCCTTAGCTCTTCTTTTCTTAAACCCCAAAATGACGTTATGCCAGGGTCAATCTTTTATTTGCACCAAATTACTTCAGTGACTTCAATAGTGACCTTTTTATTTTGCTACACAATAAGTAAATAAAACTGTAAATAAACTCACCAGGTTGTCTTAGATGTGTATGTGGATCCAGTGAAGATTTACCCACACTAACACCGACACTGCTCAACGCATTGGAGCCATAGCCTGAAAATAAATAAAAAAATAATCAATAGTTGTACAATGCTCAAAATTTTTATTAAATATTTTCGATATTCGCGAATAATAACGCGTAAACTCAATTTTGATGTCTTAAAGATTTTAAGCCAAGGGAAATAGTTTTTCGAAATATTAAGCTTTGAAATTGTGGTTTTTTAAAAAAACAGAAGCACATGAATAGAGATCACTAACCAAAATTGAACGTTCGGAACTTCTTCATCTTAGTTCACTCAACAGAAAATATTTGAAAATGTTTCAGTTTTTTAATATTTTTCAAAAAATCTGTTTTTGAAGACTCAAAATTTTGAAAACAAGTATCCGAACGCTACATTTCTTCAATCCTGTAAAAACCTAAAGGGAATTTTTTGTTGAATTCTGCAGTAGCCACAGCTAGGTGTATCTTACATATAACCTTCCAAGTTTTTTTAAGCTGTGCCGAAATGGGTCAAGAAAATGCGCTCTAATTCCCGACAGAATGAAAAAAAAAGTTCGTATATTCTTAAGAGCTTTAATTTGGCTTTCATTACAACTAACCACACAACTTCTTTCAACCATCTAAGTGGTAACTGCCTCAAGGTACTTTATGTCTAAGCAACTGAAAGAAAATCTCTTAAAATTCAAACACTTTAGTGTAGTGGTAAGAGCACATTGCTCCCACTAGTACTGTCAAACTTAATGACATAACAAAACATCATGCGGTCCAATGAGTAAATAAAATAAACGCATCTCTGATGCATGACGATGCTGCAAGGACTCATCAGGGAACGCAACGGTATTCATCAGATTTTAGAAAAAACAACAGAATCTGCGTGGAAAGACAACAGCAACATGAGCAACTTTCATGCAAGTTGTCATAGATTACAAAGAACCAAAACAATGCCCGAAGGGTTTCAATTTAAAATTGTCAAGCCAACCGAAACCCGCACACAACCGAACCGAATAGACCAGAAATCGAAGTGTAAAAGGCAAAGGGATTGCAAGCAGGACTCAAAAGTTGGCGCTATACAAATTACACCCCCAAGCGATAAAATCATTATTATTGTGTTAGTTGCTGTGATTGTTGTTGTTGTTGTTGTTGCAGTTGCTGTGATTGTTGTGACTGTCATTATTGCTGTTTTTGTTTTTGTTGCTGTATTTTTTGAACAAATTTCAAATTGTTAACGTCCTTTGTGATGCTACTCAAGTGAAAACACAACACAAAGTTTCTGCGCAAAGAAAGAGATGCAAATAGTTGGAAAATGAGATAGCACAAAACAAAATAAAAACTTTTGTCAAAGCCCAAAAAGTGAATTGTGTGCATCGAAGCTGAAATTTTGTCGTTGTTTTTGTTTTGTGTTTTTGCCCCCCAGTAGGAAATATTCAAAGACATCGTATCTTCATATTGTACAATAATGCACTAAATTTACGAGACTGGCATTTCAAAAACTCGTTCAAAGGAAAAATCAGACATGTACGTTTTTGAAATAAATTTTGATTCAAGAAAAATATACCTACTACCAAAAATTTATCAATTTGATATGTCCCAGATAGGGACACACTTATTCATCCATTAAAAATTTAATTGTTTTTTTTTTTATAGTTAATACTTCGAGAGGCGAATCCTTTGACACTTGGTGTGTTGGGAATCAGGTCAAGATACACAGCGCACAGTACTATATTCTTGAAAGTATTTTTAATTATCCTGGCGCAAAAATGAGAACAGCAGCGGCCTGAAACAAATATTGTCTTTGAACATCATACCACTTCAGTTATTCATGTTTTGCCCAAGAAGTGTATTTCTTTACCACAGCTGGAAAGATCAATGAGGAGGTAATTTGTACAAAAATTTAGGAGAGGAGAAGGAATTAATTTAAATGAAAGGAAAATTAAGAAATGTGAATAGTGTATTGCCACGTTTGAACCCGGAATATCTGGGCTATAAGCGCAATACACTACCGCAGCACCACAAGGCGGGCCTACGCTATGGTTATTTCCGAAAAAATGTCATAAATAAAAACTAATATAACCTAACCTCTAACAATGGTTAGAAACTGATTATATATCTAAAGTAGTGCCAGTAACTTGAAGTAAATAGTAAGTCAATAGCCGGTTAATTCAACTATTAGGCTTTCGAGCTATATGTATATATAGATATAAGTTATATTAAAATATTCAAATAAAATAATATGAAGTCTGTCTGAGTGACTTGGTCACTAACACGCTCATTTCTACTTGGTAAATAAATTTTTCTCTTGAGTGCAGCACCGCAGGCCTCTCATCATACTCGAACGTGTGCCACAAAAGTGTTAAAATTGGCAACAAAAGGCAGCAGACAAAAATGAGCAAATTTAAAGTTCTTGAAAAAAATTTAATGGGTAATTTTAGTGCTTAGAGCCTTTTTATACATACATTTTTTATACACATACATATATATAAACTCTTTGTATTGGTTTATTTTATACCCTGAAGGTGTTTTATTTTTGTCACATACGGTGTGCTGTTGTTTTTGTGAGTGGCGTTAAGATAACTTGACACTCGAAATCACGGTCTACCCAGGGGTGCTTTTCAAAGGTTAAATCTTTGTGGTCTGCTCTTGCGAAATACTAAAGGACTTTGCTGTTTTAATAGTTTGTGCAGTTGTTGTGGTGGAATCAAAGCACAGAGTTAAGCTAAAGGATGTGGAATTGAAAGCTAAATTTTTATAAACTTCCACTATTTTTATATGACCGCAGTATTTATTATTTTGAATTACCGGCACTTTTAATTTATTCTGCGCTCAAACGGAAAGTATAATTACAAGATATACTTAATAATATTTGGATTTTGGGCGACAATAAGAATCTAATGTATGTACATATTTAATGCATACTTAATACAATATAAACATTATGGAGTTTTTGTTTCATAAATGTTTTGACCAATGTCTTAGCATTGAACCTAAAAACAATCCTCACAAAATTCCTAGATCAGATCTGTGAATGGCGGAAACAGAGACTTTGAACAAAAACGTTCATACTAAAACGTAGAAAAATCTACAATAGATTCCAGGATATGGCATATATAGTACTTTAGTAGGTTAGGGGAACACCCTATTGTGAAACCAGATCCACATTTTTCGTGTGACTGAAAATATGAACAATCTTTGTACATATGAAGAACTAGAATTGAATATCTATAAGCATTTATGTTTTGGCCTTTATAACCTTTGGTTTCGCTTCTTTCAAGTTAAGTTCTTAACATAATATTTTAATAATTTCAATCGAGGTATGTTTTTTGTTTTGTATGAATAATACTACCAACTATAATTTTTTTAAAGGAGACTCATTTTTTCGATCAAGACCCTTTAATAAAACTGTTCGAGCGATAGACGTGTCCGTGAACCGATTTCGCCAATTTTTAGTAATAAAGAACTTTATTTGAAGGTGTAGCCTGTGTACCGATTTTCATTCCATCATCTTGCTTAGTTTCCCATTATCGAGATATAAGCGGACAGACACATACACATTCGGACAGACAGACAGACAGACAGACAGACAGACAGACAGACGGATAGACGGTTATAGCCAAATTGACTCAGGTGATGCCTCTGATCTAGAATATATATACTTTGCAATATATGCCATGCCCCCTTCTATGCGTTACAAACGGAATGGCTAAGTAAATATACCCTCTGTGTATAAACATAATGGGATATATTTTTCTCTATAAGGACATTTCAATTAAGATTTACTTTTATCTTGGATTTACTTTTCCTAACAAAAGTAACTCTCTACTCACAATTTTCTTTAAGCAACAATTTTTAACTTTTTTTTTCAATTTTTTAATGTTTCTGTTCATTGAATCGCAAATGAGATCAGGTTACTTGATGGTTTGTTCTGGGTACCCTCACGTATATGCATGTGTAGTCGAAAATAAAAGTTTAACACGTGTAATACACACCTTTTATCTGTCAACATGTGTCAGAGCGAGCGTGTGAATCTATATGTATGCATTATTGCCGTTATTATTGATTGCTGAATTGAATTTAATAAATTGCATGCTTCGTTGCTTTGCGTAGGGTAACAAAGCGTCTGTCCCCTTTTCTGAATACGAATAAGAATTTTATTTCATGACTTTTTCACTTTTCTCGTTACACAAATAAAGGCTAATCATAATTTTGACACCTTTTCATAAAGGAAAAAAAAAGATTGTATGAGGGTGTGTCACTTGTCAATAATGACTTGTATTTTGATTTTATTTTACATATACTACATATTATCTGCAAAAAGTTATCTTTTCAAAAACTTTTTGCTACCGATATGATTTAAAAACTTTCCTTAAGTTTTAAGTGAACCATTAATTTATTGATACATATTTATAAAAATTATTCGCCTTTTAACACTTAGACTTACATATACATAATTTCGAAAATAAAACTGCTTAAAACAAAAAAGTTTTTGAGTAGTTTGTTATGAAACAGTTTCTTAACTTGAAAACAGCTTTAGGAAAAATATGAGCTTAGAAAATAACAAGATTTTTATTTAATTTATAAAAATAAAAAAATTATTTATTATTTATTAAAACTCTACGCGTATTGCGAAAATATTAGACTTGACTTACCTTGTGACTGCGAAGAGCTATGAGATCCCCATGAAGATTTGTACGAAGAATCTGAAAATTGAAATACATTTTAATTTTTATACAAAATTTGATGTTTATAGTTAGAAAATTTTCAATTTTTTCGTATAAAGCTTATGACTTTATGTATTTTTTAATAGTTCTAGTACTGAAAAATAATTTTCAATTCAAATACCAACGTTTTTTATAAGGCTTCAAATGAGGCATTTTCGAGCTTGCAATCTTTTTCTAAAGAAAGCCCATAGGTAATTCAAAGGCCAATTTGTCATTTTTATGAAAACTTAATAAAGAAAGTCCAATTCCAACTTCTTAAACATATTTTAGACACAAAGTGTTTTTTTTAGATTCCATTTAAGGAATCAAAATTGTTTTTATATTTTTTATTAAGAAAATAGTTTTCTCATTTTTTAAGACCTTGGCGCAGATGTAAAAGTAACTCAATTCCAGCTTTGATTCCTTGAATGAAATGAAAAGTTAATCCATTCCTTTTGCATCGATTGTGAATTGCAATATCTTGGAATGGTTATTTTAGTGAAATATTATTTTTGATCAAGAATTTTAAACAGCTCCATATCTACAACACTTGAGTAATATTTTCATATAAATTACAAGATTTTGAGTGAGCCTTTGAGTTTAATGGGAAAGAAATGAAAATAAGGCCTTCGATTGAATTGAAAAATTTCATATAAGAAAACGCTTTGAAAGGCTGTACCAGAAAAACTGTTAATGCAAATGCTATCAAATCGAAAATATAAGGTTACAGAAACAGATTGAATAACAAGATAGCAAGTGGGCATTGCAGCTCCCATAATTGCAAAAAGCCTTAAAATGGTATTCTCAAAAAACTAATTAAGCAAATGTTACTGAACACGGTGCGTGTATTTGATGTTACAAGCAATGAAAGTATATGCAATTAAACAAGTGGGCGTGGCACCCGTCATACCAGCAAATACAATGCACTTAAAAAACTAACTAAGCAAATCCTAAATAGTCCCAATAACCACGGATATTTCAATGATTTAGGAAGCTACCCAAAAGTCTATAGAGTCTATTAAAGTCAGCCTTAGATGACATGAAATCCCCACCTGTAAGCACAGTAGACTTATCTAAAGATGTCGATAGCTAATCAAGTTAATACTGGTGCATATGACGCTGGAAATAAAAAATTGTCAACCGGATGACTTTGGAACTGTATGGAAAATGTTAATTCGCAGGTAAAAATAAAGCCGCTGTCACGGTTTTTTTCAAAAATTTAATGTAATTTGACGAAGGGGGCGGGCTCTGGTCCTAACCCAAATGACAGTTGCGAACTCTTTGTATATTGACTGTTGTCTATGAAATTTGTAACGACACGTATGCTGATTTTGCATATCTACATACATACATAAAATGAATTTTTTTTAGTTGAATTTAAGCAAAAAATTTTTTTTAAATTTTTTTAGGAAAATTATATACATATTTTTAAATTTGGACAAATTTGCGCGTCCGGCCGCAAATACACTTTGGATAAAAGAAAGCGTAACTAGCACGAAGCCTACTATACTAGTACATTGTCGTACCGAGTAGTAATTTGTGTCATAATAAATGTGAAGGAACGTGTGATGGAGTTAGAAACGTTTACAAAAACTTTAATGAATAAATTGACTGTCAAAAAATCATACCCATTTTATCTAATTTTCACTATCACCAAATCCCTTACTTTTGCTCATAAGCTTAATATGGCGGGAACAAAATTATCTTTTCCATTTTGATAGAATATCACTTTTAATATTGCAGGAAGAAAAACGATTTCTTATATGTATACAAATTTAAATATGAGATCCTCACTTGCATTTTTTTTAAGGCCAATCAAACCAACCCACTACTGATAGAACTTATTACAATTTAAAAATTACAATTTCTTAAAATGATTGATATTGATTGTGCGACAGAAGCTACTAGTCTTCCATTTGGCAATTGTATTACCTTTCCAAGAAAATTTTACTTGTTCTGATCGCAAAAAAGGCAATATGTTCTTCTCCTGAAGGATGAGTGTATCATTTTTAAAAATGTAGTCACCAAAAGTGTGATTTCTAAAATGGCCTAAGTATTCTGCCAAGCAGGACTGCCAACACATTTACAGCAATTCAAATTCTTTAACCAAAAACTGGTTAAAATTTATAAAATAAAATTGATTGAATGAAAAGAAGCGCAAAATCGCAGCAAATGTTTTTATTTGAAACATAGTATATAGTATTAGAACTAATATAAAAACTTCTCTTGTTTTACAAAATAATTAATAAAAATTTAATTTTAAGTCCGATTTCATCAATAAGCTCTTAAAATATAAGTCTAAATAAATAAACCTATCCTGATTTGTACTCTTTCGGTATTCTAATCATCTCAATCGTTTGGTACTCATCGACCAAGCTGGTATATTTTCTTTAGTACTACTACAAAAATGGAAGCATACTGGCAAACTTAAACTAAATTATCCCAGGGTAATACAATAACATTTCTATATTTACTTCTTCTAGGAGTATGAAATTTTTTTACAAATCCGCTCATTTAATTGAAGTTCTTCAACTTAATCCCCAACGATCGCTCCGTAAAACTTTGTCAAAGGTTTTAAATTGATTGTTTCAAGTAGCATAAAAATACCTTGGAGTAAATCTTAATTCATCAATCAACACAAACTATTTCTATGTTTTTTTTAACAATATATTATAGTCATCGTATGTAGACAAATTCACTCCAATGAAAATTTCTACCTACATCAACGGAACTGAACATAAGAACTAACTAGATTCGAGCACTTCGAGCACTTCCTCCACAATTAATTTCACCATTTTTATAAAATTCCCGAAACCGCAACACTTCTAATTATTTGATCAAATGCACCTAATTTCTTGCACAAGCTTATTAGTATTGCATTCAATAATAACAGCGAATGTTATAACCTTTAATCTTGCAATTTGACCTTTTAATATATTTTTGATAGGTTTTTGTATCACAAAAACTCAACTCACCTGCGAACAACATTGAAAAGTTGCTAAAACTTCCTGTCGAACGTGACAAATAATCAGCCGAGCTTTTGATGTCAAGCATCATGGCATAGGTGGGAACAACGTCGGGTTGTTCAATTGCGTCTTGTAGAAAAACCACCGACGGGTTTTCGTTTTTTGTTTGAAAGAGTTGGGTTTATTACTATTCGCGTCAAAACAATAAAAATTTTACAGTACAATTTTTTTTATCCAAAGTTTCCAAATGACAACATTTTGATCACACCAAAGCAATAAAATACACCGAACAAAAATATTTTAATTAAAAATGCACAGTTTGAACTTCAATTTGGTGAAGTAAAATAGTCGTCAAAATTGCGGTCTTTGCACACCGGAAGATATTAACACCAATAACAACAACGGCAATTGTATAAAAAAAAATGTATCGCACATACACAGCGAAAGTTACACGGAAAAAAATGTATTTATGTTTTATTTGAATACACTCAGTTGCGGTGGTCGTGACCGTCCTCAACGGCGTCGCTAGCGGAACAGGAAAAGGAACGGGAAAAGTGACGATCGGAACCGGTTACCGTTACCGGACACCTCGGCTTCCGGACAACTTTTATGCTCAATACGTGTTTGAGTTACAAGTGTCAGTGTGTGTATGTTGAGCTCGTTGATATATGTTTGTATAAGTGCGTAATATATTTGCGAGTATTGTATGGGTAATAGGCGAATCCTTTGGGCTCCTATATGTTTGTGTATGTGTTGGAGGCCTCAACGAAAATTCAAGGCTTTAACGCACCAACAATCAAATCAACGTCAATCCAGCGCACCAAGTTAACATTTGGCAAATTCTTCAGCAAAACAACAACTACTTAAAGTGTTTTGTTACAACGTAACGTCGTTGTCGAATTACGTAAATCACAATAATTCGTTGACAAAAAAAGAAATACTTAATATAAACGTATATATAAATGGTACTGACACCGGATTGCGACCGATCTGTGGCACAGCAACGTAACAATTGATTTCGATTCCGTCGCCAAATCACACACATCCTGCCCAGCTACCGGTGCAGCAGCGGCAACATTGAAATTCTCATTTACCACCCTTCAATTTTATTGCTGTGGCAGTTGTTGTTGTTGTTGTTGCTGCTGTTTCTACAGGGGTAGGTGTCCGTCAGTCAGTGTGGGTAGAGTGGGTGGGAGGTTGACTGGTTGGTTGGGTTGGTATCTGCTGTTTATCCATTTGGGTTGCCGTTCTGCTTTGGTTTGATGGTTGGTTAACTTAGATTTAGGGGTGTCTTTTTAACTGTGAACGGTAACGGAACCGGGTATATGCTTACTACGTAAGCTGTGTAATCCACCAACACCCCTTTTCCGTTGAAACACCAATCAGCGCAGAGACAAGGTGTGGCTACAGATACTATAGTAAACGACTGCGTTGAGCTTTCGTAAGTTTATGCTTCAATGAATCTTGAAAGTAGCAACAACAACAGTTGCAAAAAAACTGTCGGAAATTTTGCCAAATTATCATTGCATGAGAAACGTTTTGTTTTTGCATGCCCAAGTTTTCCCATATATGTAATACCACCAGTCATTGTTGGCTTAGTTGTGGGAGATAAACGGGCTAAAGTCGTGTTGATATGGGGAAAGTGATTTAACAATGGCATACTAGGTAGTACATGACGAGGAACAACAAAAAAGCTTTCATTATAAAGGCTAAAGCTAAGTAATTAAGGTAGCAAATATATTCAGGCAAAAAGCTTTAGCAAAGTGGGATATTCATATAAGCATACAATAGTTCGAAGCGACAGTTAAAAAATTTTCGTAGCCAATTTATGCGTAAACTTGAATTTCAAATACTTAAATTATCTGAAAGCTTAAAATTTTTAAATAAAAAGTTTTGTTGTTTAAATTTTATTTTTATTTATTTAAATGTTATTTAAAATTATTAAAGTTTTCTAGAAAACTATTAAATCTGCTCTAACTTCATTTTGCGCTTTAAGAGGAGATAATGGTCATCATAACCGTCTTACTATGCGACTCCTTGTTTTAACGTTATTCGAGAACTTGAAGAAACTGGATCATTTATGGAGATGTCAATGTATACTGATGCCTGTGCATCACCGAGATTGACGATTTATTAAAAATATTATTACTGTTAGTGAAAGTGTGGCCGAAGGCCCAAATTTATCAACTCCCAAACGCGCTCAATATTATGGCGTACATTTCACTATGTTTCACTATGTTAGAAAAACCGCCGATTGGTAACTGGCTTTGAATGATGATTTTTCGAACAAAACTTTTTCAGCGATAAAGTTCATTTCTTGCTCGGTGCATACATGAATAAGCAAAATTGTCATATTAGGAAATCTGTAAAACCACACGTGAACTAAGAGAAGCCAATGTGCATAACTTCATTATGAGCATTTTGACCTGGTGATGTCATCGGCCTGTAAGAATGATGACTGAGCGACTGTTATCGTCCCTGCTGAGCGCTATGATAACCGACTTTCTTTTTCTGCAATTGAAAACTTTGATATGGAAGATTGAATGATTTGACACCATCGCACAATTTTTTATAGGGCTATATGTTTTCACAAGCATTACCCTAAGTCTAGTCTAGACTCTAGAGCAATTAAAGACGAACATTCTTCAAGCAGCAGCCAAATTTATCAAAAAAATCATCGAGGTCTTTTCGCAGGCTGTTGCATTTCATACATCATGGCAAACCCCAAACACATATTGAAATAAAAATATGATCGGAATTTAAATCTGATGTGAGCTTTTCAACTTTACTCTCCAAAACACAAATTGGATAACTGTACATTACTAACATAATAAAAAGATATGTAGGTGTGTATAAATATATATATGTTGGGATAAGTTGAAGATATTCATCTTCAAATCTAGCTACTCACAAGGTCAGTGAAGGCCATGTTTTAGTTTGATATTGTTGGGTCTATTGTTGGTCTAGACAAGTTCAGTGTATTTCCTTCTTACTCCTTTACGCCTAAGGTATAAAAAATAAGTAATGGATTCTAGAAAAGGCTTAGGTCAAATATCCTCAATCACAAATTGCTAGCGGAGAGGATGGGTCCTGATGGGCCAAGCTTTTTCGAATTAAAGAAATTGAAATTGACTACATCATGACGAAGGAGTGAATCAGACTTAGTTAGATCTTCTTTTAGAATGTAGGTATTTAAAAAAAAATGGTGTTGTAAACACAATTGAAATAACTCTTCCCACAAAAAGTTGAGCTTTATATGCTCGAAATTTCTTCCAGCATAAAGTATTCCATCACTTTATTGACTTTAAAAAATGTTTTTATCTTTTTAGATCTCGGTGTAAATAGATAACTCATTTTTAAACAATGAAAAAATACTAAAGCCACTTAATATACACCCAAAATTATTCACTATCATTACCAAAACTCCCATAAAGCTTTCGTAGAAAAGCTTGAGCTTATTCGTGTGCGCCGTAAACATGGAGGATGTAACAGTTTTCGCTCGAACAGCGACTGCGACAACGGCAACGACAACGAAGACAACTTAGACGCCGTTGTTGATAGAACAAAATGAGGCTACGTCAACTGATGGCTATGGTGAAAGTCAGTTGGTATGCGCGTGGTTTTTAGTGGGTGACACGAAGCAACAAGGACGGATGTATTATCCACTTCCTTTTTCCTTCCACCAAACACAAGGATATTACCGTTTCGTCGTTGTCGTTTGCATTCAGTGTTAACGGTTGGTAGTTTTGTGCGCAGAATTTGTTAAGTATGAGAAGAAATTTCTCGAGGAATGAAGCAGATGCAAGGAGCTTTCATTATGGTAGCGTAAGGCGAAAACTTTTTAAAGAAAACCAAGTACCTTGTTTAGGGTATTACAAGGCTACAAAGAACAAGCTGAAGGAAAAGAGAAATTCATTCGGCAAATTTTCACCCCCCTGACTCCTCCTTTTTTCATTAAACAAGTATTACATTTACAATGTAGATATACCTTATATCACCAGCTATTTTTAAAGTGAAAAGTGAAGGCGATGGCGGCAACTTCATAGGGAGCTGTCGCGTAAAGTTCGCAAGTCCGACCAGCCGACCGAACGATTGCTGGGATATGATAGAGGAAGGAACAGTTAAGTGGTGCACACTCATGCCGCCAATTCCTGCTGATTGTTCATCAACATGCCAGCAACGCCTGCAAATTACACTTTTTGCTTGCGTATCTCAACATACTCGTATCTATGTATGAAACTATATAGAGGTGTGTGAGTGTGTTGAATTTATCTATTTATGTGTAGGGCACTTAGTGGCAAGTGTTGCCATACGGAGAATATGTTGCAATAAACATGCATTTAAACAGTTTAGTTATTTATATCAATATTTTTGATTAGTTCTCAGTTACTTTTAGGATAGCAATTTATTTTTTAATTTTAATCAATACTTTGACTTTTCTTTTTGATTTTTTATTAAGACCAAAACAACAAGTCGAGAATTTTAAAATTCAACTAAAGTGCTATAAAGTGCTATACCTTAAAAAATTAACTCTAGATTTTTCAGTTTAAAGCTTGCTTAACAGAATATAAAAAAAAAATCGAACGCAAATAATTTAAGAGATTCTCTTCCTGAAAAGTATAGCTGGCAACCCTGTTGTTTATATTTGTATTCATACGAACTAAGTATGAGTGAGACAGTTAGTGAGTGTGAGTGCTTAATTAATTTTTGAGATCATTGAAAAATATTCATTTATTTTTCTCTCTCTTTTGTTTTCATTTTTGAACTTTCGTAGTTTGCTTTAAACAAGTAGAGTCCTTTTGTAGCGCACGCCTGCAGGCGATACGGAACAAATTGCAGCTGCCTTCAATAGCTGCAGTACTCCGCCACTTGCCTTCATCAACCTTTCAGTACGTTTTGCATGAGAAAACATTTTGTTTTATTTTTATTTTATTATTTTAACATTATTTTTTAATATAATGTTCCCAGCAAACAGTTTCAATCACAGACTAGTCATATTTCAGTCGTCGAGGCGATGGCTTAGATTGTATCGATGATAAAATCAATAAAACAGAGGACGGAGTTTTGCTCCTAACCACAAACACATTGATATTTGATGTTGTTTTAATGAAATACAAGTGACAGGAAACTATATGGATTGAAAAATATTTAATATCAATGCCTAAATGTATGCAATAAAATAAAATTTAATTTTCTAGAAGAGTTATAAATTCATTGCTACGCATATAGAAAATGCAACTTTATTCCAAATGTTGGCTGGGTTGTATTTAAAAAAAAAAGGATCTCAGTTTTATTCAGTTTAAGGTGTGTTAGTCTGCGTGGGAGCTTGGGGGTGTTAAAGTTGCATGGTTTGGGTTCTGCCTTGACATGCTGTGTTTTAATAAGAAGTTAAAAGTTTTGTTTCTTCTTTTCTTTTTTACTTTTCACTACCTCCTTTCTTAGCTAATGGCTTCAAAAAGCAATTTGATGTTAGAAAAAGTGTAACCTAACGAAGCGTTTGGCAGGAAAAGTTTTTAGCAATCGCTTTAGAAGTTTTCTTTTGACCAGCGGTATTAATTACATTCATTATGTAATTATTTTTTCACACTTTTGTTTTTATTGTTTAGCGCCGTTACATTTTAATGCTTTTGATGCCTATATTTTGACCTGTATACGACTGTTACGCTGAAAGGTCAGAGTTTACAATCTAAGAATAAAATTTTTATTCAAAAAAATTTGAACAAAACGACAAAAACGATTTTTAACCATTCCTTTAAATCATATTTTTGTTTCATCAATATTTCATTACATGTATTTAAGCAATAAATTGATTTATGATTTTCGCCCTTGAAGATCTCGCAAAAGTTGTAAGTTTTTCTTTCCCAACCCATACGAAATCTTAAATCATATAACACAGGATGGACCCAAGAGTCAACATGCCGCATAACAAGGCAAATCTAGCCGTAATGGGATGTTAAGCGCTCGCTCGAACTGATATCTCGCACTAGACATTGTGTCTCGTCAGTTGTTGCAGTCATAGTTCATAACACCTCATTGGCAGACATGCAGAGAGATTAGGTGTTCGGTATTTTGACTTCTGTTGAAGTTGTGGAGATGTACAGGAGAAGGAGGAAAACATTAAAATTTTCTTTGATCCTGTCCCGCACTTGCTAGAAACCGACACAAAACACTTGGTTCGTTTTTATTTGATGACCTTAGGCAACCACTCCTACCTTACCTAACGTAGCGTATATTATATAATATTTTATTAAAACCATTTCTGCTAAGCATATTTATGTAGAAATGTTGCAGAGGATCTTTGACTATTACAAGGCTATAAAAGTCGAAAAAATTAAACGTATCAAAAGGATCTTATTTTAAAATTTCAACACATATGACAAAAATCTTCCAGAGTAGTATCACACAAAATCATACTGTCCATTGCACCATTTTCCTGGTATGATACCTTCTTCTGGGTAATTTTGATTAGATAATTTATAAATAGGCATAAGATGCGAAAACCTACTTGATTAGATTAGATGTATTTAGATATTTACTAAGGCACAAATACTCTTCTAAAACTTTAAATTATTAAGGCAAATGCCACGATAGAAGCTGTGATCTATTGCAATCATTTTACGTGGCATTTGATCCGACGTATTTAAGCCTACTAAAGATGTTATTTATATATAAGGAACTGCAAGTACTAAAATCAATTCGATACCTTAACACGCAAGACCACAGTGTTTACACAGATAACACGTAAATGCATTTCTATGTAAGTAAAATTTCCCCACTTCTTTAATAGTTAGTGCCAAAATTAGTTTGTTTATGGTTTGTATGCCATAACTTAAAATACGCCCATTACTTTCTTCCCTCAGCTTAAAAGTCAAATGCTGCAATTAAAATTTTAACACGATATTGTCTCTCTTTTGATCTTATGACTATGTCCTATGCCACTACACAAACAAAAAGCCAAAAAGCAACAGCGACCACTGTTATGTGACATAGCCCTTCCCAAAAACAGGTCGACTTTTATTTTAACCGCTGTTTAATAAGAAATGCAATCAAAGTCCGATTTGTTTTCTTAGAGTCAACTGAATTTGGTCAGCTATCTAACAATCTGGTGCGTTTATTAATATGAAATGTTCGTGTTCATGTCCATAGAGCTCCCTATGCTATATGAAATCATATGATGTGTCGCTATATCAACAGCACGTGGCCATTAATGACGTATGAATGATGTAACACGCGAGAGTCACGTGCGGTTCTAGCGTGTTATGTTTTTTTTTCTTTCGTCGACTGCTCGTTTCGGGATTTTTGGTTTCAATGCGTTTCTTAACCAATTTGATTCATTGTTTCTTACTGGTGGCGCTGTCTCTGAATGAATAGTCCTTCACGTACATATATCCTTAGATACGCATATACTCGTTTATGCACATACAAACAAATACAATAATGTGAATTTGTTGAGTGGCGGCTACTCACTTCCGCCTTTAATGCATAAAAATGCTATTGGCATTTGTTGTTGTTGTTGTTGTTGTTGTTGCTATTTTTATTATTGTTGCTGTGCTTTTATTTTATATATTCCCTGTTATTGGGAAAAAATAGACAACCATGAATGAAATGCGAATTGTTTGCTAATAAAATGGGAGGAAAAATCTCTGATATCATCAAGTATTGACATAAAACATATTGTTGTTTGCTTGAATAGATTTTGTTTTATATTTCGCAATGAATATCTGTAAGTATATTTTCTATTGAACTTTTGGGAGCAATGTACAGTAAAAGCAAGCATTAATATTCTGAAAACTTTATTATGGAATAAAACAGATACTATGTGAATTTGTATTGTTATTTTTTTAAAAATATAAAAAGAAATATATTTCTTTCAGAATTTTTTAAATAATTGTGGCTCTTAAACCTATGAAGAATCACATTCTAAATTATTTCAATTTTCCATCATTTCACTCTGCTTGTCCAATCAATTTTAAATTAACAATCATTTGACCTCCGAAATAAAACCTCAACCTCACCTTTTATCTCAAATCTCAAGGTTTTTCTTAGGGTCTATGCGGAGAGAGATCCTTAACCCCTATAATTTCTGAAATCTCGGAATTCAATCATTTTGAATCAAAAAAATTAAGTCAATTGAGTTTAGCTTGTAAAACAACGTTTCTTTTGTCATCTATTTATATCCGCTAACATACATTTTTTGTTCTACCAATTTTGCACAATGTAAGTTAAGGACATCATTACCTACGTCCAACCCGTTTATATTATATTCAAAGTTAGAAGTTCAACTTCTTATGGATCTGTTATCAATTTCACTTTCGTAAAGATCAGATAACTTTCAAGGCAGGCAGCAACCAACCCTAAATAAGCGTCATGATGTCGGATATGTGTCTCATTCTCCATGTCTGGACAGAGACTGCCATAAAATTAGAAGAACGAAATTAAGATGTTTCTTAAATTCCCAGTTACGTTTGGGCAAATTTTGCTATGTTGTGAAGCCCGAAAAAAGTTTTCTTGAACCTCCGGAGACAACTCAGAAGTGAGAATAGAGAATTTACGTTACCAAATGAATATGCTAAAATGGGTAACGAGAGTAACAAAATAAGAAAATGCCTATCGCAAAAACACGCCTTCATTTACATAAACATGTATCGACAAAAACACACGCTCACAAAATTTAAAAGACTCTGCGACATTCCATAACCAGGTGATAATGGGAACGACAACATGACGTGTCACAATGAGAGGAGAGAAACGAGGATGGAAGATCCAATTAAGGAACTCTACTAAAAACTGCGATCACAAAAGGACTTTGAACAAGAAGAACTTGACTTGTTTTTATTTTAATTCTTTGGTATCCTGCTTTAAGAATTCATCTTACAGCTTAAAAGATGCCAATTTACTTGCACATTTTTTACCAGCCCCCTACTTTTATGAAATCATAAGCTGTAATTAATTTCTACATCAAAACGCGTCAGTCCGCGAAAAATGACAAACAATTTGGCACTAAATACGAAAATAAAACAAATTTACACTCGCGCTAAAACGCAGAGGCATTTCAATTATTTTGTTTTTTCACATTGAAATAAAAACAAAATATTTATGAACAAAAGTAAAAAACAACAAAAATTTTAAAATTAAATTTAAACGAATGAAAAATGAACACACGGTGCCAAGGACTCGCGATGTTATTCCTTTCAGTGCGCACCAAAAACAGTACCCCAGTACAACTGGAGAATTTTACAATTATGAACATAGAAGGCGCCACCCGCTGTTTCATAATTCGAGCAAACAATTTCAAGTTACCAACGGGATGTGAAGGGAAAAATGCTGTAGCAGAGATTACGAATTGATAATGATGGGAACGTTGATGACAGCGACTATCATGATAATGATGATGATGATGATGATGTAGATAATTTTGTGATGAAATCTTTATGCGCACATTTGGCACTGTAACTGGTGCAATCTGTAAAATGATTAAAATACAAATTTTCGTTTAAGTAATAAAAGTAGGAAACGTTGAGAGAGCTGGGACGATGCTGTGATAGAACACTGTAGCTTAAGTTATATTGTAGACCTTGCGGAAATTAAATTATGTGGGTGTAATGAAGGGTGGCGCTACAACACAAATGTTATATGAATGTTTATTTAAAATGAATTGCACATTGCTTTGGATTTGAAATTGAAATTAAATTTCATATAAAGATGGGATTATAGAATTTTTTTAAGCAAAAACTTGTAAAGTAAGGAACAGCCTAGAAGTATGCACAGCCGGAGATTTCTTTTTTGTCTTCTTGAATTTGTGGAATACGAAATAGAAGAAATGAATTGCAAAGTTTTTGGTTACATTCTGAAAAGTTCTTCAGTCTGCTCTTATTTACTAAGTATGTATCTAAATCTATGGTACATACTTTCACCGAAAAAAATATTAAAATTAAATATATCACTAGTGTCTTTCCCATTACTATTATAAAAAAAAACATATGTAAATATGTCAACTTTACTTTTTCCAATGTATTCCAAGAAAGCTAAGTCGATAGACATTCCTGATCATTTCATGCTGCAGATTTCATTATAAAGAAATTTAATTTCATTGCAAACTGACTAAAATTTGACAAACTAAAAAAAAATGCGAATCGACTTTACAATCTGTTGCCAAAGTGCAACAAGCAACTTCCAGCCTGAAAATATATGAGTAGGTACAGACATAGCTACTCTGTTTTGTTTTTATTTACTGAACGCTTCGGGCAATTTATGATTTTTAGCATCCCATCAATATACTAAAGTATTGAAATATTGATGGTTTGCTTAGAAATAACAAACGACAAATGAAAAAATTGAGAGACGCAAACCACAAATAAGAATCTATTGGCGCTGACCAACAGCTGAAACGGAACTCAGCCGGATGGACGGACAGACAGTCTAATAGTCGACCGGACGGACAAAAAATGTTAGTGAGAACGTCTCCGGCCGCAACGTTGTGACCAACAAACGATTTGGCACAATTTAGATGTCAATTGAATTTATGTGTCTACCTGCCAGTAGACGTCGAATATTTTAATAACGGCGCACAGTGGATAAAATTGGAATAATATCAAGGGATAGGTTTTGCATGTTAGATAACACTAAGAGGAACTTACAAACATGGCTTATACCTAAGAGCAATGTGAATGGCAAAGTGTATAAAAAGTCAGAAAAAAGTCACAAACATCCATAAAAATCAATTTTTGAACTGAAAATTTCGTAACTGAATTCAACGTGTAACTTTAGAACAAAATCAATAGGAAGCGTGCAAACTTCCAAAGAGGTGAAAACTGGAACATGTATGAATCATTGAAAACTATAGTTCAACAAAAATACTTGAGGAATGGGCAATCAAAATAGTACTTGAATAGTTACTCAACATAACAGCAATAGACGAATTGTATTTTAGAATTTTTTAAAATCACACGCAGAATCAATCGTTGAAAAAACATTAAATACTAGTGTTCTACCCCCCCTGTCCATGTTCCTATCTCCAGCCTCATACGTATCCGTATCCTTATCACCAATCCTATCCTAATCCCCATCGATATCCCTATCCCCATCAACATCAAGATTTCGGGCATATTTAATTTAAGGGGGCAGGGGCAATCAGAATCGATTTTTTGCATTTTTTTAAAGTATAACTTATATCTTAAAAATATATCCTGAAAATTTAAAGTTAATCCAACAATTACTTTTGGAGTTATTCGGCAATGACCAAAGGGCTCTCGGTAGTAAGAAAATTCCTGTGTTTCTCGTCGTTTTTCTCAAAACAAAGTTTTCGGAACTGGTGATCACTGTTACTCGAAAACCGCTCGATAGATATCAATGAAATTTACACAGTTTTTGAAAAACATGAAAAGCTAGTCCCTGATCGAAAGATTTTTTTTTTTTTTAATATCGATTTTTTCTGTACAATTAATTGTTGGTATTTTCCCGAAAATCTGGAGGTAAATTTCCTGAGGCCCCATTTTGTTGATTTAAAAAAAAAAAACATCGTTCAGGCACTAGATTATTTATTTATATAACTAATTTTTCTTATCCGATTGATTTTAGGTGATTTTCCAAGGATTTGTGATGGTCACTGCAAGGCACTCTGTATGGGACAGGGTCCAACACAGCCTAACTTCTTTTATTTTTAATTTTTTTTTTAAGCTTTCGTCAAGTCAAGTTGAAACATAATGTAATGATGCTATATTATCACTTTTATTAAATAAATTAAATTAATACCAAAAAAAAAAATATTGAAAGTGCTCTATTTTTCACGCCATTAACTGCCCCTGCTCTTATCGAAAGAATTCAATAATTTCATTCAATATTTTCATAACTGCTTTTTATTTACCCCTCCGTCGGCCAGATGGCTCTGGCCAGATCTTTTTTTATTTCAATTGTATTTTAAATATATTTCCAATTGAGCTAGTGACTTAAGTTTCCTTGACTTTTTGTAAAGTTTTATTGGCTATCTATGAATAAAAAATCAGGATAAAAAAATATTCAAAATTATAATTAAACGGATATATTGTTTACTACCTCAGGCGGTCGGATGTGGTCTGGCTGGTCCCCTATACATTTATGGGTATTTGGATGGAAAAATGGCGATATTGCGTCAACGTTTTTTTAGCTCCACATATTAAAACTAATCAACATTTACTTGTGGCGGCTACAAAAACAATTTAGCATATTGCCCTTTTTAACGATCTGTTAAGAATGAAATTCTATAACTATTTCACCAAACAATATCATAAATTCAATAAAGTTGTTTTCTTTTTCGATACACTGTTTCATAGCGTTTATAACTTTTAAGGCAACATTCGAATATGATAAACTGTATTCACTCTATTAATTAAGGGTGAGTGAGATTACAACCGGTGCGGAACACACGCTACAAGTCATTCACGGCAACATGGTAGCAAACATATTGAGACTGTCAGTCATTACAGTAGCAGCAAATGATGAAGATATAAAAATGTGACAATACTAAAATTCACATAAAAGTTTATCTGTCTCGTGGGAAGTGAAGAGGTTACGGTTCGAGTTAGGGTTAGGGTTACTGCCGCACTGGTGCCTGCAATTTAGAAAGTCAATCTGAGCAATGCAAAACAACAGCGCAACTACTGCAGCGTAATTTATAGCATATGACACGTGAACCGCACAAGCACCAACGACAAACAGCAACTATCACTGGTGCAACTATCACTGGTACCTTGAAATGTAAAAAATTTACTTCCCGATTTTCACACACTTTGGTGACTCTATGCGGACAGTAGTCGTTGATAACCTGAATGTTGTGCTGTTAATTGTTTGTTTGTTGTTTGTTGTCATTGCGCTTTAAGTGTTAGGGTGGGTTTGACTTTGAGGTTTTTTCAATAGACAAGTAAGGGACAAGGATTTTTTTAAGCTAAAAGTGTGAGAACTTTAGTATTTTTGTTTTTCGAGACAAAAAACATATTGACATTGCTCACTTTATTGCTGTTAACAGCGGTAATTGGAGAAGTCTGAAGTGCTGTCTGGTTTCGACATCACCCTATTTTACCCTTTGTTATCTGCCAATGTTAGACCATAGATCAATTGCCCAATTACGGTGTGTATTGTTTAGAGTTTATGTAGAAAGACAAAAACAATATGTCATACGAGGGGGAAGGTATACTTTTAGTTTTTCGTTGCTCAATTTGAAGATTTGTTTAGCAGGAATGTGATTTCTTTGAGGTGTACTTTTTATATGAGATTATGGAGTTTTTAATAACACAGATATCAATTTTGCTAAATTTTTTTTTTTTGTTTTTTTGAAAGAAACTGCTTTATATATTTGGAGAGTACTTATTTTAAAAAATATTTCTATTAATTATTTGCATTTGGGTAATTTTCCTAAGGAATATTGGACAATAAACTTAAAAGGAAAATTCGTGTAACAAAAATCTGCTGTAAGAATGATAGATTATTGAGCCATTTTGCTATTACTGGTATTTCTTTTTGAGAGGTGGTTGTTTTACTTATGTTTGGGTCCAATTTTATGCGGAATTTTTTATATTTTTTCGGTGATAAAATACATATGTATGAGTAGATATGCAATACTTTCTAGCCCTCATAAAAAGCATTGATTCAAGCATCATGTATTTTTTTAAGTTTAAAGATTACAAATTCTTTAAAATATCTTCCAAAAGTAAAATTTCTTTGCTGACTAGACAAAGTAACAATTATCATAAATGAATAAAATTTTTCTCACATTAAATTGCTCGACCATTACAAGGGTGACTAACTGCATATGAAATTATCATTCTATTATTTGTTGTATAAATATTTTTACGCATGGCCCTTTTCGCAGTTCAGTTGATTTAACTTTACTCAAAGTCATTATCGTCATCCCCTGAGACCATTTTTGTATTTCTAATGCGTAGCACAGTGCTCGGTAGTCCGCGCTTTCTGGTATGGTGCGTGCTAAAGTTGCACACAATCTGAACATAAATCATGCGTTGATCGAAACAAGCTGGTAAGTGTTTCCAAATTTATTGAGTCATTGCTGGTATGGGTACAAAAATAGTGGGAGCGTTTGGAAAGTATATTTATGAAGCAAATCAAAGTTAAAAAAACGCTTATATCACAAAAACCTAAATTTGCAATTAAATAAAATAGTTTTTTGATAAAAGCTCTTGCCTCTAGGAAACTTAATGAACACACTTATCATTCAAAAAACATACTTCTTCTGCAATAATTCTCCAGAATTTCATGCAATTTATAATTTATTGCATGTTCACGTATTTTAATAATTGTGCAATTTTCTCACGCATTCTATTTTTATTTTTCTATGACTTTTTGATTATTTTATGATCCGTCGATTAGTTTCATTGTTTTCGCATCATGGGATTACAATATGAAGCGCTTTTGACTGGTAGTCAGTCCAATGTATCTTTTCTATTTACATTGTTGCATTTCTACATATCAGCAAAGGTAGGGTAGATGGTCGAAAGGGATGGTCGTGTGCACTACACACTTTAATAGGATTACAGCTCAAGAGCACTTAAGCGACATATCACCATCGTCATCATCATCATCATCAACGTGAACTTTGTTGTTGCTATATAGATATTAGAGATGAAAATGTTTACAGAAGTGTTGCTAATCTTGACATTGTTTACAAAACTTTCCCACTGAAATGTCCCGCTGTGGCCATCGTTCTGACTGCTATTTTTTTATTGAAGTTGAGAGATTTCAAGTGGATTATCACCGATTAGTTATGCTGAAGTACTTAAGTTACATTAAAGTTAATTAAAACTTGAATCTTGTCAAAAATTTTGAAAAAAGTTAATAACTAGTAGTGATCGAAATTTAAAATAGAATTTTAAGAATAAACGGGCACCACTATGCAATAATATGTGAACCCACCTGAAGTAAGTTTTGAGATATTCAGATTTTTGTTCACCCGTTGTAGTACAAATGATATGAAACTATTGAACAATTTCCCTCAAGAATTTAATAAAAGGAGATTGTTGGGCAAATGGAGGTTAATTCTGAGGGAACTTTTCACTCTGAATCCGAATCCAGTATCAGAATTGGCCCATCACATCAAAATTTTGAAATATTTGAGATTAAAGACTTTAAAAAATAGCGTTTTCGTCTACTTTTGAGGTTGTGTATAAGATTCCGAAAAGGGACTTAAATAAATTTCTAAAAAATATTATGCATACATATCTCATGGTATTTTTAGAAATCGTAAGATCTGAATTGCAAGTTGGTGCTAGCGGCGGTGTTGCTAACGATGATGGACGTACATATCTCTGATATCTCAGTGCAAAATACGCAAGAATACCTCGCACGTCTGTGTATTGTAAGTATTAGCAACATACTTAAGTAGTGCAAACATCTCCCAAATTAAAAGGTACACACAATCTACAAGATCTAGGGGGGATATTGAATGAATTATACATAGAATTGCAGGGCAGCACACTACAGCAGTTGTGTCGAAAGGACCATTTATACTACAAACTTCGATTTCTCACTTCTTTGGCTCGAGCAAGCCTGCTGTCAATACAGTGAAGCGACCTTAGAGTAATACGCAAAGAATAATGTGATTTTGGTGTCTCAAGAATCAAATCCAAATTGCTTAAAACTCAGGTCAAAGATATTGACTTTGGTCAAAAGGGATATGAAGGCAACAATGAAAATGACCAGTGATGATAAAGATTTCCGTAGAAAATAGTCTGCAGCAGCCCAGATGGTGTCAAAAAATTACAAAAAAATCGTTGATGGAAGGCGTACTTACCAGAAAAATAAAAATATTATTAAATGGAATAATGAAGCATATGGGACAGTTTTTCTGAAATGAAAGGATTTTGACCTTGAAGTCTCCTATTTTATTGATTTATGTTTTTGGGTAGTATATGACAACTTGTTAGCTTACTATTAGCATTATGGCATAAGTGAAACTATTGCTGCGCTACAGTTTCAAAATTTGTAAAAACAAATTAAACTTAAGATATTTTTTATCACTGTAAATATTAACTCTAAGTAAAAAATTGCTAGAACATAAAACGGTAATGATTTAGTTTTTCGACAAAAAAAAACCGTAAACTTTTTGACTCTGTCACTACGAAGGATCACTCGAATAATTTAAATTGCATTTTTGTTTGTATTTTAGTTTGACTATTTATTTTTATTCATTTTATTTTTGTGCTTTCAGATTTTCTTTTCAAATTTTTTATGGGTGTTCGTAAAGTCATGCAGACGATAAACTTGGTATCGCAATTTGCGCTTAATGCCACCCCACGTAGGCGAATTGGGCACACTCTGCCGGCAAGTGTGAAAATTAAAGCAACAAGCGGTAGATGTCTTTGATATACCATAAAAAGGACCTTTTATAGCATGGTTTATTGCGTTTTTATATTTTCAATTTAAGAAAACAGCAGAATAACTACTCAAAAGGAACTTACCGGTTATACATTTACTTGAACTACGATGAATATCACTGGACGAAGCGCCATGTGTTGTACTACTGGTACATCCAGTTGTAGATTTATCTTAAAAAAAATCAACAAAAATAAAAAAACACTTTTATTAGGACGAAAACTTTGTTTTTTTTTTGCAAAAATATTTCGTTTCATATCAATCATTATGACGCACATTTAACTTGCCAGTGAACTTTTAAAGTACCTTAATTGCAATTATGAGAAGTTTCCAAGAAACATTATTTTCAAATAAATTTAAGGCCTCCTCTTAGTCTTATCAGTATTGCTAATAAAGACACTTGAGTACGCTGTCACATCTCATTTTATTTGCAAGTTAGCACACTTTTTAATTCGTTACATTGGGAATTATCACTACGTCATAAAAAAATTCCCACACTCTAAAGTGTAGTTAAAATCATAAACAAACCCAAATCGAAATAGTTACAATTAACTGTCATAAACATAATAAATGTTCAGATTTATCATCACCACTGGTTGCAACTCTGCATGCTGCATGCGTTAACAAGAAGCACAACGAATCGAACAGCCGTAGACCGGAACCGTGCAACGCACCACAACGCACGCGATGCATATCGAAATAGGGTTAATCTAAGGGGTGGTAATTTTTTTTGCGTCCCAGTATCGTTGGCCACTTAAGTGCCTTTGGTCTGGTTTAATTGGCGTAAGTCTTTGTTTGTTATAAACATGTGATTAAAATGTTAAATTTATATATGTATACTCTGTCTGTGATACTAAGCCAGTTGTTGCAATTATCGATAATAATAGTGATGATGACAATCAAAATGTTTTGTTTCTTCGCAGTCAAAGACGGCCAAAATAAGTGCGTATTGGTCACGTGTGCACTGGCGAGGGTTACAGTGATCATGACTTTATACATACATCTGTATATCACAAAAAAAATCATTGTAAAAATAGGAACTAAAGCTGCTCTAGGTATTTATTACAAAATATATCTTTGTATTAATTTTCTTAAAATGTTTTTTGAAAAATGTCTCACTTCAATAAGCCTCATATTCTTGAATGCCAAAAGTTTTCGAGGAACCCAAGATAATATTCATAAATTTTTAAAAACACAATTCATAATTTGACCATCGATTTCTCAGATTTCCATTAAAAAACTATATAATTAATAAAATGCAAACAAAAACGTTTTTTAAAAAACTATTTAGTAACCATATTTGAAAAACTAATCAATGTGAAGCTGATGATGACAAAATGTTGGCATTGATTGAAGCAAACCACCGAATAGAAACTCGTGAGATCGCTGAGAGATCAAATTTATCGAAGTTGAACCGTCATGATCACGTGAAACGCCTTGGTTTAATTTCAAAACTCGTCATATGGGTCCCACATATTCTTATAGAAAGAAATTTGCCTTGTCGCATTGACGTCTAAAAATTCAAACGTAAAGAAAATTCTCAATTTTTGAAGCAAGCATCACTGAGAATGAGAAATGAGCTGTCTACAATATTGTTAAACGCAAGAGATTATGGAGTTAAAAAGCTGAACCGACTCAAAGTACTTCAAAAGTCGATATTCATCAAATTGTCTGTTAGGTGCGAATTTTGAAGTTTACTATCATCAACTGAACAAATTAAATTATTCAGTTGTTCAGTTGAACCAAGATAGTATGAGACCACATAAAAGTTTAATAACTCGCAAAATGCTTTAACAGCTTGGATGGAACACCCACTCGTTCCGGTATCTACGAGCTAAAGAGCTCAAGGCTGTTCCTCAGCCTACCAAAATGTATGGAGGACTAGCTCAGACGCTGGCGTAGTTGTATTGCAAGTGGTGGAGCTTACTTTAAAGGTGACAAAATATATTTTGATGAGTAAATTCGTTTTTTTTTTTTTTTTTTTTGAGACGATGAGTATACAAATTGTTTAGAAAACTGAAGAAATATGAATCGAATTTAGGTTACAAAAGGTCATTTCCATGGGTCCCGTTCGACCGTCAAACACATTTAAAGTAAAAAAAAGTCAAAATAAATCGGATTCTTATTTTGACAATAGGCTTAACTTATAGCTCCTAATTAGCATAGCTCTATCTATAATTGGTGCTAAGGTTGATTTTGGGAAATTTTTTGATTTCAAAATATTTGCAAAAAACTAATATAAGGCGTTCGCACGGGACAAAAACATAATTTTTCGTGGAAATGCCCATAACAAAGCGATTTGGAAGCCAAATTCGAATTCAGCGGCTTAACATCCTATATGATCGCACACTAATCTGAATTTTCAAATTTTTTTTTTCATTTTAAGCTTTTCGTTCAAAAACAAATTTAAATTAATTAGCTAGAGAAAATTTTGACTTTGTCAATTTAAGAAATTTTTAAAGTCATTTTCGAAATCAGCACATCATTTAACATAAAAAAACGAGGTTTGGTTCGTCTCCTGTAAGAATGTTTCTCCTTAATTTTTTTTGAGCTGTGTCATTTAAGGGCTATGCCACACCTTCAAGTATATTTAAAATACATACATACATACGTATGTATATTTTTTTATTGTACAAAACTTTTAACTGCACATTTTCTTCGCAATTATTTTTCATTTCGTTTTGCTTTTTATATTATTATTTTGCAACAAAAAAAAAAAGAAAAAGTGATACGAAGGAAAAAGAAAAATAATGAGTTACGCATGAGAGGTTCCTTTCAAGCCAACAGCAAGCATTCATTTCTTTCAGTCATTCTTCTTTTGCTTCTATGCTCTACGCTTGCGACTGTTTCTGTTGAAAGGCTGCCATTTTACATAATGTCACTAGCACTACCCCACTTTTTAATGTTTATCTTATCTTGCTGGTATTTTAATACTTTTGCCCGTGCCCGCACCTTCCCAATGAATCAAAGAAGTAAAACTTATTCTTGAGCGCTCAACAACATTAAAGCCAAGTTAACAACCCGAAAACTCAGAGAGGCGTACACTTTGTACACCGCACGCTCAAAGGATTCTTTCATTATTTATTGTTATACTGATAACTTTGGCTCAAGGGATTTATTATGCATTTCAAAACTGAATACTTAATATAACAGCAGAGCCAAGTAACAGAAGAATGGGCTGGCACCGATGCTTTGTGATGTGAAATTGCAAAAGTTCAGTGAGCGATGGATATGTTGGGAGTGGGCGGGCGTATTTGTGCAAATTCACGAGCTATTTAATTTTTATCAAAGGACAGTTTTTCTTATTGTTATCATTCGAAAGCCATTCAGGACCACTTTGCATTTTAATTGCTGCATAATTTTGCATAATAATGACAGCAACAACAACAAAAACTTAAATAACGTAGTCATTTGCATCACAAAAAGCAACGATTCTTCTTTATGGCTGAGATTCTTCTCTGACGAATTTTATCTTTATTTTAACTAAAAAGCAAACTTATGTATAATATCGTCTATTGCTTACTTTAATTCAACTTTGATGTTTCAATCAGGCCAACAGACAGTCAATTTTTCTGTGAACTAAGTTTAATTTACAAAAAAAAAATTCCTTTTCTTTTTCAAGAAATTTATGCAATTTCAAAGTAATAATGAAATCCAAGCCAAAATAATGTGCATCATAATAAATATCAAGTTAACATGCAAGCTACATCGTAACACGAACTGGACACAAGTCGCTACAAGGCTTTCTCTTGATGTATCAATTTAAGTTAACAAAATTGCAAACATTTGAACACCAAGAAAGAAAAAAATAGAAGCAGAAAATCACTTAACATATTTCAATTGTCCAAAAATGGAGCAAAATAACAGGAAGAGTAAAAAACCAAAATAAACTTAAGCCAAAACACAAACAACATTTGGCCAAAAGTAGGCAACAAGCAAGTCAGGCAGACCTTGGTATTATAAGCCATATCCGTTTGGCGGCTCACTTGGTCACGTGTGGGTCACAGTTGTGGAGGGTAAAAATGCTTAAATTGATAAATTCACATTGTTGCTGTATTGTTGACCATTTAAATAGACCATACCATGGACGAACATATAGACACCACAAGTTTCTACCTCACTTAATTTTCTATTACAAATTTTTTGGCAATATTTTAATGTTTTTTTTTTGGTTTATTTTTTTGTGTTACAAAATGTAAATCTGTCGTTCGCGATTTTTTTGCAATCTTTGTGCCACAAAAAAAAAGCTTTAAAAAAATGTAATTTAGCATTATTTCTGTTTGTCAGTCAACCTTTTTGGTAGGTGTTTGTCGCTGTATCGGTAAACAAATGTTGCTACTTGTTATAATAAGTCAACATATGTTTGTATTGCTTCAGTTATGCTAAAAAGAAAAATAAAGGATTTGCTGTTAAAGTACAGTGTTATTTAAGTTTAAAAGTATGAGTAGATTCATAGAGAGTCCGAAGTTTTAGCCTTTAAGGTCAAACAATATTGCTTCAATATGATTATATTTATTCGGGAATGTAATTTGGAACAGGGCCGCCTTTAGACAAAAACACGGAAAGGGTCCCTTCCAAAAAAATTTTTTATCAAAATAAGTGATGAATTTTTCGGAATGTTATAATGCAGTACATGAAGTATCCACAAAGTTTCATCCGAAATCGTTAAGCATACATTGGTTCGTTTTATTTTTTCCATGAATTTTCACTTTGAGCTAACGTAAATGTCAAACGAAGCATGAGAAGATGAAAATTCATGCACCAACACACAAGTTGAAATCTTACCCTGGAAACCAGGGGCCGTACTGAGCTAACACTAGAAAAAAACTAAGTGTGGTAAGTGTGTGTGGCCCGCCTTAAGGCGGTGATATGCGCTAGAAGTTTAAGGCGGGGTTGAGGAAGAAATATCAGAACTTTCTCATCTATAATATTAGTAAGATAACAAAAATTTGAATGTACATATGATATGGCATAAGCTTACTATTGCAAAAACTCGTTATTTACTTATAAAGCTTTTTGTTACAATACAATTTTAATACCAAAAATGAATATTTAATAGAAAATGTCTCTCAGATCTTATTTCAGGGATACAGCTATCGAAATTTGTGCATAGTTAAATGAGAGGAAAGTCCGGAGAAAAGAGTGAAGTTATGGAGCAACGTATTTGTTCACAACTGTAGTTTATCCTTATATAAATGACCATGTACCACAGTGATGGCACTATCGGTACATTTGTACATTTTTCAATACATTTCTGTTGTGAAAAATATGCGTCAGTATATACACTTGGTACAATGAACGAAATTTCAATACATTTGGTGTATTTTCAGTATATTTTCGGAACTTTTACTATTTCCAATACAAGCTTTTTTGTTTTTTGTTTTTAGTAAATTTTAGAAAATGTTTTTAAATTGTAGTAAACTTTGGTGTCCATGAAAAAAAAAGTAAATTTTCCCTCCAAGAAGTAGATTCAAAGTCTCAATTCAGTTCATTTCCACAAAACCCAAATGCCATCACTGCAAGCTATCATTTTAAATATTGGCTTTAAAATTGAATTTTGTGCAAAATAAGGACGAAATTCCACATCGTATGGACAGTTGGATCAGCTAATTCACTCACACCCACCAGTAAAAAACATAAAACTTTTTTCTTCACTATCATTCATATTTTATCACTAACCTGTTCGCGATTTCGACTCCATATTTGTGCTATCCAGCGGCGCAACCGGTGCCAATGGTGGTGCAGTTGAAGTGATGACACCATGCTGCGTCGCTGGTGAACAAGCAGCCGGTTGTAATGCATCCAAACGATATCGTTGACCCGTAGTCGCAGAAGCAACAGTTGAAATGCAGTTACCGTTCAACACAAGGCTCGGTGAACTAACCACTGATGTGACGGGATTGTGCACAGCCAAACCGATGCAGTTGGCACCATTGACTGAACTTTGGACATTTGGCAAAGCAGTCTCAAGTGAGTCGCTTAAACGTTGCGTGGAGTAGATATCGCTGTTACAATAAAAAGTTCAGAAATAAATTATAAATAATCTGCATCCATTTCTATTACAATTTCACACCTAAAAGCACTGGAGGCACCAAAAAATGTGCTGCGATCCTGTAGCGCTGCCTTTGCCTTTTCAACGCTCTGTTTAAGTTGCTCGAAAGTGGACTGATGAAAACGATATGATGTCCAATCGGGTGAGCATTGCCCCAATGTTAGGCAATCTTCAGTTTTAACTTGCGTCAACGTAGGTGGCGAAACGCGTTTCAGATCCAACGCCGTCTGGTAGGAACACGAATTTTCGTACATATTGTTAAAGCCGACAGCGGCAACAGCTGCTGCAGCCACAGGTAGTGCTGCTGTAGCACTACTATAGTTGGTTGAGGGGTAGCCGTTGTCGAGAATGATGCCAGGTGTCCACTTGACTCTGAAAAGGAGAAAAAAATAACTTTTCGTATATAATTTTTAAATAATTTAGTAGTTTTTTTTATTTTTTAAGTACGTTTCCAGTGGCGTAACTAGAGTAGATTAAAAGAGGGCATCACCCTGGGCGGCGAAAGTATGGGTGCGACAAAACAGTTATCGATATTTATTGAGCTGTGCATATTACGTTTTTATTTTTTTTTTAAGAAAATTAAAAAAATATTTCCAAGGTTCTTGTCCCGGGCGGTAAATGCTCAAGGTAGGCCACTGTATATTTGGCAACCATCACCAGAGAAAAAGAAATTTTTTGGAGACCATTGCAACTAATTTAGAGGTCCATCTTAAGGAACCATCAAAAATAAATTTTCTAAAAAATGGTATAATTCTTGGACTCATGGCCCACTTCATACTTTTTTAGTGACAGAAAGAACCTCGAAAGTGGTTTCAATTAAATGCGCTCATTTTTGTTTTTATAGAGCTAATTTTCGGCATCCTGAAAAAAAGTCTACATGAAAACCTTAATCTCTCCGAAGGCTCGATAGAACGGTACGGTTTTGAGATATCGATACTTAAAACTGATAGCCTATAGCTCAAAATCCTGTCATAGCTCTCTGTAAAAACTGAGAGCATTTGATTGAAACATTTTTCTTATACAAATAGTGCTGAGTTTTTCTCTTTCAAATATTTTTAGCTGTATGATTCTACAATTTATTTTGTAAAAATTTGTTTCTCTCTGGAATGATGATTCTTCTCAGTGAGTGATATTTCTGATATGCAAAATGATTCGAATGATCACTGGGCTTATGAACACTAATTTTCGAAACTTCAATATAGTTCCTTACCGCATTTCCCCAACAATCGTCATTTATTTAAAATTTTATTGGCGTGGAAAAATCTGGAAATAATTTATTATACCGAAAATTCAACGTTTGTACAAATATTTCACCTCTATGTATAAGTATGTATAATTATATTGCAATTATTATCTATCTTTTGTACATAAATTTAATGTTATTACCGTTGTTGTTCTACAAACGAGTGTACCGTTAATGTTTGCTATAATTTATGTTCATAATTTAAACTTCACTTTACTTTGAAATACAAATTATGCGTTATTGTATTTATGAGTTTTGATTACCTGCCAACAGCAACAACAATAACAACCACCCATGTTGTTACGCACTTAACTTTCATATTCTCCCATGTCTCCTCCCCGCCCCCATTGTATGTTACAACTATGTATATATCCTTGCTTGACCTCTCAACTCTATCTATTGGAGCGTAAATTTCTATTATCCTTCGATATGAATATTCGAGGAAAAATTCAAAAATTTTATGCTGTTTTCTGTGTCCATACCCAACAACAATGTGCTCTGCATTTGTATGCGTATGAGTTTATCTAGTGTGTGTGTGTGTATCTAAATCGTGGTGTGTGTGTGTGTTTTTCTATTGTTGCATGAATATTCGTATTCAAATTTACTTGTCGTCGTCGTCATCGGAAGTAAAGCTTTTTGATTTATGCCCCTAAATTTATGCGCCCTAATCCGCCCCTGTAGTTTTTTAATACCTAAATTTAAGTTTTTGTGACGCATTAAAATTTCAGTTCAAAGCTATGTTATTTTTAAAATTTTAACTGAACTTTGTTTTTGACATAAAATTATTTGCAAAAATTACACTTAATACTGTGCATAATTTCAAAACGCTAATATAGTAGCTCTCATTCTGTGATAACTTCAAAACATAAAAATGTAAGCCAAATGGTCAAATTTTTATAGAAATTTTGAAACATCTAATTTTAATTTTTTAAATGTTAATGTCGATTTTTAATGTGAATAAAAACTATTCTTTAATAAAATGTATACTAAATCAAAACAAATTGTAAAATAAGTTTGAGTTGTTGTTTTTTTTTTGAGAATATTCTTCATATGCAGAAAAACATCAAAAGATGTTATGAGTCAACAGTGTAATTTTTTTACTCAAAAACTGTAAGCAAAATAAATCAAGGCATCAAGCCAACAGAGGGACATTCTGCTCTCCGAACGCAAGTAAAAACGAAAAGCAAATGAGATGGCAAAAAAGTTACCAGTAGGGTTGGCTAGAACTTAGGCTCTTAATTCAAAAGTATTTGAACTCGCAAACTCATCAGAATGACAAAAGCAACGAGACATTTTAAAGCACGATATGCTGAAAAAAAATTACAAAAATGTATACGCTAAGAAACAGCTTTTATTTTACTTGCTAAGTTTTGATGTTTCTGGTGAAACCATTCTTGCAAAGTTGTCCTCGTCATATCATATTCTGATTTGCTTTCTGATAACATGTTAATAATCTTACATTCCTGACCCTGCAGGAGAGTATATCTCTAAACAATGCCTGTTTTTTGCACTTCTTTCGGTAAATTACGCTGCTGACAACTACGTAAAGCCAGAATAGCACCTTTTCTTAGAAGAAATTTCATATTTCACTTATTGATAGCGTCGCAGAAAACCTGAGTTTCATTTTAGAAACAATAACATCATTTTTATGCAAATTTGATAATAATACATCACCAAGATATCCAGCATGTGGACTTATTTCAACCCCTTAAACTGAAACTACAAGACTAGTGCAATTGATGTTTTATTGCTATGAATTTCTTAACCTTTCTAACAAGATACACATATTTTGGAACGAAAAAAGTTTTAATTTTCTAGCTGACTGAAACAATGTAAAAGATTTGTGTTTCGTTTTAGAAAAAATAAAAGTCTAAAAGTCTAACGCTAATACTAGTAAAAATGATCATTACGATGCCTTCCCATAGTTCATTATTTTTTGAGTTGGAGGTGGTTTATTAAATGCTATATATATACGCCTACAAATAGCACCATCCACAAAATATGTACACATTCAATATTAAAATAAACATCAAATTTAACAACAGCAATGGAGAAAAACAAACTTTTGTATGCGAAATCAGACATTGACATCAGACATTATTATAAACTGCCTGCACACGCCCGTTTTACGATTTAACATAACGCAAACAACATAGAATGATGTAAGTATCTGAGTATCTGCATATCTGATGGATACATTTGAAGTGAAGCAAAAAAAAAATTCACAACCGACCGACCGACCAAGTATCTACGTTCGAAACGGAAGTCCTTGGCGGATGGCTTAGCGCGTGCACTGAAATGAGATGCGAAATGCGAGCTGCTGCGGCGTATCCGTATTTTTCGTTAAACACAAAGAAATCTGTTTTCGGTGAAGTTTAATGGCTTAAGCCGAACGTAATTTTAATTAATAGAACTTATTCGCAAATTGTTCGAACGTAATCTGATTTTCGGGCGGATACAAGGAGTGAAGGGCGTATATTATTACGATTACACTACTTATTATCGGAAATGTTTGTTTTTTTTTTGTAATAACGAATATCTTGAATACGCTTAAATTTGTAGCTTTATAGAATTATAGCTCAGTAGCAAAATCTTGTAGCGTTTTCTATTAAATACCTAATTGTACTGGCATTTTTTTTAAAATACATAAACATTAATAGCCAAAGCTTTTTAAACACCATGCAGTTTCATTAATTGAGCGCATCCGCTTCGATGTCGATTTTTGAGGTTATTAAGCTGCAGCACACAATTACGTACTTATGCTCTTGGGGAGCTTCTATATAACAAATTTTTTTTGTAGGTACATGATAATTCATGTACGAGTAAAATTTCAAACAGCTTCTAGCGCTCTTAATTCTAATGAAATAACTTTTATCGCTAGTTATACAAAGTCACTTACTACAAATGCTCTATCCTATAACACCATTTGTAGCGTGTGGCCTCAACGAAATTTCTATAGCCATTTCGAAACCTGGCTCTTTGTTGATTTTTTATATATTAGTTTTTATTAAGTGGCGGAATGATATTCTGGGTCTATCTCTGCAACTGCAGCCGTGGTGTACAAGTTACGTATTCTCTCATCGTGAGGCCTATCCATTGTTAGGATCTTTTCATATTCTCAGTTGATTTAGGAACATAGTTGGTGGCCAAATTAAGCTCATGATTTGAAATTATTCGACCACCAAATCTTCAATTACTACCGCATCAGAGTGATTTTTATAGATCCTGATTCTCAAGTATAAATCAACACTATTTGAACATTTGATATTAATATTCGCAGTTTGGTGTGAGTTGAATTGATGTTTTATTTCCATACTTTGTGGAGCTAAGCAAAGGCTTCTCTTGCTTTGTATATTCTTGCCAGATGTTTCGTGGTGGCTCCTATGGTATTGAAATCGTTTCTAAGGCAGCAAAACGATTCCTGTTAATGTTAAAAATTGTATGTAACATTCTTGATGACATTAATGATTTTGATTTCATATTTACTGGATCGCTAAATCGTGTAAGATTGAATTGCATATCAGACAATCTTGATGACAATACGTTACGGGATCTCCCAGTAAGATTAGGGCTTAGCACACCATTCAATATCATTAGAAACAACAGAGGGTTTCGTGGCGGTGAGAGATTGTTGTTGTGGGCAATGCCAGTTTGATAGTAACATTTCATGTTTCCAGTGCGTCCCACATTAACCCCATACATTGGCTATCGAAGACATTGGTGAAGTGAACGAATCATATATGCATACTAGTTTGCCATTTGCAAATGCTTCGTATATGAGCGATTTGTATGGAATCCGGCTTGCTGTACTCAATAAAATGAAGATGCTAAAAACACAAAATGCTTGGTTTTTTTGATTCCAACTTATAAAACGTCCAACTTAGAATGTCTTTAAAATCAAGAATTTTAAAAAATTATTCATAGCTATCATAACATAGGTAAGTGTTATATTTATGTCCTTCAATTACTCATTGCATTAGTTGTAATTGGAAAAATAGTACATTATTTGAATCACATTATTCATTGCATTAAGAATTAATAAATTATTTGTCTCTTTAGCATTCACTTAACGCCGTATAGAATCACATAAAAGTTTTTTAAGGTACAAAGACTATATTGAATAATTTCCATATCCTTAAACTTTGGCCGCAAATGGCACCGTAACTGCGAGATATTTTACCAAACTTTAGTAACAATTTTCTAAATTAAGATATTCACAAAATATTTATATAAAAAAGTAAATGATAAAATTTATGAAAGCAGTTTTGATCACTTCCTCAAATTTAAGTAGTATTTAAGTAATTTTCAATTGTATCGGACTATGTTATTAGACATATTTGAAAAAAAATACTATAAAAAATTAATTTTCGTTTGATCAAAGGACTAAGCCCAGAATTGTGAAATAAAACGTTATATAAAGTAATAACCATGGCTCGGAAAATTAAGCTCGAAAAAACTGATATTAAGCGCTTAAATATTCTCCAACAAAGTACAAAATATGCATGCAAATATGCCTTAAAAACACAAAATATAGCAAAACAAACATATTGATTCTATTCAGAATATTCACCGTAGTAAGGAAAATTAAAAATTTCATAAAGAAAATACCTCAAAGATGTGTGTACTACAAAAATTAAAAAAACAGTTGAAATTTTGAAAGTTTAGTTGAATGAATGTATGCCAGTCATGGTTACCAAGTGACCGGGATTGACCCGACCTGGCCGGGTATATCCGAAGCCTGAGAGAAATTCAAAAATTTCGGAAAAACCCGGAATTCGACGATTTTTGTGAAATGAACTATGTGCCACAAAAAAATGTAATTTCTTATCATTTCAAGATTTTTTTATATTGCTGACCAAAAAAAAAAGACTTTTCGATCTTAAGCACATCATTTTATGTTGATGGCAGGGAATTACTTCTGTACGAATTGGTAACTCTGACGTCAGTGTTTTTTTTTTTTAAATAATGTGAAAATGTGCTTGGATTTCAAAACCTCTGTCAAGTTCAAATTTCACATGTGGCTGATTACAGAACAATATGCATCGAAGAAGTGTTGTCAAATGCAAAAATAGAACAAATATGCTGATTTGAGCATGATTGCCGTAAAATTCAATATAATAAGAAATATGTAAAATAAGCAAGTTTAAGATTTTAAGTTTAAGTTGTCCCATATTCAAATTTATTTTTAGGATTATTTATGGGTTATAAGCATATTCTTTTCATACGATTTTTGCATCTAATTTTGCATATTGAATTTTGAACAAAAATTACAAATTACAAATAAATAAATAATTTTCTAGGGAGCTAAGCACTTAAAAAGGTAAAGATATTAAATTTTTGACAGAATAATTTATTAAGCTTTTTTTCAATCCAATCACTTTTTGATAAATATGATTTTCATGCTTAAAGAAAACCAAATTTCTCAATTATGCTCCTTTAATGAAATTCATACGATCGAAATTCACTCAGGTAGACAAATTTAGCAGAATTCAGTAACGTTTTTAGAAAGTCTTACTAATTTCTTATATGTGCTTCTATGGAGCTTTTTTCATGCCTAGTAGAGTCAAATCTTCACAAACAGTTTGGTTAGAAACGTTTTCTTGCGGAAATAAATTCTTTGCAAAATTATAGATGGAAAAACCACTTTATAAGTCCCTATACAAAATATCGTGATCTGGATAATTTTTGCTGAGTTATAGAATTTACGTATGTACACTACTACTAAAAATTTATACATGAAAGTTTTGCTAATTGTTTTCTGTTCATGATTATTTGTTTTGCTAAACTATTTTTCTATACAAATATACCATAGTTTTATTGTTTCACGCGAACTAACAGAATGTACATCGTTTTTCATGTACGAAATCAATTGAATTATATTGAAACGTACCTCAATTTTCCAAATGAATTATACTTTGATATATCCAGGCTTAAAGTATATTTCAGAGCAATATGGCAGTAAATTTTTTAACACTCTTTTGAATAAGGGAAATTTTCTTAGCAACTTTACTTTTTATTGTAAAAGGGAACGAATTCACTTTGTGATTTTTTTTAAATATTTAATTATATGTGCACAAACATTTTATATTCACCTTTTTTTTTTAACCACAAAAAACCCGATGGATTTTCCAAAGTGCACTCTTAAAAAGATATTCTTTTTTTTAAGGAATTACTTTACGCTTTAAAACTTTTTTGGCAATAAAGAATTTTATGTGCATCACATTTGTCTTATGCGCCAGCCACATCAACTTCCGTTTAGACACCAAAAAAAAACAGTTTTTTTTTAAACCCACACGCCTAACGTCTATTGAAGCAACAAGCGTTTTCCCGATATTTTTACTTTTGTAAACATTTTTCAAATCAAAAATTTTTGCGCGCGTTCTTTGTGTCTTTTTCTATAGAATACGGTGACTGCAATAACGAACACAGTCTAGACCGTTAAACGTTTAAAATTTGATTAAAAATATCCTCTGCTCCAATACAATGTTGACTGCAGTGCAGCGACAATAGTTGCCAGTAGGTGACGAGGAGCAAACGCGGTAGTGTATTTTTTGTTGTTGTTGTTGTTGGTAGGACACTTGAAAACCACCTCGATGATAATCTATTTGGCAACAACGGCAGCCCGTTATTGTTGTTGTTGCTGTTGGTGATGATTTTTTGTTGTTGTTGATCCTTGCTTGTACTTGTGGACTGGATGCAACGACTTGAGCGTACCTTCAAAATACGGAACTCTGTGGTTGTCTGAGACATATAACCACAAGAGGTGTATTCCCCGCTGCCACTTTTGAAAGCTATTAATATTAGTTGTTGTTGCTGTTATTGTTTTTTTAAATTTTGCAGTTGCAAGCTTTTCATCGCTTAGAGAGATCATCCCTTTGATGAAACAGAAATTAAAGATGGCGTCGAACAGTGTAACAGTTTTGCAGAGTAGTTGACATAAAAAAAGAATTTGTAATTTAATATTTTCAAAAAAAAAAGTTCCTAGGATATAGAGTCGAGCGGAAGAAGCAAGGTCTATCCTCATGCCATTTGTGGGTTCATTAGTTGCTATGACTTATGATATCCAAAATAGTTTGGAGCCCTTAGATTGATTATAAGACTATGGGGGTCATTTTAAATATAATTAATTTCCTTAAAAAAAATCGCTATCGATGCAGTAGCAGTAGAGTTAGCTAACTTTCGCAATTTGTACTGAACAAATATACAGTTTAATATAGGAGGCAAAATACTCAAGAAGATACAAGTATCATATAGCATTTTAAAGGACGAGTGAGCTTTGAAAATTGTAAATCTTTATAGCTCGAAAACTACATACCTATAGACCTAAAACCAATTTTAAAGCTTATTAAATTATAGATCAAGCGATACCTATGAAGTCGAAGTTGTAGCTCCCAACTAATTGCAATTTTTCTAACTGTCAAAAGTAGCTAAAATTTCGAGGGATAATTCGAATAGACCTTAAGATCCTTACTTCGACATTAATTTTCTCATAATTTTTCGAATGTTGCAAATGATATCCCGAATCTAATTTCTGATGATACAGAAATTAAATAAAACTAAATTACACTTTTTTGAGGCTATATAATAACAAATGTTTGTTAATATCTTAAAAATATTCAATTTAATTTGAGATCGCACCACTGTGCTATTCTGTTGAATCGTTTCAGTATTGTGGCACTTTCTCCTCCCACTCAGTAACAGCATTTTTTATTATAGAGATAATCGACAGCAGAAACCACTAGCAGCCGTTTGTTTTTATTGTTGTTGTAATTGTTGGTTCATCCTTGCAAGGATGCGGATACCTATCGCTAGCTGTTGGTCTTGCTGTATGCGTGTAAATGTACCGTTCTCTGTATACATACGTATGTATTTGTCACCCTCAAATCTGACGGGAGTTCAGCTGCTGGTTTTGGTGCAGAAATGAGCGGCTGCGCATTCGTTGCATATCTCATCACCAAATTCTTGTGGTAGTTGTAGATAGGCGGAGTCACGCACTTTTTTGTGTGATAATATTAGTATCGATATGCTAGGTTGCTTATACATATATGTATGATTGTGTATGTGAGTATAAGCATGGTTCGCACAAGATTTTCCGTGCACTTACATATATGTGATTGCAGAAAAAAGTTTTATGCTATCCCACAGTGGGACAAAAAACACAAATAATTCCTTAGAACATTAACCAGAAGAGTAAAAGCTAGAAACGGCTGTCAATTCGCAAAGGTTAGCTTGAGATTAAAATTTGTTTTTTTTTTTGTTTTGGCTTTAAGAATCGAATCCTTCGTATGTCCACAAATTAACGGGTATTTCATTAAGCATGATACAATGTAAAATTGAAATAAAACAAAAACTATGAATGGTAACTAATTTTTTTGTTTTTATTTTGATGAATGTTCCTTTACATTATATTTTAAACAAAATTCCATTCATATGACTACAACGGCTACGTTTGACAAATCCAAGTCGATCAACCAAATTTTTGCATACATTTTCAGATAAAGCTACACGAATGTCATGGAGTGCATCAAGTGTTAGTGGAATATCTGAATAAACAAACTATTTACTTAACATACATCCAATAAAAATAGTCTGAAGTGTTAAGTCACACGATCAATTGGCGCCCAATTAACTTCATAACTGCAAAAATTGCGTGAATTTTGAGTGAATTGAAAAGTTGGAATTTTAATGAATTAAGTAAATTTCTACAATTAGTAAACGTTGTTTATTTGTATAGCGATCCATGATGTTTTTAAGTCTGTAATGAAAAAAAAAAACACAACTTAACATATGTAACCTATTAAAAAATGTATCAAATCTATTGAAAGACCCTTTATATTTTGTAAGTTGAAAAAGAGGGTTTGCTTAAAAGTAATTGCAATCCAGTAGGACACATAGTTTTTAACTGCATTCATTAGAGACGTATCTTTTAAATGGTCGCTGACAATGGCATATAAGTTCCATGAATAGTAATGAAAGTGTCTTTTCTTTCTTTATCGAATTATCAATTCCAGAGATATATTTATTTGTATTGCCAACAGTTCCCCTATGTTTAAATAAATTCAGTAGTTTGCCGAGAAGTCTTCCAAGTTATTGTCAAGAATTTGTAAATTTTGCAATGAACAAAGCGGAACAGAAAGAATGCGTAAATCAGCACAGATCTGCCGTGTATCAACACTATATAAAAACATTTATTAAAAAGGTTCAGAAGTACCCAATCACGTGGTCAAAACTTCTGAGTGTTGCCCTTCGAGCATCTGTAAAAGTCGCCTATAGAACTATTCTATTTAGACAAAGTTGTGTGACGAAAGAACTTAATGTTCAATCCTTCAAAATCCTATATTCCAACCAATAGCTAATACTATGTCTCTTTTAGCCTGTAACATTCATGGAGCTTATTATTCAAAAAAGAAATTCACTAAATATTTTCAACTTTTTGCCATTGTACAAATAAAGCCCCACATTAAAGTAACGAACCCAACAATTGCGGCATCAGTTCACCTTCTCGTTGGCGGAAATGCGTACGCCGAATGAACGGCGAACTGGCGAACGCACGAGCTAGCGAAGGATACAAAGGCTACGAAAAGAATCGTTCACGAGATTTTAACAATGGCGGCTTACGTACTGCTTGCACCTACGCATACGCATGCCATAAGTAGTTTTACATACACACTCGTAAAATCTTTGGAAGTGCGAAAAAGAAAGATAACACTTTGTTGAGGCAATAGCAACAACTACGAGTGAGTACTCGTCCCAAAAGGATACTGACATTTCTTATCATTACAGAAGATAGCCTTTATTGCCACATGAAAGGACCTTTTTAATGTGTATGTGTGTGTGTGTATGCACTTGTGTATTATGAGTGCACATTTACATACGTCTTACAGGATAATTTTCAAAGGATGCTCACATGAAACTATGCGAAGATACGTAAAATTAAACTCACACAACACATGCATACAATTCAGTTACTTCGCTATACAAACGAACGCACTTGGCAATAACATCCTGCAATGTATAGCCACAACCTGCAGGATGGTGCAAGGATATAATTAACATGAGGAGCGAAGCCATAAAATAGGTTGTGATTATCTTTATAGCAGTAAATTTATTGTTGGGCCACATGCGTTTATTTCGCGCTAAGTAAATATTACTGTGCTTCATATATCGTAACAATAGGGTATTGTAAGCAAAGTGTGACAGGCATTCGAATTTTTTAATCCCCGAATTTTGAGATAGAATAGGCTTTCTCAAACAATTCTACGACTTTTTTACGTTTTTTGATTTTTTTTACATAGCTCAAAGCTTAGTTCCAATAGTCTTTGTTGACATACATACTGTGTCTTGTTTTACACACTATTGCGATTTGAGGGATGGGTAGACCTTTAAGCCGCAAATTCAATAATATGAAACTTACATAATATCTTGTACGTTTTGCGTTCCCCAAGTCATGTGGCCTATATAAATCTATAACCTATAGCTATCCTATGGAATATACTCCCAGTGAAAAGAAAGAAACAGGTGTTTCTTTCAGTTATTGAGGACTCTAGTGATTAAGAAACATTCATTCAGCTGGATATAGCTTATGCTCCTCTCAAGTTAGCACCATATGCCTTTCCAGCACTGACAAATGAAGTTTTGCAGTAGTTTCAAAGTTTCACTTGAAAATCGCTGCAATGTCATCAATAAACCATCAAAACCTCGCAGTAATTGCAGTAAGTCTCCTTATTAGTTACATTTGCCACTAAGCGATAGATTTCTGGACCCATATGAGGATCTTTTACAGGGCCGTTGCTACAATTTAGGCAGTAAAGTCCAATATTTTGAAAAGAGGCGATTAAAAGATTAGTATCGAACAAATAGAGCATTGTTCTATTTATAATTATATCTGATTAGCAATCGCGAGTTGACGCTTTACTTTCCCCCATCAGTATAAATTGTATTTTTTATCGAAATTTTCATATCTAGAATATTGTGCTGTGGGACCACAAGCATGGCCGCAAGTGCTAATAATCTAATCTAATACTATTCAGAAAATAATTTTCGCGCTTACGCCTCACGTTTTCTTGATGAAACGGCCAGAATGTTATGTATTGTATATTACTATTAATGTATAAGAATATTTAGTTCTTAAGGTAAAATATTATCGTTTAAGTTTACGAGACACAATATTAGTATACTTTACCTTATGCTTGAAAGTGCACTTATCTACGCTACCACTGTTTTCTTATTTTATTATGGTGACTATGTATGTGTGTATGGCTTTTGTGCAAAATGTTTCTTTTTTTTCTACACCTTTAGAATAGTTATGGCCATTATAACAAATGAAACTCTTGACTTAAGTACGTGGATGATTTATACCATATATTTAGGTTAAAATTAATGATCATATATTCCGTATACTTCCTAAAGCTGAAGCTTGTAGTTCAAAATATTTTGAGATTTAAAGTCGAAGATAAAAATTATATAAGCTCTAAAATTCCTCATTTCAGCATCACATAAGCCTCCTTTGGAATGAAATGAATAGAAAAGTTTCAGGCATACGAGTACGGTAGTTTGCTTCTTTCACTTAAACGAAGGTTTACAATATCGGACATTTCATGTGAAGTGGACAACGAAAAAAAATTAAATTCAGAAATTTCTTCATATTCGGCATTCGGCCTAATTGTAATTCTAGGTGTAAACATATAATTTTTTTTTTTTTTTTTTTTTTGAGGCTTAGTTGTCCAGATATGGACTTTAAGTAATATGAAGATTTTTCGGATATAAAACATAGTGAATGTTTTGGGATATTGACTGTTCTTTTCAATTATGAAATCAGATTCGAAATTGAATTTGTTTTTTTCTTTTTGTAGAAAACCTGTAAACATTTTAAATCAGAATTTCAACAATTTCGTTCATTTTCTTATTTTTTATTTTAATTTTATCATATAGATAATATACTAAAAATTTCAAAATGGTATATATATTAGCTTAGGAGATATAGCAATTGAAGTACATACGTGCCTAACTAAGCCTTGTACTTGTCTGTTGCTTAAGTACTTTAATTCACCTATCTTGCCTATGTTGGATTACCTTTGTTGATAATGTGTGCAGCGTTTTAATTTATGTACATAGGTATATCTCTCCTGTTCTCTTGTGTATAAAATTGGTGACATTATTATATTTTATTTGATATTATCCAATGTTAAGAACTAATTGCTTTGTTGTGGGTCCAATGTAGAATTCTAATTTGAGTTTATTTTAATTCATATTGATTGATATTATTAGATGTGTCTAACGTGTGATTCTCGTTAATGGTATTCAATATGAAAACGATTTCTTTTTAGTTGGGTGAAACGTTGTTTGCTTGTGTGTTATTAATCTTGTATTCAACCCTTTGAACTAGATTGTGATTTATGTTGTCATCTTGTGGATTTGTTTGTGATCTTACTTACATTGATGTATGTTGTTTGTTGCGGGTATTTACTGTAATTTTCAAAAACAAATAATTATTGTAAAAAATGTTGTTCCGAATCCGATATCCGAATCCGGCATTTTCAATTCATTTAAAAGTAACCATAGCAGCATTGTAGCCGATATAGGGTCGTTACTTTTGTTCAAATTTTAAACTAAATACATAGATAGCCAAGTACGTTTATTAATTTACCTTTGTTACAATTATGCTCGCATGTCATAAACTTTACATCATGAATGTGTATGTTACCGGCCAAACTAGTCGCCTCGGTTCATTATAGTATGTCCAACACCGGTGTATTACCGAAGCCCATTCACATGCTTATCATGAGCCTTCAGATTCCCATCGAAATCTTTTGAAAAATTTTCAGGTGCAGAGTGAAATTAATTTATTTTGGATGCAAAATTTCTACCGAAATTCGCTTTAACTTTATGAAATGAAAAGTCCTACATACATGCATGTATCCTTACCTTCCATATTCTTGAAACTGAATTATTGTATATGGCACATTATTTTTCAAATCGATGCCTTCTTATTAAAAACCAACTGTTTCCATTTTAATCGGGTAGTTGGATGGAATAAGTGCACTTTTGCGGAAGTTCTTTTTTTTCGTAAATTGCCTCTATATATACTATAGACCCTTATCTACCTTCCACCAAAATATCATGTTGATATATGCAGCACAAACGTTACAGTAGAACAAGAGGTCTCACTTATGTATTGAGACGTATATGAGACTACTAGGCATAGCGATACAAAGCCGTTAAAGTTGTTAATTTTTATAGCTAAGGATCTTCCTGCTATAAACGTGCTTCACAAGCAAAGTGTAAATTATTATGAATATCTCAGCAGAGGAAATCATCGATGCGTCATTGATGTTTCATAAATACTTTTGTTTCAATTATCGCTACTCTTTCATAAGCGTATTCAAGATAGTAATGAAAGACTCAACGTAATGATGCTATTATGTTTACAAAAATAGTTCAGCTGCATAGGTTAAGTCTTTGGCCCCTTGCCTAATGTTTGTAATAACATTTGTCTCAATATTAAATTAAAATTTTATTTGCTTGATTTTATACTTTGTAGCCATTAGAAACCAAAACAAAACTAAAATTTACTTCAATGTTTTTCTTAGATGCTATGCGATCAGTCAATCAGCATTGATGAACATTTGATTCCCATTTCATCGATCTGATTTCGACTGCTGGGATATAACAGCCTCAGTTAATAACATACACACATGTTTTTTATCTTAAAGCTCTCCATTGTCTCTTTAATAAGTATTTGTTTTTTATAAAAAATACACAAACATTTGCAATATAACACATTACACAAACAATTGTTAATAATGAATTTAGAATAATAATAACTAATTAGAATGTCAATGAGTAGGTTTGTTGCGTTTCTTTCCGGCATCTCTTACATAAGTTATTGGAAGTGTTGCTCACGCTGGGAACAAAATAAGTTTTATAAATTACCTTTTACACCCTTGTAATGTGCACTATTTAGAATTTAATATGAAATGTTTTAATTTAGATGCGACTTCTGGATGATAGTTTCACATCAAATAGTTTTTTTACGAAAAATACCTGAAATTTAAAATATAAATAACTTAATTAAAAATAACATATTTTATTAGGGACTAACCTGTACTGAGCAAGTTATTAAAATTACAAGTATCTGACTAATGGAAAATGTTTGTATATACGAGTTATTGTCCACTAGCAGCGCATAATCTCTTGCTTCACGATTTTTACTGAATGACTGATATGATAACATATCGTTGATGTTACGTTCTACCGTACTAATTGTCGTCTGCAAAGAGATAAAATAATTTTAAATCATTTAAAATGGCATCAAAAGAGTTTTTAAAATTTAAATACATATACCCACGTATGACGCGTTCAGCGCAAGAACCAATAATATTTTTTTTGTGCGAGCAAACCCCAAAAGAAAAAGAGTCAGCGCCAAAACCTCTCATACTATTTGTCGCGGCGCATCGTACAGAGTTGCAAACGACCGATGGTTGCAAGCGAACGTTAAGAGTAGATGAAGTTATTTAAAGGGGTTGCATGTACAGCATGAATGCTTGGAAGTTTTTTGATCGTGATAATGCTCTGTTATGTACGAATTATGAGCAATGATGGTGGGTTATTTATTACCAGCAAATTATACGATTTTTTTATTACTTCTATAAATGAGTTTTAATTATATTTTTATTTATAAAAACAATACCACAAAAAAAAAAGACTCTGAACGCGTCGTATGCGTATATAGTGTTAGTATATTCTTTTAGTAAATGACTCTGTAAAAATTCTCTTTCTACCCCTAAATTTTAAAGTGCGACTTAACTATTCTGTCTTACGTATTTGATTTAAATGTTATTTAGAAAACTTTTTTGTCGTTATTTCAAAAACAATATATTTGAAGGTGGGGCAAAGTGGTATGTCTAACGGGAAAACAAAGTTTTCACAAAAAAAAAAAAATTCTTCGCACAATTAAACATGTAAGTTAATTAGTTCGATTTATATTGAATCTATTAAGGTAATTAGGCTCATTATTTTCTCAATAGAAGATGTTTATTATTACGAAAAGTACGTTTCTACCGCTTTGCCTTTCGGGTGAGGTAAAGCGGTATACGAAGTGCAATACATAAAAATGATATTTATACATTTGCTTTAAATCGTGTTTTTTGTGTGTGATGAATGACCGTCCAAAAGTAGCAGGACTTTTCTGTTTTTCGAAACTCTTGAAAAAAATGGATGAAATGACGGAATCAAGTGATATACAGACTCGTGAAGCAAAAACTTATCAACATAAATAAATCATTGTCAACAGAAATGAATGTCAATAATATATACTACGGCGTGATACTTTGTCCTTTTTTAAATGATTTATATGAAATGAATTGAGTTGAGTCGAAAATCCTCGAATTTTACATCACATGATATCACAAGAATTTGTTCTGTGACTGTGGTTTGCCGCAAGCTTGCAACAAAATCATCGAAATACATGCAGCATATAATATTTAAAAATGATACGAAATGATACAGATTTATAAAAATACACCATGATCTGAATGATCACTGTAGTAAAACAAATAACGCTGTAAGTAGCAAAAATAAATATTAGCAATGCAGTCGATACAATTGATAACAATTCAGTATAATCCAATCACTATGAAATTTTTTTTCTATTTCACATTCAGAAACCTATTATGATTTTTCTTGTGTTAATCAGTCAGATGCTATATAATACATTCATTAAATGCAATCTAATCCGATTTTTATCAAGTTATTTTGCCAAGACCTTTACCGTATGCAACACAAATCGAATATCTAATACAGACTGCTTGCTATTGGATGACATTCGAAATTTAAGACAGCTTTTTAATTGGACGTTAAAAAATGGATCGTTTGTGAATTCAACAGTATCAAAATGTCTGGTAATATACAAAAAACCGTTGATTCATTTTGTCCAAGTCTGCAATTTTTTTTATTGGTTTTGACAAGAACCTTAGGATTACATTCAACGAATCTCTAACATGGAACAACCACATCAACATTACGATTAGATAACCCAACACTTGATTCCGCATCAAACAAGAATGCATATTTGTTTTAAACAGTTTTACTCAGTAAACTTAGTGGGGCATACAATAGCATCGCGTGGAATGTATTCAGTTTGAGAAAATATGATCACATGTCACATCAAGCGATGTGAATTTGTACCATGACTTTTGACAGACTTTTCGACTTCAGAGTTTTGCTCTTTTTGCATAAAATCATCAACGCTAAGAGCCATCGTATCTTTTCCAAAAATTAAGATTCACCCACTGAAAACTGCATAAATAGTTTACATAAATTCATTTTATTTTATATTCGAGCGACAAGTTTTCATGTACGCAATTTGTTTTGGAATTTTTTCCAAGCCTACTACAAACTATCTGCAATGAGACGCATTTTGAGGAACTTGTTCTTAATAAATTGGCGACTTTGTAACTATCTGTTGTGTTATTGAAATTTAATATGTTAACATATAAATTTAGTTTTTTATCCTACTATGTATGTTTCATTTTATAAAATAATAACTTTTTGCAAGAAAATATAAAACTAGAGATAACCTTTTATAGACCATTTACATTTTGAATTTGCCACAACTTTTACTAGTTGGACACGTAATCCAAATTTTTATCATTTTAATGCCTAATAAACCAGTTTCACCTACGCCCCTTGCCACTCTTTAAGTTTTCCTAACTAAAGCTCAAATCACTCACCGTAAAATTTTCCATATTTAATTGCAACTCTTCGATTTCTTTGGCGTATTTATCCCACGCATCATACTTCACCACAGTAATGTAAATGTTGACCAATTTTGAAGCAAATCTTGAGAATTGATTATCAACGCAGACGGAATAGTAACCACCAGGCGATACTTGTTCTGTGTACTCAGCCGTAGGCTGCCACTGATACGGTTTCACAATTTGGCCTGCAGGATTACGCACAGCAAAACCAGCCATACCATCACCACCACGCACCACCTGATAGAGGAAAAATAAGTGTTCAGTAAATAAATTAATATCAGCTATTTAAAGTTCCTATTTTGTTTGCTTGCATTCAATTTCCTGTACTCACGCTGAATGAAACGTAGAAAGTGGCCCCGGCCTGCACATACTGATAATAGCAGTCCTCTTTTCCAGCATCAATGTGAACCTTGTAGTCCATCGCTACCGCTGGTAGATTTTCATACCAAGGTTTTATAGGATCCTGTGCCTTTATTTCATTGATTAACAACGAAAATAAAAAAGTTAAAGCGGCAATCCAAAGCAGAGTCGTGTGCCACGTCAAAAAACTCATTTTGTTTTGACTTTTGCTTCGCTTTCACTTGTCAGCCGCAACTTGAGACCAAATAATGCAACAATGTTCATATAAAAAACAAAATTGACAGCATTTGTATTTTGACCAGTGTTGGCACAGACGGTACTTTAGTACCAAAATTGATACTATTTTCATAGCTAAAGTACCATGATACGGTTCTCCAGAAACCCATCTTTTTTGGTACTATTTTCGTTCGTTTGAAGTTAGAAACAGTTTCGGAAATCTTGAAGACAAGGAATTTATTAAAAGCAAGTAAAAGTAACTGCTTTAATTACAAATTGTGAAAAGAAATAAATTAAAGTAACATGTAAAATTATAATGAGTCAGACAATGATTCAGAATAAATGTATGTAAACAGTATGTAAGTTTTTAAGTTTCTTTTTCATACACAAGACTGAATTTGAAAAATAATGTGCTCATTTTTGTTATTTATGTAACTTATTAACGTTTACTTGTTTATTTGGTACTAATTTTATGATTTTGGTACTTTTTGTGCCAGGCTTTGTTACCTTTTCAAATGCCAACACTGATTTTGACAACGTTTGAGACAGGGTTGTATAATTAAACATGCAGCTGAGAAAATATTACAATGGAAGTACAAAATAGTCAGTGACTATATTTGGAAAACTATGGCTATGGAAGAAGGATCTCCGTTCCTACACTAAGACACAAACCCATGGTACAATTATCATGGTTGCAGGAATTCTAAGTGGCAGTTCTCTTTATTTTTATGCCTGCCTTTTTTGTCAAAAGATCTTGTTTTCTTTTTGATCTCTTCACAATTAAAAAACGCGCGTTTGTCAAAATTTTCTTTTATTTTTGTTTTGCTTACAAGCTAAATTGCACTTTGACAGGTCGTATAAAAAATCGTAGCGTTTGAGAGCAAGTCGTATGTATCTCGGCGCTTACTCGGCGTTTACACACACAAATTCTTGCCGAAAAGTTTTCTTGTTTATTGGCAATAGGGGAAAAATCAAAGAGACGAGGCAAAAAATTTGTCGTATGTTGCAAATGCCAAACAAAAACCACAAAAGAGAATAGATAAGAATTTTCGGTGAAACAAATTCTTGTCTATTCTCTTTTGTGGTTTTTGTTTGGCATTTGCAACATACATACGACAAATTTTGTACCTCGTCTCTTTAGTTGTTCCCTCTTGCCCACAAACGAGGAAACTTTTCGGCAAAAATTTTTGTGTGTAAGCGCCGAGTGTGTGTAAGCGCGAGTATGTACATATATGTACATAAGTACTTGAGAAAATATCAAACTATAGTTTGATATCAAACTATAGTTTAATAGTTTCTCAAGTTGATCGAAAAGCCTGAGGGTGTGTGGGCAAGTCGAACGACTTCATGCTTGCTTTCATTGTTCATTAACATTTTGTCTGCTGAAAGGTAAACATAAATTTTACTGAGAAAATGGCTAAGTTTACTTCAGCTCCCAATTTTTATGAAACCAAACTTTTCTTAGGTTAATTTTATTTGTAAGGATAGATACGTATGTAATCAAAATATATCGGTCAGATCTATGTAGTTTCGGAGACATAGCCGCCGAAGAATGCCTACTACCTAGGTATATAGCTTTTGTAAAAATCAATGTAAGTTTGATATGATGATTGATATTGATCGAATGAAATATAATTTAATAGGCTACAATAGTGGCTCATGTTTTTTCAAATTGAACCAATAGCTTTGGAGAAGCGAACGTCTGATGGTTTTATTAAATGCCCACCACGTCACCAGCACTGTGTTACTTCCGTTTTGGAATGGTAGAGTATGAAATATTGCAAGTTAATTTTTAGTCCAAGAGTTTAAGAACTTTTTTGGTGAGTTTCTTGATAAAAGTTAAAGATTAGTTATGCGATATTTCTAGCCTACCTGATTACGGTTTCAAAGGCCTGACAACTAGTCGTAGTTATCGGTTATTTCGTAAGATATGGCCGCATAAGGAGGTTGAATAAGGATTTTGTATTAATACTTCGCAAAGTAAACTTCAAACATAAAAATGAAGTAAGGCCAAAGTTGTAGAAAATATAAAAATACATCGACTTTTTTCCTTCAACGGCTCCCAAACGATAGTTTTTGATACACATAACATGAAATTGAAATTTTCATCAAAAATTGAATTTTATATGTAATACCTTCCGAACGAACCGCTAACTAGACGACAGTACATATTTAGATTCCATTACTAGGCAGGCTGAAAATATTGTATAACAAATTTTTATTAAGAACCTACCCAAAAAAGTACACATGCCTTCGGTCTATTTATCCTCCGCCGTTTGAGAAAAAATATAGGATACACAAGGAAACGAAAGCTTACATTTTCTGAGAAAGTCATAGTAGTTTCCATTACAATCTCAACGCCTAACACCAACAATGATGCATGAAAAATAAGTTCATATAAAATAATCAGTTTTTTTTTTTGTTTTAAAATTTTTATTATTTTTTTTTTATTTTTCGTTATATATTTTTTTATTTTGTATTTTTCACAATTTATTTAATTCGTTTTTCAGCATGTTTCTTATGTTCGATATTGATTTAAAATAAGATTTCGCTAGTAATGAGTATTGTTATATGTTGATTTTTTGTGATTTCATACGCTTAACAGTAGTGGTATTTGTTATTAATTGCTATTAATCAAATAATTATGTATAATGACTTAGTGATGTGATTTCAAGCAAAATAGACTTAAGAAACAAAATTTTATAATGCCAAAATGGCACAAAAGAACCCATTTCAAATAAACTCATTTATGAATTGGCAATAAAATATGTTAATAAAAAAAACTGAAAAAGTTTGGCAATTTTTACTTTCTTATGAACACATTAGCTCAATATTTTTTTTTTTTTGATACATATTTAATAAACTAAAGAAGAATATTTTAAATACTTTTTTATTCTGAAATAGTGAAATTTTTGGTTCTGTTTTTCTTGATCTGTTGCATTACTCAAAATTCTCAAACTGAAATATTGAAATTTCGTCTTCATTTGCTATAAACTCGTATTTCATATCATATCTTTTTTTTCATTTAATTTTTTGTATACAAATAATGGCAATTGTTAAAGCGATATAATATAGAAACATTTAAGTTTTATTATTACAATATTACAATATTTATTTTGTTATTTGAATTTAATCCGTCGTTAAACTGAAAGTAAATAAAAATTAATAAAGGACAACTTTTAGATACATTTTTACGTATATATGTAACTATTATCGTTTGTTAATGCTTTTTATTTTTATATATCGATATATGTATGTATACTTTGCGCTTCTTTTTATTATGTTACTAATACGTGTGGGTTACATATGTAAGCAAACTCCGGGTGCAATTCAGTACGCGAAGTTCCAAGAAAAGTTTTTTAATTGAAAAAATATCGTTACACGAAGAAATTGAAGATCGAATCTCTCCCAAAATGAAGTGTGAAAAAATTCGCATGGCTTGATTTTTCATCGAAATTAAACCACATATAAAGACAATCAATCCGAATGAAATCATTATCATTATCTATGTATACAGGAAATATGTTGTCTAAAAAAGAAATTTCAATAAAGTTTCTGGTAGAAATCAGATTGAAGTCAAATTTTGTTCAAATTTTCTACTCAATCAAAAAACTTATTCAGACTATTTTTTTTTAATACGATTCGGTGCACTAAAAATTAAAAAAACTATCTTTCTTAATGTAGAAATACGCAAATGTCATAATGAACTTACAATATAATAATAATAATAATAAACGAAAGCCTAACCAAAACCATAATGTTTCACTCAGAAGTTGCTATCGGTTTTAGTAATTTCAAATACTTTTGGAGACAGAAATGGCTTAGACATGAAATGTAACGTTTTAATAATCTTCAAGAAATAAAAAATATCATGTAAAAAATAATAACAAAAATCCACTCTCAGCTCTTCCCATCATCAGACATAATTCGATTTTTGAAATCCTCTCAAACCAACAAAAAGTTACTTAACCTATCTATAGGATAAATCAGAAATATCTTCTTACTTTTTGAGATGTAGTATTCTGCCCTCAGAAACGAAATGGGCATATCTCAAAAAACGCGTCTCGAGATAATTGATGTTTTGTTTATGTCAATATGTTAAAATACATGCAAAATTGAGATAGAGGAAATTTTCTTAGGAAATTTTTCTACGAATTTTTTTGAGATACATCATTTCGCTTCTGAGGGCAGTATTGTAGTATTAATATTTGATTACTTTATCAAATGCAGTGCAGTGTTCGTATAAAAGAAAAACATCTCGTACAGCACGAAAGATATTCCATTGGAAATGTTAGAAATTTCAACGAAAGACTATTGCCACATTAAGTCACTACAAAAATGAGTTAAATTATTTTCTGTTAGTGGCATGTAACAGCATGTCCCCTGCGAACGACTTTGTTTTTTGCAATTATCTTGAAAACGAAAAATTGCCCAAACTCAACCTTAGCACAAATTATAATTAGGAGCTATAAGTTAAACCTATTGTCAAAATAAAAATCCGTTTTATTTTGACTTTTTTTATTACTTTAAATGTGTTCGGCGGTCGAACGGGACCCATTGAAACGCCCATTTTTATCTCAAAATAAAGTTTTTGTCCGTCTTACCAAATTTCTGAGTTGATGGAAGAAAACTGAAAAATGCAAAAATCTTTTAGATACTGGGAAAAATATTTATGTTGTTATTTACCAAATATTAAAAATAGAATTAAATAAAAAAAAATTGGAAGGATGGAACTTTTACAAAATCTGGCATTCATTTTCATAGTAATTGTTTAATTTATGTACGTATGTACATAACTAAACGTGCACAAGGGTATACAACATTAATTCACATAAATTGATTTGACTATATAGCTACGAGTAGCTTATAATTTTTCATAAGTTCACTTGTTCCACAAAGAAAATAAAATAAATGTTGCACAGTTTTAGCAGCATATTTTGCACCAAATTCATTTCAAAATACCTCAGCGTACTCCATTTTCATTATATTCCGATTTATCATTAGGAATTTTCCATACTCGGTTACCCTTGCTATTATTTATTATCCGTATAATCCATATGGCTCTTGAGTGCAATAATAGTTTGGAAAAATTTCTAGAGATGAAAAAATTATTAACTGTTAAGAAAATTATATTCAGAGAAAATCATTTTTAATATTTAATATTCGGCTGCAAAAGAAATACTTTTATCGAGGCTGTAATCTTATTTAGGTATGTGCCAAAAGTCATAAAGCCATCCCAAATGAATTTGTTTAAGGGCAATTTTAAGTTGCAATATAATATTATACATAGAAGATATACGACAACTTTGATTTTGAGTAAAAATCACTTGATTGTATTCCAAGCAAGTACATAAGTTCCATCCTACAATTTATAGCAAAAACCATAGTTTTGGATTTTTGCAAAATGTTTGCATTATGAAAACTAAAATTTTGGTGTCCTAAGCTCTCGAATTCTATTGCTTAAAATAATGCCTTATTACTTTTTTTGTATTTTTTCTGGTAAGGTTTATGAGTTTGTATTTTTTTTTTTTTGTTTTTAAAGTTTAGTAAAAAAGTTTCCGCAAAAATATATTATAAAATGATTATATGTACGTATATATTATCATGGCGCATCATGGAGGTGAAGCAACATCTTTTTGATGCACAGTAAAAAATATTTTTTATTTTGTTTTGGGATTTGTTTTGTATTTTGCTATGTTCCGTAGAAATCGAGTTAATATTACAGTTTCATGTTAATATGATTTTGTTTTAATATTTTGTTATATTGTTTCACAGTACATCATAATATAGATTTTATTTTATTGTTGTATATACCATATTTTATCATAGTTTGGTTAGATCTGTCTCTGTAGTAGCATTAAATAGCTGATTTTTTTCTGTTTTGCATCTTGTGTCAAATGAAGCTCCGCTCGAAATTAAACTATTGTGTATAATATATACTGTATATATGTTATTATACATTAATGGATTAGCTTTTATTGTATCTATCATTATTATTATTATTATACTTTATAGCTTTTTTTATATATTATATGTTATGATAACACTGCTCCACAAAAAAAAAATGCTAAGTTCCCTATCTGGGGGATTTCGGCCCACTGTTTCCGAAAAGACTCAAAATAGCAAACTTTTTATTTTCGTGTGAAACATTTTTATGGAAGCCAAACACATCAAAGAAATAGAACTCTCATACTCTCCGAAGTACAAAGCTACTAAAACAGTGGCCAATTTTCTATTCCTTTGGCATGTTTGGCTTCCATGATTCTAAAAAAATTTTATATGAAAATAAAAATTTTGGTTTTTGAATTTTTGAAAACCGTTGTTTCTGAAGAATCTCAAGAACCAAAGTTGAATTAGAAAATTGTAATCATTTTCGAAATCAGTAATACAAATGACGCAAGAATTGAATTAAGAACTTCCAAATTTTGTTTTTGTAGAGAAGTGTAATTACTGGAATTAGCAAAATAAAATATATATATAACTTAGAAATTTGTTTCCTATCCTTACATTATCAGATATATACTATATATATTTTTATTTTCTATATAAAACAGAATTTAATCGAATTTAATTAAATATCATAAGAAGGAAAAGAGAATTAAAATTTAATTATATTTATATATATATATATATTTATATAAGTTACTATAATTATAATATATTTATAAATTTGTATTATGCCTAAAAATCATCAGTCGCATTCAGGCCCATCAGAGAAATGGCCGCGTACATCGAGTGCCGATGCTAATTGGAATATAATATGCGACAGTGATGGGTGTTCAAGTAACTCATTGGATGGCAATGGTGGTTCACATCGTGGTCTCATATGACGTCCGCGGAAACCGCGATGCAATCTTAGCACAACATCACAGAAGACAAAGCGTAACATTAATGTACGCAAGAAATCGTCCCCGAAAAATTGAACATAAGATGAGTCTGTGTAGAGAAATATTAAAAATTAAAAGGACAAAATCTATATGTATTAGTAATACAACAAAAAATAATCATAAGAATTATGCTTGTCATTGGATGGTTTAATTTAGACGCACATGCATAAACCTATAAATAAAATTCTTTAATTTGTTTTTGATACATCGACCCCATATACGTACTTATGCATAATATACACCATTTGGATCGAAGGGAAAGTTGGCTCACCAAATGGCATTTTTTGGTAAATTTTATCCATATACCTTGAGCAAAGATAGACCGGCATTTCAACAAAAAAAAATAGCAATCAACATTAGAAAAATCGCAATCAGAAAAAAAATCAGACCGAGTGAGAGCGTAAAGAAAACACGACTACGACGGCTCAACGTAATTAACCGAACCATTCCTAGTATTTGTATGAAATCTAGGCTTAAATAGTTCTTTAAAATCGCGGCTTAAAATTTTTATTGATTTTTTTTTTCAGAGAGAAACTAAAATATTAGCAATCGTTTTGCAATTTAGTTTAGAGTGGCCCGAGCCGTGGTTCTCTAGATATGAATGTTTCTATATCGCCACACGCAAAAATTAACTAACAAAATCATAGCAAAGAGTCAATTCAACTGTGAGCGGTGCGTTTACCGTTATCCATTTGTGTTACTGCATTGCATTGTTTCTTTTCTATAATTTTGTTAGCCAATTTTTGCGCGTTGCGATATAGAAACATTCATATCTAGATAACCACGGTTCAGCCCACTCTAAACTAAATTGCAAAATGATTGCTAAGATTTTAGTTTTTCTCTGAAAAAAAATCAATAAAATTAAACATAACGTTTTACGAAAATTTTCGATTTTAATTTTTAAATTGCAAAATTTTTGCCTATAACTTAAGAGAAGAAAATCTTCAATACAATAATTAGAAAATAGACGTAAAATGCTAACATTTATGCCCAAACGGTTTTTCTCTCAGACGTGTACATTTTGAAATACAAGCGTCCGAAAATTCATGTATTTTTAAATTTTGTGATTTTCAAAAAAAAAAAACTTTTTCCAAAAACACGTATCGAATGGTTTTAGACAAAGTATCGAGAAAAAAAATTGGTTTTAAGAAATCTAAATTTTGAATGTAAAAACGAGGTAGAATGACGTTGTTGTTATTTATATAACTGAACTTACCTATAAAACCTATACCTTGTTCTATTTCATCTATTCGACATCTTGTCACAAGTCTTGATGCCTCCGTTATAAATCTATCCACATACGTTTGACAACGTTCCCAATGATGTATGGGTACGTCACCAACATTACAAACGTAACAAAGTGCGGTGAGTGGGGAATGCAGGAACAATGTAAAGAGCGAACCATGATGTTGTACATCAGCTATTGAGTGAAATAACCAATTTCAATTAATATCAATTCCAAAGCAATAAAAATATTTAAAACAAAAGGGTACCTTGAAAGGCTGGCGGTACATCTTGCGGTGACATTAATATAACAAGTGGTTGACCAAAATATCTTGGTATATGTTGAAAGACAAATGAATTATCCGAATCGATTATAATGAACATTGGTCGACGTGTAAATGGATATAAATCGCCTGGATATAAACAATGATTTTCCTTATAGGATTTACCACGGCACGCAACGCCGCCGCCATCAACGCCATCACGCTTGACGCTAGTAGCGAGTCCACCTAATTCATAACCAACTGAAAAATAAAAAAAAAACAACATTTTAGATAATAGATCTCACACATTTTGTGCACCCTTGTAATAAGCTTACAATCCTCTGGATGTTTTGTAGTCGAGAAACAACCATCAGCTGACATATATAAAAGTAAAGCACCTCCTGGAGGTAATTCTTTAAATCCGCTAGCTAAGAACACCAGAAGTTGACTAATCGAAGGCTTGTATAGTAAATATTTGTGAGGATTGTCTCGGTAATGACGGCCATTTTCTAAGTAACCCTTAGAGCCTGGAACACCATATGGTGGTATACGACTAGCTGCCGGACTGGCATCGTGACCATGCATGCCACCATGTGACACGCTCATCGGATGCGTTGATTCCGTTGGCTCTCGCTCTAAAGTTTGAAGCATTCTAAAAAAAGAGAAAATTATATTGTTGAAATTTGATTTTATTGGCTTAGCTAAATACTGTGGCAGTAATTACTTTGGGCCCGTTTATCTCTATAGTTTAAGGCAGCGATGGGCACGTAGTGGCACTTTCCATCCTCATTGCCCGAACCGTTATTCGACGCACAAGCAATCAAAAAACAATTCGCAGAATTTCAACGCTATCGACGCACAGCGTTGAATTGAGCTCAAACGAAAACAAAGACAACACACAAAGCCATTAGCGACGGTTTCGCATTGTGTCTCAACAAATGTAGCAATTGTTTTTGTTTGTAGTGCAATTTGGTTTTTTTTGTGCTGTTGGCGAATTCGGAATAGAAAGCAAAAAAACTTTAAAATTGCCTTTTTGCTGCTTGATCTTGTTGTTGCGCCCTTTTGCTAGACTTACATGCCCACCGCTGGTTTAAAGTGTCAATTAATAGCTCATTTGTGGTTGATTAACATTGCAACGTTTTTCTTCAATCACAACTCCCTTCAGAGTTATTGCATTGCATCTTCTATCATACAAGAAACTTATGGCAAGAGCAGCTATGTATATAGTATAGGCAGACTCTGTATTCCACACAAAATGATATATTTTAACAAAGGTGCTGTCATCATAAAAGTTAACGCAGTGGATCGATTTTGTCTGAATAAAAATTCCAACGTTGTTTACGCGCGCCCAATTTAACTCCCATTGTTTTGCCGAGTCAGCAGCTTTCTACTTCAGATTCAAAACTTTCCTCTGAGCTGTCACGTTGTAGCTTTTTTCACATGAGATGCCTATGGCAAGAGCAATTGTATAGCCGATCTATGTATTTCACATTCTGCATATTAACATACGATCACATTTGCTCTCATTATAAATGTCTTATAGGCATAATCAAAACAACAATGTAGAAGAATCAAAAGATACCATTGCCCACAGATACACAAGCCTCTATGCTCAGATTAATTTTCAAATAGAAAGTTAATCAAACTTACCTGAACATGTCCATTGTTAACTCTGAGAACTTCGCTTGCTCACATGCTGAACCTACAATGAGTATCTCCTGCAGGCTGAGCGTCATGTGCGGCGATCGCTCACAAGGTGGCGTTGTTAACGGCGACAACCTAGAACCGGAACCACTGATCATCAATTGGGGAAGTTGGGCTATTCTAATAGAAAGTTTTTAAAGGCCCGTGCTTTCCACAGAAGAACGAAGAATGTGAATGGTGAATTCTAGGGTGTGGTGTGTGCGCATGCGCAACTAAATCATTGCGCATTTCAAATTAAAGATATGAACGAACGATCGAATCAAATGTGAGTGAAGTGGTGGATGAGAGTTAGTAAGTGGATTAAGTGAATAATATACTCTGACGTATGAAAATGTGAAATATTTGAAATGTTAAATGATACAATAATGTATGATACTGGTGCCTTGTGTGTGATTGTGTATGTTTCGAAACAATGATTTTAATGATGTGAATGTTTAGAGCAAGTGCTCTGTGTGGGGGTAAGTCTTCTGTGGTTGCATAATTTCACCTAAACTCAAAATACAAAATCAAGAATTTATATAACGAACTTAAATTACTACTTAAACTCAGTAATAACTCGAGTACCTCCCAAAAATCAAAATCATACAAACAAAAAATATATATATACAAATTCTATTTCCTCACTAAGAAAGCACGGGCGTCGATAGCAGCAGCCGTTATACTTTGGCCTTATTTCTCTCACCTGTGTGATAGTATGATTGGATTGGAATCCGCATGAAGAACAGCTACGGCAGCTTCAGCTTTAATAAAACCTTTAATTTCTTCTAAAACTAATGACCATTCTAAGTGATCCTCCGGTTCGTAACTGCAAAAAAAATTAAAAAATATGTGCACAGTTTCATGAGACATAGAAGTCCAACTAACGTTGTTGTATATTCCTGTATTTGTTTTTCTAATTCAGTCACCAACTCACGAACCAATTTCATCTTTTTTAACAGCAAACAAACAACAATAAAACGCGCATAGTAGCGTAATTTTTTAACCATTAAATCGGGTCGATCCTCTTTGATGGCTCGCGAATAATATGCTCTTCCTCTAATAGCAGCATAGAATTGATACGCTTCATTCAGGTAGTTCGTTTCGCTGGTTCTTAAGCTGTAATGAAACAAGAAATAGTTATACATAGATCTTATACTGACAATACAAAAATTGGTACAATCATAAAAAAACCTAGAACTAACCGTTGTTTTTAATACGGATATATGAGAGTCAGTATGCAAATAAATTTTTGTTAAGCCAATTTAAGATTCACAAATCAAAGTACTACGTATTTCATCAGGATATTTTAATTTTCAAAATAAAAGTTTCAAACTTGCACTTATCTCAAAATCTCAGTCGAAGGACGGAAATTTTTATTTAAAGGAGAGGCAAACCGTGGTAAGAGAGGCTGCAAATTTTACCGTAGAAAAATGCTATTTAGGAATTAAAAAGTGGGAACAGTTTTATTCCACATCAAATAAACCACGACAACAAAGGCAGGCTTTCAGAATTTTATAAACTGCTACTTCCAAATACAAAGAGGCAACCAAATCGTTAATGTAAATGTATCTATGCACATGTTTATTACTTACTAGTAATGATAGTAAAGCTGCCCAATTTTACTTGCTATTTCACCAATTTGCCAACGTTTTAAGCCATATTTTGAATCTAAGACCATACGGTGTTGCTGTTGAAATTTCCATAGTTTTGTATAGACATCAAAAGTTCGTCCAAAATATGCTTGCCATTGTCGATGGCCATATTGCGGCAAGTCCCTGTAATTATTCAATTTAATTACTGACATAATAAAATCAAGAGAATAACGACAGTATATAGTAAGTACCTTAAACCATTAAATAGTTGCTTAGATTTCTCAAGCAAATGACAAAACTCTAGCACTAACTTTCTGTCCTGCTCTTCTGTAGATTCCATTTTCACCATACCGTTTCACCGATTTATAATGTTATGTATAAAGTATTAAGGAGCTATAAACAAAGAACAATAGAAGAAAAAAAGAAAAAACAGACATTCGTTACATGAATGATGGAAACTGTTGGTGAATGAGAATCAATATTAACTGATTAATTGAATAGATATATGGAAGAACAGTTGATGAACAGCCAAGTGGTAATTGAATATTGACAAATGGACACAAACTGCATTGACTTAATAGAAAACTGAAATGAAAAACAGCAAAAACAAAATAAATACGTAATGGAAAAATGCTTAAAATAGAGAATCCTTTGCATACTTTTAATATTATGCCGTTTTTAAATGCAATCAGTATCTCTAATAGCAGCTGGCCAATCTCAAACACTACTGAGGTATCCACTTCAATGCACGAGTGTCTATCATATATGAGAATACTTACAAGTATCTCACGCGCTCAATGACTAAAGATATGAATACAAGTAGTGTCAGAATGTGTGCCACATATAAACATACCCCACATCAAATATGAATCATTCGCACTGATTCAGCTGCTGAATAATAGCCGCCACATAGTGATTCATATCTGATCTCTCTGAAGAGTTTTCAACCACGTCAGTATCATCGTCATCATCATCATAACAATGACATGAGACAGGAGAATGCAAAACGAGCTAATGCTTTCAATATACATTTTTTTAAGCTTTTGCCATTTAATAACATAATATTTATAATCACTTTGAAAGAATTTGCCTAAATCAAAACAAAATATTAAGCATACGGTAGATATGTTAATATCTAAATATAGGGCAGAACCCATCCGAAGTACAAAGCATTATACCACGCAAATTTTTCAATAAATTGATTCAAACAGAGTTTTAAATTCTAAATGAAATAATAATTTTTATAAGATTTTTTTATACTTCAAACAAAAGAATACATGTTAAGATTTTGAAATATTCTAACCTAAAGATTCTAGTGGGTAAATATTTTATAGATCTAGAAATTCGTTTTAGATTTAATTTTAAAGTTACATCTACACATCCCCATTAAAAACCAACTTGATCAGTACTTATGTATGTAAATACATATATATCATCTCTTTAACTCAATTAAAGAGTAATCGATAATTTTGCCCATTATAAAATAATGCTTTATGTAAACTAGAAAGTAATCGATGAAAACAATTTCCTCAATTATTCTATCAATTACATATAAGCGAAGTTATGTGCATGTGTATGTTCAAGCTTGTATACAAAGGCATAGTAAATGGTCCAATAAAATGGATATAAAAACAAAAAGATAATGGGGTTACCCCAAAAGTATAACCAAACGCAAACAGTAGTTTGTTGAGGCATATAAATTATCTACATACATACATACATACATATGTATGTACATATGTATGTATATGTGTACATTTGTATGAATGCGTTTGTTGCATTTATAAATTGTGTGCTTTTTAAGTAAAAAAAAATTTGGCTGCATTAGGAATTTGCGCAAAAATTTCGATACCATTCAACGGCAGCATGACCAACATCATGCGTTTTTTTCCATACTCCAAACAAACAAAGAAGAACATCATTACATTTGTTTTGTGTGAATACGACATTTTTTTGTAATTTTAATCTCATAGTCCTTTTGAGCTGTGCAAAAACGAAAAAAATTCCTAACTAATCTCACAACTTTAACATTAACATTATTAATTTTTTTTTCCTATGTTTTTACTATCATTTTACTATCAACCTGACAAAGTGTGAGAGGCTTCGTTGAGCTTACAACTGACACAATTGATTTTCATTCAACAAAACTAGGTCGAAGTTTGACCCTACCCCACAAAAGCGAACCGACCGAAGTAACCTACCTCCACCACATGCAACATGATGATGAATTTAAGGATGAGAATTTTGTTGATGATCTTCATACAAAAATGAGCGCCACTCTTCGCCACATTTTTATGCAGCAGCAAATGTGTATGCATTTTTATTGCATACAAAAGTCCTTACTTACATACAAACCCATGCATGTGCAATGTACTTATATACTTTGCATAGTAAATAATAAATGATATACATAAAAATATAAAACAAAAGTGAAAGCAACAACAATAAATAAAATACCGCAACTGCAAATGAAACCCTTTATTGGGCGCCTATAATACGGATACTCGTTGTAAGTATGATAATCGCTCTTTTGTTTCACGCAAATGACTAAATTTGTTTCTGAGTTTAAGTGGAGAAGTGTTGAATGTGTAAAAATTAAGTGTTCTTATGGAACGAGAGTTGATATGTCACATGAAGATTTTATCTGCTGTTTCCTTAAATAATGTTAGAGGCTCGAAATTATGGTATCAAAGGCTAGTTACAACATAAGCTGTAGAAGCAACTTGCACTAGAGGTTTATACAATATTTCCATATTGTGTATATAATACATTCTGAAAAGTTAACAACTGACTGGAATCCCAAAAAGCTACTCTGAAAAGTTTAACAGTTGTGTTAATAAGCAAATCTTTATACTATTATGTACTTTCCGAAAATGCACCCCGAATTTTTTTAAAAATTCCGATTCTGTTCTGGTTTTCGGAATCCTTAGAAAGTTAAAAATATTTTGGATAATGTTACTCTTATCATAATGATACTCTTATCAAAAATTATTATGCCGACAATCTTTGGCTTGTAGAGCTTGGTACCCACGAGTTACAGTAAGTCAGTATTTATCAAAGTATTAAAAACCATTTCAAGGATATACATATACTACTTGCACATTATAGTTGGTAGAAAAAACACTTTTTCGAAATGAAATTAATAAAAGTGAATAATACACTCACTGGACAGATTAAATTTCTTGCAACTTTCTATAGCCCGACCCAACGTGCTTTTAGGGTAATTTTTTGTTAGTAATTTTACGATTCCTCCATCAGGTGTTACAATCGTGCTCAAATCATAAAACTCCTGCTGGCACAAATCTTCTTCAAATGAAGAAATTCATCGGGATGTGCGAGGTCTTCCAAATGCTCGCTGAAAGTCCATTCATTTGTCCATGATTTTTAGAGCCATCTGCATGGTTCAGTACTATCAGAAACAAGATTGATGACAGTAAACATACTTAGCACACACCCGACACGAGCTCAAAATCATCAGAAAGCCTTTATTTATGTAATAATACTTACTCATACATTTGAAACATTTATATTGAGCCTTGATGAGTTTAATGATCTTACATAGGTGCTACACCTCAACTGTTCAATGCATTGTAGATGCAATTGGTATCGATGTTATCAAAAAAAGTTCTCTAGCTTATGAAGGTTAAATTTAACGAAGACTGCCACATATTATTCTCCGAAAAATTGCCTTTCCAACGGATTAGTCGTTTTTATTTTTGATTGGCCGATTTCGGTTAAATTTGTTGCCTGCCATCTTGCAAGTGATTTCATAAAGCCTGCGGCTTTTTTAACTTAAATTGCGAGGTTCATTTGTTTTTTTTTTAATTTTTATCTATAATTCAATTCATATTTCAGTCTCTGGAGTAAACGAACACTTGAAAAGCTATCGCTCAGTTTATAAAAAAGAAAAAAATTAAGAGCCATCCTTAAACTTAAATAAAAATCCATGCAACAATATTTCAAGGAAAGGACCATAGTCAGTCATTTAGTGAAACAGTCGACTTGTTTGCTGGCTTGTTAGACATGAAATAGCTAACAGATGTGTATTTAATTTCGTACCATGCATAGGAACACACATACATATGTATGCTGTCAACAAATATGTACTCTGCGAAGAGTTTAAAGAATTTAACAACTGCAAGAACAACGATATCCTTTTCCACAAACACTAGCTTGGTCCGAATACAAAAATAAAAGCAAAACAAAAAGAATATGCACAACTCTAAAGAACAACAAACTTATCCGGCAAACGAGCGAAAAACAAGGCAGACTTTCAAGCTCTGATAATACCCGGCTAACTGCATGTTATATTTAACCCGGAAATGAAGAAATACAAATATTTCTAAGCCGTTCCACGCACACAATGACATGCACAATTACACCTACATGCGCATACCCAGCAAACATTTTTAATCGCAGTAGAGTCATATAAGAATTGCCGGCACGATGGCTTCAATCACGCACGAGCTCATATTATGATGCCAAGTGATAGTTTGTTCGGAAACAACTATCAAGGTCAGCAATTCGTCAAAGCGATTTGCGCTTGAATCAAAAGAAAGTGTGTCGAACGAAGGGGAAAACTAAAATTTTATTACGTCATCGCGGACTCTGAGCTTATTGTTTTTTTTACTTGCGACATTTACGCTGATATGTAGTTGATTTAATACCTCATCCGCAAGCCCAGATTTAGCAATTTGCCGCCCTTAGGCCGTTCACAAATTGCTGCCCTTCTTCACTGGTGAATATGGACAAAAAAAGTTTAATATGAAAAGTGAGGACTTTTTTTTTTTGCTTGTCAACATTTTTTTAGGTAGTTTAGGGTAGTTTTTTAGTTAAAAAAATTTTCAAAGTTCCCGATGTTTGCCACCCATAAATTCATGCCGCCCTAGTGGGCCAGTAAGGTAAATCCGGGCCTGCTTATCCGGCTCTGTAAAGTATTGTTTAATTTTATCCGCGTCACTTGAGAGCTGAGAGACGAAAATGCACAACTTACAAGATGTTATTATATAGTCTTATAGAAGAATAATTGCATGGTTGATTCAAAACTATCAACTATTTGTATTTAACTTCCAGAAAAGTGTTAAGAGATTCACTGATTGATCGCGCAATACTCTTCTAAAAAAGTTATAAATGATTGCCATATACATATAGAAGAAAAATCATCTAAATGTTTGCTGGGTATAAACGTAAAATATGCAGACACACTTGTATGACGAGCTCATCATCACCCAACAAACAAAAGTTCGCTAAAGTAGCGAATATGAGAAAATACTTATTGTTGTTGTTTTGATGTTGCTGTTTTTGTTGTTTCCATTGCCTCGAAAAGGTGCTCTTCGTCAACATGTACTCACGCAATGAACAGATTGAAGCACCCAGCAAACAAATTATGTAAATCATGGAAAAGTCTTATAATAATCAACGAGACGATGGTTTCAACCACGTGACTGTAAACCCACATTGAATTTCATATGTATATATTGTATACAATGTAAAAACTAAAAAGTGATATTGATATTTTTATAGCAATAAATTGTAACTTATTACTCAATTTTACTCGTAATTTTGTACTTTAAACGACGATACTAATTTTAAAAATTACCTAAAATGCCATTTTAATTTTTCTAGTAGCGTTACAAATTCAACGCCTGGGGAAAGGAAAATTCAACACTCTTTTAAATGTTGGAAGAGGACGGACGTAAAAATCACGCACACGAATACATACCAAAAATAACAGCTCTCAATCTCACTCATTCACACACTACACAGTTCACTTATTCTATTTAATAGGAGGCAAGAAGAAGCGCCAAATTGCATGCTAAAGAAAAAACAGACTTTGGAAACCCTCCAATACACTGTTAAAAATAGTCAATTAAGTTTGTATGTGTCGATGAAAATTTAAAACCACCCAAAAAGGCCTTAGATATTGAAACGAATTTTTTTTTGAGATAATTAATGATGAGCCGATGTCTCACTTAGAGGTAACGTTGTTTAATTTTCACTGTAACTTTTTAACAATTTTCGTATACTACGTACCAATTAAGCACGTAAACAAATCTGAACTGTGGATATGTTTTCGTTTCAAATAAAAATAGTGCTAAGCGTTTTGTAAAATCCCATAAAATTCAGCACAGGAACAGTAGAGACAAGTATATTAATAATAATGTAACTTGCAATATTTTAAATAAGTTACATAGGTTTCTCTCTTATCTCCATGAGTTAGTGCGGCTACGGAACAAATAATTTTTAATATTTGTGAACTGCGAATAAATCGCAGTTAAGTCGAACTTATGTTCATAAGTGAATGAAAGAAACAGCAAATTTGGTAAATTTTTGGTATTAACGTCGAGATCAAGGATAAGTTAATCTTTAAAATTTATATTAAAATTAAAATATTAATTTTTCAATTTAATTTTTTTAATAATATATCCGTAATTTATGATGCTGTCTGATATTTTTTTTTTTTTTGCTTCTATGTCTGGTATATTAGGTGTCTAAGACACCGATTTTAACTATTTTCACGCACTTACACCAAGGACACTGATTGCTTTGGAGTATTTCTGGGTACAAAAAAATAAAGTAAGTAGTAGCTTTATAACTAAAATTAATTTCAATTGTTCTGCAGATACTTATATTTTTTTTTTGTGGGAAAAAGTAAATTTTTTTGGAAAAAAGTTGATTACCTTTCCTTTCCTTTTTAAGCGCCAATATAAAATTTTTGTGACAGAAAGACTTCCTGACTTTTTGGTCAACAATATTGAGAAATAAAATATTTTGGATGACCTTTATTTGTGCTCGTTAAAAATGCATATAACAAAAATCTTCCAATTAACGGCTTTTTCCGAAATTGTTCAATTCCTACAAGACCTCCCGGATTCGACATGCAATTCCATGCTTGGACAGGTCAAAAACAGCCACTTGGCAACCCTAGCTACGTATGTGTGTGTGTGTGTGTGTGTACTGTGAAAACTGCAATTATAGAACAGTAGTATTAATAGAACCTATAGATGGCACATTTATATTTTAACCAACAGGTTTGAAGAGAAGAAAGAATTCCGTTTCTATATCAAGATTTTTCAAATTCGCACTAGATTGTTGAATAGCAACAACTCATTGGCTTTTAGTATATTGGCAACCTTGTAAGTACAGCTAACGAATATGTTAATTTTCCGTAATTGCACAATAGATTTTTTTTAAGTGCATTATCATGCAGAATTTTTTTTACAAGCAACTCGTTTTTTTAATGTAAACACACTCCAAAATGAAAAAAAAAAACGAAATAAATATAATCCTTCAAAGCGATATCTATGGTGCTCGGTAAGTAGGTAGTTATGATATACGAGTATGTATCCTGCGAGTGGGTAGGTGGAAGCGTATGAGGAGACACGGCGTCGTCATTGTCGTTATTATCGTCTACACTAGACTTTCTTTTGTTGTTGTCGTTGTCGTTGTTTCAGATGGCGAAAACTGCAAACGTTTATGGTTGGTTGTGAAGTTTTATGTTTGTGTAGGCGATATTGCTGTTGGTAGTGGGTGCTATTCGTGGAACGGCGAAAATTTAACGCTTGCGAAATAGCTATTTTTAGTTTTCAAATACAAAACATTAAGTGGTAACAGCGGCGACGCACGGTAGTTCAAAAAATATCTCATATTAAGAATTATTGAACTAAAGGTTCAAATCAGACAGCGGATGTATGTAACAGAAACGAAATAAAGAAGTCCCAACCGTAACGTCCAGTACTTGACTAAAACACATAAAAATTTGTTGTCGAGGTAACGATTGGTATTACGCTTAAGAAGCAATAAAATCATAATTTTTTTTCTAATTTTTTCATTTAATCATACGTGTAACCAACTAATTTAGATCATCCACGAAGAATAAGCGTACATCAGGTTCAAATATTGATAAAATACTTAAGCCCTAAAATTGAGTTCGTACATTTTGTTCCACTGTGTAGTCACACAGTCGGCGACGGCGGTTATGCACACATGGGCAAAGAATTCAGCGAGTATTATACTTTAAAAGACTGCATTTTTTGTTTATGTTATTATTACTGCTCTGTTCTATTTGTATTTTGAATACATGTCACCGGTACGTAACGAATTGTTGTTTTTGTATCGTAGCGTAGTTTTGTTAATTAACGGCACGCACAGAAAAATTGTTATTGATTACAACACAAAATAGGGAATCGACTTATAGAAACCCAACAATACAGATATACTTAAAAGTGGAAAAATCAAAATATTCTGAGGATAATGTTGCTATCTGAGTAGCTGACAACAGAGAAGCAAAATTACTTCCTTCACTATAATGCTTTTGATCAAAGCGTGTGGAGTTTTACTTAGGTACTATTTTGGTCAAAATTCAAATCAAAGCAATAAGCCATTCTCATTTAATATCAATAGACCTTAAACTAATTAAAGTTTCACTTTTTGATAAAACCTTAAATTTGAAGCCAATTTTTAAGATATATTCTTTAAATAAAGTTCAATATCCAGGTCTACCGCTACGTAGCTAAGATTCCTTGTTTAAATTTGATTTTGCTTCTCTTCATACTTTTTAGGCAAAAAATTTTTGTAATTTCGAAAACTTCTCATACCGCGTTCGTCTTAATTAAAATTTTATATAATTATTAATTTTTAAGTAATCTATATTTCTCTGTTTCTCGGATTGTTAACTTTTTCCGGAACTTTTGTTTTTACTTCTCACCTCAGTGTTCCCACCTTTTGTGCTACCTTGCCTTCATCATCGAGACACAGTCTTTTTTACGATCAAAGGGCCAAACTTACACTAACCATAATTGAAAATAAAAATCGGGTAACTTTGCTACTGATTTTAAAAAGCAAGATTTTAATCTTTAACTGTGTTCCTTCGGGACACTTCTGATGATCAATGGACTTATTATACTCTATCTGAAAAGAACAGTAACTTTATGAAACTTCGTGAGAAATATCAAAGTTTTAAAAAATAAGTCTCCAAGGAACTGGAAGGTTTGCCAATGAACTGACAAGTTACTAAGAGACTGAGGAAATACTATTTTATTTAGTTTCTTTGCCCACGAACTTTTGTGCGTATCAAACTCCACTGAACTGAAGCCTGTTCATCTATACATACAATTTTTTCGTTTATTTACATATGTTATGTTTAATTATGTCACTCATACGACCTGTTGTTCATAATTATTACACAGGAACAAAAATATTTTGTAAGTAAAAATATTGCGTGCCTGCAAAAACAAATTCATCAGATATTTTGAGGAACGTTTTTATAAATATTATTTTAAACAAAAATGATGTAAGGTTTTTTATTCTATATCCCATGGTTTTTTGAGAAATCCTGTTTCTCAAAATTTTTGAGCCAAATTTTAAAATTCTTGTAATTTTTTGAAAATTAAATAAGTTCAGAATGAACATTTAGGTTCTAGCACTATACAATACGTATTATGTATGTATATAAAAGCCCAAAATATCGTTTTATTGACTTTACTGATACTTACAAGAAAAAGTACTCACCAAGGTAGTAAATATGTAACTGTCCTCTTACCTCGTAACGCTGCTAACACTGAATTCAAAGCGGCTTACTCGCTAAGAGGAGTGTATACCGCTAACTAATATCTTTAGAACAAACGGAATACTTTAACTATGAAACTATTGCTAAAAATAATGTCAAAAATTAGATTCATTTATTATTTAGGAAAAGAAAAAGTAATTGTTTCCAGTTACTGTGGTTCCAATAGGAAGGAGTCATATCGCATATTGCAAGAGGCACAGTGGCTCTGTTACGAAAATTTCATGCAATCGCGACTTCAATTGTCCACCGCGTTTACCGGACTCAACCGCTCCCAACTGTTTTATTAGAAGCTATTTGAAAAAACGAGCGTTGGTGCTACTAACAGTACTTCTATCTACTCGTAGCGCTTAGTATAGGAACCAACTAAATTTGAAATTATTGGTATATAATTGGTAATTGGAATCCCAAATACTCGGAAAAATCAAACAAAAATGTAAAAGACCGATTCGGTCAGATTCGATAAACTGCATTATTGTCTTGATTTAAAATAATTCAACAAACAATGAACCAGCTGAATAGGATGTCAATCCAGTGGAAGACGAGGAAGGATAGTAGGTTTTCTAAATAAAGTCCTTTAGAATCATTATGTAAAAAGATTTCCTAGATGGGACGTTCTTTTACAAACCGGACGAACTTTGACAAAAATTGCCCGACATATTATTGATTTGGTTGAAACTTTTTTTATGAGTTCTGTACCGAAAAAGAAGAGGTACGTGTTCGAGAATTTTTTTGAAAAAATTTTTTTCTTCAAAATAAACCCCATTAAAAAAAAACGATTTCGATAGGAAATTTGACGTAGAATACGATGGTGTTATTAAAAATTTGGAACAGGTTAGGGGCAATTGTTAAAAATCAATTTAAACATTTAAATTGTTTATAACAATATTAATTTGTTAATAATTTTTTAATAAATATTTACAAAAAAATAATTTCAAATTTCTAGCTTTAACAGAGTCGGAGTTATAAATTTATAAAAATGAGTCTCCAAGCCAGAAATCACGAAACTCTCAAAATTTAAATTCGCTCTTCTTTAAAAAAAAAATTTCAAAAAAATTCTCGAACACGTATCTCTTCTTTTTTGATACAGAACTCTTAAAAAAAATTTCAACCAAATCAAAAATGTGTCGTCAGAAAAGTGTTCGGTTTGTAAAAGAACGTCCCCGGTACGCATTTGTGCAGTCAGTTAACGTTGATTTGTAACCAAAATTGATTTTGAAAACCTTTAATTAATTAATTGTTATAGTGACACTTTTAAAGAGCAATAAATTATCCAAAATAGGACCTCAGTCACAGTCTCATATTTAAAATTCCGAAAAAAGCTTTATCTGGCTTGAGTTGTTACACATTTCACAAGAATTTATAACACACATACATAGATACATACATACATATGTATTTACATACATATATGGGTTTATTGCAATAGGTGGGTATTTAATTGGCGCCAATTTTCTGCACATTAAATATTTCTTAATATGTACCAGGCAAACCGAATATTTGCATATTTAGACACAGCACATATTTTTATTTAAGCCGAACCAATTTAAATATTAATAAATACAAATTAAAAAAAATTTGAATTTTGTATACCTTTTTCACTTTAGCAAAAAAAATATAAAAACTAGAGCACGTGACTTAATAATATCGTCGGACAAAACGTAACAGCGTTACGATATAACACTGTAATTTAAACATCGATTACGACTAGAAACTAACGTTAGTTGAATAAAAGGACGCTGCTTGCTACTGTTGGATACTTTTTGCAACTCTCAACATAACAGGACGACAACGACGACAACAGCAGCAACAATGATGCACAACAAAGCCAGAAACCACTGAGAGCGAGCGTGTCGTATCAATGGTGTAGAGATTTTTGTATGACGACAACGTCGACGATGGCTTAAGTCTGTTGTTGTTGCTGTTACTACAATAAACCTTTTATTGCTACTGCAGCTCTCCTTGCTATTGAACTTCCGGCTTCGTGCTTCCTGCTGCTGTTACTCTGTGGCTGCACGAGGGCGAACATGTTTGTTGAAAAGCATTGAGAAAGGTTTTAAGAAACACGCTCACACACACACACACACAAAACCCCACAATATTTGTCGTGTTACACGACGGCGAGCACGAGGCCAACCACAGATACAGTGAGCGAAATAGTAACCAGTTACCAATATCCTATGTTAGGTTGGCAGATAATACAGTTGTCTTCATAGCTAAGCCGAGAGTTGGCCCCGGCTTATAATTTCATTGATAGCTTAGAGAAACCTTATTCAAATTTCGCAAATTCCAAAAATGATTTAAGGCTCTCAGTAGCGATGCCATCAAAAGAGTCGAGGATGTGGTTTTCAAAGCCCTTGAAAAGTTATGTTTATCAGCACTAGGCATTCATAAAAATAATGATACACCGATTCTTCTCCGTAAGTATCTTTGCAGTTCCTACATTCCCATATTCCGAAGTTGAACTAACAATACAGAAACGCATCACACAGTTGGATGAAAGTCCTTTAGTATTTCGTACTGTGACTTCTTGCAATCTAAAACCGAAAAAGGATTCATTATGTTTGGAGCAAGTCCTCAAATAACTGCTTGACGATCAACTTAAACGGTAAAGCTGTCAATATGCTCAAAAGTTTTAGATTAAATTATTGGGAACCCCTTTCAGAGAACCCGGATTTCAGCTTCAAATACACTATAATGACGAGGTAAGGCAAAGACTCGCTAAGTTCTTTGAAAAATTTCCGTACCAGTATCATACTCTATTTCTGAGTGATCAGTGTAAGTTCACAAAATCAAAATTAAGATTATTTCATGACCGTAAGGTTTCAATTTATAAAAACCGAAATCCCTCAGTATGACACTACCACACTATTGGATTAAATTTGTTTAGGTATTCTGACCACTTCTTAAAACATTGTTTTATCTAATTGTAAGTTAAAAAAAGCTATTACACTCAATAATTTCACGAATGTACTCAAACCACGACAGAAGGCCGCTTTTTATTGAAACTTTTCGCTTAAAAGAAGTTTAACGCTACTAACTATTGTCCTTTGGGGTATACTAGAAAACCAGCGTAAACGTTATATCTGCTGATGTCACTTCAGAGGCGTTTTCAATGGGAATGCGAATATAATCCAAAAAATTTTTAGACGTTGTTTATACATAATAGTGTAATGTCATGAGAATTTTGACAATAGGCATTGCATTTGTTCCTGAGTCATTCCGAGGAATTTCAGCAGAAGTACATATCATATGTACATATCACGGTTGCCTGGAAAAGGTTTTAACCCTCAAGTTGCATCCTTCCAAAAATTCATGGTGCTACGTAAGAGGTACCGTTTCTTATATTCGGGAGCACATTACACCGCGAATTATATTTCTCATCAAAATAGTATATTACGCCGCGAATTAAATTTCCCATGAAAGTTTTTACGGCGCGCAAAAGTACTGCTCTTCCCCTTCAAAACCCATTTTAAATTACGTCGATATCTCTTTTACTCTCCGAACTATCATAAATTTAAGTTTTCTATTTACCTTGCCATACTTAAATTAGTGTAGATCTGTATGTAGGCCTGTGTAATAATTTTCAAGTTACGATATCTCAGAAAAAAAAAAGATATCGACATAATTTAAAATGAGTTATGAAGGGGAAGAGCAGTACTTTTGCACACCGTAAAAATTTTCATGGGAAATTTAATTTGCGGCGTAATATACTCCTGAATATAAGAAACGGTGCCTCTTAGAAAAAAAAGCGCCCGAGGGATTTTTATTTTATTGTCAGAAAAATGGTTAGTAAGGTAAATCGAATACGTAGCACAATGAATTTTTGGAAGGATGCAACTTGAGGGTTAAAACATTTTCCAGACAACCGTGATATGAGAAGTTTGCAAATGCAGCATGATTTTCACAAAAATAATAAAAAATTGTTTATACTCTAAGGATTGTAAACACTTGTACAGTTACCTGCATCCCTAACATTTTTTCGATACTTTAAGTGGCCATATCTCGCAAACGAGATATTAAAATCCTAATCAGATATGGTAGAAAAACTATAAAACAAACTTTTAGCTTTGATCAAGAACCTTCCAAAAAAGTTCAAGTGCTTTCGTCTATAAAAAAAAGTCCAAATAAGAGGCCATTAAATTTTTTTGACCTTTTCATCAAGTTAGGAAATATTTTGGTTAGTTTCGATATTCATTTTATGATGCACAACAATACTCTGGTTACACATACACAGGGCTGCCAAGTGGCCGCTGCATAGCAAAGCTGGAGGTCTTGTAGAAATTGAAAAACTTTGGAAATGACCGTTAATTGGAGGATTTTGTTACGCGTACTTAAATTTAGTAAAACTGAGCAAAAAAAAAAAAGAGTGATCAACTTTTTCATATTAACCATTTTAATAACACAAGTGGTCATCAAGTTAGTCTTTTACCAACAAAAAATTTAAGTTTTGTAGTATTGACTAGAAATGAAAGTAATTCCCTAAAAAAAATTTTATTTTTACCATTTTAAGGAAAACTTGTTTTATTTTGGGAAGGCCGGTAATTCCTTGTTTTCAACTTGGCAACCCTGCATATAAGTAAATACAAAATCACCCATTTTTTTATTTTAAAGAAAATTGCGGTGTTAAACAATTTGGGAGAAAATAGTAAAAAGTTAATATTAAAAGGATTGTTTTTTCTTTTCGTTATTTCACTATTTCGCTCACTGTGACTTAATTTTGTTGTGTATGATGAAGTTTGAGGCGATTGTATTTTTGTTGTTGTTGTTGTTGTAAGTGGTGGTGGGTTTTTTTACAATTTTTGCAATATTCTTCTAATTTTTCGTAGTTTTAATTTTTGCTCTTGCATTTGTGTGCACATTATATATTTTATACAAAAATATGAGTAGCATTTTTTCACTTTACACTTTGATGTTTAATTCAATTGATATTTTTGGCTTTAGAACTTGGGCGGAAGTTTTTTATTAAAGCATCACAAAATTTATTTTACATACATATTTTCCATACAGATTTTTACAGTAAATAAATTAAAAAATTATTAATAACCTTTTTTCTTGTGAATTTGCATTTTTACATATTCAATTTATGTTTTATTCATAAATTTTAACACACACACGCGTTATAAAAACTCAAGCTCAAAAAAAAATTGATGAAATGTGAAGGAGCGCACTAAAACCGTCGTCGACAATGCGTTCACAATCCAAGGCACGAACCTACTGACAACCACCGAGCGAAGGACTAAGCAAACAAACCACCGACCGTTGGACAAACTAGTGAGCTACTAGTGAGCTGCCAAAAAATGAGGATATATCAATTGTATTCGCAAAATATGTAATCGGAAATTTTTAATAAAAACTTATTTTTAGATAAAAATTCGCATAAGCATATGTATCTATAAAACTTTAAATAAACACAAATGTTTGTGTTTCCAATGTTTGAGTCCAAAGATATTCGCACTTTTTGTCGCAAATATATTTAAGAATCATTCCATAGCTATTTCAAAATAGTCATTTCGTGTCTGCTTTATACCTATCAGTTAATATTCTTCAAAAAATATTCGCAATTGCAGTTGCACTTTTTTTAAATGGTTTATGGTGCTGTAACCTTTCCATACCTTTTTATAGCACAGCAGCTCATTGTTGTAAATGTCGCGTGTTAGACGACGATCTCCCTTGCACTTTCATACACCCTCTTCCGATTTTTCTTTTTTTTCACTACACCTTTCTTTATCCGTAAGCCGCGTGTACCAAAACAAAAAAATAAGAAAAAATGGCTAAAGCTGCCAAACTGTTCAATATAGCATATTTTAATTGTTGTTGTCTTCGTTGCTGGAAACCAATAATTTGTAGTTGTTGTTTATGTTGTTGTTGTTTTATTTAACGAAACTCTTTTGTTGCAATTTTTCTCAATTGGAAGTTGTCGGATTTATATGTTGATTTTTATTTATGTTGTTGGGAGGATAACGGTCCTTCTGCTACTTGCTATTGGTGGTGCTTTGGTGCTACGCTTCCTGTCGTCTGCTATTTCGATTTCTGTTTCCTCTTGATATTCTTGATTTATTTTTTTCACTCTCGGCATATGTTACGCTAATTTGCCGGTTTTTCTTTTTTCTCGTAACGTTTTATCAACTTTTCTTGAACATTTTTCTTAAAATTTTTATCACGTTACGTTTATGTGTTTATATTATACGTTCCTCTTAGGTTTAACAAATTTTTTAATTAATTTTATATATAATAAATGAAACTTTTCACGCAGCAAATTAGAAGTATGTTACGTTCTCTTACGTTTACGTATGAGTTCTTCAGCGTTCAAATTTTTGCAGGTTTCAATTTGGACGAAGGGGTGGTTTATTGATTTATTCTCATTGAAGTTATGAAAAGTCCTACACACAGATCAGATGGCGTACTGTGTGCGGCGCTTAATGACATTTGAATACGTAATTTTTGGTGGTGGTGCTTTACGGTCTTTTGTGCAGCGATATTGAAGTGTTGCCAGATGATGTTGATGAATTTTGGTGGAATTTATTCCCCTAAATTTTTTAAACTCTATATACATTTCTACTAATGCAATACGCTATTGACTAAGACGTGTGAGTTCATCACAAGTTGTGTGCAAAATTAAGTACTCAGTTTATAACGTGACATTTTTTTAAAAGTATGTTACCTACTTACGAACGCCTTGGTTTTTTGCAATTATCTTGAAAACGAAACATTGCCCAAAATCAACCTTAGCACCAATTATAGAGGTATAAGTTAAGCTTACTGTCAAAATAAAAATCCGTTTTATTTTGACTTTTTTTTACTTTAATTGTGTTCGACGGTCGAACGGGACCAATGGAAATGCCCATATGTATCTTAAAAAAATTTAATAAAAAATAAAATCATTTTAACTCATAGCGAAAGTCGGCCCAGCTCATCATGTATAATTTTCGTTACATTTTTATAAAAGACTTGTCTTGGGCAAAGATTTTTTTAAATTCAATTGACCTGTTTAAATTAAAAAATAAAAAAAATTATAGCTCCAACCAGTTGTAAGAACTGGAGCTAGTTTCAAAAGTATTTTATGCACTTCTTTTAAAATTATACGACCCTCAAATTTTAAAATTCTCTGGAGGTTAAAGATCACCTGGCAGTCCATGACTTTAATGTCATAGGTCATACTAAGTGCAACAACATTACTAAAGCTTCTAAGCCTTCAATGGCACCTCTCATTGGCCGCTATAGTTTGGGCATGACTTACGAATGTAAAATATAAGGTCTTAAAATGTATAATTTAAATATACATAAAATCAAAATATGCAGAAATAATAGCCAACACTATGGCAACACTATGAAAAGTGAATTTAATATTTTTACCGACACTTTTTCTATAATGCTCGAATTTCATTTCCGATTTGAAATAGCGTAAAAAGTGTAAAACAAGCTCCTTTATCAAACAATTGCTTGAGAAATGATGGAGCTATGAACTTTTGAAATAAGGGAAATCTGGCCCTAACTATTGTGCTTCTTCTTTCCGATCTAAAAAAAAAACGTTACCTAAAGTGTTTTTTTTATACAAGGAATTGATAGTTTAGGAATAAAAAGTGATAAAAGGTAAACTTTTGCACAAGTCTGTTTTTATCGCCTTCTCTAAAATTACAAATTTTCCGAAAATTTTTAAAAACCAAAAATATTCTGAATTATCCTAACAATGCATGCAACCCATAAACAATATTTATTGATTTGATTTACATTTTTTAACATTTTACTATAATAAGAGATATTTGACTGGCTCCAGGTCAAATATCTCTTATTTATAATAAAGGTCGCTAAAACTCTCAACCTATTATTTTACTATAATTTGATGTGACCTTCTGAACGCCATTGAGCGAGCGCCATTTTAAAATTGGCAAAACGCCGTCGGGGTTTGAAAGTTTAAGCACTGACGAAGATTTGGGAAGAGTTGTTACAAATAGGCCACACATATTTTGGGCACACAGATGATCCGGTTGACGTGAAACGCCCTACATACATTTATACATACATACGCGCGGAAACGCGTCAGCTGCTAATAGCATTATGCTTACGTAGTTTGAAAATATCGTAAAAGCTCTAACACATACATACATACATACATACATACCTAAATCTAGTACATTTTTGTTTAAGTAGTTTGGAAATATCGTAGAAGCTGTAACGCAAACCTAAAATTTAGTACATTTTTACTTACGTAGTTGGAAGATATTGTAAAATCTGATACACAAACCTGAGGTGTTATCAGTTGTTGGAAACATACTCACATCGTCACTTAACAAGCAAAATTATAGCGTTACCGGATTTGATGAATTTTGTTTATTTCCTTTTAACAACAGGGGTCAAATAGTCGCTTCCGTGAACGAGTACACGATCGTATCTGTTGATACGAACTGTCATTCGAACACTTTAAAGCAGGGCCAGGCAAACCAACCCAGATGCATGTTACCAAAACAAGTCAATATGTGCGTGACATAGGGTTGCCAAGTTGAAACCACTGAATTAACGGCCTTCCCAAAATAAAATTAGTTTTTCCTTAAAATAATAAAAACTAACATTTTTTGGTAAAAAGTTGATGACATTTTTTTTTTAGACGCGAACATACTGAATTTTTCTGTCAATACAAACACCTTTTTTTAATCATTTAGCACGTCGCAACTACGTTTTTACTTATCACTTACCCCCGGGTAAAATACCCGAGTTGAAATTTTCAGCCGGATCGCACTTGGGTAACCGGATCAGGACCGGATAGGTTTGGTAACGCATGGAGCAATGCTAACCGGACCAGGCAAACCTGATATGGCACTGATCAGGGTGTCTGATGTGGCTTTGATCAAACCGAGTAAAAATTTGTAATGTGGCACTGATCAATGCGGCACTGATGAAAATATTTATATTCAGCCCTAATCAGGCTATCTGATACGGTCCTGGCAAGAATCTTTATGGCAATCCTGTTCAGATTGCTGGTGCAAAATAGTTTGTAAAACATCGTACGCGCCTTCAAATAAAAATAAAAATTAATTTTTTTCAAAGGTATGGCGGGAATTTCGATATGAAAGCTGACCTTAGGATTGATTTAGGAATCTAATATATAACAAAATCGAAAATAAAAAAAGATGTTATGTCGAAGATATTTTAAGCAACATTTTTATAAATTAAAAACTTAATCTGATCTGACTAGCGTGCATTGTTCTAAATTTGGCTCAGCTGATCAGAACTGAACGAAATTTCACAAGGCTTTCCCTGATAGGGCTACAATATGGCTAGTCTTTCCTATCCTGAATTCTTAAATAAGAGTTCACCTTTCAAATCCTGATAAGATTGACTGCCTTATATAGAGTCGGCCATTCCTAGTCAGATCCAGAGTTGACTAGGGTAGGGCTTGCTTGCCTAAAGTACTTCCATAAATTTTACACAATTTTTCGGAAAATTTGAACTTGTTCAGAAAGCCAAAACTTTTGATATAAAAATTTCATGAACCTAATAATAGAAATAGTATTTTTTCAATTACATCAATTCGCAATATAAAAGAGTTTTAACGCACATAGTTTTTTACTTCTATAAAAAGCTTAAACTTACATTTTTGATTCAAAATAACATTCTGTGTTATAGAAGACATAATTTTTAAACGATCAACTTTATTGAATATACATATGAATGATCATAAGGTTTTATTGCATAATAATTTACATTTAAAAATTAAAAATCTACATTAGTTAGTTTATAAATTTGACATAGTATTGTTTACTGCATGAACATATGCTTGAAAGTATCCAGATGATACCATATATCGGAAATGGAGCGATAAATTGAGTATTTAACTAAGATATATGTACATTAGAGTGGTTCTTATTTGGATTTTTTGCGAAAATCAAATGCAACGCCCCCCAATGGGTTCGAAACAGGATACACAAATTTTAAAAATTTATTTAAAATTTTTATCTTTAACCCATACCTACTTACCCTATTTCAAAGTTAAATTTGACTTAAGCGAAAATCAAATGCGAGACCCACCTAATCGGTTCGAAATAGGATAAACAAATTTATTTTATTTCGAACCAATTGCGGGGGCGTCCTCATGCTTTTTTCCTAAGAACCAGTAATTAAAATTGGTGTCTAAAGCCAAATTTCACATTGAAATAGGGTAAGTATGGGTTAAAGATAAAAATTTGAAAAATTCCTAAAATTTTTTTATCCTACTCCGAACCATTTTTTTTTTAAGGACCACCCTATTGTACATACATATGTATATTTTATAAAATCAAGATTTCAGTGAACATTTTATTTTTGACAAACCTTTTTAATTTATACAACGAAAATTCTACATTATGACTTAATTCAGTTCAAAGTGAGCATGTGTGCTTAGAAATTGTTACGGTATACTTTGTAACGGAAAGTATCTTTTTGTCTCGTCACTTCTTTTCTATAATTTATAAAACCGCAAACATGTCACAAGCTGTGAGCCGATATATAGAACATATTTCTCCGACATTACACATATGCTGCCTATTTCTCTTTGAATAAAATATTTTCTTCAAAAAAATTGTTTTCTTACCAAATATTATTTAATTTAATACTTTCAATCATTATGATTAAATGATTGAAACCCTATGTTTCAGATTTGTAATTAGCAACCTCAAATACTTTCGTTAAATTTATGGGATTTGGAATCTGCGCCATTGGATTTCGATTATCTTAACACTCACGATTCGAAAGCCTTAGTTTTTCTGTAAATTTTACAATATTTTCTGCAAATTTGTAGATCAAACCAAATTAGGGCAGCATAGGTGAAACGTTAGGAAGGAATGACCCCTATATTCCTAAATATTATTTATAACTTTTAAATATGTATGTATGCTATATTTAAATGCAGGATCCAACCGTGGTAGTATGGTTTCTGATATAGATTTTATAGCGTATGAGTTCATAAAAATGTTTACAAAATTAATTATTCCATATATAATATACATACATATGTATGTATATGTTAATTGTTTCAGTCACAATTAAACAATTTCAATTTAAGTTCAAAAATTTTGTTACCAGCCAATAACTAAAAACTCAAAAACAAATTTTTTGTCTTAGAAAGGTTTATATTATAATTATGCTATATTATCAGTCTTAAAAATAAGATGCTAAAATGCAATTAAAATCTTAATATATTTATATTTTCACTATTTAAAACAATTCTTTGGCTATGCATTATAACATTCAAAAATTTCGATTTCAAAGTGTCGATGTATTATTTTTAGAATATACCTATAAGTTCATAGATAAGAATTTTAGACGGATAATTAAACAAATATTTTAAATTGCATTATGTATATATGTATGTATATATAATTATTTTTTTCACATCCCTTATTATTATCATTTGCTCGTACTTTACTATAAAAATTGTAAATTATTTTTTTCGTACATAAAATAATTGCGATTTACGTTTTCTTAATTCGTTCTTCTTTTGAAAGTGAAAAATAATACGCCCCTTTAAGAAACTTTCTGTATTTCGAAGTTCTATATAGAATTTTTATTCTTCTCTTTCGTAAAAAGTTCTAATGACCTCCAAGCTACGCGCTAAAAAGTTTTTAATAGCAAACAATATCTGACACTATAAAGAAAATAAGATTTTTTTTAAAAAAATTGGAAAAAACTACTTGCACCATCCAAAGTTCACCATGAACGATCACTTAAGCAAACAGAAAATCAATTTTTAGGTAAATAACATACCTGCCAACCATTTAGCACATATTAGTTAGGCCAGTGATTACCGACCTAAACCAGTGTTACCTACAATCTCGTCACCTCCGAAACAGTTGCAACATCAACACTATTCGTTGGCACTGTTGATGTGCCAGCATCGATAGTTGGTCTTGGCAAATTGGAATAATATCCCACGTGGCAGTTCGTATGGTGGGAGTATTTGCTAAGCTGTTTTTGACCTAAACATTGATTCAGAGCCGGATTTTGTAAGATTTGTTGGGGCTGTTGATGTTGTTTGGTGGAACAATCACATTTTGGTAACGTTTGTGCTGTTATCAGTTCCTCGGTGGACTTGGTACTTATCATAGTCGTTGTAGTTGTTGTTAGTTCTTCGACAAATTGTGACGGTGGTGGTGCGTAATTCTCCACATCAGTATAGGTTGAATAACGCCCATAATGATTCTTGCGCGGTATTGAGTGGCGTTGTTGTGCTATCTGTAATTTCACTGGTGGCTTCATGGTGACTGTGTCAAGGTAACCATAACCAAAACCATAACCACCAATAGCTTTCGTTGTGAGATTATCCCATGACTTTGGCTTCTGAACAAAGCTGGCATTCGGATAGATCTGTGACGGTTGAATTTGTGTTGCTGTTATATGATAACGTTGTTGGTACGTTCCATGGACATGAGGAAGTGCCGGCTGTGTCAGCGGTTGCTGTTGTTGTCCCAGATGATAGGATTGCCTAGATTTAGTCGAATGTTGCCGCGAATTAGCATTTTCACTTTGTGGATCCCAATAAAGCGTATCGGTGCTAAGGGATGTGGTATATGATGTTGAATCGGCTGGAGCGAATTCACTGGATGTACAGGAATGCAAACTGCAGTGACTTGCTAGACCAGCAGTTAAATCGAAGTAACGTGAACGCATGCTACTTGCCTTTGAATCGCAAGCATGTAGCGGTTGTTTCTGTTGTTGTTGTGCACTTTGTGACTGATGATGATGATGATGTTCCCCACCTGTGGTATGGTGGTGATGATGCACGTGCCTATTAGCACCATGCTGACTAGGAGAAGCATGTGTTTGGGGCTTGGGGCGTGGAGCTGGGTCTTTTGTGTCACGATCACGTTCGCGATGCTTATGCTTATGAGTGTGTTCCTTATGCGCTCGCTGACGTCGACGTGTTGGTACACAATGTGTATCACAACAGGGACTAGCGAGATCATAGGCGTCCAAGCTTACGTTATCACCACCATTATTCCCAGTTTTATCAGCTGACTTCCACTTAAAATGACCGATACATGGAGTACATGAATGGCCATGACAATGTCGTCCAGATTTTAAGGTCTTCTGTGGTGTAGATTGTTTTGTCTTAGAGGTGGAATCCTGCATTTGAAGCTGTTGATTCGATGGTGGTGGTGGTGGTGGTTTGTGTTTCTCACATGTGCGTGGTGGTGGTACTGGTGGCGGTCCTGAAGGTTTTCGCTGTTGACTGCCGGCAAAATGTTCTTGTTGATGTCCACTTGTTGTATCAGCTGATTCGGCACGTTGCAGCATAAAATGTCGATCACTGGAACTGCTGTGTTGTGTTATGCCATCGCCGGTACCAACGGCAACAAAATATTCACCACTGCTGTTCGATGTAGAAGGTTTCAAGACATAGCGATAGCTCGGATTTAGATAATGGTATGTTAGCATGTACTGAGCCGGTGGTGGTATTATTGCCTGGTGCGATTGGTGGCGTTGAATTTGAGCCACATCTTCTGTTGAAAAGGTAGGTCGATAAAATGCTGTATTCTGCAAATCCAAGTCTGCGGGTGATAGTCCACTACCATCAATATCAGTTGGTGAGGTTGTGACTTTTTTACGTGCCGGAAGACTGTGAGTTTTCCATTTTCCCTCAAGTAGTTCACGTTCACGTAAGCAAAGGCGTTCCAGCTCATTCATTTTGCTCTGTAACACGTTTTGCAATTGTATATAGCGCATATGTAAATCAACCTTAAAATAAACAAAAAAAAAACTTATTATAATCAAAATAACATTCTCACACAATTACATATGACTCTTATTTTAACGTTAATACCTTTCTAACGCAATCTTCAAACAAAACAACCATTCTCATACGATTTTCGCAACTTTTGATAAAGTCAACTAAAGCCTTATGATCAGCTTTTTCCATATCTCTTCCATTTATAGAAAGTATTACATCACCCTCCCGCATTCCAGCTCTATATGCGGGTCCATCATATTCAACATAATCAACGTAGGTTATCATTTCCACTTCCTGCTCCTTTTTGTAATGTATACCATAGCTTTGTAGAGTGAAACCGTAGGTGTCATTCTTCTTCTCAATAATTATTGTACGACGTCGGCGATCTTCGTCTGGCTTGGAGGCCAGAAAACGATCCGATTTGACACGTTCTAAGACATGTGTGGAATGTGACAGCTGCAAGAAAATTTTAAGAAATTGTTATTTTAATTGAGCTAAGAAGTTTATTTTCAATAAACTGTAAAATTCATATAGAAAATTCCACACTTTTTGCAAGGATATAATCGAAATTCCCATGAGCATTCATTATTGCAAACTAAAGTCATCTTTTCATTAAATATGAAAAAGTCATTTCTTTTTACTCTTTTATGGCAGTAAATGTAGCACATTGCATAGCTGTGGGGCTGCAGGAGCATATTAAATGAATTTTTTTTACATGCATTGCTGTAGCTTAAAAGAAAAATTGATTTTTCCAAAAGAGAAATGCTGCTCTCACTCTGTGTAAAGTAGAATAAATTTAAAAAAATACTTTCACTCAGTATCGTAACGTAAAACACGATATCCTTTTGAACAGACAAATAAAAACTGTTGCTTTATTGTTCTACAACGGCTTATTTACAATCAGAACTATTTAGTAAGAGTGTTATCTCATGCCTTGCCTTGAAACACCCCACAATGCATTAACATTAACAGTGCGGTATAAGTCAAAATGAAAGAGCTCCTCTTTCTTGTAAGTGATAGTCCGAGTCACACCTAGTTTTTGTGTGAAATTTGTTTCCTTTGCTTATATAATTCGCTCAGTATAGCACTCTAAAGTTTTTTTTTTTATGGGAAGTACCACGCTCATGCTCCCATCAAAATGTTCCCACTATCATATCATTTTTTGTATTTTTGTGAAAATTGATTGTATTATCTTGAAGTCTTAGCTGGTATGGTTGGTACCACGCCTTCTTATCGAAATTCCCCCAAATTTCGTCCAGAGCTTATTCGAATCACTCCTAATTAGTTTCTCAGAATAGTGTTGTAAATGTTCAATTTGTATAGGCAGTACTGCCCTCAGAAGCGAAATAGACGTATCTCCAAAAAAACGCGTTTCGAGATAATTGATGTTTTGTTTATGTCAATTTGTTGAGATATACCTATGTAAAATTGCGATAGAGGAAATTCTCTTGGGAGATTTTTTATAGGTTTGAACTAAGATACTGGCATTTGGCGCAGTTCATTAAATGCGTAATGTCTTAAGCTATCCGATGCCATAACAATCACGAACTTGAATTTTTTTTAATACGTCTATTTCGCTTATGAGGGCAGAGAAGCCGTGTTGGCTATATGTATATAGCTGAAGATGTAGTGTGCACCAAATTTCATTAGTATCTTGCTTGGTATTCACGTAATCGTGATTTCTACAGGAAAACAGACACACATGGCTTACCCGAATAAGTACAAACTGAATGACAAAATTAATATACCCTATGATAGGGTATAAAAAAGGAAGCATAGGAAAATTTAAAAAAATATTTTGAAAAAAAAACTACAACTTCTATCTATAGCTTGTGTTGTCCTTTACTTTCCAACAATCTGTTCAGTTGAAGTTCATTGTCTAGACTCTAGAGCAAATTAACATACATAGTTACTTGTAATTATTTACAATAAGTATGATAATGCGTCATAAAAACGCAATATTTAATTGTCACTGTATCATATTATGATGACTCATATGTTATGCACATGTACATACATGTTGTTACATATAGGGATGTAATTAATTAACGTAAGATATTCATTCTGCTGGGTCGAACAGACAAATTAATTTTGATCCGAATTTGAACTAATGCACGCCATAAGAATCCACATATTCTCGGATACATTTTCATAGTTCGATCATATGTAATTGAAGGCCTCAGGTAAGTTTTGCATTAGCTTAATATGTATGTGCCACCCACGAATCGAAGAAAACAAGCCACCAGTCAAGGAGAAGTTTTATGACCTTTTGAAGGGCGATTCTGGTTATCAGTTAAACGAGAAAAATTTGATTTCATACATTCAGGAAAAATAGGATATTTCAATAACATAAATTTTTTTACTGCCAATGTTATTACAACAACGCTCAAAGAAGATAAATAATAATTCAATAAATTTACAAAAAAAAATTGTTTATACATATACATACATACTTTATGTACAAGGTGAGTTTAGTTTAATATATTTTTTACTCGAAAACTATATGGTGGCAGATTAGCTAATCAAAAAAATTATTTATAATATTCCCATGAAATTTGACAAACTTTAGATGCTCACAGCGAACGTGGAATGAAGGAAGGTATCGATCCAAGATTTGTTTTGCTCGATTTGTTTCCCGGGCTAGTGCCTTACAGTCTACCTCCGTAATAGCGCAAAATTGAATACATGGTGTATACCTTCTTTGCCTTCTGTGCTGAAAACAGTTCGTTGTATGAAAAAATAATTAAGTACTGCGGATCAGTAATGAAAAACGTTAACAAGTTCACTTTGTTTTCGAAAGATTTTCGTATTCTCTAAAAGTTTGCAAAACTATTTGTTTTCAATGAACTCAACATTTTTCCATTGAAAACAGCGCAATAATCATTTCATTTACTTATGTACATTTAAATAAAACTTGTTAATGTATTAAAAAGAACGCAATATTTTTTTTTAAATAATTTTTTTTATGATCGCAAATCTTCCACTGAGCGACATGTAGTACTATCCATCGAGGAGACTGCCACACAAGAGTAAATGATTTAAAGTAATTTTTAATACGTTAATTAAATAACTTCACTATGACAACACTACCAACGAGTGCATGTGAAATGAATATTAAAAAGTTTGTTTCCAAAAATTTGCTGTTCACCTCACTTCCGCAATTTGAATTAAGCAACCCAGCCAAGCTTTGGAAGAATCTTGAATTTTCCATCTTGCAGGTTATGAATTTGTAACTCTTTTAGAAGAGTTAAATTGTTATTTATTAGATTTTCGAGGCTTCTCAAATTTTCATATGTAGTATGTACAATATTTGAATCCACTTTGATGGCAACTACATATATAAAAAACAAGACATTTAATGTCAATACATAGAATAATCCTCGATATCAGCATGGCCTGGCTGGTCCTCAGTTTTCATGTAATGTTAAGTGTACATGGAGCAGTGTTGGCATGTCACAAATGTCGCGCGACATTTACGACGTTTACGACCTACAGTCGTAAACCTTCGAGCCGTTGTGACAAACATTGAGTTTACGACAAATAAACGGAATTTCTTGCATTTGAATTTTCAATGACATTTCACGATTACCTGTAAGGGGGGTTCAGATCATAAAATTCTTTGTCAAACATGTTCAAGTTTTATAGCATATTGTTTTGCTGGTCAAATTGTTTAACAAACAATTTCAGTGTTGTGAAATCAAGGTTGATCTGGAGTTTGCGACATTTGCGACATTTGTGACATTTACGACAGTTTACGACGTGTGACTGTCGTAAACCTAAAAATCCATGCCACATGCCAACACTGACATGGAGTGTATAATCAGTTTCAATTATATATAAAACGTGATAGAAACAAACAATTATCACGTAATTTTCGAGGATAAAATTAAACAATAATTCCAAGTCCGACGACGTAATAAATAATTTGATTTCGCCATTAACCATAATAGCTTAAAACTCTTACTAATAATTGCAATCACATTGTCTATTACCGCACAATTTTTCCCGAATGAACTATTGCTTGGCGTCCATATACATATAAGCACACGCGAGAATAAAATCATCGCCGGGACGAATAAAACACAACTATTTCGCTATTAAAAATGTTTGCTGGGAAGTGACAAATATAATAACCGGAAGTTAAAAAATTCATTCATTTGTTAAAGCAAAAAAAAAACCGAAACAACAACAACATGCTAAGTGACAATTTGACGCGCCCCAAAATAAGCTAAACTACCGTAACCTGTCAAGCAGCACATATGACAACATCCGTACATAGGGGTGACATACCAGCAATATGATTTTTCATTAGACTAGATACATATACATTACTCTGGATGTCAAAAATTCATTCATCCATGCAAAAAAAAAACATCAATACTTTTTTCATTAAAAAGCCCTTGAGTATTAGTTTCCAATATAATTGGTAAAAGCTGAACAAAGCATGGACAGCTAATAATCAGTGGCCAAGATTAAAATTAAATTATTCATTCCCTATGTTTGTGATACCATCATAACCATCGCATGCAGCTAAAATAATTCTTACAAATTTTTTTTCATACCAAGCAAATCAACACAATGAAAGATCAAAATTGAATGCCTTTTTATTTTGTTAATTTTTTTCTGATCTCTGCCACTTTTGTAATGTAACTTATATTAATACATAATTGTTCTGGTATAATTTTAATCAGATTAACAAAGAAGAATAAAATAAAATAAAGGCAATATTTCCTTACTTTCTATGGCTATTCAAACAAATTCACATGTTTTCGTCAATGAGAAAGGAATTCTATCTTCCGGTACAAATTTTCTGAAGAAAGTTAAAAATCAAAACCGAATTTTCGGTTTACTATCGACTAGTTTAGAGATACACGAGACATGCCACCTCATGTCTCGTATGTTTCTTTATACGAGGGCACATTATTGCCCATTTTTTGTCTTTTTAAGGTGCTTTATCAAAATTAATGTGAGAAAGATTTGATTCACAGATAGCAGCTAGTGGGTAGCTTGCAAGATTATGGAACGTTGGAAATGAGTTCGAGACCGGATAGAATTTGTGTCAGCGTCAGCTGAGAAATTTGATTAAAAAACTGCGCTATTTTTGATAAAAAAATGTTGAAGTTTTAGTTAGGACGCTGCAAATATTTTGAGCTGTGGAAATTTCTTTAAAATATAAACTTCGCCATTGACAAAAGTTTCTAAGAAAAGAAAATAAAACTTGTTGTAATTCTGTCCTGTCAAAATACTGCACGGGGCTACTGCACCTTTTTCTTTACTTCGATCCGATCCTATCATCCTGTTATCAAATCCCTGAGTTCTGATAAAAAAATCTTAAGTTTCCACATTCTTATCAGTGACTCAAATTCGTCTTAAACGAGGGTTGTGTACGTTTTTTTTTCTAATGTATTATTACCCATTCATACCTGTGAATGAAGCAGGTCATCATCGCTGGCATCTAAGCTTTTTTGTTTGTTATAATATTTAATGCGCCCAAGACTGCCAGTACCATTGATGTAATGCGTGCTGTTTGTACGTAGACTGCCACCACCCAAACTGCTCGAAGCATTTCCAGTGGATGCAATACTCTGACAGCTGGCGCTGATGGGGTTGACCGAGGCCATTGCTCTGTACTTTCTGTTTTCTTGCAAGACGTCGTATAATTAATAATTACTTTATTTGTAAAAAAAGAATTAGCGTTGTTTGTTATTTTATTTAGTATTTATACGAGTACGAGTATACAAATTTATATTTTTTGGTAGACGGTAAAAACATTCGAACAAGTCGTATTGATTTATCCTATTAAGCACAAAGTGTGTTCTTCCTTTTCTTTTTATCACAAGAACAAAAAATTGTTACTTTAATTTATTTTTTCTCTAATATACATATGTATGTATATGTTCAACTTATGTATTAAATATATTGAGCACTGTTTTTAAATTTTTTTTTTTTTTGTTTCTTCAGCTAAGATTTTGAATTTATGAAATTTTCAGGAATTCACTAGATGCCATAACCTTATCACAAAATCATCATCTTATTAAATACAAAAAAAACACAGACCCACCGATTTTCACGCTTATATAGTTTTTGTATCTATATATGTTAATGAAAATTTTTAACTATTGGAAGCATTAAAAACTAAATAATTTGTTTTATATTATTTTTATATATTTATCTATCTGAACCTTTTTTTTATTTACGCAAAATATAATTATTTAATAATTTGTAATAAGATATGTATATAAAATTTTATTATTGTTACTTGATACAATATCGCGATAAACTGTTTCATTCGAGTCGCATGAGAAACTAAACCTATTGGCTCCCCAATTTAATAAATTTTGTCAATCAACCAACCACTTTTTGCACTTTTATTCTCAATTTTGATTTAAAATGTTCGTATTCTCTGATATTTTGGAGATTGTATGTTCTCAAAACAGTAACACTCCTATGTTTCTATGGTATGTCAGGCGAAGCACCTGATGCAAATTGTTGTGACAAAAAGCCGAAAGTTGTACAGCGCATGTCAAATATTTTGTTTTTGTTATTTTAACGCTAACTAAATTAAAAGAGAACAAAAGAGAATTGTAGGCAGTGAGAGTTTATGCTATCAAAATTTATAATTTTGTCGTATTTTTACGAATTCGGTGAATTTAAAATCTATCAAAATGTTTGTCCATATTATAAGCAAGAAAAATTGTACTTTTTACATACGACTTTTGAGTAAGTTCATGACTCAAATCAAATAAAAGTCAAGTTGGTTTAGATATGAGTGCAGACAGTTCAAGAACCGACTCACTTAGAACAACTGAATACCCATTGTAATACCACGCAGGGACGAACGGTGAGATACCTCAGGTCATCCAGATATCTAAATACATTTAAACGAAGTTCTTTGTGACTTCTAGCAAATGGGAACCAGGAGTAAAAAATCAAAAAAAAAAAAATGCGGTATTCACGATCCAGAGCAGTTGACGTGGCAGATGAGCAGAGTAGCAGATTCGCTCATAACATCAACAAATTACATGTAACTTCTCAACATACAACTTCCGCAGAAGTCGAAAGACTCAACATATAATCTCTCTAATTAGACTAGCCACTAGACTATAGGTCACGTACATATACATAGCTCATTTACTTCAAGAGTGGCGTAACTCAAAAAACACAAAGTGTTTTTTAAAGTTTTCAATAAGTTACTTTTAATATGAAAATTCAAAAAAGTATGTTTACATAAACTCTTCTCACAAGGCGAGTTTATAAGATGACTTTCTGATTTTTTGGTACAAAATAAAACACAAAATGACGGATATGCATCATTAACTCACAAATCACGTTTTTTTAGTTATGCCAGTCTTGAAGTAAATGGGCGATATATCCAACACCGATGCTAGCGGAACCAAACTTCCACCCTCCCGATTTTCTTCCATGCATGCATACAATAGCGTTATACATATGTCTAGAGTCTAGACAAAGCCCCTTAAAAGGATTTTCATTAATATTGAAAACTGGATTTCAGTTGTAAATTGGTGTGATGCAAGTGATTTTGTTGATGCAAGCTTGTGGCTGTAAACTGTGGTATCGCTGCATATTTATTTATTGGGTGTACACAAAATTTTCTTTTTTATGTTTTTGCTTGACGTATTTAAGCACGAGATAAGAAAATTTGGCAACTTCAACTGCATTCATTTTTGCTCTGCTACGTATAACTAACGCGCGTTGGCTGCTCGTGTGAAAAGTACCAAAACGCGTGTTGAAAAAATGCGATAGCTAACGCGCGTTGAAACAACGCTCATGTGAACTGAGCCTTAAATGTTGAAATTTGTCGATAATAATAACATAAGCAATCTTATTTTGTAGTTCTTTTCATAAAAAATATTAAAAAATTTTAATGATAAATCGTGCCTTATGACACCCATATTTTGGAAATCAGTACAGAGGTTCCCAACTTATAAAAATTTTGTTTTCTTAATGGTATTCCTCTGAAAATAGGATCATCACCCAACATATTCGTTGTAAGTATAAAAAGGATCGTAAGAAAATTGGAGTTCCATAAACACAGGAAACGTAATCTTAAAGTGAACTTTTGCAAAATTGAATAACAAAATTATGTTTAACAAATGCACACACTGAACAAAACTTCGCATAGCAGCGATTACTGATTACAATTATTCGATAACATTTTTGTCTTATCCATGGCACACATCCTTATTAAATTTGACATTTCTCTAACCGGTTGAATTCGTTAAGCATTTATTTGGTTTTTGCAGTCTGTTTAGTTGCAGCTTAGTTTAGGAAATAAAATTAGAGAATGACTGCCGTGCCACCACCTACTAATGTTTCTACATTATTGCCACTTGGTAAATAATATTAATAAATAAAAATACTATTTCTACAAAGAAACTTTTTGCAGAGCTTGTTGACAAATGCATAGGATCTCGTATTCACATTATTATGAAGAATGATAAGGAAATGGTTGGAACGCTTTTGGGTTTCGATGATTTCGTCAACATGTTGCTTGACGATGTGACTGAATATGAAAATACACCAGAGGGTAGGCGCATAACGAAATTGGATCAGATTCTACTAAATGGAAATAACATAACCATGGTACGCAATAAAATGTTTAGCGAAACATATGGTTTACTTTACCTTGTTTCTTTTTAATTTTTAGCTGGTTCCAGGCGGCGATATTCCAGAATAAAATTTATCAACATCTACGTATTTAAGTTGCAAAATAAATCTTATTATAATAGTCTTTAAATTTTGTTCTTACTATATTATTCGGCATAGCTTCCTAGCGATTGAAATCGCACTCAAGAATGGAAAGAAAGCGTACAGTTACAATAATTTCCAATAGAGCTACTGCAGACAAAGTTCTGTGTCTGCAGTGATTATGAAAACGATAATTAAAAACTGTGTTTTACCGCGATTCCAAAGCTAAAAGAAATATAGACTGAACCTGCCGTCATAGAATCAAATGATATTGGATTAACAAATTTTATGGTACAAGTTGATAAAGTTCATTCATCAACATCCGTCTCGCCTTCGAGAAATCGTACACAGCCGATTGTACAACACGTTGTACAGTTGGTATGAACGAGGGGAAAAGCCTTAACCAAAATAGACGTATTCGTGTTAAATTCGTTCAATCGAAATTTTTTGAAACAAATTATTAAATTAAAATTTTACTATGGTAGCAAACAAATAAATATTCAATTGAACTGCATACAAAAAAAATTACCACAGTGTAAATATTAATCTGTGGTTTATATCAAAGAGTATTAAGTGATGCACCGTGCGTAAGTAAGGTGTGGGGTGTGGAAGTATAGTAATAGTTGCTATATGTATATACATAGCAAGTTGATTATCGTAAGTACCAGTTCTACCCAGTGGATTGGTATTTTGTATATTGCGTAATTTGAAATGATAAAAAACAATTGTTTAAAATTACAAGCGGCAAAAAAAAGCAATTGGATATAAAAAAAATAGAAAGAACTATTGTACAACAGGTACTCGCATAAAACAGAGAGTAGGACGTTTTATTCGCAAATATATAGATAGCGATTTGGCAAATAAAACACAGCTAATATAACCTTATATTTTTCAGCCATGAGTAAAACATGGTGGAATACTAGACTCACCATATATGAAAAGATACTGATTGACATAAACTCAAATGTCAAAAAACAAATTTTTTCTTAGCAATTTGCTGTGTGAAAGTTGCAGTATACTTTTTTTAATAATTATAATCAAGCTGAGAGCGTTTCTATTATAATAATAACTCCATACATATATGCTTAAATTTTCAATTTAAAATAATTCAATAAATAAACAAAAACGAAACTAATATGACCAGTGACGACGAAATGTAAGTAAATTTGTTTGAGGTTATGATAGCGCTTTGCAACTTCATTGCATTTGATATAAAATTTACAATTTTTTTTAATGTTCTACTAAGTGATGATTCTAACAATGGATCTGCAGAAGAACGACGTTCTAAACATGCTAAAAAATCCAAAAAATATAAAAAGCACAAGAAGTCAAATAAATTGGAAAAATCTGAAAAATCACACAAAAAACACAAAAAAACCAGAAAACGTCACCGTAGACAAAGTGATGACTCTGCTACTGACAATGGTGATCCGGAAAAGCGGCATAGTGGAGTTCTGAGTAATAAATTCACAGAAATAATGCAAAAAGCAAGTAAAGATAGAAGCGCTGTGCTAAAAGTGGAACAGCAATCAAATGGTAATAAATTTTGCATTACAAAACCAAACATTCAAACAGATCCTAGCAGCCTAGTAGACGAAATAACCAAGACCATACAAAATAAAGTAGTACCCTCAATAGAAGTTGCATCATCAGGCAGTGAAAGTGAAGTGTAAGTCCACAAATATAATTGATATAAAAATAAGTATATATGCAAGTTCCAATATCAGAGATCTTTTAACCATAGTTCACTAAAGTTTCTAATATGCAAAGACTTTGTAATGGCGGCTAAACTCTAAATCAAAAACAAACCTTGTCCTCTGACAATTTTTACTACACGTATTTTATATATAATACATTAAAACTGTTACATTAAACAGCGATAATTAAAAGTGTTATTAAATTACGAACCCCGACACTAAAGAGTGTAAAATTTGTGTAGGATTTAGGGTTTTTGGCGGTGTTAAAAAGATAACTGATTCGCAACTCACTCCATTTTGAAGTTTGTTGACATATGGCCATTTTAAGAAAAAATCAAACTTGAAATTTGAACATGTTATTGTCACATATGTATTATATAGCTCGACAATTTGGATGTGGGAGATGTAACGTCACATTAAAAGAATATAATAAATTCAAGCTTCTTTCGGTAATTTTTTATTTGATTGATATTGACTTTGGCCTTGGAAAATTATAGCACGTTACTAATGTACTCTTATCCGTATTGTTTGTTCAAATTTGGCGAAACTTCAACAAAGCATTAGCTTTCATCAACATATTTGGTCGTCCAAATGCAATTTACTTGAATGAAGAGAAATTAACTGCTTTATGTTTAAAATTGAACATTGGTAATGAAAAGTCAAACTTAAAGTTCGTGCATTGAATTTTGATAAAAAAAATTCTTGATTTAAGTATGAGACGATACAAAAAATTACCATTTTTTCTCATATAGGAGGTGTGCTACGCCCATTTTTTCATTGCAACTTACTGGTGGCGTCACCACCGCATAGTGATAGTTTTTTCTCTTATATATGGGTATGGCATCGCCATTTTTTCCAAATTAAACTAATATGTACCAAATCTTTTCCATCTGCGTCAAATAGTTGCTGAGGTATAAAAAAATCGGTTGTTCTCAAAGGGCAACGTTAATTTTTTTTATTGAAACTTAACTTGGTTTCATTCATCTGCGTTAATGTTCCTACTAAAATCTTAAAACTTTGGAAATTAGCTCCTTCAAGATATGTATTATATTTAATATAGGACTTTTTGAAACCTCCATAACTCAGTATAACGAAGTTTTTTATTGTATAGGATTTGCCTTGCCCTCTTGTCAAAATTTGCTGTTTTGTTCCAATATAGCGTTATGGCTAAATCAACTTAGGTCGTAAGGTTAATCAAGAATGTATACACTTTTCTGTACCTGCCGCGCCTCCTATGCTGAATGGCAAAATAAATATACACTAACTGTAGGGTAGAACAAAATTTCCCTAACTAACTGCAAGGATTAATCGTCCAGGTTTATACAAGCGCAGTCTGTGAACAATCCCTAACAAAGTTTGCGCATATATATTAACTATAAATCTTAATATGTAAGGAAATATGGAAGCTCTCCTATGTGTAATGAAGATGTCTTTTCCTGTCTATTCAGCCCCGTTGACGTTGCTAGTCCCGATGTAGCCATAATTGAAGACGAATTAAATCTGGAAGATCTTATGAAACAAAAAGCATTATTACAGGCCAGACTCGGCGCCTATATGTCCGATACCGACGGTGATGATAGTCGTTCGAATTCATTAGCGGTGGCAAACAACAACATACTTGAAAACTCCGATGGTATAGGCAAACAGCGGCTCACACCAGCATCCAAGCTCTTGACACAAACAGTAATACCAGACAGGAAAATGTCGACTGTTTCATCTTCTACAACATCTTCAGCCAGTAAAAATGTTAATAAAATTTACTCTAAAAAACAAATTTCAAATGAACCCGATATTATATTATTGGATGATTCTAGTGGTGGTCAACTTTCACCCGAACCTGGACGCAAATCACGAACACATTCATCAACAAATCATCAAACAGAAAAAGGGAACAAGCGAGCTAGGGTCTCTTCGCCTCGAAGAGACTCGCGTGAACTTGATAGAGACAGAGAACATCATACAGCTCTTATCCGTAGTGACTCTGACCAGAGATCTGACAGACGACGTCAAGACGACAGCCGTACACGTAACTCCCGACGCGATATACAGGAAAACCGATTTAAAGAAGATTTACGTCAAGAAATAAATCGCGATAAGCTGCGTGAACATGAAACTAGCCGTGATCGTGATAGAAAACTCCGCGAAGACCGTTTACGCCCAGATAGACGTGATCGCTCTGATGGCAGAGGTCGAGATCGTGTAGTAGATCGCGAACGTGATCGTTGGATGCATGAACGTTCGCACAGTCGTAGTAAAACCGAATCTGATCGCAGACGCAATGAACGAGAACGTGGTAGAGACAGTGGACGTAATCGTGGTAGGGGCGGCGATGGTAACAATCGTGATCGCGATCGCTATCGTGATTCATTAAGTGAAGGACAAAAGGCACAGACAAAAGACTCTAGCAGCGATGAAGAGTTACAAAATTTAGATATTAATCTTGATGATGAAGATGATGAAGAAAAGATTATAGAAATGCGTCGAAAACGTAGGGAAGAACTGTTAAAGGTAAGTTGTTCAGTTATATAGTCTTAAAACAAAACTTCCTCGATATTTTTTCTAGTGCTGATAATATGTACTTAAATAAAAACCAACCCATGATATGTTTTCCTTACCTATTTTATTAACACAGAAACTGGTGAAAACTGATGATGAACCAGAAATTGCTGAAGAAACCAGCAAACCAGAGAGTATAAAAGAAATTCAACAGCAATCCATCGAAAATAGCCCAATAAATTCTCGTAATTCTACAAAATTACAAGATGAAACAAATAGTAGCCTTGGAACTAGCGATCGCGAAAAGAATATGAAAAAAGACCAAAGTCTAAATAATACTAAAGAAAGTGTAACAAATGCTAAACGGTCTGAATGGGACATGTTTGCAGATCAAGATGTTGATTCGAATTTCGATGTGAGTTGGGCAATTGTAACTGTCATACACCAATATATATTAAATAAAATATTAAGTTGCAAGTGTGACCAAGTATGTCTACTGTTGTTTTTTTTTTTTTTTCAGTCTCCCAGCACTATTGTGCATAACAAGCAACAAATAGAAAACCCTGCACTCACGGATAACTGGGATGATGCAGAGGGCTACTATAGAGTGCGAATTGGTGAAACATTGGACAATCGTTATGTAGTTAGTGGTTACACTGGTCAAGGTGTTTTCAGTAATGTGGTACGTGGTCGTGATCAAGCGCGTGGTAGTGCAAATGTTGCTGTTAAAATCATAAGAAATAATGAAATAATGTAAGTAATAAAAATTCTACTAAACTATAGATTTGATAGTTCTATACAATCAATTTAAACTTCGTACGGGTCTTGATCAGTTTTCTTATATGTAATTGTATTTATTTAAACTAGGCACAAAACTGGACTTCGAGAATTGGAGATTTTAAAGAAGCTTAATGATGCTGATCCAGATGATCGTTTCCATTGTTTACGTTTATACAGACACTTTTTCCACAAACAGGTTTGATATGTTATTCCTTTTACTTCAATCTCCCATTTTATTATCTTATTTTTTACCTTTACAGCATCTATGCATGGTATTTGAACCACTTGCAATGAACTTACGTGAAGTTCTCAAAAAGTACGGAAAAAATGTTGGCTTGCATATTAAAGCTGTGCGTAGTTATACGCAACAATTGTTCTTAGCTCTTAAATTATTAAAGAAAACTGGTATTTTACATGCTGATATTAAACCTGATAACATTCTTGTCAACGAAAATAATTTAATATTAAAACTTTGTGATTTTGGATCAGCATCAACGGTTAATGACAATGACATAACACCATATTTGATATCCCGTTTTTATCGTGCACCAGAAATTATTTTGGGTATCTCATACGATTATGGCATTGATATGTGGTCAGCCGGATGCACTATTTACGAACTGTATACCGGTAAAATATTATTCAGTGGAAAAAGTAATAACCAAATGTTAAAATTTTTTATGGATTTAAAAGGTAAACTAATTTTTTTGTATGCGTACATGTTTAATAAATTCTTTTTTAACATTGCTAGGAAAAATTCCTAATCGTATAATACGTAAAGGACAATTCAAAGATCAACACTTTGATCAAAGTTGCAACTTTTTATATCACGAGATTGACAAATTGACTGAACGGGTAAGTGCAATTTTTTTTTTTTTTTTTTTCTTATTGATAAAAAGAGAAACATTACATTTTTTGTTTATTCGGACCTTTACCGAACAACGAATAATATTTTTGATACCATTAGGGAGTACAGTTTATAAATTTTATTTTGAAAGTAAACTAAAAGTACAAATCATAAGAGTTTACCTAATGCATACAATATAAAGAATGAAATTCAATTTAAGAATTTAAATCTATATTAGGCTTATTTTCTATAAATATAGTTTTTATTAATCTTTCTAGGAAAAAGTTGTCGTAATGCCAGTTATAAAAGCTTCAAGAAATTTACAACAAGAATTAATTGCAGATCAAAATCTACCTGATGATCAACATCGAAAAGTTACCCAATTAAGAGATCTTTTGGACAATATATTTGCATTGGATCCATCCAAACGAATTTCTCTTAACCAGGCGTTAACACATGCATTTATACAGGAAAAAATGTAACGAGAAGATGCTACAGCTGATCAGCATGTCCACGAACTTTTTATGGTTTTCGCTAAATGTAATTTTTTATTTAGCTACGTAAGCATAAATGTTTCGCACATTTCTGCTTTTGTGGCCTGTATTTTGATAAAAGATTCAAAAACTTTAATAGACAAAAAAGAAACTATTTTGACGTACAAAATTATAATTTTTATTTAATATTTGTTTTTAGTCCCTACAAGCAATACTTATTGAATTTGTCCATTAATTTTTCCCAGCGATAATTCAAATCATATGGAATATGAAAAATTACACATTATTATTTGTAAATATCAGCCGACTTCAAAATTCAAACCCTTCAAATTATTCTTAATTTAGTATAATAACTGACATTGTGTTGTTTAAATTAGGATTAATTGCAAGAACACAAACAGTATGATTGACACTTAACAAAAACAAACGAAGAATATTAAACAAGTGGTTGGTGTTAAAATAACAAAAAAAAAATCTTTTATTAATTTGTGATTTGATTGTTAACGATTTGAGATGCTTGACTCGGCATGGATACAGAGTAATAGAGCTGATGTTTTATTATCATTGAACATTTAAATGTTAATGCTAATATATTGCTTTATTGATTGATTGATTGATTGATTGATGGACTATTTTTTCATTATGAAATATTTTATTGCTAATGCCATAAAATAATTTTTAGAGTTAACATTAGTTTAGTTTTTGCACTTAGGGTGAAAAAATGTCATTTCATTTAGAATAAAATCGAAATAGCATCATAATTTAAATTTTCATTAACATTTTAATTTTAAATGATAATTAAACTATGTATCCTATTGCTAACACCGTCATATGTACAGCACACTTTAATTAAAAATGAATTTTCGTTTCAGAGCGATGTTTACGTATATGGTCTTCCAATGAATCAGAACACGTCCTTAGTCATGGTATACATTTGAAATCGGTACGAGAGATAAATCCGTTAAGAGGTGTTCGTTCTCTATTAAAGAAGCGTGTTTTATCTCTGGTAATAAATTGTTTGGAAATGGTCGATACTTAAGCATTTGATAAATTAATTCATATTTTATTGTTAAATATAATTGCAGTCTTTAAATTCATAAAAATTTAATATACTTGTTAGAAAGAAACCGATCTTGTCTCTTAACTTCTCATATGAATTTTTATGCAATGGCTAGCAATTATTTAATATTTTCATGGATAAAATAATAGCTTAATCACAAATTATTTCTTTTCAACACTTTTCAGGGTATCAAAGTGTCAAGTTGGTGCTTTTTAAACATAGTAAGTTTAAAAGGTTTTCTTGGTTCATATAAACAACACTTTAATTTAATTGCTTTTCTTTTTTTTTTGTTTCTTTTATTCATTAAAGGTACCAAATTTTTTATGTGCACTAATGGACAGTCTAGTCGGTTGTAAAGGAAAGGTTTGGTATTTAAAAGATAACATAAATACATTGTATGCAATCCTATATATAACTCTAACTTAGGAAAAACAAGTTACAGTGCTTTAAATTACCTTTCTTGTGCGATTTTTGCCCGCTAATTCCGAAAATTACCATCATTTTTTCAATTAACTCCGGTTAAAGACATGCTCTAAATATAGATTTGTTGTTATTTTCTTTGCAAATCATTTTAATGGAAGCCAAACATACCCATAAAAAAGAAACTACAAAAGTCACACGTCTCAGTCTTCTCTGCGCTGAACCGCCGAGAAGACTCTAATCCTAGCCAAAAGTTCAAGTATCTTTACATTGAAAGTGACGTAACACAAAAGATTTTAATTCAATTTTTCTGAAACTCTTTAATTTTAAAGCTTATTATTTATTCTAAAATATTCAAATTCCGATTATATATAGGTCGGAAGAACGATTTTAGTCAATTACTCGAAAGCCCAAAAATGTTACATGGACAAAGTTATAGAAGAGAAAAACATCGATTCATGAAAATTTAAAGGTTTTTATGTTACGACACTTTCAACGTTAAAAGACTTAAAACTTTGGCTATAAATCGAATAATAGTGTTTATTCTTTTAAGATGTGTGACTTCTGTAGTTTTTTTATTTTCGGTATGTGATGGCATTATTGGTAGATTGTACTTTTTTCAGTACAATTTCGTCGTGAAAAATAGGCGTCAGTATATTCAAGTTTTTAGTACAATTGGCGCATTTTCAGTTTATTTCTAAAAGTTACCATTTTTTGTTTGTTTTTTTTTTAGTAAATTCAGCTTAAATATGCGTACAAACCTGGAGTAAACTTTGCTGACCTTTATTTTTTTTGGTATAAAAAAGTAAAATTTTGTTTGTAGTAATTTTAAGTAACTTTTTGATATTCATGACGAAAAAGTTTATTCGCCCTCTAAAAAGTACGTTTCAAGTCTGAATTCAGTACATTTCATTACTGGTTTGGCTTCGAATAAAATGATTTAAAAAAAATCTTTTTGGTACGCAAATAAAAAAAAAATCTCATAAAAACACAGATCATAATTTAATATTATATTTTTTACTACTTCATTACTTGTAATTGCAAAGAAATAAACTACAGCGCAAAATGCATTAAAAAGATAAAAAAAAGAGCAAGTTAGCACCTTATACTAGTTTCAACGACTGCTACATGCCATCATCAGTAAGCTTTGTTAGCCGACGTTTAAGAATTCACAAACACTTCGCACTTGCAACTTCGTATCGCTAAATAAGCTTTTAACGGAGCGCTCATCAAGAAATGTGAAACATAAAAATAGTCACAAAAGCAATTGCATACATGGTAAAAGAAAAAAAATGTTTATTGTATTGTAGAACTTTGGCGCACTATGTTTATATTTTACTATGTTTCTTAACTGGTCAATGCAAAAAGTAAAACATAGTATGCTTGTATACAAAGCTTAATGATGATACCATGTAGCAGTAGCTGAACCTAGTATGAGCAGCTAGTTGCCCTTTTTTGTTTATTTAATGTATTTTGCGCCAATATTTTTTTTTTCGTGTTTTTTGCACTTACAGTACTGAACAGGAAGCATGCTAAAATATATAAAAAAAATCCTTATTTTAAGCTCTAAACCGATCTTTTGAAACATGTATCTCAAAAAACTGAGATAGTAGACAAAATGTTGATCATCTTCGGAATATATTGGCAAAAATCACCCAAGAAAGTGAACTTAGGACTCCGGAACTTTTTTTTGCAGAGCAGTGCTATTTATAGAAGAGTTGAGCTGAAAAAATACATACATAAGTAGATAAGTAAACTAAATTAAAGCAGTTTTTCCAATTTCAAAATGATGCAAATTTCATTTCGTTTTCACGTGTTTCTTTCCATTTTTAGACCCGAATATGATTAAGACTGAATTCAATATCTTAATATTCAGGTTTCAGAAATGAAGGTATCACCACAAATCTAAATCTAGTCTTAAAAGCGGTTTTAGAAAACATGAAAGCACAAATACATATAATAAAAATGTCTGAACAATATCAAAATTATGATGAAATTTTCTGAACTTAATCGATTTAATAACTTACAAATATAAATAGATTTCATAAAAATTCGATAAGGTTACAGTCATGGGGCTCTTAATCTGTATCCAAATACATACATACGTCCCATTTCTGATATTGAATAGATTTGATTCAGTCAACAAAATTTATTTGGTATTAAAATGAGCCGTTCATAGGCTATACGGAACTTGAAGTCCACCTCAACTCATCAAGTTTCATCAAAATCGCTGCAGTCATAATCGAAATACAATCTAGCGATATATTCTATATAATGTATATTTATATACAATTTTAGCTCGTTTAAGAATAGCAATAAGTAAATTGTCGAAAAAGTTGTTAAGTATTGAATAACGTCGAAAAAGTCCATAATGCCGAATACGTAGCGACGATTGTTGTGTGGGAAAACAAAATCGCAAACTTATCGAGTACATAGTGAAGTACTAGTGCTATCTAACAGGATTGTATTTTGTCTATTGTGAAATTTGAAATGAAAAGTAGAAGAAATATTTCGCGGAGAAGCAATTGTTCAAAATTTCAGGCGCCAAAAAGAATCAAATAAAAAAGCAGGAAGAACAATCGAGTACTCGTAAAAATAACGAACAGAAAATTTAGCAACTTGGTCGTTTTATTCGCACACATATAGCGACGGGCGAATAAAACACAATTAAATATAAATTTAATAGGGCCCTCAAACGTTCAGATTTTTCATACTGTCGACCGTACGACCGAGTCTTACGTTCGATTTTTCATACTACTTTCCATCCGACTTTAGTATGCGAACAGTTTTCACAGAGTAAAGCACAGAATGAACTCGCTTGCGCTCCTTGTTTTTGTATTAATGAAATAATAGAACAAGAAAATAATTAGAACAAAATTGTCAATCAAAGGCAGACAGTCATAAAATCCAAATGCTTCGGATACATTTATTACTTTTGCGGTGCCGGTAGTCATAAAATCCAAAAGGTGAAAACCTATGTATTACTTTATTGAATTAATGCATATGGCTGGCTACTGTCGACGGAACGGAAAAACGAAAATACCTACGCATGCTTATTCTATGTATATGTATAAATCGCGTCATATTTCAACTCTATTAAAGAAAATGTTTTGAAAATTTAAATATCTTTTTCTTCGAATATTTTTTATTTTCCTCAAAAAAAAGTATGTGTTCTTGCTATTTTTCCTTAATGCTGGCAGAAGTAGAGCCAATTGCTTTTTAGGTATAATAGCTTTAAAACAACGCTGATTATAACAAACAGATGAGATAAGCCTTCAATACAGGTTTTCTCTAATAATTTGAAAACAATAAATTTTATCACACAATTTTTAGCATTTTTGAAATTAATGGAAATTGAAGAAAAAGCCTCAACCATATCTCATCTTTGTTAGGGAGGTAGACGTGTACGTTGGCGAATTTTTTGTCATACTCACAAATTTTTGTTATTTTAACCTTAAAAACTGTTATACCAAATTTCAAGTCTTGCGCTATTAATATTTATAGCTAAAAATACATCTGCATCAAATTTCAAGAGAATAGTGCTATTATTACTAAATATGGGCACCGTTTTTTGTTTTTCTTTAACAACTTGGAAACGTTTAGCATTTTTGAAATGAGCATTAAAAATTAATGGTAATTTATACCAATTTTGAAGAAAATGCTTCAGCCATATCCCACCTTTGCTTGGGAGTTAGGCGTGTCCTTTACTTAATGTAATTTTGTGTGAAGTCGGTTTCCACGAATGAATATTTTATTGAGTTGGCTGCTATTTGTCAGAGACATAATCAGTTCGTTCATTCCATGGAATAACCTATTTATTAAAATTGCTGTCTCCTACAGTGAACTTTGGTTCTATATTTTCAAAGAACAAGCACATTCTACTATTATTATTATTATTATTGTTTATTGAAGTATAAGAAACATTACAAAACTTATAGTTAACGCACAATTTGCAGTGATGGTAGAAATACCTTACAGCTAGAACATTATATAAGAGACTACAACCGACAGACATAATTTCTTTACACTTTCTTTGAACTGACTTGTAAACGTTATTATAAACTATAAATAAAAAACAACATTTTACTCTTCAGCTAGTCCGTTTGTATATTTAATATGATATGCAATAACATCTCGTGGATTTTTTTTAAAGTCAGGATCTTTTAACAAATTTTGATACGCATTGATTTGACTCATAAATTCATTTTTCTTTTTCTTAATTTTTTGTTTAGCGTTTAACTTTTTCGGCTTTTCGTCAAATTCTTTTACGCCAGTTTTAACTGAACCTTCTTTGCTCAGCTTAAACAATTCTTCCAGCGATGGTAGAGCATCCTTAAGGGGTCTTAAATCACCAATAACTGCAGTTTTTTCGCGATTCTTTCGTGCGATTTCTTCTTTGCGTTGCTTTTTTAGAAGTACAAATTTGTTCATCAAATTTTTGTGCTTTTGACGAAATTTTTCCTTTTTACTTTTGGAATTTTTCGGCGTTATGGTTTTGTGCAGCAACAATTCAATTTTGTCCTCAGCTTTTCGTCCTTTCATTAGCTTTAATTTAGATTTTGCTTTCGCATTCAGGTGTACACCGGTACTAACAGCCGTTGCAATTACCTTTCTTGTTTTTGATTTAATTTGCGTTTTTAGGTTTTGGTTCACTTTGCCCATGTTTAAAAAATACAAAAGACAATTTAATAAATTAATAGATAATTTTTTTGACGTTTTCACGCACATGGAATGACAACAGTTTTCTCCAAAGATACTCTTTGGTGTTCTCTGTGTGGCAGAATTGAAAATCAACACAATTATTTAAACAAATAATAGGTGTCTACATGATTTTACTAACGACACCCTAGTTTATGCTCTGTCAAAATTGGAACATCAAACTAACGGCAGAGGCAAATGCAATAAACCACATCATCAACGCGCGTTAGTTTTGCGGCCTGTTTTTTCAACGCGCGTTTCAGAATAAAAAGCTAAACACAGTTGGGACGTGCGATTAACCAACAGTGTCAAATCGCACCATAAAATAGAATTTCTTATATTTCTCTGCTATAAATTTTCTAGTGTCAATTTTGTACTCACTTCAAACGTATAGGAAAAATCTGGACGATATTGTGCACGCCCCAACTGTGGCTATAACAAAAAACTGTATAAGTTGGGAACCCCTGGAACTTTATTTTGAGAAAATACCGCTATTTTTTAACATTTTAACAAACTTAATTTGTTTTTTCTTTAAAATGATGTATCATTTGTAGCATTCATATCAACCAATTTTTACCGGAAAACAAAAGACTACTACAAAACACTGTGGCAACAACGACTAAAACTACAACTACGACTACAAGAACAACTAAGCTGAATCTACATATGTATGTAGGAAGATTATATAATTTCACTAACTTATATGTGGAATTACTGTGGCTGGTGGAATCTGTATTAGATATATAATAGACTGAATCGCACCCGAAGGCCGCCGCGATGCCAATGTTGGACTTTCGAAAAAAAAAACCTTTGAAGGTCTAAGAGCGCCTAAAAAATGCTCAAAATTTTCCAAAAATCGTCACATCTTGAAAACTACACCTTATTAAATTACCTTTCATATGATACCCATGATTTCGAAATCTGTTTAGTGTTTCCTAACTTATACCGAATTTAAAAAAGCTACATACCTACACATATCCGCAACTTCCGATCGAAATCTGTTTAGTGTTTCCTAACTTATACCGATTTTTATAAAAGCTACATATATCCACAACTTTCGATGGCTACAACTCCGAAACCAGATCCGAGCGCTACTTTTTTTTGCAGATTTATTATTTATTCCTAAAACACTACTTCCCTTAAAAAAATAATCGGAGAGTTGACCCTGTGCCTAAATTTGAAACAATTTGGGTAATATTGTATAGATATACTATTTATATAAAACTAGCTGTCCCGGCAGACGTTGTCCTGCCCTCTCCGGTAGATGTTTCGGATGTTGTATGAACTCAAGCGACAGAATGTATAAGCAAAACAGCCCATTTTTCCAGTGAAACTTACTTTTGCCCGTACTTTTTATATCAAGTCATATTCATCTGCGTCCAGTACTTGATGAGATATGATTAATTCGATTTTGGACGATATATTGCATGGTTCGAGGAGATACGTTGTGCAAATCGTTTGAAAAATACTAATATGATCCAACCACCTGGAGTCTTTGGTTGTAGGTTTGATAGAATTTTTTCAACGCGACATTGTCCGCAAACTTATGATATTCCTAGAGGCGTTTTTTCGACATTCTAGACAGCGATAGTTGCCCAGTGTTCCGGGTCGTTTCGTATTTAATCTACACGTGTAAACATTACATCTAATTATATTTTAACTTATTGAATATTTTGAATATACAGAGATCCAAATTTTTTGAACGATATATTATGTTGCAGTGAGAACACAATCGCTATTTTTATAGTTATCAATTTACTCGATTAAGATTTGATCGAGTTATGATGCTCTTTATTTCAATTGGCAGTTATGCTTGTGTGCTTAAAGTCACAAAATCCCTAACCTAGTTAGTTAGATTTTCATTAATTAGTTAGATTTTCAATTGGCAGTTACGCTTGTGCGCTTAAAGTCACAGAACCTCTAACCTCAAATTAGTTAAATTTTCACATGTAAGTTTGCCATTCTTTTAAGAATGCACTAGAAAAATTAAAATTTTTTGCCACATTTCCCTTTTACTCAAAGTAAATAAAATGAAATTCGACCGTTGCCTATGATTTTAAATTTTCATATTGAACGAAAATTGTTAAATATAAAATTATGCTACGCAGCCGTGCGTACTTTTAGGAACTACCTCTTAAGCATCTTGTATTTTAGTTTTTCGACTCCAATACCAATTTAAGTAAAGAGCATTTTATATTACATAAAAATGCTTTACTGCTGAGCTCATATTAAAAATAAAACAGTCAATTTAAAGCCAGGGTCTAAAGTCAGTAAAAGCTATCTGACATACGCTAGACACAGACAGACAGGTGATGCTAACTATTGTAAGTCACAACAATATAAATAATTAATTATTTCTGACTTGATATTAATTTGTTTTATGTTGAAATATTTTTTTGTTTCCGTAGTTTATTTTCACAATAACGAAAATAAAAATTAAAGAAATGATGTTTTGATTTTTAAATATTATATGTATGTAAGATTTTTTTAAATACATAATACAAGCACATAATTTTTATTTATTTTTGTCGTTTAACAAATTGAATATTTTTACAATAACGAAAATTAAAATTTTCTTATAAGCAAATAAACTATTATTTTGATTTTTATATATAAATTTCATCTGGTATTAAGTGGAGGAGGTGTTGTTACACTAACTTTAAACCCAAGTCTAAAAATTACTATGACTATGCGACGTATTATAAAAATGCGTTTAAATGTAATAAAACAGAAATTTATTTCCAAAAATGAAAATGCTTTGGTTTTGCTGGTCTAAATGGTAAAGAAATTCTGTTAAAAGGGCAATAAAATTGCTTATATCTTAAAATGCAAACATTCAACATGAAGAAAACTTAACAATTAAGTAAGAGGAATAGATTTAAATTTTTGGCTATCTTTCAAGGGAATAACCAGCCCTTATGGACCGGGATCCTTTAACAAGTCAATTAAAAATAGTAAGTAAAGATTACATAAGTATCATTAATTCAATTAAAATTTGTATAAATAAAGTTGCTTATTTGATTGGTGCACATTATTTTTATCATATAAAACCGTAAGTGTAGTGTACAGAATATCATTAGATAGTGAAAACTAACATCCGTTCCTTATAAATATGATTAGAACCGTTGCTAACTAAAATACTAATACATATAAGATCAATAGCAATGAAAACATAGTTACGTATTTTAAACATGTAAACAGCATTTCATGTGTAATGGTGGGTTGGAAATATTTGCGTTTTGCTCTTGTATGATAGTTTCACTTTTTCCTAATCTTAAAAAAGGCGGTCGCTGTGCGGTGCAATACCAAGTAAATTTATATTCAAATATAATAAAAGTTTCCTTCTATGAGAGTAACTTTAAAAGTAGGTTGACTAAAATAAAAATTGAATTTGGAATAAAAATTAAGGCAACTTTACAAGTTACTATGCAAGTAACTTCTAAAGTAGGTAAACTAAGATAAAAAACATATGGACCGTTTATTTTGAAAGTGGCATTCAAAATAGCCATATACTTTAATCAATTTAAAAATCGTCAATAAATTAAATTGCGTAGCGATTGATTATGAACCATTGAAAGACCCTTTATAAAGAGATACATTATTATTTGATATAGCATCGACTAAATCGGATAGGATGATTAGGACGAAAATGTAGTGGGCGAAAAAACATAGCTTTGATTAAGCTAGAATGTACCACAAATGAAAGATTAGGGCAATTTTAATGACAGATTCGGATTATGTCTGAAAAATTACGAGTATATTGAAAACAACTACATAGTTTGGTTTCCAATAATAGTGCTCTATCAATGAACTCGTCAATGTTAACAACTTTTTTTCTATCTATTCTAAGTTCAAAAACATATTTGAAATGATTAGTCTGATTTCCAGTACCTGGTGTACGATGTAGCTCTTTCTATCTAGACGAAGAAAAGTCAAATCGTGGCAGATTAAAATTGGTTCGAAATAATATACTTTTTGACAAAAGTAGTAGAAGCAGGTTTGTTAAAAATGACTGGCAAATTTTGGTATCAGCAAGGTCGCAATATGATCACTATACTCTAACAGCTTTGTTCATAGTCATATTTGATATAAGCCTATTATAAACTATTCAGAGCATGGTAATAAGGTTTGAATGAGATTCTTATATACAATTTCACTAAAGGCTAAAACAAAATCTTTGTATTTTTATAAAAAAAGTTACTATAAATGGTAAATCTTATCAACCAATAAACATATGTGTCGTTAACGTGACCAACTATTTTCGAGTAAATAGATGTATAAAAACTCGAACTGAAAAAAAGTACAAAGCATCCCTCACAAAAAATCATCTTAAGATCATGAAATAGTCAATTCTAAAATTCAATAAATCAGTACCAAAGATTCTATCTTAAATATGCAAAAAAAAGATCATTCAGAAAATAAAAATGTTTTGCTACTGTAACTCATGAAAAGCTGTTGTCATGTATGTACATATGTTTATCGACGGTGGAACAAAAAAAAAAACAACCTTTTAAAATTATGTTTTTCAAAGCTTCCGATTTAGCGTAGAACCAAATAATTGAACTATAGTAAACTTGCAATGTTGCATTTAATGAAAGAGATATATAAGAGATTTTTTTTACTTTCTTTCTTGCTTCTAAGTAAGGATTACAACAGTCTTTATACTGTGCTTCCAAAAGGAGTACGGTTGATCACGTTATGTATAACACATGCCTATTGCCAAAGGTATAACTTTGTGAAAACTTTCGTAAAAAACTCGAAGTGCATATTTTCGGTCAATATTTGAATGATTTCCAAAGCGTTAAAACGTAAAATTTTGCGCAAGAGCGAACTTCCCAGAAAAAATGTGCTGTAAATGCGAATCGGTATATTTTGCGTTGCGCTGCTTATTTGGGTATGGACGATAAAAAAAGAAAATATAGCATAGAAAGTGGATAGACCGCAGTTGCTAAAAGAGCGATGACACATAAACAGTATTATTGAAGAAAATAAGCGAATTTTCGCTAGTAATATTGAGCGTGAAACACTTAATTTTGGTAGTTTGAACACTGATAGTCACAAAAAAAAGCACTTCGTTATAACTGGTTTATTCAATTTTCTGAGGCTTTTGCCCTTTACAAGATAACATAAATTACAAGTGTATTTCCAAAATAAAACAGTGATTTACACCATTTTTGAATATGACAAGAAGAAAAAACAACCCTATATGTTACTACGATTGACAAAAATATTTGGCTTGCGCCGATTTCAAAATAAACTATTTGATTATTTATTACTCTACACATTTCTAAATATCTGTTTGTGAGAACTATGCAACTATTGACAAACGCTTGCAACTTAACAATAAAATAGCATCCTCAAAATTCATTCCGCATTATTTGCATTTAGCAATGAATGCTTACATTTAAAAATCTATAAAATATACATTTCCTTAGTTTAAACTACAGTAAAAAACTAATTTATCTTTTGCTGTCTGTTATATAAAACTAAAAATAAAATGTTTAAAACAAATTAATCGCTGACACAACAAATTTGTATTTGTGTTATAAAATAAATAGTTATTCTTTTTAACAAAAATTAAATTATTTATTTTCTAGTGTAATAACGTAAGAAAACTACAGTTGCGTTAACGACTCAGAACGCATAAGTGGTGACAAAGGGCTCGCAGATTTGTGACCACTTTCGATTTCATACTGCACATCTAGAGATACACCTGCAAGGATTTCTCTAAAGTTAGTTTCAACAAAAAAAAATATATATAATAAGACAGAAAAACAAATTTTACAAACAGAAAATAAACCAAAGGACATTCTTACGTTTTTTTTCGCTGGGCGCTCGGTTTAAACTGTTGTCGCCACGCACCTCCGGAATGAAAATAGCTACAAAAATGGCTAATATGACCATAAGCGCACCAAAGGCAAATGGAGGGCCCGGTATGGTTTGTGCATACAATGTGTGTTCAGTTTCATTTTGTATAGCGGTCACATGACTATTTTCGTCATTAAGATCCACATTGAATAAATAAAATACAACACCAAACATGGCAGGACCCAAGCCATTGCAAAGGCCACGCATTCCTGTAACCATACCTTGAACAGCACCTGCGAGCAAAATGTCCTAATTAAACAAAGCATCATTCTTTTACAAACTTACCTTGCTGATCAGCATTTGAATGTATTGAAACAAACGCACTTATTGCCGGATATGTTATTGAGCCAAGAGCTGCCAATACTCCAGCTGCCCACATCATCCTGATTTAAAACATAAGATTTAACATATGTAAATATATATATATATAAATTCAAAAAATAGATACTCACCATTTTTGACTACCGAAACCATACCACAGTAACTGCATCATTTCTAACACTAAACCTAAAATAATTGTACGCTTCGCACCTAGCACACTGTTCTTGATAAAAGTGATTGACATTAGTTATGTTACAATAAAAAATTTTCAAATATAATCTCAACTTACCGCATTAAATAACCTAATGTAACCTGCACGCTTATACTTAAAATCCCCACAACGGCTATGAAAATGGCAACCTCCATAGAATTAAAGCCCATTTTTAATTTCAAATATACAAATATACACGAGTACTGACCAGCCTCAGGTAGGTAAGACAGCAAAACAGTAACACATTGCATGAGGATTGTATGGTCGCTACCTACTTTGCGCAACGCCTGTAAAAGTAAGAACAAAATGATGAATGCATGATATGTAACAAAATTTTTGTTGTCGGGCAACAATTGTCAACGTATGTATGTATGGGACATGTAGCTGTACACAAGTAGCTAGTACACAAGTAGCTGGTACACACGTAGCTAGTTCACAAGTAGCCAGTACACAAATAGGTGTCAAAAATTTAAAGTTATATTGTAACAGCTATACTGATACTGAAAATGCTTTGCAAGCCTATTATAAACTAATATGAATAAGGTATAAGTTTCGGACTGTAACAACCGTAATTTTTTTAAAATTGTTTTATTATGTACTATGAATTTTTATAGTTAAAAGTGATTATTTACCGCAAATGGATCTGCTTGCTCCCAACTGATTGGAGCACCCCAAGAAGATGGACGCACCTTTTCTGGTAGACTTTCAGGAACAGCAACTAATATAAAGAAAACATCGAGAACAGCAATGGCGGTAGCTAGAGCAACAACCAGAGTGTCGCTATACATTTCCATGAGTGCAGCACCAAGAGCGGGGGAAATCACCTTGAAGTTAAATAAGTTCTTAGTTTTTGCCTTCAACATTTTTTTAAATGTTTTTTTGTTGTAAATAGTTAAAACCAATAAAATGCATTAGATTTTCTTTATTTTCGCAACCATTTTAATTTTTTTAATTCGTGTTTGTGTATTACATTTTGAATTTTGTTTTATCTCGGCCTAATCTATAATTTCGTGAAGGAAAAGCTTATTAGAACTTTAACTACACTGAGAAAATAATTTTACTGTAGGTATAAATTAATATCTTATATTGGGCAAACACATTCATTTATATCAAACTTTAACGTATCCGGTTACTGTCACGAACGCGATTTCACGAATGGTCATTTTCACGAATAACCAAACCGTTACCGAAATCTGATGGCAGATTCGAGCTCAGTCAATGTTCCTCCAGCATGCAGGTCCCATTTTTGCAATGTTACTATTAAATTCTGCACAAGAAGTTATTTCGATATAGTAGTTTGCCAATATACTTTCAAAAAAGAGTAGTTTAGAAAAATCCACGAAATTAGTAGCCAGTATTTCCCTAGATATTTCATAAATTTTATGAAGTACACCAAGGCCTCGATTTGCGTCGGTTATTGGGACCGGAGAAACTCGACGCAATTAGAAAATGACGCAAATCGAAGCAATTGTTCCTGAGGCCATATATCATTAAGATGTTGAAGCATTTTCATTTTTTTTGAAGCATTACCGCAATACATTCTTTTCTTTCCATTTTTCGAATATCAACTGCATTAATTACACAGGCCGACAAAATTAGGCCGACCCTCTAACCCAGAATATATTTTTCCGAAGGTTTTTGATGCGCTCAATCCAAATCTGAGGTTTAAGTCTTATTATCTTTATATAAATTTCATTTACTAATAAAAACTTACGTAAAGAGTTAAACAACGCAAGGAGAAATTTTAGCGATACAACTTCGAAAATATGATGAAAATTTTCATGACGCAATTCAAAAAAAAACTCATATCGGGACGACGCAAATCGAGATCTTAGTGTATAGCTTATGAATGTAGGCGTAGGCGTGTCCCCTTCACTAATGCAATGTATTGGTATAAACGGATTAATAATTTCAAATCAAATTTTAAATATTTTTCCCTACCAAACTAGCCGCAAATGTAGCCGACACCAAACCATATGCTCGGGATCTTTCCTCCACCGTCGTCACATCAGCCACATAGGCGAATACGACCGAAAATGTCACTGCAAAAACACCGCTGATTGAGATCATAGCAAAAAACCACCACGTGTTTATTGTCATAAGTGGAATTGGAACACATGTGAAAAATACTGTTATTAGGAGGAAGAATTTCCGACCCCAGATGTCGGAGAGGGCTCCGATCAATGGAGCGCTGAGGAAAGAAAGAATTCCTTTTATACCCATTACGAGGCCATTCATCAGAAACGTATGGTCCGGAAAGGTTTGATTAAGAACCTGCAAAATTAATACAAAAGTTATTTTATTTATACTCAACATGACTGTAAGCAAAGTTGTCTAAAGCTAAATCAAAAATAGAAGAAATTAAAAAAGTAAATGTAAGGCGCATGTATGTGTTTTTCACATTTACTTCAACGAATTAAAAATATACCCGAAATACATATTTTTTCTAAAATTTTAATACATGATTTTTGAAATTTAAGTTATTTTAATTATTCATCTTTTTTTTCGATTTTTCTTTGGATAATTTTGCTTACATTGTAAAAATACTTACAGATATTAAAGGCATTGTAAGCAGACCCCATGAAAAAAACTCTAAAAAAATTACAATCAAGGCATGATATACGCTAGGCTCACCAATACCGGAGCTCTGCAAAAGATAAAAAAAGTTAATTAAAATTATATGTACACACTAGGGTGACAAGAAAATATTGGTTGCTTGTAATGTTTAGGTCTCCTAGTCTGAAACGATTCTGTAACACTTTAAGTAAACCTCAGTGAAATTTCAGTCAATTCTCTTAAGAATTAGAGGCCTCGAGTTTCATTTCAAATATTTTTAAATATGTTTATTGTGTTTTAATGCTTAAGCGTAATATAGGTACTTAGGTTTACTTTTAAAATACGCTCTTACTATTGCTTTTCATGTACTTTTTTTAGTGCTATTCAAAAAAACTATTTAAAAAACTAAAAAATTTATATTTTTGGAATTTTTTTAAATTTTTGTGTACAACTTTTTTCTGATTGGATTTGGGTATAACCATTGATTCACAAAAAAAAAAGGTGACGTAGTTTCCGTAAAAATGGAGATCCACAAATGTACTTTTGATAAAAATTGGCTGAGATACGGTCGTATGCTCTTTTGCAGACAATATGTACCGGATCGTGGATTGGGCTATTATTTTTGTGTGTAAAAATTTAAACTAACAAAAGGTAAAAAATTGGTAAAATCATACAATAGTAGATAACTTTGAATGAGCGCATCTTAGCCAATTTTTATCAAAAGTACTTTTGTTGATTATCATTTTGACGGAAACTAAGTCACCTTTCTTTTTTGTGAACCAATGGCTATACCCAAATCTACTCAGAAAAAAGTAATACACAAAAATTTTAAAAAAATTCAAAAAATATAAATTTTTTCGTTTTTTAGATAGCTTTTTAACTTATTTTGTTGAAAAAATAAGTTTTTTGACTTTATAAAGAGCCAGTTTTATAGGAAATCTGATTCTCTACAAAAAGTTATGTGATGTGTAGACATTAAAAATGTATAGTTTTTGAGTTATAGCTAAAAAGAAATAAAAAATGGACAAATTTGCACCGTTCTCAATAGTCCAAGTCGAAGTTTAATCGCACTTTTGGATTTATCAATTATAGAGTACAATTGAACATATAAGACAATAAAATACCTTTAAAGAATTAGTTCCTTATTCAAATACTTAGTCAATAGCCTATTAGCAAGGCAAGTAAAAATAAAATCAAAAATATGGAACATCAACAATTTGTACATTTTCTTTTGAATGGAGCAATTTAAAGACGGTCAAAGATAAATGGCTTACTTTAGTTAAGCACAAAGGTAGTAGGCTATATGGACCAACATTTTTTTTACGCCTAAAACTAGGTTCCATTAGATTAATTAACTTTTTATGCGAAAAAACAGGTAATTTATCAAAAAAAGGTTCTCATTCGCAAATCTAATACAATTCATCATCTAAAACATAAAACTATAACAAAATTGAATATTTTTTCGTAAACTACGGTAGCTCAGTTGTTTTTTTCAGTAACGCAGCTGCTTTTTATATAAAAGATTGCTGTCCTGGAGTATTAGTCCCATGTTATAAAGAGCTTTGTCGTAAAATTTTTACGAGATGACACATTATCTAAATATCCTAATAAATGTTCAAACTTTTGAACTTTATTGCAAACCCAATTAATACCATTTTTCTAAAACGTGTAATGAAATACAATATATTTTACACTGTGTCCCCAACAATGAATAAGATCTTAGCTACACTGTGTTACCATACGAAACTGATCTTTAAAATAAAATAATTGCCATTGCCGTTAACATGTGTACCAAATTTTATAATTTTAAAGGGGAAAATGGGGTGTTCCCCCCGAAATTTGGGGTGTCAAATTGGTCATTTTGTTTAGAAACGTCCAAACTATAGATTAAAAATGGTTTCAGATGTGTGCACTTAGTTTGAAATTTCCGGTTTTTGAGCACGTCTAAGCCAGAAAATTTAAAGAATTCCTCATATGAGCAAGCAAATATAGCTTGGAGGCATTTGTGAGCATAAGTTTTTTAGTTGTTTTTGAATCGAAGTCCTGAAAAAAGTGAATTTTCGTTTCTGTCTATATAGTATACTCGAGAATTTCTTTCCGGAATCTGTTTTTTTATGAAGAAATGTAAAAGATTTTTAAATATTGTTTTATTGAGCTTACCCAATAAGCACGAGAATGTTTTTTCTCCAACGTGTGAGAAATATGATTCAACCTCCACTTGATCTCCAACCTGTTTATCCAAGTCAACTCCAACTCCTTGGAGTTGAACTGGAAATCAGTTTAAATTCTATTTAGTTTAAAAAAAAAATTTTTTCTTGCATCCAGTTGTGCTCGAACCTGGGCATTCCGTGTTGTTACATGCGCAGTAGTAATATAATTTTAGTTTGACGCAAGTTAATACAAAGGGTAGCTCAGTTGGTTAAGATGTGCGCATCTTTGAATATTGGAGACATGGGTTAAAATCTCGTCAGAGACACATAAAAATGCTCTTTCTCTGAAGTTTTTAAATGCAACATAAATAAAATTAACAATAAGATCCAATGAATAAAGTTATGAGGAAAATATATTAAAAAATGCAAAAAAAATCTGCTTCGTTTTTTGTGGATATACCAAATTTATTTTCTGAGTGTTGGAGTTTGCTTCAAAAGTCAAGTGGAGATCCAGCTTTATCTTCACTGAAGAACTAACATCCATTTTCTTGGAGAATGGCATAGATGTCAAGTGGATGTGAAGTGGAGCTCCAGCGCTGGAGTTGGACAAAAAGGACTGGAGCACCACTTGAGCTACAGCCTTTCACCAATGTGTGTGTGTCAACACCAAAAAAATTACACTTAACAAAATTATTTTGTTTAACTTTTTTGCTTGAGTTCTTAACAGATCTTTGCACGAAGGTAAACATATATGGCTTGCCAAACTCTTACTAATCGGCTTAAAAGTTACTGATGAGTTTTCCTAGTAGAAGACGAAACTAGTATAACTAGCTTTAGCCTATTTTTCATTTTTAATTTATGTTTGTTAAGTGTAGTTTTTCTGGTGTTGACACACACAGTATGCTCAATAAAATAATATTTACTAATTATTTTCTGTTCAAACACACCATAAAGTAAAATATTTTTTTTTGTAACGGTCGTCGAGCACTTAAGAGAAAACAACACTGTAATGCAACACATGAATTTTTGCAATTAATTTTTATAATTTTTTTTATGTATCGTCTGGTTTTTGAGATAAATGGGTTATGTGTCAAAAACACCGAATTTCCTACATTTGTACCAAGAACACCAATTTTTTATATAATTTATTTTAGTTGATTTTAAAGAGAAAGTGCTCTACTTAATTTCCGTGCATTCGGAAGTGCTACAAAATAGTTAGTGGGCTTGGTACAAACAGTGGCGGATATAAATGACAGAATGCCGCCTTTCGTAAAAAAAATCATTAACTTTTACTTTTTGAGAGAACTTAATTTCCTTTCCCACCGTTTTCATATTGACGAGAAAATAAAATTCAAACTTTTGAGCTAATAGACAGACCATTAGTACTCCTCACCCTACAATCTACCGCTCTAGGTTTGGGTCTGTCAGCCGACAGATAAGTCTGTCAGTGCTTACAAGTTCGCGAAAATGGTAAAAGACAGTGTGTTCGACAAATTTGATCCCATTATTTGTATCTAAATTATAAAAAAAATTCAATACATGTTTCAAGCAAAATCGCCGCTCTAGGGCTGAGTCTATTAGTCGATAGGTAAATGCATCAGTGTTTACAATTGTGCAAAAATGGTCAAACCAGAAATTTTAATTCATATTTTACGCAAAATAGTACTTTAACGAAAGTGTTTTTTTGGAAAACTGCTCAGTAACTGAATTAAAATAAAACAATTTTCTTATATATTTTTTCACCAAAAAAACCAGATCTCAGCGAAAAATTCAGGATTGATTCACGCAAAAGAAAGACATACTGCAATGTCCCCTGCAAGCTGGTTTTAAAATTTTTTTATAAAGAAAAATCTTATAAAATAAACTAATAACCTTAAAATGTAGACAAATCCATCGCAACACAATTAACAGCCACCTCCACCTTTTTGGTTTAAGCGTATGTACTACTGGTAATGACAGTGATGATTCTGAACGTGAGTTTCCAGAACGAAACGATGATGTCCGCCGACGACTTCTGTCAATCTGAGGAGTAGAATATAAAGATTTTGACTGCACAGTTTCAGAATTCGTTTGACGCAATGATGCCTTTGAACGTATATATGATTGCTGTTGGAGACGCATTATACGTTGCATGGTGCTCGGACTAACAGAAGCTAAAGCGTCTAGGTCCTTTTCAGTAATAATAGTTGCAATTGAGGAGGAAATATTATAGTCAGGGATTGAAGTGATGTCTTTGATATTCGATTGATTTTGTGCGTTGCATGGTGATAGTTTTTCAATAATGAGTTGTTCAGAGTTTGCATGTGTATTACACACTGTCAGTGAAAAATCAGTGACATCTGCAGTTGTAGGTGTGGATGAACACGTGCGACTGACTACAGAAACATCTTCTTCTGATTGTGCTCCTAAATTATTTTCATCTTTACTGTTAACAGTGGACAATATACTTTTACATATGAGCGTGCTTTGTGAGCAAACGGGACACGAGTCAACAGTTGTAGGTTGTACTGAGGAGTTTAAGGCATCACAGGTACAGACGGCAATAATAGTAGTTGGTAAAGAGTTGGGTAATTCAAGAACATTATTCGCTTGACCAATATCTCCGATAGTGCTCCCATCAAGACAGATGTTAATACGTTTGTTTATAAGGTTTGCGTCATTGAAGATCTCGTCGTCTTCTGGTTCATCGATTTCAAAACTAGAGTCACCATCATCTGCGGCGACAAGCTCATCATCAATTGCCAAAGGCGCTTTGTCATATAAATTTGTTAATTTTGTGCTCATATCGGAAATAAGTTATGCATCAATTTAATCTTTTATTGGTAATTTTGTAAGGTCTCTTTTAATAAATACTTTTTAATTGCACAGAAATTTGACTTAGGTTTCATATAACTTGGCTTTAAATTGTTTTGTTTTATATTTTCTTTTAATCACGATATTTAGTTGGTAAGAATATTTAGTAAACTTATTTCTTGTTAGTCCGTTCTATACCCTCTGCAACATATTTATTAAAGTTTACGCTGTCCTTAAAAACACGCCGACATTTTCAATTTTAATTTAAACACTATTTTAACTTTACAAGCATAAATACGTACATAACACAAAATTTTAGGGTTTGCTCGATATCCAAATCAGAAAAAACCCAGCAGATATTCGTCATCAATAGTAATCCAAGCTTTTATCTATGATTTTTAACACGGCGATGTCATAGAAAAAGTAGTGTATGATTCTGTGCATTACCAAGTAGATATATAAGCTTTTCATCGATATAAAAAAAATGGCTGACCGAGTATCGAACTCACGCACTTTGAGTTATGAGCTTATGAGCTCACAACTCTAACCATTTGACCATGCTGTTTGTTGTTTTACAGATATTTATTTCACACTATGTTATTTATCATTGTGATTTTGAATATTTGTTTATGCATTACACGTTCGCTTACCACATCATGCATGTTTTCTCTATCTAACAATAAATATAATGTATGAAATCAATGATTAAAAATGATAATGCATGGTCCCAAAAACTGTTGGGAAGTTATGGAGAAAGAAAAGGCAGTTTGATAAAACAATTACAACGTATGTAAGTGTAGACACAAGTATAGAATTAAAATTTGGCGACAAAAATTTGTCATCTCGCCAATTTACAATGAAATCGAACTTCTAAACACTAAGCACCCTTTTTATTTTAAAAGGTAAAGTAATTCTAAAGTAACTTTATCTTAACACTTACTACAGAGGTGCACTGACTGCTTTTCATCGGTTCGCTTGCGGTCCACTTTAAGGCTAAAGATAATTCCATAGAAATCAAATTGAATTTTGTGAAAATGGGTGAAGAGACTTACGAACCCGTTGACTCTAGAGAACACAAGAAGCGTCTAACTCAAAGCGGGCGGCTTCTTATTAGAGTCTGACACACAATGGGTGACTATGTAATTGAATCAACAACAATAATCACCTCGTCAGGCTTCTCTCACGGACTGTTTTTTTACAAACTGAACTCTTTTTAATCCATCCAAATTTTTTTACATATTCTAGGCATTTGGTACCGAAGATATCGAGAGTTATCGAGTTGTGAAGTTTGAGCGTTTTATGGTCATATTCAAATAGCCATATCTCTGGTAAATTTTAACCGAAAAATAATTTGTTTATATCGTTTTGAAGCCATTCGATATGAAATTAAACAAAAAATATAATTGAATTCCTCGTCAAATTTCCTTTAAATAACCTATTAAAAATATTAATTTTTACATTTAATGCTATGGACAAAAATTTAACAAGAAAGCCGATCATTTTTAGCTTCAAAACGATATAAATAAATTATTTTTGCATTAAAAACGTAAAACGCTCAAACTTCACAACTCGATAACTCTTGATATCTTCGATTACAAACAAGTTTCAGATACACGTGTTCACTCATGTAATACCTAGAATATGTTAAAAAAAGTTTGGAGCGATTTAAAAATGGGTCGGTCAGAAAGCGCTCGGTTTGTAAAAGAACCGAACAAAAGAATTAATCATGATTATAGAAACCAGAACAAAAAAACACAGCCTTAAAAATCGATGATGACTTGAAATCCCGGCATAAAGGTGCTACTTTTTGATTAGTAAAACCTGACAAAGCAGTCTACTCGACGATTGCTTCATGTTAACATGTGTCATCATCAATTTCAATTATGGGTATTTATGAAAATGAACATTCAAAAATAAATGAAACTCGCGCATTACGTGATTTTCCTGATGTTAATATCAACAATGTGGTGCGTAATCTCAAGTTCAAAAAACCTCATGTCGTAGAATTCTTCGGGAAAGCTTAATAAAGGGTGATTTTTTTATACTTATTTGGTTGAGCGTTTCTACTTACTGTCCTTAGTTTGAAAATTTGCCTGCTCAAAATAATAGTTACACCTGAGATATGGTTCAAATTTTTGTATGATAAATTTTTTTGAGCTTTCCTTAGAAGAACGGAGAGTTTTCTTTAATTAAATCTTAAAATGCAGTGAATTGGCAGTAAATATTTTAGTTGAGATGGGTCGTAATTCAATTGATAAAATCTAGAAGCAGCTTCCAGGTTGCAGGATATATCTCACAATTTTGTGAGAAATGTGTTTAAAAATAAACCGCAAAAAGAAACTCATGGTAGACCATCAAAAACCGCTCCAACAGATGATCTTCATATTGAAAGTATCGAAAAAATCTTCAATGACAATCTTAGCAGAAATTGGGAACGCCGTAGCTTAATATAAAAGACACCTGGTGTAAATTCCATGTGAATCGATTTAGTGGTCTTTGTGAAAAGGCTATTTTATTTTTGAGTAAGGGCCACCCTAAATAAAAGTCTTATAACCTAAGCCATGCTTCTTAATATAAAAGATACGTGGTGTACATTCCATGTGAATCGTTTGGCCAGTCTTTGTGAAAATGCTAATTTATAAATATGTTTGTATGAGGGCCACCCTAAACAAAAGTTTTGTAACTTAAAATATGCCTCTTACTATAAAAGCCACGTGGCGTAAATTCCATGCGAATCAATTAAGTGGTTTTTGTGAAAATGCTACTTTTAAAATATTTTTGTATCAGGGCTACCCTAAATATACATCTTAAATTAAAGTTTTATAACCTAAGCTATTCCACTTAATATAAAAGACACGTGGTGTAAATTCCATGTGAATCGATTAAGTGGTCCTTGTGAAAATGCTATTTTTAAAATATTTTTGTATGAGGGCCATCCTAAATTGCCCATATAGGGTTATGACAAATAGTTTACTTCCTATTCTCAGACCTACTGAATATACAATTTCATAAGAATCGGTCAAACCGTTTCGGAGGAGTTTGGAGTCTAACACTGTGAGACAAGAATTTCATATGTTAGAGATATGTATGTACATATGTATGTAGCTATTTGATCTAGCGTGTACAGATTCATATCAAGTCACAATTTGGTTCTCACCTCATCCGATAACTTCAAGATATAATATTTCCAAATTTGAACACACTAAGCAACTTCTATGGCCAGATTTAGATTAAGTAATGAAAAATCTATAAGAAATGACAAATTTCTTTCAGAATGTCGAACGGCTAAAAGTTTTTGGTGACAGTCAAAAATAGCATTTTTGAGATTTAGATATCTTAAAATCAAGAGCGAATCCATAGAAACGATTTTTATGATCGGATTCAGCGGCCTCAAAACACCCCAAATTCATTATTTTAAGTCTATGGCCAGATTTAGATTAAGTAATGAAAAATCTATAAGAAATGACAAATTTCATTCAGAATGTCGAACGGCTAAAAGTTTTTTGGTGAGTCATAAATAGCATTTTTGAGATTTAGATATCTTAAAATCCAGAGCGAATCCATAGAAACGATTTGTATGATCGGATTCTGCGGCTTCAAAACAGCCCAAATTCATTATTTTAAGTCCCCGCACTACAAATATAATTTTTTGTTGTGCACCAGTGATATTATTTGATGGGATTTTACAATGTACCAGATACATGTATATTTTATAATTAGACGTTTTACACTAGACGTTTTACACTAGATGTATACCATAGCTCATCATGTCCAAAGTTATTGGAGGAATGCACCGATAAAAGTTTTGAGTTCCTACTTTTAGCTTTAAAATTGTATGGGAAGTGAGCATTCAACATTATAAATGTTACTAATGATTCCAAATCCTAAGTGCAGCTATCTGTATCTATACTAAACAAAACGTTAAATAGATTATAACTTGACGGTTTAGATTGTTAGGAATAAAAATGTACAAAAAATCCTTACTAAAACTTAAATTTTTGTTTTTGGAAGAAAACATTTTTATGACCACTAACACTTTAGTAATTGAATTTTTTTAATTAATTTTTTCAAAAATTATTCAAAAACTTAGGAAAATTGCCATATCTCGGAAACTATTTCAAAAATTTCAAACTATTATGAGCAAAAATTATAACTTGTTAAATTACTTTTCATATGACGAACAGATATTGGAAAACGATGGAGGGGTTCCCAACTTAGTTTTCTTTTTTAAAAGCTATATCCCCGACTTCCGATGTCTATATCTCCGAAACTAGATGCGTCCTCAAACTTTTGATTCTATATTCGTTGTCAGTATTAAAAGCCTCGTAAGAAATGTACAAAAAACCCTTACTAAAACTTAAATTTTTGTTTTTGGAAGAAAACATTTTTATGACCACTAACACTTTAGTAATTGAATTTTTTTAAATTTAATTTACCAAGATTCAAGAAAGTAAGAACTCCCTTAAAATAACAGCGTGACGAGACAGTTTTCACTTTATTAAATTTTATAAAATTATGATCACTGTAACTCTAATCCAACACTTTACATTTGTAGTCTCTTTGCACTCGACTTTAACCTAAGAACATTGAAAACGAGATCACTACACATTTGAGTATTTGACAAAAAAAAAATATTTGGCAGAAATAATTGTTTTTTTTTTTCAATAATAAAAACTACAAGTTCATATTTCGAATTAAACTAAAATTATTTAAATATTGCGTCAGAATCATTCAGATTAAATTTTTAATTTGCTGCACAAACACAAATAACTCCAAATAACCGCACTTTCAAGATTTCACGTCTGTGTCCAAAACGTTGGCCCGCCAATCTCAAGCGAAATCAAAAAAAAACAGCGTGAGAAAAAATGACAAACTGAGCCTAACAATTTACAAAAACGAAACATTAGTAAGACAAAAACATAATGAAAAAGTCAGACGGAGTGTTTTAAATGTAATAAACATACATATCTAAGTGGAAAGAAGTAAAAGAAGTTGAGTTATTTCCAAATAAACCTCTAACTTTTATGTAACAATCGTTCTCATAAACCTTAATTTAAAATTTTTTGATGAAAAAGATTGCTAGCGAAACCTTTTGAACTTAATATGCAACAATGTATCATATAGTTTTCCTCTTTAAGGAAAAAATAAATGCTATTAATTGTTTAGTAATTTGTTTAATATTCGCCTATCAGACTAAATACTTGGAAGTCTCAGACTTATGATGCAATGCACCATAAGTAAGCTGTCAGCCCTACAGCAAAAATATGAACAGAATGCGAAGAAAGAATGAAAATAAAACGCTTCTTAAAGAGATTAACTATAGTACATACATGATTAGTTCTAGGACGAATATATTAAAGGAATATTTTTTGAGTTCGTGAATTTGTTTTTTGGAAACAATTGGGTTAGCCCAGAAAAACTTTTAACAATCATAATAGTATCTAATTATTTTGCAAATAATAACGGTTTTTTTCAAAAAATTATTCAAAAACTTAGGAAAATTGCCATATCTCGGAAACTATTTGAAAAATTTCAAACTATTATGAGCAAAAATTATAGCTTGTTAAATTACTTTTCATATGACGAACAGATATTGGAAAACGATGGAGGGGTTCCCAACTTAGTTTTATTTTTTAAAAGCTATATCTCCGACTTCCGATGTCTATATCTGTGAAACTAGATGCGTCCTCAAACTTTTGATTCTATATTCGTTGTCAGTATTAAAAGCCTCGTAAGAAAAGTAGGGTTTAATAAAAAAAGGAGAGGGTCTCCCAAAGTAAACTTATGCCGCAGAGTTATTACAAGGTTTTTGAGATATTCAATCCATAAGTGCATAAAATAAATTTTTAATCCATGATGAAGCCATCCAGTCGTAACCTTTTCACAGTCTAATTGAAAGTTTTTTTACATATGATACCGGCCAAACTAGTTTTTCCTAGGCCAAACTGGTTCATCAGAAAAGTATAAGAATGAACTAGTTTAGCCTAGGAAAATTTTAGTATGTTAAGGTAAGTGGGCGGCCTTAGGCCACAACTCATTGTTTACATTCATCAACATGTCCTTCGGCCGCGGTTCACTACTGTATATCCAATACCAGTGTGTTGGCGAAGCCCGTATTGTACAAAGTATAGTGAACTGCGGCCGAAATCCGCCATGCAGCTAATATTGAACATGTTGGAGGGTGTAACTCTGAGCCGCAGCCGAAGTCCGCTCACTTACCCTAACATCCTAATATTTCAAGAGGCCGATAAAGTAAATAATTACTCTAGGTTATCCTAGGCTAAACTGGTTCAGCATAACACTCTTCGGCTGAACTAGTTTAGCCTAGAAGAAACTAATTTATCTCAAAAAGTAGTTCGGCCAGTAATCCAGTCGTAAAATCTCTCCATCGCTTGCTAGCTTGTCATGTCAGACGACCATTGTTCAATGTTGGGCTAGTCACCATTGGGCCAAGCTTTGATGCCAAGCAAAATTATGCTTCATATGCCATGGGCCTGGATTTGATTTTTCCAATATGATAAAAAACTTAAAAATCCGAATCATACCCAAATACACTACAAAATATTTTTTTTATCGGTTATATGTGTAACATTTTTTCCCCTCTTGGTAACTTTTTGATTGATTTGTCAAAGTTAGTTTCATGGAATTAACGTCATAACGTAGGTTCAGAATTTATATAATAAATCAACAGCCAGTGCACGTGTCCTTAAGAAAAGATTTATTCTTCATCCATAATCCTACTTAATATTAATGACAGCTGAACACTTTAAATTAAAAAAAGACAATAATTTAAGCCCAAAGACATTGTGGTGTATATATTTTTTGCTTTAAAAAATATACTAAATGACTTCGCATTTAAGCCAGAAAAGTAGTTTGAAAAAAAAGTTCAACGAAACAAACGTAACTTAACTTTACGTTTGTATTTTGGTTTTTAACTTAATAAACTACTACGAAATTGTCAATTTGCAAATTCTTAACACTTAGCAAAATAAATATGTACGTATTGTTTTAGTAAAGTTAAAATCCACTTGTACCATAACACAGAAAAATCTTTTATATATGTTAATTATTGAATTTTGCAGAAGCTTTTCAGTATTTACTGGTCTTTATAGTGTTTAAACAATTTTGACTTTAATAATTTTATCTATTTTTCAAAGCAACTTCACGTGCGAGGTTTCTCTTGTTTAATTTATATATAAAAGTAAAATTGTCTGCACGAATTTTTAAGCACAAAAAGCTCTCATTGGAACCCAAATTGGCTCTAAGCCAAAATCAACTTTGAATCCTATTTAAAAGTAGAATAAGAAGGTAATCAGAACTTGAAGACTCGCAAATATAATTAATTCAAAGTTTTAAGGGTAATTCTAAGCTAGATCGATATTTTAACGTTAAAAAACATACTCATATAACAAAATAAAAGGAAAACTATTTTTGGTGAATAAAGCTTTAAAATGACAGTTTTCAAAAGCTCAGTAGGGTGGATGGAATGTGTATGCATTTCTATCAGGGTAAAATAATGTACTTTGATGAATGAATGAAATTTAAGATTTTTCATTCGTTTTGCAGTTTTATTTCAGCTTTAACAAAGAAATTGATGTTGGTATCGGTTTGGTGTTTACATACGAATCCGTAAAAAATGTGTAATTGCATATATTATTTTCTTCGTGTCTAATAATAAGCGACATAAAGCATACGGTATTTATTAGATTTTCCTTATAGCCCAATAGCCCGCTGTAGAAAAGTCGAGTGTATAAGATTACAGGATAAGATAAACGGGAAAAATAGTAATGCATTTTGGTGAAACTAACCAACCAGAGTTACCTTGCTAAAGCCAATTAATTAATTAAAACTGTACAATATTACACCTTAAAATGTATGCCAAATGATAGAACTCGAAAACATGAGTTTCGACCGGTTTTTGGGTCAATTTTCAGTAATGAAGATAACAGCCTGAAATGTGTGCCAAATTATAGAGCTTGAAGAATCTAAATAGAATATATAGATTTGCCTTGTTGAATCCTGTCCCAAACATGGGTTGCCACTCATTCAAGACAAACCCTAAGGACGGGTGGTAACCCATGTTCAAGACAGGCAACTATATATTCTGTTTAGGCTTTTCGAGCTCTAGCGTTTGGCACACATTTCAAGTTGTTATCTTCATTACTGAAAATTGACCCAAAAAACCGGTCGAAACTCATGTTTGGGACAGCATTTAACAATGCAACTCCATAAATTATGTTTAAAAACGGTTAGAGATCGCAAAAATGTCGAAAATTAACAAGTTTTTTTTATATAAATGCTTACCAAAATACCAACAAAACCTCGGAGTTCGAATTTGAAAAAAAATGTTCATTTCAATTTAAAAGCTTAATAAAAAACATTTTTACTAACTTAATTAATAATAAAAAAATTCAATTGTTTTTTAAATTCGGGCTCCGACGATTCGTTGGCATTTCGGTTGTAAAAAAAACATTTTCATTTCCATTGCGCTTTCTACCAATTTTTAAACCAAAATTTCGATTTGGGATCAGTGTGGGTCACTCTGTACAACTCTATTATAAAATTATTAAAATTTCCTTTTAATTTAAAATTCAGTTTTAATAAAAGCTCATATAATTATTTCTCAATTTAAAATTTTTATGTAGTGAAAAAATTTAAGGTGATAAACTTTTACTCTTTAGTGGGTTGCCACTCATTCAAGACAAACCCTAAAGACGGGTGGTAACCCATGTTCAAGACAGGCAACTATATATTCTGTTTAGGCTTTTCGAGCTCTAGCGTTTGGCACACATTTCAAGTTGTTATCTTCATTACTGAAAATTGACCCAAAAAACCGGTCGAAACTCATGTTTGGGACAGCATTTAACAATGCAACTCCATAAATTATGTTTAAAAACGGTTAGAGATCGCAAAAATGTCGAAAATTAACAAGTTTTTTTATATAAATGCTTACCAAAATACCAACAAAACCTCGGAGTTCGAATTTGAAAAAAAATGTTCATTTCTATTTAAAAGCTAAATAAAAAACATTTTTACTAACTTAATTAATAATAAAAAAATTCAATTGTTTTTTAAATTCGGGCTCCGACGATTCGTTGGCATTTCGGTTGTAAAAATAACATTTTCATTTCCATTGCGCTTTCTAGCAATTTTTAAACCAAAATTTCGATTTGGGACCAGTGTGGGTCACTCTGTATAACTCTATTATAAAATTATTAAAAGTTCCTTTTAATTTAAAATTCAGTTTTAATAAAAGCTCATATAATTATTTCTCAATTTAAAATTTTTATGAAGTGAAAAAATTTAAGGTGGTAAACTTTTACTCTTTAGTGCAACAACTATAATAAGTCATTTATTAAAATGAAAAAAGCACGGATGTTTTAACTTTTACTTTCACAAATGCGAAAAAATACTCTTTAGAGCATAAAATTCATTCTAAAAGTGAGAAAAAACATTTAAAGTAAAAACAAATATTGACTCTCCTGAAGGTGACTACTAACTCGAAGGACGAAAAGCTTAGCCTTTCGATGACAGTTTTACTTTCCAAACATTCGTCTAATTTAGTTGGTTGCGTTTTTTACAACATTGATGTTATTAATTTCATTCGTTAACTTTTGTTTCGTTTGCACCCGGCACGTAAAAAGCTTTGGCGAAGTTCAGAATTCCTTGAATTCAACTTTGGAGCTTTAAAATTGCTATATTACGATGCAAATGCGACTGCGCCTGAAAATTATGAATGAACGTGAATATCTGAAATGGAATTGCTTCAAAAAACGTTAGTGACACTATCTATGAGAACCACCCATGTGTCATGAATAGGTTAAAAAAAGTAAGTTTAAAAAAAATCCTAATATATGCTCGAAAAATATGGTAATAAAATTTTATCTCTAAATATGTATACTTTTATATCTTTATCAAAAAAGTTTAGAAACATCAAGATTTATTTTTAATTACTTACATTTTAAGTACATTAGACTGTTCAAAAAAAAGTCTGAAATTAACATGCATACCAGCTAATGTTGTGAGAAATGTCGATTTAAAACTGTGCTGAAAGTTTTATGCAGTTTTATAGGTATTAACAGACTTCTCAAGAGCATCAAAAGTTCTTATTTTGCATATGCCTACACGGTTAGAAATATTGGAATAAATTTTAATACAAGCGAAATATTGTATTAAATTTTAATACATAAGTATTATATTTGATTTTCTAACCATCCTGTATTATATTTTAATACTTCAATATTGAACTTTCATTTTACGTTGTGGTCAATATAAAAAAACTTTTAGCCAAGAAATAAATAACACTAAGTTCGCTAATGTCGTTAAGCTGCGAATGCTACCATTTTATCATTGCAAGGGAACCAGGTTCGAATCCTTTTCGAAATGAATTTTTTTTTTAAATCTTAATAAAAACGAGTATTAAATTTTAATGCAAATTTGTAGTAAAACTTAATTTTAATATATAGGCAGTATTAAATTTTAATACAATTCTGGTGTTGTCATATATGTATGTAAGCCCAAAAGTAGTAAAATTTAATGCAAAATTTGTTACCGTGTACATATGTATTTAAAAAAAGTCTTGAAATTGGAAGACCATACTGATTGTTTTTTGGTGTGCTTAAAACGGATCCGGAATCAGAATTGCTCGATCACGTTACGTTTCCGACATATACTGACCTAAAAATGCACAAATGAAAAATATTTATTTTTAATTGTTAGGTACAGTAAAACATGATACTTCATTTTCCAACTTCAAGACTTTTTTTATTGTGGGCCTGTGTTATTATTAACAGTCAAGTATAAGAAATTCTTTTGTGCTGTAAAAAATTTTGTAAAAGATTGTGAAATTCAGAAACTACACAATAAATCATTAATTTAAAACATTTGCATGTGTTGAGCTAAATTTTTATTTTTTACCATTTTAATTTTTTTTTTTTTTTTGTTTGGTGAAGTAGGTATTTCTAAGAATGTTGATGAATTTGTTCCAACCGTGGTGAACGCACTCCTAAATCAAAATTAATACAGCTTATATATTTTTGCCAAAGAATACCAATTTATCCAAATTCGAAGCTAAAAACAAAAAAAAATTTTCAACACTCTTTTTTATTTTATTTAGATTTAGAGGTGGTTTCTTCCCCAAAAAAGCTTAGAGAAAATTTGCCTACTTTCTTAGCAATATTTCATCAAAAATAAAATAAAAATGAAAATATATTAGTGAATATGATGCCCTTCAACTTTACCAATAACTCTAAGTGTCAAAGGAAACGAGATATTTACAAAAAGCCGGTTTTTGCAACCTTTGTTTGACCTTGAATATTTTGAATCGCGTACACGATATTTCGAGACTTTTGAGCTAATTTATAAAATGTCAAAAACAAAGCTTTGCATAAAATTACAGCTTGTTATCTTTCACTCTGAGGTTGGACCTTAATTTGACTGAACCAAAACTCAGATTGAATAAGTGTAATTCTTTTCAGATAGCTACGTTAAATTTTGCGCATCGCCAGAAGAAAAACCTAAACGTGTTAAAAATTATACTGTAAATCCTATGTCTCACATTATTCTATCCGTAATATTTTTTGTAAATTTAAAACCTTAGTATGTAAGCCTATATGTTAACTAACGTTAAAAAAGAAAGGATATATGCTCCGCGAGCAAGAGCTAAATAGCCTTTAGAACAGAAACAACAGCTCATTTATAAGTAAAAGTAAAAGCAGGCCATACATTCACAGCCGCTAAGGTATAATATAAAAAGAAATTGTTAAAGCACTTCCACTGTAGTCAATGTTTAAAGTATCAATAAAGAATTCAATTCAATTCGTATTTTTTGAAGCTTGATCCCTTGACGTGATGAATTTAAGTTCAAGAATGTTTCACATAGATTTCTAAAAAGTTTGAAAAAAACTTAAAAATTTTGAGCTTAATGTTTTGTTTCATACTTTTTTCGAACTACGCTACCAACATCAGAATTATAACAGGAACTCAAAAACAGGACGAGAATTGATAAAAAGCACTAGGAGTTTCCTTTAAAGATATTGTTCTGCCTAAATGATTTTTAAACCGTTCAGTTACTGTTACTGTCAATATTATAGTGATATCAGTTTTGCTGTCAGGTTAAAATGAGTTTTTTCAATAAGGAACAAGTAAACTGTTTTTAGAATAATGTAAGTTCCTAAAAAAAAGTCAACTATTTGCAGCAAAAGAAATTTGGCAGTGAACTTTTTCGCAAATTCAACGAATTTTTTGTCCCGGGTTCAGCTTCAAAAAATATGGTCACTGTAATCATATCGGACTCTAAAAAGAGTCGGAGTGTTTTCGAATATAAATAATTATACACTATATTAAAAACATAATAATTTGTCCAGATTTGTCGGAACGGTTGACCAATTTGACAGTGTGAACTCCTCTTTTCATTAACAATTAAATGAAAAATTGAATCGTCCGTACCTCTTTTACCAAAATGTCTACCTCTAAGAAAATCACCGTTTGCGTTTAAATAATTATCATATACCAAGAGGAAATAAAAGATATTTAGTTACGAGTACAAAGGAGCAAAGTATTTACATACTTTTGGAATAATAACCTTTTATTTAAAATTATTCTTCATACATTTTATGTACATTTATTTTATCTGCTTCATTCGAAATTTCCAGTTTCTAACTTCATATTTTCGAACCTCTGTTCAAACAATTTATATAAAAATTAACTGTATCCTCATAGAAGAGTATAAGTGTATTATGGAGCAATAAAAGATTACTACGCCTCATTGGCATGCAATGTTCAAAATAGTACAAAATACATGAAGCTCGAATTAACCGGGAGAAATTCGATAGTTACTCATTTTGGATTACTCCAGCGAGCATTGCCTCTCCAACTGTGTAATGGTAAAAAATCTGAACTTAAATTTTCATATTAGGACTTTAATTTATCAAATAGTTACCTTAATGGGAATTAGGAATTATAAAATACTTTACTTAAGTAAATTTTTTTATCTTCAGTATTAAGTAAATAAAGTTTTCATAAAAAATACACAATGGTGTATCTAAAACGTCAATTAATTTTTTGTTCTAATACTATACTTTGGCTGCTTGAAGTGTTTTTGCTTCACACGGTTTTTTTTTTAAGATAAAATTGTTCACGAATTTATAGTGAAAGTGAAATTATTCAATATGACTCATAAAAGAGCAATCAGATCGAAATCAAACCATTCTTATTTATCTTACCGTAATGACTACATCTTTGATTGCACCACGATTCTTCCTTACAATACCGGCTAAAGGCTTTTTCATGTAAATTTTCGGCATCCTGTGGGATTACCGTCTCACCGATAATTTGCTGCTTTGGTTAGTTGCTGACTCAGCTATAATCAGCGAATAAGAAACTGATAAGTCTTACTTTTTTGATAGCACGCTGGCACGATGTTTTCGGGTTCTATGGGCGCTAACTTTTTTCTCAAAAGTATAGTGACATATACTTTTTAATTGATTTATATAGGTATACTTTTTAATTGATTGGTATATGTATACTTTTTAATTGATTTATATAGTCGATTAAGCGATTTTTTTTGTTTTTTTTAGATAAAAATTCAAGCGCTGTGGCTATGGAGCGCTGGCCCTCTTTCCTTATTAGCTTAATTGTAGAACTTATTTGCTCCCCACGCTGCCTTTTGCATAATTATTTTTTATTCTACCTTTATTGAAGATTTGTTATTTTGTACTTAAGCAATCTGCTGAAAAACACTTTTTCTCGTGGCTGTTGTCGACATTTTGCTCCACTAATTTACGCTTGTTCCAACTTCTGCAGCGCACAGTTTTAAATATTTATTTTATAATAAATTTCACTTTGATTCAAGCTAATTCAAGCAAATATAAATTCTAATTACTTCTAGTCAAAAGAACAAGAAAAATAGCGAATGACGACAAATTGACATTTAGTCCAAGATGTTGCCACAGTTGAAAACTTCGAACAAAAGTTGTGTTATAGAAGTGTTTATGTTTGGACAAACGAAATTTTTTCATCCCAACCTCTCAACTAGAATGAAATTTATGTTGAATTATTCTTAAATGTTGTCCCAGGAAATTCTAATTAAAAACTACGTAGGTAACCAAAAGCCGTAAATTTAAGTCCAATATCAATATCATCAGTGTCAATATGTTTTTATTAATATCTTTTTAAAAAACAGAGAAATATAGGTTTCACGTAAATATAAAGCTTTGTTAATTCAATATGGTAGCACACGTAACTCAATTCTTTATTATGTCGACTTACACGATTGTTGCTTTTTGCAACAGAATTAATATTTCATTTTCATTTAATGTTGCCATACTGCAAGTAAGATATTATGCAATTATGATGTTTACACGCAGCGTCGACTTGTCACACCAACTCACAAGTTCGCTGTTATTCAGGCACTTACATATAAGTAAAACAGATTTCAGGCGGTTGACGTAAATACCGCCAGCATTGAGCTGCTGTCAAAATTACAACATACTCAATTGAATGAAATGGAATAGAATCGCGGCGTACGACGTAAATGCCGCTGACGGTGGAATTAGATATAATTTTAATTTTGCCGTCGCGGCAGACAGATCAGTGTTGCAATTCCAATCAGTTTGTGCCAATTTAATAATTTAAGTAGTCCTTTTTTTCAACAACATATGCCTTACGGAATGCATGGCATATTTTTAAGAGAGAGAGAGAGTTAATAATATAACGAAAAGTGATTTTTAAAAAAAAGGAATATAAATGAATTAAGTTACAACGAATTACTAATAGAAGAAGTATATGCTCACAAAATGAAAAAGGTTTCACTTTGTCACAATCAAATATTTTTCAAAACAAAAATTACTTTCTTCTTAACACAAAATAATGAAGTATTATATAACTTTTTTTCAATCTCAATAGTATTTTGACTACAGCGTAAAACCAAATAAATTTACAATTTTAAAAAACATGAAAAGTTACACATATTTCTTGCTGTAAATGCAATTTAAAAAAATAGCTATGTGAAATTTAATTGATCGTCCTTGAATTTTAATTCAAGATAGTCTTAGCTTCAAGAAAAAACACGGCTGATGAATGTATTCAAAAAAAAAAAATCGAAAACGTGGCCGGCTAAAATGACAATTTCTGTGGAAATGCACATATGTATGTTAAATGTTAAAATTTTTATTTTTATAGTAAGTATTTTTCACATCTGCTGATGATGATCTTCGAAGGGGATCGAAATATTCAATAAATATTATTAAAAATAAGCTCGATTATTTAAGTCACTGATATCAATAAAGGTCGAATAAAATAACCAAATTTACATTAATTTTTATATTCACAAAAATGTTTTTCGAAATGTCTTTGAATAACATTTTCTGTTTTTTTTTATTTTTTCATATGTTATTCTTCAATCAGTCCTAAGAATCTATTTGCTTTCATATCGAAATTCCCGCCATAACTTTGGAAAATATGAGTTTTTTTGCATTGTATGATATTGTCCAAAGTTGGGGAATTTTGATTTGAATGCATATGCATTGTTAAGATTGAATGAAAATAATATTACAACAAAAAAAATATTATTTCGAACTTTTTTGGAAAAACATGGTGCGCGTCATCAGCAAAAAAGTCGTAGTTTCCATACCCATATCCTTGGTGGGGATTTCGATATGAAAGCGCATGCATTCTTAGGATTGATTGAGGAAGAAAATATTAAACAATTATAAAAAAAAGAACATATTGAAAATATTTTGAGACAATTTTTTTAAATAAAAAAATTAATGTTTCAACAAATTTATTGAAGTCTTTTTACTTTTTTATTTCTAAACAAAAATGATAGAACGATTTTTTATCCTATCTCCTATAGTTTTTGAGATATTTCGTTTCAAAATATGTTGAAAAAGGTAAAAAAATCAAGTGTTCAGTTATTAAAAGAGAAATTGATTTAAAACAATTTTTGTATTTTTTTAATTCACTTGCTCATATGACCAAAAAAGCTCAATGGAAAATTTTTTTCCATAAAACTTCATTAAAAGTATGACCGATATGTATACTAGGGCGAAAAAATAAACCGATTGTTTGAAATGTTTAAGTCTTCTAGTCTGAAACGGTTTTTTTGACACCTTAGAGGTCGCGAGTTTTATTTGAAGTGTTTATAAAAATGTTTATTGTTTTTTGATGCTTGTAAAATCATGCGATATGTAAGTTTACTTTTAAAATATGTACATGTATTTTGGTCGCTGAACACGATATAGCCACTACTTTGTCCAAAATAAGTAAGTCTTTCTTTTTTATGGAAAAAATCAAAAATAAACAGGTTTATTTTTTCGGCCTAAAAACTAGTGAAAACTTATTTTTTCGGTTCTTTTATGGGCTCTAAAAGAATTTTTGAATACAAGCCTCACAGAAAAAAAAAAATAAAAAAGGTATACACACATGTGTTATGTACTAGCTGCTATTCATAGAAAAAATAAAATCGAAAAAATTCTTTTGGGTCTTAAACTTGTGAAAAATAATATGTTTATTTTTTTGTTTTGTGGGATTTTTAGTCAAAAATACTTTTAAAGCTCAAAAAACACTATGTATAAAAATTATTTTTCATTAGTTTTTAGGCCCAAAAGAATATTTTTAAAATTTATTTCGAATTGTTTCTATGAATAGTTGCTAATAATACATATAAAAATTATCTTATTTTTTTTTATCTCTGTGGCTTTGTAGTCAAAGATAGTTTTAGAGCCCACAAAAGAAAATAGGTTTACTAGTTTTTACGCCGACAAAAAATAATATTTCAGCGTATTTTAAAATCGCTTGATTTTATAAGTATCAAAAGACAATTAACATTTTAAAAACATTTAAAATGAAACTACCGACCGTGTTATAACTAGAACCGTTTCAGACTATAAGACCTAAGCATTCGACGTAATATACCTACGAAGATATACTACATATAGCATTTTCTTGGAGTCCCTCTGTCTATATATTCTTATACAATAAAAGGAAACAGAAAAGTTCTAAGAGTGCTTCAGAGCGTTTCACTCGAATACGCTGTTAGTTTTCATGTGGAATCATATAAAAAACAGGCCCTGTCTATGCTACCGTGCCGGCCGTGAATCAGACGCCATTTAGATTCTGTATTTCTGATTTTTTTAAAAATTGTTTCTCTTTTAGTGCTGGCTGAGAGTATTTAATTTTTTCGGCTTTTTTGAAATGGTTTTTTAAACTCATGTATTTTGTTGAAAAAAATTTTTTTAGCTTTATAAAGTGTCATTACGATAGGAAATTTTATTCCTTACAAAAAATCTGATAATCAGTACCTATCTACCAAAAATGTATAGTTTTTGAGTTATAATTAAAAAAATAAAAATGGAAAAATATGCACACTTCTCAAAAGTGCAAGCCTAAATTTAATAGCACTTTTGGATAAATAAATAAAATAAATAATACAATATCTTTAACGGATTTAATACTAAAATAGACTTTAATACTAAAAGAATAAAAATTTTCAAATAAATCAGACATGCAAAGCAAAAAAGGTGTCCGATCTGGCGTGGAATGCCATATACGATACAGATAACATTAAAAGTAAAATCAAGTCATTAAACATTATTTAGAATTCAAGAGAAAAATTCAATAAATTTTAAATCTAGAACTAATTTTATCGGTTTGACCCTAAATGACCAGTACGCCTTAGCATCTAACCACCACATACATACATATGTTACATATCGGTCATTCTTTAAATAACTGCAGTCTCTTTTTGATTTATTTCTCCGATGTATTTGATTTTTAAATACTAGTATCGTATTGTGGTCGAAACTCGACCGTACCCACAAAGTTTTAACTTTGGAAGAATTTTGCCGACCTATGACGACCAAAATGTCTTTGTCCATGGACCTCATTTCATCTCACCTCACCTCACCTTGCCACTACCTTATGCAGCCATGTTTTCTTTATTTTATCTGCCTTAACAGCACATATTACAAATTATTTTTCCTTTGTGCACATCTACAAAACAGTACCTTTCAAATGATATAAGTTTCATTCGCCTCTCTTTATAATAAATACTAAAAAAGTGTACCATAAATTTGGAAGTTCACGTATTAATATATAAAAATTGTTTAGCTGTGAATTTTGAACGTATATAAATTTTAAAAAATTTATTTCCAAAAAGTTATGAGTATTTCAAAATATGACTGAAAAACTTTTTGAAACGGAATGCCTATTTCGTCATTGATATATTTTGATGTATTTCTGTACTCTTCAAGATTTTCCGATATGCACATTAGTCAACTTTTTGAAGCTTTTTCCGATACACTTAGACTTTTTCAATGTTTTTCGATACTTTTTCGATGTTTGTCGATACTTTTCAACTATTAGCAACTTTTCGATACCCTTAATTTAATTTTAAGTGTTAAGCGTTATGTAAATTTTTATTTAATAATGAAATCTAAATTATAAATGATCTAAATAATCTAAATGTTAGGTAAAATCTTGAAAAAAATTGAAATAATTGTCTCGAAAAAAAAGTTCAATAGGTGGTTTATTTTTGTAAATTACATACATATATTTTAAATTTGAATAAAATCTTTTCATTATTTTTGAGATATTGCCTACATAGTATGATGCGAGGTAATGGTAGTCTAATCACTCGCTGTTTACTTTTTTCAACAAAACTTAGCATGAAAAAAATAAGTAATAACACAAAGTAATAAAAAAAGCCTAAGATAAATAAGTGCTCAAAAACTATCCTTGCATTAGGTTTTTTTTCCTTATTACGGTAATCTGCACTGAATATTATCAACTGGGGCGATTTTTTTTTTCATTCTCTTAAGAACTTGAACATATGCTGATGACCTTTTTTTAATTGTCATGGTTCAATACGAGAACTTCTAATGCCGCATCGTCCACAATAACAATCTCTCGCCGCCATTTGAATTAAATATAGGCACCATGAGCTGCTTGATATCTACCGATATTTTTAATTGTGCTGAACGATCAAGGGATAAAATCGGACTTTGTTCTGCTATCTTTGCAAGGTCTCAGTACTGAAAGTGATATCGCGAAAGACGTAGCAGCAAGAATTAACAAAGCGAGAAGTGTCTTTGCACAAAATGTTCAATTAATCAATCAGTCAATTGTAAATTCCTGATTTAGATGGATATTGAAGACGCTAGGGAAACCTGTCAATCAGCAATTTGGTGGAGTCCATAGGGAGATAGATGGAAAAGAAGACTCGTGCGTGTCGTGTCGTATATGAGAAATAGCGATATGTTTAAAATCGGAACGATCTTACACATCATTATGCAAGGAGCTAGGTATCTAAACAGTTATAAAAATTTTGTTGATATCCTATGATAGATTTACGCCAATCGATGAAGAAACGTTGAATATAGGCTGGGAATCGGGAAAATCAGATGGCTCCGGTATCCCGATGAGCCTGTTATTTGAGCATTTTTGACTATTCTACATCCATTTGTACATTTTTCAAAGAGTGTGATTAAAACGAAATTTATTTACACCTTTCCTGATCGTATAGTGCAAAACCGCGCCATCCGATTTCTAAAATTTATTGGATCTTCGATTGGAAGAAGTATTTGTTTTCAAGAATTTGCCAATTGAAATTGATTTTCAATTCCTTTTAGAATCAAATGAATGGAATGGATATAACATTTTCCACCTCCAAACTTTGATTTGATTTGATTTTGCCAAAATCAATTCTGAGTATTAGTCCTTCGAAAGTAATTAAAATTTTTCAATTCCAAATTTCTTTGCAGAAATCGACAAACGAATCAATCCATTGTTTTGCCATGGAATGTGAAAGGTGTTTCCAAGTTTCAATCCTTCGAATGGAATCGAAATTTATCAATTCCAAATTTCGATTCCTTCATATGAGACGTTCTTTTACAAACCGAACTTAAAATATACTGAAATGTCGCTTCTCGCAACGTACCATCTCTCGGAAAGTGCCGCCATGCACAAGTTGCCACCGCTACCTCCTCATCTCAACCGTAAATAAGGAAAATATTGTAATATTCAAACAAAATTTGCCCAATATTTTATAAGAAACATCAGTCATTTTTCAAAATAAAACTTGGCATACCCCCTTAATTTTATAAGAGCTTTTACAAAAAATAGGTTTAAAAGAGGTCAAATTGCGGTTACAAGTTTGAATCAATACAACTATACCTAACTAAGTAATTCCTTTGCAAAACTTTTTCTTAGTTCAGCTTGAATTTACAGGCTTTACTTGTGTTTTTATAAGGAGAACATAGTATGTATTTTGAACATTATTTCCTTACGCATTTCATAAGTATAGGCAACAAATTCACCGAATTCATTTATTAAGTAAATGCCAAAAACCGGAAACTAATTTCTAATTTTAAGCAACGGATTATTCTCACCACTGATGTAACCATTATGATAAATACATTTTCACTCAAAAATTCAATTACATATGAATGTTGTGAAGTTTCTATATTCTCCAACAATTTGATTTTTTGGATTTATTGGCCATCTTGATACTAACGATTAAATTTTTTGTTGTTATTCTAAGACATAACTACTTCCTCTAATTTGGTTGTTTTATGATCAAATCTAATGAATTTCTACTTAACACAAAACTAATCATTTCGAACGATTTTTAGCTTTCATAACGTTAAAATTTTTTTGTCTCAACTAAATACATACATATATAGCTACCGGTTTTCAAAGTGATCATATACATATACATACATGTAAGGTATACAGAGCAAACTGTTGGTTATATGCAGTTGTTTCTTATTTCTCCATTAAAGCTCCACAATTATACAGCTACAACGTGAACTTTCGCTTTCAACGAAACACTTTGCTTTGAACATATTGGAAAGAAAAAACTAACCAGGGGTATTGGTTTAGTAAAACTTTTGTTGTTGTGTTCATGATAAAATGTGCTCAAATACAATTTATGTTTGTAAGCGTGTTCGTGGTTAATATATGTAGTAAAAGAGCTGGTAAATAATATTGGAAGTGTTCTTGAGTTTGCTTTAAGTTTGATACATGGAACGTATCTTTACCCTACCTGCTGATTATGGTTTCAAATGTCTGTCATTTAGTTAGCAGTTAGTTTGCGAGATATTACCGATAGGTTTTTCGCTCAATAGCTAGAAAAGCAGACTTTTAGGTCCTAAGGCGTATTAAATATTATCATATGGAGGTCTTCCAGCCACGAAACTCACCAGTTTAAGTTTCTTCTCTAGTAAGTATATACTTTTTAGTTGAGGCTGGTTTTTCGAGTTAAAGCTTAAACATAATTTCTAGGAACGACTAAAAAGCCGCCAGCGAAAAATCCGTTAAGGTTAAAATCCGTCGTAAAATCTGTTCGGTTAAGCAGAATCGCGAAGGTCGACGGAAAACTCCGCTGTCATTTCGTGTTTACAAGAAAGATTTTTTTGTATTGAAATATTTTTGATTGTAACAAAGTGAAACGATTTTTTTTTGTGAGAACATACTTCTTCTATTAGTAATTCGTTGTTTTTCTTTTATATATTTATTTATATTAGAACTATTTTTAATAGAATTAAAATTGACACTATAAACTTAAATTAATAAATTGACTCAAGGTGATTAGAAATGGAATACGTGTGCCTAATCCATTTTCATTTTTGCTGTTCGATTCGAACGAAAATCGATTTTATTTGACATGTGGCAAGTAATCTGAGTTCACGTTTGGCTCAAAAATTTTGATTTTCGTTGCCGTTGACAGGAACATAGTATGCCCAATAGGGTGTGTCTTTTCAAACTTTTGTAGATGGATTTTATTCTTTCTTGTCTATATTTTAGCTTGAGGTTTAAAAATAGTTGTCCAATATGTCCCATTTCGTTGAAGTTTTACGAAAAAACCGACTTACTAAAACGTAGAAAAAGTATGACTTAGGTACCAAGATATAGCGGTTTCGGAATTTTAGTTGTATGGGAAGTGCCACCCACTGTTATCAAACCACTTCCAAATTTTTCATGTGGCTGAAAATGCGGACAAAATACAAAACCAACCAATTCAGGTTTGTCTGATTACAATTAGGGTAAGTTCGGGAGATATGGCTTTGAACTTCAATGAAAAGCAATTAATACAATTTTTTAAGGAAACTATGCATGGATTTAGTTAAATAAAAATTAATAAATCGTTACTTTTTTTTCAAATTTATAAAATGCTATAAAGCGCCAAATTACCCGAGACTGAGGGTGACTTGGCACCCTAAGTGCTTTTTAGGTTTTTGTTGTCACAATTGCTGCATGTGTTCACATTCTGATGCACATGTATTATGTGACCATATACGGCACATAAAATTGGATTCAATCTTCTGGTGAGCAAAACTATACCACTTTTAATTTTTAGTAAGGGATAAATGGCACCATATCCTTACCATTAGATGCCATATCCAGTGGCGTAGCTAGGGTGGTGCGAGTGGTTCGGCCATACCAGGCGCAAGGTTTGCGGGGGCGGCAAAATGTTCGTGAAATATATCTCATTTTTCTAGAGTTTTTGAAATTCAATAATGAGGACCTTTTTTTAGTGAATGAAGGAATCTATGTGGGGAAGTTTTAAGGAAATATATCTAATTTTGCTAGTGTTTTTCAAAGTGAAAGATGATAATCGTCACTCGCACTTGAAATCTCCCAAAAACGAAATCGCTTTTTATTTTCTACGTTTTCAAGCATACAATACATAACTGTAGCAAATACTCACCGTTTTGTAGCCTCTCGAAATAGATTAAAAAAAAATTTGTGCACTACTCACTTGAAAATTTTTCTTTAAAAGCCCGCACACAAATAACTATAGCAACTACTACAAAACGTGCTGCTTTCCACGAAGTCTATCGCACAATTACATTAAATTTTGTCAATATTTGTAGCCAGTTAATACATACATACATACATTCAGCTAATAAATCGACATTTTATCAAACATTCGGTCTCCCTTATATAAATTAAATTATAAGCTAGTGTTCCTAAAACAGATTTACCAATGATATATGTAGGTGAAAGAACTTACAACAAACCCCTTTTAATAGCAGAAATAAAAATTAATGCTGCACTAGAAACTATCGAAGTTAACCTATGCCACCAAAACATCAATTATTATCGATTTTCTGCCAGCTCTAGATGATATGGTTGAGTGTTTTATTATTTTGATTAACAGTGAGTCTGATGATGGACGTGTCTGTGTTATTGATACACAACTGGGCGATCACTTGGAAGATCGTTACCTTGTAACCTCTATGGGTAACACACAGTTGCCAAAAAACGATTATAAAGAGTAGTTTTGCTCAAACTACGGGAGAACATTTTCTTCAAAATAATAAAACTAAATATAACGAGATCGTTAAAGAAGTCGCATGAAAATCGGTTAATTTCTGCCGGTTGCCGCAATTATAAAAATATTGAGTTAAGTGTTTGTAATAAGACTATATTGGGTTTAAGCACCGCAACCACTTATGATGATCACTAAGTAAATTAAAGATTGCTACGTGGCTCCAACCAAATATTTTACGACATCGCGTGCTTTCTTGAAGCATCAAACTTTGCTTTTCACAATATACTCTGTACCGTTAAGGGTTTAAAATACGAAAGTACTTCAGAATTTATTATTACGCATAATGTTATCCAAGAGGTAAACCTTTTAAATAATCATTACATTTAAACTTGCAGTAATTCCTGCAATTTATATCATCTGCAATAAATATACATTAAAGTCAAAACAACTCCATTACTCGTGTTTGTACTAACAAAACCAAAAACAAAACATTTTTTTTGCATTTTCTTCGTGAGCTACATTTAAATTAATTACGGTTAATTTTACTGTCAACAATTTACAGCTTCTTCAGCGAAAACACCAACAGCGCAATACACTTTATCGAATTGCGTTGGCCAGCACACAGCAACGAAAGCTTAAAGCATAGCAAGTTTTGACACTCGTAACAAGGTTTGTTTCTTAAGTCTTTTGTTTTCATGAATTCGTCTGTTACCGCTGCATACGCAGCAATCGTAGCTATTGTGCATGATTCACACATACAGTTATGCTGGCTGTATTTCTTGTTTATGTTGTTCATTGAGTGCTTTTCCCAAAAAGCCCAACCATGCAACTATTGTCTGCACTCGGTCTTCGTCATCAATACCATAATATGTAATCGTAGCTTTTATGTGTGCTTGTGGGTGCGTTCAAAAAGCGCTCATTTTAATTTCATTAACGTTTTCTCTAGCTTTTGGTAGTGCGCGCTGCGCAGACGTATTTAGTACCAGTTACCAAGCCCAACAAGCGAGCACGTTACTACGGTTAGTCAGTCAATAATATTGTTACAATCTTTAATGATAGTGTACAACAAATAAGTAGCATATCAGTAGTACCTCCGTACTTGAAGATTATAAATACTTTTATTTGTTGCTTGTATTGCCAAGTGTTTCAATTGATACGACTGATGTGTTCAAATAATATTTTTTTTTGTGTTTTGTCTGTGAAATTGAAACCGTCTTGAAACGCTACAGTTAAAACGAAAGTTGTTAATGCGTAAAAGAAATTCAAATCTTTTTTATTGAAGTTTAATTTCCATTGATACGCTAGCAGCAAAAGTTATTAGTGCGAGAAATAATCGAAAAGCAGTATTTGCAACGTTTTTCTTTTATCACGATTTTTTATGCTGTTTTCAATATCGTTAAAATACAGTCGCAGCAAAAATAATTTTATTTTTAATTTTTCCACAGTTTAATCTAGGAGTTGGTTATCTCAACTTGGATTTGAAAGAGAAACTGTTTCACCAAAAAAGTTTTCTCTTCCTTTTTTTACGAAATTGAAAATATAACTTCACTTGTATCTGTTCTTTTGCTGATTTAATAAAATGGTGAGTGAAAAAAATGTAACCATATCGTACTGTATTGTACCATATCGTATTCTTAAACATTTTTGAGAGCATTTTCACTTTCTGAAACAAGTGGAGAATTCAATTCATTAATTAATTTATAAAGATTTTATCAAATCATGGATTGAATTTAAAGCTTTCAATATATTAATTTTAAGTGCAATAGAAATCAATTACATATAGTGGTTAAAATTAGTTTGTATTGATCGAAAAGGTTCATAATTTAATTATTTGATACAACAGTAGATATGTATATTAAGAAGTTTATGTAGAGTTTCTTATTGTTCGATTTGCTTAAGATTTTTAAGGTTTTTAGATGAGATCTACTTTCAAACATAGGGAACTGACCATATGGACTCAAATTGAGTCCTCGTAAGGAAAGCATCAAAATTTGTTTTAAAACGTACTTCAGTGAACCGATGTACATATCTGTCGTAAGACATATACTCCATTATTAGGGCGTTCTCCGGTGTGGAGCGTTTTTGTCATGTCATTCAGTCATTCCTATGGGATGTTTAAATAGCGTCATATGCTTGGACTTTTGGTAAAGATCGCACCTTGGATTTATATTGAGAATATCAGCTTGAAGCTGAGCATGTGGAAAAGCAGATGAATGAAGCAACTTAATATCGTCGACGTAAGGTAGAATATTAATTAATTACCCACGATGGCTTCCTTAAGAAATGCCAGAGGAGTTACGAGCTCGTCGGATTTTGATTTGTTGTCTGCTTCCTTTCGGGAAGATATCAGGAAAAAATGAGACAAAACCATATAGTTTAATTTAAATTCGTGATTCACAGCATCAAATGATTTTAAAACATCGTTGAATATTGTATCAGTTTGGTGTTAACATGCGAACCTAGAAAAAAATGTGTGAATTGAAATCCATCAGATTTGTAGTGGTAGACTTACAGGGTAAAAATCCCTGTTGATAAGAAATAATAACTGATTGTAAATGAAATAGAAGTTCATCTGTAATAACTGCTTCTAATAATTTAGGAATTTCGTTTAGCTTAGCTATAATTTGCGATATCGATCCTTTCTAATCTGAGGGTATGATGTGGGATCTAAAAAATAATTTGCGCAAAAAAAATATTTCATATGAAAAATGGCATTATATGGTGCCTCTTTTCAAAACAATAAAGTTGAAAATGAAATTGCAAACATTTCAAAAAACGTAGTAATCTACAGAACCAATTTTGAATTTGTTAATATTATTTCATAGCTTATTATTATCTTAGTTAATGTGCCCACCAAGGAGTCATATTGGCATGTGCCCTTTTCAGTTCTTGAAACATTATATAAAACCTATGTAATGTAAATACATAACTGCAAATGTGGTGTCAAGGTTTTAGTTAAGTGTTATAACTAGTTTCCTCCATACAAAAATGAGCAAATAGCAAAGTGTTAAAAAATATTACAGGCTTAAATGTAATATCAAATGGATTTTTGTTTTTGTTAATGACTTTGGACAGACTGCACCAACACCTTAACACTCGCATCGGAATCTAATGCAAGTTTTTTACTTTTCTTTTAGTTTCTAGATTGCACTTGTATTTGCGTCACTTTATTAAAATTTTTGATTTTTCTGCGTTAACTCATGTAAACTGCCTGCTGCGATCGCGAATCCTGAAAAAACGTTTGTAGTAAATACACAGCTGCAGTAAACTTTGAACCTCGAGAATATTGGATAGTCTACTCAACCTCCGACGTTACCTTGTATACCAGATACTTGCCCTCTCACTTCTCTCGCTTGATAAGTGAGTACTTTATTACACTTAACTTTGAGACCATCTGTTTTTAGCGCCTTAACCCTTCCTCCAATTTTGTCTTCGCACAGTTCTCATGTATCCTCTATTGAACTCCAACTAGTGGTGTAACTAATTTTTTCTGTCCCAAATTGTTTCTAATAAAGATTGTTAAGTTCTTCACAGAAAGTACAATTTTTGGCATTGCTGCATATATGTATGTACATACTATGTCTGTATTCAGGGCCGCCGAGAGAAAATCCGGGCCCGGGGATAACCATGTAGGGGCCCCTCCCCCTCCCCTAACAACACTACTCAACAAAATTTTCCACAACGACTGGCGATAACACTTTCTAGAGTGGAATTTTCCGTAGAATCCGAATATTTTAATGATTTTTTCGATTCTAATTTTCCATATAAATAGCAAAATTCAAAAAAATGTACTGTTGAGAGGATATATTTCACATAACTGGTTGTAAGGACTTTAATTGTTAGCCAATCCATTTCTAATAGTTTGTATTGTAGAGAAGAATCAGACAAAAATTTTAAGGTATGAAACTTGCCAATAGTATTAGTGATATGGCTGGTAGTTCTGATAGAAAATAAGTAAAAAAAACTTTTTTCTTTCGTTTTTTTTAAAACAAATTTGAATTTGGAAGTCCTATATCTGGAATTAATTATATGGATTGGAAAAAGTTAGCCCCCTATCATATAGAAAGTTTCATTATAAAAATTTTAAGAATACAAATGCTTACAGAAAAGTTATAATTTACGAAACTTGAGCATTTTATTAGCATCAATGGAAAAACCATTTTTTCTTATAAAGTCATATAATTTATTATTATTATTAACTTAATATTACGAAGTAAATAATTTCTCTACAATGGTTCGTTAAGAGCACTAGAAGCCAGGTCATCGGCTCAAAGTCAAATAATTTTTCAAATCGATTAAGGCAGATACCATCAATGTCGTCGATTTGCTTAAAATTTACAGGGATCGTTCTATGTTCAATTTTAAAATACTCAACCCGAAATACCGACAATTTGAAAGAAATTTCAAATTTTTTTTTCATATACATATGTACATTAGGGTGTTTATATATGGATTTTATTTTTTTTTTGCCTATATTTTAGCTTGAGGAATAAAAATAGTTGTCTCAATATTTCAGCTTCCTATCACAAACCTGTAAATGGAGCGGACAGAGTTTATGTCCGATTTCGTTGAAATTTTACGAAAAAAGCGACTTGCTAAAACGTAGAAAAAGTCTGCTTTAGGTGCAAAGATATAGGGTTTTAGGTATTTTATTTGTATGGGAGAAGCCATCCACTGTTGTCAAACTACATCCACATTTTTCAAGTAGCTGAAAATGCGGACAAAATACACCCAAAGGGGAGTTTTTTTTTTTTAATTTGTGGGCATTTTGGCCAATGTTTTAGCATTGGATCCGAAGGGAATACTCCCAAAGTTTCAGCTTTTTAGATCATACCTGTGAACAGCGCAATCAGTTTGTTTGCAATTACAATTCATATGAAAACGCAAAAAAAAACTGTCTTTGGTTTTTCTGCTTTTTCGTATTGTGTTCTGTTTGTAATTTTTGGCGAACAAGAATTGCTTTTTCTGAATACTTAGTAACAATTTATTTTTCATTCAAAAAACAGCCATTTACTATTTGTTATTACTTTCTCAAATTGAAGGATGGCGTAATAGACGTCACACCACTCCCATTTTCACATATCATCACATTCACCTTTCTTGAAACTAATAACCAAAGTTTCAAACCGACATCTCTTTTCTAGAAGTATTTATGACACCTTCTACCATATACGTACGTGCAACCACTGTGCTATGGGTAATCAGATATGGAAGTCAGCTCATGTCTCGATGGCCTGACTCATTTTAGTTTACTAACTGATGCTCATTGGCACTTTTGTCATCGTTCACCCAGTTTTCAAACTTTACGACACAACCCATAAGGATATTAAAGGTGCGTCAGATCTGTGGACTCAGATTTGAAATGCAGCCTGTGGACTTGTTTCATGTGGCCACTGCCGTACTCAAGTTTTTACTTAATTTCTTAGCGAAGGCGAAAGCCAAGGTCTACGTCCCTGAGCTCATATGTACATACACACATATAAGAATTTGCATTTACATACGCACGTATGTACATATATTTCAAAAAGCTCAAATTTTATTTTTGAATGTACTAAAATATGTTGTGTTGAAGATGAATGCTCGTATCTGATCATATGTATCTACAAAAAGTAAACAATTGATCAGTTAAAAGCTTAGTACCTTTGATTTTGTGTTTCTCAGCTCCATTTTTAATTTATTTAAAATATGTTGGCAGACTTTGTTTTGCTTTGTTATTCTTGCTTGCATTTAGTTCCCCAACGGAACTCTTGTGTCTTTGTTTTACTCATGGTCGAACCCTGCCTCTTACGTCCTAGCATATGATAATTGATGGCAATTAAGCTAACTATACTTGCTTTTGCTACAGCTGTTGTTATTTCAACTTAAATAAACTGAAAGGCCTTCTCGAGCTCAGTAAATAATAGTATGCTTTCAAAAGAGCTTTGAAGGAAGTTAAAAAAGCAAGACAAAAGCAATAAAATTTCGTGAAAATCAACTTCAGCTTTAGTTTGAACGTATTGTGTTGTTTACTGTTGCTCTTTGCTCTAGTCTAATATGGTCCGGTTTGGCTTGATCTGGTCGATCGTGTCGAACTAGTTTCTTAGCGTTAATATTTGTGTTGTTTTGTGTAATTTCGTAGTGTTCATTTTTGAGGCTAAGTTGGCTTAGACCAGTTTTTTATTTATATTGTTTTTGCTAATATAACTTTATATTTGGTTTGGTTTTAATTAACCAACTTTTACTTTACTCCATACGCCTAGTCATAATTAAATTTTTGTTTCCATTTCAAAAGTAAAATATTTTCAGTAAATTTAGCTCAAATTATATGTACATATTTACATCCAGAACAATATATTGTCACGCAATTCTATAAGACACCCTGGGCTTATTCTCTAAATCTAGGCTTATTAATTCTTACTGAAGCTTATATCCGCAGACTTCTTTTTAGATACTGTTTTTTACTTTCCAAAAAGGATGAAACGTCAAAAATGGGGAAAGGTTGGTGTCGATTATACTCAGTAAAGTTAGCTATTTAATTATTAAAAGGTTGACAACGCTTGCAAATTACGGAACCTTACGTGCGTGATTTAAGGCCGTAGCTAGACTATGTAATATGGACAGGGTGAACAAAACTCAAGGCAGGCTGAATAATTAAATTTTTTATATCACTACTTCAAAAAGTTATTACCTTTCTTTTTTGTTGACTGCTAATAAAGTACTATGTATATCGTCCCCTCAGAGTGTAAGTGTCCTATCAGCAAAGCATGTAAAGAAGAAAAGAACATTTTTAAGTTATTTAGTCTGCGATTTTTGATTTAGTATTACTCTTTTTTTTATTATTTTGCCTCTGTGTAATTATCTACACAGTATTTGAAAAAAATTCTTGAAATTAGTTAGTTTTTCTGTTAATTGAAATTTCAAATAACATTAATTGCAGTTAAGACACAAAATTTTCTAAAATTATTTGGATTGAGTTAGGATGATACGTTTGATCTAAAACAGACAGAAAATCTTCTTTTTTTTGAGTCGTGAACATATTGATGGCGAGTATATATGCTAGAATGTTTGACTGGACCGTTACGTCACGTGACGTGCTAACGCTCACGACGCGTCCATACTAGTATTATATTTTAGATCAAAGCTACTGAGCTGAATTTGACAAACATAGTGTCATTGTATTCGTATTACCAAGAAGAGTATATTGGATATAGTAATACCACAAAAATTTGTTCACAGAGGGCTCCGCAAGCAAAAACTAAAATACTTATAACTGGATAGCAAATGCAATCTTCTAAAGTAGTATGTAGATTGTACATATGTACAAAAATATGTGACACTTAAATACTGCATTGATTCATATTGTATTTCACGAGTGCAGAAGTCAGAAACTTTCAAACTGATTTCGGAGAAAAATAAGAACCAAAAAAATCAAGCCGCCCAACAGCGCAGCGCTCAGGAAAGGGGGTCCTGTTCGGTTGGACAGTTCGAATACCCTTCGAGCCGGAACTGAGTATGAGTAGTCGTGTCTTAAAAAGAAAAATTATCTTAAGCTTCGATATAGTAAAAAAATTTTGTTATTGCTAGATAGACAGCGTTAAGTTAAAACAATTCGCTTTTCAACAACCTGGCTTGACACATTTGCAATTGTATAGGTGTTTTGCTACCTTCACAAGCAATAATTGAACAAAACTTAAGTGAAAGGCACACATGTCACATTTTACCAACTCTAAACTGGTACAAACCACAATCGTGTATGGAATTAGAGTTATGTATTTGACATTTTGAGTTCGAGATTTACCCAATTAAACGCAGGGCTCTGTAGAAAAGATTACAACAAGTATACAAACAAACTGGATAAAATAAGACTTGGAGACTTTATATGTGAAATCATTCAAGTTTATCAAATTTATCTGTTTGCCAGAATAAATCGTAAAAGTCTGCTGTACAAATACTGCTTCGTTTTGTTCGAAAATCCTCATTTTAAAACCCTTCCACTCCACCTAGCGTTTGAACTATGACTACTTTTCAGTCTCGATTTGAGTCTGTGATCCCTTATGATGACTTTTCATCGCCAAGCTACCCTTGGAACGAAGTAGTAATCTTTAGCTTTAAAACGATATAAAAAAATTATTTTTCCGTTAAAATTTACCGGAGATATAACTATTTGAATATAAGAGTAAAACACCAAAAAACGAAAAACCTTTCCCTTCGCAACTCGATATCTTTCGATATATTCGATAACAAATCTATTCCTGATTTTCGTGTCCACTAATATAATGCCTAGAATATGTAAAAAAAGTTTGGAGCGATTCCAAGATGTGTCGGTCAGAAAGTGTTCGGAATGTAAAAGAACGTCTCATATGTGTGATATATCGTTGTCTCTAAGCCGAAATATAGTTTTTATAAAACTTTTATTTACTTTTGGCAAATTTTTTGAATAACCCTCAGTGCACCGTATTGTTCTTTTTTTGAAAAAATTTAGTTTTGTATATCTGTCCAAGTAATTGAACATTTTCAAATAAAAAGGAAATTCTCGCCAAAATATTGATAACCGTCACATTTTGTCAGCAAATTTTTTTTTCGTTTTGTTTCGATTCTGTTTATGTATGCAAACAATGCGCGAAGTGATACTGTCTGAAATTTTGCTTACGAAATTTGGAGATAAAAATTTCGCAGAAATTCATTTAGATTGTTCACTTTGTGAAAAAATAACAAATCAAAATTTTTTTTCTTGCGTTTTTGTGTTACAGTACATATAATGTATATTCAATAGGTACCTTGTATTCTAGCGTCACCATACAGAATCAAAACAAAATTTTGCCATATATTCGATTATCCGTCTATTCTATTATCCGTCATGCTGCTGGTCCCGTGCCTGACGGATAATCGAAACTCCACTGTATATATTTATATGTACTAATTAATGTAAATAGTCTGTAAGATTAAATAATCGTAGACTGAAATAAATAAATAAAATATCCACCTATATTCGAATTTTAAGGCTTTAGTTCCAAATATTAAGGTTACCAAATCTGGTCACACGGAGGTTTTGCCCCCTAAAACTCGTACAAAAAGTTAACGTAACAGTTGAAAAAATAAAAATATCGTTTGGTATGCTCTACATAGGTAATATTGCTATGTTTAATTTTCAAAAATTATTTTGAGAAAACGCTATTAAAGCGCCATATATAGAGCGGAGCGCTCTGAAACGCTTATATATAGGTGCATACCTATGTACATGACAAAGTTTTGATGAAAAAATTTTTTTTTTCGTCTTAAGCTTTTCTTTTCCTGATTCTTAAAGTAAAGTATTTTTAAGCGAAAAAAGTCATTTTATAAACAAATTCACGGTGCTTTAAGCCCTTAAAACAAAATTCTGTCTTGTGACATTCTCTTATCATCGATTTATAAACAAATTTACAGTTCTTTTTCCCCTTAAAACAAAATCCCGTTTTGTGATATTCCCTTATGATAGATGTAAGGTAGCATTAGGTGACAGAGAAACATTGTACATATTTCATTTCTCCAGGTTTTTCGTAACCAACGGCAACCATGATAGACATGTTGCAATACCCTTCATTTATTATAATTTGACTTGACTAGGGGTTTTCTGAATGCAAAAATGGGGATTTAGAAATTTCCTAAAAAATTTCAACAAGAAATCTCTTCACTTTTCGGGTGATACTCGATTTTTCGCACAGTGTCACCCACTCTAGCGATACAAACGTCGTCATTCAAAAATATTCTACTTTCGAACCTGCGAACGTAAATTAATTTTATTGCGAAATAGCGTATACATTATTAATAACGAATAAGCGATATACATACATATGTAGGTATTTATTTAAAGAACGTTTTTAATTCCGTACTGAGCTCCAAAAGGGAAAGTACTGAAATTTTATATGCAGACATTTGCTAACTTATTCATGTTTCCATAAAAAACGTGTCTACATATATGTATGTATGTTCACTTATTTCATTATAACGTCAAATGAAAGTGAAAGGCTTACTCAAACATATTGTTTTTGTTGTTGTTTTATCTTTTAAGTCAAATTCGTTAAAAATTAGTCATTATCTATTAATTAATACGTGTGTTTCAACTGAAGGTGATTTTCTATGAAGGCAACCTGACATATCCTTTTCTTAAAGTTTTTCACCTTAAAATTATTTCCAAGCACCATTTATTCTGCTCTTTTTGAAAGTTATTAGCAATAAGCCAAAGGCACATAAAAATTATATATAAAGTTCCATAGCTGTAACAAGCAAGATGGAAGTCGCAAAGAGGCTACCGTGTTTAAGTAAAAATTTGTTGCACGAAACGAAGCTATGACAATCTATTGAAATGGTGATAAGGCCAGGCCCGGATTTACTTTAGAGGCACACTAGGCCAGTGCCTAGGGCGGCAAATATTGGGAACTTTGAAAATTTTTTCTAAAATTTTTTTACACAGGGGGAAAAAAGTAAGAATACTTGGAATGTCGCCCCCTAAATTACCTAAAAAATGTTGACAAACAAAAAAAAAAAAAACTCACTTTTGATATTAGAAAGTCTTTTTTCCATATTCACCAGAGAAGAAGGGCGGCAAATTTCTAAATCCGGGCCTGGACAAGACGTAGGCTGGTAAAAACATTTCAAACAAACACAGCGCACTTAGCTTACAGTCTTCTAATTTAATGAACGTTTTTACTAAGCTTCCTTCCAAATTTTAAACTCTTTAAATTTGATCAAGTATCACTAAGGTGATTAGCTTAAATTGAATGTAATTTCAAATACATCTGTCATAAAGATATCACTTTCAATTATATAAAGGGTGTTTATTTTAGAGTGATATAACTTTCAGTTGACACAAAATATAATTTTTAAATCCATATATTTTTATTAAGTTAAAAATAATAACTCAAATGTGACAAAATAAAATATGATATATAAATTTATACATGTATATATTTAGTAAATTTAGTAAATACTATTTACTAGTTTGCTAATGTTACTTATTTTACATGTTTATTAATAAATTTATAAACTTTGTTTCAAAAACGGCTGAAGCAATTTTTGTGAAACTCGGGAAAGGAATGCATGTAAGGATAGGATTAATATTGGGCTAAGTCTCGATCTTGCAAGTATTGATGTCAAAGTGACATGGCAAAACATTCAAGTTGCCGTGATAAAAGTTAGAAGGCGGATGATGACATCTTGAAATAATCGAAAAAATTGATTCAACATTGCTTGAAAGTGAACTGTTTTTCAAATTAAAATTAAGAAAATTAATTCCTACATAAAAGGAATTTCATCATTTGTAATAACTCATTTAAGTTTGCCATTTGTGGGCATATGTGTATGTTGCCGTAAAGGCAGATAAAAATATTAGATCGTACGATTTGAAAACCACAAATAGGTATACACAAACGATTTACAAATGGATGTTCACATACTCTCACGATTTCCCCATACAAAAAGCTCAATAAAATCACAATTATGAAAGCATTTTGATTTTGTTCATTAATATATTTTCTGAGCAATTATTTAAATTTAAGCAATTTCCTTAAATTTTTGGGAAAAATTCAAAACACATTTAGTTAGGTTCTTAGTAATAATAATTAAGTTCTACCAAGTATAACAAAAAATGAGTGAATAAGAGAACCAATAAAAAAATCGTTATTTGATTTAATATAGCAGATATATTTGCTGTAAGGTATCTCTGAATCAAAAGTTAATGAAACAGCCCAAGTGGGCGTGGTAATTTTCATACAAACCTAAGTTTTTACGCGTCACGTTCACGAAATAATATGAGCAATTAAGTTTAAATATGACTAATGTTGTCGTAAAAGCTGAATGGACCAAAAGTTTGCAGTATGATATTAACTGTAATGGTAATTCTTATATAGTTTTGATATGATAATATTTTAAATATATTGTTTGCATCAAGAGATTGCTAACACTTCACGCTTTACGGTGAATCTTCATATCTCATGGTGACGCTTCACGCTAACGCTTAGTCTCAAAGAGAAAATGATGAATGGACATACTTAGACGTTTACATATTGAGTCTATTACCATCATTACCTTTATCGATTTGAACGTTCGTTCATGCAAAACACGACCAAAAACCCTTTCTGTACTACACAATTCCAACAGAATTTCACCCAATAACAGCTGATCGGTTACAAAGTTTGTGTAACACGGAAACGTAAGAAGATGAAGTTAGTATATTTTGTTTCACGAATAGGGGAGTTCACACCATCCTTCATGCTGTCCAACATGGCTAGACAAACCAAATAACTGTAAATTTCGTTTTGCGTTCACATCGTCAAACATGCTTGTCAAACATTATTTGCAGAAAAATTTCGAGGTGTACACATCACTCGCATTACTCGCTTCCCTTCTTTGCTTTTTATTTTTCAGAGGTATAATAATAAAAAATATTGTTTTAACTCCCTACAACGGGGATGTGTCCCTAAAAAAACCAAAATCCTTTCAAAACTTTTTATTATTCTCGTAACGGTTACGTGAATAACCCGTAACCCATCGATGTTGACTCTATGAAATCTTATTTGCTTATTCTTGTTGTTATAGCAGCCTGCAGAGAATTCAAAATATTTTGAATTCCATCCAACATGAGTGTCAAGCGGCTGTTTCTAGAGTTCACATGATCAAACAATGAGGTTTGTCAAGCATGATGGACAGCATGAAGGATGGTGTGAATTCCGCTAATGAAACTTATTGTCCAATTCAGACGACAGCTATCAATGGTATTCAACTAATCGCGCAGGTTTGCACAGTTGTGCAAATAGGAAAAGAGTGACAAATACAAAATTCGTAAGCAATAAATTTTTGCTGAGAGAATCGTATGGGAAAAGAGAGTGACAGCAATTACACAACTCCTTGTTGTGCAAACTTAAACAACTTGTTGAAAAAACTTTCCAAACGATTTTTGACAGTTCGTTTGCACAGGATTCAAAAGTGCACAACTTGCACAGTTTGCGAGGGTTTTGAACATATAGATGAATATCTCTAATGTGTTATCGTCTGAGAGTTTTCAAAAAAGGAAATCGGACATGCGCATTTAAAAATCTGGTCATTAAAATCCAAGCCACTTCTCCCTCCTTCTCACTTCTTTGAAATCTGACCCATTTTTGGCAGTAATACTTTTTAAAAATTGCTTGTACAGCTATCCTATGTATTTATGTGAAGCACTTGGAAAAAGCTATTAAAGAACTTACTCAATGTTTGCAAACTCCGAGACGCATCTGCAGTCTTGCGATCTTCTTCTCTGCAGCTTTAACTCTGCTTCATCGATACGCTATAGCGCTATAGCAACAAACATTTTTCACAACTTTTGCAAATAATTATTTATTAACGATTATAATTAAAATAAACAAACAAATTTGTCACAGCAATATAAAAAATCGTATATGGACCAAAACGCAAAAAAGTAAACTACTTTTTTTTAAAATTTCGCGGGCTCTACATTACTTGCTGGTTACACATATCCGAAAGTATCGGGAGACACAAATGTCAACCCGAAATCTGTGCTTTGCTGCGGGAATTTAGGCTTGTTTCATTGTTGCCTCTTGATGAATAAAAATGAATGAAAATACAACATGAAACAAAAAGGTTGTATTTAATATATGTATACTTGTGCTCACATGATTAACTCATTCGTATGCTACATACGTACCAATTTGTTTTTTAATTTTTTTTCTGATTCTTATATTACACTACTCTACAAGAAAAATTGCGGCGAATAAAAACCACTGTTCCTATAGTAACATATATATCACCATTGAATTGAATGACATTAAAAATTTGATACAGGGTGGGGGAAGTTGTTAAAAATCGATTTAAACATTTAAATTGTTAATAACAATATTAATTTGCTAATAATTTTTTAAGAAATAATTTTTTTATTTAAGCTCATTTTCTTAGGTTTAAAATGAAAATAATTTCCTAGCTTTAACAAAACCGGAGTTATGAATTTTTGAAAGCTATAAATCACGAAAATATCAAAATTTAAATTTGCTCTATTTTGAAAAAAAAAATTATATTCAAAAAAATCCTCGAACATGTACCTCTGCTGTTTTGATACAGAAACCATAAAAAAAATTTCATCCAAATCAAAAATTTGAAAAAGATACATTCTCAGGATTGATTGAAGAATAACATAAAAAACAAATCAGAAAAAAATATAGAGTTTTTTGGGAAAATTAATATAAATAAAAAAAATTAATATTTTGGCAAATTTAACTCATTTAACTTTAGTTTTCCAGCATCAAATTAATATATTTCATTTAATTCGAAATTGGCATTACTTTTTTCATAATTCAAAAGAAGATAAACCTACTAGTTGCATCGTGTACACGGTAGAAACTTGAAAATCATGGTTAAAAATAGTATTTTCGATAATTAAGGGCGGAGTACAGGGCTAACTCTGGTCTTGTTGCCACTGGAGCGCAGGTTCTAATTATTCATATTCATGCATGTGGTACCACGTGTACTTAAATACACATATTTTGCGGTGAAATAAAACAAAATATTATTCCATAATATAACATGTTTAATTTTACAAAAGTTAAGTGTTGTGTATGCCTTTCCTAACTAACATCGATATGTATAGTATGTAGTTAATATCTTACACTCATCATGATTATGTAAATTCAGAAACCGGTTTTTAAAGGTCATACAAATAATTTTTCAAATAAAATAACTTGTTTTATAATTAAAAGACCAAAAAACAATATAACTGGTATGTATTAACCATACAGCAGTGTCTCTTCGCATCGCATTTCGTCAATGTCTATACCTAACATTAACTTCTTTATTGCAAGAAAGTCTTACCCTTGATTCTAATGAAGTCTAACTTTTATAAACAATGCGAAAAATCACAAATTGTGATTTATTGTTGATAACAGCTGATGTATGAACCGAAAATAAATTTGCACGTATCGTACGCCATTCATGATTTATTATTTTATACACTACACAGAGAAAATGACTTATTTGTACATATGTATCGAGATTCGGTAATAATTAACAAATTATGTGTAGAGCTTTTTTCAACAGATATTAACGAATTTTTTGTCTTAATTTATAAGTCATTTGACATTATGTGTTTTCATAATAAAGTTTTATTATTTGCACGTAAACAGCATGGCCGTCATGAACGTTCTGTCACGGTTACTTTTTTTTATACGATTTTTGCGATATTTTTACACGAAATCAAGAAAACATGTAATCAAATATGTATCCAAAGGAATTCAATAGAATACAGACAGTGCGCTGAAAATAATAATTGGTCTAAAAATCTCGAGAGCAAGTTAAAGCAGTGTTGTTTTATGCTTGCGTATCGTGGTCTCTCACAAGCACACTGATGACACGAATACAACCCTACATGCATTCCTGCTTGAGACGGATATTGATAATTTTGTAGCCACACACAATCTTAAATAACGAACTTCATCTGGCTTCCAATAAGGGTTTACTCTTACCTCAACTGAGATTCTTAAAAAAACACTGGCAATAGATAGGCCGCACGATCAAGAAAACGACATCTTGTCGATCGGCGCTGTGGTGGAATCCGCAGGAAGCTAGATTCACAGGAATACCCAAAGCATCAAGGCATCGATTGCTAGAAAGTGATATCTCAATAATCGGAACGAACTGGGGCAAAATAGACAGGGATCGAAATAGGTACAGAAATTTTGTTGAGGTTCTACTTTCGTAACGGAGTAATAGGATAATTACAGTGCAGTTGCGGTAACGTGAACTAATTAAAACCAAGATTGTTCACGGTAGCGAAATTGTTCACGTTAGCGAATATGAAAGTTTAACCCAAAATTTATACAGCGCAGTCGCTGCGACGTATTTTACATCACATTTTTATTCATCATATCATTTGTAATAACAAAAACTTTAAAAGAAACAAAAAACTTCTTCACAAACTATCAAAAAATGAAAATAAAAATACATAAACAGCCTTTTTCGTATTGCATGGTTGAGTTATTTCTTGCTGCAAGGTAGTCAATGCAAAATTATTTTGTTCACGTTACATCGTTGTTCACGTTAGACGGTGGTCACGTTACCGCGACTGCACTGTATAATTAAATATGAGTTTTTTTAAATGTAGTTGATGGGAAAGTTGTAAATGAATAGATAGATACGAAATCAAAATTCTTGGATTGGCTTACTAGTATCTGATTAAAAAATTGTTTAAATACGATTACACTCTATAATTTATTTAGGTCAAAATTATATTGTTTTTTTAACAAAACCATTGATATACCGATTTCTGCAATCAAAGAAACCGGGGAAACAACGGACAGTCGAATATAAAAGTATATTGTTTACTCTCCCTGCAAGAAGCCATACTTCTACAACACGTTCCGTCGTATCCTGCAAAATTATTCAAAGAAAATTTGACTCCATAAAAGCTGTTTGTTTATAGCAAAAAAAAAATATTCCGATATCTTTAACCGTTCAGAAGTTATCATTTTTGCAACAAGAAATGCCAAAACGAAGCACTATGCTTCCTAGCAATCCTTTGAGGACCCTGGCAGCAACACTTTACGATAACCCTATAAATAAAATTTTTTGAAGTATGTATTTTAAAAATTTTTTTAATAAAATTTAAAAATTCTTTTTGTAAATTCCTTACTCATAGAATCATAGAGATGAAGAGTATTCTTTAGTTCACGAAAACCCCACCAATGTTTGTGCTCACCAGACTTTTCAACTAATTACTACCATTTTACATATAATAAATATCCCAATAAGTGCACAACAATCCATCATTTGGGGAACCCCTAAAGTGAGGTGGGGGCCTGGCGTGCTCCGCAATCTCTTGCTCCGCCTGTATTGATTTGTTGCTGACTTTACAGTAGATCAAATAACGCATTTCGTTTTTGGTTAGCTTACATAAGATTTTCTCTTTTTATTTCTTTTAAACCTGCAAAAAAGTATCAAAAAAGAATAAAAACGTGCAGGAATTCCTATTCGTTGTAGTTTTCATTTTTCGCTGCATGCCGTTTTGTATAAAACGGCAAGAAACAACACTTCTTACGTAAATCTTTTTTTCTATTTGAGAAACTTTTTCTGCTTTGCGCACCTTGTGTGTTTGAGTCCAAGTATTTTTGTGTTTGTGGAAAATTGCACTAACATTGACGCAGCACTCTACATTCCATTCAAGTGAATTGTCTTTGTGGTTGGATTATCAGCTAGTTTCATGTTTTTGCTGTCAGTTGTTTGGCCAGTTGCATTTACTCTATGATTTGGTTGAAGCCAGAGTTTATCCATTTGAGCTATTGAGCCTTCTGCTTGAAGGTATTCTTTAAGTATTGTTAGTTAAAGTGCTGTTCTTGTAATACAGGATAGTACATTTTATGTTTACTGTCTTTGCAATAACATTATTTTTTTACCAAAGGCTGCAGTCCAAAAAATTGCTAAATTTTATTCTCTGCCAGTTGGTGGAGAATAAAATATGTGGAGGTTAAGACTAAGGGGCAAAACTTACACTTTTAGTTTTTGAGATAAGCAATTTAAAGTTAAAGGTCTGTATTGAATTGCTAGCACATTCTGAAAATGAAATGATTTGCACTCACAACGCAGCTATTCATTTCTGCACTTATATTAGCTTTACACCTAGCTCCCGTACATGTACATATCTACATATGTATGAACATATGTATGTATGTAGGTGGTTTATCTATACCCTGCCTGTAAAGTCTTTTAATAAAACTGTATTATCAGCAGTAGAAATTTTATGATTAGAGAGCAAAATAATCTTATGGGCTAATAAGTAAACATCATTCGAATCATCTCATACATATGTATGTACATATATGCAAATGTAATTTCACTTTCATTTCATTTTTGTGAACTTTCAAAGCCAGCATTTTAGTCAAGAGGGCAAAGCTCTATTGTAGATACAATGAATAGAAAAATTAATTATTCAAAAACAAAATATCTTAACTGCGTTAGCACTGGTGAGATAGGAAACTACGTTTACGACACAAGCGTTTTTTTATAGAAATTTTGTAATTTTGCAGTACGCAATATGTTAACACAGTTTGTTCGATCTATACCAATTTTCAGTTGTCCGGCGCAAATGTGCATGTTTGATTATTTTAATTTAAAAATCTTTTGAGTCAAATTTTATGGTGACTGGTATTCAGTATCCTTCCATTCTTTTCCGGTCATTTTTCAAACTTTTCTATTAGAAAAAAAGTACAACAAAATTTAAATTGGTTCTTATGAAATAATTCTACATATGTACATAAAAAAATCACATTTTATATCAGATTTCTGAAAAATATTAATAGAACTCATAAAAATTAAAGTCATAATGACACAGATAATTTACACTATTTTATTTTAAAAGTTTGAGCTTTTCCTATAAAAACACCCTGAAATATAAGTTTGATTTAAAGACAGTGCACATATTTATATGTAGGCCAAAATGCTACTGCACATCTTTAAATACTTTGTTCTTAAATATTACATAAGACTATCGATCTTTCAACACTAACAGTGAATCAAATGTCTTTATAGTTATTAAAATATAATTAAGTTTTAAATTAATAATTGAAACAGTAGCAACCCTTTTTCCGTCAATTTTTAAGTGATGTGCTGAGATACTCGTACGTTCATACATATCTGTGGGCATTTGACATCTACAGTAATAATTCAATATAGCGTAAAGCTAAAAACAGAATTCGGACGTGCGATTTTTCTTATGTGTGAAATCGCACCAAAAATTGGAATTTGTTCTATTTCTCTGCGATAAATTTTGCTAGTGTCACTACAAACGTATAGGAAAACTCTGGACGAAATTGCACGTTCAAATTCTATTTAGCTCTTAAGTCTTGTGTTGAAGCAAAAAGCTTATGCTGTATTGAATTATTACCGTAGATCAAAAAAGGTTGTTTTATCAAATGTCCACAGATATGTAGTATATTGCTATGTAGAAATACGTTGGTTGCAATACAAAAAATAATGACTTTGACCTAGTTTATGAATTTTACCAACAATAGCAATACATAATATACAAACAGAAAAAATTACGATAAAGATTTCCAACGCCAATTCAACTTCAAAATTAATTCAAATTTTACTTCGATGTTAAATATTTCACTTAAAGCAATTAAAATATAAAAGGGAAAACCATTTGGTTTATCTTTTGATAGTAAATAACCTATCAATGGTATATTTAATTGAGCATTTAATTTTTGAAGCATGGTATATACATAGATTAACATATATTAAAATAAATGAGTACAAAAAAGATGCATTAAACAAATGGCAAACTACACTCGTCTATACATATGTTACATATGTACGTGTTAAGGCTCAATGTGCCCAAGCTCTGAACTACCGCACGGCGAAGCTGATCAACTTAAGTTTTCCTATTCTGAATATTGTTTTTCGATGAGAACTGAGTAAAAATTAAAAGGTGTAAACAAATATATTTATTCAACAACACTGAACAGTAAGCTCAGTAAAATAATTATATTTGTTTTCTGTTCCAATAAACCAAAAGAAATTACTTTTCGGCGATCTCACCGATTTATTATAATATTTGCGGTTGTTACTTCGCTTTGACTCGCCAAGAAAGCTTGCAAGAAAAATGGAATATCAATACGGTGACCATCCGTCCCGTATTTCCCGGGACAGCTCTGAATTTCAATATGCTGTCGCGATATTTTTTAAGAAATACGGGACGAACAAATGTCCCGTATTTGTCTCGTATTTGCATATTAATTTATTAAACATGCCTAATGTAAGTGTCTGTCCGATTCAAATGCTCCCACGGAAAGAGTTTTTTCAATAATGAACAATGTTTGGACGAGCGAAAAAGCCCAGCTAAATGTAAAAACGATTAAAGATATATTGATTGTGCAGTGCAATAACAATTTAAGTTGCCTTGAATTCAAAAATTATTTAAAAGAAAACCACAAGATTACTAAAAAGATTTATTCCGTCAATAAGTATTGAGTAGGAGTTATATTCGGCAAAAATGTTTTTTTAGCATCGTGGATTTAAAAGACCACTTTATTTGATTTTTTCTCTTTTAGCTTTACTAAATAAATATATACATCCGTTAGTTATTATCTAAAGTTTGGTGAAGACTGAGTCATTATACTTATTTAATAAGAAATTAATGTTATAAGACTTTAGTTTTGATTTTCTTACGTTGTGAAGACTTCATTATTGTTCAGCATTTTTTAAAACTTGCCTTCAATAAATAAATCATCCAGTGTAATAGTTTTGTTATTTTTGGCTGTTTGTGTGTTGTTGTAATTTTCACTTTTTTGTTCCGAGCTTGGCTGCTAAAAATATGGTCACCGTAAATATCAAATACGTTACAAAAACACAGATAAGCAACAGAAAATAGAATTTTTGCTTTGCTTTTTTTCACTTTTTGCTTGGGTTCTCAACACGTCTATGAATGAGAGAAATAAGTACATCAGGCTTGGACATTTACATATCGGCTTAAATGTCACTGATGAGTTCGCTTAGCAACAGATGAAACTAGTATCACTGGCTTTACCTCCATTTTTCGATGACTAAATCTTTATTTTGTGTAATTTTATTGGTGTTGACATACACAGTGCTGAGCAGTAAGCTTAGTAAAATAATTATTTTAAAAATAGAAAAAGCAACGAGTAAGCTCTCGTATAACATTAATTTTTTAATTCCCATAAATTTTTCTCAAAATATCTATGATATAGCATCTTCTGTTTATTATTATTTTTTTATTTTCAATCAATCCTAAGAATGTATCTGCTTTCATTTCGAAATTCCCGACATAGCTTTGGAAAATATCACACAACTCATTCAATTGGACTGATGCGCGCCTTCATAAAAAAACTCATATTTTCTAGATATCATAGATATTTTGAGAAAAATTTTTGTGAATAAAAAATTGATGCTTAAGCAAATTTATTTATGATTTCTTATTTTTTTCCATAAAACTAAAGCATTTTTAAGGCCCTAGGTGTTTTATTGTATTCCCCATAGAATTTGAGAAATTTCGTTTCAAATAATGTTCAAAAACGTCACAAAAAAAACAAAGTGTACAGTTATTAAAATAATTACTGAGATACATATATACATATTTCTAACTACAGACTCGAGTCTAAAATTGACTATGAATATGTCCTAATTTTTTTTATTATTTTTCTAGTTACTGCCTCGATTATTGAGACTTGTGCTGTTGATGTGCTTTATTGTTATTTTGCTTTCACAAACCATAGATAGTGCAAAAGGTAAGTTTTTGAATGATTACTATTTTTATTTTTTAAATCATTCCTTATAGTTGGGGCTCTTATATTTTTTTTGGGCTGACAAAATTCTTTGATCTACAAGTGCATACCAATTGGGATAGTAAATATGTACATATATACATATGAATTTATATCAGAAATATTACCTTGTTGAAATCGTTTTATTTTGACTTATTAATTTTACGTACACCGTTTAGGCTGTTATAATTATGTACATGCTAACATTTTTTAAATTATAATGCTTTCATACATTATACACCATATATGAATAAACTTTTTTCATGATGAGCAGTGTCAGAGATATTGGATACAACTTTTCAGTTGGAAGGGTTTAATGCTTGAATATTGCACAAAATTACGACTTTACTCAACTTAGCTTTATTTATCGGACATTTCCTAATACATCAATTTCTTCTTAGCCTTAAAACTCGTAGGTTTAGAAAATAATGTTTTTTGATTTCCATACGTTTTTGATTTAGTGGTATTTATAAATGTATAGGAGTTTTATAGGGTCAATTTTGCAGTTTTAATTTATCGCAGTTTGTGTCTTAGAATCTAGTTTTACTTTACACGTAGTCTAAACGGCCAATTTTGGACATTTAATTTTACCTAGTGATTTTGACAATTGCTTGCAAACGAAAAGTATTGAGATAAAATAGATGTGAATGTTTTTTCTGCGTAACCAAAAATTCACTTTCCACTTCCTTTCTAGCTTTTGCATTATCTTCCAAACTGGTCTTTCCGTTTACTTACACTTGATGATTGCTTTTTTCAAGAAATTGGTTTCAGCACTGATGAAACATATGTGCACCCATATTTAAATTTTTTTAATTTTTTTTGTAATGTTATAGTCTTTCTTAACAAAAATTATTAAATGGTTTTCATCCTATCTCCTATAGTTTTTGAGATATTTCGTTTCAAAATGTGTTCAAAAACGTCAAAAAAAAACAAAGTGTGTGTTTATTAAAAGAATGACCGATATATTTTCTTTTTTGGTTTTTTGGAGAGTAGTCTCTTATAATTCAATATATGTACCTCGAGTTAAAAATGACCGATTGGAGAAAACATAATACCAAATGAAAGTTAATTAAATTACCTACAACCTACAGCAACTTTGCTCAATATTATAGGCTAAATGAAAAAAAAAAATATGGTGGAAAACATATTTTCTTCTGTCACAATTAAAATCGGGAAATCACTAAATTGACGAGAAAAAATCTAAAACGCCAAGAAATCGTTTTATTTTGACTTATTAATTTTATGTACACCGTTTTGGCTGTTATAATTATGTACATACTAACATTTTTTAAATTATAATGCTTTCATACATTATACACCATATATGAATAAACTTTTTTCATGATGAGCTGTGTCAGAGATATTAGCTTATCATTATTTACGTTTAGATAATTTGTTTTACGAAGAAAACAACCTGCTGCTGAAGAAAATTCGTGGAAATGTAGCATAGTTATAGACAATTAAGTGAAGGCAACAGAACTCATTTTTATTCAAGTACATATTTTAATATTTGGTAAAAATTAGTTTTATTTCAATTGTATTTATTTGTGAACACGAATTTAAGTTGATTCGCTATCTCATCTTATAACTTATATCCACTTATAACTATGCTTATAGCTTCTAAACTAATCACTTTTTCTTTTGTCAGCGCTTGAATGGGACCTTATCAGACATATGTAATTTTAAATTTAATGTAAAAAAATATAAGAATCAAATTTTCATTTATTGTATTAAAAATAGTAATTTAAACTATTTTAAAATCAAATTTTCAATGTATACAAACAGCAAGTAAAAGTACCATACATGGCATACGACTGTATTATAAATGATTAACTCATTTATCTATTGTAATTTTCCGGATTCGTTTGTTTTATGAGAAACCACTTATAATTGCCCATCATGTTGTCATTCCAAGGTCCCTGATAACGTCGCTCCTTACATTCTATTTGTTGATGAAAACGTTCACCGTGCTGATGTCACTGACGTCGCCAAGGTTTGGGGAAAAAATCTAAGTGGAAATGCAAGAATGGATCTTCAATAACATGTTTATGCCTTTTGTAAGAATGACAAAAATGGCGGGCATGACAATAGATGAAATGAAATGAAATTAGAGTATTGCACTACAATTTTTGTATAATTCTTGAGCAAATCATAATTAAATTCCTCGCATTCCGTGCTCTTATTGTTTCCAAAAAACAATGAACCGAAACGACGTCTTGGCTGCTCTTTCATCGTTTGACAATAGCATTTCGAATTCTTCGTTACGGAGTAGTTTTTTGAATTGTGGGCTATGTCTTCGTTTATTTCTCCCTGCGTAAGAATACAAAAATTGTTTTAAATTGTATGAGAACGATTTGCTTTCTTTGTCTAGGGTTTTGATGAAGTTTTTTACGAGTCCCAGTTTAATGTGAAAGGTACACAATCATATTTTCCATTTCACGAGAGCCTCATATTTGACGTGGTATATGCTCATGATAACTTTTGAATTACAACAAATTTTCCAGTCGTGTTCTTCATATTCAATGTATTTCAACAATTTGGTAATTCGATAAGCAACCTCCACTCATTTACGTCGTACAGTTGGCCTAGCTCCTAGAATAATTCTTAAATGTCGTAGCAAAAGAACATGTTGTCTTCCATCGCATAATATTTCACGTAAGGTTCATGCCAGTTTCGGTAGTGCGTTGAAGAAACACCTTTAGCGAAGAAGTGTCGTTCTTTCAAGCGATATGCAGGCAATTCCATTTTTCCTTTGATAAGTTCTCGATCTCTCATCACGCCGCTCAATTCTTCCTGTGTCGGAAGTGTTGACTTTTCTTCCCCTTCAAAATCACTGTTAATTTTTTCTGATGATAGTGTTCAAACAGATTTTTTTTTCTTTTTTGTGAAATCTCGGATACGAAATTCCATCTGAATACGGAACTGAAAGCCTAAACCCATTATCTGAGTTTTTTCGGATAGTCCCATCACATACTTTTTACTCTTTTTGCTTGAACATAAATAGCAATCAGTAACATGGCAAAATGGCTTTTATGGGTCGTTAACGCACAAAAATACTCGCGCTCTCTTGCTTATTTTAAAAGCTTTTTGACAATAAAATTGAACAAATTGAATTGCTATAATTGAAAAAATCCCAAATGAAATAATGTTTAAAAATATAAAATAAGACCCAAGGTAAAGCAATGATATAATCTCCAAACAAATAAATGACATGTTTGGCCCTTATTTGATTATGAAATAACTCCAAATGAAACAATCCTCAACAATAATGAAAACATCGGCCGGAGGCCGCCGCGAAGCAGGTGTTGATAAACCATGACCAAAGACCGCCTACTTACCTTAACTTTTATGTGGGTAATCACTTTTGGTGCAAGCACCGCAAATAAATAGTTACACCGTTAAAAAAGTAGTTAGTCAAAAACTGCATATATAGTCAAAAGAAATTACAGCCAAATAAAATGAAACTACCCCCGAATGGGATTGACTGAAATAAACCCTCACTGAAATTTCATTGGGGTTTATTTCATTAGGAGTTATTTCATAGTGAAATAATACCCAATGAGATCGAATAAAATAGACACCAATTTAAGTGAAATACTACACTACTAAATTGAATGACACGAATTTTTGTAACTTCCCTAAATTGCTCATAATTTCATTATTTTTCCCTGAACTTTCTTCAGGTGTGGCTTGTTTTCTTCGTAAAAGAGCCATCATAATTTTTTTTCTTGTCCCTATAGTGATGTTTTCGACTTTAATTTTGACAGAAGAAAATAATTTTTTCCGCATATTTAATTTTTTATCGTCTTAACTGCCAAGCCAATAGACAAAATTGGCTACCAAATTTGTGGGTAATTTAACTATCTTTAATTTGTTATTTTATTCATCCCAATCGGTTATTTTGAATTCGAGGTATGTCGCATTACTTATAAGAGAATACTTCATAAAGAAACAAAAAAGCAAGTCAACAATAATGTATAATGGCATGTCGAACTGAAAAAAAATGTTACATTATGTAATTAAACGTTAAATGAACTTATAGCCAGTTAGTAGCAAACAGTCATAAAGTGTGTAGTGAAAATAAGCCCCTATAGCCGCCCCTTTTGGGACCGCCACTAGTGGTGAGAATTATCTTTTTATGGCACCTGCACGGTGTTGGAGGAGGTAAGCCATGAGTCCCAGCCGAAGGCCGCCCACTTACCGTAACATACTAAAATTTTCCTATGCTAAGCTGGTTCATTCTAACAGGCTTCGTATGAACTAATTTGGCCTAGGATAAACTAGTTTATCCTAACAGCTAGTTTGGCCGGTAACATATGTACACATATATATGTATATATATATATATATATATGTATTTCATGTTTTTTTAAATGCTTTCGTTTTTTTAAATCAGCTAAAACCAGAAGAAGGCTGCGTCGTCCTACTATTGCACCTGGTGTTATATCCGGATCTCAAGAAAATATTGTTTCATCGAAAAAAATAGCCGAAGCATCTGTTGATATTGCTGAAAAGCGGATTGATCAACAAACATCTTCAACAGCCACACGCACACGCGTTCGTTCTAAGACGAAGCTGCGTAGTAGTAGTGGTTCTGCAATAGCCGGTGGCGCTTTAGTTGCAAGTGGTTCCTCATTAAAGGGAAAGAAAACCAAGGTCGACGATGGCGGAAAGAAGATTGTATGCTATTACACAAACTGGTCACAGTATCGAACAAAAACCGGCAAGTTTGTTCCTGAGGACATACCCGCAGACCTGTGCACACACATTATTTTTGCCTTTGGATGGCTAAAAAAGAACAAATTAAGCTCCTACGAATCGAATGACGAAACAAAGGATAATGTTACAGGTTTATACGAACGGATGATGAATTTGAAAAAAGAAAACTCTAAATTAAAAGTATAAATATATTTTTATCAATAAAGATGTAAGAAACGTGCTTTAATAAATTTTTTCTAGGTTTTGTTAGCTCTTGGAGGATGGTCCTTTGGAACACAGAAATTTAAGGAAATGTCTGCTACACGTTATACAAGACAAACTTTTATTTACTCCGCTATACCGTTTTTGCGAAAACGCGAATTTGATGGTCTTGATATGGACTGGGAATATCCTAAAGGGTCAGATGACAAAAAGAACTTTGTACTATTGCTTAAAGAATTACGAGAAGCTTTTGAAGCAGAGGCACAGGAGCTAAAGAAGCCACGATTATTGCTTACCGCTGCTGTACCCGTGGGTCCAGATAATGTTCGTGGTGGTTATGATGTACCAGCTGTAGCAAGTTACTTGGATTTCATAAACTTGATGGCTTACGATTTCCATGGAAAATGGGAACGTGAAACAGGACACAATGCACCATTGTACGCACCTTCGACAGACTCTGAATGGAGAAAGCAGCTATCAGTAGATCATGCAGCTAATTTGTGGGTCAAACTTGGGGCACCTAAAGAGAAATTAATCATTGGTGGGTTACGTTCATAAATGAAAATGAATTTCGTTGACACATTGTGATTTATATTATTTAGGAATGCCTACTTATGGCAGGTCGTTCACTTTATCCAATACGGCTAAGCACGGTCCAAATGCGCCAGCTACTGGTGGAGGACGAGAAGGTATTTACACAAAGGAAAGTGGTTTCTTAGCGTACTATGAAATCTGTGAATTGTTGCTAAATGGTGCAGTTTATGTATGGGATGACGAAATGAAAGTTCCTTACATGGTTGACGGCGATCAGGTTTGTTATATTAGTGTAGACTGTCTAAAAGTTCTTAATAATTTGAAATTATTTGGTCAAGTGGGTCGGTTTCGATGACGAACGCGCTATTCGAGCGAAAATGCACTGGATTAAATCAAACGGTTTTGGCGGTGCTATGGTATGGACAGTTGATATGGATGATTTCAAGGGTGAAGTTTGCGGAGGAAATGTTAAGTATCCACTTATTGGTGCAATGCGTGAAGAACTTTTGGGTATATCGAGGGGTAAGGAAGTCAAAGATGTTAACTGGACTGAGGTTGCTGCCACTTTTGAAGATTTGGAAGAGGTAAATGAATAAATGTAACAGTTCTTACGCATTTTTAAATTCCTTATGATCATTTTTTATATGAAAGATTGAGAAACCGGAAGCTATACAAGTTCCTGTTGAAGAGATACTAAACAAAGTTCGTAAGCCTTCTAAAAAACATAGGATTAAGGCTGGTCTTGTTTCGATTGAGCAAAATAGTAAGTTTAATAAATTCATATGTATTGTTTCAATGTGTCAATTTTGTTTGCTTTTTCTTGTTTTTAGAGAGGCCTGCACAGGTATTTTGTTATTTGACCAGCTGGTCTGCTAAGCGGCCAGGAGCTGGAAAATTTGAACCGTCTAATGTTGATCCAAAGCTATGTACACATGTAGTTTACGCATTTGCAACACTGAAGGATCACAAGCTAAGTGAAGCCAGCGATGACGATCCAGAAAACTATGAGCGAGTTATTGCTCTACGAGATGCTAATCCAGATCTTCAAGTTCTCCTTGCCATTGGTGGATGGGCATTTGGCTCAACACCATTTAAAGAACTAACATCTAATGTTTTCCGTATGAATCAATTTGTCTACGAGTCCATTGATTTCTTACGAGACTATAAATTTAATGGACTTGATGTGGATTGGGAGTATCCCAGAGGAGCGGATGATCGAACTGCATATGTCAATCTATTGCGAGAGTTGCGTGTTGCCTTTGAAGGTGAGGCCAAGTCTTCTGGCTTGCCGCGATTGCTATTGACAGCCGCAGTACCCGCATCATTTGAAGCTATTGCTGCTGGCTATGATGTCCCGGAGATATCGAAATTCCTTGACTTTATTAATGTTATGACGTATGATTTTCATGGACAATGGGAACGTACTGTAGGCCACAACTCACCCCTGTTTCCTCTTGAATCTGCGACTGGCTATCAAAAGAAGCTAACTGTCGATTTTAGTGCAAGAGAATGGGTCAAACAGGGTGCCCCAAAAGAGAAGCTACTTATTGGCATGCCGACTTATGGACGCTCCTTTGAGTTAGTAAACGAAACACAATATGACATCGGTTCCCCAGCGTCCGATGGGGGTAAACTCGGCAAATTTACAAATGAAGTAGGATTTTTAAGTTACTATGAAATTTGTTCATTTCTTGCGGCTGAAAATACAACCTTGGTGTGGGACTCTGAACAGCAGGTTCCTTTTGCCTACCGTGGCAACCAGTGGATTGGTTTTGATGATGAAAGATCGTTAAAAACAAAGGTAAGTGAGATAATAATAATTGCTCAAAAATAGAAAGCATACGAAAAAAATGTACTGTCGTTGCAGACAGAATGGTTAAAAGAACAAGGATTTGGTGGCATTATGGTCTGGTCCATCGACATGGATGATTTTTCAGGAAGATGTGGTAGCGGAAAGTATCCTTTGTTGAATTCATTAAACGATGAATTAAAGGGATATAAGGTTAATTTAGAATATGATGGCCCCTATGAGTCACATGGACCACGTGGCGCATATACCACAAAAGATCGTAAGTACTGAGAGATAATACTTTTACGGACTGAATACTTTTCTTACTGAATTGTTCTTTCAATCCCAAAGCTCATGAGGTCACTTGCGCGGAAGAAGATGGACATATAAGCTACCACAAAGATTGGCAAGATTGCACACACTACTACATGTGCGAGGGAGAACGAAAGCATCACATGCCGTGCCCTGCAAACTTGGTATTTAACCCACAAGAAAATGTATGCGATTGGCCAGAAAATGTTGAGGGATGCCATGTGCCGACAGAAGCTCCTGCCTAAAGAAGCAAATCTGAGTTATTACAATGTATTTGAACAGAGTACATATGTATAACTAATTTCTTTTACCTAAAAATGCTTTCTGCGCTTGATGTTAATATAATGAAATTTTCAGTAAATAACTAAAAAAGTTGATAATTCTTAAGATACATACATTAAACAAATTTTTATTTTTTATGAATTAGACTTAAGTTAAACTAACATGTATTATCTTGTTATATCAGAAGAGATTCCAAAAATGTAAAAAAACTTTAAAAATTTAGTCTGTCGTCAACTTTATTATACTTTCTGCATTCTATGCCAACTTTATTACTTTGTTATATGGGGCATTTCAGGCGAAGCGGGTAATGCAAATAAAGTGAGGTCATGAAATTTGTTTATATTCTGGTTAGTTATACATCTAGTAGACATAAATGTGTGCACACAATTTTATTTTCGTAAGAGGCTTAATTGCCGAGTTATGGGCTTCTGAAGAATTGTCGAAGTTTAAGAACTGTCATTTTTGAACGCTGTTATTGGAATCAAAGAATTTATATTAAAATATAAGCAATAATTTAATTTAATTTTTTAGTCAAATTAGAATTTTAAATTTTTTTATGCATAGAAACCCGGAAGTAAAAATTTCAAATCAAATTTTAAGTAACTTCGACATAATATTTTTTAAATATTTTATTTTTAAAAAAAAAGCCTTAAGTATAAGAAGAGCTGAGATTCAAAACCCACCAAGTCCAAAAAATGAAATTGTGAGATATCGTAGGAGGGGACGGAAAAAAATGTTGTCTACAAGCCTACATATTCTAAATTTAAAAAAAAAAATTTTCGCTTCACAAACTTTTGATTGGGAAAATTTCTGAAAATTTTTTTTTATCGAAACCCGAAAAGTCCAATTTTTCATTAAAAAAATTCCGGAAATACTTTCATACATAAATACATACAAATTACTATTATTATTTTTCAAAATCCGACAAGTCCCTAGGTTTCAGTTTGAAAACCCGCCAAGTCCACGTTTTCAATTTCAAAACCCGCCAAGTCCACATTTTCTGTTTCAAAACCCGCCCAGTCCAAACGTTTTTTTATAATAGTCCTTTTAAATAAGGTTATAAAATGTAATGAAAAATCAGGATTTTAATAGTTTTTGACAACTATTTCAATCAGTTTTTACTATAGTTAAATTCAGTGGTATACATTTTTTGCGTTTTTCTCCTTACGCAAAATATGGACTTGGCGGGTTTTGAATCTCAGCTCTTCATATAGATGTTTCACAAAAAAAAATTTAACGTGATCGCTATTAATTGAAGTCCTTAAGAAAGTGTCAGGTCCCATACAAAGTACGGCACGTAAGCACTTATATTCATATATCTCGTAAACTAATGTAGATCATATTAAAATTTTTTTAGCATAATATCGGTATATTTTATGCTATATTTTAAAGTCAAAATAAAAAAAAATAAAATATTTTAAATTCTGAGATGAAATGTTCACTTCCGGTTGTCCTTAAGGAAAAAAATCAAATTTCAAATCTGATTTAATAATTGAAAAGCGCAGTAAATTTTCTATAGGAACCACAATGTTTAATATTTTATTGACAATTTGTTAAGTTGGAAAAACTGATTCCGAAAATCCATTCTTCCTATTAAGTCAATTTTTAGAAGTCCATAACTTGACAAATAAGCCTTAAATAAAAAAAATTGAAGTGTTTACACCTTCTAGAAGTACAATAAAGCCGAATATGAAAAAGTTTCAAAATCTAATTTTTTGGTTACTGTCCGCTTCACGTGAAATGACCGATATGTTGTTTTTTTTTTAAACTTTAACAATAATTTTTCAAAATATTATCTAACGATATCAAAAAAATAAAAATATATAGAAGCATTCTTTTATATATAATACTGTGATAACTATTAAATATCGGAATTTTATATATCACGATATTTTCGTCGTCTTCACGCCTCATTTGTTCCGTTCTTATTATTCTAAAAGCATTTCCAGTGGCATGACACACAAAATTTGAAAAGTAAATGCAATTTTCCAGTAAAACAATATTTTTATGTGGCTTTATTGAAAGCTGTAAAAGAGTGCAAATTAATTTAAATAATCAATTATGATAAATTTTTACAGATGCACAATCCAAAAAAATATCAAATTCATGTAATTCTAGAAAAAGATATAATTTGAAAAGCTTACAATATTTAATGAAATTTTTTTATCGAAAACATAGCTTTTGGTTCTTAAAAAAAAGATTGCACTCAATTGCAAATATAGATTTTTCAATTGATTTTTATAAAGATGGTAAAGTTTTTTGTTATTACTGTAGTGAACTACATCTGGGAAGTAAAATTAAAAAATTTATCGCATTATAGCCAAAAAGAAATATAGTGCTATATAAAAAGATCGGTGGTAAAACTTAGAAGTTAATAGAATTGCCTAAATTTGAAGGTCGAAGTCCTTGGACATATAATAATCCATTTTTGGGGTATTGCTAATAACCGCCTTTAATTTATGTATTTTACGACACAATTACTTTTGAAAATTTTAATTTTTCCTTCATAAGATGACGATGCAATAAAAGAGATGAGTACCTATATTTCTTTGTAAAAGTATCGTTTCTAATAATTCTCTATTAAAAGGGTAGATTTGGTTCAACTGGCACGAGGAACGATCCACGCGCAGGACACCACCTGACGTGACTACCTCAGCCAAAAAAAAAAAGCTACCATCACAAGAGTTTCAGTTGAATTGCGACCAGTGTTACCATATTTACAGTTTTAACTGCAAATACAGTTTTTAAGACAACGCGCTGTTTTTTATTATAAAATTAGTGAATAAATTTTTTGTTTTTCAATATTGCAGGGCAAAAAAAAAGGTCATTAACTTTTCTCTGCCAAAAAGGTTTAATTTTACTAAAATTGTCTTCGCTTTGGAAGACTGTAGTTTTTTTTGGGAATTTGTAATTTTTTGCATAAAAAATTCTGGCAACACTGATTGCGACATAAAATTTCTATCTCATTTGGCTTCCTGTAATTTTTATCTTTTCTAATCATGAAGAATTGGTTTTATGGAAAAAAATGATTTAAATTAAAAAAAAAAAAAACTAATAAGCAAATTTCCATTTTTAACGTACGAGAAATTTCGATTTTTGTAAGGCTTAGTAAGCTTGAAAAATCGTAAGGCGAAGTATATCGAACTTAAGTAAGAATATGTTGAGAAATTACATAATAAAAGTTTCATCAGAAAAAAGTATTTGAGTTTCCACTTTACTTTCACATGCATAATTTAAAAAAAAGTTAAATAGTGAATTCAACCAGATCTGGGTACTTTTTTTATATACAGCCGAGTCTGGATTTAGTGAACACCTTGATATAGTGAACACCAAAATTTTTACATTGAGTACTCTAAATAGTGAACACCAAAATGTTTACATTGAGTTTTCTTCACTATTTAGAGTAATAGTGAACAAAATTTTGAAAGCCACTTTAAGCAGAAAGCAATAAAAAACACAAAAAAGCTGAGGCCAACACTACTGATTATGCTGGCATACTACCATTGGGAAGTGTACGCTGGAAAGCGGTCCAAAAGTCAATTTCTGAACGCAAGGAGCAAAATTTTTTCAATAAATATATGTAAATTTCTATTTTCTTACAAATTTATTCTAATTAACTCATTTACATATACAAATGTGTATTTTGAGCAAATAATCCGAGTTTTTGAACAAAAAATGTCAACCTTGATATAATGAACAACCTGGATGCTGTGAACAAGCCTTGCAAAAATTAGTTCACTATATTCAGACTCGACTGTAATTCACAAATCGTTTCATTAATACAGTAGAACCTCGATTATCCGTCAGGCACGGGGATGACCGCATGACGGATAACCGAAATTACGGTTAATAGAGAACACATAAGTTTCAGATCTTATATCCTAAATTCTGAGAATTTTTTCGTTGTCAATATACAAATACGCAAAATAATGTCAGCTTAAAATTGAACGCCAAACTAACAACATTCGAAATGTCCTCAAATCCAACAGTTAAATTTGTTAATTGTGATGAAGAATCTGGACATTGTGATGAAGGCGATGAAAGTTATTTATCTTACCGTCTTTAAAACACATTGGATGTAGTAAATTTCTTGCGACAAATTTTCGGAACTCAGGATAATTCATAAAAGCTTTTTTTTTATCCACCCTAAATATGTTCCTTATTTATCGAAACACTGACGAAACGAATACAATCCGTCGTATAAGTACCAGTAAATGAATCGCTATTTATTTATTTTGATAAGACGATAACGAAATTAACACATGGAATGAAATGTATCGTGATAGTTAACGTAGGTGACGGATAATCGAGGTTCTACTGTATTCCTAAATTTCCGTAAAAAATAAAAAATATTTTATTATTTGTTGAATCGCGCATAAGCTTTTAAGCCAATTTAAAAATATCAGATATAATAATATGCAATGTGGAGCTCAGTATAATAGGGATTTATCCACTATTCCTTTTAATCTAAGATTAATTCAGGGATTATTCCATTATCAACTGGGGTTTTTACCACCACTTTCACTTAATTTTATTCTTTATATAGGAGAAACATTAGAACCTTATATGATTTAAACTTTTAAGCGATTCGGTTTATAACGAAGAAACTGCGATTGTTAATTGATTTAAAAAAGAAAGTTTTTCAACAAGTAACTTCTGTTTAAAAAGTTACATTGATTCTCAATTTCGTTTAAAATGTAGTCGTTTGAACACAACTTAAAACAAATCATAAATATATTATCTAAGCATGCTATGTTGGCCCATCGAAAATAGTTTTGTGCTAGCAGAAACTTTTCTATGATCTCTTCAATTCCCTGACTGATGGATCAACTTTAACTTCTTTAATTAATAGATTGCTGTACGCGTTGCAAGAACCGCATTGGCCGGAACCACGGTAGAGAAACTTTTGGCATTGAAATTGGAGGCGAAGTCGCTGGTGCCATTGTTGTTGGTGCTTCGGTACGAATAAGGGATGGACGTCCTTTCAAAATTTTTTTCCCGACGTCAGAAGAAAACAGGTTTTTGGAGAAAACGTCAAAGGAATTGTCAGTTAGCTTACTCTTAAACGCTTCACTGCCTTCTCGTATCTTGGAGCGCAAAGCATCACCAAAGTCTTCGTTGATAGCAGTATCCCCAATGCTGCTAATAGTGTCTCTCAATACTTTTGGAAGGTTTTGCATGGCCAACCCGGATGCTTCTTCAGAGTGCTCTGAGTCGAATGACTGACGCTTGAAAATTGGCGCCGGCTGCAGCAGTAAGTTCGTGTTGTCAGAAAACCATGAACGATCCAGTAGAGGCGTAGATCGCTTGTGCTGTACCGTCTCTTCAAAGCGTGCGGGCTCCACTTCCTTTTTGTGTCCACCTAAAGGAGCAGGCCGTACTAACGTACTAGCGAAATCGGTAAACCAATCTAAGCGATCAACAGATCGTTTTTTAGACAACTTTTCAGCTTTAGAAGAGGATCCGTAAGACTGTTCAACAGAGCGTTTTTTAATTGATTTCTTGAGTTTTAAGCCGCCATTGAGCTTTTGTTCGCAGGTACCAAGTAGAGAGTTCTGTGCAGTAGGCTTATAGATTACCACCGTAGAGCGTTTGTTTCGCACTTCTCTAGCAATGGGCGGAACAATACTTTTACGGTCCGCATTCTGCTCAAACTGATAGGCGTTACGCACAAAGCGATTGCAGCTTGGACCCTGAATGAGAATCTCAAACGGGATCTTTAGCTTACGGGCATTACTCTGCATTGTTGATATACACTCGGTGTCTGAGTTGTCATCGTTACATTCACAGATGCATTCTTCACCGCAGTAGAATCCAAGGCCACCGCAATGTACGCAAAGAGCCTTACAGTTGTTTGCGTTCTTAAGCTCATGTTCTCGGTCACCAGACGCTAGCTGCCGAGGTGATTTTTGAGACGCAGCACTCACAATTACTAGTCCCCAAAAAGCTAACAGACCAAAAGTAAGAAGCCAAAATTGTTTGTCAAGAACTTGAGGAGAGACGTGCGTCTTTCTTTTTGCTATTGTCAACATGTTGTTGATGCTCGTACTTTTGCCACTTACTAGTGATATTTTTTTAAAGTGCTCACTGCGATTGCAATTGTTTTTATAGCAATATTGATATTTTGATGCAGCTTTAGGCAACTATTTCATTTTAAGTCGATTTGATAGTTTTTGTATCTGTTTATTTTGATTTTTATGTTTGATAACTGACTCAACTGAGTTTTTCATTTGAGTTGCAACTTTCTGGAAAAGTGCTGAATCGATGAAACGCGTCGTACGTATAAGTTAAAACTACAGTTATAGGGGCGACTGGATTCTTGAAACATGAATCAGAAACAAACAAAAAATACAACAACTAAACGTGATATCAAAGACTGTCGAGGCCAAAAAGCAATGCCCTACATTATACTATTCACAGTATACTTGGTCGTTTAAGTTGGCGGTATTTTTTGTGTTTTTAGTTTTTCATCTTTCTATACGTTGGTGAAGAAAATGTCTTTTTTCGAGATACACATATTTACACCTTAGAACTAGCGGAGTAACCCACCACGGGCACCAAAGGAATTATACTGAGCCCCTGACAAGGTTAGTACCAGTGATGATGGAGTGGATACAATTTTCCCTTTTTGAGATCTGTACTGAATTTTGAAAAAGGTACTATTTATAAAAATAAAACTGTTATGTTTTAAATGGTACCAAATAACGGCCCAAGTAGCATTCTCAACATAGAGAGCTCTAACTGCACAGTGCAGCTGTTTCAGCTCTGTCAGTGAGAGTTGAGAAAGATTTTATTACTTGTCTGGTCAGACGGAAATTATAAAAATTCAAGTTCTATAACGCTTAAAATCATCTTTCATAATAAAATTTGTACCTGTTTGTCAAAAAGCTTTATTATTTTGATTTAAAAACAGATATTTAAAATTTTTTCATTTGGGAACAACTTTCCATCAATAGGATCCATTTTCGTACAGTCAATATGATCGCTGCTAAGTACAATAAACGGTGTGATAAATTAATATTCAATCATGTACTTGTAGGGTCAAAATAAATACACCATTAAAAAAACAAAGAAAAGCTCAAGGTAACTTCTAGAAATATTTGCGTGTTTTTCAAGTAAAAAAAATTGCAGTTTGTTTTAGTAAAAATAATTTTGCAGAGTCTAGATTGCAATTACTGGTGCGGATTTTCGGAAAGTAGGCCTGAAAATGAAAATATGTTTAGAAAACTAAGCTTTTTTGTCATATGGCCGATTCTGTGCGAAAGTGGAAATGATATACATACCTACTATGTGTTTTATATTGAACTCTGCATATGATCTGGCGTATGTTTTTGCCTGACGTGTGTGAACTATTATTCCAGGAACCACAGGCTTAAATTGAAAAAATTAAAAAGTGTAAAACTTTTTTATTCTAATATATTTATTTTGAAATTTGTAATAACTCCTTCAAAGTCCTATGCGATACGATTGGAGAATAATTTCTCAATTTTTATGTGAAACTCATCTTAGATAAACTAAACCAGAAAATTTTTCACAAAACGTGCTCATTTTATATAAGTTGAAACGTTTTCACGATATTTAGGATCAACGTTGGAAAATTTGTTTTCATTTGGTCGGATACTAATTGGCCCCCTCTGCAATAAGGAACCTACTCACATTTCATCCGAATATAAGTTAGGCTCTCAATGCAAATCTACTCGTATCTTTCGTATTTTATTAGTTTCACAGAACAAAACCGGTTTTTACCCTCGTTCGGCCCTCTATTGAACCCAGTAGAATAATAAATGACCTCTATCTCTATTTCTACAATAAAGAAACCTTTAGTGACGGCACCCTTAATTTTTTTAAATATATTCATCTTCAATATTCAAGGCTTATACTAAAAATACAAATTTTAATTTTTCATATTGAGAAGGCAAAATTATCATCGATTGTTTATTTAAAAGTTCTTCTCGTATCTTGGAGCGCAAAGCATCACCAAAGTCTTCGTTGATAGCAGTCTCCCCAATGCTGCTAATAGTGTCTCTCAATACTTTTAGAAGCTTTTGCATGGCCAACCCGGATGCTTCTTCAGAGTGCTCTAGGTCGAATGACTGACGCTTGAAAATTGGCGCCGGCTGCAGCAGTAAGTTCGTGTTGTCAGAAAACCATCAACGATCCAGTAGAGGCGTAGATCGCTTGTGCTGTACCGTCTCTTCAAAGCGTGCGGGCTCTACCTCCTTTTTGTGTCCACCTAAAGGAGCAGGCCGTACTAACGTACTAGCGAAATCGGAAAACCAATCTAAGCGACCAACAGAACGTTTTTTAGACAACTTTTCAGCTTTAGAAGAGGATCCGCAAGACTGTTCAACAGAGCGTTTTTTAATTGATTTCTTGAGTATTAAGCCGCCATTGAGCTTTTGTTCGCAGGTACCAAGTAGAGAGTTCTGTGCAGCAGGCTTATAGATTACCACCGTAGAGCGTTTGTTTCGCACTTCTCTAGCAATGGGCGGAACGATACTTTTACGGTCCGCATTCTGCTCAAACTGATAGGCGTTACGCACAAAGCGATTGCAGCTTGGACCCTGAATGAGAATCTCAAACGGGATCTTTAGCTTACGGGCATTACTCTGCATTGTTGACATACAATCGGTGTCTGAGTTGTCATCGTTGCATTCACAGATGCATTCTTCAATACAAATTTTAATTTTTCATATTGAGAAGGCAACATTATCATCGATTGTTTATTTAAAAGTTATAAACAAATGGGAAAATATAATTATTAAATTTTTTTTTTATCTTGAATAGAAAGTATAGTCAATTGTTAACATGTGTACCAAATTTTATAATTTTATGTTAAGAACTTTAAGAGGAATCAGTTCTTAAATTAAACTTGTCGAAAATGTTCATTGCATAAAAAAGGTAGTAGCAATTGAAATTTTAATTAATCATTTGAGACAAAATATTCTATTGGTAAATACTTTAGAATCAAAAGTTTAGATTGTTATATAAAACTTTTAGTTCAGAAACAAAGTGGAATTTAGAGTGCCCACTTGATGTGATCTCAGTTATTATGAATATGTATACCTAAGTTAATATTCGCCAAAAAAATTTAATTAGTATAAAAAGTTTTTTAGGGAAAATTTTTAAAAATAGGTTGGGGAATTTTCAAAGTTTTTATCTGGGAACCCTTATGGTAAAGATTGTGCCACTCTGAGGACATATTTTAGATAAATGAAACCAAAAATAATAAAAAGCTTATGTTGTAAATTCATTACAAAAAGTTACTTTGTTGATTTTATGAGCAATAAATTTTGAATGTCAATAGCTAAGTTGCCAAATTCATCTAAAAGTGCCCTTTGTTACCTAAAGCTAACTAAATCATTGACTTCACATAATCATTGGCATCAGGGTCGGCAAAACATATCAAACTTGGGTGTCTTATAAACGTTAAATTGTTTTAAAGAATTGAAACTTCATTTTCGTTTTTATTTATTCATTATTCTCTTGTTAACAATAAAAACACTAATATGTACCTGAGTATAATTGATTTACAATTTTCAGCGTATAGAGAATATTAATTGAATTAAATAAATAAAATGGTGATGAGTGTCATGTGAATAAAAATACTGTAATCAATTAATATAAAAAATAAAAAGAAAGAACACAGGTAAAAATTATATGATAGTAAAATTATTTCAATAAATTATATAATCATATCAGTTGATTCAAAACTATAAGCATATTGTTAATTATTTATTTATATATTTATATTGTTTTCGATGTCTTGAAAGAAGCGTAGATGTCTTCCTGCACTAACGGCGGTCCTCATACAACAATATATGAAAATCTTTAATTTTTATAGTTTTGCAAAAGCAATAAAGTATTACCAAACCCAAAGATTGAATGTTGTCCCTCCAGTCGAACGCTTACACTGAGTATTATCCCCGGGTCCAGCACCCAAAAATGACATAAATATAAGCTGCTGCAACACTTTTGCAACTGCACTCTCCAATTCATCGGACAGTGGATGGGGCGAGCTAGTTTCCGGTCTCGTACCCTCATTGGAATATGATTTGGTGGTGAAACATATAAGTTTAGCTGAAGGCACCACGGTAATAGGGGCTGAACACATTCGATCAGGATGAATTGATTCAATAGTATAACTTACATGCATATGTATATGTTGAAAATTTTAAATGCAGCAAAAAAAGTAAGTAAGGGAATATTTACTTGCGATCACTTTTACTCATACTCCTTTTTTACCATCTTCAATTACATATTTTGACTTTATCACTTAGCGTAAAGCGCTTGCGTTGAAGCGTCACGATTTTAACACAAGAATCCTGACAAAGTAAACAAAAACGACGCCAAAAAAGAGTCGAAGGACGTTAAAAACAGATTTTCCTAGAAAAAAACATTTTTTGAATTAAACAACGTTCGTTATTTAGAATAGTGAAAATGTTTAGCGTTCGTAATTTAGAGACATCAATGGAAAAAAGCGCAATTTGAAAAACTGTCCATACTGTATTCGAATAGTGTCAAAAGTCAAAGGCCGAATTTCTATTTGCAGGAAGAAGACCCCTTTTTAGCAATTTAAAGTTATCGGGTTGATAAGAGGCCTTGAGGTTATTGTCAATGGGTTAGGTAAGGGGCAGGGGGAGGGTCACAGAGAAAAATGTGCAGAAGTTATGAAAACGCTGATCAATGAATAGAAATAACAATGACTTTCGCTAAGCTCAAGCGATATTAATAAATTATAGATTGTTGGAAAGCTACTTAACTATATTAATGAAACTAGCTGATGCCCGCCCGAGTTGTTGTGAAAGTGAAATTTAAATATTCCGTTGTTTTTTTTTTCATAAATATTCCATTGCATTGCCATGGAAAAAACAAAAACCAAACGCCCTCACACAAACACATTAACTTCCCTTTAAACGATTAATGCTTGCATACTTGTTTACATCTGCGAAATTAAGTTTTTTAATCAATTTGGAAACTTAATAACTTGATATTAAATATAATTATAATTTTATTGGAAATTGAGGACAAGTGTCTGAGGAATAAAACTATACAAATTTGATCAAAGTTTATCCAGTAGTTTTTGTGTGATGTTATGTGTTTCTTCTGTTTAATTTTAATTTTGTGTTAGTGATACAGTTGAACCAAAAAAAATTTTTGGAACTTTTTATATAAGCAACTGTTACATAGAGCGCTATAGTTAACTTGTTTGAAACAAAATGCGGTAATATGGCATATTGACGGAAAGTACATTGTTTCCACTTTATAAAAACCAATTTATTCTTCTATTTTTCAAAAATTAGAATGAAACTATTAGAGATCGCACAATTTTTAGCATTTTTCACATCCCACCTTTGTATGAGAAGTAGACGTGTACGTTAGAGGATTTTTTTTTTCTTATTCACAAAATTTTGTTGATTAACCTAAAACACATCTGTACCAAATGTTAGGAGTCCAGCGCTATTCTTACTATTTATAACCACCATTTTTGATTTTTTTCTCCAATAACTTGAAAACTATAATATATCTCAAACAATTTTTAACATTTTCGAAATGGACATTGCCAAGTTAATGGAAATTGATACCTATTTTCAAGAAAGTATTTCAACCACATCCGACCTTTGTATGGGAGATACGCGTGTCCGTGAGTCGATTGTTTTGACCAAAAGAAACAACAAACGAAATTTTCACAATCAAATTTATAAAAAACTAGGTCTTTAATTTTATCAGCTATAATTTTATTAATTGTTTTATAATAAAGATAATAAAACTCATATTTTTGTACTCAAAATCTATTATTATATTCATTCTGCGGAAACATAATACGCCTCTGAAAATTCCACAAAAAAAATTAACTTGAACTGAGTTAGGACAACTGGGGGTTCTTTTGTCAAAAGAGATTTTTGCAGTCAATTGAGAATATAATTTTAAATTATATGACACTTCATTTTTTTATTTTTTTTGAAAATTCCAAAAATTAAAATTAAAATTTTGCCTTAATCAACTACAAAATTAATTTTGTGGAAAGCTCAGACTCGATACCCATCGTCAAGCCACATATGTATGAGGGAGAAAATTTTAAGAGTGTAATCTCAAAAATTGGTTTGCCGGAAAAATCAAATGCAGTTCCTCTCCGTCAGATAAAATTTTAGTGAAATTCTAAGTGGGGTCTGATGTTTCCGCTGAATGAACATGTATGTAGTCTCCTAAGTTTAGAAGGACAAAACAAAAACTCATGTAGCAATAAACATAGTCTCCATTTCAAGAAAATTATTTATTTTATTTAATCTCTTACGAGAATTCAGCATAAAAAGCTTTCTATTAAATCGAGAATGCTAGGTTTATTATTTCATTTTATCGTCATCATGTTCACAATCAACGCCTTTTGCCTTTACCCTTCTTACTACCACCACCGCCACCACTTCCGGATGCTTGGGCCTGTGCTTGCGGTTGCTGATGAAAATCTCCAGATTTATTTTGTCGAGACTTCAGCTGTGGGATCCTACTAGCGATATACAACATAATGGACTCACGAGTGGCCAACTCAGGATTGCAGGGAGTGCCATCATCGTTGCGCATCTGCACGCGTATGCGTCCACGGAATTGCAGCTCCTAAATAAAAAAGATCTTTCAATTCAAAATTTTTTAATTTTTTGGAAAAAATTACGTTTAAAAAAAATTGGTCGAAATTTCAGAAAAATCATCACATCTCCAAAATTATAGGATTAAATTATATTTTTTATGAGACCCATATTTTTGATATCCATTCAGAGGTTCCTAACTTAACTATGATCAAATTGATTATGGCTATATCTCTAAAGCTAGATCCGACCGACATTTTAGTCATACTTTTTTTGCATTTAATCCCCTATTACTCCTAAAAAAAATTTTATTTCCCCAAAATGGAGCTATTTTTAAAAATTTTCCCTAAAAAAACTTTTCATAAAAATTAAATTCTTTTGGCATATATTAGCTTTAGCATATTTATAATGTTATCCTTAACTAAATTATTTTCTCCAATTTTTAACCATTTTCCCCACAAAAAAAACTTTGTTTGAAATCGTTCATTACATAAATAACTGCACACATTTTTGACTTTTTTCTCCGATATTTTTGATTTTTCTATATTGCTTAATGCTTAGCTGAATTTTATTTTTTTTGACTCAAACATTTTTCGGAACGGAATATCGTTCCATCTCCAAAGAGAATTTCCTTTATTTCAATTTTACATGTACTTCATTAAATTATCTCGAAACGCGTTTTTTTTTAGATACGCCAGCATCTCAGTGAGGGCAGTATACATCCCTCAGAAGCGAAACGGGCGTATCAAAAATAAAAAAAAACGCGTTTCGAAATAATTGATTATTTGTTTATGACAATTTTTAGAAATACATTTAAAATTGGGATGGAGGACATTTTCTTAGGAGATTTTTTATAGGTTTAAACTAAGATACTGGCATTCGGCGTAACTCATTAGATGTGTAATTTCTTAAGCTATGCGATGCCATAAGAATCACGAATATGAATTTTTTTGAGACACGCCCATTTCGCTTCTGAGGGCAGTATACTGATATGCGATGCCATAAGAATCGCGAATACCAATTTTTTTGAGATACGCCTAATTCGCTTCTGAGGGCAGTATACTGCATATACTCACTCGTTTCGAGATAATTGATATTTTGTTTATGTCAATATGTTGAAATACATGTAAAATTGAGAAATAGGTAATTTTCTTAGGCGAGTTTTTATAGGTTTGAACTAAGATACCAGCATTAGACGCAGTTCATTCTTAAGCTATCCGATGCCATAAGAATCTCGAATATCAATTTTTTTTCAGATACGCCTAATTCGCTTCTGACGGCAGTATAGGTGTTATGAAATAAGAATATGGGACATGATTTACAGAAAATTTTATAAGCTTTTATCTGATACTAGAAGTTATTTTGGAAAACTCACACATTTCGAGATACATAGGGGAAGAGCATGTACCTTGGACCGATTGTAACTTGGACCAACAGCGATATTTTATGTGTGCCAGCGTGTAGCTAAAAATTGTAACAGTACAATTTTCTCTATTTATGTAACCGATTTCAGCAACGCTGCACAAGAGCTTTTTTCATTTACGTTCTATCGTCAACTGAGGAAGACGAAATTTTGTAAATTTTGTGCAAATTTTCAAGGTCGACTTACGTGTAATTTAGTTGTGTTGGGGAGCAATGACGAAATAACGGCACCCAACGTTTCTCATCAAGTTAATTATCTTAAAATATTATTATCTTCTAGGGAAAAATTGTTTTTGAATATTTTCCGAATTTTGTGCTTGGCTTGTACCTTGGACCAATGCATGGGCTGTCTTAATTACATAGTTTTCCTGTGTCGTCAAATGTATTACGAACTTTTTTCCGAAATATTCCTGTGTGTAATTTAGTTGTGTTGGGGAGCAATGACGAAATAACGGTACCCAACGTTTCTCATCAAGTTAATTATCTTAAAATATTATTATCTTCTAGGGAAAAATTGTTTTTGAATATTTTCCGAATTTTGTGCTTGGCTTGTACCTTGGACCAATGCATGGGCTGTCCTAATTACATAGTTTTTCTGTGTCGTCAAATGTATTACGAACTTTTTTTCGAAATATTCCTCGGAACAACAATTACGGTAAAGGATGTAAAGGTAAAGGAGGCAATTTAAAATGGTTTAAGGGGTAGATCTGCTGCTAAAAAGGACAAGATCGGAAAAGCAAATTTAATTCGCCATTTAGTTAAACTTTGATTATCTGGAAGCACTATATTGATATATCAGTCCAAAAAAACTATTTAGTACAGAGAAAAGAAAAATGTTGGTCTTATGGCCCAAGGTATAATGCCTTATTGTACCTTGGACCACTTTGGCATTCTAAAGAAAAACATATTTTATGTGGGTTTGGAAAAGACTGCGGCTTTTTGTATTCATGCCATCATAGCTTAAATATCAGTTTGAAATACAGAGGCGTCAAAGAAAAAAAAACAGCCGTAGTTTGGAGTCAGCAAATGATTGGGTCAAAATGGTCCAAGGTACACGCACTTCCGCTACATATATGCAAAAAACTCATAAAAAAAACATTTTTTCGACTTTTAACAATTTTCGGCACCATTTAGTACGAACAAAATTAAAAATAAGAATTGTCCCATCAATACTTCATTACCTATCGAACAACATTGTACCTCAGATGGTACCGTGAAAGCAATTGATTAAGATGTTACTTGTTTAGACTTTTATTTTTTTTGCTACCCGAAATTTACCCAGAACAAATTTTTTTCCCAAGCCTTTTTCCTACACTTTCCGTTTCTCTAAAATGTACCCGAAAACAAATTCTTTTTTCTAAAATTGCGAAAAAAGTCTCCGATCTGAGAACCCTAGAGTGGAAGCTAAAGTGTGTACATTAAGCTCTCAAAATTACACTTCCACATATTTAATTCCAACTATGTACATTCTATTTTGAAACATACCCTGCTCTTTTCCCTGCAGTACTGTTTATTTTCTACACCTACGCGTAGCTGCGTGACCGAAAGCACATCACGGATTTCTACATAAGTTGGGTGTTCCACGCAGTTCTCTTTGGGTAGTCTCCTTCCTTCTTGACGAGTCTTTTTGCTATTGATGTATGCTGGGTATAAACAAATCCATCTAAGAGGAAACATAAAAGCGATGGATGGTCACAGATCTGAGACAAATTAATTTTAACTTACCTCTCTACCTCACTGTGCTTCTTACTAGGATGCCAATCTGTACGAACTGGGGCTGCAGCTGCCATGATTAACAATATTTTTCTTCCAATTGAAAGCTATAAAATGTTGACTTGACACGTATTGGCATGAATTAACTAACATAGTTGGAGCGATAGATGGTGCCTCTTTTGCTATTTGTGCTTCTTCGCGAACTGTCAAAATCGAGCACAACAAAACGTTATAATTTTGGTAAAAAAAAGAACATTTTGTGCAGCGACGTAAGTGTGAATAAACTTCGATTAAAAGTGGATTTGTGTAGTGTTTACTTTTTGTTTAGAAAAAACCAATATATTTACTTCTAACTGGACTGAAATTTTGTAGCTTTTTTTGCAATTTTGTCCCAGAAAATTGTAATTAAACCGAGATGCGATTGTGAGGAAAAATAAAACGAGACAGCATGATATTGCCTATACGTTGGAGTAAGTAGAGCTTTTTTGAGCTTCCATTGTGCATCTTGCTCCAACATATAGAAAAAATCATGTTAACTTGTTGTGTTTTTCGCGCAATCGTATCTCGTTCCAATTGTGTTTAGAATTTTACTATGGCCATTTGACAGATAATGGACGCCAAACGACAGGTATGGCACTTAATCTGGCTGATTGGCAAACAGCTGTTACAAGAAGTCTGTTTTAGAATGTTTACAATAAAAATATGACAGAGCCTCGTTTGCCGTTCGTGATCTGTCTCACAACATCGTGTTGGTTGTAGAGTTATTCGGGAAGATAATTGAATAGTGCACTAAAATTAAGGAAGTGAAAATTTTTGGAACTAAATTTAAGCTATCATAAGAGCCGACGCAACGTAATATTTTACTTTACGGTTATCGTTTTACTATTAAATATCGGATACAAAACTTTGTTTCTTTAGAGAAGTCGTCTATGCCTTTAGTGGTTAGAAAGTGCACTGTGAAATATGGATGAGCTGAACGTTTTTTTGGAAAAGACGAGAGATCAGTCGCAGCAGAAGGAGCAAGATGAGGCAAGGAAATAACCATAATAAACATTTTGTCTGCAAGACGAAAGCTTTCGGTGTTCAAAAGGGCTTGTTTTATTACATTAGTTTTGATTTAAAATATTTAGATTCTCCTACAACCCTTTGCCTACATACAGCAGATTCCAGGCAAGCAGTTTCGGTCAGAGCTGGCATTGGCATTTAATCACTGGCTGCGCATTCCGGCTGAGAAGTTGCATCAAATTGGAGAAATCGTTCAGATGCTGCATAATTCTAGCTTATTGTAAGTTTAACATAGCGTTGAAATTTTTTTACTTCCGCAATTTTATGGCAATTACACTAATTTATCAACAGTATTGATAATCATTTCTTATGTAAAATGATGCTCTAGTTTTAAAACAAAGGTAGATTTACTTTGACTCCCATTGCCGCATTTTTTTAAAAGGCAATATTGAGGTAAAAGCAAATAAAAAAATAAAAAAAGTGTTACTCGGATCAAGTATCGGATCGTAGTAAAAATAGCTTTTGTAAAAGTCATAATAAGTTGGTAGCCCCTGAACGGATATCAAAAATATGGGTGCCATAAAAAAGATAATTTAATGGCCTACAATATGTACATTTACCATTTAAACGGGAATAAATTAAGCTTTCTAAAAATAGTTTAAGAAAAAAATGCTCAAAATTTCAGAAAAATCGTCATATCTCCAAAACTACAGGTCTTGCCATTAAATTACTTCTATATTTTTGATATCCATTCAAGAATTCCCAACTTATAATGATTTTTACAAATGCTATATCCGAAACTTCTGATGGTTGTATCTCTGAAACCAGATCCGAGCAACAGTTTTTGATTGCACATTTAATATTAAAATTGAAAACCAAATAAAAAAACTTTGGTTTAGTAAAAATTGGCGAAAGGGAGCTATAGTAAAATTAAGCCAGTGTTAAAGAATTCGTTTCGTTTTCAGTTTTTAAAATATGCAGTTATAATACATATAATCCGGGTTAACACTTTAGGCGCTATTAATAGAATAGAAATGTTAAGCTTGTTTTATTTTTGGGGAAGTTTAGAAAATTATGATTCTAATGGCAAATTAAGTAAATAGTGGTGGTCAGTTTCTCAATTAATTTTAAAATAATGTACATTAGAGTAATTAAATTTTGTTTTTGTTATAAACAGGTTTAATAGTAGCAGATATGTGTGAAAGAAAAAAAAAAAAAAAATTTGTATCAGCCTAATTTACATAAATACCAGCCAAATTAGTTTTTAGGAAAAACTAGTTCATACCATGTAAAGCGTGTTAGGATGAACCAGTTTAGCCTAGAATGATTTTACAGCTCAGGGCTTACATCCTCCAATATGTGCAACACAGGCTTTTCAGCAGCCTTCGGCCGCGGTTTACTATAGTACTTCCAACACCGGTGTGTTAGCGAAGCTCGTGTTGGACATAAACTTATTGACCGGAATCGTAGCTGTCTTCGACACAGTATAGTAAACCGCAGCTGAAGGTGCTGCGAAGCCAGTATTGGACATATTGGAGGATGAAAGCCCCGAGCTGCGGCCGGAGGCTGCCAACTTACCCTAACATACTAAAATATCATGAAAATCGGGAGTGAGGCCGTTAAAGTAAATAATTACTTTAGGTAATCCTAGGCTAAACTGGTTCATCCTAACACGCTTCGGATAAGCTAGTTCGGTCGGTGACATATTCACAAAAAAATTAAATTTATATACATATATCAGTCATTTTGTAAATAATTACACACTTGGTTGATTTTTATCTTTTTGAGCATTTTTTGAAACGAAAAACTATAGCAAATAGGATAAGAAACGGGTAATCTTGAAAATGATTTAGCTACTATATAAGAAAAATTTAAATAAATTTGTTGAAACATTAACTTTTTTATTTAAAAACAGTTCTCCAAATATCTTGAATAGCTATCTTTTTATTATTATAATTTTTATGTGTTATTCTTCAATCAGTCCTAATAATGTATGCGCTTTCATTCCGTAAATCAAAAATGCGAATTTTTTTTTGAAAAGCCGACATTTGGTTCAAATTTATTATTTCGCTTATTCCGACGATTAAGGACTAGATTTTACTACTTCTATATTAACTATATTTGGGTTTTCCAACACACATCCTTCGCAAATACAATTTTAACATTAGTGCAAGGTAAATATCGTCAGCGATACTATAAAAATGCGAATTTAGTATTGATATTGAACATAAATATTTTAAATTACTTCAGATAAGAAGACAAAATCAAAGTAGTCAAATATGGGTTGGCTTGCTTCCAAAAATAACTGTCTTTTTACCGCAAGTATTTATAAGTATTGTAACGAAAAATGGTTTCTCATCGTCTTAAAAGAGATTGGTTAAATACTAAAGCATTTCCAAATATCTAGCCCACACAATAATAAAAGTTTCTATAAATATTTCTATGTACGTCTGAACTTAAATTTTATGAATTTCCGTTTATTGTTTACAATTAAGTTTTCAATATCTCGTTTGTTCAAAGTAAACATATCGCACACTTGCTCCAAAAGAGGTACAACTCAAAATTTTTTTCCGCTTGTAAAAAAAATTTTTTAAGAAAAAATAAATTACCAGAAAAAAATGCTTAGAGGTTTTTAAAGTTCCGCAAAACCTGAAACTTTGAGTTGTGACATATGTATTATTATTAATGCATATACATTAGACTGACAAAAAAACTAACCCCTTTCCGAGGGCCGAAAAAAAAGAGTATGCTGTATAAAATCAATTTTCTATCTGCAAGAATTTTAATTTTATTTATTTTAATTTTGGTTATTTAGAAAATTTGTTTGTTTACATTATCAACGGATGGTGAATTTCTAGAATTTGAATATAGTATATTAACTGTTTGGTTCTTTAAATAGACAATTATATGTACCAATTGAACTTGCATTTCTAATAATGTAAGTGCTTTGATTACAATTACATTCAATAACTTACAAAATCAAAATTACACATGTATCATACACATATACATGAGGGTGATTCAAATTTTTTCATTTTGTTTTTTTAAGGTGTTGTTGCTTAAAATCTTCTTTTTGTTTTTTAAATAAATTTAAATTAAAAAAATAAAAAAAATAAAAAATATTTTATTGTAAAATCAGATAATTTGAATTTGCAAATCCAAAGAACAAAGGGTTTTGATTTTGCAAATTTTTTCTTTGATTCAAAGGAATGAATTGTTGAATTCCACAAATTTTAATCATAGAATTGCAATTCTTTGATTTTACCAATCTTGTTTTTTCTGTGCGATTGACCTCAAACTTGAGCAAAGCGTTGTCCTATCGGATAGTAAATATGTATATCCCAAAATATTTTTCTGTTCCTTCAAAAACTGGCTGAAGTAGAAGATAATTTGTTACCTGGACTCTGCATAAATCTCAGTTGAAGTGCTTTCGATAGATTTTTTAATGACCTTTCGAATGGTCGTAATTGTTTTTCGAAAATTTATTTAACCTTAATTTTTAAAAATCAAAAAAGATTTTTTTTTTTGAAGAGCGATACTTTTGAATTTTTTTTGATACTCTAGAAAGAAAGCGAAGGCTTTTTCACATTAAATACGTTAAATTCTCGAGAACCTTTTTTTTTATTTTTCGTGAAAAAACTCATTGCTTTTTGCACCAGCAAAAGCAGTGTTGAGTTGTTCAATGTGTAGTGTCTCAAAAAGTAAAAATAAACACTTTAGATTCTAAAGTTCAGAATATCAAAAGTATTCATCTTTAAAGAAAAGTTTAATTCGTTTTTGATTTTGAAAAATCATTAGCATATTTTAAATTTTTCGCAAAATAGTTCTTTAGAAAGCACTAATACTAAGATTTTTAAAGTGCACCCAATAGGACAATTCTTTGACCAAGTTTGATCAATCATTTATGTTCGACTTTTAATTTAGGACATTTGACATGAAATGCGTCATAACTATACAAAAATTAAAAGCTGTCCGTTCGAGTCCACTTACATAACTCACGAGCGGAATGACGGATCTGCTTGGATTTTGTTCTTGTTTTGTTATGTCTGTAAAAAGTTTTTAGCCTATAAAGTTTACAATATTCAAAAAATATTGAAAAATCGCGTAAAACCGATATACCGATGAAATTTTGTGTCGAGAATGCAATGTTTTCCAGTAAGTAAATTAATTTTAGGCAGGCAATTATCATTAAACTTAATTAAACTAGTTTAGTGGTAATTGAAATTTTTAATTACCACTAAAATTATTTAGTAGTAGTGAAACTTTTTCAACTATCACTTAAGTTTAGTGATAATTGAAAAATTTCTATTATCACTAAACTAAATTTAATGGAAATAAAATGCATGAAATATATAAAGCACTACCCCCATGTCTGCTTAAGTTACAGTTAGTGCAGTTATATTTTTTAGTGCAACATTAAGCATACAAGCTTTAGGCCTGAGCATTGAACTTATTAGGAACTAGTTCAAGTCTTAAGTTTAGAAAGTTAAGGAAATTTACTGAAACAAAATTATATACATACATACATACCGCAAGGCCGGTACTAAATGATGCTTTTATTGAAAATAAGCTGAATAGTTTTTTTTTTTAATCCTATACAAAGAGGATTTAGCGCAAAAATACTTCAAAAACGACCTTCCGTAGTCCAACAACATTCATCACCTATTCATTCACATATCATTTTAATGAAATATAGTTTTTCCATACAATTTACATGTAAAACTAAGAGGCTTCGGCGCCACCTTATAAAATTGAGGTACAGAGCTGAATTTTCGTGAAATTTTTCTTCATATCATTAACGTACATTTAAGCAACAGCACCTTAAAAATAACAAAATGAAAAAAATTTGAGTCAGCCTAATCTATATATCGGTTATTCTTTTAATAAACGCACACTTTGTTTTTTTTGACGTTTTTGAACATTTTTTGAAACCAAATATCTCAAAAACTATAGGAGATAGGATAAAAAACCATTTAATCATTTTTGTTTAGAAATACTATAACTTTATAAAAAAAATTTAAATAAATTTGTTTAAACATTAATTTTTTTAATTAAAAAATTTTTTCTCAAAATATTTTCAATATAACACCTTTTGTTTTTTTTTTGATTTTTTTATATGTTATTCCTCAATCAATCGTAAGAATGCATGTGCTTTCATATCGAAATTCCCGCCATAACTTTAGAAACTACGAATTTTTTACTGATGCGCACCATGTTTTTTCAACATAAAATTCGGCATAAAATTTTTTTTGTTTTTTTTTTGTAATGTTATTTTTGCGAAAGTATTCGTTTGATTCCGACTGGGTCTCTTGCATATTTATTTTTCAAACGAACCAGCGCATAGGGATCAGCAACTGCACGGCGCGCGGGACGAATAATGGCACGTATCGTAGTTCGTGACCCTTGGAGGGCAAATGGCCAACCCTAACTTAAATGACCCTTATAACATTTTTTTATTGTAACATTTTTTAGATACTATGACGTCATATCATGATTTGCCGCCCACGGCCATCACTTTTTACACCACACAAACCCCAGCAAAATTAAATATTTTTAATTCGAAATAAATTCGAAACCTCTGTTTTAATAAAATAATTTTAAATTTACTAAAAAATTAACGAGCCCACCTCCCCATACTAGCGCTGGTAACAAGATAGTTCTCGTATTTGCCCTAACAAAACATAATTTGCTTAGACTATAACAATTTTTTTCAGAATTGATGATATTGAAGACAATTCCATACTTCGCAGAGGTGTTCCTGTGGCGCATTCCATATATGGTGTAGCAAGTACTATCAATGCGGCTAACTATGTTTTATTTCTGGCACTGGAAAAAGTGCAGCAACTTGGACATCCAGAGGTAATACAAAAATTAATTAAGTATGATAATAAGTAAGCTAAAAGTTCAGATTGTAGCTTAACCCTAGAAGGGTAAGCCTAGTAAATTTTACGACTCCAACTTATTTTTTTTTTTTCATTACATCCAATTAAGAAGAGTTTGAAATCTGAGTGTTTGGTTAGTCTTTTTTTGTTTATCAACTAATCTACATAGTGTGCCATGAAAATTCAAAGAAATGCGTTTTCAAATGTTTTGTTTTGAGTTTGCAGTCATAATTTTTTGACGTTTACCCTTAACGTAATTTTTCATAATAATTCAAATCAGTTTCAACATCTACAGTGGCGAACAAAACTCTACGCACGACTCCTTTTTCTTAAATTTAACAAGTTCTGTAGGATTAGAAAGAAAAATAATGATGCAGGTTTTTTTTAAATCTTATTATTTAATAAAAAATAACAAAAAAGTATACTACTCCAATAATAACTTTTAAAGTTATTCAGTTTTGGAAAAAAAATGTATTCGTGATGTAAAATTACCTCAAATATAGCCAAGTACCGTGCTTTTGCACTTTTAGGTTAGGATATCTCGAAAACTTGACGTAAATGAGCAATTCTGAGCTCGGATTAAGATTCAGTGCATCAAAGACCATAAGGTATGCTAGGTCTGGTCTCCGGTTTAAAAATTTGTCGGCCTGTGTATTTTTCGTAACTTTTCTCTAATCTCTAGCTTAGGTGCTTTTTAAAGTACAAAGGAGAAGTGTTTTCACACATACTTGAAATTTCGTTAACTGCATTTATGTATGCTATTTTTTCATTGTTCTAGCAAAATATTTTGTAACGTTTGCCTAATATTTAATACATATAAGTATTTATTGCCTTATAGAGCATCTAATTAAGTTTTTTAATAGTAAATATATATAGATAGTAAAAACTTTTCTCTTCAGTGCAGTTTTAGTATGTATCCAAAAACTTTTTTTGATCATCAATCAACAAAAAATGTTCATTGGATAAATCAATTTTTCACTGCTTAAAGGAAGTTTTTTCACCACTCATGAGACACTTATAACATGAGACACTATAAATAAAGAAGATTTTGCCATCTCAAAAATATTTTTGGTCAAATCACACACACTTTTTACTGAAATTTGGAGTGGAATCTATGTTTCGTGTTAAAGAAATGAATAATAAATTTTTAATTGATTGCTTAAAAATTATTATATATTAGAATTTGCGTGAAAAGCTTCTCGGTGTAAATTAATTTAAACTGATTTTTGCAGGCAACTAAAGTCTACACTGAGCAATTGCTAGAGTTACACCGTGGCCAAGGAATGGAAATCTATTGGCGTGATAGTTTTACTTGTCCTTCCGAATCAGATTATAAGTTGATGACAGTGCGTAAAACTGGTGGTCTATTTATGCTGGCTATTCGCTTGATGCAACTTTTTAGTGATAACAAGGAAGACTTTTCCAAGCTGACGGCAATTTTAGGATTATATTTTCAAATACGAGATGATTACTGTAATTTGAGTCTCAAAGAGGTGCGTATAACGTTTTATAAAAATTAACATTTGGGTAAATAGCTCTAAGATTCGATCCCGGACTGCCAGCGGAGTAACCCCTTGGCTACACATATAAAAATTTTATGGTGCGTGTGTCGAAAACCATAGTTTGACTTTGAGTTTTTAAATTTTAAAAACCTTGAATTTTTTAAATCCGTTCAAGTATTACGTAACGCAATTTTTGAAGATTTTTGACCCTCCCCCCCCTCTCCTTAAACGGTACGGTATCACCCAAGTGACCATGTTTACCTAAAAGTCACAATTATGTTGCGCAAAGTACTGGAAAGTCATTTTAACGACTTTTGGTATGTTTTAGTCGCGTTTGCGATAGTAATAAATAAAACAAGTGCGTTACGTAATACTTGAACGGCCCCTTAGCTCCTTCCATTTTGAGATTTTAATTTTCTTAATTTTATTTTTAAGGAGTTAACTGTTTTGAAAGTATCGGAAGTATCACGCTTCTTTGACTTTTTTATGTTTTCTTTTCCCAGAGCGCTTGAACATAAATTTTCTCAAAGTAGTGAAGCCACCAACAACTTTTTATTGACTAAAAATTATTTATGCTAAAGTTTCTATTTAAACTTAAAAATTATAAAAATTATTGTTGACATGAAATTAAACTTTCTGGTTCAGTTCAAAATTGACAATTGTGGGGCTTATTTCCATGTATAAAATTTAAACGAAGACACAGCTCTGAATTTATGGCTACTTCCTTAGATCCAAGGCCATTTTAGTTTGATGTATGAAATATTCTTTAAAACTAACGTAATAGAATGAATTTAAATCCATCAGGAAATACATATGTTATAAACATAACCAACTATGTAGTCAGTAAACTCTAGCCACAGCTCTAGCTTATTTTTACAAAGCGACGACCGTTTGTGGGCAGTTTGCCTACATCTCTGTATACAAAGTTTAACAAAACAAAGAGATATTGCCTACATCATCGCTTTAAAAGTGACTATATGTGTGGTCAGAGGCGTACAGTCGATGTTGGGCGTCCGGTAAAAAAAATTATTTCCCGCCCCTATCGAAAAAAATGTTCGTGTTTTTTAACAAACATTTTATTTACCTCACTCGCCCGGAGTGGCCGCCCCCTTCGCCTCACTCTAGGTATGCTACTGTGTGTGGTGAGTGGCCTCTATATACAAAGTTAGTAGATAGCAAACAGACTGCCTAGATTTCTACATAAAAAAAAGTATACAAAATGTTAGACAAACAAAAATTCTCTTATAAAAACTTTCCCAAAGCACAAAAAATAAATCGAAATGGGTCTTTAGAACGTTTGCCTAGTACGGAACAGGGACTTCTTTTTAATTTAATTCCACTACAAGTTTTTATTTATAAAATAATTTTTATGTAGCACAATCTCGTTCCTTAGCTAGCTCGGCTATGGAATATTGATGCCCTATTAGACAAAATTGAACTGTTGAAATAAAGTCGGGAAATTGATGAAAGCAAAAATAAATTGAATCGATGAAACATCAATACAAACAAATTACACTAGTTTACACTAAAAATTAACCATTGATAAGAGGTTGCTTTCCTTATGTATTTTTTCAGCTTAATTTGAAAATGAAAACCAATTCTTTTTATGGTTCAGTTTTTGAGATATTGTGGTTTTTGATTATTTCGACCTCTTTTCACTTTAAAATCCATATCTTGAGCCAGAAATGTTCAATTTCATTGTTCTTGGTATCAAATTAAAAGTTTCAAACTCAAGATATGAATTTTAAAGTGATAAGGCAGAAAAAAAAAATGAAAAACGATAATAGATACATATCACTAAAACTGTACCATAAGAAAAATTTTAATTTTAATTTTCGAATTCAGCAGGAGAGTAACCTCTCATCAAAGGTATATTAAAAAAAAAATCATTTTGTAAGCTAGTGCTACCTTCTGTCGAAGAATTTTTGGAGTACTGTGCTTATTTTCCGCCGGGAAATAAGCTGTTGGATACAAAGAGAGCATAAGTACTTTTTTGTAACACTAACATATGAAATACTCGAGTTCTAATACTTAAAATACTGGTATTTTAAAAATTTTACAGCTTATTAGTACGTGTACCATGACACTTCAATGCCAGTATCAATACCGATATTTATACTAGTAATTGAGTAATAGGTACGCTTACAACTTCGAATCAAACAACAAAAAAATTAAGTTGCATATGTTTTATTTCTTAGTACACTGAAAATAAAAGTTTTGCTGAAGATTTGACTGAGGGTAAATTTGGATTTCCCGTAATACATGCAGTACGTTCTCAACTGCATGACAAACAAGTTTTGCGTAAGTTTTAGACTTAAGTTTCTGAAACGAAGTTGTTTAGTTTTTACTCAACCTTTAGATATATTGCGTCAACGTACCCATGATGTGGAAGTTAAGAAGTATTGCATAAACTTATTGGAGAAATTGGGCAGCTTCAAATATACTCGAGAAGTATTAGAAACGCTTGACAAGGAAGCAAGAGATGAGGTAAGACATTGCATAAGAAGCTGTTAAAAAATAGTTCCTAAAATTCACGTTGTGAAAATGAAATGATCAATAACACTGTAAAACAATTAAAAAAATTTCAGTAACAGAGATTAAATATAAAACTTTTGATAGGTAATTTTGAGCCGATCATCTTTGATAAACAATGGGAGAAAGTCTAGTGGCCTTAATAAATTGCAAATAAAAATGAAATACACAAATTTTCTTTTTATTTTGATCTTAAAATCAAACTTGGAACTTTTTTAATCATATTAATTGCAACTTAGTAATTTTACAGATATTTTTTTAAGAAATATGTTAGAAATTCTTTGGTCTTAATTTTTTGGCAACACAAGACATGGCGGGTAACCCCGGGCGTAGTAATCAATGGTTGTGGCCAAAATGTTTCTTGACCTTACAAGCATCATAATAATGAAAATCTGAAGAATCTATGTAATCACCATCTTCATGAGTCTACATTTATAGCACTGAATTCAGTCTTCTTCAAAAGTTTCGCACATATGATGCATTCGGTCTCTTTGAATATTTTTCCTTCTAGCTAGATCAAATGATACTTAATTAAAAAAAAGACCTTTCTACTAAGTAATTTTACAGAACCATTGCTGTTTGTTAGAACAATATTATGACATTCAAAACTTAAAGCAATATCGGGGTACCCTACATTATCGTATTCCGGGGTACCCGTTCGCTATCATGCACCATTTTCAGAGGCAGCTTTTATATTATAAATGAAAATCTGTTATCAACTTTAAATGTACTAAATTTTCTACAACTTTAAACTATAGACAAGTACGCAAACTCACTTGTTATACTTAATAGCTTACAACTAATTGTAAGTTAGACAGGAGAAACGACAAATTTTCGCCGGGCCAAAGCACTCACCAGAGTTGTATTTGTTTTTACTCTAGAGGACATCAATTAAAATAAAGTCTTAGTTACATAACATTGATGGTTTTTAAGAAATTTAATTGTCCGGCGTTCGGGGCAACCCGACCTCCTCTACTTATGACCGGGTTTTCGTTGTTTTCATACAAAAACCTTTAAAATTAATATTTTCTTAAACTAATTAATGTAAGTTTGATTTTAAAAATTTAAAAAAAAATTTTGGAGGCATTTAAGAAGATGACTGAATTAGTTAAACAGCGCCAAGTACAGTTCCAAAATATATATTTCATCTTTGTCAATTTTGGTTTGTTCTACTGTGTAATGAATTTAGGAGGAATTCAACAGCTCACAATTTTTTCATTATACTATTAGTTCACGACATATTAACCTCTCTATAAGGTTTGATGTTTATTTCTCGCAACATAAAAAGCTTAATAAATACATAACAATGTCCTTCCAAGAACTCTATTTTTTGATATTAAGCAGCGTTTTTTTGCTTATTCTCTTAAACTTATTTTTAAAATTATATATAATTACAACGTTTTCACATTATATTAAACCATTTTGAAAACAAGACAAAAGACAAGACACAAGACTTACGCTGTATTGAATTTTAATGTACATAGATCGAAAGATCTATCTAATTATAACGTTTTCACATTAAATTAAACCATTTTCAAAACAAGCTAATGCAGCATAAACTTTTCGCTTCAACACAAGACTTACGCTGTATTGAATTATTAATGTACATAGATCGAAAAAGGTTGTTTTGTCAAATGTCCACAGATTTTATGAATATAAATCTTAATTGTGTATCCTAACTCGATGCGGATTGCGCATAAAAAATAACGAGATAAAGCTAATGCGTCTCCCGAGATCAGTACACTGCATTTTGCCAAATTGGTGACTCTTTTCTGATTGGTTTTAAGCGCTACTCGTTACTTTTTTTCTGTTCGCATATCAAAATTGGCAAATCGAATATCGGTGCGGCATACGTATCGTATTTGGGAAAACAGCAATTAACGCCCTTCCCAAAATACATATAATAAAAACTTGAGCTTTTTTTGGTCTTTAAAAAAAAAAATATAAAAGTAAATGTAACCAAAATCCTCCAACTGACGGCTTTTCCCAAAATTTTTCAATTCCTACAAGGCCCACGACTATGATATGCAATTACCGGATTGGCAACCCTGGGTGTCATAATAATCTAAACATGACGATACACAATACGCAGTCCGCATTGATTTAGGGTACACAGTAAAATACAAATTTGTTTAAAACCAAAATTATACGTATATTCATAGTCTTTGTGACGTAACGAAGCATTAATTAAAAACCATAATTAAGAGTATTTATATACTTCCAAAAGCAAATAAAAGTCTAAAATTGACGTAGTTTGCTGTAAATCTCAAAAACAATCATTCAGAATTAGAAGCTAAACACATCTGGGCGATATCGTCCAGATTTTTCCTATACGTTAATAGTGAGTACAAAATTGACACTACAAAATTTATCGCAGAGGAATAGATCAAATTCTATTTTTTGGTGCGATTTGACACAGAAGCTAAATCGCACGTCCCAGTTGTGTTTAGCCGTTTTGTCTTCATTGTTTCACAAAATGACAGCAATTGATAGAAAAATTCATTTGGATTAAATCTCAAGGACTTATCTATAAAAAAAATCAAAATATTACATCGTATCATTAGTACAGGAAAATTATAAAAAAGAGCAAATAAAGAACATCAAAGGTATTAAAGATTAGAAAGCTAAAAAGTTTCCAATCCATAAATATTAAAATATCCCTAAGCTCAGAACGAACTTTATTATTATCTTTGTGGTGTGTTACAACAGAAAATAAGTTATTATTGTTATTTTGAGCTTACCGTTCAATACAGTGAGTGTTAACATCAAAAGAATTACACCAAAGATTCTTCACTCCAATTGGCTTCCTTACAGTCTAAAGTACCTATCTTTGACTTTAACTGGAGTAAAATACTCATTTATTGACTGGAACTTAAATAATCATCCAGCAACTTTATCGCTCGATGTTGATTATAATCGTTTGAAACCCCAACACAGTGCTCAACATCGAGCGATAAAGTTGCTGGATGATGTGGCTATCATCTCCTCTATTGAATCTTGAGTTGTAGAGAAATATGCAATCTGGTTACGTAAGCTTGGGTATTCTCTCGATTTTTTTATTAAGCGCATTCATTTAACGTTAAATTGGTTCTCAAAAGAAAAATTTAATGCGGATCGCATGATTTATTTTGTGCCTGTTTTTCTCGAAATTTAAATTAAAATTCTTCCATTCGTCACACTTACATATATAAATTCAAAGTTTTGGCACCTTTCTTACAATACCTTCAGTGTCATATTGCCAATTTTCAATGTAAAAAGAGGCCAATTCTGATTAACAATCCGTGTTACAACAATTTTGCGGTGTAACAATGTGTTTAAGTATGGGCTAAATAGGCTGCAGCCTAGGGGCCCGTACCTCAAAATCAATATTAGAATTGATAAAATCGGAAAATGAGATTTTTCTTTTTCATTGCTGTTCAGAAAAATCTCTTTGTATCATTAACCGAAAACCCCTCCCCGTAGGACTCGCACCACATGTTCCAATGGGACCGCGGCCATAGACCCGTTCTTGCATACTCCTGAGTGAAAAGTATAAAACAAGTCAATTCTACTTAATTTTACAATCAAAACTTTCCAGAGTTGCTAGAAAAGACAGATACAAGATGGGCTGAATCCGATGTACTGTCTGGAAAAATTAATTTATTGTAGTAATGGTTCATTGTGATTAAATAATTGTATGGAAGGGGGAGGTCTGTCTTGAACACCCTATGAGTTAGAGGGTGTTTAACAAAGAATTTCACTTACAAACAAAGATTATCTCATAATTTTCAAAGTATGTAATAGAGCAAGCTATTCTAATAAAATGAGTAAACTTCATTTAACTCATATCGAAAATAGTATCTTTATTGCTAGTCGCGTTTTTAGTTCAGAACTATCGCTTTTTGAAGTAAAAATAAAAAATTGATGAAAAAAATCACAGAAAAATGTTTTTGAAAAAATATTCATTGAGTGGAGTAGCAGCTACCCACTTTGGCATTAATAGAGATAAATTTACATATGTATACCTGAAAAAGCTTACGACTCATGGCAAAACTTTGTGCAGTGAATTTGTGGGCAATAGTATGGTGCACTAAAATATGTAAAAGAACAACACATTTTATTACGGAATTTTTGGAAAAAACTGCAACTAAAAAAAAAAAATTTAAAAATATCAAATTTAAAAAAATTTATTTTATAAATAAAAAAAATATTTTATAAATATAAAATTTATTTTATAAATAAAAAAAATTCTTTTATAAATAAAAAAACTTGTTTTATAAATATTAAAACTAATGCTTAAACAAATTTATTCAAAGTGAATCATTTTTTTATAAAGCTTAAACATTTTGAAACAGAAAACATTTGAATTTTTTATTCTATTCCCCGTAGTTTTTGAAATATTCCGTTGCAAAATATTTTTCAGTCAAATTTTAAAATCTGCACTCATAACTTTTTTGCAAAAAATCGTTTGCAATTTAAATATGTTCAAAATGCACCTTTAGGTAAGTATTAAGTAATATATAAATATCAAAAACATCAGAGAAAAAAACTCAAAGGGGTGTTCAGTTACTTAAAGAATGACCGATATGTAGTAGGAAATTTGAAAAATAACAGACAGGCTAGTGCTTATGAAAGTAACAATTTTTATTAATTTATTATATATTTTTATATTTTGTTATTTTAGGTGGACCGTCTTGGACTAAATCCATACATGGATGCGCTTTTAAATAAACTTTTATCTTGGAAGGTGTCTGATAATCATGATGATCATTTGGATAATACACAGCAAAAAAAAAATAGTTTCAATTAACAGCCAAAGAGGCAAAAGAGAGAATTTCTTTTTCTTTTGCTGCCAAAATTAAGTAAATCTTAAAAGTTTAATTAAGAGTATATTTTCAAAACATTAACATTTTACACGATTTCCATATCGCATACCAGTACTCTAACACAATTGAATTCACGCAATTCATAACTTGTATAAAAAAATTTACGGGTTAATCGGGTCAATCGTAAAAAATCATTAACATATTCGGATTCTACGGAAAATTTCACTATAGAAAATGTTATCGTCATTCGTTGTGAAAGTTTTTAAAAAAAAATTTTTTTTAATAAATTTTCCCCAGTACAATTTTTTTAAAATCAGCGAATTAAACTTACTTTGAATTCCGCTTTTAAATCACTTGCACCTGAACACGCAGAAGGAATTAGAAAATTACTGTTAATTGATCTTTGTTTCCTCTCGGGATTTTTTTTAGTTAATTGCTATTGTAAGATATATGTAAGTGCAATCGTATAGTAAATAGAGGAAGACAAAAACTCAATTTTGCAATCAGTTTTCTTATCATGGCAACTGAATTAAGCGGTAAATTCTTTAAAGTATGTAATAAAATTTGAATATGATATTTAGATAGTATCAGATAAAAATGTGTTTTTAATTGACATTTTATTTTTCGGTCACGGTATAACTTTCTTGGAAATGCACATATTTGATATTACGCCTTTTCACATTATTAAAACAATTTTTGAGTGTCTTAAATATAAATTTTAATTGGTTATATCAATATTTTAAAAATTATTATTAAAAAAGATGTTAACATTTAATGATACAAATTCACTGCAACTTTCTGCACATACATACATACATAGCACACCACCTGTATAGTAATAAATATATTTATTATATAATGTTATATTATGAAATATTTACAAATAAAATTTAATTACAATAGTCTTTATTGCCCTTAACCTATGTTATTTAATTTTTTTTTATTTATTCATAAAAGTACATATTAGCATATGAGAATAGTATGTTTCTTTTAAATGCAATCAATAATAAATTATCACGATTTTAAATCACTGAAACAAATTTTAACTTAATGTTCATATTTTTGATCTTATATAATAAAACTTTTCAATCTTTAAGGGCGAACTTTTTAAATTCAAACGAGTTAAGCCACAAATAACAGATTTAAATGATATATATATATTAGAGCGGTTCAAAAAAAACTTTTTGATGCGTCAGTGGATTACAATAGCCCTATATGTCTAGAAAAAACAACCCATAAGGATTTTTATCAATTTTGAAAACTGTTTTAAGCTTTCGAAAATATTGATTTAAAAAATGGTTCGATCGAGGAATTCGAATCCGTGATCAGTTTTTCTTCTTCTTCTTTTTTTCTTATAAAAAAAATGAAAATTGTTAGAACAAAAATTAAAAAACGCCGATTTTCTACTTTCAAGTTGCAAAATCTTGATATAATATTTTACCGCCGATCTAGTGGTACATTATTTTTAATGTACCTTTATTTGCTTAAGAGAAAATCGTAAACCGCATATCAATATTTTCTTTCAAAACCAAGATATCTGAATTTTTCTAAATTAATAGACCTGAAATTATTCGATTCGGCGTTGACATACTATATACATATTAAGCTGATTCAAAATTTTTTTTGTTCTAAACAGCAATTATCGAAATACCGATTTTCTGCTTTCAAGTTGCAAAATTGGCCCATATTATTTTACCACCGATCCCGTTGTACAATATTTTTAATGTATTTTTATTTGCTTAAGAGAATGCCGGAAACCGAATATCATTATATTATTCCAAAACTAAGATATCTACATTTTCTGTTGAGAACCCAAGCGAAAAGTGAAGTAAATCAAAGCAAAAATTCGTTTTTATGTTTGTTTTTGTATCTCGTTTGATATTACACATTTTTTGCAGGCGCTTCGTCGCAAGCTTTGTTGGCGAGTCAAAACGAAGTAGCAAGCTCATATCGTATAATAAATTGTCTCTGATGAGTCTGCCTAGCAGTTAATGAAACTAGTATGACTAGCCTACTTTTCTTTTTAATGTATCTTCCGAAAGTGTAATTTTTTTTTGGTGTGACACCCAATATATACAGTAAGCTCAATAAAATAACAATGAAAACTTTTTTCTGTTCTGACAAACCACAAAGAAATAAAATATGTAGTTTAATAATACATTGTTTTATTGAAAAAAATAAATGAAATAAAATTCAAATCTTCGCTCTCGGGTTCAAAAGTTATATATGGTAATTATAATACTCTTTATAAGATACACAGCACATTAGTATCAATTACTTACTAATCAGGCTTAAGTATTTAAGATATTTTTGAGAAGAGTGTTCATAGCTTGTCAAATTTCATAGAGAAAAAATCGAATTTCTAGCCAGGGATTTTTCAAAAAAACTTCGTCTCAATATGTTGTTTCGTTCCGTTATGGCGTCGTGATGAAATTATTTTTTGAAAAAACCCAGGCTAGTGCACGTATGCAATATACAGTAGTTTTCCGATTTAACGAACATAATAATTGTGAGGCCAATCGTTAAATCGATTTTTTTGTTAAACCCAGTATTAAAATCAAATAGCCTATTCTGTTTGTTAGAGTGACGTAAGTGACTACAAATAGAACTTTCATCAGCTACTTTATAGAAATTTCGTTTTCCACCTGATCATTTTCAATATCATCAAAATAATGTGAAGTTTGTTCAACCCATTCGTTTAGATCGTTGACTGAAAATATAATTTGAAATTAATAAATAAGTTTATTGGAGGTCAGTTTCTTCGGCATTAAAAATTGCATTTTTTGACAAATCATTTATAATGGTTTCCTGAAGCATTTTTTTGAATGGTTAAACTCATTCGCTATTGGAAGAGAGCGTTTGTCGCTTTGCTGTAAATACCGTATGCCAAATCCTTTTTGAATCGAGTGCGCCATCCATGACTAGCATTCAAAATTCCTCCATACATATTTTGGTATACAAACCTACATATGTAGCTTTATGTTTCAATATTGTTCCAGTTATAGCATTGTGGCAATTTCGTTGTGACAAGAACCAGGAAAAAGTTTTTCTTCCATTCTCCGAAACTCGCCACTCTTAATTGCTTTTCAAATTTCACTTCCATTTCTGCATTTCTTAAAATGTTTTCTTTTGTTTTTAAAATGGTCAAACAGTGGAATCGTGTGGACAGCTTACTTAAGATCATTGACTTGATAAAACTTCCAGTAGATGCCAAGGGGAAGTTAATTCACGAAATAAACATTTTGGTTCATTATTATATACATAGATAAATTGTAGATCAATTGGTCGGAAAATAATGGAAAAATACGGATTTTCTATTTAAAAATTTCAAAATCATCCTATTCGCCACCGTAAACCGAAAATCAAAATCGTTTTCCACACCCAAGATATCTGCATTTTTCTAAATGAACAGAACTATCATTCTTCGAATCGGAGTCGACAAATATACATATTAGGATGATTCAAATTTTATGCGGTTTACGAAACAAACCGAATCTGTGAATATAATGCCGGAACGCCAACCGAAATTTCTATTTGGGTTTGGAATATAGATATATGTTTTATTCCACTCTTTTTATGATCAATACTAAAAAATGTACGTCAATTTATGATGTGGACGTATTAATATATACTAGAGTTCGCCGAGTGATTGAAATTCAACCATTATAGTGACAAAACAAAAAATATTTTTTCGTATTAAGAAACTGTATAACAAAAAGCGATTATATGTCACCGCTTCCGAAAATAAAAATCATGATATTATGTTTTCCTATCCATACCTCTATTCCTTCCTTAGAGTTCAATATAAATATTTCCATACTAAATTTCATCAAAATCAGTCGATTAGTTTGGCCTGGCGCTATCCACTTAAAAATAAATACCCTTTTAATGGTTCAATCTATCGCCATACCAAATTTCATCAAAATCGGTCCATTAGTCTAGCTGCGAAAACATATTTTTCTATTGGAGGCGTGGCACCTTCCACTTTAAGACAAGTAACTTTTTCAAAGCTTAATCTATCTCTGCACCGAATTTCATCAAAATTGGTCTATTAGTTTAGCAGTGGTAACATTTTTTCCTATAAGAGGCGTGGAACCGTTACACTAAAAACAAATTTCTTTTTTCAAAAATCAGTGTATCTTCGTACCAAATTTCATCGAAATTGGTGTAGCGACTAAGCCGTGGCAGCGTTTTTTCCCATTAGGGGTGGTGAAACGCCCACCTAAAGAACTTACAGTTTCTAATAACCTTTCTTTGAAGTTCAATCTATCTCTGAACCAAATATCATTGAAATCGGTCTGTTAGCTTACCCGTGTAAACATATTTTCCTGTTAGAGGCGTAGCACCGTCTATTATTGAAAAAAAAGTTAAGCGATTATGTTGTGTTGTGGCAGTTAAAAAGAACTATTTTGCCTATTTATGTACATATGCACATATATAGATATGTATAGCCATACACATGTATATACATTAGACCTGTCCAGAAATTTACGAAATATGAATTTTTTAATGCGCTGAAAGCTTATCTGTCAGCTCTATGCATTTAAATAAGATTTGCAAAAAATAAAGTTGAAAAATATTTGTCTTAGATTTGCGCTTTTCACCGGAAGGTCGAATTCGAATTTTTCATATTTAAGAAACAAAAATTTGATTTGACCGAGGGGAACAGGAGCTGATATTTCCAGTAAATGATAGAACGTAGTTTTCTAGCGTAAATTTCAAAAACTCATCTGCTGGAATGATCAGATTCTGTTCTCCTCCATATAATCACATTCATTATTTGAGTAAAACGTTGTGTGCTAGGTAAATTTTGCCCCGGAATAAATTTATAAGGCGTAATTGAGAAGTCTAAGTCTACGATTGGTAAAGCGACAAATACGTGAATTGAGGAAGTGTTGGAGATAATTGCAGGCACTGCTACTGACTATGCACGTTGGGAGAGTTTTGTGGAGGTCCCTATGCTCTGTGAGGAAATGAAAAATACAAGCGGATTGGGAAGTCTCTTAAATGTAGTTGCCTCTGACTAAACTATTGGGTTTTTTAATAGGGACGCCATAGCAGTTCATGTTTTATCTGTTATTTATTTTATTTTTTTTTTAATTTTCAATCGCTAAAGATATATCACTACGGCAAGTTATAGCATCGGGCAGCACGTGCCATTTATAAAACTGTATAATAAAAATGGATTATTCAGCAAAAAAATCATCTCCAACGGCGTGCCCCATTTTTTGTTGAACGGGTACGTAAACAAGGAAAATTGCCGGATGTGGGACGATACCAATCCACACGAGGTCCCCCAAGTGGTAATGCATCCGCAGAAAGTCACAATTTGGGCCGGCAGCATCATCGGTCGTTACTTCTTCGAAAACGACGATGGCATTGCCATCAGCATCAACAATCGATGGTAACCATTCTTGGCCCAAATTGATTGATATAGATGTGAAGGGCATGTGGTTCCAACAGGTCGGCGCTATGCGCCACACAGCTCATGCAATAATATGAATTCTTCTCGAGCGATTTCGATTTAGAGATCTTGCGATTTTACCCCGATATGACAAAAAGTAGCAAATGACCGGTGCCCTCCAAGTCAACAATGAGAATGCCATCGCTCAAAAGTCGCCTTATCTGTGCGCCAGTCATCGAAAATTGGACCTCTCGGATGCGCACCACCCAGCGAAGCCGCGACAACCGTTTGAACGATGTCATATTCCACACATAATATCCAGGGCCGAATTACGAAAATTGCCGCGTCCACGCAAAGATCAGATGCCCGCTCTCATAAGGCAGAATTATCTTTATAATTACACACAACTTAATGGGATATCCAATTATCTATAATTAAGGGCTTTGTTTTTTTTAATAACATTTATTTTATGTACGTTAACAAATTAGAATAACATTTCAAATTACGTCAGATGTGCTTTCTAATAAATTTCTGTACTCTGTTTGACAAGTCTCTTATTATTATAACAAAATTACCTGCACTTAAATTAGCATTTTAATATCTATCTATGTACAATATGTATATATAAATAAATTCCTTTATACCAATGTATTCTATATGATACTAGTGTATATATTTGTTTAAATATGTTTAGTATACACACCATTATAAAAATACAAAATAAAGCACATAAACATGATACAAACTGTCTGACTGTTCTCAGTTTGCAGCTTACTACATATCAGATTTAGATATTTCCATTAATTTAATCCCAATTAAATTCGCATTTTGATGTAAACATGCAATATTTGTTTTTCTGCCATAAGGTAAAGCTTAAAATTTACTAAAATATTGCACTTCTGCATAGTCATGAAACTTTGAAGTGGGGGAGGGGGCGGGTTAGACCAGAACTTGCGGCTGTTCCAGACTAATGTCAGCGTGACTTTACTAGCTGAGCACATGTCTGTGACGCGTATATTGTTAAATTTTGTTGCATTTTAAGCCTCAGGATAGATATTGTCATGTGGCAGTAATGCCATCTAATTAATTAACTGCGTTAACCTGTACGCTGTGGTGACGTCATTGAGCCAACGATGCTACTAATGTCGTTTTAAACGTAAATAAATGATATCATTCTCTGTTGTGATAACACTGTTGTTGTTAATGTGTTGAGTGATGTTGTTTTTGTGGCTGTGGCGATGCCAAATACGTTTAAAAAAAATGTTCTGGGTGTTAATACTTGAACTACGCCTAGCTGCACCCCTTTTAGTCATCTGATTTGGTTGTACTTCCACCTCGGCAGTCACATATTTAGGTCTGACATCATTTTCCGAAAGTCATTTAAAGAGCCATATGTGTCAGAATCATCATCATCATAACCGGCACCTCGAGAGCTATTGCGACTGTTTGCAGACGCAATGTTTTTGGTGGGGCGTGGCAAGGTAAGTGGCACAGGTAACAATTCAGGCATAACAGAATGGTGCGTTATAAGAGCTTGCAATGATGTAAACTCCTTCGTGAAACCCTGAAAAAATTTAGAAAACCTCAGGTTTAACTTTATAAAATACGGTAGAACTATATTAAACCAAACTACTTTACTGAACTTACTGTTCAGTACAGTGTCTGATAACACTAAAAAAATTAGAAGAACAAAAACTTCAAACTTGTTTCACCCATTGCTAAATGGAATCATCTTTAAGCCAATGTTTTCCTTTTTGCATAGATTTGTTGCGAACCCAAACAAAAAGTGATGTCACACACTGTACTGGACAGTAAGCTCAGAAAAATAATTTAAATTATTTTCTGTTCTGATACACCACAAATAGATTAAACCTTTATTTTGTAACCACGCGGTGTTCTCAGTATTAAGTAGTGCGCCACCTTCGGAGCCGGTGGTGGCACCCTCAGGGAAAGTGCAAAGCAGCCTTGCTTTGTGCTACTCTGGCGAACTAAAAATGCACCAGGACTTTGCCTTGAGAGCACTTCAAGTGAAATCTCACGTGGTATACCAGCCTGGAACCAAGCGGCTCCCTTTAGTTCATTCTGCTCCGCTAGACTGAAATTGTCGAAGTGCAGTGGGGCAGTTGGTGCTAACAGCTTTGGACTGGAGTTTGCTGTTGGAAAAAATACATATCACAAAATTCAATACGAAAGTTTTAGGTAGATTAATGGCGTACCACTACACGTTTCTCGCAAATATTTTCTTTTAAAGTTAAATTCGTTATGATCTTGAAGTCGGTGCATCGAATTCAGTGTTGGTAGTGCAGTCAAGGATTGTCTGCAGGAGTCACCAAACTTGCTGGAAATAATTTTATCTGGCTCGCAGATAGCCTCATTAACATATCCATCTGATGTCGTTTGCGATGAGCATGAGTTGAGCGATGAACTAGTGTGCACAAGTGGACGACTGTCTTCAGTAGATCGTAGAAGGCCCATGCCCATGGTGAGGCGCTTTACCTAGTATTTAAAAAGGTATAAGTATTTCATAAATATCAATTGTAGTGGATGAGTATCTTTATTATATAATCTATTTAGAAACAAGTAAAAGCACTAATTACCTACACGAATTCGGGGTCACTAAGCACTAATATGTAAATCATATTAAATGTTTGGATTTATTCCTACGATATGAAAAAGCTCACATAAAAGTGAGATAAAAAAAGTAAAGCACGAAAGAGCGTAACTTACTTTTGCTATTAAACTTTTTGATCCACATTGTCCTTATGTCCGATATGGTGAAAAGTATCAACTCAAATTTGGGGTGGAAACTATATTATTTTTGGCTAAATTTCATTAAATTAATTTATATTTTGTCAAATCTGTTTACTTCAAGTATATTTGAAATATATATAGGTACATATAAATTTATGCATAGATTGAAATGGTGGATCTTAAAAGACTTAAATAAATTTTAAGAGTTGCCATGCATAAGATTTCTCTCTGATTTTTGGCAAATTCTGTTTAACTGAATTTTTTATGAGTCAGTTAAAATGCTGTACCTAAAAAGTTTGAATAAATATTGAGGACTAAGACCCAATTTTTAGCAAAATCCACTAAATCTTGATAAATTGAAATGTTAGAATTTAAAAATCATTTGTTTCCACCTTATATCTTTCTGTTTAAATATAATTTTAGTTTAATTTTCAAGATTGCCAGCAATGGATTGTTATCCAATTTTTGAAAACGATTAATTACGGATATTGAAGAAATAGGGTAGGGACTTATCGATTCAATAGTTGGGTTAACGTTTTTTATAGATTTAACCCCTTATATTTTTAAATATGATTTCGGCGTATGTACATATTCGTACTAAGCGACTTCAAATAAGTAAAAGATGTTATAATTAATGTAAAATGAAAAAAGCAGCGTTTCTGGGACAATGTTACTAAAGTTTTTGTTTAAACAATGTTGTATGAATAATAAAAAGGTAGGTAAAAAAATGTACTCACCAACGGCGGCTTATCTACTAAACGCCGGCAGTTATTCATTTCCGTTGGCGAGTTATCTTCTTCTGAACTGGGAGAATGTGGTACTGGTTGATGTCCATCATGATTAGCGTCATTACGGCTAAAAACTTAAAATTTTATATGATTTTGCACAAATTAATGGAACATACATATGTGACAGTGTGCATGTCTCCTTGCAGGTCCCATTTGTCGGTACACAGTTTCGGAGATATTTGATGATATATAAATTATGGTCTCAAATTCTAAAATTTTGAGAGGAGTTTTCCTTCTACCAGTAAGGATACCTGATAATTTTTCTATTTTTAATATGTATGTAAAAATTACAAATTCATTTATTAAAAAATATGAAATATATGGCGAACGTAAACTTTCGACTAAATTTTTTAAACTATTCAATTTTTATTCTAACCAGATACAATAAATTTATGGGAAATTTACTTGGCGAAAAGATCAGACCCCGTTTTCCATATATTTTTTGAGCGAAATATCGACTGGAGTTGTATGTTTCCGCAGAATGTACAATTTTATTCAGGTTGCTAGTTGCGAAAATTTAAAGTCTCTGAAGAATGTACTTAGCGAAAATGTTTCCAATTATAAACTGAAATTTTTATCTGGTATAAACCATTTTTTTTTTTGTAATAAAAAGCTGTGCGCTGAAACTGGAAACTGAACAGAGAGTTTTTTCATTCTGTAAAAAGTTTTGGAAATATCGCTTAATACAGTCCAGGAAGATATCGATAAAACACCCTGTATATAGCTCAATTCGCGGCACATTGCCCTCTTCATACCCACTGCCACATATTTATGTATGTATTGTATATTGCAAAAACCTACGTTAGACTTATTTGTGGAAGCAGTTGAATAGGACGTTTTCCTTGAGGAGCGGATGCATGAGAAACAGAATGCTCAACCCGTAGCCGTATGTCTTGCATTTTCTAAGGTTTTAATGCCAACTTCAATTAGCCATTCATTTCATTGCGTTAAGGCTATCGAAAGAAAGAAAAACGATATTTTTTTAAAAAAAATTGTAAATAGTTAATATATTTAATGAAGGTTGAAAAGTTGTTTTTCATTTAAAAAACAGTTTTAGTTTTGTAGTGAACTTATGTTACATAGATAATGTAACATAAGTATACATTAACACTTTTTACTAAAGCAAAACCAAAAACTTCCCTTCCCACTTATTTCAAAATTTTAATATTTCAATTTTTTTATGTTTATTTTACAAATTTTAAATGCTGTAGAATTAGAATTTGTTTAAGTATCTCCACAAAAGAAACGAAAAGTTTAATATTATATTAACCGAGTTTCACATAAAAACTAATAAACAAATATTACATCAAAACGTTGTAAATATATAAAATCACGTCTAGCTACGCCCACGAGCTGAGTTGCACTGAGAAATTTTTTTGATAGGAGGGTACCGTTAGCAGCAACATTTTTTCCAGTGCACGCGCGAGTGAGTGTAAGAAGAAATGAGAAAATTTGGCAATGTCGAAGCCTCCCATGTGTCGAATCCTCCCCTTTCTACCCTATACAGTGCAGTCGCGGTGACGTGACCACCGTCTAACGTGAACAACGCGGTAACGTGAACGAAATACATTTTGAACAACGCGGTAACGTGAACGAAATACATTTTGCATTGACTACCTTTTAGCAAGACATAACTCAACCAAGCAATACACAAAAGATTGTATTATTATTTTTTTTTAGTTTATGAAGAAGTTTTTTGTTTCTTTAAGTTTTTGTTGTCAAAATGATATGAAGAATAAAAATTTTATTCAAAATACGTTACAGCGACTGCACTGTATAAATTTTGGTTTAAATTTTCATGTTCGCTTACGTGAACAATTTCGGTATTGTGAACAACCTTGGTTTTAATTAGTTCACGTTACCGCGACTGTATATTTTATTTTTTTGGATATATTTTAGCTTGAGGTTTAAAAATAATTGTGACAAAATGTTAGCTCAAATATGAAGACTTTGTTACTAAAACGCAAAAAAAAATGTGTCTTTCGTTTTTCTGCTTTTTGGTTTTTTCCATATGAATTGTAATAGGAAACAAGCTGTTGCGCCGCGTTTTGCATGTTTGATCTAGGAAGCTACGGGTGTTTTTTCCCGCATTTTCAGCCACATGAAAAATGTGGACGTGGTTTGGCAACAGTGGTTGACACTAAGACGCTATTTTTTGGCACCTATGGCAGCGTCGAACGCTGGGAAAAACGTACGCAAAAAGCACGCAATGGAGTAATCCAAAAGTTGCGGGTTTTGGTTTGCTTCTTCGGTTTACGCAATTTAGACACATTCAGTATGTCGAAAATCAATTTTGAAACTCATTTGATCGAAGAATCTTTACTGAACAGACATCTAAAGTTATTTTTTTACTAAAAAATATTATCAATGCTGCATGTACAATTTTCAATTTAGAAATTGAAATCTTACGATTCATCTATCCTAGTTTAACCTAAGTTGGATTGTTTGCTAGGTTTGAATTAAAAAATTGGAAAGGTAAAACGCCAGGTTCGGTATGTTATTTGCGTATATTGCGTATTCGTTGCATCAACACGATAGTTTTCACCACTATCCAGCACTATTATCATCAAAGTTTTGATTCGGTGGCATGACGTTTTTTATTTTTTGGCGCAAACACTTTCTGCCATTCAACGGTAGCATGGTATTCCTCTTCTTCACACGTATAGAACAAGAGAAGTTATTCTAGCTGTTCTTATATCAATCAAGTAAAGTGTATTATTATTTTAAATTAAGTTTTGGATATTTTTTTTTTTTGTAATATATTATTTCAATTTTAATTTAATTAACTTTGAAAGTTCACGACAGTTCAACATAAGCCTAAAATTTGTTTGAAATTATAATTACTTACAGCACAAAGATTTTTATAAAAAGTTTTAAATATCCCAGCAATCAGGTTACCCCTACGGGCAATTACGCACCCCCGTGATTCACGTAGGCATACTTCTACTAGAAAAATTCAACTGACCGGTCTTGAAATTAGTTTTCTCTCATTGGGGTGTATACGCACCCCGTAAAGGTTCTAGGGTTAAGATATCACAGTTTTCAGTTTTAAATAAAGCTGCAATATTTAGAGCTATTTTATCAACAATATTTTTAGTTTATCAAGCGGTTGGGCTACCACCCATTTCCCATGTTTGCTATGCACTCAAATTAATGTACTTCTAACGGCGACTTAACATTCGTGTCTTACTAGCTATCGAGATTTGTGAACATTTATCATATAGTAAGTTGAACGCATCAAATATTATTGTTTAAAGTAAATATTTATTTTGGCCTGGAAATTCAACAAACGTTTTACCAGAAGCTTAAGAAAAATATAGTTTTGGTTATCGAATACAAAAATAATTTAAGGGAATTAACAAGACTCACATGAATCTGTCAAATATTTAGAATCTTACCTGTTGCCTAAATCAAACAAAACTTAAGTAAGCTGTATATGAAGATAGATTGAATTAGATTTGCAAGATGATTTCATTCAATTTATGTCTGTTTTTGTCAAAGGGTTAAAGCTTAGCAATATACGAGTATGAGGGATGTGCACCAAGTGAGTTGAAAACGCAAGCGACTTAGCGATTTAGAGGCTTGCACGAATTACAAGCAACAATCACGGAAGTACTTGAATAACAAAGCAAGCGCAAGCATGAATTGCATTCGTTCAATGCGATTCCTTTTAAATTAATTTCTTGAATTGAATGAGTTATTACATTACAGTCTGTAGTTTTTTCAATTGGAATCGATTTTTGCAAGTTAATTGAGTAGCTATGTAGTAGTTTAGCTTTTTTGGCCCTGCCACGTAGGTGTTCAACTTTGAGTTGCAGGAAACAGTGATTAAGACGTAAAAAATTCACATTATGGCTCCGTTATTATGTATTATATTAGTAAGAGTTGTATTCGTTAGTAATATCTAGTGCCAAATTGTAAGCTGAAAAATTATAGTGCTTTCTTACTAATTTTTGCCAATTTGAGCACTATTTTTTTTTGCTGGGACACTAAATTGCGCTATCGAGGAATATTGAAAATTACTTTTTTCAGCATATTTTGTATTTCTTATTATCTGACTTTGCTCGAATTCCAGATACATTTATTAAAACTATTCGATTTAGAAACAATTTTAGTTTGATGATCCATTCAACCCTGTCTCGAGTACATCAAGCCTGGCCAGTAACTACATGACACATAAATATTTTTTACCTTATTCCCATGAGTTTTAAGTTTCGAACCGGTATTAGCATCAACATTGCAATTATCATTGTCTGCATAAGCTATGATTGATATAAATGCACTGTCCTGAGGAATGAATGTTGGATAATTATTGCTGCTGTCATTTCAACAAGTCATCAACATTAATAACCAACGACAGTCTGCGATTTACGAACATCGTGTGGGGCATGTCGCATGAGCGCCCAGCATGTGTGCTACTTCAGGCGTCCTCAGCAAAAATTGGAAATAGACTTTAGATAATAAATTTTAACGAAATCGGATGAAATTTATTAACAATTTCTTTGACAATATTACCGCCAAGTTTGTTGCAGTATTGATTTCCTTACTCGTTGGTATAAAAAGCACAAGCAACTTCATTGCACCCACTCTCCACTCGTTATTTGAAACTTTGTCAGTAGAAATTTTCTGCGCTGACTTAAATTTCCATTTGACTTTGGCCTGTTGTTCTTCATTTTACTGCAATCAATGGTTGCATGCAACATGCCACAAATATTTATTTTCTTCTTGCAGCGCAGCTTCTATTGTATTTCATGGCCAAAGAAACAGGCGTGCAGACGATTAGGCAAGTCACACAGACAATAAATAGTTGTAAGTTGTTGAAAGAAAACCTATCGCCAGCGACAACAACAAAGGCAGTCATCTTCATCTCTAACGTTCACATCGACTTCATCTAAAATCTGTGTTTTGCACACGTATATGCAACAATTTTCGTGCAAAATTTCTTTTCCTTTTCTGGCTTTTAACATCACAACAATCACTTGAGTTGTACAGTTTTTAAAAACCACTCTTTGCTATAAACAATTAATTTTAGCCCTGCAGTGGTAAGTTCCTACATATAAACATATTTGGTACTGGACTCAATTTTTTATATTTTCATTAATTTTATATTTACATACACTTTATTTAAGTTTCTAAAAGAATTCCACAAACAAACAAAAAATTAATCATAGTTATTGCACACATATTTTTCTGTATCTTCAAAATTTTCAACAGAAATGTAGTGTTTCAAATTAACACCACACCTCAATTATGACAGAAATTCTTTTCTTTTTTTGAATCAAAATATCATTTGATAAACAATTTAGTATTTTTATGCCAAATATTAACTAATTCTTAACATTTTATGGTCTTTCCATTTTTTTTTTTGTTGAATTGGTATTTAAATTTAATTTCATAAATTTTTCAAACTTCTCAGACGGAAATCATGAGTAGTAATCTCGTTAAGAGTATAAAAAGAGTAAAATACTTTTATCCGTTTGTAGTAATAAGCGAGTTTTTCCAATTATTCTTCATGAATCTTAGTAACAATCAATCTCTTTCCAATTAGGTTTTAGGAAAAAAATGGTATTGATTACAAAACTGCAGAAGTATTAATCGAAATTACATACCTTTAAAGGTAGACTTTATAAAAATAGCTACTATTTTGCAATTAATACAACAACTTTCGAACTGTATAAGATAAAAAACTTTTTATATCAAAAGGAAAATATTTATGTATTACTTTGCTATTCTTGACCAGGCCGGGTCAATCACGGTCACCATAACACAACCATAACACTCTCGTGAAGAAGCTTTTTAGCGAGAGGTGACCAAAATACGCCCACTATCTGTTGAGTGTTAATCCGAATCATTCCAAGTATTTGCGTGATACTTGATTGCATTATCTAAATAACTCTGTCAGTACAGGAAATCTGTTTCGAAAAATATGAAATATACTTAACTTATTCTATACACTTGGGTTGGTTTAAGTAAACTAGATTAGAATTATAAAAAAATGTTTACACAATTTATTTATACAAGGGGGGATACATGTAATTTTCAATCTTTGACCAATTTGATCTCGGAAGCCATAAGAGACCGACTTTTTTTTCAGATTCGGTTTTAGGGGGTAAAACTCCATGTTTCTAAAAAAAAAGTTTTGGGGCATCGCCCGTAATGTAAAATTATACCAATGATAAAAATCTGCCGGATGCAGACGAAGTCTGATATTTACGACAAATGAATGATTGCAGAGTCTCGTAAATTGGTTAACAAAGCCATTCAAGCTATAATTTTGAACTGAATACTTCTAGTGGAGAAAGCTTAAAGGAGCATAATTAGAATAAAAAACACAATTATTTTATTTTAGGACATTAAGTCCGGAATTTACCAACCGTCGGATAGTATTGAAAGTTTTTTAAAAAAGCATACGATTCTTCTTCCTAACTAAACATAACCCAGCTTCCCCACCAAAAAAATAGTTTATTTACCAGTAAAGCAACTATATGTATAATAGTGTGAGTCGTCGTAGCTGTAACACATACGGCAGCGTGTTAATTGCATGTATTAAATAAATGCAATTATTATTTTACTTAAAACAATTTTTCCACCGTTCCGCTGTAATCACCAACAGGTTTTGGCCATAAAATTATGTCAAACTTGTTTAAGAAAAACCGTGCAATTGGCCACATTTTCCATTGCTACGTTAACGCACTCAACTTCATTTTTACCCGTGTTCACTTTTCGCTCTTAGTGTTGAGCCAACCAGCTCTGCAAGGGTATTAACAAGTATAAATAATTGTAGTTGTGTTTGCGGGGCGCATTCGAAAAGTGGCAGCAAATGTCATACAACCGGATTTCGCACTCGCTGCACTTTTTATTGAGACGCGCAGAAAAATTTGTTCCACGCGAGAACTTGCAATGTTGGCCATGCAATATAGGTTTGGTTAAATCAAAAGATTTTATTTTTTTTTATTTCAGGTGTTGAATGCAACTGCAGTGAAAAATTACAAGTTTGTTGAATACCAGGAAGATTATTGTGTACATGGAGATGAGAATAAATCCAAATACTTAGGGAAATCACAATAACGACGCCATACGCACGTTTTCACTCGCGGGCTCTTTGGAATGGACTGAAAAGAACATAAATTGTATGCACATTCAATCCGCTCGATACGACAGCGATGAAGTAGAAATTGTCTTGTCGGTCTTACACAGCGTCTGTCGTTTATGTGATGGTGGCGGCACTAGTGGGGTCAACCGGTTGCAGCTATTTGTATTCCATCTCAAGTGTACCAAGGCAAACCGGCGTTTGTATTGGAATGATGTGGATTGCATCTCTTGAGTGTGTGTGTTGTTTTAATTGTTTTTTTTTTCGCAGCATTGTTGGCCGTTTAAAATAGACTCCGGTAGGTTAGTATAGGCGACAAAAGACATTACATTTTGAGTAAAGCAGAACAAAGTGTGGAAGGTATTTAAAGGTTGGTGCTTGCCACATGGGAACACGAGAGGCTGGAATTTGTAGACTTTTCCATCATCTTCTTTTTGTGCAAGTAAATTAACCAAATAGTAAATGAACACGCAGATCTGGAGACTTAAGTTATGTGTTTCCCAAATTATGTAGAGTTTTGGTTTTATGCGCTCCAGCGAAATACGTATAGGTGTTCTTACTACTGCACAACAGGAGACGAAAATTGTTAACAAGACATAAGTGGATGTATATTATCCAGGTAATATGAGCCACTAGTTTCTACCAAATTAAAGTTGTTAATTGTGGTAACTCTTACAAATGCAATCTTAGCATCAACAATGGAATGCACATATCGACACTTTCAGCTTAATTGACCACTTTTCGAGAAAAAAAAATTACAGACAAATAAAAGCTATGCAGCTTTAAAAGTAGTAATAGGTAAAAAAACCTTCTTCACATATTCAATGTCCGTTTTTCTATTTTTTTTCCCAAGAAAACTTTATTTTGCTTTATATTTTATTATAAAATTATTATGATGACACAACCGTTACATTTTTGGATTTATGTGTATCTTTTATATAAAAGTTTAAGTTAAAAGTTACTCGTGATTTTGATAAAAAACATATGAAGTATTTTTAAAATAATATCTATTTATCACTCATTTCATCAAAATTTTAGGCAATTTGCACTCAAACTTAAAATATTGAAAAGAGAGCTTCTTTCACACCCGTTACGCACTTTAAAACAATTTTCTGAATTAGTTCCATATAGTTGATAATTTTTATATTTTTAATAAATATCGGAAGGTATCACAGTACTTGTTGCAAGAGATAAAATTGCATTCTCACACTTGTGAAAGCCTGAAAAAAGTTAATTTAACCCTTCGTATGTCACCTACTCCGATTTTGACGAGGATTTCTTTTTAGGTAGAAAAACTAAAACAAAAAATACATTTATTTTTTTACGTTTTTTCTGAATTTTTTATTTTGACACTTCTAATGGTAGGAAAAGGGTATGATGGACATCTGCATCAAACATGTAAACGTGGATAAAAACTATTTAATATACCAATATTATATATTTAATATAACAATAATATACCAAATTAATATATTTACCTTTCGAATGATGCAACTTTTATAAAATAATTCACTTTGGGTACTCCAAATAATTGCAAAAGAAATTTCGCTCTCCACCTAAAATTCACTAGCTACGAAATTGACGGGAAAAATTAAAATGTGTCAAAAATCCGAAAGCTTTCAATGTGTCAGCGCAATATATTAGAAAACGAATGCTGCACGGCTAAATCATTGCATCTCGGTAGCTTTTTATAATATACATTATGAAGTAAGTCAGCTTAAACGGTATGTATGATGCAGATATACAGACATACATCACCGCCGTACGAAGGGTGAAACGTATGTAGATTCCTTCGATACGTTTTTATGCAGCTAAAAGTCCATACAAACCCTTTTACATTTTTAACATACATACACTGAGAAAACGATTTTTTTTAATATTACAAACGGATATTTCATATATAGTAGAGCAATTAAATATTTGATTCGGTCAAACGTAAAATGCTTCTACCAACACTTAGCACTATTTGAACCAAATACAATATGTTTTACTCAAATTAATATTTGATTGCTATATATTAAGTATAAGTTTGTTATATTCAAACAAATCGTTTTCTCAGTGTATGTATAAGTTGCTTCTGCGGAGTATCGGAAGAGACAAATTCAGCAACTTATTTTCTTATTGTTCTTTTTATATTTTGATTACGGTGCTATGTCATATCCCCAATGGTCATAATGCCCAAATACTTTTGGGCCTTGTGTCCACCTGGGAAATGATCTTAGTCCCCAAAATAATTTAAGGAATTATGATCATTTATAACAGTGGATATAACTCCCATGGGTGTTATGACCACTTTTGTTTTGCGTAGAAATATAAAAGAAATTTTATATTTTTCTAAAAATTAAGTTATTTTTGCTATATGTAATAAATTAAAATAATTGATAACTATTCAGAAAACGATACACGTCACTAATGACTTTGACCATGAAATATTTTATTTAGACGATTCATCCTATAGAATGTCCAATACCGGCTCCACTAGTCACAGTAATTCGATGTGAAAGTTAGGGTGAGTAGGCTGCTTAGGATTTTCATCCTCCAATTCTCTAATCCTCATACAACACGGGCTTCGCGGCGGTCTTTGGCTGCGGTTCAACCTGTGGTATATCCAACGCCGACTTCGCTAGCCATAGTAAATCGACATAAAAGTTAGGATAAGTCAGTGTTATGTCCACTTTAATTATGGATATATCGCCGAAAACTATTTGGCGTTATGTCCTCCTGTTTTTGCGGACTATGTCCGTTCTTAGAAGGGGTCATAGGCCCATCAAATAAATAGAGATTATAACCGAAAAAAATGACGGACATAAAGCCCAAATTTGTTGTGCAATGTTCTCCTGTTTTTGGGGATTATGTCCGATCTTAAAAGTGGTTATAAGCCCAAAAAACAAATGGGGTCTATGACCAAAAAAAACGGAATACAACTATTGTGTTCTCCTTCAATTATTTAAAATTTTTGTGTTATACTCCTATATCTTCCTGAACTGTGTTAGCTTACTAATCGCGCAAGTCTCTCCTAGAAGAGTTACAACTCATCCCCATAAATATGGAAGTTTTAAAAATTTTGCAAATATTTGTTGCGAAATAGTCTTTGCTAGTGGTCCATCATTTTGATAGCGAATGTGTAAAAACTTCATTGAATATTAATGCTAAAATGTAATGAAGCTTTTACCAAGCTGTGCATTAAGCTAATTGCAAACGTCTCAGTTGTTGTTGTTGTTTTCACGTTTTTATATACAAGTTTGCGTCAAAATACATATGTATGTACTTTTCTGCACATTTAGATTGTATCATGACACAGATTAGGGCCTCAGTTGCTCTTTTCACACGATGTCCTGCGTATAAACAAGTATTTAAAAGATAACCCCCATCATTCAACTGATTAGCAGTAGCTATGGGACAACTTCATTAGGATGCTTATCTTGGCATGAAAAACACATAACTTCGATATCAATTTGTTGGTGTCTTACTTTCTGTTTTCTTTACTCTGTATCCATTTTTGGTTTTCAGTTTTTGTCCTTTTAAGCTAAGCATAAAATAAAAGCTTTAGAAATGTTAACTATTTAGGTTGAGGAGATATCACATACACACCTACCTCGCCTTTGTCTATTTTATTTTCTACTCACACACAGTTACAGCTCATTCACGGTAGGACATTTAAAGGATATGGTTTTAATGTATTCTAAATGCTCGCATACACTTGGGCTACATTTCAAAAGCTTGCATTCACAAGCGTTTTATTAATAGGTTGCCTTTATGCCTCTATTCTGATCATCGAATATGTAATAATAGGTAAACGAGTTTTCATGATTACAGACTTCTAATTATGGTTTATCTATTGTGAAATCATTTAAGTGATGGATTTTTACCGATTTTTAATAGTCGAGAAAAGAAAAAATTAGAAAAGTACAATAGAACTTTATTTTAAAATAAAGAACTAGTCATACACAAAAAAACATTTTGCTATCTATATGTAAATAAGCGAAGGCAAAACGGTTCCATCGCTTCTGAGCTGTCATTAAAGCTTTTTCCAATGGCAGGCGGTGGCACTCCTCTTAGAGGAAAATACGTTTCCACGGATAAATTTAGACCGACTTTGATGGACTTTGTTTCAGAGATATATTGGAAGGAAGGAAGGGTATTAAAATTGCTGTCTTCTTTTAGTGGGCTTGACACCGCCCCAATAAGACAAAACTGCAGTCACAGCTGAGCCGCAGAACGGATTCTGATGAAATTTGGTACAGAGATACAATTGTGCTCACTTAATTAAGTCATGGCTATACCAATTGACATTATTGTTAAAATTTATTTATTATGATGCTTATAAGTATTATTAATTTTTGTAAGAGGCGTGTACACTGGTCTGGAAAATTTAATGCCACCCACTTAAATAATTTGAACTGTAGTAGTAATAAAATGGAACTGGGAGAATTAATACAGAAAAGATTTCTGCAAAGTTGCAGAAAAAATCAATCGCAAACCAAAAATCTGTCTACTAAATAGTCGCGTAACAACTCTTTTTGGTTCCAAAGCAGGAAACGCTTTACGGGACCCCATCAATAAAATTTATTTTGTGTTTTAAAAGTTTTTGTAATAATGTTTTATTTTGTTAAGAATGAGTTTCTTTTTTCATACTTATGTATGTATGTAGGTATTAGGCAGATAGCCCGCTGCAAAAATAACGAGCGTATAAGAGTACAGTATAAGATGTACTGGACAAAATGTACATGAAAAACAGTAATGTATTTTGGTGAAACTAACCAACCAGACTTGTCTTGCCAATTGCCAAAGCCTGTCCCAATGGTCGAGAAAAAAATCCGACTTGTGGCCGATTTTATTTTTAATCGAAGAACCTAAATGTAATGTTCAGTAAAGTGTTGCCTTGTTGAATCCCTTGCCATACGTGGGTTGCCACCTGTTTTTTGGGCCAATTTTTTTTTGTAAAAACTGTATAAGATTGTAACTTGAAACTTATGTGAAATGGCAAAGGTCGAAACGTCTAAATATAATATATAGGATTGACTTGTTGAACCTTGTTTTTTGGCCAAATTTTTTTAGAAAAATGTGCATGGTGAAGTGTATGTCAAATGATAAACCTTGACTACTGTATTGACTAGTATGCTCAATAAAATAACTATTAAAAAATTATCGACTTTTTATTTCACTTCACACAATACAGAACCTTGTAGACGCCCATTAACATATGAATATCCGGAGCGGGCTGCCCCTATCTCTCCCTTGCTTTGCAAGCACTACTAAATTGGGAAATACCAAAATGATATAGTCCGGGAGGCAGCGTTGCATTTTTCATGATCATTTCCTCCCACTTTATTTTTTTGGCAATTGATAGTTTAAGTAAGGCTGATATTGGAAATAAGCGCCAGTCGTCAGAATCGTGGTGGCTCTGGTTGTGAGAGCCCGACGAAAAAAGTTTCGCTCAATAACTCGGAAAGTAAGTCAGAAGTAGAAAGTTATGTTAAGACCAATATTGTAGAGCAGATGAAAACACATCGATTGCATGCCATAAAAATTGCTGTTTGACTAGATCAGAAACACTTTTCATAGGTTTAATATTTTTAAGGACCATCTCCATCTCCATGAAATTCTTAAATTAACATTACTTGTTCAAATCTGATAACCATATTTTGCACCCATAATAACTACATATTTATGCAGTAACGTACCTAGGGGGTAACCGTGGGGGCGCAAGGCTTGAGGGGCCGATAAAATGGTCTTGAAATAATGAAACTAAATCGGTATTGTAAATTTAAATGTGTAGGTGGAAATTTCGTCAGTTTTAGTGAAATATATCTCTCATTTTGCTAAAGTTTTTGAATGTGAAAAGTGAGCATAATAAATAATTTGTTTGCCCCGGGCGCCCGGTACGCTTCTGTATTTATGTTCAAAATTATAGCATTTATTGCAAACTTTCAAACGCTGAAAGGTGGGTCAAATCTTAACGTATGGAGATTTTTCGGACATGAAATCGATGTATTTTTATCTGCTCTTAAAATATTTTTCTACATGTGGCTTACATTCCGAGTTGTTGCGCCTCTCACAACTTGACCCACCACGATTCTGGCGACTGACGCTTATCAGCCTTACTTAAACTATCAATTGCAAAAAAAATATGAGGAGGAAATGACTTTGAAAAATGCAACGCTGCCTCCCGGTCTAATATTTAATCGACACTATAGATCATTTTCGTGTCGATTGTCATCGATAACTGTAATAAGGGCCTAAGTCGTTTCAACTGCTCTTGATTTTCCGTGTTGTAAATTTTCTACGTTCACATCTATGTACATATGTACGTTCCATGCATGGTGACTCTTAAAAAGCCTTCTGGCGAGTTGCGCTGCTCCTTGTGCTGTTTGTCTTTGTACTGGGAGTAATTCATGTTTGCCTTGCTTTTATTGCTTTTCCTGGCATTGTTGTTAATGTTGTTCCTTTTTTACGGTCATAGATCGGAGCTGTAAAAGTAATTAAGATAACGACTTCGTAAAGCTCTTCGTTGTGTTCGTGCTTGTTTTCTCCGAAGAAGTGAGTCCTGATTCCTTTTTAAATTGCCGCTGTTGTTTCTCCGTTATTACTGCGTTCACAAATGATTTCTTTGTCTTGCACCAAATAGTCGCTGGGGGGCAGCACCAGTGATAACATTTTCGGTACAATTGTACTTTTTTCGGTACATTTGCGTCCTGAAAAATCGTCGTCAGTACATTCCGCAAGTTTTTAGTCCATTCGGTACACTTGGAGCATTTTCAGTACATTTGGCGAATTTTTAGCACATTTTCAGTACATTTTCGGTGCATTTGAACAATTTTATTTATTTATTTATTTATTAGAACATTTGAACAATTTTAAATATTGTTTGTTAGAAAATGAACATGAAATAATTCGAGATAGTAAATCGCAATGTGTAGGACATTTTGTAATTTACTGTGAAAAATATCTCATTTTGCTAGGGTTTTTGAGACGCCAAAAGTGAAGACATTTTTTTTTTTAGTAATTTTTACATATTAGATAAATTTTGTTCATTTTAGTAAAATTGGACATTCAAGACAAAAAGTACATACATTTTAGTTTCGATTAAGCACATTTTCACAAAATCCAAATGCCGTCACTGTGCAGCACAGTTTCTGAAGTGAATTTCGTATAAATCATATGTTGTGCATGTGACAAACAATGGAAGGATGTGAAAGGATAATGGCGAAAAGACTATGCAAAGAAAACTAACAGAATTTTATTAATTAACATAATTTATACTATTCTTACATTTCGAACTTATTAAAATTAATTTTATAATAAAGCCTTGAGAAAGCGCAATCCGGATTTGGTTACATTGTGTACATAACATTGTACATTAGAAGCAAGGCTGTTAAAACGATATGAATACGCTCAAAGCAATGGCGTAAGTCTGTGAGAATTTCGTTTTCTGATGAATTAGGAAACGTGGCCGAAATAAAAACTCAAATAAGAGAAATGATTGCTCTTAACATTTCCAGGCGAATATTTTTTTACTGAAACATTTTTTTATTTGAGTATTATTTTTTTACAAAACTTAATAAAACTAAGACAATGTTCGAGAATATATCCCTACTTTCCTAAAGTAGAAACATTTCGGATCATAATCCACATCCAGAAAGATATTACTGTGCAATTTCCGTTACTTTTTAAATATTTTTTTATTTATTATTGTAACATAAAAGTTATTTAAATATATATCGCGCGTTTGCTGCAAGGCCGTCATAGCGCAAAAAATGTTGATTATACAAGTTGATTATGCAGAAATATCCGTCGTTTCATGATTTATTTTGTGTGACAAAATCAGAATGGTAGGTATCTAATGAACTTGTCTGGTGAGAAGAGTTTATGTAAACATTTTTTTTTAATTTTCATATAAAAAGACACTTATTGAAATCTTTAAATGCGATTTTGAGTTATGACGGTCCTGCAGCAAACAAAAATCTTACAGAAGCGAAAATGACGAATAAAGTTGAATAAGGTTTAAAAAAGTGGAAAAAACATATGGAATTTATTGAGAAGAGTTAAAAGGTTGAAAAATTCAAAAGAATATGGAAAATGTTGAGAAAAATTATATTCGTGATTGCCATACGCATACATAATTATACCACAGTGGATTGTATAGCTTGCGATATATGCCGTAATTAGTCTTAAAATTTAGGGCGGTTACACACCCACTGGTACAATTCAGTTCGATTTTTATCCAGAAATAACTCTCTATAAACAAACCCCTTACACCAAATTTCAGTATGATTGTTCATGTATTTCGATAGATATGCCACTTAAGGTACTTAACTTGTATGGGAGGTGCCACGCCCAGTGGTGATATGTCGCCCGTTTTTGATGCAGACTTACCTTATAGCAAGTAAACCGCTTACATCAAATTTCATGCCAATTGCTGATATAGTTCTCTTAAAATATCGCTTCCAATTTTATGTCATGGGAAGTGTCACGCCCACTAATGCAATCGCGTCGAAATCCATTTAATTTTATAGCTTATAGTAATTGCCATCTATACACCAAATTTTATGAAGATTACTCTAATTGCACACTAACTATAGCATTTAACGTTTTTTGCTTATAGGTGAATTGCCACGCCCACCGGTACTATTGTGCCAAAACATCGTAATAAGATACCTAGAATTAATTGGAAAAAATAACATTTTGTTCTTTATTCTTTTATCTACAAAACTCATTTTACAAAAAAATTAAATCTCTATTAGATCGAAAGTTATTAAATATTTTCGAGCGCAAGTCATGCAGTGCAGATGGAATCTAAGCGTACAGCATGCAACGTGCGACGAGTCAAAACAAATCTAACGAGTGTCAGAGACTCGTTCCTTTGTGGATGTTTTCGAAACAAAAATTTTTTCAGTAAAAACCAAATTTAGGGAAGGCAGGGAAAAGCGGTACACGGGGCAAAGCGGTACAAAGGGTATATTTATCCTTCCAAAGAAAGAATTTGTATTTGAGTATTGATAACGATTTGTTTATATTGATAAATTTTTGTTTCGCGAGTCTGTATGTTTACATGGGTCATGGCGGCAGAGTGGTATTGCACTTTGTAAACCGCTTTACCCCACCCAAAGCGGTATAAACGTACTTTTTTTTGCGTCGGAATAATAAACATCTTCTGTTGAGAAAATAATGAGCCTTATTACCTTAATAGATTCAATATAGATCGAACTATCTAACTTACACGTTTAATTGTGCGAAAAAAATTTTCTTTTTATGTGAAAACTTCGTTTTCCCGTTAGGCATAGCACTTTTCCCCACCTTCCCCTACGTGTCAAGTAATTTTATGTATATAAACTGTAAAAAAAAATTGGGCGTTCATGGTGTTTTTTCAAAGTTATTTGGATGGATTATATATTTTTTTTCCTATACTTTAGCTTGAGGTTTAAAAATAATTGTCCCAAAATTTGAGTCTGTAAGGGAGGTGTTAACGTTTCGGAATTTTTGCGGACGTCTTTTATGGACAACACCTAACTAAATACTTCCTCGTAAATTTCTTTATTAAACTCTAAAACTCTATTCAAATAAAATAAAAGTTCTTCCACTCAAACGCTTCATTCTTTGCAATCTTCGTAGTCACATATGCCTTCTGCGCTAAGCCGCTGAATAACAAAAATTTGCTTGATCGAAAATTGTTTTCAATTCAGTTTTCCCAAATACCTATACTAATATTTTTTCTCATCAGCAAATGCCTAATGCTGTGAAATCACTTTTTGTTTTCTTTCCTCATTGCCCCCGCGCATTAAACCGGTGGGTGCAATAAAAGTTTTGTAATGCGCCTCCAACCACAATGTATTTCCGAGCCAAATAGCACAATGGTGCTATGTCGCAAGTTTTTAATTTTCCCAAGCTTCCATTTAGCTGCCAGAATGATTCAATTTCAACGAATTGCAGCGACAAGTAGCTACATTGTGAAACTCAGTGCGACAACGACATTATTGTCGGGTTTTGGCATCACAAAAATATTTGTGTCGTCAACGTTATCAAAAGTTTTCTCGGTTTTTATCTCTCAGATGTACTTTTTTCTTAGCATTTTCACACCTCAAATGTTTCACATTACTCTTCCCGCTATCCAGTCGTGCTGAAACACTTAAGCATACAGCAAGACATTAAAAATTCTTGTCAAAAATATCATCAACATCGTTGTTTGTTACTTTCAGTCGCTCGTTTAGCATGCTCCTTTTCGGTTGCTTTCCTGAAGGGAAACGGAAATGTGCAGTGATGGTAGCACAGTTTTTTATTAATGAAGGTTGTAGTCATCATGTGAGGTGTTGTGAGTTTCGGTTTTTTCGATTTATTTTGATTTAGCATTTGTAACTTTGTGACCATGTGTAGTACAGTATGTACTTGGTAAAATAACATTTGTTACGATAAGTCGGAGTTATCTTATGAGCGCATCTAAAGATTTTGAAGAAAGATCTCTCTAATATTTCAGTGAAATATGTGCGCTTTACCTACGCTTACCAATTTTAAATATTTTTTATTCTAAAACAAAATATAATTTAGAAATATACATAGATTACACAACTCAACAAAAAAGAAAATTTTGTTTGTCCTAAAATTTATTTTATGATTTTTCTATTCATTATGCTCTAAAATAAAGGAAAAATACCCATATTCCTTAAAAAGTTTGCTTTTGTAGGAACCAGATCAACCCAAAAATGCGAAAAACACAGTTTTTCGAGATATTTGAGGTTATATAAAATCGAAAGGTAATTTTTTTTTATAAAACCATTAATGGGGACTGAAAAAACTATTCTTCCTCTTTAAAACGCATTTCAAATTTTATCAATATTAATTTTTTTCCTTGAAATATCATAAATTTAAATTTATTCAACATTTTTCTTACAAAAATTTATGAGGATTGGTATGGAGATCCATATGATAAATTTCAGTTTACAATATTTTGGAGAAAAAAAAAGATATCGATACTATTCAAAGTTGCTTATAAAGAGAAATATAAGGAACCTTTTGATGTAACTTTGCCTCAAATATCTCGAAAATCCGTGATTTTCGCACTTTTGGGTCGATATGGTTCCTACAAAAGCAAACTTCAACTAATAAAACCATGGTTTCTCTTTTTAGTTTTGTGAAAGAAATTAAAATTTGGTTACATAGATTACACAACTCAACAAAAAAGAAAATTTTGTTTGTCCTAAAATTTATTTTATGATTTTTCTATTCATTATGCTCTAAAATAAAGGAAAAATACCCATATTCCTTAAAAAGTTTGCTTTTGTAGGAACCAGATCAACCCAAAAATGCGAAAAACACAGTTTTTCGAGATATTTGAGGTTATATAAAATCGAAAGGTAATTTTTTTTTATAAAACCATTAATGGGGACTGAAAAAACTATTCTTCCTCTTTAAAACGCATTTCAAATTTTATCAATATTAATTTTTTTCCTTGAAATATCATAAATTTAAATTTATTCAACATTTTTCTTACAAAAATTTATGAGGATTGGTATGGAGATCCATATGATAAATTTCAGTTTACGATATTTTGGAGAAAAAAAAAGATATCGATACTATTTAAAGTTGCTTATAAAGAGAAGTATAAGGAACCTTTTGATGTAACTTTGCCTCAAATATCTCGAAAAACCGTGATTTTCGCACTTTTGGGTCGATATGGTTCCTACAAAAGCAAACTTCAACTAATAAAACCATGGTTTCTCTTTTTAGTTTTGTGAAAGAAATTAAAATTTGGTATCTAGAACCCAAAGACAAAGTTCGTGTTGAGCTGTGTTATGTGTACATTATATAATAGTATGTATGTATGTATGTATGTATATATATGGGTCAGAATACTTGATAATTGTAAAAATAGAAATGACCATCATGAATTTTATCGAAATGTTGAAAAATCGGTTCTACGTGACCTAAAAAAATTTTCAAGATCTTGGTAGGAATTCAATTCCCACACAAAAAATTTCAACTTGTCAACATTTATTGAAAACATTTATTTTTATATATGGTATAAAACAACAATGCAGCAAAATTTTTTCGAGAAAGTTTGCTTTTGATTTACGAATTTTGCCCAAATTTTTTGTTTAAGGAATCAAACAAAAACGATGGAACAATAGATAGAAATATTGAAGGAGGTGCCTTCATGCACTATGTGTTATTGTCCTTTTAATGGTGCTTTGTTGTCATCAACATTTCTATCCTTAGGGCGGAACCAAATTTATGATGCTTTCGCTGTTTTTTCTACATACATCCCAAAACAACAATTGTATGATTTTTTAGTTCTTATGACTTTCTGTTCTACAAGATGGAGTTTTTTTCTGTATCTATCTCAAATGGCGAGACTAGAAAGTTCAGGGTAAAGTTAATACTCAACCTCGTATCAAATTGTTTTATACGGACTTTGAACTCATAAAGTCAGATTTATCCAGAAAAAGATTAAAATTATAATGATTCTTTTTAGAATCGATGTGAATCTGAAACGGAAGAGGTATAATAATAATTTTTCAGTATTGCTTACTCACTTTCATATTTTTCAATGCCATGATTCGATATTACTTTTTTATTACTTACATTGTACATATACGACAACAAATGTAGATAAATGGTTAGAAGCCAGGAACGATGACGATGTTGCCAGGTTGTGATATTATGTTTATGTTAAGTGTTAAAAGAGTAGTTTGTTGTATAAATCATTTTCAATTATTAATTTGTATATAAAATAAAGCGGTAAAGCCGTCGTAAAATCCGTTCCAGTAAACAGAATTGCGACGTACGACGGAAAATTCAGCTGTCATTTTGTGTTAACAAGAAAGTAATTTTTGTTTTGAAAAATATTTGATAGTGACAAAGTGAAACCTTTTAGCAATTCCTTGTAATTTTATTCATTTATATTCCTTTTTTTTATTAAAGTCACTTTTCATAAAATGAATGAATTATTAAATTGGCAAAAGCTGATTGGTATGATCTGATCTGTCTGCCGCGACGGCAAAATTAAAATTAAATATAATTCCACCGTCAGCGGTAGCGGCATTTACGTCGTATGCCGCAATTCTGTTCCGTTTCATTGAGTCAAGTGTGTTGTAATTTTGACAGCGGTTCACCGCTGGCGGTATTAACGTCAACCGCCCGAATTCTGTTTAAATAAGTTAAACACTCGAACTTTCTACCATACACTCCTGTATGCCTATAAAGCTCAACATTAAATTTCTATCATAACCACATTCTTGGACCCAAAACAAACAACAACAGCAATTACCAATCTGATCAAAAATTAATGTAAGTGTGTCCTTACAAAATACAATATATACATAAGGATGATTCAAATTTTTGTCTTTTTGTTTTTTAAGGTGCTGTTGCTTAAAAAGTAAGTTTATGATATGAAGAAAAAGTTCACGAAAATTCAGTTCTGTACCTCAATTTTATAAGGTGGAGCAGAAACCTGTTAGTTTTAAATGTAAATTATATGGAAAAATTATTTTTATACTAAACAGGTATCTGAATGAATAGGTGGTTATTGTTGTTGGATAGCGGAAATTCGCTTTCCCATCATGTCAGAATTCTGAAATATTTGAGGCTTAGTACCTAAAACATGATGTTTGTCCGCTACCTCCCGGACTATGTGCGAATTTTACACAAACTGTTCCATTCCAGTTTATCTTGCAATATTGCTAATATGGAAAATGTACTTTCAGCAATTCAATTTATTTCTCAATCTTCCAACCTTGTGCTAAAATAGCTCCTTGTCATTTATTGGAAACAATTCTTCAAAAGATTCTAATTTGGCTTTCAGCTGTAAGGTCTTGAGCTCATTAATTATTTTTTCTGGATGACTTATTAAATGCTTATATTGTACAACTAGATCAAAATAATTAATTTCTTCATCACACTGAATTTCTTTGGGATCCAAGCCCCGTAAAAAACACATAAATTCTTTTCACTTAAATCAATCCTTAAAAATATTTCATCACATTGGGTTTGGTAATACAGTGGAGTCTCGATTATCCGTCAGGCACGGGACCAGCAGCGACTAGACGGATAATCGAATATATGGCAAAATTTTGTTTTGCAACTGACCAAAATCAATTAGAGAGCGCAAGTGAACTAAATCAATCATGTTGTGAAATAGAACAGTGCCAGTGCCTAGGGCGGCAAGAATTTAGGGGTGGCAAATATTGGGAACTTTGAAAATTTTTTTAACTGTGGTAATGCATTATAATGCATTGGTGATGGTGAGAGTTACACAGGGGACAAAAATGCGATTACTTGGAATGTCGCCCCCTAAACTACCTGAAAAAATGTTGACAAACAAAAAAAAAACCTCACTTTTCATATTAAACAATTTTGTTGTGCATATTCAGCAGTGAACAAGGGCGGCAATTTGTGAACGGCCTAAGGGCGGCAAATTTCTAAATCTGGGCCTGTCTATATATACATCTAAAGTGTTTGGGCTTAGTTCACTTAAGATTTTAACGATATAGGTTGGGGATGGCCAACTGAGGTGCCCAAAAGTTGACAGCGCGCTAACGTTTACAACAAAAATTTCGCGCTAGTATGTGGGTCAGAACTTACCAACTGGGCCACTTTTAAAAAAAAAATTTTAATTGTTAATGAAATTTTGTTATTAAGATAGTGGTATGTGCTAGAAATTAAAATGTGAAATGATTTTTTTTTTATTTTATTTGTTGTTTTTATAGGCAATTGAAATTCGGACACAGAATTTTTTCAAAAGCTTATAACTTTTGAACGGATGCGAAGATTTTATAAATTATATAAGTGAGATTTTCTTAAATTTTACATATGTAATGTATTTTTCAATGTTTAAAACATGTTTATTTATTTAATGTAAATGAGTAACAGCCTGCCATGTCCGATTAAAAAACGAAAAAAAATATATAAATGTTAAAAATATTAAATAACAAAGTTTCATTAAAAAATATAAATTTTTTTTAAAAGTGGCCCAGTTGGTAAATTCTGACCCATGTATATAAATGTGTGTAGGAATTCCAACGAAAAAAAAACATAAACAACATAGTATAAATGTGTTTTGTCTTTTCCACGTAAAGAAAATATTACCCAGTAGAAATTGTAATGTAAATAAATAAATAAATTGCGAAAGCATCGCATAGCTACACAGAAAATTATTAAACTCAAAATTCATCAATAAAAACAAAAAGTGCTTTTCCGAGAATTAAAACAATTTTGCCATGAATATGAGTTTTTTTTTACAACAATGATGCACACAACAGCAGTTTTTTTAGTCTCTCATTTTTTTTATACATAAGTCAATAATGCATGTCGGTCATTCTTTTAATAAACCCACACTTTGTTTTTTTATGTTTTTGAACATTTTTTGAAACGAAATAGTAATTTTAAATTAATTTAAATAAATTTTTAATCTAGTCTGTAAGGATTCTGTTCCATTAGACTGAAATAAATAAATAGATATGTTGTTGAGATTTATAAGAAATTGCTTCGAACTCTGTCCAAACAAAATAATGTTGCGAAACAGTCCATTGCTCAACAATTCGTTTAGTAACATATTCGAATGAAAGCCATCTTGTGTAACATAGCCTTAATAGTTTGTGTACTGGCACCTCAAAAATTCCCTGGAGTTCATTAAGTTCTTTACACCGTTTGCAACTTTTAAAATAATTTAAAACATTTCTGCATAGTTCCTCTACATTTTCAGGAATACATTTCATAGCAGGATTGTTTATGAAATTAAATACATTCAATGTGAAAAATGTTAGGCATTTCTCGCTTTAGAAATGCTACTTCATCCGTTTTTTTCGTTTCATAGTAGAAGCATTATCAGAAGAAAATCCCATAAAATTTTCAAACGGAATCTTATTTTCGTTCATTGATGCTATAATGGTTTTATAAATGGTTTCGCCTTGTCCATTTTGTGGTTGAACTAGGTGAAAAAATCGATCCTTGGAAACAAATTGCAAAATATAGTTCAAAATGACACTTTAGTGTACACAACGGTCACACTGGTTGCAGGTACATGATAGCAAAATTCTGGTGCAAGGAAAGCTCATAATCTACTGGTGGCTCATCGAGTCTTTTATTTTTCGAGTGATTTATTTGGGAAAAAATGCTTATTTAGATATTTTCGTCTATCTTTCGTGAAAAAAATCCTACATGAACGGGACTATGCCCATTGGAAAGATTGATTAAAATCAATATTTTTTAAAAAAGTAGACAACTTAAACAGGGGCCCTTCAGTTTGAAGGGCTTTGTCTAGACATATAAGGTTATTGTAATCCGCTTTTAAGTTTTCTTTTATTTATTTACGAAATACAATAATTTGCATTAATTTTTTTAAATTCATTAAATGCAGAAACATACATCAGCTGCAACAAAACAGAAAATTTAAAAAATCGTAATATTCTTAAAAAATACATGAATGTAAATAATATCACTAAATCAACAGCATGCATACACAAAAATATCAATATTCTCCATTTATATGAATATTATCGAGTACATCTACCTTCAATATACAAATTCCCCCACGCTCTTTGATAAATGAAGACACGTGCCATATCCCCACCCCGCAATGTACCACCCCAAAAATCCAGTAATTCAAATGAAAGCGACCAAGAAAACATATTCGTAGCGAGCAAACCTCATGTTCCACTTAGAGCATTTTTCTTAATCGTCCTTTTTGTACAACTTCCTCTACTCTTCTCTTCCCAAATCTAACAAATTAAGGTATTTACGCGCTACAAAAAAATTTTCCCATGGAAATTTCAGCTGTGTTGGGCGCCACATTCAGCGACGTGTAACGCGCGTCACGACATCGCTTTGAATTAATTTTATAAAAATGTTTCTAAGGAAGCGAAACGATATGAAAAGAAAAATTACAAAAAAGGACGAAGAGGCAGCCAGCGAAATTGATGCAGCGGCATTATAAATCAAAAATTGCGTTTGGGATTGAAATGTCCGAAATCGGTTTAAACACCTACCGATTTCACAATCAAAAACTTTTATCTAAGTAGTACACTAAGTAAGTACGACTAGAGTTCTGCGAGTACAAAAAATGTTTAATGCATTTGTTGAAAGAGAAAGGTGAAGAAGAATTTGGACAAGACGTGGCACTTCCATTATAACACATCGAATCGAAGGGCACTCAAATACTAGAATACACAAAAAACGAGAGGATTTGGCAAGAGGGTGCTGTACCCTCCATGCAAGGAAAGGTTTTAAAGCGCTATACCAAGAGTTATTTAAGTAAATGCGGTCAAATTCAATGGAGAAATATTTGATGAACGCAGCCAGAGAAAGAGTGAGCCAGTTAGACAAATGACAGTGTCAAATTTGATACGAATAAAAAAAACTAATATGGAAATTTTAATTTTTATAAAGCAAAGTTTTAAAGCTATATTTTCGGGGAGCTGCTATATTTGGTTAATAACTTAATACAGAATTTAGTGAAACCATCAAAAATTGGTGCAACTAGAGGCTTATCCTTGAATTTTTGTCCCTCCCCACACATTCGTATGCGTATGCACTGCCGAATAATATTTCTGAGAACCAGCCCTACACCACCCAATGGATTTCACACAGCCTAAACTACAAAACTGGAAAAATGTCCTTATAAAAATTAATGACTTTTACGGGAACTTTTAGAATTATTTCAAAGTAGGGTATTTAATTTATAGTGATGCCTCCCTCCATAGACTTTTTTTTCATTAAGTGCCATACAATTCAATTAATTTTTATTCAAATCCTTGACGTGACATTACATCCAGCTACAGTATTTCTTGAAAAAGTTTATTTTCAAAAAAATTTGTTTAGTTTTTAAAAAATAAAATTTTACCTTATAAATCAATTGCAAGATATTTGTATGTTATGAAAGCTAAGGAAAAGATTTCATAATAGGTAAAGATATATTTATTTGGGACACATGATGGCAAATCTGTATCCAATCCAATTTTATCATTAGTTGTGGGTGATGTTTCACTTTAGTTTGTTGGCAATTTAATATAAATTATACAGGTCTTAATAATTCCAAAATATTGATAGAAAATTTGTCCAAAAATCAATAGAATATAGGCTTCAACTGCAGTTTGCTGAAGTCAACTTAAGCTGTTATTCATTTTTGCCACAGATATATACTTTATGCATGCGGGACTTAAGAAATTGATTAATTTTATGTCGTCTTAAATGTGGTTCAAAGTGGAAAGTCTGGAAAAAAATTACAACTGACTGAACTTTTCATGATCAGTTTGAATGATTCATATCAAATTTTGGTAAGAAGATTAATTCAGTCTTGTAACTTGATATAAGATACAAGAAAATTAAAGACATTGGAAATTTTTGCAACTGATTTGGTACTTAAATAGCCTATAAGAAGTCGTAGGATCAAATTTCTATTTACACTAAGGTGGAAACAATCCAGATGTGTCAAAAAGACTTATGAACATTTTTGGTCAGAAAGTAGTTTTGCATCTACGCAACTCAAGTGCAGTTATGAGTTACTTATGTATATGACATGTTGCAAATTAGTTTGGGGGGAGTTTGCTAATCCCTCGCGAGGATACATTTCTATCCATTACAATAGTAGTAATGGTCATAGTTTACAAAAGATTATTTGAGTAAACAGTTGACGTGTTTGAATAGTGTAAAAACCTTATGAGCCACTTAAGATTTGAAAACAAAAACAACTTTCTCTTTTTCCAAATCATACAGGCCTGTCGTGAAAAACGGTACGTTTTCATTTCGAAAACTTTTTGAGTAAATTGTCTTCGAAGTCAAATATAGGTAGAAATGCAGACTTTGAACATGAAATTGTGGTTTTGATGATTTCGAAAATGTAAAATTGACGACTTTTGCTTTGTCTAAAATTCAGAATTGTGAGCATAGAGCATTAATTTATTTTTGAATTATATTTAGTTTTTTTCATTGAAAGCCTATAGGATATTAGTATTTTTAAAAAGAAAAATGTTTAAAGTTTTTTCCTTCATCATTTTATTTAGAGTTAAGTCCTTTAATAATTAAATATACCATAAACGTCTAACAAAAGTTCAGTAATCAACTACGACTTTTTAAAACGTTTCAAATTCACCTCAATTTCACTTTGTCGTATAAGTGAAATTCACCACAGGCCTGATAATGTGATTTTTGACTACAAGTCAACAAAAAATTTAATGAAGTACAATATTTTGTAATACTTTTCTTAAATTTTTCAGCGACTTATGAGACCACCTTCGTACATATTGTATAATAAAAAAAAAAAATATATGGTTCCCTAAAAGCTATTGCATTTAAGAAAATGCCTATGATGAAATTATATTAATTTCTACATACTCCTTTGTTGGCTATTCAGTAGTCATCAAGATAATGAGTAACGGAAACAAAAAATCAGCAATTATTGTCAAACTCTTTATTTTATTTCCTGAACAAGTTCTTCAGTTTAATAAATATAAATATGGCATTTGTGCTTCTGACAGAGTGCAACATTCCCAACTACACTGAAACGTCAAAATGCACGTAATTGGGGGAAAAGAAAGCAGAACTGCATTTCGAAGCTTGCATTACGCGCAATTTGAACAAATCTACAAATTGTCTCAATAGACGGCTGTCATTTTCATGCGAATTCGTTGACGACGACACTCTATAAAACGACCCTTCCCACTTCACTTAAAGTGGATAAAACAAAAACGCGAAAATAAAAGTCTTGCCACTCTCGAGGAAAACAGAGAAAATGTGCAGCCATGACCACTCAGTTCAAATGCGGCATAAAAAGTTCTTCAATCTACTTCAATAGATTGAAAGAGGAATGCATTTTTTCAAGATATCATCTGCTGTAAGAATTGTAATCTAAAGAGTCAGTAGTTGGTATTTCCAATTTTATTTTTAGATTTGCATGCCGAAAAGTTTCTATTTTTTATTGAAAGAGTGAAAAGGAAGTGGAGGGTAAGTCGAACAGAAAATGATTAATGTATTGATGCCAATTAAGTAGTAAAAAAAAATTTAAGATGTCTAGAACATCTAATAGCTATTATCCCAAAAGCTGTTATCAGAGCCACGAGTTGTAGTAATGATGCCTTAATCAGAAAAATCATACGCACTTTATGTGGAGATTGTCATATTAATAAACTGTTTACCTATGGGATGCATTATTCCCTTGTTTCACTGAGCTCACAGATGAAAAAATTTATGATTTGGAATTCGATAATGTTCTGATGAAGATGACCGCAACAGAAGAGAGAGTTTGAGTATCCTATTCGGGTCCATATGTTGCATCAGATTTTCTGGTTTCTGTACATCTTCTATTACGATGGTAAGGCGTAAGTTATTTATTTATCTTTAGGGCTTAAACAAAGTAATACAAGCTGATTAATGTTCAATTATTCAAAAATTTTTGACAACCCTCAGAGTTAAAAATACATACTCTTAAAAGAATGTACACAGGTCCGGATCTACCCTACAGGCACACTAGGCCTGTGCCTAGGGCGGCAAGAATTTAGGGGCGGAAAATATTGGGAACTTTACATTTTTTAAGTAGTAATACATTATAATGTGAGTGATGGTGAGAGCCCTAAACTAACTAAATAAATGTTGACAAGCAAAAAAAAAAAAAAAAAGTCCTCACTTTTGATATTAAAATTTTTTTTTCATTTTCACCAGTGAAGAAGGGCGGCAATTTGTGAACGGCCTAAGGGCGGCAAATTTCTAAATCCGGGCCTGAATGTACATAAGTATTTCAATATTGAAGCGTAATAATGTTAAACTGTACTACAAAAGCACACAACAGATCAAGATAATTCTACCATTTTCACTTCAAAATGCAAATTTGAATTCAGTTCTATTGGAATGCAGAGAGCATGCTTTAAATTTGTATTTAATTAAATCCTCGGCTAATTTTGTTTTTTCTGTTTATTCACAAAAAAAAATATAACAGAAAATGTAGTAACTACTCGTTTGGTTAAATAAATATTTACTTGTGTCCCAGTATATTTTTAATATATAATTTATTATAACTGTTAGGGTCTTTTCAACTAAAAAACATGCGCAACTCAGGAAACTTGTCTGTTAAGCTTGAAGGAGAAAAACGGCCATCCTTAATTATATGTTTTAAAGAATTTAGATTTTATTCTTGAAACCGCTAAAAAGTAGCACTTTTGTTAAAGATTTATCAGTGATTTTCATGTCGTATAGCACTAATATCCTGATATAAAAATTCTTGCAATACGTTAAAATTAATTCAAATTTTAAGGCATTTGTTCAAATAACTAGGGAAAATTGTTTGTTCTTTAACTCCACACAAAACCCATAAAAACGTTTAACGCCCACTCCAACAATCCAAAAGTAAAATTACGCAGCACATTAAAAATTACGTTCAGCATCTAAGCAGAATAATTCTCCCCAAAAAATGGAGGAGAAAGAGAAAAAGGAAAAGATGAAACGTTAATAATATCTTAGTGAAGCAAATCTTTGTTTATAAATCACTGCCTTTATGTTTTCCAAAAAAATATTTTACAGATTCTAAGATGCGGGGAAAACTGGCATTGCTGTCGGCTCGGAGCCAAATGATGACAATATTAGGCTTGCGGTTTTCAAATAAAAGCCTTGTAATATGTGCGAGGTGTTGGAGCTGTAAAATTATGGAAATTTATTATTGTTATAAATTTCTGGGCAAATTTTGCTTAATTTCAAATACCGTCAGCACAGGTTTTTGTGCTGTTTCCTCATTGCAGCTGTTCGTGAAATGTCAACATATTTTAAGGGAACAGAGTCAGCTGCTTTCTTCTGCAGCTTTGTGGGTAACTTTATTCATAGAGATTAGTGTTTAGTTCTCTGATTGAAATTAAGTAAGAATTTTCCTAATTTTTTTATTAAACGGCTCTTTTGTATTTAGAGGCTTGATAGTAAAAATATTTAGATAGAGATTGGCAGTTTATCAGAATCATAAATAACTTATCGATGAACTCAATTTTAGACCTTTCGAAATTTGTATTTTCGCCTTTGTACAGTGAAACCTGGATAGCTGGGATCTCCAAGGGACCAAAATTTTTGTCTCAATGAAAGAGGTTTCCCATTTATACAGTTTCCCAAGTAACCATACTCAGACCGATAAAACGTGCATATTGATTTATGATTTAAATTTAAAAAAAAATCGGCAGGGCTGTTATCTCTGAAATTGTCATGGAGACAGCCCACATATTTTATTGTTCAGATTGAAGTTTTCGGAAATATTAATCGCTTTTCTAAAATTCGAACAAAATGGATATGGTTGGAATCAAACTCTTTTTTCCAATGGAATCAAAATTTGGAATTGAAAAATTGAAATTCAAAATAGGAGTTTGAAAAATTTTGATTCCATTCTATATATTTTTAAAAGATAAAGAATTTTGTGGAACAGGTTTACTTTAGCATCTATTGCCCAGTTTTTGTTTTCGTGGTAGTAGGGGGTCACAAGCAAAAAAATTAAATAAAGGGTCACTTGGATATGGTTTCAAAGGTATAGCCATCGGAAGTTGCTTTTGTTAAAGTAATTATAAGTTGGGAGCCCCTGAATAGATGCAAAAATATGGGTAGACGTATTCGAGGATTTTTTAAAAAATTTTTTTCTTTTCAAAATACATAGAGCGTATTAAAATTTTTAAAATTTCGTGTATTTTGGCTTGGAGGCTCACTTTCAAAAATTCATAACTCCGGTTCTCTTAAAGCGAGAAAATTGATTTTATTTTCATTTTAAAGCTAAGAAGATTAACTTTAATATAATTTTTTTTAAATTATTAACGAATTAATATTGTTATAAACAATTTAAATTTTTAAATTGATTTTAGGAATTTCCCCCACCATGTATCAAATTTTTAATGTAATCATCTTGTTCTACGTTAAATTTCCTATTGAAAATATTTTTTTTTTTAATGGGCAAACTATTATTACTATTGAATTAGCTTAAAAATGAAAATAAAATCAATTTTCTAGCTTTAACAGAACCGGAGTCATGAATTTTTGATTGTGAGCCTTCAGGCCAAAAATCACGAAATTCTTAAAATTTTAATTCGCTCTATTTTGAAAAAAAAAAAAAATTTTTTTTTAAAATCCTCGATCTTCTTTTTCGATACAGAGCCCATTAAAAAAATTTCAGCCAAATCAAAAATCCGTCGTCCGAAAAGTGTTCGGTTTGTTAAAGACTGTCCCATGTATGTGTGTGTATGAAGTTCAGAACAATTTCATACTCGTATTTAAAATTGTACTGCAAAAACAAAATACATGTGAAGGACCTTAAAAACAAACAATCTTTCCGATTTCGAATTGAATTCAATTTAATAATAAGTTGTGGGTCGTAAGGAGTTATTCCGAAATTTTGGCGAATCTAACAATTTTACAGGAACTGTGTTAAGCTCTTTTTTCTTGTCTCCTTTGCTTTTATGTTCAAATAAAAGTTCAATCAGAAGAAATTCATCCACAATAACATAATTTTAGCGACTTTGCTTTTGCATTAAAGACCCTCATCAAATATCAATCAATATATAGAAAAACAGAACATCCAAAAAAAAGAATGCATAACAAACAACCAGGACAATAAACACAAGAACCTGAATTCGAACTTCCATTAGCAATTCATTGATGATGACAACGTTTATCCATTAAATTTTAAACTTTTTCTGCCACGCCGCAACTTTTTAGTAATGCGGAAGTAAGTTTCATTTTAATGCCATCCGCCACCCACCCGCACCAACCAGTCATTATTGAATTAGAGACCAACCAACCGACCGAGATACTAAAGAGCGTTCGTATTGGAAGATAAAAAACGTTATTCTAACTATAGGAGGAAAAAACAGCAACACAAAACAGAAATCAGAGCAAAATGAATAAAATAAAAATCACAAACAATTTGATTATATTTAAAGCAATTTGAAATGTTAACCTCTTGAGGGCCGAGCTAATGTGGGAGGCACTTATATTAACAAACTCGAAAAGTTCTTGAAACATATGCCACCCCGGCATTTGTTGCGTGTATTGTTAATGTTTGTGTGAGCATATAAACCAGAATGGAGGACAGAGAACTAAAAACTTTAACTTGACATGCTTACAGGATAATGTATTAAATCTATTGTTGTGCGTATGCGACTGCTTGTGGGCCAACTGAATATACATACCTACAACCAACCGGAAAAAAAGCTGCACAATAAAAACGGCAAACAATGCAACGGAATATGTTGCTATGGTCGTATGATATGGTTGACAACGTACACACGAGGGAGTCAGTGAGTCAACACGAGAGACTTCTGTTTGAAGGTGTCAGCAGAAGCGGTCTGTAAAATGCATGGAAATATCGGAACAAACTGCTGTTGTTGCATGGTAGCCACCAGTTGCGCTTATGTTGTCTCCAACAGCTACGTAAGAGTTGAAAACCTGTAAGGGGAACTTTACTGAGCACATATTGCTTGTGCTGGAAGTGCTCTTGCGCAGTAGATAGCTTGTGGACTTTAAGAGCGCTGCGTCTTCACCGAAATGTGAATTTGGCAGCATTCTTTGGAGTTAAACAGAGCAAGGCAAATTTCCCAAAAATATCAAAATTTCTCTGCGCCAGGATGTTCAAATGCTATTTCAGCAATAACCTGTAAACAGTTCCTTATGTCCTTTGAGTCCTGACTGTTGTCTTTTCTAAACGCGCGCGACAGAAACTTAACAAACGAGTGTGTTCGCCGAAGTAGCTTGCGTGTCCTGTGGGGATAACAGATTTTGTGTTTAATGCTGATTGCGTTCGTTGATAAGAGAAATTGCAAATAACAACGGAAAAAAGAAAGGAAGAAAAAAGTTGTGACCTGCATCGTTTTTCTTTTTCATACTTCCAGTTACTTTCTCGTTGATCGAAGCTATTCTGCGTAAATTTGGCGCGGAAAGATAAAATCATCCGTCGGATGGTCGTGAAGTTTTCAGTTTGGCGTATAATCAGACGATTATGGCGATTTTTCATTGACGTTTTAAGTGCGTCTGGAAGCGTCGCTGTCAGTGTGCTGTCAGTGTGCTGTCATGTGAATTGTGTAACATCGTCTTAAGAAACTCAGATGTTTTAGCAGAAATTTGGACTTTTTAAGTGTTTCTAATAAAAATGGTTGACTATAAAATATTTCAATACGTCAAATGCGTTGGGTAAATTTTATCAAATAAAACTTTAAAAATAATCCAGTGATTGCGTGCCCATTGTTAAAACTTACAGCAGTCTTGTCAATTTTTAGTTGTAAATTAAAATGATAAATAGCCACAGCATTTTAGAAATTTTTCTTAGCCCTGTGGACAATTCGTAGAGCATTATAAGCAATTTTAAACTTGAAATGATTTCTATCGTCCAAATCTATATGCCATCAGTAGAAACATTTAAGTTGTAATCAAATGAGATATACTACATACATAAATAGGATAAACAAGTCTTAGAAATTTTTTAGAATTTTTTCTTTAACCCTTACTGATCCTATTTCAATGTGCAATTTGGCAATTTTCTTAAACTATTTTTTCTTTCGTGGTTTTTAATTCTAAAAATTAAAATATTAAAAATTAATTTCGCTCGGATCTAGTTTCCCGTCATGGAACGTTGCGCATAAAGCTTTTCTAAAAATCAGTTTAAGTTGGACTTTAAATATATGGAAGTCCCATGGAAAGTTAATTTTACAGCTTATACACAGCATAAAAGTTTGAAATCAGTTCCATATATTTTGAGGTAGTAACGTTTTTTAAAAAAACTCATTATGTTTTTTAAATATGTACATAATTATTTTCTTTAAAAATTGTATTAACAATCTTTAATTTTATTAACATATGGAGAAGCCCAATTAATTTGCTTTTATACAATATGTTACTTTTGACTAACTTTTCAAAGCGTATTATATACAAAAATAATGAAAAAACTGGTCTATTTATTTAAATTAACTTTCAAAGATCTTATAACTTAAAGAGATCGTCCACTATCGGCTAATAAGTTATTAATGATATATTTTATTTAAAACACTTATGTACATAAGAATTTCTTTGTTTGCCTTCGTAAATTTTATACTATATTCGTCAATAACTAAAAGTGGCAGCTAAGGACAAATTTCACATTCAAATAGGGTTGGTTAGGGATAAGAATAAAAATTTGAAAAAAATTCTTTGTCCTAATTCAAACCACCTAATGAATATGAAAAAAATGTGGTAATAGCCGTAACATACATATGCTTCCAATTACAAGGCTAAAGTGGCAACACGAAAAATTTTCATTCGATTTTTATTCAATTCATCATATGCACATACATATGTACATATAAAGCTATTACTATTTACTATTTACGCTTACATATTACTTGATTTGAGGATGGGATAAAAATTGTTAAGTTAAAGATGATCATTAAGTCGAAACGCTTCATAATCGCATCTTACTTCTTGGCGCTTAATCAAACAATTCCATTAAGTATCATGTAAGAATAAATGAAGCTTGGTGAATTTAATTTACATGGATCAGAGTAGTTCGTGTTACGGCACTTTTTATTTTGGAAAACATTAAAGTTTAGCAAGAAAGTTGCATTAGCCACAATTTTTATAGTTTTTTTCTATGCCTTAAGTATTTTTATTTTATAACGAAAACAAAAATTCGGTTTCTGGAGACTTTTTGGAATCAGTCAAAATAATCCAATTTTAATATAGTATGTATGTTGCTTCCGTGAAAATATAACATTAAGTGATGTGGGTGTTGGAAATCAACTTAAAATGTGGAGTAACCCCACCATATGTGGGTCCGAGCTTTTAAAATTAGCTAATAAAGTATCGTTCCTGAGGAAACCTCAACGTAGCTTAATTTCTTCCTACCTTTCTGAATTCGAAACATCTATTTTCTCCATTTTTTATAGATTTTCAAATTTTGTCCACGGTCTATTTTTAACTTTAAAATAAAAAAAAAAACGAACAAACAGATCCTTTAAATATATTGTTTTCTTTTGTGTTTCCAATGCGAGGACATGGGCAAAATCTTTTAATAAAAGTGAAACGGGTGTGACTGTTAGTCATTATCTTATTGTTTCTGTAGTTGATTCTGTTGGCAATGACTGTCTGTATTACTTTGCAACGTAGCACCTGAAACAAATCAAACACTCTTACATTCGTCCACACCTATACCGTCAACCTGTCAATGTGTCTGTGACTTTGTGTTTGTTGTTTTTCTCACAATATTTTTTTCTCAAACTGAATCCAAAACCTGTTCTCTTTTCTTCGCCATGACACATACAAAAATTCAATGTTTCTCGTTGCGTGTAGTAGTATCCTTTGTCCCTGTTATTTTCACTGCTGTTGGTTCTACTGTATCCCTGCAGCAACAACTGCGCTGATACACCGTCATTCAGGCCATCGTTAGTGACGCCTCATCATCTTTGTAGTTGTCAGAGCAACCGTAATTAAAAACGCTTTAATTTACTCCTGCTCCACTCAATTGGGACCCTGCAAGGATGATGCCAGTTTGCTCGTTTGTTTATTTATCGTTCCTGCTGCCCTTTTCGTTTCACATAATCATTTCCCTTGGTGGATGTAGCTGATGTTGTAGTTAAACTTAGCTCAGGGCTTGGCACCAAACGTTATGACTTAGGAGATTTAAAACACATAAACTGTGTGGTTTTTGCGTTAATAAAGTACCTATCGTCACAGAGTTAAATTGGTTATCAAAATACAGAAATTCCTTCGAGTAGATAACGTAATGAACATAAAAGTATCAGAAGAGGCTAGACAAAACGAAATCAAACTTACCTTTTTGTGTTCGTTGTTTATATTTTTTCTATAAAAATACTGGAGGTTTACGTGAACGACTTAAATATTCTGAATTTTCTGAAATCTGGAACATTATAAATGATTATTTCTTTATTCTTCTATCCGTATTCATTATTATTGTCGGAATACTAAAAACTATGATGCATAAAATTACGATCCCAGAAGGAAGCGCTAACCAAGCACCAAGCCCAAAATTCGACTTTTACAGAACTGAAAAGCAAATTTCCATCAATGTTGGACTGACTGTAATCATAAAAATACTAGTCCTGCCAAATACGAAACTAAATTTTGAAATCATCAAAAATCAAAATCATTCTTTTAATAAACGCACAATTTGTTTTATTTGACGATTTTGAACATTTTTTGAAACGAAATATCTCAAAAACTATAGGAGATTGGATGAAAAACCATTTAATCATTTTTGTTAAGAAATACTATAACTTTATAAAAAAAATTAAAAAATTTAACTAAATTTATTAAAATATTAATTTTTTTAATTAAAAAATTTTTCTCAAAATATTTTCAATGTAACACCTCTTTTTTGATTTTTTTATATGTTATTCCTCAATCAATCTTAAGAATGTATATGCTTTCATATCGAAATTCCGGTCTTAACTTTGGAAACTACGATTTTTTTACTGATGACGCGCACCATGTTTTTTCAACATAAAATTCGACAAAAAATTTTTTTTTTTGTTTTTGTTTTTTTGTAATGTTATTTTCAATCAATCCTAAGAATAAAACTGCATTCAAATCGGAATTCTCGTCATAGCTTTGGAAAATATGAGTTTCTTATGAAGGCGCGCATCAGTCTAATTGTATGAATTGTATCATATTTTCCAAAGTTATGTCGGGATGCTGAAAAACGTAAAAAAAAGCAAAGTGTGCGTTTATTAAAAGAATGACCGATATGTATATTTTCTTAGTTATAAATTCACTTAATCTTATATGTTATCGCCCATCTCAAAATGTTTTTATGAGTAAAAATTTTTGGTGTTTTTTTCCTCATTAAAATGGGGCGCCGAATCAAACTTTTCCCAGTGCGCCAAGCCGGCCCTGAAACTGAATTATCCTGAATAAACCTGAATTATCTCATGAAAAGGGTATAAACACAGGGAATTTCGATATTTTGCCTACATGAATCATAAATAAATAACCATAAAATGATATTTAAATTGTCATAAATAAATTAAAAAATCCGTAGAGAAAGTAAGAAGAAAAAGGCATTTACAAAACATCAATTATCTCGAAACGCATTTTTATGAAATACACCCATTTCGCTTCTAAGGGCAGAAGAATACTTGGCATGGAATTTGATTTTGAGTTTCCAATTTTCTATTGGGAATGCTGCAAATGTGTACATTGTTTCACACCGATATGCGAGCTGGCAGGAGTGATATGTTGTTGCAGCTGGAGTCTGTTTAATTTTCCATATATGTAGGTGAAAATAATGAACTTTACCTTTGTCGCTGCCTTTAACTCTGCTTTGGAACTTCCTTTAAAATTTGTTTTGTTATGGATGTTGATGCTGTTTTTGTTGGTTTTATGAGTGAATTCTTGTGTGTCGCAGCTTGTTGTTATGTCATTTAGAGGACAACAACAGGACTAACGAAAATACAGTGACAACGTGTGCCATGTTGTTGTCATTACACGTCATAGTTGCCATTGTGCTTGTTGTTGGTATTGCCATGTGTGCGGGTGAAAATTATGTTCTTTTAGTCAGCACAACAACGAGTTGATATGTTGGGTTCCTTTTAATCACTGGTTGTTTGTTGTTCTTCCTTGCTGTTTACAACGACTTTATTACCTATTTTTTTGTTATGTTTTGTTATCTGGATCAACAGAAAGACGGCAGCTCTAAGATTGAAGCGTGTCTGCGCACAGTAAAACAACACATCTATGTATGTACATATGTAATAAATGCGTATTAATGTTGCCCCTATTATCGTCTTTCGTTGTAACCCAGCAGACAATTGAGCAACGCTCTTCCGGAGAAGGCTTGTTAGCACTGGTAATATTCAACATTACAGCAGCACACACTTGACTTATGTGAGATCTTTTACACATGCTATTATAACTACCAAGATAAGATTTGCTTGCAGGACTTAAACTACCATAGAAGTCACAAAATATGCTTTCAATTTTTGATTTCATGATTAGTTTCATTTCGTAGTTCCCAATCAGTTTGTGGGAATTTTGCTACAAGTGATTGGCATTCAAAAATCATTGGGATAAGATATTGAAAAGAATCGGAACTCAAATACGTTGATATTTTTAAAAGTAAATTTTGAATGTGTCGATATTTCCATTTAAGATTAATTTCATTCTTCCACAAAAGGTTCATTTTTATCTCTTTCCCGAATAGCCTAATTTTTCGGCAATTTCTTACATATGATAAAGTAAGTTTAAAAACAGTTGGGAAGGTTATCTGTTTCCTAACGAAGGCTTTATAATAGCAATTCTCACACCTGCCTTGTCTACTGGGAAGTCACAGCAGGCCAATGCTCATAAATTTTATTTCAACGGCACCACTCGCCGAATGTGGGGCATAAGTGACACACATAAAATGCTTTTGTTGCTTTTGTCCTTACTGGTATTGTTATTATCTGTATGCTCCTTATCAAGGATAATAAAAGAGTGCGATGGTGATTTTCATGGGCAAAAATTAGGACAAATTTTGTTACAAATTATAGCAGTTTTGAAAGATATCCTTAAAATGTAAATTGGGATCTTTAAGCCAAAACTAAAACTTAACATGAAAAAACTTCTTCTATTCCTTTCCGGGTAATAAAAATTTGCATACTTTTATGCTTGCAACAAAAATAATTGTTTTTTTTTAACAGTATAAGGCGGCGTTCTCTTAAGGAACGTAAGGAAATAAATGCATCCTTTCAACTACAACCAAGTTTTATTACGACGCGGACCATCAAGAAAAAATAAAATAAGAAAACATCAACTCTTCAAGCATGTAATTAATGCCTAAATTAGGCTACTTTCCTTAGACTGCGATTAAAGTGAAGCTGTTAGCTGCTGTGCTGTGAGCTATGCGAAAATCATATACACGTGTTCTTATGAGAACAACTATGCTTAAGCAGTAGTCTTAGAGTGGACTCCTTTTTAGAAAGTTATTATGAATGAAAATTCAACCATGTATATTAGACCGTACCACCTTACAGGCAAAAAAAAAGTTCACCGTACACCAGCAAATCCGAAGCATTTTTGCAAGGTAATTTCGAAAATTTTTTTTTTGGACGAAAATAGAGGTCTCGCATTTGAGAAAAACATCATATCTTCGGCATTTACAGTCCGATCTTAAAGTATGATATATCAATGTTTTTGTATTGAGTAGACCAACTTTTTGATCTACTGATCCTTGACATCAAGTGCACCGTTTTTGAACTTACCCACCATATCTCAGTTCCTACCATCCTAATGTACAGAAAAGTGCATTTTATTGATTGAAAAGCTTTTCGTACCAAACTTATTCCACCATCGAAGAAGTTTTGAAGGGGGAGGGGGGGGGGGCGAGGCGTTAATTTTAGCAATTTTATAACTTTAGTGGTATAAAATATAGACGCATGTCCAACTGATATGTATCTCACAGGTAAAATGAACAGCAATAATAAAATACATTAAGAGAGTAATAACGGTATTATTCCAACTATTATTCGATTAGAAATCATTTTAGCACTACTAACTATAAATACCGAAGATATGACGAAAAATTTAACAAGGGGACTCCTACGTTCGGTAAAAAACTTTAAAAACATTTTTTAAAATAGTTCTAATGAAGTAATCGAAATACTTCGGTTAGAAAAATTTTATGATTTTTTACAAGATTTAATTTTCTGACATTAGGGTGGCACACTAGGATGGTAGAAACTGAGATATGGTGGATAAGTTCAAAAACGGGGCACTTGATGTCAAGGATCATTAAATCAAAAAGTTGGTTTACTCAAGACAAAAACATTGACATATCATACTTAAAGATCGGACTGTAAATGCCGAAGATATGATGTTTTTCTCAAATGCGCGACCTCTATTTTCGTCCATAAACAAAAAAAAATTTTTTTTCGGTTTCCTCATCAATTATTCCGAAATGCCACACCTATTTCTAATCAACAATAATATTACTATCGTATTATGTAACACGCAGAGTCTATCTTAAAGCCCAGGGCGCAGAGCCTGGAGTGTACTACCCCGCTCGTCTTCTCTTGGTAAGGCTCTAGTCACTAGAGTTTAGTGGCACGCGCAGGGATCTGCTGAATCTGTTGCTTTTGCAGTAGGTGTCGACTTTATTTACTCATATTGGATTCATGTGTTGCATGTATGTATGCCAACATCTTAGAAAGTAACAACAAGAACAGCAAAAACTTTTATTCGGGTCAACACGCCCATTAAATGCTGAAACAGAAAAAGTAGCAAAGAGTTAGCAAAAGGGTGCTCCGTATTTTGATTTTTTTTTTTTTGTTCGGTGGTTTATGTTTTTACAAAGTTTCTTTGTCCGTTTTCCCATTCCTTCAGAATTAGTGACAGCTTTTATTTTGCTTAAAACTTCTTTCTTGTTTCACACAAACGGAAGTAATTTTAACGCCATTTTGCATTTCAGCACTTTGACAGAAGCTGCCAAAATGCTTTGTTAAAAGTTGGCAACACTTCGAGTGTTTCACGTTGGTTGCACTACAAACTTGAAACAAATGAATGTTTTGTAATTTTTTTTTTATCATGCTATTTCCTTGTTCTCCACCTGCTTTCGCTAGTGCAGGTCTTCCGTTTGTTTGACACCAACTTAAATTGTTTGTAATTATCCTTGATTCTTCCTCGTACAGCACCCTGCATTTCACATTTATTTCGCCTGCAACTGACTCTGTTGCTGACTTTTTTCTTATGGAGATGTTAACAACTTATTTTTAGATACTCTGTTTTTGCTTTTTTCTCACTCAGAGTCGTGTGTTTCAGTTTTTTTGTAAATTCGAATGCAAGAAAGTTTTTAAATAAATTAATGTCACAATTCTAGATGCAATGTACTGGAGACAACTCGCTAACTTATTGGCGGATGGAGCTAGAAAATAAGGGTATATTTTTACATTTGCAAGCCGCAATTTTACATATCGGCCACTATTTAAATTACTGCACACTTTACTTTTTTAAACTTTTTTTGGTACGAAATATTTGGATTGGTCATTTTTGTATAAAAATGTTTTAATTTTAAAAAAAAAATTCATAAAATTCAAATAAATTTGCTTAAATTTTATTTTCTTTATTTATAAAAATGTTTCTCATTATATCTTCGATTTTTGAAAGCATATATATTTTTAGGATTGATTAAATAATAACACATAACAAAATCAACAAAAAAATTTTATCGAAGGTATTTTGAGAACCATTTCTTTAAATAAAAAAAAATTTAACAAATTAATTAAAATTTTTTTATGTAAAGCATTTTTAAACAAAAATTATGTTGGGTTTCTATATCCTATTCCCTACTGCTAAGAGCAGTACAGTTGTCAGCATTATGTATACCATATGTGGCCTATGTGACTATTTACTTTATAGTTTTTTATTCAAAGTTTTCTACCATTTGCGTTGCCGAATAATTTAGTAACAGTAGATAACAAATTAAAAGGAATTCAAAACTGTATAAAATCTGGCGAAAATCTTTTCACACTTTGGGAACTGTTTCGGATCAGTTTGGGAAATTTGACAATCGATCCAGTTATCCAGTTTGGTTATGTGGTCAATTTGGTTTTGTTACGTTGGTTTGGTGAAACCCAGATAACGTTGCGGTTTTTTGAAATACCGTACTATGTGGGAATAACGTACCACAAATTTGCAGTTCGTATACTGCCGTGAGAAGCGAAATAGGCGTATCTCAAAAAAATTGATATACGAGACTCTTATGGTATCGGATAACTTAAGAAATTACGCGTCTAATGAACTAAGACAAATAACGATATTTTAGTTCAAACATATAAAAAAATCCCTTAAGAATATTTTCTCTATCTCAATTTTACCCCAAATTACTAAGCGGCTTAGACGTATGTCAATAATACGAAGGTAAATGGTCGTATATTTGAATACGACTAATAATTTTAAAAAAAAGGTCATTAAACGCAAAGCTTCGTTGTTGTTGGATCATGTTGTCATTGTCGTTATAATTCCTTGTCATTAATTGTTTGTTCACTTCATCATCTTATATAAGAAAATGTAACATGGGAGAGAACTCCCAAAGCAAAGACCAATATTGTAAATTTTTACTAATTGATCAATGCTATTTTTATTCAACAAACATGACAAACCTGGTTAAATTGTATAAATTTACAATATTGGTCTTTGCTGAATGACTGTAAGTTCAACTTACATAGAAAAACTATTTCTGAAAACTAAGAAAAACTAAAAGTTCCAAAAACACAAATAAAGTAAGAGCTGAATATTTCGTTACCTTAATATAGAAAGGCCCCAACTAACATTTTTTTCAAAATAGAGTTTTTTTTTTTTGTAGATGTCGGTAGGCCACCCACTTATACACTATTGATAAAAATGTGTGTGCTACAATTGAAAATAAAGCATTTACAACCAAATAAAAAAAACAAACTCACTTCAATACTACAAAACATAAATTTTAATTAAGTTTCTTCGTTCTCCTGTAAAGAAACAAAAATGTTAGTTAGGGCCTTTCTATATTAAGGTAACGATTTGTACTTCTGAATTTGCAAAAAAAAAACTATTATTTGAATAAAAATATATTTATCCAATTATCGAGTGAGTTGCCTTTACTTCATGCTTCAGATACAAAAAATCTCAAATAATTCGCATGTGAGAATTTATATTTATAAGGAACATAATCTTACCTCTCCTGCTACGCTGCAGATCAACCTCATCAATCACTCAATATGTGTACAGTACAAGCCAGTCAGTGCCCACCCTACCATGCCATGTTTCGCTGCCAAAAGCAGGTACAAGTAATCTAATCCAATCATTGGACATTGATAAACAACCATAAAAGCAAAAAAAGGACATAGAATCCAGCCTGTAACGAAATTGCAACGAGTCAAAATAAATATTGAATGACATCGGGAAACCTAAATATCCACGGGCAACTGAAGCGATGGAAAAGCGAAGCGAACAAAATCAATAAAAGGCAGAGTATCAATAACGCATGTAGCTTGGCACATCATCCATTGCTGCAGGGATGATGTGCCACATTAACGTGCGGCGACTGCGAAAGATATGTGTGGTGGTATGCTCAAGTGCTAGGAGTTTATTGTGTTTTCCAGTATTAGAAAACAGTGCCGATGCCATGAAAATCATAGTTTTATCGATGCTAAACTTGTGAATTTTAAAATCATTTTACGGTCTTTTAAGGTCAAAATTAAAAAAAATGAGACTAAAACAATATTATTACAAATATTGGAAATACTTACCTACATATGTTGGTACCTGACGCATTTTTAGAATCATGTACATAGATATTGAAAGCACATGTATTCTTAGGATTGATTGTGGAATAACATAAAAAAATCAAAAAAATAAAAGATGTTTGAGAAAATTTTTTTTTAATTAAAAAAATTTGTGTTTAAACTAATTTAATTAAATCTTTTTAATTCTTTTTTATAAAGTTATAGTATTTCTCAACAAAAATGATTCAACATATTTTTGTCCTATCTCCTATAGTTTTTGAGATATTTCGTTTCAAAAATGCTTAAAAAGGTAAAAAAAATACCAAATGTGCAGTTATTAAAAGAATGGTCATGTGCATGCACTCATGCACGCATGGTTATGTGCATGCACTCGGTTTGAACTGTATGAATTTAAATAATTAAATAAAGAAATAAAAATTTGTTTTAAATCTTATATAGATAAAAGAACTTGAGACGTATACATGAAATTTCATGAGAATACACATGAATTTTCGATAATTGGCTGGATTTAGTCAAAACTACTCATAGTTGAAGTCGATTATGTCCAGTTGTACTGATCCGATCATTGTCAGATTTTTTATTTGATACTTTGTAACAATAGATTTTGAGGTAAATTTAAAAAATGTTTTAAATTGTCAGCAAATGAAAAATAATAATAATAAATAATTAATTGGTTAAATAGTTCTGACATACTGTTCCCCCAACTAGAAATAATTTGAAAAAATTTCAATTGTTCTTTATTCTTTTATCTACAAAACCCATTTTACAAAAAAGTGGAGTTTCTATTATTTCGGGAGTTTTCGAGTGCAAGTCATGCGAAGCAGAAGGAATCTAAGCGTGCAGCGTGCGTCGAGTCAGAATTTAATAACGAATGTCAGATACTCGTTCCTTTGTTAATTTAAACATTTAATCTGTTATTATTTTTTTTTTTTGTTGACGATCTAAATTTTTTTTAATTTATTTCAAAAGCCAACGTTACAAAGTATCATATAAAAAAAGATCCGACATAATCGGATCAGTACAACTGGAGATAATAGACTTCAAGTATGAGTAGTTTTGACAAAATCCAGCCAATTATCGAAAATTCATGTGTGGATTTTTCGAAAAAAAAATTTTGCAAAAATCTAATGTTAAAAGATACAGGACAAACATTTTCGTCGCATTTGCAGAAGTCGAGGTTTTTTTCCTGAAATCCGTGCGGTTCGTAAATATTTTTATGTGCATACACCCTTATTAACATGAAATCATAGCGTGGGTCATTTTTATGATAGTTTTGCTGAAAATTGGCTAGGGTTAATATAATATTTCTTGACATGTTTAGGCACCTCCAGACAAGCCCACAAATGAACGTTCATTCCTTTGGTATCTCCTTTTTAGCCCCTAACCTCTTGAAGGCTGTTATGATGTTTTGTTGCTGTTGACTGAACTGTGGATATGTTTTTATCATTTTCGTGCTTGGTTGAATTTCAGAAAACTTAAGTATGTCGCTTATGTGATTATTTTATAGTATGCAGGGTGAGCAATTGTAATTGAACTATCCTAAAAATTTGTGGAGCAATTTTGATTCTCCTAAGGGTTTTTTTTTGGAAAAACATGTTTTTTGATTTAAACTTTTTTTCTTCACACAATGGGTTAATAACAGGCCTAAAAAATCGGATTCTAACATACGAGCCATTATAAAAGGGGCATTTCTTATATGACTTACATAAATGTAGACCAGTGATGGCATTTTCGGTACATTTGCGTCCTGAAAAAACGTTGTCAGTACATTCGACAAGTTTTCAGTACATTCGGTACATTTGGGGCATTTTCAGTACATTCGCCAAATTTTTAGCACATTTTCAGTACCTTTTCGGTAAATTTGGACAATTTATAATATTTACCTTTTTTTTTTGTTTTTTAGTAAATGAAAATAACCGCAATGAGTAGATTTATAGTAATTACCTGTATATAATATAATTACCATATTATATTAATTACGTTTTTTTTTTTCAGTAAATGAAAATAATCGCGCAATGTGTATATTTTATAATTAATTTAATGTGAAATATATCTAATTTTGCCAGGGTTTTTGAGATGATAAAAGTGAGGACCTTTTTTTTTTTTGATAGTAAATTAGAACAATTTCGTGCATTTTAGGAAAATTGGGTGTTCAAGACAAAAAAGTACATTCGGGATCTAAAAAGTACATTTGAAGTCTCGATTCAGAACATTTTCACAAAACCCAAAAACGACCTTCTGAATAACCAAATCCGCTCCATGAAAAATTCTTCGATCAAAAGAAGTTATGCAGTAATCAATTTTTAAGTGTCACTCCAGCTTTTAAGACTCTTTCGGGCTGACCCCAATTTTCGATCAGGTCTACATAGGTATGTATATTAGAGTGTTTATTTTGGTAATTTTGTAGATTTTTTTGTATTTTTTATTTTTGACAATGCACAATTATTATATAGTGTCAAAATACATAATCCGGATCTGCTCATTTACTCGTTTTATGACCATATTAACGTTAGAATTTTGGACGACACTGTTTGTTTCAAGCAAGATCAAAATTGGTAAAAATTTTCAACTCAATCTGACAATGCACAATTATTATTTAGTGTTCGGAGATTCCAAAAACATGATTCGTAAAATCGTACCTGGTAATTTATTCGTCTTATGGCCATTTTAAGGTAAACGCACTACTGTGCGTGCCGCCTCCTATACAAGGGAAATACCTTAAGTGGCATATCTATCGGAATATATGAGAAATCATACTGAAATTTGGTAAAAGAGGTTTGTTTATGGAAGCTATTGTGGATCAAAATCAGTCTCGATTGTATCAGTGGATGTGTCGCCGCCTTAAATTTTAAGGTTAATTAAGGCATATCGCAAACTATACAAGCTATTTTGCTAAAATTTAGTATGTGGATGTCAATGACGAATATAATTTATTGAACCAAAAGTAGGCGGAATTGGAGAAGTGGGCGTGTCAGATTTGGTTTTCTGCATTTCTATTCTATTTTCCACATTTTTTGACCTTTCCAACTTTTTAACTTTACCCAACATATTCCATATGTATATTTTCCACTTTTTCAACCTTTTTCAACTTGATTCGACATTTTCTTTATTTTTTCGACTTTTTCATGAATTTTGAATTGTTTCAACATGTTTAAACTTCTTGCAACTATTTTGGAGTTTTTTAACCACTTTCACCATTTCCAAATTTTCTCAACTTTTCCAATTTCTTTTTTTTTTCTGCTATGGTTTCCATATATTTTAGACTTTTAGAGTTTTTTTCAACGCTTTGAACCTTATTGCATTATTTTCGCTTCTTCAACTTTTTCAACTTCTTTTTACATTTATTTGAAAAGTACTTTCAGTGCAGTGTAGGGTATGTGAGTTTCGGCCTGACCGAAGATAACACCTTTACTAGTTTCATATTTGACTTGGTTTCACGACGTGGTGAACTAGCCCTGCATCATGTTTTAAGTGTATGTAGGAGAGACGTTGTGGAAATGTACCTTAACGGTGTACTATCTAGGGTGCAACCCAACCCAATCTTCACTCATCTTAAAAGTTGAAACTTTATCTTTTTTACACACACCCACTCCGAATTTTCAAACTTTGTCGTAATTTATTTCATTGAATACCTTGCAATGTTTTAAAACACCAAATGTTAATCTCTAAAGAATTATGAACAAATCTGCCTGCCAGCCAAACACAACACACATACCGCGCATTCACCGTGATGACTCTTCCTTGCCGCTGAGTCATTGACTACAGATCAACGGCTCATTTTACTTACAGCAGCATTGTCATCGTTTCACCCTGCTGGGTACTCCAACAGAAGACTCGTTATCGATTTAATGTGCGAAAATGGAAAAACGAAAACTCTGAAAATCATAAAAATTTATGACGGCAATAATCTGGGGAAAGCACTTGGCTGTCGTGGGGTGAAGAATAAGCCAGGGATGAAGGTGGTTTTACAAAAACCCACATGGGTCACAAAATGAAATGTATGTATCTGAGGATATACTAGTGTTGGTAGACAGAATATGTGCACATATAAAAACGCACAGAGATTTTATAAATAAAATTGTTTGCAGTATGTTGATAAGCTATTATTGTTGTTGATAGAGTGTGGAATTTTTAAAGGTGCGATTGAAAATTAAATATAAAACAAAATTGGGAAATTTCAACACTGAACATTCTATTAGGCAAGTTCGAAAAAAATACAAGTCTCCGTGGTATCTTTTCATAGGATAAAAAGTCTTAAATAAGATTGTAACTATACGAAAATTAAGTCCTTTTTACCATGCTTTTCTGCGAATAGCTCAGGTTCGAGTTGCACAATTTTTCACTATATCTGTATAATGAAAAACTCAAATTTTGTGATATTCAGCTATTTACTTGGTTGAGAAGATAGTTTGAGAAAGCATAAATAAAGTATATCTCTTTTTCGGTGTCGATTGTGTTCTTGAACTTCTGGTTACGTTCTTATGTTTTTGTATCCTTATTTTTGTTTGAATAAATCCAATTTTTTAAAAATACTTCGTTTACTTTGATACAGTGCTTCCCAGTAAATCGATTGTGTGCTTGTATGTGCAGAGCTATTTTTTTTATTTTGTCTCTAATAAAAACTTTGATTTTTACTTTTTGTTCCTCCTTTTTCAATGTCCGGGTAAATATAACCGAAACTTTTACGGATAAATTCTATTAAAGATTGTATGTCAACCTGACGGTTAAGGTCATCGTTCAGATCTCTTGTGTTTATAAAGTTTTATAAAACTACTTGTTATTGATATCTTTTGAAGGTGGAACCTTACCGTCGGATGCAGAACGTCTCGAAACATGTGGCCCAAACTGAATCTAGGAAGGGCACAAAGTCTCTTAAATTCAGCTGAGGAGAGCTAAGATCTGATGTAGGAGTGGTAACGAGGCACTGTGTCATTGGCCATATGGTCGCCAAATATGGTGCCCTCTTTCAGAGACCAGCAGTCTCAACTTCACCAGTGCGTCTGGGTGGTTTGCCCCCATTCACTTAGATAATTTGAGGAGAAGAAGAGGATTATAATATATACATATGTAGGGTACCAAAATGGGCTAACTGCCTCCGAGTGAAACTTGCTATTTGAAAGCAATCCTATTTACCTAATCTATGTTTATCTTTTGAATTGTATTTTCTTAATTAATCACACAAAAGAATGTTAGTATATAAAATTATCATAAGTCTAAGAAAACTTCAATTCAACAGAATTAATTTTCAATCGTCACTGCGTATATGGGCAAATCCGCGAAGTTGTTACTTTTTGAGGGAAAAACAATTTGTTTTCAAACTTATGGCACACTGTTTCTAAATATTGGTTCACCTACAGATAATCATAACAATCAAGATTGTGCATTGGTACCTCGTTTTGAACAAATGTTCAAAAAGTTATAGAACAAAAACGAACAAAAATAGAAAACAAAAATGCACCATATATGTGCATATACATACATACATACATATCTTATTTATTTTTGAAGGCACATTCAATTTTGATGACTAGAATTGTTAATTTTGAAGAAAGGAACATATTTATAGAATACAATTCGTGATCGAAAACATTTTTTATAAATCAAAAAGTGAAAAATTGAAATTTACAAATAAGTAGTGACATTTACGTTGGAGGCTGAATTTCTGAGACTATTGATAGCACAATCACAACTCAAAATATAGGTTTGTGTGCCTTCTTTCGTTACCCAAATCCCTGAGATGCTAATTGAAATGTTCAAAAAGTTATCAGCGAGAAAAAATTCAAATTTTCTCAAGTGACATATTTAAGGTGGAAAATTTTGACATTTTTATACTTAAGTCATCGTCATATTCATACATTTTTTTCAATTTTTTTATTTGATTGATATCTGGCTTAAGTTCTGTTCTTTCATGTAACGATAGCTATGGTTACTTAAAAAAAGTTTTTTCGACTAGAACAGCGAGTGACAAGAAAAGTAACAACTTCGCGGATTTGCCCATATAAAATAATAAGATCTAACATATTATTTTGAAAAGAGCTTCTAGTGTTATTTTTGTTGATTCTTAAAGGGATGTATTTTTTAAATACTAACCTTTTATTTCAATTCAATTAAAAAAAATACATATCTTTTTAAGATTTTCGGTTATGTTTTCACTGTTTTCATGAAGAATTTTTCTTTTCAAGAAACTTAATAGCTTGTTCGCTAAGGCATCAGTGCAAAAGTCAGAATATTAAATGCTATTTACTCGTTCAGGCCTGTGCGAATAGATATTTCACCTTTGTGCAAACCTTACAAATACAATTACGGAGCTATTATGTTCTGAACGATCGGGCCTTAAATGGCACTGTCGGTCCTCCGTTGTCACCAGCGGTATTGTTCGACATAGCTACGCAATTTAAGGAAATCTTTAACAATCCGAATACTTTTGTTCCAAAAGCTAATGATGTGGTACTGTTTTTTATCCCCATTAATTTTGCTTTGTTGTCAAATGTGGATATGTTTTGGTTAAGACCCTGCTCCTTCCTATTGCTGTGTAGATTTGCGTAATCATGCTGCGCTTCTACTAAATTCACATTTAAGTTATAACATTTTAAATTATTATGACAATAATAATAATCGTCCGTGAGGTGTTGCTGCCCTGGACCCCGGAAGGTGTTTCTGCCTCAGTGCATAGAAATAGGGGCCAGTTTGCTCTACAGAAAATTATATACACCAAATTTTACACTGGTGCATCAAAACAAAGTCTATAAATAGTTACATATGTAATAAATTCATAATTTATAATTAAATGAAATGAATTGCTAAAAGTATGTATATCTTTAAATTTAAGCTCAAGTTCAAAAAAAATTTTTTTTTGTAGCATAGATGAATACAGCTGCGAGCAATAATTTCTAGTGCGCACAGATTTGTTTTTGTTGTTATTTTTGGGTCTAATTTTTCCATCTTCTTTATAGCTTCTCATTTATTTTTATAAGCTCCAACAAAATATCATGAATTAGGTTTTGTGACAGGCATCAAAATAACAACAGCAACAATAATAAAAAAACTCGAGAAAAATTAGGGATCCTTCAATAATGACGAAGAGACAGCAAAATATTTGATGATAAGAAAATGCTGATAAGCAACATGCGGACAAGAAAAGCAAACAAGGGCTATATAAAAAAATAAAAAACAAACCCTAGCTTGTTAAATGGAAGAATATAACAACTATGTAAAGGACGAAAGTTTTAGACTGACAAGCTACCGATTATTACATAAATTGCATTGTATGCGACGTGGGCGTCTGCGAACTTGCTGATGAATATAAGCTGAGAATACTGACATAAAATTTGTTCGACTAAATTTATGTAATGTTTACAGAAACTCCCATATAATTAGATTTTAACAGTTTTCTCCTTAACTGTTTTTCAAACGAACAAAAAAAGATTTTTCCTAATAAAAATTCAAATTAATTCTATATAATGTTTTTCATTATACTATTTTGCCCACAGAATCGAAATGGGCGTTTTTAAAAAAAATTCATATTTGTGATTCTTATGGCATCGGAGAGCTTAAGACATTACGCATCTAATGAACTGCGCCAAATGCCGGTATCTTAGTTCAAATCTATAAAAAATCTCCTAAGTGAATTTCCTCTATCTCAATTTTACATGTATTTCAACAAACTGACATAAACAAAAAATCAATTATCTCGAAATGTGTTTTTTGACATATGCCCTGAAGGCAGTATTAGTAGCCGAAATTCTTATGTGATTCGGTCTGACAATGCTGAACTGTCTTTAATAGTTCATCGTCAGTATAAAATTCTTGTGTATACAGATCTTACATCTGTTCCAAAATTATCAACGAAGTTTCTCTGTTCCAAAAAAATCCATTGCTTTTTTATTTTAACTGATCAACTGTTTTAGCCACTGTGTCATTTGACAGAATCTCAATGTAAGGTAACCAAGTATTTATCGTTGTGCAGGGTGCACTAGTGTTTGTAATGTGTATCCTTTTTTTGCCTAAATAAGCAAAAATAAATGAAAATATTTATGTTGCGCTCCAAATTTTGTGCGTGACTGTAGGATGTACCTTGTTCTTTGGTTTTTATTTCAAGGTCGCGCGCAGCCTTCAAGTGCTTGTTAGTGTATGTGTGTGCAGGCTTGTGAAATGAATAGCCTGGTACGCGCTTCAGTAAACAAAGTCATAAGCTAAGCAAAAGTAAAAATATCTTGAGACCTTACAGTAGGTTTAGCCAAAGCGCATATTTTAACTCCAGGCTATCAAGAAAAAGTTAGTGATGAACAAAATAAAGGTAGAAACGAGTGCCAAAATTTGAAGGTTCTTAAATTACAGAAAATGCTAGTTTATGCTATTCTTATCATATGAGCGGACGTAGGTACTATTTTACATTTCCCTTATTTCATGCCACGAATGTAGATCTAATGGTACCCGGCCATAACCCCATTGGTCATAATCCCCAAAATGATTTTAGACATTATGTCCGTTTTTTTTCCTGTCATAATTCCCAATTTTTTTTATTAGACTATGACTACTTGTAAGAACGGACATAATCCCCAAAAACATGAGGACATAAGGCCAAATAATTTTGGGTGCTTATAACAAAATATGTAAATGAATCTTCAAAAAAAAATTTCGCATAATATACTAAATTCTAGTTAGAATTACTGTGGGTAGCGATGCTGGTGTTGGATATATTATAGACTGATCCGCGGCCGAAGGCCACCGCGAAGTCGGTGTCGGATTTTTGGGAGTTTTACATTCTGAGCTGCGGCCGAAGGCCGACCACTTACTCTAACTTTTATGTAGAAGCGTTGTTGGACATATTCGGGGATGTAATCCTCGGCCGAAGGCCGCCCACTCCACTAAATATAAAATTCCTCTTTAATTTTCAAGCAAAACGAAAGTGATCATAGCACCCATGGGTTTTATGTCCATCGTTATGAGTGGACCGGAAATTTTTTTGGAGACTATGACCGTTTTTAGGTGGACATAACGCCCAAAATTTTTTGGGCATTATGACCATTGGGGTTATGACATGGCACCAGATCTAATGATCGTAAGTACTTTAGGAAACGTCAAGACTGCGCAATGTTGTCTTAAACATTGTAGAAAAAGTAATTAAAAATCATCAGTCAAAAAAAATTTAATAATTGCTGTCATAAAAGAAAGAAACTTTAAAAATGTAAAAGATATTTATGAGCAACAGAAGTTTCTGTCTTTTTTATTGAAAATTATAAAAAGTTAGTTAGTTTAGGTTAGCGCGGGAGATGACAATTGCCATCATAACTTAGGTTGCAATTGGGCCCATTGTATACCCTGTTTAAAACTTTATTTTCAACTTACATATGCAAACCATTTCGAAATTTTTATAAACTTCAAAATGGATTTTGGACACTTTGGAACGATGTCTTCAAGAGAGTTGAAAAAGTGGAATCCGAATACCTTATAACGCCGATTTGTCAATACTGGGCATTCACAAAGATAATGGAAGACAGACTCTTCGACATCAGGATCTTTACAGTTTCTACAAAGATCCCCTATGTCAGAAAGCCCTAGCCTTGAGGCTTGCTTGCCAATAAAAGAATGTCTTGAATAACACCGACAACGATTTTTAGGGCTTATTTGCATAATGCGATCACTTTTCGCGTTCTATTAGACCGTCTCATATTAGCCCAATTTATACACTTTGAATCAATTTCTACCCTAATAAAAACTAGTGGTTTCATAACATAAGGTTCAGAAATTACATTATTTTTCAAATGGATTAAGGTAGAGCCATCAATGTCATCGATTTGCTTAAAATTTATGCTCAATTTTTAGAGACCCTTATTTTTTTATTTCGATCAAAACAAACACAGCACAGCACAAAGGAATCGAATTCAGTGTACAAATCCGGTAGGAAACTACTCGATATGATTTTCATAAAAAATATATATCCAGGAAAAAACTAATTATGAGGAGATATTAACAACAAAAGCAGCGAAAGTTTAACATATTAAGTGTTTTTAAGCTCTATGAAACTTTTAGGCAAAATTTACAGAAAAAAAAGACACAAATCGCTATAGCTAAATTCACCAACAACTCATATGTTGATTTAAGATTTTGCTATGTTTTCCGTTTTATAGAAAGAGCTTACTGAATCCTTCTTACTACGTGTTTCAATTTCCTTATAGCACGCTCAGCACAGCAACGCTTTATTGCTTGCTAAAGTCAAACCAAAATGTTTAAATTGCTGCTCTGCCCCATTCGGAGCAGTAGTTTTTACTTTGTTTGTTTGTTTGTTATATTGCAGCACGCCGCACTTGGTTGTCCTTTCGGTTAGCTGTCGTTCTGTCGGCTGTTCGGTCATTCATTCTTAAAGCTAAAAAATGGAGTAAAAATAAAACAAAAAAATTTAAAACTAAATTGAAAATGTGTAGACAGAGCAACATCAGTGGAGAAAACCGGAATGTTACATGCCGCAGGGGGTTGTAAGGATCTACGAGTGACGAGTAGAACTTGTATTTTGCAAATGCAGAAATAGTAATTTACTAGGGCGCTATGTCTCTCTTTATGACCAAATTGCGCTTTATTGCTTTTGCTTTTGCTTTTGCTTTTCCGCTCCGCTTCCACTTCGTGGTGCAGCTCCTTTTTTTTTTTTGACGGATATGCAAAAAAATGTAGGCATGTGCAAATCTAGGACATGCCGCATGAACCAATAACAAATTTAACTACAAATACACTGCCGAACGACCCATTTGGAAATGAAACCACTGGTGATCAAATTTGAATTATAACGAAAAAGTGTTTTACTTGTGATCCTGATATCGCCGATCGAATGGCCAACGTTCTTTTTGCCGCAATTTCAAACACTAAGTTTTTGGATTCATGTACGTACGCACTTATTTCCAGAAAAGTTGGTCAAATCTTGTCGTACCAAAATTTTTTGGGCATGAAATCGATATATTTTCATCTGCTCTACAACATTGATGTCAGCATAATTTCCTACTTGTGGCTTACTTTCCGAGTTACTGACCGAAAACTTTTTCGTAGGCCTCTCACACCCCGATCCATCATGAATCTGACGATTGACGATTATATCAATCAGCCTTACTTAATCTATCAATTGCAAAAAAAATTAAATTAATTAAAAAATGCAACGCTGCCTCCCGGACTATAATATTTGCCAAGCTGATAACGAATTTACTCTGTCAGTTTTGCGAGTTTTGTAAGTCATATGTAGCTTTTTAAGTAATTGATGAATGCCATGCGATTAACAAAAGCAATTCTAACCTTACCGCAAGTTTCCTGTGTACTTTTTAAAAGTATAGTAAGAAAGTGCAAAAAATCTGTTTTTATTTAATAAAAATTCGGTTCTTTCGGTTCAAGACAAATTCAGCTTATTGTTTGACAAAAATATTTACCAAACAATTTCACACAAAGAAAGTCGTTATATTTTACGAAGACTATAGGTATGTATGTTCAGTTACTCTTATCTGACAACGAGCTTAATCTCTGTCCGACTAATATGAAAGGGAAACATTTTCAAAAAACTGATTTTAGCTACATTTGGACTTGTAGAGTTACCAGACTGAGCAGCGCTTACTCGGTGGGAAAAAAATCTACTGATTTTCAAACGTTTTAAAGGGAAATCTGCCGCTAGCCATTTGTATGGCGATTGTCACACAAAGGACATTTTCGAAAGGGTACATGTTTGGTTGTAGTTGTATCTGCACGGCTGTTTAACCCTGAGCAATACACGTATAATGTGATAACAGTTGAAAATTGAAATTCCTTCAGAAATTTTTTGGAGCCCATTATTTTAATCCTTTGGCAGTGACAAGAATCCTGCTGTTGCTGTCCTACGATGTGCAGGAATGCTGTTAGCATCAGATGATATGGAGGCAAAGCGGGGTGTCACTCCTCACTACCAATCCAAAGCATTGAAGCAACATTGAAAGTAAATTAGGACTTAAGGAAGTTGTTTATACGAACTCCTCTTCTCTTGGTTTCGTCTTGTCTGTAGTGTGAATTGATAGTTTATTGATTTTGTTGTAAGTGTTCCTGTTGTTGCTGTAAGTGTGAGGATTTACTTAGCATTTCAATTGATTTTGACTCCATTTCTCTTTATTGCTTTTGTAATCGCAGTCAGTCAGGCGGGTAAAGTTGTGTTTGTGATAAAGGAAGTGATTATAATGTACGCGAGTACTTACATACATACATACATACATACATACATGCATACATACATACATACATACATACATACATTAGGGTGGTCCTTAAGAAAAAAGTTGCTGACGCCCTCTCAATTGGTTCGAAATAAAATAAAAAAATTCTAGTTTTTTTTTTAAATTTTTATCTTTAGCCCGTACTGACCCTATTTCAATGTGAATCTTTTAAACCACTTTTTCTTACGTGGTTTTTTATTTTAAAAAGGAATATATCAAAACAAAAATGTCGCTCGCATCTAGTTTTCGAGATATAATCATGGAAAGTTGCGGATATAGTTTTTCTAAAAATCATTATAAGTTGGGAATTCTTTAAAAGATTTTAAAGTTTTTACTGTCATATGGCAGGTAATTTTACAGTCTATCACATAACTGGTGCATAAAAATTTGAAATTAGTTCCATATATTTTGTGATATGGCTGTTCTTAAAAATTGTTTACCATTTTTTTTCAAATAACTGTTATTTTCTCTAAGAATTGTATTAATAATTTGTATTTTTTTTCGGTATTAAGAAAGTCCAATTAATTGCCTTTAATTCAATATGTTACTTGTTACAAATTTTTTCTTTTCTCAGCGTATTATATAAAAAAATAATGAACAAACTGGTGTCTTAGGGAAAATTTCACATTGAAATAGGCTAAGTAAGGATTATATAAGGAAGACAAAAATTTTAAATAAATATGTGTTTATCTTGTTTCGAACCGATTGGGAGAGCGTCGCATTTGATTTTCGCTTAAGTCAAATTTCACATTGAAATAGGGTCAGTAATGGTTAAAGATCAAAATTTTAAATAAACTTTTTTCTTTCATCTTTCCTTGTATTTATTTTGTAGTGCATTAAGACGCATTATAAAATAGTAGTCTCAAAAGACCCTTAAAGCTAACTTTTGAAATAAGTCTTTAAAGACATTAAAAAATATTCATAATTTCTTAAAAGGACTATTTTCAGGCTCTGGTCTAATGTACAAACAAATTTGAGCTCTGCCCAAAATGGTCCCACGCAAAATGGCCCCAAAACGAAAAGATTATGAAATACTGCTCCACCACCTAAAATGATATTTGGCCAAAAAACAAACCCCAAATTTTTTGATTTAAAAATTATGATTTCTTCATGTATTTCCTTGTGGCTATATTTTGAGAAGATTTACGTTAATTGAAAGGAGATAAAAGGACCACAGGGAAAACATAGCGCTTTTTATGATAAAATGATTTGCCCTTGTACGAAATGTTGTTTTTAACATTCAGTACAAGGCCAAACTATTTAATCATAAAAAAAGTAGATAAAAAATGGTCATATATGCACAATATGCATATTTAAAAAAAATACCTTTCCCATATATTCAATATAAATGATCAGCAGCCCAATCATTTATCCCAGTAAGCTTTCTTTTGAAAAATAAAAAATTGTGATTATTTTTCGGTAGAATTTGTAAAAGGGATAAAATGAATAAAAAAGGCCACGGGGCTTTTGGAAATTAAAATTGCTCAAAAAAAGTGTATAAGATTACAGCTTGAAATGTTTGTTAAATGATACAGCTCATTGCTCATTTGATATACATATCAAGCTGAAATCTTATACACTTTTTATATTAAAAAAAAAATCGTTCAAAAGTTGGTTTTTTTTTGCCATCGAGACAGGCTTTGTCAAGGCAACCCTGGTAGGTTAGTTTCACCTAAGTGCATTAATATCTTTCCTGTACATCCCATGCTGTAATCTTATCCACTCGACTTTTCTACAGCCGGCTCTCTTTCTATAAAGGATATGAGAGAAATAAGTCTAAAATGAAATAAGTTTATATAAACAAATCGGCTTATCAAGCAGCGTCTTTACTAAACGTTATTTATACGTTATATAAACGCTACCTTATGGTTTTTCATGTGTATTGTTCATATATTTTATAATGCAAAATGTGACTTAGGCGCGACATCGAGAGCATTTCTGAAAAGTTTGAAAGGGTGAAATTGCGCAAGTTATTTCTAATGCGAAATTTCTAATCATTGGTAACATTTCATTGCAAACTGCAGCGTAATTTAAGTGTCACAATTTAATTTTAAGTAAAATTTAGCAAAACACTTGCTTACAAAATTTCCATATAAAAATCTGTAACGCGAGTCACCACCTTCCTCGTTAACGGCAAACGAAATAAGACTGCCAATAAAATCAAAACAGATCCTTACCATACACACACATACATATACGCTCATTCTGCATGGTTCCTGAATAAAACAACATAATAAAAACACGAAGAAAAGCAAACAAAAAATCAGAGTGGTGCCCTGGGGCAAACTAAGTAATTTTGCCGTGAATTTAATGTGCGCCCAAAATCACACAAACCCTGCTGCACAGGAACAGAAAACGCAAACAAACGAAGCGTTCAAGCGCAAAAAGTATCAAACTTGGAAAGACGAAAAGTATACAAAAAGCACCGTAATAAGAAAATACGAAGTGGTGGAAAGAAGAAAATCAGGCATCAAAAGCAAAAGTCTATAAGTTTCTCAACGTTGCTGCTGAAAGTGAAGTCTTGCGTCTGCAGCTAACGCTAATGAAATTTTAATCAAGCAGCGTGGAAGCTCAGTGCCGTGTCTTTGTGGCTTTTGAAACAAATATTGCGGTGAAATATTTCATTGCATAGTTTTGGGAGGTAACACTGCTTTAGGTCTACGTGAAAAATACCTGTGAGGTTCATTAGGCTTTCGCATAGAGAGCGATGCCAAGCGCGCAGTCAGTTTTGGCAAAGAGTTTAGAAATTTAAAAGAATTTGGCCTACTACAACGCAGGAGTGCCAAATTTATTTGATTTTATCATTTGAATATAAATAAATGGATCCCTGCATATAGACTATTTTGTTTCAAAAACGAATCCCTAAGTGTTAATCAACCTAATAACTAATTAAGCATTTAATTAGTGTTATACTGCGAGAAGATTCAATGGGACAAGCAAGGAGTGAGCGCAGAAATCGCTTACGTAAAATCAATCGGCATTTAATTAAATTGAAATTGAAGTGCAGCTCAGTACACGACCTTTAGCATATCTTTTGAGCAACTCTCGGTGGCGCGACGATATAAGCCCCAAAAACTTCCATACATCTCTGGGGAGTTATTTCACAATGAATTGGGGTTTCTTTCATTCGTTCTCATTGGGTGTTATTTCATTATGCAATAACTCTTAGTGAAATAAATCAAAATGAAATTTCAGTAGGGGCTTATTTCATTCAATCCCTTTTGGGGGTTAAATCATTTTATTTGGCTGTTATATCATTTGACTATAAATGTAATTTATTGCATATTTCTATCTTATGTAGGTGCTTCCTAAACGGTGGAATTATCTAAATTCGTAGTGACTGCACCAAAAGAGACTTACCCACATAAATTTTAGAGCAAATGGGCGGCTCATGGCTTACATCCTCCAATGTGTCCAACTTGATATTTTTATATTCACTATTGTTGGGGCTTATTTCATTAGGAGTCATTTCATAATGAAATAAGGTTCAAATATTTGCTTTTATTTAACATATTTCTTTGGGAATTATTTCATTGCACAACTTGGGTCAGATTTATTACTTTTTTTCAGGTCTTTTGAGATATGTACATATGTATGTATGTAAGTAGGCTTTTTAAAAATGTTTGATGCGTTTACAGAAATATTATAGTGACCATATTTTCAACACCGCGAGCATTTTTTGATTTTTAGGCGTAACACCCGGCCGAGTTTTGTAAAAATTTTTGAAGGAATATTGTAATTTTTTAATTTTTAAATTGCAAAAGTATTGCTTATACGTTAAGGAAAGAAAATTTTCAATTCAACAATTAGAAAATAGACGTAAAATGCTAACTTTTATGTCTGAACGATTTTTCTCTCTCACGTGTACATTTTTATATGCAAGCGTCCGAAAATTCATGTATTTCTAAATTTTGTAACACGTATCGAATATTTTTAAACAAAATATCGAAAAAAATTGATTTTGAGAAATCTAAATTTTGAATGTTAATACGAGGTAGAATGACCCATATAAGGAAAAATCCATGATATCTGCGAAAGTAGAGCTTTTGTTTATCATTCCCAATAGCTCAAATTATTTCCTATTTTTACGATATTCACTTTAATACACTATTAAAACTGTCAACGCCACGACATAAATATCGGTGAAAAAAATAAATGATACAAAAAAAAATTAAATTTTTTTTCCGGAAAGAAAAAATTGTTTTGTCTAAAATTTTTCGATCATCTATTCTGAAACGGTTCTATAACACCTTTACCTTACAGGCACACTAGGCCAGTGCCTAGGGCGGAAAGAATTTAGGGACGGCAAATATTGGGAACTTTGAAAATTTTTTTAACTGTGGTAATGCATTATAATGCATGGTGATGGTGAGAGTTACACAGGGGGAAAAAATGCGAATACTTAGAATGTCGTCACCTAAACTACCTAAAAAAAATGTTGACAAGCAAAAAAAAAGGTGAAGAAGGGCGGCAATTTGTGACCGGCCTAAGGGCGGCAAATTTCTAAATCCGGGCCTGATAATACCTAAAGTAAACCTAAAGTAAACCAGCCAATTCTATTAAGAATTATAGGTCACGATTGGGTTGCCAGGTGACCGAGATTGTCCCGGCCAAGCCTTGAATTTCATGCCGAACCCGGGATCCTGGTTGGAATTCAAAAATTACTGAAATAGGGAATTCGACATATTTTGTGACATGAATTTCAATGCTTTGTTAAACCAACATATAGTAAAATAAAAAAAGGCTCATCAAATCTTCCCACACCAAAATTGATGTTTTTACCATTTTCTGAAATAAATTTTTCAATATGGCTGACCAAAAACAAAAGGTCAACTTTTTCCCAAAATATTACTTTTTACCAATTCAGGTTAAAATTAATTTTTCTGAGAAGGCAGGGAATTTCTTCCTTTCAACTTGGCAACTCTGGGTCTCAAGTTTCATTTAAAATGTTTATTGCATTTTGATATTTGACTTGTGTGGCTTACTTTTAAAATACACTCTGACTATTGTATTTTATGTATTCTAAGTTACTCAACACGATGGAGCCACTAATAAGTGTGGGATATGTAGTTAAAAATAGCTCATAAAACAAAAGAATATACAAATTATTTGCACTAGTCTTCAAGCCCAAAAGAATTTTTTTTAAAAAAAATTTTTAAAAAAAATTCTTTTCCACGAATAATTGCTAATAACACAACATATGTATTTATTTAAATTTTTCCTTTCTTGTAAGCATTGTAGTCAAAGACACCTTGAAAACCTCCAGCAGAACTAAAAAATAAATATTGCTGATTTCGTTTTTAAGCCGACAAAAATTTGTTTTTTCGATTTTTTTTTTCATGAAAAATTGTGAATAACGCAAAAAACGTGACTTCATCGTGCTTCGTAACTCAGAATACATACTCAAAATGTATTTTAAATGTAAACCTTCACGGAAAAAAGGTTTTGTAAAAAATAGCGTGTGATATTCAAAAAAAGCAAAATATGTAAGGGTATTTCTTTATTATTACAGTTTCAGAATAGAAAATATCAAGTACAAATTTAGTTAGCAAAAAATACTGAATAATTATTGAAAATATAACATGATCGACAAATAAAAATTACAGGCAAACTATAAAATCTTCAACGTAAGTATCATATTATAAATCATGTATTTTATGATTAGATTTTATGTAGACATATGAAGTAGAAAATTGTGTGAATGTTGCCAGACTGGTTCTCTGTCTCATGCTATGTTAAAAGTATGGTTTAAAAAAGCTATAATTGCAATAAAATATAGAATTTGCATTTATAAAATATTTTTGGGTAAAATTCTTATTATTATCGGAAATCCAATGAATTTCTACAGATTTTTTTTTTCGTGTAGGTAGATTTCATTTGATTTTACAAACATCAAAAGACAATTAAAAATTTTTAAAAACATTTAAAATTAAACTCTCAACCTCCTATCCTTAGAATTGGCTAAAATTTTACTAAGGTTTACTTAAGGTGATATAGAACCGTTTCAGACTATTTGAAATAACCGATTTTATGTTGTCGTTCTAAAATACATACACACCTTCTCAAAATAATAATTAATAATTACACCATTGAATCTTTAGTTTGGAAATATAGAGGAAGATTCGTAGCGGTAACATGAATTACACAATTTAGTAGCACGATCTTCAGCAAAACAAATCATGTAATTCCCCTAAGCTTTGAGTGTTTCTACTTAATGTGCATGGTTTGAAAATTTGCCTGCTCAAAATAATAGTTACACCTGCAAGTGGGTTCAAATTTTTGTTTGATAATTTTTTTTTTTAAATCTTCTTTGAGCTTTCCTGAGAAGAAAGGTGAGTTTTCTAAAGTAAAAAAAAGTAAAAAAAAAACTGGCATGAACCGTGACTCGAACCAGTAACTCCCGGTTTATACGCTAACTGACGCCGCTACATGGTGGTCTCCTTGTCAGTTAAAAGTAGAAACTTTGAAAGAAATTCTGACCGGTAAGATAAATTTAAACATGTCGTGCATTGATAAAAACAAAACCGGACATGCTGTGGAAAATCAATTGGAAAGTCAAGTATTTTGTTGAAACTCAAGGTGGAACTGAACGAATCGAAATCGAATCAGACGAGCAATACATAAATACACACCAATTACCATCTATTCCGCTTAAAAAAGAAAAAAATGTATCCTGTTTTCGAAAAATTAAATCCGGTAAAATGACATTTTTTCTCCAATTTATCTTATTTTTGGCATGGTAAGGTATAACCGTCACCTTTGACCGTCATATTTGAATTCAACATAAAAATCAAGATTTTCAGTTAGTTGAAGTAAATCCATTTTTACCAAATTTTCACAGCAAACTATCTGCAGTAGAATGTCATGCCATGTTGCCATTTAAAAAAAAATGCGTCCTTTCGTTACTGCTACTCTCGCCAGCAATATAATGTGATGTGTATGTGTGCCATGCGAGAAAAGTAATTATGTATGTGTCGTGTCAGGCACACATTATTCAGTTCTGCTCACCCTTGCCTGAATTTTTGAATCAGCTCCATCCTCTTTCCTCTCTTCAGCGTTCGCTGAAATTGTCTGAATTTTCTTTGTTTTTTCCGCTTGCAATATTTCAACTTATAAATCGGTTGCCTTCTTGTTGTGGCGCCTCGTTGTAATTGGGGCCACCCATAAGCTGCCAAATGCTTTAAAATAAATTCAACAGCAGCACTGTAAGTTTGAGGCAGTGTGAGCAGGTCCGGACTTAGAGGCGCAGGGCTCTAGGTACTTGGCATTTGGGACCCCCCGTTTCATCTGGAAACCATTCTATTTTGGATTAACAAATTAAAGGCTCTAGTAGAGAACAAATAGTTTTCAATCGACTTTATTTACTATAATAAACATCAGAATGACGCAGTCTATATTACTATAATTATGTTAATCTATTTTATTGAATCATACGGCAAGCTTTCTTCTGAACAAAAGAACGAATGACGTCATCATGGTCAATTCACTGCATTATTTCTGACTCTATGTACATAACATAGAGTGAATTTAGCCTGTTCGATATTTTTTGTTTCCTCTTCACCCTTTGTGTTCTGGAAAATTCCGTCAGAGTTGCATGTTTTGGTCATTTGGTATATTTTACTTATGTTCAGCTTAATTTGCTTATTAAATGATGAATGAAAAAATAATGTTTGGGAAGTTTTAGGAACTTGTCTGGTAATTAAATATTTGCCTACAAAACAAATGTTGAAAATAATGAGGTCTGAGTATATAGGGATATAATTTCACATATGTTTGTAAGCTAGAATTCCCAATACGTCCTATATGTATATGATATGTATGCACGTTCCACATCAACTGAATAAGTGCTCTGTTCAAAATGTGACGTGGCAACGTATGTAGAAAAACTTATTTATTATTATATTTATCTTCATGAGAAATGTGACGAACTATACTATCTGTATCCTTAAAACGGGGCTTGAATGGCTGATTCAAATTATCGTTTATATACTCGTAATACATTTAACAAGATATCTGCTGTCATTTAAGTAACACTTTATTTATGTAATTCATTGAATAATTTGAAGTGTAGTGCGTCGTTCTCATTGCAACATAATCATAAATACATATCAAGTGATATACTGATCAATGGTGAGAAATCTGTGCCTCTGATTTCGAGTCCAAAAATTGCAAATATCATGTATCGAATACTGGAGCTTCTTAAATACAACATATTGTTCTATTCTAATGTTGTATTTATTTATTTTTAAGTCAGTAACTCATAGGAAAAAATCAACCCACTCTGTTTTTAATATCAGAACAAAGACACCAACCGGTCCGGCTTTTCGCATTATGGAAAATGGTTCAAGAAATTTGAATGAGATTGGAAATGTCAAAAATATATCTATTGAAATGGTTGAAAAATGTTGAAAAGTCGAAAAGTTTCAAAAAATGTTGAAACATATGAAAAATGTTAAAAAATTGAAATAGGTTGAATAACTCAAAAAAGATATGAAAGGTATGAAAAAAGTTCAAAGAGGCTAAGAAAACGATAAAATATAGAAAATGTTGAAAAAAAATTTAAGAAAGGTTGAAAAACTATAAAAAGATTAAAACAGGTTCAAAGGATCATGTTAAAAAATCTTGATATATTAAATTAAGTTGAAAGAGGTTGAAAAAGTCAAAAAAACAAAAAATTTGAAAATGGTGAAGTAGTCAAAAAATTGTGAAAAAGTTAGAAAGAAAAGAAGGATAAATATGTAAAGATTGATAAAGTTGAAAAAGTTGTAAAATGATAATAACGTGTCGAAAAAGTCCAGCCCACTTTTCAAATTCCGTCTACTCTTAGGCCAATAAATAATATATGTAGCTTGTATAATTCGCGAGAAATTTCCGTAATTACTCCTAAAATTTCAGGCGGTGGTACAATTCAGCCGTATGTTCCGATCAGGGATGTTGCCAATATTTGCATCCGCAATTGCGGAGCTTCCGCACCGATTTGGACATCTGCATCCGCAATATTCAATGCGGATGTTCATGCGGATGCAGATGTACTACATTTTACATGTTTGAGCGTTTTATAAAGGTAAAGGATACCGTAAGTCTTTATTTACATCAATGACAGTGAGATTAACCCCATTTTACCAGAAAAGTGGAAAACCATCGAAAGTTGTATTGAATTATTGAAACCTTTTCAGGAAGCCACACCGGAGCTAAGCAGCTCACATGCCCTTATTTCATTTTTAATTCCAATAATTCAAATGCTTGTAAAAAAAGTTGATGACTATTTGGCAAGATCACACGATTTTGAGCCAATTTGACAAGCTTACAACAAAGTTTTCAAATTTGGTGGAAAACAATTTATATGTCATCGCCACTTACTTAGACCCGCGTTACTATATAAGCACAAATTTTTTACACCAGTGGCTGAGGAAAATATGAAAGAAGATATTTTGAAGATGAAAAACACTGAGAATGGCGTTTCCGGTTCTCCTAATTTCGAAGGGGCTAAGAGAATGAGATTGTCAGATTCCTCAGAAAATGATATAGAGCAGATAGGACAAGAGACATCTGGTATAGTCAAAAGGCCATGCTTAAAAAGCGAGCAGGCTATGATGTTAGTTTCATCAAGTGAAGATGACAGTGAAGAAATATCCCACATTAAAAAAAGGGGTGAAAGTCCTCTTAAGTGGTGGAGCGTTCATCGAAAAGAGTTAAAACATTAATAGCACGCATATTTTTATCGATTTTTAAAATAGTTTAAAATATTAATTTTTAAGAATTTCTTATAATAGTGGAAAATATCTTGAGATCCGCATCCGCAGACGTGAACCTTCAAAAATCCGCAAAAATATATGCATCCGTAACATCCCATATGAACAGGAAATAGTGTTTTACAAACAACCTTCTTACACCAAATTTAGTTTGATTGTTCACATAGTTTGCTTGATGTGTCATTTAAAGTAATTTTCTTGTATGGGCAGTGCCACACCCAGTGTATGTAACGAAGCTGGCCCTGAAGAACAAATAATGCTGAGAAAATGTGAATGCTCCAAGATGGAAAAATGTTTATACAAATGGTTTTTTTAAGCAAAGAAATCATGATTTTCTTTTCATAAAAAAACGTTGTTTGAATTTAATGTATTTTCTTATTAAATATCTGCACCCGAGTACCTAAAATTTTTTGAATTCTTCATTGGAACAGGCTTGGTTTTCATTAGTTGGGTTAACCGACGTCGCACTGCATGTGCTGTGCATCCGCTTACCAAATTTTAATACAATATCTTGTGAGACATGAGCTATAGAAAATAAAATATAGAGTGGTGTCACGCTTCTCTTATGGTCTCTCGATACCTGACATATCTAAGTTCTCATCAAAATCCCTGTAGCCGTTTTCAAAATAAATTTTGCAATGTATGTATGTATAATACAAACAAACATACATAGTATGTCAACTTTAACTCATTTTACAATAGTATATATTGCTATTATTATTAAATATTCATTTTACTGTTAAAACTAATGGTAGCTGTATTTCGAAGTTTGATGTAGAATTAGAAAAAAAATAAAACCGCTGCTAAAGTCAACACTAAAGTTTTTTTTTTCGTGGTATTTATTTTTTTCAAAAAAACTAAACGGTTTTCTCTAAGCCAGCTAGTTTTCGAGTAAATGGCGCTTATAGATTTTAAAGACTTGGAAATCTTTAAAAATTGGTCATACTTTAATTGAATAAAAGCTGTTATAAAAACTCCTGGTTTCTTTTTTGGGACAGAGTTACATACTTAACAGACTTTCAAAATAAGTCCAGCGTTTTCTTTGTGACATGGTCATAATTCCCCATATATATGACGAATTTCGTGAAAAATTTCTTAACCCAAAATCAAACATAACTGATTGACCTCAAACTTGGCAAAGTGTTGTTCCATTATTTGGTAATTATATCCCAAAATATTTTTTGTTTCTACAATAACTGTCTGGTGGTTTAAAAAAAATGCCGAGATGCTCATGTGTAGTTTCTCGGAAAAGAAAAAAAAATCAAATACTTTCGGAAGCTTAGCGATTTTAAAGTGGAAAAATCTCTACTTTCTTTGAAGAATATTAAAAAAAAAACAAAGTCAAAAGTAACCATCTTCAAAAAAAAGTTATGTTTCTTTTTGATTTTGAAAACACAAGGACAAGTTTGAGAATTTTCGAAAAATAATTACGACCACTCGGAAGGCCATTAAAAAATTTATGAAAAGCTTTTGGACTAAGGCTTATACAAATAGTTCAGGAAACTTATTATCTACACGAATTCAAAAGTCTCAACCAAAAATCATCCCACTAATTCAACCAGAAGCGGAAAAATATTTTGGGATATAATTACAATCCAATAGAAACACAAATTTGCCCAAGTTTTAGGCCAATCGGTTATTCTTGATTTTTGAGGTGGGACATTTGACATGAAATCCGTCATATGTATAAGGATATCACATCAGAAATATGAAAATGTTAAAAGATCTGAATAATTTAATATGTGTACATCTATGGTTCTTATAACTTTGAAATTTATCATGTACTGCCCTCGATCCCTTGATTAATTTCAGCATTTATAGCTCGGGCCAGTTTGCTTGTTACATTTTCATTGTATTAATTATTAATTATATTATTTCCGTTTGGCCGCCAAATATCGTGGTTATTTCCGCATCTGGTTATGTTTCGCTTCATTTTGCTAGGTTTGCAGCTACATACCAATGCCAAATTAATTACTTTCGCTCCGCTGCTGGAAATCATTAGAATGAATGTTACTTTCTTCTAAATGTTTTTCTTCTCATTTCTCTTCCCTTTTTTAACTTCTTTCATTGCGGAGTAATTAAGTGAGCATTTTACCAGAGTATCCTTTTATCTAAGCGTTTATGTGATTTCGTTGTTATTGTTTGTTTATGTTTTGTACTCATCTTCCGCCTGACTGATTTTTGTTTATTCATGGAGTTCTCGCCTACCGGTGTTGCTGGTGAATGCATTGGTTTTTCTATGATAAAGTAACTGTTTTTCCTTTCTATTATGGTCCTCTAGCAGCTGTATTGCGTTACTCTTCCTTATGTAGATGGTATTTTGCACTCGTTTATTCATCCGAAACTCGGCTGAATGTTTTGGAATCTGGATTGGTTGTTATTGTATTTGTTTTTTGCTTTGCCACAGTTGATTAGTTGCCTAATGAGGTGCTGATGGTTAGAAGGCAGCGGTTTTGATTTATTTGGAAAGTTTTCTGGCCTAAGGTCTTTATTACAAACTTTTTTTTCTTCTTTGAATTAAAGAATTAAGTTTGCAATAGCAATAGGGACAAATATGTTCTGCTCTGATGACTCAAATTATTTCTCAAGAGAAACAGTTGTATTTGGTAACATTTTTACAAATTAGTCACAATCTTCTTTAATTATTTCTTCTTTCTTCCGATAAATATGTGCTAATATGTATATAGCTCTTCAAAGGAAAAAGGACCTTATGTTTTCGAAAAAATTTCTCAGGAGATTGATATTTTCGAGCTAAGATTGATTAGTCTGAGTTATTTAATATGGTTCTAAACTTGGTTTATTTTTCGATATATCATCAAAAACTCGTTGAACCTCGACTGAAAACTCTTTACCAATTACCTCAAAAGCACATTCCTGACGAATCTTAATAAAATTTGGCCATTTAGATTTTTTAAATTCGTCTTCAAATTTATTTTCAGCGAGCTTAAGAACACGTGAGTGAATTTCTTAAAAAATTATACAATTTTAGAATCGGTTGAAACCGCCATTTTTTTCACAAAATTTGTCTTAAGGCAACCTAAAAAGACTTAATCACAGACTTCTATTATCATAGCCAGCTTTTAGGAATTCTGACTACTTTAATGCGAAGAAAAATTGCTACAACGTTCAATTTTGTCGAAATCTTTGCTTTCCAGTGTTTGATGTATTGTGGTAGGGCATATGCTGTCTTATCTTTTCACCAGTTAAGAACAAACATTTTTAGTATGCTGTCTTTATCTTCTATTATATTAAACGAGCAATAATTGTATGTAAATATATAAATATATATATAAATATATATATAAATATATAAATATGAATGCTCTTTCTCTCATCGCTCCACATGTTTCTTCACTTGACCATACCAAGTACCCGTGCGCAAAGTCCGAACTTTTTGTGATATGTATTTTTATTAACAATGGAACTCGTCGTGGATTCCGGGTACCCAAATTGTTTTCCCTGATTCTTCTTTTAACGGTTTCTAAACTCACTGCTACATTGAGCACTTTCCTTATTTCCGTAGTAGGCACAAACGAATTATGTTTCGAAACCCATATTGCACGATCCACGTAACGGGGGGACATGGAAGGCTTTCGTCCTAGTGTTTTTCATTTATTTGTATATTGTATCGCATTCGGAATCACTTTCGAACAACATCCAATAGAATTTTGAATTTCGTTATAAAATTCACCTTGCGAAATGAAACTTTTAATAATTAAACGTTGCTCTGGCGTACAATGCCTCCCACGGCCTACTAAAATGTAAAAACTTAGAGAAATCAATGCAATGTTATTCAAAAATGATAAAACTCATATTTTGCAAACAAATTTTTTAATTAAAAGCAAATATGTAGCTTGTTCGTAAGAAGTAAACGAGTTGAACACTACTATTATTTTGACCGCTCGAAATTGCAATATACTCAATATAATAGCAAACTTAGAAAATACCGTTATTTTTTTGGAACAAAATATCATGTGCTTATTTTGTGTACTTATCAAGTAACTGTATTTTGAAAGAGTAGAAGAAAAAAAACCTAATTTGTTCGAAATATTTTCTTTGAATTCAAAAATGGCATCGCACTTCTATTATTTTGACCGCAGCTGTATTTCGAAAACGGCTGGAGCGATTTTGATAAAATTTGGGGATTCGGTGCGAATATAAACAAAATTAAGATCGAGGTAGGTTTTAAGTTTTTAAAGACTATAGCAGTCTTGCACCAGTAGGCGTGGCACCTTCCATAAAAGCAAAAAACTTTTTTCAACATTTTCCTTTCACCTTTTTCAACCTCATTAAATTCTTTTAGAGATATTCAACTTTTTTCAAGTTTTTCAACCTCTTTCAATTTAATTGGACTTTTTGAACCTCATTAAACTTTTTTTGAGTTATTCAATTTCTTTCTACTTTTTCAACATTTTTCAACCTCTTTCAACTGTTTTCAACATTTTGCATATTTTTCCGACTCTGTCAAACTCTTTCAGGATTTTTCGACTTTTTCAAACTCATTAAATTTTTTTTAGAAATATTCAACTCTTTTGGAGTTTTTGAAACTCTTTCAATTTATTTCGACCTTTTCAACCTCATTAATTTTTGTTTAAGTTATTCAATTTCTTTCAACTGTTTCAACATTTTTCAACCTTTTTCAATTTTTTAAACATTTTCCATATTTTTCCGACTTTTTCAACGTTATTCAACTTTTTTGACATTTTCAACCTCATGCCATACTACTTTTTTAACATTTTTTGACGTTTTTCAACCTCTTTCAAATTTCTTAATTTTTATTTTCGGCTTTTCAACTCTTTTCAATGTTTTTTAAATATTTCAACTAATTCAATATTAGTCAACTTTTTCAACAAACTGCATATTTTTGACGATTTTTTCAACCTCAAAACAAAAAACCGAACAGTGGTCGGTCTCCTGGTACTTGTTTTTATGTCTCGTATTCTGTATGTCATTTTTCGATACAGGACTTTCTTTACGTAAGAAATATTTTATTAAAGTCTGATATAAAAGTTATTCAAGTTACTTACTATTTATTAGAATATCAAAATTTATTATCACTTAAAAATTTTACATTAAATTTCCAAAATTTCTGTACTTTCAGGCAGTGCGGTTAAAAGCAAAATATAAGAAGCATCTAAGGTCTCTGTACTTATTAACTACGCAAATGAAGAATCCACTAAAACCTACAGATGAAATGTGAGCGTTAAAAAGTACTTCAATCAATTTTAATTTTTGTGTTTAAAAGAAATGGGCTTAATATAAAACACTGTGTTAAATACTATTTGCAATTATTTAGGAAAATCGCAATAAATTTTTCAAAGGAGTGAAAAATGTTAAGTATAGCGGAAGAGAAAGTTAATGAAAATAATGGTTATTATTGAAACCAAGCATATCTTCTCTCCATACCCCAACTACTTTTCCATATTGCGACAAAAAATATATCTTTCCTATCATCACCTTCTCAGTTGTGAATCTCTTTTCAAACATTTAAAGTTTTCGTTCAACTAAAATGCATCTCAAAATTTAAATAATTTTTTATTGCTATTTTAGTCTCAATTCCGTGGAATAGAGGTTAGTTCTCCAAAGGAGATATGTACAGTGGCTCACAACTAATTTTATGCAGTGCATACTTTTAACTTCAACGCTCTATAATTATGAAACTACATGGAACATACCAAAAATTTTGATATCATTTGAAAGAGCACAAATTCTAGTTAAAAAAAATGTTTATTTTTTCTTAAAAAAACTTATTTGAAATTTTAAAGATAGAAAATCAAAACATACCACTAAATTTCAAGACACAGCTTATTTTATGCAGATATGTATAAATTGTAAAAACAGAATAGAGATGCCATCCAAATCAATTTCACATTCGCCAATGCCATGAAAACATCTTCCTATCAATCCTTTGCAACTACTTTAGTGAGAATCGTTGGTAGAAATTAGGGATGTTATGGATATCCGTATCCGTAACCGAAACCACCGGATATCTGAAAAAAAAGTTATCCGTAACCGTAACCGAAACCGAAATAAAGATTTTTTAGTATCGGTATCTGTAACCGAAACCGAAATCTTATATCCAGATATAAACAGTTGTGTATTCATATTTGTAGCAATATCTATCTCCGCCTGCTGGAAATGTGGCGAGTGAACAGTTATTTAGTGCAGCAGGAAAAGCACCAAAATTACTTTTTGTAAAATATAATTTAATTTAATTTAATTAAAAAACTAATTTCATTGATTTGTACTAAAAATAAATAAAAACAAAAATACAATGACATGATTTTTTGTTTTTTACTGATAGATTTCTGTAAAAAGTTCACCAAAATATCCGTATACGAAACCAAAACCGAAATAAAATTATATCCTTATCCGTATCCGAAACCGATACAAAAATATTTTAATATCCATGTCCGTAACCGAATCCGAAATTTCGTATCCATAACATCCCTAGTAGAAATACAAGAAGAATAGTTAGTTTGTTCATCATTTTGCTTAATATTATTATGAGAATGTTTCTACTTTCTTAACTGGGGAAATTTAACGGAAGTTAATGAGTTAACATTTTTCAGTTAAATTAAAAGTTAATCCGTTACTCGAAATGCTAACTTCGTTCATTAACGATTAACGGATTAACGAGTAAATGCCCAGCTATGCTGGCTGGTGACTGGCACATTTTTTCATGTTTTTGTGTTTGTGTTTTGTAATAGTACGAACTTCAGCTATAAGCCATTAACAAAAAAAAATCAATGTATTACCGTAAAGAAAAAGTATCAATTTGTGGCAATAAATGGCAAGAGTACAATCCTAGGTCCACCCAGAAGATGTTAAGACACTGGTGTGAAAACATAATGGTCTGTAGTACATTTTGTGGGCATGACGTTGGCCGGCTTATGAAATTCAACGATAAAATAGACAATTTTCAGTGTTTGGACATATTGAAAATTCATATGGAAGCCCATGGACTCCATTCCATGCCAATTAGGTGGACATTTTTACTAGATAATGGCCCCAAACACTCCTCCAAAGTAGTAAAGAATTGGTTTTGTGACGTTCTACGTTTTGAATTGGCCAGCCCAGAGTCCTAATTTATATCTAATAGAAAACCTGTAGAACGAACTCAAGTTTAAAATCGTGAAGAAAAATTATACAAATATGGACGATCTTTGGTCTGCCGCACAGAAAGATTGGTACGCCATATCCAAAAGATATGGAGTGTATTGGTCACACGTGTGAAGCTATCGTCAAAAACAGAGGCTACAGCATACGATATCAGTTATTTAAATGTTTGTACATACACGGTCAGAAATCTTGGAATATATTTTACTTAATACAAGCGAAGTATTACAAAGATTTTTAATACAATTTTGATTACATTTAATACTTTTGAATAGATTACAAAAGTTTTGTAAAACATTTTGTATGAAATTTTAATACAGTTCAAACATTACAACGATATCTTATACCATTTGGAATCAATTTGATGCTATCGCAAGTATAATATTTGATTTTTAAGCATCATGTATTAAGCATTGTATTATTATTAATACTTTCTTTATTAAATTAAAAAAAAAATATGTCGCATCCACTAGGGTTCGAACCCCCATGGTTGCATGCGCAGTTTAATGACATCAGCCTACGTAGTATTATATTTTGGTTAACTAAAAGTATATTTAAATTATCAATTGACAACAACGAAAAATTAAAGTTGAATATTTCATTTTGACGGAGAAGTAATTAAGTTTTAGTCGGTCACAGAAATGATGACAGTAGCTTAGTTTGTAAAGATGAGCATATTTGAACAGTGGCATGACGCAGGACGACAACCTAGGTTCAATTCTGATCTGTGACAGGTAAAAAAATTGAGTTGCCTTTAAAGTTTTAGGAACGCAACACAAACACATGACCAATTTAATTGATACAAAAGCAGCATTATAGAAGAAAATGAAGATTACAATTTTTTTTTTAAATCTCAATAAAATTGAGTATTAAATCTTAATACAAATTTGTGTTAAAAATTAATTTTAATATTTAGGCAATATTAAATTTTAATACAATTCTGGTTTGGTCATATATGTAAGCCCAAAAATATTAAAATTTATTCCCAAATTTCTAACCGTGTACCGTGTCAACAAATGCAATTTTAACACGATATTTTCTCTTTTTACCATTTACATATGTATCTATGGACATCGGTTTTTTACATTTTGATCATTTTTTTTTTTTTTTTTTTTTGTTAATGGATTATAGCTGAAGTTCGTATTATTATTGAATATGAAGGATATATCTTTGCAAAAAACCAAACACTTGTTGTTTGTTAGTAATATTTACAATACTGTAGTATAAGAAAGAAAATATAAAAAAAAATGTGCCATTAATATATCCATAGCTGTATGTATATGCAGAAATGATCATTTAAGATTTTCCCTATGATCTACTTTTTAACAAGAGAATTAGCTGCCATTTTACCAAATTATATTTTGAGTACATAGAGAGCTTGATGGCTATTGTGAATTGATGCAAGGGATTGAGACTTAAATCCCCCTTGGCTCTTCGAATGGAAAATAAATCAGATTTTTTTTAAGGGAAAATAATCTAGTAAGATTTCCTAAGTGATTGCAAAAGCTTTAAGTTAAAAATTGATTTATTTTTTCAATTATATTTACAAAATTACTTAAGCGAAATCTGGAAACTTTTATCATATAAAATTTAAATTTTGTTAAATTTCTTTTTTTACTTTCATGCTTAAATCGGCTTATAATGTCAAAATTCGCATCATCATATCAAATTTAATCAACTCTTTACAAATATATTTGCAACACCGGAATTCGAACAACACGCTATCGTTACGATACAAAAATAACAACAACAAAATTGAAACCTAAAATTATTGGAAATCTCATGAAATAAATTAAATGAAATAATATTGCGTAAAAAAATTCAATCCTCACAAATCATCAACAACAACATCATCGCTAACTACAACAACAACAACAACATTATCCATTCATTCATTCATTCATGCATTCACATATTCATACTTTTCAACTCTCGACCAAACTTTAAAAAAATTACACTCTCACTTCACTTGACTCCACCCTACTACTGTCCATTCTATATGGGACTTGTGGTTCTGAACGCTTGTTGGCTTCCGGCTTAACGGTTTTTGCCAATTTCCGCATGAATTAACGTTTGGCTTTGCATTGTATGTGTGTGAACGTATTTGCTTGTGTGTATATGACCCTCGCTAAATAAATAGAAGCTCCCCGCGGTCATAGACACAAACAGCGATCGAAAGAAATCGCTAACCAATTTAAACGTCCTGCAACGCTTTCATTTATGTATCGATCATAATAGCCCACTCCTGATAACATAACAACATGATAAACAACAATTTAGACTTTGAAAAAAACAGCAATAGCTGCATGCTAGCGGCAACAATAGCCGATAGAGCAGCAGCAGCGAACAATAGCAATAGAAACACTTTAACAGCAGCAGCGGCTGAAGCAGTGGTGAATGGCAACAGTCACTTTAATCGTTTTGACAACCGCATTGCTGCCAATTTGGCCGCCGTAATCAACGGAACACGTTTCCGATCATCCTCTTGCAGCAAACCGACGACTCGATGCAGCGCTCCCATATTCAATACCAACAAAATGAGGGGGCGTTACAACGCTGCAGCAACGGTAAACAGCAGCGTCCAACGACAGACACACTACACTGGGGTCAAAGAAGGCACCTCAACACCCTCATCGCCGCAACTCAATACTCTGGGACGCCGGCGTCCAGCTCAGTTGTTTATGCAGTCGAACCTTAAGTGAGTAACAGGTAGTGGCGGATCTGGAATTTTCTTGAGGGGGGGAGGAGAGGACGGCAGCTGAAATTTTTTTAAATGAAAAAAAAGTGAGATTTTGAAATTTGTTTATATTCGGCTTAATTGTACTTCTAGAAGGTGTAGGCTTAGTTGGCAAGTTATGGGCTTCTAAAAATTGACGTGATATGAAGAATGGATTTTTCGGAAGCAGTTTTTCGAACTTAACAAATTTTTAATAAAATATTAAAGCTGCGGTGCAACTATACTTTAGCTATTTAGCTGTAAGTCAGTGCTGTTTGATTGTTACATGTTTGTTTTTTCACTATTTTGATGTTGTCCGTTTTTTTGAAGTTTAAATGTTAACGTTTTGTATGTTAATGTTTAGATTTAATTCGGGAAAGCTGCAATTTAAAAAATAATTAATGTTATCATAAAATTTATATAATTTAAATCCTGATGAAGTTAGAAAATAACCAACGAAAGCTCAAGAAATTTAATGTATTTGTTTTATTTACATTAAATTAAAATGTTGATTTAAAGAGCTGTTCTTCTTTTTAATATACAAATTAAACATTTTGGTTGCTATAGGAAATTTGCTGCTCTTTTCAATTATGAAATCAGATTTGAAATTTTAATTTTTTTTCTTGTGGAAAACCGGAAGTGAATATTTCATCTCAGAATTTAAACTTTTTTGAAATATTTTATTGGTTTTATTTCAATTTTAAAATATAGCTTAAAGTATACAAATAATATTAAAATGTAATCTACATTAGTTTACGAGACATATGAATTGAAGTTCCGTTTTTTGCATGGTGCCTAGCCCTTGCTTAAGTTCCTTTATTTATCTAAAAAAATTGCGTGTACACATTTATGTCTACTAGTTGTATAACTACCGGAACGTAAACAAATTTCACAACCTCAATTTATTTTCATTGCATCGCATAAAATGCCCCATATAACAAAAAAGGTTAATTTAAACATCTTTATAAAACATCGAAACGTGTTTGAATCGAAATGTTTTTCGGCGGATCCCAGGGGGAGCTACAGCCCCCATACCCCTCTTGAATCCTCCACTGGTAACAGGGTATTTTGACCACTCACATTTTCAGGTTAAAATTCACCTTGTGAGGTGACGCAATTGAGTGAATTGTTATTATGTATAACAATTCCTATGTGAAACTCTTCCCTTGCCAAAATTACATCACACCTTTTCGTCGCTTCGAGAATCGCTTCTTATCAATTACAGCTTTTTTTTTGACTGCATGTTCCATATATCTGAGGGTGTGCTAAGGGGTGTTGCAAGAAAAAAGGAAAATTTTAAAGATATCATAAAACTGATTCTTGAATAACATTCTTTTATTGCATAAATTATTTAAATGTATGCAGTGTTTGCTAAAGTATATATAATATATTAGGGAGGCCCAATGGTTTCTTTGGTTTTATTCACTAAAATATTAGTTAAGGCTTAACAACGTATCTCCCATTAAATTATGTAGTAGTAGTAAAAGTAGCTATTAAAGCTCTAGGCTTATGGGGCAAAATTCATAATTCTTAACAAATGTTGACCTGTGGAAATATTTTTTGGGCTCTAAAGCGTAAAGTGACTTTTCATGGGCTTCCCTAATGCTGAAATAAATTTCATAATAGCTCTTGGTTAATTTCTTTACTGCAGCACCCCAGTGCGTAAATGCGTATGTAGGGCGCCTGACAAACTAGCATTCTTCCTAGTAACCTCCTTTTTTCCCACTATCGCTTAACAACTCCCTTCGTTTTTCCTGCATTTTAGGTAGCATTTATTCATATTGTTTTCTATCTTTGTTTTCTTTCCCATCTCTATCTCTTTCTATTTTTTCTTTTTAAACGATTGTTCACAAATACAACAAAAGCTGCAATGATAACGATAAAGTTGTGCGAACCCCGAGCTCCGATGAGGACAATTCACCCACAGAGTTGAACAACTGCAAACGCTTGGCCGACAAGCCGCCACTGGTGAGTGTAATTGTGCAAAATATCTAACACCAACAACAACAATCATAATAACAGCGACGATTTAAAAAAATTCAAAAAGTTTCCTTAATTTTTTTATCGCATATAAGCCTGCACTTTGATAAGGGTCGCAGAGCTCCAAGACTATGCGACTTGTAGATGAGAATGTCTGTGTGCGTCTGCATGTGCTGTTGCTCGTTATGAATTATTGGCAAAGTATTGATCCCCTTAGGGAACAGAGGGTGAAAGCATTTTGTCGTGAACTTACCGTTCGGAGATAAAGTTTAGTTGACGTTTGCTCGCCAAATGTTTTTATTGCGTTTCTCCGCAATTTTCCCCATGAATAATAAATTTTGAATTATTAGGACTTTTGCTTCCTTTTATCACCAACGACTTCTATTTTTTTTGTATCATTTGGCAAAACGGAACCATGTGTGCAGTGCTGTATCGATGACGTGCGCCTTAGAAAATGAAGCAAATTTGAAAAAAAAAACAAATAAGAAAATTAGAAAAAATTGTAATATGTATAGCTATATTATACCATACTTTAAAAAATAATTTTCAACAATAATTAAATGATAATTGAACTTACAGTTCAATTGCCAGTTAGCAATAATCAACGCTCCTGTAAAATTTGTAAAGTTGATACAATGCGTTTTTTATTTAACAAACTTTCATAACAAAGGAAATAAACAACAACTATAGAATATAGACATACTATGTACATTAGAGTTGTTAAGAAAAAAAATTTTTTTCGAATTTCTTGATGATACTTTGGAATCACGTTCTACATCATGGAAGAACATCACATGAATTTTTTCAGATTTTTAAATGCATTTTTTAAGGTGTCTCAAAGCAAAAATATATTTTTATAATTAATATTGTTAGCATTAATTATAAAATGTTGTCAAACCATTTGAAAAAGTTGTTCTAGAGTAACTTAAAAACATTCATTATGTTTGTTTTTTAATGAACTTTAAAATCTACGTTCTAATATTGACAAAAAAAAAAAATTAACCCTCTTAAATAACGAAAAACTGATTTAAAAAGGTGAAATTTAACGGTTTTTTAAAGAAAAAAGTCATCGTGCTTTAAATAAAATTAGCTTTTTTTAATATACAAGATCTCATTCGAAAGAGTTCTCAAAAACCTTTAAAACAAGACATGGTAAGACTTTTTTGGTCCAACAGGCTCGATGATATAACGTTTGAAACATAGTGATGAAGCTTTTGTTGTTTTTTTGTTTTTTCGGTTATAGATTTAATCGACCCCTGATGTGTTTTGTGTTTCATATTCATCTTTAAATGAATACTTACCTTATAGCTGACATTAAAATCTACAATTTAAGATTTTGTAGAACCTTTCAGGCCATTTCGCAACAAATTTACAGCAGTTTTAAGTTTGAGAAAAATATCAAGTATTTTTTTAAGTAATTTAGTGCACACAATCCCAGTATTTCCACTTTTTTCCCCCTGTGTAAATAAATTTAAAAAATTAAAAAAAAAATTTCAAAGTTCCCAATATTTGCCGCCCCTAAAATCGTGCCGCCCTAGGCACTGCCTAGTGTGCCTCTAAGGTAAATCCGGCCCTGTACTTATGTTTCAATTCTTAAAATCACATCAGTATATTTTTGGTTGATGCTATGTTAGTACCCAAATTACGTCCGCTATATTAACGCAAACACAACGAAAAGCTATTTATTAATTTCAAGCAAAGTAAGTGATCTAATTTTAGATTTTCACCCTGAACGTCAAGTTTGGGGACGTCCATTAATTACGTGAGGTGTTTTTTTAAAAATTCGGATCCCTCCCTCCCCTTGGTGAGATTTGGTGAGATATGGTGGGACCCTTCCACTCCCTCCCGTGAGATTTAAATTAGAATTTTTATGTAAATTCTATGCATTAAGAAGTTGACGTGAGGTTTTCCTTGGGATTGGTTCAAGAAAACTTTCCCAGTAGAAAAACAAAATCAAATTTGTTTTTTTTTTTGACTATCGCTGGAAATATTTCGAATCGTGAAAGCATGTCACAGAGAATTTGCTAAATAGATTTGCTAATGAGTGATCTTTATTATGATTTTCTTGCATCTGAAAAGTTGTACAGTAATTGTACAAAATATATAATTTTAGTTAAAGTTACTGCTCTAAGAACCTAGAAATATTCACTCAAGCGCACAATGGCACACACACACCCTCAGCAAAAGTTATTTAAAATTCCTTATAAATTTAAAACAGTCCTTCATTAAAAGCAGGCTTTGTGCAGAAACTTTGAAGCAACTGAAGTGCGTGAATAAAATTGTTGAAGAATGTAGAATAAGGACTCCCACGCTACCATGCAAAGGGGTTTAAGTAATGCTCGTTGTTTTTTTATGTCACTAAAATGAGCCTTCATCAAGAACACGTTGTTGCTATTGTTGTTGTAGTTGTCATCTTAAAAGCTTAATAATTGCAAACTTATTATATTTTCAAAATGGCGTAAACACATTTGCAACAGCTGCCTATTCAAAAGCGTCCTCAAAGCTGTTTCAAGCACAATTTATGCAAATTTAATGAAGTTATACCCAACGCGTCCATTCCTCTTTCTCACTATGATTTGAACACTAATGATAAGTAGATAAGGGAAGAGAAGGGAGTGGCCTAGTTTAAGTCTCACCACCACTCAGTTTTCACAATTTCGGTTTTACAGAATGCTGATATTTAATTTAAAGAATAATGCATAGACGTGCATGTTTTGTATAATCTAAGCTAGAGTGCCCAAAATTCGACAGCGCGCTGACAACAAGAATTTCGCGCTAGTATGTGTATAAATTTGTGTCGAAATTCTAAGGAAACAAATCATTACCCAGTAGAAATTCGTGCATCACTGATGTAAATAAATAAATATAAATGTTTGCATAAAAAAATGCGAAAGCATCGCATGGCTACACAAACAAATTTTTAAGCTCAAAATTCATCAATAAAAACGAGCAAAACAACAAAAAGTACTTTTCTGAGAATTAAAACTATTTTTCCATGAATATGATTTTTTTTACAACAATGATGCACACAAGAGCAATTTTTTAGTCTCTTATTTTTTTTAACAAGTCAATAATACATGCGAAAAAAATTGACTTTCGTAGAAATAATGTCTTTGACCTGGATTTTTTCTTAACTGGCCATTGCGAAATTCATTTGCGCACTGGGTCTCAATCATATCCACTACTGGGGGTGAGATAATAAATTCTGAAAAATAGCTTTTTTGACAGTTTCGAAAATTTGATTGGCACCTTAATTTCTGTCTTTTATAGATATTTAAAAAAAAAATCCCATAAGGAATATTCAATTACATTCGTTTTTTCATTTTTTATATATAATTAACTAAAACAAAAAGTTTCTACATTAATTAATGGGCTGGATGAATTAATCTCACGTTTTGGTATGAAATACCCCACTGTGTGACGTTGCATATGCAATGAAATTCAAGCTATCTGAAATTGAATCTCTGCCAATGGATTATTTAATTTGGATATTTTAATGTTTTGACGACCAGAAACAAAACTTTCTCCTCCGGGCACAATTAGAAAAAAGAACACTGCCACCAGCCACCACGTCCTCCATTTAGATCACTGGCTGCGCTTGTCAGTTGGAGTCGTCAACAATTTTAAACATTGAATACTATTTTTGCTTCGTTTTTTTTCCAGCTAATATCGCTTTGTATCATAACTTATGGCGAGGACGCCTCATACAACTAAAATGGTGAGTCGCTTTGGGAATGGAGGACATGCCGAAGCTATGTACATTTATATAGTAAAGCAACCGCAATATTGAATTTCTTATTAGAGTCTGCGTTGACGGGCTCTGCTGGTTCCCAAAGGGTTGACTGCCTGACTACGCTTTAGTTTATCCAAAATTGATTTATTGACAAAACAAAAACAAGCAAAATGGGGCAAGTGGAAATGAAACCTCCTCCAGCACATGTGACTTTTACATACTTAGTTAAGGTTGTGTGAGTGTGGGCTATATTGCAAACATGATGGTTTCTAAGTGACGGAAACACAAAGCGGTAACGACAAGGTTACAATTTATGGCTGCCGTTAAGCAACTGATTGCGTCCTTATTGTTTTTGCTTTTAGCTTATACGATTTTTCAGTTAAGAACTGGCAAACTCTCTCATTCTTTTCAATAAATTACACCCTTTGTTAAGGATTGAAGTAATACTTGGCCGTTTTTTAAAAGCGCTATGTATGTGAAATTTTAAGGTACGGATAAATTATAATTCAAGCGAATAAAAATGTCGACTTATTACTTTAATTATCGTTTTAATTATCCGGTGGCGTCAAGCTTCCATTCTCTGGAGGGAGGGTCATGACCTTTAGTACCCGCCCCGCGAAAAGATTAACTTCTAGCGTCTTTAAGTAAAAAAACCGTGAATAATGCAAAAACGAATTGAAGCAGCCATACATTGTACATAGAGATCTGAAAATAAACTTTGACAGAGTTGGCTTTGCGAATTTAATTGATGAATATGTTAATAATTTCGGAAAAGAATTGTGAAAAACTGAATCCGGACTAATTTACTTCTCAATAAAAACAAGACGGTACAATAATTTTATCCGGTGACCCTAAAAATACTAATTTATAGAACATTTAAAGCCTGAAACTTCATTAGAAAAACTGTTTCGAAGTTTAAGATGGAAAGTTCTCTGGTCCTCGCTCTAAGGTGTGTTAAAATGAATATCGTTGTATGAGATAGCTTTATTTTCATCCTCCAACATTTCTTTATAGAAACAAGACGGTATTTGAATAAGTACTAGGGAAATGTACAATAATTTTTAAGTTTTGTCTGGTATCGATAAGTCTATTTAAACGATTAGAAGTTAAAACGGATAGCAGAATATTTATATAAAAGCATGGAACTTATCTTCTTAATATAAAAAGTGTTTTTGGTTAGTACTGATGATGCCAAAAAATTATGTAAATGTTCGAAAGTAAACTTTTTATAAAATCCCCTACACTCTTGAAAAGTCAAACATGGGAACAACCCGATGAGATTGAGAATCAATTGCAGAAAAAATAGTGCATTACAGAGTTTAACTTTACTGAGGTTCCTCAAATTATTGCCATTTTCAAGTTATTTTTCTATTCCCATGATTATGTTAGCACTTCTGTCACTTCCTTTTTTATCTGCAGTTTGAACTGTGTGCGTCATGACTTTGCAATATGGTGCGCTTAGAAAATGTTTCCTGCAAATATCTCCATCTACATGAGCTTCCCCAATTTTTGTTTCGCCTACAAACTGATTGACAGTGTTCATTTATTTGCAACGTCGCTGAAGAAATCAGTTGAACGCACGTATACCATAAAAAAGATTCTTTCATGAGTTGTGGGTTGTGATATATGTATGAGTGTTTTGTCAGTGTCTGCGGCGGGGATTTGACATATTTTAAATATTTTATCAATAAAATGCAGATGTTTTGCAAAAAACGCATGAGCTTGGTTGTTGTAGTTTCACTTTTGATATTGGCCAACATTAAAGCATTTGTACAGTTTCCTTTGAGATAAATATGAAGTATTCAGGAGGTTAAACTGAAACTTTATCAAATCTAACCCCGATTCGCATCCGCGATTCCTTTGGCAACCTGCAAAGAATGAAATCAACGAAAAATCCAATCAGACGAATCAGTCCGAACGAGTGATTTTGAATTGCGTTTGTGATTCCATTTGTTAAATCGTTCGAAAACAAGGACTACATTCAAAATACAAAACCTACAAAAAGTTGCAGACGTTAAAATTCAAGCGACAAACAAAAACAATAAAAGTTTACTAACGCTTCGTAGAAAAAATTGTGCACAAATCGAGCGTAAAATTTAGGAGTGAACAGAAAAACTATGTTTGCGCCTAAAATATGCAAGTGTTATTTTCAACGTATTAGAGACATCGATCTCAATCAGTGATGACATTTTCGGTACATTTGTACTTTTTTCGGTACATTGCGTCCTGAAAAATCGTTGTCAGTACATTCGACAAGTTTCTATACATTCGGTACATTTGGGGCATTTTCAGTACATTCGCCAAATTGTTAGCATATTTTCAGTACATTTTCGGTACATTTGGATAGTTTATAATATTTACCTTTTTTTTTTTGTTTTTTAGTAAATGAAAATAACCGCAATAAGTAGATCTATAGTAATTACCTGTATATAATATAATTACCCTATTATATTAATTACGGTTTTTTTTTGTTTTTTTTAATAAATGAAAATAATCGCGCAATGTGTAGATTTTGAAATTAATTTAATGTGAAATATATTTAATTTTTTTTTTTGATAGTGAATTTTAGAATAATTTCGTGCATTTTAGGAAAATTGGGTGTTCAAGACAAAAAAGTACATTCGGGATCTAAAAAGTACATTTGATGTCTCGATTCAGTACATTTTCACAAAACCCAAATGCCATCACTGATCTCAATATGTATTACAGTGTAGCCGATTTACGTCGATTTTGAGTTTATCAGTTGTTATTGTTTTATTTTCAAATTGTATAAAGTTTGTGGAGAAAATTTATTTTTTTTTGAAAGTCTTTGATGTGGCTAAGTTGATGATATTAACCCTGGAACATTATACTTATTTTACATACGTTAACGTTATACTTCATTGAATCGACAACATTTTTTTTCAAAAAATTATTACGGGTAAACTTTTCAAATTAAAAATTCACAAAAATCATTTTCACTTAACTCAGTTATTCAGAAAGAAACAAAAAAATAAAACTCAAAAATAATTTTATTATTTTGTACAGTACAGTCTTGGAGATATTGTGGGTTTTTCATTTTTTCCACCATCTTTCACTTAAAAATTCATATCTTAAGCTATAAATGTTTAATTTCATCATCTTTGGTACCAAGTTAAAGATATAAAAATGACAAACATATATAATGGGATCTTTCGTCGAATAAGCGGTTCAAAGGATATCTATGAAAACAAGATAGATTTAAAAAAAACTCAAATTTTATATTTGATTCTGTGGCCACGAAAAATTGGAAAGAAAATAATTTAGCTTCACGCACATAGAGCTGATATTTTTACGCAAAAACTATAACATACCGAAAGAAACTCGGCCGTAAAATGACAACTTTAGGAACGATAGAAAGAGTGCCACAAAATAAATGCAACATTTTCTGAATATATTAATTTTTTCGACAATTTGTTGAGTCCAATCGTTAAAAAAAAACTGTTTTGTTTTTGTTCCTTTTATGAGAGGTTACTTTTCTTATGTACTTATCCCACAGAATTCGAAAATGAAATCAAAAATTTGTTGAATGGTGAAGTTTTCGAGATATTGTGATTTTTTAATTTTTGCGACCTCTTTTCACTTTAAAATTGAGATCTCGAGCTAGAAATGCCCAATTTAATTTTTCTTAGTACCAAATTAAAGGTATTCAAATGACTAAGAAACATATTTGATAAGATCTTTCATTAAATAAGTGGTTCAAATGATATCGATGAAAACAGCCCAGATGTTTCTAAAAATCCAATTTTACAGTTTACTTGGCGCCACGAAAAAATATATATCGGTGAAAAACTTCAAGTTTTACTTCGTTTACGTAAAGCTGATACTTGATACTTTCGTAAAATGACAAAGTTCGGATCGATTGAATGTTGTGTCAAGTTATTTTTGAAACTTATACCAAGTAGTGAAATTTGGTACATGAACCCAATTGTCTACAGTGAGGACGCAAAATTTAGACCGAGTTTATTTGTGCGCGGCGAAACCATGTATTCAGCTTGTAATAAATATAAAAATTTTAACAAGAATAACCGAGAAAATTCGTCGAAAATGATACAGGTCCAAAGTTTCTCGTACGAGAACGAGCTGGACGCTACTACAATCCCGATAAGATAATATTTGATCGCTCTCGTATATCAAAGCACTACTTTCTAGTACTTGACTGAAATTTTCCAATATGTTTTTATATGAAGATCTTATATTATTACGCTTTTGATATTATATAGGTAATAACAGAAAAGTTTCGTCGGTAATGGATTACGCTGGTCACAGAACTTTTTTTATACGCCCTTAGATTGACTCTCTGCTCCTTGATATTCCGGTCTTGTACTGGTCACTACTCTATTAAACGTACACTGAGAAAACCCATTACAAAACGCCTGTTTGATAAGACGAAGAGTATTGAAACGTTTTTTGGAACTGACTTCACTTTCTAAAAACTTTTCGGCTATATTTTGCATCGTTGTGGCAAAAGTGCACTTCAAATTTATTTTTTTTTTTTTGTTTTTTGTGTAAAAATACATTTTCAGTACGAACAAAATGCAAAACTTGTGAATTTTCATCACTGAAACTGTCGGTGTTATTCACGAAAATTCATGGTCAATGCCAACATGGCTTCATTCTACGCTAAAAATGTCGGCTGATTTTCATTTTCGCAGCCACTGACCTTAAAAGTCTGCCAAGATATTTATGTTGTGAATAAGTAGCTGAACGATTGCTTTTGCTCGAGTGGCGCTCTTGAGTGCCTTAAGTCTTGCCGCATATTTATCACGAACTTTAAATTTCTTCTATTTTGTGTTTGCATTTTGCAAAGTTCGCCACCATTCACCACAAAAATAAAAAAAGGCATAAGCAAATGACTTTTTTCTGCTGCTTCTGTTTCCGTTAAACTGTGACTAAGCCGCAGCAAAGGTAAGCAAAGATGTTCCGTAGGACTCACATCGTACGGTATGAAAGCTTTCTGGCTTTTCTAGTGTATTTCGCTGGTTTTCTTTTTTTATTTTCCCGCTTTTTTACTTTGCGACTTTTGGTAAGAAATTCGTGGTTCAGGAAATTTACTTGCCTCCAAATGTCTGGTTACTTTAAGGTAGAGCTGGCAAAAAAAGGTGTATGGTGCTTTCAAGGTGCAGCTCATACAGTTGCAGATGACTCCTTTTGACTTGAAGAAGTGAAAAATGCTTTTCGCGGATTAGCAGAGTTTTGCCTTGCATTTTTACGATTGCCGAACTTTGATGTTAATGAAAAATTCAGCTACAAAAGCATATAATATTTGGCTTTTAGTCAGGAGCGTCACTTCACCAAAACCTTGGGGGGGAAAGAATTATAATTCCACCACTATTAGATGGTTTTATTGAATTGTTGCATTGAATAATACCAAGTATCAGATCCTTGGGGAGGGGCAATGCCCTCTCCAGCCCTACCGCTTTTAGTGCAAAGCAATAATTTATTGTTTTCAGAAAATCATTACGAGTTTTTTTCTATTTTTAGGTCAAACGTCTTACAATGGGTCTTTTGCGTTCCAACGAAGATTCTCACCCACTCGTATATAGCTCCACCTTTTCGGCGAACTTTAACTCGACGATAACAACCACCACAACAACAAATTCTACTCTAAAGTTGAAAAGTTCAGCAACGAATAATGAAGTGATCTATTCCAACGGCTATGTCAATGAGGAGTCTTTTGAACCTGACAAGTTCATTGCGAGTAAGTTTGGCGATTCATGCCGTCAATCGTTGACTGCAATACCAATGCTTGACACACTTAACTTAAACGACAACAGCGAGTTCAACTTAAAGAAGCGCTATTTGCGTGAAACCAGCAGTGGTAAGATTTTGTCCTTTGAGTCTCAAACAACTTTTTTCATCCACTTTCTTTTTCTAGCAAATTCGAGTCCAAAAATATTTGCGAATCGCTTGCGAATGAATTCAACCACATATACTCACAACACCTACGCACTTGACGAAGAAGAAGCGGAATTGAAAGATGCCCCATGGTTTCAGGCAGGTATTTCGCGTGAAATTGCATTAGAGGTGCTCGCAAACAAAAGTCCTGGTGCCTTTTTGGTGCGCAAAAGCACTTCGAAACCCGGTTGCTACGCTTTAACCCTGAGGGTGCCTTTACCGCCAGGACCAAAAATAGCCAATTATATAATTTTAAGAACATCTCGAGGGTACAAAATAAAGGTAATTTCAATATTTAATTTTGGATTTGAATATTTGAAAAACTTTGATATGTTAGAAGTATAATAAAAATGACGGCAAATTGTAGGGTTTCCGCAAGGAGTTCTCGTCTCTCAAGGCATTGATTACACATCACTCCGTTATGCCAGAGCTTTTGCCGGTACCACTAGCGTTGCCCCGCCCAAAAAATATGACATCATCAAGGCGTAATTTGGATGATTTTGATACTTATGACTCCCTGCAAATGCTATTGAAATACTTGAGAGCAAAAAACCTAGAAAATGAGTAGTAAATAATTCACAACAGGCACAAGAAAATTAAAGAATGAAGTACTTAGGTATTGGACTAAGGATAAGTGAATAAAGAAAGGAGACTAAATTTGGTGAATGAAAAAAATGAATTGCGTACCTCGAAATACATTAATAATGCATAAGAACTTTCACCACACTTTATAATTCATTACACACACATAACAATATATACATACAAAGTGTCTTCGCAAAGTAGTTTCTTCTTTTTAAGTTTCATTAGTATTACTAATATGTTATTTCATTTGCTCTTATTAGTTATCAGCTTGGATCTCTATTCTATACATAACTTCTGTAAATATTAGAAAAACATCAAAAATTCTAGTCAAAGGATAAACCTAAACTAAAATTGTGATATTATTAAGTGGCACATTAAACTTGTTGTAAGATAAATTAATTATGTTTTTTGGATATATATAGTTCGTAAGCATTGAAGTGTTAATCTGTTAAGAAACACAAAATAAAGTTAAATAATTTATAAAACCAGTGTTAATAATTCTTATCACTGTCATGGTTGGAATTCATTATTTACTGTTTTAAGTGGCACTGCAGGAACAATATCCTTAGTTCGAGCCTCGCGCTCCACTTAAAATTGATGAGAGAAAAAAGTGTTTAAGGTAAATACGAGAAAGTCATTGCAAGGCGTAGTTTAAATTTTAAGCCCTTCTGTAAAAAAAAAAATTTATAGTACAGTAATCGCTGGTAAATTCTGGCAATTTTCATGGCTCAATTCTAGACAATTAGCTGTGCAACGAGTCGATCCAACAAGCTCAATCTGAAGCCATTCAAAAAGAGCCAAACTTACTTCGCTCGATCACCTTGAGCGCTAGAGTCGCTCAAGTTATGTGTGTGTTGTATGAAAGTATTTTGAGGATACAGACCAGCCGAATAAAAATAAAACTTCTCAATAAATAGTGTATAACTACCACCGGAAAATAATCCAATATCTCTTTAAGCTTAAAAAAGTTACAGCCTTTCTTATCTGGCCACAATTAAAATTTCATCATATTCTTATTGAGAACAGTATCAGCAATGAAATATGACCACCACATGTTGCCTAAACAACCAATAACTTTTGAAGTTATGAGCTTTTAAAGATCACAGTTTTCAACCAAAGGAAACTTGATAACGCTTCAAATCAAAGTTAGCCTTTGGTCTTTGCGTGCATGTTTTGAGCTAAAACCGAGTGAACTTTGTGTGGCAATATACGCAGTGTAATATTTCAGCAACGTTTCAACATCGCAAATTTTAATCACCGGACGACGTTTTACACTCTCCTGACATTTTTGATCAAAAGTTCACACATCTGGTTCCTTTAGCTTTTCATACCCATTTTAAGCACTCCGTTATTCATATTTGCATTTACTGTTCGAAACAACTTTGCTTGCAAAAAATAGAATACAGTTTGTCTGAAAAAACATAAAATACCAACAACTTTGCCCACGTATCCAATTAATGGGTGAAGTCACCCTGTCGTATACTGGTTAGCAGGAGAGTAAAGAATGAGGTGCAAAAGTACAATTTCAAATGGTAGTAGCAAAAAATCATTTCTGTCGAAGCAAAAGTAAGATTTTCTTTTTGTTTGAATATTCCGTTTTTCTTTCTTACTAATCGCTTTCAAAGAATGCTGCTTTAGAAAGCAATTCGTGTGTATCCAGCTCTAAAACTACTGTTTCTTTCTAGGCACGAGAAACGCATTTCGTAATTTACGTGGGAAATAAAAAAAAAACAACAATATACTCCCTCTGTGTATCCACCGAAATTGACAGCCAAAAAAAAGAAAGAAAAGAACGTCGAGAAGAAATCAAATTAAGCAAAAAATTATGTATAAAAGGGGTGGAAAGATGTTTAAAATTAGCGTAATTATAGAAGGGTTTCGAATCAAGAAGCGTACGCTTCTAGCGTCTCAATTGCTGGCACAATTAAAAACTTAATATTCCATAAGACCGAATCTTTGCTTTAACTGACAGTATTTTCCATTCTCTCGCTAAGATTGAAATTGATGTCGCTTAAGTAAATTGCATTGCATTAGTAATACGTGGAAACAAACCGTCTTGATCCTTGCTCTAACTTAAATTCAACCGAATTTTTCTTTTTTAGGACTATTTAAATATTCATAAAAAAGGGATTAACTTGGTTTTTTTATTTGTCTATCCCCAAATAATTTTCTTTAGAACCAACCATTGTGTTCACCTTTTGCTGGCATGAATATGAATGCTTTTAAAAACTGTATTTATGTAATCATTTCAATCATTTGGCTAACGCAGAGTGGAATCGACCCACACGTTCCATAATACCCAAGTGCAATTAATTTCTATCCCAAATTTATTATAAATTTGTATAATTCCACATTTTTTAAGGCTAGTAGTAGTATTTCATTGATTAAAATGCAAAAACTCTCCATTTAAAAAAGTGTTTGGGTGGTTTACACTCACAAGTGTAATCGCGTTACACTCAGTATACGGTTTTTAGATGAAATTTTGTTTTGAGTAAAAAATATTTGTTCAGTATAAAAAGTTTTTGGTTACAAAAGAATGTCCAGCTACGAAAGAGGGCATGCCAGGTTAGCGTTATTGTATCTAGACTTAGCCCTGGATTAATAACGCCATTACTTACGTGGACCACCCATAATTTAAAATGAGTATATTTATTAGGCGGAGAGTCCGTTATAGAAAAGTTGAGCGTATAAGATTACGTTTACTTGTGTCGTAATAGTCTGGAAACAATAGCCTTGGTAGAATAAATCTTGATGTTTGGTTGAAACTGAATTTTGTTACTTCTATTTCTCATAAAAATAAAAACTTTTTTCCAAAAACTTTCTCCTGAAACTACAAAATATATCTATAACTTTTTTGAAGTAATTGCTACACTAAAAACCTGAACATTTTCTTAATAAAGTTAAGTTATTTAATTTGAGTCTACAAAGAAAGTCAAAAATTTCTTTAGCGCAACTAATATTTTTCTATTAAACTAATTGTAAGTACATACATATGTATGTATATTAAGTGTTTAACAATTCTTATTAAATATTTTGAGATTTCTTATTGGAAATTTTTGCCTGCCAAATTTTTGTTGGCAGTGCGGATGAAATGGGGAAATGTTTGCTCACAGTTTCCATAACATTTGAAGTTTTATAATTTGAGGAAAACAATTTTTTTTTCGGATATTTATTATGAAAACCCTAATATTTTTTAAGTTTTATTTTTAAGTATACGAAATGTTGTAGTTTCCTTAAATTATATGTATTAAGTACTTATATCGTTCTAAGTACAAAAGCACAACTTTACAGGGCGAGCAAGAAAATTATTTTTAATGGTAACTTTTTTCAATCTGATTCTTAAAACTAAAAATATTCAAAAAAATTTTAAATGCTTGATTCAGCATTTAATTGCACGTGTGTTGCGCAGTTTAAATCAACAATCAATTGACTTAGACCTTTTCGTCATTTAACACGATATACGAAAACATATGGTGGAAGTAATTTGATAAGTTGATTTAGATTTCTCAAAATGAGGAATTTTGGATAAGTAAATTTAAAATATTGGCAAAATGCTATTTAAAATAAATACTTATTATATTCTTTTTTCATATCCCCCTTCACTATATAGCGAATGTTATGCAAAGTGTCCCTTTGTAAGCCATTTTGTATCTTTTCATCGCTTTCATCCATCGGTAACGCAAAATTCTCCCAATTTAAGTTTATTTACGGCTATTTCTTGTTGCCACTGACCGTCACAACAATAAATTAAGAGATTCCACCAGCTTCTTCACGTGCACATTTATATAAGCTTAGTAGTACACACTCGTTTCCTTATCAGAGCAATAACAATTTATCTCATTGAATGCTTAAGCGAAAATGACAACGTAGAAACACCGACACTGATGCCAATGCCAGTAACAGCAACAACAAAAAGCAACGCCAACATCAATACCGATGTGCAGCATAAGGATATGCGAGAATTTACTTGCTGCGTTGTAAAATCGAGCTATTGTACACAAACTCACACCCAAACTATCCAGACATTAAAGTTTATCACTGGGTTAAATGAAAACTACCTATGTATATTTATTCCAGGAAAAGTAGTATGTGAGTGTGCGATTTCTTTTGGCAACATGTGGTTAAAATAAAAGCGTTCATACCATTTCTTATTCAGTTTTTTGTTTGTTTGCTTGAATGTGGCTTAAAGCCAGCCGCTTCCTAAATGTGTTGGTTTTATAATGGCGTTTGAAACATTTGCTTTTGAGTTGGCTCAAGCCATGGTGAGCTGTGATAGCAGATTTGTCCCATAAATTATTACATAAAGTGCAGAGTTTAAGTGTCGCAGTCGTTTAAAATATAAAAAAAACAGGTGAAGCAGGCAACCACTCGAGGCGTGATGTGTGAACTTAAGTAAAAATCTGTTGAGGAAGTCAAAATATATTCAGTTTTGACTTATTTCCAAGCTTAGCTCAAAATTTAATTTGGAGTGTAAGAGATAATGATCTCATGTTTTAGAATTCTTCGGGAACGATTAAAACTCCAAAATTTATTCAACTTCGAATTATTTCAAACGTCAGTAAAAAAATGGAGCAACAATTAAATTTTTTTATTTATTCTCGTTTGTTTTGTAAGCGATATTTTTGTAGTGGCATTGAGAATTTCAAATAATAGTGTATTAAGGTGAATATAGTGAAAATAGCAAAGCATTTAAGCTATTAAACAAGAAAAATAAAAGGTTTACTTGAGTAGACATCACGAATTTTCTTCTTATAAATGAGCTTAAAAAATAGTGGAACAATGAGTGAAAAAAATGATAAAATTAAATTTTCTTTCTAAAACAGAAAAATGGAAAAAATTTAAAAAATGTTATCTTATATTAAATAAGAAAAATGCAATTTTCTTCATCTTTTTATTCAAATTTTGAAAAATTATACTGATTTTGCTGTATCCTAGAAGCTATTTTTTTTTTTTGTGTTGATTGAGGATATAGTCGAAAATGAGTAAATTATCGGATTTTAAGCGTTCCCGAAGGATTCTAGAACATGAGATTATTTGGAACATGTCTCATGTATGTAAATTTATGGGACATATGGGGTTTAAGTATGTATGTAGGAATATATGGGCGCAGCAATGATGGTGTGTTCAAATATACAGGAATTGCAGTACAGTCGAATAATCAAGATCCTTGATTCGAATAACTGGAAAAATCAATTACCACGATCGATAAAGAAAATAAAATTGTTTCATCTCGATTGATTAACGGTCAATTATCCAGGAAAACAAAACATTTTTTTTTCATTTCTTTGCACGTGTAGGCAACCCTAAAATAAGATATGGGTGAGTCAAAATTTTGGAAACCCGAAATCGCATAATCTTTCTCAGGTGTTTAATTGCGTTTGAAATTTGAGCAGTGCGGATTATTGGTGTTTTTTTAGGTTTGAACTAAGATACTGGCATTTGGCGCAGTTCATTAGATGCGTAATTTCTTAAGCTATCCGATGCCATAAGAATCACGAATATAAATTTTTCTGAGATACGCCCTTTCCGCTTCTGAGGGCAGTATAGTACTACTATATTTCTCATTGGATTTATGACATATGTAACATCTTAGAATGTATCTGCTTTCAAATCGAAAGTCCCTACATACCTTTCAAAAATATGAATTTTTTATAATAATATGTACGTACATCAGGTCGTATGAGTGAATATGATAAATCTACTATTACAAAATGAACTAAAATTTGATTTAAGCTAGTGATATCTTATTTACAAGGTACAACATTATAATTCAACTAAAAAATTATGTATTTTTTCTCAAAGTATAAATTCCGGTAATAATCGAAATCGCGGAACAAATGGATGAAAATCAATATTATGGGATTAAAGATTTGCTTTTATTCATGCAAAATCATTTAAGAAAGATGCAATTCTGCCAAAACCGAAAATTTTATTTTCAGGCTTTTTAAAATATAAAACTTCCAATATGCATTCTAGTGTTTTCTCAATGTATAAGTTTGGGATTACTTGGATTACTTAATAAATTGTATTAAAATATAAAATAACAAGTATTTAGGGATAAAAATAAAAACATTGAATAGGACGCATATCTAGTTCATTACTAACTAGGAATCAGTTTTATTGACATTTCCCATCAAATCTTATCTGAATAACAAAATTGAAAATTGAAAATTTTAAAGCGCGAATTAACTTACAGGTGATGATGTTGGGCGACATGCATGGCATTCTAACTTCTCCTTGCCAAGCATTTGCTAAACTACAGTAGCTGCAATCCAGGTGTAAAACGTCACAAAAATTAAGATTTAAGCCAGAGATGCGTGAGAATGTTCTAAATGAAAATGAAAGTTTGGCAAAATTATTTCTTGAACGTGGTTGATAGTGAGAGTTAGAAGTTCAAGCACGAAATGGTGAATGAAAGTCATTTCGAGCATCTCCAGTCCAACAAATACTAACGCACTCAAATTCACAATACGTGCAAGCCGTTCAGTCGGTTGGCAAAGATTTATTGTTTGGCGAATCTCGGAGGAAATGGAGGGAATTCGTCAATGGAGCCGAAAAGATGTTTTTTCTTGTAGATGCTTTTAAAAATTCGAGTCACGTATGTGACGCAACACGGTATTTGAAAGGGAGGTTGCTTCGGTTTCAGTGAAGATTGACATTGAAAACTTGTTTTTTAACACTTAAGATGATGTTATATATAGTGTGAATTTTTTATTACTGTCTTTAACGGAAGTAGAATTTATTAATATCATGATTATGCATATTGAATTTAGAGAAAAATATTATGTTTTACATTAGTTTCAACTCCCATACCCTCACTTTACTTTTAAGTCACCAAGTCGGGTGCTAACTTTCCACCATTACTTTATATGAGCACTTTCATTGTTTCGTTGCATCAAATATCGCTTGCGTTTCAATCACATAACAACATAAGAAAACATTCAACGCGACATTGTCCTCGGAGCTCATTCTCATGTTTCCTTTTTGGAGGTTTCCTGTGGAAAACTTCCGTTTCTGTTTACTATACTCATGCTTTACGGCGACACTGTTCTGCTTTTTATCGGTCCTATTTCGTTCAAGTTTTTGTTGTTTTACTTTCTGGTGAAAAAACATTAGTGATTGAAATTACACATTAGCGTTTCACCGTTCACCGCAGAATGAATTGCAATCGGTTCCTAAGTTATTGCGTGAACGGATGGAGCAGCTAAAAGTATTGCGCTCAATTCAACAGCTTAACAGAAACTTGGCAAAACAACTACAACATAAACGATAACTACATTACAAACATTACAAACCAACAATAAACAACTAACGTTTGATGAACGATTCAAAGTATTAGTTAAAATGCTTCGAGTGAAAAAATTCGTTACCGTACGGGAGTCAGCGACATGAATTGTGCGTCAATTTCATACCACTAAAAACTTATTATTTCGACCAATTTGAAAACTCCTTTCAAAGGGCAAGGACGGTACTAAATGAAGCTTTTGTTAAAAAATAAGCTTACTTAAAAAAACAAAAAGAAAAAAATTTTAATCACCCAAATATACATACATATGTATGTAGATGCTGAAAATGTGCTTTTTCTCGTACACAGTAACAGTGAGGCTCAAATAGAGAAGAGTAATAATTGCAAAAATGTAGGAGAGCTAAAAACACATCGAATTTCAACCCGAAAGAGCTACGTGCAATACCCACCTTTCATCATTTTAGAATTTCCATTTACCTAAGCCACGTTTTCGATCGAAAAAAACACTAGCCGACTTTTTTGACATTTTTTTTTTGTTCCATTAACTTTCTTAATTTTTTATGATGTAATAAGGTCCCCAAAGTTCAATAAAATTTTTGATAGACTTTTCTCACCGTTAGTTTTTTTTTAAATTTTTTTTTAGTGTATTTTCAGTTTATTTTCAGTTTTTTGGCTATATCTCATCCAAATATAAACCGATTTTGTTCGAATAAATTTTGAAAAAAAAGGAAAAAAATTTTGGTTTCAATATACAGGTTCCGAGATAAATATATTTAGATATTTTCATTTTATATTGATTGTTTATTTGAAGAAAAATATGTAGGTTCAATTTTTAATATATACTTTATTGGCCGAAATACTGTTTCCCTAACTTTTTAATAGCAAAATCATTGATAATATCGTCAAATCGAGTTCACATAGTAACTAGATTACTTTCAATGCAAATTATTGATAATGCGTCCAATCTATCCTGCTCCATCATAGTACGACAAGGATTTTTTAATCACTTTAGTTATCAGAATTATCTTTCTGCCGTACAATTTGTAACCATCAAACTCAAGAATATACGTAAAGCAATATCTACGTTTGGAAAAGCTGATGTCAATTATTTTTTATAAAATAGCTTGATGATAAAATTTTTGTAAACAATTGTTTTTTATTAGATATGTGTACTCATAGTTCGCTTAAAATAACAAAAAAATTAGATTGCAAATATCGACAAAATACAAATTTATTAATTTTTTTATGCATTTAGTGCATTCGTATTAGTTAGGGATTGATTTTTGTTTTAGTTGAATAGTAACATGCTATTTTCATTTTTTTTATAATATCAGAATTTCAATATCTGGTGCCACCTCCGCGCTGATGCCCTAACCCTGTGCTCAGTGTGCCTACCTATAAAACCAGCATTGGCTGTGGTGAAAGTGTTTGTTAATTTGTAGAGTAGTCTTATCAGAGCAATCGGATTTGAGGAAAACATTGATATCGAGAGAAAACATTGAAGTGCCATATGAGCAATTTGTTATCAAGTTTTTACTGTAAATATATATATATGTCGCTCAATATAATAGTGGTGTAACTCCTTATTTTTAAATATTTTTTAGCATAATACTATCACATTTAGTCATATCTTATTTTATAAAAGTGACCCTACTCCAATAATTGTACTGAAATCCCATAGATGGCATTACTTGTTTACTCATACTCATACGTTTACTCTACATATTCGTTATAAAAACGAAGATATTTCAAAATTCAATTTCAAGCAGATACTTCACTATTATAATGAACGACATTGAATGTGCATTTCCACAGGAATCATCAGTTTTGTAGCACATCCTTTAGTCATGGTTTTTTTTGAACTAAGACTGTCTTGAATTAGTATTCAAGGTCGAACAATTAAAATTCAGACAGCTATATTTTTTAAATTGCATTTAAAGTAAGAAATATGTGTAACTTAAGTAGGTTAGTTTTTTAAGGCTGTAGGAGCTTCAAAATGAAATAGAACACAAAAACCTGTTCAATTGACCCGAAACTCTTTACTAATATCTTGTTTCATATAAGAGAAATACATTATGAAAAATAGGCAAATCGGATACTACTAGAAAGGATATCTAAATTAAATTATGTAATTCTTGTAAGACTCTTTCTCAAAGTTTCAGATAAAAACCAACAGTGAATGCAGAGATATGTGTATTTAAACAGTAGAAACAGAGAAATTAGCATTTGATCGTTTTCTTTAAATCTTGCAAGCGGCAATCCAAAAAGTATTTTTTGTTCTTACATGCATCACAACGTTAATATTAAAGCATTTTACTTAAATGTTTTTAGTCTAAACATTATCTTGAGCTTCTGTATATTAGTATTACAAAAACAGATAAAAAATAAAAAGAATCATCAAAAAACCAAAATATCGAATATGAAAATGCAAACATTGACGCCTGCAAAATATTGGAAACGAATGTTCAACCCAAGGAAAAGCCTTAAGCTTAAAAAAATTACGAAAGTAATCAAGAGAATAATAGCGCAAATAAACTTTTCCATTATGAAAATTAACTGTGAATTAGTGTTGCCTTAGATTAACTTAATTCATTTCAATTCAGCTGCCGTTGGTATTCGTGTTAAGGATGTGTTGGTGTTGCCAAGGATCTTTGTTATGCTGCTTCGTTTAAGAATTTGGTTTTTAGAGCAATAAAAGTATTCGAAAAGAGATTGAGCGCAAGCGTTTATTTTTCTTATGAAAGTTTTATATAGCATTTAGTGCAGTGCAGTTTTGAAAATATTATATAACAAGAGAGATAATCATAGGACGACTTGGCAGTCCGGGCTTGTATTTTAGTTACTAAAAAACTGTGTCATCTATATGTGACAATTTCTGAAAAATGACCCCATATACAAAGATTTTATAAATTATATATGAATTAAAATTTTGATTTTGAGCTCTCGCTCTGGTTTCCACTAAAACATGCTCAAATTATTTTCAACTTTAATTTAAATGTATAGTAAAAAATAATTTGATTTATTAAAAATGTGCATATGTATGTACATCGTTATTCTTTTAATAACTGCGCTCTTTGTTTTTTTTTTTGATAGCATAAAAAATCATTTAATCATTTAAGCAAAAAGTTGACCTTTACTGAGCATTTTAAAAACATTAGATTAAAGTTTAATAAAGCAAAAAATATGCTGTATCCTTTAATTAAAAGAAATTCGCTACTAAGCAACGAAAACAAGGTCATTTTAGGGAAAGTTGTGTTTCAAGGAATAATTTTATACGCATGTCCGATTTGGAGGTCTGCTGCAAAAATGTAGATTAAGAAGTTGCAAATTTTGCAGAACAAATTATTAAAGATGATGCTTAACTTGCCTTGGTATTATGCAACCAAGCAGCTACATAGGGAAAATTATATACGTTGAAACTATATCTTTAATTTTAGTGAGAAATTGTTTTGTTTAATATTACTGGAATACACTCGAACTAAAAAAGAACATATAAAAATAACAATAAGAAGCAGCCAAAAAATACCATTTTCAGTAGAATGGTCCATTTAAGGTTGTAAGCTTTCTGTATATAACAAACATTTTAATGTGCCGAGCTCTTCGATTTAAAAAACAAACATAATCGGACAGCCTACTGTGTAACACTTTCTATTATTTCCAAGTTCTTTAATTCAAAAGCCAGGTATGATTATGTTTTAATATAAAGCATATACACTGAAAACTTGTGGATATTTTTTTCAGTGTAGTTAACCAACTATATGTATGATTATGTTTTAATCAAAAGCGTGTGGATATTTTTTTCAGTGTAGTTAACCAACTATATGAATAATATGTTTACCTTAATGTTTTTAACTATTTCTAATTCGAAAGTTGTTGTTGCTTGTTTACCTATATTTCATTGGCTTCAAAAAAATAACCATTTTATTCATCTACACTTACTTCTAACTTATTTTGCTTCTGAAAAAACTATTTCGATGTCAAATTATCAACTTCTAAGACTGCCTATTATATTGAATGTGGATTCTACTATTCAGCATATTCAAGACTCTTTCTGGCAGCTAAATATTTACCAGATTAAGATTATTCAAAATTAAACCTTTAGTAAAAACCCATATCCGGTCTAAAGCCTTCAAGTAATCAATATTTATTGCCAACCAAGAAAGCGAGAGGAAAAATCGAAAGAGAAACAACAACAATTTTGAATGACAGTGCTTTTAGATGTTTCTTACACAGAAAAAACAGAATTTGTAAAATCAAATTATCTAATTTTACAACAAAATATTTTAGCGTAATCAGCAAAATGTTTCACTGATATTGCAAATAAAAAACTTCCATTGTCTAATCAGGGAAGCTCCTGGTTCAAACCCCGGCGACGACATAATTTTTTTTTAGATTTTTAATTTAAACGTATTTAAAAAACAAAAAGAAGTAGAGATCTGTATTTGTATAAATTGAAAATATCTTGAAAACGAGTCCGTTATTTTTTAATATAAAAGGCATTTTTCAAGATATTTTCAATATATATATAGTTCTCTACTTGTTTTTTTTTTTTAAATACTTTTAAATTAAAAAATAAAAGACCAGGAGCTTCCCTGATTAGACCACGGTTGTTACATGCGCAGTTTAACAACATCATTTTAGTATGTCATAAAAATTATCTCGGTAGCTGAGTTGGGTAAGATGAGCATCTTTGAACAGTGGCATGGCGCAGGACCCAGGTTCAATTCTGTGATCGGGTGGCAGGTAAAAAAAAATTTAAGTTCTCCTTTGAAGTTTTAAAAACGTATGATATTAACAGATTAACAATAATAAGTACAATACAGCATTAGAGAAATAGATGGAAAGTAGAAAAGAAAATTGCTTTTTTGTGAATGAAACCAACGAATTTATTCTAAGTTACAACAAAAACTTTAGGAAAATTAACAAATATTTTTGAAATCAATTAATTTATTTTAAGTTTCAACAAATCATCTTTTGTTATTTCAGAGAAACTGTTTCTATGACTGAAAATCATACAAAAAATTCATTGAAATCGGACACGAAATTGTTTGATATCATAGAACCTTTTTTTCAGTGTATCCGTTTCACTTTCCGTTTATATGCTGTGAGTGCATAAGTCATGTCAACAGCCGGATGTTGTGCAATAGGCACAACAATGCGAGCCGGAAATGGATACTGTATTCGTGTGTGCGTGAGTGCGTGTATTATTTGCTGTTTACACCATTATCGTTGGATGCTGCCACACAACATCGATTGTAATCTAATTTTATTGAAATTGACACGATTTTGCAGATTTCCTGGATAGCCAATAAAAATCACAAACAAAAACAAAAAGTTAAGAAATATTTGGGTAAAAACTTGAAGGAAGTAGGAGAAGGCATTTTGTGAGTTAAAATTCAGTGTACGAATTTATTGAAATATTTTTACATTTAAATTATTTTCAGTAAGCTATTAAAGTTTCATATGGTTCTTTATTTCAAGCAGGTATGCTCTAAGTCAAGCTGCATAGATTCGATATTTCTTCCTCGATATATTTCGATACTGTTTGGAAATATCGATCATCGATATTCGATACTTTTTATTTGCCCAACCCTACCTCTTTCGATTTCTATTAACAAGTTTCAATTTTAAGAGTTTCCCTATATCTTTATTTCTGCAATTAAAAGGCTCATTTCTCGGACTTCAATTCCCTTACTTATGCGGTCCGCCGTCTAATTTTTTTTTCGTTTTCATTGGTATATATCTATTGTCCATTTACATTTTCGTATCGTGAATTCATAAAATGTTTCGTTTCACTAAATTTCTGTTTATGTTGTCGCTCTAATTGGTATTATTGCTTTTGTTTCTGTTGTTCTTATTTTGAATAAAACCGGACCTTCGTTATTTGGCATTGGTAATGAATTGATGCGAGGTGGCAATTTACTCTTAATTGCTGTGGTGGAATTGTTTGGTAGCGTTTAAATGTATTTAAGAGGTTGTACTGAACTATATGAACTTAATTTTTCTAGCGTATGTACATACATTAGACTGTTCCAAGAAAAAACATTTTTAGTACTAATATGCATACTAGCTAATTTTGTGGAAAGTGACACTTTGAGTTTGTTTTTTGGTGTGCTGAAGACGAAAAGTTTTCGAGATATCCTAACCTTAAAATACAAAAACCAGAAAAAATTAAACATATTTTTTTTCCTTTCTTTCCTTTTTTTGTGTCTGTTTGAATGGCTAATGTTCAGACTTTTGTCAGATTCGGGCTGGCATCTCGGAAGGATCTATCCTAGGTCCTGTATTGTATATATTGTATTGTTTGGATATGCCGAACCACCCTAGCTGTGAATATGCTATTTATGCTGACGATGCACAGTGTAGCATTAGCGGCCATAAGGGGGTGGGGGGAGAAAAAAGTTCAAAATTTCTTAAAAACTAATACATAGATCGACAAAAAAAATATGTAAGTTATGTAAGTCGTGCTTACTGATTCGACTCGGGTTTCGGCATTGCAATGCATATAGCTCCAAAACGGCTGGGCGGACTATTATCAAAGTTGTCATGAAGTATAAACATAATATAAGCTATTTTTTAATGCGCTTAAAAAAAAATTTTTGTTAGGCGAACTTTGTAAAAAACGATAAAATATAATATATCTCATATTTTTCAGTGTATTTTTATATTATTTTTAAAATTATATTATGAGGTTGAAAAGGCCAATAAATGAAGTATAAAATACAGTGGTTAATTCATTTTATCAGACTTTTTTTAACTGAATAATGGCATTTGAAGTAGTACATACCTTACGATTTCTCAAATTATCAAAGACCCATATTCCATTCTAAAAATATTTTGTTTCTGTGTCGAGGACATATACAGGTATATTCAAATATATTGGAAATTGGAAACTTGAACTTTATTTCCACTATCCGCTTCGCGTGAAATGTCCGATAATTTATTTATCATAATTATTTAGTTATCATAATGTTTTAGAAGGAATATATTTTACATGTATAAATCTCTGTTATTAAACTTTATATGTATTATAAAATGGCGTTATTTGCTGAAATAGACTAAATAGCTTTTTTTCTTCCAACTTCAAAAACTTTTTATTTTTGTGGGGCTGTGTAATTATTAAGAGTTTTGTTGAGTGAAAAAATTACAAAATGAATCTCTATCTTAAAAAATTTTAATGTGTTGAGCTGAAATTTCATAATTGTTAAACTTAAGCTTGTTTAAACCTTTTAAACTTGTTTAAAATTTTGCAAATTTTTGACAAAATTCTACAATAATGCAGGTGAAGAGAATTGAAATTCCAATTTTTTTCCCTGATAGGAACTTGGAACAGTCTAATGTACATACATATATACATAAGGGTGGTTCAAGGAAAGTTTTTTCTTTTGGTACTAAGCCTTGCAAGTTAAACTGTGAAATTAAACTATTACTCCTACAGTATGAAGCTAATTTTCTTAAAAACGGGCTTGGTTGCGTTTTTTTCAGTTTTGCCTCCTAAAATTATGGAAACGCAAATTAAGTTCTGACGTGATAGGGTAAAACGGGTTTGTCTCAGCGACTCAAAATTTCTGAAAGAAATTTGACTGAGGATCTAAGATTTTTGAATTGTTATCCTGTGCCCGTGTTTCTACCATGGAAAAGTTTTTTTTGTAATTTTTCTAATCTAAGTTACCAAAGTTGATGAAATGGATCTCGAGCCATCTCTATGTGATAAGCAAATTAACTTATTTAATATATGGATCATTCCAGCTATAATGGGCCTACCGCTACCCTTAGGTTTTTTAAATTGGCTGAAACTTTTTTAAGTGATTGTGCCATCATGGGTAAGATAGACAAAAATGCGATAAAATTTTACGACCAATATTATTGTTTAAAAAAAGCTGTTTCATTGTGTTCAAAAAAAATCGTTAATAAAACAAAAACATTCATTGATGAATATAAGCAAACCAACATAATTCAAATTAGCTTTTATATTATTTTTAGGTAGTTGTGTACTAGCAGATGACAAAAAAACTGCAAATCTGAATAAATGAATACCTAAACGTTATCTATGTATATGGTAAAAGATTAAAAAATTGACGTTTCAAGAAAACATAAATTTCTCAAATACTCCAAAATCAATTTCAGTTTTTTATAGCTGGAATGACCCCTATAGGAGAAGTTTTTTGTATGAACTTACTTTTGCGGAGGTAAGACTAAAAATAAAAATGTTCGATTTTTTGAATCACTTTTTTTGCTTTAATATACATATACATGATGGGAGACCCACTTAATTGGATTTAACTGTAAGTATTTATCTGACACTTTCCTACGTAACAATACTATTAATTTACAATAATTCCAGTTTTTCTTGAAATCCAACCAAGATACGCAGTGATTCGGGTATAAACGGATGGAGCATTAATTTCACATCCAGCTGCACTGCCAAACGCTGTGAGACCCACCAGATAATTTGTACCCCTATGAAAGTAAGTTAATGGGCCGCCAGAATCGCCATCGCAACTTCCCTTGCCTCCAGTACCATCTGTGCAAATGTGATTTTGTCTTTTCACCAGACCAGGCAAATAAAAACATTCGCATTGCCGCTGATTCATCACTGGAACATCAACATAGTATAGCAAAGGCTCAGATATATTCTCGTTATCACTTGTGCGACCCCAACCTGACGTGGTAACAGTTTCCCCTTCCAAAAATGACTGAGTCATGTAGCTACGCGCTAGCATTACTGGCTGCACAGCGTCTGAAATTGGCGCTGGCTTATCCAAGTAAATGATGCCGATATCATGCAAGCTACTATATGGTACATATTCTGCATAGATGGAAAAGTCACGATAGGTAACGTTATAGACAACAGCTGTAGAGCTTAGATCGGCGAATATGTTCGTACCCAAAAATACCTTTCCAAAAGAAGAGCTATGGGCAAAAGATAGAATTACTTGCATACACGCCATGAATTTCAAATTATCCTCTTACCTTTGTAAACAGTGTGCTGCTGTTAGCACAAAACGCTGCGATATCAAGGCTCCACCACATTGAATAATTTGCGGTGCTTGTAGCATCAACAAGGCCGCCTGGTAGGCAAACATATTTGGCTCAGCGATGTTGCCACCAGTGATGCGTAACTGTACTGAAGTGCCGTTTCGGCATTTTCTGCGGTTGTCTAAAAATCCATGATCCCAGTGCCAAAAGCCAAAGTTACTGTAACCGAACTCGCGTGAGTAGTGTAAGCGAGTGTTGTCAGGTGAAGTTGCTGTTCCCAAAAATTCTTGTACCGCCAATGTAGTAAACAAAGTTACGAGTAACATTTTGAATGTTATACAGTTCTTAACATGATATCTGTTAGGTTTTATAGTTTCTAAGTCAGTGTTAAAGTCCGTTGCTGAAATTTAACGTACGTGGGAAACGAGTAATTGTCATGACTATGTACGTATGTAATAGAAACCACCACCCCACAGAGTATCTGTGGGTCCATTCAGCAGATACTAGTTATCATAATGCATACGAGCAAGTGTTAGATATGTCAGTATTCGAAAAAGTTGTGATTCACATGAAATATGACAAGTGCTCCAGACACATATTGAATGTAAATCTTTTGGATTTCTAGCACTTTACGGCAGAAAAATCATTTCGCCCTTGGAGAAACATAATACATATGTATCTAACATTTGGTTAATACTAACACTTTATTATAATAACTGCTGAATATGCCCATTGTTCAGTGAGAATAAGCGCTCATCACAACTATCAATCATATGGTTGCGTCACGTCCCATCAATTTGCCCGATTAAATTTTGTTAATGTTGTGCTGCAGTTTGCATTTTAAGGTTTATTTACTGCCTTGCAATATGCGATTTGAAAAACCTTGGTAGGAAGAGTTAAAAATTGTGTCAATATATGCTAGTAACATTTCGATAAATGTCGCTTCATTTCTGATATAGCTTCTTATATGCTTTCATTACGTGTATTGCCTTCATCGTTTGGTATAAGAAAATCAACATCATCTAATGAATTTGAGCCCCACAAAGCTATTTTTTTTTATCGAGTAATCTTTAAGAAATAAATTATTCTTCTATGTACATTGTACATTTAACCTAAAATTTCCTTGTATAAAAATTGTTCTAATCAATTGTACTGCAAATCTGTAAATATTATATAAGTTTGCTTTCTTTTTACTGTAACCACGAAAATCATCAAGGATGTGCCACTGGTATCAAAATAGCTCAATTCATAATTTACAATCGTAAAAAGCATTTATGTCAATATTTAGTAGAAAAAAATTCTTTAGCCCCAATCAGACGAAGCAATAATTGCTAGCAAGTTTGCATAAACTTTCAGAGAAACCACAGCGACAGAAAAAGTAAAGGAGTTTCAGCTTGTACAAAAACAAAATTCTGAACTTCATTACGGCTCAAGTATGCCTATCAAATGCTGCTCTGGTAGATTATGCTATCTGCGTTACTTTGAACTCCGAGGTCATCGCCAAGGACATGCAAGTGTGAACGCTTTGAAAATATTCAATCTTCAAGAATGGAAGCGAGTTTTAAAAGCATGCATCATGCAACTAGCCTAAAAAAGAGATCAAATCAGTGACGTCATTTTCAGTACATTTTCTTTTTCACTCCATTCCCGCTGTGAAAATTATAAAAATATAATGTACTGATTTTTGTACGTACGTAGAATTTTTAGCACATTTCACATACTCTTTTCTGTTCAAATTTTTTTTCGGCAAAATATGGATATGTTTCGACTAATTGGAGCTACAATTATTTTTATGGAAGCAAAAAAAGGTGATACATTTGACCAAAAGAAATGTACTACATTGTAGGAATTATTCAATATTGTCGAAAAAAAAAGATCAACTTTATTCAAAATATTTTTAGAATTAAACAAATTTTTTGTCTTTTTGGAAGGCTGTTTCAACTTAGCAACTCCGCTAATATTCCTAATTTCTAAGAATCTATATATAAATAAATCCATTATTTTATTGAAATTGATGAGAGTAATCTTTTTTTGCTAGTTTTCGGAAAAATTAAAAAAAAAAACTCTATCTCGAAGAGTCCAAGCGTCATCTTTGTTTTAGAGCTGAACATTTTTTCAGTAATTTTTCGAGTCTTTAAGTCTTTATGTAGGATTACCATAATTATTTTCTTGTATTTTGGAAATTTTTGAAACCTTTCTAGTATGGCTAGTTATACAACCTTACTCATCCTAACTAAGGAAATAATAATTCGCTTATTACTTTGGAATGCCTCAAAACTTTAACGTCCTGAAGATATTCTGTGGCCGTGTTTGAATTTAGAATCAACAAATTTATACGAAATTACAATTTTCATTTAAATTTCGGAATGGTTAAAGCTTATAGATAATGACCAAAAATTAATTTTTTGAGTAATTATTAGCTGGTAATTATCAAAAGGTTTCTTTCTTATATTTAAGCTAGAGGAATTTAGCAGCTGCAAATCTTAGTACATATGGCACATTATTTTTCAAATCGATTAAGAAGTCAACTAAACGCCATCGATTTTCTTGAAATTTACAGGCATCATTCAACGTTCAATTTTAAGTGGGCCTTATTTTTTATTATTCTGAAAAGCCACAGTTTTCAAAGCTAAAGGCATTTAAACTTTGTATGTTAAATTAAATAAAAACAATTCCTGGCGTGGCAGGTATAGAAAATTATATACAGTGGAACCTCGTTAAGTCGAACCTCGATAAGTCGAAAACCTCCCAAAATCAAATGTCTGTCTGTCTGTCTGATGCTTTTCCAATTTTTTTTTTAACTGTTTCAATACTTTTCAAACTTTTTGAACTTTTTAACATTATTTTCGATTTATTTAATAACGGATTTTTTAAAGTTTCATACATTCTATGTATGAGCTCCAACAAAAACGAAATAATTTCTCATCGTGATTTTACGTTATTGAGGTGGCGATAGTAGTTTTTTATTAAAATGGAAAAGTTCCGTTATTTTCGCCTGATAGCTAACTTTAAGTATGCCTAATATATTGTTAAAGATTCCTTATATTTCACACACACATTTTGATAACATGATAAAGAAAAAAATTTCGATAAAAAGTGATTTTAATCACACTCTGTTGTTCTGAATATTCTGCAAAGTTTAATTTTAATTACAATATATATTTATAAAAGATGATCAGACTTATTTACCCACCATTAAAAAGGTAACGATTTTAATTTTTATGCAATTAGATTATTCACAACTTGACGTATACGTAACCAGAAAGTTGTATTTAATACCTTATTTGTTGCAAATCAAAATGCTATAATCAAATGCTATAATGTTACAAACGAATATTTGAAAATTAAATCATACCATTATTGATTTTTGAGCTGCCATACTGGTGACGTTTTTTTATGCTGAATTTGCAATATCATCACTTAATTAATTAAACGATATAAGACGTTACAAGTAGTTCAAGTTGTGAAAAACTTAAATGTAAACATCATACAGTCAATGATTTATAAAGGCAAAAATTTTTACGGTCTGCAGAACTCCATTTCTCAAATATTCATAAGTCACTATTTTAGTTTTACTTGTCACTTTTTTATACATTTTGAACATATGAACATAGAATGGTTCAAACATATAGTTTAGAAGCATTTGTGCACTTATCTGAGTGACATAAAAAAGTATAATTTCTTCAAACTCTTAACTCTTATCAATCAGTTCCTAAGGTTTACAAATATTTGTTGAAACTTTTGCCATCAGTGGTAAAAATAAAACTGCATTAAAAACTTTTCTAGACGAAGCTGAGCGCGTTTTCAAACAACATATTTTAAACTTTTTGGTGCCATTTTTGCAGACAATTTAGAGAATATTGCAACTAAGAGTAGTTCGCCTTAAAAACTTGCTAACGACAGTGCTGTAGGATGGCTCCATAACATGGAAAAACGAAACATAACAACTTCCTGCTGAAAAAAGAACGAAGACGTAAAAAAAGTACAACAATAATTTGAAGAAAAGTTTTGGGGTCATGTTTGCATGCTGATCAGCTCCTTAAAATGTCTGACGCAGTGCAAAGTTGCATCAGGCGACTACTAGACACAACAACAAAACCAGCAGCAACAAATAAAGAAACATGGTCGACTCCCATATGTTTCACAAGCAGAAATGAATGCAAAAGTTTGTGCGAGTGACGCGTTGACAGAAATGAACTTGTCTACTCTGGCCAACAACTGCTGTTGCTTCAAAAATGGTTAGACAGCGGACCAACTGAAGGGATTTTTTTCGGACGAGAAGTAAGACGTAGGAAAACATAAAAATAAACCGAAGCACTTCTGGCAAGCAAACAAATCCATGCAAATAGCTAACGTCGATTGTTGATATAACTAGGTATTAAGAATAAGAATGAATAAGTAAACATTTCATACGCAATTATCTAACTTATTAGTAGACAACAACGTAATTTAGAATTATATATATATATATATATATATATGTATATGTACAATGCAAAAAATTTATATCGAATCAATTATTTTTATATATGTTTGTTGCTTTTTTAAATTCCTGAAGAGTATTAATTAGTTCCGCTGAAATTTTATCGTGTAAAACTTTTTTAGTATAGCTATAAATGTGGATGAATTAAGATTCTTCTAATTGCTTGTTGGGAAAAACTTTTTGAGCAAGTTCTGCTTGAGTGTTTAGATGAGAAAAGAATGAACTGAAGAGCAATCTTCAATCTTTTAAATGCAAAAAGAAAAATTAATGAAAACTCATACTCATTACCATCAGTGATGGCATTTTCGGTACATTTGTACTATTTTCGGTACATTTGCATCCTGAAAAATCGTTGTCAGTACATTCAACAAGTTTTCAGTGCATTCGGTACATTTGGGGCATTTTCAGTACATTCGCCAAATTTTTAGCAGATTTTCAGTACATTTTCGGTACATTTGGACATTTTATAATATTTACCTTTTTTTTTTGTTTTTTAGTAAATGAAAATAACCGCAATGAGTAGATTTATATAATTCCTGTATATAATATAATTACCCTATTATATTAATTACGTATTTTTTTTTTATGTTTTTTTTTTTGTAGTAAATGAAAATGATCGCGCAATGTGTAGATTTTGTAATTAATTTAATGTGAAATTTTGCTTAGGTTTTTGAGATGAGAAAAGTGAGGATCTTTTTTTTTTGATTGTAAATTTTAGAACAATTTCGTACATTTTAGGAAAATTGGGTGTTTAAGACAAAAAGTACATTCGGGCTCTAAAAAGTACATTTGAAGTCTCGTTTCAGTATATTTTCACAAAATCCAAATGCCATCACTGATTACCATTCATACAAATTTTAAGTTTACGTTCTATAATGATTGAAAGCAGTACGACATTGAAGTCCGCGATTCTGTTGTTTTGAATAGCTCAAAGTCTTGACTTGAATTATTCTACTGCTGGACTTAGTTTCAGCACATCCAAAACCATAAAAAATCTGCGGTAAGACCATTAGATTTTTGTGCGTGCATGTGTAAATCATATGAACAATAAAATATCTGAAATTTTCTTTTTTAATTATGACTTTTGGAAGGCTCAAACTTTCCACAAACTTCACGCTGTCAGTAATCACTTTTCTTGTTCTACAATTTATCTTAACTTTTTGTGTTGAGCAATGCTACAAGAAAATACATATAAAATCGCACAATTATAATATGTTTTCTGTAAAGTGTTTCCTATACATTGTCCGAAATTTCTCTTGCCAACCTGCCCACTCTCATCTTCCTATGTAATCTTAGCTACGTCTTCAGCTTGGAATTTCATTTGGTCCCGCTGTGAATTTATTGCCCACTTGATTGATAATTTATATAGACATAGTACTTAACATCCTCGTACTGTTGTATTTGTTACTAGCAAACGTCACAAACGTACATGCAACGAGTGCTCCCATATGTCTAGTCTAAGCTATTTCTTATCGTAATTTCTCGTCATCGAAACATGAAACCATGTTATAACATTCCAGGTAACTGACGGCAACACGCCACAATAGATGGACTAACAGCAACAGTCTGTTTTCGTATTATCTACTAACAGCGATGCTAAAAGATGCTACGCCAGGATTATGATATAAGGTATAAGGTCAGCATTTGGCCCAGCAGTCTACATTTTAAGGACACAAGCAAAGGAAAGTATCTTGAGTTGCTGAATTCAAATCCTTTGCCATGTTATTTTCCGAACATATACATATGTTGTAGGTTTTTCTTATGTTTAATTAAAAAATTTGACATATTAGGTCAAACTCGGCATAGGGCTCAAAAACTATGCGGATCAAACAATTTTTATATAAACAAGTTTCTTAAAAAAGAATTAATTTTGAAGGTAAAAGTACTTAAAAAAAAAACACGGTGTAGCGTATTGTACTCAGTAACTCACAAGTGTAGCCATAACTATGGCTGCGTTATATCATTCAATATAGCCATTGCTATTAACGAAGGATATCGGAGGGAGAGGAATCATGTTCCCCATGAAAATCATGATAACAGGCATGCATTGAGCAGCTACTTCTTCACTTTTTTGTGTTAAAGAAAAAATCACTATTATGTACTAGGGTCAATAAATTCAAACGACATGTTTAGTCATTCCTTTGACGTCAGGTTAAACTAAGCGGATATTAAAGTTTCTTTTGACAGTTACAAAAATGGTAATAATGGCACATATAAAATCAAAACTAGTAGAACAATGCAAAAATGAACTTGTCAGGCTAGGACATCAATTTGACATTACTCTCATATGGGTTCCAGGTCACAGGAACATTACAGGAAATGAAAGGGCTGATGAACTAGCAAGAAGTGGTTCCTCTCTTAATGAAACCGTACCGGAACGTGTTTTCTCTCCTCTCGGTTTAGTTAAGAAGAGGATTTTCTCGCATTTCCTATCTGTAGCTGGAAGTCTTTACATACCTGTAAAACAGCCAGATCAATCTGGCCCTCTAACAATAAACTGAGAACTACCTATCTACTGTCTTGGAGCCGATCTGACATCGCAAAAGTCACAGCGGCCTGCACTGGACACTGGACACTGGGCAACCGGCAAGCACGCTGAAAGATTAGGTATTTCATTCAAATCTTCCTACCGCAATTGCTTGTTCGCAAGCGAGATTGAATCACTCGAGCACTTTCTTTTTCGGAATTTAAATAAAAAAATTTGAAAACTTAAACTTTTTCTCATATAAATTTTGTTTTTTAAATTTATTTTTATAAAATTCACCTTAATGCACCATAATTTGAAATTGTCAAAAAATAATGAGAAAAAAAAAATTTATTTTTGGTCCAAAAATTATGAAATTACACATTCACTGTTACTTAGAGTGACTAATTAGTGAAGCAAAATATTGTAACTACTTGTCTGTTTCTGGTAATTACGTCTTAAGTTTAAACAAAATGCGCCCAAGGATATATCGGTCCTTAAGTATTCTATGAAATCATACGCCATGACAGTGTGTTTCTTAAATTGTCTTGAAAATAAGTAAATGACAGTTCGTTCGGTTCTTATCATAATCATTATTGTCATTGCTATTGTAGTGTCTTTATCAAGGTCGTGCGAGAGATTTGCTCGTGGGGGAGTTCTATAAAATTCATAAAAAAAGGAAGTAGCTTATAAAGGAAACTATCAACACCTGGATGTATGTATATAACATATTATTTAATTATAAGATTACAGTCATATAAATTTTAAGGTTGTGATCGAGTCGTGGTCTATGTTTGGACTTGATTTACGCAGCAAAATAGTCGTAAAATATATTTAATTTTGATACAGTCAATGTTAATCGACACCAAGCTTTCTAGACACCCAACAGTTTAACACAGTCGACTGTAAAGTCGTTAAGTGAAACGAAGGAGAGCTCTATAACCTAATGATACCGAACGTTTCACTTTAGTTGACTCATAAAATATTAATCATAAGTCGATTCGCTCAGTGGAAGATATCAATCAGCAGTCCTACCGACCAAAGAGAAAGCAACACAAGCTTTTCCAAATGACAATAGTACTTTGTCATTTCAAAGGACAAAACACTTATGATGAATCAATTTGTATCAAGATAAATTAAGTTTTAACATTTTAGGAATTTTAGGATAGCTCAGAAGATTTTAAAAATTGTAGTTTAATAACCTCCTCCTCCCCCGCAACCCCTACCGTGCACACGGGCCTGGTCCTCAACGCAAAACAATGACAACAACAGCACAACCTAAACGAAATAGAAGTTGCAACAACCGCATCAGCAGCGGTCATAGTAGATGTCGAAAGATTTTTTTGGAGCAGACAGAAGGAAAAGTTCTCACAGAAGAAAAATCTTATTGTAAAACTTTCATTCAATTTCATAGATAGCATGGAGTCGAAACTTTTATATTCTTTTGAAAGAACCGTCAAAATTTTTGTTAAAGTCGTTTTCGAGCAATATTGTATAAAATCAATCAACTGTTGAAAAGTGACATGATCAATTCTGCAACTCCGTACAATTTTAAGGTAGTGTATGGTATTTGCAAGTGGCATTTGCCAACGAAATTTCATCACACTATCAAATCTATGTTAGTAGCTTGCGTGACTTATGTTAAAGTTTGAAATTTAGTGCCATACTGCTTTAAAACTCAAAACATAGGCCAATCTTAATTTTGTTCTGTAATGCATAGCATAGAAATAAAGGCTTACCAAATACATTAAAAATATACATATGTATGTATGTACACATAAATAAATATATGAAACTTTGCATTTTTGTTAGTTTTCCCTTGATCTTGAAATTTTCAAAAATTTTTCGTTGTTTCAAAAGCTGGTATAATTCAAATAACCATACTTTTAAGTACCTAAGGCCAGTGATGGCACTTTCAGTATATGTATATGTACTTTTTCCTGTACATTGGTTGAACTTAGGTACAATGTATGGATGAATTCTTAGTACATTTGACGTATTTTGAGAACATTTTCAAAACTTAATTATAATAATTACCATTTTTATTTTTAGTAAATTTTGATGATTTAATGCGACATGCGTAACAAATTTTTTATGAAAACTGCTAAATTTTTTTATTTTTTTCTTCTTCCATCGGTAAAATATTTGTCACCCCCCATTTTCGAGGATGCTGGAAGTGGCCCCATGCCCCTAAATGGCAAAAAATGGTAATTTGGGTCCGTTAGGGCGGTTTTTGGCCACTTTGGGGGGTGGGATCAGTTCCAAAAAAATTTTAATCACCGTCATCGTGTTCCTCGCAAATGGGGGGTGACAGATATTTTACCTATGGAAGACGCGAATTATACGATTCCCCCATTTTGAGGCGGTTTTTGGCCATTTTAGGGGTGGGGTCTACTCCAAAATAATTTTAAACACCACCATCGTGTTCAGCATTCTCGAAACGGGGAGTAGAGGTGGTTTGGTTGCTGCTTTAAATATTTGTATTTTTCAAGTTTTTTTCCGACTCACAGAATCCACTATAAGCCCATTGTGCAGAGCTACAAATATATAAATAAAAATTACGTCAAGAGCGATCCATTTTTTTTCTCAACGGAATATTGTGCTTTAATATTTTTAACATTTATTGTATATAATTTTTTTCGTTTTTCGATAGGACAGGGAAGGCTGTTTATCATTAACATTTAATAAATATACATGTTTTAAAAATTGAAAAATACGTTATTTAAAAAAAGTTTCAATACGAATCGAACACCGTTAAATTTATAAAAATCGTTGCATCCGTTCAAAAGTTATAAACTTTTGAAAAAGTTTTGTCCCCGATTTGCAATTGCCTATAACTACAGCAAAACTAAAAAAAAAATCATTTCACATTTTAATTTCTAGCACATACCACCATCTAAATTACAAAATTTCATTAAACAATAAAATTTTTTTTTTTTTAAAGTAGCCCAGTTGGTAAATTCTAACCCCTATAAGGTGATATCTACGAGGTGATAACCTATCAGTGGCAGATTTAGAGTTGCGTCTTCGGTGGTGGGGGCTTTTGGTAATTTGAATTTTAATGGTACCTTTAGTATATCGACGAGGTCAAGCATTTCTTACTATAGTCTAGTAACTTCAGGCTTAAATTGGAATATTCAAATGTGTAATATTTTAATATTCCTCAAAAGTCCTTATCGATATGACGAGAGCAAAAATAAATGATTCATATCTGATGTAATGCTCTAACATTAAGATAGTTTTCATAACTAATTTTTTATTCGTTGCAGCTTTTTTCTCATTTAACTTATAAGGTAAAAACTACAGAAAATTGACGAGGACATACGACGTCTCCGCCCTTTTCATGTAGCGCAAAATCCTTTTATATCGAAATAAATTAGGATCATTAGAAGAATACATTAGGAACGAATACCTTAGGAACCGCCTCCACTGTATTCCTTACTGCGTTCGCTACTTTTAAGGAACATCAGCAGATACATCTCTGCTCTGTAGCACAACGCAGATCTAGAGCGGCCATGTGGTCATTACCCCCCAGAACCATGATAATAGGTATTCAGTAAATATCACTGTATGATATTTTACAGAATGGCACAAAATTAGAAAAAGTAGTAAATTCCACAGGCATTTCATGGAGAGAAATGTACGGCACGTGGTGGGTCAAAAAATTAAATCAAATGTGTAATATTTTAATATTCCTCAAAAGTCCTTATCGATATGACGAGAGCAAAAATAAATGATTCATATCTGATGTAATGCTCTAACATTAAGATAGTTTTCATAACTAATTTTTTATTCGTTGCAGCTTTTTTCTCATTTAACTTATAAGGTAAAAACTACAGAAAATTGACGAGGACATACGACGTCTCCGCCCTTTTCATGTAGCGCAAAATCCTTTTATATCGAAATAAATTAGGATCATTAGAAGAATACATTAGGAACGAATACCTTAGGAACCGCCTCCACTGTATTCCTTACTGCGTTCGCTACTTTTAAGGAACATCAGCAGATACATCTCTGCTCTGTAGCACAACGCAGATCTAGAGCGGCCATGTGGTCATTACCCCCCAGAACCATGATAATAGGTATTCAGTAAATATCACTGTATGATATTTTACAGAATGGCACAAAATTAGAAAAAGTAGTAAATTCCACAGGCATTTCATGGAGAGAAATGTACGGCACGTGGTGGGTCAAAAAATTAAACACATCATCTGGCCTTTTCAGAGTTTTGCGAATACCAAAAGTATCATTTTTGTTTTTGATCGGTAAATTCAAGCTTTCCACAATCTAAATCGTTTTAATAGCTATAACTGAATCTGGTTACAGATTTCTCCAGCACGTCACGATTTAGAGATATTTCATCCTAAGCTTACCAGTCAAATTAAGAATTTAAAAACTACAATTATGCCACTTATGGATTAAATATTTCAAAATATTGGCGGGATGGAGCATATTCAAAAAGGAGAAGTGCTGCCAGGTCTGATGCGGTCTGATCTTAAATTATACATGCGGCCAGATTTGGATTTAGCATCGACAAATTTATTAGGAATAATTATATTACAGATCATCTACAAGCATCTCAATTTCGGCCCTTATGGGTTAAGTTCTTAAAATCCATGAGAATTAGATCCATCACGCTCAAAATCATAATTAGAGTGCGGTTTTGACGACAGATCGACTGTGTATCATGCTGTTATCATTCACCGAAACTATTTTGGAATTTGAAATACATATTCTAAATAAGTTTGCTTTGAACTTAGTACCAACGAAATTTGAAATTGTTCTTTTGTATAAAATTTTTTACAATATTTTGATATAGTCGTATAAAAATGTTATTGCAAGTGGTTGAAACTTTTTTAGTGATTAATTAAACTGGTTAATAAATTTAACACAACATCGTTTACCTGGTTTTCTCAGCTTACAATTATGACATAATTCTCTGAAAATCAAATAAGAATTGCCAAGTCTTGAAAACTTTGAATGAAAAATTTGTTGAAGTGTTGTTGCGAAAATCTGTTGTTTGTGACTCAGCAAAAACCACTAGAGTGCATAAAAATGTTATAATGTTATTAAAACTTAGTAAATAAGGCTAACAAAGAGCAAACTCATTTCAATAGCTAAAAGATGTCATATCACAGAAGCTGTTTTAGATCGACAATAACGAAAACCAGACTTAAAAAATTATAAAAAAATATAATATATAAAAAATCTTTGTGCATTTGTTTCATGAGCTGGTTTATTTTTGAGCATCTAGACCTCCCCCTTCCTAACTACGAATGCTCGTTGCGCCACTGCCGTAGCACAACTTTTGCATTGTGTGGGATTTTCTCGAAATTTTTTTTTTTCAACGACTTGCTGAATTGAACAAAAGAATCTCATTTTCGCTAAGAAATCTTACGACTTTCATTGTTACTACATACTACTTTCGTTACCATTGTTGTTGTGTTTTCCAAATATGCGTCACCATGGATGCGAATTTCATGAAAGGACATCTGCTTTTTTTTAATTAAGTAGAATCCCTACGAATGGATTGCGGTGACCATTGTTTGCTATTGTAAGTTTGCATCATTTGTCGTCTACTTATATACTTCTGATGTAAAGCTTAGCATTGGGGAATCCCAACATTACTACCCCACGAACTTAAATGCCACGATTGGGTATGCAAGCCGAATAGATGAAAATGAAACGCAGACAGTCCATTTTATTTATGGATGATTCCTGAGATTGGTTGTTTAATAACATGATGTATTACCAACGAAAATTGAAACGGTAGCGAGTTCCGTCAATCTTACCACATTACTTATTAAAAACTAAATTTATAAACACGGTGAGCTGGAAGCAAGTATAAATGCGATTACGTTGTCAATGAAAACAAAGAACTACGCCTTATTCCTTACAAACAATGGTTAAAGACACATATCGTCCCCTCAGAGTGCAAGTGTCAAAACTGATTTTTTACAAAATTTTATTAGTATGCCACCAGTGCACAAAACAGTCTTTCGATTGGTGCTACAAAAATTTGGCAAACTTTTCCCATTTCAAAGATATCAGCATGCATTATATCTTAACTTCAGCAAATTTCAGAGTGTGTCTTAACTGCAGTTTTGCCTTTGAAGTCACATTGAACACTAAACAATCGCTCTCAGGTCAAAAAAGATAATGAACTTTAGAAGGAGAGGGCAAAAGGTATCCGTAGGGGTGATTTGGCATCATTTAAAGACATAAAGATTCTGGCACCAATCGATGCAAAAAAGCCTAAATTGGAAAGGTACGAAAGGTATCTCCTTCCATCTGTTTAGGTCTCATTTGAGAATAAAAGTTACTGCACCAATTGATGCAAAGTGGTCGAAACTAGAGCTTGGACGGAGTAGAACCCCACCGTTTGTTTGGCCCTATTGGAGGAAAATACCATAATTAATGTATTGGGATGAGAAAAGATCTCAAATTAATTTAGGATGGAGGAGAAACTATCAAAATAATTATTTGTCTTCAGTTTCGACGTTATCCATAATTAGTGCAAAGTTTTCTCACCTCATCCTTCCAAAATATTATTTTGACCTTTTCACATCGATTTGTGAAATATATGTACACTAGCGAAGATTCGGGGGCCAAAAAAAGAGCGAAAGCTTTTCTGAAGAGTTTCCTAATCCTAATAATTTCATCAATGCACAGTTTTCGCCGAATTCCGTATTTAAGTGTCACATACAAATATTTCAGAAGATTGCATTTAATATCCAATTATAAGTGTTATATTTTATGGTTTCAGCGCCCTCTTTAAGTATAATTAGTTCCATTATACTCTTCTAAGTAACACGAAAACCACGCTTCGTTTGTCAGCCAAAACACTCTAGCATAGATTTTTCTACATACCCGTTTTTCTATACCCGCCATCAAACAGAAACGCGAGATGCCCTACTCCGTTTCCGTTGGCATTTTGACGCATATAATTTTTCATCCAGGTTGTTGCTGTTTAAGTAATTTAGTTTTCACCAGGTATGATCCCGGCACAGTTTTAATTTAATTTTAGGTAAGACATTGGTATATTTAAATGATAAAAAGACCTCGGAATGTTTGACATACACTTTTATCATGCACTTTTTTTTTGCTTCAATATGAAACCGAATAACATAACTTGCTTGTTGGCTTCTATATTGGCTTTATATTTACCAACACTAATATCGCAAAAATATGAATCTTTACAAAAACCGTTTTTAATATATTATCAAAGCAATATCTTAAAATATTGAAAAACTCAATATGCAAGCAAACCAACACAGACAAAATATGTGTATGGCAGCTTTTCCACAAACGAAAAGAAACACATATCAACATTTATGCTAAAGGATCAACTGAGCTATTACTAAAGGATAGAAGGACAACGCAGGGAAGTAAATGATTGTACGTTATTGCTTTCTTTTGTGCAAACTTGGCTTCGATTTCGTCTGCCAAAATATTTCAAAATTTGCCATTTGAATGCATATCGTGGAAATTATTGAGCAGGACTCTTGTGTCCTTTATAGACACCAAACCAGCAATATGCCTTGTAATGCCAATACAGAAGCAGGCAAAGGAGCAGAAAAATCATGGCATTCAAATGCTGCTTTATGGATTTTGAGCAAATATTTTTGAATGACAGTTGGATAGAGCATTCTACACGAAATGGAAGGCAGAGGAATTGGAGGAAAAAGGATATGCGACGAAAATACAAATAACTAAACTGCCTATTGCATGCGGCTGACAGAACAAACAAAGAAACTCGGCGTTCTGTGAAGTGAAGCATGAGAGATGAAATTTAAATGGGCTTTCCGTAAGAGGGTTTTGTTACGCAAATGCCACACAAACCTCGGCATAAATTTTGCCTTAATAAGGCAACTGAAGTCAAAAAGTAATATAAAGGCTTACGAAATTCTTTGCAAATTTTGTTAATCTTAGAAAGCAGAAAATGTAAATATGTCAGATTCAATTTTTAGGACAAAATATTGATACTTATTCCGTTGTCAGCTAAAATAAATAAATAGGACATTAGGAGGAGCATAGGAGCATTAGAAATTCATTGCGTACAATAAAAAATTTAAAAAGTTGATGTATTACAATAAAGAATACGATAGCTGAGTTAATTGTGCTCATTGTAATGTCTCTAAAATGCAAATTTCTTGCAAAACTTGCAGAATTTGAGATTTTTTTTTTTTGACATGGATACCTACTATTTTTTTTACAAAAAACCCGATTCCAAAAATATTTCAACACCTCGTGAGCTTTTAAGAAAGTTTCTTGACAACAGCAAAAATTCTATTATATGGTATTTCTAACCTAACCTAAGTCTCCACTAATACTTTCGCAAGACAGTTGATAAATGATACGCCTCTAAAATTATGTTGCTGTGCTGTGTCGCATTCTTAAAATATTAGACCTTTGATTCTCTTACAAGTATACCGTTAAGGATACATTATATGCTTTTGCCAGCTCCACTAAGAATTCATAGAGGACGCGTTCTATACACTGTAAGCAAAATCAACTAGGACCTGGTCAATTCAACTAGGAGACGTAATGTTTTGGCGCCAAGTTAAAATATTGTTCTTTCAACCAGAAATCTGATTGAAAATATCAAAATTTAATCAGGCTTGTTAATAATATTAACCACGAATCTATTTATATTGACCAGGAATCTATTTAAATTGACTAGGAAATTGCAAAAAATTTCAAAAAATAAAACAAAGCCACTTTATTTTACTGGCCGTTTCTATAACCATTAATAGGACCCATCGATTGGCACCTCTCTTGTCCAGATCGGACCAACTTTAATTTCCGTCTATAAACGCTTTTTCATATGGAATACAATAGAAACTCACAAAAATTAAGTTGTTTGTTTTTGGGGTGCTTAACTTTTGCGAATTCTTAACTTTTTAGAGATACTAATGCAATTTTAATCGACTTACTATTATGTTGGAAATAGAAAAATTAGCTAAAATAAAAATTGACTCAAAAAAGTTAAGACAAAAATTAATTTTTTAGAGGCACGGTGACTGAAATCTACTAAGCCGTGCCTCTAAAAAGTTAATTTTTGTCTTAATTTTTTGGAGTCAATTTTTATTTTAGATTATTTTTCTATTTCCAACATAATTGTAAGTCGATTAAAATTGCATTAGTATCTCTAAAAAGTTAAAAATTCGCAAAAGCTATGCACCCCAAAAACAAACTACTTAACTTTTGTGAGTTTCTACTGTATTCACTTTTTCTTGGACAGCTCGGAAATCCAAGCCCGAGGTTTTACTCATTTTATTTATGGACCCCGTTTCTATGACCACTACTAGGGACCGGGACCAGTGATGGCATTTTCGGTACATTTGTACCTTTCTCGGTACATTTGCGTCCTGAAAAATCGTCGTCAGTACATTCGGTACATTTGCCGCATTTTTAGTACATTTGGCGAATTTTCAGAACATTTTCAGTACATTTTCGCTACATTTGGACAATTTATAATAATCACCTTTTATGAGTAAACGAAGAAATAAAAATTATCGCAATGTGTAAATTTATAATAATTTCCTTCTATAATAATTTTTTTTTTTCGTACATGAAAATAAATCGGAATGTGTAGGTGTTGTAATTAATTGGGAAATGTTTCTCATTTTGCTAGGGTTTTTGAGGTGGAAAAAGTGAGCACCTTTTTTTTTGTAGTAATTTTAGAAAAATTTCGTACATTTTAGTAAAATTGCATTGTCAAGACAAAAAAGTACATTCGGCCTCTAAAAAGTACATTTGAAGTCTCGATTCAGCACATATTCATAAAACCTATATGCCATCACTGACCGGGACCCATCTTCGATTGACACCCCTTTTGGACCAACAGCCCGTGCTAATGCGCCACACACAGGTGCCAGAGAGCTAGCCTGGACACATTCACAGATCTTTACTATTTATATTTGATGTCGTATATATGGTATACAAATCTGAAATCAAAAAAGTAATAACGAATCATAAAACCTCGTTTAGATATTATTCAATACATAAATAAATAAAGTTTTATGATTCGTTAATATTCTGAATTATATATACGGGACGGTCATTTACAAACCAAACACTTTTCGGACGACGCATTTTTGATTTGGCTGAAATTTTTTTTATGGGTTCTGTATCTGTATGGGTTCTGAACACTTTATGAACATTTCAAATAGCGTCTCGGGGATTTGGGTAACGAAAGAAGGCACACACACCTATATGTTACTTAGAGTGTTGAGACTGTGCCATCAATGGCCTCAGAAATTCAGCCTCCGACATAGGTGTATTATTTACTTATTTGTAAATTTAAATTTTTTTCACTTTTTGGTTTATAAAAAATTGAACATATTTTTGATCACGAATTTTGTTCTATAAATATGTTCCTTTCTTTAAAATAAACAATTCTAGTTATCAAAATTGTATGTGCCTTCAAAAATAAATAAGATGTTAGAGCATATATGTACATATATGGTACATATTCGATTTCCTGGCAATAAAATTTCTTATTTTTCAATGGCACATTCATGAATTTAATTGAACAACGTTAATACCTTGCTTGCCTGATAGACTTAGGTGTACAATATCGACACTGTGGAAAAACGTTCCACGGTAATTAGTATTTTTTCTTCATTTTTTATTGATTTAAATTGGCGGAGCTATAGTGCTTTTTATGAAAAATATTTTTTTTCAAAAACCCCAGATGTTTTTACGCTTAAAATTTTACTGTGGATTTGCATTGATATGAGAAAGAAATTGACTTGAAATGTAATTTTTTGATGTTGAATGTTGTTTTTCGAAACAAATGAAAAATTTACTTAAAATTTATTAAAAAAATGGTCTAAATATATTTAAATTGTACCAAAAATGGACTGAAAATGCCCCGAATTAACTGAAAATGGGACAAATGTACCGAATGTACTAAAAACACGACGCAAATGTACTGAAAAAAGTACAAATGTACCGAAAATGCCATCACTGGTTACATCATATAAGCATGTAATTTAGGGTGATAGAAACTTTTTTTAAGAGCTGCTATTGCGCGAAAAATTTTTTCATGTCATAAACTTCCCTTTTCCGTATCAGCATTTTAAAAAAATAAATTTGAATCACCCTTATGTACATATGTATACTATCCCCTTTCGGCGATAGTAATAGTCAAAATACAATGTCACCCAAAATACAACCGAAAAGTGTTGTTGCACGTCGTGGGCTTATACTTTATTTTGTGTTTCTTTTAATTTAGCGTTGTATAGTGCGGCTGCACATTTTTGAACGCAGTTTTTTGTAATCAGGTCATTTCGATAATGCTTCATCTCCAAATTTTTCATAAAACAATTTTTGGGTGGTTCTAGCCTATATAGGCTTCAAGTCAAAAACTCTGCTTGAATATGGGAACCCTCTCACCTAATAAGCTGAAAACCGACACGATAGATTTTTTCACTCCAAAAAAAAGGTACTCACCTTTTTCTTTCAAAAACTCTAGATTAGATTAGATATTATCCTAAAACTTCGGAAATTTCCATCTATCATTCAAATTTCTTCATTAAAAAAAAACACAAAAAAAAGGTCCTCATTTTGACTTTCAAAAAACCCTAGCAAAATTAGATATATTTCACGACCATTTTGCCGCCTTCCTGCCTTGCGCCTGCTGTGGCCGCACCATCTTCACCACCCTAGCTACGCTACTGGATGGGTGATCTTCGGCCGCGGTTTCGAGTTTACTTCCTTCTTAATATTGAATACCGACGCAAACAGGCTTGTTACTTATTACAATTCATATGTAAATATATAGGAGGGTGTAATATCTGAGCCACGGCTGAAGGCCACATACCTGCCTTAACATACAAAATTGTCAAGTTCTTTTTGGGAAATAAACTGTTTGCGCAGTTCACAGTTTTGATCTAGAAAGCTGACATTTTGGGAGTTTTCTTCAAACCCAATTCTATAATATAGGCCTGTGAAACCACATCACATCCTTCGAATGTATATTTTTTGCATTTTTAGACTCACGAAAAATGTGGGCGTGGTTTGACAACAGGGAGTGTCACCTCGAATACAACTAAAACACCTAAGGCACGAAAGGTAGATTTTTTCGTTTCGATACATAACTACTACAGTCCTTGTCAAACATGTGCTCATTAAACACATCAGCCATCATTTTTTTACCTTTTGTTTCATTTGACATTCGCAAAACTGAAATTGTTTGTTTTTTCAATTTAATATAACATAAGTGAAAATTGTATGCAAATTTAGCGGGATTTACAGCGGACACCATTATTGTAGAGGAATTTTGGTTAGTTAACCTATGAAATGTAAAATGAAAAAACAAAATTGTAATCAAACTTGGACAGACAAATTTCAGAAATTCCGCAGTCGCACGCACCAGGGAAAACTGCCGTTACGCAATTTTAATTAGAATTTCCTGGGAAAAAATTGCAAAAGAAAATCTTGCAATTTCAGTCCAGTTGGATAGCATGATTGAATAATATTAAAATAGTTAATTCATGTAGGGGAGTAGAAAATTTGGTTTGGTCCTCACTTCCACTTTTAACCACTGTGGCAAATTTGGAACATGTCAATTTGGTTCTCAAATCAAGTAGTAAAAACAATTACTGAAACTGAAAATTTCACATAATTCACTGCATTGAAATCAAACCAGAGGTACAACACCGGAACTGCCATATGAGTTGCAGTCAGTTTCTCCACCAACAATGAAATGGATCGCATAGTTTATGGAATTTCTGCAATAAATTTTGAAAGGAATTTGGAAAGCGAATCAAACGAAAATTGGTAGGAAAAGTTGAATAAACATCATAGGTAAACGTTTTGAAATTCTTACATTTATTAACAGTTCTCCTAATCATTTGCCTGTGGATGTATCAACAGCAGATTTCGATTCCATTACAATGGCAGATGTGTTGTACGAACCTGCTGACATGAAATCGTTTGCTATTGCTGGCGTGAACAACTTTCCTAACAATACCCATGGATGCAGTGACAGAACTGCTGTACTAAATGTCGAAATCGATGAGAGCGAATTTGACATTGACAACGAACTGAACAATTGTGGTCCGTGCAGTTCGGGCAGCACTACCCATATGTTAAATAGTCGAAGGCTGCCCTCACGTGCGTGCAAAGAGAGTAATATGTTACATAAAATCAATCGGCGTTCTATTATGAAGCCCAAGAGGTTGGTGTCTGTGACGGGGGACTTGCGTCCAGCAGAGATCAGAAAGATTTATCTCAATAAAAAGCTCGGCAACTTTCATCCATCTAAATTAGAAACAATTTTCGAAGAACCGTTGCATACAGGAGGTGGTGATGCCAATGAGGTGTGCTTAATCGGTGCACGGAAGCTTAAACGTTCACTCTCTTGTTGTGACGGACTCAATATCAAGAAGACACTCATAAAACAGCGACGTTTGAAAATCAAAAAAATCTTCGGTAAACGATTTGCTTTGAAGAAAATCTTATTAGAGGACTTCATGCAACGACTGAGCAAAAGTCTCGAAGACGATCCTGAGTCGGTGGAACAGGAAATGGTTATAGATCAGTTGTTGTTTCCATCGATACCCCACGAAAGTATTTTACTGAAATCGGAATCGAGTAGCGACGACGGCAAGCTATCGAAGACTGCAGAAGTTAATATATACACGGAATTAAGTTGATTAAATTATAAGTTATTGGAAAGTACAAAGCCTACACAGAACGCATTTATTTTTCACATTACATGCATTGAAAAAACATCGTTCTGTATTTTAAATACATCGCATTTATTTTGTAGGTTACTTTATTTTGTTAGTTTTAACCAAACTTACAAAACTGCAATGTTTCAATTAATACTGTTCTAAAGAAAATGGATACATAAATTTGATTTACATTTAAAATGTTCATTCTGCGGAATCATCAAAAACCCGAAAACTACATACTTTGCCAAAAAAATTATACAAGAAAAGTTGTTTTTTTTAAGTTTTTAACAAATCAATAGTATGCACATTTTTAATAAATTGCGAATTTTCAGGCTGGTTTTGATGAAAAAGTTAAAACCCTCCTTAATAGTCTTTAACTGATAAATCTCATTGATAAGATATGGCACATAAAAAATGGAGTAAAAAAGGGGCATAATCACATATGTTATAAACAAACGAAAAATATTTTTTGTAGAAAAAACAATACTTTTAAATATGATGCGTGTATGGCGGATATGATGAATTGTGAATGACATAACTATTTTGAAAAGATTAACTATCAAGTTGGCTGCTTTTTATGATTCATACAATTTAGTCAACCTTTAAAATAATCATTTTATAATGATTACATGATTTTACATTGATAGAGTATTATTTTTGATACAGATGGATGCTCTTTGGTAAATAAAATTAAAAAAAAGTTCAATTAATGTTTATTTTTATCAAAACTCAATTTAGTTAGCTTTTGTTGAATTGTCTATTTTATTTTTATAAATTACAATTACAATAACCATTTTATATTGATTACATGATTTTACATTGATAGAGTATTATATTTGATACAGATAGATGCTCTTTGGTAAATAAAATTAAAAAAAAAGTTCAATTAATGTTTATTTTTATCAAAACTCAATTTAGTTAGCTTTTGCTGAATTGTCTATTTTATTTTTATAAATTAGAACTTATTGAACATTATTGTGTGAGTCGATAAATTTACGAGACGTCGCAATTTTAAAAACTCATTGCATGGAAAATGCAAACCCCGCTTCCTATGTCACATACAGTTTTTGAGTATAAATCGGATTTTATCTGGACATATTTCTAAATGTCTGGACTCTGGACATGGGATTTAAAATCTGGACAATCCAGACGAATCCAGACCATCTGGCAACCCTAGTCACATACAGTTTTTAAGTAAAAATTCAAGTACATAATGGCAATCTCAAAGATTCATTCCATGGAAATATCAAACCCCGTTTCCCTCCGTCAAATCACATACATTTTTTGAGTGAAATAACAAGTGGGGTCTGATGTTTCCGCGGGAAACATATCTTGTATCTTTTTACGATTAAACTCGAAACATCAAAAACTACATACCTACTGACATTTCCTTAGCCAAAATGTGCAATCTAGAAAAAAGAAATCTTGTACATATCTCAATTCTTGCCAAAACTGGACAAGATTAGTTTGCTTTATTATTTACAGTCTAATTTTTATTTAATAGGTTTATAAGGTTTCCAAAATTTCATCGGTACTCATTGAATGGTCATTGTATCTCTACTGTGTATGCAAATGGATGGTTTTGATAAAAATTCGGAAAAATAGTAAATCTTTTTTTTCGGAGAATACGATAAAAATATTTAGGTTAAGCTCTAACCTAGCAAAGTATGACTTTGAGATTTTTTTTAAATTTTTTTACAAATTTGAACGTTGATTTATTGATTCTAAATCGTTATAGATGAAGATCAGTAATTGCCTTTTTGATCAATTTTTTGAGAGAATTAGGCGAGTCACAACTCAATGCAACGAATGTGTTATAAATTACAACACAAAAACTAGATAAGGACAAGCTATCGCCAAGTATTTTGCCAAAGTTATAATACCTTCACTAGTGAAAAAAAAAATTTTTTTTTTTCGACAAAAAATTTTGCAATCGATACTTACCTACCCAAAGGAGAAGTTTAGAAGCCGAGTGAAAAATTAATCCATTTGTGTTGAATCAAGTATTATAAAGAAAATTAATGCTCGACTTTGTCAGAACTTTAAATCGAAGTTCAAATATCGTTAATTTTTCTTAATAAAATCTTTTTAGTAAGAACGTTTATCTTATCAATGGCTTGCGTCCCTAAAATATATGGGACACCCGGTATAGTTTGACGTTTTTTATGAGACTTTGCAGAACAGATCATTATATAAATAACTCAAATTGTTTCAATTGTCTTAATTACGACATTTGACGACAGCTGGTTAAATTAATTTTTTGCACCATTTGGTAATTAAAATATGCATAGTTGATGGTACTCGCGCTCTACGTGTAAAGCAGACAAGTAGTTAATAAGACATCATAATTTATGCAGTGCAGCCTTAGCTTAGCTTTGGGTGGGGGACAGCCGCTCCGGACTCCAAAAATGAAGTGGTGGTAAAGTGCGGAGTTATTAGTGCAGTAATAGATCGCCATACATTTTTTTAAGTGCAATTATATTTTTTATTAAATCCTAAAAGAGAGCAATGAGTAAATTTAGTTCAATTCTGTAAGGCATGTTTTAAGTTATCGGGCATTTCACGTCAAGCGGATAGGTGAAATATATTTGAATATGTTGTACCTGTATATATCCGCGACACAGAAACAAAATATTTTTAGAATGGCAACACTGGTTTACAAAATATGGGTCTTTGAAAATTGGAGAAATGGTAAGGTATGTACTGCTTCAAATGTCATTATTCAGTTTAAAAAAAAGTCTAGTGAGATGAATTAACCACTGGATTTTATACTTCATTTATTGGCCTTTTCAACCTCATAATTGAATTTTTAAAATAAAAATAAAATACACTGAAAAAAATTATAAATATTCTTATTTTTGATTTTTTGCAATGTTCGCCATACAAAAAAATTTTTTTTTAGTTCATTAAAGTGCATTTTTTTAGTGCCAAGTTTGTTAATGGTCTTCCCAGCCGCTTTGGAGCTATATGCATTGCAATGTCGAAACCCGACGCAACTCCGTTCTCGCGTCGAGTCTTACTATTTTATTGATATTTGGCTTATGTTCAGTTTAGCTCACAACCGAAATTGATTATAAACCAAATATTTTCTTATGTGCTTTTGCATTTTAAGAATAAACATGGAATCAAAAAGTATCGCTCTGATTTGGTTTCGGAGATATAGCCATCGGAAGTTGCGGATATAGAATTTTTAAAAATCAATATAAGTCAGAAACGCCTGCATTAATTTTCAAAATATGGATGTCATATGAAAGGTAATTTAAAAAGCTACAATATTGTTTCAAAAATTTTTGAAATCCGGCTCGTAGATTTCGAGATACTTCGACTTTTCTGAAATTTAGACCGATTTTTTTTCAAAAAACTGTTATTTTTCCAAACCAATCCATTTTATCCTACAGTTTTATTAACATATTTATAAAGGTCAATTCATCCCCTTCAAAATGGTGTAACATCGAAACAAAAATTTTTGATATTAACCCTTTCTAACCCTAAAAACTTAAATTATTTTGATGAATTATGGAAAGTTTTTTTAAAATTTTTAGGGTTAATATCAAAAATTTATTTATCCCAAAAGTTGTAAGGTTTTTATAAAGACTAGTATCGTATTGTGGTCGAAACTCTACCGTACCCACCAAGTTTTAACTTTGAAAGAACTTTGCCGACCTTTGGAACAAAACGTTTCTGTCCAAAACTTATTTAATTTCACTTTTCACCTTACCTCATTTCAGCTCACGCGATCAAAATGCGTTGGTTAAAGCGATTTGTATGGGGGAATCATGCGCGTATGTTTTCTTTATTTTACCTGGCTTAACGGCACATATTACAAATAATTTTTTTTGTGCACATCTACAAAACAGTACCTTTCAAATGATATTTTCCTCTCTTTATAATAAATACTAAAAAAGTGTACGATAAGTTTCGATGTTCACGTATTAATTTATAGATTACGTCCGATTTCTCAGGTGGCTGAAACAATGTCTTAACAGCAGTTTTCGATAAAACTTCAGATGTTTACTCCGAAATTTCTACTTTCCCAGAAATAATTAGTCGAACTGCATCTAAGCTGATTTTGTGCGCAAGTAAGAGCAAACCCATCCTGACATCTTACTTATACAACATGGAGAGGCATCATTAAGAAGAATTAATCCACCGAAATTAGAAATTCGCCTGAAAAATGCTGCGGCAAATTTGGCTGGCCCCGGGGGCAAAAGTGACCAGCTACGCCACTATACTCAATTATTACGCCATTGTTTTATGTTACTCTAATGATAAGATATTTTTCAATCGTGTTATTCCATTTTTATTTTCTTACGTCTTATTATTTATAAAAAATTAACATTTAAAGAAATTGTTTCTTTTTTGCCAATAGGAAGCGATTTATCGGTCTAAAAAATAAAGTAATAAAAGCAAAGATATTACGATATATTAACCAACATTTTATGAAAATTGAATGATAATTCAATTCGTGTGAAGAGCACAAAATTCGGATTATGCGAATTTAGTTGTGGTTTTATGCATGAGCTGTCTGGGCGAAAAAGTTGGCGTTCAAATCGAAATGTTTGCAGCAACCCAACAATTTTTGCAATAATTAAATTAGTGGATAGTTATAATGAAATTTTTTTTGATACACAAAATTTTCGTAGAAAGAATCTCCTTATCATATGTACATACATATATACGTACATATATTGTATGGAAAAACTCACTTATATGAGTATACTAAAATAATTTGCTAAATAAACTACTCCATTTGAATTTCTTAAGAAGTAGGTATCTTTTACTTGTTTTCTGGCTTAACTCTGGTATTATTATTATGTTATGTTATTATTATTTTAGTGTTTTTTTAGGCTAAATTTTGTGTGCAAAAAAAGAAATGTGTACGTAAAAGTAAATGATGAATTTTTCAGCATAGCAAACTGACTCCCGCTCTGTTATCAATAATTATGCAAAGTTGCAGACACACGTTCCCATAATACTTATCGATTTATCCATATTTCAGAGCAACTTTTGGACATACATACATATGCTAGACACAAGCCTTGCACACTAGTTGCATAACGCACCATTATATCATTTTCATTATACCTAAGTATGTACTATGTATATGGGGAAGTCCACGAAACCTTTGATTTTTCACAAAAATGAAACTCAATTTGAAATTTTGAGGCACACATTTTTAACTTTGGTAGACATATTTCTTAGACGTTTTGAAGCAATAATATATCGGTGGTTCTCGTTTTTAATCATGCCTCAAAAAGTTACCTTAAAAATAAAAAAATCAACGTACTTATCACATACGAAAATCTTAAAAATGTTCGATTTAAATGAGAAGAATTGCGCATAATGGTATTTTTTTATTTATTTATACCCATTAAAACACTTTTTGATATTTGTGTTACTACAAGTCTATTAAACATGTTAAAAAGTAACCCTAAAACCATTTTCAAGTCATTCGAATGAAAATTGCGATTTATAGCCGTGTTTCAGTTGTTTTGGCTGAGTGGGCGGAGTACTTGTCACTCACGTATACCTCAATAACGTTCGATACATTCATCCGCCAAGGTGAGGCTTTTGATAATATATTATCGAAGTGAAGAGTAATAGATAACAAGAGGTTCTGACGTGCTAAACATAAAATTATTGCTGTGCCAACAAAAAAACACGTTTACGAAAAAAAGTTTCGCGGACGTTGTTTTTCAATATGGTGCCTCCAGTTTCAATATTTGGGATGGCACTTGAATTTTAAAACGACAGATTGTTTTTTTCACTCATGTGGAATCATTTTGTCCAACCTAAATTTTTATATGTAAATGCCTCAAAAAACTACACACAAAAAACTGCGAAATTTGCTGATTGCACAAAATCGAGCATCGCTACTTTGAGTGCTAATCATTATGAATCATTGAATGGCACGCTGATTTTAATTCGTTTTGATGCGTAGACAACCGAGTATCAAAAAAATCAAAGGTTTCGTAGATTTCCCCATATACTGTTATATTAGACCGGTTCAAAAAAAAAAGTCTCTGAAATTTAGAGGCACCGGCAGATTCCTATTCTCATAAGTGTCCCGAGTGGGCTGTGTAAAAAATTTTGTATAAATATTGCGCTCCTGATTAGCGATTTCAATATTACTTTTGAAACTTTCCCACAAAAAAAAAGTTCACCAACAACCTAAAAACGATGGTGGTTATCGCTGAGGTGAAATTTTTTTTTAATTTAGTCTCACATTCGGGGTAGTTTTGAATGGAGAATACGAATTTTTCATTATTTTTTAATTACGTCGTTGCCTTCAGTGGTAAAAACTGAAAATAAACATGAAATTTTGTCAAAAATTTAAATTTTTTTATTCAAAATGAAAACTCAGGTCTAAATTTTTGGATTTTTTTTGCTTTTATTATTTTGAATAATTAATTTTTTCCTCCTCTATCTGATGGTATTAACCGTAAATTTTTATTATTTTTGTACTTAAAAATATAAACATAAATATAATTGAACAAAGGATTTTTTTCATATTGAAGCTATGTTTTAACAAGGAATATAAATTTTAATGTGGAAATCTGTTTCGAAAAATATGAAATATACTTATACTATACACTTGGGTTGGTTCAAGTAAACTAAATTTCATATTTTTGGATTGGATTGGAGAAAAAACTGATATTTTTATTCGGAGTCTCATGAGAATCGTATATTTTTCGACTTCTTTTTGGTTTAAAAAGTGGTTTGCAAGAAATATGGAGAGGACTAAAATTAAGCAATATTTTGGTTCTAAAAATTATTTCCTGCCAATCACAATGCATACGATTTCAAAGAATATAATCTAACAAACATTTTAAAACGGATATATGTAACTTCTCAAATAAAAATCACTTCATAATAGTTATTGATTGATTTGATCAATTTTATTCAATTTTCCCAATCCTGTGTTATTTTAAAATCCATACTTCAATTGGACTGGACGCAGCTTTCATGTTGGCCAAAATCGGTTTATTTATCATTTTTATATAGCGAACATGAATAATTTTTTTTTTTCTAACTCTTACAAGTACATATTACAAATTTAAGACACTAAACATGACGGGGCTTCAAATCGTTTAAAATTAGAAGTTTAAATTTGGATAGTTATGGCCAGGCCCGGATTTACAATACAGGCAGAGTAGGCACGTGCCTAGGGCGGCAAGAATTAAAAAGCGGCAAATATTGGCGGAAACTGTGGTAAATTTTTTTATTCGTGGGAATTGAATTTCCCGCCTATTTTGTTGGCACGCGTACCAACATTATAAGTGAAAAATGCCATTATAACTGAATATTGGTGATAAAATATTAACGTCATTGTTAATTTATTGCTAGCATTCAACGCTGCGTTTTGTCATGAGTGACAACCGTAAAAGATTCAGCGGGGCTGAGTACCACAAAAACTCCAAGGTTAACTACATTCTTCAAAAAAACAAATTCCGAATCAGTTGAAGAAGAGACTTCGAGAGCTCATAATGATCTAGATTCTAGAAGATATTTATTCGGCAAATGTCAAATCCGGGCCTGGTAATGGCTGCAGTTGTAAATAAAAGTATTAATTGTGGAAGAAAATTTTTCGTTACCTCAAAATACAGTAAGCGTATAAAATCAAAAAAAGACCTATTGTGAGACCTCTCTTGAATCGAGGACCGGGCGAATCAAAATATTTTAAAAGGTTGAAGAATCTTCACTTGGAACATAGAGCAGCCCTTACATAAGACTGGATATAGATTTAAATTTATAAGTTATTTATATTAGTCATTTTATTACTGTTCCGCGCCAAATGTTAGCATCTCATTTATTCACCGCGATTATAACTTAACTTTGTTTTGTTGATTTCATTTTAATCTCTGCAAAAGAAAAGACCAAATGACGAACGAGCAACCTAATAATGTCAATAACTGCCATAATAGAGATTATGAACTTATTTCATCCCATGTTTGCACAGGTAAAACCACAATTGATGCGAAAATTAGCTTAATCGCACGGCAGCAACAAACATCGCATTTCATTGAATTGAAATATGAGTTTTAATTGCTGGAGACAAATTTGCGATATAATGTATGAATGAATGAAAAATTAAAATAAAATGATCGCACTTAGCGAATTGCCATGTTGATGATGTTGTTGAGTGGCTGTCATAACCACAGCAGCAAATGCAACATTTTCTCAATGGCAAAATCAACTCGGAACTATCATTCCGACTAAACGAAACGTGTAGCGTACAGCATGCGACAGCCAGCATGCAAAGCAACACTGCGATTACGGCGATGATGCAACACTCATAAACGCTAGAAAGATGGATGGATGAACGAATTGAACTGAATCAATTGAACAAATGAACGACGTACTGTCAAACGAATCGGAAAAGCCACACTTTCAGAGACAAAGAGAAAAAAAGAAAAGTTGCAACAAAAATGCATGCAACATAAAAAAGCAAAAGCAAATCAACACTTATAGGGCTAAAACCAACAAAACAACAGATACGCCTGCAGTCTTGATGGACTGATTTGTATGAAGTCCAAGAAAATTTATTTAAGCCCATGCATGGTGCAGTCAATAAGTAGTTGAAACGCGCGCGTCTTACAACACGCTACAACCGATTGAATTACGTAAACTACAACAGCTCATTCCCTACTTCGCCTCACAGATAGAGCTTTCTTTTGTTTGAATTGGCTGCTATTTGATTAATAAAATAATTGCCTGACTCAAAAACACTTACGCGAATTAATTAATAAAATTAAATAAATCCTACTGAAGCACGCCGAAATGCTTGCGAGGTTAATGCTTATTGTGTGTGGGATACAAGTGTTTCAACTCGCCAGTAGGTTGGTCAGTGCAGTGGACTGGAAAAATGTGAAGCCCATGTATTTAGTGTCCATGTATCCAGTGCCGTCGTCGCTACATTCCTCACGAGAACATCTTAGAGATCCGATGATTCTCAATATGGAAACCGAAGCAATGCAGGTGGATATGTTGCCAGGTGGTGTTATGGCTATGGAACGCATATTTGGGGGCAATGTAGCAGATACAAAGTCTTTTCCTTATCAGGTCGGATTACTACTGCAACGTCCCAAGGGCCTTTACTGGTGCGGTGGTTCATTAATATCGGATGAATATGTGCTGACAGCAGCACATTGTGTGGACATGTACGTGATGTGAGTTAGGTTGTATCGAAAGGGCTTTATTGTGTAAATCGAAAGTAAGGGCTATATTTCGTAAGGCCTTAGAAGCGAGTTTCGGTTTTGAAAAAGCTAAAATTTCTCAACGATGCCTTATGAAGATATATCTGGAGTGTAATGTAGCATTCGACTACAAATATTTGTACTTTGAAAATTGTTTGACCGGAACACTGTCACTAATAAAAGTAAATTAATCTGGCCACAAAAAGTCGGATATCAAGCCTCTGTAGCGATTATTGTTGGCCGAAACTACGTTTCCAAGCATTAGTTTCTCGATGATCACATCCGGGATTTCCGAGCCCCAGATGCGGCAGTATTGATAGTTAGCAAAGGCGCCAATATGAACATGCGTCTAATCAGAAGAGGCTACACAGCACTTATTATGAAAATAAGTTTTCAATATTTCCCAACGTTGATCAAGTCGTAAATAGTTTCGTTCCACGAAGGTATAATCCTGACTTTCTGACATTTCGAGCGCGAAAGAGATGTGAGTGTCAAAGTAATCTATAATTTAAAAATAAACAACTTAACGGCCTACAGTAGTGTACTCTGTATATAAAATATCTATGAAAGCTACATAGCTACATAAAATGCATCGATGCAACATTTTTTATATGTATACAATTTTTTTTTTGCGAAATGTGAGCTGGAAGTGTCGATTTGACAACATTTACTTAAATAATGTACGGTCCGTTTTTTAGTTTTAGTTTTTAAGCCAGGTGCTATAGCCTCATCAAAATTTTTCACTTTTTTTCTAAATAACTTTCTCAGTATAGCGTTTTGAAGTAGTTTGCTTGTGCAAGGTGTTCAAAAAGAGAGAGTGCAGGTCAAAAGTAAAATAAAAAAAAAAAAAATGTTTAAACTAAGTATTGCTTTTATTTTTAATGTACAGTTATTGAAAAATTATTTACTCCTCTTCTAATCTTAACCGAAGATCGTACGTAAGAAGAATTTTCTCCAAGGCCTTTTGAGACTGCAAAATTGGCACCTAATGCATTTTTTAACGATTTATTAAGTCGGTTTTTTCGTAAAATTTCAACGAAATCGGACAGACATTTTGTCCGCGTCGTTTACAGGTTTGAGCTAGGAAATAAAACACCCTAATATAATATGTACATTATCATTGACTTATTTGTTTGGAAAATTTTTTGAAGAGGAGATTGTGAAATCAAAAGGATGCCTTTAATGAACTTGCTTTTAGTTAATTGAACGCGTCCTACTCGCATTTTAATAGAAATTAAATTAATAGAATTTAAATTCGCATTTTGAGTTGAAAATAATAAAAATTCCATGATTTGTTGTAAGTTTCTGTATCGCAGTAGCAAAGTTATGCGCTAGCAATTCAAATATTCTGAGTTCGTTCCCTAGTATGTATATGCAAAAGTTTTTATTTTATAAATTGTAAATATATTTTTATAGCTGAATACGAGTTTGTTATTTTCAATCAGATGCCGTGCAATTACTACATATTCTGAGCAGATTTAAGAAGTTCCAGAAAAAAAAGGTCACAGAATAGTTTCCTGCTATTACATTAATCCTGAAACCGTTTGCGTTCTTTGGTGTTTTTGCTCAGCATTTAAAGTAAAATACTTATATGCGATAGAGAAAATATTCTTGAGGGCAGTGATGGTATTTGGGTTTTGTGGAAATGTATTGAATGGAGACTTGAAATGTACTCTTCTAATGCCGAATGTATATTTTCGACTTGAACATGAAAAGAAGTTACTTAAAATTTCTTTTAATTCTACAAAAAAAAACGATCAGTCAAAGTTTACTGGTTTACTAAAAAAAATGGTAATTTTTAGAAATAGTCGAAATGTACTGGATATGTTCCGAAAATGTACCTACTGAAAATGAGCCGAAAGTACTAAGATTGGGCTAAATGTACCGAATGTACTAAAAACTTGTCGAATGTACTGACAAAAGTAGAAGTGTACCGAAAATGCCATCACTGACTGAGAGGGTAGAATTTCGCTCTTCAATAAAATAAGAAATATTTACATATGTGTCATAAAATAAACTACTAACGATAAAGTAGAATTTTACTATCTGTTCAATTAAGAAAAAATGTCGTAATTAGCCTTACTTGATTTTTGTGTCTTGAACTGAACTTTATTTAGGCATCGTTTATTCCATAACGCCAGTTTCCCAGTGGATAGATTTCATTATATATATTAAAATAACAACACCATACCTTTGATAGTCCAATTTTCATGGTTCATTACCATCATTATTGCAGGTACTAAAACTTATAATTCTTCCAATGTATTTTCTATCCGAAATAAAGACTTTTAGTGAACAAAGCTTTCATTGGTCCAGCTTAGACAATATTTCTCTTTACTTACGCTGATTTGCAATTTCGATGCATCCTAATGTATTGTAGTTCATGTTTTTAACAAACTATTTATGTTTTTGAGTCTTTCAACAGGGCCAAACGAGGCTTGGTTTTCCTAGGAGCGCATGAGATTAAAAACGCCAAGGAATTGGGTCAGATTCGCCTAAGGGTCTCACACAATGACTTCACGATTTTTCCTACATGGAATCCAAAACGGTTAAAAGACGATATCGCCATTGTGCGTCTACCAGAAGCCGTTGAGTTTTCAGGTAAGGTAGGGTTACATGCTTTGCCTAAAATCTTTCTAAAATATGTCATTTCAGGCAAGATCCAGCCGATTCAACTGCCGAAACGTAGCTATGAGTATCGAAACTTTAAGGATAAACTGGCGATTGCATCTGGCTGGGGACGCTATGCAACAGGTGTTCATGCCATCAGCAACGTTCTACGGTTCGTCAATCTACAGATAGTCGATGATAGATCATGCAAACATAGCTTTCCGCTTTCTTATCGTGCCACAAATATATGTACCAGTGGTAAGGAGGCGAAATCTACTTGTAATGGCGATTCCGGAGGTCCTCTAGTGCTGCGACGAAAGAATTCAAAAAAACGAGTTCTTGTGGGCGTTACCTCATTTGGTAGCATTTTCGGATGCGATAAAGGCTTTCCAGCAGCATACACCAAAGTAGCCGCCTACATTGATTGGATTAGTGATGAAACGGGAATTGAGTCTCATCAAGAGGTGTCCAATGCTATGCTACTGGACAAATATCTGCGAGACTACAAGAACAAAATAAGAAAACGAAAGGAGGAGTACTACACAGATACAACAGCAGATCCATTTGAAGTTGAACCAATTTACCATGACCTGCAACACTTTGGTGAGATAAAATTTGTGTCAGAACATGCAAGAGAGTTTTACGGAATGATTTAAGGAATCGAAAAAATACATTCACACATAATTAAACTTGAGAAACCGATTTTTATTCAAAGTAGATCGAATTAATAAAATTACAATTTCTATTTTTGTGCAATTTAATACTAATGTACATACATATGTAGCTCTATTCGTTCGATACTCCTGAATGTTCTTTAATCCAGTCCAAGAAGGAGGTAATGCGAGTAAATACACCAGGCCAGCCCATTTCGCAACCCAAAGCAATACCGTACGACGTTGCACCGATCAATGTATTTGTATCATCAGCCAAAACCAATGGACCGCCAGAATCACCGTTGCATGTAGAGTAGCCACCAGTGGTTTTTATGCAGATGTTGGAAGGTTTGACTTGACCGAGGAACCAAACACTGCAACCAGAGTTACTCATTATTGGCACCTTAACCCAACGTAGCTTGTCTGTCGCCCCAACAGCTTCTGTATGTTGAGAAATCGTTTTAGTTTTGGTGTGCGTTTCTTGATTGTTTCATACTTACGGTCACTGATGCGACCCCAGCCAATTGCAATAGCGTCTTCATTAGCATACGTTGAGTATGATCCAGACATCTTTGGCAAATTTACAGGTTGGATATAATCTAAGATCGAAGACTTTCATTAGAAGTCATTTGCATGCAACTGTACCATATGTGCACTTACCATTGAATTCAATTTCAACAGGAAGCGTTATCAAGGCGATGTCATTTAGTAATAAATCTGGATCGTAGTCTTCATGAACAAGAACATATCTCTTAGGTACGAAAATGATTTGTTGATTTTTTTCAGTTTTGTCTTGACGGTTCCAAGCTCCCAAATAAACATCAACACCTTCGGTTCTTAAAAAAATAGCCCAAGTACTAAGTATTAAACGCAATGCTAAAATATTTGGATAACTTACATTGGTAATGCGCAGTGGCCTGCTGTCAGCACACATCGTTTAGATATCAGCGAACCACCGCACCAGCCTGTTCCTCCAAGAACGTATAGTAATAATCCAGCTTGAAATGGGAACTGTTTTTCATTGGCCACTATACCGTTTGTTATACGTCCCGATGCCGTATCTTGCGAACGTTGAGTTGGTAGTACACGTGGTGCCACATGCATAGGTTTAACTTGACTCCAGTCGACATCTTTTGTGCGGGCCGCCACTGCAGTGGCAGTGAGCAAAGCAAGTGCTATTATGAACTTCATTTTTATGGAACTAAGTTTTGATTATGGACTACCAAGAGCATTTATAGTCATGGGTAGTGGAAAAAATTCAATCTTATCAATACCGTGATTTCCCATTTCAAATTTAATTTGGGTAGTAGTTTTTATATTGGATAATTACAGAGACAATCGCTAAAGATAAGTCGAGTAGTAATTTTGTTGGAAAAATTGATATAGAGCCATTTATGTAATCGGAAGCTAAAAACTATACGTAGGTAGCTTCTAATATAGAAGATAAGAACTGGTAATAATCGATACACTATAATACAAAAAACGCAAAAGCAACTTAGTTGGTTTTTACTAGAATAAAAAGCTTTTTATTGGTAATATAGTACAATGAAAATATCTGCGATTTCACACGCCACTTATCTTCTCAATCCAATCTAGATAAGAAGTTATTCTTGTAAACACTGCCGGAAATCCAACTTCGCAGCCGAACACTATTCCAAAAGAAGTTGCACCAATGAGGGTAGCCTTACCATTATTTTCAACTAACACCAAAGGACCACCAGAGTCGCCATTGCAAGTGGACTTCTTGTCAGCTTTTGAACTAGTGCATATATTCGTTTCCCTTACAGATCCAAGATAATACTTATTGCATACTGAATTTGCTATGATTGGTACATCAATATAGCGCAACACATCAGTGACCGTTGAGGACGCTAAAATTAAAAGTTTATAAGAACTGGGTTTCGATCTTTAATTCTGACTTACCATCACTTATGCGGCCCCAACCTGAAGCAATTGCTCGTTCTCCTTCATATGTGGGAGCGGGATCATCCGTAATCCGAGGCAACTGCACTGGCTGAACGTAATCGTTAAAGTCCAATTCTACTGGCAATTTGAGCAACGCAATGTCGTTGGTAATGGTTGAGGCGTCATAACCTTCGTGTACGTAAACGTATCGTTTGCTTACATATATTATTTGCTGACCACTTTCATTAGGATCTGTTCGATTCGTGGCTCCAATGTAAATGTCTACTCCATTTATATCAACAGCACAATGAGCTGCCGTAAGCACCCAACGATTAGAGATCAAGGTACCGCCACACCAAGCAAGACCCTGATCTAAGTAAAGCAACAAGCCGGTTTGATAGGCTAACTGTTTTGGCTCAGCTATGGAGCCATTTGTTATGCGTACTTCTGAGAAACTGCTAAACAACTTCGAATTGATAGGTTGTTGATAATCGACAGATTTCTGCGTGACTTTTGTCCAGTTTACAGAGCCATCAGTACGCAAGGCATAAAATTGCAAAAATAAAATAACAAATAACGGAGAAGCCTCCAGGCACATTTTTGCCATGTTCACCATTAAGCAAGCCCTGAGTAAAATTACTGATTTGATATACAAACCGTTCGCTACTTTTTATACTGATTTCGTTGCAATCAAAATGACCTTAAAATAAATGTGAGCAAATGGTAGAATGTATGTGCAGTTATTATTTTATTGTCACCATAAATAAGAACTAAGGAACTCACACTTGGTTTCATGATATCAAAGTTTATTGAAATTGATATGAAAAAATTAGACAGTATTTACAGTTACATGCCCAATAAAACAGAAAATTATTGCAAAAGAGTTTATTAGAGGCTTACTTCAGTAAGCGTTTCGTTTGGAAACTAAACAAACGAATTCGGAGCTTTCAATTCGATTTTGAAAAGCAATTTTGTTAAATGGTCATGAAAATATTTGGAATGAAATATTTTCCTACGAAACAGTTATTTAAGAAATAATTATTTCCAAAAGTTAAGTCGTAATGCTTAAATCGTAAATGCATAATGCAAATTTATTTACTGGGTGGTCAGAAGGAAACGTTAAAGTTGAATTTGATGATTGAATTTGAAGTGTTACAAAAATCTTGTTGGATTCAGGGGGAAAAACAAACATTTTTTATAACGTCACCACACTCTAATTTTTTTTGCTTTTTTTTCGCGTCACTTGCGGCGCTGTTACTTTAATGCGTCGCCGAGATTTTGAATCATTGTTTCATAACTGGCCTTCAAGTATCTTCAATTAAGATGCTGTTGTGATGGTGAGACTTTGATCTCTAAATACCAATTTTTTTCTGTTTGAAACATTTTTTGTAAGTATAAATTCTAATTCAATATTGGTCTGATAATTGCCTTGTATATTGATGTGACTACTTTCGCGTTGAGGCTACAAGTTTAGTTAAGCACCCGTTTACAAGTTTAAAAGAGTACACAGGCCTACAAAAACCTCTCTTTCACATTGGGACTCCATATAAGTTTTGTTGGAGAATGACTGCTAGATTTGCCTTTGCGAGCAGGCTCACCAAGTGGCCGCTTTTGACATGGCCAGGCCGTTAATTGCCAAAGCCGTAGGCCGCGTAGGAGGTCCTTAAGCCGTTAATTGGGGGTAGAAGCCATTAATGGCCGTTAGTTGATTGTAAATTTGTTTATATACAAGCAAAAAAAATATGGTGATATATTTTGTGATCAAAAATAATGTACCACATTGCAGAAATTATTTAAAATTACTGACCAAAAAAACAATAAAAAACAGGTCATCAACTTTTTCCGAAAAATCTTTTGTGTTTTTAGAAGATTGCTTATCTCTCATTTTCAACTTGGCAACCCTGCTTGGGAGAAAAAGAAACGCCTTTGAGTTTTTACATTAATTAATGGTCTGGGTGGATTAATCTCACGTTTTGCTATCAAATACCCCACTGTGCGGCGTTCCAAAAAAAAAGTAGACACCAGTAGGCGTTGCCGGTGCGGCGTTCTTTTCACCATTTTTATTTTGCAACTTTTGCTTGAATAAGCATAAGCTCGAATTTCAAAATCTCGAAATTTCAAAATAATTAAGAAAAAAACTTTGAACAAAAAATAACCTTGACATAAAAAAATGTCCATAAAAGAAAACTCGTATAAAAAAATGTTCAAAACAATTATTGTTATTTGGTTTGGAATCACAAATCAAATTTGGACTTTTTAAAAACTTTTATTAAAAATTAAACTATTTTTGGACCTTTTATATAGAAAAATTACCAATATATGAGCCGTTTATTTTGAAAGTGGCATAAGTCACTTTGTTTTTAAGTCGAGATATTTAAGTTAGCATCCATATTTTTAAACGTGTTAAAACGCAAACCCTTAAATGAGCCGTTTATTTTGAAAGTGGCATAAGTCACTTTGTTTTTAAGTCGAGATATTTAAGGGTTTGCGTTTTAACACGTTTAAAAATATGGATGCTAACTTAAATATCTCGACTTAAAAACAAAGTGACTTATGCCACTTTCAAAATAAACGGCTCATATGTAGATAAAAAATTTAAGGAATTTTTATGAATTTTCACGCAATTTTTTTGAATTGAAACATACTACAGGTGAGATATGGAAATATTTAAATGGTTTGTGTATCGTTTTGGAAAACTTTTTTTTGAGATTTTATAAAAATTTATATATCTTTTTCTTTCTAGAAATTTTTTGAGACTTTTTTGTTTAAGATAACAACCCCACCCGTTCCAAAAATGTACATACATTTCTATATTTGATTAAAAAATCGTGTTTAAGGAGCTATTTGTCTTTCTTTTGGCTAATGTCTTAATTAAAACAAAGTTATTAAGTGTGCGTATCAGTTTAATTTTATTTGTATAATACGTTTCAACAATTAAAACTTAAGCACTGCGAACACCGCTATTCTTTTCAATCCACTCAGTATAATGTGAAGTAGATGTAAATACACCTGGCCAACCTACTTCACAACCCAGAGCAATACCGAAAGATGTAGCGCCAATAACGTAATTTTTGTCCGATTTCTTGTAAACCAATGGGCCTCCAGAATCACCGTTGCATGTAGATTTGCCTTCGCTGCCACTCATGCAGACAGTGGGTTTAGGTGCAGCACCCAAATAGTACCTGTTGCAAGCTGTTTTTGAAATTACTGTGGATTCAACAAAACGCAGCACTGGAGAAATGGTGTTAGAACTATCACTATCTTTACCCCAACCGGAAGCTACAACTGGTTTACCTTCAAAACTTTCACCAGATTGTGGCAATAGAGCTTTTTGAATATAACCTGTTTATGAGATAAATAACAATAATAAATCGACCATCCATAATTAAAGTTTAGTTTAGTTTAGTTTACTTACTGTTGAATTTAAGTGGAACAGGTAAATGAATTAGCGCTATATCATTCGTGAGGGTACTTGGATTCCAATCCTCATGAACTATAATGTCTCTCTTATTGACTGACATTTTTTCCTGGTGCTTTTCATCTTCTCCAATATAGACAGCACCTGCTGTAACAACAACAGAGTCAGCTCCATCCATGCAGTGAGCAGCAGTAAGGACCCAAGTATTTTCTATAAGAGTGCCACCGCAGAAAAATCGGTCCTTGCCGTGTGCAATTTGCAATGCAACTTGATATGGAAACTGCCCGAGAACAGCTTCTTCACCGTTAGTGATACGACCATCCACTTCATTTGAAAACGAGTCAGGCATCAAGGGCAAACGTGGCAAACGGCCTGGGAAGGTTCCAGCCGATGCCGCTACTACGAAGAAACTGAGAACAATAAAGAATTTCATTGCTAAACCTTAGTGTATTGACTACTGCAAAAAATTCACCAATGTGCCCTATTTATATGCGTAGGCAACTTGGTTTGAGCTATAAAACTATAAATCAAGGTGTCTGATAGAATCTTATCTTATCCATAGGAAAATAATTGCAACATTTTTAATAAATAAAACAATGGAATTTCAGCTACTTCATTAAATATAGAAAGGTTTAGAGATGTCACGTTTTCAAATTTATAAAAAATTTACTACCGAGCAAAGAGTTTCAACAAACGATGTTGTTCATTATATTGCCGTGAAAAACAAGATGTTGTTACTTAAAAGCTTAAATTCTTTTGGAGGTGTTAATCTTGTTAATATGCTTGAGTTTCTCTGTCGTAGTAGTATTTTATAACACCGTTCGGAAAATTTCCTTAGTATAGTCAGCTTGGTCTGAACAATTGGTGGTTGCGTAGAAGTCGTACCTTCTTAGGATTTAAATCATAAAAAATTGTCATGGAAGAACCACAGTCACTTAACATTTTTTCTAACTTTCTTTAAAAGTTTGAACCGACAGCTTTCCACTTAATTCATTAGACCTTTTAAGTGTATTTATGAAGCGTATAACTTTGGTTCAAATTTCGTTAAACAATAGTAACTTTGGGTAATATGCGTTGATTTTCTATAGTCAAACTCAATTTCGACACAAATTTCAATCACAAATTCGTAAACTCCTAGTAGCTTTACAACAATCAATGGCAAAGCTCAAATATTGCGCGATCGTACCATGCTCATCACTTCTTAAAGAAAATTAGGAAAGGGTTTAAAAACAGGGTATTTTATCAATTTTATCTGTTCACATCAGTTGGTTTTTTTAAAATAGAATACGAGATTGATACTCTAAAATATACTTAGTGACTCAAAATCTATATATCGATAAGTACACAAAATTTATTTTTGTAGTCGTGTGTTCGTTATTTCCACATTCCCAGTAACTTTATCTAAATAAAGAATACATTTTTTCGTTATTTTTAATATAAGAACTTATCGCACGACTTATACCTTAACCTAATCAGTGCGTCAACAATAACAAAAAACCAACAAGGTTTAACTTAAAAGATATAATAATAATCAGCTTAGTAAAAAAATAATTAAATAAAAGCAGTAAATGATTGACTAGAGAATGAAAGAATATTTTAATACTGTTATTTTATCTCTTTAATATTTAACCACTGTAAATTTTTAAAGAAATCGATCTTTTTTTGTAGCTTAAAAAATATTATACTTTAGCTGTTTAGATTCAAAACACGTTTTTTTAAATGACACGCAGCATAACTTGCGGAATTTAGGTTCAAAATTCAAATTTTTAAAATTTGAACTGCTGAATCATATACATATGTATAAGTCATATGGAATTTTTGATACGAGCATTTTAATTTTTCTCGATTTTTTGTTAACTTTAAGTGCTAATTTTAGTGGTCCAAAATCGACCATTTTCTATAATTGCTTGCCATTTCAACAAAAATTAATACTATTGAAATTTCTTACGGCTTTCTCTAGATATACTCATCCAGAGTCAGACTTATTTTTTTTGGATTAAAATTAATTTTTTTGGATGAAATTGCATCGAAAACATGATTCTGGAGAAGGCGTGTAGCGCGACTATTGTGTAATATTATTTGATTAAAAATATCTTTGAATACTTAAATAGTTGCATAACAATTGCTTATCATTTTTTTATTCACTTATACCCCTTTATGCTTGAATAAATGTTATTTCACAAAATACTTTAATAATAAAAAAGCAAACGGACAACAGCTGCATTGGCCATTTTGTTCTCTAAAGAAATTTTCCTACCGATGCCCATAACTTTTTGGGCGAGAAATTACAGAAATATCTAATAGATTGATATTGACATGATGACATGTTTGCATTATTTCTATAATATGAATGAGATTCTCAAATTTGCTTATTGCTCAAAACACTAGGGGTCTTTAGACATAGTCTTGTTTTTGTGATAGTGTTAAATTACATATTGAACACAGCATAAATAATTACGTTGAACTTAAAACGCCACACATTGAACATTAAACACTTTAACACAAAAACAAAACAGCTTGTGAAGACTCCTAATAATACTGCTAAGTTCAGATATGTAAATATCAAATTAATACATTCCGTTTTAACCGGCTCTGTGATGGGAACTTCCAATTTTGTTATCAGTTTTTATATACTTACATATCATTTTCTTACACAACTTACTTACCATTGAATGTTGTTTTTAAAAACCCACCCTTAGGCGCTTCAAAACAAATACAAATATTTAGAAAAAATTTGATTTTTTGTGCGTATATCAAATCTCTATTATAATCAATTAAAAATATATATGTATATATATTGAAAACTTGTGTTTATTTTTTAACTCAAATTTTTTTATTTTGTAAATTAGTGTTATGCAAGGGCAAGGCAGTGGCTAGAGCAATAATATATGATTACAAGATAGTGTCTCTACACCACAGAAAGTTAAAAGATCATGTTTTTCTAGAGAATGTTGGTGTTGATTAAAACTTGCAAAAAACACTTTTTAAATCACACAAAATACAGAAAAGAAAAACATACCAAAGTTTTATGTAGTTATATGTGTGAAAGGTATATATATATTTTTTTTTATCGCAGCAAAAATTACGCTTCGACGCTTTTTAAAAATCGATAAGAATTTATATATTGGGTGAGCACTCAAATCAAAAAATCTCGACCACCTTTGATATCTTTACAACTTTTTGGTCCTTAAAGGTCTTTCTTTGAACAATTTATTTAATAAGTGCCCAAGCAATTAAGTAACAAAAATAAATTTATGATTTTAATTACATCATTAGAAACTATGATGATCTACATAAACAGAGTGTTAAATAAATTCCAGAAAAATAAAATTAATAATCCTCAACGATCTTTCTAGATCCCAACAAAAAAGAAAAACTTTATCCCTAAGACTGATCTTAGATAATATGTGTGTGTGTATAACGCCATTTAATTGACGTATATAGCATATTCACTTGGTTTAATCTTAATTTTTAAGTATATCAAAATCAAAACTTATTTCAAGAACTCTTACAAACGCCAACATTGATATGTGAGTAGGGTACGCAAACAGAAAACACCTTTTAGAAAATGCAAACTTTTTTGATTATTTGCTTAGCATTTGATTGAATATTTATGACTTTCCATACTAACCCAAAGAAATTACTTACAAACTGATAAATTTGTTACTCACTCTATCAAATTTTTTTACTCTTACATACAAAATTAAAAACTAATTAAAAATCTTTTTTTTTCTTAATGCCAGCACATACATACTTATAATTGTGACTTAAAGTGAAATACGCTTAAACGGATTGTCGATTTCGTAGTTTGGAAATTATCCGCGCTGTAAGTGAAAGTGTCTCCGAAGACACGGCGCTGCCTGAAATAGGCATATTTTGGTATACTAGGTACTAGCCACACACATTAAGGGTTCATAATTTTATAATTGAAATTTTGATTGGGGTCTGATATTTCTGCGGAATGAATATTTTGAGATTGCAAAGTCTCGTAAAATTATCGTCTCTTGCTTTATCAACTTATTCAAGCTATCGACTTTTTCAAAAACTTTTCATCTTTTTTAACAATTCCTTTATAAATCGAAACATCGTTTAGTTCTGACATACTGCCGTGAGTGCTTGACGTGGCTGTTTTGACGTGTAAGTCAGGTAGTCTCTATTAGTGAATGAATTACGAAAGGTGATGATAAAAAACCTGCTGCATCACAAATTAACTGAACATAACATTCGGCGCCTTAGGTCATCACATCTTACGATGGAACTCTCTAGTACGGAAAGCTCTTCTGATCCAAGACAAATTAGTCGTACCGGTAGTGAGTGCATGGACTCAAACCTTGCTCTTCCCATAGATAGAACCAAATGGAAACGGATTGGACTTGATTCGTTTATTTTCAGCTTGCTTAGCATAAACAGGATATTCTGTGATTATGCCCATTAGAGAGATTAATTAAATGGAATGTGAGCAAATAGTTAGAAAAACAATTTGCTTTTTATATAAAAAATTATTCTTGCTTCTCTTACCCTACGTTAGTATGGGGCTATAGAATGCCAAAATATCAACACTTCAGAAGTTATTTCTAGCTAACGGATCAATATCACAACGCGATAATCTTAAGGATTATCTAGTTAAGCTTGTCTGACTTTCAGCGTCAGAGTTTAATTGGTCTTGTATAAATGAAGAATGTTATGGTGAAAAGAGTTTAGTCCATCAAAACTTTGTACAAGTACTGGTCTAGGCGATGTTTGTCTCCGAAAGTCTTTCATTCCTTTTATTGGTGATTGGTGCAGCCAGAGGCATCGAGCTGGGTCATGCCACGTTGATAAAGACTGCAATTGAAGGGCGTATTACTGGTGGTGATTTGGCGGCAGAAGATCAATTTCCATACCAAGTGGGTTTGAGCATTGAAATTGTACCCGGACAGTTTGCGTGGTGTGGAGGAAGCTTGATTTCGAGCTACTGGGTCATCACAGCGGCTCACTGTGTGAATGAGTAAGGTTTAGAAGACAATGCCTAGAGTAATAATGTCGTTTGTCCACAATTCTTACAGCATTTCAGGCGTCAATGTTTACTTAGGGTCGGCCAAGCGCCTGGAGCCTTCAAATGTATTAAAAGTAGTTCCATCAGACGTTCACATTCATCAAGAATGGAATAGCCGTACTTTAATCAATGATATTGCATTATTGCATCTACCCAGTGCTGTGACGATCGGTGATGGCATTCGTCCAATAGCATTGCCTAAGATGGCGGCCACGTACTCAACCTATGCCTACAACGAGGCAATCGCCACTGGGTGGGGACAAATGAGTGATGGTGAGTGCGTTGTTCTTTTAATCGCCAAAAATATATTTAACAACTGAATTTCATAGCGTCCTCGACAATTTCCAATGACTTACGTTACGTTGTGCGGTTTGTAGAGTCCAATGCCGATTGTCAATTCTCCTACGGTTCATCAATCAGATCCACTAACATTTGCATTGACACTACGGGCGGAAAGTCTACTTGTACTGGTGATTCAGGTGGACCATTGGCTGTTCATAATGGCGTCGATGGCATGGTTCTAATTGGAATCTCTTCATTTGGTAAATCGTCCGGCTGCACCAACGGATACCCAGCTGTGTTTACTCGCATTACTTCCTATCTGGATTGGATTCATACCATATCGGGCATTGCACGGTTTTGAGTGTTGAACTAATTATTATTGTGTTAACTATTAAGATGTGGTGCTGGCACTTTTACTTTGCTTAATTTTAATACATATTTGTTTGAGTCATAAAAAATATGTGTTTCTTTGACCAGGTGTAAGGGAAAGCGTAAAATGAGTTGAACTCTTTGTTGTATTTTATTAACAAACTACATAAGAATATAAATATATAAGTGTAGGAACCTCATAAATATTCATAGTACTTATGTTGTAATAAAACATAAAGCGTACATTGAACATATAATTTAATACCTTAGCCCCAGCTTCCAATGCTATAAAATGTCGAATCAAAAAATGAAGGAATTTCTTAGAACGACGTACAAAAAACAAACAAAAAAAACAACTTGAGCCCTGAGCAACTAAGGATATGATGTGAAACATTTACCCGCACCGTAATTATGTTGTTTCTGACATATGCCAGCGGAGAAAAATTGTACTCTAAGGCTAAGCCTTTTCATGCTAGCAATTTATTTTAGGATATCATATTCTTGCCAGTTAATTCTTCAATAAGGAGCCAATTTAATAAAAAGAAAAACATGCAAGTACTAAGCTGTATATGAACTTGAATACTTTTTAATACGCAAAATGAGTTATGATATTTCAATTCGTATATTATTCCTCCAAGCACAAAAGTAACGAAAGGAATTATGAACAAATTGTTTAGACTTAAATTCTTTAAACTTCACATATATTCGATATATTTTGTAATCTGTCGATTTTGGCTACAAGTGAACGGGGCAATTATTGCCAAATATGAATAAGAACTTATAGCTCTATGCGACAGGAGGATCAAATTTTTATTTACGTGTAAATTTGTGAAGTTCCTAAGAAACACCTTTGATCCGTATTAACAATTCCTGAAAGTTTCTTTAAAAAACGCCAATCCCATGCTGTACCGACGGCATATGGTTTTTTTTCTTCTTTCAAATAACCTGCATTTTTCCGCGGCCCCTTGGCAACTCTGTTCATAACTGTGAACGAGTGTTGAAATGCCTCTACTCTATGAAATTGAAATTTATTTATTGATTATATAGGTTATTTTTCAAAAATTTTTGTGCTACGTAAGGCTGAACTTGGGTTTACTCGAAAAGTCATTCACCCCATGGTGCTGCTAAGGGCTAAGAAGACACCCACAAAAAATACCCATTGAAAAAATGTTTGAAAATAAAATTTTTTTTTCTGCTCCAGAATTTCTTTTATAATTTATGTACAAATTTTTAATTTTATTTTATTGTCCTTATCAATTTTAAATTAAGATTTTAGTTGTTAAGTTAACAATAATAAAATAGTAGCTTCAAGAATATTTCTTGCTGTTTCGGAAATATTGGAGATGTGTGTAAAAAATAACAAAAGTAATTAGAAAGAGATATTGAAGCCAAAAATTATTCAATATATGTTGCTGATTTCCTGTGGATGATGTCCCCATTCCAACGTAATTTGTATGAACCCATCATTTAATCATTTTTGGCGGCTCAGCTGCTTTAGCTCTTCTTCGGATGTGGGGAAAAAACTTAAAGGAAGAGATAGTTTTAAAGCTGCTTGAGAATCACAGGCACAAGCTTAAGCGCGAATTGAGCGGGGTTGGACAACTGTAGGAATTAAAAAGTTCTATAGGTTATTTTGAGTATGGCGTATTCAATTCAATAAAAACTACTCACAATGCTGCCTCTCAGACTCGGGAGCTACGGGCGCACCGGACTCTTGTGAGATGTCCGCTTGAGCTTGCATCATTGGCACTGGAATGCGCACGGGTTGAGCTAAGCTACGTCCAAAAGCCACACGTCCAAATGGCATCATTGGCTGTGGCTGATTTGGCATGGGTGGGGTCATTGTATCACGTGGTTGTTCCGGCAACTGCTGCAGTATTAAACGCTGTGGTGGCGACTGTTCCATCATCCGTGGCTGTGGTTCCATGCGGAGCTGCTCATTTTCCCGTTGCTGTTGCTCCATTTCGCTGGAGGCCTGTACAGAGGATTGATTTTCACCGGTAGAAGAGGAGTCATCTTCTTCGGAGCTATTGTTGTTATTGTTGCTGTTGCCCTCTGCTGATTCGGCTTCTTCCGCAGCCAAGCGGCGCAGTTCATCGGTAATGCGATCTTCGGCCATGCGTTGAATGTTACGCAAATCATCAGCAGTAATGCCGGCGCGTTGCAAGGCTAACCCCAGAGGAACACGTTGAATCTGAAACAATAAATTATTCATACATACGTTGGCTGATATAAAAATCATAAATTGTGTGTCACCAAAAGATTAAGGAATAAATAATACTTAGTTTGAATGACAGTGTCATTTTCGAATCCTTTTAGTGTAATATTTTTGTATACCAAATATTAAAATTACAATTGATTTGTTAATATTTCGCCGTTCACCGTAAGAATTTCTAAGGCTTGAGTTCAAAATAGGTATGCGAGCGCCCATAAGTCACACGGTTCGACAAATTGAAGCTTGAAGACAACGGGAAGAAAAACTAAGAAGCACGGACTTGAACCCTCTTCCATTCCCCAAAGAAGGGCACATGACTTATATATGCTCCCGAGCTCTAAATTCGTTTTCAGATTTTCTGGCCTGTTACAACTTACTTTTTATTCGGAGTCAAAATAGAAAACATGAAACATGTCCTATATATAACTATTCATATAATAACATCTGTAATAATCTAAAGATCGCATCGAACAAATTATTCTTCATCTTATTCGTTCCGAAGCCATAAGAGTTTTATCTAGTTGTTTATATGATGGGTGTGGGTGACAGTAGATCAATTTTACTCATTTACCGCAAAAAATAAAAATTTTTTATGAAACTTTTCCCACATAATTACAATTAGATTGATTGAGTAGTTCTCAAGTAGAAAATCTTTCTTTTGGGAGGATAAGAGAAAGATTGCATGAATTGTGAAAACTAATGGTAAGGAAATAAGTCATAAAGATCAAAAGAAATTCCTTTTTAGGAAACAGAAAAAAATCTGTATATCTCAGTAGGTTGCGTTTACAAATTTGAAACAATTCAACTTTTCTTAATCCCTTAATGATTTTGGAAATTTTTCTGTTGATTTCTTTTGGTCCTGAGAGCGTGATTTTAAAAAGGCAACAAGTTCACCGAAATCAATTGTGGATTGCCATGAAACGGAAACTTGTTTCATAAATTTAGCAATTAAAAATCCTTACGATGTAAAATGTACGTGTTATAGCTTTTTACTCATGACTGCCGTTGCATATGGATTTGCATATAATTTTACCCCTTCTTTAGGGTCATATTATGTACAGTGGCTGTCATAAATAAGTAAAAAAAATCATCACTTTAACCTTGCTTTGTGTAGCGGAAAATATAATGGTACAATTTTGGAGATCTGCACTTTTTTTTAATAATGGCAGTTTTGTCTGTTATAATGATTGAAAATATGAATTATTTCGCTCATTCTTAGGTTTTTCTGCGAAAACTTACAACAAAACCTCAACCTTGATTCAGTTTGATAAAATACATGTGAAATAAATTGCAGTTAAGTCTGTCCATATATGTATATATAAAAATAATTATAACTGGGGAACGGCTGAATGGATTTCTAAAATATAGATGTCATATTAAAGATAATTTAGTTAGCTATAATATTTGTTTACAAAATTTTGAAATATTCACACTTTTTTTTGAAACGTTTAGGGTGTACCTTCGCGACCGCGCGTGCCAGATCAATATTTTCTTATTTTACTAGTACTAAATCAAATTTACACAAAATTTTAGCCTTGTGCGATGATGTTCCTCAAAGTGGCTGCCAACTCTCCTACTATAAGCTTCCCTCTTACAGGGGATATTTATAGATAACTGTATGTAGTTTATATAGATGGAGAGAACCAGAAATCTATTGCGCAATGAACGCACTGTGCTAAGTTTTCGTATAGCAAAAATTTTCGTGCTAATTTTCCAGTGATACATCGATGTCACTCTGAAATACTGCAATTACGCCTATTGTGAATTCTTACTTGAAAGTGTGGTAGTTCCTGATGTTGGGCGGGTATTTGCACTGGTACATCATCAGCCACATGGATCTCCCTGAAGGGTATTTGTTGCACGTGAATGCGCACGGTTTGTGGCTCGGGCATGTGGTGCATTGCTGCAATCAGTTGTGGCTCTGGATGTGGTGCTTGCATCACTTGTGGTGGCATGGGTGGTCGCATAGGCAACTGTTGGAATGGGGGTGGCAACTGACGTATCATCGGTGGTTGGGGCTGCTGCTGCTGTTGCATTTGTTGGTGCATCATTGGCATTGGTGGCATCATGCGTTGTGGCATGTGAGTTAACGGGAATTGTTGTGGAATCTGGCCGAATGGAATTGGCATGCGCTGATATGGAATGAACATGGGACGAATTGGCTCAGCATCTTCCTCGGTGTCATCGTACTCTTCGCGCTCACGGTTATTGTTTTGTCGTGGGAACTCACGTTCGCGATCTGCGTCCTTGTTTTCGTTGCCCCCCTCACAGAAGATGGAGATGCGTTCACCGGTGATGCGTGCTTTCTTGGGATCGGTGGTAAGGTTCATGCCAAATGGAAGTGCCACAGTTTTTGAGGGAGAATCGACGATTTCTTCGGCGTGTTTGCGCTCAACGACACAATTCATGCGAGATCTGGAAAGAAAGCAAAACAAACACTTGTGAAATTTTGCAAAGGCAAATAATAAAATTTGTGTTAGGTGGCGCTTGTTTTTGTGTCAAAGTGTTACACATTATACGCTCAAAACAAGAACCCTAAGTGCTTAAATAAAAAACTATATCCGTTGCTTTTATTGGGCTATTTAGGTATGGGCGTTGTTACTGAGTGTACTTACTTTTTGTTGTTCTGTAACAAAGCCGCAGCCAATTCACTTAAGTCCAATTCGAGCGGTACCTTGCCAGGAAATTTTTGCATTTCCTCTGCCTCCTCGCTGTCTGAATAGGAATTGTCTACATCGTTAGTTGTCTCCGCACTTGGTGGCTTTGCTTGCTGTGGCTTTAATTCGGTTTTCTTTACCAGTGTGAGTTGCTCTTCGTTGTCCAAATTTTGCAAATCTATTTCGTCTACGCTTTCCTTACCCATAAGTGCTTCAGCACGTGGAAGTTCCTTAAAAGAGAAATTTTATTTCTAAAATTGTTGTTTCGACAGCAAGAAACAAAAAAAATATCAAATACTCGACTTTAATTTACTTGATACCATGTTATTAATAGGAACGTAAACGATTCAGGCTTCTAAAAATATATATATGCAGAGGTATGCCTTAGAAGTGCAAGGCCAAGAACTGGGATGGAGTCCAAGGAAAAAATATTTTTAAGGCTATAAACATTTCGTTTTGTAAATGCATTTTTTAATCCCGCCGTTCAATGTGATGAACAAAAGACCAAAAAAGTTCATCACTTTTCCCATCTGAAATTCCTTACAAAATTCAATATTTCTTTGAGTTAAAAATGTATCGATACCGCTTTTTCTACAAACGAAAAAAAAGATTGTTTCACATTTTTTTATGTACAAATTATATGTATTTTAATTTTGATGCCATTTATGCTCTGGATCCCATGCCGCCTCGGCAGTAATACGGCATTGATACGATATTGAATATGTCACACCGTGACAAAAAAATTAAAAGTTCTTGAAAACACTTTGTTCATCATATTTTCATAGGGAAATACATCAAATTTAACTAATGTCAAAAAATTTTTGCATCTATTTATAACGCATTTTAAGATATTCAAATGCAAAGTCGCGCAAGCAAAATTTTTCTTATTTCTATATATCTATTGTTTTGATAAAATATCGTATGAATTGACTTTTGCTCTGTTAAATCTTGCTGAGGGATGAGAATGAATAAGAAACTATGCTATTGTGAATAACTGTAAGTTTTTGCCTTGCATGTGTCGATATCCCGTGCGACCTTAAAAAACAACATTTGTTATCAGTGCATCGATCACAAACAGAGATAAAATAATAAAAACATCGCTGAAAAATAAGAAGATTTGTGATTTTGGTTCTTATATAAAGTTGGTCCCATACGACACCTTAAGTGTGAAATTTCAAAGTTTGAAAATTATTTTTACATAAATGAAAATGAATAATTCGGCATATTCACGGTGGTCTTTAACCAACTTTTAATAAAAGTGGGAAATATCGCAAAATAAAATTAGTTGACCAAGTTAAGAGATATTAGACATCGAATTCAGCTGTTTTCGCAAAAATAGAGGTTTTTCCAAACTTTGCCCCACAGTACTCAGGACTCCGACTACCTAGAGTGCTGAAATTTGTGTTGTGGGGCTACTTTCATGGTTCTTTGACCTGTCGAAGTTTGAACAAAATCGATTGTTTTTTAAATTTTATATATGAATATGTTGAACTACATAGTTTTGTGAACTTTGTTGTTGTTATGTGAAAATAAATACATTGAATACTTCTGTTGGTTTAAAAACATTTTTACATAGCTTGTTTATATATTATTTCGTAAAAGAGCAACAGAAACAATATAAATATCATGATGGAAAAAAATGTCCCGTGCGACCTTGATTAAAATTAAATTAAAAAATAACTAGAAATTAGTTTTGGACAAAATCAAAACCATTTTTAAGAGACATCAATGTACAGCATTCTAAAATTAGTCTCTTTGAAATATTGCCTTAGGTTTCGCTGATCTCGGCGTTTGAATTGTTTGCCACGAAAACTACTTCTGTTTTTGTCCCGTGCGACCGCCTTGGTTTTTTGAAATTATCTTGAAAACAAAAAATTGCCCAAAATCAACCCCACCAATTATAGAGCTAGTTAAGAGCTATAAGTTAAGCCTATTGTCAAATTAAAAATCTTTTTTATTTTGACTTTTTTTTTACTTTATGTGTACAATGGTCCCGTTCGACACTATGGAAATGCCCATATATAAATTTCTTTATATTTTTGTGCCGCTCTGAACATATAAGATTATTTTTAAATTTGTCTAAGCTGAGTCTTTGCATTTGGATTACGAAAAAAATTAACTTTCTTATAAGCGTAACGTTACCAAAATCATTTGAGCGAAACATTGCGTAATCGGATTTCAGTAAAAAACCGATCTTAACCATTTCTATGTTTTACTTAAGTAGTTAAAGAAAGAAAAAACAAATCAATAACTTCAAACCACCTTCCATCTAGCACTTAACAAAACATATGCATACATATATACAATATTGTATACGTGCACAGTAATGTAAATTCTCGTGAGTATACATTTCAAAAGCGACTAATGCGGCAAAAGCCATACGAACATTTCCTAGATACACTTAATGATGTTATGTAAGCGCTAAAGTTGTTGATGTTTCTCTGTTTTTGGTGCATTGGGTTGGTTGTTGCGTTGTTTTACCCGTAAGCAGTTGAGCTGCAACTTCTTCATTTTATAGCGCCTTTACATTATTACCATCGTCTTCATTAACATCGTTTTAAAAACGCAACAAAAATGAAAAGCAAAAGGCAAAATATTTTAACCGACCGCCTAAGCAACAATGCAATAATTTCAAGATGTACATCTACATATGGGAATGCGTTTGCTACGAAAGATGCCGTAACATCTTGATGTCGTATTCACGTACATATGCTTTTCATTACAACTATCGACTACTCTTAACGAAATATGAAAGTTCGCCGACCTTAAAACAAATTGCTAAACTAAGGTAAGTTATGGGTGGAAATACCATAACGATGTGTTTATAATATCATGCGCAGTGTTGACTAGGGAGTGGAGTAAAGGGCACTGTAGTTCCCAGGTCCGTTCTTATTTCGGGGATCCGTAATGATTTTCTTTAGGAGCAATTATTTTGGCTATTTATTTAAGAGCGAATATTTCATCAAAAGTGTGGCTTGAATTTAAGTATGCCAGTAAAACATGCTGAGGCGACATCGTATGTGGCAGTTCAAACTTTACACATACTATGTGTTTATTTTGAACAATTATATAAAATATATGTAAGTGTTGACGGCGTCCATGGAAAGCAGTGCCTTTTCTTGGCCTTGCCTTGCATGGAGTTTTCCAAAGTTATCGAGGCGTAAATGGTAGGTGAGAATAAAAACTTAAAAGTGTAAAATTGTTATATTTTATTTTTAACTGACACAATTCGAACCGTATGCGATGGCGATACCAGAAAAGAGCTCAGAGAGACCCTAAAAATAATTAAATTTCGATAATGTGCATATTGCCAAAACTAACAAATATATGTAATATAAATAAAAAATAATGTTTGCATTGCCAAAAAACAATAGGTAAACATAATCTAAATAAAAAGATTCTGCTCATCATTTGCTAGATTTTATGAACCGCACTATAAAGTGAGTAAAACAAAACTAGTAAGTAAGTAGTTAGATAAATTCAGTACTTTTTGGCTCACTATTACCTAACTTGTGAGTAGCTAGCTAGTAGTTAGTTGAAAACACATGCAGATGTAGGGACTACTAACTACTTGGGCGGACATCCCCATGTTAAAATAACGATAAGTTAGTAATATCGTTTGCATAACCAATGTGAGACGTGTTTCAGTTGAACAATAAGAGACATATCATGTTGAAACTTTTTACTAAAGTTTGAGTGCTCATTCAACAGCCTGTTTTGATTATAATGTTAATGCAATTTTCTTAATTACCGCGCAATCACCGCAAATCGCAAATTCGAAACTTCAACCACACTAATGACGTCAAGCTTAACATAATAAAGCCTTTAGGGTGGTTCTTAACCCATTAGGAAAACAAATTTTCTTTACATCCAAATTTTTTAAATGATAGCTTTATTAGATTTAAGATATTTCCAAGGTCAATGTGGAAAAAAATAAGTCAGTTGGAGATCTTTGTATTGTTGCACCATTTTTGAAATGTACATAATTCTAAGCTTTAGAACAACAACATGAACATAGATATGAATTGTGTAGCTCCTTTTCTTTTTATCTTTTAGTGCATCTTTTTATTTAAATAGTTTTGGATTTTTCCTTTAATTTATTTTGTGTTTTTTTTGTTATTCATTTTAAATTCAAAATTGTAAAAAATAATTTTGCTATTAATTTTCCCTTTTTTCGGTTTTTAATTTTAATTTCATGTTATGTTTATTTTCTTAAAACTTATTTATGAAAAAAAATACAATCATTAAATGTTACGCACCAAATTTTTGATAGATATTTACAAAATGTTGTCATATCAAGTTCAAAGTTGATACTTTCATATTCCGAAAATAAAGCTGTCGTGGGGGCATTTTTAGAATATAAATGTGTGTGTGTTGCCACATCCATTTACTGTTTTGTGCTTGTTTGTTACGGCTTAAAACTCTTTATCGAATTTGATGAATTATTGATTCTTGTCACTCCTCATACAAACTAAAGGCATGTTCTTTGGTAGTGACTCCAATCGATTTTGATTACAAACAGACAATAGGTTAGCGATGCTAGTTGTCATCATTACTTGGGCCGCAGCAAGGCTTGCAACATTTTTGCCAAGCTTCATATACGTAAACGTAAACGATTTCGAAATTATCATAAACTTTAAGGATCGCTTTAAAGTCGATGTCTTTAACTCTCTAGTTAAAGAATTGATATTCGAATATTTTGAAACGCTGGCGTGCTTTCCCAAAAACTGAAGTAACAGGGTAAGGCAAAAAACTCCCAATTATTCAAACTGTTTCAGTTTTCGTCAACTTACTTAAAAAATACGTTTTAAATAGAGATTTGTTTTTGCTTAGAAGAAATTGTTTGCCCAGCTGCTACATTCCTGTTTTGAAATTCCAATTAAATTTGTCCATAATTTACTGTTTTCAAAGTTCATACCTTCATTGATTTTTTTATTTTAAATGAGTTTATCGATTTCATTAAAAAGAAAATAATATAACTTATTGTAACTTTTATCCAAAACTTTAAACAGGTTGACTAATGAAACTTTTTCGATATAACTTAGATATTGCTTTTATGAAAGGAGATGAATCACAATTTTTATGTTGATACATAAGTAAATCGTTCATTTCAAATTGTCGCTGTTCACTGTACAAATATTTATGAGCACAAGTAGATATATAAGTTCATTAATAGAGTTTGAAGAAATGTCAATTAAAAGAAATTGATAAACATATGTTAATATGATATATACAAAGCATTCAATGAACACAATAACAAAGTATTAATTCAAATTAAACCTATCACAATGACTATTTCGTATTCTGTCAAAATTAACATTTTATTTTTTCAATGATATCGATTACTGTACCAGGTGTCAACTAACAAAGTATATGTCATTTTGTTAAAAACCTTTTGAAGTTCAATGGAAACACCACAAAATCAACAACAAATAAAATCTAAATATTCTAAGTTTTCATGTTGAATTTATTATTTTTTTTCATAACGTCGCTCTCGGGTAGAAAGGCCCTAACTCATATTTTTGAAATTTCAGAGGAGGAGTAAAAATTTTAAAAAAGTTTTTTAAATGCGATTCCCAAAATTTTCAATGGTTCAGTTAGGAGAGGTTATGACGTAAACGGTAATGGCGAGAAATTCCCCAAATGTCAATGATTTTACAGCACTTGAACATTTGCACCAAAAATTGGCATATTCGACATGGTATATTAAAAAGGGAAGCAAGTTTTGAATTCCATAATAATAGCCGCTGTAATTGTCCATAATATGACTTCATCACTTTCGAAATCGATACAGCCGTTACATAATTATGGACATAAATATAAACATGGATTTGCCGCTTCCATTCTTTTCCTTATATATGTACTCATCTTCCTGGGAGAGTAGGAAAGAGATTTTGCATGCGATTAGAAAGAGAAGATTTTTACCTAACTAACAATACCAATATCGATAAAATATAGCGGGGGGTTATTGATTTATCGACAAAAAAGTAAATTTCGAGAAAAAAATGAGTTAGGGCCTTTCTACCCGAGAGCGACGATGAGTTTCTTATTTTTTTTTATATAAGTATATGTAAATTTATTTCAATAAACAAATAAAAATGAGGAAGCAAATACATATATATATGTATATGTTGTAATAGTTTACCATCAATATGTATTACTTATGAAATATCGCTTAAAGTCTGGAACATAAGAATACGATGAAAATAAAAGGTACAATTGTTGTATTTGCTAACAATAAAGTTTAAGCAAAATTTTAAATTTCAATTTGTCTTGTCTTAAAATATTTTAAAACTAAAACGTACGACGAACATGACATTGAAATATGTGCTCGTATGTAGAGATTCAGGGACACATACCTAGTATGCCTAAATGCGCGTAGTATCATTGTGTTTATCTTTATTTCGTTAACATTTCTGTTGAAGTTTTCATGTGTCGGAATGATTTTAGCAAGTTGCCTCTAATTTATTTTCAAAATAAAATATTTAAGTTACTCTTTAAGCAATATTTGAGTTTGTTATTTTACGCCAAAAATTAACATACCATTAAGGACTGAGTCACGTACAATTCGTTTAGCATTTTAACCTGTTTTGATTTTTATATTTATTTAATTTTTTTATGATTGCGGTTTCTTTACTTCTCATTCGATTTTTTGAAGTAAAACTTCATTATACTATTTAAAGAAAACTATCACATGAAATGTTTGCGGATATACACATAGTGTATATAGCGAATAAGTGCACATACAAATACACTTGAGAGGAGCGAAATTTGTCCATTTAAAACATTATATACCGAATATATTATATATAAATATAACTACGCAATATATAAGTCAGTTAGTTTATGGCAATTTAAATGCAATTTTCATTTTTTCTCAAAAGTAAGTTGATTATTTTAACAGTCACCTGCATACTAAATTTCCAACTGGGGAAGTGTTGAATTATTTTATAGTTATAGGCAAACACAAACGCCTACCAGGAAAATTCAGTTCTAATCGAATTAACATAAAGTCATTGTGGAGTTGAGGGATCGGGAGTCGCATTGACTACATTTCTTTACTTTTAGAAAATGGAAATTGTGCTATTTTCAAAGTTCAATATGTTCATGTAAAATTTTATATTTCTGTATGTGCAAATACATTACCTTTTATGGTTTTTGTAATTTACACATATGTAAAAATTGGTCAATTCCTCTCAATTCATGTTTCAATAAACAAAACCAGCTACTTTTTTTGATCGCCAGCTGCTGTTTTGTTTTTTATAAAATATAAACGCTGTCAAGTCCTGAGGTTTATTCCGAATTAAATGATTTTTATTATGATAAACAAAACGTTTATTAGTTTTTATTGGCTTGTGCTGTTTAATGATTTTAAAATAATCACGCTCGTATTACTGGCTCCATTTTAGTGATTTTCCATTAGGTACAGGTACCATTATAAATAATTGTACTTCTAAATACATTTAAATTGCTTTTATGCCAACACATCACAGTGGAAAAATACCTGGCGTGATGTGTGAACTTAATGGAACTTGGTTTTGTTTTGGCTTAGAAAGTTGATATGAGTTAAATGTAACATGTTCAAAAAACTCGTTAAATATCCAATATTATGTATAGTTCATAGATATAGATGTATTCCTGAGAGCACCCTCTCTGAACAAACATATGAAGTTTCAATATGCAAAAACTAAACTTATTTTTATAGAAACAAAACAAATTACACTTCATTTGTCATTTAGGTTTTCTGTGACACTTAAGCCCGCTAACCCTGTCCGAAGTATTGTGCTTATTCTATATGTTATCTAAGTAATGTAAGTTTTTGTGAAAGGTTATTGTGTGCTCATAACCAATAATTTATCATTATTATATTAATTAATAATATGTATAATCATTCTTAGAAGTGAATATCATGTCTTTATGAGATGTGCAGTAGTATTATTCTCTAACTTTTGCATTGCAACTTTTAAATACGATGCTCTTTTTTGGAGATAACGCACATTAGATTTGATGCCATAAAATTAGCTAAGCGATTTCCTGCAGTGTTAGCGTCAAATATAACTAGAGACATATGTAGATCATCTCGATTTTAAGTTTTATTCAGACGTTCTAAGGAAAAACTGACAACGGATTCATGATTGGCATTTAAAATATATCGAAGGTACCCAGTTTGATCTATGAATTTGATCAAAAGTTGCTTTTTATATAATAATCGTGGAAATTTGCAATACAATTTTTTTTATTTTAAGTATGGTAAAACACTCACAGCTTCCAAGGGGTATTGCATTCATTTGCACCGATGCGAAATTTTCATTATTTGCATTATATATATGTATATGTAGCAACACACCAATGAGCAAAAGAAATCTTACCCAAAAATTCAATAGGAAATTAAAATAAAAATAAACAAAAATAATATTCAAAAAGAAAAATCCCAGTTCATAAGAAACAACGAACCAAAAGCATGCAATGACAAAGTGAAAGCGACTCAAAAAGCAACATTCGTTTTGACTGAACTTTTTTTTTTCAACACGAGCGTGTTGCAACAATTCAAATGTAATAGCCACCATAACGAAAAAATAAAATACAACAGCATGAGCAACGCACACAGGGCTGCCGAATTGATCCAAAAACGATCAAACGTATTTTTTAATATTTTGAGATGATATTTTTTTTGTTTTTAACACTTTTTTCTGTTTTTAAAACGTTTTAAAATTCAGCCCAAAAGCATGCATATCAACTTTTACATTAGTTTTGCCTGTTGATGTTTGACAACATAAAAAAAATGCTCAAAGATGAAAGATATCTGTCAGATATATTAATAGGTTGTCGAACACATAATCCTGGGAAGCCTTAATATGAAAAATCTAAACGAATATGATTAGCTACATCTTGCTTTTTCGAGGCGGTACATGTTTTCCAAAGACACTGGCAACACTGAACGCATACTGTTATGCGTCACCACGATTACAACTGCAACTCATCTGCAAAAGGCGATAGTCAAATGTCAGAGATCAGCTGCAGTAAAAACACTCAAACAGCAGCAAAAACAGCAAAACAGCTGAACCATAGCAACGTGGCAACAGTGCATTGAAATTTTTATGGTGCTATGAATTTTTGTTGTCGTTGCTGTTGAGCTCATTGTTAATACCGGTACTTATTTTTTGATGTACACATCGCTGCATGGTACGACAATATTGAAAATGAGTGTGGCGAAAAGTGGCACACACCAGCAAAAAGCCAATAGCAACAAGCTTTATTAGTCGCAACAAAGCAAATACACTGTTGAACCTAAGTAAATAAAAATATCGTGTAACAGCAAACGAAAAACTTAAGACAGCAACTTACGATTTGCGCAAACAACAATCAAGTTGTTCGCTTTAGTCTTTCCTTTTGCCGCCACTATTTTTGATATTGATGTAGTACCTACATTCACATGAGAAAATATGTATATGTATGCACATTTGTGTGCTTATACATAAGTATATTTTTACTCTGCTGTGAAGCAACCTATCAAATCACACATAAAAAGTCGGTTTTTTTAATGTTATGATTTTCTTATACTCGTATTACGTAATTTAATATTCATTTTTTTTTTTTTTTTTTTTAATTAATTCAGTAAAAAGCATTTATTTCTTATTACTATTAACTCAATTTAATTGATTAATAATTAATAAGCAACTTCTACGCCGTATGAAATTGTATGAATGTATTTAGATACAAATTTAAAACTATGATGTGGGGCTAATTTTATGCAAATACTTTAAATGTGGCTCTCACAAATGAGTGTACCTTTTCTGAATATCAAACATTGACGTCAAAAGCACCCGAATGTTTTCTTTCTCATGCATCAAGTATTTTATATTCAATTCAAATAAATTTTCTTGACTGTCGCTTTCCAATTTCCGTTTTGGTAACTTTGCTTAAACTTAACAATTTTATTGTAATAATTAAGTAGGTAATTAAAGTTGTTAATGGAAAAACTGTTGTTGTTTTAATTTTTAATTTCAGGAAAAATTAAACTTTTTCTTCACAAATGATTTTTAAATCACACCATTTTAACGCTTCCATTCACTTCACTTAATGACAGAAAATTATGCAAAATTAGCTACTGTTTCAGCTATGAAGTATGTAGCTTAACCCTAACCCAAATAGCCGTTCATTGCAACGCAGCTGCACAACAACAATGAAAGTTGTTTTCAATAAACCCAGATGATTGTGACCACAAAAGGGTTACAAATTTAAGCTCATCTACCTGTCACGTGTGATTTATTACATGGAAAATTTGTTCATTAAATGTAGTTTTCATGTACAATTTTTAAGTTTTTTGTTTGCTTTTAGATTGATGTTACGTTAGTGCAAAGCTTAAACTAAATTTTAATACGAGGGTACACACTTTTTCTAAGTTGATCTAAAAGTTTTGAGAACAAGTTAGCGCACTTTCTGCAAAGACATTGTCATTTTGTAATATTTCATTTAAACGTATTGAATAATATTAAAAGACGAGAAACTGTAAAATTATGATCTAAGAATAGCTGACCACCAGCAATAGCTCGAATTCGAATCAAAGATTCGTCATCAAAAATTATTTGAATCGAAAGACTGACAATTATTATAATAACACTGTGTGCAGTAAAATTGAGGAACATCGATTGATGTTATTTCAGTCTAATTTGGGGTCGCTGAGCTCGAATTGGTCAGAGTTTGGCTTACACGTCAGCGTTTCGAGATAACGATAAATTAATCTGGGTTTGACACGGTTACAAGCGCTTCTCCACAACTCTTTTTATTTGAAGTCTGAGAGGTTTGGTCTCTGAGACAAATTTGTCCTCATATCATATTTATAGAAAATATTACTAAAATGCTACATAGGGACACGCTGCATTTGCATTGCTATCAAAAAAAGTTCACAATCACTATATATTATCAATAAAATTGGTTCATCGTTAACTAAAAGTCGATTTGGTGATTGATAACTTCAAAACTATCTCTTAATTACAATCAACTTACCTTATTGACCTGCTGCAGGGTTTCCAACATTAATTCTTTCTCAAGCACCGAGTCCAAAGCTTGCACTTGATCACATGATGCCTTCGCTTGCAAATACGAAGAGGCCAAAATGAACGATCCCAAAATAAAGGAGGAAACAATGATGGTGAATGCAGTAATCTTGGCGATTTTTACTGAACTCGATTGACGTTTGTAGGCCTTGAGTAAAAAATTAAAAATAAAAAACTTTATAAATAAAACGCAATTGCACAGAAATTAAACAAAATCATTAAAATAAATGGAAATAAAATTTAATTAGAAAATAAAATAAAACAATAAAAGTGCAATCTCAGCCATTAACGCTACAGTCAAGCTTTGGTGACTACGATAAACTTGAATGCTATAATTTGTCATTGCGAATGTCACGATGTCTTGACGTGACCTTGTAAAGTACAGAGTCAGCTGCGACTCTTCACTTAAGGTTGATGATATTTCAGCTGATGATGGTGCATTAATTTTGCTGATTTAACAAATGAAACTTGGCTAATAGCAATGTTAAAGATAAAGAAGTTCTATGCATTTCATAGACTAAGTAAGTAAGTAAAAGAAACAACAAAAAATTGTGATATCGCATAAAAGTTACTGCAACGTGATGAAAAGCATGTGCAAGAGAAAATGAAGTCAATATGCTGTCACTCACATATGTGAGCATGGCGACAAGTGAGCAAGCGTTCTTTCAACCCAAGTAGTGGTCAAAACAAAATTTCACAATATATTTTTAAGCAATTCAGAAATGATAATATTTACTGACAAATGTAATCTGTTTATCAAAACTGGTATAAGAAATATATCAAACGAAGAATAATGAAACTTTCTAGAACTTAAATTTTGACCACAAATAATGGAAAAGTATAGATAGATTTTTATCAAAATTTTTAAAGAGTGCTACTGTTAAAACTTATACGAGACCTTTTATTAAAAAAAAGAACAATCGCGAAACTATTGCTGACAATTTTAGTTTTTCCGACATATTACCATTTTCGTTAGTAAAAAAGTTTATGAAATGAAATTAAATATATTGAGTATAAATAAACTTTTGTTGATATAAAATGATCTACGGAATAAGGGAAATGACAACTGAAGAAGGAGTTTACTTACTAGTAAAAAAAAACACCAAAACCAAAATAAAGAGCAGCTGTTGCTTCGCAAGATAATCTTATAGTCCAATGATTCATTTGTAAAAAAGTTTTTGAACATAGACAGACTACATACAGACTACAACAATTTTTATGAGAAGAGGACAGGGTTTAAAACTTTAGATAGCATGGACTGAAAAAAAGACAAGAAGAAAAAATGCACATGAAAAATAAAAAAAAAGTATTTTGAAACGGCTGAAATGGTATAAAGCTAAATATTTTATGCCAAAAATAATCGGTTATCGCTTTAAGGGGTTATAACCAGTTAAATTGTCGGAAAAATGCGATTCTTTAAGAACTATTTTTGGAAAGGAGCTTACATTTATTTGAAAAAATCTTTTTTCAATTGATTAAGCTAATATTCTAGTTTATATCTCCCATATCCGAGAGCATCTCCAAAAAAAAGTATTTTGCGGTGATCACGATATCTCTGAACTGGTTATGTAAAATAAAAAATATTGAAGATATAGTTAATATATAGTAAAATCAAGTCCTTAATCGTCGAAATAAGCGAAATATAAAATTTGAACAACATTGCGGCTTTTCAAATAAATTTTTTCATTTTCGACCCAAAATTTTGGTTGAATCACCATAAAATATTTTTAAGGTATTCTCAAGAATATTTACTGCACGGAAATGCTTAAAAAAAAAATAAATTTTTTTTAAATTCTAACTGGGCACAACCCCCTGAGCATAATTTTAAAACCTCTCTCTAGAATTTTCGAAAAAAAATTTACAACCCCACACTAAGGTGTTTAAAAAAAAAATAAACTTTTCCATGAAAATAATTATAGAAGGTCATTATTTTTGCTTAAAGTGAAGAAAACAACAGCATTTATAGATATGAGGCCATGAATATTGGTATTTTTTCGACATTTTTATCCTCCTGAAGCCGTGAGTTAAACTGCTCAAACTGAAATAGTTTCAGGCACCGGCTTTAAAAGTCACAAATCAGCATTAAATCAATTTTTTCCGTAACCATAAGTACTTTAATAGAAACCAGAAACGAAAGTTTCATATGTATCAAGATAATCAAATATATGCGATATACACAGTGCGAACATTTTCTACCCAGACTTTGTATCTTCCACCTGTGTTTTGAAAACTTATTATATATTCTTTCAACGCGCTCTAGTTGACACTCTGCATGACAGCCCAAAAGAAATTGTTTCGGCAAATCAAAATGAAGCAACGCACTATCATAAAATTCCAAAGTGAATCAGGCCTATATTCCACAAAAAAATTGTACGAGTTGTTATAAGAAACTTATGACAAGCAGTTGAAGACGATGACCGAAAAACCCAAAAAAAAAAGCACGTCAATACCCTCTAAAAACAAAGCAATACTGATCACCTTCGACGATAGCAAGTATTTGGTACACGACCTTCCAAGTGGTGTAATAGTAATGGCAGTTTTCTACCTTCAAGTTCTTCGGCGTCTGGTTCCAAAAATTCCACGTATGCCAATGCCATTTTGATACGTCAATTTCCAGCGAACCTAATTCAGCGTCGTGCGACTTCTTTTTAATCCCAAAACTGAAATTGGTCTCATCAATACAGCGGTGACGTGACAACTGAAGGCAGTACCGATCAGTGATGGCATTTGGGTTTTGTTAATTTGTCTTAAACACCCAATTTTCCTAAAACGTACGAAATTGTTCTAAAATTTACTATCAAAAAAAAAAAAGGTCCTCACTTTTCCCATCCCAAAAACCCTACCAAAATTAGATGTATTTCACATTAAAATAATTACAAAATCTACACATTGCGCGATTATTTTCATTTACTAAAAATAAAACAAAAAAATCGTAATTAATATAATACTGTAATTACATATATTATATACAAGTAGTTACTATAAATCTACGCATTCTGGTTATTTTCATTACTAAAAAAAACAAAAAAAAAAAGGTAAATATTATAAATTGTCCAAATGTACCGAAAATGTACTGAAAATGTGCTAAAAATTTGGCGAATGTACTGAAAATGCCCCAAATGTACCGAATGTACTGAAAACTTGTCGAATGTACTGACAACGATTTTTCAGGACGCAAATGTACCGAAAAAAGTACAAATGTACCGGAAATGCCATCACTGGTACCGATTGAGGACATGTTCCATTCGTTTCAATCAATTTTAAGTCGCTGTCTACTGTTTCTAAACACATAGTGTGAAGAATTTTGAAAAATATTTAATTTTTTGGATTTTATGAGGAAAGTTTGAGTGGAAAATTATCGCATTGTGTACGTATGTGTTCATGCGGAAAATTAAAGATGTGTATCTGGCACTATTTCTAATTCTCTTGTTTGAAAAATAGTTTTTAGTGTTTTAATGTTTCTTTGGAGTATATTGACCGTATTCGTGCGTGATGAGTCTCAAGGTTAAAATATATGACTCGTTCCATTTTTTCACAGCAGCTGCTCTTATCATGAGAACTCATTTTGATTTTTCAAGTACATTTTTGAGCAGAAGGTCATTACAATAAAAAAGAGATTGACAGTAAGAACGAACTATCTATCTATATCGAAGTTTTTTGTCGAACTGTAATAATGAATTAACTCAGAATGGAGTTTGCATTCAGCAAAGCTTATCGCCAATACTAATTTTGCCTTACATGCACTGCACTCGTGACTTCTTTGCATATGAAAGTGTGTGTATTGTGTTCATTTGTAAGCTGAATTTATTATCGGCTATCGATTTGACTCACTTCAGTGCTGGCTAAACATGTTGTAGATTGTATGTATGTATGTAGGTGCTGCACTAGCCAAACATAAATTAGCAATTTTATGCAAGTTCTTCAGGCAATAAACAGGAACTTGATTTTTCTTAAGTTGTGCAAACAGCTCGTAAGTTCTTATGCTAATTGCCAGATTTTAATTTTACACACAAATAAACGAGAAAAATTAGCGAAAGGCCATGAACATATAAGGCTCAGCCGTTGAAGAGCTGACGAAATGGATAATAGACAACCTAAAAGAATTAAAAAAAATGCTTAACATCGTAACAAGTGAAATTTTTGCATTGATTTTTATTATCTGTATTTAATATATTTTGAACACCTAGAATAGATCCAAGTAAGCAAACAAAAAACATTAAGTCATTGCAGTTTTTGCTTTTTTGATTCGTTAGAGAGCATGGGAAAAATATTCATTGAAAATGAGATATATCTTAACTTTCTTCATGCGAATTTTAATTTTCAAGATGCACTTTCCTCTCCAGAAAGTAGTGAAATTTTAATTGCTTAATTAAACCCTCAAAACCATTTGGGAATTCATAAAAATTAAAATATATATAATGCAATTTTAAGAAATAGAAAGCATCAGATTTATAAATACGGTATATTAGCATGCAGGCACACTTTGAAATCAAAGAAAAGGGTAATATGGGGCAAAATACATGCGCAAATACTCTTTCGCGCTGTATTTCTCATAGCAAACTGCAAAAGCACTCTTTGAAAAATAACTATTTTAATGTAAAAAAACCTCAGCTTTCGATTAAAAGCATTAAAAAAAATATTAAAAATACCGTTTTTGAGATATAACACGTTTTGTGATTTTTCACCAGGAAAATGGAAAATTTCGGAAAATCTGACAAAACCATTTGAGGAAAAAATACATCGAAATGATGTGTCGGAAAATTTTTTTAGGTTCATTTATGTACCACCAGCACGAGTTGAAAACAACAGAATTTAGCGCTCGGGCACCGCGCTAATACATTTGACGTATTTCTCCCCATATCTTTATTTTGTAATCTGAATGCTATGCCATCGAAATTTCCGAATGGCATTCTAAATGTCCACCTTATTGCAAAGTTATAACGAAATGAATAAATATTTAGTTCATTTGGCTTGGAATACCTTAAAAGGGACCAAAACTTGTAGTAAACGATATTTTCTCATCATTAAGATTTGATATTTATATGTTCAAAATTCAACAGAGAATAGTCGTTTTCAAAGACCATTTGATTAGAACAACTATATGAAACAGAAAACACGACTTCTAAGCATTATCCAATTGAACTCTTCTTCACAAAAAATGTTCTTAATTGGAATATAGTGATTTTAGTAGATTAGATTTAGTAGATATTTGTAGCCGTTGGCAAAGATTGCTGATCAAAGGTCTTACAATCATAGACAAAAATCAGTCGAAAAAATTGCATTTTCGGAAATTTGATTGAAAAAGGATTGCGATAATTTTTTTAATTCTGTTGAACAAATATCAGTTCTTTCAACATCTAATAATAGATATCACTTGCAAACTTTAGTCCGTAGCTAACATATTAAGGTGAAAATAGTTAAAATCAAAAAATTTCTCCTTAGCAATAAGACAAATAGATATTGGTAATACAAATGAAATTAGCAATATATCATGAAAAATATTTTTTATTGGAAAAGAGCTCTAACAGCAATATTCTACTTTTATGTCAAATTAAATTGATTGTGATCAAAATTCAACCTTACGCAAACCAAATTCAATTATCCATAAAATTGTTTGATTTGATTTTAAAACATTTTTTTTTTCATTTTTCCTATTACGTAAGGGCCTCTGGAATCACAACTCACATTTTTGAGAATATCCCAATATAATTAATAACTTGTTCAAATCTATTTTCTGAAAGTATTATGTAATTTGGAATGATGCTATTTTTAGTCCTTGGGAACATTTTATTTTAGGTCCCATCAAATGATGGGAAGACATTTATGTATATATACATAACTAATTGAAAAATAACAAATAGGTGTAATTAACTCCTTCTCGAAAGTTGACAAAGATATGGGTTATGACTTCAGAATTATGAAGTATACATATGACTTATATTTGCTCCTTTTGTTTTTGAAAAAAAAAAAAATTACGAAAAAAGTTTTTTGCGTATTCAAGTTTGTTGCTTAGCTTCAAGATATAGTTTTTTCCAAGCTTCTGTGTTTATTCAAGAGCATTGTTGTTAGCATTTTGCTATTTTTCGTATAAAAATGAGTTATTTATCTTAATCATTATAATAATATCCATTACAAGACTATTGACTTCTTTTAGCAAAGTGTTAATTAAATTTTGTTAAGTTCAAATGCGACTTAAAACATATTGTTGTTCCACTGTAACACAGTCACATTTTCGTAAGCAAATTGCACCGCTTTTCTTAATTTTTAGAAACTATTGAAAATGTGCGATTTGCAACTCAACTACAATTGTACTAAGCCCAAAAAATAAATTTCGTCGTATTTTATTTGAGAAAGTTTCAAAACCAAAATAAATTTTACTCTTATCTTCCGATTGAAAAAAGCTATAATTTCGAAATTTTTTTTTAACTTAGCTCTATTGCGGAGTAGTACAGTTTTTGACGAAATACAAAAAAAAAAAGAAGGATTAATTAATAAGTGCCAGAAATGGTTTAAGTGCAGAGTGATGTAGAAATTTTAGCTATATAAAAGTGTAAGTGTGCTGCTGTGGTGGGTTAAATTATATTAAAAAACAAAAGACTTAAGAGACAAACCTGATGATTGAAGTTAAACAATCCCAGCTGCAAGAAAACATTTTTGTTGGTTTGTAATTCATTTGTTTGCATTATAACAGTTAATAGGTAGATAGATAGGTAAGGTTCGTATGTAGGTCGTATAGTCGTTTGGTGGTAGTTATGGTGTGGGATGGTGTAGCAAAGTGAAGAAATAAGTAATAAAAGCACAAAAAAAGAAAAAATGTTAAAAGTTAACAAATACAAAATGCATTTTTTTGATGAAAAAATATATGAGTAATATTTGAACAAATATTTATATGAAGGTAAAAGTTTTTATGAAAAATTTTAACTGAGCAGACTGTAGGGTTCGAGCCCTATTTTTACAGGAAAGTTGTAATTTTTGATAAGTTCCTGTTAACTGCAAAATTGTATTCAATCAATCCAAAAAAACAACAAAATCCTTAAAAGAAAAAGTTATTTAAGTAGCTGGTCATTCGTCCGGACCGCTCATATAGTTTAAAAAAATTTAAAGTTCCCAAACTTGACCGTACCCACGTATATGAAAAATCCTTCGCCGCGACTGTTTCTTCACCGTTTTCTCTAGCAACAAATAAAGTCAGCTATCTAAGGCTATTTCAAATTAATTCAATTTGCACATGCTACTTTCAGTACTTTTGTTTTAGTTCTCTTAATGAAATACAGCAACTTTATTTATTTTTTTTATTAAGGAATAGTTTGAAATGAAGCAAAGCATGCAGCGCCGTTAGAGAATTTCTGATTTGCTAAACAGAATAGAACAGTGGCTTATGACAGTGAAATATTACAGAGTTCATACATATATGTATATGTATTCAAGTATCAGGTTTCAGTTATAAAAAGCAGCTTCTGCAACTATATATTCTCGTTACATAGAATTTTAATTTAAAAAGATAACAATACATTCTAAACGAATAATTAATTATAACAATTATAACTCTTACGTTATTAGTTTGAATATATGAAGAGCTGAGATTGAAAACCCGCCAAGTCCAAAAAATGAAAATGTGTGATATTAATTTATTGTAGGAGAAACATATGTTTATAAAAATTTAATTTTATATTTAGAACGGTCCTTAAATTATAAATTACTTATCAGAGTTTTTACAAAATTTCCAACCATTAACAAATTATTTTTTCATATTGTAGATAATAATCGGACAAAAATTGTAAAGTATGAAATGTGCCAATAATATTAGTGATATGGCTATTATGATCGAAAATAGGTAAAAAAAATCCTTGATTTTCGTTTTTTTTTTTAATTTTGACTTTGAAGTCTTATATCTGGAATCAATTAAATGGGTAAGAAAAAGCTAGCCCTTCTATCTTATAGAGAATTTCATTAATAAAATTTTAGGGACACGCAAGTGTCTATAAAAAAGTAAAAATTTATGAAACTAGAGGATTTGAATAACTTCAATGCAAAAACCATTTTTCTTATAAAGGCACTTTATTTTTCAAATCGATTAAGGCAGATCCCATCAATGTCATCGATTTGCTTAAATTTTTCAAGGCTTATTCTATGCTCAATTTTAAGAGACCAACATTTTTTTATTTTGTTGAAAAATCACATTTATCAAAGTTATCATCGTTTGAGCTTTATATATTAAAATTACAAATATATAAGTTTTTGAAAAGACTTTTTTTAAAATTGTCGGCATTTACTTAATAAATAATGGGATTTCATAATGAATTTTTAAACTCTTCATAATTTGATGGATTTTATGAAAAAGTGACGTTTAATGCAAAATAAATTGTTTTGTAGAAGATATTGTTCATATCGTAAGCCAGAGACATTTTCTTCAAATCAAAAAATTGAAAAATTTATTTTCCACTACCCGTTATCTTTTCATAAAAACCATAGAAGTTATGAAGACTTTAAAACTTAAGAACAAACTTTCAGGCGGATGGCAATATTGGATTCGGAAAAGAATTTAAACGTTCGTTCGTGGTATTAGGGGATAACATTCCACCACTATTAGAGATCTTTCCAGTCAGAAGTCGTACTTCGATTCACCCACGCTTATGATATGTGATATGCTCCTCAAAATTTATAATGATAATTCCCGTTGACGGATATTGTCAGATTCTAAATGTGATCAAAGAGTCATTAATCGAAACGAATTATAATGTTTTTGTTTTCTAAATTTTGCAATTAACGTTAAATGAATGATGTAATATCCGAAAGTATGGCCAAAAGCTAGAGATCAGAAAATGTTAATTGCATTGTTAACAGTGGTTGGGGGGCTTATGGAGCTTAAATTTTTTTAAAAAAAATTAAAGTGTCTCCATTTCCGATAACAATTATTTTTCACTGTAATAAATCAGTAAACTATTAATGGCGCAGCTAAAAATTGAAACCGGATTGTCAAGCAAAGTAGATCCCCCCAACACACATGCGACAAAAACAACAATAAAAATATATAAAAATTAACTTAAATTTATGGATGAGGAAAACCACATTTGCTTAGTGTGGGTATAATAAATAAATTTTAGCGATGCTACGTCAAAATTTGTTATTGTCAATGATATGCAAATTGCTCGACCAAATAGAAACTTTTTTAAATTAATATGTGCGTGTGTGTATAAATATATATATCTGCATGTATGTATGCATGCAATATAATTATATTTAAGAAATAATGATTTCTGTGATAAGTAAGCTAAAGTTGCTGGAAGAGCTTTTTTTTCAAAATATATGGAAATAAAAAAATATTTTGTGAAAATTACAATAATTGTAAAAGAATTTGATTTGTGGGAAGCTGGGCTGATTTGCCTTTCCTTCTTTATGTATTAGATGAAGCAAAATTTTATAAGTAAGGACTAAGAGTCCACCACCTTATGGTGCCACCAACAAAAATGGAAATTAATACCAAGAAGTCCATATTTATTACCATCTGGATGGTTTTCTTTACTCTGGGTTCAGACACAGTGTAAAAATTACCTGATAAATGTATATAATTCAGATCAATTCTCTCATCTGTTCATTCTCAAATTTGTTCAAAATTATTTCCCACTAAGTAAATGAGACTTTCACACAACGAAACAGTGCACAGTCGGAAAGATGATCCTCAAAAAAAACACAAAAGTGTTTAATTTACTTTCAAATTGTGGCTACATAGCCCAAAAAACCTCAACTTTCAACACTTTTCTCGAGCTAAATATCAAAACAATAATAAAATCTTTTCTAAACCATTTTTAAGAGCTACCAAATCGGTATGCACACGCCACAACACTAAGCTTTGATTAAGCTGTTACCCAAGGATTGGGCCATCACAAATATTTGTTGTTCAGTATCGTGGTCACAAGTTGTGCATGGGAAATTTGAGAGGTTGAAAATGCAACTGCGTATTATAGACAACTATACCTACCTAACTATGAGACCTGAACGGACTTTCAAAGTCAGTGGCGTACCGTGGACATTTGGCACCCGGAGAAGACAAATAATTTGCCGCCCCCTAAATACCAAACTTTTTTCCTTCTTCACCCATAAATTTTATTACTAAATAAAAATCAGATCATCACTTCTCACATTCCGAAAACGCTGGCAAAATGAGTTAATTTTCACCAAATTAACGGACGATCCACCTAGGTACCATTATGCACATATTACTAGAATCACATTATTACATAAAAATACGAAATTTCCTTTGAGGCTGAAATGTTCATGGAATTTTTTGGTCTAATTGAACCGCCCAATGTTAATATATAAAATATATTGCAGTTGTTGTTGATTTCGATGACGTTGATGATTACTTAAAATTGCAATTACTTTGTACTGCCATTGCTGGTGTTGCTCATTTTGTGTTTCTTGCTAGATGCCTCAATTCTGTGCTGCCCGATTGCATGCAATTTATATTCAATAAATGTGCATTGAATACAACAGTAACTTTTCTAATTTACAATAAATTATCCGAAAGGTTGAACATTTCGAAAACTGACAGATGATGGCATAGCATATTGAATACAAGATCTACAAAAGTTTGTGACGCTAAAAGAAAATGTCTTATTCCTTTTGACTGGATTCGAAATATACAGAGCACATGATTGAGTTTTTTTTATTTTTAGGGTTTTCAAGATAACTAAAATGCTCTTTGTGCAATTACCCCTTTACACTTTAGCAAAGATATTACCCACTGCTCTTGGCTCACAAGAAGTAAATGCAGATATTCTAACAATAACTAAGAGTCATATTTGCATTGCGAAAACCAATTCGTTTTGAGTTTTAAGTTAATAATTTTTTTTCAAATTTTTACTATGCGGCACCACAAAGTACATTTTCCCTTCACTATCCGTGAGTACCTACCAAACCAATAGATATTTCATTCGCTCTCGAACGTCATGACTTTACCATCTGAATTTGAAAGCCGTGCAACATGGCGCACAGTTCCGTTGGTTACCAACAATGGAGAACGTACTTGGCATTTTGAAACCAACAAATGAAAAACGAACGGATACTAACCACAAGATTCAATTACAAAATCTGTAGAGTCTGTGGATACCTCAGAAAATGTTTATAATTATGACGATGATGATGATGGTGGCGGTTGCAAGCCTGCCAGTAACCAGTAACGAGCAAAAAGCAGCAACAGTGGCAAACAGCAACACAATAACCCAGTTCTCTTCGACAGTTGAAGAAACAACAAAGAAACAATTGCCACATGAAACCAAAACGAGCTCCACAAGTGTTGGTGCGGGTAGAGCAGGAGTGCAAATAGAAGGAGCGGGGGGAGAAAAGTTGCATTTGTACCGCAAACTCAGTTTCTTTGAAGGCAGATGGCATTTAAGAAACAATTAATGACAAAACAGATACACAGTACAAAGTGCACAAGGTGTTTCTACTTAATGTTTAATTATGCGAGTTGATGTGTTTTGTGGGCTGAATAAAACTATTGAACAAGACAATAATTTAAAAATTTTCATTTTATAAAATAAACTTTTTTGTATTAGGAAAAAATAACTGAAGCTTTGAAACAGGCAGAAACATTCCTGAGTACTAAGTTTGTACGATTTGTAGTTAATGTTTAATGTGTCTCAGTACTATGCCTTCAAGGCCTTAAGTGTGGAATGTATTGTCGTTTACTTACCGGTGGTGCCTCACTAGCGGTGCTGTACACCTCACTGGCAGCATAATCGGGCTTCATTTGTACGGTAGTCATTGAGACGTTATCCTTTTCGGTCATCTAACTGTAAGTCCAAAATAATCCTGGAGATTTCGAATTTTGGTTGCCCCAAAATCTGCAGCACAGAAAGTACACAATTATTTTATATTGATTTTCTTTTCTGAGTTCAAACTTTAGCACTTTCACAGTTCAGTTAAACACAAAAGCAGAATTTTATTTTGAGTAAAAATCACAAGCAGAATACAACAAGAAATAACAAGTTAAAATTATCACAGCTCAAAGCTCTGAAAATAAATTGGTTAGTTCACAAACAAAGTATCTCAGATTTTTGGTCAAATTTTTTATACAAATTTTTGCCAGACCAAAAAACAAAAGTAAAAGGAGTTTTTTTGATATCTTGATATTTTTTTACAGCTGTTGTTGCTCTGATCTGTAGCTCAGAGTTGTTGTTTTGGGGTGAAAACACGTCTTCTTAGTTCGACTGCCACACGACGTCTGAAGTAGTAAGCACAGTTGGTAAGAGATTTTTCTACCAGATTTGATGGATTTTTTGTGCACAAACGTTTTTGTGGTTTTTCGCTGCCGCTGCTGCTAATGATGTTTTGTTATTTTCCGAAGTGTGTGAAAAAGCAAAAAGTAAACTAAGTAACAAAACAATTATAAAATTCAAAAATAAAAATAAATACAACGGCAACAAAACAAAATAAATGTATTTAATTTTTAAGCTGCAAGAAAGAGATAGCGTGGCTAAACGTAAATCTAAGCTTTCAGCTTGAGCGCCGCTCGATGCCGATCGCAAATTGCTTACGGAAAAAGGTTGTTATTTTCTGCGGCAGCAGCTTCAGCAACGACACGGCGATATATCATAACAGAGATACTAACTCACATACATTTACATAGCATGAACACTAGAACTATACCCAGCAAACATTTTCAATCGTGCGAGAGAGTCGCATGCAATTGCCCAGGCGATTGCTAACATCGCGCGTGCGAGAGCTCATATTCGAATGTCAACGGAAAGAAAGAAACAGAAATTCAAACGATTATTGTTGACTAGGAACAGACTAACAACTTTTGCAACGTTCTTTGCTGCTAACATTTGATGCCTCAATTTAGTTCTCCTCGAAGAGCAACTAAATCAGGCGGCAGATGGCAGATTCAGTAATATTCCAACTGTTAGCTGGGTAGTGGAGCACACTCAAGTACATACATACAAATGAACAAACAGCCATCGCTCCAAAAGGTACCTTTTTAAATGAATCTACATTAGCTTACTGCTGCCGTTTGTTTATTTGATCATCGTACCAGTAACGCAGCTACACAACAGTGGGGCAAAAAAATCTAAACAAAACTATAAACTTTTAAGTTTATTACTAAAGCAAGTTACATTAAAATGTATTCACTTAAATGGTTGACAATGCACCCTGAAATAAATCAACCTACTGTATGATTTTCATGACGCCAAACTCTTAACTCTTGACTTTTCTAGAATTTATTGAAACGAACAACAGACATTATATAAATATTTTAGGTCTGGTTTAGCTTTCAAGATATACGACAAGTGATTTAGAAAGATTATCAAGTTTTACAAAAGTTAAGAGTCAAAATTTGTTATCCTGAAAGTATGGAAAGTACGCCTTAATTCATATGTGCAAAGTTTCTTAAACTACTTAGGTTGTGAATATTTCAAACAGAATTTATGGAAACGTATCTCTATTTGGCAGAAACACTATTTGCCAAAAGCAATTAAACTTAAGAGCAACTAACTTAAGAGAAACCATTGGGTTTTTTTAAGTAAATTTTTGTCTAAACTACAAATTTTATATTTAAGGTTTTTGGCTTGTTAATTTTTAAAAGTGCAAGCTATAGGCATATATTTTTTTGATACTAAAATTTAATATTTATTGTAAGTAAAAACATCGTTCTTTCATTATCTTATGATTCCAAATTCTGAAGAAAAATACATTATATGTATATGGGATTCAGCTTAGCTAAAGTAATTGTTTTTGCACGCGCGTATACACTTGAACCAGCAATAGAATACTGCGATTTTAATGCTATCAAAAATGCAATCAAATGCTCTTATTTACTTCTATATACAGTTTGCAAGTACAAGTTTATCGATCAACAAAAATGTTCGCGAAATCTGAGTAATGCATCGTAACATAAGAAACCATAAAAATTTTAATCCGGACAAATCGTTTAACGATGTAATGTCCATTCATCTAGTCTTGCAAAACTTTTTTGGCAGAGAGCGTGTCTTTACCAATCATGATGAAACTTTAGAAGATGATTCTGGCCTAATAACTATTTATTTATTTCAAAAAAATTTGTATTTCGTCAATAGTTAGTTAAAAAAACGTAAAATGAATCAAAATACGTCACTGAGAAGAAGTCTTAAAAATTTTTTTTTTTTCATTGGGGTAAAGTTTTTATTAGTATTTTGTACATTAGGGATTTCATAAGGTGTTATATGATTTGAAAATATGACATATGTATGTGTGTGTACCCTACCCCTGTAAGATCGATGCGTCACTCTAAAAACTCAAAAAACATCAATTGCAAAGATGTATTGTTATGTTATGTGATCATACCAATAGCAACCAACAGCAAGATTTTTACAACTATTGTGACATGAAACATATACGACATATTATAACACCTAGTGAATTCCCTAATTACCGTTTGCCTCAAATTCCTCTTGTACCATCTCCTACAATAATAGAATGGAATGCTGTGCTATTTTCTATACACTGAGAAAAGGGTTTGATTGAATATAGCAAATTACATTTGATATAGAACAATTATATATTTATTTGAGTTAAACATCAAATTACATGCGTTTTATGAATGAATTTTTCAATGGGGGGGATTATTATTCAGATTGCAAAAGCATCAAACTTACAATCTCTGGTAAATATCGTCTAACTTAAATTTTGAATGAATTTTCAACTTTATGGTTTGATTTGCTTATTTTTTGAACTTTCCATACATATCTTCAATTCCAACATATGGGCAATCGTAACCCAAGGAGCGCATAGAGGGTTAAGCCTAAAATACACCAAATACCACAAAAATACATTCACTTTAAAAACGCAAACCGAAATTTTATTTAATATTGCGTACAAAAATTAGTTTGCATATGTATACGTTTATGCATATCTACATGAGCTGAAGGTTGCGTATTCGCCATCGCAACATGCACCAAAAAGACAAGAGTACACCAACCTGCAGACAACAATCGAATTATGTGCATTTGCAACTTCAAACCCAGTGTTCTCTAACTATTTGAATACCGGCTGCTATAGCTACAACTGCGCTCGTCCCCATAAAATGCACAGTTTTATTGGATATGGAGATACTCGTAGTTCGTAAGTATTCAATGTTGTGCCGGCTTTTTAATAAGTTTAGGGAATTTTTGATTTCGTTTTCGTAAAGCAAGAAAAATCTAATGTGCGTAAACTAAATAAGTGTTCTATTTTAATGTTCGAGTTTTTTTCAATTTCCTTACACATCCAGTTTGTAAAATATCATCGCCATTTCTTTGTGTTCATCACTATTACTTCAGAACGGTAATGACCAAATTCGAACAGCAAAAAGCTTTTCAAAGGATATTAAGTTCTCAGAGCATTGCCGCACGTTGGTCTTGAACGCAAAAAAAAGAAAGAATCGGCTTATGGGAGTCGTTTCCTGAACGCTCTGATAATAAAAAACAACACCGACTACCGTGGCGAGTGACTTGAAAAAAAGAGACACTGTAAGGAATAAGCTTTGTGAATACGAAACCAGGAGAATAGTTTGATAGTTGGGCACGCCAACCTCAACGGTAACAGGCTACTACAAAACAAAGTACAATTAGCATTATTTTAGAGGTTAGGGGCCGTCCATTAATTACGTCAGCAAAATCTAACCAAATTTCACCAAGGAGAAGGGGGGGTTAATGAGGCCGCTGTAGAAAAGGCGAGTGTATAAGATTACAGGATAAGATTTACGGGAATTATAGTAATGCATTTTGGTAAAACTAATTAATTGCCTTGCCAAAGCCTGTCCCGATGCCCGAAAATGCCCGAATTTTAGCCAATTTTGTTGTATTAATTAAAACTGTATAATATACAACAAATTTTTTTTTCATCCAAAAAATACTAAAACAAAAAGCCAAAACTTAACGATGCTTTCTAGCGGCCATATCGCCAACTAAACTTTTAAAATTTTATTTTTTATTCTTAGATTTCTTCAATTACCTATAATTTGAAAAACTAAATTTTTTCTTGGTAGCGGAAACATCCAATTTGTATGTTATATGTTCGTATGTATGTCAAACTTTGCGACTGTTGCTGTAGATCTTCTTCACTTGTGGTTCTTTTTAACCCTTTGATATGAACTTCACAAGCTGCAACTTATTTGTCAATTACTGATTTGTGGCATTATGCAAGTTTTTGTTTAAATTTTCTTTGTATACCTATTTGTAATGAGATGGCATTTGCGTTTTGCGAAAATGTACTGAATTGAGACTTGAAATGTACTTTTTAGAGGCCGAATGTACTTTCTTGGCGTGAACATCCAATTTTACTAAAATGTACGAAATTTTTGTAAAATTTTCTCAATAACTAAAAAATAAAAAATAGGTCCTCACTTTTGGCATCTCAAAAATTCTATTATTTTATATCTTCACATTGCAATTATTTTCATTTAATTAAACCGAAAACAGGTAATTATTATAAATTGTTCAAATGTACCGAAAATGTACTGAAAATGAGCTGAAAATTCGCCGAATGTACTAAAAATGCGGCAAATGTACCGAATGTACTGAATACTTGTTAAATGTACTGACGACGGTTTTTCAGGACGCAAATGTACCGAAAAAAGTACAAATGTACCGAAAATGCCATCACTGATGTACATAAATATGCATAAGGCTACGGTCATTACGTTTATTTTCGCCCCATCTATATGGTTGGAATAATTTTTTTTCCTTTTCTCCTCATCAAATATGTTTTCTTTTTCGATTTATTTTTTAAATTTATTGCTTTTAATAGAGATCAAAAGAAAAGGTCGACCCATTCAAAACTCTTGCAACACCTTTAAACGTCCACCAGTGGGAGCTGCCATCAGACACAGTGCTCACCTCAACGCATTTTTATTGGTGGTACTAATAAACATCTCCAAAGAGTTTCACACAAGGAATCATTTTTCGATTTAATGAGCTGCTTTTTCTTTATTTTAAGGTTTTAAAACCTGTTTTAGTCATAAGTAAGGTTTTTATTTCTAATATTCGTTCAATAGCTGTGTAGGTACGTACATATGTATGTCTTATGACCTCACAAATGTACGTTTCAGTCAAATTGTTTAAAAACACGAAATGCAACAATTAATTGAACCATGTCAACTTTGAAAAACTTAAAATATTAAAAAAGACACGAAAACCATCCGAAACAAAATGCATAATCTTCATTAGATTATGTTATTAAATAATGCTGCCAAATTACAACCACAATTATTATGTAATCTGGCGCTGGTAGTGCTGCCAACTTAGCCGTAGCTTACAAGAGGTTTACAAACAAAAATAAATTCAGCTTAATTAAGACACCGAAATTGCCGCATAGTTTCATATTTTCTTTATTTTTTTTTGTATTTTATTTTAATTCATTTGTTGCTTATTTTTGTTTTGATTTTAGTTTTCGTTGCTTATGTCTGCAAATGAGGCGAATATAATAATATAACAACGACAACAACAGCGAACCAACGATTATTTAATACAGACTTAAGTGTTCCCTTTGATTGGATATGTACCTTTTATAATAATAACAACAAATGGTGAACAATGTAACCCAATCTGTTATCTAAGTTATATCAATGAAAGCACAGGTAAGTGACAGCGTGGAATAAAATAACTCTCATGACCAACCTTCTGACATGAAATGTTAAAAGTAGCTGTGGTTATAGAAGACCTTACTGCCCGAAACTCTCTTTCCACATCTCCAGGTGCACCACTTTGCCAAGCGGTTGCTAAAACCTATTATGGGCAGTGTATTTAGAATCACCTCAGTTACAGAATATTTTTACAATAGCAGCTAGTCAATAATTTCTTACATATTAATAAATATGAAAAATTTTTCAATAGCGAAATTCGAAATCAAAAATGATTCTAACCCTTAAAATACGGCATCCAAAGTAGACACATATTAGTACATATTAGTATAATCTATTAGTCAAACTTTTTAAAAATAGTTTAAGTTTTAAGGGCCTTATAATACCGCTAGCACTAACCATTTAACGAAGATTAGCACTTAATGGTAAGTACACACATATGCAGCAACATGGTGTCAATTAAGCTTTGAAGTTCAAGTATAGACATTTTCGCTTGAACTGCTCTTTGGAGTTCCAATACCGTATAAAACTGGCTCCTATTTTTGAACATGTTGACTTACTGATTTCTAATTTTGTTTCCAATTTCACGCTGTGCACATGAGAAAGTACCGTAACATATTTTCAGTGTTTCTTAAGTCTAAACAAGTATATAAGGAAAAAATTCAGGACCACTGCGTAAGTTAAGCTTTACTTTTTCTTATTTAATCCTTTGCTGTTTTCTCTATATTCACCTATTAGCTAATGTCAATGCTACATTATACCACAATGCATGATTATACCATATAAAAAAATGAGAATGTATCTTAAAACAAAATATAAAAAAAAATTTAATTTTTGGTCAAAAATTATCAAAACTAAGGTTTTTTTTATATTTTTATACACATAAATATTGTGATAACAGGCTCTTCAGAAGTATTCTTGTGTAAAATTAAAATTTTTCCCTAGTTAAATGGAGTCATGAGATGACTTTTATACATAAATATCTATGCCACGCCCCTCGTATGCATCAGGAATGGAAATACAAAATTTTAATAAGTAAGACTTATTTAGAGTAGTTGGTGGACAAAAAAATAGGAAACTAGACCTTTTTTGCTACGAATCCAAACAGCCGAAAATTTATTAAACGTCTGCGTAATTTTGATAATGTGTTAGATTGTACACGTAAAAGGCGAATTCTCTGCGTGTTTAAAGCAAAATACAAGTTCTTTCAAGTGTTTGTAATGTTACGTAACAATTTTTAAAAAGTACTGTGGATTGCAGCTTTCAACATATGGTTTTTGCAAGTGATTTACTTCATTTTGATGTGCGATTGCTGTTAAAACAGACGCTGAAAACTTCGGCATAGAATTTTGTTTTAAGGTTCTACACGTTTGTTCGTTTTTACGTAATGCGGCGAAGATGCACCCATTGGCAGATATTTGAGTCACAGCTAAACCATATTTCTGTTAGTAAATTGTTTCTTAATGCTGCATGATTTGTTTAATGTCAATGACTGCATTGTTTCCTCCACTTTTATATATGTAGTATGAAAGCAGCCACTTGTTTACTTTAATAAAAACAATTTATGACAACCTGTTAGAAGGCTGCAGCGCTTAATTGTTATATTTACAGGCAGGTAATCAAATAAACTCGGAGCTATCATGAGCAGACAGTACCGTAATGGGTGCAAATGTAAAAGTAAATCGCATTGCGAGCACACTTGAATTTAATATCCCGCAATTAATTCATATTTATTGCAGTGTGATAGAAACATTTTGAAATGCAATCAAATAAAAATCGAGATATAAGGCATCGCGTGACATTTTTTCATATATTTTTAATCATATTTCTACAGCAACAACGGAAGTTCGAACAACTCGTGTGCCTGGGAAAAAAATCAACGACTTCGATTTGGAGTGATGATAATCGTATTACTATTCAGTCACCTGAACAACTTGCAGAAAAGGTGAGCTTCAAAATAATACCGATGTGTATCCAACCAACTCAGCTACTTATGAAACCAATCTATTGACTACATATATTCGATCCCTGGTGGTAGCTTTCCAGTTTGCTATAGTAAGCGGCGTGTTGGTGGTAATCACATGGTCTATGGTTCGCTTGGTTTTTTCTAATCGAAGATCACCATCCACTCATCCACCGATGAGTGTTGAAAATTACGCTCATAGCTGGAGCGTTGCTTCCCATTTCCCTAAAGTGTCTAACACAAATCTTGGATCATAATCTATTTAGGGGAAAGGAGAGTACCTTTGACACTTAATTTTTAATGCTAATAAGAATTGCGGGACATTAAAAATTGTTACTGTTTTTCAAACATTAACTATTCGCGATCAAATGGAAAAAAACTGCAAAAAGGAATTTTATATTTTTTCTAAAAACTTATTTACTATGCATATGGTATACATAGGGAGAGTGGGCTCATGGTTTATATCCTCGAATATGTCCAACAACGACTTTGCTAATCATTGTAATTCTACATAAAAGTAAAGAGAATTGGGCGGCCTTCGGTCGCACCTCAAGGTTTACATCCGTCCGTCGATCCGTCGGTCCGTCTCATAAAATGGATATTAATTTGTACTGAGCTATGTCTATAAAATACAGTATGCTATTAACTTTCAGAGGGTACCAAAAAATCTAAAACTCGTTTTAAAACTTAGGAAGTGAATGGAATTCGTTGAGCGTTTGCAGATGGCAATTCAATAACACAAGACGATCTCATTTTGCCTCGAATATTAAAACCAGGCAAGCGTTTGTTTGCGGGATGTCGATGCGATACAATATCTACTTTAAAACTGCATTCCAAGCAAAACAATATTTTGATAACGTTTGCCACCTTGTTTGAAAATATTAAAATAATTCTGTCAAATAAAATTCAAAAATCAGCAACACTGGAAGATGATTCAAAGCATATTGCAGCTCATGCGGCCTTTACAGTACCTTCAAAAACATCAGCGCCACATCTACCTGCACTAAAAACAAAGTGGAACTGGTTCAGAGTGGTAAGCTAAAGTACTCTGACCAGCGCCGTCTTTAAGCATAGGCTACATAGGCTGCAGCCTAGGGGCCCGCGCCATAAGAAAATCTGTCTAACATTTTAAATTTTGAGTTGAATAAAAAAAGCTGCATCGATTTGTCGCAAACTCGTCAATCACCTTAAATGAATATCGTTTTATTCCTAGTAGTTGCAATTCCTAGTAAAGAGAACTAGTTTAGTTTTGTTCGGACTTACACCTAAACCAGCCACATGCAATCAATGCTACATCACCCGCATAGGCTCAATAGCCGTGCCTTTTTAGTGACAAAAAAAAACTAGCAGTAAGTAGCAATAACTTTTATAATTATTCGGCCCTTAAGCTAATCATCAAAGTGACTGAATGCCTGTCATCGTCTTGCAGTGCAAAACTTTCTAAAATGCTAAATTTGCTGCAATTTTTAACTGAGGGAATGAATGTAAAATAACGCCAATTTGAAGTATTGCAATAACAAAGGCTAAGCCAGAAAGATTATTGCTTGAAAACAAAAAATAAATAAAAAGACTATGAAAGTGCAAAGATAACTTTGAAATTTTTACATCATTTTCATTACATCTCTACATTTCTACAGTCTTCATCACATCTTGACTCCAATTTCAGACGGCGCAGAAACAAACGCTAAAATACTGAAGCGCACACAAAAAGCGTTCAAAACTTTGAATTCCCCCAACGCTTAGACATAGACAAGTACCAGTTTGAACATGGTACCGGGAGCAAAAAATACAGACAATAAAATGAAAATAAAAAACGCAATCTAATAATTAAGTTATTGAATATTAAAAAACTGACAAGTGAGGCTGTGAAAAAGTAGGTACTGTTAAATAAAAAATCGCGTATTGTCAGTAATGCTAAAATTTTATCACTTTGCATGCACATAAAAATGCTGTTAATTGATTTTAAAACTCAGTGCTAAAGGCTTTATGGAACTGCGTCATTGATTAAATCTCATCTTATATGTAGACAATATTCTAAATTCGAATTAATATTTTCTGCTGGGTATATACGGGTGATTGTAAAAAAAAACCCTCTTTTCGATAGAAAAAATCGCAAAAAAATATTTTTGGGGTTGAAAAGAGGCGTAAATCATTAATAATAACTAAAAAATTATCATTATTATACAAAATCATTTAAACTTACTTATGACTACTAATATATATTTTATTTCATTTATTTATTTAGTCTATTGTATGTATTGTATTCGGTCTTAAGTATATGAAGTTAGTTATTAGTTCTATAAATTAGGAAAAAACCATTTTATTAATATACTTTGCCGGTGCCATGTCAACCCCAATGGTCATTATGCCCAAAAAATTTTGGACGTTATGTCCACCTTAAAACGGTCATAGTCCCCAAAAAAATGTTGGGGATTATGACCACTCATGGGTGTTATGACCACATTTGTTTTGCTTGAAAATACAAGAGTGGGCGGCCTTCGGACAAGGATTACATCCTCGCATATGTCCAACAACGCTTCTACATAAAAGTTAGGTTAAGTGGGCGGCCTGCGGCCGCAGCTCAGGACTTAAAACTCCCAAAAATCCGACACCACCTTCGCGGATCAGTCTATAATATATCCAACACCAGCATCGCTACCCACAGTAATTCTAAATAGAAGTTAATATATTAGGCGAAATTTTTTTTTGAAAATTCATTTATTTTGTTATAAGCACCCAAAATTATTTGGTCTTATGTCCTCATGTTTTTGGGGATTATGTCCGTTCTTACTAGTGGTCATAGTCCCCAAAAAAAAATGGGGATTATGACCGGTAAAAAAACGGACATAATGCCCAAAATCATTTTGGGGACTATGACCATTGGGGTTATGACCGGGTACCTACTTTGCCATGGTAAAGGCATTTTAAATAAAATTTACTTTAATAATACCAAACTGTAAAACAATAATTTGTTCCGCTTAAGTTCAATTTATATTGATAAAACAATTTAAGGGAAAATAAACCACATTTATCTTAAACGTTACTCAGCAAAAAAATACAATATTATGTGCGCTACAATCGAATGTTTTAGATATTTAAGTCTTGTTGTTGCCCCATAAACTTAAAGTTTTATACTCAATCTTTAAAAGTCCGTAATATATTTTAACCAGATGTTCTCCCTCAAAAATTTTATTTGGAATTTTCCTTGAAGTTTTTCATTTGAAATATGCTACAGTAAACCATTTTAACTATAAAACTTCATCCGAGGCGTCTCAAAGTGTCATACGTACTGATTCTATCATACATGTACTGATTTTTACAAATTTTCAAGATTTCGAAATCAGTACGCAAATGTACTGATTTTTAGCAATTGGTACTGATTTGTACTGAATTTTAAAGTATATTTGAATTACTAAATATTTTTTACATGTAATACTAAATTACCAGTACCAAGGAGGCTGTAAAATTGTCCTTGTTTTGTTTAATTAATTTTGTGTACCTTGCTTTTCTTTAGTAAATGAAAAAAAAAACGAATTGCACTGTGCCTCGGATCAGTCTAGGAATAAGCCGTCGGAAACTCCTTTAAAAAAATTATGTAGCGTTGAAATTTCTGCTAAAATTCGATGACGCAGACCGCCCACTTAACGCTACTTATATGTAAAATTACTGTAGCTAGAAAACTAGGTTTTGGAAGCCGGTGTTTGATTGTTGGGAGTTTTAAATCCTGAGCTGCCGCCACAGGCCGCCCACTTACCTCTACTCTTATGTAAAATTTCTGTGGCTAGCAAACTAGGTGTTGGACATATCATAAAAATTTTTCAAGGGGTGACCAACGGCTAAATCCAACGAAATTATGTTCAGAGTAGGGGGCCAAAAAAGTACATAATTACCTTCGCCAGATGAGGTGCTAAAATATGCAGATGACCTTGAAATTTTTCAAAACGCTTTAAAATAGGTACTCTTGCTGACCAATTATTCGGACTAACTGACCAATTATAACCAATTTGTGACCTATTAGATGCCCTTTTTTTATCAAAATTCGCAAGATGGGGTGCTGGCGGAGTGGAGCCCCATTTGAACATCAATTTAGTTTTTATCCTAAGCAGAATACATCTGCGCATTTATGATATAAATCTCACGTCAAAAAGACGTGGAGGACATTAGAAAAATCGAATTTGTTTATAACAAAGTCGACCCATTACTTCAAAAAAAGTGTTTTCACTGTGTAAAATTTTTTATCTAACAATTCACAATGTTCTTATCAATTATTGTATCATACCAAGTTGTCGAAAAATTTTTTTTTCTCTGAGGTATGATTTTCCAAAAAGAAGTTCATCATAATAATTGTTATTTATAAAAACTTTTGTGGGACTTATTTAGTTATTACCTGTGGTATTAAAATGACACATTGCTTTGAAAATACCAAGTAGTCGGGTCAAAGGTGTTCCGTTTCACTTATTTTAAGCTCCTATTAAAATAAAACCTGAACAAATACTGAAATTCGATCCCACTATCAACTAAGAGTTAAGTGTAGTTTTCAGTTTATGAAAGAATAAAACGTAATAGCCGCATATGTCCCTTATTATGTGGTTGCCACTGTATATAATTTTCCTGTGTACAATTTAAGTGATTTGTTATGCTGAATGCAAAATTTTCGCAGCCAAATTTTTTTCCATATCAACTGACAACATGCTTGGTACAACATGGCACATTCATCTACAGCATATTACACACGTTAGTAACCAACGCCACCACCATGAACAATCGCTGCTACCATCGTTTGTAAAACATTGCCATCTCTTACAACTACATCAACATCGTATCCATTTATCATATAAAGCCAGTCAACCGGTCCTAAGCTAGCAGAGATTTTACTTTGACCAAAAGCACATAGTGTAGTTAAATCGCATTGACCATGCCAACTTGGCTTCGCTCGTCGTAGTGCTCTCTGCCCCAGGGTTCGATGGTTTTTTTTAATATTTCCCATTTCATTTCACTTTTTTGTCATTTTTTTGTGATATTTTTGCATGTCTCTAATTATATCATATATAAACAATAGGGTGGTTGCAAATATGAAGTATATTCATTTTGTCATTCCGTTTGTAAAGCATAGAAGGGACGTGGCTTATATGGAATTAATATTTATTCTCTATCAGAATCACTTCATGAGTCGCCAGATCTATCTGTGAAAATCACGATAGCGGGAAAACCAAGTGAGATAATTTTATGAAATTTACTACACTGGCAATATTTTGAATCTTTAGTCCTGGAATCAAAAATGTGTTTTATTGAGAGACGTATTTAAGGTATGTATCAGGAATTCGTTAGACAGTAAATGTTAACATTAGGGTATTAAGCACCAATTTCTTCAAGAAAAATTTATCATTTCTTTTAAGGAGGTGAATTTTCTTAAAATAAAATAAAAACATTTCTCAAGAATCCCCCAAATGAACGTATTATTTGTCTGTATCAATTTAAGATTTTTTTATTAGGTCGGACTGACTCAATGAGTACATAGTTGTCATCTCTGTCAAACAGATTATTAGCTGAGTTTCTTGTATGTGTATATATTACAGATAGACAGTCAGACAGACGGACAGGTTAAATTGAATCTGGATGTGACGCTAGTCAAAAATATATATACATACCTTGCTTTACCTGACACGCCTTCGTCAGTGCTGTACCATATGTATAATGTTTAAAAATCAGGGTATTTGTGTATAGAAAGAAGTAATTGTTATCCAATAATACGAAAGACTGAAGTGAGACTCGTTCAAAATAAGAAAATGTCTTTTCCTCTAATGCTTCCTGCTAGCAATTACATATACTTTTACATTCACACACACTTTAATGCCCAGCAAACATTATTATAGCAAGACCGACATATTTCATTCGTCGAGATGATGATTTTGACTAAGTTGCAAACATGCTTTTGTTATAATACATACCTGAAACGATCTCTGCTAAAGTGATTCTTGTAGCAAGGCCGTGTCTAGATATGTGAGGGCCCCTAGGCTGAACATATGATATGGGAGAGGCTTTTGCCTAAAAGATGAAAAGAAACTTTTTTGAACACATTAAAAATTGAATTTTTACGATTATCTTAGTTATCAACATGTGCGTATCTAGGGACATTTTCCAGAGTGGGCCTGCCCCTGAAACCGAAGCCCAAAAAGTAATTTCAACTTGATGAGCTGAGCTGTATTTTGGACATCGATTTTCGGAATTTAATAAAACTAATTAAACAAAACTATAGAATAAAAATGTTTATTTTTATAATAGCATTGTTCCTTTAGAATTCAAATTCTTACGTCTTTTTGTTTTTTGTACGTTTCTTATAACTAAATGTTCTGCTTCTAAAACAGCAATCAATCTGAAGAATATAATCTTCTTAATATATAAAAATCTTGTGTCACGGTGTTTGTCTGGGATAAACTCTGGAACTATTCAACCAATTTTTATGAAATTTTGCTTATTTCTGTAATTTGATCCAACTTAGGACAAAGGATAGTTTCTATTTCGATTAAAAGCATATTTAGGGTGGCCCCTTAGCTTTAAAATAGTACTATCACAAATACCAGTTAATTGATTTAGTTGGAAATTACACGGCGTATCTTTTATATTAAGAGTTATAGCATAGGCTACAAAACTTTTGCTTAGGGTGTATATTTAGGATGGCCCTTGTACAAACATATTTTTAAAAAATCATTTTCGTGAAGACCGGTCAATCAATTCACATGGAATTTACAACACGCGGCTTTTATTTATTTAATATTTTACTTGAGCTAAATGGTCAATAACTTTTTTAGTGAATAAAAAATTTCACTTTTATTTCATTATTTTCCGACGTTTCGGTGGGGTGTTTCCACCTTCATCAGGCTTTTATATTAAGAGGCACAGGAAAAGGCAGGACAACGTATGCCGGGACGCTAGTTACTTATAAAAAGCTTTCCATTTTCGAAAACTATCTTGAAAAATGCATTGTGCTAAAGGTAGCATTTTCGGTACATTTGCGTCCTGAAAAATCGTCGTCAGTGCATTAAAGTCATCAATTTTGTGTTGCGGGTCCATAGTCTACAGCCTATATAGCCTATCCTTAAACACGACCCTGTCTCGTAGTGCCATTTCCCGCTCTCTCTTGAGGAAATTTTCAATGCATACGGAGTCCTCTAATTTGATATTGACGTTACTAAAGCACAAGGCGGCATAGCTTCACATGTTGCCATCTTTTGCAATTCTCGGATCCGTCAATTCCAGTTTTTCAAGAAGTCTACTGCGGTTGGATGAGAAACGAAAATTGGTAAAAAATTGTGAATTAATATATTTTCTTCATATTCACACATTCAAATTTATTACAGAGAGTATAATTTTAAACAAAATAAATACTTAAACTGAATTGTAAGAGTAAAAATCAGACGATGGCAAAATTGGACCAAACCGATTTATTTAAAAAAGAAGTTGAATAGTTAAGAAGTGGCATATTCTAAGTTTTTGACTATTTATTATACTCTTACGATGTGTACTTTGTTTGAAAGGTAATTCATTATACTAAATCTTTTTTAAACTTTCATACTTTTTTACAAATAAGTAGCTATGTACATATGTGAAAAGATGTATTAAGGCAATATATATTCGGCTATTAACTCTTATAGAACCTTTTTGTACTCAGCTAAAAAGTTTATTGTTTGCAAAAGACCGAAATATGTACTAATGTGCATATGGATAGGTTTAACATCGTGACCAAATAAGAATCTTCTATGTTTGATACATAATATATGATACAATATTATGAATTATGTCCAATTAATCCAAAAATTGTTCGCCTCCCATAATCTGCCGATGTAGGCTTGGACCTCTTCAACCATACCCTAACTGCAATTCTGTCAAAACGAGTAAAATTTTCAAACATTTCCTGAACTTGAAAGTTGTACTCACTTACATATTATTGTTTGCAAATGACCGAAATATGTACTAATGTGCATATGGATAAGTTTAACATCGTGACCAAATAAGAATCTTCTATGTTTGATATATAATATATGATACAATATGATGAATTATGTCCAATTAATCCAAAAAATTGTTTGCCTCCCATAATCTGCCGATGTAGGCTTGGACCTCTTCAGCCATACCCTAACTGCAATTCTGTCAAAACGAGTAAATTTTTCAAACCTTTCCTGAACTTGAAAAATGTACTCACTTACATATTATTGTTTGCAAATGACCAAAATATGTACTAATGTGCATATGGATAGGTTTAACATCGTGACCAAATAAGAATCTTCTATGTTTGATATATAATATATGATACAATATGATGAATTATGTCCAATTAATCCAAAAAATTGTTCGCCTCCCATAATCTGCCGATGTAGGCTTGGACCTCTTCAGCCATACCCTAAGTGCAATTCTGTCAAAACGAGTAAATTTTTCAAACCTTTCCTGAACTTGAAAAATGTACTCACTTACATATTATTGTTTGCAAATGACCAAAATATGTACTAATGTGCATATGGATAGGTTTAACATCGTGACCAAATAAGAATCTTCTATGTTTGATATATAATATATGATACAATATGATGAATTATGTCCAATTAATCCAAAAAGTTGTTCGCCTCCCATAATCTGCCGATGTAGGCTTGGACCTCTTCAGCCATACCCTAACTGCAATTCTGTCAAAACGAGTAAATTTTTCAAACCTTTCCTGAACTTGAAAAATGTACTCACTTACATATTATTGTTTGCAAATAACCGAAATCTGTACTAATGTGCATATGGATAGGTTAAACATCGTGACCAAATAAGAATCTTCTATGTTTGATATATAATATATGATACAATATGATGAATTATGTCAAATTAATCAAAAAATTGTTCGCCTCCCATAATCTGCCGATGTAGGCTTGGACCTCTTCAGCCATACCCTAACTGCAATTCTGTCAAAACGAGTTTTGAATACATCGCCTGCAAGATGGAAAATTTCTCATTCTACCAAATGTTGGCTGGGTAAGTTACACCACAAAATGATTCCGCTTCCTCTTCATTAAAATAAACTCTAGGTTAACGTTAGAAAACGTCAAAGCAAGTCAAAACAAAGGAAAAACGAAATATAGTGATTTGCTTTAAGAAAAATTGCAATTGCAGCGGTTGAGAAAAGAGTTTCATCAATACAATACAATATAACAATACTTTTCCACCATATAAACCTTGATGTACTGTATATTTGCTGTTTCACATATTTTTGCTTTAGTTACTGCAACCAGCGCATCCAACGCGAACAGATACGAACGACATCAGGGTTCAGAGTGCAGAAGATCAGCAGCGGATTAGGAGCAACTTGCAAAAAGGCGCATGCGCAACACGTTCAGATTGGCAGTTTTCGTTTTCTTATTTATGAACGGGAGCAGCACAGTGAATTTCTCCATTGTGCCCAAGAAACACAAAGTGAAAGAAAAAATAAATCAAATTCACAGCGACACGTAACACAAACTAAATTGCAAGTGAATCGAAAATGGAACTTTGTTAAATAGTCTGGTTCAGACTCCTGAATACCACTCACAAATGTTTTCCCTTTTATGTGCAGTACAGTCAATTTAAACCATCATGCAACCCAACAATAAGTTGAACTTTTAACGATCCACGTATTTTCCGAACCTTCTTTTGCGATTGTACATACATAAGTTATTCGATAAAATCTCGAAACTCATCGGCTTATGACGATAAATTTGATATTTCTTTGAAATTTCTCCATTTAGCAAAAAAACCCTTCCCTTTAAGGGGATTCCCTTCTGAATTTGAACACCACCCTCACACTGTAAGCTCGTACAATTGATACAATTATTGTAAAAGATTGCAAAATGTGAAGAAAGAAAAAAATTTTTTCCTTCAAATTATGCAATAGAAATAAATTCAGTATTTCCTATGATATGTGTGTGATGAATGGCCGTCAAAAGTAGCAGGACTTTTCTATTTTTCGAAACTCCTGAAAATTGGATAAAATGACGGAACCAAGTGATAAACACTACTGCTTTGCCTCCATGACCTATGTAAACATACAGACTCGCGAAACAAAAATTTATCAACATAAGTAAATCATTGTCAACAGAAATGAATGTCACTAATATACTTTGCTTTTTTTTAAATGATTCGTATGAAATGAATTTACTTAAGTCGAAAATCCTAGAATTTTACATCGACCGCACTCATTTTGATGAACCTCGTGGTTCTCTATAACCTGACAGTTACATGAGCACTACTCAAACACAAATTCCTTATAATTACATTAAATGGCGTTGCCCTGCCTTTCCCTACCTGTACCGAATAAGGAATAAGTTTCTTGGCCTTGGTTATTTCATTACGATTAAATTGAACTATGAGTTGTAAAATTCGGATCGTCACCATATTTTTTTATATATATAATATCACTTAACTTCTTAATCGTGAAGAAAAACTCTTTAATTCAACATCAGAATCTAAATTTTTCAAAGATGTTAGGCACTGTGTGATAGATACCTGATGATACCAATAGTGTGTTTACAATATCAATTTTTAAAAAGTCAAACAATAAGCCAACCATTTTTGATAAATGTCGTTGTCTTTTGATAATTAATGACGGTGATGGTGTTACTGCATTTAAAAGTTCACAACTAAGTGCACTGGTGGCGCGCAGCACTAAAACCTACAAAAATGCATCACCTACAAAATTAAACATCAATGTACCATCAAAGCGGTGACGGAGCGAGGGATGGCGAAGGGGTGTAGAGCTAATAGTAACTAAGCAAAGACGTTTACTGAAGCAGCAACACTATTTGAATAAAAGTTTACAACTTTCACCATTTTTATATAAGTAGTATAATCATGGTGATAATGAAGCTGATGTGCATGTTAAAGATTTGTATGACGGTGACTGTGGAGTATGGGTTCATATATGTTTTGCTGTTTTTGTACAATGCATTATGATGAGCAAGTTCGAGATGCATTTTGTTTATGCTGGATATAGAAAATGAATGAATTGCAATGACACTTAGCAACAGATATTTATTAACATTTGAACAACATACTACTTACATATATGTACACCAAGACCCCGCTATGCGTATCTTCGTTATGCGACGATTCGCTCTTGCATCGGCTCAAAAAAAAAACCAAATCCTTGCCTTTTTGTAATTTTTTCCTCGTTGCCATGATAACTGAACCTGCGATTGTGTTATATGTTTCTTTTTTTCAAATTTTTATTAAATATAAGACCAGCATAATTCGGGGAATATCATTAACGAATAAACGAATATAAAATTTAAAATTTTTAGTATAATATAAGTTGTTCGTTTTGCGTCAAAATTCAGTTTGCGTCTCTACTGGTGGAGCCGAATAGCGACGCAAAGCGAGGCCTCGGCGTATATGCAGGTATATGGGGTGAAGTACCTCAACTGCTTCCACAAAGAAAAATTTAAAGCCACCTCCAGATTTTATCAGTACAAGTAGTGATTTTTACTAATTTTCTTTAAAAATACTGATTTTTCAAGGTTCTGACTTTTTTTTTTAGTAAATAAAAACAATTAATGAGGTAAAAAATTGTGTACTGATTTTTTGCGTTGAATATACTTGAATGTACTGATCTTGCGTTTTAAAAATCTAACAACCTTATACTTGGGTATTCAAGTAAAATCAGAACATATAAATCAATCAAGTATTACGATTAATATGAGTTACAGAAACGACTGTAGTTTACAATTTAATTACAGTGGATCAGTTTTGGGAGGAAATAGCTAATGCGAAAAATTAATTTTTAAATTTGGCAGCAGACAAAAAAATCGCCTTAATACGGAGTACCCACAATCAAACAAAATGAAGTGCTCATATTTGGCAACGTGACGAAAAAACGTATAGCCCACTTTTCGTAATAAAAAAATTTTAAACAGGCAATGCCAAATGACAAAACTTTGTTTTTCGTTTTCTGTAAGAAATTTTAGGAATAAATATGTACCAGGTTGCGTCATGCGCATTTATTCCATTTTTGCGTAACGTATATGGTACAATTATCATGGTACCAGCGATGCTAAATGATGCCTTTTCCTCTTTATTATATACCCTTACATTCTTAAATTGTCAAACTCAAATTCTGCAGCCGTGTACGATCGCTGTCATGAATAAACAAAACCAATAAAGACACAAATTCTACAAACGCGCCCTTGTAGTCATGAGTATGATGTGTTGATCAGAATTGGGACGGAATCGGAAAAGCGGAACGGAAACCCGCTGTCAAAAAAAAATTAGAATTAAATCTGAATGGACTGGTATCAGCGCTTGTACGCCGCAATTCTTTCATAGCATCAAGTGTGCTATAATTTTTGACAGCTGATTTCCGTTGCCGCTTTTCCGATTACGTCCCAATTCTGTTCAACACATTAAATGTGAATATATCTATATAAGATAAGGCAGAACTCAAAATAAAGAAGAAGAGCTGTCACTTATACTAATTGCTGCTACCATGATAATTGTGCTATGGCTATGAACATGATTTAACTAACATGGTTATTGCACTGAAAAATGTTGCCTCTTTCTCTTTTATTTACGAGTTCCGCAAATGTCTAACAGCACGTAATCATTTTGTCAACACGAAAATTATTGAATTTTGACTTTTACCGAGCCACTCTCTCAGTGTTGTATTTTCAAAGTTTGACCATGGCTATGATTTTACAATTTGGAAATTAAAACGCCGAGTGAGAGCACTATAATTTAGTAACTGTTTTCTATGCGCTCCCTGGTAAAGTTCCGTTTACAGAGTAGCGAGTAACGAAAAAGTAACGAGAGAAACCCGGGTCATGCAGCGCATTTGTCAAAATGTGACAGCTTAAATTTTGTTTCTGCACAAACTGTCACAGTATAATTTTTAACTACTACGGTCGGAGAGCATTCAGCGATTGCCAAGTGAAAAACATTTTTATATGTTTTAAAAATTAAATTTTCTTACTAAAAATAACTAAAAAACATTAAACAGACATCATATTTCACTATACAATTGCAGTTTTAGTGAAAAAATATTAAATAAATTGAAAAAATTTGACTGAAAAAACTGAAAAATTTTGTGGCCAAACCTTACTGTGTAAAATGTGGTGGATGTCGCGAGCGTTGCTTAGTAAACAGCAGAAACATTGAATGATCGCCAAACTACTGCGATTAGGGTGAAATAGCACTTAAAAGTTGAGGAATAGGATTACTGTGTTGCGAAACATGTCTCAAAGTCCCATTAAAGAGTTTCTGGCTAAATCAGTCGGTGTGGTGCCCATCGCCCGTCTCGCCAGCAGCAGCAACAGCAACAAAAATGAAATAAAAATTTCGGCTGAAGGTGTTGCCAAGTTGACCTTCAGCTTTTTAGACGATCATCATGCCGATAGCAGTTTAGAACCGGGCGAAGTAAAAACACCACCGCGTGGTACAAACGCAAGTCCGAGCCCGAGTCCGCTGTCATTAATTAAGGAAGCGGCGTCGTCACATTTGCCAGAAGTTATACCAGTGACTGCATTGCATAATGAGTCTACATCAATGGCTATAAAGCGAACAAAAACCACTTCGCAATCGGACGCACAAGCATGTCAAGAAAAAGTACGCGCAATTCTTGAAATGGATGCAATAAAGCGTCGAGAAGAAGCTGAAAAGAAAAAACAACAACAAATTAAAGGAGCAAAGCAAGGGTCCGACGACGTTGAAAATAAGGAAAGTAAACGTAAAGCAAAGGAAGAGAAAAAGCGGTTGAAAAAAATTAAGAGAGGTAATGCTTACTAAATATTTGTATATTCTTACAATGCAATGCAATGTTTTCAATAAAAACTAGTAAATTCATTTATATTTAGTCCAAAAAAGTTAAACTAACCAGTTAGTAATTGATCTCTGGCGCAATCGAAGAAGATTGAAGTAATGGAATACGCCATATTTTTCCAAGCTTCATATATTTTGTACTCTTCAACATAGCGTGGCTTAAAGCCGCAGTAAACTCTTATTTCATAAATAAGAGTATCCTTTGACTCTTTTATGAGTGCATAAATACATAGTTAAGTTTTATAAAAAAAATGTGTTGAACTGAGATTCGTAAAAATAAAGTTAGAAATTCAAACCTTTAAATTTTCCTATACGCTAACGATCAAATAAAATAAATGCTAATAAAATTTAAAAAAAATTATTTTTTTTCTTTTATTACTCCAAATTAATGGAAATATTTTGCATCTTTTGCACTCTTAATTGTTACACTTCTATAATTTTTAAGGCTGTTTCCACAATGCCCGGTTAAACTTTATCGAATATTTGATTGACAGATTTTTTTAAATTTTACGTCAAACTGCCGGATAATGACTCGGTTAAGAATTCACCGAACATTGTGAAAATGATCGACAATTTCCCAACTGAGGAGCGTCGGAACAAAAACCGATAAATGACATTTTCACTTTTTTTTTTGTTAATGATGTCAATTGGTTCCTACATATCTTTCCTACATATCTTTTCCTACATATCTTTCTCTATCGTCAATGTATCCTGGTCGAAAATTGATAAATCCGCTCCAAATCCTTCCGCAAAATACCCCGATCTGAACATAAACCGATAAATCCTTAGAATCTTTCATTGTTGACTCTTTTGATTCTGTCAAAAACTGTCATATCCATAGATGTGTGGTGCAGCACATAATTTAACTATTAAGGTTTAACATGGAGGAATGTAAGCCAATATCTGCACCATCAAAAACTTTCTAAAGAGCTTTGCCCAAGAGACAAAGAAGATGAAGAACGTATGCGAAGTGTGCCATATCAAGAAGCAATTGGTTTTATAATGTATGCAGCGCATGTGGCAAGACCAGATTTAGCATTTCCAGTTGGTGGATTATCCAAATATATCGGTTTTTGTTCGGACGCTCCTCAACTAATACCGATGAAAAAGTGCCCAAAGCGATATTTCTTTTAGTTTTATCAATAGGAACTGTAAACTGTTGCTAGTTAATAACTGACCAAATGAAATGGAGTTTCAGGAAAAAAATGTTTCCTGTAAAATTTTGCACAATAAATGTAACAGATTCTTCGCTGACCTCTGTAAATATTCAGAATTGGGACGCTTTCGCTGTGTTTGTTGGTTGCAATGAAGCACTTTACTTTTGCAATGGAACACTTTACTCTTATTAGCACTTTCCGTTGATATTAAGAGTATTAACTGCTTCTGTGTAAGTTATTTTTCGAGTAAGAAAATAAATTTTATAGTAAATCAACAGTGAAAAAACTCGAAAATTTGGTTTAAAATTAGATTTTTGTGATAGAAATCCGCCTATGGCTTTATACTCAAAGCTGTTCATGCTTGCTAAGTAGATAACCAAAAAACCTTTAAGCGGGCTTGTTTAAACGAACACGACGTACAGAAAAATCATTTTTTTATACTGACGTTTAAATTTTAAATGTTGAAAATGTAAATTTATTGTGGAAAACTAAACTATGTAAAATAAATATTCATAATTGATAAGGTTTTTAAAATATCGAGTTAACCCTGATTTTTATTTAATGTAATTTTATGTAAAGCTGCTACTTAAAGTTAGAGTTTTAACTACTTGTTGAAACAAAAAAAAATTTGCTAGAATAACATTTTATGAAATCAATGCATTTGTAAATTTATTTTCAAAGCGATATTGTACCCATCTCTCAAATGATTCCATCTATTAATAATAATTGTGGAATATGTTCATTATTAAGATTGCTGGTACTTATTATGAGGCTCCTACTACTTATAAGGTTAAATTATCTTAATGTTATATTATATATAAATAAATAAATATAATAAATAAATATATGTATCTATGTATTATGTTTTGGGAAATACATTTTGTGCTGTAGCTTTTTCTATTATTTTTTTTTTATTTCAGAAGAGAGAAAGGCCGCTCTTGAACTTTACAGTGAAGATGAAGATGATGGTACTAACATCACCCTACTGACTAAAATGAAAAATAAAAAACGTGACAAAGAGTCCTATTCTTCTGAAGAAGAAGGAGAAAACCATGATGACGATGATGATGATAATCAAATGTGTGCAAATGCCATATCAGTACCGCTGTCTGCAACACCGCGCTATGCTGTTATTTCAGCTGGTCCGCTACCACCACATTTGTCACCGTTCCCAGATCAGTTTATTGGCTTTCGACCCATGAATCCATTCATGCGTATGCCACGTCCTGATTTTCATCACCAACGTGGTAGTGGTTTTCATATGCGTGGACGTGGAGGTATGCGTGGTACCTTGCGTTTTCCAAGTTTTCGTGCACTGTTTCACGGTAGTGGTCCGCCGCGCCATGTCCATGCAATACCAAGACAACAAACACCACCGCCAGCTCGTGGTCACTCACCCATATTGGCTCCACCAAGCGACAATTTGATGTAAGTGAAACTCATTTATAAAGATTTTGAATTGAATTACATATAGTAACACAGTCACCAATGTTACAGTGTTTTACTTTTTTGTACTCAAAGCATAAATTCATTGAACTATAATAATTTATTTGAGCATACAAAAAATTATGAATTTATGAAATTTTTTTTTTCGCAACGATTTTTTTGTACCTACCTTATTAATATAAGCCTTTTTATTATCCTCATCAATGAAGCTCTATCTCCCTTGAAAGGTGAAAAAAGCGAATTAAAATCAGTCTTACCACTTTAAGCATCGTAAAATATTACATATGTATATCAATTTAAACGTGTTTGAACTATATATTTATTTTTTAAGATAAATAAGTTGGGTGTACCGCTCATACCCTTTGAGATATTTCACTTTGAAAATAAACTTTTGTCATTTTGCATTGATAAAAGCTTATAAATTTTTGTATTCCTTCCTTCTCTTTCATTAAAGGTATAATCTGATGTAACTTAGATGTATACATAGTCCGAACAGCATATCAAAAAGGTTTTCAACACGGAGTTGTAGTGTTATTCGGCGATTTTGATAAATATCGAATATATTGTAGAAAGAGAACTTCTAAGAATTCAATTTTATTGAAGGGCTCAAAACATAGGTTGAAAATCGGTCGAAATGTATCATGTTTCATGTATTTTTAAAAGAATATACACAGTGTGTGTTTGTTTCCCATTACAATGGAAAAAAACATTTTTTTTTTTAAAAATATGACATGCCTTTTGCTGCCATATGAATTGTAATGGAAAACAAACTGTTTGCGCCGTTCGCGGGTTTGATCTAGGAAATTGAAATATTGAAAGATTTTTCTTCGGATCCAATGCTAAATCATAGGTCAATAGGACTGAAAAAAACCACCCTTCGAATGTGTATTATTCGCATTTTCAGCCACATGAAAAATGTGGGCGTAGTTTGACAACAGGGTGTAGCACCTCAAAAACACTAAATCTCGATTACTGCCGCGATTTTTTGGAAGTACGCAGTGAAACAAAATTAGGCAGTTTGTGTTAATTTTTGAGCATACCATCGATGCGATGGTATTTTTCGTGTATTGGGTGTGTATATAAATAAATTGAAAGGAGGTCGCTTCTAAGATTTTTTTTTTTTTATGTTTTGTTTATTCTTGTGTTATTAGAATGAAGGTTGTAAAATGAAAAAAAAGAAAGATCTTTGACCATTTATAAAAACTTTACAATATCGAAAATTATATTATGTACTTAACCGAAATATCTCATAAATTGCACAGGTACACAAATAATGGGCCATTTTTTATATCACGAACCAGCTATAGTGCTTCGGAAATATTTTTGTGCACGGAATCCGAATCCGGGTCTCAGAATTTCTCTATCATGTCAGATTTTTGAGATATATAACCTAAAAGTGCAAAAAAACGCGTTTTTGGCTTACATATATTTGAGGTTAAGTAGCATCGAGAAATCGTTTTTTTTTTTTAAATACTTAACTATAAACGTCATCTTAAGGTGCATATCTTTCCCTTTTCAATGCCGTCGAGTTTGCTCAATGTGCTTTTTTAAAAGTACGGGTGATGTGTTTGCAGGAGGCGAAATACTATCCGCTCTTGTCGCGACTCCCTAATGTGTCGCGCCTCACACCTTGAAAAGCACTGGTCTATATAGTCCGGGAAGTAGCGGTGCATTTTTCGAAGTCATTTTCTCCGACTTTATTTATTTTGCAAATGATAGTTTAAGTATAGCTGGTAATCGAAATAAGCGTCAGTCAGTCGCCAGAATAGTGGTGGACCTGGTTGTGAGAGTTATTGAGAAAAATTTTTAGGCTACTGCCCAGACTAATAAGAATCGGCGAGGTAAATAAAAACCGATTTTGAAAAAAAAAAACATTTTTTGAATTGCTGTGTTATGTGGAAATCGAAAAATTGCATTTATATGGCTATAGAAGCAATAGTGAAAGTTGTTAACGATATAATGATGATATTATGATGAATGGTATGGTATGAACGTCCTGAGTTATTTTATACACTACGGCCTATCTAAAAGTTAAGAATTAAAACTTACAACTTCACTATGAGAGTCTTTAAATATTATTTTTTGAACAGCAGCTGTATGCATACATCGCCGTTATGATTGGCAAACAGCTTCGATGTACCTATATCTCGTTTACTTTGAAAGATAGAATGTCGTAAGATTGTTGATTCCATAGTAAATGTTCTGAAAACATTTTTATGTTATATATAACTCTTTTTTTTTTGCTTTCTTGAAACATTATTAAAAATATTATTTTGATTTTTTAACGAATTCTTATTTATTCTTACTTACAGCTGGACAACTACAAAACCTTCCATTTCCTATGCATTTAATACGAGGGATACCTCTAAGACAAAATTGGTATCTAAACCCGTTGCGAAAGAGCTTTCGCCTGCCACTAAGACTGAATATACTCAAAATGTATCTTCACAGAGTTCTGATAGTACAATCCGTAAAAAATCAAAAAAGTCACGTGGACACCAAAAGAAACGACGATCTATGTGCAATAGTAGCGAAAAGTTAACCAACCTTAAGGTTGATAAAGTACGCAAAACTTTAAGTTCATCATCTGAATGTAAGCGCACAAAAACACCTGAAATTCAATTTTCAAAATCTGATTCGGAAACAGTAAAAAAGCTATCCAAGGAAGTTGTAGAGTCACGTTCAAATAAAAACCCTAAATTAGAACAAGCGTCAGACGAATCAGAAGAAATGTGGGACGTGGATGAGTTACAAGAACCTTTAACATCTACACCACCCCAACCATCCTCACCCGCATTTGAACTAGTAAAAGACCCATTGACAGTAAAAAATTCTCTGAATACTAAAGAGTTCAACAATGCAGAAGATCATGTTTCCATACAAAAAATAAAATCAGATTTAGATAATGACATTATACCAGAAGGTCCCGCACTACCGCCACAAAGTGACAGTTTAGTCAATGAAACATCTATGGACACAAATAATTTGGATCACGCTAAAAACTTTGACATGTTTGCAGATTCACCACCCAGACCATTAACACCGCCTATAAGTGGCCAAGACATTGACAAACTACTTTTGACAGCACGTAAAGCTGCTGATACCAAAACAGAGCAAAAACATATCAAACAATCAGTAAAAATTGAGAACAAATCCGTAGATATCTCTGGCGGCAGTACCCCACCAAAATCATTGTTGAAAGAATCGCCAAAAGTTGAATTTGAAAAATCATCCGTACAAAAAGCGATCGAAATACAAAGTCAAATGAACGCACAACAAGAAACCGTATTAAAGTCATCAAAAATTAAAACTAAATCATTGCGTGAGGAAAATTCTGCATTATTAAAAGCAATTGAAGCAAAAAATCGTATAAACAAGCTTCTAAACGAAGATATGTTGGTGTCCTCAAGCACATCCAAACTCAAAAGCAAATCGGTAGCGGATGTGCAGAAATCTTCATTGCAAAAAGCAATTGAAGCGCAGTGTCGTATTGATGAACTACTGAAAGATGATGATTTAGATCCATCAACTATTTCTAAAATTAAAGCTAAATCTTTAGAGCATAAACTTCACAAAGAAAAGGAAGCTCAAAGCGGAAGTAAGCTGCAATCTCAAAAGCACGAAAAGCCAATAGAGAAGTTACAAAATAAAGCTCGTCGTTCATTTACTCCAGAGTTGCATACTGCAAGACCAAAAAACCCATTTAAACGCTCAATTTCACGTGAACGGCAAAAAGAGCGTCATTCACGTAGCCGAACACCTAAGCGAGACTTACACACTAAGCGTACAATTTTTGATAAACATCGAAATGAATTGCGGCGCTCTAAAAGTCGACTTAGAGGCGGTAGTTCTTTTAATCGCTCCGGTTCAAATTCCTTCAATCGTTCACATTCAGCTGAAAAAGATAGAGAACATTGTAAAAGACTACGTCTCGGAGTTGACACAAAATTTAATCGTTCAAGATCTCCGCGTACATTACGCGGTGCATCCAAAGAGAAAACAAAATCTCTTAATGCACGTGGCAAAGAAATATCCTCACGTCATAAGCCTGTTACGTCTCTCACTCCTCACAGAAATAAAAATAGAGTCCCACTTTCTTTTACCGCTGCAGAATTTTTATTTCCTGAAGAGGACGAAGAAAATGAAGACGATAATTCAAAAAGCCCATCACAAAAACTATTTTCTACTGAAGATGATACTACATCTTCAGAAAAACCACGTAACCGCTCAAAGAAATCTAAATCTCACAAAGATGATAGTCCGGATACTGATGATTATATGGATAATTGGGAAAATGATGATGTAGACTTAGATATAAATTCAAATAATGCTTGCGATAGCTCAACACCTATGCGTTCATCATCGCAGGAGGAAGTAGAGGAGGAAAAGTTTGTTGCACGTTTTGTTAATCCGAGTCCACCACTTTTCTTGCAGGTAAGTGGTTTTGTCAATAAAACCAGTCGCCTCGAATTTCGTGCCTGGGCCTAGTTCGTAATTTTTTTATTTGTCATTCATGATTATAATCAAAAAATGTAACTCTTTAATCAAAGTATAATTTTGTAGTCTTCAGAGATATAATACCGATTCCAAAACTTTTTAGTCAGTCTGTCCACATACTATATGCCATAGACAAAAATTAGAGAGGTCAGAATTTGATAATAATAAATTAAATTTCTAGGTTAATACTAAAAATATATGTATAACTATCGATTTTTCAGATTAATTCCTTTTTGAGTAATTTCTTAACCGATTTCGTAGAAATATTAGATTGGGGTTGGCCGAGTGCTAAGTATATCTACCTTATAGCTGTGAAATCGGTAACTTTTCATTAATATTTCACGGTGATAGAGAAAGTAATAAAAATAAGTTGCAGTCTCTGAAATCTACCTACATACATATGTACATATACATAAATAGAAAGTTGCAAAACAATTACATCTCTTTTTAACTGCCACAACACAACATAATCTCTTAATTTTTTTTTGTTGTTGGAAAGGTTGTGAAGAGGGACAGTGCAGAATGTAATTTTTTTCAATAGTAGGCGGTGCCACGCCTTTAATAGAAAAATAAATTTCCACAGCTAGACTAATGGACTGACTTTTTTAAAATTTGGTTGATTGAACCCTAAGATTATTAAAACTTTAAGTTCTTTAAGAGGCGTGGCCCCGCCGTTAATAGAAGAAAATGCTATCACAACTTCACCGATTTTGATGCAATTTGGAATGGAAATAAATTGAATCCTGATAAATATATTTGTTTGAGGCGGTGCCGCGCCCCTAACAGGAAAAAACGTTTTACTGCAAAATTAATGGACCGATTGATGAAATATGGTACAAAAATTGATTGAACTTTGACGAAATTTATTCATTTTAAAGTGGACGGTGCCACGCCCTCAATAGGAAAATATGTTTTCACAGCAGAAATTTGGAATGGATATAAATTGAACCTTGAGAAAAGGTTTTTGAGTGGGTGGTGCCACTCCCCTAACAGGAAAATATGTTTTCTTAGCTAAAATAATTGACTGATTTTTATCAAATTTGGTATAAAGATAATATCATATTATGTATATTGAATATTTTTTGAAGCGATGACATAAAATAGCTCTCTTTAATATCAGTTTTTTTTATACCAAAAATATTTTTTGTTTTGTCACTATAATGGTTGAATTTCAACAGGAGCGTCACTTCACCAAAACCTTGGGGGGGGGGGGCAAGAATTATAATTCCACCACTATAAGATGGTTTTATTGAATTGTTGTATTGAATAATACCAAGTATCAGATCCTTGGGGGGGGGGGGCAATGCCCTCCCCAGTCCTACCGAATTGACGCCACTGAATTTCAACCACTGGACGAACTCTAGTATAAATAAAATTATAGCTATGTCCATCGCTGTCTGCGCACGACGCTAAAACTACTGGATCGTTTTTGATCTTAGACGCTTGGTCTCCAATAAAAATTATCACGATATTCCTATTAAATATCAATTTATTGAAGATTAAAAATTGCTTTAAAAAATTGCTTGTGCAAAAAGAAACAAACTTGCAAGTATACCGTTCAATGGCAAGTTAATATGTTTTTACAAGGTGAATACATTAGGCAGGTCCATGCGTGTTGAAATTGAAGCCTTTTTGAGAGCGTGAGAGTAAATCGATTTTCAAAACGAAATTCAATAAAATAAATAGAATTGCCTATGAGAGAGCAGAATGAAAAGGCCACTCGTACAAAGTCGTGGGAACAGCTAGTATATTAGTGTTAATGTTCTTTGCACAAGTCATAAATTAAAATCTAAAATACATTATTATCCAAAAAACTAATCATTTGGTGACATAGCAAGTTCAAAAATCGTACGCTTAACCTTTTTTCCCCTTTAAAAAAATTTGGGTTTGTTAGCCTTTATTTTATACTATCCCAGCAAACATTTGATCTTTATTTCAAATTGTTAAGAACTTATGCTTAGTGTTTTTTTTTAGAGGCTTACTCTTGTGGTAGCCTTAAATACAGGTTGGAAAAAATATTGTTCCTAATGAAATAGGAACTCTCGTTGAGAAGCGTTTATTTTACAATTTGCTATTAAGTTTATGAAACCCTTGTTTTTCTGAACGAAGCCAATATTTAGTATACACAATTGGCCGTTGCCTTTTGTAAGAAAAAGCCATTAAAAAATTCAAACATATTATGAAATTTCAAATATTTAACTTGCAGTAAATACAGCCTTGTTAACGTAAAGGAATTCAATTTTCCGACAAATTTAAAAAGGCCTTGTAAGTTGGTCATAACAGAAGGCAATGTTTGTTGGGTTCAATAATGCCATAATTACAGTTTTAACTGTATATTACAGTTTTTTAGGCAAGCTTACAGTTTTTTAAATTACCTCTTAGTGCAAAAAATCTTCAGATTTGAAATAATAAATTCAAATATTTTAAAGACATTTTAATAACTAAAAATCTCATAAAAAAATATATCAGATTGTAATAAATTTAATGTATCGAATCAAATGTATAAAAAAACTTTCGAAAAATCATTAAACAGATTTTCACTAAAACAAAATGTGCTTTAAATGATCCACTTAATAAAAACTGTTTTTTGTTCAGTTACATATTATTTAGGCTGTTAATTTTTTTAATTTAAAGTTAATTACTTATTGTTATTTTTATTTGTAATAAAATTAAAAAACTTAATATCCCAAAAATCTCTTCGTTTTGGAAGGTTACAGTTTTTATGTTAAAAATACAGTTATTTTTTTAAGGTACTTACAGTTTTTTGAGAAAAAAAAAATCTAGCAAGACTGGTTGGATTATAAAAATAGCACCAATATTTTCTTTTTTTTTTTTGTGGCGATTTTAGCTGCTACCCAAAAAACACTTGTCTTTTTGTGTGGATATCTATGGAGCTAAATATCTTATTAATTAAAAATGTATCCTTTAACTTTCAGGTTAATGTCTATATGGCATGAATAAAGAATATGGTGGCTCATAGAAATCAACATCTTTTTTTAAGTCTTACCCTCTAAAAAGTTGGTATATGCTATAAAACAATATTCCCAAAAACATAGCATGTATGCTTACCATTTAGAGAATTCTTCAAAAATGCAAAGAAACATTTGAAAAATATAAAAATTACCAAATATACTTATAGTTTAATTTGTATACAAACAAAAATTTATTCCAAGAAGACTTATATATTTATGCCCTACACTCAGGGTATATTCATTCGTGGCATGTAAAGAAAAGTATTTATTAACTGAACATAATTTTTGATCGAGTTTTACAGTCATTCGATATTCATGTGAAACTTCACAAATCGGTCAAGTAAAAGTATTCATATTCTTGATCAGCGTCACCACCTGAATCGATTTAGCCATGCCCGTCTGCCTGTCTGTCTGTGAGTATGTGGAAATCACGATTACAGGAATCACTAAGCTAGATAATTGAATGAAGTTTGGTACATAGGTTATACATTCAAGCAAAGTTGCGATTGAAAATGGACGAAAACGGTTCAGAGATACGCCTGCTGCCCATGCAAATGACACTTTTCAAACGCTATATTTATAGAGTTATTTGACGCCGTGCATTTAAATTTCTTACAAATACTAAAAATAGCTTGGAAAAGCGCTGGAGAAATTCGAAGAGCGTGGCTCATCCCATACAAGCAAAAACTTCAAAAAGCTATACTGAAAGAATTATTTAGGTAATGGAACCGAATTTCACATAAATAGTAGGAATGATTCGGAAAAGCTGCACAAAAACTTGGCGAATTTCTACAACAAGTGGACGTGGCACCTTCGATAGAAACGAAAAATTTAAAATGTTTTACTGAGAGAATTAGTTTAAGAAATGGTTCGGTCTAGCATCAGACAAAAATTTGGCTAATTTCGAAAAGAGGGCGTGGCACCTCCCATACAAGCATAAGTTTAAAAATGCTATACAATGAGCTATTTAAGTTATAAGATATAAATGTTGCCAAATTCAATGTGGGTAGGTTTAATCAAACCAGCCAGCACATAGTGTGGTGGAAAATATACCCTTTTAATAAAAATTAAAGACATACATAAGACCACCCGGTGGTCTAGCACCCGTAAATTTAAGGCATTTTCAAAAATTTTTCTGAAGGCGAAGATAATAAACAACGATAATTAAACTTTGTAGGTACATATATTATATCACTCATGGAGCATACATACATTTTTATAATAATCAAAAAACAATATTGACTATATTAAAATTGGCACTAAAGATGACATCTTCATAAAAAGGTACCTACCGGTGATATGACGCGGGCCAACCGTTCACTACCTGCTACATATAAAGGTTGTATAACCTAAAATACTGTCAATATCATGAACAAAATTTAACAGTATTTTCTCAAAAGATTGTACTTTCGAAATATGTATTCAAAGAAAAAAAGTTCATTTGTCTAAAATTCTAGACCACCGGGTGGCCTTAATGTAAGGGTAAGGTATTTAATTTTTGGCGAGGCCAAAGATAACACCCTTACTAGTTTTTGTTGTAAATCACACAATATTTATTTTTTTGTAAATTTTAGAGCCCTTAGTTCGAATCCGGTACCTGCTTTACCCTTTCACGTCAATTCTTTATTTTTTTGAAACTGAATAAGACTAAAACTTACAAAGAAAGATTTATTCAATCGCCGTAGGTATCATGTAGAACACAAAAATAAAATTTCACGAAATGGTAACGGTAAAAAGAAATTTTAAATTAAAGATCATGTATTCAGTAGATTATGCAACACAGGCATTAATTTAAAAGGTGATTCAAGTTAATTTTTTCCATTTTTAAGCTAAGCTCAAGCGTTAGCGATTTCCGCACCATAAGAAAGTGGTGAGCACTAGATTAGAATTTATATACTGAGCGGAGTACAAGCGAGCCGAATTCGAACTTAAATTACTTCAAAAATATTTAATGCTTTAAAATAAAAAACCTTTTAAATATAAAAATCTCATAACTTAAAATTAAGTAAGTAAAAAAAAATAGGTTCTAGACTCTGAAGGGCTCTAAATGGGAAAAACAGTTCTTTAAGTAATTCAAATAAAACCTAATTTATTATATCGATCATTATTTGCAAAGGTGTAATAATTTGAAAATATATGATAGTTTTCATTTTACGTGTGATTGTTAATTTAATAAATGGCCCAGTGTATTTAACTTTAGAATTTCGGTTTGAATAAAAAGTGTGCAGATCCGTATTTGCAATAATGCTATATGCATTAATAGAATAATACTAAAACTTAAGAAATTACAGAAAGAAAAATTTTACCACACGTTAAAATATATATATTTTTTCGCAGTCACTTAAAGAAACAACAACAAAGGAACAGCAATTGATTACGAATTTGTCTGAAACACAAGATGAAAAAGGTAACACATATTCAAGAGTTGAGAGTGACCAGCAAGTCTCACATGAACCAACACAGAAGAAAGAGCTTTTTGGTATGCAAGAGATTTACGATCAATTTATCAAAAGCGTTGAAGAATCTGGTGTTGACTTGAAATCAACTGAATCTAACAAAAAACAAGAAAATATCGCAACAAAATCTGTTAGCGACAAGCACGAAGATAATTTATCTACATCTTCAACATCAACTTCTTCTACATCATCATCATCTTGTTCATCGTCATCGGAAGCATCAAATTCTTCTACATCGAGTTACTCGAGTTCTTCCTCGAGTGCATCATCCTCCGAAGAAAGCAACGATGCTGACTGTTTTAAAAATATAACCCTAGAATCGCCTAAGCCAAAGCCAAAAGAAGTCAAAACTAAGCCGGTGATTATTGTTAAAATAGAAGATAAGACGCTTACGCCGCCGTTACCGGCAGATAAAAGTGTTACTCCAGAAAGAAAACCGTTAACTATTGCTGATGCCACTAAAGCCGCAACAACTAATAAATCTATTTCACCAAGTCTAACCGATTCTATACAACTTAAAACAACCCCAGCGCTTTCAGAAACTAAAACTAAGAACTCTGCAGCTCCAACAACAACAGCTAAGTCACAAAAATCTGATGTTGCCAAGGATTTTAAAAAATTAAAAAGTCTTGAAGCAAATTTGTCACGCATACAAATGATGCGCGCTAACTATGACTCCGCTGACGAAATCAGCGATGAGCTTTTAAAAATGGAAAAACTTTTTCTGCATGAAAAAAATTTAATTTTACAAAAATATGCCAAATCTTCTAAGAGTACAGCCACTGAAAGTGGTAATACTAACACAGGTGTACCAGCTGCATCATCAGGACAATTTGTAGCCTCTCTTCAGCAGACTGGAAGTGAGATCGAACAAGAAGCCGCCACCATAGGAGCAAACAAAATATTTGACGCAAATCGGGAAGCTATCAAATTGACTATCTCTCCACTAAAGCTGCCGAGAACACCAGCGATTTTCACAAAGGCAACTACTATTGTTGATAGTGAATCTCATCCTACAGAACCAGATGAACCCGATTTCACTGAAAAACTACAGAAACCTGCAAAGGAAGTTGCAATCGTTAAACCTATGATGGAAACAAAAGAATTACGATCGAGCCAGACACGTCAATATCGTCGTTCGACTCCGCCCAGAACACGTTCCCCAAGCTCTAGCTATCATCGTGAACGACGCCGTTCAATTTCACGTTCACGCTACAGTCCACAACAACGGCGGCAGCAGCGTGGACGTTCTTTATCAGTTAGTCCGCCTCCACGACGAAGTGGTGCACCTGCACGTTATTTATCACCGGCTCGTCGCGGTGTAAGCAATGCATTTTCCACATCCCAATCCCGCAACTATCGGAACTCTGGACGCCGCAGTCGTAGTCGTAGTCGCAGTATTTCACGACAGGGTAACCGAAGAGTTAACGAACGTTCACGTCGTGCCACAGCAGCCACACCAGTAGGACATTCCCAACCTCATTATCGCAAATCAACTACACAACAACGATCATCGACACGTGATTCACGGTCTCGTTCACGTACACCGCCGCGTTCACCACCATTACCACGTTCACCACCACGTCCCCATTCACCACGCTTATCGCCTTCGTCCCGTAGGCGTTCATATAGTCGCGAACGCTATTCATCACGCTCACCACTGCCGTTTAAGCCCCCTTCACCACCAATGCGTCGAAGTCTTTCGCCGAATTTGCAGCGACGTTTAAGTCTTTCGCCTGAAAAGCGTCCACGCGATTCGTCCGCAATATGTCGTTCACGATCCCATTCACGTTCGCGATCACCTTCTATACGTTACGATGATCAGCGACGTCATCGTTCTAGTAGCTACGATCGTCATTCGCCTTCCTTGCAAAGCCAATATTTCTTGCAAGACTCAAGTAATGGAACCGCATCGCCCGCCTCTTCCTACTATTATAATCTTTCACCTAACCGCATTTCCCTAGATGCGCGCATTAATATTGTATTAAATGGTCCACCAAACCAGGAAGGCAACAACAATGCCTCCTTTGATAGCTACTCCAATTACAGCCAGTACGGCGGTCAGTATATGTCGATTCCTCCACAACCTGATACAACTACATATGGCATTAATTATGGTACCAACCAGTACGTTTCAATATCCAGCAGTGACTTATCACATCCGGCACCCTTAAGTCATCAACAAGTCTACTCGAATATACCAACCATTGGCGGCGGTGGTATCAGCGGTACACCAACACCTACTTCTGCTCACTCGAATTACTACTACAATGAATTTAGCGGGCATACTAACGCCCATCAGTCATCGTCGGTATTAAAAGAGCTGCCAAAAGCAACTGTAGCAGTTCAAAAAGGCAACGTTCTCGAAATCGTACCTTCAGCTGAAATGTCTGAACGTAGTGATTCCACGACAACTGCGCAGAATGATACTACCACAGCACCTGTAAAGCCAGCTAAAGCAAAAAAGACACTGTCATGGAAAGAAGAAGTAAATAGCCGTCACGTAACTGCGGCAGTGTTACGTCTCAGCAGGGAGAACGAGAGCTTATCAAAGAGTATCTTGAAAAAGACAGCTCTAGAAAATATGTCTTCAAATGAGGAGTAAGTATTGCAAGAAATTGAAAAGAAAATAACATGTAATACGCTTACAAATATTCTTCCAAAAAATATTAAAATGAAATACATCCGGCTTTATTACTGGCACGTCAATAACATCTAAACAATTTCAATGGTATAATGCGTTAAAAATGCAATAATTTTGTATTTTTTTTTTTTGTGTGAGCTTACTTATAAACAACGCATTAATTAGCTTTGTTCAGCTCTTGGTGATAAAGTTGCCTCTAATGCCACAATTTTACAAATGTCAGCAAAATTTGCCCAGCCCTTTTTGAAATTTAACCTAACGAAAGTTGGGCAACATTTTGCGGGAAGTAAAAAAAAACCATGTAACAAAAGTTTAATGAGCAAAATTTCCGGAAGCAATTCGGCCTAGCCATTATTGATTCCTGAAAATTCAGCCAACCAGTTTTAAAATACAAAAAACAAAATAAAAAATTAAAGTTGTTCAAGATGTCGTTGACATGTAATTTAACACTATATCTGTCATTTTCGACACCCCCTCCCAACTTGTCACAAAACGCCTACCCCTCCTGTATATAAAGTCACGTGTAATCCTTTTTTGCTTACATAAGAATTTGTTACACACAAAAAAAAGTAAACGTAAAATAATAGATTCATTGCAAAAAAAAATACATGCATGTCAAAGAAGTCAATGAGTTCAGCTAGAAATTTTGAAACGAGCGGAATTGAGAGAAGTAATGAAAATCATTGTAAGGTTCAAAAATATATTATGTCAACATATATTATATCTTCTGCTTCCTGACGAGTTTTCAAACTAGCCCCAACATAAGGGTAATCATCGTTGAGGATCTATTCAAGATGTCTAGCACGTTATTAGTGATAACTCCTACTCTGGTCGTTTTTATGCGCCGGTAAAACTGAAGCCGGAGCTGCCGAGGGCTTTTGATGAAATACAATTCAATGCTCGGGTTTTTAACGTTGGACGTAAAAAGTCTAAGTTTCGCTTTTTATTACTTTTTTGCTCATTACGCCCGTTTTTATGTAGAACGCACCTGTTCTCATAGAGTTCTAAGTTTTGCTACATTCCCCCTAACGTCCTTGTTTTGTTCAAGATGGTGCTTAAGTTCAATTTGAAAACTTGGCGTGATAATATCACTATGTAATTGAACCAAGCTTTTAATCAGTGGCGTCAATTCGGTAGGGCTGGGGAGGGCATTGGCCCCCCCCCAAGGATCTGATACTAGATATTATTCAATACAACAATTCAATAAAACCATCTAATAGTGGGGGAACTATAAATTTTGACCCCCAAGGTTTTGGTGAAGTGACGCTCCTGCTTTTAATACACTTGAAAAGCTTCCATAATATGAAAGTTTTGCCTATATGCCCACAAGCATGCGAGTTCTACCTCATGATCATGAACCAAATTATAGTGCAGTCCGTTGCACATGAAGACTAACTTACATGTCTCAGGTGGAGAACAAAAAGATTTGTTTATAGAAATTATAGAAACTTGGAAATGGTTATTTTTTTTTAATTCTCTCAGAACGCGAATCATGCCATGAATAGAAATTTTTTTTAAGTGAAATAATATCCATTAAACACAATTTCGTCACTTAGTTTCATTTTCCTGGCATGCTTAAATTGATAATTGAAGAAATAGTTGTCTGTCGCGTGCTTTTTCGATAGTACCCAGAATCCGACACTAACCTTATTACATCAAAAATGTTAAATAGATACGGTAGAATAAGCCACTATGTATTAAAAACTGCGTGGCAGAGCGATAAGAGATAAGAGTTAGACTTTAGAGTATATATTCAATGGTTTTCCATGAACAATTTCAATGTAGGTATCCCTAAATTGAAATAAACGCAAAAATTTTGCATTACAACCTCTTCAGTTATCGAAATCCGTTACAAAATTGTTAACCCCTTACCATAGTTGCGTTACGTACGATGTGAACGACCCCAAAATTACAACTTAATTAATTATAATAAATTTAAAGATTTGTTTCCTAAGCAAGCGCCGAAACACTTTCCGTTTGGTTCCGTTAGATATCTTTCTTAATATTCTGAATATTTAATTTATGTTTTAATATTTTTTCGAATACTTTTTGATTTTTCTAGGTAAATTGTGGGTGGAAAAATAACATTATTCAATTTTTTAAAAATTTGACTAAACTTTGCACTTTTGTATTATTTCGCTGATACGCTTAATGTATTAAGTATATCAAATAATTTTTTTTTTCAATTCCAGTCAAACTGTGAAAAAGAAAGTTTATTTCGAAGATGGAATCTTTCCAAATCGTGAAAGTGATGATGAAGATCGGAAAATCATTGATTCGAAGTTGCGTCGAAAACTGCGACGTTTACATAAGCATCATGGAATAACTATAAATGCAGTGAATCTAGTCAAACAACACAAACGTGATGATGATAAAAAAACAGATCCAGAGCTTGAAAATGCAGTACCACCTCTACCACCTCTCGGTACACCAGCACCACATTTAGAACAACCGATTTACTTACGTCCGCCGTCTCCAACACCACTATTCTATTTTCATTTTGATTCAGTTGTGCATTCAATGTATGTCTCTCAATTGGAGCGTCCGATACCGCCGAGACTTCTAAATCCTAAGGCAGTGCCACCAGCTGCCACGGGACCACCTGCACAATCACCTTCGAATACTCCATCACCTAATGGTGCAGTTTCAGCTAGTGCTGCTGGGGTTGGAGCTACAGTTGCTGGCACAATAAATGTGCAAAGTTCAAAAAAAGAACTCGCAGCATTAGCAGCACTTAATCGTTCTAATCGCTCTAGTAATAATGAACGATCTTCTCCAAAAATATTGCCTCCTACTTCAACAACTTTACTACGCCAGCGTGATAATCAAGCGAACATAAATTCAATTGATGCAACTCACTCTGAAACTCACCAAATTGCGATTAAGAACTCGTTTCATGCTTTACCTGCAAACGTTTCGACCACACTGCCAGCATCCCATATGAGTCCTCCAATTGCACCTATGCTCCCACAACGTCAGAGTTCTCCAATCGGTTTTATGGGAATGCGCATCAACAACTTTATGCGCTTACCACCTTCGCCTTTAGCACGTCATACTGGCGGCCCACTTCCCACAAATAATAATGGTAATGGTCCAGCTATGGCTGTAATTGGGATGCGACATTCATTTAATATGCCACCACCGTCAATGATGCCACCACACATTTTGCCATCGGCAGAATTTTCACCGCAGCAGCATTATAATCCCATGTCTCATCCAAACTCCCCGCATATGCATCATCTAAATCAACCATACCCAGTAGTACAGCCTCCTATGCCTCATAGTCACCAACATCCACATCCTCACTTTCCACCAACTGGATCACAGGCATCTCCCCATCACATGTATCACCATCATCATCGACACCAATCACCGCAGTTCTATATGCAATCATTACCCCCACCGCCACCTCTACCACCACCAAGTCGTCACACTTATGTACCACCGCCAGATACGGCACCGCCAGTTTTAGAGGAAACTAGCGCACAACTGCATAATAGTCCACAAGCGATGGTATCTCCGTACAACATTCAACGTCAGTAGAAAGGTAAGCACAAATATACAAATATTACATTTAATTTAGGACCAAGCTTCAATATTGTTTAAAAAATTAGAAAGTTGAGGTATGTACTAATAAGATTATAAAACCCCGCTCGAAGCGTAGGTCCTGAAAAACGGTTCCATAACTTTCGTGGCAGCACCTTATACTGAGAACGCTGCGAAGATAGCAAAACTATGTACTATTGATGCTCGTTTTTTCCATGTATGTTATCTTGGGGGAAGCGTTCTTGTTGAATATTGCTTCAGATTTTCAGTATTAATACAGAGTCCAATAATAGCTACCTAAAATCGGTGAGCCTTGTAAAATAAGTATGCATATCGGACGATCTTGATGGACAAGGTAATATAATAAGCCAGGTCTTTCAGATGACCCCAAAAACCCATTAGATCCGATACTTCCAAGAAATTGTTGAGTACACTGTCTAACACAATTAAAAATAACTGAGACATGTCAGGAAAAATAATTTAAATATATTGTAGTGCGGGTTAATAAGCCTTATAGGACCATTTCTTGTTTCCAGTGCGTTCTTAATCGACTCCTTATAAGTGCTATCGAATGCAGTAGTGAAGAGGCAACATCAAGGTCCGTTTACCATTCGCATATTTTCTCCAGGATAATACGAATAAAGTAGCTACATATATCGTCGCCTGAATTCTCTTTTGCTCCATACGTCTGAAAGTGTATTCCGAGAAAATCGAAAAGAAAAGTTTGAGCTTTAAAAGAAAAAAATTGGTCCAAAAAAGTACCATCGAAATTTTAATTAAACATTATGTTGATAAATTGGGTAGCTCTGTGCTAAATTTCAAAAATTGGACCAAAATACTTTTTGAGATATATGATATTTTGTCAGATAAGTCATAGTGGACAGTTTGCTCCATACAATCCAAATCAATGACAAACATATTTTTCCCAGGTAGTATATAGAGCAAACCTGCATTTATGATGTTATCATTTAAATCATTGCTTCTATTGAATAATTCAACTTTATGTAAACATTCATTGCAGTTTCTTCATTCTTATTGCTGAAAAACTTTTGCCACACCAAAATAGAACAACAACATAATTAATAAAATTGAGTACTACATTTAAATAATATTTTTTAGAATAAAAATTTTATCAAATAATTTAATTATAAATTAGATTTAAAATAAAATGGAAACTGTAAACATGAATTATTGAAGGTTTTTGTGGTTAATCAAACACAATTTTAGTTTCATATTATAAACTAACATACACAATATTAGTTTCATATTATAAATAACATTTGCTACATCATGAAATAGAGTTGAGAACTCAAGTAAGTGTACCTTTGCACACCATAACTTAGTGTATATAAATTTTCACTGTAAATCTGTTAAATGATACGAATTTAAGTTTTATGAATGCACTTTAATTTTACTAATTTTTACATTGTAGACGCGAATAATTTAAAACGATGATATCGTGAAATAAATATACAATATGTAAAATTAATTGTTCTTTATAAAAATATAACTCAGAATTGTATTATTACTTCTTAATATTTACTATCATAGCAACAAGAACACCTAAGCTGCTTTCGTTTAAATCTATAAAAATTTAAAAACAAATAATGAACAAAATGTATAAACCTTAAATAATACCATATATGTATATGTTTTAACGACTTGTAAATTGAAAAGTTCAATACCGAAATATAACTTAAAATAAACTTTAAAATGTGTGTATCTACAAGAATATTAATACAGGGTGCGTTTTATGTACCAAGTCGAAGTTTTCTTTTAATAACTTTTAAATGAAATACAGTTTTATAATTCTATTGATTGATTATATGGTCTTTGACGATATGAAGGGTACCAACATCGACCAGATCGGACCAGGGTCAACAGTTTATATCGCAATTACAAAAAAATGATTTATGTTCCAGGTCGATGTATATTTTAATGACTTACGTAATACAATTTTATAATTTATATTTTATTGATTGATTATATGGTCTTTAACATTGAGTATAGTACCAACATCGATCAGGTCGGGCCAGGACTACAAGGTTATATCGCACTTATAAAAATGTTAAAAATGTACGGTTTTCTTTAATATGTTGAAAATTGAAAAAAATGTCATCGACCTGGAGCATAAAACACATCCGTAACTCCGAGAACATGTAAGTATTTTACGATTCGTTACATTGAAGTTGGTTAAACTGAACTAAATTAATTTAAATTTAACTTCTCTAATACTTAGTACAGGTTAATGAGTATCGTACAATAGAAAACAATATCGCGAATTGACGAAACTTAGTGAAATCGTTGTGATACGAGAAAAGGTGTCATCGGTTTGTAGCGTAATTCTTAACGTTTGAAAAAATAAAAACAGTAAGCAACAACAAGCCATATACTACATAGCGACACTCCAGTGGAACGGGTGTGACATTTTAAGACTATCTTTTCAGACAAGTGTGAGAATGCAATTTCATCTCTTGCAACAAGTACTATGGTATGATATTCTAATTTGGAATCATGAGTACCTTTTAACATAAACTTTTAAATAACAGATACAAAGTAACTCCGAAAATGTAACGGGTGTTACATCCAAATGTAACGTAATATAATGACATTATAATAATTGTATAAAATATGTATAAATCAAAAAAAAAATAAAAAAAAAGAGTGTGCTTTAGACTACACGACTGATGTAAAACATTTTCTCATCAACTTCATCTTCAGACTTGCTTATCTCTGGAGTGGCGCTTTGATTTTCAAATTGTACTTCAGTATTGTTATATGTATTCAGTTAATAAACTTTGATCGATTTTTGAAAATTCGTCAAAACCAGCTCACCAGAATGTAAGAAAAGTCTAACTCTACTCAACATTTTTGATATATGGGAGCTGTCCGATTATGGGGGCTATTCGGTTATGGGAGCTGTCCGTAATGGGGAATTTCACTACTCCACGTCCCAACAAAATATGTCGATAAGGTTTAATCAAAACAACGCATAGTAACTCCATAAGTAAATTTATGTAAAAAATATTTAGATCTGGTGCACGCCAACTTCTGAGTTGGTTTTATTCCTAATGTTTTTCGTGGCCAAAATACTGTAACGCACGCCCTGTTGCCACAATTTTGTTTAAAGGATAATTGTAATGTGGTCTGAATTGTAAATTGTAAAAAAAATAAATGCCTGGATTTTGATATCGACCTGTCGTGTCTGATATGTAATTCAATTTAATAAGAAGAATTGGGACGTGCAATATTGTCCAGATTTTTCCTATACTTTTGTAGTGAGTAAAAAATTGACACTAGCAAAATTTATCGCAAAGAAATAGAACAGATTCTATTCTTTGGTGCGATTTGACACTTAAAATAAATCGCACGTCCCAATTCTGTTTTTAGCTTCAAGTGTGTTATAATTTTTAACAGCGGAATTCTTTTGCCGCTTTTCCGATTCCGACCAAATTCTGTTCAACGCATTATGTAGCCACAAGTAATTAAACCGGTTACTTTCCAAGTATACTAATGTCAATTTTTCTTCTTTTTTGTTCAATTATGTTTGGACAGCTGTCAGTTGACGTGTTTAGATTTCTGACAAACAGCCGCAAACGAATCAATTTTTTTTCATTCAGTCAACGTCGGCGAAAATTTATTATTTTAGATCTGGTGTAATATCAAGTCCAAAGACAAAAGTAAAATTATTTACAGAAGCATTAGGCGTGCAAATTGCAGAATGTTGAGAGAAGACCAACAGCAGTATTGAAATAAGAGCAAAATCAAAGACTTGGCAGGCAGAAAATTTTGATCTAACACGCATGATTTTTTATTTTTATTCAAAGTCCCAGCAAACTTATTAAATTTTCAACAGACTCTGATTTGACGTGTAAAGTTTGTGGCAGCACAAATGATTTTAATATTGTTAATCTGCCTGCTTGCCAGCGGTAGCAGATTTGTAAAAGCGGACGAGCACAACCATCTGGTGAGTGGTATTGATGACAAGAATAGTGGAAGACTTCGCACTGGAAAGTTTACGGACATTCTTATTTGTATGAGTTCTCTTTCTACAGTATAATGAACGCGATGAGGTTGTGCTCTGGATGAACACAGTTGGACCCTATCACAATCGCCAGGAGACTTATGCCTACTTTTCATTGCCTTTTTGCAGCGGATCTAAGCAGAGCATTTCGCATTACCATGAGACACTCAGTGAAGCGCTGCAAGGAGTAGAACTTGAATTTAGCGGCTACGAGATGTATTTTAAAAGTATGTATTAGACATAGGTCTGATTTTATTGAGGCTTCTGTTTTTTAGAGTCAATACGCACGCCACTACAAATCAGTGGCGTCACTTCACCAAAACCTTTTAAAACCACTATTAGATGGTTTTATTGAATTGATGTATTGAATAACAACTAGTATCAGATCCTTTCAATGCCGTCCCCAGCCCTACCGAATCGACGCCACTGTTTCGAATGAATAGTTTTGTGGTGATTGGCATATACCGTGTTGTAAATTAAGTTAAATACATGATTTAGTTCTAAAGTAAATTTACCACAAAGTCTGGACACAAGAAGATCTTATTGGTAACGGTAAATTTTCGTTTCGTCACTCCAGGTTACGTGTTTCCAATCTTCCGGTGTCCAGACTTTGTGGTGATTGCACAACCTTAGGTGGCTACTAAAATTTCTATCTGACAGAGCTGGTTCTTTTTTCTTATCAAATGCGATCAGACCTATTTTTTTCAATGCTCGTCTTGCAATCCACTTGCAGCTTATGTAATAATTTTAGAACGCATTTAATGTTCCATGAAACGCGCGTTGCCATTGGAAAGTATTCTTAGCCGTCCTTCTGACTTCATTGATTAACTGAGTTTTAGGCAGTTTTGCAAATATGTACTAAATTTGTCTGCTATTTCACTGCTTGAAAGTTATTTTTCAATTAAATTTTCGACGTTTTTTTCAATATCAACCGGACCTTCTCTAATTTTTTATTGATTCACAAATTCTTACAACGTAGGCTCACCAAAGTTTAAAATTATGAGCCCAACTAATTTATCAATTCATACGAAAGAAAAATCAGATAGCCAAAAATATTCCAATTAATAATAGAACAAGAAGTGGTACTAAGTCTCGCTTAAATCATATGAGAGCAAAACTGTCCGCATGGACTATGAATTATATTTTGAGTTTTTTTTTTCTTCTGTGGAATTTAGAATTTAACTTGTTTCTGATGTAATTTATGAAATAAGTTATAGAGCGTACAAAAACACAGAAAAAAAAATTTTAAAACTTTCCTCGTTTTTGTTACGAATCTATTAATCTAAAAATGAAAAACCATCCGGAGAGTTTTGCTTTTCACTGTTTATATAAAGATCATTGTTATTTTATTATAGTATATATATATTTTTATTTTTTTTTACAGTACTTACTTTTGCCCCTTAGCTTTTACATATGTATGTACTGAATTTCATTCGTATATTTGGAATAGTTCCTCAATCGGTCAAATAGTTCCGAAGTTACACGATTACTAACAGACGCAGCAACGATTATATATACACGATTATATATGATATTTCAAATAATACGGTAAAATTGATTTTAATAGCGCGTAGGACCTATTTTTGGCTTGATGACACTTTCAATTCGAGAAGGCATGCTCTCATAGAGTTTCCGTGTTAATTCCATTAAAATATCGTTGTACCAAGTGGATTCAATTATTTCCTTTAACTTTTGAATATTATTAGGGTTTTGTTGGCGCACTTTGTTTTTTAAAATGGCCCAAACATTCACAATGGCATTGAGGTCGGGGCTGTTACCGGGTCATGGACTGACTCAATTCCCAAAAAGTCCTTATATTCCTTTACCTATGCAAAAATAGATAGTTCATTATTGTAAATTTATTAAAAAAAATGTAAAAAATAATTATTGTGAGTAGGACACTTACCGATTTCGAGCGATGACAGAATCGTTTTGAAATATGACTTTTGCTACGTGCTCGCTTAGTCGATCGATGCTAGGTAAAAGGTTTTTTTACGATATCAATATAAGCTGCGTAGTTCACGTAACCTTCCAGAAGAAGAATCTCTCCCACCCCACAGCTTGTTATTGCCACCATTTGACCATTGACCGACTAAGCGAGCACGTAGCAAAAGTCATATTACAAGATGATTCAGCACCTTATCATCGCTCACAATAATTATTTTTAAAATTTTTTTTGATAAATTTACAATAATGAGATATATTTATCATATACATGAGAAACATGTGTGTATGTTTGTATACATGTTCATATACATATGTATATACAAACATACATTAATAGCCTTGACATGACGCGCATTCGAGAGCTCGGATGTGCACTGTTCAGGTAAATTTCACCTTTGTAGAAGTCACCCAGATGATATGTTACCATTTTCTGCCTTAGCTTACAACTTTTATTTCTCTTTGAAATTATATTATTTGACCCCCAATGTTCTACCTGCAGACGACAAACCTTATATTCACTAGAGGCCGACACTACGACTAAAATTGTTATTTTAGTTAAATAATTTTGTAATTCTTCTACTTTAAAACTTTATTATTTATATATTTAAAGCGGATGTTGCTTCAAATGTCATATGTATGGTTGATCTTACCGAAGATAAAGTAAAAGCTTTTACCTATGCTGTCATGAATGAATACTGGTATCAAATGTACATTGATGGCTTGCCAATATGGGGCAAAGTTGGTGAGAAAGATGAAAAAGATGGCAAATATTATATATTCACGCACAAGAAATTTGACATCGGCTATAATGGCAAACAAATTGTCGATATTAGTTTAACTACAAGTAAGAGGGAATTATTAACAACAGGAGGTAAAATAAAATTCTCCTATGAAGTAAATTGGAGCCGAAGCAAAGTGGAATTTAAAGATCGTTTCGATAAATATTTAGATCCCAATTTCTTTCAACACAGGGTATGCTAAAAATTAAAGAACAAAATAAAAAGTAAATTTTCGCAATGATGAAATAAATATATTCCATTTTAGATTCATTGGTTTAGCATCTTCAACAGTTTTATGATGGTAATTTTCTTAGTTGGCTTGGTATCAATGATTTTAATGCGTACCCTACGTAAGGACTATGCACGCTATAGCAAAGACGAAGAAATGGATGACATGGTGAGTAGGATTCTGGTAGTATTTATAAACAGCTCAGCATTCAAACGTGCCTTGTGATATTGGAGTGAAACTTATGAACAATTTTGCTTACTCCGTTTAACATGTTAAAATTCATCATTATTTTGAACCAAATTAATTTTGGAATTTTTTTTGGTTTAGTGCCAACGCTGAAAAGCACTTTAGCATTTGTGGGATGAAATTGATTTTTCAGTTCACAAAAGCGTCAAAGGTGTTAATGTAAATATACCAGATGTTGTTCTGAGCATTTTGTAAGTGCTGCATTTTTATTTTTTGCACAAGTTGAACTCTATGGTTACAGTGTTAAAATATTAAACTTAACCATTCGTAAGAGACTCTTAAGTTTAAATAGCACTGTCTATGTGGCCCTCTTTTGTTAAACAAATGATTTAAACAGACTATTGATTTTGCACTTTGACCATTTGCGTTATTTCTTCGTTAAAAAGTGAAGCTTTAGTTAATATAACTAATATGCGAATTAGTTGCTATCAATCTTTCTATTGGGGTAGCCGGAACACAACTTTTACATATTTTTAATCAGTATATAAATGATATACTGTATACTGAAATGCACATACTCTTTCATTACAGGAACGCGACTTGGGCGATGAATACGGCTGGAAACAAGTACATGGTGATGTCTTCCGTACACCGCCGCATGCATTACTCTTTTCTGCTATTATTGGTGCTGGTTATCAATTAATTTCGGTGGTATTCTGTGTCATTATGATTGCTATTGTTGGCGAATTATACACAGAGTAGGGGTTTTTACGTCAACATGGTTAAATAAAATTGGAGATAACTTATTGTGTCATATTTTTATTTACAGACGCGGTTCAATGTTATCGACCGCTATCTTTGTTTATGCTGCCACATCTCCCATTAACGGATATTTTGGTGGCTCACTATATGCACGTCTTGGTGGACGCATGTGGATACGTCAAATGCTAGTTTCTGCATTTATGGTGCCAGTGTTTGTGTGTGGAACTGCATTTTTCATCAACTTCATTGCTATCGGCTATCACGCATCAAGAGCGATACCTTTTGGTACCATGGTTGCGGTCACTTGTATTTGTTTCTTTGTTATTTTGCCGCTAACACTAGTAGGTACTGTTGTTGGCCGTAATCTTGATGGACAACCAGATTTTCCATGCCGAGTGAATGCTGTACCACGGCCTTTACCAGAAAAAAAATGGTTCATGGAACCAGCTATTATTATTCTTTTAGGTGGAGTACTACCATTTGGTTCAATTTTCATTGAAATGTAAGTGCATTGTTTTTATTTGATATATTATATAATCAATATTTATATTTTTGAAACATTCAAAACCTATGGGCAAAGAGATAGCCGACGGACGGTGAGTCTTGCACTTAGATGTGGCCGCAAACAAGAGACCTATGGCCTGAAAATTACTTATTTATGACACTTTATAATGGCAACAGAAATAACAATGAGATAGCATTACTTGTTTGGGCCATTATTATTGATATTCCTCAACAAATTTTGAGGTTGGAATTCTCTTAACAAATACGTCGCTACATTTTCGTCTATACGTACATATTAATGTTAAAGATTTTCAAATTGCTGTTTCTTCAAAATAAATACGCTGATCATATCAACACTTGAATAAAGTAAAAATTTTTTTATTTATTCATTGCAGGTATTTTATTTTCACCTCATTCTGGGCCTACAAAATCTACTATGTCTATGGTTTCATGCTGCTGGTATTTACCATCTTAACAGTTGTCACCGTATGCGTGACAATCGTCTGCACATATTTTTTGCTTAATGCCGAAGATTACCGATGGCAATGGACGAGCTTCATGTCCGCCGCATCTACGTCAATCTATGTTTATGCGTACTCATTTTATTATTTCTTTTTCAAAACAAAGTAAGTAAAAACAAATATACATATGGTATTTTGCGCAACTTGATTTTCTCTTTTATTTGTTAGAATGTATGGACTTTTTCAAACGGCCTTTTACTTTAGCTACATGGCATTATTTAGCGGTGCTTTGGGAATTATATGCGGTACGGTGGGCTATGTTGGCACAAGTGTTTTCGTCAGAAAAATTTATTCCAATGTAAAAATAGATTAAAATATTTATTCAAAGAAGTGTAAGAAGTGTTTATTTTTCCTCAATTACATAAATAAAATGGAACTGTGTTATACTTCGGTTTCCACCATACATTTTTCATTTTTACACGTATTATTGAGCATAATTTTCACCACGTTTTACTTCTGTATTTATTCTGTTACTTGTTTTTTGACATATAATTGCGCAATATTGACTAACAATAAATTTGTAAATTTAAGAGGCGTGTCGAAAATGTTAAATAAATGTTGAATAAATGCAGAAAACATGCCTGCATTAACTTAAATTTTTCTTGATTTATCTTTATTATAATTTGATTTATATTTCTATGTGTATCCATTTAGAGCTTAAGGTTTTTACTGACATCCATATTATTTGTATGTATATGAAAATTGTGTCAAAGAATATTTTAATGATTGTGCGTTTTAATAATTTTGCTCTGTCACAATTTCTATTTGCGATCTTATTATTACAAAATTTATTTTTTCATTTCAAGTACGATAACACTAATGTTGTTTGTAAATTGTGTTATTTTCAAAAACTACTTTGCGTACGTCTACTATTAAATACACTTCTAATTTCCAATTAAAAAAGGTGTACACACTACGATCTATGAGAAAAATTGTATCCAGAAGCAAGTGTATAAATTATTTTAGATTACACATTATTTATATCACCTTCATTTTAGACAACAGCATCTACAATAGAAATATGTCACACCAAATTATACTACAAATACACAAATACAATTCAAACATTACAAATTTCAAGAATTTGGAAATGTTTAATGGTAACATAAACTAAAAATTTAATTATTGCATTGTAAATTTCAATAAAGCTAAAATAAAAGTAAAAAATCAGAAAGTAATATTAGAACGAACAAAAAAATTTTTTTCTTTTTTTTAATTGAATGGGTGTTAAATTTAATTCTTAAAAAAATGAAGAAGTAACCAATTGTTACGTTACTTATTTTTTTTTACATTACTGCATGTTTGGTTGGCTGCGGTAAAGCTTTGCATAGATGCCGTTTCTCGCCATAAGTTGAGAGTGGTTGCCTTGTTCGATTATGCGCCCGCTTTGTAAAACGCAAATCAGATCAGCATTTTGTACAGTAACTAGACGATGAGCAATCATAATGCACGTTCGACCAGAGCAAGCGGTGTCCAAGGCAGCTTGTACAATCTAAGAGTGCCACATATATTTTATCCTCAATATAATGTCTCATATGGGGCAAAATGCACGAAAACTCCAGGTGAAAAAAATTATGGCACCGAAATTAAAAAAAATTTATAAATAATTTTTTCCCCAGGAAAAAATTTACAGTTTTAAGCGCAAAATAAATGAGAGTTTTTTTTTTAAGAAAAAATGTGTTTTTTTAAAAAAAATGCAAAAACATTTTTGAATTCGCAAAATTTTTGCGAAAAAATTTTTCTTTGCAAAAGTAGTATTTTTTTTTTAAAAGTACACAAAAACCTATAAGTGTTGATATAACAATTATTAATTGATAAAGTTTGACGTAAGCTATGAATTTTCGAAAAAGACTTTCTGAAAAAGTACAAAAATTGTGAACTTCATACTTACTTATTTCAATAACAAAAAATACTAGGGCAAAACTTCTTACGTAGTTTTATTGCTGGACATGGTAACTACAATAATGTAAAATTTTAGCCAAATTGGTACCATAATTTTTTTCACCTGGAGTTTTCGTGTGTTTTGCCCCATATATATGTATATGGATGTACCTTACATAAGTAGATAAACAAAAGAGCTTTCACATCACTAGTCTATAGAGCTTAACAGATTTGGGACGTGCAATATCGTCCATCATGATTCCATGGAAATCGACTTTTCCAATTCCAGCTATGAATGAACAAATTTTCGATGACGATGATTTCAATGAAAACGCTTTTATGTATATAGTCGATCACATACATACAAATGTGTGTACAAATATACTGTTGATTCATAGCAGAAAAACATTCTCCAACCGATTCAGAGCGATTTCTACCAAAAACCCTTATTGTGTTAAAAAAATTGTACTTTACTTTTCTCGAAAACTATATGACTTGCTAACCCTGTATGTAACTATATAACACCCTTAATCTAAAAATGGGATTCTAAATTTATGTTATTTTATGCATAATTCGAAGTGGGGAACCCCTGAATTCACCTTAAGACCATGGATATCAAATGAAATATAAAGGATTTGCAGCAAATTTTCCTCAAAGGAGCTTACACAAAAATATATAGTTTTTTCTCATTTAATTCTTATTTTTACATTACATTTTACATTTACATTATATCGCACACTTTTAACTAAAGAGTCGCATTTAAAAATTTTAAAATTGCATGCACAATTATTGACTTAGACATGCAGTGAACAAAAAGTTGTCAAATCTAATATGGAGACGTTTAGAGACAGTATAGTCTGCTGTGTGGCGAAATGCTAAAATACATTTTACCAAAATCGTAAGACCTTAATTTTTCGCAAGACCAAAGATAACACCTTATCTAATTTGATTTATTTCCATGGAGGGTAACGTTTTATGAAAAAATTTTGTGATATGCATACATAAATATCAGAAACACAGAACAGAAACACTCCTCAAATGATCTTGAAGCCGACTTCACAAACATATCTCAAGTACTTATTATACAATACGAGCAATTTTTAATGTGTGGGTGTTCAATGATTTAAAGAAAACCTACTGGACCTTCTATTTGTCTCAATGTGATAATTCCTCTCTCGGTTAGGTTCTAGTTGTAAATTTAAACCATTCAAATGTTTATGTGTTTCAGATAGATGAGACGTATTTCACTATGAACATTATATTTAATAATTAAAATCCATCAAAATTGTTAAAAAAACCATCAAAATTGTTTTTCATGAGTGAACATCAGGCAGGTATGAAATAAACTCTACACTCTAGTGAATTGACAGAAAGTCTAACCAACATGGTAATGGTCACTCTAGTGATATATTTTGATTTTATAAATTTTTCGGATACTTCGCATATACATTTTTAGGCTCTTCCAACACTTGACTTTTCTTGACGTTATTCGACTTTTATCGATTTTTTGGTATTTTTTTATACAAATAGAACGTGATATCATTAAGTTGGGTGCTCGTACTTAACACTTATTTTTAATTTTGTGTACCAATATAATAACAGATCACATTCTCACATTAACTTACCCGCTCGCTCTGTAAATCAAGTGCCGAAGTAGCCTCATCAAGAAGTAAGATTTTTGGATTTCTTACTAGTGCTCGCGCAATTGCAATACGCTGCTTTTGCCCACCAGACAATTGGGTACCTCTAGCACCCAAGCATGTGTCATAGCCTAGGGGCAAGGCTGTGATGAACTCGTGTGCATTTGCCATTTTAGCAGCGTCAATTACTTGTTGCATCGGTACAGTTCGACTAGTGTCTCCATAAGCAATGTTTTCGGCAATACTTTTTTCAAAAAGTGAAGGTTCTTGTGAAACAATTCCAAGCCGGCGACGTAAAGTAGGCAACTCCAAGTCATAATGTATGTCCTGTTGGTCTAATAGCTATAAATTGTACAAAAAAATAATTTTTACGAGAATGCTACTAAGCACCCGACATGTGAAACATACAATTTTTCCAGCTGTAGGATCATAGAAACGCTGCAACAATTGCACACACGTCGATTTTCCACAACCGGATGGACCAACCAACGCCACTGTTTTACCCTGTAGTACTTCTAAGTTGAGACCTCGCAATACCTTTTGCTCTGGACGTGTTGGATAGCGGAAATGGAGATCACGATAGCTGACACCTTGTACTGCGTTTGTCGTCTTTGATGATGGAACACCATTTTGTATCGTAGTGTAAGCTTTTGGTGATTGTATTCGTGGTTCACGATCGATAATTTGAAATAAACGATGCCCTGATATTAGAGCTGCATTGAATGCTGGCGTGAAGGCGAGCGACTGAGCCAGAATAAACAAACCGTAGAGCAGCGAATTTGAAATTCTAATGGCAAATGGGAAAGACAATAATGTTTCTACAATAAATGTGGACGACCATGAGAAAAGGGACCTTATTCTCCCAAACAAAATGGTTCAAGAATGCCAAACATTAAGAAAAAGGTATAAAATCGAAATTTTCATGTTACCATTGTGTTCCGCATACTCTCTTCTTAGAGAATGCATCAATAACACAGTTTTGGAAAAAGGAAGATAAGGTTCCATATATGAATAAGTTAAAAGACTCTACTCACTTCATGACATCTTCAAATTTAATTTTGCCTTCAGTGACCATAATTCCACCATAGGTCAATGTTACGGCATAACCAAAGAACATCACTGACATTCCCAGTGAGTTGACAATGCCACGGAACCGGAGACGCTTCTTTATTTCCACTTTGTAGCGATCAACTTCTTTTCCGTATTCGTGCATAAGCGACGGTTCTCTACGTAAGCTAGCAACTGTGCGAATCTGAGCTATAGCCTCGGTTGCAATGCGACTTGTCTCCTCAAGTACTTCCTTTTCGTGAACAGCTGCTTTTGCAGTAAATCTATGCGAATGTTTGAAATAAACAGAATAAGTTCATATTACGATTCAATAATCACCTGGCTTCGAATACAACTGATGCCACCATTATTGGTGAAGTGGTCAAACAAATAAGCGCCAGTTCCCAGCTATAGCTAAAAGCTATGCCAACACATAATATAAAGTTGGTTACTGATTGTATGATATTACTCAATGGAAAACCAATAGCACCCTGCAAACTCGAGGCATCTCCGGCTAAGCGGGCTGAAAGAGCACCCACGCTGTTTTCCTCCTCATCAAACCATGCCATTTCCTGACGCATTATTGCTTTGAATACCAATGAACTACAAACAATTACAAACAAATTATTACTTGCCAACAAAGGTATGGTGCTTGCTCGATTTTACCTACCGCATTCTTGTTGTTAACCAAACTCCAGACAAGTTGAAGAAAAATATTTGTGTGAAACAAACAACACCCACCAATACACCCATTGCTGTACTAATAATCGATACAATAGAGGTCTGTTTAAGGACTTCCTCGGGATTAGGATGTGCCATTGCAGCGAAAAACTCCGAAAGAATTATTGAGAACGCTGGCTGCGTGCATCCATAAATGGCTGCACAAATTGCACCAATTATAAGAAAACCCCACTCCGGCCGAGCAGATTTTACTACGCGGAAAAAGCTCTTTATATACTTAGTCTCCTTAAGTCGATCTTTCTCCTTTGCGTCCGCATCAGCTATGGCCTTGGCATTGGCAACATTTTTAATTATGCTGCTATTAATAGAGGTTTCTGAAAATCTTGGCTCAAATTGGCTTGCTTTTCTCTTTTTCTCCAAATCAGGTGTATCAGTTTCTGTTTCTGGCTCTTCCAATAATTCTTCTATATTTCCCTCGTATTCGTGTGCTAAAACCATTTTCTGATAACTTCCACCTAGTCGCATAAGTTCTTCGTGACTACCTTCTTCAATTACTCTGCCCTTGTCGATAAATACTATGTGTTCGGCATGGCGTATTGCGGAAAGACGATGCGATACTACAAGGGTAGTACGACCTTTGCTTGCACGATCCAAGGCTTCCTGTACTAATTTTTCGGAATGATAATCTAAAGCAGAGGTAGCCTCATCAAGTAAAAGGATTTTTGGGTTTTGAATAAGAGCACGTGCAATTGCTATGCGCTGTCTCTGACCCCCTGAAAGCTGAACTCCTCTTTCACTTATAAGTGTATCATAACTCTGAAAGAAAACAAAAAAAAAAAAATTTAGCATACCTCAATACTTTCCAAACGTAATTTTCTTGAAAAACCCGTAGCTATCTACATATAAAGAAAGTCTGCGTCGCTCCTGGGATTCGTCATACCTCTTTTAATTGCAAATTACTTTCATCGTCCAATTGTCTTAAAACAGTTATACTATGCGTAGACCTTAAAACAATGGCTCCGAATGACAAAGTGATGAAAGAACGATTACTTGTCATTTACTAATAAAAACGTGTTTTAATTTTAGCCTGTAAAATTAGTTAAGACAACGGCATACTAGAAATAATAGCTTTAAATATCGTTTCTCTATTTACAGGTACATTAATTTAATCTATAGTGTTAGAAATGATGATTGTAATAAAATAACTCTATTTACAGAGAAACTTATCTTAGTTTTATTTCTCTATACTGTGATTGCAGGCGCATTATTTATATATATATATGTATATATTTATTTTATTTATTTATTTATTTATTTTATTTTAAACTATTTATTGGCTGATGATATCCTATCTCCTATAGTTTTTGATATCTCTCGTTTTAAAAAATGCTCAAAAAATATATATATATGTATGTATATATCGGTCATTCTTTTAATAACTGCACCTTTTTGAGCATTTTTTAAAACGAGATATATCAAAAACTATAGGAGATAGGATATCATCAGCCAATCGATTTTATTAGACAGCTTTTTTATATATTTTTTGTTTAAAAAGGAAAATAATGTGACATAAACATAGGTTAAATCGACTGAGAATAATAATAAATATTAACTTATTTATTATGCATGTTTTACTATGCTAAAGAGTGATGACCCGATCGGAGCTTCCATTGCGTTTATCATAATGCTTTGGTTTTTTTGCATGTAATGCTTTCATGCACATCTAAACTTCGGTCATCGGTTATGTGTTTTAATAATTTAAATTTTTTTATTGTAACGCTGTGCGAATTTTCAATCTAACGAGTCTAATAAAATCAGTTGGCTGATGATACTTAAACGCAAGTCGAAATGCTTCCCATAATTTTTTAAAAAATTTCGTTTTCATTTTATTTCATATAGTCACGTAAGGCGGTTTTTGTTTTTTATTAAACTAATTAATTTATCTTAATACTAAATACTGGCTTACCTTAATATTAAGGTTCACATTGAAATATTTATTTTTTTATAAATGTAATTGAAAATTGCTTAATTAATAACATTTTGAACACTTACATTTGGTAGTGCTATTATGAAATCATGAGCCCCGGCAGCTCGGGCTGATTCTTCAACTTCTTTTTGTGTGGCATCTGGCTTGCCATAACGTATGTTGTGACCTAAAATAAACACTTTATAATTTGCTTAAGTTTTACAAGTTTAAACTTACCAATTGTGCCTTGAAAAAGGACAGGTTCCTGTCCAACAACTGCTATCTTAGAACGCAGCCAGGACACATTATATTGCTTGATGTCAACGCTATCTAACATCACTTTTCCAAATACAGGATCATAAAATCGTTGCAACAGTTGAACACAAGTCGATTTACCAGAGCCTGAATAACCAACTATAGCCACCGTCTGGCCTGACTTTATTTTTAAATTAAGTCCACGCAAAACAATTGAGTCCTCACGCGAAGGATAGCAAAAAAAAACATCCTGAAACTCAATGTCTCCTTTTAAGCCATAGTTGAGCACTTTACCATCCTTAGAAAGCGGATCAATTTTAGTCTTTGCATCAATGACATTAAAAATCGGAGCGGCTGAGCCACGTGCCAATGCGAAAGATTCTAAAAAAGGTGTGCATTGGGCGATATGATCGGCGCCCACAATAATACCAAAAATCACCTTCAAGAGTTATCTAATTAGTGAAACATTGTTTATAGTAAATATTCAGTACATACAATTATTAATACAGCTGGAGTATACTCCTTTTCAATTTCAATTTTGTCACGATCATCTAATATCAAATGAACACCGTACCAGAAAGCAGCTGCGCTGGAGATAAAAAGCAATGACTTCAGTACAGAATCACTTAGCCCTGAAAATGCACTTTTAAGTCTGCCAGCATTTCGTGCCGGGATCAAACCATCGTCATATCGCTTTGACTCAGACTTCTCACCACCAAAAGCAACGACAGTGCGTATAGCACCTATTACTTCTTCGGCCACAGATCCAGCATGCACGTATGAGTTTTGCTCACGAATCGTCAGTTTACTTTGGTACTGATAAAATAAATTAATAAATCTTGTAAGTAACTGCATATGCATCAGAGTTAAATAGACAAATTTGAGTGGGGATGAGGGGCGGTTAAAAACATTTTCGGCCATTATTGCCGACATAACATTTAAAATTTATGAGATGAGATCATACAACGAAAACAGTTTTGTGCCATTCATATGAAAGATTTCAAGAGGTTTACGAAACGTTACATGTCAATTGGGAACAATTAGAAACTACTGCAATTGATTTCAACAATATGGTAATCGTTTCGAACATAATTTACTAATCTATAATGTCAACAGTTACTGCCCGAGTTTTGTAGTGTTTTTCAAGTTGAGGTCTTCGCAATTTTGAAATCTTGTCATTTACTCAATAATAAACTCCTCCAATCAGGTGCTAAAATCGTGATATATATTTGTATTTATATTGGTAGCTAAACAGCAATCAAAGCCATTAACTAAAATTTGATTAAATTTAAACCAGCTTTAAAATGTATGTGGTATATGAGACGTTCTTTTATATACCGATCACATTCTGACCGATACATTATTGATTCGCTCCAAACATTTTTTACATATTCTAGGCACTATATTAGTGGACACGAAAATCAGGAATAGAATTTGTTATCGAATATATCGAGAGATATCGGTCAAAGGTTTTACGTTTTTTGGTGTTTTACGCTCATATTCAAATGGTTATATCTCCGGTAAATTTTAACGGAAAAATAATTTTTTTACATCGTTTTAAAGCTAAAGAGATCAGATTTTTTGTAAAATTTTTGTCTTGGGCATTAAATGAAAAATTAATATCTTTTATAACAAATCAATTGTTTAAAGATAGCTTATAGAGCGAATACCATTCGCTTTGAAACTAGAAAAAATACTACTGAATTTCTCGTCAAATTTCCTTTAAAAACTAATTTTTTCAGGGTGGTAGCCAAATACGGACTATCCTACATAAATTTATTCTTCCGCGCACCTCTGAAAATACTGTGCGCCGCTGCACTGTTGTCCCGAATCGAGTTTTGGTTCAAATATTGCAGGAGACCGCAAACCTTATCGGAAATGAACAATTGGTTTTTGAAATAAAAGCTAACCAAAATGCCAATAAATCGTAGGAGCCCGAATTTCGAAAAAAAACTAAATATTTTTATTATTTAAGTTAAATGCCGAAAAAATTTTTAATATTTATTTTGTTCAAAAATGGCTAGACAGCGCAAATCTTGTCAGAAATTAACAATTTTTTTTTTAATTAAAGCTTATCAAAATTCCAACAAGTCTCCCGAAGTTTAAAATAAAAATATGGTTTTTTGGAAAAAGCCAAATAAACATTATTTTTAAATAATTTTTGTTCCAAACGAACAATTTTCATTTTTAACTGAAAGCTAATTTAAATGCCCACAAATCGCCAGACCCCAATTTTGAAAAAAAATTTTCGTTTTTTGTAATTTTAAGTTAAATGAAAAAAATTTTTTTTTTAATATTTGTTTTAATATTTTTTGGTTCAAAAATTCCTAGCGTCCGGTAATTTTAATTTGGAAATTAACAATTGGCTTTCAAAAAAACATTTGTAAACTTTCCTACAGTTTTTGTTGAAACTTAAAATAAATTCGTTGGTTTCAAAAAAAAAACATTTGTTAATTTTCCTAAAGTTTTTGCTGAAACTTAGAATAAATTCGTTGGTTTCAAAAAAACATTTGTAAATTTTCCTAAAGTTTTTGTTGAAACTTAAAATAAATTCATTGGTTTCAAAAAAACATTTCTTAATTTTCCTAAAGTTTTGTTGAAACTTAAAAAAAATTCGTTGGTTTCAAAAAAACATTTGTAAATTTTCCTAAAGTTTTTTTTGAAACTTAGAATAAAATCATTGGTTTCAAAAAAGCATTAATAAATTTTCCTAATATTTAATTTAAAAAACTATGTATATATTATCTTTATTATGTGAACATATTATGAATTATTAAAAGCTGGTTAAAAATTTCGAAGTTTGAATTGAATTTACTAATTTTGTTGTAAAATCAGATAATTTGAATCTGAAAAACCAAAGAACAAAGGGTTTCGATTTTGCAAATTTTTTTCCTTGATTCAAAGAAATGAATAGTTGAATTCCAGAAATTTTATTCAAAGAATTGCAATTCTTTGATTTTACCAATTCTGTTCTTCTGTGCATTGATGTTTACTCACCTTTGTCACTATGACATTAACAGCAATTGTTATTGGAATATAAACACATATAGCTAAAGTTAGTTTCCAACCATACACAAACGATATGATAATACTAATAAGAAAATCACCCATAAGCTGAAGAAAATGACCGATATTATCCGAAATGCCATTTCGAATCTTTTCCATGTTACTGAAAAGAGCAAGATTGTGTTTTTTATTCAATTGAATTTAATAAAAATAAAATTTGGTTATTAATTCCCTACCAACTTACTCAGTTATTCTAACCGCAAAATTTTGATCATCTGCCATATCGTGCCAGCCAATGTCCTGACGCACAGTTGCTTCGAAAAACTTAATACGCATCCGTAACACCTGTTGCAAAGCAACGTGGTTAAAGAGATCCACATAAGCGACGCCACTTATAAAAAGCACAACTGCGTCTATTGTAATAAGGATACCAAATGACCAGGAGTCATTCCTTAGCTCTTCCATATTTTCCTCAAATGTGGCATTAGTACTAAAAATACAATGTTAAGCCGTAAAATTATTCAGTGTGTCAGAGTGCACCTAAAATATGTTAGACCACCAACATATCAATTTAAATTTCTTGCTTTGTTTTCAGAAATGAGAATATTTCAGGTACTGATTGGCGTAGCCAGAAGCAGCTCATGCATTTGAATTCGGGGAAGTGGTCAAGTTGCATAAAAGTCAACCAGCTCATGTAACTTATGAAAATTCATTGTAAGGCTATTTTATAATGCCTTCTATTAAGAAAGTTTTTACAGGAAACATAATGAAAAAATAATTAAAAAAAAACTTTTAAAAAAAAATAATTCGAAGTATTATTGCCATTTATCTACTATTCTTCCGTTTGGGGACGTCCATTAATTACTTAAGGTATTTTTTTGAAAATTCGGACACCTCTCCCCTTGATGAGATTTGGTGAGATCTGGCGGGACACCTCCCCCCCCCCCTCCCCTTGGCGAGATTTAAATTATAATTTTTGATGTATATTCTATGCATTAAAAAGTTGACGTGAGGTTTTCCTTGACCCCCTGCCCTCCCTTGATGAGATTTGGTGAGATTTTGCCGGGCCCCCTCCCCCTTATTTTAGCTCACGTAATTAATGGACGTCCCCTTTTGAAGACACACATACATTTTTTTGTAATTTTTTTTTCAATTACGAATCAGTTTGAAATAAAGTGCATGTGAAATACATACATCCTCTCAGCGAGAAGAAATTTTCCATTCATATTGTAAACTTTTTGAGCAAATAAGAAGTCATCTATCGTTGAAACATAACTTGACATTGGTGTAGACACCAATTAAAAAACTAGGGAGCTTTGTCTCCCCGGTTGCCAACTTTAGTAAGACTGATTAATGATCCTTTCACATTAAATTTTTCCAAGCCATGATGTACATATACAATATAATTTGTACTGAAAAGATATTGAATTTTTAAATTTTTTTTTACAGAATACATAAAAAAATATTTACTACAGTTTCTTTTCTATCCTCTATTTTTAATCAGAGCACAATAGGGCTCCTGATTCGAATTTTTTTTTTCATTGTCAATTCCATCCAATTCATCAAAACTTGCTGAACAAAGTTATAGTCCAGCACGGCCTGATTTTCTTATCTGCATTTGAATGTTAGTTCTTTCAAAACTCTCAAAAAATAGCTTGAAATGTATAAAAAATGTCTACCAACTTTAAAATAGGGATAACCAGCAATTGAGGAGCTATCAGATTTTTGCGTTTGTACCTTTCGCTTGCAAATTTCACTTTTGGAGGTACATATCACAGATTTTTGATCTGAATGGGCCAGGCCCCCTAGCTACGCCAATGCAGGAGCTCTAAAAAATAAGTATCCTAAGGAAGTATTCACAGCTATATTTCTGAGCGCTCAAAATATCCTCTGACCTAAGAATCTATTTTTTACATTCAGATTTCTTATGTATAAAATAATATTTTCTAACTTACAGCACTTTTCCACCACCAAATAATGGCAGAATATATGTTGTCGTACTCGTACCAAAACCCAAATTTCTATCAATAAACATGGCCATCAGTTCACTAAACACAATTATGGCAACCGGAAATACTAAGGACTTCAGCAGTGTCATGGCTAAAGCGATCGAAAGCAAAAAATAGTCCCAGCCGTTGACAAAACGAAACAATTGAAAATAGCCGACATGTCTTACTTTGTCCTCTGATTTGTTAGGTACACCCGCACTTGTACCTTCCGCTATTGAGCCGTCCATTTTCAGCGCAATATATGCTTATGGCGACAATGACGGAGGCGATGTTGCGTCAACAAAGTCACTTTGGTATTTAAAAGCGCGAAAGAAACGCCGTAATAGAACCGACCACAATCGTCTCTAGTTGTTGGTTAGCAATTAATTAAAGCTCACTTGCTCCATATACTACACTGAATAGAACAAATAACACCAATTCATATCGGTGACCGGGTCAATTGGAAGAAATGTAGTGTGCTTTCATAGTACATTAAATTTAACTTTTAAGTTCAATGTCTCACTGATTTGCGCAGGTAACCTTCCTAGTTGGGACGACTAGAAGAACAAATCTATTGTTCTACATATGCATTGTACCCATGCTGAATTCGAGGAACGAAAAACGACCGCGTAAGAAAAAATGTGCATATAAGAGACACTCGTAGGATTGCAGTTTGTTTGTTTTTAATTCAAATTTCAATAGACTTTACAGTTGTTATTTAGTTTGGTTATAGCATATTCACCTAGGATTTATTGTTATTGCAATACATATCTAAAACGCAAGCGCCGGATTTAACTTTTTGGTCCCCCAGGCTTTTGAAGAAAATGGTGCCCCTAGTTTTTATTTTATATTGTTTTTTATATTTGACGTAAAATAGTTAAAATTTTTCATGTATATAATTATTGGCCGAAATATGGTTTTCTTGGCTTTTTAACCCAGCAGCTCCCAGAAAAAAAATTTTTTTTATGCATTTTGGAAAATTCACTAAAAAACAATGCATTTAAATTAAAAAAAACAATTCGATTTTGTTTATTGAAAATATTTACACCAAAAAATTCAAAAATGTCATCACCGACTACCTTGTTTATTGGTAAAAATAGCGATCTGCAGAGTTCAAACATTGCATGAAATTTCATATGCTGGGTATTGCTGGGTTAATAGCAAAATCCTTGGTAATATCGTCAAAATCGATTTCACATAGTAGATCACTTTCAATGCAAATTATTGATAATGCATCCGTTTTATCCTGCTTCATCACAGTACAAGGATTTTTTTAATCACTTTTATTGTGAGAATAATCTTTCTGCCGTACAATTTGTAACCATCAAACTCAAGAATATACTTAAAGCAATATCTACGTTTGGCAAAACTGATGTTAATTTAGCTTCCTACATTATTTTACATATATAAAATAGCTTGATTATAAAATTTTTGTAAACAAGTGCTTTTTTTTATTATGTGTACTCATAGTTCGCTTAAAGTAACAAAAAAAATTATATTGCGAATATCTACAACATACAAATTTACGGATCGCTAAATTTAGTTAAATAGTTAGTATGAATAGCAACAAGCTATTTTTTTTATGTTAAAAAATATAATTTTATATCAGAATTTCAATATTTGGTGCCCCCTCCGCGCTGATGCCTTAGGCCTGTGCCTAGTGTGCCTACCTATAAATCCAGCACTGTGCATCCTAATCCCGTCTAAAAAATAATGAAAATATTTCGCACTGTATCCCTCGGAACAATCATGAAAGCTCCCAATACAATATGTATTAATAATTATAATTAATACCATGATTGATAGATAAAATATCAAGGTTATTCGAAGTAAAGAAGACAATCCGAGTAGATACTATCTTTGGCCCTGTCATTATAAGTATTGTTTAGCGTTTTTTGATCATTTAAAAAACTTCCCACAAATATTGTCAAAACAAAAAAGCATCTTGTCCTCGGTGTAGAATACTCGACACCCGAAAATTTTGCGGATGTCGAATTCTCCACCCGAACTTTATAAAAGGCTTTATCATTATTTCTGTATGCCATTTAGTTTGCTTAAAAATACAATAGTATTAAATGTAAATGCATACAATAATATTTCAATTTGTAAAATATCGTACGATTAAAAATGAATATAAATTGAATTTCAATGTCAAGCAGCTCAAGAACGCCAGGTGGCGCAGCATTCATTCGACATATATTTTTGCCAAAGGAGCACGGGGCTGACTGCTCCCCAATTTTTTGGCTTCGGAGCCCATTACCCCGAGACTACGTTGAGCTACGAACCGAGCCTTTTGCGCAATTCGTTAAGCCAGCCACGTGAATTCAATTGTACGAGCCATCTGCAAAGTTCGTGCGAATCCAAACAATCAAATTGCAATCATTGTAAATTTTTTTAATAATATACATTTTATAGCGTTTTCGAGTGACACGCTAGTTTTGATGTTGAATCATATATTAAAACAGACTCCCCGCCCCCCTCCTTTATAGACTACCGCCGTCACTCAAGACCCGAGTTTTATGTATTTTGCCGGCCCTGCGTGAATGCACTCTACGTTCTATCACTTTTTTTTCAATCGCAATGTTCATGTAGAGAATGACGAAATTCGCTTGCCTTGCGCAATATTGTTTACATTAATTGATTTTTATTACTAACATCTGAAAGTTTCTGACAAAAAGTTATTAGATTTTACGGTTCGTGTCTTGTTCATGAAGATAATAAAATCTTATTACGAATCATTTCATTTTATAGCCGTTAAGAGTCTCGAAGTTTTTTACACATTTTTCTTATCACTTTTGATAGCTCACTAAAAATGTTTAATTAGCGTTTCCGCGCAATTCTGTTACAACAGATTCCTTATCACAGTCTTAAATTTTGCTAATGTATAAACTTTAGTTAGATAGCTTTATTTATTTATTTTAATTGGTTGGGGCTACGGCACCCTTGCTTGCTTTCATACTTTGATGAAATTCCGATATTCAATCTGATTTAATATTAATATCTATGGAGTGCCGTCGTTAGATCGCGACTGGGGCTGAATTGTGAAATGCTGGTCGCTTTTATAAATATGTTCCTACACTTAACTGGAATATTAAAGATGATGCTGCAAAAAATTTTTAGATTTTTTAAATGGTGCACTGTAAGAAAACTATAATGTTCACACGTATATGCATATGTATGTAAGTATATATGTATATAAACTGTATTAGAAAACGGAATTCTCGTGATGCATAGGTTGGTTGCATAAAGCAGTTGAAGTTTTGCCGATTTTTGAATTTTACTGAATACTCGGTCTTATAAAATATAATTCTCATGTTGGAGATTGAAAATACGTAGTTTTTAGCATCGTTTAGGTATTTTTTCAGTTTTTTGTTGATTTTCTTTCGACCAAAAAGTAAATGAGTTTAAAGAGTCGTGTAGAGTAATTCTTCTTATGATATATCCATTTTGGGGATCTTACATTTTTTCAAAGGATGCAAATACACATTTCGTAAGATGAGTGCTGCACAACGGGAATAAATGACTTTGTGGGAGTTGAAAGATTATCTTTTTATTCACATAAAACGTGGTTTTCAAACGTTAAATATGTTTTTTTCCAAACTGTGTTTTTAAAGTTGGTGATTAATATATTTCAAAAAATTTTCTGCTTAAAACGAATGAAATCGAATAATACAACAAAGTTTTTTTCCATTCTCTGGTTTTAAGTTAGTAATATATAGTAGATATGGTGTAAAAATTAACATTAAAGCTTACACAGCTTCTGAAAAGCTTACAGAAGCTTAGAGCTCCAAGCATGCAACACAAAATATGGGCGTACAATGTAGGGTGTCCGCAAAATTTGATCCAAGAAGCAAAATTATTGCATAGCCTTCAAACGAGGTGGATGATTTTGACGCCCTAGGCATCATAGCTCATGCCGCCTTTTTTTATAAAGTAAAATTTGCCGCGGCCCGGTGGGGTTTTTGACCCGAAAACATGTGATTAATTCAATATATAAAAATTAAAATGCATACATACATACATACACACATACATACATACATACATACATACATACACACATACATACATACATACATACATAAATACATACATACATACATACATACATATATACATATAAATTTTTGTACCTGGCGGAAATAGAAAATTCTGCGTCACTAACTGAAAGAATTATTGAAAAAAATGTTAGCGTTGTTCCGCAATGCACTCTGAGATTTGTCATTTATTTGCTCATTGACTGCGGCTTGCGATAACCTTATAAGTATTTTTTTTTTTTAACAATTTAAAGCTGTTTTTTTATTTAACAATGGAAACTCGAACAAAATTTTGATGGAACCTTTTTCTTCATGTATATGAGTAGGTAAATGATTATTACTCAATAATTATAATTCGTTTTTTTGTTCGTCAGCCCGAAAATAAGTGCATTTTGACCATAAACATAGACATAAGAAACAAAAATTTTTCAAGTTTAATAAATCATTGACATTCAAGTTACATTCTGTAAAAAGAAAAGTTCTGGGTTAACTGCGCACTTTTGAGATATTTCCATTTTTTTATGGCGATCTGACATGTCAAATATACATATATAAAAGTGAAAAAAGTATATGAAGAACTTTTCAATTTTTTAGGGGTTTAATTTGATTTTTCTATTTTTTACGGAGTTCGAAAAATATCCTGTTAAAATTTCGTAAAGATCCGAGGTTTCTAAGTATATTTATCTCAACTTTATTTTAGCGCGTTTTCCGGCTCAATAAAAAAAACTTAAAACGCGTTTCTCTCGAAATTACTTTTTTTCTTACGGTGCCGGTGTTTTCTCTGAAACTACTGAGCCGATCTTTATGAAATTTTAACCACATTTTTGTTACATGTAGCGGAATCGCATAAACCAAAACCAAGTCAAAATTTTAATTTTTTCAATTTTCTTTAACCGACAAATCACCCAAAAAATCCTCATTTTTCGAACATTTTGCTTAAACAGCCACCATTTTGGTTTTTTGGTTCTTGTGTTGAAGACGATTCCTTGCTGCAAACTCACCGGCACCGTTGGCATCAATTGTTTTTGTATGGCTTCGCACATGCTGCTTTTTTTTATACATCTTTTAAAATAAATTTAAAAAAAATGTGTTCGAGTATTTCGAGAGTGCATTTATTGATCCTGAAGAGATCTATTATCATATCTACTTCTGGGGGTGGCATAGTAAATTCAGAAAAATTGATTCTTTGTCAAATTGGAAAATTAGATGGGCGCCTTAATTTCTGCCTTTTATGGGGTTCTAAAAAAAAAGTTGCACTAAGGAATATTCAATTACATTAGTTTTCTAATTTTTGTATATAATTAAGTAATTAATGGTCTAGATGAATTAGTATCATGTTTTCCGATCAAATACGCCGGAGCGAAAAAGTCAAATTTATCTAAGGAAAATAACAATGCTAGTTGTAGCCAATGTAAAAAGTTTAACATTTCCTCACGTAAAAAATACTGCTCTCATGTTTATTTTCAGTGTAGCATACCATACCTAATCCACAGCATAAAATATTTATATTTTAATTAATTAATTGTTCGGTTTCAATTTGGCTTTATTGAATTGAAAGGATACATAGCAATAAAAGCCATTTAAGCTTCTGTATTTATGCTTCTTAGAATATTTTACTACAGTAACAAAGGCAACGCAACGCCATACTTTTGAACCTTCTGGCCTCTAAAGTGAACATTTTTTGATGAAAATCTGTGATGAATGATTTTTATTAAAACTTAATTATACCATGAAATAAACAATAAACTGTTTCAAAAAATCAGATAATAAGCATTTGTCTTTGATAACAATTTATATGCCTAACTAACACAAACATTTCGTAATGCCTTCTCTTAATGATCATTTTGAGTCTTATGAAGTTTGGCATATATTCCTCCTTTAGCAATCAGCTGATGGTGCGTACCTTGTTCAGCGATTCGTCCATTTTGTAGCACACATATCAAATCCGCATTCTGAATAGTAGACAGGCGATGTGCGATCACTATGCATGTCCGACCCGAGCACGCTGCATCCAGTGCTTGCTGTACCAGCTGTTCACTCTGCAAATCTAAAGCGGAAGTCGCCTCATCAAGAAGTAATACTTTAGGATTGCGGACTAATGCACGAGCAATAGCAATGCGTTGCTTTTGACCACCAGAAAGTTGAGTGCCCCGAGAACCGAGCTGGGTGTCGTATCCATTCGGCAAAGAAATTATGAATGAATGTGCGTTCGCTTTCTTAGAAGCTGCAATTATCTCAGCTATGGCAATATCGCGTGAGTTATCGCCATAAGCAATATTCTCAGCTATGGTGCGTTCAAACAAAGTGGGTTCTTGTGATACAATACCCAGTCTGCTGCGTAATGCCTCGAGACTTAGATCTGTATGAATATCATCATGGTTGATATGCTATTAACGAGAATAAAATAAAAAAATAAATAAAAAATAAATAAAAAATAATTTTATTTTATTTTAAATTAGATAAATATTCTTTTAGCAATGATAGGAATGATGTAGAATTAAACGAGTAAAATGAATCCTATTCTGCAAAAATATATGTTCAGCCCGAGAATATGGCTTTCTAAGAACAATTTAGTGTTATAACGAGGTACCAGTTGTTTCTCTAATTGTTAGATCTCATTATGCTTACCAAGCTTCCATTATCTGGATCGTAGTAACGCTGCAACAGCTGAACACATGTTGATTTTCCGCAACCCGAATGCCCAACCAAAGCCACTGTCTGACCCTGGAGAACCTCCAAATTAAGGCCATTCAAAACTTTCACATCTCTACGAGTGGGATAACGAAATTCTATGTCTCTATATCGTAAGCCCTCGAATAAATTAAGCTGCTTTGCTAATGTATTCTTTTCGCGCTTCTCTGGAGAGTATATCTTCGGTTTCCGATCAATAATTTGGAATATTCGATGGCCTGCCACCAAAGCGGCCGTAAATGCGGGTGCAAACGCTAGAGACTGGGCTAACATCATAGACCCGTACAACAATGTCTCAGAAACTCTTAAAAAGTAATTTATTTAAAATGGAAATTAAATTTTCACAATCTAAAATGGTACTTAATGATGTCCTGAAATGGTAGTTTGCCCTCAGATACCAATACTCCACCATAGCATAAGCCGGCAGCGTATGCAAAAAATAGTATGCCTTGTCCTGAGGCATTGATCAAACCACGATATTTAAGCTTCTGTCGTATCAAAACTTCAACTTTGTGTACTTCTTTATTATAGCGTTCGATTGTTTGGACCTCTAGTCTCAAACCGGCTATAGTGCGCACATTAGCTATGGCTTCGGTGGCTATACGGCATGCTTCTTCGATGACTTCTTTCTCGCGCATCATTGATGATGTCATATATCTAAAAAATTCACCATTCAGCATTTTGATCTTTTTGAACATTTTCAATCAAATGACAGAGAGCGTTTCAAAACCCAGGTTTCGTGTATTATATGACTATAGTTTATAAACTACGTATTAATGCATGTGTAAATCGTGTGTAATCGAGAAACTGCTTATTTAAAAAAAGTAAAATTAGCATAGGCAAGTACAAGTCCAAAAAAGACAATGAAAGTATGTTTAAAATAAGAACGAACATTTTTCAATTCATATTTACATTTTCACATTTTGTGCTATTCAGGGTTTTCCGGCTCTGAAAAATTCGATTCCCTGGCTCATTTTATGTAAAAAATTGTATGGGAAAAGGGTATTTTTGAACATCCTCTGAGTTACAGGGTCTTTAACAAAGTTCCTTTAGAGAAGTCAGGGCCTGATTTAGACTTTTGACCGCCATAGGCTAACTATGAATATGCACCCCCTAAGTTGAAAAAAAAGATCCTCACCTTCAAAAAAATTCTTTCTAAATAGATCATCGAAAATTTCCATCTATTTTGTAGCTTCGATTTCAAACGACTAAAAGTTGTAACTTTCCGGTCTCTAATGTGTCAGTTAATAACTGTTAATAATCTGACTAATCTAAAATAAAAATTACAGTGTAAATGTGTAATTCCTGAATCACAATTTAAAATCTAATAAGTAAAATACTTGCGACAATTGTTCTATGTCAAAATCGTAGGCAACGAGGCTAGAGACTCCTTTTGACAAAAAAGCGGGGAAGGAAAATTTCATGTCTCAATTGTATTTGTGCAAACTTTTCCTTATAAAATATTTTTCAGCACTTAACTTTATTCAGTTGTTAAAAGATTGTGTTAAGATGGTGCAATATAACAAAAAATCTTAATCAACGTTAATTCTCAGCGCCCCCTCGGACCTTGCGCCCTAGGCTTAAGTCTAAATAGCCTGTGGGTAAATCAGGCCCTGAGAGTAGTACTTACAAACAAAGATTATCTTATAAAATGAGTGAGTTTCATTAGGTAATTCAATCAATAATAAATTCATTGAGTGGAGTAAGTAGATAAGAAGTCACTTTGGGTGAACTTGTATGTACACGGAGAGAATGATATTTTCTAAATCAATCCATTTTGTTTCTCAAACTAAGAAAATCCAAAAACAAACAAATTGGTTTTAATTTAATCTTTTTCTAATCGTATTGATTAATTTTTACTTAGATTCAGAAACGCTTTCTTGACACACATAAATTACACTTTGCAGCTACACAAACTATAATTTTTTATATCAAGAAGTGTATTGTTAGTTACTTTTTATACTCGAAATAACTATTTATTTGATAATACGTATTATCTGCTTGAGTTTGAACCAATAGTGAAGTTCTTGAAACGAGTAGAAATTTCTTGCGTTTTCTAGAATTTTAACAAAATTTAATCAAGACAACGAGATTCGATTCAATTATATTTTAGTTGAACGAAGTTTTGATCTAAAAAAACTAAAAACTTTCTTACTTCAAAATAATTTTTTTTTTTTTGATGTTTTGTAACGATTTTGTATATGTTTTTTCTGTAAATATAATTAATTTTTCCATAAATATGAATTTTTTTTACTACAATGATGCACACAAGAGCAGGTTTTTAGTCTTTGATTTTTTTTACAAGTCAATAATATATGCGAAAAAAATTACCTTCGCAGAAATAATGTTTTTTGAGCTGAATTTTTCTCGACTGAGATTGCGCAGTTCATTTGCACAGTTTTATTTCTATTTTGCACGTTTGATTATGAAATAATATATGTTTGTAAGTACAACTTTTAAAGAACTTTGCTAAACACCCTGTAACTAGAGGGTATTCTAGATAGTGTGCCCCTTCCCCACAAATTCAAATCTGTCGCTTATGTAGAGTGCGGGGATTGAAGTGATACTGGACTCAATACTTCATAGCTGACAAACTTCATTGCTAACAAGCGCATATGCCATAAGATTCAATGCAATAGTGTGATAGCGCATTACTTTGCCGGAAAGTTAGATTCGTCAATTGTTTGAGAGTTGATACATTTGAATGTCAATAAAATGTTTGTACATGGAACCAAAATATAAGAAATACCGACAGAATTCACAAAAATATCAGACAGAGTTCAAGGCAAATGACTGCTAACCTGAAAACAACCGACCGAAGATTTCGTGATACATAGATATAATGAAGATATACATACATATGTATGTATGCGTGTGATGACCAATTTTTAACATTAGTTATCATGCCGTTCGAAATACTAAGAAGTTCCCTTATGAATGCAAAGGCTTTGCCATCGCTGAGCAATTTTTTGTTAATTTTCTTTACTTAGAAGAACAATGTTGTCTTCATTCCATTTTTATGAGATTTTTTTCAATTTTTTGAACACTGAATATTTTAAAATGCAGTCAAAATTTACCACACAAATACACATGATATGCTTGCATTTAAAATTTGGGAATCCCTCCCTTGTGCCAAGTAAAGGTGCTGCCTTCTTAATATTGTGATTTTTTTTTTTTGAACAGCTCATTTTAGACCTAATGCAACAATATTGCAAGAGTGAAAACATTTTGGTGATCACTCTTTCCATTTTTTAAGCCTTAATATGTGTTTAGTTATTACAATTAAAATCGATATTATAAAATATTATTATAAAAATGTTGTATGACGAATTCGATTTTCATCTAAGTTGTTCTTATTATTTCGAACACGACTGTACATTTAAAAAGTGGGAACTTTTAGGCTTATAATTTTTGTACCAGCTTAAGTCGACATAAGACGTATGGTGGCCATTTTTCAATTAGATCTTGGTGAAATTTTCTTCCATTCCTAGGCATTGTTAAGATCTAAATAAGTATTATTAAATTACCGAAAATCAAAAGAGAATTTACACCTTTACTAACTGAAAATTGGCCATAACTATATTTGTCTTATGTCGACTTAAGATATTTTTCCATTTTGCCTCAGATATTATTTAAATTTTTTTTGAGACAAAAAGCCTACTATTGAGTATTAAAGAAAACGCTTGAATGTTTTGAATAATTAGCACTTCAATACCCACATCCCCGTATGTACATAGCGACTATAGAATGATTATATGTATATATGGCGGCTTTAGAACGTTTCTGTTTGAAAAGGTCATTAGGAATTATATATAACACTAAAAAATATACTGCTTACTTTGCTTCAAAAATGACTGAGCCTACAATAAGTGGGCAAGTGCTCAGGCATAAAAGCGCCAATTTCCATGAGTAGTAAAAGGATAAGGTTATGCTTACAATAAAGTTAGAAAGTGCTTGTATAAGGCCACTTAGTGGATAGCCAATTGCACCTTGTACACCAGCTGCATCTCCAGATAAGCGCGCAGAAAGTGAACCAACAGCATTTTTATCGTCATCAAACCATCCCATTTCTTGACGCATCATGGATCTGAACGTCAAAGATCTAAAAACAGTCATTTCACTTAGATTAAAAACTTTTAATATACATTTTTTGGCACTGCATCCATCACCTCACACGAGTGGTCAACCAAACGCCAGCCCAATTAAAGAGATATGTCTGCAGAAATGCAGCTATACCGGTTAGTACACCCAGCACAAGGCAGCATATTGACAGCACGGCGGTACGATCCAATGCATCTTGAGCCTTGGGCTCAGCCAGTGCAGCATAGAATTCACCAAAGGCCACAGAAAATGCTGGATAAGTAAAGCCAAAGCCGATTGCGCAAATTGTACCAAAAATTAAGATACACCATTCGGGTCGTGATAATCTTACTATACGTGCAAAAATAGCAGGAAAATTTAACTTTGGTTCTTTTACCACAGGCTCCAGGGACTTTCTATTTAACGCCTTAAATGTATTTTCATCGAACTGCACGCTGTTTTTCTGATTCTTTTCTAAGTTTAAAGGGCTTGTTTCGAAAGACTTTTCGTAAAGCGCTATGCTCTTCCCTATAAAGTGGAGAATACTTTTGGGATGATTTCCAAACTAAAGTGAAAACAAAACTTTCAATTACTTTTAATGACGTCCAAATGATCGTCTTCTTCAGTGTCCTGTATTTTGATGTCACCAGCGCGCACCATATTATAATACATACCTTCCAGCTTCATTAAATCATCGTGACAACCTTCTTCTATAACCTTACCCTCATGTATGAAAACTATTTTATCAGCTCCTCTGATTGCAGAAAGTCTATGCGAAACTATTATGGTGGTCCGGCCTTTGCTTGCCATGTCCAGAGCATCCTGTACGAGTTTCTCAGATTCATAGTCTAGTGCTGAAGTGGCTTCATCAAGCAATAATATTTTGGGATTTTGAATGAGGGCACGCGCGATGGCAATACGTTGTTTTTGACCGCCGGACAACTGAGAGCCACGTTCACCTATGAGCGTCTGATAGCTCTGAAAAAAGAAAAAAAATATCAAATTTTTGAACTAAATTTTAGAGCAAGAGATAAACATTTATTGCTTAGAATCTTAAATGATGCATAATGTTTAACAAACTTACTTCGGGTAAGGCTATAATGAATTCATGGACACCAGCGGATTTTGCTGCAGCTTCAATCTCTTGCTGGGTGGCATCTGGTTTGCCATAACTTATGTTATCCGCTGCAAAGAGGTTCCATAAAAATTGAGTTTATTTAATATGTGCTGTTCGCCTTACAAATCGAGCCCAAAAATAGTACTGGCTCCTGCCCAACTACCGCAATATTAGAACGCAGCCACTGAATGTTATACTTGCGTATATCAAGATCGTCCAAAAGCACAGAGCCAAAGACTGGATCATAGAATCGTTGCAAAAGCTGAATACAAGTTGATTTGCCACAACCTGATGAGCCCACCAATGCAACTGTTTGACCAGCCCTCACCTTAAAGTTTAATCCGCGGTGCACGATAACATCCAAGCGTGAAGGATATCGAAAGAACACATCTTGGAACTCAACATCACCGCGTAGGCCGTAATTCAAAATTTTACCGTCGGTCGACAGTGGATCAATTTTTGATGTTGAGTCAATAACCATAAATATATTGGATGCGCAACCACGTGCCATGGAAAATGATTCGAGGATTGGTGAAGTACGTGCAATATTATCGGCTCCAACAATGATGCCAAAGAAGGCCTTCCAAGAGTAAGTAAAAAGGAAAATTCAAAACTTTCAGTAAAGTCCCTCAAACTTTTTTTGGTAAAAAAATATTTAACTTACAATCATTAAAATCGCTGGTGTATATTCCTTATCATCGACATCACGATCATCTAAAATTAAGTTCACACCATACCAAAATGCACCAGCACAGGAAAGAAAAATCATCGACTTCAGAACTCCATCACTCAGGCCAGAGAATGCACCTTTACGCTGACTGGCTTGACGTGCTGGCACTAAAAAGCTATCATAACGTTCCGCTTCCTTCTTTTCGCCACCAAATGAAACCACGCTTCGTATAGAGCTAAGCACTTCCTCCACGAGGTTACCGGCTCCCGCATAAGATTCCTGCTCACGAGTCGTTAGACTGCTTTGAAACTACAGCAAACAACAAATCATCAGGCAAACGTACATGCAACAAACACTTACACTTACCTTAGCGACAAAATAGTTCAGTACGATAACAATCGGTATATAAACACTTACTGCTAGAGTAAGCTTCCAACCGTAGGCAAAGGAAATACCAAGTGTGATAATAAAGCCAATAATCAGGTAGAGGAAATGGCCGACTTTTTCCGAAATGCCATCACGAATCTTTTCAATGTCACTTTATAAAATACACATCAGTAAGATAAGAAACTCAATTGGAAAAACTTGAAACAACGTACTCTGTCATATTCTGCGCAAAGTTTTGCTTCGAAGCCAAATCATGCCATCCGATATCTTGTCGCATTACTACCTGAAAAAGCAACATACGCATGCGAGTGACTTGACGCAAAGCCACTAAATTGAAAATGTCTACTGAAAAAATTCCCGAAATGAACATGACTACTGAAGCTATGAGTAGTAGAAGACCATATGAAATAGAGTCGTTATAAAGTTCGATGTTATTTTCCTCAATCGATGCATTTTTTCTGGAATTCAAACAGTAAGAGATACAAATAGATATATTTTAAATTGAAATTTTTTAGAACCTACAGGACTTTGCCACCCCCGAGTATGGGCAAAGCATAAACTTTTGAACTCGTACCGCTACGTAATGTTCGATCGACCAACATTGCTGTGAATTCACTGTAAATTATTACAACTGCTGGCAAAGTTAGCGCTTTTATCGCAGACATTACGAAACCAATGAAAAGAAGGAATATCTCGCATGGTGTAGAAAAACGAAACAGACGCCAAAAACTGACGGGTGGAGAGGGTTCTAACCCAGCAGCAATAGGTGTATCTTCAGCGTACTTCGATGCTGTAGAGCTTTCGAGATCCATGCTGAGTTCTTTGCAATTTCTGAAAGATTAAAATTATTACACAATACGGACCTTCACACTTGATACTATTTTCGAGTTAAATTGCTAAAAACTTTAACAAAACAAAAGTGAAATAAAAAGCCGGTCGCATTTTAAGAATTTTCCACCGGTTGAGGTGTTGCTACGTTATCAAAAAAGTGTGCTCGCACTTGGATTCAATGCTTTAACAATTTACCTCGAGAACAAGCCCTCGTAACTGTGATGACCCCATGTATATATGTAACATGTATATATTAAAACACTGTAAGTTAATTATATAATTTTTATTTTATTATAACGCGTTGTTGAAGTAGTGCTAGGTGAGTATAGCAAGTAAGTTAGTCTAGCTCTAAAGCTGACATGCCCAACGAGTACAACAATTGATACTTCATGCCCTCATACAAATTTGAATGGATCTCTTTTAATATTGAAAACAAAAAAGTTATTTTTGGCTTCTGGTAAACAACAATCACGATCGTCAAGTCTGCCGATAATTGGGTTTTTTGTAAGCAATTACAACAACACAGTAAAAAGTTCTTATATAATAAATAACACTGAGTGTATATCAGGGCGGATCAAAAACAAATTTTCTTTTATGAGATCACGAAACAACCTTCAAATTTGGTATTTTGTTCTAAGTTTGTCTTAAGTACTTCTCTTTTGTTCAATGTTTTACCAAATTTTTCTGTTGTGGTTTTTATTAAGTAATTATTTAATATACTCTGGTAACATTTTTTACCGGAAAAATGGTTTTGTCTTGAATACTTGGAAAAATTCGAAAAAATTTGTACATTAAAACAGATACTCATATTTTTTAAATCGATTTAGGAGCTATTAACTTGGATTTAGAACCCTTGAACTGATTTCAGAAATATGGATCATATAAGAATTATTTAATAAGCTAAAACATTGACATGTGAAATTTATTCTAAATTTTTGACTAATTTTTCCGTTTAAAAGGAGTTGTTAAAAAAATATCCGAAACGAAAAGTATAGGGTGTCCGCCGGGAAGGTATACTACTCGTGCTTTGTTGTGCCACCATTTTGGTATATAATAGTCGTAACAGTTAATATTTGGCAATCGTGGAGTAAACCGTGCCAAATTTATTGTGAAAAAATTTGATAATCCAACGTGTTTTAATTGTGACAACATTTTATGCAAAACAATCATTGAGCTGTGACCATCAGAAAATTACGTGTAAGTTTTAGAAGTAATAACGGTAGCCGGACTTGACTGGTCCAAAATTTTGTTTGTGGGAATATCTGAATAATAAGTTTTTCGCAAACAAGCCAGAAACACTTGAAAAAACAATATTTTCATGATGAAATTAAAGAAAATACTGGGTGAAATGTATCAAAATGGTTCATAATGACCCACATTTGGTTAGCAGTGGCGAACATTCATCTGATATTGTATTCCAAACATAATTGTCAACATTAAATAACCCATTTATACACATAAGGTCCATTCTCTTTCATTAAACCAAAATTTATAACCAAACAAAGTTGTATACCTTCCCGGCGGACACCCTGTATATCAACTGACTTTAAATGAATTAGACCTTTTGAATACGTTAGTTAAATAACCAGCCAATTAAACAATTTGCGGAACAAATAAATTGTTGCCTTTGACGGTCAAAAGTTCAGAAAAATCATCATATCTCAAATACTTCTTTTTGGTAAATCAATTTTTGAAAATTTTCTTTTCAGCTAAAAAAGTTAATTCAACATCTTCGGAACAAATTACATATACACTGTAAGTAAATTACTTGAGCGTCTTGAATATGCTACTAACACCACAGGCAAATAAAACAATTTTCGAAGGAGATAAACATTTTTTTTAGAAGGTCAAAGTCTTCGAAAAATTTTCATATTTCGATTTAAAACATTTATGCGTCCGAAATCGACCTCCATTTTTATATGATAAATCCGATTTTTTAGTTATGGGTAAGAATTTCTCAAGTGGGCCACTTCTAAACCCAATATGCTAATTTTTTAATAACACTTTGTTATTTAGATAGTGGTATGTGCTAGAAATTAAAATGTGAAATGTTTTTTTTTGTTGTTATGAGTAATTGAAATTCGGGGACCGAATTTTTTCAGACCACCACCCCCTCCCCGTTTTTGAAAATGCTGAACACGATAGCGGTGTTCAAAACACTTTTGGAGGTAAACCTACCCTCCAAAATGTGTAGTTTCTCCTTAAAACATTTGTACTTTTCGATGTATTTTCCAACTCATAGAATCCACTAACTATCAGCGCTTTGTGCAGAGTTACAAATAAATTAATGAAAATTACGTCAAAAGTGATCCATTTTTCTCAAGGGAATATTGTGCCTTAATGTTTTTAACATTTACATAATTTTTTCGATTTTCGATCGGACAGGCTGTTTTTCATTGAAATTTAAGAAATAGACATAATAGAAAAAAAAATCCAGAAAATAGTAGAGTTAATTTTTAAAATACTTTTTATCGCTGTAAACATCAAGTATTGGAAAAAAAATGTCGGAACAAAAAATGTTGGATTTTTTTTCCGAAAAATTTTTATCTTCTATAGGACAATTGATATTTTTTGTTAAACTAGAAAGTTGACCGGTGCCCTTAAAGTGAACATAACCCATACCATTGCTCAAATTCACCGAAGCCGCGGTGGCCATTTGAACGACGTCATATTTCACACATAATGTTATCAATTGGCCTTTTTGATAAAAAAAAGCGTCGGCATAAATGAATAAAAAAATTTAAATTTTTCAATTCACATATTGAAAAAATATTGAAAAAAGTTGAATGAGGTTGAATCAGTCGAAAATATATGGACTACATCTAAAAAAGTTTGAAAGCGGTTGAAAGAATCGAAAAAAGTTGAAAAATGTTGGAGAGTGTGAAAAAGGTTGAACAAGTAATATAAAAAGATTATGGAAAATTTTGTAAAAAGCCGAATGATGTTAAAAAAGTCGGAAGTATAGAAAATGCTGGAAAATTTTTCAAAAGGTTATAAAGCCGAAAAATTTTGAAAATGTTGTTTGTTGAATAAAAAATGAATTGACAATTGTTCAGTTGAAGCTTGGCTTCAGGTTAGAATTTTCCCAAGCGTTTTAAAGTTCAAAGTACTATTATCGCCTACAATTTATTATATCACTGAAGAATTTTTATCTTAGCAATTTCAAAAAAAAAGTGACCAGTCCTCTGATTATATCGACCGATCGGTCAGTTAAATAATATTTATTATGCTACTTTGAGGGTTGCATTGCTATGAAATTCCAAATCAAACAGATATTGGACACCAAAACATATTTGAAACGTATGAAAACTCTTTATGTCAACAACGTTTTTCCTTTCGCAAATAAAAGCTTTTCACACAAAATAAAAATTCTTTCAAATTGAAATACGAGTATGCTCGGTTCGGTAGATCGCATTTTATTTAATTAAATTAGACTTTCATATTTCAATATGCGAGTAAGTCTGACGCTTTGTCTCAAGCTGATTGTTCAGTTGACCTCAGGGGTTAGGGTTTTTAATAGGAGGAAATTTACTGTCATCTAGAGTTTTAAAATCGAGGTTTTGATTGATACACTTAAAAGAATGCATAGCATGAGAACTATATTACTTAGGGTGTCATAATGACATTTATGTATTTGCAAGATTGACAACGTGTGAAAGCAAACTATACGCATAGGTAACGCTTTAGATACTTAGAATTCAATATTTTCTATATCCTTTATATTTAGATTTGTTTTAACAGGTTTGTACATAAGTATATACATACATAAAAACTTGTGTACACAATACATAATCACATCCTTAAAAAATGTTTTTTATTTATTGGTTTTAAAAGGTCTCACAATCTCTATAATCACTGTTTTTAATTAAATGAAAGCAATAAACCAAACTCACTACTTTATATTTTTAAGGGCTTCACAATTTAACACTTTATTTGCAAACCGCTGTCGAAAGCATTACTGCTCTATAAATAATGAATTTATTTAAAGGAAAAGCTGTAGGAACGTTTATTCAAGAGATTTGCTGTTCACTAAATTGCACCAAAAGTTCTAGAACCGTTTTGAACGACAAATGATGATGAACTGAGCATAAACCGTTCTGAGTCGTTCGCTTAAATTTCTTGTCAATAAATTTTAATTCCACGCAAGAATACATCTGGTAGACGACGCTTAAATTAGTTTTTATTATTTTGCATCTATTCAGTTAATTGATCGCTGATCGTGTTTGTAAAAGGCACTGGGAGTACATTGAGAGTGCTAGAGCAATCGCGAGCACGATGTCATATAATCTGACCGATCATTTTGGTTGATCCTTAAATAACTCTCTGTCTCTCTTTGCACTTCTTGATAAAATTTCATACCGATCGTCATAGAAGAAGGTAAAAGTGTATGATTGAACATTATTTCAAAGTCGGCATTGATAGTAAATAATACATTGTGGGATTCTTGAGTTTAATTAATATTTGATTATTAATTCAATAAATTGTTTAATGTTTGTTTGTTGATGACCGTGTCATGACTTGCCATATTTTCTTAATTGAATCATTTCAATTTTGGTGTGATGGTAATTGAGAGGAAAGGCATATTGACAACAGCAGTACATACGGCTTAAAAGGAGTTATGAAATCATATCGCTCATTTACTTGAAGACTGGCATAACTCAAAAAACGTGATTTTAGAGTTAATGATGCAGAATATCCATCATTTTATGTTTTATTTTGTGTGAAAAAATCAGAAAAGTATCTCATAAACTTGCCATGTGAGAAGAGTTTATGTAGCCATACTTTTCATTATTTTCATATAAAAACTAACTTTTTGAAAACGTGCGTTTTTCTGCCACTTTATGTTTTTTGAGTAATGCCAGTCTTGAAGTAAATGAGCGATGTGATCCCACGGTGGACTTTAACCAAGTTTAAATGACAAGTTGAGTTACTACAGAAACTTGAATTGGGAATTATTTGGAATGATATTTATAGTTGATATAAATCAAAAGGAAAAAAGTCCTTAGAGCTTTTTTTTTAGTTCCATATTTGCTGTTTTTTAATGATATTACATACGTACATATGTATGGACGTATGAAATACGTACAATATACGTATGAAATTTAAAAAACATCCGATTTTGGTCAAATTTTGACACGTCAAAAAACCTTGAAAGATAGCTCCACAAAACAAATTTCAGCTCCATAGATAGTCGGAGTCCTGAGTACTGTTAGGTCGCTTGGAAAAATATGCTATTTTTGCGAAAACAGCCGATTTGATGTCTAATATCTCTGAACTTTGTCAACAAACTTTACTGTGTGATATCTCATTTTAAAGGGTATACAAATTTTAACAACATAAATCATAATTGAGATATTATGAATAAAACTTCGATTTGGGGCATCATTTTCAAAGTTGTCATATTTTATAAGACTTTTTCACTTAATCTGGTCGCAAATGTCTAATGTCTACAACATACTAAAACCGGTTATTTTCAAGCCAAAATATGACTCTTTCTCAAGACCCCGACCATCTAGAAAGCTGATATTTGGCCTGTGGTGCTATCTATTAGACTACTTTGACGTGTCGAGATTTGAACAAAATCGAATGTTTTTTAAATTTCATACGTATGCTATAAATATGTATAGTATGTATGTCATGTATGTCAACTGTGAATTACATCTCAAATAATTCCCAATTAAAGTTTTTGTAATAGCTCACTAAAATTTGCTTAAAGCCCACCAGCCAACCAACAATATATTCACGAAAAACCGTAGTCTAAAGATATCGATATGTGGTGTTTTCTATATGGTATAAAAATCTTTTTGAATCCAAAATGTAACTAACTGCATAAGGGGGCGTTCAAGTATACGTAACGCAATTTTTAAGTCTCATTATACACACCAAATTTCAAATCACCCTCCGCAAAAGAACTTTCACTTAAAAACTAATGTTAGGTAACGCGTAGTTCGGCCTCCCTACCGTCTCTGTAACGGATCGTAACGTTTTACAAGAACCCCCCTCTCCCAAATTGCGTTACGTAAGACGTGAAATTCCTCAACTGAACCCACCAGCAAATTTTATCTCTCAGATCAACATGAAATCCAAAGTGTATATTTCTAAACCCTTCTTGATTATTTTTGATATTCAGGTAGCCAAGTTGAACAAGTAATTACCAGCATTCCCAAAATTAAATTATTTTTCCTTAAAATGGTAGAAACTTCAATTTTTTTTGGGAAAAAATTTATGATTTTCTGTTAGTAGTCAATATTACAAAATTAAAATGTTTTGTTGGTAAAAATCTAATTGTAGACTTTTTTGCTCGAAGAAAAAAAATTTTTTTAGAACATACAAATTGAAAAATTCCTGCAATTAACGAACTTTTTCGAAATTATTCTAACATGCAATTAAAGGATCATACGCGTCAAAAGCGGCCACTTGGCAACCCTGATTATATTATTGATATTTGTAAAAAGCCCTTTTTATAGAATAAGCTTTAAAGCAGGGATAACCAGATCGAACAATATTTAATTATTCCTGGTCATTTCCAAATGTGGTAAAAAATGTCAATTGTATACTCCACAAGATGTAAAAAATAATAAACATAAGCAAACGACAATAAAAATTGAATATTGTTGCATTTACCGTTATTCGAGTTTTTTGTAACTATTCAGTTGCTCATTATCAGTTCCAGTGCTTTTGTTTTTGTAATTTTCTATTTTTTAAAATAAAAAGCAATATCAACAATACGGAAATATCCGAACTAGCGCCGCGGCCCGAAGCTCGCAATGACTCAAGATTGTGTATCGAAATGAAATGTACATACTAATTGTTGTTGGGATCGCTCCCATTGCATTTCGTTCTTTTGATTTTTTTTTCAATTCTTGGAATTAGATTTTGCAAATTTACGCATTCACTCTTTAAATCAGGTGATTAGCGATTTCCTGCTTCCGTGCTCTTCTGGCCAGTCCTGCTTTAAAGAATGAGATCGAATATTTAAGGAGATACAACGCTTTTCATAAGCCACTATTCCAAAAACCAGGCATAAATTCATTCAAAACACAATTTATCTATTTTTTATATGCATTTCTTCTACATTTTGTTGTATGTATATATACATATATGGTACCTACATACATACATATGTGCAGAAAGAGGGAGAAAAATGCATTTAAAGTTTTCAGTACGTTACTTTTTACATGAAAATTCAAATATGTAAGTATGTTTACATAAACTCTTCTCACAAGGCAAGTTTATAAGATACCTTTCTGATTTTTTTCACACAAAAATGGCGGATATTTCTGCATCATTAACTCAAAAATCACGTTTTTTGAGTTATGTCAGTCTTGAGGTAAATGAGCATTATGTAAAAAATTAGAATTATATAAATAACGAAGTCTTGCGATTTGCTTTTGTTTAGTTTATTTATTTTGACAAATTTTCTCTATACATACTACAGTAAAGTCATTTCTCTGGTAGATTTAATATATGTACATACATTCCTTATTTTATTAATATAAAACAAACTTTTTTATACAAATTTTTACAAATGAGTTTTATAATATTTATATCACATAGTTGAAGGCTTGTCATAGATCCTTTTTAGAGTTAAGTGTACGGAAACCTCAAGCTTTATAATGAGAAAATCATAAAATTTGCTTTAATTCAATCTGTTGCCTTTTGCATTCTATGTATTTATTACATACATACATAAATAGGTAGGTACATAAAAATATTTTTATGAAAATAAAATAAATATTTACACTTATTAGAAACATACATTGAAAAATAAAAATATGATCATTTTTATAGTTAAAAAGTATACAAAAATGTTTATAAGTAATCAAATCTATCCAAAAACTATTTAAGACTGTCCATGGTATAAAAGGACATTATTTCTTCAGACAAAATTTCAGAGCCAAAAATCAAGAATCGATCGATTGGTTTACTGTCGATAAATTAAGGTAATTTAATGCAGAATTATTTAGAACATTTTTGCCACACGATATTATCGGGAAATATCCAATGAACCAAATATACCAATAATTACTTTCGAGAATATGGAAGATAGTGTCCCTTTTCCCATAGATGTTCACACTTTAAGTTTGCTGCACTACAATTCTGCTACCTAGTATACGAGTAACTTCGTTTAAAAAAACCATGTCTCCATCGATTTGAAATTTCTCACATCATATTTTATTCAAAAGTATGTACGTTTTTTTTGTATATTATAGGAAAAATATACAACGATTTGTATAGTTGGATAAGTGTTTATTCCTACCTTTGAAGCTCTTCATAAACAAAACTTGTGAATCATCAAATATATTATATCACGTCATGCTATTTATTAAATTAATCCCAACTTTGTCTGTATTTTTAATAAATTTAATACAAAAATATTCACAAAAGTTCTTATAAGTAATATAACGATTTAAAATAAGGCAATAAATAACCAAAAATTAAAAAAAGATCCTACATACATACTATGTAAATTTATTTTTTTGAAATCTTTTCGTCGATTTTTCCAGATATACCAAAATTTGAAATCTGTTAATTTGAAAACTATTTTAGCATGAGTTCCTATTAGAGATGAGCGCGTGTCGTGTTTTTCGTCGTGACACAAACACGCACGACGAGTTCGCGTTAGAAAATTTTAATTCGTGCGTGTTTCGTGTTGAACAAAATTGACACGACTAACACGACCCAGTACAATCAACATTTTGTCAACCACTAACAATTTGTCAACGCTACAATCAAAAACAGAACAAACTGTTTGCGTAGTGTATTTTGCCCTTAAAAGGAAAAAATCGAAGTACACGCATAAGATTATTGAGCGCAAGTCTGGGCAATAGGGCTAGAGAAAATCGGTAAAGAAAACTATCCTATCGAAAAAAAAAAAACTATCGACAAACATCCCTAGTAGCAGTGTAGTGAAGTAATGAAGACAAAAATCCAGCTCACAAGACAGTGATGTTTTCAAAATAGCTTTGTATCAAAATAAATAAGATACTTCGCCTTTGTATCGAAATTTGGTTTTATAATATAAAATCATGATAAAGAGACCGCATATCTCTTATGTCTTAATGCTGAAGTCGCCTTTGACATATATTATAATATATTACAGGTAGCTTAGCACGTAGGTAACCCGCAGGACTATGAATCGATGGGATATGGGCTCCAGACCGACTTTGAAAATTTGTAAAGTATGAAAAACTTAAATTTGATAATTAAATAAAATTAAATGTAATAAAGTTCTACAATTTGCATAGTAAATAAAATAAATTAAATAAGGTCAACAAAATCGTTAAGACCGGAAATCCGGAAACTTTTTTAGGTGTTTTCAAGTTGTTGTCTGTCTACTTGTCTTTAGAAGGCCTTTCTTTAAAAGAAGCTAAAAACCTTTTTTTGCTACTAGGGATCGGTAACTTCCCCAATGCCAAGAGAAGGAAAATGTTTTAGCATTATTCCTAAAATTTCATTCTCAATAAGTAATATTTTATGATTATATGTATGTTTGTATTTCAGTTTTGCAAAACTTTGTATACTTATCCTTCCATTCCTGCCAGAAGTATATTGTACAAGTTCCAATATATTTAAATGTTCTGTAAAATTTTTTAGTTCTTCAAAATTTCAAAGTCCCAACCAATATTTATGTAAATTATAATAATAACACATTTAGTATGTAAGATTTTCCGTATAGTTCGAATATTCAAATGATTTTTTTCGATAAGCCCCTTTTTTCCATAAAAATGCAAAATTGAAAAAAACCCACTAAATGCTTCTAAAAAATTTTATTGTCAGCCAATCAACTTTAAATTTTTTATGTTATAGAGAAGAATCTGACAAAAATATGAAGGTGTAAATGTGCCAATGGTATTAGTGAGAGGCTGTTATGATCAAAAATAGGTAAAAAACGTATTTTTCGTTTCATTTTGAACAAATTCCAACTTCGAAGCTCAATATTTGAAATCAATTATATTGATAACAAAAAGTTAGCCCTCCTGTCTTATAGCGAATTTAATAATTGAAACTTTAAGCATTTATACATTTATGAAAAGTTCATAATTTACAGAACTAGAGCATTTTATGAACGCCAATGCAAAAACCATTTTTTTTTTAATGAAGGCACATTATTTTTCAAATAGACTATGGCAGATCCGATGAATGTCATAGATTTGCTTTAAATTTGCAGATATCATTCTATGTTTAATTTTAAGAGACCCATATATTTTTATTTTCTGAAAAGCCACATTTTTCAAAGTTATCGTGATTTGAACTTCGTATGTTAGAAAAAAATGTATGTATGAAAAAAATTCTTCTGAAAGGACTTTTTTTCAAAATTTTAAGCAAATCGATGACATTAATGGCATCCGCCATAATCTATTTGGAAAATAATGTGTCTTTATAAAAAAAATTGGTTTTGCATTGATTTTAATAAAATGCTCTTATTTCGGAAATTATTAAAATTCTTAATAAGATAAAAGGGCTAACTTTTAAAGTCACGTAAATAGTTTCAGATATAGGGCTTCAAAGTTGAAATTTTTTAAAAATAAAACGAAAAATTTTATTTTTTTACCAATTTTCGATCATAGCATCTATATATGTATGTTAACTAATACCATTAGCACATTTATACCTTCATATTTTTGTCAGACTCTTCTCTATAACATTAAAAAATTTAAAATTTAATTCAAAGTTTTTACAAGCATTTATGTGAAATATGTGCGTTCCAAAAATTTTTTTTGAATTTTGCCATTTATTTAGAAAATTAGAAATCGAAACAAAATCACTTAGATACTCAGATTCTACGAAAAGTTTTACTATAGAAGATTTTATCGCCATTCGTTGTGGTGAAAGTTTTTGTAAATATTTAGAGTAGTGTAATGAATTAAAAAATAAAAATACAACTGAAAATGTCAATTAGAAACGTAATAAGCAAGTTTATAATAAAATTAATGAAAAAATAATTTGAATGAATTAAATGAATTCGAAGTTTCTTGCATTAGATCTGCTCAAAAATGGTGCATATAAAAAATATTTCTTTCCACAAATAGCCATAATGGCAAAAAACGTCTTTCGAATTTTGAAAGCTTAGATCTTAAATTGTCAATTGAGGAAAATAGTATTTTTTTGAATGGAATAATTTTGGGGCAAAGCACTGAAACTCAATTTTTATCTTTTATTAGAAAGAAGTTTGAATCATAATTTTATCTGGCAACATTCGGAATGTAAATTTAGGTAATTTTTGCAACATAATAATAACACAGGCCTAAAAAATGAGTTTAAAAAATTTGACTAGTGTTAAAGACTCCCCTTTTTTTGTAATATAGACTAGTCAAACCGAATATTAAAAGAAAAAACTTTTCACAAGAGGATTTTGAAGTATTTAACCTTTAGGTGCCCAATAATTTCATTTTTGCTTAAGTCTTTCGACAATCTGAATGTAGTTTATCATTCGTTTATTATTTTTTAATGCCAAATCCAAATCTGGCGCAGAGTTTTTCTAGAATGTCAGGATTTTGAGGTATTCCATCCTAAATTTGCCAGTGGAAAAATTGCACGAATTGAATTTTTGGTATATATGGGTTATATACTTCAAAATCATGGCGTATTGAATTCAAATGCTGCACTCCTAAGCAAATAAGAAACTTTTTTTTTTTTTCATTTACAAAACACGAAATTTTTTCGACTGGCCAAAAAAATTTTTTCTTATGTTTTTCGGTGTGTTTAATATAAAACTGGCAGCAGCATTCCTCTAGGGTGCCAAAGATTTTTTGAATGTACCAAAAATGCCATTGTTTTATTTTTCTACTGTAATTTCGAATACCTTAAAGTTCTGACTTACTAGAATTGTATAGTAGATTTGTTTTAAGCATTAAAAATCTATAAAAAATTATTTACATTCAGAAAAGGGCTATGGATTAAATAATAATGTCAATTTTGGCGATTAATACCTCGAAATATATGTGTGAAAATATATTTTTGAAATTTCCGGACTTAGCGGTCTAAATTACATAAGTGGTTAGTGGAGTCAACTCACTAAGTCAAATCTTTTTTTCTCTGTAAGCCTGCGTAATCGGTCTCATAGAAATATATTAAAATAAATTCTTAATTAAAAACGTGTACTTGCATTTACACCAACTGCTTTGTTTTACTTTTTAAAATAATTTTTTTCCTTCAGGCATCTGAGTAAACGATAGAAATAAAATAGTTAAATGGCATTTAAGTACTTAGATCGTAGATGTATATTTATGTTATTCGAATGGAATGAATTATCGTTACGACAAGCGTTTTTACTATACTGACGATGTTTCGATCTGAATGAATTTTTTTAATTTTTTTATGTGCATTCATTTCGATCGGCAAAGAAGGTCAATTTCAGAAATAAAATGTAAAGCCCAAGTTAGAGTTCATTCAAGAATATTACATACTCCGCGGCTTATTAGCCACTTTGGTCGCATAATATCACTTACACATTTTCATTGAATTGTCTTATTTTCAAACCGTTCAACACAGGAAAATGATATGAAGTACATAAACAACTCTGATGGCGGTTAGTTGCCAATGGTACTATCTGAAGAATTTTATAAATTTTACACGTAGACCTCGCCAGTTTTAACATCTGAACTGTGTTTTGCTAATGTAGATGGCGCCGAAGAGGTCCCGTTTCCATGTTCACCACTGCTTTGGTTGACCGTTGCTGTTGGAGATGAGCTGCCATTGCCTTCTGCCTTAGTTGGTGAGTCCGGTTGACTAACAGAACGTGTGGAAGGTTTTCTTTCAAGTATATAAGAATCTTGCAAGCCCAAATTTGCGTTGAAGCTGTTGTTGCGCGAAATTTCCCGTTCAGCATTTAAAGGTCTAACAGTAAGCAACGCTGTACTACCGCCATTAGCAACACTGTTGTTCATACCGTGTGGTCCATCGGTTGCGTCGGAGGCTTTGCTTATGAACATTTCGGCGATAGATCGCAGCGATGGTGAACGTTGTATGGAGAGCGAAACCGGTATGCTGGTTATACCATCGCTGGCACTAAATCCTGTGGACATAGAGGTTATTGTGGGCAATTGTGAAGCTGCTATGGGCACAATGTTCAATGTTCCCGTTGGCATAGTGTCTGATGGGCTGGAAGTCACCGTGAAAGGAAACGAAAGCGTTGTCATATTCGTCGTAGCAGGAATAGCTTAAAAAAGTAAAACAAAAAAATTATAAATAAATTTATAAGCTTCATTCTCTGAACTATACTGTCATTTTGGAAATCAATTCAAAATATGTTTTATGATCATGTTAGCCATGGATAAATCAAAAAATAAGGACATACGCATGTAGACGACAATCTACGAAAGTTCAAATATGAAACTGGTCGAAAGTAAAAATGTTCCATTGATGAGAGGTTACTTTTCTTATATACATTTTCCTGCTGAGTTCCAAAATGAAAATGAAAATTTTTTTATGGTACAGTTTTCGAGATATGTATTGTAAATTTTTCATTTTTTTGACCTCCTTCACTTTAGAATTCATTTCTTGAGCTACATATAATGTCCAAGTTAATCGTTCTTAGTACCAAATGAAAGATGTTAATAAACAACAAACAAACAAACAATTGTTTATAACTGGATCTTTCATAGAATAATCAATTTAAAAGATATAAATGAAAACAGGCCCGATTTTTTCTTAGTGCGAAATAAAAGGTATTAAAATGTCAAACAAACGTAAACGATTGCATTTTTCATTGGATAAGCTGAAGTTGGATAAGATTGAAAAGAAACCGATGAAAAATTACCAGATTTTTAAAAAAATCAAGTTTCACTGTTGATTCTGCTTCCACAAAAATAGAAATGTGAGTCTTTGAACCTAGTTATTTTCCACAGCTATCAGAAGATTAAACTCAACAAATTGTCGAATTCATTCAATCGATCCCAACTTTGTCATCAATTTTCTTCTGGTCATTCTAATTTTTCACGTTAAATTATCAGCTTTAAGCAAATAGAGTAAAATTTACTGTTTTTCACCGATTTCTTATTTTTTGTGGCCACTGGGTACACTGTAAAATTTGATTTTTATAAACATGTGGCCTGTTTTCATCGATATCTTTTGAGCCATTCAAATACGTTTGTTTGTCGTTTTAAAATCTTTAATTTGGTTTTAAGAACGATTAAATTGGGCATTTCTAGCTGGAGATATGAATTTTAAAGTGAAAGGAGGTCGAAAAAATAAAACAACACAATATTATTAATAACACAAATTCATCGGTCAAAAGTACATAAGAGAAGTAAGCACTTATCAAAGGTACATGAAAAAAATCTTTTTGTAACGATTAGGCTTAAGAAATTGTCGAAAAAATTAATAAATTCAGAAAATGTGGGATTTGGATTCATTCATTCAATCGCTCCTAGCGTTGTCCTTTTATGGTCGATTTCCTTCTGATATACATATGCATCTACATTTTTGCGTAAAAGTATCAGCTCTACGTGTATGAATTAAAATTACTTTTTTTATTTCATTTCATTTTTCGTGGCCACAGATAAAATGTAAAATTTATTTATTTTAAAAACTGGCTTGTTTTCATCGATATCTTTTGAATCGCTTATTCGATGAAAGATCCAATTAATGTCTAATGTTATTCAAATAAAAGTTACACATATTTTTTACTTTAATTTTAATTGTTCGACCTCGAATATTGATTCAAGACAGTCTGAGCTTCAAGAAAAACCATGTCTGAAGGATGTGCTCCAAAAAATAAAAAAATCGAAAACGCGGCCAGCTAAAATGTTATTTCCTGTGGAAATGCACATATATATCGGTCATTCTTTTAATAACTGCATACTATGTTCTTTTTGACGTTTTTGAACATTTTTTGAAACGAAATATCTCAAAAACTATGGGGAATAAAAAAAACCTAGGACCGTTATTGCTTAAAAATGCTTGAGCATTATGAAAAAAAAATAAGAAATCATAAATAAATTTGTTTAAACTTTAATTTTTTAATCCTTAGAAATGTTTCTCAAAATATCTTTGATATAACATCTTCTGTTTTTTTTTATTTATTTTTTTATATGTTACTCTTCAATCAATTCTAAGAGTGAATCTGCTTTTATAACGAAATTCCCGCCATAACTTTGGAAAATATGAGTTTTTTTATGAAGGCGCACACCAGTCTAATTGTATGATATTTTCCAAAGTTATGTGGGGAATTTCGATTTGAATGCAAATACATTCTTAAGATTGATTGAAAATAACATTACAAAAAAAAACAAAAAGTTTATTATATGGTGCGCGTCATCAGTAAAAACTTCGTAGTTATGGCGGGAATTTCTATATGAAAGCACATAAAAAAATTATAAGATAAAGAACTCAACTCCATTAGCTCTTACCGTGTTATCGAATATGCTTTAAGATAACTTACGTGTCGTCACACCAAATCCTGCGACATCCGTCCTCTTTGATGGGAGCACAGCCTGTGCAAGCGCCATTGTTGTTGGATGCCCTGGAATCAAAGTATTATTCGATGATGAGCTATCCATTTCTTTGATGGGAGACAGAAGCAGAGTGCCCAGCACTTGTCCATCTTGACCCGCTTGGTGGGTGCTCGTGTAGGGGTACATAGCAGTTTGGGTGCTTAACTGTGGTGCCGACATAATAACGGCATTCGTAGCTACGGGTGCAATGGAATTGGTAAGTGAATGAGGTGCAACTACAGGTGCAAAAACCATTTTACCATTAATGTCTTTCTCACCAGTGTCTTTGCTGACTTCAGGCGTGGGGATTCGAGGACGAGATGTTTTGGGTATATTGACACTAAGACCGTTTAGTTTTGAGTCTATGTAGGTGTAAGAAATAAATAATTTTATTTCAATAAGTACCACAAAATCACTGTTCCTCCCTTCTTAAGAATACAGCTGCAATACTTACTCTGCTTTATTAGCTGTTTGGCGCGCAGCGACTTACGATGTACAAACTTCTCATACAAACTTGGCTTTGAATGAACGCCCTGCTGATTTTGCGCTTGTTGTTGCTGCTGTTGTTGTAGTATTGTCAAAGGTAATCCAGATTCTGGACTTGAATAGACGGAATTCAAGCGATTGCGATTAAAAGCCAAGCCACCTGATGAATACGCGGTTGATTGGCTACGCATTGATCCCATGCGTGAAAGTTGACGTACGAGCCAGTTATTTTTCCGACGCTCTACCATGGGTGTGTCAACGCTTTCCTGTGATGGGAAAATAAAATTAATTAATAAAAATATAAATATTGGAGAGTTAATTTCTCACATAATCCGCATAAACATCATCAGCAATAACACGCTTGCCGCCACTTGGTAAAATATTGGCATACATGGCATCGGCCTGCTTAACCTTGTACTTCTCTGCAGAGCCTTTTGGCTCTTCTTTACGGTAATGCTCGGAGGCGACTGTATATGGCAAGTCCTTTGGCACAACGCACTCCCAGTACTGATCACGTAACAATTCTGGATGCTCTTCATGCATTTCATCGACAATCATGTAAGCCGCCTATAATAAGCAAAAGTGATTTTGATATCTAAAGAAAAATAATTGAAGTGGATATGCAGAGTAAGAAACGAAAAAACGAAATATTTCCACTTTTTTAGTTTAAACAAAAGAAATATTCTTTATCTAAAATAGTACTTGAAGAGTTAATTTTTTATAAAAATATTGGAAAAAATTGCTCTGCGTCATCTGAGGTTATCGAATATTTTAATGTTTTTTTATGAAATGGACCTTGTTTGATGAACGTTGTTGGAAATTTATCAAAGAGATGCAGTGGAAATATTTCGTGACAGTGAGAAGGAATTCCAGGTAATGTAAAAAATTTACAGTATATTAATTTATAAAATAAAAAAAAAAAAAATCTGAGGAAAAAAAAAATTATTGAGTCCTAACTGACCCTTTTCGAGAAAAAACCAAGGCCAACTTAATTCTAGATATCGAACACATTCGAATATGCCACAAAAAGAACTATAGGGAATAAAAAGGTGGTTCTTCTCGTTTAACGAGTAAATACTCGTTAGATACTTAGATGTTATCAAATGTTTGATCAATTCTGGCATGTGCCATTTTAATTAATATCAATAACTCTGAACTTTTTACTGAAAAATGATGAAGATCCTTTGCTAACGCTCAGTATGCTTACATGTTCGACATAAGAAATTACTAAATGTTATTATCACAAATAAAAATTCCGCAGATTTTCAGAAAAAAAAACCGGAATTTGATAATCATTTATTGCTAAAAGCGCTGCGAATTTATCATTGATTCATTTGAGCACAACAAAAGATTGCTTCTACAGCTCTTAACTGTTTGACCTTCACTTTGCGTTTTCACATGATAACTGCGAATATTCAACATGAACATTTCGTACTCCATTCAACCAGATTTTCTTGTATAAATAAATATTTGTGTTGCCCTTCATTTATTTGTGTGTCGATTTTCGGCAATTATGGTTAAAACGCAATCACACAAACGAACAATATAAATTATGTACAGCTCTTGACATAGGTATGCTGGCAATAACTATTTAAAGGTAATAGTGGCAGAAGCTGTTGTTGCTTGAAGTACTTTTTTTAAAAATGTCTACGCATATGAAACGAATAATGACAGCAACAGGGATTGCACAAAAACATTAAAAAAAGGTTCGGTTACCACGTTGAACGGCTTGAACAATTAAAAACAAAGTTATTAAAATTTTTAAAAACAGCAAAATTTAGCACGTTTTATGAACCGTGCTGCTGTATTGTCTCAGAAGTAGGTCATTGCTGTTTCAGGGTTACTTTGTAAGAAATATTGATTTTGAAAAAACCCTTAATTTATTAACAGGGTTTGGCACTCAAAGTCAAAAGAAAAGAAATACTTCTTATCAGGCCCAGAAATTTCCGCCCCTCTTCACTAGTAAATATAGAAAAAAAATTTTGTAATATCAAAAGTGTGGACTTTTCTTTTTTTTTTTTTTTGCTTGTTAACAATTTTAGGTAATTTTTTAGTGCACACAATCCCAGTATTTGCACTTTTTTCCCCCCTGTGTAAATAAATTACTAAATTACTACTGGCCCTAAAATCGTGCCGCCCTAGGCACGGGCCTTGTGTGCCTCTAAGGTAAATCCGGGCCTGCTTCTTATGAAGTTTAGTTCTTTTTTTATATTAAAGATTAGCGAGTTGAAAAAACACAATAAGCTTCAGAAGTTATCGTTCTAGCAGATTAATAATCACAAAAATATTAAAATTTTATTTTGCTTCATATAACTCACATTCACAGCTTTGAATGATTAGAATGACGCTTTTAAATTTTTTATAGTGCAGAAGTTGAGTCGGCTCTGAGAACTTAATTTAAAAATAACTACATATCTTTAAAAAATAAGCTTAAAGAGCTTTTCTATCAGGCCTGCTTAGGAATGTCTATTTTAACGGTCGATTTCATATAAAAAAGAAAACACCGTTGAAAGGAGTTGGGAGTCCTGTTTCTGCCAAAGGAAGGCCTTCTAGAAGCGCTGCGTGCTCATGCCCTTGCCTACTGAGATCTCGTTTAACATAAACGTTTTAAGAAATAGCGTTTTTTATATCAATATTCTAGACTGCAGAGCTTTATTCTTGTTATCACTTCCGTTAAAATTTGGTGATAAATATAATCTATGTAAATGTTCTTCAACTGTTTGTGGAAGATATTTTTATAAAATGTTAGTGTTATGCGTAACAGGTGTGTTGCACGAAATGATATTTTACTGACTAAAAGTTCGTATATTTATTCATCTCTATAACTGTGAAATAGATAAAGTTTTCGACTTAAATCGCAATTCTTGAGTAAAATTCTTAGAATAAAAAATAGCGATTTTGGCGAAAACAATTTGATTTTCAAAAGACATGCAAAAACGATGGAACTCAGTTTAATTATCTCATGTGTCCGCCAGCAGATAAAATTTCGTTTTGGGAGCTCAGTCTAACTTAGGTAATTTATATCTAATGCTTGTGAAATTTACTAATTACAGGGGCGTCGCAACGAAATTTTTCATGGGGGGGGGGGGTGCGGCAAACTCAAATATAAAAGGTCGATAAATTTTTCTGAAAAAAAAGGATTTATTCTATACTTTAGGACCGGACATATGAAGATGTTTTATATTCGTTGCAATTTCCATTAATTAAAGGTAAAGTAGACCAAATCCATTTCAAACCACGCAGGGAACACGTATTGCCCCGATTTGATTGAAAAACATTTTTTACGAAGCTATGGCCATTTAAAGTTTTAGTGTCAAAACTTGAAAAAACGCTGAAAATTTTTTTAAAATAGTCGCATTTTCACCCAAATCAAAATAATTAATTTTTGTCTTTTGTTTCTAATAGAACTTCTGATTTTCTGTCAGAATCTTTAAAAATTTTTAAAATTGACGGAGCTATAACGCTTTTTATGAAAAAAAGAAAACAAGGCTGATTTTCTCAGAAACCGCAGATGCTTTTACGCTTAAAATTTTACTGTGTATTTGTATTGATATGAGAGAAATAACATGAGTTTAATGCGCGTTAAAAGACATTTGAGGTCAAGGGATTTTTTTTTCCAAAATCGAATGTAAATTTTTTTTTCATCATTGCCAAGCCACTCTACGGTACTATTTTCAAAGCAAATAACAAAAGCAACGTTTCAAATTACTTTCTGCAAATCGTGCTTGCATTCTGCATACTTTTGTTTTACCGTTATTTTCGTAATAACTTTTTATCATGGGAAATATATAAAAACATTGTACGCACATATGAGGAATTCTTTAAATTTTCTGGTTTTACGCGATCATAAATATCGAAAACTTCAAATTGAGGGCACACATCTGAAACCATTTTTAATCTATAGTTTAGACGTTTCTAAGCAAACTGACCTAAATGACACCCAAAATTTGGGGTGGAACACCCCATTTTCCCCTTCACCATTTGCCGCTTCACCGACTAGTAACTTAAAAAAGCTTAATTCCTCTTAAATTTGTTAACATAAAATTATAAAATTTGGTACACATGTTGACAATTGATTGCACTTTCTATTCATGATAAAAAAAAATTTAATAATTTTATTTTCCCATTTGTTTATAACTTTTAAATAAACAATTGATGATAATTTTGTCTTCCCAATACGCAGAAATAATTTTTTTTTTTGGTGTGAGCCTTGAATATTGAAGATTGAATATATGTAAAAAAAATTAAGGGTGCCGTCACTCATTTATGGATGGAATAAAATTTGTTTTATTTGCATCATTAATGTATTGACTTAAAAGCCCGAAATCTAAACATTCATACTACTACACACATAAAACATATTGGTCATACAAATACAATAGTATGAGATCTTGTTAATAATTTAGAAATGTGATCACAAATATTGTACAGCGGTAGCTTCAGGTAATCGAACTTTGAGAAAATTGTTTGAGTCGCACACGAACTTAGAATTTGTGCTTATACATACATACATATGTACGTTGGTGCTTATGTTAAGTCAAAACGTGACAAGTTTTCAATTTTTTACTTAAAACTTATTTTCTTTCTTTATTAAAATTATGGCCCCAATTGCGGTTGTCGATTTACAATAGATAAACGCTCTTTTCCGATTATCGATTCTGTTCGGTATTGTGTTTATCGACTAGTAGAATGTTTGTCGACTGTAAATGACAAAACAATCGCTGGCTGTTCTATCATTTTGTTTTGGTAGATAAATATTTTTTGTTTTTTGACGCAATTCTTTCTATTGAGTTTCGTAATACCAAAATGGCATAGTTTCTGTATATATGTTTTGCATTTAAAGAAAATTGTGCAAACGTGCAATCATATTTTTTCACATCATCGGTTTCGTCACAAAGAGAAATCTACAAAATATAATTTATTGTTTAATGCCACTCACCTTAATATGCCTATCAATTAGCCAGTTTAACTCAATGTCGTCATCATCCTCTCCAAATGGATTTATTAAGACCTCCGCAACTTTTAGCCAGCCGACGTAAAAAACAAACTGAAGAGTAAATAATGAAATATTACGATTACATAATTTAATAAAGTTCATTTTATTGTACATAATGATACCAGTTATTTATACTGTATAAATTATACAGTCAAATACTGTACAATAGTAGCATACTGGATTTGAGATCATGATAGTGGATGAAATTCAATACTAAATTATACAATTCTCGAGAACTCCAACAGCCTTCTTGCGGACATTTGCGTGCCAAAATAAGTACAACCAAAGCTCAGACTACGATTGAATGAAATTTAAGGCTTCCAATTCGCAAATGCTTTAATATCGACATGAATTTTCTCTATTAGATAAAATAAATAAACGTGTTTTCACTGAACAATATATCTATGTATCTACTGGCTTATCAAGAATATCGGAAAAAAATTTATATCAGCGGCTTTGCCCGGACAGAGTTGTTGAATGGTCCTCGTACTATTTAGTTTTAGTAAATTTAGTTGACAAAGATGTTAAGAATCTATTTTCTATTGAGAAACATTCCATTTTGCTAATGTTTATGTGATGTAAAAAGTGATGACGTTTTATTTTTTTTCTTGTTGGGTTTTTTCTTTCAGGGTTTTTTCACCCTGGGAAACAAAAGTTCACTCTGCGTCACTAGTTCTTATTAACAACGAATTTTGTGGAAGGTCTAATCTCTCGTTATAACCTTCCATTCAAAATAGTCGCATAACTTTTTAGTCGCATGTAAGCGTAATCCTTTAAAATTTTTAATGTGTGAACATCTCTACTGGCGGGTGTGAAAGAAAACTTATACTGGGGTGAATTGGCGGAAATGTAATGATGTAACGCTTTTCGACTTTATCAACTTTTTTGACTTTTCAACCTTAACATATTGATATCCTTTACAATAAACCTCTGTATAATAGAATTTGACTGAATAACATCATTTTAAATGTCTTTCAAACTCGATATTTTTTTACCAAAATTGAATTTTATTAGTTTTCATTGGATTTATGCGTTAAATTGAAAATTATATTTGGTTCAAAGTTACAAAGAAAAAACCATTGTTTTGGAATCAATTCCTCAATTCCACATAATTAGTTTTTATATATAACTTATACATCCGTTAAAAGCTAAAATGTCTTTCTTGGGCAGTCTGACCTTGGGAATTTTATATAATTGAAAAATTAAAAAATTATAGTATTTCCGGAATCAGATGTCCTATTTCCCCCAAGAAAATGAATTGGACCTCTGAAAATTTGAGCAGTGTTATTTAACTACAATTTGCGCATCTTTTGCATTTTTTATTTGGAAGTGTGTCAACTTGACGTAACAATTGTTACGATATGAATTTTTATATAGCTAAGTTTAAAAAAAAATTAATAGCAAAAACGCAAAAATTTCACTTTCTACAATGGTGACGATCGCCATCGCTGTCGCCTACTTCGCAAAGAAGATGTTGCTCTGCAAGTGGTTGTAACCAGGGTTGCCACTTTGGGTAGATTTCTAACAATTTGGTAGAAAATTTTTCGTTTGGTAGAAAGGTAAATTTTTTTTTCTTTTTGGTAGATTTTTTCAAAGCTTAATAAAATTTAAGATTAAGCCACATTGGCTTTAAAGCTGATATGGATAACGTAGATTTTTGGGAAATGGGCTAGGGGTGAAAATTTTTGAAAGTTTAACACACTTCATTTTTAATATTTTGTCGCTATCTCACAGTTCTGCCGCCGCAAGGAGATTTGAACTTAATTAAAATAAAAATTAGAAATCAGCTTAATATAAGCAGACTTGACCACATAATGTTATCAAGAGAATTATGTATGTGATGGTAAATTCGAAACACATTATATGTGGTCATCTAAAGGCATATTTGACTGAAATTTAAATGCATAGTTAAACTTAAAAGTTTTCATTTCGATATATGACTTATGTTTATCTTTAGTATATGACATTACTTTTGAATTTTCGTGTAACTAATAATAAATAAAATTTAATTTTTTTTATGTCTTATACTTGTTGCGGTATGCACCTTTTAGCTATATTAGTACGATCTCAAAGGAAGTTAAACTTTTTATGTCTTTCATAACTTATTTGTTATATGTATGTACATATGTTTGTAATTTTTGTTTTGTATATACATATGTATGTATATGTATGTATGTTCGTTAGATACATGTTTATATATTGCTGTATAATAAAAAGGTCGCAAAAAAATATGGTAGATTTTTTTTCTATTTGGTACATTTGTATTGCGGTGGGTAAAAACAATTTGTTCAGTGGCAACACTGATCGTAACACTGATCGTGCCAGCGCCACTAATTGAAGCTGATGATAAAATTGTTCAAGTACTTTCTGTGAAATCTTCCACCCATAGGTACTCGTATGTAAAACGATTTCTATATTGTCTAATTGATTATTTATCAGACAACACTTCAAACAGTTTTTCTAACAATATTGCCGTTTTGATTTGTGAATTTAATTTTTTAATTAAATGCAAATAATTTTTATTGACAACATGTAAACTGCAGATATTTTATTTGTTGGTGATATTAGCTGCGGTCGCAGCGGAAATTAAATCTTGTCATATGAAACCACAATCTGACGTTTACTACCCTACACACATGGCGAATTCACATCCGTTTGTAATGTGTAGAAGGGGACGTGGGATGTATTGAAAAGTACACTACCATTGCCACTAAAAAACGCCGAAAAGAAGAAAATAAGTGTTTGTGGTTTTGTGGTTTGTTTTCAACCTGCGTTTGCTCATAAACAAATAAATTGATTTTCTTAAAATATAATCCTTGTAGAATGCACACAGATTCAACTATTCTATAAATTTTTCTAGAATTTTCAAAAATCTCAAATTATGCCAGATATGTTAATTTAGAAAAATGTAGATATCTTGGTTTTGAAATAAGATAATGATATGCGGTTTATGGCATTCTTTTAAGCAAATAAAATTACATTAAAAATATTGTACAACGGGATCGGTGGTAAAATAATATGGGTCGATTTTGCAACTTGAAAGCAGAAAATCGGTATTTTTTGTTTTTTTTTCGTTCAATTTTAAATTTTTTTGTAAGAAAAATGAAGAAGAAGAAAAACTAATCACAGATTCAAGTTCTTTGATCGATAAAAGCTGTTTAGAACAAAAAAAAATTTTGAATCAGCTTAATATGTATATATGTCAACGCCGAATCGAAAAATTTCATGTCTATTAATTTAGAAAAATGCAGATATCTTGGTTTTGAAAAAAGATATTGATTTGCGGTTTACGGTTTTCTCTTAAGGAAATAAATAAACGTTAAAAATAATGTATCAATAGATCGGCGGTAAAATATTATATCAAGATTTTGCAACTTAAATGTAGAAAATCGGCATTTTTAATTTTTGTCCGAGCAATTTTCAATTTTTTTATAAGAAAAAAAGAAGAAGAAGAAAAACTGATCACGGATTCGAATTTCTCGATCGATAATAGTTCGAAAAGCATACCCACTTTGCTCCAAAATTTGATAACCTCTTTAGCTTTCACCATTTTTTAGATCAATATTTTCGAAAACTTAAAACAGGCGGCGGCAATCCAGTTTTCAAAATTGATGAAAATCCTTATGGGTTCTTTTGTCTAGACATATAGGGCTATTGTAATCCACTGGCACATCGTGAAATAATCAAAAAGTTTGTTTTTTTTTTTAAACCGCTCTAATGTACATTAAGGTGGCCTCCGAGTGTATGAGAAAATTTTGTTTCCGTACGATTGTTGATCGATCGCCCTCAAAATGTACCAATAGATGAAAAACGATAAAATGTGATGTTTCAGATCAATCTGAAGTGATTTAGAGATCGCTCAAGCCGGCCAAAGTTTCGAAAAATATGATTTTTTTCCATATTTTTCCTATTACTCACTTCTGAATTTATTACACCATAAAAATAAATACTAAAGCATATTATATAATTACTTACTTTACCTAAAAAAAAGTTTAAATTTTTAGAAATAGTCAGAAAGTACTGAAAATGTGCCGAAAATGTACTGAAAGTGTGACGAATGTACTGAAAATGGGCCGAATTTACCGATTGTACTAGAAACTGGTCCGAAGACAGTACAAATGTACCGAAAATGCCATCACCGGTACATACATATATGTACATACATACATACAAAAATATACAAAAATTGGAATAAGTATAATTTGAACGTTACAAACCTGTAAAACTGTGAACAATGGAAAGTATAAATCTGAGTCGTCTTTACCAGATCGAGCAGGCAAACCTGGCAACATTTGGCGCCCCACGATAGCTGCAATAAAATAAGTATACAGTACTAGGGTAACCACCTGGAAAGAAACAAAATAACTAATAATATTGAGCTGTTTTTTACACTTCGAATATTTCGTTTTCAAAGTAATAAGAATAATAAAATATTAACATAAAACAATGTTTTTGAAATGAGCTTGCCTGTGTATAAACCAGTGGAACGCACACCGTATCGTAGCCAATTAAGCCACCTAGCCTGCGACGTATATCTGATAGCTCCATCAAAATTGTTTGCACGATGTGGTCGGATATAATCAGCCCATCCTTACGTGCCCGATTTATAATATTGGTTGCCCAAACCAGTGGCATCCAGTACTTGGACATGGGACTCTTTTGATTCATTGCCTCGAATATTTTCATTTCCGATTCGTGCATGAGACCAGCATCCACGAGATGTTGCGTTGTCGGAAATCGACGTTTAACTCGCAGCGAAATACGTTGCAATGTAATGATATATGCAAGCACCATATAACGCATTATATTTCGGCGCATAAGGCGACCAGTTTCATTCTTGAAAAAAATAAAACAATAAATGATAAATGCATATTTTCACGGAATTTTTCTTGAAATTTAGCTTTAGAGTTTTTAATAAAATTGATCAAAGAGTTTTTTAAGGCATTCGATTTATTCTTAAGGCCTGTTGAAAGCCGAAATAATTCAATGTACATATTGCTGGGTACTGTTTTTAAATTAAAAAAAAAAACTGGGAAACAAACAACAAATTCACTTATGGTTTTTTATATGCAATTAAGGGGTTAAGCCACAGTAGAAATTTTCAATAATCGATTATTTTTTATTGGTTTAAAAGATATATTAGTACCTTACAAATGATATACGAAAAGAGTTATAGCGAAAAAAATATCTAAGAATTCTATTGAATTTTGCGGTCCGTTGCCAATACCTACTGGTCCGTACTGAAAACTTAGTTTTTTTTTTACAAACACTGCATTAAAAAAAGATTCTATAAATTTTTTTGGGGAACCGAAATTGGTCTGCCGACACCCATCGCGAGTTAAAGAAGAAATTTAAAGAACTTTATTTTTGTTTTGTACTATTCTATGAAGCGGTGCATCAAATTTACTGATTGACCTCTTTAAGGTTCGACCAATTGTATAAATGGTTATGTCAATTTGGTACACACATTGACGCCTCCAGCCGTATTGGGTATAGCAGCACTAATGAAAAGCGCTAACGTGTCAGGCCATGGTAACAGTCTGTATTGCTCCCACCAGCGCTTCACTATCAAATTCACATAGAAGCCGAGCACAAAAGACATAGGTATCACTTCACTCTGCTGGCCAAAATAAGATCTGATCATGACGAAAAGTCTGAAAGAGGAAAAATTATACAAATTAACGAGAAACTTAAGAGTTAAGTGTTTCTTCTCAAACCACAACTTAAAACACTGACAGCTGGAAAATCAAGTTTTAAATATTTTTATTAATTTATTTCCACTTGACTTGTGGTTTTGACTAATGATATGACTATAAGCTAAAATTATAACGTGGCAATAAAATAAAAGTCCCTTTGTTAAGTCTAGCGATAAATAAAGTCTGGCAACTAATGATCATATGACTTGCATGATTTCTGATACAGCAAATAAGAAAATTTGCATTAAAAATAGAAACTGAATAAATCAATGTTAAGATTGCGATTTAAGATTGCGTTTTATGTTCGAACTTACTTTTGTTGATCATCATTTAGTACAAATCGATATACAATGTTAATTGTGTAATATAAACATAAATATGCTACCAATTCCCTCCATACGAGCTTATAAACGCTGCCGCGCCATCTGAAAGTAGACAGAAAACGAAACTTATTGTATTTATGAAAAACTTGTTTTACAACATTTTAAATGTAAGTTTTTTGCGCATTTTTTTCAGTACATATTTACTATTGTTGCCAGCCAAATAAGGATCTAAAAAAACTAAATATTTCTTTAATTTTATTTTATGGAGCAAATGCTATGCGAAAAAGTCAACATCCAATGAAATAAAAGTCTTAACATAAAAATATTCGCAAGGGCCCTTCTGCTTAAACCAACCATTTTCTTTCTTCGCTATCAACGCTATCACGTTTTTTAGGGGCTCATACGTTTTTTCCTATAAGTTACGTAGAGAAATTATGGTTTTTGTTACGCTATTTGTTTTTTTTTTTTTTTTGCAAATGACTTATGATTTTTCAAAAGCATTAAGTTCTTAAGAGCATGATGTCAAAAATGGTTTTAAAACTTGTTGAGTTTATATTTTTAGTTATATTCCTTAGCCACTTTAATAAATTTCAATAAAATTAATTTCTTTTCTAAAATTTGTAATCTTAAAAAATTCATTTGTCACTATTTTTATAAAACTTATTGCCGTTTAAAGATTATTTCTCTTGAGAACTAAATCAAGTGTCAAAAAAGAAAATGGGCACTTCATTCGAAAACGACCATCGGAAATCTGTTTAGATGTCGTTTTAAATTATTTTGGAAGGTTTCGCTGGACATTGGAACACTTGTATCGAAGAATGTTGGAAAGAATGGAAGTCACTTGCATGGGGTGTGAAAATAATTGTCACAAAATTTGAGCTTCTTAGCTCAACCTGTAAATAGCGCGCCGCGATGGGTTTGTATGGAACGATGGCCATAAATAGTAATAATAGCGCTAGACTCTTGAAATTTGGTGCAGATGTTTTTTTAGGTTAAAAAAAAAATTTGTGTATAAAAAAACATCGCCCACTAGACTCGCCTTCCTCTCATATAAAGGTGGGATGTGGCTTAGGCTTTTCCTTCAAAATGGGTATAAACTTTTATTAACTTGGCAATGCTGATTTTATAAAAGTTACAAATTATGTGATATCTTTTACAGCTTTGAAGTTATTAATAATTCTTCAATGCATATCTCTTCTGTTTTTGAAAAAGCGGAGTTATTTTTTTGTTTTTATCAAAATTTTCAAATGACTTTTTAAGCACTATTTTTTAAAAAATCAGCATAAATCACATAAAATATAAAAACACAAGCAAACATTTTATAAATTCATTTAAAAAAAATTGGTTTTTGTAATGTGGAAACAATTTACTTTTTGCCGATATGCAACATTATTGCATATTGTTTCAAACAAGTTAACTAGAGCGTCCTATCCAACAGCTGCTAATATTGAAACTCACATAGAACATTTTTGGTGTTCAAAGCTCAACTAGACGCAAAGAACGTTTATAGTGTTTATTTCTTTTCCTAAGTATTATCTGAAGATTTTCTTAAAAAATTTCCAAAACCTGAAAACGCCCACAGTTTTCGTGTGGCTGGAAATGCGAACATTATACAGAAAGGAGAGGGTCAAACCTGTAACCAGTCAAACAGTTTGTTTCCTATAACTATTCATATGGAAAAAACGAAAACTGAAACTCAAAAAACCCCTAAAAACGCCAAGTTCCCAATTCTCAATTTCCCTAACCCGATAGATATTTTTACAGGCGCATACATATGTAATTGGAATTCCAGCATATACATACATATGTACGTATGCATCATGCATGTGTATTTTTCTATACTATCTTAAAATCTTTTTCACTTCTTTTAGATCGTTTCACCCTATTCTACATGATGTAAATTCCTCTTATTTAAACAAACGCAACATTATTTTCCAGTAAGTCTTTATAAAGTTATCGAACATTTTTGTTGCTTACATCAATACTTTTAGATTGTTACGATTCGCTGCACTTGTCTGTAATTAAATTTGTTCATTACGTACCACGAACTGTGTAGTATGCTCAGTTTGCCACTTCATACGTGATCAGGGAAATCTCTCATTGCCAATATTAATATCATAACGTAAACCATCTTTTAAAGAATAAGGCTGCTATTATAGTGAGGGTGTTAATTAAAAGACTGATGTGGTATTCGTTTGCCCACGGTATTAAGACTCATGACATTTTTCTTGCAACTCCAACAAACCAACTGATGGCAATAACCATTTCACTCGCAATACTAAGTATCCTTACAGGGGCCACACCGCTGATCTAGGATCAGCAATGGGTTCATGAAGTGAGAAAAAAATTAAAAAGCTGAATATTGTCGTTTGGGAACTTTTCTGGCATGAAATCGCTATGCTTCTTTCTTCTACAACATTGGTCTTAACATATTTTTCTACTTTTGGATTAATTTCCGAGTTATTGCTCAAAATTGTTTTTGTCAGCCTCTCACTTATTTCGATTATGATCCATACTTAAACTATCATTTGCAAAATAATTTAAGTGGGAGGAATTTGCTTCGAAATATGCAATGCTCCCGGTCTATTAGTGTTGTACTGTGCAATGCTGTATTTTAATGACAATCGAATGAAAATGTTAACCGACTCGATTTATTTGAACCCTCCTAATTCTGGTGTAGCACAAAGTTTCACTGAAACTCAGTAGTTTTTTATATTTGTATTAGAAAAGATGATTATTATAAGGAAAGTTCTATAAAAGCTACTATTTTCAATCCTAAATCCGTAGAATTTTCTCACCTCAATTTTGAGCTCTAGCAAGATAAGCGCTCCCTTACGCTTTACGCAGGTCGCATCATATACATACATATGTATGTTTTTTAAGTACACTGGAAGTTTGCAATTTCAAACATTATAATTCCAAATATATCAAACTCTGAACATGACAGATGTAATCGGAAGTTTTATTGGTATTCAGTGCATCTTTTAATATATTCAAACTGAAATATGTACGTATTTTTTTTAATTATTCTGCCATTTGAAACTCTGCAGTTTTCAATTTCAGAAAATAAAGATGTTCCCTTTGATGAAATTTAAATGATGTTGTCATGTAATAGAGACAAAAAGTTTCATGAGAAAGTTGAAAATATATTCTTCCGAAAATATATGTGACCTGGTCTATGAAAAAGGGGCTTACGTGCGAAAATAAGTTTTCGAGAAAACAGCTGTTGAAGGTAAACAACTCGTTTCGTTTACCCGAATCGGCAAAAAAAGTGAAAAATGATTTTTTGACACCTAAGTCTCCTTTTCATAGACCTGGTAACATATGTCTGTTAAAAAACAATTATAAACACTATTCTATGGTGTAGTTTTATTTGTGCATTTTTTCAAGTATTTATATGTAGGTCGAAGGCGAAGCGCCCGTTTGAAATTGATATTTTATTAGCCTTCCCCTAGCACCTGGCAATAATAATGCAGGTACTGAACAGCTGCATTTCTCAGCTATATAAAGTATCTTAAAAGTGGGTTCACCTAAATAGTTGTACGGTAGTCGAACAGATAATTATTTCGAAAATATTGCCTTACAGATATATTGCCATCGGAAATTACGAATATAGATTTTCAAAAATCACTGCGAGTTGAACGTCACACATTTAAATTTTTTAAGAAAACAAATTAACAAGGTCTAGAAATTTATTAAAATATTGGTAGTTATTCGGAAAATGCTACACGTTAAATAACCTTCCGTATGAGACCTTTGTTTGAAAACCGATCTGGGAATGCTCACAGTATAACAATTTTATGAAAAGCTATATCTCCGACTTCCGATGATATAAATCTTCGAAACTAGATGCGCTCAAAACTTCTGATTCCATATTCGTTACAGTATTAGAAGCCTCGTGAGAAAACAATGATTTAATAAAGGAGAGGGGCTTCTTAAGTAAACTTACGCCGACAATTCAAAGATAATTTATAAAGCCGAAATTGTGGTGAATCGACTGGTCAGAGAAACTTCAGCGTTTACTCTATCAAATATCACTGTTTGACAGTTTTCATTTTTACCACAAAATTCGGCTCGAACAGTCTCGTTAGCTAACGCACGTTGAAAATATGTTCGTGTGAACCGAGCCTAAGTTGTATAGTTAAACCACTTCGAAAAAATCACTTTATTGTATAATAATTTCAAAGAGCGTATTAAGCTCAACCAGGCAGACCGTAATAATTTTTCCACGATTGCATATGTATAATTAACAAAACAAATTCAAGTAGAAAAAGTACCTACATATTCCAAATAACATGCACTTGCTAATAAGCGCAGTGACTAATGACTAAAAAAATGATGAATTGGAAAACTGGTTTAGATGAAAAAATGTGTTTTCTCAATAATAAAAAATTAGAAATTGGCAATGAAACTTGTGTGTTGAGCAAATTGGAATATAAATTAATAATATTCAAAGTGCTCGTGTTAAAAGTAACTCCAGTCCGTAGGTACTACTTACTTCCATAAAATTTTCCAAAAGCAGCCAAAACTGCTACCATTTGGCACTTCGCCGGCATACGAAACTGTCATTTTTGCAAAGTTGAAATCAGAAAAAACTCGTCACTTTCAGAGATCGGCTGCACCACTGTGCTACAACGTGCGCACAAGCGCACACAAACATATGCACACTTTGACAGCGATAACGCGTTCGACGAATGTCAAAAACACCTTTGTGGTTTTTGTGGAAAAGTCATCGAAACGTTTTAATTTACGTAGCGCGCTGCTGTCGTTGGTTTGTTTCCAAGTTAACGACGCCAGCAGGTGATTTGACTTTGCTTTTTGTTGCTGCGCTTCAAAGAGTTAATTTACATTCCAGCACGTCGGAGTTTTTGATATCACGGAATAAACAAGTTTTATTTCTTTCTAAATGCTTTACTTAGAAATCAGTTTCAGAAATTACGGGTCAGGTGAAATTTATTTACAAAGAAAGCAATCGTACACGGTGCCATGCAAAATTTTGCTTTTGTTGAAGAAAATCTGAAACGAAACAAAAATAAAAGAGGGAATTTAAATTTAGCAAATAAAAATTATTACGAGGGTTCACCGCTCCTCATTGAATTTTCATAGAAAAAATTTATTTTAAACCAAAGAATAAAGATCTGCGGGCGCACTCAAATTCATTGAACATTTTTTTTGTAAAAGAAATATTGTATTATGTCAAAAACTTAACACTAAATAAAAATTGGCCAAGAACACGAAAGTAAAACCTGCCCAAATGTGAGCTTAGGGTAACAAGCAAGCGTATTTGTCACTCATATTGTTTCCAAAAGCGTTCGTACACGTCTTCGAGAAAATGATATGTATATGTATGTATGTATGTATAAGAAATATTTTTGTATGAGGGCCACCTTAAATATGCAGTTTTATAATCTAAATGATGGCCCGTTTCATTGATTGTGACCGCGGGAGGGTAAATGGCCAACTCTAATCTAAACTATGCCTCTTAATATAAAATCAACGTGGTGTAAGTTCGATGTGAATCATTTAAATACTATTTTAAAAATATTTTTGTATGAGGGTCACCCTAAATATACACTCAAGACAAAAGTTGTGTAGCCTAAGCTATGCCTCTGAATATAAAAGCTACTTGGTGTCTTCGAGAAATGTGTTTGTATGAGGACCACCATAAATATGCACCCTAACCCAAAGTTTTGTAGCCTAAGCTATGACTCTTGATATAAAAGACACACTGTGTAAATTCCATGTCAATCGATTCACTGGTCTTTGTGAAAATGCTATTTTTAAAATATTATGTATAATATATATAGTATGATAGTATGAGGGCCGCCCTAAATATGCACTTAATCGAAATATAAACCATCCTATGTTTCCTATTATTTCATACAAATTGGCTGAATAGTTCCAGAGTTTACCTGGAACAAACAACGTGACACAAGATTTTTATATATTAAGACATCATATAGTACACAGAAGTAAAATTTCAAATTAATAATAATAAATTTAATTCTACATCCTATAGTTCATGAATAATAACTAGAGGCGGATGCAGAAAGCATTCATAAAACACTTTAAACATTGTCCATGGAGTAATTAATTAAGAATTACATAAATCACCATAAATCATCAAGAAATATAAAGTAGATGCAAATTACAAAGAAAATAACTTTTTTCTTTCTGTTTATGACACTATATCAATAATAGCATTGATAGCGACATACGAAAACTCAAACCGTCAGTTTTACTTCCATACAAAAAGCACACTTCTTACGAAGGTTTCAGATGTGACGGCTAACAAACTTTTACTGATGATACCATATAACGATGGTTGAAACCAGTATAAGCAGCTAGTTCCTTTAATGCATTTTGTGCTTGAAATTTTTTTGTGGTTTTTGCACTAAAAGTACTGAATAAAAAAAAAGCACAGTAAAGAACGTAATATAATTTTGGTTTGGTTCCAAAAACACAAATAAACCAATTTAATATTCAAGGAATATTTAAATTTTCACACTATATGCTAAGTCTTAACTCGTTTTTATGAAATTGTTGATTTATAACATGTTCTTATTAAACAGTCGCATGAAGAGTCAATTTTTTATGCACACAATCGATTTTATTTGTTATAATAATAAAAGATAAAAATAATAAAAATTATTAACTAATGGAAAGTATTAGGAGCAAACTATTATTCAAAATTTACTCAAGTGTTCAAATACAAAGTGTACATTGAAATGAAGCCGGTTTATAGAATTAAAGCTTTGAGGTATCGATCGTAACCTCCTCAGGCCAATGTACTTTTGCGCAAACTACGTTTTTGATTCACAATTACTTGAGTGAATTACGGTGCCCACGAAAATGTTGTTATCAGACTGTTATGATTAAAATGTCGGTTTCGGATAATTCTAGTCTCCTAAATACAAAAATAGTATCATACATGCCGCATTTTCTTTTAAAATTTGAGAAGGACATCTTCAATAAAATCGTAATAGTTAATAAAATTCTTTCTATCATTACGATTCTGAAACCAAATATATCAGTTCATGGTAAAGATTCCAAAATATGCAAGTTTACGCGCTTAAGAAAGACAACCAAAATTATGATGTCGATGTACTTGACTAGTGCTAGTACATATGTACTTATAGCTGTTATTCTCCTGAAAACTGGTCAGAACAAAATTTGTAAAAATCTGCAGCAGTAAAGAGAACTTGGTCGTTATCTTTTACAGCACGGTAAAAAAAACTAATAACTGTGTGAACATTGGTTGCTTCCAAAAACAAAACTGAATAAATAATTTGATTATAATAATAATAATTTGATGAGAATTAACATTTTTGGCGGATTTCTTTATAAGGAAATTGATACTTTTAGAATGTGTTTATTGAAGACCTAATTATGGAATAACTCAAATAGTTAACATTAAGTGTACGTACATATCTCAGAATCTGATAAAGTAATTACAAATCACTATGTAGATATTATGGTTTTTGTTTCAGTATCTCTCAAGTTTAAAAGATATTATCGAAAGACTTTTGGCTTCACAGCGCTATTCTCGCCTTATGTGGATGATATAAATGTAGACACAAAAGACGCATTGCAGAACTTTTTTTTTGAATAATCTCTATGAATGAGAGATAAAAAGATGAGTAAATAAAAAGCAGGGGTGCATAAGTTGTATTATGAGGAAAAATTGATTTTGTGGAACTTTTTCGAACCGTGAATGTTTGCATTTCCATGAATAACGACTGCTGAATCATGAAAAAAACAAAATAAACAAAACGAATAAATAAATTGCACTAAATTGTTAACGCAATTCTTCATAAGTAGGTTAACCGACATTATTTATACAAATATTGTAACAATAAATGACAAACTGTGTTCTCAGTTGGAACTTACACAGGCGCTATGACAGTTCGATATCCGTCGTTTAAGCTTAGGCCATTTCTTAAACTTCCAGTATACATAGATTCAATAATTGCTTAAGAGTTTCTTAAATTGAGTTATACATACCTACAAATCTTTCCAAAATATATCCAATTTATTATTAACAATTTTTTGTTGAAGCCTTTAGCTCACAATCACACGGTAGCGACTTTAAACGAATTGTGACATTAAAACAAACCAAATATGACTTAAGCCCGCACAAACAATCAATGAATTAAGCCATAAACAGAGCACAGACACAATGATGTATAGAGATATTGCAAAACATGCGCGGACTTCGATTGATTGAGAGGTAACAAAATTACAGGATCACTTGGTGCTGGATACAAATAAAAAGCAGCAAGTTTTAATTCAAAATATATTTGGAGTAGCGTGATCGTACAAAAACTGGTCACTTGACGAATTTTATAAGAAATGCAAGACAACCGATCGAACGACTGAATTCACGATCGCGACGTGGTAGACACGCGTGTGTCGGTATTTTTTCACTCGCATCTACATATATACATACATACGTACAATGTATCTATGTACATATGTAATGTATAAGTTAATTTTTGTTATTGTACGCGATCTTCAAGCAATCGATCGATCTTCCAAATATTCTTATTTTATTTAATTAGGCACACAAAAAATAAAAAACTGATCACATTAGCGATGACTTTCAAATTAATGTTTTAATTCCGTCAGCTAAAAATTTTTTGCGATCATTAACAATATACTATACATCCACTATTGATTTTTTACACATAAGCACGGTTTTGTTGTTGTATTTTTTTAAGCGATAAACGTTCAAATCTTCCGAATTAGCCACTGTACAACATGATCGCTTGAAAACTCTATTAAAACTGCGCTCAAAAAATGTTGGAAATTCGCTCTTAACAGCTTTGCTGAAGTTTGCTTACTTACTACCTGTTGCTGACTGTAGGAATGTGTGTGCTGATGTTTAGATCCAAACGTGTATATGCAAATGTACCTATGTATGTGTACATCCCCAGCAATCATTTGGAAGATTCTTAAATCTTCCACTTTTACGGCGATCAACTTATAACCTTTCCTGAAGAGTATTACGCGATTAAACTAACGCGCTATTTATAAAGCGGTGGGCAAAAGAATTTAATAGCCCTGTAGTAACAGTAACTTTTAATACAATTGTGCGTCCTCACTTAAAGTATGCTAGCCAAGTATGGTCTCCATATTACAATATATTACGGGTATACTTTACATGCATCAGCTTGTATCTGAGTCGCTTGCTACGCCAGAGCTTCTTAATTATATTCATTTTAAAACTAATTGCAGGAGTAATCGTAACTCATATCAAATAACAAATTATTGTGCATGTATAATTTTTTCATTTCCATAATTTACTTAATCTATAATTTACTTGGTCTATCGCTTCAAGCTAAATTGCTAAGATGGCTAATAGCTGTATTGGACCGATGTAAATGTTGATAGGATGGCTCTCTCTTTCATGTTATGTGGTTAAGTAAGTATAGTTTTGTTCAGCCATTCTCAATTATAAATTAAGACACGTCACAAAAAATAACTATGAAGTATCAACGCAAGTGATGACGCGGATAAAATGAAACAATAACTCAACATGTGATGACGTAATACAATTTTTGATTTTCCCCTTCAATAACAATCGCTTCCAATCGCTTTGGTGAATCGCTGACCCCGGAAACGGACAGTTTCTCCGGAAGAAACTATCGCCTGGCATCAGAATATGAGCTCGCGCGCGATCGAAACCATCGTCTCGGCAATTGAAATATGACTCTTCCGCTATTCAAAATGTTTGCTGGGTCGTTATCATTTACAAATATCATAGCTTAAAAGTGTTCGAGTACATTTATCATCATTTGCTGGTGTAGTATATGCCCAATCAGCTGTTTTAGTCAGCTATTGTATTGTAACTTGGCTGAGAGAGTTTTATATGTGTCGTACGAAATGAGCGTGATCAAGAAAATTAAGTAAAAATCTCCAATTTCCCTTACGTTCTATTTATTAGTTCAGCATCCAACGTAAATGACTTAAAAAAAATCTCTGTGTAATATTTCTGTGTTCTAACGATTTGTTTTTTATTTTGAAGAATAAAGTTGTTTTGTAAAAGTTCAACCGCTTCTGATAAAAAATGGAGAAATGTATTGGGATTGGTAGAGATTCATTTTTATAAAGTTTTTGCTAATGGCGTAGCAGTTTCCTAACCATTATATTTGAATTAAATATGTATGTATGTCTGGAGAACCCTCAAAGTTATTGCAGTGAAGTTAAGTGTGTATGTATTTACTTTCTGGCCGGTGTTAGCTTATTTTAGAGAAATTACATCTAATTACATTAGATTATTGCTAAAAATGGATTGGTATGCAGTAAGAAAATTAAGGTGAATGTCAGTCTTATTAAATTTCAGGTGCAGTGTAATAATAATAATAATAATAGCAATAATAGAGTTTAGCTTATAATTTTAGTGATATTTGGTGTGAATACTTTTATTTTAGTTATTTTTCATTTTGTTAGCTGGCATGTCACTTTTAACAGGCACCAAAGCTTCAAACGTAATACTAAGGAAACTGTACTATCGATCCTTATAACACTGCATGTGTGAACGAGAAAAGTTAATCGCTTTTAGGTAATAAAAAATGGGAAACATTAGAAAAGTAGGCGTAGACCCTCCCTTTAAAGAGCATGTGGAAAAAAATTTCATAAATAGCTATTCTTGCTAAAAGGTCATATCAAACTAAATTTCATAGCACTATCTTTACGGCTCTCGAAATTTACTAAATGTAAATTTAATGGCTGAGGTGATTCTACGCCCCTATTAAAAACTTCACAAAGATGAAACATTCCACATATGTATTAGTTTTTCTTATACTTCTTGTAAGATGTTATCACATCCCGTTTCATTAAAACCTGTCAAGATAATTTTAATCCTTGAGCATACTGGTCGCAAAAACGCCTTTTCTGGAGAAAATTAATTACAGTACAGTTCTTGCCCTTTAAAATGAGCTTTCAAGTGGTGATCTGTGACGTTTCCTTGCAAAGTTATAACCATTTTAAAGTGACATAAATTTGGAACCGGTTGGTCAATATTGTTGGGTCGTAGGGGATCAAATTTATGTCACTTTACAATGGTAATAACTTTGCAAGGAAACATCGCATATGACCACTTAAAAGCTCATTTTAAACGACAAGAACTGTACTAAATGATGCTTTTGTTAAAAATAAACTAAACCACTTTTTTTGAATTCTGTACATTAGGGTGTGTCAAAATACCATCATAACTTAGAATTAAATGACGCACCCCTCACAATGAAAGACCATTTAAAAACATGAATTTTGGAAAAAAGAAAAATTGTATTCATACAAAACTAGTGGTCGCTACCTGAGATTGAAAAAATTTTCTTTTGTGAAATTCACTGAAAAATAGGATGTTTTTCATTTACATTTGTTACACTATGATATATACGTTCTTGTTTATTCCTGGACCATTTTTGTGTTACTTAAAGTCAAAATTTAGAGTTTTAGCTGGATAATAAATTTTTTACAAGCACATCTTTATAAAACAAAAATTTTTTTGCTATCCAATTATGTAGTGTCAGAAAATAATTTTTTTTTAATCTTGTGCTGCCTCTGAAACTTGAAAGTATCAAGAAACAAAATTTTTGACTCCAATAAAATATGTATTTATGACACTTTTTAAGCAATGAAAGATTGACAGTTTCGTATCCACTGGGATTCGAAGCTGGTTCCTTTTTAATACAATGGTTGCATGCCCAGTTTAACGACATCAGCCAACGTAGTATTATTTTTGGTTGGCTAAAAGTATATTATTTGAACTATCAATTGACAAATACGTAAAATCAAAATTCAATATTTCATTTTGACGGAAAAGTAATTAAGCTTTAATAGGTCATAGAAATGATGACAGTAGCTCAGTCACTATATTTTAACAGTGGCATGATGCAGGACGAGAACATAGGTTTAATTTTGATCGGTGACAGGTAAACAATTTAAGTTTTCCTTTAAAGTATTAAAAACGCAACACAAATAAATTAACAATAAATTACAACAACAGCACCATTATAGAAGAAGATGAAGGAAGATATGGAAAAAAAAATATTCAAATCTTAAAAAAAACGAGTATTAAATTTTAATACAGAATAGTTTTAAAAATTAATTTTAATATTTAGACAATATTAAATTTTAATACAATTCTGGTGTGGTCATATACATATGTATGTAAGCCCAAAAACATTGAAATTAATTCCGTGTACCTACTGATATTGATGAAATTCTCGCTAGAAATCATACTGATTTTGATGGTGTCGGCTTTTCTCTTTTACTACAAAAATTGCATATGATGGGTCTTTCAAGCACTCAATAAGCAACGTGTTGTTTTTAAGAAATTCCAGTTTTCTGTTTTAAGTGGACAAGTTAGCCATATACGCCCAAATCAGTTTACACTATTTTTAAGTGAATTACCTTCAGGTATCAGTTACTCCAATATTTTAATATACGCGGATGATGGTGATGTTGTTCTTTTAGTTGCTCTTTTTCTCAACACTTGTTACAATCCCACCTAATTAGCTTAGCCAAATCGTTCCACATTAAATGCAATGATCTTTGATTTCAGTAAAAGTAAAAAACTGATATTTTCAAGAAAAACTGCCCTAATCACCACATAGGGCATTAATGCTACAATCTGTAATCTGTTTTAATTTAAGTTTAATTTAATGACACTTGAGCCAAAACATCAATTTAGCATTCAACGAAGTCCAATGATTTCGAATGAATACATCGTTTCCATATTTTTTTTTTTTAAACTTAAAGACCCCAACCATATCATGTGTTAAAATTAAAACGCGTCCATATAGAAATTTATTTATTTATTGTATTTTACTACTACTAATATCTTAGAAATCTTCCATGTGCTCTTGAGCCTTATTCAATTGGTTCAGGACAACTAAGTAGTCCTTAAGAATCGGATTTAATTTTCAAACAATTTAATTTTATCCGATTTGCTCTGTTTATTTCTCTTGTACTTCAAGCCATGCTCCATAAACGTGAAAGGAGGACTCGACTGTGTCACACAAAAATAAACTCCTGCCGCTTCAGCTGGATATCTTAAGCCGATTGCCACTTTATTTGTGTAATCACAGGTGTTCTTTCGAAACTTCAACCAACTATTGCACTTAACTGCAGGTATCATGACACCTTCGATCAGAGCTTCCATAAAAAGTAAAAATGGATACATGTGACTGCAGACACTGCTCGAACAACCGGGCTGTTGTTTCCTGCGCGGAAAATAACCAATGCCATTCGGATAGATATCAATCGTGCCAAGTGTATCACGCACACCAAACTTATCACCCTCTCCATGGAGCACCACAACACGTGTACTGACATTAGAACTCACAAAAATATCAGCATCACGGCACATTAATGCCGGATCAATAGCGATCATTTGACCAACATAGCGCTCAGTCCCGTTCCCAGTGTGATGCTCTGCAAATAGCTTGGCACCTAACGCTGCAATATTTGCACCGACGGAATGACCTGCCACTGTGATATTTTGTGGCGCGATTCCATGTTCTTCGAGCACTTCTAAAATTTTTGATACAAAATAACCTTGCACCGTCACATGATGCCGCACTGCAGTGTAAAGTTGTTGCAAGTCTTGTGCAAAATCTACTATCACTATATTAAGATCCCGCCGTGTCGTTTGTAGAAACTTCAAATGCGATATCACACTCAGAAAGGTATCTTCGGTGTAGTAGGCGTTCACATACAGTAAGGTTTTGCGCTCAGGATCGATGCCAAAATCACGTAGCTCAGATAAGTGCTTTATAGGCAACTCAATGCTTTGATTGTTCATAGTTATAACATGCAGCATAGCATCACTGGGGTTAATGCCACTGTAAAGGGACATGACACCTTCATCGACAGGTGCAGCACCTAGTGAATAGTAAATGAATTGTAGAAGCAAACTTTTTACTCAAATGGCGTGTTCAAGATGAGAATAGCGAAAGTGATCCTGATATGAAAGTTTACATTGAAACACATTTAATTAAGCACTTACAAAACGTCCGCCAACCTTCAGGAAATGCATCCTTTAGTACCGCTACATTGAGTTCTTGAATTTGCTTTACACTTTGGTAGCTGCTTGTGGATCGATTGGCGTTAGCTATGGCGTCCAAACTGCTGATCACCAAATACGCCATTACAGCATTAATTAATTTGAGGGCCATTACACATTTATGTATACATATGTATGTTCAAGTCAAGAACTTTTAAAAATTTTTCTTACAAATCCATTTCTTGTACTCATTAAAATTGAACTGCCATTTCGGCTTCATATCATTTTTGTTTTATAGCATCTAACCTTTTTGTCACCAAATATCTGTGTAGTGTGCTCGCTGCGCTTTATCTGCTTAAATGAATCAGTCTTCGCAGCACGTTTCTCGTGTTCCATTATCGGAAGCGTTTCATGTGGCTCGGAAGTACATTGCGTTTACTATTTCGCTGATTATATCTTATCATTAAGATCTGTTTGCTTACATTATTGTTGTTGTTGTTATGGTCGTTGGCGTACCTATCATTGTGTGCTGAACTTAAAATAGAAGCTAATCAACGTAGTAGCTTGTAGCATAATTTCGATTTTGAAATGAATTAAGAATTTTGTGACCTGTTATATTTTGAAACCTATCCTGTGTTTAGAATTGTTAAATAAAACGAAATAGAATTATTTATTAATGAAAATTATTGTGTTGCCTTCAAAGTAGGCCACACCGCTTGCCGCACAACTACGCCAGCGTTTGATCCAGCCCTCCATACATTTTCGGAAATAGGAAAAGTTAGATGAGGCCATGGTCGAAGAAATTCGTTGAATTTTTTAGCTAAAAACTTGAATACAGAGAATCATTATAAATGGAAATCTCAAACAAATATTTTAAAAATTAAATATTGAAAATGAAAGTTAAAAATGTTTCCACTTTCACTATAATTATTTAATTTTATTTGGTCGATCCAAATGTTAACGTTTCATATTTTAAATTGTATTAAAACCCACGAAAAGTACCAACTATTGAATTTTCGAAACGGCAATTTAGTATTGTATGTAGCAAAGTTCATAATGTCAACTCTTCACAGAAATTTGAAGTATTCAACGTACAGAAAAATAACGAAAAATTTGCTTTAAACATTTTTAGTTGTTTTTTAAAACTTATTTGAAAGTTTCTTAAATGCAATTAAAATTCACAAAACACAACAAACAGTTTATTAATATACATAATGCAAAGTAAACATGATTCACATGACTTGAAAATAGGAACTACTTGCTTTCGGCAATGTTATTTAAGACAAATCTGGCAGCAAACGACGCGTCGTTATGGAATATTTGCAATTTGAATGGAATAAATAGCGCGCAGCCAATCAACACAAAGCATTTACAACACTTGGCCAAGCACACAATCGCAATTCTACCACAACGTTCGTTCCATTGTTGTATAAGCTCACCGCCCATATTTAAATTGGAACATACTTTTGATCTTAATCTTTTACATATTGCTGAGGTATAAAAAAGAGGTTGCACCGCCCATTATGAAAATCAATTTAGTAGTTCGCGATTTTATTCGCGATAGACGAGCGGTTTACGGTGTTTTCTCATATGAGAGGCGTGGCACCGTTTAATTTTTCATTGAAACTTACTTTTGCCACTCCTTTTTCTATATATAACAAGTCTCATTCATCTTATCATCATAGCATCAAGTTGTGTCCACTACCTGGTCATTACGGCAAAAGGAGCAATAATCTCGCTCGCATAGCATCAGACCCAACACCATAACTGGGGGTCAATGTTTCTATATTGTATGTATTTGCATTTTTTTTGCGTATTTGTGCTGAAAATGCGTAGTGTACTATTTTGTGTGTTTTTTCTGGATAAATAAAAAAAATACGTACAATGCTTCTACCACATATGGCACATATTGACATTTTTTTTAAATGAAAATTATATTCAATGTCTAAGATACGAGTAATTATGCATCCTCAACTTTGCTGTAACTATTTATAAAACGACTTATCTTAAGGGTTCCAACAAAAATGATTTATTTTAATTAAAATGTGATTTACATCTAGGGTTAAGTAGGTTTGTGGAGCTATTAAAACTTTATTCCGCATTGAGCCTCATACAAAATATTGGCCGACTTCTGAAGTTCCTCAATTTCAGCAGCTGTTAGCTGTTGTTTAACAATTGAAGTCACGCCATTAGCATTCAATACACATGGTAGTGACAAATAAACCTCCTTGTCTATGCCATGGATGCCCTAGAAACAAACAAACATGTGAACAAATTGAAAACTTTTCCTTGCTTTTGTCTTACAGAAACTAATGTCGATACAGCTCGAACTTCACTTGCGTTGTGTAGTATTGCCGACGCCAAATCCACCGCAACCAAGGCTATGGCCCACGAAACGTAGCCTTTATCCTTGATTACCTTGTGGGGTGCCTCAATTACTTGCTGTCGCATATCAAACCATTTCTCATCATCAGCGCATGTGCCAATATTTGGATTGATATCAAGCAAACGCACTCCTGCAACATTGACGCTGGACCAAACGGGTACGCAGCTGAGCCCATGTTCGCCGATAATCCAAGCGTGTATGGACGTTGGTGCCACCCCTAAACGCTCTGATAGTAAAAATCGAAAACGTGCCGATTCCATGGATGTTCCAGTGCCAATAACTCGGGTCTTAGGCAAGCCCGACAATTTCCAAGCAACGTAGCTCATAACATCAACAGGGTTTGTGACTATCATTAAGACTGTAGCAGGCGAATACTTAACTAGCTTTGGAATTATCTTTTTCAGAACGTCGGCATTTTTTTGGGCAACTGAGAGACGTGATTCCCCTGGCTTTGGATTAAACCCGGCTGCGACAATACATATCCGAGAATTAGCAGACTCGCAATAATTCGTACTGTAGATAATATTAGGGTTTCCCAGAAACACCGATCCTTGCAGCATGTCTAAAGATTCACTCTGAACTTTACCTTTATCAATATCTATCAGGCAAATTTCATTGGTAACTTTTTGAGCCAAAAGGAGCATGGCCAATGCACTGCCAACATTACCGATGCCGCAAACTGTGATTTTTTGTCCACTTGTAGGAGGTTTCTCGCCGATTTTGTTTTGAAGACAAGCTTTTGTATTATATGATGCCATTTTGTGTCAAAGATGTTTTTGCAGAACGAATTTCGAAAAATAGAGGGAAAATTTGTAGATTTACTTAAATTTTATGTACATATGTATGTTACGTTTTTTAAATTTTTATAATAAACAAACTACATAAATGACACATGGCAAATTTTTTAGTTTTTGAAATTTGACGACTTTCGAGAAATTTGTTGTTGCCAGTTTGAAGACAACATGGTTGTACATAATCAATACGACTTTTTAAGGGCATTTTAAGTGGATGGAAAGTTTCATGAGATGTTGAAAATTGAGTGCAGAGATGTTGGTGTTATAAAAGAGCCTCTTTATTATATGGCCCTCGTCCCAATATGTTTGTTAATAACATTCGTATATATTGAATATCAGTAAATATTTTCTATTTGCAAAACTAAACGATAAAGTCAATAAAATTGCAAAATTTCTATTAAATATCCGCAAAAAATTGCATCTACATTAATCCAAGCAGTTGTTTTTTTTAGATTTTTTTATGTTAATCCTCAATCAATCCTAAGAATGCATGTGCATATGGGGAAATTCCCGCCATAATTTTGGAAACTACGAATTTTTTACTGATGACATGCACCATGTTTTTTCAACATAAAATTCGGCATACATTTTTTTTTTGTTTTTTTTTTTAATGCTATGTTCAATCAATCCTAAGAATGAATTTGCATTCAAATCGAAATTCTCGCCATAACTTTGTAAAATTTGAGTATTTTAAGAAGGGTCTTATTGTATGAATTGTATCATACTTTCCAAGGTTATGTCGGGAATTTCGATTTGAATGCAGATACATTCTTAGGATTGATTGCAAAGGTCTTATATTGAAAATATTTTGAGAAAAATTTTTTTATGATAGTTAAAAAAATTAATGTTTTAACAAATTTATTTAAATTTTTTTAATTTTTTTATAAAGTTATAGTATTTCTTAACAAAAATGATTGAATGGTTTTTCTTCCTATCTCTTATAGTTTTTGAGATATTTCGTTTCAAAAAATGTTCAAAAACGTCAAAAGCACAAAGTGTGCGTTTATTAAAAGAATGACCGATGTACATAATAACACAATTGCAATTAACATTTACTATTTGAATTGTTTTCATATCGAAATTTTTATATTGAAACGTAATTTTCATAAAAAATATCTAAATCGGGAACTTATAAATAAATAAATAAACAGATCAGTAACATGTTTTTGAATAAAAAATCCACAAACTACTTCCAATACTTTAGTTTATATGTAGTACATACATTATCATTATATTTATGACAAAATATTTACAACTACAGAGATAGTCTAACATCACAAAATACAATTTACTAACATTTTACTCTTTTTTTTAACTTAAATTTTGACTTTGTCTTGAGCTTCACCTAAAATCTTTGCAGACTTTTGAAGATCAATCTCTTCTGGTGATAAATGTTGATTTACTACCGCCTGGATGCCGTTTGAATTTAATAAACATGGTAACGACATATGGGATAAAAGTACTTATGCTGCTATTTCTTCATCATTCCAATGACATTTCAGCCCTTTACCAAGTCGGTCGTGTAAGAAACTTAACTTACACATGCAGAGGTGGAAACAGGTAGCACTTCATTAGAGTCGTGCACACATAGCCGAGGTCACAGCACCAGCAACCAATCCAATTGACCATGATGTGTAACTCTTTGGTTTAATAATTTTATAGGATGCTTGCACAACGTCTTTATGCAAGTCTTTCCACTTCTCTTCGTCAGCTTGAGAGCCAATCTTTGGATTAACTTTAGACATTCGCTCGCCAGCCACATTTGCACTCGACCAGAAAGGCACCGAACTGTCAGCTTGCTCTCCAATCACTAACGCATTCACAGATTTGGGAGAAATTTGTAATCGCTGTGATATAAAAAATCGAAAGCGTGCTGAGTCCAACACGGTGCCAGTTCCTAAAACTGACAATTTCCACGACACATTGGTCATAACATCAACAGGGTTACTGATAGTAAAAAATGTGGCTTCGGGTCAGCATTACGTTGCAACAACTCAAGACGAGGCTTCTCCGCATTTCCACGCACTCCAGCAGTTACAATGCATACGCTGAAGTTAGCTGATTCAGCATAGCTTGAACTTGCACATATCTTTGCATCGCTTAGGTAAATCCCAGCATGTTCACAGCGCGAATCTTATTTTCGTCGGCATCCATCAGACAAAGCTCATCGGAAATACTATGTGAAAGAATACTAAATGCAGCAGCCAAGCCCCTCTGTTGATACTTTGGTTATTAGATTGTTTTCCGTTGAATAACTTGCATTGTCTATTTTGTTGGTAGGTAAGATTTCCTCGTAAAAGGGAAACAGCGTGGTTGACGAAGGGGTTTTGTGAATTTTGAACGTTGAATAATTTTGAAATTACAATTTTGTGACACATTTTGATTTATTTTTTCGATTTACTTTAGCATGTTCACACTGAAACAAAAATAACTTGATATGCTTAGAGTCGAATTCTTAGGTGAATTTTTAGGGAAAAAACAAATGGAACTTGAGTATCCTAAAAGCAATCCTAAAGCATCCCTAAAGCAATCTTGAAGCATCCAATAGGGCCATTGGATTTCTCCCTATTCCTTTCAGCTCCTGGGCACAGGTCAAAGTCAATACGTTTGAATATAATAAGAACTGATAATCTTGTAAAGGGAGGTTGCAGTTTTTTAACATACAGACAAGCCAGAAACTTACTGTGAATGCCGTTTTAAGAATCACTTTAGCCAACATCTTTTCTACATTAGGAACCTACATGTACAAATGCATATCATATCTGTCGGTTAAAATTTTTCGAATATTGTTCTGTAGTAACATTTTTCTATGATAACAATAATTGTTGTCAGAAAATTTGAAAATTGTTATATAGTGTAATTAAAATACTCTCTAAAATGATGAATATGGAATATCACGGGAAACATATATGTACATATGTATGTATGTAATTGTAAATTTTTTGAAAAAATTGTTAGGCAAACAAAAAAAAAAAAGGTCCTCAGTTTTAGTCCTCTGCATGATAAATTTTAATATAAATACTAAACAAATAACAAAAGAACCCCACTTTTTGTTGAAAAATTAAAAAGTAGCACATTTCATCGAAAAGTAGCAAACCAACGCAAAAGTAGCTAATTTGCTACTAAAGTATGTTATCTGGTAACCCTAAATTAAATTGTAGCAAAATGGTTACAGTTTTATTCGCAGCCGAACGTAGACTGTCTCTCGTTATTTTATGTTCGTGAGTTGTAGCCTTTACGCTCGCACATAAATACATATATATGTACTATAAGCTAACAATAATTGTTGTCACAATAACCGCGCTTAAACGCTTTTTTAGTCACAATTAGCTTTTTATCGCATAGTACTGACTAAGGTTGTTGTCATTACTACAGTAACGAAAGTTGAACTGGTGTGTAAATTGGATAACAGACTTCATGTTCAGTTTCTTATGAGCATCATGATGATGCCAGTTTACAAAAACTTTCCCAATATGTGAGGGATTTCAACAGTTGTGAGGATAATAAATTTTCATTCTAAATACCACATCATCACTTGCTGTAGCTTCTAAGTAATTTATAATTTTAAACGGAAGCGTTGATCTTTTTTTTATTTTTAAAATATGTATTAGTCTTGTCGATGGCATTTTAATTTTTAATATAGGACTTAAATTAAGTGAAACGGAACACGACTACTTGGAATTTTGAAAGCAGTGTGTTATTTTAATTTAATTTTAATTATTATGATTGTTATAAGCAATTTAAATTTTACATGAACTTTTTTTGGAAAATCATATCTCGGAAAAAAAAAACTTTCCGAAAACTTGTTATGATACAATAATGATAAGAGCATTATGAATTGTTAAATAAAAAATATTAAACCATGAAACAATCTTTTTTGAAGCAATGGGTCCACTTTGTTATAAACAAATTCGATTTTCCTAAGATCCTCCGCTTTTTTTTACGTGAGATTTATATCATAAATGCGCAGATGTATTCTGCGTAAGATAAAAAAAAATTTCTTAGTGTACTCACTAAATGTTCAAATGGCATACTGCGCGCACAACGTGTACGACACATACTACGAATTTGATATTTTTTACTATGCAATGAGCCATAGATGGCTCACTCGATTTAAAAAAGGATTTTGGCTTTTAAAGCAAAGCGGCGTAAAACTCTCATCCCATATCGAAAAAGTTGAACCATTCAAAAAAGTGCTTCCATTATAAAAAATGATTTGTAAAAAATGCAATTTTTAATGCCGACGAAACTGGCTTCTTTTGAAAGAATTTACGGATAAAACATATGTACACTCTGGAGAGAGAAATGCTCCAGGAAGAAAGATGTAAAAAGAAACAGTCCTCTTACGCAGCAATACTAGTGGCACAAAAAAAATCAAACCATTAGTAGAAGGAAAGTCTCAAAATTCTCGAGCATTCCGCAGTAAAATTGTAATAAAATGTAATATTATTGTATTGAAATAAAATTACTTATTCTATTTTTAGTCACTCTAATAAAAAGAATAGGCCATTTGATTTTAGTATTGGGTTCAACGAAAAAATCGATTTAAAGAATAGGCCTGACAATTATTATGTTCGTTAAATCGGAAAACCACTGTAGGTATATCAAATTAAAGCAAATACAATTTTTTCGTTATTATTAAAATTGAAATAAAAAATGCTCGAATCTCGTTGGACTTAAAATCTTTTTTTACAACATAATTTCTACAATGAATGCTCTCGTTTAAGTATGTATGTATTAGTAAAACTTAGTCAAAAGATGAAACTCAGTGGAAAACGTTGATAACTGCTGACGATTCATATTGAACGACTAGAGTGAATTTCTCGTGTCTTCATTTGAAAAAACTTACAGTAGGTGCAAGAAATATTATTTAAATTGTATTGGAGGGAGGAAATTGTAAGTGGATAAAACGTTTCATCATCACTTTTTTGAATGGCCAACTTTACTTTTTTGGCATCCTCTCACAGCACAATCAATTAATTAATTTACCAATTAATTTTAATTTTTTCTTTTCGAAAACTATTAATTCGTGGTTGGAACTCAGCCGCAATGCAAATTTCCATAGTTTCTTCTCACTTTTTTCGAGTTTTGGGAATATGGTAGAAATATAGTTGCAGGGGTCCACCGGAACCAGCTAAATTTTGAAGAAATTATGAGAAAAGAAGTCTGGAAATCTCTGGTCTAATGTATATACATATAAGTATGTAGATAAAACAACATTAAATTAAAGTTTTTCGAGAAACATTAACAAAAAACAAATGGTTTCTGAACATTAAACTTTCAAATCAATTGTACACCTAAAAGAGGCAACTGGTGTCACCATATCATGATTCCATAATAATAATCGTGGCTTCGCTGTATCAATATATCCGTGTAGGTACATTTAATAAAAACGCAGAAATCATTTAAGTACATTTATTTAAGTCTCATAGAGGTGCTTAGGAAATCTTGATTTGTGTGCTGTTTGAAAAATGCGTTTCATTAATAATATTAATATTACTTATGTTATTTCATTTTCATAAAAGAATAAATTTTTGCTAATTTTATTTTCTAAATAATTGTATGTACATACTCACTTGTACGTTTAAAGTTATTTTGCCTACATTTGACTGATTGAAACAGTAAACTCCTATACCGTTAATAATGTCAAATCACTATTTATAAAATTACACTATTGAGGTAGTTGTGGCTGATTTATAGCATTACAAATATGTTTGTACACTTTTTAACAAACACATAAAAATTTTACTAAATTTGTACTTGTATGCATTTAAAAATTAAATAAAAAACAAAAGTTTTTAAAACAGAAAATATTTTTTTATTACCTTGAATCAACTAGGCTTTAAAGAAAACAAAAAAACAAAAAACAATTTAAACTTAACAAATTAAAATTATCAAAATTAATAAGAACAACATTCAAATGCTGAAGGAAAACTTTCATAAAATGCTTCGTACGATTTTGTTTACTTAATTTTTACTAGTTAATAATTAAATTAATTCAAATTCAACTTGCTGCTATGATGCGGTGATGTTCTCATTTAGAATTTAAGTCCACTTTGTACCTCGGACATAAGGTTGGCCGACTTTTGGAGTTGTTCGATTTCAACTGGAGTTAGAATTTGCTTGACAATTGAAGTAACGCCATTTGTGTTTAACACACATGGCAATGATAAGAACACGTCTTTATCAATGCCGTGCTCGCCCTGAAAAATAAGAAAAAATTAATTAGTTGCATTTAATTGTTAGAACATATGTTCCAAAGTGACCTTATTTTGCCAGAGGTGAAGTTTCAGTTTTATTTTTTTTTTGTGTTATAGAAGATATAAGCAATAAAACAAGCCCTTACTTAGCCTACACGAAAACCATGAGGTTTAATGATCGGAGTTGAAAAAAGTTTTCAAAAGAATTTAATTGTCATTTCAAATCAACGATAGCGCACCAGTGGGTGTAATTTTTGAGCTAAAATTGAATGGATATTGTGTGGCCGGATCGCTAATTTGAATATTGGACGAAATTTTCCGCTTTCCTTAAACTTTTGCTCTGGCAAGATAAGAGGACTTTTCATATTGAAGAACTAATTCAAATTTTATATATGCAATATGCAAGCTTCTTTTAAGTTTGAGCTGAGCTTGGAAAAATTGATTGGAAAGTTTGCTTTAGCGTTATTTTCCTCGCCTTATTTACTTACAATTACTGATGTTGATACTGCTACTATATTGCTCATATTCCGCAGAATGGCCGAAGCCAAGGACGCAACACTTAGGCCAATAGCCCATGAAGTATAACCCTTCAACTTAATGACTTCATAAGCAGAGTCCACAACCTGTTTGTGTAGTTCGTTCCACTTTTCTGGATCTTCACCAGTACCAATAATTGGATCTAACTCGCGCAAGCGTACACCTGCAATATTGACACCAGACCATACGGGCACCGAGCTGTCACCATGTTCACCAATAATCCAGCCATGACAGGAAGTAGGCGCAACACCTAAACGTTGAGACATCAAGAAGCGGAAACGTGATGAATCCAAATTAGTGCCGCTGCCAATTACTCGATTTTTGGGCAATCCTGACAATTTCCAGGCCACGTAGGTCATAATATCTACTGGGTTTGAGACCATCAGCAATATAGTGTTCGGTGAGTTTTCAACCAATTTTGGAATGATATGTTTAAGAATATTGGTATTACGTTGCACCAGCGAGAGACGCGACTCGCCTTCCGTCTGACGCACACCAGCAGTGACGATGCAGAGTCGTGAACCTGCGGATTCGGCATAATCTGTGCTGGCTGTGATCTTGGGATTCTTAAGGAAATTTGAGCCATGTTGCAAGTCCATCATTTCACCAATGAGCTTATCTTGACACACATCCATCAAACAGACTTCATTTGACACATTCTGTGCAAGTATACTAAATGCGCAAGCCATGCCCACTTGTCCAATACCAACAATTGTTATTTTGTTGCCAGCAGAAGGCAATAGTTCGGCGACTTGTGACATGAGATTTTCCTTAACAGAAGCCATTTTTCTATAAAAATAAAAAAAAATTAATACGATTAGCTATAAATATGAAAAAGATAATCACACATTTACACAATTTAAGACAATACATCCACATATTTATTGCCTAATAAAAACATTAAAATGTACAAGTGACACACGCACGCAGGCCCGGATTTAGAAATTTGCCGCCCTTAGGCCAGTCAGAAATTGCCGCCCCTCTTTACTTGTTAACATTTTTAGGTAATTTAGTGTACACAAACCCAGTATTTCCACTTTTTCCCCCTGCGTAAAAAATTTAAAAAAAAAAATTTCAAAGTTCTCAATATTTGCCGCCCCTAAAATCGTGCCGCCCTAGGCACTGGCCTAGTGTGCCTCTAAGGTAAATCCGGCCCTGCACGCACGTGCTCCATGTTTCAATTATTCTAAGTTTTCTGTAATATGCGGACCCTCTTTAAAACAACAACAAAAAAGTCTACTTTCCAAAATAGCTATAACCTTAATGAAGGTCATTTTAATATACTGACTATCAAGTGGCGACTCATCACGCACACAATATGCCCAAAATACTGCATTGTAAAATTAATTTTATCTGTTCTTTTCTATATTTTCGCGACTACGTACATTAGGGTAAATCAAAAAAATTTTTTTTTCGAATTTCTTGCTGATTCTTTGGCATTACGTTTTACATCATGAAAGAACATCACATGAATTTTTTCAGATTTTTAAATGCATTTTTAAAGGTGGCTCAAAGCCACCAAATTGTTACTTATTGTTTTATTTTTCATGGTCTAATTTTCATACTTGATATTTTTCTCAAACTTAAAACTGCTGTAAGTTTGTTGCGAAATGGCCTAAAAGGTTCTATAAAATCTTAAATTGTAGATTTTAGCTATAAGCTAAGTATTCAATAAAAGATAAATATGAAACACAACACACATCAGGGGTCGATTATATCTATAACCGATCCGCTCGTTCTGAAAAAAGAAGCTTCAAAAAAAATTAATTTTATTTATGATGATGATGATGACTTTTTTCTTTAAAAAACCGTTAAATTTCGCCTTTTTAAAGCAGTTTTTCGTTATTTAAGAGGGTTCAAATTTTTTTTTTGTCAATATTAGAACGTAGGTTTTAAAGTTCATTAAAATACAAACAAAATGAATGTTTTTAGGCTACTCTAGAACAACTTTTTCAAATGGTTTGACAACATTTTATAATTAATGCTAACAATAATAATAATAAAAATATATTTTTGCTTTGAGACACCTTAAAAAATGCATTTAAATATCTGAAAAAATTCATGTGATGTTCTTCCATGATGTAGAACGTTATTCCAAAGTATCATCAAGAAATTCGAAAAAAAATTTTTTTCTGAACAACCCTAATGTGCATACATATAGTATGTACCATATGTCTGATTGTGGTTAAGTTTTCGATTCCTTGGATGCGTTCTTTTGTTTTTTTTGTCATGTGTATGGATAAGCATGCCAACTTTAAGTTTGAAAAATTAAGTACATTTGCCTGAAATCAAAATACAGTGAAACCTGGCTAAGCGATACCTGGATAAGTGGGAAACCTCTACCAGTGAGACTCACTTCATGAATGTGCTGGGACCTTGAAATCATTGCATCCAATTTTAACAAAATCTACATTTTTGTGAGAAAATATGTTCTTTTAACGACGTTGTTGTATAACTAGGAAGAAAATGAAAGTGCTAGGGATTGAAAACTTTTTTAAGATAATCGTCAGAGAATACTTAGGGAATACCGGGTAACCGGTAAGGGCTGTTTTTTTCTCTTTTTATCTCCCTTGGGGTAAAATATATAAACTCCTATGCTTTTCAAAACTGTTTTTCTCCAATTACTTGTAAACTATAATCAATATATCGCAAAATTTGTAACATTTTTGAAATCATCATTGCCAAATTTATGGAAATTGATACCAATTGTGAAATTGTCCGTTGACCGATTTTTGTCATATTCACAATTTTTTGTTCTTTTCACTTTACAAACATCTGTACCAAATTTCAAGAGCCTAGCGCAATTATTACCAATACGGCCGCCATTTCATACAAACCCATTCACTGTGTGACGAAAAAGTACAAATGTACCGAAAGTGCCATCACCGCTGTTCAATGAATGGAATTAATTGCTCAGTAAAAAATAACATATTTTCAAATATTGGGAATTTCAGGCAAAACTTTCATTTTGAGTTCATCCTGTTTAATGATATTGGGCATAGCGAATCCGTAGGGTTCACGAATTAATTCTCTAATTTCTTAATAAAAATGTGTACTTTATCTGACTCTCAAGTGCTCATTAATTATTTTCGTAGTTGACAGTCACTTCCATATATTTACTGTGGTGTGAAAATAAAATATGGTACACCTATAAGAAAAGGTTTCACAAGTTCTTATCTTATCGTAAAAAGTGTATTGATTCCAACGATAATGTTTTTAACGTGGGTTTATATTTACCAATTTAAAATCCAACTAAATAGTCTAGGAGGCAGCGTTGCATTTTTCTAGGTCATTTCCTACCGCTTAAATTTTTTTTGCAATTGGTAGTTTAAGTAAGGCTGATAATGGAAATAAGCGTCAATCACCAGAATCGTGATGGGTCTGGTTGTGAGAGGCCGACGAATAAAGTTTTGCTCAATAACTCGAAAGTAAGCCACATGTAGAAAAATATGTTAAGACCAGTATTGTAGAGCAGATCAAAACACATCGATTTCATGCCCGAAAAATTTCCTCACTAACCCATGGTTAGTGGATCGTAATGCCCAGATTTTCGAAATTTTGCAACAAATTGTCCTTGAAAATCTGAAGACACATACCCATACTCATGATATTTCCTATAAAAGAAAAACATCCCATACCAGCAGCTGACATGATTTTAACTGGGAAGTAGTCCGCAAAAAGCCGTTCATCAGTCAAAAATGGGATTAACAGTCTGATTTTCGTCAAAGAACATGTGTTGAATCCTGGTTAGTATGCAGGCAGGGCCGGATTTAAATTTTTGGTGCCCTAGGATTTTAAAGAAAATGATGCCCTAGTTTTTCATTTTATATTGATTTTTTTATTTGAAGTAAAATATGTAGTTACCATTTTTAGTATATACTTTATTGGCCGAAATATTGTTTTCTTGACTTTTTAATAGCAAAATCGTTGATAATATCCTCAAATCGATTTCACATACTAACTAGATCACTTTCAATGCAAATTATTGATAATGCATCCAATCTATCCTGCTTCATCACAGTACGACAAGGATTTTTTAATCACTTTAGTTGTGAGAATTATCTTTCTGCCGTACAATTTGGAAAAGCTGATGTTAATTAATCTTCCCACATTATTTTATATAAAATAGCTTCATGATAAAATTTTTGTAAACAATTGTTTTTTTTATTAGATATGTGTACTCATAGTTCGCTTAAAATAACAAAAAAAATTAGATTGCAAATATCGACAAAATACAAATTTATTTATTTATTTTTTTTTTTTTTGAATTATGTTTCACAATAAATCAAATCTGAATGCATTTAGTGCATTCGTAATAGCGAGGGACTCATTTTTGTTTTAGTTGAATGCTATTTTTTTTTTTATGATAAAAAATATAATTTTATATAAGAATTTCAATATATGGTCCCCCCTCCACGCTGATGCCCTAAACAAGAGCCCGCATTTGATAGCACCACCAGTATAGTCACCAAATTTAAGTGTGATTGTAAATTTAAGGGCATTTTGAAAAAAATTATCCGAATACACAATATTTCAAACAAAGGCGACCTAAAAGAGACACTTAAAAATGAGTGGCGTAATATTCTGCCAGATACCACTAATAAACTTGCAACTTTGATGCCAAATCGCTGTAGTTGACCAAAGAGAAAAGAATCGTTAGCTCTATGAAAAATATTTTTTCTTTGGTGTACGATGAAAATATTTACTATTATGCTACACTTTGTGCCAAAGTTGCCGACAACTGACGGTGGCCGACCCTATGTGCCATCACCCTATATTGTAACCCTTCTGCTCAATGCAGTACATTGAACTTGAAATAAATAGCTTACATTATACATACGTACGTATATACATATGTATATACTCATATTTTTGTACATAAATACCTACTTATGCACATATATTCTCACTTTATTCTCCTTAAAAGTTTATACCACCTTTTTTTTGTATTACCATAAGAATTGCTTGCCAAACAGCATTACACAGTTTGTTTTTTCATTCTCTTTTATTTATATTGGGAAGCTTTGTCCTTCAGCATACATTTTCAAAGTCATTCCTAATCGGCTAGAATATGCCCTGCGTATTTGGCTGTAAGCGTAATACATACATACATACGTATGTATGTAGGTACCGGTGAAAGAAAAATAACCGAAATTGAAGTAACCGCATAAATTTACCGACCGCACTCCCACCCACATAGACAGCTGGCGTCTGAAATTTGCTTACAGTACGCATGTCTGTTTAGAAAGTGCAAGTTGTGCTTAAGCAATGGACCGACTTGAATCGAACCGAAGCAAGATGAGTAGAGAAAGTTCTCCAGAAGGTGAATGCACTTTTAAGAATAGCATGCAAAGTCGTAAGAATTTAAAAAAACGAAATATAATTGCTCGTTAAATAAAACTGCCATACGCTCTTTGTAACCTTCCATACAAAATGCGTTTCTATTTCTCTTTTGTTGTTATTGAAAGTGGCTTGTGAAACGAGTATCTCATAAGATTTTCAAAATATTTTTTTTAAGAATGCAGTATTTGCTCTATTGAAGATATTAATAATACCCACATTCGTTGGCTCAGTTAAGCTAAATATATCTTCTGCATACGCTTTTTTATTTGAAAACGCACTAGTTAATACACATGGAGCAAGTTTTTAATGTCTTATAATGTTATTCACTTTATTTCAGCAAAAACTACAATCTGCTTTGTGTACTTTTATGTAATGCTGGAAATAACCAAAGCGTGACTGATGACATCAGTTCTAAGTATTTTCTTATAATTTCATATTAAAATCGATTTCACACTAGATTCAAGTAGAATTATTTAATTTTCTTAGTAGAAAAGTTTATGTCCAAATAATACTTTTAATAATTTTTTTTTGTTGATTGTAAAAAATTGAAAAGTGAAACCTTTTTCGGCTGAAATTACAACGGCTGTTATGAGTATGTATCCAATAAATATACAAAGATATTGCCATTAGTTAAATCTCATAATATTGTTATATACTCTCTGTACTTCGACCATTGCTTTAAAATTGAGCATTAATTTTTCCAATATTTCAGTAGCTTCATGTACGAAAAAATATTTTTAAATTTTAATTGTTGCTTACATTTTTTTCTTTAAAGAACTTAAGCACTTTAAACAGCTGTATCACACTATTAAACAAAATTCTGCTTGACGACGTTGTATTCAGTTTTTTGGCTCTAACTTTCCAGACGTCTACTCAATCGGCGGGTTCACAACGAACTGATTTGTATTCTCACAAACGAAATTGGTTTTGTGGCTGGAGACGAACAAATTGGTTTTGTCTCTACAATGCTTACCATGAATTGTTTCGAACGTGAATGCACAGTGGAGCGAGCTAATTTTATAGCCAGTATTAGTAGTCGCTCATAGCTACAAGCGTACGTACATATCGCACATTTACTTCAAGATTGGCATAACTCAAAAAACATATAGTGGGAGATACACGCATTTAAAGTTTTCAATAAGTTACTTTCTATCTGAAAATTCGAAAAAGTATGTTCACATAAACTCTTCTCACACTCTCTTATGAGATACTTTTCTGATTTTTTCAAACAAAATAAAACATTAACTCAAAAATCACGTTTTTTGAGTTATGCCAGTCTTGAAGTTAATGAGCGATATGTACAAGCTGACTTACCACTGTATCATTGAGCAAGCAGGATGAATGACGAAATTTTGTTGGAAATACGTGAAAGAGTTCTGTTGAATTCTAAATGCGCTCGCCAAGGTGACCTTCTGTGGTCTGTTGCATGGGAAATTGAAAACACGCAATGTGGAATGTTGAGTTTTTTTTGCCAATATTTTGGAGAAAGAAAACGCCGGCAAATGCACGTGAGGGTGAACAGATACGCATTTTAAGCGGCAGAGTGAAATAACTGTGAAGGGTATTCCTCCGAACGCGAAAACATGTAAAACTCTAAGGTTTTGGAGCTTATTTACGGGAACACTATCTATATCTATGATAATGTGTAAACGAATAAGCAATGGTGATTTGATAGCCATTAAAATAAATAAATCACACCAAAAGGAGAAAATGTATCAAAATAGGAATAATTAAGTTAGTAAATAACCAAAAAAACAATCGCGCTTTTAATATATATACATAAGTACATATGTTATGTTTAATATCGTTATGCTAAATTTATGTGAAAATTTCAAATTGTAGCAAATTGTTTCGAGAAACGCCAACACTGATTCTCTATTCAACTTCTCGAGGCTGGCTTGTTTTCGAGGCGTACGTAAATTTTGCTTCATATAAATCTTTTTCGAGTCTCGAAAATGTTCTCAGTTTACGAAACTTACATAATTTTCGAGGCATCGCGTTAAGAGGAATACCCTTAGCATTGCAATAAACGCAGCGCTAGCAAAACGATCGCTCTAGCTTCTGAGATATATTCAGGCCCGGATTTAGAAATCTGCCGCCCTTAGGTCAGTCAGAAATTGCGGCCCTCTTCACTAGTGAATATAGAAAAAAAATATATAATATCAAAAATGAGGACCTTGTTTGGTTTTTTTTTTGTGCTTGTTAACATTTTTAGGTAATTTTGTGCACACAATCCCAGTATTTCCTCTTTTTTTCCCCTGTGTAAATAAATTTAAAAAAGTACAAAAAAAAATTTCAAAGTTCCCAATATTTGCCGCCCCTAAAATCGTGCCGCCCTAGGCACTGGCCTAGTGTGCCTCTAAGGTAAAACCGGTCCTGGATATATTTGTTTGAAAACATAAAAACGCTAGTTGTGTTCTGCCTTCAGAAGCGAAATAGGCGTATCTCAAAAAAATTCATATTCATGATTCTTATGGCATCGGATGGCTTAAGATATTACGCATCTAATGAACTGCGCCAAATGCCGGTATCTAAGTTCCAACCCAAAAAAAAAATCTCCTAAGGTAATTTCTATCTCAATAAACAAAATATCAATTATCTCGAAACGTATATTTTTGAGATACGCCCTTTTAGCTTAGGGCACACTAAGCTCTGTAAGTTTCAATAAAGTGAAATCAACGAAGGTTTAGAACCAGGATAGAAAAAAAAAAAAAAACGATCATTTGATCTTAGAAATACAAACGTTGCTTTAACCGCTTAAAAGAAAAAGTCTTAAAACAAAATAGTCCCCCCAATACTCTGTACTTGAATGAACTGTCATAATAATTTTTATTGAACCTTAGCAAATTTTATAATTTAGTAAAGTTTCACAGTGTAAAATTTAGAGAATATGATGCACTGAGAAGCATACTTAAAGAACACATTGCTGCTACTTGCTTCACTTTCAAAATTGTGCTTTTTGTAGTTTAATCACAAGAATAAAAATAACAAATCGAATGTAGATCTTTGAGTCTCATAGCTTTGACGAAAGAAGTTATGTACCCAATAAATGCATTCGCTCTGTTTACTCTAAAATTCAGCAGAAAATTGGGCCTGTATTTCAGTTGGTCCAAGGCTTCGCCGTGAAATCGTTATTTGTTTGAAGAGTTCACTGCATTAAAATGAAATCAAACTGATCAAATTGAAGAAATGCAGCGAACTGGTAAGACATCTATTTTGTTGTGGATCTGACTATGATACCATGAGACAAAATTAATTATATGTAGGTATTTGGGTACATTTTTTTTATCTAGAAGTAAAATGCGATTACCTCTGTTCCCACCAGCGGTTGAACGAGCGCTTTTAGTCACTTAACAGACTGACTTATGTACATCAATGTTTCATTATGTTTACCTTAGATAAGTTGAAGAGATAAAATGTTCGATAAAAAGACCAATTAAATTAATGTTATACACAGTAATTGGATTACCATAAAGTCGTTAAAACATATCAACTCACAAAACAATGAATACTTTTTTCTATTCCAAAACTCAATGGATACGTACATATATACATATATATGTACGTACATAATACATTTTCTGATTAAATATTATTATGATAAAATCTCTAATATTCCTTATCTAAAGATACATTTTATTTTGAAGACCACTTTTATTATGAAGACTACCATATTTTTCACGGAATATATTCGGATAAGAGAAAAAAACCCGATATTTTTTGACTCAAATTCTTTTGCTTGAATGTGAACCTAAAGATATAAAATGATATATTTTCTGATTTTTCAAATTTCATTTATTGTACCTTTCCTTAGATCAAAATAAAATCACGTTTAATAAGCATACGGTGCCATCAAATACTTGTGTATGTAAACTTATACACATGCATGGAAATATTCTGCAATATAAGTATACCTGGACTTAGCTCACGTGCAGCCGACAAATGTCTGCATTTTTGTAGCCATGCATGTAAACATATGTACATATTTCTTGCATACGGTCTTAACGCTTAAACATCATTCTGTGTATGACAGTAGCAGTCCTAAATAAACGCTTAAATAAACTTTATCATAAAGGTGAGTTGGTCTCCTTTTGTATTTTAAAGAGGCGCGAATGATTCATGATTGCAACAACTTCACTTCGAGGAATTCCAACTTTGTTGTTTTCGTCTAGGTTTTGTTTTTGTTTTAAACATTGCACAAAATACGAAAAAGTATCGTCATATTACAGCACGCGATGCGCTATGTGAGTGAAGTATCACCTATTCGAGTACACATTATAAGCTTGGTCGGTTTGTATGCCTGTTGAATCGGCTGCACTTGACCATGTTCCGTAACTACATACTAGTACCTACAAACTCGTAAGACTCCAGTAAGCAGTTAAGCAAGGCCTCTCCTGGAGAAAGCTTGCGGAAATAAGTATGCCAACATTACTGCAGTCGTAAGCATATATACATACATAAGCATACCAACTTTGAGTTTAACAAAATAAGTACATTTGCCTGAAATCTAAATAGTTGAAAATAAGTAAAAATAAGTACAATTCCTAGCCATGGTGTAATTAAGGTGCCTCCCATAATTATAAGACACTTCAATAACCTTCAACTCGTGCTAAAGCCGCGTTATTTATGTTTTTGCAAATTTTTTTATTATGTTTATGCAAATGAATGTACAAAGAATAAGCTTTTAAAAAAATATAGTTTTTATATTTTAAGCACAGAATTGGAAAAGAGCCACGAATTTCCACCACGAATACCAATCAAGGCTTGTGGCTTTCTTGGAATAGGCGCAATAAGTTTTTGTAAATCATGTCCTTCCGGTATCTTTTTGTCTACTCCTACTGAATAACTCTTATTTGAACGTTTTTATTTGTTGAAGCCCGTTTTGGAACATTTTTTTAAGTGTGTCCATTAAATTTTAATTGGGTTCATCATATCGGGGCCTTGGGCTGATATGCTCATCACTTTTCTGCAATTATACAGCATCCAGGACCTGCACAAGAGTGATTTGGGCTTAGGTGCAATGTCCTGACACGATTTTTGTCTTAAATTTTCAGCCTTTTGAGTGTCAGTGAAGTCGAAATTTTGAGGACTTTTTTAATTCGTTTTAAAGAGTGCTTAAGTATTACTCTTTCGTCATAATATCGGTAAAACCTCTTAATTCACCAACGCTTTCCTATGATACGAGTATGTATCACCATCCCATAACTGGCAACTTTCCACACTTTACAAAAATTACAGCGAATCGATTCGAAATACAAGCGTTTTATTAAATTATTATTTTCATGTCATGTGGCAGCGAACGTGTTGATGTTTCTGCATCATATTTAATAGTTCTATACTGCCGTCAGAAGCGAAATAGGCGTATCTCAAATAAATTGATATTCTTATGGCATCGGATAGCTTGAGAAATTACGCATCTAATGAACTGCGATTAATGCCGGAATCTTAGTTGAAACCTATAAAAAATCTCCTAAGAAAATGTCCTCGATCCCAATTTTGCATGTATTTCAACAAATTGACATAAACAAAACATCAATTATCTCGAAACGCGTTTTTTTGAGATACGCCCTTTTCGCTTCTGACGGCAGTATAGAGCGCGGAACTGTATCCAATTTGCGTATTAAATATTGATTTAAATGATGAAAATATATGAAAATGAGTTTACGTACACTTTTGTACTAATTCAATTATGAAGTATGAAAAATTGATACGAAAGGTACATATGGTACATACCATATGTATGTGTTTTATTAAAAGTACAAACATCTTATCTAATTAATTCAACTAGTATCGTATTGTGGTCGAGACTCGACCGTACCCACCAAGTCTTAACTTTGGAAGAATATTGCCTACCTATGACGAACAAAACGTCTTTGTCCATGAACCATGATCTTATTTTATTTAACTTTTCACCTTACCTCATTTCACCTCAGCTCATCTCACCACACCTTGCCTGTACTCATGCTGCCATGAATGCGTTGTTTAAAGCGTTTTGTATGGGGGAATCATGCGCGTATGTTTTCTTTATTTTACCTGCCTTAACGGCACATATTGCAAATTATTTTTGTTTGTGCACATCTACAAAACAGTATCTTTCAAATGATATAAGTTACATGCCCTAAAAAAGTGTACCATAAGTTTATATTAGCATTTTAAATAAAAAGCAATGCGCCAGAAATACGAGTTTGTTAAGTTCACTGGAAATCGACGTCGATAGTTCATTCAGGGCAAAGATTTTTTTTTTTGAAAAAGGCCACATTTTGAGCATGTTCATGTATTTTCGCCATCAGTATACATAGATAATAAAGATTATTTAAGAATTAATGCGGTTTTTCTAAGGACTAGACAATTTTACAAAATTTAATACAATAGACCGTCAGGTGAAGAGAAGTAAGTTTGCAAAACATGATGATCATGATTCGGTGAATGAACTGTAATCCTAGGTTACTTAAAAATATATGTTGCCACTAGTGCATCTTGGTCAGCTCCTAATGATAGTCGCTGAAAGTGATCGCAATATGGTCATCGACTATGTCTCAAAGCGAAAAATATTGAGTCTTAAATTGTAGAGGCGAAAAAATACATCGACTTCTTGCCAAAAAGTTCTCTTATTTTTCCAAAATCAAAATTTTTCAAAATATTGTATGTTCCTCGGTTAATGTGCCTTAAACTTAAAAAAAAGATAATGAGCCAGTGCCGTTCAATGAAAAGTATGCGACAAATCAAGATATTGGAATAAAGTTAAAGAAGACAGAAAACACATAGATTTTCGGACCTAAAAAAGTCTCTACATTACGATATGAAAACTTCAAAGCAGGATATCTTACTTTGATGTACACTGTACATACTAACTTTTCCAGAGAATGGACAAAAAGTTACCATAATATGATTTTTGCGCTTTTGAACGGTCACCAATTGCAACTTCCACCAAGTATAGAACCATGTTTTCCTTGTTAGGATAAGATCATAGTAACGCGATCGTACGTCACAAAAAGAAGCGCGGATCAAGCGCACTTTTTAGCAAGTTTAATTGAATGTTTTAATTAACGAGGTCACAAAGATTTGCAAGTCACTTTGTGGGAATCAGACGCTTAAGGGTAAAATTCGGTCTAATTTTATTTCAAATATTTTGTTTATCAGTTTGTATTCAGTTTATGAGCGCACCTTCACGTAACGTTCAAATCGCAAAACGCAATCTTTACTTCTCACATTTTTTGTTTCGCTCTTTTATTGTGCGGGTTGGTGTTAAAAAAAACTATTCGCTTTGTTGTGGTTTTGACTCGCGATTGCTACCCAAACCCGTTCCAAATGTAGTGCTCGTTTTTGTCATTAGATTCGTATTAGAGAAAAATTTGTTTTTTCAAAAGAAAGATGATAGCTCGAAAAATAGTTTTGGACAACACTAAGGGAGGCTCGGGACTCTGGAAAGAGTCCTTTTTGACCCGAAAATGGGTCTCCGGACCATGGGACCCGTTAAAAAAAAAATATTTTTTCCTAATACGAATCTAATGACAAAAACGATTACTGACTGGTTCGGATAGCAATCGCGAGCCGAAACCTCAACAAAGCAACGTCGAGCAGAACGTTACCATTCTGTTGCGCTGGCACTACAACTGTTGAGCACTATGACGCTTTTAACAAAGAATTGTATAAAATTCCTTGTATTGCGCTTCTGATATAAAAGCTCTTTTGCTTTGAACGGTCGCCGTTAAGTATCGCATACAGCTTCGCTAGTCTGTTTAAAGCTTTTTGTTAGACTTTCAACTGCCGGTTGTTGTATTTACTGTTGGTCAATAGAAGGAGGGAAAATTGCATTTTATTTTCCTCCAATTTTAAGGCAAAATAAATTAATGTACATATCGTCGTTCGCAAGTTATTGTGTTCTGTACCGAAAAATTGAAAAAAATGTGATAAGACCGATTTTTAGTTCTGTCGATCTGTGTAATCAGTTTGCTCTTATATTTTCTGGTTTTAGACGTGCTCAGATATCGGAAATTTAAAACTGAGGGCACACATCTGAAACTATTTTTAATCTATAGTTTGGACGTTTGTAAACAAAATGACCAATTTGACACCCCGAATTTATCGTGCCGACACTAATTTTAATAGAAAAAAAATTTTATATCGAACGACCTGCGACAAAATCCCATGCGCGACACACAAATAAGTTTTCAAAAATAAAATACAAAGAAGTGCGAATATTTTGTGTGTTTGCAATTTTGCAAACGCAATTGCGTATTTAATGTTCAAATGCATGGCGCGCATGGGATTTTGCCGCCGATTGTTCGATATAAAATTTTTTTTATTGATATGAGTGACGGCACCCTTAATTTTTTACATATATTCAATCTTAAGTACTCAAGGCTCATACCAAAAATAGAAATTTTAATTTTTCGTATTGGGAAGGCAAAATTATCATCGATTGTTTATTCAAAAGTTATAAACAAATGGGAAAATAAAATTATTAAATTTTGTTTTTATCATGAATAGAAAGTGCAATCAATTGTTCAGATGTGAACCAAATTTTATAATTTTATGTTATAAGCTTTAAGAGGAATTAAGTTTCAATTAAACTAGTCGGTGAAGGGGGAGATGGGGTATTCCCCCGAAATTTGGGGTGTCAAATTGGTCATTTTGTTTAGAAACGTCCAAACTATAGATTAAAAACGGTTTCAGATGTGTGCCCTTAATTTAAATTTCCGATATCTGAGCACGTCTAAAACCAGAAAAATTAAAGAATTCCTCATATAAGGCTGTTGTAATCCACTGACACAACGTGAAAAAAAAAACAAAAAGCTTTTTTTGAACGGCTCTAATATACATAAGTATATGTATATGTAATTTATTTAAATGACGTTTATATACAGTGGCTCACAGCTTATTTTATGTAGTGCATACTTTTAATTTCAATGCTCTACCATATAACTTTGGAGCTAAATGGAATATGAGAAAAATGTTGATATGATTTGAAAGAGCGAAAATTGAAGTTTAAAAAAAGTTTATTTTTTGTTAAAAACATATTGTCTGAAAATTAAAAATAGAAAATCAAAACATACTACTAAATTTCATTTTTTCATATTCCATTTAGTCACAGGTTATTTTATGCAGATGTGTATAAACTGTAAAAACACTGTCAAAAATAATAATTTTGTAATTTTTAATATGCAGTGTGGTAGCCTCTTTGGTCAACTACAGCTTAAAGGCGGTTTGGTATCGAAGCTGCAAATTTTTAAGTGGTATCTGGCAGAATATAAAATAATATAAAATTTACCATTATATATTCACATAAAGCAAATACTCAAAATAATCTATGCATCGATCGTGCGACAAGATAAATTCATTTCTGATACAGCTCAGTTGCAGCTGTCAACACTAAATAAAGTTTTTCATTGGAGAGACGGGCGGCCTTAAACGATATTTCCTGCGGATTTGCCATTAAATACGCAAAGTGAACAACAACAGCTACACTCTAAATTATGATCGGCTTGGTCGCAAATGCCGCAGTGCGCTGACGGTGGCTGCTGGAGTTACGTAATAAATTTCGAAATTTTAAAAATTGAATTCAATGATCTTGGCTGAAAGATAGAGCTCATACACTCGTAACTTTTCGCTGTTGTTTTTTCTTGTATTTTTTCTCCTATTGCTATTGCATATGCGTGGCAATTGAGGAACTTCGGCGCAGATTCGCACAAATGGCAGATTCTGCACCTGAACCTGGCGTTATCACTGTGAAAGGATCTGATTGCTCCCGGAGAGTGGAGCAAACGAGTCAACGATCCAACTATGTATAGTAGACAAAGCTGAGTGCACGAGTGACGTTGGCACGCACATTCTTAACGAAATACAATATAAGAGATACTTATATGTAAAAACTATCCCAGTAGGCAAACTTAACATATATGACCTCATAGTTTAGATGTATTGAATGTATACGATTTTGCAATCATATCACATTCTGAATTTCATTACGTTATTGGCTGTAAATTTAGAATACATTGCCAAATACGATTAATATACATACGAATTTTGCAGATTCGAAAAAAAATATGATTTGATAAAAAATGACGGAGTCTGCTCTCCAAATCTGCATATATACTTTAAGATACCAATGTTAAAGAGAGATTTTACAATTGCAATAAAAGTTTTCATTCCGCGGAAACATCGAATCCCACCTTAGATTTTACTTAAAAAATGCATGTGATTTGACGAGGGAAACGAGGTCTATTTTTTCGCGGAAATGATTTTTGAGATTGCAAAGTCTCGTAAGTTTATCGCCTCTGGTTATATGTAGTACATACATGTGCGTAATAATCGTAATAATTTATGACGCCAGTATTCTTTCACTTTTTAATATAGTATGTTTAATATTAATTGAACTCCCAACTCACGGAACCGTCTACTTTCATTTAATTATACAGAGCCAATGAAAGAAAATATTATAGGTATGTGCATTTCCACAGAAATTGTCATTTTAGTTGGCCTCGTTTTCGATTTTTTTTTGAGCATTGCAATACATTTTTTTTAAATTGCATTTAAAGTAAGAAATATGTGTAACTTTTCATGTATTTTAAACAAGTTTCGCTTCAAGCAAGATCAAGATCGGAAAAACTTGTCAACCAAATCTGACAATGCACAATTATTATATAGTGTCCGGAGATTCAAAATACATAATCCGCAAAATCGGAGCTGCTCATTTAATCGTTTTATGGCCATTTTAAGGTAAACACATTCACCGATAATTTTAATAAAATCATAAAGCGAACCGTGTACAGTTTTCGATGCTTTTAAGATCAACTGAAATGTATACAGTGGAGTCTCGATTATCTGTCTCCCGATTAACCGACACTCCGATTAACCATCACATTTTGTCAGCAAAAAAAAATCGGAATAGGTCAAAAAATATCATGATGACTTCATACTCAATTCATGACAAATTTCCAAGGAGGGATCTATTTTTTAATTTGCTCCAGCAATCCTCCAAGCACTATTCTGTCTCTTTTAAATTCCCCTGAATTTCTTCGGTTTTTTAACTAAATTAATATCGGCTGCGAATAATGATGTCGCCTTATTTTGTTGAAAACGCACATCAATATTCAAAAATTGCATTTTTATGCTAATTTAAGTAGCGCTGGGAATTCCTACTTACATGTGTGCGTGCGTGCCGAGTATGTGAAAAAATATTGAGGCAGCAGCGCCATCTGTCGATAGATAAGTCAATGACGACGACAGCAAAACGCAAAGTGATCGTATCTTAAAATGCAATCTACCAATTTTTCTTAGCTCTTAGCAAAAAAATATATATTTTTTTCTTCTAGTTGCTTGGACATATTGTACAAAGTTTACTTTAGTCCCGAGTCTTGTTAGCCCACTTAATTTCTGCTACTTTTTGCATTTATTTATTACGTTATTATTGTTGTTGTTGTTGCAGTTTAGTAATAATTAAGCTGTTAAATTGTAGCACGTAAGATTTCGCTGTTGGCCACTGTTTAACGTAATATCGCTTGCTCATCTTCTTCAATGTCTGTGTGTTCTCTTTTTTTGCCTTGCATGTTGCTTAATGGCATGTTGTGGTGAATGAGTTACGACATCCAACGTCCTTGAGTCACCACCATCACCACCAGTCATTGGTACCTACTACTTAACGTATTTATCACAACTGATATTTATCAACAACTCTTTTCAGTTTTAGTTACACCAAAAAGACCACGGATGACACGATGCACTTGTTTTATCTCAACGCTTGTGACGCGTTGAAAAGACGTGTCAAAAAAGTGAATTTGTGACTCATTCTGTTTTTGATATTTTAAGATCGTTTTCGGACATCTGCATTTTCATTCTAAATCGGTAGATAGAGCAAACCGTGCATATCAAGGACGATTTACTAAGCAAAAGTTGTAATTCCTTATAAATAGAACTGGCACTGAAACGCTCAAACTTATTTTGGTTAGCGCCGATTACTGGCTAATTGATGAATATGCAAAGACAAACTCTACACCTTCTTCGGAACCATTATAGTCTTTGAATAGTACTTCCATTACTTTCCGCTAAACAAGGTGCTGAGAACATTTTTATTTTGATCTAGAGGGCTTTGGCTAACTAATAGAATAAAATGGAATGGCTTGGTCGAAATTAACTAATTGCGAAGTGATAAAGTCGGCAAACTTTATATGTACATATATAAAAATAACAAAATAAGTTTTGGGGTTTAATTCAAATACGCTTTGTGTAGTCATAGGAGTGCGTGTTGCGGGCACTACAGTAAGGCCTCTGCTTTAATCTAAATATCAAAATGTAGTGCTCTTTAGATACTTTGGAACATTCAGAGCACATTGCGTGTGCTACTTGCCACATAAAAATAGCACTACCAGCAACAGTAGCAATCTCTATGCGGGTCTCCACATAGATTAACCGCTCGGATGGTGCACCTACTTACCGAACATTTATTGGAATGTCGACCACTGTTGTTTGAGTCATGTGCAGACACACGTGTGAGTTAGTGAAATAGTGTGTGTACATTGGATCTGAACGACTAAGTTTCCATGCCCTCTTTATACTGCCAATTCTGTCTACGACTTCAATTCCATTTTTAGTTTCCCACCGCGCATGTGCACCTTTCATACGGTCGCGTCCTTTGGTCGGTGTTTTAATTTATTGCGCTCAATCTGACACGATTCCTCGCACTTGTTATTTCAACTGTTTTTCTTTGTTTTTTGTTGTATTTTGCTGCAGTTGCAGTTGTAGTTTAAGTCACCGTTCAATATGCAAAAACATTCAACGTTGACTGTAGTGATGTTAAAATCCATTTAGTTACTAAACGGATCAGTTGTTTTCTAAAAAATTTTCTGTACTGAATTGGACTGTACTGATTAATATTGTTGAAGCAGTAGCGTACCTAGGAGGTCCGAGGCGGCGGCCGCCCTGGGCCAACGCAAGGGGGCGGCAAAATGGTCCTCGTAATATGAAGTCAGCATTTTGGAAATGTTGTTGACTTTTTTTGGTTTTTTTAGTAAATGAAATTGGAGGCAGGTGTAGGTCCTAATTTTGTAATTTTATTAGTGCTTCACCGAGGATGCCAGGCAAAATCGTTCTCGGAACCGAGAACGAGTAACGGCATATTCTCAATAGGATTTAGGTCAGTGCTGGCTAACTAATAAATTCAATTCTATTGCTCCATGTATGTACGCTGCCATATACCGATGAAGAGATGGCACTTAAGTGGAGGTTCGTTCCAACAGGACAACGATCCAAAATTACCCATTAAGTTTTCAAGGCGTAGCTTCATAGCAATTTTATTTTTATTCATGCTGGCCTCAGTTTCCAGAAATCTATAATGGTTGGGCCAACTAATACTTGAAATGGGTACTTTTGCAAAGAAAACAATTTATTTTTGGAGATACCTTTTTTTAAGTTTACAGCGCAATATAGCACAACTCTACCACAATTGGGCACAACACTCATTTTTTTGAATTTTGAAATAGTTTGACTTGATTTCCAGAAATCAATAATGGTTGGGCCAAATTGCATCCGAAAATTTGTTTTGCTCATAAAATTTTTGTTGTTGGATATTTTTTTTTTAATTTGCGGCACAACGCAGCACAACTCTAGCACAACTTTAATTTTTTTAAATTTCAATAATCGCTGGGCCAACTTTCCTGACATGGGTTTTACTTTGAAATAAAATCCGAATTGAAGTTTTTAAAAGCGTTTGCAAAAACCGGTTATCTGAAAATGCGAACTGGGTTTTTCTTTGGCTCATAATAAAAGATACACAGATATTCCTAGCGCTTGACTGAGATGCTTTGCAGCGTATGTAATGTGTTTTTTTAAGCATTAAATTAACTTTCGACCTCGAGCTGCTGTTAAAATTTATAATAAGACTACAGTTTAGTGATTTTCATATATTATAACGTGCAGGTTGTACAGTTTTATCCGTAAATCGAAATCAGATATTAAGGTAGTATGCATCTTTTTCAAACTCATTTAAAAACTCTTAATTACATATGAATTTCAGACTTATTGTGACGATCGAAAGGTATAGAACACATAGATAGTGAAAACTATGAAATATTTTGATGGCGCACTTCTCATACTACGTATTTTGAAGCATGTGAAACCATGATTGGTTTTTTGAATGAATTAAAGTGCAATGCTTGTTCGCAAGCATTCGCAACAGCAGCAGCTGTACCGTATAATCCCTAAAATAAACCAAAATCGCAGAATACTATAAATTTTGTACAAACAAAAATGTTTTTGACAATGACAACTATCATAACTTCTTCTGCACTAACGGGTATTAAAACTCTGCTTAGTCTGCTAACTTTCGCTATGTGGCGCAAAATAAATACTCAGGTTAGTCGAATTGTAAACAGAAACAAAAACAAAAAGCTGGTAAATGAATCAACGAAATCGAATTGCAGCAAAACGAATCGCATCGAAATCCAATCGAGCTACCATACAACAATGAAAACAAGAGCCACGTGAAACCTCTAGCTCGCTACAGGGGCGTATGAATGAAGTTAGAGTCACCATTGTCACCAGCGCAAAATAAAAGAGAACGCTATTATGGTTTGTGTTGTTGTTCAGCTTGCGAGCTATCGTGAAATTTTTTTTGTTTGGTTTGATCGGTGTTGTTAGGTTTCCTTCCCTTATAATTTTTGTTTTGATTTTTGGACAGACTTGTTCGATTTGTTTTTCGATTTCCGTACATGTTATGCGGTTTATATGAATTTTTGTTTTCAGCTCGGTACACTGAAGAACATTGAATTTGTGAAAGAGCTTTTAAGGGGCCTTTAAGTGTCAGCTCACTGTTTTCGAGATGTTTGTGGCCTTGGAAAGATTTTTAAGACACAATATTTAAGCGTTCCGAAAAACGAAAAAATTAAACATACATACATACTATAGTTGAAAAGGCGTAGGTAGGAATCTCCGATGACCGCTTTCTTTTCGTTCCACTCTAGCGCTACTACAAAACGCTTCTCAATGACTTAGTGATAAGAAACCAAATATATTTTTTAAAATCGTAGATTATGTTACCTTATGTATTCTTAACCATATAACGTAAGGTGCTCCATCTCACTTTTTATACAAGCAGCAGCATGGACCATTGACAAGAGCGCCTTTGGCTGACTTTGTTGCCGAACGGAAAAAAATGTTTTGTTTCGTTTTCTCTCCTTCCGTATCATGACTGTGTTTAGTTTTTGGCTGTTTCACTTTGGAATGCAGCAATTGCAGCAGAACTCAGCGCCGCATGTGGCAAGGATTGAAGGCGCTAGCTCGTCTGTCCCTTAGGTCTCCATCAGTACAACTTATCCCATAGTGCACTTTTTCTTGTAATCTACGCGTTGCTAAACCACTGAAACGCTTGATTTGTAGTTTAATTGAAAGTTATTGTTATATCTACTCATGCAGAGCATCAACATGAGGGTGTAAGGGGAAATGGTGCAGGCTCTCGTTTTTTCAGTTGGCAGCAGTTTGCTTCAAATATGCAAGCGATTTGTAGATAAACTGCAGCGTGCACTCGCAAACATTTGACAATTTAATGCATGCGAAATGTAAATTAGCGAGAGTGATAAACATTTATTGTTGCTGCGATGCTGATGATATTGTTGCTATCGTTACAGTGCAACACATTGTTGCACGATATGCACCGCTTGTGATGGCCAAACAGCAAGGAGTAGCTTTGTTTGGTTCAGTTTTTGTTGAATGCGGTGAAATGTTACCACTTGTGCAAGGAAATGAAGAAAAATATGTAGCGATTGCGATCTTATGAAAGAGTTTATGACTTGGTTATATATGCATAAATTATAATCCTTTGATTTTCCAATTTTGAATAATTTTAGAAACCAAATTGATTTGATGGAAAGCATAGCAAATAAGGCCCATCCAAGAATTTATGATTGTATCGTAAAAGGAAAAAAAAAAATTAATTTTCCATTTATTTAAACCTTTGTAAAAACCCTTTACGCAGAGTCCATCAATTTTTTTAAGCTCCCTATATCTTATAAGATTCAATTTCAAGTTTTTTATAGCCCAGATATTCAGATATAAAAATGAATTATGGATGAACTATGTTCAAAAATTAAAAAAACCACCTCGACTCTAATATTGTTTTTTTAAATTTAGTTTTATTTTCTCAAATTAGAAAGTATTGTTTTTAAAACAACGTTTGACAAATTAATAGCACATACGTATGTATGTTTATCATTATTTTTGTTGAAGATGTACATAGCTGCTTAAAAACTGACTCCCATATAATTTACATAACTGCGGTTGTATATTTACGTAGCATTCCTATTATGTTATTATAGCAACCCAGCAGGCAAGGGCAGAAACTAGCAGTGTATCTAGAAGGCCTTCCTTGCCACCTCCTTTCAAACGCACTTTCTTTTTTTATATGAAATGTCCCGGTAAAACAGGCCTTCTTAAGCAGGCCTTCTAAGACCGGTTGCCGTAACAGGGGTCACAGAAGAACTTCGAAAAAATGAAATTTAAATACATACGTCATGAGAGACTCTGAGTTACTTGTTTTTTTAACCGCGTCTCCTCACTTGCGTTGATATTTTTTGAATGTTTATTTTTTATGCCGTTTTCTTAATTTATAATTTGACATTGAATATACAACAATTCTACCACCTTAATGAAACAGAAGGCCATCCTAGCACCATGCACACCGTTCTTAACTTCCAACCATTTACCTACTTGTGATGTCGAATATGTACAATGCAGATGACAAAAAAATAATGTCGAATCATAAAATATTGCAATATATGAGATAAAAAAATACATAAAAAGCCTCAAAGTAAATGGAGTCCTTCATTTTTAACTTCTAATATCAGGCCTGATAGCAGGTCTGCTGTGGGAAGGCATAATAGCGTTTCATGAGTATTGTACATATTTTTATTTGCATGAAAATCTAGTTATGAGAAGGCCTCAAAAAATCGCAGCAGTGCTAGTAGGCCTTCTCCGAAGCAGGCCTTGCTCAATTGCCTGCTGGGAATATATATGATATTAATGCATTGAATTTAAATCTACTTTCTCCTCAATTTTTCCAAAATGTAATAAAAAAAAGGTTACTTTCCTCAATCTAACTACAATATTGCAATTATTTATTTCACAGTGAGATTTTATCGCAAAAGTCCTTTAAATGTATTAAAACTCATACGTACATAGCTTTGAAATTTTAGAAATAAATTCTTTATTTAGTAAATCTATGCAGTGGCAAGGAAGTAGATATGTATAGAACAGAAAGTGAGAGGTCCGGCACCATTTTTAGAGTTTTTTTTTTTAATTTCGCCTTGTAAAAATCTCTCTCAAAATGGTTCAAAATCAACATTATGAAGTTTAACAGTTACAGAAAACCGGGGTCGGTGCAAGTTTTGAGGTCGTCGCAAGTTCCGAATATTTTTATAGACATAAAAATATAGCATCTGAGTATTATATCATTAGAATTTCAATAGTAAATTTATGTTTCATGAGGAACTAAAGTAATATAAGATTTAGGTTTGTTTTGTGCAGACTCGTTTAGGCAATATTACATTACTACAATGTTATATTATAGTACTACTAAGCGCAACCCCCACGACCGGACGCAGTTTTCAATGTGACATTTTTTTAAGAGCATTCATTAATTCACGCTAAAACTTTAATTAAGCTTATACTTGACAGAAAATTATTCACTTAATTTCAATAAAGCCACTGATTTTCGTTTAATTGTTATCAACGTAAATTTCTTCTTTGATATTATAATAACACCAGATAACATTAAGAAAATTAAAACCATGCCGGAAATTAAAACATAAATTTTTTATAAACTTTCATGAATATGACTGCAAGTTTAATTGTAGGTAATTCAAAAAACGTCATGAAAAAAAAAATCGACTCCATTCATCTCTCTTCACATTTCACTGTGCGATCGTTATTGAAGACGCCGATCTTAACATCAAACAGAAGCGTCGTTCAAAACAAATTTGCATAAACATTGACTTAACATGGAAGTTAACTTTGCTGTTGCTGTCGATTTCAATTTTTGGCTTGACAGTAATTCCACACAACCAAATGAATGGGAGGCCTTTCTCAGCAAAATTCTGCTTGTTAGATTTAAGGATATATTTTTTTACCTTGTGTTTTGAATAAGATCTGATCTGCACAGAGCCAACTCAAACAAGTAAGGCAAAATGAAGATGTTCTTTTTTTTAAATCACTTCTGATAGTTTCCAAATTGTACTCCATTGCCGGCTCCAAATTCACTCTTTATTAATTCTATTTATTAGAAAACCGCCTTCGCTGTTTTTATCAGTTATGAATATCAATAAGGCAGTTACATAAACAGTGGAGCGAATGAAGCGACAGAGGAACAACTCAATAAAACCTGCGTTGTGTAGATTGGAGAGTTTTGTGGCAACAAAAGGGCTGCTGCGCGTGATGTTGGTTACCAAAACCGAATATTTGGCTAAGTTTGGAGTGAGGCACCCGGCGATAACAAAGACGATTGTATAATAAGGATCCAAAAATGTTTATAGGGGTTATAACATGCAACAACAATAACAACAGAAATCTAAATATTACAATTGATCATGCAAATTCACCAGTAGTTAGATTGCAGAAAGCGGTTGGAACCCATTTGCCCAAATCTAGCCATTCACTTCTAAGCTACGAATTAAGTGCATTGATACCCAGTAGAAATAATATATGTATGTATATGTATATTTTAAAAATACTACTGTATAATGACTTGACTTAAGTTTAGTAGGTGAGAAACCAAATCGGAAATTTATTTTATAAAAACAAATAGATGTATGTATGTATGTTACCCAGTGATGGATTTATAATGAGGCACACTGGGCACAGGCCAGGGCATCACCAAGGAGGGGGCACCAGATATTCAAAGTCTGATATAAATTGTGTTTTATTATAAATAAAGCATGTTACTAGTCAACTAAAACAAAATTAATCCCTAACTATTACAAATGCACTAAATGCATTCAGATTTGATTTATTGAGAAACAAAATTCGAAATAAAAAAAATTAAATTTATTAATTTTTTTCAGAATTTAGCGATCCGTCAATTTATATATTGTCGATATTCGCAATTTTTTCCTCATATTTCATATTGCACGTATTTTCATTTATAACTATGTATCTAAATTGATCTAGGGCACCAAGGTTCTGGTGCTGATATTACCACTATAAATAAATGAAAGGTAACTCAGATCTGATTATGTGAAATAATAAATATTTATATTAAAAATAAACCCATAATTTGGTCACTTTATCAGTGAATTTCAATTGGTATATACTTTCTAATGTATGTGATTACAATTAAATAAAAAAGTGTCTTTCATTTGCCATTTTTTGTTTTTTCTGCAGCCTACTTCAGTACATTGATTGGCTAATAAATCTGTTGGTATTCACTTAGAGTTCAAATGCGAGTTTTTGCATCGATTTTGCTGACTCAACACTGGTAAATGCAACAATGCGGCAAGAAGCATGCATTTATGGTTTAAATAAATCTCGTTCGAACCTCGAATCGGAATAAAAATCACATGCATTGCCATAACGGAAAGCAATGCCAAGCGTTCATAAATCTTCGCTTTAAAGGAACCAACAAAGAAAAATAAATTGGTTAAATAAAAAATTACTGTAGATATTAAAAGCGAATACGAGCGTGAACAGAATTTAACAGCTATTTACACATAATATTTACAAATCAATAAATTTAAAAATATTTCTAGATTAAACTTTTTGAATAATATTTTATATTATGATGTAGTGGAGCTTTTCATTACTTTAATACGATTTATAGATGAATCACTTTATAAAATTACACCATTCTGACGTCATGATATTATAAAAATATGTCATGGCATAATTTACAGGTAGCATTTTTGGTATGTTTTTCGTACCTATACTTCTTAACCGTTACCTTACCCTAATCTCTGAAATTGATCTTTTCGCTTCACTAGGCAAATAAAATATAAAAATAATTCAATACTTTTTTTAGAGTTAAATAAACCAAAAATACCATAAAACTTCACTTCGGGCTGGGAATTACTGTAATATTCGTACATTCTCTGAAGGAAGCAAGAAGAATATAACATGAATGAGTTATTGCTTCATAGAGAAAAAGTAATTTCATTATGACCTTGGAAATTAAGGTCTAATCGCATTATTTGCGATTTTACTACGAGGTACCCCATTATTATTTTATTTATTTTTTGTTTTTGTACAGTATATTTTTTTTAGCATTTCAAATGATTCTTGAAAAAAGTTCTGTTAAGGCGAAAAGTATTAATTTTTATTTAGAAGTATCCCCCTTCACCACTGTAATATATTTGTATTATTTAATTTACTTATTACTCAGGTTTATCTATAAAATGGAGCTAATTTCTTTAACACTGTTTTTACATGATTCATTGTCATTTAAAAATTTATTTTTATAAAATGAGAATCATTATTTTTTTACATACAATACCAATGATTACTCATAGGACTTGTTGTCTAAATATTAATTGGTTTTAAATGGCTATAAGCAGGTCTGGATTTACTTCAGAGGCACACTAGGCCAGTGCCTAGGGCGGCAAGAATTTAGGGGCGGCAAATATTGGGAACTTTGCAATTTTTTTTAAGTGGTAATGCATTGGTGATGGTGAGAGTTAAACAGGGGGAATATACCTAACAAAATGTAGGCAAACAAAAAGAAAAAAAGTCCTCACTTTTGATATTAAACATTTTTTTTTTCATATTCACCAGTGAAGAGGTAAGTCCGGGCCTGGCTATAAGTTCTAAAAAAAATTGTGACAAATCAGTCGATTTAAGGATAAAAATTTGATATTTTAGAAAATAAAACGAAATTTCTAAGGAATTTTACTAAGAATAAAAATCACAATCGCTAACTCTTATATTTTGACAGCATTTTTTTCACGAGCAATTTGACCAAAAAAGTTTTTCGAGATATCCTTCATTATGAAGCAATACTTCAGCTTTTACATACCACTACAATGATATTTTTATCTTGACTGTATAGTAGATAACATAAAAAAAGTGATATCCATAACTTTAAACTTAGATTTGTAGGCTTTTAGAACTAAAATTTTTAAAACGAACCAAATATGTCTTTTTCAGGCCAAAATTTGGATCTTTCTCAGGACTCCGGCCACCTAGAGAGTTAAAACTTGGACTCTGATGCTATCTCAGAAAGTACTTTGACCTGTCATAATTTGAACAAAATCGCAAACTTTTTGAATTACATACGTACATATGTATAATAAAAACAGTAAATATGGATTTAAAAAAGAAAGCTCTAAGGATTTCTTAGGTTTTTCATATGTCGACTGCAAATTACATCCCAAATAATCCCCAATTAAAGTTTTTGTAGTAACTCAAACTTTTAATTAAAAGTTGGTTAAAGCTCACCGTGAAGAGCTAGGATCCTATAACTTCTAAAAAGTCCATAAAAATTAAAAAGCTGCGTTTTGAGCTATACTAAGTAAAATAAATTTAGTTTACATTAATTATGTTTAATAATGCTATTCAATCCAACGAAATGAATATTTTTAAAGAAAAAAATAAGTGAAACTTCTCTAATGGCTGTATCCATCTCAAATCATACTGCCAATACATACACTTAGATTTTCGTAGAAACTTTGAACTGACGGATTTTATGCTTTTGTGAAGTATAGTTGCTGCAAATTGAATTTTCTAAAAATCTGACACCAAAATTCGTTTTTTGTACGTGTTTTACCGTTTATAATCGCTTTGGTATAAATCAAAGCCTCTTATATTCGTACAGAGGTTAAGATCCGAAAGGTTCCAACTTCAGAAAAGCGGAGAGCATCCTTAAAACGGGTGTACACTCAAACATGGCGTACCGTGCATGGTTGGCGGCGGGGGCGAACAGTTGACATTGCCTACAAGGCTTTTTTCATTGCCAAAAAATTTTGGCGAAAAAAAAAACAAAAGCAAGGTCCTCACTTTTTACGTTCCAAATTTTGTAGCAAAATGATTGTCTCTCACTATAAATTCGCGAAAATCTCCATGTACACATTAAAACCTATTACATCGAACTGTGGATTTTCATTTTAAACCAGGAGTGGTAAGGTGTAAGTTCACAGTCGCTTTTTTGACTGTCGTCTTTGAAAACGACACCTAAATAGCTATCACATAAAAGCAAGCGATAAAAAATTTGACAATCACCTTACAGTGAGCAAAAGTGCGATAGTTGATAATATCAACTATCGACTATAACCTTATAGAATACCACTCCATGTTACCTACCGATTTTTCTCAAGAAAAGAACCGTTTTTTTTTCATTTTTTTTTATAATATCTACAATTGCTGGTAATCGATTGTAACATTATTTTCATTGCGGATCGTTTTTAAAACTTTAAAAATAACATATTTTCTTTACCTTTGTCTGGTTGACACAAATCCTTTTATTTTCATATAATACTTTTTTTTATATTCATCACCGAATTTAATCTATTCGCGTTTAAAGTGGAAAGCTTACACAAGAGCGAAAGTGTGACGAATATGTCGAAAACTCGAATGCTAAGACTGATATTGAACAGTTTCACCAAATCTCTTTTGTAGAACGCATCTAAATTCACAAAATCAGGTGGTTGAGTTTAAGTAATTATGTACTCCTTGTTCTCAATGCCATAAGTCGAAAAACCAAAAACTATGCAAGACACTGAAATTATTTGTTGAAGTATGTTTTCCGCCCATCGAAACTTATAAATTTTAGAGGTCAATTTGCGACATATTCGATATCATTTTAACCATGTATCAGTTTCTCCACTTTAAAACAATTTTTCTTGTAATTTTCGTAATTGTGAGGTAATTTTCTTATTTTAGATGATGATTTTCTCATTTCTTCATACATAGGTATATGAGGAATTCATTAAATTTTCTGGTTTTAGACGTGCACAGATATCGGAAATTTAAAACTGAGGGCACTCATCTGAAACCATTTTTAATCTATAGTTTGGACGTTTCTAAGATACCTAAAATTTGGGGCGGGGGAGAACACCCCATTAGCCCCTTCACCGACTAGTTTAATTGAAAACTTAATTCCTCTTAAAGTTGTTAACATAAAATTATAAAATTTGGTACACATGTTAACGCCATTCTTATCCGCGCGAACGTTTGAACTGTCATCACTTCAGATACAAGTGAAGGCTTGCAAGGCGCCCTCGCTTGGTGCCTTCGTTTGACGCAGTTTGGATCCATCGTTTGGCACTCTCGGCGCCCTACGTTCGTAGGTGGAGAAGGCAGTCGCCTGCTTTGCCTTCACCTTAATCCGGCCTTGCATACATCTAGACACACCTTTCATGATGACAAAACACTGCTAACTATGCATTCAGTAAATTGTGATGGTTACCCTATGCGATGGTAGCCACTGTGTGTTAGTGATGCCGTTTTCAAGATTATTTGCATGAATTTGTGATAATTGTCGATAGCAGTTCAATGCGATTCGATCGTTGATTGTCATGGCGCGATAACGTGGGATTCGATGTTGTCGTTGCCGTAGTCACTATGCGACGACGTTATCAGCTCGACGCAGTGGCTTATTGCATGCAAATAATGCGACGCATGGCGTAAAGAAAGCAAAAGCTTTTAGGACCCGCTGCCCCAGCTGCTGATCTTGTGTCGCAATGTTGTAACAGCAGTTGGTAATTGCGCTTAAAATTGCATTTTTATGAGTTTTATGCAAATAAATAACCTGCGGCCATGGTTAAGATCCTTATCACAAACACCAAGCGGAGTGATAATTGCTTGCCATTGCTTCTTGGCAACAGAAAACTCTTAAGAGACAGACAACAGACATTTTTATTTATTTTTAAAGATGAAGAGGCACAAAAATGCTATGCTGCAACAGAAAGTGGATTTTGCTTTTAAAATCCTTTTAACTAATCAAATTAGGTTTGCGGAAAGTGACATGAAATGTGTTTTATTTTACATTTTCCTAAGAATAAATATGAATTATTTATTTTTTGGTTATACGTATAAATTGACCAGACTTGAGAAACGTGTTACAGTGGGTGTTTCTTGGTATCAAATCTTTGAATTTATGTTGGATATAGGAGTAAGAATAACTTTTTGTTGTGGATAATAATGGTATAATGAGACGTTATTTTATTTATATGGTAGCTTCTCCTATAATATCGAGTCATTTTTTAAAATAGTTGTACTTTAAAAGAAATATACGTATGTTTTTCTATATATTATTATGAGAGGTAAAGCACAGCAAAATCTAAAGTTGCAGTATACATTTGATTACTATTGCCAAATCTTGGTATGCCAAATCAAATCGTTGCTCTTAAGCCGCTCATATGGGTTTGGTATGAAATTTATTTCTGTAAATCATTTTTCTTTAATTGATCGTCTGTAAGTGCTGTAATTGTCAAATAAATTTGCATTGACTTTTATATTAAATTGACAACGTACAAATCCGTTGCCGCTATCATGAATAGACTACGATCAGTTCATAACAAACAAGATCGCTCGTCCAAACGTGTAGTGTACTGGTCCCTCTTATATCTATTTTATATGTTGTGAACTGGTTAATCGAACATTGGATTATTACTGCTATTATTCGATATACATACCTCGGAGACAGTATTTTCGGCAGTCGATAGAATAGCAGAAAATACAAAGTGCGCAGGCATAAAGCGTTGCCATTCACATCAACTAATTCCGGTCAGATAATCCAAGAATAGATCTTATTAGAGATATGACTATTATTTCACGGCAATTGACACTAAAGTCTCTGCACGGTGGTTGAGGGTTTTTGTTGCTTGATTCAGTACAAATTTATTTCTCACGACAATACTATACGCAGCCGCACTGCACAGCGTTTCCTTTTAATGACATTTGTCGCTAAGCATCCGTTTACGCATACGCGTCATGTTACGGTCAATGGAAAAGCAGCAGGATTTATTGCAGGTCTGAGCAAAGCGCTGCCAGCCAAAAAATGCATAAGTGGAGTGTAGTGAAGTTTTAATGATAAGGTACCTTGCGATAGTGGTGACAGGAAATAAGTTCATTCAGGAGAAGTGTCGGTTCAGTATTCATTGAGCATTTCGTGTAGCTCATTAAACAGTTTATGATGCATATAATCCCATGGTTCTCCCTAATATAAACTTTTCAAAAACTGTCAAAGTAAGCAAGCAAATTGCGGTAAAGTCATGTAAATATTTATTACCACGCTGTGCGCTGTCAACGCAATGATCAGGTGCATGCTATAAAAAATGCAACAACTCTAATAATGTTTCTTATCAATAAAAATTACTTAATAAACAAAGCTAACTAACACCATGATACCGAGTTGCTCCCGCCGCCGTTGCTGGTTGACATTTTCATTGTTATAAGAAAGCAAACTCCAAATATCACGAACATTTTGTTGTTGCCCCAAGGCAGGCATGCATTGACTGCAACAACCACAGCTAACTCATTGAACCGAAATTTGTGTAAACAAACGAAAATGTTGCAACATGCAACTAACATACGACATGCAACAAACATACGACTTGTTGCTCGATGGCCACCATACTGTGGTGCACCATTTGGTGTATAATTAAAGCGGTAATTGATAATTTAATCTTTTCTGGATTCAAAATAAGCTGCGCATGCGCAAAAGCGATTGGCCCGCTGCAGCTACATTTAAAAAAAAATAACAAAAGTTGATACTTTTGGTTTGAAGCTGAGATTCATAGATGATTTTTTGCTTACATACATTATTATACCGGCAAAGAAAAAAATTTCAAATCGCTGTTGCAACCGAAAGTGCTAAAAATGGCCAATAAGCAGGCTTATCCATCGCGATTCAAAGGCCATGCAAAGTTTGTAAATAATTTTCTATTCATGACAGAGTTTTGACTGCCCTGCCTTCTGACTTCGTTTCGCATAAATTACCCAGAATGCTGATAACAGTGTCAAATATTAGCAATTTATGATATTTTTTAAGCGAATACAAGTAATAATTTCGCCGAATGCCTCTCTCTAAGCCCCGCAACCATTCACTCACCATTCACAATGCATATACATTAGGGTGATTCAATTTTTTTTAATTTTGTTTTTTTAAGGTGCTGTTGCTTAAAAAGTAAGTTTATGATATGAAGTTCACGAAAATTCAGCTCTGTACCTCAATTTTATAAGGTGGCTCCGAAGCCTGTTAGCTTCATACGTAAATTGTATGGAAAAATAATTTTTTAATAAAAAGGTATCTGAATGAATAGGTGATTAATGTTGTTGGGCTGATGAGGGTCGTTTTTCGAATTAATTTTTTGCGCTGAATCCGAATCTGGCCTCAGAAATGACCCATAATGTCAGAATTCGAAATATTTGGGATTAAGTACCTCAAACATGATGTTTTTTTCTACTTTCGAGGCCATGTATAGGATTCAAAGAAAGTTGATAATCTTAGTTTTAACAAAAGCATCATTTAGTACCGTCCTTGCTCTTTAAAACAAGTTTTCAAGTGGTGAATCACCCTAATATACATACATATGAAAAATAAATTATGTTACTATGCCTGTGTGTGATATGAGCTGCACGAATGCAGTTTTAATAATTTTGCACCCCACTGTGCGGTAACGAGTTGAAACAACTTAATTTGCTCAGAAAACTTTAATACATTTCGGGCATAATTTGATTGGAACAATTTAAGATCATGCGCAAATATAGGCATCTAAGAGGGTTTATATTTTTTGTGAAAATTTCGTTATTCTAAGATTCACATAAAAACTTTGTAGAAGGAAATCCAGCTCAGCATTATGTGATCTTAATCTAAGCGTAAATACAAAGTTTTCCGAGTTTAACCTGTCAGATTTATAATTTTTATGATATTCAAATTTAATCATATATGGGGAGAAATACGTCAAATGTCATAGCGCGGCGCGCGAGCGCTACATTCTGTTGTTTTCAACTCATTTCGATGTATTTTTTCCTCAGCTTTCCAATGGTTTTGTCAGATTTTCCGAAATTTTCCATTTTCCTGGTGAAAAAACACAAAACGTGTTATATCTCAAAAACGGTATATTTAATATTTTTTTAAATGCTTTTAATCGAAAGCCGAGGTTTTTTTACATTAAAAAAGTTATTTTCCAAAAAGTGCTTCAGCAGTTTGCTATGAGAAATACAGCGCGAAAGAGTATTTTCGCTTGTTCCTATAATTTTTTCTTCAACGCATCGACTCGTTTAACTCTTGCCGTTACTCAAGTCGCAAGGACAAAATACATGCGAAATACCCTTTCGCGCTGTATTTCTCATAGCAAACTGCTGAATCACTCATTTATGTACCACCAGCACGAGTTGAAAACAACAGAATGTAGCGCTCCCGCGCCGCGCTGTTGTTCACTTTGCGATATTTTTGAAAAATTCATTTTTGTGTGTTCGTCAATGAAGAGGCCCGCTCTCGGTCAATTATTTGTTTATTATCCATAAGACACTGAAAAGTAAGGACCTTCTTTGCTCAACAACTTCGACATTGTCACTTATCGTAAAAATAATGTACTCAATTTTCAAAGCTCGTATTGGCCATCATTTCAATACTTTTCTATAACTACCATACACCTTTGCGTAACATACGAAATGACAAATTTAATATACTATATATGTGTAGGGCAGTGATGGCATTTTCGGTATTTGTACTTTTTTCGGTACATTTGCGTCCTGAAAAATCCTTGTCAGTACATTTGACAAGTTTTCAGTACATTCGGTACATTTGGGGCATTTTCAGTACATTCGTCACATTTTTTTTTTGAAATGGGAAAAGTGAGGACCTTTTTTTTTTATTGTAAATTTTAGAACAATTTTAGGAAAATTGGGTGTTCAAGACAAAAAGTACATTCGGGATCTAAAAAATACATTTGAAGTCTCGATTCAGTACATTTTCACAAAACCCAAATGCCATCACTGGTGTAGGGTATAGAAATACAAAAACACTTGGGTGTTGCACAAATGTCAAAGTGCATGTCATTTAAAAAAAAAAACAAGAAATCACATGTAAAATGATGAATTACAACAGAAAAGAAGGAATATCAACATAAATGTTGCATATGCTCACAAAGTCAGCACCAACTTCAAAAGCTCAAGGCAGCAGTGCACACAAAACGGGACGACCGTGAAATCTGAAGGAAGGACACTTTGACGCATCTGACTGAGGTTAATGTTGCTTTTCTATTTGGAGGAGTTAGAGAAAAAACTCTTGGCATTACATTTTTTCCTTATTTATGAACAGTGTTAATTTATTGTTGATATTTTATTTTCAATGGCAGCACTGCATTTCAAGCTGTCTAGACAGACGTGCTTGCAAGTACAACTTGCAGGCATGGGATGTTTTTTTGTCATTCTTCTGTAGTAGCAACGGAAATTAAAAGGTAAATCGTTTCATGCGTCACTCATTAGTTTCTCGTCGCTACAAATAATATTTTAAATTACAAAATTAAACATAAGAAAATCTTATATGATATATATTTATTGTTTGAAGAGGGCCGGGAATTGCTTGACTTGGCAATATGGGCTATAAAGAATCTCAGAGCAGTTCATCAGCGACAACTACAACCACTTCAATTGTCGGCTTGGTTCGGTATACCGTCTAAAACGTACACTAGCTCAAGTTTTTATTTCAAAATGAAGCCGATGACTCTGTTACCGTTAGGGTGCTCGATATGGCACGATATATCGAAATGTTTTGAAACCACTTGTGCAAAGCCATCAACAACAAGATAGAGCGACAGCGCATACTGCAACAGATTCAATGACTCTATTACAGAAATTTCTTCGACGAGCGCATTTTTCACGAGCGCATTTTTCACAGTAGCGACTTCAGTTGGCGGCCGCGTTCAAATTACCAAAGAGTACCAAAAGTTTTCTGAGTCCGTAAGTAAATCACCGTGTTTAGAATATGAGAAAACTGACAACGGATTCGAGTATAAATATTTATCGAACATATGTTGTCTGATTTTATGGTTTTTCTAAAAACTTTATTTGGCTTTTATATCAATTTTTGCTGACATAAATACTGCATTGTCGCTTTGTGCTAAATTTATGGCAGAATAAGAACATAAGAAACGGACATGCTTGCAAATTATACCCTTTTCCACACGTTCAACATTCGACAATCAAATTTGAAAATTGTTTCAAATTACATGCAACTGGACGCAACAAAATAGAAACCTGCGGTGCAAAACTTCATGATGCAATTAAATTAACGGAAAATTGCAGCAGAAAACCACCCACAAGATACGGCCAGACCGGAAAACAGCTCAGATTATGTACACGCTCGCGAACAGTTTCAGTTGCAACTTTGCAGTGCTGTCACTCAACACGAATTTTTTAATAAAACAATTTATTTGTTAATAAATAGTATTTGTTTTCTTCAAACAAAGAAAAAAAGCAACAACAAGCATTAAATTTGTGATATTAATAACTACAACAACTAGGCGGCAAGCAATAATTATGACAGGCGTTTAATGTGACCGGCGTAAATGGTTTTTGGCTTGGCTTAAATGACAAACTTTTGCAACGATCGCGTGTGTACAGTTTTAAAGTTGAACAAAATTTCTTGTTGTTATTATTGACCAAATTATGTTAACTATTGTAGTCTCTGCAATACAAAAATTAAGATTTATGTGTTAACAAATTCAATTGCCAAAAGGAGAATGGGGGCAGGTCTTAAGATTCAAATAACTAAAACACTAGCTACTACTGTTGTACACTGAAAAAGAAAAAGAATTCTGAAAAACTTCTAAAAAGACATTAACTAATTATTGAATTCTTGCCTGTTAATTATAATGCTTAAAAAAATTTAAAAACTTTGAAAAATTGAAAAAAGCTGAAGATTTCAAAATTTTGAAAAAAATTATAAAAATTGCAAAAAAATTCAAAAATTATCGAAAAATTAACAAAAATATCAATGGAATATTCAAATTAAGTTTCTTAAGTCTTTACTTAAAATGCATGTTAAATCAAATAAGGTGAAAAAACATGAATGAAATTTTCAGAGATGGTACATATACTTTATGAAAATTTTGAGTCTAAAGAGACTGAAATAGGTCATGGAATATATGAGAAATTGATGTTTTCTTGAAACGTAAATTTTTTATCTATTAGCATATATGTAGATAACGTTTAAACATTCATTTATTCAGAATTGCAGTTTTTTTGACATCTACTAGTACACAACTACATAAAAATAATATGAGCAAATTTGAATTGTGTTTGTTTGTTTATATTCATCAATGAATGGTGTATTTTTATTTACGAGCTTTTTTGAACACAATTAAAAACTTTTTTTTTTAACAATAATATTGGTCGAAAAAAAAAGTGCGAAAAATTCTACGTGTTGGGCCAATTACTCAAAAAAGTTTGATTATGAAATTTTTCTCCAAAAGTCATAATAATATGTATATTATTTTATCATTTTATGGTGCTTCATAATAGTATCTATAAATTCACCTAAGAAAGTTTGTACTTGAGCTGTGCAGTCGTAGTGGTTTGAATTTATTTAAATTGACTACAAAAGTTTTTTAGTTGTAATTAAATAATGCAATTGTTAATGGTAATTTACAAAACTATATATAAAACTACAACAGATGATCAAAGCTCGTTTTTGAGTGGTACGTGTAATAGCAATATGCACTCACTTACGTCTCTCTGATATGAACTCTCTAAAACTAAACCGATGGAAGTCACTGTGACTCAATGACTCTTCACTGATTTCCAGCACCAAGTTCACCACTGAATTTCCATTAGTGGGATTGGCACTGACAATCAGTCAATAGTCATTTATTCACAGTTGTTTTTACTGATTCAGTTAATTAGAGTATGTTGGCTCCTATCCGTTCTTGCAATTTTTCTAATGTTATAGGAAAATGTTATATTATTTCAAGTGAACTTACCCATTTATTCATTGTTAAAGTCCAAAACTTTTCGATTAGCGATTTTCCAGACAACGAATTGGACCGTCTCTTTCAATCCAGCGATTTGGAAATGTTTCATTCAAGAAACCATCACAATTGTGCCTACCATTCATTATATGTATTGCTAAAAACTATTTATGTTTTGTGCAATGGGAACATCTACAAGTAGTCCTGGCAGTACTCATTGGGTAAGGGCATAAACAAGTACGATGCGATTTCCGTGCTTGCAACACCATAATGTTTGCATTGATGATAAAGTCAAAAGTGTTAAAAAAGGTTAATCTCAGACATGTCAGAGCAATTTGGAAATATTTTATAACAGTTGGTTTCAAAACAAATATGATTTTTTTTTGTGTATGCAGTCAAATGCTTACATTTCTTTAGCTTTAGCTGACTTGGTTCAATGATCATTGCATGAGCTGAGAATTTTCTAGAACTAGCACAGATACGAGTACATACTCACATACTTGAAGTGATACATATCCCTTGCAACAAGTGGGCTCCCAGCGCAGCTAATTGGTCACGACAACGACAAAAATCCAAATGTTGCAGATGCTGCTGTTGCTTCGTTCTAGCCATGAATTGTGACTGCCGTTTTTGTTTTTTTTTTTTCATTGACTTTAACCCAAAAATTTTCGGAGCGCACATTACTTGCATTTGAAACGCGCTTCTCTGATACTCAGAATCAGTTGTGAGGCAATAATTTAGCGCTGAAAGCTTCAGCTCGGCACGAGCCTTACAATTGAATGGTTTTTGCTTTGCTGCAAATGATTTGCAATAAATCTTTTGAAGTTTTTCTTGAAATTGCATTTGAAAACAAACAAATGTTTATTTACAATTAATGTTGTTAATATTTATTATTATTCTTATTATTGGATGGCAATTGATTTTAATAGCATTGCACTTGCACTTTTTGTGCAATTTATGGAGATATGCATACAACTTTTTATTGATTTTTCGATTATTGTGATGATGGTGCACATCAATGGCAAACTGGTGGCTGAGTTAATTTTTGAATGATAAAATTTTTCACAATGGCATTAATTATACAAAGCAACTTAAAGGGTTGTTTGAAGCAAAAAACTGTTTTTTTTTTGGCACGCCATATCCAAAGTTGATCTCCACTTTGTCCATTTAGCACTGATTTTTAAGATAAATGAGGTTGTTTTCTATAAGCATGTACGATGTTTTTACCAAGGCTTTATCGATTTGAAGAATGTATATGGAAAGCTTTGTATTTTGAAATGATCTTATAAAAATATCTTGAAATGTGTGATGAATATCCGAATATATACGAAAAAACACACCAGCGGAATTAAAAATGAATTAAAGCGTAAGGACAAAAATATGTATATGCATGAATTACTTCAAAAATTACATTAGGGGGTCGTCAATCAAGAAAAACCGCTGGTTTTAAGTTCAATAAAAATAGACGAGTAAATATTCTTTGTATAAATTTCCAACTTAGGAAAATTCGCCACTACGTTTAGGTACCATACTACATTTGTATGAATTTAAAAGATCTTTATGCATTAATGTGGTGTTCTGGATGAAAGCATTGCATTGAAAAAGTCTAATGTTCTTTAAAGTACCGTTTTCACACCTAGCCAAGAATATCCCACACTTCTAACGCAAATAAAATTTCTTCCAATTGACTTCTGGCACAACAATCATAGTAATTTAACAATTTAATTCAACCGAGCATAATCGTTTAGGAAACGAGCAACTACGTACTAAATGGAACATCATATTAGCCCATTCCCTGTACCATAGCGATTTGATGACAGTCAGCAAGTCAGATTACATGCGCACATACCAAATTCAATTCCAACCAGACGATTATAAAAAAAAACAACAGAATGCCAACAACACAAGGCAATTTAAACATTTAGCATAATTAAACTTGAGCCTGCGAAATGGATTTCATAGCACTGACATGTGGGTTGACAAACACCAACAGTAGCAATAAAAATAGCTAGCTTTTGTACGCGTGAACTAATGAAGCGCACTAAAGCTGCTTAAGCTTGAAGATCAGAAAAACGGTTTAAGACCGATGCGCAAAATTCAAGCAACGATCTTGCAAGTATTTCCTGTACAAATGAGTTCACATCTTACAATGACAGGCAGACATGAATTTTCTAGTCACATGCAAACAAACTAACAAACAAACAAGCAACGAACCCATTGCAAATCAGATGAACATACAAGCTCAATAGACACTCAACAACTCAATTAAGATAGAAGGAAGAAATGACGGCGACGAACGACCCTCTAAGGTTTTTGCATCTCAGTAATATTGGTTGTTGGCTGGCTGTTTGGTTGGCGGGTATTTAGAGCAAACACGATCATGGACTCCAAGCTGCTTTCTCGACGCTATGATTTCCTTTTTCGCTCCGACACCCCTTGTATTAATTACAGCTCGTTAGTTTAGTTGCAATAATTGCATGAATAGATGTAGTTCCAATAGAAGCAGCAGCAACAGTAACAGGAGCCGGAACAGCAACATTGGAGAATAGCTGAGAAGCGAAAGGAAAACCTATTGGCATGATTAGATTCAAACATGTCGGCAGCATTGGTATGGTTCTATGTACAAATTGAAATGAGCCATGGTGAGCAGCGCCAGAGTGAATGCGCTTGGGCGCGTGTTCGCACATTTGAGCACAATTATTAAGTGCAACAATTAATTTGAATAATTAGCAGACATTGAGTTTGATGATCGCTAGTAGTACGAGGCCGAAAAAATAACGATAATCTAACATTTGCAGTGATCTTTGATTCTTTATTATCGTGTGCGGAATGCAAACTGTTGCTGATAAATTTTGTGTGGAAATAGCATTCCTTATATAAGACGAAAGTATGATGTTTTGACTATTCCCAGAAATTTAACATTTTTCAAAATAAATTTTTATCGTCATGTTGATGTTTCATATCAGAACGAATTATTTTGGATCGAGGTTTATCTATTAATTTTTACTGGGTTTACCAATTTCTAGTACATCATAGCATTCCCGTAACAATATAATAAAAGTCTGTAAAATTCTTTACGAAATACGAGCGTTGTGTTTTTGCTAATTCATTTACACTTCTGTTTCAAGTTCAAGCAGCGACTGACCATAGATCAGAAATGGACCACAAGTTGGCGTAGAACATTTTTTAAGCCAGAAATACTGATAAGAATTAGAAAGCAGCTTGCTATGTAAATTCGCATCAAATTATCATTTGAATATTATCACCATCCCTGTATATGAATGGCATACATAAGTTACTCTTTTTCCCCATCAATGCTGCCTCATTTACTATCCAAAATAATCACTTACTTATGCAGATCCTTGCCGCAGCAGCACTCGTAATTTGCACATGTCACTTGTAAAGCAAGGAGTACAAAAAAATCAACAACGAGTAAATGGGCTGCATAAGGCATGAGTTACTCCTTAGGTATTCCTTGTCATGTTTTCTCAATTTTCCTTGTATTTGGCCACAATGTTTTTGTTTTTTCAGATTCTACGCTGTGGCACCGCCACACTCACTTACCCGAAGCGCTAAGAATTCCACTGTCAAGTATTTGCAAAATCCTTTAGTTTTCTGGCGTTAAGTTTTTCTCTTTATTTTTATTCAGTTTGGTTTGTGTTGCCTCGAAAATTGCATACATTTGCATACGTTTGTGTTGTTAGCTATGATTGTAGCTCTTCATAATTGAGATGTTTGCTGGCTGTTGTAAAGGTGTTGCCTGTGGAGTTCCCTTTTAGACGTGATATTTCTTTAACGAATAATAAAGGTTATAATACAAAGTTGTTACATTGGGCTTGCACACGGTGTAATGATATAGAATTTTCAATTTTTTCGATCGTTCATTGTGCGTATGTATGTTGTTAAATAAGTGCTTACATGAAATCTTCGTGAAATTCTTAAAATCGCAGCTCGCTTTTTAAATGTTAGGAAACCGCGGTTGCTGTGCGGCTTAAACTGTAGTTTTCTCCTATTTTGTATAAATAAACGGATGTTTGTTTTTTCAATTTTTGTGATACACACAACTTATTTTCATAAAATCAAATAATAGATATAATCAAATATTAAAAAAAGTAAAAAACTTAAATTTTCCACGAATTGTCGTATAATATGAATTTATAGCAACATATAGAATTTATAGCAAGATCATTTTACAGGATTTAGTACGAAGAAGAAAATTAAGTGACCTTGTGCTTGAACTCCGAGCTGTCCAAGAAAAAGTGAATACATATAGGTATGCCATATGGAAAAGCGCTGATATGAGTGTAAGCTAAAGTTGTTCTGATCTGGACAATAGATGTGTCAATCGATGGGTCCTAGGTCATAGAAACGGTCATGAGTGATCTCGGGCTTGTTACGCGGAATTTATTTGATTCTTTGAAATTTTTGCAATTTACTAGTCAATTTAAATAAATTCCTGGTTAATATTTTTAACAAGCCTGAATTAAGTTTAACCATATATAGCATTTCATCTTTGCACCAAAACATTACGTCTCCTAGTTGAATTAACCAGGTCCTAGTTGATTTTTTTTCAGTGTAGATATATAACATTTTTTAATTGGGCCGTTGGCGTCAAATTAATTTTTTTTTTTTTTTTGGAAAACGAAAGGTTGGGTAGCTATTAAGCTATATATGCCTGGACCAAATCCATTTCAAACCATGCAGTCGAACTGACTTGAAATTGCGGAATTGGTTGCCGATTAAATATGTTGTTTTTCAAAGTAATTACGGGAACATGTATTCCCCCGATATGATTGAAACTAATTTTTGTTATTTGCTTTGGAAATAGTACCCTGGAGGGGCTTGGCAATGATGGAAAAAAAAGTATTGACATTTCGATTTTGAAAAAAAAAAAATCCCCTGACCTCAAATGTGTTTTAACAAGCATTAAACTCATGTCATTTCTCTCTCATATTAATACAAATCCACAGTAAAAATTCAATTTCATAAAAAGCTCTATAACTCCGCCAAATTTCAACAATTTTCAAAATGTCATAAAGATTCTGCTTCCATGTTTCTTTTTTAATATAACGTCAAATAGATTTGTTCTTCATCTTCTATCGTCGATTTTTTTCTATTCTGGGAAAACGAAAGAAAAAACGTTGGTATAAGCGCCTACAACGCTATAGATCAGTGCAAAAGCAATGGATACCAATTTTTAAAAAAAAAAAGTAGTTAGGCTCTGATTTTAAAACAGACCACTGTCATGCCTCCTAGTGGTCAGTACCAGAATTAAAAAAGGTTAAACCTATGCGTTTTATCACTTTTAGGTTTAACCAAAGCGAAGAAGAGACGGCTAATATTTAGTAACTCAAAAAAAAAAAAATTACCAAGAGTTGATTCTTGATCTATATCCGTGTCAATAATATATGCATATAAAATAATCGGGGTTAGTTTGTGAAAATTTAATGTGGAAGCTCATAAAGATACACCCAAATACTTAACACTTTTTTTTGTGTATACAGCACATAAATGAGTAGATCGGGCATATGGTATTATTCATTAATTTTTGAAAATGGAAATATTTCCGAGATAATCCCACATGCAACTAACTTTTTGGCTCATAGAGATCGAAATTCAGGAACATATGAATTTTCTTCTTCCTCACATTAACACATAAAAATTGATTTCAACTACTATTATGTTTTAAAAAATCTTATAAGATCATTTTTTCAATGCTCTATTTGAGATCGCTGAAAATCTCACACTGTAATAAATTTACAAATTTTTCATGACAAAAAGTATTTACTAATGGTAGTGGTATTTCTGATCACATTTAAAAAACCATTTAACTCTTCTCTTAAAATTTAAAGACTCCTGATGATCTTATTCTTGCAGATATGGAATACAAAAGACTTAAACTTCAAATGAAGTAGGATATCTTTGAAGGAAAAGTTAAAAAATTATACTCATCATACAAAATTGCCAAATTCTCTCAACGATTGCACAATAAATTATGAGCATACTAAGAAAATGTTAAAATTGAACACTGCCGTTTTGGTTGCAAAATTTTTTCTCGGAACTTTGGGATTGATATGAGCTGCAAGCGAACTGAAGTGAAAAAAATCAATTTTTTGGTCTGAATCTGAAGTTGAGCTGCAATCGCTGGTTTTAAACGATCAACACTTTGGTATTTCTTCATTCAACTGACAGCTTGTTATTCTGGCAGCAGATAATGTTTATAGTCAATTTAATAAGCATGGGACTTACGTGCTTAAAGTGTAGTCAAAAAATGTTACCGTTTATCTCTTGTGATTATCTGGTAATTAACAACAATAAATTTTCCATTGTCATCCCGTGGTTATGCATCGATTAAGATTAAATGCAGATGATTGCATATGAGTAATTTTTTCGTTAAACCAAAGGATCTGAATTAATTGAGAAGCTGACCCAAATGTGTGGGATTGATGATTTTAAATTGAAAAAAGTTCTATTAGAGAGACACTCATTTCTATATGTATGTTGCATCTGAATTTCATTTTTTGTTATTTTATAGATTAGTATCAAGCAGGAGCGTCACTTCACCAAAACCTTGGGGAGGGCCAAGAATTATGATTCCACCACTATTAGATGGTTTTATTGAATTGTTGTATTGAATAATACCTAGTATCAGATCCTTGGGGGGAGGGGGGCCAATGCCCTCCCCAACCCTACCGAATTGACGCTTCTCGCATGAAAAATCAGCTTTGCGCTCGGCTCCGCTTTGAGCGCGCACTGTGGCCGCACACTTCCAAAGGTATCAAGATATAGCGTTTTAGGTTTTTTATTTGTAAGGCAGGTTGTTAAATTGTTAAATCACGCCCACATTTTTGTGAAAAAAACGAAAAAAAAGAACGAATGGCCTATTTTTTCTACGTCGTTTTTTCTTTTTTCTGTGTAATATTATGTACATATTTCATAAGCTACATATTTAAATAAAAAAGTTTTGCAGCAGATATCATTTAAGTTGATTTTTCAAATGTGGAACCAATCGCCTACTTTTATATGAATACTGTATCTTATCTTTTGAGGTATCTTTTTAGGTATCTTTCGTGCAGAAACAGAATTAGGTGTATTATATTATGTTAATATTTGTTTTGTTAAGTTAGTATTTTTATAAAAATTAAGTTGAATTTAAATAATAAATAATAAAGTTAAAATTCAATAATTATTTATCAATTATTATAAATCAAAGACTAAGCTCAAATTTGTGTTAAGTAGCAAAAATTAAACTTCCAGGAGAGCAAATATCATGTGTATCTGCAGCTGAATTTTGTAACATTTAGACTCTAAATTTCAGAGCTTACATATAATGCACATATTATGTAGGTATGTACATATGTATGTATGTCTGAACCAATGATGGCAGTTGGGTTTTTTAAAAATGTACTGAATCGCGACTTTAAATGAACTTTTCAGATGGCGAATGTACTTTTTCACAGTTTCTTAAAATTACTAAAGTTCAAGAAAAACTTTTTTACTTAAAAAAGGTCAGTCAAGTTTACTCCAGGTTTCTACGCATATTTCAGCTAAGCTTACTAAAAAAAATTTAGTTCTTAGAAATTGTCCAAATGTACTGAAAACTCGCCAAATGAACCGAATGTAATAAAACTTATCGAATGTACTGACGACGATTTGTCACGTCGCAAATGTACTGAAAAAAGTACCTATAAATGTTCCAAAAATGCCATCACTGATACAACCATGCATGCATGTATTGCACAACTGATAAAGCTCAACCGCAAATGCATTTGTCACCGCCTACCGCAATTTGATTAGCAAAGTTGGAAAATGAAAATTGCAAAAAGTCACTTCGCATTACATTGAAACCCATTAAAAGTCAATGCCAAATTTATGAGCAAAATATTTGAAATTTTGCACAAGCCATTTGGTATTTGCATTAAATCTTATTTTAATAACTAACAATAAGTATTTATCTATGTACATACAGTACATACATAGGTATGTATATAAACGAACGTTGCATACAATGATACATAAACGTTGGCTTTAAGGATTCATGCACATCTGCCTCATCAACAGCAACATCACCATCATTATCATCCGACATAACATCAAAACTAATTGATGGAATTCCATAGAATTTTGCTCCTGTTGCTCTGATGCTAATGCGTGTGTGTGTGTGTGTATACCCAGCAGACAATTGAGCAAGGCCTGCTAGCAGCGCTGCGATTGTATGAGGCCTTCTCAAAACTAGATTTTCATGCAAATAAAAATATGTATAGTATACATTGCATACTCATGAAATGCTACACTGCAGACATGCTATCAGGCCTGCTATTAGAAGGAAAAGAAGGACTCCATTTGCTTTACGGCATTTTATGTATTTTTTTTATTTCATAGCTATATTGCAATGTTTTATGATTCGATATTACTTTTTTGTCATCTGCATTGTACATATACGACATCAAAAGTAGATAAATTGTTGGAAGCGCTGTTGGCACAGCATCTTCTAAAAAATTCTGTTGACACATATTTATGTGTATCAGGATTTTGCAAAAACAATTCTTTTTTCGAAAATATCTACAAATGAATTTTCGATAATTAGCTGGATTATGTTAAATCCATACTTGAAATCTATTAGTTATCTCCAGTTGTACTATTAAATAAAAAAATTCGACATTGCTCGGATCAGTACAACTGGAGATAATAGACTTTAAGTATGAGTAGTTTTGACAAAATCGAGCCAATTATCGAAAATTAATATGTGGATATTTTCGAAAAAAAAAAATTTTCAGCAAGAACTAAAAATACGGGTCAATTATTTTATGTTTATAAGCTGGAAAAAAAGTCGGGCTATTCTAAAATATCAAGATCAAAATGATGTGCGGTTTGTAAAAGAATGACCGATATACATAAAGTTGATCAACAATTGCAATAACAAAATGTTTCCTGTTCATGGTTTAAAAGTGCTACAGCAGAAGATTTCTGTTACGCATTTTGGCAACATTTCTCCAGTGTCAACTGAGGCCAATAAAATGCCAAAGTTCTGCGTTCAAAGCCGCTCGCTCGTAGCTTAACAACATTAAATTAATAAATTTTTATTACCTTTGGTTCGATAACGAATTTTTAAAATTGTTTGCATTCCATTTGATGCATTAGCAGCATCAAAGTTTATGAATGATGAATGAAAAATTTTAATGAGTACATAAAATTTTATATCATTAAAAGGCTGCAAGATGTTAAACCGGTCTAAGATACGATATGAGTTTATTCTTAAAATTATTTAACGTAAAATTAAGTTGAAGCTACAATTAACATTACCACGCCAGCTTGTTATTATTGAAGCCTCTGAATTGAAGATTTGATTTCATTGATGCCCCCCCCAAGGATCTGATACTAGGTATTATTCAACATAAAAATTCAATAAAGCCATCTAATAGTGGTGGAATTATAATTCTGGCCCCCCCCCCAAGGATTTGGTGAAGTGACGCTTCTGAGTACAGTACAGATGTTGATAATAAAAACTTTTTATTTTGGTCCATATTAAAGGTGAAATGAAGAATTTGGGATATAAATAGTAAGAAAAATGGTTAGTTAAAAGTAAACTAAGCATTTCACTCACCATCACTACGATGATATATAAAACCATTTTTGAAATTAAAAAAAATGTGTCCATATTCATTTTATGTTTCAGAATGACTTTTCCTAAATACAAACCTTCAAATTGTATCCGAATTTCAAATTCATACTAAAAGTGGAGATACAGACTACGCGTCTTCTCTTTGTAGCGGCAAACGCTTCTGTCAGATGTTTTGGTAAAAAGTTCATTGCTATCATTGCCACCAACATTGTGATTGCGTCAGTCTGATAATTTGACATCTTTGGTATATTTACGTGCTTGTACGTGTGTGCCGTTGTCCACTATCTAGTGAAATAACTATCCCCAATACATACATACGCACACGCCCTTAACTATATCATGTTTGCAATGGAGCTACTGAAGAAAAGCTCTTACAAATCACTGCAGCTACCTTTTTGCATTGCACACGCAGAAAGACCAATTGCGACAACAACAACAACAACAACAACGAATAACAGTAACAGATCGACAATAACTTTCCAACGAGTAATACCCTATAAGGAATCTTGATTATAATTTGTGCGATTCCTGTGCAGTCTTTTGCATTTCGCCTCTCCATTCCGCTCTGCTTTAACGCGTTTGAGTTTAGGCCCGATTTCGCATGGCATTGGCATTCAATTCTGTTTTGTTTAATTCCTGCCTGCTAGCTGCCTGGCTGCCAAGCTCGCAGCAAAACGCAGGAATCCGAATACGAAACGTCGAGGTGTATAATTTTGCAGCTTGTTACATTTGACAGCAAACATGGCGAACTATTTTACAGTCCTTTACGAATGTGCCACTGCAGTACTGTCGCATTCGGAGGTACTACTTTTGGTGCAATTGGTGCTGCGGCCAAAGGCGTACCCCGTCGTATGTACATACGTGTGTTTGATTTGATTCTAAAATAGTAAAATGATATTAAATTCCACAAAATCTTGAATTCACTTGATTGTAAATCTGTTCATTGCGTAAGCATCGTAGTTGTCGCAGTCGTCGTTAGCGAATGCGAAATCATATTACCAGTACGGGTATATGTAATCTGTTTAAAATTCTTAACCACATACACATTCGAGTGGACGTAGAATCTTTCATAGGTGCCACTGCACATGGACGTAATCGCGCTACATCAATCTGAGTTACGATATTTGCAATTTGTATCAGCGTTGTGGTGGTTTTCTGTGTCCCTCAGAAAATCAGTTGAGCTTTTATAAAAACTACTCGTAAATTAAGAAAAAGGAAGTAAAAATGTGGCATGAAATTCTCATGTCCTTAGACTTACTTACAACTTTGGCAAACTGATTGCCTAACCGAAAACAGCTTGTGTTGTAAACGGAATGACATTTTATTTATGATATCAAAAAAGCTACTAACGTTTAAGTGATAATGTATGCGAATTACTACCAAGTAGCAACAAAGTAAAACCACAAAAATTGGCAACATTTTGGGTAGTAATTTGGATTTGATTGGTTTGGTATTAATTACATCAATGCCTCTGCAAATTGCAAACGAAGTGCTTAGGACTAATCGCTAAGGCTCATGTGCCGAACAAGTTAACCATTCAGCTTGTAATGAATAATTTTGAAAAATTGCGTACACTGGGAGATAAAGTAAAGACTAGCTAACGTACATCAAGAATGATTGATGCAGTTACCTGCTGAATACACTGGTCTACATAGCTTGTGTTTCCAACAAGATGCTGCGACACACACAGCTCGTGCTTTGGTGCACATTTTTGAAGAATTTGTCACGGACGAATAGTGTCCAAAAGTGGTGATATTGACTGCACCCATGATCCTCTTATTTGACACCTCCGAATTCTTCCTATGAAAAGGGTTAACACCAACCAATCAACCACAACCTCAATGCTTAAGGAAAACATTCGTAATGCAATTACGGAAATAACATCAGTCTGCGAAATTGTTTTGATCAAACAGTTGAGATATAGATTCTAAGTGGCAAAACTAGTTTTGGGTATTAAAATTAGTGAGGTTTAAGTCATTAAAAAGTTTTGTAACGACTTATGAATTGCTGTGAAATATAAAGAAATCATTTAACTATTCTAAAACACTGAATAGTGAGTTTTTAATTCATTCACTTTAATTTTTAACATACGAAACTCTCAGGACAGAAACTCTTTTTAAAAAAACATCTTTAAGGAATGGTGGGCCTTAGCTTTGTTTTTCTTTAATGTTTTTCCCCTATTTCTTGCTTAAAATACAATATTTGTATGCTGATGCACATTTTTGAACAGCTTATGTATGTATAAGAGATGTGATTTCCGCATTGGGCAGTTGAGTTTTTCTTTCCTGCATTTTGTTGTGCTGTTGTCACAATAAAAAAGGCTCTCATCCAATGGGATGAGTGTGGACTAGTTTTCATCGGACATCTCTCGCGAAATACTTGCTCTTATTTTAATTAAGTACATTCTCGATTTCAGTGTATAAAATTTTTTGGATTAAGCAGATCGTGTCTAACTTTTAAAATGAGTCCGTTTCGGCCGATGTACATACTGCTTAAATTGAATCACTTAAACTGCACTGAGTTGACTGACGACAGATCGAGTATTTTCCACTTTTTTTCGCCACTGGAGCTGGTAGTGATCGAGTATTCTCCACTTTTTTTCGCCACTCGAGCTGGTAGTGATATAATGCAAGAGATATTTAAAAATTAAATTGCAGAAAAAAAATTCTTTATCAGAATATCTTCCATGTATTCTCGTAAATAATAAAAACGCAGCGACGATGCAGAATAGAACAATTTCATTTAATAAGAAAAAATAAACTCGTCGCTAAGAAGTTTCAAATTGAATTGAGTTTTGCAACTACGAATGTGGCTAAAAAGCTGCGTTTGTTATTAAAAATGAAACCCACACACTTTCCAATTTGCGAGTGCAGAAAAATGTTAGCTGACGTTAGCATAGACAATTTTTTAGCATGAGAATTGGCTGAACTAAGGCAACACGAAAGTAGGCTTCAGCTTAGTCAAACAGTACAATACATATAGTTTATGTTCGGTATTAGTTATAGGACCAAGCCTACTTTTCTTGCTAAATGTGATAGTGTGTGCATGTGCAAATTAGACTTGTTGATCGCTGATTAAATGTACCTAAGCATCATGCAAGCAGATGGCACAATGTGACGTTATGTTGTTAAATTTTATTCGGAGATTTTTATGAAAGAAAAATTAATTTTTCAACTGGCTTAGTTGTAAGGTCCCATGAATGTATTCTATTTCAGATAATATTAATATGATATGATCGAAGATTGTGAAATAATAATAGCGCCAGCTTCAAATGCAAAGCGTATTCCGCTTTTCAAAACTTATTTTATGTCGAACCTTTTCAAAACGCTGCAAGCTTGTTCCGGTGATGGATCGAATTTGCAGAAGAACTTGCGGCTCTCGCGTATTCCATGCACCGTATTCATAAATGACTCGACGCATAGTTAATAGTGTATCTCAAATCTATTTCGAGAGCTCCCTATCACGGAGAATGATTTTTAACTTACCCCTTTCATTGCTTCCTCCTTATATAGTCAGTTTAAATATGTACACTAAGAAAACGATTTCTTTGAATATAACAAATGTATATGTCATATAGAGCAATCAAACTTTTTTTTGGGGTCAAACGTATTGTTTTTGGATCCAGTAGTGGTGCTTGAAATATGTAATTGCTCTATATCAAATATAATTAGTTAACTATATTCAAACAAATCTTTTTCTCAGTGTAGTTAAATCATTAATTGAAACTAATTGAAACTTTTATTGGTATGTATTCATTGGTATTGTGCGGAAATGCTAAATCTGAACTAAAATCCATAACAAAACAATATTACGACCAGATGTAGCTACTGACATATGCATACTTATTATGTTGTCAGGCCTCTTCTAAATATAGTATCTATCAGGATTAAATATTTTTCCAATATATATTTTTTTCGCAGTTTGTTTGTCCTAAATTTGTCTTAAAACTAGCCAAAACAGGTTCTTTCACCAATTTCAAGAAGTAATGCTTGTATTAAAAACACCATTAGTCAATTTAAACAAATTTAGGCCCCAAAACCAATTCTTTGTTTCTAATCATAAATGTATGCAAGTTTTTGAGAGAAATTTCGACGGAGAGTTTTTCCGCTGAGTGAAGGAAATGTACATTTTGCATATGTATGACTGCAAAGTCTTATTATTACATATTTGGCAGTTGTTGGCTAATGCACTGAATCTTCAAATAACTTACAAAAATATAAATAAACAACTCATATACCTTTGCCTTTGTCAAAACAAACTCAATATTTTTTGATTAAATTTTGTTTGAACTACATACATGAAAAAATTACTGTTTCTTTTAAATGTCGTACAAAATTGAGGCAATTCCTGATTCTTGGGCTACTGTTGGCGAAAGTCCACACTGGGATATCGAAACTCAAAGTTTGTATTACGTCGACGTCAACACCGGATGGTTGTTACGCTATGATTACAAAGAAAATAAGGTCTACAAGAGTAAAATCGAAGGTGAAGACTTGGCTGGATTTATTACGCCTATTGATGGAGTGTGCAATCAATTTGCCGTCGGCTGCGAGCGTCGACTTCAGATCATAAATTGGGATGGCACTTCACCCACATGCAAAGTTGACAGTACACTTTTTACAGTACAGCAAGAGGATAAATATAAGGAAGTTCGCTTCAACGACGGAAAGTGTGACCCACAAGGTCGCTTTTTTGTCGGCACTATGAAATATGGTGGTGACGAATGGTCCAGTCGATTAGGTCTACTATTCAAGTATACTGCGGGCGGCAAAGTAGAGGTGGCAAAGGATGATGTTGGTATTTCAAATGGTCTATGTTGGAATGTGCAGAGGAAGAAGTTTTACTTCATTGATACCGTTGACTATAATGTCAAGGAATACGACTACGATTTCGAGAGAGGTGTTATAAGCAATCCTAAAGTAGTTTTTGATCTACGTAAGAACAATAAGGATGATCATTTGTGGCCTGATGGTATGACCATTGACACTGAGGGAAACATATATGTGGCAACCTTCAATGGAAGTGCTCTCTACAAAGTCGATCCATGTAACTGCAAGCTTTTGTTGGAAATAAAAATGCCTGTCAAGCGAATAACTTCTTGTGCTTGGGGAGGTCCTAATCTGGACATTCTATTTGTGACGACATCGGACCGCTTTGGCGAGCAACCACCTGCTGGAACAACATACAAGATTACAGGTTTAGGAGCCAAGGGTGAACCCATGACTAAATTAAAAATTTAAGTATTATATTGATTTTTTCTATTATCTCGGCTAAATTTTAGTGCAAAAACGTTTGTAGTTAATTATTCTTTTTTTACCATACCACGACATTTATCAAAATTAACTAAAAAAAAACTGCAATTAATGAATTTGAAATATTTTTGCTTAAAATTTTGCCGCAAGTTATATTTCTATACCCAAATAACCACGGCTTGTCTTACAAGTAATAAAGTATGTTTCCTCAACTCTGGACATTCAGTGGGCTTCAATTCAAAAGCCAATTTTCTTTCTGTAACGTGTTCGCATAAATTAAAGCGGTGCTAACTTTGTATGCTCTTTAACTTTCGTTGGAAGTATGCACCACTGCCCTACAAGTTTAGAAAATTATTTAAAAAAAGCGAATTGGGCAAAGAGTGATATACGAACTTTGCATTTTTCATTACAATTTATTCGAATTGCGCTGCAGAGCAACTCCCCAGGACTTTCGAATGGGGATTGATGTAAATAAAAAATTTAAGCTATCGCTCGGGCGATATCTTTGAAAATGGGATAGTGCAAACTTTGCAGTCGACTCCAATGATATCGGACTATAATAGTCCGATCTCCAAAGTCGTAGTCTCAAATTCATATGCCGTTTTGCTTATTACGAACATTTTGAGTAGATTCTGCAGAAATAACATTGGTTTTTGAGATTACATACTGTCAAAATCGTGGCTTAACTAGGTTCCTCGATTTTCTATAAGCAAATTGTACTGGGTTTTCTATTAAGAATGAGAGGAAATGAGAAAGTTCAAGAACATTTTTTTTTATTTTGAAGTCGGTGCAATTGACGGACTTAAAACCAAAGAAGTATAAGTGCATCCAAAGTACGTCTCAGGTAAATAAGGTTGAACTTTTTGTTATAGTAGAAGTACTAGTTAGCATTTTTTACTACAAATATAACCGCAATAGTACATTGAATTGGTCTAGCGTCATTGATAACTTGTTGGTGGCATTTTAAATTTAGAATTTTACCAGTTTCTAGTGAAAATTCGAGTTCTGCATATTAAAAATAGTGAATGACATAACCAGTTTTAGAAATTTCTTATTTTTTTTTTTGTTTTGTGGACCTTGTAGTAAATTTTACTTTTAAAGTCCACAAAAAAAAAGTTCATAAGTTTTTAGGCTGAAAAAAAAAGCAGCAAACCGAACATTTTTTAGCGTTTGGTGAAATAGTCAGCTATACCTGTAAATCAGAGCTTGAAATAAACTTTTTAAAAAGTTTTTATTTTAGGTAAAAGTTAACTCATTGCACAAATCGAGGGGAAAAGGCCAAAAATGAATTTTAAAAGTGATAGGGGAGAGCCCCGACCGTCGTAAAGGGGTGTTTTGACCCATTTTCGAAAAAAGGTTAGTTTTTGACCCATTTTTCGATGAAATTTCGAATAACCAAAAAAAACGTACGTAACGATCGATTTTTTCATCTCACCCTAATGTTTATGTTTGTTTGGCAGTTGAGTGCTTTTATTGTGTGTGAGCGGTGAATTAGTGAGTTCCTAACAAGTACTGTTGGGACACCATTCCCACAAAATTGAAAAATTTACCTTTTACTAAAATGTAGTGTTTTTTTCAACATTTATGCGAAATTGAAAGGTTTTATAATTTTCAAGTTTAAATTAATAAATTTCTTAAGCCATGCTAGATGCAATCACAGGTCTTAGACTTTGGCCTAAAATAGCTTCATAAATACTTTTTTTTTTATATATTCGCAGCTGATAATCTTTGATCGTTGAAGTGATTGCAGTATTGCAGTCCATTTTACCCTTTGGTTTCAAAGGCTGCGTACTCACTATATGATGCCCTTGCATTTTTCATTGGCAATTTGCCATAAGCATTAAGTATCGTCATCGTCAACGCAGTCATTGTTATTAATAGCGCTCATTATTTGTTCTTCTAAAAGCCACTGAAAACCATGGTCAATAGTAAGCAGTTGCTCTATCAACTTTTTGCCTTTTCAGTTTTTCTTCCACCAAAATTTTATTATCAATATTTTTTTTCTTTTCTTTGTTTTTATGGTAAATATTTTTTTCCTTTTCTGTTTGCCATTAACTTGTGAAAAAAACACGTTGCGATTAAACAAAAATCCATTGGAAACAGAAGTTGTCTGTGTCAGACATATTTTTTGCATAGACTCAATCAGTTGAACGCCATCTTTTCGAAATGGGATTTAATTTCACTGTGATCTTTGTTGCAACTTATCGTGATGTCTGTGGTTATGAGAATAGGGAAAAGGAAAAGTGGATTTTTTTAAATTACATTTTTGTACCAATTGTAATTCTTGAAGTTTCCTTTCAAAGAGCTAGGCATAGGTATTCCCAAACCTATCAAATAGTTTCTAAAGTGGTCCTTTTTAATAAATCGATTGGCTTGAAACTTCCCAACTCTAGAAATAATTTAAGTGTTATGCCACGATGCAATCAGCTCTGTTGGAATTCAGAAAATAATCTGTGTTCAGCTGGTGGAAATTAGACATATTTATGACATTATCTTACTTAAGGCGCAATACATATTGACGAGCTTAACAATTCGATAATCAATAAAACTGCAGAAAATCAGAGAGTGATCTCTCAAAGAAGTTGATCAGATTTATTGTTGTTATTTACAACTGAACTGAACTTTCTTTTAACATGATTTCAGTCGTAACATATCTCCAAAAGCGCTTGGTATTTGCACGTTCATTCAATTTACGGGGCATGTACTCATGACTATTCGCGGTGCACCATAAGCCTACGCACTGCAACGGCGTAAACGTAGCCGTGAAATATTGCCATAACAACCTTACAATGAGCTTAGTATGTTGTAAATATGATGTAAGAATTGATGAAAGGATCACATAGAAAGCCATTTGAATTTTCTAGGAGTTTCTGCCGTACAGCTGAAATTGAAGCTTCGGCAAAGACCGCACCAGTCGAATGTTCCAGCGCTGCATTGAAAAAGGCAAAATAATGCAGTCGGTGTGTGAGTGAATTCGTGAGACATTGAAGAGCAACAACTTGGCAATGCTAATAAGGAAGTTGAAATTTTCACTTCAGACAACAACAGAGGAAAACATATGTGATAGTTAAGCTGGTAAATTTTGTAGCACATCAACTGCAGGGTAGAGCAACGAAAAATGCAAAAAGACCAACTACATAGAGTGCTTCTTATTTAGAAAACAATTGAATTAACTAAGGTTGAGTTTTAAGACAAATAAATCACATGCAAAATTGAGATATCTCATATAAAGATGTATTGGAGATTTTCGCTTGTTCCACTCTTCAAATGGATGTTTTAAACAGATTTTGATCTCCAATAAATCTTCTAAAATATCATAATCAAATAGAAAATAGTGAAATGAGGAAAATTACGGAATCTGTCTCAGGATGACCTTGACCGTTTAACAAAAAAAGTTATTTATGTAATACATACAAAAAATAAATTTATATCCAAAACCGGAGTACATACATAAGTACAAAGTTACTCTGCATGTCGCAGAAACAATGCACAATGCTGAGGTTTTTTACAGAGTTTGCATATTTTTTATCATCCCGTTTGGTTAACCATATTTATTTTTTTTTTTAAATTTAACACTTCATATGAAACACTATTGAAGCGGCCACACATTTACTGAGCGGTAAAAACTTTTTTTGAGCAGCAGAGCTGCACCGCACACCTTTCAATTGTGTTTTAATTTCTTGTGAAAATGTGAGCGGCAATCAGTAAACATGTCATATATGTATTGAAAATAAAAATATGAATTGGTAATTACGTTTTGTTTTCAATTTGAACTCAGTAAATGACCACTAATCAATGACCCTACCTTAGCCGTAGTACGTTTATGCGATTGTCGAAAGGGTTACTGATCGGTTCGTATTGGTATTTATTTGAAATGAAATTTTCAATATACTTACCAGCTACCTTCCTGCGTACTTTACAAATTGTGCGGTAGCTAGTTGGCTCCAGCAGATTAATAAAAATTACAACTGGGAAATTGTTGGCCAAGGTAGAGGTTGTGTGTTTGTGTGCGTCTGTGTGGTATATGTGCAGTTGTTCCCACCAAAAGAAACACATTTCTGCTGGCGGACAAGCGATTAATTTCAACAAAAATCTAAATAATTTACCCATCACCTAACGACGCCAAAGCGACAGTTGATCGGATCATGGTGTTTACGGTAAATATTTAGGTTCTCTATTTCACATTCCTTTTGTATATTTTCCTATGTCTTTCACAGTTCTACCTTTTGTGTTCTCTTCCGGTACCAGTTGGGTTGATTTGCGAATTTTAAGCCGCAATTATGTGTAATTTAAATGGCAGAAAAAAGGAATGATATCGAATTAAACTTAGATCCAGCAACCGATTTATTTACCTCCGTCGTTTCAAAATACTTGAAAATCTGTTGGGTGGGTTTTTATCAAGTGCCAGAAAGAAATACAACAGTAGTACAACATCCTTCTGGCTTCTTTTGACTTTTAGTTTTAAAATGGCATTAGTCCACTGTGGTATAATTTTATTTCTTGCCATTCACTCGTCTAGTGAAATATTGAAAAAGTGTCTTTCTAGGATCTTACGCTGTCACCGTTTGTATATAGCGACAATAAAATGGCGTGAATTTTCAAAGCGAGGAAAGCGTAGCGTTGTCTGGTAGATAAATGTTGAGGTTATTAATGATAACAGTGCACAATTTCATGTAACGCGCTTCTGTTGCTGTACAGAAATTAAGCTTTTGCTAAGGTGAATAAATCGCACTAAAAATGTAAAGGTCTAAGTTTTTAAATTATGAACGTCAACGATATGATACCAGCCTTAAAATTCGGTCGCACTATTTAAGATACCTGATGAAATTTCGGATTTCATTTAGAGCATTTAAAATTGCGTTCAAACTAAAAAATCATGGCTAGTTTCATTGTAGATGAGACATAAAGTGCAAAAATAAAATTTTAAATAAAACCGTATAGAAATAAATGAGTCCCATCTTTAAAGTTAAAGATTCAAATACCTTAGCTCAACATTTAAACTAATAAGCTCTGCTGCATTCTTTTATGTTGCAACTAAAAAATGTTGCCCCAACCTACATAGCTATTGACAATTTTTCGCAGTATATCACGATCTTGAGGTTTTACAAAGTCGGTAATGAAAAATAATTTAAGACGCACCATAAGTGCAACGTAAAGGATCACTGACGCTTTATTAGTTCAAATAAATAGAGGGTTGCTGGCAGCAAAAACCTCTTGTAGCATTTTTTATTAAATAATTAAAATAGGCGTGGTCCTATTTATATTGACAAACAACATCTTTTTGGTACTGAAATCAAATTCAAAAATAAATTAAGCTTACGTTAAAGACAAGATTTAACCTTTGCTCAAGTTTTCAATTCAAAATCTAATCGATCGTCGTTGTTGTACTGAGAAAAAAAAAATAACAAAGTAATGGAACTATTTTGAACAATAAAGTGACAAAAATTGCGCTTTAATTTGAAGACAACATGCTGCGCCTTCTCTGTTGTACGTCACTTCACATACATAGCAGCACAAATGACAACAAATTGGCTGCGATAAAAAATATGACCCACTTAAGCTAAACGTGGCAGCGAAAAAAGTTGCCTGCTTTGTTGCCATCATCACTCTTTCGTGACTTCAACACATCGTCCGGGCGTGCAGCGTGCACGTGTTACATGCAGCAGGCGCAATTTCTATGGAATCCGGCATAATTTCTCCACCAACTTCAATCCCAGGCCAATTCTCCAAAGTTGACACTCGTTCGTTCGTTGCTGTCTGTTGCACAGCATTGCAGTGATGCACTGAGAGTGCTCATGTGGTGACAATTCGTGAAACGGTTCAATGAGTGCTGATGATACCGATGCTGCATCTGATGTGCGATGTAACATTATGTCATTTTACTTTGTGGGTATTGTTAAATAACCATTAAAAACTCCTATGAAATTTTAACAAATTTCAATATGAACAGCATTCTCACATCAAACAGAAGGAATGATTATGTCAGTAATTTGTAAGTACAGGGAATACAATTTCCTCTAAAATAAAACAATCCGAAATGCTGAGAGCTTTAATATTTAAAACGTAAAACACCAAAGAAAGTTTTTTGCATTCAAAAATTTATTTCCCACCAAAATTTATATCAACTGTTTTAAACAAGGCCCCTCCACTTGCAATGGAACTACTTACGAGCTTGATCTAGCTCACCATACATATTATGTTGACTGATTGATTAAAAACCTTCAGTTTCTTCAGCGAATTTGCGGCTTTGACACGGTTTTTTGGGTTTCGGCTCCTTTATGAGGCGCCATTCCGAAGGATGGTTTGCATATCGTACTCCTGAGCAGTGATGGCATTTGGGTTTTGTGAAAATGTACTGAATCGAGACTAATGTACTTTTTAGAGATCGAATGTACTTTTTTTTTGTCTTGAACACCCAATTTTACTGAAATTTACGAAATTTTTTACTATCTAAAAAAAAGGTTCTCACTTTTCTCATCTCAAAAACTTAGCGATTATTTTATTTTAATTTTTTCATTTGCTTAAAAAAGATTATCATTTTAAATCTGCACATTGCGATTATTTTAATTTTTTGATTAATAGGCTTACAGGATAATAGAATAAATTTTATCTGCATACTATACATGAAGACTGTAACCATTTTGTTCCTTTTAATATTTTCGCATGAGCATTTTATTTCAGTGAATAAGGGAGTTTTTTACTACCATTTTCCTTCATTCCTGTAGCTATTCATTCATTGAATTCAATTTTAATACTTTTCATTAAAAATCCATTTAATTTTATTTGCATTTTGTTTCAATAATGCTGTGTACATAAAAGTGCACTGTTTCTGTCAGTTACGGCCAAATAATTTTCATTTTTAAATACTGAATATTTATAAGAAAAAAGATTCATCGTTATTTTTATGGTTTGAACAAAATTTACGAATATTGATTTTGGTGGTTTTTTTATTTATTAAAATTTTTTTGAAACATAAATGCATATGGGACGTTCTTTTACAAACCGAACACTTTTCTGACGACGCATTTTTGATTTGGCTGAAGTTTTTTTTATGGGTTCTGTATCGAAAAAGAACAGATACGTTTTCGAGAATTTTTTTAATTTTTTTTTTTTTAAATAGAGCAAATTTAAATTTTGAAAATTTCGTGATTTTTGGCTTGAACACTCACTTTCAAAAATTCATAACTCCGGTTCAGCTTAAGCTAAAAAATTTAAATCATATTCATTTTAAAGCTAAGAAAATTGACTTTAATAAAAAAATTATAACTTAAAGAATTATTTACAAATTAATATTCTTATAAACAATTTAAATGTTTAAATCGATTTTTAACAATTGCTCCCACCCTGTATCAAATTTTTAATGTCGTCATCGTATTCTACGTCAAAGTTCCTATCTTTTTTTTTAATGGGGAAACTATGGAGCAAGAAACAGTTTTTTATTAAAATTAATTTTCTTAGCTTTAAAATGAAAATAATTGCAATTTTCTAGCTTTAACAGAAGCAGCAGGAGTTAAGCATTTTTGAAAGTGAGTCTTCAAGCCAAAAATCACGAAATTCTGAAAATTTAAACTTGCACTATTTTGAAAAAAAAAATTTTTTCAAAAAAATCCTCGAACACATATCTCTTTTTTTTCGATACAGAGCTCTTTAAAAAAATTTTCAAACAAATCAAAAATGTGTCGGTCAATTATTGTCAAAATTCGTTCGGTTTGTAAAAGAACGGCCCATGTATACAATTTTAAGCTGGAAGAGTTGTTTCGTTGCTGTCGGTCCTATTGATTTCATTGCAGATGTTTTCACAGAGATTTTTTATTAAAAATTTATTGGCACGTAAAAAATTCCAAGAGCACTTTACAAATTAAAGTAAAGGATATTATTTTTAATATTTTTTTTCTTGGTTGAAGGAAATGCGAGTATATGCGAAAAAAGGTGCAATTTACTCTTGACTTTACTTAAAATTTTTAAGATACCATGACGAAGAATATATTAGAGATAAATATGTATGTCGAAACTTAGTAAGGCTTTTGGTGACGTAAGAATATTTTATGCAGGAGCGCGTACTAATTATAATACATACACTAGGCGACAATTGAAAATATAAATTTCAAGTTCATGTTTTTTTTTTAATTTTTGGGACAGTTCTTAAGTTAAAATAAAAATATGTTTATGTATTTTGCTTAATTAAGGTTTCAAATGGATTAAGAAAAACTAATTCATAATGGTTTTATAGTATTTAAAATAAAAAAATGTCTACTTAAACTAATGTCTGCTATAAATAACGACGACAATTGAAAGTATAAATTTTTTCTTATATATAATTTCGCTCATTGAAATATTATCCTTAAAAATTACTTTTATTTAGTAATTTGTATTTCCACCTTTGCCTTGAATGACTGCTGGAAGTTTTTTATAGCAAATTCGTAATTCGTTCGGGTATACTATGCATCGACCACAAATATTCTATTGGGTTCAGATTCGGTGATTGTGCAATCCATATTAATTTATCAAGGAACCTGCTTACAAAAAATTGTTTCGCAATACATGAAGTATGCTAGGGGCCATTGTTTTGTTAAGAAAAAAAGTAACGCCAAACACATTTTTTCTGCACTGGTAAATTCTCTTCTTAAATGTTTACGTAAGCTTCTTCAGTCATCTTTCCATCGATTTTTACCAAGGTCCCAATACCTGCGATCGAGAAATAAACTCAAACCAAAAAGATCTATCGCCGTGTTTGACAGTAGTTTGCATAAGGTTTGATTTTAAGCGATCTGATGTTCTACACCAGACTCTTTTACGGTTTTATTCAGTTTTTAATTAAAATTTTGACTCATTTGACCAAATAATCCTTTTCCAGACCTATGGTTTGGTATAAGATTACTTGCCAAGTGGCAAGTGGCACCGAATGGTGCAAATGCAATTCCAATAGCATGATTTTTTATTTTTCTCCTTGAGACGTTCTTTTACAAACCGAACGCTTTCTGACCGATACATTTTTTAATCGCTCCAATTTTTTTACATATTCTAGGCACTATATTAGTGACCACGAAAATCAGGAATATATTTGTTATCAAAAACATCGAGAGATATCGAGTTGCGACGGTTTTACGCTTTATGCTGTTTTACGGTCATATTGTAAATTTTAACGGAAAAGGCGAAAGCAGTTTATTTGAGATAATTATAATATTATTTTTTCGAACAAAAAAAAAAGTTCCCAGATTTTTTGGAATGTCACACTGCTCAGGAAATTTAAAATAAATTTTTTTTTGGACAGGCCGTTAATCCTTCGATTTCAACCTGGCAACCCTGTAAGAAACGAATATAAATTAAAAAAGGGCAACATAATCCTTTATGGACGTCCTTTAAGAGGATGGGGGACCGAAATTTCAGAAGTTTTGCGGAAGTCTTTTATGGACGACCCCAATTTTTAACATCACTATTATTTTATAAGAAATCACTTAATGCTTTCTGATGGAGACGTGCTCTTTTGACTCGATGTCTGATTTTTGAAAGTATTGATTATTTTTTGGATTCAAAAATTCTATTATGTGCAATTCAGACATATCTGTAGAACACATTTGAGAGAAAAAGTTGCGCAATGGAAATATTTCGTTTTGATGGCCTCATCCTTATTTTGATATTGTTGTTGTTTTTTTTTTTAAATTATAACGGAGTAATTTCTCTTAAGTTTTTGCGTTTATATTCGGTCTGGATTTTATAATATGGTTTGTTTATTCTGATACGTTGTTGTCACTATTTTTTACAACATCAAATTATCGCAACTATTCAAAGCGCTAACATCATAGCGTGACTTCCTGCGCCACATCCTTAACGGGAATACAACAAATACATGGTGATAGCAATATCTCCTTTTTTGTTTTTTAACAAACCGTTGATTCACAAATAAAACTCAAAGTCAAGTACACCAGCATCAACTACCTACAACGCCAACTGCAGCAACAACAAATAGCAAAATGAAGATGATGAATATCAATGTGCGGTCGTATATTTTTGTTTTATTTAAACTTTGAAACTTTTTTCGGGTATTTTTTTTGGCTAACCACTTTTTTGCCTTGAATTCAATTTAAAATTTCTTACCAAAATAATCATCATCACGACAATCGTGTTGTGTTAACACCAAACTAACAACAGCAACAACATAGAAAAAGAAACAACTTTAGGCCAACAGCAGAGCACCAGGAACCAACAGCAGTCCACCATTTTGCTAAGAAAGAATTAACCAAATACTTGAGTGAAAAACAATGGTAATCATATTGAACAGTTGCTGTTGTCGTTTGATACCAAACATATTGTCCAAAAATATATGAAATAAGGACAAGATGGCAAAACACCACATGCAGGGACGCAATTTGCACACGTGTTTGGATCATTCACTGTTGTTAAGAGAAAGATGACTACTTTACGTGCAACGTGTCAAAACAACAGTTGGCCTCAAAACCACCACCAATGTAAGCCTACATATTTAGTTAAGCCCTTACCGAATGTTTTATAAAATTTACATACATATATTGTAAAATAGAATTAAATAATAACTAGTGATAGCCCCCGAAAATCAGGTGTGTGTGTGCTATAAACACTAAACGAAACTGAATTTTATACTTGGTTTGTGGCGAACTTTTCTAAATTCGAATTGCCTACAAACACAAAAAATTTAATATAATTCCCGTTTACAAACAACTTAGTGAGTCACAATTTTGCTTTTATGATTTTAGATTTTATTTATTTTATTAGATATGCTGCAAGATCATAACATACCCCCTCGTTTCGATCGAAAGAAATCTCAAAAACGATTAATTTTTCCAGAAGCCTTACTGCTACGTAGAAATAATTATTTACTGCTCTGTTTATTATGAGGAGACGAATTCCTTCCAATACGTAATTTTACAAAATTTCACTACAAAATAAAAAACTTTTAATTCAAATAGAAAAATTAGTTCAAATATTTATTGTAGTCTTTCTCCTCTCATCTTTTTTTAAATATTAAAAATGTCAGTTGCTCATCAAACCAGCGTATTTAATTTACACTGATAAATTCAAGAGCTTTTGCCATAAAAATATTTCAATGAAAATTTTTTATAAATCGGCGGCTTCAACGCTATTTTCGGCACATATATGGCTTTAATCGAATACCCATAATATTTTTAAATTTTTGATTGAGATTAATACGAGTGAAGTAGTTTTAGAGCTTTTGACTCTGCTAAAATTAATAAATTATAGTTTTCGAGCATTTCTATTATAAATTTTACCTTTTTATATGTATGTATGGATTTGCCTTTCTCTTGTTGAAATGTACAGTGTATACTCTAATGAGATCTGATTTTAAGTCCAAAATTGATAGAAATGAAGTTGTTCCACCGCCGCCTAAGGGTGCTTGTTAACGCAACTCTCAGCCAAACAAGTGACCTGCTTGTTATTCGTAAATTATGATTCTCAGGCAACACTTCTTTTGCTTTTGTTGTTGATTTTTTTTTTGGCAATTGCATTTATAAATCACTGTCATTTTCTTTTTGGCGGGCATAAATTTGCCCTCATTTTGCCGAGTGGCCAAAAATATTCGCTGAAGTGCAGAAAATGATGGACGAGCGCAGAGCAACATTTAAACGAACGAGCTCATCAACTGATTGCTGCGAGTATGTTGCTGGCGAAGAGGGGTGAGCAACATTAGCGTAAACAGGTGCTGAGGTGCGGTGCAAGGATGTTTTGTTCAACAAAGCGTGTTATTAATTTCCACTTTGCATGAATGTGATCCAATGTGAAGTTGTTGTCCTTATTGTTGTGCTTGACGATGCGGTGTTCATAAGATTAAATTTGGATTCCAAGCGAAAATCTTTATTTTCCAGTGTTGTACTCTTCTGAAAATAAGATCGCCAACGAAAACATTTGAAAGCTTTGAGATAAATCAACGTACAACTAATGTGCGGTTAACACGCAATTTTATTATTCTGAAAAAAGCGGAAACTTAACGTTTTCATCATCAGCATTAGCTAAAAAAAGCGATGCTGCTTGGACAATCAGCATCTGGCAAGGATGAAACATACAAATGCTGTGAGCACTTAATCAAAAGATTTTAACTGTAGTTCTGAATTTGTGGCAAATGCGTTCGGGCGTTAACAGTTCTTTGCCCATTTTGGTTTTCTTTGCTTACAATAAAGATGTTCACAATATAAGGTTGCGATTTATTCGCTATATGGTTTCTAAGTACTTTCATAGAAGTCATTGATTTAAAAGGTAAACGGGATTAGTCTATATATTTTAAAGTAGAAGAAAAAAATTAAAAAAAATGCGATAAAATTTTTTCGTCCAAAACAAACTCAATTCAAATATGCTTTCACATTATTTTTATGTAGTTGTGTACTAGTAGATGTCAAAAAAACTGCAAATCTGAAAAAAGCAAAAGAAGTGTTGCCTGAGAATAATAATTTACGAATAACAAGCAGGTCACTTGTTTGGCTGAGAGTTGCGTTAACAAGCACCCTTAGGCGGCGGTCAAACAACTTCATTTCTATCAATTTTGAACTAAAAAAGATAAAGAAATTGACGTTTCAAGAAAGCATCAATTTCTCAAATACTAAATGATCGATTTCAGTCTCTTTAGGCTCAAAATTTTCAGAACATATAGAAGTAACATCTTTTTAAACAATTTTTTAAAAATTGCAAAAATAGAAAACTTAAAAAAATTGAGAAACTTTAAAAAATTTAAAAAAGCTGAAGGTTTCAAAACTTTGAAAAAATTATAAAAAAACTTCAAAAAGTATCGAAAAACTAACAAAAATATTAATGGAATCACGGTTGCAACACCGAAATTTTTTTTGGGACCATAATTTTATAAAAAAAGGACCAAAATGGAATAAAAAGGACCATACTTTTTTTAAATATTTTGTTTTATTTAACAACATAAACAAGTAAACATAATGAACAAAAACAAAAAGTGCTTAAAAGTTCACATAGCATATAGTTAAAGGTGTATGAAAAATAACATAAAAGTACATCGGTCATTCTTTAAATAACTGCACACTTGGTTTTTTTTTTACCATTTTGAGCATTTTTTGAAACGAAATACATATCTTAAAAACTATAGGAGATACGATAAAAAACGTTGAATTATTTTTACTTTGACTTAATAAAATAAATTTTAATAAATTTTTTGAAACATTTATTTTTTTATTTAAAAAAATTTTTCTCAAAATATCTTCAATATACATATAAAATCTTTTTTTATGATTTTTTATGTGTTAATCTTCAATCAATCCTTAGATCTATCTGCTTTCAAATCGAAATTTTCGACAATTTGAAACAATTCATACTATTTCCAAAGTTAAGGCGGGAATTTTGAATGAATAACACCTGTTTTGGTAATGTTGGCGATTTTTTAATTTTTATAAATAATGGATCAGATCCAGCGATCGAGAATGCCTTCACTGGGACGATTGAACTTTAGTTTCGACATCATAACATTAAACCCGTGTTTCATCACCTGTTTATGATACGTTTTAATAGTTCTGTATCGTTTTGGACTTGATTCGGCGACTTCTCAGCAAACTCCATTCGCTGGTGTTTTTGTTCGAACTTAACACTTTTGAAAAAAAATTTGCTGCAGCACGTTGTATACCCAAAGCATCCGAAAAAGTTTCATGGCATCAGCCCGTTCATCATGACATGAATTGTCCCAGTGGAGGCATTCTGGATCGCTGGATCTGATCCAATATTTATAAAAATTTTAAAATCGCCAACATTACTAAAACAATTATTCTTTCAACAGCTGGCAAAAATATATATGTATATCGCCAATATGGATAAAAATTTCTAGATACTTTCTAGACATGCTTTCAAATACAACAACAAATCCGACAAACGCAGCCCGTGAAATTTCGAAATTACCGTTATTTTCTGAGCACATCTCGTATGTGAAGCTAACTGAAAGCTAATAAAATTTAAATAACTTCCATCGCAATCGGGAATTGTTTTGAAAGCAGCATAATCTTTTTTATTCGAAATAATATCATAGGGAGGTAAACGTTTATTTTTAAATTTTTGTAATATTTTGCAAATAATGACACAGAAGACATATCAACAAAACTTTTGACGTCGTCATATTAAAATTCGTGTAAAACAGCAAAGAACAATATATATAGCTGAAATAAAACCCTTATAGAACCAGGCACATTCTAATAAAATTAGCTCACAATTACACACGAACATATGTAAACACCTTACTAGCGCACAAGAAGGTCTTTCATTCTTACTCTTGATTCGGTCCGATTCCGATTTCAACTCATGTTTGCTACCATTTTCATTATTATAAATCCTCTCGATTGCATTTCACACCTCATTGAGATTTCGTATAAAAATGCCTTAATAACTTAACTAAGCTGCGGCTCCAATGGCAATCGATTCGTTCAGTCACAGCCAAGAACAGACGGATATTGCAAAGATTCTGTTCCAGGTTCGCATAGTACCATGGGCCGCATTGTGATTGCGTATATGCAACTTCCATTGCGTGCCCATTACAGTGCTGATTACTACCCGCAACGACTGGTTGTGTTCTGTTGTGCTGTTTGCCACGAATCGTGCTTGTCTCAGTCATAAAGCGGTAGTCAGCGGCTTATAAATTTAAAATTTTGTTCGATTAAATTTATGAAAATGACTCAATCTTAGAGAATAGGCTTAAGAGTATTTAAAAGATTTACAAGGAATAACATAATGCATGTGAATACCTGAGGCAAAAATAATAATCATAAAAGGATCGTTAACATAGTACGTAACGCGAATTTTCGGACCATTTATACCGCTCTTCTTCATATTACAATATAAAACAAAATGACAACACCTCCCCCCAAGAACGTCAAACATTTCCATTTTTAGTTCAGACAGTTTGGCCTAGACGATTTATCCCATTCAGTCTGTAAAAGAAATAAGGTGTTGTGTTCAAATGGATAGTGTGAAGTTTTGCATTTGATGGTGAGTAAAAGTCGCAGATTTTTAGATCTTGAACTTTTAAAGTTACTTATTGGAGGATGGACAGTTCACTGAAGGCCTTCTATGTAGAAACTCAATAAATTTGTTAAAAGTGGAAACGTACAGCTTTGGTTCAAGTTTCGCAAAAATAGAACATAAAATACGGAATAAAGATCTTTCCTTTGAGTAATATGATATGATTTTCCATGACCACAAAACACGACACAAATTTCAATCCCAATAATAAAAGGGATGATCGCTAGATGCCTCCCCTCTGTCAAGTCGCACTTTATCAAAATTTCGTAGTCCCCTCTCTGGTATCAAAAGCGCGGTTAACTTCCTAGGGATTCGTTTTAATCCGGCCGTAATAAATGTTTTTTATTTGAAAAATAACATTCCCCTTGAATTGACTCGATTATTCGAGTTGAAAATTAATAATACAAAGGCGTAATCGTTATTTGTTAGTGCAAAAGGATATTTTTTCCAAGTGCACAATATCGTAAAATAAGCTCTTGCTTTACGCTGAAATTAGAATTGAGAATGCCCACACGGTTCAACTTTATGAGAAATTGCGAACAATTTTTCAAACTACAACAACTAAGCTTTAAATCATAATTTATTTAGTTTCAAAATTAAAATTTCTAATTTAGGTCATTAAGTTGCTTGAATACCACACAGAAAACAATGCAAAGCAGTAAAACAAGGTTTTTTTCTCCACAAGCAAAGGAATTTCAGAACATGAAAAGCGGAAACTAAGCCCGGAAGCGCCATAAAAATGCAGTTGATTGAATTTACAAAAACAAAATGAAATGTTATTCAACAAAAGCAGCCCGTAACAGCATTTATGAGATATTTTATCAGCATTGTTGTTATTTGTGTATTTATATGGCAATTGCCACCTGGTGGAAAAGCCACTCGTTGTAAGTTCCTTGTTGGCAGCATTTTATTTGGTGTTACTCTACCGAAGTTTTTCAAATCCTAACCGGAGGCGTAAATTTCGGAAGCAAATCAATGCTCAATAATTTAGTGCTAATCTAAGCTAAGGTTACAGCAAACATAGAACTTTTGAGCCATTGTGAGTATTAGAGATTTATGGCGTTTCAGATATGACTAGTAATTTGATAGTAGTAACAATTATCATGGTCACTAAACCCTAAGGGAAGATATGGTTTTTTGCAACCAAAACGAAAAAGTTGCAGTAGTTTTATTTATAACTCGAATGAATTTATATTTTTATAAATGTTTGCAGTTGCCCACATTTGTGAAGTTATTCGAAGTGATTTAGAAAAAGTTAACATTCATCAAAATTAATATAATATTTGCGAAATTGCCAAGATCGATTTTTTCCTTGAATTAGGAGTCGAAAAATATACATATTAAGGTGATTTAATTTTTTTTTTTTGTTTTAAACAGCTTTAATAGTTGCATAAACATGCAGATACATTGATATTGACTGGTGGCTCATCGATCCAAACGATTTATGTGGGAATGGACACAGTTCCGTTCATGTCAGTTTTTTTTAGGAGACATAGACGAAAATGTCTTAATAAGCATTCTTTCCCATATAAATCGTTTGGAAAAGTAAGAAGCTGGATGAGCCACCACTGATTGATAATGGACAAGTTTTTCAGGATCTTTATTAGTGAAGCTAAATGACAGAGTTTATACATGGCCTTTTCAACCTCATAATTAGATTTTAAAAATAAAAACAAATTACACTGAAAAAAATAAAAATATTTTTTTTATCGTTTTTGACAAAGTTCGCCTAGTAAAATTTTTTTTTTTAGTGGATTAAAAAAAGCTTATATTATGTTTATACTTCATGCCAAGTTTGATAGTGGTCCGTCCAGCCGTCTTGAAGCTATAAGCATTGAAATACTGAAACCCCATAAAATATCTTATAAAATTTATAAGTATTACTAAAATATAAAAGAAATAGCAATGTAATAGTGAGTCGTGCTAGCTAACTCAACGCGAACACGGAACTTCCTTCGGCTGAAAAGGCCAACAAATGAAGTATAAAATCCAGTGGTTAATTCATTTTACCAAACTTTTTTAAACTGAATAATGTGATTTGAAGTAGTACATACCTAACGATTTCTCAAATTTTCAAAGGCCTATATTTTCGTAAAAATATTTTGTTTCTGTGTCGAGGACATATACAGGTACAAAATATTCAAATAAATTTGAAATTGGAAACTTGAACCTAATTTCCCCCGCTCGCTACGCGTGAAATGTCCGATAAATTAAATTGACAAATTTAATTGCATTTCCAGAAACAACTTCTCTTATAAAATTTGTAATGTGCAAGCAGGCAACAGCAAAAAAAGCTGAAATTTAAATTGGTAGATAAATTGTTTTTTGGCGAACTTCCTTTTAACACGATGTGGTAGAAACAAATTGTTAAAAATTTAAAATGAAAATTATTTTTTTGAAGAAAAAAAAAACTACAGAGTGTGACATCAAGAAAATTTAGAATACCTATGTAGTATAAGGTCAATATTTGCATTTACAAAGTAGGTGTCTTGAAAACCCAATTTTATTAAAATGTACGAAATTTTTATAAAAACTGCAAAAAATAGGTCCTCACTTTTGTCATTTCAAAAACCCTAGCAAAATTATATCTATTTCACATTAAATTACAGAATCTACACATTGCTTATTATAAAAGGTAGTTATTATAAAACTACACATTGCGATAATTTTCACTTTTTGATTTTCTGAAAAAACGTTATTATTATAAATTGTCCAAATGTACCGAATGTTCTGAAAACTTATCGAATGTACTGACGTAGATGCAAATGAACCGGAAAAAAGTACAAATGTACTGAAAATGTCATCACTGCTATATGCATATTGACTCAGTATAATTACACTGTAGGTAAATTTCTAACTTTTGATAAGACACACAAAAACGCCGAAACTCGTAAACTTATTTTTTGGTCGTAGAATGTAGTGGCATACTCAGTTTTTCTTAATCAGATCAAAATCTCGAGATATTTGCGATTCAAATTTTTTAATTAATTTTCGACCCTTTTTTGCAATATTTTTTTTAGTTTCGGAGAAAACGACATTGAAATATGTTGCGAAATTAAAATATTTATTATTTGTTAATCGAAACATAACTCTTACAATGACAACCGTTAATTTTCAGACATATACAATTGGCTTATATAAATTTTTATACACTTTGCTTTCTACAAAGAAAGATTTATTTATTAATTTTAATAATAATTTTAGGTTACGTATTTAATGTTTGACCATTAAACTATGGGCTTTTGATGGGAAATTGCAAAAAAAAGGTTTCAAATAATAATGTACCAAATTTCATTCGATTTCGATGTCTTTTCTACATATGTATATAAGAAAATATAGCATTAATCGGGAATATCTCGAGAATTTGATCTAATTAAAAAAAATTGAGTATGCCACCGAATTCTACGACCAAAAATTAAGTTGGGGTGTGTCGGCGTTTTTGTGTGTCTTTTTTAGGTCCCTACAGTGTTATTTGATCATAGATCTACGCACGAAATCGTATTATTAAAAATTTGTATATTCATTTTATCATAAGGTCCCAACAGCATACTCTTTCAATTTTGTAGAAACACCTACATTTAACAGACAGAACAAATTCAGAGAATGCAAAGTTCCTCACTGAGGCAACTTCTATTTGTGAGCAATAGTAGATGTATATTAAATTTGAAAAGTGCTTAAAAGTTACATGGTGTGAATTTTATAATTGTTTTGTTAAATTAACAATTTACCGTAAAACCTAAACCGATAACATTTTTATATTTATTTGTCCTTGACTTATAGCAAAATTTTATAAGGAAAAAGGTAATAATTGCATTGCAGGCAGAAATTTCAAACCAAGCTGATTTTCATAAAAGTTTTATTATTTTGATTCGAGTTTTAACTTAATTATTAACTGTGGGAATTCCCAAAAATAATAACCTGAAAACAGCCAAAAAGTTCCAACCATATATCCAAGTCTTCGTTTTGTATTGGCTGTAAACATTAAAAGTTTATTATGCCGTCATAAAAAAAAAATAGAAAACAAAGTAAATGGGCTCCTACAATGTCATACTGTCTGCGTCGCCAAGCCCAATCGCCGTTTTTATTTCCTTGTAAATACAAACTTCTTTAACAATTCGACTGCGTACTCGAAACTTTACAAAAGTTCAAACGTTTGCATAAATTGCGTTGTTTATTCGTCCGTCCGTTATGCGACGAATAACTCATCGCTATTTCAGTTGACATTTGAAATTGAAAATTCGTAACCAGCAAACTTCTCAATATGCAGACGCGATGCGATTTGAACCGGGCCGAGCTGCAGATAGATAGAGACTACGAGCACAGATACGCTGTACGCGAATTTAAAATTGCATTCGTTAAAATGATAGATTCGTCCATCAGTTGTAAGGTTTCTTCTACTGAAAGTATCCATCGAATGCAAGATAAATAGATGAATAGATTGATGTATAGATGCCAATGATTAAGTACTTGGCAAATACAAATACATATATGCATGTGTATGTGTGCTTGCTTACGAGTATTGGTGTGTATGTTACTTTAGGTAGTGAAATCCGTGAAGACCATTTTATTGTCATAAATTTTGGGTTAAATATTAGTAAGACATATTTACTAACAATTGGATAATTTATGGTACCTTTTCACATATTCGTTTTATTTAATACACAACATGATCCATTTTGTTCGATACACTAAAACCATGGATTCGTAGTGGCAACTATTTTATGTAAGGTCTACAGTAATGGGATAGTGATGTAGTCATAATTTAAGACCTCATTTATTTGACAAAGCACAATTAATATAGAAAGTTCTTCCCAAAGACTAAGAGTAATGAAATAGCCAAGCAAATGAAATTTCTTTCTAAATCCAATCTAAAAACTAATTTCCAAACTTAGAGCCAATATCAAAAGTTATTTCCTTAAGTGTTAAAAGATCAAATCAATCAATAAATTAACCAAATTGCAAACGCTTAAGTTCAAACAAACAAGATTTGCTGTAAATTAAAAGCCAACTCACAACCTAACTCTCATAAAAAAAGCAATCGAAGCATTAGATGAAAAGCCTGGTATAGCCGATAATGCTGTCAGCTGTTCAGTCATTGCAACAGTCAGTCAATTGGCATCAAAGGCATTGATGAAATGAAGGAGAAGGAAAAAAAAACGCATCAACACCAAATGATAACCACTCAATTAACTAAAGGAAACAACTTTGGCCCCGACATTCAACTGAAGCGGGAACACATGGCCACAAAGCCATAATCATCAATCGGGCAAATCACCACTCAATGTCTCCATTGCCGAATGGTGAGACGGTAATGCACTGTGTCGAACGAGCACTGCAAAGAAGAAGCAAGGCGCAAGGATTGGCAGACACGTTGCAATACATGAACGCAGGGGACACAGTCTTCCATTAACAAATTCAAGGAGGAAAACGATACAGCGATATAGCCAACAGCAGGCGAATGATAGTCAACGGGTCAATAGAGTGCGCGGAGTGATTGCACATATTTGGAGGCCATATGATCTGCAGAATAGCTTATGGGTATGTTAAAAACATCATATGATGCGGAGCAGCCGAAATAACGAGATTTTATAGCAACATGTAAAACAATTCAGCTGCAACTTTAAGCAACTTGCACACAACTAAAGTAACAACGACACACAATAATGTATTTTGTACCCTAATCACAGCAACAGGAACTAATTCAATGACAACAGCAACAGCAATAGTGGGTAAAAGTTGGCTCAATTATGGGTCATAGGGAGGATACAATATTAAAGTTAACACATGTAGAGAAGCATCCGGGAATTTAGGTGTGGAAGCTATCAAATACTATTCTTTCACAAAAAGAAAAAGGAAATATAGATAAGTAAAATTTGAAAATCTATGTTTTAGCATTGGTATTAAAAATAGCTCTCACGAAACTTCAGCCTCCTAGATTAAACTTGTGAACGGCGCGAACAGAGTTTGTTTTCCGTATAAACAGAGAAACATGAATAAAACCATTTTCATCAAGAAAGGTTCTTGTTCTGTTTTTGATATTTTTTAAATTAATACATTAATTTCTTCTCAGAATCCAAATACTACTAATACTGTGTATTACTATGGAAATAAATCGAGGTCAATAAATAGCTTTAAATAAAAAAAATTTAGTCTACTAGGATTTTCTAGTTGTAAAAGTGAAACCAATTAATTTTCCGCATTACTTAATCTTACAAGGAATTTGCAATCTGTCCTGATTATCCTCCTCAAAGTATATTTCTGAATCGGCTGTTGCTTGTCATGCCCCTGCATAATTTTGCCCTTTTTTTTATATGTTTTCTTCTAGGCCACTCAGCATAACGATAAGGTTTCATCATGTTCTCCTTAAATTGTTTTTGCCATTCCCAATTTTGCTGCAAAACTGCACCAAGTTAAATCACATCCAAGGTATGATTGAAATTGTTTTGCAACACTCACTTTTGCAAACCTGTTCATTTATTTCTAAAGTGCATTTTTTGGGTCACCTCATATCTTACAATAATGACATTCTCCACACAAACCTTGGAAAAGGTCGTTTTAAGATCACAAATAAAGTTTACATTACATTTTTGGAAGAAAAAAAGAAAAAAATGGATTTTTGACATATAAGAAGTGTTGATTCCCTATAAACTCTTAGCTTTTGAATTTTTTGTCAATATTATTTGCTTTAGCATAACAACTTTCTTTCTGCGTTCGTTCAGCAGCAATGTCACCAGTTAAAGGTTAACAACACCTCAGTCTCTGAGAAGCGAAAATGACACTTTAATTGGCTCTGAGGCGACTGGTACAGTTCAAGATCATTAATAGAATTATGTATATAACATAAGAGCCATGCAATCATAATACGAGTAAAAATGTGTAAAAGTTTAAAGAATATTTAAATAAATGACAGTTAAAACAGTTGTTTTCCCTTTAAGTTCTCTTATGTGAAAAAATAAGAAAAGTTTTTTAGATTGTTTTATACCAAGAGAGGAAAGAAATTAATGGAATGCATGATTTATTAACATTTTAACGATTTCGGATCGACATTCAGATTTGGGCTCATGCGTACGACGAATCACAATAAAGTTTTGAAGTTGCGTTTCCAACGATTTTTTGTGTGACAGCACCTCCGTGACCGAAAGTGCACAACCAGCCGGTGAAAGTCTGAAGAAGAAGCTCGTCGAATTAGTAAATGGAAGAAAGAAATAATACAACATAATTTCGTAGAATATTTCGCAGTTATATCTTGAAAATGCATATTATTTTTGAACTTTTGAATTAATTAGTAAGCCTTGTGTCTTACAATTTAGTCACACTTTGAGTAGTTTAATCTTCCATCAATCCTAACATTCAAGCCAAACTTTTTCCCAAAATAATTGAAACTCAAAGCATTTTGTTCATATTTGAAACCATTTTCTCTTATAAGTGACTTAACCAATTATAAATAAAAATGTTAATACAAAAGCCCTTGTACTACAATAATAACATACCGTCATATGTTGGGATAACTTAAGTCCCTTAGCAGGTTCCACATAAAAGTTGCATATTTTGCAATCATGAAAAATGCACAGACTGAGTATGCATGCATAACTTAGCTTAAAATATGTCTTTATATCCATAACTGCGCTTATTAGGCCAAGTTACTAAATAATTTATGCATGCAGCATATGTTGTGCTGCATTTGTTGCTGCTTCCACTTGTTAATAACTTAGTAGCTGCTTCCTTTTGTCAACTGTCGTGCCACCATAAAGACAAAATATCTTTCACAAATATATGCAAAATAAATCAAAAGCAGTCTGTCCAGAGCAGTGAACCCTTCCTTCGCCGCAAAATCAGTCAATCAAAATATTCAAAATGTATTCCAACAATTTGCAATCCGCAACCGAAGCGAAGCTGCATAAAAATGATGACTTCCATCACAGCATATCCTTCTCCCAAACTGGGCCAACATATGAATTACAGCAACTGCAATGTCTTAGGCCACAGACTGTTGCTGGTGGTGCAGTGGGATCCCGAATGCGATGAATGCAGCGCACAAGCGTTATGCTAATTTTTTGTGCGATTATTCTGACGTGAGATGACATTTGCTTCAGAAACTGCAAAGCTGGCTGCATTTTTTTAGTTTCGTTTCGGTTTTTACTGCAATTACTGCTGCTGCTTTTGCTCCCTACGGAAATAAAACAAACATGACCTCCATTTGGGAATTTGATTACAATTTACAACTAAACTAAGCCAGTGCAGTACAAGGGAATTTTCAGGTTAACTGCAGTATTGCCATGTATTTTGAAGTCTTGGGAGTTGGACAACAGACCGCCCAATTAACTGAATTCTTTATGTTGTTAGTGTTAAAGTTGTTGGAAAAATAAAAAAAGTTCATTGTTAATCCCTTTTTTTAAATTCCAAATAATTTACTGTCAAACTGAGAGTATTCACATTTAAATTGCAATTAACGTTCTAATATTTTTGGAAAATTTCAAAATATCCTAAGAAAACTTGAACAAATTAAAATTCGCATAATTAACCCCCAATTGCCCGAGCGTAAGAGAAAAATTTTTTAAAAAATATTTCTTGAAAAATAACATCTTTGGTAATTTTTTCCAACGGAAAAACGCTTCCGAAATTTAACAACTTTTTTCAGGAATTCTTTAGGCCTTTCAAATAAAAGAAAATATTGTTGATACTCGTATCTCACACACAGCTTTGTTTTTTATTTTACCCGTCCCTATTGAAAATTCCTTTATAACTATTTTTGGGTTGTCTACGTGTAATATAAAATCTAAGCTAATCTGTCTTCCATCACTAAAACCCGCCGCACAGTTCTTGATGTTTCAATTGTCTTCACAACTTTCAGGCTTAATCCACAGTCCTTTATTTATTGAATAGTCTTGCAATAAAAGCACATAAACCGTGCGATACAAGAGTACATATTCATACATAATGTGCTGATATTCTACTTTTTGAATCAATTATTTTTAATTTGAAACATAATTTATTTATTACTAATTAAGTAAAGAAAAACTTTATAGCTTTGTCGTACATCTTTAACTCTATTTCACTGATCATATTAATTTATATAATCCATCAGTTCGACTGTTAAGAATGCGAACAAACTGATTTGACTAAAACTGACGTGGTATCAAAACCTGCGGATAAACCACTCTGAGAGACAACCACAAATGCTGTTTACCACATGACCCAGCAAACATTTCTAGTCGCATAAGAGTCAATCAGCGAAGCGATGAGCTCACATTCTAATGCCAGGCGATCTGCAGAAAATGTCCGGAGTAAGCGACTTACAAAGTGATTCCCGTATACATCATGAAGAAAAGTTCCAAACGGTTATTCAAGTCAAATAAAAACTTAATTTTTTTGCAATTATTGATAGTTGAAGTAAGGCTGATAGAGGAAATAAGCGTCAGTCACCAGAATCGTGGTGGGTCTGGTTCTGAGAAGCCTAAGAAAAAATTTCGCTCAATAACTCGAAAAGTGAGTGATGAAGAAAAATATGTTAAAACCAGTGTTATAGAGCAGATGAGAACACATCGATTTCATGTTCAAGATTCATCTCTTTCAATAACAACCTATGTATATTTTTTGCTATGATTCTGAACTGGTCAATGCGAAAAGTAAAATAAAGTATGCTTGCAGTTCGAAAGTCGACTAACAAAGCTTACTGATGGTACTAGTATAAGCAGCTACATAGGTGTGCAGTTTTTGTTCCTTGAATGCAGTTTGCGCTTGTAGTTTTTTGTGGTTTTTGGACTAAAAGTAGTGAACATAAAAACATAATACAAAATTTTGATTTGCTCCAAAAACACAAATAAAAAAAAACAATCTTTGATATACGCATGTCCCTAATGAGTTTTCAGGTATAGGGAAAATCACAAACATTAAAATTTCAAAATGCGATATGTCGGCAAAAAAAAAAACACAATTTGAGCAAACTCAACGGCATTTGAAAGAGGAAGACTTGTACATATTTAAAGATCCCACACACTTAAGGTTAAAATATTTCAAAAGTCTGACGTGCTAGAGTAATTCTGACCCCGGATTCGGTTTCAGCGGAAAAAATACCATATTGGTATCCAAGCTACAGAACAAAACTACAGAAAAATCATTTTTGTGTATCAATTACAAAAAAAAATTAAGCAGGATAAAGATGCAACGCTGCCTCCTGGAGTATAAGCTTCCACTCTCAAATATATATTGAATTAAATTTTTCTGACGTCTTTTTTGATTTTAAGAATGAATATGCAAATAAAATGCGTCGGTCGAAGTTAAAGCCATCAAAAGTTCCGTATATATCTTTTTTAAAAATCGAAATAAGTTCTCAACCAGTGTATTGATTTCCAAAATATGGGTGTAATGTGAAAGCCAATTTATTAGGCTACAATGTTGGTTCATAACTTTTTAAATTGAATGCACAGTTTCTGAGATATTACGAATTACTGAAATTTTAACCGATTTTTTCTAAAAAAACGGTGTTTTTTTTAAAAATGCGTGCATGGAAACAAATAATCGCATGAATGTTTCGAATCAAACTATTTTTATATATATTGCGATAAAATTAGATGACGAAAAACCCTTCTAGAAGACTTTGAAATGATCGCCATAAATGTGAAAGATATAAAGTGTTCCAATTGTTTGTTGGGCAGTATCTAAATGTTAATAAGTTAGCTTGCTGTCAAATTCATAATTATTTGTGTTCCAGTTAAAAAATATTTGTCAATGCCATAATTCATAGCCTAAGAAAAGGTGCTTGACGTAAGGTGGCTTTTCAGCTAATTGCGCATATAAAAGAGAGGGCAATATAAGAAACGACATGTGAGCTATGCGCAATACTCGCTGCGTCATTACAGTGGTCAACATAACGCCAACGCACAGCGCACACATTAACAGCATCACAACAATTGTAACTTCATAACAATGAATTGCTTATGTTAACCATAGAAAGTTGACTAAGTTAATAGACAGCAAGGAACAAATCCCAAGTAACGAGTTGCTGCTGCTTATTAGCCCACAGCTTAACGTATCTCGAAGTCAATTTAGATCCTACACCACAATTGCTGCTGCTTCCCTGGTTTACTGTTCTCATTGCAGTGTTGGCTGTTGTTGAAGTTGAGTGTCGTCTGCAGCCAAAAAAAGTGGTATGGTCGTTTTTAAAAAGCTAGCGATCTAAGGCTACTTAGCTAAACTACTGACTCTGTCCGCCCTCCACCCGATCGACTCTTGAATTTTGCGTTGCGCAACTCATGAGTGAAATTGCTGCAAATTTAATTAGACATAAAATATTATGCGTTTCATAGCGCATTGTAATTAAATTACCAAAAGTTTGTGCTGTGAGCCTGATGTGTGCTTTGCAAAGTTTGTAACTCGACTTGTGTGCGAACAGACGACCTCAAATTAAATCTTAATTTATGACAAAACATGCGTTATGAGGCAGATTTTTTTGTAGGTCAGTGTGCAGCAGTAGTGGAGCCCAAATTTTAAGACTGCTTTGCATATAACGTGACTTAATTTATGTTTCACTCTCAATGAAAAGTGTGGGTGTGCTGAGTCCGGAAAAAATTTCAGCCAAAAAAAGAATGATTTTTAAAAAATCAATTTATTTTATGTAACGACACAATTTATTACCGCTACCAACCGCTTACCACCCCCCTGTGGGTTGAAATCCAAATTGGCATACAAAGTTGAAATGGATGTGCATTCCATTTCTTGGCATGCTAAAATTGAAAATTTTAACAAAAAACTAAGATCGACCCACCTAAAAGTTTATGTTAAAAGTTTCTCACGAATCTAATAAAGAATATATGAAGTATTTCAAAAATGATATCAATTTATCACTCATTCCTGCAAAATTTTAGGTAATTTAAACTCAAACTCAAAATATTTAACAAAATTTATATTTTTAGTAAATATCGGAAGGTACCATAGTAGTTGTTGCAAGGGATGGAATTTCATCCTCACACTTGTCTGAAAAAATATGAATGGACATAGGCCTTAAACTGTCACACCGGTTCCCCTGAAGGTATCGATATGTACCTACTAAGAAAGTCATATATTTTTTTCAGTGCTTTTTTAAACTATTCAGGATTATCTTTACATCTTGCAGGAGCTTGGTGCAGCTAACTATGCTGTACTTTCATCTCCTTGACTTGCAGCTGTTTTGCTACTCATATGTACTCTTTATGGTCACCATTATTTTTATTCCTGTTAGATTTACTAAAACGGGCATTCTTTATTACTAATCTGTAATTAATAACAACTTGAAATGTAATATACCTATATGTGTATGTACATACATAAGTATATAGCTTAAGGCCTGAGTTGCTAAAGCTTTACGTTAGCTTTAATTATTCTTCATAATTTTAAGCTAATTTTCAATAAATATATAAATAAATATTTCGCAGGTGTAAGAGACTTTATACATTGATCTTAATGAATGTTGAAATGACCAAGGTATATCACTCACCAACTCTGAGACCATAACTGTTTATAGGTTACACAAAACAATCTCTGCAGTCAGACCATGTATCGGGTCTCCACACTGATATTGCAGTTTGCAAAAAGCAACTGACCGCAAAAACACACTTTGCACGAAATCAATTTGCATGACATACGGCTAATTTAACTGTCAAACGCTGACATCGCGTTCATCTGCCAAATTAAAATGCTATTTATTTTCAATTAGCAATTTTTATGCATCGCGTGTCATATGCAAAACATTACAAAAAATTCATAATAAAAAAAAAATTTTAAACAAAAAAGCGAAACCGATACGAAAAATGCAACCGCAACTTTGTATGTTCGTCCGACTGACAGTCTTTCTATGCAGTCATAATGCAAACATAAAGGAAATCAAAAAAAAAAAAAAAAATGTGTCACTCTGGTCAGCCTCTCTCGGCGGTTGTACCGCAGTCGCATGCAAATTGAGTTTTAAATTAATTATTTCTATTGAAGATACACAATTGGACACTTTGTGAAAGCAATAGCCCCTACCACACGATATCATCTAAGGACTTTAGAAGCATCGTGAACCTTCACGGTTGCAACGCTTATCAGAAAGAACAAGCAACTAAATTTTCTACATTTGTGATAACGTATAGAAAAAACTCTTATTCTCTTGTAGTTTTATTCCATTTTACTTAATGAACTCAAAACAAAAGCTGAAAAAAAAAACCAAAAAAATATTCCTGTGCAACGAAAACATTTCACGTTAAATAGCGCCACATATATTTTAATAAAATGAGAAATTCTAAAACTGTTCATGACTATAAATGATAATGCTTGGTGACACCCTGTAAATGGTCTAAGCTTATTTGATGGTTGACTTGAATGCCAACTCCATAGTCGTGGCAAGACAACATTAATGAAATTGAGTGACAATTTGTCCCCTTTATAACATGCTACTCGTACTGAAATGTCTAATGTCAAATTGTTTTCTGTTATATTTCTTTATTGTTGTTGTAGCTCAAATTCAGTTCCGGTCTGCCAATTTTTACCTTCACATGCTGTTGTTTTTGTTATATGGGCAATCCGCGTTGTTGTAACTTTTTGAGGGAAAAATTTTTTTTTCAATCTTATGGCACACTGTTTCTAAATATTGGTTCACCTTCAGATAAGCATAACAATCAAGATTATGCATTGGTACTTCGTTTTGAACCAATGTTCAAAAAGTTATAGAACAAAAACAAACAAAAATAGGAAATGAAATCTGTACCATATATGAGGAATTCTTTAAATTTTCTAGTTTTAGACGTGCACAAATATCGAAAATTGAGGGCACACATTTGAAACAATTTTTAATCTATAGTTTGGACGTTCCTAAACAAACTGACCTTAATGACACCCAAAATTTGGGGGGAACACCCCATTTGCCCCTTCACCGACTAGTTTAATTAAAAACTTAATTCCTCTTAAAGTTGTTAACATAAAATTATAAAATTTAGTACACATGTTAACAATTGATTGCACTTTATATTCATAATAAAAAAAGATTAAATAATTTTATTTTCCCATTTGTTTATAACTTTTAAATAAACAATTGATGATAACTTTATCTTCCCAATACGAAAAGTCAAAATTTATTACGAGTAAGTTGTTGGCAAAGAGGATGAATCCTGCCCTACAGAGAAGAAAATGCCAAAAGAAATTTGGCATGCGCTTGCGAACTTCAAGTATATTGAAGAAGAATCTTAATCGTTTTAACAAGAGAGTTTTCTAAATATCTTGATTTGATGGCATGTAATATGGTCACATGTGGCCAGGCTAGCAAATAGCAGTTAAAGATGAGATTGGAAACGAAAATGTAATTTCATTTGATTTACGATAGAAGGGTTAACAAGATGCGTTAAAATACCAATGAACACGAAAAGCCATCGCAGTTGTATGTATGCCATTGTGAGAAAAACGATGACATTAGAAACATTTATTGGAGAAAAAATGATAGAAAAACAACGACATAATCGGTGGCCAATATTGTTGTAAAACCCAGCGCAACATCGAATTCGGCATAGTCACTTTGTTTCGCCTTGAAGTACAAACGTTTTGGCAAGGACCGCTCACTGAGCGTGAGCAAATGTGAGCATTAATCATGGATTTGTGGTACCGATTAGATGCTGCGCCATTGCAGCGAAAATAATACGTGCACCGTGGCAGCAATCTAAGTAGTGGCTGTGCCGAAGAAGATGCTGGTTACCATGGAATTTACTTATGCGAAAACAGGTGAACATTTCTAATTGAATTGTAAACCATTTAAATTTGAATGGTTTCACCCTGTATGCTATTAAGAGGAAGCATGTTCTTTGTTGCAAAGGTACTGGCAGGCAACTGAGGAACTCTAATCATCGTGAAAGCCTTCCAAATGATATTAAATCAAAGATATTTTTGAAATAATTTCTTTAATTTTGACGTTTCAATGGAATTTCTAAAGAATTCATAGCTCACATTCTTATTGGAAAGCTTAAGTTTAGTTAAATGAGTCGCCAATTGCAACAGCACTAAAAATCACATCCCCAGATTTAAGACTTTGCTCAATACTTGACGGCAACTTAGCATATCAGTGGAAAAATGTTTCAACGAGCGAAATATCCATCAGATTTTGACGCAAGCTCACAATCGTCACTGTTTTTTTGCACCTAATGGGAGCAATAGGTTGCTGGGTTATTCCGATGGTGGATATGCAAAGGAGAGAGCAAACTTATCGCCGCCTCGTAACTTTGTTGATGTTTGTGTGAATTGTGCATAAATGAATGCAGATTTCTGCAGACAGTCAGCAGACCTAAGCTTTTAGGAATGAGTTTGGATTGTTTCCCGCTGTCTATTTTTTTTCTCTTGCATATGTGGGTCTCTTGGGTGTCAGTTCGCGCCTTTATTTCATGCATATTTTTATTTTTGAATCTCTTTTATGGTACCTACTACCTAACCTACTGGTCTATCTGTGACGAAGGAAGTAGGGCGCGCATGTGACGTTGGGTGGCATTTCAGTTTGATGGCTTTGTTGCTGTTGCACTTTTGCTGCACCATTTGATATTGAAATCGCGATCGAGGTTTTCTACGAGTTACTATGGAGGCCAAAATGATTGACAGCAAAAGGTGGTGCATATAGAGCGAGTGGCGAGGTCTAAAGATTAGGAGGAAAGAATAGGGGAAGTGCATATACCTTGGACCGATTGTACTTGAACCAATAGCGATATTTCATGTTTGCCAGCGCGTAGCTGTTTGGCGTGTACCTTGGACCAATGCATGGAATGTACCTTGAACCGGTCCTAATTGCATAGTTTTTCTGTGTCGTGAAATATATTACAAATGTAATTCAGAAATATTCTTCGGAACAAAAATTACTGTAAAGGTAAAGTAGTCAATTTAATATGGTTTAAGTGATAGATCTGCTGGTAAAAAGCACAGCATCGCAAAAGCAAATTTTATTCGCCATTTGGCTAAACTCCGATTATCCGGAAGCACTACATTGATATATCAGTCCAAAATTGATCATTAAAAACTATTTAGTACAGAGGAAGGGGAAATGTTAGTAAATTTAGTCTCAGGCATTGTACATTGGACCACTTTGGCATTCTGAAGAAAAACGTCTTCATGCCATAATAGCTAAAATATCAGTTTAAAATGTAGAGAAGTCTGAGAAAAAAATCAGCCATTGTTTGGAGACAGCAAATAATTTTCTCATAAATGGTCCAAGGTACATGCGCTTCCCCTACTTGCTGTAAAAATTGTTTCTTTTTTTTTTTCATAATACATGAGATCAAGATTAAATAAATGGATTGCTGTATTTTTCGCTTTAATTGCATGATGAAATGTTAGTAGGTCAGTCAGTGAAGTGCGATGTGACAATTTAAATGCTAAAACAGGCAAAGACATTCCGCAAGTTAACAGCAGAGATAAAAACTAAAATCAACGAAGAAACTTATCGCATTTGCTATTTACACAAAATTGATGAAAACTGTCCAGAAAAAGTTATTGAAACAAAAGCCCACCCGCAAAATGATTATCTCTCATATCCAGCATATACTCATTGTTTGTTAAAACAGAGTTATTTTACGTATCCATCTTTCCTACGCATCTTCTGTGGAAGCACCCTATATTCATAAGCTCGTATTCATTTAGGATCATATGTGGATTGCTTACAGTAATCAATACCTGTTGCTTGACATAAAAGAGATACTGACTACCTCGTGTAAAATACGATAAAAGTACTTTAATATGTGCAGACCTAGATCACAAACTCTCTTTATGCTAGTGCGATCTGTTAAAAACATAACTACACTGTGAGTTAGCAAATAGCATTTTATCACCTTTTTGTTATATTCCAATTTTCCTCTACTTCTTCGATACTTTTCGAACTATTAAGTTTTTTAGAAATTTAACAAACCAATTTTTGAGCTAAGCAATTTTTAAGCATAGTAAAGAAATGTGGGTGAATGTCTAAATTATGCATCTATTCAAGAATTGCTATATTAAACAATTGTTTTCTATTCACTTATTTCATCTCAGCTCTTGAGACTCTCCTTAAAATTTTTCTATGTGCGTGTAGCACCAATTATTCTTTACCTTCCTTTCATTTATTTTATTTTTTTGCATTTCTGCTACTCTAAGAACTCCGCCAACTTGGTAACACCCCAAGGCGGCAACAGCAACGCGACTTAACCACATTCTTCTGATACTCCGCCGACTAAGCGAGCAGGCTGCTGCTTTCAGGCAAAAACCACATCGTAAACTCAGCACGTAAATTATGTTCACCTATCGGCAGTGAATATTAATTGCATTAGTTACCAGCCAAACATTCCAGCGCTAGGCCGAACGCCAACACAACAACTGACCATATCCAATAGGTAGTGCGATAACCATGACCATGGATAGGTTGGCATACGTGGAAACATCGCCTCAATGCTGCATTTAATATCCATGCCGTAGACGCGTCGCAACACTGTTGTCGCTGAATCTGAATACATAAGCGCAGCATTTGATTTGCTATTGGGAAGCTTCCTGGATCTCTGCAGGAGAAAGCGTTACTTTTGCCGTTGCCATTATGAGCTTGACAGGTTGAACAGTTGTAGGTATTTGTTGATTCCGTGCTGCAATCAGCACCATTGATTGTCCGATAACTGCGTTGTTTTTAGAGGGAGTAATCATATGAAGAGCTTACTTAACGGTATGTTTCAGGGTGTTTCAAAAGTACCAGTCCTAATGCAGTTTCGAAATGAAATGTCGCTTTCGAACTAGTTAGATTCGAAGGAGCTTATTTGAACATACTCTCCTTACCCTTTTTAAGTTCGCTTTCAACTTATTCTTGTAGCCACTTTAGGAGCTACCACATATATTGGTGGTCCAAATTCAGGGTTACCAAGTCGTGTAGAAACAACTCGACGAGTCAAAACAAAGGAACGAGTATCTGACACTCGTTATTATATTTTGACTCGTCGCACGCTGGACGCTCAGATTCTTTCTGGAATTCATGACTTGCGCACGAAAATATTTAATAACTTCCCATCTAACAGAGACCCCACTTTTTATGAAATGGGTTTTGTAGATAAAAAATAAGGAACAAAATTTTATTTTTCTAAATGTATTCTAGTTGGGGAGACAGCATGTTAAAACTATTTAAACAATTAAATTGTTATTATTTTTCATTTGTTGACAGTATACAATTTTTTTTTAATTTACTGCAAAAGCTAACGTTATAGACTATTAAATAAAAAAAATTCGACATTGATCGGATCAGTACAACTGGAAACAATAGAATTAAAGTAGTAGAAGTAGAATGAGTAGTTTTGACAAAATCGAGCCAATTGTCGAAAATTCATATGTGGATATTTTCAAAAAAAAAAAAAAAACTTTTTCTAGCAAAATCCAAATATACGAATAAAATATAAAGTTCAAAATAGTGTGCGGTTTGTAAAAGAATGACCGATATGTTGATACAATATGGAAAATCAGGTAGCCCTGAATACATTGGAAACGAAATTTTGAATTTCGAGTTAATACCGAATCTTATTAGTCATCAAAAAATTTAAAAAGCTAATCATTTGACGCTACTTCACGAATTTTTTGACGAAAACCAATTGGCTACCTTCAGTTTAAAATTATCAGAGTTCATCGATTCAGTTATGAAAATCTGATGCCTAAAAAAGCCATATGCTTCCACTTAGCCAAATTGAGATTAATAAGGTCGCACCATGAACTTAAATTTCCACTGATTGTATTTGCATTCATTGCTTTTAATTGAAGACTTCCATGGTAAAACAGAACGTTGATTCCTCATCTAATAACATCAACCGAACGCAGTCAGAGAAGGTGGATTCTTAAGAAATGAAAAAAGTGCAGAAAAACAGGTTTTTTGGGGATAAATTGAAAACGATTTGAAGAAAAAAAAAATGCTTGGCATTTTTGGAATCTACGCCCCAAAATACATAATAAAAAGTACATATATGAGAAATAAGATCTTGTTATGTATAAACTAGTGTTATAAATTGTCGAAATGTATCGAAAATGTACTGAAAATGTTGAAAATTCGCCAAAGGTACTAAAAATGCGCCAAATTTACCTAATGTACTGAAAACTTGTTGAATATACTGAAGACGATTTTCCAGGACACAAATGTACCAAAATAAGTACATATAGTATGTACCAAAAATGTCATTACTGAGGTGGATACGTTGATGAGTCGCTGTCCATTTGTTTATTGCACAAATGCTGTATGAACCTATGGTTTCTGCTGTGGTTAATCATCCTTCGCTTAAGTTGTGTTGTATTCCGGTGTTCGGTTTGATTGTCGTTGCCGTTGCTGCCTGATGAATTGTTGTCGCTAATGATGTCGCCCTATCGCACTTTGACAAGGTGTGGTCGTTGTGGTTTGGTCCAAAGCATGGCGTATTCCTTTGTACGGTCACTTTAATGCACAAAAGTCCGACTTTCAGCCGAACCTCTTCCGTTTCGCTTTTTTTCACATCGACGAACGTTAAATACAAAAGGAGTTATTTGTTTTTGCCTAAGTTATTTTTGCAAAAATATTTGCAATGTGGCAACGACGAGTTTTGTTTTTCTCTCGATATTGATTTAGAGTGTTTGCCATATTTGCAATCCCTTATGTGTATTGTTTAAAGCTATATTCATCGTCTGGGAATTAATACAGAGAAATCGGCCAAAAAAAGAAAAATAATGTGAAAAGTAGAAGAACTAAAACCGATTTTAATAAGTTCTAATAACTCACCTAGAAATGTTCAGAGCATCACTTGAATTGGTACCAAAGTGAAAAAAAGCTAATTTTATTTAAGTTTACCCATGCATTCTAGTTCGTTATCACTTTTCAAATGAAAAAAAAAAAAAATATTTCACAAAGAAAATATTATGCTTGAAATTGTACATTGAAAATTTTGATTTCAATGAAAAAAATAAAAAAAATTCACAAAATATTTTGGAAAACTAGTGAAAAATCGTTGCAATAAATTGTTTTGCGATATGAAACAATTGCAGTTGTAACATAAAGCAAAACATTTAATTCATTTCCGTTGACCAAAAAGCTTAAAAATACTTTTATGTAATATTCAAAAAAAAGCTGATCTTGGCTCTATCCCTGTTCTTCGTCTTTATTCAACTTAATTTCAATGTCAAATAAAACATTTACTAGGATTGTATCGTGTTAAACATGAATTTAAGTGATCAGTCCTCCCAAAATGCAACTTGAAACATTGAACACATTGTCAAAAAATAACACCAAGACAAAGGAAGAATGTGGTTTAGTTACCTGAAAACAAAATTCACCATCATAACAAAAAACCAGCACCGTCTTCCTGGGTGGTCCAATAATTTGATAGACTAATCAACAAGTTACGATGAATGAAGGCATCGGGATATGCAGCTCTTATTTCTTAAGATAAAACGAAGATAATTGAGGTGGACCAGGAGCGCTAAGTGAGTGCAGAGTGCTATAAAAATAACAAAAGCCACACAAGCAACCGCCCGAATGCGACTGCTATGAATTTTATTAGAAGGAACAACATCTAAATGTTATGCGGGTTGGTAAGCATCACAGTTAGAGCGACATGTGTGGTCTTTATTCTTTAAATAAAAAATTAGTTTTACATTCAATAATCCCCACCTTCTTATTTCAGTGTCATTCAGACCTTTCGTTAGACCTACCAATTAATTTGTGTAAATAGCTAATTTTTGATTACCACTGTGTGTTTTGAAATCAATTTCTATACAAAGCAAAAAATTATTTGTGGCGCTGAGTCTGCACACATGGGGAAATCCACGCAACCTTTGACTTTTTTGATACTCGGTTGTCTACGCATTAAAAACGAATTAAAAGCATGTACCAAGTCTGTAGATCTTTATTTCGCCTACATGACTATCCGATCTGATTATATGCATAAGGACGACAGTTGATAAAACGTTTCTGGAAAGCTTTAAAAAATGAAAAATTTACACTTTTTATGCGACACTCTGCAAATAATTTTTTTATTTTTCTACATAGATAATTTTTTGACGCGTGAATGAATCGTTCTGAAATTGTAATGAGACTTTACTTTTTGCAATGAAAATTCAATTCATAAGCGTTAAGTCAGTGTGCCATTCAATGATTCATAATGATTAGCACTCAAAGTAGCTATACTCGATTTTGTGCAATCAGCAAATTTCGCAGTTTTTTATGTGTAGTTTTTTGAGGCAATTACATATTGAAATTTAGGTTGGACAAAATGATTCCACATGAGTGAAAAAATTAATCTGTCGTTTTAAAATTGATGTGCCATCCCAAATATTGAAACTGAACTTCAGACTCTGAAGCTGAGTGTTACGCATGCGCATATGAGCTCTTCGCCTGAATGCATAAAAATTTGCAAAAAACAAGCACAAACGATATTAATTTGTGTAAATAAACATAAAACTGTCAAGATGCAAAAACGGCCACGCATACGCAGGAATAAAAATTATTTTTCGTTTTTTATCTCTACCAAAGCAACTCACTTTATTTTTCCAACCAAACTGTGGAGTCGCTTTGTCTAGGGTGTCGTTGCTGTCATCATTTTGGAGTACATTACTACAGTTGACACCTAGATGCCGGTGCCTGTTTGGAAGCGTGATATTGCGCCTGCGTCAGCACTCGCACAAAATATGGCGCTGCTATCCGGTTTCATCAGCAACCTTGTCGTCAGCTTGTGATAGAAAAAGCTTTTAGGCTGTCTGATTGCAAATAACCAAGATCCAAGTGCGTCTCCACTGTTAAGTGGCCAACTGCCCGGCTGCCGCAACGTAAATCAGCAGATTTAATTAAATTGACATTAGCTGTTGAAGATTAGGGTCATAAATGTTGAAGATGGTAAATGAAATGCACAACTTCTTGTTCGACAAACATGAACTGCATTTTTGACGCGCATCTACACTGAGAAAAAGTAAATCAATAGAGTGCAATTGCTTAAAAAAATTTTTCTTTCGAAAAAAATCCATGCGCCTTCCTAGTAAAAAGTTCGCACACATGTTATCGAGAAAACTGTTTTCATCGATTACTACCTCGGTTACGTATGGCATTGATTTAGCAGAGGCATTTCATTGGGGCCAATTGATTACACTGTCATTATATTCAGGAGCTGGTATGTATGTATCGATGTATTTTATTAAAGTTTATATAACCAATTTGAAAAATATTATTATTAAAGATTTCTTATTATATGTGCATAAGTGTCTCCAATTGAAAATTTTAGATTACCGTAATGCCAGAGTTGAAATACCGTGTTTTGAAATAAAATACGGTGCATCAGTTTAAAAAATTACGGTGTAAATTACCGTGTTATTATACACAGGTCAGAATGTTTGTACAGGAAAAAAAAAGAATATTATATATATATAACGTTAAACCTTTTAATTAATTTTCATAAAAATCACTATCTCAACAAGAAGAAGAAAAACTAGTTTTGTGACTAGTTGTCAACATAAAAAAATATAATGCCGTACTTTAATGTTTGTATTTTCATTCTGTTTTTATGTAATTTATTGTAATTTTATCTTGGTTTTAACAATTACTTAAATGTAAACCTTAACGAATTGTTTTTTATAAAAGTTACGCCTGAAGAGCCCTAAAACCAATTGGCAAAACGTGAGGAAAAAATTAAATAAATTTGTTTTATTTACATTTGAAAATTATTTACTAAAAAATTGGTCCCAAATCGAGTTTTAAGGTTCAAAATTCATTAGAGAGCGCAAATCTTGTCGAAAATAAACAATTTTTTTTATAAGAGAGCTAACTAAGATGTCAATAAATCATCGGAGCCCAAATTTTGAAAATTTTTTGTATACATCAAATAAATATTTTATTCTATTCAACTTTTCGAAAATTGAAAAACTAAACAATGAGACCAATTAAAAGTCAGTCCGTCAAATATAACCCTATTGTAATTCTAATGAAAAATTTTTTTTATTCCCAGAAAATTTAATTTTTTAAACAAAACTGTATTAATTATGGCTTAGAGAAAAGCACAATTGCTTTTGAGCAATTGTGCAATCTGAATTTCCAAATTATTATAATAACGAGAAAAAACACAATTGAAAAGTATGATAAAAAATTTGAAACTGAAGTCAAATAAAATTCCTTTTTACTTAAAATTAAACGTATGAGCATAATTTTTTTCTTATTAATATTTTATTATAAAAAAGTACTGAATCTTTATTATTATACATATATTAGCCGTGTTTTTTTTACCCGCTTAAAAAAATTTTTGTATGAGGAATTAGTCGGCGATAGGTATCGCCGACTAAATTAACTGTCATTCTCATTCATAAAAATAATTTTAGCGGGTAACGGCGTCAAAAAATCACGGTTATTATAACTATATATTAATCAGAATATATACATTTGTGGTGAGAGTTTTAAGCTGCAAAACAGCGATTCGGTAAACGCAATAAAAACTAAAAAAAGCCGCTCGGTGAAATACGACACGGTAATAGATTACGGTGTATCTACGGTAATTACCGTGTCATTGAAGACACTGATACCAATTGTTATTTAACTATAAATGAGAAAAAATCCTCTTTCATCCTTTCATAAAAATGAGTACAATAGCAACCCTCAATGAATAAAATCTCGTCCATACGCGATCGCAATATTGTTGATATAACGGACATCTCCATATACGAAATTAATTGGTAATTCGCTAATAAGGCTTTTTGGCCTGTACGCGAAAAATCTTGAAGCGGGTCAGTCTATTTCTATGTATATTACACATTGCACAACAAGAGAGCAATAAAAACCGTGCCAATGCCGATTTAAATTTTAACTACACGCGCATGCGCCATCGATGATGCTTCACTGCGCGCTGTTTATTGCAAAAAATGCATTCCAATTCGAGATCGTAAGGCGCTAGTCGTAATTCGTAATATTTAATGATAACATACGGAATGGCATTCAGTAATTCTGTTGACCGAGTTAACAAAAGCAGTTGTTTCAGCATTTCTAGCAAATTTCATTCATTCGGGGTTGCAATTGTCGATTTGCCACGGCGAATAGATTCGATATAATTGATAACTTTTGAATTGATATTCGTTTGAAGTGGGTGAGCAGCATGGTGGCATGCGGTGGGTCACTGTTAATCACCAACTTGTTAATAAAGTGTGTGTGTAGTTGTAAAGAGAAATCACATGTAAAATGCATGCGCGCTTTTACCAGAAGACCGCAGCGGCTGTTGCCGATTTTATGAAACGAGAGAACATAAAAAAGAGCTAATGCACTAAGGTTTTTAGTTTTTTCAAATCTCTCAAGGAAATTAAAATTTTATTTTAAAGTCCATGTCAACTACATATTTGCGTTTGAGGAGAAATTGATTTATGACTTTTTTTTCACATATGTACTAGCAAACCTCAATTGAGAACTTTTCGCACTTTGTGTTGGCAATGGGTATAATCTAAGCAACGACAACCACTCTTGCGACTGTTTTTTCTTTTTCTTTAATGCATTTAACCAAGTGGTCTTGCACTTCAACTGAACGCAACAGTCATAATTCATTTTTGACAAACTTTTACAGCACTCATAATAAGGAAAAATATCAAGATCGTTATAACTGCCAACAATTGTTGTTGAATGATCATACCGATTACGGCCCACACACACATTCACTCGTAACTACGAACGCACACTTTTGGCAAAGGCGGCTAAATAGACCAGCTAGCCAGTTAACAGAGATTCAGTTCAAAGAATGAACGCATTGAAGCCTGAGCTATTTACATTAGATTAGAATTATTACTATGGCAAACATTGAAATGCTATTAGGCGAATTGTAACTAAAACGATCTCGCTGGGCGGGCTGCATCTGTCTTCAAGTTAATACATCAGTTTAATGTCAAGCATAAGGAGGAAGGGCATGAGGAAAAATAAACTACACTTTGAAAGGATGGAACTCAACTTAACTGATTTTCAGAATATTTCAATGTCTTGTAGGGATAAAAATTATATTGCTAAAACCCCTCAGATCGATGTTATTATATTCGGTTGTACATAACTTTATTTTAATGCTTAACGCTCTATGCTTTATAAAAATAATGTCATGAACGTTTGAAAATTTATATGTACTCAACACCATTCTGACTCTTCGGGTGGGAACATCTCTTTCTGACACCTTCCGTATATGAAGCAACCTGTAAAAGTGGACAATAAAAGCAAACAAACAAACCCTTATTGTATCAAACAATCCAAAACTTAAAATGATAAGTTAAGCTGTTAAAAATCTGAGCTCATTGATTTGGTAAATTCAAGATAACTATTTTCGAACATATGAAAATTTCCTTACCCTAAGTTAAGAAAAAAGTCTTTTTCACCCTATTCTGGTACATAACAGAGATGCATATGTAATCCAAATCGGCTTTTCTAATTCTACAGTATCGTTGCAATTGACAGTTGTTAGTTTTATGTAGCGTGCGCGCTATCACTTTGATCAACTTTATATCAGTTTATCCTCTCGGACTTAGGATCATACAAAACTATGATTTATTTGATAGCATTTAAGATTTCATTACACGGTCTGAAGTTTTTTCACTTTCATTCCAAATATTGCATTTCTATACAAATTATTTTTTATGACTTGAAATTCCAAAAATTGTGATGACAGAAATCTTTAACCTACGGTTTCTAGTTTCTGCAACACCTGCATAAATATTCAGCGTGTGATAGCAAGGACTGCGTAAATGACAGTCAAATTAAGACGTCATCATCTAACTTATGTATGGATTAGTACTCGACACTCTTCCTTACGTTCGCCACTTTGTGAAAACTCGCGCGTGCGTGTTTAAATTAGATGCCGCCGTATTTATTTGCTCGTCATTTACTCATTTCATGTCATCCCACTCTCAAAAATTTATGGAAGTGTTGCTGAAGAATTGTTCTTTTGAGTCATGTAAATATTATTTTAAAAAATTGTGTAGAATTTTATGTCTGTTTCAAATAAATATTTAATTGCTCTGTATCAAATATAATTTGCTATATTGTATCGAATATTTTTCTCAGTCCATGTTTTCATAAATATACAATGGACATACTTATGAACTTGGATAATCTCGAAATCAATAAATAAAAAATAGTAGAAGAGATGCATTATTTTGCTTTTAAACTAAGCCCAGCATATGGTAAAAAACTCTAACCCTTATAGTAGAGGAGTCCACGATGCTAAATGTGGATTTACTCGAGCGTCGCGGTGACCTATTGAATTTTGAAGATTAGATGGCAGGAAGAAAAAAAGGTATTATAATGTTTAACCTTTCGCCGGTGGGGGAAGTCACTACAGGCTTTCAAAAGTGAAAAAAAAACATGCACATGGACATACTCGAGCGCGTCAGATATTGATAGTGTATATGCTGGGGCATGTCTCTGATGACGGAGGTACATTAATTTGCCGGTTTGGATGATGGGGGTGGCCGTTTGAAATACGACAGATTATATTTTTTCCATTATCCTTGAATTGAATTTCCTGCAAAATAAATTAAAATTTGACCGTACTCGAGAATGTCCAGGTTATGTTTTTTTTATAAGTTTGTGATCCTTCCACTCCCTTACGTCACGCTCAAATCGTCAGATTATTGATTATTTGTTTACATATTTATTTTACTTAGTTCAGTACATAACATAATATAAATAATATAAAAATAATTATATGTGAGAATTATTATTAACATAAATACGACAGCACTGTTTTTAAGAGATCTGGCATCATTGCCAGTTAAATTCCGAAAGACGACCGACGAAGACGTGGCATTGTAAATTATACTTTTATATTTAAATTTTAATCATATTTTTCATTAAATTAATAATACTTGAATTACATATTAATAAACAGTAATGAATCTCATACATAAAAAATCTTTAATAGCCATATTTGACATAAAATAGTTAACATTTTTTGGGGTATTTTACATCCCACCTCATTGGCCGTGTTGCGTTTCCGAACCTCATTGACGACGAGTTATTTGCAGAAAAATATCGCAATAGCACTTCCCCTTCGTGGTATACAATTTCGAATCCCTCCAGTTTGACGGACGCATCGGACCATTTGACTTCACCGGTTTAGATTTAGAAATTACCAATATATAGAAGCAAATTACAAACCGTTATAAGACTGCGGGCTTTTACAGTTGCAAATTTAAAAACGATAGAAATCTTACACCAACTTACTGATTTACCTCCACTAACCAACTACAGTAACGCTAACAGCAGCAACAGGTTAAGAACAACAGCAATTGCTGCCATTGTGCTGCGACAATTTGCATACAGTAACAATTTGCGTAGCATTGACACAAAAAACAAACCAACAACAACAAAGTAATTTCTATGACAATTGACAATCTCAGCAACAGAAATAGCAAAAAACAACAACAAATACAAGAAACAATGAAAAATATAAGTTTATGAGAAGCAACAACAAAAACAACAAAATGGAAATTTTCAATTGACAACATGCGGCGAAACATGGTCAAGTTCAGTAGAAAGAACGTGGAACACTGCACAGCAACAACAAGACACCAGTGTTGCTAAAATAAAAATCACAAACAATGCAGGCTGCAGCAGCACCAGCAATATCAGCAGGTTGCGCTTTTGTGTTGCTGCTGCTCCCGCTGCTGTAGCGAAAATTGTCGTACTTGTAATTTCTTTTATTCTCGCTTCATTTCAAAGATTCTGGCCAACAGATTATGTCAATTGAGCAAACAGAAAACCAGAATTAAACCAATTCCTTGCTGCAAAATTTGGTACCTACACACAATGCGAGACAGCAGCAACCGAAAAAACAGCAACTTTTTGCTCCTGCAGTTGTTGTTGGGTGCTGCTACAATGTGATCTGTGATATGTGCGGACGACTGATGATGACCATCGGAATGATGCATTCGCACAACCATGCGTTTTGACGTCAAGTCTATGCCAATATGCTTGCCACTGCTCATCCATTAATGCTGATGATGAAGATGGTGGCGGAGGTGGCATTGCACAGTGGTTGAAAAATATGCGGCGTAGCTATCAAGTTCACCACAAGGATTGATATACTTTGTAAGGTATCCAATTCTAACCACTGTACGTTCGTGGACTTAGGTGATCCCATCCTACAAACAGAACGTAATGCACAGTCAAAGAAGCCTTAGGAAAAGCATTGTGGAAACTTGAGAACGATCAACCGCAGCAGCAGCAGCTCAAAATGATCGATCATCATCTACAGCGGCAGTGCAGCAACTTTAGTTGGTGTGCATTGCGTTTCATGGTAGTGAGCGATTTTTGTCATTTTCCTTATTGCAGCAGAACATGGATGTTGTTGTAAAGTTACAATATAAACGCCATTTCATCTTTTGCTCTTTTAAACTCATTCTCTGCCTCTCTCTCTCTCTCTATGTGATTAACATGTGTAGATCAAGACATATACTGACAGCTCAATACGCAATGAGACAGTCGAGCTGGGAGTTTTTATTTGACTGAAGATCGATGAAACGATTTATTGTTGACTGCTTAAGCAACAAAGCACACACACACATTGTTCTGGCAGCAATGCGGAAGCATAGCCGTAGTAATGAGTTTTCGACCTGGTTACTAGTCGGACCGCTAAGTAATATTGAACCGATTGTTTGGAATGAAATGAAAAAGTAATGTGGACACAAAGCAAGGCCAGAGAGCAAATCTAGCTAAAATCAATATTGTCAAAAAATACATAATTTCGGAAGACGCTATAAAGTGAGAATCCAGCAACAATTTAAACCATGTCAATGTAAAACTCTAAGATGGCTAACTTTTTTGAATCATATAAAATTTTTTGTAAATTGACTTTACTGTGAAATAACTCATAAAGGCAATAAAAGAGCGATTCGAATGAGACAAAAAATGGAAGTGTTTTTCATGGCCATTTATAGAAAAGCATAAGTCAGCGAAACCTACCAATATTTTTTAACGCAATTAATTTTAAAATGTTATGGAATAATACCACTTTTTATTAAATTTCGTATAATTGGAAAAAATTTTTTTTCTCTTTACAACTTTGAAAAAAAAAATTAAGCGATTATGTTGTGTTTTACACTAACGATTGCGGATGGGACAAACTTCAAACAGCTCTAAAAATTTTTAATTTTATTTCTTTTGCACTCATTGTTTCTTTTTTTTAATTGTATTCATAAATCTCTGTTTAAACAAAAATTTTGGCACATTTGCTGCTGTTCTTCACCACGAAATTAGAACAAATGATGTTTTTTGATCGCGGACGGGACATTAGAACATGAACTAAAGTAAATTAAAAATTTACAGTTAACAGAGATTGGTTTGATATCTTTGCATTTTTTTTAGCTAGTTGTTGTTAGGAGAGAGATTTTGCGGAACGACTTTCATCATGTATCATCTCTTTTAAATATTTAAATATTTAAAACAGAATACTATTCAAAATTACAAAAAAAGAGAAACTGTATTTGTACAATTTTGAAGTCGGTTTGCTCACCGTTTTGAATGAATTCAAGTGTAAATTGTTTGAATTAATAAAATTTGAATAATTTTCTTAGATAATATTAGATAATAACGTTTTTTTAATAACTTTTAATTTTTTTGTCATGGTGTACCTTTCGGTGGAAATGCCCATGTACCTACATATATCGTTATCTAGAAAATTTTTATTTCGGTTGGGCTATAGATTATAAGGGACTCAGCCCCCTTGCTACGTCCATGTGTAGCACCGATCATAAATAATTGCTGCTGTTTCTCTGTTTTTATAGAAAAAACTGCATATGCATTGTGAAAGTCGGCCAGGAAGCGGTGATCTTGCCAAATTGATCTCGTCAATGCTTCAATGGGAATTCATACAAGTGTTGTTGTTGTTCTTGTTACTATTAAGTCCACCAATCAATGCTAGTTTGCTATTGAATTGCTGCTTTGTTGCTGCTCAAAGCATTCATTATGCTGCGTAGTAGTAATTTTTACTTCTTCTTAACGATCTTGTTGAATGCACCATTGTAGCTGTTCCTTTGTTATTGCATTGATCATTCAGTGCTAATGAAAATTGTCTCTATCATTGGCTATAGACGGGAAGCTTTAATTATCCACAGGAAATGGGTTTTAAAAGTAGGTGAGAAGTAAAATTTATACAACTGGTATAGTTGCATTAGAAACCAGAAAACATATCTGTCATTGACTAATTTAATAAATATATAAGTATAATGGAAAATGTTTGAGCATAATGCTAACAAAATCCCCTTTACGTAAATTTCTCTTGTCCATCTGAGATCGTAACCTTTACCACCGTTTGTCTATAAAACAGTTACATTATGACACTATTCTGATTTACCTTCGCTCAACTTAGATTATGATGCGTTATAAATCGTGCCTGGCTATTGATATGTCTGGCCGTTTGCATTTAAAAAAAGTCAGATATAAAGAATTTGTAATAAAGAAATTTAATTATTTTCAAGGTTTACATGCGACTTGATTGCTCTGCGGTTAAACGCACAATTGCCTCTTTTGTGTGGAGCATGAAAATATTTTGATACCTAAACAATGCGACCGATCCTCGTAACACGGAGCCATGACGATGAATTGTTACATGAACATTTAAAGAAAAAATACGAGCCCATGAAAATAAAATGATGTCATTGCAGTGATATGCACGTGCATTTGATCTTTGTTAAATTTGATAAGATTTCTATGTGTGGTTGATAGAAAACTCTATACACAAAAGAAAAACAGTATTCTACCTACCTGCTGGCTCCTCAATAAGCCCGCACACACTTTTTTATTAATGAACGTTGAATATATGCAAAGATCATTAAAACGTGACATTTCGAAAAGGTAGCTATGTAGCTGGTGAACGATATCACAAGCCAATGATCAAAAGCTCGCGTGATCGATATTTAACGACGCAGACTGAAGGGTTCTGTCGTTTTGCCATCAGAATTTTGAATTTCCATTTAATCATTGATAGTGACAAAAATTAATTGTTTTAAGGCAGGCACGCACGCACACTCTTGAGCGGCAGCGTTTTTTGGATGTGGCTTAAAAGAAAATTACGTAGGTATCTGACGTAAAATGTTGGGTTTCAAGCATCAAGCATGTTGATGCGTTGACATAAATCAAACTGTTCATTATCTGTGGGATTCCAATTGAGTGGACAATTGTTACATACATCAGAAAAAATAAGTGTGTAGACTTTGCGTTTATTCTTGGTTATTGTTTTGGACTAATTGATTTGAATGTGCTGAAATAAATAAATGGTGGTTCACTCCAATCGTCTTCAGATGGTAGTTCAATGGACATTATTTTCAGTCTGTTAAGATATTGTAAAGTCTGGTTATGTTCCACTAAAGAGACCATCAGCCACTTCTTATCCAGAGATATTTACATGTCTTGACTTGCAGATTAGTACATTGTGATAATTTTCGCAGTTTACTCCTTTTTACCAGGACCAGTTCCAATGTAACAACGTGCTTATAAAGTGTCGTTGGAGCTGTCCTGGCATCGTATAAAATCTTAATATGTTAATAAAAATCTTGTGTCACGGTGTTTGTCCCAAGTAAACTCTGGAAGTATTCCACCAATAGCTTAGGACATACGATAGTTTTTATTTCGATTAAGGGCATATTTAGGGTGGCCCTCATACAAAAATATTTTAAAAATATCATTTTCGGCTATAAAACTTTTGTTTAAGGTACATATTTAGGGTGGCCCTTACACAAACATATTTTTAAAATAGCATTATCACTAAGACCATTTAATTGATTTATTTGGAATTAACACGCCTTATCTTTTACATTAAGAGTCATAGGTTAGGCAACAAAACTTTTGCTTAGGGTGCATATTTTGGTCGCCCTCATATAGCTACTATTTTTAAAATATCATTTTCACAAAGACCGGTCAAGCGATTCACATGGAATTAACACCACGTAGCTTTTATAAAAAAAGGCATTGCTAAGGCTGCGAAACTTTTATTTAGGGTGACCCTCATACAAAAATATTTTTAAAATATCATTTTCGAAGACCGGTCAATCGATTCACTTGGAATTTACACCACGTGGCTTTTATATTAAGAGGCATAGCTTAGGCTACAAAACTTTTGCTTAGTGTGCATAATTAGGGTGGCCCTCATACATTATATATTTTTAAAAAAGCATTTTCACAAAGACGACGATTAATTTGGAATTTTCACCACGTAGCTATTATATTCAGAGGTATAGCTTTTTTCAATATGTGTATCAATTCCCTTTAACTTGGCAATGTTTACTTCAAAAATGTTACTAAATTTGCGATATCTCTTATAGTTTTCAAGTTATTAGAGAAAAACCAAAAAGGGTGGTCATTAACAGTTGTAATAGCGCTAATAGTCTTGAAATTAGCCAAAAAAAAATTTTTGGGTTGAAACAACAAAAAAATCTTTCAATCAGCACTAGCTTTTTATGTTTTTCAAATTCCTGTTCTTTTTGTCTCTCTATCTCTCTGATTCCTTTTTTTTTTCATCGAAATGTCAACATTGTCGGCGGCTACAGCGAAAACAGGTGTCGTAATTCTATAAAGTGCGTCTTCCTCTTCAAGCGGCTGAAGCCCCTTTTCGCCTTCATAGAACATGTCAGCACGTTGCTCATGTCAATTGTATTGATGACATCGAGCGACAACATCAACGATACTCGCACTCGTAAGTTGTTGGTGCTGCTGCCGCAAGACTGAACCCATCAATTCTTGCAGTGTTGCCATGCTGTATCTTTTATGTAGTGTACTGCAACGACAATAATAAAAATTCTCGTCGTCAACATGGCATTGGCATGGAATATTAAGTAACGTGTGGACTGTGCAAATATATTTATACGCACACATTGGCCAAATGACAGTGATGAGTGTTTTGTAGGAGGTACTTGGGAAATAGAAAATCATATTTATATATAAGATACGTTAGGAGAGTGAAAGTCTGATAGTTCTTAATAATGTTGAACAGTTTACAACGTTTTACTATAACCTAAAACCCACAACTATACAGGAAAGATGTTTATGAGTTTCTAAACTAAAATTATATATTTCAAATTGGCCTTAGAGACCTGATATGTTTGAAAAGCTTCACTTAAACAAAAATTCGAATGTTTTTGATTCAGTTTTTCTTTTATTGAATAACATTGATACTGTGTATTTGAAAAAGGAAAATACTTCTTATGGTAATATAAAAATAGCAAAGTTCAAGTGCTGAACTGTAAGATATGTCGACTTGTATTCAAACAGCAAAGTTTTGTATGCCTATGCAAATATTTTAAGCGTCAGTACATTTTCTTTTTGCTCATCCTTTTTCCAAAGTTCCAATGCATATAAACTAGCAGCAACAGCCCATTTTAGCCAAGAAGTGAAATAAACAGCACCAACAACCCGAAAGCCAATTTATTAAACCTTGAGTTATGTCCACAAAAATAAATCGCTGCCTTCAGTTTGCGAAGCGTACTGCAGCTGCTTACAAGAACAAAAATCTGAGACTATGAAAGCAATGTCTTCAGTGGGAAGACCGCTTTCTCTTCTCGCCACTTTGCTGGTACTTCGTCTTCTAATAATGCAAATTTTATAGCAGATTCACGTAAAAACGCGTTCACAAGCATAAATCTCAGTGAAAAGTGTTTGTTTTTCACACGACGACACTAACAGCAGCAGCATCACCAGTGGGCCATGTAGTAGCAGCAAGGATATGCATATGCTCGCAAACGCGCACACACACAAATGTGTATGCCAACTTCAACTGAATTGTCGCAAGCGATTCATCGTCGCATGTAACAAGTAACGTGCTCGCGCTTCCTTGACTTTATCGCTACGCTTTGCGCGTGTTGCCACCATTTTTGGGCGCTAACAAAGCGTTTAGCAAGTGACAGGAAGTAAGGTTATGTTTATGTTATACGCTCCGTGCAAGTGCAAGTGCATCCGTGTTGTTGCTTTTTAGACGGACAAGCGTTGCTGCTTCAGAGTCCAAGCAGTTGGTGGTGTAATGCAAACCATTGGTGCAATGAAACAGCAGTAAGTAAAATGGTACCCACAGCACAGACGCAACTAATGTAGTAGGACCAGCTTTTCGTATTTGAAATTTTATGCTGTTACGTTTTTCATGCGCGTGTAACAAATGTGACACCAATGAAGGTCTCTATCGAGGTGCAATATTTTGCTTTATTTCCACCTTTGTGGTACACTCTAAAAATAATTATTGTTCACAGAACTTTAGTTTTGTAAAGGAACTTAAAAACAATACATTATGCTATTCAAAGCGCGAATGTGATGCAATAAGTACAATTGCCCTGAAAATGCCATCAATGGTGATGTGTGGCTAAGCATATAGGCAGCATTAAGTCGTAACGGCCGAGTTCGCTTCGAAAATGTCCAAAAGTAGCAGATCTGTCGTTTCAAGACAAGTTGAAGCAGCGGATCTTAAAGACTTTGGTATTTCGAAGCAGGTTTACCCTTGCAATCTTGTTTCTAATGATGTAATTTGACCATCATGTTAGGCCTCTGTAGAAAAGTCTAGGCAGCAAAACTTTTGTTTTCAGCCAGTTGATGATGTGCAATACCGACAATTCACATTTTGCAGTGTTTCTTAACCTTTTGGCATTATAAAAAGGTCTTTTTGTATCCGTTCATAGCCTTCTTCCTTTGTTTGTTCAAATTTTCTGCCTCGAAGTTCGGTTTGCATGGCTTCGTATCTATCCCGCCACAGCGTAACAAATCTATTTTATATGTGTTGGTAATTTTATGTAGCTTTTAAATCACTGCTAGATAAAAACCAAAATTTTTATGGATATATGTGAAAATTCGATTGTAGTGACCTTTGACGTTCAATAATAATAATTAAAAGCGCAGTGTAATCGTTTTCTGACTTCGACTGGCTCGGAAGAAATGAATAATGTCTGAATATTTTATATTTTCGTATGCTTGTCTGGATGTGTTATGGATTAAGGTACTATTTTATTTAATATTTGGATAAATTTTTTTTAGTGACACCTGAATTCTTGTTCAAAACTTCCTCGTTTCGGCACAGAGCCAACTTTTTCATTTTATTACAATATCCTCTAAATGTTGTCGTTGTTGATATCACTTTATCTATTGCATGCTTAGCGTATTTTGCTTTAAAAGGTACTCGTACTATTTCCTCCTCTCTGTCTCACTTGGATCCACTTCATCCTACAGTTGCTTTTTCGTTTTCACTCACTTTGTTACAAAGTATTTCACCTTTTTCCAATCAACAATGTGCAATATTTTCTGTGCTCATCCAAGCTATGCGTTGTTCGATTATATATGCAGCAGCAACAAGAAACACTCGGTACGCTGAGTTGACATTTTGAGGCGCAACATGCAAATAATTAATCGCATTATAAGATGTTCTCACGAAATCTCGCGCAACATCTTCTATCGATGTAATAATTCTCTCCTTGATGACAAGACAGCAATAGCACCACCTATCAGTGAATGCGTTGATGATGATGACGTTGATTACGTTTATGATGACAACAAATGCTTCATCGCAAATGCATCACTGTAATAGTATAGTAACCGTACAGATCAGTGCTAAATAACTCACAAGGAAAATTTTAAAGTGCAACAATTAGGACCAGTTTCTGATATTCTTAACCTCTACAAGCGATTTAAGATATGGCGACGTTATTAAAGAAAAATAGAGTGAACTTCATGATGTTTCATTATATTAGTACAGAAATGTATCAAAGAGTGGCTTAATCTTTTGGGAAATGCCCCAATGCTGTCCCGGCAGACGTTGTTTTAGGTAGGTGTTCCATATGTTGTATGAACTCATGCGAAACAGCCTATTTTTCCAGTGAAACTCAATACTAGTTTTATATATATGAGATAAAGTGTCGAATTCAACCAAGGGAAAATAATTGATGACTTCCCTAATTCGAATGAGTAAGAAGCTTGAAATGTTCTGGAACAAGCAAAACCGCAACTTAGAGGGTCTATCTAGGGGTCCATATCCACTGCAAAATATTTTGACTTACATATGATTAAACCACTCTTCTGAGGAATCAGAGGTTTTGACACACTCCAAAATGTTTTGACTTCCAAAGTTAGGTTCTTTTCTCCTTTTTTAATCCTATTATTTAATTCTAATACATATTCTAAATAAAAAACTACCCTCCTGGGTCCAGACCCAGGGTACGGCTATTAAGAAAGTCATGATATGTTCGTAAATGTAAATTTTCGAACATGTCTGTAAAAAGGGGATAGAATAATCACTCAAAGAGTGTGTAATTTTACTCACTCTCCACTAAACAAAAACCAATATTCTCTTGTGTTCAGAAAAGTTGACAATTTCTGTTCCATTACTAATAGTTTTACTGGGGTAAAATAAGGACATTGCAGCTGCCCAGCTGTAAATTTTGCAAATTTTTGTGTGACTTTACCTGAATGTGTTTCTAGCAACATAGTCACGGAGCCCGTTCACAAAATACCACAGCAGTGTTACATAACTCAGAAGACGGGAGGTGTTAATGCAAATTTTCTTTCTTCAATATGCTAATGAAGGTGTTGCCAGATCGTGAAATTGTAATGCAAGCGTTAGAAAATTTGAATTTGTGTTAGATTGTGCAGCAATTACAACGATTCGTGATTTCTATTTTGTGTAAGATGACGATTTTACAACAAACTGCAAAGGTTTTTAAAGAAACTTAAATTTTTGTTTTGGTTCAAAAGCCTTCTGAAGCATCACACACAATGGTCCTTCAAAATACACAAAAAAAAAAGAAATGCAAACCTTAAGACACATGTCAAAGTCACTTGATTTATTAACTCGAGCGAAATTAGGCAACATGATTTTTTCCTCACTTTAACTGCAAAAGTACAACATGTTGCCGGCATTGCGCGTGAATACTGCTGCAGTAATTGCTGACTGAATTCAATAAAAAACGGGTGAAAATAAAATGTAGAACGCTGTGTCAATGCCGTCCAATGAATGCAACGTATCTTCGGGTGCAGTTCGAAATTGGCAGCACCAAAGCTGAGATTGCATTAACGCGAGACCAAATTCCACTCATTGCTGCATTAAAAAATGAAAGCAGCAGCCGGTAGGGATGCGAAAATATGGCAAAACGCGACTTGAAGAATTTTGGGAATCGAATAAAAGAGAAAAAGCTGCATCGGCATGTGCAACTTTTTTTCATATGAATCCCAAATTGCATAATTGAAGAATCTCGTTAGGACGCTCTTGAATCTTGGGACCTTCAACTCAATGGGACACTTAAATATGTAGCTGTCGACCAGTGGTATTTAATATGTTTTTATGAACTAGTGATTTTAATTAATTGAAAAACTGTGCTAAGTAAAATTGTGCTTCAAAAATAGGGTAAAGCATGCAAAGAAACGTTTTTGGCTAAGACTGGTTAAATATTTTTTTTGAGTACTAGGCGAAATAACTTGATCATAAAAAATTTAATAATATTTTTTCTTTCTTGTATGCAATTAATGATTCTAGTATTAAACATTGTCATAACTGCTCCTGTAATATTTCAAAACCATATATAGTTTATTTGATTTAATGTTAAGAAGTAAAAATCGATGAGAGTATCTCTGCGTCTATTTTTAATTCTTAATGATGGCAGTTCAAAAAGGTCGAAATAAGTTTTTGTGCGATATTTTTCAAAGGTATGCCTTAAAGCGCAAAAACTCATAGTTTCTTGGCCGCAAGGTCTATGATCGTAGGGGGATAGATTCTACCATTGCCTACGGTCTTGAATTTGTAAGATTACTCGCACTCAAATAAAGTTTTTATAACCCAATTCATTAAAAATTATTATCGTAGAGAACTCTGTTTGATTATTGCCTCTTACACTTAATTTATTTAGCCATAGTTTATTCAATGAAAGCAGTATCTCAGTGGATGTTGCTCGGCTCGGAAAGTTTAAGTCTCAGGAAAACTATTAATACTTTATTTTTTCAATCAAGAATGTGTACAGTGGTAGATAAGTTCAATTGAGAATTCAGTATATGCCGATGACATAGTACTTCTAATGTCGGGTAAATATTTAAATGTGATGAGTGAGCTAATGGAAAGATCCCCCTCAACCATAAGCCTGAGAGCATCATAAAAAAGTCTATGCAAAAACCTGCTGGTTCGCTTTTCAAGAAAATAAAAAATATCCAAATTAACGAAAATACAACTTAGATATTTATGGTTTGTTTTTTTTTTGATTGGTCAAAATCAAAGCAAATAGAATAACAACCAATTGAAAATCAATTGACATACCTTCACGCTGTCAAAATGGCTTCAATGTGAGCCAAAAAGTTTATATATACGAAGAGAAGTACTCGCTCTCACGCCAATATTGCTAAAGAGCTAAACACAGTTGGGACGTGCAAAATCGTCCAGATATTTCCTATGCGTTTGTAGTAAGTACAAAATTGACACTAGAAAATTTGTCGCAGAGAAATAGAAGGAATACTATTTTTTGGTGCGAGTTGACACAGAAGATAAATTGCACTTCCCAGTTGTGTTTTTAGCTAAACTCGTCTGGAGTTAAGACAATCTCCTTTTCGCAAACAGAAATCGTCATTGTACTCCTGAATTTTGCAGTAAAAATAATTAAAAATTTCGTGCGAAGCTGAGCTAAACAAAAATAGTGCAATTTAATTGAATTAAACGAAACTTTGTTTGCGAAATGGAGATTGCCTTAACTCCAGGCGAGATAGCAATGCTGTCGTGAGAGCGAGTACTTATCTTCGTATGTACATATATATAAATTTTTTGTGTGAGCACGCATGGCTCTCCCCAATTGCAAAGGTTTAGCTGTCGTAAATGACACCGGTGAAAGAGGTGCTGCAGTTATGAAAGACTACAAATTTTGTCAAATGATGAAGAACAACAACAGCTAATGCTACAAATAGTATAAGCAAGTGAAAAGAGCAAGTTAATATAAACAATGAACACAATAAAAATGAATGTGTATAACACAACCTAGTCATATGAAGAATTTTTCGAAATTTTCGAAATATTTTGTGTTTTTTGTAAGGGGACCCCCAAAAGTGTGGCAGATAGAGAGTGGGTGTGTCAATGGAAAAGTTTGGGAGAATAAAAATAATGGGAGCTCTTGAGTATTCAAAAAGATGATGAAATCATGTGTTTATATTTTTTTGCCATTTCTAATTTTTTATAAATAATTTTTTTCATGACATTTATTTATAAAGTAATCCCAGCTTATTTTTTTTATTTCCAAGTAAGTGGAGATAATATTTGCCGAACTAAAAGATATGCTGCTATAAATGCGGTATAATCATAAATTGCTAAAATATTCAGTGAACAGTTTTTTAGTTAAATTAAATACTGGCCTTTCCCATTTTTGCACTGCGCTTATGAAAAAGTTCTAAACTCTGCAAACTTGAAGCGAAGCTGGCCTTAAGATCTTTGATGTTCAGTTGAACACGTAGTCTTCTTATACTCAATAAGGTACAAAAAAAATATATTGAAAACTTCTTAGATCAAATTTTGAATTAATCTGATCGTTAACCCCAGTTAGCGTATAATTGAAGTCCGAGGTTGAATGTCAATAGATCTTCTGATGGAATGAGGTCGGAATTTACTGTGATATTTTTTTTTCTTTTATCTTCAAAGTTGAGCTGGTAAGTTCTGATAATTTGAAGGATTTCTCTTTTTGAATGATCCGAAGCCAATCCGAAACGGATTCAGAACAGGCCTGAATGTAATGTTATTTGCGCTCTTTTCCCTATCGAGATATTCTTGTTCCCTGATATCGTTCTCTTTAAGAATATCACCGAAAAGTATCTCTAAATATTCATGTATTATTACAATTAATTGATTATTTTTTCGCACACGGCCAACCTCCGCAGAATTTTTAATTTGACAGTTAAGCTGCGCCAATATAGCTGGAAATATAGCAGATTGACGACTGACATTTTGTGGTTATAACAATCAAAAAAAAATTGACAAGCATCTCAAAGATACTGGAAACTTATAGATTCCTTATCATAAATATTCATTACATTTATGTACTGAAGCAGAACGCCACAAAAATTTGAAGCATAAAAAAACCTTTTAAATTCAGCAGAAACAGCACAAATCTTGATTTGAAATTGGTTTTATATACTTCTTTTTTTGAAAAATAAAGTTGCCAAGCTTTAATGGTAACCTTAGCAGTCATTTCTTTTTGCATTGACCTTAAAGACGGTTTGACGATTTATTTGCGGTGCAACATGATGCGTTTATAACGATTCCTGAAACTCTTTTCCGAATTCATTTGATTTTCTGTTCAGTCCTCTTTGATTTTTGGTTCTTCCCTACCCTAAGCGCCTTTTTCGTCTTCTCAGTTTTTGCATTCACAAAAATTTTATGTTTATCATAATCATTAATTTGCAAACATCCTTCAACGATAGCAGTGATATTCACATTTAAAACTTTTCTTTAGACATAAAACTTAAGCGCCTAATTGACAAAGCTTGTTTTTGAGATCGTACGCTGTGATCGACAGCCCATGTTTGATATCTGATAACTGGCAGTGTTTTTTTATCCACTCACATACGAGTTGAACGTACGAATGCCTGGATTTCATAACAGGATAATTGCATAAAATAATTAATTGAAAGACGTTAAGCTGCGGTGCCGTGCGAGGGTGACTTCTGGATTGAACATTCTTTCGGTAGCAGTTGATGCAGTCTTGAATGCCATTTCATTTAATTCTTTACCCATTAGCCAAGTTAACAATGAGCTCAATGACAAACTTAAGTTTAAGTGTGTTTGAGGTACTGATTTATATGTACAAATCAGTGATGGTATTGTCGGTACACTTGTACTTTTTTCGGTACATTTCCGTCCTGAAAAATCGTTGTCAGTACATTCGACAAGTTTTCAGTACATTTGCTACATTTGCCGCATTTTTAGTACATTTGGCAAATTTTCAGCACATTTTCAGTACATTTTCGGTACATTTGAACAATTTATAATAATTACTATTTTTTTTTGTACATGAAAATAATCGCAATATCTCATTTTGGTAGGGTTTTTGAGATGGCTAAAGTGAGGATCTTTTTTTTTAGTAACCTGTAGAAAAGTTTTGTACATTTTAGTTAAATTGCGTTAAAGTTTTTCCAATTTGATATGGCATCGGAAATAACTTGTGACTTATAAGTGTACGTTACTTACATTTTTAACAGCGCCAAGTTAAAAGAAAACATCACAACAATCCATGTTTCGCTGGAAACAGATCGAAGTTTTTATGGTTTATATCCCTTAGTACTTATCCATTTTGGGTCATTTGGATTGTGTTTACAGTGCTTACGAAATTTACGTCAATGACCTTGTCATTGATTTTTTTGAATATTGTTACCAAGCCTAATCCAGCTTATCTTTAAGCTACATGTGTAAGTTTTCGATGAATCACAAAACATTATTTTTGGCAACAATCATTACAAACATGTAGACACAATAATAAGTTCTGCAACAATGTATGGATTTAATTTTTGGCAATTGACATAAAATTCAGTTTTAATTTTGTAAAGAACGAGGGATACTGAATAAATCAGGACGATTCAAATGGACAGTTTATTAAGGAGTGAGATGCAACAAATTCGAATATTTTTGGTATTTCCTTCTTTACTTTGCTTCTATGATGTTTTACGGCTTTAACTGGTTGCTGTTGCACAAAGTTGGCCTCCTGTCCATTTGGTAAAGCCTCCTCTTGAGCTAGAAGGAAGTAATGTGAAGATGCTTATCTTCAGCAGTGAAGAAAAAAGTTCAATCGAAATCGAAAAGGTATTTCGCGTAATAAAAAAATTATTAATTTCACTTCAAAGGTACGTGTGTTTGCATGGATGTTAAGAACATATGCTGATTTCCAAATAGGGAATGACATCATAAGTGACAGGAGATAAAAGTGGGGATAGCACTAATTTTATGAATATAAAAGAGATTTAAGTGGATCATTAAGGGTATTCCTGAAAACTCGAAAAGCCTCGAAAACTCGAAAACATTTTCGAGCCTCGAAAATAATTTCTATGAAAAAAAGTTTACGCAACTCTCGAAAACTTTCGAGGCAAATTTGATGCAAATAGCCTCGAAAGTTGGAAAATGAATAATTTGAGCGAGAAGAGCGCAATTGTTCTCAAAAAGATAAAAAAATGTCAAAAATGAAAATTAAATTATGACGATTTCTCGATTTTCAAAACAAATTTTAATTCGCTACAAACTTTTTATTTTGATTCAGTTAAGCAATTTTATGTTTCTATTTAAACAATATAGGTATCAGTTGATAAGTAATTTATTAAGCTATAATATTAGTGTGAAAAAGTTTCAAATCGGTCCATCTATAATCAAGAAGAATGGTTTAAAATTAATCCAAAAAAATGATTTTTTTAACAAATTAAAGTTTTTTTATTTAATTTTTTTGATTGACAACTAAGACACATGTTGATTTCTCTCACACGAGTTAGGCAGTTTTAGGCAACAAAAGGCGTTTCTCAATCGTTTGCACGTTTGCATAGATTGGGGTGTTCCCTTAAACAAGCTCGAAAACTTTCGAGGTTTCCATGCTTTCGAGTTTTCGCGTTTAGAGGAATACCCTTATTAAGTTATACCATGCGCCTGATTTCTAGCAGTAAAATAAATTACCGGAAAGACAGTTTCGTATTACACTTGAACAACATTGCACAAGTGCGCTAGCTGTACGCAATTTTGTGAATAAGGTTCGTGACATCGAATTATTAATTTTCAAAGACCAACTTACATAGGAATTGAATTTCTAAGGTGAAGATGGCAACAACGCTAAGATAAACGAAGAGATAACCAATTTTTTGGACAGCAATTGATGAATCGAACTTGAGGAAATTCTGGTTCCAGTAGGATGGTGCTACGTATCACACGAGCATTGATTTTCTGCGTGCTAAATTCAGTAACAGTGTAAAAAGCGATTTTAGTAATGATGGTAGACCTCCGTGGAGCTGAGATTTGACTCGGTTGGTTTTTTTTTTTGTGGGGTACCGTTGTAAGTTCAGTGCAGAGTCAAAAAACGGTTCAACACCTTGTTCATGAAACCAGGCATCATCAAACGATCCCAGATTTGTTTCACGTAGTGCTTCACCGAAAACCGATAAATATCGTTATCGGCTGTTTTTAATAATATTTAGGTCAGGAGAACGAGCTGGTATTCATAGAAGATTCAAGTAGTTGTTCCGGAAAAGCTCTTTTACCATTTTTGCTGTATGAACAGCCGCATTATCCTACTGAAATATCATGGTATCACTGGTTCATTGCAGCCTACGTAGAAATACTTCATTTCCGAATAAGTTTAAGTAGTCCACGCTTTTTTGTTTATACATACATTTATTGTAAACGAGAATAACCGAGAAATATCGGTGATAACCAGAGACAACGATACGATAAGTCGCTTGGCGCGACTACAAGGACGATACGATAATTTTTGAATTTTTGAATTATCGTATCGATCTCATATCGGTGAAGCACTAGTTTCCCGATGCCGTTGCACCGATTTGAATAACCGGAAGGGATCTTTATTGGAGAAAATGAGGCCAAGTTTATTTAATAGGAGGTAAGGAAGTAGGAAGCTCTATCAATATACCATATTTTCTAGAATACACTTTAGCAAGCACGAAATGTAAAATTATTCATACTTTATGAAAATATTATTGATTGATTAGATTGAAAGCAGGCGTGGGTTTTAGAAATTAAAATGTTATTAAGGTGTTCCCGTCAACCAATTTTCTCCACTTTTAATTTTAGGAGGTTACTCAGATAAGTTACTTGCATACCAGATATCATTGGTGCACTTGGCTTTAACTTAAGTTGATGAAAAAAACAGAAAATTGTATGTATTCCTGTGGATGTGTGATTCAGTAAGGGCGACAGATTTGCTAAATTCGGGATTCTTTATTTTATCATAAAGTATAAGGTTTGCAAGGATTAAACCAGCAAAAAATTTTCGGACAATCTTGATGAAATTGTCGGAGACATCGTTGCGAAGTTGTGGTACGTTTATAGTCATAACACGTTAGCTGTCATTCTTTTGGGAATAAATATTACACAATTGACACCCGGCTCTCTTTTTGTAACAGCCTTTATAGGCAATACATAACACCTTGTAAATATTTCCAATTGGTATTGGATGTGCACACTGTGCACGCATGTTCTGGATGCAAAAAAAAAGGATTTCACGTTTTTTGTCGACAAACACGTTGCAGATGCATGGTTATGGCTACAGTGCCCTCAGGAGCCAATTCAATTCAATTGAATTTAATACAATTGTGTCTGAAACAACATATACATAGGCATCCATTTCTATACATATCTATCTATGTGTAAATACACTGGTGTTGCTATTACAACAAAATTAAATGAATGTCGCCTTTGATCTTTGCTTTTAGCAATAAAAACTTTGTGAAAGTCCCCACGGTTGTTACGTTTTATAGTAATTCTTTATAGCCCTAACAAGACAAAATGTAAAAAAACCATAACTTTTTGCAAAAATGAAAATGAAAAAATTAATCATGCAAACCGATCATGCCTGCATTTATCTTAAAGTTCCTTGGTTTTCTTCTTTTTACTTTTCTGATCTGAATTTTTGGTTTAATAAAGGATAAGAGAAACTGTGTATTGTTATTAGGCGCGTTATACTCGCTGCATGTAAGGTTGGGCGCTTTTGCAGTTCGTACTCTTTTCTCGATCTTATCATCGGCGATTCATCAAAATTAATTGAAAATTTACGAGTTTTCGCACTTTAGTGCCCAAACGAAGTTGGTACATAAATGCGGCCCAACTGGGACTTTCAATGAGTGAGCTCGTGATACATATAAAGTATATATGTAATGGTAGCATGAAAGGGTCAATTGCGACTAATTCTCTTTAATTGAATTAAGTTCGGCAACGAGAGCAAGAATAAAGTTGATCGATTTACTACATCTCGAATGCAGTTCATGCTTATCCTACTTGATTTAGTGTTAGCTTGTCATTTATTTATTTCAGTCAATGGAACAATATTTTCTTACAGACTGGCCAGATAGCGTTTTTTTATGTTTCAAAAAGATTATTATACGTCTGACGGACGTGTCATGATCTATATGTTTTAATATATGTTGATAGGATTCATAATGACATATAACATGATTAAATCAAATAGATATCTGTTTTGTTATTATTTAACAATATTGCCTAAAAAAATATTTTTTTGTTTTTTAACTAAACATAAAAATTTATTGCTATTTAAGAATTAAGAAAACTCTTCTTTGTAAGATAGTCAAATGAAGCTTAAAAATAAAAATAGAAATTTCATTTTAATCCATTTAGTTAATATTTATTACGTGTTTTAAAGAACTAGAGTTAGCCCTGTGGTTGAAATTCAACCAACTTTTTGATATATAATGTTAAAAAACTGATATAAGAAAGAGTTGTTTTTGTCAATGCTTCCAAAAATAAAAATCATGGTATCATGTCTTTTCCTTAGAGTTCAATAAACGTCCAAATCTGTTGACTAGTTTAGCTAAGAAAAAATATTTTCCTGCTAAAGGTGTGACGCCACCCACTTAAAACTAAATACCTTTTCTAAAGGTTCTGTCTCTGTTCCAAATTTCATCCAAATCGGTCCATTAGCTTAGCAAAGAAAATATATTTTCCTATTAGGGGCGTGGCACCATACATTTTGAAACAAATACCTTTCTTTAGGGTTCAATATATTTTTGTACCAAATTTCATCAAAGTCAATCTATTAGCTTAGCAGTGAAAACGTTTTTTCTTGTTAGGAACGGTGCCAAGTCCATTAAAAGAACTTAGAATTTTCAGAAACCTTTTCATGACGCTTATCTCACAATCAGTGCCAAATTTCATCAAAATCAGTATAATATCTTAGCAAGGAAATTGTTTTTTCCTGTTATAGGCGTGGTACCGCCCAGTGAAAACAAATATCTTTATTTAAGATTTTAATGTATCTCCATACCAAATTTCATCAAAATCGATGAAGCGGCCTTTTATTAGGGTTCAATCTATCGTCAAACCAAAGTTTAATAAAATCGGAATATCAGTTTAGCCGTAGAAACGTTTTACCCGTTAGGTACGTGGCACCGCCTGCTATTGAAAAAAAGTATACATGTCCCTCCCTCTCTTCACAACTTTTCCAACAAAAATAAAATCAAGCAATTATGCTGCGTTACCAATTGCGTATTTATAAACATTTTCATACATATATACTTTAGATATAAAGCGTAAAAATTAAATACAAGCGTCACATTTAAAATTTTTATGTTCGCAACACTTGGGCATAGCATATTTGAGATATACCATCTTAGAAATTTGTCGAATTTTTTGATTGCAGATTGATCTTCAATGCTTTCACAATTTTCTTTGTTGGATTTGTCAAATATATCACTTTAAATTCTACTGCGCAAGGTTTTCGATAATCTCTTCTTAATTCAAGGCGTTATTAAAGACGCAGAACTTGTATTTATGCATTCAGTATATTTTTTGGCAGTGAAACTGAAGTGCACCAGTTATCGCAGATTATGTTGCAAAAAGTACCGTATACTGTGGTCTAACGCGATATACGTAGCAAAGCCTATTAGATTAACAAGACTTAATCCAAATTAGAAATGAGTGAAATTCTATTTGACTAAGTTTACCTACTATGAGGTTATGTTACACTTTATCAAAGGCCTTAGAAAAGCCAGTGTCTATTATGTCAACTTGATGACCATTGCGAAATGCAGCGATACAGTCTTCAGTAAACAAATAAACAAATTAGATTTGTGGCCAGGAATGAAACCATTTTGGTTTAAGCAGCATGATGTGAGTTATTGAAGTCACTTTGTAGTCATCTTTAAAAATACCCTCAGAGAGAGCTTCATTAAAAATAACTTTTAGAGGATAAACAATAGATAAAAGGGAATTTTTTTAATAAAGATATAGAAATACCATCAATTGCTGAATTATCTTTTGCAGCACAAAAAATAATATCTTAGTGTTAAACAAAATTATCTTAAATTGCAAACATAGGCATAAATAAGTGGAAATATATGAATTGACACATTTCGTGGAGATAAAAAAACTTCGGTCTTTATTTTCAAACATTCTTTGATTTCGAATGATTTTTTATTCATTGCTAAATATTTTCATTTCCATTTTACATGCATACAGTAAAGTCATCTAGGAGTCGTTTATTTTTGCCATTGTTGATTAAATTAAGACTTCTTAGCATTTCAACACTGACTGCAAACTTAACTTGTTAACACTGCGAGGATCCTCAAATTTGTTTACACAACTCTTCAAAAGATTGAAAAGTAGTGAAATCAGCGAATTGAGTGGGTGGAAGCATCATATCAAGCATGTCAGCCGCAGTGCAGAAACCAACAGCCAACAACGAACAATTTGCAGATCACAGCTCATTCAAAGCCCACAGCTATTTGACTTTTAGCCAAGGTATGAACATCCGCATGCGCAACAACAACTGCAGGTTTGCAATTCTGAATTGCTGCTAATGAGCGTGAAGCACGATCTCGTTGGCTCAAGAGAGTCACTAGGAATACTCATTCACGAATAAACAAACAGCACAACCTTCGAAAAAAAATGTTTGCTATGCCAAATATTTTGCTACTCAATGAAACAGCGAACATGGAAAATGTAGACGTTGAAAATGCGTTGATTTTCATGACGCTATGGAATTCACTCGTATTTTAATTTTTCAAGCTACCGCAAGTTGTTCCGTACAGACTTAGCGGTTCGATCTGCTGAAATGGTAAAAGTGAAAGGGGTTTTCTCAAATGCAACATTAGCCTTTAAGAGCTGGTAACTCTGAGCTAAGAAAATGTGTAAGTTGAGTTAAGGTCAAGACTTTTGTGCTGAAAGCTTATTTTAAGGGTTAATAAAATTAACGACTTTATAAGTATTTTAGAGTGATTTGTTCAAGAAAAACTGCTAACTTGTGTCGTTTAAGGGAAGACCAGAAAAGTTCACCTTTTTGCGTTTATGCAATTTCGAATTCTTTTTCACAGTTCTACAGAAGCAAAAACTACTTGTTTGCCTTAGGGTTCTTTTCCAATATTACTATCAGAAAACCAACTGCTTTTTGTTATAGTCTCATAATTGAGATTGAAATTTTAGCAAAAAATATTGGACTTGTAATGAAGGCTTAGCGCCTACTTTAACCATCCAAAACTCTTTTGATACGGTTAATTCTTATTTGAAAATTTGTCATTTTGAGAATTATATGTATATGTACGTTTTCTTATAAAGAAGACTTCAGTGAGAGGATGCAAGGCTCCGAAAAAACACGAAAAAATTACACTTCAATTAAAATTAACAAATTACTTATCAAGCAAATTCAAGAAAAAGTTTTTGAAAAAAGAAAAATCCATTTCAATTAAATCAGATGTTTTATAAAATTCAGTTAAAATTGTTGCAATGGGACCATTTATGGCATAATTTTTCTTACGAAGCCAACATCAAAATGTCGGTGAAATCAAGCCGAATTTTGGTAGAGATCTTCTAAGAAGTGAAAGAGTAATGCTAGATAAAGGAAGCATAGAATGTTTTTTCACACTTTGAGCGAAGTCTAATCAGTTTCAGTAAAAAATGTAATAACACCCAAATATTTAGTCATAACGCCCAAATTTGCCAACAACCAAATTTCTTCGCAAGAAGAAATGCCATTTTTCGACTTATTGGTTTTTGTTTTAATTTGGGCTTTGTGTCATAAGTTTACTAAGGTTTGAGCAATGTAACATATTTTAGGCGTTATGTTTAATACACTGCTTATTGGCTTTCATTAAAACAGAAACGGAATTCGTGGTAATCAATTCACATGGTTCCGGCATATTGTTAAATATAATTTGACTTTGGCTGTTATTTTTCTTACGAATTCGAAATTGTCCGTAGGAATATTTTTGACTCTTAGGTTGCTGAATTTCATCAGCTTCAAGTCTTATACCCAATTTTACGAAAAAAACAATAATTTCCATGCAAAATAATGTTTTTATTGTTTTTCACGAATAACCCTTATGTTCTCTTGAAAATGTCTTCATATTCCACCTACTTATCAATTGTTAAAACTATACAAAAATCTGCCTATCCTCCACAGAAATTGCCAATACAATTGCGTTAGATCGCTGATAAAACTCAAGCAAACACACAAAAGCCAGCATCAGAAATCTTTCACTACGGAAAAGCTGCCAACAATTGCAAATATTCATAATATTCATTGTTAGCAAATTTCTCTCAACTATGCCAACAATGCCTGCCAAGGAAAAAAATAGCAAACGCTTCCAGCTCGCGCTGAATTGTAAGAAATCTACAAATTATATCGAATTTTACAGCACATCACAGCCGCATACCCGAGTGTGGAACTTAATGGTCGTTCCGCCAGTGATATAACCACCAATTTTCGCAATTGATAATCACAATTGTTAAGGCTACACTTTTTCATTTTTCCGTACGTTGTGGTCATTGTTAAAAGTTGGCTAGCAAATAAAAGGGGCTATGAACACTATCGTTGAAGGCCAAAAACAAACAAAAATGTGGCCAATATCTTTTATGTATGCGTACATACATATATGTATTTAGAAATGCATATGAGCGTGCAAACATTATAAAAATGGCTAACTCACTGTCGATAATGGCGACGCAGCTCATTACTAATGCAAACACTTGAATAAACTTGAATGACAAACCGCCACAGCGCCTGCGCCCGTCCAACGTCTGAGATGCTGTACGGTGTAATGTGCTTTCAAATAACGCGGCGGAAGAGTGCGAGTATAATCGTTATTACCAATTTTTTCGTATGTTTTGAGATTTTCGTAGGTATGGCTTTGTTACTACTTAATACTGGGTATTCTAACGTAATCATTAAAAGAAACTTACTATTTATAAAGCACTGAGTTGCTAAGAAGATTACACAGACTTAAGGAATTGCCGCTCGAGGCCCATGGGAAATGATGCCCCTTTCGTGAAGAACATGGATCGTTTTCAAATTGATGAGCTAACAAAATACCCTCACTTTTTAAATGACAGACTAACAAATAATCTAATAAGCGCAAAAAAGATAGAGAATTTGATATCCCCTTGATTGATAATTTGTGTCACGCTTCCATCCGCTCTAGACCCAGGCCAAGTCATCCATTGACATTACTTACGCTAAAATTAATTTTAGCGACAAAATACTTATCCTATACTTTTATTACTATACTCGTATATTTGAGGAAGTTAACGTAATCGATTTAGGCACCTTATTTTAAACGCACTCAAAGTTTGGGAATTTGGCACACGCACTAAAGGCGTGCAATCGAATTTACATTAATTAGCTAGAGATAATTTTGATCTCTATAGATATTCTTTTGTATAAAAAATGCAAAAGCCTTAAACCACTTTAGAGAAGATGTGACGTGTTGACCATGAAACTGTTGGGAAAATTTTTCGAGCTTAAAATTAACTTTCAAAAAATATAAACGAGTACGGTTCATCTATTAATAAATCCTTTTTGAAAACCTTTCCACAGTTTTTCTTAAAGGATAATCGTATATAAGGAGTTATGATACTTCCACGGAAGTTCTTGCAAGTAATAAGCATTCCTTTTAAAGAAAAAAGAATAGTTTTCAGTTCAGAATGAAGTTTATAAAATAGTTATTGACAATTTATTTAAAAATTCAGATTAAGTTCAAAATTCAAAAATCTAAAACTGTTGACGGATCTGCTCATTTCCAAAGTAGTCTTCGTTTTATACCAATATCCATAGAAAGACAGATGAATATCGGGTTGATGTTGATCAGAATTATATAATGTAAATACTTAATGGATATAAAGTGGAATTTTGAGTTCAAAACTTAAACCATTCTATATATCAACATGCATGAACCTAAGAATATCAATTTTCAATACTGTTATTAGAAAACCCTGTATTTTCTTTTATTTTCTCAACTTAACGCTTTTGGCTGTAATGCCAATAATTATGTGAATACAATAGCATTCCATTTGGTTGCAGGCTAAATATCCCTCCTGCCACAATAATAATTTCTTTACATTATTATTGTTTATTGTTGTTGTTTTGGTTACATTGGCCACATTGCGAAAGTTAAAACTATTTATTTGTTTTGTGGCTTTTGGATTTTCCCCCTTTTGCATTTTCATCTATGGGTTCTTTCTCGCTGGAAAACCAGAAAATGACCGTCCTACTTTATCTTACGGTATGGGTACCTTTTTTTTATGGTTTAATTTTCCGGTATTTGTATTGTTCATAAGACTGGTGAATTTTTGTTCTTCGATTACTGACTTAAGCAGATACTTTAGCCAAAAAGTTTGTACTTTTGTGGTTGAGACATTTGACATGTGCATTAAATTCAACACATGGATCAGGAGAATATTTTATGAATAATGGAACGCCTATTAATTTAATTGTTGTGATGTAAAATTACAAATGGACAGTATGACGATTTAGTAACAAATCTAACTCCTTTTGTCTTCTGCTCTGAAATGGCATGTCATTAAATTGAAAATTGACAAATTTGAAAAGGCAATGCTATAGAACTACAATATAGACATTACGAAATGCAATTTTCTTTCTGTGCCAATTGTAACGCATTGTCAAGTTCATTTCACATTGCTCAAAATGACAATTTCATCAAGTGCCAGACACTGCAAGGAAGTGCACGCACACACGCATACACGCACTCACGCCTGAGGGCCAGCAATGGCGACAGTTCCAAACAACGTACTAATGAAACGGCGATGACGACATCGACGGCTCATCTCCAGGGCGACATGACATATCACAAAGTCAAACAGCGAAGTCCCGATGCGCCACGGACTTCATGTCATGCTGTCATTACCGCATCGAAAGTCCAAGTTGTCGTTGCTGTTGGTGATGCTGTGTATTTGACAAGTGAATGGGTGGACCAAGTCGAGTCGAAGTGAAGCGTAGCGGTGGGGCTTAGATAGATTGAATTGTAGTGGGTAACAGTTAAGAGCAGCATATTGAAGTGAAGTGAAAAGACATGACAATGACTACATCGCCAGTGTCGTCAATGGCGAGGACGATGATGGTCACGTAATGTTTATTCATGACGCACTCACTATATTTCACTAGCATAGCTTCGGCAATAAAAAGAATAGTATATGTCCAGGGTTGCCATAATATTCTATGAAGACTTTCAAAAATTTGGACATGAAAGTTATTGAATGGTTAAACATTCCAAAAATATGAAGCACAAAACGTAATCGCTTATATAATACTGTAGTGATTTTGAGCACTTAAGCCATCAATGAGGAAAAATACTGCTCTGTGTAATGATTTTCTGCAGTCGAACACAACACATTTGAGAGAAACTTTGCACACATGGCAATCATAAAAGTAGAATTCATGAAACATTGACAGAAATAACAATGCCAATTGCTTACATGGCCTTTGATGCAAAATTATGAGATGACCGCTGCAGATGGGATTTCAAAATGAAAAGAAAATTCCTTTCAATAGATATGGAAAGTTTGTTGAATTCAGGAAATTGAGCATATCAAATTATTGCCAATTTTAATATCTGTTTAAGTATTCTGGCAATATTTATATTTAATATGAATAAAATGTATAGGCTTTATGATATGTATTTTATTTCAAAGATAATCATAAGCGCTCAAGTTCTTTCTGCAAATCATTTCCTTCATTGGTGCACAAAAGTTAAATCGGCGTTCAAAAAAAGTTTCCCATTACCCACGATTTTCAAAAGATTTGATTTGATAATATAATTTGTCCAGTGGTGGCTTTTCTGACAAGTGAAACAAATAACTTGCAGGTAAAAGAAAGGAAATTTACCTCGGTAATGATGCATTGATACCCAAATCATGGTTAACATTGAATTTCCCCAATTTGCTAGCAATTTCTGTAAATGGTCAAAATTTGATCTGGGTTGCTTCACGACTTTGGCTTTTTTGCCTAACTAAGGTTAAAGTATAATTATAGTGGAAAAGTTTGTATTTTTTCATTCTAATGGTCTTGGTAAAAGGTTTTTGTTTGGTCGTTCTCTTCTGAGGTAAATTACACTTCCGATGCTAAATTTTTCTTTCCACAATACTCAGCAAAGATGAAAGAACCGATCTACATTAAACAATTCAGAGCGCTACTATTTGGAAGTTGAACACATTTCTGACACATCTTTACTTACTTTGCTTACTTCCTATACCTAATCAAAAGCTGAATTAAATAAACTTTTATTACATATAACTTTAAATCATGTGAGTTCTTTTCAAATTTGCAGCCCGCGCGATCTGATATCAGTAGTCACTTGTCTCTTACCTACCCTGGTGGCTGTGAATTAAAGATTCGGTTGCTGCCGCGTTTTCTTCCTTCTATTCGATTTGTCCAAGCCCATGTAGATGATGATCAACTTCTCCACATTTTTCATACAACGTCCTCACATGCTGAATCAAAAAAATGACACAAGGTTTTCCTTTTAAAATACCACAGGACCTATTTCGTAACTCTGCTAATTGTTCAGCACTCTGAGCCACACAGAACAACTGACCAAGTTTATGTCTAATACTTCACTTCTTTGGTTTTTCTTAAAGCAGTTTCGAGCCCAAAACTTTCGATAATCCAAAATAACAATGGCTTAAAGGGCTTATACTAAGTAACACAACTTTTGTGGAATTAACGTTTACTCAAATATAAATAAACTTCTTGACTACCTTTACGCTGCTGCCATCGATATTAGTATTATGTGTTTGACGGTGGATAGATTGTTGGCTTGTTATTGGACAACAAGGCAACAAGCACTTCGTTCCGTTCTCTCTCATCGCTTGACCCATTTATTTTGCCATGTCTTCAATCGCTGGCAGACAGTGATAATGTCAATCTAATTTGCATATCCGAACAGCTTGACAGATAGCAATAAGATAATGTTTTCTCTATTTATCCTTCAAGTTTAGCCCGTAGTCGAACTGCTAGAGCCGATAGAATTAAATATTTTAAACAAATATTCAGGCCTGTCCTGATTCCGATTTAGTTAGAAAGTGAAATTCAAATCCCGAAGTTGTATGTCAACAGCTCTTCTAAGCAGTGTTGCCAGTAGGTTACGTTTCTTGTATTTTACGTAAGTTTTCATAATTACATGTAACCTCTATGTAAGAAAAATTTTTAAGCATATCTACGTAACTTTTTGAACGGTCCCTGATCAAAAATTATATATACATGAAGATATGTATTGGCTCTGTTGCAGAAGATCATGTTGGGACCTAGGGACTCGCTATGAAATGTCGACTTCGTGGCAGAATTCCTCGTTAAAATGTAGTCGGCTTCATTGAAAATATCGTCGCATTGAAATAGGGGAATTGAAATGGAAATGAAGTTTCACTTTCGTGTGCGCGCAAGTGCATAAATTTCATTTCATTTGCTATTTGAAATTTTTGCAAAAGTATGTTTTCGGACACTGGTGACCAATGTAACTCGAATACCGCTCGATAGATTTCAACGAAATTTACACAGTTTTTGAAAAACATAAAAAGCTAGTCCCTGATCGAAGATTTTTTTTTTAAATATAGATTTTTTATGAACAATTTATTATTGGTATTTAACCGAAAATCTGGAGGTAAATTTCTTGTTGATTTATAAAAAAAAACCCATCGCTCAGGCACTAGATTATTTATTTAAATAACTAATTTTTCTTATCCGATTGATTTTAGATGATTTTCCCAGGATTTTTGATGGTTTCCGCAAGGCACTCTGTAAGGGACAGGGTCCAACACATCCATCTATAACTTTTTTTATTTTTAATTTTTTTTGACTTTCGTCAAGTCAAGTTGAAACATAATGTAATGATGCCATATTATCACTTTTATTAAATAACTTAAATTAATACAAAAAAAAAAAAAAAATTATTCAAAATGCTCTATTTTTCACGCCTCTGACTGCCCCTGCCCCCTTAAAAGAGTATGAAAATTTCAAAAATGTTGAAATATATAAAAAAAAATATGAAAATGTTGAAAAATATTTATGTTTAAATAATTTTTGTCCTGATGCGAACCAAACCTGCTTTCTCTCTCTGATGGAAAATAAATAAAACTATTTAGATTTCTTAGTACTTCTTCTATTCTCATAATATCGGCTTAGTAAAAAAATATTTACTTGAATAACGACTAGTCTTAATAGTTCAATTGAAAAATTACTAGTCCGCAACTTTTGAGGTAATAATGTAACTTTTAGCCAGACCTCACTGGCAACACTGCTTCTAAGTCTTATGGTCGGAACTTGCTGTGGAATTTTTATTGAGTGACGAACTTCCCTTATTTGTAAGATCCTGAAATAAACTTCGAATTTAAATTCCGTTTCGTAAGCAAATCCGAAACGGAATTACTACAATCTTGATTTCTTATCTCTTTTTGACTGAACTTCAATGCAAAAGTTATTTTATCCATCGGTACTTACAGGATTTTTTTTTGGAAAAAGACGTTCTTTGTGTTCATTAACATTCTGTTTTCATTTTTACTTGCTTCCAGCACTCCGTTTGTGAGATACACACCAGTTTCACAAAACATGGCGCAATATTTGAAGTAGTGGTGTAGAAACACATGCGTATGGAGTTCCGAACCAAGGGAAATTGAAAAGTGTCTTTTTGCCCATCAAACGAAGCACGTTTCTTGTGACAAAGAAATCATGCATTACACAACCACAACACACATAGAACTGCTTACCCGAGGCCTCGAGACGTCTAAAGTTAGAGGTTTGCGTTTTGAAAGTAATGAGTTGTATATAAAAACATTTGATTATTGAGCATAGTTATTCGTTACTTAATGATATTTACAGTAAACGTACGTAAGTAAAAGAAATATACTATGGGGTACTTTGCAAGAGAATTTCATCTCTAAAGTGCGCTAAAATGAATTAAAATATGTACAGTTGTTACAGAAACTAAATATATTTTTTTAAGAAAACAGAGAGTCCGAAACGTATTTTTGTATAAAAACTGAGCTTCTGAACATAGAGTTCATAGAGAATTTTTGTAAAACTTTGACACCATTTAAAATATAAATAGTTTGCAGGAAATATTTTTTTAGCATACTTAGCAGATTTTCCAGCTTTAAATTTGATAATTTTTATTTCAAATTCCTCCCTTTTAGTTCGAGAGAATTGAACAAAAATTTTTAAGGGTTTGCAGATCGTTCGTCCAGGACCGACAATATGTAGTTTAGAAAATTGATTAATCTGTAATTTTTGAGTAAAACAGATTACAATCCAAACAGGAACCGAGATTTTTTAGTATCCGAACTTGAATATATTGAAAACGTTTTGTTCCACGTAAAGATATTCTGAAAATTTCTTGTGTAGTATTACTAGATCTACAACTTTCATCTGATGCAAATTAGTCTTCGATCAATAGCATGCGAAATTTGGTGGTTTTTTTTATATCATGAATTCTTTTAATAGTCAAAGAAAAACTTATGTAACTTTTTTATCTTAAAGAAGCAATTCTATAAATCTTATCTTATTCATTAATGTTCGTCTATGAGACTTACTAGAATACCGTTCTAACTTTTGCATAAAATTGTCCACTTTATAAGTTTTTCCTTCTATCTATCAGTGTCCGTTGTCTACTTTCGCAATTTTGAAAGCCTAATTTAAGGTATCTTTACACTGAAAACTCAGAATGGGCTAACAAACTATACATACATAAATGCATATATGTACGTTGTTTTCGTAAACATGTTTTTTTATGTTTCTGTTTTAGTCTGTAAATGTTTGGTAGCTTTTGCTTCGAATCAAATATGATTTTTTTTTCTCTAGGAGAATTGATTACGAAATTTTTAATAAAGTTCAAGTGCGTATAACTCCATTTTTTTGTACTCATCACTCTTCTGCAACGTATTACGAGAAAAAATGTAATGAATTGCATTTTGCATTTATTTAAATGGCGACACGTCGTTGCCAACAACAACCGTCAGCAGCAAAAAGAAGGTGTAAAACTACAACAACAGCAACAGTTAGAACAGTGGATAAAATGTGAAATTATTATGCAGGCAGGTAGTGGGGCAGATTGGCTAGCCGACGGAAGGGCGAACAAACATTGTAAACAGTAAGCGACGCTGGCTGCAACGTTTTGGGGCGACATTTGGGCTGCTCTGCAATAATTTGCATAGTAAATGAGCGAAACACAGAAGTTGCTGTTGTTGCTGCTTGCCCGTGCTACTTACCAAGGCGGTCAGTACGAGTATTTCAGTAAGCAAGGTGCAAATCACTGCAAACCATCTGTCTGTCCGTATGTCTCTCATTATTTGACAGTTTGCAATTGCAACCGAAATCAAGGCCATTGTCAGCAAGGGGGTTGTTCAGAATTGAGGATGGTGTTTGGAGTAGCTACCCAATTGGAAAATAGCTTACTCCATGACGAAGACTGGATTGCTACTCGCGAATAACAACATTTATTGCAGTGCAACTGCACATATCTACTAGAAAAATATATAAAAAACACTTAATAAAAAATAATACTCGTATTGTTGAAATCTCGAGCTCGAACAATACACATTTCCTTTGGGAGCAGCGGTCTTATCCTTTGAACTAAAGTATATCCATGTTGCGTCTAAATGTAAGCACTAGCATGGAAAAAATTTGAATAAAAGCCTTGAATTTCCTTATCTGCGATGCAGATTTTTGCATTTACTGTTTTCATCTTGAATCGCTGCTGCATTTCGCGTTGGGTGTAGCAGACGCTGCACAAAACTACATGAACGAAATTACGTTGCATGCATTTTAAATGTACCGCGACAACAAACACTGATTATGTACGACATCTGGCAAGTGCGCATGGTTGAGTCGAAGTGAGGAGCAATTAACATTCTGTAATATTTTACAGATATAACAACCAAACATTAAGCATAAGGCTAATACGATATTGAAGAATTACTAACATAATAAGTACTAAAGGACGGCAATATTTCAGAGTTTAGATAGGTAGATACTGGCAGTCCTGTTGTTATCCTAAGCATCGTTGCCCATTGAAAATATAATTTGATTACTTTGATGAAAAGAAGCTTTGTCATAATAATATTATGTTTATCATATTTTGTAACAAATCTGAGCAAAATACTGAAAATATGAAAATTCCACTCACACAGTGAAGTCGTAAACACAAATTTAAAATTTAACAATGCCGTCTATCAAGTTGCTGCGGATACAAAAGTGATTCCGAGAAAATGTTACTAAATGTTAAAATATCAAAAGTGCAATTGCATTGGATTCAACTGAAAGCAAAACAACTCAATTCAATTGCAATTTGCAATTGACATTTGATCAAGAGACCCGTTGGCGGCCTGTTGAGACATCTTATTGCAAGCGCATATCACCAGCAATGATCTGTCAATTTCTTCATCGATTGACGGCGTTGCAATTTTCCTAGCATTTACCAACAATACAGGTAACAGTCTGTGTAGCGTGTGGCTGCATCATCATGTGGCACTGCAAAGTGTACTTGACACAATATAATGAGTGGCAATAGAGTTGGGAAATGCAAGTTTTCGACTGGGAGTGACAAAAGAAAAGTATCGTTGAATAAAAAAAATTTTGTCTTTGACATTATAACTTACATTTCAAAATCTGTAGTTTAATTTGTACGCCAAAATAACAAGTTGAAAAAAACTGGAATTGCTGAATAGACAAAAGGCTGGAAAAAAACTGTTCGTCTAAAAAGTTTCGAAGGAATATTAATATGCACTGAAACAACCTTGTGCTGATATTCCAACGATAAAAAAAGATTATATCTTTCGATATAAACAACAATTCTTTCAAATAAACAGCAAGATATAATAACTAAAAGACTTATTTCATCAAAAAGTATTGATCTGGTTTAATCTCGCTTGGCAGCAATGGATCTCATCGGTGCAAACCGATCACAAAAGTATTAATTTCCCAGCATGCCTGTGACCAAAACTTTCAGTTAAGCGCGATGCTGCTTAAATCACGTCTGTATACTTAAATTCTAACACTTTGAATTCAAATTATTTTGAACTGGTATTTTGGACAAAATTTTAATTCCAATATACATAATGGTACTGACGATGTTTCGTTTACCTTAAAGAACTATTGAACGATTGAAAAAAATTGAGAAACATCAACACTTAAAAATTTTTTCAGATGCTGACCAAAACTCTAAAAGCCGTAATGTTTTTCACAGCGACTGCAACAGCAAATAATAACAGTAATTAGTAGCAGCCGGCAGCCGCTGCTGCATTGCAATGTCATGCAATAAAATCCTATCCCAAGGGCAAAATTCATAGAGGCTGCTAGAGAAAGCACCACATGGAAATTAAAATGCAAATAAAATAAAATTTGTGTTAAATTAACATAAAACATGGAACGTGTCGAACCCCATTCAGCGAAGGTTCGAAAATTATAGCACATGTTAGACAAGATGTTAGATGTTTGCTGACGCCGATGAAGATCTGACAATTCGCATTAGCTTACGTGGCGAAAACCAAGTAATTAAAAGCAAGCCAGACCAGCAAAGGTGATTGTTGTTTTATGATCAAAAGGCGGGAATTGATGATTTTTAATGGATAATAGACATAATTAAAGACTGCTGCAATAAAATGGGTCTCAAGGTAATAACATGAAAAAGGCGTCTGAGTTTCAGAAGCCATGGTTCTTTCTTTAATGCCCAAGCTGCAAAAATTGCGAACTATTTTGGTTCTTTTCATTTTGATAAGGCTTACAGAAAAAACCATTGTATTATTTGTTCTATCGACTTACAAAAAAGTCAGTTCATTTTAGCAATTTATTTTTTGTTCTGCTGAAATCAAAAAAGTACCCACCAAAATATGTCGATTGGCGATTGCTAAAAAGGGAACACTTCCCAAACATGACTTAATTTTCAAAGAACTCACACATTCACGTTACTCATCCCGAATATTTTATTAAAGACTGTTGCTAATTCCAATTCTACGAAATCAAGGGAAGTATTTTTTGGCGAGTTGCCCCTCAGGCAGCTGTTGTAACCAGTGAATGTCACTTGCAATATCTAACAATGATAATTACCAAGAATTTCTGTGATTGCATGTAGTAAAATCAACGTGATTTCTAGTGAATTCCTTTGGTTTCAGCGTTGTTTCCAAGATTCCACATTGGTGAAAATATTTGCAGCAACTCAATATGCTCGTAACTTCACCGGTCTCGAATACACCCAAGAAAATTCAGTGGCTAATGCAGCTTAACAATCGAATTGCTTTCAATTCTTTTCAATTCATCAACGATTCGTAGAATGAACCGCTGGTATTCTTTGATAATTTAGTCTTTTCCCGCTTCCCTGTAGCTTCAGCGGTATTTCTCGTCAGCCTCCGTACAGTGAGCGCAATCAAAAACATTTTTTTTTTGCCTCGCTTTTTTGGTAACGTTGAATTTTCTGTTGTTCCCTTTTTTGTACTTCCTTTTTTCGTAGGCTTGAGTTCTTTTAACTTTGTTAGTATTCACGTTACCGACTTGCCGAAGAATGTACAAAAATAACAGATCGCAACAACAACAAGGTAAACAACAGTAGAACAATAATGTTGGCGACAATTTTTGCAACTGTTGTCTCCGTTTGCTGTCTCTTAAGAAGACTAAAAGACCGAATGTCCAACAAAAGAACTGAACCGCATTGGAGGCATCCACACTGATCTACCGTGCGACACGACGACCTCCACCGTTGTTTTAATTTGCTGCAACTTGAATGACTTTGGTGCATCGCTGAAATTGTTGGTGTTGTTTCTCGTGAGCATTAAATTCTTCTTTCTTTTTTTGTTAAATCTTAGCTGTTGGCTTTGTGCTCTTGGGGAAGCTGCATATTTTTTTTAAAGCTGATGTGAGGTATAAAACTTAACGCAGGGAAAATAACTTTTTAACTCTATAATGAAAAGTGGTGGAAAGTTGTTTATTTCCCTGACCAAATCCATTTCATACCATGGAGTCGGACTGACTTCAAATTGCGGAATTGGTTGCCGATTAAATATATTGTTTTTCAAAGTAATTAAGGGAACAGAGAATCAGAAGTTCTATTAGAATCAAGAGACAAAAATTAATTACTTTGATTTGGATGAAAATGCAACTATTTTGAAAAACTTGCAACGTTTTATCAAGTTTTGACACTAAAACTTTAAATGGGCATAACTTCGTAAAAAATGGTTTTCAATCAAATCAAACATATTTAATCGGCAACCAATTCCGCAATTCGAAGTCAGTCCGACTCCATGGTTTGAAATGGATTTAGTCCACTAAACATTTACATTGTCACCGCAACTCGCTGAGAAAGTAATTTATTTATTTTAAATCAAAATCATGCAACTTCTATATATGTATATATTAAAAAGCAAGGAAAGCAGATTACGTTCGGTTGAAAATTTTACAATTTATGTGTTTAAATTGCAAGTTTTATAAAAAAATACTACAATTGTCACCTCTTTTCCGAAAGGGGACTATTAACACGAACTGCATTTTATGGCTCAAATAAATTTAAATAGAAAAAATATTTTCCAAATCCAAGTCGTAACGCTGACAGCTAGCAAATAAAATAACAATCACGCACAACCGTCGAGGACAAAAGAAATTCAAGGATTTCATTTTTTATGCTTTGCCATGATGTGTACTTTTTGCTCTCGGAATAGCAGTTAGCAAGTTCAATTTTTTATTTTAACAAACAATTGAATGAATTGTTTTTGTCTTCAAAGCTTTAATGGCATTGTCAGTGATTCTCAAACTGTGTTTTCTCTGTCTAGAAACAATGAGCCTGATGACGCAAGTGCTTGACTGAGAAACCATTCAACTTGTGCAGTATCTACTTCTACTTCACAGCTTTCAGTGCCCTTTTTCATATCATTCTGATTCACAATTCTTTTGAATTGTTTTTCCTTTGATGCGATATCATTCGGTTTGATTCGATTCGATTTGCTACCTCTGACGCACATTTGCCCATTCGAACAATGCCACGGAACAAAAGATGCAACTCTTTCAATTCAATTGTTGCGCTCATCGTTTTGCTATTACTTTTCTTGTTGTTGTTGCTGTTGTTGTCGTATTTGTATTACTAGGTAATATTTCTTTTCTTTACTATTCCATAGAGTTCGCAAACTATCGATAGTCGCGACCATCGATAGTGGACCTAAGTTCGCTAACCATCGATAATATCGATAGTATGGTGGAACTTTAGCGAAAATCCTCCAAATATGTTTTTATTGTTTTAGGGAAAGTAACGCTACAAGGATAAAAAAAAAATTTGCAAAAAAAGTGTCGGTCGGATCTTGCTTCGTAGGTATAGTCATCGTAAGTTGTGGATATAACTTTTATAAAAGAGTATAAGTTGGGAACTCCTGAATAGATTTCCAAAATTAGAATACCATATGAATGTTAATTTAATAGGGCATAAAACGACACATAAATATTAGAAGTTCGTTGTACAGTTTTCGAGTTTTTTGTAAAATTTTCACTTATTTTTTTATAAAAACCGTATTTTTTTCCAAAAAATGTATTATTAACGTATAATTTTTTTAGTATCACAAAAAATCTCAATTCATTTCCTTTAAAATGATGATGTACCAATTTGCTTTCATATTAACCCATTTTTTTTACCGGAATGTAGAAAAATTAGTTCATAATTTTTTTTTTGAAAACTATACAATATATTTATGGATAATCACAGCGACGTAAACAGCAACAACGATAAAAACAACAACAACAACAACCGAGCCGTGGTTGAAGGCCGCCCACTTACCCTTACATTTATATAAAATTAAATCAAGAGTGTCGACAGTACGTAACAATTCCAAGATGAAAAATTCATTTTAATACCATCGATAGTCTGTCCTAAACCATCGATAGTCGCAATAGTGCAAGACTATAGATTTTGTGATTGCGTGATTATAGAGTGTGTGAACTCTACTAATTCATAAACTAAGAAAATTTTGTCCATTTGATTTCTATTGGCAACGAATTGTACTGTACTATGCAACAATTTTGTGTTTTTGCTTGTACACTGAAAAAAAAAAATGTCATGAATTTTACTTTTTTATTTGAACAATTTGTGTTAATATATAGATATCAAATGATAAATAATATTTACAATATAGCCTCTCTAACAATCACAGCTAATACCACTGGCTTACAAAGACGTCTCTATCGGGGAGTTAAAGTTTGTCAGCAGTCTCGAAAAGACTTCCGAATTATTGTGAAATATAGCTTGAAGTTGATCATTGTTATCATAAGCTGTGTTTTATTCGCCGTCCGCTGCTAGTTATCTATAGCTGGAAATTATAATTGCGAGGGAAAACAAAAACAAAATCGCAAACTTTGCGAGTAAAACTATAATTGCTATGCTGCTATTACTCTGAAAGAGTTTTATTTTATTTTATTTTTTTATTGTACAACTTTTTGTATACAACTTTTTTTGTGGAACTTCAAATTCATATTAAACTTTTTTTTTTTGGATTGATTATTTATTTGCAATCTATCTTAAGTTAGGCATTCAGCAAATGATATAACTACCTTAATTTAATATAACAGGCATAACATATCTGGCATAATTTGAAATTTTTGAAAATCCTAGAAAAATCTATAGAATAGTTGAATTATGCCAGGTCTGTTAATTTAGAAAAATGTAGATATCTTGGTTTTGAAATAAGATAATGATATTCGCTTTGCGGCATTCTTTTAAACAAATAAAAATATATTAAAAATATGGTACAACGGGATCGGTGGTAAAATAATATGGGCCGATTTTGCAACTTGAAAGCAGAAAATCGGTATTTTTTGTTTTTTTTCCGGTCAATTTTAAATTATTTTATAAGAATAGAATAGGGTTAAAAACATAAAATGTTAACACTATGCGGCTTCAGTTGTGACCTTTTATCGTTTATTATTAATGTTGCTTTATTAAACATGCGTTCGAACTCTATCGATGAAACTGGAATGCACAAATATTTCAGCCGAACAGCAAAGTCCAGCAACTTCCGGCTATAGTGTTTAATGCTTACAATTCAGTGAGCTTTAATATTTTGGAATTCGATACTATTTTAGAACTGAGGTTTCGAAATGAGTTAGTTTTATATATATTTTATTACTGCCACCCTTATAGAGAACCAGTAACACCCCCAAATATATCTCGTAGAAAAATAAAACACAAATTCTAGTGAAAAGTGTCTGAGCCACAACTAGATCAGTATCAGATATGTGGCTTTAAAAATGTATGCAATATATGTATATAAATATATGTACATATGTTAATATACTAACAAATTAATTTATTACAAAAAGCAGCAACAACAACATAAACATAAATGTAACCCCTTTTGAAAAAGTGTGCGGCTCCATGAAAACGTTCGTTTTTGTTTTGCCTTAAAATGTTGAAATTAATTAGTGAATTAATAACAATGTAATACCGCAGTTAACATACAGACAGACAGGTTGCTAACCCAATTTTTCACCCGTCCCCCATGACTCCGCTGCATACCGGCAGTAGTTGACTAAATTAAATTTGAATATTTTTGCAGTTTTATGTTTTGTTTCCGGGAAAAATCCGTACACCTACTTGGTGTCACAAGGCGTTGCAGACACTGCGTGAGCCGACTTAATTACCATGATATTTGTATTTGCATTTAATGAGCAAATTTACTAATTAGTTTTTAAATGAAAAATGGAAATTAAAATGTATACAAATATGGAAGTGAAACAAAAATAGGGTGCATACTCATATGTGCCGTAAGTTGTTCATGTTCATAAATCAATGTTTTGGCGATGCGCCTGTATTTTTGATTTCTTATCTCAGCTTTCATCACATTTTCCATGCAACGTGATCAATGAGATCACATAATTTTTGTGCATTCTATGACCTCTACTGCTTCACACCAGAACAGGTAGTATTTACGTTAACCTGATCTGTATTAACCTAACATCGAGCGATCGTTCGATTGAAATTTTATCAAACAAACGATTGTTGTACCTTTGTGTTCGTAAATAGCAGACAGAGGAAGATAAATGGCGCGCATGTAACTGATGTTCAAGTGAAACCATCGATCTTTTGCTTTCCGCAAATGCTTTAGTGCACAGGTGCGCAAGCTCTTGATCACTAGATTGTTGCAAAGATATCACATTCCGATCATAGAATATGGCAGTTAGTTACTCCCGGTGGATTTGTTTTAGAGATTTTTTGATTGGTTTTGGCTTCCCGTGTATGCCGAATTCGAATATATTTTGCTACATCTATTATAAAAGATATATTTTACTTTTATATACTACAAAGCTTTCTTTGAGGATCAGCTTCCCTAATAATTAACAAAGTATTATGACGACGGCTAACAAAAAAAATTTAAGACTGTTTTCAGAGCGCAGGAGAAACATTACCGATAGCCACGTAATAAATAGTAATTATGCAGTAACTCGCAAACCAACTAAGCGTAACATTAAAATTGAACCACATACAGTGGACACAAAAACATGGGACAGCGCAAGGCTACAAGTGGGTCCATCCACATGCACATTTGCTACAGATTGGCCCTAAGCTGCACAGCAACGTACTATCAATTGATCACTTTGCGGTACGACCGGGTGAATTCCGAATCAGCAACAAATCTACAAAGAGACGTACACAAACAAATATGTGGTTGTATGGATATTGTTTGACTTTTTTGGTACGTGGCTAGGCCAGTGATGGCATTTTCGGTACATTTGGACTTTTTTCGGTACATTTGCGTCCTGAAAAATCGTCGTCAGTACATTCGACAAGTTTTCAGTATATTCGGTACGTTTGCTGCATTTGAAGTACATTTTCGTTACAGTTAGACAATATATAATAATGACTTTTTTTTTAAGTAAGTGAAAATAATAGCAATGTACAGATTTAAAATAATAATCTTTTTTTTTAAGTAAATTAAAAAATTAAAATATGTGTAGATTTTGTAATTTAATGTAAAATATATATCATTATTGCTAGGGTTTTTGAGATGGGAAAAGTTAGGACCTTTTTTTTTTTGTATGTAATTTTTGTGAAAATATTCGTACATTTTAGTAAAATTCGGCGTTCGAGACAGAAAAAAGAGTACATTTGGCCTCTAAAAAGTACATTTGAAGTCTCGATTCAGTACATTTTCATAAAACCCAAATGCCATCACTGGGCTAGGCACTGCGTCCGTTTTTTCTGCTGGCCGCGTAGGTTTTTGTGTTTTTTTCTTCGTAGCGGCATAGAGCCGTGTTTCATAAGTTCAGTATGCGAACATATTTGTAGTTACCTTCGCAGGCGTATACGAATATATGGCTATGTTTCTGCCTGCTTGGAAACTCTACTGCTGGTGACCAAATTCACTCTTAAAAATTGTTTATCCTTCGTAGACTAATTTTGAAAGCATGCTCATTATGCTCACTGTCACCACTTTTGGCATTCAATGAACATTCAGCAGAATCTTCAGTTGATGGCGGGAACGCCAGCTTAACTCTCAGTATTGTGAAAGGTAATCAAACATCAGCAAAGAGATAACTAAATTTATGTTCTGAAAAAAAAAAAAAATACGTTAATTTTTGATTCGGGACTTAAAAATTTTTGGGTCGAAATGAAAATACTCATTTGTTTGCTGGCAAATATCCTAATTCCATCCAAATCAAAATGGAAATTGAATGGTCAGTAGCGGAAAGTTTTGGAGCGAATTGATGCCAAAAACTTATGACCGTGCACAGGAAAAAAGTTTTATATTCCGAAAGACGAAACTAAAGGCCAAGAACTCTACCAATATTTCGTGTTTTCTTAAGAAGTATAATCTTCCAAATCTGAAAACAGGTTTGCCATTTATTAGGCAATTCTTAGCCTTTGGTTTTGAGCCAATAAATGAACATTCGAAATTAACAACAGTAAGCTTTATGTAAAGAGCCCCAAAAATTACCAGTTGTAGCTCATTTTAATCTGATCATAAGTTCTAAGGTAAAACAAGACAGAAAACCAACGAATTTAGAGGTGTAATGGCGTGGCAATCCCCATAATACGGAAAAGCTTTCCACTCCATGTTTAGTCTTAAGTTGAATGATATTTGATTCACTAGTGTGTTTGGAAAATACAATTGTCAATGCTCTTTTTATGAGAAAATGTTGTGCTTCGTCGAACAAAGTTTCACTGCGCAGATTACATTATACTTTTGCTTAGGAAGATACTTAATAAAAATGTCAAATTATATAAAAATATACAAATATAGCCTGGATATCCAGAAGTTAATATGAGATCTGTTTTTACCCCGTCATACCAGTTAAAATTTGAAATGTTAATTTAAAAAACTGTTATTTGGGATTCATGAGGATCGAACTCAGTACTTTGAGAATGCAATGCATCATAATATTTTAGCTTTTTCAACCTCAAAATGAGTATTTGAGTTCGTTTCTATTGAAAGCAAAGAGCACGACCTATTATTTATACTTGACTTCACCTACATACATATACTGATAATGAATTTCATACATTTCCTATTGGGGACGAGTATTGTTCATACTGATGGTGCTGGTTGTGGCGGTGGCAGTGGCAACGACGATAGGCAACTGCATAATTATTGTACTTATTGTTAGTTGCTGGTAATTCAATAGACTGTAGTCGCAAGTGCAATAATTTTTTTGTTGTTTTTATTTTGATTCCAGTTGCTGTTGCCAGCACAATTGTTGTTATAGAAGATTTAAGCTGATCGTACAAATAAACTGCAATGAATATCTTGGTCAGACTCCATCTTTCACGAACAAAGATTTGGTTGCTTATTTTGGTGTGTGCACTCAATTTAGGATGCTGTGCTTTGTCCTGGTGTGGTGAATATGTGTGAGGGTCATATCAGATCTATGCAATCTAAGCATCTTGAGATACTTTTTATTATTGTTGTTGTTATTCTTATTGCTATGCATTTATAAAGTTATCTCGTACTCGCGTGAAGCTCCGTATAATAATCGTGTTGCTATTCAATTTAAAATTTTTTTAATATAATAAAGTCATAAAAATTTGGAATTTTCTTTTTCTCTCTATTGCACTATGGGAAATGTTTCCACTTTCTTTGACATAAATTTAAAACGAATAGAAAATAATCCAATTTGAAGCTACAACAAGGGTCATATTCAATATTCAAAAATATTAAACCTGGAGAAAATATGGAAATTAGAAAAATATTACGATCACGCAAGTATAAGTATGAAGATGTCCAGTTAGTTTTTAGTTTTTTGGTCAAGTCGAAAAATTTCGATTTGACCAAATTTGACCCACTTTTCACAGTTTTAAAATTTTTAATGACCGTCTCCATTTTTGAAAAAATAAGATTTTTATTGAAGGTTTTAAATTGATACTACTCTTTCCAATCTGAAAACCATATTTTTCGCCCAAAATAACGAAGGAAAACCTCACGTTTACTTTTTATTATTAATTGAATTTTTAAAAAATTCTTTTTTGGAGGGTTATTGACCAGTATTTTTTAAAATTGCACTTTAGTTAAGTTAATTTTTACGCAACGTTTCATCGCTTTCTTGGCGACTTTTTCAAGGGTGAATTTTATTTCTAAAAACACAAAAATACAAAATTTTTTTAAACATTAGAAATTAAAATTGAAATGTGAAAATGATAAAATGTAAAAATATAAATTAACTTTTACATTAAAAAAGTGTTTGATTATCGTGCAAGTTTGTGTTGACTATTTTAATTTAATATGTTCATAAAAATTCTTCATAATGTGTTTTTTAAAAATTTCTTTTCGCTCTCGATGGAAATTTTTAAAAAATTATTGATTACAACCTTTCAAAAACTTTCATTTGGTTCTCTTGGACCTGATTTTTGTTGTTTCCAGTTCTAAAATGTGATAGTTTTAAATCAAAATTAACTAGTGCGCTCCACTTAAAACGCAGCAAAATTGGAAACAATCAAAGCTGCGATCTTAGTTTTGCAACAAATAACAATGCGACCAACTTCCTTTTCTTTATTAAATAAATTTATAATTTTTAAACAAAAAGCAAAATAATTTTTAACAATTTTAAAATTGGGGCTTATGCCAAAGAAGGTGCAAAATCTTCCCATGGTGCATGTTGTTGCTGCTGTTGTTGTTGGTGTAAGCTCGTGGCAGTTGTTGTTATTATATCTAACATATAATTGCAATAAATTATCTCACATTATTTTTTATATTTTATCTAAAAATGCTACAAGAGAGATAAATGTTAGTGCCTTCAACATTAAGCGTATCCTGATTTAACGGATTAACACAAACTATGGATCGCGCTGTGCTAATAAATCGATTTGGTTGTAACAAAATTCTATGCCTTAAACATGTATGTATGTGAATGATCATCAGTATTTGATTATGCATTTAGTGGTATTTGTAGGGGCATCCAGCAATATGCTTTGATAGTTTAAAAATTTATGAACGGTTGTTGCCTTTTATGACTTCTGTTTTTAGCCAAGTCGTCAACAGCAGATGTTGAGTGATTTTTTGCCATTCGACTGATATATTTTATAAGACTAAAGTAGTCTTTTAAAATGCCGCTTGATATCAATATGCTGTATCTTGAAAACCCAATATATCTCGAACTGGAGTTGTTCGAATAGTAGTGGTTTTATAAAACGGAATATTATTGGAATAACATTAAAAATACTCACCGTATATTACTGTACCTAGCTCGTTTGGGTGTTGATGAAATTTCTCAAAGTAATATAACTGAAGATAAAGAAAGATTTGAGTCTCAAAAATAAATAGAAAAATTACCCACAAATGCAACCGAACCAAAATTTTGTTTTATTTTAAAGTGTATATCTTTTGGGGATTTCCAGACGACCTTGTTAAGTCAACATAATTTTTGTCATCACAAGTGCAAAATCTGGAAACTCTCATAAATATTTTTGCATTTAAGTTATGATATGAAGTAATTTTTAACTGGCCGTTTTTCTTAAAAGTGAACGCTCCAATGAAGTCTCTCCAATTTCAATGCGATATAATAGATACTTGACGCCTCCAATCAATAGTAAAAAAAGTTGTATTTTCAAGCTTTTATTAAACAAACGCTTTCATTTCTTTTTCGGAAAAAATTCCAAACTGCACTTTTTACTTATGAACACAAATTTGTTTGAAGCAAATGGGCACAAAAAGTGTTTTGGACATACATACGAATATGACCCATTTATCTTCAAAATCGGAGGTAATAGAACAAATTTAAAAACAGTTTTGTATTCAACATAAAAATCAACAGATATAATAATAAAAAACATTTGTGCAATTTACTTTATATAAAATTGCAATGTGGCAAATTTGCAATTGCGATCGTGCTTAGTTTTTTGGCTTAGTTTTGGTTCGTAAAACAAAATTTACAAAAAACACTTAAATATGATCTAATATTGTCACAACTTACGTCTATTTCTTCCTTTTTCTAGATGCATTTATACGAGTATGTAAACAGCTGATTGCAAAGTTATCGTACTTTAAAAAACATGGGTAAGGACATGTTCAAATTTATCGACTAGTGGTAATTTGCATTTATATGGAAAACAATAACAGCAGAAGTTAGCACCTTGTAAAATATTGTAAATCTTCAACGTTGTAATTTTTCCAGCCCAATTTACAGCGAAGTGTGAATTGCATGGTAGAGATAAATTTTTAAAATTTACAAGTTATTTGATGTTATGGAGGTTTTATGTTTCATGGAAATTTTAATTTTTTAAAAAAATCTGTTTATTTTGAAAAGTTTTATACTTTTTATAATGATTCTCGATTGAACATTATTCCTAACATTTTTTAAAAAATTTAAATCATCAATTTGATCATCGTAAGTTGATCATACATACATACATAAGAGTTTTTATTTATCACGTGTCCTTCCAAAAAAAAATATTATTTTTACCTTGAATTATTTCTCTACTGCATAGCACACGGAATCAAAAAGTACCCAGAAGCAGCCTTATGGTAACTAAATGTTTCTTTTCCAATGCTCAAATATACACAGAAGGTAATTGATATAACTTGTGTGTTGTAACTTACTGCCATTTTGATGTGTCTCTGCTTTCAAATAAATTTAGCAATGTAAAAATACTTTAATCACCTGAAGTTGTTAACCTTTGCAATTTATATCTATCATATACTACCTATTAAACATATGCTTAATAAATATAACCCAAAATTACAACATTTCAACATTTGCCTCCAATAAATAAATGGCCCTCCAATCTCTAATGTGTTCTACTCGAGCGCATTTATTGCACATTTATGCAAATTATATGCGATTTGCAAGACATTTAAGAAATTGTTACCGAAGGTTCCAGTAAAAATATCTCGTCCAACGAAATTGCAGGCAGAAATAGGAAACTAAAGACAAAAATTAATATAGAAATTTACATATTGCTTTGAAAAATTATTGTGCGCAACGAAATAAAAGGAACCTGATCTTCAGCTTAATTAGCATAGCATAGCACAAGGTAAGGCGCATTAGCGCATGCGCCTGCATAGTAAATGTTAGCAGCGGTTTGATGTAGCTGTCTGCTGCTGCTGCGCTATCATCAGCAGTCACATGGCCACAAACGCTAGAAGCTAAAAAAGATCTATTTGGTAGCCAGTGAGCAATGCGGCAATGGGGTTTGGCTTCCTTGCGATAGAATCTCTTCTGAATGTCCATTTGGTTCGGTTGGATTTCCTGCCTTTGCAGTCGCTCTATAAAATATTATAGCCATAAAATTTACTTTGTTTATGAAAAGGCTCAGTGTTATAAATCTCTGATGTTGCTGTTGTTGTTGCTGCTTTTGTTGTTGTTATTTTATTTGCTCTGTTGCAGTTGCTGCTGTTGCTTTTCGCTGGTCCACGTTGCAAACATCGATCGATTGCTACATTGAATTTAGATTTGATTTTACGAGGATATGTAGTCGTTAAGCAAATGTGAAAATAAAATTTTAGTGCTTTTGCTTTCTATATAGAAAAACAATGGATTTTTACTCAACAACTTGAACAAATAGATAAGAGATATAATCTATACATTATAACGATCACAAGTAGTGAGAGTTCTAGTTTCGGAATTGATTTTATTAAAAATAAGGACACACTTCCACTTTTCGAACCAAAATGTTAGTATTGCTGGACCCTTGCTAGACATGTTGATCGCCCACTCCTCATATAGTTTCAAGTCTATAAAATCTAGTCAGTGTATGTAGGCTATACTACTGTAAGAAGAGTGTCTATCATAAATTATAACTTCAACTGGGCGAGTCGCCCTAGGCCCCACACTTCCAAAGAGGCTTCATATTCAATGCAGAAAAGTGAAATTAAGAAGTAAGGATCTCTTTGCTTTTACTCATCTTGGGAAAGAAAATAGCATCTTTCAAAAAATTCATACGCCTCAGCAGATCTATGGAACAGGCTTGTACTACAAATTGGTATTTAATAAATTTTTACCAACTCAAATTTCAGAATTTGTTTAAGTCTTATAAACCTTATTGTGATAGTTGAAAAAAACTTTGGGATATCTCTTGTGGAACTGTAATGACAGCAATTTAGGATGCTGAACTCAACACTTTGATTGGCACAAAGTCATTATATAGCTCGAAATTAGTTCTGTCCTCATGCAGCGGCGGGTTAAGACTATAGCCAATTAGCGTAATATTAAGCTATTTGCTAGGAGTAAGATAGGACAAGATCATTGTGGTATTTTAAGGAGAAACGAAAAAGAATGACGTTTTTTTGGTCACACCGTTAATACACATTATAAGAGTGTATTGGGGGTCCCTTTCCATATTTTGTACGTTGCAGCGAAAAAAGCTATTTATGTTTTGAACGAATTGTTTTTGGAATATACATAAGTTGTCCCCTCTTGTGTTCATAAAATTTTTGTTTTAATTGAGGCCCATTTCTACTTTTTGCATCGAAATCGCCATTCTCATACAACGAGAAGGACAGCTTTTCCCGAAAAATGTTCTTAAATAGCGATTTATCTCTTTCGCTTTTATGAAGTTCTTTTATAAAATCTTGAACGCCAAAAGATTTCTGAATTCAGAACTTAACGGATCTTAAAAAATTTTATGTTTTCTAGTTATGTTCCACAGTACCACGGAATGCTTTGCTAGATATGTATATCTGTATATGTAGATATGTAGATCTGTATATGTATCGTTGTATCGTCTTATCGGCATAGACCAAAGGTTTAACATAGCTCCAATAGAAAATAGAGTCGCCCTGACTTGATTTTGATACCGAAACTTTTGTTGTGTGATATACATAATAGTGGGATTTTCAAAAAAAAAATATTTTTGATTGTTTTAAAAGTAAAAAAAAAACACGAAACAGGTCATGGTTTAAAAAAGAAAATTTTGTGTGGAGCATCCCATCCCCAATTACTGCTTGTATGTATGTATAGATTAGGTTAGGTTAGGTTAGGTTAGGTAGGAGTGGCAGTTAATTACGAAACCGACTCACTTAGTCCAAATGTGATCCATTGTCATACCACAGTGTATCAGACTATACCCTCCAGATTTCTCAATAAAACTAAATTGCTGACCTATACTAACATGTCTAAGGTCATCCAGGTCAATGTATGTATGTATAAGATGAAAAGATTGACAGTAATATCGATACGTAGTTTGAATTTGTTGCAGAGTAGTCAAATTTTTTGTTATTGTTGCTTTGACATGCACTTTTGTGACCCACCGTCAACTGTAATAGCTATTTTGCAACTTTGGCTTTATACATCTTCGTTGTTTTCTCATAGGAGAATGGGGTGAATGTGTATTCTATGGCTTTCTTTAGTCACTTCTCATTTTATTGCATTTTCCAAATTTTTATTTTAATAACATTTTGTTCCATGACGGCAAGATAACACACATAATCAATGCTTGTTGCCATAGTCTTTTGTTTCTTATTACCTGCTGCCGGCATCATTTTTTGCTTGCTGTGAAACTAAGTGCCAGAGCGTTTCGTCGACGCGGCGCTCTCTGTCGAAAATACAACCTGAATTTAATTCTAACTATGTAGCTGATCTTTGATATGGAAAGGAAGTTTCAGCTAGATCAGGTGTTAAACAAAGTTAACTTTTTTTCATAATTTTTCAACTTTTTAAAGACGCCGTATCTGACACGAACGGGACTAACTCCATCGGAAAGATCATAAAATTTTTTACAAAAAATAAAAACAACAAACAAAATAAAAATGTTTTTTCATTCCTTGAAATATCCTTAAATTTTGAAAGCTAATAAACTACTGAAATATTACCTCCACGAAAAAATAACAAGATACTTATTAAAAGAAAATTTATTGATCTTTTTGGTATCTTTTGGTATTGTTTGTGTTAGATCTTTCTTTCACGAGATATAGAGACAAATATTTAGTAAACCATTTTTCCCATACAAGTACCAGTAAATATTAATATTATCAGCTCTAAATTCACTAGAATTTTTCTTTCGCTTACCTGCCTACCTACTATTAAACCTGTTTGGAGCAAGAAAAAAAAAATTCAAATCACCATAATACACACATTCAACTATTGTTGGCATTTTTAATTCATGATTTTGTAGCTACGCTTAAAATGATTGAAATTATGGGACCCGTTTTTAAAAAAGATACTATGCTTGGGTTATGCTTTAGTCTTCAGGAGCGTAGTACTGGCAACACCCCTCTCTCTGAACGATCGAACCTTGACAAGTCAAAGTTCAAGTACATATTATCCGTGTTTTTTTTTTGACGCGGCTATCCGCTATAAAATTTTTCTGTACGAAAATGACAGGTTATTTAGTCGCCGATACTTATCACCGACTAATTGCTCATACAAAATATTTTTTTTATCGTGTAACCGTGTCAAAAAAAAACGCGGCCATTACTTAACGCAAAAAACGTCAGCCAGGCTCTTGTAGACTTTGCCGGTAATTTTGAAATTTTGGCCCAACTAATAAAGATTTTTAACAAATTTTTAACACTTTAACCTTGAGCTTAAATTGGATAAATTTATAGAAATTCTGCTGCACCAGCAAAACTTTTTTAAGAAAAGAAGTTACTCGTAAGTGCTCGTACTATAAATAACAAGTTGCTTTTGTTGTATGGCTGTTGCGGCTGCTGTAAAACAAAACCTCAGACTTAATGACTCAATTTAACCTTAACGCTGAAAAATTAACACCGCCGGGCAGCCAACTTTATAAGTTGCCACATTTTTTCTGTCTTATGACAGCGCATTTGTTGCATGCGCCTTTGACGAAGTTGTCAGCTCTGACAAGACAATAAATGCGCAACACGTTGAGCGCCTGCGCATCAGATTTTTTAAAGCGAAACTCAACAACATCGAGTGACAAAATGCGTCGGTATGACAAGCAGTCTGACTAAGGTACGGGCAGCTAACGACAGGCCTTAAAAGACAGTAAAAGCAGCTCATCATCTTTCGTGCGAATGTTGCAGGTTCAGCAGAAGGACGCATATAAAAACAGCGTCATTATTTTTGGGTGTAGCTAATGGCTGATTTATTTAGGACCATCAAACAAACTGTCATTTTGGTAGCATTTTTATTTATACGCCGTCATTAAGGAAATGCAAGAAAAAATCGATTTTTTAAGAAAGTGTAAGATATGCTGATGAGGAATTTACTGTATTTTCATTAAGTTTCGCATCAATCCAAGGCATTAACCATCTCTCATGGTCAGCTGAAGAGTCTTGTGAATACTTGGTTTTAATTTTCAAATTGTTTGCTTTCTTAAGTCCAATACTTTACTAAAGAAAAGGAGAAAAAGTCCGTACTTAATGTATAGAAGGTGTCTTAGCTCCACTACCTATGCGGAAACAAATATGGAAATGGACATTTACAATCCAATTGTGAGATTTTGTTGAACGTTTCGCCAGCGTCGATATGAAAGGACAAAGAAAAATCTGTATATATCATTCCATGAGTAATATAATATGATTTTTGATGAACATACTTCCCAATACCAAGACATGTAATGTCCAATATTATGTGGGGGGGGGGGGAGTTAATAACCAAAAAACTTTTTCCTTGAACTATGATCTTAAGTCGGTGCGTATTATGTGCCAATATATTGTACTTGGGTATGAGATGCCTCATAGCAGGTATTGACTTGAAATTTAAAATTAATAAAAATAAGTTTCTGGTAAAAATTTATCGTCACTAGCCAAATGGAAATTGTGGATCCGGCTCTGGGATTGGGGGCGTATTATATCATTTTGAACGAAGCCGACAGGAGAGCTTTTGCTGTACTTCTCTCCCATCAATTGAATATCTGTTGCAGAGTCTTGCCAATTCCTGGAATCACCAGATTAGACAATATCTATCTAAATTAAGGTTACACTTTTGCTGCGGTATAAGCTAAGAAATACGGAATTATTTCCACGAAATACTCCAATGTGGTCAAAGGACTAACGGGCGTTAAGTTCACTAGCATGAAAAAAATCGATATGTTAAAAACCTAATTACTTTTGATATTATCAATATTTTCGCCCAGATAATCATGGAAAAATTCCTACAAAAATTGAATTATCATCTCGAAAAATTCATAAAGTTCAAAGCATCCGACAAAAAATGTCATTCGGATGGCAACACAACAGAACGACACCAAATCGACAGTGTACAATGGCAATAACAAAACAACGGAATTTTACACCACAGTTGTTGCACTTAGTTGTTGTGTTCGATGTCTATTGTTTTTTGATGGTCTTCAAGTGCTGTTGCGTGTGCTGGAAACTGTGCGCGTTTGATCAATTTATACGCGAATCCATTAGACGAAATGATTTTCACATTTGGTTTGTATGTCGTCATGTCCTGTCAACCGCCGCTTTTGCTGACCGCGCAATAACAAGTGTCCCACAGTAAAACTGCAGCAACATCTGGGAAAAGCGGCAGCAGCAACAACAAATGAGAATCTATTAGAATGTTGGCAATTGAATGCGTCCCCCTAAAGTAACAACAACAATAATGGTGCATCGAATGACATAAAATGTACGCTCGACATCACAATAAACAATTGCGCGTAATGTTGTTCATCAATTGACAAGAGCGCGCAAATTGTTGTTGATGTTGCTGCGGTTGTTCATTTCGAATGAATGGCGATATCGGCAAGTAGCAATAACAACAACGATTGGAATCAGCGATGGCATTTGGGTTTTGCGAAAATGTACTGAATCGAGACGTGAAATGTACATTTTACAGGCCGAATGAACTTTTTTGTCTTGAACACCCAATCTTACCAAAAAAAATCGTCCTTACTTTTGTCATTTCAAAAACTCACACACATTAAATTACAAAACCTACACATTGCGATTATTAACGTTTTTTCAGTTCTTAAAAAAAAAATGTATTATTAAAAATGCACACATTGCTTTTACAGTGGAACCTGTCAAAGCGGTACCTGGATAAGTGGGGAACCCCTACTACTGAGACTCACTTCAAGGTCCCAGCACTTTTGCATCAAAATACCTCTATTACTGGGATTATTAAACCTCTATATCAGGGATATGATTTTTGAAGTTTTTGTGCGTTTTCGCCTCTATAGCATGGGCTTTTCCCGTTTAGGAATAACCTCTATAAGTGGGAAATAATATTTATTTAGGTATAATTTGTTATTTTGAATTTGAAAATACACGTTTTATCGATCTGAGTAGGCTGTGAAATGGTTGTTTTAATAAAATTTCATAGATTCATTGACTTAAGTGGGCTGTGAATGGTCATTTACAAATGATAATTTACATAAAATATGCTTTTTTATTTAAGATTTTTTTCCCTGGATCTCTCTTATTGTTACCCATTTAAATGGGACAACCCAATTTTAAACCTGGTTATTTAGAAACTGTGTAAATCGGAACCTTTTTAATTGAGACAAAAGTATTGGTCCCTTGGACATCCCACCTAGCCAGGTTTCACTGTATTTTCAAAAAAAAAGAAGATAATTATTATAAATTTTTCAAATGTGCCCAAAATGTACTGAATATGTGCTGAAAATTCGCCAAATGTGCTAAAAATGCGGTAAATGTATCTATGAGTACATACTGAAATCTTGTCAAATGTACTGACGACGATATTTCAGGACGCAAATGTTCCGAAAAAAGTTCAAATGTACCGAAAATGCTATCACTGTTCGGAATTTTTAGAAAAGTTAAACTTTGGTCGCACAGAAGAATTAAACTGAAAAAGTTTGAAGTCTAACATTTGATGAAGTTTATTCTTGGACTTAAATTGAAGTTACATTTGGAAAACCGGCAACTTCTCTATGAGTTCGTTGATTTGAGTGCGTGTGAGTACTTTTAGTGTTCATTTAAATGTTGTGTTTTCAGTTTTAATGAACATTCACTGAATCAAATAGCGAAGCAAAACGAAAAGCATGCGGCGAGGACATCGAAAAAAAGCAGGAAACTTTAAAACTTGGTCGGCCTTAAGTATGCAATTTGGACAGTTTTATTATACTGATGAAAAAGTATACTTTTTTTTAAAGTGATGTAGGTTTTATATTAATATTTTTTTTTAAACTGATTCATTTTTAGTTACAGGCGATATATTTTACATTGTTCGATTGAATATTCATGGGCACAGTTTTCGCTGTTTGGTTGTATTTGGGCAATAAAACTTAAAAAAATTACGCCGCATGAAGGGACGCATACTACCTGAAAATTAGGATTGGATACTTAATATTTAATAAAAGTATGGCCCGAAATTTGAACAGCATAATCGTTATAGGTTAAGATATCTACCAACAAAAAAGTTTATCCATTACGGACTGCTGCCAAATATTTAGTCAAAATCTTATGAACTCTTTCAATTGAGCACGCAACTTGTCAATTAATTAACAAACACCCAATGATCTCGACTGCAAAACTTAGTCACTACACAAACCGCGCATACACTACAAACTATTGACAACAACTAAGTATAGATACGTAGACTGTTTCATTCGATTTTTTCACCACTCTCCCACTTGCTCTAATCCCGGATATTTGCATAATAAGTAAGACATCAGCGATTTCATGTAATGGACTATTTTCCCATTCCAATTTCAGCCAACACGTAGCCAAAATAACGATTTGTCATTTCGAAGATTTTCCCCACTACCACTCTGCATTGCACTACTGAACAGAAGGGGATAGGCATAAGCAGCAGCAACAACAACAAAAATAATTTTAATCAGCTTGTGAAAATTGCATGCAAAGCGTTGTCATGACATGGCAACCTACTAATTCATCATTAGAGCTGAGTTTGTTTAAACATTTTTACGGCTAGACGAGGCAAGACAGGCTTTAAAGATACAAGTACCATGGCTCAATGTACATACATACATACATACAGACATATGCAGACGTTGGGTCGGTAGGAAAAGCAAAACGTCAGGCATGCAGATGAAATGTTGCTGATGTGTAGGACGACATCATCATCATTATCAGTAGCAGTCGTTGTTACTGTCGTCTCGTGCTAAGAGCGCTCTGGAATTGGATTGCTTTTGCTTCGGTTTTAACCTTTCCTTTATTTTTCTCTAGGACGATATACAATTAAGGTGCCGTGTCAGTTTTGCAGGAGTTTTTAGTTCTTCAAGATTTCGTGAAATTGATCATGTGTATGACTCTGTTGCTTTTCGTAGACGTCACGTGGTCGTGATTTTTTAGTTTTGCTAATAATGCAGAGCAATGAGTGGAATACTTTTAGTTCTTTTTAATACTTTGACTTTCATTTCCGCAAAATTTTGTTGAAATGCTGCTGTTCGCATAACGTACCGATTAGCTTTTAAATGCTCCAATATGGTGTTCGAACATTTTAAAATTTGTTCGCTTTTTTCATAATCAGTGAAGCATTTGATTGTAGTTTTCTCTGATTTTGTTTGAATGAAAAGTGATCTGTCAAAGGCTTAAAAATATATTCGATTACAAATAATTAGCACTTTTAAGACACTGTGAATCTCAAGGAGAGTGCTACCTCTCTTTATTTCATACTCAAAAATTAATTGAATCTTCTATATAAAGCTACCACTATAATTTCAGCATTAAGGTAGGTCTAGGGAGACTATAGCCCCATACTCCGAGATCAAGGGGCATAAGACAAAATTTATTGTTTTCCATCACATGTTCAAATTCTCATTAAATTGCATATATTTATTTGTTGGTCAAATTGTTTGACTAACTTTGCTCTCCATATGTTTTTCTATGTATAATTACACAACTCCAAAAATCGATCCTACATCTACATTGTTCAAAAGAACGGACCAGACAGATCCAAAATATTTTTATATGCAAAATAAAACCTCATTTTCAGTTTTTTGTTTAACGCATAGTATGTATGTAATGAGACACGCCTGCTCATATTAGAAGATATCACAGTTACAGGAGAGCTTTTTGAGCTTTTTTTGTATATTTGCCGTATTCAATAAAATATTTATCTGCCAAGATATAGCATATTAAACTTTAGAGTTATTTTATTCAACCAAAAACTGTTATGCTCTATGTCAGGGGTGCACAAAGTGCGGCCCGTGGGCCGTATGTGACCCTCAGAGATATATCTTATGGCTCGCAACTCACCAAATACCATTTTCACACACATCTGCGATTTGAATTAATAGATCTGCACTCCTGTGAAATATTAATACAAAAATATAATGTTGATGGGTGGGACAATTTTATCAATGCTAGATTAAGAAACAATACCAAAACTTAATATGTATGCAAAAAATCAATCGATTTCGTTATGTTTTTGGTCCGCAGTAAAATTCTGTATTGAAAATTTGGCCCACCGCTTAAAAAAATTGTGCACCCCTGCTCTATGTGGAGATATCGGAATGGAAGCTTCAGAAAAATTAAAAATCAATTATATGTAAATCTCGAAATGTTTTTAATATAGTTTTCGTAAAGAAAAAAGTCAAAATCATCAAAAAACCAGAATCTAAAAGACATATGTTTGGAAACTTCAATATCGCTATTACATATTGCGAATGTATGTTAATTTTGAAAAGATATTATGTTATTAAGAGAATATCAGCCCCTTCATGGTTGGCCACAATCTCGCCGTTTAAGTCGCCGAGATAAAATTATCTATTTGGTTGGCGCCTTTGGCGAAGTATCTCCGCGGCAATATCTTCCACACTTTTTTTCTCTGCATGGCTGGCGACAGTCTCTTATACTTGTATCCAGAAATGTCAAAATTTGGAGACAGCTATTTTGGTATCGCCAAAATGAAAAAGTGCACGTAACTAAAAACATTTTTTTACAATTTATATCAAAAAATGTTCTTTCAGTACAAAAAACAGCACCAAAAGGGAATATGAACAATATATTGAAATTTTGAAAAACTAACCAGAATTTTAAAATGGGTGGCATGCTTAATGCATGTATTGGCTTTCTAAAAAGAGTCCTTTATTTTGTTACTCTCGTACATAAATCTTCTTTGTTGAGACGAAAATTGGAAATGAAGCTACAAAAGTTTAATGGCAAAATTTGTGTTAATAAATGTTGGGCAGAAATGTTAAATTTCGTCACAAATGTCAAGTAAGTCCAGGAATATCAATATTTTTGTCATCCACAAAGTGTGGAACTTAATACTATGGAGACAGTAAACTGTATCCAAACATGAAGCCAAAAAATAAAACGGTCTCCATACTAAATCATCTCGGAGATAAAAAACAGTAGCCAACCATGAAGGGGCTGTATATGTAAATGAAATGATTATAGGTGATTTATTTTGTGTGAGAGCGTAAGATGATCTATTTTTGTCACTTTTTATTATTTAAAAATTGGTTAGAGAAAATCAGTACAAAGAAAACTTAGCTACGAAAATTTTCAAAACAGCCCAATATTGGATATATGATGAGTTTCATGTTGTGTGTAATTCTTGATTATGCCATCCCTTAAGAAGCCTTATCATTCAAAATACTTGGCACTTTATTTTCAATTTGAGGAGTAAGAGCTTTTATTTCTTTATTTTTATGTGTAAATGCTTTTCCTATATAATTCAATCTCTGTATTACCTCCATTGACTTTTAAACTGTTCACAGGTACTTACATTAAAATAAAATATAACATTTCGTATGGAAGACAAAACTTAATGTTGCCGCACTAATGAAGTTATAAACTCACACGACTTCACTTTAACTACGTCATCCGTACGAATCGATCTCGTACACAGCTGCTTCCCATTATCCTCATCAACAGCCTCGTCGTCATATAGTCTCGCTTGACACTCGTTTTCATTAAATTTGCAATTTATTTATTTTTATTTTTTTCTTGACTCGGCTTCACCCCAAAAAAACAAAAATTTAAATAGCCCAATCCACAGTACCACAGTGTCATATCATCATCTGCGTCGTCACTCCACTCCTCAATCTTCCGCTTCAAGCACGACGAGTATGAATAATTTTTCGTCTCCATCACCAGCTATCCAGTTGTTTGTCTCACTGTATGTGCACTATCGTTCTGTGTCTCCGTAGGTCCTATGTGCACACTTTGTCGAATGTTGCTCCGATCTCAATCTCATTCGTTCGCGTTGCCAATCGTCATCGTCGTCGTCGCTGTTGCTGTTGCTGTTCTTGTCGTGAGTTTTGTGACATACTCTGTCATGGCTTTCATGGTTTTGGTTCGCAGTCTTTCCTGCCTCGGCGGTGGCTGCTGCTCCTTGCGTCGTTGTCGTGCCGTCGAACACAGTAACTTTATTAAAATTTCACTACTTTTTTCTTTCATTCTTTCAGCCATCTCGCGTTTCATAGCTTCTCCTTCATCGTTTCCATTCATTCATTCAGATGCAAAGTTGCAGCGAAAATATTTTCACTGCTCGGGTGACCATTTATGTTGAAAGTTCACCATATAACAGAGTTTGTGCTGGTAAAAGTAATGAAATTATCATAATATTGGCTGGTCAACTGAATTCATTGATAGTGTTCATTATGGCATGGAATACGTTGACCAGAAAACCTAATTTCGTTACATATATGTGACATAGAATGCATTTCCATTAGCGAGTTGCTTTTACTTTTAGTATCTTTTATTTTGGAAGATGTTCTTCACTTTTAATTAAGAATTTCTGTGAACTACGCATACGGAAACCGGCTTGATTTCATTAGTACTATCACATTTAAGTAAAGCTTCTGAAAGTATGTTATTTTGGTTGGGTTTATAGCGAAATGTAGCAAAGTAATAAATTGTAAAAGAATCCATTCGAAAGAGTGCTTGATTTGGAAGGTGTTTTTTTGAAACAATATTCTTATGCATAAGAGACACACTAGAGGTCAATAGCTGTCACCATACCGCACCATTACTATAGTAGAAAGTTGCGACACATGGAACATATTTCTGATTTAGAATTATGTTCCAAAATAAATACTCAACACTTAGCTAAGGTCAAAAAATATACATAAAATGTCTCAGTAAACACTTATGTGGCACAAGCTGCACAATTTTTTTTAAATCGATACGAAGTTTGCTCCTTCAAGTGGCAGCTTAGTGACGCATTTTTCTATTTACAGACCCCCTCTTGAAAGTCATATTAGGCTCCCCTCTATTATGTCAAATCGGAGAAGAATGCCGATGGGCCGTTCTAGCTAATGCTTTAGTCTTTGTTCATTGCACTTTGATTTCTCCCAATTATTTTATTGCGTTAAAAAGTTTGCTGAAAATATAATTGTTGATAAAATAAACTCCTCTGCTCTTTGTTTGTGTTAATTTAATATCCTATCAAAGCAAAATACTTACCATACATTCATCATTATCTAAAATTAATTAAAATATAATTTTATTGTTTTCAATTGAATTTTTTGTTTATTTTCACTTTATTTGAATTATTTTTAAATTTAAAATTTATTTTGTAGCTTATTATGGGACATGTTGCGTTACTTGTAGTTATCAAATGCTGACAGTAATTACGATAAAACAATCATATTTTCTATTTTTTTTATATATATTTTGCGTTGTTTATATTTTAAATATGTATTGCATTTTTATTTTCGATTGTATTTATGTTTTATTTAAGTTCAACTTAAATTTAAATTAATTATTTTTGAACCACTGACCTCCACTAACTACTCTGTCAGCTGTAGCAATTTTTACAGCAACACCGTGTGCCTAGATTTATACAATGGGGTTTTCAGCTTTTGAAATCTTATAAGGCAATAATGATTCTCATAACTTGGCATTGTATAGTTATGGGCATGTGATTTCGACGGTGTTACAATTGTAACAATGAATGTACTTTAACATTTAATTTAAGTTTTCAATATTTTTTTAATGACTAGTCTTTGGTAGTTGATGTTGAATAAGGTTAACAATGAGTTATGTATTTTGCTAAACTAATTATATTGCATTCTGTTTATATATAAATATATGTACTATATATCTAGCGATTATTAAGTTACAATGTTGAACTGTCATTAAGGAATGTCTGAAAATTTACTTCACAATTCAGTTACGTTTTTTGCATTTTTATACTGAGACTTACAAAAAATTAAGTACGAACTGTAAGTCTTTCCATTAATTAGTTTAATGCTTATAACAGAAGCTTAAAATTAAAAAATACATAATTATTTACAAATAATTTACAAATCTTTAGAAAAATAAATGCCGACCAATATGCCGTAGTGTTTTAATATTTATGATTATAAGATACTATAGTGCTCTAGGACGTTTGCAAACCTTGAGTTTTCTTTTAAAAAGCTACGCTAAATTTTACAGTAATTTGTTTATTATAGAGCCCTAGTATTTCTATTTAAATCATTTCTTTTTTACATGATATGATACGAGTTTTTTAGTCGAATTTTACTTTTACTGATCAGCAATTACTTTGGTTTTGTCGGGATTGCTGTTTGTTTTAAGTTGTTTTGCTTCAAACAAAAATTCCAAATGGCAATAAAATTGCTGAACGTGACCAGCATAAGGATAGTTTTTACGTTTCTGAAAAATTTAACGATTCCAGTTGCAGAAGCAAAAAGAATAGGAAACTACTCCCTGCACTCGTTGACCGCAAGAAATCAATATTGCGACAAGCATCCAAAGCGCACATGAAATCTTATTGTGACAACGATATTCATTGAGGCCGCAGTGGCAGCAGGACTTAACTTGGCTTAGTTTATTTGTGGGAACAGAGAAAGTGGCCGAATCTGTGCTGAATTACTAACTAACATGAATTGGAAAACAAACTTGCAGATAAATTTTATATGCGTTGCAATCGAAATTAAGTATCTCCTCCAATGATTGGTCTGTAGTTCTTTTAATTCGATAAGCAGATTTTATTGCATCGAATGAGGAGTTTTGAAGGAAAAATGTTGCAGCTCTATCAAAAGGATAAAATGATAATTTAAGAAAAGCTGTAAAATTCAAAGAGTTAAAAGTTTTGCTGAAATAAAATACGATGCTGGAAACGGAATTCGATGCTTGGATTTTAAGTAAAACTTTAGAATTCTGATAAGAATTATAATATTGAATATTGCGAGAAACTTTTTAAATTTGTGAAACCCGTGAGATCTATGGCATGTACTATGAGGACAACTATCGAAAATTGGATTATATAAAATAATAAAATATGTTACATACAAGTAAAAACTTTTCGTCTATTCCGAAGCCTAAAGGGAAAACGAAGTTTTCACAAAAAAAGGAAATTTTTTCGCACAATTAAACATGTACGTTATTAGTTTGATCATATTGAATCTTTTAAGGTAATTAGGCCCATTATTTTCACAACAGAAGATGTTTATTAATAAGATGCAAAAAAAAGTACCATGCCCCCACCCGTGTGGCAAAGCTGTATACGAAGTGCAATACCACTCTGCCGCCATGACATATGTAAACATACAGACTCGCGAAACCAAAATTTATCAACATTAACAAATCATTGTCAATAAAAATGAATGTCACTAATATGTACTACGACGTTTTCTAAATGATTCATATGAAATAAATTTACTTAAGTCGAAAAGCCTCGAATCTTACATCGCCTGCACTCATTTTGATGAACCTCGTGGTTCTCAAAAACGGAAGGTCGAAATGTCGCTATAACACGGCAGTTACAATAGCACAACTCAAACACAAATTCCATATAATTACATTAGATGGCGTTGTAATGTAAGGATAAATATATCCTTTGTACTGCTTTGTCCCGTGTACCGCTTTGACCTGTCCAGAAATTTCCGAGATTTGAATTTTTTAATGCGCTGAAAGCTTATCTATAAGCTCTATGCATTTAAATAAGATTTGCGCAAAAAAAGTTTACAAATATTTTTCTTAGATATTGCGCTTTTCGTTGGAAGTTCGAATTCGAGTGTTAATCTGAATTTTAAAAGGTTCTCTCAGAAACACATAGATAACTTTTATTTTAGAAATTATTGCGAAATAATAATAATGCACTTTTCCTAAGTTTAGTTTAGTTAACCAGTTTTTAAAGTCAGAAACTTAGAAAATTGTTTACGTTCTTTTTTACATCGCCTAAAACATGCAATTTCAATTTTTTTTCTGAAATTCTATGTTTAGCTTTACATATTTCCGAGAAAAAATTTTCAAAATATTTTTTACTGTAACATCTATAGCCTATTTCCTTTGTGCTCAACTACAACATTTATCTTTGGCCGTCTTTAAATTGCTTCTTTCTAAAGAAAATGTACAAAATGTTGATGTTCCATATTTTTTATTTTATTTTTACTTGCTTTGCTAATAGGCTATTGACTATGTATTTGAATAAGGAACTAATTCTTTAAAAGTATTTCATTGTCTTATATGTTCAATTGTACCCTATAAATGATAGATCCAAAAGTGCGATTAAACTTCAGCTTGAACTTTTGAGAACGGTGCAAATTTGTCCATTTTTTATTTATTTTTAACTATAACTCAAAAACTATACATTTTTAATATGCACACATCTCATAACTTTTTGAACAATTCGCTTCGTTTGTTCAATGAACAAACTCTAAAAAACTCTGCTCATTGAAAGCACAAAAATAAACTTTTTCTGAGTTTAAAAAAAAAAACCAAAGGAATTGCTGGCCGTGGTCTTGTTAAGCTAAAATAGAACAATATCCTTCAAAAAAACACAAAAAGTAAATAGTTCTATCAGAGGAATGTTGACAATTGGTCAACTGTTCTACAACTTAAGTGTAAGAGTGGAATCAAACAGGATCAAAATTTACTTCCAAATCCAATCGTTTTTCAAACGTTCTACACTCTTTGTCCTCGCCCATGCAAAGTCCTTGATGTCATCGTCATTATCATCACCAGCAGCAATGATTTCGAGTGGCTCTTGTTGCTGTTGTCATGCGCCATCGTTGCCCAAAGCTGCATCTCAGCTGGCCCCGATTATTGTTGCGCCATCTGACGCATTGCACTCATCATGCTGTTGCTGTGATGGCAATTGTTGCTGGTGTTGCAAGTGTATTGGTAGTGGCATCGTTGTTGAAATTGTTGTAGTTAACGATGGCGTTGATGTTGTCGAATCTGATGAAATGGAGGAACTATGCTGTCGTTGATGTTGTTGCAGTTTCTGCTGCTGTTGTTGTTGAGCATGCAGCTGTAAATCTTGCGGCTGATGATACTCATGCTCGTACGCATATTCTTGTTGCTGCCGAAATGGATGATGAATATGCTGCTGCTGCTGTTGCTGCTGTTGTTGGTAATACTGTTGTGATGTACCAGTGACTGCTGTCGAAATTTCTGTTGTTTTTGCTACTCCCATCGCTGTCATCGCCGTTAGCGATGATGATGCCGACAATGTTGGCTGCTGCAATCCACGAATACTGTCAGCCGGATGCGCCGTATAAATATTGCTGCGTCGCAAATGATTGTTGTTGTTGGGACGTTTGTTACGCGACCACCATTGCACGTGCGTCTCTAGAGATTGAAAATAATGTGATTTGATTGTATTATTGTTGTTGCAGTTGTTGTTTTTTTAGTGTTAAAGGGGGAATTTTATTGTTTTTCAGTTAAAATTGTTAGTTGTCGCTGTAGGGAGCTATTTTGATTTCTCATGTGGATGCCACCATAACCGCCACCTTTTTCGCCGCTGTAACATCTGTTGTTATTGCTGTTGCTGTTGGATCATTGCTTGTATTATTGTTGTTGCAATTGTTCTCGTTCATGGGATGTGGTGGCAGGGGGCGTGTTAGCATGTTAATGCTTTTTGTCTGCGTTAAATGTTTAGGATTTTGATTGCAATTTTTTGTGGAGCTGTTATTGACTTTTGTCAAATGTTGTTGCTGCTGCGACTGATTGCTGCAAAAACTGGGTGGTGCTATAAAAATTGTCGACAAACTCGTCTGATTTGTGAAGTTGCTGTCGTTAGTGAGAGTTGAAGAGGAGCAGCTGGGGTATTGTTGGTGCAACTGTTGTTGCTGTTGCTCTAGTTGCTGCTGCTGCATTAAATGCTGATGATGAACAGTAAGATGCGGCGAGTAGGCGGCGGTATGGTGGCGGGCGTGTGGATGTGGAATATGGGCGAGGACATGGTGATGTTGATAGTGATGGTGGTGAGGTGATGAAAGCGAAGGTGTTGGCAGTTGCTTTAATGACTGTTGACACTTACCGTTGCGATTGTTTGAGGATTTTTTTCTGAAAATATTTAATGAAAAACTGTAGGTTAGGAAAAAAGATATCAGGAAGAGAACCAAAGTTCAAAATTGTCGTGTAGTCCTATCAAGTGTCCCCACGGATAATGCAAATTAGTTTGTAATAAATGATAAAATCTTACCTCTTGCACCGCACCACTGTTATCATGATGATTGCGCCTAAAAGTGCCGATAAAATTGAGACTATTATCAGTGTGAGTGGCCACCCTAGCTCCGATGCTTTTTCTGCGAAAAGTAAAAAACAAAAACGAACAGATATGAGGAAGAATGCGAAACGGGAAATAAGTTATGGCTTATCATATCCATTCAGCGGATATCCCCAGATACAGTCAGTCAGTCAGTTGATGCACAAAAAATACGACCAACTATCGTACATTTTTCTTCTTTTCCGGTCATTTATGTTCATTCAGTGGTAATAACTTATACATTCCACATTCCCCTGCCCCATCGCTGCTTCAAACAAAATCAACTCACCTATTGTGCCTTCGAAAATGAATGTGCTCTTCGTTGGCAATGCCCACGAGCACAAATCACACGTTGTCAATCCGTCACTCAGCACCGGTTCGTCTACAAAAAAGGGCGGCCTTGGTGGTGGTGGTACAAAAAGACCATTCCAGAGGCCATTTTCGCTGGAGTCGAACGCCAGGGGAGAACCAAACAATTCATCATCCTCATCGAAAAAATCAAATGTCACATCACGAAAGTTGCTCAAATCTTCGGCCGAATTGGCGACAACAAGGTTCTCAATGCTGGGCGGCGGTGCGGCATGGTGGTGTGGTCGGTACTGTGAGTCCGTCGCCACAATGTTATCGAATGGCAGGAAATTGGAGAGTATAATTGAGGCGATGCTGGTGGGCGTCGGTGACGGCGACGTCGACGACGACAAGTGCGATGATACAGCCAAAGGATCATCATGGTCTGTTGATAGTCGGAGCAGCGGAATGGGCTGATGTGTGGTTATGGTGTGGTTCAGTTGGTTGTGCTGCTGGTCACTTCCGATTGCAGGCATTTTAATGGGTTGCTTTTTTCACAAAACGACTTTCGTTTGTGTTCGTTCGTGCAAAAAAAGGATTTCAAGGGTATTCTTACAGTGTGGATTGTTGTTGTCGGTGCTAGTGTGTTTTGTTTGTCTTCCTCAAGTGAGTGGATCCTTTATCACTACGCAGACATTGAGGAATTTCTGCACAAGGATATGCTCACAAATTTCCAATTGTAACTACAGTTGTTTTTTTTTGCTGTCATATGTGATTGAAGTTAGCTGTCGTTGCTGCCTTTGTGCTGGCATCTGAAATGACAGACAAATCGAAAAAAAGGAAAATTATGTGAGAAATTTTGATTCAGAATTTATTGCAGGATTATGTTTAAAAATAGCACTGAAATTCATGAGTACGAAGGATCTGCAGTAGATTAGGAAATAAATCAGTACGAAATCGTTGTTTTTGTTTCGGTCTCTGCACTTGGCAGGTGACAGTTTCTCAAAACAAAACAAAGAAAGAAACGACTGTTTATTCTGTTAAAAGTAAAATTGAATGCTCATAGGTTTCGAGAATAAATGACAAAACTTCACAAACAAAGGGATATAGATTTTGAGGTATATAAAGCATCAGTACCTACTATTTTAATTTAAAAATTTATGTGAATTAAGGTTACAAGGGCGGCAAAAAGCGTGAGCTTCCGTAACAGAACTTACAAAAAGTACCTTAAGAATTTAAATTGACTCTTTAATTTGAATACCATATGCACCCTCAAACTGGGCAGGTGACAGGTGATTTACTTAAAAGGCAAATACTTTTTTGGCCCGTGTTATTAGACTATTTTTTTTATTTGATATTTTTTAAAATAACGGGTTCTTATCACACAGCTATTGCTCCATACTTTAACGAGACCTTGGAGTTTTCATTACCAACAAGCGCTTACTGCAGAGTTTTTGTATATCAATTTTCGGTGTCTTCTTCACATTAAGTTTTTCTTCACCTCACCAACATCATATTGCATCCAATATTGTCCATGTCTCTGTTGCTGTTCAATTACATTTTTTCTTTCTCAGCACTTATCATTAAATAACAATTAAAAACATTTTAATATCATTTGCTGCATTTTTCTGTCTTCAGTCTATCGCTTTCTCTTATTGCCATTGATGTCACTGAACGCAGCAGCAACGATCACCAGTGTGCAATTCTGTATGAAACAGCATAAATAGAAAAAAGAGAAGAAACTTTAAAGCAGAGCCTTAAAAAGTTGCTCTGCCTCCTTATCCTACGAAAATATCAGAAGTGAAGTGGCTGAAACGTAACTTTTCAAACACTTAGCGATCATAACTTTTTGACTTGGAAAAATTTTTACTTTTATTTTTTGACTCATTTAACATTTATTATTCGACATTCTTATTACTCTTCGATTTTGTCGATGCTTGTGAACTCTATTCGATATCTCTTGTTACTGATTGACACATTTTAATTAGTTACCTTCATCTAAATGACAACGCTATTTATTGAAAAGGGTAGAAATTCTTTCCAAATTGAATGATTTTCTTTCACTTGTTGCTTTTTTATTCATATAACGCGTAAATAACTTTTTCTTCTCCAATAAAGTCGTGGTCATATTCATTATATCCTTAGTATTCAACACAGTTGTTTCTATTCCCTCTTCTTGCTCTTTTTTTCCTAAATTTCCACCCTGCCCATAACTTGTGCTCAACATATTTTGACAGTTCCAACAATTTTTTTACTCCCGCTGCTGCTGCTGCTGCTTGGAGCTCACGAGGAAATTGAATTTAAATCAAGGAGTAAAGCAACAACATCAATAGCAGCAAGGAAAAAAAATATCTTAAACCCAAACACATCATGACAGTTCGACACTTTGACAGTTAACATTTGTTGCAGCTATAAGTTGTACATCTCTTCCTTTTTATTGTGAGTTTAATGTCAAGGGGTAGCAGGACAAATAAAAAAGAAGCTAAAATTAGCGTAGGGTTTCCATTGTAACTCACTTCAAAATTAAATTAAACAGAAAAGGAAAGTTAAAAATGTAAATGACAGTACTTGCTGCGAAAGTTAAAATGTCGAATTTGTACGCAGTTTTAAAAAAAAATTTGGTCGTAACTTTTCAAAAATTTTACTTTCGGCCCCCCTTCCTCTAAAATTGAGTTTGTAAATTATGTTCGATAGCTAGATTGTGATCAGTTTTTGGTCTTTTGAAATTAACTGCTTTATTTATTACTTAAAATGATTCACACAGCATAAGCAAATAATTTACTAGGGCAAATTTTTCGAGTCAGAATCATTAAAAATTGTTCAATTCAAGAAATCATGCGGCATCTTCAACTGGATATGCTAACAAAGCATACTTTAATTCAAAACTTAACACGAATTTACCACCATAAAGACTATGGAACAATCTTAAATCGAAAGGTTTTGGCATTAAAAACAAAAGCTAGTGGAATCTTGACCCAAATAAAATCTATGAACGTTTTGCTGAAGTCGAAGACGATTTGGTGCGTCACTTCGATCAAAAGTTCAATTTTGATATGGCCGGCAAAGTAGAAATTGTAAATTGGATTTTTTCTATCAACCCCAATGCAATCGAAGATGGGGTTAAGTAAATTGGTATGAATTGTTGAGGTTATTACTCATATAACACTAGTTTATACACTCAAAATGTTCCATTGATAAAAAGTTATTTTCTTATGTACTACTTCCTGCTGAGTTCGAAAATGAAAAGGAACATTTTGTGAATGGTAAAGTTGTCGAGATATTGTGCCTTTTTCATTTGTTCGACCTTTTATCACTTTAAAATTCATATCTCAAGCTAGAAATGCCTAATTAAATCGACCAAATTAAAGGTAATAAAATCACAAAAAAACGTATGTGATTAAATCTTTCATTAAATAAGCGGTACAAAAGATATTGATGAAAACAACCAAATGTTTATAAAAAAAAAATTTTAAGTGTACTTGTAGCCACGAAAAAATAGAAATCGGCGAAAAACTCCAAATTTTACTTCATTTACGTTCAGGTGATATGTAAAAAAATAGATTGACTAGAAGAAAATTGATCGTAAAGTGACAAAGTTGAAATCGATTGAATGAATTATTCCAAGTTCTTAATAAATTAATTTTTTCGGCAATTCGTTAATTCTTAATATTTTTTGGTGTTTTAGTATTATCAGAATAAGTTTGTTTGAAACTTCTGATAGCTTAGAATGCACCAGTTACTGTGAAAATGAACTAGGTTCGAAGATTTACTTTTCTATTTAATCGTGGTCACAGAGTCAACTGTAAAATTGATTTTTTTAAGATCTGGATATTTTTCATCGATGTCTTTTCAATCGTTTATCCAATGAAAAATCCAATCGTTTATGTTTGTTTGTCGTTTTAATATCTTGGTGTCAAAAACAATAAAATTTGACTATGAAATTTGACTATAAAATTTGAGATATGAATGTAAAGTGAAAAGAGGTCGAAAAAATTAAAAAACCACAACATATCTAATTTGTGACATTCTATACATTTTTGGTAGATACTGATTATAAGAATTTTTGTACGGAATAAAATTTCCTATCGAAATGACACTTTATGAAGTCAAAAAATTTTGTTTTTCAACAAAACATAATTTAAAAAAACTGTTTTGAAAAAAAGGAAAATATTAAATTTTTTTTAATTTTTGGGAATAATTTTTTTCTGAGTGGAACTTTTTGCACAAAAAGAAAGCTGACGTTATTTTCGTCAAAATAGTGACTAATATAAATGATTTTAAAAAATTTTTATTTTTACACCAGGCTAGATTTCATTTTTAAGCACAAAAATAATTTTTATTCAATGAAAAAGTTATTTTCAGCTTAACAATGATAATGGTGAAGGTATTTGTTCAAAATTTCGATATAAAATTTAAATTTTTCGAATTTCGTAAAATAGTTTTTAAGGTTATTTTGTTGAAAATATAAGATTTTTGATTTTACAAACTGCCCTTTGATAGAAAATATTATTCCCTACAAAAAATCTCGTGATCAATATCTACCAAAAATGTATAGTTTTTAGTAATTAAAAAATAAAAAGAGGAAATATGTGCACCGTTCTCAAAAGTCCAAGCCTAAATTTAATAGCACTTTTCGATTTATCTTTTTTAGGGTACAATTGAACATAATAGATAATAAAATACCTTTAACGAATTAGTTACTCATTCTGTTACATAATCAATGGCCTATACACGGGACTGCATGAAAATATGGAAACTACATTTTTCATTTGATTTTTGAATAACTTTTCCATTTTTTGTCCGATTGGAGCAAATATATACTTAAAATATTTGTTAAAAAATAGTTTTTTATCCTGAATCTTAAAAATATAAAAAAGATAGATTTTTGGATTTAAACGGAGCAATTGAAATATTGTGACTTTTAAAAAAGACAAAAAAGAAACACTTTTTTTAGACTTGTAACTCCATTAAATCTCATTCGATTTTCAGAAATAGCAATCCGTTAGAAAGAAGGCAAAAACAGTGTACAGAATAAATTAAAAAAGTGCACAAAAAACGGGTTTTTTGGGGATATCTCGAAAACGATTTTTTAGAAAAAAAAATGGTTGTCATTTTCGGAATCTACGCCCCAAAATACATAGAAAAAAGATATGAGCAACCAGTTTATTTTTTGTGTAAACTTGTATTATAATTTAATTTAATTTCATATGATGTACAACTAGTCTCAATAAATAAAATTCAATTTTGTTCTATAAACAATAATTTTAGCTGCAGCTTCTTTGTTTGCGCAGTAGGAAGAGGTGTGGTGTATTATGTCCCCAGACTTTTCTTTATAACATTTTTTGTCAAAGCAATATTTCAGTTACATTTCATCTGTTTTAGGATGTCTAAGCAAAACAAGAAAAATTGTTAACGCTACAACGGCATTGACTGCTAGCTTTCAGAACATGTAATACAACAGCTACTTATAAAAATTTTCATGTTTTCCAACGTACAACAGACATTTTGACTTGCTCCGCAAGAGATGTCAAAACTTTTGACAGTTTACATCAGTCGCAAATCAATAACAAACAAAAATGAAAAATAAAAAGGTAACCAAGGCTTAAGTTTGTCCTTTTGAAATGGCTTTTCATTAATGGCTCGATTTCATTGCATGAAATTTTGCAATTAGCTCACGCAATTCCACCCGCATTGTGAATGTTGTGGCGGCAACTCGTTTGGAGCTGCACGCGAAAGGAGCGTAGCAGTAGGCCAACCTCGATTGCCATAACTTGGCTAACGCATAGTGACACATGGCACTGATATGTCTGTAATGAGTGCGTGTGACTCTGTCGGCTTCTTGTTGGGTTTTATTTGAATTACCTTCGCTTTTCTTTTGTTCTACAGCGACTTATGCTCAAAGTTGAGATTTTCCAACTTTGTATTTATCGTGGCTCAGATCGGAGCTTTGAGGATTTGTTTGATTTGATTTTGACATTTAGCAATGTACATAACTGACATTTCGCAAATGCATATTAAGGGGAACTGTATGAAGACGGTGTTTCATTGACATAATACAGAGAAATCAAAAAATTTTAAAACAGTTCCTACAACATTAAGACTTCTTCGGAGGCATATAAATTCTTCTTTTTATATCCAAGCAAGAATTTAGACTTACCATTTATTTTCTCTGAATACTATGAAATTCTGCCAACTCAATTCTGCTAACATCCGTTACAATCCTCAACTTCAACTGGTGAATTTTAGCCAAAAGCCATAGAAATTGATTAATTTTCCAATTGAAAAAGAAATAAAAGTGAAAGATTACATACAACTTGTATGAGGCAGCAGCTACAAAAAAATTGCAATGCTGAAACTTAGAAATATTTCGCCAACTAATACACTCAAGTACATTCGTATATGCATCTACATTCATATGTATTCTTGAAAGTAAATCAACGGGAAGGTTAAAGAAGTTAAAGACGCTGCAGCGCGCAAAACTTCAAGTTTCAGCTGCAGTCAAAGACAAAGTTAAAGAAGTTGATACACCAGCGGCGCTCAGCACGTTTCCTACATTAGGCAAGCAAATGACAGCAGAGTAAAATAAACTACAGGTGAAGCCTCTGAACGACCTCCCACTACTGTGCTGAGCCTAAGTTCGCCCCCCGTTTACTTTCTTGCGCTTTGACTCTGATGAGAAAGAGAGCCTTGAAAATAAATATTATTTGCTTAATTTATTGAATTTCAGCAATAGCACTTATCTCTTAGTTCTGCATTTTTTCGAAATACAGTAAAATGGGCAATTCCATGTAGGAAGCGACAAAAAAACATGATAGTTTTTAAAATAGTCGATATGTATTGAAAATGTACCGAATCAAAAGTCAAAAGTACCGAATTTACTAAAACCTTGTCCAATGTACTTACGACAATTTTTTTACGACGCATATGTACTGTTAGACATTTCCTTTATAGCAACGTCTTAAAAGTTTTGCTTGTATGAGAGTGCCACGCTGTCTTCTTGAAAACCACCCAATTTTTGTGTGGTGCTAGCCTGAATCATTTCGTGAATTTATGTGAAATAACTCCCTCAGTATAGCATTTGAAATATTTTATTTGCTTGGGCGATATGCGTGTAGGGTTAAATTATCTCGTTTGGTTTTTCCGTAATCGTAATTTCCACAAGAAGATAGATAGATGAACATCACACTGATCAAAAATATATACGTATGTATATCGGTCATTCTTTTATTAACTCAACACTTTGTTTTTGTTGACGCTTTTGAACATTTGAGAAACGAAATTTCTCAAAAACATGGGGAATAGAATAAAAAACCTAGGATGTTTTTTGCTTAAAAATTCTTCAGTTTTATGGAAAAAATAAGAAATCAAAAATAAAATTGTTTAAACATTCATTTTTTTATTCATAAAAACATTTCCCAAAATGTCTTCAATATTACATTTTCTGGTTTCTTTATATTTTACTTATATGTTATTTTTTAATCAATCCTTAGAATGTATCTGCTTTCATATCGAAATTCCCGCCATAACTTTGGAAAATATGAGTTTTTTATGAAGGCGCACCAGTCCAATTGTCTGAATTGTATGATATTTGCCAAAGTTATGTCGGGAATTTAGATTTGAATGCAGATACATTCTTAGTATTGTTTGAAAATAACATTATAAAAAAAAAACAAAAAAAAGTTATTTTGAAAAAATAACGCACCATGCGCGTCATCAGTAAAACGTTCATAGTTTCCAAAATTCTTAGGATTTATTGAGGAATAACATATAAAAAAATCATAAAAAAGGAAGATGTTATATTGAAGATATTTTGTGAAAAATTTTTTTAAATAAAAAAATTGATGCTTCAACAAATTTATTTAAATATTTTTAATTTTTTTTATAAAGTTAAAGTGTTTCTAAACAAAAATGATTATATGACTTCTATAGTTTTTGAGAAATTTTGTTTCAAAAAATGCTCAGAAAGGATAAAAGAAAACCAAGTGAGCAGAATGACCGATATACACAATTTTATACTGCCACGCCCCCAACAATGCGTCACAAATGCATGAGAAAGCAAATATATCTTGTGTGTAGGGCATAATGAACCCAATTGGATCAATGTAATGTGAGGGGTGAAGCGCAACAGTCTCTTTCCTTCTAAACACCTAATAAGCAAAAAAATGATAACATGAATTACTTAATAAATGGCAAATAAATTTTTCAAAAGAAAACAATGTTTCTCAAAAATTGTTTTATGTATAGATAATAGATGAACAAACGTTTGTTCATAGGACTTGTAGAGTTCGTAACATTTAAACAGAAAAAACTTTTCGTAAGTTCTTAATGAAAAATTCTAGGCTTTGGAAAATTCAGGGTCCACTTAGAAAAGACTCACCTAAATATTTCTTCAACTTTTTTAACTTCTTGTGGACTTGCGCGAAAAAAAATGCTGCTACTACGGAAGTTGCCAACACTTGCAGGATAAAGCAACCAGCAACAGCATAAGCAAAGTCAAGGCAAAAGAGTGGAGCATATTAAACGTAAACGATATTTAGCCATTTTCCAAAATGAGAAAACGTGATAAGCATAAATAATAACATAACTTAAGAAAAGAAAGAAATAAAGTCAAATGTTGTTGCTGCTACTGTTGCTGCTGCAGTGCTGGATAACGTTTCGTCACACAGAAGCGTGTGCTAAAGACGGCAGCTGCTGTTGGGCAACTTTTTGCTTGCTCTTACTTACTTTCGACTGGTGCGACTCAGTAAATGACTGACTACTGTGGGTGTCTGTTCCGCTATTCATTTATATACTGATGCCAGCAACATTTAGTAGCAACAATAACTAGTTGGCGCTGCATAATTATAATAAATTGTCAAATGCATCACGTCAGTCAGTCACGTGATATTTAAACTTTTCTATGATGATATTCTTCACTCTTTTTGTTGTTTGCAGTTGTTGCTTCTGCGCATTTGAGCAGTTCTTGTTAATTGGATGGTCTTATATAAATTATTTTTTAAGCGACATTAATAGGTGTTTTTAGCTGTTATGTGATGGTTTTAGTGTGGTGCTTTATTGCGTTCGGCACGTTTTTAAACTTTGTTTGGCGCTATGACTTCATTAGTTCGTTCATTTATTGCATACCATGATAGAGTTCAAAACACAACCTTCCCTGTGGAAAATATTACAACTCACAAGCTCAAAGGTTGGACCACTAAGTCTCTCAGAATTTTTTACGTTTGTCACTCATGACAAAACGCAACGTTTACAGTTAATTAACAATGATGTTATAACGGCAACCAATGTTGTTATCATGGCATTTTTCACTTAATGGTGTGCCAACGAAATAGTTGGGAAATTCAATTCCCACGAAAAAAAAAAAATTTTTCAAAACGTTAAGTTCTTTAGAAGATATTAAAAAACCTCGTTTTTCAAAGCGTTAAGTTCTTTAGAAGATATTAAAAAACCTCGTTTTTCAAAGCGCCTGATACACATGTTTTCAGCCATTTAAAATTCGTAATGCGAAGTCTTATCCAAATGGATTTTTATCGAAAAATCGTTAATTTTTACAAGAAAAAATTACATCGGTTCTGTGTAACTTAATCCATTGAAAACGAAGTTTCTCTTTTTATTCCACCTAACTCACTGGCTCCAACAAAGCGTCTCATTAACCAAAATTTTCCGATGCCGCATAGCAGGATACTGCTGCTGCGAACTTTTAAGCCTCTTTTGTGCCGTTAGTATAACAAATTGTGATCACACATTCCACGCATGCACGCAATCCGTCCGAGCAACATGTTGCTTACAATTTTCTCCAATATGATATTATTCTATTTGCGAGGGAGCGGGGTCTATGTAGTGCTCTGTGCGGCTTTCTTCCGCGAGACTGCTGCTGTTCTCTACATCATTATCATCAACGCCAGCCTCATCATCACGATCATCAGCTTTCTCATTATTTTCAATTAAACTTTTTGATCTCTTGTTTTGCTTCTTTAACCACCACTGTAGTTTCACTCGCTATTAACTTGTGCACTCGCTGTATACGCTTTGCTAACGCCAGCGGGGAGTGGCGGTACCAAACGGAAAAGAAATCAACTGCTGCTTAATTCTTAATTTTAATTCTTGCAAAGAAATGTTCACTAATTTCCAAGACAACGACAGCAGCCCACACAGCTGGATGAGTGCACATGCTGACTGCACTGCATGGGTTACTTCTGGATTCCATAAATGCTGCCACTGCTGCTGGTTGGCGACTATTTTACACGCTTCTTTTTTACCAATTTCTACAATTTTTTTTCTAATTTTTATTACTCCGTAGTTTCTTTTTGTTTTGTGTTTAATCCTTTTTCTTGCGATTCGTATGGATGGTGTTGCTGTCAGTCCATCCGCATGTCCGTTTGTATAGCGGTTTTCACTGATTTTTAATGCTGTTTATCGCTGTGTAGCCAACCATCACCAACTTTGTTGGCTCAAAATGTTCATAGTGTAATTCCTTTATACAAATATTCTTAAACATGTCAGAACCAACCTTAAGTTTTTATATACGCGTATACTTTAGAATTTCACTTTTAATTTTCTATGAATTTTTATGATCAGCTATCATCCAGGTATTTTAGTCAGTTTTGTCATGGTCAACGAGTAGAAAGTTTAAAGTTTTTCATTTCAATTGAATCTCATTTCTGGCCATTCTATGTAACATTCGCTTAAAAATTATACTGTGTGTCCTATTTCAGATATTTAAAAATTAATTTTGTGCGGGCTTCCAAATTGCACACATTGGGTTCCAAAGTGAATTCTCTTTTTTTTTTCATATTTGTATTTATTTTTTAATCGTAAATTCAACCCAAAAAAATCTTTCAAGCATTTGTTGAGGAGAATACTATATATTCATCCTGTTTATAAGCTTGTTTCTTAATTTAAATTGAAATCATTTTCCTAAGGTATAACTTACTTTTTCATTTCATAACTCTTTCTGTATTTTTTACAGATTTGTAGTTAATTGCGCGAAGCCGTATTTAGACACTTCTTTGACCATTAAAGTAACTTTTAGATCACCTTTAAAGCTTTTTAAATATTGCCAAACCTAAATGGGTTATTATCAAAACTTATATTTCATACGTGAAGTGATATGATTTTGAATGAATTTTTGCAAAGTTTAGATATTATGGAAAAAACTGTGAGCGCAGTTGTAACAAAAGACTGACTTTATTTACTAAAATAATTTACAACAAAATTTTGCAAAATTCTTAGTAAAACAAAATTCTTCGACCAAATTGAATGTTGAAAATTGTGGTAAAATAAAAATTCTTCATTTTCAATCAATAAATACAAAAATATCGCAAGCGCTTTTGGCCGCTTTACTACATAAATACCTTTGAAACGCACTCTTATTTACCATCTACCGATCAAAGCAACGAAAAAATAGTGTTGCCAAAGGCCAACAAAAAAGTGTTGCACACTTTACAATAATTGAGTTTAAAAAAAATAAAAAAGGACATAAAAGCGTAAGGCTGGTGTGACTTTTTTTCTATAGGAACATCTGAAAAAGAGCGCGGCCTCAGCCTCGTTGCTATTTATTTTATTAACAATTGACATGGTATATGTATGATTTATGTTGTTGAGTTTCGTATTGTTGTTTTTGTTGTTGGCGCTGTGCTGTTGACGTGATTTACTGAAGCGCGTAATTGAATTATTTTACATTCCAATATTCTGTTACGTATATTTTTTTTGTACCGTATGTATTCATTTTGTCGTGGCAAGTATAGAAAAGTATATTTATATAATCTTGGTCAGCGTCACCACATGGCTCAATTAAGCCTGTCTGTAAAAATCACGATTAAAGAAAACCAAGCAGGATAAATCAAATTCGGCACACATACTACATCTTGAAGGTATGTTGAAGCTTCTTGGGATTGAAAAACGGCGAAATCGGTCCACGAACACGACTACCACCCATACAAGTAAAACATTGAGAGGGATTTTTGATGTAGTGTAACCAAATTTATGAAAAATATTCTGGACAAAAAGTTAGATAGCAACTCAAATTGCTTTTCTGAGAGAATTGCCTAAGGTAATTGAACCAAACCTTACACAAACCGTAGGAATGTTACGAGAAAGCTCTGAACAAGAACTAGGTGGATTTCGACAGTTAGGGGGATATATAGAAATGGAAACTTCAAAACGCTATACTGAGGAAGCTATTGAAGGTAATGAAATCAAATTTCATACAAATTTGGTATAGTCAAAAAGAACTCTTTGAAAAATACACCTCCCGCACAAACATACGCTTCAAAACGCTGTATGGAAAGCTAGTTAAGCAAATGTTTGTGAGAACGAACATAGCGAGTTGGAAGAGATACCCTTTTAATAAAAAATAAGGACTTAAGTTAATTTTTGCCGTTCAGGCGGTGTAGGGTATTTATTTTTGGTGAGGCTAAAGATAACACCCTTGCTAATTTTTTCTTTGCTTCTCACTCAGATTTTTTTTTCTGGCACAGCTGGGGAAGCAAACAGTATTAGTATTACATACACACGTCCAATTTTTATACATTCGTATGTAAGCGAATTCATATTTTTGTGAATTTTTTTGTATGAGCAATTATTTAGTTAACAATACAATATGATTTACGCTTGTTCTAAATTGTATAATTTTTATCTTTTATTCTTTAATTTTATAATTTTTTTATTTTCAATGCGTTGGCTCTTTATTTATTTATTTAATAGCGAATTTTTGCTGCTTTTCAATTTATTTATTTTTTGATCGTGCATTTTAATTAAATTTTTTACTGTTGACAATAAACTAATTAGTGGTGGTAAATCAAATTAACTGCGGGTGAAATTGAATTTTAAATGAAGTTAATTAGTGTAAACATGAAAGTCACTGCGGGTTGACATGTTAGAATTTAATTGAGTTTGATTTCATGATTCATTATATATTTGAACTTCTACATATGGCGGAAGATAAAGTTGCTCATTTGACACTGTATAAATTTTCAGTAAAACATGTGATTTTTATCAAGATTTGGTAATTGTTAACATATTGCAATTTTGAATATATGCATCCCTGGTAGAAATCATAAGCATTTATTCGCCAAAAACTGGGCATTAAAAATGTCCACTGGCCAAAAAATGGCCATTAAAACTGGCCAGTTTTGGGGCATTTATGAAACGAAATGAAGGTGTGGCACTACCCATTTTTTTCATTGCATCTTACTTTTGTCTCTTTTTGGTATAACGTACCAAGTTTCATATACATATATGCGTCAAATAATTTATGAGGTTTTCTCTTATATGGGAGGGCGTGACATTGCCCTTTTTTTCCAAACCTAACAAAACTTAGAACCTTACACAAACTTTTTTTGCTGTCTATTTTCAGAATATATTGAAATTTCTCATGTGTACAAACCTTTGTTGGACCATGTAATATGAAGGAAGCCTTAAAAGTTTCCATGTGAATAACTTTTTTCATAACATATGCTTGGTCTTGTTGAACTTAATTGTACTAATTTCCTTTGCATTTACCTTCTCAAACTTAAATTGAGTATAGTTCAAGTAAAGTCTTAGTCAAGTACAGTTTCACTTTAAATCAAATTTAAATCCAAAATTGTCTACTAGTCCTTTTGTCCATTTTCATTTCGGATGAAAGTTCTTTCATTTACTCCATAATACATTGTGACTCAAGTTTAGACTTCCTTCTAAACTATAACTTTATCTTAAGGTGTATTATTATATTATAACTATCGTACCAAAATAGCTAATGGCTCACTTATTTAATACTTCGATACTTATTTGGGCTCTTCTTCTGTTCTTGCTGCAACTTGTGACCATGCGATCCAAAGTAGTAGACTGCAGATAGGCAAACAAGTTTCGTACCAGCCAGCCAAGTAGCCAACAAATTAATTCGTTCTGCCGCTGCGCAGTTTTCTTTCTTTCAGTAGGTACCCCTTCATGGCTTTCTTTCTGCAGCTGCTGCTGTCGTTGCTGCAGCTAATTATTGAATTGTTTTCCTGCGCTTTTGTCTAAATTGTTCATAAATTTGATATTTTATAGAAAAAAAGAAGAAGATAAAACCAAAAAAGAATTCAGTCTTTTGTTATGGCTGCAGTGTAGGGTCTTTGGCTGCTTGGCATCAGAAAAAACTTGTTATACAACTCTATTAACTGGGTTAAAAGCAGCCGCTTATAAATAAACTAATTTTCATTTAACCACTTTTTTCTCAATGATCATCATCACTATTATCATCATAGTTTTTTCAAATGCTTTACGGAAATGCAATGTGTTGATGGTGAATTTAATTAAAATGTTAATATTTTAATTTTGAATTGAAAAATTTTCACGCTTTTGTATGGGGATTAGCATATTAAAAATTTTGAAGCAGTTGGTGTCCCAGTGGACATTAAATTTGTTAAATTATGTTGTCATCTCTTCGGACAAAACGAAATTCCATTTTATATGCATGTCATAAGATCATTTGATCCAATTGAATTAGATAACAATTTTATTGAATGTTATTTTCCATGTAGACAGCAGTGACGCATCTGCATAAAATCCTTTTATCTTGTAAGGACTTTATTCCTCTCTTAGTTTATTAACTAGCGTTCACATATCGAAAATCAATGTTAGCTATAAGAAACTTAATGAAGCATAGCATTTCCTTAAGAACTTTGTTATGGCAGTGGTATTGAGATGCTAAGCCAAGTGGCCATAATGTTAAAAGCTACATACACACCAGTGTTGCCAGAAGGTTACGTTTCTTACATTTAACGTACGATTTCAGAATTACATGTAACTTGTATGTAGGAACATATTTACGTAACTCTTCGAACAGTTATATTGTTTTGATGCCGTCCCTGATCAAAAATTATATATTGTATACATGAAGACGTATTGGCTCTGTTGCAAGATTCATGCTGATACTTTGAAATTCGCCGTGAAATGTCGACTTTGTTACAGAATTCCTCGTCAATATGTTGTCGGCATGATTGAAAACATCGGAGCTGCCCAAATAACGAGCAGGCGCTCAAAGAGCGTAAAATTGAGGACGAAAAAGCGCTTACAGAGCGTAATAAAGCGTGCACGTATACAGAATCATTAACACATGCTTATCGTTGCTTGGGGTAGTAGTGTGCACACTGAAAACATCGTCGCAATGAAATAGGGGAATTGAAATGGAATTGAACAATACTCTTTTTAGTTTCACATTTCATTTAATTTTAATTTATTTAATGTATAAATACAATAAATACTGGAAAATATTAAAAAGTTGAAAAATATTAATGTACCTATGTATAAATAATCTTTCTGTATATCTCTCTCTCTCTGATCGAAAATAAATAAAAACTGTTTTAAATTCCTAAGTATTTCTTCCGTTCTTATAATATCGGCTTAATCAAATATTATCTATTGGAATAATAACTAGTTTCAATTGAATAATTCTTACTCCATAATTTTTGATGTAAAAATGCAACTTTTCAGGCATACTAACGTAACTTTTAGCCAAGCCTCGCTGGCAACACTGCTGCACACAAACTAATATGCCTTTGGAAATTGTAGTGAGCACGAGAAATTTCATGGATATCCTCTTGTTCTTATCGAAACATTATACGAAGTCTCATCATACTTCAAATTGTGGCTTCCTCATACTTCGGCATCATGGAATTTTAGGAATTTAATAACATTGAAATTCCACACACGCTTTTACTACATCGTAGATATCGTATGAGGGTACACTTAAAGAAACTAACTGCTTGTAAGTAAGAAGACTTTGAATTGGAACTTTTGCTATCTGAATTAATAAAGTTGTTGCTGTAGACAATTGACTGAAACTGACAAAACTGAGAATTTTTTAGCTTACCTCATACTTATGAAATGCAAATTATTTAATGTACTGAAAAGCAGACAATATCATTGAGTTTATGTTGATTAACTGTTTTTTTATATAATTAATTAATTTAAAAATAAAATTAAAAAATACGTTAAAGATTCGTCACATGATATCCTTAATTATTTTTCAAGACGTCTTGTGGAAATTGTGGTACAGCGTCAATTGCATTCAGTTGTTAATTTCATTGCTTAAGTTCTACATAATGTCACCGTTCATATGTTTACACGATATTTAAGATAAAATGTTGAAATTCATGGTTGTAGTAGGAGAGCTGGCAGCCACTTTGAGCAACCTACTAGGTACAAAACTAAAATTTTGTCTGTGCTTGATTTAGTACTAGTAAAATAAGAAAATCAAAATCTGGCAGCCTTGGTGCGGTCGCGAAGGTACACTCTAAAATTTTCAAAATGCAAACTATTCATAAAAAAACATACACTCCAACTAAAATTTTGTTTTTTTGTAATTTAGTACAAGTAAGTTAAGAAAATCAATATCTGCAGAATTGGCGCGATCGCGAAAGTACACCCTAAACGTTTCGAAATGCAAAATATTTTTGAAAAAATCATTATAACTGGAGAACGGCTGAAGGGATTTCCAAAATATAGATGTCATATGAAAGATAATTTAATAAGCTATAATATTTGTTCACAAAATTTTTAAAATTTTAGGGTGTACCTTCGTGACCGCGACAAGGCTGCCAGATTTTGATTTTCTTAGTTTACTAGTAGTAAATCAAGACAGACAAAATTTTAGCTTTGTATCTAGTAGGTTGCTCAAAGTGGCTGCCAGCTCTTAGACTATTGGAGAAAACTTAGTTTTCTTTTTTTCAGAATCTAATTTTTATGAGACGATTTTCTATCATGATAATTTTTCGTCATGTTAATATGATTATTTTTTGACAATAAAGCTCAGCGCTAAATATGTGCTTTCCCAAATATTGACCACAAACTTTAATTTTTTTGAAATCGTATTATATCTGTCAGTTTTAATTAATTATTGCCTCCTCAACAGAAACCGAATTTTTCTCAAAATATGAATTTTTACATTTGATATTGAAAAACATGAGAATGGTTGAATGTACGAAGAAAAAAGAGATTAGAAAATTTTTCTAACTGAACAATAATATATAATGCAGGTGTATCTACCAACATTTAACAAATTATTCACATTTGGTGTTAAACACCTTTGTCATTTTAATTGCAATATAGTACATTTACTCCTTAGAAACTCAAAACCGACATCATAATAAAATTATAGATGTGGCAAATGTTCATTATTTTAATCTGACAAACATGAAATGAATTAAGACTATGTCAAACTAAATTTAGCGAAATTCACGTACACTATACAACTGGCCCTACTCAAATAAAACCCATCGAATAACCTTATCCTAGGTAACCATACCACAGCCGCACAGTGGGTTTTTGTGGCCATAAATAGGAAGAATTTGAAAGTGCTAGGGATTGAAAAAATTCAGAGAATACTTAGGCAATAAAATAAAACTATAAAAAATTTAAATTTGTTTTGAGTTTAGTGACGCAGTTGGCTCAAAGTTCAACTTTGTACACCAAAAATGTTCTATGGAACTTTTTATAAAACCGATTGTAAGATAGGGCGCTCTAGAAGACTTGTTTGAAACAAAATGCAATAACGTAGCATATTGGCGGAAAGTATGTACATTGTTTTCACTTTGTAAAAATCAATTTCGTAGGCTACGGCCCGTAGCATACGCATATGATTATTTTTACGTTAGCAAAATTTGCTTTAAAATTAAATAAAACAATGCAAAATATTCACAACAATTAATTAGAAAGTAGCATTACGGCATTACAATAATATTGTGTCAACTTATAATGAGTTCGAAAATCACATCCACTTGAATTTAGAAGTGAATAAGTTCATATCCTTCGAAATCAAATGTTTTTTTTTAATAAAATTTTCATTAAAATGTATACAAAAAAGCAAAGCCTTAAATATTTAAGTCCCTTGAAGCGAAGCATATGCATCTTTTCTCCCCTTTTCGAATTGTGTAGACAACACTTGCTCAAGTTCATGGGGAAGCATCAACATGAAATAGAGGATGCTATGGGGCACAACAATGCACACACCTAAAAAAGTAATATGAAGAAAGCAATAAAAAAACGCAGCAGCAAATAAATATCAAAGCATGAGGACTGTCATGGGAGCAATAATCAGGAGCAAGAGGAAAAATATCATGAACACACAAAAAGATGAGAAAACAAAAATGAGTATCACAGAATTTGTCCAAAACCTACATCAATGTATGAAATTATGTTTAGTTCACGCAAGTAATACCATTTTTCTAAAATGCCAAACTTCAAAGTTTGCGAGACTGATGGTAATGATTATGATGCTGCTGAAGAAAAGTTTGTGCTTTCGCTAATTACAAAGTGAAATTTATTAACTTAATATTTTCTGAGATCTACACTAACAAGTAACTAGAAAAATAGGCCCACAAAAGTTTATAGGTATGCCAAGATATTTAAATAAATCCCAGACAAAAAACAAAAACATTTGAAGACATTGGGGACCCTCCAAAGTATCTCACACACATACGCAAACACAAAAACAATACCAATTAGCTGCGGTGTGATATGGCTAGAAATTGTAAGGAGTGCTGCCCACACCTTTCTTTTGGCATACACTTTATTTTTACACAGAAAGTTTATATAAAAAAACCTGTTTTTCTATCGGATCTATGGCCTTGTAAGAAGTTTTGTTCACTTGAATAAATGCTGCAATAATTCAATAATATGCTTTGTAAATAGAAAGCTAAGTATGATCAGGGTTTGTGAAACAAAAAACCACAAGAAAAATAGTTATTGTTATTTTTGGCTAAAGAAAACATTTTCAGTGCAGTAGAAAAATCGTTAGCAAAGAGTAAAATAAACAACTTCTACAAGAACAACGCGTAAATTTCTACTTTCGCAATTTCCCTACGAAAGACAACGAACGCATGAAGTGACAGACAGACGATGCGACGTTGGATGCTTTCGATGCCACTTACCTTCGGATCAACAAAAGTGCCTAAGACGCAGAAAAGACTTTAACCGGAAAACAAATCAAGTAGGAGGAAATCCTTTTGGTATTCGTGAAGCAGCAGCAGCAGAGACAAAGAAAAGTTAAGTAAACCAAAGCAAAGTTAACACAATCACGCAATAGAACAACAAACCGACTCAAAGCAAAAATCAATGTAGCAGAAAATAGCAGAGCTAGTGAAGAAAGAGATGGTGATTCTAGAAAGGTGGCAACGCTATACACTGCTCTTGGAGACAATGCTGCTATAGAATTGTTGGTATAAATGGCATGGAACCTGCTTAAGCTAGGCAACACGCCTTAATTTGTTTGCGCTTGAAGCAAAATGAAGTTACTTATGTTGCTTACTCAGTGTTCAGAGGGCGGCAGTGAGGATATCGTATGCTTGCGAAAAGGAAAATGATCTTTTGATATAGAAAATGTTGGTTTTTTGTGGAAGTGGTTTCATGTTCGGACGAAAGCGTCTTATGTTTTTTTTTTTGTGGTAATTTTATAAGAAAATTATGTGTTAAAAGTATTATTTTTTAAGTATTTCAATAACAGAGTTCACTGTCTAAGTGTCATTTTACATAGCCTTAACTTAAAGCCCTATTTCACCATATTAATTTTAAATGAACTCATTAAATCGTATCGCACACATTTTTATATCCTTGCATGTCGCAGAGCAATAAAAAGACCCCTATAAAGTGGTACCACATTCCCAACATTATCATCTTAATAAAAAAAATTAAACCATAATGTAAGCCAACACCATTTCGATATACCAGAGTTGGTGGTGCCGTCGAAATCGTTATCATGCCAAGACACATTTATACCTCAAATGGTAAGAAATAATAAAAAATCTGCTGGAGGAGGTATAAGTATTCCCAGTGCGATAGGGTAGAAAAACAACGAGAAACCCATATCAATAAACACTTGATCGCTATTTCAAGTGGTCATGAACATGAAAACAATAAAAACAACAATAAAACATGTTCACAGGCAAAAAAAAAGTACGGACAGAGTCTTGCCACAGTTAATGAGTTATGTTTGCTATGAAATTTCAAACCTTTTAATTCAATGTGTTAGAAAATAATCATAAATTGTATGTTTCTCTTATTATTGGTAATGTTGTTGTGCATAAGTTTATATTTCACAAATAAATAATATATAGTGAGGACTTTTGATTTTGTTACAATTTCTTGTATTTATTTCAAGGCTTTCCCCATATAAATAACATTTTTGTGAATTGGTTTTCATGCATTCAAGCTAATCTGACCAACTTTCTGCAGCAAAAAGAGGTACAATACGGAAAATATTGAAACTTTACCAACAAAAACTATTGATATGAGCAATACGACCAAAAGAAGAAACAAAAATAGGTCATTCATATAAAATATAAATGTTTTCTACTGTTTACTTTTTAAATCATAAATTGGAGTACAAAGCTAGTAAAGAAGAAATACGAAGTTTGCAGAACAACTGGCCAAAAGGAAGCGCAGTTGGTGACGTTTGGTATGGCGATAGTTTGACTTTTCTTCGATTTTGTTTTATATAATGGCAGCCGCTACTGACATTTTGTTTCGCCGGAACTATTTTTACTCAAAACGTTAGACCTTATTAATAATTTATAATATTTGGATAAATTGAGTTGTATAAAAAACTAACACCAGTAAATTAGGATTCCACACTTTTTGTATGAGAAATAGCTTTTCATAAGCTATTGCCATTTCAGACAGAGGGCTAATTTTTCGCGTCCTGAACAAAAGTCTCGATGAGCACGACAAAATCGTATGACACGATTTTGAGTTATTGCCTCACAAAGATCTCATTTTACGTACACTGGCATATTAGATATTAGATATTAGGTATTAGGAATTAAGTATTGATATCTCGAAATCCAATGTGAATTTTTTTTATCATTTTCAATTTATTCTGACGTATTGTAACCGGGTCCCTTGAGGTCTCCTTTGAGGAGACTACCATTTCCATGTCACCACGATCTAATGATGATTTTCGATATATGTATATCGTTGGAAATTTATTTTTATTACCTTACTAGTTGCATAGCTGTGGCTGCGGTAAACCATGGTGCCGCGCCAATCTTTGTCTTAGCGTCGCCCATGAAAATATAGTGTTGCCGCTCACATAAAGGCATAAAATTCTTACAGTAAAATTCAGACGTCATATGCTAACATGAACAAAATAGCTCTTTGATCTCAAAAGTTATAAAAAATATATAATTCTTGTCAGTCATTTTTAGAAGAGTTATCTGAATGTTTTCCAAAAATAATTTTCTCATAATTTCAAAACAAATTTTTTAATATGTATTCAATTTACATCCATTTTATTTAGCTGTGAAAATGAAAACAAAAAACAAAAACATTTTTAGCAAAAGAGCTACCGCCTGTTCATTTTAACTCTGTTTTTATTACTTAAAAATAAAAATATAAATTCAAAAATAAATAAAACGGAAAATGTTATAAAACAGAGATGACGACATGAAAAAGCTTTTATCTGTTAGATGTCTGTATTAAGGCCACGTAAAAGAAGTGGTTACTCTTCTCGTTGGCGGTGCTGGCTACCGTTGCTTTTGTGTTGCTATTGATGGCGACTAATTAGTTTAAAGTCCTCTCTTTAAAGTCCGCTCGCTACTGGTAGTACAACTACCACTTGGTTGTGGCGGCACATTTCAAATAAATTTAAGCCACTTCACTCCAACTGGCTTAGAACGCTGCCAACGCTAGCTGCTCAAATCAGGCCAAACTAAGTCACACGAAAAGAAGATATAACACAAAGTGGTGATTGTGAATGAAGGAAGGGTATTAAAATTAATGTTTGCTTTTATTATATGAGTTACAATTGGAACCTTAATGGCACCGAAAATCAGTTGTGATTAAAGTTAATACCTAGTGCAGGTAACTAAATCTTAGTGTTGGGAAGCAATCGTTTCGTTTTAACGAGTTGTAGGCAGTAGTTTTGTTAGTAGCAACTGCTTTAGATTCCGAAATTTTTTTACGACTTTCTTTTAAAACATTTTATCTAAAGTAATTTGCATAGACTGCATTATCAAATGGGTAAGAATTTATTACTTTCTTTCAAGCCGTCAACTCTTTCTTAAATATTTGTTCTGAATTAAGTGCATTGAGTCCTCTTAGTAATTTTTCAAAAAAAAAAAAAAAAAAAAAAACTTACCGCTATTTATATCACATTCATTGCTACTGCAAATCCTTCCAAAGCATTCAATATAATTTATGATAATGACTGGTCGACAAGACAAAAAAAAAAAAACAAATGCTCTATTAAGCAAATTTATGCCAACTTTTATGGTATTTTGGGTAAAAGAAAACTCAGCTATAGACCATGCGAAAAGCTCTTCTCAAGGACAAAACAATAATAAACAAATGGAAACAGCAGCAGCAACAATAATGAAACACAGTAGCTACAACATTTGTAACATTTATAGCAACAAAAATAAGTTGATCTAACAAATTAGATTGTTTTCCACTTGAATTCGTTTTAACGCTAAAACTACCCCTTGCTACGCCCACTATGGACGCCCCCTTTCTACCGCAGCAACAAGAACTCAACAATATAAAAGTGGAAATCCAGCCACAGCACCAGAAAGAGCTCAGCTTGGCTTAATTTAGTTTGGTTGCTTGGCTTTTGCTGGCAGAATTCCACTCCTTACAGTGCACACAATCAGTCAGCTGAAAATTGATGATGATAATCGCTCGGAAATTGTTATGACCAGCATAGGGCGAGTGAAAGATGGGTCGCGGAAGTAGAGCATCGCCAGAAGTTTTAGTATTTCTGCAGCTACTGCTGCGTACTAATAAATTTTCACATTTGCCATTGCTATGACTACGCTGGTGACAAACTGGAGCCTTTGAAATGTGCAGATAGTAGGATGGTGCTCCCTAAAGGTATTTACTTTAATATGAAACTGTTTTTTGGTCTTTACTGAGGGAATGTTTTATCTTGATTGCTCTGCTGACAGACGAAATGAGTTTCAGTCAACTGAATCGCATTTTATCAGTACTGAGTGTTCAGGAGTAAACGAACTAACAAGGACTTTGGCTGAGACCCAAATATGATGTTGCCAATGTTCCGTTCCGTTGGTTCCGTTAAAAAATTCCATACTTACAACTCATGCAGATAATTTTTTTTGGTATTTCTCAAAAAAATAACTGCCGAACAAACTTGTGTTCCAAAAATGTCCCAAAAATTAAAAAAAACTTCTTATGAATAGTGTTAAAATCAATTTCCGCATATTTTAAGACATTCGTAGTAGAGTTTAACAAGACAATTAGTATGGGCTCCATATGTTAGCAAACTCTTTCATTTCTCGGATGGGAACAAACTTTCCTAAATTTCACAATATTTATTTCAGCAATATTAGTTCACAGCTTGATTTGGGAGATTTTGAAATTGTTTCCGAGCTTAACGAAGGTCTTGACATAACAGCTTAAAAAACAAACCAAAAATAAAGTAAAAAGTGTTTAAGGAGAATGCGCCCCAAAATTTTCTGCAAAGTCATATCAGAGCTCATTCGATTTATCTTCAGGAAGTATCGATTTAAGTAACGCGTTGAGGATTGTGGAGCTCGACAATCATTTTTGACAACAAAATAGTTTTCATTATATAAGAGATGTGTTAGAATCTTTCGTGACAAGGAGGCTTCTCTGGGATCTCGCTTATGCCCGGAAAAAAGTTATATATCTTATGATTTTTATAAATATCTGACTCTGAATAACAACTCTGCGGCATACAACGCAGATTTGATATGATTGGCAAATTCTAAAAATTTTAAATTGTTTTCTTTAATCCAATTTTAGTGGTCAAAATGACAATCCTACGATGATGCGATCGCACTCGTTTCCTAATGGGCTAAAATGATTGATGCGATTTTTACTGGGTTTGAAATCTTCAGTTAAAAGATAACAACAGCAATATAGACGAAATTGTTGTTGCTGTCTCTGTTGTCTGTATGTTTGTATTAACATTTGTGTTGTTTATTTTTTGTTTGTTATTTATTCTGTTTCTTAAAACATCTAAGTTTATCACTCAAATTACTTTGTTTTATGTTGCGGCTGCCTCCTGCATTTCTTCTGGCGTCATCAGTTTGATGCTGCCTTCCTTGATTAGCGTGTTGACATATTTTTCTAGGTCTTTTTTCCCAAATGTTTTTCTTTATTTAACAAGTGCAAAAGTTGTCCTTTCTCGTCTGTTTTCCTCGTACGTTTTTTTTTCTTGCTGTGTATGTCCTGTGAACTTTTTTCGTTCGATGTGGTCCTATTTATTCACATAATGAATTGTCAAAGCGCTGACATTTCTCATATTTCTGTTTTCTTTTTGTTTGATCTTGTCAGCAATGTTTCTTTTCGCAGTTCCAAATTTATATTCAATTTTATTTAAACATTTCCACGCTATATTTTGTTTTTTTTTTTTAATTTCTTAAATCACCTAGCCTTTGTTTGTTTTCAGACTTTTTAAATATACTTTTTGTTGTACTCAGTGAAATATGATGCATACATTTTTGATGGATTTGCGTTTAAGTCTTTGTTGATTGATCGAAAAACTTAATTGGGGTTGTGTCCAGAGGCGTACCGTGCATTTTTGGCGGCTGGTGCGAACACTTCGAATGCCGCCCACTAAGTATCAAAATAAAAAAAATTGTTGACAGGCCAAAAAGAAAAGGTCCTCACTTTTCACATTCACAAACTGTAGTGAAATGAGATATATTTTAGTAACACTGTGAAAATTTCCACCTACACATTCAAATTTATTACATTAATTTAATTTCAGTTACAAAAAAAAATTCCTCATTTTTAACTTTCAGAAACCCTAGCAAATTGAGATATATTTCACAACGATTTTGTCGCCACTTCTAGCCTTGCGCCCGGTGCGACTGCATCCTCGGCACCACCCTAGGTACGCTACTGGTTGTGTCTTCATTTCTCTATTTTACAGACAATAGAAGGGTGTGGACGTCTTTAAATCGATTTTTGCAATCTTCTATTTATAAAATTCCTAGCCACTACACTGCACGAAGTCAACTCATTCGATTTTTCTTTTAATTTCACTTCTCTACAAATTTACAAAAACTTTTACCACAGCAAATGGCGATAAAATTTTTTATAGTGAAATTTTCCGTAGAATCCGAATATGCTAATGATAAACAAGAGACATTTTCTTCAAATCGAATTTATTTTGCACTAATCGTTATCTTTTTATGAATCCCATGAAAAAATGAAGAATTTAAAAAAAAACATTTTGAAAATCTATTATTCATTTAGGAAATACCGACAATTTGAAAAAAAGTCCTTTCAGAAATTTTTTCCATATTATATCTTGATTGGCTAACTATTAAAGTTTTTACAAGCTTTTAAGTGCATTTTTTTTTAATTTGGCCATTTATATGGAAAATCGGGGCCAATCGAAAAAAATCATTGCGATATTCGGATTCTACGGAAAATTTCACTATAGGAAATGTTATCGCCAGTCGATGTGGAACTTCTTGTGGAGTAGTGTTTTTATACAAAAACGAAAAACAATACACAGGATTATTTCAAAATGTTCCATTTTGAACTACGACTCCTCATTTACAAAGTGAAGACAAAACATACGCTATAAAAAGGATACTTTTCTTACTTCTTTTTTATTGCAAAATTTTAACTTCTTTGTACCCACATCCCGCATGCGACTGTAAATGACGTTGTGCATTGAGACCAAGTGTTAAAGTGTGTAACTTAATACTCTATGCGCTGCGCAAGGAATTTTTGTTGTCAACAACAACAACAACATGAGGGACATATCACACGATGACATATTTACTGTAGATACTTCATATGTGTTATTCATACCATGACGGTAAGCATGCATTTCTTTAGCCGCAACAACGTCTTTTAGATAGATATCCTTTAACCGAACGAGTGTCAAGACGGAATAGGAGTTGCGATTTTTGTTGCCGTTGTTATTCCGTGAGTACAACAAATGTAGACATGGTTTGTGTAACAGCAATGCAAAGTGAATAAAATGTTTGTCCGTCCACTTGTTTTAAAATAGTCTTGTATGTGTACGTGTTTTCGAATGTCTCTTCGCCGATTGCCAACGAAAACCTCTGAAATTAGTGCACAGGTTATGAAACGGATATAAATAGGATGTTTGTAACACCATACCAAATATTTAGTTTAATAGATAGTGTATGTATGTATGTGTGTGTGTGTTTATACCTTGAAGGCATCAAATGGCGTTAAAGATGTTTTCATTCATTTTGACGCCGTCGTCGTTCTTCAAGGCTGCTCAATGTTATTTGCATTCACTTCTGGATAAATAAAGTGGATTGTTTTAACTGTCGAGTGTTTTGTTTTATCATTGTTCATCCTTTAAGCTCCTTCCCTCTACCAGTTTTTTCATAACTTGGCAGAAGGTGTGAAACGGAAACCAAACAAAAGTCCTCAAAATAATGAAATTTAAGTCGTTGCTTTAAAAATATCATTAGTCTTAATAAAACGTAAAGAAGAATTGTTGTTAAGTTATTTTTCAGGGAATAGTTAACCAGTTTCTTTTGTTTGCACATCTTAGCCCACTTTAACCTTTTAAACACCTTTACTTGATTAATCTTTAGTTGTTCATTGTTCGATGTTTTTCTTAAGTTATGAGAATATCTATTTGAATTTATTTTCAAAGAAGCGATGAAGTATTTCAAACTTTGAAACGGAATACAGTGGTGTCTGGATATAGTGAACTAAATTTTGCTTGGCCTGTTCACAGTATCCAGGTAGTTCTCTATATCAAGATTGACATTTTTTGTTCAAAAACTCGTTTTATTTGCTCAAAATTAGTATACATAAATTAGTATACATATGTAAATGGGTTAATTAGAATAAATTTGTAGGAAAATAGTAATGTACATATGTATGTATGTATGTAGATGCGAGCGACATTTATTTTTGATATATTCTTTTTTTAAAATTAAAATCTACGTAAGAAAAATGGGTTCAAAGAAATGGCGGCTTAGGCCCAACTTTACATTGAAGTATGCTCAGTAAGGGTTGAAGATACAAGTTTGAAAAAATGTCCTTAAATTTTTTTTTTCTAAGAATCAGTAACTAAAATTGGTGCCTAAAATCAAATTTCACATTGAAATAAAAATTTGAAAAATTCCTAAAACTTTTTTATCCTATTTCGAACCAATTGTGGGAGTGTCCCTAACTTTTTTTAAGGACCATTATAATCTATGTACATACATATGTATGCACATATCGACACTTCCAGGGGAACGGGTGCGACACTTTAAGACTTATGCCCATTCAAATCTTTTCAGACAAGTGTGAAAATGCAATTTCACCTCTTGAAACAAGTACTATGATACCTTCCGATATATTTTAATTTAGTGTTTCACTTTTTGCTTTAGTGCATTCATTTTGCTCAACAATATGTTAATTATGCAGTTGCTTGCGTAAGCTGTTTTTGTTGTTTTTGTGATTGCAAAAGAGTGGTGCCATAAATACATTCATGAGATTTTTTTCGAAACTTTTCTTTTGTGTGGCACATTCGTTCAAACCTCATTCTAATATGTCTGTCCATCCATTTGTCCGTACATTCTTTTCAACAGCGTTCATTATCAGCCTGGCAAAACCTTCGTCACCTTCACCAGCATAACCATCCGCATCAACACCGTCATCATCGTCATTGTTATTATCATCATCAACAGCAACAACGACGGCTAAAATGCATTCGAAAAATGAGCATGTATTTCGCAAATCACGAACTGTTAAATTTATAAGATAAGAATACAGTTGCATGTAGACAAACTTCTTATTAGCCAAATTATTTGTTGCTGTCTGTCAATTTTTAATTTATGTAAAAATGTTTCCGTACATATTTGTGTTAGAATACCAACGCGTAAATTTACGCCTGATGGCCGGTGGCATTGCTGCGTGAAAACATCTTTATCTTGATTTTCACTGTTTTGTCTGATGTGTCATTTTTTTCTCTCCATTATATGTATAGTAAAGTAACGTCAATTCATTTTGAGATAAAAATTTAAGTGATATTTAAGAATGTCAGTTTAAACAAAATTTTAATTTGCAATATTTTTACGAATTTTAATATCTATTTTAGAAAAGTGTTCTTCTAAGTTTATAGATAATGAATAAACTCAAAAGCAAGTCAATGACAATGAAATTCTAATTTTTTGACTAAATGTCAGGTAAAACACCCTGTGAAATATGCTATTCATTTGATGCCGGTTCCCAATGATTACCGCTCAAGATGCGGACAAACGAGTGATTTTTTTTCGCAAAATAAGTAGTACTTTTAGAGCGAATCCATTTTTAAAATTGTGATTTCACAAAAATTGAATTGACGAGTAACTCGATCAAATCTTATATAGTCAATAAAGCTGGCTATTGGGCAAAACTCCAGAATTTGCAAAGAATGTACCGACTTAATGAGGATTCGTTTTATTTTAATTTCTGTTATATTGCAACAGAGACGATTAACTACCAAGACTTTGCAATATAAACAATTTATTCTCAGAAAGTGCAGACCTCGTTCCCCACCGTCAACATACATTTTTTTGAAGTAAAATTTTGAGCGGGGCCAGTGGAATGAACGTTTTGATTGAAATTGGCAACGACGAAAACACATCTTAGTTTTACGTTCAAGAAATATTTTTTGTTTTGTTTTGATTTTGAATAATGATAACAACAAACATTTTAATTCTGATTTAAAAAAAAAGATAAGAACAAACACTTTAGTACAGTCTTACGAAATATATTTTACTGATTTAAATTTACAAACTATTTGTTGTTTTTCTTAATTGAAATTGTTGATTGAGCACAAAATTGAAAGTTGAAGTTACCGAAACAATTTTTCTATTCCTCTAAAGAAAATAAAGTTTTATTAAATTCTTATAAAAGCAAAAACTTTGATTCCACTGAACAAGCACACAAAATATCAGTGCTAATTAAATCATAAAACAATAACAAAAGTTACATCACAAGCAAAAGATGTGTGCATAATATCATATAACAGTTAATTAAGTCTTAACTAGTTACTTATACCGCCGTAGCCAAATACACAAATTTAAGCTTAAGATAACAAAATCAACAGAAATCATATGAGCGAGGAGTGCAGGCGCCTTAAGCTAAGCTATTGAAATTAATTATTATCATACCATATCCAATATTGAAGTGAAACATACATACGTTCGTACAAGTTAATGCACACACACACACACACACACACACACAAATGACATGTTTATAATCCCAACAAGAAAAACCAGCAATGGTGCACGCCATTACCATTCTAATCGCCATTGACTGCTAACTAACTATAGTTAGCAACGACGCAGTTAGATAGCGACGATCAAACTGGATCAATTTGTAACACATACAATTTTAGATGTACCCACCTTCAATTTATGTGCTATATGGTTTTTAGTTATTTTTTTCAATTATGAAGCTTAAGTACTTGGAAATTATTTTCCTCAACCATAATACATCAATTTATCTGCGTGAAAGCTGAAATTACATATCTTTAAAAACTGTTATTTGAGTCTTTCAACTCAACATTTTTTTGAAGTGGAAAATATGTATTTCAGGCGATATGTGAATAAATATCTAGGTGCATTAATTTTCCAACTGGTATGTGTTATTACAAATACATACGACTGAAATCAAAATCTTTTATAAATGTTAGTAAGGCAGCACATAGACGATGCTACACTTTCTACATATGCAAATAAAAGTTCCATTTTCGATTAAAATTTACAATCGTACGCGTTTTCGTATTTTGCATCAACTATTCGAAAACGTCATTTCGTGCTACAGTTTTTGTTTGTTGTTATTGTGGCGCAGAAATGAAATGAAAATTGCTTGTTTATTAACAAAATATTGCTGTTGCTTTGGGACCGTTACCCTGATATATTGCTGATATTATTATTTTTAGCCTTTTGATCCCCAAACCAATTTAACTATTTGCATAATTTTGTTGATTTTCAAATGTACTATATGCACACCAACGCCCCGCTATGCGTCTCTTCGTTATGCGTCTACTCGCTCGTCTCCATACAAACGATGGACAAAAATACCGTCAAAAAATTTTGAATATTTTTGGATTTTTTTAAGTAAATGAGGTTCTTTACCAATTACAGATCAGTTCATATGAAAAGCCTACCAATTTTTGAAAAAAAGTGTTCTACTGGCGGGATTTGGCGGGCATAGTATGTTTGGAAAAAAGTTTCTCGATACTTTTAGCTACCTGAAAAACTTAATCAAACTACACCGACTTTCGCCAGCCAGTAGTTATCTCTAAATTAGTGCAAAAAATTGACTTTTACAAAACAAAATTGCCAAAAATATTCGAAAGATTATAAAAAAAAATTCAAATTATTGAAAAGTTATTTTATTAACCTTCATTTTTGTGAAAATATTGTACCGTTGGAAAGTCACATAGCTCCAAAAATGAAAAAAATTCGTAAAAAATAAAAATATACAAAAAAAGGGAATGAACCTTTCAATTGGCACTCCTTTCAATATGTTCCCGTCCAACTACGAACCTGAAAATTTGCATTTTTTATAATCAAAGTACGCGTAACAAAAATCCATCATAAGATTTTTGATGCAGTGAAATGTGAAAAATGATTTGTGGCCACCCAATTTTCAAAATCTTCTGTGCGTCGATTCAAAAAAAAAAACAACCAAATTCTCGCTTTGCGTCGGCTCTTCGTCATGCGTCTTTATTTTTTTGCGATTGTGTTGTATGTTTTTTTTTTTAAATTTTTATTATATATAAGACCCACATAATTCGGGGAATACCATTATGTTGTGTATAGTATAAACGAATATAAAATTGAAATTTTTAGTGTAATATAAGTTGTTCGCTTTGCGTCAAAATTCAGTTTACGTCTCTACTGGTGGAACCGAATAGCGACGCAAAGCGGGGCCCTGATGTATATTTGATTGGTGTAGTGTGTGTTAGTAGACATCTGCGTGAGTGTGTGTCTCATTTCCCATTGTTTGTATGTACATATCAAAAATTTAATAAGCACGAATAAGCAGTTTATTTTGCATACCTTAAGGCGAACACAGATTTGTTTGCTTAAGACTTTTGAAAGTAATTAGATCACTAATTTATTATTCTGTTAGAAATCGCTGTAAAAACATAACATTTTAGCAGAATTATTTGAATTTCTTGCAAATATCTTTATATATATTCGAAGTCAAAGCTTTGTTATTGCTATACAAGTTTTCCATTTTACTAATGATATATTTTCCAGCTTACGATTTATTAACGATTGCAAATCACGCCAGAATTTTGTACCAACTAAAACAATTTCATTTGTTTGGTGCAATAATACTAAAAAAGTGTCCACAAAAACGGAACAAGTCTTAAAGTTAAAGCATCAAACTCAAGCATTTTTAAAGTTTGAACTGGTACAAAGTTGCTGCCAAAGCTCTTATGGGAGCGTTGTGTCAAAGTTGAAACTTCGCTGACTGACTGACTATTGAAACTTCCAAACTCAACATTCAGCAAGCTGATGGCATTGGGCGCACTTCTAAGGTATCACTCACTACATAAATGTTTAACGACCCTCTGGGGAAAATTACGATAAAAAAAAGTATGGGGTAGAAGAAAGGAAATATTCGCTACATCGAAAGCCCAAAATGGCACAACAAAATGAAGAAGTACTTGGCACTATTTTGAAACTTTCTGTAGAAAAGTTTTTGTCAACAAGTCACACAGCAATGGTAAAGTTTATGCGTAAAAATGTTTTCAGTTTTACAAAAAACAAACAAAATGTCCTTAATAAAATAACAAAAAACGTGCCCTCTTTTCAAGAGTTTCACATTTAGTGCGTGTCCTTTACATTTTTATCTGTAAGTATTTTCATTTTTATATCTTAACGCTTTGTCTTGCTCTTCTTGTTTTTCTTTCATTTGCTGTTTAGTGTAATTTTTATTCCAGATAAACAAAAAAATCAACTGTAAAATCTGACATTTCCCTGTGTAGTGCTGCGAATCCTTGAGGTACATTGTCGACTTGCAATAGTCATAATCGTAAATTCGCAAAATCGTTTGTCCTTTTCCTTGGTTTTTCCCAAATAATGCTCGTGGAAACTTGGTATCTACTTAAAGCTCCTTGGGGGCATCTTTAAATAATGTGTGTGTGCCGGTACAGGGAGTGGTTGCAAGAAAATGGCTACAGAGAGACTGAATTTTATGATCAGAAGTCAGAGAATTTAAGCAGTTTTCCTGTTTTTCTTATTTACTACCTTCCCAAGAACATAACAGTCTTTTTTATTATATTACATTTTACGAACGTAAAAGTTACAAGTGTAAACATAAATTCATTAAAATATATTTAGATGTGTAGGTGAGTTTTGAATACTCCATGAGAGCTTTAAAAAATGAATGGAGGTAACTATTTTTTATTTTTGGTCATATTTAACAATTTTATAAATAAAAGTAAATAATTTTTCAAAAGCGATTCTAAGTTACATAATGGTTCGAGTTCAAGTCATACGAAAAGTTCATACAAATATGGATGTTACCAGATGTAGGAAAATGTTTAAAGATTGTAAGTTCATTTACTTATGTATGAGCCGTTCACAAGCCGAACCAGTTCCAAAATTTTTTACAAGTTAAGCATAAAATAACAAAACGTCGATCTTACTTTTTGGCACAGCATATCAATGTATGGGCGCAGCAATGTGTTTGTATTTTCACCACTTTTTGTTTTATGAAGTAAGTCGATTTGGAAAGTAAGCAGTTGATATAATAGCCCAGTTTACTTCTTTACCAAGTAACGATATGTTACATAACAGGTATGCAGGAAAGGATTGAATTCTTTACCGGGCCTTGAATTAAAATCGTAATGCTTTTTTTTCGCAGTATATCCAATTTTCCTCTAGGGTCTAAAGTCTTAGGAAAATTAAATTTAGCTCCTTTACATATAAAGCCTCGGTTAAGAACTGTAGGTAAGAATATATAAGGAGTTTCTGATCCATATGAAACATTTCCATTTATGCAACTTTTTTTCAAAACTCGACTGTTTCAACAGTGAATTCCGTGAAAAGGGCACATTTCCATCAAAAACCTTAAGGTGATCCAGTGAGTTTTTCAAATCGCAGCATTTTGTTAACTATAATTATTATAGTGATATTAAAATCACTATCACTATCGTAATCAAAAAATACTTTCTTAAATTTCAAAGTGACTTTTATCATGTATGTCTGAGAACCATTTTTGCCTGAAACAGATAGATTCCGAGAGTGTTCTTTGTCAGTCCCAAAGCAAATATCGACCCATCGACTAGGGAAAATTTCTTAATGAAAAATTGCCCAAAACGGACTCCTAGAATGCTTGGGGTTGAATAACTAACTTATTTTATTTGCGTTGACATAAACAGAGAGCATTTTCATACTAAACATTTAAAATAAAAAAAATAGGACAACCTTGAGACCACCTTGGACTCCTTTAAAATTTAAAAACGGTTCAATAAGAAAACAAATGTATTAATGTAGTAATAAAATTAAATGTGACAGATTTACATGCTATAATATACATATTACCAAAGCAGAACTGGCCGAAACAGCACCAGTCGGGGTGGCATCTCCCATGGCTCAAATGATAAATTTCGTATTAAGTGTACTTTAAGAATGATCTAATAATATTTAGTATTACGATATTTCTTAAGACCCTCTTGCTCCAGGCCCCGCACTCTCATGTACTGCTTTGGCCGGAATAATAGTTTGTGGAATGATGAAAGTAAAATGAAATAAATTTACGGGGAAATTTTACATACATCTTTGCATTCTGCCTACATTAGAATATTTTCCGATTTAAATGTACTTTAGAATTAAGTAAACGGATTTCAAGCTTTATACATCATGTTTTTGCTTAATAAACTGTTTTTGAAGTACAATCCGTTTGATAAAAACGTAGAAGTGCAAGAGTTCAAACTCGCAAAGTTATACATATGTATATTAATAGATACTAGTATCGAATTGTGGTCGAAACTCGACCTTTACCCACCAAGTTTTAACTTTGGAAGAATTTTGCCGACCTATGACGATCAAAACTTCTTTGTCTATTGACCACATTTCACCTCACCTCACGTTGCCACTATCTCATGCATGCAGCCAAGAACGCGATCAAAATGTGTTGGTTAAAGCGTTTTGTATGGGGGAATCATGCGCTTATGTTTTCTTTATTACCTGCCATAACGGCACATATTACAAATTATATTTTTTTGTGCACATCTACAAAACAGTACCTTTCCAATGATATAAGTTTCATAGTTGAGTCACAGTTGTGATAAATTGAACCGTACGTTAATGACATGAATTCGAATGTGCATTTGCTAAGGGCTAAGAGTTATTCAAGTAATTCTCCCTTTTGGTTAAAAAAAACGGGTCTAGGAAAAAACGCTAGACGGAATATTTAATTGTTCATAGCTGAATGTTTTAAACATACTCAACAGTAATAGCCAACTTGAAATTGGAGCGTATTTATTTTTTTATTTGATTAACAAAATCCTCAGACGGATGTAAATCCGTGTATGAGAGGATGCATAAACTATTCTATTTAGGTCACCTTTAGTAGCACCACGGAAATATTTATAACTAAAGTTACAATTTGCTTAGAGCTAACCACGACTTAACTTGTTCTTTTGTAGCAAATTCCATAACTTCGTCATCATAAAGTTGGAGATCGTATGCCAAATAAGAAGAGCCTTTACGCAAAGAAAATTCCATCAGCCTTCATACTGACACACTTTTACGCTGATACTTCCGCGCTGAGGCAGAAGACACAAAAAGGCCACAAACTGCATAAAAGCATGGGATAGAAAAATGCAAAAGTAACAAAGTTACGAAAATATCATCTACAACACAAACAACAACAACTACACCAACAAAGTCAAAAGAATGCGTTGGCGTTAGCGTTTGTGTTCGCGTTCAGTCCACGTTTAACTGCTGCTGTATCGCAAAACACCATCTATGGGAGAAACTAAATAGAAGCTGAAAGTCCTTAAAAAAACGAGTCAGCAAAGGATTATCGTTGCAACCCCATACGGGCTTGTGTATCGTGCTTGCCGACGTGCTTTTGCTTCGCTGTACAAAAACTTTGAGAACGTGTGGCAGAAAATTCCTTGCCAACCACTTGCGCCAGATCTTTGTGGACGTCGCAGTAGGAGCAAAATATTAAGATAAAAATAGGGAAGGCAGAGACGAAATAGAAAGGACAACAACAACGTAAACAACAACGAAACGGAAAAGAAACTTTAAATACTTTTTAGTGCTTTTATGCGATGAATTTACAAAAATGCTGCTGTTTTTCTCGCTTTCTTCAATCTATCGCTGTTTCTTTCTTACAGTTGACAGGATGCTGCATAACTTAAAGGATATTTTATTTTTATACTTGGAATTTCTCATTCATGTCATGCTTTTCCTTAAGAATTTTTCCTTTTTTTCTGTTGCTTTGTCCTTTGCTGTTTACTTTTGCCACAAGGATTTTTGTGGCTTTTGTTCCGCGTCGTCGAAGTGCGAGAAATCTTTAGGGATCGACATAAGTTGTGGTGAAATAGAAAGAGTTTTAAATGAAAATCGCAAAAACTTTTTTAACCGTTCGTAAAAATTTTAATTTGCGCAATTTTTTTGAAAAGTCGTGTTAGTATTTTTTTTGTCTCATAGTGGAATTCCACTTACCGAGTTACTTAAGCTCTGTTGCCAAGAAAGAATTCAAGTTTACGCTCTACGTTTTGTGTACAGGACGAAAAAACCATCTCGCTTCTCTACAAAAGAGTGAAAGTTAAAAGAGGAGGGTTTGAGTTAAAGAGACATCGAAGCTTTGCAAAGGTTAATCTGTGTGGTTTAACCTAGGGAATTTTTATAAAATTAACTTTGCCAGGTTGCTGCGTCTGTTTTTGTTGGTAAAGGCAACTATTGCTCGTGAATGTCATTTAAGATATGCCAAGAATTTTGTATAGGGTGTCCAGAATTTTTAAAGAACTGTGACATGCTTGTTGCATGGTTAAGAGCGCAAGAATACTCGCGTTAGTTAAAAAACAGTTTATGGGTTTCTTATAGCCTGCATTCTAGGTATGTATATTCACTATGCCATTCCTTTTGTAACGCAAACAAGGCGACAAAGTTGAAAATGTACACGCATACCGGGCACACAAATAAAACCTTTAAAATGCTTTATTATGCGAGTTAGTTGACGTAGTGTAACCAATTTTTTACAAATATTAGGAATGAATTGAACATGCTGCAGACAAAAAGTTGGCATATTTTTGCAAGATTTTTAAACTTTCTGCAACAAAACATAAATAACTTTTACAAGCACGAGCTTTTTAAAATTCCTTGCTACTTTATTGTGCAAAATACTGTATAACATTCTTTAAATGACGTATGATGTATGACATTCTCCTCCTTCCACAGAATTTTTTAAAATCCTCGCAGGTCAATCGTTGCCAAGGCTATATTCTCTCGAAACCGTACTTCCTGATTATCTTCGACCACTGGGAGTAAAAAACAAACATTGCCCTATATATTACCCAGTGTCCTTAACCATTTCCAAAGAAAAACAAGCTGATGACTATGCCAGCCATAGCACCGGTACTCAGACTCTCCCGGAAGACGACCGACTAATCATTTTTCAGAACTATACTTTATGATATAGGCTTTAAATTTAGCTCGGACGTGTCCTCACGCCTTTGCATCTAAACATAGGTAATGAGGCTTCATTTGTAGACCTCACACCGCATATTACTGCCAGTGTGTGACAAGAAAACATTTCAAAATCTATGGTACCACTCCAAAGAGGAATCAAAGAATTTTTGTTTTATACCAAATACTTGTACCAATTCATAAAAGTTTTTTCGATCCAATAAAAATTTGTAGTAAAGAATTGGATCAAATAAGGCACTTGGAATGGACAAGACTTCCAGGGTTTTTATTAACGAAACTTTGTAAGAGCACTTTTATATATATAGCTGAGAAAAAGCCACTTATCAATTTCTCATCAGTACATGTAAATTTTAGGAAGTCTTTTGCGAATTCATATTTAAAGCTTCAAAATCCAATTTAATGAATCTCTCTTTGTCAAGTTCTGGCAGATAACCCAAAAACTACTGAGACTATATGTGAACGTTGAATTAAATATTAATTAAGGTGACGAAAACTACTTACATAATTGCATTTGCAAAAATTTTCTCAGATAAAATTACTAATCAACAATATTTAGAAAATCAATTGAAAATTTCTCAGATTAAAACGCAATAGAAAAAAGTAGTAAACACCATTATATAAAGAAGGCTAAGTTCCCTACTTAGAGTTATGCATTTTCTATTCAATTATGCTAACAATTTAATTTTTTTTCAGAATTTAAGCTGAAGATACTACTCTTCTCTGGGCAGCAAAAGTTCCTCAAAAAAGTTATATCACTTTACTCTACTCCACAATACATCATTACGGTACGACAGCCTCTGTGGAAGGAGTATTCCCTCCCATGAACGAAAATCTCAGTCAAAAGTAAAAACTTTGAAAGCCATTCAGACCTAGGGTTCTCATAAGCACTAATTCTATCGGTACAGGTACTGATTTTTAGTAATTTTCTTTAACAATACTGATTTTTCAAGATTTTGAAATCAGTACGTAAATGTACTGATTTTTAGCAATTTGGTACTGATTTCTCATGTAATTATTTTTAGATTTTTATTTATAATACTAAATTATTTCCAGTAGCGTACCTAGGAGTCTGTAAAACAGTCCTTGTTTAGTAGCATATTTAATTCATTTTGTGTACTTTTTTTTTGTAGTAAATGAAAACAGCGAATTGTACGTCAATACGCCATTTTGCTAGGGCATTGTGCAATCCGAAAAGTTCTGACTTCTTTGTAAATAAAAGATTATGTAATGTGATGTAAGCTGTGATTTTTATTGTAATGTAATTGAAATGTTCTGAGCGTCAAAGTTAAGGACAACAGGATAACATCGGATTAATCGATTTAATCTCACGCTCTCAAAATGGCTTCCACTTTTGCAGACACTTTTATTATTTACACCATGGTTAGAAGCTAAAAACAAATGGGACGTGCGATATCGTCCAGATTTTCTTATACGCAGTATTACCCTCAGAAGCAAAATAGGCGTATTTAAAAAAACGCGTTTCGCGATAATTGATGTTTTGTTTATGTAAATTTGTTGAAATACATGTAAAATTTGAATAAAGGACCTTTTCTTAGGAGACTTTTTATAAATTTCAACAAAGATACTGGCATTCGGCGTAGCTCATTAGATGCGTAATTTCTTAAGCGCAGGTATAAAAGGTTGAACATGAAAGCGTCTCAGCATCTATTATTGATGATTTATTCAAATATATTTGCTTAACTGAATATATTTTTGTAATAAAATCAGAAAAAAAGAGAATTTTGCACCAACTCATAAATTCAAAACTTATCTACCAACAAACTTTTTAACAAATTTTCTATAAATGTTTTCTTGACCAGATCGGCTATTGAAATTGTAGCGCTTTTATGACGCACAGAAACACGACAAGCAAATGTGAATTTGAAAAGTAATAAAGATATACCTATGTAGACACTGTACCTAGAACAATATATCGTGCAACAAAGTGAGTTAACAATAAAACCGTGATGCTGAGAGAATTCATAGAGCACACAAAAGAATCAAAAATTTCTTTAATTCAAAGCAACAGCAATTTAAGCCAAGCAACAACAAAAAAGAGAAGAAATGTTGGTAAACAATTTCGTTAAAGTCTTTAGAATGCCATGATTGATGAACCACTAGCAGTTTTCACTTTTTCCATTTTAAGATTTAAAGCGAAATAGACTTCTCTCGGCATTTGCAATTGTGCGAAGACATAAGGTAATTTCTCAACTGGCATGAGCTTTAATTTTTTTGTATTCAATTCATTTCTTCTATGCTGTGCTACTCAATTTCTTTTTTCTTCGAAGTTCTTGAAAATTTCAACAAAAGTAAATAAATAAATAAATGAATAACGAGTTACAAAAGTATATAAGATATCCAGTTATTTTATAGAAAAACTTACAGGTCCTACTTCAAGTTTTACTTTTTTTTGTAGTTCATGCAAAAATTTTTTCGTTTAAACTGATAGTAATATTACATCTTATAATCAATTGAGATGTTTTTGAGCTAAACGAAAATTTTTGCGTCAATTGTTTTTGCTTACCAAATCAACGAAAAGTCGGCATTAATCTTCAATTGTGGAAAAATATTATTTCCTTAGCTATGTACATCAATCATAAAACCAGTTTGAGTCAAAGTGTATCCAAATCACGTCGGCAAACTGAAGCTGCAGCACAACACTAAATATTGTTAAGCACAAATCTTGCAAAATTTTCGCATTCCGACTTTTCACATTATTTTCATAAATGTATGAAACTTTAGCATATCCTCCTAATGAAATACTTTCGCCACATGTTTTATTTGTGTGACTTAGGAGAAGTTTTAATTAGAATTTGGTTGAATTAATTTGGTTTTCTTTGAGGATTTACCACCCGCAGAAGTTCGTTCGTTATTATAACTCTCAGCCGGCTGGCTTTGTTTGCAGCAATCTTTTCTTTAAAATTGTTTTTTTTTGCAATTGTGACACAAACGTGTTGCTACAGTGGCGCGCGGCAGCAACAAACGGCACACAAGGAGTTGCTGCAACACGAACGCGCGCGCGGCACAAACTGCAACAATCTGAGGCGTAAAATCAACGAAGCGAAAACGCTGATTATGCGCCAGGTTGCAGCACAAACAACAACATAGATGTTGTAGATGAAGACGATGTTCGCGATAGTATAGACGACAATGACGATGAAGAAATTCCTTTCATAGCTGCAGTTGTATACACGTAGATACATTTATATCTTGCACTTGAATGTTTACAAAACAAACAAAAAATGGTAACAACTTAAAGGTTAAAGAAAGCGACAATTTGTACCAGCATGCTGATGCATTTCCTTAAGCAGGTCTATTTGCATGCAATGAAAAACGCTTTGATACAGTATCTGTGAGATACTAAGAGTGTGAAATTGTGTTAGTAGTCGCAGCTTAAATTCGATTTCCTTATTAACGGCTACATTTTATAATGCACTCACACTAAAAATTAAAATTTTCAAAAACTTCGTAGTTTTTTTTTCACAAACTTTGCTCCTTTTTTGCTTTTTTTATGTTGGGGCGCGTTCGAATTTGTTCATCCGCTCGCGTTACGTTACTACACAATTTTTGCTTTAATCGATTCGAACCGGTCTCAAGCACTGAACAGCACTCAACGAGAACAGGTCTATCGAGGCTCCATGGCGGCGCACCAGGCAGTTCGCTGAGACCATGAGTATTCATTCACTCGTTTGTTTCATTTCAAATTGTTGTATTCCATCACTGGAGTGTTCTCATTTACATTTTCTCACTCACTGTATCTGTGAGATACAAAATATGTTTGAGTGTATCCAGTACCGAACAAATTAACTGAGACACAATGAGTTTCTAATTGGAATTTTCTTTTAAAGGAACGACAGAGATTTCGTGGTGAAAATGAAACACATTGAGTGTCAGGTGGATTATTTGCTGTAAGTTGAGTCTTTTTTTACTCATTGTTTCTCTTAAGCTCTTGCATACTCTTCACAAATCTTTGAAAGGACAGCAGTTACATTAGGATCTCTTCTTTAACAATAGTTTTGCTTATAAAGCAATATAGTACCCCAAAAACTTTCAATAATGGTACTAACAACATTTTATTGGTGCATAACACTCTTTTCATCACAAAGATGAAAATCCTCTCACAGACTCGGAGGATTTAATTTTTGAAAACCGGTCAAAGTTTCATCCACAAAGTCAATCGGTTTTATAATTTCATAACAAAGTTTTGCATACAGTAGGTCAAAGCCAAGCTCGTACATCAAAAAAATTATTTTCCAATTCCTCAAAACTTATTAGATAAAAAGGATTAAAAAAACTTTGAAGCCTTTTTATACATAGTATTTTTACTCCTTCAATTATAACAAAAAAAAAAAACAAAACTCCAAATTTTTCGTTTTATAAGAAATGAATATCAAGCATCAAAAAATGATGCAAATACCTGGCAACACTGGTGTGAACGAATAATATCAACAGAGTCCGTTGTTTTTTAAAATAAAAAGCAATGCATTTTTATCTTTTTATGCAGAGCGAGAAAAAAAACCTTATCAATCGAGTTATGTTTAATTATTGATTGAGAAAATTATTAATTGGCGAAATTGGAAATTTCTTAACTGTTCTATAACATACCATAAATATAGAGCATAAAACATTTTTAAACAAAAAAGGTTGATGTTTCTTATTCTATTCCCCATAGTTTTTAAGATATTTCGTTTAAAAAAAATGTTGAAGTTAATGTTTGAATTACTATGATTACCTTTTTGAATATAAGTCTTTTGAAATTAACCATATGCCTCAGGGCTCACTGCGCAATGGCCTGGGGCACCAAAATTTAATGCATTTAGAATACACAATTTCTTTGAGAAATGGCGAGGAGCACATTGGTGTCTTCCAGCTTCAGCGCAAGGATATAATAATAATAATAATAAAATTGCAAGTCCTCCCAAGTGAAGTATTTTGTTAAGAATCGGTTAAAGTAGGCAAATTTATAAACTGAACAAAGGCAAAATACAAATTGATATTGTCAAGTTATTGCTCATAGGGAAGAGTAGAAATCAGGATCATGAAAAGTTTAACCTTAGCAAACTTTGCAAAAATTTCCGCTTCCGATAAAAGGAAGATTTGATATCCTTTTAAATATCTTCAGCCTGTTAATAATAGCTCCAATAACTCTAATGAATTTCTGGGTTGGTCAAATGTAATGATTGGTTTATTCATTAGCCAAATTTATAACACGAACAATCAATGCACATTGTGCTTAGGAATCTATAGAGCCAATGAACATTATTAGACATTTGCTTTGATTTTTTTTGCAATAATAAAAGAAAATTGCATCGGAAAACAGCTAATCAGTTGAATTCCCACATGATGCTGACAACCAAACGGAACGAACCCATTGCTGGCACTCGCTGTGATGACATCTTTTTCTTGCTCACGCTGTCAATTATTTCAGTAAAATAAGTTTTCTTTTTGCGCTTCGAGTATAAGACTTCTAGTGCGCATGCGCGCAATTTCTACGGCAGCGCCGATTAAATCTGCGCATTGTTTGCCCACAAAATTAGCTTTTTGTGCAGCTTTATGTGTGCGTATGCTTAGAACAATGCACAGGTACGACCAACAACACACACGCATGAACGCAACAACAACTGACTGCTAAAAGGAAAAACAAACTCAACGAAAGTTAACAATGAAACCGTTACATTGTTATTTAACTATTAACGCAATAAGACAACAAGGGAAGTTTCTACTTCGTATAAAATTAATGATAAGCAAATAAATGAGCAAAGTAATCGTAGAAAAAGCTGGAACGAAGCGCTAAGCTGCTAGAGGTCACGGTGCGCATGCGCAGTAAAAAACTGTAAAAGCAAACATGCGCCTAATGAGACACACTGCGCAGAGGCGGAAGTGCTGCAGCGACCATATTGTTGATGGCAGATGCTGCGACGAAAGGTGCAGGCACAAGCACAGGACTCTGTGTCGCCTCTCACTTCTTCCATTTAATTGCTGCTGCATTAGTCCACCTCGAAATCAGGCTCAAAATCTTTTTCCACTTAACTGTAACTCGCTGTTTTTTCCTGCTGCACTGCGTACATGCGCCTCGCTGCGCATACATTTCGGCTAATTAAATACGAGTCTCATGCATTGCGACGCGACTCAAATTGACCAAAGCAATTAACGCGTGGTTTAAAGTTTAATTTGTTGGTTTGGCAGAGCAAACAGCAGAGCGCTAAGTTGTTGCTGTTGTTTTCAATTTTTGTTTCGTTTGCTGTTGCTAATTAATGCTAATCATTTCGGATTTGTTGCTGGTTACTTTCCCAACATTAGGTCTTACAGAAGAGAAAATGTATTGTTTTTAAAACGTATTAAAATATTACCAAAACCAAATGCCAGCAAAGCATTCAAGTTAAATAAGTTTTAATGGCATTTTTGTTTAAAGGCCATTAAAATCCATTAAGTGTTTAACATAAGTGCTAAATAAGAAATGATAAGCAATTCCTTAAATGTAAGAAAAAAATGTGAAAAATGACAAGTGTGATTCCTGCTAAGTATCCTTTCAACTATTTTCATCCTGTTTGATGAAATTTAAAATATGAAAAATCTGACCAACATTGTAGGAAGTATTTATCTTTAAAATAACTTCGGCATAAATTCTAGTGAAAAATAACGGTTATTAAATAAATAAATAAAACTAAAAAAGTTTCGTAAAATGACTTCTATCCATCGGAGTTAGCTTATGACTGCAAATTGAACAGAAATATTGTTGAATTGTAATTCAAAATCAGTCGAAAAAACAAATTATAAATCTAATAAAGCCTTTTTTATCTTAAATAAGTAACGTTGTTTCAGTTACCGATGCATTTGTCCGGAACGCTCTGTTGGCGTTAAATGGCGTAGTAGCCATATTGGTTCTATATAAATTGAGTTTCAGCATGTCAAACACTAAGCCAAAGCCACACAAAGACCTTTTGTGTTTTCAATGTACTAAGTTGAATATTTTACTATTTTCATTCCCTAATTAGACTATTTTGAAAGCAAATTACAGTGGAATATCTCAAATTCTGAGTAGTCATTGTTTTGGTTTCTTAAATTTTCTCAATTCTTAAGATTTCTTGACGGTCTGTTTAGCAGAAAGCACGACAATGTTGCATGGACTGCTATTCAAATATCTATAAAAACAATTCAGAATACACACGAAAAGAAAACATGATCAAAGAACAGCAAAATTTACCTTAGATTTCTTTATATTAAGACTTCAGAAAACTAAAATGCCCCAACAAAATTGGTAAATTTATTTCAGGGTGCCGTAGTAAAACGCTTTATTGGCAGTACTAAATGAAGTTTAAATTTCAATCTATGTATTGGACGCGAACTTTGTTTCTTTATAATTCTATTTGTTAATTGCAATAAATTGAAGACTTTACAGTTATTCAGCTGCCAACACGCTAATTGCAACTTAACTGATCGCTGATAAGCCATCATTGGCAATTAAACAAAACCAGAAATATTCGTCAAGACTCGCTAACCAGCATTGCAGCTAACAAACGAGGTGTGGCAACGGGCGTAACGATGTTGCATGGGTGAGTGATGATAACAATTTTTCAAATCTTAAAATAAAGAAAGACCAAAAAAAAAAAAAAATTTTGTCAAATATGAAATGCAAAATTAAACATTTGATTTGTGTAAACAAACAGAGACGACATGGAAGGCACTGTGCCGCCAACAGGTCACAAAGCTTGGTAACAACAACAATATAACTTATTGCCATAGCTAATTTGTTAACTGTCGTATTTCCGTAATTAACAGTAGCACATACAGCAACGGCGGCAACAACAACAACAACAGCAATAGCGATAGTGACACAACAACAACGGTAGCAACAGCAGCAACATTTGCATGCAGTAGCAATAACGACGAGTTAAAACTCAAATCAAGAGATAAGACTGAATTTTTGTAGCAACAAAAAATACAAAAACGTGGAATATTTCAAAGTTACGCTGCGCATGCGCAAACGTAATTGCATCTGTTTGCATTGCCAGTCGCTTGCTGCATTTCTGTATGGCAAATGTGAATGTATACACAACGTTGTTGTTGGTGATGACGACGGACGATGATGTTGATGAATAATCGCAACGCAATTTTGCCTGCCACTATTCATTGGCCAAAGGACGATGGACGGCACACGAGCCATGACCAGTCAGAGGCAGGTGCTAACTGCGGTGCAAAAATCGCTCAAATTGTTTTTTCTATTGCGAGTTATAAGAAAAACCCACAACATGAGTTAAAACAACGAGAACAGAAGTCGTTATTCATCTTAACGCAAATAATAATGACGTTGCATCCGCAGCCAACTTTACACAGCCATCATTGGACCAGCAGCAATGCATTATCATGCAGCAAGGAAAAAAGTACACAACTTATGGATTGATGTAGTACGATGTAAATTTTTAAAGGAAACTTTTCTAGTCCTTTGGTATGTTCATAATGCTTCTTGCATACATCATTCATTTATGTGCCATGGATTAAATTTTTCTTTACAAAATAGTGAACAAAACAACGTTGAATTTTGATTGTTGAACTTAATTTTTCGCAATATCTCCGAGTTCACCAAATTATAAATATAATATTTAAGACAAGAAACTTCAACTAATGGAGGTGTGAGTTCCCTATCAATTAAGCAAGTAGTTCGACAAAATCATAAGAAAAAATTTTAACTTAAATCGAAATCTGCTTAAACCCTGTTTGTCCACGCCATTTGTTTGGCTATCGTGTGACGCATTTAATTTTAATGAATTTCTTCGATTATCGCAACGTTGCTGCTGGGCTTTAGGAGCGCAGAAATACCATTATTCATCCTACAGTAGACAAGTCAGCAAGTGGAAAGCTCGAACAGCTGCAACTGGCTTACACCGTCAGTTGTTGTTGTTGATGTTGACGATGTGAAAATGTTGCTGTCGCTTCTTAATTTTCGCACAATTTTCCAGTTGGTCATGTTAGTTGTCCACCTCGTTACTCGCATGTGGCAATACTTAGCCTTATAGCAGCGCACCTCACCACACCGTACCGCTCTAATGGCGAATTATAAAATCGTAAATCATCACAATGTCAGAAAGCTGACGCTGAAGGAGGAGTAGCCGCATCACCAACCGCAGCAACAAATGTTGCAAGTATGCAAGCCAACGTTTGGGCAGAAGCAGCGAGTACTCGAATTCAATGTAATTAATATTTCGTAAAGGGTGTGTATGGTTGAAGAACTCTTTTTTCGTAGTAAAGTTAAAAAACGGCAGCCGACGACAATCATACCAATGGTTTAAGAAAACTCTTAAAAAGTATGTCCCTGCTGTTGCTCATGATTTACACACACGGAGAAGACAAGAGAACTCATGCTCGCACATGATTTGTTAAATGCGACACCAGGAATTATGAGGCACGGCTTAGCACGCATGCGCGCAGCACTTCAAAGTACATAAAGCTCACGTTAACGCTGCGGTATGAAAAGACAACATCTCAGAATCAACAAAGCATTTAGAACGAAGATTGCTAGGTGATCGGAATTTGCCTACCAAAGGCCACAGCACATAAAAAGGACAATGAGCTAAAAGGAAATGAGCAGCAAGCAGTCGCTTGTGACAGGCAATATGAATGATGACCAAGTTGTCTGAGTTGTTGCTGCGATTTCCATCCTAGGGGACGAATTCAGCGACTAGGCAACAACTTTTCGAGAAAGTTACAATAATGGGAAGAGGACTTAAGTAAGCATAACTCTAAGCGTTAAAAAAGTGCAGTCGTTTTTCCTTAACAAATGCTGATCTTCAAATGAGCACGACGAGAAAACAAATTACAAATTGCAATGTACTTAATTGTAAATCGTTCTAAAATAAAGAAACCTTTATAATAATAAGTTGCATCATACATAGCATATTTTATTCGGACTTGTTTCGAATAAACATACATATATTTTTTTTACAAACAATTATTAAAGCACATATTCTTTACCAAATATAATTTTGATAATTTCCTCAGTGTATGAAATTTTGTGATCTTTCAACATGTTCCATAAAAAATTAATATATTTTTTTAATTTTTTGGAAAAATAGCCTTCTTTTCTGTTTGCATTTGCGTTTTTTGCTTATAATGATTTGTTTCAGGAAAAAAGAGGAGATTCTCTCAATTTAATTCGGTGTACTTACATGTCGAAATGTCGGAAATCAGCAACAAAATTAATAAAAATGTCCGCAACAAATGCAGATTTCAAAACCATGATTGCGAAAAGCATTTAAATCGTTAAGATGCTTAACTGTGTGCACAAACATGTTGCCCCTAACGAAAAGAGTTCAATGCCATAAAGCGGAATCCTTTTGGCCAACGAAGACGCAAAAACAACAATAAGCCAATTGTATTCTTAAATGAAATCGCAAAATATCTCAGACCTTAGATTAAGCTTAAGCAACGAAATCACTTGTACACAGGGTTGACTTCCCTTCCTCCGAATTGCTTAAGATGCCGCTGCGATACCCTCCACGATCATCGAGATCATTATCAACGGCAGCTACGACAAGGCAATAACATTAATTAATTAATATGGCAACGAAATTGGCTAAAACCGAAAAGCAACATCATGTGAAAAACAGCTGATCTGGGATGATTGAGCAAAGAGGGGCGAACTCAGGGATAAGAATGTGAGGAAAAATAATGTTGCTGAAATCTGTGATCGCAATGTGATTCTTAAGCGTGCTACATTTGTTGTTGCTGCTACTGCTGCTGCTTGATCGAATATGAAGCCTAAATTCGTTGGCAAGATCGATCGTGGGTTGTAAGGCAACAAATGCAAAAGAAGTAGATAGAAGATACCGTCGCTCCTTTTTTGCTTACACAGTTTCATTGATGGAAATCACGTAAAAGATAAATGGTTCAATCGATTTTTGTCACGTCACGACCGAAAAAGGCCATAAAAGCAGTAACAACGCAAAGCAAAAAAATGCAGTTAAGGTCTTTACAGTTGATGATCTTGCAAAAGATTGATTTTTTTGAAAACTCTAACTCATCATGAGCTGCTAGAAACTGATTGATCATTGTTGTAGTAAAGCGAAAAAGTTTTCTCATTTCTGATAAGCAAGTTGTTTATAATCATGACCATGGAGTGAATTGAAAAATCAAATTTTAAAATTGATCATGCAGTCAAGTGTTTTGGGTCCTGTAGGTAGCACTTCTTTGTATACGTATGCAAGTCAAGCCTTGAATCAGCTTCTGCATTGCATTGATCAATTTTTATGTTAAAAAATTAGCAATTACCAAGGAGAGCCCAATGAATTAATCACACGATGTTGGAAAAATTAAAAACACCGGACAAGTACTGGTACGACTTACTACAAATAAGATTTGAAAACTTTACTCTAAATGAATTTTCAAACATAGTGCGGTACCAGAAAATTAAATCTATCCAGCGCACAAAGTTTTTAATCGCAACTTCGAACGAAGCGTAGAAAAATTTTGATTAATTGTTATTTTCGACTTCACACGATTGAAAAACCAGAAATTAGAAAAATTCTGACTTGGTTGCGCTAGTCACATGTTGTTGCTGTTGCTGTTGCTATGGAGCTCGTTCGGTGGCAACATTCCAGTTTGGATTGCTGTTTGCTGTGCAGTTCGTTTGATAGAATCAGTTTTGTTGGAAAATTAATTTTAGGATGTCTCGTTTCAAAACCAAAATAAGATCATTTATAACACAGTTAGCTCGAGTTTTCGTTCACTCATTGGCATGCTGTCTTGCTTTAGCACTCTCACGTTCGTATCCACCGCTTTTGGTAGCCCTGACTTCTAAGCGACACACCAACCCAAGGCTATGTCTTTAAGCCTTAGCTCCAGTCACATTTATGCAGATCTATGGCTCACTGACTTCGTTCGCTTGGATTTGGTTGATTAGATCGCTAACGTAATCAGAAACCATCATTTTTCTTATTGACCATCTCTTCCACGGAGAGCTCCTCTCAGACAGCCAGCCAGCAGTGTTGGCTTAATAATAAATGGCAATTAATCAGTAGCCAAAGTGAACAGAAAACCAGTTGTAGGACCGTAGGAACAATGCAAGCGAACACTATTAATAGAACGAGTAAGTGAGACAGTTGAAAAATGGTAGGAAAAGTGTTTGGAGAGAGCGAGGATGCTATCTATAAAGCCTTTTAATTGGCTTAATGAATTTATGATGATGATTGCTCTCTATTGTTGTTGTCGGGAATTGATTTTTTAATTTTACCTCTCATCATTTATTTTGCGATTCGATTACTTCGATTTAAGGTTTGATTTAGGCTTAAGCTGTACCAACTAATATTGGAGTAATCTGATCATCCGTAGTGTTTTTCCCCCTTATTTAAGAAAACTACTTTTTCTCAAATTTTCAGAATAATTTCTTTGAATATATTAAACAAAAATTCACCTCTGCGTGAAATCCGAATTCGAAGATTCAAAAGATCTCGCTCCAAAAAGACTAAGATTTTTGATATATGTAAAATGAAAGGGAGCATCATCTTTTTGACTATTATGAAAAATATTCAGATAAAGCGTTCGGCAGTAAGAATTTTTTGAAAATATATTACCTATCTAACTTAACTTAAATCTTTAAAACATTTTTTAGCAACATACTTGATCTAATCTTAAATAAAAAATTGTTTAACCATTTTAAAGGAAAATAAATTCAATTAAAGTCGTCAGAGTCAAACGTTTCTGTTACATTAATCCGAAATACAAATATTGAATTTTAATTTAAATTAATCTCTAACGATCGCAAGCTGTTATATTCCAGCCAAATAAATTGATCTTATACAATTACGTTCAATTTTCTTGGCACAGAATTTTTTTGTATTACTCAGACATAAAATCAAGTGCCTGGATAATTTAAAAATTCTGTGCTCAAAAGAAAAACCGCAGTTATCCCTTGACAGTTGGCAGTTTTTGACACATCCGATGGAAACCTTAAAAATTTGCAAAATACTGCAACTTTGACACTGCAACCAACAGTTGTAGCACAGAAAAAAACACAAACGATGGAAGGAAGGGTACTAAATTGCACCTTCGCATCGAGCGAACACCCAAGAAGATTGATGTGACAATGGCAACAAAAATGGCGATGAACGACTACAAACGACGACGACATTTTGCTTAATATTGACATTGCCACCGGATTTACACTTGAAATGTCGTAAATATTGTGTTTGGCATAAAATAAATAATTGCTATTTTTATTGCTGTTGCTGCTGCTCCTTCTGCTGCTGCAATTCAATTTATTGGAAATTCTTATTTTATTTTTTCAGTAAAAGCACAACAGCAGCCATTGTCTCATTTTTGTGTTTTTTTTTTTAACGTTGTTGTGTAAATGTTGGCAGCACTGCTGTATGTTGACAGCTAGACATACAGTCAGTCACACAATCATATTGACAGTTGTTGTAATCAATATTGACAGGCATTTAATTTATATTTTATTGTTCGGCAGTGTTGGAGTGTGAGGATGAGTTAATGCTGCTATTAGTTATATGCAGTGAAAATTGTGATTGCACACCAAAAAAAAAAGATCAAACTTCAAGCTCAACATATTTTCAAGAAAAACAGGCATAGTGGCTGTTCACAAACAGCAATATTTTCATTATCAAAGGCGTACCGAGAAAAATAAATAAACCTGAGACCGAAACTGTTTTGAAAATCACGACATTTTCCCTTCAGCAGAACTAGATATTCTGATATTTCTTTTTCAAACTGGAATTTGTTAACTTAATAGTTGTGTCTGTTTACTCACCAAAGCTTAACTTAAGGCGCCTTTTGTTGCCTAAAAATGCCTAACTCGTGTCTGTTTACTTCCAAATTTAGTTAAATATGAGCGTGAAAATGAAAGAAATCAATAGGTGTTCGCTCTCTCTCCGAAAAATAGTTAACAAAAATCGCCTCAAGAATTTTAGTAGTTAAATTTTATGAAGTGTCAAAAACGTAAATACATACTTAGTTGTCAATCAAAAAAAATTTAATCAAAAATCTTTATTTTGTTAAAAAAATTAATTTTTTCGATTAATTTTAAAGCATTCCCCTTGATTGTAAATGGACCGATTTGAAACTTTTCACACTAATATTATAGCTCAATAAATTGCTTAACAACTGATATTTCAATAGAAACATAAAATTGCTTAACTTAATCAAAATAAAAAGTATATAGCGAATTAAAATTTGTTTTGAAAATTGAAAAATCGTAATAATATATTTTTCGTTTTTGACACTTGGCTCATATAACCAACTATACATAGGTGTATTTGTTTACTTTTCCAGTAACAGTTATCCAATAACGAAATTTAAGAGAGTAACAAAGTATTGCTCTTAAAGAAAAAAAAAAAATTCCACAAAAGTAAACTAACGCAATCCAGTAAAAATTCGTATAAAAAAATAAAAAACTTCTTCATAAACTAAAAAAAATGAAAATAAAAATACATAAACAGCCTATTGCGTATTGAATGGTTGAGTCAATGCAAAATTTATTTCGTTCACGTTACCGCGTTGTTCACGTCAGACGGTGGTCAAGTTACCGCGACTGCACTGTATTTCAAAACAATTTACTAATTTATATATGAAAAAATATTGTCGAGTATCAAAATCATATGTTTTCTTTTTGAAAAATTTTTGCTAGTAAAATTTTATCCAGTAAAAACTAGCAAGCTCTCTCGCAACAAATTGTCATTGTATTCCCACACTGCTTCTCTCGTTACTGAATATATTTTGTGCACAAACGCAATCCAGTAACAAATGTTACAAATTCGTACAAACCTTATGTAACTAATTCTTGTCTGTTTACTTTTTTAGTTAAGTCTCTGTTTGAGAAAAATTTTATTCTTACTATCATAAGTTATTTTACTAAAGATTTAACTACGAATTTAACTACGAAAGTGAACAGACACAACTAATAAAATTTGATTTTTACAACCTTTTGTCATTTAATTGTTTCTTGTGTTTATCGTAAGCACTGTTTTCCTGTCATTTTTTATTAATGCTCTCAATGTAGACAAAGGTATTTATAGGCGGAGAGCCCGCTGTAGAATAGACGAGTGTATACGCTTACTGGATAAGGCACACATTTCGAGCTGTAATATACTACAGTTTTAATTAAGACAACAAAATTGGCAAGACAATTCTGGTTGGTTAGTTTCACCAAAATGCATTACTTTCATTCCCGTAAATCTTATCCTGTAATCTTATACACTCGACATTTCTACATCGGGCTTTTGGACTATTACCTTTGTCTACTTTATTATATTCCTTATTTTTCAAATTTTCAAAAATGAAAGCATTTATTAGCGCCTGCAATGGATGTCATTTGAAATCAAACACTTTTCCATTAAATTGTTAACAAGTCAAAATAAAGCTTTAACAAGACCCTTAAGCTGGAATGCTGAGCTCTGAATAAAAAACGAATAAAAATAGACAGAGAATTAATGTTTTTACCATACAAGTTGATACGCGTTTAAAAGGCGCATACTCTCATATATCCTTTATTCACACCCAAACCCAACATAGCAAATTATTCAATGCTTCATTCAACAACAATTCTGTAGATTTTTATTTGATATTGCCTCCTTTGTTTTTTTATTTTAAATTCAACCGAATTTCAATTTGTGTTTCGGCATTTCATTTATTAACCCCAACTTTATTTGGTTTTTTCAATGGCTCGTCTTCGTGGCTTAGATTTTTGATCACAGATAAGGACGTGGCGGCTTCCCTGCCTCTAACAATATGAGATGCCTCCCTTTTGTTGTTATTGCACTGACTGTTGTTGTAAAACACGCCTTTCTCAGTCATTCGAAAAGTCTGTTGCCACTTCTTGGACATTGTATTGGGGACCTTGCGCCTTTGTGTTTTGTATTTTTTTTCGCCTTCGCGGTTTTCCAAAACCGCATTCCGCTGTGTTTGTTTAGCTGTTTGTTAAACACCTTCATGTACAACGATCGACTTCCATATATGTATAAATAAATAAAAATATTGCAAGCTCTGTGACGCGAAGTGTTTTGTTCTGGGAGAGGAAGGGATACATCCTTTGTAGTTTTTTGTTGGGTGCTTGTCGTTGTTTCATACACTGGGTAGCAAAATTTACGATTTTTGTCGACACTGTTTTTGGTTTTGAGAAATTGAAATTTAATTTCTTAAGTTTTGAAGTATAAATATCTTTACTGGTGGGCAGGAAGAAAATATATACTAAAGTAAATTGACTACAAAGTAAGGCTTGCGTTTTAAACTTTTATCAAATTTTTCAACATTTTCTACACAAACATACCGAAGCACCCGTAAGTTACACATTACGCCGTGACTGTTTGCACCTTCCTGATGGTCATTAAATAAGTTCCCTATTTAATTTTACATAGTTTTGTACTAATATCTCGAAAACTATAATTTTTCACAAAAATTGTTGGAATAAATTATAGCTCTTGAAAATTTCAATAAAAAAAAGTTTTGTTTTCACAGAGTATCGAAGTCTTTAGAAGCCACACTAAAAATCACACTTCCATATGTTTTATTCGAGCATTACTTTTGCTGCTGTTGATGTTAAGAGCTGCAACAATTATAGTAACAGTTTTTCTCAGCCAGCTTAGTCGGAGTTTTTAAGTATAATTTTACGGCATGAAATCTTACATAAACTATTTTAATAAAATGTTTTTCTATAAAAACAAACTCGCCCGAAAGACTTTCTTTCTTGTCTTGTGCTCATTTTTACAATGTGTTCAATTTTGCAGGTTTTTCCACTGTTAGGTTGTCAGCATTGTTCAGTTAGTTGTTTTTGCTGTCATTTTTTATACATTTTTCCTCTGCCGCTATATAGTGTTTTGCTTCTTTTTTCTTGCCGATATTCTCATATAATGTCCTTGTTGCCCTTTTACGGTGCTTAATTTGGTTAACCAATTGTTGGTTCAATTTATATCTTTTTCATTTTTATTTAAACCCTTTTTGTCCTCTACACATCAACTTGTTAAGTGTTTTATTCACTTCCTCTGCTCTTTTTCTGCTACCAGATCCACTTTTTCTGTCCCCAATCCTGCGCTGATTTCCATTTATTGAAATTTTTTTCTCTGTTACTTTGATTTTGCTCGTTCCGTTGCTTGTTAACAATCGCGTTAAACGAACCACAGTTGTTGTTGCCGCCACCACAAATACCATTGTATCACATAAAGGACAATGATTTATTTGTCTGCTCTGGCCTTTTAAACAATTTATTTTGTGTAGTTCTTTACTGTTTTCGGCAATATTATCAAAATGATCACGGTTAGGAGATTCCTTTTTCTTCGTAGGTTTGACGTCGCGTTAGCGTCTCGTTAGGGTTTCTCACGTGTCGCGTTAGTGATAAAAGTACAAATGAGCGTGTAAGCTGTGTACTAATATCCAACAATGGGAATGACGCCAATAAAGCGATAAAGATCACATAGTTTCGGTTTATATGTATTAAAGCATGCTTGATGCATGACTTTTTGTTAAAATATGTACATATGTGTATACAATGTTTTCAGCGTTAGAGTGAATCATTTGAAACATGATAGTATTTTAATGAGCCGATAACTAGTAACACTGATTTAAGAACTTGGACAAAGATTCTAATTGAGCTAAGTTAAATTGATGTGTAAAGGGTGTTCCAATTGGTGTTTTCTGTGATGGCATTCCAGTCGACAATAGCGCATTTCGAAATGAATTGCTATATCACTGCTCACTGCATTGAAATTAATTTTCTTGGCAATTTAATTGCTGATTTTTTGAAGAAAGTATTCTTATCTCATGAGACACACTTCCAGCACTTATAGTACAGGGCACAGGAAGTCTTCATGTGAGAAAAGTAACTACTTAGTACGCATTGAGCTCAGGCAGTATCATTGGGCATTACTTCTTCGAAAAATTGCATGATAACCCGGGTGCACGAAATAGCCTCAAAATAAATACACGGTGCTCACTATATCCACACATACCTATCTAATGAAACACAAATATTCATTCCATTTTGATACACAGATTTGCTACAAAAAGCGGTATTCAAAATCATTAACCTGATCGAACATAAAACTACCAGATGTCTATGATATCCAACTTAAGAACGGAGTTTCTCTAATGTCTTCAATAAAAGCTCTACAATTTAACTGACTCGCTGGTACATTAGCAACCTTTAAATCAATAAACCAACATCCTCGACATCACTTTTGTTGGTGATAGTATTACATAACCATCAACAGCCTTAAATGAATTGTAGCTCATATTACAACATGCCGCACTACGCGCAAATCCAATAAATTTTCAGTCACCAGCGCATCCGCATCAATATTGCTGGCAGTCAAACAACCATCCTCTCTATCTGTTGGTGTGCCTCAATTGACTGCCAGCAGCACCCTGCGATCTTCTCAAATCATTTACCATTTTATTGTTCTAAACTATTCTACCGAAAACTATTATATTGTGTTTTTCTGGTGTAATACCTACGAATATATTGATTTATACCTTTCAACAGCTCACAACATTTATCATAGCGCAAAAGTACATTTATCATTAGTTTTGTTGCTGCTGCTGCGGTTACTCATGTTGCTGTGAGCATTTTAAGAGGATAAGAACAAACCCAAGAAAGTAGCCATCGCAGCAAGTCAGTAAGCTTGCAAGACGTGAGTGAGGCACTTCAGCGAGAATACATAAGTTTTTTATTGTTTCGTCGACAAACTTTGAAGCAAAGCCCCTGCTTCGAAAGCACCCCCGTCGTGCCGACTGACTAGTAGTCTGTTTGTCTCTGTGTTTGCCTAAATATTTTAGCAAAAAAAGAGCAACCTTTTGTGCGATGGAATTGGCTTTAAATTGTAGTGCGATCATTCTCTGAACATATACACCTTGTCTTGTTCTTGTTCTCCATCTAGCAGCCCCTATTGACGCTGCTGCTGCCGTTTCGACAAGCCTGTGCGCTGCTGTCTTAGCTGTGGGATTTGTGCTAATGTCAAGTCAAGCTGTGATAGTTTTTTAGCATTCAGCATTCAATGTGCTGAATACGAATTCACGTTTAGCTGATTTGTTGTAAATTGCGCGAAATGATTGGAAATAAAGAATTTTATTTACCACCAGAATTGGTAGGGCGAACAGTTGGAGACAACGGTTTTGAGTTGCCTATTACTTTCATAGTATTACTTTTCTAGTGCATTGTGCCTGTTGTAGGGATAATGATTTTCAAGGACGTCTTTGCGTTTCAGTTGGCAATTGTTGTTAATAATTGCAAAAAATTTCATTTGTAACATTTGTGTTAGGTTAATTTTTTTTGAATTCTGAAAAAAGATATATTACGAAAATTGACTGTAAAATTAGGTTCTACATTCCCAGTCTGTACTGCTATTGGAAACTACAAGGTCTCAGCTGACAGGTGATATTTAAAACTGCATTGACGACACTCCTGTCTTCGAACATAGTAATCTTGTGACTAAGGAAGTGGGAATGAGATTTGGTACGGGTTTTGAGAAGGTCCACAACGTATACGAGTACATGGCACTGGTTGAATTCTTATTTTTCTCTTGCTGAAAAATTTAATATACATAATTCGAGAGATATTCTACCGATTTGAGTAAAAGAACAATCAATGTCTGCCAATGCAACTATTGTAAAGAGAGCAATAGAATAACTGCTTATAATATAAAGAGCATGAAAATATGCTAAGAATCGACGCTGAAATTATATAGTTTATTTAAAAACTTGTAATTCTGTTTCTATTCCACTATCAAAATATAGCCGCCACCTGCTTGAATTGGTTTTTTGTAGTCGAACATTGGTCACTTGTTAGCAGAAGATTCGCTAAAACTTATAGCATCTTAACTTTACGCTACCATAATTTTGAAATTGCCATATTAAAGAGATTAAAATTGATAACTTAAAGAAAAAGTATGATGTCGTTAGGAGGAAGGAATTTAATTTTTGTAGCCTCAGGAGCTTTCATACATCACAAACTTTTCGTTTACTAAACAGCCCACCTAAGCACAATTATATCCGGAAAATTGAATGGTTTATGTAACCATATACCAAATCAATCTCATCAAAATTAAAATTTCCTCCCTTATATGGAGGATTTTTAAGCATAAATGTTTACAATGTATATCATGACATCATTTGCGCACACTAACCATTTGTACACCCACTTGTCAAAACTGCCTCAATCATATCACAAAGCCTAATTGAAACATACTCTTTCAAATACTGTCTTCATTACACTAAAGAAATGCAATATGAGAAACCTCAAGAGCAACAACAACAGTATGTCCAGTCAACACGCATCCATAGCTACCAGACGTGGTACCACAAACCAATCTATTCAGCTCAACGCAACTTGCAATCATAGCAACGCGCTGCATGCCACACAAACCCAAACCAAGTCAAGCTCAGCGCGCAGGCCAGGACGGAGTGGATCAAATCATAGCATCAATAGCTTCATTCATCTCAACGCTTGACGTTACATATGAGGTAAGTGAAACCTAATTTTGCGCCTGATTATCAATAACAATTAGCTGACGCACCAGACAAACGGCCAGCAACAATATTAACAACAACAAAGATGAACTTACAACTGTCAATCGAGCTGTCAAAAAGAACGAGCCAAGCCTTAAAACTTTAAATATTGATGATGTTTAGCAAACAGTGACTATATCCACTTACTCTGTTTCTGTCGCTATATCACACGGAGAAAAAGTTTTTGGTAACGGCATTTTTGAAACAACACTTCAAGAAAAGTGATAATTTACAAGCAGTTTAGTTAAGGGGTGGTAATTTTAAGAGGAGATATTGCACAGTTGTTCACACCACCTCACACTTTAATCGAGATAGCCCCAAAGTTTTATTCCATTTGTTTAAAATAAAAAAAGAAATTATTACCGTGTAGCTGTTGTTGTTTTTGTTGCAACCTAGCATCCATCAATTGTCAGCCAAATGGACATTTTACCTGCTGCACTACACTGCACTGTATGTATTGCATTCTGTCTCACCCATCGATTCCAGCGCCAGTTATCGTTCTGTCTTGGCAAACCGACCTACTACGCTGGTACAATACTTGAATCAGCCATCATTGTATTGCATTGTTTGGACGTCGTTTACTTTTCCGATCATCCATAAATCATTGATGTGTGTGCCTTCCTAGACTATGACCATGGAAGAGTATCAGTGTTGCTGTCTTCTCTAGTTACTTAAATTCAGATTGGACTTCTTTTTTCAGTCTCCTTACTCCTCTCTTTTGCTTTGCATTTTTGGCAAAGTCCGCACCAAAGCGCTACTCATCTCTGTTGTTGCTCTGGTTTTTGTTGGCTATTTGGTTGTTGTGTTGGTTTGTGCATTGGTTGTACTTTGCTGTTTGTTCCTTAGGAATTTATGACTTTTGGCATATTAAATGCAATTCTTTTGTTGAGTTTGTTATTATTTGTTGAGTAAACACAGGCATCAGTCAGCAGTCTTGTGTTGTTGTCGTTGGCGTAGCATGCTGGCAAAAGGTGGGCCCTGGACTGCTGCATCCAGTTTGACAGAGTTATTTTGTATCTTGGGTCTTTTTTGCTATCATTTCATTTTGACATCTAAATGATGCACCCATCAATCACTTTTTTGTTGCTGTTGTTGTTGCAATAGCTGAAGAGTATCAACATTTGCCAATAATTTAATTTTGCTATTTCGTGCAAATTTTACTAAATTGAGAAATGGAAATAAATTTATGTTTAAGTGCGCTTACTTCACTGTTGGCATTTCAAAGATAATAAATTTAGCGACGAAAGAGATGCCATTATACAGGTTCTGTTTTTATAGAACCTATCAGCTACGACGACATCGATTTCTATCTGAACCTTCAAGAGCGACGTACATAGTATTCTGCGGAAGTGGTTAGTGAAAAAACAAACAAAAATAAAACCTGTAGTGCAGCAGACGGAACAACGTTGACCCTTGGAATGTGTCTCGGCGAATCTGAAATTTCCGTGTTTTAATGTTCAGGGGTCATATTTTTCGAATTGGTGTTATTGGGTTGTAATCTTTTGAGTTCCTGCCTCTGTAATTGTTCGATTCAATCGTTTCGTTTTGGATTAGCAAGATGTTCCTCTTTATGAATCTTCTCATTCCTTGTCGTGGATAAAAATTATATTATAAGTTGACTAAGCATTTGTGAAGAGCAAACTCATCTTGGAAATCAATTTCATTTCATAATTGCATCACAAAAAAAAATTTTAACACGAAAGAGCTTAATTTTTGGACATATTTTTCCTTGCAATAAGAAATTTTTATGTCTGTGGAAGTACTACATATATATGTATTTATAAGATTGCAACACGTATTACTTCACCGGTCAGAATTTCAGAAGAGGTAATTGAAGAATTAAATTTTGTTCTAAATGTTCCTATGTGACATTAACAGCATTTGCATGCTATGGCAGAAGAATAAATCAACTTCTGCACAACCCTGCCTTCGAGTGCAAGAGCAACCTTCTGTGCAAAATCATCACATCTTCATATTTTATTTCGAATGGATTGACATGCTGGGTATATTATGGAGTATATTGCATCTATGTGTTTATTCTAGAAAGCTCGCACATTCCTTTGAAGGTGCGAGAATTACTAACATTTAAAATGCTTCACTGCATCGCAACTACTCGCATAACAAAAGCCTATGCGGGAAAGCTGCAGCATTCGACACGCATGTCGTAGACACAGCAGCAGCAACATGAACTACAGCAGTATAGACAACCGCCTTTGGGCAGAGTTACCAGACTGTCAGCCAATTTAGGGAAGCGATTCCGAAAGCGATTTCATTTCACAGCTTGATTTCGCTGATCAGCCTGATTGCGAGCGGCATCAGCAGCGGTGAGAGCGTAAAAAATGCCTTAAATTTTAATTTTGAAATATAAATTGCTGCGACGGAGATGAACGACTTGCAAAATTTACGAGTATGTACGCTAGCAGCAAAAATTGATACAAATTAAATATAAATTAAATACTTAAATTTTTGAGCAGTCAGAACTGTGAAATCACAATGTGTGTGTCACAAACATTGCTATGAAGTATGTAAGATGCATGAAGACCTATGAAAAGTATCTGGATATCATGCTCTTGGCGTTTTAAATTAGCAGAAAAAAATGTCCTGATTTATAGAGTGTCAGTCAAAGAATAAAATTTTTTCGAATTTTTCATCGATCATGTAAAGGAAATTGAAAAGTATTTTATATTATTGATTTATAATCTGTTTAGTACTGTTTGAACGTATCATTTTTTATTTTTATAGTTCTTCATTTCAATTACCCAGTATCATAAATCATAAAAATGACACATTAATGTTGTAAAAATGGCCGCAATTCTTTGCTGATAACTTGAATTGAGTTACTAAGACGGGCTTGGTTTGGCTACGAATCAAGGAATATTGCTGAATATCGCTGACATAATCTAACTCAGTTTTTTTACAAATTAATATAACACATAGTACTAACAATCCCTATAGACACGTGAAAAAAAATACTAAAAAAAGAAAAAGAGAAAAACAGAACCCTAAAATATTCAAAGATATAATGAAAATTCTGGTTCTTGTCATTACACTGTTAGTGTCTAAAAATTAAATTCTATTATCAAATGTTTTTTACAGTGTATCTCGTTCTTCTGCAACCATTTTTGAGGAGATTTCCTAGCTCCTCCTAGGATACGGTGACCATCCGCTCCATATTTCCCGCAACAATTCAGTATTTTAATATACTTTCCCGGTTTTTTTTAAATAAAGGATGTAAAAATTGTTCGTCCCATATTTGTCCCGTATTTAATATTAATTTTTTTCTTTGAATAATGTTCAAACATTTTATTATCTTAAAAATCTCGTAATTTCGTTTCACTAAGAAAGTGCAAATTACCTCTAAATAACTACTAATAGATCTACTAATAGCTATACATCTATTACAATTACATATATTTGCATACATGCAATAATGTACCTTCCTGGCCAGAATTAGAAGAAAGCTTAGCTTTTATAAAAGAAAAGCGAAGCGACACAAAAATTGATGGCTTTCAGTTGCTTATGAGTTTATTGCTTAAAATCTTTCTTAAATTTAGATAAATTAGAGAATGGTTGGACAACATAGAAATAGTGGTTGAAAAATGGAAAGAAATTTTACTCATTTCTCAGAAAAATGCATTTCTTTCTCAAACCTTTTACAAATTGTAGAGTTAAGCTTGTATCTGCCAGGTTCAACTGCTCCCACGGAAAGAGTTTTTTTAATAATGAATAATGTGAAGTGTCCCGGGCTTAGCTCCTAAAAATATGGTCACCATAGCCATAGGTAAATTCAAGAAAATTGCTTACCGATACTATCGCATCTATCCCCTTCACTCTTAACTTTCTTCTTCATTTCTACACGCCAACACAGTGCATTTTATTGATAGAGATCAATAAACATCCTTAAAAGATAAGATACCCCAAGGATATTGGCAGAGCTAGGACTTAAAACATTTAATAGCAAATTTACTCACGAGCCCGGTAATAATTTTGCAAGGAGAATATTTAATGCATAGCGCTAAATATTTACGAGGTAATCCATATTTTGTGAAATAATTAGATATCTCTAGATATTGTTTCACTTAATTCGTGAACATCCAAAAACTAAACAATTTTTATTACAAGAGGTTTTTCTGTTAAGTCAAAAACTTTTTGTGTTTCACAGTATGCAAATAGTTTTTTTTTCTTTTTTTTTAATAGAGAAACTTTATCTTAACTACCGTAAAAGTTTACTGTCACGGCTTGAAATCCATTGTGAAATCCAACGGGGAGACCTTTGTTTGTAGAAGAAAAGCTAAACATAGGTATCCTCTATGGCTTTTAAAGCCATTTAGGTGGCACACTGAAATACAAAAAGCAGTGAAATACAAAAAAAAAAACTAAGCTGTAACGATAATTAATACAACAAAAGTATCAACAACAACAACAACAACAACAACCAGTGATTAATTGGGCCGCCTGCTGTGCAAATTCAATAACAATCTGAAATTACTTGTTTTCAAGTTATTAGCCATGGTTAATATGATTGTACAACCAACCAATCGAAAGAGTTCTTGAAAAGGTTTTTATTTCTTGAATAAGTTAAGTTTCTGATTGTTGTTGCATGTGCTATACGCTGCTCTCATAGTATTAGTGTTAGTGTTAGTTTTGGTCTGTATCGAATTTTTGATTGAAACTTTATTTTTAAAAAACATCGATAGCTTTTACAAAACAAAAACAAAAACAAAAAATAGATTCGTCAAATTTCAAACACGTTGCTGATCGTTTCGTTAAGACTTTGCGGCATTGGTTGTTGTTGTTGTTGTTGTTGTTGCTGCAGTCTTTTACGGATAATCATAATTTCATGTCTGTGAAATTTTTAATGTTTTATTAGATGATTAATTACCCACAATTTTTATTATATTGAAATTGAGGTTGTGTTAAACAGTAATTAGAAGGTTTATCAGACGATGGTAAATTTAAAACTTAAAAATAAAATTCCTAAGCTGCTACCTAATTAGAATTCAGCTACGAAATGAAAACAAAAAATCACTTTATTTTAAGAATAGCGAAAGCATAACAAAATGTTCACCTCATTGATTTTTTAACCTTCTTTTTTGCGCATACCTTCCTAGAAAGGGCCCAGCCAAGAGTTCATTAATTAAAAAATTTTTTCTGCGCTTCCCAATTTTTTTATTTTATCCACTTTCTTTCATAACCTTTTAGCAAAAACAAATTTGTATCCTCTTACTGGATAGTTAACGCAAACTTAATTTAAAACACAATCAAAACTAAATAACATATTTTGGTTGCAATAGACGGTCTTATATGTAGTTGAAACTCACCAAGCTATCACTGGCGGTGTGCTTGATGAACCCATTTTAAAATTCGCTAAGGACTCAAGTACCCAGCAAACATTTTCAATTGTGGAAGAGAAATTGAATATATGGGTTTTTTTGTGGTATTTTAATTTATAATTGAAAATGATATCACACTATACTACATTGAAGAAATTCCTGGAAGGAAGCAAAATGAAAAAGAATATAGTCCTATTCAAAATCATTATTCCCGGGAAAGTCATTTTGAGAAAATCGGTCTGGAACTCCATACAACGTATAAGAAAATCCGATAAACGACCACGTGCAAGTTAGGAGAATGATTTTCCTACTAAGAAATTCACGTTTAGGATAGGGCTTATAGATTCATCATCGGCAAGATTTAGTAATCCACCAAATGTTGCCTGGGTAAGGTATAAAAAAAATTGATATGTGTGTTTAACATTTCTTGATGTTATGTGACATTTAAGGTAGATGTAATTAATTTTCTATTGAATAAAACTTCTTCGAAATTACGTAAAATTTAAATATTTTGACTAAATAGATATTATAAAAAAAATAATTTTAAAAAAACATTGAAAACTTGCAATTGTAAAAGTATTCATCCAAAAAAAATATTGTGCAAAGAAAAGATTAGGAAACGTCTACCTAAATACATAGATACCTTCTACTGTAATGCCATAGCTACACAGACACAAAAATTTTTTTCAGAGGTCATATTAAGTCAGCAATTTTAATGCATATTTGAACATACAGGATCTCAGCTTATTACATCAGATGGTAACAATTCTTCTTCTCAAATCATACACTTTAACCATTTCAACGTCAATTTTCCTCCATATCGCACATTAGATTTAAGATGCTTTTGATTCGTGCAGCTATAGTCAAAAATTGAACAGAAATTAAGAAGTACCTACTTTTCCTAATGGTCCATAATTTCTAAGGTAAGCAGAAAGTTTGAAGTATGGCATCCAAAAAAGCCTTTCTCGTTCCTTAAACCTGGACATCGCATAGAGACGTCTAGAGAAGAAACTGTGAACGATGCTATATCTAGCGCCCATCCAGTAGCATTTTATATAAAAAAAACAATATATGTATTATGCTAGCTACAAAAATTTACTATAGCTGCGTATACTAAAAGATTCCAGCATTAAATAATATTTCTTCGATAAGTTATGCCCGGTTTAAAAAAATGCTTCGTCGAGCATATTAGAATTGCAAAATTTAAAATAAAACCTTCAAGGAACTTTAGTCATTTCAAATGCATTCTCATATATACATATGTACTTGTGTATAAATGTACCAAGGCAAGATCTAATGTATCGTACGAACAGCAAATGATTGACAACATGCAACATGTTCTACGTACATGTACGCACAACAAACGATCTAGCAAATATTTATGCTAAATTATGGAAATACCGAACATATATCTTTGTTGACTTTTCATTTAACCAGAGCTGGTTGGTGAGCAATCATTTTTCCCCATCTCTGTTGATCAAAGATGCTGCTGACAGTTTGTACATGTTGTTAGTAACGGTCGAGACCGTGTTTTCCAAGACAAAATGTATATTTTATTTCTCATTTGTTCACATACAAATGTTCGTATGTTCGTATACAAATGAACTCTTTATTTTAAAAGTGGTGCAGTCAAGAAGAAAAAATTAAATAAATTTTGTATAGCAACTTGTACTTAATTTTTTCTTCTCAACGAAGAGAGACTGGCTTTCTTTCAAAATGAAGGACTCATCTATTAAATATTATAGTTTTTCATCAGTCCGTATTTATTTACTTACTGTGGAATGAAAATTACCAGTCGAAATGAATTCAACTGAATTCCTATCCCTTTCACTTTGAAGATAGTCTTTGCGTTGTAACGTTGTACTGGCTTAAAACAATGTCTGATTCAACTGTCGGTCATTGCAAAGATTTTTTTTAAATTTATTTATTTAAGCACAATTTCAAATAAATACACTGTAAATAATCAAACAGTGGAAAAATACATCTTATTAATACGATGTACCGTATTCGGGCTCTCTAGAATAATTCACATATTAAATACAGTTTTTTTTAAAAACTTTTAAGAATTACACTAGTCTACAAATTTTTGAAAATATTATTCCGGCAAATAAAAACCACCATTCCTATAGGAAAATTTCCCGCTGAATCCAAACATCATAGTGGTTTTGCTGAATCAGGGATTCGAGATAAACGACAAAAGAATGAGGAATTCTTCAAATTTTCTGGTTTTAGACGTGCTCAGATATCGGAAATTTAAAACTAAGGGCACACATCTGAAACAACTTTTAATCTATAGTTTGGACGTTTGTAAACAAAATGACCAATTTGACACCACAAATTTCGGGTGGAACACCTCCTTCACCGACTAGCTTAATTGAAAAATTATTTCCTCTTAAAGTTGTTAACAACAAAATTATAGAATTTGGTACACATGTTAACAATTGATTGCACTTTCTTTTATTAATCAAGTAAAGATATTGGCGTTAACGGAACAGTTATTGATTACCAAACATAAATTAAAAATAACTGTTTTTATACTCGTAATACATAGACTAGTAATCTTCAAACTTATATTTTTTTATAATTGACTTGGTCGCTTTCTCCTGCACAACGACATATGTACATACATATATCGGATTTCATTTCAGTTTCCATATCAAGAGAATATAAAAACCATTTCTTAAATTTATTATTAAAAGCGACAACAACACACCATTGATCTGTTCACATGTATTTATGTATTTGATTAAGAATTTTTAGCACATGCGCGCATTGAGTTTAAACTGATGTGTAGTAAAGAATTAATAGAATTGAAATGAACTGAACTAACAATGAGTGCTTTGCTTTTTTATGAAACAGTGGCAATTGCGTGTTTTCTTGAAGCTTTGCCCTTCTGCTGTTTCTTCTTCTTCTACTTCTTTTTTTAGCCCAAGATCTTAATACAGAAGCACATAAATCATATTGTTTCGAAATTTCTGGGTCCGCCTTTTGATGCGATAGCAGCGCTGCCGCAGCTTTGCCAACGGCCAATGCCCAGCTACTGCCTTAACAAGATTTTCGTTGTTGTATTTGTTGTTAACGAATGTGCGTATTTTTGCGTGCAGCATTTGCTGCATAAAATCAAAATTAATGCATTTCTGATGCACTCAAAAAAAGGAGTGTTTAGAAAGCGTTTGTGGCACTTATTATTTCAAACAAACACTTAGCTTTTACCTCAAGCTATAAGTACATATTTCTAGGCAATATAAGAAAATGCAATGTTCTTGGAGCAAGTAAAAGTTAAGTATGTATTGAAAATTTTAAAAACATTTCATGAAAGGTTACTTCCAAAAGATATTCAAAATATTTCAGTCAAACAATTCAATTTATGGAAGTATTTCGACAAACACTTGCCTTTTGTCTTGGACACATCTTCTTTTCAACAAACGATTTATCACTTGTACTTATAACTAACGATGATCTGCTTCTTGTCAAAAAATTCAGGTTTTTTTTTTGTTGTACCAACCAGTGGCGTCAATTCGGTAGGGCTGGGTAGGGCATTGCCCCCCCCCCTCCAAGGGTCTGATACTAGGTATTATTCAATACAATAATTCAATAAAACCATCTAATAGTGGTGGAATTATAATTTTTGCGCCCCTCTCATGGTTTTGGTGAAGTGACGCTCCTGGTACCAACAGACGCAGCTACAAAAGTAAAGTGAAGTATAAAATTTAATTTAATAGTGAAAATTAAACAAAAAGGGCTTCATTAGAATATATTCACGTTCCAAATTTTAAAAGGGGAAAAATTTTACTTATATAGATATGAATAAATGCAGGCCCGGATTTGCCACATTCGTTGCGTTCCGCCAATGAAACATTATGCATTTTTCAAGCGAAAATTGGATTTTTATTTAAAAAAAAAAATAACAGTGAAGGCGATATCGCACTTAAAATAAATAAGATATTGTCCTAAAACGAAAAAAAACTCCCAAAACCGCCGACAAAAATTATTTTCGTCAATTCTCAAAAAACGTTGGCTAAAATTTGATTTATTTCAAAGATAAAGGAAAAACTTATAAAATCGTTTTGTTCTAGTAATAAAAAATGGAACCTGTGTGATAATTCTTTTTAAAATAGAGTTACCATGAAATATTCCTGAAAGTGTCGGAAAAATTTAAAGGACGTGTTTTAATGCTAAGGATATTGAACACTTTTTTGTCATAAGACATTGCCAACGCTCATTGGCCAATTGGGCTCCTTGGCTGTCAAAATAGGAATTAAACATAGGTATAGCAGTTGAGTATAGCGGAAGTGCTCCTTAAGAGATCTATTCCGTTGAATAAATACGTAGTATAGCTTTATTCCTAACATTATCTGAAATAAATAATTCAATTCAGTTTTTGTAATTTTAGCAACGTTTAAGAAATGGTTATATTGGTGAGACAGGCCGTTTCGCTCGGAGACAATGTAGAAAAACAATTTATTCAAAGCAATTTTATGTTTTTTGATGACAAAATATTTTAGACGCTTCCCTAAACCCCTGTATTTTTTATATAAAGGTTAAAAAGTATAATTCCATGTTCAGTAAAGGCAAAATTTTTAGCTTCCAAAATTTTCAGCGAAGTTTGTTAAACAAGCAGCAGACTTTATGGCATTAAAAATTCCATTAACACGGTTTGAATTATTAAATGCTGTCCAGACAACCGACAAGAAACAAACATTTTTCATGTGTGACACCCGTGGTAGTAACGACAAAGCTGCAATACATCCTATTGCGCAGAAACAAATGAAAGGACTCAAGGATATAAATACCTTTACGCTTAGTTTTTTTATTATCCAAGCTATGGTTGCATCGCATCATTGCGACAGACCCCTACCCTTACCACTAAAATGGAAGGGACACATAAAATCGCTGCTGTCAAAAATGCAAGAGACAAATGCAAACGGATTTTAAGCATGACACAACACACAAGAGCATCCTTAGAGACTTCACTTGCACTCCATGATGAACCATGCTGTATGATGACTGCGTGTTGTTTAAATAAAAGGATTTCGCTGCGTTCCTTATTCAAAGAGTACGAGGGGATAAATGCAAATGTTGTTGTCACAAGCGTCTGAAATACATGCAGTGGAAAAGTTATTTTGGAGCTTCAGAGTGAAAGTCCAAACCATAAATGTGTTGTTTATTGCCATTGGTATTTGATGGTCAAAGCAATTTCTATTAGAATCTGAAATACTGCATGACTGATGATAGCAACAGTTTTATAAAAGAAAGCTTTTTATAACTAATTAAAAATTTAAAAAAACTTTTTGTCTCCAATTTTCTGCTGCTGAACTTAATATTTTGATCATGTGTAATGAAATTCAAAGTTCTGCTCGAAATTGCGTTTTTTCTTTACTTGAAATTTCGCAAAGCATCTAATTGGGATCGAGTTGGCTTTGGAAATATTTTGAACTCATATCTTGGCCTCACTATGAGCAAACATACTGCTGCTGTCTTGCGACATGCTTTACTATTAAAATAATAAGCAAACATTTCGCTGAAATCGCAGCGTTAACTTATGCAAAGGCATGGACAACAGAACAACTACAAGTACAACGGAAAATGAGGAAAAAAAGACTTCGTTTTCAAGTTATGAAACCTTAACGACATAAAAATAATTTTTCCACCGCATAAAACAAGCGATGAAACCCATCGAACAACCAACTCTGTGCTTCTAAGAGCAACATCAACGACAGCAACAAACACCAAAATCGGAATTGATGAGGTGCTTGCTGCGATCACAACGCGCCGGCCATGCCATACCATCCGATTTACAAGATCCTACAGCAATGTGGACGACAACAAGCAAAAGAATCGAGAGAAACAACAAAATATTACGCATAATCTGTGTCCAATTTAAAATTGTGTTTGGCAGCACAACAACAGCAAACATGGAGTGAGTGCAAGAGTGCGCGGGTCAAATGATCGTGCAACAGATCACAAAAAAATGCGTCTCTAAAACAATGACTGCGTTTTGGTCAGAAACTGCTTGCTGCTCATAAATATACTACGCACACATACATACATGGACTAGATCATAGCAAAGTCGAACTGCGCAGCGCTTCGATTTGCCGTTTGTAACGATCACACGATCAAGTCAAGATTAGAAGGCGCGTATGGACAAGTAAGAGGTAGGCAACCGAGAGGTCCCAACAGTAGCTGCTCAATTCCCATATTTATAATTTTGTTATGCGTTTTTACCTCATTGTTATGTGTTCTGCTACAAGCCAAGTTAGCGTATGAAACATCCGATCCCCGGCCGACAAACACATTGTTGTTCCATTGCACATAAAATATACTGTGATTCGAGAAAGGAATCCTTTGTACATTTTTGACCTCTAATATATTTTAAATTTCAATAATTCCATAAAAGTTGGCCAGACAATTGCCAATAACAAATGATTCGCACTCATTGTTATATAACATAAAATAAAATTTTTCCAATGATTGCAACTGTGTATTTAATTACTTTTCCAATTCCGGCATAAGGTATTATCCTCAGAATAAATCTTTTTCATTTCATACCTTAAACAGCATCAAGACAAGACGCTCTAAGATTCATAGCTAAGAATACTAATAGCTGTAGAAGCTAAGCTCTATTATTATTATTAGTAATAGCAACGCTACTAACAAAAATCATTTAAAATATTTAATCCATTACTTCTTACAAAAAAACATACAAATTGAAAAAAAAGTAGTAAGAGTGTTATTTTTGACCTCGCTAAATATGTCTTAAATACACTGCATTAACAGCAAAAATCAGCATTAGTCCGCATAGTGGCTGATTTCACCAAACGTTAACATATTGAATATATAAGCATTTATGTACTAAAATAACTTTATGTACATATAACATCTTAAGTTTTTGATTGTGTGTGAGGGGCAACGCCTTCTTGTCATAATCTTTTGACTTTTTGTCTAGAGCTTGTTCAAATCATTTCTAGCATTTGTAGGAAATTCGGGTGTATTAAAACAGCGCCCTCTCAGTCAGTAGCGTACCTAGGGGAGAGGTCTGAGGGAGCGTTCTCCTCGGGCGCATCGCTTGAAGGGCGGACAAATGGTCGTGAAATATATCTCACTTTGCTAGGGTTTTTGAAAATCAAAAGTAAGGGACTTTTTTTAGTAAATGAAAATAGTTGGATATAGTTAATTGCAATGTTGAGGGTGTAAATTTTGGAATTAATTTGGAAATATCATTTTGCTAGGGTTTGTGAAAGTCAAAAGTGGCGACCCTTTTTTTTTGGAAAAATAAAATTTTTGCATGAAGGGCGCGGCAGAAAACTTCTTTGCCGCGGGCGCTCGATGTGCGCGGTACGCTACTGCTCTCAGCGTAACAACGTAACGTTTTTATTTTTTGCTCGATTAGGAGTAGCCACGTCTTCTTGTCAAAACGCGTCTACTTTCCCTTTATAGCTATCCCAAACGACTTAAGTACGAGTATTCTTGAGAAATTCGAATACATAACTTAAGCTAGCTCTGTCAATAAGGTAAGGCTTCCTTCTATGGGGGGTACTACGTTTACTACTAATGAAAATCTTGTGATTATTTCAGCTATGAAGTAAATGTATATTTGAGGAGTCGGCGTTCTAACGGATTTATTTCACTTTTTCTTATTTGTATAGGCAAAATTCAAAATTTGTTATGATAAAACTCCAAAAAATAAGACAAAAGTTTCCGAAATATTTTTACAATGGAAATGTTTTTTTTTAACAAAAGAAGTTGGAAGAAGTGTCTTAACAGGTTCCCTGTCCCCATACAAAAGTGTAAATTCTACGCCCTACAAAAGATGTAGCTTCAATTCAATTAAATATTTAAAAACTTCCAAATTTTTTTATATGTTTATAATCTTTATGATATGTGCTTCCACGTCCCATACAAAAAATTTAATTGTGCATTGTGCATCGGACAGGAAACCTGTTAATGTGAAATATAGTGTTTTCAAAAAAAAAGACGACAAAACAAAGACTGTGAGAATCCGAAAAGTGTCGGTTTGATAGCCAACTCCAAAACAATCTTTGATGTACTTAGACTGACCTCTTTCGTTCAAATCTTAATCACTGTGTTACAACTCAAATCCGATCCTTCTCTATTCGATCATCATATTCACGTGAATAAGGAAAGCAACTAATAACAAGGATTCAAGAGTAAATCTCAGCTAAAGATTTGCGATTCCGATCGTAGTGACCAGATAAGCTGTTCTGGTCCAACCAAAACAACAATGCATACAACAACGGTGCGGCGACCTCCAGTGTTGACAGTAAAGCAGAAACCACAAGCAATGACAACAACGAAAGAAAAACAACAATAGGCGACAGGGGCCAACCAGCACTATAGTAACATCAAACGCATTGTTTTGTAGATGAAGAGAAAGGACAGTAGCTGAACTTTGAAGACGTAACAAGCGGAGAGTCTTAGGTAATCCAGCAAGCAGCAAAAACAACAATATATGTAAATGCGTTGACATATCCGGTTGCAAAAAGGACTCATGCGGCAATTTTGGATTTATGGTAGTTGCAGTTGTTGTACTTGCTAAGTTGAGTTTTTCTTAATCATTTCATGAAGAATAATGTGGTCAATATTTTTAATTATACCATAAATACAACTTTTCAAATTAAGATTATGTTCACCGAATCCAACCAAGAGCTCTTAAATACCGGAAAGCTATGAAGCGACAATAAAAAAGAAAATTTATGTAACCCATTAACGTTAAAATCGTATTCACTTAATGATTTTTATACCATCGAAATCACCCACCAAACATTAAGCTGTGTCACTCTGCATATGACACTTCGAATTAGCCAAGTGTCACGTTGTCATTGTTTGTAGTTTGCCAAGCCTCTATGTCAATACCAAGCCACATGCATAAGAAACAAATGAGACATTTATTGACTTTCCCAGTGACAGCGTTTACTTTTGCATGCAAATTATGCTGATGGGGCAGAAGTTTCGACCGCAATTCAATTGTCAGTAGAAGGTGGAAAAGAATAATGTTCATTGCTTAAGGGTGACAGAAGAAGTTCTGGGGTTATTAGTTATTTAATTTTGTGGGTCCATGATTATAAATTCTTTTGGATTTGAAATAATAAGATTTAAATAGAAATAACTCATATTTCTTCATTAATTAAATTTGAAAAAAAAAACTATTTAATAAATTGGACTTTATTCAAAAACTGAAACAATATTTCTGAGAAACGTTAATTGTAAGCGTGCTTGAAATGTTAATCATTTATTTAGAGTTAGAATTTAAAGATTTTGTAATGGAGCACTGTCTTGCATTTTGTTTGAGATTTGAATCTTGTATTAGTTGAGGGAAACTGGAATTACGATGCGAGGCTGAGACCCGTGCAAATGTAGAAACCGTTACTATGACATAACCCAATACAAATTTGAGAATTCAGAAAGAGCTTATGAGATCATGGATGGAGAGACTAAAGTAACCCTAAGGGCATCTGATACAATCACATATTGATACGACTGTCAAAATTGAGACGCTAATGAGACAAACAAGGTGCAAACAATTAAATAATACCCTCTATTCATATGAGCAGAATTTCAAAAGAAAAAACGATTTCACTCCAGGATAGCATTTCTTAAAAACTATGTTTATTCGATATTACGATGGCCCTCGTACAATAATAATTTTGTTAACACATAGCCAGCGTAAAGTCACTATCATAAGTATTTGTTTGCTTTGTTTTTGTTAAAAAAATTAGATTAATTTGCATTGCGTTTGAGAGACAATTAACATGAACTTAACACCAAATTAACGACGCCCATACGAAGTTTTTTCTGTTTGAATATATTATTACGTTAAATACATTCCCACGCATACAATCTAACTACCAACCAACCAAAATTTTGAAAAAGAACCAAAGAGTTAGGGAATAATAAAAAATAAAGTTACAGAAAAACAATAATCTTTTAATTTATTAAAAATACGAAGCAATAAAAGACGCCCGCATGTCCGCGGTAATAAAATTAATAAAAAAATGAAACAATCTGACGACGATATAAATCCGTAGCAGCTTGCCGGGGTTATAACAATAAAGTAAATTAAAAAATCTCTCAAACCCGTAATTAATTGTTGTCAATTCTAACGAAACAAAAAAGAAGCCAAGAGGAAGCCATTGTCTTATCGGCACAAGAGTATATACATCTTCTTCGAGATTTACTCCAACGATTTTCGTGTAGGTGAACAACAGCCATAAAAACGAAAAGAAACAAGTTATCGACCTCTAATTTGTAAGCTAAACATGAAATTAAGCCCGAAGATCATTCACACAAAAAATACATACTTTGGCGACGTTTCTAATTTAATATCTGGAAATAACTTAATTAAGAGCGATATTTCTTGTGCCAAGCTCCGGCAATGAAGGCATAAACAAAACTTAAGTGGTTTGCCTTTCTCAGAAGAAATTAGCAAACAAAGCACCAAAAACATCGAAAAGAATCCGAAAGAAAAAATCTTTAAAAATTCTATGTGGTTACCGAATGCTGCCGCGCCAACCAAAGGAAGACATGACGTCACAGCAGCACCTCAAATTTCTTAATGACTGGATATTTTCAAGCAGCGGTGCTCCGTTTTTCTCTTTTGTGTTTTAAAATTTTTAACAACTTAATTTCAGGCAATCGGTGCGTTTATGAAGGTTATCGATGAGCTGCTGTGTTGCGGAACTGCGGCCTGGTCGCATCTTAAATAATGGCTTACGGCTAATTTTCTGTACCAAAATTTGCATGTGTTGCGCTGCTGGCCTGATGGGCTCATTAATCACACTTGGTATTGCGACCAGTGAGCAAACACATGGGCGTCCTTGTGTTTCATTAAAGATTAAAGACACAAATATTCTTGAATTTAATTACAATATTATGCGTGAAAGCAACAACTACTTTGAAATCAGGGGCCCTCATCTGTAATGCTATGCGAAAGCAAAACGATATGCAATTGAAAAATGCATCGAATTGCATTGTTTGTTTTCAAACCGTAATGCTTTCGGACCACTTTACAGAATAGAGCCCAGGTCTTCTCGACTCATTTTCAACTCACCTATTTCGAAATTAGAGTCAGGATAATAGTTATTTAAGTTATGTACATATAGATGAAAGCGATAAGATTTATGTACATATATGAGTCACCTTGAAATGTAATATGGAGTTACGGGAGACACAGATTTTAAATTAAATATGTTTTCATAAATTAAATATATATTGTAGTTTTTGGACTTCATCATTACTACGAAAACCTACGAATGGTACCTTATGACTCTCAGCTACGAGCTTACGATTTGCTCAAAATTGGTCCAAGGTACACGCACTTCCCCTACTCTTACTACCGAGAGTTATTGCCGAATAACTCCAAAAGTATTTGTCGGATTGACTTCAAATTTACAGGATATATTTTTAAGATATTATAGACTCTTGCAATTTGGTACATACATATGTTTGTAAGGTGAAAACAACAAAAATTTGTAAATATGGAAAAAATCGGTTCACGGCATGTCAAATGATAGATCTTGATGAACCTTAAAAAAATTATTTCGAGTAATCTTGTCGAATCCCGCCACCTGTTTTTTGTGCAAACTTTTTTTTAAAAAAAGTTTATGGTTTGAGTTCGTAGCTTAAAATGTAAGTCAAATGATAGACGTTAATTTTTTTTCGCACGAATTACGCAAATATTAATAATTTTTACTCTGCGAGAATTCTTTCTGTGGAGAGGTGAAGGTCAGATGAACTATTTATTACCTTTGAAAATTATATGGTCTACTTAAGCCTAATTAGGCTATGGATTTTATTAAGTATGGTACCAAAATGATCTTTGGATTTTCTATTATTTACATTCCATCACAAATTTTAATTAAAATCGAATACCAAGTAAAATTCCTATTTTCATTTTAATGTTGGTCTGCAACTTCGATCTGTCCTTTACATGTTTTTTGCTGCATTTGACATGAACTTCTGCCTACTACTACATCAAATATTTTATGTTATTTTATTTCAACTAAATTGAATGCAAAAATCATAAAATGGCGCACCTAAATTGGCAAGTATGGTGATAATAATAAAGATGATAAAGATGACGACGATACCACAAAGATAAACACACAGATAACAACCAATCTGACAAGATATTTCACTGCGGGATATTTAAAACGATCATGAAATAATGCTAGCGACGTACAAGGGATCAGCGCCAAGTTAAACAAAGATCCTGGTAAGCATCGTAAAGAAGTGCAAAAACATCACAGCCGCAGAACAAAAATATAATTTTTATTTTTAGTTAAAATTACACTGAAAAGAATTCTAATATTATTTTGTTGCATACCACGTTCAGACGTTATATTTTTTTATGGTATAGTCTACGAAATCAGGGGACAAAATTTTTTTCATTATTGTGTCTATTTATTGAAATTTTCCCTGTTTGCTGGCTTGAATTATAAAATAGAGATATTGAGCTGCAATCTGGTATAAAAACTTTACAGATTGTTGAGAGATTCAACTAAATTGTTGGGAACAAGAATCATTACAAGTTTTCTTTGATAGAGTTGCAAAACTAACAATAATGTCTTGCCACGTTTTTGCAGATTTTGTTTGCAGGACTACACCAACTTCGATTTTGAAAAATATTTTACGCGCCTAAGTATTTCAAGAGAAAAGAAAGTATACAGGATTTCTCTACTAATTATTCAATTCTGAATTATTTTAAAAGTTATATTTCGGCCTGCACAACCACCAATTGGGCCGTATTTCGACTTGTATTCCAATCGATGCATTTTGTGCTTGCGAATTATATGGTTGGCAGGCTTTAATTCTTACGTGACTTGATATGATGATATGATGATGTCAGTCTAAATGCGAATAATAGCCCTAAAAGAAAACCGTGCACTGAGCGCACTGTGGAATCAATAAATTTGCCCCACACTTTCATTACCGCACCGATGTATTCAATTGAGTGTCCATAACAGATCCAGTTTCCTAAAATTTTCGAACAGTGTGAGACTCTAACCTCTTAAGGCGCGAGACGTAACTATGATGGATTTACAATTTGTGTAAAAGATTTAAATAATTTTTGTGCATTGTTCGTTAGTTAATCGATCCTAATTGTTAAATTGTCAACATTAAACTAATCAAATGCCACCTTTGATGACATATGCGTTTGACAGCTGCCAAAGGACAGGGCGCGACTTTCCGAATCTCGAACTGGTTGATGTTCTCAATCATTGCAGTTAACATACCTTTCTTAACCTTATTGCTCTAGCAGGTATTTTTTCCGTGTCTACATCAAGTAATCTTCGCATTTGCCAAGTCATAAATGAGGCATTCTTATGCCAGTTTAATGAGGCCTTGCGAAGAGCTTTTCGATGTTTGAATGACAATCCATTACAATGTTTTCAAACAAATAGATGTAAGACATAAGTAAAATAAAAATTAAAATGGAGAAATACAAAAGAGGGAATCTATAAAATATGGACGAAGCACAAAGTTCGTTTGAGCAAATGAAATCGTAAACAAAGAGCATTTTGAAAACATTTATGCACGACATTAAAAATACATTTGAGCATTAAATTTTAAATGCACACCATACAAAGACACCTGTCCTTTGTTCTTCAGAATTGGTTACACTCTCCTTATGTCATTTTTTTATTTTTCTGGTAATTCGAAACCTGCGCAAGTCAGCTTGCTTAATTGAATTCACATGGACGCGTGCTCCTATATTGGCTTTCTTTATAGGCTTTTTCCCTTCCTGATTACTAGTCAACGACATATGTTCTACGGCAAACGAGCAAAGAAGGAATAAAACAGACCTCGGAATATTGTCTGACAAGATGGTTCTAATGAAACAATGTTGAAGGTTTCATTGTTAGCCCTTAAATGCTGCTTAATGAATTTTTAACTCAATATTGGCGTTTTTTGTGCTGCATTTCTGAAGCGCTTCTGTCTTGTTAAAAGTGCATGCAGCCTCACAGTTGCTCTTGAATGACGTTTGAAGCTTGAGCACAGATGCGCCATTTATCATTTTTGGCTTGGCTGCATTTTCAAATAATGCAAAAATGGTCTCAATGATAAAGGAAAACTAGCTTATGTCGTAACAAAATGGGATCTGAATAGCTTACTCTGCATTTTACACTCCACTAGTTTTTACTAGATAAGCTTCGAAGTTTATGAATTTTATTAATTTCTTTTTTACAAAGTAATTGCAAAATAAAATTTGAGGAAACTTTTTAAGCCATAGCTTTTAACTTTCAAACAATGTCTTTGATATGGACTAAGGACAAGAATATATTAAAGTCAAATTATTGTCGAAGGTTTCGTGTCTTTTTTTTAAGCTTTTTTTCAGCTACAAAAATGAAGAAAATCAAAAAGGTTTCGCTTGTAAATGCAATTAAAAACTATTTGGAACCAGTCTAATATTATTCTTTATGTTGCCATCAGTACCTGTTACGGTTAAGTTGTAGTGATCACAAATTTTAATTAAATTAGACAGAGAAATGTCATTTAACATGAATTGTGTATCATTTTGCTGCAGATTTTTTGCATATTTTATAGTGTGACCACTTTTGCCAAGGCGTCGCCTTACGCAAATTATGAAAATGTCAAACTTTACGAAAACTTTAGCTGCTTTGAAGAGTTAAGTGAGGTCGCTGTGGTAGTTGAATATTTATTTTTTGGTCGAAGTTAAAATACTCAACTATGTCATATAACTCTTAGGAGTCATCTGCTTCGTATATCTGAAACTTAAATAATTGTTTTTCTTAAAGCCAGAGCTATCAAAACTGATGTTTCAACAAGCCTTCAAGTTGTTCAAAAACATTACTCCCAAAATATTAAGTATGTGTTGCGTTTCACACATGCAATCCTCTTCCGATTTCGCATGATCGATCACATTTAAGCCAGCTGCCTTAAATAACAACATCACAAATTGCCATAATTCGTCGTAGTTGCACCGTCGTCAAGCTGTCTGTCTTTATGTCCTCCTGTCTGTCTGCGTTAAAACTTTGCATGTTTTAGGTTCTCTGCGTTTTTTGGCTTCAGAATCACAGTTTTCGCATCTATCATGATCTTGTTAATATTATAAGCAACATTATCTTTCATAAAATGCATCAGATTTTATTTAAAGTTTTTTTGAAGAGCAACTCGATTTTGATGCTCCGCAATTACCTTTGACGTAAGTTGTTCGTTTCAATATGGCTTTCTTTTTCTTTTGTTCTCATGCGCTTTTTATCGGATTTTGGCATCTTGTCTTGTGATCTGCATTGAAAATTGTTGATGCATGGTCTGATGTGGCATGTCAGTTGATGCATTGATTATGTTGCCAATATGCACTGATGCGGCCAATGAATTATTGGTTTTTTTATTTCTTTCTGTTTTTTCTGCTGTGGTTAAGCGAGAGTGTAGCTGGAGTGTTATTCTCTGTTGATCCACATGATAAGCCCATACATTCTATAAGGCCAACGGCTGTATATGGAAATCGGCTTAAAGGATTGATATTGCATAAAAAAAATTTAGATTAAGTCATTACTTTATTGGCACAAACTATTTCAATGGCGAGTTTTCGATTCGCTAGATGGAAATAAAATTTTGGCAACGTTTATGATCTTAAAAAAATTTAAAAATACAAAATTAAAAACTAGAAAGTACTATCGCCCAGAGCAAGGATTAAAAACTGCCTAAGAAAATAAACCTAAATAATATTGACTAACCGCCCGTTGAAGAATATTCTGGCCTATCAAACTTTTTCCTGAAAAAAAATCAATTTTCAGGCTGCAAAAACTATTGCACACATAAATGTCCATAACTCGTGAACTCTAAATGCTATGAAGAAACTTAAAACACGATATTAATAAGCGCTTAACTCTTTTACAGAAGATTTTTGGATGTTTTTCATCTTCTTAATTCTTAGAAGATATACTCTTTGGAAAAAAAATTACTTCTTATAACACTAGCCTCATATCGAGAGCTGGTTTCTCTGAATTTTTTTGATGTATTTTGGAGCGTAGATTCCAAACATGCCAACCTTTTTTTTCTCAAGAACTGTGTTCGAGATACCCTCTAAAAATCCAAAAATAAAAGTGATATTTCAGTCTTTTTTTAATTATAACAAAATTTCAATTGCTCGGTTTTAATCCAAAAATCTTTTTTTTTATATTTTTAAGATTCAGGTTTTCCATTCTTTTACAAATATTTTAAATAGGTCTATAATTTTGCTCAAATCGGACAAAAAATGTTAAAGTTATTAAAAATAAATAAGAAAAGGTAAATTGAATACGGAACTACTTCGTTAAAGAAACCTTCGTCAAAAGAAACCTCAGCTTTCCAGATGATCTTAGAGTTGAGATATGAACTTTCAAAGGTAAAAAGCATACCCTATTTCAAGAATTCACAGTAAACATAAGTACATTAACAAAGAGTACTTATTGTGCGACAGATTAGCTGAATGGTTGGCTAAGAAGATATGCACCGCATAATTTTTCTGATTATCAAAAAAAAAGTGAGTTAACATTTATTAAAAATATAGTGCATGAAAATATGTGGCAACACCACACATAATGACAGTAAAGTCCATTGCGTCTTCTCAGAGTTTATGACATGACTTAAATTTGAAAACTTCTGTTTGAACAAACAATTTTTAGAAGCTCTAGAAACGTCTTTTGAACGTTAAGAACTGTTTAGAATCACCGCAGGTACAACAATTTAGATTTTTCAAGAAACGCGATTACGAATATTGTAGTTATTTATATGTAGTTAAGTTCGAAATTTTATACAGATACTCTTTTGAACAATTTTTTGTTTTAATTCAAATTCAGCTGTTTTTTTTTTTTAGTGGTTCTCTCTACAATAAACTGCACAACTTAACCGAATGGACTGAGCACATATGCAACGCTAAATGGGTTTTCTTGATGGGTTGTCCAATTTTTTGTTACCTTCAAATGTTACTACTTGCGTTTTCGATTTTTACCACGTTCCGTCAGCAATTTACAATATAAATACCAAGAAGGCATTCGCTAGACGCAACAACTTCAAAATTCGTTACAGCGAATTTCATGGTGACCTCATGTAACGTGTGAAAAATATTAAATCGATTTATCTTTACCAATACATCGTTAATTCTGCCAACCCAGTAGCAGCAAATATTCTTTTTTTTATGCAACTGCAAAGGTAGCTTCATAAACTCGTTAATAAAGGATGACAAGATGCAAATGCTTTAGAGGAAAAGCTTTGCCTTGAGTTTGAAATTTATGAACCGCGCACTCACAGCGTCGATTTTTGCACCACTGCTGTGTTTTTTTTTTTTTTTTTTTGTAATTTACCACTATTTTATTTCAATAACATCCAGCCAGCATCAAGAGTCGCAGACAGCAGCTGGCTGCCAACAGCTTCCGCAACCGGCTTCCAAAATAAAATTGATCCCAATAACTTTTTTTTTTTCCATTTCGTTTGCTTAACACACTGATCGATATCAGCCGCATCTACTGCGCATTCAGAGCGCGCAAATTTAGAAACTGCGAAAACCACAAATGTCCATAACTGTGGCTAAGATTGGTCTCCTAGGTTATCTACGTTGGCTTTTGTGGATTCGCGAACGCAAGAAAAGAAAGTATATAAATGCAAAGTAACGCAAAGTATTTTAAGTGGAGGTCGCAACCTTTTCTTATTAATTTTTTCATTTTTGATTTGTGTGGAATTGCGTGAACTCACGTGATGCATAACGTGATGCCACTAATGCGTGATAAGCATGATGTGCGACCGCAACACGCAAATGAATTTGAAGATGTGATGTGATATCTATCTCTTTACTTTTAAACCCTCCGAGGAAAAAGCAAAAGTTCACTTTTACCTAAGACTTTTATTATTTACGAGTAACAAAAAAAAAACAGAAAATAGAGAAATACTTAGAATAGAATTAAAAACTCTATGAGAAGATTTTTAGTAGAAACTGGTTAACTATTCTGACTGCCTCAGATAATGACCTTAATATTCGTTCCAATTGCTATCATAATTTCCTTCAAATCACTTATTAGTTGAAAGTAAGTGAATGCACTTTAGAATGAAACGTTTCACTTCATTTTGATGGTACTTGTGAATACACTAGAGGTAACAGACCAAACTTTGCATATTGTAATTGCTTACTACAGCAACAACGACAATCAATGCTTGCAGCTGGGAAACTATTGAAATAGGAAGACTTTTACTAAAAACAAAGGAACAACCAAACAATTGACCAAAAATGGAAATTTGAACAAATTGTGATCGCGAAGGCCGCGACAACGATACAGACGACATCGACATCATATCCAGCGCGATTATTTTTTTATTGCGATTCTAACAAGACCAGATATTCATCGTGTTTTCTTTAAAGTCTTCTGCTACACATAAGGAAAATGTAAAATAATGGGATGAAGGAGGAGAAGCAGCAGCATAAGCTGAAATAAGTAGGAAGACCATTCGCTCGAGCAATGGCAGTTTTAGTGCAGCTGTGCCATGTATTATTGGCAGCTACTGTTTTTGGGTCGCATCAACTTTGAGGTTCCTTATTAGAATGAATTTCTTTGGAATTGGCAAAAAATTAAATAAAAAACCTTTTTGCTTTACTGATTGCGTTTCTGCATTACGTAGAATAAAATATTGCAAACCGCTTGCTGGTGAAAGTTTGTGCTGGCATTCCCATGTAAGAAATTACATTAAAGTGATCACTAACAAATTTCGAATCTTTTACTTAATGCTCTAATTAAAACACGGGAGAAATATATTTGTTTATTAACAATGATGTCGACTCCTTACCGCGAAAAAAAAAATGTATCTGACAGTTCAAGTTTCCATTAAAGTTTACATTTTAAAATTAAAATACAAAAACAAGAATTCATATTATTAAAAAATACCTTACCAAAAAAAATAAGGTTGATTTGTACATCAGTTCGGCATTTGGGTTTTGTAGAATTATACTGAATCGAGACGTGGAATGTACTTTTTAGAAGGCGAATGTAATTTTTTTTATCATGAACAACAAAGAACAAAGAATTCCAAAATTTTTCCAAAATTAATTAAAAAAAAAGTTCAGCTACGTTTACTAAGAAAAAATATAAATATCACCAAAACTAACAAAAATTTTCTAAAAAAAAGGGTTTTTATGAGAAATATTCCAAATACATGTAAGGAAAATGTGCTGAAAATTTGTCAAATGAACCGAAAATGCCATCACTTATGTATAGAAGATCATTAGGATTAGTTTTACCCTACTCAGTAGTTTTTCAGTTAAAATTTTAAATAAATCAGTGTCTTATAAAATTATGTAAAAAATTTTTTTTAACTTAGGGGACCTTACTACATCATAAAAAATTAATAAATATCATGGAACATTTTTGGTGTCGGATAGTGTTATTTGAACTTCTGTCAAATGGCTGAAATTCTGAATGCCAATTATAATATTATCACTTTATTGCACATACTTCAAGAGTTCTTATGCAGAATTATTCAAAACTCTTCTCTACAAATCTTTCAAATCATCAAATGGTGTGGATAGTAGGATTCTTCGTGAACTTCTGCTTTTCTTGACTTTAAAATTTGCTACTTCAGTTGTTCTTCGTGTTGTTGTTGTTGGATGTGTTACACGTTTAATGCTTTCCTAAACACTTTTTATACCCTCATAATAACAACATTGTGTTGATGTTGCTGTATCTGTCGTTGATGCTTTTGTTGCTTGCATCATGCTGAAAATGATAATTAGCCCTGAGGTGTAATTTGCAAATTAAGTCGTTAAAATTGTTTTTGCAAAGCACTTTATTTTGTTGTTTTTGCCGCTGCATTTCAGTCTCCTGCTTGTTCTTTCCTCCGTTGTGTTGCACACAATTTTTCTACGTTTTTTACTACAGCACTACTTACTCGCACATGCTTACAATTTTAGAACATGTTGCGTTTTTCACCTGATGTCTGTTTCTTATTTATGTTGTTGGTTTTCGTTTTATTTAAGTTTCTCAAGTTGTTTTTGGCTTAAGTGAATTTTACTTTATGCACAACTTTGAAGTTGTTTTTGTTAACTTTTAACAACATTTACTTAAAGGACTTTCAATATGCTGACTGAGCTGCATTTGCTCCACTTAAAGTTGTGTCGGTTGCGTTTTTCGTTATTTCAATCATTGTTAACTTAAAACCGTTTTCCTGCACATCAGAAATGTCTTATATTCCATATTTCGCGAAGAGAGTTTGTGTCGCAGTCTCATCCGATTTTGCTTACCTCACTCTCCTTTAACTTTTTTAAATTAAATTGTTATGTCGCAACAAATTTTAGTTTTTTATGATCCTGTTCAACTTTGTTATGTTGTATGTTATTTTAATTCTATCAACACTATCACGTTGTTGTTGTTGCTGCTAATGCCTCTTGCTTGGGAGCACTAAAAAACCAAAGTGACAGCAGTCAAACACGTTTAGGATTTGCTTAAGAGCAACGCTCACTTTGTGGCGTTGCTTCTGTTTCAGCACTTGCATGTTGGTATCCCTCCGAGGACATAATGAGATCTCATAATAATTTTTGAATACATAAAGCTGGGATAGCTTGCCATTATTACACGTTGTCAGTTTTCATTGCTTACTGGAAATGCGCATCTCACTGGGCTCTAAGCGAAATTGGTTGTTTTATGGTTACTGCCGATTTTTTTCCGAATATAATTTTATATATCGGTCATTCTTTTAATAAACGCTAACTTTGTTTTTTTTTTAAGTTTTTGAACATTTTTGAAAAAAAAGAAATATCTCAAAAACTATATGAGATAGAATGAAAAACAATTTAATCATTTTTGTTAAGAAATAAGGATAATTTAACTTTTATGAACTTTTCATAAATCAACCAAAAAATTTGCGGAGTTTTCCACCAAATTTTGAAGTCCTATAAAAAAGAAAAACTGTCGTTAAACAAATCAACGCTAGACAGTCATTTTGAAGTAAATGGCGAAAGTTGGATTAGACGTCTACAAAGTTATTGTTTTGCAATTGTTTTAAAAATATGATTACCTTGATGGCCCCTAAGCAGAAAAGATCCACCTGGTTGCTTTCTCAGCAATTTCAATTACAACATATTTTCTTAGGCAGTTCAAACGACTCCCATTGTAGAATCAAGAAAAAACCGCTAAAGACAAAATCAGAAAAATGTTTCGACTTGTAAATGCATGACAGATACGCGCACGCCGGATGCGTACAATATATTTCTGTAGTGACCATCTTGTTGTCGCTATTGTTGTAGTAGTATTTTGATCAGAGGGACCCTATGTTATGTGTTATGCGTTGATTTTGAACATCTTCCGCCTGCATGCTAGTTGAATTGCAGCCTCAACTATTTTGCAATTCTGCCATTTCTCCTCTCAAGATTTGCCTATACATAGGCTACAGTCACTGCGCGAACCCTCAGTCCTCACTCAATAGATCTATGCTTAATGCACGAGTAGTTGGCAGCAAGTTGTATACGGTGCTAAAGTTAGTAGCTGCAAGTATGAAGATTTTTTTATTCTTTGGGATTCAATAAAAAGTAAAACAGAAAAAACTGCAAAGTCAAAGTGGCAGCAATGGAATTCCAATAACTTTAGTTGCTACTGCTATTTCTGCGCAGCCATCGCGCTTGACGTATGGCCTTTGAGCGAAATTGTAGACTTAATTGCACTTGTAAACGAAAGCCATCATGATACTATGTTTTTGTTTGCTAAAGCATTAATTGTATCCGTCAGTGGAAGAGATTGAAATTAAGTGAAGTTAAATGTAAACAAACTAAATTTTTATAATTCGGGACCAAACTGTGGAACTTAATCAATTTATTCCAATAAATGCTTAAAAGCCAAATAAATAAAAGATGTTCATTTGACTTTGCATCACTTTCTAGGCCCGTATGGGACTCTGCGAAAGAGCTTATGGACAGCCTTTAGTTTGCAATTTCCGTCATCTGTGTCCAATTCAAATCCAATTTCGTGGAGTAGATTTAAGCAGATATCAGATTTTTATGGAAAATGGGGAGTAATCCTTTGTTGCAAATGGATTGTATAGCAAAGCTCTGTGGGTTATCCAAGTTTCGTAGCTTCAAAGATTTTGAGATTCGTTGCCATTGACAGGAACACATTAAGAAGCTGTGTGAAGGTAGCTTTCGTTTAGTTGACTTAAGCATTGTACCACCGCAAGTGTTATTAGGTTCCCTAAATAAGTAGACATGCTTTTTTTTTTTGTTAATGTCAATTTTCAAACCGACTCGTTCTGACGATGATCCGACGGCAGTCAGTCCGCCTGCTGATTTCAATGAATGCCACAATTTAAAGAGTCTAAGCATCTGCTGAAAAAATCGTCCAATACTTTCAAAACAAAATTGATGACAAAATTTGGTGAACTTAGCACCAGGATGATGCACTCTACCCATGGAAAACCTTAGAAATTACAAATAATAGCGTGGTTATAGCTTTTAACGTACAGTAGAGTGAATCTAATAACTTCAAGTCCAGTAGCTTAGTCTTTTGTGGAGCATGTTATCGGTAGTGGGGTAACGGTTTTGAAATGTTGTGATAGTGTGCCGCTGTATCTTAGTCATTTTTTTAAAACTTTGTGCCTTCGTTGCATTGGTCGTCATCTATGCACACGTACAATCTGAGGATTTCGAAAAATTGTCACTTAATTGCATCGCGAACGTGATCAAAGTATTTTTGCAAGGATTCACTTCTTCTTGTGATGCTTTCAGCTGTTTTTGTTTTGCCCTTAAGATGGACTAAGCCGTGTTAAGCCTTTGGCTTGTGCGTCGCTCCGCGCTTGCAAAGTTTATCAGATTTTTGATTTCAGGCAATTTTTTGTTGCTGTCTACATACAGAAGAGGCGTAATTTGTATTAACTCAACAGAGCAAGTGAGATCAAAATCAAGCTGATCTGATCTAAGAAATGATCGAGTAAGGCAAAGCTATTTCACTGGTTTTACATTTTGGAGACAAATAGAGGACAAGAATCTTTGAACGCACTAACGTTTGTACTCATTATCGAAACATAATTCCTAACATGTCTTTTTATTTTGTTTTGTCCAGCAGAAAACGTTTCACACAGAGAGGTCAGAACATGTTGAAGGGGGCAGGGGCAGTCAGAGGCATGAAAAATAGAGTATTTTCTATAATTTATTTTTTTTTTGGCCTTAATTTCATTTATTTAATAAAAGTGATAATATGGCATCATTACATTATGTTTCAACTTGACTTGACGAAAGTTTAAAAAAAAAATTAAAAATAAAAAAAGTTATAGCTCGCTGTGTTGGGGCCTATCCCATACAGAGTGCCTTGCGGTGACCATCACAAATCCTTGGAAAATTATCGGAAATAAATCGGATAAGAAAAATTAGTTATTTAAATAAATAATTTAGTACCTGATCGATGTTTTTTTTTTTAAATCAGCAAAATGGCGGCCTCAGGAAATTTACCTCCAGATTTTCGGGACAAAAATGAACAATTAATTGGTTATAAAAAATCGATATTTAAAAAAAAAAATCCTTTGATCAGGGACTAACTTTTTAAGTTTTTCAAAAACTGTGTAAATTTCATTGAAATCTATCGAGCGGTTTTCTAGTTACAGTGATCACCAATTCCGAAAACATAGTTTTGAGAAAAATCACGAGGAAGACATGAATTTCCTTACTCTTACTACCAAGAGCCCTTTGGTTATTGCCGAATAACTCCAAAAGTAAGTGTCGGATTGACTTCAAACTTCCAGGATATATTTTTAAGAAAATGCAAAATATAAAACTCGATTTCTTTAAAATTCTGACTGTCCCTGCGCCCTTAAAAACTTTAGTGAAGGTATATTTATTTTCTTTATTCTTTTTGAAATATTACTTCAATTGTTTTTGAAAAATTATTAATTTTCCATCAAACTCTGTGTTTGGATTTAAACTTTCACGCAAATAATCGATTTTCAATTTGCAAGCAATAAATTAAATTGCTCCAAACAAAAGAGAAAACAAAAATCTTGAACACCGAACAAACTACACTCATTTACAAAATGCAATTTATGGGATTTTAACAACCCACACAAAGCCGAGCTAAGCACTGCGGCCCACTTGAAAATCAATGCAGCCAATGTCATGCAATTGACAGCTTCTTAACGCATTCACAAAAGTGTCCAAAAACACCAAGTCCAACCGAAATCCTTGATGCTTGAGGACTTTGACGTTTTGCCAATGCGTTATGTCGTGGCGTGGCAGCGGCTGCGTTGCCAAATGGAGAGCAACTTATTTGTGTTTAATATAACAAGCGAACTCTTGCCTCTGACATTAAAAAGGGAAAAGGGAGAGAAACTAGATGATTATGAAGCTAGTTTGTGCCAGTGTTACAGATCAGCGATCCTGGGAAAAAAATATTTTATCCTCAGTTTTCATCATGGTTATAAGTGAGTATGACGCGTGGTTCCGACTTTGCAATCATTTCTTAAAAAGTTTTTGTGACTCAAAAACTATCTCGGTAATGATTGAAAAAATGCCAAGTACTTTAAGATAATTTGAGAACATTCATCGAAATTAATGGATGAAACTTCAAGCTTCTGGAAGAGCCTTATCGAGTCATAATAGGTGTTGTGTAAAAAGTTCCAATCTACCCTGAGTGTATGTTTCGAGATTTTTCGCATCCAATTAAAATCTGACAGAAATTCAGATTCAGCATAACATAGTCGTCGAAAAACTTTCCAAAAACTGCCTTCAAAGCTATTCACACTTTCAATTTGATCTTATCAAGAACCCAATTTTTCGGGCAACTTTGTCATTCATTCCAGGGACAACCTTTTTTCAAATATTTTTGGTGCAAAGAGCTAGCGTCCCGTACTTTTTACCATTTGTCAATTTTTTTTATATTTTTTTTCTCTTATGAGACCCTTTGATATGCAACTTCTCACGCAGCTTTTCGGCGCAGAATTTGATATTTATTACAATTCTCTCTACGAGCAACTCTAGTCTTCCCTGACATCGTAGGGCCGCAAAAGCGACATCGATGTTTTAACAAAACATCGAGTGATTTGAACATCATTAATAACCCGATGTTGACGTCGATGTTCACTCCAAGTATTCTCTGACAAATGTCTTAAAAATTTTTTCAATCCCTAGCACTCTCATATTCAATTCCTATTTATGGCCACAAAAATCCACTGTGCGACAGTGATAAATATTTTTCAAATCACTTTCTTTATACAATAATTTTTTTAAATGTTTTTTTTATGAAATAAAAAAAAATGTTATAACCTTTCAATATTATATTCAACTCCAATTCATTTAATATAGTGCGACGTCCAGGGTTGTGGATGGGATGTAATGCCACCAGAACTATCAGTTTTTTTAAATAGTCCTGTCGTTAGACTTAAAGACAGTCCTCTAAAAGTGCGTCACAAGATATCACAAGAGCTCTTCCTTGGTGAAAAGCGCAATAAAATACCTACCTACACTAGCTATAAATCAGTGTTTTGTGCAGCGTTGCCAAGTTGAAAATGATGAATTGACGGCCTTCCAAAAAAACCAAAAATTGTTAAAATGAAAAAAGTTTTGAAAAAAATGTACGAATTGTCTTGAAGTAAATGAGCGACATTTTGAATCAAAGTTATAATTCTTTTAGTTTTATAAATTTTGTAGTGGACAGTGAAATTAATGTTTTTGTGTATGGATGGGATGGAACAACTTTATTTTTCAAAAATATAAATTGAAAGTGTTTTTAAATTTTTAATTTTATGTTTGTAAAAAGTTTTAAACTTTATTTTAAGGCCAGTCAGTCTTATACAATTTCTAGCTAACGTGAAAACAATTTCGGAAAGGCACTTGATCGTGTGAGTGTTTTTATTGAAATCGGCCATAACCTATCTACTTCTTTTATCAACTAAAACATCCCAACAAATGCAAATGTATATTTTTTGAGTGGTAATACTGCTCTGTATAAATAGATTCATTAAACAGCTGACAGCGAGTTATTGAAAGGGCAAAATAGTAAATATTGAAATAAATGATACTGTTATGCGTAAAACAGAAAAAGTCCCTACAGTCCAAGTAGGGCTAATGTGTCTGAGTCCATTTTGATTGGAACGCTAAAGTGTAACCGTGGGCTGACTATAAATGCTGTTTTGAAATAATCCACAAACCACAAGTGTGTGTGTCAGTTTATTTGGTTGGTTGGCAAGCTAAATCGACAAATCTCTCATTTTATGAACCTGTGGCATTATAGGTAATCAAGCATATTACACTAAATACTTGTACACTGGCTCCATAATAGCAATCACACGGATACGCTCACCAAATTCAAACATGCAGGTCTGGAGCAATAAATAGGAGACGGAAGGCTAAAACTAACTTAATGCCATGAATGTCAATAAAATGACAGAGGATTAAAATTGAAACTTCACAATTGCACAAATATTTTACAAATCAACACACACACACACACAAACGACAACAAGGCATAATAACAACTTCGTGGCCAAAGTGACTGAAAAGTTTCCACACTCTTGGCCAGTTGGCTCTGAGCTATTATTACAACAAATCAAAATGTCTTTGAATGCCTGACGGTGTTACCTTCATGTATCTATTGACTGTTTGCGAGTGTGTGTGCTTGTCTGACTGACTATTAGGTGAGCTTGACAGTTCTAAAATAGTTAATAGAATAGTTGTTGTACCTGTCATACCAGTGGACCTCACAATACTGTAGAATTGCAATTGACAGGATGTTTACATAACTATTTTTCAGCTATGGACGTACATATTAGCTATTCCATTTAACGTCGCAAATGTGAGCGCTTCGCGAGTATGCGCTCCAATAGAGGAGGTAAGCCGACAATGCACTTTATTAGTTTTGATCAAATGTAAAGTATTTACGTATGTTCCCTGGAAAACATGATTCCAATATATTTAAAAACGTTCCAAAACCTCGACTACAATAACAACGATTTTGTTTGAACTTTCCAGCAATGTAGATTAATCTGCCTCTATAAGATTACACTTTAATAAATTCTTTTCACTAATTTTCATTCAGTTCCACTTATTAACGCTGCTTTGTCCACTCACCACATAAGGGAGTACCAACAAAAATACTTGTAATACAGTCGAGAGGATAGAACGTATACCGAAGTCAAAGTAGGGTGGTCCCAAGTTTTATTGTGTTTAATTATGTAAACAAACAAGAGTTCAATGACTTTATTTATTTCAAAGAGATTTTGGTTTGATAACTTTAACTATTCAGATCTTACCAAAAGGATATTCCGGAAAATATGACGCACGCAATAAAAGTAAAATTTGCCGTAGTTGCAATTTCTTCAAGTTTTGGTTGGGGTACATATGTACTTAACTAATAGATTTAATTTTTTGAATGTATCCCGGAATGGTGTTCTATGAGTGCTCAAAATTTTCGATTTCTCATGACGTATTTCTTCCTACTATGCATCATGAATATTTTACTTTTGTTCCTAACAATATCTTTTTCATTTGTAAGTCCTCTTTTAATGCTGTTACTTTTAAGAACAGACAATTGTAGTACATAGTAAAATGAGAAGGTGCTACAGGTCAAAGTTCAGAGCTTCCACTTGGGAATTGCCTGAAAATAAAGTGAGATTACTAGTTTGGCTCCTCTTGCGTGCGATTTCAAACTCTTACAATTTTTTTATATTATCATACTTAGTAGTTAATTTTTGTATGATTTTCCACTGCACTGCATATACATACATATGTATGTGATTGATGAAAAATTAAAAAATGCTAAAATTAAACCTTCGAGAGTGCCTAATCTGAGCACAACATTATGTAAAAGCTCTTTCATCAGCAAATATTAGGTTTTTCTTTTTCATTAACATCAGTATAGACTTAAAAAAAAGTTATCTTAAAGCCATGCCAATAGCAATACATTAAACATATGACCGAAATTGACGTCCTGTTAGGCTTTTATTAAAACAACAAAAACAACACTCAGAAATTTGCACCATGCCAGCGCTGGCTGTGGTACATTATATCAGTGCGCACAAAATTATCGGTGCAAAATTTAACCAAACCTTTTTGGTATAAGTGTTATTTTTTGGGTCAGATCAGGGTCACGTCAACACTGTTGCATAAAATCGAATACAACAAATACTATAAAGTGTGGTGGCCGCAAATCCAATTCAATGAAATAAGTCGGTAAGACAATGCAAGCATACGAGCTGAGAGCAAAGCAATAATAAGGCCCTGTCTCAGTTAAAGCACCGATGATAATATTGGACAAGCACCTTCAAGAAACTTAACAGTTTGCTAAAGGGACAACTCGTTCGTTTTGCCTGAGCGCAAGGCTTTTTTGTAGATGACTTCAGCTTAACTGGCTGGCTGACTGGCTAATCTCTATAGGCAACATTTATTTACTTGGGCCACTGATAGCACTGCTATCAAAACATGGGAACACTTTTAAAAGCAGAAAACCACCTCACATGGCTGCAGCACTGAGCACGAACACACGAGCTAATAAAATGTAATTCTTTATTGGGGAAAAGCGACCAAGGCAAAGACAAAGACAAAGACGATGACGACGATGATGATGTGGTTTCCTTTTTGGATCACTTGAAAGATCAACTCAACACCCGCTTTTGGTGCAGTCGATGTTTCCTTTTGCTGCACACATTCGTTTATGAACCGATATGGCCGACAACTGCAATCGCTGCGCAAATGAAGCGAATGCTGCGAATGTATGCAGTAATTTTCAATTCATATCTAGAACACACGTCACTTTGTCTAGGATAAATTGGTATTAAATAAAATCCAATAAAACAGAATATAAAATAAAAACAAAGAGTACGCATTACAACATCCTGCACTCACTGAAAGTGAAGCAAATACAGGGTAAGCCGCTTTTTTAGTGAAACTACTCAAGCTACATTAAAATCGTCACGTGCACTCAAAAGGTAAAATAAATTAAATTACTCCTCAGAAATTTTCTTTGAAGAGGTACTCAAATCAAATGTCAATGACTTGAGTCCATTTAACTTGTGTTCGGGAAATTTTGCTTCGAACGTTTGGAATTTATATGTGCGATACATATGCAAATAATATAATCTTATCATACCGAATTAAAGATCGTATAAGCATCGTATGTTGTTGCCGTATTGAATCGACTAAGGCTGATGTCAGAGTGGGCGTTATAATCGATGCAATGATATGGCGCTACTTTTCGCTACAAACCTCTGCGTGTGTATTCCTATGCGATAGCGTAGATGATGCTACAGAAGCGAGAAGCAGGTAGAAGCAGGTAGGCCAAATCCATTTCAAACCATGCAGTCCGTCTGACTTCAAATTGCGGAATTGGATGCCGATAAACAATGTTGTTTTTCAGAGGATATAAGGGAACATGTATTCCCCCGATTTGATTGAAAAACATTTTTTACGAAGTTATGTCCATTTAAAGTATGGAAATCTCAGAACTGTTGAAAAATACTGAAAAAAAAATATAAAAATGTTGTAAAATATTAATGTATTTATACATAATTTTTGCCCTGATGCGAACCGCACCTGCGGTCTTCCTCGGATTGAAAATAAATAAAACCTGTTTAAATACGTAGTACTTCTTCTATTCTCATAATATCGGCTTAACCATATAATATTTACCTAAATAATAATTTGTTTTATAGTTCAATTGAAAAATTACCACCCCCTAATTTTTCATGTAAAAATTTATCTTTTCAGGCATACTAACGTATCTTTTGGCCAAGCCTCGCTGGCAACACTGATCGCACCTACTCTGACATCAGCCTAAGAACTAAAAAACTTTTTAGTTACTGTGCACTGTTTTGAAATGTTGTTATAGAAACCCTGTATATGGAATTTTTTTATGCCATGTGGCACTCTTATCTACCTAAGTGTATTTACTATGCATATTTGTTGAGCTGACAAAAATCAGATGGAAAATTTTAAGGAATGTAACCAAATTAAGTATCTGATATATTTGTGAAAATTAATTCAAACTCTTATTACTTGGCAGGTCTTGACACGCTCACTTAATGCTCAAATACCAGGACCAGATTAAAGGTACCACAGAAGAGGGCCCATGTTTTATTTTCATTTCATTTATTGCTGAAGATAATTTAGTACATAGGAAATTTTTCTTTTAAGTACAATAACCAATTGAATATTTAGATAATGGCTTAACTTAAGAATAAAAATAGCTCAAAAACTTAAATGAAACAACATAATACTAATTATAATATAAAAAGTAATAATAAAAAAAGTAATAAACATGCGAATAGAATAAATAAAAGAAAATTAATATGATAAGTGAAGAAAAGATTTTAAGAAAAATAACAAAATAATGAAATCTTAAAGTTTTTCTTGTTGGATACACACGTTATTTCTCTTGGTAGAGAATTTCACAAACGAATAGCGTTAACGAAATGAGTTCAGGTATTTAAACGCGACAAAACGATAGCATAACTAGTTTTTCGGTGTTTTAAGGGATTTACAGCAAATATTAAAGCTAAGAAATTCTATACTTTTGCAACAATTCCTGAGGCAATCAAGTTGCAATTACATTTCAATTAAATTTTAAGCCAAGAACAATGGCAATACAATGAAAATACAATAAAATTTAAAAAACTTTCCAAAATTCATTAAAATTATGTTTAGTTTTTTCGGTTAGAAAGGGTTAATATCAATAATTTTTCATTAATTAAAGGGGATGAATTGAGATTTTTAAATATTATAATAAAATTGTAGGCCAATAACGGATTTTTTTGGAAAAATAACGGTTTTTTAAAAAAAAATCGGTACAAATTTCAGAAAAGTCGTAATATCTCGAAAACTACGACCAAGATATAAAAAATTTTTGCATCAATTTTGTAGCTTTTTAAATATCCTTTCGTTTGACATCCATATTTTGGAAATTAACGCAGGCGTTTCTGACTTATATAGCTTTTTAGAAAATCTATATCCACTATTTCCGATGGCTATATCTCCGATACTAAATTTGAGCGGCACTATTTGATTCCATATTTATTCTTAGAATTCAAAAACATATAATAAAATACTTGATTTATAATCAATTTCGATTGTGTGCTAAACTGTATGCCGGAAAGACTTCCAAGCGCTTACACTGTGTTCTGTATTTCGAAAAAAATTATTAAACTTCTAAGATAATTTATCCTTTGATTTTGCTTTCAGCAAATTGCAATTGACACAAGAACAAAATACACACAAAAACAAAAGCAAACATTTTTTTTTAATTGTAGCAACAAAGTTCTGCAACATTTTATTTGTTTATTTTTTTATAGTCTTCCGTTTTTTTTGTTTTCTTGTTGTTGCATACAACATTTTTGTTATTGTTGTATGTTGATGAAGTCACGATTTCTTGGCAAATGTCCCGAAAAAAATCTCCTAAATACGAGACATACATTCATATATGCACTTGTAGTCGGCTGTATACCCTTTTGTAAGTGATACGTCTTCGCTGTGGTTGAAAAAAGTATTAACTTTCATGGGAGAGACTTTTTTTTAAAGCTGAGCACTAACCACCAACAAACCGTAATAAAGAAAAAATAAAATAAGAAAATCCCCATATGTGTTACAAAGTCACAAGATTGAACTGTTGGCTGCCACACCATCGGCTATTGTGAAAAAATAACTTAAATGAAGATATCAAGTTGTGACTGCAAGAATAACAAGAAAAACGACATATACAATACAGCATAAGTGGCCTTCTACAACATGCATTTTATATTAGTTAGGGTGTTCCTTGAAGCATACTTATTACGATTGAAAAGGTGATCGCACCACAAAAACCTTCATAACAACACAAAAAGAAATTTCTTATAAAATTTGGGATATCTTAATTTTGACACCTGCCGGAGAGCAATTGAAAATTTATACATGAGAGCACATCTTCATATTTTTTTTGACAACTGTATTTTTTTGGTGTGATCACCTTTAATGGTTTTGATTTAATAGTTTTCGACCAAGAAAAAACTTGTTGGGAACATACATACAAAGAATCTGCGATACACTCTGCTGCTGAGGTTAAGGCGGAGGTTGCAGAAAAATCGGAAGAATTCGATATTCAAAGCAACTTTACAGATCTTTTGTCACTTTTCTTTGAAATTTGTGTTCCCGTTCCTCGTGTGTGGGTCTTTTTAGCATGACCGGAGAAGTGATGACGAATTTAAATTTGAAAAACAATTTTTAAGGATCACCCTTATAAACATATATGCCATACATTCAAACTTGAATTTATCGATATTTTTAAAAGCACATTACACTGGTGCAGCCAAGAAGAAATTGAATCCTCTGTCAGGCATCCATATACCGCAATAAGTTCAGAATGAAAAGATGAAAGCATTTGATTTGGAAACTGTTAACTAAAAAAAATTCAATTTGCTTGACATAAGCAATTCTGCTTTTGTTTATGTTTCTTATTATTAATATTTTCGTATTTCTCTTTTAGTTTCTTTAATTAATCAGTTCTACTTAATGTTTTATTTTTTTATGTTCACGAAGGTTGATGCTATTTAAAAAAACATACTTTGACCTGTGGAATCTCTAAAATACTACGAAGGGAGTCAACTCTTCCAGGACTTTTCGTATTTCATTATAGTCGAAGAGCCTGCGACGATCAGACCTTCGTTATATTATAAAACCTGAAAGTTTCTCTGTCCCTAATAGAGGTAAAAGCGATCCTCGACTATGAAGTTTGGATAACGGTTACTTTAAAAGGTAACAGGTAGCAAAGGTGTATAAAATTCCATCTCACTTTCGTTAATATTAATCTAGGAACAAAGGTAAAGCCTTAGAAATAAAATCAAACAAATTTGTACAGCATTTTGGTAACGAAAAATATTCAGTACAAAGCAAAATATGTACGAATACTAATTTGTAGATACTTATGTTGGAAATGCGGAAGCGTTCTTCATCTATCATTTTTCAAAGAAAATACGTGTAATAACAATAAAAATAATAAATGAAATTAATTTGTGGACATTTGACTCCTGGCTAAATACATGAGTGAATGCACAAACAAACGGAAGGGCAGACGGCCGTGCGACTCCCTGTGACTACTTTTTAAATTATTGAGCTGCGCTCGAAAAGTCAAGCTAAACTTTTTATAGCTGCTGCTTTTGCCGCATAGTGATTAAATGACGCAGACGACACACATGTTACAAGTCGCAAGCCAGCCGCTGAGACTTTGATAGATGGCCAACTAAAAGCTGCAGGCTTACAAATTATTTTATTTAAAAAAAGAGCCAACAACACCACGTTAACAATAAAACAAGTTAAACAGACAGTAGAAGAAGAAGGAACATAATGTCGTCGCTGTTGTTGTTGCTGCTGCGTGATGACAATTTTTTTATGTTGCTAGCAAAACGCTGCTGCATAACAACACGTTTTCTACTCAGGTGCAACATTGTCCTTCTCAATTTTTATATTAAATTCATTAAAATTGCAATTGAAAATTTAATTTTGCATTAACTGAACTACCGAGTCTTGGAAACTGTGCGTCGTAACTGCAACAGAAAGTCTTTGCATTAATTTTGTCATTCATCTTGTGTTTTGTCCCAGTTGGAAAGTTACCGAAATTTGCGTAAAACTATACCATATGGTAATATATATATACTTTGGGATAGGCAATTTTGTGATGATCAATTTTCCGGAACAACGCACATGTGTACATATTATGGTGAAGCTTGCAGCAGACTTTCCAGACAGACAGACCCAACTTTTTCTTCGTACTTTGATTCAATTGATTTTTATAATTTGCAATATTAACGTAATAGACAGACATAGCGACGCCAAACGTATGTTATTTCTTAAGAAATAAAAATATCGAAATTCGATAGTCGGAAAATAAAATCAAATTTCGATATATCATAACTAAAAAATATCCGCGATAATTATCGAAAAATATATCACAAATAACGATAATCGATGTATTTTGCACTAGCCTATGTAAGAGAACGAGTCGGAGGACAGAGTTCAATTTAAAGCGCCTTATTACCTCAAAACCGCACAGTACTGAATTTTGTAAAACTTCTTCATTCATTTTAAACTTTTTGAAATCATAATATTTGGAAATAATGTTTATTTTTACATCATTTTATTAAAAGTTTCAAGTTTTAATACCTTTAAGAAACTATGCAGTGATGTGACGTAAATATTTTTTATGAAAGTTGATGAGCTCAAATTTTATATTTCTTTGTCTATCAAAATTTTTGAAAATTGTACTAAATTGCAATTAATTACATGGAACATGAAGTTAAGTTAAAATTGCAGTCATTTGCCTGGATCGAAATAACTTAAAACTTTTATATATGTTTATGCTTAAGAATTGAACTAAACTGATGACCAATAAAGAGGCGTAGGACAAAATTGACCGTCCAGATCGGATACGTTTTTTTGGATTTGTTTTTCAAAATGTTTAGCATCTAAAGGGTGTAAACTTTTGATCATAGTTTGATTTCAACAGGGATCTTAACAAATTTTTGGTCTGTTTTTCATTAAACTTTTCATATACCTACTGTAAGTGAACGTATGAATGTTTGCATGTTTATCTGTATTTGTGTGAACTTCAAGTTTATTGGATAATTGTTTAATTAGTGTTATTATGTTGGCAACTCTCCACACTCTATGTCGTTGTTGTTATATTGCGTTGTGATGGCGTTTATTTGTTGTTCTTGCGCGCGTAATTTTGAAAATCGATTTAGGGCTGCCAGACTATTGCAAAAAAAAAAAACAAATAAATAAAATTAAAAATAAAAAGGAGTGCCATTAATCTTCTCAGATCATTATTTTCGTTTTCTTTTGATTTTTGTTTTATCTTATTGTTGAAGGTTTCTCTCATAGCTGGCTGACTTGTCTGTCAGTTGTCAGTCAGTTGCAAGCTGCTTTTGCCTGTGTCTTGCTTGTCGAGGTTTTTCTCTTCTTATTGTTTCAATAACAGCGTAAGTGTAATTTTAGCTCTTCTAACTATGCAAGTTAATTTTGCTTCGCGCCACACGCGCCGTTTTTAATGACTTCATTTAATGCACTTGCATACATATACAAAAGTATGTATGTACGTTGCTTAATTTGTTTTTGTAGGTACTGTAGGTATATGAGACATTTTCTATCAACTTAGTAAAAAAATTAGATCTATTAGACCTTTCAATCAAATTTTCCAGCTCCAGTTATTGTTCTTAATTCGTCTTATTAGCATGTCATTAATTGAAAAGAAGTCTTGGAAGTAAGACATTTTATTTTGTATTACAAGGTCGTTACAGAAGTTCACGGCCTGAATATAAATAAGACATTAAAAAAATACTGTACAATCTTAAAAAAATATTCCCGTGGAATTTGCTTTAGGGAAATTATTTTGCTTATGTTACTGTTCGTATTTCGGCACTGTTCAAATTTCCCCATACCAAATATCTTTTGATTTTCGATTCCACCTCTAATCAGATTTAGTTTTCAGGAACTTTTCATAGCAATTGAAAGTGTTTGCCTCTACTTTAACGTATTTGTATTTAGTAATCCCATACTCATGTAGACCACAACGATAAAAAAAAGTGTCGACACTTAGGTCTTCTCTCCTATTTTCCCAGATTATTGTAATTTAAAATGACACAAGCATTTCCCTTTTTGTTTTTATTTGTACTTTAATATGGATTCAAATTCTTTGTCTCCCTTACGTTCATGCAATTTAAATACAAAACCATTGCCCAAGCCTTACAAGTATTATCATCATCCTTAACAACAGCAGCAACCGCATTCACATCATTACACACCTATGTATACGTAGAAGGGAACGAAAGCTGGTTATCCAGCATCATACCGATTTCGCAAGTGCTGGACTTCATTTCGCGACTTGAATTGAATTTATTATGAAAAACAGTGTAAAAACGTTTCTGCTGACGTGTTTCTGGCAAATGAGGTACACGTTCACTCTTCGCTTACGTTGAGGTTCAAGTTCCTATCTATGTATGTACTTCTGGCAGGCTCTTTTTGAACTCATCATCGTCATCACCGACGGTCATGCATATATATTGTGCATTGTATACAATATAATGGAAAAGGGCCAGCAGGTAGCCAAGTGGCTGAATAGGACTTGAATTGGGGATGCTTAGCCGCATGCATGTCTTGCGAACTTGCTGCTAATAATTGGCAGTTGTTGCACTCTGGTTGTTGTCTTTGTTATCGTTAAGTAACTATTTTAATTTTCTGCCTATTTGGTGTTAATGCAATTTCTCTTTTGTTATGCATTTGGGAATTACTTCATTTTATATTTATGAACGTGAACCAATGACAACGCTTTTATTTTTTGCTCTTGACATTATTTGCGGTTTTTCCAAGAAACAGGATGAGCTACCGTGTGAGCGGATTCCTCTTCATATATGAGTAATTATAATATGGTAAATAGCATTCAGGGTTTTTATTATTGACTTATATAACGCATTAAAAAACATTTCCGCATAATTTTTTGCCAACTGCAATGAATATAACACATATGATCTTGTAGCATTCTGTTAAAAGTAACTGAAATACAAATACAAAATACTAAAAAGTGTGCATTATTATTAATAATATAACACATAAGCGCACATATAGTACATATCAATTACAATTGAACTTGCATTGAACTTAATGATTTTTACATTAAATTTTACTTTTAGCCGAATTCGCATTTCATACTTACTTTGTATTGATTTACTTTACTCTCTGCTCGCACACAACTAATTCCAAAGAATTCGTGCGACACAAAAAAGGATTGTTTGAAAAAACAAATTATTCCAAAGAAATATTCAAAATTAGTTCGCTTGATTTAAAACGATTTTTACTTTAACAGCGAATGCGGATTCAAACAAATTACTAAAACATTCTCCTGCATCTTCAAAACTTAATGAAGTTACTTTTTGGTCGTGTGGATCTCTTCAAACAAATTCCACGCTGTTTCATTAGACATTCGTTATATACCATTTTATACGTATTATCCTGTTACCTCACTCTACTCGCTTAACTTATACCTACTGATTTTCTGTTCGTACGTAGGAATTTGTAAATTTCGAAGGTGGTGGCGTTGTTTCCAGCGTTTTTCATCCATTTATTAAATTCTTCATTGAAGCGCAACTGTTTTGATGTTTTGATATTTATTTGGCAATTTAATCTCGGGGTCTTGTAAATTGGGCCCTCTAAAAACCTGGCAAAAATAGTTAAAAAATGTATGTTTAATATAATTATGATATGCCGTTAAGGAATTATATAGGAAACTAGCTGTCCCGGCCACGCGTTGCTGTGGCTCTTGCAACTTTTAATGGCAGTTAAAACATTTAACTTTAACTCTTTAATACGGTCTAATTAAAATTAACTAATAATGATAAAAAAGTCTTAGCCGATCTGTAAACTTACGGGACTGGTTACTCAAAGGTTTAAAAGTGATTAGTAAAGAGTTTCAGAGAATCACTATTGAGCAGAAACAGACATAGAATTGTTAGATGTACTGTCCTACACATAATAAACATTTAATTTACAATAAAAATAGATTGAGGTCAATAATCGAGATAAGAACTATTATCACTTTTTAGTTAGACCAAATTACAGGCAGTAAACGTCTTCGAAAAAATGATATATAAGAAATATTTTTGTATGAGGGCCACCCTAAATATGAAAGTTCATCGAAATAAAAACTATCATATATCCTAAGTTAGACCAAATTACAGACATAAACCAAATTTCATACAATTGGTTTAATAGTTCCTGAGTTTACCGCAGACAAACACCGTGACACAAGATTTTTATATGTATATTAAAGAAGATAGTACATATGTACATAGTTTCAACTCATACAACTCAACTGTAAATATTTGACTTCTTCGATAAAAGATCGCACACATATCAAATAAAATAATTGCGATTAAATATGCGACCATCTATACATAATTGAAGCTCGATATATCAAACGCAAATCACCTAATGAATTTTGATGTGTAGCCTCTAATGTAGTATAATTGCTCTATTACAACAGAAACTGGAACTAATTAACCATGAATGCCGAACATTCAAACTTCATCAATAATAAAAAATTTGTAAACGTAATTTATAGCAAAAAATAAAAAGAGAGTGCGTTATACGTACGAACACAAATCAGAAGTGAAAATTGATCTTAACTGAAATAAAATTATGAATCATAACATAACAACAAATGAACCGGCAAAATTCGAAAATTACGAATTGATGATCCTCCATCATCGAAAGATTTTGAATTGAATCGAAAAATATCAAATTACAAACACACTTAAAGTATCGAGTAGAGTGTGAAATCGGTGGAAAAACTAAATATGTAGTATCAAAATTTTTGAGAGTATAGATTATCGACTCTTAAACTCCAATATCGTATCGTATTAAATCATATAACAAATGTTTTTATTCTATCTAAAATAAACAACTCTGTACATTTCGGCTGTGTGAATGACAGGATTTTTTTGGAGAAAGAATGACAAAGAAAAGTACTTTTTGAGGCTTTCTTAAGAAAATAAATTAAACGGAAGTTTCCTGCAAACAAGGTTGCCAAGATGAAAAAGAGGCCTTCCAAAAAATGCAAAAAGTTTCTGAAAATGTAAAATTTTTTGGGAAAAAGTTGAATATTTTCATTTACCTACTACATAAACTTTCGTTAGTAGATTAAAAATGTGATTCATATAATAAATGTACTTTAGAACATTAAATGTTCTTCCAATAACTTATATAAAGCAAATTGACAGATTTGAAAATATTTTCATTCGATACCGATATTTTTAGTACCGGGTAGATCTGGTTCGATATGGGTACTTCTCAATACTTTTCTACCGTTACTATAAATAAGGACTAGCCACAAGTTGAAGGTTATTGTATTGCACAGAAATAGTTATATGAAAAAGACAAAGAAATTTAAAAAATATAAAGATAACATCCAATGTATGTATTGAAAAACTGGATAAAAGTCGGAGAGCTGAATAATTTGGAAATAGTCAGAAAGTATTGAGAAACATCACAAGCCGATACGTATCGAAATTTCGATAAAAATTGAACAGTAAAAACACTTGCCTCGAAAAATTCGAATCAAATCGGAAAGTATCAAAATACATCGAAAAAGTTAACCAAAAACAGAATGTATTGAGTAAAAAAACTGAAGAAGTCGATAAAACTCTAGTGAAATTAATTTCTTTATAAACACCATGTTTAAAACTTTTAAGATATATTTTACTCGAGCTATTTTTTTCTGAATGTAGGAGATTAACATTGACTTTTTTGCAATTTCTGTACGATATTTGGCAAAGAAATTGCCACAGAAAAAGTGCAGCAACGAACCTGAAACTGCTAATTGAACCCGGTGAATTAACCAAACCAAGATTTTCAGCAGACGATTGCTGCACTGAATGCAACACTGGTACGGAAATACCGAGCAAAATAGAAATAAAATAAAAAACCAACAACTAAATAGCAGCGGTGGCAGCCATAGTGTATGGTAATGGTTAAGAAAGAAGTTGAGAGCAAAAAAAAGGATTCGGAAAAAATGTGAACTCAATTAAATTAGAGGAAACGAAGATGCAAACAAACGAAAAATTAAATAAAATTTCGCAAAATTGAGTGTGACTTGAAGGGTTTTCGGTTCGACTTGGCAAATGGCGATGATGTCAATGCTGATTTCGATGAGGATGATGAGACAGACGGTTGGTAGTTGCTGCTGTTGACTGCAAAATGCCAACTGCTGCGAAGTTAAGAGTCGTAAGTATGGTAGGCACCCAAGCTATAGAAGAAGCTTTTATTAAGTCTTTAATAGCGGAGGGCATTCATTAGTTAAACAGCAAGCAAGGATTTTTATTAAACCTGGCAAAGGTTAAGCATTAATGGAATTAAATGGTCTTAAAGTTTAATACTGCGACTATAAGGAAGTTAGTCAAATAAATGAAGTTTACTTGTGCAAAAGTATATGACGAATAACAAACTGTTATTTTTGTCGATTTTGGGTTCTTACTTCAGGTGAAAATGATTAATCGTGTGAATTACAAAAAAAAAACGCAGTGTTCGAAATAAAGAATCTACTGAAACACTTAAGTTTATCAGAAAGAGGAATAAGTTGCTGAATACATAAAAATTTAAAAGTTTATATTTTTTATAAAAATTAAAGTTGAAGTCGGAAATCGAAAATCGAAAATCGGAATTCGAACAACAACAAATTTTATGCTTAAATAGCAGTCCTTGACAATAAAACGATATTGTTGCAAAACAAAATACATAGATTTGCATGATTTCAAATTATTAGAAAAAAATTTTTAATTTTCGAAATATTTATCTTAAATCTGCCTTATAAAGCGCCATATTTTGTTTAAATTTTGTTCGCATTTAAATATAAAAACACGCATAAAGGCTTAATATGGGCGTAACAACAATATTTCTAGTTGCTTCTAAATTACCACTACTTGTAGTCGTAATCAACAAAACACTAGATTGATATTCCATTGATTATATTCCAGATCTGGTACAGAATTAACAAAATTCTTTTCATCAGTCGTACGTACCTTTTATTTTTAGCAAAAACAAAAACCAAAAGAATGATCAACAGAAGTAAACTGATTTTTAAGTGGACTTAAACCATTGGGTTACACTAAGTGTAGCGTTTTCTTTTGAAATAATAAATCTCATTTTGTTAGGGTTTTCGGTAAAAGTGAGGACCTTTTTCATTAAATACAAATAATTGGAGATAGTAAATATCTGATTTGCTATGGCTTCCGGGATGTGAAAGTGAAGACCTTTTATTTTTTTTAAGTACATAAAACAAAGAAATCCTTAAAAAAGTTGGATCAACTTTTTCCTGCTACGCGGTTTGATGAAAAACATCTGGTCACGTTAGGTTACACCATATTTCGGTATTAATTTTACACCAAAAACATAACCTGAAGTACGTGCATAATTTTTGCGAAGCAAACGCAGGTGAATTTGGTGCACCCAAATTCTATACTTTTGCAACAATTCCTGAGGCAATCAAGTTGCAATTACATTTCAATTAAATTTTAAGCCAAGAACAATGGCAATACAATGAAAATACAATAAAAGTGGATACAAAGTCATGCTAACAAAGCATATCTAAATATCTGTTTTATGGCTATAATCATAAGTCAATTTCCGCCCTTTTTTGACGACTCTAAAAAACTACAAGCAGACGTATCTGCATTGTTTCAAATAAAGTAGAGTTTTTTTTTTCGTTTTCACTGTTTCAACTTTTACCCATCCAAACTTTGCTGGCTGCTCACGATGACATTGCAAATTCCAAATTGTTCGTACATTTTGTGGTCGTTATTGTTGTTGCTGCTTCCATAATACTTAATTAAGTGACTCTAATGCGTGTATTAGTGTGATAATAAAAGTACTTTGCTGCTTTATTGTTGCATCACTTTGTTGCCCTGTTCTAAGGGACCAGTGTATGCCATGTAAAAGCAGAAACCCTTGCATGAGGCTCAAGTGTGAAACTTGACAAGCGTGAATTGCAATAAAATAAAATTAACCTGCATTTACTGGTACGCATTTGCAAGGAACTCTTCAGTACAAAGAACAGATGCATACATTATTACAGAAAATTTTCTTTGGATCATGGTCAGCAAATAATACGATTACAAACATATATTATTTCAATGACCGTGCATTTCACCAAACAAATTCAAACAAATTCCGAAGTGAATTTCAGACTTTCTTCGAAACCAAAGTAGTCACTGCAAATAGCCTTGGTTCTGGCCTGTTTTTAGCTTAGAACAAGATAAACTTTAAACTCTCTACCACACTCATAATAAGACAGTAACTTGAAATTATAGTAAGAATGCAAATGTTCTATCTGACAAGTTTTATTTCTTTTCATTATCGAAAATTCGTGCAGGAAAACATACAAGCAATTATCAGTGAATACCTGTTGTCTTACAAAAAAATTCTTACCTTAATTTTTAAATCAGCGGTTTTGCTAGTAAACGTGAATAGTTGTCTTAATATGGGCCGCATAAAAAAAGATTTGGTAACATAGATATTTTGCTAGGAAATTTTTTACCTACGCGGCACCTCACACACAAGCAAATAAACTGAAACGCTATACTGAGAGCATTGATAACATTTGGGTTTTGTGGAAATATACTGAGTCGAAACTTGGAACGTACTTTTTATATGGCATAATGTACATACTTCTCCTTGATGAAGGCACCAAAATTTACTTAAAAAGATCGTTAAATTTTTTTTCGTACTTTTTTTTGTCTTATTCTATTCACCTAGCTTCTTACCTTGTTCTTACTTTAGGCCCCTTAACTTTAAGTTGTTAAATTAAGATAGAAATATCATATACATATGTAGAAATTTTTATCTAATATCAAGAGCCTTTTCAAAAAAGTTTACGAGCTCTCGGTCCATATGTATTTTCAATAAACTTTATAGGTGCATATCTCTGACAAAAAAAGTCATTTGGTGACTTACCTATAATACGTTCGAAAGAATATTACTATAAATTTTCGATTATGTTGCTAAAACTATTCAGAAAAAATTTATGTTTCCAATATAATTAAAAAATTATATCAATACTTTAATTTTAGACATGTTTTACTGCATATATCCTGAAAATATGATAAGCTGATTGAACATAAATGGGTTTATTTTCAGATTCACAAGTCCAAAGCAATGGCAATGCGGAGAACTTTAGATTGGTGACATTTTTCATGAAATATATTTTGAATAAACCATGCCACTGTGCTATGTACAAAAATATTGTTAATTTTTTAATTCTCAATTGAAATTGCTCAATGTACTAAGAACCTGCGACAGAAACGCTTACTTTCAGAGGCTTCCCATACAACATTTGACAAATTATTGCAGAATGAATCAACAAAATAAAAATAGAAACTGAAAATGACGGTACAACAATTGCCTGCCTGATAGATATAGAAACAGAAAGAGAAACAGACAGCGGCTGGCCAGACAGCCAACCAGACAGACAATGAACATTTTGTAAAGAAAAGTGGCTACTCATTTCAATATGCATAGCCACGCTTTTGACTGCATGGACTCATGGTAAAACAGCGATGCCGACAAAAGTAGCCCCTATCTGTAGGCACCGAGGTGCAGCATGTGAACGGATATCAATTATGAACAATTACGCTTTGTAATAATTTTTAATAACTTCATTAGGTACAACTTGATTACAAGTTTGAGTTGATGTCTTTTGGGGGAAATTTAAAATCATTCTCTGTGCTCTGCAGCGGCAAATGAGGCAAAATTCGAGGAATCGAAAACATAAAAATTAAAGGCATTGGCATTTGTATGTCCCGCATTGTTATTGTGATGTTCTCACATAAATTACGTAGATATCAGAAAAATTTTGAATTATACAAAAAAAAGGCAGCATAATAACAACAACTCGATGACAGTTGACACATGTACATTGTACATATATAAATGCTTAAAGAATATCTAGAAATCTCTAAGTAAAAAAAATAACAAAGACTGCATTTTAAAATGTCATTACACAAAATTAAACCAAAGTTTGGCAATTGAAATTCCAAACACGTTACGTTCTTCTGCGCTCGGTAAATGCCATGTCATGTCCACGTTTCACTTTCCTTCCGTAACAACTCAATTTCAAGTTCAAACATAGAGCGACAAAATTTACTGAAAGTAATGTTGTTTTTGTTCTGAATGTTGTTGTTATTAATACTGTCGACGTGACAGTTCTTATGATTTTTGGCGAAGCCATGCTAATCCGCAGGAGTTTTGATGATGAAAACGACAAAAAATGAAACCGTGTCGCGATTAAGTGGTTAACTTTTGTCACGAATGTCACGTGCTGTAATTATGATGACAACGCCTTACTTTAATAAATTGTAGATTAATTGCATTTGGTGTTATGTTTTGACAGTTGATTTGTATCATATTTGCGATGGCACCTGACACAACAAATTGTGATGACAATAAACGACGAGCATTCAAAAAAGATTTTTTTGTACTTCTAAAGCATTGATTATGTTGTGAACAAAAATGGCTTTTGAGAAAAATTTTCAAAAAAAAAAATTTATAATATACCTGGATCAAAATCTCTGTTTTTAGAATGCATATAAGCTTACATATGTATATATGTATGGTATGTTACCGACCAAACTAGGTTTTAGGATAAACTAGTTTTTCCTAGGCCAAATGACATAGTTAATTTGAAGGCCTGAAAGTATGCAATTTAATTTTAATGTAAAAGCACTGTGAATAGCGAAGCCAATGTTACATATATTATAGACTGAACCGCGAAGTTGCTGTTGGACATATAAGAGAATGTAAATCCTGAACCGCGGCCGTAGGCCACTGAATTACCCTAACTTCCCACTTGCAAAGTATACAATGAAATTGACAAGTTTTGTTGTCTGACTTTGCTACTGTCGTAGACTTCACTAACCACAGTGCTTTTGCCTTAAAATTACATTGCACATCTTTAGGCTTAGCGTAACTAGTTTGGCCTAAAAACTAGTTTGGCCGGTAACATATACATACATATCTGACCCTAAAGTGCAAATCACTTTCAATCACCAGTATGCAGGCATACTCTCTTAGTCATACACATGAGCCTTTGCTTCTTATGCATGTGTGCACCAAAAGGTAATTTCATATTGCAAATTCTCCAAATGTACCGAAAATAATGATAATGTGCTGAAAGTTCGCTAAATGCTCTAAAAGTGCGGCAAATCTACCAAATGTACTGTCCTGAGGACGATTTTTCAGAGTACAAATGTATCGAAAATGCCATCAGTGGACTGCACTATACTCGGTTCGACCCAAAATGTCAGATGTTCTGCGTGGTACCTAACCCCTACTATATTTACTATATGTATGTAAATTTGGCCGAAAAAAGAAAACTCTATTAACATTCCAGTATGATTAAGATTCTAAAAGTGCTGATGAACGATGTGTTCATCCAGAAACCGCTGTAGTTGGTTTTACTTAATTTCGGCAGTGTGAGTTTTTTTCGAAGTTTTGTTGGATACTAAAATTAAGAATCCACTTTAAAAAAACAAAAACAACACGAGCATTGCCACCAATGCGTGCACGCGCACAACAGTATAGCAATTACTGAATTCCGAAAAATGAAGAAATTTTCAACAAACTCACACTTGATGCAACCAAAGCCCCCCGCACTTTCCTTGCTCAGAGTCTAGAAAGACTCATGAGAGTACAACTACTGTAATTGTGCCCACTGCTCCAGTGCAATATAGCAGCAACTATTGATTTACCAACAGTAAATCATGCGGTCGAAACGAAAACACACCATGCACCGCCACCAAAACACGATTTCTTGAACGAAGTCTATATTTGCAAAACGCGCTGTATTCAGCGAATACACTGAAAAATTCTTACCAAAAATTAGAAAATCTTAGCAAAAAGTCGACTTGATACAAAAACGATCCACTATTATTTTGCTAATGAACTAGCTCTTCATTACCTCCATTCTATTGCATCCATGGATGCATTTAAGAATGGCGGGAACCTACATATAGTTTAAAAAAAAACGGCGGTTATTGAGAAATACTTTTTACAGCAAATTTTACCCATGCAGCATTTGCAGAGGCAGTGCCGTAAGCCGAAAACATTCTTTACTTGGTAGTCAGGTGGCTTGAACCCAAAGCAACCACTGTAATATGCATTCATATAGGCGGACACACTATCCACTGAACTTTCTATCACTTCTGACCTATAACCAAACTAGGTGTGTTATCAAAATTTATTTCATATTTAGAAATAGACAAAACGAATGACATCAAATTATTAAACTGGGAATCATGGCTTATCGCTCACTTGTTGACTGAGTCAGTATCCTCACTTAATCCCTTACCCGTTTTAGCGAATGATGATACTAAACTGATTAAGTACCATTTTGATCTGCATTCCTTTCGATCAAAAATAACCGTAGTTATTGATTTTAGTTTTTTGATCAACAAAAGTAGCCTAGTGAGCATATAAACCCTAACATATTGGAAAAATCGTGGATCTTGATCCATTGCAAAATATATCTTCATTTATGAAACAATATTCCTGCAAATATGTCATGAAAACAATTTTGATAAAATGATGATTTTAAAAAAATATCGAAAAGTTTTCGTAAAGGGTCCGGATATATCTCCAAAATACGATGCCTCTGATGATACTTAAAATTCAATTCACAACCTATTGCCTTCGATTTTTCCAAACGGCTACACAAAACATCCTACTCGTCATTCGCGATCGCAAAAAATGGAAGTTGAAAGGACGGTTTGATAAATTAAAAATGGTGTTATATTTACATCAAATGTGGAATGTCCTTTCCTACACGATTGGCAGCTCTTGACGAGAGCACGTCGGTGTCATTGTTGAAATTTGCTATAAAAGTGGGGAATTTTCGTAAAACTGAATTTCCCAGCAGACCGTGGGGCACATTTTGTTTCAAACTTAAACGCAATAATTATAATTTACAATGAAATAAAAATATTGTCACTCTTTAAATAAAAAATTATTTAAAATTAAGAAACTAAATCCGTCGCTCTCTTTGGGATACCGTATTCAAATTTTAATTTGTGGTACAATTTTTCTTTTCGTGCAATTTATAAGTTAATTCCATTGAAATTCATCACGTTGAAATGCTTGCGTCCCCAATGCATAAAGATCAGCAGCAGCGGACGCTGCAGCTCCCAACACAAGCAGCACTTGAGTTAATTCCAAGCATAAGTCTGTCTGTCCGTTCATGTGCAAATGTACACAAAAAGGATTTAACAATTTTGGCAATATGGCATTATTTGGTAACTACAAACGGCGCATAACGTGGCTTCGATCGTTGTCTGTCTGTTTACTTGGCAATTTAGTTGTCACAGCAACGCAAGAATTATCGCTTTTGGCCAAGTAAATTTTGTTGTCAACGTGCTCGACAAAACGCCTGCGAGTGCGAATTTTCGTTCAAACAGGCGTGAGTTTATTATTAGTTGAGGTCGACTTGAGATTTCTTTTATTTTTCTGCTGCATTTCGCTCCATCTACCAGATAGTTAAGTAATTTTGTTTGATGATCCAATGAGGTGCGTTGATTTTACTGACTTCGCGTTTAGTTTATCTCAGCAAAAAACAACAAAAAAGCAGCCGAAAAAATTAGTTGCCCAAAAACCAAAAGCGGCAAATTAATGATTAACTTCGGCAATGCGAATGGAACTCGCAATTGTTGCTTGCTGTTGCTCCTTTTATTGTAGCATCTTGTTAGGAAATTTTCAGAAACGTTTAAAAATGATGTGTAGCTAATTTGTAGGTTAGCCAAAGTTTATTCGAGGGTATCTTGGAAAAGGTTGTTTTTTTTTAGCAGTAATATGTTATAAGCTTCACACTATTTCTGAAAGCTGAAAGATTGATGTTTCAACAGGAGCGCTAATTTCATCAAAATAACTTGAGAAGTTTTGGTCGAATTGTTCAATGGAAACAATGGCTTTGTAATATACTTGCCGTTTGCATTCTGAAATTAAGTTTTTTCGACAATAAGACACACTTTTATGGCGAAGAAGCTCGTAAACGTCTTGTCACAATAATTGTTTCAATCAACAGCGAAACTGTTGAAATTAATTTTTGTAGCAGGTCGAGAGTAAAATCACCATGTGTATCTCGCTGTGTGAAAAGAACATATGAACATAATGGCCCGTAGTTATTATCGTAAAATTAAGAGCGCTCTATGTTAAAATCTAGTTTTTACCTAAAATCGAACATACAGAGTGACCCTATTAAAAATGGAAAACTTTCATTAAATTAAGAGGAAATTTTTAAAAACAGATTACCCTGCGTAATTGATACAAAATATTGCAGACACAGTAAATAAAAGACAAAATAAAAATCGGCAATAACGCAGGCAGTGTGGCGAAGGGGTTAGGACTGTGAACTCACTGGGGTCACTCTGTATGTTCAATTTTAGGAAAAAAACTAGGTTTCAACTTTGAGAGCTCTTAATTTATATTTATCACATACATAATAGAATCGTTAAACTTTTGCAAGCATTCACTATTTTGCCACAAAAAAGCACTCAAAAAATCGTTACAAATATTTATTTAATTGCTCGCAACAATCACGACAACCCAAGTCAGGAATTTGGAAAATGCTGTTCTTCTCATGCTTGATAAGCCCTTGGTAGCAACTATGAGATCAATACGACAAAAAAAAGGTACAACAACCCAAAAATGTCATGTGCACCTGTTCCTGTTTTGTGCTTGTCGAAGTATGGTATGAGCTCAGAACAATTGCACATGTCCATGTCCATGTCCAAGTTTTTCTGAGAGTAATTGCCTTAATATCGGCTGCATTCAATCTTTCAATCAGCTCGCGATCGATCTATTGTTGACTTGGTGGTGCATCTAAAAGTTTTTTTCTTAACTTTATTTCTTTACTTACAATTTTAGAGTAACAAACCAAGCACGACAACCTTATGAGAAGAGATAGAAAACCCCTGTCTCGAACTGGATCAATACTGATCCGCGTGTTGTTGGTGCCTTCAAAGAAAAATAAAAGAAAACAAGTTTCGAAATGCAATAAAAAATGGTAACATGTTACTATAATTTTGTCCTCATCCTCGAGATGTTTTTGCTGTTGTTGTGACTGTATTCTCTAGCTACGACATGATGTCATCTCAAATCACGATCACAAGCGAGATTCGCTTTCAGATTCAAAATCGCAAGCTCAATAAGCAAAGGCTTTCGTGCAATAACGAATATATATTGGGCTGAAAAAGGACAGCGTTTGTGCTTTCCAATTGTAGTCACCTGTCGATTTGCCCTTGTCTACTGTCACGCTAAAGACATATTATACAGTGGAACGACCATAAAAAACTCTTTAGGAAAATCTTATTAATTTATTTATCCGAGTCAAATTTTGAGCGTAATAGCCGCTTAAGTTTGAGTAATTTCGCTTATGAGATATGATGTCCCAGATTTATTTGAATTATTATAGATGATATTTCGATTGATCTATGGGCCATTATCCATTGAGAGTCTAAATAGCAACTGACTTTGCGTAAAACGGAGAAGATATATTGCTAATTGCGATTGAACAGAATTGGGGCATTTGCCATTGTTCATAATTTAGTCGTCAGAATTATCCTTCGAAAACTCATATTTTGCAGGAATTTAAAACTTCCATAATAATATATATGTATATAACATTGATAACATAAATAGAAATTGTATCTTTGTATCTATGTATCACAAACTTTTTCATATCAAAAAGAACACCTATGAGGAGGAGGAATATTAAGCCAAACGACAACCGCTACTTTGTCGTTTACATATGCGGCGATGACGATGACTTCAGCGACAACGACAAGTACTCGTCTGAAGCAGTATCCCAAAAATCACTCAAGCCGTAGGAAGTGTTCCTAGTAGAATGTCAAAGACAACCTGAATATCAACTGATAGAATTTCTAGCAACCGGCCGGTTAACGTGTCACCCAGTAAATCAGGCTTAACAGTCAAGTCCACCGCTCTCCCAACAAAAAAACCAGCTGCTAAGCAGATTGATCTTCACTCTATGATCTGATATGGTTTCGTTTTCATTTTGAGCTCACCTGAGTGGACACAATTGAGACTGGCACAACGCAACAGCAGCGGCACTATGTTGATGTAGTTGTTTTTGTTGCTGTTGTAGTTGGCAGCCAAGGTATCTGCAATGCCTTGCCACAGTGAGGTAATTGAATATGAAGTTTGCTCGCGCACATATATCAAAAGTAATTTTTCCGTCAATCTTTCGAATGGAGAGCATCTATCTCATGCAAGGGTGCAGTATTTTGAGACTACGAAGAGCAGAAGCCAAAAAAAATATAACCAACACAGTGACATTGACATCTGATTTAGCACAAAGAGAAAATGGTAAACAATATGCTGAGTGCTAATTGCAGCTACCTCCCACTAGTTGATAAGAACAAGTTACCAGTCGTATTTTCATGCCACCAAAAGTATGCAGCTCTGATACCTGCAGCCATTTGTCGGTTGCATGAGGAGTTCGCCCATCACTCCACCAATAATTTTATTGATACAATTTGTTTTTGATATCTCACTCGCTTCCTTTCTCTCTCTTTCTTTATGGAAAATGGTTCTATAACAATTTGCATATCACGCCATTATTCCAGCGAATTCATTGACGTTGTCACATGCAATACTCATCAAAAGCAGATATACTCGTAAAATATCTTATTTAGCTCCTCTCTTCTGAACTATCCGTCCATCTAGGCATCGACTAGCATCAGCGATGACGATCTTTGTGGAAACAAGTCTGTTTTATTTGGCGTTGATGAGTCTCTTAGACGAGTCGTATGTCAACAACGTTTAAGTGCAACAATCTGAGTTGCATCAGCAATGCACGTCATCGGCATCAGTTTTTGCTTCTACTTTGCTGCATTTTGCTATTTTTTTGAATGCCGCGTTATAAATGATCTTTTAATTAATATCACTTTAGATAGTCGTCTCAGATAATAGTCTGCTGCAACGTCTGGGGTTGTGGGAGCTTCACTCATCCTAAAGCAAATTTAATGTAACGTTTTGCTGATATGCAGCGAAGTTTTTGTTAAACTGAGCTTGTCGATCAGCAATCGAAGCTCTTTTCTGGTGTGTGCCTCTCTTCCTTCTAAAGATACCAATCGATCGCTTTTCGGATTCTGTCTTCGTTTGTGATCAAGGACGTTCTGCTAGAGTGCCAGAAAACATTTAATTAATTTTATCATAACAAATTAGCATAAAACTCAGACTCAAAGCAATTTTTTATTTTCGTTGAGAACTAATCTTGTCTGCAAAGATTACTTGGTTATATCGACAACGTTTTTACGAGATTTCTGAGGTTACATTCCTAAATGGTTTTCGCAATTTGTCAGATACAGTTGCAAATCGTTCTTATGATGATGCTGTTCTGAAGGTTCTAAGTGTATGATCCGGTGATCCATTAGGCTGTCAAGTGGGCAACAAAAATTTCACTTTGTGTTGGAATTAATAAAAATTTTAATTGCTATTAGCTTTATTTATGTATTTATTTATTATTTTTTGTTTCAAAAACTGTTTGAGACCGGAAATTTTATCGGAAACGAACAATTGGCTTTTTAAATAAAAGCTTACCAAAATGCCAATAAATCGTCGCAGCCTGAATTTCGAAAAAAAGTTTTTGTTTTATATAATCTTAAATTAAATACCAAAAAAAATGTTTTTTTTGGTTTTAATTTCTTCATTTCCAACAAAATTTCCGGACACTAGGAATTTTTGAACCAAAAAATATAAAAAAAAAAATTTGTTATGGCTTTTTCCAAAATACGATATTTTTTTATAATGCCTAGAATATGTAAAAAAAATTTGGAGCGATTCAAAGATGTGAAAGTGTTCGGTATGAACGTCTCAGTTGCAAACACACAAAATATACGCATTTCCCTTGTATTTTATTTTTGAAAATTTATTTCAATGGCGCGCTTGGGATTTTGTCGTACACCGAAAAAAAAGACCGTACTAAATTTGAAGAACTGCCATCCTCCGATTTAGTATAGAAATTTTCCTTAATCTAAGTTATTTTTCCTCATATTAATGAAAATATCGTTTCATTTAGTAATTGAGTCCTTTGAAATGAGTTCATGTTTCACTAAAGCAAGTCAAAGCTCTTCCTCAAATATAGAGTTTGTGGTTTTAGTAAAATTTTCCCTTGAAATAGTAAATTTTTCTTTGAGAAGAATTTTTTAGGACAACTTGTTCCTGATTTGAGTAAAAACTTCCTCAATCTAATGGAATGTTTTGTTTAAGGAAAATCGTACTCAGTTTTAGTTAGTTTCTTCAAAAAATTTACTATAACGTAGGATACCTTCATCCTTCGAAAAAGTAAAATTTTCCCCAGTTTTATAACCTTGTCCTCACATTGAGTAAACTTTTCCTTATTTCAAAACAGCAACATTTACTTGTACTGAGGAATTCAACTTACTTATTTTGAGGAACCCATGGCTTTAGCTCGTATTGAAGAACGTTTTTTCCTTACATTTAGTTTTTTTTTCGGTGTAGGTCGTTCGATATGAAATTTGTTTTCTATTGAAATTAGTGACACCCTTAATTTTTTTATACACATTTGAACATATGTATGTTCAATTTTAAATATTCAAGGCTTATACCAAAAATACAAATTTTAATTTTTCGTATTGAAAAGGCAAAATTAACATTGATTGTTTATTTAAAAGTTATATAAAGATTTGAAAATATAATTATAAATTTTTTTATCATGAATAAAAAGTGCAATTAATTGTTGTCATGTGTACCAAATTTTATAATTTTATGTTAACAACTTTAAGCAATTAAAATTTTGATTAATCCTTTCAGATAAAATATTCTATTGGTAAGTACATTAGATTTATATATAAAAATTTTAATTCCAACACAAAGTGACGTGATCTCAGTCTTAGTGATCAGTGAGTGGTTGCGATTGCAGATTAAGGACTTTTGTTGTTTACTCGTATCGAAGCAGCATACAAATTTATCAAACAAAAGGATCTTCAGGCGAAGGTGTTTGAATGAAAGCACTATGTTATATGTCAAGACCTTTGCCAAGTATCCATGTATCAGCTCAAGCGGAAAATGATAGCAATAACAGTTCACTGATTGACTTTGATTATTGTAGCTGCCAAGATCATGACTTAGTTTAATTAAAACATCTAATTTCATTTGTTGCTGTTTTTCTTTTGCCGTTGTTCCATAGGTTGCTTTTGTGAATGGTTTCCGGCATCAATAGCTCAAAAGCCAACACCATTAATTGAATTCTATGCTTTACAAACGCTTTTTCGAAAGCATTTAAATCATACATTCCCCTCTTTTCTCTTTTATCATCATCGAATGTAACAATTACGATTCGGTAATCACACTCGCCCGATCGCCGATTAATCATCGCGCGTTCATTGGCTTGTCACATGGCACTGTCAAACGGACTCAGCGGCACTCAGTTGAAAATTCAGCACCTTTTCGAAGGAACTGCAATGTTGCCACACGGAAACCAGAACCATTCATTGTAGTTACAGGCCAACAACAAAAGCAACGTATGCGCTGCTGATATTTTGATTTTGATTGCTCTGGTGATTAAAGCAAGCGATTGCTTACGTACCGATACTATGACTGCAACGATTAAATGGCGTTTTTAATGATTTCTTCTACATCATCATAGTCAATTGTTTATTTTCCCCGCACACACTTTGACATCTGTTAATAGGAGGACAAGGTTCTTGTTTACTACAATATGCATTCTTTAAACTTACATAAACGAAAGACCTATTCTAAAAGTGGGTCAATTCATTAGGTTTTGTACATACTCACATTATTCCTGCTTAAGCAGCGGTATTCTTAACCTAGAATTACTTTAAAATAAACTACTGAATTTTGGTCGAGCTATCGCTTGCATTCGCAACACATATGGTTAAGCATGTATTTTGAGAATTAAAACGTGTTTCGATGGAATATATCTGGCTTTATGTACTCGTACAATCGTATACTTCAGAACATTTCTTTGCAACTACCAAAACTATCGAGATATTGATATTGAAGTATGAGGAATAAAGAAAAATAAGTAAAATTTTGCGTGATTTTTCATTCACATTTTAATATTTCAAACACTGTCATTCAGTCAACGTCTTGCCACTGCGCCTTCTTCGTTTATTTGCTTTTCTTACAACAAACAGCAATTCGTCCATGAAGAATTGCTGACGTTTGCTTTCAAATGAATTTCTTTAACTGCAAATAAGCGAGTTAATTCAATGAAGCAGACGATCGTACCGCATTACTTTGTTTTCAGTCACTTCAACACACCCTCCTATTTGCTGCTGAACGATAGGCTGCGAAAAAGTACTGAATTGGAACGCCATTAAGAAAAATTTGTTTGTTTTCATTGCGTTTTCAGCGGTCGATCGAACTGACGATCGTTGATGGAGCGGGTCTATTAATTCCCACTCTTGTTTGTTTGCTTACGCCTTGTGTGGTTTCGCTTTGTGACGACTCTCTATATTATTCGTACCAAAGCCCTACCGAGTGCTAGCCTGCCCAATTTAATGCCTTACAACGTTCTGTAAATGGAAGTCCCCACTATCACCATCATTGCTAGCACGATCACTGCCGGATCTTCCAGCTACTGCCGCAACAACAGTGCGTGCTTGGTGCTTCGTTGCAGGTGAGAGATTTCATACTTTCGTGGAAGTGTTTAATTTTAGTTTCAGTTTTAATGAAAAGTCTTTCAATTGCGGCTTATGGTGCTAATTAGGGAACATTTAATACCATAAATAACAAATGGTTATAAATTGGTTAGGCGCGGCATTTCTACGCGGGAAAAGCTGTTAGTTTATTGATTTTTAAGAATATGTTACTTGGTCTGTTTAGTTATATGTATGTACAATATTTTTAAAAATTTCTGAATTTAAACGCAATGATAACGCTGAGATATTTTTAAACTTTTGCAACGCTAATCGTAAAGCAACAGCAACGCACAGCTGTACCTACTCGTTAACAATGGCTAGTGATGACAGCTCGTAAGGAGCTGTAGGTATAGTATCGTACCAACCACAAAAATACCAAACACTTTCTAGACGTGACAAACGAAACTGCATAAGCAACCAGGAGCAGAAGATTATTATAATAACCTCACTTTTGCCGCCTGAGGTTTCAAAATTAATATTATTCTGGAGCACTTGAAAGATTATATCGCTCACTTACTTCAAGACTGGAATAACTCAAAAACGTGATTTTGAGTTAGTGATGCAAAAATATCCGCCATTTCATGTTTTACTTTTTGTGAGAAAATGCTTGCCTTGTGAGAAGAGTTTATGTAGACATACTTTTCATCATTTTCATATATAAAGTAACTTATTGAAAAAAGCATTGTTTTTCTCCCACTTTAGGTTTTTTGAGTTATGCCAGTCTTGAACTAAGTGAGCGATATGTGCTTAACTATGCATGCTTTCCAAACGAATTATTAAACTATGTGGCATCGTTTTTGGCCAAGAACTTTTTGGTATGGAACAGAAGGCATTTGTGCTCAGAATCAATGTATTTGCATCTTAATAAATTATTTTGAATTTATTTTTTATAATTAAAATCAGCTTTAATATTTGAAGTTCATATTTTTCGATAAATGTTTATCTTTTAATGAAAAATGTGTTTTTTTCTTCAATAAATACAAAGAATATTTATAGATCGAAGAAAAACCAATTCAAATCCATACAACTGTTTGTTTTAAGTCTAAAAAGAGTGGTAACATATTTGTCACTGTGCTATTGGCGCCCTAGCCTCATATGTATATGAATTTTTTTCAAAAAATTATTTAAATACAGATTTTGTTTGATTAAAAATATTTGCAAGAATTTGGGAAGAAACAGATATAAAACTGTTTAATCGGTTAAGTTGTTGATATGGTAAGGCATACACTTCGTGAGGTATTGCTCAATAATTTCAAATGTACATAGATATGAATTTATTTTGTCTTGTTCAATTCGTACGTGAAAGTATGAAAAGTAGTTTGTTGTTGTAGATTATGTCTAATTCACGGCTTACAATATTTTCAAAAAAGATGTTAAAGAAATTAAATATTAAAAATATATATCTCAAAAAGTACAAAACATGAGTACCAACAACTTCGCAGATTAAGCAAAATCTAGATATAAGTACATACATACATCGAACAAAAATAGTTCTGATAACGTTTAAAACCGTTACGTTGATGCTTTTGAAGTTCGACCGCGAATAAATTAATGAATTGGAGATATTTATCAACGCTTTGAAATGAATTTCTAACTCAAATTGCAATAACATCAGCTGCCGTCATTAACTTTGACTTTACTCCAGTGGAAAAATCTATGAATACAGGTTTGATCATTTCCATAGAGCTATGTAAAATTTAAATTGCGCTGTTGAGCCACAAACAAAATCGATTTTGACGATCAGAGCTACTCACAATTCCTGCTTAGTTCAATTTGCCAAGTAGTCATAGCACGGAACAATTAATAATTGTGACTAACTCAGTTGGAATTTTCATCAACAGATCTAATAAAATATTACTAGTAGTCTATGCTATTTGTAAGTCTTACGTATGTATACAACCCGAGGCAATGCGTTTTATTTGAAAAAAAAAAACCATAAACCTGCCAACTGTGAAATAAATGTAATATTGTTGGAGGCAAGAACAGCTCCGATTGTGCCGCATATATATCGCTGCCACGCATGCAACAATTAACTAAACAAACGCAACAAACATAAAATAATATTAATTTGTAAAACAATCGGCTCATAAACAAAAACTACGGTGGCACAAGCAGCACCAGCATTCGCAGCAACCGCAAGTGCAACTTGTACTGCAGATACTTGTACAACTGAAAAATACCAAACACCAACAGAAGATGGCGACAATGACAGCAATAGCAGCAACCTGTGAGTAGCTGCTGCAGCAGTTGGGGCGCACATTCTTAATAAGCACCTCTCAAACTGGCATCACAATAAAATGTCATGATATGCCCCCCATGGGTGTAACCGAATGATCCAAGCAACTTGCCAAGAGGCAGAAGTGAATAAACGATCGAGCGTCCGAAAGCTCAACAGACAGATGGACAGATAGACAAACTAAGCCACAGCAGCAGCAGCAACAACTGCGCTAAGTTCTGATGCGCCCGCTAACAGCGCCATCTTGTGTGTGTGTGTGAGTTGCATCAATAAAACGTCTCACGTTACAATTAAAATCAATAAATCGACACTAATGCCAGACGCTCTGCAGTCTGTCTTCAGCGCGAGCGTGCACTTCGCCATATCCTGCAACAAGTCCAATTCCAAGTCACCGGCACTTCGACCGTCTTTCTACGTGCGTGCCATTTATATTCGTTACAACTATGGCAAAAAAGAGAAGTAAACGAAATCAAAATCTGAACTATCGCAGTGCTGCTCTTTAGGCGCCGTGCTGCACCACTTTTACCCAGTCGTCCTCCGTTCCAAAAATATAATTCTGCAATAAAATGTAAAATTTTATTACAATTTAATTCACAATAATTGTAGGCTGCCATCACAATACAGTGCAACTGCAGTGTGGCGGATGCAATTGCTTAGTACCGATTTTTCATCATTCATTGTGTGTGTTCAGGTGTTTTCATTTTCAAATAAAACGAAGAGCTCTTCATGATAACAATTCCTCGACATACCGTCGCTCTCGGGTAGAAAGGCCCTAACTCACATTTTTGAAATTTCAAAATAGGAGAAAAATCTTTAAAACCTCATATAAAGAAGTTTTATTAAATGCGATTCCCAAAATTTTTACTGGGTCAGTTAGGAGAGATTTTGACGTAAACGTTAATGGCGAGAAGTTCCCCAAATGTCATTTCCATCACAGATTTTTTGACACTTGAACATTTGCACCGGTCTTTCGTTTTGTCCGCGATCGAGTACAGACGTGTTTTCGGGTGTAGTCGCTTGCGTGTGTCTTAGCGTCGGACCCATTCCACGTGTTTTTTTCAAAGCTGTGGAACGTTTAGGTTAAGGACGATTTGGTTTAAAAGAAAATTTTTTAGTCTTTTTAAAAGGCGACCGTGTTTATTAGTGATTAACAATCACAATCTACGATAAGGACCCAATAAAAACCTAGTGTTTCAGTGGTCCTTTCCCCATATATATATGCTTTTCGTAGTGACTGGCATATTTTAAGAAGAAGAAGAAGAAGAACATTTGCACCAAAAAATGGCATATTCGACATATACTAAAAATGGCAGCACTTCCATTAAGTTTTGCCCCTGTGGTTGTCTATAATATGGCATTATCATTTTCGAAATCGATATAGCCATTACAGAAATAAATGTAAACATGAATTTCCCCCTTTCATTATTTTCCTTCTTCCTGAGGGATTTGGGAGGAGATTTTGCGTGCGTTTTTTAGCTTAGACCTTTACATAACTATCGATACCAGTGTTGGCATGTCACAAATGTCGCGCGAAATTTACGACTGTAGGTCGTAAACGTCGTAAACCTTCGAGCCTTTGTGATAAACATTGAGTTTACGACAAATAAACAGAATTTCTTGCATTTGAATTTTCAATGACATTTCATGATTACCTGTAAGGGGGGTTCAGATCATAAAATTGTTTTTCGAACATTTTCAAGTTCCATAGTATATTGTTTTGATGGTCAATTTGTTAAACAAACAATTTCAGTGTTGTGAAATCGAGGTTGATCTAGAGTTTGCGACATTTATGACATTTACGACATTTACGACGTGTGAATATCGTAAACCTAAAATTCCATGTCACATGCCAACACTGATCGATACCAATATTGATAAAATATTGCTGGAGGTTCTCGATTTATCGAAAAAAAAAGTAAATTTCGAGAAAAAAATGAGTTAGGGCCTTTGTAACCGAGAGCGACGATTCATACCTACGAGATTACATATCGGTCATTCTTTTAATAAACGCACACTTTGTTTTTTAAGAACATTTTTTGAAACGAAATATCTCAGAAACTATAGGAGATAGGATGAAAAATCATGTCAACATATTTGTTAAGAAAGACCATAACTTTATAAAAAAAATTAAAAAAATTTAAATAAACTTGTTAAAACAATAATATTTTTAATTAAAAAAATTTTTCAATATAACACCTTTTGTTTAAAATGAGTTTTTTATGAAGGCGCGCTTCAGTCTAATTGTATGAATTGTATCATATTTTCCAAATATGTGTCGGGAATTTCGTTCTGAATGCAGATATATTCTTAGGATTGATTGAAAATAACATTTCAAAAAACAAAAAAAAAATTATGTTGAGAAAACTTGGTGCGCATCATCAGTGAAAAATTCGTAGTTTCCAAAGTTATGGCGGGAATTTTGATATGAAAGCGCATGCATTCTTAGGATTGATTGAAGAATAACATACAAAAAAATCAAAAAAAAAAAACAAAAGGTGTTATATTGAAAATATTTTGAGAAAAATTCTTAAATTAAAAAAATTATTGTTTTAACAAATTGGGAATATATTCCCCATAGTTTTTGAGATATTTCGATGAAAGAAATTTTCAAAAAAGTCAAAGTCAAACAAGTGTGCAGTTATTTTTAGAATGACAGATAGATATGAACATAATTAGAACTTTCGCAGTTCACTTACGTGATCCTCACCTTGAGTTTATTTTAGCGCCAACTTTACAAATATTTTTATAGATAAGAACGAATATGAGTAAATAGGGCGTCCGAATCTGGTGCAGTTATCTACCTAAGGAGCGTGATTTGAAAAGGGCGCAGACTTGAACAAGTGAGCGTAGTGCCTCTATTACGAACAATATATTTAAAATTAATTCAAGATAATTCAACAAAATTTTTAAAAAAATGCTAGAAATGGGTTTTTTCTATTTAATTCCAATGCCAATCTTTTCTTTCAAAACAAAAGTTTTCAAAAGAAAGTTAGCGATTACCAACTAAAAACACTGTGATTTCAGTACATTCGCTCTTTGGAATGCAATACAATAGACTGATTATTAGCACACTTAGAGAATTATCAGCACATTCCCAGTACGCATTTGAGATTATATATTTTGTTTTGTTTTGAGAAATATTTTTTCCAATGTCTTATTTTAACATCGTTGTTTGTGAGCTTTTTGAGCTTCAGCAGCTGCATGGGCACTAGACTGCGGATGCCTTTTAAATCCTTCACCGCCGCTCACACGGTGCGTGTAATTTAAGTTGTCATTAAGTTGCAGATAAACCTCAAAAATTGTATCATTATCGCCGACACTTCATAACCATTTGGTGGCGGCAGCTACGATGGCGCTCATCGCATTCAGCAGAAACGACCGACAGCCAGGGAATGAAGAACATTCGCGTCATTTCATTACTTTTGTGTTGCTGCAGCTCCGCACTCCTTAGGATTTCATTGCGACCGACTATAAAGAGATCTTATTCTTCATATGGACAGGTTGATGCGAAGCTGCTTATTTGCAATCGGCGTCTCGTCAATTTTCCATAATTCGCTGAATTGCGATGTGCCGGCGCGGGCTCCACTGTAAGATGTAGTTTTCAAGACAAATTACAACAGCTCGTTGGAATTCTGTTTCTTTTACTATGTTTTTTTGTCCTTCTGCATTTATTTTATATTTTTATTACATCTTCTCTTTCTTTTTTTCACAGTTTTTAAACTTTTCAGTGGATAGTCGTTAGCGTTCTCTTCTCCTTTACCATCCTAATCTTTTGTGGCAATCACATTTATGCTCTAAATCACTCGTATGTGCCCACACAGAGTCATATAAATCACAAACACACATAAAGATGCGTTCAAATGTTTTATCCTGGAAAACAGAAGAAAAAACGCAAGAAGAGGAATGCGGTAAGTACCATAATGTTTATTCTGCAATTTGACAGTTGTAGTAAAGTTATTTTTAAAAGCATAGCATCTTCAGAAAAAATTTCTGAAAAAGGGACATCTTTTATAGACTTTTTGAATGTATTTTATTAAGCTGAAAGTTTTAAGTCAGGTAAAAGATCTTGATAAAAAGTTTTTCAGAACGCTACTTTGATTGTTAAGACGATATGTACCTGCCATTTGCGAAATCATGTATACAAAGTTGACACCTCTTTAAACGAGAGTAATGTGATGAAATTTAAAGAATTAAGTCTATCAGGCATGTTCTGCATTTCACATCCGATTGAAATTCAATTGAATTTTATGAAAATTCATGTGATTTCGTTTCAATTTCACTCGGAGGTGGAATGTAGAACATTCCAGTATTATTCAATTGCTTCTAAGCACAAAGCACAACTTCTCATAAATTCTATTGACTCCGAAAATCATTTTCGACTTCTTTTCTATCGATTAATCCTATTTAATTCTATTTTTCAAGTCGTCTTATAAAAATTTCTAAAAGTATTCGTTGCGAGGTATAAATCGCAATAATTGCTGACTTTACCTATTTTAAAGATGTATCACGAATTTTTTATGCGACTGACAATATAGAATGATGTTTATGAAGAAAATTGCAAAAAATAAAACAACAAAAATTTCGTCAAAGAAACCATTTAGTGACGCATTTTCAACCTCACAAAAGTATTCGCCTTCATATAAATTTCTTTAGTTATTTATAAGGCAAAGACAAGGTGAACTTTATTTTATTAATTGTTTTGTTTCCCTTACTATTAAAAACCATCTCCAACCGTCTCAATGTACTCAGTAAAGCCTGAGGTTTAGACCTCAGACCGCTAAAAAGAAGGTGAAATCTACGAACCTCTCAAACTGGAACTTGCATTCCAGTTCAAGAATTAATAATTAATGCTTTGCAGTGATATCAGAAACTGCTGGTTTTTGGCTAACCCGATTATGTCCCAACATATGTAACTCAAACAACACTCATACTGCTTAAGACTTAGTGGGGCACATACCCATGACTGTTTTCTTTAGATGCGAGGGTTTCAGTAATCATCATCGCTTATTAACAATATTTGCATAAATAAATCTCACTTCACACAGAAATCCTAAAATTTACATATTTGTCAACTTGACAATTTATTGTTGGTTTAAACGATTGCGTAAATGTCAATACATCTCGTTTAAGTTTTAAGTCGTCATTGACATCACAACACCGAAGCCGACAAAGGTCCAGCAATCGTTATTAGAGAAGAAGAGAAAGATTGTACATTGTCAAACAATCAATCGTCGCGTCGACTAAAAATGCAAATGGGGAACATACGAGTTTGGCAAAGTCACTTTCATGCACGCATGCGCCATACGTATCTACACAATTTTTGTTCTCAGACGCGCAGACACAAGCGAAGTCTAGGCAAGCAGCCGTGATTTTATGGGGGAAACAGCTCGAAGTGAAAATGCTAAGATGCATACATCTATTGGTTTTGTTTTAAGCACCTTCGTTCTCATCAGCAGCATCTTTGCCAACATTTGTGGTGCGTCGATGACGATCATGACAACCGACGACCGATAAATGTGAGGGTTTTCTTCATGCATGCCTCTATTCCACTACGGTTTGTTTGAACTTTGTGTTACTTTCTTGTTAGCGTTGGCGCACTTTAAAGCAGCCATTCAAACTCCTATGACCAAAAACCGCAATACAACAGAAATTGCTGCCAGCAGCCACTTAAAAGTTGGTTTATTTAAATAACGGTCTTTGAAACGTTGTAGAAAATTGAAATTGTTTTCTGGAAAAGTCAATTCAAAGCACTTGCATCGTATATCGTATTTTTACAAATAGATACCTTAGAAATATTTATTGTAGCCTCCAGATTAAGTGGCAAGTTGCTGCTGAGGCTACACGCAGTTGAAGTGCTATCACTTTACGTTGACCCCATCACTGAGAAACCGAAAAGAGATAAAAATTTAGTTCTATTGTTGTTGTCAGATAAAAAAATGCTGCTAATTAAAAAAAAAAGTCAGTTACAGGTTTCAATTGCTGATCCAGAAAGAACAGCATTTTTGACAAAAAGAAAGTGGGATATCAGATGTTCCCAGGGAAAACATCGCCTTGGTTCATAAATAGCTTGTCATAAATCACTTCTAAAATCAGTTGCTGTGGCATAACCTTAAGGAAAAAATTATACATTATATGCAGGCCCGGATTAAGAAATCTGCCGCCCTTAGGCTAGTCAGAAATTGCTGCCCCTCTTTACTACATAGTAAATATAAAAAAAAATTTCGTAATATCAAAAGTTTTTTTTTTAGGTAATTTATTGCACACAATCCCAGTATTTGCACTTTTTTTTACCCCTATGTAAATAAATTTAAAAAATTCCGAAAAAAAATTTCAAAGTTCCCAATATTTGCCGCCCCTAAAAACCGTGCCACCCTAGGCACTGGCCTAGTGTGCCTCTAAGATAAATCCGGGCCTGATTTTATGATATATCAGCACAAAATAAACGCCATATATTCTTCCTGTATGAGTCATACAGTATGACCGACCGTGTTCGTGGCATGTGAAAAATGTCCGGAGCCTCAATATAAACATGTATGTAATATATCCTTCAAGTACCAGATTCTCCCCGATAAAAAATATTCGATTTCTTAATTACGTAAGATCATACTCTGCCTATGGATATTGCGAAAAAAACATTTTCGCTCTGAGAAACTCGTGATACCAGACTTAACTGAAGAAGAATATCAATACAATACAGATTTACATAGCTAATGGATGGCCGTAATTATCGCAGATATTGCTTGGCAAGGTCATTTCATTCAGCGGGAAAAAATTTGAGAAATACCAGACAGCCCACTGTCAAACAGAATGCCGTAGCACCACGCCATTATTTTCAACATGATATCTAAAATACTTAATTTCGCCTCGCATATTTTCTCAAATAGATTAAGATTCCTAAGGGCTTGGATGTATATAATGACATTTATTTCGGATTTTTAAAAGGCACTGAACACTGAAATATAATAACTTATAAATACATACTTATGAAGAAATATTTTTTGGTAATTTCCATACGATTAACTGAAGCCCAATCCGTCCACTTCAACTAACAAGGTTTTGTTTTAAAAGTAAAATATGTATGAATTTAATTACAATAACTTTCGTAAAAAAAATTCTAATTTTTTTGAGATGTTCCATAAAAAATTATCTAATGATTTTTTTTTTTTTGCTGATCACACGAATTCCGATCCATATGCAGCTTAGAAAAAACAATATGTACTGCTGATAATTTAACCCATTGTATTCTACCTTGAAATGCAAATTTCACGCACCTGAAATTTGCTACGGCTAGGATGGGCATTGATGCATTTGTGAAACACAATAATGCCTGCGAGCATCATTCAGTGTCTGAGCAAAGCGCCATTGCTGTTTTTGGGTATCTGGAGATAATATATCAAAAAACTACTCCAAAAATGCCAATATCTGACCGACTGACAGAGTCTGTGAAATAGACAAGTCCTTGCATAGCCATAAGTCCGCAACAACAATAACAGCTAAAGTGTGCTATTCTTAATTATTTTTAGCAAGATTTTGGGGTTGCTGTGCAGAACGAGAGACTGCCGTATGATGCCGTTTACTAGTGGATGCAGATTGTGAAGAAAGCTGACCAAGAAATTACGAAACAATTTTTTTTGCACGTGAGAAAACGTAAATATAAACACAAAAGAAGAGCCATAAAAAAAATGGTTAAACTGCTAAAAGTTAAGTAAGACTCCAAATTATTAGTTTTTCTTCGACGGAATTTTGTGGCTCTTCAAGGCAGAGTTTGACTTACATATAATCGCGAAAATTAAACACACTTTTAAAAGTTTCTCTTACAGGATTAGGCCCCGCCTTATTTTTCTGATTAATAAAAATTAGTTGTTATTTATTAGTTTCAAATTAAGACTTTTCTTTAAGTTCTGTTCTGTTTTCGGTAGTAAAAACATGCAACCCTATGTAAACACATGTAAGATTTCTTCTACTAGGTAATTTGATTTAAAGAGATAAATAAAATAAAGAGAAATTCGCTTACACTTAACATCAGGTATTCATTGTTGAGTTAAGTTCTTCTAGTTTTTCTCACTTAAAAATGAGAACAATATATTTAACTCGAAAGCAGTGTTCCAAAGGATATTTTTTAGAATACTTGGAAATGGAACCAAAGAGGTTGCTTATTTCGGTGATTGAATATTTTGTAAGATCAAAACCATTACCAGTTACAATGAGATAAAAGCTATGCTTTGACGCATATAGTACATACATATGTATGTATCCGCTTATAAAAATCTTCGTATGAGAAATTATGTTGTAATCAAGGTGATAGATATAACCATAATCAAAATAATGCGTACATAAAAACTTTATTGGCAACTCAAGCTATAAATTCGAAATAGTTTTATATTCAGAGTCTGAAGTTTAGATGACCAACTGGTCAATAAAGAAGAAATATGTTTAAGCAGTACAGAATATATATTTTTAAGACAATTAAGTTTTTTACATATTTCCATTTTAAATGCGGTTTCCCTAACATTTTTATCAGCAAGCGAAACACGGTGTTTTTACTGATTTGATAATTTTTCTGAATTGTTGTTATGACTATTTTAATAATTTCTTCTTTTTTTACTGAGATAACATCCAATGTAAGTGTAAAAGTTAGATATAAAATATAAAAGAAAATAGTTAAAAAGAAATTTAAGCTCAAGCCAGAATAAAAAGCCACGACAACGTGCCAATAACATTTAAGTTATTAAATTGTAACTTTAAAATTGAAGTTAAAACAACAAAAAAAAACATAGATTTTTGGTGAGAAGTTTTTGAGCACTTCTCTAAAAAATCACTCAGAACGGAACAGTAGAGAGAAAGGTATGTCTTTTGCTTGAAACTGAAGTGCCTAAAATTGGAACGTTCTGGTACCTAAGTCAACGTTTACACAGAGAAACTCTAGACAAAAAGTTCCCTTGTTTGTTGGCAAGAAGGGAAAAACGTAAGGTTGGTGTACAGAATTTGTTGTACCCGCAAATTCTCTTTCGCTCTGTTCGTTCGCTGATATTATGCTTTGAATTTACGTTTGTTGTGGCGTGTTGACGAGTAATTGTTTTGACATATCAAGCACAAAGAAAATCAAATTCATAAAAGAGAATAGACAAGAATTTCTTTCACCGAATTTCCTTGTGTAAACGTTGACAAACGGAAAACAAGTTGGCCAACATTTCATTACCATTTTGTTCTCCTACAACTACAATTGTAGCGATGAAAAAAGCCGGTTTTCATAACTGATTTGGCAACGAAACAATTGAAAGAAATCGCAAAGGCATCATTTGAATTGAGCGCAAAACCGGATTCTTGTCGCACCCATATGCCAAACTGTTCCTATAGATAAAACAAGCAAATTGAGCATTTTACTAGCCATAACATTTCATAAACAAATTCAAAATAAAAAACAAGTCAAGCGCATCTACAAACTGCAACTGGAAATTTAACTTGAACTCTTGCAACGATGTACATAAATTTTCCACAACGTTGTGAGTGCAAAACAATCGAGAGAACAATTTTTGAGCAATGATGCACTCACGGCAAAAGAATCGCGTGTGAGAAAAACAAACACCACAACATTTCTTGTCATAGGCCTCACATCAACTCTAACAGTAACAACAACAATCACAAAAACGGCAAACAAATGGGGAGAGCGTAATAAAGACCCTATGATGTGGCTCGCTCTGCTGTCGTTCTGCTGCTTCTTTGATTCTGCTCGAATTCGTTGGAGCGCGCCGCTCTACGGGTTTTCATTTATTGCGGCAGCCTTCAGTGCAAGTTGAGCGCCTTCTGCCGTTCGAACCATGGAAAGAAGTGTTCGTGAGTCGCATAAAATTAACGCAAGTCGGTTTGAAACGACGTAACGCAATGCAGCGCAACAACACGACGGAAACGTAAACATAACGGCGGCGCTTTCAGTAGCAACAAATAAATATTCTTGAGTAAATAAAAAATTATTTTGTTTTTACAATCAAAAATTGTTACTGTGCGCGAAAATTTTTTAAGCATAAACTTCTGATTTCAAATTGAGTGCCTAAAATAGAGAAAAAAGAAAAGTAAGAATAAATTCAATGCATCCACAGTGTGCACAGTGCAAACCTTAAGTAAAATTTGTAATACATTTTGCAGATATAACAGAGCGCTATATTTTTATTTCAAACAAAAAAAAAAATAAAAATTTAAAGTCGAAATTTAATAGAAAACTATAATTAGATAACAAAACAAATCCTAAATAAAAATTGATGGATTTTTAATAGTTATATTTTTTAAACAAATAATTTAAAAATTTGACTTAGTCATTTTTTGGAAGACTTTGCTACGTAGTTATTCTTCTGTGCCGCCGAAAACTATGCAGCAATAATAGATACATGAAAATAGCGACTATCTCGCAATGTGCATCTTATGTTAAGTGTGATGTAAACTAAAAATAAATGTGACAAGTTATTTATGAAAATTGACGCTTAGAAATTCTACTAAGCTGATTCCTTAAAAAATTTATTAAATGCCTTAGAAATCCACTGAAAAATTAAAATATGTATGTATATGTGGTTGTTTTTCAAAAAGCGAGTGCACATCAATATTCAAGAGAAATTTTTATTCACTAAACGCAATACCAACAAATCATCCACTTGCTGTTTTGCCGCCAAAAAGTATGCTATAAAAATTAATACGAAAATCAGCTGACTCCAGTGAAAGAATCTTAAAGATTTTCGCCGGTTCAATATAAATGCACAAGCCCTAACAATAAAAGATACTAGGGATAAATGGTAGAGTTAAGTCTTTTTTATCTACGCTGCGCGCGCTCTCATCAACTCTCCAAACCTCCATACAGCTCTCTTTCGGAAAATATTAAGAATAAAATAAAAACAATAAATCTAAAAAAAATTTCAAAAAGTTCTGTTCTGTTCAGCTCCAGCGCCCGCCCTGTATATTTAATTTCTCCAAAAAAAATTAATTTTGTTATCCTTTTCTTGTTTCAACAATAATTTCCCTGTTTCTACATACACTGCGAGCGTGTATCCATATTTCTGTTTGTGTGCTTTATTGCGGAAACGGAAGTTGCTTCAATATTCTTTTCATTTCGTTTCGTTTTCGTTAAACACAGAGGGGGGGAAACAGGCGAATGATAAACCTACATACATCGCGGAAGCTTAAATGGGAAAAATGTTTTCCTGCCTGCTGATTTGTTGCTGTACAGTCTCATATTACCAACTGTAGTATTTGCGGAATTCTCAAGTGGCAACACCGGTAAGTGGATTCTTACATCCTTTTATGTTTTCCCCAGAACTTTTCTACCTTATTTTATATTTGTTTTGAGCTTTTTGCAAAATTAGCCGAGGGAATTAATATAGGATTTCCTTTTTATACTGTAAACATTTTGAATTTAAATTTGTAAATTAGTAATATGTATATTTGTAAATCAGCATTTTATGCAGGGTGGTCATTTAGAATGAATAGAATTTTATAGGTTATCTTTATGGTATTTGGGATAAAAATACACATGCAAATATGTACATATATAGAATGAATAATGAATAATAACAGTGCACTTCAAAATAAATCTATTGCAGCAAAGTTATAAGAAATTTCTTAAACGATGCATTTCGGCCGTTAAAAGCAAAAATGCCCTTCATATCGCTCAACAATCTTGCTCAAGGCATATAAGATTAAGTATCGCGAAGGCACCAAGTCCATTCAACCTCATGCATTTATTTTAGAGACAATAGTTTTTGAGTTATTTTGACATTTCGAACTTCTCATGACTGGAAAGGAATAAATACTTGACTGAATATCATGAATTCCCAGTAATTGAGCAATATATATATACTTTAAGCCATTCTATTGTAGATGGCGTTCCGACCACTTAAAAGCTTTTCTTAAGCAGATCTGTGAAATTTTTCCCGCATTTTAAGAAGAAAAATTCAAAAGGAAATATAAAGATTCCCATTACATATAAACTTCAAGTCCATTATTAATTATCATGAACAAATCCGAAAAATTAGAAATTTTTTAGACTCATCATAATGAGACATAATTTTTTCACTTCTAATTTCGTAAATCTCATGTCCTTTCACTGCCCTTTGAAGTTGGTACACTTTGAATCACCCGCTGCACCGCGCGCACTTGTCATACACATTCATACAATCTTCTTAGTGTCATTAAACCATGGCAACATGCCTACAAAATTTTTCAATTTTTTTTTTGCTTTTGCGTGAAATTATAATTTTAATCATATAATTTTTGTTTTTATTGCCAGTACTACGTTGTTCATGATTTTCTTTTCTGTTTTTCTTAGTAGTTTATTAGGTCTCGTGTCCATAGCAAAATGTATAGAATTACAATATTATTCGCAAATCATGTGGAGACTATGGTTTTTTATATGTACTTCATACCGTTGTTATAGAAGTTTGGCGGCTCATGTCGCGTTTACTAGTTCATCATTTTTTGTTTTGGTTTGTCCATGATTTTTTCCTTGTCATTATTATTGTCGTTCTTTTTTCAGAATATTTTTGGGGATATTATTACTTTACTTATTTGATACACGTTCGAAGAACTTTTTTATAATTTTTGTGTAATTCGTCTTATGAGCAACACGTTTTTTTGGAAAATTTATGCAGACATATTGAATTTTATTAGGTATTTTCTTTAAAAGGAGAATATAATAATAATAAAAGACTGATTCTTGCGAACCGATTTTATTGGAAATACTAAACAACTCGATGTTTTCCTTCAGCTAGTGCTTTGTTAGTTCAGCTGGTTTGTGTCTCTGATAAAATTGATCAAATTTAACTTTAGCTCTTATTCTGGTGGATGCCAATTATGGTCCTTGCTTTCGACCGATAGAGCTTATAAAAAAAATAACTGTCATACTTTTAGTCAAAAATTTTTTAGCCTTAAATAAATAAGAAATCTTTTAAGCAATGAAAATTTCGAATACGAGTAACCTACCGAAGAAAAAGGTCGAGGATAAGGAAAAGCTGAACCAAATAATTTTCTATGAAAGAAATACATATTAGATGTAGGGTGAAATGACTTTTTTGTTTTTAAACTTTTTAATACTTAAATCATTATTCACAATAAAATATGGGCCATACTTTTTTAATTTTTTTTTTTTTGGTAACATGTTTTATTATATTTTTTTTTTTTTGTTTGGCGATTTTTACTACAAATTTTAATCAAAAATATATCCACTTACGAATTTATTTAAAAAAATCGTGTTTTCTCGATACATCTATACATTCGGTCATCGCTACACACAACCATTAAAATCTCTTAGACTAATCATAATTTTCTTAAATCAAATTACCTATACTGCCCTCGGAAGCGAAAAAGGCCTATCTCAAAAAAATGCGTTTCGAGATAATTGATGTTTTGTTTATGTCAATTTGTTGAAATACATGTAAAATTGGGATAGAGGACATTTTCTTAGGAGATTTTTTATAGGTTTAAACTAAGATACTGGCATCCGGCTTAGGTCAATAGATGCATAATGTCTTAAGCTATCCGATGCCATAAGAATCACGAATATGATTTTTTTTGAGAAACGCCCATTTCGCTTCTGAGGTCAGTATATCTTTAATAAATACTTAATTAAAAATGTTTAATCGAATTTATTATTATAGCCAATTACATAGTACATACATGCTGTATAGCTAATTTTGTTTAATTCTTTGAAAATTAAAAGCTTTTACCAACAAATAATTAAGTTAAATGACGATATCATTTGTTATTTCTGCACGTAAAATCTTCAAAGAATTTGAACTTCAAAATTTATAAGCAAATTAATGAACTACAAAAATAAACTGAGGTACTTCATTAACAACTTGGCAGCAAAAGCAACAGTAACAGCGACAACAGCAACTATAGCAACAACAATAAATATAAAGGTGGCTTAAAATAAGTCATTAAGTTGTTAGCAGCATGGTTTCAAGTTCTCTATGCTGCTTCTTTACATTCAATTGTTAACAACACAAAAACAAATCGGCAGCAAATGTTTCTAGCAACAACAATTAAACAAAAGCTTTTAAAATAGAAATGAAAAATGAAGAGGAATAACAAAAACTTGAACGAAAATAAAATATCGCAAAAGTAAAACGAAAGGAGCAGCAGCAGCAACTAAAGATCTTAATTAAAATCTTGTGGCACTCGTCGTGCGGCCAACTTAAACCAAAAGAAACACCTTTTGGGAGTTGAATTAAATATAAAAAGTTGTGATTCCTCTTATTGTCGCATTGCTTTAGGTATAACTTTTGTTGTTATTGTGGTTGTTGCTGCAACAACAACTTAACTTGCCGCAACTGAGGTTGAGTAAGAAATCTTAAAAATTGTGGCAAAAAGAAGGGCTTCATCTTTTTTATTTGCTTCGTTTTGTTTCAATACAACCCACGCTCATTAGTGCTTTAAGCCAAGTTTGCGTTTGCCAAGTGTTGCAATGAATTAACGGTTTTCTGGTGCGGTCTGTATTTTGTTGTTCTTGCCTCAGCTTTTGCTTTATTGGTGATTATAGTAGCTTTTTCCACTGAAGTCGCTGCTGCTGCTTATCCAATGTTAATGAGTCTGCTTTTCTAATTGAGAGGGCGGAAAATTGAATTTTCATGAATGTCAACGACACGAGCGTACTCGTAATTTAATGGCTTGTCGTTGTGTTAATTAATTAATTCAAAATGTATGTTATACTTAGGCTCATTGAAACTATCTATACACGTATGAAATGGAAACTAACAAACACAAAATAAGGTCATGTTTTAGATTCTTCGCAGCACTGACTGTATATGAAGTTTTAAGTTCCTCAATTATTTATGATTGCAATATTTTGCTCTCAGGAAAAAAATAAATCCGAAACAATCGTTTTCCTTCAGATATTCATGATAGGGGTGTATATACTCACGTAGATACGATTATTAATTGAGTATACATAGAAGTTCATATACTAGTGTTTTATTCGTCTTTTTTGGCTTGAGATGAAAAAATGTATGTATATGTTGAAGCGTTAGGGCAATTCCAGTTTACATATACAAATGATGTATCTATGATTAATGTCACAGTACATATCCTAGTCTAAATAAGTCATAATTTTAACATAATTGTTTAAATAAATATTCCCAGGATACACACAATCAGACACAATATGTCAAGCATTCAAGCACTAATAAATGTTCCCTTAGTTGAATAAGTCACATTTAATTTAAATGATTTTTGCTGAGTAATTCATAATTGTATGCAACATAAAAACTGTCATGTAAAATTACTGCAACAATAGTAACTGCATTACAATTGAAAACAACAAATTGCCCTGTGAGAAAATGCATAGCTGAATGATTTCAGATTTTGAATGAACGAATTGCTTCATTTGTGATCCACCTCCATATAAACTTTTACATTTAATGTCATTGGAAAGTATCACAAGTTTGAGTCCTAGCTTTAAGCAAAGTCATTTTTAATTTCAAAGTTCGTAACCATATTCAAATAAACTAAAGTTTGAAAATTTTTTTGTTGTAAAAAGATGTTTACAATAAACATTCTTAGTAAAAAACATATTGATTAAAATCTCTTAATGAAAAAAATATTAAATAAATCGCGGGCCTCTAACGTTGTACATTTTCTGCTGCTTATCGGAATAGGAAAAATAATTGGCTTCAATTTTCTTAAGTTTTTCATTTCGTCATTTTTAAATCTGGAAAAAAAAGTTCCCCAAACTTTTTCTTTTGGAATGTGTAGATAGCTTTTGATAGATTTTCATACATACTACGAAGCAACAATAGTCTGTATATAATTTACCATTGCTTACATATGTTGTTTGAGAAATGTCAAATTTTTACGAGCAGTTCGCACATTCTGAACATAACAAATGTTAAGACATTTTTAATCCAAGCAGTAGATGTTTTTGTACCTAATTTTTTATTCGGATTTTATCTCAACATATTTCTGAATGTCTGGACTCTGGACTTGGGATTAAAAATCTGGACAATCCAAACGAATCCAGACCATCTTGCAACCCTAGAGCTAATGTCTAATGTAATGTAGGAGCTGTCAAATTTCATTAATTGCCGTATTCAAAAGGAATGCGATTGATGTTAAATGCATTTCCTTTTAATTGTTAGTGCTCATATTTCTAGTTGCTGTGATAACTTTGCACTGCATAGCATCAACAACAGCAAAAACAATGACTATGACACTAATGCGTTACGCATTTTAGATAATGAATTCAACAACATCTACATAAAGCATACATTTCATCCATACCATTGTTTAAGTTCTACAAATTGTCTGTGACACTTCCATGTCCTAGAAGATGTCCTACTTGAAGGAATATAGTTTTTTTTTGCTGTACTCGAACCTTCAAAAGGACAAAACTTGACAACACATCTGTACTTGAGTGACATTTTATTCAAAATACTTTACAATCGTTAACCTCATTTTTGCTCAGAAGCAAAAAGGGCGTGTCTCAAAAAAACGTTTTTCGAGATAATTGATATTTTATTTATCTCAATTTGCTGAAATACATGTAAAATTGAGATAAAGGAAATTCTCTTAGGTGATATTTTATAGGTTTGAACTAAGATACCTACATTTGGCTTAGGTCATTAGATCCTTAAGTTCTTAAGCTATCCGATGCCATAAGGATCAGGAATATGAATTTTTTTGAGATGCGCCCATTCGCTTCTGAAGGCAGAATAGAAAATGGGTTTTCTTAGTTCATGTTAAGAGATTTCCTTCTGGTTTTAAAATTTTTGATCTTAAAAAAATCTCAATTTATTGAAGGAAAGAACTAAGCTGTTTTATTTGTTTGCTCTCTCAAAAAGTGGAAAATCCTAATTCAGTTCAGCGTATATGTAGTCGTTTGTTCCCCTATTCAGTTTTGACACGTTGACGGACAATATGTATTGTATTATTTCACTCCGTCGAAATAATGCACTAATAAATTGTAGGCATATGCCGTTTTGTTGATCAAATCGCGTTAGAAAGCGAACATGATCCGACAAATTTATATCAAGCGTTAATTCGTTAGCATATGACAAAACGAAGTTACAAGGCAACACAATTATTACAAGTGTTTGAGCTTATCATCGTTTTATATGCGTTTTTTGTCGGCGCATCTCGTACTGCCATTATGAAGTTGAAATTTTGTGACAGAATTTCCCGCCGTGTCCTACTCCTACTCGTATTACAAGCCACCAGTGATGGTGGGATATACCGTTTTGCCCGTTAATGTAATAACAGCATGAAACTCAGTTACCATAAAAATTTTGAAAAATCGCGTTCTTTTTTAAACAGATTGCCCTCTATTTAAGCTGCAGGAGCGGATATTGATTGAACTGTCAAAATATTAATTATTTTCTTAAAAAACACATTTTTATATAAATTTGCAGCAGCTTTGATAGCAGATTTTATTCCACTAAGCCTCTCTTTCTACTCAATTTGTTATCCTTAAATGTAATCATTGATTTTTGCTACACGAAGGATTCTCCTGATTTCTGGTGCTTTTATGTTATACCCTCTACTTTATCCACCTAAAAAGTGGCATGTGCTGCTTTCGAGGTTTTCTTGTTAGAATGGGGCGGTTTCCTTCATTTTCTACTTTCCTTTACTCTGAGGGATTTTTTTTTGAGATTTTGTTTCTGAGAGTATTTAAAAAATAGGGAGGATATACAAGAAAATCAACACAACAGAAAACTGGTAAGCGGAAATGTTTACAAACAACAAAAAACACAATGTCAAGAACAACAACTGCGACATTGAAATAAAGGATTTGCAAAATGAAGCTTATAAGGGTTTTCAGTCTAGACAGCCAAGCAGACAAAGATTGTGTGCAGGTCGTTGCAATAACACATCGAAAGTTGCATCATTTATTTTGTTTACGATTTAAGAAAGAAAAAAAAATCTTTTAAAGTTGGCAATGACTTACGGTTTGAAAAATTCAAATGACTTTAAAAAAAGTAAATCCCTAGTTATAAATGGCCCTAACTCATAAAATCAAGCCTCTGACAAAATACACAGAACAGAACGTCTCGAGTCTGAATATACAAATAAACATAGGTAAAAGTTTTATATATTTTTTTTGTGAAAATATTATTTTTTGATTTATGTGTCAAATTTAGTTCCTACTAATCTGCAGCAAAAAAAATAAATTTTAACGGCCCAAAAAATGTTGATGTCATAAAGGTGGCTAGAAATTAACTGCATATCCACTGTGAAATTAGAAAAACAATCCAGTTTTTAATAACTTAAACCCAACAAATTGTCTTTAAAATATTCAAATTCAAATGAAGCAATCAAATCAAGCACTTTTTCAAATTTGACTGGCTAACGTTACATGATGTGCTGCGCATAAATCAATATCGTACAATCAAGAAACTGCGGAAAAAACAATGATCAAATTTTTTGAATATATCAGTCCTGTCTCTTATAAATTATGAAAATGTCGCCGAAACAGGCTTTTATAATATTTTTGATTATCTGTGCGGCTTTGAAGTTAAGTATTTTTTTTTCTTTAAAAAGTACCCGCTTTCAATGAAAACGTGTTGACAACACTGCCGCGCTTTATTTATGTCCCCCACGCTTGACATCAAACAAGAACCCAAGCAAACGACACTTTAATTTTGCACCATTGATATGAAAAAGTGATAATAAGAAATAAAAGAATATCAAATTAACATGTTTGATTAATTAAGAGATTGTATAGATACAGCTTAAAGCCGTTTCTGTGTGATTTTATTTTATTTGTAAGTTCCTTATGTTTCATATTTCTTAATTTACAAGAATTCAACCGGAAGCCGCATCCATTTACCATTCTTTTGTTTTTTCTTTCGTAAAGTGTTCTAGATAATTTTTTGGGCATTGTTTCAACAATTTAATTTATTTTGTGGAAAAATTTAATGTCTCTGTTATTAATAATTTCGTTAATTTGTTGCCTTCAACTGCATTTCTTAGTTTTTTCTTTTATGGTATGGGGTTTTAATGTTTGGTTCGTTTTGTTTTTAATTACTAATTTGTTTAAATGGGTGAACTTTTTTCGTTATTTTAAGATATGTATATCATTATCGCTGTTAATTTTACAATATCTGACCATATTTATGGATTTTTTTTTTATTTTTGGATTGACGTTACAAAATAGTCCTAAGCACAAAAGGAATATGTAGCTCAGAATTTTTTTTTAAAAGAGCTTAAATTTGTTTTGAATGACGATCTTTTCCCTTATCACCAGAATCAATGGCTCCCAGGCTTCGGGTTTCGCAATTTTAGGGAAAAATGTATGGGTTTCAGGTCAACCTGATCACTCTCTCTCTCTCTCTGTCTGTTAAAAGTTGAGCGGAACATAACATAATAGAACGTGGCTCAAATAATTCGTATTACAGAGAAAAATATAAAAATAAATTCTTGTACTTTAGCAAAAACATTGTAGATATTTATATAATTATTATGGAATTAGAAATGTTGGCTACGGAAGGACTACTAAATCACTGAAAACATTTTTATGAAAATCAATTTTTTTTTATCATACCCAATAGCAGACCCTAAAGTCTCCGTATTATATATGACGAAACAAGTGAATGACTGTTAGAAACTTTAAGTTAAAGTCTTGCTTCGACCTTAGTATTCGTTTGAACTTAAATAACATAGGTTAAAAATAATTAGTTTCAATTCCGGCTTAGACTTTAAATATGTAGGTAAACGAAAATCAGTCACTCGCTTGTTTTGTCTTACTTACTAAAATTAATATATACGATACAACCAATCCAATAAAATTTGGTGACCCTTTTCTTTCAATGACAATTGATCAAGAATTTCAAAAAAAAAATTTAATGAAAAATATATGACGTACTATAAAGAGTGCAATTTTGTTGTGTTAGCATGGTTCTATTAATCATTTTGAGCAACAAAAAATACATCAACAACCAACCAACGCAACAGCGTTCAACATAAGTCAATGTTTTGCAATAAACTTGCAACTTTCGCGTTAGTGTCAGCGGTGCACGTCTTGCAGCTAATCGCGCGCGTTAATAAACAAAAACAAATTTCATAAAAAACAAAAAACTTCAAGACAACACTGCACTGCAGAGGCAAACAGATGGACAAACCAAAAGAGAGATAGACGGACGAGCAGACGAACAAAATCCGCCGTAAGTGCAGTTGTGGTCATCATAAAAACAGAAAATGCATTATGATTGGCATGGCAGTAACAGCAGCAACAACAACAACAACAATTGCAAATTATTGAAAACTTTTTTTCTTCCTATTTTTCAAATGTTAAAACCCGTTGTTTTAGCAATAGAACATTTTTTTGTTGTTGTTGTTATTGCTGCAACAACAACAGCAACTTATGTATCACTATTTGATGACAAGCTACATGCGAGAATTTGATGAGTGTTATTTGTTGTTGTTTGTTGTCAGTGCCATCGTTGTCGTCGTCTTCGCTGTTATGGCTGAATTGAGGAAACCTTTCATGGAGTAGCCAGCAGAAGCAGTAGCAGACAGACAGGCAAAAGCCGTAATAACAACAACCATGAAAATATGACAACCTAGCAGCTGTTGGCAATGCGAGAAAGCTATGAAGCAAAGAAGTCAACAGCAAAAACGACTGCGACAGCTACAGCCGGAGTTTGATGTTTAAGGTCATGTTGTTGTTGATTTGCTGTTGCAACATTTCGCAGTGCTGCTCACAGCATCGATGCATTGGTGTTGCAATTTTTTTCTGTTGTCGTGAAAGCTAGAATTCGGCTTTTTTGTAATGTTGTCATTGATTTTGTAATCCCTGAGGTTCTTGTCACTATGATTTTAATATGAAATCACAGGTGGCATACAACATTGAACTTTTTGTATCGCTAAAATACAACACTGAAAATGTTGAAAAAATGTTAGTTTAAACATAATAGAATTTTTGAAAGAAAATTCGGGTCAAGCAGTGAAAAAAACTTCATTTTATTTGGTGACCTGGATGACATTAGATATGTTTGATTTAGCTTTAGGAAAAAAATTATCTATTTAATTTTGAAATTCAAATTATTTCATATCTAGTTTTAAGGGAGGGGGTGGGGGGTCTTAATTCAGCGCTGCCTTGAAGTTTCTTTCTCCCACTAAACTCTTTTTTCTGCGACATCTTCTCCACGAATATTAAACTGAATACTCTCCTGATAAATATAATATTTCTGGGAACTTACTTTTTTCACATTGCGCACTGACTATTTCAATAAGAAATAATCTTAAACTTCAAGGGATGCCAGTTTTTCAATTCCACTAAGGTTTTTAATTACATCACCATACCTGGGTGATTATCCCTTAAAAGCACAAGTCTGTTTTTGCCACACTGCAGCAGTAACAACTAAGTAAAAGAAAAGTATCTAAAGATCGATAAAAAATGTAAACTGGATCAGAACATGCGACATACGTGCACTTATGTCAAACACTCCTTTTTAGTGTTGTCTGCTTTTTTTGCAGATCAGAGAGACTTTTAATGGAATTTCAACTGCTTGATTATAAATTCGCATTATAAAAAGCGCTGATTCCATAAATCAGAATAAATTATTTTAAATTTTTGCTTAACATCAAAATTACTACTTGATGACGAAATTTTAATTTGAGTCAAAGTTTAAAGGCAATGTTTAACTAAACTTTCTTCCTCCGAGTGAAAAATCTACACTGTTCAACGCATACTAATTTACTACTCCAATATTTTACTCAAAGTTATGCAATTCTTTTAACAATTGCTCCTTTTCTTAACCAATTGCATTGTGCACTAATTGCTAACAAACAAAGTGGTAATAATTTTCATACTTTATATTTTCCACTATGCCTACTACTTTTAAGTGAGTTATCTACTACCGATTTTCTATAGCACTTTGCTTTCAACAACATTTAGCTGTTGCCTGGTTTTGCCAGAGTGAAATCGCAGTTTGTTTCTAATTTTTTTCCTACTCTAAGTCAGTGATGGCATTTTCGGTACATTTGTACTTTTTTCGGTACATTTTCGTCCTGAAAAATCGTTGTCAGTACATTCGACAAGTTTTCAGTACATTTTCGGTACGTTTTTTCGTTTTTTAGTAAATGGAAATAACCGCAATGAATATATTGATAGTAATTACCTGTTATATTAATTACGTTTATTTTTGTTTTTTTTTAGTTAATGAAAAAAATCACGCAATGTGTACATTTTGTAATTAATTTAATGTGAAATATAACTTATTTTGTTAGGGTTTTTGAGATGGCAAAAGTGAGGACTTTTTTTTTGTTAGTAAATTTTTGAATAATTTCGCACATTTAAGGAAAATTGGGTGTTCCAGACCAAAAAGTACATTCGGGCTCTAAAAGTACATTTGAAGTCCCCATTCAGTACATTTTCACAAAACCCAAATGCCATCACTGCTCTACGTTATTTTTTATGCTAACTTTTTTTCTGTTTCTACGAATGTTGTTGTTGCACCTATGTACTTGCTTGTTTTTTTTTGTTAGTTATGCTGCTTCTTGACTTGATTTTTAACTCGCTGCTGGCAAAACAGCTAATAATTCTTCATGTTGGAGAGTTTTTTTTTTACTCCAGTATTTACTACTTTTTTTAAGTTTGTTAAGTTTCTTTTACCTTTTTTTGTTTTGTTAATCCTTTGACTTTTTTTTCGCAGTTCATTATTATTAGTTTTTTTGTTGTTATTGTTTGTACTTGTTGTTGTTGCATCTGCAATTATTATGCATTCTTTCTGTTGTTTTTGTTTGATTTCATTTGTTGTTGTTATTTACTTCAGCGTTCCTGTTTCAGTGGGTATTTTGCAGCAGTAGAGTTGTTATTGCTGTTATTGCTGCTACATCAAGTGCTAAGTTTGTAGTTTAGTACAAATATGTTTTGTTGTTTTTTCTGCATTTGCTGTTGTATGTAATTTTAGTTTCTTGCTGTTGGCATTTATTTTTGTTTCTGTTGTTTTGCAGTGTATTTCACTACTTTTTTGCAACACTACCGCACCTGATATTTCTATGCATTTGCTTTTTTAGTGCTGGTTCATATTTTATTTCTCTTTTTTTTGTGCCAATTTTTAAAAGTAAACGTAAATGCAACACTTACCTTAAGCGAGTTTTTTCAAAGGTTATTTTATGATGTTACATATTTTATTTTTTGGAAAAAATAAAAAAATTAGCAATGCTACAAAATACTGCAGTGAATTTCACCTAAGAGTGTATAATTTTGGGTAGCGGTCAAAACTTTGGATCGGTTACACAATGCTCAGTAAAACATTAGATGGATCTTCAACGGCCAGTTTGAAATAAAGTCACGTAAGAAACTTTTTCGCTGGAAGTTAGATTTTAACTGAACTCTGTGAAATTGGTCCTTAGAATATAAAATTCATTTCTACAATAAATTCAGCAAACTTTTTTGGCAAAAACAGTTTTTATTTGTTAGGGAGAAGAAAGGCGACAGTCCCAATCATAGCAGTAAAAGCTTGCAGTTCCATTCAGAATGGAAGAACTTGCAGATAAAACTGTTGTCTACTGTTGCTTCACAACTTTGCGATAAGCTTCAATTCATACAACGCTAATTCAACATTGTACGTTACGCAACATTGTACCTTCTGAACGCTACTATTGTTTTACCTCGATTCAATATAACACAATTTCTATTTCCACGAATGAAAAGTCGAATTCATGGCAGGACTTATTACGACAAGAGAAACGTTATTAAAAAGATGCTACAGTTTGGAATTGAACACATTTGCCTGCGAAAGCCAAAATCTTATCCCTAAAATCATTGATTGGCGTGTTTCAATGCTGGTTCAAGGTTTATATTATGTAGAGCGAAAAAATAAATTAATCATAAATGCAAAAAATGAATATAACGGATTATGCCTCAACACACGTACTCTGTCTTGAAGTTAATTTTATGCTATATAGTCGTGTCTGGATATAGTGAACACCCCATATAGTGACCGCCTTGATAATAGTGAACGCACAATTTTTTACTTTTACGCGAAAAAGCGGTCCAAAATTCAATTTCTGAACACTAGAAGCAAACATCTGTTCGGGAATTCTTTCAATAAACATATGTACATTTCTATTTTCCTACAAATTTATTCTAATTAACACATTTACATATACAAATGTGTATTTTGAGCAAATAAAACGAGTTTTTAATTTAATTTCTGAAATTAAAAATTGCATTATCTAATTAGGGATGCAACCGATACCGATACGATTACCGATATATCGGTATAATCCGATGTATCGATATCGGCGATATTTATTTGCCGATTTTTCTTCATCTTCAATAGTCCATAAAATATAGCAAATAAAGTGTTTGTTTCACTGAAAATACATATGAAAACCCTATTCCAACGAAGGGTTAATACTTCTATTTAATCAAAAATGCTATCTAACAAGACTCAATGAGAATACTGCCTACAACTTCAGACTAAAATAATAAAATCAAAACAAACTCAAAGAAAAACAACACAGACAACACTAGACAAGTGCGAGCCGCGCAGTGCTGCCAAGCCACTCCAAAATAAAAACATTCACATTGCAGCACCACCAATAACTCTAGCAATTCCTATCACAACAACTCCAGAGTGCAGAGTGTGCAAAGTGCGCTTGCATGCATCATTTCTTGCAAGCAGCCTAAAAACAGCAGTAACATACGCAAAAAGTTTTTCTAATGTTGCAGTTGTTGTTGCTGTTGCCATTACTGCTCCCTCCGCCCGAGAACTTTTGCCAAGATACTTTTGCAGAAAATGCTGAAAAAAGAAACAGAATATTTAATAAATAGAAGTATGAATAAATACAGTAAAAACAAAAGCAAATGTATGCATGTTATAGGGGGTGGCAACATAAAAATAATACGTTGTTGTGGGAGCAGCAGCATCAGCAGAAACACAACCATCTAAGTGCAATGATGGATGGCACAACAACGAGAATTTCCAGCTCTTGCCTTGCAGGGAATTAAGCACATCACAGTACAGAGAAGTTTATAGAAATGTTTTCTGCACTCCGGCTACTTTTTAAAAGTACAGAACTCTTTTTCACTGTCTGCAGTTAGGTGTACACAACTGTAGAAGCAAAATAAAGAAGGTATATGAGAAATTAAATTGAATATGAAAAAAACCGCAATAGTGTAAGTAGGTTCTAGCTAAAGTAACCAACTCATTAGGGGGAAAAATCAGTACAAATACTGATTTTCATCGAAAAACTTCAGTATATTTTTTTGATATATATACTGATTTTTTTCCCTTGGAAAATCCGTACACAATAAACGTAATAAACAAGGCATTTTGCGAATAAAAATCAATTTATTTTATTTATTTTTATTAAAAAAAAAAATAAAATGAAACTATTAGGTGTGTTCCATTACCTGAAAATACGTACAAGTTTTTGATAATTTGTGATATTTTTTACTATTTCTTGTTCCTGTACAAAAAAAAGTTTCAGAAGAGAGAGAAAATAAAAACTCCAGTCCCTACCAAATGTTGCTATTTTCTGTTACACAAATTTCGTGTAGTAAAAATGTTCAAACTTTGACAGTAAATGTGAAATTTTTGCAATCAACAAAATTAATTATAAAAAAAATATTGATATCAAATATGAAATAAAGTTTAATTTAAAAATTGAAGTTAAAATTTGAAAAATTTAAAATTTTTTTTTGTCGTTTTCTACAAAAGTTGCAACTTTTTTACTAAAACGTATTTCTGTACTTTTGGGAATTCTTCACGCTCTGAGAGAATTGTTTTGGTTATTCTCACAAATTATAAAATTTGCGAGTTTCTGTTGCAAAAGTTACGGAACCGACCTATTACATATTCATTTTCTGTTTTTCGACTTTGTTTTCAACTGACATTGCTCTAAGGCGTGGCGGGTGAAAATTATATTTTTCTACGCTTGAAACTTTGCGCAACAGATCTGGGTGTATTTTAAGAAATTCGGAAAGTTCTTATAAGATTCGAGATTACATTTCGTGAAGAGAACATTTTTTAAAGTCGTCAGGTATAAATTATTATTCTCCTCAGTCCAAACTTTTCCTATGTTCGCGAAAAGTCGCTCATTGTATGTATTCGATTTGCTCGATTTGAATAGAGAAAGAGGCAACATTTGCCAGTGCATCAACCATGTTAGTTGAATCATGTGCGCTACGAGTCGGTATTGCGAAGCCAAGTGCACTAGACATTTGCGACGTCGGAAAAAATTGTATAAAATTAGAGAATTGGTGTTGCTTATAGTTCTTTCTTTATCCGCTTACGTCACTTGTGTTATTTGCTCATTTATATTTGAGCAAAAACATGGTAATTTGCACGATTTTGTCGGTTAATTATTTGAAAACAAAAATTGAGTATAAAAATCCGTATTCCGTACAAAAATTTTATTCAATACAAGGCCTCAAAAATCAGTATGATTCTGAAAAAATCAGTACAGTTGGCTGTATTGGTTCTAGCTAAGACAACCCATAGAATTGACAGACAAAAGCACAGACTGTTAGTGAAACAAATGTATATGACAGACAGGCTCATACCGCATTTCCTTCTTTTTCTATTTATAACACCGTCCTTATAATCTAGTGATGAATAGAATTGGCGACAAAATTAGAGTTCTTATACTGCAATCATTATAACCACATTTTTATGTTGTATGTTGCAAGTGCTTCAGTATTTTTTTTTTTTTTTTTTTGTTTTAATATTATTACATTTTTTTTCGAAATTCCTTGCTCTGGTTTAGTTTTTGCTTGCAACAAAAACATGCAACAGAAATAGTTGCTACTCCATAAAAGGATAAAAGAGAAAAGAAAAAGCACAGGTGCATTAAAAACTTATCTGGTAGTTTAAAATAAAGTAAATGATGATATTGACAAGGGCATAACTTTGTTATATCGTTTCCTAAAACTACCTATTATTTCCTTGGCAAAATCGTCATAATGAGTTTGGTAGGACTAACAATCTTTTTTGTTTGGAAAACATTTTCAGAGCTGACATGTACTTTCAATTTTTTTACAGTAGTCAAACTGAAAATTTTTTCAGTGGTTTCGAGTATTCGAATTAAAAGAAAACCCCAAATAATTGCTTGATTCAGCTAAATGGGATAGAGGTTATATGTCAGATCTCTTTTTTGCATCCTCACTAAGCACTGAGCCTCTATCTGTTTCACGTCCTCTTAAATTTTTCACATTATCAGCATATGTATGAAAATGTCTATGCGCAAAAGTAATCCAAGTGCCACATAAAACTTTGAAATTACCGCTTTGCAGGCTATGTAATTTTATCCGTCAGGAAAGGTGTTGCAAGAGGCTTTCGCAATGGATATATGTTATGCTGAAACTAAAATGTTGCAATTTCATGAAAATTAACAAAAATTCAACTACAGCTGAAAAGCAAAATTTCGATTTCACAGGGAAAACAACAATGAAGATCATTGTCAGCAGCCACAACGACTATATAGTTATGGGCAGCAGCGGTAACAAAAGTTGCATGCTGCTTACCATTGCGCAGCAGGGTGGTCAAAAATTACAAAAACAGAGGAAAAGAAAACAAAAGATCTGCCAATAAAGCAGAAGATCTATAAACGCGAATTCATTTTGTAACCAGCTACTTGCCTTAGTTGTTGACTTAATTTTTTTGCTTTGCTGCAGTTTTGAACCGATATTTTATAATTGCACGTTGGAGGAGCTAATAACGATCAAGGTCAGGGTTATGCGAAAGTGATCGCAAAATTATGAGATAGTATTGATGAAGAGTTATTGTGGCAGACGATGCCTGTATTCAAAAGTATGCCAAGTAAAAATCTATGATTAAGTTGTAGTTAATGAAGACTATGCAAAAATTATCGTAATTTTCTTGAAACTCACATTACTGAAATGACATTAACTTCTTGTAGGAATTACATAAAATTTTAAAATGACTACAAACAGAAGATATTCATTTTGCCTATTTTTCGCAGGATAATTTGCACGGTTAGGAACTTTGGATTAAATTTGAATACTTTTGGGCTTACATGACACCAGAATTGTATTAAAATTTAATACTACCTAAGTATTAAAGTTCATTTTTAACACAATTTGTATTATAATTTAATACTCGTTTGTATTAAAATTTAAAAAAAATAATTTCATTTCGAATGGGATTCGAACCCATTTATTTATTGGTTGGCTAAAAGTTTATTTATATTGACAACAACGTAAAATGAAGGTTCAATATTGAAGTATTAAAATATAATACAGGATCGTTTAAAAATCAAACATAATACTTATGTATAAAAATTTAATACAAAATTTATTACAATATTTTGAAATCCATTCAAAATATTAAATGTAATCAAAATTGAATTAAAAATCCTAGTAATATTTCGCTTGTATTAAAATTTATTCCAAGATTTCTAACCGTGGCAATAAATAATTTCATATAGCAAAATAATAACTACAGTGTCGTGAATGTCTTTTAGTCGTATATAATTCTCGTTTCAGGAACGTAACCCTCTAAATTACATGAAGTTCTCACTTCGCTTTACGCGTATTCGCTAAGCGCGACACTTTACATTCCCCTAACCCCCGCGCAAAGCGAGGGACAAGTGTATAACTAGCCTTAGCCCATTTTTTCTTTTTGTTTATCTCTTTTTTATTTTAAAATCAAATTTTTTTAAGATTTCATTGCAATATCTTTTCTTTGCTAAAGCATGACTCAAGAAAATCTAATCAATATGAAAAAACTTAGCGGAAAAACAGAAAATTAAAGAAATACTTTGTGGAACACGATTTTATTTGAGCGGAGAAGGTTGTTTTTCTTCTCTTGAATTAATAAAAATGTAATTCAGAGTTTTGTAAATTTGATTCAGATTTACGTGGAATTGACTTTTTCAGTCTTTAAATGTATTTTCACTTTGTTTTGCATAATTTATTTGCATAAACAACAAACTGAAGCAACACAATACTTTCGAGAGAAAATAAACAAAAAATTCCCTTTCCCTCATTTCCGTCGGCGCTTAAAATGCCAAAAAATATGCTCTTTCTATGCAAATTAAATGGGAAAATTTTGTTAATTTGACGCTGGCTAAGCAGCAGAGAAAAAAGTAACCGCAGAATAATCATAGAAACAAAACAACAACGAACGAAGAAAAAACTCTTTTTAACCTTCTCAAAAAAGTAAACTCACATTTTCGAGTCGCATTTCCATTTTGAGAAAATAAATAATCGACTTACACTGAAACACTTTTAGCGCGCTCAGCTTTAACTAACATAAGTTAAGTAAAAACTTTACTTAAAATATGACATTTATAAAAAGAAGCAAAGTAAAAACATTTTTTTTGTTGTTTTGTTTACTTAATTGTGGCGGTATGTTTTGTGTTTTAAACCACGCCCAATACGATTAACGATATGACATTTCATGTGACGATGCTTTTGATTTTGGGATAAATCGTTTCTGTTGTTCTTGTGGCCATAAACAATAATAAAACTGTCAAAACAATGTGCAATTTTTGTTTGTAATAATGGGATTTACTTTTTTATTTGTGGAAATATTTTAAGTAATAGCATTAGTTTGATGGAAGCTTTTCAAGGGGACACTCAATACATTACTGCATAGCAAAATATAAAAAAAATATATTCATATATTTCAACTTAATTTGATCTCTAAATATTTAGCTCTGTTGGGCTAGAGAGGATGAATTGAGGGTAGTATTGCTTCTAAAAATTATTACTTTGAAAAGTGAACAAGTTTGGAAATGAGCGTCAGGAGTAAACTTAAGGGGTAATGACCGCGTTCTCTGACAACTTAAATGAGTAAATGATGGAAAGTATAAAAGAAACACGGCAAAATTTTTTCAGCCCAAAACTTAGGTCTATTTTTCTTCCGTATCAAGTTTTAATAGAAAAAGAACAATACGAAAAAATTATTTGGCTGTTTTGCCAAAAAAAAAAAAATCTTTTCTCTAATCTTAACACAATTCCTGCAGCTCACATTCAGAGCAGAGATATGTAAAATTGTTATTTCTTAAATGACACAGTTATCCCATTGCAGTTCACAAAACAAGACATACAGAAAAAACATTCGATGAAAACATTTCCATAGCTCGATTAAATTTTTTTCGAAGCGTTAGTAGATTTGATATTTGGGGTAAAGTTTGCCAAGCGTACCAGGTTAAAATTATTTGTTCTCCGATCTTGTTCAAATTTTGATTATTCGTGGTTCTAGTAGGTATCGATTAAATTCCGGTAGGATTAGTTTTTAAAATACAGAGGTGTAAAATTGGTAATTTTCGTAATTTTTTATCTTTTTTTGAAAATTCAGAATTTGGATTTCATTTGTAAATTAAGAATTGTAATGAATGATTCTAATAGACTTTTTCATGATCTTTATTAAAAAAAATACTTTGTTGCTTAAAAATAATTGTTTTTAGTAAAATTTTGCAATTTAAAAATGTTTTTGCTTTTTTTGAAAAAACACATATTTTAATATTTTTTTAATTAGGCTTACATGAATGTTTGATTTATTAGCTTTCAGAATATCAAGAATTAAAAATGGGTTTTGCGAGTTTTTGAACGTTGAAAGTGCGCGCGCGTCTCGTTCTGCCCAGATATTGCACTGTTGTACCCGCTAAAAATTTGCCAAACATTTTTAAATTAAAAATTCAATTTCAATATTTTCCACAACAAGCATGAACTTGCAGCGTAAGTAGTTAAGACCTTGTAAAATATAAATTTATTTATTTGTTGAACTTTTATCTCTTTGATATCGAACGTAATCTAAACTATTCCAAAAACAAACTGTATTTTGTACACTTGACCAATGTGTGTTCCTAATCACCACACAAGAGGTATCGCGTTGCCAACAGCATGTTTTCATAAATTAACAATTACACTAAATTGATAGAAATGCAATAATTGTAACATAATATCTCAACAGCTGGCTACATTGACCAGCAGCAATATGCTGCTGCTGCCGTTGCTACTACGCGCATTTACTACCAAACTACTGATCCGCTGAAACAGCAGTAAACCGTTTGAAAGTGTAGGTCTAGGTCACCATTTGAAACTGGAGCCGCGTGCACTTAATGCCACAGTAAAACGCTTGGAAAAATAAAAAGAAAACACAAGAAAATGAAGAAAAAGCACAAAAATGTATTTGATATCTTGCAAATATTTACAGCCAGCGCTGCGGCATTGCAACAATTCGTAGTTGCTGGTTGTGTGTATGTTTTTATTGCAGGCAAGATTTAGTCTAACAGATTATGTTGGCAGCCAGAAAATGCGTTTACGTCGGCGCGCACGCGCTCAAAAGTGATTAAAGAAATTGTTGCTACTTTTTCTTTGCAATCGACATCAATTCAGTTAAAATGTTGCTAGAGATGTGGGTTGGCGGCACAACAGCAACAGCAGCAACATATTAGGAAACAACGCATGCAATTAATGCCAAATATTTGGAAAGTCAATGACGTTTGTTTTTACTGTTTCTGTACAAACAGTTCGCTTAAGTTTAGCAACCGCATCGAATTTCATTTGAATTTCTACACTTTAGAAAGAACATTTGGTTAAGATAGACAGCGCCGTCTCTAGGTGTGTGCGGGCCCCTAGGCTGAACATATGGTGCGCCCCCCCCCCCCCTGGGGAAATTTATTAAATACCTAGCAAAAAAAAGGTTTAATGCGAATTCTTATCTACTACTTTTACTATAACTTGTGTGCTCTTTCGGATGGGCTAGGTCTCGTTACTTAAAATTTTTTTTAAAATATTTGAAAACACCAAATACCTGAACAAAAAGGTTCTACCAGAATTCTGGCCTAGTTTTTTATTTTAAATAAAAAACCGCTTCAAATTGTTAAAGGGCAAAGAAATGTCAAATATCAAAATGCATTGCAGAAAAACGGTAAATTTTTTTTGATAATTCTTTCAGAATTTTATCTTTCTTTACTAGGTACTCAACCAGAACGTACAATTTTTCCCTTTTGCACCAAAGGCTTTATTTCTCCTTTGAATAATTTCAAGAAAAAAATTATTGAGCTCCTTATGTGTTAAACAGAATTGGGACCGGGTCGAGAAAGCGGCAACTGAAATCCGCTGTCAAAAAAAATTAGAATTAAATCTAAACAGACGGATACCCGTCGGCAGGTTACCAGTCATACGCCGCAATCATAAGATCCAGTATGCTATAATTTTACGACAGCGAGTTGTCGTTGTCGCTTTCGCGACCCCGTCCCAATTCTGTTCTATACATTATCGGCGTTCAATGGACGGGACCGAACTACGGAATGAAATGTAGCTGCGCAAGGTACTCTGGCCAGCACACTTATTTTTCCCGCTACTACAACTCAACTGTCCCCCGCTATATTTTGGTTGATTAATTTTCCATACAAAAGGTGATTGTTCCTTCTTTTGTGCAGAGTGGGGGAAAGACAAAAACTACAAGTAGTTTTGGCCACAGTTGACAACTCTTACTACTGTCATGATCACATTTTCTTCATTGTTCCTCAGTTAGTTGAAGGCCACTTGCATAAGTTTTTGGCGCTGAGTTCCATCTGCCACCAGCAGCGACCAACCACAGCATTGTCTACCAAAATTAGATATCTTTCTCAAAGTCGTTAAGTGAAAAATTATTAGCAGTGCACTTGCAGTGTACAAAAACTTTGTTTTATCAAAGATCGGATTTGTTTCTTCATTTCTTCTTCTCTTTTGGGCATGACAGTTGGTATTTCTTGATCATTGACAACTGGTTGACCAAACTCAGCAACTCTGTCAAATTTGAAAGTGGATTAGAAAACGGCCTGTGTAGAATCTGAGTCCATCTTCATTGTAGTAAAACGCTGAAAATGCGAAATAGTTGGAATTTTAATGCAACGCTAAATTGGCAACAGTGGATAAATCAATTGAACTTTGTTGCAAAATTAAGTAGAGTTAAGTGTGTTTGCACAGCATCAAGTACTTGATCCTCAATACGCTCTTACATAAGTAGGTATTAAATGTGCAGATCAGTAAGCATTAGCTTGTAAAACTAAATTTCAGTCACAATTTCGAGGAGTTTGCAGTTTGTGAATATTTTTCTTTTCTTTTTTAATCAATCTAAGACCCAGTAACCTCTGTATAGTATTACGTATGTGCAACAACATGCAACCTTAATGCGATCAACACAAATGGATAACAGTTAGAGCAGCAACAGCAATCATTGATTGCCATATAAATTGAATGTTGTCAAAATGTCAAATTAAAAAAGGCGATGGGCCAGAAATAAAAAACTAAAGTGCACAACAAGGCAAAGTTAACTCATTACGGCTTTACAAAATTGACAACAAGAGAAAAAGTTTTACCGGCATATGAAAATTGTTGACGAAACGCTGTTGGCTTGGTGTTGTGAATGTTGTCAATGTTGCCACCTGGAGAGATGGCACACATAACAGATTGCAGTTGTTATGTTTATTGTTGCTTTTATCGCTGCTGATGTTTGACGTGTGTTTAAATGGCTTGTTGACAACGTGTTGACGCGCGTAATTTTCACGTTCGAGTACCTCAGCTTTTTTTCTTCAAGCTAAACTGGGTATGTACATGTGTACATATGTTGGGCAAAGAGGTTGACATTTTTTATTCAGATTTGGTTTGCTATTTCTGTATGTTGTATCTTGTTAAATATATTTTTGCGGGTCTTATTTACTTTATGGATTCGTTCGTGGCGTAGGGGTGTTAAAGAACATCCGACTGCGTTAGCGTTTCAGCAAAACAATATGGTCACATATTTGGTCAGGGCCGCCAAATAAGAGGGAAATGGTGATTTTTCCCTGGGCTGAGGTATCTTTAGGAAGCCTTGTGAATCATAATTGAGAGATAGCATAGCAAAAAGTATTACAGCATTGTGCGAGGGATCGGTTGTTTTGTTTTATGTGCCGCATGTAAACATGCCAACTCAAATTGCCATTCTCGTTAAATTTCTTGAAACTCATGGAACTATCTGATATTCGCCGTATCAATGAAACGGTTTTTATCTAAAAGAACTTAAAACTTTCATTTCTTCAAATGTGTTTTTCTTCTTAAATTCTGCAACGAGAGTTAAGTCATGAGAAATTGCCACCCTAAGTTTTTTTGAAGCTTTAGGTGCCAATTATTTTTTATTTTTTTTTTTTTGCGAATTTGAATAAACATATCGTTCTCAGATTTCACTAGTAAATGAGCTGGCAATAGTGATATGTATCAGAGAATTTGTAGACAGCTCAACAAAGAACAAAAACATTAGACTTTTGAGCTCAGCTATCCGGAGCTATGTAAACATATTGTTATGCAGTTTAGTTCCAAAATTAACGTCCATATTTTGTGAATATGACTTCTTGATTGTGATGCAATTGAAACTTGTTGACTTTTATTTACTAACCCCAGATTATGATGATTTTGACGAATTGCCCTGTTGGGCAGCACTTAACTAAACCGTTGGATTTCAGCGTAATTGTATTGCCCTTTACAAAATCTATATGTAAGCAAAAAAGTTAAAAGTTCAAGTTCTTAAGAATGTAGCTAATAGCTCTTGAGATCTAATTTGCCCCCCTCTTCTCCCATTCACAACGATTATTCAATTATTTCTTGCAAAAATGTCAACCTCAAAAGCTTTTTGTAATTGAGTTAATGTTTAACAACATAAATTTTGGTTGTCTATTATGAACAAATACGATTACTGATAATCCACAGCATGAAATGTTTTTACATATGACATTCGATTTCTGCACATATCATGGATACGGTACACACGAGCAAATGTCGCTAATGCAATAATAATGTTAATTAAAAAAGATCTATGACAAAAAATCAAACAGCAAACAACGAAGCCAAATGGAACAACTATGAAACGCAAAAATCCAGTACAACACAACATAGCGTTTTGACAGCATTGCAGGTGGTACAGGTGCCGGTGTTGTGCCCCATTGATGTTTGAACTAACGGTGGTTGCTGTTGGTAAAACATGCGATGGATTAAAAAAATATTAAATTCTATTGAATTGAATTTTAAGGTTCATTAAGAATATGGAAAGGTGCTGCTGCCGTTGGATGCCTTGAGCAAGAGATAACAAGAACGCGATGGCTGGCAAAAGCGGCGACACACCCTATCATATGGGCCATGACTTCAGAATACACCACGTTTTTTACGAAATATTGTAAAATATTGAAAAGCAATTAATGCGAGTTTTTTTTAAATTCTTTTGGCGAAAATTTGTAAGGCATTGATTGATATATTTTGCTAAGTAATTAAATAACTTGCCATTTAGTTGTTGCGCCATATTCATAGTTCAGACTCCGCCAATTCCAGCCAAATTGTAGCAATAGTAAGACTCATGTCAGCGAGTTCCCTTCAATTTGAAAAATGGAAAGGAAATTCGCGCGACGATCCATTAAATATACTAATTTATTTAGCAGCGTCTAGTTGATTTTCAAAAAATTAAATCAAATCTTGATCGAATAACGTTGCAAGTGCATAAAAACGCAGAACACGAAACCAAATACATTTCAAATTCCCATACGAAAACTAGCACATTTTAGTTCTATAAAAAAAACTTAGGCTCACAGCAAAAAAATGTATAATGCTCTTTTCCATAATCTTAATAACTTTATCTTTTCAGATACATAAATAAATCAGGTTTTTTATATATCTAACTCAAAGGTTTTGGAAATTTCAAAAAAGCAATCATATCTATTCACGATCTATATATTCAAAATTTCTGATAAGCTTTTTTGATTTTGAATTCAGTTTCTGTCGTACAATGATCTAGCACGTCCGGAGTTAGGGACATTTATTCTTATATTTGCCAATAGATAAAATACAAGTTTATTATTGGAAAATACTGAAGGTTCACTACCTTGCATCGAAAATTGGTGAAAAAGTAAACAGGTATCAAGGGGTAGCAAATAAACTATCTCAAATTATTCAACATTTTTGCAGAAATCACAATTTTATTTATACCTATGTACGTACATACATTAGGGCGGGTGAATTTTTTTTTACCGGTCTGGCTCTGTATAAATCGTAAAGTTTGGATGAAAACCTAGTCGAATAATATATTTTTAGTGCAGTTTACCCCACCGGGAATTTTAAATGATTTCTTCAAATCAATTAAGTTTTAACAGATTTTTAGCTTTCAATTTTTTTTTGGTGTACATCAACGGAATTAAAATGAAATAGTTAGCGATGTTCAAAACAGCAGAAATATTGTCTTTGACGCGCGTCACAGGATACTGGTGCAATTTTTATTTTGTCTTACCTACTCCTTTTTTGCGCAGCGAATTTACTTTTTTCACTGCATCAGTCAGTTGCTCACTTATGACACGAGCTGCAGTTTCCTCTCACTGCAAACACTTTTCTACTCCTCTGTGGAACGGAAATAAAGTCGTCAAATCGTTCACTGGTTTCACTCGTATTTCAAAATCACTTAATCCTGTCAACTGTCATTCTTTGACATTTGTCAATGTTTGGGTACTTTTTTTGCTCTTAAAACTTTGTTTTGCTTGGTATGGGAATTAGTAGAAAATAGAGTGCAGGAAGTCAATTTGTAGTCAATTAAGTTAAATTTGCTTTTCTTTTTCTATTTCAATTGCAGTATAAAGTTGGAGCGATTCAACTTTTTCAAAATTATACGCCTTTTCTCTTCTATTTCTTATCGGTTGTTATATTCTCTTGCCTTTTGAACATTCACTTTTGAATCCTTTAGTTAACATCTGAATAGACGTGAACTAATTGGGAATTTGCTATTATTACTAAGTTGAACAGAAAGCTTTTTGAAAGACATTATTTGTATGTACAGTGGAGCAACTCCCGCTGTCGGCAAGATGGGCGCTACTCCCCAAACATAATAACTTTTTCCTACACAAAATTGGAATGGTACTATTTGTTCCCTCATTTTGAAGTATTGAGCACACAAAAACAATAAGGTCGTAGACCTTCAAAAAAAATTAGTGGGTCTTATGTTGGGTTTTTTTTTCGAGAGTTGTAGTTTCGAATTGAAACAAAACACAACAAATATCCAAGCGACCTATACTTTGGCTAATTTCAGTTAATTATTTTATGCATGTCATACCTGCAACTAGTCCGAAAGAAGCGTATTTTAGAGGCTAAGCTTTTAAGCACCTTTTCGAGCATCTGGACCCGTATCTCGAAAAAAAATACGACAAACGTTGACTTTCAAGTGACCTAACGTCGCTTGTCAATTTGCATATGGGACGTTCTTTTGCAAACAGAAGGAACTTTGACAAAAATTGAAAAACACATTTTTGATTTGGCTGATTTTTTTTATGAGTTCTGTATCGAAAAAGAAGAGATACGTGTTTGAGGATTTTTTTGAAAAACATTTTTTTTCTAAATAGAACAAATTTAAATTTTGAGAGTTTCGTGATTTTGGCTTGAAGACTCACTGTCAAAAATTCATAACTCCGGTTCTGTTAAAGCTAGAAAATTTAAATTATTTTCATTTTAAAGCTAAGAAAATGAAATTTAATTAAAAAATTATAACTCAAAAGTTGACAATCAGATTAAATAATTAAATAAAAAAACTTTAGCTTGTTAAAAAATTTATTTTGTTTTGGAAATATTGACAGATTTTAAATAAAATCAAAATATAAAAAAAAAAAATTAAAAAAAAATTTCAACTAAGCAAATTAATATTTGTACTAATATGCCCTCGTTGATCTTGATGCAACCAGAGGGAAATGGTTCGATCGTTTCAGTAGGCGTCACTAATTAGGATTGTTTATTGAGATTGAATAAATTATCACAACAACATTGCAATAAGCTATCGAACGTTTGAAAGAAAGTTCTGTGATATCAGAAACGTTTTTACTCATGCCGTTATTAAATGCTTACTTTACTACGGACATAATTTTTAATGATAAGTTTTAGGAATAAAACTACTGGTTTGCAAACTTCAGAATTCCAATAATCTGAACTCGTTAGGTCACCTTCAGCTCGCGTCATATGCACATAAAAATATACACTCTCTTGTGCCAGTAAATCAAAAGTTGATATAACGTTCAAGCATTCCACCAACAAGGGACTTTACTGATGCGTATCCTGAAAGGCCTACCTCGCACACTGTAGGTCGGACATCATCTTTCGTTACATGTAGCGAATGCTAAAGACGCATAAAAAGCCCATTTCAAATTTCACTTAAGATTAAATGAAAAATTTTATATCGCTGTATTGTACAACTCCGCACAAACTATGTTCTGCGACAACTTCTATCCACATTTCGATCACAAAACTTGACGACAAAATACCAATCGTTTTACGCTGTATAAAATTACTTAGCCTTAATTGAAGCGCACAGATTTTTTTGGATAAAAATATACATATTTATGAAGATAACTTAAAAGAGAAGCATTTTTATGCCTTAATAAAAGTAAAATGCATTTTTGATCATGTTGCTCTTACGACTGGTTTTAATTCAATTTTCAATTTAAATTCAAAACTTCAATTTGCAACAAATTTTTCCCAAAACGCAACAACTTTGGTTTCATCATGCTGCAAAAATGCTGTCCAGCTTAGAGAACACGTAGAGCAACCGTACCATAATTGTTAAGGGAATTTTATAGCAGCAACAGGAGTATTCGGTGTCACGAATAGTTTAAGCAGTTTATAACTCCCAAAGTCCCAGCTTAAAATGAAAACGTAAAAAAATTGTAAGGAACTCTGAAAAAAATAAAACATAAATGGCGAAAAGCCTGTTGCCAAGCAGTGGTAGTAGAGTCAAAAATTAAGTGAAAAGTCAGTGGAAAAATCAACACTTGCTGCAGATTACGTTAGCTTTCAGCAATGGATTCAAATGAGATTTCCCTTAAGAACCAGTTAAGCTTTTGACATGAGACAAAAATAAAAATTCGGAATGTAAGAAACAGAAAAAAAGCGCTCTGTGCATTTGGTATTCGTTACTCGTAAATATTGATCGAATTATTCCCACCTCAGCTAACAAGCATTTTAAATATTTCTAAGCAAATTAACTAATTTAATTTGCAAGAGAAAAGAGCCTAACAGCTGCAAACAATTTAGACTACACAATGTTTACTGATTGTCAAATCTATTTAATTACAAGTTAAGCCACAGCACAAGGCCCCGCTCGGCCGCAATGCTACCACGCGCGTAATGTAAATTAAATGCTTTTCAGGCATAAAACAAGTCTTCATCAATGCATTGGTGGCTTGGTCACACGACAGTCAGCCTGGCAGTTAGACAGACAGCTGTTCCTATCATATCAAAGTTTGTAACGCAAGCCCAACGGACGGAGGGACAGACAGACAGACAGCTATACAACAAACTCGCTTGAACGCAATTAAATACCACGCCGCTGCCGCCACCATGAAACAACAAAATGATGCCGCCGCCGGGTATACAGAAGTCCACTACGCGAGTCGTAGTCCACCGCCAACAAGTGTTCTCCGCTACTCTTTGTTCCTGGTTTCATTGCGGGAGCGTTTAATATGATGAATTACTTTTGTACTTGCAACATTGGCGGTGCTGCAAGTAGCAGCGAAATATGCTGTATTTCTGCTTTTTTCAACTGCTCCCCTCCTCCTTCATTTTGCCGTATCGTAGGATGAGTAATACGATGCGAGCACTTAAGGTTTTAATACATACGCGTAGCTATCTCAGTGGCAAAAATCGCGCATCATTTTTTTTTTTACATTTTATAAACTTAATTTGGCAGCACTTCTATAAAAATGATCAATGTACAATGTTTTTATATATTTCAAAAGCAGGACTTACAGAAAGTGATTTGGAATGTTGCTGTTGTTATTTTCTTTGAAAATAGTACCGTAGAGTGGCTTGGCAATGATGAAAAAAAAAAAATTGACATTTTCATTTTGTGGAAAAAAAATTTCCTGACTTCAAATATGGGTTAACAGGCATTACACTCATGTCATTTCTTTATCATATTAATACAAATCCACAGTAAAATTTTAAGCGAAAATAATATTGTGGTTTTTGAGAAAATCAGCCTTCTTTTTTTTCAGAAAAAGCGCAATAACTCCGCCAATTTTCAACAACTTTCAAAATTTCTTAAAGATTCTGACAGGGAATCAGAAACTCTATTAGAATCAGAAGACAAAAGGTGATTATTTTGATTTGGATGAAAATGCGACTATTTTGAAATTTTCAACGATTTTTCAAGCTCTGACACTAAAAGTTTAAATGGGCATAACTTCGCAAAAATAATTTTCAATCAAATCGATGAACGGTTTAATTCCTTAATTACTTTGAAAAACAACATATTTAATCGGCAACCAATTCCGCAATTTGAGGTCACTCCGACTGCATGGTTTGAGATGGATTTGGTCTATATGTTCTGAAAATTTTGAGCCAAATAAACTGAAATCGATTTTGGAGTATTTGAGAAATTTATGTTTTCTTGAAAGTCTATATTTTTATCTTTTCACTTATAGATAACGTTTAGATATTCATTTATTCAGATTTGCAGTTTTTTTTGTCGTCTTCTAGTATACAACCAGGCCGGATTAACCTTAGAGGCACACTAGGCCAGTGCCTAGGGCGGCAAATATTGGGAACTTTGAAATTTTTTTTGTAATTTTTTAAATTTATTTACACAGGGGGAAAAAAGTGCAAATACTGGGATTGTGCAAATACTGGGTCAAGCAAAAAAAAAAAAATAGGTTTTTTTACGATTTTTTTTTAACACAATGAAAAACGTTTTTTTAACAATAATATTGGTAGAAAAAATTTTTTTCTTTGTTCCACATGATGGCCCAATCACTCAAAAAAGTTTCAGCCAATTTAAAAAACCTAAGGGTAATTTTAGGCCCATTATAGCTGGAACGACCCAATAATAATTAACTCATCTTAAAAAATATAATTCTGTGATTAAGACATAGGTAAGGGCACTTGAGCTTGACAATAAAATGAATACGTGCCCTATATAACATATGCAATTCGTTTGCTATATAACAGCTGTTGATGTTATGGGATTCCTGCGTGTCGTCCGTGCATCTTTACGCACAAAACCCCACTTTTTCCTTTGGTATCTTTTCTCTTTTAAGTCATTTTACGTGCACAGTGGAAATTTTTTTTCATGTTTCTGTTAAGTTGTCAGACATGCGTTTTGCTCTGCCATTTATTTAATTTTGCCGTCAACTTTTTACTTATTCATTTATCTAGTGTTTCCAACTTTGCGGAAATTGCATATGGCGCATCGCGGTTTGCATATGATTTGCGTTTAGTCTGCCGTGAAATGTTGCTCATCATAATTAGTTTGTTATTAAAATAAATTATGAAGTAGACAGTTGAGAGGAGACAAATAGAAATTAAATAAAATACAAATTGTATATTTTCAACCACTACTGCAATGTTGAGATAATAAGAATATTAAAATATTTGCTAGATTAGACAACATGCGATACATTAAAAGCACTGAAGTAAAACTGACAAAACTCTTTTGGCTACTCAGCAAAAACTCGAAATGGTCTCTAAATAACAAAGCTCTTATGAATGACAATGTCTTTAAACCAATTCGAACTTACGGAGTTGAACTATGGGAACAGCAGCAAACTCAATCAGCGAAATGCCGTAGCGTTTGCATTTTGAATCACTTCAAACGATGGTTGATAAGAAAATAGAAACCGGTACAAGAAAGATTGCAGCTTTTAGTTCGAATACGTAGTATGTATTTCTTATTAAATCCATGTACATACATATGAAGTATTTTTATTCGTGGAGGTTATGAAAAATGCATTGCAGGGGTAATGGAATGCTTACCTAAAGTTACCGTCGTCATAAGCTTCAGAGTGTGTCAATTCACTAAAACCCATTTTATGCAACGGATCAGTCTTTTTGTCCACCTGCCGCTGACTTCCGAGCTATATATATCTATCCTAAAATCGTTATCAAAAACTAGCGAAAAAAAACCCTTATTGCTGGCGTTGGAAATCAGCAGTCATGTGAGGAATGAGAAACAAATGACAGCAATGCGTCCACAATTTGTGTTATTGCAAATTAAGCTTTCCTTATATGAATGTTGCTAACATTGCATTGTTATTGTTGCACATAAAATTTGTTGTAAATTGCAAATTTATGTTGTATTTTATTATATGTTAAGAATTGTAATTTTCCAATTCATTGAAAAATCTTTTAATGGCAATGGCTTCTACCATGTTGCTTCGCTTTTCTTGTTGCCATAACGTCAAGTGTTGCACGCTTACAATGAGACGAAAAAGTTGCAAATATGCAAATCGCAAATCAGCACAGCAATTGTTGCTACTGTTATTGCACGTGACGTGTCAACTGCTGTCAAAGACCAAAGCATTTAAAACGCTCTAAAATAAACTGACAGGCAAAACGCATTGGCTTGGCTTGTTGAACAAGCAATTGTTGTTGATTTTCATTAACGATTTGCATGCAAAATTAATTTGTTGTTTCGTTGCTAACTGATCAGAAGATATGAACAATAGTTAATTTAATTGGCATTTAGATGTGATTAACGTAAAAAAAGAAAAAAAGTTGGGTTTTATGAGCTGTTTCATTCAATATTCGCTGCCATTAATTCAATCAATTTATTTTAGTTTAAGAATGCATTTTCAACGTACAAAATATAATTTTGATATGATGTCTATCTGGACTATGGTTGACCATTTGACCTCCCGGGGGTGCGAGCAATGTAACGTGCAATCCTTCGTCCCGCTGTGCAGTTGCTGATCTCTATTCGCTGGTTCGTTTGTCAAATGAATATGCAAGAGACCCAGTCGGAATCAAATGTGCAAAAAAAAAACAAATGTGCGCAAAAGAATTGCGCAATTGCAGGTTTTCTGCGAAAATCATTTTTTTCGCATGTATAATTCATAGAAAAATAGTTTTAATTCTCGGAAAAGTACTTCTTGTTGTTTTGCTCGTTTTTATTGAAGAATTTTAAGCTTAAAAATTTGTTTGTGTAGCCATGCGATGTTTTCGCATTTTTTATGCGAACATTTATATTTATTTAGTTACATCAGTGATGCACGAATTTCTACAGGGTAATGATTTGCTTTCCTTTGAATTCCTACACACATTTATACACATACAGGCGCGAAATTTTCGTTGTAAACGTTATCGCCGCAGTTGATCATCTCTAATCTAGACGATTAAGAATTTTGAGAATAAAAACGGTTCCCAACTAACGTAATTGTTTCGCATTGTACTGGATAAAAATGCAAATTAACTTAAATAATTACTTAAGCCTCAATTGAAATTGTTTGAAAACATTGAAAAACATTTCCTTGCAACAGCCCAAGCTACACCGCTTTGAATCTATGATAATAATATCATATAAAGAGATAAAGAGATAAAGTTTGATTGTTTGTTTGAAAGGGGTAATCTCTGGAACTACTGTACCGATTCTATTCTACTTAAGTATACAAAACTACACTATCTTTGAGTACTGAACGCATTATTTTATGTGGGGCGTGGCAACTTCCTTACAACAAAAACACTTGAAATGCTTCATCTTGACGCCTATGGTAACAGAAGCTTTGAAATTTAGTGCTAGGATCTATGTATATTGCTATGCTTAGCACCTCACAAAATATGGACGGGATAAGACAATGGGGCGAGACATCTTCCTTACAACAAAAATACTTTAAACTCTATATCTTGGCATTAATGGTTGCTTCAGCTGTGAAAATCGATACACTGATATACATATATTGATTTCACTTTGTTCCTAAAGCTTATTTTAAATGGAGATCAGAATAAAGGCGAAAATATACAGCTACAGCCTCAAATATGAATGATATTTGTATTGCCCTTTTAAGCCTCTCACATATGACTAAGGATATTAGCTCCTTAGTAAAAGTTGATGCATTAAAATTTACCTTTCTGATAAGGTACTTCTACATATATCCTTTGAAGTTAAATTGTAGAAAAATTTCTGAAAGGACTTTTTTTCAAATTGTCGATATTTCCTTAATAAAAACCTCAATTTCATAGTTTTTTTTTCAAACTTTTCATAATTTGATGAATTTTATGGAAAAATTACGATGTCACAAAATAAAATGTTTTGCGAAAGATTTTTTTCCAAATCAAAAAATTTTAAGTGCATCAGTTTTTTTTTCCTTGAAGCTTTTTCATCAACACAGAATTTCCTAAACTGCGTTTTCATAGATGTAACACTTTTGCGATGCCATAAGATTTTCATGACTAAATTTTATTTGTTTCAAACGCTTTACATAAATCTTTTAAAGAGACTACAATTAAAATCAAACAAATTCCACAAACAAATCACCGGTTTTATTTCCTTTGCTCCAACTAATTTCTACGAATTTCGTACAAAATGCAAAAATAGAAAAGTTGTGAGTAATTGACTGAGAAAGTATTGCTGTCATTCGGCATTAAATATTATGCCAATCAACAGTAGTAGTACCGTGTACTTAACAAGAAATGTAATCGCAGCATTATCAACAATAATAACAACCATAAACAAGCCACGTCTTTAAACTACAGCAACGCCATCTACAATCAACACTTGTTTCAAATACTTCATAATATTGATGTCGACAGCGCTGTTATAAATGGAAGAGTTTATAGCGCAGGGGGTGGTAAAGGGAGAAATGTGCAGTCAGATAGACTGCGAAATGTTTTACATTATTTTTCACTTCCGTCTGGCAACACCAGCACAGTTACACTGGCAAATATATTTTTACGTTGTTTAGTTACCAACGATAAACGACATATCACGTAATGTACATATACTTGTGATTTAATACACCGACGAACTAACGTGTTCGAAGTGGGAAAATCTCTAATTGAAATTTAATTTGTGCAGTGAAGGTGGAAAATGTTCCTTGCCACTGGTAGGTACTTTTACTTAAGTATTTTCGCTTTTATTGGACTCAACGCTGTCACAGACAACACAAAGCGTTAAGCGTTAGCAGTCATATGTCAAAGCAACTGCGATGTCACCAGCATCGTCCAGACCACCAGCATTACCATAAATGGTACCTTAAAGCGCTGCGTCACCAGCTAGCTTCAGCACTGGCGAAACAAATTTCACGCTTGTTGTTTTCATTTTTATCTTGGTATTTTTGTTGTAATTGTTATTTATCGCATGTGAAATTTGATTTATGTATATATATTTTTATGCTGTTGTTGGACGTTTCTTCCTTGGAAATAACAACAAATGTACCTACTACAACTTTATTTTATTTTTGGTCTACTGTACTGTACTGCATTTGCAAAGTGTAGCCTGCGCACGCGCACCCAATTAGCTGCATTTTCAAATGTAATTCACACTCAACGCGTTCCCATAATTGTTGGTCCGTATAACGTCATATCATGGCTGTATAGTGGCTCAATAGAACAATAACAATAACAACAACAACAACAAAAAAACAGACGACCACAACAACAGCGTCCAATAGGAATTTGTTTTATAGGACAGACAAGTTGTTTGCACTATACTGGCAAAATGTAACAATTAAAATACTGACTAAAAGTGCAACGTTGATTTGTTGTGTGCTGTTGCTGCCTACGCATTGCTGGCACAACATTTTATCTTAGAAAAACTTATTTTTACACTGGAAAAAAATTATTGATTCTATCAATAAAGCTTCTAATTCTACCATTCACTGGATAATTATCTCTAAAGAAATTAATTGGCGCCAGAGCTCAGAACCTGGATAACTTTTTTGTAAACTTAACAATAGTTTTTATTTCAAAGTAATGTAATGGAATGGGAGACATTTCTTCGGTGACAAAAGAGCCTAATTTGTTTTTATCAATATTTTATATTTTGCATTTGATACAAGTTTCATAGATAAAAAAGATACAAAGTGTGTGATGTAGGTCATATTTGTCTTTCTAATGTATAAAACTATGCGAAGGACTTAAATAAAACTAGTACAAAGTCATTTTATGATAAAGAAATTCTCTGGTAGAAAAATTAGCAGGATTCAACGATAGGGCGCAGCTTCTTCCAATAACACTGTGTAATATACTACTACATACATATATAACACTCATTCAACAGCAAAAGGGCGCATACATACGTACATTAGGGTGTGTTTTTTCAAGCTTTTGTAAATGGATTTTATTTTTTACGAAACCGGGCATTTTCGAAACATGTCCTAAAAATGGGTTTCTACCGGTTTTGTGGGTCAATTTTCATTATTGAAGATAACAGCTTGAAATGTATGTCAAATGCTAGACCTCGAAGAGTCTAAATATAATATAGGGTGTTCCTTGTCGAATCCTGTCTTAAAATCGGTCAAAAAGAAGGATTGACTATGACGCTAAGTTGTAAAATCATTATAAGTAAATCAACAGCCATAAGCAATAGAAAAATTCAATTTTTTATTTATTTTTTAATTTTTATTTATTTCTTAAGTATAAAAGTTAGTAATTAAAATAAACACTAAATAGGTTTTTATTTAGGAAGCACAACATCCTCAAGTTATGCGGGGAAATGCGATTCCGCAACTTTGTTTGGACTAAATCTGCCGTTGAAAACGATGCGACCGAACTCATTTGAAAAATTAAATACATTTTTGTCAATTTTTTTTTAAATTTGGGTTCAAAACCTCATTACGCCAAGAACTGAGAGGATCTGCATCTGTTGCAATATTACAATACTTTTTCTGTATATATCGGTGTATCAGCAAATAAATATCGCCGATATCGGTTGCATCGGTATCGGTATCGGTTTTACAAGTAAATTTAAAGCTTTGAATGCTGTGCACAGATGATGGATTAGCATGCCGAAACTTTTTCTTTGTTTCCCATAAACACTAATTTTTTTTGTGTGTTTCTAAGGCATTTTGGCAAATTTAATTTAATGACTGTATCTTCAAATTCTGTTGTTTTCTTTCGCTTGTTGTCATATAAAATTTAACACAAAATGGAGTATAAAAACTATCAGCAATTAAGAAAAAAAAAATTACATTTATGTTGAGAAAAAATTTTCTAAATAAAAAATGAATGTTTCAACAAATTTATTGAAATCTTCTTAATTTTATTTACAAAGTTAAAGTATTTCTTAACAAAAAGGACTAAAAGATTTCTCATACTATCTCCTATAGTTCTTGAGTTATTTCGTTTAAAAAAATGCTCAAATAGGGAAAACAAAAACCAAATGTGCAGTTATTTAAAGAATGATCGATGTATGTACGTACATATGCTCATTGGGGCGGAGTGTAAAAAAATGCTTCGCTGGCTCACCGAAAATATAGGATCCGCTAACAAAAGTTACTGGGTAAACAGTTTTTGGATTTGGTTAATCCCTCAGGTTAGCATTAGCAGGTTGTGGCAACAAAATACCTTCGGAAATTTGACTACGTATAACTTTCCGTGAAAAACTATTTGATACACAGATTTCATTAAAACGATAAGTTTTTTTAGAGTCAATTTGATAAGCTATTTATTCATTTAATATGCAAAAGTGTTTTTTTTTTATATTGTCAACTTCGACTCAATCAAATCAGATTCTAAGTCCCACACGGGAGCCAGATAAAATGTTGTCTCACTCCGCCCTAATGAACATAGAGCAATTATAATTATGAGTAATTTATAATTTTGAAGTTTTAAATCAAAATATGTAACACCGAATTAATAATTTTTAAAAATCCATATTGCAGTCGTCTTTTTTCAATGTTTTATGATGAAAAAAACCTTATTACATGTTAGATACGTAATATTGATTTGGGTGCCACACATAGCCATAAATAGTACCGCAGGTTTTTTAATTATTTTTTAGTATCATTAAATGTTACGTTGTAATCATAAAACTGTCAGATTTGATTGAAATTGAAATTGAATATTCCTTTCGAATCTCTCTTTTTCGTTTTCATATTACTTATATTTGATTAATTTCTAGACATTTAAAGTCTAATCATTATTTTAACAACAAAATGTTTTATTAATTAATTTCGTTTGTTTGTTTTCTAAGTAATACTTTATTAAAATTTGTCGCCTTCACTTCTCAGTGTTTTCAGCTTTTTATTTTATTAACCATTTTTAATCAAATTTGTTTCACAGCATAACAAAAATTTCTCTTTTCGTAAAAACTAAAGCTGAAATTTATAAATAATACTATGCAAAATTCTTTTGATATTATTTTCAATACTCAATTTCATTCTGAAGTTTTATTTTTATACATACATACATATGTACTTATATATAATTTTTTTTTTTTCTTTTCAGTTATTGTAAAGAAACAGCTTGCAAGGCGCTTCACATGTCGACCCCCACTGCAACAAAAACAATAAAGAAAAGTATCCAGCGACATTGCAAGAACGCTTGCATCCGTCAGCTGCAGCTGTTGTTGAATTAAATGCAAAAAATAAGCAACACAACTATTTTTTCTGATGATACGAGATATTTTATCTGATACGCCATTGGAGATAAGCAAACGAGCCAATAAAAACCAAAGTATAAAAAATCATAAATTTTTAATAAAAATTAAAAAATTATTAAATGTGAAGTCGCAAAAATTTGTCAGCGAAGACTTTATTTAATTATTTTCTGTTTTTTTTTTTTGCTTACGAGCATGCGCGTGCGCATAATATGTTGCACATTTTGAACGCAGAGAAATGCGCGTAATTCCCACAGTTTGACAGTAAAAAGCCACACAACGGGTGGCGTATGACACGCATGATGAAGGCAACGAAATAGGGGGAAAGAGGACTAGAAGTCGAAGAATAAGAAGCGACAAGTTTTTATGAAAATTAATAGTAGAAATACACTAAAACAGGAGAGCCCATGCAAGAGCTGCAACATCAACTGCAACTACAACTTTATTGGAAATGTTGTCATAAAATTGCAATTCTTATGTTCATTGAATTTTCATATAGTTGGCTTATAAATTAGCATAGGCGCAACAGCAACAACAACAAATTCTTTTGTGGTCATTTAACGTAAGACGCGCTCAATTCACGATATAAAAAAATTGCTTATAATGCATTGCCATTGCATTGCAACATTCTTTGAAAACTAAATCAAAATATTGTTTCATTTAGCTCAAAAAAATTATGCCAAATTTAAAAAAAAATAATTATAAAGTGCCGGTGCAATAATGCAAAAAAAAAAATGAAAAGTACAAAGTTATAGAAAAATAAATATCAGCAAATTATGTGAGCGTTGTGCGTTTGTATCGGTAAAATATATCCGCAAGTGTCTTCAATTTAAAATCATAGCCCAACAATTTTATTCGGAGTTCGGATAGCAGTACCTAAGAAAAGACAATTTACGGTAAGAAACTATTTTTTTTTTCTTTCAAAATTTCTGTTCAACCGTTTCACATCAGTTCGCACACAAGGGCACTTTCATAATAGAATTACATACATATAATATTTAGTTTGAAAGTCAGAGGAAATATTGGACATAATGCCAATAAAAAAATATCCCAAAATTAAAAAAGCAAAATCTTTTAAGAAGAGCACAATTGCACAATTTTTTTTCAGGTAATAATATCCAAGACCTGACCCTTCTTTAAAATAAAGTTCCTGGAATTTTTTCCTTATCAATATTTTGGCCACTTTTCTTTCAAAATTCTTATTCCATTTTGAGCAAATTTGTATCCAAACTTATTTTTTCACTAATTTTTGATTATTTTTTGCGTTAATGGAAAATAGAAGTATGTCGTGCAAGAATATATGTACATATGTATGTGCATTAAGGTGATTCGGATTCAGCGTAAAAAATTACTTCGAAAACCGACCCTCTTCAGCCCAACAACATTAATCACCTATTCAGTCATACCTTTTTAGTAAAAATAATTTTTCCATACAATTTACTATAAAACTAAAAACCTTCAGCGCCACCTTATAAATGAGGTAAAGAGCTGAACTTTTTCTTCATATCATATATTTACTTTTCAAGCAACAGCACCTTAACCCAGCAATACCCAGCGTATGAAATTTCATACAGTGTTTGAACTCTGCAGATCGCTATTTTTTACCAACAAACAAGATAGTCGGTGATGACATTTTTGAATTTTTTGGTGTAAATATTTTCAATAAACAAAATCAAATTCTTTTTTTAAATTTTTTTTTAGCAAAATGCATAGTATTTTAGTGATTTTTCCAAAATCGCATGAAAAAATTTTTTTTCTGGGAGCTGCTGGGTTAAAAAAACAAAAAGAGAAAAATTTGAATCACCTTAATCATATTATCTATAAGCTCGATATACCTTATACAAAGCTTATGGCGAACTTTCGCATTCTGTATTACAAACAAGTCCTTTCCTCTTTTGAGTTGCTTCAAGACGTTCGGGAGCGAGCGCTAAAATATAGTATCCTGCTTATGTACTAGCAACTATGACTTTATAAAAAAAAATGTTTCTTTTCCATAAATTTGAATACTCTTCTGATTTAAAAATTAGAGGGTAAAATATGGATGATCTGAGATCAAATTACAAATTACAACTCATCCTAGCTCGTGCATCGTAATATTACGATTTCGCCATTGGTCTCGGTTTTCTTGAACTATCAGTTCCTCTCCTTTTAGTTGCACGATTTATACACTCTAATACGAAGCAGTTCGATATGCATTCATAGGGTTTCTTACATCAATTTGAGTCTGCCTGAATGAAGTGTCTTTGTGGCGACAATGGCAACCCTTAAGCAGTAAAAGGATATGCAATTACGGCTTGCTATTTCGTAACTGACAGACTCACATCAGAAACCGACATTGAGCAAAAGAAAAGGATAATAACAAGCAGAAGATTTCAAATTTGTGAATATTCACGAGAGCGACTGCGAATGCGAATGGGGAATGTTTGTGCAAATGTCTGAATCGATCAAATGAGTACTCTTATATGCAGTGAAGGGTCAAATAAACCGCTGCTCTACTTCAGCTGTTGGGATATCAAAATTCACGTGGTTTTCAGATTAATTACTTAAAAGTAAGCAAAATGCATAAAAATAAAAGAAATTAAAAATAAAACAAAAGACGTAGGAGAAGTTGAAGAGAAAGGAAGTTTGAACATTTCTGTGAAGTTTCTTACTTTGTGCAAATTCATTTCGTTGCATAAAATTTTTTTTTTTGGGTTCCAAATTTTATGAATTGCTGCATAAAATTTAGTGATATACCTACGTTTCCATGTATGTGTTGGGTTTAACACATGTCATTCCAAGTGTTAAAAATTAAAAAAGGAATTGTCGTGAAGTGACGGAATAATTCAACAACAAAAAATTCCCTGTTTTGTGAGTTTTATACTGAGGTGTCAATTTCAACGCGCCCAGCTTTCATTGTTTGGTTTTTGGCTCGCAACGTTTCTGTTTGCAAATTTGTTTGACGTGCTTCTTCATGTATGTATGCAGTCAACTACCCAGCTGGAAATTATTGGTTATCTTAAAAAGATGTTTAAGAAGCAAAATACGCTGGAAAATATTTAAAAGAACTTTTATAAGCATCGCTCAAAACAGGGTTGAAATCAAACTTGCAAAATTGTTACAGAACCAATTCGATTTCTGTTATAGTCTTAAAAGGGTTAACCCTTTGCATTCGCATTATGAATAAATTAAACTTAAATTGTTGAATAATTTTTACTTTTCCTAATTAACAAGTTTATATAGCAAACTATGAAAACATACCCAAAGTAGTTTTAAATAGGATCTTTAGTTATTGACAAGGAACCAATAATCAAAAGTAAAATTATTTTTTCAAAAATAAATTAATTCTTTCAAAAACGACCTAATTTTAATTAAAATATTATAAGCTAATATCTTTTTCATGAAAAATGAAAAATTAACAAATTTGTGGTAAAGTATGTTGTTTAAGACCAAAATATAAAAATGTTGCTAGGAAAGTCTGTGTTGGACATACTATACGATATTACATATATTATTGATTTTTTGTATATAAAATTCTCAATTACAATAAAACTGATAAGCCAAAAATTATGAACTAGAATACAATCTTACAAATGCAAATGTTTCCTTTTATTCTTGTGGGCAAGAATATATAAAACTTCAATATTTTGTAAATACGTCGCTTCTTTATTCGGCCTTAAATGCACTCCTCTGCCTGTTAATTTATTTACAGCTTTTGAGTTCGAATACTCATAGTGACTGAAAAAAAGTAAAAGTTTTTATAAAATTTTTATAATGTAATAGATTTAAAACTGAAAAATATGGATTTGCTTCCATGGAAGAATTATCATATTTCTGTATAACGTGATTCAAGTTGGAACATTCTGTCTGAGTGAATAGAATAAGTTGAATGGGGTAGCAATCTGTGCCCCATTCAAATAATTTTGCTTCAGCGGTTAAGCAGCCTTTGTCAAATGCGTTGTTCTACCGTTTTCAAGAAATTGACATGGAGTGTTCCACTATATACATTCCAGAACTATGGCCATGACTTGCGGTGCAACACCTTTGTGGTCCAGGGTGAGATGCCATTACAGAGCCCACAAAAATTAGATTTTTAATAATTTCTTGTCAAATTTTTCTCTTGTCATCAAATTAAACTTGCATGTTATAGTATAAGCTGATATAAACGTTTACTCATCAAACTAAACAACTGACCGATATAAAACATTTTAAAAATGTATTTATTTAGGATTGCGAACTGCTTCAACAAAAGCGAGCACGAAAACACTTTTAACTCGCTAAAATCTTTTCGAATATGAAGCTCTTTTTTTACCAATATGAAGTTCTTCCGTGTAACAGATTGTAGCTACGAGTATTTGTCGTGTCGTAAAGTATCACAGAATAGTTTACTTGATCATGTAAATTTTGTAATTTTTGAATACATACAACTTTGCTGGAACGCGTATCAACAGAAAAATCAACAACGCATCTTGCTGTCAATACGCTTTGTGGTTGGCTGCCACCATTTTTGCGTGTGCGTTGAGTGTCAACAATGACACCTAAACATTTCCGGGCGCTACAATGCCGGCAGTTAAAGGCTTTGTATTTTGCAAATGTTTTTACTGCCGCCGCCGCTGCCACACCCCATTCGCATGCGTATGCATAACACAGCATGAACATAAGCAACAACGCCTACTAATTCAAATTTTGCAGCAGTTTAAGCACAGTATTTGATGCCAACAACGCACAGCAAAATTGAAATCGGCTCGCAAAATACAACAAAAAATTAAGTTTTTGATTAAACCATCACAACGGAGAACAAGGAGGTGGGACAAATGTACCACTATCTCTCAAAGTACATTTTGATGGCATCGTGTTGCTTTGACTTTGTTGGGCAGGTCGCATTCATAAATTTCCATATTTATTGAATTTACAAGTAGGAACTAAACATTTTAATGCCCTTTAAGAAACAACAACTACAACACAAAATCTTCAAGCACGAAAATATTTTCCAAAAATAATAATAACATTACCGTTTTAATAACTTCATTAATGCAACCTCAAAACAGCTTCGTTCTTTGTTAACAAAGTTCATTCGTATCAGCGCTGAACTAATTAAATACACGCCCACCGACAGCATCAGCTAACGACTACAACATCAACGAAAAAATGATTTTTAGAACCCTTCCCTTTTTATCTGATTTAATGACCATATTTAAAAACCGGCCATCCTTTAAGTGCTAAAATTTTTTTTGCTGTAGAACTCAAAAGAACTTTCACGCTGTCTTGTTTTGTAAGTAACTTATCAAATGCAGTGTTAAAGCACTAAGCCATAATGGCCCTTTTTTACATTTTAATCAGTAAAAAATAAAGAAATGAAAGATGAAGTAAAATTTTCATAGAGAATACATAAATATTTCTATACACAGTATATTTTTCCTGAGCGTCAAAAGAAACTTCAACAGAACTACCCTACACATTAGAAAGAAAGCATATTTTCACTGGTAAAAAACTAGACACAATTAAGTCCGATTCTAAAAGTAAGTTTTTGCCAAAAACATTTACTTACGGTATACAATTTATGTATGTATATGTACATCCTTATAGATCTATAACTTTTTTGATTCCTGGACACATATTTTTTCTTTGCATGATGCTCTGGAAATTCAATCAAAACGATATTCCACAAGTCCACAACATCTTTCCTAATGGAGCCTATCCATTGGCATCGCTTTTTCATTATTGGAGTTGAGATTGAAATATGGTTAGTAGCCAGAAAGATCCTGTCTGCTGATCGACGCAAGAGTTTGAGTTAATTTGCTGTAGAACTTGTACTACTTTTGTCTGAGCATGTGCTTGTACTATTGTAATTTTTTTTACTCTGGAGCTAATTCGGGCTGCCATAATTCTAGAGAATGTCGACAGCCGACATTCTGTAAGATCGAAAACGTATTAAAAAAGTAGCGTGTACAACGGGGAAGAGGTGTATTACAGAAAGAGTATTTTATATTCTGATTTTATGCCAACTATCCTCTTTAGCTGGCCATTTATCGGCATGTATTCTTTGAAAGTAATTTTCTTCTAATAGACAATGCAACGGATGACATCGGCAATGTCATGTAGATTAATAGTTGTATTATTTATTTTTTCTACTACAACGCTCTTAGCGTATTAAAAAGTTTTGATATCTTGCCACTTGATGCCTTTTTGTTAAGTCGAAATCTTTACAGCTCTTTACTTATCATGGTTTTCGTGGCTTTGCTGACCCACTTTATTGCACTATATACCACCAATAGTTCACTTTTGCTGCTCGTCCCAATCTACTAATGATTCTGGTTGCCATGTTTGCACGCTGTATTACTTTCTTCATTATTTCGTCTTTTATTTATAAGCTGTTATGAATTTTCATTACTGTTTCTCTTATTTATGCAGTTTCTACTTCTCTACTGCTACACTTTGTACTTTTGGTTTTCTTTAACAGATTTAGCTCAGGGCAAAGTTGTTTCATAAACAACACAAAATAAGAAATAACGATAGAAAAACGCTGCTGCAACATGCAAATCAACCAAGACGTACGGTATGTCTTACTCTTCCTACGGATATTTACAGAAAATTTGTATTCTGAAATCAAGAAGAAAGTTAGGCAGATTTAGGCAACAAAAAGTGCCTTAAGTTAACTTTTGGCGAGTAAACAGACACATCTAATGATACTAAACGTAAATTGTAAAGAAATATAAAACACTAAAAATTAAATATAAAAATACCTATGTATATAAATATAAATTAAATAAAATGAATGAAATCATTAAAAAATATTTATTTTACGAGTGTGATATTTGATTCTTCAAACAAATATCACTCTCTTTCTCTTAGCTTTTGCAAATCGATCTCAATTTGAGTATTTACACATCGTATTTGATGTTGCAGGTTAGCATCCGTTATGTTTGGGCTTGTTTTGTGTTAAGTCAATTTCTTTTTCGAAAAAATATTGCAGGTGTAAGTTGAACCAAAAGCGCTAACAACTTTTTGTTCCAGATTTCTCAAATTCGAAAATTTCTCAGCGCTCAACTTTGCTGAACAGGCAATAGACATGCTATAAGTCACAGTCAAAGCAAATAGGATGACAGCCGATCTATATGGCTTCGAACCAAAAATCAAAGTTAATTTTTTCTCAAAATAGTTCCAGAACTCTTTGGGGTAAGTCCTTTAAAACTATCAAACACGAGAGAGTAAGAAAATTGCGCTCTGTGAATGACTAAAAATTTAAAAAATACTGGAACGGAAAAAAAAATTTTTTTTAGTCCGGGAATAAAAGTCAAACTAAAATTTAATAATCAAAGCACAAACAATAAATAAACATCTAAAATTTAATGGTAGTTGAACATTAATTGAATTCTTTAAACGCAAAGAATAAAATGGACAGTAAAAATAGTTGTTGCCTTTCAATTACATAAGTACATAAAAGTATCTCTTTAAAAATATCTCCTTTGCATGATGTTGAAACAATGCAAAAAGACTCGTTGGCGAATAATGACATTTTAAAAAAATTTATCTTCGTACTCTTAAAATCTGTTATTTTACTGTGAAATAGAATATTCAAGAACTGACACACTTTAATACCAGTCGAGTTGCATCAGTAAGCTCAAAACCGAGACCCACACGCCCATTCAAACTGCACACCCCAAAGACAATGTGGTCACAAATATCACTTTCGTTATGTACATATGCAAATATGAAATTTGCGCCAGGCTGTCAAGTGCACTCATATTCGTTTATGCAAAGTTTTTCAAATTTCAAAAACAATTCTCAAAATATGTCGTCTTTTAAATTTGTGATGTGTTTGGTTATCCTCTCTGTAGACAGTCAGACAGACTTCTAAGCTTGCTATCAAAAGTTAAGACAAATTTCAGCAAACTTTTGTGGCATGACTCACATCGTATAAGTAGACCACAGAAAGTTTTTTAAATATTTATTATCTTACAAATACTTAACGAGAGACTCATGAGGCATTATAATGGAATTCTTAACTTTTGCCTGTTGAGCACGATATATGGTGATCTTTGTATTTAAACACAATAGCATAAAGTGCTTCGGTCCCTTGCTTATAGTATTGTTTTTATTTAATTTTTTTTTTTTTCTTAGGGCAATGCATGCAAAGGCAACTTTAATTTATGCATTAAATAATCAGAAAACCAAGAAACAAATCGGGGACGTTTAGGAAAATTACAACTTTTTACGCCTATTGGCTAAAAAGCTTTCGAAACTGTAACGAAATAAGCAATAAGCCTTTTACAGGTAAATATCCTCGAGGACATTTACGTGTTTTCGAGGACGCAAAGGCATCCGAGGGTTATTAAGGAAATACGTACAATTTGAAAAGTCCTTTCAGAAACTTTTTTCATATTTTTAATTTTAGCATACAAAGTTCAAATCACGACAACTTTGAAAAACGTGGCTTTTGAGCAAAATAAAAAAATACGGGTCTTTTAAAATTGAGCATTGAATGATACCTGAAAATTTTAAACAAATCGATGACATTGATATGGGTATCTTAATCGATTTGAAAAATAATTTGCCTTTATAAGAAAAAATGGTTTGTGCATTGATGTTAATAAAATGCTCTAGTTTCGTAAATTATGACTTTTTTATTGACAATTTTCCATAAGATAGAAAGGCTAACTCTTTCTAACCCATATAATTAATTCCGGATATAGGACTTCAAAGTTGAAATTTCTTTAAAAAAAACGAAAAACATGGATTTTTTTAGTTATTTTCGATCATTACAGCCATATTACTTATACTATTGGCACATTTCATACCTTTAAATTTTTGTCAAATATACACCATTAACGTTTTTACAAGCATATATGTGAAGTATGTGCTCTAATAATTGCATTTTTTTAATTTGGCCATTTATATGGAAAATTGGGGGCAATCGAAAAAAAGCATTAACATACTCGGATTCTACGGAAAATGTCGTTATAGAAAATATCATCGCCAGTCATTGTGGAAAATCTTGTTGAGTAGTGTTATATGAATTGTGTGATACTATCTTCCAAAGCTATGTCGATAATTTCGATTTCGTTCTCGTTGCAAAACATTTGGAAATAACTCAAAAAAAAAAGAAAGCAAAGAGTGCAGTTATTTAAGGAATGACCGATAAACATCTAAAATCTGCTATTCTAGCAATAAGCCTACTCAATCTACAGAATGCTGCATGTATTTAGGTTAGATTGCGCAGGATCACAAATTATTATTTTGCTTATTTGGACCAGACTACGTTCACCACGTTCTGAATCTTTTCGGCCCATTGCGATTTAGTTGCTAAGGTCTAAATTGTATTCCATTCACTATTCTATCTCCTATCACAACAACTCCATTTTTTGTTTGCTTCATTTACCCTATGTCTTCAAAAGAAGGAAAACCTTTTTAAGTAAATATTTTTTGGCAACGTTTAACACATTCCAAAGCTTCTATTTCCATTTTGATCAGAGTTTGTGTACCTGAAATTATCTCTTGCATAAATAACGTATAAATTTCCAAGCAATTTCCATGTTTTTGTTGTATATTTGGGTTTTTATGGAGAAAATTTTGCTTTCCCTTTACTATCATATTATTTCATTCGATTGTTTTTGTATTCCACCACTGCTGACAGAAATACGCCCTTTATCCCATGTTTTCCACAAATTTAAAATCGTGTCCTGTTACAATGATTTGTATGATAATACCAAAGTAAGTCCTTTTTAAGTTTGTGTCCACACGTCTTACCCTTTCGGACAATGAATAAAATTTTTGATAAAAATGCATTTTTGGATTTGCAGTGCTCACTTTCAAACACCACCAGTGCAAGTGCAGTGCTAGTTGGAAGATAAAACAAAAATGATAATGAAAATGAAAATTGCAATTTTATGTTGTGAAGTGTTTCAGACATAAAACTGTGATAATCCTTTATTTATGTCTTCAATTGTTTCCTCCAAAGTTTTACTGACAATGAAACAAACATGGATTACCTAAATCTCTATCATCATTTGTGCACATTTTAGTCAAAAGTAGCTCCAACTTATTTAAGTTTTTAGTAATAAACGCTGAAATATTTACAAAGTTTTGACTTTTCATCCCTTAAAGTTTATGAGATTCATCATCATCAGCAGCTGCAACCTTAACGTATTCATATTTATCATCATTACTTCGACTTTATTACAAGCATTGGTTCTGGTTTTATTCTTGGATTTTATTTCTGGTTCTTTTTTTCAATTTATTAGACTTTTCATGTCACCATTAGCAACCCCTGCTGCTGTGACAGCTATGTTTTTTCGCCCAACCAACTGTATCGTTCTGTCGTAAAAGTTTTGATCTGATTTTGTCTCTCCAGAATTTTGTGGTCATTTTCAACCAACGCAAGTTTGTTATTCATTTCATGCTAAATTTTTAGATGAAGAAATACAAGATAAGTGTATCTTGTCTAAAGGCAGTGTTGTGCCTAAAAGTTTAACAATTCGCTACAGGTTTCATTCGTAACTGGCAAAAAACTAATTGGAATTCCTTATTACAAACAATTCAATCGCTTAACAAAAAATGCGCGTTTATTTTTTACATATTTTTAGGAGCATTTTATTTAATCAAATAGTAAAAACAGACTTTTTTTATTTTTAAACACTAAAAAATTTTCGAGGATTTATTTATATTAGGCAAGCTTATTCTTTCTATTGACTTTTAGAGTGGCCTTTGTACTGATTTGGTAATTTTGAAAAGAAATTGTAAAACCCGCAAACATCAATTGCATAAATATTAATATTTTCGAGAAACAACCCGTTTTTAAAAGATATCCAAGTTTTGTTTATTTGACATTGACATTTATAACAATGGGAACTACAGCGGTGAATATTCTCTAAAAAAGAATTAATTGCTGATCCTTGTTTGGATCAGTTATCGAAGTCGTTTGGATGTTTAAGTTTTTTCAAAAGTTTTTAAAGCTATGGGTTTATAACAAGATTTACCATTGATTTTTAAAGTGTTATATTTGAAACAATGTTTTGTAACATTTTGGTGTTGGACTATATAATTGGAATACTTATGAGCCAAATTCATTCAAATTTTCTCAAAATATTTCCGATAATACAAGATGATCACTGAAAATGAAAGACTTTGAAAAATCCATAACTTGTTCTTTTTCAGGAGTTATATTTCTAAAAAATACCTAGTAATAATTCATTAGTACTCATGTACTTTAAAAGATAAACGCATTTTCAGTCGCCTATGAGCCTACTTATATAAAAATATTAATCATATTTTCAATAGAACATTTTCAATCCTACAACTTTCAGCTGATATGAATTGATGTTCGATGAAATGGCATCTTAAAATTAAATCGACTTTCATGACCTTGAACTACTTTCATAGGTACTCGTCAATTAGTAATTTTCACACGTTTACCATATCACCATAGAGAAGGTTCGTCCAAGAATTTAGTCCTCTAAGGTTATTGAGCTTTTTCTATGCCATTTTACTGTACCTTATCTGGGCTAGTGAAGATTGGTTGACGTTTGACAAAAGATTGTTTTTTCACATTTATGACCAGATCCTTCATCAATACGTCTAAAAATCAATCATTGTTATTGATAGCTATGTAGATATAACACCTACTATATTAGGCACAAAACGCTTTCCGGCTTTAATTGAACTCTCAAACCCACACTGCATGAAAGCAAGCTGGCAAAAGTTACGAAAATTCGTATCATTATTGAAAAGAAAAGCCAAAAACTTTTGGCCAACTCCATAAAGTCGATATACCGTATACATACACACACATTTTATTTATTTTTTATATATGTAAACGCATACAAATGTTTTTCACCCAAAGTTCGTATGTTGTGAGCGTGTTTAAAATATTGCAGAAAACTTTTCTGGTCAAATTTCGTTTTTGTGAAAGTTTGTTCAACTGTGAAATAATGACTTGTAGTAAAATTTTTGTTTGCAGGATAAGAAATAAAAGGAAGTTAAGTTGAAAATTGAATTAAATGCGATTCCATAGGGGCAAGAGGCGGCTTCAGTATTTCAGAGGTGCGCCGAAGAATTAATTTATTTGGGATAGTCCGTATTTGGCTCCCATTTGGAAAAAATTAGTTTTGCAAAGGAAATTTGACGAGAAATTCAGTGGTATTTTTCTTAATTTCATATCGAATGGCGTTCGCTCTATAAACTTACTTTAAGATATATTAAATTTTCATCAATTGCCAAAGTCGAAAATTTAACAAGAAAGCTGATCTTTTTAGCTATAAAACGATATAAAAAGATTATATTTCCATTAAAATTTACAATTTGAAGATGACCGTAAAACAGCTTATAACGTAAAATCTTCGACCTTCGCAACTCGATATTCCTGATTTTTGTATTCATTAATATGGTAGAATATGTAAAAAAAATTTGGAGCGATTGAAAAATGTGTCGGTCAGAAAGTTTTCGGTTTTTAAAAGAACGTCTTGAACGGAATTGCATCTACCCCCCACGCAAAGTCGGGTTGGTACGGGCCTGATAATTGGAACACAAGTGTGATGCAAATTACACAAGTGATAACAATAAAGCGAAAAATGTAAGCCAACCTTAAATTATTTTATTGAATTTTACAATGGCAAAGTGAAAAACTTTCTTTTCGCTATTGTTCGCCATAAGAGTGCTTGAAAAATCCATACAAAATTGCCAATATTGGCAATAATGCAATAAAATGTATGAAAATTGCTGCATATTTTTCTCGAACGAGGAAAAGAAAAATCCAAAACTACTAACAACAATTGACTGCCAACATAATGATATTGCTGATGATTATGACGTTGATAACAATAATAGAATAGTTTGACCTTATTATGGCCTCTCACTTGCTGCTGCTGCCCCAAACCCTGCTGCACGTCATTACTTAACAGCAGACAACCAAAACTTGTTGGGGTCTTTTGTGCTTTTTGGTCTTGAGCAGCCAGCCAACCGCGCAATGATGATGGCCATATATCATTGCAACGGCTGCTGCTCCAACTGCGGCGGCAGTGGCTGCTCTGTCGAACGGCAGCCATCGCTTTCCTTGCTTGCGTCGTCAATAAATAATAATTTTTTCACATTTATTGTTTTCTTTCTCTATGTACCTACACATTGCCATCGACTATGCCACCACGTTGTTGTCGTGTTCTGCGTTTCTTCTGGTTTCTTGATAAATATGAATTGATGTGCGGGTTAGTTTTTGGTGTCGTGGTTGTAAGGACCAAAGTGGTCAAGATTTCGAGAGAGTGGCGAACAAGCGCAATGTGTAGTGTGCTCTGAAGGATAAAGTTTTCCTGCTAACGCCAGGTGTTTTGAACTTAACTTAAATTATTTACGAGTCTTGTAAACTGAAATAGTTTGAAACAATGTGTCAAGAAACACATTTGTATATGAGTTGCAAGCTAATCATTTTGAGTTGGCTGTATTATTCGATTGTAAGGTATTCGAGTATTCGTCGTTGATGCTCACAAATATTGAAAAATAAGTTCTACCATATAATATTCTATTCGATTTTTTAAATTTATCTAACTCTGCCGTGTAACTCTTTTAAATGTTTACGATTCACATCTCGGTATGAAATCTTTCCTGCTGACAAGAGCCCTCAAAGCGAATTTATCAACAATTCGCTTATTTCGAATTAAGTCATTAAAATCATACCAAACAAGAACTTCAACTTCATAAACATCAGCAGAAACAGCAATAACGCATTGCGAATGTCGCCTTTAACAGCAACCAAATAAGGGAAACCTCGCCAAAAATGTATTGAGTTTTTTTTTTGTTATAATTTTAATCATAAATTTGAATATAGCTTGCCTTTAGCCAGAAAAGCGGAACAAATTTTGGTATCTACACCAGATATATGCAGATGGCATTTTCGGTACATTTGTACTTTTTTTGGTACATTTGCGCCCTGAAAAATCTCCGTCAGTACATTCGACAAGTTTTCAGTACATTCAGTATATTTCCGCATTTTTAGGACATTTGGCGAATTTACAGCACATTTTCAGTACATTTTCGGTACATTCGGAGAATTTATAATAATTACCTTTTTTTAAGTAAATGAAAAAATTAAAATAATCGCTATGTGTATATTTTGTAATATAATGTGAAATACATAGATCTCATTTTGCTAGGGTTTTTGAGATGGGGAAAGTAAAGACTTTTTTTTGTTAAATTGGGTATTCAAGACAAAAAAAAGTACATTCGGCCCTCTAAAAAGTACATTTCAAGTATCGATTCAGTACATTTTCACAAAACCCAAATGCCATCACTGATCTGCACCATAAGTAAATGCTGTATGATGTGTTGTACAAGTAAGCTATACCTACATATGGCATATATAGTAAGCAAATCTTAGCTAAGTTTATTTGAAGATCGCAACATCGCTGAAATTCTGGCACAGCTGTATTACCTGAGTAAAACATCTGCTCACATGGACTTTGATGATAAAAAAATTTACAGAGTTATCTTATGTACATATGTGAAAAAATATAAATACATGTATATGCAAAGCTTAAAGATCGGTTCAGTAGTTTTTCAGCTTCAGCAAACTTTTGCTGACTTTTTTTAACAAGCGTTATATTTTTCGATAAAATATACATATTACATATTTATCAATGATTCAAATAACAAATTGAAAATGACTACTTTTCCTCTTTATTATAGTTTGCCACAAGAAACTTATTTTCACGCCAAATAACTTATGCAGATCATTTTGTGCACACATACGCAAAATGGCTTAATACCAATGAGAATGCTTTTGTGCATGTAAGAATTATACATGGATATTTTTGCATTCGCAAATAAAATAATCAGTGTATCATTAGGAATTTTCGATGGAAATAGATGTCGTGGGATAGTCGCTATCCGCCTCTGCCTAAGTGAGGACTGAACGGAAAGTCAGACTTTGCAGAACTCGCAAAATGGACAATTCCCAGAATTGCTAAATTTCATAAAAATATTTTCATTATTTTGTTTAACAACAAATTTTTAATTACTTTTAAATTGAAAGCTGTCTGCATCAAAACTTGGCAAAATTCGCAGCTACGAGTATATTATGTTTCATTGCATTTCTATCTTGACATTTAACAACGGAAAGAGCGATTTGTATCGTACTGCAAAAAGTCACAGCCTGATATCGCTAATATTTTGGCATTTAGCAGTGCCATTTACCTTTATTAGTAACCCATAATTTTATAAATGTTATTAACACAAAGTCAAAAACAATAAACATTACAGCCGGTAAAAATTTTAGTGGGATTCTATGCAAAAGCAAATGTTTCAGTACAAAAGAAAAAGCAAAATAATCTTTACAAATCATATAAAAAATTGAATTTTATCTATAGTGGCACTCATTCTCCCTTCATCCAATCCAGTCTTAATTGCTGTAGTTTTTTTTTTGTTTTTTTTTAATTTTTTGTTGCACGAAAACAACACTTAAAACCAATACCACGCAACCTACTGACCAAGTTGAGATCGTGCGGGCTATAGACCGAAGAGGCATAAAGAAAGCGATGAATAAAAATGACCAACCAACCTGCGTTCTTTTACAATACCCATCTTTACTCACTATCTCGTAAAGAGCACTCATCAATTATGATGCAATTAAAGAGTTTTACGTTTCGATTTCATTTAAGACAGACGCAACTAAATGAAACGATATTTAATTTGAGAATATTAAAAGGTTTCCAAACGATCAGCCATTGTAAGCAGTAATCGGTATCGATCTGGTGAAACAATCAGAAAACGTCTGTCGTTTGATTGCTTTTGTTGTAACGTGAAGTTAAAAACATTGTGTTGTTTGCGTTTATTGAAGTTGTCATTCGTTCCAATCTCTGTTTTATATGCAAAATTTTACTGGCATAAACTCCTTTAGGTCAACTGGGGTCTGTTTTTGAAAACAAGTAATAACTGACTTACAAAAAAATTGTTTTTAAAAAGTTTTCAGACATAGCTCATAGATTATGGCAATTCAGTTCGAAGTTTTTACCTAAATAAGAAAAACAATAGCACTGTTTTATATAAAACACTAGCTCCCACCAGCATTTTTTAACGTGCTTAGTAGAAACTATTTAAATCGACGGTGTGAAATTTCACAACTGTAGTAGCTAGTCCCACACCCCGTTATCCACTTCCGCATGCATTAGCAAGGTGATTGATGCTAACAATAAAACATACTTCCATGTATCAAATTTCACAACATACATACATACATATCTGCCAAAGGTTGTTGATACAGCGCTTTAAGTGCTTTAAACTCAACTCCGTTCACATTTTGCAAGGTGCTTACTTAGCACAGGCTGTATAGATTCAAATATAACGTTTTTTGTTTGTGATCTATGTTTGTATATGGCGTGCCTCATCTAGTTGGCCTTTAACGCCCGAAGCTCTACTTTGAACAACTCTGTATAGCCTTTTTGACCTCTGCTAAAGACCCACGGATAAACGAAGATCCATAGATATATTATCGAATAAAGATTCTGGAAACTTATAAAGGACAAACGCAAGTACGTACATGTTACATTTAGTTTTAAATAGTGAATAGTTTTTAGACCTTAACCAATGAAACACACATATTTTCGAAAGTTTGCAGTTTTAGCCACATTTGACATTTAATATAAAAAAATTTAGTGAATTTAAAACACATTATTCGGTCTTCAGTAAACCGACTGGCGTTAATACGAGCTCGATTAGGTGTATCTGGTCAGTCACTAGTAGTTTTAGTATTGACTTGAAGTATATGAACTTAAGCCTATAAAAAATTAAATAGGTTGCACAAATCGTGATTATCCAAAAAATAATGCAATCTCTAAAACAATCTTATTTAATCAGCCCGTAAAAACGTGCGTTGGGGGGCATACAAATTTTAGTATATTTACCGTCTTTTTTGAAAATTCTTCTTTTTCTGAACCAACTATTCAACAGTCGGCAAAGAAATATATACTAAATACTCCCGGTTTTGTCGGTAATTGGAACGTGTTCTTATGTTGCGAAGAGTAGAACCGACAGTCTTAGAATCAGGGGATATACGATTTTGGCTTATGATGTGCATTGGGGTATTTAATCATGACGTGAGCTCCCTCAACTCTGCCATTTTGTATTTTATAAAGATTTCCTATATTATTTATTTAAATTCACAGAGAAGTCTAAGGAATATTAGAAAATGAAAATTAATTGCTATATGAATTGAAAATTAAACAAAAAGGAGGAATTAACTGTAATTAAAAAAAGAGGAAACCCATGATGACAATTATTCAACAAGTATTCCTTCCGCCATTTACAAATAAATAATTATTAATTGAAGCAGCAATTGAGAAAATTCATTTTTATTTCTAACAGGCAACCAGCAAATTCAGTAGCATGATTTTTTATTTTTCTCCTTCCAAAAAAACAAATTTTCAGCCGAATGAGAGGCATGGGGGAGCAAAGCCCCTTCTTGCGCTTGGGTTGGTACGGGTCTGTATTTAATATATATAAGGTTTTAGACTTTTCGTGTATTTTAAAATTATTGATTGTGTTACTTCTTTACATAACGACGTAGCATTGAATACATTTAATTATATTGCAATTACTAAAATTACTATCAGGAATCTGAAGTTACCTTAACATGCAAAATGTGTTTTAACCCCATTCAACTACCAATGCTAAGCGATTCTTGTCAATATGCAATCAACAAGTTACAAGATGATTGTTGAAGGACGAACTAAGCACACAAGTGTAAAAACAAAACTGTTAGTAAAATGCCGTAAGTTTAAGATCAAAAAATCGAAAGAGTTTTCGCATAAGAGATAAAGCCCCTAAAAAGTGCTTCTCAAAATCTTCTTACTTTCATAAAAAAAAAATGTATGTGATATTTTTCTGGAATACCTCAACAACTACTTGTCAGAAGATTGATGGGGCTCCAACACGCCATTCTTCATGATCGCAAGCAAATATGTACAAGCATTCTTTCATAATCTCATTCGCAACTTTTTCATGTTCACATAACACCTCTTCCCAAGGCTTTTTTAGTTTTAAGGGACTTTTATTGAATCATGAGTAAAAGACATGTTGGAGGTAACGATCAATTTTAACTCACTTGTAGTACTGTTAGAAATAATCTGTTCTCAGATCGGAAAGCCGAAAAAGGGGCTTTCCGATCTATTTTTAGAATATTTTTAAAAGCAGTTTTTGAGTACTTGTTTATATAAAAACAAAAATCATCAACCTTCGACATTTTAATAAAACAATAGAAAACAGTGCTTAATTTTTATTCCCAATTTCATAACTTCAAAATTTATTCCACTAAAATAAAGACATTTGTATACGCGACAATTTTTCATTTACATTTATTTGAGAAAACAAAAATTTTACTTTGAGTGTTATTCCAATTGCATCTTCTCATAACCTGCGTGCGGCAAATGTGTTTATTTTTTTTTCGAAACATAAAACACATTCACTTGAGAACATCACGAATGCGTAACAAGTTGCGTCAACATATAAGAGTTACCTACGCGCACCATTGACTGACCGTAGTTGTAGGTAGGTTCAGCACAGTATTGTTGGGTCGGGTCTAAAAAAAGAAAAAAGGGCAGCAAGCGTGCGCACATCACAAGTCGTCAGTCGTCAAATGTCAATCAACAATATTGGATCATGTTTAGCAAAAATGATTACAAAAAAAAAAGGCGAGCAAGACAAAGCCGATTGATAGTGGGAAAGCAAATGGAAGCAAAAAATCACTATGAACAACTGGCAATGAGCATGAAAACTGCAGACAGACTAGCTGTTATCTTCAAAATTACGACGAAACCACATGACAAAGGCAATCCTGTTTTTTTTTTTTTTGTAGAAATAAACATTTACTTCTTCTGGATGATGATATCTTAAAAAGATATATTTTCATGCCGAAAGAAACTAAATTTATTTATCTATATTTCTAAGTTCACCCCTGACTGACGACTATTGAAAACATTCGTTCAAAACTCCATGTCCAAGCAATGAATCTTTCAAATATCCGAAGAAACAAATGTCTTATGATTTTAAAAGTAAATCATTTTAAAAGCATTGTCCGTCTGTGGCACATTCTTCATTTTATAGCAACCTTCGTACTGTGAATTATTTTAAAACATTTTTTCTTCTTCGCGAAATTAATGCACTCTCTTCTAAGTACTTAACTCTTTTTGCTCGCTGTCTGTTTTAATTTTCTGCACGTTAGATTTTGAGGCAAAGCTCTACACAAAATTTGAACTGAAGTACTACTTCATGTCCTATACAATTCTGTGCTTCCTCTTAACTGTATTCGATATTTAAGCGCAAGTTTTTTTCTTTGGGTTTTGTTTGGTGCGCGGAGTTGCCGAATTCAGCCTTCCGCACCATTTCATTTGTTCTGTCGTTCGTTTCTTTGCCACTCACGACAGCTTTGGGTTTAGAGAACTTAATTGGATTTTCAGCCAAAAAATTAAGAAGAATTTTTGTTTCTTGCACGAGTCGTTTGTTTCAAATTTTGTGCTGACAATACAGAACATATTTGTTAGGACCAAATGAAAGAATTGATTAAAATTTTATGGGAAACTTGAAGGTTCGGAAAACAAATCAAATGAAATTTGTATATCTAAGTAGTATTTGTATGTATGAAAGTCCTTATTTGTACGTAAAGTGTTTCCTTTTGTAAAAATTGAATATGCTTAGCATTTTACTCACCCTTATTTGCAGTTATTCATTTCAGACGTAAGTTCCAGACGCTATTGTTCTGCTTTTGTTGTTGTATTTGTCAAGAAGGACGATTATAATTTCTTTGTCTGCGACGTGTAAAGTGCAAAAATTTCATACAAGTACATAGGTAGTCAAATGTAATCTTAGGCATACATAAATACAAGTATAAACAAAGTACACAATATTTCATATCTATATTATCATGGCAGTTCATTGTAGACCATCATTTAGGTTTCTTTCGCTATCATATGAAAATCTTGCAGTTAATAAGCGATTCACGCTGGCTTCAAAATCAGCACAATTTTCATTTATCTCGATTTGGAACCAAAATCGGATGTAAATCAGAATTGGTTCAGTACAAATTTAATGGCAAACCAAACTCTCTCGCGTGTCATTTTTAAATAAATTTACTCATTTTTGCTCAAACTCGCGTACTATTATTATACATAAATGAATCATAAGGGCTGTTCATTTCCACTTATTTCAAAAGCTCATAAGCAAACAGCTATTAAACCAAAGAAAGCTAGATAAACTGTCCAGTTTGTGCTACGGAAAGTAAAGTTAAATACGCAATTAAAATTTAGAATTTGGATCGTGCTAAGTATTATGTGTGAAACATATAACATCATCGTCCGCCGCAAGACTTCCCGTTGGACTAGAACCTTTAGAGATAATCTTATCTCTGATATATTTTTGTTAAAGACCAAACATTTTTTTTTTTTTTTTGGAAAACTTGACCTTTTTTATGTTTTTTACTGAGCAGTACTTTTAGCGCAAAAAACACAAAACATTTTGTGGTCTTGCACCACACTGAGTACGAATTCTTTTGTAGTATATTTGAGTACACCAAAATTTAGAAGTGAACTTCTGCTTTAAAACCCAATTTTTAATTTGCCCTTGCGGACTCTGTATTTCTAAGAGTTCTAGCTAAGCATTCTATCGGTACGGTTTTTTATGTAATTGGCTGTTCATTATAGTCAAATGAAACTACTTAATAAATAAAAAGCCAAAAGAATATTTTAGGTGGTATATCATTGACGGTCATGGTAACGAAACATTATTTTTTAACCATTTTTCCCTAACTCAATGTACCTTAGCTAGAAAAATCAAAATTAAAAAAAATTATCTAAACAATTTATCAGAATTAAATTAAAAATCGAATCGATTTCCATATAACAGTTGAATCATCTCTACCGAGATAGTAATCGAATTTAAAATTAGCATTCAAATATTTGACATGTTTTCTATCACATCACAATGTTTTACCATACGTATTGTATTTACGCACTCAATATATGGCACGAATTTGCATCAGAACTGTATTTGTTGCAAAAATCCAACAAACCCAACATAAAAACAATAAAATAAAAATCAATTTTAAAATAGTTATTTTTAATTTTGCCCAGCTGCAGTGACAATAGGGGACACATTCAAAAAACAAATTGAATGGCACATTCAAACAATAACACGATTACACTGTGAAAATATTTTTTAATAAATAACTTAGTTTAAAATTTTGCAAATCGTTGATGTTGCACATTAATTAGAACATGGTACTTGGAATATGGAGTTAAGGAATATAAATCTTCCATCTATTTATGCGAAATTTAATTATGAATACGCACCAACAGCTTTGCCATCAACTTCTTTCTATCGAACGTGAACATAAATTGTCAACGTTACAAATTCACACAGCATGTGGTCATGACTCTACTCACTTGCATCTTTCAATGTGCGTTCACGGATGCGCTCAAGTTTATTATCGACTTTGGTAGATCAGGTCGCTACAAGTTGTTCGGGCATTTAAAATTCTAACGACTTCCTTGCTTGAACATGGTATTGACATGATTATATGCTTGCCTAATAAATATTACTGCAATAAATGCGTTTTTAATAGCCTCTTGGATTACAACCATGTTTCTAAATCAAAAACCTATCGCACATGATACGTTAATATGCTACTTGGCGGTACGCTGCCTAATGAAACCTTAGTAGGTTTCTTCTACATAATAACAATATCATTAAGTGTGTTGTCTCAGTTTCAGATGTGGATTGTTTGTTCACACTTTTCTACTTTGTTGCAGTTTTATTTATTTGCCACTTATTCCGGTCTAAATAGTTTGCCTGTTAAGTAATGAGCTTAGATGCAAGCTGGCTGTTCCGAAAGAACTAAGAGTAAAATGAAGATATTATGAAATGATGAATAGTAAGTAAACGAATTGACAAAAATCGGAGTGATCTGGCAAAGCAAAAAAAAACGAGACAGGGATCAAAATAGTTATTAAATAGTATTGATCGGGCCATACACACCCACAATAGCTTTATGATATAAAGAGTAGAATGAAGAACACTCCGAATCCACTTATTCTAAAAACGACAAAATTCATTGAGTAGATGTTACCGCAAAAGTTTTCTAACAGAGTTCTCTTGTCTTCAACAATTTCTAATATGCTTATCAATTTGTATTTTTCAGCGATTTATTTTCTAACGTTTTTTCCAAAATAGGAAACAATTTATTTTCGAAACTTTAATACCGATTTTGAAAAATTTAGAGAGATTGTATATTTTTGAGAAACAATAATATATGATGAGTCTAAATAAAGTAAAGATTTCATTAAACGCGCTGTACCATCCAAGCTTATAAATTTAGATTTGATCTTAAAAAATATTTCCATAAAATTTAGCATAATAGGACCCTAGCACAAGAATTAGAACCATATTTTGTGGTATTATTACATCCTTAGCAATTGTCCGCCCAATTCGTCTTGCAGAACTTCTTTTTTCTCGCATTTATAGACTCGGCAGTATTGATACTCTCAATTTCATTCATGCAATGAGTTGTTTTACTTAAAGTTTTGTGTTTTTTTCAGAGCACTTCATCCACGCAGAACATAAGGAGCTAACTTCATTTTAATAGAAAATCTAATTTTATTTTTGTGAAAAAAGCAGTAACATCCAACTAAAATTAGCCCCGTATAGTTTTTTATACAGCAGAGCGTACTCCTAACCATAACTAGACCATCCTATTATTCATAGTATTTATTTATTTATAAGAAATATAATTTTAAATAACAATATTATTAAAATTTGTGGCATGAAAATCATATAATTTAAATTCATTTTGTGCTTGGAATCTCTGGTAGGATTATATTAAAATTTATTAAAAATTTAGCAAATTTTCTCTGTCAATTTGGAAGTCCAACTTTAACAACAGGAAATTTTGTTGATTTCGTTTGTTTGTGCAAAAGTAACCGCACGCTTCACCATAAAGCGTGATCAAAATTTCTAAATCTTTAAAGCAAAGCACCTGGATGAAAATATTCGACAGGCAGACAGACAGACAGGTCGAGTTAAAACTAAACTAAAAATATGAGCAACCGTTTGTGATGAATTAAAATTCCAATGCATTCGGCAAATGCGAGAAAATAAACTGCAATGATATACCTGGGAGTGTATGTATGTGTATCCGTTGGTACCACAGACTAAATGCGAGTGTCACGACGAAAAACCACTTCATGCTTTTCGAACGCATGTCCTTGCTTGGCATTGTACATGTACAACTGTGAATGTGTTCCTACAGCAACAGCAAACTGTGGTGAGTTCGTAAAAAGCACGTACAATAAACATGAGCGCACAAGCACACTAAGGCAGATGTATCAACTTTTTGGGAGTACCCAGGGACAGCCCAACCACCGGACGGTCGTGTCATGCTTTGATGATGCTGACGTATGGCGACTCCTAGAAACAACAAGGGCCACAAAGTGTCACACCAATAAAATATGGTAAATTGTCGGAACATGCGAGTGAAATAAATTTTTGCCCAAACCCGAAGCTGAAAATAAACATGCAACAAAGGACACAATTTTGAGTTGGAAACTACTACAATAAAAGAGCGTTATGGGGTGCTGGTTGATGGGTGGCAGGGCATGGCGGCGCTTACCTGTGCACTGTAGCACGTCGTTGGTTTGCTTCGAGGTGGGTTAAAGTGAACAAAGTGAATAACGTGTCTCACATTTATTTTGTGCAAAATATTATAATTTGATTTTGAATTATTTTTCCTTGGAGTGCGCGAAATGAAAATAAAAAACCGAGCAAAACAGAATTCTGAAATTTTTCCAAATTTTGTCACGTAACGTAGGCAAAAAGTCATTTGCTACATATACATACGTACATATATAGCTGAAATATTATGGTTGAGGTTACGGTCATGATGGAAGTATCACAGGGTGATAATAGTGTAGGACGCTGCAAATTGAGTCGTAATAGGTTGGAACATTTTGAATAAATTAAATGTCTTTAGTGTTTAGAAATGTAAAGGAAGCGTGGAAAATAAATAAATTCATTGCATAATTTGAACCTTATGTCGTTTGATAAATAGCAGAAAAATACGTAAAGGGACATTATCTTTCCAGAGAAAAATTTCCAGGAGAACTAAAAAACTGGGAGAATACGCCTTATAGTATCCAACTCAAAATCAATTCTTTTTAACTCTTACTCTTAGTGGCTCATAACTATTCAAGTTTGTGCTGATTTGGATTTCTTTATTTATTATACAATCCGCAATAAGTTTTTCGCTTCTTGCTGGATAGTAACCATTTTAGCTGATCACATCCAGCATCAAGTAGCGTACCTAAGGGGAAGGGGGTGCGATAACCGGGCTTGGGGAGCGGAACTGTAGTCGTGAAAAATATCTCATTTTGCGTAGGTTTTTGAACGTTTAAAATGAGGACCTTTTTTATAGTAAATCGATATAGTAACATAGAAACTTTCAAAGTTTAAATGAAATATAACTCATTTTGGTAGAGCTTTTTAATGTCAAAAGTAAGGACCTATTTTTTTTTTTTGGTGAGCTAAATGAAATTTTTGTTAAAAATCAAACGATAACGAATTTCTTTCGTTAGGGGCGGCAAATAACCGTGGAACGTATTAAAATTGTCGGTAAAAGTGTTTATCTCAAAATGGCCATAAAACGAGCAAATGGTCAGCTACGATTTTTCGGATCATGTTTTTCGATTTTGCGGACACTAAATAATAACATAGGCACACAAAAAAAAAGTCGTGACCCAGAAGGTAAAACCCTTTATTCCTACATTTTTGAGGTCGCTGAAACCGAATATGACCATAAAAAATTATTTCAATTGTTTCAGCGACCTCGAAAATGTAGGAAAAGTGGGGTCTACCCTCTGGGTCACGACTTTTTTTTTGTGTGCCTGTGTAATTGTGTATTGTCAAATTTGGTTGACAATCTTGCTTGAAGCGAACCGTGAGTAGATGGTATCTTGTTTTTGATATTTCCCTCTTGTTTTCGAAACATACATTAACTGAATTCTCATTCAAATAAATTTGGAGGTTGGCGCATTAAACATGGATTTATTTGTATAATTCTCTTACTTTGAGAAGTTAGGCATACCTTTGGTAGGGGAAGCGACGCATTACTGTATGACTTTTCAAAATCACAATACATAGTCTGTTTAGTACACGGTTGAAAATATCAGTATGAAATTAATAACTTTTAGTTATTCACATCAATCCATAAGCTAATCGTACAGATTCTATACGTTAAAGCATTTTGTATGAATATGATATATAATTTTTTGCTGAAAAGTATAGAATAAGTATATAGGTAAACGTATAGATTGTATTTTTAGAATTCAATATTGGCGATAATGAAAAAAAAATATATTTGTGTCTGTTGTTAGAACGTTTTCCTAGCATACACGGGTTCAAATCCTGGAACAGATACTTCTTTTTATTTATTTTACTTACAATTTTTATTTATAAAATGTTCTGAATTCCACAACTTGATTCGACTAAGATTTCAACCCGTTTCATTTCTAGAATATTTTGAATGTGACCCCGATCCTTAGCTTGGCTGCACATAAGTAACTGCATAATCGGAAAAAGAACAAAGAGCTGCTTTCATGAAATCAAGCTAATACTGCTTGTTCAAAAATGTGAACCAAAATGTGATCAACTTTTTGAACTTCAATTCAAAATACATTCACCTTCAAACTGTGGATACTCTTCTCTAACGCATTCGGGAAATACAAATTTTGTAACTCAAAACAACTGTCCACCTGTGTCTGACTCATTCCATAATTCGAATTCAAAATAAAAAAGAAAAGTTTTACACAAGACTCACACAAACAAGTAACTGGCTGCTGTTTGGAATATTGTTGGTGTTGTATTGCAATTCCCACACAAATACCCGCCAACCATTTACCAACAGTCCGCCGCTGAGCCAAACAGTTGCATTTGCATGTCGCATGATGAATGCACACAAGGAACGACAGCATGGGGAGCTGTAGCGGAAAACGGAAACGTCTATTATTAACATGAAGACAAATCGTTGCATACTTAAAGGCTGCTTTAAAACAAAAAAAACAACAGCGTCAACACAAAACGACGTCATTGCACTGTTCAAGCTTCTGACTGTGTCTATGTCTGGCGACGCGATGGCTGAAGCTAAGGCCGTCATTTGAGTGCGTAATTTCTGCAGATCGTAGAACACCAACACGAAGGCGACTTCGGCAAACCTCATGCAACTCAAGTCGACACATGTGGAAGGACATGAATGAAATTAAGGAAAACAAGCGACAAGTGCATGCTGCAGTATGTATTTGTACATGCCTGCCAATGTGTTTGTGGGTACACTAAAAAAAAACAATCTTTTCCAGCTACGTAACAAGAAAATATCAAGCTTTACTCCGAGTAATTTGCCTAATTAAAAGGTTTGCCACAACCAATTGCAAAAGAAATAGAGAGAAGTAAAATGCGTTATGGTGCCATTTTTTTGTTTATCTAAAAATACTGTGGCTGGCGCATTAAGTGAACAAAAATTTCAAATTATCGGCTTATATTTACAAAACAAAAAACAACGATTTTATTTTCTTATACCTTAATTGTTCTCTGTGCATTAAAAATATTTTTAGTTTTATTCCTATTTTTTTTAAACGAAAAACTTGGAAGAAAATTAAAACAAAAACTCCATAGCAACCCACAACGAAAATGCATTTCATTTCAGTGTTTTTCAAATTTTGATGTTTCGTTTACTACGCTGCATATGCTGAATGCACTTTTATGCTGCAGTGAACTCATCGCTGCATCCTTGCAAGCCGAAAATTTTTTTGTTTTATTTTTCATATTTTTAACTTTTTACTTTTGACGTTCTTCAAAAGGCGTTAATAATGTTGCTGACGTACAGCAACATCAGCAGCTTGTTTTTTTCGCAAAAGTCAATTTTTTTTTGTACTGCGAACCGGTTGGTTTTTGTTTACTTCTTTAATTTTTTTATTTTTATTTCGCAACTTTTTCGTTTCAAGCAGTCGTTGAAAGTGCATTGACTGCATCCTGAGACTGCCAACCAACCAGACTTCTTATCGTCACCACTCACTTCATCTCGTCTGATCACCCGTCTGTTGGTTTATGCTTACATTACCATCAACTATGCCTACAGGTCTTTGCGATTCTATTTAGTCCTTGTAGTCCTTGCAGTTAACGCTGTATGACGAGGCTTGATTTTTATTTTCTATCTACTTTCATGAGGCTTCTATGTAACGTTAATGTACAATCAGAACTTTTAACAGGATTTTGATGGCTTCTGCTATTTTTAAGCTTCAAGTTTGACAGGAAAAACAAGCAATTTTTCATAGCTTCTTTTGAGTGTTCTGTTCTTGTTGCTAGTCAATTTTATAGTGAGTGTATGTCATCTAATTAACACGCTTCAAAAATAGAGCATAACTTAATGCACACGCCAAACGACGGTATTTTGAATATTATTACTATTCTTATAAAATAAAAAATAAATATTTAAAAATAATAAGTTGAGAAAAATTAATTTTAAAATTTTTTAAAATATCTTTAAGGTTCGGTGTCAAAAAAACTATTCTGACGATATTATTATATATTCTTCAACATTTTTTGGCTTTATCAACAACTTTTAAATTATTTCAACATTTTTCAAATTCTTCAACATTTTTCGAAATTCAACGTTTGTTGAATTTTCAACATTTTTGACATTAGTCGAAATGTTTCGACTTTTCAAGGCTATTTAATAATGTTCGACTTTTCAACTCTATCCAATACTTTTTAACACTTCTCGATACCAATATACCGAAACATCACTAAGTGCACACATTACGCGAATGCTTGCCGTTTATCCGCTTTCTTAATTTATTTGAAAGCCAAACACTCAAACATTTTTTCACAAGATAATTTGTACTTCTGATTTTTCTTTCCATCTAAGCAGTTAAGCTACATATTCCAACCGCTTGTTATATTAAAATATGCGCCAAAGCCTTAAAGAGCCTTCAAAGTACAAAATCCACTATTATGGTCTTTAACCACGTCACGTTCTCGAAAGGCACCTCTCCCCACCTGATGACTAAGACCACAATATATATTCAAAAATAAAAAAAAAACATAGAAAAAATACAATAAAGTCGTAAGTAATTATTAAAAACAAATAATATTATAAATCATTATTGCTCATTGTAGGTTTCTTAAGATATTCAAAGCTCAAGAGAATAAGAAATATTGAACAATAAGTAATTGTCAACTTGAAAGCGGCTTAAAGTACAACAGCTTCAATGAAATCGTGTCTTATGCTGTGCAATGGAACTATTTTGATTGAACTTTTTGTCATTTAAGCCGCCGAAATTTATTATTTTTTCCGCATACAAAAAATCTTTATTTTGTTTTATTATTAAATACTATAATGGTCTACTTGAATTTCAATGACCTCAAGCCATTTTTAATTAATTTCTACAATTGACTTTTTTATTTGCTTCAAAGTTAAATTGAAAGCTTTAAATATTAACTGGAAGCATTTTTCTACTTTGTCCAGTGTCTTCGTCTACTTTATCCAATTTTATCAATAACGAGTTTTTATATTTGGTATTTTTACGCTCATTTGAGTAAAGGTACTCTAATGTCAAAAATGTTTTCTCAAGTGCTTTGCACGTTTCATTTCGTTGTGTAAAACTTGATACAATTAGAAGGCGCTTTAGCTTCTCGAAAGTTTTTTAAGCACAGTTTATTTTAAACATTTATTAAGCATTTAGTAATTGTACATAATTGTTTCGTTTTTTCTTAACGCAAGATATCAAAATCCTACTATGCATTTAGGACAAATATGGGATGCTCTGATTAGAAACAATATCTAAATGTTAATGTATCGATATAATTTAAATAAGAAATAGAGTATTTCAATGAATGACAGGAACTGACTTTAAGCAGTGACCTGAAATGGGTTGAGAAAACCCAAGATTCTTCTTGCTCTCAAATAACTATTTTTCGATGTACCTAAATTCATAAAAAAAAACACAGTTTCTCTAAACTGTCCCACCATTATAAGCTTCCCATAATTTTGCAGGTAAAACATCTTAAAACGAGTCGTTTGCTTTTTCTTCTCCTTGCGGTTTCGCAGATTCCAATTATGTTTACAGTCCTCATAAACTAAATGCAGAACATTTCAATGTAATTATCACTTGCCAACCTTACCAGCCTCACCAGCGGCTGAGCGTGCATCAACGAGAGCGCAATGTAGAATGCTGCGCCAATTCTAATTTGAAGGCACGGCGATGTACCAACTACAGCAGCTCAAAAACAAGAGAACAAATTGCAGATTGGCAAATGAAGTACTCCTACAGAAGTCAATAATTTAAAGCGGAGGTTATTAAAAATCCAAAAAAAAAGAAAAAAAACAAACAGAATAACCGCATCTATCCAGAGGTGTTGATGTGTGGCAAAACATTTTAAGGCATTTCTACATTTTGAGGTTATGTATGTAGAAACACTTCATTTTTATGTCAGTTTTGTTGTATTCCTTAAGGTTTATTTGCACTTTTCCTCTGAGCGCTCATAACTTTCGAATGCATGTGTGTTTGCATTAGTTGGTTGGTATAAGCGCAAATGTCTGATGCGAATGATTCACAAAAAAGGGGTTTGTTAAGTCATGTTTTTAAGCATGACCATGATGGAAATTATTATGTTGATTGGATTTTGAATGTTGCAGTAAAGGCTGCTGTTGTAGTAAAGTCTGCAGTTGCAGTTATTGCCACAATGGCGTAAATTTTGTTCAGGACAACAGTACGCTCTTTATGTGCAGAAGCTTAAAAGAGACCTAAGGGCCCTGCAACTTTTGCGCTAAGAAAATTTATTATTGTGTTTGTAATTAAAATAATTTGTAATCTTACGGCAGCCCAATATCAATGACATACATACATCCAACATCGCCCCATACATAAGTGAATTTAAAATCCAAATAAAATTACATGAGTCAATTGATCAAGTCTTCAAAAAATTTACAAAGTCGTATTTAAAAATTATTTAAATATTTATTTTGCAAATCATTTCATTTAATTCTACTCGTTAAAAACAATACACTCATTGAAAAACTTGTTCGAATTTTATGTTTTCACTGTCAGATTTCGGGTATAATTTTCAAATAATCTAGATCACAATTCGTCTGTTGTTGGTAACTTTTTACCTCTTCTCCCCAAAGTCTAACAAAATGAAACTTATTGTAATAGGATTTTCAGAAATAATTCAGCACCCAACCTTCCCAACCTAACTCAGGGGTACACCCTTGGTAAAAATTGTTTCAAAAATATTTTTTTTTTTAATTCAAAGCTTACCAAAATGTCAACAAATCGTCGTAGCCCAAGTTTTAAAGAAAAGTTCCTTTGAATTAAAGGACCAAAAGCATTTTTTATAAATATTTTTTGGTTCAAAAATGTGTAACTTCCGACACCACTTTTTCGTAATTTCGGATTTGTAGAAAAAGACCAAAATATTATTTATTTTTAAATTAATTATGGCTGCGGGAACAGCCTGTAAAACTATTAAACCAATTAAATTGTTATTATTTTTCATTTGCTGACAACAATTTTTTTTAATACACTTTAAAAGCTAAAGTAACAAAGTATTAAATAAAAAAGCGGCAATTATCCGATCAATACATCGGGAGATAATAGACTTTAAACATGATAAGAGCAAATTGTCGAAAATTGATATATAGATATCATCGAAAAAATTTTTTTTAGCAAAATCGTGTCAACTTAACTTTTTGAAAAGTAAAGGTATTTTTATCGAACTTGAAGAAGTTGAACTTTTTTTCTTGAAATCCGTATGGCTTGTAAAAGAATTACCGATATCGGTCATTGCCTAGGAAGAACTAGTTCATCCTATAAAAACTAGTTTAGTCGGTAGCATATACATATGTAGGAGCTGTAAAAAATATTAAATAATGATATTACTCCAAATTTAAGCTCATAATTTTTCAAATAATTGTCTAAAATCTTTTTGAGCTAGAGTATACATAAATTAGAAAAAAAATCTTTCGAGAAAAATGCGTTAAAAGAAATATTACCGCTCCTGCAGCTAACGAGAGACGCTTACTTAACTACTATTAACCTCTGGTGAATTAAAATTTTTATTTGAAACTTTTGAATAAATATTCTTTGGCATTATTTGAAAAGCTTAAAGTCATACAATTTTAATATGATTTGCAAATAATCTCAATTTATGTGCAATATGAGTTGCGCAAAAGACTTAAATGAAACTAAATATATTTAGGTATATTCATGGCTTAGCGTAGCAGCAACCTTTTTCTTATAAGTCCAACATAATCCAGCATGTTGACAGAATTTGGCTAACCGTGAAGGTTAGCGACTTTTTATGAGAATTACTTTTATGCCGCTTGTTCGAAAGTGCAACATAAATATTTTGGGATTTAAAAAAAAAAAACAACAGAATATTTAAAAAAAAGTTGAAGAGTAATAATTAAAATTTGAACGCGGGTTTGACATGAAGATGACGGGCCGTCATATATGGGCAGCCTCTTTGAGTTGTTGGCCGTCACTCTTTGTGCTGATATATTAAACACTAATAAGCGCGTGCTGCCTGTACCTACCGAGAGGACTGATTGCGAGTCTGGTACAAATTAAGCCAAGTTCAAGAAATCAAAATCGTAGTCACTGAACCCATTTATTTTGATCATTATTTACCTTCATGTAAACTGATAGCTATGAGCAGGGCAATATAAAATATTTATTTATTTATTAATGCGCGCTCTGCAAATGACAATCACAAATCAAAACAAAGGAATAGTGCGAGTCTCTCACTGATGTTTTGGAAACACTTAACTCAATCCGGCCTAGACTTGAGGCAACTACGAGAAAAACACAATTCCTCACGAAATTGAATTATGTTGTCGATCAGAATACTAGACTTGTTAAATTCAAAGGCATTCCAAAAACGGATTAATCCACCGAGTCCGACGTGAGATTGAAGTATTCAAATCTGAACCTTTAGCATCGCGCGATGTTGAACGTACGTTTATATAAAACAGCCTTGAAAGATTTCCGTCTGTCATATTTGTTTGAAAATTTGAGAGAACCGTTTCTAAGGCTTTCTCGAGCGAAATTTTTTTTTTTTTAAATGGAATACCAACAAAATCAAAGTTAATCAATAAACTCAAAAACTATTAATGATCGATAAACATTCAAAAAGTCTCTACTAAAAAAGCCAAATTTTCACTAAATTTTAATTTTGTATTTTATTAATTTACATTAATATAGTAACATTCAGAGGGCGAAAAAATGGATTTTACGATGACGAAAGTTTCTAATTTATCAATTGCAGAACTCCAGTTAATTAATCTTATCCCTGCTAAATAAGTATTAATAAAAAAAAAGAAAACAAATACGATACAATTTATTTCTCAGAAATCAATAACTTTTGATTGAACTACAGGTTTTTAATACAAGACTCGTTAAAACACATTTCCGGTATGGTTTACTGCATGATTGAATTTGATACTTGAATGACTAAATATACTTAAGTTATATTTTTCTTCTGATACCGCTTGCACATAACATTTATAAGTAAACAGAAGAAAAATATTATTGTGGTTGAAATAATGGAAGTTATGACAAAGCCTTTTAGCCAACCGGCAACAGTAAAAATGTTTACTTATGTTAATTTCTTTGACTCTCTCTACTCGAGGTCAAAATGTGGTCGAAATAGCAGATAGCTTCAGTTAAATTAAAATAACAACTATAAGTGGTAGTAAACTTTGCTCAACCGACTGTTAAATTGTTGAATAACGCGACTGGACAGACTTGACTACTTGCTGCTTCTACACTCAAAAAAAAAAGTGTTTAGAAAGCGTTTGTGGCAAATAATCGAATGTTTAAAACTAGCACTTATTATTTCAAACAAACACTTAGCTTCTGCCTCAATCTATTAGTATTTCTTGGCCATACAAGAATATGCAATGTATTTGGTGCAAGTAAAAGTAAAGTATTGAAAATTTTGAAACCATTTCATGAAATGTTACTTCCAAAAGAAGCAGTTAAGCAATTCAATTGATGCAGGTATTTCGACAATCACTTGTCTTTTGTCTTAAATACTTCTTTTTTTCACGAAACAAATTATCACTTGTAAAACTAACGATGATTTAATTTTACGATTTTTTCAAATTTGGTGTTTAGTAAAATGAAGCAAAATATATGAACACATCAAATATATTTAATTATTTAAAAGTTATGAGGCAAGTCTAACAGAAAGGAGAGGGGTCCCGTCATATCTCATCAAATCTCATTAAGGAGAGGGGGGTTCGAATTTCAAAAAAACACCTCACGTAATTAAAGGACGGCCCCTAAACATGTTAATGATATATATGCAAATAAGACACTTGCGAGAAAAATAAAAAGTGTTTGTTGCAATTACATATATTAATTAGTATTTCCCACAACAATTTTGGCAAACATATAATTTGTAGTAAACAATATTTTTTCCTGAGTGTAGAAACTCTGTTGACACTTTAATGCATTCGCATTGAATGAACTGCGAAATTGCTGTCAAAATAGTATTTTATGTAAGTGTCAGAGGTTTAGCACCTTTCAGCGATGCGATTTAATAAGAGTTGTAATATCTAATGTGTCCGCTAGTAAAATTAACAGCTTGCAAATGTCAATGTATGTAATTGGACAGTTGCGATTCGTTCATTTGTAAGCTTTTTCGCACAGCCAGAGCCGGCTTTAGGGGCGCCAAACGCATGCGGTTGCACGGGGCCTCATGCTGTAAGGGGGCCCCGAGGGCCACGTTTATTTCGAAAAACTGCGATAAAACGCTATAGCACTGTTTTTTGAAGATGAAGAACAAAACTATTTGCCGTTGTATTAAAGGAAAAATTAAATCAGAGCTAAAGTATAGTAGTGGTTTTTATTATGAGACTTACTGGCTGCAAGGAGCCTCGCACTACCCAACGTCGGCTGTGCTTACACAGGTGGCAACAATTGTTAAAATCTTGCTTCGTACCTATATTGTTCGTATTGTATTTTGGACCACCCATATTAATTATAGTTTTTTTCATTTGAAGTATTTTAAAATCAGATTCCATTGAAACTTCAAAAATAACAGTAAACATTAAAGGAGAAACTGTCTCAGGTGCATTTTGGCGCGTCGCTTAGCTGTCACTTCTTTTAATTGTTTCTTTGAAATATATAAAAATTTAACTTTATTGTATTTGTTTTCTTTGCATTGTTGTTAACCCTAAAAATCGTAGCACATTGCCACAATTTCTGATGATGATAATAATGACGATGATGACATATGATGCTCGTTGAAGGAGTTGATGACACTTCAAAAATTGTTGCATTCTCGACTCGTAGTCTTGGCGGCGTCGTGCAGCATTTATGTATATTCGTTGTTGTTATTACTATTATTTTAAGAGCACCCATTTTTTTAAATGTTTTATTTTTATATATCACTTGACTTTGAAGGCAACATGATCCACATTTTCAAATGAATTATTTGTCTTTGGTTTCACACATTTACTTTTGGTTTTTTTCCAAAAATTTTCCTAAATTTAAGACCTGTTTGGATTGGAGCAGATCAAAATTTGTTTATTTTATAATCAGACAATTTGTTAAGATGGAATTGAAGGGTTTTGTTGTTATTCTTTTCAACTCTTTCGTTGTTGAACCAGAACGTATGCTTTAGTAAGTATGTAATGGTAAATATATAATGACAAAATAAATTTTCGTAATCGATCTTGCTATGTGGTGACATTAATTTTTTGATGTTCTTTAAATTAATACTTTTTCGATATATTTCGATACTGTTCGAATGTTATTTATAAAAAAAGACGCACCACAAAACCGTGAGTGAACAAAAATTATGTGTTAACGAAATACATCAAAATGAATTATTTTGATGTTGTGAGTCTCTTTGGTCGAAAAGATTATATACTGTCTGGGGCAAACGGCTACCCCTGTGGGTTGCTTTCAGAGCTGAAGAGTCAGCTCTGTTGAACGGCTTCAACATCTGAGTAGGTGTATGAACTATGTGAAGTCTAGTGGAGGGCCAAACATTCATTTGCGGTCTCTTTATTTATTCTTGGTATGTAGCTGTAAAAGTTCGGCTCCTGTCAGATCTATGCGCCATGTTCGCCAACACATAAGGGGACGTCCATTACTTACGTGAGCTAAAATAGGGGGGGAGGGGTTTCGCCAGGTTAGAAACCTTAGAGCCGTTGCGTTGGTGACCATCTCTCAATGCACACATTTGTTGATGGCTGTGGTTGGTTGAACTTTTGTAAAAGTTTTTCATTTCGACACTTCTAGGGGAACGGTCGTGACAGTTTGAGACTTATTTCCATTCATATCTTTTCAGACAAGTGTGAAAATGCAATTTCAACTCTTGCAACAAGTATTACGTATGACACCTTCCAATATTTATTAAAGATATAAAAATTTGATAATATATGTATTAAATTTTCCAGGAATGGATGAAAAATTGATACCATTTTAGAAATATGTACTTCATATGTTCTTCATGAGTAACTTTTGACATAAACGTTTAAATAATAGATACAAAGTTACTCCAAAAATGTAAAGGGTGTGACATTCAAATTTACATTTGGGTGTGACATTATAATAATAATAAGCAAATAAAGCAAAATAAAGTTTTATTGAAAAAAAAAATAAAAAAAGCGGATATTCAGTATGTGATGAAGATCTTTTATCTATTACTATTTTTTAAAGCTGCATAGTTACATGAAATACATCAATTAATTTACAAAATTTTTTATATTTCCACAATTTTTTCTTTTTTTGAAAAGTGGTCAGTTAAGCTGGAAGTGCCTATTTATTTTTTCGGTGATAACTTTGTTACGCAAATGAGCTCAAAATTTATTGATGTACCCTCGATTTTTAGCACCAATATCTCTATTTTTCTTTCAAAAAAATAAATTATTTTTTTTTTAACAAACTCATACGTTGTTGCTTGTAGCGCTAATTGTACTTTCAAAAGAAATGCGGGTTGTGATATTGTATACATATTCCAAATTAATGTTATTCATACATGTGCCAACGTTATTAAATATTTCCAAGCATAAACGTTATAAACTGTTTTTCAAATTATCTCATAAATTATAAAAAAAACATTCATTTCGGGTATTTTTTACAAAACGTAAGCAAATGATATATTTTATGATACAACTTAAACTACAAGTAGTTGTTTGAATCTACACGACATTTTCGTTGTTCACAAACAATGTAACGATGTTGGCAACCTGTGATGGGCATGATGACATCGATTTCACAGACAGCATCCTAATAACATTTACATTTTTCATATAGGCGACTGCTTAATTGCTAACATCTTACGACATGCATAAATTAAGATGTAAATGTTTTTAACCGAATTTTGTATTAAAATTCAAATGAGCATGAAGACATTTTTATACGAACATCTTTCGGGAACATGCTTGCTGCACATCGCACAAGCGGTTACTCGTTTCATTCGAAATTTATTGTTTCCAATGAAGAACCGTTTTAATTTCACACAAAAAGTCAAATAACACCTCATTAGTAAAACAAAGACATGGCTAGAACAGCGTGCTGCCACTTTTGTTCTTCTTGTTGCGATGGTGACAAACTTCCGATTTCCAGTAATTTTGGGCAACAGCTAAACATGGCTTACAGCAGAAGTAAATGGTGAAGAGAACCAACAAACGAGTGTGCGATGGATGATGGCACGTTAGTTTGAAATAGGACTTTGTGGTGCCAAAGAGTAAATGCGCCTTATCAAATGAAAATCAGCAATGAAAGACGACTCCTATGGCCTGATGACAGATTGACAGTCATTACAATCAACAGAACAACAATGAAACAACAATAACAGAGGGATATCAGCAACAACAGTTCGAGAGTAAATGAAACAAAGCAGTAACACTTAATTAGTTGGGCGAAAGAAATTTCTTGGATTTCCACAATTTGACATATGGTATTTGTTATTGCTTTCGTTTCTGTTGTTGTTGTTGTTGTTGCTGCTTTGGGGGTAACGGTTTAAGAAATTGACTGGATTTGTCATTGTTGTTAGTTTTTGTGCTCTTAGCTTGTACACGTGAGTGTGTGTGATAATTTTCTTATCACAGTGAAAGCATCATTGCTGTGTCACTTAGCCAAATTCTCAACATAATGACAATCACGGAATGACAGCAATTTCAGGGAAGGAAGTGTAGCAGCTTTTAAGTGATAAACTTGATTAAGTTTCAGTCGTTGTGTGGAAATTGATTGATTTCTGGCGATAAGAAAGCAGTGATAGATTAATGAGACACAGTAACACTTTATTCGTAATTAAATGCACTTGAAAAAGCGAAATAATAAATGTGATGTCATGCACAGAAAAATGTAAGTCATGTTTTCACCTTGGTGGTCCATTTTAAGTTGGCTGCAACAATTTCTGAGAAGAAATGAAAAAACCAATCCGAACACCGAACTTACAGAGCCGCACTTGATGATTCAGTGTAGTGTCAGTCGTTCCCTTTTGAAACCACACTGAAGTGTCATTTAGGTATAAAGGAAAACCAAACTGAAGTCAAGTAAACACATTGCGGCATGCCGTCACTCTTATTCATATCTTGATAATTATCATGTTATCCATGAAATGATAATCAGTAAAAAGAAAAAAACTCGTGACTCAGACGTCACAGTCGTCACACTAAAGTCGTTCTCTCTCTCCGAATTATGGCATCGTAAAATATGTGCTGATTATTTGCTTGGTGTTAATAGGCGGTTAAATCACAAAAACATTTTTAGTATTTTTTTGATGTGCGAAAGCTAAGATTATTAATCAGCAAATGTGAGAAACAAAAATCAAGTAGCTTTAGTTTGATAAAATTAAGCTTTATTGTCGAAAATTCATGGTAATTTCATACAAATGAATTTGATTGGTGCAATAAAATTTGTATTTTTATTAAAATACTTTATGATTTTGTATTTTTATGAGTCATAAAAATGCCGAATATAAAGATCTTAAAAAAAACCTTACTTGAATAATTATAAAACTGTCCAAATTAGAAGATACATATACATATATGAATTGGGTTTTTTTTTTTTGTTTATATGTATGTAATATGAAATAAGCTCAGTAGCTCAATTTTAAAAGCTGGTACCGAAGTCTGTTTGTCTTACATGTAAATTATATGGAAAAACTATATATGTTATATTTAAAAATTCTGGGAATAAAGCGGTCATGACTGTTGTTGGGCAGCTGAGGGTAATTTTCGAAGTAATTTTTTTCACGTTTTCATGATTTTGAAATATTTTAGGTTAAGTACTTAAATAATGGTTTTCTTCGTCTACTTTCGAGGTTATGTAAAGATTGGACTTAGTAAAATTTGTTCAACTTATTTCTAATAAACATTATTTAGTGAACATCCTTCGTCTTTAAAATGAGCTTATAGTTCTTGGTATAGTATTCTGGTCATCGCTAAATTATTGATATTAATGTAGTTTTCAGGGGCTTTATATAAGTTGCATTAATAATCATTTCATGCATTCATTCATAATCTTAACAAAATACGCTTCTGTGCGACAGCTTTCCCATTCGATGTTTTATGTGAATATCGCAGATAGTTTTTATAGCTTCCGTTTTTCATAACGAATGCACTTTACTATTAGCGTCTTTTATGTGCTTGCACTTGTGTGTTGCGATATGACTTTGTGCATATTTTAATTTATGTATATGAGTGGTATTCATCTAAACAAGCAAGTTTGCACAAATGTACAAGTGGGCAATGTTGCGCTATGTGTTTCATGAACGGCGCTTCGAATATTTTGTGCATTTTGTGGCAGTTGATGAGCATCTCAAATTGTAAGTGTCAAAACATTGCTTTTACATAAGAAAATAAATTGAGGAACGTGTTGCTTATCAGCAAAAAAGCTCCTATCAACACATTTGATGTTGATGTGCTTTAACTGTTCTGGTTTGAAGCAGTAGAAGATATGAAAAAAGCAGAAACAGTAATAGTGGTAGCAGCAGTTGGTACGCATATTTTCTATCCACGAAATAACAACAGCCACAATAAATTGTTGCAATTTTCCAATTGACTAAAATTGAATTGAAATCAATCAACCAACTCAACGCGTGTTGTTTGGGAACCAAACACAGACTCACTTGGAAGCTTACATGTACACCAGACTGACACAAAAAACCAACACCGCTCTGATTACTCCGCCCAAGGACAAGAATGTCAAGCGATGTAATAGGTTTATATAATCCGGATTTTGTGTTAAACATGAAAAGTATCAATTCGCGATAATCGAAAGAGTAAATGCTGAAATTTTTCAGACTAGTCGAATCACCACAGTAAAAAATGAAAACTGTTAAAAAGTTGCGCGTATTTTTGTAAACAAACAATGGCAGGGTTCAGGTAAAGCCGGCGTTGTAGTTGGATAACTATTTGCTTAATGCTTTCTGAATGCACGCCAAGAGAAACTTTCAAGACTGTTTAAAATCTTGTGCACCGCAAAAATTTTACATTTCGCATGGGTTTTTAAGGAATTTACATTATCTTTAACAGTTAATTAGTCTAGAAAAATTTTACACCAAATTTTTTTGTTGAAACAAAAATTTATTATCGATGGAACTGTCCAAAAAAATTAAAAATGGGATAACTTTAATTTCCAATTTCTTATTTTGAATTTGTGAGCATCGAAAAACAATATTTTAGAAATAATTATCTGGTTGACTACTCTACAATCATTTAGATACATTCAACTTTACGATTCCTTTTCAATCAAAAATCGCTCAACAATTTAATTGAATAAATGAGCATTTACAAAAAAATGTTTTGATTTCAAGCTTTTTGTTATGTTGCTTCTTCTTAGCACAACTTTTCAACAAGTGAAAACAAAATTAAGTGCTGAAAGATACAGTAGACGTCCAATATAACGAACTAATTAATGCACGGGACAGTCGTAATATCGTAAAATTCGTTATATCGAAATGTTTTTTTATTAAAGAAACTGGTTTTTATTATAGCATATATTAACTCGTATAAACGTTAAATTAGATTTTGCAATGCTTTTCTTACTGGCGATCACCTTTACTGGTAAAAAAAAGTTATTTCAGTTCAACAGTTATTGTTGAATTAAACAATGTTCGTTATTAGGAACGGAAAACATTTTTAGCGTTCTTAATTTAGAGACATCAATGGAAAAGTCTCAATTTGAAAAACTGTTCATTAAAATGGAAATTCGTTATATCGTTATACGTTATATTGATAAGGCAAGTATTGGACCGATACAATTGAGACATGAAATTTTCTTTCCCTCGCTTGTCAAAAGTGAGTCTCTAGTCTCGTTGCCTACGATTTGGACAGTCTTCAAGTTTTACCCACAAGAAATTTGTCTGGGTAAAAAATTAAACTTTTTTTGGAGGGGAAGTGATCAGCTTTTTGTTTACTCTAATGTTTTCTCTCTGATATTAATAAATAAATCATTTGAAAGATAACATTTCCCAATATTTAGAAAAGCATATCAATACTTCTGGCTGTTGTCACCAATTGAAAATATATCAGTACCATGGCCAGTATAACATCCTAAAATTATATCCAAATTGGTTTTAAGTACATATACGCTCTAATGTGTATACCTACAATTTCAATTTTTGCTTTCATATTTTCGAGCATAAACTGGGCAGTTGGCAGTAAAGCGACAGATTTTGTGGTGAAATGAATGAAAAAAATGTTTTAGAAATTTATTCTTATGAAGCATCTATGAACGAATTTCTGAATTTTAAAGAAAAGCGACACTACCGACCTTTGAGTGTCGATCTTAAAATGTGCTTCTAATGTACGGAAATATTTGAGAAGTATTGATTTTTTGTGTCAGTCTAATGTACACATTTACATAATGTACTTATACATACATCCATTCAAGCTTGCGTCCTCACACACACACACACACACACGTTACCACATTATTATTAAATTGCCGTCAATCATAACGAAAATTACGCTCATTATTCTAAAATCAGTGTTGCACATCACATCACAACACAAACAATGTTGCTGGAAAAAGGACAGAACGCAAAAAATCAAAGTCATTTGCAGAAAGGTGCGAAATTTTCACCAAAGTGTAACAAGACATTTCGGTACGTGAGCGTGCAGATTTAAAGCATTAAATTTTGAAGCAGCAAAGTAATAACCACATTACTTAAATTGGGAAAAATTATATTGAAATTCCATTAGAGTATTTTAAATTAAATTTCCAACTGCTAAGAGGCTCTGGAGTATTGTGCAAACTGGAGCAAGTGATTTTTGACCTACTTGTTGCTAATTGATTCAATTATCTCCTGTTGTTTTTTTGAAAGTGTATTTTTTTTATTCGTAAGACATTTATTTATGTTATGCAACAGGACTAGCCGACTGCTCTTCCTTGGGAAGCCACATTTCAGGAAGAAACATTTTATATAAAGAAATAAGAACTACATTCGCCTTGCTAGCAGCACTATGGCCAACACTATTATTTGATATTGTCGATGAACTTTCTACGAATAAAGGTTATGGCTGCATGGTATGTTCAACTAACCGTTTGCATTATAAAGGGCCGAAAATATAAATATGGCACATACATACATAGCTACGGGACAAAAATAAAAGTGAAAATTACAACAATACGCAAAGAGTCAAAAATATCAAAGCTATTATGTCGGATTATTTAATAATTTTTTTTAAAGAATAAAAACTGTTGAACAATAACGAAATCTTCATAACGTAGCAAAATCAGAACTAAAAATCTTAAACTTTAATTTTTTTATTAAATAAGTATAATAACTGAGCTTTCAGTACTCTTTGGATAATAAATAATGAATGTATATATTTATTTAATAAAGCTCAAGAAAAAAAAAACAAATTAGGTTGTCTTTTAAGTCCACGACGCAAAAAAACATTTTTGCCGATTATAGATCCTTCCTCACTACTTGTTGGCTGAAAAAATCTTTTTAACAGTCTTGCTGTTTTCTTTTAAATACTTTTTGAATTCAAGGCAACTTAAATTGTTATTGCACATTACAATCAATATATGTAGCTTTTGGCGTTTCTACATTTAGCTGGGTGTTTTCGCTCTTTGAACCGTGCAGACACAAGCTAAATTCTACAATTTACAAAAATTCATCAATTGGGAGTCATCAATTTTTGTGTCGTCTCGCTTTTCTTTCACAAAAGCTCAGCAGGTATGGAAATATAATTATAATGGATGTATAGATGTAGTACCTATTTAGTAGATATATTAGTGGTTATTAAGAGGTAATTTTCACATTCTTAGTGATATAAAATAACGAGTTTTTAAAATAATAAAATGCTTAAACATTATTTAAAGAAAGAACTAAGATGCAAATACGGGATAAAATTTAAATACGAGACATTTGTACGTCCAGTGCTTTAAGCAAAATAAATCGGGACAGCGTATTGAAACACAGAACTAACTGTCCTGGGAACCGTACTTATAGCACAAGTCGATAACTACAGTGTTGATGTGAGCTGTTTAGCATAAAACGATGTGGACTTGTGATGCTAATTGAGCTCTTCTTGAAATTGTAGTTACAATATATTCAAAAACTTTGTTAGGAATAAAAGTTTTCCGCATATTTTGCAATATCACTTGTGAAGTATTCTGTTGGTTTTTTTTTCTAGTTATCTTCATATTGGTGAATATTTTACTTCAAAAGAAGAATCCCACCCACAAAGTGCGAAATAAGGAAATCAACAATTCGACACTCTTTACTGAGAAAATATCAAGAAAATTCCGAACTACGCTAACCTTACACTTCTTTAGATGTTCACTCGCAAAGAATAATTTCTAACGATCGAACATGTGAATGTGTGCGCACGTCTCTTAACGTTTCTTTAGTCAATTGTCAGTTTTCCGCCGACACCAAAATTATTGCAACAACCACAAAAAAGTTCCCATTACAACGCATCTACATAAGTTGACGTAATTTCATTTTATCTCCATCAATATTTTCCATTTAACGTCGACAACTTCTACGGATCGGATGTTTGTGCAAAAGGAAAGAGTATTTGCTCGTTTGTAGCTGTTTGGATTTTCTTTAAAGCCGCTTTATATTGCCCCGTTGCTTATGCCAGAGAAGTAGTGATGCAACATGACGATTGATCTTTTTCTTTCTCTTCCCTTTTCTTCACTTCTTTGCAGCTCAGTTTAGTTTGGCCAGGTGACGTTGGACGCTAGTGATCTTCAGTATGTCCGCTATATTTTTAGCACACACATTCAAACACATGTATGATGTGTGTATCTGTCTGTCTGTTTGTCCCACTATCTGTTTAATGTGTTGTTGTAGAATTTGTATCTGAGCCGCTCAAAGAGATTTAGGATTTTAAAGACACCAAAGCGCTACGGGCCAAGGAGATTCTATAGAATAAGGAGTTAAATTTTTTTGTTCATCTTCCTCACTGCTGTTACCATCACACGTGCATGTACAACAATTGCGACAATAACAACAACAACAACAGACGCGCTCGTCATGATTTACTGATCAATTTCTGTTGTTTATGTGACAGTTGGGTCATGATAATCGCCTGCTAAAAGCGGCTTTAATATGCGCTAAATGCTGTTCCGCTGACTTTCGCGCCATTGCCAACATACTATATAAGCGATTCCGTACACATCGTATAAACGGAAAAGCACATGTGCTGCATGAATCGAGTATGTGGCACATATAAAATTTTTATGTGTGCGTTTCTGTGATAGTTATTGATTTGGCCGTTGCAGAGCTCGTCTGCGAAGTGCAAAAGTTACAAAGTTAAAAATGTCAAGTAAAACAAGCCAAGATAAGTGCAGCGAAAGAATTTTTTAATTTATGGAACGTAACGCTAAATGTGTGAAAATTATTTACAAAATAAAATTGCAAGTGTATCTATCACATAAAACAAATTTTTAGCTACTAATTTGTTTACTCAAACACGGTTCGCGCTTCCCCTTAGCATGTTCTCTATTTCAGTAGGTTCTTCAAAGCATGATTTGAAGAAAGACCTGAATTATGAAACTCGTATTTGGAGATAAGCTGCGTCATAAGTAGGTACTTATTGCTGTTAAAATAGCTTTCAACGCTCTGGAAAAATTCATGGATCTTCAAGAACGTACAAAACAAGAGAATAAAACAGCAGTAGAAAAACAAAATACGCGTTCGATTTAACAAAATATCCAATGTATTATTTTGCAACTTTCGAAATCTTTTCTAGTGCTTCAATAATTTCATTTCGTAAAATCTTTCGCACTCTACTTAACTTCACTTTGTCTGTTGCTTTATTTCTTTTCATCATTTAAGGACTTCCATTGTCAACAAATTCTCTGTGCATCTGTTTGTGAGTTTCCTAAATTTTTTATTGAGAGCTCTTTTAATTCCACTTTAAAGTTCTTATTCCGTCAAACTGTTAACAACAGCTGATTCTTATTGCATGCGCTTTCCACATCATTTTCTGTCACTTCCGTTGCCTAATCACAAACGGAAACACTTTTAGCCGCTTTAATTCTATTGCATGCTTCCTATTTCCGGAAAACTTTTAAGTTTTCTTTTTTTTCAGATTTTCGAACTTTTCCTTCTTGTACCATACTGCTTACAAAGTTTATACAAAGTTTCACAACGTAACGCCCACTTCTCACTGTAATAAGTCTTTCTCGAAGTTTTAACTTGAATTAAAGTTTTCTCTCATATTTTCTCATCCTTTAATTTTTTTTCCCCCTCCCTATTCAGTTTAGCACTTGCTGCTTACTACACGGTTGTCCTATTTTTGGTTTGGTTGCTACTTTTTGTCAATTTTTAAGCTGGTGCTACATTTTGCTTCTTTTTTTACGTTGCAAACTATGTCCTTTCATTGCTTCCACTAATTCCTTAAATGGAAACTCTCATTTATCTGTGCACAGAGTGTTTTTAGTGTGCTGGTATGTTTCATATCACTTTTGTACTACGTTGCTTCTCTTTGTCTCTCTTGACCAACTAACGAAGTTCTATTATCTTAAGTGCGCTTTTTAAGTGCTTCTTTGATGACATTTTCCGTAGCTACAACTGCGGAGCTTCAGATTTTTATTTTTCTTTTCATTTTCATTAGCAACCTTTTTGGGCAATAAGGATTGTCAAAGTGTCTAAAAACTGCATTTATATGAAACTTTACGAAATTTCTTTAAATATTTCATGATGAATATGAGAAGTATGAGTACTTCAATGCACTTCATGACATGCTTTCTAGTTTTGTGTACATACATACATACATAAATATACATGTATGTATTTGAGTGGCTTAAAAAATGTTTTCTTTTATTTTTTATTCAAAAGCAATCGCCCTCTAGAAAGCTTTGCAAAAAATATCAAAAGAATTTTAGCTTAATATCTCATATCATAAAACGTGCCACAAAGAGGTTGAAGTTTTGTGTGGGACTTATATGGTAAAATTAAAACTTTGTTGTGAACTCATAAAAGTGAATTTTTTTATGAAAAAGTAGATAATACTAGGAGTACCCATTTATCCGTAAAGATAATGTGCGATTGACAATACACCACTTTTTTATCATATTTGGTGGGTTCGCGCGTAATAATTATGAATTTGAGACATGTCTACTATTTCATCAAAAAAAATCTTGTTTCAAACAGCTGTATCTTTTACGAACATAATGGTTTTAGCATTTTTATAACAGTTTTTTAAAGTCAAATGCATTGACTGCCAATATTGGTACATTTATTTTCATTCAGTGCACTGGTACAATATATTCTGATTTGGTACATTTTATCAATGATAAATGGATTTTGTCGTAGGTCGTTCGATATAAAATTTTTTTTTTTATTGAAATGACTAGCGGCACCCTTAATTTTTTTACAGATATTCAATCTTAAATATTCAATGCTTATACCAAAATTACAAATTTTAATTTATCGTATCGAGAAGGCAAAATATTCTATTGAATTTAGAAACAAAGTGAAATTTACGGTGCCCACTTGATGTGATTTCAGTCAATAAAAAAAACTAATACTAAAAACTAAAAATTTTAATAAAAAATTAAGCGATCTAATATTTCAAGTAAATTTCTAGAACTCATTCATTTTCCTTCCTTAAAAAATACGGTTGGCCAAGAAAAATCCAACTTAGAATAGCATACCATTTGAAAGGGCATAAAATGCGCTTTCCTATGTATTAATAATAATGTTTATAAATAAAAATTTTTCCAAAAAAATAACGGTTTTTTAAAAAAAAGTTGACCAGAAATTTAGATAAATTCTCATATCTCGAAAACTATCAAAAACTACAGCTGAAATTTCAAACTTTTATGAGCTTATATTATAGTTCATTAAATTATCTTTCATATGCCATCCATATTTTGAAAGCCGATTCAGGGGTTCCTAAATTATGATAACGATTTAATTAGAAGCTATATCCCCGACTTCTGATGGCTATATCTCCGAAACTAGAGGCGCCACCCAACTTTTGATTCCATACTCGTGTTCAGTATTGAAAGTCGACCATTGTATAAAAACTTTGTAAGCAATATTTAAAAACCTGTATTCATGTATTTGAATAATAACTTTTGTCCCTATTATTTTTTCCAGCCAAAAACGAACTGTGCACATTCAATGGCGGTTCTATGGAAAATGAGTGCGCTTTCATACTTGAATAATATTGTTATATTAAGTTCTATTAGATAACGTAACTTTACAGTCGGTTCCATTATAAACAGACTGTAGCAGAGAAAAAATTTTGCAATAATCAATATTTTGATGCGTTTGTCCCTATTATTTTTTCCAACACTGTATATGTATGCTTTCGTCGGTGGCAGTTTACCTATTTGGCGATACTCACAACCATTTAACTTAACATAACATGAGCAGATGAATGTTAGCTTGATGTTGAAAGGAATTTAAAGCAAAACAAAAAAATAATTACCTAGTGTATTCAAGATAATAAAAGTGCACGATAGAAACTGGATATATTGAATAGGAAGTGGAAAATGAAATGATGAATGATATATGTATCATTTCGGTGCCGGTATCTCTTTGGGAACTTAGATGCTGTCGTTCAAAAATAGTGATTTATTGTAATGAAATCTCTGATTATTGACCATATCCTATGGATATCACACTGGGTGAATTGAACGAAAGTTGAAGCAATGTGCATTTGTTGAAGTCGATTTCTGACATGGCCACTAATTCTTTATGTAACAGCTTGCAGTTTGCTATATGTTGGTACATATGTAGCATCTTTTTCACGAATTTCTTGTTAAATTTTTAACGCCACATCGCTGCTTTCGTACGTGCAAATGTATTCCCTCTGCTGTTCAGGCGTTGTAATTGAATTACCGTGTTTGATGATGGTATCAGCAACTATTTGGGATTAAAAAATTACAAAGCGCGCACGCGCAAACAAATAGTTGAAAAAAAAACAAACAAATCCTATGTTAGCTTCGATGTTTATATATTACTTCGGCTATTTTTGCTTGTGTTTTCTACTAACAAAAAAGGTTTTAATGAAATTAAATGAGAAAACTTCCAGTTGAAAGTTTTTTGCTTAGGATTGTTGTTTCCAACTGCGGAAAATTGTGAAAAATCACGCAAAGTAGAACTGACAATTCGTTTTTCTACACAATTACCGAAAAACATGCAAATGTTAAAGGAAAATCGTACAGAAAATGCAGTAGGAATTACCGCTTCGAAAATGTAATCTAAGCAAATTGGATAAATTCAAGTGAGTTAAAGTTTCTTTGTGGAAAAACTTGATATATTTGTTGGTATGTGTGACGTGAGTCACGCCAAATGCATGCGCTTTTTGCTGCAAAACTCAAATAAGATAACAACAAAAATACAAAACAACAACACTTTTAAATGATCGCGATCTAGAAAATTGTTGCTTTACTGTATATGCTGTACTGCCGCTTATCATGGAGCAGAATCATGATCAACAATCGCAAACAAGAACCCACAGTTACAACTGCCGCAGCAACAACAATATGTTCACACAAATTTCGCTTTGTTTTTTTTTGCTTTGATTTCCTGCTGCAAGGGTTTTTCTTCAATTTGTTTGCTGATTTTTTCGTAAGAAACAAATTTGACGCAACCTAAAAGCAACAAAAACAACAACTACCAATGCAGTACTGACAAAAAAAAAATGTTGCATTTTGTTTCTCAGTCTTGAAGTCCCACTAGGTGGCGCTGTCGACTTTTTTTTGTTACTGCATTGCCCCTTTCAAGCAATTTTCCTTTCAAGCAGCACATTTTTCAATTTTTTTTTTGTTTCCTTTTACTGCACGGAAGGCGGTTGAAAATTACATGAAAATCGTGCAAAATTGTTAAGCAAAATCAAGAAAAATAAAATTGAGTGAAAAAAGAAAATCACCTCAAATCGTTTGTGTTCACAACAACGAGCAACTGTTGCCTGCCAGTGCTGCCAATTTTCTTGAATGCGCCACTTTGTATAATTTTGCTGTTACACCGTTGCCAACTGTTGACGCCGACATCACAGTTGCACAGTAATTCAAAAATGAATAAAAATTACACGGATTATGCCTTCAAAAGTATTACCATCTAAGCAGAGCAGCCTTGCTTAGCAAGTTTCTGACTTCTGTTAGAAAAAGTGCGAAAAAGTTTTAAAATGAAAATTAAATTTCAGTATTAAATAAAAAGTATTTTTAATTTTTATTTTATTGAGCATTGTGTTCAATTTAATTACACAAGACAAATAAATTAAACAGAAAAATTGAGTTGCAGCTAGTCATACTAGTTTCATCAGCTGCTGGGCGCACTCATCAGTGACTATAAGAAGTAAGAAGTTGTTCCCCATTTTACATTGTTAAGAACCCAAATAAAAGGTGACACAAAGCAAAGCTAAAACTCTTTATTCTGTTTGTTTGTCTCTGTTTTTGTAACTCCTTTGATACTAAACATATTCTTGCATGCGCTTCGGTGCAAGCTTTGTTGGCGAGCCAAAACGAAGTAGCAAGCGCAAATCAGCGAGCTCCCCGAAAGATAATTTCTGACACACCACAAAGAAAAAATGTTGCATTTCAGCAATTTCTTTATCTGCCGACGATTGTCTATTATTCAGCAAAAACTTGTCGCTATTTAGAAATATCATCAATTTGATATACCAATTTTTCTTTAAGGTTTGGAGTCTAGGAAAAATTATGCTTAATTCAGCAACTTTCAGATTGTCTAGAAGTGTTAAAAACTAGAACGGCTCTTTTGGTCAAAGTTTTAAATTTAATGTATGTAAATAAAATAAATACGTCGGTTTCTTCCGACTTCTTCAGGGTTTATTTAATTATCCTAGAAGTTGTTTAATTTTCAATTTGTTTATAGAAAAGAGTTTTTTTTACAACAATAAATATTGCATTTTGGCAACGAAAAAACTATGTTCTAGTAAACTTTCAGGAACTTATATTCCAGACCTTGGTTAGGCAAATCAAAAAAGCTTTTTGCATCACAACTACAGAGCACTCAAAATTTTCGATAAAGTTTTGCTAAATATGTCATTCATTTGAGAATTTGCAGCTCATTACAGAAAGCCTTTAGCGTAGAAAAGCATAATATTTACAAAATAAAGTATTTGCTGCTGGGGGATATTTTCATCTATTTTGGACTAATTTTTGTTTGAATCGCGCATAGTGCAATGCCGCCGACATTGCTACAAATCATGCGCACCAAAAATGAAGAGTCAATTGGCTACATTTTGAACCTTAAGGGGCAGCTGTTTTGTTTGGCAATTTTCATGCCATTGTGGTATCTTTGCTGAACTTTTTTTTTCTGTGCAACATGCAAAAGTTTGCTGCGCGGCACATGACGCAATAATAGCGCTGAGCTGCAAGCACCCTCAGGTGTGAGTTTTGCAAACATTAATTTTTGCATTTCACTTTCTGCCGTTACCAAAGTTGCTGCACTTTTCTGTTTTTTTTTTCTTTTATTTTAAGTTTATTTATTTATTTATTTGTTGTTTGTCTGTTTCCTAGTATTTCGTCTATCTGCTTGTCTGTCTGTCTGTCTATTTGTTTGTCTATTGCAATTGTCTGCCGACTGTTATTTTTGATTTGATGGCAATTTTCGGCTTTTATGCAGCACAGCAAACAATTATTTCCAATTATTTCTTTTGAACGCCAAATGTCAGAGTTGCTAACTCAATAGATCAATATGTATACTCCTAATTTTGTTTTTACGCGAACATTTTTTACGCAAATTTCACTTAACGCGATTCAAAAAAAAAGTGTGGCGTTCTGTTTTTGTGCGAATTGATTTGATTTAACGTAAGTTTCTCAATCAGAAAATAGAACCGATTAAATAATGCCTTTCAATATATAGTTTACCTGTTTTTATTTTAGTAAAATGAATTGTTTTTTTTTGTTGATTTTTATTTTTTTGTTGTATGAATTTTCTTTTTGATTTATTAAATTTTTGTTGCATTTTTTCTTTTTTCTATGTAATTTATTAATAAACATATGCTACTTAAATAAAATAGGTCACAGCACCTGTAAAAACGATAATTTTTTAGATTTTTATGTTATTATTTTCGTTGATTTTTCAAATGTGGAACCAACCCCCTACTTTTATATGGATACTGTATCTTTTTTACGCGATTTTTTTACCCAGATTTTTCAAGAAAAATAGAATTAGGTCGGCAGTATGCTTATTTCAGCATATATATATCTATCTATATTTCCGAAACTAATACACATTGATGAACAAGTGATACGAATAGTACTTGAGGTACTCTGACTCCCTGCATTCTCTTGATACGATTTCCTGGAACAAGCTGTATATTGCGCCTTTGGAAAAAGTTTCGTTAAAACCAGCTCTCTCTCAAGGTTGTGCTGATCTTTTAACTTTATTGACTATATTGCAAAGCACTCGATTTTTTAATATTAAAAATCGGTCAAAACCTTCACGTCAGCTTAGGCATACATATATTTTTCTTTAAAGAAACGTCAAGCACGCCATATCGAATAAAATATCAATGAAAAATGGAATAGAATCGCAAGATGAATACACTACAAAATTGTTGACATAGTTGCATTAAAAATATTTTCAACAAGAAAAAAATTTATTTGTTCAGAACAAGATCTTTATAAGATATTAATATAAAATATTTTTTATTTCATCAACAAAAACCTCGAATTGAACTTTTGAGTCATAATGTAACCAAAGGCACAAATTACACAGTTGGATACAATTTGTATCTTGGTAGGGTGTTATGGTTATTAAATAAATATGTGCAACTAATTCCCTATTTATTAAGCAAATAAAAAAATAATTGATTATATATGACCAAAGACTACTAAAAGCCTTAACGAATATAGTATGTGCGCATTAAATAAATAAATAAATTACGATATTACATACAATGCGATAAAGGAAAGAAAAATATTTATGGAACGTGCGCGTGCACAAATTTTCATCTTTTCAGTACACCAATAGTGACTATGGACTTTGTTCCCCTCGAAACTAATATTTCATTGAAAGTTCCATTTAGATTATTTACGTGCAATCAGCTCTATTAGAAAATAGAAAAGAGGAATATGTTGCGATATCTTCAGGGTTATTACTAAGAAAGAACAATGTGGTCAACATGTGTTGGATTTGTAATAAGCAGGGAACCACACGCCAAAGCAATCAGTATGAGCTAATTTCGAAAATTTTTATTTTTTTATTAATATTCTTTATTTGAAAAAGTTTCAGTTGTAATCAGACTTAATAAGGAAACATATTGAAAGTTTGAATGAATAAAATATCTGCTTATTTGCCTAATTAAAAAACATTTAGTCCATGTGGGTACACTACTGAACTAAATAAGGTTTCAATTACTACTAAATCTCAATAAAAAGAACATAACGTAAACAAAACCCATCAAAACTAATTTTATTGCAAACTAATGATGTTCCCTGATTTTACTCGGTAAAGCCCAACCCACGATCGACATAAATGTGTTCCCGAGTACGGCACATTTCCATGAATTTATAGCGCAACTGCCCTAAATTATAAAACCAAATAAAAATAAAAACCTGGGCAACCTTTTCGTTTTTCTTGTTCAATGTTTGTATTTAAAAATGTTAAAATTTAATGAAATTTTAGTCCCAATTCCAGTTATATTTATTGTTAAATGCTATAAAATTATATTTGACCCTCCCCTGCTTATTTCCCCAAAAAATAAAAAAAAAGATATAAAAAAATCTATTAAATTTTCAACAGCAATTTTTATGTGACGCCACTAAATGTTGCACCATTATTTAATTTTTTTTACTACCCGTACTACCTCACTTGGGTGAGGATAAAGCAGATGTCATATGGATATCAGAGTTGCAAAAGAAACAACACAGGTTGGCATGATCTGTTTCAGGGATGTTGCGGATGCAAATTTTTGAATCTTCACATCCGCGGATGTGGATCTTATGATTTTTTATGAAAGGAAAAAACTGGATCATTAGATTTGTGAAGGATTATGAAAGAATTCATCTCTCGAAGAAATTGAAAAGCCACTTTTGGAAACATTTGAACAAAACTTACGTTATCCCTAATTAATGGAAATTGCAACGAATAAAAAAACATATTCACACAAAATTCTCTTTATGTCCCGTTTTTTTAGAAAAATTTGTCGACCTTCTTTATTTGAGTTTGCCCCCATGAAAAATTTGGTTACGACGCCTCTGGATACAGAGGTCTAAATCAATGCGGAAGCTCCGAAATCGCGGATGCGAATACCTGATCAGTATCAAGAATGAGGATTACTTTTGGTTACTGTGTACCTACGAAGAAAGTATTAAAAAATTTTATTAATATACATATTTTAAAAAATTGCATTTTATACCACAACTTTACAATCGGAATTGGGATGAAAAAAAAATATTTTGTTTTTTAGTTTTACTTTTCATAAATAATAATCTCTTTATCTTTATAAGTAGATGCATAACATTTGAAAACTCTGTTGGTGCTTTAACAAAAACAACTATTTAAAATGGTTTTTCTGGCGTTAATTTAATATAAGAAGCTAATTTTCGTCCAGATAGTAGGTTTACGCAGGAGAATAGTCGGAAAAAGTAATGAATTTTGCTGTTAAGCCTTATTTCGTAATGACAAGTACATACATAATATTGCTGACCAATAACTTATTTAGTTATTCAGAACTTGAGAGAGAAAAATTCAGTAACCACGGCGAATATAACAATTTTCATCGAAAGAAAATTTACTCAGATTGTATCATAAAATACACATACACATAACTTATATCGATATGTGATCGGATAAAATACTGCAGAAAACAGCGTTGCCAGGTGGCCGTTAAATGGTAAAGCCGTTGGCTGAGGAGGAGGCCGTTAAGGCGTGATGTACTACTACATGGAAACAACTATCCATTGAAGCAAAAAATATTGTGATAAGGAGTTTTATTTTAATTGCGTGACTTGAACCGAAATTAATTGTCCCAGTGCACTGCAGTGGATAGAATACGCTTACATCATCTACAATGTCGTGAGTTTAAACCTCAGGAAATCATAAAAACATTTTTATTTTCTCAATCAAGAGATTGTGGACTAATATCAGGATATACCCTTGGGAAAAGTCATTAGGAAATATTATTATATACGGCCAAACTGGTTCATCCTAAAACGCTTCGGATGAACTAGTTTGACCTAAGAAAAACTATTTTTTTCCTAAAACTAGTTTGGCTGGTAATATGAATATGGTACTTTTTCATACCAAAATATTTCTCTAGTTCAGTTTTCAACGCACGCAATATTTAAATAAGATTTCAACGAAAAAATTATTAAAGATTACAGAGAAAATTAATTCGGCAACAAAGTTAGAAATTCTTTGCTCATAGTTATTACACATTACAGAATTATAAGCTTAGTTAAATGAACTAAGCTTGTAAACTTAAAGACCTTTTCTTTAAGAGTTAGCTTTTTAATGAACAGAGTAATTCTTTAATACTGGGTATTGCTTGATTGCCACGTGTAAAACTTGCAACTTTTGCTGTAATAATCAACGAACCTGAAGTATTAATTTAAATAGTAAATTTTTCTTAAAGTTGGAGGTGTTGCAAATATTAGCAAAAAAGCGTAATTTATGCGTATGTTTACAGCGCTGACTACACCGAAAAAAAAACTTACTCCGTTTAAGGAAAAATGCCTAAATGTAAGGAAAAACTGTCCTTCAATACGAGCTAAAGCCATGGGTTCCTCAAAATAAGTAAGTTGGATTCCTTAGTACAAGTAAATGTTGCTGTTTTGAAATAAGGAAAAGTTTACTCAATGTGAGGACAAGGTTATAAAACTGAAGAAAACTTTACTTTTTCTAAGGATGAAGGTATCCTTAAATGAAAGAAATTTACTTAAAATAAATTCGTTGATTTCAAAAAAATTTGTTAATTTTCTATTTCCTCTATTTTCTTATTTGTTGGTTACTTATTGTCAGTCATTCTTATTTTAATTGTAATACGTTTTTAAAACTTCAAAGAAGAACTTAAACTTTTTTTTTATACCTGTCGTCACCCGATCAGAGAATTGAACCTGTGTTCTCAGCGCCATGCCACTGTTCAAAGATGCTCATCTTACCCAACTCAGCCACCGACAGCATTTTTAAAACATACTAAAATGATGTTGTTAAACTGCGCATGTAACAACCATTGTCTGATCAGGGAAGCTTCGGTTCAAATCCCGGCGACGACATAATTTTTTTTTTTTTAATTTTTCTATTTTTTTATTTAAAAAACAAGTAGAGAACTAGAAATATATAGGCAAAAACAGAATACTTACGAGAAGAATAGACATTAATTTCAGCGAGTAAAGCAGCGAGTGTTGCCACTCATTTATTAAGGAAAATTTTCCTACGTTATAGTAAATTTTTTGAAGAAACTAACTTAAATTGAGTACGATTTTCCTTAAACAAAACATTCCATTAGATTGAGGAAGTTTTTACTCAAATGAGGAACAAGTTGTCCTCAAAAATTCTTCCCAAAGAAAAATTTACTATTTCAAAGGAAAGTTTTACTAAAACCACAAACTCTGTATTTGAGGAAGAGCGTTGACTTGCTTTAATGAAACATGAACTCATTTCAAAGGACTCAATCACTAAATGAAACGATATTTTCATCAATATGAGGAAAAATAACTTAGATTAAGGAAAATTTTTATACTAAATCGGAGGAAGGCAGTTATTCAAATTTAGTACGGTCTTTTTTTTCGGTGTACAATAAGGGTTTTATTACAGGCGACATCATAAGCCTGCTTGGCAGTTATTGTAACTTGATTGATCATAAGTTGAGTCATAAATTGGTAAAAAGATTTCGAGATAAACAAACAAATTAATTCATTACAGAATCTTAAATACATTTAAAATTGTGGGCTATTTCATTTGTCTAGTTGGGCAATAAAAGTTTATAATGAGTTTTATGGCAGATTTTATAGAAATGAGACCTGTAACAAAAAAAAAAACAAATATAAATATTATAAGGTATTCTAGATATTTCTACTAATGTGATAAGCAGGGCAACATAAATATTTATGAGAAACGAAAAAAAAAAAAAAAACACAAGAGATAAATATATTTTCTATAATTTCTTTTATTGCCGCTAGAGAAAGTCATGGAGACGGTTGCGATGGATGAGGATATGATTTCTCAAATTTTCAAAATATGGATTTTCGAAAAAAATGGGGAAAATATTTAAAGAAATATTTTTTATTTAAATAAATATTTTATGCGGCATAACTAAGAAGTAAAACTAATTTTTTGATTATTAATATTCGTGCTATTTACATAAACGTTCCAGATCTTCCAGACAAATGCATTCGGAAGAATTTTATCTGCAACTTTACAACTATTTATTTAATATTTTTTTTAATGTAATTTGAATGATTCTTTTATTTTCTATTTATTTTTTTTTAGCTGAATTTTGTTAAAACTTTAGTAATTGAGTAGTTTTAACAAAATTCAGCTAATTATCGAAAACTCATATGGGGAGAAACACGTCAAATGTCCTAGAGCGGTGCGCAAGTGCTAAATTCTGTTGTTTTCAACTCGTGCTGGAGGTACATAAATGTACCTAAGAAAATTTTCCGACACATCATTTCGGTGTATTTTTTCCTCAGCTTTCCAATAGTTTTGTCAGATTTTCCGAAATTTTCCATTTTCCTGGAGAAAAATTACAAAACTCAATTACAAAATCTCAAAAAAGGTACTTTTAATATTTTTTTTAATGCTTTTAATCGAAAGCTGAGGTTTTTTTACTTTAAAACATTTATATTCCAAAGAGTGCTTCAGCAGTTTGCTATGAGAAATACAGAGGGAAAGGGTCTTTCGCATGGATATTTTCGAAAAAAAATTTTTTTCTGCAAAATCTAAAAATACGGGTCAAGTAATTTTATGTGTACAAACTGTAAAAAAAATTTCGGGCGATTCCAAAATTCTGTGCGGTTTGTAAAAAAATTGCACAGTTAGTAAATGATTAGTAACGATAATCGCTTAAATTTTTTTTTGTTGGAAAGGTTGTGAAGAGAAAGGGAGACATTAGTACTTGCAACTTTTCTCATAAAATATGACTTATTTCTACAGTGTGGCAACATTTTCACTGTCCGTTACTTTCAATTAAAATGCCTAAACAGCAGTTTTTTGTAGATAATGATAATCATACCTTAATTTGATTATAAGTATGTAGATCTTGTTAATCGAACTTGTTATGCGCTATTGTGCGAGTACTTAAATTATTTTTAATATGTTCTTTGGCATTACATATACTGCACTCCTTTATGGTATTTAAAAATGTATTTATTTGTTCGTTGTGGGCGTGTTTTTTATTTGTGTTTAATGTCTGTTTTTATTGCGTGTTGCTATGGTACTAAAAATTTGTTATCACCTCAACCATTAAAGCGTAGTATCTGTAACAACTTTTTATTGTTTTACTGCATGTTTTATAACATAAAAGCCTAATTAACCGGAGGATGGGTGTCTTAGCAAAAGCCATTAATGTTTTAGTAAAAACAAAAAAAAATTAAATTACATTCCTTCTCCATTGTATTTGAAGAAAGATATTTTATTTCATGAACTCTTCGATCACAGTCGAATTGGATATTATTTCATATAACCTCAACTACACGAGTAGGTTTAATTAAAAAGTAATACCTTTGATTATTTATTATCTCAGGCTGTGATTTTAAAGTGCACAATTTAACTTGTAACCTATGTTCCTATAAGATATGCGCACAGCATAAAGCAAAATACCGTGGTAACACTTTCAAAAATATGACTTTAATCTTAGCTGCCACTCAACGCCAAAAAAAATATCCGCAAAGGCTTATGAGCTAAGCGCATATTACCCTGACTGATTATAAATCGATGAATTGGACCACCAGTGTTGGCAGCAAAGTCCTTCAACCAAAAAGAAAACGAATCAACGACGCTAACAACGAAACAGTATGAGCTATCATGGGATTTTATTGTACCAACACGACATCCACACACTGCAAGAAAAAAAAGAGCAAAAAAGGAGGCCTCGATAAAATCGTGTGCAAAACTACTCGCGCACTTTACAAAAATTAAATATGAACCACTACAACTAGTACAACAACTGCAAAAACAACAGCAGCAACAATGAGCAGTGGCGGCGGCATGAAAAATCACTTGAATGTTAACAATCACGGGATTGGTGAAGAGGAAGTGGAGTCTGTTATACTTCAACTTTATCGTACACCTGCTTATTATTAAGTGTCTGGGTTTTTTATTGTGCATTAGGGTGTAGCAAATATTACTATAAATATAGGCCACGGAGTAGATTTAAAATCAAATTGAAAAACCACTTTTTATTCAAGTAATATTACTTTATTAGCACAAAAAATTGATCTCAGGAGAAAATTTGGATCTTGTCATGTGTATATATATACACATAATAGCTACTGGGCGAAACCGGGGGAAAGTGACAATTGCAATGCAAAAAGTTTTCGACATATCAGTCTTAAGAGCTTAACACAGTTGGGACGTGCGATATCTTCCAGATTTTTCCAATACGTTAATAGTGTGTACAAAATTGACACTACACAATTTATCTCAGAGAAATTGAACAAATTCTATTTTTTGGTGCGATTTGACATAGAAGCTAAATCGCACGTCCCAACTGTGTTTACATATTTACATCTTTCTTGCTAAATACACTTGGAAATCTAGTCGACGTCTTCATTACCGATTTAACGTTAGTAAGACAACGTTGACTCACAAAAGAGAGTAAAAAAATTTCAATATCAAAAAAAAAAAGATTATTTTTTAAGAACTATACCCTGACGGTTTTCCATTACGGTCAGGTGTTGAGCAAAGAAAGGGATACCGGAATAACAAAACTATACCATACGTTAGATTGCAGCGTTTTAGCCTACTTATCTAGTAGGATTTGTGTACCCTAGCCACTAAGTTTTGACTATTTAGTACATACATATATATATATTGTTATACCATGGGGCCCCACCCAATTGTAATGAGACTACCTGGTCCCATTGGGGCTCACTCCACTGATATCTATGAATATGAAACTCCTCATTGCGAGTGATCTGGATTATGACGAGTTCCTCTTCTTATTTTTTACTTAAAAAAACTACTGAAAAATGGTCTGTTTTTGATATTTAAATTTCAAGAACGCGCCATTTACTTTTTATTTTTGAGATAAGTGACAGAGCTAATATTTTACCCGCCGCACTGGTACCTTTTTTTGAAGGGGTCATCTTCAACGCCAACTTTTATATAGCTAGTATTGTTTTTTCATTATTATAAAAATGTTGTTGTATGCTCCTCTGGAGATATAATTAATATACCTACAAAGTTTAATTTTCGTTGTTCATTATCTTCACCTTCAAAAAAATTTTTGAAAATGGCAGGGCTTTGATTGTTTTGATATGAACAATTTAAAAGTGAACGCGCCCTATATTTAGAACCACTCGAAACGAAAATTTTGGGATCACTCCAAAATCGCATCCATTGCTTTATTTTTTTTTTCTTTTGGACCAAGTAGCTTTTTTTGTTCGAATTCTCCATGCTACTTTTGCTTTCGTATTTGATATTTTTTTTGTTGTTGCTGTTGTTGTTGTTGTTTCGTTAATAAAGTTATTATAAGTTAAGCGTTATGATTATGGTCCATTCAACAGCGCGCCAGTGTTTACCACGGCCACGGCAACAGTGTTGTTGCTTTGCTTATTTTTCTTTTTTATTCCCCTCTTAAAACAGTTGTTGTTTCTGTGTGGCTTTCAGGTTGCATTATATTGTTATTGCTGTTGCTTATGTGTGTGGGGGGTAATTTTAAGTTAGTTCGTTGTTGGTCCCGATGCAGTTGCTGCAGGCATCAAACTTCGCCGCTGCCACCACATCTAAGTCTGCCACCTTTTCTCTTTGCACAATGCTATCAAATTTGAAAAAATTCGTTTACGGAATAGAAAGGGGAAGAAAGGAAGAGGGCCGAGTAAGGGAAAAAAAGGCAAAAAATTAATTACCTTGTTTTTCTTATCTGATATTTCAATGCTCTTTTTCTGTAGATTACAAAATGAAAAGAAAAGCAGAAATCTATGAAATCACTGTTTAATTAATAAATTTTCAATGCCAGAAAGCTGAAAACAATAGTACTATTCTCGAGTGGTCTTGTCAGAGTGTTAAATTACTGAGCGTAGCTCAGCTCAAGGATTTCTGGCAGATATAAAGCAAATTAGAATGCAATTTCACTTCTATTTCTAGAAGAATCGTCCCTGAAATTACAGGGATGTCATGCAGAAATTTAACTTTTTAGCGCATTAAAGAGACCACTCATGAATTCCTCTAATATGCTTATTTTCAAACAAAGTTCTATGCCGAAGCTATCATTTATTTCCCAAGCAAAAAATTTTTCGGAATCTAACAAATAATTTCCGCAGTATCTACAATTTAAGCATAACTACTTTCAGTTTGCATAGCGAGTTTAAATTTTTATGACCATCAATTAGGGCGTTCAATCCCGATAGAATTGCATAATGCCAGGATTTCGGGATCCCGAATATCGCGATTGTTTATCACGGTAATTTCAGGTAATTTAGTAAACACCTTAAGTCGTAACTAACAGCAAAGCTAGTGCAATGCAGAACGTAGCTCAACACTGCTTAATTCTTAAACTAATTGTAAGTACATACTTTCTCCTAAGTTTTATCTCTTTACTAGTTCATTTAGAAACAGGATTGCTATATAATAGAATTTTGCACACATGGTGACTGCGATATAAAAAAATAACACTTATGTACCTATCTACTTGCATTTTTCCATTGAACAATAGTAGAATTTCAGAATTGTATCACTTCTTGCCAGTCCAGTTCCTAAAATTTTCGGGGTTGGGAACGAGATTGGATGCCCTACTGTCAATACTCTTACTCCAACACTGATTGTATGTACATGCATATGTATGTGTACTCGATCAATGCAACAATGTTCCCAACAAATGCTTTGTTTTCAGAACGTGTTGCATCGTTTTGCTTCATATTTCGCTGTGAAATAAAAGAAAAATTAAAAAAAGAGAAATCATTTTCCTTTTCATTCTTAGCTGCATTTTTTCAAAGGCTGATGCAAAATAATCGTGATCACGATTATTTTCGTTTTCATTTTCATATTTTGAATCCTCCCTCATGACTCGTTTTAGAGAATCACATCTTAGCGAAAACTATCGCATTTTGGTGATCTCTTGGCCTTTATGAGTCGATCGAACGACCGATCTAGTAAACGACCGTCTCGTTGTTTTTTACCATCTCTTTAGAATCTTTGATCCTACCATGCAGGAGCTCAGACGACAGACGATCATTTTCTTCTGTCTTACCGCCAACAGTTGGTTCAGTTCGGTCGCATATTATCATCCGTCGATGCCAGCCAATTTTCCATAGCATAGCAATTCGAAAACCAATTTCAATTGCTTTAATGATAATGACGAACTGATCACAGCGAATTGTATTAAAATGCTGTAAAGCAAGAGGCTTTGTAGGGATGAAAGGAAAAATCGTCATCGTCGATGGCGACTGAACAACAAAGATGAAGACGATGTTGATGAAGATCAGCGATTCTCTAGGGATTTTCGCGTATTGCATCACACCATCATCACGTCATGGACTACATTCTTCTATTATTTTGTTGCAACGCGCAGTATTTTGCCTCGTGCTACGCAGCTTCGTGTATTATGTTGCAGCGGCTGTTGTTGCTTTAGGGAGCCTCAGGGATCTCCGATATCATTGTTGATATTTTTGAATGCGTTCTGAGGTGATTTCTTTTATGTAATGGTTTTGATTTGTTAAAATATTTATGAAATTGTGCAGCAAACAGGTTGCTGCTGGCAGTTTCAACTTTTGGTGATTTTCTTAAAAGCTCCAAAGTACACACAAAATTGCCAGACAGGCGGTTTCACTGGCTTCGCTAACGCTACTGATGTAAGTGTATTAGCAATTACTGTGTATTTTAATGTCCTTTGCCTTAACTGAGTTCTTATATGATTTGTTGATTTTGGGTTTTTTATTTGAGTTGAACTTTTGTTTGCAAGAAAGGGAGATTAAAAAGCATGCAAATGTTTCTTACTGTCATTTGATAAAATTTGTTTACATCGGATCGAAACCGACAAAGGCGAAGGCGCTTTTATAACATCTCCTAAGTTTATATCATTTATGCTATCTACGTCAGTGGTACATTGATTTACTGGCACATGCTGTTCCTCCCTGGCTACCTATTTAACCCTTCTGGCCTTGCAAGCACACTGTACTCTGAGGTTTGGCGGATGAGACCAAAAACACCACCTGCTTTTTTGACCACCAATTTTAACTCTACGGAATTTGCCGTTAACTTACCTTATTTAACATGTGTTTAGTTTTCTGACAACGGAAAATCCAAGTCCACGTAGTTTTAAAACTTAATGCATTTTTAGAAGTTGATCACGTGGCTGAACTTTATAATTAGTCGGATTGTGACAATGCGATAGGCCATCTGAACATGGGCACTCAGAATAGGTGGATGCGTACCAAAATCAATTTATGCGGACTTTTCAATGCTATAGCTATTAAATTTAAAAACCAAGGTATAGCTACAATATACATAGGTCTGCAATGATTTGTTGTTGGGAAACTAGAAGTCATTTTCGGAATAATATTTTGTGCAAAATTTTAATCTGACCTCAAAATCTGTCTATCACGTCAGGATGGTGTATTTTTTTATATCATAGATAAACAAGCAAAAAAATTTGCCGGTAAAAGTAACTGAATTTATATTAACAAATTATTTTCCTACCAAAAACGTAGAATTTTTTGGAAGGTGGTCTTTTTTAATTTTTGTCGTTTAATCTCTATTCGTGAAAGAAAAAAGATTAATTTAAATAAATGTCTAACAAAATATTATTTCCTGACCTAACAACTATCGTTTATGATACATCAACTAAAGGAGTATTACGTCTGTTGAAGTATTGAAATAAATAATTTAAATAGGCTTACGAAAACTTATTATTAATTGAATGAAATGCTCAAATGTGCGAGTGTAATGTACGTTTACAAGGAAAATCCAGATTTTAATCTGCCTGAAATATAAAAATTAGGAATATTGCAACCATAACGCCAACATAAAATGTGCAACAACAAAAAATTTAACAGGAAAACTTCAATATGAATTCAGATAATGATTGGAAAATGTACAAACATACATGTACATATGTTAAATGCAGAAATTAATTTATTTCATAAAATAATAATAGCCAATAACTACAACAACAACAATAATAATAATAGCAACCATATTAATAATAATGATATCGACAACCGTAAAACTTGATTAACATGGGCAATTGTATTGAAAATGCCTTAAAAAGGGGCGTCGTTTGTATTGAATAAATGGATTATTGCTATTAAAGCTATCATATTTGTTGTTGTTGCTGCTGTATTGCCAACCAACTTTTCAATTCGCTTAATGAGCTGGAAAATGTTGTGCATTACGAATGAGCGAAAAATCTGCACCGAAAACCGCTTTTCGCTGGATTTTTGTGGCTGATTTCACCGTTTTATAACAAATTTTTAATTTCCTTTATGGCAGGTTGATTGATAAATTTAAATGTTCATTAATTCATTTGAAAAGTGTTTCCCCCTTACAACAACATTAAGTGGAAACACACACTACATATCTTTGTATTTATGAGCATTAGAGTGGAGCAAAATTATTTTTGTTTTATATTGGTAAAAATCCTATGGGATAATTCCACCTTAATTTCAGGATCGACATTTTTTAATTTTAGAAAACTTTTTGAAAAAGTCTATAAGAAAATTTTCGAAACAAAAATATTTTGTACTCCTTATCAAAGTGGCTCATCTCCTTAAATTTTTGTTGCTATGATATCTGTTGTGGGACTTAATGTTCGGAAACATAAGTATTTACCTCATTAAGGTTTTATATCGAAACAAAATTTCACATCGTGGTCGAATTGAATACTGATTAAAACTATGTACATTGTTTACATTTGTAATAAAGAATTTTCGAAAAAAACTGTTTTCACACCACTCTAATATATGTACGTTTCATACGACATAATACTCATACGACATGTTACTAATACGACATGTTACTTATACGACATGTTACTCATACGACATGTTACTCATATACCATGTTACTCATACGACATAATACTCATACGACATGTTAATAATACGACATGTTACTTATTCGCCATGTTACTCATACAACACAATATTCATACGACATGTTACTTATACGGCATGCTACTCATACGACATGTTACTTTATTGGCTCACATGTATATATGTACATATGAGCCAGTAAAATGATCCAAAATTAATAGTTGGCAATCAATTTAAATAATTTTAAGACATTTTCAATAAGTTACATAAAGTTAATATTGCTATTTTTTCAGCTGTGCTTCCTGATTTATGATAACATTTTGGGCATTAGTTTCGAAATTGGAGTCGCTAATTTTGCTTCTGTTAAAACAATGGACCAAAGCAAGCTTCCTAATTTGATTAAAATTTTCTTTTGGTTAAAAAACACACCGTTCAAACCCAAGAATGGCTTTAAAAACCGTATAGTATATCTGCTGCGATTTTTGTTCTCGTTTTTTTTTGACTCAAGTATTAATGGTAATTTTGTAATATAATGAAGATATTGCATACGCAATATTTTATATATTTTTTTTTTATCATTCAAGACTCAGATTCCATGCCTAAAATATAAAAATTTTTATTGAAACAGAAAAAATAAAGAAACTTCCCTTTAATAACCTCACCCAAAAAGTGAATAAGAATCGTATTTTCGTGATATTTACTGTGGTTTTACTATTTATAAGAAAAGGACGACGAAATATTTCAACTTCTACTTGATTTTGTTTTTGCTTTTGTTTTCGTTCATTGTAACCGACAACAAAATGTGAAGTAAATGAGCGCAATCAACGATCATTCACTGAACGGAAATTTCATATTCTCATGCGGGGAAAAACGAATAAATTGAGGTATTTACAGAGAAGAATAGCCCAATAAAGTAAAGGAATCAAACAAAAAAAAAAGTTGATTTCGAGACGCATGATTGATATAATTTGAGAAAGAGATAGCACGTTTGCGCAGAAATGTTAATCACACAATCGTATTGTGGCTAACTTCATGATAGTGGCGATCATAATAAACGTTTTTGCGCCGGTAAATTATCAACGTTAAAAACCTTGGTTTGTGTATCTCTATATAAAGTATAAAATGTAGAAGAAGCATAAGGAAAAGATGCCCAAGAAGAATAAGAAAAAGTGCGCTCTATAATTTGCCGAATAGCTAACTAACTAGCGCCCTCCCACCCTTCTCATTTTTTCTGCCATCCAACCGCACTGGTACTTGCACACTCTTGAAATGATCTTTTTGTTATTTGATGGCTTTATCGGACTGATACCGTATTCAGGTTTTTTGTGCTTATAACGAATCAATCAAAATGCTTTTGATAAATGATTTTGTTTTTTCGAATAAATCATTTGGTTGCGCTGTATGTGGCTAATGCGATCAAAAACGCTGTAAAACAGTGTGTTCAAATCATAAAAGAAGTGAACTTATTTTGTTAACTTTAATCATAAGGGTGTATTGAAAAAGCAAACTGCATGTGTACGTTATTAAGATAGTTAGTAAAAACCAAAAATAATTTCTATTAGAGTTCGGCACAAAACTATCTGTGCTTACGTTTGAATCCTAATGCGTTTCACTACCTCTTTAGTTCAGTAAATGCAAATGTTTTGTAAATGATAGTCAAAATTAGCGCAGTTTGATTTATCAAAAAAGGGTTACGACAGAACCACCGGTGCAGGGAGAAAATTGGTTTAAATTAGGACTTGTGGCGCCTACCACACTTGCCTTACGAGATTTTTATTAACTCGTTTGTAATTTGTTTGTTTGTTCTTATCATTTGTTCTTGAATGATAAATTTAATTTAATTTTATCTGTCTCACAGATTTGCTGATTTACTTGAAAACTAAGTCATATATCTAAAAATAAATTGAAATCGAGGAAGAACTCGAAACAAATTAAGACTCAATATCTACGTTTAAGGATTTAAGCCATACTTACCGAAAAAGTTCGTCATATTTTTGAAATTGCCAAAAACACTCCTTTGACTGCTAGTATGAACTAGTACTAGATGCAGAGGAAGCCTCACCAGATTTTATTTCTTGAAATAAACTTAACACTTAATTTTGATATTTACTTTTGCGAAAATATTATTTTGAAGGATTTTACGAAAATGGAGCTAAACAGGTATTTCACTATTTAGATAAACAGTGCGCATGTAAACACAAGAGGTTCATTTCATATTTCATTTCATATTTCATTTTTTCGATTTCTTTTAACTGAGGTGTGAAAGTTTCTACCATGCATTCAAGCAGATCCAATACATCTTTTGCTTCTTTTTGTGGTCAATTCGAAAGTGTGAGTTATAACCGCATAGCAACCTAATGAACTCAGTCGTGTGACCTTCTTACAACTTTATTTTTGGGTATTCACAAGATCATTACGCTCTTTTTATTCACTTTACCATACAGGATGTGGTGGTAGCTTCAGTACCTAACAAACATTGATTAGTTGATTGTTTCGCCAAATAATCAAACATTGAGTTAGAAAATGAGATTTCAGTACAGTAGACGTCCAATATAACGTTTAACGATATAGCAGATTTCCATTTTAATTTAAATTTTTCAAATTGCAAATTGATGTCTCTAAATTTTTACTATCCTAAATAACGAACGTTGTTTAATTCAAAAAGTGTTTTTTTGATTTTTTTTAGGAAAATCTGTTTTTTTAACGTCCTTCGATTTTTTTGGCGTCGTTTTTGTTTACTTTGTTAGACGCTTCAACGCAAGGGCTTTATGCTAAGTGATAAAGTTAAAATATGTAATTGAAGATTTTAAAAAATTAATACGAGTACAAGTGATCACAAGTAAATATTCCCTTTCAAAATCTAACTCAACTACGAGTATTGTACGTAAATAAAAGCATGTTTCTTTAGTAAAAAATCACTTCGATATAACGATTTTTTCGATGTTACGACTAACCCGTGCATTAATTAGTTCGTTATATTGGACTTCTACTGTACTTTATATGTTCCCTTAGGAGAAAAAAATTAACAGATAGATACTTTTATTACGCCCAACATGAACTATGAGTACAACCAAAATGAAACCACACTGCATCAATCGCGCCATAACTTGCGTTGCCACCTTAATCAAAACTTGTTAACAAGCCTCATTAGCGTCATTCTGAATAGCGAGCTGAATTATTGGGCTTCTAAGCTGTAATGTTGTTTGCAACAAGCAAGTGCCATACATTAACACGTCAATGGAAACTATGTGACTCGCGAGACTGGCGCTAGGCTTGTCTTGTCTTAATTAAAAAATAACATTTTCACAATGATATCGATTTTCCTGGCGTATGTCGGACTTAGCCCAGTGTTAATAAAAGCTCCACAAATGTAGCTCTATTAAGTAAATTGAATCGCTTGTGTCTGTCTAATGTAACTTGATATATTAATTTAATTCAATTGAACCAGTAAAACGCCCACATTTATTAAACTTTCATAGGATGTGGATTTTTTTATTCTATTTTTTTTTTTTTTTTTGCGCTTAATGAACGTTTTTGTTCATTCTGCATGATCTGAGTATTTTGATTAATTTTCCTATATCAGCGAAAGTCAAGAATCTATATAAAATAATTTCAATGACATGAAAATCTGCTCATGAATAGCTTTAAGTCAACAGCTATATATACATAATTACATAATCAATTAGATTATCGAATTTGCGTTTATAAAATATTTTTGGAGTAAATGTTACATTTACAGTGTGTACACTGTAATGTTTCATTGACCCTCAAATAAATTAATACACTTTTTCGCTTACTATCCGGGCATTACAGGGTAAAACTGTAATTTTTATCGAAAATCCAACGAATATTTACGGAATTTTTTTCCGTGTACCATTCTCTTATTTGCAATTAAAAAAATTTCACAAACGCTCATGATTTGAATATGGCATTGGCTTCCGACACTACAGTTTCTTGCAATTTTGTACAGTTCGCCCAAATTCAAATGCCTTATATAGTCGTGTCTAAACTCTTTGCTTCAACGCAAGACTTACGCTATATTGAATTATTACCGTAGATCGAAAGAGGTTGTTTTGTCAAATGTCCACAGATATGTACATTTCTATTTTCCTACAAATTTATTCTAATTAACTCATTTACATATACAAATGTGTATTTTGAGCAAATAGAACCAGTTTTTGAACAAAAATTTCAACCTTGATAAAGTAAACAACCTGGATACTGTGAACAAGCCTTGCAAAAATTAGTTCGCTATATCCAGACATGACTGTAGTTAATAAGACTTAAAATTTTAGGGGTTAGAAATGGAGGTTTACTATGTGGATGATCTATGACTACTAAAAAGCATGTAACAATAAGATTTTACCGACTTCGTGTATTGATTAATTTCGCTTCATTTTTGGAGAATTTCGAGGCAAACTTCATCATAAGCGTTTGAACATGAAATATTGCAAACTTTTTGCTACATAAATTTCGATGGTATACTGAACTTGCCAAAATGTAAAACTTAGCGTTCGCTATTCCTTAGCAAAATGCCATGCGATACTTCAACTATTACGACCCGAGCTCTATTTGGTCACCATTTCACAGTACACATCAAACTGTAGATGAGCTTCTTGTCACGTTCAGTGACATGTCGCTGAGCACAGATGCGTTTTTTTAACGTGTCCCATTTAAGTACCTTTTTCTTTAATTAAAATTTACGATCTGCCGACAATCATTTTGCAAGCTTTGCACAAAAACGGCTATAATTGCGGCTTAAAGTGCGAATTTTCACAGCAAAAGCGTTGAGGACTAAAGTTTTTTAAGAGTTATTACTTTGGCCCACATAATGTTTGCAGCGACGACGACAACGAGACAGTGACGCTGGCAAAGTACATACATATTTAAGTAATTTTTATTACGAGAACCAGCAACAACAAATGCAGTCAGTTAACATGAATTAAACTGCAATAGAAACCATCGCCTCTAGCGTCGCTATGGACCAACTGTGGAAAACTGTGAGCTTTCGGAGTCGTACAGCATCCGATCCCGCACTTGCATTTATTCGCACTGCTTGGCCAAAGCAACAATTTTAGGTTGTTTGGTGTCTTAAGCGGCAATTTTTCACATTAATTACAAATTACAGATTTATTTGCCAGGCGTGTGGAAGTTGCTGTTGTTGTCGTTTTTGGTAGTGGTTGCTTTTGCAAATATGGGCTTAGCATGGAGCTGTCAGCAGCTAAATCAGCAACAACCTGCAGTTTAAATGCACTCGCTATTCGCTCTTTGCTCCTTGAACGCTTTAAGTAGCTGATTAAGAGCGTTGTGCCCCCTTCTCTTAACTGCTTACCGTACCACAGCTAGCAGACGCAGCAGTTAACATGTTCAAAACTTGGCTCAAAAATATTAATGGCTCTTGTAATTTGTTGCAGTGTAATTAATTCCATATGTTGTGTTGTTTTACGAATGTTGTTGGACGTTGAAGGTGCTTGAAACTTTTTAATTGCCTTATAGAGCAAAATTTTGCTGCGGTGCGTCTGCTATTTACAGTGCCCCCTAGTGTGCGTCAAATTTAATTTCTTATTTTATTGGTATCGAAATTAGTTAAAATAAACAGCTAGTAAGTCACGCACAATTTCGGTTCGCATTTATTGGTAATAAAAATGTGCACTTGGAAAGGAAAACGTTGTACTTACCATTCAAGTTAAAGAATAAAAAAATAAATCTTTAAATTAAAATTGTATATGAAATACTTATTGCTCACTCGCTCTAACACTTGAAACTCAATCCAAAGCTTAAGTCCCACAATCATAGTAATTTGATTTATTTTCAGCTGTTGTTGTTAATGAAAAACAATTTGTTACACTTTAGCCACAGCAACAGAACCAACATCAAAGCAACAATGTTGTTAAATTTTTTATTATTTTCTTAGAAACAAGCGTAGCAAATTGCAAATCTGATTTGTATGTGTTGTTGTTTTTGGTTATTATATGTGACTATATTGTAGGAAATTGATCACACTATTAGCTAACTTGTCTATTGTTTTGCTGACTATTTTAATATGGGAATGTCCGCCCCATTGTTTTTCGGAAATGCAAATATTATTTTTTATTTATGTTACATATACATATGGTTTTTCAAATAAGAACTGGAACTTCGATTAATGTAATTTCTGTTTTCCTTCAAAGATATTTTACATAGAATTTGGCTACTTTAAAGCATGCAAATGCAGTACAGTAGGGGAAAGTGAGATACCTTTGACACTTGATTTTTAAAGGCCTATATTTCCTAAAAGAATTGTGGGATTTTAAAAATTGCAATCAAATCTCAAAAAATCTAATAAAAAAATACACGACACGGGGTACTTTTGACTTTTAAGGGGCACATTTAACTTCATATGGGGGGTGGGGCCATTTTATATCTCAAATTCGATCGTGTAAACGTGTGTAATCTTTCAACCAGTATGCGCGAGGCCAAAAAATTAATAAGCCAGAATGAAAACCATTGCTTTGGCTCTGCTTTCATTTTTACCTTTTAATAAAAAAGTAAGTGATAGTAATAGTTTTCTTAGATAATTTATATTGTAAGCAGAATAATCATGCAATTCTGTAATAATAAAGTTGATTTTTTGAATTGTCGCCAAATTTTGCAAGGACATCTGTAATTCTATGTATAAAAAAAACAGTCTTCCATTCTGGTGGAGTCTTCCAGTTTAGCGAAGAAAATGCTTGTATCGCTTTCATCAGTTAAATCTAATTTAGACCGGCGCATCTTTTTAGTAACTTTGTTTTCGTCTTTATGCTACTTTTAATTAAATGCTTAAGCGACCAATTAGCGGTTTGTGCATTTTTTCTAGGTTCTGCTTCTTCTGCTCGCTGCCTTTCAATGGAAAAAGCGTCCTACTTAGATGCTCTGGTTGGTATGTAAAGACGCGGTATGGGCCATATTGCTATAAACGTTAAAGCTTGATAGATTCTACTCGACGCTTTTCCACGTAGCTCAACAGGATTCGCATAGCTCTCCCCTCAGAAGTTGTCATTGGATAAGAAAAGAAATAATGTGCAATATAGTCCACATTAGTTAAATGTCAAATGTACCCCTTGGCAAAAGTCAAATGTGATCCAAACGTTCTAGAGAATTTTTTCTATGTTTTTTAATGATTACCGCCTAATTTTCACAAAACACACTTTTATTTTGTTAATACTTACACCTTGCGCAAACATATTCGATTTATAAAAGCAGTCATATATCATATATATACTTCATGGAACGCTTACGTACTGGGTGTCGAAAATTACATCAGCGATCAGGAAAACAGAACAAAAAACATATCTCCGAAGAGGGTTGAAGAGGAACTGTCAAAGTTCATTACGTATTTTATGTCAAATTAGACTCCATTTTGCATTTAAACATTTTGGGTTTGAAGCCGTCTTCACACTGAAATTGTCGAAGTCAAAAGTGCCCCGGTGTTAAAGGTACCCCATTTTGCCCTATTCTTTATTTCAATAGGCAATATATCGTAGAGGTCGGAAGGTTTAGATCAAATATCTTAGTCGATCGATGTAAATTTACCTTTGAATTGTGAAGCCAGTATTGGTTCAGCACGGACAAAGTCACGGATAGTATATATTGTGTATGTGATAAGCAAACGGCACTATCTCAACTTTGTGACATTTTACTGAAACCGTAAGTGTTATTACAAAATTTTTAAAAGCGTGGCAGATCAGTATTTTTTGATCGAAAAAATAATGACTTCGAAATAATAGACACTTACTATCTTCTGGAAATCAATGTTGAGGCAGACAAAAACATGTAAATGAAATCACTTAATTTTGTTAAATTTCTTGCCAAGTACTTATGCTCTGAAATTTAAATTTAGTGCTCCTAGAGCTGTGGCTAGAGTTTTGAGTATTACTGCCAACAAAGGATGTTAGTGTTCATCTGTGTTGCTTATATATTTTTGCCACTGGGTGGCAAAGTCAATTTGAAATTATAATACACCTTTAATTTGCTGGACTTTTGCAATATTTAAATTATTTAAAAACTGTACATATATATACCCTTTTTTGGTTTGCAAGCTTAAAACATCCTACATTTCAGCGAGAACTTCTTTTCACCTCAATAATACCTATTTCTTTTTTTCGCTTCTATTCGTAGCTTGACGTGGCAAACATTGGTTCAGTGCAACACAACTTATCATCATCGCAAACGGCACAACATTTAAATGCGGTAGTAGAGAGAAAACAACACAATACCAACATAAGACCAACAACAACAATTGAAGAACGCAATCGCACCTTTAAAAATGTTTCCACGCTTACCCGGTCCAATCGGAGCGGACATATTTCTAGGTGCGACCACAACCGTGCGTTCCGTGTTTCCCAACTCACGCCTGGACTCGCTTACCAATGCGCATCATCATAGTCCAACTGCTGCTCCAGCTCAACTAGGCGATCAGTTGCTGTCACCGTATGACGCATCGGTTGCTGCTGAATTTGCGGCGACAGCGACAATACTTGATACTGCGGCGGGAGGCAGCAGCGGCACCAGCACTCTAGGCAACTACCTGCCCGAGGAAGACGAAGACTGGTGGTCGAATGCCATCGAGGAGGATACCTTCGATTCGCCGCTGGCTTTCGATGCCAGCGAGAATGGTTTGTGGAGTGGACGCTTTGTGCCGCCACCACCGCGACCTCCATTCCTCGATGAGAGCGTTGCGACAGATGGGCTCACAACTTGTGATTTATGCACGTGGGCATGGCAGCGCAATGCCTACTCGCTGGATGGATCGAACGGTAAGTGGGCTGGTTGCTTGATTGAAAAATTGAATTGAAAAATTGAATTGTGAACAAACAACAGCAACAACTACAACTACGATATGAAATTTCATATTTTATTGATTTTTTACTTTTACAAGACGAAGGCAATGTTGCATCAAGTCTTTTCTTTTCTAGACTTTAGATCGCAAGATGGCTTGCGTGGAGGTTTTCACTTTTCAATTAAAAATTCCACCCGGCCTGAAGAGATTTTATCGCACAGGCGATAGCTACAATAATTTATCGTACCGATCGTTTTTGTCGATACGTCAAAAATATACGTAAGAGAGCTGCATGTAACAAAGACGAACTCGTGCGAATCACGTTAACGTTTGATCTCAATTTTGAAAGCTCTTGATGCAATTGTCGAAACATTCTTGTTTAGTATCAATACGAAGGTTTTTGCCTACCAAAACCAAAAAATTTAAATTTTATTTGCGATGTAAAAATTGTTAACGGTCTTGTAACATAACTCTTCTTTGCTGACGCATTCTCTGCCGCACTACTTGAAATTTTTTTCCCTTCTGTCAGTTTATGAAAATTAATTTATGAGTTGGTGTAAGCAAAAGTTGTTATTCAGAACGTTGTGTTTTTTCTTCTTTCGCAATGTTAATTGCTTATTACACTCTTAAGCCAAGTCGGCTATTTCTTCGCCAGATAACAACTATTGCGGAATGAGTTAAAATGTGAAAAAATTACATAGATTATGCGGACGAGGAACTACTACCTTTGCATGACTGCAGACAATTTTTAAAATCTGCGAAAACATGTCTGCTTAACGTGTAGAATTGCGTAGAATGTTGTTATGGCGTTGTTGTTACCATACCGGCCTTTTTTCGAATAATAAACATCTGGTACAACGCGATGTTTTGTTATATAACATTGCGTCATGTTGCAGCAATATCCTTCATTAATCGTACACATGTTTTCATAATTAAAATTTAATAGAACAAAAAAAATTAAATGTAAGCCAATGTATTGCAAGTCTAGAAAGAGATGATGTTGAACTTTGGAATTCTCTCTGTGTAGATTCAAAAAATGAATGGTTTTAATACACTATATGTATAAGGATTCAATGTTAAGAAACACATATAAGTCAAATTTTTGGAAATGTTGAAAAGCCCGTCCTAGATTGCAAATTGCAACGCCCTACGTATTGTTTGGGAAAGTTGATCACCATAAAATTATATCTCCAAAAATAGAAAAATTAGAGCATCAAGGAATGTCTTCGCGTGTTATTAAGCAACGTAACATTAACTTTGAACTCAATTTCATTCATAGTGGACTTGTTTTCATTGCCTGTATTTTATTTTAAACCTGTATGGTAATTCTCCGAGCTATAAAAACTTTCAGATTAAGTAGTCATCCATAAAATCAAACTTTTTGTGTAGCAGGTGACGCTTAGATATACAAATATGCTAACCCAACATAACTTTTATTAATGAACTCCAGGAAATCATTAATTTTTCCAAGAATTTAAAGGAAAAATATCAAAAGTAACCTTCTTTGTTTTGCACGCGCATCTAATTATAATTGGCCAACTCAACAAAAACAACAATGAAACACTCCCCCATACACAATACAGGGCTTACCTTCGTACATTCGTCACAGGTTTTTAGGAAGAGAAAAAGCTAACATTGACTTTAGAAAAACCAGAACCATAGTCGCCGCATGGTGCAAAATGCCGCTTTGTTTTTCACTTGCTTACGTTATACACTTTTACGGTAGAGTGGGGCAAATAAGTGCTTTCGTATAATATGGAATTTATTTCTTAGGTTTAAACTTTTAAATACGGCCAAACCGGGACCATTACGAAACTATGAACTTAAGTGAGCAACATTTTCTTATGTTTTAATTCAATAGATTTTAATTTCGCAGTGAGGCTATGATATTAAATAAAAATAAGCATTAATGTACCAACTAGTAAAAAAACTCAAATTTGTTCATATTTCTTAAACCGAAATTCAAATAAAAAATAAATGGGGCTCACAAAGCTTATGCTACCATAAAGTTCAAACCTTTCACCCCCTCCCACTCCGCCAATATTTGATAAAATCCTAAAATATTTAGCTGATTAATTACTAATCTTTTGAACAGCTCCTAACAAAAATTTGGAATCAATAAAATATGTTTAATTTTCGAGTATGACATTCCCTGTGAAATCCACCATATTCGTATTTACTTCTGGAAATTTGAAACTTTTTTGATGTTAACATTTAGCAATATTAACTCACTTACTCCATTTCATTTTATCTCACTCACAGTGTCTGTTTTGTATTTGCGATCTTATTTTTCGTTCCACTTTCATTCACACCGCAACAAATCTGGTCCTATAATAAGTATAATGGGGCCTTTTTTTCTAAATTGAGCTTTATGATATGTAAATTAAGATCTCAAATGATGTTTTTTTAACAACACATTTGTTGCAATGACTGACAGCTTTATATTGTTGTTATTATTGTTGTTGTTTTTGTGCGGTTGATAATACTCGTACAATGATTGGATTTTGCCTGGTAATCAAAGTAACGGCAAGGGTTCTTTTCTTAGCTACAGCGAATAAATAGCTGCAAGAAATGATAAAAACTCAGACAATAATGCTGCCCTCAGAAGCGATATGGGCGTATTGGAAAAAGACGGTCGACATTTGGCAATCAACACATAGCAAGGATCAGTAATGGCATTTGGGTTTTGTGAAAATGTACTTTATTAAAATTTATAAACACAAAAAAAGTTCACACTTTTGGCATCTCAAAAACGCTACCAAAATGAGATATATTTCACAGAAAATTGCAAAATGTCCACCTACACATTGCGATTTACTATCTCCAATTATTTGATTTTCATTTATTAAAAAAAAAATCAAGGTAATTATTGTATCGAAAATGTACTGAAAATGTCCTGAAAATTCGCCAAATGTACTGAAAATGCGCCAAATGTACTGAATGTACTGAAAACTTGTCGAATGTACTGACGACGATTTTTCAGAACGCAAATGCACCGAGAAATACAATATACAAATGTACCGAAAATGCCATCACATCACTGGCAAGGATTATTGACTTTGAGTGATGTTCACATTTATTGCGCCAAATTATGGCGATTTTGGCTTTGTTTAATGTGTGTGACCGTTATGAAAAAAAAAATAGCTGCAAGACTTAATCAAGGGAAGCACAAACAGCTGTGAAAGGGTAATAAAAATAAATTTTACAAATTGGTTCGAAATTTCCAAAGATAAATATGCAAGAGCGCAGGTACAAGTGCTAAAAAGGATGAAGTCTGGCAAGCAATGCAAACTTTGTTAGTAATTCGCAATCTTATGGGTTTAGTTTTTAAAGGCTTCGAGCTTAACCCTGAAAGTGATTCAAAACAGAAAGTGGAAAAAGCTTATATGTATGAACATTCTTGTTCACAATAACCCAGTAGGTAAGGAAAGGACCTAGGCTTGGGAAATATCAGACCTTCCCACCTCCTTTAAACGTACTGAAATGTCCCGATAAAACAAACCTTCCTAAGCAGGTCTCTAAGACCCCTTGCCGTAGTACTTGGAAAAAATTAAGTTTTAATGCGTCGTGAGGACTCGGAGTTAATTGTTTTTCTTTTATCTCATCTCACTTGCGTTGATATTATTAATGCTTATTTTTTGTGACGTTTTCATAATTTAAAATTTGTCATTGAGAATACATAATATGAGTATATTTTTATTTGCACGAAAATTTCATTTTGAGAAGTCCTCATTCAATCGCAGCAGTGCTAGCAGGTCTTCTCCGAGGAAAGCCTTGCTCAGTTGCCTGCTGGGAAGTTATGATTGACTGACACAGGTGTATTACACAATAACCGTTGTTTGAAATTTTTTGAATTGACTCTAAAGTCTAAGGTAGTGAGAAAAAAAAATACCTCTATTGCAAAATAAAACAACAAAACAAAAATTTAAACTCATAAATCTTAGATCTATCGAAATTCCCTGAAACCAAATGTGATGTATTTTATTTTTTTCAGACACTCCACCATAATTCAATAAATTTAATTGCATTCTCATTATCTGCATTCAATTAGTCAAGTTTGACTCTGCTTCTCAAACATGGCTCATTAAAATGCCATTGCAACATTTTATTCCTAATTTGTGCTAAAAATAACACCGAAAGGGCTCAATTTTACGCTATCTTGCGTGAGTGTTGTTGGCAGCTGTCCCACAAAATTTCTCAGATGAATGCAAATTGCTAGTTTTCTTTTCTTTTTAATTTCTACGCATGAGGATGCATCTCATATGCAGCAAGTCATTATAACAACTCATAGAGCGTCAACTTAATAAACGTCTGCTGGAATTGATTTTGCTGGACGTAAACTGTTCAAACAGTGAGAATGTACATTTTTCAGAAAAAATATCGATTTTTTATTTCAACGAAATATTTAGTTAGCATTTTTTTCCGAAAAGTAAAAACAATTTCAGCTAAACAAATTATCAGCCTAACGAGCGCAATCTACACATAAATGTCTTCCATGTGACGCATCTTGAATTTCCTTTCATCTTGCTGAGGTGCGTGATATGTGCTTCTTCTGCTGGCATTTCGGTTTCAAATGGTGCCGTTTGAAACAGAGTTGCCTTCTATTTCACGGTGTCGGTCTGTAATGTTTGTTATATCTACTTTTTTGTATATCTGCGTTTTGTTTCGAGACTTTGATCTTGTGTTTATTTTTAGTTGGGGGTAAAAATCAAAATATTTATAGAGTGCCAAATTGTTGCGGGAAAAACAATAACTGAAGCAAAAAATAACTAATTTGTCGCTAAATTAAAGCTCACTCAAATATGTGCGTGAGATGTTGAAATAAATTTTGAAACTACTCGAACCAACAATTTGGAATTTTGCTTTTTTACATGCTTAACAAAATTTTCTGGTATAAAATTCATATTTTTCGAAGTTATTTTGGGAATTTCGATTTGAAGCAAACAAACAAACAAATATTTATAAAATTTTACCACAAAAAGCGTTTGAACCGGAAAAAATGTGGTGGTTGAGAGAGAAAAAATTAGAGTCAAAAACAGCTATTCACTTCCTCTCCAAGAAAAAAGTTTCAGTTTTCATTACACACCTCGGCACAGTAAAATATGTTAAATTTACTTATTATTAAATTTGCTTATTGTTTATATTAACAGATTGCAAATAAAGCAATTAGAAAAAAAAATAAAAATTGTTCACCCAGAAAAATTTTTATGTGACTAAGACTTGAAGACTGTCAAAGGCGTAGGCAACGAGCCTGGAGACTCACTTTTGACAAGCGAGGAAAAAAAATTTGCTGTAAAATATTTTTGAGCACTTAATTTTTTTCACTTGTTGTAAGGTTGTGTTTAGAAGGACCAATATAACAGAAAGCTTGAAATCAAAACATTTTATGATAAATGTTCATTTATTTAATTAAATGCTTGACTGATTCTATATCGAAAAGAAATCGTAAATTGATTGTCATCTAAATGGCTGCACGGTAGCCGATCAGATAAATATTTTTAAAATGTTGTTTTTCGATGCGCACAGTTTTAATAAAAGAAATTGGATGTGTCGCTAAATGAAAGTTACCCCAAATTTTTTGTCTTCGGTCAAAATTCGATGAAACTTACTCTTAGTCTTTGCTTGTACAGTTCCACCGAAAATAACTTTTTATTTGAACTAAAAAATTCGTGTATAATATTTCTGGACTAATTAGGTGTTAAAGAAAACGTGAATTCTAAATAAATCTATGGGAAATGAAAAATGTTTGCGGTGCACAAGATTTTACATAGTCTCGAAAGTGTTTTATTTAGCTTGTATTCAGAAGGTTATGATCAAACATATAAGCTACTGTCAGTCTACATTCAATCTTCTGAGTTCTGCAATTTTAATCTTAGCTCCCATCTACATTCAAATATATAGCCATAGGAAGTTATAGAAATCGGATACAAAACTTAAAAGTTGGTCATTCACTTTTTTCCGCTATATCCCATTTTTCAATAATATTCACAAAAAGGTTTCACTAGGCTTGCATTCAGAAGATAATAACCAAATGAGTAAGGAATACGACGTAGGGCTTACCTCCTGAACGCTGCCATTGTTTGTTTACTAAAATTAGCGCAACTTTTTTGATAGTTTAATTTTTACCCATTTTTGCGTTCGATCCGAAAATTGTGGTGATTCGACTAGTCAGAGAAATTTCAGCTTTTAGCCTCTCAAATATCGCGATTTGACGCTTCATTTTTTATTACAAAATCCGGATCGAACAGACCCAGACATTCTTGAAATTGATTGAAGAATATCAGATACATTCTTAGGATTAGAATAACGTATTAAAAAATAAAAGCCGTTACACCGAAAACATGGGAAACATTTTTATAAATAAGCAATACAAAAATTTTTGTTTAAACAAATTGTTTTTTTATAAAATTTGAAAAAATTTTTGATCCAAGTGCTCATATCTTTTTAGAAAATAAATTTTTTATATTTAAATGTGTTCAAAATTCAGCTTTCGAATATAAAAAAATCAGAAATATCGGAGAAATGAGTCAAAAGGATGTGCAGTTTATTAAAGAAAGGCCGATTATATATTGTTGTAATATGTAATTCACTGAAAATAATCAGCACATATACTTTGTTAAAATCACTATAAGCACAGCGGAAAGACTTGTGTGTCGAATGGTTCACTGGTCGTTGAGGTAGCTTCAGTTTTACATACTTAATAAAAATTTGCCAAGTCGATTAGCCTTTGCTAATTGAATAGAAATCAACCTGTTTGCACCGTTCACAGTTTTGATCTAGGAAGCTGAAGTTATGGAAGAGTTTTCTGTAAATCAAATTCTATAATACAAGCTTATAAAATCCCAAAAAAAATATAAAAACCCCCATTCAGTCGCATGAAAAATGAGGGTGCATTTTGACAACAGGGGGTGGCACCTCCCATACTACCAAAATAACTGAAACGCTACATGTTGGCACCTAAGTGCCTACGTTTTCGTAAGTCAGTTTTTTCGTAAAACTTTCACGAAATCGGACACAAACTCTGTCCGCGGCGTTTACAGATTTGAGCTAGGAAGCTCATATTTTGTGACAATTATTTTTAAACCCTAAAATTTTCAAAATAATCACCCTACTACATACGTTGCAGGAGTGAGTCAATAGATCTTGCTGTTGAAAATTTTCAGCATTAGCTAAGGAACTAAGTACGACCGAATTCTAACTGTAATTACATTTTTTGTTATCTAATCTAATGCAACGAGTACCTTTTCATTTTACCTATGTATGTACGTAATAAATTATACTTCATATCATATGTACAGTGCACAGGCAGCTAAACTCAACTAAATTATAGCAAAATATAAATTATGGTCAATTTGTTTCGCTCATGCAATAAGTTTATTGCTAATTGCGTGAATAGTTAGCCAAGCTTACCCACAGGCTATTGCCGTGATTTCTTTTTTTGTTTTCATATCCACTGATGACGAATTCAAATGAGTTAAGCCATTTTTATGTTTTGGATTTTATATTTTTTTGTAATTTTTTATGGTTTAAATTGAATGGTTTCAAATAATTGGCAGTACACGGCACAACAAAGAAGTTCTACTACATAAATAAAATGCAACAACAAAGTAATGGAAGGTGGTGCTTGGCTGTCAGCCATGTTAAAACAAATTATAACTAATGTCTTAATTTCGCAGAATTTCTGCATTTTGCATTCATTTGTCAGGTTTTTTATTTGGCTGAGTTCAATGCAAATAAAGCAAAAACAGCGTGGTGTGAAATTGTCGGTGCCACATAATGACGTTGTGTTCCTGTTGCTTTTTGCTTTTATTGTTGCCATATAAATTATAGAATTGCATGCTGAATGAACATGATGTTAGTTTGAATTTAAATTGACAGTTGGACGCTACAGGCTTGGTGCTCAGGGAGAGCGTAGAGTTAAGGGAGCATTATGAGATAGGGTTAAACTGCGTTGTAATTAATCATGCGAAAATGTGAAATGTTTTGTAATGGCACTTTAATTGCCAACATAAAGTCAAATGATAGAATTTAAAAAATTGCAATAAACAGCTGCTTGCTTATGAATTAATTTAAGCCGTCAGCATTGAGAATTTTTATTTTTCTTTTGTAGGAATTTCACATTTCCGAAAACTTTCTTCATAATTGATTATATGGTTTTGGTACCATCTTCTTACATGTTTCCCTGTACTTTTTTTCTGATGTAAGAATCATCATCATTTTTTCAACCGGACACGTTAAAAGTTTTTTCGGAACTAGAAAATAGTCTAGCCTTCGAATTTAATCTCACTCCAGGTGATCTTTCACTTTTATTGCCATAAAATATGAGAAGTTTACTTTACCAAAACAAGTAAATAATTCTAACAAGTTTTGAGATAAATTAACAGAAGGGAGTTCACTAATCAAATACCATACTGAAAGCTTAAGCTTACGCTTAAGCTACCCAAAATTGTATGGATATTGTTAAAGTGGTTTTCTGATTACGTCAGTAAAAATTTTCGAAAAATCGTAATGTCTCGAAAAATATGAAACATAGGTATCGTATGTGTATGTCATTGCTTGTATTGAACTTCTTAAACATCAAGTGAAATCCATTCCGTTTCAACTCATAAATTGTTAGCACTTTAATATTATCAATTTATTAAAATTAAATTAATATTTATAAGCCGATAGCCTAAGTTGCTAGAGTTTGTAATAATTGATTATAATTTTAGTAATGTAATTAGTTTTAATAAATTTATTAATAATAACACCATTCTATAGTCCAGTATCTTAAACGGAAAGCTAATGTCAGTCAAATCGCGATAATGACAATATGAAAGCAATTTTTAAGATCGCAATACAAAATGAATCGTTTATAAGATCGAGATAAAATTTGTTTTCTAGATCCGGGAAGAAATTTTAAGATGTTCGGTTGAGAAAAAAAGCTCGTTTTGCTTCACCTTACTGTAAATATACATTTCTATATCACACATAAATTACCCTTTATTTCTTTGTGATTTCCTTAATCCGTCAGCAGTTTCGTTAAATTCGCACAAAAAAAACTTTAAGCTTTCAATTACATAATTTAATCACTAGTGCTGATATGTCATAAATGTCCATTACTTACAACAATATCCCTTGGCAACACATGTCCGCCAAATGGAATGCGCCATGTTGGTAGTCGTTTCACTGATGCCAGATAGTTCGTTGTGGAACTTTAATTGCCACACATCGGCACTTCTTCGGAGCGCACCATCAAAAATCGGTCAGCCACTGCCAGTATTGGTACAAAGAAAGAAAAAAACAATCTGTAAATTGCACAAAAGTATGCAATTATTTGCAATTCTAACTGTTAAATCGAAAGAAGGCCACAATGTTAAATAAATAGTGAAAGCGCTGACGAACGTAAGAGCGAAATCAATAAAAAAGGGATTAAAATTCAACAGAAAGAAACGAAAACCAAAACTAAAAACAACAAACAAAAGAGGTGAAAATTTACGATAAGAGCGCCAGTGTTGCTCGGTCCGCGTTAAATCGCAATATGCGCATAAATCCACTCTAAGGCGGCGAAGCGTGTCCAATTCATGTTATTAATTTGAAAATATTTAAGGGTTTTGTAATCGCCATTGTAATCAGACACCTTAGCAGCTGTGGAGCAACATTGGTAGGTCAATCCTTTCACCTCCTCACCTCTGCCAGCATTTTATATGAATAATAATGTTGGTTTTTCCCAAAAGTTCGCGCAAAGGTGAATGTTAATCATTTTTATGAGCCAGTTCTGCTTCCCTTTTTTTGTTGTTGGAGTGTTTTTCACTGTGGTACCCAAGCTGGGTACTACCACTGCGCCGTTGCTGCTGTCATGTGTGGAAAGCAAATTTCATAAATCATTTATTTTTACGGTCTTGACTTTAAATTCTGTTTTTGTGGCTTTTTTTACATGAATTTCTCGGATTTTATGCGAATTTTAAACTTTTTATTGCTGGCTGTTCTTATTCTTTTCCACTCTTCTGCTAACAATTTTGAGGTTAGGTTAACCTTTTTTGGGCTGGCAGAATTTATTTAAAGAAGTTTATCAATTTTTGTAATTGATGCTGAGATATGCAAAAATATAAATTGAATTTTATTTTATGAGGAAAAAATCATAAAGAGTTCACGCCTCTTTTGCATTAATGCAATAAAAGAAGCGCCAATTTTTTATGGCTTGCTGTAGGGTATTTATCTTTGTTATTGTTCTTGTTGGCCATGTATAAAATGTTATGTAGAACTTTTTTATCTGATCTTTCCAGGATATATATGTTTGAGATAATTGAACGCGGAAAATATAACTTAAAATAAAGAATTTGCCTCAAATTTTATTTAAAATTACATAGATATGTACATTAGAACAGTTCAAAATAAAAACTTTTTGTTTCTTTCACGATGTGCCAGTGGATTGAAATCGCCTTATATGTCTAGACAAACCTGACTATAAGGATTTTCATCAATATTGAAAGCTGGATTGGTGCCACCTGTCTTAAGTTGGATTTTAGAAAATATTGAATTAAAAAATGGTGCAAGCTAAAAAGGTTATCAAATTTTGCAACACAGAATTTTTCTTAATATTAATTGCAATTAAAAGTATCAAACCGAAATAAAATACTAAAAGCACTTAACAATGTAGCCAGCATAAAAGGATATCATAAGGACGCGCAGGATTTTGTCTTCGAAAACAATACGTTTTGTTTGACGCTCAATTAAAAAAGTTCTTAATCAAATTTATGTAAAAAGCTTTAAGTTGGTTTTAGCTACAACTTCCTGCTTCACCCACCCTCGAAGTTTTCATTCCTTTATCCCAAATTGAAACAAAAAACGCATCTCGCACTTGTAATTAATTACATTTCTTGAAATAAAAAATCAGCTAAATTAATGAAATTTCCAGCTTTTTCTGTGAAGTTTACTTTCTGTGCAATAAGTAAAATATATCCTTCCGCCATGTTGTTTCATTTGTCATTTGAGTGCCAACTGAAGACGTTGCTAAATGACAAACGGGCGACAACGACAACGCCGAATGCAAACAAATACGCGGAATGCCCCAGCAAACATTTTAAATCGCGGAAGCGTCCGATTTTAGTTGCGGAGTTCTGATGCCAGGTGAACGTTTGTTCGGGAGAAACTGCCCTGTGTCAACGACTCCCCAAAGCGATTCTCTGAATCTGTGAGGAGATAAATGACACAAGAAGAGAATAGAAGAGTCGCCAAATAATGACATACATAAATAGATGACTCAAAATCAATTATTTAAATATTTGTTATTATTTAACTTCCAGAATAGCGTTCACTGGTCCACTTATCGCTATAAATGTGGAAGATTTACAAATCTTGTAAATGTTTGCTGGGGCGCACTTACATAAGTCAAAGTTTGGTAAAGGGTACCGAGGCGAATATGAAGGAAATCAGCGAAATTTTGCAAAAGTTTCGTTCAAACATTGCATTAGCGAGCTGGCAGCAAATGGGCGTAAGCGTGGGTGAGGGTTAGGGCGAGATGCTCTTCTTTTGCCCAACTTTTGCGAAAAATCAATGCTTTAGAAAAAATATGCTGACTGCCAAAAGTGCAAACTTTCTACGCTGTGGTCGATTTTATTGAAATTGTTTACCAAGTGGGTGTTCAAGTGTTGAAAGGGTTGCGCGATATAAAAGTGGTAAATGTAAAAGAGTGGCGTATATTTCTCAAAAAAAAAACAAAACCTTTACTTTTAAAAAATTATTTCACAACTGTTAATGCTTGTAAAAGTTTATATTGCACTGAAATGGGGTGACACCAAAAAAGCCACTCAGCTTACTCTTTCAAGAAAATATTCAAATTTCCCTATTTCAATTCATTTAAAGCGCGTAAATTTATTTCAACGAACTTTTGTTTTTTTGCTTGACAGCAGCATTTTTAACTTGTTTTCCTTCTAAACGGGGATAGACTACCCGTTTTGCAAGCTGTTTGCAAAAACTGGAAAAATATGGGCCAAGTTTTGGTGTGCAGCTTCATTCATTATTTGGCACAACGATAGCTCGGCACGAATGAAAAGCAAAAACTTTTCAAAAGCATAGTAAGGGTACTGGTTGAAAAACTTATCGCTACGTAATGAATAAAAGTAGAGTAGAAGGGCGAAGAGCTGACGTACCTTATAACCATTAGCAAAATTTGAGAAAATCGTAAAAAAGTCCAATAAATTTTCAACGTTGTCCGCTAAATAATTAGTCTTCCGTAATAATTAGATTTTCCCTATCCCCACCATTGTTGTGTGTTTTTTATTTTGTTGTTTTTAAATTTATGCGCAAAACTTTTGATTTAAACAATGTGAACTTTTCTACGCCAGTGTTGGCAGTTATCGTAGTCGCCATCGCTTCAATTGAAAATTCATTGCTAACCAACCACAAAGCGTGATCGGAAATGGATTTGTTATTTTTCACATAAATTTCCCGCCACTCTGATAGTAAAAATTTATTTATACCGCAAACAAACAAAAAATCACTGACTCAAGAATTTTTGTTTTGATTTGAGTAATGAAACGTCTTCGCATTCCTTTTATTCGCAGTTGTCAGTGCTGCTGTTGCTCAATACAAATGGTAGAAATTATAAACAGAAGATCAGTCAAAATGCTGGATCTCTTCCCCGGAATTCAATTTATGGATTTCGCTTTTTGTTTACAAATACCAAACGCCCGGAATTCGGTGCTCACTGCTGCCCATTGCATGTGTTACATGTTGTGCGAAGCGACCAAATCGTATTTCAATGCGCAATCATCTAGTCCGGGAGGTAGCGTTGCATGAAGACCAATGTTGAAGTGGAGATGAAAGACATCAATTTCATGTCCGAAAAAAATCCGTATCGCAAGGTTTGACCCGCCTTTCACAGTCTTAAAATTACTAATGATTGTCTCCATTTTTGAAAAAAAGTTTTGAAAGTTTTAAATGAAAATTTTTCGTGCAAATTTGAAATCCGGATTTTCCGCCCAAAATAACTATTTTGGCTCAAAATTACAGTACAACAAATAAGACATTAAAAGTGCTTTGGACCAAAACATTTCACAAAAAGTAATACAGGAATGGATAAATTACTCTATTGTAATTTCACCTACTGTATTGAGGAGGCAGCAAATAAACTACACTCGGATCTGCTTGCGACATACTAGGTGTACTCATCAACACATTTTCAGCAACAACTTGCCACCACTATGCTCTTATTGCAGCTTTGAAACGATAGATATATGTAGCTCACCTACTGAATTCATGCCATAGAACGATCGCCATAAAATCCAACCTTTATACATATATGTATACGAAAGTTCTTTAGATCTCCTGAAAACTGCCACAAAGTCAAACATCAAAGCCATAAACGAAATACTAAAAAAACATGCTCTATTTATACTTATTTATAGTTAAGTACAACTACTTTATCCTACTTTGGAATAAATTTATAGTAATAATAATACACATTGGTCTAACATGTTTTTCTACTTGTGGCTTACTTTCCCAGAGTAGAGTAAAAGTTTTTTCGTCGGCCTCTCACGCTTATTTCGATTACATTAGTTTACACAAAAAAAGATCGGGTTTCTCAAAGGTTTTTTTTTAAATATTTTTTTTTAACTTTTCGATGAAAAACGAAGTTTTTTGACCTTAGAAAGGCCATTTGAATAGGAAAATTTATTCTCTACAAAAATACGACATTATGTTTCACAAAAAAAAAATGTAAGTATAGTTTTGAGTTACAATTAAATAATAAAAAAGGGACGAATTGTATAGTACTTTTGGATTTACAATTTTTAGGGTATAGTTGAACATATAAGACAACAAGTTCCTTTTACGAATTAGTTCCTTATTCAATTACATAGTCAATGGCCTATATACGGGAATGCATAAAAATATGGAAGTTACAATTTTTCATTGATTTTTGAATAACTTTTACATTTTTTGTCCGATTATGTACTTAAAATATTTGTCAAAAAATGGGTTCTCATCCTGAATATTAAAAATATAAAAAAGAAAAATGTTTGCATTTAAACGGAGCATTTGAACTTTTGTGACTTTTAAAAAAGACCAAAAATATCACTTTTTTTGGACTTTGATCGCTTGTATATCCATCCAATTTAATCCGATTCTTCTTAGCAGTAAACCAATAAAAAGAAGGCAAAACTAACTTTTGAACAGTGTGCAACCTATTTAGGTCGAAAAAAAATTATAGAAATATTGAAAAGTGCAAAAAAACGGGTTTTTGGGGATATCTCGAAAACGAATCTTAAGAAAGAAAAATCTTTGACATTTTTGGAATCCATCCTATGACTTATTTCTATAGGAAAACTGATCTCGAGATGAATCCCAAATTTGTAAACAAGTGTTATAAATCATACTTAAACTGTCAATTGCAAAAAAATTAAGCGGAAGGAAATGATCATGAAAAATGAAACGCTACCTCCCGGACTAATCTCTTGGTATTCAACTTCTCCTTATTTTCAAAGAATTTGTTTATTAGCTACAGTATGGGGGCAAAATCGCGAATGTTTTGTGCAGCCGCCTCTGTTTGACAGGCAGACCACACATGTTGAATTCTTATCGATTTTTTGTAGCAACTTTAAATTATTTAAGATATCTTGAATTGTTTTGTTCAGCTTGGTTGATGACAGCCGTTGTATTTCTAGCTGAGAACTTTTATAGGGCACCACCCAAAAGTTCAAATTTAAAGATTTAATGTATCGAGAACTTCTAAGGATTTTGTTGAGCAAAAACAGGCAAAACCGAATACTTAATTGTGGCATATTTCATATAAAAAGTTGTGGTGTTTTTGCAAATACTACTAGTGCGGCCACGTTCGTTTTTTTACAGAATTATTAAATTAACTAGATTCGTCCCTTTATGAGAATTTGCAAAATAAAAATCCCATTGTAAAATTACTTTTGTCTTTTAGCAACTTTAATTTTAAATTTAATTTTAGAACCGTTCTCGGAATAAACCAAATAATAATTTTCTTTGCACATGCATAAGTACATAGCTAAGAACCAAGCCTTGTATCGGTGCTTCTCGTGATCGTTTTGTTGCCATCGCTTTGCTCAGACGCCAAGCTACACTCACGGAAGAAACACCAATGTTTTGCCAAGTTGGGTAATGAATTATTTTACTTCCCTTCTATTGAGAAATATGACAAACAGAAGAAACGAATAACTTCCTTTAAGTCGATTGACTTCATAATCTCTTTTTCATGACTTTTGTAACCAACCCCTTGTTACTCCAAGGTATAGCGTGAAAATGCGTTATTTTACCCGTAAATATTTAAAAAATTTAATATGGAAAATATTGCTGTTTACTGAACAAATTTAAGCATTACATATATTGGAAATGTAGCTACATATCTGCAGGGACTCACCGCTTTGATAGCCGATTTTGGAGAAAGAATGTTATTTTTTTAGGATTCCAAGATAATATCAAGTGCAATTCAGAAATTTCAGTAGGGATAATTCATATGAAAATTTTTAAAAAATAAAGGTTTTGTTTTGTGCGTCCACTCCTTTCAATTTGACTTCATTTCTTGAGTTTTCATTTATGCTTTATTTAACAGAACGCGGAGCTCAAGCTCTTAAATAATTTTTCTATCTTTGTTGATATGCACCACTCAAAATGTCTGCCTTACTAAATGGCTCACTAATAATTTTTAATGTTGCCTATTAAACTTTTAATTTGTTTACAAATTAAATTTCCCATTCTTTTTAGAATTCTAGAGAACTTTTATCAAAATTATTGTTCTTATGTGTATAGTAAATTATTTCATAAATTTTATACCAAAATAAAAATTAAGAGGAATGTGGAGAAAAGTGGCGGCAAATTTTAAAAGCATTTTTTCAATATCCATAAGAATTAGTGAAATGTTTGTGTGACATTTTTTCTGTCAGTAATATGTTGTTACTGTCGAAATGTTTTTGTTTTGCCCTAATGATTTTATTTTTGAATTATGATAGAAATTAATTTCTTCTCCTTTGATACTTCTGTTGCTATTTATTTCGAAATGTAAATCAGATTTTGAAAATATAATAGCGCTGATATTCTTTAATGCAATATATACATTATATTATTTTTAATATTTTCTTAAGATTTTTCTAGACTCTATCAATTTCATTAGGTTACACTAGATAGAAAAATGTCTGATAACCCTCTCTATCGAGCACTTCTACATCCAATTAGCTCTTCATTATTTTACCATAACACCATAACATTAAATTATCTTCAAAATAAATGCTACAACAATGATATTATGTATCGAATTCATTTAAAATGTTGTGTTTTCAACTTTTTCTGCTGCATAAAATAACAGTTTATTCACTGTAGAGCGTTTCTATGCACATAAATATTCGATTTACCATGTAAACTTGTCACCAAAGTTGTAAAAACTAAGTTAAAAAATACCTTTGAAATATGTAGAACGATATTTATTAAAAAATTTTAATTTTTTATTGTAATACAAAACTATTGATACTTAATTTACACAAAGCTCCTAAGAAATACAGTTCTAATTCAGCGCTTTCTCAACGTAATTTCTTAAGGGATACCATATATTTTCTAAAGAGACTTTCCAATTTTGAAAATTTTTACATACTTGAATAATTTATTAAGGTTTAAAGTGTGAATTTTCTGCTGCACTTCCAAAGATTGCATTAAATTTAGAAAATCGTATTTAGCAAAAAAAATTCAAAAATAACTTGTTTAAATTAAAAAAATCTATAATCCGACTGACATTATTCATTATTTGTGTGAGATTTCCGCTTGCGTTTTCAAATAATATTTATATTCTTCGAACCTTTTGAGCCACTTATCAAATTAATCTTAATTAGCTTGTGAGGCTTTTTTCCAGATTGCTTTAATAAACATAGATATGTAAATAAATATTTAAATTAAAGGTAAAGCATACTTCAAACTTTTATAACGTACTAAAAATTTGCATACATGTACATAGTATGTATGTAAACTTTAAGCTAACTCTTCACAAATATGAGACAATTAAATTTTCTGAACAGAAGAAGCATAATGCCCAACTGGCAAACAACTTTCCCAACCACCCAACGATGTTAAAATAATCAGTGTAAAAAAAGGTCTGATAAAAATCAGCATGCAAATGAAGAACAACAAATTTTATACGCCAGGGAGCTATATAAAATTCAGTTTCCAATAACATCTACTCATAAAAAAAATTCTATGAAAACAAAAGTAACAAAAATGTTAACGTTAATAACGTAAATAGAAATTGTGTTATCAGCAAAATCAATCAGTTAACAGAAGAAATTAAATTGTTTACGCAGTAACGGCAGCAAAGGAGGAAAAAATTCTAAATTAAATCAAGTCAATAAAATTCAGTTGACTTCTTAAAAGAGTCAGAGTTGGGAAGAATATATGGACAGGTACCATTTTCGTTGGTAAAAAACAACAACAAAAATCTTACGAAATCTGAGCAACAAATCTAATAAAAATATTGACGCAAGCACAAGTAGAAGAAGATGACAAACTTTGAGACAGACGAGGGTGATAAAATTGACTGCCTTAGTTGTTACAAAGTTGCCTGGAAAATTTAATCAAAATATAGCGTTTGTGTGATCTATGTAAATATACTGGCTTAACTGAAATATTTCACTTATGATTTTTATGGCTTTTCTTCAAAAAATGTTGAACTCTGACGCTGGAGTTATATATAACGAGAAATATTGAGTTGATAACACAACGCACTCTAAAATAAATTCCTTATAATATTTGTATTGCATTATTAGATTAAACGTAAATCCAAAGTTGTATAAAAAGGGAAAATAGTCCTTTATCATTTTCGTAAATTTAAGGGAAAAATGTATTTACATGTTTTGTGCGTCATTTTCATTCACTTCCTTATTTGTATTCAATCAAATATTGTCAATGTTGATGGTTATCACACTTCCACACACGCGGTTTCTCTTTCTCGCCTTAGATTGCTTTATGGACGGCAAAGGTTCATTCCCTTTGTCGAAAACGCCCTTGTACTGTGCAATTTGAACTGTAAACACAACGCGCATCGAACGTGCGTTTGCCTACTAGCAACTGAAGGGTAGCTAATAACACTTGACTGGATATTGTTGATAACCTTAGGCAACTCAATAAAAAAATCAAAAACATAGGTTGCAGGTAGGTTTCGTAGATTTCGAAATCCCTTTAAATTAACCAACCGGTAATCTATCTAACTTTTGTCCTCAGCTTAACCTCTTTGGTGCACAGCTAGCAGATATTACATGATGACTTACTTTTAAAAATAGAGTTATTAACAGCCTTGCTCTTCACCTTTTCTTTACCTTTATTTTCACTCCTAAATCAGAAACCATTAATCGTGTATTTATCATTCAAGTGTTTATTTACTTTGTAGTCCTTTTAAATATCTGTTTCATCTGTTTCGAAGTTGTTACATATTTATTAAACCTTTATTTGTTTTCTTTTCCCTTTAAGCTCTCGCAACTCATGTTCTTATGTTATGAAACAACAAGGTCAGGTGATGTTTCATTTTTCAGTTATTTCATGGATTTGTTGCGAAGTATCTCTCTCCAATTTAATGTTTCAAATTTGGTGTCGTTTCTTTTCAAAATCGTTCTTTGGTATTTCTCTTTTTATATTCATAACGAATTTCTCTTGAGTGCTTTTTTGTTCTTTTTATTTTTGGGTCTTAGTTGGAAAATTCTTAGATGTTAGTAGCTAAACACAGTTGGGACGTGCGATTTATCTTCTGTGTCAAATCGCACCGAAAAATAGAATATGTTCTCTTTCTCTGTCATAAATTTTCTAGTGTCAATTTTGTACTCACTACAAACGTATAGGGAAAATCTTGACGATATTGCACGTCCCAACTGTGTTTAGCTCTTAAGGCTTAAAGCGCTCAGAAATCAGTCTATTTTTCTACTAAATAGGACTATCATTATTTAGAGCATTTATGAAGAATTATCCTTTTTCTAACTTAGTACGCTTTGAGTAATAATCAAATTTACAGCACTTGTACAACCCGAACGGTTTCACGTTTTCTAGCAAAATATGTAGATCTGTCAGCAGTTTGCCAATTTTTGATTACCCTTGGTGATTCTGAGAGCTAAACTGTACTAAAATTTTAATCAAAATTTATTTGGTTTGTTGGTCGGTGATCAATAATTGGTGATCAATAAAAGTCATGTTAACCTTCATATAACAAGTTTATTCTTAAAACACGTAATATGTCTTAATTTTGGCACCATTGGAATTACCCGTTATACCAGACGACAATATTCGGCAATCTTTATTATCAAAAGAAAGAATTTTTTTTATTTTTAAGGATAATTTCGATGACGCATTCACGTATTTCGATTGGTATTTGGCGAATGACGCAAGAAATGTTGGGCTCCAATTGCTCAATTGTAGTCGGCCTATCCATTTAAACTTTGAGGTCTAGAGGTGTCATATCACATGATCCAGGCGGCCAGTTTCATAATAATAAGAAATCAATATAAAGTTGAAATTTAAATAAATTTATTTAAGTTCCAGAATTTGCATGCGTTGTTCTAGCGTAAGTCAATTCATGGTGAAATCCGACAAACTGAATAAAAATAATATTACAGTTTGACACAACTCCAGCGTATTCTGTCATTAGATCACTATCAATGATATATCCTTGGAATCGAGGTCTTTCGGTAAGCCTTTGTTAACCGTTATGAAACATGTCCGTTACGGAACCTGGGTAGCAAGCTCAGGTATTATTAAAAGATTGACATTAATTAGCTAAAGTAAATATTGTTTTTGTACGAAAAGTTCCAAATTTTGAGTGCATTTTTGAAGATGGACTTCGTGATGGAATACGGATGTACGTTATATCAGAAAATATATATTTATCTCTCTCATTGAAAGGTATAGAAAAATTATCATAGTTGGAAGAAAGATTTGCCGATTTCAATTCTCACAGAACAAAAAATTGAAAAAAAATTGTGCTATAAAACTCAATTTTTTCGAAAAAGGTAAAAACATGATTTTTTATATAGGACTATTTTTGTAGAGCTACGACATTTGAAACTTTCCCTATTGAAAACAGTTAGAAAACACGGTTTAATCTCAGACTTGGACTTGAAACTGAAGCCTACATTATTGTAAGCCATTTTAACCAAAATTGGTCATACACTTTGGCAACTTATGTATCAGGTATCAATCAAATCCAATACTAAAAGTGAACATGACCGATGTAACCATAACCCAAATTCGCCAAAACAAACATCGAGCATGTAAACAAAACCACCACATGCCAACTAATAGGAAAGTATTCTTCACATCCACAACACATCATGAATAACTCAATTTCCAAGCAACAAACTAATGAGCGCTCTAATTCCGTGACAATTTAAAATGGCCAACTGGGTAACCACAACCGATTGAACAATCTAATTTTCTGCAATGGTGTAGGCCAAAAAACAAAGCATATTATCGGTAGGAGCGATGGCGAAGAGCGTTGATAGAGCCAGAAACCATTTGTGGAAATTAAGTTCTTCTCCTTATTTTACTCGCATTGTGAGTAACAGCCACCAGCTATCTGTGAAGCGTTTGTTTTTATTAACATGAGCAGCGCCATCTAACGTTCTAATAAAACTAAATACATGTCTGATGAAACCATATCGAGCGACTTTGTCGAACTACCAACATTACTGCTGGTCAAATGCTATGCTACTCACACCACTCGGTCTCTTTCGATTCCACGGAAATCATTAGTGCAAAAGAAGTCCCAACACACATATGAACACAAGGCAGACGAACGGATCGACGGACAGAAAGTTTTATGAATAATTGCAGGCTAAAGTGCTGCCGGCGTTCATTGAGTTCACTTTGGCTACCTGTCCTGTCCGAGTTCAAGCATACGATACTGACCGCTTCGGCTTGTGTCTGTCGGGCTGGCTGTGAGTTCGGCTTCCTTTTTTTTATCCCGTGCGTTTCCGTTCTCCTCGGTTTGGTTGAAAGTGCACTCGCTGCTGTTTAATTAGCTTAACTATACATTGGGCCAATTCCAAATGGTGTTGTTGCAATTGCCGGTCTTGTTGTTTCTAGCCAGGTCATGTTGCGTTTCATTAAATTTCATTTTGCTGGAAAATGAAGTTACTAAGTAGGAAAATGACGCCTGCAATAAAACACAATGTAGTGTAATTTTTGTGTTCGTAGTGTATGTTGCACGTAAATTGAAAGTGCAAGAGATTCGGAAATATTTCTATTAAAAGAGCAAGAACATGCGATATAATCGGCATTTTATTGGTAATTTATATGTGAAAAAACTCATATATTTAATATTGCTTAGCCCTTGATCCTCAGAAAAGATCTGGGTGACCCTATATACATTACTATAAAAATATAAATTTTTTCTCCAACAAGTCAATAAGTATGTCCCAATGTTGCATTGTATAAAAGTTGCATAAAAGCTCTATTTTCATAGCTAACAAATGTACCTCATCTGAAAAAGTTTCTTAGTTCCATAAATTTCAGGAACCATTTAATGCCATAAATTATACCAACCAGGCTACATATAGGCTCTTTCTTCATGACTTAGCGATTACTTGAATTTTACCATAGACCAAATCCATTTCAAACCATGCAGTAGGACTAACTTCAAATCTCAGAATTGGTTGCCGATTAAAAAAAAATTTTTAAAAAGTTATGCCCATTTAAAGTTATAGTGTCAAAACTTGAAAAACTGCTGAAAATTTTTTCAAAATGGTCGCATTTTCATCTGAATAAAAATAATTAATTTGTGCCTTTTGATTCTAATAGAATTCCTGAATCGGCAACCAATTTCGAGATTTGAAGTTAGTCCGACTGCATTCGTTGTTCCGCTCAAAAATCCTAATACAATTTGTATTTTTCATTCTTCACAAAGAATTTGAAGCCTCCTTTTGGCAGCTCTTGTGAATTGAAAATAATATGAAACCATCGATATGTCAATGATTTTTTAAATAGCTGGATAAATTTTACCGTTTTTGGATAAAACATATCATTAACTCTGGTGAATATAACCATGCAAACGTAGAATTTGAACAATTTTACAACAAACCGAAAAACATATAATCGCACTAATGATAACACTAATTGGTCACTTAATAATTACAACGGCAGCAAAATGCAACCAAACTGGGCATTTCTTCACAAATTTTCAAGTTGCATTTTATGCAATAAAAAAAAAATGGACAAAATGAAAAAAACACCAACAGCAAATTGTCTTCATTTCAATGAAATTTGGAAACAAAAGGCTGATGAAAAAGCAACAGTAAAGTGAGGGATAGAGAAAAGAAAGTTGCATTGGCGCACTTAATTACGCCGAAATACTGTCAACTTTACTCGAGGTTGTGCAGCAAAGGCAACCAAAAAAACCTGTCAACGTTGTTGTATTTATTACTACTGTTGTTGTTAAATTAACAGTGATACTTTTGTCTCTATCCTGATCTTCGTTGGTTTCCGATTTTTTAGCGTAGCCGCAAACATTTTTGGCATTTCATTGGCGCAGATACATGGCGCCCCTGGAGGTCCAAATTGTCATTGGAATTGCAAGGGTTTTTCATGTAGCTGTTGCACATTTTTTTGTCATTTGACTGGCATTTTTTTTTGCTCCTTCTGATGAAATAAATTCACGACTTGGTGCATTTATCAAAACAGTTGTTGTAGCTGTTGTTATTGCTGTCTTTTGATTATCGCAACTCTCAACTGGGACTTAATTTATTTTATTACCTTTTGCAACCGCACATCTACTACGCGGATGATTTTTGGGTGCGCATGCGCAGCGGCTGAAACTGATGTCTGTGTGCAGGCCATTTGGCAATTTGTCATCTGTTGGAAGTGCGTGTGTTTGTCACTGTTGTCGTCGCTTCGTTTGATTTCGTATTTTTCATGAGTTCTGCCCAGTGTTAAGAAAGTTTAAAAAAAGCTTGCCCTTTAGAGAGTTGGATAAATCACGAAATTTAGTGATACTATCACTTATATTTGGTACCACTGAATGGATTTCAATTAAATATTATTGACACGTAATTTTAGAGATACGTATAAGCATGCTATTTGAAACTTTAAAATTATTTTTCATAATATATCGAACTTTGAAAAATGATTGCGTATTTTTCTTTTCAAAATACAAAAATATAACGGTTCCATGTGGTCAAAGCAAAAAAATTTGACATACATTGTTTTAACCAAAATTATTGCAAAATTAAACTTCGTGCAACGGTATAAACAAAAGCTAGTTACTCTTGAGCAAATTAACCGACTTAAATGAAACTTTGCCATATTGAAAGGGGTGAATTGGGCTTTAATTAATTGTTTGGAAATTTTGAAAAACAAAATTATATTTTCAACGATTTATAAATAATTCCAATAATTTTCAACTCGTATTCTCTGCCTTTAAAAAAAAACTGAATTTCACTATCGTGAACTTTGTGATTTGTTTGTGAATAAATAAAGTAACTAAAATCTTCATTTCTAATCGAGATATGAATTGATTTAATTTGCAACATGTAGAACACGATTTTTTTGTACGATCTTTAATATATGGTATTCAAAGATCACTCTCAACGAAATTTCAAAAATTTTGTGGTCCAAAAGACCTTGTTGAGATTACCTGACGAGACCATCGGCAAGCTCAATATAAAAAAATCCTCAGGGAAGGAACGACCCGTCACGCCAGGCTCAGTCGGTGTACAAAAAAAAATTACGAAAAATTATGGTTTCATAAAAAAACTCTATCAATCAAAAATAAAAAAAAAAAACAACAAATTGATCGCTGAAATACCACGAATCATTTTCCGAGAACTGCCAAAAAAAATACGAATTAATTCAAATTAATCAAATGAAAAATTAACGCGAACACATACCTCAGGTGAGTTGTTGCAGCCTGTAGCGCACCCACCCAACCAATGATGACGTCATACCCGCCATCCAACTGAAGAAAATTTTTTTTTTATTTTTTTATCACATTGACTTACCCCTTTTCAACGCCCACTTCTAAATTCCCAAACGTCGCAATTAACAATCCATCACGCTAACTCGAAAAAAAAAATTTTTAAATTTGACCACCTTTTGTTTATATTTTTGACCCTCCAATTTTAATCCTAACCAAAAATTTAAATAAATTTACATTTAGTTATGCTATTTTCAGATCAGCAGCCAAATTCCTTACATCCTGTCTTGTTCTTCGTTGATTTTTGGCCTTACTGTTCTTTTTTTTGACATCATTTTGCAATCCTGTCAAAATCATTGCGTGACGAAAAGACTTTAAATTTTATATTAAAGTTGAAATTTTTACTGTTGAAAGTTCATGGATTCAAAAATTCAAATAACTACACAATAATTAATTAATAAAAATTTAAAAATAACTAAGGGAACTATAATGTGAAATTAAATTTTCACTTCCAACTTTTTTCACAAACACTTTTACTATATAAAATCGTCTATTTAATCTGAAAAATGCTGATTTATTACCAAAAACAATTAGTGAAGAGACGCACTGCCAATGACCTCAGTGGACTGAAACGCCTCAAACGCAAGGAGGCGTTTCACAGTTTAATTTTATTTAACTCACTAATGTTGTGCTGGACACTTGTATGTAATAAAGCAACAAATAACAAGAAAAAACAAATAAATTAACACAAAATTAAAAATATTTAGAAAAGAGTAGCCCAAACACATTACTGCATGCATAAATAATACACGTCAAAAGTGACAGCTGGCAGGAGAGCAGAAAGACAGCGAACACAACCACACATGCAATACAAAGAAATAGATAAAAATCATTAGGAAAAAGAACCGCTGGGCTTAAAACTAAAGAGAACCGTGTGGCTTAAAACCCAAAATCAGTCAACACGTTTGTAGTTTGTGTTGCCACTTGTTTTAAGCCGCCAAATGAGGTGTTATTTGTCAAAAGTTACCAAAAATTCAAGAAAAAAGCACAAATTAAGTAATCAAAAGAAAGAGCAACTCATAGCAAAGTAAAATACATAAATTTACCACTACCTGATTAAATATGCAAAACTAACGAATGCGGCATTTTAGCCGCAATCGAGATGTATCTTTTGGATTTTCCTTGTTCTTCTTCAGTTATATTTATTTATTTACATAAATGAAATAATATTGTTGAACGTCTCAATTATGTGATGCGCTCGCAGCGTTTTTTTTTATTACTCTTTTTGTTCTCTAACATTTTCTATTTTTCAAAAGCGGCTACAAATTATCTTATAAATGACGTGTAATTATTTAAAATCTAAAACAATGTGTTAATTTAGAGAAGAAAACGAGAAAGTAATACCTTTTTACTATGTCACCTCGGTCAGTATTCATAGGATTTGTCTATTGAAAGATCTTGCATTGCATATAGATATCATTTATCAAAGGTTTAAGACATCTACCATATGGGTCATTCTACCTCGTTTTTACATTCAAAATTAAGATTTCTCAAAATCAATTTTTTTCCGATCTTTGTCTAAAAATATTCGATACGTGTTTTTGGGAGATGTTTTCTCGGACTTATTTTCGAAAATACGAGTTTTTGAAAATTTCAAAATATAATTTTTGATTTTTTTTTCTTCAGAGAGAAAATAAAATCTTAGCAATCATTTTGCAATTTATTTCAAAATGGTCAGAGTCGTGGTTCTTTAGATATGAATTTTTCTATATTGCCACGCGCAAAAATTAACTAACAAAATCGCAGAAAAGAGTCAATTCAACGGTGAGCGGTGCATTTACCGTTATACATTTGTGTTACTGCGCTGCATTGATTCAAATCAAAAAAAAAATTAAACATACCGCAAGACGAAAATTTTTGATTTTAATTTTTAAATTGCAAAATTATTGCTTATAACTTAAGAAAAGAAAATGTTCAATATAACAATTAGAAAATAAACGTAAAATGCTAGCTTTTTTGTCATAACGGTATTTCTACTTGACGTATAAATTTCGCAATACAAGAGTCCGAAAATTCATGTAAAACTTTTTCCAAAAACACGTATCGAATATTTTTAGACAAAGTATCGGAAAAAAATTGATTTTGATAAATCTAAATTTTGAATGTAAAAACGAGGTAGAATGACCCATATGCGTCTTCGTCTTGATTAATTAAAGAATAATATCGGCCTTTCTTAGGCGATTTTCTTTCGAATGCCATCTTTCTTTTTATTCGTGTGAAATTTAAGATTAAGGCCATGAAATGAAGATAGAAATACTGCAATGGCTTTATCACACATAAAAACATAAGCGATATGAAGCCACATTTTTCGAGAATTATTTCAGCTAATCCACTCTTCTACGTCGAAAACTGCAACAATCATTCAAACTGCCAGCAAATTCCAGGCCGAAATTACTGAGGTTTATAAAGATTCAGTTTAATTTAAAGAAAGTACCAAACTTACTTTTTTTTGTGATGGACACAAATATTTACTAAAATTTAGAAATATCTAAAATTCCCTGCAAATCGATATCTTTTAAGCATATTTCAGCAAAGTTTACTAAAAAAAGAAAAGAGTCATTTCAGTTCAGTTTCGTACGCATGTATATTTCAGCAAAGCTTACTGAGAACAACTGTAATTATTAGAAATAGTTCAAGTGTACTGAAAATGCGCCAAATGCGCTAAAATGTACTAAAAATGCACTGATGCATATTTTCCACAAAGCAAATGTACTGAAAAAAGTACAAATGTACCGAAAGTATTCCTTCAGTGACGGTGCTATGTCATATGTACAACTCATGAAAGCCTCAGTAGACCTAGAGAGATAAAACTACTCTCGATTGAGTTGGAATTGCTCTTCTGGTAGCAGTATCAACACTTTTTTTACCCCGTTTCCATAAAATGGCTAAAAATTATTTGTTATCCGTAACTCGGTGTAAAGCTAAAAAGAGAATTGGGGCTTGCGATTTATCTTACGTGTCAAATCGCACCAAAAAATAGAATCTGTTCTATTTCTCTGCGATAAATTTTGCTAGTGTCAATTTTTTACTCACTACAAACGTATTGGAAAAATCTGGACGATCTGCATCAGAAAACGAAAATTATTTCGAACCCTTTTCCTTTCTAAATTTTGAACAAATATAAGAATTTCAATTTACTAAAAAAAAGGTCCATAACATTTAATTAGATGTGCGCGTTATTTGGAAAACATCTTTTTCATAGACTTACTTCCTGACATATGTATGTAGATGCGCTAATATTTGTCTATTTATATCTATGCCTCTGCAAAAATGTTGCCCCGGGGTGAGTGACATTTGCGCTGCATTATGCAAATCAGGCGCAAAGTGACAAACGCCCCGTGCAAAACTACTTGCAGGAAATTCAAAAATAATAAAACTAAGCAGTTTTTTACTTTATCTGCAATACACTCCAGAGCACCATCTAGCGATGAATTAAATGCTATGCTATGTTGGGTGCGCCAACGAATGCTTGCCGAATTGGTTGTTAAAGTGCGATTGTCTGCTTGCTAGCATTTTGAGGCTGCGACACTTTCATTGCATTAGTTAAACATTTTGGTGCCTTTGTTCTGTTCAATTTTTCACGCCGCATAACTCGCTAAAGTCAAATAGTGTACGTGTGCGTTGGGATGATATTTTAGTTAGAATTTGACTATTACGCATGCGCACCGGATTTTTAATAAATTATTTGACTTTATTATATTACACGAAAAATGAGCCAGGCGAGAGCTGCTTTCTGGTTTGGTGTTATTTTAGTGTCTCGTAATTATTCGACTTCGTACCAATTAAAGAATTATTTAAAAGTAAACAACAAGATTGTTAAATAGATTTGTTCCGCCAATAAGTAAGGAGTTATATTCGGTAAAATTTTTTTTTTAGCGTCGTGGACTCAAGAGACCACCTTTTTTGTTTTCTTTAGATTCACTAAATAAATATTTATGTTTCTTAGTTATTATCTTAAGTTGAGTGAAAGCTGCGTTATTGTACTCATTCAATGAGAAATTTAAGCTTTAAGATTTTTAGTTTTGATTTTGTTACATTTTGAACAAAAATTTAACAGTTTTTAATAATTCCTGAAATAATCCAGTATATAGTAAGAGTTTTGTTTTTTTGTCGGCTGTTTGTGTGTTGTTGTAATTTTCACTTTTGTTTCCTCCGAGTTTGGGTCCTAAAAGTATGCCCCATCTCGGTAGATTATTGAGCGTACCATGCAAAGCTTTCTGTTTGCAAACACACTACTGATGATCATTTATCCATACAGACAACATACACTGCGTTTGGAAGACAGTATCGTCGTCTTTTATCTATCGAATTAAAAAAGTATCCATACTTTTTCAATGCCAATAAGACTAATATGGTTGGTTGTTCTAAAATATTTGTGCATAATGAATGAATGAATTTTTGAAAATTAGTCTATTGGATTTTATGCCTTGATTTCATTGGAACTATAATATAACTATACTATACTATAACTATAGACGCATCTCAAAAAAATTCATATTCGTGATTCTAATGGCATTGGATAGCTTTTTCAATTACGCATCTAATGACCTATGCTAAATGCAGTTCAAACCTATAAAATATCTCTAAAGAGAATTTCCTCTAGACATAAACAAAACCTCAATTATGTTGAAACGCGTTTTTTTGAGATACGGTCATTTCGCTTCTGAAGGCAGTATAGCTTTTACGACAAAAATGTACTTTTTTCCAAGTTTTATTCTAAAGAATGCAAATGCAACTTTGAAGCAAATCGGAGCAGATCGCGTCCCAATTGTGTTTAAAAAGAAAAAGAAACAAACTGATCAATTCTGCAAATTATGAATATGAAAAAACAAATTATGTATCTTAATAAAATCTCTTTCGAATAGCAACAACTTTTTATCACACAATCACATGCCATATAAAACAAGCCAAGCTTTTCCGGCACTATAAAGATTTTCTACCGCATTGTCCTTAAGGCTGTTAAATGTGGTCTATTTTGCCATATCTATTACATATGCGACTACTTAACAATTTACAAGCTTGATTGTATTTCCATGTTGATTCTGTCACTTTAGTTGCAATTAAAGCCAAATCTTTGCAATAACAATCACAACAGCCACCTGCTGCCGAACGAGCTGCAAATCATTAACAAATGCTCGGCGCACACACAAGCGACCCCAAAAAAAATGGCGCACATAATGGCGCCCAGTAAAACACACGCCAGTGTTGCCTGCTGCTGCTAATCGTACAACAAAATCGATAAAACCACAACTAAATAGTCATGATTTTGAATAAAAGGTTTCCATTATGCCGACTTTGGCGACAGATTTATCTACCAACACAAACGTTATTCAGATCACAACAACAACAAAAATGGTGTAAGAGTGCAACTCAATTAAATTTTGCGAGGCAGTAGTTTTACGAGTATACAACTTAAAATTCATTTAATTTATTTCCGTGGGGCAATGAGAGAACTGGTTAATTTGAAGAAAAGAAACCCGGTGGCACTCGGGTCGATTGAGTAGATTGAGCAGAACAAACTAAATACCACTTTTACCATACTATAGTTGCTCATAAAAAAACATTTTATGCCAAAAAAGTTGTCAAGTGAGCATAACTTACGGCGAATAGAAAACATAAGAGCATGAGACAATGTTATTGCCAGAATTTCATTTCATTTATTTTTTTATACAAAAGTTGCCACACTTGCCACATGGGATTTGTACATTAACCAAAAAATATTTACCACCAAGGACAAAAAATAATCACAAATACATTATCTGATAATTAACTTATATTTAACCAGTAAATTGCTGATACACTGCTACAATTAGTATGTTGATTACTGCATGCAGTAATTCAAAAGTATTGTCAATTACTTCTTACTCACAGAAAGAGAAAGATCATTGAATTTTCTTATTTAGAATATTTTTTCACAACATCATCACCGAATGTTTTTGATGTAAACACATATCATACGAGGGAATCTATCGCATTTCACCCAGTGCGACACAAATAACTTTGTTCACTGCGACTTATGTTTCCGATTACGGAAAATAGTTGCTCGTGCTGCTTCAACGATCATAATTCAATCCCATATATCATTATTTGCGCTGGGCTCCAACTGTTTTGGTACAACAGCAGTAACAATCACATAGCCCAAGAATCAACTCAGCATTTTCTACGTAAAACCACATTGACATCATCGTCATCCCTCACGCGTGTCATCGCCAAATGCATTTCTAGCAGCAAACCATCACTGGTTCCAACAAAGCGACAACTACAACAGGTAGGCACAACGGTGATGGCATTTGGGTTTTGTGGAAATGTACTGAATCGAGACTTGAAATGTACTTTTTAGAGGCTGAATGTATTTTTCAAAAAATTTCTAAGAAAAATGTCTTCAGACTTGTCATATCAAAAACCATAACAAAATGAGATATATATTACATAAAATTACAAAATATAGCTACATACACATTGCGATTTATTTTTATATATTCTAAAAATACACATTGCGAAAATGAAATTTTTTTTATTTACGACAAAAAAAAACCGGTAATTATTATAAATTGTCCAAATGTATCGAAAATTTGCTGAAAATCGCCAAATGTACTAAAAATGCGGCAAATGTACCAAATATACCAAATGCACTGAAATCTTGTCGAATGCACTGACGACGATTTGTCAAGACGCAAATGTACCGAAAATGCCATCAACAATTTGTTTTACTTTTTACGCTATTCTGAAATTAGTTTAATGCTTAAGCTCACATCACTTGTTTTTATTGTTTTTCGTTTAATTTCGGAGGACAATTTGGAGATACTTATTGATGACAGAAATTTTGGTTAGTTATGGCTCACGATTGTCTGGTTAGATTATGACCTCTGATAAAAAATAAATTACTTATAACTTTTATGAAAATCATTGTGTTATAAATACCTTTCATATGAGCTTCATTTCATTATACATAGTATAATGAATAAAACTAATTGAAAGTATATTCGACCAGCAAAGAATATGAGAAAAAAAATATACACGTGTAAAGACGAGTAGTTTAATAAAAGTTTCGAAATTAGTGGCCTACACATATGTAGGTATCTTGTAAGAAGTTGCTATAAAACTTTACGAGCGTCAGGCGCGCCAGACGGAAACAACGGGATTGGATAGATAGTTGGGGTCAGACATTTCCTTTTTGTAAAATATAATGGGTAAATTTTGATGCGAAAACTTGACCTCTACTCGGGCTCATTTTCCTCGTTTTTACGTATAATAAAAAGTTTTATATAACTTTTCTTCCATCTCAATAGTATTTTGACTACAGCATAAAACCAAATAAATTTACAATTTTAAAAAATATGAAAAGTTACACATATTTCTTACTTTAAAAGCAACTTAAAAAAATAGCTATGTGAATTTTAATTGTTCGACCTTGAACATTACAAAAAAATCGACAACGTGGCCAGCTAAAATGACAATTTCTGAGGAAATGCACATATCACCTAGACTGTTGTTAACTTTAAACATAGCTTGTCAAACGATATCAATAAATATTTCAATTTAATAATATTAATCTGCTTAGTAATAAGTGGCCGTTCAAGTATTAAGTAACGCATTAAGGGGGGGGGGGGGGGGCGGTTCGAGCAACGTGATACGCTGCGAGTTAAAAATCTCTTGTTTTATTTATTATTATCGCAAACGAGACTAAAACATAACAGAAGTCGCTAAAATGACTTTCCGGTACATTGCGCAACATATTTGTGACTTTTAGGTAAACATGGTCACTTTGATGATACCGTAACGTTTAAGGAGAGGGGGTGGGGGGTCAAAAATCTTCAAAAATTGCGTTACGTAATACTTGAACGGCCCCTAAGTAGATAAGAAAATGATTCGATTGTTGCAGTAACTTAGGAGCTATGTATCTTTTTAAGTACGTAAAGTGTATGATTTGTCGTATTGGATCTAAGTTTCATTTTTTATTTCCTTGGAAAAATTTAACTGAGCTTTTTAAGATTTTCTTCGTATCGACTTCGACAAATTCAACGAACGTTAAATTGCACAGCTGCCCTGTTGCTATTATTTTGCTTTTGTTGTTGTAGTTGTTGCTATTTTCGTCAGCAATGCAATTTTCATCGACATGACATACGCTGGGTTATTCTTGTTGTTAAATCGCGCTGCGATTCTTTGTTTGACTTTGATTTGAACAGCATGAACTTAGAAATTAAAGCGAATCCAACATCGTTCCAAATGCAGCACAAAATCTTAGAAGGACACCAAGCACTTAGATCCCATCATCATTATCAACATTCTCATTGAACTTCATCATCGGCAAAGCAATTGACGATGAATCCCTATAGTTCGACGTCTTACGAGGCACGAGTGGAAGACAAATGGCTTTGCTATCAGCAACTAGAGTAATCGATGTTCAATGATGATTGATTAGCAACGATTTCCACCAGCACCACAACCACCGCCAACGCCAACACTATATTCAAGTGCTGGCCTGAGTTGTTGCCATTGCTACAACTACCATTCTATCGTTGTTGTTATTGTTATTCTGGCAACAATACTTGGGCGGCAATGAATCTATTTTGATTTGTGGGTTTTCGGGATTTTGAGCTCAAGTCACTGCACTCGATCAGCGATGATTTTGATGAGTACATTGTGATGCTGATGTTGCTGATGATTGTGTTGGTGATGTTTTAAGTTGAATTGAAGGCAATGATGAAAATGTTATTTGAGTAAATAAATTGAATTGATTTAATCCATACTGATGTTGTAGGTATTTAAACATCGCAGAGGACTCAAAATTCCTGAATTTCTGACACGAAAAGTAAATACATTTAAGCAGTACAATAAAAAGGTACTTCAGGTACCATTCCATAAATTTTTGTCGCGCATAGTCTTTGTGACCTAAAGTTTTCTGCCTAGTTTTAAAAAAACTCATCAGAATACAAGCAACATATTAAAAAAATTACAAAATTCAGTTGATATTAAAGGAAACGAATGACCTTATCAGTGTTCTCCATAGTAAGCTGCGATGCGATATTACTATAATGATAATGAGAATCATTAGGGGCGACGGCTGCTGTTTATTGCTGAACAAGCAAATCGAAGAAAATAGCTTAAGGGGTCTTGTACTTCGTTCTATTAGATAACAAAGTGTTAGTGTTGTGCAATTGGGTTCCTTTGCAACAAAATATGCTACGTTCAAAGCTTTTGATAAGTCGATTGTAGAATAATTATAAATACATAAACTTTTCTAATACTTAAAACAAAACTATTCCAGACTCTTTGGCGAAAAATTGCTTAATACGCCTCTTTTTAACGTGTAATTTTCGTTTTTCAACATTTTACTTAGTTGCTTATCGGATATTGTTAGGGGGCGCGTTATTTCAGCACAAATTTATTATACCCTTTAATGACCATTCATTAAAGACACTTTTATCTACGTCACCGCAACCCTTGAGTTTATCTGTTTAGCAAAATGCAAACTTAAGCAAATTCCATACAGCTCTGCAAAACTGGAACTCATTACCCTGGAGTTTTACCACGGCAGCTGCTATCACAAGTGAAACATCTAAAATGCCAAAAGGTTAATCGTTTCGCTTGAACGTGGCCCTAATACAATGAAAACAACAACAGCTAACGCAAACGTAAAACGTTGGAGGGGAAAAAGTTTGCTGGAAGCTGTAGCAACAAAAACAATAAACATTTCAACTTATTTCAGCGTTCATAAAATTTCGTTATCCTTATCCTTGTTTTTATATTTATATCGGTCTTTTTTTAAAATACCAACATTGTGGCAAGATGAACGATATACAGATGGACGGACAATTTGACGTTTCATGTCATGTTATGTTATGTTGACTTCAGTGCGATAGCGGTTACAATAAAAAGGGGGGAAATGTGTTCATCTAAAACTCTGACCTCTTTTTTCCCTTTTATTTTGATCTTTGCAAAATTTATGAGCCAGACTGACTGATAGTTAAACACATGACTGACTGAGTAGCTGAATCATTGTCAGTGAGCTTTTGAATGACAAGATGTGGTGCGCTTGATAAGTTTGATGTTTGACTTTTTAGCAATTTCAATTATCCTGGAAAGTTTTGAAAATTATCTATAGCTCCTACTTGGATTTGAGTCTTTTAATGACCAAGTAAACAGAAAATTTCATATATAAGAGCAAATATTGCATTTGAGTTCGCTCTTTAACATTGCAACGTTTTGTGATATTAGCGAGAGTTAAAAAAGAATTCCTCGAAACTTTGAGGTGTGGCACGTCATTGAAACTTAAAAAAAAAATAGCTGGTCAATTGACTAGGAAACGCCGCATAATCTTAATTGTTTGCTTTGATAACATCAAATTCAATATATGTACATATACAATCCACACACAATGTGAAAATCCGCTATGAAAGGATTTTAAGATATTCGGACCCTACATACAAAAGTAGCGTTTTTTCTCTGACTAGCTCACTAAGGATAAACGTCAAACTGAGAAATGTCTGATATCCACAAAGGAAGTGTTTTCCGAAATTATAATGCTAAAGACACCTCCCACACAATTTCAGCTCATTACTTTTCGATAATTTTGTATCAGATTTAATTTCGCCCATAAATTTACAATCACATTTAGGTCTGGCGACTATGCTGGCGGTGCCATCAAATGCGGGCATTTGTATACTAACCAGGATTGAACTATGCTCGCTTTGTGTTTGGGGTCTTTATCTTGCCAAAGCAGGAAATTTGTCTACATGCCCCGATTTTCGGCATTCTGCAGAAAATTGTCCTTGAATATCATATCAATACTAATGATATTTCCTATAAAATCCAAATTTTCCACCTACGAGTCCACGAATTTATCTGGGTATGCCAACAAATAAACGGTTTTACCAAGATAAAGACCCAAAACACAAAGTACATTTATGGGCAATTTTGGGAAAAAGTATCCGAATTTCAAACAAAAACCACCTAAAAGAGACAGTTAAAATTGAGTGGCGTAATATTCCGTCAAATACTACTAAAAAATTTGCAGTTTCGATGTCAAACCATCTTTAAGCCGTAGTTGACCAAAGAGGCTACCCCACTGAATATTAAAAATTACAAAGTCATTATTTTTGACAATGTTTTTACAGTTTATACATATCTACTTACATAAAATAAGCTGTGGCATGAAATTTCGTAGAATGTTTTGATTTTTATTTTTTTAAATTCCAGATAATACTTTTTAACAAAAAATTTACTTTTTTTTAAACTAAAATTTTTGCGCTTTTAAATGATATACCTAAAATTTTTTTTTAAATTCCATTTAGTTTCAAAATGATAGAGTGTTGAAGTTAAAAGTATGCACAGCATAAAATAAGCTGCGAGTCACTTTATGTATATGTAGGTATGTATTAAAATATTTTGAAAAAAAAAAGCAAAGTGAACTGCCTAAAAGATGCTGCCAAAAAGGCTGGCATTAAGCTACAGCGGGAAATGCGATAACATCGCTAACGGAAATTGCTACTAAAGAAAGAGCTTGTTAGAAGGTATTTAATTACATTAGGGGAGTTGTCGTACTTTTAGCACAATGACTCAAATTAAAAACATAATTTCTTGCTTAACAAAGGCTTGAGGTTAAAATTTGCGCCATCATGCCCCATTTTATTAAATAATGTGGGTTATTTTCTTCGCATTAACCAGACTATAATTATGCGTTTTAAACAAACCATTGAACAGTTTAAGCATTCTTACATTTCACAATAAAAATGTAAATATGTTGGTCTTTTTTATTCTTTTATAAAACATGTAAAAAGTTTTATATCAGTAATTAAATTGTTTCTTTTTAGATGCTACCTATTTAAAGGTTTATTTGCACTCACATACCTCTTTTTTTGTTTTGTTTGTTTTATCCATATATTTAGCTTTTAGGTACATATTTCCAAAGTTGCAGTGATAAATTTGATTTTCCACTTTTTGTAGTATGTCGAGAAACAATTTTGCAACTCATTTGACTGAAGAGCCTTTGCAGAACAGAAATTGATCAAGACAACGTCTTCTTTCAGAACTATATCACGGTTACTCTGGTGCAAAAACACTGTTACCCAGTGCATTTTTATTTAGAATTTTTATTGCTTTCATAATTAATTTTTCTTTTTTTTAATAATACCATAGAATCTTTGGTTAAAAAATAAAATTAACCTTTGGATTGAAATTACAAAATATTTTCTCGGTTTTTGATACCTTACAAAATATTTGTGTTGTTTCAAGAAAAATCTTCGTGACAAAACCAACTTTTCTTGAATCTTAATTTAAAAAATTTCTATTAAGTTGGTAGAATTTTTTTGCTGCTCAAAATGTAAAAAAAAAATACCTCGCTACCGACTCACTGCACAGTTATTTTATTCAATATCCAAAACTGTCCCAAACATGGGTTTCCACCCATTTAAGAAAAATTGGCCCAGAAAACGGGTGAAAATGTTTGGAACAAGATTCGACAAGGCAACCCTATATATTCTATTTATTCTAAAAAACCGGTTGCAACCCATGGTTGGGACAGTTTTCAAGAATGCAACCTTACATATTCTATTTAGGTTCTTCAAGTGTTTTCATTTGCCAAGTTGAAATCGACGAATTAAAGGCCTTTGAAAAATAAAGTTTATGTTGAAATTCTAATTGCTTATCAATATTTAAGTTAGTTTAATTTATTAACTTTTTTTTTTAAATCACAAATGAATTTTTCTATAAAATTTTTTTTAAACTCGATAAAAATGTTTTTGCCTTAAATTAAAGGCCATTAAAGGCTTTCACCTCCAATTAACGGCTTAAAGGCCTCCTCCGCGGCCAAAGCTTAGGCTTCCAATTAACGGTTTGGCCTTGTCATTAATGGTCACTTGGCAACCCTGTTTGGCATACATTTCAAGCTGAAATCTTATACACTTTCAATTTAAATATCAAAATTGACCAAAAATCTGGCATTTTCGGCCAAGGTAATTCTGGTTGGTTAGTTTCGTACATCCCATTCTGTAATCTTATACACTCGACTTTTCTACCGCGGGCTTTTGGGCTATAAAATACAATCCTTAGTTTTATATCCTTGCTTGTTTTGAAATGCAAACATTTAATCTCATCTTTCTATTTTTTTCTCTCCTTACAGATCATGCTGGTGAGCTCGGCTGGGCGTTTACTCTTATCATAGTTTCAATCATATCAGCTCTTATAGGTGCTATTGTAATGGTCTTAGTTCTAAGGTGTAGAAGGTGAGTGTGCGCATGGATTAAACTTAATTATTATTACAACACCCGAACGGTCAGTTATTATTTTGGATTGACTGACTGGCAAAATGAAGCAAAAGCATAAATTAAAAATGAGTCCACCCACATTATTCTTTCACTGAGGGGTGGCGATTTTTTGACACGTTTGCTGAAGAGCAATCCGACTCAGTCGCGGTGAAGATCAATTTTTGATCGGCTAAATCCTTAACTTATTACATACATAACATACCTACATACATGTGTACATGTGTACATAAATATATTAAATGGCTCAGAAAAATTATATCTGCTTATTCCTGACTATATAAGTTTCCAATACTACGAAGAAAAAGTAAATACAAAATTGTTTGAACGAAAGTTTTCACTTTTGTCAGCCAGGCGGAAAGTTTTCTTTTTGGAAATGACTAATTTCAAAAAGAAAAAATCATATTTTTTATTTCAGATATTGACAAGGATCGACTAATTTTACATAGAAATATTTTCTTAGACATTTTACGAGCTAAAAATTTGCTGCAACAAACGAACTCCAAAAGCAAATCTTCGATAAAAAAGTTTGATGACTATATACGATTTTTGGTTACAAGGACATTCGACGTAAAAACTAAATTTATTTTGAGTTATGTTTGCTTTAAAGTTGGTATGTTTTATTATTTTAGTTGATGATGCTATGTAGGAAACGTGTGCTTTGATGTCGCCAAAAGTTACGAACTATTGCCAATAGGAGGTCTCTTTGACCTAACATTGAAACGTTCTTTCTCTTGTTTAGTATACAAATTTCTTGGCCCAGTGAAACTTAATAATTTAATTTAAAATTTGGTATAATTTTTTAATTTTACTGCCCCACATTAATGTAATATGTACGATGTATTTTAGATCATTTATCATCATTTAAGCGTTATATATGTAATTAGAAACTTACTAACAATTAAAAAAATTAATAAATGGCCATGAAAAGAGGCAAAGCAAGCTTGCAAAAACCAGCAACGGTTGGAATTCACATAGAAATTAATTCAAAAATTATGCATGCATCATGGACTCCTGTACAGAGTTGCCAGCGCCACTGCCTGAGTCTTATCAGTAGAGGCTTTAGGGGGGCTATGGATATAAGGTGGCAAAGTTGCAAATAATTTTAATTAAATTTTCTAACTATTAATCTTTGCGTATATGTGTCTTTCGTCTCTTTAACAAACTAGCTGGCTAAATAACCACTCACTGGCTGTGTGTGTGTGCCAACGTCAAACTGAACCAATCGACAACACAAATGAGCGATGTTACATTTTTCAATTAAACGAAAAAAAGCATAAGGTAAAAATGAGGCGTGACCAAATGATGGAGCGTGTTTTAATATTATAGAAAACATAATTTGATTTTTTCGCAAAAAAAAATTGAAAGCAACAACAAGAATTTGATATGGCATATGATTATATACTTATAACAGACAATGAAATGCTTCCGTCAAAATGTTGTTACCACTGCTGACTGTTGTTATTTACATGTACAATAAAATTAGTTTTATCAGTTGCGTGCTACGCATGCGCAACATTTCTGCACGTTCTTTGCAAGTAGCTATTAAAACAGTAAAGAATGAAAATATAAGAATTATAAATCAACTTACCAAAAGTAATCGAAATATAACTTTTTAACTTTCTCAAATTATGGCAAGAAAAAATTATTTAAATTTACAACATAAGTGAAACTTTTTTTATATAAAAAGTTCACGTTTGTTCCACTAGCTTAATTTCGCCACTTCTTAAACTACAGATGAATGCAGTAGTTCGTTGCCAGAGTTACCAGGTCGATTGTGGTTTTGTTATCTGCTCTAAATCTATATTTGTTTGGCAAAGTGATGATGTTTTGTTTATTGTGGCTGCCTAAGCTCATTTATGCATATACATATGTACATGTATGTACATATACCACAGAGGTGTACCGTGCACATCTGGGGAAGAACTTATTTGCTGTCCCTACAAACATTCCTTGACATTCCAAAACTCTAGAAAGAAAAATAAGATATATTTCATTTACTATATCGATTTATTTTCATTTACTGAAAAAAGGTCCTCATTTTTGTCTTTCAAAAAAACTTCCACAATGAGTGATATTATATATCATATATGTATGTATATTTCACGACCGTTTTTCCGTCCCCCTTAGGCACGCCACTGCATATACATATGTCAGTTTGTATGTATTTGAGAATGCATTATTCAGCAAAGTTCAAGAGTTCACACTCAAAACTGGGCAAAACTTAATGGAAAACGTGTGTAATCAACTTGTGAGGATTAAAGAATCTAAAGAAAATTCAAAACAGATGGATGAATCGCCGGCAGTGAAAAAGTGTAAGCGTGGAATATTCAACAGCAGATTTTATGGAAATGCAAACACATGTGTCAACAACATCAAGATGTTGATAAAGTTAACATTTTCATATTGCATGCGTGGTGGATAGTGAGTACACCTGCCATCTAAGCTTTACGTATGCATGTTGATGTAAAAATGAGAAATCTGTTCAGATTTGCTAGACTATTTTTTCATTTCATTCATTAGTTTATCATCATTAAATGATTTACATGGCTATTACAAAATTTTTCTGAAACACTAGAAACATAATTCATTTAATAATATCTATGTTCTATAGTAAAAAAGTTGTTTATACATATAAGATATTAGAAATGGTGAGGTCATACACCTTTATAAAATAAAAGAAAAAAAATTTTAAAAATAAAACAAAAATTTCAACTTTAACTTCATTATTAATATCTGGAATTTTTCAGATTTTTTTAATCATAATTGAGTTCAGAGCATCGATTTCAATATAATCCTTAAACAAGAATTTTAGTTTTAACTTAACTTTATTATTAATATCTGAAATATTTGAAATTTTTGAAACAATGAGTACACAAGCTAAATCAGAATGGAGTTTAGAACATTAATTTCAGTATAATCCTTATTTAAAAGCCATGACTTAACCCCATCAAGAAAGAGATTACTATTTGAACATTTCTAATGTTGCCAGGAAGCTTGTTGAATACTCTTGGTGTTACAGTAGGGTAAGATAGTTATCGACAAGAGTTGGCTCATGCAGGATATTCAAATTTATATTACTTAAAAATATGAAATTATCGGACTTATCATTGCAACATACATACTTTATTCAAATCATTAAAGAAAATATATCGAAGCATATTTATTATTGCAATTTGTAAAAATTTGTAATTTGTATGTTGTAGAACATAAAAAATGTTTGCGTTATTAGTCTAAATGATAAACAAACTCTGTTTAAACTTTAAAGGGTGAAAATCACAATACGCACAGATTTCAATTTCGCTGAAATACTTAGCTTACAAATATTTATCCAAATATACAAAATTTAAACCTGTACCGCTTCCATCTTACAAAACTTTTCGGTTTCAAATCTTTATTTCAAAAAATATGGATTCTGGCATATAGCTTTATTTACTTATGTTCCTTACATGAAATAGCAATCTCTTCAGATTTAAGATTCAGATGAAGCTGTTATTTAAGCTTTTAAGCAAAACTTAGAATTTGGATGGTGTTCATCGCATAAGGTGAGAATATTCTATTTAAGTTTTATTAGAGATCTACCTTTTTTATATTAGGTGGAATCTTTGCACCCAAGGTGGAAAGGTGGAGTTACTGTTTACTTTATAAGTCTATTCATTCATACCTGTTAATAAGTTATTGCTTAGCGTTGCTTGAATACTAGAGTTAATGGCATGGGAAGCATTCTATCATGGAAGTCTAAGAGTAAATTAAAAAAAATGTATATTACAACTATTAGCTGAACCATGTTCTTTAACAGTCAGATAATTTCAAATATGGCACTTTTTAGCAAGGATGTATCCTGTACTCATCTCTTAGTAAAAAAAAAAATTGTGCACCTGTATCTTTCATATGATACCTATCGTTAAAATTGACGCAGTTGTTCCCAATTTAATGCGATTTTTTTAAAAAATGCCTCATCTTCAGATGTAGCCAGTTCTGAAACTAGTAAGAATCGCTAAAGAACATTTGTTTGATTTGGGTATTAATTTTTTTGGGTCACTCTGTATACCGCCAAATCCCATTTTTTAACAAAAGTCGCAAAAAATTTAAAAGATTTATAGTACTCGTATACAAAATTTTTACAAAAAATCCCATTAGCCGCATACACAAGCGTTCAGTGCGTGAAAATCTTTAACAACTCGAACATGAAAATTCGACTAATTTGGTGATAAACTTGACGCTTGCGCATGACACAGCCTACTTCGGCTATAAGCAACGCAATTTCAAATCCAAGTTATGCCAAAGAAAACCATTGGATTGGCTTTTATGCCAAACGTGTCGCTATGTAACAACTATATTGAAAATTTAGCCACAATGTCAAACAGACAAATTGAGCGGACGGACGAGTGACAAACAGTAAAACAACATTGCTGAAACTGTGGCATACGACCAAGTGCGACAATTCAATTGCCCAACAAACAGCACGACTGAGTCCGTTGCGCCCCTGCGCTAAATACATAAATGTCTGAATATTAAATTTCTCAATTTAATTCTCCTAAAGTTTCATGGTAGAAAAGTTCAACTTAATTGAAGTAAAACTTCAAAATGCATAAATCTAGATAGCTTTTTGTGTAGTTTTGTATATATGTACATATATACATATGTACCTTAGAGGTTTGTATTGTGCGTGAAGGTTGTAACTGTGATACTTTTTGGGACGCCCTTAGTGAGCAAAATTCTGTGGAGAGCGAAAAATGTTATTCTGTGTCAAAACTCGCAATTTTGGGAATTCGCCACTCGGTTTAGTTCAAGACTCGCACGCTAGGGTTCGCAAGCTTCAATTTTATAGTGTCACTATACTTGTTGAACTTGTTGACTCCAAGCTTCAAAAGCTTATAAGTTTTGGGATTCATCATAGCCTTTCGACACTCTAAATCAACTTTATCATTTTTATTGTGTGGATGAATCCAAATTTGAACGCAGAATTATTTCAGTACAAGAGAATTTCGCATCATTCCATTCTAAATTCGCCTGAATTTTAATATTATTAATATCCAAAGATAAGACTACTTACCGATTCAGAAGTACGGAGTCTCTAACTTTTTAATTACATACTGAAAATAGTCATAATTCAAATTTTCCTAATATCGAAAAAAATAATGCAATTTTGAAATTTGAATATGTTTTCAAAATGGATATTTAAATAAAAAATAAATTAAAAAGACAAAACAAGACAGTTTTTCATCCCTTTTTTCTATAAAAAAAGAAACATTTAATTTTTATTCTTAAGTTTGATAATTTTAAATTCTTTCAAGTATTTTATTGTTTTCTCTTCAAAATTAGCTTCCAAATGTGTATCAAACATATTAACAGAGACACGGCGTTTTTTTTTTTTTTTTTTTAAGCAGTCTCCTATCTCTATTACAAGCGAAATCTGTTGAAAACGAAACACTAGATTGCGCCCTTTGATTTTAGATACAACTGCTCACAAAAAACCCTTTATCTCTACACATACTTTTTACATCAAATAAAAGTAATTTTTGGATATCAAAAGATTCATTTTCGACTTTTTCAACAATACTTCGACAGAGTTGTATTGCTCTTGATCATATTTTTCATCAGCAGTGGAGAGGTTCGAGGCTCTTAAATTCGTTTGACCAACTGAGTTGAATGAAATGTTCTTAAAGCAGTCCAAGTAACGAGAGAGTAATCCAATGCTTCATGCCTTCGTTAATTTTTACAATTTCTTTAAGTGGATGTTGAATATATCGTTCGTTACTTCAGCTGCATGTATTGCATTAAATTTATTAATTAATGCAAATTGCTGCAGTTTATTTATATTTATTGAGGCAAATACAAAGGTAATACTTAATTAAAACGCATAATGCGTGTCGATTATGTTAACATTTTGCATATCAAAAGTAATTTTTTTTCATATTTTTGTTTAATTTATTTGCGTTTAAAAGTTGCAATTAGCCGCTATACGAAATCACATTTTCACTACAAAATTGTTGTTGCTGCCACTCTTATAGAAATTTATAAATTAATGTTTTCCAATGTACAGAATTTGAAATTCCATTTATTTATCAAGCGTTAATTTTTTAATGGAATGGCTATGGTACTATATTTATACACATTTTCACCAAAAAGCTTTAAGTAATCCAGTAAGCCTTTCAAAGTAGGACATATACACGGTACGCTTCAAGGAAAATCAAGATCGAAATATTTTTTATATATTTTTGTTTTATGGGTTTTAAAAGTATTTTCAAAATAAAAAAATTTAAATTTTTAATGTCTTATTCACAATTTTTACTAGAACCTATTTTTATTAATATTATCGGTAAAAGTATTTACCTTAAAATGGCCATAATCTACGAACACTAAATAATAATTGTACATTGTCAGATTTGGATCACAATTTTTACCGATCTTGATTTTGCTTGAAACGAACCATGTCAGCCAAAGTGAAACCTCAAAACGGCCATAAAAAGGGTAAATGAGCAGATCTGATTTTGCGCATTATGTGTTTGGAATCTCCGGATATCTATACTAATTGTGCATTGTCAGATTTGGTTGACAATTTTATCGATCTTGATCTTGCTTGAAGCGGACCGTGTATACTATAACGTTGATATGTATTAAAAACTTGTTCTAGCAAAATGACACATTTCTACAATATGTACTTAGTGCACAGTCCCATTGGTATATGAGATTGTGAGTCGTCGCAAAAAAGATCTCGAAAAAAAATATTATCTTGATCATGACAAAAACCCACTATACACCCTTCACACATCGATCCTAGGCGCTTAAAATAAATTTGAGCGTAGCAAGTACATGATAAACGTTTTTCGTCAAAGACCTTTTGTTCTTGAGTTTTATGGAACACTTAAAATTCGAAACTGCACTTTACGAAAATAATTCTTCAAACCAGAAGATATATTGATTTTTTCTGTTTTAAATTTTTTCTATAAATTTTGTTATGTCCTGTCTGCTGTACACATCCGAAAATGTTTCCTTTAATTCTTAAATTCCTATATAATGCAAAAATCCAGCATGTATCACGTATGCATGTACATATATTTCAGAATATCAAAAAATAAGATTATGACACTAGGTATCCTGCCACATAGTATCTACTTGTTTCATTTCAAATCTAGCGCGCAGGCGCTAGAGTCAATTTGAAATAACAAGGTACCTTAAAGTATCATATGTTTAAAAACTGTTAACTCGATTTAATAAAGAATATTTTATTCAGTACATTTTGTAATGAGTTGTAGCTTGTAAAATTACTCAATATAGTTTGAAGAAATTTAATGCTAAAAGATTAATTTTTTGAAATTGAAGAGTCCTTAAAGAATTAAAGAACATGAGATTTTTTTGACGAAAGTTTGTAATTTATTTTGCTCCAATTTAGTCTACATCATATTGATTTCTCTAAACCCTTAACATTTTTTTTTTTGCGGATCCACTGCTGTCATTAAGTTTATTTTGTACTGTTTTTAACTAAACATTTATTATATCAATTGTCTACGCCACTCTGTATAAATTGAACGAACATAATGGCGTCAAATAGCGCTCCATTTCGCACGATTATGATCGTCATTTTTTATTTTCATTACATTGGTTGTGTGAACAAAACCGAAAGTTAATTGAGAGCATAAATGTCATTGGCCGTTGTTATAGTTGTTGTGGGTGTTTCTGTCATTCTCGCTCATGCTGTAATTGCATTTGTTGTTGTTGTTGTTGTTACTGGTGCTGTTGTTGTTGTTGTTGTTGCTGTTGTTGTTGCTGTTGTTGATGTTGTTTTTTTTAAAGCCTGCCACAACAAGCGATATCTGCAATTAACAAACAGACAACAAACACCAAGTCGGCTAGTTTGAATTTCTTCGTCAAATGTTTCTTAATTTAATTTGTATTTGTTTAATGAATAAATTATTTCAATCAAATTGCCTTCAAATATTTTTGCTTTTAAATCATTGAAATTGATTGCATACACATTTTTCTATCAATTATAAAACAAAAAACGAGTTGACAAATTAATAAAAAGTTTTTTGTCAAATCTTTTGTTCGCACCTGCATATTATTTACACATTAAATAATGAAGATGTTAAATTTTGATTATTCGAAGAACTCTCACCTTAACTTTTATAAATATTTAAATTCCCCACAGGGAATGTTAACACTGCTACTTTACAAAATAGTAATAATTTTATTATTAATAATACTGATAATATGTCAAGTTTGTCGCTTAAGTCTTTTATTAAAACATTAATCAAAGTTCAAGTTTGTCGTGGTCGTTTCTCTTTTTTTATCGTGGTTAATTTTTGATTGTACTGTGAAACAAGAATTCGTCTAACATTAAATAAAACGTTTAAAAATTTTCTAGTGTGTTAAGTTTATTTAAAAAGAAGGCTGTAGTTCTTAAGCTTGTCATTAATCAAACAGCAAGTTTGTTGCTTAAATATTTTTTCAAATGTAAATAATTTATTTTCAATTAGCCCATGAGATGAATTTTGTCATAAAAAGTTAATTAGTTTTAAAATATTTTATATTATTATCGTGCTTACACGAAGTGTTTTTGAAGTAAAAAAACTTGTAGAAATTGAGACTTATGGAAAAACAGTTACAAACCATCCATTACACCAAATATTTTTTAACACATGGTTCTACCTTGTCTTCGTTTTTCAAAGTAAAATAAAAAGACAAGTCTACGAATTATATATGTTACCGGCCAAACTAGTTTTTAGGATGAACCAGTTTAGCCTAGGATGAACTAGAATTATTATATACTTAAACGGCCTCACTGCCGATTTTCTTGAAATTTTAGTATGGATAAATGGGAGGCCTGCGGCCGCAGCTCAGGAATTACATCCTCCAAAATCAGAGGCGGACCGTGCATATCGGGTGCCTGGGGCAAAAAATTATTGCCGCCTCTACCGAAAAAAAATTTTGTGTTTTTTAACAAACATTTTATTTCCCTCACTAAAAAAAAGGTAATTTTTGACTTTCAAAAACCCTAGCAAATTGCTTGCGCCTGGGCCCGCTTCCGTAGGTACGCTACTGCCTCCAATACGTTCAACGCAGGCTTCATGTCGGCCTTCGGCCGCGTTTCAATATATTATGTCCAACACGGGCTTGTCTAACATACAGCGGATATACTACAGTGAACCGCAACCGAAGGCCTCCACGAAGCCGATATTGGACGAATTGGAGGATGTAAACTCAGAGTCGCGGCCGAAGTCCGCCAACTTACGCTAACATACTAAAATGTTTGTAGGCTAAACTGGTTCATCCTAACACGTTTCGAGTTAACTAGTATGGCCTAGGAAAAACTAGTTTGTCCTAAAAACTAGTTTGGTCGGTAACATAGATTTTTTTGCAATTACTTAATGTTTTTCAATAATTTTCCTAATATTAATTTTTCTCTTATTTACAGAATTAAATCAGCAAATAATAATGGTAAGTTGACAAAACAATGCATCATTTTTTTACAAGTATAGAATACCTTTTTAGAATGATACTAAATATAACACAAAACGTTTTTTGTTTGTATGGGACAGGTTCTAATGCGCCAGTTTTTGGTTATAAGATACCTTATAGCGAGTACATCCACCATTTTAAATTCTATAACAACCGCATTGGTAGTTCTCTTATTATAACGTTTATAAATATTGTGGGCTGTGCCACGCCCTTAAATGAGTTTTTCCAGTATAGTGACATAGCATGTTATGATGACTGCTTTTACTGGTATTATCTATAAATTTTTATGAAAATCGTCGGTGCCGTTTTTGAGTAATATTGAATTAAAATGTTCAATTATTGAAAGTTCCACGCCCACTTTTTCGATTCCGCCCACTTTTGGCAAAATTGAAGATATTTATGATCTGCATCTGTGTACCAAATTTCATTACAATATCTTGAAAGGCTTGCGAGATATGACGTTATAAAAAAAAGTTTAGGGCTGTGCCACGCCCCTGTTATAGTCGTTAAAAACTTAAAACCTACCTCGATTTTAATTTTGTTTACATATGCGCCAAGTCCTCAAATTTTGTCAAAATCGCTGCAGCCGTTTTCGAAATAAGGTTCAGCCATATATATACATATTTATATACATATATTTTATAATTAAAAAAAATTAATGGTCAAACACAATTTTTTGAATAAAATGTTTATTATTTTTGTACTCCATTTCCCACAGTTTTTGAGATATTTCGTTTCAAAAACTGTTCAAAAAAGTCAAAAAACGGAGCATGCAGTTATTGCAAGAATGGCCGACATGCTTATATATATTATTAAAAATGTCTACTGTATTTTCATTGCATTTTGCACTATGATTGGCTACAACTCTTATTTAAAATACAAAGTATTTATCAAGTATTTACCATTAAAACACAAACAATGGCAGACCAAAATGTCATATCTTAAGTGTTGAACTATTGCAAAAGTTGTCACTTTTAGTTTTGGTGTTGTGACGAGGGCCGGATTAAGGCGAAGGCGAAGCAGGTGACCGCCTGCTCTGCGAACGAACGTAGGGCGATAACGCCAAACGAGGAATCCAAACTGCGCCAAACGAAAGCACCAAGTGAGGGCGCCTTACAAGCCTTCACTTGTATCAGAAATTAAGACAGTTCAAACGTACTCGCGGTGTAGAATGACGCCTCTAATGGTCACTTCTCTCCATGAATCTTACAGGCTATGGTTTGTATTGTTGTGAACCCCACATTCAGATAGCCTACAAATAAACACACTCAATTGTATACTTTTGGCTTTGAATTTTGTTGCCACCAAGAAGAATCAAATGCAATTTGATTACAAACAGTCAGATGAACCAAGCACTTCAGATAATAAATCTTTTGAAGTCAATTTCTTCTATTCAGTTTTGGATGTAGCTATCGTATTTTAGTTTTTTATATGATATCCAAGCATTATCACTCTGTGGTCAAGTACAACTTTAAAAAAACTGCCGAAATCTACAGAAGATTCTCACACATGGAGAAGAATGTGATATCAATGGACAAGAAATGCAACAGGAAGTAATTATTCAGCTCCGATCCTGTCATCTGGAACTACTATGATAAGTCCACTAAGCTACAAGAACGATGAAATTGGATATTTCTAGCTTAAGATATGAGTTGTAAAGTGAAAAGAGGTCGAAAAAATGAAAAGACCACATTATCTCGAAAACTGTACCATTCAAAAAATTTTTATTTTCATTTTCATTTTCGAACTCAGCAGAAAAAAGTACATAAAAAAGAAACCTCTCATCAAAGGAATATAAAAAGAAATCATTTTGTAAACTAGCGTTATTCTAGTAAAATTTTTATAAACTGTTTAAAATAATTTGTTTTTAAATCTATCAACACGGGTACTCATTTTCTAGAATCTAGATACTTGCCAATTTCTTTAATTAACTTACTACAAAGGGTGGGGCGCCTGCTTTTGCCTGCAGCTTAAATTGACCTTCGTCCGCCCTTGGTTGTGACCAACAATTGCGAGAACTAATTTCTGGCATAGGCACGTAAGCTTTTAGTGTGTTTTTATTGCAAAAACAGCCGAAAGAACTCAATTCATATGCTTGCCTTCTTCGCGACTTCATATAAAACTTGGCTTAAGTCACAGATAGACCAATGGACCTCCACATATTGCTGTTGCTTTGCTCAACATTCGCTTTAGTGCTACGCGAAACGTGTGTCAAAAACAAGATAAACGATTGCGATTTACCAAGCAAAACTTTTCAAATAATCGCTGCGCTGTATGGTTCGTGGTGGCTAAGGAGCGGAACTACGACTTTAATAAGCAGCATCAACCCACGTTGCCCGTGTACAAAATTAATTTGGGCTTAAAGTTAGAAAATTAACGAAATCTAAGTGTGAACAAAAATTACTTTTTATCTACAATTCGCAATTTGTAAGATTGTTATTCGAGTTGTACTTTTGTTTTGTATGTTGGGTCGGAGACACCTAAAATTGTTAATCATTTTCAATTTCGGCTTCATTCACATTTACCGCGTTGATGCCGCCAACACTGCGCGTGGTCGGAAAACTAATTTCCATCATCGGCATGTTAGAGTAAATTATGGAAATTAATTGATTTTAATGCTAAGATAATTGCATAAAATTCACTTTGGAAATACAGCGATTTTTTATTTAATTTCAGAAGTCAGATAACTGCAGCAATTGGTTTTATGACACTTAGTAAAGGTAGTCAATTGCTATAAGGGCAAAGATACACCAGTGGGATGGAATCTCCTCACATGCAAAAAACTTTGATGAACCTTGGACCAATAGCGATATTTCAATGTTTCTCTTCAAGTTAATTGTTTTAAAATCTTATTATCTCGTATGGTAAAACTGTTTTTAAATATTTTCAAAACTTTGTGCTTAACGTGTATAGTACCTTGGACCAATGTATGGAATGTATCTTGAACCGGGACGAATTGCAATGATAGTGTCGTGAAATTTATTACGAATTTTTTTCAGAAACATTCCTTGGAGCAATAAATACGGCAAAGGTAGAGAAGATAAAGGAGGTAATTTAAAATGTTTTAAGTGGTGGGTCTCCTGCTAAAAAGCACAGCATCGCAAAAGCAAATTTAATTCGCCATCAAGCTAAACGCCGGCTATCTGGAAGCACTACATTGATATATCAGTCCAAAATTGATCATAAAAACGTATTTAATATAGAACGTCTTTTACGTGGGTTAGGAAAAAAGGCTGCAGCTTTTTGTCTTCATGCCATAATAGCTAAAATATCAGTTTAAAAAGTAGAGACGTCTGAGAAAAAAAATCAGCCATTCTTTGGAGACAGCAAATAGTTTACTCAAAAGTGGTCCAAGGTACATGCACTTCCCCTATGTACATATATAGTCAAAATGCACTTGTTCTTGGTCTTACGAACAAAAAACGAATTAAAATATTTTCAAACAGTTTTTCACAAAACAAAGACCACTTTGTATTACTCAAATACTTAAACAAGAAGGCTGCATCAAAATATTGTTTGAATTTTAATTGTTAAATAAAAAAACAGCTTCGAATTGTAAAAAAAACATATGTATGTTTCTTACATTCCGCAATCAAAGGGCAAAGAAATAAGAAATTTCAGAATGCATTTCGGAATAACGCTAACTAAGATTTTTTTCAATAATTCCTTCAGTTAGTGATGCAGAACTTTATCTTTTTTCACCAGGTACTAAGTATTTTAATTTTTACAAATTGAATCAATCTCATGTTTTCATACCCTATACCCCACAGTGCGACGGTGGAATTTCTTATCTCAAGGTTTCGCATCGTTCCTAAGACATATCCAGCTGCAACAGCAAAAAGACGAAGGCGCTTCTCTTTTAATTACGTTCCCATGCAAAATTGCGCTGCTACCATAAATTTGCCACAATGCAGTTTCCTGCATAATGTTCACCTTGTTGTTGGTGTTTCAATTGTTGTTGTTATTGCGTTGCATCTTTCCCAAATTGGTTGCAATGTAATGGAATGTCAACAATTTAAATAAGTCGTCCATGTTAGCTACGGCTGGAAACACTTTTATGGTTTGATTACTAAGTTTTGTAAGTATGTACGTTCAGTAGCGTACCTCCAGGGTGGTGCCGAGGGTGCGGTCGCATTGGGCGCAAGGCTTGGGGGCGGCAAAAAGGACGTGAAATATATTTCATTTTGCTAGGGTTTTTTGAAAGTCAAAAATGAGGACCTTTTTTAATGAATGAAAGTAAATCTATGTAGGAAATTTGAATGTGTAGATGGAAATAATCGAGAGCTAGAGTTTTTAAAGGGGAAAACAGTGGCCTTTTTCTTTTTTTTTTTGGTCGTCAAGATTTTTTTGGTAGTTAGGGGGCGGCACCCAAGTATTCGCACCAGGCGTCAAAAATGCACGGTACGCCTCTGTGAATCAGCTGGTCAGCTTCGAACTTTCAGAAACTAGGAATTATCAAACAAAAAGTTTCGAAGCGTTGTTTTAATCACAACAGTCTACGAAGATTGCAAAATATCGCTTTGCACTTCTTTTGAAATGCTTGAACTTTAGAGCTCTGCTTTTCCCAAAAATCAAACTACTTCTGCTAACGATATTTGAGTTCCAAGGAGCACAATTTGATGTCAAAAAATTAAACAACTTCTTGACAAGATTAAAGCATGTGTTGATAATACCAACGTAAGCATCATTGGTCTGGAACTTCATAACGAAAAAAAATCGCCAAGTCGTTGAAGGTAGCAAAAATACATATAAGATTTCACTGCTTCCTTCTTATTGGCAAAAACAGAATACGCATTTTGTTTGATTTGCAGTGTTGGCAGTAAAGCGACAAACATCTCCAAACAATAAATAAAAACAACAAAAACCAAATGTTAATAAAATGTAAAACGCATGCGATCACGATTTTTGAGTGAACATCACAACAACAAAAATCAAAGTAAAATTATACTATAATTTGTCTTAAAGTAAAAACAAGAAATTTATTTAGTTGCTGAAACTAAATGAAAACTGAACTCGAACTCAAATTGGAGGAAACAGCAACTACACGATCACACACTTACCAATTAAATCGGTAACGTCTTAAGATTGCACCGACGACCATTGGTATAGGCTTCCAACTGGCAGCATACAGTCAGTTAGTCGGTCCGCATGCGCAAATAACATTAGGGTCCAATTTCTAATAAAGACAATCGGTTTTCAGAATTGGTACTCGGTTCTTATGCCTCTGCGCATTGTCAAAATGTTCATCGTTCGTTTTCACTTTGAACGTAGGACGATTTAATTTTCCAAAAGTATACATAAAGCAAAATGTGGACAAACTAAAACGTATTTTTGTTGTTCTTATGCTGTATGTTCCCCGTTCTGTCTCATATGTACATACTACCTACATGAATGGTATGTATTAGGGTGTTTAATTTCCAAAATTTTGAAGTTTGTTTTTATTTTTTTGCCTATGCTTTAGGGCTTCACTCCGCACTACATCTGGTGAATTTTGATAAAAAAAAGTGCATCTAATAGGTCACAAATTGGTCAGCAAGAGTACATTTTTAAAGCATTTTGAAAAATTTCAAGGTCATCTGCATATTTTGACACCTCATCTGGCGAAGGCAATTATGTACTTTTTGACCCCACCCCGGGGTAGTTAACAAGGAATACTCTGAACATAATTCCGTTGGATTAAGCCGTCGGTCACCCCTTGAAAAATTTTTATGATATATCCAACACCTAGTTTGCTAGCCACATAAATCTTACATAAGAGTAGGGGTAAGTGGGCAACCCCACCCCCCCTGTGACAATGACTGTAAGTTCGATTAATAATGTTTAATTATAATAAATAATCAGTCGCTAAAATTCAAAATTTCTTAAATTGGAAATTAAGTTATTTGTACACCAGATTTGATTAGCAATGTTGCTTAAATGCTTTGCTTATGATAATATTGCTGAACTTAACTTCAGTCTTTTCCTACAAAACAAAACAAAATCTTTGAATAAAGAAAAATGGCTTAACAATCTTATACCCTTGAAATATTGGCATAAAAAATGTAGTCTGATGTTTTAATGAGAAAAGCTAATTATTTTGTATTTTGCAATTCTTCAAATAATAATCTTAAAAACCTCCTTACTGACCGCGCTATTTGTAAAAAATTAAAAATTTTCATCATCATCACACAAACGTTTTTTAAGACAAATGCATCCATTCAATAGATTTTAAAACTTGAACAATTTTTTTATTGTTTTGTTTTAATTTTTTACAAATAGCGCGTACGGTATTGTCCGTAATATCATATTTTTTAGGTTTGCAACTAATAATAAATAAAATTAATTATTTTGGATTAAAAAAATGTAAACAAGACAGCTTGGATTTCATTTTCTGTGTCCACAATTTCTCATTAAAATACTCATAGCTGCGTTTTATTATCTACAAATACCAAGAGAAAAAAAACTGCAAGGCATACTGAACACTAGACACATATGGTACTGCTTTTACAAGTCTCAACACCAACATGAGAAACGTTACGCGGTCATAACCCCAAGAGTCATAATCACCAAAACAATTTTGAGCCAAACGGGAGATATGTATATGTCCACATTCTATACTATTTCCAACACCACAACAAAAGTGGACATAATAGGGGAAGTGCGTGTTCCTTGGACCAATTTTGAGCAAATCGATTGCTGACTCTAAACTACGGCTGAATTACATTGGTAATACATTTCATGACACAGAGAAACTATGTAGTTAGGACAGGTTCAAGGTACATTCCATGCATTGGTCCAAGGTACACGCCAAGCACAAAATCGGAAAATATTCAAAAACAATTTTACCCTAGGTGATAATAAGATTTTAAGATAATTAACTTGAAGAGAAACGTTGGGTACCGTTATTTCGTCATTGATCCCCAACACAACAAAATTACACAGCTCATAAGTCGACCTTGAAAATTTGTACAAAATTTACAAATCACGTGAAAATTTCGTCTTCCTCAGTTGACGATCTTTCGTAAATCAAAATGGCTCTCGTGCAGCGTTGCTGAAATCTGTTACATAAATAGAGAAAATTGGACTTTTACAATTTTTAGCTACACGCTGGCAAACATGAAATATCGCTGTTGGTTCAAGGTACAATCGGTCCAAGGTACAAGGTACCCCACCCACGTACCCTAACTTTTATGTAACTGCGGCTTGCGAAGCCGGTGTTGGACATACTATTGCCTGAACCGCAGCCGAAGGCCACCGCAAAACAGTTATTGGACATATTGGAGGATGTAAACCTTAAGCCACTTACTATTACTTTTATGTAGTATTACTGCAGCTAGCGAAGTCGGTATTATATATACGATACTGCGCATTTTCAAGCACAAAAAAAATTTGCTCATAATAACCCCAAAAAAAAAAATATTTTAAGGTCAAAGTCATCGGTAACGTCTATCATTTTCCGAATAATTACCCATGACCATGGGGTTATGACATGGCGTCGTCAGAAACACAATTACCTTACACAAAGTCCAAAACTCTATACAAAATAGCATTTAGTTAAACTAAACAGTTAGAGAAAAAATAAAAATCTATACATTTATTGCCTGATTGAAGACAATTATTTTCAACCCAGAAAAAATGCACGATAAGTTGATTCCAACTTGCAGTGCGTTGAAATAAAAAAAGTACGATTTTGTTAAAAGAAATCACAGTTAAGTCATGCGCTCTTAGAGTTTTGTATGTCCTATATCCAAATCCACAAGCTGCAGTAGTTAGAAACATTTAATTAGCTAGCTTGAAAATCGATCTCTTGCATTTGATAACAGCGCAACATAATGTTTTGAACTCTTTTATTTTTAGTCTGCGCATACGCAACCAGACGCCAACCAACCATCATTGGTGTCAACGTGTACTCATTGAGTTGAGTTCATTGGTCAATTGGTTGCGTTTTTTTAATAGCGACAGTTAAACATTCGCTGCAGTTGTAAATTTAGTTTTTACTAAAGTTGTGCAGCAGTGCTTTGCTCATTTTGAGCAAAAAAAGAACAAACCGTTAACAGTTTTGAAAAAAAAAAGTCATTCCTCATGGTATAACATCCTCTGTTTGGTACAATATCGCTAAAAAGAAAGCAATAAACTTGATAAACTTCATCCATACAACAGCGTATATTCAAAAGGGAAAAATTTTAATTCTGAGGACGCTCTCAAAAAGAAGAAGTGGGACCTGGACCCATGATTTAAGGACAAATCATGGGCCGTACCCCGAAGCAATGCCAACGTGTCCCAGGGTAGATGGAGGCCTGAAAAGAAAGTATGAGTTATAGTGAATTGACACACTTTGAAGACTATGATGGTAGCTTTAGGTCAGTACATTGCAGGGTTAATTCAATGCAGTTCCCACAATCTCCAACACGAAAAAAAAATATTACTATTATTAAAGCATTTAAAACAAACACATCATTTTTATTTTATTACTACAGCCAAATCTCAAAAGTTATCACTTAAGATAAACGTTAAATTTATGAGTATCAATAAATTTTTAGTATCCACTTTAATAGTTATCTGCGACAAAGAAAATGCGCACTCTACAACTCAGTCACTTTGTATAAACTACAGCTGGTGCAGCTTTCATTCCTTCATTTAACTATTTTGTTGCAATTCTACTATACATACATTCTTGCGGGACTAAAAAATATTTGCTCTATTCCTTAGGTGGCCGCCCGCTGCCCTGGTGGTGTCGAAATAATCGCAATGGGGGGCAAAATGGACGCACTTCACTCTCTGCCAAACATCCTGCTGACAGTATACGAAGACCCACAAGCAATTCTGGTGTTTGGACTTGGCTAAGCAGTCGTCGCTCATCGGCAGGGCCAGATCAAATTGGACCCCCATCATCATCGCCTGCCGAAAATCATTATACGCACATGGATGACGCCTATAGTCCAGTTGGAGTGGGCGAAGCTTTGTATGCAGAATTAGATCGTGAGTCAGTGCGCTCAGCAAATCCATCATATCAGAATACTGCATATAGTCAATGCGGGGAGGTAAGCGTAAAGATTCTTTCAGCTCTTCTGTCTTTGTATACAAAATATAAACTAATATCTTGATGGTCGATTGGAAAAGGGATCAGAAGCCAATTATTACTTTTCCCATGGACGATCATATATGTGAACTGGACTATAGAAACCAGGTTCATCTTTCAAGGGGACGGTTATCAAAATTTTCTCTATATCTTAACATTTAAAAATTCTTGTGTCACGGAATTTTTCCGAGGTAAACTCTGGAACTATTCAACCAATTTGTATAAAATTTGGCTTATGTCTGTAATTTGGTCTAACTTAGAGAATAGGATAGTTTTTATTTCGATTAAGGTGGCCCTCATACAAAAATATTTTAAAAATGGCATTTTCACAAAGACCATGTAATCGATTCACATGGAATTTACATCACGTGTCTTTATATTAAGAGTCATAGCCTAGAGTGCATATTTAGGGTGGCCCTTATACAAACATATTTTTAAAATAGCATTTTCACAGAGACCGGTCAATCGATTCACATGGAATGTACACCACGTGTCTTTTATATTAAGAGGCATAGCTTAGGCCACAAAGCTTTTGCTTAGGGTACATATTTAGGGTGGCCCTCATACAAATATATCTTAAAAATAGCACTTTCACATAGACCACTTAATCGATTCACTTAGAATTTACACCACGTGTCTTTTATATTAAGAGACATACATACATTGCTAAGGCTATAAAACTCTTATTTAAGGTGCATATTAAAACTGGTCTTAACACAAAAATATTTTTAAAATAGCATTTAATCGATTCACATCGAATTTACAGCATGTAGATTTTATATTAAGAGGCATAGTTTAGATTACAAAACTTTTATTTGGGGTGCATATTTAAGGTGGCCCTTATACAAAAATATTTCTTATATATGTATAATTTTCTCGAAAATGTTTTCTGCGTGTAATTTGGTCTAATTAAAAAGATATGATAGTTTTTATCTCGATTAAAGACTTCAATCTTTTTTTATTGCAAATTAATTTTTTATTATATGTAGGACAGTAGTATGGAATTATGTTTAAATTCCATAAGTTTCTAACAGATGGCGGTGGAAATTAAAAGAGCCACAGCAACGCGTGGCCGGGATAGCTAGTATTATATAAAATACAATTTTTATCTATATGTGTTGAATGGACGCGACCGATTTCCTTCCTTCCGTAATTTAGGTCACTTAAGTATAATGATTTAATATTAACAAATATGTAGCTCTAGCACCATTTAAGGTCTTATTCAAAATAATTTTCTTTAAATTTTTAGAAATACAACTTCCAACCCAATGATCAGGACGTTCCCATGGTTGTGTCGTCAGCACCCAGCAGTGCCTACTATTCTGATTTATCTGTAACCGCTATGACAAGCGGTGGTGGAAATGATCGCGCTTATGAAATCGTTGGACTCACTGTAATGTCGCAGCCTTTACCCAACTGGAGCGATGCCGGTGGCACTAGTGGAGGCTTTAGTGGCGCAACAGCGCCGCCAGCATTGGAATTAAGTAGCGCATCTACAGCAGCTGGTATGGCAGCCCAAAGGCGCATACCAAGGCTAGCGGCCATTAATGAAACAAGCACAACAACGGTTCCCTCAGATTATGTATGAGGAGAAAGTAAATTGTAAAAACTTATAGTTTTTACATAAGAATTTATAAATTTTCAAACGAGCTTATATACATTTACTTAAAAAAAATTAATTAACTATACAACTTGATTCTTTTAGTATTTATGACTGAAATTAAATTCAAAAAGCAATTTATGTTTAATAGCCTATGCGATTATGTTAAACATATTTGCATTTGTTTCATAAGGACGGTTGATTTAAGACCAACATTTTTAATTCTCCGGTCTCACATGAAATCTTTCAGCTTGGGTTGGAAACTTTTGGGTTTTTAAGAACTTGCTTAAAAAATATGAAATGATATTAAAGGTTCAGAATAAGAATTTTATTGCTATAGAAAACTGTATATGTATACGCGATTTCTCCATGTGACTTTTATGAAAAACGTATACGTCGATAATAGACCTTTGAAATATAAAATTTATGGCTTGAATTTCGCCGAATTTTCATTTCAGCCTATACTACCAGATTTCATGTGATTTCATTGTAACCGTGAAGCGGTTGATCTAAAATGTACCACCCCAATTTTTCATGCAACAGCAGCAAAAGAAAAAAAGTTTTAATGTTTAGAGCATCAAAAACCGACCCTTAGACCTTAAGAATTAAATAAAAACGATATAATCGTTAGTGATATTTAGCCTAAAGTTTAAAAAAGAGATAAAAAATATTTATAAAAATATATGCTTTCATTTTTTATAGCGAGCATATTAAATTTTAATCAAATTCAAATAATCTAAGTATAGTAACATAAAAATAAACTTTCCAACAATAAACACCATCCCATTCATTATTTGTTTTTTTCATCAGATAAGTTAGTTCACGTGAAATAATTAAACACGTGTTAAAAAACTATACAACAGAAGACTGATATTATACAGTATAGTACACAAGTACTGCGGAAAATTGGTGTTTCCCCGAACAAAACGATTTGCTCAGTTAAAATTTGTTATGCACTTGCAAGTTACTCACTTTACTCTTTCTCTCAGTAAAGTTGAAATGCCCTGGAGTCATGCTTTCCAACGACAAACGAGTTCGTCGCCCTATCATGATTTGCACAAATTGAAAATGTAATATTTCACATCAGCTGAATACAGAAGATGAAGCCGAGAATAGCGCGGAGCTTGGAGTTTTAGCTTAAATTCGTTGCAAACACCAGACTTAAGTATACGAGGAAATTTGTTGAAGTTCCATTTTGAGTTCCAGTCGCTCACCTAAGATAGAAAATGGAATATCAAAAAACTACTGGAAAGTTACATCGTGAAATTCAGGTAAAAGAAAGAAAAGATTTTGTTATAATGGAAAGAACAATGGGTGTTCAGAAACCACTGATCGGTCGAGCGACTTTTCGTTCAGTTTGCTTGTCCAATCACAAAAAAGGCGCCAATTTTTGAGAGGTCTTTATATCATCGAGCTCCGGGATGAGTTTTTTGTGTTGATTAGAACGTTATTGGGGTGTTCAGAAACTACTGCCCTGTCGGTTTCTTTTCTAGCTCGTCAGTTCGTGCAAAAAAAGTGCCGTTTTTTGAGAAACGAGTTCCAGACTTAAATATGAGTAGTTATGTTAAATATATCTTTTTAATGGTGAGATGAATGTTAGACAAAAAAGTTAGAGGGGGCAATTATGCGCCAGAATGTATATACACACTTTTTTCGTGGAATCTACTGTTTTCATGATATTCAGTTCAAAGATCAATAATCTGTTTTCTTAGAAAATGTATGCTTCTTTTTATCGGATAAACATTTATGCTAAACAGAAATTAAACACGAGACGATATTATGTACAGACGGGTTTTCTTATATTCTTGCGTGCAACACAAAATTTTCATAAAATTCAAGGTGAAAGGTCAAAAGCCTACTTTTTTGGAATATCAACGTTACATAAATTTTTCATTACATTCAGGTTCAAATTTAAGTAAACTTATTGAAAAAATCTCGCATCTTATTGCTAAAATTGTGTAATTTTTGGAAAATATATGTCACTAATTTATTCTTTGACAAGTAATATGTAAATATCAGTAGCCAGCTACTAGAAGCCCCTAAGCTCTACATATGTATGTATGTATGTATGCCTTAGTACCCAATTTCTAAGGATTCATTCTCAACCATACCCTAAGGTGTGAGCTAATTTCCCAAGAACTTAAACTTAGATATTTTGAATCTCAATGCACGTATACATATGTACATATATCCAGTTTAATGTTGCTAAGCGGAGTGTCATTCTTGTATTTTTACAGCTTTAATTGATATGCAATTGTGGTCGGGCAAGCGTACTTCCCTAATATACGAAACTTTTAAAAAACTTTAAAAAATTTTCAGCGGTTTTTCAAGTTTTGACATTAAAACTTTAAATGGGCATAACTTCGTAAAAAATGTTTTTCAATCAAATCGGGGGAATACGTGTTCCCCTATTTCCTTTGAAAAACAACACATTTAATCGGCAACCAATTCCGCAATTTGAAGTCAGTCCGACTGCATGGTTTGAAATGGATTTGGTCTATAGTAAAATATAAAGCAAAATAAAATTTGTTTGTGGTGTGTTTGAACAGAAAATAATTTATATATTATTTTTATTGAGCTTACTGTTCGATATAATGGGTGTGTGTCACTTAACAAATATAAATAAGATGGAAAAATGGGCTAAAGCTAGTTATACTAGTTTCGTTTTCTGCTAGGAATCATGAGTAACTTCTAAGAAGACGAAACTATTATAACTAGCTTTAGCCCATTTTTCTTTTTATGTATGCTTATTAATTGTAATTTTTTTGGTGTTGACACACACACATTATATCGAATAGTAAGCTCAATAAAAATAATATACATATAAATTATTTTCTGTTACATTAGAAAAAAAATATACAATTCTTAGCAAAATTCCTATAGCTATGTTATTTTAGTCTTTTCCAACTCTCATACATAACATAATTAAAATATACCAACGGATTCGAATTCATCATGAAAAAATAGCCTGGAAACGACACCGAATTAAAGGCAAAAGGTAAAAGCAGTGAGCTATATATCGTTACCTTAATATAGAAAGGCCCGAACATTTTTTTCAAAATCGAGTTTTTTTTTGTAGATGTCGGTAGGTGTGTGTGTGCTACGATTGAAAATAAAGCATTTACAACCAAATAGAAAAAGCAAACTCACTTCAATACTACAAAACATGAATTTTAATTAAGTTTTTTCGTTCTCCTGTAAAGAAACAAAAATGTTAGTTAGGGCCTTTCTATATTAAGGTAACGATATAGTAATGTATTCAATTGGAAAGTTTGTCAGCTAATTGGGATTTTAATATTAGGCAGAATCCTTTGAACTGCATTAATAAAACCCTTTAAAGACTTTTTTTAACTGTTCTAATGTGTGGGGATTGCGCGACAGCTGATGCAATCCCGTCGAATTCCATGTAATTTCACAGTTTATAATAGCTGTGTTTTTTTTTGACGCGGTTATAAGATCAGTGGCAAAAAACAAACAGCTTTCGCCGCTTAATTTTTTCGTTGTGGGTAGCCGTGTCAAAAAAAACACGACTAATAATAATCGTATACTAATGGATTACTACTTAAGTACACCAAATATATCAGTTAACGTCTCAAACCCTTACCATTTTTGGTTATGAGATACCTTATAGCACGTATATTTGCCTTATAAACTTTAGCAACGATTACGTTATTAGTTCTCGTTATATGACATTTATATATATTCAAGATATTTATGATCTGCATCCGTTTACAAAATTTCATTACAATATCTTGCGTGGTTTGAGAGACAAGATGTTACAAAAACTAAAATTCAGGGCGGTGCCACTCCTCTCTAAGTGTTGTCAAAAAATTTAAACTTGGCTTATCTTAATTTTAATCACATGTAGTGTTCATTTATAATAGCTAGTGAGACCTAACTTGACTTTACCCAACGAAACAAGAAGCCTTATAACATTTGCCACATGCCTATTCCTGAAAGAAGACCACAGCGACTGGATTTGTGTCCACCTTTATTAACGGAGATACCAAGGGTTATTAATTAAAACCAAGGGTTATTAATTAAAACAACAGAGCAATGGGTGCTGAATGTGTAGTTACCGAAATATTGATAGCTTCACCGGAATTTACCGCTGAATTTCTTTACCCTTTCCTTATCTAAATCTGGGCAGAAGAATGAATATTTAATGACTGATTACTCATGGGACCTTGGTAAAAGTCACTAAAAAACTGCCTATCTAATAGAGACCCCACTTTTTAGTGAAATGGGTTTTGTAGATAAAATAATAAAGAACAAAATGATATTTTTTCAAATTAATTCTAGTTGGGGGGATACCTTGTTCGAACCATTTAAACAATTAAATTGTAGTTAGGTTTCATTCTCCAACATTAATCGTATCCGTAACCGTAACCGAAATATTATGTCCAGATATAAACAGTTGTGCAATCATATATGTAACAATTTCGCTACAGCACAACTCTTCTGAGTTTACCCAATAATCGATTTTGTAAATCAATAAAATGTCATATTTCAAAATCGCATTTTCTCTTGTATTCCTTTCTAAATTAAAAGTAAAGCCAGCGTTTACTTTACTACGGTTTAATATTTAATTGTTTCATATAATTGATGTGAAACCTAAAACGAGCAAGGTTTGGAAATATTTCACTGAAATTTATAGTGATTTAGCAAAGTGCAAGCAGTGTGAAAAAAAACTTTCACGTAAAGGTGGCGGGACCAGTTCAATAGTGGGACCACTACCACTTCCCTTAAGTCCACCAAAATATCCGTATCCGAAACCAAAACCGAAATAAAATTGTATCCTTATCCGTATCCGAAACCGATACAAAAATATTTAAATATCCGTATCCGTAACCGAATCCGAAACTTCATATCCATAACATCCCTAGTTTATATGACTCAAAATTGATCGAAATTGATTGATAAGGCTACTTTATTTCAAAATACCCAGCCATATTCTATTTTACGAATAAGCATTCTTAAACAAAATATTGTTAAAATCATTTAGTAAAACAAATTCTCTATCATTTGCATGGCACTTACATTAAAAAAAAATATAGCATTAATGCCCATTTCCTTGCCTTTAACCGAATTTTCTAAGCTAACTGCCTGTACCTACATACCCATACAAAACTTAAATAACATTAACAAATATCGATAGTTTATAAGTGAAACAAATACATATTAGTTCTGTAATATATCCAACAAAAAAATTAAATTTATTATACAAACATAAATAAACTATATATAAAAATATTTACAATTGTAATAAAACATATAAGATTTTTTGTCAAGAGCCAGAAATTCTTATACATGTAGCATTAAAATTATTTATACAATAAATTCAAAGATTTAGTAAATGTATGGTATTTAATATACTCGTATCCATATAAGTATGTGTGTATTTACTACATACATATGTATGTATGTATGATACAATAAGTAGCCAAAAATAATATTTGTACACAAAGTGGAGGCACTAAAATATAAAAAGAAATAAAACCTGTTGTTATTTTCATTTAGTACCAGGAGACAGACTATAGATACTTCGGTTTTTTGTTTTGAGGTGAAAGAGTCGAAAAAATGTGCAAAATGTTGGAAAAAGTTACATGAAGCTGAATAAGTCGAAAAAATATTGAAAATATTTTAGAAGTTGATGAGGTTGAAAAAATCGAATGTTGGCAAGTCTGAAAAAAGTATGGAAAATGTTGAAAAAAGGTTTAATAATGTTGAAAAAGGCTGAAAATTTCGCAAAAAATGGAAAATGTTAAAAAAAGGCACAGGTTTACTTCAGCTGCCATTCTCCAATTTTTATTTTTTAGGTCTAAAAGTTAGCCCCCTTGTAGAACTAAAAAAGAAAGTTAATAAAAAAAATGAAAAAAAAAGTGTCGCATGGATCTAGTTTCGGAAGTACAGCCATTGGAAGTTTCGGATATAGCTTTTCTAAAAACGATTATAAGTTGGGAACCCCTGAGTGGATTTCAGAAATATGTGTCATAAGGTAGATAATTTAATGTCCCAAAATATCGGTTAGGAAAGTTTTGAAATTCAACTTATAATTTGGAGATAAGGTGGATTTTCTGAAATTCATTAACAAATTTTTTGGAAAAAAAAGCTTTTTTTAAAAAAAATTGGTCAAAATTTCAGAAAAATCGTCATATCTCCAAAATTATAAATTGAATTTTAAAACCTTTCGCACCATTATTGAAAGCCATTAAATTATCTTACTTATGACACCTATATTTTTGATATCCATACAGGGGTTCCCATCTTATGATAGTTTTCACAAAAGCTATATCCGGAACTTCCGATGGCTACATATATCTCCGAAACCAGACACATGGTGGAAAATATTGAAACAATTGAATGAGGTTGAACAAGTCGGAAAAAAACTAATATTGGAAAAGTCGAAAAGAAATGGAAAAGGTTGAAAAAAATGAAAGAGAGTGAAACACTAGAAAAAAGTTGAATGAGATACAACAATTCCAAAAAATTTAAAGAGGTTAAAGAGGTTAAAAAAGCCGAAAAAAATATGGAGTGTTCAAAAAAGTTGAAAGAAGTTGAAAAACTCGATATAGATAGGGGTGGAAAAGTCGTGTTGAAATGTTGAGGACTCTTGGTAAATCCCTTGATGGAATCTCGACGAATATCATTTAATTTCAACGTTTATAGGAACCAACATCTCTATTTCAAATTTTATAAGAATTACACTGATAGTACACTAAATATAAATTTAACATTATTTGCACCTCCCAGGTGCCACGCTGATTGATGCAGTTCCGTCTAACTCCATTCGACTTCAAATCTTAAAGTAACCGACATCTCTACATTAAATTTATAAGAAATAAGTGTTGCCAAGTGGCCGGTTTTGACCCGGTCGAGCCATTAATTTCATGTCAAAGCCGTGCGTCTGGTAAGAATTGAAAAATTTGGGAAAAAGTCGTTAATTGGAGAATTTTGATTATATGTACTTAAATTTTCTTTTTTTAAAGAGCAAAAAGAAAAAAAAAACAAAAAAGGTCATAAGCTTTTCGACAAAAATAAATTTGAATTTGACAGGCATTTGATAGAGTATGGCATGATGGACTTACTTTGCAAATAGGCTTTTCAGAGTTAAACATTCAACCTCTGCTAAATCTGATTTTTCAATTAAAGTAGGAGTACCGCAAGGTAGTGTCTTGTGTCTCGTTAATTCACATTAGATATTCCCACAAATGATAAGTTAGCTGACGATACAACAATTTAGAGTCGACGTAAAAACTGTAACAGCATCACTTCTGCTTCAATTCCACTTGTCTTCAGTCGAGAGTTGGTTTTCACAATGGCGAATAAAAGTCAATGAACAAAAATGTCTTCATGTTACTTTTACCCTCAACAAAAGTCTGTCTCCAGCAATATTTTTTAATGGAATCCTTGTTTTACAAACAGATAATATCACATACTTTAGCATTCATCTGGACAAGCGTTTGACATGGCGTAAGCACATAGAAGCCAAGAAGAGTTAAATGAAACTTAAGGCTGCTAGCTTGCATTGGTTTATAAATAGGCACTCCCTTCTAAGCTTAGAGTATAAAGTTCTCCTTTAGAGCCAAGTCATAAAGCCAATCTAGACTGATGGCATACAATTGTAGGGTAATGCAAGTGCATCATTCTCAGAGATATACACATCAAAAAGAAAGACTAAGACAAAAACACATATCAAAATTACAAGGTCATGTCAGGCAATTAGCTAGGACTCTCTGTAACACATTGCCATTTTCGTGACTAAGAGAGCTGACAGAGGAGCTATTGAAAATCGGCACCCAGATGAGTAGGGTAGAAGGGGGAGACTTCAACACATGGGAGGCTTCGAAATTGCCAAATTTTTTCCCCTAAGGTGGGAGGCTTTTTTTTGTCCCGGGCTCAGGCTCCTAAAAATATGGTCTCCATATGTATTACACATCAGTAAGGCGTGTGTAGATTCGCTGAAACCGAGGTAACTTTGTGGTTGTCCTTATGTGCAGATCATTAATTCCACATAACTCGGCCAAAAGTTATCCATTCTCGTTCATTGCACCTGAACCGTGCTTAGACATGATGCATTCGATTCCGTTGTTGTCGTTACCAACGTAGTGTTTTGTGTGAGGTAATATCTTATTCTAAAATTTACCTTAAAAAGATCCACAAGTAACCTTCACAGGCTGCAAACAAACTTGCCAATTGCCCTACGCACTGCAAAGCAGAAGTTTGATTTTTTGGCCACAGTATGTAGCGAAGATAGCTTTTTATTTTGTGGCTGTATTCCCAACAATGTTGCAAGTGTTTAAAACAAAATCTGCATTTTAGTCCCTTAGCGAACTTACATTGAATAATATACTAAATGTGTTCAGAATTATGTAGATAGTTTTTATTTACAAAAATTTGTCACAACGAAGTTTTTAAAAAAAAATATAAGAAAAATCTTAAACTAAAAAATTTTTACAAAATTAACACTAACTATTTTAATTTTTAATTTAATTCAGTTTTAAAAAAATCGGTTATTTTCTCAAAGGACTTTGATCTCTTTAATTTTTAAAACAACTGTATTTGACCATTCAACTTATTTTTTATTAATTTAATCTAAATTCATTAATAAATAAAACTATTAAACAAGTAAGACACTTCTGCAATTATAACACGTTCATTTACGAACTATGCAAAAAAATTTGCATTTGTGATTCTACTATAGCAACAGTTGGTGGTGGTAACGTCGAAGCCGTAACTTCAGTTGTGGTTATTGCTAGTAAAGCGCTACTACCATTTCTGCTGGAACTATCCTTAACATCCTCTTGCACTTGTGCTACTGCCTGCATTCGATGCCGTAAGTGAATCTTACGATGTGTGCGCAATGCTGCTGGTTGAGTAAAACGCTTTCCACACTCCTTACATTCATTAGGCTTCTCGCCAGTATGCGTCATTTCATGATATTTGCGTGTATCGGGCTTAGCAAAAGTTCGATCACAGAAACGACATGCATAGTCCTTTGCGCGCTCGTGCACTGTACGTACATGCATTTTCAGATTACCAGCGCTATTACAAACATGTTGGCAAAAGCGACATGGCCACGTGCGCTCTAGTGTATGGTAGTTTATGTGTATTTTTAGCTCATTACGAGTTGTCTTGCGCATACCGCAATAGGGACAGACGTAATTCTTTATACCAGCATGGCGCATCATATGGACTTTGAGTTTCTCTTTGCTTGAAAAGCGACGATCACAATTTTCCTCGGTACAAGCAAATGGCAGTTCGGATTTATCTTTATGCGTATAACGATGATCATTTAAAATTGCAGAAGCCTTAAATACCTTGCCACAAATTTCACAGACATGTGACTTCAACTCAGGTCCTTTCTTGTGAAATTTGCGCAGATGCATAGACAATGTTGGTTTGTGTTTGTAGACTTTACCACAGCCTTCCTCCTCGCAAGAGTACCACTGGTTAGTACCGTCATGTTGTTTGAGATGCTCTGAGAGGCAGTGCCAACGATTGAAACCTTTGTCACAACCTTTAAAGCTGCAAGGATAAGGCATAAGACCGTCATGGTTACGTTTATGGGCAACCAAGCGATGTTCAACAAAAAATCTTGTAGGACAGATTTCGCATTGATAAACCTGAGATTTCTTATGTGGCTTAGATTCAGTAACATTGCGATTGCAGTATTTCTGTTTGTCATTGATCTGAACATAGGTACGCTTAAAGAAAAAAAAGTTAATTAAATTTTTCATAGTTAGTTACATATTTAGAAAAGGAACGATCTTAAAGTATAGCGAAAGAATAATTTACTTTACATGTAATATTAATTATATTGATTCAGAATCACACACCGACGCCTTGTTTAGCTATCACTGCCATCACATATTTAAAATCTGAGAATTTATCGTTTTATTTCATAAAATTTTTTTCTCTTAATCTTAATCATGTAAATTATCCTACATGTACGGAGTTGGCACCGAATGTGTTAAGATATAAATCATAAGACTTACATAATTAAAAGTATTTTTATGTGTTTCAGCTGTTACATGTTCCCGATGTAAACTTGTCCTATTATCTTCCTCCTTATCATCCTCCTCCTTCACATCTTTCTCTTCATAGTCTTCCTTCTCATCCTTCTCCTCCACATTTTTACTTTCAGCTCCATCTGTAGCCACCCACCCATCACCAATTTGGGACTCAACATCACTTGCTTCATTAGAACAAGAATTCGAGTTATTCGTTTGCCCTACTTTTAGCAGCCTTTCAACTTCGGCGTTTTCCTCTTTTAATTTACATGTTCGACTTCTTGTTCTACGGGTTTTCTTGCTCAAGCTACGCACATTAGCATTTACCGCCTGCAATGTTAGGACTTTCGTCGATGTGCGTCCTCTTCGTCGGATTGTAGTCAACACTTGCTTTTTATTTACATTGGTTTCACCTTTGGCGTCCGTAATGTAAAAGTCTTTGCGAATGTCGTTCTGAAAAAAGAGTTGCGGTTCAGTTACCGTTATTTCTAGTTTGGCCTGATCTTCCAAATCAAACTCGGGTTTTTCATCTTCAAATGCATAGCGTTGCGCTTCTTGTTGTCTTTGAATATCGCGAAACCTCTGCACGGATTCTACACATTTAGTTTGAAATTTATGAAATTCGTTCACTTTGTTGTAGCAACAATCGCACAAATACTTTGGAAAGCCATCCTGCAGCTCCACTGTTAACGATGTGCATATTATTAATTTTTTGGCCAAGTCTGGAGTTAGGAAAATGTCGTGTTTCAAATATTGAGCTTCGTCCTCTAATAAATGGAGGCATGTGCGGCAAAGCGTATCGGAATTTTTATCTTCATATTTATTCATTTTTGTTAAAGCAAGAATAATAATTCCTTGCTATTTTTTTTTTTTGCTTCATTTAAAGTTTACCTGTCCCAGATTGTTTATAAATACAAACGTCAAGTATTAGACTAAACAACAACAAAATAAATGACGTTTGTGGATAGTTCTCCAAAAGTAAATGCGATGCAACTGTCTGAAGTACGCCATGAGCTGATAGTCCGGGAGGCAGTGTTGCATTTTTCAAGGTCATTTCCTTCCATTTAATTTTTTTGCAACTGATAGTTTAAAAAAGGCTGATAATTGATATAAGCGTCAGTCACCAGAATCGTGGTGGTGTCGCTCAATAACTCAGAAAGTAAGCCACAAGTAAAAAAAAACTATGTTGATACCTTTCACCCACCCACAGACAACTTTTCATAGCTCTAAAATTTTTAATGACCATGTCTATTTTCGAAAAAATTAGGTTTTTATTGAAAGTTTTATATTAACATTAGCCGATCAAACCTGAGAACCATATATTGCGCCCAAAATAACTATTTTGCCTGAAAATTATAGGATTTATTGGAAACTTTTCGTGTGGAACTTTTTCGGACTTGAAAGGAAGTATGTATTTTCATCTGCTCTACAACATTAATCTAAACATATTTTTCTACATGTGCCTTCCTTTCCGAGTTCTTGAGTGAAACTTTTTTCGTCGCCTTCTCACAACCAGACCCGCCACGATTCTGGAGACTGACGTTTATTTCCATTATCACCCTTACTTAAACCATGAATTGGAAAAACATTAAGCGTCCGGAAATGACTTTGAAAAATGCAACGCTGCCTCCCAGACTATGAGGCCTTAAGTTCTAAGTTATGTCCTTTGGACTTTTTTGGGAAAGCAAAAAACATACATAAGTCTTCCAAACAATCACACATATGTAGGTGCAATTGAAATTTGGCTAAGCTAGCCTATGCATAGTTTAGTTGTACCTTTACCTTCAGATACTCTTTGATTAATGTGTTATAATTTTGACAGCTAGTACTCTAGGTGACTTTCCGTATTCTGTTTGTGTTTTCTCAAAATATTTAAATTTAATGATGGAAAGTTTAATGCATTATATTGAACTTTCAAAAAATCCCATACGTTTTGACGCAGTAAGCCAATTGACAAATGTATTTTTTGATGACTCTAACAAGCAGGTGAGGGCACAGGTCTGTTCAACTTCTACTTATAAATTAAAATCTTTTTTTATGAGTAGATTTTTGCGGTACGATCAGGTGGTGCTACAGGCGTTGTAGTTAAAGGTCCAACTGAAGAATCTGTAATTTCCTTCTGCATGAATGATCGCGGCTCTATACGCTCCATAAAATTCTCTCCAGACAATCAAATTTTAGCAGTTCAACGCCGAGAAAACGCCGTAGAATTTATTTTATTCCAGGGAGAGCAACCGCAGTTAAATGACCTAATAGTATATCAAACTAAAGCGCTGATATACGGATTTGTTTGGGTGCATATGCGCGAATGTGCGCTCATCTCAAATGCTGGCGTTGAGATTTTTACCGTGGTACCCGAAAAAAAACAATTGAAATCAATAAAAGCCTTGTCGGTTAATATTAAATGGTTTGCATGGTGTTCAGAGGCTAACATTGCGCTGTTGTGTTCTGCGGAGGGCAACACGCTCATACCCGTTATAATAAGACAGAAGACTATCACCAAACTTCCGAAATTGGACTGTAAGTTGTTCGCAATGCGCAATTAAATCTTATCTTAATATAATTTAAAAAATGGATTCAACATATGCAATTCAAACATCCCATTTTACATAATTATTGATTTGAGTCGCATTAGAAAGTTTTTGAAACTTAGGGAAATTTTTCACTGATCCGAGGGAAGGACAGGACACTCAACTATCTAATAGTTTAGCTTTGTACGTTTCAACTTGGACCATACTCTTCCAGTAATCTCATACATAAGTCACATTCCATCTAACTGGCAATGCTTCATCAGCAGACACGCAGAGAGACTATCAGTTTGGTCTTTCAACTTCTGCATGAGTTGAAGAAATGTGGAGGAGGAAGAAAACATTAAACATTTTCTTTGCGTCTACCCCACACTTGCCAGATAACGATTTACTTGATCATCTTAGACACGGCAGTATAGATCAGCTACTTATGTAGCATTACAATAGATCAACATTTGGTCTAAGTGAGTCGGTTCTTAAAAATTGCCTTTCACACAAATTTTTGTTTGGCTCTAGTAGAACAAAACATCTCAAAGTTATTTAACACCGCAATCAGATTAAACTTTCATATAACTTTTTTTTTAGTTCAATGTACAAAATAACTTTTACAATTTAGTAGGAAATCCAAGCCGCGAGGTTCTCGAAAGCAAGGTAACACTTGGCCAGGTGTATGGCACGATGGCCGTTTTAATTTTACAATCATCTACCATGGAAGTTGAGGTGTATTTGCTTAATGGCCCTGGGCTTGCACCACGTAAATGTCATGTTTTACGCTTAGGCCAAGTTGGCCGTTTCGCGATCAATACTGTTGATAATTTGGTTGTGGTCCATCACCAAGCCTCTGCCACTTCGCTACTTTTTGATATAGAGCTAAGCGGCGAAGTTATTAATAATATTACATACCATGCGCCTATCACACCAGGAAAATCAATACGCCCATTCGGATTAAAATTACCTAGTTTATCACCAGATGGACAAATTTTTCAATGCGAATTATGTGAGTATACCAAATTGTTTTGTTTTTCTTCTTAGTCAAATTATTTTTGGACAGATTCTACAACTTGGGTGCTCTTCCAGCCGAACATTGTCATTGATGCAAAACTTGGTTGCATGTGGTATCTTTATCTTGGTATAGAACCTCTCTGCCAGCTTATTACGGATCGCGTACGACTCACCGAGTTTTTACTGCAACGCACCAATGGTAAACAAATCTTGCTAAAAGTTTTAAAACAACTTGTAAATGAGCAGTACAATGGCACATTGTTACCTGTGCTAGAAACAATATTTAACAAAATTAACAAGGTCTACGCGTAAGTTTTTCAACAGCCAGCTAATCGAAAAAAAAATTAAAACATAACTGTTTTTGCTTCTAAAGCTCTTGGGTCCATTTAGAGTTACAAACGCAAACAGCGCAACCATCATCGGTAAAGTTATTACCAAGACTGCCTGCGCCTCCACGAGTCCTTATCGAACAACAAGATATGTTCACAAATGTATTTCAATCAATTGCCGAGCGTCACTACACCGAGACGATACTAATGCTTTATTTTCAATCGTTAAGTAAACACAACATTGCTGCGCAAGAAGACCTTAGCAAAATGATGATAAATGAATTAATACGCAATAACAGTTTTGATACCTTACGCCGTTTAGTCAGCTACACCTTGCTTCTAGAATCAAAACCAATAGCTTGCTTCTTGCTCTCACACTCCAATGTTAATGCTGCCATATCGCAAATAGCTTTGGATATGCTGGGAAAAATCAAAGCAAATGAGGTAATGCATTTTATTTAACAACAAAAGCCTTGTTAACGATTTTTCTTAGATAATTATTGAAGTTTTGCTGGGGCAGGGCAAAGTAATTGATGCCTTACGTTTGGCTAAAAATCTTCCAGATGGTGACAATATTTCTGCACGAAAATTTTTGGAAGCAGCACAAAAATCTAATGATGCTGTTGTGTTTCATAGCGTTTTTAACTACTTTCAAATGCGTAATTTACGTCAGCGTGGCAGTGTTGAATTTTTGAAAAGTATGACTTTTATCTAAAACTTGCTATAAACCATTTTATATATTGTTGAGTTTTTCTCCAACAGCTGATCAATGCATTGAGTTTGTGCAATACCATAAAAACTTATATACCAACCGTGATGCAGCTGCGTAGAAAAAACAATTTAATGTAATTTTTAATTATAATCATTATTTAAATATACATAAAAATATTAAATTGTCTTATTGTAGATTATTTCATAAGCGAAATATTAAATTTTGCTTAAGAAATTAAATAATTCTTACAAAACATTCAATTTTAAGGATATTGAATAATCTCTAAATATTTTCGCTTTGGTAATTTTTTACGCAAAAGTCCATCCACATGTTGATTTCTTTAGAGTAAAATTCACTTTCTTTGCTTAAATAAGTAGTAACTAAATAAAATTTATTTTAACTTATTCGTTTTCCATAAATTTGTTGCATCTTGTCGACTGGCCTGCTGTTAATTGCAATTTAGTATAACAAATAAGCTATCCATATCTCAATATATTAAATAATCATTTATATGATTAAAATTTTCTTGGCGGTGCTTTTAAATTTAAGACTCCCAAATCCTTTATGTCGCTCGTCACATTATACTGGATTTGACGGTTAATATTATTAGGTATTACTCTTAGACTAGGTTCCGATAAATGTATTGGACTATTCAGTGCATTTTCACTAAACTCAACATGGCAACGTGGACACTTGAAAACATTCGACAGATTATCGGTGTCATCTTCAATTTCAGTTATAACACTCATCATACCACTAGTTTGGCATACATAATTTTCATATTCTTGTGCACAACGTTCATGCATTGCATGTCCACAACCACTAAGAACTAAAACATTAGTTTGGTTAAATAAACGATTATGACATTGTACGCATCTGACTGATGTCACCCAGAGACCAGTGCAGGCTTCCTTACGTTTCTTTTCAAATAACGAATGCAAATCGTTGCCTAATATACGTGCAGCTATTGCCATTGCATCAGTTTCGTAGTGTGAGCTAGAGAGCATACTCATTAGCAGATCCTTAATATCACCAAAGCTACCAGATACATTGTGTGTGTTCATTACTAGTTGCACCAAACTGGGTAAATCTACATACTGCGAGGCCTCGTGTAGCATTGGCTTCGTGATTGACTTCAAATCTTCGCGCGGCAATATCATTTTCAGCAAGGTAAACCAGTATTCTTCCCGCTCTTTGGTTGAGAGAAAAGTCGATGCTCGTGCACAAAGTGCACTAATTTGCTGTGCGCAAGTTTCCGCGTTTGCTTCGTCCGCATCTGCAAGTAATTGCATTGACAAATCGAAGGCTTGGCGATAATTGCCTTGTTTTTCATATAGATAAATAGCAGCGTTGTACTTTTTATGGCAATTAACTAATTCCAAAGCTTTATCAATACGATAGGTATCGGTAGATTGAAGAAAATCTTTGACATATTCTGGCTTCTCCACTAAAAGTAATTCTAATAGTTGCTCAGACTGTGTACTCGTAAGCGGCACACCACGTTCATGCAAGTTTTGTAAAAATGCATAGCTTAATGCTTTGTTATCTTTAATTGCCGTCAAAAATTTGCTAATTTCATTAATGAAGTATTCTGCGATTAGACGTGTTATTTCTTTAGTGTTAATATTGAGTAAAAGCTGAAAGTACTTCTTTATTTGCGGAAGAATTTGACGCTCAGGATGACTGGCAAACCTTTCAATGTACGAAAAAATAGTCTCATGGCGCAGTGGATTGTTTAGATAGCACTCTAGTATAGTTTCATATCTTTGCAGTTTTTCCAGTATATATTCCTCAACGTAAAAACAACGTGCTCTTTTGGCAAGGCGAAGTTGTTCTTCATCATTGCTTATGTTTTCAAGACAGTTGTTGGCGAGTAGTTCATGCCAAGCACTCTCCCGTTCGGAATGTTGTCGGGACGTTTCATTAGCTATTTCTTCCATTGCCAGATAGTTCAGTACTTTTTCTAAAAGCTGTGTGTCACGTGGTAAGCATTGCATTGATATTTGCTGTGCTATAAAGTTGAGTAAGCATCCGATTTCGCACCACTATTGGGAAAATGTAAATATCAATGAGTAAATCGTCGGCCGAGAGTTATTTTGAAGTATGTACATATATGCCAAGTAAACATTTTGGAACATGAAGTTTAAATTTAAAACTACACAAAAGATTTTTTATTCACTTCGTAAGTCCGGCGACAAAATCAGCGTTTGAGATGTATTTTACATTCCACACAGCTTTAGTTGAAAAGTTACAAAATACTTCAGAATGCCGCATGTTCCTTTTTTGTCGTATTTCGACATAATTTTTTAAAATTAAAAAAAAAGGAAATGTAGACAAAATTACACGTGCCTATCCGTTGTACGAGTTTGGGTTGCGATCGCAAGTCAAAACCACAAGACTGAAATCACATCAAGTGGGCACCGTAAATTCCACTTTGATTCTTAATTAAAAGTTTTATATAAAGTACTTACCAATAGAATATTTTGTCTCAAAGGATTAATCAAAATTTCAATTGCTACTACCTTTTTCTATGCAATGAACATTTTCGACAATTTTTTTTTGAAAAATGAATTCCTCTTAAAGTTGTAAACATAAATTTATAAAATTTGGTACACATGTTAACAATTAATTTCACTTTCTATTCAGGATTTAAAAAAATTTAATAGTTTTCCCATTTGTTTATAACTTTTAAATAAACAATCAATGATAATTTTGCCATACAAATTAGTTTTCAAAAATAAAACACAAAGGAAGTGCGAATATTTTGTGTGTTTGCAATTTTGCAAACGGAATACGTATTTGCGTATTTTATGTTCAAATGCATGGCGCGCATGGGATTTTGTCGCAGATCGTTCGATATAAAATTTTTTTTCTATTGAAATTAGTGACGGCACCCTTAATTTTTTTACATACATACATATATTCAATCTTCAATATTCAAGGTTTATACCAGAAATACAAATTTTAATTTTTCGGATCGAGAAGGCAAAACTATCATCGATTGTTTATTTAAAAGTTATAAGCAAATAAGAAAATAAAATTATTAAATTATTTTTTTATCCTGAATAGAGAGTGAAATTATTTGTAATAATGTATACCAAATTTTCTAAATTTATGTTTACAACTTTAAGAGGAATTAATTTTTCAAATAAACTTGTCGAAAATGTAAATTGCATAAAAAAAGACAGTAGCAATTGAAATTTTGATCAATCCTTTGAGACAAAATATTCTATTGGTAAGTACTTTAGATTGATATATAAAGCTTTTAATTCAGAAACAAAATGGAATTTACGGTGCACACTTGATGAATAATAAATATAAATGTAATTATATACAGTAGAATCTGGTTATAGCGACGTTATAAGCGGACGACGTTATATGCAGATTACATACAGAGCAATCGACTCCATGACTAATAATTTTCAATACAATATTTTTGCGGAAATTCGACTTAAGTGATCGGATAATTCCCTGATTAAGAGCCTGTAAGACTATAGTTGTATTAGGTGTTGACTTTGTGTCAACAATTCGTGAGTGAGCAGGGCAGTTATCTACCTATTATAAAATCTTTTTATTTTATTTGATTAAATCGCGATTAATTTGGAGTACAATTTCATGTCTGCTTGCTATGGTTTGTGTTAGTGTTTGTATCGATGAGTGAAATACGGAATGGAGAGGGATAAAATTAACGCTCACAGGACTCTATAATGCGGTTCGCAATAAAATCGTATCAAAATTGAATAGATTGTACTCCAAATTAATCGCATTGGCTTTCGAGTCTCATCGCATTTCAGAGTAGGGCTCCAGAATGAAATCGAACCGTACGACAGTTTTTATTCATTCTCTGCTCAAAAGTGACAAAATAGCGTTTACGTTAAAATAACTCTCGAGCGACGAAAGACTAATGGATAAGTTTTATAATTTTACTTACTGTTGCATTTTGTGGAGTCATAATTTCTAATAAAATATTAATAATACGCTTGCGATGCGAAAATCCTAATTCACCGTTGAAATCCTTTTCCTGAAACGCCAATGAAATGACGTTTAATGTTTCGCGTGTATCAAATTTTAGCAAAGCACGCAAATATGGGTACGGTAATTCATCGACAGTACTTGTGTTGGAATGTAAAGAAGTTAAGCAGCGTAAAACTTCATGCTTTACATTCTGAACCATTTCAATTGGTATATCACCAGTGGGATAACCGCGACCAGCCATACAACTAGAAATGTAAACTAATAAACAGTTGCCCAAATTGCTATGCTCTGACTCGAGTAGCGGTATCAGTTCCGTTAGTGAGGTGGTGTAATCGTTTAAAGCTTTTGTGTTCAAATAAATTTGTGCACGATATAATTTTTGTTTTTTCACAGCTTTCAGTACTTGATTAAGGTCTAAACAAGTCCAATCTAATTTAAGTATAATTTCCTCGAGCTTTGTCGGATTAATCTCAATCCAGTAGTCAACTAAAGCTTGTGATATTACAGGATTAACTTGTTGTATTGCATCATTTTCTATGTGCTCAGTAATGTGCTGTAAAAAAATTGCAGTGTTGGTTAAACGATCCCATAACTCATTCCAAAGCAGGTCCAATTCACCGACTACAATTAAACATTTAACAATAGCGCCTAAGCAATATTCTGGCGCACGTGGTGTTACTGCAATGAACTCTTTGAAAAGACTTATTATTCCCTCCTTCGCTTGAATCTTTCTCCTGAGGCGATCACCAGCATTACGATAGTTGTCTATAGCCAAGTCACAAGCTTCTTGCCAACGTTGATTTTTTACCTGAAAAGTGAAGTAAGACAAATTTTAGTGTGCCTTTAGACAAGTAGTAGGCATTTAACATGTGGGTGATTCGATTTATAGTGTCAGACACATTACCCGTAAACATAACATTTTACATCCTGCCAACTTGTAACTGAAGGATCCATGTGTGAATTTCATTAGTAATTTAACGTTTCCAAGTTTATATGAAATGACTTGTGCAATTCACAATTTCTTACGAAATTTAGTTTATTTAATTTTATCGACTGTTTACACAGACCAACAAAATTAAGGGGAAACATTAGTACAGGCCAACCAAAGGTTGTTCCTTTAGCACCATTGAAAAACTTTCTTGACTTCGTTTTATGTAAAAAAAGAAGAAATGAGTGTCTTAAATCACAATTTGAAGTAGCAAAATGGCTTAGGTTAATTAGTTCTATGATATTAATGTTGATTAGTTGATTAGTTTTATAAAAAGAATAACCTATTGAACACATATGGCAAAAATACTTATTTTGGTTGTAGTTCTTTATCTCTAATTAGGGTTGCCAAGTCGAAAAGAAGAAATTCCCGGCCTTTACAAAAAAAAAAAAATTATTTTTTCCTAAAAAATTGTTTTTGATAAAGATTATGACTTTTTTTTTTTGGTCAACACTATTACAAATTTAATTCATTAAATCTGCAATATGCAATCCAACTTGCCGGGATTGGCAGGTACTCTGTAAACATTAAAAGAGATACATTAATAAACTTAACAACTTCGTCAAAGTTACTTCGGGATCCCAGCCACATTGGTATCGCTGGAAATTTATTTGCAGACGCAATGGCAAAATACGCATGTCAAGCACCTATCTATACAGATTCTCGTAAACAGAAACCTGATCTCTTAACCTAAAATAAAAAAATACTCTAACTGGAACAGTTACCAACAGCATCACTATACAACCATCAATATATTATTAAAGACATCCATATACCCATGTAATATTGATAAAATAAAAATAATTAACTTTTCTAGATTAAGACTAGGACATTCCTTAAGCATCCATCAGCATTTATGTTACTAAGAAGAGAGCAATGAAAATTAAAATTTTAATATGCGACACACATTTACCGAATGCTTACCCATGAAAAATAGCATTGACAGAATTTACGAAAACAGTAGTCAAACTGACTGCCTTAAGGAGCCAACTTTCGAAAACATTAACAAAATTCATAAATTTATCGCACACAACCAAATTTTATTATAAGTCGTTATAATTGTTATTAGAGCTGTTGTTAGAGCTGATAGCCATAGTAAGCTGCCTCGTGTCGCTTAGTTAGTTACAAAATTTATTCTATAAGTAACTTAATGTAATAATAATAATTATTTTTTTTTTTTGATAAGATAATGACCTTTTTTATTTGGTGCTTATAAATTTAATTCATTAAATAGTAAAAGCTTTCTCTGATTTTTTTGCATTGATCGTTTTGTAAATTTATGACAGTATTGATTCAATCGGTAGTTTGAAGATTTCAACAAATTCAAAGATCAAATCGTTTGAAACAAAAAGCAAATGCATCTAACATAAAGATTACATCAGTGGTGGGGATAATCCGTTGTTGAATTTTTGAATTTTTTTATCAGTTAATTGGTAATTAATAAATGAATTCAGTGGAAACGTTCCTAGTTATGAGATGAGTAGGGAAATAAGGTGTAAAAAACAAAGTCCTTTCTAGGCATAGTTGTATTGCTATTGTAATTGCAATTTTTCAAATCTTGTACAAGTTTTGAGGACCTCTTTTATGCACATTTACTTATATTAAAAAAATTTAAGGGGTTGTCCTTGTTTTGCTTCTAAAAATAGCGAGCGTTTCTTCTACACATACAAAGTTCCTTGATTTAAGAATTCCTTTATTTTCCTAAGTTTTGTTTTATTAAGCTTTTATCAAAAAAAAATAGTTATTTTTATTGGAAAAAACATTTTTTGACTCCTGATCTGTGCAATTTTGGCCTTTAATATAATTTCGAAAAACAAAAGATTTAAATTTGGTACATTAAAGAGTTTTATGATTTTTAATTTCAAAAAGTATAACTGAAAAAACTTGAAACCGAGCAGTTTCTTGCAATGAACTGAATTAGGATGAAGAAGACTACAGAGTCCATATTCGTTTCTTTCTTCACACTAAGTGTATTTTCTGAGCGAATCATATCCCAATTTTAGTTTGTACCACTGTGAAACCTAGTTAACAACACCTGCTGCACAATTTACAGGTGTTCACCAACAATTGTCTTCCCGAATTCTGAAAATTTGGTGGCCTACGATCATTTCCAATGTCGAATTGCTTACCAGATGCCATCAAGTTCCGATTTCCATTCAATGAAGGTGGAAATGGATTGGGCACACGTTGCGGTCCAATTTAAGTTTGCCGGTAGACATTGGAGTGTAGCTCTCAGGGTAGCAGAAAACGCGGCCGTCCTAAATCATTATAGAGTAATTATCGTTAGAACAGGAAAAACGTGAATCCGAGAAATGTTGAAGAGTATTGAAGATACTCGTTACTGATCGTGTACATTGGAAAAGTTTTGTGGAGGCCTTATGCTCCGTGAGGAGATAAACGAAAAGAGAAAGATTATATCCCAATGTTCGTTTGCCACAAAAAAAGAAACATCGATTTTATGGTTTTTGTCTCTTCCTTCAAACCCTATTCAATTAATAACACTTCTTCAGTCAAAATTAACCTGGCCAAAAAAAATTTTCATTCAAAATCGTTCAAAAAAACTAGATATAATTTTCAGACATTGTCAAATAACGATTCATTTTAAAAAAAATGTTTCCATTTCCCTTCAAATAAGCAGATATATCTTATACTTATTATTTTTCAATTTGCTTCATACTATTACATTTACATACAAGAAAATGGCCAAACCTGCTGTGTGACAATGTATTTTCAAAATGTGTTTCATTAAAAGAAAAATTAGCTACCTGGTAAAAAATTGATCAAGCATTAAAAAAGTTATAACTAAAATTTTGGTCCAAAAAATCGTATTTGGCTTACGATAGTCCAGTTTCTGCAATGGAAAATCATTCTTGCTTTTTTTTAATTTTTTCTTGTCTAAGACTTTTCCCTGGAGAGAGAACTTTAGCGAAATACTTATGTATAAAATGTAATTTCTCTAATGTTTATATATGTATGGTAATAGGCGAAACACATATTACAAAATTAAATTGGTCGTCCTGTTGTTTGGTCATGTTTGATAAAAAGTATAGATAAATTTGAAAATTTACAACTAATTTCTAAATTCAATTGAAATAAATTACATTTGTTACTTATAATTATTAAATAATTGAACTGCAGCCAAATTAGCAGCGATCGACATTCATGTAAAATTTTACAAGTTGAGAAAAACAAAGGAAAGGAAAGGAAAATTTGGCTGTAGTTCAATTATTTAATAATTATTAATATTAAAAGCCAATAAAACAAACCAAAAATTTGTTACTTACCAAATAAGTTATTCTTTCAGTCCAAGTACGTACTGCAATCATATGCAATGAGCGTGCACCCAAAATATACAACTGTGTCCCACGAGCCACAGCTGAATTGTAACACGCATGTGTGCCAGCCAAAGCCAATGCAGGAGACACATTTCCACCTGTGGCTAATCCCTTAAATTGCGCGGAGCCATAGACCAAACCAGCATTCGCAATATCGATGGACTCTAGTTCTTTACTGGAACGTACATCAATCAGATGCAAGATTTCGGTAGTTGTCAGGCATCCGACGCATTTGTGTCCCAACCAATGTACCGAAAGTAAACTATTCGGCAGCTGCACTTTTTTAAGGAAGAAAAGCGTAATGCGTCCATTGCTCATAAACAACTGGTGAAAATACAAAATATTGCCACGTCCAACGACTATAACTGGGTCAATGGAACGTGTTGTGTCTGCAGCTTGTACCACAACCATTTGCCAAGATAACACTGGTAAGCAGTCCGCAGGTCCAGGTAAAACATGAAATTTTATCACTTTTAGTCGTGGCCGTATTGTTACAATAAAATATTTAGATAGAGTTGCGAGCGCAACAATGCAATACTGATCCAACTCATGATTTTTCGTAGCACTATCCAATATTAATGGCTCGACAGCACAGACTTCACCTCGTGCACCACTAAACAGACAGCGAGAGGCACAACCGCGTATGCCTAGTTTACGTGTGAAACTTAAAGACCAAACAGAGCCACCTGAATCAGCACACAGTGCTAATGCTGGTCGAGAGGTCCACTTTACGTGCAGCACACCTGTATTTGGTGTGATGGCATCAAAGAGGTTTCTTAGCACATCGCCGGAGTTTGTGTCAATCATGGCAACAAGACCGCGCGCATATCCTGCCAGCAACCGCGTGCAATCTGAGTTATATGCTAGTGCTGTGACTGCACCTTGAACATGTTTATCCTGGTGTGCCCATCGTAAAGTTTGTGTGATATCAAAATTGAGTATATGTCCATGCGAAGTACCTACAGCGATATAAGCTGAAACTGTGCAAACTGTAGCTAGCCCGGCATTAACACGATCCTTTAAAAAAAAAACAGCATATATATATATGTATATAAAGCTATTTACAGTGACCCATAATTCATTTAACTATTTTGGCCTCCAAAACTAGCGTTTTTAAAATCAATTTTGAAACAAATTTTTCAGTTAAAGTTACAATATAATTGAAGACATTGTAACCTTTCGCGTAATTTATACTCACCGCTGCTGATGACAGCTGAGACGAAACACCTTGCATTACTGTGTAACGCATTATGGAACCTAGTCCGCCAGCGCCACCACCTCGCACGCTACCATCTTCAACCAGATATGGGGTAGGTGTAGGTGAACTTGAAGCTGGCACTGCAAACTCAGATGCCACATCTGAGTCCGCTTCAAATTCACTCAAAACACTTTCCAACGTCGGCAATATATTGGTGGGCGGAATCGCATATTCAATATCATCTAACTATGTCAAAATTAAAAAAGTTATTTTCTTCTAGTCAATGGTTTGTTACTTTTACCTCTTCCAAATCCAACTGCAATGATTCTGCTAATAAGCTGTCCGTCGAGCCTCGCTCTGATTCTAGAAGTGATTGCAATGAGGGTGCTTTTAACTCATTCATTTCTTATTTTACAAAATTACTATTAATAAATACGATCTTCAGATCTTTTCGTTAATTAGATATTTTCTTATCAATTACAGTTGCACACCCACCCACTCACCCATATATTAATGCTTCTCTTTTTTATTCATTTGTCACCTAACAGCTGTTTCGGCAAATGTCAATAAAGAAATATATATTATATGTCACTAAACCAAAGCCTTCAGAAAAACAAAGACAAACCATTTATCTTATGTGTCAAATCGCAACAAAAAATAGAATCTTTTGTATTTCTCTCCGATAAATTTTGGTAGTGTCATTTTTTTATTCACATATAGGAAAAATCTGAACGTAATTGCACGTCCCAACTGTGTTTAGCTCTTTAATGTTAATGTGGTTGGGCACGGTGGCGATGTGACAACACGTCGTTGTCATTGTGAGTTGAATAGGCATGTTGACAGAGAAAATGCAGCAATTGTTAAAACGAATCTGAGGAAAATTGAATCTTTAGTGACATTAATTTGCCGCAGTTTTAAGCGAAATTAAAAAACTTTGGAGTTTTCTCTCTTAACAAATGTCTGACAAAAAATTAATTTTAATTGGTTTATTTGGAGTGGTTGCGTTCCTGTATATAGCGTACGTGAATTCCGTAAAAAACATGACGAAGTGTATCTTCTGTGATATCGTGAGAGGCGATGTGCCTACCACGGAAGTCGAGTACGAAACTGACGAATATGTGATATTTAAGGACATAAAACCAGCATCAAAATATCATTATTTGGCAGTACCCAAGCGGCACATTGAAAGTGCTTTGGTTTTAACTAAGGAGGATAATCGATTGCGTAAGAAACTCATTTGCATTTTGGGAACAGCTGAATAAGACGAAAAAATATAGAAAATATTTTAGAAGTTGATGAGGTTGAATAAATCGAATAAGTTGGAAAGTCTGAAAAAAGCTTGGAAAATATTGAAAAAATCAAATAGTAAATGTTAAAAAAAAAAATCAAATAGTTTTAATAATGTTGAAAAAGGCTGAAAGAGTCGCAAAAAAATGGAAAATGTTAAAAAAAGTAAATACAGTAAAACCTGGCTAAGCGTTTTATCGGTCTGAGTATGGTTATTTGGGAATTTGTGTCAATAGGAAACCTCTTTAATTGAGACAAAAATTTTGGTCCCTTGGATATTCCAGTTGCCTAGGTTTCACTGTAAAAAAAAATTAAATAAAGTTTCTCGGATCTAGTTTCGGAGACATAGCCATCGGAAGTTCCGGATATAGCTTTTCTAAAAATGATTGTAAGTTGGGAATGGATATCAGAAATATGGGTGATATGGAATTATGACGATTTTTCTGAAATTTTGACCAACTTTTTTCAAAAAACCGTTATTAATTAAAAAAAATGTTTAATAACCTATACTTTTTTAGCATTTTAAAAAAGCATAATTCTTTTTCTTTAAAATTATGTACCATTTGCATAGTTTTTTTTTCATTTCACTTATTTTTTATCGAAAAAAGTAAAATCACTTTGGTGATTTTGGTATTAAAATAAATGGTAATTATTTACTTTAACTCACTCCCAATTTTCTGGAATTTGTAGTATGTTGTACAGTTCAGTATGCTAATCAAGAATATATTCATCTGTTGGGCGTGGAAACGCCTCCTTCATATTTCTTTTTACCTTGAAAATCTCTTACATCCTATAATATATCCAACTCCGGCTTCGATCGATCGATCAGGCGGGTGTCATAAAACTTTTATTTAAGGTGCATATTTAGGGTGACCCCCATACAAAAATATTTTTAAAATATAATTTTCGCGAGGACCGGTTAATCGATTCACACGTCGACAATTGAGACCATCTAAAATTAGCCTCGCGAAGACACTGCAAATTTATGTACATTTTAACTGTGTTTTATGGACTGATCAATAGTTCCACTGCTCATAATTGAGCCTTCTCTTGCCAGTTTGTCAGCATGATCATTGCCGACAAAAGGGGGCAAATATTTGAAAATTTAGAACTAACTATATACCATTTTAAAAAGAATAAATTAAGATTTCTTAAAATGCTAAAAAAGTTATAGGTCATTAACACATTATTTGAAAAAAAAAAGTTTTTTTTTTTAAATTGGTCAAAATTTCACAAAAAATCGTCATATCTCCAAAATTATAGGCTGAAATTCAAAGTTTTACGCACCATTTAGGCCATTAAATTATCTTTCTTATGATATCCATACAGGGGTTCCCACTTATGATCGTTTTTACAAAAGCTACATATATCCGGAACTTCCGATGTCTATATCTCCAAAACTAGATCCGAGCGACACTTTTTTTTCATATTTCTTATTTATTTTTAACCCTCTTTTATCCCTAAAAAAATAAAATTGAGAATGTCAGATAAAGTAAACTTAAGCCGCATTTTGGTATTAAAGAAAACCAAAACTTGTTGTATACTTTTTATTAGAAATTTCAGTCTTTGAAAAATCTGTAAGTCACAATTCATTAAATGAAACGTTAAAAATTACGACATAACAGTTTCGAACAAGATCGGTCCAAAAACTATCTAACCGCAGGAGCGATTCAATTAACATCATGGCGAAAATATAGCCGAAATCGCCAAATATTCATCCCCTTCAACTGAAACAATAGAGAAAATCATTGTGAATGTTTTTTTTAAATGTTGAATTAGTGTATGAAAATGTATTTAATGAATTTCTAAGCTTCGCGTTAGTGACAAATGTCTGACAAAAAATTTATTTTTATCGGGTTGTTTGGAGTGCTTGCGTTCTTGCCTTACTTGCGCTCCGAAAAGTACGTAACAAAATGCATTTTCTGTGACATAGTGCAAGGAGAAAATCCGACCACAAAAACCGAGTGTGAAACTGATGAATATGTGATATTTAAAGACATAAGGCCAGCTTCAAAATACCATTATTTGGCCGTACCGAAGCGGCACATAGAAAGTGTTCTTAATTTAACTAAGGAGGACAATAAATTGGGTAAGAGAGACTTGTTTGCATTTTGCACCATTTTTCATTGGTCTCAAAGAAAACAAACTGGGCAGCGTTGCAAAAAAATTTGGATTCCTTTTTTAAATTATTCCTTTCTGGCAGCAATATGATGATCTTAGCGTCAGCTGCTGCTGGTTGGGCTGGTTTTGTGAGGCCAACCAAAAAAAAAATGTCGGTCAATTACTCGGAATGCAAGGCACAAATAGAAAAAATATATTAAGAGGAGATTAATGTACATTGATTTCATGCCCGAAAAATTTCTATGCCTCAACATTTGACCCACTTTTCACCGTTTTAAAATTTCCAATAAATTTTGAATAGATAATGGTGGTTCATCCAGCTTTTTAGTTTTTCATACGATTTATATGGGAAGAAATGGTTTACTAGATAATTGTCTCTATACCTCTTGAAAAAATCTTACAGAAACGAGACCAACCCCATTAGAAAGACCATAAAATTTTCTATAAAAAGGTATTTTGTTATTTTTTCGTGGAGGTAATATTTCGTTAGATTATAAGCCTTCAAAATTTAAGGATATTTCGAAGAATGAGAAAGAAAATTTTTTTTTTTGATTTTTTGTTTTTATTTTTTTTTTTTTGTAAAAAATTTATGTTCTTCCCGATGGAGTTAGTCTCGTTCGTGTGAGACTTTTCTTACGAAATTTACTCCAAACTGTCTAATAAGGCATACCTTCCAATATAAATCGTATGGAAAATTAAAAAGCTCGATGAGCCACCAGTAAATATTGATATTATGAACTCTCCTTGCTAGTTATTTGTAGAAAATTTTATGCTCTTTCCGATGGGCTAGGTCTCGCTTCTGTAAGACAAATATCTAGTAAACGATTTCTTCTCATACAAATCGTAAATATTAATATAATGAGCTCAAATTGCACCAGAATTCTTCTTTCGTGTACCTGCTACTATTAAACCTGTTTGAAACAAAAATTAAAAAAAATTGAATCACCCTATATAGTATATAGTACAAATGATGAAAAGAACGACAAGGACACGCGATGTAATGCGTAAAGAATTCAAGGTGAATTTGATAACGTTTGGAAGAGAAAGAAAATATACACTATAAATACAGTTCGGGGTGGATTTAATGTTAATATGGTCTAATAGAGAAAAAATAAAGCCAAAAATTATTGGAATAAAATGTCAAAAACGAAAAAGTAGCCATATATTAGTCAAAAATGACTTCACATATGAGTCAAAAATGAAAGCAAATATGATTGAAAAATGGCTACAAAAACTAATCATATATCAGTCCAAAATTAAACCAAATATGAGTGAAAACTGTTTGAAAAAAAACGGTCACAAAAGGGTATCTAGGGTACCGTTTTCTACCGACAACAGAGTCATATTAGATCAAAAAATTAGCGCATATTTGATTATTTTCAATCATACTGCAGAGTTAAATATGACTCAATTTTGATTGAAATTTTCACAAAATGCTAGCTATGAAGGCGAACATGTCTGTCCCCAGCTAGTATTTTGTGAAAATTTCAAAATTTTGTCAAAAATTACTCGAATAGGTGATTTAAAAAAAATGATCATCTAACTGCTAGCTGGGTCTTAGCATAATAAATGTCTGTATATACTATATGTATGTATATATTTTTATATTTTTCAGTTACTAACATGGAAACTGGGCTTCGACAACTTTTTATTTCAAAAGGCATTGACTTAAATGGCGCTTTATTCGGATTTCACTTACCACCATTCATTAGCGTTAAGCACTTGCATATGCATGGTATTGCACCGAAATCTGAAATGTGTTTTATGTATCGAATGATGTTCAAAACAGGAACTTATTGGTTCAAAACTGTAAGTTTATGTTTATAGTTGGCTTATTTATTTATTTATTACTCATTCATATTTAATTCCTTTAAATTGTTATATATATAGTACATTCCCAATCAAAAAAAAAAAAAAAACAGAAATTTCCTAATAGTACGTAGCGTTGCATTTTTTTAGATAAATTTCCTCCCAATTAGTTTTTTTTTTGCAAATGATAGCTTAAGGATAATTGCTGGTTCATTAAACATAAAACAAAACTTTTCTTACCTTACTAATGAACACAATGTTTTTTGGAATTGCAAATTTTACATCATTTTTGCAAATCTTAATGAAAAATAAAAATTAACATAACATAACATAACGGTATGACATTTTACGCTGCATGCGATACTGTAATTCGCCACGACGTATCATTGTATGAATGACTTTTAGAACAGTACGCCTCTCATATTTTTGTCGCAGAAAATTCTGTATAATATTTTGCTCTAATACCACTACTCGACAAATTTTTGCAAAATATTATTGCGGCAAATAAAAACCACTATTCCTATAGGGAAATTTCCCCCTAAATCCGAAAATCATAGTGGTATTGCTGGATCAGGTCTGGTTTTTGAGATAAAGGGTAAAAACCAAAAACATACACTGTCCCGGGAGGTAACGCTATATAGGCTCGATTAAAAACGTTATTTTACATGATACTCATACCAAATTCATTTGTTTCCTTAAAGAAGAGATCACGAAAAAAATTTTGGAGTAATATATGTCACAACCGCACCACTAGTTTGGTCGCTATGGCTTAAAACAGGTCAACAAAAATGCAATTTTTTGTAATTTTTCAAAAAAATTTCATCTTTGGCATCTTATAACTCGAAAAATATCTTCAGAACTTAAAAAGTTAGCTATCCTATCTTGTAGTATGTTGAAATATAAAAATTTTAAGTATAATATGTTTATATTTTGGCTTCATTTCATAAAAGTTATTTTAAAAAAACTAAAACAATGTAAGAGTCAATTTCATACATTTTTGTTTAAACAGTTGGCATTTTATTAAAATTTATTTAAAATTTATTTGAAAAAAGAAATTATTATAAGCAAAAATGTATGAAATTGACTCTTACATTGTTTTAGTTTTTTTAATATAACTTATATGAAATGAAGCCAAAATATAAACATATCATATTTAAAATTTTTATATTTCAACATACTACAAGATAGGATAGCTAACTTTTTAAGTTCTGAAGATATTTTTCGAGTTATAAGATGCCAAAGTTGAAATTTTTTTGAAAAATTGCAAAAAATTGCATTTTTGTTGATCTGTTTTTGCCGTAGTGACCAAACTGGTGGTGCTGTTGTGACATATATTACTTCAAAATTTTTGTCGTGAATTCTTCTTTTAGGAAGCAAAAACATTTGTTATGAGTATCATGTAAAATAACGTTTTTAATCGTGCCTATATGACGTTACCTCCCGGGACAGTGCATGTTTTTGGTTTTTACCCTTTATCTCAAAAACCAGACCTGATCCAGCAAAACCACTATGATTTTCGGATTTAGGGGGAAATTTCCCTATAGGAATAGTGGTTTTTATTTGCCGCAATTTTTCTTGTCGAGTAGTGTACTTGTGATCCAATAGCAAAGGTGCGTATTAGTTGCTTTTCAAGGCGATTAAGTGTCTCCTGGCCCTCCTCTGTTGTAAAACCTTCAGCAACAGCCAAACTACCAGTCATGGCGGCGTCCAATGTTGAGATTTGAAATAGACGTAATGATTCATTAACATGTTCATCTGTAACAAATATGTTAGGACCAATGTTGTAAAGCAGAAAAAACCACATCGATTTCATGTCCGAAAATCCCAAGCCACAATATATGACACACTTTTCATCATTTTAAAGTTTCAATAAATACTGTAATTTTCAGCAAAAATAGTTATTTTGGGCGAAAAACGTGGTTTTCAGATTTGAACGAATAATGTTAATTTAAAACTTTCAATAAAAACCGTATTGTTTCGAAAATGCCGATGGTCATTAATTATATTAAAGCTATGTACGTGGGTCAAATATTGTCGTTTGGGGATTTTCCAGACATGAAATCGATGTGGCTTTTTTCAGCTCTACAACATTGATCCGAACATATTTTTCTACTTGTGGCTTACTTTCCGAGTTATTGCGCAAATTTTTTTTTGTCGGCCTCTCACCACCACGATTCTGGTGACTCACGCTTATTTCGTGTATCAGCTATACTTAAACTATCAGTTGCATAAAGAATTAAGTGGGAGGAAATTGCTTCGAAAAATGCAACGCTACCTCCCGGAGTAGTATGACATAATGTAAATTTTTTCTCTTTACAAAATTTATTGTTCTAAGAGAATGCCTTTTACACTTCAATTACATTAAAGTATTTAAAATAAATGAAGTTTGAAAATACTTAAAAGAGCTGTGGATTGAATTAGGTACAAATTACATACATATACATATGTATTACAGCTAACATCATATGTCATGAAAATCAAATTCTCTTTAATTTTTTTAGAGACGAACAGCCAGATTTTTTCGTCGAATGAATTTTGCAGTGAAGCAAAAATAGTCTTTTTTATGACAGTCTTTCATGTTTGATGTACATATATTGTTAATTAACCTCTACCTTTTTTTATTTCAGCCTGACCAAATTCATCGCTACATTCAAGAAAAATCAGCATAACAATAGACTAAAAAACTTAGAAAAATTGCCATTGCAAGATTACAAGTTAAATCAAGAAAGTGGCTATCAAAAACTATTTTTCCAATTAACGAAATTGATAAATAATACTTTAAGCTTTTAGACAGGCGTATATATACGTATTATATACGTATAATTTTTTATAAAAAAATAAAATTTTTAACCTAAATGTCAATTGTTAAATTATAATTTACCACATATACATATGTACATGCATAAGTATATATTTTTGGGTGAAATTGTGAGCGAGACAAAACTTTTTTGTCTCGAGCCAGGAAGCTTAAAATATATTTCTGCATAAGAGACGATAGTCAAATATTATTATACACTTTTTAGTGCAGTTTTAAGATACTTATAATAATAACGGTTATTTAAAAAATAATGGTGCAACTTCAAAATATGAGGAACTGATTTTAAAATTTTATGTACCAATCTTATAGACAATAAAATTACCTTTTATATGACATCAATATATTCAAAATCTATTCAGGAGTTCACAACTTATTTCTAGGAAAGCCATATCCGTAACTTTTTTTAATGACTATATCTTGGAAACTAAATTCTAACGAAATTTTCTTTTAATATGCAGTGCGACCTCGGTCAACGCAACCCTCGATAAATGCAACTCCTCAATTACCGCAACTCGTAAATTTCTTTCATTACAGACAAGTGCAACGTATGTCGTTTGAATATTCTCTGTAGCATTTCCGTCATTGAACCGAGTTCGTGAATACCCCAAGATGGAAAACTGTTTATATAATTGGTTTCTTCAGCAAATAAATGACGTTTCTTATACTTAAGGTTATTTCGTATTAAATATTTACACTCGGGTACATAAGATTTTTTGACTCCATAATTGAAACTTCCGCGGTTGTTGCAATAGGCTTGGTTTTTATTAGTTGCGTTGACCGAGGTCGCACTGTATTCTTTTTTTAAATTAAAAACCACGTAAAAAAATAGTTTTAAAAGATGGCGGCTTAGGCCGAATTTAACATTAAAATAGGGACAGTGAGGGTTAAAGATAAAAATTTGAAAAAATTCCTAAAAATCTTATTTCGAACAAATTAGCTTAGAGTGAAAATGTGCCAATTCCACTTATTTCGAAAGTTGAGATTTTGATGGAGTTAGAAAGGGAAAGTAAGTCGGCGTTTATACAGGCAAATTCGGTGAAACAAATTCTGGTCTATTCTCTTTTGTGAATTTGTTTTCCGTTTACACACGTAAATTCATTTCATTCATTCATTCATTCAAATTTAAATTTTCTATCTCGGCGTTTACACACACAAATTCTTGCCGAAAAGTTTCCTCGTTTGTGGGCAAGAGGGGAAAAACCATAGAGACGAGGTAAAAAATATGTCGTATGTTGCAAATGCCAAACAAAAACCACAAAAAAGAATAGGCAAGAATTTGTTTCACCGAATTTGCCTGTGTAAACGCCATGTAAGCATCCTGCTATACTAGAATTAATGTAGATCTGTATGGAAGCTATGTTATAAATTTTAAGTTACGATATTTCGGATACAATAAAAGTTAACGATATAATCTAAAAAAGGTTTTGAAGGGTACGAGTAATACTTTCAGATGCCGCAACCAGTTTTGGAAAAACAATTTTTATTCGCGATGTAAAATAAGCTCAAATATAGCCAAAAACCGTGTTTTTTGCACTTTTAGGTTAGAATATCTCGAAAATACATTTGTGGGCCTTCAATTTGACGGAAACTAAGTCACCTTTCTTTTTTGTGAACAAAAAAATCCCCTAAATACACTCAAAAAAAAGTTGTGCTCAAAAATTTGAAAAAATTAAAAAAGGTGAAATTTTCCGTTTTTTCAATAGTTTTTTAACTTATTTTGTTGAAAAAATAATTCTTTTCCCAATATAAAAAGTCGTTTCGATAGGAAATTTAATTCCCTACAATAAATCTTACAATGTTTTTCTATCAAAAATGTATAGTTTTTGAGTTATAATTAAAAATATAAAAAATGGACAAATTCGACCCGCTCTGAAAAATCCAAGCCAAAATTTAGTAGCACTTTTGGCTATATCACTGAAAATTCCAAGCCAAAATTTAGTAGCACTTTTGGCTATATAATTTTTAGGGTTCAATTGAACATATAAGACAATAAAATACCGTTAACGAATTAGTTTCTTTTACCCTTGTTTTTTCGACATAGTCAATAGCCCATTAAAAAAAAACAGTTCCGAATCAGTTGAAGAAGAACTTCGAGAGCTCATAATGATATAAAAGGTATTGTGTCATTTATTTATTCGGTTCATTCACCAGCTGACTTATAGATTTGCGTCTTAGCAAAATGACCATATAATTATAATAAAAAATATATATTGCATTGAAATATAAATCTAGCTTTTACGCAGAAATCATTAAAAAAATTTCAAATATACCAAAAAATATTGTATTGTGCTCTAGAAAAATACCATTTTTATTAAAGTAATTTACTTACTAACTTATGCGTTTTTTTCGTTGAAAATTAAGAAAAAATGTGATTCTTAAGTAGTCGGCACACATATTTTTTACATTGTTGAAATAGACTCTTAATTACCTAAAACCGAGCACATCACCCTATATTGAATTTAGAGAAGCATACAAAAATATAGTACCAGAAGTTGTGGCCGACGTTAGGAAAAGAGGGAGCCGACTACTTAAGAATCACGTTTTTTCTCATTTTTCAACGAAAAAAATGGTATTTTTCAAAACGACATAAATCAGGCATTCAGAAGCACACAATACCTTATAAATAACCTTAATAACAGATTTTTGGTAGCCATTTGAACTTAAAAAAAAAGTAAAATGGCCGACTACTAGTACCATCACCCTAGTATAAAAATGTAAATAGTGACTTTTTGCTCTACATAGAAATGAGTTCTTTATTTTGATATTTGCAGCTTTTCACCAACAACCCCCAAAGTTCGATATTTGCAATTGTCAAACTGTGTCGTACTATACTTCAAAACTAAAAGCATAATATTTTTATTATGATGTCGAAGCACCAACAAAACATTTCACTTTCGTACAAGCTGCGCACAGAATTAATTTTAATGTATTTTATTATTGTTAGTTTTAAATTAAGTGCAGCATTGGTTGAAGAGAAGGGTACAAGTGGCAAACCACTACCAAAAGCAGCTACGTTTCATTTTCCCGAATACGCTTACAAGGAAACAAGTAAAAATGTTAGTTTAGTCATTCGAAATCTGTAATTGATTTTTACCAGCATTGGATGAGGTTTACTTCTTTCTTGTCGTTGTAGGAAATAACTTACAGGGATTTTGAGGCAGCCTGTGAACAAACAATCAATTGTGAGGAACTTGAGGGAGTTGCAAAATTAGGCTGTGTTCGTCGATGTATATCACATTCGTGTTACCAAGATATTTATGCCTTTGATGAAGTAAGATTTTGTATAGTGTACCATTAATTCAATTTATAGTTTTTGTTACCTTTTAGCTGGAAGAAGGTGAAATTGATGTGCGACTAAACTCATTTAAGGGTTGTGTTATTCAACGTTCTGGCAACACAAACCGTTTGTAGCATAAAGAGGATTTAGTCAAGCGCCTACAAAAGATGAATCTGCTTCACGATTTGCAGCGACAGCTCAGCAATATGTTTAGATTTTTTTTCTAAATACGTATACTTATATAGTATAAGTATTTCTTCATTAAGGCAAAAAGTATCAACTACTCGTATGCATAGGAAAATACCGAATTTGTGTGTAGCGTTGAAGAGGGATGAAATAAAAGGTCTTGTAACACTTCTTTTACAGCTCAGTACAATTTAAAATTTTATGCTTGCCACTTTTATGATATTTAAAAAAAGTTGCTAATAATAAACTAAATTAAATTCATATTATTATATGGAAAATGCAATTTGAAAGTATGTATTAGGTTATTTTCCTTCTTAACCGGATGGATCTTAGTATTATATTAGTTCACAAGCCATATCAATGAACAATACTTTTTTCATTAAAATTTTACTTTAAAAACATTTATTTAATATACATAATACATTTTTAAACTTTGTGTTGTTTTATGGCGGCATTGTCAAAAAGAATACGTTACATATATGTATGTATGTATGCATGTAGGCATATGTATATTATATAATATTCAAGTCGTAATAGCGGACTAACAATTAAATAAAGTTAAGCTCAATTAACGTAAAATAATGTTTAGTAAAATTGTAATATAAAACAAAAATAAATTTCAAAAATACATAGGGTAATAGCTTCAGCTTACAGTTATTTGTGTGAAAAAGCTGTAACTATAAGGTAATAATCGATTCAAACAGAACTGATACTAAAGGTTAGATCATTAACTTCCGAAGTAAAAGTTAATTGGATGGATTGAGGACGTTTGTATTTTAAACATTCAATTTTGCAATTTTCCTAAGTTGACTCTGGTTTTTCATGTAACCACGGCCGGAATATTGGCAGTGTCGAAGGATAATGAGTATCCGGTTTTAAGACTGAGTCTGGCCAGGTATTGGAAATATCATTGCCATTATTGCGGAATGGATACGTTGCCAAGACAATCGGCAACTGTAACTTAATTTCCTTCTCCAATGATTTCGGTTCAATGACAAAGAAAACGTCATAAGAAATCTTCAAAAGATGACAGCCGCGTAAGTTCGTAGGTGGTAATGGTGGTACATATAAGCTGTCATTTTGCCATTCATCCTTGCCACCCGGACGTATTTTACCACGCACCAAAACAGCTAGAGCTCGTTTTTCTGTTTGAACCACTTTCCCGCGTGCCAAATATTCAATTGTCTGTAAGTAGGGGAATAAAACAAACAATTATAAAATTTTAAACTTCAAATATTGCTAACACGTTAAGCATTGAATTGGAATTAAAGTGTGTAGCAAAAAATTAATCTTACAATTAGATGCATACCTATGTATGTACCATGTATGTATGTAAAATAAAATAAAAATTTGAACCCGGGTAACTCCACTCAGTTAAGCCTCTTTTGTCGCTACTTATAATAAATTGATATCGCTATAAATACATAGATTGAAAATTGAAAACTCGTTGATTTAGCACAAAAAATGGATTTAGCACAAAAATATTATTATTAGCATTGCGTCCATTGTGTGTGGACTCTGTATTTTTATTCTGTCAATATTTCTTGAGTTATTTAATTGTGCCCCATTGTGCTACTCTTACATGGGATTTAAGAGGCCTAAGGCATAAAATTTTTACAAAAAATTGATTTTTTTCTCAATCTTCGAAATATCCCTAGACTCTGAAAGCTATTAAACTAACGAAATGTTGACTTCGCAAAAATAATAACTACTTTTTTATGGAAAATAAACGAAACTGTCTAGTAAAGCATTCCCTCACATGTAATTCCTATGGAAGACTAAAAAGTTCAATGAGCCACCTGTAAATATTAATATTATATTATGTATATTATTGCACCAGAATTTTTCTATCATGTACCTGCAACTATTAAACCTGTTTGAAATAAAAAAAAGTTTTGTTACACCCTAAACATATGTATATTTGTAAACATCGATTCGAAGGATCTGTTAATTCAGAAAAATGCAGTTATTTTGGTTGTGAAATAAGATTTTGATATGCCATTTATGGCAAAAAAACTGAAAACTGATGTTATACGAGTGCGGCAATAAAAAAAATGGGATGATTTTACAATTTTAAAACAGAAAATCGATATTTTTCTTCAAAATTTGACAACTTGAAGCAAGTGGCGCAGTATTCAATATTAATGAAACCCCTTTATAGAGCTTTGTCAAGACGAGTAACGGTATAGATATCCGCTGACACATCGTAAACAAAAAATTTTTTTTAACCACTATAACATACATAAGTCCATGTCTTAGAGATTAAGGTATATGTTAACCTACCTCTGTAAGTGATGCCTTGGTGCGTTTGATTGTAACATTGCTATAGTTTGAAATAAATGCCGTAACAATAATACTCTCGCCAGGAACATAGCCACCACGGTCCAGAGCTACTCGACATTTTACTTGACCTCCTCCCACACACGCCACACCAAGTTTATGTTCTACCTCACATGTGAAGGGTTGCTAAGTAAATAAAAAAATTAAAAATAAACAATTTTATATTAATAACTGTAAGAAAGGTTATTTACCGAAAGTATGGGTTTCTCCAAATTTAAGTCAATTGGATTCATCACGATAAAGACCTGATGATTTTTATGTATTAATCCATTTGGCTCACGTAACGCTGCCTTGCAAAAGTATTGTATCCAACCGTAACGGCCTAAAAAAGTTGATGGTAAGCCCACGGGTAAACCAAGTTTAAATGGAAAACTATGTATGCCTGGCGATAGAACAGAGGGTCCTTGATCAATATCACCTAAAAGGCGCATCCGGAAATCTATATAATTCTCCTTGTCATATGTACGCTCCTGACGTGCCGAACCTGCACGTACCACACCTTCGCCCACCACATGAAAATGTAGCCCCAAAGCAGGTGTATCATCCTGAAGTTCTAGTAGCACACGTCCTGACAAGAACTGCCCCGGAAAATAGAGGAGCGATGTGTTGTCGAATATGATGAGAAATTTAAGTAGCTTTCGTGGCATCTTTTGTTAAGTTAGAATGCGAGCAAATCATATACACATGATTAATTTCTTTTTTACCTATAGATACATACATATGTATGTCTAGAAAAGAGAAAGTATAATTTTTAGAAGAACACGTATAATGCTTTAACTATTTTGCATTACACGCATTCAACTTTTGGTGGTGCAGAGTTATTGATTCGAAAATGTTAATAAAATTGGTGTCAAAGCAATGTATCCTTAATTGATACAAATATTGTTAAAGCCTAAAGTCGATCTATGATCTCAAGGCAAAGGAACTTCACTTCTGTCTGATTCACTTTGTCAACACATATCGACTTTAGCTGATATTCATTGTCACAGATACATATCGCTCATATACTTCAAGACTGGCATAACTCAACAAACATAAAGTGGGAGAAAACCGCATTTAAAGTTTTCAATAAATTACTTTTTATATGAAAATTCAAGAAATTATGTTTACATAAACTCTTCTCACAAAGCAAGTTTATAAGATACTTTTCTGATTTTTTTACACAAAATAAAACATGAAATGGTGGATATTTCTGCATTATTAACTCAAAAATCACGTATACAACAACCCATGAAGGGCTTCAGCTTATCTTACTTCTCACGCCATTCTGTAGTTTCAATTTCGATTTTACATAATGACGGGAAACTACAATTTAATGCTTAAGCTAATATATAATAAACTTTTTATGGCAAATAATACTCTCAAAGAAGTTCCCGCAACTTGCGGGAGGAATCATAAAAAAATATTCTTCACTTGGTGGTAGTATGGTTTATATCTATAGGCGGACACGCCAACGACTAAGCTTCCTCAGATTTCGAAAGTGGTACCTAACACTTCCTTTATAAAAGGCCACGCAAAAGATAAGGCAAGTGACCATGACCAATAAATTTTTAGTCCTCTGGATATAAATCATTTTTTATATTCGTCGATATTTTAAAATATTATTTTTTAAAATTTTTTGGTATATATAGGTAACTAAAAATATTGATCTGGATTCAGCATTAAAAAATCTATGAGAAATTACAATTATATCCAGATATTCGAGGGGCTAAAGATTTACTGATCATGAATAAAATTGCATTTTTGAAACTAAGGGTTAAATATTTCGAAATCCACACTTCACAACTTATTTTTTTCTGCCATTTTTAAACTCAGTTAAAGTTACATGGCGATAGGTGGGTCTAATTACTAAATCGGAACTTTTTTTTTGAAGAGCTTTTAGAAATTGTCATCTGGCCTATACAAAGTTTTTATAGTTTGTAGTTTTGAATTAATCTATTGTTATTTTCCATAAAGTCTTTTAAATTTAATTTTTAACCCTATAGGATTATAGGAACTATAGTTCGGTCAAAATTTTTGTAACTCATTTCGACCGCACGGGTGTCTATTTTTGAATATAGATAAATTTTGGATACAGAGGACATTTTTTAGGAAAATTGGCGATACTCCAAAAGTTCTGAATTAAAGAGACTTTTGAAAAAAATTGAACCAATTCCAAAGAAATATCTGGCAACAGCTGATTAGTTTGACGGATTGAATTCAATTGATAATAGTAAATATGAGTCGTTCTACTTAAGCGTGCAAAGTGTCTAAATGTTGAAAATAGTGCTGATAATGATAACACTGATACGTGTTAGCGTGGCTAATGCGGGAAAAGAAGCCCGTCGTCCCGAGCGGTTGGGCTTGGGAGGCGCCAAAAGGGTCCTCAAGAGTCATTGAAATGTGTAAGTACAGTAAAACCTCTGTAAGTCGAACTTAAAGGGAGACGCCAAAAAATTCGAGTTACAAAGTTTTCGACTAATGGAGGACTTCGCCTAACTTTGCTAAAGTTCAAATGAAATCACGTGTTCATAAATTCCTCTATCATTTCATAGAATTGGTTTATTGTACATATAAGTAGGCTTTTACATTGATTTCTAAGAAACAATGACGTATGTACATTGTCGGCATATTCTTAAAGTCGGTATCTTATTTTTCTTCGAGGTATAGAGGTAATTCGTTTCAAATGATCGAGTTGTAAAGGTTGTAAAATCAAATAATGATATATTCGAGATGCAAAGGTCAAAATTATTTTTTCGAGTTATAGAGGGAAAATATATACTGAATTTACTTGTAGGTACTCACTAATTATTTCGACTTATAGAGGGGTCAGATTTCGAGCAATGGAGGTTTTGGGGCTTGAAGGGAAGGGAACACAACATTTTTTCGAGTTTGGAAGGTTTTCGACTTATCGAGGTTCGACTTAAAGAGGTTCCACTGTAATATTAAATATTCATTGTTTCCTGAAAATTCAAAATTGTTTTTGCAAGGCATGAGCACCAGAGTGTTCACCCCACATCTATGCACTAGTAATAGCTGCGATGCATATTTTACGGTAGCCAATAATCCAACTAGTCGAACATTAGAGCATTATCAGTCGCCGCACGGACCTAAATGGACTCAGGATCGGCCACGACCGCCGTCAAACGCAGAACATTAAGCCCTCAGACCCTGCAGCATTACCATGTGCGTACTGCCATGGAGAGTCTTAAATATTCGTTTTGTACCATTTTCAGCACCCGAGTCGCAAATTGAGCGCCGTGACGAAACTGGTAGAATGATGATCAAAGGTAAGTGTCATATTTGTCTGAGTGCGGAGAGGAAACATCATATTATAAAATGCATTGATTTTAAATTGAGTAAAATTTTGAATTAATAAACGTAAAAATCTTTCAAATAAATATAATTTTCATATACATATGCTTCATATATTATTGTATAGTCACCCAGGTGACTGCTTCGGCCGAAATGACGATAAAAAATTTCAACAGGAAGCAATTTAAAGCAGACAAAATGCCACAATTTTTATTTTGTGTTTTTTACACTTAAAATTCATTAGTGAAAGATGTCAAGGAGAATAGGTTAAGAGAATTGATAAGAAAAAAATGTTTTTGTTAGAAAAAGTTGAAATAGTCACCCGAGTGATTTGTCGGCCGAATGAGGGCTAATGATGTGTCAATATCGATACAAATATCTTTGACTACTAATAGTCATAAAAGTTGAGTAAGGATGTGTTCCCTCAATCTAATCTTCATATTTGGTGATTGCAAGTGGTTAAAAAAATTAATTGATTTCAATACTGACATATCATTGAGAATTATAATAGCCGAATGTGCCATCTTTTGTATTCAAAATCATTGGGAGTGTCCGAAATTCTCAATTGAAATGAAAAATTTACAGTAGAACAACTAACCGCTGTTTGAAAATGTTACGAGGCACCAAATAAGTCGTCGAGTATTAAGTGGGCAGTTTATCAAGGTCAAATATATATGTACATACATATGTCATCACCACAACAGCGCATGCAGGTAAAAATGGTTGGCGATGCTCTCTGTGTTGTTTAAGCTAATTTTAAGCAGGTTTACTCGCACACAATCAAATCTACACACATAATCTATTAAATGGGCGCATATTGGACTGAAATCGGAAATTATCTTCACACGAACATTTTTGTGGAATGAGTACGAAAAATTATTACTAACCAGAGAGAAATTGCATGAACTAATTTTGGTAGTGTATGAAATGAAAATGATAACAGTTCAATGCCATTTGGAAAATTCACTTTTAACAACTTTAGTTGCTTCGTTATAACCATGACGAATAGGTAGTAACAAAAACGATAAACGCTTGTTTTCACTTTTATTTCAAGTTAACTCAATTATCTTAAGACAGTTTACCGCCATCTCTTGACGCAAAGTTGATTTGTTTATGTTACCTTTACCACAAAAAAAAAAGTATCCAGAATTGTGTATGTGTATTCACATGCATACGTACACACACGTATGTATATCGATGTGGAAATGTTTATAGCTATTGTATTTTAATCAAAATTTAACAAAGCTCGATTTAAAAAATTGTTCGCTATTGAGATATATTTGTATAGGCTATTCTAAATCTTTGAACTCAATTTTGTATATATTGTAGAATAATGTACATATGTATGCAAGTTGTTAAAGTTTTATCGAAATTCATCTTATTGAGTAGGAAAGGAAAACTTGTACATCATGTTTCTATTTTAACATTTTAGTTTTTTTAATCCTCTTTATAATTCGAATTTCTAGACATATTTAAATACACTCGTGCAATACCATGACGAAAAGCTTTACGTATAACATCCAAGTCTTTGTGACTTCACAGCTGTTTTATTTTGCCCTTAACCAACGTTCACGTATGTAATTCACATTTACAAACGTAATTTCACATAGCAATAGATACACTATACTTCTGAGCAACACATCGGTGGTACACCCGCTGTGCTCAGTATTTTTGCTTAGCATGTCATCTACAGCGGCATAACCGTGGGTGTATTTCATGCTACCTTAATATCTATAGACATGTATTTCTTTCCTATCCATACAAGCCTGGCTTAAGTTTAAATTTCCACTGCTTTTTATTTTATTTTTGCTTATTTAAATTAGCCAACACGTTGAAGCCCGTTTTGTTAAATCGTATAACATCTCTTGCCGCCGATCGCAGCACAACTGATCACACGTTGCTCAGTCTTTTGATAGTTGATTGTAAAAACAATACTTTTCTCTCAGCCTAACTTATGTCCATTCGTTTAGCGGGTAGGAACGAGTAAATTTAATTCGTTTGTGCCTTTGGCCTATAGCAAGTCCTCTCATCGAAGCCACTATTTGAGGTCTCACCTGCAGTAAAATTAAGCTCTCATGCGAGCTCTTACGGGTTTGCTTTTAATTACATGTGTAATAAGTACGTACTAGGGAGATCAATCCCGGAACCTTTTCCAACCACCAGATGTTTGGAATGCATACTCTGAATTTTTGAAAAAATATTTAATTATGTCTAGGTATGTATTTATTTACTATAAAATAATAGTACAAAAAGACTTAGTTTTTAATATTACATCAATGCATTAACAATTCTAGAGAGCAAAATAAAAATACATAACAAGCATGAATCGGTTTCTTGGCCACGTCATCAGTTTTTATGAGTAAGAGAAAATATCTACACCTTCTATGCTGGATTCGCCTATCATGCAACTACTACTACTGTCTATGCCAATAAGTCAGGATCGGGCACCTTTCGCGATATTCTTCCAAAATTATGTTTTTCCACTAATCTCTGCCTAATAATACTGGAGGGCACTTGCAGCCTCAGCTCAGTTGTTGTTGCAGCAGAGCCCTTAAATCGGTCACGGACTAACCTGAATTTGATAAGATTGTCATATTTTTCGTAGTTTTTCGTATTTTGACTTTTTTAAATTGTATTTTTATTAGTTTTAGAGCATTGTATACAACGTTTTGAGAACGACCAATCGATCGAGATACTTTTCGTTGGCTTTTTTTTTGATTATGTAATTAGTTAATGATAGCGCAAGCTTCTTTTGTAAAATGCTTGGTTCGGCCCATATTTGAACGTCCTAATATGATTTTTTTCTTAATAAACAATTATATAACTGAATTTAATAAAAACAATACTCACAATGTCTACTTTAATCACAAAAAAATAATTTAATTGTATTAAAGAGGTGACCCTATTGCCTTGTCCACGTACTACTGACCCTATTGCTTTGTCCACGTACTACTGCTGCTTTTCGTAATGTTGAGGGTAAACATAATTTACCGTTAGTTTTCAAAGTTTCCTTCCAATCATTTTTGGAGCTAGTAATACACATAAATAATTCCCCCAAAGTTTTCGTTTGGTATAGTACAAGAGTTGACAAAAAATTTAATGTATATTTCTAAGTTATTGCTGACCCTATTGTTTTGTCCACAGTTAAGCCTATTGTACATATTGTACAACGGGATCGGTGGTAAAATAATATGGGCCGATTTTGCAACTTGAAAGCAGAAAGTCGGTTTGTTTTTTTTCCGGTCAATTTTAAATTTTTTTATAAGAAAAAAAGAAGAAGAAAAACTAATCACTGATTCAAGTTCCTCGATCGATAATAGCTGTTTAGAACAAAAAAAAAAATTTGAATCAGCTTAGCATGTATACATATATGTCAACGCCGAATCGAAAAATTTCAGGTCTATTAATTTAGAAAAATGCAGATATCTTGGTTTTGAAAGAAGATATTGATGTGCGGTATACGGTTTTCTCTTAAGCAAATAAAGGTGCATTAAAAATAATGTACCACTAGATCGGCGGTAAAATATTATATCAAGATTTTGCAACTTAAAAGCACAAAATCAGCATTTTATAAATTTTGTTTGGCCGGGGAATTTCCAATTTTTTTATAAGAAAAAAAAAAGAAGAAGAAAAACTGATCATGGATTCGAATTCCTCGATCGATAATAGTTCGAAAAGCATACCCACTTTGTGGCAAAATTTGATAACCTCTTTAACTTGCACCATTTTTTAAATCAATATTTTCGAAAACTTAAGACAGGCGGCGGCAATCCAGTTTTCAAAATTGATGAATATCCTTGTGGGTTGATTTGTCTAGTCATATAGGGCTATTGTAATCCACTGACACATCGTGAAAAAATCAAAAAGTTTTTTTTTTGAACCGCTCTATTGTACATACATATTGTTATTTTGACATTAATAAAAATTATCACTTTTATGATGATAAGAAAAAAATAATATTTTACGACATACTTTTATTATAGTTCGTTAAGTTGGCATCAATAATTTCAGTGTTAAATTTTTGTATTAATTAATCTGTTTTTTAATTCCAAAAACTAGGCTAATTCCAAACGTTTCATTTCTTTAAATAATTCCTTTCCCATTTGTGCTGGACTCCTTGTTACAATAACACCGGCAGTTTCTAGAGCTTTAATCTTATCGCCAGCGCCACCTTTTCCTCCGGAGATAATAGCACCGGCGTGTCCCATTCTTCTGCCGGGTGGTGCAGTAAGACCAGCAATAAACGATACAACTGGCTTGGCTTTAATGCCCTGCATAAAATAAATTAATATTAGAAGAAATATTGTATTTATATGTATTTATTTAAATAATCCAATCAAATTGTACCCAAGCCTTGCGTTAAATACTCAGTCGAAAAAAGTAGTATGGATAGGATGAATGTAGATGCTTTACTATGGTTGATTCTGAAGTGAACGATTCAAATAAAATTTAGTTGTCTTGTATTTTGTTCTGTCGACCAACCGCAAAGAAACTTTTGGATATTAAAAATATCTTATTTTCATATATGGGCATTTCTACAGAATGGTCCACCGGGACTGAAAACTCAAATGTTAATAGACAGCTGATTTTTTCTAATATTATAATTAATTTTTATAATATAATGTCTTTACAGCTTATCTCAGTTGTTATTATGAGAAAATTGGTCTGAAAACTGTCTCTTATACTAAGAGGCATAGCTTAGGCTATAAAACTTTTATTTAAGGTGCATATTTAGGGTGGCTCTCATACAAAAATATTTTTAAAATATCATTTTCACAAAGACCGGTTAATCAATTCACACCGAATTTACACCACGTATCTTTTATATCAAGGGGCATAGCTTAGGCTGCAAAACTTTTATTTAGACTGCATACTTAAGTTGGCCCTCACACAAAATTATTTTTTAAATAGAATTTTCTCGAAGACCGCTTAATCGATTCTCATGAAATTTACACCACGTGATCCTTATATTAAGAGGCCTTGCGTTTTAATATAATTTTCCTTATTTCATAATTTTTTTATCTTGCGTAAAGTTTTTAAAATAGCTCTGCTCCCTATTCTAGTCACCTAACGTTAACATATATACGACGTTTTTGGTAGTTAATGTAATCTTGAGTTGAAAATACTTGAACAAATCCGTATTAGAAACGTTATGGAAAAATATGTCGCGTGCTAAATTATACTTTAGCTTAAAAAAAAATTATTAATGCATATATTTCAACCCGTTCAATAGAACGCCAAGTGCTACTAAAATGCTATCGAAAAATAAAAACAAAAAAATTTTTTTTTTTCAGTTTACTTTATTTTTTTGCACTTCAAAGGCGTACGAATGTCGCGTTCTTGATCGTGGAAATGCCCATAATGAAAATGCAAAAATACTATGCAAACAAAGCCAGTATTTAATTAATTACTTAAGTTTTGTATTTAAACGTATAATTATTAAATTATATGTTTTTGAAGACACATGTAAGTTTGACAAATGATGCAAGTCAAAACTTTAATGTTCTTTATTTAAGCTTTTTAAAGATACCCCTGAAGAAGCATGCAACCCCATTGGGAAAAGGTGGTGAAAATTAAATAAAAACTGTTTTTGTTTTGAATCATACGAAATTGCCAAAAAGAAAACATTAAATAAATATATACATGTAAAACAAAATCTGGTCACAAAATATTAAACCAATTATTAGAATACGGCATGAAATCTGATTAAATAGTCGTGGTGTTTCTTTAATTTTGTGCGGGATGCTCAAGATTAAATCAGATTTCCCTGCTTATATTATATTATTCGTATAGTCGGCAGACATAGCGCCAGTCATGGCTGGTCATATAAACAAATATTTTTCTTGACTGGCGATTTGGCGAAGAAATTGTGGTTGTATCTTTAAGAATGCTCTTCAGAGTCGATATATGGAGATTGGAACTTTCTTCTTTCCATATCTTTTCAGTGGCAGCAAAAATACGTATGACAGGAGAAGATGTTCCAGGCAAACATAAAAGTACTCGATGATTTGAGAAAATTCCATATATGGCACATTCTTTGTTTGAACACAAAAAGCAGTACAAATTTTCTAGCAGTACAGACAGCAGCAAAGTAGTACTGTACTGCTAAATGCAGGAGTTGGACTCTGTTCTGCTTTTTCTTTTTGTTTTAAAATTTGGGAATAATCTAAATAGTTTATATATATATCTATCGTCTCGTCACGTCTGTTTTGGTTAAGGCTATATACTACATACGTCATTGTATGAATACCATTATTATTTTCTCACACCTTGCCCATGAAAGAGATGGGGTATATTGTTTCTATCTGTCCGGTTGATAAGTATTATCAGTTTAACGACAGTTCCAAGATTGACAGAACGGTTAGCCGCGCTAAGTTTGTTTTTTATGAATGGGAATACACATTCTTAAAAAATAAGCTAAATGTTTTCGCTGGAGTTGTGAAGAGTTACATTGCAGAAAAAATTTGGAAAACTTAGATTTAGAACAAAGGTTACGTAAGGTTTTGTATAATTTGCTTGGACCAAAATTAAAAAAAAGTGTTTCCTTACCGTATTATGTTGAGTCAAATACTCTGCCGCTTGTTCCTCGGCAACGCCACCAATTTCACCGATTAAAACAATGCCTTTTGTATCTGGATCTTTTAAAAAGATTTCCAAGCAGTCAATAAAATCGGTGCCGTTAAATGGATCGCCACCAATACCAACGCACAAAGTTTGACCCAAACCCACTTCAGTTGTCTGGTTGACAGCTTCATAAGTCAATGTGCCAGATCTCGAGACAACGCCAACTTTACCACGTTTGTGAATGTGTCCAGGCATGATACCAATTTTACACTGAAAATATAAAAAAAGTCAATTTATTTCATACATATATGTACGTTTAGTGATAGAAAATTAGAAAATATGTACAAGGGAATCAGCTAATGACTCAAATCTCGCAAGAAGTTGAAAAGCGTATGGGAGATAAAACTCAAGAATACATATACATATGCATATACATATACATATACATATAAATCCGCAGTATTGTGTGATCGACATAGCTAAAGTTTTCCAGATCAATTTATAACACTCAAATTTTGCTTAGTTAAATTCTTAACAAATTTGTCCTTGGTAATTTTCTTGTAAATTTTTCTTCCTATGCTTTTCTTCACTATGCTTCTCACAGCTCAGAAATTACTTGATTTTCTCATTTTAAAGGACTCTTTGAGCTAGAAATGACTTGGTCAATTTTAGTTTTTCTGATATGTGTCTGTTTAACATGGCCTACATCGTCAAAGCATTGGCTTTGTTTAGCCTATAAAATGAGCTCTTGAAAAATGTTCTACACTATAATCTCATTAGTTACAACTATTTAAAATAAACAATTTTTAGCTTTTGCCGGTTGTGAAATTTCGACTTTTTTACAAACTTACGGCACAAGGGGCACAAGCCGAAAATTTCTAAATAACATAATTTTCTTAATTTGTATTTATTTTCGGAAGCAGGTTACATTGATCTTTGTGATGTTTGCTTAATTAAAGCATTGATTACAGGATTGGCTATATGACTGCAAGTTCAATGAAATAATGTTTAATTATGTACACAGGCACACAAAAAAAAAAGTGGTGACCCGGAGGGTAGACCCCACTTTCCTACATTTTCGAGGTCGCTGAAACCGAATATGACAATAAAAATTGATTTCCATTGCCAGTTTTCCCGCTACTACCCCCTTACCACCCCCTGTGGGTCGAAAATTGGCATACAAAGTTAAAATGGATGTGCATTCCTACGTTTCTTGGCATGTTTAAGCCGAAAATGATAATAAAATATAAGTACGACTTCCATCACCCCCTAACGAGCCTTTACTGCCCCTAGCAAGGTATTGAAACTCTAAAACTCTCTCTGAAAATGACAGCGAAATTTAAATTTTAACTTTCCTTTACCACCTAGCAGCACCCACTTTTTTTGCGCATAAAAATTAAAGTTTCAACCCCTTTCTAGGGTTAGTAAAGGTGATGGAAGGGTCGAATTTATTTTTTACTATCATTTTCGGTTTCAGCGGATTTGTATGCTAATTTGAATTTCGACCCACAGGTGGGGGTGGCAGTGGGAAAACTGGCAATTGAAATCAATTTTTGTTATATTCGGTTTCAGCGACCTCGAAAATGTAGGAAAAGTGGGGTCTACTCTTTATGTCACGATTTTTTTTTTTGTGCCTGTTATTATATAACTTTTAGTTTTTTGTTGTTTTGGCAGTCTTAACAATAATAATAATTAAATGATAATTGAACTTACCTAGCCAGTTAGCAGCGATCAACGTTCATGAAAAATCTTAAAAGTTGATACAATGCTTCTTATTTAACAAACTTTGATAACAAAGGAAAAAACAACAACTCTGAATGCAATGGAGTGATCTTTGAATTCCGCTGTCATTTGACGTTCAGGATTAAATCCCAAAATTTGTTACATTAGCTTGAAATTAAAAACTATCTTTTTGTTATGTCTGCGTTAATAGAGCAGACGTAATTTGAGTTACTGATGAGATTTTAAGAATCGAAACATATGTATGTCTACATTCCAAAGTTGTTGTTCATTTCCTTTGTTATCAAAGTTTGTTAAATAAAAAGCATTGTATCAACTTGTAAAATTTTACATGAACGTTGATCGCTGCTATCTGGATGTAAGTTCAATTATCATTTAATATAATAACTAATTATTTAAATCGCTAAAAACAGTTTCTCAGTTTGTAAATTTCAAAAAAATTATTTTTTTTTAAATCTAATAATTTTTTAGTGTTCCAAAGTAACAATACAGCCGTGGTCAAAAGTATTAGGCACTTTGCTTATTTTCATATATGTACTAGCATTTAGGCCTATATCCTATAGAGAATGTGTGGAAAAAATTAGAGCAATGCAGACGGTTTTGTAGAATAAAAAATAGTTTATATAAGAATTATAGATATTTTTTTTAAATTCTCGTGATTGGGTGCCTAATAATTTTGGCCACGGCTGTATTGTAGAATTTATTTTCAAAAACAAAAAATTTTATAAGCATTACCCTTTCTGGAGCAATAATACCAGGGCAATTAGGTCCCACCAAACGTGACTTGTCCTGCGTCAACAGTGCATGTTTAACTCGAACCATATCGTGCTGTGGAATACCCTCGGTTATGCAAACGATAAGTGGAATCTCTGCTTCTAGAGCTTCCAAAATAGCAGCAGCAGCACCTGGTGGTGGTACATAAATTACAGTGGCATGTGGATTGACCTCCTTTTTAGCTTCAGCAACCTTTAAAAATACCAAGTAGACTAAACAAAATTGTTATATAAGGTATACTGAAAGAAAACTTACGCTAACAAAAACTGGCAAATTCAAGTGCTTAGTACCGCCTTTCTTTGGTGAAACGCCACCAACTAATTTGGTGCCATATTCCAATGCTTGTTGACTATGGAAGGTACCCTGTTTTCCGGTAAATCCCTGACAAATAACTTTTGAGTCAGCCGTGAGCATTAAATTTGGCCGTGTTTTATTGTATTGAGAACTAAAACGAATTCCAGCAATGAAACCATCTATAAAAATCAAATAGGTAAAAAAATTGTAAATACACATTTACGAAAGGTCATACCTAAGAACTATTAATTTTGGCATATACCATACACAGGAAACTTTTATTTATGAAGCAAACATGTAGAGTTATGATTAAAAAAATAAGCTTAGTTGAATTACTTAATACTTTACGTTTAGGAAGCAAAGACTTTATCAATTACTAGCTGACCCGGCAGACGTTTTTCTGCCCACCCTTATTATATGCATCCCAAAATTTAATGTGTGTTACAATTTTCCTTAAATATATCGACATCTACCGGATCCAAAAAATACTTATGCATTCTCGAGCACCCCACCAACTCATAAACTCTTATGGTTACGGAGATACACTAATTTTCTAAGATATCTCGACCCCAACCTTATGGTTGCGGATAGTTTTTTTGCTATAAATCTTGCCTGAACAATTACGAACACACACGAAATGCATGCATTTTCAGTCCCGGTGCAAGTTGAAATCCTAGTTCTAGTCCCGGTCCCAAAAAAATTTTGAAAAAAAACATATCCTTAAAAGTAATGGACAACATATCTTTAAATTAAAAAAAAAATAAGATAAATCGAATAAACAGTACAAATTAATTCAATCGCAAATTATGCTGTGCTTTCTCCAAACAAAATTCCCATACAAACCCTATATTGGTTTTTTGAAATTTTCCGATTTTTTTTTAAATTTTGCGTTTCTAAAAAAAAAATTTTGGATCATCGCCTCTAAAGTAAAATTGTTCCAAATATTACTTTATTCAAACCATAATAGTTCCATTTCGTATTGAGGGATACAAAAAAAAATTGCGACATTCGAAAAGAGAACTGAAGGATAAAAAGAATTAATTTCCTTACCAGACACTGCTTATACATTTTCTCACTTAAAACACGGTTTATCAAACATTATGAAACATGTCCAAGATTTTTGAGTCAAGTCTGACAATTTTGATACATTATTCGATAGTTATTGCATAGTTATATTCTTGTAGCCTTAAATTTCCTAGGCGTTTTTTACACATTTTTATTTTACGTTTGAAATACCTTGAACGCACACATTGCTCTAGTGCACTGTCAATGCCATTGTCGCAAAACACATTACTTTCAATTAAATTTTAGAATCACTTAATAAAATCCTACACTTCTAACCACAACTCTTTCCAAGTCAACCATTATTTTATATAGTGAGGACGATGACCGTCATCCCTTAATAAAAAAAAAGTATAGTATTTGCAAGTTATATAATTTTCCGTAACAAATTTTACTAATCGCTCATTCCAATACTTTCAGAGAAAACTTACCACGAACTTTTAATAGTACCCTCGCGGAAGCAGCCATATTTATAAAAACTTATTCAAATTCCTTTCGTAAAAAATAAATTTATGACACAAAATCCTCTGAAATATAAAATATATAATTATGACAGTTGTTTTTATCACACTTGTTAAATTTTTTACTAACCTATGTACCAGCCAATGAACCAACACTTTGTGGCTTGACAGACATAAGACTGTGTTCGTATTCGTGTAGAAGTCAACGTTTACACAAAGAAACTCGGCGTTTACACAGGCAAATTCGGTGAAACAAATTCTTGTCTATTCTCTTTTGTGGTTTTTGTTTGGCATTTGCAACATACGACAAATTTTGTACCTCGCCTCTTTGGATTTTCCCCTCTTGCCCAAAAACAAAGAAACTTTTCGGCAAGAATTTGTGTGTGTAAACGCCGAGAAAGCAATTACAGCGTCAACCCGCCACAACGAACGTAAATTCAAAGCATAATATCAGCGAAAGAACAGAACGAAAGAGAATTTGCGGGTACGAAAAACTCCGTACACCACCTTTGCGTTTTTCCCTCCTTGCCAACTGACAACGAAACTTTTTGTCAAGAGTTTGCCTGTGTAAACGCTGACTAATAGCATGACGGTTTACAATGACTTCATTCAAACAAACAAATTTACAACTAATACCGTTTTCGCAATTTGAGAAGCTAAACACAACTGGGGCGTCCGATATCGTTCAGATTTTGCCTATATGTACGTAAGTCAACGTTTACTCGAGGAAATTCTGTGAAAGAAATTCTTGTCTATTCTCTTTTGTGCTTTTTGTTTCTATTTTTAGGTGCGATTTGACACTGAAGCTGTATAGCTTCTGAGTTTTTGTTGATTTTTTAAGAAACATATTGCAAACATCATAAAAATGTTCTATTATGTGTGCAGATGAGGTCCACAATATGCTCAAGTGATACAGCCATAATTTCATTTGGGGATCATCAATCTTCCGTTACTAACACGAAAATTCGAACACGGTTGCTAACATCGGTCCGTGAGGCTGAAGCATAGTAAAAGTAAATTTCTTCAAGTTAAAACTATTTATGTGGAATTTTGTTTATTTGTTCTTTAAAAAATAAACATATTTCTATAAGTAGTTTAACTATTAATTTCATGCAACATGCGTACAGGAAGCTTGAATCATGTGATCGGTCTGTAAGGCCGCATGTTAGCCACGAAAGGTTAAGAAAGTATAAACTTATGTACATATGTATATTTAGAATTTTTTTTGTTTGACTCAGAAAAATTGTATATTTAAAACAAGTTAATACTTAAATAAAGTAAAAGAATAATTTAATCATTAGGGTTGACTCTCGACAGAAATATAATTTCTTTTATATAAAAAAATACCAATTTTGGGATGCTTAAGCCTCAAAACACACCTCTGGAATGTGATCAGATTACGCTGAAAAGAAAAATATGCTGTTTGATTTGCTGTGCAGCTGCTTATATCTAGTAATTTTTTCAATAGTTTGATCCACTAACAAAATAGATATTTTTACCAATTCGCTGCATCTCTTCATTTTGGCTAGTTTGCGAATTTTTATACCAAATGACGATTTAAGAAATTTTAGACCAAGTGAAGTGCTAGCCCAATCTTCAGCTTAACTTAAGAGTAAAGTTCAATCTTCATAAAATTTAGTTTTAGCTGAAAAGCTTGTTTAATTTCTTTGTAAAATAAAAAAGTAAAGTTAAAAAATCTCAAATAAATTTTCATCTTAGGTGGTAGGTTTTAAAAAGAGAAATCAAAAGTTTGGATATACATAAGTCCACAGAGGTAGTTACAGCATATTTATTTATGGTACAAGAAATTTTTAGGTCAGGTTTATGTTTAAAACGGCATAAATATTAGTAAAAACTGACATTTAAAAACTGATATCAGCGACAATATTTTAGAGAATTCCCAATCTCAAAAATAAATTTAACGAACTTCATCTTTAGTCTTTCCAGTTTCATCAAAGAAATTCATCCGCGGAAACATCAGCCTCCAATTCAAAATTTAACTCAAATATGTGATGAAAGATCCGGCACACACAGTTTTGAGATTGGGAAATCTCGAAGATTTTTGTCAGTTCCCGTTCCCATCCGCAAATCACATACATTTTTTGAGCCATATTTTAAGAGGGAAGCTGATGTTTTCACCGATTAATTTCTAAGGGGAAGCTAAGAAGTCATTTAGATGTCGTTGTCTGCGGATATTTTATATTTAATCTATAGGTATATGACAAGACACGCTTTTTTCAAAAAATAAATATAAATTAAAAAATAAAATTTTAAAAAAACTAACATATAATCATAGTCATAATCTTTAAAAGCTTATTTTTGCACTCAAAAATACGTTCATTAAGTTTTTAACTAAAATTTCAAAGTAGTACACAACAATGTACTTTTTAACTCTATTTTTTAATTAAATATTGCTTGGTTTTGAGAGCATATGAGTTATTGGTGGACATATAGCGCTTAGTTAAATAAGTTATGTTCCGATTGCTCCAAGTCTTCACTTTTAAGTATCTCACTTGGCTGTGTTACGCCATAGAAATCATCGCTGTCATCTTCTGCGTCTTGTTGTGTGGGTGAATCCTGCTCATATTCCTTGCGGTTATATGTGTTTTCTTCACCTGCACGCAAGCGCTGATAGACTAGAATATTTTTACCCGTTCTGGTTTGAACGTGCTGCAAGAGAGAGTCAACATTTACATCTTTACTTTTCAATAATGTTGACCACTCGTTCAAAGTGAATTGGGGATCAACATTTTTATTAACCTCCGCGTTGGTAATCCGATGCAGAACTTTGTAATTCAATAAAAATTCATTAATTTTGTTGGCCAAAGGTTCAAACAACACCACGTGTGAAGGCAAGGCAGTACGCGGATAAGAGGGGATGTGTGAACGTAACCAATGAATAGGAGAATCAAAAAATCGATCAGCTTCATCAACATAGTTAGGCTTATTATTCAGATTCGGCTCACAAGTAAGAAATCGCATAGTGACGTTCTCATGAATATGACTAAAAAATTAAAATTCATCCATTATTTAAAACATTAATTTTTATTCCTTTGTAATACCTGTAATAAGGCGTTGAATGACAGGGCATCAAAAATAAAATACTTGCACGGTTGTGATTCTCATCATGATATTGGCGTGCAATTTCCTGCAAGCGAGGCATTACCTCAATTGGACCTTTTTGATGTATAGTACCGAGATACCACGCAGGTATTGCGTTACCAAATACAATTACAATAGCGGTAAGCCACAACATTGTCCTTTAACAAACAAACATATTCAATATTTTTAAAAATGAGAATTTCTGATCTAACAAGACATAATAGTTTGTGGTAATATATCTACTGCAATAGATTGTTACATTAAGAAGCACGCTGCATTCGACATATGGCTGAAAAGATGTGGTTCCATATAAACTTACTTAGATGCTTTGTAACTCCATCGTGTTAAAGTATCAGCGATTATATACAGGCACAAAGGCAACAATGATGTTACAAACCGGAACTCCTTATGCTCCACACTACTTAACGCAACCAGTGAAAGTAAAATTGTAATCAGAAGGTGTTTACGCACTGGGAATATATCGCGATGGCGCACAGTTTCCATTACACCAAATATAAATGGCAATGTATTAATGCCAAGGACTGTCGGAAGACCGACAGTGAAGTACCAATACCTAAAAAAAATACAAATAAACTAGTTCATTGAAATACTCAAACAATAGCAAACATTTGAAATAATATGAAGTGGTATCAATTTTTTCGGCAATTTAGTGGACCTACCACGGGTGAGATCCATAAAAGCTGCCAATGTTGTGGAAAATATTATATTTCAAAAATTCATATGGTGTTACAATCAGTTTGCCATGTAAATACGTATCTACGCCAATGCCAATAGCACCAACCAAAACTCTAAAATAAATAAGTACATCAGTTAAAGCACAGACATTTTATTGTTTTACAAACCCAATCACCAAAAAACGTTTTAATATCAGTTCAAGTGCTGAGATTCGCGATTTTCTCAAATGATATATGCATAATGGAATCCAGATTACAGCAGCAGTAGGACGTATGTAGCAACACAACGCTGCCGGCCATAGGTACGCAGAGCTTTCAACCTCCCAAGGGAAGTAACTTAATGCTATAGTTGTTAAGGAGGTCTCCAAAGTATTTGCCAGAGTGCGTGACCCAGTATAAAACCAAAACCATGACACGATAATTAAAAATAGAGCCCATTTTTTTTTCCCCATCCAGATGTAAAAACGGTAATCCGAAAATGCTGTAATTGTGGCTTGCAATATACGTGGTAAAAGAACCTGTACGATTGGCAATACAAATTATAATACAGTATATGGAACCACATAAATATTAGAAATTTTACCAAAAGCTGAATTGTATCTAAGCCAAGCAATTCCAAAATTTTATAAACACCAGCAATAAGTAGAGGATACATGTAGCTGCGTATCCCTTGAACCCATTCCCATGTCAGGTAGCCATATCTAACATGTATAAAAAAAATTCGCAAAATTCCACTATTCTAGTTTGTTAAATCTTTTTTACACTGCGATAAACTCACCCAAATGTCAACTTGTGTGCCACCTCCAGACTTTGCCAATACTCGTCCGGGACATACCACGTCTGGACAATAAATACTGAAGCCAAACGTACGGCAAACAAAAGTAGAAAAACCAAAAGCAGATTCATTTAATGTAGGTTATGCGAATACAAGCATGAATTCTAAAATCAATTCCAATTCTATAACGAGGTCAGTGCTGCAAGCTTCAAAACCAATCCTGCACTTCACACAAAGGAACACTGTTTTATTATTGGTGGTCTATTTAATACCAAAATAGTTTTTTTTTTTAATTCTTGTTAATATTTTGGCTTTATGAAAAACTTAACCTCGAATTGTGATACAATTTCCACCAAATTTTACGAGAATTTAGCTCTCTACTTTTTTTTAACTGTCTCTTTTTCTCTTGCTCAAATGTATCCGAAACATTTTGTCTGCCTTTGATTGACAATTATTTTTTTCTGATATTTTCTTTTTCTATTATTTCGTCAATACTTCCGAAATAGTGGTAGCCCTGGAGGCGCGAAAAGTAATAAGCATTATATTTAAAGACTGTAATTTGCAGAGGCTGTCTCTTCCTCAGCAACAAATCTGATTGTCAAATTTGTTTAACGTTGATGAACACGGTCGCGACGCGGCATGCGCTGTCATTGAAAGAAAATACAGCAAATTGAAAAGAATGAAATTGATGAAATTCTGTGTTTTGTGTCGATACTGAAATTGAAGTAGTTTAACAAGAATTGTGGCGTAACCTACCGACGGATACCCGTCGATTAAGATTTAATTCTAATTTTTTTTGACAGTGGATTTCCGTTGCCGCTTTTCCGACACCGCCCCAATTCAGCTCAACACATAAACAATAATTTTTTGCAGAGAAAATCGTATTGGAGGAGAGAGTGCCGCGACGATATTTACGTCAACCGCCGGTATTTTGTTTACAGCGTTAATTTTAATTTTACCATCGCGGCAGACTTATCAGTGCTGCATTTCTAATCTTGTGTCAATTACATATTAACTTAAGTTTGTAGTGTCATCTGGAAGTGAGTGAAAAGCGTCGCATATCTGTTTATTCAAACGGATTTTAAGACGGTTTTATCTTTCAACGTATTTTAGGCTGGCGGCATTAACGTCAACCACCGGTATTCTGTTTAACGCATTACGTATTTTAATACGAATTTTATCAGATTTTCTGGGACAAAATTGCAAAAAAATGCTACTGCTAGTTGGCAGTAAAAATACTTTGTTTTTTCCAGAAACCACACTGCACAATTCCACTTTTATTTGAAGTTTGTTGATTTATGGCATGGTTTACATTAATTTTAAAGGTGCGAGTGTTTGAAAATTTGTTTCTTTTTATATAATTTATGGAATAATTTATTTTTAAAATGCTTGGTCGTAGTTCCTGCAGTTTTATACAATTAAAATGTGTTGTATTAAAAACTGGACGTTATGGAGCAGAATTTCGTCAGCAAAGCTCAAGAATCTTACACTTACAAAGGAGCCGACTATTGCAGCCGCCAACCTCTGCCAATATTCGACAAAAATCATCGGCGTTAGCAGAGGAAATTAGCGCTTTACGTGCAATATGGAACAAAATATTTGGAAAATATTTGTTGGCCACCAATATTGTCAGTTCAGGTGTACTTATGGCCATTGGTGATTTAATAGCCCAAGAGATGCGCTGTCGTCGATGCACGCCAGATAAACGTGAATATGATTGGCAAAGACTTGGACGGATGTTCATAGTTGGTGCATTGCAGGGGCCACTACACCATTATGTATATATTTGGATGGACAAAATTATGCCAGCTCGGAGTCTTCAAAATATAACGCGAAAGATACTCATCGATCAATTTGTAATGTCACCTATCTGCATATTGATTTTCTTTTATTCAGCCTGCTTTTTAGAGAAAAAGTCACTAGGAGAGACAAATACTGAAATTCTGGAAAAATTCCCTTACATTTACTTGATGGATTGGGCAGTCTGGCCAGCAGCGCAATACGTTAATTTCCGATTTTTGGACACAAAATATCGTGTTATGTATGTGAACATAGTTACAGCATTATATAATGTTTATATGTCATTTATGAAACATGAATTTGATGCAGAAAGTTAGTCAATTATATATTAGTAAATTTTATTTAGTATCAATAAGTTTTTTTCCTTTGTGATATGATGTAGTATTCCACATGCTTAAATATTCCCTCACATCAAATGGTCGCTAGTAAAAAATGTTTTGAGAAACAAACAAGTACTTGATGTAGAAAATATTGTCTGATGTAATCGACATTCTAAAACTATAGAATATAAATTGTAACATATCATTCACAATTAAATGAAGAAAACAATTAGAGTATTAGATTTGCTATTATCGAATTTGTATAAGTGTAGACGCCGATTAAGAGTACAACTACCGAATGTCAGCTGTTTAATAGTGATTATTATTGTCTATTAACGAGTGTGTGAAAGTTTAGTTTATTTTAAAAATGATTGCTCGTAGTTACCTCAGACTTACACAATTAAAACTTGTGGTAGTAAAATCTAGACTTCCTGGTGCAGAATTTCGGCATCAAAGCACAAGAATCTCCCAGTTTCACAGCAGCAGATTGTTAAGACCGCCAACCTTGACCAATATTCGTCAAAAATCATCGGCTCTAACTGGGCAAATTAGCACCATGCGTAGTGTATGGAATAAAATATTTGGTAAATATTTGTTGGCCACAAATATTATCAGTTCAGGAGTACTTATGGCTGTTGGTGATTTAATAGCTCAGGAGATTCGCTGTCAAAGAAGTTCGATTGATAAAAGTGAATATGATTGGCATAGACTGGGACGAATGTTCATAGTTGGAGCTTTACAAGGGCCACTACATCATTATGTCTATCAGTGGATGGACAAAGTAATGCCAGCTCAGAGCCTAAAGAACATAACACAGAAGATACTCATTGATCAATGTGTAATGTCACCTATCCTCATATTAATGTTTTTTTATTCAGCCTGCTTTTTAGAAAACAAGTCACTACAAGATACAAATACTGAAATATTACAAAAATTTCTATATATCTACTTAACGGATTGGGCCGTATTTCCAGCAGCACAGTACGTGAACTTCCGTTATTTGGATACGAAATATCGAGTTATATATGTGAACGTGGTGATAGCATTATTTAATGTTTTTATGTCGTTTATGAAACACGAATTTAATGCAGAAAATTAGTCAACTAAATTTTTAGTACTTGAACAAAAATCGCTTCGGTACGGATTAACGAACATTTGAAACACTATAAAATATGAGAATTAATTTTATAGTTTTATTTTATTTAGGACATTAAGATAAACTAAATAAGCAATACAAACAATTCCTTCATTGGTCCTTTCTTAAAAAAAAATTATAAAACAACATGGTATCAAATCAAGATTTTCGAATAAGGGGTCAGGACAACAGTAGAACTTTTCAAAAATCGATTTTTTTATTGGCTTAAAAAAAAGGTGTCTTAGTACCTTAAATATTACATACTTAAAGGCTGATAGCCAGTTTGTATGAAAATAAAAAGGTGGGACATAGAAAAAACATTTTTATTTTCTGTGAAAATACAAAAAGCGAAATAGCGTTGTTAAAAAAAAATCCTTTTTATACATGAAAATGAAATATTTAAACTGCTCAAAAAAAATATTTGTTTCTGACAAACTTCCTGCCAGTTGCATCATTATTTCTTTCTACAACCATTTCAATGTTAATTACGACCAAATGATGAGAAATTGAATGAGGTTATGCAATAAATAATGTTTGAAAGCCGTAACTATCTACTTACATACTATGTAATACATAGAGACTTGGCAATTTTCTCCCTATAAATAATTGGCACTTAAAACTCTAACTGCATATTTGACGTCATTTGGTCATCGTGTAAATTGAGAGTCTCTGGTAGAATGCTTTTCTGAAACGATGGAACAAAACAATTTATAACATTGAAATGGTTGTAGAAAGAAATAATGATGCAACTGGCAGGAAGTTTGTCAAAAATAAACATTTGTTTTAGCAGTTTAAGTATTCCATTTTCATGTATAAAAATGATTTTTTTTTAAACAACGCTATTTCGCTTTTTGTATTTTCACAGAAAATAAGCAATGTATTTTCTGTGGCCCGAATTTTATTTTCGTACCAATTAATAATTTTCAAATTTCGAATATCTTAAGGGTGATAGATTTTCTTAAGTTAGTGTAGTTCAAAAGTTTAATTTATTGTAATTAAAATCTAAAAGAAACGGTTTTTATTTTACAGTGTTTACTTTAAAACTGTAAAATAGCAATAAAATTAAATGATAAGACAAAATTTAACATTTGATTTTTAAAGCCAAAACTAATCACTTAAAAATTTTCCGCCTCAGCACCTAATATATTGCGCATTAACTGCAAATGTTCCTGTGTTATAAAACTTGCTATCAGTGTTGTTAAATTTTCATTTGCACGTGCAATTTGAGCTTTAATAATCTGCTTAAAATCTTCACGTACACCCTTATCAGCACCACGTGTACCAATTCGCCGAGTGCTTAGATTTCCGCTCGATGATGTCAGAGAGAAATCAAAATTGAAGTCTTCATTATGTGCATGCCAAATGTGCATAAATTCTTCGATAAAATCAATCGAGATAATATACGCTGGTAAGAGCCGATAACTAAAAGCACGGCGTGTAGTGATAAGCGAGAAAATTTGCTCTGCCTTCAGTGTTTCACGTGGATACTCCAATTGTAGCAGCACAAGCAAATCACCCAGAATTTGATCCGGGCAATTGGGTTCATACAATTTACGCTAAAAATTAAGAAAAATTGAATAATAAACTTCCTTAAACAGTTTGGTATAAAATAACAAGAAACATACGCTTAAACTGTTTGTAATAGCCCTTGTGCAAAATTGTACGACAGCTTTTTGAGTCAGAGGTAGAAAAATCATATGTCGCGGCACCTTCAATGTAAGATGATCTAAAATTTGTCCTTGCGCTGTTGGTAGTTCAGAAAGTATTTTAATTATACATTCAAAACCTTGAAGCTAAAAATAGTATAATAAAAACTATAATTTGTTTTTTATCTAAACTTTAAATAATTTACTGTAAGTGACCCTTGTAACAGGTTTAAACTAAGCAACTGTATATTATGTACGAGATTATTTTTAGTCTGCATTTCTCCCATCAACTTTTTGGCCTCTTCTTGATGTCCAAAATAAATAGCTAAATCAAATAGGAATCGTGATATCCAGGGAGCGAGAGGTAGTGTTAGCAATAACTTGCTAAAATCTCGCTGAAATTGGTCAGTATTTAACAGTTGCCAGCATTGGGCAGCATGGACAAATGCTTTAGAAACTTCTTTGCTTGTTGATGTGGTCAAAGATATTTGCGGTGGTTCCATGCTCTGTGCGTCTGAACGTTCAACCGTCCACTCTAAAAAAATAGAAGGAATATTATTCACTTTCTAAAAGAAAATAGTAATATTGCCGAAAAAAATAGTTGAATACATTTTTTGTTGGAACGCGTCCATGCTGTACGAATAATAAGAAAGAGGTGATCATTTAGAGGTAATTTTTTCACAAATAAAAAAATTTTAATTTTATCGAGTAATCTTTGTTATCATATAAAGGAAGCAATCTTTACATTTATTTTTTAAAAATAATTTCTTTCAAATGTTGGCCGTAACTGCAGATAACATATTTTATTCTGAAGTTCTAATTTTTGATGACGCGTTCGAGCATTTCAAGTGGTATTTGGCTAATGACGCGAGTAATGTTGGCTTCCAAATCCTCAATTGTAGCTGGCTTATTTATGTAGACTTTGGACTTGACATACCCTAACATATTCTAAGCAGCGAATTTATTTCATAATTGCAAAAAATTATGTGAATTTCGGATGAATAAAGTTAAAACTTACTGAATTTACATATTTCCACAATTTGTAAGCGTTGTCCTGGGTGTTGTTCATGATGAAATAAATGTCAAACAATTTTAACTAAAAATACCATGACAGTTTGACACGACTCACGCGTGATGTTATAACCCCTACTGAAAGAAGTCCTTCTAAATGAATCACCCTTTACAATAGCGTGAACTTGTTCAATAACAGCAAAATACGCTTGCCTGTGAGAAGACAGTGGACGCGCTAAAAAATGTTATAAAAAAGTATTAGCGATAAACATAGTTTTATTCCACCATTTTTATTGGCAACATGTGTCACGTAGGCTATTAAATCCATTAAAATCTTCAACAATATGGAGAAGTTAATACATTTTGAGTTGATTTTTAAACAAATAATATTTTTGGGCAATTGATTTTTTATCTATTAAAATATAAGCGCGTTAGAAGATTTTGGCAACAGAATCATTAATATTCGTTCAATTAAAAAAGACGATCATCTTAACACAATGTCCAAAACTTTAATTGCTTATAACTAATAAAAGTTTGATAAAACATTTTGGTGAATATTTGACATGACATAGCAAAACGCCTTGTTAGTAAGTGTAAGTGCACTTAGTATAACTAGATTCAGTTAAGAGATTTGGATTCAGAAGAATCAACCTTCGTTTTGTCGCACAGTGTAAGCAAATAAAAAAACACTTTTTTGTTTGAGTTGCATTAAGATGATTGCATCAAGGGCGGCACATGGTAATACGTTAATTTTGGGGATGGGCTTGATACGTACTTAAATCAATAAAAGCAAATGTGATGTGATCTGGGGAAAAAACCATGTAAGGAATAATACAAGCCCTTCCTTAAAAAAAACTCAAAATTTTAAAAGTTATGACCTCTTAAAGATCTGAGTTCAAAAAAGCTATGGGCAAAATTTCAACCAAAGATTGTATAAAAAAATATTCAAACCAGCACCAATTTTTAGTAATATTCTGAACTTGAAGAAAACGCACCTGTAAAACCTTCAACCAAGACATGATCTAACTCTGCATCATCAGCGCGCGTATTGCAATTTTTTATATAACAATGTAATGAATAGATAAATAAAGTTGTAGCATAGAACAAAATTTGTGTGCTGCCTGGTGGACTTGTAGATACGATTTCTATTAATTTATCCCAGTAAATGTTTTGTCCCCAAGATTTGTTAAAAGGCAGGAAAGTCTCCCAACGCAATATTTTTCCACATAGCTTCAAAATCTGAAAAATCTTTTTCCACGCATCATTAGAATCACATTTGATGTCCTCATCAATTATTTGGCGAATGTAGTATTCAAAGGAGATAGTAAATAATCGACAAATCAAATGACTGGGCAATTCGGGCGTTTTATGATATATAAGTGGAAGTGCTTCTTCTACTAGCATCTCCTGATACTTTTGAGGATTCTGCTGCATGCCATCAGCAATCATTTCAAGTAATCTTGGCTAAAGTAAAAAATAAGAACTATTATGTCGTCTAGTAAAAAAACATTCTTTAAATTCTTTATTGTTATGGGCGTGGAGGCAGAACATTTCCAATTATTATTTAGATTGTAATTTAATTGTTCATGCTTTCCTTAGCTTAGAAATTGAATGATTATGTATTATATTATAATGTTAAGTTTCATTAAATGTTAATATAGTAAATAATAAATACTAAAATGTGTTTTGTTGGAGCAGTAAAAAAATTCGCTTTTTATTTAATTTGTTAATTATTTTAATGCACATACTGTTCAATACAACCAGTTCATGTAATTTTTTTTCAAATATTGTACTGAATATTATGTAAGCTCATTAAACAAAGCAATGTGCTCCACCGTTTCCCAATTTTAGTGAAATATACTTTTCATAAAAATAGTCAATAAAACCTTCGAATGGGATGTTTTTCTTTTCAGCAAACGTTTATAAAAGATATCGTACATATGAGGCGTCCAGTTGCAAAATCGGCCAAGTCTCTTTCTCATATTTTTGGAAAAACAACGAAAAACGTTTATCTTCATCTATGTTCATTGAAAAATTAAAACGTATTTCTCACATAAGCTCATAAAAGTTCTCACTCAAAACCGTCAGATCAGACTCTTCGAGCTTCATCTGTCTGTTTTTGAGACATGGACTTGACTGGTTTCGACATAGTAATTAACACATTTGTTTGAAAAAAGTGGACTTGACCGGTTTTGAAAGCAAGTTGATGGACTCTGCCTCTTTTTTAATCTGAAAGCATAGTAGAAAGAAAGCATGGTCTAGATTTTGATATATGAGAATATCTTAAAATTTGATTTTTTTGGACTTGGCCGGTTTTGCTACTCCAAAACGCCTCACATCTTGAAATGTATAAAACACTTTCTTTCTGTGGCTTTTTATTTACATGCACCATCAATGCAATAACAAAATTTTAAGACAATCTTTTATGGTTTCTGAAAAAATTTGTCTCCCTAAAGATAAAAGATTCTGCTTTTGAGGAAAGCAAAAAAAATCAATTAAGTTAATAAGTTTTTTTTTTATTTCTTGCACTTCTGGTTTGAGCTATGATTTTTTGATGATGAATTTAGATTAGATTGCGAGTCAGCAAAAAATTTATAAATAATAAAATAAATTTGATTTTAAATACATACCGAGTGAGTTACAGCTGCTTGTGGAAAGCGTTTTAGGATTAATAAAAGCAATTTACACTGGTTCAAGCTATTTTCCGTGTGATTGACGGTATGAAGCAGAATTTTATGCTGGACATCATAAGAGACGTGCTGAAACATTTTTACATAAAACTCTTGCTCTGGTGTTATCTCATTCTCTGGTGCACGCAAAGCTGCCGTCAACTCGGTTACTTCATTCCATAGATCAACAGTTTGATTTTTAAAAGTCAATGTGCTGCAAGTCAAATAAACTTTGATAGCATAATGAAAAAAAAAAACCTGACCTAGTATAAGCTCGATTAATGGAACAAATGCCATTTCAATAATATTTTTGGGTTTACCGAAAGTAATTTTTTAAAATTGAACATTATTTCATGGAACTTACGACCATTTGCAAAGGCCAATATTCTTGTAAATTTACAAATCGATCAATATTTTTTTATTAAACAAACATGACAAGACATCAAATAGATGAATTTGATTTGGTAATTGGTTTCGGCTATTACCATGGTGTTCTTCCGGAGAATGCAAGTCAGGCAGTATCATGCCCGAAAATAATTAAAAGCGCAAAAGGTAAATTTGTCATAAGTACCAATAACCTATTTCTTTTTGAAGCCGCAAAAAACTATAATGACCACAGCGAGGACATCTCAATTATAAAGGATGATATGGTGGAGATGAAAGAAAAAGTTAAGTTTATGTGGATCCATGGACATGCAGGAATCAAAGGCGGCTAATCAAGCCGCCAAAGTAGCTATAAATACACCACTTCAGACGTTTATGCCTTTTTCGAAAATCATCACAACCCATGTACCACTTTTGTTCCATTTCCTTATTAACAACCCTCCATATCATTAATCAACGGCCCAATCTTTCTTCAATCAGATTTTCTTTCATCCGCAACCCCACAGATTTTATTATCATAGCTATTTACGAATATATATAAAAATTAAACATGTATTTAAAATAATTGTAATTATTTGGCCTGTTCTGATTCCGAATTAGTTCGGAAGTGGAATTGAAGTCCAAAGATGAGTGTCAATAGCTCTTCTAAGTCTAATGGTCGCAATTTGGTATGGAATTTTTTTGAACTTCGAACTGAAGCTGTTATATTTCCGATAGTTTGACAGATTTTCCTTTTTTGTATGATCGTGAAATAAACTTCGAATTTCAATTCCGCTTCCGAAGCAATTTCGAAACAGAATGAAAACAATCCTAAATACACATCTGCTCAAAATAATAGTTATGTATGTCTTTGAGATTTTAGTTGAAATTATATTACAAAACTATTTCGGCGATTTAGCGGAAAACCCCTAGTGGTAACGTGAACTACACAATCTGGATGCATGATCTTTCAGAAAACATATCATGTGATCCCCTAAATTTTTTGGTTTTCCACTTAATGTGCATAGTATAAAAATTTGTATCCTGCTCAAAATAACACACACCTGCAAGTCAATTCAAATTTTTGTTTGATAAATTGGTTTTTTAAACCTTTTATGAGCTTTTCTTAGGAGAAGTGTCAGTTTCCTTTAATTAAATCTTAAAATGTAGTCAATTGACAACAACAATTTTAGTAGAGATGGGTTGTAAGTCACATTACTCTGCTGAAGAATTCCGACTAGCCTTAAACTTAAAAAAACAATGTAAAATGTATTTAAAAATAAACCACAAAAAGAAAATCGTGGTAGACCACTAAAAACCGCTCCAACAGTTGATCGTCATAACTATTGCCAATAAGGATACATTTATGTTTTCAAGGATAATTTTAGCAAAAATAAGGAACGTGGTTAGCGCTCAAACTTGGGACCTGAAGCGGAGAGAAAGTGGCGTGATATTTTATAGAGTGATGAAACTATGAACAGTTTATTTGGGAATGACTCGGAATATGCGACGCCCCAAGGGTAAAGAGTTTCACGTCAGGTTTACAAAAAAAAAAACAAACACGGAGGCGAATATATTATTATTGCTGCGTTCCCGTTAATAATGCATTATGTACTATATTTTGCAGGTTTTTACATGATTTTACCCAAAAAGCGTTCCTGTACTCGAAAAAGCTGTGAGTGAGAACGAAAATGAGAGAGTAATTTATGTTCTCTCTTGGTAAGAAGTTACAGAATAATTGTTTCAATATTTTTGACAGATAATCGGTCGCCAGCAGTCGGTCAATTTGAATTTCGTAGTGGATTTCTTGGTCGTGTGACACAAACCAGCCAAACACTGTCATTTAGACGCTCCATTGAGACTTGTTCAACACAGGATGGTTATAAACAGCTTGGTTCAAAATATTGCTGCTGTGACTGCGATCTCAAAGAGCTTTAAACATTATTCAAAAGACGGACCACACAAATAACCATCAGTAGACGGCCTCCACAGCAAATTATGGTGATAGACATAAAGATGTTTCATATAAAGTGAATCAGCTATTGTTTGCTGACCGTAACTAACGTGTAAAATGCAGCGAAGTACTTCTAAACCTCGATGAGGGTTATATTTTATTGAAAAACATTATTGACCGACGAGGCGAATTTCCAAAATTCGTTCGAATATATTCAAATAATCATGTCTTCTTGCGCACTGAAAATGTCCGAATGTGCACCAACTATGGCGGTATTCACTTGACCGATATTATCTTTACGACTGAATGCTAAAAGATTCAACCGTCTTAAAAAACTAAGCTAAACTTCAGCTGTATTGAAGAAAGGGTGAACCCTAGTACGCCGATAACAGGATTATTTATCCACAGCGTTTTTGCATGTCTCAATTTAATTCTATCTAGGCTCAGAAATAAAATTTTTCACAGATCCAACCCTTTTTCACTCATCAATTACTTTTTTGTAGCCAATCTTATCTTATAATCCCTTATACCACTTAGAATGAGCTTCAACCTAAGGCCTTACATATAACTAAAACATCTGGCAGCTTCTTCATAGTTGCAGGCTTCTTTTTCCAATTTGTAAGCTTCAAACTAAAATTAAAAAAGTTATATACATTAACATATGAATGTACATGTGTATATTTCATTCTTCAAATAACTGCACACTTGGTTTTTAACCTTTCTGAGTATTTTTTGAAACGAAATATCTCAACTATAGGAGATTGGATAAAAAATCATACAATCATTTTTGTTTAGGAATGCCTAAGCTATATAAAAAAATTTAAAAATTTAAATAAATTTGTTTAAACATTAATTTTTTTATTCATAAAAATGTTTCTCAGAATAGCTTTGATACAAAATCTGTTTTTTTTTATTTTTTTATATTTGCTACTTTTCGGTGAAATTTACTACTTTCTTCGTAAATTGTTTTACATATTTATGTTTTTTAATATTTCGACTACAATGGCCAATCAGAGTCACTAGACCAGAGATAATGCGCCGAGACATATGTGGACAAGGGGCCGTTCAAGTATTACGTAATGTATTTAGGGGTGGTTGGGGGAGTTTGAACAACGCGTTACGCTGCGAGTTGAAAATCTCTTTTTATTATTTATAGTCGCAAACGCGACTAAAACATAACAAAAGTCGCTAAAATGACTTTCCGGTACATTGCGCAACATAATTGTGACTTTTAGGTAAACATGGTCACTTGGGTGATACATGGGGGGGGTCCAAAAATTTTCAAAAATTGGGTTACGTAATACTAGAACGGCCCCCAATGTGCAGGTGTAGCTTTTGGAATTTTAAGGGAGACATATTTTATTATATTGCTACGCTTTTTCAAACTCAAATGTGAGGAAGTTTTTTTTTATTTTTTTGTAAGCTAAATAAATTAAAATTGCAAAGAATAATTTTTGTACTACTTTTGTAGGCAGGTCATTAGTTATCCTATATCCTGCTTTCAAATCAAAATTCCCGCCATAACTTTGGAAAATAGGAATTTTTTACAGATGACACGCGACCATGTTTGTGAAAATATCTTCGACATAAAACTATTTTTATTTGCTTTTTTTTAAATATCACTCTTCAATCAAACCTATGAATGCATCTGCTTTCAAATCCCGACATAAATTTGGAAAATATCATACGATTCATACAATTAAACCGGTGCGCGCCTTCTAAAAAAACTCATAGTTATGGCAGGAATTTCGATATGAAAGCAGATACATTCTTAGGATTGATTGAAGAATAACATATACAAAAATCAACAAAAAAAACAGTTATATCAAAGATATTTTGAGAAAACATTTAATGAATTTCTTACGCAAATTTATTTAAAGTTTTGGTAATTATGTACTTTTTGACCCCATCGTCACAGGGGGTGGGGGTTGCGGGGGTAGTTCACAAGGGGTACTCTGAACATAATTCCGTTGGACTTAACGTCGGTCAACCCTTCAAAAATTTGTATGATATATCCAACACCTAGTTTGCTAGCCACAGTAATTTTACATAAGAGTAGGGGTAAGTGAACGGCCTGCGGCCTCAGCTCAGGATTTAAAACTCCCAAAAATCCAACATCAGCTTCGCGGCAGCCTTCCGCAACTTCCGATGGCTATATCTCCGAAACTAGATCCGAGTGAGAGTTTTATTTCTTTTCTTTTATTTGCTTTTAACCCCTAAAAATAAAGAATTGGGCAAGGGGAACTAAAGTAAACCTGTTTCGATTTTTTATTCTATTCCCTATAGTTTTAGATATATTTTTATAAAAAAATTTTCAAAAAAACTGTCTGGAGTTATTAAAAGAATGACTGTGTATGTATATAGAATCTAACAAATGACAAACCTGCACGTTGAAATTGTTTGGAAATAATGTTTTTGCTGTAATGATCCATGCCTTGGCCGCACAACCATCCGTGTTGCGCAACTTTTGTGCCTCATCTATAATGTATCGCTCATCAGCGTTACTAACGTCCATTCTTTAACTAAAATGATTAACAAATAATACATGAAATTCAACCGATATACAAATGAAAAAGATTGATAAGGTATTGTTTACATTGGGCGCGTTCAGCGAGTTAAGCGCTTCAACAAGTCTGTAATACGTTATTCACACACACCAACTTTGAGTGCCGGCGTATGACTTTGTTATCTACTGGGCTACTTAGTATACCAACTAGGACATAGGAAAAATAGCTGAAAAACTTATACTTATTCCATAATCGAAAAGAACTTTCAAGGGGGATATCAGATTAAGAGTGTTTGGTTTTTTTTAAACGAACAAAACGCGTCTTGTTTTTAACAATTTGACAAACTTTTTCTGACAGAAACGTGTGCCGCGACTTTGCAACAACCCGTGGTCTGTAGCTTCACATTTCCATCGACCATTTTTTGAAATTTATCCACTAACTACCTGAAAATCAAAATTGAAAATTCTTTTAACATTAAGGCTAAAAACAGAATTGGGACGTGCGATTTATCTTATGTACTAAATCGAAACAAAAAATAGAATCTGTTCACGAATAGGAAAAATCTGGACGACAGCAAAATAACTAGTGTCAGTTTTTATCAAAAATTAAAGTTTCTATTATTTCCTATACCACTGAACTGGAATTTGCTAAAGTTCTTCCTTTTTTCTTGTACGCACATTCGTAGCTTTTTGCATTTACAATTCCGCCGCGTCGCATGAAGGGATAATTTTAATTTTATTGAAGTGCAGAAGGAGCCGCTGTAATATTATTTTTGCGGACTAGTGCAAATTGTTTTAATATCTATTATCTATATCTAAACTAAATAAATATTTTAAAAAAACACCAAACCATTATTTATTTACTACCGTCGCACGCGAGAAAAGCTGTAAATTCATAATAATTTTGCTTTGAACAAACATGGCAGACGTTGAAAAAGAAGCTGCTGAGAAAACCATCGCCGAGGATTTGGTTGTTACTAAATATAAATTGGCTGGTGAAATTGTTAATAGTGAGTACTAAAATTTTAGAATTAAAATGATTTCACTAATATAAAATTTTCTTAATAAATGCAAATTAATATTTCTTTGTGAAATAGTTGCATTAGCGATAGCAAAAAGGGAAAAGAAAAGTGGTCAAAAGAAAATACAAAAAGGTGTTTAGCCACGCGGCGGTAAGAAGGCGCTGATTTATAAAGAACATAACCTTAAAATTTTCTTTAAGAAAAATAATGTTTTGACATCGTTTTCCCAACCGAACACATGTATATGAGTCCCGAAAACGGTGACATTTGCAATATACAACATTAATTTTTGGCTGCTTGTTCCGGAATTTGAAGCCTTGTTATATATACATATGTATATATATTTTTATGCCACGCACAAGGTTTTGCTAACGTGATTATTTTGTTTTTAATATATTTGGCGGAGCTTGAGCTCTCACAGTGCTAGGATTGATTCCAAGTTGATAAAAGATATCGTTTATACTTACATATGTATATCCTTTTACATTTCACAGCACTGAAAAACGTTTTGTGAAACACTAAAACCCACACTAATGACTACATCCGGAATACGTTACACTTTTATGCTATAAATAATGGTTTTGATTTTATTGATTTGTATTTTCAGAATCATTAAAGGCTGTTATTGATCTCTGTTTAGCTGATGCCTCAGTGAGAGAAATTTGTACAAAAGGGGACAACCTTATTACGGAAGAAACGAGCAAAGTAAGCATTTTTACATTTTAGTAAAGTATCCTATAGTACTACGTTTTAAAAAAAAAAAATGGAACAGGTTTACTTTAGCTCACATTCTCCAATTTTTTTTTTTTTTTTTTAGGGGTAAAAGGGGGTTAAAAATAAATAAAAAGTATGAAAAAAAAAAAGTGTCGCTCGGATCTGGTTTCGGAGATATAGCCATCGGAAGTTGCAGATATAGCTTTTGGAAAAATTATAATAAGTTCGGAACCGCTGCATGGATATCAAAAATTTGGGTGTCCAAGGAAAGATAATTTAATGGCCTATAATAATGGTAAGCAAGCCTAAGAAATTTAACCCATAATTTTGGAGATATTACGATTTTTCTGAAATTTTGACCAATTTTTTTTTAAAAAACCGTTATTTTTTCCAAAAAATGTCTAAATGTCCTATAACTTTTTTAGCTTCTTAAGAAACATTAATTTATTTCCCTTAAAATAATGTATCGTTTGTTCCAAATTTTTGTTTATTTACCCCCTTTTTGACGGAAAAACAAAAAAATTTATTCAATGAATTCTTATGAAAACTATGTATTTATGGACAAAAACAATAAAAAACCAACAAGAACAACAACAACAACAATTATTATAAGACGATTCTCATTATAAAACTTAAAAATTTTCATTAAAAATCGCGCGCGTCTTATAACGGATTATACGACGATTCTTTCTTTTTAATAAAAATTTTTGTGTTTTATAATGTGTTGTTTTGAAAAAGAAAGCGCCGCAGGCGAAAAATTTTTATTAAAAATCGCGCGCGCGATTTTTAATAAAAATTTTTAAGTTTTATAAGGAGAATCGTCTTATAATAATTGTTGTTGTTGTTGTTCTTATTGTTGTTGTTGTTCTTGATGTTGTTGTTGGTTTTTTATTGTTTTTGTCCATAAATACATAGTTTTCATAAGAATTCATTGTATAAATTTTTTTGTTTTTCGGTCAAAAAGGGGGTAAATATGCAAAAATTTGGAACAAACGATACACCATTTTGAGGGGAATAAATTAAGCTTTTTTAAGAAGCTAAAAAAGTTATAGGTCATTCAGACATTTTTTGGAAAAAATAACGGTTTTTTAAAAAAAAATTGGTCAAAATTTTAGAAAAATTAAAATATCTCCAAAACTATGAGCTAAATTTCTTAGGCTTTCTCTCCACTATTATAGGCCATTAAATTATCTTTCTTTGGACACCCATATTTTTGACATCCATGCAGCGGTTCCGAACTTATAATGATTTTTCCAAAAGCTATATCCGCAACTTCCAATGGCTATATCTCCGAAACCAGATCCGAGCGACTTTTTTTGATTACATATTTCTTCTTAGAATTAAAAAGCACATAAGATAAGTTTGGTTTTAAAAAGGTTTGCGAATGTGAGCTAAAGTAAACTTAAGCCAAAAAAATTATTCTATGTTAGCCTCTTGAAATATAGTTTGGTAGTTTCTAAAACGTACACTCTGTAATCTGTTAATCGCAATGGAAGTACATATGTATAAACAAAGGTTTGTGGTCCAATCAAGTGAAAGTTAAGGATATACTACAGCTGTGCGCGAAGAAATAGCAGTGCCACATGAAAAAATCTTTGACTATAAAATAAAAACTACCCAAAGAAGAAAGGAAATTTCAAATTTATTTGCCTCCTTTATTAATTCACACTTCAAACAAAGACAAATTATGTTACATACACAATTCAGCTATGAAAAATAATAGCAGTGCTTAGCAATACTTAAGATAATCACATTAAGTCTATATTTAGTGGAATGTCCTTTGTTGGAGAGAACGGCTCCACATCTTCGCTGCATGAAGTCCACCAAACGCAGACATTTCTCTACAGGAATGGCCTTCCATGCCGCCTTTACTGTATGCCACAGCTCTTGAACATTTATAGAACATTCCTTGCCCACGACTTCTTTAAAATCGTTCCAAAGATTTTCGATGGGGCTGAGATCGAGGGACTGGGCTGGCCACTCAACCCAATTTGGGGTAATCCAATTTGCTAGTATGCTTTGGGTCGATATCCTGCTGGTAAACCCATTTTAACGGCATCTTCCATTCAGCGTAGGGTAGCACGGTTAAGCTCATTATTTCCACGTATAGTTTAGCATCCGTGTACCCTTTTATCCAATAAATTGAATCTGTGCCATAGTATGAAAAACTAACCCCAAATATTTATTTTTGCACCACCATGCTTTACGGTTTTTGACGCGTATTTGGGATAGAATTGATTATGTAAGGCAATTTCTAGGCCGCTCATTTGCAAACCTTATATCAATGCGATGTCTAAATTATTTTTATTGTTGCATAAAATACCAGCTACCTGCATATTTCGTTAATTTATTTGCTTTTCTTAATATGTACGAGAAGAAACTGTCAGTTACGGATACAGCCCTTTTCTTCTGACTTTGAACGTTCTGTTTCTATAAGAGTAGCAAGACTTTGGAATCTTCTGCCACCGCAGCTAAAATATTTTTCATTGCCTCTCTGTGAATTCAAGAAACTTGTCTTAGTACATTTGTCGCGTTCTGAATCATAGATTTCGCTAATAATGTATACATATTAGTTACGTTCACAATTGATTGATAAAGTGTAATCCCAGTGTTTTACATATTTGTTTCCAGAAGGGTGTGCGTAAGGTTTTTCATTTTCATATATAGATTTTTATTTTAGGTTATCAAATTTAGTAATTTATTATGCATTGTTAACTATCAATATAAGGCCCTTGCATGGGCATTTATTAATTGATTAATTGAATCGAACAAACGAAAGAAGCTCCAACTGGTCTTCGTACATAATGCCTGAGACTTCAGATCATAAAATATTGCGCCACTTCGAACTGGCCAGTTTCAATGTATCTTAGCAAATTTCCTTCTAGCCTGAATAAATTAGCCGCAATACGTTTTTTTCTTATAGTAGAGTAGTCCCATCTTTAACCTTCTTGGCTGAATAGAAGTGCCAATGCTTTCAGTTTTCTCACACGTCCCATCTCTTCAAAAATATAATTTTTTTAGATTAAACGTTATTTATACAAGTAAAGGGTTTGCTAAACTTATGATACTTGAATATTACACTTCGCATGAATTTTTATGGAGATTGAGAAGTTTCAAAAATTTACTGTCGCTATCGCCAAAAAAATAAATCTAATAATTTTAGTAAACATTCAAGTTGAATTTATTTTTCGTTTTAGGTCTATAAAAAAGAAAAGGATCTTAAGAAGGGTATTGCATTTCCAACATGCATTTCAGTAAATAATTGCGTATGTCATTTTTCACCCACAAAAAATGATCCCGACTGCACCTTAAAGACAGGTGATGTTGTCAAAATGTAAGTAAAATAGTAGTGTAGAAATTTGGTATAATTTTGTTCTATTGATAATTATTTTTTTAGCGACTTAGGCGCACACATCGACGGGTTCATTGCTGTTGCTGCTCATACTATCGTCATTGCCGCATCTGGTGATAAAAAGATCAGTGGTCGACAAGCCGATGTTACTCTAGCAGCTTATTGGGCTGTACAAGCTGCATTAAGATTGCTAAAAGCTGGTAACCACGTAAGTAGCTGGATGTCTTTTTTGGTAAAATGTAATACATTTATTAATTTTTTTAATATTTTTGTATTTAAACCGTAACCACCCGTATATATTTCCTCTAAAAAATACGTTTCGCCTTATATAAATTATTTATTTTGTAGAACTACACGATCACCGAAGCAGTTCAACAAGTCAGTGAATCATACAAGTGTAAGCCAATAGAGGGTATGCTAAGTCATGAGCTTAAACAGTTCAAAATTGATGGTGAAAAAACAATTATTCAAAATCCAAGCGAAGCTCAACGCAAGGAGCATGAGAAATGTACTTTTGAAACACACGAAGTCTATGCAATTGATGTTATTGTCAGCACGGGCGAAGGCATTGTAAGTAAAAATTTCAAACAACATGAATATACCACGTAATAAAACAATATTTCCAATGATTAAAAAAATGCGCTTGAGGGACTAAATACTTTTGGCAAAGAAATGTAAGCTTTTATCTAAATAAATAGCTTCCGGTGAATTTCAAACACATTTGGCACATTTTCGCGCTATTGGTGTCAAAACCCAGAGATTGTAAGATTATGAGATCTGAGGAAAAAATAGGATATATGTATATTTTTAGTGCTACTTATTTTTACATTTTTAAAAACTTTTTTTTTTTATAACAGGGTCGCGAAAAAGATACGAAAGTTTCCATTTACAAAAAAACCGATGAAAACTATATGTTGAAATTAAAAGCTTCACGTGCGCTTTTAGCTGAGGTAAATACATACTCACACGAATCGAGCAGCTTAAAAAAATGATTTAAAAACTGGTTGAGAGCTTGATGCATTTTAATACAGAAAGATGTAAGCTATGCTTCTCGTATGCTCCTTGTATTTTTTTTTTGCTCATGAAAAAAATACATTAGCACATCTTTAAGTGTGAATAATGCTGATACCTAAAAATTGTAAAATCCAAATGGGTATTGAAGCACTAACTTGTATGCCATCATTTTGGTTTGAGCTTAAAATATTATTTAATTAATATATATTTTTTTAAATTTCATTCGAAGGTTAAAAGTAAATATGGAAACATGCCGTTCAATATTAGACACTTCGATGAAGAAACAAAAGCACGAATGGGCGTTGTTGAGTGTGTATCACACAAGATGATAGAGCCTTTCCAAGTTCTCTATGAGAAACCAAGTAAGTACTAATCAAAAAATAAAGGAAGTTCAATAAACAAACAAAAAAAAAAAAGACTGATCAGTTCAAGCAAGGCTTAATTTCTTATTAGTTTCATTTTAATTAATACGTCCAGACACCTTGCAAAAGAAAAATTAGTTATTAATTATCTTGAAGAGTTTATTTTTCACTTCATGAATAATCAATAATAAAAACATGTCAAACTTTCACCAGTATAATAAAGTGTTTCTGTTGGTTTCGTTTTTGTTTTTAATATCCCATTAAATCTTAACTGAAACTAACTGGCATTTTCCCAAATTTTTTTTTGTGATACATACTCATTTAAGTTCTCATATTCTCAAATGTTCTTTACTCAACATTTTTCGTACTTTTATACAAATTTTACACGATTTTATAGCTGAATATGTTGCACAATTTAAACACACTATTTTGCTTATGCCGAATGGTATTAACTTGGTTACTGGTATACAATTTGCCGAGGAAAACTACGTCAGCGAATACAGTATAGCTCAGCCTGAATTAAAAGTAAGCTTGTCATTATACTTAAATGTTATAGAATATAAAATTGTTTTATTTTAATTGAATAGGAACTCGTTGCCACGCCACTGCTGCCCAACAAGAAAGGCAAGGGTGCATCTAAAAAGAAGTCAGAAGCGGTAGCTGCGACAGCAAAAGTGGAATCCACGCCAACCGTGGAGACCAAGGCATAAAATATCAGCAGGTGACACGAAAAATGGAAGCAGTTTCGTCACCATTAACACAGCCAGATTAAATTTTTAAAAGAATCCGATTAACATACGCAAACAACACGAGTAAATCCAAATGAACTAAATGTTGTGCACTTTTTGCGTAAACTTTTTTTCACATTAAATATCAAAAATGGTTGAAATTTTCACATTTAACGTTCATTTAATGAAATGAAAAGTCTACAATGCTGAGTAAAAAAGCAGCTTATAAAATTGTTTTATTTCATGTCTTAAATAATTATTGCAAATAATTAAATAACTAAATTTAGAATTAAAAAGTAAAAGATGATCAATTTTGTGAGCAAATTATAAAAGAAAAATTTTAAGATAACAAAACACAAAGTTACAAAAAAATAAAATGATATTTTCTAAAAAACTTAATAAATTGACGCTTTTGAAATTAGGTTATTTTTCGATTGGAATGTGAGGATAACAAGGAGGTCGAACTATACGCAAATCCTTTAGCCTCTGGATCAGTTCACCTGGTTTAACAGCTTTATTTATATTACCAAAGGGTAAACAATGAACTTTGCCATTAATACACGACTCACAAAAATTCATATTTAGCTAATATAGAGAACAAATTTCTAGTTATATACCATACATCTTTCAATTTTATTATCTGCGGTTAAAACCATATCAATAGTGCATTCCCCGACTGCTTTTAGCGTTTCTTTTACAGCTGCCTTCATAAAACGGTTCTTGGAATTCTTGATATTCTGATTCGGAACATGCATTGTTGCTCCGTTATACCACCATCTGTTTGCATTTCTCTTGTGTAAACTTTATTACTTTCAGATTAATGTGCTGCTTCACTCTTCTGAGTCCACTTTCCCTAACTGTTATGTGAAATTACTGTGGCTAGCAAAGCCGATGTTGGATACACTATAGGATGTAAGCGATTTTCAAGCTCAAAAAAGATAAGAAAGAGGTGTTTCCACGCCAACATTTGTATATATTCTTGACTAGCATACTGAACTGTACAATAAACTTAAAATTCAAGAAAATTGGGAGTGAGGCCGTTAAAGTAAATAATTACTAAGTATGTACATTAGGGTGATTCAAACTTTTTTCGTTTTTTTTTTGAAGTGAAACTTCTTTAGTGGCTCTCATTTGAAAAATTTGTAACGCAACGCAAAATTTGAAACGTAAAACGTACTCATCAAACGCTTTTTTAAGTAGGATCTAGAATATCAATAGCAATAAATTATATATCAAATTAAAGTACTCATCAAGCAGAGCGATCCATAATTTCATCAATCCTATGAATTGGTCCAATCCCATGACCAAAGAAGAAACCGCAGACCATTACATTTCCACCTCCGTTCTTTACAGCGGCATCGCAATACTTAGGATTCAATCCTTCTCCTTTTAGTATGCGTACACATCTTATTCCATCCGAATCTTTCAGGTTATACTTGGATTTGTCAGAAAACAACATTCTTCCATTTTTGGACACTCAAATTGAGGTGAACGTGGAATAAGGATTATATGCAAAGCAAAAGGCGATAGATTGAATCCAAGGTATTGCAAAGCCCCTGTAAAGAACGGAGGTGGAAATATAATGGCCTGCGGATTATTCTTTGGTCATGGGATTGGACCAATTCATAGGATTGAAGAAATTATGGACCGCTCCATGTACGTTGACATACTAATAGATACCGATGAAGAGATACCACTTAAGTGCAGGTTCCAACAGGACAACGATCCAAAATCACTCCTTAGATTTTTAAAGCGTGGCTTCAGAGCAATAGAATTGCATTTCTTAGTTGGCCTGCCCTGAACTAAGTCCTATTGACTTGTGGGAGAGCGTTAACATGAAAATCAAGGGATAAAATTGCAAAAACACGGCGGATTTCTTTCAATCCTTGAAAATATCATGGGAAGGAATAACGCAGGATATCATTAATAATGTAGTTTTTAAAATTATAAATAGTGCAGGACTCCCAACAGGTTTTGTAATTTGATGTGTAAATAAAAGTTCACGGTGTGGCACTGCGCACACTTTAATTGCAAAATTGAAATTCATGACAAAGAAAATATATCCTTGGCTTAGCATAATACATATGTATGTATGTTACAATTTTCCTTAAAATATTCGTTCAGACGAAAATTTAAATCAAATTCTATTCGTTATGGAAATATGCTATACCCTCTGCAAATTTAACTTTTATTATTATTATTTCAAAGTTTGAATAAATTGGATAAATCAAGTACATTATTGTTGAATTAATTTGTATATATTTCTTTGGATTTATATACATACATATTCGTAAGACATTGAAACAGTGAGGAATTTGACTTATATAAAATTTAGATAAACTTAAATTTGTATATCTCAGAATAAACTATGTATAGGAAACAAACATTTTACGATATTTTATAGTTTCTCTTTTGACTATTTGCAATTGAAAAATTTATCTATTTTTTTGCAGGTGGTGCATCTTCTATGGATTTAGGCGACTTTGAAAACTCATCAAACTTATCTTTCGCTTTTTTTGCAAATTGTCCAGTATAACATGGTATCATGTGTATGAAATTGAAAGTTCCTTTAACACCTTGATTGTAGTAATGTTTTGTCAAGTATCGCAGCCGTTCGGTTTTTGGTAATGCTGGTATCTCAAATGGTAGTTGATTTTCAAGTTTGCGCACATGAGGACTTATTTCTGATTTGATTTCATTATAAAGCTTCTCGGATTCTTTCGAATTTCCCCAGATGCCCAATTGGCGGGAATAATAAACTGCACCGATCAGCAATCCAGAACGAATCACAAAACTTTGGTATCAACAATAGAGAGTTCGCGTCATGTGCAATATGAATAGTAGACAGAAAAAATAAGAGGTTATTACGTAAATTTGCAGATATGGTTTCTGTCGTATTGAGTTAACTTACCCAATAACCATGTTGCAATTTAATTTAGCTAAGCGAAGAGCAGGAGGAACACAACTTCAATTTTTCTTAATGAAAAAGAAGTTAGAAATTTTTCGTAGCACCTGGGATGAAATTAATTCGGTTAGCTAAAATCGCACCGTTGCTGGTTCAAAGAAAAAAAATTAAACAAATTTGACAGTTGTATCTGCCAATATTTAGCACTAGGGAGAATTGAAAACAGCTGTTATTTTATTGTGATTAATAAGCGAACCAGCACCAAGACAGCCTGCAACAATTTTTGAATAAATGAATAAAGTTTATATCATATGCATGATTTAATCCGACGTATCTCGCATTCACACAACAAAAAACTACTCCGAAATCATACGCGACGTTCAAATTCAGTGCGTGTGAATAGCGTAAATAGGGAATTGAGAGCCGACGTTCAACTGTCAAAAAAGCTTAAGTCGATATATAAGTAAAATAAATGTTTAAAATGGCTAAAATTAAGTGGCGTAATATTGAGCCAAAATATTTTTTACAGTTTATTCACATCTGCATAAAATAAACTGTGACAAGAAATTTATTAGTATGTTCTGAGTTTTAATTTTAAAAATTTCAGATAACACTTTTTATAGTATAAGAGCTATGTATCAACTCGACCAACGATTTAAGAATGGCTAGTCGTTTGATATCCTCATTCTTTCATTATATCGGTAGACATGGGGGCAGTCTGGCTAGTAGGAGGTATTGCGTTTGCCTGTAGGCGTCATCGGAAGTTGCTATAGCTTTTGGATATAGCTTTTGTAAAAATGATTATAAATTGGGAACATCTGAATGGATGTCAAAAATATGGGTGTCATAATAAAGATAATTTAATGGCCTACAATAATATTTAGCTAAGTTTTTAAATTGAACCTTTAATTTTGGATATATAACAACTTTTCTGAAATTTTGACCAATTTTTTTTTTTGAAAAAAACATTACTTTTTCCAAAAAGTGTGTTAATGATCTACGACTTTTTTAGCATGTTAAGAAAACCTAATTCATTCCCTATAAAATGGTATACAGTAGTTTGTTCTAAATTTTTTCATATTTACTCCCTTTTTTCTCAAATTTTGACCAAAACCCATATTTTGGATATCCACTGAGGGGTTCCCAATTTATAATCATTTTTACAAAAGCAATATCAGCATGCCTATCTAGATAATGAAATAGAGGGAATATCAAAAAACTAGCCGTTCTGAAATTCTTGTTTTTGCGATGTTGCTAGCTCTCGTACAGAATATAAACTTTTGTTTTAAACTACAATTTTCGCTTTTTCAAATTATATCAAAATTTTTTTACATTCCATTTAGTTTCAAAATTATAAAGCGTTAAAGTTAAAAGTTTGCACTGCATAAAATTAGTTGTGAACCACTGTATATTACTTTGATATGGTTTTTTGAAGTCTGAATTGAGGGTATTATTTTTTTTGGCCGTAGGAAAAATTTTTTTTCAGGTGTACTACTTTTGTAGTGCTACTAGTACCAAACATGATTTAACTAACTAATATGATTATACCATGGTAGCAAAGAAGTCCTACTTAAGTGACACTGTGCGTGCGGAACTAGTTTTATATAAAATTAAAAAAAAAAAACATTTTTTCATAGAGATTTTCTCATGCAAATATCGGAAATTCACATTACTTTATTTAATTATTATAATTTTAATGTAGTTGTTTCTGATGTTATTGCGTTGTATAAAAATGTATTATCAATTGGTTTATATTGCTTGCTAACAATTTTAATTACTTCCTGAGCAGCACAACCACCTAAGAATTAAGTTAAACTCAAAGATAATTAAACAAGAGAAATATTTATCCCAATTCTAAAAATTTCTTTGGAAAACCGTTCCCTTAGCGTAACTTTCCATATTTCCGCACGAGTAATCACATGAAATATATATATATATATAAGTATATCGTTACCTTAATATAGAAAGGTCCTAACATTTTTTTCAAAATCGAGTTTTTTTTTTTTGTAGATGTCGGTAGGCCACCGATTGAAAATAAAGCATTTACAACCAAATAAAATAAAAAAACAAACTCACTTCAATACTACAAAACATAAATTTTAATTAAGTTTTTTCGTTCTCCTGTAAAGAAACAAAAATGTTAGTTAGGGCCTTTCTATATTAAGGTAACGATATATATTAAGAAACACCAGTTCGGAAATACTAAGGGTTACGTTATGGAGATGATTTTTCCAAAACTAATTATTGGGAATAATTAACTTACCAATAAATGCGGAAATCGAATGAATTTCTGAACCTCCGTAGCGACAAATTTCATGAATCATGTCATCGCTAATTGATGTGTGTGCTCCCCAATCACATATCATTTTGCTTGCTACACTTTTCAGACGTAAAGTGTCATTTTCGGCGTAACACTCACCAGGAATGTTACCACACTCTGTCAAAAACTTTTCATAAGCGCGTAGGACCACGTAATGTTCTGTGAGAGTGCCTTGTATTTCTAAATCATCAACTGAATGCAAATACGATACGAAATTATATTTATTTCAAGAAAAATGTTACTTACTTATTGCAAGTATGCGATTGCTCTTTTCGTATTCATCTGAAATTTTTGAACCACGTACTACAACCAAGCCAGCCGCTTCGCGACAAAACAGACGCACATTAGTTTCTGTTATGGTCTCTTCAGACAAACCCAATTCCTTAAGTAAGGCCTGGCATTTACGATAAACAACATCGGCATCTTGTAATGCTTGTTGACGATATACATTTTGCAAATTTATATAAGATTCTGTATCTGCTGTCATATCTGGAAGTATGCCCGGAAGAGGTAACAAACCATCATTTTCTTCAATAACGAATTCCTTAAGTGCACTTGCCATTATCCAAAAAGGATTGCTCTATAAAAAAATGCGAATAAATAAATTAGCCTTACAACGTATAGGTTTTGTAATCCAAAAAGTTTTGCTATTAGTTAATTGTATATTCACGAGGCAAGTTCTTGGTTTCCCTATATAAATTACATAACGCACAGGACAGCTTCACTATAACGGCAGCTTTTTGCGATGTCCAAGCTTTATTAACTTAAATTAAATTTGCTGCTATGTACAAACTTTTCTAAATGATAATTAAACTTGCCTGTTTGTTCAAATTTGAGCAGGCATCATCATCGAAAACCGATTTAATTGGCGAGGTTACGCAACCTCCTCCAAATGCAGTATTAACCGCTTTTATAGCCTCCTCGTAGTTTTCTTCATCAGCAGTCATAGCTAAAATCAATGTTTAAAATGTTAACACTTATCGTACAAGTTCAATTTGCATCTGTTTTATCAAAACTTGTTTGAAAAGAAAGATTATATAACGTTGCCTTACAAAATCCTCCCTTACGTACTCCCGATAGAGTAATTATATTTACCTGCCCGTATCATATCTCGTAATTTGGTCTTTTCTTTATATGTCTTAGGAATGTTTTGATTATTTTCCGACTTATAAGATTTTAGAAATTTATTAAGAACTATTAACCATGGAACTTTAGACGTTACTGTTGTATTCTAAAAAAGAGGATGAATGAGTTAAAGTTGAACGAAAAACTATAATTCATAAATTTACTTTGAAATGAGCCTCAAGTATCGGAAATGGTTTTTCTAGTCGTAAATCAAACTGCCTGTTGTCTGGATGAGCTTCCACCACACAATGTTCCTTAATTTGTAAACGAATTGAACCAAAGAATCCTAATGAACGGCAGTAAATAAAAGGTATGTTTGCTTCCCAGAGGCAAATTGAAAGTTTTAGCAAAGATTGCTCATTGAGGTTTGATGCAACCACAACATCGAATGAGTTGAAAAATGCCGGGCGGTTGGATAAAATGTATTCAATACTTTCATCTACATAATCTCCATTAGCATCAGGATTCAACTCTTGGAGTAAACTCATGCAAGCAGCTGCTTTTGGTTGGCCAAGTGAAGATGCATCTAGAAAAAAACTTATATTGTAAACAAATTAAAAATTGAATTTTTTTAAGTTTTAAGATTTACTCACTTAATACCCAAATCATCTTCAGTGACCACACTGCCATCAGCAATGGTGAAACCTCCTATTCCCGGCAAAACCAGACCCTTCAACACTTCACATCCTAGGGCTGTGGCATTCACTAAACAGATAGTGGAGCTTTCAAGCAGACTTTGTCCATGCTCACCCCATAGCCTGCAGGAAACTTAAAACTGTAGCAACCAATTTATTTTAACATAAGTTTACTTTAGGTGCACCCCACCTGTTTTTTTAAAACCCTTTTTTCACATGATTCTATTAGTACTGTTAAAGTTGGGTGACGCAACTAGAGAAGTAGTCATCGGAAGACGCGGATATAACTTCGTTCTAAGCTTAGAACCGCTAAATCGATGTCAAAAATATTAATTCATTTTCAAGACATATTTAGTAAGCTAAGTGTAATATGGTTATTATAAGAGTTTACAGTCTGTTACATAGTTTAGAAAATACACCAATTTCTGACGAACTTTTTGTTAATATATATAATTTTATTTACATATAATGAAAGCTACGTGTATTTATATCCTTTCAATTACCGGAACTTACCGGAAAACAGTAACGATTTAGGAAATTTTTGAAATTCGTAGACAATAACATTCTTATACGCCCGCGTGGGAGTATCTATTAAGTTTAGTAGATCCCCCCCCCCCCGCGTACTCGGAGTTAACTTGGCGCTTGTTTGCTTAGCTCTTGTAAACACGTGTATGTTATAAAGAAATCATTACGATAGCGTCGAGTAAAGAGTAACCGCCGCTTAAGTGGAAGAATGAATATTTTTAATTAGTTCCTATGTCGATTGGTTAATAATCCAATAAAATACTATTAAGAATTGATAGCCTCATAAAGACTGTTCACAATTTAGAGTTCATAGACTACACTATTTTACTCAACTACCCGAGTGTCAGCTGCCATACTTTTTTTGTGAGCTGCTGTAACATAATATTACAAATGTTAATTAAAAATCGCGTAGTATTCGCGCTTTAAGTCTACCATAATAAATTGCGTCTATTTTTCTTTTTTTTTTAAAAATTGGTAAAGGTATGAATCTCCTTATTCAGAAATTTTTGATGGTGCAATTTAAAAACAAACATTTTTTTTCGGTAAAAATTAAAATTAAAGCAAAATTATATATTTATTGCAATATTATGATTTGGCTTTTTTAATGTCAATAAAAAAGAAGGTTAATATATTTTATAGAAAAATTACGGTTTAAAAAACTTTTTCATCAATTCACAGAAATCGCTATACATATGTATATCGCAAGCTTCAAACATTGATAGACCAACATATTAAATTGTCTTACAAATCATATACATTTTTTGAATATTTTTAGAAAAGCTAATCCAGGACTTCCGATCACAATATTTCTGTAAGCAAGGCTCTCACTCAACTTTTGATTGTACTTTTTTCTCTAAGAATGCTACTAGCCACAAAGCCTGCTTCTTAATTTTTCACTTAAGTTAATCCCTTTTTTACCTTATTTGTCTATCGTATTTTTTGCTTTTATCCGATTGTTCAGGCGATTTTGGTGCTGGTGAAGACATGATATTTGTATCGATTAAAGTTAACAATTTTGTTTAGAATGAGCGATCAGCTGTTGGCACTTATTCAGGAAAAAACATCAGCAACAATGCCAGGGATGAACATTGACTCTATTACATAAAAAAACCCTTGCGTGTCAAAGCTCAATGCGAAAATTTGTTTATTTTGCCGGCTCAGGTCTTACATCCTCTAATATGTCCAACATGGGCTTGAACATAGTATAGTGAATTGTCACGAATCCGACATTGGACATATTTGAGAACGTAAGCCCTGAGCCGCGGCCAAAGGCCGCATACTTACCCTAACATACTAAAACTTAATTCAAGTATTATCACCCGCTTTAACCTTTCCGTATGCTTTCATATCATCCAAATAAATATCAGATTAAAATCTTTAATGATATATGCAAAATGATTGATTGCTAAAGTTAACAGTGTCATGGTAAATGGAGACTTTATAAAACTTGCCAAAATATTATTTGATAAGAGCGCACGGTGGGCTTTAACCAACTTTTAATAAAAGCGTGAGTTAATACAAAAACTTTAATTGGGGATTATTTCGGATGTAATTTGGAGTCGATATATGAACAACATAAGAAATCCTTAGAGGTTATTTTTAAATCCATATTTACTGTTTTCAATGATATTACATACATATGTAAAACATACGTATGAAATTTAAAAAGTTTTTCTATTTTTATTAGATAGCACTACAGTCTAAATTTCAACTCTAGGTAATCTAGGAGTCATGAGAAGGAGCCATATTTTGGCCTGAAAATAGCCGTATTTGAATTGTTTTAAAAATTTTAGTTCTTAAAGCCCATAAATCTAAATTTAAAGTTACGGATATCACTTTCTTTTGTTATGTCATCTACTATACACAAAAAATAATTTTGAGCTTCTAGACCTTAAGATCTTTATTTGCGACCAGATTAAGTGAATAAGGCTTTAGTAAAATATGACAACTTTGCAAATGGTGCCCCATATCGAGATCTTACGCATAATACTTAAATTATACTATACATTCTCAACATTTTTATTCACTTCAAAATGAGACATACATTAAAAATGGTTGACCAGGTTCAGAGATATTAGATATTGAATTTGGCTGTTTTTGCAAAAATTCAGTTTTTTTTTCAAACTTTGACCTTACAGTACTCGGGACTCTGATTATTTAGGGAGATGTGGGGTTAACTTTTAAGGTTTTTTGATGTGTCAAATTTTGAGCAAAATCGTATGTTTCATACGTGAGTTGCACGTATTTCATACGTATGTAATATTACTGAAAAACAGTAAATATGGAACTAAAAAAAATCTCTAACGATTTTTTTCCTTTTGATGTATATTGACTATAAATAACATCCAAATAATTCCCCATTCAAATTTTTCTAGTAACTCAACTTGTCATTTAAACTTGGTTAAAGCCCACCGTGAGCGAACAGAAATATGCATATGATTCGATTCAGCCAGCAAGCTTTAGGAAAGTAAAGCTTCTTTAATTCAAATTAAATCAAATTATGTGGTAGTTTGGCAAATGATTTGCTTCAGATGTAGAGTTCAAAAAAATATTCTGCCTATTTTACACACAATAAGGTTGCGGAATAGATCTGGACATTCATCACTTTACTAGATATTTAATGAAAATAAGTTCACTTTATTGCAGTCAAAACTTTATATCAACTCCTGCCAAACTTTAGATTAACGCCATTAAATTTCCGAAAAAAATAAATTCAAAAATATATGATGCGGTTCCAAGTTGAACCACATTCGTTCTCTAATCCTCTTATTTACAGGTTGAATTGTGAATTCACATATCAAAATCAATATTCTTGTTTGTGATACTTACCCAGTTACACCTTATTAATTGAGATGTATTCATATTCATTCATTTTTTATTTGTTAACATTTATAGTATGAGTTGGTTTACATTATTAAATATAATTTAAGGGACTAATTGGATTAAATCGCTATGTCTACTACGCTTTTTAGCAATCAGTCTTATGAAAACCAAATAGGTAATAATTTAACTCATTTTAACAGGCGATTTAATATTATTAGGTTGTATATAATTTTGTATAAAATAGTTTTGCCAATTATTGTTTTTGATTACTGAGCAGTAGAATATGCTATCACAATTGATATAATTAAAACTAAAACAAACTTGAAGAAACTTATTAAAGTAGTTTTTTATAATTTTTAATGAGCTTTCACCTTACATTGAATACATACATATGTAAGTAGTGTTCAATATAAGCATTTCTTTTACGAGTCTTTGAATGAAAGTTTAAGACGATTATATATGTTCGTTGATTCAATTGCTATAAACAAAAGCAAGATGAATATAAGTTTTTTGATAGTAAATCGCTTTTCCGATTTTAAATTCTAACAATAGAATAAAAGCTATTTAAAATATATTAAAAACATTGGTTATGGTTTCATTTTATGCAGTAGTAAAATTTATATTTAATTTCATTTTAAAAAATTTTGTAGGCCCACTTACTTATCAACACAAGTCCTAAATCACTTGTTTTTAGATTATCGGCCAACAGTCTCAAAAGCAGAGGCTTTGCATTTTCATTTGCCTGAGGTGAGAGGCATCTAATTACATACAGAATAATAGTAGGCGAATTACTAATAAGAAAAAAATGGATGTAATTGCCTTTTCAAGCATATGCTAAAAATGAGAAAAATGTATATTAGCCTTGTTTTTTATGACACGGTTACCCGCTTAATAAAAAATTTTGTATGAGAAATTAGTCGGCGATACTTAACTGTCATTCTTTAACAAAATTTTTTTTTGCGGGTAGCCGCGTCAAAAAAAGACGGGTAATATATGGCAACCTACTGCCCGCAGTTGGGCTATAATATAATTACAGGTACGCCCATGCAATTTCCATATTGAAATTTTCTATATAACGAGACTCGTCCCCTAGTGTCATTTCACAAGTAATTTGCTTATGAAAATGCAATGATGAAAACAAAAAAACAAATATCATGGTAGCTCCGATGCTAAATTATGCTTAATTTTTAGGACTCCTTATATGTCAAAGTCAACTCGTTTTGTTTATTCTTAACAGCGATTCACAGTTGCAGTTAACTTAAGTTTGACAAGATAATTTTACTTTTTCAATTTTACCATGCATCACCAATGTCACATTAATCTTTTTGTCTTTATCTAGCTTTACTATTGTGTACTTTTAATCTGACGTTTGCTTTAATTTCACAATTCAATTGAAAGTAGTCATATTTGTGTTTCAATAGATTTTGAATACTTGTTTACAACTTAAATAAACGATCTATAGATTCTATAATTAAGTGGTTTAAATAAAAGATTTTGGAGGTTTTCTTACATAGATTAAATTAGAGATTACAGTGCGAATAAAATAATCAGCGATAAAATGCCAGCCAGAAGAAGGACTGGTGGGCCGCCATCCGTTGCAAGTACAAATTCCGATGATACAGATAAAGATGACGTCGCATATAGAATAAAAAGACAAAGAAATAATGATGTTAGTATACATTTTATTTGGGCTTAAATGTACTTGAGCTCACAATCAAAAATGATTATTAAACTAAACTTTCCTTATGTACTTTTTAGTTCTAATAATAAATATGTAATCAAATATCGGTCGGATCATTTTTCGGAGATATAGCCATCGGAAGTTGTGGATATATCTTTTCTAAACATCGCTATAAGACAGAAATCCCTGTAGTTACAAATCTTAGAAATCTAACTCATATATGATTTTTCTGAAATTTTCACCGATTAGCCGTTATTTTTTTGGCATAATTTTAGTTTACGGCCATGCTCCAATTTTTTTTTTAGAAACGGAGTTTTACCCCCTAAAACCGAATTTGAAAAAAAAAATTCGGTCTCTTATGGCTTCTGAGATAACATTGGTCAAAGTTTGAAAATTTTATGTACCCCTCCCCCCCCTTGTGTAAAAATTTTTTTATTTATTTTTTATTGTTTTTCGATAAAACAAGTCCAAATAAATCGAAAATGTTATATAAAAAAATCGATACCTCGTTTGGTTTTCGAAATATCGATATGTACTAAGAAATGTTTGCATCCTGCAAACAGTGAAAAGGTGTTGGTGTCGAAGATTCCGCGAAGCCGGTGTTGGATTTTTGGAAGTTTATGATTCCTAGAAGCGGCCGCAGGCCGCCCACTTACCCTACTTCTGATTTATAATTACTGGCTACCGAAGCCGGTGTTGGACATACTATAGGATGTAAAGATTTTTTAGTACCGATATTTCGAAAACCAAACGAGGTATCTATTTTTTTTATTTAACATATTCGATTTATTTTGTTTATTGTGTTTCATCGAAAAACAATAAAAAATAAATAAAAAAATTTTTAAACAATTTATTTACACAAGGGGGTACATGAAATATTCACCAATGACCAATGTTATCTCGGAAGCCATAAGAGACCAACATTTTTTTTCCAGACTCGGTTTTAGGGGGTAAAACTCCATGTTTCTAAAAAAAAAAAAAAAATGGAGCATTGGCCCTAAAGTAAAATTGTTCCATTTTTTCCAATTATTGTGTTCTTGACCTATAGATTTATTAGCATATTAAAAAAGCTAAATTCGTTCCGGCTCCAGGTTCAAATTAAGTGCACCATTATTTCGCACTAATTCATCGAGAAACTGGTTGAAAGCATGCCCAGACGAGTCAACAATGTCATCAAAGCTCAGGTCCTTAAAGATATAATTTTGAATATATGTATAATATTTAAACGTGCGAAAGTGGATACAAAGAATACAAAACAAAAATGGTTGCGATTGCTGTAGTTTTAAGGGAAATCAGCTACCCAAAGTCAAATGCGATCAGGATGTATCCACTTGTGCTCGCCACTGTATGTACATATGTGTGTAATAATCATGTGATAAAGAAAAGCTTCTCAATCGTAAAGAAACGGCAATAGCTGTAGTAGCTAAACTCTATTATTATTATTATTATAATAACTTTTTTTTCACTTTCTGGGGACATATATCAAGTATTATTTTTGTATGCATTTTCCATTATTCTATTCAAATATCTGTTTATTTATTTATCACACAGGCTGTTAAGAAAACGCGTGCTAAATCTAAAGAAACTGCTAACGAACGAAAGACACGTGTTGAAATGTTAAAAAAAGAAAACATTCAGTTGGAAACTAAAATTGAGGAAAAAAAGCAGAATGTCCAGATATTGAAGGATTTATTACTGAATAATGTTAAGACGGAGGATCAGGAGCGAATGATTTCAGAAATTTTAGCGGAAGAGAGCGAAGAGGACGATAACGCTTAAAATATTATAAATGCACTTGAAAAAAGCTTGTCTATGCGCAGAAATGTTCGATGGTAAAAAATATATTGTTCCACTAACTGTTGAAAACTTGTATCCAGCCTTAAAATTAGAACTTAGAAAACATCCATGTACGTACGTACATGTTTGTATAAGTGTACTTTTCTAATATTTCTACCCTTTATTATAAATTAAGGGCAACAGTTTTTAAATGTGATATTCTGTAAACATTTATATTTATATTATTTTCTAATACACCCAAAACCTGGAAAAAAAACACATGAAGAATGTATGTACATACATACATAGAAAAAAATGCGAAGGGGGAATTCCCTAACTAAATTTCTAAAAGACAAAAATATTTTTCTTTAAATTTTCAATCAAATAGCTTAATTTAATCGTGCTAAATCGAAGGAAATCGAGTAAAATCAAAATCAATTTTTTTTTTCTAGATTGTGTTAAATAAAAAACCGTGTAAAAAGGACCGTGTAAAAACTTAATTGGGTGTATTTGCATAATTGAAAATTTAAGTTAATTTTAAAGGGAATGAATAAAGCTTTATTGATATGTTAATCTCCTTCTTATATATCAAAATGAATTGCTGTGTATTAGTCCCGCAAAGGCTCGAGAATGGCTCGATCGATTTGAATAATTTTTTTGTTGGGTTTGTAATTGTTCAGGCAAGGTTTATAGCAAAAAAAAAAAGCTTAGAAAAATTTAAGAGAAATATCGGAAAATTGCAAAAAACCGAAATAATGTTTTGTATGGGAATTTTAAATTGAAAAAGCACACCATACCACAACTTGAGATTGAATTAACTTGCACCGTTTATTCGATTTTTTTTATTTTTTTTCACATACAGTATTGGCCAAAACTTAAGCACCCCCTCAGTTCCTTTTTTTCAAATCATAATTTTTTTGTGAAAACGATGTTTTTGATCCATGTTGTGAATTTATTATATATATTTACAACTTTATTATTGACAGACAAAAATTTTAAAAATTCAGCGTCTCATAAATAAAAGGTTATTATCAAAGGAACATTTTAAGCCAGAAAACTTAAGGAACAAAACTAAAGCACACCCTTTTTTATGGTAAATAAAAATTTTTAAAATTAGTACTTAGTTGCAAACCCTTTATTCTGGACGACACACGCATATCTTTTTGGTATAGAGGAAACTACATTATTAATGATATCCTGCGTTATTCATTCCCAGGATATTTTCAAGGATTGAAACAAATCCACCGTGGTTTTGCAATTTTCTCGCTTGATTTTCATGTTAACGATCTCCCACAAGTTCTCAATAGGATTCAGGTCAAGGCAGGCCAACTAAGAAATTCAATTCTATTGCTCTGAAGCCACGCCTTAAAAATCTAAGCGGTGATTTTGGATCGTTGTCCTGTTGGAACCTCCACTTAAGTGGCATCTCTTCATCGGTATATGGCACCATCACATTTTTTAGTATGTCACCGTACATGGAGCGATCCATAATTTCATCAATTCCATGAATTGGTCCAATCCCATGACCAAAGGAGAAACTGCAGTCCATTACATTTCCACCTCCGTTTTTTACAACGGCTTTGCAATACCTATGTTCAAAATAAAGGGTTTGCAATATTTAAGTTCGTAATATTTAAGAAAATTTGAAAATCTCCGTAACCATAAGAGGTTATGAAACCATATTCACACCACGTGTTTGTGGGGAATGCTGAAGTGTTTTTCGGATCCGGTAGATGACGTTGGAGTCGAGATATTTAAGGAAAATTGTAATACATATTACAATTTGGAATACGTATATGAGAGGGCAGAAAAGCGTCTGCCGGGTCAGCTAGTAAGACTTTACATCAGTGAAACATTTTTTGGAACACAACGGCTAAAAATTAAAAAAAAAACAGCTTGAAAACTCTAGGTAGTCTTCAAATTTTTATGTACTAACACTAAACATTATATTTCATGGAATTCAAGTTAGGGATTTTTGGAAAAAACTACATACTTATATCCGCAATTACCGTTTGCTATATCGCCGACACTAAATCCGACTAACGCTATTTGACTGCATATTAATTCTAAGGGAGCACATAAGAAGAGTTTTTATTATTTAAAACTAAAAAACTGCGCTAAGGGGAATCATTTTTGGGGCTCAAATTTTTCTTAGCTTTGACTAGCTCCATTTTTCTAACAACCGCTTTTTAACTAAACTATGAAATATATCAAAGCTACCCCAAAATGCAGCCTTCATTTTTGAAACTATAATACCGAAATTACACCGATATACATTGAAATTACCCCAGGATTACAATAAAATTGTAATAACTATTTCATTTTATAATTCGTGCCATGTTTAAGTGAAATATATAATTATTTAAACGCCGTTCGAGTATTTTTACTATATATAAATATATGTACATAAAGTTTATGATTTTATACAAAACTTTGGGTTTCAGGCGATTTCCAGTGATAAAGGTAAATGTAATTTTGGTGAACCACAGGGAAGTGAAAAAAAGGTAATGTAAGCAAAAAAATATCTCTCTGCACGATTGCAATATCTTTCCTACATATCTTTACACAATTTGACATTAAAAATTACAGAACTTAATGTACATATGTACCTACATACACATTAGGGAGTGTTTTTGGCCTATGTTTTAGCTTTGAATTTGAAAACAATCAAACCTGTGAACGGCACCAACAGTTTGTTTCCCATATAATTGAAATTGAGCAAAAAAATGTTTTTACTAAAACGTAGAAAAAATCTGCCATAGGTGCCAAGATATAGCGTTTTAAGTATTTTAGTTGCGAACAATATGCATACACCTGGAACAGGATGCGCCGTCCACAGGTTTGATCTAGGAAGCTGAAATTTTGTGAGAATTGTTTTTATGTTCAATGCTAAAACATAAACCAAAAAAATTTAGAAAAAAAACACCTTAATGTACATTTTTTAAATAACTGAACACTGTTTTTTTTTTATATAGAATAGGATACAAAACATACCATATTTGTTTAGTTTTTTATCATTTTTTTTTTCATTTTTTATAAATTTGGATATGATTTTTTTTATTCAAGGCGTCTTATTGTATTAATTGTATATTTCCCCAAGTAATGTCGAGAATTTGGATTTGAAGGCAGATACATGCTTAGGATTGATTGAAGAATAAGATATAAAAAAAACAAAAAAAAAAGATGTTGAATACTTTGAGAAATATTCTTATATGCATTTCGTTTCAAAAAATGTTCAAAAAACCAAGTGTGCAGTTATTTAAAGAATATGAGCTGATGGCCATAGCAGCCAATGCTCTTTTCTCTTGTTAACTTTTATAATTTACTTGGAAGCTAATACATTATAATAATATTTAAAGAATGACCGACATACGTTTGTACTGAAAACATATTACAAGAAAGAATTTCTGTGTCTCCGATTTTTGAAATATGGAACTATGTAATTGCATTTTTTTACAAATGAATATGTGAATAACATTCGTAACTCACTATGGATCAATGGTGCATTGGATCTTACAGACTTAAAATGTGCAATAATGATTATGACCTTATATTTTGTGACTGGTTAGTGGTGGTGGGGTTTAGAATTACATTAACACTATTGCATAGATTTAGTTATAGTAGAAACCATAGTGCATCGAAATTTCAATCAATTCTCAATTTATAGATATGGCTGGACATCACAATAATAAACAAACGTTCATGGTTACATACATACATAGTATGTATGTACATATGTAGTATGTAGAAGGTTTTAAGCACGCTTCAAAAAGTCCTCACGTCTACAAAATGTGCAAATGAAACCACAGATACAGAACAATATTGTAAATATAATATTCTACAGCAAATTACTCACCATCAAACAAATCTAATTTTTCCATATGCAATGAGAAAACTTCATCCATTTTTCACGAAAAATTCTTTATGGTTATAAGGGATTGATTGAATGACTTGATGACTCGACTACTGAACAGGCTGGCGGCGTTGCTTGGCTTATCATAAAATACGAGTAATACTTAACCAAACACTGAAACGCAACGTAGACGACGAAAGAGGTAGCTATTAAACGATTTGAATTGTTCTTAGATAATTATTTTAGCGCTGTTTTTGTTATTGTTGCAGTTTTGTTTGTTTCATTTTTTTTTGTCATTACCTACTATAATCTATCAGCACAGTATATATTCTCTTAAATTTTTTTTTCTATTCTCTCACCGATTCACGTGAAGAGAGAAAGAAAACATCGTTTTCACAACAAAAATTGATTTATAACAGTTTTTGGTCACAGAAAAATTTCAACTATTGACAATGAAAAAATAATTTAAGAACTCGTAATGTTTATGCTTGCTTTTTGCTGATACGATTTTTGTTGCTTTTGCCTGGTTTTTCTACTACAGGAAGGCATTACATATTATTTTATTTTATTACCATTTATAACAGCTAAAATTGTGTATAAATAAATGTAAGTATATGTGTATGTATGTATACATATATAAAATACATGGCTGTAACCTTCAGCAATTTTGATAAACCTTTGGGAGTTGGTGCAAATAAGAACAAAATTAAGATTATGCTTTATTCCGTTATGTCTCGCAAACCATGCAAGATATTGTTATGAAATTTGGTCAGATCTCAGATATCATTTACTGGGTCAGAAAAGGGCGAAATTAAAATAGTATTCCTGGTGCATTTAGATGATTAGAAGGCGTGGTACCGCCCACATTATGTTAAACCGTTATAATAAGACTTAATGTGGCAGATCTATGCATATACACTTGTGCTCTTATAATTAATTCATTCCTATGCTACGTACCATTTTTGTTAAAATTTATTTATTAATTTTTTTTCTGATATTAGTTTCTATAATCCTGCTAAGTAAGCATCAATTTACAGCAAAAAAATCAAAATAAATGTCTTGGTTTCATCCCAAAAAATGCAAAAACGTCAATAAAGGTCATATATTTTGTGCTCATATAATTAAGTCATCTAAAAGAAAGTAATTGAAATTGTTGAATTTTTGGTGTGAGTCCTACTTTTTTTTAGGCGAACCTTTTTGTTTCAAAAATGTTAAGAATCGGTTTGGCATGCTGCCTACCAAGCGTGCACATTGGTATGGAGTAATTTTATGCCACTTCTTTAGTGGATTGTATGCCCAGCCAAGATTTGACAAGTGGAGATCAATGTTTTAGGCCATTATCAAGCTGGAAAATCCATCTTAGCGAAAAATTTTTGGTGTAATCGGTGGCCAAATGTTCCCTGAGTATATTCCTGTATAAAAAAAACCGTATGTGCCCTCGAAAAACATCAAAAAAAGTCATCGGTTCGCAAACGGATCACTTTTTCATAGACCTGAATTTTTGGAGTATGATCATTTAAAGCGATGAATCCAATTTCAACGTACTTGGGAGCGATGTTAGTCTCTACGTGCGACATACTCCACTCAAAGAATAAATTATAGAAACTAATAATATAAAAATCAGAAAAAAAAATTAATAAATAAATTTTAACAAAATGGTACGTAGCGTACAAATAACTTAATCATGTGAGCACAAGTATAAGGTATGTGTCTCCAAAGTTATGTCGGGAGTTTCGATTTGAATGCAGATACATTCTTGGGATTGATTGAAAATAACATTACGAAAAAAAAACAAAAAAACATGGTGCGCGTCATCAGTAAAAAATTCGTAGTTTCCAAAGTTATTTTGATATGAAAGCACATGCATTCTTAGGATTAATTGGGGAATAACATATAAAAAATTAAAAAAAAGGTGTTATATTGAAAATATTTTGAGAAAAATTTTTTTAACTACAAAAATTAGTGTTTCAACAAATTTATTTAAATCTTTTTAACTAAAATGATTAAATGACTTTTTATCCTATCTCCGATAGTTTTTTGAGATATTTCGTTTCAAAATATGTTCAAAAACGTTAAAAAAAACAAATATATGCAGTTATTAAAAGAATGATCGATGTATGTACATAATTTTGTAGAATGCTGAAACACGCGTTAGCTAACGCCCCACTAGTTTCATTTTGGTTTAAATAGTAAAACTTAAAGATTTCTATAAGTCAAAAGTTGGCGCAGAGTTAGTTTCTATCATATTTTTATATTTATATTTCTGAGTTGCTATCTTCTTAAAAAACGTTATACAACGTATGTATATACAAAAATTATATTATTGTCAACAAATTTCAAAATTCGAAAAAAGTTTCTATTTCGGTAAAAATTGGGTTAAGGAAGAATCGGAAGCAAATGGTCTCATTTGCATACATTTACATACATAAATAGAATTTTCTTATTATCTTAAAAAAATTATATGACAAGAATATATTTCTTAGAATAAATAAGTTTTTTAAAAAGGAAGTGTCCCAGATTCGAAAAGCTTATGTACCAATATTATAACTGTATACATTTTATATGAAACTAACATTATGGGAATTGATCGATTATGAGGATTTTTTAAAAATCTTTACCAGTTACATACTTCTAATGGCTATATCTCTCAAACTAGATTGGGAATACACGCCGGGCTTTAACCAAGTTTAAATGCAAGGTTGAGTTACAAAATAAGACTTTAATAGAGAATTATTTGAGATCGATATATTTACGTCAAAAGGGAAAAAATCCCGTCAGCTATTTTTTTTAATTCCATATTTACTGAATTTTATTTAAATTATGTATACAACAACATGTATTTATGTGTGACACTTAAAACATCCGATTTTGATCACGTTAAACTACCTTGAAAGATAACAAGATACGTGAAGTGTTTTTTTGAAAATTCGGACCCCCCTCTTTGGTGAGATCTGGCGGGACAACCACACCCCTCCCATGAGATTTAAATTATAATTATTAATGTAAATTCTATGCATTAAAACGTTGACGTGAGGTTTTCCTTGACCCCCTCCCCCCTTGGTGAAATTTGGTGAGATTTTGCCGGACCCCCTCCCCCATATTTTAGCTCACGTAATTAATGGACGTCCCCTTAGGTTAAAGGTATAAAAATCAAACAAAATAAAACCTAATAGGTATGAATAAAATCTTGACTTGGGCGATAATTTTCAAAGTTTTCGTCTTTTACTAAGCCCTACTTTACTTAATCGGGTCGCAAAAAAAGGTCTTAAGATCTAGGGGATTACAATTTCTTTTTACGTATTAGGTAACAAAATATATGTTATCCATCATAAATTTGGGTTTGTGGGCTTTGAAAACTAAAATAAGTTTTTGTTGTAGCTTGAACTTTTATTTAAACTTTGTTTAAGCCCACCGTGAATATGGACGTTATTTATTCAGAGCTATAGATTTCAATTTCTTCAGTCATAACCGATTATGTATACTTGAAATTTTAAGTTTTAATATGCTTATATTCTCTTTTAAGTGATATCACAGCAACTAACACGTTTTGACTTGAATGAAAACGGCCCTGTACTTCTTTATGTTGTAGTTTTGTTCTACTGCCAATCATTTCCGCTCCGCCGCAGTGTACTTTGTATGTTTATTTTTACGTTTTCACCTTACACTTTTCAATGCGCTGAGATTACGAATCTATCAAAGAAAAAATTAATTTTGTTTTCTTTTGTCTTTCTTAGGTCGTTATGAAAAATTACTAACATTTGCAGCACAAAAGCCAATGCTATAAAAAAGTTATAATTCTAACGATATTCCGAATTTAAATGAAAATGTTATTTTCAGATTAAAAACTAAAAATGTAAACTGTGTTGCTCGGTTTTCATTACGGAAATATAGCGATCTTAAATCGGACATAGCCTTCATAAAAAAATGTTATATATACAAGTATATTATATTATTGTACAATTTATTATTTAGTTAATCAATAAATAAAGTAATGAAAACACCATGCTTGTTATTTTTTATAATTTTTCATTAGCTTTTCACACATTCTTAACATACCCACTCAGTCCATGTGAACGTACAATATATATATACATATAAGTCTTCAAGCGATTAAAAGGAGCTGAAGACATTATTAGTTCTACTAACCTACATTTACCTATGTAAAATTTTATCTCATTGTTCAATTAATGTTGTGGCTTTAAAAATTACCGATTACTAATGTGGTCAGGTCCGGATTTAGAAATTTGCCGCCTTTCTTCACTGATGAATATGGAAAAAATATGAAATAAAATCAAAAGTGAGGACTTTTTTTTTTTTTTGCTTCTCACCATTTTTTAGGTAGTTTAGGGGGCGACCATTCCAAGTGTTCGCACTTTTTTTCCCCTTGCGTAACTCTCATCATCACCAATGCATTATAATACATTACCACACTTAAAAAAGTGTCCAAAGTTCCCAATATTTGTAGCCTAAGGCACTGGCCTAATGTGCCTGTAAGGTAAATCCGGGCCTGATTGTGGTCTTGAAAAGGACTTATGCATACATGTATATTTTGGCATTCCTTTATTATTTTGAAAATTAATTTCATTTTTCATCAACATATCTATTTCCATGAACAGAATAATTTGTCCGTCATCACAAAAATTGGCGAAAAATTTGATTATGTGTACGCTAAGCAGTTTTGACAAAAAAATTTATTAAAAATTTGATGACACAAATTTTTATGGAGGGATAACCTAGCATTTTGAATTTATTTTCGCCAACTCATATTGTAAACATATATGCGCGATATACATATATAACTCTGAAGTTTCTCGGGAACAAATCTAACAAAAAAAAAAACATTTTCATGATCTGAACCCCTAATTCAGGGATCGACAAAGCAATACAAGCACAAAGGTATGAGTATTAGCAGACACATTCTTATGATTGATTGAAGAATAACATATGTATGTATAAAAAAATAAATATATTTTGAGAGCATTTTTATAAAAATTTTTTTTTTTCATAAGATTAAAGCATTTTTCAGCAAAAAAGATTTGAAGTTTTTCTATCCTATTCAAAAAAGTCACGAGTCAAAAAAGTGTGCACTGATTTAAAGAATGACCGATATGTACATATCGCTCACTTACTTTAAGACTGGTATAACTGAAAAAACCTAAAGTGGGAGAAAAACGCATTTAAAGTTTTCACTAAGTTACATGTTATATGAAAATGATGAAAGTACGTATGTATGTCTACACACAGTGGCGTCAACTCGGTAGGGCTGGGGAGGGCATTGGCCCACCCAAGGTTTTGGTGAAGTGACGCTCTTGTCTACACAAACTCTTCTCACAAGGTTTTTCACGCAAAATAAAACATGTAATGGTATATATATCTGTATAATTAACTCAAAAATCACGTTTTTTGAGTTATGCCAGTCTTGAAATAAGTGAGCGATATGTACATACATATATAGACCTATTTACTTAAAAAAGTCTCATATACAGTTTCAAAATTTACGGTTATCTAACAAAAAAGTTCAAAGTGAAGTAAAGAAAAAAAATAGTTCAAAGTAGTGTTTCATAATTTGTGAACGCTAAAGTTGTATAAAGACTTTAAGACTTGCTTTTCGGTACTCTATTTGATAAAGAAAAAGCTAAAAAAAAGTCTAGAGGCTAAAGGAAAATGAAAAAATCTAGCCTCAAAATGTTTGTGCTGCGGTTTTCCTGGTCGCATGAGGCAAAACGGACTCTTTGGCCAAATTCGCCATTCCTGTCATTTCTCTTCTGGCTTCTATTAACATGCCATAAATATTGGAACTATTGTTAACATCGTTCTGCTGTGGCGTTGATAAAGTAGTATCTGTAAGTTCAGCAAATCGAACCACTGAAGTGAGAGGGTCATTGGGTGATATCTCATATTTCGTTTCATTTATTGGAACTGAGTTGGTTGATAGTTCCTCATCGATAATGGCCTTTTTAGCTTTTTAGGTTAAAACGGCAACGCGTTATGTGTACACAAGAAAAGATGCGGTGCCTCTCCAGAGCTGCAGAAGTCCGATGGCTGCCCTAGCTCATTACGCGGCACATCAGACCTCTCTTAAAGTTTCACTCAAAACAAGTACATTGCATGTCATTTGACGAAGCGAACGGGGTCTGATCTTTCTGCCGAATGAATTTTTGAGATTGCTGTCTAGAATGTTGATCGAACGTCTCTTTAAATGCGTACAATCGCATGACCTACTTATTGAGTTTGAGATAAAGCCACTTCGTTTTTAAAACTATATGAAGCAGTATATTAAACAACGGCTAGTGCTTAAGACGAAACATGAGCTTGGAATTTATTTTGGGAAAATCTGTTTTATTACAAAACTGGCATTATTTGTTGGTTTCAATTTTTGCAGTCGTACTTACTTTTAGATTCTTCCAAAGGCGTCAGCATAATAGTTATAATTTGCAAAAAAGAAGTAGGTAGTAGGTAATAACAAAATTATCATATTTATGAAACTGTGAACATTTAATTTCAGTGATTTACAATGAAGACGTGGATGAAGATTACCAGCCAACGTTAGAAGAGAAAGATCACATAAGTTATAATGGTGCAACAGTCAGTCTGCCGGGCGGTGTGGAACAATTTTATTTAATGGCTAACGATAGACGTAGTGTTCGAACTTACTCAAAACGATTGGTATCCTTTGAGAAATTAAAAACATGTGTCCGAGCGGCAGGCACAGCACCCAGTGGTGCTCATACTGAACCTTGGACATTTTGTGTTGTTGAAAGTGTTAAACTGAAGCAACAAATACGGGACATAGTTGAGGCTGAGGAGTATCTTAACTACACACAGCGAATGCACCGTCAATGGACCGCGGACTTAAAACCACTCCGCACCAATCATGTGAAAGAGTATCTTACCAATGCACCTTATTTGATTTTGATATTTAAGCAGATTTATGGCTTTGACAACACTAGCGGTCGGAGAAAGCAGCACTACTATAATGAAATATCGGCAGCGATTGCAACTGGAATACTGTTGTGTGCTCTTCAGGCTGCAGGTTTAAGTTCGTTGGTAACCACGCCTCTCAATTGTGGTCCCGCCTTGCGTGCTCTCTTAGGAAGACCAAAAAACGAAAAATTGCTGTTTCTATTGCCTGTTGGGTACGCTGCAGAAGATTGCAAGGTTCCCGATTTACAGAGGAAACATCTTGACGAAATATTGGTAAAACTTTAGTTTGTTAAATAAAATGGCATTTTATGCTAGCATGCGAACAAAAATTTGCAAAACACAAAAATTCACCAGACCAATTAATTACCATATATGTATATGTACACCTCTCCCGCGTTTTATACGGGAGATAGGTTCCTCAGAAAACCGTCTAACTCGAAATTGAAAATATTTGTATGAAAAATCGTGTTATACGAAACCATTACATATTCAGTCATTTATTTATTCAGCATAGACAAAGAATAAAACACTTAGAAAAATGTAAAATAAATATGAAATGTTATTCCATGGAGAAATAATAATCACATTATAATGTCATTACCATTTAACCTCGAAAGTTAAGATCAAAATTATGTCTACTAACATTTTTTGCGAATTAAAGGAAATTGCTTAGCCCCACTATTGCAGATTTCAAAAAATTAGTTTGCCTTTAATTCTAAATTCTATTTATTAATATAAAAGCCAGAATCCGACAACGCGGACGATCCTTCTCGCTATTTGGAGGCGAATCACCCACGATTTCGTATCAGAATCGGAATCTGGAACGGATCCGTTTTATTTGCAAAAAACGACTTCGGAATGGATCCGACAGACAATATCTGCTATCTAACTTAAAGTCAGCTTTTAATGCTTTATTTAAATAGTTCAAGTGGGAGAGAATTAGTACAAAGTAAAGATTTTTCAGGATTGAAGACGGGAGTATTGATTTTTCTCACCATGCTAAAAGGATAAAAAAATGGTTCATATTTAGATGATACCAGACTTGTAAAATTAATCGTTAACCACAATATATATATGAAAGTGTGTTTCTATTATATGAAATAAATTTAGTTAGCTTCAACTATTGCATTGCCTGAATTGGGATTCATGGTTGATGACATTTCAGTTACTCTGACACTTTTGTTATAAATCCTCACAAACACACCACAGCGAAGAAAACACAGTAGAGAAGTCGAGGAAAGCCATTTTGGCAAATATCTACGCAGTCGGCGGAGTGCATAGATATCTATCTGCGTGGCTTTGTTTTAAAAAATTTCTTATTGAAATAAATAAAATTTGTAAAATAAAGCAAGTTACTCAAAATCTTTTGCATATAAATTAGAAAAAAGGTGTTAACACGTTGCTGTTTCTTGAAAAGATCAGAATACGGGTTAACGAGTGATGTGTTAATTTAAACCAGTGTAATATTGCATTTGTGGTGGCAAAAACTGCTATAGATTAAAAAAAAAACTAAATTAGAATAAATTAATGGTTTCCGTAGTGAGATCTCGAATAAAGAAGAATTTCGAGATGTGGTTATTATTGTAAAAAAATACTTAAATATTTCGATTTAAAAATATAAAAAAGTGCTCGGTTTGTCGCTGTGGCTTTATTAACATTTATTTCTCTCATTCGCCATTTCTTATTCTTATTTCGTTTCCGTACTGCATATCTCAACATTACTCACGATTTGTAAGCATATAAAAACTTGGAAAAGTTAACTTTTTGGTTTTGGAAGTTTTTTATTTTCGTGCTGTCACGATTTTGGCAAGAAAAAAATTCAAACATCCAAAAGTCAAAACTTTGCTGTGGTGTATTCAATATTGAAGAAACAGTGTTGACATACATAAGTTTTATGGTAGATTTTCTTAAGCCTGGTTTCGCCAATCAATTTTAAAATTTTTCAGGCTGTTAAAGCTTAGAATAACCTATTTTTCTTTCTGAAAATCGTTTTCGATCGAAATCGAAATTAAAATCGACTTTTGGTTTTCCACATTTCGATTTCAAATCGATTTAATTTCGACAGACAGTTCAAATCGAAATAGGACTGTTCTGCAAATCGTTTTAGTCGTTTTGCAATTTTTTTGCTTCGATCAATTATAACAAAGTGAAATCAATCAAAAAATTTCAATTTACCGTAAAATAACGGGTGGAACTTTAAATGCATGTTTGGTGATTTTGGTGAAACCAGACGTTATTCGTGTTTATTTAAATGGTACATTGGCGGGAAAATACTCTTTTGTTTAGTTTTTAAGTGCAAGTTTACTTAAGCTGCAACCCGATAATTTTTGTTTAATTTTATATTGACAACGGACCTAGTTTCGAAGTTTTATCAATTTTACAAATAGCATAGGCATATAATAAGCTGCAGCTTTCATGCGTTGAACAGAATTGGGATGGGGTCGGGAAATTGGCAACTATTATTCGCTGTCAAAAAAAAAAACCATCGGAAAATCGTTGGAGTAAACAAAGGAAAATTCCATTTTGTTTTCACAAACGTAAACAAAAAAAATGACAGCAGCTGATTTGAAATGCAACACTGATTGTCGCATGCCAACGGTGAAAATAGAGTTAAATCAACGCCGCAACTCTTCCATTTCATACGATCAAGTGTGTTATAATTTTTGACAGCGGGTAATCGTTGAGCCGACCCCGTTCGTATTCTGTTCAACGCTGGAGGAATGTCGGTACACATTACAATCAATGCAAGTTTTGAATGCTTTTAATTTTATGATAATGGCAACACTACTGAAATTGTGGTGAATATAATATAATAATTGTCAAAAATAAGCGCAGCCCAGCAGCGAGCAAAATCGTGTAAGAAAAAATTGTTACGGCACTTAAAAAGTTATTAAATTTAAACAAAAAAATATAAGGAAATTACAAAATGTGCAAATCTTTTTAATTAAATATGAATCCTTGTGTCTGAGTACATAAAAATGTAAAAAAGTGACAGTGAAACCGAGTAAAAAAAACCTTAATTTCGTTGTAGCAGCAACAAATTGTGAAATTTTTGCTTTCGTAGTAATTTTTTTTATAATTTTTGCAACGCAAAGTGATTTATTTCAACTTATTTGATTTTCTTTAAAAAATTACTTCTGGGCCATAAAACAACTTACTGGATTTCTACAGAAAATGTGCATTTAAAAGGTACGTAAAATATTTTTTTTAATTTTCTTTGAAAATTTATTTTGCTTCGACTGCTGTCGTCAATGTCGTTTTTTGTCGTCATTATTGGCTCGTGATTTCTTTTGTCAATTTGTAAAAAATCAAACGGAATAATGTGGAAAACTTTATTTTTAATTTTTCACTGCAATAGCCAGCTTTTATCATTCATGAATTGAGTTTCAATTTATTGGTGTGGATTTTTGAGTTGAAACATATATGTATGTATCGGATAAAAAAATTTCCGCTCAGATCTGGTTTTGGATACATCGACGGTTCCCACATACATATGTATGTACGTATATCGTGCTAAGTGATCCAATTAAGCAACATGTGTTATTAAGTGCTGAAACAGAAATGTTTTTGATGATGCTAGAAAGTCTTTAAAAATTCGTTTTTTTTGTTCCTGTAAAGTTGTGTTTGCACATAGTACCAACCATTGGTTTGAACTGAGCAACACGCGCTATTAAATACTGACACAAAAAATTTTAAAATTATATCTATGTACCTATGAATAGAAGAAAAGTCTTCAAAAATCAGTTCTTTACTCGTCCTGTGAAGTATTTTTTATGTATTTATGTATGTATGTACATATGTACATATTTCCATACGTAGGGGACCGTCGATATTTTCATAACTTTTCTAGCTCAATTATGAAACTACTTTATTATTGGATAACGTCGAATAGTCCAAATTACTTAAACTTATTGGTAGCAACGTTGAGATGATTTAATTCTTCTAGTTTTTATTACTGATTGAAATCACTCCGAAAATCAAATGTTTGCTTTCAAAAATATTAATCAGCGTAAAAAAAGCAGCGTGGATAGCTGCTAGTTGGCAATACCGATAAAAACTCAGCATAGCAATCAGTTCTAGGGAATTCCCCCGTCAAACAACAACAGCGCTGCAACGTAAACAATATACGCTCGCTATTCGATTCAATTACGGGCGTACACATGATTTTGAAATTTTTCATCAATGTCTTTGTCCAACAGTTTGAAGGACAAAAAAAAATATATGGAGTTTGATGAGAATTTAAAAATGTGAACACTCATCAAATTGTATAGGGCCATGCTGACCATCATGCTTGAAAACCTCAATGGGGCATTTCAAGCGATGCGGACATTGCAAAAAAAATAAATTTTGAAATTTGTTCATATTCGGCTTAGTTGTACTTCTAGAAGGTGTAAAGACTTAATTTTTTTTATATAAGGCTTAGTTGTCAAGTTGTGGACTTCCAAAAATTGACGTAATAGGAAGAATGAATTTTTCGGAAGCAGTTTTTCGAACTTAACAAATTTTTAATAAAATATTAAAAATTGTGGCTTCTATAGGAAACTTTCTGGTCGCACACAGACGCGGAACTCAAAATTTTTTAAATTTTCAGAAAACGAAAAAAACTGTTTTGGATCTTGTGAACTATTTTTGAGAAATATAGTGTGGTTTATTTAGGAGAAGGTACTAACAGAATATGGACATTTTTAAATACTGCAACCTAATTTCCATTGCAACATGAAGAGAGACATAACTGTTTTTTGACAGCAAAGTAACAGCAAAAAATGTGTATGATGAACAGTTTTAACAAGTAAACTCGAAAATGACATATTTTGAGTTGTGCCTCTTAAGTAGAATGTGTGCAAATATGTACATAAGTTATATTTATTCTTAAATGTATGATATATATATGAATAGGGACTTTCAGAATTAATTATTTATAAATTTTTCCTCTCATATGCGATTCAAATATCACTTTAACTTTCCCATTTTTATCTTTTTTTGCAGTTCAACCTCAGCCTCTCTGAAAATGGCAAGCCCAAGTTGACATGAAAATAGTTATACACAGTTTGAAGTAACTATATATTTCTTTTAAAATATTCCAAAGAAAACGTAGAAAAATACGTTAAAATTTAACCAAATCAGTAAATAAAAAATAAATAAGACTTTAACTTTGAGTCGATTAGTTGTAACCACGTCATGAGTCGCTACTGTACCGGCAATAAAGCCGCAACCTCAAATACATCAAACAGCAGTAAAAAAATGTCCACACGTCATCATTTTGAGCATGAAAGCGGCTACTATGAAGATGCACACCAAGACTATGAACTTCATTCTTCCATAGGTGCTGGCAGCAAACGTCAGCGATTGCCATCTGGTGAGCTTTTGGGTGACGGTAGCTGCAAAAGTAAGCGTCAAAAAAAAACTATCACTACACAAAGTAAACGGCAAATAGGCTTAGCGCCAACTAGTGCTCACCAACAACTCCACCATGCCAGTTCAAAAACTCACATGCAACATATCAACTACAATAACAATAATAATAACAACACCGTGAAACGATTGGATTTTTCTCTCATACCTGTAGATCAAGTAAAAAAATCTGATGCCGCTGCTGTTTCTACTGTGGTCTATAGTAACAATAATCATGCTACGCCTGCGTCTACAAAAGCTTTGCCTATTACTGAAGTGGTTGAGGTGCGTGATAGCGAAAGTGATGATGAGGCTCAGCAGCGACCAAATGCTAAAAACGGAACGATCACCGGCAAAAATGCAGTTGGGGCGACTGGTGCAGCTACTACATTTGTTGTTGGTGGCAGCAGCAGCAGCACTAGTGTTGCTTCTAGTACAACAAACAATCATCATCAGCAGCAAAAAGCAAGTGGAATAAATGGTTGTACTCAACCGCAAAACAAGGATGCCATTGCGAACGCTGACTTAGAGCGTATGCAACGTGAGATTGAAGAAGTCACGCAAGTCCATACCAAATGTAAGTTGAAAAATGTGTTGTTTTGATTTAAATTTAAAAATGCGCTATTTTAGAATATCAGAATATAAAAGGTTTATAATGTAATGTAATAAAAAAAGCCTATTTATGCATTACGAGATTGCACTTTTGATAAAGCTTGTATATTTTGTTTATATACCTACACTTCAAAATCCATACGATATTCAGACCTAAATTAGTTAGTATTCTTCAATATAGCCCATCTATAGCATATGTTCTCCACATTTGAATCGTGACTATCTGAAGGATTCTGATAGCTTACTGCGCCCGTGAAGTTTTCCGACTTCAGAACGTCAATTAGGAGTCGAATTTAATTATTCAGATTTTGAATTCACTTCATCCATTGTGCTAAAAATTCAGATCAGTCACCAGTCACCTAATTTTGAAATTCACCTCAGGGTTTGAATAGAACATCAGAGCATGGAGTAATCAGAGCGTGCTCTTGTGCTCTACTCTGCTCAGATATCTTAATTAAGAAGAAAGACACCTAATGCTACGAGAATATGCTTTGATGGCAGAGTTATCGGGAAAAGTGTGTCTGGAAAATCGCTAGGGTAACTTAAGTTTAGAAATTATACAGATGAACGTTATCTCTAATTTCTTATAGTCATTTAACACAGCGCAAAAGCATTAATTGTTAGCAACAATAAATGTACCTGCTTATATTATCAAAGTTCTCGTCATAATTTTGGAAAATATGAGTTTTTTATGAAGGCGCGCATCAGTCTAATTGTATGAATTATATCATATTTTCCAAAGTTATGTCGGGAATTGATTGATTCCAAATAACATTACATAAAAAAACAAAATAAAAATTTTATGTCGAATTTTATGTTGAAAAAACATGGTACGTTGGTGGTAAGTTTGGTGGGAATTTCGATATGAATGCACATGCATTTTTAGGATTGATTGAGGAATAACATATAAAAAATCAAAAAAAAAAACAGAAGGTGTTATATTGAAAATATTTATTTAAAAAAAATTAATGTTTTAACAAATTTATTTAAATATTTTTATTTTTTTTCTTAACAAAAATTAAAAAACGACCGTTCAAGTTACAAAAGCAGAAGATATTTATTGCATAAATTTAATATGTTACATGCAACTAGTGAGAGAGCTTTACCACAACAAAAACATTGTATAAAGAGCTAAACATTACTGGGACGTGCGTATGTATAGCCACAAAAAAAGAGCTTTTTGAGCAGCTGATTGTCAAAAACTCTAAAAAAAATTGAAATTGCAAAGAGCAAAAGTTGCTAATACGGATCCTCCAACAAATCTAATCTAGACCGCCATTTAAGAGAATTGTCATTGACAATCTATCGCAGAGCACATAAAAAAAAATTAGACTGACCCGCGCTGGCAAACAAGAGAAGACGGTGTTTCATATAATATATGATAAAAACTCTGTGCTGCCGCCCAAGGCATCTCACTTACAATTACTTGCGAAACCGGCTTTAGAATAATGTAATCCTGCTGTAAATAATTCGCTGTCACTGTGTGGCACTAGCAAATTAGTTTAATCTAAATTTTATACCGATACTTTGTTGTTTGCGCAAATCACAAATTACAATACACTGAACGCTGGTTGTCATTTTCTTGTGCTCTCTTCTTCTGAACAACAAATTGCACAAAAAATAAAATTTTTTCAATCGCTTTGCGATAAATTTTGTAGTTTCACTTACAAAAAATTGGGATTGAAGGTCAAAAAAGCTCTATTGCCTATCTTGCTCTAACGTATAAGAAAAATCATGTTGTCTAGTTTTTTTTTTTGGAGCTATATCGCACGTCCTAGTTGTCTTTAGCTCTTAACACTTATTAATTGTGTTAGCAAGAAGAAAAAAATAATATGCGGCCAAAATCTCATGAGAATTGTTTGTGGGAAAAAATAAACTTTGTTAAACTTCAACGAAAAACATTCGAGTTAGTTACCTCGTTAAGTGAAATATGTATGCTTTAAAGACGCAAATGGGTTGTATACAGATTAATCTGTTTATGATTTCGTTTTTGAAAAGGGATTACCTTTAATTAACACTAATAAAACTTAAAAAACCAAACCATAATGTCTAAAAGTACATAGTTATGTCTTACATTTTATAATATGTTATTATCGTTAGCATAAAAGCTAAAATAAATTTAGATCACCTACTTTTTGTTCGACGTGCAGCCGCAGAAGCAACAGCTGCAGCAGCAACCCATTTATTTTTATCGTCGACATTAAGTAAATAAATATTTGGTCTACTTGTACGTAACGTGTAATGTAACGCAATGTTTAACGCACACAAAAGATTCTATTAATCAACTTTGTATTTTATTTACACGTACGCTCCGAGACACATTCCAATTTTGTCGTCGTCATGGTTGTTTGTTGGTAGTACCCATATATACAGAGCTCTAAATTTTTTTTGATTCAACCTCATTTTCTCTCTTATAGTGTCTCTCTTGCCTTGGTTTTTCCAATAACAATTTAAGCACAATTATTTGTTGTCATGCCACAAAGTTTTGTTGTTTACATGTTTGTTTATAGCGCACGAGTATATAGATGCCAATTATAGAAGAATCAGATTATTTTTAAATAAACGTATTAGGATGTATGCATCTGCAAAACAACCGAATGTATATTGCTCAGTTGCTGTAAACATCAGAAAATATGCAAGTTGCCAAATAATTCAAATGTTGAAAACATTTTAGATAGATTTTTGACGTCCTTGTTCCTTATTATGCTGGCTTTTCAATCTCAACTTATTTCGAGGAAACTTGATCCTATATTCATTTGGAAACATGATAAAATCAAAAATATTTAAATTTGATTTTCACTTTGTCGTTGTGAAAAAAAAGAAGAATTACCTTCTCTTCTTCACAAACTCGAAAGTTAAATTATACAAGTATGTAGATAAGAAAATAAATTTTTTTTTTGTATATTATTTGTTCTTTAAGTAATTTTCATAATTCCTGCCACGAATAATTATTTGAATATTCGATTGAATGAATAATTCCAAGTCCCACATTTCCTTAATAGGGGACGTCTATTAATTACGTGAGCTAAAATAGGGGGGAGGGGGTCCGGCAAAATCTCACCAAATCTCACCAAGGGGGGGGGCAAGGAAAACCTCACGCCAACTTTTTAATGCATAGAATTTACATTAAAAATTAATATTTAAATCTCACGGGAGGGGGGGGGGTAGAGGTCCCGCCAGACCTCACCAAGGGGAGAAGGGGTCAGAATTTTCAAAAAAAACACCTCACGTAATTAATGGACGTCCCCATACATATAAATATTAATTTTTTCGACAATGTGATGAGTTTGACAGCTTGCAACTCTATGTTTTTTTGGTGTTTCCATATTATTATAATAAGTTTGTTTGAAGCCTCCAATAGCTCATAAAATAAAAATGCACCAGTCACTGTGGAAAAAGAACTAGGTCCGAAAATGTAAAATTTGACTTTTTAAAAACCTGACCTGTTTTCATTGATATTCATCCGTTTAACCAATTAAAAATTCAATCATACGCATTTGTTTGCCATTTAAATACCTTAAATTTGCGAACAATGAAAATGGACATTTCTAGTTTAAGATTTCATACCTTTGAATTGAAAAGAGGTCGAAAAAGATATATATATATATGAAATCAAGTTGTTTTCATCTGCTCTTAACATATTTTTTATATGTGGCTTACTTTCCGAGTTACTGAGCGAAAGTTTTTTCGTCGGCCTCTCTCAACCAGGCCCACCACGATTCTGGCGTTTGACGCTTATTTGCATTATCAGCCTTATTTAAACTATCAATTGCAAAAAACATTAAGCGGGAGGCTTTGAAAAATAAAATACTGCCTACAGCTATAAGTGGTTATACAAATTCTAAATTTTCATTCATTCCGAAAAGACTACAAAATAACAACCTTAACTCGTCCTGGCCGATTAAAAAATGTATGTAAACTACAAGCTCAATTGGACATTAAGAGAGTACTACGAATATACATACTTTTGTACTTTTAAGGGAGGAGCCACATCTACTTAGAGGCCAGAAGAGAGTACTTACTATTTAATGTTTTAAATTTTAATCATGATCAGAAATTAATATGAATTCTAATGATTAGTCAACAAAACAGAGCTAAATAAGTTTAAGAGTGGATAGTTAAACTCACTTCTTGTTAGCAGACAAGTTCCATTGCGAAATATTTGAAATTCTCATCTCTTCAAAATAAATCAAACATTAGAAGAGGCTGAAACTGACAAATTAACGTTTTATGAAAATTTTGCTGATGAAATCTCTTTAAAATGATTGATTCAAATATAAATCAAATTGAATCACAAACAATTTTTACAGAATTTAAAATACATTTAATTTATTCGATAGACTGATTGAGACACCAAAATTGCCACCTCTCTTAGCAAAACATGTAGGCTGTAAGCAGCGCTGTCGGATTAAAAATTCCGATGCCAATTCTTTTAAAATTTGGTACCAAACGGTGCCAAGTCAAAATCGAGGCTATATTGTAGGCAAAATCACTAGCATCACAATACGGGTGGGATAGAAAAATTGGGTGTCAACCCTAAGGATGTCTTCTCCATTTAATTTTAAACTTAACCTTTAAAATATGCCTTCTAAAATTTTTACAAAACTCCGTTGGGTGTTGCCTCTAAAATTATTAGAGACAGCCTACAACTTCTCCCCAGACTCGGTATTCTACTTGTTAAAATGAATTAACGTCACATATTTTGATATACAATTAAGATTAATTAAACATTTTATTGAAAACTAGCTGTTCCCGCGACTTTGTACGCGTATCCTATTTCCTTCTTCTCTCTTATCGGCAATTCTATTTATTTTATTGAATTTCGTTTTATAAATTAATTTACTCTCACGTTCACAAAGTGGTTTCAATTTCAGCACGCATGGTTCTCCCGAATAAATTCACATTGTATAATTACAGCATGGAAAAACAAAAACAAATCGTACACACAAACACATTAATTTTCCATTCAACGGCTTGTTATATTTGCATGCTTGTTTCTATTCGCGCAGTCAACTTTTTATGAGGAATTTTAAAAATTGATATTAAAATAGAAATATCCTGAACATTTGTATTGAAGATTGAGGCCAAGCGTCTAAGAAATAAAACTAACAATAAATAAATTTGATCAGAATCGATCCAGTAGTTTTTGCGTGATGCGCGGACATCGAAGGACATAGCTATCATATGTCTTAAGGACATAATTTATATTTACTTAACAAATAATTGGAAGGACACCAGTCACATAAAAATCATCTCTTTACCATTTGTTTTGCTATTAATAAAGCAATGTGGTTCCCTAAAATATTTCAATAGAAGTATTAGCAATATTTTTCTGGTGGATAACAAATATTTAGAAATAAATTGAACAGAGGTATACTCTCTCTCAGGGTCTGAGGATTTCTTTTTTGAAATTAGTTTAAAGATTCATCCGCAAAGCCAAATCGTTTTATAATTTCAGAGCAAAGTTTGACATAATACGTTTTTTTATTGATGTTATATCATATCTGAAAATCCATTAAGAGCCATCTCTTCCTTAAGCCCAAAACTGTTTAAATTATTTTCAAAATTAGGCAATACTTTTAGCAGTATTAGCTTTTGGAGGCAGGCGCAATTCGTAAATTTTGGGATTTACATTCTGAAATTCTTTGTTGAAACTATTTTTCAATCTCAGTACGTATGATAAGAAGTGAAAATATACTTTATTGGTCGCATTTAAGTTTTCGGAAATGTTAATCGCCAAATCCGAATTTGCATCAAGGTTAATGAGAAGGAAACATTAAGTAATAGGAAATAAACTATTTGCAACGTTCACAGGCTTGATCTAGGAAGCTGAAATTTCGGGAGAATTTTCTTCGAACCCGATTCTATAATGTAGGCATATGGGACAGCAAAAAGAAAAAAAAAAAAAACACTTCAGATTAAAACTAAAATATCTACAACGCTATATATGTAAAATTTCAACGAAATCGGACAAAAACTCTGCCCACGCCGCTTACAGACTTAAGCTAGGAAGCTCAAATTTTGTGACAATTGTTTGTTTGTACTTGTACAAATTATCTGTAGTCCATCATTTTCCTTAAATGCAATATGTCTCATGGTTGAGCTTTTTTTTTAAATATTTTTCTTCTTAATTTCATAACTCCTTATCTTTTTTCTTTGTTCTCTTTCTATCGCAGTTTGCATCCATTCTCTCTGCCTGTCTTTATCTTTTCCTCAATTCAAGTGTGAATACACACCAGTCAACATTTTGAGAGACCCACATGCTCAGCTTTTGTATTTTTAGATAATACAGTAAAACCTGGTTAAGCGGTACCTGGATATGTGGGAAACCTCTACTAGTGAGACTCACTGGTCCTAGCACTTCTGCATCAAAATACCTCTGGGATTATTGAACTTCTATATCTGGGATATGATTTTTGAACATGGGCTTTTCCCTCTATAGCTGGGACCGTTTAGAAGTAACCTCTATAAGTGGGAAATACTATTTATGTGTGTATCGGTCTGAGTAGGCTGTGAAATGGTTGTTTTAATAAAATTTCATAAGATCATTGACTTAACTAGGCTGTGAATGGTCATTTACATAAAATTTGCTTTTTTATTGAAGATATTTTCCCCTCTAAACAAAAAAGTTTCATCTTGATCTCTCTTAGCGTTACCCTCTTTAAATGGGAAAACCCAATTTTAAACCTGGTCACTTGGGAATCTCTTTAATTGAATTAAAAATTTTGATGCCATTGCATTCTACGACCGAAAAATAAGTTGACGTGCCTCGGCGTTTTTGTGTCTTTTCATAAGTTGGAAATTTACCTACAGTGTAATTAATGTTGTGTTATTTATCGCTTTTAGCTATTTTCAATTGACACTTATTGAACAAAAAAAAAATAAACTAAAACAATCTACTCAATCTTGTAACTTCATATAATTTTCCACTTAAAAAAGCAAAAGTTATTTCTAAGGAAACCGCATTTTTAAACACGATTAACAATTTTCTATACGGACACAAACTTGGTTTAATTCTACTCTTATTATATTTAAATATAATTTAGAATTCAGGAGTTCAACAACCTGTGATATTTTCGTTTTATTTTTTGTTTTTGTGGCTTCAAAAAATTCGCCTTCCAGTTTATTCTTGTTTGCATGTACCTACATACATTCGTCTTTGTATTTTTATTTGATTTCATTAAAAACTGCGCAATTTTATTAACTTTGATATGTGTATTTTCATTATTTGTGTTGGATATTGAGAATATGAACGTGTGTTTCAAAATAATTACATTTTTCATTTCACAGCTTACATATGTATGTACAATATACATTGTTCATTCATATGTAGGTACATGTATGTTTTAACTTATTTTACAATAAAGTAAAATAGAAAAGTTGACGAACTAACGACGTTTTCACTTCTAAAAAATCAAGACATTATCGTATAATATCGTAAGCAATAAGGCAATAATGTAAAGTGTGTTATAAGTCACCAACCAAATATGTTGAAAAGAACAACAAATCGATAATTAGTTATGTAGTTTCTACATTTCACTTCAGAGTGAAAGTGAAACTAAATCACATTTATGTTTTAGGGCCACAAAATTGTTTTTTCTTTCATAACTCTGTTGTTTGATGTCACACAGAAGCACTACATTCTGCACATAGGTTTCTCTGTCAAGCAATGTCACCTGCGACTAGTGACTTTTACCTCATAAGTCTTTGCCTCATAAGTCTTTGAAATGAAATAAAAAAGTAGTAATTACTTTGTAATAATGATAAATACATATTTATGGTAAACATACAATAACATATTAAACTACTTAGTACTCAGTTTATTTCCGCTAAAAACTCAATAAACTTGCGACTCCGTTTTTATCTTTTTTAGACTCGCAAAACCGTAGATTCGCACCGTTGCGTGATTTTAATTCAATTGACAAATAATGCGTTAAAGCTTAACGATTTTTTGACAGTTGGAGAAATAAAAGGCGTTCACTTTCGAAACTTTATAGAGTTCTTTGAAGCGGACGGAAACCTTATTCAGCTTTATTTTGCCAATTTTAGAAAAAAAAATTTATCAACCATATTTCGCTGAAATTCGGATATTTGAGAATGCGCCTCAAAAGCACTTCCATTATGTGTCACGTCCGTATCGCTTTAAATTGGCTAATATCCTGCATGCTCGATCGACCCTTTTATTTTTCCTATATATAGTCCTCCTCCTGTACTACACAATGAGCCAAGTCTGTAGAAATACCCATATGTGTATCTACGGATATGTATTTATGCATTTGTGTTTGTATATCTTGTAATTGATTACTTGAAAAATAGGAAATTAAAGTAATCCATTTCAAATTTCGTTCAATTACTTTGCTTTTCAATTACATATTTTGGATTACAGTAATTTCAATTGAAAATATTTCAACAACAATTATAAGTAATTGTAATTGAAATATTTTCGAAATTTTCAATTACTATAAATGTAATTGTAATTGAAAAATTTCAATTATAAATTACAAGTAATTGTAATTGCATGAATAATTAATTACCAAATGTAATTGATTACGCACAAGTCTGGATTAAAGTAACTTAAAAAGTAAAATATTTCCTACACAAAACAGTTTTTATAACCTACGCTATAACTACTCAGTATGGTTACACAACAGTAATACAAACTACACATATCCCTACTATCATGTATTCCCCACTTGGTAACTGTTACGTGCCAATTATGAAAAATATCGGGATCTGAAATACTCAAATACTAAACCGAAACAAACCCAACGGAACGCAATCTGAAATTTGCACTTGGGAACGGCCCGGCCTGTTTTTGCGATATCACCGTCATCTTATAGGAAAGTACTAACTTTTCAGAAAATTTTGATTGAAATTTAAATTTTACTTGGTTTTATCTAATTTTGTATGATAGCAGCGTACTGTGCACGCCTGTTTATTTATTTGTAATTGACTAAATTTATATTTCACTAACCCGATTAATTCGTGCATGTAGAAATTATATCCCCTCTCTTTCCCTTTTCAGTCAGGTTTGAAAGAGTTTTGCTGGCCATGTTCGGTCAACACCAGGCTATTGACGCCTGGTTGCCTGTCTGTCAGTTTTCGTTTCAACTTTTTATTTGTTAGCCTGTTCAAGATTTTGTAATAATAAATGCGCTCTTCTTGCTGCTGCTACTGTTCTTCAGTAAATGTTGGTGGTGTCAACGTCTGGATCGTTGCCCTTTAGTCAAAGCAAAAAGGCTCCAACAATATTTTGGTTTATTTGTGTGTGAAAGTTTGATTATGTGTGAGTGTGTTTGTGCGCGTCGTTTGTGAGTATGCAGGTATGTGTTTGTCTGGCAAACTTTGACTTAATTTTGTTGGTTTTATTAATGATTTCTTTACCCAGTGCCACATATTTTTACTTTCTACCTCTTTTCTCTGTCTGCCTTTGATTCATGCACATTGTGAGGATAATGTCTTGCTTTTCGTTTGTTTTTTTATTAGGTACACGACGTTTGCCTTCTTTGATATAAACACATTGGCCCGTATTTATAGTCGCAAGATAAAATGTGCTCTAGTTAAAACCTAGCTTTAAATTAAAAGAACAATCATTTATTTGACAATTATATTCGTATAAAACTAGGTTTTAACTATATTACAGTTATATTAATAAACTTGCAGTAAATTATAAGAAAATTTTAAAAGATTCCCTGTGTAAATTGACATGAAACATTGTAGACAAAGTGAACAAAAGGAATAATAAATAGCTGGTACACGACAGAAACTGTTGTTAGAGCTGTGAGCTTATAACTCACAGTGCGTGAATTCGATACTCGTAAGACCAAATGTTTGTTTTTTTTATTTAGATATATATCAATAAAAATAAATTTTTGGAGCTTTTTTTAACTTGCTCTGTGATATTTTCTTTATGGAAAAATAATTTATAACAATATTTTCAAACGAAATGTCACTAGTTTTAGTCTATAAGGTTTTTTTCCATAGACTCAATAAATACTTTAAAACCTGCTTTTAAATATTTAAAACCTGCTTTTAAATATTTAAAACCACCGTTTTTTTCGAGTATAACAGTTTTTACATGGTGCTAATTTTAAAATGCACTCTTAGTCGTTGAAACCTGCTTCTAATTTGTTTATAACTATGGGCCTCTGAAATAACACTATGTATCAGGGATGGCCAAGTCGAACAAAATTTAATTATTCCTGCTTTTTTTTGTATTTTTATTAGTTTTTAGTTATTTTATTATTGAGTGAGAGCGCGTCGTCGATTCGACGAAGTATAACGTTCCAGGGTTAAGAGCGCTTCACTGTAGAAAGAGTATGAAAATTGACTGATTTAAGTCATTCACCCTGTTACAGCAGCAAACGACGCAGGACTAACAATTTATTTTTTCATCTACATTTCATTCCAGTATAGAAATTATTTTCATTGTGTTAATTTAAGAAATGAAATCGTTGTTCTATAATTCTATAATTTTTTTAAAAGGCTAAACCACGATTAGGGAATCATTGTGTTTTGTGAAAATTTTATTTTATATATCACGGATAAGGCCTACGGTCTGTCTGTTAAGCCTAAGTGGTTTGTGTCATACATATAAGCAACACCCCAATGGAAAATTATTGTAAACCTTATAATAAGTACAGGCTAAGTGCATATGTTTTATAGGATTTTACAAGCGCTATCATTAAACTTTTTTTAAATTACAAAAATCAATTAAAATATCCAAAACTAATTTTACCATATCAAATGATTTCTTAATGCTGAGTTTCCGTAAAATAGTGCATTAGTCAAGTTTACAAGACCTATGTAGTTCGAAAAGCGTTCCTCTAATCGAAAATCTATACAAAAAAAAAAGGTTTCTGACTAAATCTTACTTAAATTACTGTCGGGAACGTATGTAGCTAATGTTACCACCAAAATTAACTATCTAATACTAGTTAACTTGTGTGTCCAGAATTAAAATGAAATTTTAATGCTGATTCAAAATGATTATCAAGGCCGGTGGCAATTTTTTAGATTTTAATTCAAAGGAACTGTGCATGTATGAATTAACTAATTTGGCCTAGGAAAAACTAGTCAAGTCAAATTCAATGGATAGCTTGGCCTAGGAAATAATTACAAACCCAATAAAAAATAAAAAAAATATTTGATTGTTCTATATCAAATATACTTTTGTTATATTCAATCAAATCGGTTTTTCAGTGTGTGCTAGATACACACAACTTGTTTTATAAATTCACCTAAGAAAATTTACTGTATCTCAATTTTACATGTATTTCAATAAATTGACATAAACAAAACATCAATTATCTCGAAACGCGTTTTTTTTTGACATAAGCCCTTTTCGCTTCTGAGGGCAGCATACTGAACTGAATTTTTGAACTCATTTCGACATTTTTAATAAAATAATATATCGTTTAATCTTATTATTAATCTTTAAATCCGTTAAATATTTTTAATAAACCATTATACTCGTAAATAAATTAACATAATTCACTGTAAAAAGTTTATCCCGAAATACGTACAAATAAATTTCAGTTTTCAAATGAGTTCTGTCGCATCCGAGCGACTGTTTTCAACGGCAGGTCTAATCCAAACAAAGTTGCGGAATCGCATTTCCCCGCATAACTTGAGGATGTTGTGCTTCCTAAAAAAACATAGTTAGTGTTAATTTTAATTACTAACTTTTATACGTAAGAAAAAAAAATAAAATTAAAACATAAATAAAAAATTTAATTCTTTATTAACTACTTACGGCTGTTGATTTATTAATAATAATATTACAACTTTGCGTCATAGTCAATCATTCTTTATTTTTTTTTTAATGTAACATCCGTGTCAGTCTCTGCGACAACTTTTTATAAATATCGGTATCCGTATCGGTATCGGTGATTAATTTTTATGAATATCGGTATCCGTATCGTATCGGCCAAAACGCATCTCTACTCAAAAGCAACTAAAATATGTATTAGGCACTGAAAATTTAAGGTTAGTTCAACTTTAAGCGTTTTTAATTGTTGAAATTTTAAAAAATGCATAAAAGTTTAACAAAAATCAAAAGTTACAGCGAAAATTCGCTTTAGACGAGATTGTTGACAACATTGACGTAAGAAAAAAAAACTCAAAAGCAATAATGAATGACTACTTGAATAATATTTTATTTTTATAAAAAATGAAGAAAAAAAACATACAAATAAGCAAAACACAGAAAGATAGAGACGGTGTAAATAAAGTTTCGATTATACAAATTGCTTTTTCATTCGTATGCGTGCGTGTTTATAGAACTTAAGAAAACAACAACGCAGCAGAATTTCAAAGTCAAAGTAAATATAAAGAAATATAAAAAGAAAACACGATTTTAATATGATTTAAATGCTCGTCAAAAAGTGCAAAACTGAAGTGCATTTTTTGAGAAATTTCGTATGTCGCAGCAGTTTAAGGAAAGGTGAGGTTAAACTTAAACTTAAAAAAGATTAATATGCTTTTGATATTACAATATTTTATTAAATTTTAAATTCACCAAAAAAAAAATTAAATTAGTAACCTGGACAAAAAAATATTCGTTTCTCATGAAAAATGGTGCGTGACACGTAGTAGACAGCGCTGTCGAAATAAAAAAGGTATCCGGTGCCACTTGTTTCAAAAAATTGTGCCAAACGATGCCAAGGCAAAATAGAAACTAATAAAGGTGTTATCTTCGGCCAGGCCGAAACTCACATACCCTACACTGCATTGAAAGTACTGTTTAAATAAATAATATAAATACGTTGAAAAGGTTGAAGAGGTTTAGTAGGTCGAAAATAATGTAAAAAGGTTCAAAATGGTTGAAAAGTGTTGAAACAGTTGAAAAAACTGAAGAAGTCTAAGAAATATGGAAACCATTGAAAAAAGTTGAAAGAAATGGAAAAAGTCCAAAATATATGGAAAATGCTGCAAAATTGATGAAAAAGTCGAAAAAATTAAGAAAATGTCGATTAAAGTTGAGTGAGGTTTAAAAAGTGGAAAAAATACTTATGGAATATATTGGGAAAAGTTAAAAGCTTGAAGAAGTCAAAAAAATATGGAAAATCTTGAAAAAATAGAATAAAAATGAAAAAGACGAAATATGTCACGCCCACTTCTTCCATTCCGCCTACTTTGGGATCAAAAAATTATATGCGTGATTGACATACGTTTTACCACAATAGCTTGTATAGTTTGCGATATATGCCGGAATTAATCTTAAAATTTAGGGCGGTACAATCCAGTCCGATTTTTATCCAGAAATAGCCTTCTATAATCAAACCCCTTACACCAAATTTCAGTATGATTGCTCATATATTTCGATAGATATGCCACTTAAGGTATTTTACTTGTGTGGGAGGTGCCACGCCCAGTGATGCCATTTCGTCCGCTTTTGATGCAGACAGGTAAACCACTTACATCAATTTTCATGTAAATTACTGCAATAGTTCTCTTAAAATATCGCTTCCAACTTTATGTTAATATGGGAGGTGCCACGTCCACTGATGCAATCCCGTCGAAACCAATTTAATTTTATAGCTTATAATAATTGACATATATACACTAAATTTTATGAAGATTACTCTCGTTGCACACTATCTATAGCATTAAACGCTTTTTGCTTATATGGGAAGTGCCACACCCACCGGTACTATTGTGCCAAATTTTCGTAATAAGATACCTTTTAGCAATTATATCTGCCATATTTAATTTCATAACGATTATGTTGTTAGTTCTCTAATTAGAACGTTTATAAATATTGTGGGCTGTGGCACGCCCTTCAACGAGTTTTTCCAGTATACTGTTGAAGTTTGTATTGATGACTGCTCTCAGTGGTATCATCTTTGAATTTTTTATGAAAATCGTATGTGCCAATTTTGAATTATACGAAATCAAAATTTTCAATTGGTCTACTTTTCCGCCAACTTTAAACACATTTCAAGATATATGTATATGATTTGTATCCGTGCATCAAATTTCATCAAAATATCTTGCGCGGTTTAAGAGTTATGGCATTATAAAGGTTTAAATTTAGGGTTGTGCCACGCCCCTTTAACCCTTTCATGACAAATGTTTCCTAAAGGCAACATTGTCTTCACATACCAATATCACCGTTATGTTATTTTTTTCACGATTTGTTTTGCTTTTGTCTTATCAGCTGTTCTGTTTTGTGCATTCAAGCGTACACAAAATTTTGTTAGCTGCTATGAGTTTTTAGTATTGACGTCACTTACGTCGTTACGACAACAAGTGCCGAAAAATTTGTGCTTTTTTCAAAATGGGCTGAGGAGGTATATTTACATAGAGTATGGGCGGTAGGCGTGATCGTGACCCGATTTCGCCCATTTTTATATGCTAGCAGCTTGCAAGAAGGTGTGATCTGTTTGCCAAATTTCATTGAATTAGCTTGCTTAGTTTTCCCGTAAACGTGATTTCAACAGACAGACAGACAGACACACAGACGGACATACCTATATCGACTCAGGTAGTGACGCTGATCAGTAATATGTATACTTTTCTATACCTGCTACGCCCCTTTCTATGCATTACAAACGGAATGACAAAGTGAATATACCCTCTGTGTAGGGTATAACTAGCTGGTAGGTAAAATCACTAGCGTCACAATATAGGTGGGTGAGAAAATTGGGTATCACCCCTAAGGATTACCCAAATTTTAAAATTTGAAAGTGCTGATTTCTTTCAAAAATGTCTGAAAGAAGTAGTCTTCTCCACGTAATTTTAAACTTAATCTTTAAAATATGTCTTCAATAATTTTTACAAAACTCCGTCGGGTGTTACTCCTAAAATTGTCATTCTATTTGTTAAAATAAATATTACGTCACATTTTGATATACAATTAAAATATAATGAGCATTTTATTGAAAATTATATGTATAATGACATGATTTATATAACTCTTTGGAAGGACACCAGTCACATAAAGTACAGTTCTTTACCATTTTTTTTTGACATTGATAAATCAACATGGCACCCTCAAAACTTTCAATAGTAGTATTGGCAACTTTTTTTTGGTGGATAACAAATATTTGAAAATAAATTGAACAGAGGAACAATACTTTCTTCCAGGCTCTGAGTATTTCGTTTTTGAAGTAAAGTTAAATCTTCATTCGCAAAGTCAAATCAATTTTATAATTTAATTAATAGCGCTCGTATGCTGCAATCTTATAGTATAGTTTTCAGTTCCAGCTTATAAAATATAAAAACTATTTAAAAACATTTCATTGTATCGCTGCAATTCCATGCTCACTTGAATCTTCTAGGATGGCCAGCGCGTTTTTCTGACCTAAATATTGTTGAAAACTGCTGAGGTTGTTTGGCTCGATAGGTGTATGCAAAAAACCGTCAATATGAGTCCATCCACGAGCTCATAAAGAGCAAATTAGCCCACTGGGAGGCTCTTCTTCGAAAATACGTTATAAAGCTATTTAAATTCTTACAAAAGCGAATGACTGAAGTGGTAGAGAATAAAGGATTATAAAGGTACCGAAAAGGTGAAACAAACGTGTCAGCAAGGATTGATTTTGTGATACAAAATGCTATCTGTTATTATAATTTATATTCTCTGAATTAAAAAGTCTACGTGAAATTTTCATTGACCCCCTCCTCCCCCTTGGTGAGATTTTTCCGGACCCCCTCCCTCCCTATTTTGACTCACGTAATTTATGAACGTCCCCTTACAGTACTGAACGGGAGGCTCAGTAAAAAATATTATTAAATTATGATCTGTTCCAGAAACGAGATCTGTTCCCTAAACTTAATATTATGTTTTTACTGAGCTTTTATGTTCAGTACTTTTAGTGCAAAATACACAAAAAATTACAAGCACAAAACGCATTAAAGGAACAAAAAATGGGCAACTAGCTGCTTATACTAGTTTCAATCACTGCTACGTGATATCATCAGTAAGCTTTGTTAGCCGACGTTTAAGAGTATGCAAGCATACTATATTTTATTTCTTGCGTTGGCCAATTAATAATAATTTTTATCACTTTAATTTTTATCATTTTATTTTTTTATAATTTTGCAAAAAAATTGAAAAAAATATGATTGCAATTTTCCAGAACTTATTACAAATTATTAATTAAAAATCCTTTATATATTTCAGGCACAATTATTGATGACGAAAAAGTTAATTTAACCCATTTCCAGTTAATACGTGTTCTTGGAACAGGAGGTACGTTAATAAATGTCTCATTTATGTATACAAAAATCACTTAAACAACGTATAAAAAATCATTTTTTAATGTAGTGTCCAAATTTAAATTTATTTTAATTCAAAACTTTGCGTCTTTTGCAGCTTATGGAAAAGTTTTTCTCGTGCGCAAAAAAGGAGGAAATGACCATGGAAAACTCTATGCTATGAAAGTACTGAAAAAAGATACTGTAGTTCAAAAAAAGAAAACTGCAGAACATACTACAACTGAGAGACAAGTGAGTGGTGCTCTATGTTAAAATATATTTTTAGTGTAACCATAGTATAACCTTCGAAGTACAGTATTTTTTTTTGCTTAAAACATTAAACCAACAAGTACTGCCAATTTTTGCGCCCAGTTAAATTTTTCTCATTTCGTCTTGATTACTCAAGGCAGAAGAAATGTTAAAGTCATTACCTGAAGAATCTCTTTTTTTTGTACACTCTACTTTAAAGTCTAGAAATGGAATGAGGTGGAATGTTGCACTGAAGCGCTTGTTTGTATTGCAAATAAAATGCAGAGTATTTAGTTTTTGGTCTATCCAAAATGACAGCTTTACTAATTCGTATAAATTTATAAAAACTGTGTTTTAATTGCTTTTTAATAAGGTCAAAGTTGTGAAATTTACACATTTTCATACATAGGTTCACAATTCTGATAGGCTAATATAAATCGGTACTCAGTAATTCAGCATTTAACTTATTATTTACCAAATTGCTCTTATGTGTATTCTTTCGCTAAAGTCAACGTCATGTGCTTTTATCAGCATAGTTACAATAACAACAGCAACTCGTCTTCAAGTAATTCCGGTTGAGTTATTTTTTGATCCCGTTAGTTGGCTCGTACCGGTATTTACGAGTATGATAATTACACAAGCATACATGTAGAAGTGTTTACATGTTTAATGAACTTTTGTTTGTATGTGAGATACTATTGGATCCAACCAAGTGGCAATATTATGAACATGGCTTAAAATGAAGACTCATCATCTCATGTCTGAAACTTTTAGCGGGAACTTTAAATATTTTAGCTGTGGACAAGCTGTGGACAAGCTTGTAGGATTTTTAAACGATTTAATGAATTTTGTCAGTCATTGTTTTACTGCCTTTGGACTACCAGATAATTAACTTGTTTTACTTTGTGAAAAAATTTAATTTTTTGGTCTGACAAATTTTTATTTTAGTTCAGAGCACTTACTAGGGATACCGATATATCGGAATATATCGATATCAGCGATACTTATTTGCCGATACACCGATATGTAGGAAAAAAATTGTCCTGCTACTATTTTCATAGTAGGTAGTACCTACTAGGTACCAGACAACAGCATTGAGTGGATCACTACGGTTGAAAAATAAAATTGAATGGGCTTTATTTTTTTTATTAAGGTTAATAAAACAAAGGTCCGTGGTTGACCCATTTTCGCAAAAGTTTTTTTTTACTCCAATTGATGGGGAAAGTTTGAAAATTGGTTGGACCGTTTACCCATTTTCGGGAAACTACTTATTTTTTCTTTGTTCCAATCATTAGAGAATCCTCGAAAAAGAATTTTGGACATCACTTCGGGCGGCTCCGGTCTTAGGGACCGTTTTTGACGGACCCAAAAATGGTCCTTGAGCTATGTCTCTTTCGACCTTTCTGTTTCGATTGAATCAAAAAAATTTTTTTCCGAAAATTGATTAAAAACGGTCCTTTCCATGGTCCGAGAACATTCCAAGTGATGTCAAAAATCCTTTTTCGAGCTTTCTCTATCGATTGGAACAAAAAAAAAAATTTTCCGTAAATGGGTCAAAAACGGTCCTTTTCCATGATACTGGAACGCTCCAAGTGATGTCCAAAATCCTTTTTCAGCCTTCCTTTATCAATTGGAACAACATTTTTACGAACATGGTGTCAGAAACGGTTCCTTTAAGGCAGGGATGCACAAACTATGGCCCGCGGGCCAAATTGACTCGAGGAGATTTTAAAAGTGGCCCACCAGCGTAGTTAATAAAATTGTCTCTACTTCCGAAATTTTTTTTATGTACCTTTCGACCTGTTTACTCTTTGTCTTTTCACCCTTTTACGGCACGCGCGGAAGCAAGGCGAAGAGCAAACGCATGCTTACTATGTAATTGCAAAATAGAAATGGTGAAAGAATATAATTTCACTTTTACGTGATGGGGAAAAAAATGTTCACGCTGTCGAAATTTTTTAAAAAACTTCACAAAGGTAAGGGAGATATTCATAAGTAGCTCACGCAACATTCATGTATGTATATACGAAAAGAAACGAAATGTAACCTGCATTCACTAGAAATAATTGTGAAACACACTCGCATTCATAGACTTTGCCATGAGACGAATGGTGGCTCGTTTCACAAAACTTTCTGTCAGCTTGAATCTGTGTGGATGTGCTGAAAGTTTCATGAGCTCATCAATGACTCACATGCAGGTGGCTCACTGATGTCCTCTATTAGGCACCATACTAAGTGGATAGGGGAACTATTCAGAAAAAAAAACCTCAAATCAAAAAAAAAAACCCCATGGTAGCAGCGTTTCTAAATGACATTTCTTCAAAATTGCCAATATCAGCTAAGATTTGAAACGTTAAAGAACCTTGAAAGATAGCCCAAATTTCAGCTTCCTAGGTAGTCAGGCCCTGAGTACTGTTAGGTCAAATTTCGAACAAAAACGCTGTTTTTATGAAAACAGCCGAATTCAACGTTTAATATCGCTGGGCCTGGTGAACAATTGAGTCGCATCTAACTTAAAAAGTATGAAAAGACAAACAAAATAAAATGTATCTTATGTAAGATGAATGAAACCTCGATTTAGGGCACCATTTATGAAGTTGCCATATTTTACCAAGTCTTATTTCATTTAATCGGGTCGCAATAAAGGTGTACAGTAGATGACATTTTAAAAAAAGCGATATATCGGTCATTTTTTTACAAACCGCACAGCATTTTGGACATGATATTTTAGAATCGCTCGAAATTTTATTTTCAGCTTATACCATATACATAAAATTACTTGACCCGTATATTTGGATTTTGCTGAATTTTTTTTTTTCGAACATATCCACATATGTTAATTGGCTCGATTTTGTCAAAACTACTCATACTTGAAGTCTATTATCTCCAGTTGTAGTGATCCGATCAATATCGGATTTTTTTTATTTAATAGTCCATAACGTTAGTTTTCGCAGCAAATTAAAAAAAAAATTTTATATTGTCAACAAAGGAAAATTAATGACAATTTAATTGTTTCAATAGTTTAAACATGCTGTCCCCCAACTAGAATAAATTTAAAAAAATAACATTTTGTTCCTTATTCTTTTATCTACAAATCCCATTTTACATAAAGTGGTGTCTCCATTAGATCGGACGTTATTAAATATTTTCGACCGAAAGTCATGAATTCCAGACCGAATTTAAGCGTGTAGCGTGCGACGAGTCAAAACAAAGGAACGAGTATCTGACACTCGTTTTCGATTCGCACGCTGCAGATATATGTGTCAACTGAATTTGTTAGAAGATGCAGGAAAAAATTTTCATCGCATTTGGAGAAGTCGAGGTTATTTTTTACTGAAATTCGTGCGGTTTGTAAAAGAACGACCGGCTCTTTCTCAGGACATCGACCACCTAGGGAGTTGAAATTCGGGCTGTGATGCTACTTTGACGAGTTTAACAAAGGAACGAGTCGAGTTTAACAAAGGAACGAGTCTCTGACACTTGTTAGCTTTGTTTTAATTCGTTGCACGCTGCATGCTTAGATTCTGCACTGCATTAATTACGCTCGAATATATTTAATAACTTCCGATCTAATAGGCACTCCAGTTTTTTGTAAAATGGGTTTTGTAGATATAAGAATAAAAAACAAAATGTTAGTTTTTCAAATAAACTCTAGTTAAACAATTAAATTGTTATTACATATTTTTCATTTGTTGACAGTATAAAATTTTAATTTACTTCGAAAGCTAACGTTATAAAGTATCAAATAAAAAAAGATATTGATCGGATCAGTACAACTGGATATAGTAGACTTCAAGTATGAGTAGACTTGACCAAATCCAGCCAATTATCGGAAATTCATCTGTTGATATTTTCGGAAAAAAATTTTGTTCAGCAAAATCCAATTACACGTGTCATATAATTTTATGTTCATATATAAGATGTAAAAAAAAATTCGTGCGATTCTAAAATATCAAGTCTAAAATGGTGTGTGGTTTGTAAAAGAATGACCGATATGTAATATTACTAACAAACAGTAAATATGGAATTAAAAAGTTCTTAAGGACTCTTATGTTTTAACATACTAAATTGACTCTAAATTACATCCCAAACAATTCATTTAAGTTTTTGTTGTAACTCGAACTTTTATTAATATTTGTTTAAAGTCCAGCGTGTATAACTAAAACCGCCCGTTGTCAGAATTTTTCCGTTAACTGCGAAAACTTTTTATAAATATCGGTATCGACAAAGAATTTTTATGAATATCGGTGTCGTATCGGCCAAAACGCGTGTCGTTGCGTCCCTACACTTAACGCTGTTACGCGAAAACTAGTAGATCTACAATTTGTTCACTAACATTTTTTTAAGTGTAAATATTTAATTTTTTTTTTTCTTACAAGCTCATAAGATAGTGAACAAGAAAGAGTTCCTCCATTTTTTCTGCAGGTCTACTAGTTTTCGAGTAATAAATTAAATTAAATAACTTTTGGCATAGTAGGTAAGGAATTATTAATGAGGACTGGTGCTAAATTGTTACAGTACTTTAATTGATGAAATTATGCTACATTTTGAGTAGTATTATGCTAAACGCTACAATTAGAATTTATTTAAAATAAAAAACAATTGTACAATAAAACCTAATCTTTTGTAGTACATTTACTACTGTTTCAAATGGCAAAATTATATTTCCTGGTGTATGACCAACTATTTTGGAGCAGCTCTTGGCATCAGAATATGAGCTTGGCTATTAAAATATGTGACTCTTCCACGATTAAAAGTTTTTGCTGAGGTATGAAGTTTTTATGTATGTGAAAAATGACATTGTGTTTTTTTTTAATAAAAAAAAAATAATTTTCTTTCAACAGCATTGATTATACTTTGTAGACTTATGATCGGACTACAAGATGAAAATAATAAACGAGTATAGTACATATGCCAAATTTTAAAATTAATTAGTTCCGTATTCCAAATACCAGCTCAAAATAAATTTCCTATTTGTCAGTATCAAAATGGTGTCAAATATAAAGAAATTTAAATTTTGTTGTTGATATAATTAAACCAACAAGTAGGTCGAATTTAATTATATTTTTAATTTAATATGAATTACGATTTATGAGTAAGAGGAAAAAAATTATGAAACATAGAGAGACTAGTATTCTGCGCCAGTAACAAAATAAAGTAAAAACTAGATAAATACAATTATCAGCATAACAGTCCATGAAGCGAACAAGCCATCAATTTGTAAACATACAGGCTAACAACTACATCAGCATTAAGTCAATACTAAATTGTTTGTTGGTGTTCACTCAAAATAGGTGAAAGTGAATTTTTTGCATAATTGTTGTTGGCAACCACTACTGTTTTTCGTTTTCTGGCCTTCCATCTTTTATGAGTTGTTGTAATTCTTCCCAGTTTCTGATTTCAAAATTTTATGTTTGTATTTGATTTTTTACGATACTTTTGCTTTTCATTTTCTGCTTTCTAAATTGATTTTTTTGTTTTCTTTTGCGTTTTTAAGTTTATATTGTAATGTTTTTTAACGTCTTGCTGAATTGGCTTTGCATTGATGTATCTAAAAGTATAACTTATATTTTTGTATCTAAATATTTGTACTTGTAACTTCTACATGAATTCAAGGTTTTTTTGCTTTGTTGCTACGTGAAAACTTTCACATTTTTCATCTTCAGTCGATGGCAGCAACATTATTATTATTATTTTTTTAAATACATATCTTGAGATAGTGTGTATGTATTAAATAAAGTAAGTAACTATTGTTATTGTTTTGAAATCAACCGAAGAGTAAATAGTTTACTTCATTTTAAAGATTCGAATTTAATTTCGTATAAAAGTACATACGAAATAAATGAATCCTGTAATCTGTAGTTAAACTAGTAAGGCCAATTTTTTCTCGGAAGCCATAAGAGACCGACTTTTTTTTTCAGATACGGTTTTAGGGTGTAAAACTCCATGTTTCTAAATAAAACAATAATTATAGCATCGCCCCTAAAGTAAAATTGTTTCTTATTTGATTATGATTTTGGCAAAATATCGAAACTCTCTGTGTTTATGCGCTTTTCGTGAGATACTGCCGTTTCCCTTAACATATATAGCTTTAAAAATGTAGATACGCCATTTTACTTAAGACTTCTCATACAAACTTTCATACAAAAGATAGTATTTGCTATCGCATAAAATACAGATAAAATTAAATAAAGACTAGAATCAAATTATATTTTTAGAAATTATTCATCTAAACACGCAAAACCCTCGCAAACTGTTCAAGCTGTGCACTTTTGCACCCTGTGCAAACAAACTGTCAAAAATCGTATGGAAAGTTTTTTGAACAAAAGCGCAAACAACTTGCGCTGCTAATTGTGTAATTGTTGTCACTCTTTTCCCATACGATTCTCTCAGCAAAAATGTATTGTTTACAAATTTTGTATTTGTCACTCTCTTTTCCCAAACGATTCTCTCATAAAAAATGACATGCTCATCAACTGCCACAAATTACACAAAATATTTGAAGGGGCATTCATGAAACACATTGCGGAAAGTTGCCTTTTAGCACAATTGTGCAAACCTGCGCGTTTAGATGTATACCATTTATATTTACTGAAAGAAACATATAAGATATTAAGAATACATTATTGTTACTTATGAAATCTCAAGCCTTAAAAGTAGGGAGTTCTCTCCAAAATGACATTATATTTTCTGGAATTAGATGGTGAAGTGAACAAACAAGTAATGACAAGAACTTACAACGACAATGACAACATGATCTAGTCGACGAATCTTTGCGTTTAATGCCGTATTCAAATATATGACTATTTACCTTCGTATTCTTGATTTACGTCTAAACCGCTTAGTAATTTGGGGTAAAATTGAGTTAGAGGAAATTATCTTAAGAGATTTTTATATGTTTGAACAAAAATATCTTTATTTGGTTTAGGTCTTTAGACGCGAAATTTCTTAAGCTGTACGATGCCATAAGAATCATGAATATGAATTTTTTTGAGATACGTCCATTTCGTTTCTGACAAAAATATTTTCAGAATCATTCGATTACTGTAAGGATTGGAAAGATTATAGCTTCGATTTGTTGTCTTATATTGGTCATTTTTTAAATAGATAACTGCACACTTTATTTTTTTAACTTTTTTTAATCGAATGTCTCAAAAACTATGGGCATAAAATAACAAATTTAAAGATAATTTTTGTTTAAAAGCGCTTTAATTTAATTAATGTTTCTCAAAATATCTTCGACATAACAACTTTTTTTTTTGATTTTTTATATGTTATTCTTCAATCAATTCTAAGAATGTATCTGCTTCCAAATCTAGATTCGCGACATATGCAAGTTTGGAAAATATGAATTTTTAATTGAAGGTGCGCACCAATCTAATTGTATGGTATTTTTAAAGTTACATATGTTGCCCAATGGATGGGTTTGTATGGAACCGTGGCCATAAATAGTAATAATTGAGCTTAACTCTTGAAATTTGGTACAGAAACTATGTAGGTCAAAACGATGAAAATTTGTGAACTTGAAGTAAATCGGTCCACGGAGACGCCTACCTACCATACAAAGACGGAATGTGGTTGAGGCTTTTTCTTCAAAATTTGTATCAACTTTCATAGCAATGCTGATTTCAAAAATGTTGCAAATCGAAGGGTATCAGTTATAGTTTAAAAGTTATTATAGGAAAACAAAAACCGGTAGCCATAAACCGTAATAATAGCACTGGACTCTTGAAATTTGGTACAGACGTTTTTTAAGTTAAAGCGACAAAAATTTGTGAATATGAAAAAAGTTCGCCCACGGACACGCCTCCCATACACAAAATGGGAATGTGGTTAAGATTGTTGGTTTGAAATGGATATCAATTTTCATTAATTTGGCAATGCTAACTTGAAAATGTTACAAATTTTGCGATATCTACCTTATTTACATAATTTTTAAAATACTTTTTGCATTTACAATAAAGAAATGCACTATTTGCACACTCTTATTTACAGTTTTTCGTTAAGTTTAAGTTAAAAAATTAAAAGTAATTTAATGTCAATATTTTTCAAAAATCATGAATTTATTTACAATTACCCACATTGACCTTTCCTTTTGAAAGAAAGTTTTTTTGTACTTTATTTATTATACAACAGATAGGTAAAAAAAACTAAAAAGAAACAAAAATTCTCTAAAACATGTTCACTCATTTTCAGCTACGTTACTATTTGCTCTCTCTTTTTTGTTAATCTCGCTCTCTCTTATTTTGTTGCTTAGTATGGCGCTATTGGTATCGCGCCAGTTGACCTACATTTAAAAGTTGCAAAACCGGCACACAAAGCAAACAACCATGAAAGTAGCAGTGAAACAGTCAGAATATAATAAAATTAAGAAAAAGCAATGAAAAATTAATGAAAAACATTGGGAGAGAGACCAAAAATTAAGTGCTGTAAGAGAATCAACTTTCGAAAAAATTTCAGTTTAGAAAAGAAAACAGCTACCATGGAGCTCTTTATGAAGGTTTGATCGCTTATGATATTGAGAACAGTCTAACAAGTGTTATTTTTAGACCCTGACCTGTTAAAAAATTCTAGTGATTCAACAAACAAACAAATTAAAAAAAAAACACTTATGTACATGAATGAAAAAATCAAAAGAAAGGCAGCGTAAATAAGTACATGTAACGTTTTTTAAATTTAGAGAAACCTTGTAAAAAGTCCCTGTCAAAGTTGAGTTTGATATCTCAAAGTTAACATGTACCCCAAAGAGAGACTACTTTTGATTAACAAAGTTTAAAATAAATACAGTTTAACCAGTTTGCTTCACTTTGACGGTGGGTTATTATATAAGTATTTTTATTTTGTAAACCAGACATTAACTCGATTGAAGAAAACGGGTTCCATTCCTTATTACAGTCGAACCTGTATAAGTGGGACCTGGCTTACTGAAAGAACTCTATTACTGAGAATACGTATTTTTGCGGTCCCAACGTTTTTGTGTCCAAAAGCTTCATTAAATGGAAAAGTTTTGCCTCTATAACTGGGATTTGAATTGGGGAAATTATTGCTTCATTTATGTCATCGTTGTACTTTACCTCGGTTAATGAGGTAAATATTTTTAGAAAATGCGGTTGTCTCATATTTTTATTCGTATCGAAAATTAGTGACCTTTTCCCACCGTTCATTTTTTTTTTAATTTGAACCAAAAGCATATCGACACTTGCTCACAGTTCAGTTTTGTATACCCGTTTAATTGATAGAAAAATTGTTTAAAATGTAATAATAATTGTAATACTTAGTCTATCTTCGCAAAAAAATGTTGTTAAAAGTTTAAGGGACTCTCTGATGTGTAAGCAAATTGCGATGAATTGAACTGCAACAACGGTGGAACTCACGGATTTTAATTTTCACCGACTCAATTGAGTGATGCAAAATATTAAACCAAAAATAAAGTGACAAAAAATTACAAAAATTAAAGCGGAATATATACATATGTATGTAGGTATAAAAATGCTTATATGTACGTATGTATAGTAAAAAATCTTGCCTCTTTGGTGGAAAAAATCGATTTTGAAAGCAAAAATAACAACAAACATACGACACGCAGTCACCTTGTGAAAACAAGCAAAAATTTAGGAAAATGTGTACACACAAGCATGAAAGATTACACAGATACTAACGCACACACACTAAAACATGTGGATGCATTTAGAAAATATGCAGAAAAAAATCTAAACAGAAAGAGGGAATCTGCAAGCATCTACAAAAAGTACAAGCATAAGAAGCGAAACTCACCATTGTAAAAAAAAAAATTGCTAAAATTCCATTCCAAGTGTTCAACAGAAAGTACAACCAAAACAAAAACCAAAATCATAACATCAATGAATGTGTGTTGAAATCTGTATAATGACGGTAGAATGGTTTAACCACGACAACAATAACAACAAAATATAAACACAATTTACCGTTGCGAAAGTCACGCATATGTAAGTCGCTACCAATTAGGTGAGTGCGACGACAAATCAGAAGAAAAAGCGTGTTTCGCTCACCGCCGTTATTTATAAACCTTCATGTTGGGTCCCCTCTCTCTTCACACTATCCACCATACACTGTTATCTCAAATCCAAAGTTTCTCTTCTGTTGTCGAACCTACAGAAACAGTTGACTACTGTTAGCCAAATTACTTTATTTTTAAACAAATGATTGGCGCTTGGTTGGCAACATTGAATAATTACTTCGATAAATTTGCGTAAGCGAAAACCCACTTTTCAAGCCCAATCTTCTTCTTTTTGCATAAAAAAAAGTAATCCTTGAAAGGAATTCGGCAAAACACCGCATCCGCACATACATACATACCTTTTTTTAAAGTTCAAATCACCATATAGCTTTGAAACTTGAAAGATTATTGAAAAATTATAAACGCAATTTTAATAATTTGAATATTTTATTTAAAATAAGCATCTTTTTTATTTCATAAATTTGTTGTTTAACAATTGAAAAAGAAAAACTTAAAAGAACAGGTAAAATTTGTGTCACAGCTTATTTGATGCAGTTCAGTCGTAACTTAAAATTAGTATTAGGGCCTGTATGTCAACAGCCGGCGTTGGAAGTTTAGTTTTTATTGAAGGCAACATGGATAAAAGTACATATATACATACATATGTATCTTGATATCCTTAAGAAAAATTTACTCAAAGGTGTTGTAAAACTCGGGATACGAAACGAATTTCGGCTCTATTAGCAGAATGACCACAAGCACAAGTCAGAAATTGTGTAGCACTGGCTTATTAGGAACTGTTCAAATTTGGCGCCCGGGGCGAACAGTTGCAATGCCGCCCCATATCTACCAAAAAATAATTTTTTTTTCACATCAACAAATTTTGTCGAACAAAAAAAAACTTTCAAATGTTAGCAAAATGATATATTTTTTACGACCATTTGGCCGCCTCCAAGCCTTGCGCCGGGGCGACTGCCCCCGCCCCCTCGCCCTAAGCACGCTAAAGCGAAATATGAATTTTACTTACAGAAGGCAACTTTAATTTTCCAAACAGTTTTTTTTTTAAATTCATTGGTTCACTGAACAAACTTTAATTGCAATTGTTAGAAATTGTTAATTTGGTTTTTAACTATGATATTTACAATTTTTCTTAAAAACTGAATTTGATTTGACGGATGGGAACTGGTCTGACTTTTTTAGCCGAATGAATTCTCCATTAATAATATAAAATTTTAAATTACACCTATCCCCCGTTTGACACGCTATTTTATATTACACGTTTTCGATCTTTCACGGTTTTTAAAACCAAAAATTCTACTAAAAAATATTGATTATAATGAACATACAGTAGTACTGGCTTCACTCATACTTCACTTCTTGGCAAATCTATTCTTTTGCCAAAAATTATGATACACATTTACTTTTTAAAAAAACACTGAAACACTTGTTTTAAATTTTAAAAAAATTCTTATTATATATGCTTAGTAATATTACATGCGTATCTGTTCATGTGAATCAGTACGTAAGGACAGAACGGTTGAAAATCTTTGTTTCTACATTAAACGCTTGCTCGAATGAGCAAGTTTACAATACAAAATATGATCACCTATATAATTCGTATGTTTTAATTTTTTCTACTCATCTTCATTTCAGGTGCTGGAAGCAATACAACAAAGTCCATTCCTAGTTGGAATGCACTATGCCTTCCAAACTGAATCAAAATTATATTTAATTCTAGGTATGACAATTATTTGTTTAAATTGGCTCTTGTAATAGTACATAGTTATTTTTTCTCCCTCAGATTATGTTAGCGGTGGAGAACTTTTTACTCATTTATACAAAGCCGAAAATTTTCCAGAGGCGACAGTCCGCGTCTATATAGCTGAAGTTGTGCTCGCCCTTGAACATTTACACAAGCTAGGGATTATCTATCGTGATATTAAGTTGGAGAATATACTGCTGGACGGCCAAGGCCACATTGTGTTGGCTGATTTTGGCTTATCCAAAATATTTAAATCTAATACAGATAACCGTGCACATAGTTTTTGCGGCACATTGGAGTACATGGCACCAGGTGGATAGTCAAATATTTTTGTTTTATTTTTGTTATTTTGTGTACTCTACACCCAGGGTATAGTGATTTTGTTATTCCGTTTGCAATTCATATAATGGGGTAGATATAGAAAAATATATATGGGACATTCCAGGTTAACCGGCTTGCTGCTGTTGCCACGTATGCAATTTTGGTTTTTTATTAAAACAATTTTTTTGGAACACGACATAATTTTTATTCGTCGAAAAGAGTAACTTTCATAAAAACATGCTATGAGTAAAAAGTTCTTAAAATTGGTCAAACAACTTTTCCGAGTTCAAGCTTCATTGAGCTCTCATACGCATTTTGTCGTCGCTTCAAATTTTGGAATGTCCTAAATATTCTGGATGAACGTCACAACATAAGTCAATGTGACCATGTCCGCATGTCTGTCGATCTGTCGGTCTGTCTTCATGTGAAAATCACGGGAAAACCGTTAATACCGAGATAATTTAATGAAATTTGGTACACAGACTAGACATCTCTTAAGATTGAAAACACCCCAGATCGATTGCCGGATTCGGCTACGGCCACAAATAAAACATTTCCAAAACTATACTGTGAAAGTTACGTTTTAAACTTATGTAGCTCTTCAGATTGAAAATGAGTGAGATCGCTTGGTGGCTACAAATATATTAAACATTTCCAAAACTATGGTAAATTGCACACGAATACTATGTATTTTTTGAAAAAACTTAGGATGGAAATTGCTCTGATTTCAGGAAGAGCATGTGGCACCTCGCATATAAGCGAAAACTAAATATGCTAAGTAAATGTTGCCAATTTCAGTATAGAAATGTCGAACATAGTTTTTTAATAAAACTTTACGACTTATGTACGTCCACTTTTGCGGTGTAGGGTATTTAATATTCAACGAAACCATAGATAAGACACCCTTACTAGTTTTTATCATATAATTTATAATTTTTAGAAATTATACGAGCTGGTCCAAATGGTCATGATCTTGCAGTCGATTGGTGGTCCGTTGGCGTGCTTACATATGAACTACTAACAGGTGCTTCACCTTTTACTGTTGTTGAACAACAAAATTCACAAAGTGATATTTCACGGCGCATACAAAAGGTGGATCCTGTTTTGCCCTCTACTTTGGGTGAGACTGTGAAGGATTTCATTTTGAAAATGCTACACAAGGATCCAAAAAAGCGTTTGGGTAAGTTTTTACTGCAAAATTAAGCTTTGTACCCTTTTCAAAGATAGGATTAGGTTCTTGGACTATACAAGTTTGGAACAAATATAAACGAGCTGGTCATATAAAGTAGAGCGAGCTACCGTTTCAACGCATATTAGGTAAGGATTGTAGGAGTAGGAAAGCGGCCGGCCTGCATTTTAAGATTCCACCAGTATTACGACACATGATGGCGGAAAAAGTATTGGTTATTGCGCAATACATCATCATCGTCAAACTTCCCTTGCGTGTGAGCGTAAAACTGCCCAAAACTCTGCAGAGACTGAAGGAGTTCAATAGTCTGCGCACGACTCGATCGTTGCACTAGAAATAATAATTGGTAGAACTGGAAATGCCGCTAACCGTATCCTCTGCGCCATATTACTTTCTGAGAGTTCCGAAAAGAGGATTTTGCAGATTCACAGTACATATACATTAATCTGAGTATCTATTATTCATTATCACCAGTTATGCGTCGTACTATGGAAACTGTAAATAAAAATTATTCACGTTAACTCGAACTGGGAAACTTTCGCTTCAGTTATGTAAAACTGATATTATCCCAAGTAAACTAATGAAAGTCTCTAAAGCATATTTCGCGTTCGAACAAGTGTTGACATCTTTCTATTATTTATAAACTTCGCAACTAGTTACTGAGGGTTTAAAGCAGGTATCGGCGCTACTCATGAGTAGCAGAGCTAATTTTCTTGTATACAACAAGAGAGAAAGAGAAAGTATTAATGCTTTGCCGACCCCTGATTTAAAGTAATGGTAAAATACGTTATCAATCGATACGAGCAAAGAGATGCTTACGCTTAAACTATTCTTATAGAAACGTTATCAACATAAATTAATGAAATTTATTTCCCAATAGGTGGCAACAGTAAAAATGCTATTGAAATCAAGAGTCATTCATTCTTTAAAGGCATAAACTGGAATGAACTAAAAAGCAAACGACGAAAAGCTCCTTTTAAACCAACCATCGACACTGAAGACGACACACAAAACTTTAGTGAAGAGTTCACTAAGCTGCCGGTCATTGATTCACCAGCAACAGCTCCTGCAAATACAAATAGACTGTTTCGAGGTACGTATTGTAATAGCTCAGGAGGGGCCCTTGTTTAAAAAGCGTATCTGTGCGTAATCTATCTGTACTATTATGTAAAGAGGTTAAGTTTGTTTTTTTTTTTTTTTTTTTTTGATTACCCCCTAATCTCTAAAATTGAATCGATTCTAATAATTCTTCTACTATTAGAAAGCTACACTATTCCTGAGTATCATAGTATTCAGTTTTATTAAGAATTTTTTAAAGAATCGTTTTTAGAAAAAAATGAAAACTTTCTGTATGGCAAAAAATGCTTCATTGAATAAATATTGATGAGAATCGATTCTTTTCATTTGTGGACAACTCCGACAACGCAACTGTACATTTTGCATTTTTTGATATCGGTTTTGCCCAGTGGTCGATTTTCGATCATTTTTGTGTGCACCCGGCTCAAGGGAAAATGGCGGATTGCGCCCGTAGAATTTTTAAATTGAGAGATATTATTGTTAACCCAGTTGGAAAAATTTTTACCGAATTTTTTAAAAAAAAAACCCGAAAATGTTTCCGCTCGAGAAGGCCCGAAAAAACCATTAAATAACCAAATCACGCCAAACCAAAAATAATCAGTGCTGGTAAAGGTACAAACTAACACAAGCTAAGCGCTTAGGCGATACCACTTTCTGGCTCACCTGGAAAAAATGTCATTACAATAAATACTGTAATTTTTTAGCAAAAAAAGTTATTTTGGGCGAAAAATGTGGTTTTCAGATTTGAACGACTAATGTTAATTTAAAACTTTCAATAAAAACCGTATTTTTTCGAAAATGCCGATTGTCATTAATAATAATAAAACTATGAAAAGTGGGTCAAATATGGTCGTTTGGCGATTTTCCGGACATGCGGTTTCTTCTGCTCTACAACATTGGTCATAACATTATTTCCTTCTTGTGATTTACTTTCCGAGTTGTGCAAAATTTTTTTTGGTGGCCTCTCAGAACCAGGCCCACCACGATTCTGGCGACTGACGCTTATTGCGAGTATCAGCTATACTTAAACTATCATTTGCAAAAAAATTAAGTGGGAGGAAATTGCTCCGAAAAATGTGACGCTAACTGCCGTACTATAAGTAGAAACACTAAAAACTTTGGGGAATTGCATGATGTGTTTTATTGAAGATCGTACTACCAAATTGTGTATTTCACGTTAGCACTAGCATTTTTCCTCCAAATTACCAAAATATTTTTGTAATAGAGTTTAAACAAAAAACTCAAAAGTGTAACTATTATTTTGAGCAGCTTTGAACATATTTTGGGAGCCACTAATTGCTCCATCGTGTTCAGCGACTCATTTCGCTTCATTTTACAAGCATTAAAAGACAATAAACATTTTTCAAAACTCTTCAAATACATCTCGCGACCTCTAAAGCTTAATAGAATTGGCTGAATTCTTACTGAAGCTTAAGGTGTTATAGAAGCGTTTTAGACTTGGAGACCTAAAAATTTCAAACATTCGACTTTTTCTGTCGCTCTACTGTACAATATTACGGTCATAGAAAACTGAAATACCGATTTCTCGAATAAAGTAGCTGCTCCGATTTTGAATTTTACGGATATTTAATCGTAATACGATACGGATCTACCGTGCAAATACCGATTTTAATTCCATTTTAGTCGATCTTTTGCTCGGTTCAGGCAAAGTGTGCTTAGTAAAATTATTATTTTTGTAAGTTTGCGAGTGAAAAATTAAAAACTTTGTAGCATTTTGTGTTATTTCAATTTAATTTAATTTGTCTACCATTAATTTGTTTTTTTCGTTATTGTGGTACGTTACGTATAACGTTGTGCAACCCTTATAAAAATGAATTATGGGTCTGCTATGTAGTCGCTGTCATTATGTTGAATATATGTACATAATTTCAAAATTTAAATTAACAAAGACTATAAAATTTAAGACTGTCAATTACAATTCGGCGGAAAGATAAACTCCGTTATCTTCCGTCAAATCATATGCAAAAACTATAGAGTGGGTATAATCAAAAGATTTGGCAGAAATGCCGCATGAATTTCTTCCATAAAGTTACAAAGTCTGTAAAGATTGACAGATTGTGAATTTAATAAAAACGGTTACTCAAAAAACCCAAATATTTTCATGATATGACCGCATATATGTATTTAGGTTGTTGCGTTGACCTAAAAAGCATACCTGAGTACTTTTATAGTTTTTTATCTGCGATCTGAAATATATTTTTTCTTCTTTCTTTTTTTTTAATTGGCATTCTGAAGGATACTCGTACGTAGCCCCTCAGCATTTCAGTAAAAGATCAACAACAGCAAAAGTCATACATCATAACGAATACTGCAACGAAGCGATTTTCGTAAGTTAAGTTTGAATTACTTTAAAATGTAAAATGACATTTTCTCATTATGTGTTTAGCATCCCCCACAGCAAAGCGGCCTGTTTGAACTAGGTGAAAAACACAGTGAGGGCTCCTTTGGTAACTGTTACGTTGCTACCGAGTGCGCCAGTGAAAAAGTGTACCTTGCCAAAGTAATTCCACATACTAAATACCGCCCCTCCGAAGTTGATGCACTGATTTCTTGTGGTCGTGACGGACATAAATCAATTGCCCAATACATAGGGACATATAGCAATGAAAATGATGTATGGATCATTATGGAATACGTGTGCGGAGGAGAATTATTCCAACGCATTGATTTGTACGATGGTCTACGAGAACCGCAATGCTGTGATATTTTTAAGCAAATTTGCGACGGTGTGCGGTTTATTCATGCAAAAAACTTCATACACGGCGACTTAAAGCCTGAAAATATAATATTTTCAGATTTAAATATGCGTAGTGTTAAAATTGTTGATTTTGGTGCAGCAAGGTAAGTTTATTTTTATTTATTTAGTTAATCAAAGATTAGTACATTAAGAATTATTTTCTTTTACTGTACAACATACATTTATGGTAAAATCAAATACAAAATCATTCAATAATAGTTGCCTATATAGTAAATAAAAATAAATACAAATATTTTAATTGACCTAATAAGTAATTGTATCTTATGATAACTAAACAATAGCATAATATGAGATGCAGGGTAAGAAAGTGAATAGTTGAGATGTAGAAAAAGTTAATCAAGTAGCGAAAGATTAGATGCTAGAAGTTTTTCCTGTTGGGCACATATTATATATCTCTTGGTAGAGTAGGTATTCCACAGGCGAATAGCATTAATGGAAAACAGCCTCTGCAAAAAATATTTTTTTTGAGAATCAAAAAAATCTTACGACCAATGAAGTTTGAAAAGCGGTAGAACTTCTGAACCCAGAAAGGATAAATCGATTTAAATATGACTTAGTTTTCCCTAATTTTGATTTTCTGCATTTTTCTCTTGAGCCAGTTTTCACTTAATAAAGAAGTCTGAAAAGAAAATGTGAATCTATGTACCACCGATCACTTATAACTTTTGAATAGAGCACAACGCGAAGATGGGACAAAAATAAAGAACTTTGGAATATATGCCATTGAGCCAAATTATGTTACCTTTTTTTATCTTTTCGTTTTTTGCAGCGCTGGCGTTAATGTCAGCGGAGCGCAATAGTTATCAATGTTGGAATAATTTTTTGCTAATATTAGCAGATTTTGATAAACTGAATAGTTTAAAAAATAACTGTGTATCTCGAATGGTTTTCAAAAAATTGATCTTTGTGGTTTACCGAAAAATTATTAATAAATGTTATAAGTCAAAATTACACAGTTTTATCTCACATATTTTAATGCACTGAACGATCAAACTATTATGAAAAATATTCGATTTAGCACTAAGTTTGCAAGATACTGTGAAATCTGTTCAAGTGGAAGTTCATACCAAGTAGCACACCATTTAGTTGAGCCAAATAGCCCAGAAGGTGGAGCTTGTTGCATAATTTTTTAACGGTTATATCGTAAAATTATTTATCATTATATAAATTTGGAATAATAATATCATACACATATTTATTTTTGAAACTCTAAATTAAAAGACGTACCCTAACAAAATGTCAGATTTTATACAATTATAATGTTTTCTTTCCAAAATAAAAGTTTTCTTGAAAAAAATAAACTTACACATTTTCAGACCTACATATGTGTTGATAGATATAGTCATAGAACTCTTGCCTACTGTTCATAATAGAGTTAGAGTATATAGATAATATTTTCTCTTAGACCTGTTTTTAATATAAAAATTTTGCGAGAGAAAAAGAGAACAGAAAAGCTATGCAAAATTTTGTTTCCAAACAATATTCCTACGACCGCTAGAGAGTTACTACTTTATTCATAATAGTGGTATTCACAAGGGATTCGTTAATTCGTTAGTCGTTATTCGTTATATTTTCATGTGAATTTTGTTTTTAGAAAATGATCAAAATATCAGACTAAAATAATTTATAAAAGTTAGTTTGTTGCTAATTATGTATATCTACATATATAAATAAAATGTCCATCGATGTCCGTGCGTCACGCAAAAACTACTAGATCGATTTTGATCAAATTTGTTTAGTTTTATTCATTAGAAGTTTGGTCTTAATCTCCAATAAAAATTATCACGATATTCCTTTTAAATATCAAGCTATTAAAGTATTAAAATTGCTTAAAAATATTAGTTGCGCAAAAAAAATATACAAGCATACAAACATAACATAACCTATGCGAGAAAAAATACGACTGTTCAAAATTCAATTTATTTCAGTAGTTTGAGTATTCTTACTGGAGAATACTTAAGGTAATCCTTAATAGTATTACCATTATTGGCGGAGGATTAACTGAGGACATTCAAGTCACGACGGATATCTTATTCCACTCTTCCTGAAGGACTTTTACCCAGCTCTTTACATTAGAGGGGCGTCTGGCAAAGAAATTTGCTTTATTTAACCGCTGCCTAACTGTATGAACACTAATGGAAAGGCCAATTTTTTCGTTCATGTAGTCGTCAACATCTACTGCTGTCGTCCTTGGATCATTTTTGACTGTCAACATCATTTGTCGATCTTGGCGACGGAAGAGTGGAATAAGATATCCATGGAGACATTAATGTCCTTAGTGTGGATCCTATGTCAAGGTCCCATTATTTTTTCTCCTGCAACATTTTTCCTGAACATAGTTACCCCCTATCACAACCCCTTAGGGGTGTTCCCCTGCAAAAATTACATTCTTGTAAAATTATGAAATTGACTTCCCCATCTTTTCAGATACCTTATTTTTACTCTCCCAAACTTCCCTTGACACACCTACGCCCTATCTGTCACCCTTTTGTGGGTCAAAAAACACAAAAAATTTCGTAGAGGGTTCATATGTGTCACCAGGTCCCATTATATTTTCTTCTCCAATGTTTTTCCCGAACCTGCCACCCTTTTGGGGGTCCCCCTACAAAAAATTGAGAAAATTGCGAAAAACAATTCATAGTTTTCCCGGAGTGACCCGTAGAGGGGTCAAATGTATTATCAGGTCCTCCCTACATTTTTCCCGAACATACTTACCCCCTATCTCAACCCGTTTGGGAGGATTCCTTTGAAAAAATTAAGATAATTTCGAAAAATAATTCATATCACTACTAGGTTATATTATATTAATTTTTATTGTGTTCATTGTTTATATTAACTTGCACTTTTCACAAAAGGCATACTTTTTACCATATGCTTCTACGATTTGTAGCATTAGCTGTTTTTTTTCTTCATCATATCACAAAATTTGGTTGTAGTATTTCATAAACGCAACACCTCTTCCAGCGGTGTCGTAAATGACAGCTAAACCTTGGCAAAAAGAGAGCACATCTTCCCATGTTGATGGATGATTATTGAGAAAATCTGTAATCAATCTAAAGAAAACAAAAAAGTTTTTGGTTCTGTGTGAAACAAAATCACTTAGACTATTATATTTTTGACGTTTTCGATGTTCCTGCTTTTTTTCAATTTCACAACGGGGTTTATGAATTCGAAACGTTTAACTAATTTTCTCTTTTCTGCATAAGATACTCTTGAATTAAAAAATGAGAGAGATACTGTTTCCTCTACCAAATACCACAAATGAAAAAAAAAATTATCGGACCTTGTCATACATTTGATCCCTCTACGGGGTATCTTCGGGGAGATCTTAATGATTTTCGATAGATTAAGGACCATTTCCCAGTTTTCAAAACGGGGTCCATCAAATGTTTTCTGAAATGGACCAAATTTTACGTGGTTCTTATTGGGACCAATACGAAACTTTTGGTGCCCGGGGAGCGAAGTTTGAAGCAACTTTAATATTTTGAACCACCCTAATGTACATGTAAAATTATAAAACTGTAACATAATTTTTTTTCTTAAGATATATCGCACATTTTGTGACTTGAATTTAGGATTCAAAATATAAGTATGAGAACCTTTGAAACAGACTACGCGTACAAAGTCGCGGGAACTGCTAGCATATATTTCTACTTCAAATAATGTACTATTCTTGAAATATATATATATATGTATATTCTTTTCTTGTATCTTCCAACAGCTATAATAGTAGCAGTAAAACTACCTGGCAAGATCTGCCACGATATACTCTAGACTATGCGCCACCAGAAGCTCTTCAATCCACATGCACAGCAGTGTACTCTACAGCTTTTGACATTTGGTGCCTTGGGGCAACACTCTATACAATGTTAATGGGACATGCACCGTTCCGGCATGGAAAAGACGATCGCCAGGTCAGCAATGCAACAATCAGACAGCGAATTCTTTCTGAAGATTTCTTCACAAAATCATTGCGTTGGCAAAATTCCAGCGCTGAAGTGAAACATTTAATTAAATCGTGCTTACAAAAAGACTACAATAAACGAATGTCATTGGAGCAGTTGATACAACATACCTGGTTCCAAATGTCTGCTGCAGAAACTGAAGCTTATGATGAGGATGAAGGTGGTAATAATCAGGAGGAAACGGATGCTGACGTGCTTGACTTCGAAACGTTTAAATCAAATGCTGAAAAACTTGGACTTATCGTGGAAGATGTGGCTGTTGTGGTAACTGAACAGGAAATACAAGAAATTCAAGAAATCCTTGATGATGGGGATGATACTGAGGAAATTATTGGTACTTTGACTACAAAAGAAGAGGCAATACAAGGTGATATATCAGCAAGGGAATATCAACGTTGGCAACAACGTCAGGAGACGGATTCGTCAATATGTACAGTGCATGATTCTGATACACGTACATCTATAAATGAACATTTCGAATCGGAGGGCGATACTACTAGTGGCTTAGGGCGCAGTAAATCATCTGATCATACGCTTGACGAACGGCCAAACACATCCAGTGTAAATAGTAGAAATAGCATAGATGCAATGCAGCAGGATATTGTAGTGGAAATCTGTGAAACTGCAGAAGGATTAGGAACAATTATATGCGTTGATAATATTAATGATGTAGATGATCGGGAGATGCTCAATGACAGCGTTATGGAGCAAGAAGACTTTGAAGGCTTAGAAACACGAAACGATAGCATAATGGACCAAGATGATTTAGAAGGCTTTGAAATAACAGAGGAGCAAATAGAAATAGAGCTGCAGCCTTTAGGGGAGTTAGTAAAGATAGAAAATATTAAAACTGAACTACAGCCTTTGAAGGACACCTTTAATGCTACCGAAGTCAATGACTTACACTCTAAAACAACGACGATACCTGATGATGACCCTCAATATAATAAGAATAAAAGTGCAATTATTGCTAAAAGCAAACCACAACCAAATCAATTCGTCAAAAATATTGCAACAGTGAATAGACAAAACAAGGACTCAAATGTGTCTTCGCCATCTGTAATAAAAATTGAAAAATTTAAAAATCAATCCACAAAGCCTATTAAAAAACGTAGTCTCGCTACTGTTAGCGTTCGCAGTCCATTGTTAGGGCGTCGAAGACGTCGTTCGCTGCCTACGAAGCAACAGCAATTATCGGAAGATAGGTCCTTAAACGAATGGTTAGGCTTTGAATTAGCCGAGAAAAATAAATATGCACTGCGAGCCAAGGTGAGTTGGCGCAAACTTTGTCGATTGCTTTGCTTTACGCAAGCAAGCCTCAAGTGCTTTAATTTTGTACGTCGCGTATATTATTTGCCTGTGGTAAAACTTGAGCCAGAATCAGATCAGGAACATGGTGGTATTTTCCCAAAGCCAAAGAGCAATATTCAAAACACATCAGGTTCTGCAGGAATTGTACAGAGAAAGTCGCAGCAATTAGACCAATACGCGCAAAAGTCCAAAGAATATTGTCACTCTAACCAAGCTACTGAACAGACTGCAAGACGTCTGACACGCAACTTGAGGCAGAAGCAACACCGAACAGAAGATTGATTAGGCACAACGGCAGTAAAAAAGAGAAAAATTAAGTTACTTCTTAACGCTGTTAGAATATATGTTTGTCTTTAGTGATTTGGGGTACAGGTTATTTTAACTGACAATATTATATTTTCATTTTTAATTAATTTTCGACAATTTTTCTAAGTTACTATTAGTAGTGTTAGAATCTTTGTTTACATGTTTAATTTTAAAAATTCTAATGGGCTTAGTTTTCGTTCTTTAATATTGTAATTAATAGATGTAGCTACAAAAAAATTAAATAAATTATTGAAAAAAAAAATTTATTTTGGAACGTAAATAAAAAGCGTTTCTTTAAAAACAATTGAATGGTTCTTATAATATTGCGCCAAAATGTAATTGTTTCCTCTAGTTTTTTTTTCTTTTGCTTTTAAGAATATAAACCATAAATATGTATGTATATCATTAAATAATGAAAAAATGTTTTAAACCCTTATGTTATAAGCATATTTAGTGTTACTTTTCGGGTTTAGTTGTCAAATACAACTATAACATTAACTTTAATTCTTTATATGAAAAGCAACTTCTTATATTGTAAAATATATTAAAAGAAAATACAAATGCTTAAACTTAATTTTAACAAAAAAGAAGTAATCACTTTAAAAAATCAAACATACACCCAATTTCTATGTAAAGAACTCTAATAAAAACTCAATGCTATACACAAGCTACATTACAAACATTTTTTTAGTTCGATTATTATCTTATAGATTTTTAAAATGAATATTTCGATAATTTTGTGTACTTTAGTTTATATACGTAGAAAATCATAAATTACTTTTGGTTAGTAGAATTTAATGAAACTGAAAAGTTGCACGGAAAACAAATAGATTTATGTATTGTAATGGATTTATTTAACTGAGAAAAACAAACTAGTTATTGCATGGACTACTAAGATATAATTATTATTTTACCTTTTCACACTAACAGCATAATTACCGATTATGCAAAGATACTGATTTCAAAGCTAATGTTTCTATTTTTTATTGATCAACAGTTTTACTTAATCAGATTTTTGTTAAAATCTATGATGTTCAGAGGATGAAGGCAATTAAAGGGATACATCCAAAATACTTCTCAGTAAAATAATGTTAAAGTTTTAGTACTAGTTAGCTAGTTTTTCTACAGATATAGCTGCAATAGTAGATTCAATTGATAACTTTGTGGTATTTTCAATTTGCAATTTAACCAGTTTTTAATAAAAATAAGGATTCTGCTTTTGTACTTCTCTGGTTCTAAGTCCGTCAATTATAATTGAGTCCTTGCTTAATATGTTTGTAGATTAAACTCATACAATTTGATTTGAAGCATAAATATTTGCTCAACATAAATAATTTTTGAGTTCAAATGGTTAACCCATTTTTTTAAAGTTTTAAATATTTAAGTAATAACTCTCATTAATTTCAAATTTCTTAAAATTAGAAACTAAAAAAAAATGATTCAATAAGTGTTTCTTTATTTGTTTCAAAAAAAGCAGTTAACTTGACTTAAGTTTAGTATTTAGTTGTATTAGGAAACAATTTTTTTAATTTTTGTGGAACTTTTTCTTTTGCTACTATTATTGTTAAAAAACATCAATTTTCCAAATGCCATCTTAAGTAATTCAGTCGAAAGCGTTGTAAAAATCCACCATTCTATGGCATAGAGTTACAAGAACGTAATCGTTAGCTTAATGTAGAAAGGAAGTAAGTCATTTATTTTCAAAATCGGGTTTTTGTGTGATTTCTGATAGCTATCCCTTGAATGCACCTTCCATAAAAATACCAATGTGCTATGATTGAAAATAACGGATTGATTAAGTAAGGTATGAACAAAATTTTTGCTGGTTTAGTATTCAAGTTTAATTCAGTTTTTTCTTTCTCCTGTAGAATAGCAAAAGAAAGAACGTATCTTTCTACGTAGAGCTAACATGTCTAATGTTCTTGTGATTCTAAGTCTTAAACATACATACATACATATGTATGTGCACAATTTATGTATGCGAGTACATTGAAGTGTTCTTCTTTTTTATTTTATTTTAGCCATCCCCATCCGCTATTAGTTTCGAAATGCTAAAAAAAATAAGATTCTAAAAATTTTGGCCTGCTAAACAAGCAAATCTGTGAAATTCTTTCGTCCTTAGGGCGAATATGAACAAATTTCATAACCTCATTTTTTCATTGTCCGCTTCACATGAAATGTCCGATGCATACATATATGTACGTACATTGGAAAAATCCGTTGTTTTCAAACTCTTATATTTTAAACTTTTTAGAGCATCCACCATTTTGAAAATTACATTTTTTTATGTAATTGCATGTAGTATGACGAACCAGCAAAATGTTTAGTTAAATGGTTAAATAATTGAACATTAAAACATAGGAACTTTCGCGAAAAAGCAAATTTTTGCGATGTTTTTTTGTTTATTGTATATTTATTATTAATAATGTCGATTGAAGATCGAATTGACCACGGTTGCTCGTTTCAATCCATTCAACTCCATTTTGTTACTGCGAACCTCGATTTATAAATTTGCGTTGTTGTGATTAAATTTGACATTGTAGTGTGATATCTGCAGGTTGTCGCAGCTATGGAAAAAGCACTCAGTTGGTCGGTAGCTTTAATTTGATTCAAATAATTGTATTCTTCAAAGGGTCGACGTTAACAATGACGCACCTAGATAAGAGGAGTGACTTGTTTGAATAAAACTCCGATGATTCTCCTATTGACACATTTGTAACTCGCAGATGTCGTACGGTAATTAAAGCCGCAACTTGAGCCATCACCCATCCGACTCTGTTTTGAAAGCTGACTGTTTCATTTGCTTTAATGCGAAAACATTTTTGATATTTTTCTCCATTGGTCACAAAAAAAATGAATAAAGTTCCAAAGCAGTGCCGATCCTTTTCGAACTAGCTTGCGAATCTTCACAAATTTTCTTCGCAATGCCAAGATCTATAATGGTTGGAATAGCTCACTAAAATCTTTTGCTTAGTTTTGAGCTAAGCGGTAGAATATCCATTGATTGCAATTACAGTTAAGAGCTCTTTTCAATACCAAAGTCAGCAGAAGATAATAAAAAAAAATCGACTACTGCAATAGGAGCCTTAGTAAAAACTTAAATAAAATCGGTCTGATAGTTTTTGGTATACGAACTACTCCAGTTTACAAAAACCTTTTTAATGTCTCCCAAGTACCGAAAAACAATGTATAGGTATTATCTACTGTTGCGGTAAAAAAAGACTTGCCTGCAACTAGCGCTGAAATCACGGAGTAGGGATGGCTTTGTTTTTGTATTTCCTGTACATTTTGAAGATACTCCTTCAAATGACCGATTCAATTGTTAATGAGCCTGAACTGTATAGCACATAACAATCACAACTCCCTTATTACATAAATTTATTTTTTATGTAATTAAGAAATCAGTGTTATCGATTACAATTTTATATTTCAGACTTGTTTGCATGTACTATATTGTAAAATCGAAATTATCGATTACAACTTATGAATAAAAATTATTTGAAATTACAAATTTAACACAGGAATCGTCTGTTTGTTATAAAGTGCCAAAATAATTTCAGTTTTCAATGTTTGCAGCAAGTCTTTTCGAGATTTATTAGTTTATAAAGTTTGACAAAAAAATCAACTGTGTTGACTAATTGCAACTCACACATAATGGAGGTATAAATTCTACCCAAATGCCAAATGCCGAAGTGCAGTAACAAGCAAGAGACGAGTGATTTTTTAAAGTTATAAAACATTAAATTGAAATAAAACACATAAATTAAATTTCCAATTTGGTTTTAATTTGAAAGACTATATTATGACATATGTATATGTATGAATGCTTAAAAATTATTTGCGAACACGCATCCACCACGACTAATACTAAATCGCATTCGAATATCCAATTTTGGACCACTTGAGTTATGTTGATTTTTAAAGCGTAAAATATTGTTGGCATATCAGCATTACCCAGGGACTTAACATATCCCCATAGAAAATCTAATCAACACTTTCACTTAAAGCATCGATATTTTCTTCTGAATTTACTGTTCCTCGTCTTGTTACAGTTGCGTCGGGTAGAGTAAATGCTTGGAATTTATGAATAATACTTGCGGTGGAAATGAACCGGAAATTAAAAAAATAAATGTCATAAAATAAGCTTAAAAAAACCATTGAATTCAAAATTCAATCAATATAAAATCACCTATTGTAAATAAAACTAAAATAATATTTTGCAATCGCAGAAAAAAAAGCGTTCATTTACATAATAAGAACATAACGTACATGTACGTAACATTTCATAAGTATTTTTGTATCATAGATAATATAAAAAATAAACAGGTGGAACAAATAACTATATTATATAAAATTATACCCGTATTTTAGAAAACTTACTAAGTAGTAATTTTTGTGTGTCTTCTATCTCCTGCCGGAGCATAGGGCCTCAATAGATAAATAGTAATTGAGTATAAACGTTTACAAAATAATAGTGCTAAGGATTAAGAAACTAAGAAAAATTTATTGCAATAAAAAATTTATGTTTGTTTGTATCAGGGGAGATTCTGCTGCGAACGCTGAATAAATGTACATACATACACATATGAAGGACTTGGCACAGAGCAATTACCTAAAAAGTTTATAAAAATGAAAAAGAACTTAAAAAATAGGATACTACACATTCTGAAGTTTGATTCATATTTCTCAAACAAAGTTAGCACTGCGGTACAGCTGAAATAACAAAATTAATTATTGAAAATATTAGTTAACTCTTTGTTGCATCAACGGCTACATACAATCTTCTTTTTAATAAAAATTAAAATCTAGGATGAAATAATGACCGATACAGTATGCTTAATTCCTCTATAACTCGAAAGCAATGACCCAAGATTGATTTTGATGATAATTTTTATTTCAAACTAACTTGATTCTGATTTAATCTACGCCATACATGTCGAAAATTTACGGGGCTTCCAATTCATCGTGTTTTTTTGGAATAAGTGTTAAAAACTAAAAAACTTGCACCAACACATTCTCCAATTAATTTATATTCAATTCATAAAAAAAAGTAATTATAAATTGTCCGAATGCACCGAAAATCTGCTGAAAATTCGACAAATGTACTGACGACGATTTTTCAGGACGCAAATGTGCCGAAAAAGTACAAATGTACAGAAAATGCCATCACTAGGGCACACCGGTATCAGGGTCGCTTTTGCTGATGTTCAGAATTCATTTTCATCCTTTCCGCATCGTTTAGTACAAAACTGACTCTTGTGTATTTTCGATCTTCACCCAACTAATGGTGCAAACATAAATTTTAGAAAAATGGATATTATGGACGTAATTACAACTTTTTCTCATTTTCTCACCTTCATTTTCTATTTTGATTCCTTGATTGTAATCGAAAATTATTTTATTTTTTTTAAAAAGGATTCCTATCTCCGATACCCTGGACAGGAAATTAAATTTTTCAAACCGAAAATTGATTATGTAAGACATTTCAGGGGAGGGTGATCTGGTCAAGCATTTTCTTACTGTATCATATAATGAGTAATTTCTTATATTTTGAATTCTTACGAGGAGAGTAGGGGTTTGAAGCTTTCCTCCAACAATTTCAAATTTATGCTAATCGATATTGCGCTGGTTTAAACTAGTAAGTTTAAGTGGAAGTACATGTTTGGAAATCTAGCGATATTCATTACCACCTATAAATGATATATTCGCAAATCTGATCGAGGCAGATGATGACAACCATACTAAGTAGTTCACAACTGATCAATGACAAAAACAAATTTAATTACCAGTAGGACCAATTTTTTTTTAATCACACCATAAAACAACTTTTATATATTCGAAGAAACCATCGGAAAATATTGGATGTCCTGGAGCATTGTTTAATAATACGTGTTTCAACATTTTAAAACGATCCTTGCACTGAGGATGTTTTGAACATTTAATGGATTGGCTTTTTACACATAAATTTTTTTTGTTGACTTCGAAATAAGCCATTTCGATGATAAATTCAATTTCTTACGAATTTTCAATATTAACCAAATTCTTAAAAACGCAAGGCGTGATTTAATAAATTTTAGTTGATCCCTTTAACGCAATTATTGCTTACTAAATCACATAGTCAACATCCTAACACTGCTGCCGTACTCTACGTAAGGACGTACAATTTTTTATATAAATTCGCCGGGGCCATTGAAATCTTTTGCACACTGCTAAATAGAGCCGAGCAGAGATAAAAATTTTTTAAACGTCAGTTTTTCATCAAATTGTATACCTAAACCTTTGACTGAATTCACACGAAATCAACACATGAAAATAATGCCCCCACTTCTTGGAATGGAAATAAAATTTTTCAATTCCAAACTTAAATTCTTTTGAATAGAATCGACAAATGAATCATTTCATTTAGCTATGGAATTGAAAAAGCCGATTTGGAATTACAATTCCTTGGGATTAAAGTTTTTGATGAATATGACTCCCAACCAGCTTTGACTAAAAAGGTGTGTTCTTCGTAAAGATACATTTTGTTGGCTATATGCAATAAAATTTTATTTGTCGTGTCTTCTAATAACTGTTGTTTTTTTTTTTAACCTAAAATTCAACTAAATTTAGTAGTAGTGCAAAGTTTCTTTAATTTGCTGCAATTGTTCCAACGTTCGCAGAATTAGTTAAATACTTACATATTCTCAAAGGAATAAAAAATATATAATAAATAAATCCTCTTACAATCAATCATATCGTTATTTGTAAAATTTCAATGTATGTATTAATAATAAGTAAATAAGAACTTGAAACAAATCAAAAATTAAACAATTTAAAAAGGATAAATTATACAGATGATGCCTTCATAAAAGTTGCCTTAATAAAATGTATAAAAAAGCTAAATAAAATCAAGGTCACATCAAGCACAGATGCAACAAAAACTTACTTAAAATGCATGTTAAAAGAATGAACAAACTTCACAAAGATGAGACAAAACTTGTTCACATAGCATAAATTCAAATAAGGCTTATTCTTAGAAAAAACATATGAGTGTACATTTATAAAAATGAAGTAAAGAATACATAAAATTACATCAAACTTTACCAAAAAAAAATATTTTTAATTTCAATTTCAATTGAGCTTAAATTAATAGAACTTTTTACGAAAGAGTGCATCAGATGTGTCGGTAATGTTAATACTTATCGAAATTAGAATTAAACAAATGCAAAAAATGGGAATACTTCAATTAGGTAATTTAATAGTAAAAAAATAATTATAAGTACATATATTAATACCCAATGTAAGAACAAGTATAAATAAACCTACATTACATATAGAAGAAGCAAACACAGAGTTTCTATTAAACAAAAAAAAAAATATGTAAGAACAAATCCAAACAATTTTTAATAAAAATTGAAGGTAGCGACTCATAATTTCAAATGCCATAGTCTTGAATTTGTCAAAATCTTAGAAAAAAAAAAAATATACCTTGAAGAAAATAAACTAGTAAGAGTGTTATATTTTACCTCGTCTTACCGAGTCTTCACGAAGCTCGGTCAGAATGCTAGAAAAATAGAGTAATACAGTTACGGTTACATCCTAGGGGTACCTCCCTTGGACCTATATTAATTTTTAACATGAATTTGTATTTTGAAAATTGATAAGTTTGTTCAGCGATCAGTACCTAAAAGCCGATGAATTTTTTTCACGTAAATTGAAAGAAAAGACTCACACATTCTCTTCTTTTATACTGAGGTATATTTTGCATATTAAATGATAATACATTTCTTATGTCTCTTCATTATTTTCACTATTAATATAGTACATATTTTAAATAAGATTTTTTTTTCACGAGATATAGAGACAATTAACTAGTTATTCATTTCTTCCCATACAAATCGTATAGAAAACAAAAACGCTCGATGAGCCACCATTAAATATTAATATTATGACCTCAAATTGCACCAAAATTATTCTTTCGTGTACTATTAAACCTGTTTGAAATAAAAAAAATATTTGAATCACCCTAATGTAAGGGAGAAGGGGGCTAGTGTGGACAATTTTTACATAATTATAAAATTGTATATGTAGATATTTATATTTTGTAATAGTCATTTATAGTGATTACTTATACCTCTTACCTTCATAATTACACCAACAGTTACAATTTTTTTTTTCAAAAACGCATTTTTAAATTATTTTAAAAAGAGGTTACATGGTGGAAAGGGCTAGTGTGGACCACCATAGATTTTACTAGGGGCTGATGTGGACACCAATAGAGACTTGATAATTGAAACAGAAACTTAAAAAAGAGTTCAAATATACATACATATATATATTCTTTTTGAGAAAATAATACAGTTCAATAGAAATTCAAAATTCACTTCTATCCCATGTTAAACTTGTTTCTTAAAGCGAATGTTTCTTGGAGGTGCATTTTTTCTTTTAAGAGGTTCTTCGTTTGTATTCTCAGGTGTTTAGGTAAGAATTGAGGACTTTCCTCGTTTTTGTCGATTTAAACACTTTCTTGTACCAGCTTTTAGAAAAGGTCTGACGATTTCTGGACTCATTTCAGTTGTCGCGGAAACTGTTTGTGTTGATATGTCCACAAAACAAAAAATTTACTTTACTTTTCGCTGCACAAATCATGTCTGGTCTCGTTACCATGAAACGGTGAAACAAACGAATTTTTTTTGTTGATGGAGAATGCAAAGACCTACTTAAAAAAAAATTCAACGGAAAACATTGATTCAAAACGGCGCGAGAATTTGAATTTGTCCACACTAGCCCCCCTCTCCCCTACATACATATGTATGTATATTAGACCTGTCCAGAAATTTACAAAATATCAATTTTTTAATGCACTGAAAGCTCTATGCATTTAAATAAGATTTGCAAAAAAAAGTTGAAAAATATTTGTCTTAGATATTGCGCTTTTCGCTCGAAGATCGAATTCGAGTGTTAATCTGAATTTTAAAAGGCTCTATCAGTTGGGTTACCAGATGACATACTTTAGTAGCACATTTGCTACTTTTGCGTTGTTTTGCTACTTTTCGGTGAAATGTGGTACTTTTGAACTCTTCGACAAAAGTGAAGATCTTTTTTTTTTTTTTGTTTACCAAAAATAGTAATTATATTTAAACCTGAGCCAAAATTTGCCATGTAGAGTATTAAAAGTGAGGACCATTTTTTTTTTTGGCTCTTGCTCACCAAATTTTTTTTGCTGAACTTAGGAAAAGTAGAACTTTTTTGCAAAAGTTTAAAATTTTTTCAGAGATGCTACTTTTCCAAGCATGTAGATGACCTTCGGTAACCCTAATACTCATGGAAAAATAGTTTTAATTCTCGGAAAAGTTCTTTTTGTTTTTATTGATGAATTCTGAGTTTAATAATTTTTTGTGTAGCCGCACATGCTTTCGCAGTTAATTATTTATTTACATCAGAGATACAAGAATTTCTACTGGGTAATGTTTTCTTTACGTGGAAAAGACAAAACACATTTATACTCATGTTTTTTTTTTCGTTGGAATTCCTACACAACATACTAGCGCGAAATTTTGTTGTAAACGTCAACGTGCTGTCGACTTTTGGGCAGCTCAGTTGGCCATCCCTAATCTACACTATCAATACAAAAAATTAAATACAGTGGGACACCGAACGATTATACCTCGCTAGAGGTTCATCGTCGCCCTGGCATTGTGCGGAGTAGCTCCATCCTGTTAGAACCATATCTCCTGGTTATCTTTGACCCCTAAACGGAAGAAATGTTCTTCTGAAGCAATGTTTTTGAGATGCCTTGGTTTTAGAGAGTGACAACAGGTAAAGACAGATGAACAATCAAGGACAATCAGCCGTTCAGTTTCTACCGCAACGTCAGTGCACTAAGACCATTTCAAGGAAGATCGCCGACTTCTTTCAAACTGGACGATTAGGTTCCGAATCATGTTTCGCTAGAAGATAATTTGACATAGAAAAATTGTCTGAATTTGGACAGCACAGGCCTGCGAAATGTAACTTCTAACTATCTCTTTAAGTAATTGTTAATTTTTTAAGGAATTTTGGTATTTTTAAAAAGATAATTTTTAATGTATAATTTTCAAATACCACCATGATTTGCGTGAACTAAAAGCATCTTAAATTTAATGTGCGATATCTTGGGAAGCAAAGCAATGTATTGAAAAGGTCAAAGTTTGAAGTTTGAATGCTTTTGTGATAAGCAAAAATCAGATAAACAATTTTTTAGTCAGACAACTTCAAATATGCTTCAAAACAGCGTTTTTCTACTTTTAAGCAAAAATATTTCTGAGTTCTGATATGATCACTAATTAGTTTTTGAAGGGAAACCTCGTCGCAAGCCTATGCAATTCATCTTTACTGAAATTGAAATCGAACAAGCTGACTTTCAACCCTTCAGATTTTCAGTGGCCGCCCTATATATCGCATAAAACTAAATCTTTTGGAAGTTTTTACATTTTAAGCTTTCTACAATCAAGTTAACATTGAAACTCTTGAGAAAATATTGATTTGTTTAGAATTTTTTTTTTTAAATATTGCTTGGGATAATTGAAATTACCAAAATTATCTTCGAAAAATATATTTTAAAGTCAATTAAAATTTCGTGAAAATATTTCTACAATGTTCATAATTAAAACAAACAAAATTTCCTTACTCTCGTCCTCTATCAATGATTACTACGGATGTACATACATACGTTAAATTTTTTAGTTTCCTTCAAAATATAGATTTTTATACTATCTTATGCATGTGATCCCGCAAAACTAATGAGACATTAAAATAATAATGATTTGGTTTGAAAAAAAAAAAAATATTTTATTAAATTTTTAATTTTTTAAAAATATTTTTTGATTTCTTAAATCTACTTAGGTATTTTCTTTTTACTAAGAACTTAGCCTGCTTTTTTATTTCGTGAAAGTTTGCCTCTTGATCTTTTTGTATAATTCCTTGTATTAGAACGTCGCATTTCTTCCCACTTAAGTTGTTTGTCTGATGACTTATCCGTATTGAAAATAGCGTTAGATGTACCTTGACCCTTTGTTTTGCCCGTATCTTCAAGCAATTCAGCAAAGTCGTCTGCAGCAGCAAAAAGCGAGCTCATGTCTAACACAAAAATAAGTAATAGTTATGTTAAACAATCAAGAAAAAAAACATAATTTAAATTACCGTCACTGTGTTTAAGTTTTTTCGCAAAACTACGCCCATCTAACGTACTTGATTGCTTGCGCAATTTTTTAGATTTTAGTGCTGCCAGATTGCTATCATTGCCATCATCGCTGATATTTTCGCTGTCTGTTGTGCTTATGACGTCATCATTAAAATCACCGCAGTCATTTTGGTCTGTTTCATCGAATGAAATTGATCCATCGCTATCGTTGTCTTCGACATCTTCATCAAAATCAATTGATTCGACTTCATCATTTGAAACATCGCTCACTTTATCTTCATGATCGTCACCCCAGTCAACGTCAACATCTTCAATGTCAGCACCGCTATCGTGATCTGAAGTAACTTGCTTTTTTTTCTTTTTTGTCATTTTCTCATCTTTTTTCAGTTCCCCACCAAGTTCTTTTAAAAAATCCAAATCATCTTCATTTTCAGCAGCTTTTGTCTTCTTGCCAAAGAAACCGTCGAGATAGTCTTCGAATTCATCGTCATTAACTTCGCCAGGCTTTAAATCTAAATCACCATCATCCTCATAAGCTTTTTTTTTATTAGAAATTAAGCCCGCTTGGTTACGCTTTTTTTCCAAATAATTAAAGATAAACATCTCATCCTCAGTGCAGTTTGCTTTCGTTAAAGCCTTCACTGGTTTGCCACGCGTACCAAAGGACACATAGCGCTTATGCGCAATTATAGGAATATCTGCTTTATTTTGATCTAGTTTCTTTGGATTCTTAAAAGCGAAGCGCTCTAAGAAGTGAGGTAAACCAAAATCTCGTAAAGGGTCGCCATAGTAATCAATTCGTTTTTCTTGAAAGTAAGGAGGATTTGCAAAAAAAAAAGAACTTTTGTCAATCTACATATGTATGTTCATTAGGGTGTTTTTTTCAAAGTTTTGTAGAAGGATTTTATTTTTGAGCTTGCTTGCTCAAACCTGAGTTTCTGTCCAATTTCGTTGAAATTTTACGTAAAAAACCGACAAGTAGAAAAAATCTACCTTAGGTGCCAAGATATAGGTATTTTTTTTTTTATGTGAGAGGCCACCCCCTGTTGTCAAATGACGCCCACATTTTTCATGTGGCTGAAAATGCGGACAAAATACACTTGAAGGGTTTTTTTTAAATTTGCGGTCCATAAGCCTATATTATAAAATCGGATTTGAAGAAAGTTATCCCGAAATTTCAGCTTCCTAGATCAAACCTGCGAACGACGCAAACAGTTTGTTTCCTATTATAATTCATATGGAAGCAACTTTTTTTTAAAAAAAAAAAAAACTGTCTTTGGATTTTCCGCGTTTTCTTTTTTTCATATAAATTGTATTAGGAAACGAACTATTTGCGCCCTAATGTACATACATATGCGAATATTAAATTTACTTACGATTTAAAATATTATCTGCAAACACTTGCACAGTAGGATGAAAATGTTCACGTAGCAATAATAATTCATTACGTAGAGCATACTCTGCACCTGCGTATGAAGGTACACGGTGATACGGATCATATTTTGTAGCAGAAATATCACTTATTTTAAATTTTGTTGGTTCAACTTTTACGTGGTGCCACGACGACGGTGCTAAACTTTTTTTATCATCATCTTTTATATCTTTTTCTTTTTTTTCTTTAGAATTTTGTTCATCATCATCAATGTCTTCATATTTTTCTTCGCCGTCGCTGTCGAATTTTGCCAATTCTTCATCGTCAGTGAAAACCTTAGGAAACATTACAAGTGTTGTTGTTGCACGGCTGGTATCATTTTCATTTCTGCCTTCTAGCATGGAAGTGTCACCAAGCTCTTTGCGACTACGCAGTAGTTTATTTATAACAATTAGGCAACCAGCGGCCATCTGTGGAGGCATATACAGCGCGATTTGTAAGAAACGCTTGATGAACGCTTGGGCACGTTGTAAATTAGGGTCGATATGAATGGCACGATGTATAATATGCAAAAACTGAGCACCTGTTTTTGTGCCAATAGATGTCACTTCCATATCAAGCATTTTTTTATATAGCGCATTATAAAATCGGTCTGATTTTTCTGTCTTAACCGCAATTAACTGAAGCAATAAGCTAAGCGTCTGCACGGAAATTCGTATGTCGGCCAAATGTACTAAACGATAGATAGTATCTTGCATATCTTTGTTCATTATTTCACCGCTGTCATCAACTGCCTTTGCTTCAAGTATGGCTTTTTGTAAGCATCTCAATATAGCTTGCATAGTCCGATTGTTTACGGCACCCTTTTGCACCAAAACTTTAAAAAGCGAAAAACAAATGTGAACCAATTTAGTGCACACTTCTGATCTACCTGCTGGTGCAATGCTGGCTAGAAAACAGAGTGCAAAGTGTTGCGCACGATCAGAAATGTTATTACGAAATAACAACTTTTCGGTTTCTCCAACAATTACACCACACATATTTGGATGTTTATGAGCAACTTCGGTAAGGTGATGTAACGCTTTGGAAGCAATTTTAGCTAATGGATCGCCTAATTTATTGATGAGCATTGTTAGCAACATTTGCTCTTTTTCAGGTGCATAGGCGAGTAAAAGTGAGGCTGCAATGATAGATGCATTTTTGTTGTTCTCCTGACCAGTTTGTATACCCTGTTGTAGATTTTTTAAAAATTCTAGAAAACAAAATGTATTACTTATTTGCAAGAATACTCTACATTTTCTTCACAATTGACAGTAGCAAAGAACACACATAAAAAGTGTGTACGGAATTATCACATACATATATATATGCCCACTTTTTACTTATGTCTCATACCCTCCCTGAACCTCTTTATCAATTTATCACCGAAACCTGTTGAAAAGTTTTAAACCAAAAATATTTATTTAAATCTTTCAACGAGTGAAATTTGTAAAATTTATATTTTTAGTTACCTATGTAATTTTTAACGCTGAGTCCGAATTTGAGTTGCACTTATACCAATGCCAGCAATTCATTTGGAACATTTCTGAGTACACAGAAGTCAAGTGAAGGATTTTCTTTTTAAAATCGATTCAAATAAAATATAAACAGACTTTATATTTATTAACATCATTTGGCCTGCTCAGTTTTTAGTTTAAACTCTATTACAAAAATATTTTGGAAATATAGAGGGAAAAATGGTAGTGGTAACGTGAATAACACAATTTGGTAGCACGATCTTCAGTAAAACAAATCATGTAATTCCCCTAAGTTTTGAACGTTTCTACTTACAGTGGATAGTTTAAAAATTTGCCTGCTCAAAATAATAGGTACACCTGCAAGTTGGTTCAAATTTTTGTTTTACATTTTTTTGAGCTTTCCTTAGAAGAACGGAGAGTTTTCTTTAATTAAATCTTCAAATGCAGTGAAATAATAGCAAACAATTTTAGTTGAGCTGGGTCGTAAGTCAAATTGATCTGCTGAGGAATACAGACAGGCTTTAAACTTGAAAAAAGAAAGAAAATCTCTTCGATGCAGCTTGCAGATTGTTGAATATATCTCACAATTTCATTAGTGTAATTTTTTTGTGTTGACACACACACATATCGAACACAGTAAGCTCAATATAAATAATATAAATGAGATGAATTTTGAACTCTAGGGTGTACCTATTATTTTGAGCAGGTGTGTGCATACATACATATCTGTATAAATTTTAAAAATTCGTGTTTCAAGTGAAATCATATTTTTCCGAAAAATATTTTATTTTAATTAATCCCATGAAAGATTTAAAACATTTTTTTTATATTTCTTCAGTTCATTCCGGTGAAAAATTTGAGGGACGAAACACGTCATAAAAATGGCGTCAGAAAAGTACTGATGTACATTTTTTATAAAAGGTTCTATATTACATACCAAAATATAAATCCTTGAGTTCGTTTTCAAAATGCCAGTATGCATAAAGTCTGCGCTGCTTTTCTTTGCTTACTTCAGTATCTTTGCGCAAAAGTTTCCAGTCAGATGCACGCATTTGTATCGATATCAACTTACGATGCGGCGGCAGCAAAACTTCTTTCCATAAATCAGTTAAAATATTGATTACATCAGAACTGGATTTATTTGAGATTTTCGTCTGGCTAATTAACGTATTGAGCGCTTCTAAATTCCCCAAGGGATTACTAGTAACAAGCAATGCTCCTGCATTAGCACGATCCTTAGCAGTACCCTTATGCAGAGCAGTTTGTAACCAACGGGAATCGGATGGATTTTCTAGATTTAACAAGAACCATATCTATTAGTGTTTTAGTCGTTCTGTATTTCTTTCAGAATCTTTGAACATAGCCATTAAGTTCAGTTGTTAAAGGGTCTAGCCGTGTTTACATGGTGAATGTGCCCCCAATTGGAACCTATGTTATGTATACCAATATGTAGGGCATGTGACTGGTAGTCTATATAAGTATATATTTTGTGTCAATGATGGCGCGTTCTTAAGATATATAAAAAAAACTGTCCGGAACGGACTTTTCTTTGAACTCGTATATTTTCTAAACTACTAAAGCTAGGAAGGTTAACTCAAATCGAGGCGTAAGAAGATATTTCAGAGCTTATAAAATATTTATTTGATAATTTTATCCGTAGTATATGAGCATTAAAATTGTCAATACATTTTTTTTTTATTTTTCTTTAGAAAAATACAACATGTTGCTCTATGTCTTTTAGTAGTGTGCTACTAAATCGGAAGGGTGCAACATATAAAAAAAGTTTATTCGAACGACCTACGACAAAATCCCATACGCACCATACAAATAAGTTTTCAAAAATAAAATACTGATTTGCAGTGATCATTGTCATTCATTGTGTTGACAATGAACACCGCAAATAAGCGATTGCAAGTGAAAAAATTAAAATGTTCAGAATTTATATTTAATTGTTTAGTCCCTGAAGATGCCGACTAATAGGAGGCGTAATATCGGACACAAAAATCAATAAAAAAATTTTATGAAACATAAAATGTTTATATTTTGTTTAAAAATCATTGACCTTAAGCTCGCAACTCATAATTATAGCCAAAGGTCGTTAAAATCCAAAAATCTATTTCAAAAATATTACATTATTAAAAGTGAAGGTAAATTTTTACAATTCTTACTGGTTTTCAGAAATATTTATTTCTCTTTCGTTTCTTTTCCTCTGAAATTCGCAGTTCGTGGAGAAATAGATTCGATTGAAATTGTTTTTTTTTTTGTTGTTTTCTCCACGAACACGCACCTACAGACATTTCGCAATTATTATGTAATATGTAATTTTCAAACAATCTTCTTACGTTTTGCAAATGTTGATTTTTCTGCTTCGAAGGAACTTTTACATAGATTGAACAACTCAATTTGTTCGCTGTCCTTCATATCCAATACGTCTTCACTTGTAGAGAATTGTGCAAACTGCAAGAAAACAGACGATTGTTAATAATATAATTGTAATGTCAATAATTTTGTTCATTTGAATGAGAACATCTTCCACTGTATCTATTTAGATAACTATTCATGACGGTTTCACTAAACGTAACGTGTTTCTTGAATTTAATAAATTTTTATTACCATTATTGATGTCACTAAATTTCAAATACCTATGATTCCAATCCCTGTAATTTATAAAAAAAAAACAATGTTGCTCCAAAACGTGTTAATGACTGATGTTTACGCTTCATCAATAGCAGACTTAGGTATTTTTGGATTACATTTCTTTCAATTACAATTACAAGTAATCATTACTTTTAATTCAAAAAATAAATTGAAAGTAATTGTAATTGAAGTTTTTTCAATTACATTGATTTCAATTATATGTAATTTAAAATTACAATTACAGGCAATTCTAATTACATTTGTAATTGGATTAGCAATGCATGAAAATGTAATGTTTTAGAAAGTTGTAATCTATTACTTTTACCAAGTAATTTGAAACGAAAATGTAACTAATCACACATTTTTCAGCATTACATTAAATTTATTAAGCGATAAAATACACAAAAAATATTTATGTTATTGCATATAATTTATATGGGAATGTAAAGGAAGAACTTGAGCTCCAGCCTTTCACCAAGTTTAATGCTTGTTGGACATGTACAAATGACCTTATTACAGTTTGCATTGTGTCACAACCCTGATATCAAAAACATAGCGATGGAAATATTGAAATTTAGAAAGTTTTTGAATTAATTATTAATTTATTATAATTTTTCGTGTTAATGTATTTACATGTGTGTATCTATGGTATTAGTATATCTTGTAATTGATTACTTGAAAAATTGGAAATTACAGCTAAAAGTAATCCATTACAAATTTCGTTCAATTACTTTGCTTTTCAATTACATATTTTGCATAGCAATTATTTCAGTCGAATATATTTCAATTAAAATTATAAGTATGTAATTGTAATTGAAATATTTTCGTAATTTTCAATTACTATAACATGTAATTGTAGTTGAAACGTTTCAATTACAAATTACAAGTACAGTGGAGTCTCGATTATCCGTCAGGCTGCTGGTCCCGTGCCTGACGGATAATCGAATATATGAAAAAATTTTGTTTTGATTCTGTATGGTAACGCTAGAATACAAGGTATTGAATATACATACAGTCGCGACAATTTAAATAGCAGTTTTATGGTCTTAAGATTTGTTTCGCATACAGCGCCCCCTGTGAACAAATTTCTTTAACTTTATTGTCTTGTTATTAATAATTTTAATAACGCAAACCGAATGTCATCTCATTTGTAAGATCGGTCTGATAGCTTAGGAGTGATTTTTGGATTTTTGGGCCCATATCTCCGTCACGTTTCAATTTAAAAACCCCGCAGTCGGGTTTTCGCCAAAATAAATACGTACGACGTACTGACTATGTAGTTTTGTTTGAATTGTTAGAAGACACCTCTACGATTTTCTTGAAAGTTTAGTATGTTGTAGAGCTCATCATGCTGATCAAATATATATATGTACATAGGTTGGCAAGCGGAAACGCTTTCTTCATATTATTTTTTTGTTGAGCTTGAAAATCGCTTTCATCCTTTATTATATCCAACAACGGCTTTTTAAGCCGCAGTAATTCTACATAAAAGTTAGGGTAAAAGGGCGGCCTTTGGCCGGAGCTCAGGATTTCCAACACTATCTTCGCGGCGGACGCGCTTCACTATAAGTAGTAGCATATTACTATAGTGAACTGCGGCCAAAGACTGCTGTGGCTAGCGCAATCGGTGATGGATATAAAAAAAATATGATGGGAAAAATCTCCGCGTCCAATATGCTGAAGCATGCTGAACTCAAGAACATACATACTAAAATTTCAAGAAAATCGAGAGTGTGGGAGTTCGGCGTCGCTAGTATCAATGTTGAAATACAGGGTTACAAAGCAACCAGGATTGACCCGACCAAATCCGGAATTTGTTATCAAAGCCAGTAGAAATTCAAAACAAAAATATTGGCGATTTTTGTGACATTCACTTAAAATTTTTGTGCAACGAGCAAAAAAAGTCATAAGCCTTTTCCCAAAAAAAAATTACTTTTTACCATTTGAGGAAAAATTTTTTTTTAAAGGACGTGTATTACTTCTTCTGAACAACTTGTTAACCCTGTGATCATATTATATATCACCGCCGCGTTGCCGGTTGGAATATTAAACGATGTAAGATCTGAGTCGCAGCCAACGGCCAAAATTTTATGCAGAATTACAGTGTTGGATATTACATATAGAATGTAAGCGATTTTCAATCTCTAAAAATGAGGGGCGTTTCCGCGCCCAACATTTATATTATATTTTCTTCATCAGTATGCTGGAGTGGTATTCTGTAAGGTGATAGTGATAGTTGATTATCAACTATCGCACTTTTGTCTTGCTTGCTTTTATGTGATAGCTATTTAGGTGTCGCTTTCTAAAACGATAATCAAAAAAACGATAGTCAACTATCACCTTACAGAATACCACTCCTGAACTCTACAACATACTAAAATTAAAAAAAAATTGGAGGTGTCCCTTAAACTATTACGGGGCTATTGAACAGTCCTTAGGAGGTATTAACATGCGAATGCATAAGTTTATATTGCTGTGTGACTAAGTGCCACTGCGGTCTCAATAGAATGCATAAAAATACTTTTAATAATTTACATTGAAAGTAACCATGTGGATTTAAAATTCGGATTCCACGATATTTTCTTTATTTATGTATGTACGTAAATACCATGTTATTTACAGTTTTATCAATAACGAAAATATATATGTATTTCTGAAAATATTTTCGGAGGTTCGTTATCTTCAAGAAAAATTTTAAGTTAGCAATTGAATATTTAGTTGAATAAACATTTTCAGGCTTAAGTTTACTTTAGCTGACATTGTCCAATTATATTTATTTTTTTAGGGGTAAAAGAGGGTTAAAAATAAATAAGAAATATGAAAAAAAAGTGCCGCTCGGATCTAGTTTCGGAGATATAGCCATCGGAAGTTCCGGATATAGCTTTTGTAAAAACAATCATATGTTGGGAACCCCTGTATGAATATCAAAAATATGGGTGCCATAAGAAAGATAATTTAATGGCCTTCAATAATGATATGTATGATAAGTATTGAAATTCAACCTATATTTTTGGAGATATGATTAAATATTCATTTTTTTAAAAAAAATTGTGTTCAATTTCATATCTCCAAAATTATAACTAGGTTGAATTTCAAAACTTTACTCAAAGGATTTGTGAAAAAAAAAAATTGAAAGCAGCGTAGTAAGATCAAATTAAAATTTATACATACATAATACCACTTCTCTTGTCCAGCGATGATATCGCTGGAATCATTTTGTGCCTGTTTCAGTTCCTTTTCACGTTTTGCAAAGAAGTCTTCTTCATCATTGTTTGCAAGTTCTATCATTAGACCTTTGCCATCTGATTTCACTTTATTTTTGAACTTTCTTTTTTCGGGATTTTTTACATTCTGCGCGATATTTTTCATTTCAACGTCGTCATCATCATCGAAGATAATTTTTTTATTTTTAGGCGTTGCATTCAAATCCAATGCAGGCGGCATATTATATATTAATAAACTTTATTTGAAAACAAATTCCAGAATATGCACGTGTAGATAATAATATAGAAACGTCAAATTTCGCTGTCAGCTGTCAGATACATCAGATCAACTGACGTTCACGTCAAACTGTTTAATTGTTTAACGTTGCTAGCCACGGTTTCGATGTTTCATGTCGCTGTCATTGAAAGAAAAACAGAAAATCCAGCATTTTGAAAAGAAAGGAATTGATGAAATTATTTGTTTTGTGTTGATAATGAAATTGAAGTAGCTAAATTCTAATGTTATCATATAAAATTAATCGTTAATCCAACCAACTTGACATCTATGTAAAACAACTTGACTAGATGTAAAACACGTGCGGTCCCAAATGAAAGTTCTTCTTTTCTTGTATGCCTACTTGAATTGTCAAAACAGCCCTAAGGTTGCCGTTATATTCTCTAATTATATTTTATTTAGGAGTAATAGGGTTCAGATCTATTTTCGATTTAGCTTGTTAAACTACTTCAATTTCAATATCGACACAAAACACAGAATTTCTTCAATTCCTTTCTTTTCAATTTGCTGTGTTTTCTGTTTTTCTTTCAATGACAGCGTCATGCCGCGTCGCGACCGTGTCCATCAAAACACCTGAAAATAAATTGTTTCTTCATTTAAAACCCCCAGGTTCGTATCGAATTTAATTTTGCGTTAGATAGAGAAAATATGGAATGCTTCCTTTGAAAGCATTTTAGGAAGGTTTCGCTAGTATTTTTCTGGTATAAAGCAAGGCAGCAGTAATGTACACGCTACGTAATTTCTGAGTCCCATTGTCCCATTTTTCCTTTTTTTTTGTCAAAAATAAATTCAAAAGAAAAATGGTTGAATTAATGTACTTTAGCGATCATAGTCAGACGATATGTTCAAAACTTGTGCAAATTATTATAGTTGTATTAATTTCAATACAAATTCCTTCATTCGGATCAAAGTATTCGTCAGGCTCCGCAGTTTGTCAAATGAGAAATACTAGAAGACTTAAAATTATATAGCAAAGCAACAAATTTCTATAGCTCTTGATCCGCCACTGAAGGTCAATTAATTTTAGTAAATGTTAAAAACATATAGATAACAAAAAATAATAGGGTTGTCATACGTACTGATTCTATCAGTACATGTACTGATTTTTACTAATTTTCTTTAAAAATACTGATTTTTAAAGATTCTGAAATCAGTACGCAAATGTACTGATTTTTAGCAATTGGTAGTGATTTGTACTGATTTTAAGATTTTATTTAAATTACTTAATAATTTTTACATTTAATATGTATTTAGTTATTACCAGTAGCGTACCTAGGAATCTGTAAAATGATTCTTGTCTTGTAATAATTTTGTTTTTTTGCTAGGGTTTTGTACAATTCGAAAATTTCTAACTTGTTTTTTTAGTAAATAAAAACGATTAATGGGCAAAAAATTTTGTACTGATTTTTTACGTTGAATATACTTGAATGTACTGATTTTGCGTTTCAAAAATCTGACAACCCTACCACTGAAATAGATAAGACAACTTTGTATACGTCAAAGTCATATCCCCAACAGCTCAAGTGTTAGAGCGGCAATCTAAAATAAAAATTGCAATGCATGGATCGGCCAGGGGCTTAAATCCAAGTATAAAATTAGATATTTCGAACTCTGCGCCCTCTGGTACAGATCTCATATTTATATTTGAATATCTATGATCAGGGTATCGTTAAGAATATTTTCGTCCTGCTCTCATATATGTAACTAATAATCTTTTTTTTACCATGGCTAATACTCGATTTAAGGTGCCAAGCAAAATTCACTCAACACATTTGTAAGTGTGCATACCTAAAATTTGTTTTGTTAATTACAAGAAAGTCCAGTTGGCATCAAAACATGGAAGATTCATTAATTTTTTTTTATTTCACATCTTTCAAAATGGGGCCTAAGCCAAAAAAAGCGACAAAATTTCCCATATTGCATTACCTATCTATCGTTAACTTTATATTAATATTTTATTGTGGATAAACCTATTGTTGCAATTTTATAGTTTAAAATTATTGTGGAGAAAGTAGTCACTCAGATTTAGTTTCGTTCGGAGATGTAGCCATTGGAAGTTCCAAATGTTAAGAATATGCGCCTGGTGAAAGATAATTTAATGTGCTACAATTGAAGTCAGCTGCAATATGTCCCATATTTTTAAAATTACCGTTGGTATAATTTCGCATGACTTTTTTAAAAAAAAAATATATATTACGAATTCATGTACCCATACATTCACATTTTGTAACTGCAATTGCTAAATTTTCTGAAAAAGACAAAAATCTGTTTTAATCTACCTAATTTTATTGCTACATACAAATTTATTTGCGTTTGAAGGTGCCTTTACAATATATTTATCAAAAAATAGTTAAATAAAAAGTTAGGACTTATGTAAATTACTGCGTAAAATTTATCCTAATAAATTTGAAAATTAAAAAGGTTTTACCTTGAGTATCAAAAAATCTCAATTTTTTTCTTTCAATTGATATATTATTTGTGCCTGATTTTGTAATAATCATTCAAATGATAATCATTTCATGTAAATCGATTCAGGAGTTCTCAACTTGCACCGATTTTCGGAAAAGCTATAAAATTTCTGCTATGATCATAAAAAAAGGATTGATTTGGCAGTTCACGCCCTTATTAAACTAAGCTTTGAGGTAAACATGGAATTTTTGTAAAGGCACGTAAACATACACAAGAAATTGTAATAAAAGTGCTAACCACAGTCTAATGCTTTTCCAAACTTATGACACAACATATCAAACGCCTATGATTATGCACTATAGCGTTTGATTTATGAAAAACAGGTTTGACACAATAATATCAACTCTATTGTATATTAAAAATAGTGTCTGATGTTAAAAATTTAAACTTGTAAAGATCTTTGTATATGAAAAAGTAACGAAAATTTTTGTTTGCAAAATTCTTGTGTGATTAAGTTCTTAAAATTAAAAAGTGAAATTAGAATTAAATTTGTGTTGAAATAATGTGTGCAAAGTTTAATTTATTTTTGTAAAGATGTGGAAAATGAAGTTTTCTTGGAAAACGAAGCAGTTGTTCCCGTATTTATGGAGCCAGCTAAAGAAGATGTCAAACTGTTGGACTTACTGAGGGAATTTAATCTGGAGTCAACGTTTGTTGCTCTAACATGTAAGTTTTTTTTTTTAATTTAGGCTTTGCCGAGAAAAATTATGCTGACTTCGAAAAAATGCAAGTTGAATTTTGGTTGAAATCATTAAAAATATTAGTTAGAAATGTTATAATGATCAAAATGAAGGTCGCACTATTCAGATTGGTCTTACTTTTTTCATTGTTTTGACTTTTTTGAGTATAACTATCTGTATTGGGTTTGAAAAAGATTATTCTAAGATGCTACTTTTAAAAGTGGAACGTATTGAAACAAGAGATGAAATTTTCAGGAATGATAATAGGTACTACTTGCAAGATATTTAAGTAAACAGTTCTTAATATATCCCTACCCCTCTTTTTATCATAACTTCTTTTTTTGGCCTTAATTTCGCAACTGAAATTTGCATCTTTTCTTTGATGTGCTTATATTAACTCTCCATGTGCATATTCAATCTATTTAAACTCTACCAGCTTGTGGTTTCACCTACGACCGATTGCAGTATATCACCAAAGACAACCTCGATGTTGTTTTTCCGGAAAAAAAATATACTGCTTTAAAAGCTGAATTGCGGGAAATGATATTCTTTTGGAAAAGGAAAATGGTAATAATAATTGGTTTTTAGCTTGATATCCAAATTCGTAATATTCCCACGTAATATAAACTTATAGAGTACCCTGACCCTGCGACGAGTACTGGCTACGGTGATTCAAGGGTATGCAGCTGTAATCAGCAGCAGTTTTTAAGCAGGAGTGCGACTAAACTGTCGAAAAAAACTAGCAGCTCGGCATCTGAAATTCGTGCAGGGTATGTAGCAGGGGTTGAAATAAGAAAAAATCATTACAGCAAAACTTTTTTTTTTTTATTGACAATTTTTTTTTAAGAGCTTATTAAAGTAATAATTAAAGTAAAATAACAGATTTTACGACAAAAATGATTCAACAGACAGAGATTTAACACATATTATTAAGGCAAACACCGAGTCTAAATCAAAATTGAAAATTAATTGTATATTCGACAAAAATGTATTCATATCCACCTTTAATAGCTGATTGAAAATTATAAAAAAGTATCACTTCCCATTTTTCAGATGTCATAGTGTGAACGCCCCTTTTGTGAAAACAAAATGGCAGCTGAATTTTCCGTTATTCGTCGTCCGCAGCAATTATTGTGTTTACTCCGAACGATTTTCCGACTGTTTTATTTTTGACAGCGGGTATTCGTCGTCGATTTCCCGATCCCGTCACAATTCTCTGTTCAACGCATGCAGTTTTTTGGTGTCAGCTAAAGAGAGACGGCCTCTACTACTAATTTACTCGAAAGTTAGAAGGAAATTATTAACAAAATAAAATATTTTTCAAAAATCTACTAAATTTAAGTAAAAATTGCAATATCTAAGTGTTAGCTGGATACCTTGCCTTTTTTTTAATGAAAACATTTGGCGCAACATAAAGCTCTTGAAACATACTTTAAAACAGAAAATTGAAGTAAACTTTTGTGTATTCCTTGGTGTGTGAAGAAAACGTAAACAAAACCGCAAGAATTCCTTGAAAATGAATGAGGCAGCAGCTCTCGCTGGAATGATTCCATACGATACTATTGGTCTTTATGAGCAACCTAAGCCTCGTTTTATCTTCAAAATGCCCCGTGTAGTACCTGATCAGAAGTCTAAGTTCGAAAGTGACGAACTTTTCCGTAGGTTGTCGCGTGAAAGCGAAATTCGCTACACAGGATACAGAGAGCGAGCATTGGAGGAACGTCAGATCCGTTTCCAAAATGGCTGTCGCGAGGGACACACTGAAATTTCATTTGTAGCTTCAGGTACTAACTTGCAACTGGTATTCAATGCCAACCAGAATCCATATATTCAAGACAAGGAGTGTGATTTCGATAAAGAGCATGGGAAGGTGCACATAAAGTCATATTTTATTATGAACGGTGTATGCGTGCGCTTTCGTGGTTGGTTAGATTTGGAGCGTTTGGATGGTGTTGGCTGCTTGGAATATGATGAGAGGCGCGCCATACATGAAGATGCTATATTGCGCGAGCAAATTGATCGTTATAATCAGCGTCTACGTGAATTTGAAGATTCTAAGCGTGCTTATCGCGATAATCGTCCTGATGAAATGGAAGCAGTGCGTCGAGGAGTTGCATCTGGAGGTATTGGCGTTGGTGCTGGCATGTGGCGACGCTAAGATGCATCTTGTAGCGCGAATTTTTTAAATACTTAATTTCTTGTATTACTATGTTAAGATAATTGGCTATGGAACAAATGCTCACTTAAAATACATATTTATATTGTATGCATTAATACTCAAAAAAATATTGAAATTTAAATGTAAATGATATACTTATATACCTTTACAAAAAAAAAAAAAAATCGTTTTGATCAGACAAAATTAGGATTGTCATTTTTGCACGATCCTTTGCATAGCTTTAACAAGTGAAATAATTTTATGGATCTGAGCATTTGACTTATGTTCCTTTCCATTTGTGTCAACTAGTTTGAAATGGCAAGTTTAGCGCATTTAATCATCTACAACATCGCTGAATAATGCACATGAATTGAGAGGTTTTGTTTGAACTTTAAAATCATTCGCTCTTAGTCTTAGCTATCCTTACTAGCAGTGTCTGGTTTTTTAAACGTGTTCCTCAAATGTTGCAGATATTAGACTTGGCAATTATTTTTTTATAAAAATGCTTAAGGTCCATGCATTACATCTAAAATTCAGACTATATACCAACCTTTCTACTTAATGGTTATCATACTAAACACCCAGGGCCACATTAAGGCAACCACATATGTAGTTGCCGCCCATGCCCCGGAAAGTCATAATTATTTGATTGATTTTTATTTGTAATAATATGACAATACAAATTTAAATTTGTTGTGGTGAAGCGGAAATTTGGAAGAAAAATTGGCGATATCACACCGGCCATATGACGCTGATATGTTGCTTATAGTCTGTGGAAGGTTCTTAGCAAAGCTTGGTTTAGAAAAAAAGGGCTATGTCACGCTCCCCCATATAAGAGAAAAATTAAATTCTTATCTCAACTTTTTGCCGCAGACAAATGAGACTTGGTACATTCATATGCATATAAATGGTACGGGCAAAAGTAAGTTTCAATGGAAAAAGGGCAGGTGCCACGCCACCCATTTGAGAAAAAACTGAAACTTTTTTATATAGTCATTTAAATCGGATTTGATTTTCAAAATTTAATGTACGGACTAAGTTTGAACTGTCATTAAAAAATTTCAATTTTAAGCAAACATAAATCTCCAATTTCCGTGCTTAACATCTTCTGTTCAGACTTTCTTATACAGGGACTCTATCCAAATCAAACTTATTGCACCACTTACCGCAAAGTGCAAACCGTTTTCCGAACCAGCTACATACATATGTATATAAAATACCAATTGAGATGAATTTCAATTCGCTGAATTCAAATGTGGCATGGTACTTAATTTTATATGTAAGGGCTGGGCAGCATTTAAACAACCTTTGAAGACGTGCATTTAAAAAAAAACCTTGATTAACTCACTCTAATTAACCTGGGATAAAAAACTCACGAGTAATTATTTTTAAATTCAAAAACGCATTATTTATTGTATATTGGAATCAAATTGTAATCTTTTTTTATGGCTTTTATTGTAGATGCGTCTTTCTATCTTGAAATGCTTTAAGCTTTGCTGCGTTCCTTATACATCAGGGGTCGGCAATATAATATACATACATAACAGCCAATTAAGTTTACGGCAACTGGACAATGCAGGACGTAAAGATTTTTTATGTTCATTGGTATTACTGCCAAACCAGTGACTAACCACGTGATCAGTGTCAGCAAAATTATTAACATTATCCTCGATTTTTAGTATAACATCCTTAAACTAAAAATAGAATTGGGACGTGCGATTTATCTTATGTGTCAAATCGCACCAAAAAATAGAATCTGTTCTATTTCTCTACGCTAAATTTTGCTAGTGTCAATTTTTTACTCACTACAAACGTATACGAAAAATCTGGACGATATTGCACATCCCAATTCTGTTTAGCTCTTTAAGCAAACTGTTCATCAGTCATTATTAAAGAGTATCCAAAATAGTACTCTTTGGTTATTCCATTATTCTGATTATGCGTTGAACAGAATTGGGACGGGGTCGGGAAAGCGTCAACAATAATTGCTGTCAATTGATCGTATGAAATGGAACAGAATTGCGGCGTAAGACTGGTAAGGGGGCGTTCAAGTATAACGTTAAGTAATTTTTGAAGATTTTTGACCCCCCTCCCCCCTACTCCTTAAACGTAACGTAACACCCAAGTGACCATGTTTACCTAAAAGTCACAAAATTTATGTTGCGCAAAGTACCGGATAGTCGCTAAAATACTTTTGTTAAGTTTTGTTAAATTTCAATGAGTCAAATTACACAACTGTGAGCTCAAAAATTTATTGTTTACAAATTATGTTTTTGTCACTCTCTTTCCCCATACGATGCTCTCACCAAAATTGAAAACGAATACAAATATCAAAATACACGCGTATGGGACATGTTAAATTTATCGACTAGTGGTAATTTGCATTTATTTGGGAAACAATAACAACACAAGTTGCCACCTCGCAAAATATTGTATAATTACAACATTGTAATTTTACCAGCCCAATTTATAAATAAGTTAGTAGATTGATGCATATCTTAGAGAAAAGTTCTCTTACATATTTTGCAAACATTGTTCTTTCGCAAGCGATAAGGAAAATAAATTGTTTCGCCCTGATGTAGCATCAATGATTTAAATACATTTTTGAGGCTATATAATCAAATTAAAAAAATACTTAGCATATTATATGTTTATATTTATTAAATCAAAGAAAAGGTAAATTTTTTAAAATATATACGTGCATTATTCATGCATCTTTCGTTCAAAAAGTACAAATCAGCAAAGAATTTAACACCAACTATGTAATGTGATTTTCATGTTACTTGAAATTCTTTAAATCCTTAAAGTATTTAAAGTAATGGTAATATATATTTAACGGAATTGTAAATTTGAAATGCGAAGGCCAATACAATCCTTGCCAATCTGGCTCACTTCGCAGACCGTGCATAAATTGCCTTTATATAGTGGATCATAAGAGGAGTTGCAGAAGGGACAAGTTATCTCAGGTTTGCCACGATATAATGGCTTGTAACTGATACCGCAAATGTTGAAAGGGTTGAATTCCTCATATTGCAATTGATGCTCATCTGTGGGATTTACTTCGCAAGCCTGTAAAATTTTACGAACTTGCTGCGCTACTTCAGGTCTAGGTCCTAGCTCTAGTAAACGCCTGGCGAAGGAGGCAGCGGTTTTATAATTTTTCAACTTGAAAAACATATTCAATGCGGTACGCAGTGTTAATATCTGATGCACTGGCTGCAATTTGCAGTGCGTGAAATATGCTGCCAGCTCACATAGCCGTTTTTGTTCTTCCAAAGTAGATTTTGGCATACCCTTGCGATCAGCTTCCATCTTAAGACCAAGCATGTACTCTGAGCATATTTTCAATAGTTGCTGAGCCTCAGCAATGTCTTGTTTCGTTTCCACAACCAGAAGCGGAATACTTATAAGAATTGCTTGGAATTTTTCGATAGCTTCAGTGAATTTACCAGCCGTTGTCAGTTGATAGCCAGATTGAAGTCGTTGCACTAAATCATTTAATTTAATACCCAAAGCAGGTCGTTGATTTTTTAAATTACCTTCTGAATAGTTACGCAACGGATAGGCGGTCAGAGATTTTAAATTAGTTACAGCAGTAAAGCTGGTCTTAGAGCAGGTGTAGTTTTGAAGAAATAACTCTTTAAAAGGCTTGAAGTTGACAATTCCAAGTTGGTCGTTAAGCAATCGGAAAGCAGTTTCAAATGAACCGGCCTTAATATGATCCAAAACCAGCGGCGAGTTATTGGCCCAATGCTGCGGTGGGGAGAGACCTTTATTTGGTGCAGCATAGTAACCATTATCTAAGGCGGAAGCTTTAATTTTTGAAGCTAACTCTTCAGGGACAACTAAATCATCATCTCCGACATCCCAGCCAGCTCCATCTTCACCACCAACATTCTCAAGGCCGCCTTCAGTATCAAGAGCATCATGCATTTCATCATCCGTAACTTCACCAAGGCCTAAGTCGGCATCAGCACCCCAGCCATCTCCACCTCCTATATCATCTAATACAGCAGCATCAGCGTTTACATTCAAAGTCTGTCTAGCGGTAGCACTACCAGCTCGTGTGATCATGGCACCCTCAAAAAAGCCCTTGGAAACGGTTAAAAGAGGCCAGTTGGTCTCCACCTGTTGGATTGGTACTGGTGGTTGTAACAGGATAGCACGCTCGTTTACTTCAGGTAATGCATTGCCTTCTTGCGCTATTGATTCACTGAGTGCACCAGCCTGGTCTTCCAACCCATGTGTTGCAGCAGTCAGATATGCCAACGAAAGCTGACCACAGTTTTTCAAAATGTTAACACGTTCCTTTACATCACCCAAGAGTAAAGCGCCCTGGTATTGTGCAGAAACATCTTTACGTATTTCGGCAATCTTATTCATCTTTTTTAATTTTTCCAAATTACCAGTAATCAAATAGAGGAAACTTAATTTGTCAAAGTTCTTAGTGCGTTGATAACACATTTCTACCACCTGATGATTACCCTGCAACAAAGCCGACTGTCCTAAGCGATCCCAACAATCTTTATCGTCCAATGCCTTTGCAGCTTCTAAAGCAATCTCAATATTGCCACATTCCAATGCCAAACCAAAGCGAGTTTTTTCATCTTTAACAAAATGTAAAGCAACTTCTGGATAGCCCTTTTGTTGCAAGTATGCGATAATGCTTTGTCCTACCAAACGTGCATTGCGTACCATATGTAAAACTTCATCATATTTCCGATTTATTAAAGCCAATTTAAATTTGTATTCTGTTGAGTCAATATGTAGCACCCGAGTGCGGCATTCACGATCCAAACAGAACACTTGATTACCTTTAACGCGCGTTAGATATATCGGTAAATCTAAAGTGCGTATTATTCCATGATCGCCATTAGTAATAGCATATTTAATATGATTGCTGGTAGTATATATGAAGACGCCCGAATCATCCCATGCGCCAGACTTAACACGACAATTTTCCTGAATCGTGCAAAGATATTGTAGTCGTCTATCACAAATTGTCACGGAATGTTTGCAAAGCAAGGCGACAAGTGACATGTCTGCTGACCAAACTACATATCGACATTTAGCCAATTTAATGCAGCCTACGGAAACTAAACGTTGCACTTCGTAAAGTGTCACGTATTCTGGGTCGCGAATAAGTAACATGCCGGTACCGGCATAAAATATTTCTTCACAAAAAGTTGGTATTTTTTTGGTGACTTCGTTTTTGAAGTTTTTAATCACAAGCTGTTGATTGCGATCGAGTACGGCAAAACGATTGCGTGCTACCCAAATAGCAGTGATGCCAGAAGATCTTTTGCTGTCCGATTCATTTTGCGATTCAGAATCCTTGGGTATTTGGCATAGATCGTAAGTGCTGTTCTCGAGGTTGTTAGTGCGCGTACAGATAATCACTGCATTCAGCGCAGGGTTATAAGACATGCTATGCACTGGTGATCTGCCACCGCCACGTAACTGCATGACAACAGTGTCTTTTGTAGTGGTAAAATCCAATTTGCGTAAAAAGCGTTCTTTCACATAATAGAGTATATTACCGTGTACTGCATATGCTGGTCGTTCGCGTTCTAATTTAAAGACCACCATACCTAAAAAAGATATACATCAATTATTATTCAATATTATTCTCACAAATGCAAGCTATTAGTATTCCAAAAATTTGCATTGGGCACTGTTGTATATAAGTGTACTAAACCACTAAAATTCGAATTTTGAGATATGAATTCAATTAAAACATAAATGATCCTTGTATTTGTGTAAAAAAAGGGAAATAACTAAGTTTTAATACATGATTGAAAACAGAAACGATGATGAGAGGACAAAAATTATGCTTAATATGCACATATGTATGTATGTATGAATAACTAACCGCAAACTCGCTTGCTACTGCTTTAACTCGTCAGAAAAGCATGTAGGAAAAGTGCAATGTCAAAGGAGTTGCAAAAACAAACAAAAAAATTGGTCTTTTGTTTGTTATTTGACTTGAGTTCTCAACATATCGCTCATTTACTTCAAACCGGCATAACGCAAAAAACATTAAGTGGGAGAAAAACGCATTTAAAGTTTTCAATAAGTTACTTTTTATATGAAAATGATGTATGTATGTCTGCATAAATTCTTCTCACAAGGTAAGTTTATGAGATACTTTTCTGATTTTTTCACACAAAATAAAACATGAAATGGCGGATGTTTCTGTATCATTAACTCAAAAATCACGTTTTTGAGTTATGCCAGTCTTAAAGTGAATGAGCGATATGTAATAGGGAAAATATAACAATCATAGACATTTTTCACTGCATCGGCTTTAAGGTCACTATCGACTCGATTTAGCAGGGGATGAAACTAGTATGCCGACTAGCTACTCTATTTTGTGTTTTCACTTATTGCAGTCAACAGTAAGTTTAGTTGAATAACACAACTTTTTATGTCGTTTTCCATTGTTTGCGCTTGTATAGGAACCAATATTTTTATAGTGCAAGAAATTCCAGAAAAGTGCAAAACGAAAGTTCTATGAAAAATTACATATGCGTATTTTCACAGAAAGGTTCACCGTGACCGAAAAATTAAAAGTTATTCAAAGAACGTTATTATCTGATGTTATCTAAGAAAAGCAGTACAATTTTATTAATTTAAACAATTGACACCTGAATTCATTTACCAAAAATGAGCAAACCGAAAGCGAAATTGCATAAATGCATTTTTTTTTTTGTAATTTTGAATAGTATTTTGTCTTAAATATGTTTATGATGATCAACTATCGATATGACATGATGACAGTCATTCCGCAAAATCTCTCTTCAAACAACAAGTACCTAAAAAAATGCAAAGACATCAAACCAATCTCTATTAACTGTACATTTTTAACAAAAAAACGTTGCGAAACGTATAACTTTTTATTGGAAAATTTGTGAAGAGGGGCAGTGCACAATATAATTTTCTTACCAATAGTAGGCGGTGCCATGCCCTTAACAAGAAAATACGTTTCCACGGCTAAACTAATAAACCGATTTTAATGAAATTTGGATTGAACCATAAAAATGGTTATTAAAAACTCTACGTTCTTAAAGTGGGCGTGGCACCGCCTCTAATGAAAAAAAACGCGGCCACGGTTGAGTCGCTACACCGACTTTGATAATTTGGTATGCGGATAAACTGATTCCTGAGAAAATAAATTTGTTTGCAGTGGGGCGGTGTGACGCCCTTTACAGGAAAAAACGTTTTAACTGCTAAAAGTAAAAGTTTCATGTTCATATTTTCTTTCTCAAAATTGATCTTATGAATTTAATTCGACAATAATTAAATTTAAATGTTTTTTTAATTATGTGCAGTCGGTTCTGGATATAGTGAACACCTTGATATAGTGACCATCAAAATTTTTACATTGAGTACTCTAAATAGTGAACACCAAAATATTTACATTGGGTACTCTAAATAGTGAACAAAATTTTGAAAGCCACTTGAAGCAGAAAGCAATAAAAAAACACAAAAAATTTGAGGCCAACACTAATACTGTGGTGTTAACCATGATAAAGTGAACAACCTGGATACTGTGGACCGGCCTTGCAAAAACTAGTTCACTATATCCAGACACGACTTTATTATGTAAATCTTAGACACAAAAAATACATATATGTATGTATGAAAAATTGCCCAAATGAATATGGAAAAATATGTCACATTCGCAATTCACGTATTGAGTCATTATTCTTTGTAAGATAAAAAAAATAGTTAAGATTTTCAATCAAACGAAATCTAATATTATTATATAATATTATTTCATAACATTTTAAAATTAGTCGCAACAAAAAATTTTGACTGGGTTCGTTGCCTTCTGCTTTTCTATAGATGGCTATGAAAAACGCTTCCATTTTTGGTCACGTGCAAATCGCTTTTTTATTGCCTTTACCTTGGAACCAGTACTACGTCTTCCAACAACTTTACCACTATATATAATGCTAACGGTTACGTTCGACACCATGGAAAAACCCATATGTAAGTTTCTGATGAAAAAATTTAACTATAGTCATTAGTGACTATTTTTATATTTTAAATTTATATATTATATATATATTTATAATATTTTCTACTCAAAAAACAGTGATTGCTAAAATTTAAATAGAACTGTTTTTATTTGAAAGTTAAATTTTCTTGAATTATCTAGTAAAGGCAGTACAATATGAGAAACAAAACTGCATATGTACTTAGGGGCGTCCATTAATTACGTGAGTCGAAAAAAAAGGGGAAGGGGGTTTGGCAAAATTTCACCAAGGTTGAAGGGTGAATAAAAATCTTCAACTTTTTAATTCAATTCAGAGAATAGAAATAATTATAACAGATAAAATTTTGCATCACAAAATCAACCCCTGAGTTTGTTTCGATTTGTCGGCGTGCCGCTTAACATATTTATTGTAAAAGGTGCTGTACTGTGTGCCGCGAACGATAGGCTGATGTAGATACATTCATCTAATGACTGTCTTCCTATACAACCAAAAGACAGATTCATGTTTTCAATTATTACAATAGAGGAAGCAATTGAATGCCCATGGAGTGAGTAAATAATTAGTGAATGTAATGGCGCAGAATATTTTTTACTTTATAACATTACTTAAATTCGTCAAAGTGTACCTTAAACGTATCATTTTTCTCCTCTTAAAAAACAGAAAAAATGTAGTACATACCCACTTGGCATGTATTCACCAAAACAATGACTTATTCTTACCTCCATCGTGTCCAGCTGCAAACAAATTTAAAGTAGGATGCGCAGTAAGAATCCAAAAGCGTTCACCATCACGACGGAAGGTATATAAACATTGACGCTTTGTCATATCCCAGACGCGTATGCTACGATCCTCACCATTAGAAATAATCAAATCCTGTCTAGGATGGAACAGCACACACGAAACATTGTTGTAGTGACCACGGCAAGTATCCACTTCCCAAGCTTTATATTCATTCATGCGCCATAACTTAATTAAGCGGTCGTCAGCACCAGACACAATAAGCGGTAAAGTTGGATGGAAGCTTGCCCAGTTTACACCACGATCATGTCCTTCCAAAACGTGTTTAACAACAGCGTCAGCTTGTCCAAACAGATCAGTTGCTCCTGGGTGACCTTTTAGATGATCATCAAGACCTCCTGGACCAGGTGCAACATTTTTCTTCCGCAACCCAGAAATGTCCCACACACGTACGGTTTGATCCAACGAAGCAGAAACAATTTGGTCCTCAGTAGGATGAAATTGGGCGCACATCACATAGTGATTATGACCCGTTAGCACACAAATGCAATTTCGTGATTGCCAGTTCCAAATGCGTATCGTCTGATCATCAGAGGCGCTTAATATCCATGGATATTCGTGATGGAAAGCGACTGTACGTACATAATCCAAGTGTGCCAACAAAGTGAAGATGCAGCGACGCTGTTTATAATTCCATACTTTAATCTTGTAGTCGTCACCCCCAGAAACGAAAAGCGGCATTTGATTATGGAAGGCTACGCTACGCACGGGACCATCGTGTTCATCGAACTTTTCCAACAATGTGTGCATACGGTAATCCCACAATTGGATAACGCCGCTATGCAAGCTTACTAAAATCCATGGACGTTTTGGGTGAAAAGATAGGCCTTTTACACGAGCCGACTTTGATTCGAAATTCGTCAACATTTTACTTCTCAATTAATATATATTGGTGCTTCCTGAGCAGTCCGTGGAACTTTTTTTCAATGTCTCTTTCTTTATCAATTCGATTCTATTTAAAAAAAAAAGACAACATATATACTTTTTTGAATATAATTACTGAATTTTAATTATTATTTGTGCAATTTTTTGTTAAAAACATACTTTTTCAGAAAATTTTCGACTTTTTCCTTTATGAGTTGACAATCGTTTTTCTAGTGACACGTCAATTTATGTTTTGTACAATTTGAAGAACTCATTCTATTCCAATATAACGTCAAACAATAAGATGTTACCATATTTAAAAACATTTTTTTTTAATTGTTAAATTTTGTAGTTCGCATTGTAGTCAGGACTTAGACCAAAACGTGCTCTGAAATTACCATTGCTTTGTTAAAGCAAAAATAATAGTAATATCGATGGAAAAAGTTTTTTGATTCAGTTCATAGTTCCCTCCGTCAAAAATTATGTGAAGGTTTCGAAAATCCAGTTATCAAATACTGACATGTAATGCTTCATATAAAATGTGTTTGAATGAACGAATTTTGACAGATAAACGACGCTGATGCTGATGAAGTTAGAAAAACACTTATCGATCTTCCTACCTTATATAAAAAAATTTCATGATGTGAATGCTAAGAATTTACCGCAAATGTTAGTTGACGCTTACAAAGAAATTCTTGTCTATTCTCTTTTGTGCTTTATGTTTTGCATCTGCGACAAACGACCAATTTTGTACTTCGTCTCTTTGCCACATACAAGAAGAATTTTCGGATAGAATTTGTGTGTAAGCGACGAGTTATATGACAATAGTACATGTGAACGCAAAAATAAGAAGATGCATGTCCTCAACGTATACTTGTTTGTATTATTAGTGTCAAATAAATGGAAAAAGTTGTAGAATGGCAGATATCGCTTTTAGTTTTGAAATATTATTATAAATATCTGGAAACGAATGCACTTAAACTGTTAAAATGACGTTGGCTCATCGTGCACTATTTACATGGTTTATTGTGCTGGTGTTCCTTATTCTTCTTTGCTTGCGCTTGGACCCACGTACTCATTGGAATTGGTTTGTTACATTCATTCCACTCTGGGTTTTCGATGGGATTCTTATAATATACGTGATCATAAAAATTATACGTAAATGGCGAAACTTAAAGCGTCTAAAGGAGCTTCTTGTCTCGTATCAATGGTACATTGGCGGCGTGTTGCTTAAGATAGCGTCGCAGGTGATGATTTGTCTAAAGCTGGAATATCCCCAGTTAGAGATATCGATATTTGTGACAATGATTCCAATTTGGTTGTTGTTATCATCAATGATTGTATATGTTTTCGTCAAATTGCGGAGGATTGGCAAGTGAGTCGAAATGGGAAAGCAATTAAAACCAAATTTCTAATTTAGTATGTATTCATATAAGCTTAAAATTATAAATGTATATTTATGTATTTTAAAAAAATAAACATTTGGCTGATCTAGACTTGTGTAAGAGTGGCATTCAGCATGAAAATTGGCTCACTGGACTTAACTATTAAATAAATATGTGTACTAGAAAAAATTACACATAATCACGTATGTTGAAGTCGAAACACATTTGGAAACAAAAATAGGCTATTGAAATGAATATAAATTTTTAATTGTTTTTTTTTTTTAAATTGTTTAAATGCTAATATGCAGCTTTTAGCCAAAAAAAAACTTTCCTCAATTGTACAAATTTACATACAATAAAAAATGTAATGTAGATCAGCGCCATATTTAAACTAAAACCCGTATTTACTTTGTGTAGCTCTACGCGTGTGTCGATTAGCAGCCCACATTGCTTGTAGCTCTGCTTCGTTTGCTTTGGCCTTATGTGCTAAGTATGTGATTTGATGCTTGCGCCTAGTACCTGAAGCAGGTTCCTCATCTACCAAAACACCTGTTGGTTGATATGCAGTGGAAGTAGCTAGCGCTGTACGCATCCATTCATCACGATCAGGCAATACTTGCTCCCCAGAAATATCCATAACTTGTATTTGTTCCTTTTGTTTACGACTTCGTTTTGCTCTACTGCCTACCAACGCTTGCATGGCCTGCGCATCCAGATGCTGTTCATAGAAACGCTTTTGCGCTAATCGCATTTCTTCCTCAACAGCAGCAGTGTGTTCTACTGTTTGAGTAGCTTCAGTGTCTGTGGTAGCCTTTAGAAATTTGTTTGTTGCTTCAGCCATTTTTGCAGCACGTTTTTCTACCAAAGTATTTATTTCATTTGCGCTGATTTCCGGAAGTTTTTCTTCGGCATTTAATGAAAAAAAGTCGCCAGTGCTTTCATCATCATTGTCACTTATTTCACTATCAGTCAAATCGACCAATGAAACCTTAAATTTTTCTTTCTTATTCGGTGGTTTCAAAAGTTTTAAATTTAGTCTATTATCGTCTTCTGTATTGTGTGCAGGGCGCAGATGCTTAACACTGTCAGGAACAAGTGTGTATAATTTTTCATTTTGTTTCTCTTCGATATTGGAAGTGGTGTCCGTCGCACGACGAAAGACTTGCTCTGATTTTGCTTTTGGTAAAATGCTTAACAATCCAGAGCCTTTAGGCGTTTTTACTGTAGCAGTTTTATTTTTTCCTCTGTTCGCAAGTTCAACCTCGACATCGCCGAACTCTTTCAGTGAGGGAATTGTGATTTTTACTGGTCTCTTAAATGAAGAAGTGGAATGCGACAGTGTTGATGGTTTTTCTGCAATATTTATTAGAAAATCTTTTTTGTGTAGAAATTCGTCATCTAACTCAATAAAATTTTTATTATTGTGCATAGCTCGTGGCATGGGTAGCTTGGCAAATGTAGGCAAAACATTTTCATACAGCTCATCATCCTCAACTTTAACTCCTTGTTTTTGTTTCGGTGCTGGTAACGAAAGTGTAGCTTTTTGAAGTTCCTGAACACCAACAACTTGTGCAAAATTATCATCATCGTCATCGCTTATGTGACCACTTAATGTGGAAGACAATGATGATGGTATCGCATTTGCCACTGACCTGTTCTCATGTTCAATGTCTGAATCTTCATCACTACTGGCTGCATAGGATACAAGAGACATTTTTTTATGTATTAAAAAATTAACTTTTATTGATATAAAGCCAAATACATTTCTTTTCTTGTAAACGTTCTGTCAAATTACCAAATCTGACGATAGTGTCATTATTGAATAACTTAAGACTAACGGGAGAGAGTGAAGTAGCAATACTACCACGTCTTCTCAGGTACAGAACATGAACAATTGTCAAGAACAGCTGTCTTTATTGACAAAGATTACAAATATGTATTTTCTTTTTCAAAAAATATCAAAAATTTTCTTAGTGTTTAAGACATAAAGGGTTTTTAAAGTTAAATTATCTGTTCTTGTTATTTAAGTTAACAATTAAGAAGTGTAATCCAAATGAAAATAAACTTAGAAATATTTTTGAAATTGCAGAGGGAATTTAATTTATTTAATATTCCAAAAAAAACAAAACGTACCGAATCAGAAAATAAAAACTTACTCTTTGGCACAGACATAATCCCCATTTTTAGTCCCAATGGGGGCTATGTTCAAAAAATGTAAGTAATGTACAAGTAATGCCAACTTCTAAGGACGGACATCGACATCGACTCCGTTGAGCCGTTGTTTACCAAGAATATGCCAATTTAAACATATAGTATTATGCTCAAAGCTATCAGGCTATGAAGCTCGTAAAGGATTCAAAATGTGTGTTTCTTTTTTGTATCAAATTTGCTCAGAAACAAAAAATTAATAAATGCTTTCACGGAAAAGTTAACTTTTCGATATATGGTACATACATACATATGTATTTGCAAAATAATTTTTTTTGTGACATTTCACCTCGGCGATTAAAACAAAGCTAACGAGTGTCAGAGACTCGTTCCTTTTTTTTGACTTGTCGCACGCTGCACGTAGTGATGTGTCAACTCGGAAATATTCCAAGCCTAGTTGAGCGAGTTGAAAATCCACCCAAACCGAGTTCAACCGAGTTGACCAAGTTGAAAATTCAGCGATACCGAGTTGACCAAACCGATTTAAAACAATGTTTTAAATGTTAAATTAAGGAGAACTTACATAAAAATTGCAATTTAATAGGCAAGAAATAATAAATATGTAGTATATTAAATATAAACAGATTAGAGACAGTCAATGTAAAGCCTGTTTTTATTTTGATGGTTTTTAAATACCTTTCAAATAATACCCATCGTAATAAAATCACCTTTGGGATTTTGAAAATATATATCCAGAACTTCCATTGGCTATAATATGTATGTGAAGACATGCTTTCTGCGTCCACCATTGCTTCCAAGCATTAACTTCATTACTATATGTGTGTCGGAGATGAAGCCCTTAAACTAAACCCTGAGGTGAAGTCCTTAAACTAAACAATGTCTGAAAATTGCACTAGCCAAAAATCAAATAAGCCAAAAATAAAAGAGATTTTATTTATTTATTTATTAATATTAATTCTTATGCAGTTCATTAAAAATTAAAAACTAATCCGGCTTTTGGAAGTAGTGATGTTCCAACTCGGAAATATTCCAAACCGAGTTGAGCAAGTGGAAAGTCCCAAACCGAGTTAACAGACTGAGTAGTTATCTCAACTCGATTTGACTCGAGTTGAACCGAGTTAACAATCCGAGTCCGCCAAATCAAATAAATAAAATCGACATTGATCGGATGAGTACAACTGGAGATAATTAACTTCAAGTATGAGTAGATTTGACCAAATCCAGACAATTATCGAAAATTCAAATGTGGATATTTTTTTTTCAGTTCAATCCAAATATAAGTGTTAAGTAATTTTATGTTTACCTATAAGCTGTAAAAAAAAATTTTGGGCGATTCTAAAGTGGTGTGCGGTGTGTAAAAGAATGACCGATATCCGTTGAGCGAGTTCCTATGAAAATTTCGAAATTTTAACAATTATTTTGCAGCTAACTGTTAACTGTGACCGCTGGGATAATTTTTTGAAATAAAACATTAAATATCAATTTTTTAGTTGTTTGTTCCCTGCAGGGAAATGTGTGTGTAATATATGAAGGGAGTTACAATAACAAAGATAAACAAACAGAAAAAAGAGTTTTTGCTTTTTTTGTTTAACTTCTTGCTTAGATTCTCAACAGATCTATGCATGAAATGGAACATATAAGGCTAGCCAATCGGCTAATCGGCTTAAAAGTTACTGATGACTTTTCTTAGCAGAAAACGAAACTAGTGTAACTAGCTTTAGCCCATTTTTTCTTTTTATTTATCTTTGTAAGTGTATTTTTTTTGGTTTTTGATACAAAAAAGTTATGGAACTGATTAGCTCAATAAAATAGCTATATAAAAATTAAATATCAATGTTGACAAAGTTGTGATTTCTACGCACTTTTCCATTGTTTAAATAGGGGTGAATAAGCAGTTCCTTGAACTCGCACTGCTGCACAGTGGTCCCAGATCAAGTTTTTTCGTTCAAAACTGAGTAGAGAGCGGAAATATTGTCTGAAATTAATATATCTTTTTCTTTTATTAAAGCTATTCGAAATTTCAACAGACTGCCGGAACCCGAATTTTGAAAAAAAATTTCGTTTTTAATTAAAGGTCAAAAAAATTTATTAAACATTTTGTCATTCAAAAATTACTAGAGAACGCAAGTCTTGTCGGAAATTAAATTTTTATTTTTAAATTAAAAGTTAACCGAACTGCAGCCGATGACCTGGCTGCTAGTACTCTAAATTAACCATTGTAGAGTAATTAATTAGTTTGTAATATTAAATTAATAATAATAATAAATTTATGAAGTTTGGCTGTCTGTTATTTGGTCTAACTTAAAAGATAGGATAGTTTTTATTTCGATTAAGCGCATATTTAGGGTGGTCCTCATACAAACAAATTTTTAAAATATCATTTTCATAAAAACCGGTCAATTAATTCCAATATCGGAAAGTTTTAATTAAAAAAAAGTTGTTAATTTTCGACAAGATTTGCGCTTTCTAATTATTTTAGAAGTAAACAAATTTTTTTCTCCTTCAATAAGTTATATAACGTTTTTTTTCAAAATTTGAGCTTTGAGGGTATGTTGGAAATTTGGTGAGCTTAAGGCTAATGACATACGAGGCGGTTTTACGTTCGGCACTGCCGAGCAGTCACGCCGAGTCGGCACTTATTTGTGTATAATTGAATTGGAAAAGACACACAAATAAGTGCCGACCGCTCGGCAGTAAACCGTAAAACCGAACGTAAAACCGCCTCGTATATCATTAGCCTTAGTTAAAAAAAATATTGTTAATTTGCTGTAAAATTCTCTTTAGACATTTTTGAACCAAAAAACTCGATTTGAGACCACTGTGCGCTGGCTTTGCATTTGATTTAAATTGCCGGTATAGCATAAAGAGTGTACAAAATAAGTGGTTGTTTATATTAAGTTCATTTAAGCTTCCACTAATAAGTAAAAAACATTCCCTTTAAATTATCTAATACCCACCGCCTGATACCAACTACAATGAGTAGCATTGAGTATTTGACAACAACACGTCAATATTAACCAAATTGCTCTTGGGTGTAAAGAATTTTGAATCCGTTTGTTGTCCACAGTCTGCTGCGAACGTGAGAGCCGTCGGATTCAAAAATATCGTTGGTCGAATAAAAGAAAATATCGTAGAAAATAAGCAACTTCTTGAAAAACCTACGGTCAAGTTATAAAAATAGATCCAGTGTTTATTGTGTACCGCGTCAAAGAAGCAAAAAGCATATATTCATATGTGTATTAAGCTTGTTCTGTTTTCATAATATTTTATTATAAGAAATTTTTTTTTGTCTACATACCTTAAGTTAAGTGTGCGAATGCAAAAACTTTATATATTCAAAGCAAATTTTAATCATTAACAATCGATAATCATAACAAGAAAATTTATAAACGAAATTAAAACAATTGGAAACTTAAATTTTTCCACCTGCAAGAAATAATAGAATAAGTACGACCCTAGAGAAAAGACTTCTTGTCAGTGCAGAAAACTAAAAAAGCGTTTTTGCAAATAAAAATAGAAACAAATATAAAAAACATCAAAAAACCTCAAAAATGCCAGCATCAAACACAATCGTTTTGAAAAGTCTATCAATTCTTTTAGGATTATTTTTCGTTTTCGTAGGAACGCTAAAACTGACACCACATATAAGCAAGGATTTGTACAAAGATTTAGTAAGTTCTCCAATATTTCAATAAATGACATATAATATGAATTTTAAATGTGTGTATTTTCTTAAATGAGAAATTTGAAATACCATTTCAAGATATTCATTGTTTCCAAACATTACGCCTTCATTTTTAACACTGCGTAGAATACGCCCAATGGGAAAAATCAATAATTGTTTTGTGTGCATATACATACACATGCATACTACATATGAATGAATGTCCTTCTTCATACGAAGCAGAAAGCAAAAGTTTCGTTGAAACATCCAAAATACTGTTCTTGCACACTCATAAGGTGAACGTGATATTTTTAAAATTTAAATTTCAAAATAACAAGTAAGGGACTTTGGTGACTCAAATGATACTATTAACTCGGGACTACCGATCTTACAATATACAAATTTATTAATACCATTGAAGTCAATTTTGCAGAAGAAAGAATCCTGAATTTTTGTTCAAGTGACTGCACTCAGGCTAGGTACTTACATATGATGGTCTAGAGTAGGGTTGGCCAATTGCCCTCCCGCGGACGTGAGCAATGAAAGGTGCAATCATTCGTCCCGTCGTGCTGTTGCTGGTCTCTATGCGCTGTTTCGTTTGTCAAATAAATATGCAAGAGACCCAGTCGGAATCAAACGTGCAAAAACAAAACAAATGTGCGCAGCTGAATCGCGCAATGGCCATTTGAGAAAAATGTAGGTCAAAGACATTATTTTTGCGAAAGTCAATTTTTTCGCATGTATTATTGACTTGTAAAAAAAATGAGAGACTAAAAAAAACTGCTCTCGTGCGCATCATTGTTGTAAAAAACTCATATTCATGGAAAAATATTTTTAATTCTCCTTTTGCTCTGCATATAAGCCTTATTCCATGTCCAAAACGGAAGACTATGTTGTGTTCTGACAAATCCAAGTACAACCTGAAAGATTCGAGAAAGGATTGAGGAGAAGGATTGCGTTCTAAGTATTGCAAAGCCACCGTAAAAACGGATGTGGACATGTAATGGTCTGCGGTTACTTCTTTGGTCATGGGATTGGACCAATTCATAGGATTGATGAAATTAAAGATAGCTTCATGTACGTTGTCATACTAAAAGACGTGATGCTTACATTAAAATAAATAGTTTGTTCATTATTTTTGTATATACTACGCTTAGAAAAGAAAAAAATAGTAACAATATTGAATTAAAGGAAATTAATTTGACTTTCCAAATATATTAGTAAAATTACTAATTATTAATAAAATTTTTAGAAAAAAGAATGGTTATTTTAAAAAAATGGTGATAATTTTTAAAAAACATCCATATCACAAAATATAGGGAACTGATTTAAAATCTTATTCATCAATCATATAAACTGTAGAATTACCTTCTATATAACATTAATATATTCAAAATCTATTCAGGAATTTCGAACTCATATTGATTTTTTGAAAGCTATATCCGCCATTTACCATGGTGGCTTTGGCCAAATTTCACATTGAAATAGGGTCAGTAAGGGTTAAAGATAAATTTCAGTTTCAATTTTTTTTTTTGAAAAAACTCAGGATTTTTTTATTCTATTTCGAACCAATTGAGCATTTCTTTTTCGCTAAGGACCAATAACTAAAAGTGGCGTTTAAGGCCAAACTTCACATTGAAATAGGGTCAGTATTGGTTAAAGACAAAATTTTGAAAAAATTTCTAAATTTTTTTATACTACTTATTTCGAACCAATTGAGGGGGCGTCCCTAATTTTTTCCCCCAAAAAACCACCCTAATGAACGCACATGTATTTGCAATAGCATTGACCATGCAATATTTTCAAGATTTATAAAATAAAAATTATTAATATGAAAGAAAAATTTTGCATTTAATTCGTACAAAATTTTTTAAGTAACCTCGCTAAGGCAATTACATTTGATGTATAAAATATTGAAAATTAGAGCATTATGTATGTAGATACACGTTGTATCGAAAATTCTTACCGCATACTCATTTTAAAAATACACACTTGCGCTCAAGAAGTTTAAGTTCAATAACAGATTTTACACTAGCAAAAATTATATTTAAATTAAAAATATTCACATATCTTAAGAGGTAAATTTTCATTTTGAGATTGGAAAAGTAAAAGTTTTTGGTTTAAAGCTCAAAAAATTGGCTGAAGAATAGAACAAAGTAAAGACAGACTCGAGTTGTTTATGAACAACAAGAACTCGAGTATAACTTAGTCACTGCTTAGTAAATATCTATGAATATTCGAATTACACATGCACCAATAACTGAGTACTGGTAATGGAGTACTTGCTCATGAGGCAGCATATGACACATAACGTACGTACTGGCGGCGGTATACTTTAGTCCACCATTATATAGTATGTACCAGTATTTGAATTATCCTAGATGTTGAGCCTCAACCGATTGAAAAATCACCTAGCATATACATACATATGTATGTAGGGTAAAGTGGGGAGCATTTGACACTGGGGCACATTTGACTTTGCTAATTTCAGTGTGAAGACGGCTTATTAGCCAAAAAGTTTAAATGCAGACAGTTCTTCTTCAACTCTTTTCGGAGATAGGCGTTTTTTTCTGTTTTCGCGGTCGCTGATGTAATTTTCGACACCCAGTACGTAAGCGTTTTGTGTATTATATGTGATTGTTTTTGTAAATTGAGTAACAAAATATGTTAGCAGTACGTAATACAATTAAAGTATGCATTGTGAAAATAAAAGTTATAATAAAAAAAAAAAAAATAGAAAAAAGCCATTTGACTCCTGCCAAAAGCGTACATCTGTCAAATGTGCCCCATATTTATGTTATGTTTCTTAAATGGATTTTTCGTTATTTTTTTTGAAATAAATCGTTTTAAAAAAATTAACTACGTAGTTTCCATTTTAACAAATAGTCCAATTTTATAGTCCCATACTTTTTTGAATAAAAGCTTTTTTCTTCATAATGTCAAATGTGCCCCTTAAAAATTCAAATGTTCCCCACTTTACCCTATGTAGGGTGTTTTTTTTTCAAAGTTTTGTAGATGGATTCTATTTTTTTTTTTGTCTATACCTTAGCTTGAGGCTTAAAAGTAATTGCCCCAAAATTTAAGCTTCCTAGCTCAAACCTATAAGCGGCACGGACAAGGTTTCAGTCCGATTTCGTTGAAATTTTACGAAAAAACGAACTAACTAAAACGTAGAAAAAATCTACCTTAGGTGCCAAGATGTACTGTTTTAGGTATTTTTTTGTATGGGAGAGGCCATCTCCAAGTTAAGCCACGCCCACATTTTTCGTGTAGCAAAAAATGCGGCCAAAATACACCCGAGGGAATTTTTTTAAATTTGCGGTCCCATAGGCCTATATTATAGAATCGGGTTCGATGAAAATGATACCGAAATTTAAGCTTTCTAGCTCAAACCTGCGAACGGCGCAAACAGTTTGTTTTCTATTACAATGTGTCTCTTGAAAGAAAATCTTACACGAACGGAAACAAGTCTATTGGAAAGAGCATACAAAATGATTTTTTTTTTCTTGTTCCATTGATGAGAGGTTACTTTTCTTATGTAATTTTTCCTGCTGAATTCAGAAATCAAAATACAAATTTTTTAAATGGCCCAGTTTTCGAGATACTGTTTTTTTTTAATTTTTTCGACCTTTCACTTTAAAATTCATATCTTGAGCTTAAAATGCCCAAGGTATTAAAATGATAAATAAACATGTATTATTTTATATTTCATTAAGTAAGCGGTTCAAAAGATATCGATGAATACAAGCCTTTTTTAAAAAGAAATCAAACTTTACATTTGATTCTGTGGCCACGGAAAAATAGAAATAAAATAAACAAAAATAATTTTACTTCATGCTCGTAGAGCTGATATTTTTACGCAAAAATTAAGATATACCAGATAAAAATCAACCATAAAATGACGACGTTAGGAGCGATTGAATGAGTGAATCCAATGCCACATTTTCTGAATATATTCATTTTTTCAACAATTTGTTGAAGGTAATCGTTACAAAAAAGTTTTTGTTTTTGTTCCTTTAATGAGAGTTTCTTTTTCTTATGTGCCTTTACCCCCTGAATTCGGAAATGAATTTAAAATTTTTTTTTTCCGTACAGTTTTTGAGATATTGTGGATTTCTAATTTGTTCGACCTCTTTTCACTTTAAAATTCATATCTCGAGCTACAAATGCTCAATTTTGCTAGTTTTTGATACCAAATTAAAGGTATTAAAATGACAAACGTACATAAAAGAATTTTTTATTGGATGAACGATTGAAAAATATTGATGAAAAATTACCAAATTTTTAAAAAAATCAAGTCTTATAGTTGATTCTGTACAATTATTTTTATTTAATTTATTTCTATTTTTCCGTGGCCACAGAATCAAGTGTAAAATTTGATTTTTTTTTTTAAATTTGGCCTGTTTTCATCGATATCTCACTCCCACTCACTCAATGCAATATAAAATTATACATGTTCATTTGCCATTTTAATTTGGTGCTAAGCACGATTAAATTGGACATTTATAGCTCAAGATATGAATTTTAAAGTGAAAGAAGGTCGGAAAAATTAAAAAACTACAATATCTCGAAAACAGTGCCATTCAAAAAATTTGTATTCTCATTTCCAAATTCAGCAGGAAAAAGTGCATAAGAAAAGTAACTTCTTATCAACGGAACATTTTGAGTGTAAACTAGTGTTATCTACCTTTTTTCAATCTTCGAAATATTTCTAAATTCTGAAAGCTAATAAACAAACTGACGAGTGCTATTGGCACGATTAAAGTGAATAAAAACTTTTTTATGGAAAGTCACATTCGTGTAGGAATTTTCAAATCTTAGCAATTGAAAAAAAAACCACCATATGTATTGTATTAAAAAAATAAAATAATTAATTGATTACGTTCGAGATAACGCTGATCATGAATACATATATTTACATATGTACTTTTGTATATCTGTCAAGCCGCCTTGTACCTATACCTTGAGTTAAAACAAGAAATTCATATTTAAACGAAACCACCAATTCATATTCATACACTGAGAAAACAATTTGTTTGAAAATAACAAATGAATATTTAATGTATTCTAGTTTGGACATACATACTAGATGATGTAAATTCTGAGCCGTGGCCGAAGGTCGTTAGCACAGACCACCTTTAATGCAGAAGTACCCTTCCGGGGGTGCATCGTGGTGGTTATGGTTTAAACCCAAATCGCGGGAAGAGCAAAATGTAACGCTCAGTGCGAAGTTACATTTTCTCAACCTGGTGGCCGTTCTAAAAACGAGCCAAGAGATAAAGATAGATCTTGGCTCAAACCAAGGGCGAAGTTATGTCCATAAACATAACTTTACTTGGTAACTGTTTCAACAGCAGTCGTCCTCTAATTAGGGACGTATATAAATTAATTCGAGTGTGAGTTGGCACACCGTGGCCTTAAACCTTAATGGCAGGCGGTCACGTACATTACAGGATAGTTGTATGCTTGGCAAATGAGCAGCTTTCAGTTAGGATTTACATCCTTAAGTTTGCCCAACTTAGTCTTTGCTAGCCACAGTAATTCTACATAAAAATTTCCGTGTGTACTTTCGCTTTTTTTTTTGACATATTAGCGAAGGTCTACATTTAAATCTTACGAAGGAGTTTTAATTTCGTGCTCTAAGCCCAGGGGAAAAATGATAGTTATCTCCAGATTGTAACAAGGATTCCACCTTAAGCTAACACACGTTAAAATTCTTAAGTATTACATTCTTTTTTTATTTGATAATTTATTTACATACCTAATTAGAAGGAAAGTAAATATAAATTTTATGTTATTGCAAATATTATTAATGTTGGGTGTGAATATTCTCTTAATTTATACTCATAATAAATTTGCAATAACAAGGCACAAGGTGTCGCTGGTGTTTATTTTTAAAAATATTTCTCCACCCGCCCTACTTGCAATTTATTACATAATTTCAAGAAATTCAAACAAAATTCATTTATAAAAAAACTATATTTATTTAAAAGTACACACATATTATTTTGTAGCAATTTTAAATGGCACCAAAATGAAATTATAACAATAATAAAACTATAAAAATGTTGTTATTTTCTTGCAGCGAACCGAGTACGTAAAGTATGCCAAAGTGTTTCCGTTGACTGCCATGTTTGGTATTAAAATACCATCAAAATGGTACCGAAGGTGTGTTGGCATGTTAGAGATAATTTGCGGACTCGCAATGGCGCTCATTCCATATCGTAAGTATTGCACATTAAATGTAGTTGAAGGAGTCTGAACTTAACTAGTATGTTCGAAAAATTTCTTCGATCAAAATTGAACTTTACAAGAAATAGGACCAGCCTACATTTTGACCTTATGTTGACACTTTACGTACATATGTTTATAAACTAAACTTCTTACAGAAACGAAAGATGACTTATTATTTCATGTGTGTGGCAGCTCATGCAATGGACAAAATATACCCAATCTTGAATGTCCGAAATGAAAATATAATGAAACTTAGTAAATAGACGCAAAAAACAAACTTGCAGAATTGGTGGAGTGCACAGGGCCGGATTACGAAAATTGCCGCCCCCTATAAGGCAGAATTATCTTTCTAACTAACAAAATTTTGACAAGCTAAAAACTAAAAAAAAAGGTCCTCACTTCTTATCTTCAAAAACTGTACCTGCATTAAATATATTTCACTAATACCAAAATTTTCATCTATACGCTCAAAATTCCTACATAGATTTACTTTCATTCACTAAAAAAAAGGTCCTCATTTTTGAGTTTCAAAAACCTCAGAAAATTAAGATATATTTCGACCATTTTGCCGCCCCCTCGAATGATGCCGCCTCTACGGCACGGCGTTGTTGGCGTAGGCGGTAATCCGGCCCTGGGAATGCATGTGGTATCTTTAATAGATACAAAAATCAAAATGCGCTGTTTCTAGAGCGGTCAAAGTGGAAATATAATGAAACTTGATACAGAGCTTCAAAACAAAAAAAAATCAGTATTAAAATATGCGATACCAAGAGAATTGACTGATAAGACTGTAACAAGAGGATTGATTTCCCAGGACAAGAAATGAATGTGAAGTGGATGTGGAAGCATCTCGGGGCGTGGCACCTTCTATGCAACAAAAAAACTTAAAGCGCTATATATTGGCTCCTAAGATAGCAAAAGTTTTGAAATTTGGTGTTAGGATGTTTATAGGTTATGCTAAGCACCCCACGAAATATGGACATGATTAAGCAACGGGGCGTGCTACTTTCAATACTACAAAAACACTTAAAATGCTATATCTTCGTACCTATGATAACTAGTCTTAAAATTTTGTGATAGGATTCAAATGATCTATGCCAAACACCTCGCAAAATATGTACGGGTTTGGACAACGGGGCATGGCACCTTCCATGCAACAAGCTATATCTTGGCTCCTATGCTATCGAAATTTGGTGTTAAGGTGTATATAGCTTACGCTAAGTACCTCACGAAATATGGTCGGGAATATACAATGTGGCGTGGCACTTTTCATACGATAAAAACACTCAAAACGCTATATCTTTGTTCGTTTGATAGCAAGAGTCTAAAAATTTCGTGTTAGGATTCATATGGTCTATGATAAGCACCTCGAAGTTTTAACGGGAAGGACCACAGGGCGTGTCGCCTTCCATGCGATAAAAACAATTAAAACGCTATATACGGTAGCTTATGGTAGCAAGAGCTTTAAGATTTGGAACAAGGTTGTATATTGTCTATTCTAGGGACCTCATGAAATGTGGTCGCGATTAGACAACGGGGGATAGATTATTCCTTACAACAAAAACACTTTCAAAGCTATATCTTGACATCTACAGTTGTGAAACTTGATACATGAATGTACATTGATTGTGCCATATTGGGACTCCTCCCATACGACAAAAGACGCAATTGTCTGCAGTAAGGACTACGTAAAACGTAAGCGAGATTGTACAACGGAAAGTGAGCGGGCAAAGCCGCGCGAACATTAAACGTTAAATTTCCAAGAACTATGATATTTTCGCCTATTAAGTATATTTTTCTAATTCACACAGATAAAATAAAAAATGCTGCCAATGTAACGTTGTTACTTCTAATGTTATTGGGCGTTTATCAACACTGGATGGTAAGTGATCCATTCGAAAGATCAGGCCCAGCGCTTGTATTTACTTTTATGTTGGGTGGAAGGCTTGTTGTTTGGTATCAGGTAAGACAAAATGATTAATGCAATCTCAGATTGGTGGCAATGAGTTTTTCATTACATTTGCAGACAAGTCGTAAGGAAGCTGAACTTGCCGCAGCCAGTCAATCCCAAGCGAATGGCGTAAAACAGGATTAAAAATGTCGATTTTCAGCCCTACTTAAGACGTGTTAAATACAAATAATATTTTTTAGTAAAATTAACAGGCTTTGCACATATCCATATTAAGCTAATCTGATTTCAATTGTTATTAAATTTGTGTCGAAATGTGCCAAACTCAAGCCATTTTTCAAAATCCATTTATTACAAAATAAGACCCAACTAAAATAAATGTTTTCATTTTTGTAGTAGATTGAAAAAATTAAATAAAATTCGCACCCAATATTATTGCCTTATCCTTTTAATATGCATGCATACGTAGCGAGAATTTACTTTTAAATAATTATGAAAAACAATTTAATAAAATCGTAAAAATAAGTATTTTGTTTAAAGGTAATTTTTCTTGGCTATTGTTCAAGAAAATCCTTGAAAAAATATCGCAATGGACAATCGAGGGAAGGTAACAAAACTCGACTCCCTACTGCCTATCTAGTATCTGCTTTCTCCGCCTCTAGGACCGCCGTGCTCGTACAGACCATTACATCAAAAGGAACTGGCCGAAAATAGAGAACATAGCAGCGCTTTCGGAACAACAAAAATCCGGTTTCAATTATTTTAAAAAGTGGTACCAAGGCAAAATTTAAATTAGTTTGTAAGTAAGATCACTAGTATCACAATATGGGTGGGACCGAAAAATTAGGGGTCACCCAAAAGGATTTCCAAAGTTTTTAACTTTGAAGGTATTCAATTTTTTGGACATTTCCTTCAAAAAAGTCTGAAAGATGGTATGCCCGGTTTCACCAATTAAAATTAAAGTTTAAAAAAAATTTAAAATTGCCTAATTTTGTTTCACCAAACACTTTTAGGGCTAACAACCAGTTAAATGACCTGATAAACTAACAAGCCGTTTTGCTGCTGTTAAATTTTTGAAAGTTTGTTTATATTTTGAATGACACATTAATTTGTTTGGCATATGTTAATCAACAAAATTTATTTTAGTTTCACTCTCTCGCATACAATCAGAGGTTTGTGTTTGGCATTTCTGTTTCATTCATTCGGCTAACAGGCTGTTAGCTAAAAGTAGAACTTCTAATGTTGGTGAAACAGAAACTGCTTTATAAATTCTAAAAGCCTGTTAATTAAGTGATTTTAATTGATTTTGGTGAAACTGGGCAATTTTCTTGTTCATCTTTATAATATCCCTTAAAGTTTTTTTACAAAACTTGGTCGGGTGTTACTTTTAATCATTCAGGACAGCCCATAAGTTCCGCTCCAGACTCGTAAGAATGTATCTGCTTTCATATCGAAATTCTCACCATAAAATTTGGATTCTGCCCTTGCCTAGTGGGTACATTTCGTTTATTGAAAGACATGGAACTAAATAAACTTTTATATGTATTACAGCAATACTTGGGAGATTTTTCACATGGAAATTGATAACTTAAAAACTATCGCAGCAAAATTTAATTTTATAACAGTAAATTTCACCTTTATTTTTCAATACATGTTGGTAGCTTAACTGTCTTGGCCTGTAGTTAACAGTGTCAGCGCTTTTTGCAAATTTTCCACAGCTGTATTAACGTCGTCATAGTTAAGTGCACTGCCAGCGTATTTGCAATACTTTTGCGCTTTTATAATTTGATCTTGTGTAATTTGAATATTTGCAATTGGTGTTGGGGGTACATAAACCGGAAATGGGTGCGCAGGAGGCACATATGGTTCAAAACCACCTGGTTTCTCTTCGTCAACTGGTGGGCTTGGCAGTTTATCAGGATTCCTAAGCACTTCATCAGCTGTTGGAGGTGTAACGCTTGGGGGCGACGGATTAACCGAACCAGGAGCTGGTGATAATGGTTGAAAAAAAGCTACACCTGCATCATTATTTTCATCTGGTGAAGGTAGTTGGGTTACATCTGCGCCTTTTGCTGCCTGCGAGGAGTCGTCTGCTTCCGTTGCGTTTTCTTCTGCACTTTCGTCTTGCATGGGTCCAGGGATCGGTGTCTCTCCATTTTTCAAACAATTATGTATGTAGGCCGCTTTCCACTTAGCATACTTGCGATTATGAGTTGCTTCTTCAGTTAATTCACCAAATGTCTGTAACACATCATAGAGAACTCCACTGGAATAAAAGGCTTTTACGACATTTCTGTAAATGAACAAAATTTTGTTTTACTTTTATTTTATTTGAATAGAACTAAATCAGTTTTCGTGTTGACCTACTTGCCAAAATTAAGTTCTCTATCCTGTTTGTCAGCGTAAAGGAAGAGTTTTAAAGCATAGTTTTCCAAGTGTGCTTGTGCTGCCACTTCATTAGTGATGGCCTCGTTATCTGAATGTTGTTTTTTGACGGACTCTAGCCAATCCATAATTCCTGCGTAAAGTAAAACAAACTTAGATGACTCACTTCATGATTCATGACATAAATGTGAATAAACTTCGAAAAAAGGTGGAATTGTGTAGTGTGGTGTTCACTTTTTATTAGGAAAAAACCAATATTTTTACTCCCAACTGGACTGCAATTGTCCCAAAAAATTCTTACGGAAAATTCTAAGTTGTTAATTTCTGAATTTGTCCGTATGTTTGTTTACATTTTTGTTTTTTAATTTTACATTTCCACATATTTGTTATATTTTTTATATAATTTTCACTTTTATCAAATTAAATTGGAATACATATGGAATTTCACCCACCCAATAGGAGCACAGTTTCTTCAGGCTGCTTTGACGAGGCCTTTAAACCCACTTGCAGAGCATAAAGCCGTGACCAGTAGGCGACAACGATGTCCCTTTCATCGTGTTCCTGTGCTAATTTCAGAAAATGCTGAATTTGTTTTAGACTGGGTGGACACGGTGGAAGTGCCATGTCTTTTTACTGAGATTATTGAAAAACACTACGCAGCAGTTTTAGCGAATCAAAATATTTGTCAGTAAAATAAAGTTCTATTACAATTCCTTAAAACAGAGATGCTCTAAAGCATTCTGAAATAGTTGCCACCCAATTATATGTATGTATGTACAATATACTACAATATGCTATAAATTAAATCAAGTCGTAATGCATTCCTCTAAACTCGAAGATAACTCAAAAACTCTGTACACTGCGTCAACTGATAACATTTTCAAGCTTCGAAAAAGATATGAGTGAATTCACGCCCATCACACGAAAACTACTGGATAGATTTTGATCAAATATTTTTAGTTTTGTTCTTTAGACGCAAGGTCGTTATCTCCAAAAACAAATTAAAAATTATATTTGATAATAAAATAAATATACAGTGGAGTCTCGATTATCCGAAAAAAAATTTTCACTTATTTAAAAAGGCTAAGTACGATCTTTTCACGATTTAAAATCGAGTTTAATAACAAGAAAAATTAATTAAAATTTGCTGACAAAATGTGACGGTTAATCGGGAGGCGGATAATAGAGACCCCACTGTAATAAAGTATAAATATTATAATAAAATATAAATTAAAGTTCTGTATGTATTGTATAATACAAGACACGGTAAATCTGTTTTAAGTAACACTGGTCAACAGTGGTTTTGTTGCCCTGGACGTCTCTGCGGATTTCTATAATTTCAGGTACCCAGTTTATGAATGTATTCATAGTACTGAATTGGCTCTAGTTTTTATGATATTGATGTACTTATCTATATGTTCATGATACAAAGTCCGGTTAGTTACACTCTGTATAGCTCAAGTAGGGCTGGCCCGAATTTAATGATCTCAAATTTTTTGGATTTGTCTGGCGCAAATTAATTTTTGATCGTTTCCCACCATTCTGATAATAATCATCTCAAGTTATATTGTTCGATCCGGTAATTTTCCTGTCCACAAATATCAATAGGGGCGAAATGATATTGATGCATAAAATGGCGGATATTTCTGCATAACTAACGCAAAAATCACGTTATGCCAGTTTTGAAATAAGAGAGCGATATGTATATATGCTTACGTAATCTCAGTTACCTGCATTCTCTTCAAGTGAGTTTTTTTATAGGAAACTTTAAGGAAGAGCTTTATTGTGTAACGGTGGCATAAATAGTATCAATTATATACATATTACATTACATAAATTTAAAATCTATTTAAGTATATACATACGTATGTATGTGATATAATAGTAAACAAGGTTTCATGATCATAGAGAAATTATTTAACTCAACAGTGCCACACCTAAGATTTACAGAAAAATCTTAATAAAAACGTAGTCAAGGTCAATCAAGTAATATTCCCATGCAAGATGAAATAATTATAAGACAATGCTGTTTCGTGTGAGTTTTGCCACAATAAACAAATGAATCACTAACGCAACATTAAAATACAGTAATGAAATTTGATGATTTTTTTTTGTCTTAACCCAGTTCGGTTGTTACGATGCACATTTTGTTATTATATTTACTTACACATTTTCTAATATTAATATTACATTGGATTTTATTTACTTTTCTTTATATTTAGAGAGCCGGTGGTCGAAATTTTCATATGACTTAACCGTTCGGCAGACGTTGAAAATCATGAAGTTTCGAGCAATATAAATAATACGAACAATCTTTGCCATTGTTTTGTCTTATACGCCGATTTCATTAAAATTGTCCACGAATCTTTCATAAATGTAGGTACAACTCGAGACTGAATGATTATTTAAATATTTTTAATTTTTTTCCTATTTTACAAGCAACAATAGACTGTTTTGTTTGGTAAAAATCGCTATGAAAATGAAAATATAATGAAACTTAGTAAATAGACGCAAAAAACAAACTTGCAGAATTGGTGGAGTGCACAGGGCCGGATTACGAAAATTGCCGCCCCCTATAAGGCAGAATTATCTTTCTAACTAACAAAATTTTGACAAGCTAAAAACTAAAAAAAAAGGTCCTCACTTCTTATCTTCAAAAACTGTACCTGCATTAAATATATTTCACTAATACCAAAATTTTCATCTATACGCTCAAAATTCCTACATAGATTTACTTTCATTCACTAAAAAAAAGGTCCTCATTTTTGAGTTTCAAAAACCTCAGAAAATTAAGATATATTTCGACCATTTTGCCGCCCCCTCGAATGATGCCGCCTCTACGGCACGGCGTTGTTGGCGTAGGCGGTAATCCGGCCCTGGGAATGCATGTGGTATCTTTAATAGATACAAAAATCAAAATGCGCTGTTTCTAGAGCGGTCAAAGTGGAAATATAATGAAACTTGATACAGAGCTTCAAAACAAAAAAAAATCAGTATTAAAATATGCGATACCAAGAGAATTGACTGATAAGACTGTAACAAGAGGATTGATTTCCCAGGACAAGAAATGAATGTGAAGTGGATGTGGAAGCATCTCGGGGCGTGGCACCTTCTATGCAACAAAAAAACTTAAAGCGCTATATATTGGCTCCTAAGATAGCAAAAGTTTTGAAATTTGGTGTTAGGATGTTTATAGGTTATGCTAAGCACCCCACGAAATATGGACATGATTAAGCAACGGGGCGTGCTACTTTCAATACTACAAAAACACTTAAAATGCTATATCTTCGTACCTATGATAACTAGTCTTAAAATTTTGTGATAGGATTCAAATGATCTATGCCAAACACCTCGCAAAATATGTACGGGTTTGGACAACGGGGCATGGCACCTTCCATGCAACAAGCTATATCTTGGCTCCTATGCTATCGAAATTTGGTGTTAAGGTGTATATAGCTTACGCTAAGTACCTCACGAAATATGGTCGGGAATATACAATGTGGCGTGGCACTTTTCATACGATAAAAACACTCAAAACGCTATATCTTTGTTCGTTTGATAGCAAGAGTCTAAAAATTTCGTGTTAGGATTCATATGGTCTATGATAAGCACCTCGAAGTTTTAACGGGAAGGACCACAGGGCGTGTCGCCTTCCATGCGATAAAAACAATTAAAACGCTATATACGGTAGCTTATGGTAGCAAGAGCTTTAAGATTTGGAACAAGGTTGTATATTGTCTATTCTAGGGACCTCATGAAATGTGGTCGCGATTAGACAACGGGGGATAGATTATTCCTTACAACAAAAACACTTTCAAAGCTATATCTTGACATCTACAGTTGTGAAACTTGATACATGAATGTACATTGATTGTGCCATATTGGGACTCCTCCCATACGACAAAAGACGCAATTGTCTGCAGTAAGGACTACGTAAAACGTAAGCGAGATTGTACAACGGAAAGTGAGCGGGCAAAGCCGCGCGAACATTAAACGTTAAATTTCCAAGAACTATGATATTTTCGCCTATTAAGTATATTTTTCTAATTCACACAGATAAAATAAAAAATGCTGCCAATGTAACGTTGTTACTTCTAATGTTATTGGGCGTTTATCAACACTGGATGGTAAGTGATCCATTCGAAAGATCAGGCCCAGCGCTTGTATTTACTTTTATGTTGGGTGGAAGGCTTGTTGTTTGGTATCAGGTAAGACAAAATGATTAATGCAATCTCAGATTGGTGGCAATGAGTTTTTCATTACATTTGCAGACAAGTCGTAAGGAAGCTGAACTTGCCGCAGCCAGTCAATCCCAAGCGAATGGCGTAAAACAGGATTAAAAATGTCGATTTTCAGCCCTACTTAAGACGTGTTAAATACAAATAATATTTTTTAGTAAAATTAACAGGCTTTGCACATATCCATATTAAGCTAATCTGATTTCAATTGTTATTAAATTTGTGTCGAAATGTGCCAAACTCAAGCCATTTTTCAAAATCCATTTATTACAAAATAAGACCCAACTAAAATAAATGTTTTCATTTTTGTAGTAGATTGAAAAAATTAAATAAAATTCGCACCCAATATTATTGCCTTATCCTTTTAATATGCATGCATACGTAGCGAGAATTTACTTTTAAATAATTATGAAAAACAATTTAATAAAATCGTAAAAATAAGTATTTTGTTTAAAGGTAATTTTTCTTGGCTATTGTTCAAGAAAATCCTTGAAAAAATATCGCAATGGACAATCGAGGGAAGGTAACAAAACTCGACTCCCTACTGCCTATCTAGTATCTGCTTTCTCCGCCTCTAGGACCGCCGTGCTCGTACAGACCATTACATCAAAAGGAACTGGCCGAAAATAGAGAACATAGCAGCGCTTTCGGAACAACAAAAATCCGGTTTCAATTATTTTAAAAAGTGGTACCAAGGCAAAATTTAAATTAGTTTGTAAGTAAGATCACTAGTATCACAATATGGGTGGGACCGAAAAATTAGGGGTCACCCAAAAGGATTTCCAAAGTTTTTAACTTTGAAGGTATTCAATTTTTTGGACATTTCCTTCAAAAAAGTCTGAAAGATGGTATGCCCGGTTTCACCAATTAAAATTAAAGTTTAAAAAAAATTTAAAATTGCCTAATTTTGTTTCACCAAACACTTTTAGGGCTAACAACCAGTTAAATGACCTGATAAACTAACAAGCCGTTTTGCTGCTGTTAAATTTTTGAAAGTTTGTTTATATTTTGAATGACACATTAATTTGTTTGGCATATGTTAATCAACAAAATTTATTTTAGTTTCACTCTCTCGCATACAATCAGAGGTTTGTGTTTGGCATTTCTGTTTCATTCATTCGGCTAACAGGCTGTTAGCTAAAAGTAGAACTTCTAATGTTGGTGAAACAGAAACTGCTTTATAAATTCTAAAAGCCTGTTAATTAAGTGATTTTAATTGATTTTGGTGAAACTGGGCAATTTTCTTGTTCATCTTTATAATATCCCTTAAAGTTTTTTTACAAAACTTGGTCGGGTGTTACTTTTAATCATTCAGGACAGCCCATAAGTTCCGCTCCAGACTCGTAAGAATGTATCTGCTTTCATATCGAAATTCTCACCATAAAATTTGGATTCTGCCCTTGCCTAGTGGGTACATTTCGTTTATTGAAAGACATGGAACTAAATAAACTTTTATATGTATTACAGCAATACTTGGGAGATTTTTCACATGGAAATTGATAACTTAAAAACTATCGCAGCAAAATTTAATTTTATAACAGTAAATTTCACCTTTATTTTTCAATACATGTTGGTAGCTTAACTGTCTTGGCCTGTAGTTAACAGTGTCAGCGCTTTTTGCAAATTTTCCACAGCTGTATTAACGTCGTCATAGTTAAGTGCACTGCCAGCGTATTTGCAATACTTTTGCGCTTTTATAATTTGATCTTGTGTAATTTGAATATTTGCAATTGGTGTTGGGGGTACATAAACCGGAAATGGGTGCGCAGGAGGCACATATGGTTCAAAACCACCTGGTTTCTCTTCGTCAACTGGTGGGCTTGGCAGTTTATCAGGATTCCTAAGCACTTCATCAGCTGTTGGAGGTGTAACGCTTGGGGGCGACGGATTAACCGAACCAGGAGCTGGTGATAATGGTTGAAAAAAAGCTACACCTGCATCATTATTTTCATCTGGTGAAGGTAGTTGGGTTACATCTGCGCCTTTTGCTGCCTGCGAGGAGTCGTCTGCTTCCGTTGCGTTTTCTTCTGCACTTTCGTCTTGCATGGGTCCAGGGATCGGTGTCTCTCCATTTTTCAAACAATTATGTATGTAGGCCGCTTTCCACTTAGCATACTTGCGATTATGAGTTGCTTCTTCAGTTAATTCACCAAATGTCTGTAACACATCATAGAGAACTCCACTGGAATAAAAGGCTTTTACGACATTTCTGTAAATGAACAAAATTTTGTTTTACTTTTATTTTATTTGAATAGAACTAAATCAGTTTTCGTGTTGACCTACTTGCCAAAATTAAGTTCTCTATCCTGTTTGTCAGCGTAAAGGAAGAGTTTTAAAGCATAGTTTTCCAAGTGTGCTTGTGCTGCCACTTCATTAGTGATGGCCTCGTTATCTGAATGTTGTTTTTTGACGGACTCTAGCCAATCCATAATTCCTGCGTAAAGTAAAACAAACTTAGATGACTCACTTCATGATTCATGACATAAATGTGAATAAACTTCGAAAAAAGGTGGAATTGTGTAGTGTGGTGTTCACTTTTTATTAGGAAAAAACCAATATTTTTACTCCCAACTGGACTGCAATTGTCCCAAAAAATTCTTACGGAAAATTCTAAGTTGTTAATTTCTGAATTTGTCCGTATGTTTGTTTACATTTTTGTTTTTTAATTTTACATTTCCACATATTTGTTATATTTTTTATATAATTTTCACTTTTATCAAATTAAATTGGAATACATATGGAATTTCACCCACCCAATAGGAGCACAGTTTCTTCAGGCTGCTTTGACGAGGCCTTTAAACCCACTTGCAGAGCATAAAGCCGTGACCAGTAGGCGACAACGATGTCCCTTTCATCGTGTTCCTGTGCTAATTTCAGAAAATGCTGAATTTGTTTTAGACTGGGTGGACACGGTGGAAGTGCCATGTCTTTTTACTGAGATTATTGAAAAACACTACGCAGCAGTTTTAGCGAATCAAAATATTTGTCAGTAAAATAAAGTTCTATTACAATTCCTTAAAACAGAGATGCTCTAAAGCATTCTGAAATAGTTGCCACCCAATTATATGTATGTATGTACAATATACTACAATATGCTATAAATTAAATCAAGTCGTAATGCATTCCTCTAAACTCGAAGATAACTCAAAAACTCTGTACACTGCGTCAACTGATAACATTTTCAAGCTTCGAAAAAGATATGAGTGAATTCACGCCCATCACACGAAAACTACTGGATAGATTTTGATCAAATATTTTTAGTTTTGTTCTTTAGACGCAAGGTCGTTATCTCCAAAAACAAATTAAAAATTATATTTGATAATAAAATAAATATACAGTGGAGTCTCGATTATCCGAAAAAAAATTTTCACTTATTTAAAAAGGCTAAGTACGATCTTTTCACGATTTAAAATCGAGTTTAATAACAAGAAAAATTAATTAAAATTTGCTGACAAAATGTGACGGTTAATCGGGAGGCGGATAATAGAGACCCCACTGTAATAAAGTATAAATATTATAATAAAATATAAATTAAAGTTCTGTATGTATTGTATAATACAAGACACGGTAAATCTGTTTTAAGTAACACTGGTCAACAGTGGTTTTGTTGCCCTGGACGTCTCTGCGGATTTCTATAATTTCAGGTACCCAGTTTATGAATGTATTCATAGTACTGAATTGGCTCTAGTTTTTATGATATTGATGTACTTATCTATATGTTCATGATACAAAGTCCGGTTAGTTACACTCTGTATAGCTCAAGTAGGGCTGGCCCGAATTTAATGATCTCAAATTTTTTGGATTTGTCTGGCGCAAATTAATTTTTGATCGTTTCCCACCATTCTGATAATAATCATCTCAAGTTATATTGTTCGATCCGGTAATTTTCCTGTCCACAAATATCAATAGGGGCGAAATGATATTGATGCATAAAATGGCGGATATTTCTGCATAACTAACGCAAAAATCACGTTATGCCAGTTTTGAAATAAGAGAGCGATATGTATATATGCTTACGTAATCTCAGTTACCTGCATTCTCTTCAAGTGAGTTTTTTTATAGGAAACTTTAAGGAAGAGCTTTATTGTGTAACGGTGGCATAAATAGTATCAATTATATACATATTACATTACATAAATTTAAAATCTATTTAAGTATATACATACGTATGTATGTGATATAATAGTAAACAAGGTTTCATGATCATAGAGAAATTATTTAACTCAACAGTGCCACACCTAAGATTTACAGAAAAATCTTAATAAAAACGTAGTCAAGGTCAATCAAGTAATATTCCCATGCAAGATGAAATAATTATAAGACAATGCTGTTTCGTGTGAGTTTTGCCACAATAAACAAATGAATCACTAACGCAACATTAAAATACAGTAATGAAATTTGATGATTTTTTTTTGTCTTAACCCAGTTCGGTTGTTACGATGCACATTTTGTTATTATATTTACTTACACATTTTCTAATATTAATATTACATTGGATTTTATTTACTTTTCTTTATATTTAGAGAGCCGGTGGTCGAAATTTTCATATGACTTAACCGTTCGGCAGACGTTGAAAATCATGAAGTTTCGAGCAATATAAATAATACGAACAATCTTTGCCATTGTTTTGTCTTATACGCCGATTTCATTAAAATTGTCCACGAATCTTTCATAAATGTAGGTACAACTCGAGACTGAATGATTATTTAAATATTTTTAATTTTTTTCCTATTTTACAAGCAACAATAGACTGTTTTGTTTGGTAAAAATCGCTATTTCTTTTCAAAACCTTACTAAAATTTAAAAAAATTTTTTTTTTTTTAATTCGGTTTGTTCAGTCTGGAAATTTTGTCATCTACTAACAGAATCTTTCTCATTTTTTGATTTCAGATGATCCTGGAATGCGAAATCTTACGCACCGTAATTTATCTTTTTTTTTTCATAACCTCCAAAAATTACACGCAAGACCGTCAATTACATATTTGTAGTTTTTGTTCCAAAAATTTGTAATCATTCGCCAATAGTTGTTCTTTCAAGTTAAAAAGTTTTAAACAAATTGTAAACGCCAAATTGGTCATAGTTTTTCTGAAATTTTTTTTAGTACTGGTTGAGGCTAGCCTCTATAATTTTTTTTAAATTTTTTATTGTATCGTAAAATAAAAATTCCAGGATAGCTGGAAAATTTAAATTGACGATATCTCGGAGAAAAAATTAATCGACATAAGGTTAAGCTTTTGAACTACATGTATAATTAAATATGTTCGGAAATATTAGGCATCCCTAAGTTGACCAAACTCGAAAATCCATAGATTGAGAAAAAAGCAGACATACATGTCTATCTCTTGTTTTTAAGATTTAGGGGCAATACTGAAGACAACGAAATTCTGGAAGAAACTATAAAATTATTTAATAGTTTTTTTACATATCATCAATTGCTATTATTAAAGATGTAGCATTGTGAAAGTCTGCCATTTATATTTCGGTATCCATACTATGCCCTTCACACAATATTTTAGAGGCAGACGCGATAAAATAATTCAAGTTTTTTTTTTAATTACAAAATATATTTTTTTAAAAAAAGCGGCGCTTTTCGCATAAATATGAACTAAATATGTAAATATATTTTTTATATCAGTTTATTATTTATAACTTTGTAAAATAAAAGTTTGTCGAATGGCATATTTTGTATTTTTATGAATAATATATAAATATACGGACGGAAAAGTATTTTTAAATACATACTTACATATATCTAATATTTGATATGTAAACGCTGACTTTTTACGCAGTTTAGCTTAAAAAATTTATAAATTTTCACAGTATTACATTATCGTTTATCGAAATGTTAAATTTAATATCTTTTGTACAATACGACAATTTTTCTTTTTGTATTTTTTTTAAGTATAAAAATTGTGCAGTTTAGTATATAAAAGTGTAAAGAAGATTATTATTATTATTATTAACTCTAAATAACTAACGTTAGTAGACGTTTATGCAATTGATTGATTTTGATGACATTGCGTGCATAAATCTTCTGTACAAAATTATCTTTGTTTCTACTGCTATGAAGGCACAATCTATATTTTTTAAAGGAAAAACATTCAAAAAAATATGCACGCAATGATTCTTATGACGACATTCAAAAGAGATTCATTATTTAAGATCTCAAAAAGAAATTAAAAATTCACTTTTTATGGATTTACGACCGGAGAGCATTGAATGTTATAAAATGTACGAATTTTAATGCTAAATTGCAATTAAGCAACAATTATCTCAAAGATAGAAAATAATATGTGTCAAGTAGTTAACAGCAACTGTTTGCATATTATTTTGTATGTCTAGGAAAGTTCTCACAAATTTAAATTAATCAATGGATTTGTGATTGCAAAAAAAAATTGAGGTCTGTTTAGTTGTAGTCTTATTCGTTGCTCTGATAATGAAATTGTGAGCATAAGGGAGTAGAATTCAGTCAGTCTTCTTTTTTTGTTATGTATAATATTCTGTATTAGTATATTTATATAAAAGCATATCTTGTAAGTACCAACTGAAAGTCTAGATGAGATTTATTAAAATTTTTGCTTCTACTTTGATTGAGATTGGTAAATGTGTAAGGTATACGAATTCTAAAAAATTGCATAAACTTAAATCTACTTTTATATATATGTATATATAATTTAATCTAAGGTTCTATTTAAATTTATTTAAATCAATGTTAAAAGGACGGAATAAATGGAATGATTGTTCAAGAATTCTAATTACACTCATAAATGTTTTTAAGGTTTTCAATAGTTTTAAATTTTTTTTTTAAATACATACATACATATATTTATTTAAAGAAAATTCTATGTTAAAAAAGTTGTCTACCAAAAATAAAAACTGCCAATAAAAATTCAATGTGCATTGATAAAAATTACTGGATTTTAGAAAGTTTGTGGGCATTTTTTATGAAATATTGTATTATAGTCAAAACACTGATACATTTGCACACTAAAAGTTATGAGTTGAGTTTTTGTATTTCCATTACAAGGTTGCCAATGAAATGTTAAGGAGATTTATAAGAAAATAATCCATATTATTTTTCTTTTCTGTTTTTTGGCCAGAATTTTTGTGTAATTTGTAATATTTACTAACGCTTGGGCAGGAGCGGATCTATGATGCGGCTTCGAAAAGTTTGTAAGTACCTATATATAGAAGTAAAACCAATATACTGTGACAACTTTTCTAAATATGATTCTTTAAATTAAAAAAAAAAAATTGGTTTACTATTCAAAACAATAAAACACAGGGGTTTCACTTTGAAAACTTAAGGTATAAATAACTGCAAGACTTTTCTTACGCCACAAAAGAATGTCACCTTATGTTTTTGGCTGATACTTGTGCAGCGTCTTCACGATACTGCGATCAGTTGCTTCCGCCGCGTACCAACTCAAAACGCGTTTGCGACTCCTTGAACTGGCGTCGTTTGCGCTCCTGTACGTTGGCTTCAGTGAGAAAAAGTACCGCTGCCACAAGAGCCAACACAGACCCTACGCATGCTAAGACAAACGACCAGCCAAACCAGTTATTGGCATGTTCTGGCATCCATCCCTTCCGATTCCCGAAGCAGGCAAATATTATTACACCGATGGATCCCGCTGTGCCTGTCGCCAGGGTAATATAGCCAATGAGACGAATAAGAAGGATAAAGTGTTTTTGATCCGGTCCGGCACAAAGAAAGAATATAAGCACACCAACGAGTGAGGGTAGCGCACCAACAAAGCAGAGAGTGTAGAAAAATTGCGTTGCGATCATAAATCCTGGCAGCAGAAAACCTCGAATTTCATCGTAGCCAGTGGTAAAAGGATCGTAGACCCAGCGGCATCCGACAAAAAATCGTCGCTGGCTGTCGTCGTTGACATCTGGTAGCGATCGAAAACAGTGTACCCACAGTCCTAGACGATCCAATTTGGCGCCTGCAATACGATAATCGCTCACTAACCAGCTGGGTGTGGCAAACGCGACTGCGATGGCTATGAACGCAATAACGAATACGCCAACGCCACAGCTGCCTGCGAGCGTGCGCTTTTTCATATTGACTGTGTGCTGAGATTTCGTGGGAAGGTGCTCCTGCGAGTCCTCGCGTGTGATATAAGATGATTTTTGCATCCTTTGGATGAAAATAATAAAAATAAATTAAGCTGTCGTTTTCACTACTTTGTCGGAAGAGTCGCGTCGTCTCACTTGTTCTGCTATATACTGCGAACAAACTCAATGCAGTGCTGCCAGTTTCTACAAATTTTTACCTTTAAAATCCAACAAATTTCCCTGAATAATAAATACCCTTCAGTAATGGTGCGTAAAGTTTATAATGTTGGAGATATGAAGATTTTTATGAAATTTTGAGCATTTTTTTTAAAAAACCTTTTTTTTTCAAAAAATGTGTTAATAACCTATATACCATCAAGGCCTCGCGAGTCGTTTCTCGTTATGCGTTGATTCGCTCTTGCGCCGGTTAAAAAAAAACAAATCCTCGCTTTTTTGTAATTTTTTCCTTGTTGCCATGAAAACTTAACCTGCGATTGTGTTGTGATTCTTTCTTTCAAATTTTTACTAAACGTAAGACCCGAATAATTCGGGGAATAACATTATGTTGTGTTTAAACGAATATAAAATTTAAATTTATACTGTAAGATAAACCCCTAAATATATCTGGTGTCTCATATGTCCGCAATCAACAAATTATTGTCCCAAAAATTAGGTGCGAACTCTTTAAAGTGGCATCAAAAACGTGCTGACAGTTCAATATTACACATGCATCAACAGAAGTGGAAATCTTATCTCAGCCCAACAAACATATGTAATGGCAGAAGAGACGATATCAAACCGCCGGACTCTGAATTATTATTTTTTTTTGTCCGCGTTAGTTGGGCTGAGTATTTTCATTATATGTATATTCCATTTATTACGTCATCGGACTCTGAATTATTGTCTCATTTTATCTGCATTACCAGCGTTGGCATATATTAGTTATTGCTTATGACGTTTCGTAATTTATATTCGAAAATTATTACACCAAATTATATATAATATAGCATGAAAGGGAACCAGCCTGAAAAAATTTTACACATATCTTTACTTCTAGACATGTATCCACATTTGAAGTCATAAATTTACAACGCAATTAACGAAAGATTAAATTGCTATAATACATTGAAGGTATAAAATTTTAAAAATAGCTATAAAGCCAATTTAACACTTCTTCATTGCTTGGTATATGGTATCAATGAATCTTATATAATGGCACGGATGATTCAAAATCAATTATTTAAATTTATCACGTTATTTTACTTCCAGAAGAGTGTTAACAGATTCAGCTGAAGTTTGATCGCCATCTGCATACAATATAACAATATTTTTCAAATGTTTGCTGGGAAACTTTCTGTAAACCAATGTCATACAAATTGTTTTTAATGCAAGGTGTTTATGTGTGCGGTTTGTTTATTTTTAAAAGTGATAGTTGTTGGACCCGTTCGATGTGTTGCTTCTGTAAAATTGTCTGTATCAGTGCATCCAATTTGCATTTTGCATCCAAGTAGCAAATTTGGTGCGTTCGTATTTCAAAGTTTCCTTTCGCAACAACAAAATATACGCATTTCCAGTAAAACCCTTTAGCATTTGTTGCAAATGAACATGCAACTGTCAGCTGTCATTTTCTCAGAGAGCTTGATTTAAGCTAAAAACAAAATTGAGACGTGCGATTTGTCTTATGTGTCAAATCGCAACAAAAATAGAATCTGTTCTATTTCTCTGCGATAAATTTTGCTATTGTCATTTTTTTATTCACTACAAACGTATAGGAAAAGTCTGGACGATATTGCACGTCTGCTCAGCTCTTTACAACAGTTGTCGGCACCAGGGCTTTTAATTTTAAATAGTACATAGTAAGATTTAACTTTTTGGTACTAATTTTATAATTTTAGTAGTATTATCATCAAAACCCACTGATTTTGATATACAGTGCGGCCTCGGTCAACGCAACTAATAAAAACCAAGCCTGTTGCAATAACCGCGGAAGTTGCAATAATTGAGTCAAAAAATCTGAGGTACCCCGGTGTAGATATTTAATACGAAATAACCTCAAGCATAAAAAAACCTCATTTATTTGCTGAAGAAACCAATTGTATGAACATATGTATTTGCATCTTGCGGTATTCACGAACTCGGTTTAATAACGGAAATGCTACAGAGAATATTCAAATGACATATGTTGTACTAAGCGAGGTATCGCCAACTAAACTTTTAAAATTTTGTCTAATGATAATTACTGACGTAACAAGTTAGAAAACGGGTATAATTCATTTTTCGAAAATTTTGAGTTATACCACTTTTGCTTTCAGCGGCTCATATGATTCCATATGGTTTGTCAATGTGTCCAAATATTGAAACTTGTCAATTTTGTCAGACCATAATGTTTTTACACCGGTGTATTACCACCATCTTCTGGGTGGACTAGGGTTGTACTCTTGCCATTTAGGAAAATGAACAAAGGTTCTACTATCTGATCTCATACTATTGATATTCGTTTTGTTACTCTACAACACGTTTTTTCAAAAATTGATAATTTTGACAACTATTGTGGAATCGAGCATATGAGTGAACTACCCTCTAGATTAGGGATGCTAAACTGCGGTGCCTAAGAGTCGACAGAGTGCTGACGTTTATAACATAAATTTCGCGCTGGTATGTATATAAATGTGTATAGAAATTCCAACGAAAACAAAAACATGTGTATAGAATTTTAAAAGTAAAGAAAACAATCAATATTTCAGCAGTATATGGGGCATTTCATATGTAGCGGTCAACGAAATTTCTTTATATTCCGGTCAGTTATACTGCTAGTAGACATAAATAAACATAAATCATCATTTTTTTTAGTATGAGGCTTAGTGCTGAGTTCTGGGTACGGTGACCATTCTTTTAGAAGCTAAGGGACAAAAAAAAAGTAAAAATTACAACCACACACAAACAGCCAAAAATAACAAAACTCTTATAATATATTATTTGATAAATTATTTATTCAAGGGAAGAAATAAAAACTGTTGAACAATAATGAAATTTTCATAACGTAACAAAATCAAAATATGAGATATCATAGCTACATTAAAAACATCACTGTCTTGTAAGCTGGATTTTTGTTTTCATAGCTTCTCCTGATGATACTAGGGTGGTCACCGTAGTTATGGGCTTCTGAAGAATTGACAAAGTTTGAGGACCGTCATTTTTGAACTCTGTTATTGGAATCAACGAATTTATAATAAAATCTAAACAATATCAAAATTACAGTAGTTATTGGAATTTTTAAAACAGTGAAAAGTGGATCAAAAATTGTCATATACAAATGAAATCGATGTGTTTTCATCTCCTCTACAACATTTTTCTAAATATATTTTTTTGCTTGTGGCGTAATTTCCGAGTAATTGGGAGAAACTTTTTTTCGGCCTCTCACAACTAACACCACCCCGATTCTGGCAACTGACGCTTATTTGAATTACTAGGAAAAGTAAGCGGGTGGTAATGACTATGGAAAATGCTACGATTCTACGGTCACTATGGTTTATTTTTCAGATTGTGACGTCACTTAGATTATGAAATTGGGCGACTGATTATTATTAATTGTAATGGAATATTATTTTAATCGAACTGCCAGTTACTAGCGAAAGCCGATATTAAGGCACACAGGGATCCTCCCCTTGGGCGAAGGATTAATTAAATAAATTAATATCATACAGATTTATTATTGTTCATATGCAACCATGTGTCAGCTCTTCTAATTTGTTATTAGTAATTTGCTAGAAGAGAAATTTCATAGTTATGTGGTTTATTCTGGCTTTTAAATATGTTATAACAAAGCAAATAAATTTAGATAAAAAAAACAGCAGAAGCAGAATGGTTGGTGATTGAAGGATATTTGTATTCAAACATAGAGGAGTAGCTTATAAGAACTCAATGACATATGAGATAAAAACTATTTAGATTCAAAGTAGAAGATCTTGCGAAATTTGCCTATATTTGCATGAAAAAATTAAAAACAAAAATAATTCAAAACTGCGTAAATGATTATTTGTTATACCTTGATAACGGTGAGTTCGAATTCCTTAACTAATTTTTTATTCGATATGCTTAGTACAGAAATTTGAAGTGTCATTTAAAAATTATTTCAGACTTTCTAAAACCATTTTTAATCACTACAGTAGAACTGTTTCCATAACTGTTTTTTATTTACTTCTAATATATAAGTGTAAGATTACGCTGTGGTCCTCCTCGAATCCAAATCAATATCAAAATGACAACACATTGTTTATATATTTTTATAATGTTTAATACATTTCGTTTTATTTATCAGTAGAAACTAAGTTCTTCTCTTGATTTAACAAATATCCGTTTCAATATTAATTAAGTTTTAGGTTTATTATATAGGATCTAGTTACTAAAATTAAAAACATAAAAATAAAAAGGAAATACAAAATAAATGATCGTAATAGAGAATAATAATGAAATATAAAACAATTCACAACTGACGTATTAATTTTAGATTTTAAAACCACGGGCTATTCAGCTCTACAATACAACAAAATATGAAACGTTAGCATAACAATTTAGTAACACCAGATTATAAAATTTAGCTAAAGAAAGACTGCACACAAACAAAAATTAAAAATAAAACAAAACATTTAACAAATATTTTTTACAACAATTTCTTTATACAAAGTTCGGATATACTTTCATCTGTATTTACGAGTACCAAATATACATATACATACATATCTCCTAAAATACATTAATTGGGCTGCACTGAATACACTTAAGCCGAGATCGATGATATCGGCAATATAAACGGGATCAATATCAGGACCAGGATCGGGAACAGGATCGGTTACAGGATCGGGATCAAGGATCGAGATGCATGAATTTCAGGAAGGCCTTGGAACGGATTTATGTGCTTGGAGTTTGGAGCTTGGTGTTGGAGATTAAGGAACGGCACAGTACGGTGTGATACAGTATTTGAAGTTGCCGCCGATGCTTGACATCTTTAGCAGATTGGTCAGTGATCGTAAGGACATCGGAATGTTGGAAGTAGGATGGCAAAAAGGCAGGCAGGTACTACGTTTTTCAGTTACAAGGGTGCAGGATACATTGTTCGTCATTCAATTCGTTTTCGTTTTGTCACGTTAATGTCAGATTCGAGCAGTTGGTACGGTCAATGTAACTGTCGCTTCCTTTGTCGTAGTTTCGGCTGCTGCTATATCGTCCAATGTCGCAGGTTGAAGCTTAGTGATTTTTACTACATTAGCAGTCTCTTGCGCTACAGTCTCAGTCGTTTTCTTGGCCTCTGCAGCAATAACTGGAGGTTCTTCTATTGTTAACTTGGTCTCACTTGCAGCCGCGATAGCAATTGGCTCCTCGGCCACATCTAACTTGGTCTCTGTCTTTGTCACAGTCTCGTCTGTGTCATTCAATGGTGCTGGTATATCGTTGATGTCCGCCTCACGCTTTCCTAACAGTCGATTAGGTATGTCTTGGGTGCAAGAACAAGGGCACATGCATTGGTCCTTTTTACTAGTGCTGAAAAGTGAGTTCAAGCTAAAACTGGCCGGTATGGGTGCGGGTTGCACGCCCAGACCAAAGGTTGGTTTTTGTTTTTCATTAATATTTTCATTACAGTTCGAGTAAGCTCCTTCGGGCAGAATAACGACTGGCATAAATGCTATCACAGCACCCTTGGGTATCTTATCTGGTGCATAACTGGCTGGGTAGCCGGGAACATGGGGGAATACAGGTAGTTGTTGTAGCAATGACATGGAGCTTGCGATGGTGCCAACGCTCGCTTGGCCGTTGAAGCCCCCACAGGTGGTAAATTGCTCGTTTTTATTATTATGAATAGTGGAGGCGAATGTTGAATGCGAACTGTCATATGTACAGCGATCAACGCTATGCTTTTCTGGCGTGGGCTGTACAGGAATGGAAGGATAAACAGGTTTTGGACTTGCAGTGTTTGTTATGGTGACTGAAGGCTTGTCAGTTGTTTTAGACGTGCTGATGAATTTGTTGGTTATCGTTTCCTGCTTTGGAGGTTGACGATCAACAAACGTCGTGGTCACTTTTTCCACAACTTTTTTTTCAGTTGGGCCGGGTTGGTTGCTGAAGATCTTGGTGGTGGTTTTCTCAACAACTTTTTTGTTGTTCTCATATTCATGATTGGCAGGAGGGAACCTATTGTTATTGTCAAAGCGGTTTGTATTGGTAGTGGTCGTATGTATGTTTGCGTTGATTGTTTGCCCAGGTTTGTTGTTATTCGAGGAAGTTGTTGTTGTGGTAGTGACTTTATGTGCGGTTGTGATTGTCTTAGATGGATTGTTTTTTTCAATAGTGATATCCTGATATGTGTTTGGAATTGGTGTTGGTGGAATCACGGGAGCAGGTGATATTGGTATGTATATTTTTGGTGTGGGAGGAAAAGAAGGAGGAGAAGGAGGAATATAAGTTAGTGGAGTTTTATTAATATTATTAAAATTATTCTTATTGGAAATAGTATTTGTATTGGTTGTGGTGGTGGTGGTGATTTTGGTTTTTTCAAACCTTTTTTGTGCATTCTCATTATTTTCAAAGTGGGAAACTATTTTACCGTGTGTATTGTCGGGTGGCAAGTAGCCAGGCACATCTAGATCTGATTCCCAAGGATGTTTTGGTGGTGGTTTTCTGTTGGGATTATATGGTTCCGGTGGTGGAGGAGTTGGACCTGGTGGCCCTGGACGTGTTGGTCCAGGTGGTCCTGGAGGTCCTGGGCGCGTGGGTCCAGGTGGTCCTGGTGGGCCTGGGCGCGTTGGTCCTGGTGGTCCTGGTGGGCCTGGGCGTGTTGGTCCAAGTGGTCCGGGTGGTCCGGGTGGTCCGAATGGGCCTGGACGTGTTGGACCTAATGGTCCAGGGGGTCCTGGTGGTCCAAATGGACCGCCTGGTCCTGGTTTAGTTGGTCCTAAGCACGAATAGATCAATATAATAAGAAAGCAGTAAGTTTTATTGTTATATTACCTTTTGGTCCAGGTGGGCCGGGTGGTCCTGGAGGGCCGGGTGGGCCCTTTGGTCCGCCAGGTCCTTTGGGTCCGCCGGGACCGTTTGGTCCACCGGGGCCTCCGGGTCCGCGTCCACCGCCATCACCTTTACCGCCCCCACCGCCTTCACCGCCAACGCCGCCTTCACCGCCTTCAGGGCCTTCTATGTGCGAATATGGTGGTGCAGGTGGTCCAGTGGGTCCTTCTATGTGAACATATTTACCAGAATCATCAGGATGATATTTACCATCACTAACACCTATAGAGGAGAATATAGAATAGGAAAATTAGCAACTTCTCATTGACGAAATAGAATAAAGCTTTTGCTTACCCTTAAATCTATCATCATTATATTTGCCATAATTACCGTTTCTACCTGCAAAAGAGAGCATGTTTTCATAGAAAAAAGTATTAGTAATGGAATGAACCGTTTGGAATTTTTCATTTGCAGTGCCAAAAAGAACAATTCTTAATACCTGTTGATACAAAAAAAGCTTTTAAGCACTAAGCTTATCACAAAAAGCTGAAAATATTAAAAATACTATAAATGCATGCAATTATTGCCACAAACCAGACAGATGGGTACTTGAGAAAATGGTTTCAAACTGAGAATTTATTTTTATTAGATTCCATAACCAAACTACATAAATGCTTTTATTATTGGTCAAAAGCTTGCAATGTCAAAAGCTATGATGTGTGTTTAATGAGTGCCGGTGAACGAGAGTGCTCATATTTATGTTTGCATTCGCATTTCATGTGTGAATAAGGCAGAATGCTATAAAAGACCATTAGAAGGGGATAAATTATTTGGTGCCGGGTGCTTCAGTAAAAAAGTGCAGTGTCGAAAAATTAACATTTTTTGTGCAAATAAAAGGGCTTATTTCCTTTTCTTTTATGTTTTATTTATTTATGATAAGGACGTAAACGGTGCTTTCGTAACGGAAATTTTTGCAGTATTAAAAAAAAGGAAGATATAAAACGCTGTAAAGATAGTAGGAAAAAGGAGTAATAGAGAAAGAGAGTGAACAAAAACTGGGTTTACTGCAAATAAAGTGAACTTATATGATTCTTTTGTTTTATAATAAAAGTATGGCTAAATATTATTTATATTTAATATGTTGTAGTTGTTTTGCTTAAATTGAGTGCGTGTGTATGTGTGAGTATGGCGTAAATTTGGTGCATAAATAAAGTGGTGAGTTAAGATACTTGATCGAACAAAAATATATAAAAAATCCTTTACATAAAAAATCAAACATGGAAACAGTTCAGCTCATCATAAAGCTTTGTTGTGCTGCTGCGCTGTTTAAAAAAGCGTTGCGCGCCGTAATTTCGTTTTTGGAGGAAGGGAGGCGGAAATGAGGTTGAAATCACGTTGTTGGAAAGCGTTACTTTAGACTTTTTTGTGTAGCTTTTAATTTTTTGGGAAACGGTGGAAACTCTCGCCATATGATGAAACCTTCCATAAATAAAAATAGTTTATCGGAATATAAAGATATTGTTGGATAAGCATTTGACTGGAAGCTGAAAAGCTGGCGCATAGCTAAATCAAATGGAAAGAAATCGACTTTATACAGTTTGTCGAAATGGTATTGAATTTCTTACTCCTTAGTCCCTACAGACTTTTTTGTAAAAACCTCTTTTTTTTGGAGCTTATGTTAATTTTCGATATGGCCGGTACTATGTTTATATATGTAGGTATGTTAAGGTATAGATAAATAATCTATAGAATGCTAAACGGCCAATTTCAGCTTAACTGCGAGTCTATACTTCTTAATCTTAAAGTAACTCAAGTTATCTGTAGAAACGTAAAACTTTTTTACGTAAAAGTCTCAAAAGTATTTAACGATTTAAAAATTTAAAAATAAAATCTATGTATTTATTAAGAAAATGAATTAAAAAATTATGGTTTGTTTAATTTTTTTAGTTAAATCTAAAAATTGTTACAGCTCAAAGCAAATAATGAGATCATTAAATAATTAGATATAGTTAGCAAGTACTCAAAAAACTACTGGAAAGTTTCAAAATGTTAGCAATGTGGAGAAGATAAGCTTAATGACGATTTACAAGAAAAAAGCTTGAGCAGCTTTTTATACAACACTCTAAAAATAAAATAAAACGTTTTAGGAGGTAAAAGGAGTGTGGGAAAGTGGACTTTTTGAAGGAAACTATTTAGAGAAACTCGCAATCGCTTTTCCCACGTGTACGTCTTCCGTTAAGACATCTTATAAAAGAGTGATGAGGGCAACAACAACAACAGCTGTAGTATCAGCAGCAGCAGCAGCAGCAGCAGCACAGCAACAGTTTTATGCAGCCAAGCTCAATATTTCTCAGTGCACTTCTATAGCTTTATTTTTGATCGCTAACCTGATTCACTGCCGATGGCCCCAGGAAAACCGGAATTAGTTGATCCATGTTCGTTTATTGCTGATCCTGAAGTTCCTGGTCCATAAGTGTATCCCGGTTTTCCTGGGGAGCCTGAACCATAAGGTCCAGGTGGTACGTATTTGCCTACGACTGATGGTCCATAGTCATCTGAGCCAGGGGGTGTACGTTGTCCATATGTCCCTACACCTGAGAGTTCAGGTGGTTCATACTTGCCGTTGGCATCAGGTCCTGAGGGACTAGGATACCCATATTTGCCATCAGTATCAGGCCCTGGTGGGCCGGGAGGTCCTGGTGGTCCAAAGCTACCGAAACCAGTTGGTCCTGGAGGACCTCGGGGACCAAATGGACCTAAAGGTCCACTTGCAGTGGGGCCAAAAGGTCCTTTTGGACCTAATGGTCCTGGTGAGCCAGGAGGACCAATGGGACCATTGGGACCAAAAGGTCCACTCGGTCCGCCAGGCCCACCTGGTCCATTAGGGCCACCAGGTCCGAATCCACCGCTACCTCCATTTCCACCACTGGGGCCATTTGGTCCCTGAGGACTAGCATTGGATCCGAAACCACCAACCCCACCAGAGCCACCGAAACCACCTTGAGCTCCAGTTACGTGTTCATATGGATCTGGATTACCGCCAGCATGTGCGTATGGGCCATTATCGTTATCTGAAACACAAGCAAAATTTGTGCGCGTTGGTGTCTTGTTGGAGATAAGTGACATCATTATTATGCTCACTATATGTTCCATCATTTCCTGGTGGTAATGCAGCAATTGAGTGTGAGGATGGCGCACCGACACCAGGTGTGCGATCGAATGTATGACCCTTGCTTACATCAAAAATACCATTGCCGGCGGTAACACGCGGTTGGCTAATCGGCAGACCCTTAATATCTTGCCCCTGTATCTTATTACTCATGAATTTTGTAAAGCCTGGTGTGGGCATTCTCTTGATCTATAATAAATAAATTTGCACACATTTATTGGCTGTTTGCATTTCTTAAGCTCAAATCTCAAAGCGTCATCAAAGTTTGTTATCAACATACTTCATCCACAACGATATATGGAATATCAGGGCTTGCACCGCCCGCAAATTTACCGCAACCTATGGGGAAATATAATTCATGCCACTGCAAAAAAATTCCCTGACTTTTGCTGTTGGTTGGATCATCCGCGGTGGGAGGGAAAACTTCGACGGGCTTCTCCGGTTCAACAGTACGATAACCATGCGCATCAGCTACATAATGTGTGGCGCGCAGCTTATTGTAGGGATCGATGTGACCATAGCATCCGTATGTTACACCATCAGGGCCACGAGTCTCATGGTGAAAGTTACCGGTTTTACCGATATCGTAGCCATACCGGTATGCATCTATGTATGTTATATAACGGGACAGGGGCATAATTTATATCATATTGTTGTTGTTGTTGGTGTTGTATTGTGAGCATTTTTTGGAGGTGTAGTCGTGGTTGTGATGAAAGTGGGAATGGCAGCACGGTTGTTGAAAGTTAAAGTTTTTTTTGTTTGTTTTGGTCGAAATTTATTTTTTGTTGTTTGGAAAAAATAAAATTAAACGTGTGTAAATATTGTAAACAGAAATACAGTGAATGAAAGAAAAAGAGAGAAAGAGACGAATTCTTTTAGAAAACAAGAAAGATTCAGGGATTCTTAGCTACCTGACAAAATTGCAGTTGTATAGAACGTACCGTTCAAGGCAACAACTTCGAGAGACAAGTCACAGTTGTCAAACAATGTTATTTTAACAGAAATATAATTCAAAATTTACAAAAGTTACGAATACTTTAAAAAGATACTGATTAAATGTTTCAAACGTAGCCTAAACTTCACACATTCGTGGGAGAAGGGTTGTTTTTCAAGAAAATGGATATCAGCCGACATATGTATAACATAAAATTTTGGTATACAGATAAAAAGTATATATGGAAAAAGGAGTAGGAAATGTGAAAGGATAGGAACAGGACAAAAGTGTAAGGACTCAAATTTTGTGGAAAAAACTTTTCATGGCAAAAATTATTTTCCATGAATTGTTTATATTTTTTGGTATATATAGGAAATTGGGTAGTTTGTGGATGGCATTTGTTCTTTTCTTGTTGTTGTTGGATAATGGTGAGGGGATGAGTATGCGAAGCTTTATGTAACTTTTTCCACTAATACGATTGCAATTACATTTACGATTACAAAAAAGTCGATAATAACGTGTTGTGTTGAATTTTGTTTTGAAAATATTTACAATTTCGAAAGAGAGAGAAAGAAAGTGTGAGTGAAAAAAGAGAGAGAAATTGTTGCAAAAAAAATTTAAGTCTACAATTTTGATTTTTCTGTAAAAATATTAATCCAATATTGCTACCGAATTTACAGAGCTACAAAAACAACAATTTCAAATGAGAGATATTATTTTATGGTAATGTTGTTGTTGTTTTTGTTGTTGCATTTCTAGAGAAACATAAAAAATGAAATTGCCACAAAAACTACTTGTATTTCTTTTTAAATTAGCTATAGCGCGCTACATTATCAATAGTTAAAGAAATTAATCAATAATAAATTAATTAAAATATATAGTACATATGTAACTTAAAAAAAGTATTGTATATAAATTGTAATAAAATAAACAAAAATAATGTAAAAATTTGTTTTTTTCTAATATCTACAACATCAAACTACAAATTAATTTGTTAGAATGAGCTAAGAAAAAAGTTTTGTTTCAAACAGAGGAGTGAACAAAATAACTTTTTCTAAGGGATTTTCAAATTGTCGTGCTCGAATATCCTGTAACCGGATACTCGACACGAGAATGAACGAAAATAACTCAAATCTACATTGTACGGGGTGATTAGCTGAGTAATAAATTCGAAGTGGAAACAAATAAAATACGTCTAACTAAGAGGAAAGTAAATAGGAAAACACAAAATATTAAGATAAAAGATGTAAGTTGGAGAAGAGCCAACATTAGTACTACGGAAAAGAGAAAAAGAGATAGTAAATAGAGTACTACAAGTATTTGTAGAGATAGAAAAGTATAGCGGTTAGAAAATGTATGAGTAATGAGTTAGTATGGAATGGTAGACGCTACTTACTTGTGTCAAAGTTTGACGAATAGTATTGTTGATTTGTTGTTTTTTGATCATTAATGTCGAGAATCAAACGACGATTCTCGGCATCGAATTTCGCGGAGAGTACGCATTGCCATAAAATGCAAGCGACGGCCTGTATGAGAGAAGGAAGATAATAAAAATAATTTCAAATTATGAATAGATATTCATTGAAAATATTAGTAAAAATAGCATTAATAAATAAGTGTCCACAATTACATACACAATTTGTTTTTTTGAAAATTTACAAAAAGAAAGAAAGAAAGAAACTAAAGCCAAATAAAAATTAAGAGCATGAAGCTTGCAGACAATATAATTTTTTCGAAGACTCTTGAATCCTTTGTCTGTATTTATATCAACAGAAGGTAGCATGAGGTAGTACATATAGTAGGTAAGTCTCTGCCAGATATGATTGGGTTAAAATTTGTCAAATTGCTTTTATAACTAATTTATTACCAGTGTATCTACCATTTGTCGGTTTTTTATTGTAATCCTATGGTTAAATTAACTCTACCGGAAGGTGCTCTAAATACGATTGGTAATATGGTACCAATAGCTTTTGGTCTAGGGAATTTTTATTATATCATTAGAATGCATTAGAATTGGTCTGAAATGACTTAAAAAAATGTTGGATTTGCATAGGAGGCACCACACTTACTGGTTCAGCTATCACGCCTACTTTATTTCATTTCAGTTGTTCTTACAGTTAACTAAGAATGTAAATTTTTTAAATTTTTCGCTTGTATGAGTGGTGCCAAGCCCATTGATGCCCTTTCGCTCGCTTTTTGGTCAGATATACCTTTCAGCAAGTAGCCCTGTAAAAAATTTCATTATAACTGTGCCCACTTCTCACTCAGAAATACTTCGACCTGAAGCACTGATTTTTATGACGATTACTTTATTTGTTCTTCTATAATAATGTATTAAACTATAGTGCTACGCCTTTCAATGAGTTTCGACGGAATGGACACTAAGATATCATCTCCAAAATCACACAAAATATTTGTTTATGAAAACTTGTCTAGTGTCAAATTTTCATTTTAGTTTTTTGGGCGAGTGTTCCTGAGGGAAAATAGCCTAAAAATATTACACAAAAAAAAAATTATCTTACTTTGATTATTTTTATTTTTTTAAAATTATTTTCAACCATAGGAAAACAATAAAATGGTTTTTAAAATTAACCCAAAATACATTAGAATTGGAAATTCTAATATGCATTAGGGAATATTTTTTAAAAGCTAACAGTCAAATCAACGAGCAAAATCGACTGATGTCAACACATAGTAATTTAGGCTCGATGAGTTTGAATCTGCCATCAGGTTTTAGCTTACACGCCAATGTTTCGAGATAATGGTCAATTTACCGGTAATTGATACGGTTACAAACGATCTTCTACGACTTTTCTTATTTCAGACTACTAATGTTGATTAGTAGAATTAAGTTCTAAAAATTTTTTCTGAACTCTTTCGCAGGTTCTTGTGTACAAGAGGGACGTACGACAATAATGTAGAAAGCAATTTGTTTTCAAGTGAATTTTTAAACTTCACCGATAATGACATTTATATTATGTATTTTTTTTGTGAATTATTTTTTTTTTTATAATTGCATATGTTAAGAAAATCAAAAGAGCTAAAAATCGCTGAGGTCAGCTTGACATACATACATATTTCATATATATTCATTGGAAACAACCTAATATATAATTTCTGAAAACAAATCGGCTTGAATTATAAAAAAAACATTTTTGAATGCTTTGGTTCCTTTCAAATTACCAGAAAATATATAAAATTTGCAGCCATTTGAAATGCTTAAAAACTCCACGTGGGATTTACGATTGACGACAAGCGATGACAACACAATGATCAAAACACACACGCACACACCCTCTAGGAAATATCACTGTTTCTGAAGTCTTCTATTACTTGCAGGTGCGAAGGCTGCAAAGACACGGATTTAACTGACGGGTTCTGAAGAGAAAACATTGCCTTTTTATTGACAAGCCCAATCTTTTGTGATATCCAAAATGATCTTAAATTGGTAATGAGAAGATGCAAACCAGAAAACTGGCAGAGACAGAAGATGAGACAGGCGTTAAGGTGGGTAGTGTTCAACTGTAGGTTTGTTTTTGTTTTGTGTTGATTGTGTTGCGAATTCGTTTAAAATTCAATGACAATTACCGGATTTAAAGCTAATAGAACAGCAATAATTTTAAACGCAATCTCTAACTGTATGGGAGAAGAAAGATGAATGACGGGAAAGAGTGTCATTCGAGCTTAAATTTACTGTTAACTTAAGAGATTGGCAAATACTTTGCTAAACTAATTATGTTAATCAGAACGTTCCTGCAGCTGAATATTGATTTAAATTCAAGTTAAAATCAAATCAAGTCTTCTACTTCTGCTGTAGATATTGCTCTATCAAATTTCGAATTCTCAATATCCATTTAATAATAGATTTGCTCATAAGATCTGGTTTAGTTGGATTCTTTTCTTATCAAATGTTAAAGCCATAAAAAATCAGTTTGAATGTATGTATTATTGCCAGAGCTATCTAAAAAAAAAAAACAGTTTAGAAAAATTTATGTACCACATTAACTAATCATTAAAATATTTGAGTAATATGTTGCCACTGCAACAAAAAAGAAAAACGACGTCGGCTTCGTCAGCTGATTTGTAAAAAACGTGAAATATGAATTGAATATCAAAGTTATAAGCTCCTGCAGACATTTTCAATTTTTTGTTAATCTGTCGGTGATGTTCTAAGTACGTTTCATTAAATAAAACTGCCCTTTCACACAAAGTTATGGCAACTTTAATATGGCCCCGTACGACCGTCGAACTCATTTAAAGTAAAAAAAAGTCAAAATAAAACGGATTTTTTTTTTTTTGACAATAGGTTTCACTTATAGCTTCCAATTAGCTCTATAACTGGTGCTATTTTTAGTAATTTTAGTAATATATTTAGTAATTGTTTCATTGTCCGTCAGTACTCAAAAAAAATTTCAAGATCTTGTTTGACCTCCATAACTTCAATTTACTAGCTGTAGGCTACTTTGATAAACTAAATGTTTAATTAATAAACACCCTTTGGGAGCTTGCGACAGCCTAAGCAAATATTAAAAAAATAAACATATTACCAATATTTCATTATCAGAACTTGAGAAAACCTTACAATGTAAAAGTCAACTATGTATATGAAACGTGGCCAAAAGCAACAAATCATATGAAAACAAATTGAAAACATCCAAAAAATGAAGGTGCTAAAAGAGAAAAGTTGTTATTAATTAAAAACTTTGACAGGTACATATCGAAGACAACGGTATTTTGCGCATTGAAAAAAAATTACTAAAATGCATTCGAAATTTGCTATACAGATCTCAAATTAGAGAAAATTTCTGCAAACAAAGGCGCAGACAAAACATTTATTCATTGTATTTTTTGCTGAAAAAACACCATAAAAGAAAAAGTAGCAATAATAAACGTTTTAATTTTTATTGCTTTTTGTTTGTCATTTGAAGGTCATCATAGATGCTATTTTTTGATATGATAAAACAAGAAAAACAAACAAACTAATGAGCAAAATGGATATAAAAATCCATTTAGTTCGCGTGCAAAACTTGTACTAAAGCTAGTTTTTGACACGGATTAAACCTAATTCTTGGTCATTAAACAAGAATTTCCATATACCAAATTGAATGAACATAAATTAAAGCTGAAGAGACAAGAACAATTTGAACAAATAAGCATCCGAGTTTATTTCCTAATAGCACTGTATTAAACGAGTTATTGTTTGATTCTTTCAAGAAAACATAAAACTAAAATATAAGTACAATATTGTGTTTATATGTACATGTGTACATGTATACATACATATGTATATGCTTTTATCAAAACCTTTTTTTTTTTCTATACCATGTGGGCAAAACTCATTCAGGAGAATATTATAGAATAATAACTCATGCATGAGTTAAAAGCAAACCGGAAGTAAGGACATATTTTTACTAACTAATAGTTCATAGTTAAGAGTTATAGTTATGAGAGTTACTGGGATCAAAAATATAGTTTACATTGTGCCATGCCATGCGTGTCGGAAAATAAATTTTTTGACTTGTATTGGCAGTGGCGTAGTTTCAACATTTGCTGCTTGGCGCAAAACACTTGCCGACCCATGTCTTGCAAAAAAAAAAAATTCCACCAAAAATTTACTAAAACAAAACAAGGTCATCATGTTTTATATCACAAAAACCCTAGCAAACTGTAATAGTTCTGAATTCAAAATAAATTCGAAAACTCTTTTGTTCTAAGTTTTCAGCAATACATATTTCAATTCATCTGCTAAAAAATAAAAAAAAATCGGTTCATCAAACTGAATAAAAGTTGAGAGTTATTTTGATCAAAAGCATTTTTTAATTTAATATTACGCGTAGCCTTTGCAGGAATTAAAGTATTAAAAAGACCCTTCAATCGAAAATATGTCAGTGATATTAGAAATCTGAATATACATATGTACATAAGTATGTATATTTGCTTGATCTGTTTTGACCGTTAGGATCTTTGGTGTTTTACGTGCGACTATATGAGGTGCATATTGCTGGGGTTAAAAGAAACGTTTCCATTTTCATATTCTAACGCATCTGAATTTTTTCGTTCTTTATTCAAAGAACGAGAATAACCAAATTCAATAATCCAAATTCAAAAATATGAAAATTATTAGAAACATTTTGTTGAATTAAAACAGAAAAAAAAACTCTGTGCATATATGTATGTCTTTTTAATCTGTGCATGAAAAATGTCAAAAAACTTTAATGAATTTTGATCAAAAATCTATACGGATGAAAACATCTATGAATGCAGTTTCGATAATTTTATTAGAGTTAAGTTAAACTTTAGCGTTATTGAGGATTTAATAATCTTAAATATTTGGAGAAAATTTGTGTTCCGAAAATAAATGCACGAATTATCCAAATAACATTTTTGGTATGTTTATGCTTAATACTATATGTATACTTATTTACGAGTTTCTAAACACTAAGAGTAGACGGTCGATTTGAAATGTCCGCCAAATCTGCGCTCAATATCTTATACGATAATAATTACATACTACTCAACCGAAAAACGCCCTTCGGCTGTCTAAGTAAAACAAGTTAAAAATTAAAAAAAAAAAGAAAAAACAATAATTTCTTGAATGGCATCCAACATGCTGTCAAATTGAAACCTAAAGCAAATAAAATTCTTCATGCAGCATTTGAAATCAAAAAACTACACAACACACGACTATGGGAATGTGATAAAGCAACGAGTCACGCACGCAGTGACACACTTAGTCTCACTTTGTTTTAACTTAGTGCTACGCATATTGCTCTTCACATCCAGTCGCCATGTACAATGTACCAAATGGACGATACGAAGTGAGTGGTTGATGTGTGGTGACATTTTGCAAGAAGAATTTAAATAGCTATGTACAAAAATTTGTCAATTTGATGTCGAGTCGTTTGGGAGATGCAAGTGGAAGCGTTTAACAATTTCAGTAAAGAAGAAGTAAGAAGCAATGACAAAAGACCTTTCTTGGAAGAAAGAAGGCCTTCCCAGCTTCCTGTCTTTTATGTATGTTTATTTATTAGCTGAATTTCAATAATACAAATTCAAATCCCCGTTCGATAAAAAGAAATGATCGTAGAAAAGTATCGATAACGATGGATCTTAGAGTGTGAGCCAATATCTTATATGCTTCAAATCCTGTCCCAAACATGGGTTGCCATTCATTTAATCAAAATTGGTCATAAAAACGGGTGATAACTCATGTTTAGGACATGATTCGACAAGGACACCCTATATATCATTTGACACGCTTTTATCTTGATTAATGAAAATTAACCCAAAAATCCGGTGAAAACCCATGTTTGGGGCAGGATTCAACAATGCAATCCCATATATGTATTATACTTAGACCTCTTCGAGCTCTATCATTTATTATACATTTCGAGTAGTAATATACTACAGATTTCATTAAAACAACAAAATTGGCTAAAGTTCGGGCATTGGGACAGGTTTTGGCAAGGCAACCCTGGCTGGTTAGGTTCATCAAAATTCATTACTATCATTCGCGTAAATCTTATCCTGTAATCTTATAAGCTCGACTTTTTCTACATTGGACTATCAGGCCCTTAGGATATAATGACTTTCAAAAGTACCAATACCGATCCATAGTTCATAAGACCCTTCAACGAGCAGCCTTCTATTTGCAAAGCAAATTCTAAAATATGCGACCATCTTGCAACACCGAAAATAAATCTCGCACAGCTAATATAGACTAAGCCTCCGCTGAGATTCTCCATCCATATTTGCGAACAACTCACGACCGAAATAAAATTCGGAAACCTGACTGAAATTTATTTATGATGCTTTTGTTTAGATGAAAGTACTTTGACCTGTTCAGAGATGTTCAGGAAGGGCCGATATTCAGGTTTGTTTTGAGATGGGGATTTTGGCATTGGTAAATTTTTTTTCTATTTTCCTATAACTATTTGGAAAAATGGAAGTGGTAACAATGGTGTTAAAAATATATGTTATGTGTTGCAAAATTACAGGCAATAACACTTAATGAAATTCTCTTTAAAATGTTGAAAAATTAGGTTACTTCACAGCATGACGATATAATTTTCATATGTATATGTAAATATATTTATACTTGAAGGTTTTTTCTCATGTTAACACTAGCAACTACAACAATATCCACCACTGACAATTAATCACTATAAATCATAAACGCAAATCAATCACTACAAAACCGTCAAAAACATCACTCTTATTAGGGTGCGTTTGACAGCTTAAAATATTCCGCAGCGCCAAAGAAATAGAAGAATGAATGGAAATAAGATTCAGTTTTCCTTATAAGAAAACACCTCTGCCTGCATTTTTTTACTCGCTGCTTAGCAACAATGCAGCATTCGTATGTACAATGCTGTTGTTGATGATGATGATGAAATGCATCACACAAAAACAGCAACAATATAATCGACGTTTCGTATCACTAACACTAATGCTCTCTTGTTACACGGTGAGTGACTGTGTGATATTTTTGGCATTCATTGTCATTTGCTTTGTTTGTTGATTTTTATTATTTTCGTATTTGATTTTCAGTTGTAAATCAATAAATTCACAATAAGATTTTATGTGATTGATGAGCTTGCGAATTTTTTCTTAAACTATTTAAAGGTTTCTTTGTTATTAATGTTTGTTTAGCTGTGGTGATCTTTTTGAGTTGTGACAATTTGTCAAGTGTCCGTAATTTGTTTGAGCGCACGTCTATCAACGTGATTTTCTATTTAAAACCTGAATTTTAAATATCACAGCATGATGCAGCAATAAATAAATTGAAAAGTAAAAGTTTAAAAATTCTATTATTGCTATGATGCTAAGACTTGTGAGCATTTAATAGGAGGTTCAATGATCTTAGAATAGTTTTGCTAGAGTTTAGTGGTAGATCATACTTATGTACATAGATCTTTACACTATTTTTTGTATGTTGTAATAAATTTTATGAGGTAAAATAAATTTAAGGTATTATCGAATATTGACAAATTACACTGTGTGCAGTCAAATTGGAGGAAAATTCACTGATGTACATACGTGTATTCAGGGTAATTTGGGTTCGCTGAGCTCGAATCTGTCGTCAGATTTTCACCCATAAATGTGTTTTATAAGAAATGTTTTAAATCTTAAAAAAATAAAGAAAAAATTGGGCACGCTGAGGTCAGACTAAGCACCGCTATATTCGTAAATTTCAAAAGTTAAAAAGAATTTAAAAGTGGGTTCGCACCTTGAAAAATAATTATTTTTGACTCAGTCTAATGTACAATTGGATGTTATTAAGCATTTTTTGATTTCTGTAGGATAACATTTTCAACAAAAAGCTTAACTGGCTTATAGGTTCCGAATCACTGAAACGAAACTATTTATTCATATTATGAATTTTTTGATTTCGTGACTTTCGTATCATATTTTTGAAATAAGTTAATGAATTCTTCAGGTTGTATAAAAGGCATTTTCATCTTTATCCGTTGAAAATATAAAAATAGTTTCGAGTAATAAGTTGAATTAATTTAATAAAATATACATACTCCAAGCTGAAGGATTGACATAGCATCACGGAAACATTATTTCAAATTCAAACAATATGTAATCTAGGGTTGCCAGGTTGAAATAGAAGAATTAACGGCCTGTCCACAAAAAAAAATTTATTTTAATTTTCCCGAAAAGTGTGGCCTTTTTTTTTGCTAATCAATATTAAAATGAGGTTGAATTTATAACAGTTTTTTTGCTCACTTTCCTTACCACTAGCAAAAACATTTACGTTTTCACATTTACGACAATCTTAATTCCAAAATATCTGGAACTTTTTTTTAGCTTGATAAAAATAATATTATAATTATCTTAAATTAACGGCTTTCGCCTCCAATCAACGGCTTAACGGCCTCCTCCGCGGCCAACGGCTTTACCATTCAATTAATGGCCTTGCCGCATCATTAACGGCCACCTGGCAACCCAATTGTTTATAAAATTTATAATCCCATCTAACTTATCCCATCTTTATCAAATGTAAATTTTGACATGGGCATATTTTATATTGAAACATATTGCGTAGTGTACTTAACTTTTTGTAGTTGATTAAATAAGAAAAAAATCTATATTTTTGAAAAATCACTTTAATTAAGACCTTAATTACAATTAAAAGCAATTAATTGTAATTTAATGACTTCAAAAATTAAATCTCTTCAAATTTTACAAGGTGATGTTCAATTCTTGTCTTTACTAAGGCTGACAATGAGTTATCAATACGATTTGTTTAAAATTTGCACCGTTCAAAAATAAGAACTGAGTCATATTGCAAAATATGAAATAATCGAAATTCCACAAAATTTTCAAGTTGAATCTTGTGAATGACTAACAATGAACAAGGTCAAAATTAAAAAAAGAGCATTGCTACATATTCCACATGTAGTCAAAAAGTGGGCAGAGAAAAAATTGACAAAAAAGTGTAGAACCTCCGCAGTTCTTCGTGTAATAGTAAAAGAAACCACACATCGACCGCAGACAACTGCAGTCAGCTGCAGATATGTTGCACAGCATGACAGCATTGTGAGGCAGAGAACCATAATTTTATGAAAAGACTGTAAATAAAGACCATACAAAATCGAAATTTATAACAGAGACGCCTTAGCAGGAGGAGCTGCCTCAACGTTGACCTTCAAAATTCAAATTTTCTGCTTCTGCTTCACGAGCAAATTGCAGACTGCACGGCAACGTTGATGTCGAAAAAAGAAAAACAAAAAAACAATTATTTTTTTCATTTTTTTTTGTAGAAAAACAAGTTTATTTTGATTTTGCAAAAAACGTTTGCTGGTCCTGCTTTAAATGCAGTAGGTCACTCCTTATGTTGCTGTTGCTTCATTATGTGACCTCATTTCATCTCACTTAAATTAAATTCCACTTAATTGACTGCTATTGCATTTAAATTAAAACGCTTGGCGCTGTTACGCATAGCCATCAACTGCTTTTGACCTTGCGGCATTTCGGAAAGAATTCATGAGTATGCCCATGCACCAAGCATTTAAAATTATTATATTTTTCCGTTTCATCAAGCTACTAAGATTCGCTGAATATTCAAATCAATTAACTGGCAAATCAAATTGCAATTAAATTTTCTTTCAAGTTTCAAGATGATGCTGACTGATATTTTGTCAAGTCCGCTTTTGTGAAGCTTTTGGCAGACTTAACACATTGTGATGCTATAACTTCATATTAAACTGTGCACCTTCTGAAGAAACTTCTATGAGAATAGTCAATTTATGGAATCTGCGTTTGCATCTGCTGCAGAGGCTTGTTTGTTTTTAATATTGCGCTTTTAACTTTTTGCTACCACATGCAACTGAATGACCCACTTGCATGTTAATTATAATAATTTTTTATGAAAAAATTTTAACGCATTATTTGATACTTTTTTTTTGCAAGTGACAGCTGGCGTGAATGCTTTATAGACTCTAATTTAGCAACTTTTTTGAATGCGATTTTATGTTTCATGCTGAGTTGGCAACATTGTTGTTAACAGCGGCAATTACCGCACAGGGTTTTGATTAATAATTTTATGCTTGAGTCTTAAAAAATGATGTAATCAGTTTCCCTTTCTTAATCTCAAAGGGTTTTCCAATGAAAACTCGCATAATCGTGATTCATGATACAGAAAATCTTTTTACTATTTATAGGGTGGTTTTGAAAAGAAACTGAAAACGTTGTCATGAATAGGCTTTCGAGGTCTTATTTTATTTTAACGTTCTCAGTTACGAAGCTAAGAAGTGGACCTCTAAAAGCTTATAACGCCAACTACCATTTTTTAAATTCTCTAGATTTTCACTCTAAGAAAGTTTTATATTCCAAACACATATTTTTTGCAGCAACTTACTTAGGAAACTTAGGAATATAAAGTACGTAATATGTATATGCATTTATTACAAAAATGGCCGGAAAAAATATGTATATAAATTATAAAACATCATACATAAGCTCCGTAATATAAAATAACGCGTTTCGCATTAGCGGTACATTTGCTGGAAAAAATTTTGCGCGAAAATCCACAAATGTACGCTCTTGCACCAAGTTTAGCGATAAGATGAATGAGCAGCAAATTATTCGCAGATTTGAATTAGATGGAGCTTGCATATTTTATATCATGGAAGATATTCCATGACGAAAAGTACACAAAAAGCTCTGAAAAGGTGCAAGTTAACTTTAACAAAAAAAATCTATTCCAAGGTCCGAATACATAATTGCGTCATAATCAAAAGCATCATTTGACCTATAAGACCTTGTTGGAAATATTCTCCACTGAAATTTATATGTTAATTTTTTAGAATATGTATAACCAATAGGGATATTTTCGATTTCAAATGTTTAGAGGTCAACCAAGGCCGATGAAACTTTTTCTTGTTCAAATGTATGGGAGCAGATTAGAGTCTAAGTTTCAGATGTGGAGCTATGGTTGGTATTATTACCTAGATTATGCCACAATACATTTTTATATGAAAACAGTGGGCGGTGCACTTATCATTATATATGTATGTGCTTTAGGGTGGTTCTTAGGAGAAAAAAATGAGGACATCTCCTCAATTAGTACGAAATATAATAAAAAAATTCTAGGAGTTTTTTAAAATTTGTATCTTTAACCCTTACTGACCTTATTGCAAGGTGAAATTTGTCCTAAGCCGCCATTTTTTTAAATTACTTCTTCTTACAAGGTTTTCAATTCTAAAAAAGAATATATTAAAATTAAATGCAGCCTTGATCTATTTTCGAGATAGTCATGTAAAGTTGAGGCAATAGATTTTCTAAAAAGCAATATAACTTGGAGATTCCTGAACAGATTTTAAATATATTCAATGTCATACGAGAGGAAATTTTATGGTCTATAAGATTCGTGCATAAAATTTGTAATTAGTCTCATATACATATTTTGTGACAATGATGTTTTTTAAAATTGTTGACCATTTATTTTAAATAACCGTTATTTTCACTAAAAATTGTATAAATAATTTGTAATTTCATTAAGATATTAAGAAACCCCAATTCATTTTCTTTAAATCATTATGTAACTTGTTACCAGTTTTTTCTTTTCTTAGCGTATTATATACAAAAATAATGAGCAAACTAGTGTTATTTTTATAAGCTACATATTTATTTATTTCAATTAACTATTAAATTTTGACTTAAAGAGTTTGAGAACGAACGGCTAATAAGATATTTATTTAATTTAAAATATTTCCATAAATGTTACATACTTTGTTTGCATTCGTAAATACTTTATGATATGCGTCATTAACTAAAAGTGGCGGCTGAGGCTGAATTTCACATTGTTATAGGATCAGAAAGGGTTAAAGATAAAAATTTCAAAAAACTTCTAAAATTTTTTCATCCTATTTCGAACCAATTGAGGGGGCGTTTCAAGAAAAATCAAAATAAGAGCCACCCTAATGTACATACATAAATATTGAAGCATCATGTAAATTTGGGAACATAATTTAGCATTAAAAACTAAATACACTCGAATGGGGTGCATCAGCTGATTTCAATAAATTTATTTATAATAAAAGTTTTATTAAATTCTTCTTTAAGAACAACCCATCTTTTGTAAAGTTTAAACGAAAATCAACAACAACTTCAGAGATAATCAACCTTTCGATTATTATTTTATAAAATGTATCTTGATATTTGTTTCTATTAGAACTTATTATAATAATAAGTATAGAAACATTAAGAAACTTATTTTGTTTTCATAACTTTGTGAAAGACCTTTAAGAGCTACGAACAACGTAATAACCAAGTTCGATTCTTAATATCCGCATTTTTATTTAAATATAAAGTTCAAACTTCTTTTTGTGGGAAAAAAATCAGAAAAGTGTATTGTATTAGCGTTGTGCGCACATAAATAAAATAAAAAACAAAGTTGTAAATTTATGCCAAATTTATTAATCATAAATTTAAGCAGAAACAAAATGGATAGAAAATATAAACACAAATTAAAGGCCTCATCGAGCTACTAAATATGAGACGAACAAAGCTAAAAGTTCAAAAGCTGATGTTATTTTCATCTCAATCAATTGGTAACAAATTGCCATCACTTTGATGCTGCTGATATGTCACCAACACCAAACTCCAAAAATGACTAGAAAAAGACTTGTCAACTTTTCATCAAAAAAAAAAAAAAAAAAAACCGGAGATAAATTAAGTCACCTGCACTAGCGAGCACACCGAATCGAGCGACTAAATATTAAAAGCAAAAATTGAAAAAAAAAACAAATGAACAAAAAATGATCAATTTAATATGACCTCAGCTAAGCCGGAACTAAAGCAATGTAAATAGCTACACTTTAAGAAGAGCCTCGTGGGTGTTGTGATGTCTGTTGCGTAACTAGATACTAAGTGTGGTGATAACGGTGAGAAAAGCTTTCCAAAGTTTTACGAAAATTAAATCAAATAACTTGCGATTTGGCAAAGTTTGCAAATGCCTACATTAATTTTCAGTTTAAGTAAATGCAAACAAAGGCGTCTCGTTAACGGTTCTTGATTACCTAATAAATTGGTCATAAAATTAAAATTTTAATTTTATATCTCTGGTCATATTTAATCAAATAAAAAGCCATTAAAATTTAAACAGCAACAGTAGATATAACGTAACACTTGATAGCATATCATTAAATTGGTAACAACTTAAGTTTAACTTTATCAAGCTGCAAGTGTTGCAAGCTTTTTGGTTTTGGGCATAAAATGACACTCACATTGGGAAATATTTCTATAACTACTTAATTTAATACTAACTCATGCGGCTAGGTACATCCCCGCCAACATTTGGCAGAGTTTTGAATCTTCGAGGCGATGAATTTATCTAGCTTCTAGAAGAGTTAAATTGAAATTTATATATTTATTCGAATACATTACGATTCGATATGAAGTTTTTCTCATTTGTACTACATCAAAAGTTAACATTTTATGTTATGTTTAAGTGCAGTTAAATCAGTAATCACATCCAATTCTAAACTTAAACGTTGCAAAAAAGCACACATATTCACGAAAGTTACTAAAATTAAAACAATAACTAGAATTTCCAAGAGGTTGGAAATATTTTTATTTCGCCTTCAACAACTTGACATCTATCTTCTGCGAATGCCATCGACAGTTTCGCGATTGAAAATGTTTGCTGGGTTGTTAGTAGTATTAAGAAATCATCGTTCGGTGGCTTGAAAGATTAGTTTTTTTAAAAAATGTCAAAAGACTCGAAAAAAAGGTGTCTGACAAATAAATTGACGTATTTCTTTAAGTACAAAAACATAAATTAACTGTTAATTGTTGTTTTTTTTGCACAAAACGGACATTCTTTAATTAATTCAATCATAAAACAACGCCATACCACGTCTGATGTCATATCTTTATACTGAAAGTATATGTATGGTCAAGAAGATAAACACAACAGTTAAAACAAAATTTCAGCATTTCGAACTTTTTGTTGTTGTTGATTTTTGTGTAATCGTATGTATAGTGTGTATTATTTAAATAAAAGTGAAATTAATTCTTACGTCCAAAAGATTGAATTGTGGTGTAACAAATTACATACAGGCAGTATTGGGGCAAAGACAATTTTATAGAATGTGATATAAATTCAAAAATAAAGGGGTGAGAAATTTAGATTCTTCATGAATGCGCTATGGTGGCTAGCTGCGCCCTTCCATATTAGTAGCTACAAACGGAAAATTTAAGCATACGCCAAAAAAGGTTTTTTTTTTAAAAAAAGGCCATTGTGTGTCTCCCCAATTTTGGCTATATGACGCGGAATTAAATATGGACAAGGCTATTTTCTTAAATATTGAGAATTTTCATTCGATTACAATGCTTTCTGTGTAGCAGTTGAAAAAACGAGTCATTTGAATTAACCAAATAAGGAATTCATTGATACAATTAATTAATAAAATATATTGAAAAAAGTTTATTTCGGCTTTTTTTAAAGTGATAAATAGTTCCGAAAACATATTCAAAACTATATCAAGAAAGTAATTTATAAATAGCATATATCATATTTCGATAGGTGCACGTTTGAAGGGAGATTCGTTTTCGCAAACAAATTCGATAGTTTTCTTCATGATTTATTTGACAAAAGAATTTCAGTTCGACTTTGGACTACTTTGGAATAGTATCTAGAGGAAAAGGCATAATAAAATGATGAGTTCTTATGAGTATTGACATAGGAATAGGAAAGGAATATGAAAGGGAGTAGAACTTGAAAAAAAGAAGAAATTAAACAGAAAAATGAATGTAAATTGAAACAATGAGATAGAGTATTTCTAAAGGGATGAACTTAAGATAGGAAATTGAAATCAAGATAGATAAAGGTAAATAAAGAGATAAAACAATAAGGCAAGCTAAATTTATACGAATGGGAATACTATAAGAGATAGATTGAATGGGATCAGGAGTTGTAATACATAAATAGGAGAGTAGGAATACGAAAAATTATAGGAACAGAAATGGTGCAGGATGTGGAATAGGAGTAGGAGTTGCAAAAGTATCCGGATAATATTAAAAAAGAATGTTTATAAGACATGGAATAGGAACAAGGAAAAAGATCAGGAAAATATTGACTAGGAGTGGACTTGGAGTGGACTTTGAAAAAAAGAGAATGTGAAGGAGAGTAGAAATCAGAATATGAATGGGATAAAATTGGGAAAAATGATATAAATTTGGAGGTGAACTTTACTAAAGTGGAGTAGGATGTGGAATAGGAGTAAAAGTATTAAAAGTAACTGGATATGAATAGAAAGAAGAGTATAAAATTAAATATTTATACGACAAAAAATTGGAAAAACGCAAAAAATTTATAAGAGAAAGACTAGACAAAATAGAGAAAATGAACGAGAATAGGAATCAGAATATGAATGGGATAGGATTAAGAAAATAATTGGAATTGAAATTGGGATATAAACATAAGTGGAGTAGGATGTGGAATAGGAGTAGGAGTTGATAGGATAGGGTAGGACAGGAATAGAAATAAGAGTGTAAAAAAGGATCGGGACTAGGAACGAAATTCGATAAAAATGAGAAAATGAAGGAGTGTAGGAGTCAGAATATGAATGCGATAGGATTGGGAAAAATTACAGGAATTGGGATGTGAACAGAAGTGAAGTTGGATGTAGAATTGGAGTAGGAGTTGTAAAAGTAATCGAATAGAAACGAAAATAAGAGCATAAAAAAGAATATTTATAAGACAAGAGATAGGAATAAGGAAGAAAGAGCAGCAAGCAATTAATGCGACATGGAATTTTAATTATGTTTAAGTATTGGTTTGTTACATTGATGAATAAAACTTAAATAAACTAAAAAAAAATTAAACTAGGAGAATGTGACGATTAATTGAAAGTAGAATAGGAAGATAAAGTAACATACAAATTTGCAGAGAGATCGGGAAAAGAATATAAATGGGATAATAGCGGGATAGAAAAATATGAGAAAGATATTTTGAAAGGGAAAATAGACGAGATAGGGATTAAGATAGAAAAGGAATATGAATGAAAATGGTAAAAGAAATGGGATAGATAAGAAGATTAATTTAAATAAATTGAAATAAGAAAGGAAGAGGAATCAGGATAGGAAAATGAATAGGATTAGAGAGAGGTAAAAACATATGATATAAATAGGGGATGTAAAGAGAATACCGATCTAGATTGAAAAGAAAACTGAATAAAAAGAGAGATAGTGAAGGCTATATAAAGGGAAATAAGGATAAGTAGGGTAATTGAAAACGAAATTAAATAAGTAACGGGAGGAAGAAAATATGATATGCATAGATGTATAAATACGGAATGGAAACGGGTTAGAGATCAAGATAGAAATGTAATATAAAAAGAAAAAGGACCATAAAATGGGTAGGAATGGAAAGAAAAATAGAAATAAAGATAAGAGCAAGAAAGAGTATCAAACAAAATATAAAGAAGAATAAGTATAAAATAATGAATGGGAGTATTATTAAGAACATAAAAAAGAGTGAGAATGGAACAATGAATGGGATAAGAGAAGGGAAACTGATGGAAGGAATGGGGAAACAAATTTGAATGGGCTAAGACATATGCATAAATTAAAAGAAATTGTACTGAAAACTAGACTTCGAATGGAATAAGGGATATTTATTGGAAACGATGCAGGAGTAGGAATTGTTTTAGGAATTGGAAAGGAAAAGGAATACAAATTAGAATAGGAATAGAAAAATCAATAATATTAAGAAATGCAATTAATAGAAACAGGAAAAGGAGTTAGGAATAGAAAAAGATCATCAAATGGAATATGAAAAACGGGAAAAAAGTAAAAACAGGACTTTGGAAAATATTGAAAATGGAGTATGGCTTGGATTTGAAAAAGGAATATATGTATAAGGGATTAAGATAAGGACCAGTGAAAGAAATTGGACTTAGAATAGGAACAGTATAAGAATTAGGATAAATGGTAAATACATGAATTGGAATAGGAGTTGAATTAAAATAAGGATGTGTCAAAACATATAAATCAGAAACTTGGAATAAAATTGCGAATAGGAAACAAAATAAGAATATGTTCATATACACATGTAAAGGATAAAAAATAGAATTTTGAACAAAGTTAGAAATGAGATTATAAATGAGTATATGTTATGAGGCGCACGAAGAGAACTGGGATTAGGAATCGGAATATACATATAGCTGGGAATACGAAAATTGTCCTGGAATATGATTGAGAATGAAATTTACTTAAATGAAGAGGAGGCAGATAGGTACAATAATGAATATGGAAAAATAAGCAAGATCACGTAAAAATAGAATAAAACAAAAACCTATATTAAAAACAGACAAAAGGGAGTGATAATTTGAAATATGAATTTAAGTAAGTACGTTGAAATCAGCAGTAAGGGATAAGATACGTTATATACATACATACATATGTAAATATATGAGTGTAAAAGAAAGTAGGAATTAGATTAATATTCATATTAATATTATCAAAATATTAAAAGAATTGTAAAAAAGAAATGGACATGAAATTGGCATAGTAATTGTAATAGAACTATGAATATCAGTCGGAATGAAATACACTGAGAAACTATATCTATATATTAATACGTGAACATCGAAACTTATGGTACTTATATCATTTGAAAGGTACTGTTTCATAGATGTGCACAAAATAAAAGTAATGTGTAATATGTGCCGATAAGGCATGTAAAATAAAGAAATCATACGTGCATGATTCGCCCATACAAAACGTTTAAACCAACGCATTTTGATCGCGTTCATGGCTGCATGAGGTACAGGCAAGATGAGATAAGGTGAGGTAATTAAATAAGATCATGACCCATGGACAAAGACGTTTTGTTCGTCATAGGTCGGCAAAATCCTTCCATAGTTACAACTTGGACGGTACGGTCGAGCTTCGACCACAATACGATACTAGTACATATAAATATGTAGCTAAGTTCGGCATGTGGAGGTAGTAGTTTTAGGATTAGATTGGTGTATATGTGAGTTGGACTAAAAATTCAAATGGTAAGAATACAAAAAGAAATCAGAAAGACAAAGTTTTGTTTTGTTTTAAAAAAAACTAGCTGCAAACAAATCAATACTAAATTTAAATACAAAATTATCTTAACTGCAATCGCAAGCTGACATAAAGAAGCGTAATAACATGCAACAAAATGCGAAGAGCGCATAAATGCGAGAACGTTGACAGCATTTTAAGCGTGCTTCTCATGAGCAATACGAAGCAGCTTAAGATTCTGCAAGCGATGCAGACTACGACAGTAACTGCCTTACCTCAAATTGGACAAATAGACCGACGAAGACACAAGCAACCAGTTGGACATGCCGTCATTTTTACCAATGAACTCAGCGCCAGATTAAAGTGACGCGATAAGACTCAAATAAGCGAACAGCAACGTGCCCCTGAGTAGACAAAAATCAGAAGACGAAGCAGCGAAAACCTGGAGCAGCAGAAGGCAACATCAACTGCGTAGCCAAGAGTAAGCAAAAAAGAAGCCTGAATTCTTGGGTTAAATTTAAGACAAACACAACATGCGAATTTCTAATTAACATGAGTTTGCTGCTGCTGCAGAAGCTCAAATTCCCGACCTGACACTTAAGTGTGACATGCTATGAGTGTGAAATTGACTTAGAACTTAAGCAAATAAAAAGACTTGGAATTTAGAGTCAAAACATAAAATGAAGTTAAAAAAAAGAGGTCAAAAGTCTCAACACCACTGCGTGATTGCATTTTTATGCTGAAGGTTTTTTTTTAAATTTTAACAAATGAAGTGAATACACATTTCCTTTAGTGCTGTGAGACTCCTTTTTATATGTAATATAGCTACCATTTTTTGGCAACTTATTTAAGATAAAATCGAATGCTTTGTAAAAAAATTTAAGTCAATTAAAAGCGCATAAAAGCATCATGGAGTGTTTGGTATGTAGTTTTATAAATATAAGACCAGAAAGGGTATTGAAGTCGTGTGAAAACATATCAAACCAATCATTAAAATTATAAGAATGGTAGAATTGGTAGAATATGAGATATCATTAATTAATTCAATGTTCTTAAGATATAGCAAATGGCAGGATTTACTTTAATGATCTACAAATTTTGAAAGACTAAACATAAATCTTTAATTGAGATCTTCATTCAAGACCATGCTAATTACTTAAAAATTGCTTTTTTAACATATGCTCCGAGCCGCAGCTTAAGAGACGTTCCCAAAAAGCATTCTTTTAAAACCGCCAAGTTTCTGATGCTGCTATCTGTTTTGGAGTGTAACGCATTCTCATTCACAGCGATGCGTCGTAACGATTTGTAATATAACATTATAATGATAATTTATTCTTTGGCCGCACTATTAAGTTTGGGAACTATCTCGCTACAAGTGTTTTCTCCCGAACACTGGTTTAAGCAATATAAACAACTTTTTGCATAAATTCTGAAAAGTCTGAAAAAAATATTTTAAAATTTTCTCAAAATGAGTCCTCGTTGAAGCCTAAAGCTAATTTTTCTAGTGAACTTTCACTAATAGTATATCGTACTCTAAAATCTCGAATCTAGAAAATCTCTTAGATTAGTGGTATGTATTAAACTAAGTATATATTTAGAGCTCGTAGAATAATTCGGAGATGGAGTGTATCGCCTCAGTAACATCCAAAACCGGTATATGAGCTTTTAACTCTAATGAAGTGCGGTGATGTTGATGATTAAGTAAAATTTTTCGTTGAAATAAATTTGCTATTCAAATTATTTGAATTGTTAAACAATGATTCATAAAAATATATTCATAAATTATTCTTGGACCGCGTGCGTTTGGTATTGCATTACGGCGATAATCAGTAGATAGTTTGACAAAAAACACATCAAATAGCAAAAACCAAAATCAGAAGTAACTTTTCAGTAGGTTAAAACAACAACAAGATGTGAGCAAAAGCTGGGAATTACTTCTAAGGTGCTAATTCTTAGTTTAAATATTTGAGCCATCATAAACTTAAAAACTGAACTGACCGATTAAATCGAAAATCACAAAAACAAGTTAAAATTGAGGTAACAAGTGATGTTGCAAAGCGTTTAAGTGACGAGGTCAGAAAATACCATAGAATATATATGTAGCTATAAATCGAATTAAATGATAGAAGTCTTATAAAGGAACCAAACACAACACTTGCAAATTGCATTGGTGCTTCAGTGGCAAATTCTAAAAGTATAACATGCGCTAAGTTGTTTAGCACATTTTTTTGACCTTCACATATTCGATATTTGCAAAAAGAGTTTAACTTCCCTGATCATATTTTTGATTAACACCTTTTTGGAGCGAATAATAATTATAAAAAGAAACAAGAAATAATATTTGTTAGAAAAAATTAGATTAAAAAGAGAAAAAAAAGAAATAACACGCTTAGGGTTATGACTAAGTTTCCAGTATATGACACTTAAGGGCTTTCACGAAAAACTTTGAAAAAAAAACTTTTAAAGTGATTCTCTAACAAGAGCTTTATGCCAATCAGTTAACGGCAAAAAGTCCAAAAAAATTTATTCAAAAGTTATTAATAAGACAAAGACAAAAATTTCAGCGACAGCCAAAGATTTCAGCTGAGAAACGGTGTATTATTAATAACATGTATTTTGAGATATTGCATTTCTTTCCCTTCCCCTTTGACAAACATTTGTATGTGAACATTGGACAGACGCATTTGGATCGAACTCATATGAATTCATCTTTGAGCTTTGCAAGTTTTTTAAAATTTCGTTGTTTTTTAAAGTGTCTAATGCATATTAAATAAACAAAACATCAACCTGGTGGCGTTGGTGAATCCGGTTTATTTCGAAATTTATAAAATTTAGAAAGCTCATTTACTACTCTTCGGTAAATAAGAAAGCTTGTTAAATTTGCTTATTTTAAAAATAAGTTTATTAAGGAGATTTTTTTTGCTTGTTTTACTTTTAAGCTGGAACGAGTATGTACTTGAAAATTAAAACGTACATACATATAAGTGGCTTGGATAAAGATAACGATTGCATTTTATTGCCTTTAATTGGTATGCGATCAGCAACAATTATTAGAATTTTTGTCTTATCTTATTACTTATCCATAAGTGATTTTGTGATGGTGCATGAATTTTAAAATGAGATTAATTAGGTGGTTGTAAGAGCTATTGCTCTAGTTTTTGCGCAAAATGTTTTAGCCATACTTGGAGTATACATTTAAGAAGTCTTAATTTTCGATTTCTTTCCAAGTTTATTCATTTCCCAACTTTACGTTGAGGTTCAATTGAGGAGACGACAACCGCATCTCTTCTTAATTTCATCCTACGTAGTTGAACTTAAACTATCAACCCTTAAATAGTTTTTAGAGCTGTAATATAGGTGGCATAGACAGTTCTAAGTGGAACATGGGTGAATTATTTCTTACACCAAGCCACTTGGCCGGTCCTTTCAATACAGCGAAACCATGATCTGTCCAAGTCAGTTCAAGAGTTGTTGATCTCGGAATGTCTCCGTCGGTCATATTGAAATGAACAGAGGGCTAATAATACGTTCGACAGTGAGAGAGCAGCCTTGCTAGTTTTAAAATCGACCAACTTAATGAGAAAGATATTCCTAGCGTCAATTCCGAAACGCTTCCTCTTTGAACTTGACGTCAGTAAAAAACCAATGAGACTATAAAGTAAAATGTTTCGTTTCTATAGCTTACACATCACTTACATATATTGCGAAATGGTACATAGTTATGAACTTATGGAAATTTGACAAATGGGTATGAATCTGTCACAGCAATATATAATAATACATAATTTTTAAGTATCGGCTTTATAAATCGGAAGATATAAATAAAGAGAAGCACTGATCTGGAAAAACTTATGCATTAATATCTACATTCATAAACTTTTATCAATTTTGTGACACCTAGCCTTTTTGGGAATTAGCTGAGCATTACAATCTTTCTAACATGATAAAAATCCTGATTCCCAACACATGGGCAATCAAGTCCTGCGGCCTGGTCTATTTTGAGGTTTGTAAGGGCTGCGGTAATCGGTAACGACCGATTGCTTTATGACAGACGAAATAGAAAATGGTATTTTCAATTGGTATACTATTTGATAGAATAATTTCAGACTTTCGGAAACTTGAAGCTCATTATAGAATGTGATAAAACAGTTGCATTAATAAAATTTGTAAAAATATCAAAAAGAAAAATATCATAATTTGACTGAGTTACTATTATTTAGCGGATTGGGTGACAACTAAATTTATGAGTACAAAATTATGGTTGAAGATAATATTTTAATGTACTTTTTTTGTATTTTGTTTTGTACGTCAGTCAATTTTTACGATGAAGTTCGAATATTACAAGCAGCGAATGTCATAATCGTTTTTTTACTTAATAGATCTGTTCATGCTGGGTGCAAAATTAAACAATTTACAAACTGGTAGTTAAAAGACAATAAACAAAATATTGCAGCAACAAGGCAACTTCAAATGCTTTAAGCTCTTAATAAGAAAACATACGTATGTACATACTAAATACTCGCAGCAAATATTTTGAACAAACTTCTTTGCTCTTTAGTACAAGTATGCAAAGTAAGCAAAAACAAAATATTTAAAAACAAATTAAATAAAATAAGACAATTAAAACAAATTATATGCAGTAACATATTTGCCTTGTTAATTATTTTGGCTTTTGTAAAAAGTTGTTTGGATAAAATTCAATAATATAAGTTTTTGCATTTTGCAGAAGATTATTTTGCGAAACTTAATTTAAAAAAAATTAAATAAATATTCAATATTATTTGCCAAACTTAGTGTTTAAACTTTAATTCATTTTAATAATCTTTCATTTTAAGGCTTAAGGACGTTCCACAAAAGTTTGAAAAGTACTGGAGCACAATATGTCACTTATTTGTCACTTGTTTGCCACTTAGTGCACGATTTGTAGCAGTAAATTTATTTCATTTTGAATAATCCAAATATTAGAAAACTAGTGTAATTTGTAATCAAGTTATTGTGTTTTATCGCCAGGACCTTAATGCATTTTTTTTTTTATATATAAGGAACATTTTTAGTTTTTTAAACACTCACCATGCAAAATGCTGCACGCGCCATAATTGCAACAACAAATCAAATTGACTATAACACAAGAAATCACAGGAGTTATATTTTAGCTTATTTAACTAAAAGCTCTGTACGATCTTTAATAATAATCTTGAAATAAAAAGAAAATAAAATATTAGCAAAAGGCAAATGAATCAATAAAAATATTAGGCACTTTAAACACTTTTGTTCATTAATGTTGTATTTTGTTTCTTTGATTTTTTTTTCAGTGTAATCCAGTATTTTTGCTCTGTATGTCGTTGAAAAGTTTCTTTAATTGTTTGTTCTAATATTAAGATTTTTTTGGATGTTTTTTTGCATCGCTCTAAATTTTTTCATTGAATTTCAAACAAAAATTAATAAAATAAAATAATATTAAGTTAACTAAAAATATTACAATGTATTTTTCTTGAGACCGTACCGTTTGGACCGATCTGTGAGAACTGAAGATGAGCTGCTTAAAACTTTGCAATATAAACAACGGCTGCAAAAAAGTTAAACCAAAAATAAGAAAAAAAAAACTGCGTCCGGTAAACTAAAATTGAAAAAAAACAACATAAATTTGATCACAAATAAAAAAAGTTTCAGTAGTTCAAAAGAGCGAAAAAGAGCGTGAGAAAAAATCTAAAACCTAAAAAGAGAGCGCGAGCATCTTCGGTCTAAGCCAGATTTGTTAACAACAACAGCAGACCACGCGACACGTACGTTTATTGCAGCCAACTCACGATCTTCAATATGTGAAGATTGGGGCACGCAAAAATAAACCGGTGATAAGCCAGACTTTTGATTTGTTCATCTTGGGGAAGCTTTGAATTAAAAGCTTAACACATAAAATTTGAGTAAGGTAACGCATGACATATGACAGCGTAGCTCGCTCATTCCAAATTCCCTCTTTGTACGCAGTTTTCTTCAAAAACATGTGCGCTCACTCTCACAAGTCTGCTGCTCTTTTATTTTCATTTTTTGTGTCCTTCGTGATGTATAGTAATGGACTTACTCCTGTTAAGTTATTTAAATTAAACTACTGCTCTGTTGATAAGATTTATGCGAAAATTTGAAATTGCTTCGTTACTTAAAAATTCTAGTTTTTCCTGTTACTGGATTTTAAAACGAATTTTAGCATTTGATCTATTAGAAATTTGCTCAATTCAATCAAGTTGTTGTTTTTTAAATCTTTTGCTTATCCATTAGGTTGTTTTTCTCAGTTTTGTTTTTCTTCTTATTTTTAAAATTTAGCAAATGTTTCCGTGAGTATTTGCCAGGTTAATTAAGATAAACTACTTGATTTTATTATATCCATCATACCTGAATAGAAGGTTTATAATTGATTCAAATTAAATAAATCTTTGTTTTTAAAAATTATTTTCCTTGTTTTTTGATTATTTCGTGAATTTGAATTGTCTACTTAGTTGACTGCACAGTCCGACAAAATCGACTTTTGTCTGTAGTTCAAGAAAAACATTTCAAGTTTTGCATTACTTTAAGAAAGTGATCAGAACTCTATCATAAATTTTCCCCATCAGGTAATGTTCTAAAAAAAACGAACTTTATTGCTTTTTTCATTCACTTTTTCCTTGGATTTAATTTATGTATATTTGAGAATACGAAATTGTATCTAAAACTTGGATAAATATCTTCTAATTACGCTGTTATTCGGGGTCAAAACTCGAAAATAAAAATTGTTAGAACCATTTTAAAAAGAGATACTTCAAAATAATACGTTTCATTCTGACAAAATAGAAATTCGGATTTGAAAACAAAAAACTATAAATTCTCCAAATATGTTAGGTTGTTGGCACCAGGACCATGTACATTCAAAATTATTGTTAGATATTGTTAGGTAACTTTTTTATGTATTTCTTTTTTAAACTTTGACGGTAACGTTTTTTTCTTATGCGAATTAAAATTTACGTAAATTAGGTGTTACATTTAAAGTTTACGAAGTGCTGTTTTAACTAAAATATGATTTTTAACTTCAAACTATGTTCCAACAATCAAATAAAATTGGAGTTAAACTCAAATTTTCTGTGAAAAAATTCGCAAAGTATAGACAACTTTACAGATTGAAAGAACTTATAATTTTGGTTTTTCCAAACGTGGAACTATTTTTAAATCATATATTAACTTATTTTTCAAGTTTTTATTGAAAACTTTTCGTAATCGATGACCGACTGTCAGTAGAAAAAATATCACAACATTTTGGCAACTAGTTTTGTAACTCATGTTGTTCACGAGGTATCTTCAAAATTGCAGTTACGCTAGTTGGTGCTATAAATTTAAATAAATTTTTAAGTATTGTAAAAAAAGTGCATAGAACTAAAATTTTCAAATAAAATGTATTTCTATCAAAAAAATCTGAAGACCGACTTTGAATTATGCAAATCTGATAGAAATCATTGTCGGACAGTGTTCTTACTGCATTCTTAAATAAATAAATTGAAATTTTAATTTATTTATTTTTGACTTAAGTTGATGTTAATTGTTGCAAAACTTAATTTATTTCAAATAAAAAACAATGATATAATTTCCAGGCGCAAATTCACATATTCATTTTAATATGACAGTTAGTTAGAGGAAGCTCTTTTGAAAAGTTCTATTTTCATTTCGCAACCTTGATTTGATTTAAGACTTAGATCATTTTCTTATAAGCTTAGTTTCATCGCTATTATGTTTATAACAAAAAAACTTACTGAAGAGCTTAGGAGTCGGTCATATGTACATACATATCTGTGGCAAATTGCAATAACCAGTTAACTGACACGAACATGATTTCGAGATATTCAAGTTTAAAGTTTCGAAAGAAAAAATTCTGTATTGATAAAGTAACAGATAAAGTAATTTTATTGACAAAGTCGTAATCGGGTTGACTAGTAGACTCCAAAAAATATGAAAAAAAAATTTCGTATATGACTTCAAGAAGTTACACTTAACTGATTATTGCAAAATTACCCTCAGTTAACTCGTTTTAGCACATTTCTATCTATTTTTTGGTTTCTACCCTCCAGAATTGAATGCATTTGTTTCGTCTAAATTGCATTACCTTGCATAAAAAAAACTTTATTGCATCATAATTTTATTGATTTCATAGAATTTTTAACTCTAAATACTTTTAGTAACAAATTAATCAATTGCAAAAGCAGTTAACTGGTTATAACTCAATTACATATATGACACTTAACTGGTTTTTACAAAATATTTTCAGTTAACTGATTCGGTTTTTTTGAGATTGCAGTCATAAATATCAGTTTAAACTCATGTAGCAAATGAGAATTTAGATTAAAATACACATTTTCCTCAGAAAATTTAATTTTTTTTAAAAATTTCACTTAACTGGTTATTGCAATTTGCCACAGTTATAAGTATTTTGTAACGCAAAATGTGGTGAGAGAGACATGGGGGTCAACATTGACATACAATTAAATTGAATACTGTTTTTATTACTGCGAAGGTGCGGAACCCCCAGAAAGCAACTGCACTTGTTCCGTAACAGATTTTTGACTGACAGAACAAAAATCGTCACCTAAAAATAAGAAACTTAAGCTCTAAAAACATAAGTGCTTCCGTAGAAGCATAACATAAAATTATCATTTCTAGACAGTTTCAAATTTTTGTATGTCACTAAAATTTTCCAAGAAAGATCATTGCATATTACTCGAAGGCACAGTCTAACCTATTCTACCTTCTTTGCTGCGTCATTCTAACGTGTTGTTTGTTCAATATGTTATAAGCTTTATTTTTCTAGTTAATAAAAAATAGTTACACTTATAAGAAATCCCAGGTAAAAATTAAACTTATAACTAGTTACACCGAGTCAAACAGAGACAGAAGTATTCAGAACGAATTCTATGACTTCGTATCATTTTCCAGGTTGTGATGGGGTAGAATTCGATCAGATCATGTTAAACAGCTTAAATTTTAATTATTTATTATTGGTTTTACTATGGAATATTATAATTATAAATATAGTAACATAAATTTTTTTAAAAATATCTAATGTAAATATAATAATGTTTCATAAGCCCACACTCTATAGCTCAAAGAACTAGTGGCAAATGTGGGGTACATTACCACATAAAATTTATCAGTTACACACGATCGTTCATGGGGTCTTTTTAAAGTATCATTGCACTCTGTTCGTTTTTTAATAAGTAAGTAAAATTATACAAAAAATATTAATTAAATTGAATAAACGTGAATAAATACGATAATAGAAATAATATCATGAATGGAATTTTTTTGTTTTTTTCTTGCCAACAGGGAAATCGGATAAAATTTATTGACTAAAATTACGTCTTCACTAAAGTTAACATAAATTAATAAAAAATCGGCTGAAGGTCGTCGTAAACTGTGCTGCTGTTAGGGTCAACGACAGTCAAACACGTATGAACGGTTCTGTGTTGCTTGGAAGGTAGGTTGATTTGTTGTTGTATCAATCAGTGATGCGGAATCAAAGGAAAGATGTAAGTTGAACTCACTGCCTGTAAAGGAAGTGCTATTTAAATAAATTTACTGTGAGAAAAACTATCATAGCGATAAGAATAATTTACTTTTATCTGCATATAAAAACAATTGTATTATGCTACATTTTTAATAAGCCAAAGAATGCCTGAAAATATTTTGATATATTCGCACTTCCGTTTAAAGTTAAAATTTGTCAAAACAGAAGAAGGGAGCATTAATATAAAATGACTTGTTGTTATAGCCAAATAACATCTCTAATTTTAAATGATTTTTAAATAATTTTTTGATGTTCTTAAATAAAAAAAATAGTAAATCTTCCATATATGGAGTATTTAAATTTTTTAAATGTGTCGACGACGGACGATGTGGATGAAACAATGATTATTTTCACAAAATATTTGGATATAAAAATTAAATTTTGATGAATTTTTATTTAGGCTAATACTCATTTCGTAAAGATTTGATCGGAAAAATTTTAAGTTTTTAGCTACATACGTAGCTTTGCTTTATTTACATAAATAATTTGCTACATCTTGGTAACGTTAAGTCCGATTTTGAAGATTTTTATTTTACTGAGTATGATGAAAACGAAAAATTTTCCTTTGGAATACGATAAAATTTAATTTTTGTGTAGAATATACAATATAGTTTTCATGTGGAGAATTGATAAAGAAGTTACCAAACATACAAAATTCAATTATTAATTCGAAATACATATTCCTATACTAAAATTTAGCTAAAAAATGAACCAATGCGGTTTGCATAAAATATTTTTTGTAGAAAATAAACTCTATAGCTCTACTGAGCTGCAGAGCAAATATAAGAAAGATCTTAGACAAATTTGCAGTAATGCTGGTTTTTTCATCTTCTCTGGTAACTTAAAATAAATATAAGCATTGCGAAACCTGAAGCTCTTAATGAATTACCTGAGATCGTCTACCGATCAGGTTTTCGATTTACTTAAATTATAGAATTCATATAATCAAAAGAAATTTCTAATAATCTAGGTAATTTTTATTAAAAAAAAAAGTTTTAAATATCTGTCCGGAGTTCTATTTTACACAAATCTTTATTTAACTTCTTTTTATATATCAAATATGATAATAACAAGAAAATACCTTCGTGAGCGATTCGACCGCTATGAACAAAAACTACCATAATCAGACGGAAGATTTTTCAGAACAGAAATGTATTTTGCAATAAAAAATTAGTAAAATCCAAAAGAGATGTACACAGTTTTGGAACATCGGTAAACTTTTAGGAAGAAAATAAATTTCAATCACTCCAATACGCAAGCAAAACAAAACTATTGATCTAAGTCTGGACAAACCTAACGTTTTTCCTTATTACTTTCTTGAAAGTCAAAGAGTATCTAAGCATTTAGGATCGCCATTCCAGAAAAGATAGTAGGTTTAGTTTGGACTGATGTGACTATACCAGATTTTTTCCTAGATCAAAGATACATTTCATACTCTTATAATTTGTATCGATTCAACTACGTGATATATGCCAACAATGTTGGTATATTCTGTTCGCACAAGTTTGTTCATAACGTGTTGACTAACTGAAAACATGGGTTGTATAACGTTGCTGAAAACTTAAAGAAATCAAAAATAAAATTGAAAACTGGCAAAAGAAGTCATATGTTTAGCTAGAAGATGAAACCATTCCGATTGCCTAGTACTAACTGAAAATTGTTGAATCACAGTATACCTTGAAAAAATAATCTGGGTGTTGTTTTTGGATGAGAAAATACGCTACCGCTATTATAATGTTGTATCCCCTGATAAACTGAAAGTCCGTCTAACTGTTGCAGAAAAAATAAGTTAATATTCTGCAAAACCATTTCCATAGCAATTATTTTGCTTGCTTGTCCTACCGGAGTATTTTTACTCAAAACAAGCTGCCTAAAATGATGCTTGAATTTCTATAGTCAAATTAACATCAATTTGTTTTAAAAACTAGCTGAAAAATTCTCTGTAGTATATCCGATAATTGTCTTATTTCAGCAATAATTGCCTAATTCTCAAAAACTCAAAATCAAATTTGAATAATGTTTTAGAATTAAGGTAAATGAACCCGTTAATTGTGCATTTTAAAATATTGAATGTTAAATTTGCACATTATAAAAACTTGAACTTTAACCTCCTTGACGTCAATTTTATTAAAATAACTCTTATGTCATTTGGATTTGCATTCTTCTACTAAATTAGGAAGTGCGAATATTTAAATGAGTATTATTTAATTTTAATTAACTGCGATACATCATCGGATCAAGTGTTTGTGCTTTGTTCTATTGATGTTTTTGTCACATGTCACATATTAAACGTTCGATCAATTTAAATATTAAAGAAATAATGAGTAACTCAAACAATACGGCGCCGATGACTTTAAATGAAAATTTGGTTAGCCGTTCAAAAACGTCTAACTTCAGCATTAATCAAAATATAAATTTTCGATATTAAAATACAAAAACAAAAATATATGTTAAACAGTATCAATGGCAAAATTTGTTTATCGATGCAGGAAATCGATGGCCGCAACAACCAAAATCAAAGTAACTCAACAGGTTGGCATTGATGGCAGACTAGCAGAACAAGAAGTAATGCCTAGTGTGTAGACGCAGTAGAAGTCTTTCAATCTAAAATTGGCACCGCGTTAACGGTTTTTTTGTAATTAAATTTTTGTGGAATGTCACATGAAATATTTTTGATTTGGATGTTTCAGCTTAAGATCTTAAGATAAATACAATTCGATGATTAATCGCAATGTTTAATTAACGCAAAGTGAAGGGTTTTCAACGGTTTTAACAAGTTGCCAAATTTTAGTTTTCAAATATATTTAGATACGCTCATTGCAAATACTGTCAACTATGCGGTTATGTAAAAAAAGTTGCACAAGACTCCTAAAATTAACTGGCCGTACCACGCATGTAGTTTGACATAATCCGTACAACTCTGAAGCATTAACGGTTTCGGCGCGCTTTAAGTTGCCTAATGCAAATGGTTTTGATATTTAAACTTTGTATTTAAACTTAAACTTGCGAGTATTCTGTGTGAATTCCGAAAATACTTAAGTGCATTGAAGTGCATTTTTAAAAGCTTTATGACGCACTTTTACCATTTTTTTTGTCAATGTGTCATGATAAAATATTTTTACTATCAGTTTGCTAAGAAGTTTTTCGAATAGTAACATATATGTAAGTGCATTTTCTGTGCAAAATTACAAGTAACAATCGGCATTTGCATACATGTAGCTACTTCAATGCAGATTTTATGAAAGCCAAAAGTAATTAGGTAAGAAAATGTATTAAATATGAAGCTAATGACATTACAACACTTTCCCACTAGACCATAAAATTGATAATAAATTTTGTGTTTGCATGTGGAGTTTATCATAATTTGAAGATACTTGGCAAAAGTTAAGTTGTCACTTATATTTGGGCATTAGCAATATCTATTAGCTTTTTACATTTGATGAAGTGTTGATAGTTTTTTTTCGAATTTAATCTCATTGTGTTTTACCATGAACGGGCATTATAGAACGGGAGGTAACGTTGCATTTTTGAAGGCATTTTCCTCCCACATCATTTTTTTTTGCAAATGATAGTTTAAGTATATATCGAAATAAGCGTCAGCAGCCAGAATAGTGGTGGGCCTGGTTGTGAGAAGCAGACAAAAAAAAATGTGCGCAATAACTCGAAAAGTAAGCCACAAGTAGAAAAATATATTTTGACCAATGTTGTAGAGGAGATAAAAACACATCGATTTGATGCCTGAAAAATTTCCGTAAGACAAGATTTGACCCAGTTTTCATAGTTTTAAAATTATTAATCACCATCTCCATTTTTTATAAAATACGGTTTTTATTGAAAGTCTTAAATTAACATTACTTGTTTGAATCTGAAAACCGCATTTTCTCCCAAAATAACAATTTTTACTCAAAATTACAGAATTTACCCGAAACTTTAAAACAGTGAAAAGTGGGCCAAATATTGTCATTTGGGAACTTTTCTAGCATGAAGTCGATGTGCTTTTTTCTCCTCTACAACATTGATCCTAATATATTTTTCTACTTTTGGCTTCCTTTCCGAGTTATTGCTCTACAAACTTTTTTTGTCGGCCACTATTCTGGCGGCTGAAGCTTATTTCGATTATCAGCTATACTTAAACTATCATTTGAAAAGAAAATTAAGTGGGAGGAAATTGCTTCGAAAAATGCAACGCTGCCTCCCGTACTATTATTTTTATGTCGTTATGTGACATTTGCAATAAATAAACTTCAATATTGATTATTAGCATTTTGATCTGAATCATCTCCGAAATTAATTAAGTTTTTAAGACACATTTATTTGCTACTTTTCAGATACACCAAAGTGTCACAACTCAGACAATTGAATTTAAATTTTTAGAACAATTTTACTTTAGGGGCGATGCTCCAAAATATTTTTTTGTTAGAAACATGGAGTTTTACCCCCTAAAACCGAATCTGAAAATAAAAAAAGTTGGCCTCTTATGGCTTCCAAGATAAAATTGGTCAAAGTTGAAAATATGATGTACCCCCCCCACCTCTTGCTTAAATATATTGTGCAAAAATTTTTTTAATTAGTAATTTGTTCATATTTGAATATATTCTCATTAAAGAAAACAAAAAAAATTAACCTAGGGTTGCAAATTTTTATTTTTTGAAATTTGAGTAAAAATTAAGAAATTAGACTTTTTTCTTATTTAAAATTTTGTTTTTTTAATTTTTTTTCGATTTTCCGTATGTACACATCAGGAAGTATAGAAAAAAAGTCTATATATAAGGAAAAAATGTATGGGACAAAAAAAAAGGTTTTGTGCGGCCGATATTTTTCGAAAAAGTTACTGGAAACTTTTTTACCTAACTTTTCTCAAACGCCGTTCGATACGTTTCAAGCCTTATCGGTTTTTCGATATCAATCGACTTTTCGGTTTTTCTATTGCTTTTGACATAATTTTTAGATTAATCTTTTGATATACATTATTGGTAAAATTTAAAGAACTTGACCGGAAATATGTATCAGTACCACTTCACTTTGAAAACAAGGATCAAAATAATATAACATGGAGTTTAAACGGGATAGGTTCAACTTTGTTCTATCTTGCATTTGAGATAATAAATCGAAAGACACCATGAAAAGATGTTTTTTTTTTGTGTCAAATAATTCTCATTTATCTCTCACAATCCATTTCAATCATCTGTCTACATACATTCCTACATACCTCCAATAAACTGAGCTCCTAGAATGTTTCAAACCAAAAAAAAAAATAGAAGAGATAGACACATCATCATAATATTTCAAAAAATGTTCACACCTGAACCATAAAAATGTGGCGCTATTTTTTTTATCAAATAAATTTAAATAAAGTTTTTTTATTTCTTTTTCGGTTGACTTCTTGATATTTTGATGACTTACTAATTTTTAAGCAAAAGAAAATTTAATTATATAACTCAGGCGGTACAAGTTAATTTTTCACATAAGACGCTTTATCTTTATGCTAGAAACCTTACGTTAATTATAAATAACAATTGGTCAATTTCGATTGATACAAATTTACAACAAAAAGCTATATTTATCATTAGTTTTTAAAGTTTATTCCCTGCGGACATAAATTGCTCAAAGATTTTTCTGTAACACCATGTAAAATTAAAAATTTGCGAACAAAAATAATGCGATTATTTTTGTTTTTTTTTTTTCTAAATTTGTAGTGAAAATTATTAATGTTCAAATATTAATAATTACTACTTTGATTTATTTTAATTAGGTGTTGCAGTTTTGGCATTAATATTGTTTTTGTTTGAGTTTGACGACATCATCTAAAACTTTTTCAGAAAGACATCAGTTTGAGCTAAAAAAATCATAGCATTAAGTCTCGCATGTTACACAAAAACCATTATTATAATTTATTAATACGTATCGAATTAATAATTTCATATTTTAATATAGCTTCCGAGATCATTCAACTCACAGCCTTTTAATGACCTTGTTACAGAAAATACTCTTTGATTAAATTTATTAAGCTTGATGAATTTGCTATACACTTTTGAATAAACAATTTATTAAATTTTATAAAATTCGTAAATGTATTAACAAAATTAAGTTTTGACGAAACATCTGTCTACTATTAAGAAAATAGTTTCTTCAAATCCATAGAGAAGGTGTGGCTCCAATAGACTTAAAGCTCATTTTCAACTAAAAACTCCTCCAAGACCTTCATGGAAAAGACATGACAAATTCTTAATATTAATATTCATATTCTAAGTATGCATATTAGGGTGTTTTTTTTTTTACATAATTATTATGTTTTTTATTAATTTGAGTATATGCATATACCCAGCAGGCAATTGAGCAAGGCCTTCCTCGGAGAAGGCCTGCTAGCACTGCTGCGATGGAAAGAGGCCTTCTTAATACAAATTTTCATGCAAATAAAAATATTTATACTAATTTTTTTTTTATTATGATTTTATTTTGTTTACATTCTGTTAATATCAGCAATAAGTAAATTTTATAAGTAGTGAAATTTTAATTAGCAGAATAGTGACACTCCATTGAGTGTACACTCATGAAACTCTTTCAAAGCCATTTTATTGTTATTTATTAAATATCATTACAGATTGAATTAAATAAAAAATAAACTCGAATCATGAAACATTGCAACATATGAAATGAAAAAAAAATACAATGTTCTAATATTCCAATATCAGGCCTAATAGCATGCCTTCCCACAGCAGGCATGCTATTAGGCCTGATATCGGAAGGACTCCATGTATTTTTTTCATTTCATATGTTGCAATGTTTTATGATTCGAGTTTATTTTTTATTTAATTCAATCTGTAATGATATTTAATAAATAACAATAAAATTGCTTTGAAAGAGTTTCATGAGTGTACACTCAATGGAGTGTCACTATTCTGCTAATTAAAATTTCACTACTTATAAAATTTACTTATTGCTGATATTAACAGAATGTAAACAAAATAAAATCATAATAAAAAAAAATGACTATAAATATTTTTATTTGCATGCAGCAGCAGTGCTAGCAGGCCTTCTCCGAGGAAGGCCTTGCTCAATTGCCTGCTGGGCAGTTTTGCTTAAAATGAGTAAAACAGAGCCGAACTTTCAAGTGTAAACAATTAGTTTAATAAAACACTCACAGAACCATAAATTATCTAAAAAATGACACCAACCGTATTCATCTGAAAGTTGGGCTTTGTCTAAATAATCAGTTTTTGAAATTTCTTTTCGGATGTACTTGTTGCATTCCATATACTAAAGTCTCGTTACACGCAGTACAAATTCCGGCAAAGTCTATTCGGATTAATTTTTACTACATTCACGTAGTACACTTAAAAGCCCAAAGGTTTTCTGAACTTTTTGCTCAGCTTGTATCTAAAATAAATAGAATAAATAATGTTATTGTAAAGAGCTTTATTTGATTTTTTCTCTTGAACTGAAAGTCATTTTAAACATCGTTTATCTAATGACGTTAGTGTTGCAGTTTAGAGAGCTCGCTCAAAAAGCCATTTCATTATCATTTTAATCGGAAGGATGTATCCTAGTGAAAGGCCACATTACAAAAGCCGCGTAAGGGAAATTTCTATTACGAAAATTCTTTCGAATATGAAGAAATATTTATAAAATGATAAAATATTTAAATTTTTTTCAATTGAAGGCTTTTTTTACTTGCTTAAACAAAAATTTTAAGTTCTTGTCACAAAAATCGTCCTATTTCCGGGTATTACAAACATTTTTGGTATCCTTATTTGTGTAAAAAATTTGAACGCTCTATGAACATATTTACTTATCCATACCAAAATGTTTTTTGTTAAATTTGCAATACATAATTTGTATGACTTCAACGAAAAAATTTTTAAAAATTATAAAATGAAATGAATGTGAAATATTTTCTTACCAAGCTAAATAAAATCGAAGCAAGAAAATCCATATCTTTTATAGCAACTTTTTTAATAAGCGGAGCAATTCTTAAATCTAAGCATTGTAATAACAGCAAAGTGTTAAGTTTAGAATTATGGTTGCAATAATCACCAAATCGAAAGTATAAATTGCAGCAAATGGCATATTTTCCTTAGAACTTTGAGCTACTCGTATTGAAACTATTAGTGATTTTTCAATTGTTCTCAGTACATACTAAGCTAATGCTTAGTTCTTAAGTTTTTCTTGGATGTATTTTTACTTTTAAGAAATATCAGTAAAAAAAAAACAAAAGTTCCTTCAAAATAATAGACACCCTAATGTATATGTATCTATGTATGTAGACATAAGCATTTAGCAAGTTTATCAAGCACACGTTAAACTTCGTGAAGTGACTTTACGACTAAGTTTTAAAACCAGTTCATTTGTAAAAAAAACTAGAACATTCAGATTTAGATATATGTTACTGACTCAAAAATGAAAACCGGAACAAAATGCGACAAAATCGCATTAAAAATCTTATAATCCTGATTTCCGAGTTTAAACTTCCGACTGCTGTTAGAACTCACTTAAATTGGCAGCTTAAGGAATCGAAAAGAAAATTACTGCAAGTTAAGAGGATTTACATATTTTCTCATTGAAGTAAACAGGTATTTTACAAAAGCAAATAAACTTTCTGATTTGTTTTTTGTAAAAAATTAATGAATTAAATTCTTTTTTGCTTCTGCGAAATCATGAAAATGTCAATGATTTGTTTGAGAATTCAAAGCGGAAGCTTTTGCCGCATACCAAAGGAAACACGAAAAACTTTATTTTTGGTATGGGCATGGGGTAAAGAAACCATAATCGAGAATCGTTTTGATTTGACCTCTAGCATCAAATTCATAATAACGTTTGAATATTTTAATTCGCACATTTATCTACGCAAATTGATATATGGAAGCAATTTCGGAAACATGAAAATTGCCAAAAGTAAGTAATTGGTCATCGTGCGGAAGTGTTGTAATAAGCCTTAAAGCAACGATTCATAAATTGGAACATAGTCACTCGCCAATAGCTGTCACCTTATTAATCCGGTGCTAAAGCAACAAACATCTGGCCAATCAAGAATAATCAAATTTCATGTTTTAATTTTGCATTTCAGATAAAAGATAAGTGTAGTAAAAGTAGAAGATATAAAAAACAAAATATACAGTTAGTGCAGCAATAGTGACAAGTTTCTTAAAAATTTATTACCTGGATTCAGAGTTGCCAAGTGGCCGTTTTTACCACTTGAGGCAAAAAATATATTTTATTTAAAAAGTCGCATAGCTTTTTTATCAGCTTTTTTATCAACTTGGCAACCCAGTCTGTATTTAATTACCGTTTTAGAAGTTTTTTTTTACGAAGCTATCAATTAGGCGCTCATTTTTGATTTGGACTCGAAATATTTTATTAATTTGAATTGCTAATAACTGTATATGGCAATAAAACCTATTAGTCAGTACTATTGGTAATGAGTTGGATTTTTGCATAAAAAAATTATTTGATTGTTTCTTATTTTAAAGGTCACTGTAATTAAAAATGCAATGTTCGTCATGAAGTCTTATCCCATATTCCAGTCTAGCTGCTGAACAATTTTCATTTGGTACATAAAACATTGCACAAAAATAGCATAAATTTAAAATATATATACATATATATATTATTATATATATATACGAGGCCAATATCTCGAAAACTTAGTAAGATAGTGATAAATGGCTTAGCCCAAAAGCAACACGGTTTCTGAGAGGTCCAATAACATTCACTTTGCCGGCTGAATTTAAAACCATTCTTCCGAAAAACCACCATAGTGGTAAAATACATAAAATGTAGGATCGTTGAAATAAGTGTATTGAAGTTTAGTGAAATTATACTGAAAAATAAAGTAATTTTTATAACAAAAAATTAATTTTTTCATTTCCGTTTCGCAAAATTTTTCAGCAACCCGGTATAAATTTGACATGATGCCAAACAGTAATATTTCAGAAACTCCAAAATAAAGAGAAAACATTTAAGGCAAAAATAATAGCCTTGTTGCTCGTTTATTTTTCCTGGACGAAACACGTGTTTTGAAAAAACAAAACGAAAATATAAATTAATCAAACTATGAGTTATAGGCAGGACGGTCAAAACCATCTCTTTATGTTGACTTAAGAAATATATCTAAATTATTCAAACTACTTAGTATGCACAATGCTCACTTAAAAAGATTTCATTTTAACATAATATCATAAAATATCTATAGCAAAGACTACTTATAATGTCATTAATTGTTTCGAATCAATAGAATCAAATGAAATTCAAAATGTTTCATTATCACTCAAGTACAAAGTGTGTGTGACATTAAAATTTTTCTTCAAATTTAAATTGGGTTTGTGAAATAAAATGAGCTTGAAAATAACTTGTTAATATTTTAGAAAAATTTATGAAATATTCAAGTTTTCTAGGCAGTGCCAGATTTGATGAGTAGCTTTTATTTAAATTTCAACACTTCGATAGCTACTTAGCTAATAGTTGACATAATGAACTTCAGTTTGACATGATGGACTGTATAAATTAAAAACTTTTCTACTCTCAAATATACACAATGCGAGTATATTGGAATATCGCATGATTAGCCACTGCCTACTACGGGTGACTACTAAATATTGGCTCGAGTTTCGCATGCTAGTGGTGTGTTGTGCACATTGTAGATAAAAACAGCAAACCCATGACAGTGACTGTCAAAATGGCAAACAAGAGCAAACGAATCTAAGGCCTACCACGTCGTCCTAATCCAGAATATAACTGAAGATTGAACTGAATGACATTCAAATCATGATGTGGCGAGCAAAAACTCCAAACTGGTGATTTTTAAATCAATTCTTTGCAAGTATTTCAAACATTTAATTAATACAGCGAACGCAGTCCAAAATGTTTTGACAGATTACTGCTGCAACCTGGCACATTGAAATTTCGAGAATCCATAATAACTTTGCGATCCTGACTGTGCACTCATAGCCAAAACTTGCACTACAAGTCTGAAGGAGCTCATAGCCGGGAACTAGGTCGCTTCGGTTATGTTCTTCAAATAGATTCAAGTCCCAACAAACATCATCCTCTAATAGTTGACATATGGAGACGCCGCAGATAAGAGCAGCTACGTTTGCGGATACAAAGCTACGAACTTGCTGCTTCAAAGGAACATAATTGAAACACAAGTGAATTATTCCTGGGACCACCAAACAATTGCGTCCACCTCAACATATTACACAACGCAACACGAATTGTGTGTCTGGGTTCTAGATGTCAAATTTGACTTTCTTCATATAACCAATAAAAGTAAAAATACATGTAGTTTTATTAAATAAAAATCACGGTCTTTCGAGATATTTGAGGCAAAGTTAAATCAAAATGTAATTTTTTATTACAGAGTCATTATGCGGTCCAAAAGAACTACTCTTTCTGTTCAAAGCCCCTCTTTTTTTCTCCGAAATATCGCTAATTGAAATATACTTAACAGGTCTCTATACAAATCTACATAAGTTTCAGTAAGTCAGAATAATTGGAAAATGAGCAATAAATATCAATTTAAGATATTTCAGAGAAATAAAAATATCGATATAATTTAAAAAGAGTTTTGAAGAGGAAGAGTAGTTCTATCGGACCCTATTAATAGTTTTACACAAAAAAATAATTTTCGATGTAATATTAACACAAATATCTCGATAACCGTGATTTCCGGATTTGTAGGTTATAATATCTCAAAAACCGGAACCATTAGAGAAAATCCCTCGAATTCGAATTCAGCGCGTCAAAAACCTTCGGGAAAGTGTATTCGGATTTTAGAACTAGAAAATTAACCAAATTTCGTCACAATGCCCTGTAAATGGAATGTTCTTTATATCCAGGACTTACCATGTAGATGCAAAGTAATGAAATAAAAACTCGCTCGCTCCGGCCGGGATCTAAGTTCATGACAAGTACATATACCCTTTCACATTAAAAAAAAATAATTAAAAGTTATCTAATTTATATTTTATTAGTTTAGATTTGAAAACTAATTGTTATTAACAATAAATGATTCAATAAATAACAAATAAGAAAAAAGTAGCGAATAAATACGAATCTTTTTAAAAGTTAATATCTAACTTTCAATTTCTTTTCTTCTTCTTTAAAGCTAAACTAAACCGGTTGCAATAATTCTTATCTTTTAATGTGCAAGGACACCTATTTGAATATTGCAGTATAACTCAGTTGAATGTTTCTACGAATTGGAATGAATCTCTAAAAGGATGTGTCGACAGCAGCGGAAAGTTCTTAAGAATTGCAAGTATACAACAGTTCTACCCAAGGACAAAACTGCTTTAAATCACAGAGTGCAATGAGCTGAAAATCATTCGACAGGAGAACGTGCAGCTGCTACGTATGTCGTACACACGTGAACTTGACTCGGTCAACGATGATGTTGTAATTCAAGGAATTTCAAGGATAGTAAAAGTGAAAAGACGCGTCGTGCTGTAGTTCAGTTCCAATCACAATCTCAATCCATAAATGAGTCATGCACGCAGCACAGAATGGCAAAACTTTGTTGACGAAACTGATTTGTGGCTGGAAACGGGATTGCACAGTCGACACATAAATTAAAGGTTAAAATGCTAATTTTAAGCCGGCATTTGTTTGGCATGCGATGAAGCTCATGAATAAGGTTTAATTCTCAATATATGCATACACATATGTACATATATATTACACTATAGGAAGCACTTTTGCTATGGAAAGATATTAAAAGCGCAATATATCGCTATTTAGAGAACACAAATATTGAAATGAGACACTAATAGTGTTTTAAAGACGTAATTATACTTATTTGAACTATGGTGATGCACAATAGTTATAAAAGAAATAATTCCTTTATAGAAAGTTGATATATTATATGATTTTTGAAATGCACAATCGTTGGATTTGAACAACGTAGTTGATCGATAGTTTCACATTAAATTCGTAGACTGTTTAGCACTGAATTTCTTATAAGAATTTCATCGATTTAAATTCAATTTTTTGATTATTTCTAACATTAATTTTAGCATATTCTCATGCAAAATCACACTAACCAATTTCCGCAACGTATGCTCAAATCATTTCTATTTTTGTCGTTTGATTTGAATGGATATCGTATCTTCACGGTATCTGATGAGCAGTTTGACATTGGAAATGATCGAGATCTTCAGAACTTGGCGAAGAAAATTTTGATGAACACTTGTAAATAATTGTGTAGCAGGGTGCTGTTTCTTAAACAGGTCTTACAGCCTAGAATTGAACAGGCTCCTTTTAGCCTCAAAGATTTGGGATTCGTTGTCCCAGATACGATATTGTGCTATGCTACCAAAAGCAGTACTGTAGTCGATGAAAGTTAAAAGAGTACCTTGCTGGAAAACCAGGAATTGACATAGCACCGTGTAATTTCAAGTTATTTCTAAAAATTAGATAAAAATTGAGGGAAAATCTCTGCAGTAGTAATGCGTGGCAGCTAATAACAAAAACTGGAAAAGATGATTTTGAGGAATATTTTTCAAGGTGAAGCTACCGCCTTAAGAATTTATTGAAATTAAGAGAACGTAAGGCATTAAGAAAATTAATGATATGTATCCAATAAAAACGGAATGAAGTTTAATTTAAGTTCTAGCCAAGTTCTTGGTGGCGTCAAATCTTTACTATTTGATTTTTATCTTTTTTCCAATAAAAAAATTACTTCGAAATGTTCAATAGATTCCAGCCCCACCTGTTTTTTTTATTATAGTAAAAGTCTTAAGTGTTAAGGTTCTAATTAGAAATCCTTTCAATAAATAGGCAGATCTCGTACTATTAAAATCGAACAAACATTTTTATAGATTTTTAATGAAACTAATGCCGAAACATTAAAATCGAATTAGCTCACATTTAAATGCGAGCAAAACGAGTTGCGAAATTCTGTAGTTTTTTTATTAGTGATTGACAAAAATAATTCAGTTATATAACTACTCAGACTTATCTTTTTGTAGATCGAATAGAAATATTTTAACTAAAACTTAACATACGTATAGGAAACTTGATTTTATGATTTTGCTAAACGATATTCTTCCCTTTTGAAATTCTTCATCAAGCTTTGAAGGCCAGTCAATATTATGGTGAATATGCAAAAACGCTCTGTTAAAAAGCAATAAAATATATTGATTAGCAAGAAGTATTACAACTAAGTTATCCAAAATTTATTATCATACAACAATAGCTTAGAGTCTCATTAAAGAATCAAAAATATTTGAAAAAAAACTTATGCCTCTTTGACTTTTAACAAATCAAGCTTTGTGACTGTACAATAGTTTCTATTGCGAAATTTCTATAAGCAGTTTATCGGGTTGGTTAAACCATATATGTTTGTACATAGGCTGACGCGCATTCCTGGCAAAAGAAAAGCTTTCTGGCAGCATTGAGAAGCCAGGCAAAGAAGAAATGGTTAAAATCATATCTTTAATAACACAGGCACCTCTACCTACATTTACGAGGTCGGTGAATCCGAATATGACCTTCAAAAATGGTTTTAATTGCCAGTTTTTCCGTTACCATCAATGAAGGGACAAATTAGGTAAAGTAGTTTTCTGCACTTGTGTTTAACTATAAATACATATACCTATATAAATATCAATTTGATATAGAAACTGCAATAAGTTCGTTTTTACAAATGAAAAGAAATACGTATGCTCTAGTGAAAGAACGCCTGTTTTCACGAAGGAACACCTTGTTTGCCCCAATGATGGAACGGTTGCTCCAGTTGAGGAAAAGGGCAATTTTTGACAGCATGAGAAATGGTTTTCTTCTATTTTTATCCTTTTTGGAAATTCATTATTGATAAGAGAATGGCAAACGGGCATGACAAAATTCACTCAGGAATTAACGTTGATCAATAATATGCATATACACTTTTGTATACCTGTCACGCCTCCTTCTAAAGGGAATATATTTCGTACATATGGCATAAAAATAAAAGAATTTGGAACAATTTCTTTTCAGTAAATGAATAATTAATAAAGAAAAATTTTAATTCTTCTATAAATAAAAATGATATTTCAGTTTAAAAACAATATGACCAAAAATGTTTATCCAGCTAAATGGTGTTTCTTTATATCAAACAGAAAAGATAATTGTAAACACTTACGCATTTTTAATAATTCGAATATTCATACATTTTTTAATTGAATTAAAAACAAATCTTTGTCACCATCAACGTCAACCTAAGGTTCTTTCGATTGAAATGAGTTACAATTCGATTTGATTCCGCCTACTCATATTAACAGTTTTAATGAAAGTTGTTTTCGTTTGTATGTTACTTTTTACGGAAAAAATCGCATATTTTATTTCGTTGTCACATCCAATTTCGTACATTTTGGTGATCTTATGTGAACATGGATATTTGTCATACATTCACTTTTAATAACATCAACTCATGCTGATGGTCATAGTAAAGGCGGACCTTAAGAATACATTTATTTTTCTTGTGTTATTATTTAATGTATTTTTGAAAAAAAAAAACTAAATATTAGTTTAACTAAAACTAAAACTTGAGCTTATGATAGGCTGGGAGCTGGTGACATCAAAAGTGCAGTCATCGCGATTTTGAAAATTACATACAAAGAAATAAGCCCGGTATGACAAGGTTATTAAAAATTAAAAATAATTAGTGCGCAAAAATAATATTATCGCATTTTTATAAGCTGACCCTCTTTTCTGCCCTCTCTTATACTTATGTATCCTAAATTGTAATATGTATTACAATTTTCGTTAAGTGTCTCAACTTCAACGCCATCTACCGGATCCAAAAAACACTTAGGCAATTTCGAGCACCCCACCAACCTAAGGTGGGAATATGGTTTCTTAACCTCTTATGGTTACGGATATATTCAAGTTTCCTTAAATATCTCGACCCCAGCGCCATCTACCGGGTCCATCACAGTCCAAGTTCTAATCTCAGTACCTGTCCCGGTCCAAAATTTTGAAATAAAACCTAATGGCCAACATATCTATAATTGCAAAAAAAAAATTAAAATCGAATAAACGGTGCAAGTTAATTCATTCGCAAGTTATGCTGTGCTTTCTCCATACAAAATTCCCATACAAAACACTATACTATATATTTTCCGATTTTCAATTTGCGAGGTTAATGCACAGCAATGGATTTTTATATAAGATAATATTGGTTCATACATACATATATATGTAGGTGCGAAGTTTGAGCTATAGATATGACAATTTTCTAAGTTTCTAAACAATATTTTTTTAAAAACTCTTATTTCTTTCGGCAGAATATAGGTTGTCATACCAGATTTTTCCATAAAGGGCAGGAAATTTCTTAAAAATGCTCTAATTGAAATAGAAATAAAAATAGATTTACACATATGCCTCGAATACGTTAAGCTTTACAAAAAAAACCACCTGATACAAAATGAAACTAAGGAAATTTGCTTTTGTATTAGCTATCTCTGTTCGCGCTGATACTTATTTATAAGATGAAAAGCTATGCATTTTGTGTTCTGAATCCACAAACCACCTTGTGTTTTCTCACCCTTAAATTAAGAGACATACAATTTTATCATAGGATTGTAAAAGCCTATTTTAGGGTGGTTTAGTTCCGGTGAATCCAAAAATCAACTCTGACTTTATTGTTTGCATTTGAGGTATATGAGGTAAAACAAGGCAAAACTTCGATTTTGGCCGAAATAGTTACAGATTACAAAACTTTAAAATCATATAAAAATTTAATAATTTTGTTTGCATTTGAGTCATTCGCAACGAGTTTTAACTTTGAGTTTGATTTGAAAAAAATAATTGAAATTGATTGGTCTTTTTGATTAAACAGTATGCATGTGTGGAATCATTCGCAACATTAACAGTTTGAAAACGCATTTAGGTGTTCTTGTTGTCGATGTAATCGTTATATCCGTGCCGCATAAATTTAAAACTTTAATTGTTGTGGTTCCGAGAATGTCATATTTTCAGGAAAAGCTTTTTAGGGCGGTATTTATGGTTTTGCTACAAATTAAATACCACACTGCCTTAACAAAGGAGGAAATAAAAGTCTAAATATGGCTTTTTTATGTCTAGTGATAGTCCGAAGCATTTCGAGAATTTTTGCGAAATTTGGTTATATTGCCTTCTGAGGCAGTCGAAAAAACAACCTTGATAAAAGAATATCGTAGTTTAAATCCCCCCTTTAAAGACTAAAAAACACTTTTTCTCGGAATTCAAAATACTTAAATTTTAATTTTTTTAAAAACTTTGGAGAAGCAATACCGTGCCGTCTTTACAAAAGGGCCCAAATATGGGAACAGAGAGATTTGTTTTTTATGCTCATCATTCAATTTTATTGATTATAAGATTTTTCAGGAGGGGCCCCTCTCCAGTTTGTTGCACTTTAAGGTCTAAGGCAATCCTGAAGCCATACCACAGATCCAATGATAAGTGGAAGGTTAAAGGTCTGCAATTAGTTAAACCTGAAAAACGAAGTAGCAAGTACATCTTTCGGTGAACTCACCGATTTATTAGAAGATTTGCACTTGTTACTTCGTTTTTGACTTGCGAAGAAAGCTTTCAAGAAAAGTGCACTATCAAAACAGTGCGAACAACAAAGGAAAACAACAGAAAAAATAATTTTTGCTATACTTCACTGTTTGCTTGGATTCTAAACAGATCTATGCAAAAGGGGAAATTTATCAGGCTGAAAAAATCTTAAAAAATCGGCTTTAAAGTCACTGATGAGTCCGCCTAGCAACAATGGAACTAGTATGGCTAGCTTTGGCCCCTTTTTTGCTAATTCGTCTGTGTTTAATTTGGAAATTAAATGAGCTGCATAAAACCGACTGTGATTTTCAAACAATCGAGCAAATGGGAAACAACGCTTCCTCAGTGGCGTAGCTTAAACATTTGGCGTCCGGGCCAAAGAACCATTTTGCATACAAAAATTAGAATGCCACTAATTTTCTTCACATATATCCCGCCAAATGTGGAAGAAAAGTGTATCATCACTTTGTATGATCAATGCAAATATTTTACATTATTTGCAAATTTCAATGAATACTGAGAACCATTTTGGCGCCCAAGCCAAAAAGTAGGACGACACCTCGTTTTAGAGACCAAGTAATCACCGACACCAGACTCTCTATTCCACAAAACTGGAAAGAATAATAAAATAATAAAAGTAAACTTTGAAAACGAATTAATGCACAACCGGCCTTAAAACTGTTTAATGGACAATTTTTATTGAAAAATTTATAGCTAGTAATAAAAGCAATGTGTCAGAATATCTCAATATCCTCAAGAACTAGTCAACTTTCACTCTTCTCAGTTTTGCTTAAGGCCAGCCTTTGAGCGAACCATTTGAACCTGTTCGTAGCAAAAGATTTGAGAACAATTAAAATACGGCTTTTGATTTCATTATTGAAATACGATGACAACATCGCTTGGAATTTTTGAAAATTTTTATAACACACGTAACCGTTCGTGCCATTTAACTACAAATGTGTAAAAATAAACTAACAACAACAACAATAATATTGAATTTTAAATTTAGTTTAGAACAGGTTAGTTAATTTGGAAACAACGAATACAAAACTACTAAAAAAGATTCTAATAGTCATATAAAAATCTCCATAATTTAATGCAAATGAAAACGAAATTCTTCAACTCCAATTTTATTGCTATGGCTATTGTTGTTGTTATTATTGTTGTTGTTGTTGTGTTTTTCGTGTTTATTTTATGTTTATGTTAACTTTTGTTAAAATGTTTGTTTGCAGTGGTTACATAATAAATTTGAAAATGCCATAGGCAATAGAAGTATAAGCTTTAAATAAGCTTTTTTTCGTGCTTTAAAAAAGCTGTAATGAAAATGAATAAAAACGCAGTTCACTGCCAATAAAACTTCCGTTTCCGCACACCATTGACTTAGCAACAGATAATCCTCATAAGACATTTTTAAAGTAAAAATTAAAAGATAATTTTTATTTTAAATTATTTTTTTTTCAAATTTTTGTTAGAATAAGCTTAATGTGCACTTATCTCGAACTAAGGCTGGGCATTCAGATTTAATTTTTATTTCTAATTCCGAAATCCACACACATATCAGTGTTCTAAGACATTTGGCATTTTGAGACGGAACTTATTTCATATATCGGCTTAATGTCACCAAATCAAATATTAAATCAGCTTTAATTTATTAAATATCTCAATTTATTCTGTTGCAATAACTTGATATTTTTTTTTGAATTTTTAAGTCACATATTTTAATCAAAATTTTCATTTCCGAAATATCAATCAATTTGAATCCTAACCAGTTATCGAGTTAAAATATTCGTACGATTGTTTTTATTCTGAAATTTAGATAATTTTTCAGTAAATATGTATAAGAAGAGTATTCCACGCCATGGAAATTTTGGAACTCAAATATTAAGTGGGAATGATGATTATTTGGAAGGAATGAGATTGAGAAAATAATTTCATATATTAAAATTTTCGGATCAGAGGTTTGTTGCAAAATCAAATAATTATCAATCCTTCAAAAATGTTTCAATTATTATCAAAGTTACAGAATTTTAAAGTTAATTATTGAAATAACTGATTTATGTGGAGCTGAACTGGTCGTTTATAAAAATATTATATCAATTTTTAAGCGGATTTAATTTTCTAAAAAGTTTCCTCAGAGTCTAATGGGTCAGATTAATGGTTCTTACGATATTAAAACTTTGACTCGAAAGTGCACTTGTATGTAGAAGTTATTGTCTGTACTCTTCACTGTGAGGCAAAAGCATATATGTTTTGGCCATGTTTAAGCCTCAGTAGCTTTATGAACTTTTTTTTCTTCTAAAATGTTTATTAATTCATTTTTTTCTGACTTTTGATATTTGCCTGCATTTTTCTTAAACTTTTTATGTATTGTAACTCTATTTTTTTTGCCAAAGCTAAGGCATTTAAAATAATTAATGACAAATTAGAAAAATAACACGATAACAAAAATGTTTTTCGCCACGTATTTCTAAAATGCATATTTTGGGTAGCTGAATCCCTATTTTGCCCAATCACGTCAAATTTGGTATAATCAAGGCCAAACTTATGCAAAACGTATGTTTTGCCCACGACAACTTTTAAAGCTGAAATTTCTAGCTATTTATTTTTTAGTTGGATTACATAAATTAAACTTATGAGCTTTCATCCATAGTACAAATAAGGTACCCTGGGTCTTTACTCTTAATGATCTTTTCAGTCGCACTTAAGATAATAAGTTTATTGATTTTAAAAGTTCATCGCATGTAATACTCCACTGATCTCAAAATATTAAAATTCAGATGAAGGCAATTAATGCAAAGTTGGTCTTTCCACCAAACAACAAAGTGGATTAATTTATTAAATTACAAAAACAAAACCCAATCGATGCCATCATTATGACATTGCATGGTCAATTGGAGGAGTAACTTCTTCTCTTTTTTTAAATAAAAATGTAACGAGACAAAAACTCATTGATAAAAATTATTTTTACAGCAGAAATAAATGTAAAGTTAATGAAACTTGTTCATTTCCAGCCGTTGCTGTTGGCGCTTGTTACCCACACACAGTTTTTTTATTTTATCGTTTTTCTTTCATTTTTTCATTTTATTAATTTTAATTTGTTTGTGCAGCTTTAATTTTCGGTTTGGTCCGGACTTTATTTAAACTTTATTATTTTTCACTTGGCACTTCGAGTGATGTGATGATTTTGCAACACTTTCATATTTTTTGCTGGTTGCTTTACTTTAACTTTACTAAGTTAAGCTAAAGGTGAAGCTTGTTAAATTGTTATTTATGATATTATTTACTTTAATCCGATAATCACAGCTTAACTTTAAATAAAAATCACACAATAACAAGCAAGCGGAACTCCAATTTAAAATAGAGATATATGTATCTAATGTTGAAAACTTTGAAAATGAGCTGAAGTAAATTTAAATTTTTTTCTGTTAAATATTAACAAGTACCTGGAAAATTATTTGCTAGAAAAACCAGACACCGTCCCAGTTCAAGAGGCAGCGTAGCAAATGACATCATTTCATCCCATTTGATTCCTATTTTAAATTATTGCGTTCTGGTAGTAATATGATAATCTTAGCCTCAACTGCTTTAGTAGTGGTGGGGCTAGTTCTGTGGGCCGAAAAAAAGTTCGTTCAGTAAGCCTCAAAAATATATGCAGTTTTCAGATTAGAACAAGTACTGTTACTTGAAAATTTTTCACAAAAATTTGTATTTTTTGAAAATGACCAGAGCTATAAATAATTTTGAGGCCATAAAAAGTTGGTTGAATTGTCATGCGGAGATTTTCGGGCAGAAATCGATCATCTCCTCTGCAACATTGATATTATTATATTTCTCTAATTGTGGGTTACTTTCCGAGTTACTGAGATACATTTTTTTATGCGGTCTCTCAACACCAGCCTCATCACGATTCTGGTGACTGACGCTTATTTCAATTATGAGCCTTACATAAACAATCAATTACAAAAAAATTAAGCAGGATGAAATTATCATTAGGTTGGCCTGATGAGCTTGATAAGTTAAGTGAAATTTCGATGGTTCTGTAAAAGTCGGTCTGGTCTTGGTCTTGGTCTGGGCGTTAATTTTCATTCCGGATTTTTATGCAGATTTTTTAAGAGCTTAAAACTCTTGTTTTAACATTTCTTCTCTCTTTGTTTTCTAGCTTCTAATTTTCTACTTATGAAACTTATTAAAAAGTTTTAATATGTCTATGAAAGGGAGAATTTTCGTTCTTGTCTCGGAAAGAAAGAGATTTGGTTAAACTGTACCATTGAAAAATGTGAAATGTTTTTCCAGGACAAAAAATGTATCTATAAAGTTAGACGTGAGGTAAGAGCTGACCTCTTCTCCTCAGTACATAATATGCGAACGACCTCTAAGAGCTAATAATCTAGGTTGCATTCGTATTGATAAAGGCAATATGGGAAAAATATATTTTCTTTGGAAGTCTGCGAGATATGCTTTCCTCAGCTGTAGCCACTGCTGTAGCCCCGTAAACATTGAACATTATAAGATATACGTTAATCGTATACTGCTGACACTTGTTTTGTTCAAAGACCATTTTTTTCTTTTATAATATGTACTATATCGAGACATGACAATATAGCTTTTTGCGTATTTTAAAAGTAGAATGGGTAAAAATGGTCATCTTTTATCATATTATACAAAAGCTTGCGTATTTACATTTAAATCAATTTGTTAATTGTTTCATATCTTTTAAATTGAGTGTTAATCAAAGACTTATTTGAATTTAAAATACTAAAAATTCGACCAGATGCTAAGAAACAAAGATACAATACATAATCATAATAACAATGACTTCAATGAGCCACATATGGAAACAAAAGTAAATTATTTAAAAAATCAAATATAAATATCAGGCTCAAGAAACGAAAACAATATCATATTGTTTGAATTATTGGAAATAGTATAATAATATGCCATTGTGGGCAGGTAGCTTAAACATTACGTCATATGTTGCAAGGAAAATGTCGTAGGAAATTGAAATAATTAACTCTTGCATAACATACATAAAATTGTTAAAAATAACTACTGAAAATACGATTCGATTCGGTTGTTTGTATTTATATGGTAATCATTTGTATCCTTTTAAGAACATAAAATTCTTAGACTTCACAATATTCTACACAACTTTAAGAGATCTTGACAGCAATAAATACTGACTTGCTTTTAACAAATATTGATTCTGAAAGAACAATGCCAATCAATACATAGAGTTTCAAATAATAATCAACTTTTATGTATGTATGTCAATAATAATTGCCTCTTATTTTTCGTAAAAAATTCTTTGACCTGTTCAAAAAAGAAGAAGATAAACTAAACGAAACATTAATTTGAGTTTAGTTAAAATATTCAAATTAATTGCCCGCATCAACGCACTGCGTCGTTGTAATTAATTGTTGTTATTCTTATTTTTGTTGTTGTCTGTCTACTGAGAACTGATCGACCTTTAATTAGTGAAGAAAAAATTATTTTTTTTTTTCAAAATCCAAAATGGGAAGAATGACACAATGACCAAGAGAGAGGGTCCGTAAAAGCAGTTAATGAACGTTTTACGGCGATTGTCACAACAATAAAGCAACTCATTAACACCTTGTCACCTTGATGTCTTGTGGCACTGATTAATATCTGCATCTTTTAGTCAAATGATAAAACTCCCGCAGTACATTTGCTGGTTACAACAGAAGTCAGTGGAGAAAAGTTCAGACATTTTATGTGAACTCATAATTTTGGTTACAATTTGTATTATCGCATTGAAATTATGTACTTGCGGTAAATGTTGTAATTAATGTTAAACAAGGAACTCATTTTGAATTAAAACTGCAATTTTATTATTAAATAAATATATATAAAAAGAGTTTGTAAATTTTTGTAAAAGAACTAAGTACAAATAACACTGTGCGACAGCCAAAATCGGCGGGGTTTTGACTACCGGGAAAAGTTATAACGGTCAAAAAAAGTTATACGTGTCCTGGCGTTTCGCTGGTTCACGTCTAGGAATCGAGATATATCGATTTGAAGTTAGTAACTATCATAACTATAGGGGAATTTGTCACGTTTGCGGCTCTTTTGTTTGACTCGGGAACGACTAGTTCGATTTTGCTGCAACAAATTTCGTTTGTTTTGCTCGCATTACTTTCTTGCGTGGTGGTTCGCCTTCTTGTTCGGAGTCTGTATCGGATGAGGATATTTACTAACTTCAAATCGATATATTTCGATTTCTAGACGTGAACTAGCGAAACGCCGGGGCAAGTATAATTTTTTTTTGGCCCCCGATCACTGAGCCCTACCATTTGTCGCACAGTGTAATCAAATCAAATAAAAAAAGATTAAAAATTTGAAAAAAAAATTTAAATTAACATGCTTTATTATACATGCAAACATACATACATATTCACACACTATGTGAAAAATGCTAAATGTTTTTTTTGAAAGTATTATTAAAAACTCATTTGGTTTAAGGCTGAAAGTTATAAACTCAATAAAACCAAAGTTTTGATTGATATTAAGAATTTATTTCAATCGATCTTTCTAATTTTTTTGATTATGGTTAGTAAATTATTTTTACGCGATAAAAGTGACGAACCAAGTATTAGGCGATAGTTTGACCTTACATGATTTCAGTGTTATATTTAGCACATATCGGTTGTATTTTATTTTTCTTGCAAATGTTCAAGGAGTTGCTTAAGGGTAATCACTGACCTCTATGGCTAATGTGCTATGATTTACAGCTGACAAGATTTGATAAATTGATTCTTCGGTATCTTGAACTACGTTGCCCATTGATTTAGCAGACCACCAACAATAATGCCTTCCTTAATTATTGCATAAATACTTCATATAGTTTTTTGCGTGTAAAAAAATTTAGGTCCATTTGTCTTTGGGTCGATCGGTATTAATATACATAAATGTAAACTAGTGGTATCCGTGGCTTCGCACGCGCACGTTCCGTTTATTTCTTCATAGAATTAATCTCTTAACATCTCATTCAATCTTCTTACTTCTAAGGCAACAAAAAAAAAAAAAGAAAACGAGAACAATGAGGAGAAAAGAAAACAACAATAAAGTAACCAAAGCAACGAAAAGTTAAACGACAGTTTTAGTGTGAGTTTTTCCAAATACTTAAGCCTAAAAAAATATTTAATTTTATAAAATAAAAAAACCAAGCAAGTAAGCAAGCAACTAAGTTTTTTAGCACAAAAATGTTGTTTTAAAAAGAAGTTATTAAAGTTGGTTCAGAATATTTTGCGCCAAAGCGTTACGTTACTATTTCCCTGAAGTATGGGCAGATAAAAATAGAAGTTCGTAGCTAGTAACAAATCAAAAGCATATCATAACGGCCTAAGCTCCAGAAAAGCGTTTTAAATTTTAAAGCAGAAAAAGTGGAAAAAATGCATTTAAATATTATGAAATAAATTATTAAATATTTCTGGACGGATCTCGCATAGTTTGCTGCCAACATGGTAGTCCTAACTAACTAACTAACTAACCAACATCGCTTACATTACATTTTGTGATATATAGAGAATATAGGAGACATTATGAAGTTTGATATATTAACAAATAACTTTGCCGTAATGATTTCAGCTAAAAATCCTAACACGTAAGGAATAGAGTTGTTTTCAAACAACTTCTTACACATTTTTAACAAATATGGCCAGTTGCATCTAATATCAATTAATGGATGTTAAAATAGTACACTAGGTACGTACGGTACGGTACGTATTTCGCCAAAGTTATCGTAATATACATAACTCGTGAACAAATAATTTTTTCGCCGAAAACTTTTGCGTGCACTATTTTTTTTTTTCAAATTAACCCAGAAAAACAATTTTTAGGAAATCAGAGAAGTCAAGTAAAAATGCAATTTCAGTGCTAACGTTTTGATTTTTTTGATTGCTTTATTAAAAACAATACCTCGTTAAATTCTTTGCATTAACATTTAAACCAAACCTTAATTAGCAAAAGCAGTAATAAATTCTAGCAGATAGTGCTTAAGTCCCACGCTATCAAAATTACCAAAATGTAGTATGTATTTCAGTCACATTTGGAATAGTTCAACCAAACTAAAAGTTGTTTGCTTTTATGCACATGGAATGTTGAAATGTTGAGCTCTTAAGATAATAGCGTTATTTATGAGTTAGAGACATGACAATTTATTTATAAGTAATTTTTAAAAGCAAGTTTTGCATATATTTTCAATAGTTCTACTTAAGAATTGCAAAAGATATTTGAAGATTTTTAAAAAAAAAGTTCATAAGTAAAGTTTATTCTATATTATACAAATCAACACATTACACCAGGAGCACACGTGCAAGTTAAGATGGTGTATCAATTCGCTTAAGATAGGCAGCCGACCTCTTGACCTCCCCCCTCTAGATATGCTAGTGTATAGGTAAACATTAAAAAAAAAATAATTAAATCTTAAAGCTGAATCCTTAAATTAAACTATACTTTTCCATATAATATTGTATATAAAAAAATTATGACAATCCGGAGAAACTTTTTTTTTTACTGTCAAAGTTGCAACAGTTGCTAATATTAAAATTTTCGTAGAAAATTTTTGATGCTCAATGTTCAACTTTGAGCCCACCTTAGAACTTTTATGGTTTTTTCCTTCCCTAAGTATTATCTCACGATCGTCGTAAAAAATTTTTAAGGCACTGGCACGTGGGTCAGAATTTACCGACTGGGCCACTTTTAAAACACATTTTTTTTTTTTAATTAAATTTTGTTATTTAGATAGTGGTATGTGCTAGAAATTAAAATGTGAAATGTGAAGTGTGTTTTTCTTTTTTTTTTGTTGTTGTTATAGGCAATTGAAATTCGGGGACAAAATTTTTTGAAAGCTTTGAACGGATGCGACGATTTTTATAAATTTAACGGTGTTCGATTCGTATTGAAATAGAGTATAAGTGAGATTTTTTTCAACTTTAAATAATGTATTTTTCAGTGTTTAAGACATGTTTTTTATTAAATGTAAATGAAAAACAGTCTACTGGGCTGTTGACATCGGAATCGCTATAAGTTCTGGAGCCTTGCATGAATTTCGACAAAATCGATGTCATTCGGTGACGTAGAAAGGTTTTACATATATTTTATAAATAATCGCTTGCAGAAGTACTCTGACTAGCGAAGCCGATCTTAAAAATTCTATAGGGTGCTAATCTTGAGCTTAAAAAGTCAACAAAAATATGACATGTAATATTTGAACATAAAGAAAGTGTCGCGTGAAGTGGTTAATTTTGAATGGTTAATCACTTATAAAAATAGAGTTTACACTTGTTATAAAAAAAAATAAGAGAAAATTATGAAAAAATGACTTCTGACCAGAAAATCGGATCAAATTTATTTGTCATGGTGAGACTCTTTTAAAATGTTAATAATTCAAGACTTTTTAAACAAAAATAATGAGAATAAATTAGACTTCAACTAAACATACATACTTTCGAGATTTGAATTAAAGTTGTGCCTAAGAGTATGCTACAAAATATTTCTGTTGATTTGAACACAACTTAGGTATGTAGTATCCCATACTTTGCTTTTTGCATTTGAAAAGCTTTTTATAGCAACTTTAGCAAAGATTTGATTGGAAACAACTGGACAAAGACATAAATTTCGGAATTCATTGAAGAATTTCGTTGTACTCTACAGAAGATGCCCATGGTAATATGTTCAAGTTAAAAATTGTTAAATTTACATATATTTTCCCACAAAATAGTCATTCTGAAAATCACAGAAGGAGACGCAGAACGTTATTTAAAAATTAAAAGCTACGTACAGTTATGTGAAAACAATTTTTATGATCATAAGGACTGAATCAAAATACTGAAATAGAACAATTAGGCAATAAAGTGCGTTGTAGACAAAACTACAAAAACAAAAACCATGAAACGATAGCCAACCGAAATTATTTAACTTGAGTAACGGTATGAGCTGAACGAGCCAAAATGATTTAGCTCCAATAACGGAAATAGCACGAGATAACATCGATATTTTTTTTATTGTTGTAAGAGCTGGAAGAACCAAACGAGCTATGGGCTCCGCATCCATGAATTACAGCATACTTTCGATTATATTTATATTTAATAATGTGGACCTTCGGTTAAATTTATATCTTAAAAGTTTGTGTTTAATTGTTTTTCTATGACTTTAAGCCACAGTTCTGCCAACGTGCACCGCTTTGATGAAATTCTATCAAATTTAGATAGACTCATTTTTAATTGAGTGACTTAGTTGGATAGTACTTTATTGTTCATGCTCTCTTTTCACGGAAGTTGCATTCCCAAAAGCGAATGCAAGTACTAATTGCAGATTCGTATGAACTGAAAGGAATACATTCCATAGGTAAGGTGAGGTAATCTTTAAAGTGGAATGTTTTCATTAAATAAAAAAAGCCTTTATTTACAATTACACTACCCTTCAACTTCTGCGAATTTCAACTTTCGATCTGCTAATAGGAAGTGACTAACTGTTACGATAGATTTTTGCACGCTGAACACGAAGCTGTCTATCAGGTATAATTTTTTTTCTTAAATGGGGGTTCAAATCTGCAAAAAAGATTTTGGTCATTTTTGAATAACCGTGAACCTTCCAAAATGTCTCGAATAAATTTTATTGAAATATTTTAGATCGTTCAGTTCTATAGGTCGTAAAAACTTGATAGGTATCCAATAGAGACGCTGGTCTGTTGATAAAGTTTACCGCCTGTAGATTAATATGATAAATGTTGCTCGCGTAGCTCTGGTGATTTTGCCGAATCAAGGAATCATCTTGATTTAGTTCGGTTGAAATTAACTGTCAATAATCAGTTTCGGAAAAATCTTGGGCACTTGCGGTCTGGAATAAAATTAAAAGTTTTTTGTTTCTCTTCCAATGCTTGTAAAAAATTTCGCACACTAACTCGGCGTTAACACAGGCAAATTCAGTGAAACAAATTCTTGTCTATTCGCTTTTGTGGTTTTTGTTTGGCATTTGCAACATACGACAAATTTTTTCCTCGTCTCTTTGGTTTTTTCCCTCTTGCCCACAAACGAGGAAACTTTTCGGCATGAATTTGTGTGTGTAAACACCGAGTAAGAAATCTAAAGTCAGAAAGCAAGAAGTTTTTGATATTTTTACTGCAAATAATTAATTTTTTCCACACGTAAGTCCGTGAGTTCTTAATAAGCGAATAGTGAACGTGGGTTGTATTGTGACTTGGTCTAATGAATAGCTCACCGCAAAAACCACAAATATCTGAACAATTTTGAAATCTTACCAGAAGTCAAAAAGTTGAAAGAAATTGATGCTGGAAACTAAATTGAAAAGGTATACTGTAAAGATATAGGTATTTTTATTTTATTTATATTATAAAAATTTTAAATTATCTTGAGATCTCAATTTACGTTTTATTTTAAATAATTTTTTTGGGGAACAAAAATCAACTTATAAATGTTGCCATGTATTAAGAATGATTTCGTCATCAGTCATTTTGCCTAAGTTATTACGTTATGTTGTGATTAAATTTAGGCCCATTATTTTCAATGTAAACTAATCAAAGTTAAATAGCATTTAAATTATTATTAATATAAATTATTCGCAACAATTTTTTGAGGTATTCGTAATGTGTTAACATTAGCTGGCCATTAGTTTTAATTAAGTTTTTGGAATTTTTTTCGCAGTTGAAATTTATGTGACATATGGGAACGTTTATTTTATGATCGCTTTAAAAACAATAACTCAGTTTAGCAAGAAAACTTCATTTTACTTGATGATCATGTAATGCGCTAAAAGTGCTCGTATAATTTAAATTGTGCCATATTGTGGCTGAGTGTCATTTTTATGTTTGTAGATAATATTTTACATTTTTTTTTCGCAAAGACCACAAGGAAATTACACAATTTCAGGTAGGCGCACCTTTTGCTTGTCGTAAATCAACTAAATTTTATGAATGAAAATGTATTTCAAGGGTAACTCCTGGTAAATACACAAACGACTCAAAAGCAAAAGAAAATAAGAATAAAAAAGAAAACAGAGTAAAATCAATAAGTATTTCTCGTGCAAATTGTTAATGTGGGAAAATAACATGGTTACAAATGAAAACAAAACTTAAGAAAAAAAAAAATACAATACAAATGGAATATAAGCGCCCCAGCTGGAAATAGTTTGACACTGATTATGTCGTACTCAGCTATGGCTCGAGCAAATTACATAAATTACGCAATACTACCATTCTGTTGTCTTTTAATTGTTGGAGCATTTCAGATAACTGCGGTCCAATGTCGGTTGTATTACTGATAAAGCTCCTTACGGCAAGTCATAATCTGGAAACTGGAAACATTGTAAGTGAACTGCCAGACAAAAAGCCGTACGCCTACCAAAGGTAAAGACGAAAATGCTTATCACTGGGCTCGGTAAAGTATAATTTTTTCCAAAATATTTCATAGCTCTATACAAGTAACTGTGCTTTACACCTTATAAGAATTTCATAACTGTTCCAACAACCACTTGTATTGCATCTTGTGCTTAAAGTTTCTACTTTAATAGATGTGAGGATAAGAAAATCGTATTTACTGTTGCCCTGAAGCTCTTAGTACCGAAGTGATTGCAATACAAAACATAAGTTTCGCCATGTTAGGTAGGTACATATATTTTATAAAACTCACAAAAAATCAGAAAAATAACTTATGATGCAGTTGGACACAAAACATATCAGAATAATAAAAAAAAATAGATATATATTTATCTATATTATAGACATTCATAGCTATATTTATATCAGATAAAAAAAATATTTGAACCACCTCTTAATAAAACAAAACGAAAGGCAGTATTGAGGGTTGATATAATTGCTATTAAGTGTCATTAATTAAAACGAGTTAAAATATTTTATATAAATGTGGCGAACATAGCTTATATGTATATATGTACATTGAAATCGCGCACTTACAACTTTTTCACAAGGATATCTCAAAGTCCTGAAGTGGCAAAAAAAACTGAAAACGGAATCGTTATGGCTACACATAATTTTTTCGGTCCTTTTAAGTTTAGTCTTTAGGCTTAAAACTTGTTGGTCTTATGTTATTAACGGTATATTTTTCTCATGACATTTCCTACAGTGTATGTACATTTTACACATGCAGATAAGCATACACACTAACACAATAACCACAATTTTTTGAAGACAATTCGTGTGCACCTCTTGAGTCTCAAATAGTGTCCGATATGCGGCAAAAATGTTTTGTACCTCGGTGTTTTGTTTGGATTGCGCCGGTGAGTTACCAAGAAATGTTGATGTTTACAGAACAAACACTTCACTACGAAGAGCCATTGCAAACGAGACACTTAAGTCCCTAAATTGAAATTATAATTTTGAAATGTTTAATCTTTTGTTAAAATTGTAACTGTTGCCAATTTAAAAAAAGAAAAAATAAAAATAAATTTAAAGACCTAATTATCTGTTTACTTGTGGTGTGCATACAATTTTTATGTTTCCACAAAAGCTTTGGCCAAGCCAAGTTTACGACGTTGTACGTTAATTCGAAGCTTTGGCGGGAAGTTTTTTTTTTCAGATATCAATTTAGTATTTTGTATTAAGTACATGCTAAGTATGAGTAATAAAGTGTTCACCGTAGTCATATATAAACTTGGCTTCTAGTGAAGTAACTCATCCGGAAAATGAAAAATATAAATTGACTGCTATGCTGGGAAACTGAGTTATTAGACGTTGAGGCATTGTGGCAACAGGTGTTGGCATACAATTTTTTGAAAACGACGTGGAAAAGTGTTTTTTAGAACTTTAAGTAATAAGTAAATTTAAGTGTAAAAAACTTCACAGAAAATAAATTAAACGAATAAACATAAGTGAAGTGCAGGCGTGGAGTATTTTGTGGCTGTTAGAATTCAAAGCACATTCAAAATGTTAAACTTTGGACGTGTTTTCCTGATTGTGGTCAGTGTAAATTGCCTTATGTCGAATTTTCAAAATGTGAAATTAGCAGTGACTCAAAGTGTCGTCAGTCTTTTTATGGTAATGTTTTTTTTCTAGTGTCTTATCAGTGCCGTTTTGGTAGCGGCTGATGATAAAATCGAAGATCGTACTCTGGAAACTAAAACTGATTTGGATACTTCTGCTACGTCAGCAAAACGTAAGTTCAAAGACATTGTTGTTTTGTTAAAAATCCTAACTAACTCTTAACAAACGAAACCCTATTTTCATGTAACTGAAAATTTTTCTTTAAAACATCATTGACAAAAGTACGAGATAGCTTCAAAACACTTTCTTCAAAAATTTTGCCACAAAAACCAGAGTAAATACTTTGAACTACTAGACAATTACAGTCGTTAAGTACATATATTATCCACCATATTATTGCAAATATTACAATAAATCTAGAAAACCTAGTCTTCTGTTTTGGTTTAATGTGTTTTATGTTAAAAAAATAAGTTCCATAATTTTTTCCGACGTTTACAAAGGGATTCAGGCTTTTTCCAACATTACTGAAAAATTTAAACTTTTTATTTAGAAACAAGCAGAACAAAGCTACTTTAGTAACTTTCTAAAAATCTTTAGAAAATGTTATTAAAGCTTTGTTTTTATTTTAGTTAAACCTATGATTTTCTTAAAATTCCTGGAAGAAAATCCCAAGGTCGTTTGTTATTTCAATAATCTCGCCTAAGTTTAATTGTCGATTTAAAACTGAAGCATTTAATAACGACGAAAAGTGATACTAAAAGACAATTAGGTAAAACTCAGTTTAAATGCAATTAATCGTGGCCATTTTTTATAAAAACCCTAAAAAGTGTTACTTGACAATATCTCAAAATCTAAAATTGAACTAAAATTCTGTAGCCTAGTGCTATTTATCAAAATGAAAGTCTCAAAATCGATTTCTTATGTAAAAAATTATGTTTCACTTCAAAAACTTCAAGTTATTAGTCGTAAAAATTAAGTAACGTAATAAAGTAAATTCTGTTTTATTTTTAAAATAATTAAAAAAAAAATTGACTTCCTACTAATTTAAAATATCGCATTACGATAGTTTGAAAATATTCAGACTACTAAAAAAAAGAAAATGGCAATATTTCGCATAAATAGTTTAAAGGTCAACACACCTAAATTCCTCATCTATATGTAACATACCATAGAAAATTTTCCCATTAAACTGAATAAAAAAGTTGTTGACCAGTTCAAAAATTGTATTCATTAAACTTTCATTAAGCTTGTGATTCTAACGAAGAATCACATAACTTTTAATAACAAAAAATTAAATGAGCGCACGTGCACTTAAAACTCAGGGTGTGACTTACTCTAAATAATTATCGAATGCATATGCAAAGGTATACAATTAGATTATTACGTATTTGCATATAATTATCCATGAATCATAAATGAAATCTTATATCAAACTACTTATAAACTGAATCACATAAATTTATCAATCAAACTATATTATCTCATATCAATTACACATAGATACTAAAATATCATATTTCAGATACATAGAAAATAACAAGACAGCACTTTTTAAAAAATTTTCTCAAACAAAAATATTTGTACCTCAACCTAACCATATGATTAAATTTTAAAAAGTATATCATTTTTAATCCACAGTACTCAATTTAGGAGGCCTGTTTGGCCAACAGAATCCTGGCTATGGTTATGGCTATGGCAGTGGCTCAACCTACCCGATTAACAATCGACCCACTTATTATCGGCCCAATTATTATCCCACCACTGGCGGTAACTATCCTACAACTGGAGGTGGCTACTATCCTTCAACAGGTAGTTACTATCCAACAACCGGCAGTTACTATCCAACAACCGGTGGTTACTATCCAACAACCAGCACATATCCTAGCACTGGTTGGACTGGCACGCAATATCCGAATACAGGCAGCGGCTATTATCCAAGCACTGGCAGTGGTTACTATCCAAATACTGGCGGTGCTTACAATCCGAATACGGGTACCAACATTTTAGGCGGAGCAGGCTATGGCGGTTATGGTGGCTATGGAGGTAATGGTGGGTTACATCAGTATTCAGGTTATTGGAACCAAGATTATACGGGTCAACGTAATCGCGGCTATGGCTACCAGGCTGGCACAGATCGTTACGGCATTCCGCAACGTGAACGTGACAACGGCTATGGTGGAAATTATGGTGGCTATAGCCGCGATCGTGATCGCGATCATACTCGCGGTGCTTATGGCAGTGGATATCGTGGCTATGACTAACAGTTTGTGTGTATTAAATGATTTCTGTCTATGTTGTCTATTTAATGTTTTGTTGTTGTCTTTTATGAACATTAAAATTGGTTATTTATGAAAACTTAGAATTTACGCTTTTTGCATGTTTTGTTAATAATTTTATTGTTTTTTCCTTAAAGTTTACGGAAATTAACTTTGATGACGCCGTCATGTGGTTTTTAGCAACTTTAGCTCCCAGCCTACGCGACTGCAGATGATGCATGCCCAATTGAACGCTAATTTCAAGTGTCATGTAATAGCCCGTATGACTTTAACGTAGTTAAGCTTTGCTACGCATGACATTTTGACTGACGGCAGGTTGCGCGAATTATCAGTATGACAGAATTTTCTACCTAAATGAGATAAATGTGACAGAAGTCATGTATTATCTAAGGGCTCCAATAGTACATAGCTGTGATTTGAAAAAATCTTTGATTATCTATAGGATAAATGATGGGATAATGTTCAGTATTACAATACGTAAGATGTTGTGTAAATCTTACTACTGGAAGTGCCTTTTAAGTGCTGAAAAATTGTCCAGGAAAACTTTTATTGTTTTATTTTCTTTTAAAAGGTGACACTTTTTAATGCCATATTTTTTTTAAAATAATTATCTGTATTTCGATAGCGAATAATCCAGTTTGAGTGCATTTTGTAGCAAACAATTTTTAAACAATGGTTACAAATTGAATCCAGCTGTACTAAGGTCAATGGCTTTAAAATATTTTCAAAATGGAAATGTTTCATTCTGATCGCTTACTTCGCAAATATGTATGTGAAAAAAATATTTATTTTGAAATTTAGTGAAAAGGCTGTGCTATGCAAATCTTGAAAATTTTGTCCCTAGAGTTACCAATTTAATCTTACAGAAAATGTCGATCACAAAAAATTGATGTCCATTGAAATGGAGAACTCTGCCCTCAGAAGCCAAATGGGCGTATCTCAAAATAATGTGTTTCGAGATAATTGATGTTTTGCTTATGTCAATTTGTTGAAAAACGTGTAAAATTGCTATAGAGGAAATTCTCTTTGGAGATACCGCCATTGGGCGTAGTTTATTAGATGCGAAATTTCTTGGGCTATCCGATGCCATCAGAATCACGAATATGAATTTTTTTTTGTGAGATACGCCCATTTCGCTTCTGAGGGCAGAACTGATGAATCAAATCAGATAATTAAAATAATTTCCATATTCGTTAAGTTTTGTAGGAATCTTTTGATTTTAACTATAAATGTTCGTACTTATTTGTTCCTACGTATACATATGTTAACTGACTAAAAAATATCTTCGAATTATTTTCGAGTTATAAATTTAAATGTGAATTTTTCACAAAGCCTAAATGTATGCTTTAAAAATTTGCCTTTGTATAACTTTCCTTGCTTTTGCTATAATTATAGTTACTCTTCTGTCTTCAGTAAGTAGCAATTATATTTTGATTTCCACTTTTAATATGATCTTTATTAATTGCATTTATTTTATTTTATCTCATTTTCATATACTCTCTTTGCTACATCATCAGGAATTCCTTTGAAGTCATTACTTTTTGGCTACAAATATTGATAAACAGCAATGCGGTACGCAAGCCGGTGGCAGTTTAGTTAAAAAAATTAAATTGAGCTAAAGCTGGCAACGCTTCTTGGCAATACATAGTCTTATTTTTAGTTTATCTTTATATATAAGTCTTTCATACTAAGCGCGGTTTGCTATTGCACCTGGTGGCGTTAACTCAAGCATGCAGTCGTAAATGGTTGCTGACGTCATAATTCATTGCTTTGGCAAACTCTTTTAGCAATGCTACTTGTTGGCGTGAACTTTTGTTTTTGTTTTTTGGTACTTCACGCAAACATGGGTGAACTTCATCTCAACATACATAATTGCCGAATAGTTTGAAATAATAATAAAAAATACTCTCAGTATACATTCCACCCTAACGTCAACATTTCTTAAAGCTTTAGTTTTGGTTTGATGAGCTGCTTTTGCATATGAAAAATGCTACAACACGAACCACAAATACAACAGTAACAACAATGGCAGCAAGAGGAACTCAACAAACTTATTGGCTTAAAACTCAAGATCGTTCAATGACGGCACAGCGCACTGCCAACTGGAAAAATCAGTCAGACGCAACAACTTAAACTTTAACTCATATTAAAACTCTAATCACATTATAAGCAATTAAACTTAATTTTTTGACTTCCTTCTTGATAAGATATTAATTTTAATGTGTCAACTTGTCTCGTAAGTGACAGTAGCTACACTGAATGTTACAAATTGTATTTGATATAGAGCAATTATATATGTCATAAGATATTTCAACCAACGTTTGCCACACAATGTGTTTGACGCAAATATACACTTTTATATTCAAACAAATAGTTTTCTCTGTGTATTTGTTATGTAATAAATATAAATATTCCATTGTTGACATGTCAGTGAGAAATATTTTGGTTAAGTTCTCTATTTAATTTCATCATAGTTTATTTTTACAAAGTCTATTCACAAAAACATTCTATTATTATAATAAAAAACTTAAATTTAATTCTTCTAATTTATCAATTAATCTTGGTTTAATTTTAATTGAAGCAACTTGTGTTTATCTTTTTTGATTTAATGTCCACAGTCAATGCAAAATATGTATATAAAAAATGATTTATGCTCAAATATACATTTCAAACCTATACGAAAGAGTGAAATTTAAATTAAAAACTGCTTCGCTTACTATCCATATCCATGTTTGCTTTATGTCTCCTTTTGAACGCAAAAAAGTTATATCGATAAGACTTAATGGAACTGAATTCGGGAAAGGATTAAATTACAAAATCTTGGCTCGATCAGAGATAAGCCAACTTGTGCTAAGTTTTACAAAATTTCAAAGCATCAAAAATAAGTACGTTAGGTTTTGTTTTTGGGAATTAACATGGGAATCGAGAAAAGGTTTAATTTCTTTTGCAGAGTTAAATAAAAAAATAAGACTTTACTAAGGTCGAAATTCCAGTATTGTCATATTTTCAAATAACTTCAAAATATTATACATTCTACCTTATTCAACTCCATTCAGGAAAATCTGCTATGAAACTTTTCTTATATCCGCTGCACAGTAATAGAGTTATTTTATTTTCCTCAATGGTTCCAATATATCGTTTACTAAGCGCTGGTGCTTAAAGTGTTCTATGGGCAGCTATTTAAGTTTTTTGTTGAAAAACAAAACTTTAAGAATTAAATAAAATTAGAGATGCTCTGCATTAGGTCTCAGCCAAGTGCCTCAATTCAGTTTTTATCAAATAAAATTGAATTAACGAAAATGTAAAACCAATTACCTTTAATAAACACATTTTTATTTGTTGTTGCTATTAATAATACACTTGGTGTTTTTATTCGTCGCCGCTTAACTTGCGATTTGCATTTGGCTCAATCTAAATGAAATTTGTTTCCAATTTTGTTTGCATTTCTTTTATGGTATTTGTTTTTTGGCTGCTTTATCAAACATTTTCATTTGCTGTTGCCAAGTTATTAAAATTTATGAGCGATTTTTGTACGTGTGCACATATTTTGTGCCGAATTGTTTGCACTTTGATAATCCAATTTTTTTAGCGGCTTAGAATTTTTAATTAAATTACAATTTTGCATTTTTTTATTGTTTGTAGATATACCCGTACTTAGCAAAGACCAAAGTGGTCTTTGTTTTTAGAAGAAACATTGATTAAGTTACATAAAATTACGTATAGTTACATTAAAAAAAAATTCTGTAAATATTCATTGAATTTCCGATAATAATTACAGTTTTACCCTGTAATGTCTGGATTGTAAGCGAAAAACTGTAATAATTGATTTGAGTGGCAATGAAATATTACAGTGTTTACACTGTAAAATGTAAAGTTGACTCCAAAAATATTTAATAAATGCAAATTCTATATTTTATAACAATCATATTTCTTTTTAACCAAAATTCTTAACATAGCATGAAACAGAGAACCAGCTTGGCGACATTCACACACTTCATTTCTTCTAACCATATATGTAGCAATATGGAAAAACAACTTAAGACGATCTGTGATGACAAAGCGAAACAGAATAAATTACACGCTCATACACAGAGCTTATGTTGCTTTGTCTTGTTATCACAGATCGACTTAAGTTTTTTTCCATATTGCCACAGATATCTACATTTTATGTCGTTTTTGTACAATGCTGGTTATAAATAGTAATATCGTATCATAAGATAAATGATTTAATATGTGATACGTATTGATGAATTTACAGTTTGCCCTGTAATTTTTATCTGTCGATCATATGACATTTCCAATAATTATTTGTCCACTTTGTATATTTTTCCATTCTGAAACTGTAGTAATTAAGTTTAAGACTGTATTTCTTGCAGTTTATGTATCAATTTTTATTGTGTATCCCATGAAATTAGAAACTACTTTTATACTTTTGCTTTTTTTGAATATATCTCGTTCTAGTTCTCGATCATACGAGAAATAATTATTTAATATAGCCTTGTTTTCGTTTTCGGGACCGAGAGCGATAACGATATCCATCGGTTCTCGGTGAAGCCTTGTATTAAAATGAAGTAAAATCAAATCAAGTTTTTTATGTAGACATCAACACTGTAAAACGTACATGAGCCGGTAATAAAAAATTCCATTAAAATAAGACAGTTTCTGTTTATATTTATTGTTAGCATAATTTTTATATTTTTCATATATCATATATATATTTCCGTTTAATTTCCATTCCAGAGCACTTGATAGTTTTGCCTAGATAAAATCTACATATGCATGACTCATAGAATTTTTGGAAAAAACAAAATTTAAGCAAATTAATGTTTATCATAAAAAAGTATACAGCACATAGAATTGGATACAACATTATGTAACAATTTCGACTACTATAAATCAGAATCCTTGTCACTTAAGTTATTTGAGCCACAAGCAAAAAGAGCTCCTCCTGATGCTTATTAAATTCACATTCCTCAGGATAACCTTTTGTGTGTTTAACAAGTGACAACATAAACAGACGCAAACAATAAAAGGATAATGGCAGCACAATACAACTTCACTGCAATCAAAAGATTTCGTGGTCACAGATTCTCGTCACGTTGCCTGACAAAAACTAAATACATTTGCCGCGCAAACCGATTGAACATCGTATGCGGCGCACTGATGCCAGAGGATGTTATTCTGGAGCATATTTACTGAAAGTACATTGCGTTTAAAAGATTGCAGCGTCAAACTTCTGCAACAATTTGGAATTTTTTAATCGAGGAGAAGCTCTTGTGATAGTTTTGATTACGGCTGAGATGTCAGCTCTAAGCAAACCAGAGCTTGTTGTAGTACAAAAATAATTTTCCTAGTACTCTTTCATGAGCTGTGTAGGAAAAAACAAGGAAGTTAGTGCATTTCAAGGGAGAATTCCTAGATACACATTTTCCCTCGGTTTGGACGGAATATCGTTATTTTATATGAAATAGCTTATAATAAGTAAATCGTAACTATTTTAACATTTTTTTTATGAAATTAAATGTCAAACTGCCAACTAAAATTTAACTGCTGAGTCTCTGGCATCACTTCCATAAAGTGGTCTGAAAAATTTCTGTTTAATTTCATTACCATCGCTGAAGGTCAACTGAAAAATGAATGGGTTTGGCAAAATCAATTGCGTATACCATAAAATGCCTCTGCCAATTTACTGTTGCTTAACTTTTGGTGTTGTTGCCGATTTTGTTGTAGTTATTATTAAGGTTAACAGATAAGGCTGAACATGATATAAGCAACGGTAAAATAGGGTAAAGTTCTATAAAACGCCAACTCCCAAGAAGAGAAATTTATGACGGTGTTGTGTTAAAAGCTAAAGTTTAGTGTATTTGTTGAATTTTTGGCAGTTTGCAGTTTAAAGAATCTTAGATTTATTTACTTTAAAAGAAAATTAAGCCATAAGGTAAAAGAAATTGCAGAGAACTTTTTGCATCTTAAATGAAATTCTTATAAAATCATCAATGTGCCCAATTCTTAATCAGTGCACAACTCAGTGGCTTTTCAATTTATATTAATATTTTTTTTATTAAATAAACAAAAATATTTATGAAATCGTACTAAGTACAAATTGTTTAAATCAATAAAAAGTCTGCACTTTATTGTGCTCGTTTTCCGAAAAGCGGTAAAGTTAAAATAAAACTTGTTAATCGCAAAAATTTTGAATTAAAAAAAGGTGAGATTTTCTTCGGAATATGTTAATGTACGGTTGAATTAAAGAAATTAAACGTCAGATATTAAATTTTTGTTTGAAATTTTTCACATGTGTGATTTTTGCTCTAATTTTTTTGAATTGTATTGCTAAAAATTCGAGTTGTATGATAGCAAAACTGCATTTAAAAAAGGACAGCCGCTTTAAGTCCCAAAATAAGATTTCCTGAAAACTAAACCGGAAATGCCGAAAATAAAATTCCACACGCAATAAGTGACAAAATAATAAGAAATGAAACAAAGATCGCTCAGAATTTTCATTTAAAAAGGATATGTAATTTTTTAAGAATTTAAATATGATTGGGGCATATGAGCGCCGCGATTAGCCCAAAAATAGCGCAGTCAGAAATTTCGATTTTTGACAACTTTTGCAAATATCTCGAGCTACACCTCGGCAATAAAATAACGAACGTTGGCTTCTGAATGTTCTAACATTTCTGGCTTATCCGAATGCAACGCAGAAGATTCTTGAAAGAAGGTGAGTTCGAAAGTGGACCAAAACATCCCATTAAGAGATTAGATAAGCCCCCAAGTCAATTTCAGTCTCCCACAATATATAAGAGTAATAGATTCTTTTAAAAGGTTTTAATTTTTTAACGCTCACTTTCTCAATTTGTTTTAAGCAAAAAATTGTTTCCTAAATCAGTTTCTTTAAACTCCACAGTCTGCATTTAATCATTCAATTATGTAGGTATATTGAATGTTCTTTTAAAATATAAATTGAATTTTGACTCAACACAAATTTTCTATCAATGCAGTCATAAATCTTCACTTGGAATAAAAAATTAAACGATTTCGTCCAGTGAATTTCACAGATTTAATTTTTTTTTCCCATAAAAGTCTAAATCGCAGATGCCAGTTTTTATGGTTTTCTTTATTAATGAAAACATTTCCATAAAGTTTTCATGGTTTGCGTATATTGTAAATCTTTATATTGAACCATGAATTTTATTTTTTACAAAATACTGTGGTACAAAATTTCATTGAATATATATAATATGAATAATTAGAACATTTCACGAAAAGTATTGATATTTTATTAAAAAATTTGGAGAAAACTGCAGTTTACTGCATATTACAGCGTAAGGCAACAATTTGGATGGGCTCGACCTTAATTTCAATTAATTTTAGAGCAACACCACTATTCAAGGAAAATGTGAAACTCTTTTATTTTTTAATATATTTGTTCCACTGTACATTAGCATTTCATTGTCGTGAGTCTTCATTCACCCAAGAGTATTAACCCGTTGATTGGTTTTTTGCACTTTTGTAGCTGCTGTTTTCTTCGTTTATGCCGGCACCATGCTTTACGCAACCGCTTACGTCATTAGACGTAAGCGTAACGCAGCGTAGTTGCAATATTTGTTTGTTTTTGTTTCACTTTATGACTTTATTTGTTTCGCGAATTATTTGTTGTTTCTAATCTCCTCTGTTTACATTTTTTTTGTTCAGTCAATAAACATGAAAGCGGCCACCACTTCTCAACAACGCAAGGCGTGGCATTAAATTCAATTTTATTGACTAAATATTTGTGGAAAAATAGAAAAAAAATTCCATTTTAATTAATTTCGTTTGTTAACAATGGATTTTGAAAAATACACATAAAATTTCGTGTATGTTTTTCTACTGCTCGGGGCTGATGCTCCTAAATTATAGAAGATTTCAATGCTTATTTATCTTTGAAATTATTTACATTCAGGCGGTATCTGTAGTTTGATCTTTCCTTTGCGGTCATGCAGCGGAAAAACACATACATATGTAGTTGTGATAAAATAAATAAAAATATTTTTTTATTTACCAAAGCCAAATCTGTTGGTTTTTTATTTGATGAATTTTATTTTTATAGCGACTATTTGATATTTTCTAAAGGTGCCAAGCTCCTTGGGGTTTTAGTTTTGAAAAATCCTTTAATGTTTTTACTTTTTGTAGAATTCATTTTTCGAATTACATGTTTTTGGGAGATGACATGGTCCTCTAGGGTTGCGATAAAAAGATAGTAGTAGAAATAAGAAATGTATAAGGATCTAACATAGGATCTCATTTAAAGCTGCTGTGCTTAACATTTCAGCTAGGAAAATTATATTTTTTTGACACGGCAAATAAGCAAATATTGAAACTGCGCGAAAGTTTCACGATTTAAATTAAAAAACTTTTAAAGTAAACTTGGTTCAACCGTTTTTTCCTACTCAGTCCGAAAAAAGCCTCTTTTGTATGGAATAGTTGGATGTTGCTTCTCCGAGAGGTATTATACATTCTTGAAATCTCGAAAGATCTTTCTTTATTATTCGCCGAAGTTCGAAAGGGATTACATGTTCCGAATTTCATAATTCCACAATTAGTTTACTCCAGACATAATCACAGTTATTATATTTTTATTTGTAAAAGTGCACATAGTTTTCAACTGTTTTCAAATGTGAAGGTAATTTTATTTAATTAATAAATAAATTAAAACTCCCAAAAGAAATTAATGCACTTCAAATGCAAAATTAGCCTATGTCAATCCTCTTCCGAGTAAACTTATGTGAAAGAATCTGTAATCAGCGTTCTTTCTGTTCTAAACCGGAACAACTCGTTCTTCCTGGTAGAAATCAATCAACTTCACTCTTAACAGTGATATTAGCGAAATATACCTTAAGTTTCCATCTGGTTCTTTATCAAAGGCAATATGCTTAGTAAAGCTCCTCATGTCTATAAATTGTTAGAGCTCTTCGTGATTCATTCTAGTTGATATAAGATCTTTTGTCTCCCCCTTTCCCTTTGTCATCATATACAAACAAAATTTAACTCCTTCAGCCCCCTCTTCATTGACATTCACAGAAAATTTACTTTGCTACTGGAATCACTCAGTTGAAAAATTGAACCACATTATTAGTTTATTTTTATACCAAAATTTAATTTCGTTCGAAAAGTCTCATCACATCGCGATAAGCTCAGAGAAGTTTGCAATTTACATCACTAATTAACATAAGGAATTTTAATATCTATTTGAAATTCAAAACAAAACTGACATCTGGAGCAGCAAGTTGTGGTAGAAAGAGAACAACGCAGATATCTATCTCTGTCGTTCAAAACAAAATGCTGATTAAATTCAGCGTTAAAAGTAATTTTTATATCTTTCGCAAACATCTGGTTGTGTAATTTGCATGAAAATGAATTTGTTTGCCTTCATAGTTTGGTTCTGACAATCGATTGTCACGTGCTGTCTGATTTTGGAAAACTTTTGTACCAAAAAAAAAAAAAAACAACATAAAATTGAAACATCAACATATGGTAAACGAAAACAGCTAAATTAAAACACAAAATAGTTGAAGAAAAACAAAAAAAATTAATTTGGCTCATCAACAACCTGAGCAAAAGCATATTTGATGTCAACTGATAAGCACGCGCTTATCTGGTGGGCACAAATGATGGGTTGGGGTTTGCGTTTTGATGGGCAGGGTGCTGTTGGCTTTTCCTTATGTTATTGTTACCCTAATGACGGTTAATAAAGTTGCTCCCATATTTTGATTAAAACGAATTAATTTACAAAGTCACCTATTGTAAATTACGTTAACACCAGTCATTAATGATGATTGTTTAAGGAGGTGTGTGCTTGGACTTTGCTCTGATTTTGTTGCTGCACGACGATAGTCCAGTGTCTGCAAAGTTTTTCTTCGGAGTTCTTTCAATTTCAACATAATAAAAAAACTACTGGATAGTATTTATAAGGCCATATAATAAAATGAATCATAAGACTTAAGTTTTTGTTTGTATTATCGAAAGCATTAAGGCGGAAGTAATTTTGTATCTATTTCTAAAATAGTTCAGGATGGGGCACGGTTGAAAAAATACGTATAAATTGTTATACAGATTAGTTTAAGAGTTGTTTTATATGAATTTAGGTTTAAATTAAATTACTTTTCAGCAAATATGGAAAGTTACTTATGTTGAATTTTGTCTCAACATTCTGTAGCCAAGCTAGCTAAGAACTATTCTAGAAATTAGCAGGTTCAAATTTCATTCCAATCAGGTTGTGTCATTAAAATAATTTTATGTATGAATATGTTAAGTAAAATAAAATTAAAAGAACTATCTATTCCAGGATTTAAACCCATGCCTGCTGCGTTCCAGGCAAACGTTCTACCAACCGACATAAATTAAATTTTTTTCACTATCATAAAAATTAAAACTATAAATAAATATTATTTTCATATAGAATTCTATAACTTTGCAACGTATGGTATCTATTGGATTTATGTTCTTCTGGATTTATATGAATAACTAAAAATTATTAATTTTGTTCTGATATTTTCAACCGTGGGAGAATAGTTTTTTATATTTCTACCGAAAAGCTTTGCTTTTAGTTTTCACTGATTAATATACAGAAATTATACTTCTTTGCTGGGATAATCTTAAGAATTGTATTCCATAATATTTAATTGTTTCTGAATGATAAAAGTTACTTTGGATTTTTTTACCCTGGCAAAACAATTTCAACAATACATTTATGATAGCAGAAAATAAAATCGCACACTATGACATTGTATTCGCAAATTACTATCAAAATGGTGGAAAATATAACTATAGAAAATTTGGCTAAAAATTTCTCAACGGAGCTGAATAGTAAAACTTGAATATTTTAAATAATTTTATCCTAGCTAGCAAGTGTTTATTGTCTAATGCTATATTCTCCCTGAGTAATAGTTTGGCTTAAGTTATTACGTTTAATTTACTGTATGTAAATTAATTAAATTGATGTCTCTAAAAATAAATACCTAAAGTAAAAAGTAGGTACAGTTTTCATAAGTCATTCAAAAACATTTATTATACATACACATACATATATCAAAATGCAAAGTTCACGATTTTACGTCACTTTTTGAAATTAATTTTCTTGCCTTTATGTTCTATGCACACCACGAATTTAACTTATATAAATTCATTAAATTGAAATGTAGAATCGAGCCTCTGTTCTCTCCAATTATCATGACATCATTTTAAATACATATTTGGTACTTTATTTCAGTTCTCATTCTTTCAGTTCAGTTATATTGCGAATTTTGACATCATCATTTCATGTAATAAAAGGACATGAAATGATTTAAGATTACAAAGTTTATTTTCTTTGTTTTGGCCTTTATGTCACTTATGACCCTATATTGTTACTGACGTAATAGAGGCGCTTCAGGTGAAATTATAACAGCGTGTGAACATGCTACATTCTTGTATTATTAATGACGTCGAACATTTGCCAAATATACCGTCTTTGACAAAGCAGTTGTTATCAAAATACTCGTGCTACCTCCTATGTAGATTTGCTTGCACACACAATTTCATTCGATTTTTTTTTGCTTTTCGCATATTTGCTGAAGTTTTGTTTCCTAAACTCGTATTCAAGAATAATGTTTTCAATTTATATTCCTTACAAGGAAACATTTTAACTGCTTTAGAACTATGCCAACAAAACTTTGGGATAACAAAGCAAAATCATCGGAATTTCCTTACGTCAAAAGCGGAACATACTTATATCAAATTTCAATTTGACGTAGTCTATTTCCAATTAAATGGATCCGTTAACAATCAAACATGCAGAATATTTGCTATGCGGAGTCCAGGAACAGCTTATTAGCGACGATTGCAAGCACTGAAATGTACTACATATTTGGTTCAGTTTAATATCCGAACAGATTAGTGGCGCATATTTCTTTGAAAATGAAACTTGAAATTGGACTATATTGAAAAGGTTTTTGAGACTCGCTGTGCAAAACCATCAACACTAAAGCAAAATCTTCGACGAACACATTGTTCCATAAAGGGCAACTTCTTTTGGTCACAGCGTTCACACACTCAAATAAAAATGCCATGAAATCAATTAAAATTGGAATCAATATTAAATAAATAGTATTTTACTATGGTTGTTAGAACATTTACCCGGAACTGTTTCCCTAAGCGCAGGATTATACTGCATCTGACTTCATTATTTTAGCGTTGGAAATGGGTACGTACAGCTACTAATAATCGAAATGAAGTCTGTGCCATAACACCTTCAAGTGCTAATTAAAATTATATATTTCCAGACTTTACATAATGGAAAATAAAGCGGATTCTTATTCCAACATATTATCTATTGGCCTGAGACTAGTGTGTCCATTCAGTTGACGCGACCGCTTCACGATTGTGTGAGATAAAAACTTCCACACGGTGGTAATGGGAAACTGGTTCCTGATCAGTTTGATTGAATTCTTTGTCTGATGTTGCACTGACAAAAGTTTCTATGAACTTAAGTCAGAAAAATCACTCCAATGCAGCAGAGTCTCAGTGAATTGTCACTACCTGTATCATAGTAGAAAACAGCTTTCTAAGGCTTTGGGCAATGGGTCAAAAAAAGTTTAAAAGCAAGATATATACAATAAATTTCTTAAGGATCCACAGTGTTTGTGTTAAATTAGTAAATTTTGAAATATAACTATAGTATATTGGTCAATGCACATTCTTCACAAAGATATGCATACACTAGAGTCTAGCTAGTTATTTATGTTTTGAATTTGATGATAGTATATTGAGCAGTTCCGGAGTAATTGATTTTGTTGCCATAGTGATGCCCCTTAAGTTGTCTCAATCCATTTTCGGAATATATCTTAATGAAAAGCGCTGCTAACGAGTGAGCAAATTGCCATTTATTTGCTGACATATTTTATTTCGTCGAGTAAGGCAATTTTTGAGGAAGAAACAGAATATTTACTTAGAGGGTGAAACCCAAAAGATATTTTACATGCTTTATCCAGAAATCGAAAAATATGTCTGGAGTGGATAAGAAAAATTTAGCAATAATAAATTTCATTCCACCCTAAACACACTGTCCAAATAGTCGATTTGATAACTGATGGTACTGTTCGGTGAACGCACGTCACACGCAGCAATCGCCAACATTCGCAACAGCGCGAGTGTAAAAATGTAAAAGTTGTATCTTCATTCAGGCATTTAGCTGCTCGCGAAGCGCAGTCGATCTTCGATAGCGCTAATAGACGGACAATATCGTGTGCGTATGTGACAATGAACTTGAATTTTATTCAGAAATATTGGAAATTAACAATAAGTAAATGAACATCAAACAAATTGTTTTTGTGTTTGCAAAGAAGGAATTAAATAAAAATTTAAATGAATTAACTTTTTATTGAGATGTAAATGGAAAATGTCTATTGATTGAATCAACAAGTAGAACAAGTAACTTTGCATCCAGTGGATATATTTCAACAATGTGCTGGCGTGCATGTGGATCGCCGCAAATATCTAATTAATTTTGAATAAATAACAACGATAATATACAAAAAAACGAGAATTGAAGCAAATAAACGGAATGTAACGAAATTAAATTAAACAATTTTAAAATATCAATTTGTGGTGGAATTAATCGCTTAAACGCGTTCATTCAACAGTGTGTGTGCGTCTGTAATTGTGTTCGTGTGCGGCTTGCATTGGTTTATATTAATTAATGATGGCGGAGCGAGCAGTGTGTAAAAAAAAAAACAAAATTTAATTGCGTTTCCGTATCCTAGTGATTATATTAACGCGCGTCAATGTGGCACTGTAATTGTGAGCGCGAGCCCCATTTGACCATCTATTGCTTACTAGTAAACATTAAACAACATCAATAAACCATTCAAACACATTCGCATATAATAACCGATGTTTTTAGGCGCTAATATCAAAATTTAATTGATTTTCAATTTAAACAGTGGAAAAATTGCCAGATTTGTTTTGAATTAGTTACCCACTGTCATGCACACAGGTGCGTACAAATACAAAAACGAAAGTAAGTGAATTTCAATTAACAATTCTACTTATTTAATTATAGTTGAGGTAAATAAGTTCACAAATGGCAAACATAAATTTCTGTTAAGCAAACAATGTGCATTCCTATGCATTTCAATTAAAACAGGATGCTTTTGTATGGCATAAGGTTCAAAGCGGAAAGCACTCTGGTTCCCAGAATGCATATTACGTTTGGTGGTCAGTGATTATTACCAGAAGTTGCAAGTGCTTAGGGTACATAAGAGAAGGTCATTGCTTCCATTGTAAAGAAATAAATTATCATGAAATAACCGGTAAATGGTAAAGCAATTATTACAACGGAAAACTATGTTGAACATGAAGATGTACTTGACATCGTGTTGATATCGTTGAAAGCTTTATTAATTTTTTTTTTATTACCAGAGCGTTTAGAAAAAGATTCTCTAAAGCCAAATCTTTCGTTTGAGTAGGCAAACACTTTACGCGATCAATAGCACCGTGATGAGTAATGTAAGAGAGCAATAAATTGTTTTAGATGAATACGATTGAAGAAACTAATATGTTAATATACTTTTTATTATTTGATGTTTATAAGAGACAGTGTTCATGAAAATAACCCTTATGTTGGAAAAAAAGGTTATGTGAATGATGCATAGCTTGGACATGGGCGTAGTTAATAAAACTATAAATTTAAGGATATGTTAATGTTTTAAAGATAGCAACAAAATTTGCAGATTTTGAGAAAATTGAATTCAAATTTTTGTATTAATTTATGGTTAAGTTTGCCTAAGGCCAAAAATTCAAATTTTTAAGAAAAATAATAATTTACTGTTTGTCGATATTTCGGACTTACTCACGCGCAACTGCAAAAAAAAAAGTTGAAAATTCTTTAGAGTATTTAAAGAATTGATTTTTAAGAGAACTTAACATCATTTTAAAAAGTTTCAATGATGTTGTTGGTGACAATAACAACGGCGATGTCATTCGCATAGCCTTATATTTAGGTTTGTACATACATATGTGTATCGAGGTTTTGATATTTTATTGATACATGAACATGTATTGATGTATAGTACTGATACGAGTATGAAGGCTAGATTAGTGCAAAAAATTATGTAGCAAATGACTTTTCGTAATCTCATGTGCAAGTTGTTTTTTACTCAAACAAAAAAATTAGTGAATTATCAAACAAAGGAGCACTTATATTAAATGAATAAAGTTCTGCACGTCTTGTTATTTTCAAATAAAAAGAACAACATAACAAGAGTTATTTAAGCGAAACCTTAATATAATATAAGATGAATGTTAAATTTGAAAAAACTCCTTCTAAATTTTCAATAAAATGCTGTTGTAACATAAATTAGCTTGCTAAAAAATAAAAGGTTATGAACTCTGTTTATTTATGCAGCTACATTTCTTGTTATTATTGAAAAAACGGAGCATCCTACAGCAACATTATGACAACCCTTTCTGATAATTTAAGGTGCCCTATGGTTTATTTATTCATTTTGAATGAAATGCCATAAATTTACGTTACTTTTGAACCGATTTTAGTTACCCCAATGTTTTATTTATGAGCAAAATATAGCCAACTGAAATAATATATCGAACTAAGGCTGCTATTTAGGTCTTCGTATCGGTATGAGAAATCACAAATTGATATAAAATGTGTGAGGCTTACGTACGAGCATAATAAAATGTTATGCCTATTATACATTTATTAGACTGCACCAAAAAAAAAAAAAAATTTATTGTGTGCAGCAACTGCCTTAAATTTTGCTTCTTAAGATTTTCAATACTTAGATTCTTTCTGGACATATCGATTGTTAAAGTAAAGCTTTTTGATCCCAAATAAAGGACATTTCTTCGTATTTGTACAAATTAAAAATATCTTAGCTTAAGTGTATTGCTTATTTATATATTGATATGGGAGGACAACTCGTATAACGTCTACATAAAAAAGAGATGGTACATAAGAAATAAAAGTGGTGTTTTGGCCCAGTCTATTAAATATACTTTCTTCTAATTAAATACATGACAAAATTAATGCCAAGAAGCGTTTTTTTTGGAATAAAGTCGTTTACGAATTTTATTTAGATGCTCGTTTATGCTGCTACCTTATTAAAAAGTGTGGTTTTCAATATCACAAATAAAGCAAAATTTGCTTTTTTTGGCTAACAAACATAATCAATTAGGTAACTCCCCTTACACTCAACTACCATCATGTTTCAGACCTGGTTTTTCCACATTTTCTTGACATAATTAAATTTGTTGTGGTAAAAATGAAAATTACGTTTAATATATGTAGCGCTCATTTATGTGTTAAACTTTCTCAATTTTTATTTTGTTTTTGCCTCGAGCGTCATGCGAAGTATTGGTAAAAAGCTTTTACCTGTAGTAAATTGAGGGCCAAACACCATAACAAAGAAGCATGGCAGGCAATAAAAACAACAACATAATCACATTTTGAATGCCAAAAAGTAACTTTTATTCAAAGCAACAGAATAATGGAAAAAAACATTAGACCAAATAACCAGAAAAAAAGGAAAAATAAAGAAATAGAAACATAAAAACAATGAAAGCAGAAAAAAATGTTGTCTGGGGAAAATTTTTTGTTTATTGCGTTAACGCTGGTGATTATCTAAAGGATCTGTCATGAGACACAGTGGAATAAATAGCAAACTACGAAAATAATAAACTCATAATATTTTTTATATGATCCGTAAGAAATTATATAAAATTTACTCTGTAACGCGGTACGAAAGCAATGCGATTCGAAAGCCAATGCCATTCAATGTACTCGTATTTTAAAGTAGAATTTATTCAATTTCAATACGATTTTGAATTACAGGGAAGGGCCTTAAAATTAAACTATTTGATTAAATTAGTTAATTCTCATTAGCCAATATGTTTTTTTTCTATTTAACCACAGCATTTTTGGTGCATGAAATAATATAATATATGGTCGAAAATTTGAAATTCTAAAACGGACTACGGAATTTTTCTTCTATTCGAACCGAGGCTCTAAATTTTTTGATGTTTTGATAAAAATATGAGATAATCGCAATAGAGCTCAACCAAAAGTCGGAATTATACTAGAAATTGAGCATCAGAGCTCTGCTTTTTAGAGTAACTCAGTTGAATCTGTGCCTCGCTTTAGACTAACATATGTTTTAAGGTGTTTCGGTCACAACTTTTACAGTTCGATCGGCTGCTTGATTATTATAGTAAAGAAAATACCTAAGCCTCAGTGTTTGAATTATTTCAAAATTAATATCAGATCTAGCAATTTGAACATTCAATGACATTAATAAAGCCCCTTGTCTTGAAGTAAATAATTGGCATTTTGAAAATTCGTACCAGTTGCGTGCCTTGTCTAAATCATTGTGTCACAAAGTTATTTTTTATTACATTAGCTTAAAAAAAAAATAATAATTTCAAAAATTAGAAAAAAAGAAAAGCTTCTTATGTCAAAGATAAAAGGTGAGCCTTTCTTTAATCATTAAAATGAAATCTTTACTAAAAAGTTTAGCATAGTCCATTTTAAAAACATATCTGAAATTTTACCTGTACACATGTTACTTGTGTAGAAAAGAAAATCTAGAAATTTTAACTTTTAAGAAAATGCATATTTTATCCAAAAATTTCAATCGAAATAAAAATTTCTTTAATACGGAGTCTGTGCAAATTTTACCCCATCTTATGGTTTTGAGATACATATACTTAAAGAAAATTTAAAGGTTGAGGTGGTGCAAAGCACATAGCAGTAGTCTCATAAAACTAAACTGAATGTAGTTTGAGTTACCGTTTTTCCACATTTTAATTTAATTTTTATTTAGATAGCCCACTACAATATCTTCCAATGAAATATGATACCCTATGCAAACGCTAGCAACATTCGAGCACTAGCGACTGATGCCAAAGTACCTTTGTATTTCTAGAACAAAACTGAAATCGATTTGAGCTCACTGAACAAAAATGGTTCACAATTCAAAACGATTAAAAATTGTCGCTTTCAGTCTGCAGTCTTTTTGGTGTTGGTTTTGGTGAGGTGCATGATCAATACAAGGAATGACAACAGTAATATTTGATATGGATCTCGCTAAAACTGCTGAAAAATTCAAGCTTAAAGCCTTATTCCACAGTGATATAGAGATTTTATAAAAATATTTCTATAATCGAAAAATTATTTCACGCAAAAGTTCTTCAGGTCTTTTTTTTCGTGTGCCGATATTGGTCGAGGAGTACTTTTGTATTTCGCAATTAATAAAGTTTCATTAGTGACTCTGTTTTTTTCTCTTGAATTAAATTCAACAGATATGCTCTTAGTAAGAATATTTTTGTAAAATGCTTTAACATTGTATATCAGTTGCATTGTATTAGTATTAGTTTTATTCAACAATCCGTACCCTCATGTTTTTGTTTTCCACAAATCAATTCTTTAGTTTTCAAAAGAAAATCGGTTGCCGTGGTATTGAAGTGGTAAACAACGTTATGGGTTAGTGAACCAGAAAATTTGGAGAAGCTATGGTCGTCTTCAGAAATTTTCATCAATAAACCGAAAATAAGAATAAATTCCATGAATAAGCCATTCATCTGATATGTTCTTATGTTGATTGCCAAAGTAATTTGCTTATTTTTTCCCCTTTCATTCAACATTAATTTTATTATAAGTTTTTCTTTTTTTATCCCTTTATAATGAAACATTAAAATCCTTTTTTTTAAGATGTTCACTTACAAACAATTTCCATTAACACTCACACAAAGCCTGAGTGAGTATTTGCATCAAAGGGCACTCAATGCGCAGTGGCGCTTGCCAATTAAAGTTAACACCTGAACGTGTAAAGTACAAACAGGACATTTGCTGTAGTGAGTACTTGTTGCAGTAAGTACAAAATTATATTCTCTATGTAATTTCTTATCTACCTACTTGTACATTTATTAGACATCATCCCTTTTTGTTGTCTGCGAGCGCCTTTTACTTTTCGCCATTTGAACTGTTGTCAACTTGTAAAGCTTTGGGACTAAAAAGTTTTCATGTTTTTAATAAAATACAAAAGTTAAAGTATAAAATTACCTGTGGGTAAAAAAGAAAAATAATTTTTCGTACTTTCAATAAAAATAGATTTTTCGTTTTTACATATCTGTACTTTTTGTCAAAATTTTGAAAGCTAAAAGAGATTACTGCGAAAACATCTATATAAACATATATATAGAAAAGTAGAACACCAATAATTTTATAAAACGATGAATATTTATGAAATAATGAGAGATTTTAATATTTAATGCACAAAGGTCTTAGCAGCGCAGCAAAAATACTAAGACTAAAATTAATGTGAAAACAAAAACAAACAAAAGCAAAAGCAAAAAATGTCAACATAAAAACGTAAACATCAATTATTAATATTATAATTAAATATTTTCCGTCTCTTCTCTTTGACGCTTTGATTCAACGTGACGTATACGCAACATAAAATTATTTCCATGGAATTAACTTTGCGTTTTCATTGCGTATTGTTGACGTTCGAATAAGTAAAGCTCCTGGCTATTAAATTGAAGGTTTTTTTTGTCGCTTCATTTAAAAGGTCTTTTATGCTTTTTATGGGTTGGTAGCATTAGTGGGCAAATCACATGTTTTTTTATTTAGTCCTGTGAGATATCATGGTCAGTAAACACGAAACATTAAGCATTTTACCCAAAATATTTAAATGACCTCATTATATGAATTCAAAAAACTCATTTCGTCGCATGGATTTTTGGGCATTAAAAGGATTTTTCACAGAGTGCAAATAAAAATTAAACATAAAATATTAAAACTTCAAAAGCAAACTTTCCGAAATGGAATACAAGTTTAATAAATAATAAGGGGTTATTCTTAGCACTAAAAACTTAAAAAAAAAATTATTATTACTGTCAGTGATTTTCATTGAAATATTTTTTAGCTTATAACATCAATATTATATGTCGATAAAGTTTATGCATAATGTGAGCCCTTAATCAATAAATTTACTGTTAGAAAGGTTACCAGATAATATCAAATCAAATATAAAATATGTCTTTCTGGAGGCTTAAAATTAAAATTCACCTAAAGTTACCCATAACTGCTGCTTGAGCAAAAAAGGCACAAGCAACAAATTTATGGTATAGTTCTGCATAAGATTTATTAAAATTTTTTTTTAGTATACCTTACCAAGTTCCTGCATTATACTTTCAAGGCTAGTTAGTCTCGAAAAGTGCTCGAAATCAGTAGCCTGTAAATAGTTGTATTTATTGAATTGATTGGTTAGAAGGGGCAATGATAGTGCATGCAAGTGTGTTACCTTTAAGACATGTAAAGTACTTCGAAAGCAGACCTAATATACAAATGAAATCCAAGTACTCTTAGTTTTCAAAAAAAGACGTTCGCAAAAAAAATTACGAAAATTAATAACTTTCCACCTCTGTATTTTAAAAGCTAATAGTATTGGAGCCAAATCCTATTAGAAATTAATCGATCTCTACGAGAGCTACAAATAACCAAAATTTGAATAAGACTGAAGCATAAAACATTTTAACCCATATATCGAGTTGCTGCTACAACAAAAAGTACTGGTCATTAGAGGCAGCCGTTCCTGAGCTAAATTTAAGCATTTCATTTTTACTGTTCTCAGTTTTGCTTTGCTAATTTTTTTGCATTGAAATTAAAATTTTCTAAAATTGACTGTTTTCTCCAAAGCTAAGTGAATCGTTAAAATGTTTTGCTAAATTTATTTTCTTCTTTTTATAGAAGTTTGGCGGTGTCAATGATCGAATTGAAAGAAATCCATGTAATATAGAAAGCCGTTGTGTCCGTATTTTAAATTCAAGCATTGGTACTTTAGAGCTAACGAATATTTTCTTCAGAGCATTTCGTTCAGTGCATCAGCCAACATGAGTTTTAATATTTGAATTGTGCATAGCCGTATGATATTTGCATCATCTATCACCAACTACCACTTGCTACTTTCTCACTTTGAACGACAAGTTTTGTAGTTTGTAGAATATTTTTCAAACAGTTTTGTTTTTCTTTTCTTGTTAAATTTTTTCATTTGAATAGTTGCTTAGCAAATAATTGAAAAAAACCGGAGCAAAGGTCACATAATATACATATGTAGTTTTGGTAATTTTAAAAAGTTTCAACTACAGACTGCCTCCTAGTTGATATTCTTTAGATTAATATTCATTTCATATGGTAGCCATCATATAGTCAAAAAGAAATTATTTGCTGTAAAATTAGTTCATATCATTAATTTTGTGAAAGTACCTACTTTGTTTTAAAGTTCATTGAAATAGATATTCATAAAGAAATAAAACGTAACATTAAGGCAAACATATCACAGTTTATTGTTAACCTCAATGAGAAACCCAAAAGTGACAAAATCGATCAAAAAAAAAAAAAAAAAAAAAAAATAGAATGACCTTTTCTTTCGATTATTGAAATTATGAAATTGACAGCAAAACAGAGAAATAAATCACTTAAGCCAGAAATAACAAACAAAAGGACAGATCTGTCATCTTGCTAATCGTAGAAATGACAATAACTTGTTCTGTTTGGCCATTCGGTGTTAAGTTCTGAAGGAGTTGCACCAGCTTAAACTGATGCCCCATCTGCAGTTTTAATGTCATTGACACGACATCACACAATTTGTCGAATGAGATTTTTTGTAGCAAGTGCTTGTCCGTTGTTTTTATCTTTTGCATTCCTCTTTTGCTGACGAGACAATTTCATGTGGCAGCTGGCTACACGAGCATAAAAAATTACAACTTGACCTGCGTAAAAATGGCTTTGTTCACTAACAGCATTTCATCAGCTGTTGCCTTGTTCTTGAAATAATGCCTTTGAAGTGTAAGTATGTGTGCCTTAAAACCGCAGCGGGGTCTAAATTTGCCATTGAATTCACCAAACATGGACAAATGAGCGCCGTTGGAAATTCAGCGAAAGGCGTACAAAAGAATGTCTACGATGTACTTAAATGTACAATATAATCGTATTTTGAATACTGTGTGGGCAATGACTTTTGCAATTGGCTCAGGCTGCTGCAAGAATTTAATATTTCGTTTCTTATTATATATTTGTCTTCCTGCTGCGTGGTTTTAATGAAAGCCTTTTTTTTAAAACTCCAAAAATAGTATAGTTGCATATAAAAAACGACATGCGTGAAGTCTTTAGGGTTTCTTATTTTGCGAACTTGTTTATGTGTATGATACTTGACTACTTATTCATTTTAGAATAATTCCAATCAATTAAAAAAAGTTAGTTTCTAACATAAATTTTCTCTCTGAAAATATCAACTCTGTGAAAAAATGTTCGACGTTTAAATGTTTTTGATCTTTCGAAAAAATCTTTAATTTTTTTTAATCTTCAATAGAGCAAATGGCATTGTGAGTTTAACTTAAAAATTAGTTAAACATAAGTTTCGGTGTTTATGTTTATTTATATCTTGCTCAAAAAAATAAAAAATTAAAAAAAAATAAAATGTGATCTCATTACCTATTTTATCTGAATTTTTTATAATTTTCAATATAAATGACACTTATAAAGCCTATAGAGTATTGAGGTCCCATTTTGTATTTAACACATTTTAAATGACTTTTTCCTTAGGTTTTTAAAATAATAATAAAAAAAAATATTACTGAAAATTAACATAGAATCTTTTAAAACTTGCACTACTTACTAGCATCTTGTCTGTCTGTTTGTTACACAGCTTATAGAAAGCGTTCGCGTGAGCTCATTAATCGACCGTTTGTCAATTTCTTTGTCTGTTTGTTAGCTTGGCCGTCTGTCCGTCAGTCTATTGGTCATCTGACTTTTTGCATTTACATATATTGCCGAATACTTTTGACTATATTTTGCACAAAAATTATTTAAAACGTTTTTTACAAAATTTTAATTGGAATGTTTCAAGAAAAAACCATCAAAATCCGTTGATATTTGTCAACTGTAACAATTTCTTAATTTTAGGATGTATTGTAAAAAGGTAACAGACCGACAACAGTATTCACGACATAAATTTCCTTGAAGAGATTAAAGCAACTGCTAAGCCGCAACACATGCTGCATTTGAATCGCGACTATAAATTGTGTCACTGTGCTGCCTTAGTTAGAACCGGAATTCATGACCTTAAGTCTGCCTATTCGATCCAAAAGGATCCTAAAAGCATACTTTCCATCAAAGTTTAGTGAGTACTCCTATACACAATAAGCTTCCACCTCATTAGTTAATCTAATCTACCTAGGCATAACTAAAAATGTTCGGGACACAAATAATAAAAAATGAACAAACAAATGCGTATATACGTATATGAGACATTCCATACCAAATTGGCTACTTTTTTTCGGTCATTTCAAAATTGTATATGTTTTTGAAACTGATAGGAAACGCATTCATGAACTTTTTTTCATATTTTTTTGACCATCCTTTTAGAGATATGAATTTTTTCAAAACTCGATTTTTTTCCAAATTTTACTTTGCGCATATCCAGTAAACTTCAATTACTTATACGTGCAGCAAAGATTATAAATTGTGTACACCCTGATTGTGGTATACGTAAAGCCGCGCCAACTTCTTCACAAGTTATCAATACAACATGTTGCGTGTGCAGCGTACAACATGTTCGCGTTTAAACTTCGTCTAATTCAACTGTTACGATATATTTTCCTTAGAAATAATTTTTTTTATATTTCAGCGTTGGACAAATTCTGAGTGTCTGAGAGGCGTCCAACGTAAACATGTTAAGTGTTTGCTTATCAAACGTTGTTTACATTACGTTTTGTTCCCGGCTTGTTGCTCTTTTGCAACTAAAGTCTACGTTCTTGTTGTTGCTGTTTATGAATGTGTGCAATTTACTGCGTTCGTGTGTGGGTGTATACATATCTTAGAAGCATCGATTTTGTTCAGTGAAAACTGCTCTCGGTGCAACTGATAACGATTTGGAATGTTGATATAACAGTTTACGAACGCGTTTTCTTGGGAAAAGACGTTAGTAAAGACGCTTTAATATTTTCAAATGAACATTTGATCGAAAAAAGTAATATTTCTTGAATTTATTAGGAATAAGAGACTATAAGATTAGAAACCAATACAGAAAGTTTGAATTATTCAAAAGCTTTACAGTCAGATAATGTGTTTACTTCTAATACTTTGAAACTTATTATAAATTGTAGGCTATCAGCAAATTTAATTGCAAAAGTGACTTCAAAAGACGAACTGTATGTGAAATGTTAAGTGTTTTAACAAAAAAATAAACAATAAAAAAGAAGTAATAAAACTAAGTAAAAGGATATATGCATGTTCGTCATTTTGGTAATTTCTAATAAATTTTAAGTTTACAAAAAACATATCCTATTACCAATAATATCCGTAATTTTAAGTTCTCAAAATAAAATTAGAACTTAAACGAAGAAGTTCGTTCAAGTAGCCTTTTATAGAAATCTCCACATTTTACGGAATTAGTTTTCAATATATTTTTAGGTTAAACAAATCATAAAACTGCACTTTATAGCAAGCAATTCGGGAAAGGTCACTCAACTACATTAGCTTTCTTTCACTTTACAATAGTTTGAACCCATACTTACCAAAAACAGTTCATATCTTTTCCGATTTAGACTACGTCGAGCATCTGAAAACCACAAGACATAAGAACTTTCCGAAATTGACATATTAATTTTCAAGTGCATAAATATATGTAGTACACTTCCAAGGAGAACTTATTCGAGTATATAGAGGTCGCCCAAGGCCGATAATAATTTTTCATGTAAAAATGTATGAATACAAGCCTGCTGTTAGCATCAATATTTAGATAACTTATAGTTCTATAAAAGTCTAAAATATCATATTTCAAATTGCACTTCTCATTTACTATCAAAGCTACAGACTTTAAAATTCAATTTAATTGATGTAATCGGAAACAAAAAACTTTTTATTTTTGAAAAAAAGTTCTAAGAGTTGAGTTCAAGACGAAGAAGTTAAAATTTGAGGAAGGTACAGCTTTGTATGAGCACAAACTAAATGATTTTAACTCAAAATGAAGAGCAGTTGAACAGTTGAATCTACATATGTGGTGAGTTTTAAATATCTTCAGAACCATTGTCCTAAAACGTTTGACTGAATTGTGAATGAAAATTGATATTGAAATGCTGTAGCTTTTATAATATTTAAGTTCAAGAAATTTGTCTTGTGACACTTTTAAAGGATAACAGATTACCTAGTTAATGACCCAGACGATATTTTTATAGCCCGAAATTCAGATCTGCTTTCCTCATCTTAAGGTAAAATTAGAATGCTGACCATAGCAATATTGATACTACTGAAAAACATGGGAGTCAATTACGTAACAAATATGTTTCGTTTTATTACTCTAGCTTTATTACTTAGAAAGTAATAATATAATCTTTGTTTGTAAATACTACTCTAAAGGAACATTGTCAAACACCCTGTAACTCAGAGGGTATTCAGATAGATTTCCCCTGTATGGAATTAATTGCTTTAATTTTCTTCAAAGACTTTTGTTAAAAGAAAATATAAAAAATTTATCAAAATATCTTTTGGAGAATAATAATTAAAACCTTTTCTGACAAAGTGTACTAACAACCGTTAAATTGAAACCGTCACAAGAGCTTAGCAAATCATTTGATGCATTTTCCCCCCCACAAAAACAAAATCACTATGCACAATGTTTTCATTACATTTTGCCAATAATCTGTATAGATATTTTTTTTCATACTTTCACTGAAAGACATGATAGTGCTGCAAATATTCCATGGGTGGATTACGAAAGACTTAGGTGGCAACGATACTACATAGAAACGAAATTTATATTTGATTCTGTTTATTGAATATTTGGGGTTCAATAAACGTGTGCATGAATCGGATTTTGTCTCGTTGCTTGGTTGCTTTAAGCGTATTAGCTTATTATCAATCATTCTGGCATGTCAGTAACATTCTCGGAATTTTCTTGCATTTAACAATGACTAAAGGTTTTGTAAATTATTAGCAAAGATTTCCAGAAATGAACTCAGATATTTATCAAAATAATTTTATTTATAAATGAGAATACGTACTTTGGTACTTATTATCAGCAGATACTCATATCTAACAGCTGTATAAAGGACCGGCATTAAATTGGAGAGATATGGTAGGCAATTGCCAAAAAAATAAAGTTTTGAAATCACAGCCAGTTTTTTAATTGAATAAAATTTAAATGGCACCACAAAAAATAATTTCTAATTTATTAGTATTAGATTTAATTTTTTTTTGTAATAATGCAGTTACTAAGGATTTGATGTTTACGATACAAATCATTTTGTAAAAAGTTTCTTTTGTATTTTCATAATTGGTGTAAAACGAAAAATATGGAGTAAGAACTTAGCTTCAATTTTATGCTTTAAAAACTATTTATTATAAAACACAAATTTTTTTAATCATACTCAATCCTTCAAACTGTTTTTAGCAATACTTAAGCATAAATATCTTTGTTGGCATCGACTTATTAAATTTACGCAGTGACGTCATGCAAAAGAAAATTTCATTCCCATGCAATCAGCATACAATTAGGGGCAAACAAACACACGTACTGAGTTTTTAATCTCTCTGAACAACAGTCATGGTATTAATTAGGAATCTTATCTAACTCAGTATTCTTACCATAAGCTTTCTCGCCCTTTAAAAAACAGAAATAAGTTTGGCAAAATAATTAACATATTTTCATCCTAAGGGCATACATTAAGAATTAGTAAATTAAATTCAAGTTTTACGCAAGTAGGCTTCTCCTTAGGGTGTATTTAGGTGTGGGTTAAAAGTTTAATTTTAAAGAAAATTCAATGCTATAATATATGTAAGCTAAAACGAAGAGATTCTTAAAAAGTTGCGTGAACTATTCAAGTTCTTAAGATTTGTGAAAAATCAAAAAAAGTTGGATTTTTGAAATATTTTCAGTAGTTTGAATAATCCAAATGCTTAAACATGCTAACTATCAATAATTTGAGTGAAACTTGAAAAAAACATTTTGTATATTAAAGGAGTTTAAAAATATTTGAGATTTTTCCACAACATTTGCAACAAAAATGCTCAACTATAAATTTCCGTATGAAGTTCTGCTAATGCGAAGTAAACACTGTACGATAATTACATGAAGATATTATGGCAAAGTTTCCTCGATTTTTGATGGGTCACCCAACAGTTTGGCTAGTGTGATTCAACCAGGACTTTTCGTTTGGCCGTGTAGCAATAGTTCATATTTTACGATTTACTGTTCTCTTGAATTGTGGTTTTTACTCCTAGTTTTTTCTTTTATTTGTTCAATGTTTTCATACAATTTCTCAAAACTTTTTGATAATTCCTGACAAACTTTCTCATTGTAGATTTTATGATTTGAAGCTAAGAGCAAAACTAAAGGACTTACATATTGAGTTTTGGTCTCGCACTCTTAGCCTTGGTTTTGACATTAAAGCGCCATCCGAGTTTCGGTCTGACGAAATGTGCTGAATACTTTACCGTGCCATAATTTTAAGAAGTTTAAGAAAAATGTTCATTCAATAAATACGATTTTTGCATTTCATTCAGCAATTCCACAACTTGGAATGAAAACAATTGCATCATTACTTTACAATAAATTAATTATACATAATAGTGGGTTTAAAATATCGTTAAGAGACAACATCCTTTTCAGCTACGTACTTAAAAAGTTGGGAGCATACGTATATTGGAAAATACTACTAAGTATAGACCTGAGGGTTAACAAGGCTGTTGAATATAGTTGAATAAGAGATTAAAGATTTGAATATGGCCTAACATAGCACCAAAGTATGACAAGCAAATGCATATTCAGACAGTTTTTCAAAAAAAATCTCAAAATATTTTGTTTGTTTTTTATACTTAAAGACTTTGGCGGCACGCGTTAATAACAAGTTTTTGGGCTAAAATTATAGATTTGTTCTTTTAAAGGTTGTGCAACTATTAACGGGTGGTATTTGAACTTTTTGAAAACATACTGAACTTAAAATTGCTTCCGAAAGCCAGCAAAAGAGTAACTTTCACCAATTAAATTCTTTAAAAGAAAATTAATTTTACTATAAAAATATATGGAAATGTGCTGAAGTTTTCAGCCACAATTGTACTGTGTGTGTTATTAAATTTCAAAAATTTATGATATAAGGAGCAGTCTAGTATACATTGTTCGGCTTTATATTTTTAAAGATATTCTCTTTCTTTTCTCTGAAATCTGACCACAACAATCTGTAGTTCTATTGTGGACTCGCTAAAAATTTTAATACACCGTAGTTGATGGATAAAAGCTTTGCAAAATATTTAATATTAAGATATTTGACTGTTAATATAAGTAGATGTAAGCATGCTGAGATGGGAAAAGGCAAGAAACAAAAATATTTTTTACTTTTCTGCTAAGCATTTTCACGCTTATTTTCATATTATGATGAACATTGGTAGCTTTAGGTTAGAAAGCATTTAATTTTGTAGGAAATAGGTCAAAACAAACATTTTTCACAAACAGCTCGTTGTATTATTTATATCCGTACATTTTTTGAGCAAGGATGACCTCATCTGCAACATCATAAAATTCGGATATTGTTAATGTTTTTTAGAAATTTTAGTTGTTATTTGTTATTAGTCACCAATTACCAGGTTAAATTGTTCCATTTGCTGCCTCTGTCATGTTTGTTAAAAAAGCATTGACCGATTTGTGAAATTTCACATGAATATCGGTTTCTGCTGATGACTGTAAATTCGATCAAAATTATGTTCAGTTAATTAATGTTTTTTGTTTTTTTTTCACATTCATGCAAGTATGCACTACAAGTTGGAGGAAAATTTATATGAAAATAGTCATACCTCTTTAAGTTGAATCTCGATAAGTCGGAAACCACCAAACTCGAAAAAATGTTGTTTTCCCTTCCCTTCAAGCTGCAAAACCTCCACACTATAAGTTGAAATAATTAGTGAGTCCCTTCAAGTAAACTCAGTACATAGTTTCCCTCTATAACTCGAAAAAATAAACTTAACCTCTGCATCTCGAACATAGCAATGTTTGATTTTACAACCTTTACTACTCGATTATTTGAAACGAATTATCTCTATAGCTCGAAGGTAAATAATATACCGACTTTAAGAATATGCCGACAATATACATCATTGTTTCTTAGAAATCAGTGTAAAAGCCTACTTATACATATGTGCAATAAACCAATTCTATGAAATGATAGAGGAATTTATGAACCTTAATCTTAACCTCTAAAAGTTGAACAAAATTCGCTTGAGCCGAAGTCCTCCATAAGTCGAAAGCTCTATAACTCGAATTTTTTGACGTCTCCCTTCAAGTTCGACTTACAGAGGTTCTACTGTACTAACAAAATTGTCTCCAAGCTGATTTGTAGGAGGTTCCCGGAAAATCATAAGATACGTTGTCAACAATTCGCTAAAGTTAATGGTTTAATTAAAGGCCAAAGGAACAATTTCGATCCAATTTCTGTGGCTTTTCGGGGTGATGCTAACCTTAAAAAAAAGAAAATTATCTGAATTATTTCCACTTTCATAATTGAACTCAAACGTCAAATATCCTACTATGACAAGAACTTAAAAAAAAATTAAGTTATTCCACTGTGCATTTATGTAAGTTTTTGATACGTTAATATATAAGTTTTTTCATGAAATTTGTATAATATTAACTAAAATCATATTTCTAGGGTAAAATGTAAACTACGTTTATTGCCATTAAAGCTGTTCTTGTATAATAAGCATTTGATTCGCAGTCTTAACTATCAAACTTAAAGGTCATGAGGATATTCCAAAATGCATAAAATTACACTCCCACGTTTAATTTTATTAGAAACTTTAAGCGATACTAAAAAGCTACATTGATGTGAATTTGCTTTTGTTTTGTCTTATTAGCATTTGCCTTCCCAAAAAGTCACAATGATTTTAGAGGACGAGGTAATTTTCAATACTATGCAAATTATTTTGGGAAAAAGGTCATCAAGGGTATAATAAAAATGAAAAATTTTTAATTGTTGATTAGCATTTAAATTTGCTTTTGCTGAATTCCAATTTATTAAAATCATATTTAGAATCTTACAAATATAATATGTGTGCTTATATGTGTATGTTAGTCCTAATAACACTGCAAAAAAAAAAAAAAAAATAGCTCGATTCTGGCAGAAGAGTTTGCATATAAAAACTTTTTTACAGTGGGTTGATTTTTGTTGCTACCACACATGAAATGAAATGTACATGTCTATATTTAGAGAAATATTTTTCAATAGAATTTCAATCCATTTACTCCTACCTCAATGGGCCTTTTTGACCAATTTTTGAATAAATTCCACAAAAACCTTTTTCAAAAGGGTGTTCAAGAGTTAAAGTGAACATTTTTTATGACAAGATCCATCTTTAATAACGATATACACATGTCTGAGCATTATGTTTCATTTAATTTTTGACAAAGATTTATGGAAGCTTTTACCCATATTTTTTCTTAAGTCAGCTGTGTACAGTCAGAATCAAAATACCAAGTTAAATTGCAATAGCTTCTTGAAATATGTTTATAAAATGCAAATTAAAAACTGTGAGCAGTGCGCCAAAATAGCATTTTCAATCTCATTTTTTGTTCATAGAAAAGCCTACCAAAGTTTAATAACAATCTCGTTTTAAGTGAAAAATAAAAATGATAACAAAAGGAGTCAAAAAAATAAAAGCGGTACAAACAACAAAAATTTCAATACATATACATATTCAGAAATATCATACAGAAGTCGATTGATTTCGGTAGAAATGTTTATTGTTTTTGATTACAGGCAATGGACTAACTTAAGTTTTGATTTTGAAATGACGGCATTAAATAAAACTAAAAATATGTTTTTCTTTTTTTATTCATACGCATTTATCGAGAAAATAAAACAATAAATTTTCACGTGTAGAAAATAATTTTTTTTCAATATTTCAACAAACACCTTTAGCTTTTTCCAGGTCAACAAAAGCTAAATACGCAGTAAAGTTAACGCTGTTTTTTTCTGCAAACTTACACGTGTAGTGCTGGCAGATGGCCTAAAACAAAACAAAAAAAAATTTCTAAAATATCTTTCACAATATTGATTGAAATGAAATTATTTGTAGATTATGTAACTTGTAAAAATATGTATTTCTATTGAAAATGTATTACATTTTTCAAGTTTTTATTATTTATTTATAACGTTACCATTGATTTCTTGTTGCTTAGTGAAAACTCTTCAATATTTGATTATATATGTTGGAAGAATTTGCTAAAATATTTTTGTATCCTTGTGCAATGATGTTACATTTGGCATTTCCTTAGCATCAAAATATGTTCAGATAACGTGAAGGTGTAACATTTTGTAAGCTCTGATCATCTCATATATATAATTCAATTTATGTATTTAGAAACAATATCCTGAGACATTCACCTGCATTTTCATTGCGAATAGAGTGGCTCTGTCTAGAAAAACGATTTTATGCATTAAGGATCAAGTGGGACTTGGCAATATTGGTACCAAGGGCTCGTAATTATTTTTTGGCAATCAATATCTATTAATTCTATTAAAATATAACTTCAGTAATGTGGCATGCCTTCCAGATAGATAAAATTTCCGCTTGAAACAGAAAACAGTCAAAGGCAAAGCAAAGGAATTACTGCTATTTAAGTCCTTGGAAAATCGCTTGTACCAGTTCTAAACTCATTTTACAAATTTTTTTTTGCAATTTTTGAAAATTCGTTGTAAACATATAATTGATTGTAATGAATAAATAAATTCTGCAGTCCACCATGGAATAATTTTCAAGAATCAGCTTCCAGTCTAATAGCACTTTTTGCTGCAATTCCTTCAGTGTAGATTTCAGTAGGCTTTGAATGAAGAAAATTGTAAAAGCGGCACAAAGCATAATATTTACTGAGTATCAGCTTAGACAAATTTCTGTAAAAATTTTTCATTCCTTGGAAAAGGGTGATTAGTAAAAGTTTGCTAGTACATTGGAAAGAAAAAATATTTTGAAATTCGGTCCTTAGAGTTGTAATTATGAACTTTAGTTCACTGCGCTCTTTCTTTGAATTTTAGTAAGGAATTGTTACTCTTGTTTTTGAAACTAAAAAATATTTCATACGAAAACTTGTGATTTTACTTGTCAGAACGCTAAGAATTTTGCAGCTTTCGTTATATCTTTTGGCGAAAACAAAAAGGAAATTTATTAATATATTGAAGAGCTGAGATTCAAAACACGCCAAGTCCAAAAAATGAAAATGTGTGATATTGTAGGAGGAGACGGAAAAAATTTGTATCTACAAGCCCACACACTCTAAATTGTAAAAAAAAAATTTGCATTTCACTAACTTTTGATTGCAAAAGTTTCTGATAAATTCTTTTTATCAAAACCAGCCAAGTCCACATTTCTGAAAATCAAAACCCGGTAAATCCAATTTTTCATTAAAAATTCATAAATAAAAAAAAAATTTCATAAATACAAATATGTATTATTATTATTTTTTAAAATCTGCCCGAGGTTTCACTTTCAAAACCCGCCAAGTATAGATTTTTAATTTCAAAACCCGCCAAGTCCATATTTTTTGTTTCCAAACTCGCCAATTCCAAACGTTTTTTTATAATATATATAAATTATAAATTAGGTCATAAAATGTAATGAAAAATCAGGATTGTAATAGCTTTTGACAACTACTTCAATGGATCAATCAATCAGTTTTTACTATATGTAGTTAAATTCAGTGTCGCTCTAGCCTAAGTAGATCCTGAAAGTTAAACAAAACAAAGTTTAAAATTTTTTCGCTCTGAAATTTGTTAAGTTCTTTTTAAAAAACTCCTCTTGTTTTGCTTTTTTGAACAAGTAAAATTAATACATTACTTTCATATAAACGTATTAAGCACTGCTGTTGTTAGCAATTTGACAAATGAATCTGGCAAAAATGCGATATTGAAAGTCATAAATAAAAATTTAAAATAAGATAACATAAGTGAAGTTTTCTTAATTGAATCCATTTATCTCTTTCACAACTATTGCATGTAAAATAAAATTATTAAAAATGATGTGCTCAAATGTCAATATGATAATCTAAGGAAACTCAAATTTATGAAATTTATTGCTCCATTTGTTTTTGCCACTTGTAAGTTTTATAAAATGGCAAAATGTGTCACCGCTGTGACAAAAATAAAAAAATATGATGTTGAATTGAAACGTAATAATTTTTTTTTTCAGAAATTTCGCAGTTTTAATGTGATTTAAATGTAACTGCAGTTTTAAGCGAATTTTATTTAAATTATTTTATTGAAATTAAAGTTTATCAAATTTTTGTGAATCAAAAATTGTTAAACCAAAAAAAGTGCCAATTGAATGCATATTTCGCTTTAATGGTTATTTGAAATTTATACGAATTTTTAAACTGCGATTTTAGACAATTTAAGACTTATGGTATTTTCACTGTACATACTGTGTGAAACTAAACATTTTTTTAAAAAGTGGTTTCATCCATAATATGTATGTACTGTAGACACATATATATTAACAAAACTTCGATACATCAAAAATCGGTGTAAACTTTTGAAAATATAGTACTTACTTAATATACCTCTTTAGGGTGTTCATTTTAAATTTAACTGTACAGTAAAAGCGGGTGTACAGTGTACAGCATTGTAAAAAGATTGACTAGTAACATGAGTAAAACCTCAAAATGTGTTAAATACCTCACAGAGTCAGTCACTGCGAAAAATCGTTTATTCCCATAATTTTTAAAGAAAACTTTGCATGAAAACATGAGCAGGTGGAAGCAGCATAATCGGTGCTGCTCAGAGGACAAGCAGGCGCTCAAAGGGCGTAAAAATGAGAACGATAAGGCGCTTAAAAAGCGTAAAAAATCGTTAAAGAACGTAAAAAAGCGTGAACGTATGCAGAATTATCAACACATGCTTATCGTTGCTGGTGGTAGTGGGCACTACTGAGCATAAGGTTAGGTAAATTTTGAAAATATAATTTATTTATTTTTCTGAAAAATTGTCTCGATTTACATTACTAACATATTTCTCAGCTTCTAGGGCTTTTCACGATTCCTCTTTATGTTTTATACAACAATTCTATTGCTGCACCAAATTTTTCAATTTGTTTTCCACAAATTTCACGAAAGCCTTAGTTGCTTTATGATTTCTTTTAAGTGAGATTGCACAATTTATTTTAGGCCATTGGCAAATACCACTGCCTGTTTTCCTTTGTTTTCTACTCTTTTTAAAAATCTACCTATTTTTTCGTAGTTTAGCATTAGTGAATCGTGTCATGCCTTCAAATCTATTTTTTCGCAAACAAAAAAAATAAGATTTTTGTCTTATTCCGTTTTTTTTATTTGCATGTGTGCGTAGGTGCATGGGTGTGATTCTTAAGTGTGTATGTGTTGTTTATTTATATTTATTGTAGTTGCTCTTGTGTGAAAAAAAAAAATGGTTTAAAGGATTTGCTATAATCTCTGTAATGCCCTGCTCTGAAACGTAATCCAATATTAAAATTTCTGATCAGATTGTGTGCCTTGTTATTGATGAAGTGAATTATACATCTGTCGGTAGGTGCGAGATATAACTTAACAAAATGTAATCAGGCGGTTTATTTACCATGTTTTTGCCTGACGACGGCATTTATAAAAACATAATAATGTTGTACACTTTTTGGCGTTGGCACGGCAACTTATGTATGAACATACAAACATATCTTTTGGGGTAAGCCAAATCCGCTGACACGTTAGCAAAATTAAATTAACAATTTTTTGCTTTGCTGTCATTTTTAGCGTAAGATGTCGACGTTAATAAAACAAAATAAGAAAGCGCGTAACATTTTAAATTAAGGATGGGTTTTTATTGCAATAGAAAAATGTTGTTTTGTTTTATTGATTTTTCTTTTACAGTTAAGCTGATTACAGTGGTGAGCAAATATGATGAAATATTATTAAGCGGATGAATAATTTAACTTCTGCGAGTTTCTAACAAAAATAAGTGTAAAAATATTATTAATATCATTTTACCCACAAGTTTAAATATTATGTCATTCCAAATGCTTGGATATAATTAGATTCGAATAAAGTTGAAGTTTTATTAATATTCAATAAAAAATAATTGAACCAATGATTACTTATTAATCCAAGACTTCCGCAAAATTTTTTACTGTTATCGCAGAGAAAAGTTCATTGTAAGCAATTGATAATCTTACTAAATACCTATACATTAGAAATGTTCAAAATAGCCTCATGTGCTAGAATCCTTCAGGAATGCAGAAATCCTTCGGGAACGGAAAGAAAAGTTTCTTAATCATCTCCTTTGCTATTTGTTCACACCAGTGAAAAAATACTTGTTTTTGCTACAGCCTTTTAGAGCAATTTAGTGCCTGGACACGTGGTCTACCATTTTCATATTGCAAATTTCATAGGGCAGGCCATTCACTATTTTACTTTTACATCATGGGCTGCTACCCCGCAACGTTCACATAAATGGAGAAAATCATAAAATTCCAAAAAAAAAACCATAAATTTGTTCCTTAATAACATAACCATTGACTCATCACACTAAAAGGAGAGGTTGCTATTATTATGTCGATATTAAAAAAAAGGATGTGTTTCATTAAAAAGATTGATTTCTTCAACAAATCTGTAACAGAATTTTGAAAATCACCAATTTCTTTAATTTGAACAAACGTCAGCACATTTGCACTCGCACACAAAAGCAGCAATAAATTACAATTACCACAATAAAAATAAATAGCGCTGACAACTACAAACGTAATGTATAACAAAACATAGAATCATCGATATATAGCAACGATTGCCTGATAGCTGTTTGGGACCACACTTAAATATGTTTTTTTTTCTTTGACATTCATTATCATGTGAGATATTCATGAGCGGCACTATCCTCATATATCTATGAAGGTTACATAAAAACGAAGAAGAAAAACATTTCACTTTATTAAAAAAAACCCCATATTGAGCTTAGGTGCCAAAGAAAAATTGTTACCCACAATGGAAAAAAATTTAAATTTTAAAATTTAAGCACCACATCGAACCTTACTTTAAGACTAATTCTTCCAATCATTGACTCAAAAACTTCTATTATCGATCTAAAAGCCTCTTATGCGGTATTATGTTAAAATCTTTTCTTATTTAAATCTCAAAATGATTTAAGAATTCGGTAACCATTAATCTTAATGTTATACAAAGTTTAAGTACAATAAGTACGTTTATATGTAATCGTAAATGGTTAACGAGTATGTGCATGTACATGTGTATGGTTATATGCAATTTTATTTTCTCTTCAAACACTCATACAATTCTACCCTTGGGGCAGACCAAATTCTTTATCTTCTACTCGCATTTTGTCATGAATTGTGCCACATTTTGTCACCAACAGAATTAAAGTGTTTTTTTCAGCGTTGTAATGAATGTACGTATGCAGGAATTTGCCTTTGATAACAAAAACGAAAGTGTCCTTACGAGTATCTCACGCGCAATTTTAGCATATACGCAAAAAAGATTTCTGTTTGTTTAGAAGACGGAAATTGTAGCAAAAAAAATAGAAGAAAATATTTGTTATTTTTAAGGTGTTTAGTCGCAAAATTGAATTTGTGGCATTCGCAAAGGTTATTAGCATTTTTACCAGCACTTAAGTAGCAATTAAGTCCCTGATGCCAACAACAACTTATCATTAAATGTTGCTCCAAGAGAACAATGTTGACTGAGACCCTTGAGGCACACAGACAGATGACAGTTTGTGTGATTACTGCGAAACTGAACTGACAGTTCCAGGAATTAACGTAAACGATTTTAAAATAAACGTAGAGGAATCTCTTTAAACTAAAAAAAGAATATAATATGCATAACAGACTTTTTGAACCAAGCAAATACCTATGCGAGTGTTGTATATAGAAAAAAGTATTGACTTTGGAACTTATATTGAACCAAAAAGAGTTGTTTCAATGTGATGGGAAAAAAACTCTCACATTAACGAAGATGAGGCGTTTTCCGTAAGCAACTATCGACTATGCGAAAATACACTGACTTTAATATAATTTCAAAATACTGAAACAAAAATATTATATAATTAAAATATTAAATCGACAATGGCCAATAAGATGTCGTTGTATTTTAGATTGTATTTGTTTGTGGGTGGTACTTTCATAAAAAAACTTTTTATGAAACTTTGTGTGAAGATAGATCTGATTCAAGCTTTAAGCATTGTATTTAAAAAAGTTTCGAATTCAAGATACGAAAGGTATAATATGAATTTAAAATAAATAAAAAGAAACTCAAAAACTAAACTGATCATACCAGAAGTGCCAGTCTTCGAATATTAGTTGGGACTAAAAATTATTATGACTCAAAAGATTATTATATAAATAGACTTCAAAAAAGTGACTGTGTTCTTCTATTCCACCCCATATACAAGCGATGGGGTAAATAGGAAAAATGAGCGAATTTTATAACAAACACGTCGTTTTTCTTAACTCAAATAACCAAAACAACAATCACATGCACTCAGTTCTGCTACGCACATTTTTATCGTTCTGGTTCGTTCGTACTCTCGTTTCGTTTGATTAGTGTACTTTTATTTTTACACTCATGTTGTTCTTAATGATTATTAGAATTGACTTTTGGTTTATTTGCTATCAAATTTATGGTGGGTTTTTTCCTGTTGCTTTTGTTGCAAGTGGCTCCTGCTTCCAAAAGTTTGCCTATCTATACCGTACGTACATATATAATTAATTAAGAGTACACATTAAATTGTTTTACACGTGTAGCATAGCACATCACACAATACTCACATCGGTAATGAATTTTCGATTGAATAATTAATATATTAGTTATACTAAAACCAAATCTTTTCATTTTCTTGGAATATTCTGTTTCATGTATTTAAACGACTTAATTGAAATTAATGCGAAAATGTCACGTGACGCTGTGATAATGATTCTTCTTACATAATTATACGTATAAATGGCTATATAAATGTATATGTACATTTATGTATACACAAACAGTAAAGCCATAAAAACCAAACGAAAAATGCTGGTTTCATCATTAAATGTTGTCCAAATAATAAAAACACAACGAAATCTCCATCCTGGAGTAAATACATTTCCTATAGACTGACATGCTGATGTGAACTTCTTTGATTTGGTTGGGCATAGCCTTGTAACAGGACAAGCGAAAATAGCTTAAGGAGCAACAACAACTGCAATAACAAAGAAAATGAAAAAAAAAATACATATCAACTTCAAATGAAAAGACAGCAGCACTTCCAACAAAGAGGATTGGAATAGGAAGAGAATTCTTTCACTTTAGTCTTTTTCATATGAATGTTTTAATTTTACTACCACTACTGACCCAAAAACATACCCAATGGAGAAAAATTCAATAGTATAAAATTTGCGAATTTGGTTTGAAAAACTCGTGGCCTGTTAAAGCAAACCATCTGATTTCTAACATCATTAAGCTATCGTCAACTGACAGCGCCAGAAGTGAAAGAAGAAGCCGTTCCAATGAATACGTTAGCAACGCATTCAAAGTCAAACAAAAATGAATAATCAGTTTTTCGTAATATTAAACTTCTGCATCTGCATCTACACACTTTTATGTGTTTATAAAAACACTTTATTCAATTACATATGTATATGGATTTCATTTAAACTTACTGACTCTATGGGTTGAGGCTAATTCAGCCGAATAGACAGAAAAAGGCTACACTACTGAACAACAGCTGCGATCTTTAACATAAAATCCGTTTTAATTGAGAAGTTTGACAAGTCTCGACTTCAAATTTGAATGCAATTTGGAGTCAATATTTGAAAAAATTGCGTTTTTAAAATTAAAATTCCAATATTTTTTCTCTTATAATTATTTCCTTTCAAAAGCAATACATACTAATTTTTTTGTCCGAAACACTATCTTGTCGCTAGTCATTGATCTCATATTTCCTAGTTGGTAAAGTAGATGGTTGGGAAAATTTTTATTTGCTGAAATTCAATAATATGTGAGTTGGATTATTTTTTTCAGCAATTGTAGTCCTTTCGTTTCTATATTAAAATCGAATATATTAAAGAGCATTACACTTAAAAACTAAATACAAAAGTTAACTTATTTTCAAAGGAATGTGAATTTGACTCATGCGGAGAATAAAAAGTTAAAATTACTTTCTTTGAATATTATTGGGTTTGCTTCAAAAATAAAAGTCACCAACATCAGCTGCTAGCAAATACATTTGTCATGAATTTCCAATTTATTGTATTTAAAACTTTTGTGATTTGATTTCTTATTTAAATAACTTTGCATAAGAAAGAACTTTTTGTTTTCCCAGAGGAAATGATTTTAAAAAATATGTGGCGATAAACAAATCGTTAATTTCGATAAGAAAAAGTCACGCTTATAAATATGTGCGATTTTGGCCTTCTCCTTCGATGTTTTCCGTACTCTCGATGATGTTTGTTGATGCTATTTGATTCATCTCAATGTTTATCGACATTTTTTTATGTTTTTGATAATTTTCAATTTTTATTAGCTTTTTAATGTTTTTCGATACCATTTGACTGTTTTGTTGCTTTTTTTTTTGCTCCTATTCGACTTGTACAGGTTTTTTATAACCGGTTCGATGCATCGATTTTTATCGATACTTTTCAGGAATGCTCAATTTTTCACACTTGATCAAAAAATTCATCAAGCAGCTGTTAAAGCAAAGAAGTGTAAACAAATGGAAATGTAAACAAATAAACAATGTCATCTGAAAGATATTTTTGTGTCCAGGAACATTTTTTTTAATAAAATTTGTCCAGTTTACAGTTAGATTTTAAGCAGCTAATGTCAAACGAAAAAGCTAATTTCAGCAAAAACATGACAATATCATGGTGCCATTTAAAATCGCGCTACAGAATCGAGATAAATGAAAATTGGTTTGATTTTGTCGATGTGAAAGCCTTATAACAATCATTTTTTGTGCTTTTTTGTTGTTTTTCTTTCGTTAAGTTTTTGGAGAAAAGAGATATTATATGAAAAGTTTTATTATGAGCTTTACGTTAATGTTATATGGGTATTGGGATTTTGCAATTTTTTTTGTATAAAGTTTAAAAAAAAACACACAATTTTACTGAATTCTGAATCGAAATGTGTTCGTTGTAGACCAAGTGTACCTTTAGCCCAATTTTGTTAAAATATTAGGAAAGAAAAGTTCTGAAAGTTCCCTGAGCGCTTTGAATATCAGGCTGTTGTATCATTCGAACTTAAGCGCGAAAATGCCATCACTGATGCAGTGATCCGTAGTAAATTTAAGCAAGTTAATTTGAATAATATTTGTACGACTTTGTTATAAGGTTTTTAGTAACTGATGTACTTTGAACAAATCCGGAAAGTGTTTTTGTGTTGCTTTTTAAAGATGTTTGCTAAATAAATTTGGTACTCCAACAAATGAATAAATAAAGATGTAATGTTAAGGTATTAATGTCAAGCTAATGCCCACAAAATAGTTCGGTTATTCAACAAATGAAATGAATTCACTGTTTGAGCAAATAGCACCATGTTGTTTGTTGTTGACTTAAGTAAATATAAAATTGTTAAATAAAATTTGTTAAATTATTATATTTGTAATACTTTATAGATTATATGTGAATATGAATGAATAAAATAAAAAAATAAAAAAAAAAAAAGTGTTCTCCAATCAAAATCGGTTTAACTGAAGAATACCATTGATGAACATTTATTTTATAAATCACATTTGGGTTCATGGGTTCATGTGGTCAAGTAAATACTTCCATTGTCTGTTGACACTCAGAGCATAAAAGTAATTAAAATTGCAAATTTTATCGTAGTGATAGTAATTAACAGAAAGCACGGAGAGAAAATTGACTCCTCGCGACAACTTTTAAACATCACCTGGAGATGCATTTGATTTATATATTTCATATATGTACATAATTTTCGCTTTAGTGTTTTTTAATATGCGATCCATTACTTTTTGCTAAGCTTTGACTTGAATATATGTATATATTAATGCTTATTGTTTGAGTTAATAAGAAAAAACCCCTGCCACAGCAAGTGGTAATATTTCGTGAACAGTCCGTTGACTACGTGGCAGGTCATTGAAGTCCTAATCAGGTGAGTTAGAAGTACTATCTTACATAATTTTAACTTTTATCAAATATCTTTCCCAGTTGCTTCATTATAAAGTAAATAGAAGAGTAAGAGTGAGATGGAACTATTGAAAGACTTGTCTTTTGAGAGTATTTGAATTATTTTGCTTTGATAATGAGAATAATTGTGGCTTGAGGCAATTGTTATGTTTTTGAACATTGAACATTTCAACTACTCATGCTTTGCATAAATTCTTTCAACCACATTGTAATAAAATTGCCCACTAACTGTATGTCTTCATAAAATAAAATTTTTGTGAAATAATATACTGCGCAATTTCTACTTAATAACTTTTAACTTTTTAGAATACTTTTATTCATACACATCGAAAGTTATTTGCGGTCCTACTTTTTTGTTCAGCAAAATATTAAACTCTTGTTTGGGTGCACTATAAATTTAAAAAATTTTGATTTAAATTTACTACATCACAAATATTAAGTACAGCAAAGCAAAAGTTTCGCGCAAAGTTTTTCAAATATTTGAAAGTTATGCCAACATCAAAGCTCTAAAACATACGCTGTGCCATGCTATTGTTTCATTTTACCATCAAGAGTGAAAATGAGCTATAAACATTTTTGCACCACATTTCTACTGAGAAATGAATTTTATTACAAAATATTTGAAGCAAAAAGTTACCCACTATGGAAATGGATTCAAACATAAAAATATGTTGGCAAATTTGCTCATGCAATTCAGATATGTTAAGAACGACAAAATCAAGCATTGGAAAGGCGGGTGAGTTTCGATTGCAAATCACTGGGTGGAAATATTCAACCATCTCAGTAACTCCAATTTCGAATACAAAAAAATGGCCAAGGTCGTTGAATATAACTTATGCTTGCCAAGGAGTCTTCTCTGCAGTAAATAAAACTTGAACGTCAGACAATACTTAATTATATGTGGAAGTATCGAATACGATAACTTGAAATGTGCATGTGTTGATTTATATACGAAAATTCCTTAAAATTAAGCCGAATTTTCTTCGTCAAATTGCTTCAAAGGACAAATACAAGAAGATGATTCAGGTTAAAATAAGAATTTCTTTATTATTTACATACCTAAATAATAAAGTCACGCAGAAGTATTTGGCTTATTTTGGCAACAAAAAATGTTGTATTTTATAAGAGCGTCGGTTTTAAATTTCAAAGCATTTTTTCGTATAAAATAAGACTTTAGACTTTAATGGCTTTAGAGTGCTTCAAAAGAAGCCACTGAATTGACAATGCGTCACTGTTTGGTGTGGTTCTTGGGCTGGCAGTGTAATTGAGTTTTCTCTAGAAAAATGGCTAATTCGTGTTATCTCAGAAACGGTGATGAAAATTGATTACCAAGATTGTGTGACTTGACACCATGGAACTTTTTTTTTTGTTGTTTTATGCAGTCACAGCTATATACCCATAAGAAACAAACATCTTCTGAAATTGAGGCGAAGATTCAACATATTATTGTTGAATTCAAGTGACAATTATACAATGATGTCAACAAATATTTCAGAAGAGCCGTGGGGTGTATTCTTTCGGACATATTGTCACTTTTTGAATCAATAATGCGTTTGACTTACTTGACTTGAGCACACTACTTTTTTGCAACATTTTACACATTTAATTTATTGCTTATTATAAATAAAATATCCAAATAAATAGATAAAATATGCTGTTTTTTCATTCTCAATGTATTAATATCTTACGCGTATTCATAAATTATTCAAAAGCAAAATGTCTTTTAAATGTCCTTGCCTGACTTAAATGAATATTCACAAGGACACGTAAAGCTGAGACAAAGCTGCCGGGCTGACGTGAATGTACGCAGTCAACAATTAGAGAAGCGGCAGCGGATGATAAGCACCATACCAGTTAGTAATATTAATTTGTATGCTAAGCTATTGTTGTTAATATGACGTCAGCGGCAGTAGAGGGAGAAACGTAATCTGATTGTGGCATACGTAATTAGAGAAATGGCGGCTGAGCAATATAATTATGGAAATTTTTCTTAGTTTTGTTGTTTCAAAATAAATTGGAAATGAAAATCTTTTGTTGACATTCATGAGTTAAATAGAATGCACTGCAATAGGGGAGTAACTAAATAGGCAATTTTATAGAGCTTACATTATTTATTGGCTTCTCGATTAAAATGAAGAAATAAAACGGCCATAAATTGACGGCTGACTGACCATTTATTGTTTTATGAGCGCTGTCGCAATTTCTCAACTCACTCAGCGAAAAATCAACAGTGGCCAGTGTCCGCTAACAATCCCGTGAAGTATCACGAAGTGGCATGAAATATCAACATTCTCCAATATGAGTGCGCACTTTTGATGTAAATAAAAGTGCTTTAAGAGATTAGCTGTCACAACCGACGAATATTTAATACAGGGTATTACTGCATTGTAGTTTTTAGTTAATTGGAAATTTTTACCAGTATTGAAATAAAGTGAATGAATGATGATAAACTGGAAAATACTTCTATTAGATCGATAAAATAAGCAGCATTCAATATTACGACAAAGCTAATTTTCTCCTAGAAATTCAAAGTTTGGCTATTAAAATGTATGCAGTCATGTAGACTTGACGCACAGAGTCCACACATAAATGAAGTTCTCATTTATTAAACAAATTTGCAGAACTTTGATCCTAAGAGGGCATGCACTTCTTAAAAAACAGTTTTTCACAGGCAAAGCACATTTTTTCTGAATTATTACCTATGTACATAGAAATTGTCGATCAGACTACACTGACAATCATGAACATGTGAAAACTTGAAAGTTGCAGAACGAGTTTCTGCCAAGCTTCAGGTATCGTGTAACAAAACAAATTTTAAATTCGAATCCTTAGGGGAGTAGCACTTGTAAAAACATATTTTTATATAGTTCTTTCCTGCAACTGATTACAATGCCTGTGCCTCTAGTTTTCCTGGCTCTAAGCTTGTTAAAATTTGCTTTGATAATTTTGAACGCAAAGTTTTTATTTGTATGGCTTGTACTAATTGTAAAAAAGTACATTCGGTATCAAAAACGTACATTTCAAGTCTCCATTCAGTACATTTCCCCAAAACCGAAATGCCATCACTAACCCATGTACTCGTATCTTAAGAACATTTACACAAACGAGTACAAATTGTCCATTTAATTCTTTTCTAATTATCTGTCCGTTTGCTATTTTCCGTCTCTAATTTAAATGAGCTTCGATTACTTTCATTCATATGATGCATGTTAACCTTGTTACACTGATAGCTTCGAGCAACTTCTAAGCTTCGTTAGAATTTTAATGTTTCTTATATGGATTTAATACAAATTTAGCTAAACTTTTGTTTTTGCTTTTATGTAACGCTACTTTTACTTTTGTCCAAAAAGTTTCTGCCAAAATAAGCTAAATTAATGTTTATAGGCAGTTCCTAAGGGGCCATGTCGAGTCAAAAAATAAATCAAATAAGAGATTACTTTTTAAGTCAAGTTGTTACACAATTGAATTGAGACTATTGCACTAACTTTTATTCTCAATTGTTTTGGTGGCAGTGGGGAAAAATCCATTTTCATAGAACATTTGATGGTAGAGAACATAAAATCGTACTAACAATCAATGCTAAGTGGTAGTGGAGATTAATTTCCAATCACTAAAAATTGAGTGAAGATGTTTTCCACTGGTGCTAGAAGAGTTGACAAGTTTTTCATTAAATTTTAGATTATTTCCGTTCTTCACAAAATCTTTTATGAAAATTTATGAAAAATTTACGGGAACTAAGAAAATTTTAAAAATTTCATAAAGAAAATCTATTTTGAAAGATTCCAATATTCTCAGAAATATTTTATAGAAAATTTTCATCCTTGAACAAAAGACCCATAAAAATAAAGGTAAAGGAAAAATATGACTTTTTCTCTAAAGCAAATTTTCAGTCTTGCACGGTAACAATTTCCAAAAATTCTTTTGTTTTTTAAATTACAAGCTAAAATATGAAATTATTAAATGAATTTACAGAATTTCAAACTAATGTGCTTTACAAAAGTGTCTGGTAGCTTCAAAAATTGAATTTATTTAAAAGAAAATACTAAAATTATCTATTTTTTTTGATTTATGAACCTTTAAGTGCCCCTTAGGAGCTCATGCGAAGTAGATGAAGTTAAACTTTTTGAAGTTTTATTAACATTTTATGCGCGTTCTTATGGCCATTCCACGAATTATGAATTTCCATTTTAATGGTCAATTAAATGCCAGTGGGATATTTTCGGTGTACAGTGCATGTGTTCCTGTATTAGTTTTTTCAGGAACTAATTAAAAATATCATCAAATGGATAAGTGCGTAGGATTATACTTTTAAGGTCATACTCGAACAAGTATGAACTTTGGCATGAAATTGAACTTTTTACACATCACAAAAGCTTCATATTATTTTTTGTTTTTTAAAAATAACACAACAGATGTCCTTTGTTCAGGTCATTAAAATATAAAGACTAATGGTGTTTACTTTCTTTTATTATGTTTGAATTAGTACGATGTTGTTTTTGTTTTTTTTTTAATATTTATGCTAAGACATAACATCTTAATTTTTTAATTAATTTTTTAGTTTAATTTCGTGAACATAAGACCTGTCCAAAACAGATAAATGATATTTGGCTCAAAGTTAACGATATCTGCTTGGAAAACTTTCTTTTCGAAGACGTGTAAAGGGTATTCCAATAAATGCGACAGATTTGATTTGTGCACCATTTTTGCTCATGAAGCTTGCAGCTCTAAAAATTTTATGTACGACATCTATCAAAGTTGCACTATTTGCCTATTGAATATCATACGCCTGCGTTCAAAAAAACTATAAGTAATAAAATCATCAGAGTTAAAAATAAGAAAAATATTACGAGCGGTGTGGCACCTTTTCGACTCAATGCGTAAATTAACAAAGTTGTCAAATTTGTTTCTCTGAGACAAAATTTCAACGTTGTTATATTTGATAAAATGCGACATTTTTTATGGGGCTTTTGAATTCTGGTAAATATATCATATACATCTCTAAGTCAGGTTAGTCAAGGTGAGGATCCAACGCGCTATTGACTAGAACTTTCCAGCAGAGCGTTGGGTCGAATTTGTCTGCTATTTATTTCTATACTTAATGTGACGCAATTGATGGGCTACCCAGTTTTGTTTGAACGACATTGAGTAGGTGAGAAAAGTGAAACTTACATTTTTTTTTCCAAATTTATATTTTTTAGTTCAATTTTTATCATTTTAAATAATTTCTTAAAAGCTTTTTCATACTTCATTTCCCATATCGAATCAAAAAATGTTCATTAATAAGACCTGCGTAGCTTTGGAGTTCTTGACTTTCGTCGCTTATCTAGTACAAACAATGCCATAGCGCCCTTTTAGTTTAAAAACGAGCTTACTTTCTAAATAATGGCTCATTAAATTTTTATAGAATTTTTCTTATTCTTGATGGAGTTACATTCTAACAAGGAGTTCCATGAAGTATTGTCATCAAGATAACAGAGTAGCATCAATCTCTAAGGCCATGCTTTCGCTTTTTCAATCAGTGGCGAGGATCTGCAATGGAACGTTAAATTCTAAAAGTACTGCGAATGATTTGCGATCGCTGAGTGGTTATAATTGCGTCCACTATAACAAGTGTAGACATCCAATTCACTGGACTAATGGCTCTTAAAAAATTGATAAAAAAATGTAACAGATTTTGAAATGTGTATTTTTCTGTACATCACAGTTTACAGAATATGCTAAATTGAGATTGCAGTTATAGGACTTATGAAAAAAAAAAAAATCCTTATGATTAAAGTGTAACTCATATGTATGCGTCCGCTTAAGCTCCACCTGCGGCACTACATGCGGGATCACAGTGTTAGATACTTTTACAAATTAAAAAGAAGACAGCGAAAAAAATGACAAAAAACCTCATTCAAGGAGGCAACCGTAAACACTAAATTAAACCCTCACACTATATGAAAACTTTTATTGCTGGTAATGTGAACACAATGAACATCCTGCGAACCGCTGTAACTTTTTTGTATTAAATAAGGTTTCCTTTTGCTTTCGCAGGTTCCTTTGTATCTGTGCTGCTTTCCATTAGTACCGTTATGATAAGTGTGGCTTTGTTGTTCATAATACAAAAAAGCCACCTGTTCATATGCTTCTCAAATAAATAACTTTATCACGATGAAATTATATTTTATAAGCTCGCTATTCACACAGGCGCACATTTCTGTTTAAGGTTTTAATTTTGGTAAATAAAATTATATTTTCATTGTTTTGATATTTAAAAGGACATTGCCTGACATTGAAAAAAGCAGAGTATTTATTATGCTATAGTTCAGTTTGTAAAAGTTGTTGTAAGAAATCCAAAAAGGACATACTTAAGCAACTTAAAAAAAAAAAAAAAAAACATTGGAACGCAAAAACCCTTCGTGACCTCTGAGAAAAACAATAATGAAATATTTTACCCAAGAGCGTGTTGTTTGCGTGATAAAAGACTTTAATGTATTCATAGGTGCGGTGACCTTTTGAGCTGATTTTCTTGAAAACGGTGCTTACGACGCTGTTGATGTTGGGCGATTTCATTGTGTAAGAATATAAGAATGTTCCTAGCCACACAATATTATTTCTTTTTTGTATATTGAAAGCTTACTTAAGAAATTATAAGTATAAGAGCTGGCTAAAAATTCTCACTTTATTATTAATTTGACAATATTTGAGAAATTTTAGTTGGAGTTCGCAATTAATTTTTAAAAACTTATTAAGACAATTTATGTAAGTCAAAACAGTTGTTAGAATAGCAAAGTGTTTTTTTTTTTTGTAATGTGGTGAAGATTTATGAGTGGGTTTGCCTTCATTCGATTGTCGATAAAAATAAATTCTGATACTAGCACCTATAGAATTAAAAATACTAGTCCTTCGAACTTTTGCTTTCAAACCAATCTATCTCGATCTTATTACATTTCACTAAAACTGTTGTGAAGAAGCCAGCTTAGATCTGTTTTATTTAAAAAATATCTTTTGTCTGGAGTAGATGCAGAAAAGATTTTTGAATGGCGTTAAAGTGGATTTGCTGCAACTTACAACCACATGGCTCTGCTACACATTGTCCTTTGGTGATTCCCGAAATATTTGTTGCAAACATAATTTTAATAAAAAAGTTATCTCATCTCCTTGACCCTTTTTAAAGCTTTTATTCATAAAGTTATAAGAGTGATTTTCTTTGACGTGCCGAAAAAGTTAAGACTATCGGTAACTCTTCATCGCTAAGCAGAAAACTAATTTTGTCAAAGTTTTTGATTTGACATGCACTCCTTGAACTTTTTTCTAGATAAAGTTTCTCATGAAATTTTGCAAGTGGGGCTTTGAGTTATTTGGGCTTACTCTTTCCGCATTACTAATTAAGGAAAGCATTTCTTCCCAAAATTCGAACAGCGACAAAATGGAGGAATAAAAAAAAATATTGAATTATCTCTCCAATTTTCAAAAAATGAGAGATGTTGTGTCAAGATCGAAGATCAATGAATGTCAATGCCGATTAAAAAAATTATTTTTGTAAAAATAAAAATTTTTATGCCTCATGAATTTTAATACTTATTCTAAATATATTGTTTTAAATGTAATTTTTAAGAAAATAAATACGTTATAAAAACTTTCATTTTCTTTATTAACATCATTTGAATAAACAGACTAAAGCAGCAAAACTGTACCGAATACTCACAAAACTAGCACTGTTACTCACTATACGTTTAGTCGTAACTCTTTTAACTCTGGGCACAATTAATAACAGTTTCCAAGATCGAAATCAAATATTTTTGTTTTTTTCTTCATCACCGTCATGATAAGTTGACTTTATCTCGCAGCACAAAGATGCATAGGAATAAATTTTATACACTTTTTTGCAGACGTAAGGTTATGACACAAATCTTTGGCACAAAAAAAAGGCCAACTATTTAATCTCATTCTAAGTGCGTTTTTTAAGTATTTCAATTCAATTTAATATTAATATGTTATAAATTCACCTACCAGTAATCAGTAATTAATTAACTTTCCTCACGTGATTGACATTATAAACTCAATCGGACTTAATTGCTATTGTTGTTTTCTCATTCAATTTATGTCACATGATGATATTGTCTGTACGAATGTGTAATGTCTTACATTTGGCATCGACGCATTACGCAGCATGCTTTAATTAATTTAATTATTTTTGCACTTTGAAATGAAGCAGCTTTAAAATATTCCTTTTGTTCTGTCAACTGTTTACCAAATATTACACATCCTAGCTATGTTTCTACTTGATTTCGTTAATCGAAATAATAAATAAAAATAAGTCCTTTTAATATTCTTGTCCTTGACAAGTGAAAGCAATTATTTGCAAAACAAATTTGCAATTTTTATATTTTTACTGAATCAATCTATAACTTAAGGAATAGCTAGAAAAATTGTTGCACTCTCTTATCCTCTTTTTTGACAGCTTAAAAGTTATAAGGGCCAGTATGTTGTTTACCCGAAACGTTAGATATGCATTTGCAAACTTTCCATTTACTTCGAATAAAAACTATAACATGTGGCGGCACATAATTTTAAAGGAAATACTCCAGGCTATTTGAACATGTGAACAATAATTTGGGTATGAAAATATTTTAACAAAAACATTTATTAAAAGTTTATTAAAAGAAAACATTTTAAGGTTTTGTGAAAAAGTGTTGTTTTGTTTTGTTTAGTTGTCTGTCGAATGGTTTCAATGAAATAATTGCAGTGTTTCCCTAATAACGATAATTTTGATAAGACTCTATATACAAATTTTAACTACTTATACCTTTGAAATTTGATCAAAGTCACATTCTTTGTTTACGTGAGATAGCATTATGCGTTTCGAGGAGAAATAAATAGAAAGTAATGGTTATCTTTTTTGCTTTCGGTGCAAAATGATGTCATTTGGGTTTTGTGGATATGTACTGAATCGTATGTCGCATGAAAAAAAGAAAAATTCATTCGATTGTTTTACACAAATTTCACCAAAATTTACAAAAATTTTGAAAAGTTTACTAAAAATAAATGTACTGAAAATTGTACTGAAAATGCAGCAAATATATTGAAAATTTCTCCATACCATATGTTAATATTGTACAAATTGTGTAATCTTGCTGACCAAAAAAAAAGTCAACTTTTTCCGAATAAAATTTCGACATTTTAACAAGTTTTTTGTCTTTTTGGAGAAGGCCCTTAATTACACATTTATAACTTGGCATCTTTGGCAAATCACTGATGTCTATTTGAAATAAAAGTGGAAATACTCCTTTAATAAAATAGTGTTCGTTTGAATTAAATGTTACTCATACACTTACACTTAATGATATCAAATACAAAAACAGGTAAAATTGAATGCAGAAACGTGCAGCTTTAAACTTTTTCACTTGCAACAATAACATTAACGTTTTTAAAATAAATTTGTTGGTAGCAAAGTAAGAGTATATATGAGAGATACTTTGTGTATTGAATAGTGTATATATTAGTGAAAACTATGTTAGAAATCTGGATTTAAGTAAGCCATCACAATCGCGAAATTCACACAATTAATCGATGAAAAGTTTTGTAATCAAATGTATCTACATATAGCAAATCTGAACAGATTTCTTAGTTTTTTTTAAAGGTTTTATGATATATATTTCTAGGAAATAATATGAGCAAATTTATAAAGAAAACTTCATTGAAAGACAATTGCAATCCATATTTTCTAAGTAATTATTTGAATAAAATTAAGGATTTTATTGGCAATGATAAAAATTCAAAATAAATACGATAATGTTGTTTGTTGTAGAGTTTGAGTATGTTCATTTCATTTCGTTTACTTAGAAACTTTATCATGAACATAATATTATTGTAAAATGTAATTATTTTTAAACTCGATTAGTATTTGGCTTAAATTAAAATCCATAAATGTTAAAAATTAAACGACTTAAAGGCAGTAACTTTTTCATTTTACACAATTAGTGAGGTAGCGGGAGATTTGGGCGCACTTTCAAATTTTAATTAAATCAGTTTACTGTTGACTTGATGAGGGTTTCCTCAACCCTCTTGAATTTAGGAAATGAAAAAAAAGTCCTTTCAACTTTTTTAAGAAATGTTTGATATTTGTTCAAATTAAAAATAACAAAGTGATAAGTAAATACGCTTACACAGAAAATAAATTTTGATAGCGACATTTTTTTGTTTTGTTTAGAAAAATTCCTGAACTAACATTTCACTGCAAGCAAAATCGAAGTTTTTTGGCACTTGGTAAAATTCAAATACTCCGCTTCCACCTGAAATCGAACAAAGTTGTGGAAAAAAATTGAGTCAACCATTAGTTTTTTTAAAATAAACAAATAAATAAAACCCTAAACAAACCCATATATAACATTAATCGAAATCGAAAAAATTTCAAAGCATCTTTTGGTAAGAATCTCATGGGACTATGTGCGACAAGACTTGAAATATTGAAAACTCAATTAATCAATTGATCTCACTTAATAGAAATAACCGATAACTCTTAATCAGTTCATTAAGTATTTTCAAGCCTTTTTGCAACCAGTTTGGAATCTCGTTAAATTGACAAAAAAAAGGTTTTAAGAAAATCTGCATGAAACTTTCTATTTTTAAAATATTAAATATTACAGTGTAAATCTTTTTAATTTGACTGTAGTCTATTGAACGCTGCCTACAGTGTCGTATAGATGGCAACAACAAAAATAGCAATGATTTCATGGTTATCTTCGCTTTTGCACAATTTACGCTTCACTGTAAGGGAATCAGCATAAACGTCACCACCGTCAGCATCGCCATCATCATAATAAAACTTGACACTGCGTGAAAAGGTAGCAACAAATGCTACATGAGATCTTTTGCATTAAAAAGGCACCTTTTGACAGGTGCTTTTGAATTTTGCTTTATTTGTATTTGTATTTGTGTTGCTGTCTGCATGTATTTGGCATGCTGTTAGTGAAAATCAAAATTTATTTGCGCTTTGTTATTTGACATTTGCCAAAGTGCTGCTGTGGATTTGAATTCGCTGCTTTACATTTTATTAACTCCATGGTATTTTACTACTTCAAATACATTTTAAAGATATTTGTATTTTTCATACAAAAGAGTTCAAACTATAGTCGCATTTCAAAAACGCAGTCAGCACGTATTAAAGCTTTCAAGAAACGCTTCCATTGAAATGGAAAAATCCAAATTTTAGTTAGAACTCATATAGCTCAGTTGAGAAAAGTTGTAAAATTTGTTAATAAATAGGTAAGGCAGAAAATGTTTTAACATTAAAAACCGATTTCACATACATACATATGTATGTCAATACCTTAATATTTAAAAAACTACAGCTGCTTAAAAAATATGCTTTTATTTATAAAATAGTAATTTTTTATTATTTGCAGCTGAGTTACATGACTTATAAATCATAAAAAAATTAAAACTTCAGTATGTATGGGTTAAATATATCAATATAAGGACGGTAATGAGACCGCAGCACATCAAATACAATAAGGAAAGGGGTAGTCCTAAAGTTGAAGAAAAACGCATATGAAGTTTTCAATTAACTACTTTTTATGTGAAAACTCTAAAAAGTATGTTTACATAAACTCTTCTTACAAGGTAAGTTCATAAGATACCTTTCTGATTTGTTCACACAAAATAAAACATGAAATGGTAAATATTTCTGCATAGTTAACTTGAAATTTTTTTTGAGTTATGAGGTTCTTGCACGCAAGGAGCAATATGTTGATTTTTTGACTGTGCGCAAATTTAGATCTTGACATTAAATATTTTTCTTTTAAAAAATGTCACGTCATACAATCAGGTCAAATAAATATTCCTCTGCAGATACAAATATCAAAAGGTTCCAATAGGTAAAATGTGGTCAGAGTTAAAACGCCTACATAGTAGTTGTTTTTTTTTTTTCACAAATTCCTATGAAAAGTTATTTCGACATGAATAAAAGATGTATTTAATGCAACCTTGGAGACATTTATTATCTTAAGGAATATATTTTTATGCTCTTTTGTATTATGGTATATTTTTTTCATATCCATTTTGCGTAAGTACAGGAGATACAAAAAGAACTCAACTGAAAAATAAGTTTCTTTCCATGGTTCATCAGAGCATATGTATGTATGTGTGCTATAATAAAAATGACTAAGTTTGTTGAATTATATATCATATCACCATGCTTTATATTGTACAGTTGTACAGCATTGAAGAATACATTGATCAAATCAATTTTGTGGGTATTAGTCTGTGAAGGCGCTTTTGTATGTGTGACACTATGTCTTGTTTTCGGAAATTGCTCGAAAATTCCTGAAACATGCATTCCCATTTAAATGTTCTACTTTATTAAAGAAGTAAAGTAAACGTTTCGTTCAGCAGTGCATTAAGTCTCAATTACATTTACTTTAAATTTCAATACAAAAACGTTCATATTTAGTTTTAATGTTGTAGAGTTAACAGCATTCGTTTAAGTGCTTATTTTCAAATTTACGAAATTCAGTTGACTCGTCATATAAAACTGTTTAGTTGGTAGCAAAATATGTTAATGCAGCTTTAAAGACTTTGCATTGTGCTGACTAGGACTTCCAAATTTTATTGAAAATAAAAGGTTAATAGGGGAAGAACATTTACTAAGTATCAAATTTCTGAGTAATTGTTGTTGAAAAATGTGGTTGAATTCCTTACGACTAAGTATTTATGTAATTTCAATCTTTTTGCATATTAAAATTGCAAGCCCCCTAGGTTAGAATTTATCACTATCTTATGCTTAAATTATATTACTAATAATTACGTAATTCTATACGATTCGAATTTGGACATTTTTTTGTCATTTTATTGTCGAAAAATTTTAGGAAGGAACTCTATATTAAGCCCCAAAATCAAAACACATCGAAAGCACACTAAAATTTTTAAAAATCTTCTAAAAGCAGTTTTCTATATTTTTAGCCACCCAGTTAGACAAGCTTTTGATGAATTTTCATATATATCTATCATTATACTCCAGAATAATAGGCTTATTCTAAAAGTCGTTCGTTCCAAATCATATTCCAGTCTCTCAAAATTGATACTTCCAATTACTTGTTTGCAAGGGTTAAATACATAGGTAAACAACCTACGCGCAATTGCTGTTACAGTTGACTAGATTTTGACCAGAATATTTAATATACGGCTAATTTGTATTGACTCCTAAACACGAGTAAAAATGTTCTTGTGCCAACATAGACTTTCGATCGAGATGACAAAAACTACATTATAATAGATTTTCAACCAAAATGCTCAAAAGCGAATTTGCGAACAAAGACTGCGGAGTACAGGAAAAGTATAAAACACTAAGATTTATTTTACTGTAATTGCACGAACAACAATCTGTTTCAATTCACTTTAAGTATTTTGCATAAAAATTTCATTCAAATTCTTTTACAGCTGAATGAATTTTGCACAGCTTGAAATAATTTTAAGAAAAAATATATTTCTTTTATATGCGAACGTCAAACATGTTAGCAACAAACAAACCCGAAAAAGCAGACTTATTAACCAACATCATACACAACCAATAGTAACACGCGGGTGGATGATTTCATTCACAAAATTCAGTAACATTTCAAAGATTGAGATACTCGAGGCAACATTTTCTTTAACAGCGTTTGATCTGTGAAAGAATTTTGCTCGAGTTGCTTATGTTAAGAACCGCAGCTGTGCAACAGAATAAACAACCAAGATTCGTTAGTTGCGAAAGACTTGCTGTACGGTTTAAACGCTTTTTGGAGTGGATGCGCTCAATTTCGTTGTATCTTCTTAAACACGTGCGTAAGATAATGAAAAAAACATAAATAAAAAATTTAATTAATTAAATTAGAAGTACAAATAAGCTGTAAGCAAACGTGACAATGTGTAATTTATTGATAAAATAGGAAAACATTTATCAGGAATTTAAGAAGTCAAGAAAATTCGTGTTATGTTAATTTAGCTTGTGCTTAGCTACCCATTAATCTTCCATGCAAAATGCGAGAAATATTTAAGTGCATATATTAAGTTCTGTTAATTAAAAGTGTCTACTAACTTTATCACTAATAAATTTAATAAACCATTTTTTTTAAAAATACGCTGCAATTGCAAGAAAAAGTTTTCTGACCGTTATCTCTGAGACAACTTAAAAAGTACTTGTGTGATAAGTAACTGGCAACGATTTTACATAAAATTTACTTTCATTAAAAACTTCCATTTCACAAGGATTTTTACCTACTTCATCTCAGCGGGTGACTACGGTGCACAGTGGGATCTATGTAAGCGACATTAATTGGAAAATTGAAGTTAAAGTTCTTACAATTGAATCCCATGTCTCTGCTGGTAAGCTCTTGCCCGAAAGTTCTTCAGAGTTTTATTAAATTATTACAGCATAAGTTTTTTGCTTTAAAAGTGTTAATATTTGAAAATGAGAGAGTGAAAAGAAAACCTGTGGTCTTTTAGAGCATTGATGTTATAATATTATCTAAATTTCCAAATAGCACCAGGTCCTTTTATCAAGGATTGATTATGTTCTTTCTTAAGTATACAAAGTTCCGATGAGATAAGTTAAAATGTATAGCTAATTTGGACTAAGGAGCATTGACTCAATAACAAAAGTTAGTATTGTTTCAAAACAAACTTTTATTCAAAAAATATAAATTTTAAGAAATTGAAACGAGGCTTAGAATAATCAACGCAATACCTATAAATAGAAAATATAATCATCTTTCATTAGATCCAATGGCAGACTGCTTGTAAGTCAATTCGTTTTTCACATGATGATACCACGAATATGGATATGATTAGATTATACCACTTATTTTCTTTATTTTGTTTCGTCCTCGAGAGTGCCAAAGGCAAACTCTGTGGAAAATATCTCCGCCATAAAATCAGCTATAGGTGGCATTTTGCGCAGCGACACACAATCCGAAAAGTTTTCAAGTTTTTTATTAATTTTGAATCGCTGCACACACACTAACGAGAAACTTCCGAATTAATATTTATTTTGAGCAGTCCTATAATTAGGCTGGTTACTTTTACTGTTTGTCCTAAAAAATATTTTCTTCGCTGGTTTTCATAATTAAAAACTTAATTAAATAATTTACAATATATTTTATTACACTTCTTGTGGCAAAATTTTTGATATTAAAAAGGCCACAAAAACAATTTAGGTTTTTGTTTTTTAATTTCTAAATTTGATTTCTTGTAATAGCAAATGCATATGGGATGAGAAGAAGATGAGTTTGTTGAAAAACTTTGTCCATGGCACCGGATTGCTACTTTCTAGGATTTTGTTAAGGTGGTTAGAGCATAAAAGAAAATAAAATTTCATGGTTCGTATACAAATGCTAAAAATTTTCCATTCAAAATATGTTGGATAATCCAAGTTGCATTTAATTTAAATTTTTGCTCTCATATCAAAAATATACGAATATCATACGTAATTTTGGCTTATTAGTATATTTGTATCTGCTTATCATTCGAAACTGATCGTAGTGTGTTTTAAGCTGATAAAAATTCGCGAAACTCATTTGGAACATCTGACTATAATTTAAATCCGAAATATCGAGATTTTAGAGAACACATTTTCAGAAAAAGTTTAGAGAATTAAGAAAGCTAACAACTTGAAAACTTATATTTGACACCGATGGTATCTAGCTCATTTTATTTTTTTCTCACATATATGTATGTAAAAGGCTTAAGAGGCCTAAATATGTCAATATGTGACTTAGACTATTGGCATGTTTTATTTTTAAAATTTAAATTAGTTTAGCGATTTAGAATTTTTTTTCTCTCAATATTTTTCTGAAAACACACTCTCGGCCTGTCCATCTGTCTATCCATCTGTATGCCAGAATGTCTGTCTGTTTGTCTGTCTGACAATCTATTTGCCTACCTTTGGAAATAATAATTATGAAAAACGGAACCGAGATAATTTAATATAATTTGGTACAACAGTTACCTACTGCATCAATTCTGTCTCGGGCGAAATGGTTTCGAGCACACGCTTACTGCCTAAGCACATCTAAATATTTTTCGAGGATATCTCGGCAGCTTTTAAGCCAAAACAGAAATACTGTTAGAAAGGATTCATGCTTTTAAGTTTTGAATTTTTGATGAATAGCAATCAACGAATTTAAAATGGTTCACATTGAGGAAAATATAACGAAACTCGGTACGACATTGATTGAAATTATAATAATTTCATTGCGTCTACATCTGAACGCTTTGAATGTCCTCAATTTTACAGGTCAGTATTTTTTATTTCCTAAATTTAGTTTAAGCGTAGTAAAATAAAAACAAAAACTGTTTTCACCAAATAATTCCATTTTAAAAAATTTTTGTGGAATTAAAAAATAAATGAAGTATTCGGTTTGCTAGATATTTCAATTAAATTATTGTGAAAGAAATTGATGGATGCATTACCACTGCATATTTTGCAGCACATGTCCTTATCTGGCACTCTGTTAGTGCAGCGCTTCAAACCACTTACTCTATAATATTTTTTGTATGAAACAACAAACTTTTATTTTGCTCTTTATTCAAGTTTCATCAAACACATTTAAAATCTTTTATTTTTATGGTATATTCTCACAGGCGGTGACAGCTTCCCTTGTCAATTGTGTTATTTTTATGTCCAAAGAAGCCTTAGAAACTTTAATGAACTTTAGGAAATGAATTTTTAAATAAAATTCAGTAACTACGAGGCCTATATGATTTGGTGTTTCTATTTGATTTGAAATGCAATGCATATTGTGCCATAGTTGCGTTCTTTAATAAAATAAAAAACTTTACGAACCATTTGCGGCCTTTCAATGACTAAATTAAATGATGACCGTTGTATGCTGACCTTTTTAAATTAATTTATACTACCCCATTGATATTATAAATTGCCAAACATAAAATTTCACGCGTGGGCTTATCCTCGTAGCATTGGCTGTCAGCAAGAACAACAAAACCCACAAAATTTTATGCTCAGAAGACAGTAAAAGCAATGAAAATTTTACGACAGCTGATGTTACGATTTTGCGTCACATTGCAAACATTGATGGTTCGATAAAATTTTATGCAGAAAACATTTAAAGTTGCAAAAAAAAAAGAAAACTAAAACAAAAACAAAAAATGTCAGGAAATTGTGGGTAGCAGACGAATGTCTGTTCATTCAGCAAAAGTGTTATTTTTGAGCAGCAATAGCAAAATTTGTATATGCTAATGACCAGTTGAACTGATCAGCATTTTGGAACAAATGCCAGCGTGGTTTCCTAAGTAAGCAGCGATAGTTGCTTTTCGCTAGTGCTATAGTAATTTTGTTTTGTTAGCAAACATGGTATTGAAGTAAGAGAGAGTAGATTTTAAACTCATGACATTTCTCTCTCATATTAATACAAATCCACAGTAAGACTTTTAGCGTAAAAACATCTGGGGGTTTTTGAGAAAATCAGCTTTGGTTTATTTTCTTAAAAAGCGCTATAACTCCGCCAATTTCCAACATTTTTCAAAATTTCTTAAAGATTCTGACAGAGAATCAGAAGTTCTATTGAAATCAAAAGACAAAAATGAATTATTTTGATTTGGATGAAAATGCGATTATTTTGAAAAAACTTTCAGCAATTTTTCAAGTTTTTACACTAAAACTTTAAATGGGCATAACTTCGTAAAAAATGTTTTTCATGCAATTCGGGGGAATACATGTTCCCTTATTTCCTTTGAAAAACAACATATTTAATCGTCAACCAATCCCGAAATTTGAAGTCAGTCCAAGTGCATGGTTTGAATTGAATGTGGTTATGATAAAAATTTTTAAAAATTTGAACTGTTAGTAGGTATTGCGATTTGATGTCATGATAAGCAACATAGAGTTAATATTTTTTTACAAAGCTATGAAATTAAACCAACGAAACAAACCCAAAATTTCATGATTTAAACATACTTTACGGACTAAGTTAAATTTTTGTTCTGCACTCCGTTGCCTCTCCCTTGTAGAGCAATAATGACTGCGTTCTATATTTGGTAAAAAACTTCGGTAGCAAACAATAGGTCTTCTGAGGCCAGGCTTCTCCCTACTAAGTGATTGAAAATTGTAAAAATGTTGTCTACATATTTATCTATAAAATTCAGAGTTTATTATTAGCGCAGCCGTCATCTTTAAGGGTTTTAGTTTGAGTTATTTTTGACATTTTTTTATCTTTTTTATGTTTTTTGTTGTTTTACTTAATTTCTTACCTTAAGAGAATGTCCTTCAATCTTAACGTATTCAATACAATTATCAAAAAATAGCAAATGAAATGAAAAGTTGAAAAAAGCCAACACAATGTAAGATTTCTTTCAACATTTGTTGTTTCCCCCAAGCACTAAAGACCAAATTAATTGCCAATTCAAGTATAATTTTCAGAAATTCAAGGTTTTTCAATTAAGATATGGCTAACAGTTCTCAAAAGAAAATGCGTAGGTTTCTTCCGGTTTATTACACGTTTTCCAATACCGCTTAATATGCCCATGCTACGAATTATTGCAGCGCATCTGCTTCATTGTTTAAGTTTTTAACTTCGTTATTTATCGTTTAAAATTATCTCCAGGATGAAATTTTTCCCTTGTGCTTAAAGTTTAGAAGTGTCGAAAATAAGCTGAATTTTGCTAAATAAAGTATTTACGCAGAATGCTTATACAAATTTAATGCCGAATGTGTTACATTATCATATATTCTCCGTTATAAAACAAATATTTATTAACGTAGCTTGGAAAAGTTTTGAAAAGTATATCGCATATAATGCCCAAAATTTGTAAAGCTATAGTCGAAATATAGCACAAAATGTCTTTGTGGCAAGTAATAGAAAGTTACATAAGCAATTTCGCCCATAGCGTTTATCCGGCCTACATATGTACATTTATAGCGTGATATGGCTAAGTCAAGTACTTATTCATGTGGTGTAAAAAATAATATGCTTTTTACTTAAGGAACTCCTAACATCGCCCATTTTCGCTAAACTTAAATCAGTAAAAAAACCTCTTTGAGAATGAATATAAAATTTTGAACGTTATTCTCTAAAGCAGTGGTGGGCATGGAACCATAGCAAAAGGGCACAACAACAACATCAAGCAACAACTAACTAAATTTTAAAGATTTTTCATTTCAAAATTCGCCAACAGCACAAAAAAAAAACTAAATTGTATTACAAACAAAAACAATTGCTACATTCCTCGAAACACAATGCGCCGCCGTCACTAATGCCTGTTTAATGTTTTTTTTTCATTGGAATTCAACGCAACGCTGAGCGCTGAAAGCGTTGAAATTCTGCGAACTGTTGGTTGCTTGTTTGTGCGTCGAATAACGGAAAGGGCCATGAGGGCTGAAAGTGCCAGTACTTGCCCATCGCTGCTCTAAAGTATTTTGAGTTCTTTTGTCATTTTTATAAGGAGAAATTAGCCGAAGTGAGTATTAAATTTAAAGTTATTTCTCTTAGAATGGTATGTACGAAAGCTGATAGAATTTTTTAGTAAAATTTATATAGGTGATTTTATATAATTTTTTGTCTTTGATTTCGAATGAACACTTATAAGTATCTCGGTGACATAGGTTTTAAACGACGCACACATAGTTATTTTGGTTGAATAACACCTGATGCTTTGTGTTAAGGTAGGTTTTTTATAATGACTTTGAGAAAAATACTACGTGTAAAATTTACATTAACGCGAAACAAATCTTCTCTCCTGGCAAAGCCGCGAGTACAGATGGTTAGAGCATATAATTATGTATTGACATTAACCCGGTTTGCATGACTACCAAAACATTTGTATGTATGCATGAATTTCTTTGTAAAGCCTTCTCAACTGTTAACACAAACACTTCTGCATAAATTTAAAATTGAGCAACAGGAAAAAATTTTGTATCCGCGAGCAAAAGCGAACTTTTCTTGATTGCTTTTTGAAATATTTTTTGCTATTTTTTTCGTGTTTTTTTTTTTGCACATTTTTATTTGTACCCAGAAAAAAAAAAGTTCAGGAGGTAGACTATTATTTTGATTAGTTGAGTAAATACAAACTTTTGTGATTTCATGATATGACAAATAAACACAAAAAGGACTTCAATTTAATGAAATAATGATTTGAGTGGATGTATTTTAAATTTTTTCTTATATAGATATTTAAGCGCGTAATATACATACATATCGACAGCGGTTTATGGTTTTGCATTTGTGGAGAACATAAATTGAGACTAACTGTAATTGGTTGCAATTATTATGATTCAATATATAAGAATAATTAACTACAAAAAAAATGAGAGCATTATGATACAAAGTTTTTACAAAGAAGATGTGTACTCATAAGGAAGAGACATCATTCGTAGTTATGGTGACAAAGACAATATGAATCCACTTCAACTATGCTTTAATCTTAAGATACATGATTTTAAGGATCGTTATGGCAGTAAGGATTTCAACAAAATATCACAGATTCCCAGCTTTATACGAGTTAAACTTAGACGAGGTTTTGTTAAACGTGCATTTCTCGAATCTATTTTGTCAAATCTGTGTTTGAGTTTGAACAATTCGCGCAAGAATAATTTTTCTTAAATTTCCATACCAAAATAAAAACTTTTTTTTGCCCAAATTGAATGTCTTTACAAAATGGTTAACGTCTGCTGGCTTCTTTTTCTCTAGTATTTCTTAACACTCATAGATTATCAGTGCCAGCAAAACGCACTTTTAGCCAATTGATTTTTTTTCAGCGCTTTATAACCATTTCTATTTTTAATTGCAAGAGATTTGCAAAATTTCTCGCTAATTAGCGTAAGAGCTTTTTGGCTCTTATTTGACATTAACTTATAGAAATTATCACAAAATTTATCAAAAGAAAAGCCAAAAAAACAAACAAGGAAACGTTCCTCTAATTAATTCAATTGGTTTTTTTTAGCATTATTCTCATTAAAAAGTAATTGAAGGAAAAATTATATCGCATCTTATCGTGCACCACCTTAAAACGACAGATAGGTATCGATATTTCATTGAAAGATTGCTGAGAGAAAATCTGATACTGAGGGTAAATCATCTTGTATATCTCGAATATGTTAAATAAGGTGAAGTAAGACTACTTAGATGTGAAGTCAGCATATAAGTGGATTCACTAACAAGTAATGATCCATTATGAACTAAGTAGCTGAATGACCTATACTAATATGCCTGAAGTCTTCCAGGTTATCATATATGAACTTATCACATTGCCTTCTATCTCAACCACTTATGTCTTTAAAGGTCCATATAATTCTCGGTTTTATAATGAAGCCTTTCTCGTATGTTTTAAATTCAAGTGATCTTCCACTTTAAAAATACTACTGCAATGTTTAAAATATTGTCATATTGCACTCACAGTAAACCTCCACCTTTTTTTTGTGAAAATGACACTGAAGTAGCTGTATACTCCTTAAGAATTTTAGAATAGTAGTTGTCGTCATGCTAACGTTTCTCATACGATATTGTTCGAGCCACTGAATTTCCTTTTTGACGCAATGAGTCACCACAGGGAAGCAATCCTTTGGAAGCGCAGTATTTGTCGGTCGTGCTGAAGCACATCGTATACATTTTTAAGGACTTTAACAAAAGTTTGAATAAAATGCAGAATGTCTTATATAAAATACGACTTTAATTTTAATTCTTCATGCTTTTGATATACGCAGTTTCCTTGGAAGCAGTTTCCATTATTTCTCTCTGCGTCATTGGAGTGACCTTTACTCATTTTTACCAACTTTCTAGCAATAATGTCTCTCCAAAAAAAGCTACTCTCATATAAACTAACTATCACATGATTAATCAATCAAAAATTAGCTCAAACCCACTAATATTCTCATGAGTTTATTGTATTCGCTAGGGTGGATCCTTAAATTAAATGTATTCTCCATGGGTCTATATTTTTGATTGTAAAAAGAGTAAGAACTTGTGCAAAATATGAAAAAGTTTTGCTTACAACTCAAATGCTCAAAGAATTTCCTGGAATTCCTTTTCCTTTATGAAGTGTATTTTTGTGGAATTTAAATGCGTTTTTTATGGTCTTTCGTTAGCTTTAATAAGTTTTCAAACAAAATACAATATTTTTGCGAATAATTCAGACTTTTTAATTACATTTGAAAAAAATATGCTAACAAAGATACAGTTAACGTTAGGCACATATTTTTTATAATTTTTTTTAGTTTTCATATTTTGATTTTTGGGAAATTTTTTGCTAACCACAACTAAGACATGGAAAGTTTTGTTTCTTCAAAGTGAACTTTGTAGATAAGAGAAGAAAAGAGAGACATTTTATATAGTTTTTTTTACTCCTACAAATACTATGATATATTTTTTTATTTGTTGTATTCGTCACACACAGCGTCATTTCCTTATGAAGGCACTAACTGAAAATCAATAAACGTGAAAAATATTTAAGAATAAAATTTTTTATTTTCCTTTCCTATTTTAAGAAAAACTTTATTCTTAATCTATTTATGTTTCGACCTCGCACAAAGACATAAACGTCATTCACAATGGGAAATATCTCGTTAGAGTAATCTTTTTGCGTGTGCATGCGTAAGGAAGCAACAAGTGGGAACAAAAAGAAACTTTTGAAGGAAACATTTTTGTGTGTAGATTGGGGCTAAAACTGTGAAATAAAGCTTGTCAGTGCAATCGATTTTAATGAGGAAATACCATTGTTTTTAGCAATTGTCATTTATTTAAAGAAAATATAATTGTAAATAACAATATTACTGTAATATATGGCACGACCAACTTAGGTGGTCGGCCAGTTTGTTTTTAAGGCTAACTGATTTATTAAATATTTAATTAAGCCTCGAAAGGGAATACGGTAGTTTCCTTGAGGACCATGTATGTTGTAAGAAAGTATTCATTACTGACATAAATGGCAATATTTTTTCATCAATAAATTTTTATGTAGATTTCAGATCGATTCAATTTCATTGAATCTCTATTGTTTTTTGAACAGAATACTAAACAGAATGCTAAAGTCTTTTGAACGGATGCAATTTTTTTTGCTTTTATAGTAATTTACTTAAAATACAACAATAAGGATGTGAAAAATAAAAATATGAAAGCAATAAGTGGCAGGAAGTTAGTCACTTTGCCGATTATTTGCCCATCAGATCTTTGGTTTTAACTACCCTGAGCTTAAATATTATAGTCGTTAGTGTTTTACATTATTTATCTTTTACGTTGTGCTTTCATTTTTTTTAAATTGTACCACAATTTCTTCATAATGAATCTGTTAAATAATTAAAATGAAATTCAATGAAAAAAGTGGCACGTTGTTGGAAGTGAAGGCGCCAGTGTAGCAGTCAAAACAAGAAAATTCGTAGGGCTGCTGACGTATTATGAATGCTTAAAAATTTATTACATCAGACATTCTTGTCAGTCTGTCGGCCAGTTTGAAGGCTGTTTGGCCAATAAAACACTAAGTTTCGCACTTAAACGCCTTAACCTCATTAAAAATGAATGTCTAATTCTTTATGCAGACTGATTTAAGATAATGCCTCAAATAAACTTCTTAATAAATTTCTTTGGATACTTAAGTCTACATCATTTAATAATATTGTTGCTGTAGTAAATAACAGAATTTTTGTTATAAGTAATGATGACCTTGTTTACTAAATGCTATGCGTAAGTTAATAATTTTGGCATAAATCTTTTGGCAAGTATCTATCGCATTCGCTAAGCACGCGAACAAACGTTGCTGTCAAAATAAGAAAATAATTGCTACCTCGCAAGCACTCATAGCCATTTAAGCCCTGTTCAGAGCCAATATTATTGCTATCATTATCCCTATTTAATGTTTATTTTATTTATTTGTTTGATGGAGTACCAAGGAGAATTCGTATTTGGTCCTGTGATTTAAGTCTAAATTTATTTAATGCGACGATTGATTGATTTCGGTCAAATTGAAATAATTTGTTGTTTCTTGTGTTCTCTTTTATTCTAGCGATACCAACAACAAAAATCGAAACATCAAATAACAATTGGCTTAAATAATGGTAAAATTAACAGCGATGAACAACAATAACTACAATTACAACTGCGGCACTCACAGCATTTACTGTAACAATGAAACAGAGAGAACAATAGCTGCTGGTTTATAAATAGAACTCTGAAAGCAATAAAGAAACATCACTCAAAAAATCCCATCTGTTTCATTAATTACATTGCAATAAAAAAATTGGAAAAAATATCACAAAAGTTAAGCCATACCTTTTTGCATAATGGATGAGTTCCCCGTTATTCATGTGCCGGAAGGTGAGCTGCTCGAGGAGGAGGAATTCGGTAAGTATTTTCAACGCTGTGTCATTAAACATTGTTGGAGTGCTTTCTTGATTGTATGCGTGCTATGAATATTTTCCCATGAGTCCCAATCAAAGTATAATTTTCTTTACATCATGTCATAGATTTTATATGGATTTTTGTTTATCCTCTGAGACAAAAGTAAAAATAAATCTTAGGTTGAATACCCTAAAATGATTAAACCACCAAAATGGGTGTGAAAGCCTCAATTACTATTACTATTCATATTTGTATTTGTAGGTTCTTAATAAAATGTACAATAGAATGTTTAGTTTGGAAATTTTTTTAAATTGTTTTTATTATACATATAACTATTTTAGCTTGAGGTTTAAAAATAATTTCCCGAAACTTGAGCTGTGGCAGTGCTGCATATCATCTCTGAAAATCAAAACAAATTTAATTAGAGCCAATGGTTTGTGAAATTATAGCATCTCAAAGTTCAAATATAAAAAAAACGATTACTTAAGCCACTCTAATTATTGCAGTGCCTATTATTTTTTCGAATCATTTCATATTTATTTAATGTTTCGTTTTTTCATTTGTTTCTGTATCTTTTTTTTTGTCATATTAGTGCAAATTTTCAACCTCAAACTCCAACACATACATCACAATGTTTTGTATGTACTTTTATGCTCAGTACTATTAGTGCAAAAACAACGAATTACAAGCGCAAGCGTTTTGTATTTAATTTTTATTTTCATTTCATTAATGATTTTACTGTTTTCCAAAAAATCTTTTTCATTTCGGCCTGCTAATTTCAGGATATTATAAAACCCTTTTATTTAGTAATTTTGCGTTTGCTTACTACATTTTCTTTGTGCATATTCCATTTTTATTTTCAGAAAAGCTATACTCAGCCCCCGCTGAAATCATTGCACTACTTTCAATTTTCTACGGCAGTATCAGCATTTTGGCTGTCATCGGAAATACACTGGTGATTTGGGTTGTGGCAACAACCAGACAAATGCGCACTGTAACGAACATGTACATTGCTAATTTGGCATTTGCCGATGTTTTCATTGGACTGTTTTGTATACCATTTCAGGTGAGACGTAACCAAATGCTAAATATGCCAACTAATGTAGCGCGAAAGTGTGTGTGTGTGGTGCATAAAAAAATAACAACGAAATAATAGCAAATGTAATATAATAAATCCCCAATTGAATAATATCGGATAAGTTTATTGACTATTAGTATATATGAAAGCATACGAATGCATGTGTAATTGCTACGAGCAGACACTGATAAAAAAAAAATGACACAGACAAAGGCACAAGTTATCCCAGCAAACATTTTTTTAGTGTAGTAGCCTCATATATCATCAAAAGCGCGCGAGCTCATATCATATTTGTTGAAGAAAAAACTGAGCAGATTCCGAAAACGTGTCGCGTATGAAACATCGAGATGCGTTCCAAGCGATTGCTGTTGAAGCGGGAAAACAACATTTTTATTACGTCATCGAGCTCTGCATTTTTGTTTGATTTAATCTGCGTCACTAGAGCTGATATTGTAAGAAGATATTGCTTGTGACGTTTCATAATTAACTTACAATATAATTAAAAATTACTACACAAAACTATGCTTCCTAATATAGCCAAAAGAGAGAATTAGCTTGGCAATTTGCACACAGTCCTTAACTTCTAACTATGTATCTACATTGGATATCGTATGGGTACAGCGTAAAGAACAAAAAATACATAAGTTCAAAATATATTGCGATACATGAAATTTTAAAAATACCTTAAAGTCCAACTAAGCTCTTCCTTTTAGTTGACTTATAAAGGTATGGCTTGAAAGAAGGGATCATATACTCTAACAGAGGAGTTGCCAAATTATAGCTTGATTAATTTATAATCAGTTCCTTTTATTTCAGTTGTTATTTAACTTCCAGAAGAGTAAAAGCTTTAACTTTATCGCCATAAATGTGGAAGATTTTCAAATCTTAGAAATGTTTGCTGGGTACATACACAGTGAATTCACGCAGTTCAAATTATTTTATACCCAAATTAGTTGGCTTTAACACAAAACCTTTGTGTAAATTTACTGTTATTGCGGTAAGAAAATATTGGCTATAGTGTGCATTAGACTGGCAGAAGTTTTTATTAGTATACATATTAGCAGTAAAATTCTGAGATAAAAGGTCAACATTTTTTTAATAAATTTTAGTAGAAAACTTAAATAGCAAAGTTCCTTTCGCCACAAAAATAGTCGATTCAGGGCCATAGGCAAAAAATATGTTCGAATATATGACAAATCTGTTAATTTTTGGTAATTATATGTATATAGGCTGGTACAAATAGCAATTTTAGTGCAATATTAGGAAGATGTATAGAGTTGGTCACTGCTGTCAAACTGATTTCAACAAAATGTGTATCAATTGGGTGATAATTATCAAACTCAAAGTTAAAAAATCGGTACGGAATTTCCAAAGATATATTGATTTTTCTAAACCATTGAATATTTTTACGTAAATAATCTATCATCTAATGAAATTTTTCATAACTTGAAAATAATAGACAAGTTATTAACATTTTCACACTATCGATTAAGTGAAAATGATAAAAATTCATAACTTAAAGAGAAACACTATCCGCAAGCGCCGCTGTAAATGAAAACGATCCGATATCATTATTTATTATGCCGATATCCGTCGGTCAGTATAAGAGTCTCTTCTTCTAATTAAAACTGCATTAAAATCGCTGTTTAATACTAATAATAATAAGTTAGTGTAAGCAATTGCCAGGATTTATTTTTTTAATAATGAATCAATCAATACTAAATGATCCTTCTGGCAAAAATCTATAAATAAATTTATTCCTCAAGTAATAGTTATAAGCGATAATCAGTAAATCATCAGCTAAATTTCCATTTCTGACATTAGCAACCTCTTAATCTTAACATTATGTCACAAAAAACTTTCAATACGTTAAGAGAGTATGCACGTTTTTTTTATAGATGTTTACGTTTACAGATATAAATCCATTAACCTTTATCGGCATTCATGTGGAATAGTACTATTAAGATAATAATAACACCTTAATATACCTGAACTTTTGTACACTAGCACACCTGTATAAATTGATGCTCATTGACTCACTCACTCTCACAATCAAAGTATTTTATGCAGCCAGGGTGGCATGAGTTCCGTTGTTGCAACAAAAAACCACAGTGATAAACATGATTTTCCGTTATAATAAGCATACACAATTTAATTTCCGGTTACAACTCTTTCAACACACAAGCACAGAGAGCACCATACATCTACGTATTACAGCGCACACACATACATACATGAGCAGACGCAAAAGCATTAACAAGCGATACGCGTAACAGCAAATTAAGTGGGCGCAAACCATATGCTGAAAACCAAAAAAACCGCTAAAATACACAATCCCATAAAGCCATAAAATCAGGCACATACACACCACATACACCCACAATATGCTAACGCAGACGAATTTACTATGGATATTGCTTTAGGCGCATGGTGTAAAAAAAACGCTTGATGCTCAAAATAAACACGCGATATTTTTGGCAAAAAATCTTTAGATGCGTAATTTAGTAAAATTGCGCAGCACACACGCACACACAGTTTTAGGCTTGCACATACATACACATACATACATATGTTAATTTTGAAAATGTAGTTTTCGTAGTGGCCGTGTATTAACTTTACGTTCTTTTATGTTTTTTCTGTTGCTTTATCTTAATTCTCTTAATTACAGTTTCAAGCTGCTTTGCTGCAACGCTGGAATTTGCCATGGTTTATGTGTGGATTTTGTCCCTTTGTGCAGGCGTTAAGTGTTAACGTGTCCGTTTTTACGCTGACCGCAATTGCGATCGATCGCCATCGTGCGATAATCAATCCATTGAGGTGAGTTTTGAATTTTACGCTAAGTATTGCGTTTGATGTGCCATTGCGCTGTTACTTTGTGTTTTAATTAGAATCCCTTTGAATCGCACTGAAAATTATTCAATTCCGATTTTGATTCTATGAAAATAACTTAAAAATTCACATTGTGTAAATTTGCAACGCAATTCAAAAATTCGATTGCAAATTTCTGAATGGAATTATAAAAGCATTAAATTTCAGTTTGGTTTCTTTTTTAGCAGATTCTATTGATATGGAATTGAAAGAGTCGATTCCAAATACTTTTCTTTAAGTATACATAAGCTCTAACAAAATAAAAGTAAATGAACTCCAAAGTGTATACGAAGGTTGAAATTATTTAAGGCTTCCCTAAACAAATAGTGTAATTTAAATAGCATTATAACATAATCGAACACAGTAAGGGTCAAAAAATATGTTCAGCATGTGTTGCCATACACAAAGGATGAAGTATTCTTTCAAAGAAGCCTTGCAATTTAAAAAGCATTACAAATTTTAAGAAATAAATGAATAATACAGTTCATATTTTAAATATGAATGTATACAGGGTGGTTCGGATCTAAGCAGACATACTCCAGGATTCGATTTCGTGGTTCACTGTGATTAAAAAATTGTTTGAGGATAGTGGGACACTCTCTGAGTAACAAAGCGTTCAACAAAGTTCCTTTAGGATAGTCTTACAAACAAAGATTATTTGCTAAATTTCTCAGTAATAAAGCGAAATCAATTAAATGAAAAATTTGCATTAGGTAGGTAATCAATTCAAATGTTTCTTATTGTTACTATTATTGCTAGGCGTGTTTTTAATTCAGATTTGTAGCTCATTAGAATTAAAAAAGTTTTTTGTATTAATATTGTATATTGATTTGTATAGGTACTATGATGTTTGAAATTGAAAATATCTGCATACCTTCAGTGTTCTTAAAATTTTGGTTGTGACTCTAAGTTGCAACTCATGCGATTTTAATAAAATATTTCCCCAATCGTATTTAGTTATAAGACATGAAAATTCAAGTTTCAACCCCTTTCTGGGGGTAGTAAAAGAGCGCTATGGGATGATGGAAGGGTCGAACTTATTTTTTGTTATCATTTTCGGTTTTATCATGCAAAGAGTCGTAGAAATGCACATTAATTTCAACTTTGTATGCCAATTTAAATTTCGGTACCCAAGGGGGTGGTAAGGGGTAGTAGCGGGAAAACTGGCAATTGAAACCATATTTGAAGGTCATATTCGGATTCAGGGACCTCGAAAATGTGGGAATAGAGGGATCTACCTTCTGGGTCACGAGATTTTTTTTTTAATTTCTACGTGTGTCTATAATTTAATGAACTTTTCTTAAGTATTTTGATACCAATATTTTTGGGAATACCTTTTTTAAGTAATTACCGGCTTTGGGCAAAAATATCCATATATTCGGTATTATTTTGTGGATATATTTCGATAGTGTTTGGAAATATCGATCATCAATAATATTTTTATTTGCCCAACCTGTGACATCGGCAATTTAAAAAATAAATTTTTTCAACAAAACTACTCCTCTCTCTTCCCACTAACCTCGTCTCTTTTACTTATAAACCAATACGGTGCAGTGCATGCATAGGGCTCTTTTAATTTCAATTCCAGTTTAACTCCAAAGCCCCTCCCATTCTCTGATTATATAATTATTTATGTTAAATTTTTTCAGTTTTAGTATTTAAGTCTTTATTTGCTATGCTTCGCAAGACTTCCTTCTTTGAAGATTTCAAAGCAGCATAATTTTTTTCATTGACAATATGCCCATTCCAAGGAACGGAAGTCATATTATTGTACTGCTGATTGCTGTGTTAATGAATAACAAAGTTAATTTCCAACTTTTTTACTTTCAGAGCGCGTCCCACGAAGTTCATTTCAAAAATTGTCATTGGCAGCATTTGGCTGGTTTCCTTCGTCTTTGCTGTGCCCTGCGCGATAGCATTTCGCGTTGACTTGGAACACGAGCGCTATCGAGGTAATTGAGTGTGGCTTTTTTTCCAACGTTCCTTTGTGCTTTGTAATTTCCTGCTTCTCCTCCTACTCGTTTATTATAGAAGAAAACGGAAACATCTACAATGTGTCACGCCCATTTTGCATGAACAAAAACTTGTCAGATCAACAATTGCAAACATATCGTTATACGTTGGTATTTGTGCAATACTTGGTACCGTTTTTGGTCATCAGTTTTGTTTACATACAAATGGCTGTGAAATTATGGGGAACGCGAGCGCCCGGCAATGCACAAGACTCGAGGGATATAACGTTGCTGAAGAATAAGAAAAAGGTTGGTCGCTTGTGAATGGCGTTAATTTTGAAAAGATTGCTATTGTTATTTGCTAAAGTAACTATGACATTTGAAAAATTTAAGTTATATTGCATTAGTAATAAACTTCTTAATCTGCAAGGACGCGGTATAACAAGAAATGTAAATGAAAATATGTAATCAATTTTTTTTCGGTTTGGGAAACTAACTGCTTAGAATGTAAATTTTATATATAAATAGAATTTTGATAAAAAACTTTTTTTCCCGATAATTCTTGCATAACACACTTAATGTTATTAATGAAATTTTTAAAAACTATTGAGTTGTCTTAAGTGATATGAGATGGGTTTTTTCTAGTCCTAAATCAAAAGAAAAAGAAAACAATAGTAATATCAGCTTAATCAAGTTATAATTTAGCAGAGCAAAGCAAAGCAACGCAATAGTTGCACGTTTTCTCATAAGCTTTTATTTAATTTGGTTTACTTTCTATTTCTGGACACACTCCCTTTCTTTCCTTTTACGATAGGTCATAAAAATGTTGATTATTGTTGTGATCGTCTTTGGACTCTGCTGGCTGCCGTTGCAACTCTATAACATTTTGTATGTGACCATACCGGAAATAAACGAGTATCATTTCATCAGTATCGTCTGGTTCTGCTGCGATTGGTTGGCCATGAGCAATAGTTGCTACAATCCCTTCATCTACGGCATCTACAACGTGAGTATAAAATGGGGATTTAGAGCGCCTGTATGGAGTGTGAAGCACTTGAAAATGCGGGTTGTTATACGTTAAGTGCTGGATTTATGTTTATGACAGATAAGGGTACAAACAAAGAATGAAATAAAAAGTTCTCTTTATTTGATTGTGTTGAAGATTTCAATGTTATATAAAGACAAAAAAGGTTAAAAGCCGCGTACGAACAATAATTCACTTATGTTTCCAGACAGTTAATATGGTGGGGTTGGCTGATAAGTCTGCCAAGTAGAATTGTTAAGGCAGAAAATTATTAAAATTTTGTATGTTAATGGCATGACATGGGGATAATCCCAATGTGTTATACTCTGAGTTTTATACTATCGTAATTGAATATATACTTTAAGCGTTTTTAAAAGGGATAAGTTTTTGGTATCGAATGTTCTGAATATTTTTTTTTTCGTGAGCACCAAAATCAAACTAATTGAATTTTTCAAGCATATCCAAGTAATTTATAGCTAATATTTATCTCATGAATGCGAAAATCGCAATAGTGTACACAATTAAGAAGTTTTTTTAATCTACAACACCAATTCAAAATTATGTCCTTATTGATAACAATATAATTGTTTCTTGACTGTTATAAGCAACAGTGCATTTAAAGTTGGTTTAATCGATGGTGGGATTTTTGGTTTGACTTTAAATACCTTAATTTAAATTTATCTGATAATATGTATAATTGAAATTTGCGCTGCGTAACCAAACTTCATTACGATATCACAGTTCAGTTCTTGAGTAAAAAATTCTTGTTTTTATTTTCTTTAAGACGCATTTGTCAGGGTAACACCTTTTCAAACAGGTGAACTTTATTTTCATGATATAGTTGTTTATTTATTTTGGCAACAGTTTTAATGGAAATGGAAAAGCAGAAGCAAAACCAAAGTAGGACACATCTAAATGTTTCTTTATATCTGCGTACGTGCTGCAGCTACAAATTACTGCTGAACATAGACAAAGAATTTTATTAGAGAATCCTTCGCCCGATTTGTACGCTGTGAAATTGCTTAAAATTCTAAAGGTGTAGTTTCTGTGGCAAATTTGCTCTTGTATGTGACTTGATATACTTTTGCTGTCAAAGTAATTTGTCAATGCTATTTCGTATTATATTTGGAAATCCCATTTAATTTTTTGGTGTTCGAACTTACAAAATAAGTATTTACTTTGTGGAGTTTAAGACTGTGATCACGCATTACATAAATTTAAAGCGTCAGAGTATTGTATATGATAGGGTATTATTGGCTTGAGTATTTTTTGTAGCGTTTACTAAAATTGATTAAGAATTTCCACCCATAAAGGTCTTCCAAGTTCTTCCCAATGAAGGTTTTTATTTTATTTTTGGATAACATCTTCCACAGAACGATACACTAAAGCCAAAATTGATAATTAAATAATTGAATTACTTCTAATTTTTTGATTTTATCTGGTCCTCTCAATGATTCCATTTATTATTTATTTTTGAATAATTTAAAAAATAGTATTACAAAAATTTGTAGAGAAGAGTAAGTCAAAGTTCACACAACTGAAAATATGGCGATTTAAGGACAAAAACATTTCGATTTTTAAGAATAATTTACAGACGTATATATATGGAATTTTCAAAAATTTTTCAAATTCGTAACTGAAATGCACACATAAACACAGCACTCCTATGTAATAGCAAGCACAAGCACGATTTTTCAAAGTGGGTGCAGCACCGCCTCCATAAACTCAAAGACTTACAAATATACTGACTGAGAGATCCAAACGAAAATAATCGAACTCGTTAGATTAGCATCTGATCATACCAGTTAGTACTAGACAAAAATAGAATGTTTCGGACAGCAAATCCCCTGTACATTTGTGATTTACTGTGATACTGACGGAACAAAATGTATGTGCACATTACGTCAGGGTAGTAAGAGTGGAAATTTTTAAATGTTTAATAATAACTTAACGTGGTGTAAATAATCATTTTTACACTGTAGTTACATAAAGTCATTAACGAATGTTTTTTTAATGGCAACAAGGATAAGCAGTTCTTAATATAATAAGTTGCACATAAAAATTTTAAGTTTCTTATTTTGAAGTCGCTCTTTATTACCGTTTTATATGTCTCTTCCTTATTGTTCCCTTTCTTTACGCACGAGTAGAAGCGTGTACGAAAACATAGGCTTGTGTGCCTCAACGAAGATAATGAAATTATTTTTCTCAGAGACTTTGCATAACGTGGCAACACTGGCTGTAAGTGTTGACTCAATGAAAAACATGCAATAAAATAAAACACGATAAACTAACTGGGAAAGGATATTATATTACTGTTGTTGTTGTTTTTGAAATACTCAAAAGGGAAATAAAAATGCGTGAAGACATAAAGGTGTTGTTGTTATTATTATGAGATTTTCTTGTCAGGACTAATCAACTAGAGTCTGGTCGTCAAGGTCGTAAAAGTGTATGTGGTAAAAAAATAAGACATTTTTTATAAATTTTTGTGTAATCCATAAATATGGTGAGAAAAGTTTCAGCATTCGAAATAAAAATGAATTAACTTTGTTTATATACCGATAGGTTTTCTTTTCTTTTTTTCTTATATTTTTCATGTTATATTTCACAAAAGTAAGGACAAAAAATTTGTGCTTTAAGGAAACTAAATGAAACAGTGCAAATCGGACCTAAGTTTAGAATAAAAAATACCAAATATATGTACATATGACAAGAACAATATTTTAGTGAGCGGAATATAATGTACTCTCAAGCGTTTTCATGATATGAGGATCAGATTAGTAAACAATGTAAAACACTGTAGTGTACTTTCAGGGTTGACTTATTAAATGTAATTTTTGAGGTACCCGAGCAAACTCTACTATAGTCAGCTCCGACTCAGATCTGACTAGGAATGGTGGACCCTTTAAAATATCTAAAAGGTGAAAACCTAATAAGGAATTCTGGATCAGGTGGGAAAGATTAGCCATTGTGCTAAAATTTCTGGATCTCTACTAGTGTCAACATGCGTTCCGGACGAAAATTTCTACTCGGGTAAATTTTTCGCACAAAATCAATTAGCCTTTGTATGTGATTTACACTTTTTGTCCTACCTCAAATATATATTATGTAAAAGTTTCGTTTACAATATTTCCAATCAGGTTGATATAGCAAATACAATTCTTCGTATGTTTGAAAGGTGCCACTTTCACCGTTTAATATGAATATGAAGCTTTACACTTTTTTTTTGTTAAAAATCGATGATCGGAACAAGTACATTTTTGGGACTCAACGAAAACATAATTTTGATGTTAGATTTTCCAAAATATTAATATATCGGGTCTGTTATTTTCACATCTTTTTTCTTTGTTTTATTTTTAGGAAAAATTCAAGCGTGAATTCAACAAACGCTTTTCCGCCTGCTTTTGCAAATTCCAAACTTCGCTGGACATTCAGGAACGTAACGCTTCGATGCATACGCGTGCCAGCTCCATACGGTCCACTTATGCCAACTCTTCGATGCGCATACGAAACAACCTTTTTAACAATAGTGCTGGCGGTGGCGCGAACTTTCAAACGCCACTCGGTTTTTCACACAATGGCAGCTGCTATCGCCAAAAAAGCACACTGGGTGGTATCAACAGCATCGGTGGCTTCAGCGGCGGTAAAAATGATTATCAAAATGCAACGCCATATAATATCATTACAGCATATACCAACAACAATGTCTGCAATTCCAATAGCACATCCAGTGGAAATTTCGTACCACATTGGCGTCGCAATAACTTCAAGCCACTGTATCCAGATGTCATCGAGCAGGAAGGTGATGATGATGCCGTTACACTTATGGCGATGCACTCAACGCCACCTTCCGAAGAAATGTCAGCGGGAGAACGACGCGCACTGACGGCAACACTCTCCGATGAGGAAAGTTCAAGTTGTATTTGTGAACAAGAATTGGGCAGTCGGACCGAGTGTGATGGCACCTGCATCTTGAGCGAAGTGTCGCGTGTTCAGGCACCTACAGTGGCAGCATCATTTATATTGCCCACAACAACAACAACTACGTCAACAATTTCTAGTGATAACAATAATTTTAAATTGGATGTGAATTGTGTTGACAATGCTAATGCGGATATGGAAATGTGTGAGTATGCATCTCTACACAATGAAGGAAATGCTGAACAACACCTGATGACACCATCTTGAGGCTTGGAGTGTAATTTAAAAAATGAACCTGAAGAGTCTTTCGATGCAAAAGCATTAGCTGGCAGCAGATTTTGCGTCGGTCATCAGGAAACTCATTTATAGAGTAGTAGTAATAGCAAATTAAGAGTATAAGGACATAATGCTGATTGGAGAACAAACTGAGAAATCTGAAAAACAAAAAAACCAAATACAAATGTCATGCATTATTTGTAGCTGTGATTTATGCGTAATTTATTTATGATTTTTTTTGCGAAAGGAAACCAAATGTAAAATATGTGGTGGTAGCGTAATGAAGTAGGGTTAAAATAGGGAAGAGTTATTCCATAAGGTGAGAATTTATAAGTGAAATCGTATCAAGTGAATTTATTTATGTTAAGATTTCTTGATTTCAAAACTATTTTGTTTAAAATTAGGTAATTTGAATTTATTTAGAAAAACATTGTACATATTTATTAGATAATTTTTTTGAAAACTTTCTTGCTATTTTTGATAATGCGGAACGCAATAAATATTTGTTTCTATTTATTATACCATAGAAACTTCAAAAAATTTCGATTTGCACAGCTAGAATGTACATATTGTGAGTCATCTGTATGATAATCATGTCACATTGTTCTTTAAAATGCACTCAAATTTTCGGATCCTTCATACAAACACCTTAGCAAATACACAAATTTTTTTTAACTAACTGATTTAAATTTGATTCTAAAAAAACTTGAAATGAATGAAGAGGTTTAAAAAATAAAGTGAAATGTGTTACTAAAGAATCTTTTTTTCGAATCTTACTTCTAGTTTTAAATGTATGTAAATGTAAATGAGTGTAAAAACCAAATTTGACATACTTGAAGGAAATTTTATCAACACAAAATCATCTTAACAAAAATGTTTTATTCAATATCTGCCAATTTATTTAAGTCGACTGTGTTATTATTGCAGTATTAATTTGATATAAGTTAACAATAATTGTTTTAAGTTATTTGACAGTATTACCATGTATTGACAACGAAAACTAATAACTTATTTTGAGTAAAAATTTAAAAATAAATGTACGTTTTTTGCCACTCAAATGATTTGTGTTAAGTCCATTAAAACAAATTTTAAAATATACTAACCATTTAATAAATATAGTGACTTGAATCAAACGTCAATAAAAGAACAAAAATGAAAAGGATGTAAAAATTAAATTGCATTATTAAATATCAGGACTTATTTTTTCCGTCCTTTTACTTATATTTACAGTGCATTTTAAATAGATTGTAATTTAAACTAATTAATATGTTTTTTCCATCTTTTCAATTTGTAATATATTTTTTATGTTTGTGTGAGGCTACGTCATTAGCTTGTTATATACATGATGCGTTTAATACATACATATAAGTTGCTGTAATTAAGTTGAACATAAATTTAAGTGAGTTAATTTGTTTGTAGTATTGAACTTTTTTACGCATTTCATTCAAATAAAATTAAAAATTTAATAAGCAATTTTAATCGATGAAAATTTCATTTATACACGCGCTATTTGGTTAGTTTGACAGATTATTTAAATTTTTTCCTTATCTCCCTACAGTTATTTACTAGGTTTGATAATGTTATTATAAAAATGTTTCACTTTTAAACTTTATATAAAGTTCTAATTCCATTTTTTATCCTCTCTTATAGGAAGAATCGACTTAAGCTTTAAGTAAAATATTTAACGCCCGACTTCAAGTAGAAGTAAATTTTCTATAAATCAATTTTCAATAAATCGGTATAGATATAATTTTATCGGTATACATAAATATAGAAACACGTAAAGTAGGTTTTTTAAAACCTGTACTGTAGTAAAAATTTTCTAGAATTAAATTATTACAGACCTCGCAAATGCTTTGAAAGTAAAGAGCTAAGTTGTGCACTCTTTGCCATGAAACTCACCTTAGGTGAGACGGTGTTATTAACTTTTTCAAGAAAACATAAAGTTCACTATATCAATATAAACATAATAAAAGATATTTTAAGTTCAGTAGTCACTCTACTTTTTAATGAAGGTCTGTGAATTAGATTGAGGCAACTATTTTGAAATGGCAAGCTTTGGTAGAGATTCTAAGACAGTCCACGAAGTACAAAGGCTCTAACTTCTTCCTGTGTTATATTGTGGATTCCATTTCAGTATTATAGTGCAGGTCTAATTAAAAAAAAAATTAAAAAAATTAGGTCAACTTTTCCTGAGACTTTAATTTTCCTATATTTAATTAAATAAAAGTTGATAAAATTAATGTGATAATTTTTTGTTAGTTTATTATTAGAAATTAATTGTACAGTTTTCGAGATATAATTATTTTTGTAAAATTTTGACATTTTATTTTATAAAAACCGTTTTTTTTCCAAAAAGTTTATGACTAATGTATTATTTTTTAGCGTCACAAGAAATCTCAATTATTTTGCTTTAAAATGGTGTATCATTTGTACCAAGTTTTATATATTAACAAAAACTACATATTTATGGACAACTACAACTACAGTGACGTAAAAAACAACAACAACGATAGCAACAACGATTGCAATAACAACAAAGCCGCGGTTGAAAGCCGCCCACTTACCTTTACTCTCATGTAAAACTAAATCAAACGCGTTTGAATAAACGACAATTACACTGAAATAGTGGTGTTATTCAATATTATCGTAAGTACGGAAACAATTCTAAAGTGAAAAATTAATATAAATACTATCAATAGTCTGTCATTAAAAACTAGTTCAATATATCCAGACACGACTTTCTAATGAAATAATAACTTTGATGACAACCGATTACAAAGGCATTAAGAAAAGATTAAAACATATGAAGATGTACCACATTTGCTCAAATTGGTTCATTGCTTAAAGTCATAGTTATTATTTGATCGATATTATTAAGATTGTAGAGGGTAGAAATAAATTTTTGTAATTATTTTAATGAAATTTTTATCTTTTCCTCGCTGAGGTTCGCTAAAAATCAGACTTAAAAAAATCTAATCAAAAAATAAGGGGACTATTGCCATCTTGAAGTTTACTGCATGCATTGTTTTGGTTGGATCATTAGTTTAGAAACTATATAGTGCAGCCTTTCGCATATATAAATGGTCGAAGCGGCAGACCTTTCGGTAAGTCGTAAACGTGTATTTTTACAAGCAATTTAAAAATCTGTTTTTCTCTTTTTCCCAGGAAAAGCTTATTTTTGTCTCCGTTGACTGAACTATTAAGCTCTATAACACCCATTCTTTCAGTTTATTGTCTCATTTCTTTTGAATTGGTTGGCAAACTCATTAATCCATATTGAGTTAGTTGAAACTATGATATACCTAAGTAGATACAAAAAATGATATTGCAGGCGTGAAACGTAAAACTTACTGCGCCAAATGGTAAAATCGGCGGTCAAATATACATGTGAGTAGAATCGGTTTTTATTTTCCTATGCGGTATTTTTTTTACCCTTTAGGATATTAATTATAAAAAAGTCCTTCTGCAATTATAAAGCTTAAGGATATCTTGGAAATCATCCACTTGCCGTAGGTTTTACTTTTCGACACAGGAAGCTTTACGATCCAATAATTTTCAAGACTGGAAGGTCTTTTCTTTATACCGTTATCACAAATCCAACAAGACATTTGCGGCAGTAGAAGGAAGCTTCTTAAAGCTTTTTAAGCTTAGGAAATTATGTAAGAAACCAAAAGCAATCTCAAAAGTTTTCATTGCCAAACTTTTGACGAAGCAAAGCTATGTGTAAGCAAAGACTTATACCGGAAGCGTCAAATAAAAAATTGCTGCTATTTTATGGTACAGGTAAGAAGGTTTTATCGAAAACAACAAAAGAAATAAAAAAAAATCATAGCAGTTAGTCATATAGTACTCAAACAATGCACTGGATGAAAGCAAAATTTTCAAATTTACATTTTTGCTATGCTACAAATATGTATGCCCTACCAACGAAGCTTACCACAGGAGTTGCGGTACGTGCGTAGAAATCGGTAATTAAATATTTTATAATAAAATTGAAAAAGAAACTGGGGTCACCACCCCACGCGATGTCATGAATATCGAACGTCATATTTGGCGTTGCATTTACATTCGACACGCACATTCATACCGTACTCGCAGGAGCGGATTTAATGTTTTGCCACTCTAGGCCGATGATAAATGCCGGCCATTAAGGAGATTTATTTTCTTTTATGTTTTGAAATTCGTGAGAAAAAGTAGGAATTGTCGTCGTTTTTGTTCACAGCTTGAGGCATTCTGTCTGTCAGAGATTCGCCGTCCACAAATTCATTGTTCCAGCCCAAGGCCTAGTTGTCCAATAGATAAATCCGCCACTGTGTACTATCACTTGTATGTATGTTATGGCCATATTCAGATTTTGTATGTGTTAAGCTATCTCTGTATGTAATGAATAGTTTCCGTTGTTGTTGTCACAATGTCGTTTTACATTGTGGGAACTTTTCGAAAATTTTAAAACTGCCACGTATTGATTAGTGGACTCCTTCCGCGTTTACAGCAAAAAATGTCAGGTGTCTTAAACGAAATGTTTTAAGAAAAGTTTCTACCGACAATTGCTTCCATCAAATGTCGTTTAGTTGTTGTTGAGGAATTGTCAAGAAAGCTACAAGTCAGAAATTTGAGTTTGTGAAAAGATTTAAAGAGAAAAAGTTATATAAGAAATATAATTTCATCCCATGACGAAATTGGAGGACTTTAAAGGTAGGTGTATTTTTACTCTTAAAAATTTTTCTCAAATTTTAGTTATATCGATAAGGAGGGCACACAAATCAAAAACGAGACTGAAAATGCTAAATGCAGAGATTAATGACGTTCTGTATTGAAAATAAAAGTTTATGTATAATTTTTCTTCTCTAGGGGTTTAAAATTGATAATATATACTTTCGCCCAAATATATGTACATATATTATATAAGACATGAATACTTCTTATACAGTTATGATAATGCAGGTATTTGAAGTGAAGTGTTTGAAAAAAGAACTCAGTTTCCGATATTCGGAGTTTTCCTAACAGAAGAAGTTTTCGGATTCGGTATTTTTAAGAACTCTGCATGTCAAATCAGGAGAAAAAGCTCTTAAAATCTTCATTGAATTATAAACTTTGATTCATTTTCTGAAAGTTTTATGGAATGTTTTTAATGAAATTAAGTTCTGTACTATTTTGCAAAGTCAGAATGTTTTAATCTCTTGACAAAAATTCTCAAGCAGTTGAAGTACTATTGGATTGTGTGTCACGGGTCCACAGGTTATATAAATAATAAATCTGAGATATTCAAATGTTGTTAATGCTCATCAACCTAAAAACAGAAAATAATTTTTGGGGAAAAAATTTCTGAATTTGAAAGCCAGAATTTATGAAAAACAGTGAAGAGAAAACTATGACTTAATTTTATAAAAGTCACAATAAAGTGAAATTAAATAAAAGGGTTTGTTCTTACAACGTAGCTGCACGTAATGTTAAAGAAAAGGTGATATTCAAAGTAAACTCCTCTTAAAATAACAATCAGCATTATATTAATTTTATAAAATGGCATGCAATCTATGAAAAATGCTGTAAGCTTAGATGTACGAAAAATACGGCTTATAATTCTGCATAAATTGATGGATACTTAAGTGACATTTTGATTTTGAATATTCGACGAACTTTAATTACTTTTAATTTATCGATTTGTGTCACGATATTTAAATTTTGTTTTATTCCTTAGAAATTCTTCATGACGTTGAAATGATTTCCACAGAGAAGTCAAAAACAACAAAAACCAGAACCTCAGCTGCCAAAGCAGAAGTTTTCAATAAATCTAATTACAAAGCTGACGACAACAACTCCGGCACATCATCATCGAACACACCGATTGCTGATTTCTACAAAGATGCAACCGTACTCATTACTGGTGGCACTGGCTTTGTTGGCAAGGTACTGATACAGAAGCTGCTTCGTTCTTTCGATTTGCGCAAAATTTATCTGCTGATACGCATTAAAAACAACATGACCATCGAAGAACGTTTGGAGCATTTTTTCCAAGAAACGGTAGCAAATTTCATTTCAATATTTTGTTTGAATTTTGCTGAAGAATTTTTTTTGTATTCAGATTTTCAATGCAGTGCGCGAGCAAAACTCCGAACTTTTCCGTAAAGTGCATCCAATACGTGTAGATTACAATGCCAATGACTTGGATATTACACAAAGTGTCCGAGAATCGCTTTGCAGTGAAGTAGAGGTGAGTGGATGTTATTATTGTTTAAACGAATTTGCATGAGTTTATGGGGCAGCAAGTGTCTGATCAGCGAGTTTATTCTTCTGCACCGAGAATTTGCAGCAACAGAGTTTGTTGCTCTGCTTGCGGCACAAAGTTGTTGGATATTAGTTTTTAAACATAAATTATGAAATTTAAAAAGAACAATATCAAGCCAATGAAAGCCAAACAAAATTTAAGATTTTAAAAATTAACAGAAAATGTGCCACAAAATATATCTTTTGTATTTCTGCAATAAAATTTTTTATTTATGATTTTGTAACAAACTTTTTGTTCTGTGCCATTAACTTTTAAAGCTAAAGTTAGGCTAGAACAAATCGATTTAATCGGATAACATTATTTAGTCAATAATAAAACTCAATGTTTCTAAAAAAAAAAAATGTTTGAGCGTCGCGCCTAAAGTAAAATTATGCCGTTTTTTGGGTAGTAAGCCTGTCCTGTTTTCACTGTAGCGTGTATTGAAGTATAAGCTTTTACTTTTCCAAAATTTTGTCAAAATATCAGTATTTTTGTAGAATTAAGAACACTTTGGCTTATGAATTTGTTTTGTGAGGTGGGCGTACTCAAAAGATGAATTTGAATATTTTTACATGGAGTACAAATAAAAATGTTTAATCACATATCGCTAGATATTATTTTTGAACGTAAGGCCACTTTTACAAATGAAGTTGTATTGGATGTTAACCTATTCGATTGTAGATCCTGCCCAACAGTGTATTAGAAGACAAATTATGGCTATTACAAAACTGTTTTTGAATTAAGTACTCGTTTTTCTTTCAGGTAGTCTTCAATGTTGTGGCTTCTGTGAAATTTAATGAAAAACTTAGCAATGCCATCGATATAAATCTATTGGGTACAAAAAAAATCGTTGACTTGGTAATGGACATGAAAAAATTAAAGGTTTGAAAATAACTTAAAACCATGTCAGGCTTTTTAAGCAAAAAATATTAAATGAAGTCTATATGTACGAATATATTCAGTAGCTAATGCTCTTTAATAAATATAAATTGAAATATTGTTATTTTTTTTAATACAAAAGACAACAAAATATTAAATTGTATTGTTTTATTACTCGTAATGTTGTTTTTTTTATTTTTGCTTGAAGTAAAAAATAAATGATAATAAGTTTTTATGCAGAGCCCAATATCAATTTCAACAAATTTCAGTCATTTGTCCACATTTCAACACTTTACTGCAACTGTGATCGAACGTTCATCAAGGAGCAGGTATACGAGAACGACATTGGCTATGAAAAAATCATGCAGGTGAGTGGTTATGATGGGGTGCGGTTAGCATGCATTGACTGACACACGAGTGGTAACCATTTTGTTAACTTTAATGTTGGTACTGCTGAAATTTTAATGGATAATATTGTTTGTTTTATTGTTATTGCATTGTTATTCTTGTACTCACACAGAGTTATTGTTCGATTTTGTATCGTAGTATTTGCTATTCATGTGCACAAAAAAAAATGCTGGATATTTCAATTTTAATATGCAAAATAATGTAATTAATTTCACCAACGCGTTTATTAACAGAAATCCAATATATTTAAATTTCCTGAATATTATTTCAGAGCTAAATTGTTTTATTAGTCAAATTTGCACAGTTTTCATGATTATCATTTATCAACACAAAATGTATTGCATAATTTAATTGGTTTTCAAATATTTATACTTATTTATTTATACTCATATTTAAATTAAGTACAATTTATATTAAGCACAATATCCGGTTTTAGGTCTTTCGCATTTTTGATGGCAAAACTTTGGAGAAATTTCGTCATTGTCTTATTGGAGAGATGCCCAATACATATACCATGACTAAAAAATGTGCCGAAAACTTGGTTAATCATCGTGCATTCTATTTACCGGCGGGTATTTTTCGTCCACCAATTGGTAAGTTGTGATACTCATAAACATAGATAAAATGATAAAAAGTTCATAAGTGCACATGAATCTAAAGTTTAAAAGCCAAATTCGAAAAGACAACCATTTTTTAGCATGATAGGCTGGATATGGAACTTTAGCTTATAATTTATGCATTGATCTAATCTAAGTGCATGGTGTTAATCTTGACCAAGAAATATCTGCAGCATACAATGAGTGACCTATAATTTTCGAAATTTATCACGGTGGTCGGGTTGAGGAAATGAAAAACTTACTTTTTTCAATGAATATGCTTAATATATGAACTCTGACCATTTTCTTTTAAGCATTATTTTTCTAACAAGTCTGATTTCTGACTTGAGTTTGGTCATATGTGTCAAAAATACCAATGTTCGGTATTTTCGAGAATTCCAATCCAATTGCGTTGTTGATGGCATAAAAACTTAAAAGTAAACCTTCATTTTAAAATATATTAAAAATAACGACAGTTGCTCTTAGGTACTTATTAGCATAATTTGACCAATACGAGTACATATATACTTACTTCCTTCCACATCAATAATAGTAGATACTGTTATTTACTATTTGTGTAGGCATAATTCAAAGTTTCATAGACGCTCTAAAATAATTGGTTTCCTTGATACGAGAATAAAATTGCCAATGACTGAAATCGGTGCTTCAGCATATTTGATCCAAAATCTCTCAAAAACCAAATGTGATTGAAAACTATAGAAAACTCAATTTGTTTTAAAGAGACTAGCATAATTTTTTAATTAAAACTGTAATCGGAATTCAGATTTTATTATTTGTTATTAAACAAGCGAAGAATCACCTACTTTTTTCTATTATGTACTACTCGTTGTTACTAAATATGATTGATAGTAGACTAGATAGTATAACAGCCACATTAAGTTTACCGAATTTCAAAGAAGATCCGTTGACATTACTTTTTAATATTTTCGAAAGAAAAACTGTCATTGACAAAAAAATTATACCCAATAAATAAATACTTTTATAAGAATATATTAAGTTAATATTTTCCAAGTGCTGCAAGTAGTTATAAATGCAAATTATAATAAATGCTTATCAACAACTAGAAAGAACTACACTATAAAACAAAATCAAATGAAAAAACCAACAAATAAACACAAACTCATTGTCAGATAATGTTGCAGCTAATTGCCAAACCCTGGAGATCTAAGAAGTTTCTACGTAAAAAGCAACCACAACAACAATGGCAAAATAAAAACATAACAACAAAAACCGGAGAAAAACATGACAAAGTGCAACTTTATATAAAAAAAGATATATAAAAAGTTGTTTCTCATTTTGGTTCCTTTAACGAGAATTGTGCAAAATTCCCAGTAGAAAATGTGTTATTATGAATACATATATATTTCTGTATGTGTGTGAGTGTGTGTTTGTGTATACGTAGTCGCTTGTCCTAATAAGAAATTGGAATAGCATAATGATACATTATGGATCGCTCCATTTAAGTGAACCAATTGCTTCATTTCGCCATTGCAAATGATCACAGGTTTGGATCTTTGATTGTATTCACATTTATTCAGGATAAATACGCTTCAATCGGTGGGTAAGATTGTGGCCTTCTAAATATTGAACCAGTTCATGTTGAATTAAGAACTTAACCTTTTGAGTTTAGTGCCGACTGTGAATTGGAAATTTGCTTGGACGCTGTTTTACTTAGTTGTGACTTGATCAGATTTACTTTTTATTCCAAAATATGCAATCGTAAACTAAACAAAGTTTATTGTAGTGAAACTGCATGGAAACTGAAGCGGGGAACATTTTTTAATAAAACAAAAAAATATATAATACGTTCCAAACATTAATAAGAAAAATTTCGTAAAAATGTGTGCCCATGGGGCTCGAACGTTGTGCGCTTCCATTTAGGAGCAGCAGTCTTAATAATTCAACCAAAGTATACCAAAATTGTGTGTGTTGTCTAGAAGAAAGCCTAAGCAAAGTGATAAGTTTGATGCAAAAGGTAGTGAAAACAATTTTGAAATCCACTAACCAATTGTAGCTCCAATTTGAATGGCTCCAGCTTTTTCCATTTGGGTTAGCTGAAAACAACAAAAAAACTTATCAGCAGTCAAATGAATGCAACAGCAGTCAAGAATGTACAGTGGAAGCAAATGAAAGAAAGAAGAATATAGAGCATTTGATTTGCACCCACATATACTACAACATATACATACGAGTATTCAAAATAATATAAAAGTTTGTTTACTTACACAGTTGCATAAACCCATACGGCCACACACAGACTCGCACAAATACAAGCAAACCATACCAACATTAATGTAAGAAACATAAGAAATCTCTGAAGGGTTTTAGCTATTTTTCACTATTAGAAACAGACAGGAGTGGGATAAAGGACGTTAAGAAAAACGTGCTTAACCCATTTTAACTTTCACAGCTGAAGAACTAAAGTACAATACAAAATTTTAGTGCAACATATTAAATACTTGTGAGAGGAGTTCTGACTAAAAGAAATAACCAGGGCAGCATTTAGAACTGAGATCATTTGCTGTTTTACAATGCGAACGCTTAATTCAAGTGAAGTTTTTGTCTGTTATTTAATCCAATTTCGCAACACATGGGATTCTTTCAAAAAGAAAAACCTTGAAATCTTGGTAACCGTTGACTTAATTTCAACAATATGAGTTAAATTAGCACGATCATTTTATGATATATAATGAATAACTAAAAAGTTTAAGTTGTTGCTCTTTAATTTTAATAAATCTTCAATATACTTTACTTTTAAAAAAAGGTTACTTTGACAAAAAAATTATAATACATATCCCAAAACAATAAAAGGTCTGATGAGCTTTCATATGGTGTTATACGTAATACTGGATTTGAAAACTTTAAGTATCTGTTTTAAGAACTGAAAAATAACGATATATTTTTTCAATTTCTGAAACAGTTTTTGGACTTTACATAGTTTCACAAAGTTAATTTTATATATAGAAACATTAAACTCCTGAAAACTAGAAGAAACGCATCAATGGAGAGCCTATGCCATTTTGATTTTTTAATAGGCCATAAATTATGCATTTGGCATGGAGAATAAGCAACGCAGCTGGTGATAAAGCAGCATTAACTTATTCCTCTTCAAATATTTATGGAATTTCTGCAATTATTCGTGCTGAGTACGTTCACCAATGCTTGGTTAAGAGTCTCCACCATCAACTTTAATGTGACCCTGGAAGCAATGTAGGCAATTATTAAAAATACTCACACTGCTTTTTTGAGAAAAATCAACCAAAAGCTGAGAATAAAAAATTGCTTTACGAAATTTCCGCAAAAAAGGATGTGACACTTTAGAAGATATTTGTTAAGAAAATAACGGCAAAAATCTAAACAAATAGGTTTTGCATAGCTTTTTTTACTATTTATGGCCCAATTGTATTTTTTGGTTTTGCAGATTAAATTTTAGAAATCTGATTTGTTAAAAAATTATAGTTCTGTAATTTTGTCACTTAAAAAAAAGATTTTTAACTTTAAAAAGTTTTTACTATTCAGCATCAATAGAAATAAGCAATGAGGACTAACGTATTTACACCATGAGCAAATGTTAGCTGAAGGGTTAATAAGCAATAAAAAGTCAACAGAAATTTGAACACATCAAGTAAAATTATAACGGCAAACAATTTTTGAGTGCAACTCTTCCTCAAACCCTACATTTATGCATTTCCCACACACATTAATTCTCATTTATTTCAGTTATGTCAACCTACAAGGATCCATTTCCCGGTTGGACTGATAATTTGTATGGACCATCAGCATTGTGCACTCTGTCAGCCCGAGGACTTGTCCGCTGCATTTCTGGTAGAGCAAGTTGTAAGGCAAACTTGGTACCGGCAGATTATTGTGTCAATGCAATGATAGCAAGCGCGTGGGATGTGGCCAGAAGGTGAGCGTAAAGTATGCGCATAGGTAGGTGTGCAATAGAAATAAAGTTGGAAAAGTCCTTTCGAAAAAGATTAGATGAAAGTATTTGGTTCAATGTGACATAAAATGAAAACATAAAATAAGGAAAATAAAGTCTCAGGTTCAAAGGAAGATACTTAAAACTAAATTTTTATTTATTTGCTCGAATTTTATTTGGTCGCTTAATGAAAATATAACCTTAGCTTTGCCATCACATGCTAATAACTCTTGTGACCGAAAGTTTCCATTAAATTTAATTTATTGAGAGAAACTCCTGATTTCAGCGAATTTCCTTTCAAAGAATCAATTACGTTTGAGTTTCTTATTACATTTTTTTTCCTCTTCAACAGATTTTCATTACGTCAGGTTGAGCTTGACACCAAGGACGAATTGCCAGTATACAACTATATAAGCGATAATAACAACCTAAACTGGGGTCAATACATGCATCTGTCCCGCGAAGGATTTCACGAGCCATTCGACCAGTCTTTGTGGTAAGTGAATGCATTTGCTTGTGTTGTAGTGCCAACCCAACTGAAACAGCAATAGACAAATCTGTAGTGGCATTTGTTGCAATGAAGGTAGAAATCAACTCAATGTCACAAATGCGACGCACAGTTTTTCGAAGCTTCAAGATATACACAATAACTATTCTGTTGAGGTGGCCGAAAATTTTTAAACTTTTTTACTTTCTATATTTTGCATCGTCTCTGAAATCAAATTATTTTTGATCCGTCCAAAATGAAAGGAATTGCAAAACTTAGCTTTTCTTACTTTCTAAGCAATATCAAACTTCTATTTTCATTATATTCAAAGTTAAAGTAAAGTTTTTTAAATAAATATTGAAAGGTTGCCAAATTTAATTAAAAGCGTATTGCTGATTAATTTAGTAAAATACACTTTACAAAATTTGGGTGAACTAGTTAAGACATAAGTTTTGCTTTCGAAAAAGGGGCCGTTTTAGAAATGTGTCTGCCAAAAGATTTCTCTGATTCCATTCAACTTAAGCCTCACAGGGCTACACTATATCATTTCAAAAGTTTAATATTTTAAAGTGCAAGAAATAAAATGTTGGTGTGCACATTTTTTAAAACAACTCTTACCTCTTTTGTACATTTTGAGTACCAAATTTATATATTTTTCTTCTGTTCCGATTTTCTTTACAACGAACATGCCGCTGCTTCTACCATTGCCGATGCTCAATCACAATCAAATGACTACAACTACAAAACAACAACACCACGGATAATGGATAAAAACGAAATGACTGCACTGTTGCGTGGGTTGAAATAACAACAACACCTCTACGTTTGATAAAACACAAACCAATGCGGCGGATTCTTTAACACCACCGACAATATTCTTCCTGACTAATCCCAATGTTTTATATGACCGACCTCACATTGAACTATCTGGTTCTTTTCGTATTGTCTCGACCAAACGCTGGGCCATCCTAACGACCGCATTATTGTCACAGGTGCTTCTCGTACATTATAATTCCATCGAAGCCATTGCATGCGGCAATTGCATTTTTCTTGCACAATATCCCGGCTTATATTTTAGATTTAATTGCCATGGTAACTGGACAAAAACGCATGTAAGTTTTGTAAAGTGGAGGAGGGAGAACGAATACAAGCGGTCCACATGCTGATGCTGAAGTGAAACTGTTGCGGGTTCGATAGTTTTTATGGGCTCATTTTTTGTTTCTTTTGGATTGAAATTTTTAGTTTTGTTTATGTTTTATTTATAGTACTTGACTTTTGAAACGATTATTTTTTTATTTGGTTATATGTTAACATACTGTGTTAAAATGTTTCAAGTTTTTGAATTCAATGCCAACAATCTGGGAATACGCCTTGACGTCTTTAAAACACTTAAATGACATAATCAGTTTATATGAGGTCTTTTATTCATGAGATTTGTTTAATCACAAAAAATAATTAAGTTTCATTTAAATCATTCTTGGGTAAATATTCTTTCAGTTCCGACTATATCACATTCCATATCCATATCCAAACACGCTTAGAAAATGAGGTGATAACAAATAGTTTCGAGAAATGTCTTCAATTTGTGTTAACCAGATTCCTTGATACCTTTCGCCATTTCTTGACATTATGTTATAGGTGTAGGTCAGGCTAGTTTTGATACAGATAGGTCTAAACATAGGAAATTTGGTAAGATCTTGTCTTTTTTTTATTTCATTATTTTTAAAAATTTATATGTTAATTCTGATGCATAATTGATTTGGTGGGTCCGAAACTTTTTTCATATACATATGTAAGCAAGTTAATGATTTTATTTTGCTTTTTTTGATTACCGAATTGACTTTTGCAATGTCTTAAGATAAAATTTTCTTTATAAAAAAAATTGGGATGATCTGGAAGCAACACCACTACAGTTCAAAAATATAAAAAACTGCAAGTCTTAAATTATTCGGTTTAAGTTTATTTAGTAAAAATTAATTAAAAATTAAGTAACTGAGATATTATTTCAAATCAAGAACGTGCCGCACTAAAGCTTCAGTCATCAAAAATGGTCAGTGCAATGTTTTCTTTTAGGTCTAAATATTAGCTATGCTATTGCCTGCAAAACACTTTGGACTGTCCAATTATCGAATTTGTTAACAATAAGTATTTAGTATTAGGATTTATTTTTGTATGTTTATTTTTAAGCTACTATCGATAGAATTTTATTCGGATTTTGCCATTTGACTATTTATATCGGCGCTATGTTTATTTCTACGTCCACCAAAATAATATATAAAAATAGTTCTTAGAGATATGTCCTTTGTTTTTAAACAACATCTAAAAATTTTTAAAATTTTATTAACTTTATGATTTTAACACAAAAAAGGACATAAAATATTTGAAGTAACCGGTTTCTTATACATTTGAATTTGCTCTAGAAGTTAAAACAAAAGTAAACTCGAACAATTGCTTTGCAGGATTATGAATGAAATATGTGCACAGGTGTACGATTTCTAAATTTGCAATAATTTTAAAACGCAAAACAAGAAAACTAATACAAGAATTTCAATTAGAGTGAATCGAGGAATGTGTGTTTATTTTCAAAATTCAAGAAAAGTGTGTTTTTCAAATGATAAAATACCAGGTTGAGATAAAACACATAGAAATCAAGCTAGTTTCGAAAATCGGTGTTTCATTAAAAAGTTCTGTTCAATGTATTAATTTCTTTGAAAATGTTGGTATATGGATTACTACCATGATTTGATGCTAGTATACCAGCAATAAATGACCCTACGAAATGCCAAATGTTGTCTAAATCGATCTTATTTTGATTGCAATTTAGTGCAGTTGGTGGTGGTGGTGTTCATGAAATAAACAGCTTAAAATATTTGAAATAAATATATGATTTATTACAAATTGTTGCTCTAATCACCCTTTCTAATCACGTTTATTTAAAATATTAATATCTTAGCTGGAAAAAAATTTCAATATATTTATTTTTTATACAACTAATTAATGACTTCCGTATTCAGAGTACTACATAATTATAAGGCAATTTTAACTGTGCTCTATGATTTGGGAAATTATTACTAAAATTTAATATCGGAAGTACAATAGTATAATATAATAAGTTTTTGAACACAGGTAGAATTTTTGGTGTAGGATTGCTTATCCAAAATATATATTTATTACTATCCTTAAGGTTACTGACTGAAAAAAAAAATCCAAGATATTTATATGGCTGACATCTTTTTATTTAACTATACAACATACTTTAAAAAACTTCAGCCAACGGTTTTTGGGAATGTAGAGCACTCTTGCACTAAATTTTAAAAATAACTTTGGCATAGAATCAAGAGATGCAGTTGTCTTTCGATAAGTTTACAGTTTTGTGCGTAGTTTTTATGCTATATAGTATAATATTTCATCTATATGAAAGTTGATTGCTAAGTGAAGTCATTTGCTCACAAATCAATTCCTAACATAATCTTTCACTTTCTAGCTACACAAAAATTTATCGTAAGATCTCGACTGTTATTGATATCATGGCATGGTTCGGTCTCAAGGAATGGAACTTCACTCATCGCAATATCGATGAATTAGATCGCCTCATGGTCGGGCCAGAGCGTCAACTGCTGCAATTCAACATAACCACCATTAATTGGAAGGAGTATTTCAAAACCTACTTGAGTGGCATACGCAGGTATTTCTATAAGGATAACGATGATAGCAAATTGCAGCAGCGCAAAGTTATTTACCGTAGGTAAGAAAAAAAAAAAAGATTGGAAAAATAATAAAAAATATCAAGTTGCAAAAAGCGAAAATTTATTATTTTTCTTGCTTAAGTAGTTTTTAATTACCTTTGCTATTTTTCATGCTTTAAATTCATTCACATTTTCTTTTGCTCTCTCCACTTTTATTTATTTTCTTTCGCAGAATGCATTTCATTCATAACGTCCTGAAAACTTCGTTCGGTCTCTCACTAATTATGTGCATAATCAGAATTTATTTCAAAATTTTCAAAATCATTCCAAAAATTGCCTTCTGAGGAAACAACAACAAAGATAGCAATAGTTAGTAAGCAGTTGGTATGAGAGAAACTGAGGATACTTACGTTAACCATGCAAGAAGTGTTCATTCAAGGGCGTGTTCTGGGACTGGTGCAGTTTGTTTCCTTTTCTTTCTTACGGAGTGCAATCAATGGAACTAATGTGTTTTTAATCTTTTGTGAATTTTATGTCCTTTGGAAAAACTATGTGTAATTGCAATGTCAAAGTAAATAATAAAAGTGCACACACGCACTAAATACAGATCACAATTATTAACCTTGGACGTGGAGTCACATGTGTGAGCTGAAATATGTTGGTTCAATTTTGGTTTCTTTTTTTTACTTTATAAAACGCGACCAAAACAATAGTTTTAACGAAATTATTAAAAAAAATTTTTTCAAAAGCAAAGGAGAGTTCTGCCATCGCCTGAAGAAAACGAAAATCTCGTTTAAGACATATTTGATGCCATTTTCTTGCAAAAACTGATTTTTGGTAAGCATATTTATAAAGATTTCTTAGACAATGTCCAAAATTTGACTGACTCTTGAAATGATATGATAATTGAAATTTTGTACTACGTACTTATTAATTAAAATAGTTCAAATAAAATACAGCCCAAGCCATAAAGAAAAAATAAAATATGACAGATACATGTCTACGAAATCTGAGAGCCGTTCTTTTTAAGACAAAAGAACTTACCCCCTTTGCCAGTATCAATGTTGTATTGTAATGTTCCTTTACCGAGATTTGTTACAGTGCTTTGGTAAACTTCTTCAATGTTGGGAAACACCATACTATTTTCATCCTCTCATTGGTAGTGTTATTTTATGTCCTTGCACTAAATTCCGATAAATTATCAAGTTTAAACTTAAACTAATTCAAATATTATGTTACCGCCTTCGGTATTATACATATATTTGTTCTGTGAGCATCCTGCCAATTTTAAAATTTCTACGAATATCGATTTGGCCAGTGTAAAAATTTATATTTAGTCAGTGAGGAAAATAATATGAATAAAATTAAATTATACTTTTGCACTTCAAAGTGGTATTGTACTCCTTTTGGACAGGAGTTTCGAAAAATTCATCTATGTATGAAGTCCCTAGGGCAATTGATTTTCATTTACTTAAATGAAAGAGCTCAACAATGTTCTTTACATCCAATATAAATAGTTTGAAAAGAATTCAACAGTTGTAACGTTTGTGAACAATTTATTTACCTTGAACTCATTTCGCAAAGAACTACTGCTTGTGGCTGTTGCTGCGCTGCTTTAATAAAATGTTGCAAGCAAAGATTTTATGAAATGTCATTGAATCAACATATTATGACAGTAAATTTTTTAAGAAAATGGCAACAATACCGGCAACGGCAATTCTCTGACAACCAAGAATGACAAGAAGAAAAAAAAAAGAAAATGTAGAAAATTTACTGCATTTTTGAAATTCGCTGTTAGCGCTTGTCATATGCATCACAAAGCGGAAGTGACGCCATTTTAGTTTTCAATTTAAATGCTACGTGGACTTGAACAGTAAAAGAACTATGGCGAATATTTAAGCAGCTGCTTTTGAAAAGTGAAATAAAAGCAAGGACAATGTTAAAAGTGTCAAGTGAAAAGTGAAAGCAAAATAGAAACTAAAGTGAAATGAAGTAGTTGTCAGGGGGAAGAAACAAGGACTGGAATACAATTCTAGCTGTTCAGTGTATTCTATTGATAGAGATTATGCAAAGAAATATATCATAAAACAAACAATACAAATATGAACTATGTGCTATGATGTTCAATTAAAGGATCTGCTCCATTGAATTTCAATTGTCATGCATCTACGACATAATGATCAGTAATCTCGTTTTATTTCATTTTTGAATTTTCATATTGTGCGACATTACTGCACTTGTATTCCACGCCTTGGCTAATTGAACAAATGTTCAAATAATTGTAACAATTCTGCATAAAATTATCAGAAAGGATATGGCCAAAAGCAATTGCATGGCATACACAATGATCCTCTACTTATGCTTTTGTTTGCACTTCTGATTACAACACGATAATGCTGCATGCAGTCTCAATTGGTGGAAGAGTGAGAACAAATGAAAAGCGGAAATTTCGTGACTGAATTAAATGGCACAAGTGTGTCAATATGAATTGAATTAAACACTGAATATTGAATATCAATACGATTTACATGTTATGTATTGAGCGCCTTGAAAGGTGCAAGTGTTTGAAATGAATTGATTAAAAGATGCAATTTTACTATTGTGGTACTTCAAATTGAGTTCGTTTCATGCAAGGTCATTTTAGTTTGACCTTTTCATAGAGAGAGAGTATTAGGGAAACAATATTTACAGTAATTTCTACCCAGAGAATGTTGCCAATTGTTGGGTCATCAAACATTTCTATACAAATTGTAATCCACTGGAAGAGGACTTGCTTTGTATTTTTGATATTTTACAAACTAAACTTTGTTTGGATATTGTGATACATTAAAATGTCAACTGCTGCTTCTGTCCAACACTATATATGTAAAACATTGATGGCATTTTCGGTACATTTGTTATTTTTCGGTACATTTGCGTACTGAAAAATCGTAGTCAGTACATTCGAAAAGTTTTCAGTACATTCGGTACATTTAGCGAATTTTCGGTACATTTAACGAATTTTCAGTACTTTTTCGGTGCATCTGGACAGTTTATATTAATCTCTTTTTTTTTGTTTAAATAATAATAAATAAAATAGTTCGAGACGGTAAGTCGCAATGTGTGGGTGAACATTTTGTAATTTACTAATGTATCTCATTTTGTATTGCATTTTGCACCATTTTGTTTTTAGAAATTGTCTAAATTCAAAATTTTTAGTAAAATTAGCTGTTCAAGACCAATTGACTTCTAAAATATAAGTTTCAAGTCTCAATTCAGTACATTTTCGCAAAACCAAAATACCATCACTGATGTGAATACGTTGTCTTATTCGCAGTAGATTTTCTGATGTTGCTGATTAATTAGAATTTATGGTGTTCGTACGTGTAGATTTGGTATTTTACAGCGTTTCATTTTATGTTGTGAGTTTTTGGATCAAAAATTTATTTTTTTAAGAAAATAAAAAACAATTATATGTTTAATTAAATTTAATATATCGCGTTCATAGCTTGTAATTGCGCTTGGTCGTTTTCAGCGGGCATTCACGCAAGCGCTTCCTGACGCCCAAACAATAAACAACCGCTTAAGATAATAAATGAAATTTGATTTATACATAATTTTGTTTACAAAATTCCTATATACACAGGATTTTTAGTCCTTTAGAAAATTAGAAATTTGGACAAAATAGTTTCATCACAAAAGTATATTGGAATTGTACTGAAATTTATGTGAAATAACTAAAAACCTGTTTATACATTTATCCACATTGAATAACTTTGAGTACGCCCCGAGTATTCTTTTTCATTCTTTAGACCTCAGTTGACCTCGCACAGAACCCTGAGAACTTTTTTTTTTTTTGCTTTCTATCATCAAATGGAAATTGAAAGCATCCTTCCGAAAAAATATTTAAATATTTTATTTTATTTTAAAATGTTTCTGTAAGTTACCTTTCTATATGCTCAACTTTGGCACCACCTCTGCAAAAAAAGGCATGATGAATGATAAAATATATACTATCAATAGTGGAATACTTAAGCACTTTGGTTTCATTAACTTTTGATTATGCCAAAAATATGTTAAAATAATACCGATAAAACTTAAGATTTCGCATTTTTTTGCGTCATTCTGCTTGAAAAATGGACGTTGCTTTAGACTCTGTTCCGAAGTGAGGCTTTCAAGCGTGGCAACGATATATAAAAACATTAAAAGATATGTGCATATGTTGGTGACACATCTCATTGTTTTTAACTTTAAGTTTTTCCTTAGTTAAAGTAAAGTTATTGCTGGTGCCATGTTTTGATAAACAGCAGTGAATTTCGTTTAACATTCACCATACAGGTAGCAACTACGGTCGTAGAGGTTTTTTAAAGTTCTGTTAAACAGAAAAAATCGTCTATTTTGGTTGTGCTCCGACTGTTGCTGTGTGTGTGCCACAAAAGGCAAACAAAGCGCTAAAAACTTTATTCTTAAAATATTAAGATGTTGCTCTAAAATCAACGCTGAAGTAGAAGAAGCGCAACAAAAACCCCACAAAAATATGAAATATTGCACAGGAGATAAACAACTGCAAGGCACTGCAATTTTTTCAGCGTTGCATTTCTCTCTTTCCCTGTCCTAATGGGTATCTATCCAAAAAGTATGCAATATTTGTTTTTTCATATCTTTCTTCCCATCCGGCACTAACTTGAGGAAAACTTTTATTTACCGTGCTGCTCTTGCGTTTTTGCAATTTTTGGGGTTTTCCCAGCACTAGGCAGCACCTTTTTGTCCTTTCGCTGTTTTCTTCTTCGTCAGCGTTGTGTTCGTCTGCAATTCTGCTCTTGTATGCATTATTTTGTGAAACATTTTTTTAAGTAAAAATTTTATTATAAATCAACAAAGTGCTGCGCTGTTGCTGACAGTATCAACACATTAAGCATCATGAAAATGGGCTCCTCTTTTTGCACTTTACTTTGCATACTTTTTGGCGTACTTTAAAATGCATATATTTATGTGCACCGCAGCACCGCAGGGGTACAGTTGGTTGGAAGAGGCAAGTTAAAAAGTTTTTTTATGAGTTCTTCTGCAGAGACTTCAAGGTTGTTACTGACAAAGCAGCCCATTGCTGCTGCTCTTTCGTCTGAAGAGCTTTTTAATGCAACTAATGGATGGCAAAACTGACAGAATTATTTTATTCTGTTTTTGCTGTAAAAAACATTGGTGCATTTTGTGCACAAAATTTTTAATGTTTGGCCTACAATTTGATTAAAAGTAGATAAGGAGTCATTGTGGTTATGTGTAAAAAAGGAAAAGATTACAAAGCAAAACTATAGAGAAACAGAAATGTGTTGCTAATGTTATGGTTCTTTAAATATATTACGCTATTTACCATACAATTTAAATTGTGTGAGGTTTATTTTATGAAACACGAGTGCACAACAACAGACTCATAATGTGCAAAACGAAAGAGTTAAGAAGTCAAAGAAAACACAATTTCATATATGGCTGATTCTGAAGAAATGCTTATTTATCCCTAGAAATGAGTAAAATTTCAGTTTTAGAGCATATGCACAATAACAACACACACACATGAGCGCAACGTTCCTTCCAAAGTTTGCATGCAGAGCACTGTCACAGTGGAGCAATAAAACACTTTAATGTGTCTCAAACTGAATGTGCATACCAGTGTGTGGTAAAATATTCTGCAGCATCTCAAACGTAGTTGCAACATTTGCAGCAGCAACATCATCAGCCACAGCAAAAAGTAAAAATTATGAAATATTTTTCCACATCAAAACATTTGTGGTCTTTGTTTAATTAATTTAACATTTTCAGTCAATCTAATTAATATAAAATATTGAAAGGAAGTTTATAATCTATGAAGCAGAAGGGATACGCGGAATTGTGAATTCAAAAAGTACTTTCTGAGCAAAAGGTTGTTTTAAGCTTTTAAGAATTCACTTAAACTTAAGTATTGAATAAATATTCAGATATAATTAAAATACACAATATTTATAATTTTTGTTTTCATTAAGCAGCTTCAAACCTCATAGAAAAAATAAAATAAGACGCATCTTTAAGTACCTAAAAAGAGCAAAATATTTATGCTCAGAAAGCTAAAAATAAATAAATAAAATTCTTGGACACAACAGAAACAACATCAGGAACAACAAACGAAGAATAAAAGTCCAACTTTAATATCAAGTGCTTAATTTCAATTAGCTTTTTAATGGAGTTGTAATTAGAAAACAGCTTTTTATGTTACAACAGTTTAAGAATTATTTATTGCACAGCACCCACAAATGTTGCAAAAGATGGCCAGCAACAAGAGCCCACAAAATCCTTGGAGCCAACAAGCACCACATAAAACAAGCAGAAAAAAAAACCAATAAAAACTAAGCAAGATTTTATGGCTTTAAGAAGCAACAAAATCCGCAATGCACGAGTCTATAGAAAAATGCGAAAATGTCTTAAGGATGCGGTCGCAAAGACCAACACAAAAACAAACGAGCCGCCATAATGTTAACTCATGTTTGTCATAATGTTTCCACTTGTTTATTTTCAGTTTTTCTGCCCTTATGCCATATTATGTTCGGTTTTATTTTCTTTTGCTGTTTTTGTTTGTTTTGCTTTTGCAAATATTCCACGGGCAAAATGTATTGCTTCATGGATTCGTTCAGTCCAAGTTGTTACTGCGTTGCCCGAGCATGTCGAGTGTCCAAGTCATATTTTGTTATTATCTTCATTTAAAGTGCGCCATTATTAATAGCCTCGTCCATTAGGTGGTAAATGGAGAAAATTGTCTGCGTGCGGCTTTTGCAGCAGCAGAAGCATCAAATACACCCCCCTTTCCTTCCCTTCATTCAGGCTTACTGTGCCATTCGCATACGCATATTATGATGCTGTCTTGCACCATTTGTGTTGGGATTACGCCAACTCGAAGTAAGAGCAACACCCTCAACGATTCTTAAATTCCGCTCTTTTTAGGCAACTGAAACGAAATATAACGAATTTGTAAGTAATTATGACTCATTTTTATTTTACGATAAAAATTTCGCAACCAGGCATGAAATGTTAATACTTTCAGGCTTCAATGGTTTTGATTTTATAGCGTGTTATTAGCGTTAATGTCAAAAGTAAATTGAGTTTTTTGAAATGGCTATGTCTCGTCATTGCAAAAAAAAAAAATAAAAATTTATGGGAAGTATGTTACACCAAACCTATTTATTTAGATAATTTTGTTTTTTTGTAAGTATTTTAAAATCATCGATATTTCTTATGGATGCAAATGATTTAGTTGTTTTACACTAAATACTTAAGTAGTTTTATTAATATTTCAATCTTATTTTGAAATATATGAAGTTTTCCTAATTTTTAATTCTACATACATTTTTTTAAATTATTTTTTTTTATTTATTTTTCATATAAAATTTTTTATTTGAACAAGCTTAGCTCAAAATAAAACATGAAACTGTGGATGTGTCTCCTTAGTTCACAAGAAAAAACATTTTCTGAGTTATTGCAGTCTTGCCGCAAACGAGCGATATGTACACCTATAGGTACTTTATGAGTTGAAAACCCATATTAACTAATTTGATTAGAAGTTCAATATTATTACCATCGTGCATTTTTTTTTTGGGAGTAATCTATAACTTAACTTAAATATTTAATTGTATATTGATTAAATCAATGAATGATTTCTGATCGACATATTTATCAATAAAACAGTGACAAGTAGCTAACAGATACTGAACTGAACATGCAAGAAATTGTTGATGTTCTCAAAATTCTTAAACGATTTTTGTCTTTCGAACGAGATATAAAAGTTCTGTTTATCCGCTTCTTTTGCATACTCATTTCTTTGGTATGACTCTATATCTCGTGCGCATTATTTCTTAAGTGGCTATTAACAGTACGTCAAGGGCTCAGATGCTAAATCGTGCAAAAAGATTACTGAGCAAAGTTTGTCCATATTTTGTTCTCCCAGTACTTTGCGTCGAAATGAAGTTTTTTTTCAACAAAAGTTGTGAATAAGTTTGCCACCAACAAAAACGATAGCAACAAAAAACAACGACAGCAACTACAATAAAATTGTCACTAATAAGTGGTCGTTGGTGTAATTGTTGTTGTAAATGTTGCCGTAGTACTCTGAGCTAGGAACGTGGTATCGAAATCGGTTCAATGTTCGAAAATGATAAGCAATTTGGAAAATCATGGAGAGGTTTTACATTTTCCTCATACTAATGCAAAGGAAATCCAATTTGGGGTATTGTGCAGTCACTATGCTGATCGCAAACTTCATGGCTATTTTTCAAATGATTGTAAAGATAAAGTTTCCAAAATTTTTCTTTTTTTGTATGGTGGATGTAATGTAATGTATGTTGTATGTAATTTAAAAAAATATTATAATTCTTGTTTCAAAGGAAAAAGCCCATCCTTTGAAGATTTTTTTCAATTCCAAACAGAAAAAGTATTTAAAGATAATAATCACATTGAAAGCTTTAAAATTATAGGCAAAATTAAATTTTCACTTTTGAAGTAATAACTTTTGGTGAGCCGTTTTAGTTCCAATATTTTTCATTTAACATGGCAAATTCAACAAATTTGAAGTAGTTGTAAGCTAGAATTTTTAAAAATATCTACAATATTTTTTTTTGAATACCAAGCTTTCACGAGATGAAAGAAGTATCGATATTAAATCTTCCTTCCAGTACTGCATTGATATGCAGACATTGCAGCGCATTTGCATTCCTCTGTTTTTGCGTAGCACTCCTCTTGCCACCATTCGCATGTCCATCCATCCCCTTAACTGTCTGCTTGTCTGTTATTTCATTTGCAGTCAATATTGGCAAAGGACAAGAGCAGCAACAATTTATTTTTTTTTTGCATTTGTTTGTGTCGGTTGCAAGTTCTTGGTACTGCTGCTGCTGTTGTTGCTACCCATATTATTTGCATACAAATGATGCAATGTCGGAGTACAACAACAAGGAAACGACAGTGGACAAAAGCGACGTTGAGGGATGTGGGCTAAAAGGAGCCATCGTGCATAAGACATCTGAAGTTTCTTGTGTTAATGAGATAAGTATGCAAATCAGTAGCAACCAAAGGATACACAAAGTAAATTATCACAACTTTTGTTGTTGTATACGAACTTTTTGTTGCTGCCACTTTTTTCCACTGCTTCCAACATAGCTACCACTCAAAGGTCTACTGGGGATCGCATTTGTTACAAACATTAATTGGTTTTTATTGTGAAACAGCTGATTAAGAAACGTGTTACTTGCATGCGAAGTGGCTTCCGGGAAGAGATGTTATTTTGAAAACTATCAATTGAAAAAAATTACTCTCAATTTAAATGTAAACTATAGAAACAGTGGGCGGGTTGCACTGTACCTATTTTTTTTCAAGCTTTTATACGTTAACTGCTTTTAATTTAGAGTATTTTGTAGCATAAAGCTAACTATCAGTTGTGTGGGGTTGCCATGGTTGTAAAATACGTTGTAGTTTAACACTACTACATTTGTGCTCCTTATAAGTAGCGTGAAAATGGCTGCACACTTTAAAATTTTCCTTGACCAGGGAATATACGGAGTTTGTTCTGAAGGTCTGGGTTTTTAAATTGGCAACTCTGTTTCTATTGACAGTTAATTTGACAGTTGACGGATGATTTGTGTTCAGTGTATTTTGGAATGTTACCATGAAAACACGACCAGACCATAACTTACAATAGTTTGCAAGTTTTTGCAGATGCAGTGCTTCACTAAGGTCATTTAGTAATTTCTACGCCCTATAAACGGTTGTATTGCTTATTCATGTATCCATCGAGAAATGAACTTGACCGCTGTGGAAAAGTTTGTTCGAAATTTCATCATTTAATGAACATCCTTGTAAAAACGGAAGAGGTTTTCTGTCCACTAAAAAAAACTATAAAAAACGACATTTAATTAAATACGAAATAAAAACTCGCAACTTTGTCTTTGACTTATTTAATCTAAAAAAAAGCTTAATTGAAGGCAATATACGCTTGACAGCTGCCAAATGAGTAGGCTGCATATTTCGAGCCGAAAAATTTATATTCTGCCATAACCCATTTACCAAAGTGAAAATAAATTCTGGTAAAGACCTAAAAATAAGACAATAACTAGTAACATATTTAATATATTACGTACGTATTTTGGGAAACTATCAGTTTTGTGTTAAATTTATGCCTATTCAATGGATTTCCATACTAAATAAAAAAACATTTAAATTTTGTATGGGACTGCAGTGAAAATTGTAGTTATTAAATCGTTAAACTAAAAACCAAAACTCTGAGTTTGTCAAAAGCACTTAAAGCAGTTGTGCCCACAAATTTACCAATAACAACAACTAATCTACCAATTATTTATGTCGGAGGATTATCCAATTAATCCTGTAAGAAAACTTATCTGTTTACGAACATTTCACAAGTGAGTTTGTCTGCTTGTAAGAGACAAAAATATTAACCAACATATAAGTAACTTCTTGCTTTATTTGCATTTCCGTTTGTATGAGTGTGTTCTGAATTTGTATATGGACAGGGCTTCTGCAATTGAGCTGTGATTTTTGCAAAATTACATTTGCTAACATAGATTTGTAGAAAAGTTGGTCATATTTCATAGTGATACGCTTTATTAATTGAAATCGAAATCTAACTTTACTGGTAAAAGTATCACAAAAACTGTGCCAAAGAAAATTTGGTATATGCAGGATTTTTCTTTTGAATTTGGAACAGAAAGATTTTTAAACTTAGTACTTTTCATTGTAGTTTATTTAAAGTTTAAGAGAGAATTTCAAGCAGAGACGTGCTAAACATTATAAGCTTCAGCCAACCAGTTTTGTCAAAAAAAAAATTTTAAAAAACTTAATATTCAATGCTAATAACAAATAGAGAAATAAATATTTTGCAATAAAATTTATATAGCTTGTTACTCTTAATCGGTTGCACATTTTCTTGAGCTTTTGTCTAAAAATTGAAACCTTCAACTTTTCTCATCTCAATTGAGGCAGCCTTGCCCGCACACATGATTATATGTATCTAAGTTAGCGCTTGTTGTTGATTTAACACAGGCAGCAGCCACTTGCTCCTTTTACCATCATTCGGCTATCCCATACCCCACTTTTACAATGCAAATGAATAAGTTTTACTCAATAAGCGACTGAAATTTTCATTAATTTTCTTTGTCGAACGAAAGCAATATCATTGTCCATATGCATGTGTATCTCAGTCTATATGTCAAGCTACATATATCCTTGTTTTAGGTTACTCAATAAGATCCTCCTTCAACGTGTTCAGCGCTGTACGAGTGGAGGGATCATTTAAAAATGAACCAAAACGATTGCATGCAAGTGATGTGGTTGTGGTGATGGAGCTGTAGTCTTTCTCGTTTTTACTGAGTTCCTTAAAATGTACATAAAAAAAAGTGTGACGGAAACACCAGAATAGATAAACTTTAATAAAAAAAGGAATCATATTTATTAGGAAAATCAAAACTTTGTCATAATGTTCTGCTGAATATGAGTAAATACTCCTATTTAAATATATTGTAAGAATAAGCCGAAAATCTTTAAAATTTATTTTCAGAAAGTCAATAGTTTTGAATATTTAGCTACAGATTATGGGAAAACATTAGCAACATGCAAATTTCAAGTAAGCCACCAAAAATCAGAAAAGGTGCTTTTAAGGAACTGAAAACCATAATGGTAAGCTAAAAAGTTTTAAATGAAGACGCCAAGGCGATAAGAAAGACTTGGATGTGGTACAGTTAAATTTTTCCTCACCTCAAATATCTATAACAGAATCATCAGTCATTTTTTCAAGTGCATTTCTTGCATCACTTACAGTGCAATTGAGAAATCTGATGGTACGATTTGGTCTGCTACTGCATTCAAACACTCAACAATGCATTCATTGACTTGGTGTGCAAAAGCTTTAGCCCCAGCTACAAAACAATGACTACAACTTCTCTATTACATAGAGAAATTCGTAGGCAACAGCTACAACAAGAAGAAACACAGACACAAAGAAACAAAAACATGAGGCAAACGACAACGAGGATAATGGTAACCGTGGACAAAGCGAACAACAATAACACAAAATCGATTGCCAATTACAATGGAACTAAAATGCCATAAATCCATGCCATGTCCTACATTATTATTGTTTCTGCTAAATGTTCCCTTTTAATCTCAATTTAGTTGAATATACTGATAGCACTAGTAGTAGTGGTACGCTGGGCGCCGCAAAGTATGCAATGAAAATGAATTTCGTATAAATGACATTTTATTTTTCTTGCTGCAGCAGCAGAATAATGATATAATTCTCTGAAGGGGTGAATGAATTGATATTTTCGAAGATTTTGGAAATCCATAAAAATAAATTTATTAGTAAATTAAGTCACTGTATTCTCTTTTTTGTGTCAGAAAATCAAAAAATTCTCTTACACAACACTTTCTGCCGCTAATTGTTGCATTCAATCTATGTTGCACGATACGTGATTTATGCAGTTCAATAACACGTCTGCTTAATAATTGATGACTTGCTGCTGTGTGAATGTGTTGGTAACACCAACAGCAACAACAATAGAATCGCTATTGGCCATCATCTGTTAAGTGTCTTCATAAATTTTGTGCTAGAAATTGAGAGTTTCATGATGCCGGCACAAGGGCATACAATCAGAGCATTGTGGGTTGGAATTGGATATCCTTGTCGATGGCCAATTAATATAAACATGGGGTTAATTCGATGAGGTAATAACTTAATTGTGAGTTATATATATGAGACAGGGTATTTCAGTTGCGCTGCGGGCAGTGGGTGTAGCTCAATGCTTTGAGCCTTAAAAACTATTAACAAATTGATGATGTCAAATGTGAAAGTACGTAACTACCCATGAGACTTTCGCCATTAAAACTGAAATCGAATTTCGATTGATTGATTTACTATGACCAGTAACGAATTCAACTAAGTTAATTATAATATACTGAGTAAAGTCATGAAAAATGCTGTGAAATTAGCTCGAAATTTATTTATTTAATTAGCAATTAAACAATTTCGTTTTTATTTAAAATCAAAGTTACTTAGAAAATTGAGTAAGCACTTCTACTAGACCTTGTACTATTGAACACTTACAACATACGTTAGCCATTATTTATTTTTGCATAGCCATTCAGAGTCAATTTTCTTTCAATTCGCCAAGTGCTTTATAAGAACGAACTTTGCAATGATTGGAAAACTTCCAAGATATTTTCAAATGATGATGTCTGCTAAAACGAGGACAATACGTAGTTTAATTTTAATAAACAGTTGTCTATTTTGCCAAAAAGAACATTGATCAATATAATGGTAACGCATAAAAACACAGGAGCTAATCCTCATTCATTTTGCCTGAATTTCTGAAGAGACAGCACAATGTTTTGTTAATTATTGAAGGACGAAGGACAGCAAATGATTATTTATTCGTTATTTAAAAAGCACATTGACTTATGAACCTTCATTAAAAGTTCAAGTTCAAAAGGGAAAACATGGGATTGAGAAGGTGAAGGTAAAATATTTTAAGCTAAAAATGAGGTATGACTTTACAAGAAGGTCAAAGCTATGTAGTATCGACCAGCAAAAATTTATATGAAATGCTGCAATACAAATGCTGACATTGACTTTTTCTTTTTTTGTTCTGTTTTGTTTCAGTAGCATATGGTATTGACTTTTGGACTGAGGAACAAGCATAAGCCTATAAAATCATATAGGTGAGAAAAACAAAAACTCCCTCCCACTCGTGTCTTAAAGAGCAAAAGTGCTTAGGCTGTGAACAGCACTTTACATTTCAAAGCCAAAACGCTGTGGCACTTGGAACCGAGCCAACATGCGGTGCACTTCATACACTCATAACCAACTACCTTTTTTTTACACGCTGTGCGAGCTCAGTTCATAACATTAAAACTATGCAAAAAGTACGACGGCATCGTGGGACACAAATGCTTTTTTCGTATACATTTTAAGCGCAAAAAAGCCATGCAAATCGGCAAAAAGTCAACAAAGTGGCAGAAATGTGTTTCACGAAAAAAAAAACTGTAGCAAAATTGTAACTGTGAACGGAAGAAAAAATTCACAAAAGTTAAAGAAAAAGTAAAATCCTAACAGAGTACATACATCTTAGCAATGGAAAGGCAGTGTTGCCGACATGTTGACAGTGAAAAGAATGCAATGCAGTTTTGCAGTAACTACATTTGGTAGCTATTTAAGTGATAAGATGGATGTAAATTAAATACCATAACTCAAATTAAGCGATTAGTTGTTGGACGGCATTTTTCTGCGTCTCAAAGCGTACTAAGAGTAATGCAGAAACAACAACTTTTTGTACGAATGTCATGCTGCTATATTGAAGTATTGCCTTTTGTTAGCTGTCATTCTTGCAATTATGATGCAAGGCACGTTTCTCATAACAACATCAAATATGTCAGTTCAGTTCGTTTGTGCAAGAAGTTGATGCAGGACAAAAAAAGGATGTGGTAAAAGTGACGATGAAGTTACCAGAATTGGCATTTTGACACGTTGCAGTTGAGAAAGTTTTGTGGGCAAAATGCAGTTGCATTTGCTGATGGAATCACATGGGCGTGTGAGTGTGATAAAATGCGTAAGGGATATGTTAGAAGTTTGCACTACTAGTGTGATCATAATCTTTCATTATTTAATAAAATAGTTTGTTATTTCACACAGTGCCTAACAGCACTTTTTAAGACTCCCAATGACAAAATATGCTGAAAATGAAACTTAGTCGGCTTTCTCAATCAGCTCAGTAGGACCTTGTCAGAAGTGACAAAGCAGGTCCTCCGAATAGTAATATATGATTCAATTCCAAGATTGGTAATGACAACATCAGTACCAATCGCATCAGACGTAAACAACAGAACGTTAAGTCATCGCCAGCCTTACTTGATAAGGCAGGGGCAGTCATAATTTTTAGAAATTGATTTGTGCATTTTGTTAAAGTATAATACCCTAAAAAAATATCCTGAAAGTACCGTGTGTAAAACTTAAAATGCGTTTTTCTCAAAATTATGTTTTCGGAACTGGTGACCACTCAAAAAGCTAGTGCCTGATCGAAGGATTTTTTTTTTTAAACCGATTTTTTATTAACAATTGGTTGGTTGGTCTTTTACTAAAATCTGGAGGTAAATATTCCTGAGGCCGCCATTTTGTTGATTTAAAAAAAAAAAAACATCGATCAGGCACTAGATTATTTATTTAGCTAACTAACTTTTTTCATCCGATTGATTTTAGATGATTTTCCAATGATTTGTGATGGTCACCGCAAGACACTCTGTATGGGACAAAGTCCAACACAGCCAGCTATAACTTTTTTTAGTCAAGTTGAAACATAATGTAATGATGTCATATTATCACTTTTAAATTAAATTAAATAAATTAAATTAATACAAAAAAAAAAGATATTGAAAAATGCTTTAATTTTCACGGCTATGACTGTCCCTGCCCCCTTAATTGTTTATAAAAAAAAATTTTCTTAGATCCAGACTCACATTTTTTTTTAATTATATATTGGCATTTATTTAATTTTTTAATATTTTTCCATTAAGGGGGGGCCTTAAAGAACATAAAGCACTTGTTAACCTTTCTTAAGGATCAGTCTATCTCCGAACACAATTTTATCAGAATATATCCATTAGCTTAGCCGTGGAAACTGTTAGAGGCATGCTACCGCCTGCTATTTGAAAAGAAAAATTTATTCTACGCTGACCGTCTTCGCAACTTTTCCAACAAGCAAAAAAATTAAGCAATTATAATGTGATATGGCAGTTAAAAAGAGATGGAACCATTTTGCAACTGCCTACTTACATATAGATTTGCTAAGGCTAATCGGGATATGAGCTTATTCGACATGGTCCAAAAAGCTTAAAATTTTTATGAAAAAAATGGTTTGAATATAAAAACGTTCATCAAAATCAAATAATACGCTATCGCTCTAATATCCTTTTCATCTTATAATTCGTCCCTTATAATCTCCTTTTTGATATGTTATGCAATTACCTAAATTTTATTAAAATAAAGCTTAGGCACCTTGATATCTCTGTTCCAGATAGGACAAAAATGTAATATTTTTTCTAAGCTTCGACTTAAGATATAGTCATGCATAATTAATTTAAGTTGATGAAGGCCGTGACCCGATTATATAAGATTTTATTAAAAAAAAAAAGATATAATCGTTTTTGCAAAGCGTTAAGCTTCAAGTTAATAAATGATAAGTGAAACTATTTTACTTCTTTGCTTTACACAAAAAATCCTTGCATGTAACATGAGTGTCTCATGACAAAGTGACGATTTCATATGGTGTGAGTGTCGTATCAACGTTGGCACTTCATCAAAATGCAAAAAGCCAGCTGGGAATCTCTTGCCATTTTGCATTTCAATTCAAATATTGTATTTGGCGTCAGGATGTTGAGCTCTCGACACTCACACACTGCCGCATCCACGCACACAAACAGCATTTTCTTTCAACGTCTATTATCATAAGAGATAACGAAATAGTTTTATGCAGTTTGCAGCTCTTCCTTTTTCTTGTTTGCAGTTTGTGCTCCTTTTGTTGCTGCTGCTGCTGCGTTAACTTAAGAAATCGAATGAATTGAAAATATTCGCACACATACAAATATGCAAACGAAAATGGACAGACACAATGCAAATAGCAATTTATACAAGGGAGTGTGAGTAAAATGCGTTTAACTTCATACACGGTCATGCATACGTGAATCTCAGGATCTTCCTAGTAGGCAATGAGCTAGAGGCTGCATAGCTCTAACTGTTCATCCGATCAATAGCATAGCTGTGATGTTGAACTTGGAGTGGCAAGGATTGATGAAAAGAATTCTGATTCTGTATAATATAAGGATTCGTTTAACAGTTTTTTGATATCTAGCAAATCCTTTCAAAAATTTTTTGTGGGGCAACTATGATATGATTTTGAAAATAAAAATCCCTGGATAGTCGTTAATGATATTGATCAATATTTTTTTCGATTGATTCAAAAACTCTTTGTTTATTCTACTTAGGGCCTTTGGCAAAAGTCATCACCACGGGTGTCCTTTGGCATATTTGAAATTTATTTTGGACTCCATTTCATTTAAATATTCACACAAAAATCCTCGTAGCTGTGTTCATGGGCACCATTCTGGCATGTTTTTTATTTGTTGTATATAAAGAAAACTAGGAATAAACCGCGCAGTCTGAAATGATTAAATCTTTTTTTTTTCTATTTAGCCACATCAACTTTTTTTAAAGATAAGCAAACTGTCTCCCACAAAACCAATTTGCAACGAACTTTCAGCTCACATTTGTTGTGACAAAGGCTCAGATCACTTTAGTGCAGCGGTCGGCATCCCATGTGCAAATGAAGAGCTTAAGCGAGAGCAAGCTAACTACAAATTGAGCTGGATGCACTGCAAAAATGTTTGAAATCAAATGGCAAAATAAACATTAGTTTGCTAAAAGTTTTTTTTTTTTTTGCAATGCGTATTGCTCTGCAAGCGAGTGTATAGGATAATTAATAAATTACATATGGAATAGCATTTTATAACTAAAATTCAACCTCTGAAATGAGCAATCCTATGGAGCGTAAACAACAAAACGAGCAAGCATTTTTCTCAGGGATTGTAGCTTGTGCCATTTAGGTACCTCTATATTCAGCGTAAGAAAATATTTCATATTTGCGCTCTGCCATAGTGGCTTTTTGTTGGAAAAAATCGCTATCAGGATTTCCAGCTGGGATGTTTGAAAGCCTTACATGAAGTCGCCTTTATCTGAATACACCGAACTCTTGGAAAATCGTTACTTTATCTTTTCACCATTTGTTGTTTTTGCTTTGTTTTGAAAAAATTTTGCAATTTTCTTGATTGTAAAGTTGAACGATATCATTTTGTAGTGAGTTCAGCGAAATTTCCTTTTAACGTTGGAGTGTGTGTGTCGTGTAAGCATGTGTTTTATTTGCAGATGTGCGTCTGTGTGTCGTTGTTTGAAAGTGAATGTAAATTTAATTTTCTCGAACTTTAAATTTGATTTGCCGTCAATTAAATGCACTTTGCAACTCTGGAAGGAATTTCTTCTTTTTATCTCATATTTAAATAAGATGCGAGTATCATATGCTTAAGTATTTGCGTAGAAATGCAACTATATTTTAAAGCCACAACTTGCTTGTTTATTTTAAGAGCTTCCTTTGTGATCAGATTGAGGAACAATAAATTTATACTCGACGCGAAGGCTTAAAGTTTTATTGTCGTTGCATTTTGCATAAACAAATCTTTATTAGATGCTCTCCCAGGTGTTAAAACGCTGACCGAATAAGTGCATTTGTCACATCTTTGAAGCTGAAACTCAAGAGTACAATTGGAACATTTAAGTAGCAGCAAGTGAGACTATACTGTGTTTTATATGACGGAACAAAAGATTCTGACTGAGCTTTCCAACCTGAGAGATTATTAAGACCAAAGAAGAGCTGTAAAAAGCACAAGGAATGAAGCTATGAAGCCAGACGGCGGAAGGACATGAAATGTCATTAATAAAGCTTATCGTTTAATTGCTCAAGATAAATTATTTTACTATCCTTGGCTTTTATAGCAAACCATTTTTGAAATCGAATACTTTTAGAATGGACATATTTATCTTGAACTAAAAAACGATAAATTTGAAATTATAAATTAAATGAAAAATTTGATTCTTATAATATACATATAGCATGTCAGAAGCGTCAGTTTTTCAACCACTGGTTGTATGAATGAAGGTAATTGACAATTAATTGTCTACCCCAAAAATCTTATAATTTCATCGTTTTTAAGATATTTTTTCCAGATCAAAAACTTAAAATTTTTAACCTTAATTATTCCCATTATGACATATTCTATAGTACGTCATACTTTGTTCTTGTTTATGTAACTCTTGTTTAAAAATCCCGATAGAGAAAACAGTATGAAAGTCAGCTTACTTTACTGAGCGGCTCACCAGATAGCTAAATGATGTTAGCTCGGAAAAATTTCTGTTGGATTGAAATCTACGTCTGAGGATCATTTCTAGACTAAATTCAATATCCACAAACAACTAAACGACATGAAATGTTGGCAGTTTTTGGATCTTCTGGACTATGGTAAAAATAGATATCAAAAATATCCAACTAAATTTTCACATTCTCAATGGCTCTGCTCAAGTAATCAAACGCAGATACTCTTTCACTCCCAGCACCTGCTGTGTGCACTGAAGTAGCAACTTTATATAAAGTGCAGCAACATTTTGACTTTGACAGAAAATGGGAATTTTTTCTTCAGAGTCGCATATACGATGCCTTTCAACATTTGCTGCTGCTGCTGCTGCTATGCTTCATTTCATTTGTATGCAATAAAGATCTACAGCTTAATGGCAAAGCGTGCGTTGTTTTCATATACACGTCGCCGTCATCGTTCTACACTGCAAAAACAACCACATACCCCACCTCATCTCATCACACTTCTAACCCGCTACTGACAGCTGCTGTCAATTTGCTTGCTGCTGCATTGAATGTGCAGCAGCAGTGGTGTCATTTTGTCATGATGCAATCATGCATCAACCAGGATAAGACGACGATAGCTGCTGCTCCTGCAGCATTCGCATTCACGCACACAAACTCACACCCCCAGTCGCATGCTGTGTTGGTGTATCATTGCAACGTATCAACACTCAACACTCAATAGATGGCGTTACAGTGCATTAATATTTGATTTGTTCAAATGTTTGTTTTTAATTTGCTCGAAAGCAAATTTATTTATATTATCCTGCTGTGTGTGTCTATGCGGATACATTCTTATCCCCTTCCTCGTCCTTAGCGCCATCATTGATATCTTGGCAGAACGTCATCAGCAACATCTTTGGCTGTTTGGTGGGTGGCTCTTGGTGCAGTTGTTGTCATTTGACGTTTGTTCAATGACTTGTTTAGCAGTGAACGAGTAGAGTGTAGATGCTGCTGCCCCTGCCTTTGCTGCCGTCGTTGTAAAATTAAAAGCATACATCGTATGCTATTTGTTGCTGCATTGGTGATTGTCATGTGCTTTTGTTGTGTGTAGCAATTCACTTTGCTTTTGACGTTAAGTGGTCACATTAAATGGCAACCACGTCGTCGTTGTAGGATACTCGTTCATGTGTGTGTGTTATTTTTGTAAAATTCTTACATCGCATTGAGGTTTTTTTCCTTTTCACATATCCCAGCTGGAAAATGCGGGAGCGATCCATATGGATCCATATGGATATACTTTTAAAGATTTTTGGATTATTGTTATTGAGTGTGACCATCTGAAAACAATGACACCGATCTACTCTTGGAATCAAATTGAGTTTCTTTGAAAAAAATTCATTTCCCAGCTCAAATTGGCATACAATATATAGATCTAAAGCTTGAAACCCATAAATGCTGTCAAATTGCTGAACATAAATTCAAGGAGATTTTCAATAAAAAAAAAATCGTAATTTTTATAGTTTTTGTCAATTTACTCGAAAAGTTTGTCTAAAATAGAAAAATACATTTTGATCAAAACACGCAGAGGATAAAAATAAAATTATCGATTTTTAAAAGTAAAAAGAGTTTTTAAAAGTGAAACTTAAAAGTGGCTGAAAATTCGTGAAACGGAACACCTATGACCCGACTACTTGGAATTTTTAAAACAATGTTTTATCTTAATACTACAGGTATTATATAAGTAAATAAGTCTTAAATAAAGTTTTCGTAAATATGTATGTAACTATTATTATGATTTTGTATGCAATTTAAGTTTCAAATCAACTTTTTTTTGGAAAATCATATCTCGCAAAGAAAACTTTTTTCAACAATTTTGTATGATACAATAATACTGAAATGCTCACCCATGTTCCTTTACTTTGAAAACCACTTTCCGATACACTGGTCTAATAATTTTAGTGTTCTAACCTGGTCAGATGTGAATATATGCAAATACCGAAACCTATAATTCTATCTAATGTCATGTAATGTAAAAATTTATGAGAAGATGAAGCGTAATTGGAACGATCATCAGATTCAAAAGGAGCAATTTTGGATTAATCAAATAGCGATTCATTTTCTCGCTGGGATTGTGCGACAGTTGTTTGTATTGCTGATGTAAGTTCGTGTATCTGCTTATGGAGTACACTTCAGCATAATGAGTTTTAATAAGAAAAAGCAACAAGTTAATTTCTTTACTCGTATTTAAGAGTTATGTTAAATATTTGTCAATTTAATTTGATTTTTCTTGATATTCTTCAACAAGGACAATGAGAGAGTGTGATGTTGTGTCAAAGGAAGATTGCAAAATTTGTAAAATATTATTACGACATGATATTCTGTTTTTCAAATAGCCTTGGTAAAGTCGAATAGTAATGATCAATAAGCAAAAAAGAAAATAAATTTGAATTAACACTTCATGAAATGGTAACTTTTCAGGTGTTATCGCAAAATTAATTCTTAAAATTTTAGTATGCTACATATGTGCAATACTTTTCAAAATGAAAAATTCCGCCATGATGGATGAATAATGAATAAATAATACATTTCATGTAACCTTTAACATAATTAATCATGGCACAATTATTCAGGGTATGAAATTTCATGTGCACATTTGCCTTGCGCGCACATTTGTTGTTTTATGCGTTGTAGAAAATTAAAAAATTCTGAGATATATTTGCAACAAAGCTGTCAGAAATAAATTGTATTGCGCAAGAATCGCATTAACCTAATTGAAGCTCATAAATTAAGTGAAGTATCGATGTACGCTGCTGTATGCGTACAAATGAACAGGGCGGCAGTACTAACTACCGCTTCAGCCTGCGAGATGATGATTGCATTTACATATATCAAATAAAATTTCAAACTTATTTTGTTCTACAATTTAAGCACAATGGGTATCAATTATCTTTCTTTTAAGAAAAAACTTAGTAAATTAATTTTAATTGTCCATTTTCAAAAGTAAGCGAACCATTTGAAACAATTTTGGACTGTTGAGAGAAGTAAAATAGGTATGGAAATTACAAGAAAACTAAATCTTACAGATGAAACTTAAATCAATCTAAATTTATTTATTTCATTTTATTAGGGTTAATGGAACGAGAAAAGTGCGGACCATTTTTGTGCACTTCCATTGGATATGGTGGGGTTAAGTAAAGAGCCTTAAAATGTTCAAAAACTTTTGGTATATATTTCCGGCCCTAATCAGCTTCTTGCACCGGGCCCCCAAGCCTGTAGTTACGTCCCTGCATATGAGTGAGTAGAAGTAAATAAAGTAAATCTGGAATTATTTTAGTATACATATTTGAGCTCTTTTTGTGGAATATTGCATTCCCGTACGAACTTTTTTGCATAGCTAGGAAACCTTTAAAACATTTTAATATTTTTGATAGTTGATAATCTTGATAAATGGAGGAAGGGCCACTTGCCCTTCATTTAAGCGACGGAGGACAAAATCATCTTGTGCAAAGTGTCCAAAAAGCTTGAGTGGGGAGCACAAAGTAGATCTTCGATTATTTTTAGGTGCAAAATACATACATAAAATGGAGTTTATTTGTCTTAAGTTAGTTTTTAAGCATTTTTCTTTCAAGCCATTTTTAAAATCAAGCCAATTGATGGTAAGTGGTAAAAACTTTAAATAAAAGTTAAATAAATAAATTTTTTTTTTGTTTTCTTTGTGCTGGAAGAAAAATTCAAAACAAGAATGGAAAAAGGATCCACTGTTTTCGCTAAAAAGGCCGTCACCGATTCGGCGAAGCATAACTTTTACGTACAAAATATAAGCATAGACTTCTAAAGTTAAATAAAATGTGAACTTAAAAAAATAGTTCACTTCAATAAACCAAAATCTTAAAGATGTTCTGAACACTTTCTAAAGTTCTGAAAAATCATCATGAATAAATTCATTTCAAAAAGTAAAATAGGCCAACAGTAATTTTTATGACTTCTGCAAAGAAATCCTTGCAATTCGACAACAACTACTTAAGCAAATTTCATACTTTAGTACAACAACAGCAACAATAATGGAAAAAATCAGGAATCGTAACGCGTAACGCGCATAAACTTCGCATTAACGCGTGAATCCAATCCAACTGCAAGGAAGAACTTTTCGAGTTCTTAAAGCTCATCAACACTGATGGCAAAAACAACCTGAACCAAAAAAAAAAGAAAGTGTAAAAAACACACAGCGAGAAAATCAGGAGCAGAATATTATTTCAACAACAACAACAGCAGACACGTACGGTTGTTAAGTGCATCAAAGAAAGCGAGTGAGCGAGCAATTGACGCTGCAGCTCAGTTTGATGCCGCCATGAAGATATGAACAAGATATAAAGACATGAATGCGAGGTGCAAAAAAGCGAAAATTTCTTAAGAATTTTCCAACTTCATAAAAATAAATTCGCGATTTTCTGCTGCACTGCAGTTAGAGAAAGAAAGAAATATAATTTCAGAATGACTTAGCGTACTGTTTGCGCGAATTTCTCATCCATATCACGTGCAACATAATTTTTCCATGTGAGCTGTTAAGCAGCGCACAAGTGAACACTCCCAGCAAAAATTTTTGGTCGTGAAAGAGTCATATTTTAATCGGCAAAGCGATGGTTCTATAGCGCGTGAACACTTATTCTGATGTTGGGCGAGAGTTTGTTCGGAAAAAATTATCCGCAGTTAGAGGCTCGGCAAACAGATTCATTCATTCGATTGAATCGAGAGAAAAAGTTTATAAGAGATTGTTATAGAATTAAATTTATATATAAAAATTACATGACATGGAAACAGATATCATATTTACCACACATGTATTTCCATATAATGTCATCAACTCTAAGAGATGAAACGTAATAATCTATGCATATTATTGTTATAGAAAAGTCATAAATTCATCGCTTGTGAGATTTAACTATCTTCCAGTTGTTGACTGCACCGTTGACACACACGCACAAATCGAGTCAGTTGGAAATGTGGGCACTGTTGTTACGAGTTACAGTAAAGTGAATGATTTAAGAGAAAACATTTAAAAGTAATAGCTTTTTCTTACTCTGGAAAAGATTTCCGATTTCAGACAATTTTTCTTTAAAGTATTAGACTTTTTGGCATATTTTTCGTTATATACTCTATTTTGCGATTCAATTTTTTGGCAAGAAAGCTTTTTTTTTTAAATTTTGGGTTGTATTTTATTATAAAACGATGTCGGTTTTGATTTAACCTCAAAGAAGCTATCGAAGTAAAAATTTTCACTGGGCCAAAATTTACAATTTTAAACATGTGTATGACTTAAAATGCAATTTTGTAGCAAAGTGTATGAAGTATATACTCGTTACAAAGCATACAAGCGAGCAAACCTTAACCAAAGACGTAGAATAAACGTACAGTGATACAAAACTAGGCAATATCTGAAACTTTTGGTTTTTCTTTAATTAAGTTTCGGGAAATAACTTTTGTCTTTTGTTTTTTACTGATCTTTTATGTTCAGAACTTTTAGTTAGACTTTACATTTTACCCCCTTTACTCTATTATTTAAAAAGGGACTTCAGCAAAAAAATTAAAAAATTTTTTAATTGATCGTAAACTGATTGAGTAATAGAAACATTTTGTGTTACAACACTTTGAGCATAAAAACAACAAAATTTGGACTTATATTGATATAAGAATCTGTAGGTTTTTATATATTTTAGATATTTTGGTTTTGGCATGTTACTGCATAAACTGATTTTTTTTTTTAAATATAAAAAAATCGGTTGTCATGAAAATAAAAAGGTTGGAATCAGTATTATTAAATTAAGTGAACTTAGAACACTGCATGTTTCCTTTCTTTTTGATGATCAGACTCATGTATCTATCAAATGTTTCTCAAATTAGTCTTGAAAGCAAACTCTATTTTTTTCTGTTATATGTATGTTTTTCTGTTCTATATGAAAAAATTTCTGCCTAGCAGCAAATCATATTTCGAAAGCTTAAGCACCTGACTTCCTTTATTCGGAGAAATCTGCGTCATTCAAAAAAACAAATTTTTCTCAAATAAAGTAAACGTATCCTTCAGTTATGGCAGCATACCGCTCACGTGCAACCTAAATACTAAAATAGAAGTGAAAAAAAAAGAATGACGATAAAAGCGACGAGCGGAAAAGTGTTGTTCAGTAAGATAAGGCAAAAATCATAAAAAGAACAACAACAAAATCAACTACGTATAGCGCAAAACGGAAAGGGAAATAGGAACGCGTAATTGATAGCATTAAAGGCGGTGCAAAAACCTGCTGCCGCCGTGTCGCAAAGAGCAGTGCTAGGGCTGCAAAACGCTGTTGACGTGACGCGCATTGGAACAGGAAATCGTGATTTAATATGCAGCAAATGTTTATTAATCACGGAATATCCTATACTGCTCACCGTAAGTGGAATAGCTACTTATTTTATAAAACGCCAAAAAGAATTTCGAAAGCAGGAAGTTAGGGCAAAATTAAAGTGCCCACGTTTTCTAGATGGGAAATATACTTAAAAAAAGAATTGAAATTCTTCTTTCCATTTACTGGAATGTACTACTACTCTAAGGATTGAAGAAGTCTGGATTTTCGAATACCAACAAATGATAACTAATTTAGGATATACGAATATATGTATATATTCAGTTGCCCAGCCAACTTTTTAATAGGGGATGTTAAATAGTAAAAAACTTATAACAAGAACATTAGTTGCTTTAGTAGAGTTATTTCTATTTATAACAAGTTTATACGGAAGAAATTGAGTTGACTTAAATGAAAATGAAAAAGAAACTTTCTATTTATAAAAATAATATGTTGGGACTTAAGCCAACATATCACTTGATTGTAAGCCTGCATATAATCCTATTTGGTTAGTGATTTATTGGGTTATTCTAACTTATTAAGCTTAATGCGAAAATGCTTACCAAACGCTACAATTTTTTCTTGAAGTAAGACACAATTTATGTTGATTATTAGGCCAGTTTTGTTAACATTCATTCCGAATTTTTAACTAGGTGTATGCTTGTTTAACATTCCTTTGATTGTTCCTATAGAATATCATTTGACAAAACAATAGCAGAAATTTGTAAATAAACATTCAAGCAAATGTATAGGGTTAAAAAGGTTAAGACAAGTTCACAACGACCTTTGTTGATAAATTGTTTTTGTATTGCCGTTGTACAGAAAAATTCCACTTTACAAATGATTTCTGAAAATGTCAGAATCTGCCATGAAGCGTAACACCTGACGGTTCTCAAATCGGTACACAATCAACAACAAAATAGCGCCTCTGCAACTTTAGAAGCAAACTCATCATGAACTGCAGTCAGTACGCGTTTCGCATTAATAACATCAACATGAGCAGCCAGGTTGTGCCAGACCTTTTAGCGTAACCTTTAACCCAACTTGCTAACTTACATTCAGTCTGACTCGCACGTTACACTTTACGTTGCGTTACGCGAATGCAATAAACATAATTTCGTAATAAATTACAGATTTTTCCTCTTTTCAGAATGGTTTAGCGCAGAGTTTCTGCTGTTTTTGCTTCATTTTCGCTGAATTTCCCACTTTCGTTAACTTTTGACTTTATTTTTTGCTACTGGCGCTGTGGCGGGAGCAAGCGGCTGTAAGTGCGGATGCGAGTGCAGTACAGCAGATGTAGTAGGATGTTTTTGAGATGTGTTTAATTAGTGTTGCTTCATGTTCGCATAATCAAAAAAAAAAAAAAAAACCGAAACCAAAGAGATATGGCAGAAAAGTTTATGTGAAGCGCGTTGCTGTTATTTAGAGCGCACACAAATTTCATGCTCCTTTTGACTTTATCCCTTTTCTTTGCTTAAACACCTTGCCTGTATATAAATGGTAGAAATATTATTTTAAATTGCTCATGATTATGTAAATTGAAGCTATAACTGAGAGATAAATCAGTTTTTTGTAAAATTACTAGTTATAATATCTGGGTTAATTGTAATTATCGAAAAAAAAAGTATAAATTTAAGTCAGCCGAAACACTTAAGCATAAAATTTAAAAAATCACCTCGGAAAGAAAAATTGTGTTAAGAAAACATTGGCAATAATCAAACCTACTGATTACAAGCGAAATGACATTGCATTTCCTCGCGACCTTTCCAATTTTTCGAAATTTGTGTTGAAATGATTCGATGAAAAAGTGAGCACTGTTAAATTTTTACCGAAAAGAACTTTTACTGAAAAATATACCAGGGAATTTGTTAAAATTTCTGAAGCTTAAAAAAGAGCAATACAGTAAATTGTATGCGACCGACCCTAAAACAAAATTTTTTTGTGCAGAGAAATTTATTTTGCACTTAAAAAAATGCAGAATAAGTTACAAGAAAACGCTTTATTTCGTCTAGCTTTAAGCTGAGTACACTATCTCTTTGGTCTATCGTGGTCAAAAGTATTAATTTCATTTTACTATTTAAGAACAGCTATATACCCTCCCAATGATATAAATAATCAGTAATGATGGATGTTTTAGCTGTACTCAAATAGTAAAAACCCTTGCGACGACTGTACTTTTCTCTTTTCCATTTAATTAATGAAACGATTATTTCGCATAGAATTACTTTAGCGCTAAAATGACACTCTTTGAAGAGCATGGCGTAGCGAAAGCATATTATATCAAGCAACGCCTTTGGAAATAGCTTAAAACTACATCATGCATAATACTTTTGAAATTCTGTTTGGATAAAATTAATACTTTGAACGTCAGTAAAACTTATATATATCTGAAAAAAATTAGAGTGATATATGCGATGAAAAACGATTGAATGTTGAATATTTTCCTAAAAGTCATTTCCAAAAAGTTGAGATTGCTAAGCAATGTTCTACATAAGAAAATCGCTCACTTTTGCTTGTACAACATTACATAAATATCGTAGGCTCATATTGCTGTGTGTGACCGAACCAATGACTTAGTTTTTCGAAATTTTACAGATTATAAGCCCATCTGAATTAAAATTCAATTATTATTTTTATGCTACGCTTTATTTAAATCAACATTAAATCAAAATGTTTCCACTGCGACAAATTTTATTACTGTGCAAAAAGAACACATAGCGCGATAATAACGATGCCTACATGACAAAATAATATGAATCAATAGAAACTGCTATAAAAACAGCCACATTAAACAAAAATCATATCAAATACTGGGTAATTAACAATCAAAATATTAAAGTTATTAAACATAATCGCTGAACTGAACCTCTGGAGAAAAAATTAAATCTTTTGTACTTTTTTCCATTCACAAGCCATCGTTCATCTTTATTTATATAAAAAACTGCAGGGCACCCTGTTAGCCTAAATGTATACTTCAAATCCTTGGCAACTGTCTCGAAAACTTATCTGCAAAATGACTGCAATAATACATACAATAGACCATGGTTGCTGCTCCGATGTTGCCATGGACCATTACATCTACATATTTATGCAAAGGCATAGGTAAATGTTGCTGGCTTCTCCTGCTACCTCTGCTTTTTTTTTCCTTTTCGGGTAATTCGAGCAACATCAGCAAAACCAACGACGAAGGTAAAAATGCTCAGGTTACCAAAAACTAAAAGAGCTGTAGAGTCAATGGTGGATGAGATCTCTGGCAAGGTTCTAGTGCAAGGACAGCATATGTTCAAAATGGCAACAATATTAATAGCAACAATAATAAAAACAACAACAACAACAACAATTGCCAAAACACATTGCAATAGAGTCAAATAAAACCGCAATCAGAAGATAAATCATCAGGAAACAGGCAGAGATTTAAAATAAACAAAAATAAAAGAAACGACCAAAAATGACAGCCAGCCAGCCAAAGTGAAGTGTGGAAAAGAACATAAAAAGAAACAAGAAGCAACTTTGATGAGTATGTAGGAAAAAGAGAATCCAAGCCCAAATTTGCCGCATGAAACAATGAAGTGTACATGGTCGCATATTGGTCCTGACAATGGTTCAGAAGAAAGCGTACCAGCTCCACTTGTTCGGCATATCAGCGCACGTGAATTAAATAAATATTCATAGAGCGTTCCGGTGCTTAAAACAAAATTGACAGAAATGTTGACACACACGATAAAGAAAGTGTAGTGTGGCGTGAGAGAGACACGTAAATCTTTTGTTTTGTGGATTTTTTTGAATGCGGAAAAAATAATTTTGCAGATGACATTTTATGACAATTTTATTCAGCTGATGTCAATGAAAAAACCAAAACGAAATCATTTTTTTGAGATACAAATAATTTCTTGGATTTCAAAAATGATTTATGCTAAATTTTAATATAAAAATGAAGACCACATCTCAAATAGCTCTAACAATATTAATTTTTCCAATTATTATTTGAACATCATTTCAAACTGAGAATTTTTTTTAGACTCCAGTATAGCTTATAATCCCAAACTATTTATCAATTTTATGGGCATTTCCAGGCATTTGCAATGTTAAATTCCAACAAAACTTACCGTTCCTTTGAATATCAAGTGCTTAGGTACTTCATACTTTTTAACCACATTTGAAAAACTACACAAATTTTCACTTTTGTTTTTCACTTTGTCCTTTTCACTTAACCACAATTAAATTGAGCCAGGCAAAAGCAGAACAAAAAAAAAAAAAACAACAATACCAGTCAATAGCGTTGATCCTCTAACACTTTTACTGCTGCTGAAAGGCAACAAAAACACGAAATTGTTACCTTTTTTTCCCTTCAAACTACGGTAAAATTCGTGTTGTACGTGCGAAATTTCAATTTTGTGATAATTAATCATTGCATACCGTTTGGCGTTTTACTGAGTGGTGCTACCAGCAATATGTACATAAGAGTGCAACGTAAGAGATTCATCATCATTTAGTTATAGAACTTTTTCTGCCACTGGAGAAGCAGTTTTTTCGACATTACTAACACTTTTTTGCTGCTACTGCATTTGACCGGAAGACAGTTTTTGTTTTTGTAGAAAACCTAATTTTTAAGTTAAAGAGTTAGTCTGCTTTAACAATCACAATTAAAATTTCCAACTCTGCAGGGGAGCGCAACATCGATTATTTTATAAATTAATTTTGCAAATTAATTTAATTGGTACAAAGTATAGTGCTTGCAATGCACGATTGTATTTTATATCAAGTGGTATTACATATGGGGTATTCCCTGCCAAATCGGACTCCATTTTGCTTCTCCACTTCTGTTTAAATTTTTAAAATTTTATTTCTTTTAGTACTGTTTACTCCATGATTTTTGTCAGTTTTCTTATCCAAGCTATTCAAAAGATATATATATTTGAAAAATTTTGTCACTTGTTTTCGAAATGATTATAAGTTCGCAAATAAACAAACGGCCACTACTTTTCGTAAGAAATATTGGAAAAATTTTTTAAGAAAATTTTACCATGAGAATTTCGGGATTCAAAAATAAATAGACATCTTTAACAGATCGTGCAAATTTTTAGTAAAAAATTGTTATTTATTTAACAAATTTAAAGTCTAGTCTGCTAACGTGTAATCGATGGGATTTATTTTGAGTGAATTTTGAAGGGTTATGTTTCACATTGAACATTGAAAAAAAGAATGGATCCCGTCGATTCCACAATATCAGACTAGATTTATGATTTTGTAAGCGACTACTTTACAGATAATTTTGTCAAAAATACATCAGTACAAAGTTTAAAATAAACATTTTAAACAAAAACAATACAATTAAGTCGAATATTCGCGGAGCAAAAAATTTCCAAAATATAAGAAAAAGCAAAATGGTATTCGATTCGGCATTGAATGTCCTATTTATGTACAAAACGGCCACTAAAAACCTCATGGGCTTGAAAAAGTCATAATCTGTCGGTTCCCAATAATTTTTATCTTCTTCCTGTTGTTTATAGAAAATAATTTGAAGGTCGAAATGGCAACGTGAAAAATTTATTCAGTAATGAGCTTTTATATTCCATTATTCAGACATGGTGAAAATACCGGTATTATTTTAATATTAGAGTATCTTTCGACGATAATTTGATTCGAAGCCTTATCAACTGTATTCTGGAAAGACGGCGTAGTTGTATTGTGCGCTTCATAGCAGCAGTAAATGCTGTAGAGCAAAGCGAACTTGAAAATTCTTCAGTCTCTACCAGTCATCGTTTCGATCATCTAGGTTTCGCCCAGTTGTTGGCCATTTAGTTTCTCGCTGTGCGCTTAGCATCGTCTTTCTTAATACCAACGTCATTTTATATTGGATATGCTTATATTGTTTCTAATTCTCAATATATGCCGTGTAATAGTAATGTTTTCAGTTTATTTTAAAACAAAATTATTCTTTCAATAAAAAACTTTCTTTAGGTTTAAACATTTTAGTAACATTCATAATAAAATTTCTTCATAAATTCTTTAGAAAAAATAGTTCACTACTCACTTATTCCGACATTGTTGCATTCTGCGGATTATGGAATATGGCCAAGGTAATATAAAATACGGCGCGTCTGTAAAGTTGCAAAAAGTGAGAAAAAAGTTTTTGCCACATTGTTGTTAGCATTTTTTTGTTTTCTGCTGAATTTTATTACATTTCTGTAAATAATGTTGGTGCAAAGAAATCCGGCTCAGAAAAATGGAAGAAAATTTCCAAAGAGCTGCATTACTGGATCTTTTGAATTGTTAGGCGAAAAAAAATTGTTGCAAAATGTTGTGTCTTTTTAAAATTTTTTAATTGATGACTAAGTAAGTTAAATAAAAAAATTCTAATATTTAAAAATTTCACGTTTATTAACATTAATTTGTGGCTTTTAATACATTGTTATATTTTCTAATTAAGTAAGTAGAAAATAAGCTAATGGTATCAGTAAAAATATCATCTATATAAATAAAATGAATGCTGTTCATCATCGATGTTCGCGCATCACGCGAAGTCTACTTCATAGATTTTGATCAAATTTATTTAGTTTTACTCCTTAGGCGCTAGGTATCAATCATCAATAAAAATTATTACGATATTCTTATTAAATATCGATCGATTTTTGAAACGAAATTCAATAATTTATTACCGATTGGAGAGAACATTTTTTTTGTGACTTCAGCTAAGTATATAATTTTTTCAGAGAATTCGAATTTTCGAAGCAAAACAAAGGAATACAGAAGTAAAGAAGTAGTAATGTACAATAATTAATACGGATTTAGGATTAAAAAATTAGATATGGGAATGTTATTTAAATGTTTTTAAAAAGATATGTTTATAACAAGAGTCTTCCCTACAATGCCAACAACACGGTGGTTTACTTTATGCAACTTTCATTCAAAATGTTCACTAAGGTCACCAATCTGGAGGCATGTTTTCGTATTTGATACTTGGCGATTTCTCAGTACTTAGTCTCTGTGTGGTTTGACTGAAAAAGTACCTCAAGTTGAATTTATCTTAATTGTAGCAATTAATGTAAATTAACAAGCCAGCTAACAAAAAATTTAAGCCTTTTACCTCAGTAAATAATAAAATTTTAAGTAATTTTTGGGTAGCAACAGTTTTAAAATAAATGTGTAGTCCAGTTGTTGCCATCGCAAGAATATCTGTATTGGGTTTCACGGCACTCAACTAAAAGATAATTTCTCATTATGCATTCCATTTCATACCTTTCCTTGCAGCATCGCATCTATTTCCATATAATTTGTGAGTGGATTTTCTGGCGCTACCTTTTCTGTTTTGTTTATGTGTTTTATTTTAGTGAAAATGAGTAAAATAGGGCAGATAGTGACGTCAGCTTGGATATAAAGGGAGTGTTATCAAGGAGTCTATGCTGTGTATAAAGTAAACTACATTTTTTAATTTGCTGTTAGAATTTATGAAGTTAAATTAATTTTCAAATGTTACCCCGCCTGAAGTTGGGGCTGTTCTTTTAATGCTGGCAATTATGGCATCAAAGAAATTAAAATTTCTTAAAGTCAGGTTGAGTATATATGAAGAAGAAACCATGTGCGAACGAATGAATTCAGTGTTGCCTATGTGTTTTTTTTACTTATGGAAACCTCGTATATATATTAATTAATAGTTATACAAAACTTTAGTTCAAAGTAACCATAATGCTCAAATACTTGAAAATTTCATTACTTAACTCCACAATATCTACATTTTGGACACGTGCATTACCAATTATTAACAATTAAGCGAAAACGTGTATCCTTCAAGGGTAAAAGCAAAAACAACAACAATGTCACAATTAGAAATTTTGAATTTGAAATTTCCATTACCAGCGAAGGCTGAATGCGAAAAGTGAAAAAATTGTGCGGCAGCCAGGCGTCTTTTCATTTTCCGCCATGAAAATTATTAATGCCACTGACAAATGTTGCCGCTTCTATGGGAGAGCAATGTATGGGAGCTTATTTCTTGCACTTAGACACAACTCAAGCATGGTTGGCTGGTTGGCTGCACCTTCTTGTCTTTAACGTTTTAGCGTGCGCAAGGTTATGCATATAAATTACAACAACTACAATTGCGAAAATAACAACAACATAGCACTAAGATTCCGGAACCAGGTCAAGGCTCTGCCATTGTATGTGTGTTTGCGCAACAATCAACTAAGACACGTCGCCGCCATTTTTAATGCACTTTTTAGTGTTGCATCCTCTCCTTTTCAGTCGTTTTTTCAGCTTTTGCATGGCCCTCGATGTTAACCGTACCATATACAGCTGCCATGCGATGCCAAACCAAGTCGAACTCAATTCAAAAGAAATTAAAACGTACAGTGTTAAGGTATAGAAATAAAAATAGAAATACCAACAAACGGAAAGCAACAGTGCACAGTGGTTCAATTTTAAAAGTTAGGTCGTGAATAAATAAAGCGAAAGCAGTTGGTTCTTTGGCACCAACATTTAACAGTGAAATTTATTTGAAACGTTAGCCTTGCGTAAAGAAATAGTATTTTTTACCAGCATAATAATACTGCATGTCACTTTTGTTGAATTGTGAAGGATTTATATAATGAAGGGACTACCAAATCAGTAGATTGGACAGATTAGTCGATCTGCAGGCATTGTGAAAAGCATATACGCTTTGCTATTATGTGGCTGCTAACAAGAAGCGAACTTTTGAGCACTTGAAAATCAACTGTGCTCAGTACGCCTGTTGATATTAAAGTCGATTTGCTACTCAATTACCCAGATGAAACTAACTGAATTAAGAAAGCGTTAGCAAGGCAATTTATTTATATTGCTTTAGTCTTCTCACCCAAACAATCTACAATAACTTCATTTCAATTTTAGTTCTTGTAGTACCACTGTGCAAACGGCAACTGAACCATTTAAGGCAGACAATAAAAAGCTTGTACTGCAAGTAAAATCTTTCTGTTTGCCCTTCCTTCCTCGCGTCTTACTATGACAATACAGAATATCTTCGCATGCATGGGTGGTTTTCTCGAAATTGTCATGAATTTTTTAGCAACCCCCAAAAATGAGCATAAAATTGTCATTCGCAGTAAGAAAAATTAAAAAAAAATCTTCACTTAAGCTCGGTGCTGGCTGCCACACAACCTCTTGTGGCACATGACATAGGCCTATTGGCCCCACCACCCACCGGTGTAACACAGATTTTCCTTTTTTCTACTGCCGCTGCTGCTGCTCCCAATTCATTCTTAACCAATGAGATTTATGCGATTTTTTTCTCGTCGCAGTTGCTTTTGTTGTGTGTCGACGACATTCAGGACACAATAAAGCATCGGGACTCGAGTAGTAGCAGCATCAGCATAGACGACAGTGTGTCTCACGTGGTGACGTTTGGCGTGTTGTTATGGTTGTATAATTTTTTTGTTGTTATTGTGCTACTGTTGTTGTTTTTTATATCATTTTGATAAGGCATACAATTCGAATTTACATTGTCGAAAGCCTAAAGTTGCACGTGCTACGTTCGAAAGAGTGTACGGCAAGGGTACTGCGCTTGCGCAATGACAACCAAAGAGAATCTGGTAATGGGTAAGAGCGTTGATTTGATAATTGATAGTCAGTGTAAAAGTTGTCAAAATATGACGTCTTAATGAATTAGCTTGGTACAACAAATTTCGTTCGGTTTCGTTCGCAATATATTTGATAATTTTTTTGTTAGAGATTTTTTCTTAGACTGATTGTGTTTGAGACTTTACTTCTGTGGCTGCCCAGATCAATAACTTTAGTAATGTTTCTCGATTCTTTTATACTAAATTGTTTGTTTGAAACGGAAGCACTCGCCAATAGATGGTTTCTGTTTACATATTTTGTTTTATTTTTACTGTCGTTAATTCAAATATATTAAGTTAATCCAAGTTATTTTTGAGACGTTGTAGAGCTTATATCGGAAATTAATAAACAACTGTGAATTGCGTGAGTTATTGCCACGCGATCGCTCTTAAGAAGCTCGAAATGAAAGAAAATTTTTGTTTTTTATGAGTTAATGCGATAAAATAAAGTATGCCAAAAGACATAATACGGCTTTCCATAGTGAAGTTCCAGATCTAAAGGTTTGACTTCGAGATTCTCAGAGCAGAATTTTCATTGCTGATTCTGTCAATTCTTCGTTTCAAAAACTTTTGAAAGAGTTGTTCAGATGAACCAGTAGTCCATCGATTATTATGGCCATGATGTGTAGTCAAGTATGGGCTACTGACCATAGACAGATAGATGGTTGGCTAAGCTTTAGTGGGAATAGAAATCTACTTTATTCTAAACGAGTCAATTTTATAAAGCTCAAGATCAGTGCACAACACTTCTCTTAAAATATGGCTTGAGCTCACAAGCAATAAACCATATGTTTTAAAATCTCGACCCAGATTCGTTTTAAGTCTTGCAAAGGGTATATTATACTCCTGCATTAGTGTTGGAAAATGTTGTATTTAAGAGGAGCGATACCAGATAAGTTTTATTATACCAGAAAATTATTTATAATGGGTTATGAAAACATAATTATCTTTAAGTAACTTCTGTTTAGAGCAGTCTACTATATGGCTAAAAAATCTTAGCATCAAGAAAAACTGAAAGCTATTTTTATTTCTTCGGGGTTAATTTTTGATGTCTTGAATATATATTTTAAAATTATGTCCCTGCAACAGCAGTTCTCTCTGATTTAGCGGACAGGGAACCTGTTAAGAAATATATAACTGCTCCATTGCGGTCAAATTACGTAAAAATTATCGTTAATAAAATGTTTAAGGAATGGTCATTCAATAAGAAATGTTCTCTTTAAACATGTACTCTTTTTCAAATACAGTTTCAAAAATGGATAAAACCATCAAACTCTTGCTCTCCTTAATTCGGCTCTAAGGCGAAGAACTTGACGAAAAATACGAACACAAAACCAATACGAACTCATACTACGAAGAACATAACGAAAATACGACGAATCTAGTGGAATATTTTCACGAAAATGAAAACACGAATGCTTACTCGCACGAAATCGCAGTAATCAGTTCGACTTTAGACAGCGCCGGAAGCGGACGTGTGCATATTCTTGCCGTAAATTGAATTTTGTCCAAGCGTTTGTGTGTGTGTGTTAGCACAGTGATATTAGTGCATACTTGTGCTTGTTGGTGAGTGGGTGAGCTAATAAGTCCACTTGTATTAAAATTAAAAAACAAGTGAAAAAGATCTATTAAAGTTTTAATAAAAAAGCGCATAAATAATGTGCCAATTACGACCGCGGAGATAAGAAACATTACGAGTTATAACGTGAACCATAGAGGCGGCGTAATTGTCGCTGGCGACTTAGTGGTTATTATATTTTTATTGCTTGCCGTGTGCTGGTAATTAAAAAAGGAAGAAATAATAGAGAGATAAAAAGCAGCTTTATGACGTAGTGTAAGCGATAGCGTAAAGTGTGATAAAGTGTGTTGAAAACAACAGAAGAAAATGGGAAACGGAAAAACTGTTTTCAAAAAGAATGCAGCATAATTTTAAATAAATAAAAACCAACAAACAAAAAAAAATATCAAGGAAAACTTCTGCATCCGGTATGGCAGCAACAACAACAGCGTTAACAGCAACTCGTTAGTACTTTACGTTACGTAGCAGGTAAATAAAAAACTCAGAAGGAGCAAAAATTAAAGCGTTAACGTACGTGCATACGCTCCATTCGATACGTTTTTTCGTACGTTAACTGGTTTTGTATTGTTGATATTGTTATTCTTTCGTTTTGGTTTTTATCGTCTCTGACGTTGTTTTAATGGTTTTTTACTTGTACGTTCTGAAGTTCTTGTGCATTCTTTAACGTCATTTTTATTACAATCGCAATTTTTTTGTGTGTGTACTATTTGCTTTATATCCGTATCCTGTTTGCAGCCCATCGTGCATTGAGCGTTTGCTTCCGTTGCGTTTTGCTCTCAAAACTCCCCAGTGCATTGTTGCTCCCCGGTAGGGTGTTTTGAAAAAGAATTCATGTCTTTAGTAGTGATACTGTCAGCTTTAGTTTATTCAGAAATTTCAAAATATTGACGTATCAGATCAGTGAGTGTTAGTTCTAAAGAAATCATAGTTTGAAATGCTGAACTAAAAGAGTTTCCTAACCCATGTTCTATAGTTTATCCCAGAAAAAATGGATTGGAAATACTTAAATGATATTTGATATTATTGATAATATGCTTGAAAAATTGCAATCTTAAACTGCCATCTAAAAGAAAGGTTTGTTAGCCCAATAAAAAATAATGTACTTCGTTTTTATGAATTGCGATATACATATATATGTACATAGAGTTGAGGTTTTGTAAGTCGCACGAAATAAAATTAATGTTTGCATCAAAGAAAACATATTCTTCTTGAATATATATATATTTTTTTAATTTTAGAATAATTTTAATTGTTTTTGAAGATCCTTTCTTTTGTTAAAACAAATATAAACTTGGTTTGACGCTGCCTTAAAACTTTTTTAGAAAGTAGTCATGTTAAACTCCGATTGAATGGTTTCATAAACAAAGTTGATGTCAATCAATTAAGAATTAGAAAAAAAGGTTCTCTTTAACAAATTAAACGCGCAAGCACTGTGTCTCAGAAGAACGTTCTAACTGTTGGCATATGCTAATCGTGCTTCATCTTGCCAAAACGTAACTAAATTTTTACTTCAATTTTCTTTTGTAAACGGTTTTTATTTTCGAAAATAATAGAACATTGAATTGAAATAAGATGAAACTTTTCATGTACGACTACTTTCCAAATTCAATAAAAATTACTTTGGTACTATAACATGACCGAAGTTTCTGAAATCACTTTATATTTTATGAAATTTATCGTTCCTTATATGCATAAAAATGACGTTTATTGTACATTAAAGCAAAGAAGTCTCCAGACATGGTGTCCAACAGCTTAAAATGTGTTCATGTTAAGATTCTCCCAAATCTATTCAGCCTGACCCCTCGGTTGTATCTATAGCAGTTACTGTTGAGTCTATGACCTCAGAGCGTTAGTTTTGTAATCGAACCATTTGTTTTTACTTTTGGTTTGATTACGTACTGCAATACGTAGTTTATTAAAATCTCGTTTAAAGTAGGCATCGATCCGTAGAGTAATTGAAAATATCATTTATTTTTCTTTCTTTCGGATATACATATCGGTTACCTCACATCACTCACATAAGCACAGATAATTCTTTTTGTTATAAGTTATTACTGCCGAATTGATTACTAAACATAGTAGAAACGGACAAGACAGTTATTTCGTAATTTTTGAAATGAAGATCCATATTTTCAGATAATATATGTAGATGAAGTTCAATTATTCTGAAAATGTTCTGTTTAGGTCAGCTGTACCTTTTCTGATACATTTGTAATTAGCATGTTCATCTCCTTTGGTGACAACGTGTGTGTTCGATCCAGTAAGGCTATTAAATCAAGGAAGTTTTTACGACTTCCCTCTCACACAATACTCCAAGCAGGTGTTTTCCACATAGCGAACAAATTTACTAATAATTTCAATTGAAACTTTCATTTCACGAATTTTTTAATGTAAGCTAAATTTGTTTTTATTTCCATTAAATTTTTCTAATAGTTTCAGTACCACTAAATACCGACTTTATTGTGCTTTTTCGTAGAGTCCAAACAATAGGAAAAACTTTTTATTTAGATGGAAATATAGTGTACGTATTATTATCAACTAAATCTTGTTTTTGTTACGTTGGTACCCGCATAGTGAAAATGTATGTGAAATGTCAATATGATCTCTCAAACTAGAGTTCGCAAAATATCGATGGCACTATCGATAAAATCGCACTATCGCGACTATCGATGGCTTGTTACAGACTATCGATAATATTTATTATAATTTTTCATCTTAGAATTGTTTTCGTACTTTCGATAATATAGAATAACACCACCGTTTCAGTGTCATTGTCGTTTTTTCAAACGCGTTTGATTTAATTTAACATAAAGGTAAGGGTAACTGGGTAGCCTTTAGTCGCGGTTGTAAATAGTAGTCCATAATTATGTATATAGTTCCAAAAGAATTGTTTGAATTAATTTTTTTACGTTTCGGTAAAAATGGGTTGATATTAAAAAAATTGGTACAAATGATATATCATTTTAAAGCAAATGAGAAATTGAGATTTCTTGTGATGCTAAAAAATTATACGTTAGCACATAATACATTTTATGGAAAAAATAACGGTTTTTATAAAAAAAATGTCAAAATTTTACATGAATATTCATACCTCGAAAACTGTACAATGAATTTTGATTTTATGCCCTATTAAATTGGCTTTCATAAGGTACCCTAACTTTCGAAATTTAGTCATGAGCTACCAACTTACGATGACTATACCTCCGAAGCTAGATCCGACCGACATTTTTTTTGGCATATTTATTTTTTATTCTTATTGCGCTACTTCCCTTAAAAAATAGAAGAAATTTTGAGGATTTTCGTTAAAGTAAACTAGTTCCACCATACTATCGATATTATCGATAGTCGCAACTATCGATATTTTGCCAACTCTATCTCACACAGTTTTCTAAATGACTTTGATGGCATTTCTCATTGAATACTTTGCTATTTAAAGCAGAGAACTTCTTTTTATATAATTTTATCTAAGCCACTTCATAAATAATATTTAATTTAACATTGAAAATTATATTTCTAAGGAATGCCTAAGGCATATATTTTAAAAACTTTAAATATATTTTTTTTGATGCACTCTATTTAATTTTTTGCTTTCTCGACCGTCTCACTTTGTTGCTTGGTTTATTTTATTTGTTTAAAAAATACACGTTGGACGTGTATCCTGCAGGAGCGACAAGCACACCGCATATAATTTTAAAGAGCCATTAAAAATGTATGCCGCCTTGTACGAAGCCACCTTCAGACTCGTTCGCCTCTTTTACATTTTGCTCATTCAAAGTCTTTAAACCAACATTTTATACTCGGATAAATGATATGTACATTTGTATGTACATGCCAAAGCGATCCCAATATCTACATCTTTTCTATTAGATGTTTTTTTTTTCTAACTATTATTTCTTTTTTATCTTTCTAAACTTCGTTGCTGCTACTCCTGACTGCTGCTGCATTTTTTACGAATAGCCGAGTGTCTGAAACTATGAAACTTTATTTGCCCTGCAAGAATTTGCAAAATATTTTTCAATTATATTTCTTGTTTACATAAATTTATAGTTTAGTTTGCGGCATGAAGGTGTTGTTTTAACCATAACATACATCTTAGCAGATATTTGAGCATTGTAAATTAAAAAAATTTAAGATCCATCTATTTTTGTCGAAAAACCAAACCTTTTCCAAAGGGAAAATTCAAAGTTTACTTTTGGTATGTACTAATAATATACAATACATACATATGTATATCTTCTTTGAAAGGAATGTCTTTTTTATTCATGCCAAGATATCAACACCGTCAGTTGAGTTTGTGAAGCCAAGAGAAAAAAGTGTTTCTTATATATATGTCTTTAACCTATGCTCACTGACAAGACTGATTTCTTTTCAAAAATGAAGAAACTCATTTACAAATGTTGGTCCCTAGGGTCAACTGTCCGTTGAAAATGTAAATAAAAATTGTAACTTTCGTCCGATATAATTAAAAATTTCGACACAAAAACGAAAATATTGCTTTCAAAGTTAAATTATTCAACGCACTGAGTTGAAAATATGCACCAAAGTTTACTTTTTCGTCCGAAATAGTTAAAGAAGTAGGGCAGAAGGATGAACCCTTGTGGCTGCATTTTTCTGTTTTTTAAGTAGAAATTTATCTATTTATGTTACTTAGGCAGGCTCTTTTACCAAATTTTAAATTGATAAAAGAAAACCGAAATTTTATTTATAAAAAAAACAGCTCCATAAAAAGTTACACGTTATATGAATAACTTATGAATCAATTTCAAAATATGGATGTCATACCTTTGTTAGATAGTTTAATTAAGCTAAAACTTCTAATGCTTACATCTCCAAAACTAAATCCGTCTGACGCTATTTGATTGCGAATTTATTCTGTGAACTTAAAATCACAGCAAACTTAAGCCAATTTTAAACAATAATTCAACTTTAGTTGACAAACAGGCTTACTGCAAAATTCATGAAAATAAGAATATAACTTCAAGCGACCGCGTACAGACAACAGGGTCTTATTTAAGGTTATAATGAAGAAAAATATGAAAACGAAATAAGGCAAGGTAATTTTCAAAAAAAAAAAAAAATTTTTTTGGCAGAACGGAAAAAAACCACTGAAAAAAAATATTGGTCTACTCGAGACAAAAACATTGATATAGCATAATGTAAAATTGTAAATGGCGAAGATATGACGAAACATTTAAATGCGCGACCTCTATGTTCGGCAAAAAAAAAATTTTATTTCGAAATTGCCTGTAAGTCTAAACGAGTATATAAAAGTTCACAGACCTACAGACATCTTCTAAGATAAAATCTTCTAATTCACTAGAATGATATATCTTGATATATACTTTTTATTAAATCTAAAAAAATTTATCTTTTAGATTAGAATTTTTCAATTTAATAACGATGGAAAACAAGATGTCAGAACGACAGGAGTTGAAAATAATTTTTGGTATTGAAAATTTATGAAATTTTAGTATTCAATTTTTCAACCAAAAATTATATCCTTTTCAATTGTGAAGTTAAGTTTTTAAACTTTTGGTTCAAAAACTCAATTTTTTAGTAGATTTTTTTTGATTTTGAAAATTTTTCATCCATAAAAATACAAAAAATTAACTAAAAATTTGAAAAAATTAACTGGTGTCGAAATATTCATCTTTCAGGTTGAAATCAGTTTACATGTTTGCATTGATTACAACTAAGTAGTTGAAAATGAAAAACTATACTGAAAAGATAAAAATTTAAAGAAAAAAAGCAAAAATTTTGTTTAAAAAAGAAAATTTTTGAGATAGGTTGAAAAGTTATGCCTGAATTTTTAACCGTGTAGGATATAAAAAAATATTTTTATTTGAAATTATATTTTAGGATCAAAGAACATGATTTTAATCTGGTTCACAATATTTTAAAATATCAAGAATAAGGTTAATGCCAATGGTGTAGACTCTTGAAATAGTAATTTATGGGCAATTTATTGTTTGCTGAAGTTTTCAACGTTTGTTTGATAGGTATATGTTTGAACAAATGGAATTGTTTAGAATTTGGCCAAATAGTTGCTTAATAGAAATGACTTGCATATCGAAAAATTCATCACTACATTGATGCGTTCTTTTTCTATGTACATATATGAGCAGAATTTATTTACTTAGAATACAAGCAGGGCTCAAGATAGGTCTATAATTTTTAGTGTGTGTAAGAAACATATTTTCTAAGCTTTAACCAATTTCAATAGTTAACTATTTCGCAAACTATTTACGCCCTTGTGTTAGAAATACAATTTTTGAATTGATTTTAATATCTCATTTCATTATCATTTCAAAAGATTATCTATGGCTCAAATCCGATATTATATTCATATTATAATTCTTATTTGGATTAAATGAAAAAATGTTGAGTTTCCAAGTGAATCGGTAAACTTTTTCATAAAAAACATTTTGTATTCAAGTTGTGCTATAATTTCAACAAAAACCTTTACACATGACAGTTCCTCACGTGTTAATCCAACATTTAGAAAAACAAATGCATTAATTTCAAAACAATTAAAAGTTTCTTTGACGTTTTCTGTATAAATTAAGCTAATTATTAACGATCTGCAACGCTTACAACTTCAGGACGGCAAAACCCCTTAAGTGAATTGATTTCTTTTGACTGCATCCTTGACTTAGCTATAGGAAAACTTTTTCTTTAAATAAAACGCAATTGCAGAGCAACATTTTATGCAAATTTTACAGCTAAAATAGTGACGTGCTACATACGTACATACTCAAAACCAAATAAGGGGAATTAATGCAACAACACACAGTAAATGCATGGGATACAGTGGAGACATTTTAGTCAAGCGTCACCCAAAGGAGGAAAGTTTTTCATCCCTTTACAATAAGTAGTTTTCTGGAATTAAAAAAAAAACTGAAGTAATTAATAACTACATGAAAATCGTTTCTAGATTTTAGTCTTTAAATTTTTTTTATGTTCCTTTGCAATTAGGGATATGTAAAGTGGATCGGAAGAAGCACAGTACGCTTTGGTTCTAACTTAAAAATTTTAAAGAGTTCGCTAAAATGATACTTTTTCACATTTTCTAAGAAGGGTGAGAAAAAAAGGAATTTCGTTCTAGGATAATGTAATAGATAAAATAAGAGAAAAAATTTTTAATTGAACTTAAAAACTTATTGAACAAAATTCAATCGTGCCAGATTTTCAGCCACAATACCACTGTATGCCAGTAGCAAGCTGAGTAGCAAAACGTTTAAAATTCATAGTTGCATGCCATCATTTTATTGTGTATGAGTGTGTCCTTGTGTGTGTGTGTGAATGTATACTGTAATTGTAAGCACTTCAATCCGACAAAACAACCAACAACGACATCAGAGAGGCCATGATTTGTTTATGCAAAACAAACTGTAAACAACAATGCAACAACAAACAACAACAGAGTAACAGCAACAAAGTGTAATGCAACACGAGCTCAAGCGATTATCCACATAAAGATGATACGAGTACAAACTATCACTAATGCGAGTAACAACACTGTTACGAAAAAAAGTGTACATTTTACAAAAGAAAACATTGCATACATTGGGGAGCGATACAATGGAAACGTTGTTTCTTTGCGCTTTTTTAAGCCGCCGGAATAAAATCTTTATTATAAATTCATATCCACCAAAAACTACAATTTTAACACTTACACTCTCAACGTTTTCACTCTTGTTATTGGTTTCTTCATGGTGACGATCTACGCATAAGCGAATGCAATACGAGCTCATATGTAAACACAATGTTTTCTTTGTTTCTTACTCAATTTTTCTGTCATATGAATATAATACCCAGAAAACATTTGAAATCGTGCAGGAGTCATATTAAGCCGTCGATGCGATGGTATTTTTAGAATTTACATACTGATGGATATCGCACGTTATAGTTTAGTCCGAAGAAACTTTCTGGAGTTGGCGACTCACCCAGCGATTTTAAAAACGATTATTTTACTAGCCAAAATTTTTCCGGAATTATTCGTATTTCAAATTATTGCTTAATTTAATGGGTGTGTAGTAGTTACATCAAATAATAATGTATTAAAATATACAAATCTTATTTAATAAAAGCCTAAAAATATACTTCTACAATTTTTTTTAGATTAATCTTCAAATATAGTTCTAAGCTTATTGCTTTGCAGATGGAAAATCCAAAAATCTTTCAAATGTTGACAGGGCTCTTTTTTTACCACTAGGCCTAGATTATTTGTTTTGTTTTTCTTCCGTTCTATTTTCCTTCTTAATTCTTAAGGGTTTATTTTTGTTTCATTCCTCGGCGTGAATACCACTATGTTCATTTGTAGTAACACTTGTGCTGTTTTCTGCGCTTGGCTGTGTTTTTTTTGTGTTTTTGCCATTAATTGTGTGTGGTTGCTTTATTTTTACATTACGCTGACATTTAACTTGGTAATATAAACAAGTGCAACATGAACATTAAAACCTCTCTGCAGTGTTGCAATAAAATACCCATTGATTTGCTTTACTTATGACATTGTTTCTGCTTTTGTAGATGTTTATAGAGTCAAAATTCTGATATGTTAAAATTCAGATGAAAAATAGAGAGGAAAATCTCGCGAAAAAATTCAACTTTCAAAATCTATCGTAAGTTTAACGTAAATGTAGAATTTGCTTGGAATTTATCTACTTGCTTGTTGCCATTAAATACGAAGCTAATAAATTAAGCTCTCATTATTGCAACAATGTTAGGTCTGTGGTAAGCAACACAAATGAAGTTGTAGCAACAGTGAGCGATTGGGTAAAAATGAATATGTGAATTTTTTAATTAAAGTTGCAGATAAAAAACATAAGCGTTGAGTGAAATGCAATCAATAAAATGTAAAATGCAGCACGCAGTGGAGGAGATGATACCAAAAGCTTAGAATCTTACAAATTGCTAAGAATTAAATGTCGGCAATAAATCTCATTCTCCCTTTAAAAAGTGTCCGATTCTATTTATCAGGAAACTTCAACCTTTCAATTTTATTAAATGCAACTGAATTTCAATTCACAAAATGGAATGACGAAAACAAACTTTATTTCAACATGGAATTTCAAATGGATTAAATACTGTAGCAACAACTCCCACTTTTGATTAGCACATTACGACACTCCCATGCAACAACGAACACTTGCGACACAACCTCCGGCTTAAGCGAATTGAATAAGTAATGCAAACAGCATGCAAAGGAACAGCAGCAGCAGCAGCAACATCGTCAAATGCAGCGAGTGCTCATTCGCCACACACAGCTGCACAAAGTTAAAGTCTTTAAACACTGCAAGGATCAGTGGAAACGAAAGAAAGATGCGCTTTATTATGGCCGTAATACACTTCTTTTCATTCTTTGTTTCTTGGATTTGGTTTTTTTCTTCACTTTTATTGCCATTGTGTTGGCAGCCGTGAGAAAAACCGCAGACAAATTCTTGAGACTTTCACAGCATGAATTTCAAGTTTCATTAAAAAGAAGCTGCCAGCAGCAGCAGTGCTAACAAGCACAAGGAAGGATATGCAAAGAAAGCGCCGTGCAGCGTTGACATATCGGTTTGCAAGAATAGGAGTATGGTGTTGCTGTCAGTTGAAGGTAGAGTTGTTGTCATTACCATTTTAAACTTCCTCTTTTTTGCCTACCACTCTCTAGCTGTACACGATTGTATTCAATTTCGTTGCTGATTAAATTGGAACGGAAGAACTAACCAGGCATTGAAACCGACAGCACAAAATTCAATGCGCTTAGTTGTTTTTCCTTGCGTCTCCTGAAATTTGAAGTGAGTGGATGTGCAGCCGATTGTAACCTGTACAGTGTTTGGCAGTTGTCAAAAGTTACACTTATGTAACTGTTAATTAAAGTTCATAGATTCTTAATTGACAAAATTGTTTAAATAGCAATCAATAATACTGTCAGTGCTAAATATTAACCAAACAAATTTCATTTTTAACTATGAAATAATTACATTTTGTAACAAAATTTGGAGCGGCGAGAATCAAATTTGCTTACAGTTGTATGATATGACTTGTATTATATTAAAAATTTCAACAGATCAAAATTAAAACAAAAATTATATCATATTTTTCTTAATTTAGTAAGGCTCGCTTACTGGGAAAGCTGTAAGGAGATAACTTAGCGCTGAATTGACATTAATTTTACATTGACTGTAATTTCAATTTTCTTTTAATTGACTTTTACACTTGAACCAAGATAATGTTCACTACAATATTTGTGAAATTTAGGATAGTAATTTCAAAGTAATAGCGTCTTTCTGTCTGAGGCCGAATCACTGTGAGCACTGTCCAAAGTAGACTTGCCTGGGTAAACAAGGCATAGAGTGCGGTGAAGATAAAAAGTGGAAAAGCAGCAAATTCGCTTTTCAAATGAGGTGTTAAAGCGCAACATGAAGTTTCTACAGCAGACACCAGGTAGTGTTGGCAGTAACTTTTTATTTGGTTGAAACTGCAGCTGCAGTCTAGTCAGACGGACTGAGCTACTCTTATTTGCTCCACTTGCTGCGTTTTTTTAGCTCTCACCGCTATACCCTTTTATGCAATTTTGCTTAATTTTTTTTCGTATTTGGTTTCTGTTTTCTTACATTTTTATTTATCCTTTTTTCCTCTCATTTCGTGCGCAAATGAAAATTTAAATTTTAAAATCATTTTTGCGCTCAGCAGCACCATTGGGAATTATTTTTTTCTCTCTTGCTCGCAGTCATGCAATTCTTTTTCACAATTTTATATAATTTTTTTAAAGTTTTTTCCAACACTCTTTCACATTTCACGTTCAAATGAAATCCGTCCGATGCTTCATCATTGTTGTGTTACTACGGTTTTTATTCCTTTTGTTTTTTTACTACAATTCTCCTTTCACTACAGTTGTATTCTTCATTTTGGTGTTGTCGTGTTTTTTATTTTAAGCGCCAAATGATTGCTGTGATAAATGCGCGTATTTGTGAGTGATGTGCGCTTACGAATACGTTTGCATGGAGATACACATGCAAAGTCTCACACGAATTCCCCAAAGAATTTCGTCATTAAATGTGCAAGTTATATTTTTTGTGTGAGCCTTTGCTTGCTTTCCCATGTCAGTTGCAGCAGCTTCCGTTGTTTCGTCTTTCCGCCGTCATGCCAACACTTCCGTTACGCCATTGTGCTGATTTTTTTGAAATATTTGAATGTAACAGATAAAAAAACAACAAATGTATAAAGAATAACAACCATGCAAATGTTTGCATGTATTGCGAAATAAATAAAAATCATTTTAACAGACTTTTTGTTGAAACACGATTGCTAAATAAATTTTAATTCCAGATTTTATTTTTAGAAATAAAATAAACAATAAAAGTTTTAGCAAATACACCTTTGTTTGTTTTGGATCAGATGAAAAGCTTACACGAGATATGCGCAACAATGGAGCATCAATTGAAATTTTACCCAAAGTCTGCAAATAAAATGAAAGCAAATAAAAACAAACTCAGTGTAAATAAAACAATCGAATGAAACACGTCCAGTTGTTGCGAATTGCAATTCTTTTGAAATTTTTATGCAGTAAAAGAACAACGTACTACCTCTGCGGCAAAAAGGTTTGACTGTTTTGTACCTGAATTTATTAAAATTAATATTTTGAACATAAAAAAAGAAACGAAATGAAATAGTTAGTTCTGGATGTATGTGCGGTTGAAAGGCGAAAATATGGCTAATTTATTGAAATTAATTGGCTCTCTATTGTTTTCATATGCTAGCAGTCAATTATACTACTGAATTAAAATTAACATATTTATTGGCGAAGCTAGTACCTTTGATAGTTTTTTATTGGCAGATAGAACATGTTTTCCTTTGGCTAAGAGATAAAATTTAATGCTGAAGTGTGAAAAAAATTATATAATATGAATTCAATCAGTACTGAAACACAAAATCTCCTTTTAGCTATGATTCGTTTGGTCGTTGATATTATTTTTAGAAAACTAAACTGGTTCACTTAAATCGTTTATAATTTTAATTTGATTATAATTTGACAAAAAAACTTGAAACAATATTATGACATTTTTAAGGACTTATAGTACTTAGTCTATAATTCATTCTATAGTTCAATAATATGTTAGAAGAAATTAATTAAATTGGCAAGTAACGTTGGGACAGTAAATATTTAGTTTTCACCAATTCAGAGTTTCATTAACCAGCAAAATTTTTAGAGCATCAAATTTTTTATTCAATTGCCATTTCTTTAAAGACCACTGTTCTCTATGTATCTGTATGTTATCAAATTATGTATGTACTATCAAATATCTCAAACATTTTTCAAAACAAATAAAAATTGCAATTGTCAAAAAAAAAGGTTAAAAAATCTATAAAACTCAACCTAAAATGCAAACATAACCAACGAATTTACACAAAAAGCCTCCTAACAATGCAAAATACTACAAAGTACTCGCAAACATAGACATAAAGGTCTTACACACACACAAATACAAGCATAGCTTAGAAAACCGCTAGCAATCGAAAAATTCAACAACTCAACAACTTGCAGCACTCAATGTCCAGACAAGCCGAGAATATTTTGTGAAATTTTTTTAAATAAAAAGTTATAAAATAACAACAGCAACAGCAACAAAAATCGGACAAAAAGCACAAATACCATTTGCAAACATTGTTCATAAGAACTAAACCCAAAAACAATAAAATGAACATCATCACACCAAACCACACCACAACAAGCACAAAAATTTAAATAAAATGTTTTTAGTAAAACAGCAACAGCTCTAACGAAAATAAAAAAAAAGGACAAAGGATAAACTCGCTAAACTGTTATGACTGTGAGTGAGTAAACAAAAATGTCGCCGCACACTTACACTCACATGCAAGAGAGCTCTGAAGAACATTTTAGTGCTTCTCAAAACTTGAGTTCCTCTTATACAGCACATTTTTATGTATACATACCACACATACATATATACGAGTACATATATTGTAGGTTTACTTTTCTATAAAAACACACACAATTTCTATATCCGTATAACTCATATTTGTAAACAATGGCACAAAAACAACAACAGCTACAATAAAAAAATAAAAGGTTCAGTGTGTTGCTTATTTTGGTAACAATTCAATTATGAAGTGCGAGTTATGCCATCATACTGCGACTGATACAGTCACATACGCAAACTGAACATTTTTGCACACATAGCCCAGTAGGCAATGCCTATAGTCATATGCAAAGGAAAAAAAAAACTATGTCACCATAAAATCAATTCAATGGACAAAATGTTTGATTTTAGCACAATGTACGTCAAACGTTTCAAAATGACCAATTTTTGTGTTTTACTCTCAAAAATATTTTTTTTTTATGATACGCTAGCAAATAAAATATTTTTCCATAAACAGGAACCTCTTATTTGAGATACTTAAGGCTTCAATTTTGACATGATGATCGCAAGTTTACAAAGGCACAATATGTTTTATCATGAAAACATTTATGCTTAGGAACATCACGATAAAATTTAATATAGGAAATTGAACGCAATTTCACATAAGTTTTGGCATAATTTTCATATGATAAGTGGTACACGGATTAAGAAAATAAAAAAGCTGAAAATCTGTAAGAGAATCAACAGGTTTTTGGCGAAAAAAAACTTTTAAAATCTCTTCTACAAACATTTTTTTGACTTTTACTTTAGAAAATTTGCTTCAATCTATTTAATGGAAGATCTTTTATCGTTTTTTCAATTAATATTTTGGGAAATTTATTCCATAACTTTGTACTAAATCACATTTCCTATTAGGACTACATATAGAGGTTCGCACCAGACAGAAACACATCTGCACTCGTATGGTAGAACAGCTTATGTCACAAATGAAATAGTGAAACATAAGGGATTCTGTCAAAGTGGCACAGTTGTGAATGTAGGCATTTGGCATGCTCCTCTTCACATGTTCTCATCCCAGCTTTTCATCCTTGTCTCTTACTCTTCTCGCCGAGTCTGCTTGTGTAGTAGTAAATTAAATATATGTTTCACTTTATAAAAACACATCAGTTTGCACGTGAAAAAGTTAGCGTTTGTCTCTGTGCTCTATGCTCGTCAGATTGTTTATTTGCCTATTGTTCTCCATCGTTAGGAAGAAAAATATTTTTGTTAAAAATTTTTATTTTATTTCAGTACTTTTCAAAAAGTAAACAACCCGTGATGAAATAAAGAAAAAAAATATGTTTTTTAATTTAGTTATGAAATATAAATGCTCGGGTTAACTTCGTGTACCGTATTTTCACTATCGTTATCATTTGGATTCCAGTTCATTCAAAAGTCCTTTTTACTTGGAGTGTCTTTTATGATTTTGAAACTAAAAATCTGCTGTTGTTAATATCCTAAAACTACACGAACAAATTGAAACAAATTTTCTAAAATAACAAAAATTTGTATAGATTTCGGCGAAAAAAGAAACAGTTCCGACGTAACCCTTTCCAAAATATGACGAACCTGCTGCTTGGTAAGCAAAATTTAAATTTCTGTCTTTTTAAAATCAAATAACTGCTGGTTTTTGTTTTGTAGGATTACAATGTCCATTTTTTTTATTATAACAAATGCAAATACGAAACTAACAAGGTATTTTCAGTAACTTAATTAGTGTAATCAAAAGTATTGATTTGGATATGAAAAAGCAAAGCAATCAGGAAAAAAGGAATAAAAAGCAAACAATGAAAATGTGTTGCCATATAGTTTGATGTGTAATTAAAGAAAATATTTATATTTTATGGGGAAATATGATTATGGTATTTATGTTGTTTGCTGTTGTAGATTTGTTAATGTTAAAGTTTTTTGCTGTTATTGTGACTGATGTTGTTGATGACAATCAAATTATTAGTTTCATTTCGGAAGAAGAATCGGTTGAGTTAGGGAACACTGTTGAAATTCATAACATTTCTTTGTTGGTTTTTTGTTGAAACCCTTATTAAAATCCACTTAGTATACATTTGTATAGGAAATATAACATTAGTTCTTGTTAGTGTTGTTGATTGCTGGTAATGACTGTCAAATTATTTTTGATTAATTTTTTAAACACAGCTTTCTATGAATTTGATTGCATTACTCTTTCGCAGTTCAATATGGTGAAACCTTATCATGAATAACATCACCACTAAGTTTATATGAAAATAATTTCTGATATTCCTGAAATTTTGGAGAATTTTGAATTATTGCTTTACAGTTGGAGGCTGATGTTTCCACAAGGCGGGTAATCGATAAGTTTCTGTAATACTAGAGTCTCTGGTAATACATTAAACATTTTGTGCAGTAGATCAATGTATTTTTATATTAATGATTTGTGTCAATTCTGATATTATCCCTTGGACTAGCAAAATTCTGAAGACCATACATACCATTAATCATTTTCCAACGATCCTTGAGAAATACGGTTACGTTTGTAAAATGCCAAACATTTTTCTTACTATGCAAGACATTGATGGCCACATTGTATGCAGTTTTAATTCCCAATAAAAATTTAATGACTCCGGATCTTAAATCAGCGCTTTCTCCTTACGCAAAATATGGACTTGGCGGGTTTTGAATCTCAGCTCTTCAATTATTTCTAAATAAAATGTTTCAAAACTTTATGATTTGCGCAACAAAATCGTTATTATCGGTATGAAGGAAACGACTGGGAGAAGTTCAGTTGCTCTAAATGACAACTCCATATTTATATATAATATAAAAAAAATATCGTAGAACACTTGTATTTTCAAGTATTTGTGTTAACACAATCCACTTAAGTGTTAATAAATGTCAACCATATAACCCCATAAGCAGAACGCTTGCTCGAATTAACTCAAATTTACCCAATAAATTCAGTAAATATTTAATATTTTATTTAATAAAACAAATTCATATAAAAATCATACAGAGAATAACAAAATTTTAATGCAGCGCAAAAATTATTAACAATACATTAAATTTGAATAAAAAATAAATTGAGCAGCTACTGTTTGCAGCAGCAGAAATGGAATTTATTTCGCTTAATTTTATGTTATCGAAAATGAAATTAAACAGAAAAACTTTAATGGAGTTGCAAAAACAAATTATTATTATAATAAAAATGATTTAACAAAATTTTATTAATAATTTTGTACAGCGTGCATTTTATAATTCATTTTTCATAAGTGGATGTAATTTCTTTTTTTTTATAGAATACAACCAGAGGTTGATTGGCATACGAGTGGTGTAACAGCGACTGTAACAACACCATCATAACAACAACAACCGGAAAATTGCGAAATATCATGCAAAATGCAGCAACTGAAGCAGGAAGCAGTTGATGTCTCATTCGTATACATAAATCATTTGGAAAATTGGCTGCAACAGTAACAGCAGCAACAAAAAGAATATATAAAAAAACAACAAAATACATTAAAAATATAAAAAACAAAAAAGAAAGGGTCAAAATAAGCGGCTGGCTGGAGGTTCCCTTCAACAATTTAAATTTTTTTTGTTAAAAAATCATTTTTACAATTGTAACTGAACGTTATGCAAACAGACCGATAGACAGACGTACACCATGAACGAAATAAAAGGAATAAAACAGACAATACAGCAATATCAATAATAAATGAGCTATGGCAACACTGGATGTTGCTGTTTCATTAAACTGCTGCATTGAGTTGTAGTAGCAACGAATTGAGTTGAATTCAAGTTGGAGCCAACCAACAAAAACACCTACAACAACAATAGCAGCTGCAGCAATGTCAGTGACATCAGCAAGAACAACAAACACTTCATGCGGCAGCAGCGCAACTGAAGTACAGCAATAAAGGATTCAATTTCATTGCTACTGCTGCTGCAATCCACCTTCCACTTGTGCTATGTTGTGTTTGCCAGGAAGAAACATAAAATATTCAATAATATCGAATGCAAAGTGATGGTAAATTTATCAATGTGGCAACAACAAAAACACCAACAATCGCAATAATTGTGCAATACGAAAATAAAAGAAAAGCAAAAGCCGTCTCACAACACTGGCAAAATTTGTATGCAAAAATGTGAGAAAGGTTCCAGCACGAGAACAATAACAATGTAAACGGCGGTAGCCTGTACTATAAAATAAAAGAGAATTGAACTTTTGGTGAAAAAAGCAAATCAAACGACAGAAAAAAAATATCCATTGAAAGTCAAACCGCGAACATATCATATGACATAATCCAATGCTAAAAACACACGACATATCATTTTTCAAAACTTCAACAATAAATCGAATAATTAATTGAAATTTCTTTTTTTGATTTTGCAATCCAATTGTTTGGTTTTTGTAATATTCCAAAGTATTTATTCTTGCGCGTGCCATCAAAATGTTTATAATTACGGTCATTAAATTGCTGCTAATTGCGCTGAACATCTTCCCCAGCCGATTTACCAATCGAAAAGTGATGTTCGTCATTTATATGACGAATTTGGTGACGCATGGTAAGTAAAATTTGCTTTTGTTGTGGTTTTGTCTTTTTTTTTACATCATAAAATGGTCATATTAGCGCCCATTAGCGCAATCGTAATTAGTAGCGCCTTTTTTTCGATTTTAGTTTTGTGAGAAAATTTCGATGTCACACGTGGCGTATGAGTGATTAGCATTTTTAATTAATGTTGCTCATACGCAACGTCAGATATTGAGGTAGAAAAAACATTCCTGTAAAACTGTTAGCAATAGAATGTAATGTATGTAAGTTTTCCAATTCTTTACAACAAATTTACTCAGGACTGTCATTGGATTATTCACTTATTTTCAGTAGAATTGATCATTAATTAAAAAAAATTTTTGGTTTCATACTACAACTACCCAAAATTGTTTTTTTTAATTTGGTTTCAGAATTTAAATTTTAATGTTTCTTTTTGGATTAAATTACAAATTACAAATAAATTTAAAAAAAAAAAATAGAATATACGTGGTTTCGTTGCAACTTAAAAAATAGATAAATCTGTTCAATTTTACAATTTGTATTCAAAGTACATTTAAAGACATTAAAAATCAACTACAACCCCTTAAAAGCTTTTTAACGAATCGTTTCAATTTTGTTACTCACTTACCTGTCGGACTGAGTATTTGAAACTGAAATCCAAGTGTTCATAAAATTGACTATTTAGAATAAATTTCAGGTACAAATCTCCCTAGACAAAAATTCAAAAGACAATATTTCAATTATACCGCTATTTGATGAAAATGGATATGACGCGCTAGTTTCCTTAAATTTTCATTCCGTAATTTTTAAATGAAAAATATTTATAAGGTGAAAATTTTGTCCGTTTATCAATTTCCTATGCTGCTATGAAAAGTAAATTAGTTTCCAATATTTGCCCACAGGTAAACAAAATTGCCAAAGCATTCAAAACTTCACTTGAAAATCAATTTCGCTCTAAGAAATTTTTCTAAAGCCACAGCCCATACACATGGATGAACAAATGAAGCAACTGGCTTTGAGCACACAAGCAAAATTGTGCACAAAATGCAGACATTAAGGTAATTACATTTAAGGTGATTGCAAATAAAAGAAAGACCGCAAAAACAGAGAAACAAACAAAACAAACAAAACAAAAACAGCGTTAAAAGGAAAAATCAAAAATTCACACAATTTACTGGCAATCATGAAACACTTAAGCCAAGACTTGCGTGCCAACTTTCAATTTCCGCCATTAACATGATTTTCACAATAAATTTTCTAACGTGTGGCTAAACAAACAAATAAACAAACGAAGACGGGGAAATAAAAGCATAACAACACCAGGAAGAGCTAAGAAAATACTGAAGTGTGAGGGAACCACAAATAACAAACAAAAAAACGCTCGAAATTACAACCAAAAATCAACATTAATATTCACACGCCTGCTGTCGAGCTGCAGACCAAAACCATCCAACCAACCGCCCACTTCATTGAAGCGCATAAATTGCGCCTTTTCAACACATTAAACAGCGTCAGCAACAAAAACACCGAAAACAACAACACGAGCAGCTACGTAGGCAACAAGCCAAAAAATAAAAATAAAAGAAAATGTAAGTAAAGGCAGCCAAACCGGAAGTTGAAGGGCGTTGCACTACAACACGCCTACAAGTCATTGCATAGAAGCTAAAATTAAGGAGAGAACCAGTCGTATACGCGAAAAGCTCAAAATTTACAGGAAATACATAAACATTACAATAACAAGTTTTAACAAGCCTGTTGCGGTCGTTTTTAACGCTGAGTTGCTACTCTTTCAACAACAATGGCATGGAGCCTTAAATGAATTACCACAACTACAATGAATTAACATGCCAACCTTTGATGGGTATTTCCCTTTTGAGCACCTGCAGTGTGGCTGAGAGAAATTTTTTTTTTTCAAGAATATTACTTTAACGTATCACTAGTTCCAAAAATTTCTCTGCCTAAAATTGTTAATGCATACCAAAAGCTAAAGCAAAGCGAAAGGGTCTATTTCAATAAAATTTTCATAGCCAAAAAGTCAGAGTCTTTATAACAAATCTACAAATCGTTAGCTAATAACAACATAAAGTCCCTCAGTTAAGTCCGTCTGAGAAATTAAGCACATTATAACAATCGAATCAAATTAAATCGATGCTGCCCGGCGGCAACACCATAACCATCATTATTTTCCACCACAACACCAAAACAGCAGCAATGCCGGTAGTTTTTTTTTCTTTTGATTTTCCAATACGAAAAGGCCAACCAATTTTCTTCAACGTATCCTGCGTAAGCTGCTCTAAGCCATGCTGAGTCAGTTTAAGCCATTTTGATCGAATTTTTGGCAGCTAATTGAAAACATTTACGATTTAATGGCAAAACTTAGGAGTAGCGTAGACTTTGCTTTGGTTTTGTTTTGATTTTAATTTTTATTGCGTTCACTTTGTGTCGGGTTAAACAGCTCCGAACGAACGAACTATGACTTTAGGTGCATGAGCAAAGAAGGGATATAGCGTGAAAATGGGTTATTATTGCTGCTAACTTTTATTTGACATTAAGTGCCACATCCGCTAGAGCAGTGCCAAGTGTTTTCGTCCTTTTCCTGTTGCTTTTATTTGTATTTATTGTATTTTCAATGACTTTTTTTCTAATTTTAGCTGCTAAAGTTTGTAACCTGAGTAATTAATTTTGGTATTAAGTTTCGGAAGAGCTAATGAAAATAATTTAGATTTAATAATCCAGTGATGAATTGATAGTGCTAAGTATTCAATAGTTGTTGGTTGTATTGACAGATAAAAGGTACAAGGAAGGTTTATATTTGTATTAATTTAGTGCTCAAAATTCCCATATTAGTATTAAGTTTCTAGGCTGAAAAGCAAATATAACATTGTGACATGACAATGGGGAGAGATGGAAGAGGGAGTTAAAAAGGTCGGAAGAAAAAAAACAGAATCATGCAACTGTAAAATTTTTTAGAGATGGGTCTATCTTCACTCGTTCTATGAGCCTTAGAATGATTGCTATACCACTCCTTGTACAAAAGAAAAGACAAGACCTCTGAACTTGCCAAAAAATCTGCCTCAACAGTAGATCCACAGAGTAGCAAACTTTTTTATGCTGATGTGGCTAACAACAACAGTACAAAATCTCACAGACATGGGTTTTATCTGCGTTGCATATGGTGTGAGACATGAGCGAAACCAAGCTAAATCCAGCTGCTAGAGGCGTAAGTGGTATATGTGATATATCGAGATATCAGTATACAGAAAGTCTGGACAGTCTCCTATTTCTATCGTGAAATATGAGGTGGTTCGTCCAAGCTCATTGTAGGCTCTTTGTAGTTTCGCAGACATATCACGAAAGTTAAGGCCCAATGAGTGCCTTGTGACAGTTCAGAGAAAGAACCGATTCAAATAAGAAAATGAAAAAAGAAGAGTACAGAAAATCGGAAAAGTCTGATTATTACTATTATTACAACTTCCAAATTTGGGTGAAAACTTTTCAAGCATGTCAGACTTTTGAGATATTTTATTGCAAATTTACCAAAAAGCAAAAATCGTTTTGTATATAGATATGAGTTGAAGAACTATAAAGTTTGTTATTTCCAAATATATTCTACTGCCAGATTTGAATTCTGCACTAAAATAACATTCAGAATATCGGTGTGCCAAAGATTTGTTTGCCATGACCAAAAAGGAGTGTTATATGTTTGCCACTTAAAAGATTTATATCTAAAATTTCAACGTGGATTTTTTGTGGCATCTGCGGTAATAATAATATTAACTCAATAGAGTTCATATCACATAGTCAAATTCTTTCATTACCGGATTAAATTTATTGATTTTTATAAAAAAATAGCGCACACTTTGTTAATTCTTAATAAAAGCCTTTACATTTTAAATGGAAAATTTGCGTAAGTGTCAACCAACAAGTCTATTTTAAGTTAGTGACCTTAATGCCAGATAAACAATAATTTTCTTCAAGTAAAAATAACTGTTGGAAAGCTCGCATTGTGTTGGTTTATTTTTACCTATCTATATTTAAATTTGCACACATAGCAGCATTACATTTTCTTAAGCTTCAACGCAAACAACTTGAACTCAAATTAAGATGATGCCATGACGTCAGTTTAACCCCAATAAGTTCAGTTGCAAATGGTAAAGTCAAACAGTGTAGTTAACGAGTTTGCATAATTCAAGACACTGCTACTACACGATAAATTTGTTTTGAAACAATTGCTGCGGCGCTGTTATCCAATGTTCTTCTTATCCTCTAATTATCAGTAAAATAATCAATAATTCCTATTTAAAGCTGCACAGCTATCGCTTTTTTTTATCAAATATCGCTTAAAAATAACTTTAAATTCCATTAGCATATATAACATTGCATACTTTTAGTGTTCAAAGCATTTAATTTCATTCACAGTTGAATTCAGAAATGCCATTTGTAAGAGGCACGTTATTAAAAACACATGGTCTAAGTTTAGGTCAGAATGAAGATTAAATTTTTCAAAAATTATTCTTCACTTTAAGCCCACAGCTGCTGCCGTCTTCACAAGTTAAACGTCATCCCACACACTTTATTTTAAATCTAAATGACAGCTTTATGTCAATTTTTGAAAGCGAAGAAAATAATAATGAAATAGCAAATTCGAGATGGCAACGAAATACTACAGCCATTGTCTGGTCTTGAAGCAAAAAAAAGTTGAATAGAAAATGGTCATTTATTTGATAACTTTGGACGTTTAAATAGCAACAACAGCAACGCAATGTAATGACAGCAGCGTAATTTTGAAATGAAATGAAATTCTATTCTTGTCTTTCATTTTGATTTTTATTCTTGTGGTCAATTCTATTTTCATTTCGGTTTTACAAGATATTTATGGTAGTAAGTGTTGGCAGGTGAAAAATAGTTTGCTGAAATACATTGCTACATTCATTTAATGACTTTGGCACATGTTTCGTTACCAGAACCACCTAAAGTCAAGTGATGCTTAAAATGTTCAAACTTAAATTTGCTTTCAGACTACTTATAGTACGGGAGTTAGCGACATGACTGACCGAAAATCTATGTATTCGACTAATTAGCGAACTCGTGTTAAAATACCTAGATTAAATGATTGCTCAAAGAGATTTTTTGCTCCACAACTTTAAAAGTAAGCCTCATATAATTAGAGATATTAAGGCCGAAGTTGTAGAGACTACAAAGAGGTCAATTCGACTCCGTGCCAAAAAAGCCTTCGAACGATAACATCTAACCCAGCTTACATTGTTTCAAAATATCAATTAAAAATCGCACACTTAGAGTAAAAATAGGTAGTTTGGCGAAAATGCGCTTTACATGAAAATGAATTTCTTCATAATATATTTTTTCACACAAAAATTGCATTATTTAATCTGATCAAATCTTATCGTGCTGAGCTTCATTGGGCTGGAAATGGATGTGTCTTATCTCCTTTAAAACTTCAATATAAAATGTGGTCAGATTTTAATATTAGAACACGACTGTTCCGGCAGTACTTTATTTTCTTAGTTCTTAGTTGTTCTCAGGCGATATGATGTGGTGCACACAAAAATATCACCAGCTCCCGTTCTCTTAACGTTTTCATAGATTCTCTAATGCACGTCAGCTTAATCGAATTAAAACTAACAGTTTTATGAAATTTATTCAATTTAATTTCAAGTTTTTATAATTCATAGAACTTAGATGGTTGTTTTTTTAAATAAATTTAAAATTTTAAGATAACTTTTTATCTTTCGATTTCGTTCATTAGAGACCAATGACCTTTTGGTGGTGCCTCTGTAATTTTCACCATATCCTGCCGGACATTTGAATTTGTGCGCAATTTCCGATGACAGTGTTACTACGTGCGTGTGTGTAAGATATAAAAACATGTACATATATTTTTGAGTAGCATTTTAATGATTATTTTGGCATTGTATGTGTAAACAAGCAAAAATGTAACAGTATGTTTGTACATCGTTGGTATTGATATTGCTGAATGAATATAAATGTGCAGCAGATAAAAATAAATGTTTTTCGTTTCCGTAATTCAAGCGAAAATTAAATGAAAATCAGTTTAACAATTAAATTTATAATTTGTAGATAGCCTGCGCGAATTGATTCAAATTTAATTCATCACCAAGTGCTGGTGTTTTGCAATTTGTTAATATATAAATTTTTATCATCAGGCATAGGTTAAACTTTTGCCTTTTGCCTAAATAAATCATGTAAGAAATTGTTAAAAATTTTAAAAAATTTGAACGAAAGTTTTTAAAGTTTTACATCATTTAACTACTTAAAATTCATTTTAATGCTTTTTAAAATTTAATGATTATCTTTTCAAAGAGCCGTAGGGCTCGGTGTTAGTTGTGAGAATCCAACATTTATTTAATTGAATTGAAACAATCGCCTTTTTCACGTCAATGTGAAAATCGACCTTGGCTCAGGTAGCCACAGACTTTATCCATACCAAATTGAAGAATTTTATTGACTGTGAAAGAGAGCAGTATTATTGTAATTTACATATATATTGCTTATTTGCTACAAAAGCATTCGAGATTTTAAAGTTTTAATTCAACATGACAACCTATTAATATTAATATATTAAATTTTATAATTCATGTCATTGCCATGAAAAATTTTTTTTTTTTATTTTATTACAAATTTCAATTACATTAATTTTTTAAACAGAATTCAGACATTTCTCATTACTCATTGCAATAATGAAATTGTGAGAAAAAGCAAAAGTGATCTACTACTTCTGCCGCTCTAACGTTTTAACATTCTACACAGATTGCTGTCATTCAGCTCCTCACTACTTATTACTCTTTTTTTAAGCCCCTTACAAATGTTCCTTAATCCCAAATATTAGCAAAAATACAAGCAAAGAGCAACTGAATAAAAAATCCCAACAGAAACAACAACAGGACTCAACAGATACTTTAACGGATTTGCTGTGGTGCTACGCAGCTGGAACCAAATGGAATGAATTTATGCACAAGAATTTGTCAGTGGATATCAGCCAAATAAACGCAGCAGCTAAGAGCTAAACAAATCCCGCCAAAAATACACAAACATTTAAGTGAACGGAAGGAAAAATCCACATCATTTTAAAGTCCTTGTAAAATCGAAAAAAAAGGCAACATTTTAAAATATCACTCCAAGGCAGCAGTGCTCGATTGATAGCAAAAAAAAAAAAAAAAAACTACTACCACATCAACTACAACAGTAATACCAACAACAACAACAACAACTACCGTTAAGTGGTAAATTTAATGCGCCTCATGCTGTGCTACAAGTTTTCTCGATAAACATCTATAGGATGTTAGAAGCAGCAGCGACGATTCACAATGGAACAACATTGGCGAAATGGAGCTGTATTTTCGACCATGATGAATTTTTATTATTTTATTTTTATTATTGTTTGAATACAACAAATGTATATTTGATATAAATCAATCAAATATAGGTTGCCTTGTACCTACAAAAATTCGGATAAAAAATTAATGCAATCAAAATTAAAGACGTGTATCTGAATCCATCCAGAACATTTGAAGATGGGTAATGGTGTCCCCAAAAACATCATCAACTTTACTTACCTAAAACAGAGATTTGTGTCAAGCACATTGATAATAGTCTGAAAGTTGTAATTGCATTCCAACAGTAAGTCAACTGGTCCCACTGTGCAATGAAAACAGTTCATGAAATCGCTTGAGGTTTCACTTTTAGGGTTCGCCCCAAATAAAAAAACAACAATGTATTGTAAGAAAGCAAAAACTTGTATCAAGATACACTCAACACTAACGCCTTGTCTAATCCTGATTTTTCTTATCTGTTTTTGGTTGTTGTGGTTTTTTCCTGCCGCATTGTTTTTTCAAAATGTTTTCGTGTCGAATGCGAATTTTCAATTTTTCAACTTGCTCAACATGCTGCTCACACAATCATATGCACCACACAGCATGTGCTCCGTTTGGTATCTAGAGGATTCTTTTTTCTGGGCAGCGCTGCTGCTTCGTTTTTCCTTGAGCTGAGTTTTTCTTGTGATATTTATTACGACATGAAACGTTATAAATTCGCATGTTGAGTAGATTGAAGTATAAATATTTAATTGGTGATTTGCGGATACATAAGTGGATGTGTTTTTTGTTTTCGGGAGTAGGTGGAGAGCGGTTGGAAAGAGCAATTGTGGGTTTCGCTTGAATTGTATTTTTTGTCAGACAGAAGCTTTAGTTTATAAGGGTGTGCCAGTATTGATGACGTTACAAATTTCACACATGTGGTAAGCAAAAATTGTATCTTTAGCAACAGCATAAAGAAAACAGTACCAATCAAGACAATATGTTGGTTTACTTGTTATTTTTTACAAACAAGTGAAAATATCAATTGAAGGCATCTTCTTTAGTTCTTAAACAGCGAAATATGTGACTATATTATTAGGCCTCGATTAAATGGAAATAAATATTTTGAAATAAATTTGCTTTCCTTAAGTTCAACATTTTCCTAACACGGAATTACACATTTTCTGACGCCTAGATTGCAATTTTTTTTTGTGTATCTCAAATAATAACGTCTTCTGAACATAAATACAACTGCTGAATTCTTTTCTGAGTTTTTTCTTTTAACATTACAATCAGTGTGAAAAGAAATCTGTGAAAATTCCATTGCTGCACCTCAACAATGTCCATTAAGATAATAGCCTTGGTAGTAACTAACAACTACCAACGGCTTGCTGCAGAAAAAGTGTTACATCTCCGCACGGCTTGGATGTTTGCCAAATTTATTTTTAAAATTCTTTACTTCACTTCTGTTTCTTTCCTTTCCATTTGTTTTGTGAACCAAAACGAATTGCCTACATTTTTTTAAAAAGCTTAAGAAATGTTGTTTAACAAATGGAACTTAAAAAACCCAAGAAAAACTAGCAACATTAAGTTGCATTTGTTCGAGGAATGACAGGGTGAATGAATGGAGCAACAAGCGCGATTTGTTGATTCTCATGTTTGAACAAGCAACAATAAAAAAGCAGTAAATTCGAGATAAGTATAAAAAAAAGGTTAACAAATTATAAAATGTTTTTAAAATTCTTTTTAAGTTTTGGATATCAAAACGACGCTGAGGCAGTGAATGTTCAAGGAGGCGCACAATAAATTAAGAAGCACAAACTCTGAAAATTGCAAAATCGCAACTTGCCATAAATCTGAGGTTTTCCAAAACCGCAATACTGGATGTGCACGTAACCTTTTGATAACCACTGGTGCACCGATGACCCTTTCAACTTCGAATTTTTCCTGAAAAATTATGGAATCGATTCAATAGGAAATTAATGTGGCTTTGAGAAAGTATCTAATTTTCAAAGGTAGATTCATCTCCCTTCATCTTGCCGCAATATTTTGGGGGTGGGTAGAGCTATAGGTTCAAAATTTTTGGAGAAGTTGAGGGCAGCCTTCCTCTTTCCAGTAAAAACAATACAAAAAAGTCGTGCTTTGGTAAAAAAATTATAAAAATATAAATGCCAAAATTCAAAAAGCATTTTGAAAAAAATTCCTCAATTCAACTTTTCCTTGATATCTTAACTTAAATATCTGCGAAAAAATTTCCAGTATAATCGATTTAAAAAAAAAAAAAAAAAAAATTAACTACCACGAATTTTTGAAACTAATTTTGCAAAAACTTTTGGCTTTTTGCTCTTAACAACTACCACTAAATCACAGTAGCACTAAATGACACTAACAACAACAACAAAAACAAAATCAAACAAAGAACAGTTGACCGACATTCATTTAATGTTACATCACATTAGTGCAATGCTGCTTCTAGTCAAAGAAATGAGCAACATTAAGTAACCGAAAACACCAAAAACACCAAAGAAACAAAATAGAAGGAGAGAAAAAACACAACAGAAACAACCAGGAACAGCACATTAAACAAAGTTCATGTAAACGAAAAGTAACAGCAACGGCAGGATATGTACAAGGACATGCTTTGGCAACTTTTATCTGTATCTGATACGTGTTTTTTTTTTCTTATTTTGTAATGGAAAATCGAGGTGTTGTTGGCAAAAGGAGGAGCATGAGGATTTCTCCTACAATTTATGATGTACTTTGGCAGTTGCCACTGTTGTTGTTGTTGTACATTTGAAAATAAATCGGGCCAATTTAGTTGATTGCGTTGTGCTGTGCCAAGGTGGTGTTCATTTTTTTTTTTTTTTTTTGTCACATTTTTGTATGAGTGTCTCTTGGAAATGTTGAATTGATAACGTGAGTTTAATTGAAAATCGAACAAATGGAAAAGAAAAAATTATATGACCTACATACTAGTGGAGACGTGTGTGTGTCAGACTGCCTTAAATTTTAAAGTAAATGATTTTGACTTTGGCAGTGAAGAAGACTAAAACGCAATGCCTTACGTTCATATGAATAACATAATTTTCGCCAAACTATGCCATTTCATAATTGAAATTTAACGGACTTAACCTCAGGCAAATTATTTATTCAACATATGCAGTAGTATTTTCAGTTGGTTAATAAATAATTCAATATAACAAAATATTCAATTTCATTCAGCAGCTGCTACAACTGCATGTGTACTTAGCAAATGTTTTACATGAAATCCGAAGGCAAACGAACAAACACTTTCAGTTCAACCGAAAATATTAGGCATAAAATCACAAAAAATACAAGAAAAATGTTAATAAAAAAAAAAGAAAAAAACAGCCACAACTGCCGGTTCAAGTCAAAACAACGACCATCTGGGGATCAATTATTCAAACGAGACAACCGCATCGAGCGAACGGTCGAAAAAGCAACAGCCAAAAGTCTCAAAATACCCAATAGACAACTTGTGCTAAAAGTCAAGAGCCACTGACTTTGCCTTGATGGTCGGACAGGCGGACAGATGAACAACAAGCGAACGAACAAATCAACAAACTACCAGAGTGTCAGAACTCAAATATCTTGAACCGGAATATAAAAAGTAGAGCAGACCAAGGAAATGTTTCTACCGCTGCCACAAGACATTGTTGCACGATTTTTGTTAAATGAAAGTGGCATTTGGCGCCAATTCCCACTTAATGCTGCTTTTCATCCACAAGTATGCTGATTTGCAGTGGGAAAATTATCTGCAAAATTTAAGGAAGATAGTGATGAAAATAATTATTCTATATTCATTATACCTTGGCTAGACCTTTAAATCTCAAAAAAAATGAGGGACAAATATATCGAAAGTGCTAAAAAATCGATGAAAGTCCAAGGGTATCGAATATAATGAAAAAATCGATAAAAGTCTTGAACTTTCGTACAGCAGATAGTACTATCGAAAAAATTGATGAGTGATCGATTGGCATTGGAAAACATCAAAAAACGTAAGCGTATCGAATAAAAAATTAATATCAGATCGAAAAGTTAGGAAGCCTACGACATGAAATTCAATTAAAAAAACTAGAGTGAATGCCGGAACTCGGGAATCTAAGTATGCTTCAAATCTTGTGTGAGAAATGCTTAAGGTTTTCTTAAATTGTTTCAAAGGGCTAAATCTCAATTTATATTAACTCGCTATCTATGCTGTCTTGAAAATAAATTTTGAAGGGTTTGGATGAATTTTAAAAATTATCTGCATTTGGTTTGCTGAAAACCACTATATATTTATTGGGCCAGAAATTGTTTTTTTACTGTGTCCGTGCAAGCGTCAAGTTCGCCATGAGAAGTTTCGCAGCTGGCAATTAAGAATAAAATGATGTTATGCTCAAACATGTATGCTTGAATACATATTGTTGCGTCAGTTCTTAGAACCATAGACTTTTTAAAGTAAAACACTTTCTAAATGTTTTCAGTGTATAGATATTTATTTAAGCGAAATACATACGTATATTTAGGTATAAAATATGAGTTGCTCATGTTGTTTTTTTTTTTATTATTATGGCTGTACAAATTATTTCATATCCAGCTTTCTGTTATAGCGTCCACTCAAGAGCAAATAAACTTAAATTTTTATTGTGGTAATACGAGTGCGCAATTTGTTGCAATATTTTGATATATAACATATACTTATTTATGTAGCCGAAGATCCATTGATTTGGTTTTGAAAGGACTTATGGGATTCCGAAAGCATTTAGATATCGAAGGCATGATATATCATTTCAAATGTTAGTTTTCCAATGAGCAGTCTGCGTATGGAAAACTTTTATCTAGCTCCGCTACCTTGCGGCAGAAAACTTTATTATAAATTTCATGTATTCATTTATTTTACAAGCTTTTGTTAAGTCGATTCAGTTACCGTCTTCATATTTTAATCATTTCTGAAATAACTTAATGAGAATCATAAATTTTGTACCTTTCCCTAACATCTTACCTCCTGAATTTATCCAGCCTTTTTCATTATAATTGAATACTCTCGACACGAAAGTTTTTATTATCATGAGCATTCACAGCACCTAACATGGTAGGCGTGGTCCCTTCTACAGAAAAAAGCTACAAACGTTTTGCTAAATGAAATATGTAAGCAGTCGTTATGAGTTTTTTGTTGTAAAAAAATTTTTCTAAAGCAATTCTGAACCAATATATGCTAGTGAGCGTTTTCCTTCCCATTCAATTAAAATTTTTTTACGCAAAATTCATGTAACAACCAAAGCTGAAATAAAATGTCACTGAACATAATTTTCGGATGGTTTTTGTAAGAAAAAGTTTTTGGAAGACTTGATTAAACATTTTGTACTCTATTCTACCTTTATCTCTGTTGTCCTTCTTAGTGCAGTTTTTTTTTATTTTTTTTGCCTTCAATGTCCTGAGTAAGGAAAATCAATTACGTAAAGTTATGAAAATAATAAATTCAACCAACAGCCTGATACAATAACAGCACCAGCAACAATAAAATAAATTTATAAAAAAACAACAACGTAATTGTATGCAAGTCGCTTGCACTGACAGTCAGCTACATCGACGCTGCTGTAGTCTAGAAAAAAAAAAAAATTGTTGCATGCTTTCAAGCATAATTTCGAAATATAGCAAATTTAATTATGCTGCATAGTTCGACTGTTAAATGCTGCATTCTACTCCGCTGCACTTATCCCTCTATAACTTGCGTGCTTTGGGGAGTCAACTATCGCTATAAACTACAAAAACCGAGCTTTGACGCGAACCAACAACATCCAATGTTCCAAGAAAAACAACATAACTTTTTGCGTTCACTGAAAATGTTGAACGCAACGCGGCATGTGGTCTAAAAGTACACAAACAAAACTTCCATGCTGAGTAATATTGCTAAAAAGTCATTGACAAACAAACACACATTGGCACTATAAGCGCATTGGCACGCTCGTTTAATTAAGTTGTTGCTCACCAGGGGGCAGTGACAGCGTAAAAGTTCGAATGTGAGTTGCAAAGATAACATACATAGGTGGGGGGAAATACAGTTTAAAAGCTGATGGGCGTGAAATGCTAAATGAAATCAAGGCAAACGTGAGAAATGATGTGTTCATAGATAAAACATGGCTTCAAATTAAAAGTTTTGAATGTCTCAATAGGAGGAAACCGCGGTAAGTTGAATACGAATGCTGTTGTTAATGAATAAATCGTTAATTACAATTACTGATGGCGACTTAATCATCTTTGACCAAATAAAAACATAGTCAGTGTTAAGAAGTATGCAAAAATAACTTCGTTCACTTTTTAAATGACAAGCCAGTATGTACTTCGATCAGTCATGGCATTTGTAATTTTTGGGAATGTAATGAACTTAAAATCGGAATGCATTTTTTGTAAGATGAATGTATTTCTTGTGATAAATCTAGAAAATTTACAAAAAATTATTATTCTTCATTTTTGGCATCTTAAAAATATTTAACTGATAAATCATTAAAATTATTATAAAGTCAGAATGTACTGAAAATGCTTCGAATGAATTAAAAATTGCTTCTTTAAATTTGCGTACAAGTTATGGCAAAATTAAGGCTCCGAATGACGCAAAAATTAGTTATTCATAGCGTGAATGTGCTGAAAAAAAGTACAAAATTATTAAAGATGTCATCACTGCATCGATTATTGCTGTTTATATGTCAGCTTTAATTATCTAGATTAAATGTCTAACATATGGTTTGTAGACGAACTTGCCAAATCAGCATATGGATTTTTTTTTGTAGCCATACCGCTAAGTTTTCAGGGATCACAGGGAAAGCCTATAATACTGGCTCAAGCCTCGTGTACTAATAAGATGATAGCTTTATCCATTGCTTAGTCAAGTGGTATCTAGCCCAGTTTAGGCCAAGCCTTGGCAATAAACCCGGCTCTGAAGAGGCTATAACAGAGCTCGCCCATGCGTAAGACATACGACAGTACTGTGTAGCCATTGCCAAACTTTAGATTATACTTATATAACAACCCATATAATAGGTATAATAGGCTTAAATTACCCTTACGTTTTTAAATTGGCTGAAATTTTTTTGAGTTTAGATTTTCATTTACTCAGATTTGCAGTTTTCTTGTCATCTACTAATATACAACTACCTAAAAATAAGATAAATGCTAATTTGAATTGTTTTAGTTTGCTTATATTCATCAATTTAGGCCCACTATAGCTGGAACGACTCATATATTATTATTGTCTAAATCGATTCTAAAAAGCTGAAATTTTTAAAACATTAAACGGCTAAATTTTCCAAGCTACACTTAAAGTCTTAAGTAAGCTGTACATAATATTATTTTTCCTTCAGCATATTTCATAGTGATATGCTTGAAGTACAGATTTGAATTTAGATTTTCTCCATTGCCATACACATTCAACCACAGCGGCTCGAGGCGACATGCAAAACATTAGCCTTTTTTTTTTCTTTTTATCAAAACTCAACAGGCCTATTAACTTCTATGTTGTGCTTTATTTATTTATGTTGTCCTTAGTGCTTTTAGCACTTTTTCACTTCATTTTCCACTCCACTTTAATAAAAACCCTGCACCATAACAATAGTGGCAACAGAAAAACACCTGAAGCGACATAACGTCATAACGTTGGGTTATCTGTTACTAACAAGAAGCATCCAAGAGCAACAAAACGTTGCATCCTTGCTTTCACACTCGCACAAAAAGTAGGGAAGAGATAGCAGCATTTCATGTTTGTTAAATCCTTTGCACTGAGCATCTAAAGGGTTTTGAATAAATCTAAAGGTTAATATGCGCTCTAATTAAATTATAGCTGGAAATTCCATTACAGCATCCTGCGAATGAATGCATTCAAATTTATAGCTATAGGTAAATGAACAGACTTTGTTGTTGTTATAGTTGTTGCTGCTGTTTATTAGTTGTTTATGCGCTGTTTTGAACACCTTAATTCAGTCTAGTTGGAAATTTTTTTTACTTAGTGTTGATTATTTGTGGCACTATAAAATCTTAAAATTAAGTTATTTTCGCGAAGAATTTCTGTAGTTTCTTTTTGATATTCCAATAATTAGAGTAAAAAATTTAGCTATGGACCTGCCAAAAATATATGAATCGTGAAAAATGGAGACTAGTGTTCAGCTCACTAAAAAATCAATACTGTGGACACTAATTACTAAAAAAAAAGTATTAGGAATCTTGATATGGTAATTAAAAAAAATGTATTGGTCCCGACTCCCAAAAACCTTACTGCGTTCCATATACTGTCCTGAAAACTGACGGAAATGACTCACACACTTATTAACTGTTGTTGCAAATATTTTCCAAATTAAATCAAAGTTTTTAATAGTTTCGTTTTTAAAAAATTTTTATTAAAAATTTTTATTATATTTCCATATTACTTGCAGTTATGATGGATGAACCGCGCTTTGCACAGCCCATACCAAATGTAACTGTTGCAGTGGGACGCGATGCCAATTTGCCTTGTGTGGTGGAGCATCTGGGCAGCTATAAGGTAATCAAATTACAAATGATATAAACACTATAACAACAACAACAAATATCTATACACACTACAGAGTACGTATTTTAATTCATAGTCAACAAAAATTTAAATTTATTTTCAATTCATTGTATTTATTTTGACTGTGAGCTCAAGTTAATGAGATTTAGCGATAAAATTCAAAATATATTCGAATTTGTATTTTATTTTCATACGGTCGTTACTCATTGCACTCGTTATTTATTTACGGCTTACGTGACAAAGATAAATAAGTTGATTTTTCAGCCGATTCAATTTTCCATTTGCCAATTAATATCGATTTCAATTTGGAAATAATGCAAAATGTTGCAAACTCAATTTGTGTTATTTGAAAACTGTACGCGAAAATGTGAAATAAAATTTAAAAAAATACCAAAGAAAGGGGTATATTTTTAAGGGTTGTTAGCATTCAGTTTTATTCTTTGGCATATTGCCTCAAAATATGTTTTTCTGTAAAAAGAGGCGTATTGTTAAAATTGCCATGAAATGGAAACTATTCACACTGTATATGAATCTAGCTATTTCCCTTAGTAATGTCTGTAAAGTTAGCTTACAGATAATATATATCTTCGTACTGGATGTGGTGCTCTTAATATGAAAATATAGCGTTTTAAACTTTTTTTGTATTGGGAGATGCAACGCCCATGCAGTTTTCAAGTTATGTCCTATTCCTGGCTTATGGCACCATTTTTCTTAAATATAGTTGAAATTGGTTCAGTAGTTTAGCAGTGGAAATGCAGCAAGAAAAAGAGAAACTCTTTTTTGCACTTACCATATAGTATTAGAATAGATTCCCCAATTATGGAATACCTAATTTTCAAGTATAGCTGCAGTACTGATGCTTATATGCAATGAACATAATTTTGCAGCTCGAATAAGCCTAACCTTATCCTTTGTTTAAAATAGAAAGTAAATTCTTAATCAAAATAAAAAGCCATTACATCAATTTATGCAGTATAAATCAATTAGAGTAAAAGTTTCAACCAAAAAGTGAATTCTTTACCAAATTAAAAAAGGTTCTTTCCAAAGATATATTGATTTAAGTTCGCACTCAAAAAACAGCAATTTTTTTATTATTAACTGTAAATAGCGCTCATAAATCGTTATAAAATCATACTACAAAAAAGTTCAGACAACACTTAAGCTCACATCAGTAACATCGGTGTTCACACTCACACAACTGACCAAACAAACACTTAAGTGTCAGGAACATTTTTCATTGCAATTTAAGTTAAATGTTCAAATTTCTCTTCGCATTTTTTTCAATTTCAAAGTGGAAAAGGCATTCCTTTACAGTTGTACGTATGTCTACTGAAAATGTCAGCTCACAGACAAATAATAAATGAACGCAATGCCATGACATCCAGAAATTTGACAGTTATTTTTTTTTCTCCACATCACTTCACTTCTCATTGTCACTGCTACTTTTGCGCAGTATTTTTTTCGACTCTTTTTGTTTAAAAACTTTTCCAATTTATTGTTGCACCGACAATAAAATATAAGTATATGAATAGTGCGAATGATTATGAGTGTCACGGAAATGTGTGAATTAATAATAATAGAGTTGAGTTACTTACTATAGCTATTAGCTTTCTTAGCTAATGAAAATGCTTCTATTTTAATTTGATAAAAAAATTCTTTTTGTATTGTTATGGATAGTTTTTTGACCGTTTTCATACTTTCTCCATAAATTACCTCATATGCTCCATTAGAAGCAACGACTAAGACATAAATTTAACTTAGGGTTATTTTCAATCCAAGCTTTTTTTCAAGCTACAAAAATGAAAATGATAAAATTAAATCGAAGCTTCTCTTAAGTATTAAATTAAATCAAATTATGTGGTAATTTGCCGAGCACCGTGCGGCAATCTGTGTGGATGGTAATAATGTGTCAGTAGGAGACTAAAGAATAAAAAATTAAGTAGCTTATAAACTATACATAGATCTACCATTAACACATCACACTGACGTTTTGCTATGACTGCACCAAAGCACATCTGGACATTATCATAAAATAAAGAAGTTTAAAAAGCTTCGGTATTGGTGATAACTTAGCTACGGTTCTGTACTTTGAAACATAATTTTTATCTAATTTGTTAAAAATGGGGCCAATGTATGACTGATTCTTATATTATGAAAAAAAAAAGCTTTTTATGAAAGATTTATTAAAAAGCAATTATGTGGTAAACTAATGCTATCGGCGGAGTACCATCTGGTCCGTAGCTGAAGTTATTTTGAGATATTATTTTTTAGCACTTTTAAATAAACTTTATTTCTATTAACGTATAAGTTAAATTAAAAGACAAAAGACAAAATAAAGAAAGCCCGTCATTTTTGTCGAACTTAAAAGGTTCATGCGTTGACCTCTGCCTTAGGTGCAATTTTCTTGAACACCAAACTATTATTCTTTCTCATGTATATAAGTATATCACTATCCCCTTTTTTGAGACAATTTTTTCAAAATATTAATCTAAAGTCGTTAGTTTTACCTCATTTGCTATTTTTTTGGACGTGGGATGATATTTTCTTTGCTTGCTTTCATAATGAAATTTCGGATAAGTTATACATACAACTATCATCATTTAGAAAACCTTCTATTTCAATCAAACTCCAAATTTACAGTTTTTTTGTCTCCTATTGCATTTTGATATTACCTTTCTACTTTCATTTTACAATCATAGATAACTGTTGAAAATGCCCCCACAATATTCCGCCTTTTTTATTTCCCTTATTTGCACTTCAGGTCGCCTGGATACACATTGACAGACAAATGATACTGACAATACATCGACATGTCATCTCGAGGATACCACGTTACAGCATCACCTACGACAATGCAAACACATGGTTGCTGCATGTGAATCAGGCGCATCAGGATGATCGAGGTTATTACATGTGTCAGGTGAACACGAATCCAATGATTAGTCAGGTTGGATATTTGCAGGTGGTTGGTAAGTTTCTTTATAACATTTATTCTGTTTGTAGGTGGGAAAGATTTTTAATTAAAATTTTTATCAAATTAGTACCGCCAAATATACTGGACATTGAGAGCACGCCTTCATCGGTGGCAGTGCGCGAAAATCAAAATATCAACATGACATGTCGTGCTGATGGCTTTCCAACTCCAAAAATCATTTGGAGACGTGAAGATGGTGAAGAGATCGCGGTTGAAAAGAAGAAGAAAGGTAAAGGTAGGCAAAATTTCATAAAATTCCTTTTATATTTCTGTGTAATGCTTCTTATATGTATGTATGTCGCGCCACACAAATTACGTATTCCGTATTAGGTTTTAGTGGATTTATTAACATTTGCTATTTCAACCATAAGTAAAAAACTCAAAAGTAGAAAACAAAAGCAACCTGAAAAATGTTTGTTATGGCTTAAGGGGGTGGACCTAAGTAGTTAGAATTTTGAAAATATCGATTTTTTTGAATTTTCTAAAATTAGAATATTTCAAAATTATCTTTTAAAATTTCCCACAAGTGGAATTATTATTTATGGAGATAAATAACTTTGAATGGTGCCGTCGGAAAAATTAAAAAACCTCAATATCTCGAAAACTGTGCCATTCAAAAAATTTTTATTTTCATTTCCAAATTCAGCAGGAAAAAATCCATAAGAAAAGCAACTGGAACAATAAAAAAATCATTTTGTAAACTAGTGATATCAATAATATATTCTTGCGACACATATTTTTCATTTTGAAATAAATCTGTTATTAATTATTTTAATGTGTGGCCACAAAAAAAAAATTAGGCCCACACCCTTAGGAAAAATCGATAGGTAAGGTTCCAGCGATCAAGAAAAAATTTTCCAAGTTTTCTAAAGTGAAGTGGTTACGTTTTATTTGTTGATTCCATATATATCAAAGCTTTTTTTTGTTTGTCTTATGCATTTGAATTTTTTCAAGTCATCACTGTTAAAATTAAGAGAAATTTCAAATAATAATAAAAAATAAGTATATTGTCAATTTTAATGGGTTTATTATATATCGTAGTGATTTACTTCTTATCTTGATTACACAAACGTGACTACATATGCATTGTATATTTCTCCTTCTGTATTTTTACATCTCTCCATCAATATATGCAAAATTTAACGATGGATGGCACTCCGGTAAAAAATAAACAAATTAATAAAACACTTCAATAAAAATCTTCAAATCAAAACCCCATTCAAAACATAACGCAAACCGGCGTCCAATTCAACGCACGCCTCACAATGAACAAATCAATCCTGCGCATGAAACGAACGTGCTGCTGTTGCTACTTCGAATGAATGGAAACAACATATCAAATGTCACATCATGGCACAACACATCACTGCATGACATGATGCATCTTCTAATCCCTTCATCTCACTGCGTGGCATTCGTCGTCGACGTTCTCATTCACGTCGCATTGCCTGCCTCATGTTACTGTGATTTATATGGAACTGCGCTTAACTATGACAATCCCAACTGTTTTACACACTTCGTCCGATTTGGAAAACATCATGCAGTGCTCGTCTATGATGGTGAGGTGCTGCCATTGACCAAAGTCAGCCGTAACGAAATGGGCGCGTATCTCTGCATAGCAACAAATGGCGTCCCACCGTCGGTGTCGAAACGGATTATATTGGATGTGGAATGTAAGTATTCGAACTGTTACTTTTTTAATATCTGCAACAAAAGAGGAAAAGTATGTAAGTTATTTTCATTTTCAGCTATCACTTTCCTGGTGTAGATGGCAGCTCAGTTTTAAGCTGCTCTGTTTGCTCTACTAGAAAACCACAAAAATGACCAACTATTTATTCACAATTCCTACAGATATATTCACTGCAATGGGCTTTTTGATTTCGGCTCTTTGTTTTTGTTTTTGATGATAATCAAGAAATAAACTTTCTTGCCTCATCCAATAAATTGCATAGATTTGTTGAGACACCAAAGAATTAATGTAGGGGCACTTATGTGAAAGTCAGGATTATTTGCCATGTTTTTAATATATAATTTTGCTCGTTGGTAACACTTTTCTTCAGCTATAAATGATTGTAAATAAATTCAAAAGTCACTTAATAAATTATTATTAGCAAATTTTTGAATTATTTGGATGAACTGGGACTGACGGTCTAGATTGTATACGCCAGTTGTACTACTGAAATATTGCTTACAATAATTTCAAAACTTAACCCTACATTACTAAAGTAGGGTGGAGTCCAACCATACGATTCAAAATCAGGCAATATTTTTATAATACGCAAGTGCAATAAACTTTTGCCCCAAATTTATTCTAAGTTTGTATAATTCCACATATTTTAAGATTATTTCTACTAGTATATAATTGATTAAAATGCGAAAACTCTTCTAAAAAAACTCAAAAAAACTTAAATATAGTTTTTATTGAAATTAACTTATTTTATAAGTTTGAAATTTTCCTTTTTACATTATTTATAGAGAAGTTTACTACACTTTACTAAACTCTACACCAACAACTGCTTAACTTTTAAATGTACATTTTTCTACATTTGGGTACGTAAAGACTGAAGCCACACGTCGCGTCTAAGACGTTAGAGACTAAAAACCGATAATTCAAAACACGTACGAAATATAAGCTACCTCATGTGTATGAGAATGTGCTTCAGTTTATTAGAGTGATGCAAAAATAAAACATTCAATTCTCAGGAAAGTAAAGTAAAAGTAGCTCTAAATCGGAAAGTATATGGAGATCGCTCAAATCTTTCAAAATGCGAAAAACTATGTTGCTTTAAGAAAATTTTGAACTTATGTCACAAGAATAGGTACTTGTTAAACTTTTGTGTTGGCGATATTCGACTCGAATTCGATTTAAGCAAACATACTCTTTACTGTCTTACTCTAGTACTGTATTGTGTACAAAGTCAAGCGTTTTTTATTACATTAGAAAAAAGGGATGAATTCCCATGAAAATAATAATGTCATTAGCAGAAATAAGCTAATTAATTTCCGGTAAGCGTGAGGTAGCATACATTTTTCTTACACAACGTTTTTACGCATTTGGATGGTCTCGATTGAAATCTCATTATCAAAAAAATTTTGAAAAAAAATTGATTTTCCGCATCACCCTAATGTTTCTATTTCTTGCATATATATATTTTTCATGCTTAGCTGAATGCTATATTTAAAGAAAAATGAATATATGTAAATATAAAAAGTTTAAAAAGTTATTTTAAAAACACCTACATCATTTCTTACATATTGGGGTTCTTGTATTTCGAAAAGTCATTATAATTTCGTCTTGTAACAGCAGCTACGCCACGCACGTCTACTGTTGCAAATTTCCTACTAAATTTTTTGCTACTTTTTCTATGTGCTACATCATTTGACTTTATTAGATTTTTAGCCATCCTGTTGCTCCTTTTTTTACTCCATTCACGCTCTCTTAAACATTTTTCTTGCAGTTTCACCCATGATTTGGGTACCAAATCAACTTGTTGGCGCACCAGCTGGTACAGATGTAACCATCGATTGCCATACGGAGGCGCATCCAAAGTGAGTTTGTCCTTTTTTCATGCTTTATTTCAGCAAAATTAAATTTAACTCAAAAGATGTACGGAGTTGAAAGTAAGAGAGCAGTACATCCGTAAACTTTGTTACGTTTTGCAATTTTCGTATGCAATTTTGTTCAAGAAATTGCATAAAATTTTCGTATCAGTTTTACTAATGAAATTTTTGAATTTTTTTCTCTTTGCAGAGCCATAATATATTGGGTTTATAACGCAGTTATGGTGCTGCCAAGCAAAAAATATAAAACAGACTATACGGAAAATTCCTACAGGTAAGTTGCTTATTTTATAGTATGACTTGTAATATCCTTTAACAATGGTATTATCCTGTGAATCTTTAGGAAGAACTTAATTTGTTACTTAAAAAAAATTGCTATCTAGTAGACTTTTCGCATATTTAGCTCTGATGTTTATATATTTAAAAAACTTAAAATAAAAGGTTGTGTAAGACCATTGCTTGAACATTCGAAAATAAAATTGTTTGTGCATAAGAAAGGTGCCTCACGTTCCTGATGAAACTTGCGCACTTTCTGGTGGAAAAAAGTGTGTTTATAACAAAAGCTTCCTAGATATCAATAGTTTAGTTTTTTGCTTTTTTGGTCATACTACCTTGATAATAATATGCACATTTTTAGCTTTTATGATGGCTATAACGCTCAGTATTCAGTTCTTGTGAAGTATTAATATTTTACGTAACAACTATTTTCTGAATATTGCTACGTACAACTTCTTGTTATTCTCATAAGGAATTAATACATTTCAAAGCGATCTTTCTTAAAGGACACTTGCACAAGGTGATGTTATATGTCTAAAGTCTCATTACTATACGTCTATTATTCATAAATAATCAGTCAGCATAAGAAAGATTTTTCTACATAGAAATTCCCAAAAATGCAAATTTACGAAATGAATATTAACACATTTTTCTTAAATAAAACCAACATTTTGTAAAGAGCATATGTATATTCCAAATTATTGTATCTATGAGACGTTTTATCCAAAAGTATCTAGCGAATGACTTGCATATAATTTGTTTGAATAAAAATTTGTTGTAGCATTGAATTACATTTTATACGTAAATTTTTGGAATTTCTCTATTGCAAAATGTGTTCCTTGCTTCATCTACACCATTGCAATTGCTCCCACAATTTAAATTTCTTAAGCTTTGTTCCGAAACTTTATTGTTCGAATTTGCGTAAATCCAATTAAGTAAATTAATTCCTGAACTCACTTCAATATACAAAAATATATAAATGTTGTCAACTTTATAAACATACTTTTAAGTTCACATTTACACACATATGCACGCATACACATCTGTACATACGCTCAACTAAAAAATTTAAGTTTCATTGTACTTTTGCCAGTTGCTTAAGTCAACAATTTATTTTTATTGCCAACATTATGTAATCTCTGTTAATCTCCAATGTAAATTTCATGAAACTCTACCCAAAATCTCACTTTCTTCTGCCGCAATACCACCACATCTACTCATTTCCTTAATCTACTTTTTGGTATGTAAATACTTGAAAATTTCACTTTAATATCCTCAAAAGTATTGTAAACTAATAATCTTTCTAGAAATTTTTCTTGGTCATATCCAGGGAATGTGCGTTAGTATATGTGAAAGTGACTGACTTGACGACAACATAAGGCTATGTATGTATGCCACAATGACTGTATATGAGTCACTTGAAATGCTCACTTGTACTTTACATATTATGTCCTCTCATACTTTTACAAACATTTGTTTCAATATGTGCGTGTGTGCTTAGAAAATCAATGTGTTGACTTTCGTTTCATGTGACTGGATCGAATTTCAAGTTACATTGGAAAACATTAGAATGAAATTAAATTTTTCTTTTATGACAACGACATAATAGAATGGTTTGGTATTAAAATCTGCAAAGTTTTTGAACCTGTTCTGCACTTTGATGGCTCTAAAACTTTGATGCATCCGATATAAAAGATGAAATTTAAAATCAAAATTTTAACCTTCTTTGGCATCATCAAATTAAAACTTGAACTATAATGAAATCTTTTAATGAACTTAGTTTTATAAGCGAAACTGCGAGAATTATTTTGTGCATTCACAATATTAGAGCTCACTCCGTAATCTGCACCCCATCCGCCCATGAAAAGTTTAACCAACTGACCTTTTCTTTATTTCGCTGAAAAAAACTCTATCTATGCCTGGAAGTTTTAGAAATAATGAAATAAAAACTAACAAGATGTTACCACAAGTTATATGTTTCAAATTTCCATGACATCATCCAGTATATGTACGTATGTAGAACGAATAAATGTTGCATAAACCCTAAATTAAAATTGATCGAACTCAATTTTCCAGTGCACCGACTATGCTGGAACTTCAAAGCCATAAATGAAATAAAGCAAAAGGTTAAAACGCTAGTTGGTGGCCGAAGCCTCCTTTAGTAAAATTTCTTTAATACTTTCTGCAGAAGAAGTCGTGAAACGGTGAAGTGAAAACTAAGCAAAGGGGAACAAGTTAAAATTGCATGCAACATGCAACACATACGGCAAACAGCAAAATGTAAGTAAATGCAGAAAAAAAAGTTGTGCGATTTCAACTTAATTTGTTTCGTTGCAAATGTTTTCATTTTTCAATGCACTGAAACAAAAAACTTAGCAAATAATTCAATATAGATACGATACTCTAAAAATGATTGAAAAGCAAAACCTTTTCGATATTATATCTCGCCTAAATAGTTCTAAAAATATAATATAGTTTTTGATGTTTAGACAAAACTTTCTACTTGGAGTTATAAAATATTCGCGACAGAAATTCATCAAAACACTTTCTCGTAAGACGAGAAAATTTTTACCCTGTAAGGTCAGCATCAAAACGCATATAAAAGTGTGGATAAAAAATTGTTGTCCTTTACCCACAATGAGCGCGAAGCCTTCGACTCTTCTTTTGGTATCTATTGCTCACTTTTCAATATCTGAGTGAGGTCTCTGTTTTTACATTGGGCGTCTTTGAACGAGCGGTGTCATTACATCACAGTTGCATATCCTTAATACAAAAATCTAGACAAATGACAATTTTCTCTATCTAAACACTATTTCAAATTCGTTAATTTACAAATTTAGTTTACACATTTTGTAAGGGTTTTGATCGTTGAATTCGAACTAGGTATTCGGTCTGGTTTTTATGATATCAAGATGGAAAAGTTAATAAATGTAGCTACGTATTGGTACCAATTTTTTAAATAGCTTTGTATTGATAATACTATCCGTGTAGATTCTTTCCATTACAAAACGTAAGAAAGGTGCTATTTCATGTGTTTTATTAATATGTTCGATATATTCGAAGGAAGAAGCAAAGCCAAGTTCTATGTACACAGACTGAAGTTTTTCATTTTCGTTTTGAGCTGTGCAAACTTTTTTACCTTTTCGACTCCCTACATGTCTAGGATTTTTATGTCTTTATTTTACTGACTTTTTTAACCATTTTTCTTTTTATTTTCATCTCTTTCTCTCTTTCTCATTTATCAGGGCACACATGAAACTGACGATAAGAAACTTGCAATATGGCGACTTTGGCAACTATCGATGCATCTCAAAGAATTCATTGGGAGAAACGGAAGGCTCCATACGTGTCTATGGTAAGTACAAAGTATTGCTGAATGTATTTGTGTGCCCGAGTCTGTGGGTGTCTGTGCGAGAATATGCATAATACACGTGAGTTAAGTGCATTTGTTGCTTGTACACTACGCAATAAAGACGCTGCTCGACGACTCTATTTGCTCAGTTCGAACCTGTGTGGGGAGAAAGGAAAGTGGGTTTCTTTATTGTGGTTGATTTTGTTTATTTGTCTTACATTACACCGGAAAAAGCGAGAGTTTTATTTAAATTCGCCATATGTGCTGAAAATGCTGCTCTTTTGGCAATGACTTGAACTTTACTTATGATTAACTGAATGTCATTTGAATTAAATCGAATCGAATTGAATTTGATTGAGCTTTCAAATTATACAAATAGCTAATTTCAAACTTTCAAACAACTTATATGTTTCCAATAGTTTAAATAATTCGAAAAGTGTATGTACTATATACAAAGTACACGTATTATTCAAATGTTCAAATAATTCGAATCAATTCCACTCTAATTTGAGTTATTTGAATGTTTAAATAATTCCATTCGTTACAAAACCAAATCCACTAATTTCTGATTCTTGATACAAAGTAAGAGGCCGTCACTGGAATCTAACACAGAGCTGCCAGATGAGACCAAAACCATTCTTTGTTAAATTCAAGAATGAATTAAATAAAATAGAAATAGAATAGAAGATTACTATTTTATTTTAAGAAAATTGTGACAAATTCTTACAGCTACATATCGGTTTTTTATTCCTCAGAAGCACTACAATTAATTTCAACTTATAACAGTTTTATGAGTGCTTGAATTGATAGTCATTGCAAAATGTGTCACAAAATCCTTTCGGCTTGAACACAACATTTTGCCTGTCAAACAAATGCAAAATTTCTTTCTCCATACAGATCCTCAACAGTACCCAAGCATGCTAAATATTATGACCTAAATTGTAAATGTGTGTCTTTGACATTTTTCAGAATATTAAATTCTCTCTTCCTCCCACCACTACTTAACAGATTTCAAATCTATCACCACTCGTTAAGCATTAATAATGGTTGATTTAAATAAACTTTTATTATCGAAAGCCACTTCAATGAAGCATCAATGTTACAACTTTTCTTACCATCCGTTCCAGTTCATATATATAGTTCTTCTGTTCACTTCCTTTCTGTTCAGCTCTTCAATTTATTTTGTTATTTAATTTCTTAAGAACAACTGTTGAAGTATTTTTAAAAAAAATCTAAGACGAGTGAGGAACAAAATTCTTTGCATTCACTCTGGCTGCTTTACCTACTGCTGGTAACAAGGTTTCATAAAATATTGATGATGACGTTGAAGAGCATGAAATTGCAGATGCGAATACAACAGCAAAAATAAAACTAAACGCTAGCAGACAAGACAGCGAAAGACAGACAGACAGTTGGATAGACAGTCTATAGAAAGTTGACACAAAGACAACATTAATATAAACATAACGACAAGGACATACATACACACACAATACAACAACAATATGCAGACAGATTGAGTTGATTTGAATTGAGTTTGAGTTTTATAATCTGAAAGTTATTAAATTTCAGTCATTGATGGAAAAGTGGGGAAAAATTCTTGGCATGTAAATAAAGTATTCATAATACGAACGAAAACTTGAATCAAGCAAGCGACAGGCGAAACAATTTGCGGAGCTTATTTTGTCTTAAGAAAAATATGGCATTTGTGAATTGTTTTTTCTTTGTTAAAGCCAAATCTTTCAGTGGTCTTGCTAGTTATATTCTTCCAATAATTTTATCCTTTTATTATGATATTAGTTATAAGCTAAAAGCTTTTATAAAATAAAAATGTTTATACTTGATTGATATACCGCCAAATGATCAGTTTTGATGCTAATTAAAAAAATAATTACGAGAGCATCCACACTTTCCACTTTTGATGATTGGAAAAGCCGGACACTCTATTTTCGGAGCAACCCAAAAATCTTAAGGGCCCCTTTTTCGATTGCTATTACTATGGGAAGAAGTTTTCGCAAGAACTCAATTATATTTGGCCACTTTTAATATTCTTCAGAATAATGCTACGAAAATGAAATGTTTCGTTTTAATGCTAAATAACTCTATTACTTGGCATTAGAATACTAAAACAAAAACCTTATATAAAATCCACACTTTTTACAGTTTTTCGATAATGCTATACATATATTCCAAGCATTGAAACTTTAAATTTCTGTAAAAGTAAAAAATCAATTTCTTTAAATTTCAATTCGAGCTCTAACCTTAAGTGCTTGACCCAATTCTGTCAAATATTTTAAGCCAGTGCATTAAAATTTAAAGAAATCCGACACATTTTAGTGATGCCACAAAATCCAACTGATTTAAAATTCCAAGCACAATTCACACATTTTCACAGGCACAACATTTGCAATATAAGCAACAGCAACAACAATAATAATAATAATAATATGGTCAGGATGCTGAATTTACTCATTGCAGGGATGGGTACAAATTCACAAATTATTGTTGTCTTTGTACATTTTTTTTTTATATTTTGAGTTTTTTATACTACGAGTTGTTGTTATTTTTACCTCTGTTGCTACCGTGTGCAATCTTGCAAGTGAAATTGAAATTACAGATATAAATCACGTGGTTTTGTGTATGTATTTATGTATGTATGTATATAATTTAAATGAATATGTCATTCCATGTTTTTAGTAAAAATTAAGTTTGAGTAGACGATTTTAATTTGCAGAGAGAACTATTTTACTATTCACAATACTTTGGCGAAAATGATGAGTACTGAAAAGTCGTTCTTTAAACAGAACTTAAGATTTTCTCGAAAAATTAAAGTACTCCGTAATAATTTTGTTGGTATCATATTGAGCGTTATGCATGTACTTTCTTATAGCATTGAGGCTTGGAAAAAAATTGGCGTTCGTAAGAATGAGACCCAAGGGAACTACTTTCTACTTAGCTTAAAATTGCAAATTAAAATTTTTTGAACTTTTCCAATATAAGTAACATAATTTTGACTCATATAAAAGCCAAAGCTTAGAGCTTAAAATATTAAGTATGATAAGAGAAAAACGAAAAAACAGAATTTCTTCCTACATAATCATTCGAAATAAAGATCATTTATTTGTAAACTCTCTCCATTTTAGTTAGAAATTGAAGCAAATATCTTTGTCATTCTATTTACAGAAATTCCTTTGCCGTCAACACCATCAAAACAAGTTACACACACAACTATCGAATCAAGAGAAAGTAAGTAACAAATTGTAATACATAATATCTACCACAGTAAAAAATAATTCAAAGGATGTAAATGGAAATATGTCTTGTACAAAGGACACAGAGGTTATTTTATGCTTTTTTGCACGCGAAGCAATAAGCTGTAGCAATGAATGTGGTTCTACAACTTAAAAGCTACACACCAGAAATGTTTTTAAGTTCGAAATTTTGAAAAAAAAACTTAAAATAAAAATGAATTTAATATCTTAAAAAAAATGAAGCAACAGAACGAGCTTAAGAAACCACGCTTGTGCGCGCATTATTACTTGCAAGCAGACAGCATTTTATCCTTTTTCTCTACAAGTGCGATTATTTCAGGGAGGTTTTAAAAGAAAGTTTGTAATCGCATCCCACAAGCAACTCAAATGATTTAAAATAAAATTACGATATTCCTTGTTTTCATTTCAGTACTCCATAGCAAGCGTCATACACCTATAAAATTTTAGTTCCCCTTAACATCTGCATATCAAACTTATGGAAATCTGTTATATTTTTTTAAATAAATCTTCTCTCAACTAACTGAAATTTTGATGTAATATACTTTATGTCGTCCTGCTCAAGAATTTTTATGAGCAAAAAGCATGAGTTATGATCAGTTTTAAAGATTTTAAAAATTAAGCACTTGATTATTCGAGTGTGGCTAATTTATATTGATTGAATGTATGTGTATAATTTGAACCGATTAGAATAAATTTATTACATGGAGAATTAGAAAATAATTGGAGCATTGACCTTTATCCTATTAAATACTTTTGGCTTGAAAGAATCCAGAAAAATTTCTTAATAATATCACCCTAATATATGTACATATAAATGTATGTATTTATGTTCGCACACACTCACTTACTTACAGCTAAAAAAAACGGAGTTTTCAATCCAACATAGAGCCACACAAAACAGCACATGGCTATGTAACTGATCATAAAATTGTAACTGTAAAACCATAAAAGGATTTTTCACTGCTATTTGGCACACACACACTCACACATAGCAATTCACATTCGCTTAGTTTGTTTGTCCTTTATAACGTTGTTGGGACAGTTTTCAGATTTTAAGCTGCATTTGTCTTTAATAACATAAGCATACAAAGAAATCGTGATATTTTGTGCAGGGTGGCTGCAGAATTTGAATTTTGAAATTTTGATCTTATACGTAAAGTTCAAAAATACCTTTACTTTGAATTCATTGGGACCTTAACGTAAAGGTTACGAGCTAGTAACCTCATTAGTTTTAATAAAAATTTGAAAAGTTATTAACCCTTAAATTTAGAAACTGGAAATGAACTTTTTTGAGGGCGCCAAATACCTTTCAAATTCATGCTTTTATTTGTTACTAATTGGATAAGAGTGCCAGGGATGATTAGGTTTACACTTCAGTCCCCATCAATTACAAACAACAATTGTTGTAAGCTATTCTTGATGCCGATGTGTTCATTCATTCAATATGTTAGTTTTTGAGCTAGATGAAGATTCTTAAGATTATCAATTGAACAAAACCCACCAATGTTCCTAGACCATTTCTCATAACACAATTTTCATAAAAAAAAAAATTATACCAAAGAAAAAATTGTATTTTTTTACTACCCAGTTTTCTCAAATTAGAAGAAATGCTACAAAGTAGCCTAAAAAAATATAGTACGGATGTCCTTCAAAATACTGTACGGATGGCTCTTGAACTCATACGCCTCGAACAAAGTCATTATACATATACCAAAAACAAATGTAGTACAGTACACATACTAGTGGCAAAAAGATGAGAAAAACACTTTTCATTTTAGAGCTCGAAATCCAAGACTGTCAATTTACAGGACACCCAAGGACACTAAGAAACAGTTGCGACTTTAGAAAAAGGGATAAAATTACAACATTAAGGCACTTTGCTTCGTTTTCCTGGACTCTTTTTAACAGAAAGAAAATAGGAAAACACTAAGTATATGATTTAAGGTGAGCTGAAAAGCAATTGTTGAATAAACAAAGAAGTTGTATCGGCTTGGACAAAATTGTCTAAAAATTTTAATGCAGTCGATGCAGCTGACATATAAAATTGAATTCAAAAATAAAATATGTTCTCACAGATATGTTTCGTCCTTATACTGTGAATCGCATCACAAACAAAAAAAATTTTTTCATTTTTTGCTACACCTTTATTGCTAATGTCACATTCTGTGGACTCGTATGTGTTGTTCCGCAAAATTTAACTTAAATCTTTGCGAACCCAAACAAACCGCTTTGCTACAACAAAAACAACAACAACAACAACCTGCTGCAACAACAAATCCAAAAGGGTCAGCAGAAAGTTTGTTTGAATGTTGTTGTAAATTGAAAGATTGATTATCCTTAGTTCAGTACAGTTCAGATCTCATCCTTTAGCACTGATCCTGTACCAAACTGAGACGAATGTTGCTTCCATAGCTGTCCACTTTAATAATACGTTTTATTTATTTGCTTGGCCTGCGGTGCTGTTGTTGTTATACTCTACTGTCAGTTTATTCTTTCGTCTGTCAGCCCGGATGGCAGATGTCTGTGTTTGTGTGTGTGACATGTGTATTGGAAAAAGGATTTATTTAAAGCACGATTATTGCACATTTATTGGTTTTCGAAGTTCATTATCAAGGATATAAAAAAGTTGTTGCTTCTTTTGTGGGTGGTTGCTAAGGATAAATATTGTTGCTGTTGTTGGCTGTTTTCGGTTTCTGCTACTGATGTGCAGAAGATGAAAATAAGTCACTGTAATGCTTACACATACACTTATGCAGAGACAGACATATATAAATTTAAGTTGACTTTAGTAGGGCAGTTGTGTGCATGTGACTGCATTAAATTGATTGCGAAAATAGTCTTCAAAAGTCACGTGACAAGACTTTGCTTCCGTAAAGCTGAAAGTTCAAAGTCACAATTTTCATACGAAATCAATCACTTAAGACACTGTTGTACTTTCGCATTCGCATAGAGAAATTTATGCCGAAAATAACTAACACGATGCTTATTTCAGTGACATGAACTATATTTCAAGAAAACAATAAAATTAAAAATTGAAAATACTTATGTACAGTGCAATCCAGCCCCAGCCAATTGTATTTAATATTTTTATCTGCACGATGGCTCTTTTCAGTACAAAACAATTTTCTAAAATATTCATTCAGATCTTTTTTATCACACAGGTAGTATTTATTTTCTTTTAAATTTTCACTTTAAAATTGAAAATGCACAAAATGAAAACCGTGTCATTCAATCAATCATTTACATGAGTCTGTATATCATTTTGTGCGAAGTTTAATATAAATTCTGAGTTTTGACAAAGTTTTGTTTTATTTAAACAGCACATTTTTGTACATATGTATATTCAAAAGGTCATATCTTAACTACAGTCTCATCTTGTAGGCTAAGATTTGTTATAGGTTCCTGACTTTTGTAGTACATATAATAAAAAAAATATGAAAAAAGCCAATTGATGCCAATTTAAAATTAATGAAAATTTTATAAATTTAAAAAAATAACTTTGCAGAATATATTTTATGAAGAGTTTATTGAGAATAAGCGAATTTTTCTTTGTACTGTTGGCATATTTCTCTTATTAACAGGATTCATTTTGCAATACTGCTGCATTTTTAAATTTATCTTGCAGACAACATCATACCATCGCGCAATGACTCAACAAAAGCACAGCAACCGGATCTGTTTCCCATGAAGACGGATCTACTTGGTGGCGTCAATGGTGGCTTGACATCCGGTGCATCCGCTGCTTCAAATTCACAATCGGCAACAGCATCAATAGCTGCAGCGGCAGGTGGCAACAGCCTCTCATTGGGCGGTGCTGGTGGCAATGGTGAACGCAAGGGATCACTGGCGATAGGAAAAAGCATGTTCTATACAGAGCATCCACCGAAAGAATATAACGGCTCAAGCGGTAAGTGAAGTAGCAAATTTTTTTAGCTTAGAAATATTTTAAATTACACAGTTACATAATACATACTATACAATATATAAATTAACACACATGTTTTTTTTCTAAATTGAAAAATATTGAAATGTAATTAATTCTTCAATTTGCGTCACTTTTAATTTGAAACAAAAACAGAATAAGAATTCAGTTTGTCGTTTTCTGTTTTCAATATTTTTTTAAATTCAAAATTCAATTCAATTAATGTTTCTCTAGTGATTTTTATATCAAATACTGATATTGTTTATTTAAATACTCAAAATACTTTTTCTCTATTTATACAATTTCAGGCTTAACGCGCAGCATTTCAGCAACAACTGTATTCAGTTTACTGGGATTTGCATACATTTTCCTGTTGCTTAGAAATCAATCATAAAATTTTATTGAAAATTAGAATTTTTGAATGTAAAACAAAAACAAGCATGGGACTTGCGATGAAATGGGTATGGGCGAATGGGTTAGGATTTTGGGCTAAACATGTTGAATCTGCATACAAATTTAATGCATTAAAAATGCAACATAAAACTTTAGCATTTAATTAGTTAAGTTGAAAATATAATAAATGAAATAGCGTAGAATTATGCGAGTAAAAAATGCTATTTGCAGATTAAAAAGATTAAAGCAGAGTTTTTTTTTTTCAAATCAATTTGTAAATACATATGGAGTATTTAGGTGTTGTTTATAAAAACAGAAGTATTTCAAACAGAAATTGGTTAAAGCTAAACAAAATTATTCCTTTAAAATTAAATCAATACAAAAGCATTTTATTTTATTAATGCAAAATCAAGCTTATAATTTTATAAAGTAATTACATATCTATTTTCTATTAAACAAAATGATTTATTAATGGATACAAATAATAAGGGAATTCACAAGATGTCATAAATTGTAAGCCGTCTTATGATATAAACATAACATGTGAGCACCATATCACTGTCCTATCGTAACGACTCTCGCAAAACGGTTTAGTCACTCTCTTTCACTGTGTGATACGCTCCATAAGGCGCCTGCTACACGTTCAATATACAGTGGAACCTCTTTAAGTCAAACCTCGATAAATCGAAAACTTCCCAAACTCGAAAAAGCTAAAGAAAGTTTGGGTATTTTGAATTGTCGAAATTCAGTAATTTTTAATGTTCTTTATTATTATTTTTTATTTTTAGTATTTTTGCTGTTAGACCGCTTCGTTGCACACTGATCCAAAATCGAGTTTTGTGGTTCAAAAATGGCAATAGAGAAATGTAATTTTTTTTTTCAACAACAAATTTTCGGAGCTCAAATCTCGAATAAATATTTTTTTTTATTATTCCAAGTGAAAAAATTTTTTTTTCTTTGGACTTTTAGAAGAAACGGATTTGTTAGTTTCAATAAAACAAAATATTCATTTCTGACAAGATAAGCGCCCTCTAGACATTTCTGAACAAAAAAACTCGATTTGGAATAACTGCGCGACATTTACCCTTTGTTGAAAGAAAAGTGTCATAGCAATGACAAATTTTGGCCAACTTAGCATTATTAAAGGTAAAAACTAGGAGAACACATTGTTTTAAGTCCCAGATTCGCGTTTGGGGTGGGTTTCCCACGCCTAACTTGAAGTGATGTCTGCTTTGCTCAGTTAGCTGGAATTTTCTAAATATATGAGGTTTAACAATGCATTTTTTTTTCAACATATTAACTTTTTTCGAAATTTTTTGACTACATAATCTGAAGTTGCTGGTCCTTCTCCTTAAAACTTATTTTTAGCTATCTCAATGGAAATATGTTTGCCGGTGATATGCATTATAAAGCAAATATTTTTGAGATTAATTGGGTCAAATGTGTCAGAAACACCGATTTTGCAGTTTCAATGGAGCATTTTTAAATACAAAAAAATTAAGTAAATAATTTTGAATTATTAAAATATTGCCATGCAAATAGAAACATGGTTCAACATAGATATTGTAAAATTTCAATTTGACTTAAAGTTACACTAAAATTGTTGCTTTGAGATTTTCATCCACTAAGGCTGTGTCAGTCCTACTAACTGCCATTTACTTGTGCTGCTCTAGTTTGGTTACTTTCATTTAAAACCATTTTGCATTGACGTCCACAAAAAATCTCAAAGTTTTAAAGAAAACAAAAACAAAAAACTGTTACTGAAATTTAGAGCAAAAATTTGCATTAAATTTTTTTGATGGCAAAAAAAGTTCGCATTCGCATTCGCCCTTTTATGCAGCAAAACATTTTTGACAGTTTTGGCTTTCTGGTTTTTTTTCGCAGAACTTTTTCTCAATTTTTTTTTTTTGCATTTTAATTCTGTTTAATTTTTTTTTCTATTTTCTCTAATTTATACTCAAAAAAGTTTAATTTTAAAGTGCAGCTGTTCAGTGTCCATACATGTTTATGTTAAATTTTATGTTTTTGTGGAGAGAGGGGGGGGTGTGTGTTTGTGCATCACAAGCGCTCAGAGGGTGGTGGTAACGGTGGTTTGGCATTTACTGTTCGTGCTAATGTTGTCATAACTTGAGCTCTCTTTTTTTTTAAATTTTTTCTCTTACGGTTTTAGCTGCTTTTCAAATGTAATGTGATTTTTGCTAATGTTTATTTTGAGTTTCATGCAAACACTTGACTTTGATGAAACGCTATTTTGAGCTCTGTATTGCACTTTTATGAACATTTTTTTTCGCCTTTAAATTAGAAAATTCCGGCTTTTGATAGTTTTTCATTATTTACTTTAGTGTTAAGCACATAACGCTTAAAAGTTATGTATTGGTAAATGCTGACATTGGTTGTTAGTCTGTTAAAATAAATATCACATTTTCGGATGGAGCATTGAAAGGTTTAAAAAAACGATGCGAACTCTATGATGCATATGTGTTCATATCAAAAGACCATACGAGCTGCACTCAAAAGTTACAAATATTTTCAGTTATAAACAAAGCTCATATGTATAAGAATTTTATGTACACAGCCCCATATTTTTTCTAAGTTTTGAGATATTGACTGCATTTGAACAACTTTACGATGTACTTGATCAAGACTCTGAAAGTACTTTTTAGAAGGCGAATGTCCTTTTTTTTGTCGTAGACACAAAAATTTACTAAAAAAAAATTACTTTAATGTTCTCTTAAACAAATTTTGACGAAGCTTGCTAAGAATTTTTATAAAATGTACTAAGAATGCGTCAAATGTATTGCAAATTTGTCCATTGTACCGAATTTCCTAAAAATTTGTCGAATGTACTGAAAATGCCATCACTGATAAATATTCACAAATGCAGGAAAATCATTGATTTTTCAGCTGATCTCCAACTTGGCTGATCCAAAAATTATAGGGAGTATTTTGCTATACCTATAGGCGAGATTTCTGTTAAAAAAAACAAAATCCTGAAGAAAAGCTGCATCAAAAGCAATGCTTAGTCTTATTCGGTTATGACTTACTCACAAGAAATCTCAAGGTCAAAAATTTTTACTCTCGCGTGACTAATGAGCTTAAGGCCCGGTAAAAGATATATTGAATTTCATATTTTTAAAATTATTTATTTCAACAGCCGAACTGGTTGCTCTTGATTTTAAAACTTACTTATTAAAATTTTGAAATTCTGATGTACTTGAAAAAGGATATGTAACAGAGGCAATGACGATGCTGACGGTACTTGAGTAAAAACAATAACTTTTATTGATTAATTATTTGTTTTCGATTTGATAGCGAATATCTTTGAAATGACGTTGATGTCGTCAACCTTAAGTAACCCGTGCCAAGTATGAGCAACGGAAGCAAAAGCAATGACGATGCTGACGTTGCTCAAATACAAGCAAGCATATTCATTTATTACATATTTTGCCTCAAGTACTTCTTAACAATTATGTTGATATTGTCAACATAGTTGTTGCATAATTCGGAGACGGCTAGGTAACTCGTGCCCGTCAGTGGTAGGAATAACGATACATCCAACATTCAAGAATTCAGGAAGTCGGTGGAGGGCACTGATGTAGCTGCAATCCACTAAGTCGACTACATACTTGAATCTCAAAATTTTCTGAAGTTTTAACTCACAAGAGTTTCAAAGAAAAAAAATTCTTATTTAGTGTATTAATATAATTATATTTTTGATTTTAATTATTATATATTGTATTGTTGCAAATTAAACAACAATTAAAAGAAAAAATAAAATCTATAAAAAACAGTTACCAACAAATATTTGCGAAATTCATCAGTGATGTCGATATATCACACGATAAAAATTACATGATAAAAAACGTGTGTAAACTTACTGCTTACATACATATCATTACTATTGTACAATGCCAGCCACAACGATGGCCAACAAAGGATTGAGTACAAACTTCAATTTTATACCCAGTGACCATGAGGTAATACGATTTCAATATGAAACGTACGAAATTATTTCCACAATTTATGAACAACATATTGACAAACGTTCAGAAGGACTTCATTTCACGCTGGGTATAATCACATTATCACATACCATGGCAAAAATAAAAATTGCAATCTACTCCTACCGTATTCCACCTTTAGTGGTTATTAACAGCAGCAACAATTTTATAAATTTATACAATTTTATAAATACAACTTAAATTACTTAATTTGAAGCAGCAGACAGTAACGTCAGCGCACGAAATTAATGCATTAAAAGTCAAGCAGCAGCCGTCGGTTTTTAAATTAATTGAAAAACAAAAACAACCAACACTAAAAAGGATAAAAAAAACTTAACTGTGAATCAAAATGATTTAATTAAATGAAATAAAATGAAAACGGAAATTACGCTGAATTGCAGAAAAATTAATACTAAAAACATGTCGCTGTTGAAACACAAAATTTAAACATTGAAATTATTCAAAATTAATTGCGTTAATTTAAATTTAATGCATAATGCGTGTCATGTGCGGAAATGAATTTTATTTAATTTTCATTTTAATTTATCTTTACGAAAAAAAGGGATTAATATAATGAATGCACAAGTATATTAAGGAAAGTTCATTATTTCTAAATGGAGGTTTAAAAATCAGACGCATGCAAGAGTGTGAGCATAAATCACTATATTACAAAGTTCATTAGTTTAATTATACGAAAATGCTATACGAATGCTATTCGAATCTAATCGAAAAAAGATATGTGATTTAATTTCGAAGTCAGTTCATACAATCTTCGAATATTACAAATAACTCGAAGAGTTCGAGTTTTTCATATATTTAGAAAAGTTCGTTTTTATACCCCATACATATGTTATATTCCTTTTGTTCTTCCGCTTGGATTGCATAGATAAGGGCATGGCTGATATAGAACCTCAATTAATGCTATGTTACGACTCGATAAATTGAAACATGTGCTTGTAACAAAACGGACTATTTCCAGTGGATATTGCTTCTTTTGCATTTGCATAGCGTTGGCACTTGACAAATTAACTCGGTTGTTTCTTTTTCAGAATTATTGCCTTCAGAAAATATAAAACGATGGTATTATTTGCTTTAATTGTCAAAAATATGGAGATTGTCGAACTCATTGTTTTGCAAGTGAGCGTGTACTAAGTATGTATGTAAATATTTGCATATACATGTTGCAGTGTTGCATTTTGTTATGTTGTTTTAAGTAAAAATATTAAAATTGCCCGCGTTAACATTTTTTTTCGAATTTCTTTTTTCGTTTCTTTTTAACTCCCCTTATCATGGGAATTTTTTTTTTCATTTTCGAACTTTTTTAGCCATGGTCTTCTGGGTTTTGCTGCCATTACATGAAATATTGTTCAATAAATTGCCAGCGTTAATTTTTGTTCTTCCTTTTTTTTGCTCTGCGCTTTTTGTCTCCATGGAAATTAATTTTGACATAAAAAAGGGTGAAAGTGTTGAAAGCCAGTTGCCGTAAATATGTAAAATTCGTGTGCATGTGTCACTTATTGGCAACAACATAATTTTAATAAACGAGTATCTTTATTTTTCGGTTGGTTTTTCTCTTTCCTTTTGTAAGGATAAAACCCGATGCTTTTCATTTATTATCCTTCATTACATATGAGTTGTTTTTGTTGATTTCTTTTTTCCTCTTCTCGCTGTGGCAGCTACTTTGTTACCACTGCCGCCACCTCATAAAATGAATTGCAATTTACTGCTCATAAATTAATGTTGCACTTGAGTGCAACCTACTCGTGTTGGCTTTTGCAACATTGCACTTTTTATCCCATATAATGTTGCATGCAAATATCTGAGAGACACAAATTTGCACTGTAGTTTTCGTATCGTTCGCTCTCAGTGGGTTTTTTTTAATTTCAATTAACTTCCTGAACATTTTCGGTTTTCAGCCAAAAACAGACTTTTAGTTCTGCGTCCTGCCTGCGTGCTTAAGCAAATTGTGGTTGCAAAATTGTCCATTAAATTGAGAGTGCATATTGCATTTAATGCACTTTGTGAAACATTGACAGTTACTGTTAACTTTAAACGAAAAATTATTTTGTAAAATATGAAATTATACTTTGCTCAATGCTCACATAATATGTTTGACATGCTCATAAGTTATTGAGTTTTATAAAATATTATAATTTTTTATCTGTAAAGATTTCAGGAGATGAAATTTGTAAATAAAATGATTCTGCTAACGAGTATTCGAAAAAAAAGATTAAATCATCTGTGCAGCATTAGTGCAAAAAATATCAATGAAACTGAGTATACAGTACAATTTGAGTTTCTGAATTTTGTGCACTGTACGTTTAGCATTACTAAAATGAACTAGCAGATATAAAAAAAAAATATATATATATAGATAAATTAAGTCATATTCATAAAACCAAAACTAATTGTTGCCTAGGAAATGTTCAAAAAGTATAAGGTACCATTAAAAACATAATACTAGTATACTATATATACTAATATACAGACCAGCATATAAATAAAAAGCTTTCAAGCAGTTAAATCGTTAAAATTAGTGAAAAAATAACACGAGGTGTACATTTTGCATTAAAATGACTTAGGTTCACAAAAATTATGTGAAATAATTTTATCTATGGCAATAAGGAAAAATGCTTAAGTCGATATTTGATGACAAAGCGAAACAGAGTAAATTACATGCTCATACATAGAACTTATGTTGCTTTGTCTTGTTATCACAGACCGACTTAAGCTGTTTTTTCTAATTGCCACAGATACATAAATGAATCAAACTGACTTTCTTGAAAATTGTAAAAAGCTAAAAAAATTACGCTTAATTGATTTCTTTGGCATTGGATCTAGGCTTTACTTTATTTAAAAAAAAAAAAATAATATAAAAACATTAAAAATTTTGAAAATAATCGACATTAAAGAAACTCAAAATATGCTAAATAATTATAAGGTTAAAGGCCAAGCTTCAGCAAATACTGTTAATAACACTAAACGAGAAAAATACATCTTGAAATTTAGTGAAATTATTTCTATTGTAAAGTATACTTATTTTATTATAGCAGCAACTTAATGATGTATTCAATAATAATTATAGCAGTTTGGTTAAGAAGCAGACGTAACGAACAAATATCATGTATCAATATAAAAATTGTAAAATATCAAAGAAACAGAAATGGAAATATATCATGAATATTAAATTGAAAAAAATTGTTGAAAATTTATATTTTATTGAAGAATTTTGCTGGATTAATGAAAGTAAGTAATAGAGGTTGTACAAAAATTATTCATTAAATTAAAAAATTTTAATTTATAAAAAAAAATGTTTTTTTGACAATTTGAAAGACCTGTAGTACCACTGGGTGCTGATCTTTTGCACAATTCTGTTATCTGTGTTGAAAAACGTAGTGAGAACTAGTATAACTTCTTGAAAATATTTTTTTCCACGAGATACTTTATCACTGCATAATTTCAAAAATTTAAAGAACTTTTGAATTCGTCCACTATGGTGAGGCTTGTCCTTCCTTATCTAAATTTCTGAATGACTTTAAAATTTAAATAACCTGGAATTAATGCTTGAAATGAGTGCCACAATTTGATTTAATAGAAATGAAATACTCAACGTATTAAATCATTTAGTCTATGGAGAAATAGATTAGCAAACAATCGTTAAAATGTGATATCCAGAAATAATCAAGCAAACATACATACATAGATCAAAACAATAAGGCTTCAAATAAGCATTCTTCCTTGACTATGGGCCAGCTTTAATAAATTTTGTTGGTTCCAGGTCCGTTAAATAGAAGCTCAACCTAAAGTCGGAAAATTGCCGGCACCGTAGCACTAGAAAAATAAATATTTAAAAAAATGTCTTTTGTGAATGCGCATATCATACAGAATTCATTTGTTTACTTTGTCTACTCACGGAGCATAGGGCTTCCATAAAACTGTTTCAACGTACATGATCATTACACGGTATATATAGTATAGTATATATGTAGATAATGGATAGTTCTTTATTTTTATTTAGATGTACGTCTACTACGTCAGTCGGCCAAATTTGCTGTACTAAAATTTGAGTACTTACATGCATACCTACATGAAACGTGTTTGTCGTGTTTCCTGTAAAAACCTACTATTAACGATTAGGCAGTTAAGATCAAAACAAGTTGTGTCAGTAAATATATTGAGAGTTAGTGAGTCTTTACTCGGGCTTCATATATAAACAATTTTCTATTTAAACTAAAGGTACAATCACTCGATCAGAAGACCCTGAAATATCTTAAACTGTTCAGAGTGTGTAGACATCATTGAATATCTGAAGAATTTTTCATTTAAACCTAATTTTCAATAAAACATTTTCAATAAGCAATCCATGAACCTATAGTCAGCTCTAATGAGCAGCATTAATATCCTTACTTTATATATATGAGACATAAGCTTAGAGGTCAACAGTAACGATAAGGTTACATTTCCTCTGATCTCCACCAGAATCTCGTTTGAGAAATCGCTGTTTACTTAAATACGGATAAATTTCTTAAGCAGATCGAAATTATAGCTACCGAATAGAACATTGGATCCAAGAAGAAGGTTGGTATGTTAAGAAGTTTTCATATATATTTGTGATTGCCCTCTTTGGTAGCTACACCCACACATTGTGCCGCATTTTCAATTTCAGCAGAGGTATCGCAGAGAGACAGCGATGATGTCAGTATCTGGACAAAGTTCGGTTCATATTATTACCATATACCGTAAGACTTACCAAATTATAATAAAAGCATAAATATTTTATGGATTGTCAATTCAACCAAAGTATTTTCTTATCACATCGTAATACTTGACATTAACGTAAAATTTATCCAAAATCAAGTAAGATATAAACTGCTCTCTCTCTCTCTCTCTCTGCTCGCATGAAACAAAGTCATAATTTACTTTATTGCCAAAATGCAAAATATCGCGTATCGGAGATTTTCTACGTTCCAGCAGCAACAAAATCGTTGCACATTAAAATTTGACATTCAACCAAGAAAGTTTCATGCTGCTGTTCCGTTTTCATATCCTCGCCTTTACATGTGTTACTTTAAGGATTTAAGGATAACGTTGCGTGTTTGTTTGGTTTTTGCATTTTGAGTAGGATTTAGTGGCGGATTTGCAAGAAACGAAAGCGATGAAATAAAAACTGGAGAAAGGTGACAGTTTTCATTTTATTACGTTTTTAGCGACACCAACACCAAGAACAACAACAGCACTTTAAGCTCAACAACAATAATACAAAGGCGACATTTACATATACAACTCAACTCAAAGATGACATATAAACACAAGCCCACACACAAACACCAACACCAACACAGAGATTGACATAAAGCATTTATGAGACATTCTACTTTTTGTTACGATTTTCAGTGGGTTTTATTTTTTGTAATCTTTTGTTGTTGTTGTTATTGTTGTTTTTTATTGTTTCCTCAGTGGGGCTTTTAAGACATCTTTAACATTGTAACCCAAAGATTTGCATGTATTGTTATTGTACATGTGTTTACAATACCTAAAGTGTTTTTGCATTTGTGTTGGTAGCGCCGTCAGTTTGCTCTTTTGTGTTTTCATGTGTGTGTGGGTTTGCGTATCGTTAATCCCAAACAAATTATGCAAATGTTATGCATATTTGTACGACTTTTGTACGTAAATATGCGCGTGTGTGTGTGCCAATGTATTTGTATGAGTTACGATTTTATTCTCCTTGAGCGAAATATGAAAGCAAAAATGTCACCGTTTACCACATACGTGCATTAAATATCATCATAAGTAAAATACCATTGAAATCACAAAGCATTTTGTGACAATTTCTGCTTTTTTTCAGTCAACAATTTAAGTTTGATCCAACAATCTTGTAACAATTTATTGTTGAGGTTAAATAGCGTATAAGCGTAATTTTTTTATTTTTTGTGTTGTAAATTTTACATATTTAACACATACATATGTATTTAGTGTGCCAGCGGTGGGCTGCTTCTTTTATTTTGCAATTCTTGTAAATGCCAGATTTAATTCCGGATGAATGTATGAAATTGTAGGAGTAAATAAATATATATGTACTAGTTTTTTTAACTACACTAAAAACGACCAACGGAATAGTTTGAATCTTAAGTTAAAGCAAAATGCGAAGCAGCCACTAATTGTCCATCTACATGCACACACTTACCACAGAGTAATAGTTAATTATCACAAGATTTTGCCAATTTTTTGAAATGGGCATATTTTTATTTTTATATGAAAAATTCATGAACAAATAAAACAGAAATTGATTCAAATAGCTTAGAAAATTCTCAAAAATTAATAAAATGTAACCTACATAGTGCAACAAATAGGAGCCTTTCTTTTTACTAATAGTTCAAATAGAAAAATAAACACACTACTTAGGTTAAGCCCCTCGCCTATGGCTTGAGATAAAGGTCTCTATAAAATGTAAATATATTAGTGAATCTTTCTTGTGACCTATGTGACGAAGATTTGGTGACAGGTTTAAAATCCTTAGTCCATTTTTAAACCACCCGTAGTAACTTATACCTCAGCTCGTCCGTGTTTCCAGACTTTTGAAAACTCAAAGGAGTACAAGCAATTTATCTTACTTATAAGCTTGGCTGTACTTTTACCAAAAAAAAATAAGAGTCCAGTTCTTTAAAAAGTAGAAAAGAGTACTGTTAAGCATATTAATGAGAAAAATAGCACTAGCTTTCTGAAGTCCTTCATTTCAGGCGAAGCGGGGAATGAAAATAAAGTGAGGCCGTGAAATTTGTTTATATTCCGATTGGTAATGCTAGATGTATAGTAGACATAAGTGTGAACACACAATTATTTTTTCGTATAAGGATTAATTGCCAAGTTATGGGCTTCTGAAGAATTGGCGACGTTTAAGGAGCGCTGCACGCTTAAATTAATGTTAATCACCATTTATGACTTGGTGCATTTACTAAATAATATTTTCAATTTTGCTTTATATTAAAAAAAAAACTGACCACACACCGAAAATGTTAATTCACATCATTCTTGAATAAAATATTGATTTATATCAAATGAAATATTTATTTTCGTATTTTTGTTGTGTCATTTCATGTCAGGCCCAGCTTAATTGAGTTTTCTCTTGTTGTTTTAAAACTGTGAAGGCCTTAAGTGTCCTTGCTTAAATTAAGTTGGTTCATAGTTTCTCTTTTTGATGCTGCTGCTGCTGATGTTGTTTTGTTGAATTGTTGGCAAAACTTTTTAATGTTATTACTTCATCTTTAACTCAGTCTTTTTACCGCCGGTTGCACGCAGTTCAACCTCACGCTCACTGCTTCGTACAGAAATGTGCTCTTTCATTTTGCCCTGTCACATCCTTTATAATGAAATATAAAGTTTGTTCATTTTATGACTACTAAAATGCGAAATTTGTCTCGTTTCAAGGTTGTTCTTTCGAAGTTGGTATAAATCCAACAACAGCAACCAACTCTAAATGCGTTTTTGAATGTCAACCTTTTTTTTCCGCCATGTTTGCCATTTGTCTTTGTTGGTTTTTGTTATTCTGTACAAAAGTTTCTTAATGGGTTTAAGTAAAGTTTTGCATTTTAAGGTTAAGTTGTATGGTAAGTATAGATAAATGTATTTCCGCTGTTTACATTGCCACTGCGAATGAATAAAGCGACAAATTTTTTGAAAGTTTTTGTTACTATGGCAAAAGCATTCATAATTGCAAATGCTCTTAGTGGGCATTTGCGTGACAAAAAATATTCATCGCCGCAGATTTTTAACCATAGTCGATTTCACAATAGAGCACAAGAATCGTCATCGAATTGACGATTTCAAAATTAAACGCCATTAAACACAATTAACTCTCTTTAATTTACTGTCTACGTTTATTGATTTGAAAATTAAAAACCAAAATGTTTGCATATTTTGCGGCGCGCAACATGAAATCCACATAGCACTTAAATAACTGTCAAATGCAGCGCAACAACAACAACTACTACTTGAAATTGAAAATTCAAAACATTTAAATGCAATCAATTCGACGGTGCAATCGACAGCGTCGACTACGATGGATTTTGCACTTTCTTTTTCAAGTGCCAAATAAACACACGATACATTTCTCGATGTCTGCCTGGTCAGCTGACTGACATGGCTGGCTGATATTCTGTCTGCCTTCTCATGCAACTGTTTGCATGCAATGCTCTTCTTCCTTTTCACGTATCCTGTGCACTGCCAAATATCACTTGGCATGTTTTAGCAAATGTAAATGAAATTGAATGGAACGGAGTGGTATGAAACTAACGCTTGAAAGGCACTGTTATATCAATTTTAGCTATGTTGCTGTTGATGTCGCTTCTGTTAATGATGTTGTTGCTGTGACAGAGTCTATCTAGCTGCTGTTGTCTACAAACGCAGGACACTTGAAATCAGAAAACAGCACTTAGCCAAATTAAACGCAACATAAATACAAGAAACGCTACGACTAACGTCGAAGCATTGAACACTCAATATGAATAGTTAGTACATATTCTTGAATGTAATCAAATGACGACGATGTGGCTATATTGGAAATTTCATTATTTTTGAAAATTTGAGAATTTGTGTTGATATCAAAATCGTTAGAAATAATCCAACTTCAGAAAATTGCTAGGTTAGCCCATAGTCGGACTTTGCTAGCAATTGAAAGCAGCTCAAGATTTTGATATCTCCACAAACATTTTTCGTTGGAAAATGCACATAGTCACGAGAGCCTTTGGAGACCGCTGGCCTAGTTGAAAAGGCAGCTATCAAAGCAAAACTTAGTGCCATTCGATGCAAATAAAATTATTGATGGATGATTTGAAATCAGGCAACTGACTGACTAAGTGGAGAGTACCAAATAAAGTGGAGACGCAAATATTGACGTTAACACTTTGATCGCAGTTATATGGATACCAGCAACAGCATGTGAAGCATCATTTGCTGCATGCATGGCATTATGTTAGTTTCAACATTTTGACAGCATATTTGACAAATGTGCTTGTCGAAGTTGGGATATTGTGTGAGTTAACATGGCTGCCATTGGCTAGGCACAATTGTTAGGTGTCATGTTGCACATCCTGTTGGAGTGCTCATTAACACTTTTGTTTGGTGTCATTAGGAAATCATAAACAGCTCTTGTTTGTTACCATGAAAGTTTTATTTAATTCAAACTGAACTTAATAGAATTCATATCATTTGATATTCAGCGCTTGTTAAATTGAATTTCAATGAGTCGCTCTATTCATGTGTGAACCGCTTATGACTTTATCAGCAACTTTAGTGGCTGTAAAGCGCTGTGGCATTCTTCCGTTTGCTGCAAAATAACTAAAAGCAACAACAACAATAGAATTTTCCCCAAACAATGCAACTTGAAAACCGTATTGTTGCGATTTTTCCACCTGTCGGCTGATAAAATTCAATGCAGATGTCAGTGCCAAAACTGTAACCAAAGGTGGAGCAGCAAATGCTCATAAAGGTGGATTAAAATTTTTGTGACTTACGTAAACAAATTCTGAAAAAACTCTTAATTTTTATGTATGCAGTAATTAAGTTCGCCTTATTGCGATTAATGAATTTAATTAATTGGGAATTTTTGCACTTCTAAAAATTTTTGCACTTCCCACAAAAAAAAAAATATTGTTTTGTAGTTTGGATGCCGATATAGTATTTCCATATATATTTTTTTTTCTGTAACCAAATACGGGATCAAAATTGCACTAGCATATCAGGTTTTTGAGATACTCTACCTTAAATTGCAAAAAACACCGTTTTTTGAGGACATGTAGCACGGCGAATTTTTTTTTTTTTTTTTTCTCAAAAGGCTGTGTTGGATCATAAAGTACCATAGCTCAGCAAGAAAAAATATTTGAGCAAACTCAAAGGAATTTGAAAGAGGAAGACTTGTACTTTAAGATCCCACACATGTATTTTGAAAAAAAAAAATCGCCGAGCTACATAACCTCAAAAAATTGTGTTTTTTCAACTTTAAGTTTGAATATCTCAAAAAAATATTGGCATCCAAACTACGGAACAAAAAGAAATATTTCTGGGGCTGTGTAAACACACTAATCTGATAATGTAATTTGTTTAATTTTTTTCTCAACACCCTGAAACATTGAAAACTGTTTTTTGTTTAGATGCTGCCACTGACATATGCAGCCATGTTTGAGCGTGTGTATGAATGCAGTTTATATCAGATCACATTGTTGTTTGCCACTTAAGTGGTATGCAGCACTCTTACTGTTCCACGCAGCACTGTTGTTTAGGCCCTTAGGCTTTGTCGCCTGCATTTCTTCTCTCTTTTTTTGCTGAAGCCTCCTGCACATTTTTTATCGTTCTTCCTCATAAATAAACGGATGCTTTACTTTTGTCACTGTATTTCCACATCATCTGTTTCTTACTTTTTTTATTTGTTTTTATTCTCTTTATCTGCTATTCCGTTCGTTACCTCATTTTCTCGTTATAACACTATAATAGTCTACTAAGTTTCTGACACATCTTTGAAAGGTATTGTGACAAGAGGAGTCAAATATTGGCAACTCATTTGTGTCATTGGTAAGAAGAAAATAATTGAAATACTTGAGTTATTTTTAACAAAATGATTTTCATGCATTAAAAACGGGAAAGTCAAAAAAAGTTTTAGATTTGAATTGCTGAAAACTTTTTTTTAAAGTGGTCGAATTTCATTGTACTGTCAGAATGACGTTGCAGCGATTGATTAAGTCGCCAAGAGTTGTTATATACTTCAAAACATAAATATATTTGAACACCCTACTGCAAAGGTTTATTACTAAAAGACTAGCTTTTATAGTTGCAAACATATACAAGAAACTTATTTTACAAAAAACACAATATTCTTTCTGAACAATGATATAATAATATTGTCATTTTTCAAATAAATATTTGTTCAATTCAAAAATTCTTATCAGGGCACTCTTCATAATGAATCCTTACCTAATACCACTTATTTAACACATAACCATCAACAGCTCAGGTATATGAATGGGCAGAATTTTATTATCTACTTAATTTCTTTATCGTGATTTTACTGTAATCAATCACGTTTCAATCACTCACTTATCACTTCATAACAATTATAACAACAACAAAAATAAAGTGAAACTTCAACACTTGTTTATCAGCGCTAGCATTAACAACAACTATACCTTGTGAATTGCGCCCTCAAATGTGTGAAAGTGTTAGAAACGCTGGCACGCAAAAATAACAAAAGGACACAACACGGGGGTGAGAGAGAACGAGCATAACAACAGTACAGCACAGCACAGCAAAGTAAGAGTGTGAGCGTCACATATTAAATGAAGTCATCAAAATAAACGCTTGCCATACGGCAATAAACACTGATACTAACGTACATACACACACACACATGCACAAACAAAATCAAATAAACTACAAGGATATTGCGGATATAGAGGATATGGCCTAAAGTGTTTTATTTGACACACAAAAAACATACATACAAACAAGCGGCTAACGTTCACAGACGCAGACTAACAGCAACAATAAATAAACACTTAATTTGAACATAAGTTATTTACTTCTTACAACAGTTTTTGTTGTTGTTAACGCCTAAATAAATAACAAGTCAGGAGACAGTGGCCAGTTCGAAGTCATATTCGTCTTCTATAGTGTTCTTTATCTGGTTTCTACTGTTACAAACCTTGTCATCTGTTCCGTTTTTTTTTTTTGCTGCCATGAAATGTTAATATTTACTTTATCCAACTACTGAAACACCCTGTAGTATACGCATTCATATAAATATGCATCAACATGGCATTAAGAGACGGCTAACAACCGTATGTCGTTTGCGTGACTCTCTCAATTAGTGGAACTCGCACGTTACCAAGTTTCAATGACCCATATCAGAGTTGACGGACGTGCTGGAAAATGTCTGTACGGTCTTGTATTTTTCATCTTGTGTCATAACAATTTGAGGTTTTTACTTTTTGGCTGCTTATTATTTAACTAATATTAACTAGTGACTTTGTCATAGCTACTTTTTATATAAAATTGCTAATATTAAAATGGTTTGTAACGCTTTTTTTAGCCGAAAATCAAGCGCCTTTTATTTTGTTTAAATTGAAGAAATTTTGCGACTCCGATATGAAATTTCCCAGGAAGTTATGTTATTGCTGTTTTTTTTTTAATAAAAACTTTCTTTATCTTTCATAGAAGAATTTATGAAGATGAACTAAATCAATTCTCTTTCAAATTTAGTGAGCACTTTTATATATTAAAAATGCTTAAAAACTCATTTTGCAAAAAATTTTAAAAAAGATTTACATAATTTTCCGATTACCGAATACAATGTTCTTTTTTTCGTCATGTTAAAAGGTGATTTAATTTATGCAGATTACAAATTTTGACCTAATTTTAAAAGCTACAAAGACTTCCTTGTCAGCACTTTTCCTGTACATCTTAGCTGTTGGTTTTTGCTACTCTTCTTATCATATTTCCTTACTTAACTTGCTGCTAAGCAGTGAAACTTAGTCCTTTTCTCTTTTATATTCTGCTCATATTGGAGCATCATTTTTTTCCTTGCTGCATTGCCACTTGCGAACTTGCATCTTTTGCTTCTTATCAGCTTGCTAACAAAGTCTGGCATCATCGTTTCATTGAACTTTTGGACTTCATTAAAAACCGATAAAAGCCGCATGTTGTATTCAATTTTAAGCAACTTTCGCCGCACCTGGAACACTTTTTAGTTGGCTGTTGTAAGCTCGTAACTAAACAATAAATGGATGTTAGCAGCTTAAGATTTTTGGATTTTCTTTGGGTAAAGGTTTTGTTACCCAGCTTTATTGGTAGTAAGTCGTCTTGCTGTTGTTTTATTGCGATCGAACATGATTACAAGCATCAGCACAAATCGTTGATAGGAAGCCTATATAAGCTGTTGGCATTAGTTAGTTATATATGTGATTTTTTTGTTTTTGTAGGTAGTATTTTTATAAGTCTCACGAAAGCAGGATGTGCTAATAAAAGTGTAAGAGTTGTGCTTAAGTTTTTCATAATGAAATTTACAACACATAAATTATTTTGGTTTTATTTTATGCAGCAAATGCTGTAAATTCTAAGTTTTATTAGACAGAAATGTCTTTGAAAACATTTTAAGTAATTTTTTATTAAGAGGGATATAAATTTATTAATTCTATGACAAATAGTTTTTAAAGCTCTTAAGTCAAAAACGCTGTTCTGAAACGGACAGCAATTACTTTATTTATGCAAAGCACCTACGAAGAATGCAATCAATTTAAGTTAATCGCTTCCAGCAATTGTTTTAATTTTACATGTCAACCAATGAGCTCTAGTAGAAGATTTAGAATTTAAACACCACAACAAGACGACCACTAAAGTAAAATATGAAGAGGGTATGCAAAGCAACTCTCATCACTAAGGACGCTTATACTGACTAAGGCCATACCACATCACATGAGAATTTATAGAAATGGCTTTCAATTAAATTGTCGTTGATTATATCCTTGCAACAACAACACTAAATTTCATTGACGTGTTGCATTCATATGAAATTCATATTCATAATAATAAATTAAGCATTGTCCACATAATTACATGTGTGTTTGTATGTACATATGTATGTATGTGTTGCTTGCTATTTGTATATTTAAGTGTGCAAACCACCTAATGCAAAGCAATGGACAGTGCTTCCATTCAAGGGAATTATGTTTGAAGCATTAAAGAATCAATTTACTATTTGATACATTTCCTCGTAATGGCATGCTGTGTTCAAAAATATATTACTATTTGTAAGCAGCTCTTAGCTTCTTTGTAATCGCATCGGAAGTATTTTTGAAAGGATTCTGCCTCCGATTGGGTACTTGTATTAATATTTTGTATTATTTAACGCCACAACACTTTAGAGCGTATTAGGTGCACAAAGGTATGAGGAATCAAAATCAATTCTTCCCATATAATTAGAATCTATAAGTAAGAGCAGCAGATCAATAACACAAAAACCATAGATAAGTTATTGGATTCATTATAAAGCAATTTGTGCTAAAGTCATTTGCAGCCCCACTACACAATTGCATTATACAAACATGTATGTATGTATGTAAGTGTCATACACTCATACATAATAAAAGTGGGGCCAAAATATTTTTAAAAATTAAAATATATTTCAAATACATATGTGAGTGCTTAGCAATTTTTTTAAAAGTGTTGTATAATGAACTTTGACTCATTACAGATAAACTCTAAAGATTTATGGGCGCTTTTACAAAATACATAACTATTTTACTATATATAACCAAAATTTCACAATTTTGATTTAAAATTGATGTGCTTTTTTTAATACTCTAATCTATAAGTATGATTCACTACCGAGTATTGTCTTTAATTTACTTTAATGTCACACCAGTGCTGTTTAAAAATTCAAAATATATTTTAGTTCACACTTCAGCTTCTGCATCTAATAGACAAACATCGACATACGCAGGTGCGCATAAACATAAACAAACAAACATACGAAAGTGTACGGACACCTACACTAGCACACATGTAATAAATCCCACATTATTTATTACTAATCAAAATCACATAATCTGCTTAAATTGCCGACTACAAAGTGATGCAGGATTCTATTGGCATATGATGCAAGCCGTTCGTTGTGGTATCAAGTGCTCAACTTTATGATGTTGCATTGCCAATATTATATTGCTGCCTATGAGCAATGACACACATACATACATACACACAAGTTTATATACACTTGTACATTAAATTAGTTTTTGATATATGAACGACTACAAACAGGAACTGATATGCGTTAACGATTTTGAGCGGCAGCCACCTGAATGAGGCGTCAACAGTATCAGCAGAAGCAGCAGGAATTGCTGTTTTTACCCAGTACACCTACCAGTGCGTCAATAGATTTCTGCATAAGAAGCGCTTACATAAAGCCTTGAGAAAATCAGCTGTTGATGAAACTATACCTTACAACAGAAGGCCTATTAGCAGGTGAATAACACTTGCTTTATTTGAGATCTTTTACATATGTTATTATATCATCCAATATCAAAGAAGCGGGTGTTTCTCTGGAGTCCATTGCACCGTTTGCAGTGAGAGTGTACAGACAACTGCATGTTATAGGAGCATCGCGGATAGAGCGCAAACTCTCACCAGATCCATGACTTAGAATATGAGTGAGGTTTAAGGTTGGCCACACCAAAGAGGAAGGTGTGTTCTCACACATAACTTTTTTCTTACCTATGATACGGTACGGTACTTGTACTTGTACAAGGGGATGCTGATCGAAATTTCATTCAATCCTGGTGACATACCTTGATAGTAGCCTTGAAGGTAGGAGTTTATGTTAAGCCCAATAGAAGACTTGTTATTAGGGTTTAAAGTAGAAATTCAGAAAAAAAATTTCATGATTTGGAAGGAGTTAGAAAGGTACTGAAAAAATATGTTTCCTTTCAAGAAAGGCCTTCTAACAGCGCTCTTACGTCTGTTTATGCCCACTGGATCCAAAACCCACACGAGAGTCATATTCTGTCTAAAATGCATATACGCTAATTCACCGTTATTTTGAAAAGTTCTAAATTGCATCAAAAATTATTTAAAGAGTTCTGTGAGCTATGTAGTCTATTATTTTTGCTGTAATCGATGGGAAAGTTGCATATAACTAAAGGCGTTTTTTTTTCATAAAACTAAACTTTTCAAGTTTCAATACTTAAGAAACCTCAATCAAATTGCCAAAATTTATTATTATATCAATGCAAATATGTTTTGGCTTTAATTTGGTTAAATAAACACAATGAATTTAAGTTACAGACACGTTCACATAAACATACACAAGTGCAAATATTTACAAAAACGCACTCACGCACAAAGGTTTCAATTAAGAAGTCTTTATTAACACTGAATAAATAGTTATGAATAAATATGTCGTTTTCAATAAACACACACAAATGCTTTGAAAACAAACGACAACATTCACAAGCAATTTACAACATTCAAGCGCACAAGTTTGCCCATACAAACGCACAGCCAGTAAAATTAAGTTCACTTAAGTTGAGTTAAGTTTACGTGCTTAATGAGACTTTTGAAGCAATTATGCGGGAAAATTAATTATGGAAACTTGTGTCGGATTTAAGCCAAATAAATAAAGGCACGCAAAGAAGTAAAGCAGATTTCTATACGACAGCACTACACATTTGTTATGAATGTAGTTTCATGAATTATTTGCGAGCGCGTTGAAAGTTGTTACAGGTGGTGACAACGGTGACAGAAAAACTTGGTACAAGGTCGAGTGATTCTGAAACTTAGCTAGTTATTGCTTTTCAAAATTATTTTGCATCCTTGCAACCATTACCAAAATCATTTGAATACGAAGAAGTCTGTTGCAATTTGCTGAAAGTATTATACTTATGTAGAAGTGAAAGGCGTAGGCCCATCTCTTTAGAGAGAAATGACAAAAAAAAAATATACCGCTGACGGAAGTGTACCCAGGATGAGTCTGATTCAGACTAAATGACTTCTTGGTAACTCCCTTTGATGGTTGTATACATACTTCGTACTAACCAGGGAGTGCAATATTGTTGTCCCACTAAATATATAGTATCTGCGCTGCTGACAACTATCAAGAAGACAGCCAAATCTGTATGGAAATTAATATGACACTTCCAATACCAGACCACGAGCTTTGCCTGAATTTGAAATCTCTTTCATTGCGTAAAGATTATTTTATTTAATGCTCATTTAAGTCAGAACTATCCATTCTACAAAAAATTGACTCAAATGCTCCCTTCTTTCATATGCCATATTGATCTGAGCCTTATTTGAATAAAATGACTTCCAGAGGATTCATGTTCGTTTGGAGTATAAAATTGAAGGTATCTTTATGACTCCTTAAAGCCGAATAGTTTTTTGTAATCTTTAATGTGAATTAAGGCAGAAATAGTTAAAGTCTTAAAGCATTTAGTTTACGAATTTCTATGGCCTTCTCCCAATTACTCTGCATTTCTTAATTCTTTTATAGGAGTGAAAACAGCTAGAGCTACGTAAATTAATGCATATAAGCTAGTTCTCCTCTTATTTTTTAAACACTAAATTTTTTAAAACTTAAATATTAATGCCGTTTAATATTTGCCTTCTTTTTCGCTCCTACAACAACTGGAATTTGAAGTTACAGAACAGAAAGAGATGCAACCGACAGACATTAACACAGTTATTGCGATGCCAAATTGCAATTGCTGTCCGGGACTCAGCAGCTCCCCGACTTCATTAGTGCAACTGAAGCGAAACTGAAGTTAACCGTAGCATATGCAACAACAAAAAACAACAACAACAGCTACAGAAGTAAAAACAATAACAAAATAAACAAAATTGCAACAACACCAACAACAGCAACAAAAGAGGAGCACAAATTTCAAATGACTTTCTGTAATGGCATCATCCATGTTTTAACCCGTCGCTTGTTTTGCGCCATTTTTATTGCACGCTGTCATTTCTGGTATTTCTTTGTTTTCTTATTTTCTTTCTCTCGATTTCTATTCAGTTTTCACTATTTTTTGTTGTTGTATTTCCCAGTTCTTTGCATTCATGAATACAGCAGCATAACAACCTAAGAAAATGGAAAGTGGCGCCATCTATGAGAGAATGCGAGCAATAGCGGAAAAATGTCAGTGGCGTAACTAAGGTGATGGGGATTAAGCTCGCTAGTGATAATAAGTCAACAATATTTCATACACTTAATAGAGGGCGATCCATTTATTAAAAATAAAAATGAAGAAATCCGCTGAAATGTCGTGAAGTATGAAAATTTCAATTGTTAATAGTAGTTAATAAATTCAAATTTTACCGTTGTTGCTTTATTTTTTCTTTGTAAAGTTACGTAGCTCGCCTGTTTAAGGAAATCATTGTTAGCTCTAAAAAATATTAAAAAACTTTTTTTAAATCTTAAATCGGTCGGAATTTCGCCCTTTTGTCTAACGTATGATACGGAATCACAGACTGTAGAAACATTTATAGTTTAATTGGCTCTAGTATCACTATGCAGCAGCCAGTATCAAATGATGCCAAAGCTCAAAGAAAAACAGCTAAGATCGATTCCTTACTTATTGCTTGATAACGCTAGATCACACACTGCACAGTTGTCTGTAGAAAAATACAGGAATTGGAGTTCGAACTTCTTGATCATCCTCCATATTCAACAGAGCCAGATCCCACTGAACACAACTTATTCGTCTAATTGTACAACTTTTTTAATAAGAAATCAATTTAATTTCGACAATGATTCCTTCCAGTAATTCATTGACTCTCGTTCGCCATGGTTTTATAGCACCAGCCGCTTATATGGCTTAAGCGGTTTTGAACGAAAAAATTTTGGTATATGCTCGTAAGAAATCATTAATATCATCAAATTTTCAAAAAAAGTATTGCAATATTGATATTTTTATATTTTTGTATTTAATAATAAAAGCCAAACTTGAGGGCAACCTTCGACCTTAGTAAATACGCCAGGTCTTAAAAAAGTTTAAAAAAAAAAATTCAAACATTGCCTTTGTTAAAAGCAATTTTTTCTGATGGCCCGAATCAAATTTTAATTTTTTTTTCTGAATACATATAAATAGTTTCATATTTATGTTTTGGCTCGTGACGGTTAACCGGTAACTTCTGTGGCTATCAAACCCCGCTGTCATACTTATTCGAAAATAAAAAAAATTACTTAAAATTGTTTCTAATGAAGCTCATATTATCGTTAATCAGTAAATCGTTGATTTATCATTATGTTAGTAAGCTGGAGGAAGTACTAAGCCCCCTTACGAGAAATTTCTAGCAGCGCCAATGAAAAAGCAATGAAAGTTTGTTGAAGTTGTTAATGTTATTGTTGCTGTTAGTATTGTTGTTGTTTATGTTGATGATGTTGTTGCTGTTGGTGTTCGTTGCTTGACTGCATATTTGAAACTATATGATGTTGTTGCTTTTGTGATAGTGTACTAAGGATTCCATTTCAATTTCATGTAAAATTCATTCAGAGTGAATTGTTTGCTCAACTCTTTATTTTTAACGCGCCTCACATACACACGCACATACATACAAGCATAAGCTAGTACTGATGCATAGGAATTTCATATCTAAATATTTATATGGTGCCTTAAGGAGGAGTTTTCGACTTTTTATTTAAAAAATGGAATGTGAAAAAATTATTAAGAAAAAATACTGTTGTTATTTGCATTGCCATTTATGCATTTCAATTAGACATTGATTGACTTCACTCTGCTCGGAATTGATTATACTTTTAACATGGGTAGGGTTAAGAAATGGAACAAAAAAAAAGGACGTTAGAAAAAATTCTCAACAAAGAGTGTAACGATGAACTTATCCAAGATGACTAGGATAAGAGAAAAATTCCGAAAAATAACTTATTTTACTTCGTACGGTTACGAATTTATGGAGTATCTAGCTTTTACTTAAAATGCTAGTAAAAGAAAAACAAGTTCTTAATTTGCAAGCAAGCAAAGCGTTATTGAATACAGTGCATCTGTCATAAAGTTAGCTTAAGCTTCATTATTGACATAAGCATACTTAATGCTTGAAACGTCACTAAAAGCTTTCCCACATCAAATAGTAATACATGGAACCTTCGGGTATTTAGTAAAAGCCTCCTAAAAATGCTTCTAAAAAGTTTTAATTCTTACCACAAATAGTTTCAAGGTTTCATGTACGTATCATACAAATACGCACTTAGCTTGTTTATCCAATTTGACTGCATACATTTCAAAATAAAAACTTAAATTTCCTCGCAAAAAATCTCAACACGCCTTTTCGCTGTTCGCTGGCGACGCGTTACAGAAACTGAAAATAAGGCAAATGTTTAAATATCAGACTTTAAGGTATGTGCCGTGTCTCACTTTGCAACGTAGACTTTTTCCGATAGTTTCATTAACGCCAGTGATGCATCTTTCCAATGTTGATGGATGAATGTCGTTGCACATTTACAGCGTAACAGCAGACAACAGCTACACACAAAATAGGAGCAGCTGAAGCAAAAAAGAAACAAATGAACGAACGAACACCCGGATGTTGTGCTCCTTGAAAAATGTAATGCATCTCTGTCAGTGAACTGGAAGTTAATTTGCGAAAACAACGGAAAACAAAATGCACACGAAAAATTAAAAAACAACAGCACACGTTATCAGAAGACAAGAACGAACCGTGCACATTTTAAATGATCAGCTGTTGCAAATTGCAAAAAATTACTTTTGTTTTCTGCTGAAAATTCAGAACATTAAATTAGAAACTATGAATTTCATTTGAAATTCCAAAAAATCTATTTAATATTAAATTTTAGTTTTTCAATCCATTATGAAAATTTTTGAACTCATTATTCTCATCTCATCATGCAAAACATCCCACTAAATCAGGTCATTGGGTTGCTGACACTTTATTGTATGCGTATGTATGTAATGTACATTCATTTATTCAAATCACAAATCGAATTATCAACGACGCAACTCATTTATTATTTGTCCAGATGTCCTTTAAATCAGTTTGCGAAAAGTTTAATTTTAAATGAAATGTGATGTCCTTGCAACACAAATACAAATAATCACACAAATTCGAATGCAAGCCCATGCACACATGCAAATATGCAATTTAGGGTGGATCGTTTATGAAAAAGTAGCTTAAAATATAGTCTATAGTTAAGACTTCTTAATTAAAAATAAAAATTTTTATTTAGTGGAATCCTTAATTCCTTTAAAACTAACGATAAGTGGTTGTGCAAACGATAGTTCAGTCAAACACTTTGAGTTTTCTTATCAAATATCGTTTAAATTATAAATTTAGCACTTCTCGTAAAAGTTATATTCATAAAAAGTTTATCATTAAAGTACTCATGTGCTACGTGGCTTATGAGTGACATCTAACCTATGTAAATCGCATGGAAATTAATTTTTAAGTAGCGGTGACTTTTTTTCTTCTGCTGATTGTATATAAACTTATTAACATATGATATTGAGCACCGCTAGTAATTCCTTAGATAATTGCTTAAAGCCACCTTAATCATATGTTGTGCCACAACTTAGCAAATATAAACATGCATAGTTGTTGGTGTGTAAGTGCAAGTGTATATACACATGAAGCTCTATCTACCTGCACGCTGGTTCATTTTGCCATATTGTCACACTTTCCATGAACACCTCAGCATTGATGTTGCACTAAATATGTGGGCGTGTTTATATGTACAACAACAGTAACTGTAGCTATCGCCCGCATCAGCCGCAGCTTCAATTAAACACTAATCGTTTGTAATTGAGTTTGCACATAAATTGCACACCCACACTTTGCTGCTGTGCTCATATGTATTTGTATTGCATAATTTTAGGCTACGACACATTAATGCACAGTATTTACATATATCAAGGCGTAGCAACAACTTAAACACGCTGTGTTCCTTCTTCTTAATACAAATGTTGCTGTTAATTGTTTTAGGCCGCTTTTAATTGAATTCAACTTGAATTACGAGTATGCTATGAAATTTATTTTATTCAGCAAATAATAAAAACAAAAGCAAACAAATTTTGTTAGTTAGAAAAAAAAATCAATGCATACTAAATCAACCCTTCGAAGTACAGTGCATGTGTACGGCACAAATAAATTGTAAAAGAATTATTTTCGTCCTTTGAGCTTTAAAAATGGGCTGGATCAAGAGAGAATTAGGTCATAATGGAGGTAATTGAGAAAACGAGTAACTTAAATAAATTCAGTCAGCAAAAGTTTACAACAATGGAAAATTATTTTGCGTAACTGTCGTATGACGAGCTAAAAAAACAGTGAATCAATGAAAACAAGGAAAACCCCGAAATAGGATGTAATCGAAATTAGGTTTTGCCATATTTCACACTACCCAAAGTCTATGGGTCTGTCTATGGAAATCACGCTTACGATCTTTGGCTGTTAATGACCGATTATGGTATTGAAAAGTGAGTTTTTTTTTTGCTCCTCAACCTGCTTTAATATATGTTTCCGAAATATCTCTTGATCATTTGCTAACTCTCAATATGAGTTTAATGTCTGCTAATTAATAACGTACGAGTATTTTGTGTCATTCAAAACCCTGTGTATACTTCCATAGGAAGAATTACATATTTAATGGAAAACTTTATCGTAAATCTGTGTCGCCGAAAACTTGATGAACAATTTTTTTTTTAAATTTATTATAGAAGAAATCTGGCCCAAGATGCAGAGTAAGCGATCTATAGATATTAAAAAGAATCCATCCATCTCCATCTTCGACTTTTTTTCGAAATTTATTACGACTTATAGACTTTGTTGCCAATGATTGCAGTTATGCGTACAACAGAATTTTCCTTTTAAATATGTAAGTAATTAAATTCAACCTCTCAAACAGGTAACAGCCAGCACAAAATTAATTTAAATGTAAATTCCTAAGACCTGACGGTAAAAATAACATCCATAATTTAATCTGTTAAGGTTCTTTTCTATTTAAGTAAATACTTAAAATGTTTAACTTTCTCTTGCCACACACGCCTAACTTACAACAAATTGTGGTTAAATTTGGTTTGGCTTATTTTCGTGGTTTGCTTTCTCGGTTTTCTTCGTCAGGTACTTTTTTGAGTTTTTTGTTCCTTGAAATTTTTGGTTTTTTTCGCAAAACCACTGCTCGTAGAGACCACAACAAAATATTAACTGCTGTCAAAGAATGACAGCGTCAGGGTTGCCAATATGAAAAATGTTTTCAAATCATTCTATAAATATTAAGCAATTGGAGATATCATATAACACCAAAAGTATCAATTATCGCTTTGAATGTAAAAACATAAGTCATTGTGACGCTGAAATGAATGACACAATAATGTGTAAAGGATATTCGATTCTGCACTGCAAGCAAAAGAAGAAGTTTGTCACATTGGATTTTTTTACGTTTTTTTTTTTTGTCAATGTGTCCATGTTTGAAGTGAATTTGTGAAAATTTGGGAAAAATGGTCGATTCACCCCATTTTAAAACTTTCTAGATTAACTTTTAGGAGAAGTTGAAGAATAAAAAAATAGGTTTCAAATAAGGTTCACACTTCCGCTAACAATATGAGAACTAAGATAAAGTTTCTTCCAAAGGAACACAAAATTTTTGGAAACCCAAAGTGGAAAATTTTTAGTTTATTTCCGGAAGATTTTTAATAACTGAATTGTAATTCTAGAGATATGCAAAATTATTTTTGCATTTTTTGTTAATAAAAAAAATTAATTTATTTAAGTCAGGTTAAATTCGACACGGTTTAGCTGAAATGAAATGACAGAAGTAAAAGTAGGTAACCACTTTTTACTGAAAATTTGGCTCAAATTACATGAGCCACATCAGGGAAATCTAATAAACTGAAATGCTGAGTTGTCATCCCTGATTGTGGCTTTTAAATACTACCACACATGCATTTGTGCTTGTGTGCTTGTTGCTTGTTGGTATCTGTTACATTTAATTCCTATTGATTAACACTTGAAGCAAGCAAATAAGCCGCGGTAATAACTTTTAAAGTGCTTTGCTTTTGTTGTTGATTTTGTTGCAATCGATACTGAGAAGTTGTCGTTTGACTTAAACGGAAGCACCACAAGTACAAGAATGAAGTGCAAATCCGTTTTTAAGTAAACGTTTGTGCATAATTGATTTGCTGGTATCGATTGCAAAGAGGGTGCAGCTTAATTTTTTAAACTCTTTGTAAGTCGACACAAGAAATTGGTTTGCTTTTGTTTTCTTCAAATAAGAAATGCTCTCTAAGTCGAAAATGTTGCTCATTCACTGCACTTGTTCTAAATAAAACTTCAATATCATTTTGTACAAAAACAAAACTTTTGGCAACTTTTGCATTTGCTTTTAAAAGTTTGCACAGCAAAAACATCACCCAATAATGACGTTATGAAGTTAACTTTATTGCTGGGGTTTCTTCGATTGGTTTTCTTTTTACCATTTGCCTTTTTCTACTTAAAAATGCTGCTTGTCAAAAGCGGTGAAGCGCTAAAAACATAAACATGCACAACCTTTTTATTTCGTTTCCCTTGCTGAATTGAGGTTTTTATTTCAATTGGTTATCAATACCAGGAAGTATCAGGAAATCCGCTGGGGCTGTTGTGCTTTTCTGTATTCTTGCTTATTCTATATTTTGCTTTGATCTCTAAGCTTTAATCGATTAGCTTTAAACTTTGACCATCTTTGCTTAACGCCCTGAACGGCCTTTTGTAAAAATTGGTATTTAGGTTGGGATTTTGTTGATGAAATATTCAGCATGAGTAGATTGCAAATTCAACTTTAAGACGGAGAAGTTTCATGCTTATTTTTTTAATTTAAAAGTACTAAGCCAAGGAATTGTTACATATCCATCTGGCATTAAAGTTTCTTAATAAACAAGCGGTAAATAATTAAACCATAAAGATTCGCATTGTTCGCCATAAAAATTTTCAAAGCCGTTTGATGTCATTTCCATTCTATTAAACTTCAGTGGAACTTTTCTCTTGCGATTCCCTTATAAGCTTTAATCCAATTGACTCATTTTACTGAAACCCATTGCTTCATTGATCTGCAGTCGCAAACCACAGCTGCTTTCTATCCCCAGCTTTAGTGCTACTCGCACTGAACTGTAAACGTGCTTCATGAACTGAACCGAACCGTACCGCATCAAACTGAACTGAGCTGCGCTGGCTGAACTGTGTACTTTGAAACAAATTATTTTGAAAATCTCTGCAGCAAAACAAGTGTTTCAGCTAACAGCACACACTAACACACAATTACTCAAACGCATACAAGCACAGACACACATGTATATGAAAACAGAGACACGCCTCAGTTTCAGTCAAACAACGATTGAAAAGTTAATGAACTAAATTATGACATTTGGAAACAATTTCAGTCTACGTGACAGACGCTACTGCCATATGCACGGTATGGATGCTGTGCGAACCGATAGTGCCGGACACAATAGACAAATGGAACTTTTTGCACGTTTATGTGTGTGAGTTGATGTAGCAAAGTTTGCCGCTTGATGTCGAACGGCGAGAATCTCTTACATGTCACACGACAAAAAACTTTACTGAATTGTGGCGTCATAAACTGACGCTAAAACGAATAAACTTTGCAACTAAAAACCATTGCGTTGATTGAATTTCCAGAAGGAGTCTAAAAAGAATGGGAGCCTAAGTGGAACTTTTGCTTGTTTGCTCACGCTCGAATTAGAATTGTTGTTACAACTTTAAAAATTATTCACAATTCGAAGTCCAAAATTAATAAAAATCTGTTTTCACTTAAAATAAAAATAATAATAAAAACATATATTAACGGCCAAACTAGTTTTCAGGATAAACTAGTTTTTCCTAGACCAAACTAGCTCAGGATGAACCAGCTTGAGCTTCGAAAAGAAGGCGTTACACTTCCTTTACAACCGAAAACTAAAAATCACGCTATGAGAATATATTGTCAAGTTCAGCATGAAAATGTCTGTGGAAACCATCCAGAAATATGCTAAATCTTACACTCACTTTTACTGTTAATATAGTGCGATGTATTTAATTTTGATGGAAACCATAGTTAACACTCTAACAAGTTTTTTACGTGCTTCTAAAGAATGGCTCAAAATTTTTGGATTAAGTTGGCATTTTTGGGCTCTTTTTATCTTTGGAAAAGTCGTGCAAAATGTCAAATTAAAATATATAAAAAGATTCTTCTAAGAAATATATACTAGGTTTAGTGTCTAATGCCCATTATGATATTATTATTTTACCATGCGCTTATTACTATTGATTTTATCATTTACTAATAAATTTTAAGTGAATTTCAAGTTCAGCATAAGTTCTATATCATTACCTTTGCATAAACAACAATTAACTTGCACGATAGCAACTAAAACAAATCTTAATTCCTCCATTGACACTAGAGGTTTAATGTCACTAGATGCAACACCACAATAAAAATATATATATAAGCAAAAAATGCACTAAGTAACACCCATGCAAATAGAGAATCCTATAAATGATTTGTACACCCACATGCGTACATATGTGCATTTGAACACATTAAATATTCCACAAATTTGTGTCAAATTTGCCAAGAATATTATCAGTAATTCCCCTAAGGAGACACAAAGACAGCGTAAGAGCAGCAGTAATGGAATACATCATAATGATTGTGAGAAATGTCAACAGAAATATTTGAACACGACCCACACAAAGACAAACACCGCATACCGAAAATTCCTAAGCACACGCAAGACAAATCTGGCGTCAACACCACTAAGGAACTTGTCTGCCTATGGGTAATCCCATATTAAATTTTCAACGTATATTGAATATGGCTGAGAGTGAACTTAAAGATCAGAATTTAAGATTGTAAATGGGGCGTTCTGAGATATTAGGTACCCATAGGACTTTAACAATATTGCGCTGCTCTTCTTATGAAGTTACGTGTGAAGAAAGTAAGTGATGAAGCTTCAAAAACTTAATTGCGATATTTCAGACTAGAAGAATACGTTAAAAATCAGAATGAAGGCAGGTACATACTATTCGATTCGTAAGTAAGTTTGCTGAAAACCACGCGCATTGGTGCACAATTCACGGTACTGCGATTGGCAACAAAATCTTATCGCCATTGATAAAACTTGATTTTAAATGCAATGTATCGCTTTGACCTGCTAGTCACATTACAGGGTAAGGCCTCTATCATAAAGTTCTATAAATGCATGAAAAAATTGCTTATATATTACATAGTAGGGGACTCGCATTATCTTGTTTTGCCTTAGATTGCAAAAATACTGCGTGCCATCCCATAGGTTTTTTTTCCCGAGTTCAATTTTGTATGAAAAGCGGGATCGGAATACAGCATTTTAACACTTTACCCCAAAAACAAACCACGCATGAAGTTCACTAGCGTGTTTTTGGGGTGAGCTCAAACTTTTAAAAAATTAAGTTTTTAGCATACTTTTGAATACAGATCAAACTGTGCCGCTTCGAAAAACTATCCCTCCTTGGCTATAGTCCACCCAGCGCTTTGGTTAAAGTAGCCCTGCGTTTTTTTTACATGGGTTTAAACAAAATAACTCATGGTATTATTGCCAAAAATATTAGTGTTAAGAATAAAAACCCTCCGCAAAATGTCGGTCTTAAAAAAATAAGCCCCGCCATAGAAAAAAACAAAATTTCTTCAACTTATGGTCATAAAAGATGAAAAAATTACAAAATAAATTGTCACTTTGCGCAAATTTTTCTGGTTTGTCGATTTTGTATTACGAAAATTACTCACAAGATTCGTAATTGAACATGGTAAAGTTTTGAGGAAATTTTTCATATCAACTTAGGCATAAAATTTCATGAAATCTGTTGAGCGACTTTCCATTTTTTCAAACACTCGTTGCTCTAGAATGAAATTGCCCTTAACTTATATACGTTACTCACACGCAAGTGTGTGTGTGTGTGTGTGCACTTACCCACACTTACGAGTTTATTCAATTTAGTTTCATCAGTTTCAATTGTGTGCGTTAATCCGATGATAACTGAATCCGATATGCCGGCAGCCACCAATACAACAATAACAATAATAGCAATAGCAATAGCAACAACAATAGCAGCGATAATGAAAAAGGATACACAAGCAACTGCCACAGGATATGCTGGCGTGTGAATTGCAAGAAAAATAAAAAAAATGTAAAACACGAAAATAACAAATAAATTATATTAACAGCAAGGAGCCGTTGTCGATTTTTGTTGAAACGGAAACGGAAAACAACTTGGTGAAAATCCGTTACAAAATCAACAGAAAAAAAGTCCTACCAACAACGTGGTTCAGTGAAGAATTTGTTAAAGGATTTTTGTAGTAAATTATTTGGTGTGGCAAGCAACAACAACAGCTGCAACGCAGAATGACTTGACAAAAAACCAACAACAAGAAGAGAAACCCGCAAACCAATAAGGATATATAAATCGCACAAGAGCCGAAAAGGAAAAAAACACACTACAAAAACTCATATCCTTCGAAGGAAACAACAATACAAATGCTTAAATACTCAATCCTTACAAATACTTGTACAACAACAACAACAACAACACCAAGTGTGCAATAAATTGTCTGTCAATAATGATTTCGTAATGCGATACACTTGTTACGCGCTCCTTAGCTGTTGCTCTTGTGGATTTACTGTTGTTTACTCAATGGCAATTTGTATTTAACTCATTCACTAACTCATCGAATCACTGAACCAGTCATTCAGTCAATTCAATGACTCATTTATTCACTTACTTTGCACGATATTTAGTTAGCAGAAATAACTAAATTATATATTATGTAGTCAAGTTAATGTTGTAGACAAATTCATCGAAATGGTCAAAGAAAGAGTTTTTTATTTTTGGTCTAGGTTATTGTTCAGTTAAAAAAAAATATAACCGAAACATAGTTAAAATTAGACAAAATTTGTAAGCAAAGCAGATAATTTTATTATTATTTTTAATTTTAAATATAAATGACATTGACAGTTAATTGCTTCTCTCATGCTATATTTTTCCTATATTAGGACGATCTGAAAATAAGTAAGGTTATTCGCTCTAGTCTTGATGTATATTTTTTTACAAGGTGAGTAAGATAGTGTTCTTGATTAGTTTAAACGAATCCGTCTGAATATAAATATTTGCAAATGCCCTTATATTTCTTTCTCAAAATCTTATAATCTGGTTCCATCAACTTACCATATCAATGGGATTTTTCTAGATTTTGTCAAGAAAATTTGTGATCTTGGGATTTTCTTTGATGGTAATTTTACCTTTAATGATCGCCTTAATTTCATTATTTCTAAAACATACGCATTAGTATCAATTTTAAATAGGTAAAGTTTTAATTTCGATTACGCTTATACACTAAAATTATTATTTACTTTTGTTTGTGAGGTCCAGACTTGAATATGCTGCTTTCATTCGGAATCTTTACTATGAATTCAGAAGAAATTTGTTAAATTTGCGTTAAGGATGATCTCATTCGTGGCAATATAGACTGTGTTTCACTACTAGAAAATGTTGAGTTTAATGTGGCTTTTAGGCAATAACGTTTTTCAAATTTCTCTTATGTTAAATATCACCAGATCAATTATTCTTTAAATGAGCCACTTACTAGGGCTTTATGTGATATTATTCAGTAATTAATTTATAAATTACATACAAATAGCATTTTTGCTAGTCTGTAAGGATTTCATATCCATAGACTCAATAATTAAATGAAATGAAATAGTTTGAATATAGCAAATCATGAAAATTTTAGCAAAATATATTACGCCTGACTGTTTAATGGTCACAAAGGGAGGACGTTTTATACACTTCTTCAGTTTAAACATTGTTGATATGAACGTTATAGTTCAGACTCTTTTTGGAAAAGAGTGCCAGACAAGGTCAAGGTCTATTGACTAGATCAAGCAAACTAGCGCAAATTATATACATACAAGTAAAGGATGTATGACAATAGATGAGCCACACGATTCGGAATGGCTCTAGAGAATCCGATGGATCAGAGCTTTGGACCATCAACCGTCCACCTCAACCGGTAAGCGCTTTCCATATGCCTCTCCCTGAAGGGAATGGCCTCGAGCCACCAACCAAATTGCATAAACTATTATTGCAAAAACTAATATGAAAAATTGCGCTAGTATGGTGATAAGTTCGTATGTTTGTAGTTTTTTCAAAAACTTAATCAATCTTTCTTGATTTTTCAATGCAGATTCCAAATCAATGGTAATGTTATGAGTTACAGTTCAAATGTGGCAATACTTTTTGATAGACTTTACTTTTAATATCATGACAATTTACCAGTTTAATTGAAAGTTAAATCAAAATTTGTATTTATAAAATTTTCTTGGGCGATTTTAGAGATTCAGCATTTCTGCATACTTTTTCATCTTTAGTCATTTTTAGAAAGACAAAAAAAAAATGTATCGCAATTTAACGCAAAGTTTTTGACAATTTTTAATATAATTTTTAGAAACTCTCATTGCCAAACTAAAGTTTTTACATACTGAAATTCATATACATATATATCAGTTTCATTATGAACATCTGGAATTGTTTTGCAATTATCTGGGTAGCATTATGTTGATAAATAGGTTCTTTTATTTTTATTCAACTATTCCACAACACAATACCTTTATTGAATGAAGCACAACAATTGACTTACTTAAGCAACTAAGTCAATACCATCAATAACTTATCGATAACGCACAACCAAACCAAGCAGCAGATGCTCAAGCAAATGCTTTACCAAATCTCAGCTAAAAACAGACTCACCATATTAACCTTTGCCAGATATGAGTAGCTCTACTTGACCCATAATAAAGTTGAGTCAAAAAATCATAACAATAAACATAAAACTTCTTAAATCTTATCGATTAACTTTTATGACCTCAACACTTAGTGCGGTCCAATTCATGGAAGTAGTAGTTGCATAGGTACCACGCACACATGCGCATACATACATGTACAGGCAAAACAGAATTTATACCAACATACATACGCACAAACATATGAAGAGCACAGGCATGGAGGCATGCACGAAGTACCCAAAAAAAGGGGCATTAAATGTACTTTTATTGTTGTTTTAGTGTTCAGAAGATTGCGTATAGTTTTGGAGTATGCGTGTGTGTTTCGTATAATATTGTTGTATCTGTGTGTGTGTGCAATTCTGACTTCTGTATTAATTTATGGCAACTCTACGTTTTCATTATGTTGAAGAGCACCAAAAGTTTATGAAAAGCTCATAAAAGTAAAGATCAGGACATGCAAGCAGAAATCTTTTTCATATCTTAAGAAAAACTTAAATTATTTCTTAACGATAGATAGACAGCGATGCTTTAAAATAAGTTAATAAAGTATTTCGGTTAGCTGTTTTTACATGACTTTAACGCCTGAGTTTGCCCACTATGTACTATTAAACTTAAGCCAAAGTGAAAAAAATTGTTTCCACTTCTTAAAAATGCGAAAACGGAAAAGCATTTCATATAATTGCCTGGCCATTATTTAAAATGACATCAGCTGAACAACAGCTATCAACACGCTTATAGACTTAACGACAATTACCGGTCACAGAGATGATGAACAGCGAACGACTGGAAATGTGACGACAACGATACCGTTGTGGTGTAATTGCTGCAGGGTGGTTGTAAAAAAGGACCCCTCACTGTTATTCATCGTCGGCATTGCTAAGTCATCAATATTTATTTTAACGATACTTGTTCGTCAACAACAAACTTCCCTTAATGTCAAGCATAAAAAATGAAAGCAGCAAAAAAAAAGTGCCCATGAAACATTAAGTACTTTTTGACCTTTGGTCTGGTTGTTGCGCTCCCCCAAACCAACCATAAATACATACATAAACAAACAGACAAACAAACAAGTCACTTAAGTCTGCTTCATAGCATGGCGTAGTGAAGCGCCAAATTTTTGATAAGATTTGTATTTTTTATTATGAACGAGTCAATTTTTGACGCGCTTTTGCCTGCTTACCTAGCGAATGCACAATGGAAAATAACTTGGAAAAATTGATCAAAATAAAATAATAAACATTCTAGAAGCTAATTGCTGTTCACATTATAAGATCCATCAGATGGTCTGGATGATAAAGAGAGTCTTGCAAGGTCTTAAAGCTTTATTAATATTTGACAGATCTTCACAGAATTGAACTCAAGAATTCCTGACATTTTTATTGAAGGTGTTGTTGTTGATTCCATTTCAGGGAATATAAGAATAATTTATATATTATTTGTGAAGAGTTTTATGAACTCTGATGTTATTTGTAAATGTTTCTGCTACATAAAACTTAAATTTCTTCTATTGTTTGGACGATATTGCTAGTATTATACTTTCAATTTTTTCCTGAATAACAGTCAGAGGAAGGCTTTCACTTAACGTATTTTCGAATTCTTGAATACATTTTAATAGGTCAATGCAGAAAAGCTCTCTCTGCTATTAAAAATAAATCTGCTCCCATTTGGTTATGTAGCAACATATCAGGATCCATCAGTTTCTTGAAAATTTTATTCCACTGTAAACGTTGGAGCCCCTGCCTAAAGGAAGTTAACATAATGAATGCGTTAAACCTCATTGCGTGTTGCCGCCCTTAAATGTGGAGGGTGTTTCAAATTGGGCAAACGATAGCGATAGCGGCGGCGTCTATCCTGATAACGTGTTTGTGTGTCTGTATCTGCCAAATGGACAACAAACGCGCGTTAAGTGATTTTCTTCGTTGTTGCTTCCCAAAGGGCAGCTAACGATTTTTTGCATGTCACAGTTTATTTGTTTCGTCGTCATCTGCTTTAGGCTTCGTTCCCTTTCCTCTTCTTTCTCTTTTTCGCTTTTCAGCCAGATTTCAATGCTAAATTGATTTAAAATTCCTTTTTTTCTCCCGTCAATTTTGTTGTATTTCATTTTGTCGCGCCAATTTTACATAGATGCCGCTACCTTGATAACATGAGCAGGTGTGCGTAGATGTAAGTAAATTTTTTGGCGCGTCAATTTAAGTGTCGCATTGTCAGTCAGCATTGGCAATGTGCTATTAAGTTTCCTCAAAAATGGAATCCTCTCTCCAGTGTTCTTTAAGCTACTTAGAAATCCTCAGTCGAAAATATTTGTGCGGTTTTTTTTTTTGTTTGTCACAGATCGTATTATTGCGCGTCGCATAATATGAAACGACGTAACGCGGAGCAACTTTGTGCATAAGAAATGCTAACCAACGCAGTCAACGTAATCGTGTAAACTGTCAATTCGACTTGATTACGTCGTCATCGTCGCAGTGGTTTTTGTCAATGCTTTCGCAGCACTCAGCTGCAGTTTGTCCTCGAAAAGTTTTTCGCGTTTTTCATGTCGATTCTTTTTGCGTGGTTTTTTTACGCTACTCTTTTTGTAGTTTCAATTATAGTTCTTTGGGGATTTTCAAATCGATGCCTGTGTACTTTCCGCTAACGTTTACGTTTAGTTCTTAGCATCACTGAATTTGGGGAGTGATTGTGGGTCTATTGATAGGGGATTTTCGCTTTGTAACTAACACAAATCCTACGAGATACGCTCATGACAGGCTTTAACTACGCTTTTGACTTAAACGTTACCAAATATTTTTAAGGCAATTTCTTTATATTTATATGGCATTTGTTTGGACTGATTTTGGAAGAGAAAACTTAAAATCGAAACCTAAATAAAATTCAGAGTCACTACATTTTCTTTAAGGCTTGTACTATATAAATAGAGTATGTAAAACTTCTTTTGGTATTTGCAGATGCTTGTTCTATTGAACAGGAATGTATATATAAACAAATTAACTTTTGATAAAGTTGCAAAAAAATACAATTTATACTTTCGCCTGAAACAGTAACAAGGAAGTATTCTAAAAAGAATTCATCCTTAGTTCTAAAAACAACAAGTCTACAAGATTGAATATTTATTTCTGGCAGTGAAGTATTTATGCGATTTTTATCATCAATTTATAGTTTAAAGAATTTTTCAATTGCAAAATTACTTTGGAAAATAATGAAAGCCCTTATGAGTACATGTTTGTGTGTATGTATTTGTGTCAAAAGTGTTTTTAAAAAACTGCTCAACAGTAACAGCATACGCGCCAACACCAGCAATTGCTGCTCATAGCGTTGCTAGTGAAATGACAGCAAGCACTGTTGCTGACGGCAATTGCAGCACCAAGAGGGAATGCTGTAGTGCTGAATGCAAAAACAAAAAACATCAGAAGTTGCATCATTTAAACTCCATTGAAAATTTAAGTTATGCAACCTTCCAGCAGCCGACGGACGAACTAACAAACGGGCAAAAGTTTGAGGAAATATTCTCTGGCATTTTCACAAATATCGTTGGTGGACACTGATGGCAATTCACATGCATACATAAAATTGCAATCCTTTGTTGGTCGTTGACCGGCAACCACAACAAAAACAAAGCAAAAAAGCAGTCGGTTAAAAGCAAAAATATAGCTGAATAACTTTTAATTATATTTTTAGTGTTTATGTTGCACTTTTTAAGCGCTTTTGACGCGGCATCGCATGGCATCAACACACGGTCTCACCCATGTCACATTCAGGAACTTTCAAGTGCCGGGCAGTCGGTTGTCTGGCAGTAAAGTTCATGTATATCAATTATTATTTTTTTGTGCTCCTTTTTTCGTACTACAAAGTTTTATAATTAAAACACGAAACAAAATTAAAAAAAAAAAGTTCACCAAGCCACAAAAAATTTAATTATTAAATTTATTTTAAATTTTGACGTTACGTTAATACGTTAATTAATTCAAACCACACCGATAACATTAGCAAAAACTCAATTAAATTATCCCTAGCATCTTATCCTTCAATTAAGTCACTTACCTATCATTAAAATGAACTTCAACACCAACATAAAAATACTGTGCACCACAGTACCAACAAGCCAACGTGCCAAAAAGAAGCGCTCATTAAATGGAGCAGTGAAAAAAAATCTAAGCAGCAACATTAACAGAAGCAACAACATCGCAAAGTTCATTCGAATTCAAATCGGATTAACGCAATTAAAATCTCATCACATGTTAATCCAATCGAATTAAATTGCTTTTTTAAAGCAACAACAACAAGAACACGAAGCAGGGGAGGAGGGAAAAAGCAACAGCTGGCAGCACTGGAATAGCACGAAAAACAAAAACTTTATCCTTGCAAATTCGCGCTGAGTTGCACAGTGGTTTTCGAATGCACACAAACTTTGATAGCGAGATACTCAAAAAAGTAAAGGTTGGTTAGGTGTTAAAACAATAAATTTAAGATAAAAGAGGTCATTAAATAATATATTTGGATTTTTATTTTTTGCGGTCAAAAATAATAGTTTTTTTCGATCAAAAAAATGTTTTTTTTTTAATTTCATCACACTATATTCTTCATAAGCCCGACAGACGTCGGCAAAAATGCTAACGATTATTGTGTTAAATGGAACTTATTCGACCCTTTGTATGCACACAAGATAAATGCACCCATTGCCACCACAAGCGGTTCCGATTTAATGGTTATGTTGATTTCAACTTATGACGATTTTTGAAATGCTATATTTAAGTCAATAAAATTATCGAAAAATTTTTGTAAATAGTGGTCAATGTACAATCTCTGAGGTTTGTAATGGAATAAAATATCTGCTAAAAATTGTAATTTTATCGCTCAAACTTTTGTCACGTTTTTGTATAGTTTCAGTTTCATTTCGCGAACAACAACTCTGTCATTAATTAACTTTATCTAAAATATAGCCTTAATGAAGAAACTTAATGGTATCACACGATCATGGCGACCAATTGAAGTCTCCATTTCGAGAAATCAACTCACTGGAAATTTATATTGAATCACTATCTCAACAGGTTGTGGGAGTTGTAGCGATCCATATTTATTAAGCTCCTAAATATTAATTATAAATAGTCATTTCAATGATAATTGACAGTTCAAATATGACGCGAAATTTAATATGACAATTTTTGTTGGATGACCCGTTATTGTGTGTATTTGTTAGATGAGCTCTTAAAGGAAAACTTTTTTTTTATTTCAATTTGAATTTTTCAGTTCGATCGATCGAATCGATCTTCCACATGTGATATTCATCCTTAGAGGCTCATCCGTTTATTTTCCAAGCACTGAATTTCAAAAAAATAATCACTCTTTTAAAGATAATATGGTTATATTCATGGCGTTGCATTTAACGGTATTTTGCATTGCGCTTCTTTATATGGACACAATTTTTTTAAGTAATTTCCTTAATCTTATATGTCAAATAAAGTTAAGCAATATTTTTTAACATAATTATGAATACCTTACTATATCTTTTAGTAAAATTGTAAGGAATGACTCGATAGAGCCGCCCTTATTTGAATTTTGAATTTTCTTACATTTAATGATCAATGCGAGTATGTATGTGTGTACACATATTAATGGAACAAAAAAATTCCTTCTACTTTTATTTGCATACTGGCACACTGTGCAACGTGGCATTACATAACTTTTGTAGTCTCTTAATGCCATTTGTATTTAAGACTTGCGCGTTTAAAACAACAGCAACCAGAAAAAACAGCAACAGAAATTTAGTTTTGAATTTTTTTTTTTTTCAAAAGCGTTTGCTGAAGCTTTAATTACAACAACAATTAAGGAATCACTCGTACAAAAGCCAACTCAGACAAACTGGCGGGAGTAGCAGTTGAAATACAATCTGAAGAAGCCAACGGATGTTTTCAATGAATCGTAGGCAGCTTCTTTGCTGAGTTGTCGACATGTGTAAATTAATTTTAATTACCGCTCAATTTGCTACCAGTTGTTGTTATTGTTGCTACTGGCATTGAGTGCGTGGTAAGTAATTTATTAAAGGATATTATGTTCTAAAGCAGCGTATCTGCGTTAAAATTTAAATTATATCTGAACTTGAAATTATTTTGATGTAAAGCTGCTTTGCAGAAAATACACTCAGCTCTACTAACACGATTAAGCTTCAAATCTTGACATTATGGAACTTTTCATGTGGCACGATTTTGTTATTTCCCCGGACTTTCAAAAAAATGGTTAGAAATTTTTGTTTAAAATAGTTGAAAAATAAAAATTAAGGCTTTTCTTCAAAGCTTTGAGAATCAAAACATTCAAACTTTACTTTCAAAAATGTAGTTTGGAAAAACCAAAAATCATTCAAGGTGTCAAAGCACGAAAAATGTTATAAAAAATTACAAAAAAAACCCTACAAAATTCAGTTTACTTCAAAGTTTGCTTGGATATAATTCAATAGAAATTGGCTTGGAAAAACCATCCAAAAATATAGAACTTTTCAAGGACTTTTATCAGTGCAGTATAAAGCCCAAAACTAGATACGCTTTTTACAAAAGTTTATTGTTTCGATTTTTACTTCAGTTTTTGGGTGACTCATTCAGTTACGACAGAATTTGATTTAATTTTCAGATTTCTCTTCTCTCTATTGCTGTAATAGAATGCTTTTCTCTAATCTTTAAGATTTATATAGAGCATTAAAATTGCATTTAGAATGAAATTAATGTTAGAATCAATTTTTTTATTTATTTCTTATATTGAGGACTTCAAAGATTGAAAACTTCTTCAAAATAGAGTATTTTTTAATAAAAATTTGTCAATAAGTAACCTTTATCTTTTCAACAAAATTCTTGTAATTTTATAAAACATAAACAAAAATAGCACTAACAGAAAAAAAATCCTTTTTATTTAATTCAAGTTCCCAGCTGTCATACGTTGATCCATTTTCTATTCTTTAGACCATAAGGACAACAACAACACAAAAAAACAATTTTTCTTCGTCATCTTTTATTGTATTTATTTGTCAGTCCATGTGACTTTCTCTTATTTTGGCATCACTACTCTTGTTTTTGCTGTTGTTGTGTTTGTGTGTGCGTGGTTCTGTTGTGTTGTCTTCTGTCCTTACTATTGTCCTTTTTATTGCTGCGCAGCACGTACAACTACTGATGCACGGGATTTATTTTTAATTTCATATCATTTTGACAGTTTCGACTGTCGTGCCCTGCTGTCCTGTGCTACATTCATGTGTGTTTTCCATGTGTACGAGTGTGTGTCTGTGTTGTTGCATGTAGTCATCTGTATGTTCCACTACGTGCTCCAAGGTTTAAATTAATTAACAATAAAGCGGAGAATTTTTAAATTGAATTCAGAGAATAATTTTTACTTTTGACAATTTCGTTGAAAATTTTTATGACATAAAAGAAAATTAAATCAATGTTAATGCAATAGGTTATAAGCAAAGAACAAATACAACATTTTCAACATTGTTCTTTTAACCAAACAAAGGTTAAAAAATAAAATATATTGTATCACCTCTCAACAGAATTTAATTTCACTTATGTAAATTTTTCTAAAGGCGAATCTGTATTGTCGTTGATCAAGCAAAAGTGCAATTAAAAAATGCAACTTTAAAATCTTCAAGAAGTGAGCGTAGTTTTATAAAAGTTAGTCAGTATGAACACATACGTATGTTCCCGTTGATTTGTTTCAATGAAAAGAACATTGTCAGGAAAATTTTCTTAAAAATTGAAAGATATCCACAACGAAATCAATTATTCCTTTTCATAACTCAAATCCTGGGGTGGGTCAGAAGAATGTTTTTTCATTCAATTTTTTAATTTCCTTCATGTCAGCTTAAGGTAATACTAACCCTTACTTATTCAGCTCCCTTTTTCTGACGAATGCTTTTACGTTTTTAGCATAAAAGGATTATAAGGGAAGAGAGGCACGTAATATCGGAGTTATAGCTAATAGAATTGAATAATATGTTCTTCATACAGATCTTGATTAGTTCGGAAACCTGGAATCGTGCTACAGTTTACGTTGACCAACAAGGCGAAGTTTTCGTAATTATTTGAGAATGTACATGCAGAAATACATAAAACGCATCGTGCATACGTTAAATGCAGTTAAAATACTTGTAATCGTATAGCAACTCTCACATAAAGAGCATGTTGTGATCATCGATACTTGATGCATACTAAAAGTTGCCGAACTTTCAACTTTTTTTGAACATCTATGCATTTCTGACTTAAACGATTTCAGGGGAATATTTTGTGTGTGACTTGAAAACTTCTAAATGAAACTTACAGTCTTTTCATTAGGGCTTTTGCTTATCTTACGAAAACAGTTTTATTTGAACTTTGTATTTGTAGTGAAAACTTCAGTTAATTTACTTAATATCAGTGGTACTCACGACATTTGTGAATCTCAAACTATCTAAGCGTTGCAAAATTTCCTGAAAAGTTTTAAAATGCTTTTGTTCGACTTTCCGTTTTGCATGTTATGTTTCACTTTCAAGCAAAACCTCATCCTTATTTAACGATTTCTCACTTAAGAAACACTTAATCATAATTAATAAACTTTATTTGCATAACTTAAGTTTTGACAGCGCATTTCAGCAAAAAGCTTTTAGTGGTTACCTACCTAAAAACAACGCGCGGTAGATCCTTTACTGTCAACAGCAACAACAAAATCCAAATGTAATTTAATCAAAACAGTTTTTCGCAATTCAAAGTGTTATCAACAACAACAACAACAACGGCGACACTAAGAGCAACAATTGAATTAAGAACTCACCAAAAAGCGCGACATCATTTAAGCGTTTCATTAAGCTTTTTAACTCCTTAACTTTATTTGTCAACTGCAACAACAAATAGCAATAACAATAGCAGTAACAGCAACAGCAGCAGCAACAACAATAGCAATAATAATATTGCCAACAATGCCAGCAACTGTCATTCAATGTTTACGCATAAAAGCAAAATTTTGTGTGCGCACAAAAACTTTTACTGTTTTTGTTGCTGTGCAAAGCTGTGCTGTGCTGTGCTGTGCAATGCTGTTGGTGTCAAACTTTCGTTGACAAATTGAAGTTGATGCTTTTGTATTATTCGAATGATTTGTTGTTGTTGCCTTTTGTTACTGGTTGATATTTTAGTAAACTTTTGTTTGTTGAGTGCAACTAAAAGTGGTTTAATATAGTTTTTGTTATTGTTGCTATTGTTGTTGCTTCTCTGTTATAAACATTGATCAACCATCAGCAACTGTTGCTAAAGATTTAATGACAATTACGTTTGCTGGCTGCACTTAAAAACTTTCACTTTATCGTTGCTATTAATTTATTTAATTCGAAATGCATGAAGTCATGAAATTAATTGCTTCTTATTTTCATTATGATGAAAGCTTATGTATTACCGCTCTAAAAAGCAAAAAGTAGCTTTTTTTAAATATGTAAAAATAGAAAATTTGGCAGTGAATATTTAGTTAAAATAAAGCGAAGAAAACAAATTTTTTTTCGTGCTATTTACATCTATGTACTTAGTTAAAATGTTGAGTTATAATAACTGGAATATAAAAACAACATCTCATATGAGTAACATTAAAGCATTATAAATTAGTTAATCACATTATGCAGCCATCACTCTAAAATACTTCAATCTTGAATTATTTTATTAAAATGTAGATAGTTATGCTTAATTTCAACAATTATTCTAAGCTGAAACATGAAAAGCATTAAACTTCACTCATGGGTGAATTTTTTCATTTTAATACTGCTAAATAGAATGAATATCAATCTACGATACGAGTATTTATATTTAATGCGTCGATGAAATACAAAAATTACAAAATTTGTACATCAAAGCAAATGCGTTAGGTATGTGTATAAATTATATAAAATATTTTAATATTTAAAGAAAAGAAAAAACTCAGCAAATTTATAAAAGAATTCTGACTTCAAGTCAGCAATCCTTAAAATATGCAACAACAAACAAAGAAGGCAAAAAAAATCGAACATACACACATATCTACATAGCAAGGCAAGCAGACAGCATTCGCTGCAGTAGATGAGGACACTCAACACAACTTTTTGACATTTTTTACGGCACTTTGAGCACAGGTGTGCAGAAAAACGTCCACTTTGACAGCACAGCAACACTGATGAAAGCAAAACTGAAGAAAAATTTTGTTGTAAGCAATCAAAAGCAATAAAAATTTCATATGGCGATGAGTATTTTAGTAGTATTTTAGCTATTAGAGTTTTTGAAGTTATTCATGCCACAGCTGCAGCAGTCAGGGAACTACAACAGCTGGCGTACGGAAATTCTAAAAACTCAAACAAAAATTTATATTGAAAACTTAAAGCGAGAGAATTTTAAATTGGTTTCAATTTTTTTTTTTTTTTTTGTTAAATTATATGTATCGTACAAAGTAAACTATGGCTTGAACTTGTAGCAAAAGCAACCGAAACCAAAGTAAATGCTATTGAACAGTTAACTTGGCTGACATTTTGACACTTTGTTGCAACAACATCGGTAGTAGCTGACTTTAAGCCGGACAGCGGTTTTGGCTACATCGATTGGTGTATGCTGTAGCTCTTGTATAAAGTTGCAGCTTTTTTGTGGTAAGTGAATTGATAATTTTGCTGCTGCTGCGTTACTTAAAGATAAAAACGCTTTCGAGCAAAAAAAAAAATAAATAACGGAAAGCTTAACATGCTTACATGGAAATGGTTTGTAACGCTTTGGTGTAAAATATACTGCGCTGATTTCAATAATTTATTTTTTAAAACATCGCATTTGTACTAAAGAAGGTTATTGCGTACTTACTTTTTTTTTTAAGTTAAATATCGTTTTTTCTAAGACGAAGTTTCTTTGATGTTATTGTTGTTTTTTTTTTTTTCATTTGAACCAATTTTTTCGAAGTTAAAATAACAAATTCTCTTTCAATTTTTTTTTTGTATTACTTTTGAAGAGATGTTAAGAGAGTAACTTAATTATGAAACAAAAAAAAGGAACATGCGCGCGCAAAGCCGCTGGTGCTGCTATTGTAAGTCAACGTTTACAACACAAAATCTTGACGAAAAGTTTTCTTGTTTGTTGTCAAGAGTTGAAAAGCGAAAGGGTGGTGTACAGAAAAAAAAATTTGTCGTACTTGGAAATTCTCTTTCATTCTGTTCGTTCGCTGATATTATGCTTTGAATTAACGTTTGCTGTGGCCGGTTGACGCAGTAATTGTTTTGACATTTTCAAGCATAAAAAAATTCTAGTTTTAGTGTGTAAACATAAAACAGACTCACAAAAGAGAATAGACTAGAATTTCTTTTACCGAATTTCCTTGGATAAACGTTGACTTGGTGATATTTCCACCAATATCATCTATCCGGGAAATTTATGAAATTAATTACCGTCGATCAGTGATCTACGAGAGCTTATTGTAAACTTGTAGGCAAAAATATTTCATAAAAATCTTCAAAGAAAAACAATTTCAAGTCAAATATTATGTTATTGAGTACTGTATCTAAGGAAATTCCCATCACAAATATTTTGCCAGTGATTTCTTTAACTGATACATTCCATTGTTTTATTATACTAATCAATTATACCTAATTGCATATTATCAAATGTTTTCGAAAATAAGTCGGTTGTGAAGGCTGTGATTCAGAATCAGTTTTGACGTTCAGTAGCCCTAGTGCTACTAATGGTACTGCACTTAACTACTAACAAATATGCATTATGCACTAATTTACAAATAAAAATTACACTTAGGCCATGAAATAGCTACTCACTATCAATTAGAATGGTTGATTTTTGCCCTGACGTTTTAGATAATTTGAAATTTGGTTGAAATTCAAGCATTTCCATGCATGAAAGCAGCTGCCTTGCTGGTTCAATTTATACGACATATGTTGAACTGCTTAGCCGTAAAAATATTACATTAATACATCAAAAATTTAAGCAGCACTCAGTCATGAAATATATTTATAAAAGAAATGTATATACGTGTGCACCTTGAACCTTCAGAAAAATTGCTTATCCTGTTAAGTCCCTACTATGAAAAATGTTCAGTCTGGTCAAACATAAAAGGTTGAATAAAAGCGGCAAAATAAAAGAAACGAAGCATAATAAACAAAAAAAAAAGTTCGCTTCAAAGGCGCAACCACTCTCATGAATAGCAAAACAGCTACTTGCTGTTACTCAAGGACGCACGCAGCGCATAAGTTAACGGGCGTTACTGTCCACCCCTCTCATTTGCGCTGGACAGCAGCAGGATACTTATGCCGCTCGGTGCACAAGACCCAAAACTAATCCTTTATACAGAAAACGTCTCAAGCGCAACAGCTTTATAAGATCTTCTAGGCGGCACATAACATTCTATGAGTATAGGTGTATGTGTGTGTGTGTGTGCGTGTAAGTGTGTCGCTTGCATTTAGATTAAAATGGCAATTCACAAAGCTCATCACTCAATCAAATCTCCAGTGGTTGCGGCAGCAGAAGTGGCAGTAACAGCAGCTGTAAAGAGTGAAAGCGGCACAGAGTTTACAACTATTGAGAACATTGGAAATTGACTATTAATTTTTATATTAGTTGACGTACAATTAAATATGTTGTTTTCTTTAATTTTGGTTTCTATAGTTCCAATGGACAAATGTCCTGGTGCAGTAAAAGACCGACTTTCTTTGAAAAAGATAGTTTAAAGTTTGAGTTCTAGGGTAGCAGCCAAGAATTTTAAGTCCTCCTACTATTGTGAATTTAAAACCGCAGTAATCATAAATAATTCAGTTTGATTTCAATTAAGGAGAAATACAAAATTCTAAGCAATTGATAAAAAAATAAATGTTATTTTTATTTGTCTTATTCAGTGGCATTGGGTGAATACAGCTGCCCAGAGTTCGTTCCTTTCGAAGGCTTTTGAAAGCCAAAGTCTAAGTTGGTTTTCGAGGGAAAAACGTCGTCGGTCCTCTGCTTGGAACTGCAAGAAAAGAGTTAGCAAAACGGGAACGAAATTCAAAACTAAAAATAGTGCACTTGGCAACTCTGACTACAATAACTTTAATAACAATGTGTCCAGCTACAAATAGCAGATGCTTGTCAAGACATTTGCGATGTAGTCAGCATATCAACAACAAACAACAACAACAAAACAATCCGTTTAAGATGAAGAACAGAAGATGAAGTTGAAGCAGCCACAGTGGCAGCATCTGAATGCGAATGAAGGGTATTCATTTGTTTCTGACACAACTCATTATGTTTAATATCCTCATCAGCAGCGCTGGGTTATTGCGGTGTTAGCGGGAGTATCCTGTTAGGATGCGTTGCGTAATAAATTTTGTTATATAATTTATTTAAGTTTTTCTTTTACATCCAGTAGCTTCGGGTTTTTTCCTCTTTGCTTTAGTGAAAAATATGTTGAGATGGAAGGGTGCATTAAATATTTTAAATGCACACCAGGTAGATTGAGGATTTCAGCTGTAAAAATATGACTATCAAAAAGAAAATATATGAAAAGAAACAGAAGTAAGGGAGTAAAAAAGTATTTGTTATTTTATTTCATAAAAAATTTTCTTTACAAAAAATTTAAATTTCTTAGTAAATCGAAAACAAAAGCTTAAGCTAAAAATGTTTTCAAAAAACAAATTTCAAAACTAAATGTGTTCTTTAGATTTTACATATACATAAGCGCACTTGCAAAATATGGGTCAATCTTGAAAGTTATACATTGCAAAGTTTAGCGTGCCAAATTTAAATCGAGACGTTTTTGTCGGTGCGACGAATCAGACAACAAAAGGAAAATTTTTAAAATTGCCAATTTGAAAAGGATTCCTTCACTTCATAGCTTATTTAACACTTGCACAAACTAACTCAATACTCATACAAAGAAAAAATAATACATTTGTAGAATTGTACATTTTCATTTGCATATAAATACAACTAAAATAACACTTTACATATCTAATAATTTCCATAAAATTTAATATGTGTGCCAAGCAAAAAAGGAGACGAAAGAGTAAAGGAAGATGAATAAAATGCCAGAGAGAACATGTTATGAAAACATTTTCATTTTGCTTTTAATAAGAGCTAACTTTTTAAGGAATTTCTTTTCGATTTACGTTTGCTTCAAATTTATGCACACACGCATATTTACTGGTTCCCATACATATGTACATTTATACACACACACAAAAAAGACAATGCATGCTAGAACACTCATATTAACACATTTATATTAAGAGAGTTTCAAATTTATACAGAAACAAATACATTTCTACACTAATCCATGCACACATATGCAAAAACCTCAAAAACTCATTTGAAAACCAAATTTCGTTTTGTATTAAAAACATTTCTTGAAAACCCGAAGAATTCAAGAGCTGCAGCAACAGCAACAACAACAACAACTAGATAGAAAACAACAAAAAATGGAACATAACAACATCAACGAGGTAAACATAAATGTTGGCAATAAAAAATTGGATCTTTTTTAGAGATTCTCCGTTTTTTTACCTTAATTGCCATTAACAGTGTAACTATTCGTACTGACAAGGTGCTTTTGTAGTTTAAGTTTACTTTTTTTGTGTGATTTTTAATTCTAAGAGTACATAGATACATATGTAATCAGAAAATATCGGTCGGATCTAGTTTAGGAGATAGAGCCATAGGAAGTAACGAATATATGTTAGCTTTTGTAAAATTTAACCTATGGTTTTAGAGATATGAACAGGTTTCTGATGCTTTTAGAAACTTTTTTTTTAAATCCTATTTTTTCTAAGGAAATTTTTTCTAATGATGTATCGCACTTTCGAATTGATGCATATTTACCCCATTTTCTATTGGAAATCAAAAAATGTATCAATAAATTCTTTTGAAAGCTATGTATAATATTTATAGAGAACAATAACAAAAACAGCAACAAAATACAACCACATTACTTTGACAGGCAAAGAGTTTAACATTCCTTCACTAACTTCTATGTAGGATTGCTGTGGTCAGCGAAGCTGATTTTGGTGATATTGGAGAACAAAAGCCCTAAAAGCCCATTTTCCCTAATTTTTATGTAAAATAGCATATAGAATGTAAATGCGATTTTCAAGCTCAAAAAAATATGAAGGAGGTCCGAATGCCAATTTGACAAAATTCACCAAAGTAATTTTTTTTTTTTTGATAATAAAGGGTTAGTATGAAAATGTTTTACACGTGAATCGTCATTTTAAAGGGAAAAAATTCGGCTTTCTTATGGGCTATTGACACAATTTATAGAAAAATAATGATTTGTTAAAAAAAATGGGTCAAAATTTCAGAAAAATCGTCTTGACTCGAAATCTACATAAGTACAAGATCTCTTACTCTTACGAGTATCAGCATAGTAACTCACTTTATTATATATCTTATGACATCCATATGTTGGATATCAATTCAGGAGAACTTTCGATGGCTATATATCACAAACAAGATCAGACCAACTTTCTTTTTTTATTTTTTTTTTATTTAAGCTACATAATACTATCTCTAAGAAAAAAGAAATTGTCAATGGGAGCTAAAGTAAATCTGTTTCAATTGCCGTACCTAGAGGCCAAGCGCATCATTTTGAATGTTATTTTTATCAAAAAGCTGGCAGGGAGGTTTTGTGCAATAGAAGGGTGAAAACCATTTATAAAGGCAGTCGACTTTTTAAATTCAGAAGCGCATTTTCTTAATAAGCCGTTTTTGAGTTATACACTTCTGAATATCCAATTCTTATAATCTTCTAAAATATCGCATTAAACGCTAGAAATATAGCAATTATCATTTCCAGATTTGAAGATAGCAAAATTTTCGGTAAGATTTTTTTGGATTTTCATAGGATACTGGCTCACCGTATCTTCAATAAATTAGAACCAGTTCGTATGAGCATATAATATTGTATCAGCAAATACAAATACATTTATTTTAACCAATTGCATCCTTTCATCACTGTATCAATATGTTAAACGAAATGCTTGTACCACTTAATTGCTTTAAATTCGATAATGAAATTCGCCTAATAATAAAGAATTCTTAAGTGCAAACCGCACGCTAGTGCTGTCAAATGAGTCAATAGACACAAAAAAAATATATACTTTAAAAGTGTTAGATTGAAGAACCGCTTAACATCCCAACGACCATGGTTGCCTGGCTGCAAGGTGTCAGCTATGTAAATTAAACATTTTTGTGGATACAACAACATGCATACATACAAACGTGTTGACAATTGCGACAATAGAATACGTATGTATGTGTGTGTAAAGTACATTTCCAATGAGCTCTTAACTGGGGTAGTTTCAAATGCATTTTGCAGCTTTAAAGCAAATTAAAAGGAAAACTTAATTGGTTGCGATCTATGCAGCACGCGTTTATTTTTTTTACATTTAATGAATATAAATAAGCGTTTATTTCTGAGAAATGACAACTTTCAAAAGATTTTTCTTTAAACATTTATTTTTATTACTTTCTTCTTCTTCGTTTTTCTGTCGAAAAGTACATTAAAACTCATGAAATCATCATCATCAACATAACTAAAAAGCTTCTCGATAATTTCGTCTCAATGGAGTTAAGGCCAATTTTTCATGCTTTTTTGGCCATGGCCATAAGCTTGTTTAACTTTCAAGCATCTCTTGGGTAACATTTTTATAAAAGTTTTAACAGTTGGCTGTTTCATTGTTTTTGTTAAACGAACAGCAACAAAAATATTAACAGCGCTGCACAACAAAGAGCATAGCTAACGATTGTAGGTTGCTGCCATTTTATTTTCATTAATATTTGATAAGACGGCAAAGCGCCAAAAAATATGCTGGCTTTTGTGTCTTTTTTGCTCGTCAGCATCAAATTTACTACTTTTCCCCAGATTTTTGGCTTTTTGCGTTTTAAGATGGTTTTTTATTTTCTTCTTTTTTTTAGCGGAAAAAATAAACAAAACTTGAGCCCCATGAGCATAAGTCTACATTAAGGCTTCGCAGCGAAATCTTTTGACATTCTGTTTGCTGAGCTTTTGTTGTTGCAATATTTTAATACACTTAAAGATTGAATTTGCTTCTCGAATTGTTGACTTATATATTGGCATGGAGTGGTATGGTATCTACGATATTTATGCTATGGTTTTTATAAGTCAAATTGAATCACTTTACTCCATACACATTCAATACTTCGAAATGCTATGCAATAGCATACGTTTATTTTTATTCCAATTACTTAAATTTTATGAATTTTTATCAACAGGCGATCATCTCTTTTTTCTGCAATTGTTGCAAATAACTCTTTTTGCTGCCCACTTCTACATTAAAAAATAAAAGTTCAGTCTTTCTTCTTTCTGTCCATTGAATAATATAAAAATTTGTTTGCGAACTTTTCGGTAGATGTGGTCAATTTAATTTTTTTTTTTTCAATTGTCTGTTGACACTTATTTTTGAGTGACACGATGCAGTTGAAAATTTTGAGGATGTTGCTGACAGAGCCTCGAGTTATGTCCGTTATATTGTCACTTATACACTAACTCTGTACTGCTAGAGAGTTATTTCTCATTCACTTTCATATTAAACTTAAATTCGTTCCATGGAGTGTTGATATTTGTTATGTAATAATATAAAGGAATAAAAAAGTGAACTAGAATATTGAGGCACATGCTGGCAATCAAATATGAAAATTGAAAAGACTTTGGAACACCTAAATCTGCCCCAAGGTATTGTTGTTACAATGGATGTATGACAGCCCTAATAACAAGAAACGTTAATATACTTAAAAAACTTAACGAAATCTAATATTATAATTTTGATAAGATAGCGCTTTAGATAAGAAAAAACACGCCAATTTGACAAAAATTCAGTAGGTAGGGCGCAAAATTTCAAAAATATTTAAAATTATTAATTATTTACGCGATTTGTGCTGTTTGAAAAAATTTGCTGAAAGTCTAAGACTATCAAAAACTATAAAAAAAATGGGCTGATGGCCTGGCTGCTAGTGCTCTTAACGAACCATTGTAGAGTAATTAACTACTTTGTAATATTAAAATAATAATAATAATAAAACAAACATTAAAAGTCGATAAGTATCGTAAAATATCGACAAGCTCATGTAAAGTATAAAAACATCGAATAAATCTAAAATGTCGAGTGGTATCAAAAATAGCACAAAAAGCCAATAAAAGCAGGTCAATTTTTCGTTAAAAAATCTTATTCAGAAGAAGGAGGTCCGAAAACTTTCTATGAAGGACTTTTTTTTATTAAGTTTTTCAGATAAGCCAGCTATAATAATATGTGTGTTCATAGAGAAATACAGCTTAAGTTGGCTCTAGACAAATGATCCATATATTAACTTTTGTAGCAATAATGAAATAAAATTGTCAAACGAGACTTTGTAGACTATGAGTTTCTCACTTGTAATATTACTCGCTTACATCTTTTAAATTACTTCCTGCTTCACTTTTTCCATTTCAAAATCATTTGAAAAATTTCATATAAAAATTGCTACATAGCTTCACTACATTAATGGAAGTCTATTTTGTATAAAAAAAAAATCCAATGTTCCAATATCCAATTTAGAATTCAGTTTGACTAAATATCCCCACAAAAATATTAAATGCTCTCAAAATTCTACTACAGTCAAAAAACTTCTCCTAAACATTTTGCATCTCAACACTTTTGGGTATATAGTCAAATAAAAGCTCTACTGGCCCACGACACAAACAACAACAACTGCATCCAGTCAACCAGTTAGGACACAACTCATATAATTTAATAAAAAAAACTTTGTTGAAAAACTTTAAAACTGGAAGAGATGATAATGCAAGCTGACAAAAATTATGATCAAGTTATTTAAAAAGTAGTCGAGTGCACTTTTATGCTCATTTAATGCGCTTTACATTAGGTGGCGTTGCTATTACAAGCAAGCAATTTAGTACGTGTACTTATGCAGTGCCCCTCCGCAGCACTCCTCTCCCAACTTCTGTGCTATGCTTCACTGGGCCACAGTCGAATCGTCAAGTAGCAACCTGATGACTTTTGCAAAAAACTTTATTGGAATGTTGCCAGCGACTTATGGAAAAACAACAACAACACGAACGACAGTGCATTGCAATCCCTACACCACGGCACGTCACCCACGGTTTGCCCATTCATGCCTATGCCCAGTAATGTGAACAACCGCACAAATCTAATAAATTATTTGAATGCGCAGCCAGCGTAGTGTCTGAACGAGCACTAAGTAGCAGTTTTGAGGAATTTTTAAGGTAAAATGGAGGTATTCCGGCATCTCATAAATTAAGTTTTGAGGTCTTGAAATAAAATGTCATATAACCTAAGCACAATATTTTACACTTGAGCACTAAATTCTAAAAAGACTTTAATCTAAAGTGTGGATTTAATTAAAGCAGTAGTCAAACTGAAGACATGACGAAATTAGTTGGACCTACCTTAAATGTGATTTTTTTTTCTTTAAAGTGTTTTTTTAGTTGTTGCAGCAGCACACTTCTTTTTATTGCTACTACTATGTAGTATTAAAAATAAAAACTTACAGCATACTTTTTGGCACTCGCTTGGCCAAAATAAATGTTGCACGTTGCTCGCTCCTGTCTGCTGGCTCTTTAGTATGAATGAAATAATTTGCATTTATGTTGAATGTGCTGTTGTTTTTGGCATTGTTATATTTAGCTTTTGTTGGCTCGTTATCAAAACTTGATAAAAATGTGCAGGAAATTGTTTTAAAAGCAGCACAACATCAGCATTCACTTTACATTTATTGAGTTTTCGTTATATTTACAACAAAAACAGAAATGTTGGAGCAAAAAATTTCAAAATGAAAAATAAATAAAAGCTAATAATTGTCAAGAATGCAACAAGATGGAAAATTTGTTGCTCAAATGATAGCTGAGTGTTGCCATATTTTTCAATTTTCCTTTTTTATTCTATGCACAGCACAAATTTTTTGTCCCAAACGACAATGCAAATTTATAGTGGAGTAGCAAAAATAGATTTGGAAATAAATTTTTCTATTTTCATTAATTTGGTTGTGGGAATTTTATATATATATATATTTGAGGTTAAAATAAGCACTTAAGAAACTGATATTGAACTTTGATGATTAATAAATGGACAAAAACTAAGTTTATTTACATAAAAACCCGAATTCTTTGTAAGGGAATTAAAGTGGCCTTAAAGCTTTTAATATAATTATTTGTTTTCGAATTTTAAACAATATTAACTAATGCTCACACGATTGGTTATAAGCATTAGTATTTAAATTTAAAGGAAATATTGACCGCATTTTTATAATCACGAGTACAGTGAACAAATTGCGTTTTTAACCATCCTCTTTTTCTAAATAATTATTATAATAGAAAATAAGATTACAAGAACGTTTGTATAGCAATCGTATAATATTTAAAGATTTTTATTTTTAAGCAGCTATTGCAATAAATCAGCTACACAAGCGATTTGCATTTATAAGCTTAAACCCACACATTTACATACAGTCACACACACACAAAGACAAACTAATCGTTTGGGCTTAAGAGTTCATTTTTTAAAAGCAATTTCGTAATGTGGTCACGTTTTTGCAATCTACAAGCAAAAGTTTGTCCACCAACGCGCAGATAAAAGGATTTGAAAGGATATGCTATGTAACTGCTGAGAATAGAAATAAAATCAAGCAAAGTGGATCAAAGTAAAAGAGTCATTATTGGTAGTCAGAAGAGAAGCAAACGAATCGAAGTGAATTAATAAGCAAACGTTGTCTACAGGAACAGCTGTACTATATTGACCAAGATTTAAGAATTAAGTAGTAAGTCTACCTGACTTGGTTACTACAAAACATAAAAAATAAAACAATATTCAAAAATGGTAGACTACACAAGAAATGTACAAACAAAATTTATTTACTACTCTAGACACGCCTGTATAATTTCTATAAAGTAATAAATTTGGGGACTATATCAGCTATTTTTGACACATTTAAGATTATGATTTTGACTTAAAGTTTATGAATCGTTCATTTTTTAAAGATAATCGTGCACATTTTTTGATTTTCCTTTAAATTTTTTTACAAAAATGAGATAGAACAATTATTGATGTTTATAATCGAGTTTTACAGTGACAAAAATCTAATTTTGAATAAGAAGTTCAATTGTCTAATCTCTTTCAACGCATAAATATTTGTTTTCCTAACACATCATATTATCAGACTACCTCTTCTTTCAAGCACCATTCAATTCCAAACTAAAGAATTTAAACTCTCAACTTGAAGTCCATCAAAACTTTTACTCTTTTTACAAATTTGCAACTTTGCACTAAACTTTTCATATCAACTTTCCAGCAAATACACGAATAATCTGCCAAATTTAATCAACTAATATGAAAAGTTTTACTTTTCTCTATGACATTTTTGACCTTTCACTCATGTGTGAGTGAACTTGCGCGCTACCACAGTCACTTGAATCTATGTGTGCACTCACTCATACACTCAAGCACTCACCCACTTAGTCTGTTTTCATGGACCATAAAATTTTATAGTAAAGTTTACAAATTTATGCAAACATCTTTTGCATTTATGTTGGGAGTGTTCGTTCGATTGTTGTAGCTGGCAAGGTGTTTGTGTGCTTTTATCGTACTAATATTGAAATATGTTCTCTAATACTGGCAGTAGTGAGTGTGTATGCGAATCTCAAAGGTAACATAACTTTTGTGGAGCGCGCTCGTAAATGGGATAGCAAAACATGATATTATTTATGCGCTTCGACTACCGCAAAACAACTTTTAATACGCGACTCCAACAGCAGTAACAACAACAGCAACAACAACAACAAAAACAACACAAATGCAATAACAAGCATTGAGTACGTTAGATATAAATAATTATTGATGCTGGTTAAAGCGCGCTATGTAATGCATCGTTATAAATGCACAGCAATGTTTTATATGTATAATAAAAATGAAAAAATAAAGATAAACGAAATTACTTTATAAAATTGAAACTTTACATTGTTAAGCAAGCGAAACAATACACTCTTCATGTAAATTAAATGTTACTCATACGAGATGTTGTACTAAACAAAAATGATAATAAGAGATTATGTTACGTTATATCGTTATAAAACTTAATTTCACTGAAAATTAGATTTAGTCCTCAATGTATGATGGGCGAAATCATGTGCGTTAGAATATGATGGTAAAAAAAGCAATTTTCATATAAGTACATATTACGTATATAAATATGGTATACTGAACAAAGAACTCAATAGCGGGGTTAAACTTAGCCGCTATCCAATAATTATATTGTTTATTCATTCAATTACAGAGTCTTTTTCAAATGCTTTTGTGCAAATGCTTTTAACTCTGTGGCCTAATCTCAAGTGCAAATTTTTCAAAAACGAAAGTTTTAATCATTTCTCTGTGCCAAAAGGCTATTGCTAAAAATTCTGGCTTTTTTAGATGCTACTAATTTTTAGTTTGCTAAACACTAGTCAAGAAATAAATTTTTTACAAAAAAACAAAAGTGCAATGTCACAAAATTGCGTTTCCAAATCTGTTTACAATATACCAGGCAGCTATTGCTAAAATTTAATATACTCTAATAATAATTTTAGTTAAAAAGCAGCATTTCAATTCTGCACTTCAACACCTACCCAGAAGCAGAACAAAGTTTTTTCTTTTATAGCCACTTTAAAAGCTCTATTTAAATGATTTTAATAAACTCATTGTAAGTTTTGTAAGCAAACCACAAAAAGCAGAAGCAACGAAGCAACGAAGCGCAAACTTTAAGCAGAGTTGTTGCCGAAAATGAAAAAAAAAACTTTGTTGGCTCACAACACAAAGTCCGAAGCTTGAATGCAATGTTAGCCGAAAGATAACCCTGTAACCCGTTGCCAACGTTTAAATGAAACTCGCAGTTTTTTCGTTGTTGCTGCAGCTGCCTGTTTTTTCCTGCTGTTGGCTGTTTACTGTTGTCGCAAGCGCACAAAAACCAACAAACAAAACGCTACTTTGTCCCGTTTTTATATGAAAGTCATTATGTAGGTACAGCAGAATGCAGAGTAAACGATTACCAAGAGTTGCCGCCAAACATGACGATGTTAGCGGGCACTTTTGTGGTCTGCTTAAAGTTTTGTCATCATCAGATACGCAGGAGACTAGTTTTAATCGCTTTCTTTTTTTTCAAGTGCAATACAAAACTTTTGAATACTGGCGTACACGTAGTAGGCGTGGCACTTGTATTTACAAGCATGTAGTTGCAGAATGTGTTTGCAGTAGGCGCTTTTGTAAGGTCAAAAAGATAGGCGTGTCATGTACTTTTTTGCAACATGAAAATTATTTTGCTCAAAAGCACATTACAATCCATGTAACATAACATTGTTACAGAGCATAAAACTTTTCGTTTGTTGCAGTTGACATCATTTAATGGCACTTCGTTTAGTAGGCGTTTACGAAATTTCCCAAAAGTTAATTTAACATGTTGCCACGAAATCTATAGAGTTCTGGTGATTCTTTCTTTACATGTAAAATGACTATTCAATATCTTTTCGAGGCTTCCTTTTGACGACTTTGAATTTCGAGCACTTTTTAAAATTGAAAAGACATCTTAAAAAATATTAGATTTTTTGAGAAAATTTTATATTCATCTTTTGTTAGAAAGTTTATAAAATAAGAGATGTATGTATGTATGAAAGTATTAAACATGTGGCGTACTGTTGAGTTTTTTTGCCAGTTTATGTTCAATGCGTTGATATGGTAAAACTGAATTTCAATTATGTATGAGCAAATGTTGTCATCAAAAAGTTCCCAGAAAAAGCCTGAGTCCCATAAAAGAAAATTTTGTTAAAACTTTATTTTTATATTTTTTATGTCATATTTGACCAAACCAGTTCGAAATTCAAAAATTTGATTCACTGTATCGAAAACAATATTTTTCTTAAAATAAAAAGGTGCACTTTTCTTTTCTTCTCCATAACTTATACGTTTTCGTGGTTGGTGTTCATATGTTGAGTCTAATTTTTTTTGTTTTTGGAAAATAGCCAGAAAAGAGTGCAAATACAGTGGCGTTGATAAAGAGGGTGTCACTTCAGCCAAACTTTGAAAGTACAATAATTCATAAAGTGACTAAAAATTTTAATACTTTATTATGAATTATAATTGTTACGAAATTCGGAGACTAAATTTTTTATTTCACAAAAGTTTTGCAGAGTACAATGTCGCCCTAGCTATGATAATGATTGAAAATTGATTTAATTGGACTTTACAATTCAAGTTTATGAAAAGCTAGTAATATGTTCTTTTTTTTGGAAATTTTTTTCTGAAATTAAAATCAAAACTTCTAAGTACATTTAAGAACCTATTTTGAATAATAAACAGATTTGTAAAAATAAACAGACATCTAGCATTTTTCATCAAGGTAAAATTCTCACCACATAAACGATTGCAAATTACAGAAAGTCAGAAGTCGGTTTATTTCCTTTGAAGATACATAAAGTTCTTAGCAAATGTTGTTAAGTCAACCCCGTTAGACCATTTTAAAGCCAACATTTCCCATATTGCTGCCGAATACGGCCTATGGTGCTCAAAAAGGAAGTCGAGCCAGAAAATATATTCAAATGTTAAATGACATAAAATTATGTACCGAATGATGTCAATATTGGGATTTCAATTCGAATTCGACACTCTAAAATTATCACAATATTTCAGCAACTTTGCTATCAAAAACAAATATTCAACTTTTTTTAAACAACTTAATCATTTACTAATTAAAATATTAAGTTAAGTTAATTTAATTAACCAGAATACTATGTTTGTACCCTAACAAAACCTACCACAACTGCAATGAAACCTATTCTCTCAACAGCTTACTTGGAATAAAACTGAAGAAACAAAGCAAAGATGCTCTAATGCAGCATAATTAAAAACAGGTCGATTCGTGCAGTTGTGCTGCTTTCAAAATCATGCACGTAACACACAAATTAACAACAATGGTTGAAGTTTAGTTCATTGATGCACTATAAACCTCATCATCAGCAGATTTGCCAACACAATTTGCATACAATTTCAGATGCAAAGTAACAAAAGCAACAACAACAAAGGTACAACAGCCCACGACCAAATAATTTAGCACGTGTGCATTGTGCTGTGGGCAATCCTTGCTAATACTTTCATATTTGAGAAAAGCAGACTTAAGACGTTAATTGATTCTTAAGACACATGTTGTTTGGCGTGTTAAAGAATATGTGGAATACATGGATGCTCGTAATTTTAAGAACCTATACTTTTTAAAATTCAAAATAAAATATTAAGCTTTACACGAGAATCACTGCCTGCTTTCTGTATTCTGCAACTGCTGCAACCGACGAAGATCAACAAACTGTAACCCCAAATAATGCTGCATTACAATAGTTATTCTTTGTTGTGGTATAAATAATCATCAACATCACTATCACCATTTACATCATCGCAAATGCGGTTTAGCATCAATATTTTTGCTGCATTGTTTTTGAGGCCTTTTTGGTTGCACTCACATGTGTAATGTGTTGTAGGATAATGGATTCAAATAATGTGCCAGGCTTTTGTTTTGCCTTTGCTCCTTTGTTGTTATGCCGTTGTTGGCTGTGCAGCAATATTTTTGTTTGGCCGATTGTGTGTCCATTGCTGTTGGCCAATGGCGCAAAACAAGGCATAAAATCAGCATTAATCGGAAATTACAATAAACCGGAAATTAAGTTTACGTTTTATGATACGTCATAAATGCTGTAACAGCAACAGCAACAACAATAACAATAACAACAAACAATGAGCAAATACACAAGAATAATGAGGATAATTATGCTAGAAATGAATAGAGTTTATAGTTTTCTAAATTAAAATTTAAATCGTGCAGGGTGTGAAATCCCACATTTACAATATTATCATCTCTTTGACTGATGCTTAAAGCAGCAATATATTTTTCTTAGAAATATATACATAGTACACTGTCTGAATCGAATTTGTCATTCAACAACTCTCATTGAAACGAATATGGCTGACAAAATTACCAAACATACAACCAGATATGTAATATTTTGTCATTACTGTATCCATCACAACCACCACTCAGCACAGCGGCAATGATGAAGTTGATGATGATGAAATTACTTGATAATAATGTCGCTGTCATAACCTCAACATTTTTGGCATAATCAACGTCAACAGCAGCGGCATCATAATCATCGTCATCACCAATGCAATACAATGATTTATACACACGCATAATCGCTGACATTCATTGTCATTGCTGCTTTTGTAGCTCAGCCAACACTTTGCTATGGTATCATCAAATGACGCTTGTTGTTGTTGTTGTTGCTATTGCTGCTTAAGCACGATGCATTTTATTGATTGCGATCAATATACCAAAAAGTCAAACAAAATGCAAAAACGATGCACATAATGTGATTGTAGTTGTTGGGTCGCGTATTAAACAGTCACTGACGGTCGATTCCCAGACGGGCGCTAGTCGACGTTAGTGATGTTGAGTACATTTACAAAATACACGAGACAAACCTTGCCTTAGTGTCGTGTCGTTAAAGATCGGATAAGAAATGAATGCATCTAAAAATAAAATATAAAGCTGAATCCGTCGGTCCAAACATCAACTGATTTGGTTATCTAGTAAGCACAGTATCATTGAACGATGAGAGTGGACATTTCCTACCATTTGATGAACAAACTGCAAGTATTCGTCCGTTCGTTGACTTAGACCAAAACTGTAAACAAGCACTTAGAGCTACTCAGATCAGTGTAAATCGTGTCATACCAAAACCAACGTGGACGTCGGAGTAGCAAAGCTAAGAATCGAAAGAGTTTTGGATCGAAAACAAAATCATCGCGTAAGATAATATTTGATGGTGGTGGCCATATGAACTTATGAAGGAGAATATCTCTAAAACTAATGAAAATCACATTGGGCTAATCTGAAAGACCTTGATATTCTCCAACACGCAACTTTCGCTTGAAACAATTTCGATATTATCGAGACATTTTAGGTCGATTCATAGAAATTACCTTGGCAAACTATGCTGTGCAGTCAGAGACGAGTTGCTTCCAGCGATGTCTCTCTGAAAATTCAGTTTGTTGCATCAGCACAAATATAACTATTATGTATATTGGGCACAATATGGAACTTTTGCTTTAAATGCGAAACGCACTAAAATCTGATATGATTATTATTTTATTATTATTGTTATTAGTTGTTGTTGCTGTTTGTGTCTCCGTGTGTGTGCAAGTGTGCGTGCATGTTTATTTGTTTGACATCGTGTTTGTGTAATCATGCGTTAATGCCTATAAATGGATTATTTTTGCTTTTGTTGTTATTGTGATCTGTGTTGTTATTGTACTCTACAAATGCAATTTTTGTGGCAACTTTTGTTCTATTCAGATTTATTGTTTTGTTTCATTTAAGCGATTATTTAAAGTTTTATTGTTATGTTGTTGTTTTGGCTATTGTGTGTACGTGTGTGTGTGTGTGTGTGTGCTGATTCAACAAATTTGTTATTAAATTAATTTTTGTAATTCAGCGATGGCTTTGCATATTTTTCCGAATTCCCATTGAAATCTTTCAATTAGAATATAAATCAACTGATTAGTTCAACTAAATCCAAAATCTACTTAGCACAAAATTTAGATAATCACATGCTATTGTGTAGTAATATAACGATGAGCACATAGTGATACTTTAATTTTAATTAATTTTCGTTATTGTTTGTTGTTTTATGGAAATATTTTTAAAGATTCAAAACCAAATTGAATCCTATTTTCTACTAGCATCAACTCAATCCTTTTGATATATCCCAAATCATATTCATTTGTTTAGCTAGTCAGCAAGTTAAGCCATTCAAGACGAAGTAAGTTTAACATAATACACTCACACAATTGAAACGATCTCTGCTTCACACACACATATATCGCACTGTGATTAATCTGTTAACCAAATAAATTTATAGCCAGTGATTTTCTCATTAAATTGATTTATCACATTAAACGCATGCATTGTTAATAAATTGTTTCAGTTTCTGTTTCAGTTTTTTTTATATTTTATTATGTTATTTCATTTAATGCTGAGGCCTTCATTCATTCATTCAATTCCCTTACTTTCACGGACAATGAATTTTTTTTATTTCTTGCCGCTACTCAAACTGTATTGGTCTAGGGAAAGAATGACCACCACCAAACCATTGCGGTTCAACGCAATTCTGAAAACGAAAGTTTTTTTTTTCAAAACCTTCCATAGTCGTGATGTTGGCAGTTGTGGTACTGGTGTTTGTGTGCCATTCCACTAAAATTAAAATGCATATTACGCCTCATAAAAAGGACATGCAATAAATTTTCTCGCTCATAAAAAAAGAAATGAGTTTAACCAAAGTGTAGCGAAAAAAATCACAAGAAAGGATACAAAAAGGATGCGCACGAAAGATGTTCCAATGGAAGATGATAAGAAAAAAATTGAAACACAACAAACTTATTTATGTTCATTGCTGGGTTGATGTATTTTTTGGTGCATTGTTGTTGTTGTTGTTGTTGTGGTTATTTTCGTGCATAGTTGGTAATAAATTATTTTGATGGAATTGCTGGTTAAAAAAACGAAATCAGCAACGAAAAAGTGAAAGGGCTATTCAGGAGCTACGAGTTGAATCGACTTTTTTGTAATTTCAAAACTTTTTGATATATCGATAGCATATAAGTTGCTGGGACACATTTTAGTACATGAATTCTGAAGTACTTTTTGTCACGAGCGAAAATTTTTTATTTCATTGTTATTTTAAACTATAAAAGGTGCATGATACATTTCAAAAATTCATAAAAATTTATTATAAAAAAAAACTTCATGAACCCATTTCATTGAATAGTTGAATATATTAACCACAAGCTGCTCAGTGAGGAAGAGAGCTGTTTATTTTTAAGCTCAAATGGAGCTCAACTATTGGCTCCAGGAAAATATCAGAATATTTTTGCAGTTTGTGCTCTTTTTTCTGCGGCCGGTGTAAAATGTCTATATTTTTGCTATTCCAATATAATTTTACATTTCTTGTGGTCTTATTAGTATTTTTCATATATAGCTCAATTTGGCTCTACCAAGCGATTGCTGTTCAATGCAATCTTGTATTACTGCTGTACAAGACTGCCTATGGACGGTAATAAATGATAACTGTTGCCCTGGCGTCCCAATCGACTATGCTCTCTTTAAAGTCAATGTAAATGAATGAAAATAAGTTATGCTCATTTGAATAAAACCATTACATTGAACTTCAAAAAAAATGTTTTACAAACTTTCGCATAATAACTTTATAAGCAAAGTGACAGCGCAATTTTTACCTTTAAACTTATTAAACTGTTATGCAAAATTGTCATAAAATAGACAGAGAAAAAAAGAAGCAGTCACTCTAAAGACGCTAAAAGCATTTCTTGGCATTTTGCAAGCATTTTAACTACCAAAAACAAAATGGAACAAAAAAGTTAGGAAGAGTAAAAAACAAAACTTAAAGCAAATTACTTGAAAGTAGCACCACGCAGTCTGGCAACCGCGCAGACAACAGCAACAACAGCAGTAATGCAACTGCTGTTGTACACGTAGATGTCACACAGTTAGCAAGCCTTAAAATATGCAACAATAAAAAGATATTTGCAGCAAACTAGACAGTCGCTGCATTAATTTTGTGCTGCTACAGCTGCGTTTAGTTTCACTTTGCTTCGAGGCAGCATACTATGCAGCACATGCTGTTGCTCTGAGTTACTCGCTGTTGTCAACACCCAGCGTGTTTTTCTCCTGCAGCTACCATTTGCGCTTAATTTCGCTTAACAAGGAAATTACAAGTGTGGGCAAAGTAAAATGAAAGAAATTAAAAGAAAATGAGAAAATTGCACAAAGTTAAAGAAGTGAAGTGGAAGGAGGGTGTGTAAAAGTTACAAAAATTAAAGGAAAAATAAACTCTGAAATATAAAAAAGAAAAGGCGACAGCATGCAACGAAAGTCGCGCGGCGCGTGTTGCATGCCGCTGTTGGCAACAACAACAGCAACAATAAATAGTTTTTGTTTAAGTTTCGTTGTTTATTACTTTGCTGGTTTTCCTTTTGTATCCTCCAAGCGATCTCGCTTCCCCTCTCGTGCTCTACATCGTCGCTTTGTTATGAAGTTTTCCACTGTTTTAAGCTTAATGCGCTTTTCCGCTTCCGCTTTGTAGGAACCAAGTGTGCAAATGTATTTGTGTGTCTGGCTGTGTGTGCTTAAGTAAATGTGCCATACACACTTATGCTTGTGTTAACATGTACTTGCCTGAGTATACTATAAGCCTCTGTATTTTGCTGCTGCTGCTGCCACCGCTGTGTTAACGGAAGCGACGCTTGCGGTAAAAATGTCGCTCAACATGGCGTTAGCAATGTTTTGTTAGCAAGGCAGCAAACGGCACAAAGAGTTTTAAATTCTTTTACTCAGCGGCGGCAACAGCGTGGTGGCATGTTAACAAGTGTTAATAAAATTAGCAAAGATTTTAAATGGGGTATTTCTTCGGCATGACTGTGGAAAGTAAAACAAATGATTTTAATTCCTAAGAAATACATGGTTTTATTTTATCAATATTTTGCTCAATGAATCAAGCGAGCAAGCTACTTAAAGATGTGCTTCACTAGGTAAAAAGTTGGCCTTTTGGCTCATTACTTATAAGCCTATGTGGTAAACCGATTACTAAAGTAAGTTAACTTTTTTAAAGACATCGCAGAGGATTTTTGACTCTATACTGTTCAGGGACTCATAGTATCTGACTATTAACTAAAAAACAATGCATTAAATTTTATTTATTTTTGGGTATTTCTTCTAAAAAATCTGAGTAAACTTTTTCAAAGAATTATCAAACAAAGATTTTAGAAAATTCTCACTTTTATTTTTGGTGAATTTTTTCTTAACAACAATTGATTAAAAAAAATTATTCCAAAAATTATGTCAGTTTCCATACCGAATTCGGCACAAACTAAAAATAAAAATGATTGTTCGCGTTTCTTTCCACTCTAAAATCTAGTGGTGTTTCTTTAAGGAATAAGGGCATTTGTAAGACAATTTTATTTTTATTCTTCCGGTTATTATTCCACTTGTTATCAGTAAAAGGCTTATTTTGTTTCTGAGCAATTCTGCTAACACATATTGTAATGCAGGCGTGTATACAAAATAGAGGGAGTTTTGTGTGTCATAAACCGCCTCGGAAATAAAATTTAATGCTTAATAACTGAGGTTTTATAATAATTAAAGTTTATATATAAAGTGAACAACAATTAATTTCGACTGAATTATCTTAAGGGCTTATGATGATGCTCCTCAAAAGCGATTCGACAATATTAACACAAACAGCTGTTGAACGGTAGACTTTGAAATGCTTTCCTCAATATTTAACATATATTCAGTTGGCTGTTACTTTTTGAATTAATTTACTTGAATAACAAAACCACACGGTACCTTCGGCCTTCGAATCTACGGTTAAAGTTGATAACAATTTTGCTCAAAGCAAACTCATTTCAATGCATCCTTTTGCCATATCATCAACAACCTACAGCATAAACACAAACAGCAGCGAAACGCTGATGACACCAATACCAACGCAACGTAAGCAACAACATTCCCACATTTGTGATGCAAATTGCGTTGAATCCACAACGACGGCGTACGGCAACTCCAGCCCTACGACGATGTCGTTTGTTGGTTGAAATTGCGATGCAAATTACGAGTGCCAGCGCAAAGAAGTGAAATATTCCTTTGGCATGCAGCGCACGGACATGAACCGCGCGACATAAACCCGTCACGTGAACCCCCTGCCCACTTCGCTATGTGGTTTTTGGTGCCTGATTTGGTTAAATATTTTTTTTTTTTGTTGCTTCAGCTACTTGCGATGTTGCTAGAATGACCTTCGCTTTTCTTTTAAGGGCGTCCAAGCGAAGTTAAATACGAGATTAGTAGAATAGGGGAGAGTGGAGCTCTGCGGACTATAGACGAGTTTAGTCTCTACGCTAGCAAAGTAATAAAGCAAGAAATGTAATTGGCAAGAATACACAAGTGGATAAAGTGGCTAAAGTAGTGGCGTAGGGTGGTGGGAAAGAGTTTTGCGCTTGGTGCACCACAAGTATGAAAAAACTTTTTGACTTTGATTCGACACAACAACAAGAACGTTTGCAATGAGTTAATATTTGCACGAGCAATGAAGTGGTTACGGAAACTAAAGAGGGTGCTGGCTTCCGCCAGGTAGTGCAATAGGAAACTCAACTATAATGAAAAAGTATGCGATGTCAAGGGATAAAAAGCACGTGGTTAGTGACGACAGGTAAAAAAACGTACTGCAGAGAGATGTAGCAGGAATAAAGATAAATTGGATAGTGCTCCAAAGTTGGGAGGTGAGAGGCAACTGGATGTTAAGGAAATTAAATATTTTTAAATTTAGCATTGGAATGCTTTTAGTATCTGCTAATGGATTACAAATGTAAAATGTAGAGTGCTCAAATGAAAGATGTGCCATGACAAAAAAGTTTTTAAATGTCACAATTAATGTGACTGTTACTTTAGCATGATCTTAATAAATTGTGTTATGAAATAAAATTAGAAGATAGAGAAAATTTAAGTTATTGATAGAGTCGATTTTAAGTGAATGATTTTAATTTATAGATTTTATTTTATTAAATGAATTTAGATGTGGGTGTAGATAAAGCCATACAATGCAATAAAATTGAGAAAATGGCATTTAAATTGAATCCTTTTATTCCACATAAAGTTCTTTAAAAAAATATCATACCAAGGGGGTGGTAGCAGGAAAACTGGCTATTGCAATAATTTTTTATGGTCATATTCGGTTTTAGGGACCTCGAAAATGTAAGAATAGTGGTGCCCATCTTCTGGGTCACGACTTTCTTTTTTGTGGGCCTGTGTTTTTATTATTATAACAACTTAGGGTTCCTATTATAAATCATAATTTTTTATAAAAAACAAACGGTGCCAATCATATTCTATGATTTTCTAATATATAAGTCATGTTATTATATAGACCACAATATATTCGATCCACATTAAGCCCGTTACTACTTTCATCTCCTTTGTTATCAAAAAATTTTAAATTAAAATTAAGCTATATATTTTTAAGGAAGGAAAAGTATGAATTTGAAATCTTATTTCAATACAATTTTTCACTCAATTTTACTTACACTAACACATAATTAAATAATAATCGAAATTTATAGCTGCCACTATATATATACAGTGCTTTCTACCAAATGCTTTACAATGTGAAGCATAAACAACCTCAATAATAATTTAAAAGGTACTCGTATAAAACATTTTCAAAAATTTAATGTTTAAAAAAAATCAACAAAAACCTATACATTCAAGCGACAACAGAACAATGAAATCGCAACTTTAAAATTCTACATAAAAAGTGATTTCATTAGCCATAAAAATGTGCACAGAAGCAGAAGGGAAAACTCAAAAAGCGCACACTTTATGCACACACGTTGCACACATCAACGTAATCAGCAAAAAGTAGTTGAACGCAGCTCATGCAGCAGATACAGCAGTTGCAACAGCAGTAAGCAACAGATTATGCAAAAATCCTACAAAATTTTAACAAGAGATGACGAACAGCAACAAATTCAAAATCAAAATCAGTTTCAGAGTCAGAGTTGGAGTGAAGTAAAAATCAACGTCAGAGTCAGAATTCGAAGTCAGCGAGCGAAGTCTTTTGTGCAAAACGACGTAGTCAAGTAGTAATATTCTATTAAAATAATAAAATTAATTCCACACCGAAAACTTGGCAAAAAGGATGATAACGACGACAATGTAGCACAAAAAAGTAGAGAAAAAAAAGCAGACTACGATGTTGTGTTTGTAGAGAAGGCATCAGCTCTATCGTTCCGAACAAAATGATGATGTTGTTGATGATGACTATCAATGATAGTGCAAAAGTGCACTTGAACAGAAGTTGGCCTCTTGGCAGCGAAAAAATAAAAATAATGAAATGAGACTGTTGCATTCCGTACTTTGGTATTCGACATGGCTTATTTTTAGTTCCAATAGGTACCAAACGTAAATTTAAACAAATTATGATGCCTAATCATACTTGAAGAAGGATTGTTATAAATAACCAAAGATTATAAGATCAGGACATTAATGCGCCCACTGCTGCCTTGTGTTATCTACTAGGCAACATTTTTTAACGCTTAACGATCTTATAGAAATTATTTATATTTCTTATAAAATTTTCATTAATGTGGAGCAGTTTAAGAAAAATAAGCTTATTTTCATGAACTAAGTATAGATAAAGGGTGTTTTTTTTAGAGGTTTGTTTTTCGAATAGAGATAAAACTGGGATTTTGTGGTCAAATCTGGCAACTCTAATGTCATTTATATTCAGTTTGGTTTGCCATTTCATCATGAACAGGTTGACGCATGAACAACGCGTCCAAATTGTGCAAATTTATTATAGTCACTAAAATTTCAACTTTATTTTCACTCAAAATTCACATGATTTTTGCAATTATGAAGTCAAGAAGGCCGCCTAGATCTTGTGATATCACACCTTAATTTTTTTTTTTGGGGTTATGTGAAGCCAAAAGTATGCGTCGATAAGCCAGCTACGATTCAATACTTCGAAGCCAACATTACTCGCGTAATTCGCGATATACCTTGAAAATTGGACCTCCATTTTAGACTACGTCCGAGCTAGCCGTGGCGTTCATATGCCAGAAGTCATATTTAAATTATAATGCCAGAAGATTATCTTTCGAATAAAGTAATTTTCATGTCTATTTAAAAAATTCATCTTTGTTTTATTCCATTTTAAAGTTCTATACCTCTAAAAAAAACACCCTATATAAAATATCACTTGAAGGAGTTTATAGGAGATGACTACGACTTCAGTTGTGCTTTCTTTGAGTATTCCAGTGCTAGGGTATACATAAGGTAAAACTCAAAAGAAGTCCCTGTCTCACTGACTCATGATATTTTAGCTTCAACGGGGAAACATTATAATGCGAACACAAAATGTTGGCTCAACGTGATTAAGGGGTCATTGCAAGTTTTTAAGTAATTCGATTTTTTTCTTTTTTTAGTTTTAAAAAATACTTTTTTACCTTTTAAGAGGTAAAATCATTTGTCGAAAAAAAGTTTTTCATCAAATTTTGACATTTTCATGTAAGGGGGCGTTCAAGTGCTACGTAACGCAATTTTTTAAGATATCTTTGTAATATAGTTTGAAGTTATTTTTGTAATATTATCAAGAGAATTTTGTACAGAACTTTTGATATATTGATATTCTTTGTTTTGTGTTAAAATTTAAGTGCGAATTTTAGTTGCGTAACAATTCCTCATCATATTTTATATCAAACTATAGTCCTTTAAACCCAAAAAAAGATGGTTTGTTCTTTAACTAAAATTTCCTACACTTAAAATCTCTATAAAAATGAAGTATGTAGAAAATTTGCTTTTTTTTGTTGTTGTATTTTCATTGGAAAGTACAAGTAATACCAAATAACAATGAAAGTACAAACATTTTATTTAAAAAAATTAAAAGGCAACTTTTATAACTTTTTTCTATAGACCCATACATACTTACAAAAAAAAAACATAACGAAAAGTATTGCATACTTTTCTGCTTAGCGAAAAAAGTTTGCTGCTTGTTAGAAACTTTTTTCACCTTCTAGCTACTGCAGCATCTGTCAACTAGTAATATAAATTTTTTAATAAAAAATATGTCAGCATATAAGCGATAGTGTCTTCTCCACATACACATATGCGCACATACAGCCATAGCAACAACAACAACAACAGTAAGCAGACTCAAGTTTGAGCATATGTACCTTGTATATTTATATAATGAACTCTTTTAGAATGTTCGCATCAACTTTTTTTTTTATTGCAGTAATCAATCAAAAACTGCAAATAGCGGAGTGCGAAAAGAAAAAAAGTTGATGTGCGTTGGAGTAAAAAGTTAAAAATTTGTCATAAATCATAATTGCGAAAGTTACCTGCATCAATAGACTTACAAAATAGATTGAGTGTATATATGTATGTAGTCGGGCTTTTAGCTGTGTTTGTGTATTTGTTGCTGTTTTTGTGTACACACTTGAATGCACTGTTTGAAAAAACACATTAATCAATGTACAAATTTTATTGTGACTGCTAAAAATTCCGTTTTATGGGGAACATTTAATTTTTAAATGCTTCAAGAATTTTATTGATTTCATCTTTTATTGATTCAAAAGATTAATGCTGGTACGGAAAGCTTAAATATTGCAGATATTCTAAAGTGGCAGCGAAGTGCTTTTAGAGGCAGAATCACATGTTTACAGGTAATAGTTTAAGTATTCTTTAAAAACCTTTTTTCAACTCACTTGATTTTTTTGAAAAAGAAACCAAACTTGGGTTTAACTGCTTTTGAGGTTGAATTGTAAAGAAGTGAGATTAATTTGTTTTTCACTCCTTGTCAATAAGCAAGTGGCAAACTTTCATACATTTTGCTCTACGGCAGCTAAAAGTCAATCATTAATCATGATATTAACCAGGTGTAACATAAAAATATGCAACATTTGCATGTGCAACGAAATGCAGAATGCCAAATTATTGCAAGAATGCAAAAATAATGAAAATTTTGTTTCATACAACAATATTTTAAATGTGCATAAGTATGTATGTATGAACACACACACACATGCAGCAAAGTAACTGCACTTAAAACTGCAAAATAATTCGATGGTGCGAACAACGCGACGACGCAAAATGCATTAATCATTCATTAAAAATGAAGCAGCAGCACCGAGTTGCAAAGAGTCAAAAACCAAAAAGTTGCAGAAACTTCAACTTGATGGTAGCACATATATCTACTATGTTTTTGTTGGTGTGCACCAGCAAAAAAAAACACGCCACTTTTGACTTGAGTGCACCTTCAGCAACATTTCGCACTGAATGCAGCAAATGTTGCCAACATCAACTTAAATATGACTGCAACAGATTTCTTCAATTTGTGTGCCGTTCTTTGTATGAATGCATGTGCACAAATACAAGCAAAAAGGAAAACTTTCTGAAAAGTTGCAGGTACAGTTAGGTGAAGCAAATCAATTTATGAGCCACGTTAAGTGAAAAACTTTTGCCATAAAACTAAAAACCTTATGTTTAGAGCTCAAACTGTATGTAAGCGTGGAAGATGAAAATGTTGAAGAAAAGCCAAAGATGAGAAATAATGAAATGTGAAAATGTCAAAAGCATTATTACGCACACACAGAAACTGAGATCTTATTTTCTGCAGATGTAGTACATACATGCAAGAGCCCAACAAACATTTTTAATCACATTTCAAGCTCCGATGTGTTAGACTTGAGCGCCCGCCTGTTCAAGCGGTAGTTTATTTGGGAGAAACTGTCCTGGAGTATCTACTTGCCAAAGCACTTAATGTCTGAATCATAAGAAAGAGATTCAGGCGATTGTTGTTAAAGGCGATGCATAAATATTCAATGTTTCATTTTATTTCAATTTACACTACACTTAACATAAAATGAAAACGGAGGGAGAGAGATACTGTATTTTGCTTCCTTGGTATGTACAATTACTAACCACTACTTTGATATATAAAATATTCACTTATCTCTACTAATAAGATGGAAGATTTAATTATCTTCCAAATGTTTGCTGGGTATATGTACATAAGTAGTTAAAGAAAGTATCAAATTAAGCTTTTGTGTGCAACAATCACTTCAGCTGTAGACAATTCGATGTTGCTGTCTTCTTGCTGCTATTGTAACAGCTTTGAAAGAATCAATTTATCTGAGTGTAGTTGTTGTAACAAGCAAAAGTTTTATTTAAACTGTTTTGTTGCTCCTTAAGCTTGTAATACTTATGTATTCAGAAATGCCATTCTTTGTCAAATGAACAGGTCATTCTCCAAAAATTTAATGCGTTAAAAATGTACTCTAATCAAAAGGGAATTAAGCTGAGTGGCAAAAAAACAATTTTAACTTCAACTAATTTCTTGTCTATTTAAGACTCTCTTTTATATCAGTCGATGTTGGATAATACAAAACTCTTGATGTTCTCGAACAATACTGATACTTACCGAATTTGTTTATTTGGTAATGCTGATCTCGTTCAGCAGTTTTGTGCTCCTTCATTTGATTACATAGTTGTTTATTTAATAATAAAACTTTAACAAAACTACGATCTCTATTTCAAGTCAAAATGCATTTGCTTATAAAAATAAAAAGTTAAATAAAAGTTTTGTTTTTTAAATTTGCAACCTCATTTCTAAGGAGTTTTTTTTTATATAATAGTTGTTAATGTCCTAGATTATCGTGTCCACACTCCATACAGTTTAAAGTGTTTTTAGTGAAACTAACATTTTAATATTATTAAATCATCTTTAAAAAGTTAGAAGAGAATACGTAATAACTTTCCTAAAATTGCAGAATTTTAAATTCCCAAGGAATATGTCAAAAAATTTGACTAAATACCTTTAATAAATTGTTGTCGGAAACTAAGCCAGCGTGGCAAAACTGTGTGGTAACATATGATACCTTTTTTCCAAGTGAAATTGCTAAAACAACAAAAACAACAAACGATACATGAAGGACAACTTTAAGGAAAAATTTATTGAAATCAAAAAAAGATTTATCATTGCCAGCAAGACAAAGATAAAGAGAAAAAAATTAAAACAATTTAGGCAACAAATCCATATCAAATGCTCCACAACAAAAACAAGAACAATAATAAAAGCAACAAAGGACATGCACAAAGATTTATTGATGTTAAAATTGAGGCACACATGGCACAAAGGCAGGACATCACTCAAATGTTCGAAAGCCGTAGATATATGTGTGTGTGAGAGGCAAATGTATTTTTCAAAGGAAAATGAAGCCATAATAAATTTAGTGGTAAGAGGGAAAATATCTAAAATTTCGAAAAATTATTTAAAACTTTGATTTTATTCAAAAATTACTCAAAATGTGGACATATTGACATTTTCTTCAGCTCTCAATGCTCAATTTCAACCTCTGCTAGATAATTGCAATCAGTTGTTTGTTTTTGATAAAATTTATAACCAAAATCTTTCAGTTAAATTTTCGAAGTCAAATCACTGTTGGATGGTGTTATTTAAATCTGTAGAGCAGCACTTGAACCGCATTCAATGAATGACTGCGGTCATGATGGAAGAGGCATTTAAATAAATAGCTAAGCAAAATTGTGGTTTTCCATTTCCAAGCAATATTTAAAATATTAGAATTTATTTTGTAAATAATTTTACAAAAATATTTCATAGCAATACCGCAAGAGATTTTAATTTGCAATAATCTGCAATAGTACAACATTGGTCAAACGCAGCGCAGCAAATAAAAAACGAAAACTTTGCAGAATAAAAAAACAAATACTGCAAAAAATAAACATTTTTGCGGTGAAATAATTGTAGAAATATTTTAGAAGTATAAAACTGCATAGCAGCAAGCACTTGCATACTTTAAGGCGTAGAATGAAAAGGATTTTTACTTCATTTATTTTGTTAAATTAAAAATAAAAAATATTTGTTGCTTTTTTTATATTTTCTTTTATTTTTTGTAAATGGTATATTTATTCATTTAATTTGGGAGAACAATTTGTCTCACATGTGCATATAGTATGTAAAAATAAAACAATAGAAACGTACAGCATTGTTTAAATTGCATATGGTAGAGCACATTTTAAAATATTTCAGGAAGCTTAAGCTTATTCAAGTAGCTATTTAGAATTACATAACTGCACATCTGAATCAATTGAGGAAACTGATGAGCAAAAATATAGAAACCATTTCCACTTGGTTAACACAAGTAAAAATTTGATTTTTTTTTAGCCATCGATAAGCAAAGAAAGAGCACCTGAGAATATGAATGACAAAACAATATTGAAAATTGAAAAACGTCACTACTACCTATCAAATTGACCAATATTTATCAGACTTAAAAGTCACAATTCACGCATAAGTTCAGACTTAAATAACTTAGAATTATAATTCTATGCACATACGTGAAATTTTGCACTATGGTTACAAAGAAAGATTGAAGCTCAAAAAAAATGTTCAATTATGAAATCCACTCTAATGCAATAACAACCAACAACGCGCACAACTAAAATGCCTTCGTAAGTAATGCATGAAGTACATACACTAGGTAGCTACCATAGATAGAAAAAATAAACAGTAAGGTATTGCGAGATTGCGAACCATTTCAAGATGTGGAGTTAGTTTTATTGTGTAAAATGGTTTAACATCGCATATCATTTCTCAAGTTTCATCCAACATTCATCTTCGAATGCGAAACGAGTGGCACAACGAAAAAGCGATGGAAAACGTACGGCAAATGTAGACATCAGGATTTTGGAGTGCTACAAGAACGATGATGACTATGATGTTGAGACGTTCTGAATGCGATGCGATGTCATGATACCGAAATGTTTATACCGATGTGGTAGACTATGTATAAGCCTCTAGGATGGCTGATGTTTCGCTACCACAAAATTGCAGAGCTAAAGAAAAGCGAAATGCAGCATGGAGCAGCACAGAGTAATATGTCTGGAAGTTGAAGTAAAAGGCAGTGCTCTGTTCCTCTTCTCTCTCTTATGGTGCGATAATTTATTATTTCTCAAAACACAAACACAGCCACAAATGAAAGTTGTGCATGCACAGTAGGAAAACAAGTCATTGGCAAATGACTAGTTTCAAAGTATAATAATATATTATCAGAAAGCATAACTTCTTTAAATGCATACAATTTTCCAATCATTCGAAAAATATTAAACCCAGTATGTACTTCAATATTTCCTGCCTGGAACATTGTTTAGCTAAGTATGTTAGTATTTGTGCAGATACTCGTAAATTTTTCAGTTCATTCATCTGTCTGTGTCTCTGTCTTATTGTCTGTCTGTTGATGCTCTTACTTGCTGTTAACCATTTGTTCAAACCACTTGAACAGCTAAATATACACATTCAAACACATCACCCACACACACACTGTGCATGTGTGTGCTACTACTACCATCGTTAAGCTCAAGATTTATTGCTTATACTTAAGCCAAGTGCAAAGCGGGTAACAAACATGTTAAAAATATTAAAATAATGAATACAAACACCAAAATGAAGAGCTCCGGTATTGCTTTCCCCTTTGCTTTTTCTACCACCTTAGCGCCTGCTGGCTGCATTCTTCAAAAGTGTGAAAATTTTGCCAGGTGAAATATAAACGTTTTTACGAATTTCAGTGTTGTTGTTTAAATGTTGTTAGTAACTTTAAGATTCTTGTAATGTTCACACTGTCAACAAGGGTACATGCACAATGAGGTGGCCCAAAAAAATCGTATGCTAAGAAACTTAACAAAGCTTAAGTTGAACAATTTTTTCCATATGAGTAAAAGAAGATAGTTGCTGTTCTTTTATTGTGTCTAGTCTGTATGGCCTTAATTTTCTTACACCTTGGACCTATAAATAATTCTTCAATTATGATTCTTCGCCAAATCTTCTGTAATGTCTTAAGCACTTTTTAAATGCAAAAGAAAAGGAAAAAGAAAATAATTAACTTATACCTATTTTAAAAACCTCATAAAATGTAGACGCGATAAGACGCTATATCGCGTGGCACCTTCCACGCAACAAAAACTTTAAAATTCCTATTTTTGGCACATACTTATGTGCATTTCCAAAGGAATCGGCATTTTAGCTGGCCTCTTTTTTTTTTTTTTTTTAGCACATCCTTCAGACGTGGTCTTTCTTGAAGTTAAGACTGTCTTGAATTAATATTCATATATATACCAAGTTGTAAAATTTGGTGCATGGACCCAATACTTTGGAGTAAGGACTGTAAACTGTAAGAGAGGTTGTGCAACAGGAAGGGAGGGTGAACAGCTTAGTAGTACATATTGTGTGCGATACACTGTTTTCATGTCTTCGCCTATAAATGATATATCTATCTATATTTCCAAGTAAAAACACGCGCTTTATGTAGTTTTACTTTGGAAATGTGTACATTTTTCTTTCAGTGTATATAACAGAGCAACAGCCAAAATTTACGTTAAATTTAATGCAAAATATGAATCCGCGTTCGGATTTTTAAAAAAATTTTAACAAAGTCTACTGAGCCGTCGAAAATCAAATGTTGAGTTTGGCAGGTATAAGAATAAAAATATAATAAAAATCTTCTAAATGAAATCTTCAAATTTTTTAATTTTCCTAGCAGCGCGTGGAGCAGCAAAAGAATGCAACAACTTTAGTCTTCTGTCAGAGCATTCGTGTTTGAAAATTAATGAAGCTACTTCCACTTTCTTTCTTTTTAACTTTCTTAATATTTTTATTCGAAATTTCTTTTACTTCGATTTCATTTTTTCAACTTCTTTTTACCTTCACACACTTCTTTTGCTATTTACAACCATAACTTCATTTACACATATGCATATGAACAGTTGCAGTTTACTTTAGCTTATGCCGACACCGCCACACACACACACACATTAAAAATGCACATATTTGCAGTTTCGCACACTCATGCCTGAAAAAATCTCTCGAAAAAGAAAACTTTGCACAACTTCACTTTTGGCTAAGGTTCAACGTGCTTAAAATGCAATTTTCAACTATAAGCATCATAAATTATTTTATTCCACACCATTGCAAGTTTTTTCTTTCACTGTATGTGTGTGTGTGTTTTACTGTTTTTGTGTGACTATGTAAGCGCATTTGTATATGCGTACGTGTATGAAATTTTGAGTCATCTCAAGTACATTTTAAGTATAAAAATATTAGCACACACACTCACACACCTATTTTTACAATTACATGCACTTAGTTGAATACACACACGTGCATACTTCACTACTACACTTGCAGTGGATGAGGCTGCTGAAAATTCATGCAACTCGTTGAAAAGTCGTTAGTAAAAAGTTTATAATTTGTTGTAATTTTGTTGTTAATGCGAGCGATGACGATGACGATGATGAAGATGATGACTCTCTTAAGTGAATCATTACGTGTAATTCGTGTTACTTTTATGGTCTTTGCTTTTGTTCTCACTTTATATTCTACAACTTGTTACACTTAATTTGTGTTTGAATTTTGGTCAGAATGGTTGATTCTCGAGTGCTTTATAATTTCTGACACTTCACATACGGAAAAAACTTTTCCGCACACTTTCAAGGGTATGAAAAAGTGCTCGTAAGTAAATAAATGAAAGTTCTTTTGACTTGAAGTGTAGTTTTCATTTTTTTTGAACGAAAAAATAAAAATTTACCATGAGAAGAATATTATCAATACACTGAAAACGTATCTTATCTTCATAACTGTAAACACTCTAATGTCATATTTTAAATTAAAAATATTTATGCAAAACAAACACAAATATTGTAGGTCCTTAGATGAAGACAACATTTTTTTTTGTATTATTTCTCAAAATGACTTCAGGCTAAATTTGACAACAAGGATCAACATTTATTTGCGACGATATACCAATCAATATAAGAAGCAATCACGTGATGATGTTGAAACATCAGCTAAATTGGATATTCACACAGTTCAAAGGCAATTGGGAAACAGACAACAAAAACAACAACAACAAGAACTTATTCATAAATATAATGCCAATTGAAAAAACCAGCAACAACAAAGAGCATGTGCTCATCATATTCCTTTCATACAGCTTAAAACAAAATAAACGGAGCGAGAAAAGGAGTCACATATGCGTAATAGTTTAATATTTATGAATAAAACAGCAACAAAAAACACGCCATTTTGAAAAACGAAACAGAAACGCTGGCAGAAAGGACAAATGGAAGAAGTAAAAAATAAAAAAAAACATCGGAAACGAACATTGAAAGTTTCATTTTTTAATAAATTATTTATTCAATTCAAATTTATTCGTTTTACGTTTAAAATATTCCCAAAGGATGCAAAAGGACAAACGTACAGTTTGTTTGGTTCGATATTGTTGAAAGTAGTAGAACATAGAAGAGCAAAGAGCAGGCAATGAATGTATGTGTGTGCGTGGTATATACAGAAAAGATGAAACAACAAAAATGGCAAAATGAACGGATTGAATGGTAGTTTTGTAGGTTGTTATAGAGTACAGGTTCGCTTGTGTGTATGTGTGTTCTTGACTCGGGCCAACATACAGCAAAATTTAAAAAGAATATTTTACATAGCCTTTGCTCTACCAAAATTGGTAAAAAAAAAATAAGAGAAGTCTCAAATCAACATGCAATAGCTTGGGATTTAGGAAACAAGTCACAATGCACGGAATATTGCGGATATATAAAATATAGACGTTTTAAATGCTTTAGCTATTGAAATATTTAAGATTTTGACAGACGCACATTAGAAGCTTTTTTTGGGAGATGGATGAGCGAGTATTAAATGCAAATTAAAAAGTAATGTCAAAAAAAAAAACAAGTTTGGGCTTATTATTTAAAAAAGTCAGTCAACAATTTTGGGTTCTTGAAAAGTTTATGATTTTTATTGTAAAAATCTTTTTTAAATATTTGCCTTACGTTATTAAATATAAGAAACATAAAGATTGGTGGCAAATTTATTCGAACCCAAAAACTTAAAAAAGTTGTGTTTACATTGCAGCCTTATTTACTATAAGGCAACAAGATAAAAGCTGCCTAGTTCCGATATCTTTTTCAGATGAAATATATTAGCCGAGTTTTGCCTTTTTAATTTTTGCCTTTCCGAGGTTTTCGGTAAATATGTATATCATTCATTTTTTTTTCAAAAAATTCTTACTACTATCGTTTATTGATTTAAGAAATATTTGAATAATCATACTTAGTCCTTAAATGAAAAGTTATTTTAAGCTTAGTAAAAACATTATTTTTAGAGCTTAATATAACGAAAATGTTTAATTTTGCATTGCATGCCTTGAGATACTTACATTTAAGAGTTCATTTAACTGAATCGAAAATAAATCTAATACGTTCATTTTAAATTCTCTACTGCATCAATAACAGACCAGTATCTTTTTATCGATCATCGCTTGTGGTTACGAATAAAACTTGCAAGCATTTCATATCTTCATCTCTTTCCAGCATTTTACAGCTCGTCCCAATAGTTCAATAAACACATTCAATCGGCTACATCCTTACATTCCTTTGATTTTCTTTGCTGCTGGTCAAACGCCTCTTTTTGCATGAGGTAACGTCAACAATCACATGTTTATCCTTTTTCCTGCTTTACTTTTACTGATTTATTTTTCTCTTTTTTATTATAAAATTTTTTACGGAGAATTATTGAATGTTGGACTATGTTCTATAGTCTGTGCTGAAGTGATTCATTTTATCTTTTTTTCCACTTTTTTATCACATCACTAAGTATATTGTACTACACAGTTAACGTTCCATATTTTTTGAATGGTTTGCATAACAGTATCAGCTTTTTTGAAGTTGGAATTCTAAGGGATACACTGAGAAAAAGATTTTCTTAAATAGAAGAAAATTATATTTGATATAGAACAATTAAATATTTATTTGAGACCAACATGCAATGTTTCGATCAAGATTTGTTCTAAATAAAATATGTTTTGCTAAAGAAGTATTTGATTGCTCTATATCAAGTATACATTTATTACACATACCAAAATTATTTTCTCAGTGTTGATAACCTTCAATAAATGTTAAGTTTACTTTGTAGCACATATTTCTGATTCTGATTTTGAGAAATCCTCCTTCAGTTCAAGTTGTTTGTTGTAGAAACGAAAAATTTTAAATAAAGGATCTCCATATATTGTGAATGTCAGTTAAGAAAGCAAATTTTAAAAAGACATACAGATGAATTCATAAGGAGATATGGAAATAGAGAGACAATGACAATATGCTTGAAACAATTTATCGTGAACCAAGTACTATTTTTTAATTGAAATTTTTATAAAAGAAAAAACTATGCTATACTTCTTATATAGTTTGATAGCATTCAAAATATTTTGTTGAATTTTGCAAAAATAGACAGAGCAGCATCCATTTCAAATAACTTTGCGAGTTGAGGCTCTAGTATACTCCTGCTAGGACTATAACTTGTTATGTCTAAGAATTGTAAAAATGTTCAGTAAGATTATGATATTATAAGTCTAGAGAACTGCTACTTCATGAAGAACAAGAGTCTTCCATTATGCATTACAAAACTAATAAAAACTTCCACGAAATATTTTATTGCTGCCTGGTTGATTTATTCGTATAAGAAAAATTCAGAATGCAAACAATTTTTATCAACTGCTTGCAAAAAGTCTCTCTCTCAATTGTTGCCACATTAATTTGGGTGAACATTTAAAATGGGAATGAAATTTAAATATTGAAACTTACATTTACCGCAAAGAAATGAACATGTAAAACAAACACCAGCACATGCATACAAACAAATCATACTTACACATGCATACAGCAATAACATAATGTGTCAACTTCAACAATTACATTAACAACAGCAACAACAACAACAAAAACAACTGAAGTGTCAAGCAGAAATGTTGCAGATTTTTGACTTTTCATATTAATTTTCATTTTAAATTTTGCAGACAAAGGAAGAAAAGATTTTTTATCGCATTTTGTTGTTGCTTTTACTTTTCGCATGTAATGCTGTATAGCAAAAAAAACATATGTATGTATATGTGGCAACGCCGCTGACAGGAGCAAATGCAGAAAGTGAGGCATGACACTAATACAAACACACATGAGCATGCACGTACACTAACATATTAACTACAACAGCAGCAGCAAATTGATGTGAAATATATTTTATGTACAATTTTCATTCGCATAAATAGAAAAAAAAGGAAACAAAAATTGAGGAATGTTGCAATTCACTTTCATAGATTACATGGTTACAAACATAACAACAAGAGAAGATATTGAAGGGGACTTATTTTTAACGCATATATTTTGTAAGTCTTAGAAATGGCAAACATGTTAAGCATGAGTTTACATTTTAAAAATTTGTCTCATATCAAATGTAGATAGCAACTCAACAAAAACACAACCAAATACACAACCTTGCACTTTGTCTTTGCACTGATCTTCACAGCAAAAGCCGCTCTTTACTGAAAGGAATATATACTATATATGTATATAAAATTGCTGAAATATGATATTCCATTAAAAACCTTATTGTATTGTGCTAAGATCTAATACTTACTTAAATTCTTTGTGTCTACAACAAAGGACTTCGCTAACGCTTTGCTTCTTGATCAGTTCGACTATTTTACGTTGTACGTTGTACTTTGAATAAATTTTTTTAAAACATTTAAATACATTTTTATTCATGCAAATTCTATTAAAACTATCAAGCTGTGTATAATTTTAGGCACAAGAACACTACAGATTGTGAAGACTACTAATAGTTTAATCGGTGTTAGTAAGAAATGCTCATTATTAAAAGAAAAACTTCTTCCATTTGTAAATTTGAGTACTGATGCAGCAATTGCTGTTAATAACTTTTCATATCTACTCGTATGTCATAATCTCTTGCATGCATTATGTGTCATTGTCAGCTGTCTAATGCCTCTTCTCCGCACCGTTATTGCTGTTGTTGTTGTTGAGCTGACGCAGCCTTGTATTGTATCCTTGCTGCACACTTGCTTGACTGGCTGCCTCAAATGACTCGACTACTGCGACTCCTCGACTGGTTTGTTCCAGCGTTGCAAGTCGCTGGCATAATTTATGATGCATAATCTCTAAGCCGAGCGCCAGCAGACTAGCTGCAAACCCAAAGATAAGCACTAAAAGTGCTGATGTAAATGTCTGCATGTCAACCTGTTCGAAATAGAAAGCAAAAGGAAAGACAAAGCAGTTAGCAGAGTGGAGAATGTTTCAAAGGCAGCCAACAAAATTGCCGCAAAGTTCAATGCTTCATTGAATAAAATGTAAAAGGAGTGTGGTTTTGGAAAATTTAAAACGCAACAAAATTACAATTAAGTCGAGAAAGTAGTGAAGCAAATATTTTCAATTTCGAAAAGAGCAAGTGAAATGTTTCAATAGAATTTTAAGACCGTGACGCAAATCAAAGTTAAATATTTGTTGCTTTGGTAACAACACAGATTCGGGAAAACCCGAATTTTTCTGCACTTTCATTCAGCGCGTTCTTAGCTGATGAGTTTCATGTTTCAAAAAAGAGCCAGCTACGAAATGCATGAAAGGTACTTTGTAGTAGAAAGCGTTGCACTAGTGAATTTGCTATTGAATTCTTCGCCGACAGGAGTTGGTTGGTTGCTTTTTTGCTTTGAAGCTTAACAAAAGCAAAGCAACTGCAAATTCACTTCAGATGCCAAAGTGATTAACTTCATGGATTTCAATGCAAACGAATACGGAAAAAGAAAATACTTTGCCTTTCTATGCATAGTGAAGTGTACAGTAATAGCAAGCACTCTGCTATTCCCTCAATGAGAAAGGTTTTCGAACAATTTTCCTAAAATTTATTAACCAAATTTACTTTGATCTTTAAACTTAAATCACATGGGGCAACTGATAGCGTGAAACTTTAAAGCTCTAAGAATTGTTTTAATGGATTATTATACTTTCACTTTCATTTTCAATGCGCAGATAACACTACCTAGCTATGATGAAAATATCATTTTGGGAATAGATTATAAAATATCACATAAGCTAAAAGTCTAAAAATTTGTTTTATCCTCTTCTTAAAAAGACAACTTCTACGTTCAGTTTCACACAACAAAAAAGACTGTGAGTCGGATAAAAAGCTTGTTAATTACAAAAAAAATGCATCACTAAGCGTTTTCTTTAACTCTGACTAGCTTCTTTTGTTTCTTTTTCGTAGAAACTTGTTCGAGTTAACATTTTGAAATTGTAATTACCTTTAGTGGACCTTCTTCTATTTGGAGTCTTAGAATTGAGTTTTATTTGTACCTATTTCTATTTTCTTCTCCATTTTATTTAAGTGTGTAAGTAAATAATTTAATTTGCATAGGTCTTTCTTAAAAAATAAACTCACTTTTAGGTCTTCAGTGCGTATCTGTTTGACACAACGTGGCTTTTGCGAATGCCAAACTTTGCGCTGGTAGTCCATTAAACCAACTTCATTAACACGGCGCAAACTATAAAAAGATAATTTTAAAAACATTAAAAAATCAAATCTGTATTTTACTTAAATCTTAATCACATTCTATACATATACCATTCAGCAAATTATTACATAATATTTGAAATTTTCAACACATTCTGAATTCTAAAGCGCATTTCATTTTTGCGCATTGACTTTTGCATCTTGAACAACGTCGACTCCCAAAGCCGCACTGCCGTACAAAACAACACCAACAACAGCGTTATTATGTCATTGGAAATGCAATAGTGTGCAAAATATGTTGCTGCAACTGTTTGCTGGACATAAATGTGGCAACTTAGAGACAGGAAATGGGCCTGAAAATGGCACCAACTCTACGAAGAAAGAGGAACTGAAAGGAAAAGGCTGCTTTATGTTGTATGTAACCAAAATTATCAAATAGTGTGGGTGTGGCAAGAAGAAAACAAGGAAATCAACCAACCAAACAGTGCAGCAACAAAGAGCTTTGCCAAAAGGACACAACTTTAGATGCAAAATAATAAAATTTTGCAACTGAAGCAAAATAAGGAAACTGCAGAAAAAATTGAGTGCTTCTTGCTATTGTTGGTTTAACCCTTAAGTGGGTTGCCTAAGTCTTAACCTTAACCTTAAAGTTGGGGAATATATTTTTAAAAATAAAACGGCCTTGGAGAGGTTTTATCGGGGACGATCACATATGTATGTATGAATGTATGTAGTATATGAATTAAGCCGAATATGTGAGTACTAGCTGATACACTGAAATGTTTAATTCCATTGTGTACCAAGGGTTAAATACTAAGGTCTTTATTGTATATTGGCGGTAGCACCGCAAAAGGCAACATTTTCATTACGTACGAAGGAAGCACTAAAACCCCAAAAACCGAATAGCAACAGCAACAAAACAACAACAAACTTTTCCATTCTGCTTGGTTGCGCATCATGAAACCTCGAGGGTACAACTTTTTCCAAGAATTGGTCAAAAACTATTGGCAATGCATTTTGTAACTATTTCGGTGCAGTTGATGTTGTTGTTGTTGTTGGTGTTGGTGTTGGTGTTTTCACAAGCACCAGAAAAATAAGAATTTAAAGCGCAAATAAAAACAAAAACAAAATCGCAAACCGATATAGAGAAACGTAAGCTGTTTAGTGAAAACTTTTGTTTTATTTAATGTTGCTGTTGCTGTCGCAGTTGTTGTTGTTGTTGGCAACGTTGCATTATTTTTGTTGTGATTACTGTAAACAATTTGGGTTTTAACATTGCAACAACTTTGTGCCTCGCGTTGCCACCAAAGCATTGTTGGTTGCACAGTATAACGTATTCTTTGGGGAAATTCAACTGCTGATGCAGCAGTCCCGTGCACATTCACACACAGATACACATGCATATGTGTAGATATCAATTGCCAGAAAAGCATATTTGTATTTGGCTGCTTTCTCCCGTCTCACCCTTAAGCTGCCACATGGCTATTAATAATAATTTCATTTGTTCGCATTATGATGCCATTCAAATTTTGTATTTAGTTGAATATGGATTTCATATCCATTCATAATTGTATGAGTATTATATTCGTGTGTTTGCCGTATTGTAAAACAAGATGCCTTTGTGTGGGTAACTCATCCTTTGTTTGTGTATATGCATGTATGGGTAAGTGCATATGGCAGTTTAAGATTTATTGGGTTTTCGCTAGCTTGTTCAGTCGCCAAACAAAGCGCAGAGGCGAATCATTCACATAGCTGTCATGTTCCTGACAAGGGAAATACATTCTCAAGTACTTGCTACTACAAAGACACTAATACATACATAAAAGAGTATAAACAAAATTAGATAAATAAGTAAAGATAAACCAGCGGTATGGCAATTTTTTTTAAATATTGCTATATTGGACATAAACCAATATCTGTCCGGACCAGTTAACTTCAGTTTTGAAACGAAAGAGAATTTTTTTTTATTTCAAACAGGTTTAATAGCAGGTACACGAAAAAAAATTCTGGTGTAATTTGAGCTCATAATATTAATATTTACTGGTGGCTCATCGAGCTTTTTAATTTTCCATGCGATTTATATGGGAAAGTATGTCTTATTAGACACTTTCGAGTAAATCTCGTAAAAAAAAAGTCTCACACGAACGAGACTAACTCTATGGGAAAGAACATACATTTTTTTACCAAAAAGAAACCAGCAAGAAAAAAAAAAAAAAAAAAATTTTTCTCATTCTTCGAAATATCCTTATATTTTGAAAGCTTATAAACTAACGAAATATTACCTCCACGAAAAAATAACACAAATTGTTTTTATAGAAAACTTTATGGTCTTTCTATTGGGGTTAGTCTCGCTTCTGTAAGATTTTTTTTTTTCACGAGGTATAGAGACAATTATCTAGTAAACCATTTCTTCCCATACAAATCGTATGAAAAACTAAAAAGCTCTATGAGCCACCAGTAAATATTTATATTATGAGCTCAAATTGTACAAGAATTCTTCTTTCGTATTCCTGCTAATATTAAACCTGTTTGAAGAAAAAATAAAAAAATTTGAATCACCCTACTGCATATACATAAATAAATTTTGTAGAAAAATTAAGTAGGATAAAAATAAAAATTGTTCCATCACTTACTTAAAAGTCGGCTAACAAAGCTTACTGACGATACCATGTAGCTGTGGTTGAAACTAGTATAAGCAGCTAGTTGCACATTTTTGTTCCTTGAATGGATTTTGCGCTTGTATTTTTTTTTGTTTTTGTTTTTTGCACTAAAAGCACTGGCTTGTTATTCCCCAGTACACATAAAGAACTCAATTCTCGAAAGATAACTGGCTACTTGAACTTCATTTAAATTTCCATTAATTAAGAGTTTTATATGAACTTTATTGCTCCACAGCTACTTTGGGTAGCTCAATTTTCTTATCGTTGCCAGTTCTCACAAGCAACTTGGTAAGCAGATTTAAGAGAGACTCTGCAAATGCTGAATGTAATAAATACGTTCATATATTTTGAAATGCAAAGTTCTCACACAAAACACAAACTACTGTAACTGAAGTATGCAGTAACCAAAAACACATATCGCCACCCACATATATGTTATTTCCCAGAAGACAATTAAACACGGTCTCTTCCGGAGAAGGCCTGCAAGCACTAAAACATATAATGCTTACAAGGCCTTCTTAAAATCAGCTTTACATATAAATATATCTACCAATAGCAGACCCGCTGTCTGCTCTCAATTTTTATGTGGAATGTGTCAAATTTTCTCATATCGATATTTCATAAAAATGTACTAAACAGTCCAACTTTTCTCCCTTCCATGGAAGACCTATTTATATCCCTTCCGCAGTAAGCCCATCTTCATTCCCACGACGGAAGGTACTGATGTCACACTCGTGAAAGGCCTACCTTATTCGGTCAATTGACACAAAAAGGCTAAGTTTTGAAGCCGCTATAATAGCCTGCTGCTTTGTAAGGAAAGCCCTTTAATGGTATTTAAACCTGCTTTTACCAACTGGGTCAGTGCAGATTCGCATATGTGGGTGTGTGTTTTTTTAATTTCTTTTGTGTGCACATAAAAATTATTTTCTGTATTTTGTATTATTTTTCAGTCACCAATCCTACTTTCCATGTGTGACTGTAATGTTTCGCTACATCTTCCACATACATTTGCACTCATCCTCCACTTACCCATATGTAAAGATTTTACGTAGAGGCGATCCTTTTTGCACAATGCTGACCATTTTTTGTGGCGGAAAGAGTTGAATTTCAGTTAGATCGCATATTTCCTTTTCGGTAAAAGTATCCGAGATTATTTTGTATGCGGTCGCAACATCAACATGGAAGGCAAATCCTATTGTTTGGAAATATTTGCAATATGAGCAAATTTTTTAACTTTTGTTTTCATATATTTTGTATATGTAAGTATTTGTATGAGCAAGGGTGGAGTGAAAAGTCAGATTTATTTGTTTTTTAGTTTTTATTTATCCCTCAACGTAGTCTTTGATTATCTTAAAGACACTACAGCCCACACTATAAGTCCTCCAAAAAAATCAGCATAGGTATTTCTCCATTAGTTTTCTTAGAACTTGAAACCTTAGAATCTCGTAATTCGACTAGAACTTAGCTGCGCTCAAAATGGCTACCACCTTTGTCAATCATTACTGCAAATTTTTGAAGGATGCTAAAAACAAAACTCACCGCCATCTTATAGAAAACTATCTGGCTTTTCACTCTACTCTGATATATAAGTATACTGGCCATTGTGTGCAGGTGATTTTGGCTGTTAGTGTTGGTAATGCTGTCCAACCATGGTGCACAAATAGCATAACAAATGGCGCATAGAGAGAAATGGAAGAATGTATTTAGTGCAATAGATGGAGCACAAAAAAAAAGTATTATAAAAAGCTCTCCAAGCATATTTTTAATGCTATATATCACTATCAATGCTGCACACCTAACCCAGAAGAGCATTACAGCTGCAACAATAGCAACAGTAGCAATAACAAAACTCATAATGGTAGCAACAGCAGCAAAATAAAATTAAGTAAACATTGAAAGGGAAAAAATTCGTAAAAGAAAAGGAAGCATTAAAAATGCTGTAAGAGAATAATAAATAAAAGTGCAAAAGTATAATTCCGAAAATTAAGAATTATGATGGAAGAATAATGCGAAGAAAAATTATAAATAGCAAACTCCTGCAGTAGGGAATTAATGAATGCAATAATAAAAAGATTGAATACAATATGAAATTTTAAATAAAAAAATAAATCTTATGTAGTACACATGAAGCATGACGTGACGTTACTTTAACAAAATTCGAACGAGTTATTTTGATAAAGAACTTATCATGTGATCAAAATTTATTTTCCTACTAATTTTTCGATAATAATTACTTTTTTTACGAAAAATTATGCAGATAAAAACCAGTGATGGATTATGTTAAGACTAAAATGGGCCATAGCCCCGGGTCTCAAGCTCAAGGGGGTCCAAAGACACCGCTGGATTAAGGTATTCGCTAGAAGTATAGGCTCGGATCCCAAGTTTAAGGGAGCCCCTATATGATAAGAGATTGTTGGATGTTCTGTGGTACACGAAACAACAGGACTTTTTTAATGTCGTCAATGTTATAATTTTATATTTTTATTACATTTGTGGAAACAAATTCGTCAGGCTATTTTTTTTTTTTTTTTGTATAAATCTAATAAGGAATGGTAGAATAATGCTTGTGAATTTTTCTGTCCAATCAGTCCAATATTCGCTATTATAAATTTCAGAACTTCCTATTTTGCACATATTTCACAGCGTTAGATCCGTATGTTTTAATGGCAAATCATATTATTTTTTTCGTTGTTTTGCAACTTCTATTCATAAATTAAGTTTTCTGAAGTAGCAGCAGTTTTTTTTCTGCCCCTTAACCGAAGTAATCGCGGTGGTGGTGAAGCCATTTTTAATTATTTTAAAAATATCTTTTCCAAAATAGCAATTCTGCTCAATGCTCGAACTTACACATTGTATGGCATTTTAACGAAAACAATAAAGATAAAATAAATTTTTTAACTAATTAATTAATTATAATTTTAATAATAAAACTTTTCTAAATTTTGCTGCACAGTGTAGTGTTAAATGTAAAATTAAAAAAAAAATCTTTGAAACCAAAAATATCTTAAGCAAAAACCACTGATGGCAACAGCAGCATAATCAGCAACACCAGCGTCATTAGCAGCAGCAGAACAAAAAATCACCAACAGCAACATAATAAAGGTAACCGCAACTAGGTGAAAAACAGAGCAGTAAAATAATCAACCATAAAAACAGGATTGCAAAAAAATCTCAAAACAAAAGAAGAAAAATAACGTTGAAATGCATGAAATGGAACAAAAGAATAACTGGAATTAAATTACAAACCACAAAGAATATGGACTACACATAATTGTTGTTGTTGTTGTTAAAAGGACACCAGATAGTTACTGTGACATGAATGCAACTATGGTTTCCATGACTAAACTAAAAAAAAAAAAAGAAATGCAGTTGGTAACAGATATGATATTGTTTTACAATATGGTTAAGGAATTGAAAAAAAAAGTGAAGCTACGAAAGTTAGAAAACTGTGATTAAATAAAATGGAAAATTAAGTCACAACTTGATAAAAAAAAATAGTAAAATTGTCCTCTAACTACTGCGTGTTGTTACAAAACTTAGTTCTGGATTTATTCTCTTCGCTTATTAAGAGTTGAACTTCTGGATTGTAATGCAATACTTTATTAATTTACTGAAATAATTATTTATTTTAATTTTACAACTTATTTTAAAATCTTCAAAAACTTTACACCTCGTTTGAAAAACACTTTAAAGGGATAACTTGCACTTTTATTTCACACATAAATTTTTCAATTTCAATTGATCGTGTGGTCGCACTTTTATACACAAAAAAAACAACCTTTTCAATACGACTCGGGAATCTACCACATTTTTTTGGCAGCTTCGATTTTGACATTTTCGTTTGATCAGTATAAGACTGGAATGTGTAGCTAACTTAAGATAAAACATGTGTTTTGTAAAAATTGATGTTACTCACTGCCTCTTTTTATTTTCTGCACGCCATACTCAGGATTATACCAATTTGATGTTTCACTAGTTTGAGCATGAGCTCCCATCTCACTTGTCATTGGAACACTTGTTACTTTTTTAGCATATAATTCAAGAGCGTCAGGATCATTAGTGCGCTAAAAGTACGAATGAAGAACATACATTAATCTGAATTTAAAGTCCGCAGCTTTAATATTTCTTATAGCAGTTTCTCGAATAGCAGAAACAGATCTTTTTATATATCTTTCCTTCACTCCATTACTCAGTTGTACCTTGACCTACCAAAAAATAATCACGATTATAAACGATATCTTCAATACCAATCTCCAGTGAGCTGTGCATCAAATCTCGCAAAGTCCTGATGGTTTTAGGTTTCTCCATTAAAAGTGAACCCACAATGCTTGCCGAATAAAATTGATAGATGGCAAAGGATAAGAACAAACTCGTGATAACGATGCAACGACCGGAAAAGAAACTTGTCGAATATGCCAATCCTGTGACGAAGCAACAGTCGAAATGTAGCGGCAGTAAAAGAAATCATTGTTTGATATTGTAGCAAAACAAAAACAAATAAAACACAATGTAAGAAAATTGCAGTACTTGCGATTGCACTATGGGAAATTTTTACACTTTCTTTGGCCATTTTTTTTTTCTCTGAGCAATTGGTGGCAAGCTGAAAACGAATGCTTTTAAATTTTAGAAAGGAGAAAAAAAATACCAAAAATATGCGTAATATATTAATTGTAATAGAGGTATAAAAAAATTATATATTTTAGTTGGGAGTTATTAAAATTGTCCAAAAATTGGAAGCATTCATATAAAGTTTGATGAGCTTAAAAAGATCTACCTATGAAAGCTCTCAAGCATACACAAAAAGCTCGTGAAAAATATTTTAAAAGTATTTACATATAAATCATTCGCATCTTTTTAATCTCCTTAGTTTTCTGCATTCCTGAAAATATTTTGAGTTGAAAGCATTTTTTCTGCAAAGGGTGCAAAAAAACTGGACGTGGCCATTGTTTAATTTTCTTTACAATTTAAATTTATGCCAAAGAAAGTGGAAATATTTCCCATAGTGCCTTGCAATGACAGCTGCCATGGCATAAATGATGGTGGCAAGCGTGCGGGGGGTGGAAATTACTGTATTAACTTAAAAAGTTAGTGCTGGGATTGACTAAAATCTGTTGGGCGTAAACCGCAGTTCAATGAAAGAAAACAAATGAGAAAACTCATTAAGCGTTAAGTAATTGCGCGCAGGTGATTGGCATCGTAATTAATTTCCTATGCAGACAGGTTAATGGGAAATTCTTGAAATGCCAAATAAAAGTAAAAAATTAATTTAATAGCAGTCAAAAAAATTACAGCAACAGAATTTAGCCGTTAGAAATTTATTTGATTTCTCCTTTTAAAGTGAAGACTAAAAACTTTAAAGCCCTTTGAAGCTGAAAATAGTATGAAATTAACACAAATTTAAGAAGCAGGCACAAATCAAAGTTCATATTATTTTTAATTCCTCAAATAAAATGCCCCACTTACAAAGCATTGAGTTGTTCATGCTCCTCTGATAGCTTAGTTTTGCTCATAAAAACTTCATCAAGTTCTATTAGTTTTCACATAATCAATTTTCCTTAACAGGATTTTTTCTTTAAGGTACCAGCCTGATAATTTCCCTCAAGAAACTATGTTCCAACTTGCTAGCAAGAAAGGATACAGTTTGCAAGGACAAATCACACAAAATGCACAAACTCGGCATTGCCTTGAGTTGAACGCCCAAACAAAGGGAAGATAAACAATTCGCTGCAATCGCCAGAGACAGTTACGTACGTTAGAAAAGAAGTTTTGATCCAAAACACACATAAATTTCACTTGCACGCAATCTACTACTTTTAGTTCGTTTTCTCTTACTACGACTACATTTTGCTTCTCTGCAAACTTACACCGGCGACCGCTTACCTTGCTGACAAATTGAACCGATATAGAAAAGCACCGATTCCAAGAACAAACCCAAACGACGTCGCGATGCATCATTGCCATCTTGGCCACAAAAGATGTTGCCACAACGTACGAGGCGACGTTTGAAAGTGTCGTGACCCGCTACAACAGCTGTTTGCTTTGCGGCGGCAACTCTGGCACCGTTGGTGTGCTGCTGTCCATGCAGCGTTGTCTTTGGCGCTTTCAGCATGGCAACAGCAGCAGTAGATTCAATCGCTCTGCCAGTTGCAGTTGTAACAAAAGGGTTTGTTTGCCACGGCGACGTAGACGAGAACGATGTGGTTACGACTGAAAAAGAACAAAAAAAAGCGCATTAAATAAATTTGGACAGTGATGATGAGGTGAATAAAGAGATTGCATGGGGAATAGGGTGCTTCAAAAAATTTTAGTTGATTCAACGATGAGAAAAGGATATCCTGGTGATGAAATGTTGCAAGAAAAGGGTAGCATTAACTTTTATTGACGTTTTTCGACGTTTTTGTTTAATTTGTTCTTGAATCGCGACATATGCAAACATATGCGCATGTATTTAAAAAAATTTTCCATTTAACACATTTCCGACATAAGGTCCTACTATAAGAACACCACCTTATTTATAAGAAATTAAATGAATTGTGAGATCTATGTAAGTGTATCTCTTTTGAAATTCAAATCAACTTCACATACCGAGTTTCATAAGTATCCTTTAATATGAAATCATATCCGTTGACTGCCAATACATAACAACAGTTCCGATGTTCTGCATCATCAACTTAAATTGCATCTCTTGTGGATAAGTTACATTACACTAAAAATTCAAAGAGAAAACTGCAAAACTTATTAAGCCAACCTAACGGTGGTAAATATTATATGATGAAAATGAGAAAACTCAGCCATTAGAAAAAGGAGAAAACGAATGGTGCAACCGGAAAATGAACATCCTGTGGGAATTTAATAGCAATGATCTCTCGTAATTCATACGAAAGAAGTTTTTGCAGCGAAAGATTCAGTTGAGTTTGGTCCTGCCATGAAGTGAAAGCGGTGCATGAAATTGCGGACAACAAAGTTACGGTTTCGCTATCTACGCCATCGATTTGGGGCGGCAACAAACATCAATTGCTTTAAATTCTTGAAAATTGAAAGTTTTGATTTATAATGGCAGAAAGTTTCACTTGCATTGCTTTTTGTTCATTCTTCATAGTTTCATTTGTTCCCCCTTCCCCCTCTCTCTTTGTCGAATTTTTTTCGAACTCTTTCTTCTACTGCTTCGTTGAAAACTTTCAAGAGTACGAGGACTCGTTGTCATTTTTCATGTACCTGTCTATAGCCAACGTTCAGCTCTTCTTTGAAGTGCGGTTATGAGGCGTAGCATTGAGTGCAACTGTTTTCCCCAGACGCTTCCAAACTGAAAAAGTCGATAACGTTTTCATCTTTTGGCCTAAAGCAAAAAAAAAAAAAAGTATTCTGAAGAAGCAAAATAGAAATTCATTTTTTCCGATTTCTTTATAGGAATGAAATTTTTATAAAAATAATCGTCGTGTGATTATGGATGTAACAATGCAATCATACTTTTTTCAAACTTTGTTTAGCTTTTAAGCGAAAATTTAAAACTCTATGTACATTGAAAAATGTATTTCTATCTTTTGGAGTGAATTTTTCGTTCAATAACGATTTTATATTCTGCTGTCGCCTTTGCGCATATTTCGGCAAAAATATCAGTTTCACGTACTTTTTGATTAACGGACTCAATTTTGTATTGGAAAAAATAATAGAAACGCAATTAAATTTTGCATATAATATGGAATATTCAAATACTTTTAATCAATTTAGACATTGTTAAAAAAGCATTAAAAAAAAATGTTGTGGTATTAGTATGTTTGTACTGATTGATCCCTTGAATGTGTGGCATTTTGGTGGATTCAATGGGTTTCAATATGAATTGTCAGATAAAACTTAAGAGAGGAAAAAACCTATAAAAGCTCTAAATTTATTTTTGAGTTAAGTTCTAGGTATAGTGGACTCAAATTTGAACTTAATCTCGGTAGCTCTTACACTAAGCATATATCAAGTTCGTGATAAAAAATAATACTTATTTCTTTCAATTATTTTTACCTTCATTTTGAAAAGATTTCATTATTTCCACATTTAGTACCTTGGTGCTAACTTTGCGTTCAATATTACTAAGCGTCCACAGTAAAATAATGGTAATGCAACCACAAAATGACAAGGAAATCCAGACATCATTTGAGAATGGCTGCAGAAATACAATGCGATCTTTTCCATAGACACGGGGATGACGAAATAGAAAACATGGCCTAAAAAAAAAGAGAAATAGATAGAGAAAAATTAGCTTATATTTGGAAAGTGGATGAAAAAGCGGCTTATGCGGCCTTTTTTCTATTGTCACACCTTAATGTTATCGTTAAATCTACATAAATCCTTCCTTATTGAAAACCAATAAAATTAAATTGAAAATTTATCCCAGAAGGATTTACTTTCAATTAAACTGTCAATCTTATGGCAAAAACATGTTTAACAACACAATGACACCAACAAAGCAAACAAACGAACGGAGGATACTCAGGGGATATACGGCCATGTTTAACAAGCGAAAAATTGCCGCTGTTAATATCAGCAACATCAATAACAAAAACAAAAAGTTGCAAATTTATTTCTAAACATGAAAAATGGCAATTTAATCACCTGCTGTTGCTTCTGCTACTTCTTAGTTTCAACTCTCCCGTCTCCCCCTATCCAACTACAATAGCGCATAGCTAGAGCTCACCCGCTACTCATCCATCTATTCATTCATTTTACACCTGACCGCCGACCGACGCGCTACCAAAGATTTATCGCATTTAGTTAAGCTTGAGCACGCCCAACGACAGATTGCATCATTTTTCATGCAATTGACAGGTAACAATATGCCAAATTAAACAAAACCACAGCAGCGCCATCTGTGGGTAGCTAAGCCACGATTTTGCCACACACACTTGTCTACGCCTCATCTCATCCTCATCGTCAAGTATTGGGAACACCAATCTTACATTGCAAGCAGCTTAAATAAGTCAAGTTTCCTATTTTTATGTTTTTGTCTTGAAAAATTTAGTTGTCCATTGTTGTTGGTCTTTTTGCAGTTGTAGTTGTTTGCTGTCAAAAAAGCCAACGCAAGTAGATCTACAACAACAACAATGCTGATGAGATGTTTTTTTTTGTCCTGATATGAGTCCACCATTGTGGTTTAACACTCATGAATTTAAGATATTGAAATTCAACGCCCCCGTTACACTTTATCCCAGCAGGGAAAGTTCTTCTGAATGGAGAATGAACGTGGATAGAAAAACTTCGCTATGAAGAATAACACCTAATCTTCATTCTCAAGTGATATGCAAAAAAGGTTGTAGAAGGAGCTAGGAGCAGGCTCTCTCTGTTTTCTTAAGCAAATAAAAATAATTTATTCTTATCTTATCTGTACTCGTATGTACATAGAAACGAACAGAAATGTATTTTTGATGTGATATGTTGTTTGAGGACTTTGCTTTTGTAAACTTTTACTGGACCAAAAATTAGCGCAATTAAGTTGTTATGTATTGTCATTAAATATTGTATTAAAGAAACTATGCAACAAGAGCAATTCTTATTATATTTAGTTCGACGACCGAGGCTGGTCCAACATAATAAACTTAAAGCAAAGCACAGAAAAAATTACTCAAAAATTTTTTTAAAGCTCGAATAGTGCAAGAATACGAGAAAAACAATTAAATTCGATTATCTTTGTCACTATTGAATTGTATTCCAACTGGGTATATTAAACACACAACTTCACACACTATGACTTACCTGGCTACCCAAGTCCTTGACGTGTAATCAATCACTTTGGCACGTTCGATGCGAAAGAAAATCGGTGAACCACCAATATCGGTTTGTTTGCGCACCAAAGCTCCAATCATTCCATCGAACTTTCCATTTTTCAAATAACCCCAAGAGGAGGTCATCGACAATATAAAGCTATGTGGGTGTAATAAACGGGAAAAAATTAAATATTAAATGGAGAAAATGTATAGCTAGGAAGCGTGAAAATGTAATTGAATTGGTAAATCGCTAGAAAAAAAATGCGAAAATAATTGCTGGTATTTGGTCTCTATGGAATTTTTGTTTGCATCATTTTTGTAACCACAAATGTATATTCAATTATATCTGAAGAATGTTTGCTATAAAATGGTTTTCTGGCCATTTTTCTAAATTTCTTTTTCTTGCTGAGCTTTATATTCGAGATCTGGAAATCTTAATGACTAAGAGAAAATTTTGATTTTTCTGTAAGTTTTCCTTTGAAAATTTAAAATCACGCCTTAAAAACTTCGGCACAGTTTTATTAGCAGCAATAATTGTTTTATATATTTATATATTATGGATGTTCGTTATTTTCCAATTTTCTTTAATCATGAAACTTATTTACCTTAGATTTCGTTGAAAAAAAAATAATTTTTTTGAAATTAAAAATTTTTATTTTAAACTACCACTCTCAAATCATGAACTTGTGATATAACAAACACCTCAATATACAAACTTCATACTTAAAATGGATTACATCAAAGTTTTCTGCCAATAATAGAGAATACGCAATCCAAGTCTCTTGCTCAGCTATCACTTGCTTAACCGATAACTGATGATAAGAAAAAATCACTTTGTACCACGATCCAGATAACCACCATACGAACAAGCATCGATGCTATGATATTATTACAACATACGTAAGCTTGACGAAATCTTACAGAGCTTTAACTAACCTAAAATTGTAAAAGTCCCTAACGTGACTCAACAGAGCGAAATTGAAGCGATTCATTGAATCCAGATGAGTATCATAATGCGTTGTAAGGTAATGCTCCAAGGTATCCGTGCGGTTCTTGTTTGTAATCTAAAAGAAACAAAGCCGAAACTGTATGAGCGAGCTGACAGTATTAGATATGCATGAAGGGAAGACGTGCAGTAAAAGGAGTTATGTTTTGTTGTTGGTTTTAGTGTTAAAATAGTGTGCGATATAAAAAATGTGATACCCTCCAGTTATTTGGGGACAAAAGCGATAAAAGCAACATGAATGTGAACAATGACATAAGAGCTGCAACAACAACCAGTAAGCAAGCTTAAAGCCACCCAAGCAATTTGCGTAGAAAAATAATAAATACAAGCATGTGCATCCCAGGGGAACAAAGGGAAAAGATGGTAAAATGGAAGCTACCAAATATGACTTAAAAACGCTACTGTCATAAAATAAAATGCTGCTTTGTTTCGAAACGAACATACAAAATCTGGAAGTTTTGAATAAACAAAGATAAATTTGAAAACAACGTATCTTGGTTAAACCTTATAGCAAATGGAATTTTCTGGAAAAATCCAAATTTTCTCATCTCCTTAACATTAAACATTATTTATAATCGATTTAAAGTGTTAATCACGATAAATTATTTTTCGATCTCCTTAAACAACCATCAGAATTACAGCCACCAGATGCAGAGGAAATATTTCATTGGACTTTACATCAAGTCAGGTTAAAACAATAATGGAGGAAACTTATATTTGAGCACGAGGATATTTTTAATTCAACCTAAAACGTGTATGTATTGGAGCTAATTTAAAATATGTTTGATCCAAAACGGCACCTGTTTGAAAAAATGGAAAAGAATCCAATTGATTTAAAATGTGTTTACATACATACATATATAGATTGTAACAAGAATGATTCGATTCGATGCTGAGGATGGAACCCAAAATTTTGCGGTATCTCTTTTTCGAAAGATTTTTTAGCAATTCTTAATATTTTTGGCGACTTATATCTCGTTTCTGGGTGACTTTTCAGTTTTATCATAATGCTTTAAATATTTCATTGCCTTAACGTCTAGTGGCAGAGATTTATAATTTCTTTAGATTCATTTCGAATAAAAAATTTTTTTCAAAATAAAACAAAGTTTTATAAAGACGAACCAAAATGTTTACCCATTTCACTGAGCGATTCGCATCGCCCTTAAGACATCATCTTCTCAGAAAAGAAAGGGATAGCAAAATTATAGGTTGAACATTCTGTGATTTTACGTTAAAACCTTAAGAGAGATTCTTTTTATTACAATTGTGACTGTCCGTTATTTCTCAAGTTTCTTTGAACGAGCAGCTTGGCATCTCTATTTTGTACGAAAGAAAATATATTCTAAGTGTAAGAGAAAAAAAGCTTAAACAATGTTTCCTCTAGAGTTTTTAGAAATTTTCTTATTATTATCAAAATATATTCTTTTTCAACGAAAGCTTGATTACAAAGACTTTGTAAATAACTGACACTCTAATATACAAACGTACATACATATACCGTCATGTCAAATTGTTTGCTCACAGCATGTCCTCAAATGCAATTGCATTTTATGCACAAATGGCGCTGATAATAAGTTGGTGCTGATGATATCTTGCATTACAAAGGCAAAAACAACAAACGATTCATTTCGGATTTGTTAAAACAAAATTAACACACCAGCAAATGAAAGAACATTCCGAGATAATATTATCCTTTTTGTTGCATCAATTTCATTATGTTCTATCAAATCAAATCGATTTGTCTACATTTTGTTTGTTTTTTGGTTTTCTGACCAAAACACTTCGTTATCACGCTCAAAGTAACCACATTTTGCAGTAACTAAATATACCAATATGCAATGCAACCAAATCCCTCGAAACAAAATCTCAAGATGTTGCTGGTCACAAACGGCATCACTTGGGAAATCAAAAACATTCAGTGACAGTTACAAATACCATATGAGGAAACTTAAACTTAAACCACAAAAAAATTGTACATAGCAACAACATCAACGCAACTGAACCCAACTGTTGACAAGACATTTCGTAAATGGTATACGAAATATTGCATATGTGTGCGCCTGGCACTAACACAATGAATTTCGGATTAACTTACCACAATGAGACATCGAATGCGTGCGTTTTTCATGTCCATACGTCGGGTAATTGTGGTTGATATCAGATACCAGGGGGCAATTTGAAGGCCATCATCGAGTGAGAAATTTCCAATTTCCGAAATGTTCAATTTGCCGCCATATTGTACACCAGGATTCCTAATGAAAGTTAAGTAGTGTGTCAGTTTGTGTTTCTCTTTATGTATGTGTATGCATTGAGTTTATGCATGAAATTGTAATTTAAGGAGAAATGTTTATGCAGAATAAAATAAAGAAAAAAAAGCAATGCGACTACAAATTGGTTATGCACAGTAGGCGGTATTTGGAAAATGTTTAAATTGAAACTTTATATAATTTTATTTAGCTTTACAGTGTTTCCCATTGAAATAAAATCGTTTTCGATAGGAAATTTGACGTAGAACACGATGCTGGCATTAAAAATTTGATACAGGGTGGAAGCAATTGTTATAAATTGGTTTAAACATTTCAAATGTTTATGACAATATTAATTTGAAAATAATTTTTTAAGAAATTATTTTTTTATTTGAGATAATTTTTTTAGCTTTACAATGAAATTAATCGCAATTTTATAGCTTTAACAACCAAACCAAAAATCGCGAAGTTCTCAAAATTTAATAGTAATAATAAAAATTTAATAGTAATAATTAAAAGAAAATACGTTTTCGATAGGAAATTTTACGTCATATTAAAAATTTGATACGGGGTGGGGAAAATTCCTGAAAATCAATTTAAACATTTAAATTGTGTATAACAATATTAATTTGTAAATAATTTATAAAAAAATAGTTTTGTATTAAAGTTCATTTTCTTAGCTTCGAAATGAAAATAAAATCAATTTTCTAGCTTTAACAGAACCGGAGTTATATATTTTTGAAAGTGAGCGTCCAAGCCAAAAATACGAAACTCTCAAAATTTGAATTCGCTCTATTTTGAAACAAAAAAAAAAATTTTAAAAAATCCTCGAATCTCTTCTTTTTCGATACAGAACCCAAAAATTTCAGCCAAATCAAAAATGCGTCGTCCGAAAAGTGTTCGGTTTATAAAAGACTGTCCCATATACAGTTTGTTTTATTATTCATAGCTAAGAACTTGTTCCAAATATCCTATTTTACCTTTTTGACATAATCTATGCCTTTTGCCCTTGTTGGAGGTATGACACTCTCATTTCGAAACCTATTCTTCGTTGTTTACATCAATGTATACGGTTAGAAATCTGGGAATATATTTTAGTACAAGGGAAGTATTTCAAAGATTTTTAATACAATTTTGATTACATTTAATACATTTGAAAAACATTTTGTATTAAATTTTAATACAGTTCAAAAAGAAAGAATAGGAAAATTATTGGAAAAAGTTATTAAACTTGAATTGAAAAGGTTAATCTGCACCACTGTTGATTAAAAACAACAACAACAACAAAGGCAGACACTTTTGGATGACCTTTTGATTGTGCTTATTTGTTTTGGCACACGATATCTGAATGGATGGTTGGATCATTGAATGGTGCTGGCAAATTTGTTCGTTTACTTTCTGTTGCTCAGCTATGTAAACGTTTGATTAAAAGGGATTTCGAAAACAAATAACTGTTGGAATATATGAGCATTTGTGTTTTTTTTTTTTCTACCGATCACTTTTTGCAGTGCTACGCTGTCGTTGACAAAGTTTATTCAGCTCTATTACAATTTACAATTCTTTTTTTTGTGACTTTTGTTGTTGTCAGTTCAATTTCGTTTGCATTTCGTTACAGTGTTGATTTTCTCATCCTTTCCTTTTTGTACTTGTTCAACTCCAACATTTGAAATAACAAATTTTCATTCCCTAAGGATCAACATATCCAATTGAGTCTTGACATTTGATTTTTTTTTTCTTATCTCATTCTCCTTTTTTGTCTCTGTAATCAAGCCCTATTTAGGATTTTAGTTTTCATTATCTTTGCTGTTTTTGTTTTTGTCAAATGTTGCATGTAAGAAATTTCAAGTAAAATTTTGTTAAATAAATTAAAATGCGTTACTTAAAAAGTGTCAAGAATTTCCACATTTCCTTTAATGTTTGCAAAATTTTCTTTACCATTTTTTCGATGAAAGCTATATATATAACTTAAACTTTTCTTAAATCCTTATCAAGTTGAGCAAAGTCTTTTTTCAAGATATTTTTTAATTTACTCTTGTTTACACAAATGACAACAAATTCAACAAAAAGTTAAGTCTGCTCGCACATATCTTTTGCGATTTATATAAATGATACACTGAAAGACTTTGTTTCCAAATGGTTAGTAAATTTGACATGCGAGTGAAAACTTTATCAAAAAAATTTCGCAGAAAGAGATATGTTTCGACTTTGAACTCAGAAATAGACATATTTTTTACGTTTTTCATGCTTAGCACAAATTATAAGTCAAAAAATATCTGTTTACTGTGCAGAGCTTGAGACCGAACCTTTTCCTTCATGACCCAATTTTTAGGGATTAAAATTCAATCAGTATATGGGACATTTAAAATTTGTCTTAACATTTCCTATGAAATTAAATTTCAAAATGACTTTTCAATTGGAATTGATTTCTAATGCCAATTTAGTTTATTTCATATAAAATCCTATGCAAACAAAAGAAAAATATATTTTCCCCGTGTATCAACATTACCTACATAAAAAAAAACACAAAATGCCGTGCAAACTTTTGATCAGCAGACATCGACGGCAACTACGTAACTTACCAAACATCGTAGAGCACATAGTAATCCTGCCTTTGAAGTGCCTTATTGAAGGAACCAGCTACGTTGCTACCACCACCGCCACCACTTCCGCCTGCCACTCGCCGAGGACGACGATACTTAGCCAATATTAGTTCAGTATTTATATTGATGTTGATTTTTTTCAGAAACTTTTCAATAATCTCCATGTCGTTCTCGGCATCATCAGAAGAGGGAGCAGTGGCGAGTTTGTTAGACGTCGCATAGCGTTGTTGACGGTTGCCAGCAACATATTTGCTATTATACCGTGGCTGCTGCTGCATTGATTTGGCAGCAGCAGAACGATTGGCAACAGTTTTTGAATTGATGTTCGTGGCAGCAATAATATCCTGTTTTTTCACTTGATTGTTGTTGTTATTGCTATGATATTGTTGTTGTTGTTGTTGTTGTCGATTAAATGCATAATCCTCCTCAATCAAGAGCCAATGATATGTTGAGTTGAAGAGCGCTTTGTTGGAAGCCTTCACAAATGTTATTGTTGTTGTTATTGCCATTGTAATGAAAATGTTTGTTGCCGTTGTTGTTGCCAGTAGTGAAGTTGTAACATAAGTCGTCAGCGAGACATCCATTGAAATCGTCGTCAGAATCGTTATGTAACAATCATTAAAAAGAAAAAGTAAATTTTTTTTAAACGGAGTTTAAGAGCGGAAAATTAAATGGGCAGTTAAGAAATGATATAAATTTGGAGTAGCTGCCTTACGCGCTCAGAGAATATCAAATCCTTTTTTCAACATTGTCATCCTCATCAACAATCGTGACAAGGATAATTGCACAGATTTACTACAAAAGTAGAGTAGAGAATTCGATTTGTAACACCGCTACCTGGTAGCAACATGGATTTCTTTCTTTCCTTTCTTTCTTTTTGTTGTTTCACAGCATCACTTACAGCCGGATTACCAATAATTCAACAGATTTTGGCAGAACTCGAGCGCACAACAAGAGAGAGCAGCATACGGTTAAGCTACTTGTGGTATACTATACAAGCGATTAGGATGGTATTTTTTTATAATTCGCTTAAGGCTCAAAACGACATGTTAACATGAAGAATATTTTTCTAAAATTAGAAGAAATCGGTGCCAGTTTTTTGTTTTATTTTTATAGCGAATTTTCTATTAATTTTTCTGTAGGACTTAGGACTTACTCTTTCTTACATTTAATACATACATACATACATAATACTTTCTTACATTTAGGTCGAAAAAAATGGCAAGTAAACAATAATTATGGTGGGCGAAAACTTTCCCAGCATGTTAAAAAATAAATGAACTCCTGTATTTGCTAGCAGTTATTAGTTATTATCAGTTATCAGACTGATGAGCAAACGTACGATTAGAATAATAATAAGTACCAACCCTTGTCCGGATGAATATTGTGTACTTTTTAGACCCATTGAAGCAACAAACTTCTACAATCTTACCGAGAGAACTTCGTTTATCAAAAAGGAGCTATCTATTGATAGTGATCTTTTAAATGATAATATCAAGGAAAGTTTCCAAGGGAATGTAATTTAAACCGATACAAGAAAACTTATTACGTTCAGTCCCGTGGAAGTAGCAACTTTCACATAATTTTGAAGTTATCATGTTGATAAAAACTTTTAGGTAATATTAATCAAACTTCGTAGAAGGATAATAAGTAACCTTCACTCAGATGAACAGTTAGCTAGTCTATACCAATGGTTATGGCACAAACTTTTAAAAAAAAACGTCGGAGAAATATTTTGTCAGGAAAGTATGCTAAAATTAAAAATATGGAAACAATTTCAATAGGACTTTTTTCAAGTTGTCGGTATTTCCTTAATGAATAATGGATTTTCATAATTTTTTTTTTTTTATTTTTAATTTTTTCATTTTAGAAACATTTATGTGAAGTACGTGCTCTCGAAAGTGAATTTTTTTTAATTTGGCCATTTATATGGAAAATTGGGGCCAATCGAAAAAAATCATTAGCATACTCAGGTTCTACGGAAAATTTTACTATTGAAAATATTATCGCCAGTCGTTGTGGAAAATCTTGTTGAGTAGTGTAATCAGCATACATTTTGATTATTGACTTATATCATTTTGCTGGATGAGTTGAACAGAAAATAACAGACTGAATTGTATTAATTTCAGGCAACACGATTTGTTGCAACATTAACTCTACACAAATGTGCTGGTAGTACTGGCTATTGGCGAACAGCAACTAAATGGAAAAGGCCAAATTCTATTGACAGTTCAAATGAATGGAGCAATGTCACAACCAAAACAACAACAACACCAATATTGTATGCTACTAATCTCTTGTGTAACATATCAACAACAATAGCAAGATTGTACAACAAAAACAATTTTATGCCATTGAATGCAAAGTTCAGTTCAATTAATATTTACAAGTGAAAGCCGCAATAAATTCGTTCCCGATAGCTTACAAATTTTGTAAGGCCAAAAAAAATGGTTGCTGATTGTAACTGATAGCCATGCCATGGGTATATCCACGCGCAACACATAAAATTAAAGAATTCTCAAATAAATATTTTTTTTTATTTTTTTTATTATTCAAGTCTTTATTAATCAGTAGATTGTATTAAACACAATTCTCTTTTTAGAAACAAAACTTGAGGAATAATAATAGTAAAATAATTTTTATAAAAGCTTAGAGACGAGACATTTCAAAAAGAGTGACTGAACATTTTTTCACCTTCGTTTCTCGGTGAGTAGAATATGATGATAGCTGCTGTTTTTTCTCAGGCCTACTGCTCAAACATAAACACAACAAACCGTTTTGTTTTTGTTTTTTCCATGGTGTAATTATGCATATGAATTCATTAGAGAGCTATTTTGAGATTGTGAGAGTAAATCTATTTTCAAAACGAAAATCAATAAAATAAATAGAATTGCCGATGAGCGAGCCACTTTTCTTATGACTTTTACTTCATGGTTTTTACTGAGGATTCGGATACGTTTTGATAAAAGTCAAGCTAAAGGAATACAGAATAAAAGCAGTGCTGTACAAAAACGAAAATGATTGCAAATACTCCTATACGAGTATATGAATTTAATATTCAATATATAAATATGTGAACCTTTGAAACAGGAAACAGCCAGTCTATCTATACGAGTAAAGTTTACATTCGAACTCGAGGATAGAAAAGTGGACCATTTATGTATGAGATGGTTCCAGTCATACCTTACTGCCGTCAGAAAGCGATTACACATACTATATCTTGTTATTTTAAAAGGGCTTCTTTACATCAAGCAAAATAATTATAGTAAGTTGTGATTAAAGAACTATTCCATACAACGTTTGATAACATTAAAAAGCATTTGGGCAAATTGGGCATGATTACTGCCATACAAGCAGTAATTTGATGAATGATAACAAATTGACTCCTCACTTAAATACAAAATATAACACACAGTACGAAGGCGGATCGGACAATTAATAATAAATTTTATTTAAAAATCCACCATGTTTGACAGTAGCTCAGTCATGGAATTGCACTCAAGTAAATGAAGGTTAAACTAAGCTTTTACTCACCAGTTCAATGAGTTTCCGACTCGTTTGACCGCATGATAAATCCAATACAACAATTTGACGTAAGCGATCACTACGCAATGCATCCTCCAACCAATTGACATTTGTGTGTGAATTGCGACCCGAACCAACACGGCTTCGAGAACCATTTCCAAAACCAAGTACACTAGAATTTCCAACACCAGCTCTTGCAGCAACAACATTGACACTACGACGTCCGTAACCATTGCCAGAAGTGCCACTTGAGCGAAGCTTGTTCTTGTTGTTGCTGTTATTTCTACGTTTATTGATAAATTGATCGATTTGCACAACTTTAATTAAAATATCCTTCGGTTGCTGCCACCATGTCGTTAAGTGCAAAAGGAAATTGCTATCGTTGTAAGTTTGTTTATTGTTGTGGCTGCTGCTGCTGGTGTTGCTCTCATCCATTGTTATTGCAGTATTGCCGCTGCTGTACATTCGTTTCAATATTTCAATTGTTTTAATTTTACGCAAAGTTGTATCGCTGCTTCGACTGTTGTCGTTGGGTTTACTTCTGTTGCTCTGACTATTGCTGCTGCTACTGCTGCATGTGAAGAACGTGACCCTTGGTATCTGTTTGTATTTAATTGCAAAATCATAAATTAGTTTTTGTAACAGCAGCATTGCACTTTCCATTTCAGAGTCGATTATTTTACTTTCAGTGCTGCTGTTAGTTGCATTGTTGTTCTCACTATCGACAGTATCTGCAGCAGTGGTGAAATGGACAACATCCTCAGTATCACTAATATTTTCGACAACAGCAACATTATCGCTGTCACTATCGTTTTCCATTGCAACATCATTTATGGTTGGCATTGCTGTTGTCGTATCAGTCGTTATATCGAGTAACTCAACAGCAGCATTTTTTAGCACACGCTGCTTATCATTGCTGCTGTTTTCATAGTCACCACTGCCATTGTCATTAATCGATGCATTGCTGTTATTGCATTCATCAGCAACATCTTCATCATCACCACCGTCATTAGCACCCAGTTCATTTTCGTTGCTCAATTGACCTTTAAGCGCTTGTTTCTCGCCATTGTGCACTTCATTGCTGTTGCTGTTGCTGTTTTTATAAATTGCATTATTCGTAACATCAACAATGTCAGCAACATCATTCTTGAGAACAATATCTGAAGCATCCGCAACAACATCAAAAGCATTTGCATTATATAGCATTAATGCTGCTCCCACTTTACTTGCTACTTGCTCATTTACTGTTGCTGCTGCGACTTTTTCTTCAACTTTGTGCTCTTCCCTCACTGCGCCGCAATATTGCCACGTTAATGCTGTCCATATTAAAATTAACAACAACAATTTTATTTTGCTATTAAAATTTTTATGCTTTGTCTGTGTCATCATAAATTCTCTTCAAAAGGATTTCAGCTGTTGTTGCTGCTTCTGCGACTCCTCTTTTTACTTTTACAGCGCGTAGCAACTTAAAAAGTTTTTTATGTGTTGCTTCACTTGTAAAAAAAAAAAGTACTAAAAATAAAAGAAAATATTTTGCAGCTCCCTTGCTTAGACTGTGGCTGTTGGTGTTGCTGCTGCCGCTGTTGTTGCGTGCTTATCTGCTCTCGTGTGTTGTTGAGTGTTTAAACGGGCAAAGTGCGTTTCCGTTTCCGCAACTTTAATGTCCGGTCTTGCATCGCCTTATGTCTCTTTTTTACAACTTTTTAACTTTACTTTTATTTAAGTTGTTCTTTGAGTTGTGTTGCTTTGGCTGCTGTTCCTGTTGTTAATACGCGCTTACGGTTCTTTGAAAAGTTAACAAATCCATAAATATGTACCGCTATTTAAATGAGCTAAGTGACATCGTTAGCCATTGTTATGACTGTTATTGCCATTATTGTTGCTGTGGCTGTTTTTGTTATTTTTTTAAATGTCTTTTCTTTGAAATATTAATATGAGAAGCTTTCAATCAATTTTTATTAAATGTTTAAGTCATAAGAATTCACATTAACGAAATCAATTTTCTTTGATATCAATGAAAGAACACTGAGAAAAATATTTATTATTATACAAGAGCTGCGAAATCATCAAGTAGAGTAATCTGTTTGAAATATTTTCAAGAAATTTTGTGTCTAATTGGCTTACTAAATTCTATGATGAGAAACTAATTCTAATTACGAGTGTAACAAAATATAAATATGAAGAGCTGAGATGCAAAACCCACCAATTCCGAAAAATTAAAATGTGTGATATTGTAGGAGGGGACGGAAAAAATGTTTGTCTACAAGCCCACATACTCTAAGTTCAAAATGAAATTTTTCACTTCACAAACTTTTGATTGCAAAAGTTTCTTATAAACCCGCCAAGTGCATACGTTTTTTTATAATAGTCCTTATAAATTAGGTCATAAGATGTAATGAAAAATCAGGATTTTAATAGCTTTTGGCAACTATTTCAATGGATCAATCAATCAGTTTTTACTATAGTTAAATTCAGTAGTATACATTTTTGCTAGAAAATCTTCTTACAGTGTGCACTTTAAACATTGAAAGCACTCAATTGAATTAGACCGTTCTCAATTACCTGCACATGGCACTTAAAATTCAATAGAAATTTCATTGCTGACATTTACATTTTCAACTGAACTTCACAAATTATTCAATTACAGCACCATCTAATGTCATATAATGAGCCACCAAACAAGGAGGAAAAAGTGACAGCTTGTCAAAGTCTTCCTTGTATTACTAGCAATATATATATATAAATGTCATAAATACAAAAATTTTGCTTAAGGTCGAACAAAAGAGGCAGTAAGAAAAGGATTCAAAACAAATAGAGATAAAAAAACACTAAAAAATTAACGCTTATATTTTGTCCGATAAAATGTGACCTTAAAATGTTTATCAATTTGAATTTATTTTATATTTAAGCCATTAACAAACTGTTGGCTTAACCCCGGTGAGATTACAAGTGCCATTAATAATATAGGAACAATTACAACAATAACAGCAACAACAACGACAACAACTATGATAATAAAGCAATGCAAATGTCAGTCATGTCATTATTCAACATTTATAGGGTTGACCGCATTCTGAGACTACAACAACAATGCAATGATGGCTGTTATACAACAATTGCAATTACGTTGAACAATTACAACAACCAAAGCGATAGCAATAAAACAATTATCCACTTTGTCAACTGAAAATTCCCTCAATGCCAATGTTGGCATTTTAAGCGCAGAATTGGGAGCAGCATTTTTACTTCAGTTTTTTTTGTTTTGTTTGTTTGCTGTTCTTGTGCCATAACAAACACACACTCTAACATACAAACTTAGTGTATATGTGTGTGTACTAAAAATGTGTGCCTATTTGTATGTGTGCATTATTTATGCGTATTTAAATGTAAACAAAGTTTAAACATGGCGCCCGCAAAAAAAAAATCGCTCAATTATTCAAACATTCCAACACGAACAACAAGAGTGGACGAAATACCCAGTAGAAACTTTCATTATTGTTAGTAGCATCGATAGGTTCAAGAAAGATCGATCGTGACTCTTAAGATAAGTGTGTGCTAGAAATTCCGCACAATGTCCATAAAGAAAATGGTTGATTTTTTGGAGAGTTCGAAGTTCCGTTAGGGATAAATATCAAACGAACTGTCAGCTCACGAGCATCTATTTGCAAAGTTAATCAGTATAGTATTATTGACAAATCATCATGGAACGTTTAATTTCAGAGCAACCAACGCTCTCAAATTGCGCAAAGGTACCACGATTTCTAGTCAAAATCTGCCTAAGCATTGGTTGCAGTTCAGTATCATAAACAGACAGTTAAATACGTTTGAGTTGTTATTGCATATGGACTGATGATAGCTTCCAGGTAAAAAAACATCATGCAATGCTTGGGCCAGCCTGTGCACTTATTTCAATTTGTTGACGATCGCTGATCTTTTCTGTATTATTGTTATTAATTTAGTTTAATTTCTTTTTTTTTACAATGACTACTAAAAAATAATAATCGGTGAGAGCGATAACCGCCAATTGTTGTTGTTTGCTTAATTTTTATAATCTTTAATATTCACCTCAAACTTTTTCCAGGCGCATATTTCAAACATACATTTGTATGTTGTTTTCCAAATGTGTTTTGGATTGACTATGTGCAAAACTTCACTGCTGAATTTTCATGTGGAAAATCGTAATTTATTGCCATATCGAAGTTAAATCAATCAGAACGAATAGTATCCATACGAATCCCCCACTAGTAACTTTCACCACAAAGGATTAATTTCTCAGTAAAGCATTAAAAAATTATGACATTTCGTTACCGACTGGGGGCAAATAACACTTAACACTTAACTCACAAACGAACGTGTGCTACCGGATATGTCAGACATATTTACAAAAGCATACATAGGTAAGCTTATTTGTATAGGTAGGCATGTGTTAATATGCTTTAGTAGGCTTAGGATACCAAGGAATTTTTGTATACCCTTCCGCTTTTTTTTTGCTCTGATTTTATTTTATTATTCCATTCTACTTTTTTTTTTTAAGTTAAGGGCAACCGTATTTCATTTTCTGACAGCTAAGGATTTTACGTTTGAATTGCTTACCGTTTCATTTTGACAGCTCAAGGTAAGAATATTAACATGAGCCTAAATCGTAGCCAGGCAACTATTTATATTTAAATCGGCTTAATGCATATTGGAAAAGAGATTTAAAAAAAAGAGCATTTTTAATAAATTCCCATTATATTTTTCTTATTTTCACATTTAAAACAAAAACATTGAAATAATTAACATGCACATTAGGGTGGTTTTATTGGTCCCTACTAGCATTTGTTTCTTTGCAAACTCATTTGAGTGCTAAAAATGAGATCCTTTTTAATTATGCACAAACACACTGCATACGAACATGTAATTACCACCTTAATGTATGCAACTAAAAAAAATGTTTTTTTTTAATTTTATTGATTATTAATTTTTACTTTAATGAGGCGTACTTTATTCAACCATTTAATTGTTACACGATTTCACAGCAACAATAAAAATGTTCCTATCATTAACTCACTACTAATCCTCTACAAGTTGGCGCAACTACAACAATTACAACAATTGAAGGTTAAATTCACATTTAACATTCATTTGGCTTTTTCACCTTTTATTTTTTCATCTCTTGCAAGAGCACCAGCGATGAATAAAATTACAAATAACGCGTAATTCCCGCTAAAACTGACTGGATAAATTCCAGCGTAGTCTGTGTCACCATTTAAAATTCCAATTTCTATTTTCAATTCAATTTCTATGCCAAACGACTGCGAAAACTAAAAACAAAAAAAATTTCAAATTAAAAATCTTACACATCCCCTGCTGCTTTGCTGCGTCTCATTGTTGCCACAAAAACAAAGACAAATGACGGTTATGCAGCGACCAAGCCAGCCATTCAAGAAGGAAATATTGAAAAGAAACTTGATGTCATGATTCTATATGCGCTATCGGGAATATTTGGAAGACCATTAGCAGAGAATGTTTGTTCGTTTGTTACTACATTGAGAAAGCCAGTAATTGAATATTGATTTGAGTCTACACATATAACGTTTCAGCCAAGGTTTGCCACAATTAGTTCCAAAGAAAACAAATTTGATTGAAATTTATACTTGACACAGCTTACTCGTATTTAACAACAGAAATACAACTGCAGACCTAAGTCTGAATTAAGAAACTTTTTTTTTACCTTTGACATTGAATATCTTGAAATTACAGTGGAAGGTTCATAGAGCGCTTCTGCACTTCACCAAGATTTTTTCCGTTACTTACGCCCTTTTTCGTCTAACTTTCTTGGATGAATGTTCCAAATTTTCAGAGTTTTCTGACTTACTAATTACAATAAGTCTACTAAAAATGTATATTGTCCCCGACAAAACCGACTAACTCAGCTAAAACAGCAGGACAAATGAATTTTTCTCGTAGATTGAAATCTTAAAAAATGAATGCGATTAAATGGGTGACTATCAACCTGCATCACAAAATTCTATTTTTTTTTTTTTTTTTTCAACACTTGCCTTTGAACTTCCGAAAGTAGTCCGAAATATGGCTGACACAACTCCACACCATTTAACTGTTGATGAAGCCTAAACACTACAGTGATGAGGTCATCTAAGCGACTGTGACTATGTAACTTAAAAGTGTCGCTTAATTAAAACGCCAGAAAAACAACGCATAATATTACGCCAAGTACAAAAACAACAACAGCAACAACAACAATTTAATTAAATAAGAAAATGCAAATGAATTAAATGCTGAAATTGCTAAAAATGTAAAATGAGTCAAGTCAAGTGGAGTCAAATATCCTGCTGTTGCTTGTGCTGTTGCTGCCAGGAACATCAAGCAGGGCCAAGAGTTACGCGTTCCAATAATCTTAGTACTTTGAAAAATTTATATGCAGATTTTTTCAGTTTTTTTCCAGTTTTTTGTATTTTTAATTTCATTGTGCGAAAGTGAAATCAAAGTAGATAAAATTAATTAACAGCGGGGTGTAGTTTCACTGGGTTATTGTTGTTGGTGTTGTTGCTGTTGCATTTAAAGCGTTTTCAATGAATGGCACTTTCCGTTAATACTGCGGTTTGGTGTAGGCCACAACGAGTCGAGTGATTTAACGTGGCCTGTTGTTTCAGTGGCGAGGGTGAGCGAAAATTTGAGGTCTGCGCGACTGGAATTCCATACGAATGAAGGTGAATAGGTAACGGCGATGTTTCGCCGTACGGAAGGTGAGAGACCGCATGTATTGCTGTCAAAGCACAAGGTAAAACATTTTTATTTATTTTTAACTTTTTTTCACCTTGCGGTGATATTGAGTTTTTAATACTTTGATTGAGATTGCTGTTATTAATTTATTGTGATTGTGGTGCCGAGTGATTTATCCTTGAGTTGAAACCATACCTATTCTGATTATTTTTCAGCAAAAACAAATGGACTTTCACGTAAAAGCATTTTAACTTCTTTTGATTGTAAATCATTTTCAATGCTTTGAATACTTTCAATTGTTAATAGTTTTTATATAAATTGCGAACAATTCAGCACAGAAAATTTTGTTTTAGATTAAAAATTTTTCATCCCTCAGAAATATTTTAAGCAGACTGTAAGTGGATACGTTTGTTTCTATTGATGTTTTTACTTATAAATTTGAAGAATGAACTTTTAATATTCAGTCAAAAATTGCTTTTTAATTGGATTATACCTCGCTGGATTGCATTACTATTTTTCTAATATATTTATCAACAAAGCGTTACTTAATCTCATAATCATAGCTAATGGGATACAACAAGGGCGTCAGCAGAAGGTGCAGTCAAAACTTGAGAGAATATAACAGATAGCTTTGATAAAAGATATTTGTTGTATTGCTTGTTAGATTTTCATTCCTTCTATTCCACTGTTTATTTTGTCATCTTAGTCGTCCTAGTGAACTGAATCGGATCTGTGTGGTCAGTAGTGTATTCAATGATCTTGGTTTAGTATCTCATTTTAGTGAGCTCAATTGTTCCAGTGTAGTTAGTGGCGTACCCTGCACATTCAGCGCCCGGGGCGAAGATGTAATTTGCTGCCCTCTACCTAAAAAGTTTTCAATTGTTACCGCATATTCACATAAACCATTTTGCGGCCCCTGGACTACCTTCCCTAGCTACGTCACGAAGTGTAGTCAGTGGTTTTTGTAAATGGCATTCTGGATTTATTGATACGATAACGTACTACGTCTACGGCCATGAACTCTGAAAGGGTGCAAAGTGTGGAATTCATGAGTGATGACTCAAGAGACGCTAACTCTGTATTGGGAGGATGGATGCAATGTTTACTTTCAACTATGTATTAAGGTGGAAACACTGAAAATGAATGCATGAATAAAACTTAATTTCTCTATTTATTATTCTACCCAAAATAAAAAATAAATCAAGCGTTTTAGTAAGAGGAGAATTATACCCATGTGGACTCTGATTTTCTGAAACTGAATTTGAGATGTATTAATTTTGTGTGTGTCTGTGTGAAAGTGAACAACTGCGCCTTTGCTTAACGTTACTTTACGTTTAGTGCTGCGTAATGAAAAATGCTTTACATAAATTAAACGTTAATTAAAAATGGCTTTTGAGAATTTTCCACGAATATAATTTTCATTAAATGTTTCAATTTGTGTTTGTACATTTTTTTTTTCACCGAACAGCCTCTTTAATTTTTTATGAGCGTTGAAATGACGCGTCTTCAGTTACAAAGAAACTTCAAAAAGTTTCAAAGTCATTTGACGCAAGACAACTTTTAGTTTCAACTTTTGCGCTATAGCTCTTGTTGTTGTTGTTGGTTTTGTTGCTGTTGGTATATAATTGTCATAGTCATAGTAGTCGTCGTCGTTATCGTTATCGTCCTTAGAATTTAATGAGATTTCTTTATGCATAAAAATTTCCTCTTACCGCAATACTCGCTCGTAATTACACCTGCCAGGATTCCTAGATGCCTGGCTGCGTTTAATTTCACGAATGATAAAATTCAAATGATTATCTACAACATTCAGTCATTCACTCAGACTTCACTCAAATTGTTCTAATAGAGACAGAAACAACAACAACAACAACAGCAGCAACAACAGCAACTACGACTGTAAGAAGAAGAACAAATGAAGAAAAACTTAAAAAATTTGAGAAACTTTAATGATGATGTGCTACATGGCAACAACCACGCGCTAAAAAAAAACTTCATCGCGTTTTATCTGAATTTAGTTGTAGCTTTAAAAGGTAGGATAAGAAAAGATTGAAGTAAGCTGCATTTGATGAACTTGTGCTTTGATGAATCTTAATTCGTACTCAACCAGAGCCACCCTCATTATTTTGCTTTAATTTACACAATTTAATTTTTCCGCTTTTTTTTTGCTCGTAGGCTCAGAGCATTGCAAGAGCAATTTTGAAGACATCATCTCTTAAAATGTCGAGACTTACACTGCTTTCAAAAACAAGAATGATGCCAAAACGGTAATTACTGATGAATCTGAAAAATAGACAAATTTTTGAGCTAGGTATATGAAAAATGCCTTTTGGCTTTTCTGACTTCTCATAGGTTTCTTAGTAACAATCTTATTTCTGTCCCCCATCTAGGATAGAACATTACCATTGAGAACAACATTTTCGACATAATCAAAGAGTTTACTACATTAGACTAAACGTCAACTTCACAAACAATGATTATAGCGATGGATTATCGAAACTTCTTAGCTTCTTCTGTATAGAATGAGACCTTTGCATGTTTTTCTGTATGAATCCCAGTACCCACTGTACAATGAGCAGAGTTGCAAAATAGTTAATAGGATCTTTTGAGGGGAAAGTGCTACGTCATGTATGCAAGAACGGTGTGTAGGGATAAAAATTTTACCGAAAAGTCAATGATCGGTACATGATGTGATTGTATTGCCTGAGTGCTGCTGAGATAACTTTCAAGGCTAAGTGGTTTTCAATATGTTCAACCTCTACTTGAATTTTGATGTAGCTACTTCAAAATTGTTCGCCTTATTCGATGTTTTTCGATACTGTCCGATTATTATCGTTTTTTTCGTTTTTTTTCTAAATTTTTCGAAAGTTTTTGAATGTCTTTCGAAACTTATTGAAGATTTTTTTGATTACGTCGATGTTTTTTGATACTAATCGATATATTGTTTAAGTCTAGCCGACTTTTTCGACTTTATACTATACTTTTTTGATTATTATCGACTATTCGATTTTATGCGATACTTCTTCGACTACATGCTTCGATGTTTTTATAAACATTCCGATTTTTTCTAGATTTTTATTTACGTTTTGACTTTTTCGGGGTTTTCGAGTTTTATTGAATTTTCCGATATTTTTCGATAGAATTTCATACCTACGTGTAGACGATTTTGTAGGTCAAACTAAAAATATAATGGTCATATTTTACCTAAATTGGTGAACAATCAATGGCTCAAATCACAAATGGCAAAACTTTGGAAGCAGGAGCCACTTACAACAAAAGCAGGAAAAAACAAATACAACAACAGAAAAAACCTTACCATAGAAAAAAACCACAACGATAAAAATGTGCATAACAGTGTTGAGTGTTTTGGATATTTTTCTTAAAATACGACGGTTTTGTTGTAAAGAGCCACAAATGGCTCATTTTTAGTATATTTGCCATCGCTGGCTTAAATGATAAAATCAAATTCGAGTTTTAAAAAGTTACTCAAATTACAAAAGACTCAATATGGCTTAGCAATCCTATCACTGGTTACTGGTTTTACTGTCCTATAAAGGGATATGGTTATGGCTCAATTTTCACCACTGGCAAGTTAAGGTCCTTCACGTGGACCACATCAAATATCTTGAATAAGTAATTTAATTTTCTGTTTTATTATTAAAATATAGCAATTGTTTGTTAAATTGCTATTAGTTTTTACAAGTACGAAAATGAAAGCTCACGAGTGCCATTAATAATAAATTTTCATCAAAAATAGGTCTCATATCTTTTTTTTATGTTGCGTAAATTTTTTGTTCTTCTGTAAAGCCACTTAGTTTTGATGTTTCAAGCAACACCTAGTGGACAACATGAAATATGTTGCTGGTTTTGTTTGTGCGAGTGTATGCGTTACTTTACATCTATTGCTGTCGATGATGACGCTGCTTGCTACTGATGATGATGATGTCGACCTCAAATGCAATATTCTCAGCATCTGGCAAATAATGTGAAAATGTCATAAATTTGGTGAAGCACGTTAAATAAACAACAACAGCAGCAGCAGCAACAACAGCAGCAGCAACAACAAAATATATAAAGCTTCAATTATGACTTTAGTTGTAAATTTTTCTTTTTCCGCAATTTTATTTTTTTATTTTCAAGTTTTTTTTTTAAAGCCCAACCAAAGCGCTTGTTTATGAATACGATTGTGCTACTCGTATAAAACGCCAATGCAAGCCCAAACACACACACACACTCAGACACAGCCAGTTTTAAAGGCAAACTCGCACGTAGCTGCGACTACATAAATGTTATGTATTTTTGAACGTAACATCATAACGTAACAAAACGTAACATAAAATGTATTTTATGTTCATGACGTCGATGCGTTTGTTACATGTTCGCTGCTATTTTTCTTCTTTTTTTTCATTTTGGAACAAATTCCAATAAATGTTTTTGTTTTCTGGTCTTATTTTTTTTAGAAAATTCAAATAAATTGCAAATGTTGTAGTTAGAACGTGTTTCATTTTATTTTTTAGCTACCTACCTACGTATGTATGTATGTGTCAGTGTACTATATCTGCATGTGTGTTATGTGAGTTTCTGTCTGATTTGTATGTGTGCGATTGCGTTTTAGTGTAATGCATTAAAAGTAGCGGTATACAAAAAAACAACAACTTTATGAGCGCAATTATTGGTAGTACGCGACCATTTAAATGAAATTGTTTGTTCCCATAAATTTTGTCGCAACACATTTGCTCCATGAGACTTGCGCTTTTTTTTACGTTTCGCTTAATGCGGTTTTTTTTAAATTTATCTAAAATCCAATTTTATTTAAATCGAAATTTTTCTAAATAACTGTAAAATAAAAACAAATAAATCACATAAAATAATTTGATATAAATCTTATGTTATAAAAGGCCCAATATTTTTGATTATTTGGATGTAGGTAACATTGCCAAGCAATAGTAATGAAAAATCGACCAAGATTAGAGCAAGTTCCTGCGTGAAGATGGGCAAAGTTAAATTAAATTATGTATGTTGCATTGCCCTTCTGAAAATGTTGATTTCATTTACAGACATTGGCATTACTACGATTGGATTAGGGAAGTCCTAGAAATTATCCTGTTGCACGTACATAGCTCCGAAAATTGGTATAATTTTTCAACTATGTATGTACCTCCATATTGAAGTTACTCTTTTTAATATACAGTATAAATTCATATATTTCATCTGGAGCCTTTAAAAAAATAATCAACCAGTTGAAAATTCAAACGAAAATTGGCTTTTCCAAACAGAAATAGTTAAAAAACTGAGCAGAAGTTCAATTAATTACTGTTGTCGGGAGAAAATAAATTGACTTTCTCATCTCTATAGTTGAATGAGATTTAGTTTTTGTCTAGTAAAAATTTTTATACTTGTGGTTGAGTTTTTGGACTTTCTTAGGGAACACATAAAACTCAATGTATATTTACACAAATTACCTTCTCAAAATCTTATAATGAACTTTACTCGCTGTTCGCAGTTTATCAATAGCTGCTAGAGTTGTGATAGACACATAAAAAAACAAGACGTCTAAGCAAAAAATATTTTATATCAATTTCAAAGCGTTTCACTTTAAATAAAAAGTCACTCATTACGTATGGCAGCAGAAAAGTCACATTTTTCTTTGTACCAACTTTAAGCCCATAAAAATCATTTTTTTTTTTTTTCTTACTTATATTCCACACAAGACACTTCGGCAATAATTATTCCTTACACGTCAAGTTAATCACATAATCATCAATCATTTAATTTCGAACAAAAGACAAACAACTTCAACAGCAACACTTCGTCTTTTAGGAACAACAACAGTAAATATTTTGACATACCAGAACAAAGTTGGCGACGACGACAACAACAACAAGAGCAGTATAAGCATAAAAGAAGCATGCCATCCATCCACTTATGTGAAGTAGATCCTTGAGTGTTTCCAGCTTCATGAGCTCATAAGTAGCGCTTTTGTGGGCTTTCGACTCGACACTCAACTCGACTCGATTTCTACAGCCGACGAACCGAGGCAAGCAGAGCAGCAGGCAACACTTCAATGTTGATATCGTAATTCAAGCCAAACATTTCAACCATCCGCAACCAATCCACACCAAAGGTGAGAATACGACGACAACAACGACACCGGCATCAACGATGATACCAACTGCGATGGTGGCGACAACGACAACGACGACGAAGAAGAAGAGTGCCTAGAAGCTGAAAAAGCACTGGGGTGCTGCAATGCCATTTATGGGACACCCAAGCAAAAAAAACTGGGTGAAGAAATTTTCTCAGGTGTTTTCACTTAACACAATTCTTGAAATTCTTTGTTGAAGAGCGTGTGGAAGCAAAAAGAAACTATGAGGGATAAGAAAAACATCAAAAAAGTTAGCAAAAAAGTGTCGATTTCTTTGAGAGGAAGGTGAAAAAATCCAAAAGGTTTAAAATGCCTGAAGGATAACAAACTCAAGTACATTAAGTAGCAACAAAGAGCTACACAGATTTCTTTCAGACGTTTGCAATTTAATGCAAACTACTTAATTGGGTTGAACAGACTTGAGACTTTTGCGCCAATTAAATAAAATTTTCAATTCTAAGAGGGTCAAGAATCAATGGAAAGTCAATGCAAAGAATTTATTTTTTTAATTTTCTAAGCAAAATTGTGTAAATCTTGATGTTTTCGCTCACTCAAATTTATTGCTAGTGAAGGCTTTGGAAAAAAGAATGCTTACGAATAAAACACGCACTCAACTTTAATATTTAGTTAGTAATATAACACGAAAACTATGTATTCCACAAAATAATATTAAAACGAAGAATCAGGTTAATCAAATAATTTACAATATGACTCTCATTGACTTTTGACGTAAGATGTACCACTCACGAAATATTTCATAAGGAAAATCTATTTTCACGAGCAACAGCTTTACCATTCCTAATTTATTTACCAAAACTATAAAATAAAAATTGGATGTGTAGAAATTTGATATCACCAATGCAAAGCAGTAGCCACTTTTGCACGCTAAAAAGTAACGCAAAATATGAGTAGTAAAATGGGAGCACTGAATGGATGTTGCACAAACTCGTTGTTGGCAACGCACATCATCTACTTGCATACAGATTTTACTGTAGTGCTGCGGCTGCTGCTGCTGCTGCTCATGTTGAAGACGACGATGATGGCAATGGCGCTGACATGTCGAGTATTCGTTCTTTTATGCAAAGCGTTGTACAAAGCAAACTTTGCCTGCGGCAATAGTTTTAGTGCTGCCGCTCTGCACTTCTGATTGTACGAATGTGTTGTCAAAGGACCGCAATTGCCGTTTTTTGTTGGTATTGAGTCTCAATAACATTTTTAGTTTGTTAGCTGAAAAGGGAATTTCGTATGGCTGGAACATTTTTTGCTCCTGCACTATTTGGAGGTGAATCTGAATGGAATGAAAAATTTTAATTTCACGAGTATTTTCCATTTTTCAAAGGTCTGTGACATTCATTCAATCTGAAATCATTTTATTTATTGAAAGGAAAACTTTAATATTTTGTGATTTTGCGAAATTGCGTTCGCTTTTTTTTGTGTTCTTCTTTTTAACCTGCTTTAAGTTAATGTTTACAGCCTATATTTCGAACTTTAAAGCGAATTACAATATAAAAATATTAAAAGTTTTCCTGTTAATTTGAAAACTATTATTGCACCTAATATTTGTTGTAAGCACAAAGAAGCAATACAGTAATGACACGTAACTTAAATAAATGGTCGTATTAAAAATTTGATACAGGGTGGGGAAAATTCCGAAAAATCAATTTAAAAATTTAAATTGTTTATAACAATATTAATTTGTTAATAATTTTTAAAAAAATATTTTTATATTAAAGTTAATTTTTTTTTGCTTCAAAATGAAAATAAAATCAATTTTGTAACCTTAACAGAACCGGAGTTATGTGAGCCTCCAAGCCAAAAATCACGAAATTCTCAAAATTTGAATTCGCCCTATTTTGAAATAAATTTTTTTTTTTTTTAAAATCATCGAATACGTGAGTTTCTTTTTCGATACAGAACCCTTAAAAAAAATTCCAGCCAAATCAAAAATGTGTCGGTCAATTTTTGTCAAAATTCGATCGATTTGTAAAAGAACCTCCCATATAATAACTTTAAATTTTACATCAATTGGAAGTGTCACGCCTACTTATGCAGTACCGTTCAGATTTCCTCTGGATCATATACTTTTGTGGTTTTGCATTTCTGCACAAACATAGTCTTATACAATCTGTTGGAAAATACTTTAGATATGACAAGTTATACTTCGTACTTCTATGGAAGCAACCCTTTAATCCTGTTGGTGACTTCGACACCTTGAAGCTTTGTATAAGGATTCATTTCGATTACGTTGGAAAACTTTGATGTATAGCTTTGAAAACTCTTCGAAGTTTTATGTGAAGTGTCACATGTTTCCTCCCAAAAGATACGCATTCAAGAAACAATTTTTAAAGTCACATTGTGTAAAGATTTTAAGCTCCAATTTTCATGTTTTCAATTTGATCTGAGAAAAGCAAAATTTTATATCTTTAGGATTCATTTATTACAAGTTATGTTTCTGCGATAAACGATGAATAACTGATGATTGTAAGTCAGACAGGACAATGAGTTTTATGAAAAAATTAAGTTGACGATAGTATGTGTGCTAGGTTTTAGAGATTTTTCAGACTCGGTAATTTTCATGAATTTTGCAGACATTTTTCTTTGAATATGTATATTAACTTCGGCAAGTCAAAAATAAAACATTACGCTGCGCCCTATAAGCCTATTACTTATAGTACGCTGAACATTTTTGTAAGATTTTTGTGAAGTTTGAGCCAAAATCAGAGAGTAAGTTTAATTTTTATTGCCTTTTAAAGGCTTAAATTCTTTCCAGTAAGCTCCAAAGAACAAAAAAAGGGTTTATACGTATGTAAGTATTATTGCATGAATATTTGTATACATACATACATACTACATATAAGGATGTAGCGTTGTATATGTGCATGTAAATTTTTCTACTTTTTGTACATATTCCCAGCCAACACTTGAAATAGTTACGTTGATGCTTTATGTATTTTTTAATAATTTTATATATTACTTTTTGGTTGTGTAAAAATCTTTACTTGCAGGTAAGAAAAAAAATATATATTATAATGAACTGTCGGAAATGTATTGCTGTAAATGAGTAATGCTTTTTGAACTTCTTAATGGTTTTCTTATGCTTGAAATAGAGATGGGCGTGGGCCAGGGTTAGTTTCGTGGCAAGCGAGAACCTCTTTTCCGGCCAGGGGATTGGGCCTCGATATAAAGTTTCGTATGGGCTTAGTGCGGGCCTGGGCTCTTTTCAAATTTTAGTTTTGTGTTCGTGCCGGGCCGGGCCTTAAAAATAGGCACGTTCCCATCTTTAGTTTGATATCCTATATGAGTCAAATTAGCTATTGAAATTTTACCCATTTTCCCTTATTCCATGTTAGAAATATTGAAAAGTCACAAAAAACAAGTTTATACATGGATAAAATGTAACAATAACACCTTGTCCAGTGATTTTATAAAGAACGGACAGTCTTAGTTACTCATCTGCTATTAAAAATGTTTACTGGGTGTAAAGATGTACGTGAATTTGTCAAATTAATAGAAAATTGCAAAATTGCTACATATGTATGCGTTAGCAAAACAGTCAGTGTGGTTGAGCAAATAGAAATATGTTTGAGTGTATACAGTGGCGCAGCTAGGGGATCAGGGTGTATCTGCCACGGGTTACTCCACCCGAAGGAAAAATATATCTATTTACTGATATTTTTTTTTAAATTGAGACATCATTTCAATAAGCAATAAGAATCTGCTCATCACATTAAAGACGGCGATACTGAAACTGGAAATATTTTAAAAATAACAAAAATCCCTGTTTTCTTTAGGGGTGCACAACTTTCCTACCCTAGCAACACCACGTCAGTGTGTGTGTTCGCATATTTGCAAAATAAATTAAACTTTCATATCATATTATTTATTTAAGCAAATTGAGTTTTCATAGATGACATGATGAATTATTAAGTGGATTGTTTTATGAGTCTTATGTTCATATTCCTTTATAAATACAGCATGTAGGAACATATACATACATCAACATTTATAAAAATTAGAAATATTATCACACAGTATATCCAATGCTTGAAATCGATTGTACCCAACTTAATGGAAATATCCAGCCTGGAGAGTAAAACACTATTTTTATATAGTAAATTGCTAATAATTAGTAATCAATTTACTAAAATGTCATTTCGGCATCAGGAAAACCTTTCACTTTCACTACTGTTATTCCGCACAATGCAAATTACATTGCATTTAAAGTCCTATTAAACAGGGAAATGACAATTTCATTCAATGGCAGTATTTATTTATCCGAGTACACACATGCGTCTGCTGTTTCCTGCCCCACCAAAGTGTACGAGTAAAATAATAAAATAAGAATTTTTCATTTTCCATATTAATGTGATATTATTCCGCTGACTCGCACTCATCATCAACATGCACACTTGCGTATGCTTTGTGCCATCAACTTCATCATCACACCCACACCAACCAACAAACCAACCGATGAATCAACCTACGAACAACAACCACTTCAGCCACAATGCTCCCACCATCAGCTTCAGCATCATGATCATTATTGTCACTATCATCATTGCCAGGCGTTCCGTCATCGTTGTCGTTGTCATTATTGTTGTCATTGTCATCTTCATCGTTTCAACTCCATAACATGCAAATTCATCAGTTTAGTTTTCAGAATGACAAATTACGTCTGTGTTACCTGCTTTATACCCTACATACAGGATTTATTTATGTGATGGAATTTAAATGATATGCGTAGATTTTTCGAGGGCATAATTTTACTTTAGGGGCGATGCTTCAAAATTTTTTTTGTTTTAGAGACATGGAGTTTTACCCCCTAAAACCGAATCTGAAAAAAAAGTCTGTCTCTTATGGGTTCCGAGATAAAATTGGTCAAAGTTGAAAATATCATGTAAACCCAAACCCCACCCCCCCCCCCCCCTATATAAATAAATTGTGTCAAAATTTTTTTTTATACAGCCAAATTTCACACGAAGACTAGAATTGATGCGGCCAAACACCAAACATAAAGTGACCGTATTTTGACATGGGGGCGTGGTATTTTTCATATCGGAAAAAATTTTTAAACAATCTGTTTTGACGTTAAAGCGCACTTTTACTATTAATGCAGTGTAGGGTATTTGATTTTTAGCAAAGCGAAATGTAACACCCTGACAGTTTCGCTTTTTCTATTTTTATGATGTTGCTGTTGAAATTGCCGCTGCTGCTGCTGCTTTTATATTGATATAACGTTGGCAACATATTACCTTACGTTATTTTGCTTTACGTTATGCTTTGCAATACTTTATGGTTAAGTTGTTGTTTTTGTCGCAATCTGATGATGTTCAGCTTTTGTTGCTGCCATTGTTGTGTTGTATATTTTTATCTCATGTAAATTCCTTATTTGTTGGTTCTGCATTTTTTAACAGCTCAAAACTCACACTCCGTCTTTTCGTTTGTATTGCCTATGTAAGGTGGATCTCAATTATTCGTTTCAATGAAATTCAAGTAGTTAAATGCTTTTATAGATAGTTTATTTTCACCCGTAGTGGTAGTTTCATTTGATACAGCTGGCAAACCAGTCATTAGGTTGTGCTCAAATTTGTATTGTAATCCGAATTAACGCTACCAAATTTAAATTTTTTTTTAACTTGTTCTAATTACCAAAGACAAAGACCGATTTTGCATTTTACACCGCACATCGTTGCATCATATAAAATACATTTTATGGTGCTGTTTACATTAAGGATATTTTTACGTGAAAGCGTTAAGACACGAAAAAACTCTCCTCTTTGCATTTCTACTTTTCATTTTAAAAAGGTCTACCCTGATTTGCGCGTATATATATGTATGTATGTGTGCATCGTTCATGAGAAGGGGCAGCACTTTTTTGTTCCCGTATTTCTTTATTTTATCAAACTTGCCATAATATTGTAATAAATTTTAAAACAGGTGAAATTTTATTTTTATTTGATGCGGGTTTCAACTCTTATGTTTTTTTATAATTTTTTTTTTTAGAAACAGCAAAAAGGTTGTGTTAATTTACTCATGCATTAACTAATTGCATGATTCTGTTACGAATGAAAAATGCAAATTGATTAAAAATAACATGAACGTGCATATTAATTAAGTTTTTTAAATTAAATAAAAATATTACTTTATTTATTTTATAGAAAAATATCGGTGAGATGAAATGAAAAGGCAGTTTAGAATTGTGATTAGTACGTACGAAATGATATATTTTAGATCTTAAAAAATACATCGCTCTAAAACTTGTAGGCTGCAGGGTGTCAGCTGGAGCTTAACAGTCACTTTGCAGATTACTCATAATTTAATTTTACATTTTTAATACAAGAATCTGGCATATTGAGTGCTATGAGCATGTTCGTTATAACTCGGAATCTGGCAACAAAAACCTCACACTCTAGAGCTTCGAGCGGAATTTTTTATTTTTTATTGAATAGAACTTATCTTAGATAGCACTGGCTAAAGAATCAAGCTACAGGTTGAAGTGTTTAGTGAAACTTTTTTATGGTGTTTGAAACCACTGGTTAGACAAATTTAGTTTAATTAGTAGCAACACAAGATTTCAGAAATTTAAAGTTCCACAAATTTCCGAGAAAAAATTAATGTACATAAATAGAATGGATGTGCTGCTAAAGAAACGATCAGTTTTCAGAAACTTTTCTGTGAAAGGATTCGAAGGACTAACATAGGAAAAAAGCTATGTGTTCGCGTCACCACCTCTAACACTCTAAGCTTAAAATAATAAGTGTTTGTAGCTTTTAATTGCATACCTTTTAGACAATTTGCTTAACAAGTGCATATCTCAAATTTCATTAAAATCGTTTCTGATGACCGGTAAAACATAACCGGAATTTTAACTGGAGCATTTTCTATAAAAATGTTGTGGAAACGGTACTTGTTTATTCTTTAAAAATTTAGCCATTACATTGCATTTATTTCCTAGCTTTCGAAAAAAAAAAATTTATAAAAATGCGCACATCATTTCGCTGAATTTAATTTCCGGTCGTTTTAATTATGCAACAAAGGCTGACATCACAATTCACTCCTCGTCGCACATCGAACGATTGCATCGCATCTGTGTCGCTGTGTCAATTCGATTCATTGAATCAAATTGCAATGAATTGCATTCAATTGAATTGAAAAGTTGCGCAAATAATTCGCAACATTTGCATAAATGAAACTGATTAAAACTGACGAAACTTTACAGCGTTGTTCCTCAATATGATACAGGGTGCTCTGAGTGTGTTAAATAAGCATTAAATGCAACGTTACGCTGCCATGAGCACAACTTACTTTGGGAGTTAACTCTTCTTCCCAACGTAACTCTACCCGAATTTTGCCTGAACGCAAAAATTCCGTCTTCGCAGCCGAAGTCGAATGTGAAACTTTGCTTAAAATTGAAAAGAAAAACTTTTCAAATTAAGCGTGCGGCAAATCTGTGAGCTTTTCGCAGTTTATGCGAGGATGATATTTTGCATTACTTTAAGGGTTGCCAGCCTTGGATATAAATTCAAAAGGGTAAATTTCTGCAGTGAACTTGAGAGTACAAATCTAATCGGTTTCCACAAGAGACTCACATGTAAAACATTTTCAAAATGCATATAGCGCTTGAAAGCTACCAAAATAGGAAAATTAATTGAAACATATGAAAATAAATTGAGATAACAAAATAAGCGGAAAATGCTTTTATCAGCAGAAAAAAAATGAAACTAATAAAAAAAATTGAGCAGAGAAGAATGAACGGTGAAAACTTTAAGTTGAGCGGCAAAATTTATATGTAGCTGCGTGGTTTTCTACTGATTAAAATTCAAGCATTACAGTGACAATACAAATCAGTTCTGTACCATTTTACCTGATTAAATGTCATTTCTACAAAAAAATTATTTATGTCTCATGCTTAGGGAGTAATCTAACTCCAATTGATCCATAAGTTAGGCTGTAAAAATACATTTTCCTGTTAGGGCACTTTAAGGCAACTACTTCCCCTCAGGGTTTAATCTATCTCCGTACCAAAGTTTATCAAAATCGATCCATTAGTTTAACAGTGATAGCGTATATTCATGTTAGGGGCATTACGCCGCCCATTAAAAAACAAATGCCTTTGCTAAGGAATTAATCTATCTCCGCTCCAAACTTCTTCAAAATATGCCCCGATGTCTCCTTACCATATTTCATGTCAGTATAGAGACTTGACTTATATTATTCATTGTTTCGCAAGTATCATCTCCAAAATTTGTATTTAGACGCCGTTTTCGAGCAATGCTGAATGACTCAAATTTTTCGATTGACAAAAAAGTATTATGCCTACGTCTACTATGCCTACGTCTTCTTTTAATTTATCAATACATCATTCTGGCAATCCTGGTGCCTTTGTTCGGTTTTTTTTTTAATGTAAACGCAGTTGTTGTTGTCGAATTCAATTGCTACAACAACCACGGCAACAAGAGCAACAGCGAATCGCATTTTTGTCGGATAATTTTAAGCTTTAGATTTTAACTTGTGCAACAAATTTGCAACTTGCAACAAATGGTTACGGCTGTAAAAAAAAAAGTCAGGACTCAGAAAAAATGGTGAAAACTTTTGTATGCATTGAAAAATGAAGATGAAAACCAATTTTTTTAACTTCGTTCTTTTTCGAATGAGGGTTTTGTTGGAACTTCCAACCTGATTTGTGTGTGAAACTTTTTGCGCACATCCAGAATGTGCTATATGAAGTTGTTATTGTCGATGTCACTGTTGCTGTAGCAGCAATTTAATGCGCCTGAAATTATGCATCTTTTTTTTTTTTGTGCCGTCTTCCGGTGCGCCAGTATTGTGATGTTGCAACTCATGTCATCATAGGAGTGAGGGAAAAAAATTAACTTTTTTATTCAAAAAAATTTCAACAGCAACATCAATTTTTCATATGTAATTTTGACATTTTATTGAAAGCTTTTCAAAAATGATAACTTTGCACATTTATTGCAATTTATGGGAAATTGATAGGAAGGAAATCAATTTTTGAATTGCATGAAGCTATGAATATTAAAAAGAATTTACGAAGAATAACAAATTTTTGTCAGTTTTTACGTCAGCATAAAAGCGTTCAGTTAGTAAAAAGTTTAACAAGGTTTTATAGAAAAAGATTATGCACTTAGTGTATTGGCTTTTTATTTATACGGTAGAGTTTGTAAAGTTCTACGTAAGGTGAAGTTCATGGCCTTATTAAGTCGATATTGAAAGAATTTAATACCAATTATTAGAGCTTGGGCTATACGGCTTGAGTAGTTCAGAATACCTAGCTCTATGACCTCTATGTTGCTTTGTGTAATCGAAAATAAGCAAAAAATTGATTAATTAATCACAGTGGCGTCCGCGGATGAGGTGTCATGATTGATTTCACATTACTCTGAAGAGAGATAATTATTTCAGTTATTTCAATTTGCTCTTGCTCTGAAATGTGTGGCAACATTTGGATTTACCACGGAAGCATCAGTCTACATACCTTATAATTTGGTTTTATAGATTTTTACATGCTTCTATTCAAAGTTCCACATGAATAGATCTATTTCAGACTTAGAAAAATTTGAGGATTTGAACTTGCTTTTCAGAAGAAAGTTCTAAGGACTTAAAGTCTTAAAATATAAAAACTCATTGTGCTGACTAAATGAAATTTATCAAAATTGAAACCAAAAAACGATAGACTTTTATTTCACCTGATTTACACTGTGCGTATAGGTACTCTCACATCGGCACTTGGCGATCATTAGAATACAACTAGAATTTTTAAACTTTACGCTGACTTCTTTCAGATAATTAGTTTGTTCTGCTGCCGACTTAATTCAGAAGTCGAATGGAAGTCCGAAGTTGAATGTCGTCTATAGCTCTGCTAAATCTAATTGCAGGAAGGCATTTGCTATATAATTTTAATTGAACTTCGAACTTGAGTTGTAATACATAGTTCGAATAGTTTCACGGATCATGAAATATACTTCGAATTTCAATTCTATTTCCGAGGTCTCAGAACAGGTCTGAATATTATGACATGTATGTATGTAAGTCTAAGATAGAAACGATTTCAAACAACACCAACTACATATATCATTACATTAAGTTACCTTACTGCCAACTGAATTCCAATACATAATATTTAATAGATATTTGAGCTGTTTAAAAAATTTGTCTGCTTCCTGAAAGTAAATGTGTCGAATATTGATTCAACATGCCGTCGAAGCAACACTACAAAGTTAACGTGTGGTATTCATGTGCCAAATTGTTGGGTTAATATGAAAGGATGTGGGTTAGTAACATTATTACACTCGTTTGTATTGAAAGTTAAGCCTATGTTATGAGTATTTATCTATGGTGAAGCATTTAAGTGCAGATATGCCCACACACTCACACGCAAGTAATTAAGCCAATGTGCATGTTTCTGTGTGTGTGTGTGTGTGGGCTTAATTGCTGCCGTTCCTAACCACATTCTAGTTATAATAATTAAAAACAGATTCTTTGCATTTTGTGCGTTTTAGTTGTTGTATGGCAGATAATTTGCGGATGTGCTTGCAAATTACAAGAACAGATACAGAAATAACATCGATGCTGCTATTGGTAAAGCGTGCAAAATTCGAAGCAGCACAAATGTTGAAGTAAATTAATTGTGATGATTATTTTGGGAAATCATTATTTGATTGAATTGATTGACAAATTAGAATTACAGAATTATCTAGCATTGCTATGTATAGGTATATGATATTTTAGTAAAGTTATGAATGAATGACATTAGATACACAGTCACACAGAAATTACTTTTGGACAGGGCCACAGATCGTACTTCGATATCATTAAAGAAATATTCTTCACAAATCTGAGAAAAAAAATTTTTAAATTGCAATATCACGCTGTGAAGAATTTCAGTGCAATTTCATTCAATTAGTTATCTCTGTTAAAAATATTACTTAAAAGTCTTACAATATTTGTAAGCAAACAATTACCAATCAATTTTATCATCAATAATTTATCATATTTGCTATTCTAATAAAAGTTTTAATTACATAATATACCTTGGCATATTTTCCCCCAACACTTCCTCAAAAACCAATGAAGCAGAACATGCGATAAGAGTAAACCCATACAAATGTTTGTACAACATTAAAAGTAAATAAAAATAAATTTATAACTTATACCCGTACTTTATCTCAATCTTTGATTATTAACTTCAAAGCACTGCACATAAAACAATGCAGCCCCATACTGATTTTTTGAATGAAAACAAAAATCCACACACTTTACTCCCCCACATTTCTTGTTAAAAACATTGCAAATTGCAGTAGCAGTGATTTTGCAACTTGCTATAAAAATAAAATTATGCTGCATGCAAACAGAATTGCATACAAAAGGATTGCAGCGAATTTCCTAACTATATCCTGCGGATATTTTCTTTCTTGCAGCACCACCACCACCACCAAACAATCACGTAAATACTGGGCGTGCCGCATTTGTGTTGTTGTTGCTGCCGCTGCTTTACTTTCGTTTGATGTACGCGAATATAAAAATTATATTAAAATATGAAATGAGCAAGAGCGGCTACTATGTGTATGGCTGTGTGTGTTTGCGGATTGTCTGTGGGTGTATGAGTGGGTAGAGATATTATTAAGAATCCTGTGGTAGTGCACATATTTTATTTTATGCATTCGTTTATTTTCTTCCCTTTAAATTATTGCAGCTGCGACATCTGCAGTGCGTTTCAGCAATCGCTTGTCTCGCAACGATCTCATGATGCATCGTCATCCACATCATCATTTTGCTTGCATGGCAAACACACAGCTTGGTATATTATTTGCATAGCGTAGTTTGCACTGTGAAAAAAGTTTTAGTTATTTCAAAATTTCTTAAAATTTAGAGTACAAACACTATGTCCAGAAATCGAACGTTTCTATCAAAATTTGTCTTAGCTCTTCAGAAATTTTAGTTAAGAGAAATTGAAACTTTTTCTCTAAAATCAGTCTCTTTATTTCAATATTCCTTACTGTGCATTAGATATACATAATAAGTACAGTCAGGAGCTTCCTTACTTTTTTCATAACAAGCTTTACTTAAATAGTTCAGAGCCGTTTTCTGCTCAGTTTTTAAGACTCTAGAGATGTACACAGTTGAAATAACTTTTGCAGTTCGTTAAATTTTTTGCAGTTTTTAAGGAAAAACTTACTCAAGAGACAAACAAAGCAATTTTTCAAAATTTCCTCAAAAGTGGCATCAAATTTTTTGGAAGGAGCTGATCTGATTTCCTGTTTACAAAAGATTTTCGAGCGATTTTCCATTATTTATTTTAAAGCTATTTTTCTTCAGTTTGACTTATTTCAGGACTCAAATGTCTTAGCACATATAACATTTTTTAAACAGTAATTATTATAATACGTACGATTGTTAAAAATTATTCAACCTTTTTGTATTGCTTTATCAAAGAGTTTTGCTATGGCTCAAGGACAAAAACCTTGAACCTTGAACCTTCCCCCAAAGTTCTAACAATTGTTTATATGAAATAAAGCCAGAGATTACATGACATTTTTAGGAGGTTGTATATATTTCATTTTTTCACACTAATTTCTTCAGTCTGAGCGGGATTCTGTATTGAAAATAGCCATAAGAAGATTCAACCAGACACTTGAATAAAATTCGGGCTTATTTCACGAAATATTTTCTTGTACATCAAACTCAGATATAATCGGCTGATAGCGAACTAGTAAGAGTGTTACATATAGTCTGGCCAAAAATTGAATACTATAGACAACATTTAAAGTAGAAAGGGTATGTGATAGGATATATTTCGAGAAGCTTGTGATAAAACTATGTAATTTGTTGTGCTGTAAGTAAGAGAACTCAAATTTGTCCCGCTCATTATAATGATATTTTGTGTCGCCAAATGTAGTACCGAGTTTGCTAACTGTAGCATCGTTAATTTAGGACTTTAAACTCTTCTTTTATTTTTTAAGGTGCCACGTCCATTTAACCAAACTAGCGCTAACTTTTGCATAGTTTAATTGAATGAAATCTATCGATGTTAAGTTGTATAATTTTGGATGGGTGACCCTGTACTGGAGGACTGTAATCCTTTGATGGAGTCAAAGATTTATTGTTTTGTGACAACCGATGGTTAGGAGAACGTGCTGTTGAACATTGACCGTGGACAAATGTTGATCAAATTCATTTCATTGCGAACAAAATTACATAAATACACTGACAAGATTAATATGATGATGATGATTACCTTTCGAATATAAGTAATTTTTAATGAAAAATTTTCACTTGAAGTTTATCCAAATCGATTTTAAAGTATTCAAACATAAATGCTATCGAATAAATGGCTGGATTGGGTACCTTTACACAGCTCGCATCACATATCAATAGCATTACAAATAAAATTAAAAATTTTCTTTTCCGTGTAACAAGTTAAATAGAAACCGCGTTACCAACAAATTTCTTCCAGTGAGAGATTTCTTGGAATAACTTGTATGTTAACTCGTAAAAAGAAATTACTAACTTAATATGAAAATTGCATGAAATTGTGTACATTTTAGAATTCTGTGGTTTTCTTGAAGAAGAAGCCAAAGTAAAGAGATATAAGTGCTTTTTGCAATTAAAATCATAACGCGAAATGAAACGTATTTTTATAATTTAAGTACTAAATAGCAAACCCTATGAGAATAAACTTAAAACTTGTTTAAAGCAATAAGACAGTGATGGAAAAGTAGTGAAAGTAAAAAGGTAGTAGAAATATTGAATGAAAGATGAAAAATAAAATACTAAAAATATGATTGGGGTACCTTGTCGAGTATATAGTGCACTGAACAGCATTGGAAGTGATGCTTAAGATGATAACTTGAGCGAAAGACTGCAACGAGCGAATAGCGAATCCTTTGAAGTGTCCATTACTGCAACAACAATCAGAACAATGATAACAACGGTAGATTTTGCGCTACAGGGCAAAAATACAGATTAAACGAAGTTGAGTAAATTGTTTTTATGTTTTCATTTCTTGGTTCTTTCCGCTTCTTTTTTATTATTACACTCGCATAACGTTACGTTTTTAACTATAAAAGGGACAGAAAATATAAAAAAACAACAATTTTTTTACCCCCCTAACTCTGACAAAAATCAAGAGTTATGTTGATGAAAAGCTTTTACGTACAAAAAAGGGCTCAAATGCTTTCGAGGCAAATTAATTTTAAATATGAAGTTTCATAGCCTTCAGTGCCATCTTGCGTTCAAACAACTTGCAGTTTGATGATGTCGTGTGCCACTTTGTGGTAAATTAAATGCTAACCTCAAATAGAAGCGAGAATGAAAGATAAATTTAAGGAAACTCGCGTAAGATTTAAATTTAAATTGAAAATAAAATTCCCACAAAAATTGACGACAAAACGAAGAGATGTTAAGTGAAGTGCAATCGATGTGCAAAAGAAAAGTTGCCATAAATTGCTCCAAATGCATACAAACTCATGGTAAGTAACAAACAAAAAAAACATTAGAGTGTTTCAAAAAATTATACTCGTACGTTATACTGTTCGGTAATATTAAGCCTTTTTTGTAGTTATAATCTTATTGACAAGAGTCTGTAAAATGCTTTTGGCTACTGCCTTTCAAGACTAGGAAATATTTTATGAAACTGAATTAAATGCCAGTAGTATGTCCAAATTTGTTAGACAAACACTGAGCGTAAGTAAGCACTGTCTTAAAAATTTAAAAGCATTGTTTTTCAATTCTTTACGGTCCTCCATCTCGGCGTTCTTCGATTGACATACTAACAACCCACTAACACAAAAAAAATTAACTTTAGTATCGAAACCTTAGGTTTTCTCACATATTGAATTAACAAGAAAAGCTATAGCAATCGAAATCGTAAACGATCCAAAAACGAACCGTTTGGCATTTAAATTGCTATAATTTGCATCAAAACCATACTCAAAAATTTAAAAAGTACGTGAAAAAAGGTAGCTTCATCTTGAACTCTCCCACTAAATTTTTAAAAATGTATATATGCTGTTTTGTGCTGCTGCTCCTCACATACATAATTTTTATTTGAGTCACTAAATAACATTAATTATTAAAACTAATTTACGGTATTTCACGATGTAAGAAATCGCATTTGAGTAGTTCAGTTTTAGACCATTTGATGTCTTATTTTAGAAGTAACACGGCTAGTGTCTTCAATTATTGCTGGTTTATCAGCATAAACCGGTGACTTAATACACTTCAATTCAACACTTTCCTTAAAACCATAGATGGGCAAAATATTGAAAGCAAGAGCCACTTAGAATAAAATCAACAAATAAACTGCAATAAACCAAAAGCAAATTCCAAGAATCCAACAAGAAAAACATGAGTGTAGTAATAAAAGTACACTGATCAAACGAAACGAAAGAAAGCTGTCTTCAATGTGCGCATTGTTGTTTCTTTGTTTTTGTTTTTTTCTGCATGTGTTTGTTGGAAAGAGCTAAAATTGACCCATTTTTCCTATTTTGCGCATAGCTGCTTTTCAGTATTGTCATTATAGTTGACTGGCTCAATAGTTTTTGAATCTGAAAAATTAAGTTTTATCAAAACACTCTAATGCACACACATGCAAACTATGTTGTATGTTGGCCATAAAAAATGTGCCGTAATAAAAACAACAAGTGAACAAAAGAAATGAAACGAGCAAAATATATTTCGCTTTAATGGTTTCGAACACAGAAAAACACAAAAAAGAAATTTGAATGTTAGTTTCCAAAAAGAGAAGAACGCAAAGAAAAAGACACAAATCGTAGTAGTGCACAGTCGTAGCATTACAAAAAATGTGAATCACATATGAACTCACATGCTCCGAATCTCCATCAAGTGAACAGACTGAAAATTGTTACCAAGGAAGAGTAGTAGCAATAGAAAGGGAGAAAAGTCCGTGGCGCATTCGTCACTGCTGCAAAGTCAGTTTCAGCATCGTCTTCGTTAGCATCGTCAGTGTTGCAACAACGATGTTGAGTTCATGGGGCAAGTTCTCCTTTTCGTCATTTCTTGCAAGTTTACTTAAAAAATCGTTTACGTATGTTTTTGTACTTTTTCTTTTGCTCCACTGGCTGCATGCACTACCCCTCATAACCACATTTGGGATTTACTACCACCAACATATTCTACTCGCTGGCAACAATGTATTGGTATTTACTATTGTATGCACATTCTTAGCCGTATTCTTCAGATGTAGTCACGTCTCAGGAGTTTGTTTCAGCATGTCTGCAGACGCAGTACAAATAATTTAGTTGGGGTTTGGCTTCGTTTGCTGATGGTACTGTTGCTGGTTTGGTTTGACTCCAACTGCAAGTGAATCGCCATTTTTTCGTTGCAAATTACAAAAGCATATGTATTAATGCAGGTTGTTGTGTGCGCATTTTCGGCTGTAAAATGGGGGTCTTGCTTGTGTGATTTTTTCTTATAACAATCAAACAGGGGCTCGTTTTTTAAGAAGCGATATTTTGTAAGCATTAGTTACTTTAAAGAACTCAAAATTTCATTTTTTCTAAAAAATTGTGCATAGTACTAATTATTTTTTATCATTCGGAAAGTAAATATGTCATGTTCAGAACCCTGACAATATAGTATTCTGAAATATGATCTACTTATGTTGCATTTATAGGCAAGGATACTGCAAGAAGGAGTGTGGAGTGTGAGTTCATTTCACTTTAACAAACCCGAAAAATTAACAAACAAAATTAGTAATTGCTAAAACTCCATTGAAAGGACAAAAAACACCGTATTATTAGATCACTTTTTTAAAAAATTTTCAGCGGTTTTTCGATTTTTGACACCTCAAATTGAAATGCGCATAACTTAAAAATATTTTCTTAAAAAATTTTTAAGAAAATATTTTTTTAAAAAATATTTAATCAAATCGGAGGAATACGTGTACTCTTATTTCGTCTGGAAAACAACATGTTTTATCGGCAATCAATTCCGTAATTTGAAGTTAGTCAGCCTGAGGTCCACAGAAACTGACTTATAATGAACATAATTTATGACCGAGTTCATTTCGATTTGTGTCGACTTTTTCGATATCCATCTTTCCATTGGACTTTTATCGGCTTTCTCGATTTTTTCAATACTGTAGATTGCTATCGAAATTCCTATTTCAACATTTTTGATATTTTTTAACTTTACGACTTAGATCGACTTTTCTGTATATTCCTAATTTTCTTAGCTTTTCGATGTTTTTCAATGCATTTTGGCTTTCATCGATGTTCCTTTTTTCTGAGCGATAATACTTTGGGAACTTGTACAATTTTACCACCGTTTCGTTTTTAGTTTTTCACTCTGTACTTTCTCCAGGTTCATTTAGAGCACATATTTAACTTTAGCTACGACATACTTTTTTTAAAAGTTTCACACACTTACTATGGTTTTAGGTGTTGCGTTGGCGGTTTACCACGTTCATTATTATTCTTGCCGCTGTTGCTACATAGTGTTTCTTATGCTGTAAATGTGGTTGTTGCCAACTTTGCTGCCACTGCTGATGCTAGTGCTGGTGTTGCTGCATTTGTATTCGCGCTACCATTTCGACGTTATAAATAATTCTGCTACTTCAAATTTTCTCCACGACGAACACAGATGCTTTCGAAGGCACACTGACAAACACACACTCTGACACTTACAAATACATATTGAAACAAAAGTGCATTACACTGTTATACTGAATTGTTTAGAAACTTCATGAATTTGCAAAAAACTAAAACAGCAATAAAAAACAAAGCAAAAACGAAAATAAAATAAAGAAAATGCAAATGATTTGTGAACAGAATTTGTTCACTACATGAAGGGAAAAAGGGAAGGTCTTTAAAAAATTCAAGATACAATAAAAAATGCAGCGCCGTGACCAACAACTGCAAAAGTGCAAAAACAGCGCCATCACCAACCGTACGAAGAGTGCACGACAGTGGATTACACATGGCAATTTTTGTTCTTTCATTTGTCAATGTGTATGTGCATACTTACTCACATTCTCATAGCGTAGTAATCTCAAGCTGCCAGGTACAGGGCGTGGCGGGGTCAATTCAATCTGTCACATCACTGCATGAGTGACATTTTTTCTTCGTCTCAGGTAACACAGTTGCAGCAACGTTTAAAGTACTCAACCGTAGCATCCCAAGTGGAAAATACAACTGCGAGCCAAATTGGAGCTACACGACTTTCTTAGAAAAAATTAATAAAAACACATATACGAAATTATAGAACTTCGCAACCCTTGTTCCAATCTGTTCCACTGCTTAAATATATCATCATTTAAACAGTACCTAACATTGGTATACATATGTACTTTAACTCAATTAGTAAGACTACTACCCCTGAATGGAAACGTGCAACGTTCGAACTTCGTGGGCGGTTTTTTTTTATTAAATGATATTTATTAAAATTTTTTAAGTGAGAATCCTTATTGCATATTTTTTTTAAATACATTCAAACTAAATTTCACTTCAGCTTTTATCAAAAAAAAATTGTTTATTCGAAGAATTTGACAGGACATTTTGATGTTGAAATAATTCAGCGCTGTTATAATAATCCAATAAAAATTTTTTATTATAGAAAACTATAAAAATTAATTTTAAAAAATAACTGCTGGTTTATTGTAGCCAAATTCGAACCCTGTGATTGTGATCTTTTCCAATGACATGCAATGCGAAATTTCTATGAACTTAAAATAAAATTCTAATGGGATCCACTATAATGCAGATATATTTTCAAGTATGTATTTTGAAGCAAAACGATGTAGAAAATATCGAACTATTTACGAAGATAAAATATTGATGACGCAAATTACGTAAAAGGTCATTAGTAATAGTACAAAGAAGAAGAAAGGATTACATTTATTTATAAGTACTGCGCAGTACAACGGGTCGATAAGAAGTATTGTAGGTTACGCTAAGTATAGCCAACGCGAAAGTTCCTAAAACGTCTGAAATTGTAGCAGTTAACTTTGATTTTCTACTTTGTGACTTTCTATTTTTAATAGCTGCATCTGTCACTTGATGGTCTGATTGACATGATCGAAATCAGATTTTTTCGTTATGCTTGTCTCTTTTCAAAACACTTCAGATACTTAAATTTCTCATACTAAGTTCGTGATAAAACGACATTGCTCTTGTTGGACAAATGCCAGGGATTTCAAACTTTGCTTTTCACATTTCGAAGGATACAAAATATTAGAAGCAGAAGACTTTGACTTAACGCGAATCTTGAATTCAAAATACTTATATAGCGTAATATTTCGATGCTGGTGTTAGTTTTTTATCTGAGATAATATCTGAAAACAACTGCAACGTGTGCAATCGACGTGAATAAAATAACAATTGAAAATAAAGACACCCTGGGCCTGAAGAACTTCGTTGTTTCAACTATATTGAAACAACCATTGCGAGTAGACATCATCAATTTAAGTTCCGATTGGGTCACCATATGACCAGCATGCAAAATGCAAGTGTGTACGTTGCTGGTTTAACGTATGCTCGGCACGACTGCCCTCATCTAGTGGAATTGATTGTTCAATCTGTTGGGGATCAAACGTTTTGCGCTCTTGGGCGACAGATCATGTAGAAAATGATAAAAAAGGATTTACGACGGTACCTTGGTATTCAGGCGATTACACTTTTGTTGCTTTCGCTTTTTTATTTTTTTGGCTTTAGTACCCTGGTGCAATTTTTTAATCTTTTCTCTTTTTTTTTCGATGGCTGATGCTCAATCAATAGACCAGACACAAACGTTTAGCAAAATTATGGTTTAAATGGCATTTAAGCATTGGATTCCTTTTTTTTTGTAATAAAAATTACAGTTACAGTCTTACGAAGGACCTTATGAATTGAGAAGGATTATACAACTGATTGTAAGGCTTCCTTTGAAACAGCCACTTATGAGATTAGTTACAGAATTTGATTCATAGCAATTTGGCTTTTTTCTGCTCTATCAAAAAAGCATCTTTAAGATATTTGTTTCAAAAATTCTTTGCAACAGTAACGAATAAATCAAATCGTTTTTGCTAAAAGAAATAAAATGTGAATTTGAACATACCACATAAACAAAGTATCAAATATACCAGCATCACATACACATATATACATACATACTTACGTACGTAAAAATCTACATACACATGCACATACGCAAGAAGGCGTTGATTTTCTAAAAGGTATAAAATTTCCAACAAACTTTTTGCTTTCCTTTTACAGTTAACAAATGTGCCAGGAACCTGTTAAGTGCCAAGTTTTTGGGGAGTAGGTTAAAGGAATTCATGACAGGTGCGTAGGAATAAAAAGAAGGAAGGAATTGTGAAAAGTACCCATATCAAATATATGACCAGGTCATGATGTCGTCTCGTGAAAATTTATGACAACAAAAGTCTTAAATTTGAACTGACATGCGAAACATGTACGCAAATATATGTACAAACAAACAAGCATTTTTACGAACGTGTGCTTGCGGCGGTGCTCGAGAGCATTTAGAATGAAAATCGATACATTATTTTGGAAATAAATCTGCAAATGAAAGTAGGCTGAACTATGTCAATTTTATTTATATCTTTAAAACTAAAACCGTATAAGTTATCACAATCCAGTTTTGGAGTTATTTCGAAAAACTGGTTATTAAAAAATATGCAGCACCTCTAAAACTCAAATATTCTACAAGATCCAAATTTACACAAAAACAAAACAAAAATATAAAAGCCACGCAGCTCAGAAGAAAAAAATTATGAAACATTAACTCACCGATAATACTCGTATATGCCTCTATTTGACCAAGTTGTGCCGTTTTTAAATTTCCTAAATACCGATTCATTGCCACAATCTTTATTTTTTCAGTTGTTGTTGAATTTTTCGGATGTTATGTCTTAAATGAAAGACAACATTAAATTCAAAATTAAATAGAGACAAAATAATATCGAGTTTTGGTCAATTAAAACGTTGTGGTCTCACGATGAGATTTGACTGCGCTAGATTCCTTGAATTTGGTGGTTTTGTAAACTTACATTTTTGACAAAAGGTTTGAAAATCACAAAACATAAAACAGGAGAACGAATTCAAAACTAAACGCAACGTGTTTTCTTTTCTATCATAAAACATTTTTTGATTTGTTACAAAACTTTTGAAGAAATTTAAAAAAACTGATAGAATGTCGCTTTTAGCTAAATAAAATCAGTTTCAAATTTTTTTTGAATGCCATTTAAAAATATCATATGCAGTTCAGTCAGATATATCTTGCTACTAAATGTGGTGATTTGATCGCACCTGCTAGTGAACGAACATTATGTCTAGTGACTGGAGTTTTTTTGGTGATAAGAAAGTGTTTTATAATTTTCCAAATTACAAAAATAATTTATAAGTGGTATGTCATCTGAATGCAAGCTATGTATATGGCGCTATTTTGAATAACTCTTTTTAATTTTTTAGCAATTTAATACTTTAACATGTGGAGCTGAATTGCAATTTTTTTTTCAAATTATGTTATTTGAAAAAAAATTAAAAGTAGGAAGAAGTCCTTAATTAAAAGTTACAAGCGACTTTTGTAAATGCGCCACTATCAGTCACTCACTTTTTTCGCCTCAGGGGACGTCCATTAAGTGTTTTTTTGATAATTCGGAACCCCCCCCACCCCTTGGTGAGATTTGGTGAGATCTGGCGGGACCAAGTGAGACTTAAATTATATTTTTTAATGTCAATTCTATGCATTAAAAAGTTGACATGAGGTTTTGCTTGACCCCTTCCCCCCCTTGGTGAGGTTTGGTGAGATTTTGCCGGACCCCCTCTCCCCTTATTTTAACTCACGTAATTAATGGACGTCCCCTTACATAATAAGGCGGTAGACGGGCCGAGCAGTGGCTGCTGTCGAATGCGCCGGTTTCGTCCTTTGGGTGCTCAATATTGCATTTTCGATCATTGATAATTCCATTATAATGTCAGAGGCTGTCAATCTGTAATATTTTGAAAGATATGATCTCGTCCACTTCCGTCAAATTTAAGTGAGAGAACGAATGTTAATCAGAAACGCGCGTTACGAACGAAAGGAGATTTTCTTGCAAAGATATTATTGTGATACATCTTGGTTTGGAGTATTGTGCACATTTCGAGAATGAATCAGAATGCAACGAATTTTAATGCTATCAATGCTTCGGAGAAGTGTTCACACTGAGTGAACGAACAAAAGAATCTTCGTTCGCACAGCGATAGCTGCAAAGTCTTTACAGATAAGCTGACTTTCAGAAATGCAAATTTTATTCCCTTGAATTTTGAAGCAGTGCAATTTTAAATCCTGGTATGAAAAACAGACGCAGATCTAAGCATATGCTGTTTTTTTCTTCTCTTTTCTTGAAGACTGGCTGGACGAGAGGTCTTTGCAGCTGAATTTGCTGTATGGAATCTCGGAACGTACGTCAGAGTCAAATAGTCAAAAATCCAAGAATCACTAGCTATAGAATACACGTTACTGCACCACGAGTCCTCACGACCACAATCAACTTAACTCGACTTATAGCTGCAATTGAATTATCTGACATCCTGAAAGTTGGGAACTATATACATATGTCAACTATGTACACATTGGAATTATTGCAGAAAAATGTTAAGTCAATACATTCGCTAGTTCAAACGCGTTAATGCAACAAACATACAGACATAAATCCAAATCGGATTTCTTATTTACATTTATAAGTCAGTAAATTTGCGTTATATATACAAGCGACTACCTTGTTATGTAGCATTGACAACTTACAGCGTTTCGCGCGTTATTCGCAAAAATTTTCTGCCTTTTTAGCGAATTATTGAAATTGTGTTATATTACACGTTGCGTTACGCATTCAGACTTCCTTCCTTCGGCCCACTTATTGCAGAGACATATATTTTTATATAGGGGTACGTACTACGTACTCTTTCTATTTTCAGATTATTTGAAATTTTGTATTTTTCCTACGTGCATATTTGTTGTAGCACGAATTGCTGCCTGCTGGATTAGCTGAAAACATATGACAGGGTTTTTATTACTGCGGCACCTCGTCGTCGCTAGCCAAGCCAGCAGGATGGTAGTTATGGGTCTCTCGTACTGCAGAGCATTAGTAGCAGCCGGGCGTTTGTAAAACTTGAATTATTTGGATATTTTTGCTGAAATATTTAAATTTACATTTTTCACATGAAATGACATTTTTATTGGAGGCAAGTGTAGGCAATAAATTTTATATTAAATGCATTGAATTTTTCATGTTTCCCAGGAATTTTTTCGTTGTAAATGTTTTTCCAAGTAATACTTAGCATAAGCAGAAAAAGTAATTGCCTGATTAGAAACATATATTGTATATAATTTATTAAATGATTTAACGAAGTATATGGTAAGAGCAGCAACCTTGTTAGTAATTAAATCTTATTTGAATTTAGACATGGTTCAAGCCATGGAAAAATTACTTCTGATCCAAAAATTTGTAGACACAAACACTTTTGAGTTGTAACCTTTTATATTTATTTGTTAAGGCTTAAAATCTACATTAAATCAGTATTTGCTTTCCCATAATATGGACCTATAAGCTGTTGTCTTTCCTATTTATGTATATCGAAATTATGAGACTGTCCCTAGATGCGAAGCTAAAATAATAACTTTTAAATAAGAAGTAGATTTTGTTGTATGCTCACATTAAAGCATGGCCATGGTGTCAATGTTCCCTACAGTCATAATAAATGGTATTCACTCAGCAAAAATTTTCCAATCTACGTCACGTTATAACCTAAATAGTTAGAATGGGAATGACCTCTGGAGTAATCTTGCATCAATACAAAAGAGGTACTTCTTCTGGACATTGCAAGTCGTTGGGGTGTAGTAGGCTTTTTTTACTCCAATAGGAGTACTGTTTATATCTCTTTAAGTCATAATAGATTTCAACTTTCAGCTTTGGGTTTTTAATAATGGAGAGACTTGATTCTGATATTGTGAGACGTGTCAGAAACTTCTTATTGTTCTTAATTTTAACATTGCAGAATGGGTAACATACTTTAATATAAATTTAGTATTCCAAAATCTATAATGAAAACAAAGTCGGTTTTGATCGAATAGAGTTATAAAGTGTCATTGTATTTTTAAGTAAGGACATTTGTTTAATATTGAATTTGTTTCTATTTTTCGAATTCCTTCATACTTTAAAAAATTTCTTAATGTACATAATAATTTAAGTTGTTTGCTTCAACTTGTTCGAGTCTTCCGACTTTTCGTCTGTTCGTCTGTGCTTTTCATTGCGCCTACTTAGGAGAAGTGATAATTTTATCAACTTTTTTGTATTTATTACATAAACTGGTTGACTGCTGAGCAACTACACTCCCGCACAAAAATAATGCTACATCCACCACTGCTTGCTTATCTACATATTTTTTTCTAAACTAATTGTTTCATGTTCTATTGAAACAAAAGAAAAAACATTTCAAACTTAAGGCCTGTGCGTCTATTAAATTCGTTTTGTACAAAAGTTGACAACTACTCACTTGAGACTAAAAAGTTGTTGACAACAACAACAAAAATAACATTGCATTTGTACTTAAGAGAGACACTTACAATATAAGTGAAAATTGTATTGTTTGTAAAACAATGAAACTATCTAAATAAAAGTTAATTAAGTTAAAAGTTTAAGTTTAAGTTTTTAGAAAACATAAAAATAGAGCACCGAAATATATGCAACTGAATTCAAAAACATAAAAATATTGTGATTAGGGTCATTTTAAAGTGTATATTTCTGAAATGGTCCTTTCTAGAAAAAAAAAATCTTATATTACCAGTTCTCAAGCTTACAAAATGCTGTTTCGAAAAAAAAATTAAGTCAATAATATATCTTGTTCAAAAAATCCTCACAATCTAAAACACAAACTATTGTGTGTAAGTGTCGTTGCATCGTTGCCTTTAATTTACACGAAACATTATTGACTGAAGGCGGCTTTAATTTGCAATTCCTGTAAGATTTGAAAACTTCAAGACGGCTGCATTTCAAAAGTGAGCACATCACCACCACTGAACCGATTTCGACTAAATTTATCAAAGAGGTATTTTCAAGCCGAACAAAGGACATAAGCTTTATTTATTTCGGCAAAATTAAGGGGCATTGCACCTCCCACACAACAAAAATACGTAAATCGTTTTATCTTGTCATCTATGGCAGCTACAGTTGTGAAATTCGGGACATGGATGTACGTACATTGCTTGTACCAAGCATTTAAGAATATGTGGGCGGGATCAGACAGTGGTGAATACCGTAATAGCTAGTATATTTGGAAACTTTGGAAGACGATCTAACAATGCATTGAAAATTGCTTAATAAAATCACTTAAAGCTCCTCATACGTTATGATAAGCAAAGGATATAACATAAAATTTACTTACAACCTTCATTTATATATGTACATATGTACATATTTTTGAGTTTTTAAGAAACATACCATTCGCAATCAAATATAAAATGTGATGTTCTAACAACAACAAATTCTCGGATTTTATTAACCAAAAAATAATCTCTCACAATCCAATTAAATTCTACTGTCACTTTTACCCTGATGAAAGCACATCAATGTCATTCCCGCAAAATGTCAGAGGATTTTTTTTTTTCTAGAAAACAACCAAAATTAAAACAGGCCAAAAAAATACAGATCAGGTAAACAAATTCTTTTGCTTTTCTTTAATGGACAAAAAAAAATCCAAGATAAATAAATTCTAAAAAAATTTCAAATCTGAATGCTACTGTACGCGCAGTCATTAGAGTTTAAAAAGGGGAAGTCAAGTTAAAAATCAGTTAAATTTAAATTAGTTTTTTTTTCTCTCCAACGTGGGCTATTTGCTTGAGTGTACGTGTGATGGTAACAGCAAGGAAACAGCAACAGCGAATGGAAAGCATTTTAGTATTCAGCGCAGTTTTCAGCAAATTACCATATAAATGAACTTGAAGTTGGTACAAGTGTTTGTATTTGTTGTTTTTGTTCTTGTTGTCGTCGGTCATGCTGCGTCGGTGTCCCAAAAACAAACACAGCTTAGCTATGTTGGTTCAAGCGTAGGTACATACAAACACTTGCATTTAATTTTCCATTTTTTTTTTTAATTTTTCCATCTCCCATTAAAACACTGACTTGTGACATTTATTTGCTTGTAAATTGGGTTTCATTCAATGTGCGTTTGTATATGTGTATTTCTGAGTATACAGTAGCATGATATCTTTGTTCGATACAGTATGGCAATGATACTTTCTTTAAAAGCAAAATCAAATAAAAATTAGCACTCTCAATGGAGAGATGTCAGGTTGGCCCAGCATGTTTTGATTTTTCGAAAAGTAATACCTGCGAACCTCCAAAAGTTTTTAATGTGAAATTGACCTTTATTTAAGATTTTAAATTAAATTGGCGGCCAAATATGGTAAATCGCTCAAAGAGCTTTCTATTCTGAAACCTCGACCTTAAAGTCACAGAAACGATAGGCTGTAAAGAGAATTTGACTGAAATTAGTGAGATGAAATAATCTTTTAGTACAGGTCTCTTTGAGCTGTTAGCAGAATGTGTAACTAATTAAACAAATTTTCGCATCTATGTACATATTTTCTTTATTTAGTATCATTTTGGTTTCGATAATTCTTAGATGATACAATATCCCTATGTATTGCTGTTTTTGACTGTCTGGATCGTTTAATCCAAGTCACATTTTTTAGCTTGTAATCAGCATTTTTTGCTGCTCACTGTGTTATCTTACAGCATTCAAGTTAATTAATTCATTAACCTAACTTAAGTCAAGTTTGTGTCTCTTTCGAATTTCCTTTTGTCACTTGCCTTGTCTCACTCTTGGTATTGTTCGCACATTTAATTGCCTTTAATTGTGCGAACACGGTATTTTTTCGCTGTAGTTTTTGTTTTTTTGTTTGACTCAGTTTTTCGGTCAACTTTTCTATAGGAAAAGAAACCTAATTGTGTTTTAATGAAGTTAGTTTTTTAAATTAATTTTCTGTGCTAATTATATAGTGGTACTTAAAAAAGTATGAAGTCTTAGTATTTTTATTCTTTATGAGCTAATTATTTTTTACAGGCGATATGGAAAACAATTGTTTAAATAAAGTACTATACAGGACATTATAAATCATAGAAATCAATTGCATAAGCCTAACTTTAAAAAACTAAAAAAATTTTTCTAGAATATTTTTTAACATTTAAAATATACGCATATGCCTAGTGTTTTTCAAAATTTAAAAAATAGTTATATGAGCTGTTTTTTTTAAGAAAGAAAGTTCATCTTTTCATATATCGAAATATTTAAGGGTTTGGATTTGAATTAATTTAAACAACAAATGCACTTATACCACTTCCAAATATAACAGCTCATATATTGAAGGTTACTCATACGACCTGACATACATTTTTTCTTATTAGTAGAATTTAAATGTTTTAAAGCCAATCCACCTATAACTAAGGCTTTTAGTAAATTGCAGTAAAGAATTTTTCTTTTATGTTTTGTGTTATGAACTCTTTTTTTTATAGAAATTTAACCAAAGTTACTTTCTAATCTGCAAAATTTAACTTTTAACCTCTGCCAAACAATAACCGTCTCCCTTACTGCTCGTGATTTTTTTTTTCAGCAACATCTTTTGTCTTGCAATCCTGTGTTGACAAGCAACAAAATCACCAACAAGAACAACTAAAAAACTTTGATTACAATTTTAATAAAACGTTGAACACAAGAACAAAAACATCTCTTTCTTTTGTGGACAGTTATTTGAAAAGTAATAGCGAATATTATCGTATATAAAAACATGAGTATCTTAACTGTAGCTGAGGAATTTTTTGTTATCATTTTTGTTATAAGCACAGACTCGCGTAACATTTGCTTAATGAAAACAAGACAATAAGATTCTATTTACTTTAAATTCTTGGACTTCAAGTTAAATGAAATATTTTTAATATAAGTCTACAAGATTTTTGAAAAACCTATAATTTTCTGAACTGAAAATATTGAGGAATACGATTTTGAGCTTACACTCCACTTTGATGCATTTATAAATTTCAACTAAGACATCGCAGCACCTTATGTTAATAAAATTTGGCATGCAGCAAATCTGATATAATAATTGGGCTATATTTGCATAAGTTTTGAAAGATTAATTCAAAATAATATAAAAGTCTTGTACTTCTTGTGGTACAAACAAACTGTAAATTTAAAAAAAAAAAATCTCTGACACCACTTTTCTCTTTTCTGTTTTATGTTTTTCGATCAAAATCAATAGTTCGAGAAACCGTCGCAATTTTACTACACCCATATACTCCTTAATCTGATAAAGGATTATATCAATGAGAGACAGTATAGCATTACACAACAATGATGGCATTTTCGGTACATTTGTACTTGTTTCAGTACATTAGTGTCGTCAAAAATCGTCGTCATTCAGCCCATTTTCATTACATTTGGAGCATTTTCAGTACATTTTCGGTATAATATATGTTTCCATCTTGAGTAAACTTTGACTAACCTCTTTTTAGTGTCGAAAAAATACATTCAGCATCAAAAAAGTACATTTCAAGTCTCAATTCAGTACTGTTAGAAAAGAAACGCAGTATTAATTGTACGACGATTTATTTATATCAGAACAGAAAGGAATTTCACAAGAATGAATAAGTGCAAGTGCATTTACGACGGTGCATTTACGACCAGGAGCATTTGGTGCAAGATTTAGGCAACACGATATATGATGCTATATGTAATCGTTAATTAATGCTATATTTAATATGGTTAGCATATGGAAATCTTTGCGACAGGCTCTGGTATTATAAAGGCAACTTAAATTGGTAGCAGAGCCCTGCTTATTGTTTCTTGTAACAGTTACAGCTTAGCTTTGATATTCTTGTCAGCATGGCAATTTTTAGGAATATTTACAATTAGCTCATGCGAATATGGCACAATGCATTGGGGATCTGTGACTTTAAGTAAAACCAAACATTCTCACAAATTCTAGCAATGATATGTAAAAAAGCAGCAAATGCTACTGCAATACTGCTTATCTTGACCATGAAAATCAAATGATGGTGTATCAGAAACAACGCAAGTAATCAGCAATAACTGCACAATCAATGAGACCTACACTACGCTATCAAAATCGAAATCAAAATCGCAATCATCATCACCAGTGCAAACATAAAATCAACCAAAATACTTGCAATGGTTTTACAACAACAATAAGTTGACAACAACGACGACGACGCCAACGCTTAAGTTGAATTCAGTTGATTCAGCAAAAAATTAGCAATAGCAAGCAAAAAGGAAACCAACGAAATTCACGATACGACCGACCCCAACCGATTTCAGCTTGGATGCCTAATTGTCGTTTTGTGTTTGTACGCTGCTGTAGATTGGTGTATTGTGTACGCATTTATGACCTCCCATGAACGGACAGCAAGCAATAAATGACGATGACCATTTTCCGCGAAAGTACTTAAGCGCTTTGGGGGCCGGAACACTGCTGCGTACAACACCGTCAATGATGTTGATGTCAGCTTGATCCCTGATGGCTTCAAATGGTCAGTACAGCGATTGTAATTCAATAAATTTTTATTGTGGAGAGGTATTGACTTTTTTCTTAAATTGCCAGCATAAATTACATCGAAGCCATGAATGAGTTCTTTTTATGAACAGCTTATATATCTGGAGATACGTACAGTATTCCTTGATAAGCTCTCAATTCGAAGCTCTCGATACGTACAAAACAGTGCCTAGAATGGTGGATGAAAATTTGATTTAGCTTGCTGGTTATCTCCTGCCATGATGTAGCTTACCACCACTTATCCCTACCGCCACAGTGGATTGCTCAAAATCTTTAATATGACCTTTTTAAATTTCATCAAAAGAAACGTCTTAATACTAACAGAAACAGGCTTTACAAAATTAAAACATAAAATTAACATTATGAAAAACGCCATTAAAAGAAATATCAAATTTAGTAAAACAGCCAACCGCAAAAGATACCATAAAAGGATAGTCTTGTTTTAGCGACCCAACATCATGTCAATGCCAATGCTGACTGGTTACTTCTTAAAGGCTTTGCCAAACATTTCTTCGACGAAATCCTTGTATATGATATGTAGTAACAGTTCTTGCACAACTGCTACACATGCAGTAACGACCTTCCTACCTAATTCATTCAAGGAAAATAAACATAGGGTTTTCGTAGGGATTTGCTTCAGCACTACCTACACACAAGTCGTAATAATAATGTGTAGAGCTACGATTTTACATCATCATCATTTGACATGCTTTTGTTGAAGTTGTAGTAGCAGCAGTGTTGGCAGCAACATTTGAAATACGTATGAAGTGTCCTTTTGCCAAAAGTAGCTTGTGGTCTTAAAATCATTCTGTTGGGCACCCGGTAGAAAATGCCTTTGGCGTGATAGCAAAGTGTGTACCTTCTATTTATTGGTGGAGAGTCTACAGTAGAAAAGTGGGGCTTATATTAGAATGGTACGCGATTCAATTTTTTTCGAAAATCGTTTCGGATTATTAATTTTTTGAATTCGAAGAGATTAAAGCCACTATAGCATTTTCTGTATTTTCTTTCGGAAGTGAATGGCAGGCCCGGATTTAGAAATTGCCGTCCCTCTTCACTGGAGAATATGGAAAAAAAATTTTTAATATCAAAAGTGAGGAAGCGTGGTGTAGCTTTTATAAAAATATGCAAATTGAAAATAATTTGGCAGTACTGCTATGCTTGAACATATCGCTCATTTATTTCAAGAGTGGCATAACTCAAAAAACACAAAGTGGGAGAAAAACGCATTTAAAGTTTTCAATAAGCTACTTTTTATATGAGAATTCAAAAAAGTATGTTTACATAAACTCTTCTCACAAGGCGAGCTTATAAGATACCTTTCTGAGCTTTTGACACAAAATAAAACATGAAATGGCGGCATTTTTTGAGTTATGCCACTCTTGAAGTAAATGAGCGATATGTAGAACTAAATTCTGTGTTGCCCCTCAGTACAGGTTGCCTCTTCTGTTAAAATTTAGTTTACTTTCTTTTTCGCTGAACCAGCAGAGAAGAAATATGTTGTATTCTAATTTAAAAAATACAGCTCCATCCAAAAGTCTGGTAAGTTTAAGGAAATTTTCATTTATATTTAAGCCAATTTTCTTAAGGGGGCAGGGGCAGTCATAATTTTTGTGAAATCTATTTTTTTTTTTTTTCATTTTCCTTAAGTTTAATCTTAGAAATATGTTCTGAAAATTTTAGGTCAATCCCAAAATTATTCGGCAATAACCAAAGAGTTCTCGGTAGTTTTTCTCAAAACTATGTTTTCGGAACTGGTGCCCACTGTAACTCGAAAACCGCTTGATAGATTTAAATGAAATTTACACAGTTTTTGAAAAACATAAAAAGCTAGTGCCTGATCGAAGGATTTTTTTTTTTAAATCGATTTTTTATGAACATCTGAAAATCTGTAGGTAAATATTCTGGAGGCCGCCATTTTGTTGATTTAAAAAAAACAAACATCGATCAGGCACTAGATTATTTATTTAACTAACTAATTTTTCTCATCCGATTGATTTTAGATGATTTTCCAAGGATTTGTGATGGTCACCGCAAGACACTCTGTATGGGACAGGGTCCAACACAGCTATAACTTTTTTAATTTTTAATTTTTAATATTTTTTTTTTTCATCAAGTCAAGTTGAAACATAATTTAATGATGCCATACTATCACTTTTATTAAATAAATTAAATTAATACCAAAAAAAATGATTGAAAATGCTCTAATTTTCACGGCTATGACTGCCCCTGCCCCCTTAAGAACATACTTGGAAAATTTCAAAAGTAGAGACTTCGTTAGACGACAATTTAGTTTTTATTTAATTTTGCTACACTTCTTCAAGAATAGTTTTTCAGATCAAATCGAAATCATGCTCTAGAAAAATTTTTTTCAGATTTTCAGATTCTTAAGAATCAAATTATATTAATTTTGTATTATTTATTCAGATTTACAGAGCAAACTACGTACATCTAGAGTGTGAGTTTTGAATTTGGCTATGGCTGCCATAGGCCAATACATCGTAGCACTAGGCAACAATTCTTTTTTCTCTCACCAAACATGACTTAACAGCTCGTAACAATGACATCAAAGCATATGTCATCATCAATTCAAACGTCAGTAGCGTATTCCAAAGAATTAGCTTTAAGTGATCAGTCGTAGCTATAATTCGTAAAACTTAGTTCAATCTTTGATATGAATTATATAAATCCGATCTATCGCGGTTTTAATCTACTGAAATCAGCAGAACTTTATAAGATACCCACCGTTTTGATACAAGACAATAACAAAAACTTTAAAAGAACACCGTGTGTAAGTTACTCGGTATTAAAACCGGCACTTCTCTCATATTTACTTTCAGCACAGGACTAAATTTAAACGAAATCAGCACAGGACTAATTTAAACGAAATGATTGAAAACTTAAAATGTAATAACATGACAAAGACTGCGTTAAAACGGAACTTAAACTACCTTAAAATAAGTTCAAATTAGTATTTCTTCATAGATTAGTTTTATATTAGATAGTTCAAAAATGCTTAATCTAAAATTTCGTTTGAAAAAAAACTACATAGTGGTTCGATACTAAAAAAGAAAATATTGAAATGTGTCTATTAGTGTAATCTAGCCAAAAATAAGCCTAGCTTATATTTACCAACACCATATAAATGCTATGCTGGTCTTCATCGATGGCATGCAGCAAAAACTTAAGACTCTCAAGTTTAGCAAAGAGTATTTTAGATTTTCATATATATATATGTAAATGTGTGGAGAGTCATTTCCTACCGACTGAAACTGTATGATGTCAACATATTTCTGCAATAGTAGTGTATGAAACTGACGTTGATAAAACCGGAAAAAAATCTAACACCAAACCATGCAACCAAATTTTGGTAACTTATACCCATAACTAAATGTGTGTCAAAATGAAGGTATTTCTCTAAATATTATAAGCATCAAAAAAGCATTAAATGATTCTGCCTGATGCTTCTGTTGGTGGGTGTAAGAGTCTGTGTTAGTGTTAGTTGTAATTCGTAGTTTGTGCAGCATTTGTGTTCTGTTTAAGCCCATATAATCCTTTTTAAAGGTTGCCATGTCAAAGGGTTTCGCAACGAGCACCAGTGAACGGCAAGATGTTGGTTGTAATTATGGAGAGCCGTTACGACACAAATACTCATGTAGAAACTTTCACTAACTCAAACTACAAATATTCGTTTCTATGTGGCATTTTGATGGCTTAAAGCGAGAATTATAGCAAATTCAGAGTTTAAATAAGGGTTGTAGTTATTGTTTTTTTTTAAACACATACTTATTTGAATTTCGTAAAAAAATTACTGATTTCACCACAATTTTCTACTTTTTATAGAAAAAGTAACCTTTTCAAACATCGTATTCTTTCGTGCTGGATAAAGCATTGATACAAAATCACCAATAACACAAGGCGGCAAGAAAACTTATGTGCCAGCTTCTGAGATAGTGTCGATTGGAGTTAGTACAACTGCTGAAGTTGGGAACATTTACATAACCCCATGACATACAATATATCTAAGCTACTAACAATCATCTTTGATAAGTACGAGTAATAGTTAGGGAAAAACTAAGTATTCAGTCGCCACAATAACAAACAATATATATTTAATTTAGACTATACTAAAAAGCTTCCAAACTTGTTCAAAATGTCAGTCCTTTGCCATATTGCCATTAAAAAGTTTAACAGTAGGGTTCTTATATTCTTTCAAAATACAAATTTGAGAAAATAAACATTAACAAAATTAGATATTGAAATTATCGCTAACAATATTTTTGTAGTTAATTGAAGTATCGTATGTCATATGAAAAAATAAAAAATTAGCGGTCTTTTTGCAGTGATCAGAACTCAATAATCGATTCCATTGTGCATTCTGTGTAAGCAGTGTGCTAGAGATAAGAACGTTGTAAGTGATTGTAGGATATCAGTTACTTGGTGTATGGTTTTTTTATATTTTATTTGTACTTCGATTTTATCAACTTTCATTTTAATATACTTTGTGTGGTACCTGGCCATAGCCTCCATGGTCATAGTCTCCAAAACAATTTGGACCTTATGTTCTTCACTAACTTTTATGTACAATTACTGTGGCTAGCCAGTATTGGACATATTATAAGCAGTGGCGTAGCGTGCGTATTTTTTTAACGCCGCCGCCGCCCCAAATACAAAAAGAAGAATTTTGATCAGCAAAAAAAAAGGTACTCACCTTTCACTTTCAAAAACTCTAGCAAATTCGGATTTATTTCCTCAAAACTTTGAAAACTTTAAATTTTCAACATAGATTTACTTTCATTCACAAAAAAAACAAAAAAAGTCCTCATTTTTGACTTTCAAAAAACCCTAGCAAAATGATATATGTATATTTCACGACCATTTTGCTGCCCCAAGCCTTGCGCCTGGTGCAGCCGCACCACCCTAGCTACGCTACTGATTATAAGCTAAAGTCCGCCGCGAAGCTGCTGTTGGAGATATTGAAGGATTTTAGCCCTGAGCCACGACTGAAGGCCGTCCACTTACAACCTTGCTGTGGCGAAACCGGTGTTGGATATATGTATGTACATATATTAGAATGTATCTGTTCAAAATTTTTTTGATTGTTTTTATATTTGGTCTTGAGGTTTGAAACTAATTGTCTAAATATTTTAGCTTCCTTGCTCAAACCTGTAAACGGCGAAAAAGTATGCCTCAGGTGCCAACATATTTCTATAATTTTTCTGTAAGATTTCAACTTTGACTTCATTCTAGATGCTCTCTATTGGATTTAAGTCAGGGATTTGGGCTGGCAAATTCAAAACGTCGATGTTTTCCGTACAAAACCAATTCTTTACTACTTTGGAGGAGTGTTTGCGGTCCACTTAATTGACATTAAATGGAGTGCATAGGGTCCCGTAAGGATTTTCAATATGTCCAAACACTGAAAATTGTCCATTTTGTCATTAATTTCATAAGTCAAGACCCAAAAAACCGGTGAAAACACATGTTTGGGACAGGATTAAACAATGCAACCCTATTTATTATGTTTAGGCCTTTAGGTTCTGTAAATTCAAGCAATGCTGCCATACATAATTGATTATTTTAGGTTTGTGTCTAGAACTACTTGCTATGAGCGACATCTATTCTTCGAATTCAGCATAGACAAAAAAAGTTCAATCAATTGAACTAGAAATTAAGCTGGTTCACGCAGTTGTATGGAATTTTGGTTTAACCAAAACGAATAAAACACGGCTACTATCTTCTGCGTATATCTTATCCTGTAATCTTATACACTCGACTTACCTGAAGTGGGCTCTCCACCTAAAACATTTTTCTGCTCCGCTAAATAAGGTCATCCACATCTGTCAGACGAAAAGTATATGAACCATTGTGAAATTTAATACTTTCATTAAACACATCGAAAATATTTGACATCTGTCAACTTGTCTTCATTTAATACAAAAGGCATCTGTGCGTTGTTTGTGCGAATATTTAATAATTTATATAAATTATTTAACAAAAATGGCCGCAAAAGTAGCAGCAGGAAGTAAAGTTTTTCAGGCGGTAAGCAATCCAATTTATTAAGAAACAAATCAATAGAAGCGCAAAATACAAATTTAACCTCACTTTTATGAATCCCTTCAAATCTGAAAAACTAAATGTTATTAATATTGTTACAGGACGATGTACATATATCCTTTGAAGATCAACAGAAAATTAATCGTTTTGCCAAACACAATGCACGCATGGATGACCTAAAATTGGAATTGGAATTAAAGAAAAACGACTTAAAAAGCGTAGAAGAGGCCGTTGATGAAATTGAATTATTCGATGAAGATGAAGATATACCGTTTTTGTTCGGTGAAGTTTTTTTGTCACATAAGCTGTCAAAGACACAAGTAAGCAAGGGAATTGTATTCAGAACCTATTTGGAAGGTAACCTTTGATTCAAATTGTAGGAACTTCTCGCAGAAGTGAAGGAACAAACATTAAAAGATATCGCTGCTATTGAGGCAAAAGCAAATGTCATCAAAGCGGAGATGAATGAACTAAAATCACATTTGTATCAGCGTTTCGGCAGTAATATTTCGCTGGAAAGTGACGATTAAAAATAGTTTTCACCAAACTTAATTTGCATTTATTTCAAAAACTCGCGGTAACTTGAAATGAACAAGAAAAAATACTAACAAGAACTTAAAATTAAAGCAGAGCTTCAACGCTACGATATTTTCATAATTCTTTCATTTATAAATTTAAGAAAAAAGTATTTAAAAGTAGGATTACGTCGCCTCATTGGTTTGGTGGGAAAAAACGTATAGTATACTATCTCCACAATTTTGCAAGTGCGCCGACTGTAAAAGAAATATTTAATTTAGGTTTTTTTTTGTCATTTTGGTCGTTTACTTACCTCCAAAATACTCTCAGGAAGAGGCACTCCATAATGTTCCCAATGCATTAATTCATTAATATGCTTACTATTCGTTGACGTTGGTATGTGTTGATTCAAGTTCTAAATTATATATAATAAAACTCGTAAATTTTTGAACTATTTTTTTTTTTAAATAAATACAAAACCTTTCCATCTCCAGAGCATCTACACTGAAGGCTATCGTGCGTTTGGCAACGTATAAAGTCAAGTTGTAAAGTAAACAAATCCGACAACTCTTCTGCAGTGAATTTCATTTTTTCATTGCCAGCGCCAACTTGCTGCAAACAACAGCCACCCAATGACAATTTGGCTACTTGCCGCTGAAAAATGCGTTCCTCTAATGTACCGGCAGTAACAAGCCGATATATCTGTACGTCATGATGCTGTCCATCGCGCCAAATACGTGACATTGCTTGCGCATCTGTCGCCGGATTCCAATCATTATCATAAAGTACAAGTCGCGTAGCACCACACAAATTCAAACCCATGCCACCAGCCTTAGCACTTAGTAAAAAAACTAATTCTGTATCTTCATTTGCATTGGCTATGCGATTGAACTTCTGCACAATAGCATTACGTTCTGCTGCCGGTGTAGTACCATCCAGACGTAGGCATTTTAGATTTAAGTAATCGCATAGCCCTTGCAACATGTTAAGTGTTTTTGTGTGATTTGAAACAACAACAATTTTTTCATGTCTATCCACTGCAGTACTGGTGAGAAGATTTTGCATCAACTCCAATTTGCCAGAATCAAAGGGGCCCATTTCTGACCAATCTGGAAGATAGCATTCTAAGTTACGGGTTAGCAAATTTGGTATTTTTGTGCGCGCTATTAAAGATGGATGGTTGCATATTTTTTGTAGTATGGATATTATTTGCAAGGCCGTCAGATCCTATGATTACAAAAATTATAATAGAATAAAGTAGTAAATTTTTTCTGTAAATTAGCGTTTACCTTTAAAATTGTTTCTTTTCTATTCTCGTAAAATGTCACAGCCTTCCGCAACAGCAACCGTTGTAACTCAGAGGGTTTCACAAAAACTATAAACTCTTGTTTCTTTGGCAAATATTGGCGATTAATATCCTGTGAGCGACGCAATAAAAATTTTCCACATATTTTCTGCAACTCTGATGAACGTTCTCTTGCCAACTGCTTAGTTTCTTCGCTGGAATCTGGGCTTTGACTTTGCACAATTGGCAGTTCAAAGTGCTTACGAAATTCAGAGTATCCACCGAAAACACCAGGATTAACAAAATCAGCGAGTGTATAAAATTCCTGCAAATCATTCTGCACTGGAGTGCCAGTTAATAATATACGGCGCGTTATACTCAGATCCCGTAAAGCAGTGTAGATTTTAGTTGAACTGTTTTTTAAGCGATGTCCTTCGTCACATACAAGCAAATCAAATTCTAGTCGACGAAAATCATCTGCGTTTGCTAGAAAAGTTTCGTACGAAACTATGACAAAAGGAATGTGCTGTTGTTGAGAATACTGAAGCAGTTTATGTTTTCCATCTACAACAAAAGCATACATACGCTCAATGCTTAGCCATTTGTTGATTTCATTGTTCCAAGTTGCTACAATGCTGCTAGGTGTAACGATAAGAACGCGTTGCAAAATGCGTTCTCCTCCAGCGTTTGGCCCCTTGCGAAGCAGCGTGTGTGCAACTGTGAGACACTGCAATGTTTTCCCCAAACCCATTTCATCGGCCAAAATAGCACCATATTGCGCCGGAATCTGTAAACCCAATAAACAACTGTAGAGAAAATGCACGCCTTCACGCTGATGTGGACGTAAATGCTGCACTAAGGCGGAAGAAACCTGCACTTCATGTTCAGCATCATACTTTGTTGTCAACATTAGAGGCTCCACTTTTGACACCGAAGCACTTGTTGCCTTTTCAAATTTTCTTAAAGCTATTGTGTTTTGCGTCTTTGGCATTGTTGGAAGCACTAAGTTTGGATGGAAAACAAAGTGCCCTTTCATTTTTTTCTCTTCTGGTTGCCATTCTTCTTCGCCCCAACCACGGTTGGCGATTTGCAACTTTCGTTTCTCAAATAGCTCCCGCTGATCCAAAATTTGTTCTTGTAACTCGATTTCTTTACCGCTAATGGTCATTTGATAACCTTCTTCCAGTTCGCAAAGTTTAAATTTGCTTCCACTTCCCATATATTTACCGCTATCATCTTTAAGCACAGCTTTTGTGCCATCCCGCGAGACTTCGAGGGTCCCATCACCCTTCCATGTCTTATGCTTTTTATTGGTCATATCGCGCCATACGATATTAAAAATTATTTTTGATTCATAAAAACCTGAGTTGCTTACGCTTCGGCCACAATTTTCTTTTGTTGCATTTGATCCCCAAGAGAATGAAGCTTCTTCGTATGTTGTTTTTCCAATTTCCCGCCAGTCACTTGTAGAAGATACTTCTGAGTCAAAACTTGCCAATGCACATTCTACAGCTGATTTTTTAATCGACGGTGCAGCCGATCGACGCATTTTTTTTATTTTTTGGGTTTGTTTAAGGATTAAAGATTTATGTAGATGTTATAACGCCACCACCAATAACTTTTTTATACTTATTTATTAATTAGATATTTTCAAGTTCAATTATAGAATGGAGACATCCTAGAGAAATCCACTAATTATTTTGTAATTTTTTGTAATTAAAGAAGTAAATTTCAATTTAAAAAAAATCCAACAGCAAAAGTTAGTAAATGTCACATCGCAATCAAATTTATACCCATATGACAATAGTTATATTTCATTTTAAGAGGTGATCGCAAATATTGTGTAGACTTTGGGAATATGTATAGATATTCAAAATTTTATCATTAATCTAAATTGTGGGTTAAGTCACAACTTTATGTCGAATCAATTTAAAAGTTTAGTGGTGGCCATTTTTGCTATTTGTTTTGTATGGCCTACATAATCAGGAAAAATTTGATGAGTAAAAAATTGTATGGGAGGTGGGTTCTATCATGAACATCCTATGAGTTACAGCATGTTTAACAAAGTCACCTTAGAGTAGTAGTATTAAAAAACAAAGATTATATGATATATGCAATAACTTTCTATGCAACAGAGCTACAGCACTCAATTGAGTGATACGATTTTTCACAATCTAAAAACGCACTCAGAATTTTTCTTTTTTGAAAAAAATTATTGGCACTTTCACGGTTGCAAAATTTCGAGTTTGTCAAGATAGTTCTACCATGTATAATTGTACCATGATACAATTATTACATGTAGTCAATAGAATCATTGCTGTAACCCTGTTAATTGAAACTTTCGCAAATATACATAATAAAAGTGACAATTTTTGTTCATTAAACACACCGCTAAGGAACGCTGTCATCGTTCCTCTTTTTCTTTTTCGCCAAAAGTCGACGTTGTTAATTTTATGACAATACAATTCAGCACGTTTATTTTTCTATAAAATTAGTGTGAAATCGCATACTAATTGCAAAAAATAGTGAAAAACCGTTCAACATCATGGCGCAGTTTGATTTGACTAGGATAAATTGTCAATTTCTCGACAGACATCTAACATTTCCGCTATTGGAATTTCTTTGTGGAAAAGAGGTTAGAAACGTAGCTGCGTTGCTTGGTGCTACATTCACTCTACCTCTTTTGGTGTATATTTTTGTTTTTAGATTTACAATCAGCAAGAGCTGCTCGAATATATTTTGGAGACGGTAAACAAAACCAACATGATCGATTACACTATGGACACACGCAAGCGTCTTAATCTTAGTCAGGAGATGCCTGATGAGTTGGTGCAACGCAAGGCAGAAGTGCTGGCCACATTGAAACAGTTACAGAATGAGGTGGCTCCCATAATGAAAGCTACCGATATCCTCAAGAATGGCGAAAGCATGAAGGACTCCAAAACTTTTGTAAATGCGTTGCAAAAAGATTACAATTTTAAGGTTGAACATCTAGAAAGCGCCTATAAATTGGCCAAGTATTTGTACGAATGCGGCAACTATCAGGAATCGACGTCATATTTATATTTCTGTTTGATTGTCATGTCGCCAAATGATAAGGCAAGAATATCTTGAGACGAATTATATATTTCAAGCATTAACATCCAAAATTATATTACAGAATTATTTAAACGTACTATGGGGCAAATTAGCTGCTGAGATTTTAACACTAAATTGGAACACGGCTCTTGAAGATTTGACACGTTTGCGCGACTACATCGACAATTCTAACTTTTCTACCATTCAGGCTTTGCAACAACGTACATGGCTCATCCACTGGTCTGTGCTGGTCTTTTTTAATCATCCCAAAGGACGTGATCTTATCATCGAGATGTTTTTGTACAAACCACTCTATTTGAATGCTATCCAAACCATGTGTCCACACATTATGCGCTACTTGGCCACTGCTGTTATTATTAATCGTACGCGTCGTAATGCACTAAAGGATCTAATTAAAGTGATTCAACAAGAGTCGTACACATATCGCGATCCAATTACTGAGTTCCTCGAATGCTTGTATGTAAACTTTGATTTCGAAGGCGCACGGCTGAAGCTGCACGAATGTCAAACTGTTATATTGAATGATTTCTTCATTGTGGCTTGTTTGAATGAATTTGTGGAGGATGCACGTCTCATGATCTTCGAGACATTCTGTCGCATTCACCAGTGTATCACGATCAGTATGTTGGCTGACAAACTCAATATGAAACCGAGCGAAGCCGAATGCTGGATTGTTAACCTGATACGAAATGCACGCTTAAATGCGAAAATTGATTCAAAATTAGGCCATGTTGTGATGGGTACACAACCTTTAAGTCCTTATCAGCAATTGGTTGAGAAGATCGATTCATTGTCAATGCGTTCGGAGCATTTGGCGGGTTTAATAGAGCGTAAGAGTAAGCAAAAGAATCAAGAGTCCATCGATTCGTGGAAGTATTATTAAACGTAAAGAAAACTGTTGAATTAAATTTTGATCAGAAACTTGAAATATAAGAAAAAAATAAATTATCAAACGAACCGCTGATAGTTGAACTTTTGCTTACGCTAACAAGAGCTGAAAAACATATATACATAAATCAATAACTTCTATGAACTTTTATAACAATAAAAACTTTTTTAAAGCTGGAATAAAACTACACCTATATTCAAAGCGAAAAACTGAAGATTTAAATTTAACAATATAAACAAAATTCATAGTTCAATATGCAGGAAGGATGTACAGTTCGAAGTTCGTTTAGCTCTATCAGCTCTTACAACAATAAAGAGGTCTATAGCTATATCCCCTATTCGAGATAAATTAATTTGGCTCTCTGTCGCCGCATGTTTTTTGTTTTTGTAATTTTTCTTCAACCCATGGCTGTTCAGCCGTTAATCAAATTAAATAATTTCAGTTCGCATGCGCTTTGTTTGTGTGATTTTGTTTTCAAGTAACTTGCTCCTTCCGCTTTTTTTTCGTAGGCAATTTAGCTTGCCGCATTGCCAAATTGATGTAACCCGAAGCTGATTTTTGTGTGCATTTGGGAGTGTATTATGATTCTATTTATAAAATGTTTATTGGTTTCCACATTTTTACACCCAATAGAAGGAAGAATCCTCTAAATCGTTTAAAGAACTGGAAGTAGTATTGGATATTGTATGGTATGACGAAACAAAGCTCACTAAAAACTTTTTAGAAGTGTGCGTTTAGTCTGCGCCTACAAAGCAAGATTTTATTTCGATGAAATCATTACAATAAAATGGTTTGCAACTGCCTTTGAAACTTACGCTTTCACACTGCACGAACATAAAATATTAATACGTATGAGTACATAATCATAGCATCCGCACTACAAGTAACTGAAAATAAGGTTCTTCTGAAAAAGTTCGATTTAAATTACAACGAAATTAATATTTATTTAGTAGTTGATCATAAATTTTGGGATGAATCAATATAACAAACTACATTTGTTCATACATATAATCCTGATGCTATCAAAAAACCAAGTTCTCATTACTAAATAAATAACTAAATTATGTGTATCTAAATCAGTGATGGCATTCGGGTAATACGGGGGATTGTATTTTTCGATTTAAACAAAAAAATTTGCGCGCACCTTCATGTTCATGGAAGAAGTATTTTCCATCAGATTTTTTCAAATAAATCACACACGTAATTACCTAGGCAGAATACTTCACCTGTTGTTTATGGATGACTCTTCTTCATCTATTATTTGAACTTCTCCATTGTCAATTCATGAAGACGAGTATCATCCGCCGTTAAATAATTCTCTACCGATTCTCAATAAACTTCTTTTATGAAATGAAAATTATACTTTAAAAATATGAAGAATAACATTGACAAGAAACCTAAATACCAGCTAAGCTCACGCTCAAACTCAAATAGATTTTTTGTTTAGAAGGGCTCAACTGTGACAGGTCGTCAGTTGCCAAGGTATGAAAGTAGACTCAAGCCGATCCACATTCCATCACCATCTCGCCACAATAGTTGTTTTCAAAGGCCTCTTCTCTGGTAAACTTACTATAAATGTACCTAACCGTACCACACGAAACTTCGTATTTTTACTTTTTGTATAAATTATTTTAATTACAAACAATATAAATACACAAATTATTGTAGGTAATTTACAAATGTAATTATTTGATATAATACCAAGCATTTGCTAAGTATAAACTAAATAAATAAAAATCTAAGTATGAGAAGTTTTTTGAACTACTTTTCAGAATCAGCACACTCAGTCAGGAACCATAATGCTGTAAATTTTTTTACTGAAAAGAAATCGTCCCAACATTCAAACGATACAAAAACTCTTTAATTTAATAACATTTTCCTTCGTACTCTGAAAATTTTTAAATTTGAAATGCAGCAAAAAATAATACACAGATGAGAAAATTGCACTATTACAGGAATTAAACATAAAAAAACCGGCTGCTGGAAACATCAACAATATCCCTTATTGTCATACAATGAATTGCTAACTCGACTTCTTAGGCTTACTTTGTTTGTCTTTTTTCACCACCAACCATTGTCGTATTGGTAGATTTTGCAAATAATTAATCCATTTGCGCACAAGCAGCAGCCAAAACACACCATATACAACGCAAATTATGGATTCAATATAGTAGCCATCGAGAACGATTTGGCATTCGCCGCCAGCGGCTGTGCATTCCTATAAAACAAGTTGAACATTTTTTTTTCTTTATTCACATGCGTTTATTCTAAAATAACAAACCTCTTTCTGTTGTTTATTATAGCAATGATTAACTTCAGATAGCTTTGGATTCACATTGGCGCAAGCTTTCCATGTAAGAACATCGACTAGCCAGAGGATAACTGTGTTTGGCCAATTGCCACCCAAGTTAGCGAGCGTATTTAGGAATGTCATGTAGGTACCACCCACAGCCGGATCAGATATTTTGGCAAAAAATGCCATAATTGCAACAAACATGCAGTAAAGGAAAATTTGATATATGCCGTAGTTTACCACAAGCAACACGTAGTAGTAAATTGGCACTTGACCATCTGATGAGATCATATATGGCGTCAAGTATGCAATCACTGTTGCTAACGATGCAAAAACAATCCTATACGGTATGGCCTTAAGATATACCTCCATTGGACGTGGACCATTTGTGTAACGACTCACCACAAGCGGCAGAACGATTTGCAGTGGTATTATAGGAATTACAAGTAGAGCCAATTTTTCTTTTGGCACACCGGCATCAATTAATTTCAGGGATGTCACAGCATCGCATGCGGCAAATGAAACTTTTACTGTCAATAAAATGGCCGCCAGTATTTGAATAGGGCGCATGCGCACCATATCCCAAAGAATTTTGTAACTCTCACGTATATTTAGTTCGTGTTCCTCCGTGTAACGCGCTGCCGTATGTGCATCTTGGACATCGTTTTCTTTCTTAAACAGCGCTACCAACGTAGTGACCACCATAAAACACAAGCCCCAGAACCATAAGAACTCTGGTAGTGTGACCATGCCTTCCGCCTGTGGTATTGTACGTAAATAGGTGTTGCAAAAGTCTTTCGATTCAAGCGCAATAAAGACGACATATCCCAAAAAGTATCCAGCAGTCTGGCCTACACTATTGCACGTTGACGCATAACCTACATTGCAACGTTTCAGCATAGTTAGCGCCCAGCCATCAACAGCTATGTCCTGTGTCGCGGCCAAAAAGTTAAGCAGAAAGAAGAGAATAGTAAGCAGTGGAACATTCGGTTCGACGCCATCTCCACCCAGCCAGCGTTCCACTTGCCACGAGAGAAATAACATAAAGAAGCCAATTAAATATTGTGATGGTATCAGCCAAGATTTTCGTCGTCCAAAGCTCCGCAGATACACTGAATCAACAATGGGCGCCCACAAAAGTTTCATGCTAAAGGGCCAGTAGGCGAAAGAGAATTCTGCCTGTTGTTTGTAGCTGGCTCCACGATTCTGCATAATAAATCGAAATTAGTTTTCGCAGCACAATTTTCCGCTTCTTTATATAAATTCTACATTTCCGAAACTTACCTGTAGCATCATTGGAATAGCTGCAATCAACCCCAATGGGATGCCTTGCAGCACATACAGAAAAAAGAGTATGGCGATATTAGCGCGATCACCACGAATGTCTGTTTTGACGTGTAGCTCTTCTGGTGGGTACTCTATTGGAACCAAATGCTTTCTATCTGAAGCGTCATCTGCAGCTGCAGCGCCGGCATTCGCCGAGTCAGGTCTGCGACGTATTGACATTTCAATTTGATTTTTGTTTAATTTAACTTTTTAAAACAATATTGTTGCATTCAAAGAATGCCGAGAGTTTCACTTCTTTTGATATTTTTTGGTTGCATTGGTTGCACAAATGCAATTGTTTTAATTTGATTAAAATTATTAGAATTTGTCAAAAACGACACGTCAGTAAAACTCGTTAGTAAATTAATTCAACGTGCGACCCTTCATTTAACAAGCAATTTTCTTCTTGTTGGCAATTTCGAGCAATGTTTTTCTACGTTTTGTTGTTGCCTTCACCTTTATTTGTGTTTTTCACCTTTATTTTTTTGTTTTTGTTTTGAACTGTTGTGGTTTTTAATTAACAGCTGAACAGGAACTTTAAGGAATTGGCTTTATTAGATGTTTTTTTGTGAACCTTTAATTCACTTCTTTTATAATATTGTCTGTCGTAAAATACTAAAAATTTAATAAGAAATTGAAATTTATTTTTATTAACGTTTCCTAAAACGTAAGCAGTGTTTGACGTTTTTCTGAATTTGACATTCTCTTTTACGGTACCAGAGGCGACATCTGCATTCGGTAATTTTTGCTTTGCTGTGATAAAATATTAATATTTTCTTACTAGTCCCCGAGGTAGCGTAGCATTTTTCGTGATCATTTCACCCTTCAAAAATTTTTTTTTAAGATTTGTAATAAGCGAAATAAGCGTCTGGCGCCAAAATAATGGTAGGGATGGTGCTCAATAACTCTGAAAGTAAGCCACAAGTAGAAAGATATATTAAGGCCAACGTTGTAGAGGAGAAAAAACATCGATTTCATGTTCGAAAAGTCTCCGTATAAGATTTTACCTGCTTTTCATAGTTAGATCATCATACCACTGCCCGAAATAAATAATTTGATATAGGAATCAAACGGGATGTGATTGTCATTTGCAACACTACCTCCCTACTATTTAGGGAATTCCGATTTGAAAGCAAATATTATTATTATTATTGATTGAAGATACAAAAATAAAAATAACAAATTTTATGTCGAAGATATTCAGAGGAAGCCAATTAACTGAAATTTTTATCTTTTCTTATAAATTTGAAGCATTTTTAAACAAAAATGATTTCATGTGCATGTATTCCATTCCCAATAGTTTTTGAAATATTCCGTTTCAAAAAAGTCTGATTCAAATTTTAAAATACTTACAACCCTTTTGAAGTTTAAACATGTATCATATTCACCTTTAGACAAGTACTAAACAATATACATACATATAAAAATTAAGCAGTTATTTATGAAATAAACGACATTTACATATATTGATAGGACAGCTTATTGAAATTTGTTTACTGGCATTTTCTGGGAACGATAGCGGGCGGTCACATACAATTAAAACTGGGCAAACAAAACACTTATCAGCTTGGTTATGTAGATAACTTTACAGCACCACATATTATTAGTATATTAGAACAAAAAACCACGTTAGAGATTAAAAATAACGAATAAATAATTTATGAACATATGTATTTTCAACATGCTGACAATATTTATTTTGAGCAGTGTTGTTAAAATAAATAATAAATATGGGATGGAAATTTAGAAGAAAAAGCAAGGATACAAAAAATACAAAAGCTTACGCGTTAGCTTACGTCTAGTAAGAATATTTTAAGTTAAAGTGCAACTATTTTATATGCCACAACCAAAAGTCTAAAAAATACAATATACTGTGCTAAATTGCATATTAAACGCAGCCTGACAAGTGGTTAATGTGCAATGTGCGATTTAAAGCCTATAACTCATTGCGACAAAAGTCTGAAGATAGTTTTGTTTTTGTCACGAGGATCGATTTGTTTCGCAACTAATCGAAATGTGATTTTTGGAATTATTTTTAAATTTTTTTGTCAGTTATTACTTAAAATCACTTCTTGGAAATAAATACTGCCCTCAAACGCGAAATGGACGTATCTCAAAAAAACGTATTTCGAGATAATTGATGTTTTGTTTGTCAATTTGTTGAAATAGGTACATATGTACATGTAAAATTGAGATAGAGATTTGAACTAGGATACCGGCATTTGACACAGTTCATTAGAGGCGTAATGTCTTGAGCTATCCGATGCCATAAGAATCACGAATATGATTTTTTTTGAGATACGCCCATTTCGCTTCTGAGGGCAGAATAGTTGGCAAAAATGACTCGTATAGGTGATTTAAAAAAAAATTATCATCTAAATGCTAGCTGGATTGTTCTCAATTTTTTATTTTTTTTTTATTTGTAGTTATTATATAAAGTTGTGTGTGCTTTGATACATTTGTATTAAAAATTTGTAAATCCTTTTGAAAGCTTTAATTTCCCAAATTAATGTTTAAGTTCAAACACATTCATTTAGGTATCATTTATGGTAACAAAATTGTTTAAGAGATGTATTTTTTGCGTTGATTTTTTTATTTCAATTGCTGAACTGGATTAATTAGCAGGTGATTCTGGATAATTGGCGTCCTCCCACTTGTGATGAACTTCTGGTGTTAGATTTATAATTTGTACATGTACAGCTTGATGTTTTTCAAACTTTGGCGGAATGGCGCATAGACGATATTTAACTTCATCGCCTTGCTGTGGAACGTATTCTCCTTCGATGCTGTATGGGCGAGGTAGAAAAAAGGAAGAGGTAAAATGAGTTCAAATAATGATTGCGTGAAAAACTTGCTGATTGTTTGGTTAAAAATTCAATATGCGGTCATATCAAGAATTTAATGACATAAGGTTAATTAGGATGAGTATTTTACATTGCAGTCAATAAATAAATAACAATAAATTACTAAAATTTTAACACATCATTTTGAAAATGTTGCAATTTTATTATAACTCGCTGCAAAAAAAAGTAAAGCTGGTGCTACACATCCTTTTTGTAGGGTCCTGCACAATGGTTAATTTTGATTTTAAGATTTTTTCAATCTAAAACCTCAAGAAATTTGAAAGCAAAAATTTTAAAATCATTTTAAGTCTTCATATATTTTTCGAAATGTGGTTTTTAATTCAAATGTGGGATGTATTTTTAAAAAGTCGTTTCATCAAAAAAAACACTATATTTTCTTTTATTTAAAGAAAGAATTAAACTACACAAATCGTCAACGATGTGGTATTTGATGTAGTGTTACCAAATTTCTCATAAAAACTAATAATAACTTGGACAAGCTCTGGATAAAATGTTAACGAATTTCGACAAGAGTGAGTTGCACCTCCCATATAAGCAAAAGTTTCAAAAAGCTGAGAGAATTATTTCAGGTAATGAAACCAAATTTCATACCAATCGTAGGAATGAATGACTCGGAAAAGCTCTGGACAAGAACTTGGCGAATTTCTACAAGTAGGCGTGGCACCCTACATAGGAACAAAAACTCAAAGTCGATATACTGAGAGATTTATTTTAAGTAATGAAACCCAATTCCACAAATACAAGAAATGTTTCGGGGTAGCGTAAGAGTAGAAGTTGGCGAATGTTGAAAAGTGGGCGTGTCATCCATACCATACAAGCATAAGCTTCAAAACGTGACAGAAATATTTAAGTAAATGTTATGTTCAATGTTGGTAAGTTTAGTCAAACCAAACAGAACATAGTGTGGTGGAGAAATATTCTCTTAATGTAAATTTATGGCTCACGTGCGCTTTTACTGTTAACACGGTGTAGCGTATTTAATTTTTGGCGAGGTCAAAGACTGTTCTTTCTTACTAGGTTTATTTCAAATAAATTTATTGTTCCATTCCGGCTCAAATTAACATCATGACGTCGATATTGGTATTAGGTAACGACAAAAGTAAAATACATAATTTAATTTTTTAAGACAAAAAATTGATTTTATTCCAGAGTTTACTAAATTTAATTGAAAGTCTTTTTGCATTTAATATAACGTGCAGAGTGGTAAATTGTTTTTTATTTATTGGCATGGATTCAAATACAATAGTTTTGGCAAATATCAAAGTAGGTACATATGTATGTATGTACATATGTATTGCAAAACTAGCTTTGTTCACTTTCGGCAATAAATTTGATGGACACACAAATATGTGTTTTCGGCCCTGTAGTGCATTTATTATCCAAAAATCTTGGATAATAGCCTTTTTCTTGTTATTGAAATTCATAAAAATTGAAAGTTTTTTGTGTTTTCATCAAATATATATTTTTTGAAATGGACAGAGCAAGTTTTGCTTCTATACATCCAATTTATTTTAAGGATATTTGATTAATATCAATCTATCTACTAAAAGGTTAGAAGGTGAAAGTGTATGAAATGTAAAGTAAAATTTAAAACAAAAAAGAACTCTTACTCTGAAACGTGACAGAATATATCCTCGCCACCCGCGCTGGGCGTTATAAACCCGTGACCCTTCGAACGGCTGAAGGATTTCACAATGCCTTTGACTATTGGATTTTCCAAGGCGCGTGCCGAGCTAAAAAAAAATGAAATGAGATAAATGTAGTCATGCATATGATGTGAACAAGGGGGAATATGTACAAGAGAAGTGAATGCAATAAATAGCAAAAGTAACATTACTCACGTTGAGGCAGTTCTCGTGCGTTTTGTAATTATTGGACTGGGCAGCAGTAACGTCAAATTTGGACTATGGCTGTGACTGTTCTGATGGCCATATATGGGTGGTTTGCCGGTTGGAATTTTTTCAGGTGTACTGGGTTGCGACATTTTTCTCGAGTTAAAATTTACAACAATTCAACTTAAATCTCTTGTAAGACGGAATAGTTTTATCTATTATTTTTTTACTTTTGGCGTTGTACTTAAAATTTAACGAATAATTGACAAACGTAGGTGAGGGACGCCAACGAAGAGGTCAGTTTTGAGAAGAAACGAAAGAGCAACGCAACCAGCAGCAGTGAAGACGAAGTAGCCAGAATACAGTTCAAGGACAAGTTAAGTTCTGCGCACAATTTTTTTGCAATTTTTATAATCCCAAAACTTGTTTCAAGTTTATTTATTACACAAACTTGTTTCAAAGTTTATTTATTACACACTTTAATAACTTATTTTATTTATTTTTACGAATTTCACCGCAATATATATAACGCACGATAGGCACAAGAAAATACTGACAAATCGCATTTAGCTTCTGACAACAAATTTTGCATTGTGAGCGATTTCACTGGCGGAAACATCGCTAACTATTTTTGACATTAGTGGATACATATATCGTATCTACATAATAACCGGTTGTCGTTTAAAAATTTAATGAAAAACAAAATTCGAATAAAAGTGGAATTGTTGGGAAGTGGTGGTGTTTGAAAATAAAAAATTTTTAATCCCAACTTTTTTTTTGTGTTATATTTTGCAATTTTCTCCCAGAAAATTATAATTAAAACTGCGTAGATAATATTCTTTTAGTTTTAAATTGATCAGCTATTTTTACTTTTTCGTTTCTTACTTTTTTTAAGAGCTTTTTACATATAAACATTGGTAATTGTCTAGAAGTACGGACAACGTGAAAAAGGGGGTAAAAAAAAAAGTAAAATACTCAAATGACGTGCTTTTTTATAAAACTTATAATTCCGGCTGCGGAAAGTGAAAATTATGCACCGTTTATTTGTTATAAACAATTAAAGTTGCGAAAAATGCGAAAAATTGTCAACAATAGCGTTTTTTGACGCTTGAATCGCGCGACTTTACGAACACGTGAAGAACAACAATAGCGTTACACAACGCTTGAATCGAGCGGCTTTACAAACACCTGAAGAAAAGGTGCGTTTGGAATTGCAATAGTTGGTCACATTATCACATTACCGGGAAATACTTACATGCTGTAGCCATTTTTAATTATGTAAAAAGAATTCTGGGAATAATAAAACGGAAAAAATTAGCTGTTGTTCTTGATGTTGTTGTTGGTTTTTTATTGTTTTTGTCCATAAATAAATACATAGTTTTCATAAGAATTCATTGTATAAATTTTTTTGTTTTTCGGTCAAAAAGGGGGTAAATATGCAAAAATTTGGAACAAACGATACACCATTTTAAGGGGAATAAATTAAGCTTTTTTAAGAAGCTAAAAAAGTTATAGGTCATTCAGACTTTTTTTGGAAAAAATAACGGTTTTTTAAAAAAAAATTGGTTAAAATTTTAGAAAAATTGTAATATCTCCAAAGCTTTGGGCTAAATTTCTTAGGCTTGCTCTCCACTATTATAGGCCATTAAATTATCTTTCTTTGGACACCCATATTTTTGACATCCATGCAGCGGTTCCGAACTTATAATGATTTTTCCAAAAGCTATATCCGCAACTTCCAATGGCTATATCTCCGAAACCAGATCCGAGCGACTTTTTTTGATTACATATTTCTTCTTAGAATTAAAAAGCACATAAGATAAGTTTGGTTTTAAAAAGGTTTGCGAATGTGAAAGTAAACTTAAGCCTAACTTATATTGTCAAAAGTATAATGTACTCGAAATAGGCTTTTCCAAATCCTGTTCTTGCTGCATTTACTCAAATTGTTTTCCTCATTCAAATGATTTTGAAGACGATCTATGATCAAACCTATATATAGTCCCTCCTTCCGGATTAAAGAATCGCTCGCATACAGTCGTTGCGGCTTTGATGCAACAATCACTAGTATAATCCTATACTTTGGAGGTAAAATTTTTATTTTGTTTTTAAGTACAAAAGATGCAACAAAAATCAAATGCTTTGGCTAGCTAAACGGCTTCAAGCCACAAATGAAATGTCGCCAGGGTTGAACAATGGCAACTGAGTTTTCAGTTTGACAGTAGAGTTTGTAACAGCTGTTTATATTTTGTCAATTGAAGAAACTCTGCCGCTCGAGTCTCAACATAATTATTTATAGAATATAAAAACTTTCGGTAATAAGGAGTTTCGTGAACTAAGACTTATGGAAACGTACAAAAATAAGTAAACCAAATGCAAAGTCCAGATATTTTACATGATGGACGCGATGACCACGATTATCACCTGCCAAGATTCGACGAAGACATTGTTATCCCAGGACGCAGAAGACTCAGTCATAGTAATGATAACACAGATCACGATTATTTGGCTGCTCCAGCGGATAATGCAGTGCAAGATGGTGATGTAGACGAAGAGCTGGAGCAGGAGCGAGAAATAGAGCCAGAACCCAATGGAGCTGAACCAGCCGTGGATGAAATTGAAACTGGTGAACAGGAATATATAGATATAGCGAACGAGCAAATTCCGTTCAATCCTGAAGATAATGACGATGTCATTGATTTACCTATCGCTGCTACTGCAAATCCGAATGGAAGTGTTATAAATCTTACATCTCCATCACCACCTAAGAAACGTAAACGATTGTCGATCCATACGCCAAAGGTGAAAGTATCCAATGGTGATGAGTTAGAGGAAGAAGACGATGGTCTCACTTGTCCCATTTGTCTGGATACCTGGGAAATGAGCGGTGAGCATCGTTTGGTCTCTCTAAAATGTGGTCATCTCTTTGGCGATTCCTGTATACGTCGATGGCTGACTGAGTCTGCTCGCCAATCGGGTATCAAAGCTTGCCCACAATGTAAAACGAAAGCAATTCACAAAGACATTCGGTATTTGTATGCTAAAAGACTACGCGCAATCGATCGCAGTGAGGAGCATAATCTCCGTGAACAACTAGAACAAGAAAAAGGTCGAGGTCACAATTTGCACACAGAATTGGCAACACTTAAGATGACATATGCCTCCATTACAACCAAATTACATTCATTAGAAGCTGACAATGAACGTTTGAAACAAATTTTGCGCACAGGTGGTGCAGGCATAGGCGGTAGTTTTAGTTACGATGACGATTCCAAGTCCCAACTACGTTTACAAAATTATAAGCTTTTTATGGAAAAGAATATAGAAATTTCTAAAGAACCAGGATGTCGTGTCATGATCTATGCCGAAAAACAATCAGCAATGATTGTCTCACAAAAAAGTTCACAAAGCCTCTTTCCTGGGTATGGCTTACGTTTTATTGATACGCCAACATTTAAGCCTTCACATTTCTTACATGCTTCAGCAAAATTGCTGCGTGACATTAGCTTAAGTTATGATCAAAATCATTTAGCCGTAGCTTCAATGGAGACAAGGACAAAACTTTTTGATTTGCGTACACGTCAGGTTGCTTCAGTATTTACGCCCAGTGATAAAGCATTATGGGCCTGTGCCATGGACCGAAACGAACGTGAGAATTTGCTTTACTTGGGTGCTCAACATGGCAGCACTTATGTATATGATATACGTTTCCCCGAAACAGTGGTGGATGAATTTAAGACTGATGGTAAGCAAGCATACAAAAGCAAAGCTATTGGAAATTTTTTTCTTTAAATTTTTTTGTTTCCCGAAATTTTGTCATAAGCTCCTCAACTAAACAATATCCTTTATTTTGGTTCTAGGTGACCTCAGTCCAGTGATAAATGTAGCACCAGTTCCCATCTCTAAGCATTTTCCTTGTGGTGGCTTTCTTGTTTGTAAATTGCAATCATTATGGTTTTACGAATACTGCTCAGCGTCGGGCACTGCATCGCCTAATCGCCTCAATGTCGAAGGTCCTTTTATTTCCATGAATTTTGATGCCACACATGAAACACTACTAATATCAGCGCGCAGTAATCAACGCTATCCACAATCTCGTTACATACTTGGAAAATTAGAAAAAATCGACGAATTGCCCATTTTAAATGTAAAGGTGTCATTTTTTGGTTCTAAAGCAACACCTGTCATGACACGCTGCACACAAATTGCTGTTGAAGCCAATACATTGATTGCCGGATACATACAAGATGTTAAACTTTTGGCATTGTTTGATGCACGACGCGAACAGCGATTGCAATCAATGCCTGTGCAAGAAGTTGTCTACGATACATGCCCAGTTTATGTGGCAAATGCTACCTATTTGGCAGCACTTACCGAAACCAAATGCCGTATTTATAAGTTGATGTAATTCATTTTATATATAAAAAAACTTTTAACTGTGGACTGTGGACTTCTGCAGTTTGTGTTAATTAGGTTTATTAAAATTTATATACATAGTTTTTGGTTATGATTATTAATAGAAATGTATACTCATTTTACCAAAAGTAAGATAACCTTATTCAAATAAAAAGCACAACTTTTTAATTCCAATAATCGTTAAATATTTCCATTACATCTCTCCATACGTTGCTTGAAAACTTTTCAATAGAACCTTTTTTTTTTTGAGGTGGTTCAAGCTGTATTAGTGTGTTCTCGATGGCTCAAATTTTTGAGCTGGATGAGGTCAATGATTAATACATGAAAAAAATAAAAAAAAATGGAAATTACCCAAAAAACTCCTGTGATTGTTTTTTTTTTTTATAATTGTCTATTTCAATTTTGATTTTATATAATTGTTTATTGTATTCATTTTAACATTTAAATTCTTACATTTATATTATATGCGCAAGTAATATATCAAAAATGCTTACATACGAGTTCGGTTCACATTTATAAGTGGTAAAGTAAGTAAATTTATCTGTATTTAAGATGTGACGTATCTTTAGATTAATAATATATGTTTATTTTTATTATTAACATTCAACAAATAAGAATAACGCCAACAATGTTGGTTAGCAACCAACTTAACTATTTTCATTCAAATAAAATGATTTGCTCGAATATTAAAGTGCAACGAAACAATTTTCACAAGATATAAATTTTTGTGCTGCCTGCCACCCGAGATTAATATCTGCTCAAATTTAAATATTCAAAATCAACAAAAAAAAGAGTTCCATTGAAATGTTGTCTAGCTACATATGGGGAGATGTAATAGAAATCTTTAACGAATATCAGAACTTTTGCTTTTGCCACTGTCATCTACAGGCCTTAGGAAATTTTGTTATGGAACAATACAAAGTAGAACAACGCATGTATGCCTTTGGCGCAGAAATTCGGAGAGTCTGGTTCAGTCAGTGCAAAACGTGAGAACACGGTACAAAGAAGTAAATTTGGCTGTACTTTGAAGAAGTCATGTTAAGCATACCCCAAAATAGGGTTCTTATGCTTTAAATTAAGTATATCTCAGAATATATGTGTACAAAAACATATCGGGAAAAAATTAAAACATCAAAGGTCCAATTTTGCGCTATATCTTATTTATTCCATGTTACATACATATTCTGCAATTATAGTAAACAAATGTTAGTACAAATTGATGCATGTGTTCGCTTCAAAGTTCAATTTCTCTAACATGCAATTATTTGGGTAAATTGCATTTGAAGTCTTCACTTCATTACTAAAGTAAAAATAAACAAAAATAAGTGTTTCGTTCCACCCTAACATATAAATCTGTTGTGCTATAAGCGTTTGATCAGCATACAAGACGATCTAATGGAGGACTTACCTGAAAAGTTCAGCAGCATATCATTTTTGGAATGTTTCAGGAATCACTTAGATCTATAAGCGTATTGTATGGGTAAAAATTGATCGACTTCTGCTAAAACTAAAAAAAAACTTCATTTAACATAGTTCTATGAAGAAACACTAAGAAAAAGCTACCAAAACGATTTTCTTAGAATTAAATTAAGTTCCTGTTTTTGTAGTAGGTCGATTAAAAAATTTGCCCACTCTTATGTACAATGTACATTCATACATACGTACAGTCGTGTCGGGATATAGTGAACACCCAATATAGTTAACACCTTAATATAGTGAACACAAAATTTATACATTGAGTACTGTAAATAGTGAACACCAAAATGTTAACAGTGAGTACTCTAAAACAAAATTTTGATAGCCACTCCAAGTAGAAAGCAATAAAAAAAAACACATAAAGCTGAGGCCAACACTACTGATGGCATACTAGCATTGCGAAGTATTCGCGAGAAAGCGGTCCAAAAGTCAATTTCTGAACGCAAGAAGCAAACATTATTCACGAATTCTTTCAATAAACATATCTACAAACAAACACAAAAGATAAGCACTATTCACTCAAAGCTTAATCATTCGTTTCTGTTTCTATGCAACGAATTCTATGGCTATGCAACGAATGTTATTGCGCAGCATCGAATCCTATTGCGCAGCATCGAATACCTCATATGATATGTTAAGACACATGCATTCGTTGCCCGATTTTAGCTCGAGCTGTTGCAGTGCAGTATTTTGCTTGCCATTTTTTTTTAAAAAAAACGAAAAAAATGCTTATTTTAAAGCATGAAAATGCACAAATAAGGGAAAATATAATAAAAAAAGTGTATGGTTCTAATATTTTAGCTGCATAGTTATCTATAAGTTTTTTTTTAGTAATACATATCGGTAATTCTTTTACAAACCGCACAAATTTCAGAAAAAAAAAATTCGACTTCTTCAAATGTGATGAAATTTGTTTTCCTTCATATTTCAACAAATTCAGTTGACACGTATATTAGGATTTTGCTGAAAAATTTTTTTTTTTTCGAAAATATCCACATGAATTTTTGATTATTGGCTGGATTTTGTCATATATATAAACAATAAAAAGAAGAATGATCGATTTACATACGAACATACATAGTACATACATATGTACATACTTTGAGTAAATGTATTTTATAATTATTTTCCTAATTGTTTTTGGTAGAATTAAGGTTTTACTGGTCTTCTGCACGTTATTACTAGCTGAATTTTTCATTTATGTCCTCCATTTCAATTGTATTCTATCTCGATCAAAGCCCAATATCAAGATAAGCCAGCATGAATGTTTTTAAATTTAATTATGTTGCTTTTTTCAAAATATAAATCATTTACATAACATTTTTCAAGTTATAATATTGTTGTCTCTGAATTTTTTGGTTTTACATAACAAAAACAACGTTCTTAACTTGTTACTCAAAACTTATTTGTAATTACTTTCTAAATAAAAATCTTAATGCTATCAGTTTAATAAAATTTGCATTTTTAAAAAGTAAAATTGCGTATAAAAACTTTGCTTTTTAAATTAAAAAGAAGGTTATAAATGCGTTCAATAAAACTAAAACCAAAAACAATTTCTTTACATAGTACTATGTATACCTATAAAAATGGTTCCTTTTTATTTTAAATGCAGTCTTCATTTAATGTTTTTGTTTAAATAGGTTCGAAAAATTGTTCAAAGTTTGCCATATTTTTTAAAATATGCTTAAAAGTTTATTTTTTTTGTATGCTATACTATTATCAAAGACCTTATTTGGAACGTTTGATAAATATTTGCTTAAGTAAAAGGTATGCATATGAGTGTTATAAGTTAAAACAAATAGTTCATTTGAAATGTCTAAGTCTCTTTCAAATTAATAATAAATTCAATATGTTTTGTCATAACCTCCTCCATAGGGAATATTTATGTAATTTCAAGATAAGAATATTTTCAATTCGTGCAAATACATATTATATTTCAAATTGAGCCAGTTCTTAATTATTGTCTTTGGTTAGTGTGAGTTTTCAAGGTTATGAAAAAACGTTATGTTAATCGTAGCTTATAAAAACAGTTGTTTAAAACCTCACACTAACAAAAGTACGAGCAAATAAAATTCTTTAATGGATTCAACAAAACAATAGGTTCAGGGTTATAGAAAATAATTTTTATAAAATTTATTTATTTAAGGAATCATCATGTCCAGTTTTTCAGATGTGTTTGCTTAAAGGTGCAAAAATCGCTGTTTTGAGAAATATTTGAAGTTATCTCACATTTACAGGACATTGTTTGGTTAATATCTATTAATGAGTCCTTGTATACTAGAGATAAGAAGTCTCTCTATTAAATATGTACAATGTACATTTGAGAGGTAAATTTTTTCTATCTGATATCATAAAAATTTGAATTTGTAAATTTGAGATAGCTACAAAATTTTCAAAAACAGTGCTGTGTATTTTAAATAAAATTATTTCAGAGTTCTGATATGATTAAAAATAAAAAAAAGGTCGACGGCCAACTTAAATGAACGTATAAAATTATGCAACATAAAATACTGATATTTTCGCATTTCATTTAATACGAATTATTTTAAAATTTTACTGCATAATTTTATGCAATTGATTACATAGCATCAAATGGTAGATACTTATAAAAAACAAATATTTTAAATATCATAATTTACTTAACATTTTACAATTGCATTGATTTGAAGTGAACAATGTACGCATATTTTGAAATTTATATTAGACAATGTTTAGTTGTATTTGTTAAAAATCTTTCATTAAAAGCCGTTTAGCAATGTCCAGTTAAACTTTTACAATGGCCATACCCTCAGCGTTACTAAAATTGCATACCATTTATTTATTTAATCGTTATACGAACACACGTGGTATGTCATATGTGCTAAATGTTCGGATTTACCTTTCAGTAATAAACTACGTATACTAAATTACCAAGTAGCACGGAACAGATCTTTAAAGTGTTAATAGCACTGATGCATTTTCGAGGGTCTTTTCTGACCCTCAACTTTTAAGATATTGAAAATCTGCACACTTGCAATCCTTTTGTTGTCATCAGTGAAACGACACATTTTTATCTACTTTTAAAAAGTATTTATTTGTTTTTGCCATTTTTTTTTTTGGAATTTTAAAATTTTATTTAAATTACATAGAAATACGTTCTTTTTAACTTACTTACATTTACAACGTTAAACACTACCTTATCAACTAGGAGGGGCTATGGTAAAAAAATGCATAAATTTATAATTTCGTACAAAAGGTAGCAACTAACTAGTACCAAAAGTTTTCTGTTAGATAATATTTTGCAATCAAATGTGTGATGCTGCTGCACCAAATTTTAAAACTTTGCTTTCTAGACTATGCTTACACTAACAACCAAATCATGAAATCAGCTCATAATAAAACTACCAACCATTCTATAAAAGTGTGTATGATTGCTAGTACAAGCGCAGTCTTATGCTTTTCTATTCATCTTCACTTGCTGTTGATGCTTAGTCTACACGAGCATACTTCGGCACAAAGTTATTACTAATCCAGAAATTGCAGTTCGGATAGTCTTCTTGCTGCAGTGGATCTTGGCCAACATCTAACACACGCCTTCGTTTGTCATATTGAGGCACGGTTCCATGCGCTACATAGAAAAAGAAAAGCGACTGCATTGAGCTGACAAAGCGACGTTGTGGTGCAGTATGCGGTTCGTAGCGTCCCAAAATTGCCTGCACGTCCGCATCAACTTTTGCCAATTTGTCTTCACCATCACCCATAGTAACTACGTAAAATGGCACCGTGGGCTGCAGCCGAACATTTGTTAGTAGTGGACAAATTGTGCGTATGTCGGTGATGAGCGAGACTAGCGCATTATAATTAGTAGCATTGTAACGCTGTATAACTTCATCGGTTAAGTTTAGAGCGCCAATCCTTGAAGACGCAATAAAGTCGTGTATCTCGTCAGCAGTCCAATTGGTGTAGCGCTCACGCAATTTCGGTGTATGCGACTCATGAGCTGTGGTTCCCACAACTAATTTGATTTTATTATCTTTAGAGTCATCAGTCCCCGGTTCTGCTTTCCAACTGTCGACTGGATGTTGTTGTAATATGACACCGTCCAATACCAGCCATTCGTGATGAGACGAAGTTGTGTTCTCATCCACAGTAGGGATATCTACAGGGAAGTGTAGCCAAGTATCAGGAGTTGCCGCCCAAATTTGATCAGTCGATGCCGCACGAAGGCAAGCAACATCATCGCATTGAAGGGCGTTCATCAATTCTTGGTTTCGTTTTTCTGATTCGGTCAATGGTTTTCCCGGGAAGATGGCCGACGAGGATGAGACCCATGCACGTGTATAGAGATCTTTGACACGTTTTGATGTTACGAGAGCCGACACTAATGTGCCTCCAGCACGGTGGCCAAATAGTGTTACAGACTTCGGATCTCCACCAAAGTGGACTATGTTTAAGTTAATCCAATTAAGCACCGCAATTATATCGGAAAGCGCGTAGTTGCCAGAAGTACGAGGATAAGCATCTTTGGTAAGTGCGTCTAAAGCCAAAAAGCCAAAAGCACCAAGTCTAAAATTTGGACGAACAAAAATTACATCTCTTGAACGTGAAAAACGTGCAGACGGTCGCAATATTCCTGGCGAAGGTCCTGTCAAGCTATCGGCTCCAATGAGTACAACAACTGGCAGCGGATTTACATAACGTATATGAGGCGTTATGACGTCCAAGTATAGACAGTCTTCATCACCTATTATTTTGCCGTTGCTCAGCATCTGTGTGCATAGCTCACTAACGTTGTGTGCCTTCAGGGTGCCATTCCAACAGTCATCGATGCCCTCTATGAGTTGTGCCGCCTTCCAACGATTCTCGCCTACAGGTGGCAGTGCATAGGGTATGCCACGGAAGGCATAGGCTCCATCTTCAACAAGACCCTCAACCATGCCACAGCTGGTAACGGCATCCATGTAACGTCCCTCACGTAGGGGAGGTGAGATCAATTTTTCACGTGACAGCACGTAAGCAATAACTGCCATAAGGAGCAAGAAAACAAAAACTCCTAGTACAATAAGTCCATCATCTATGGAGCAGCGGTAGGAACGTAAGCGATCGAGTATAGAGAAATGCTCTGGTTCATCGGAGGACTTCTACGTGTAAAGAGAATAGAAAACACCAGATATAATATAATGAATTAAAATATGTAAATTTATTTAGGTTCGATTTTTGAATGCTCAGTTAAATTCGAAAGTTCCACAATGTTTGTTAAAATCCTTTCAAAGACTTAACTGAGCATGGAATAACCGACTACAAGAAAAGTTAATTAATCTATATATGAGAAATTTAAATGCATCAAAAAATATGTATTCGCTTTGTGTTTTTTTTTTTTTTTTTTGAATCAAACAATCCAATATCAGCGCAACATTACTTTTTTTGAAATTCGAAGACGCGACCATAAAACTGCACTCATCGAATATAGTCGTGATTTTTGTCTCATAAGTTTCCAATGACATCGCCAAAACTAGAGTGCATTGGAAGCGGAGAGCATGGGTGGGCGGTCAATCGCCTTAAGTTTTCTCAAAAACAATTTTTAAATATACATAGTTCTGAAAATTTGTGTAGTTATAAATTTTGAAAATACAAATAGAAAGAAAATATTTCCAGAAGAGGTGGAGGCCTAAATCTTCAAGAATTTCACATCATGGAGTAAGGATCAGATTACGACAGAATATAGTACATGAGTTTAAGGATTCATGTTAGGAAATTGAGACAGGATATAACAGACCGAAATTTTTTCACAAGTAAATGTCTGAAATTTTGTGTACTTCTTTGCATTTCGATTTGCACTTTCTTTTGCTCCAAAACAGTCGGTCACGTTGCGCATACACAATATTTCTTTCGAGATGCATCTAAATAATTATAGCTTTGCAAATATTACCTCTTCAGCTACGTCTTGCTTTATTTCGCCACTGGGTGTTTTCTTCAACTTGCTAATTTCATCAGTGCCGTTGTTTTTTGACACAGCTTTATCGACACAATCTTGATCTTTCAATGAATCATCCAAAGTTTCCATCGAAGCTAATCCGGCTTTACCCAGGCCCAATTCAACATCGTCTTCTGATTTTTTCTTGGGAATCATGTTGGCAATTGGTAGCTTGATCGCATTAAGCAATCCGCGTTTTTGTGGTGGTGCATCACTAGCAGTCGTAGCCGGTGATGTGGATTCGGCACCTTCGCCAGGCGATGCCTCTGCTGTGGCTTCTGTAAAAAATAATATCAATAAATTAAATAAAATCACATTCAATAATAGATGCTAATGCTGTCGCTAGCTCACCACTTTTCGCATCTGCATCGACTCCATTAGCGCTTCCTGCAGCAGCAGCTGCAACCGCTGCTTGCTTTTGTTTCTCAGCTGTTGTTTTGCGTACAAAGAAGTTGCGCAAACGCTCACCAAATTTTGAGCGTGGTTTCTCGTCCTTCTTTATTTTGCCCTCAGCTGCTGCTCCTACAGTATCATCCTTGTTTTCTTTCTCTAGTAATTCACCGTCAGAGCCATCACCATCGGCGCGTGGTTTGGTCTTCATAAAAAAACCGGGTAATTTTAGTCCACCGATGGGTATTTTTTTCGGTTTTACTTCACGCTCTTCCGTGGAAATTTTTTTTTCATCTATATCTGCATCGACTGATTTAGGACCACCTTCGGGCATATCAATAACTTCTTCACCACCGTTTGCTTGCTTGAAGATGACGTCTTGAGCAACTGGTGAGACAGAAGCAGGCGACTTTTTGTCACCCCCAAGTGGTGTTGTGGGTTTTGATGAAATTGATTTTTTAATTTCTGTACTGGGGCTAGGAATCTTATCCTTGTTTGCTCCCGTCGATTCCGTCTCACCTTTTTTATCAAGCATTTTGTCAGTTTCTTTAGGTTCTTCAACCGTTTCTTGATGTTGTGTTGTTGGCTCGGAGGGGGGAGTCTCTTTCTCCTCAAGTTCTCCCATTACTTTTAGAATTATAATTTGTTGTTGATTTTGGCTACGGTAATTTAGTCTTTTTTGTTTCGATTTTAGATTCTGTAGAATAAATGGAAAAACTCTTTGTTATTTTCAATAGAGTAAAAATATAATCTCGGTTTATGTTTATATGTATTTTGATTACCTTAATAGTTATTTATTATTATATTTTAAGGGATCTAGGATCTATCACGGTCAAAGGTTCAACTACTTGTGGTTTTGCATGCAATTACACTGCCACTATTTATAACAAATTGCACGTCAAATGTATTCCTTGCTACGCTCTATCGTTTCTTTTGTGAATACAAAACTGATTGCGCAGAAAGTAAGATGTCCTTAAGCCAGCTTTGTTGGCTTTGTAAAGAAACATCAGGTACATATAAAATCTGTGGCTGTACAGTATAGCAAACCCAATATTCCTTGAGCTCAGGTAAAATTTACTTCCTTACACTCACAATGTTGTTGCTAAATGTGGAAGTTTTGTTTTCGTATGAAAAATGACAAAGCGGATTCCTTTAAATTATTCGCTGTAAATATGTGCTACCTCAAAGAAATAAAAATGGGTTTCTCTAGGCGGAAAGACCACGAACTCATGCCCATGCAATTCTGTAATCATCTGCTTTCGTACATACATATGTTCCTTTAGGACGTGTGAAGCATCACATTTCACGCATTTGATTTATGAAGCATTACATTTTCGCTCTTTGTTTGCTAAACGTAGGATATTTATTCTATGTACCCATTTTGTATGTACATATTTATACCGACATGAATATGTTTTTTTCTAATAAAACATGTGTGTTATATTCTCTGGTGCAATTTATATAAATAAATGTTGACCATAAATGTCTGCCATATATAAAACTAAGAAAAACTAATTTCGATCGATTAAGATCGATTCGAATCAAAGCTATTTTTGTAAGGGTGAATTGGAACGCAATTGATCCAAAATTTATTGCATCAGGAAAAGTTTTTGAGAAAATGGTTTTGAAACTTGCATCAAGTTATTGTTTTTGAAAAATATTTGATATACAAAGTACAACTTCAAAAATATTTGTTTTAAAAAAGCAGTTTGAAAATCATTAGTCATATTTATTATCATAAAATATAAGTAAACTCAAATTAATCAGAGTTAAGTAAGAGAAAACAAACATGAAATGAACAAATTAGTCATTTGGAAAAAAACAATATTTTTAAAAAAGGCGGGCAAAAGTGGAGATTTTATTTACTCTTATTAAAGGAAGGTCACGACTAATGATATACATATGTACACATAAAATTCCATCGGTTTTACCACCTATTTTATTAAATGTCTTCAAAAAATTACAATTTTATAATTTCGTGTATCAAAAAGCCTCAAAATTTGAAGTTACACAAAATTTTTAGATTTTATTTTATTTCGACTTTTTAAAAACTCAAAATTAGCCAATTTATTACCTTTATAAAAAAAAATGAGGCAGGGGCAAGGTGAGATGAGGTGAAATAATGGACAAAGACATTTTATTCGCCATAGGTCGGCAAAATTCTTCCAAAGTTAAAACTTGGTGGGTACGGTCGAGTTTCGACCACAATACGATACTAGTTATTATAAATAATCGAAGTGTATTGAAAATGCATTGTACCGAATCAGAGTTGCCAAGTAGCCCATTTTGACGCGGTCAGACCGTCAATTGCACACTAAGGACGTAGGCCGTTAATTGGAGGTAAAAGCCGTTGATGGCCGTTAATTGCAGGTGAAATTATTTTTGTACCAGCAAAGAAAAGGTCATCAACTTTTTCAGAAAAAATTTTAGCTTTTTGGAAGGCCGTTAATTCGTCATTTTCAACTTGGCCACGCTGTAACGAATGTACTACAAATTTATCCAATGTACTACTTACGACGATCCTCCACAACGCCAATATATGTACGAAAAACATGTACAAGTGTACTGAAAATGCCATCACTGTATTGGACATAACGACCTAAAATCCAATAGAGAGATACAGTCTGGTGCGAGAATTATGATATATTTAGAAAAAACAAATTCTTACTCTTATCAAATCATACTCCACATTTCTTCTTAATCGTTATTGACATATAATGAAGTTTCCATAAAAAATAGGCGTTAGTTTTTCTGATAAGGATAGTACATTCAATACGAAATCAATTTAAAGCTTTAAAAAAATGCTGATTCCAAAACACTTGAGATTTAAAATGTGTATGGTTGTGTGGCAAAGATAAGAATTAGGCGATGAAAGCAAAATCCTGTTTAACATCATAATATAGAACCCCATTAGTAATTAAAAGCAAGATAGTGAAATAGTAAAAAATTTTAAAAAAAAATGGTGGGGGAAAAATTACTTTTCGATTTTCAAACAGAATGATACCATATTGCGTATTATTTTATGTAATTTGAGTAGCGGCAACAAAATGATGCCGAGTCGTGCCCTTTATGTAAGCTGACAGACAAGACGAAATATAGAACGCGTCAGTAATGTACAACAAATAAGTGAGTCCGTTGGTGAACTTTAAGTTCAAAATATGGTGTTTTAATCCACGCTCAGCAGCAGCTGTGAATGGCACTTTTATCTTTGTAATGAAGCGTGGAATGTTTTGATGTAGTCGTCGTTAAGTTCATTTATGTGTCATTATTCTTATTGAAAAGATGTATGTTGTTGCGTAAAAAAGTGTCACTAAAACGCATTTAAATTCTTTTAGAAGCAGCCTGAAAAGTATTGAAAATAAAGCAGATTAAGAGAAAGAAAGCACAAGAAAAGCATCAGTTCAGGTTGTGGAGAATTTAAAGAAGCCGGAAAAAGTGCGTTAGTAAAATTGCTACTGTATGTATGACAAGAAGCTAGCTAAGTACCTCGCTTGTAAAATAATTTTTTGGATATATAAAATTAGTATGTGTACATATATGGGTTACACCAATTAATCATCCCTATAAGATGATTTTTTGCGCTACACATGAATGGTTTTCCCGATTTTTTTAATGCGTCAGGATTTTAATAAGAGCAAACAGCAACATTTTTATTTGGCGTGAGAAAATAATTTTGTTTTATGCTCAGAGCTGAGCATAACACTCTATTGTTTGTAAAAAGAGTATAAATTAGCTTAGTGAATATCAAAAAGTCCTAAAATTTATATAAAATGCATCAATATTAATCAATTGATGTCAATTTCTTATATGTATTTTGACTAAGGAGTCAATGTAGGCATCAGAGACTGACTAAGCCTTTTTTTGAGATTTACCAAATCAAATAGGATTTATTGAAATAACAGTATTTTTTCAATGCATGCATATGAGAAGTGGGCATTCCAAACGAAACATTTTCACTTTTAATAGGAGAAGATAAAAATTATACCTATATATGCATTTGGATAGTTTGTTTTTAATTTGTTTTTTAAATGAAATTACACGAAGTGGAGGGCGTCGGTTGGCATACTTGAACTTATAATTTTGCTATATTATAAAAGTTACAAGCGTTTATAAAACGCAGAGGAAATAGTGCAAAAAAATAAGTTCCACTCCTCATAGTGACTGCATAAAAAATTTGCACAATTTTAGGCGCATCAAACATAATCGCTGGTAATTACAACTGATATTATTTTTAAAAACACGCAGGCAGGTTGGTTCAAAATACGCCAAAATATGTTGATAGTCAACTTAATGGCGACAGGCTTCCTGCTGTCGTTTTTAACAATAAAAACGCAGGAACAATATACTCGTACCTACATACATATACAAATGTCGCATACATTGTGCAGATTTGAGAGGAAAAAACAATGTTAATTATATATAGTAGACAACAACAAAGAGGACAAACTAAAGCGCCGCACCGTAATGTCGCGCATTTTATGTGACACAAATACAAAAAAAACGACCAAAAACAATGACAACAATTAGTTTTCAGTTTTTCTTTATTAATAATTTTCAGCAAAAAAACTAAAATCTATTAAAACCTAACAAATGATGTTGTAATGCAAATTTGAGTTTAGGTGCGATTATGTTATGCTGTGAATGTGTGATGTTTTACATTTGTGTTGAAGTTAAGTAAAAGGTGCCTGACCGTAAGTTCAACACAAGCAATTTTCAATTATTCTGAAATTTGTGAGGGCTAGAACTTAATCAGTGCAACTTCACTGCTGAACTTACTCTTGGTCTGTATGAAATTATACAAATTTTATAGCATATTAAATCATTCAAATTTTAACGCACTAAATCAATGTTTTTTTGCTGTACAAACTTCGACATAAAACCTTTATTCATTTAAGGCATGCTTTCCGAATAAGTGCACAAAAACTGAAGATCTGGCGACTTCATCACAATTTTTTGATTAAAGTCTTGGACAAATTTTGGTACATGAAAAATTTTTATTTATTGGGCTATGTATTTACATATATTCAAAGGCTCAACAATACGGAGTCACGCTTGTTTGAACCATTCCGTTCAGTTTATGTTTAACCAATATGTATGTTGAAAAAAAGCTATTCTCTTTTGGGAGCAATCCGGTCCATTACGTTCTTTCGACAGTTACCCATCATTTCTATGTCATGTTGAATAGAGGAAACCACATTATCTACGGTATTTTATGCGATAAGGTTTTGTTTTAAACTTAAATTATGAATACATGTCGTGAGAGAGAAATTCTATGATGTTTGATTGATTGATTCATCCTCTTAAATATGATCTAACACCCAAGGAATTTGACCTTACAATCATAATTTTTTTATTTGCGCAGCAGATATAAAGCAATTAATAAAGCGACTACAATTAGTGCGTTACAATGCCAACACTTAATGTAATAGTCACAAGAAATAGACGAGCAGAAAAAAATCGTACTTTGTCAGGTCAGCGATTAAATCCAAATTAGATCACATGCATGTGATGGAAAAAATATGTTTAACATGCGTTTCACATGAAACATCAATTGTAAATACCCGCAACTACACAAAAGCGCACGCAACGGTCAAAATACTAGCGACATTAAGTCACAGATTGCAACAGCAGCATACCCAGCTGGAAATAGAGCAATTTGGTGACTAAAATTAATGATAGCTATAGGACTGCAAATTGTTGTATACTGCGTGGCCTGTGCATCAAGGACAGGAATGTCAAAACATTTTGCTTAACAGAAGCATATAGTATGTCGACAAAAAACTGTCTGATTAGCAACGTTGTTCCAAAATTTTCTACTGGGCATTTACCTACTCATATCCTCACATTAATTAAAGCAATCTGCGTTTGCAACCAAAAAACATTGTTTGAAAACGCCGCTAAAAGTTCTTATTTGAAAAAAGTACAGTAGTCATTCGCCTACCAAAATAACTTAGAATTTATGTCTAGCAATTTAAAACAATAATGAAAACAAGCGTCGATTTGCTTATCATTTTCAAATCAACTCAAATTGTTACACGCGTGCGATGCGGTGTGGTGCACTAAACTTAAACGGATGTCGAGCTAACATTTTTCAAGCAATGTGTGCTTGTGAGATATTCTCCCCAACTCTTGTATAAATTTGTAAATAAGAATTGTGGGCGATTTTTCATTTTAATACCACGTTAGCCGATATTCGGGCTAAGGTAAACCACACAGACCAGTGTTAGAGGGTGGACAAACAACCACCCTTCTTGCTACGTTGTTTGTTTCGTTGCTTGCAACATCACACATCAATTGCTACTTTATTTAAGCCATCTTACCCTGTTTTTTACTTTTGTTGTAACTGTTGCAAGTTTCAACAACCTGTGCGTTTTTTGTATGCAGCCATGCATGAAGTAAACTATGTAAAGAACGCGAGTTTTAAACCAGGCAGAGAGTTATGTGCGGTATGTTGTTGTCGCAAATGCTATTGTTACTGCTGTCAAGTCGGTTGTAGTAGACAACGAATTTGATGATAGAAGTGCCACCACCAACGCACTAAATAGTCTGAATAATAATAAAAAGTTCTGTCATGATAATGTGCAGTTAAAAATAAAAAAAATAAAAATCGTAATAATTGGCAATTTGGTCAAAATCTTATTTTGTGGCCACAAAGTGTTAATACAATTTTCTGATTTTTGGTGGAAATAGATTTTAAATGATTAGAGTACTGCAAGAGAATTCCGAACATACATATGTACGAAGTAGTAAATAGGGTATTTTTTCAAAATAAATGTTAACGACAAAATTGATATTTTGTTTGTACAAAATTTTGGTTACTTATTCAACAGAACATATTTAGTTACAAAAATTAAAACTGAACCTTTAAATCATAAAGAATCAAATTATTCAAAAAAAAAAATACATTGGGTTTTTTGTTCATCAAATCGTATTCATACCATTTGTACTTAGCTCCAGAGCAGCTTTTGCACGAAAAGGCATAATAACATTGGATAATGAATGAATAGAGTAGTAGTTTGGGCGTTGTGACTAAGCACATTAAAAATAAAATTCATTCTTTAAATTAAAAATTAATAACAATAACTGCATATTTTAATTGTTTTTCATTATTACGATTAATATCAACAATAAAATTAATGACTGCAACAATTTATTTAAGCATGCAACTTTAGATCAATGAACTTTAAAGCTATGAAAACACAAATAGCTCAAGGAGCGGCTAGCTATGGTATACGTAACTCCCATGAACAGGTAAAAAACCCCTAAATGTACTTATATGATATTTATTGTATATGCATGCTTGTGTACATACATATTTAGTGGACACCGAAACAAGGACTTTTGCCAGATATGCGTGAGTCAAAATAATTAAAATAGTGTCAAATAATTGCTCAGCATTATTGTTTGATATCCTTAGATGTAACAGTGGCAAAATTTTGTGTTTGTAAAAAGAAGCGTGCGGCGCCAACATATTCATTCAGAGCAATTGACTTTTGTTTTTCATTTATTTTTTTTGTGCAGTAGAAAACGCCCTTCAAATTTGCTGCAATTTACCTGAGTGCCATGCCCTACCTTGGCAGTCAAGCTGTTGCAAGCCAAGTGCCTTAAAAACGGTGAAATAAAATAAAAGAAAGACCTCATACTTGGAACTTGTGTGCGACTTTTAAGGTAAATTACTAAACGTCTACGAAAAGACAAATAGAAAAATACTATGAGCTAGAAGTACAAGTTGTAATAAAACATTTTATATAAAAGTATCAAGAGAGGACAACGACTTTATGACATTCGGCGCCAACGTGTGTGGCGTGTCTTAAATTTCGTTATTAAATATCCATGAAGGCAAAGGCATTACGCCATAAAAATATTTAACAGTTCAAAGAGAGGAACAATAAGCCTAGTGCAATGAAAGTGTAAGATCAATTTGTCTTTGGCAATTTGCTACAATCAAGAATAACTTCTGTCATGAAACTTTTTAATGCTTTCTGGCTGTTATAATAATCCATCCATCAGGATTTACAAGTAGCGCTACCTCAAGCAATTGGCAATGATGTTATTAAAATGGTGATTAATCGTAAGTCTTATTGTTTTTTAGCAAAAAATCTATAATTTTCAGTTTTGTGGTTTTAAAATGTGAGCAGCAGCGATGCTACCAAATAAACCGCAGTAATTTAAATAAAATAATGATCTTTAAATGACTTTAAGTGTATGTATGCTTTTTGTGGTTTCATTTTACCTTAAGCAAAATAGATTGGTCGATAGAGTACACAAAAAAATTATTTCCTCAATCTGGGAATTCAGACTAGATAGGTATGGGATATTGTTGTACGCTACCTGCTTCAATTTTCCTGGTCTCTATTTTGAGGCTTATTTTTCATGCTGAAAATGAATTTGTTATGAAACTCTAAAAAAAGGACTTAAATTCAAAAATATAATAAGTTTAAAGTTGTAGAGGATATGAAAACATGTCGAACATTATTATTTTACATTATTTTTATAAAAAAACTGTATTTTTCGAACAAAGATCCAGTAAAACAAATATTCCGCCAATACATACATACATATGTACGTACCTACAACTGCCTTTGTTCAAGTTGGTTTTTTAAAGGCACGCGTTTATGAAATTGGCACAAAATTATAAAACTAACAATAAGTGTAATGCATTACAAGTATACTAACAAATAATAACCTTTGATAATTTCACTATTATCCACTGAAAAAACTAATTTGTTTACCAATCAACGTCTGGCGTGTGTTCTCATAACTAACTACCAGTAGATATTGATCTTCATTTGTTGAAGACGGCAATGCGGTCTAGCCTGTTAAGGATCAAACAAAAAAACGTACATATGTATGTAAATGAGTGTTCGATGCCAACATATGAGTACATATTGACAAAGTAAACATTACACTTAGGTGCAATGGGTAAACAAAATTATGAAAGGTATGGAAAATCAACAAAGACAAAGGAAGGGTTCAAATTTTGTGCAAGGCGGCTTTAAGCAACGACGTAAAATACGAGACAGAACTTTTATTGTTTATCTTATAGTACGAGTAAATGTTATAAAGTAAAATAGAAAGGAAAAAAAGATGAAAGAACGTAAGAAAATCACACAAACGAACTGGTTTGCCATACCCTAGGGAGAAAGTCAGTCATCACGTTTTCCCAAGGAAATAACGACAACTCGTAATGTACGTTCCTTTTTTGCCATTTTTTCGGGTACTGCTGCTTTTGCTTATCAATGATAAAAATCTGGAACGTGATTTTTCTAACGACTAACGGACGAGTAGATCAGATAACTTTTTATTGGATGGTGAAAAATTAAGGATGAACTGTACAGTTGCAGTTGGGAAAATCGATGAAAAAGATGTAATGATAAAAAGTTGGATATCAAAAAAGACATATGTGTGTATAAGTAGCAATAACAATGTAATAATTTATAATTATCAAATGTCTAACGGAAATCTTAGCAACAAAATAAAAATTGTGTTCATGAATGTCACAGGAAAATAACGAGAGCCTGCTGAATAATTTCGATGATGATAAATTTTCGTATGGGCATTTTTTATGGCTTTATAATTTATATACAAAAAGTCGCCATCATTATCATCTAGTACGCTTAAATAGTTATTGATGGTCAAAGGACATTTTTTGTTGGTTAGGCAGCAATTTTACAAAAAAAAAAAAATTGCATTTTTTTGTACAGAAACTTTTTTTCAAATATGTGCTCAAATATAAGGTAGTTACACATACACATATTAGAGTAAATGGCAGAAGTGAACTCTATCCACTCTCATAAAAAACAAGTTTCAATGTGTCCTGCAGGATATTCTACATCAAATGTTCTTGACCAAACAAGTCAAAAACGATGGTATCTCTTAAGAATGTTCTAAAGTCATCGGTAAGAAAGTTTCCATTGGAAACAAAATGACCAACAGATTTGTATAAACAGAAAAAGATACATACATATTTACTAGTATTTTTGCGTTTTTTCAATAAAACTCATACAAAGGATGCAATTTTGTTTTTTCATGGAAGTTGTCTCAAAAAAGCTTCAAATAGATATCAAAATGTTTTAAAACATTTTGCGTAAGTTACTCGTATACAGCAATTCCTTCGCTCTCTGTGCAGCGTGCTAAAGAACAAATTATGTATTCGTAGATAACAAATAAATGAAATAAATCTTACATCAGACAAAACAACATGATAATATTTATAATGTCTCCGGGGGCTGCGTGTCATTTGTCAGTGCCATTCCCAAAAACAAAATCATCCGCAACGTTAAAGTAAACAACGAAGCCAAGAGTTTAGTTTTTTAAGTGCAACACCAAGAATTTACTTAAAAAGAAACGAACTAAAAAATTTATAGCGGAAATCGAATGAAATGAAACATTTGACCCAGACCTTGTGTTGCTCGCACTAAAATGCTGATGCTGCTAATTTATATTACTCGTAAATCTTGACAGTGCGATATAGTCGTTGCACTAAATATTTCTCTTTATGTTGATTTTTACTCCTTTTTTAGCTTTTGTAGATGCACAAAGTGTTGAAATAACTATCGTTTGGTAAACAGAACTCAAGTGATTTCGTGATATTTCATTTCAATTTTCTATTCATTGTTGAAAATGTAAAAATGGAGCGTGCGCACGTCTATTTGTTTGATATGATATTTAAACTTTCTGAAAATGATTTTATGTTTTTCAGTGTTCTTTTTTCTCTTACTAAAAACAAGAAATGTTTTGTTTATTTTGCGTAAAATAGATGTATTGTATGTATGCATTATTTGAAATAATGATGTGCACCAAGTTTTGGTTTGACTTGAAAGAAAAAAAAAAAAACGCTGTACTCGACGTAACTACATTCTGTTAGGTAACATCGACCCGGCGTTCGTGTCGTAGTTTCGATCATAACAAAGTAAATTTTTCTCACACATTTGCTTGGTTTTATGTTTAAACATAAGAAAAAGAAGAAAACTAGAGCTACAAATTATTAGATTTGAATGCAAATATCGTTTCTTTTTTGGGTACCCCTTTCTTAATGTTTGTAGATATGTGGTGTACGAGCTGCACAACTATGCAGCACAAGAAGCCAGAAGAACCGTCAGAAAAAAAGGCAGCTGCTTTGGCTGATCTGGCATAAAGTATATGTACTTATTGCCTTGGGTCAGATATTGACAAGGCTATAAATTGTAGAAATGTTTTCTTTTTAAATCAGTAATAACATAGCATATTTATCTGACCTATTTATTCTAAAATAAAATAAAAACATTCATTGATTTTAAGTTTTTTCTCTGAATTGTGTACAATCACTGTGCTCCTTGTTTTTCGAAACTTTCCACAAGTTTTTGGTCAATATCTTCTCTTCGTACTAGCCATAATTGTACACTGTATAAACATAAATTTTAAACGAAAACGACTACGGTGAATTTGATGAAACTTGGGAAGGTGGTGCACACGAAGATAAAAAATAGGACTAGGTTTCCACCTTGTAAAAACTCTTCAAGGGGCATGGCACCGCCGTTAATTTCAAACCTTATCTCGTTATATCTCGCAAATCCTTCAAGATATTATGACGTAATACTGATCCAAAAAACGGCACCTATCGAAAACTTTAATTCAATATTACTCGAAAACGACTTGAAATATAACCATTAACATGGGTAAAATAATTTATTGTGAACAAATTATATTAGGAATTAATTAGCAATTTGCATGAAATTTTGGGCGTGTCACCTGGTCATATACAAAAAAAAAAAAACATAAATAAATCGTATGTGCCAATTTTGAGTTATACGAAATCAAAATTTTCAACTGTTAAAAAGTGTCACGCCCACTTTTAAAATTCCGCCCTCTTTAAGCATAATTCAAGATACATTCATACATACATTCATATTCATACCTATATATGATCTGTATCCGTGTAACAAATTTCATCACTATATCTTGCACGGTTTACGAGTTATGGCGTTGTAAAAGTTATAACTAAGGGCTGTGCCACGCCCCTTAAGAGCCTTTACAAATTCAAAACCTACCAAAATCTTATTTTGTTCACATTTTCATCAAATCACCAAATTTCATCAAAAGCGCAGTAACTTTTTTCAAAATGGGCTGGGGTATAGAGTAAGGGCGGTAGGCGTGTCTGTGAACCGATTTCGCCCGTTTATATGTGCTAGAAGCTTGTAAAAAGAATGTGACCAAGTATGTTCCAAATTTCATTGAATTAGCTTGCTTAGTTTTCCTCGTAAACGTGATTTCAACAGACAGACAGACGGACAAGATCAATCCCAAGCATAACTAAACATTTTTATTAATTTTATTAAAATAAACTGATTTTAGCATGACAAAAAAATATACAAATTCCGAGCTATCTTAACAATAACTTTTTTTTTCAGTGTAGGGCTCAAGATCTACATATATATAATAATAAATTTTAATCCTCTTTATTAATGGCCTTAATTATTTGGATTTGGACTGACATTATCATTATTAAAAAGTATAATTAAAATTTTCTTACTTTTCTTTGATGAAAATCACATATTTTTGGTATCCGAATGACTACGGAAGAGAAAATTTAAAAAATGTTATCGATGTTCTCTTCTTTTATTTTAAAAATTTTTGTTTTTCTTTTCTTGAACAGCAGTAATTTTTGCTTTATTTGCATCACTTAGGTATATACCTATGTTATATATATTTTAGCGCCACTGTACAGTACACAAAAAACTGACTGTTTCAGTTTATTTTTTGTATTCGAATGGAAAAAAATATTTCTTTCACATGTTCTATCCGTTAATGTGCGTACCCGTATACAGCGCTTTTCCAACTATTCCCCGACTAAAATCCAATAGCACTGCAGTGCAATACCAAACATTGAAAATTTCAGTACTGCGTAGTGTTTTGGTTTTACGCTCTTTCTCTCTTCTACTGCTCGAATAGGGGTTGGTTGACTGAACCGAAGAGCAAACTCTATCGAGGGTATCCCTTGTTAATTTTATATACAGTCGTGCAGAATGCATTCGCAATCGCATTCCCGGAGTTTTTGCTTCAGTTCATCTCAAAACGAATTCCAGGATGCGTTACCATGCTGGGGAGATTTGAAACGGGAACAATGCAAAAAACATAAAAATAAAATTACAAAAGCAAAAATGAGAGAACGTTGTACAAATGGCTTGGAATAAAATAAAAAAGGGCGAAGTCGCAATTGCATTCGCAACTACCCAGCTGTAAATCGAGCACTGATGACAAATTTCAATCGTACGTGTACGAAAAATAAAAGAACATTATTTTAGGAAAACTGACTCAAGGATTCTTTATTTCAAAGAAGAAAACCAACGAAGTTATATTGAAGAACGCATGAGTTTAGTACATGTTATAGTACATATTTTCCTTTACTTTTAAAACTTTTTTGAAAGGTAGTTTTTTTTGGTTTACTACCTCTCAATCTGTAAATCTTTTTTTTTTGGGGGGTTTTTATGGTGCAAATAAATCTGAAGAACTGAAAATATGAGAAATAGTTATTTCACACCCATTTCCTACTGGGCAGTAGTTCTTTAAAGCACGAAGCTGGAATAAGCAAGAGAAGCAGCAATGGTAAATCATCAAAAACTCAACCCGTAATCGCAAGATTTTTTTTTTTTTTTTATTTCTGTATTTTATGTTTCCTTACTCAAATACACAAATGTTGATCATACACTGAGAAAACGATTTGTCTGAATATAACAAACGTATATTTAGTACAGAGCAATCAAATTTTTATTTGAGTCAAACTTATTGTATTTGGCTCAAATAGTGGCAAGTGTTGGTTGAGTCACTTGAATCATTTGACTCAATCAAATATTTTATTGCTCTATATGAAATATACGTTTGTTATATTTAAACAAATCATTTCCTCAGTGCACTTTTGTGTATAAATGACAGTTTTTAAAAAAATAAATGATGTATCGAAAAATTCTTTGCGAGCGCTTTACGTTTTTAGCGTTCATCCAGTATGTGAGCTTCCAGTAACTCAGTGATATCTTCGCATAGTTGCTGACATCTGTCTCAGTGGTGTTTTAAACTGAGTTTTTTCATTCTAACCAATTTGAAGCATCACGCGGCGTTTTCCGTTTCAATTTACTATTTTCCGCTTTGTTTTGCTTAAGTTTTGAGCAACGTTTGTTGAACCCTTGGTGAACACCAAACTACAGGCGACATCCCTAGCATAGTATTAATATGTACATGTGTTTGTGTATGTGCGTCCTTTCCTCACACTTGCGACGATTTTTCAACTTTTTGCAGCGTCATTGACACGCACCAAAATTTTCTTGTTGACAGGCAAACGTGGAAACTTGTTATTAATGCGATTATCCTGCGCAATAGCTGTTATTTTTACTGGCACGTCAGATTTTTGTACGTTTTCAAATAAATGGTTTTCAATGATACAATATCCTTGGTTCTAAGTGAGAATAAGCATACGTAAGGGGACGTATGTGAGGAGTTTTTTTGAAAATTCGGACTCCCCCTCCCCTTGGTGAGATCTGGCGGGACCCCTCTCCTTCCTCCCGTGAAATTTAAATTATAATTTTTAATGTAAATTCTATGCATTAAAAAGTTGACGTGAGGTTTTCCTTGACCCCCTCCCCCTATTTTAACTCACGTTTTTAATGGACGTCCCCTAAGAATACGTTTTGGAAAATATTATGGGGGTTAAACGTTTTCGCAATGAGAAGTTGCATTATGCTGTAAAATCTTTCAAAATTTTAATAAAACTACTTGTTATATGACTCTAAGAAATCGAACCCAACGCGGTCTGCACTGGTTAGCTGGCGGTTTCAGGACGCGTTGGGCCGAGGGCATAACAATAAATTTCACTTCATTTCCAAGTTGGAAGTGAAATTTGACAACAGAGAAAAAATAAAACAGAAAAATCTATCAAACTCATAATTTCAATGCAATAAAAAAAACTGAAAATCTCACTTGTCTCCCTCTAGCATTTCCTCACGAAGGGCGGAGAGAGGTTTAGCCTCCCTATGTACCTGCCCAATCTGTGCTGTTGATGCGACCATCGAAAACAGCTCCCACTTTTGAACTATCGCAGCTGCAATTTCAACTACCTAAACATTCCGCCGTCAGATTTATCCTATTAAGAACGATTTACCAAAACTTCAGTTTACAATTTACAATATTTTTCTTAAATCTATATCTGTTTTTTAGTAAAAAATAAGCGGCATGCAAAACTACAAGCAGTTGGCTTGCTTGAGAACACGTAATAGCATGATCACATAAAAATATTTTAATTAATTAACTTTGAAATTCACAAAAAGAAATATGTATAAACTAATTATGTATGTATATAAAAAAAAATCCTAATTTTCCTATATAAAGTATTAACTTATTGCTTAAGACATTCAAAATTGCTAAAAAAAAGTAAAAGGAATGTTTGACAAAATGATAAAATATTAAAACAAAGATATATGTAATATATATTATGTATCAAAAGAAAATATGTAAGCTATAAATACATATCAATATATAAAAATGAAACGCAAAAATGTTATTACTAAAATTTATACGCATAAGAAAAATGTTCAAATATCCGAATCGCGGTCGCACGAATTCTATACGAGAAGTTATTTGTTTAGATTTTCTATCACCCTAAAGAGCTCTCACAGATGTTTCGAGCGCATGAACGCACAACAAAATTGAATTTTTCAACTACCGGTTTTTTTCTTAATTCGAAGAGATACAAAAAATATAAATATATGAAAATGGTTGTTAAAATTTATAAAACTAATCTAATTTTTTTCACCGCCACCGTGCTTTTCATTTGTTTCGTATTTGGTCTGCTTCTGCTTAAAAATTTTTACGATGGGTTTGGCCTCAGACTTTGTACTTATACTTTTCGATTAAATTTGTACGTGTTTAATTCTGAATTTTGCAATCTGCAGATAGTATTTGAATCATTATTCAACTAACGTTATAAAAATAAAACACGGAATTAGATAAAACAATAGCTCTAAATTGCAATGTATAAGTGTTTCTCGAGAAGGTGGTGTTTTTCAGGTCTTACCCGTCGTAAAAGTTCAAAATCAATTAAACACATCTACTATTAAATTTATTTATAACACCTAGAAATATTTTGAATTTTGTGTAAGTTTCCGTCACAACGGAATGGCCCCAATACTAAATTTCTGCTTTTGTAAAAAACGTCCTGCTCGAACAGCTTATAGTTTGTCCCTTCATTGTAAGTATAAATTGTAAGAAATAAAATTTATGTTGTCTGTATTACTTCTCCGAAGCAACTTTAAAACGTCACTTTTTAAACGTCACCCTATTTCGCGAAAATAAATTCACTTTATGAATTCTATGTAGATACATATATTGCATAAAATCTCTACATAAACAAATCATTTCATAGTCCTTTCTTTAAGATTTTCAGTGGCGTGCTGAACATTTTGATTTCGGGAAGACTTGCCGCATAAAATGTCTCCTTATTATTGGCAATTGAAATTACGCATAATAAAGGGTGATTCAATTGTAAGTTTAAATTTATTTTTAGCAAAAAGAAATAGCTCATATTTGATATTTTCATAATTGACAATTTTAGTTACTGAGCGGAATTTCAGAGAAGCACACATTTTAATTATTAAAAACTATCTACAAAATGGAAAAAAGTTTAGCTAACACAATGCACGCATTACGAACTGATTTCGGTTCATCCATGATTTTTTAATCGTTCCTCTCGAACCATAGTTAAAAATTTCTCAAAAAATTAGTGTTGGTTTTGTAAACCAAAAGGTGAATTCAAAACGTTTTCATAGTTAAAGAATGTGATTGATAGCGTTATTCGTGGACTACCACAGAAATTATGCCGCAACTAATGCAATGACGTAAGTCTGTAATGCTGTTCATTATGGCCAATTGGCAGATATTTTCCATGCTTAATTTTAATGTTGCAGCATCATATTTGCATGAAAATATAAAGGGTTTATCAAAATCCAATGCGTTTTATCTAATATATAAATACCTTAAATCTACCGTCAAATTAAGGTAATAATCAAAAAAGGTTCAGTTCCCGAGCAAACGTCACTGTATTTTGATTCATAACGACTGGACCGATTGTCGTGACAAAAGTCGTGCCTTTCCATATTCAATAAACCATCACACATAGAGTGCGAGTCAACTGACATGCAACATTGTTACAAAATAGGGTTGCAATGATGTCGCCGTCTTAACTGCCTGCGCTTAATAATAACTATCTGACTGACAAACTGACTGCCTTTCTTTATGTCCGTTTTATTGTTATTTTTGTGGTCTACAGTTTTCCATCGTCGTTTTTTAAGTACATACTTACAAACTTAACCATGTTTTATATTTGCTGTTGTTTTCCATTTCATGCTGTCTAGAGGTCTCGACAATTTGTTGGCTCCTGTTTATTTTTTTATATCCTTCACTTTCATACATTTGCATTTATAATCACTGCACAGAAGTATATGCGCATGTGTGTGTCTGCTGCGGAATGTATAATTATATACAATCATAATGTTACTACAAAGTTTTTTGAAAACAGAACAATACGAAGTAATAGTACGGAAGCCAGTAACGTTTTTGAATGTGGTCATAACTCAGTTCTACCGCAAAAGCGCAGGGCTCGATTTTTTTTGTCAATGAACATCCAATAAGTCGAGTAAATGTCGGTGGCTCCTTCTTGGTTGAGGTCAAAAGCCTTTACCTTTTTTATTCGTTCAACAAAATTATTGTCATTGTAAGTACCTTCACCAGCATAATTTCTTTATTTCTGTAAGCAATTTGCAAACGATCTATATTGAAATGTGTGCAGTTCTTGTAAAGTGTTTATTATTATTATCATAATGTGATAAATTTTTCTCTATTAAGCAATACTTCAACTTTCACATGACAATTCAATCATCCTATATACAGGAAAATTAACAAAGATCCTAAAATTTTAATTATCACTTAATGGGCAAAAAGTACATGAAGGCGAACGTTTCCTCATAAATCGGTGGAAAAAATATGTAAATTGGTATAATGAACACAAAACAGGTTCCAAGAACGAGGATACAAAATTTTCAGTTTATTTTCAATGTTTTCCGATTATGTATTTGGATCGTCTAAGTTAAATTAAAGTCCAGTGCTCTAAGTTTTCTGTATCTAATCCATTTTTAATTTCTGTCCAGTTAAAAGGAAGCGAGATCAAAGCTAAAAACTGTTTTGTGAGTCTAAGGTAAGAATTTTAATATCTTGAATAGGATCAGAAAGACTATCCCCGCTAGTTGATTTTGATCTACAATGTAGATTCTACATAATAAAGAAGGTCGAAAATTTCATCTATAAAACTAATACACGACAATTTCGTACAAATGCCTCTTGGAACACAACAATATCTTTCAGTGTTGGCATGTCACAAGGATTTTTAGGTTTTCGAGGGTCACACGTAATAAGCTGTCGCAAAAGTCACAAATGTCAAAAACGTCGCAATCTCCAGCCTCGCTTTCAAAACTACTGAAACGCCATACAAGCAAAACTTATATGTACATATATATTTTTGGAACAAAAATTGAATATAAATTTAGAACGTGTCGTTGTGATGATTTGATGTAAGGCAAACATTTATGAATGAAATAATTTATCTCAGTTTGATGTTCGAATTCGCCCTTGTCGCAAACTTAATTTTGTCACTAAGGCTCGAAGGTGTACGACGCTTACAACATACGGTCGTAATTGTCGCGCGACATTTGTGACGTGCCAACACTGATATCTTTATATAATTTCTTTTATTACCAAACTTTTTCGTAAGTTGTATGGGGGTATGATTTTGTACTCCACAATTTTAACAGCAAAATTCTGCAACAGCAGTCAAAAATTTGTCATTTTGGTTGCATTATTTTGTCACACATTAGTTTGGACCCTATTGGTTATAGACAGCTGTTATTTTCAGGGTTACTACAAGCTATGTTCGCTATGTTGTTTGACGTCGACATTTTTATTGAAAATTAATTTCCTTTCCTTCTGTTGCGGTAACTATGGTGTTGTTGCAGCAAATACTTTTTAAATATCAAATTACACACGTGACTAGAAAATAAAATCCAACAACATAGATGTGTGAAGTCCCCAGCTGGAAACTGTTGACCAATGTGTTCATTGAACTCCAAGCAAAAAATGAGAAAATGTCTATTGGAACCACAAGAAGAATCGGAAAAGTATTCCCAGGACTAACAGCGGGTTTTCTATTTAGAAGTTTTCATGGGCTAATAAGAACCTATTTACTTTGCTGTTAACTCATACTCAGCGGAACTAAAAAGATGTAATATAGTAAGGTCAAATCTGTAACTTTTCAGTTTCGAAGTTTCGATATTTTGATGAAAATTTGTGACAATTTAAATGTTATCGTTCAACGATTCCTACCGGGTGAATTGTATTATCGCTCTATATAACATGACGGATTCATGTCATGTTTGAGAGTAGGGAGCATTCAAATGTTTTGCTAGCGCAGGAAAAAAGGAAGGAACGGCACAGTTCACCGTACAAAAAAGAAGTTACAGCTTTATTGAAAACCCACGCAAACATATGGCTTTTTTATGTGTGGGATATACATACGAGCAGCATTTGTTGTGTTTCTATTGTTGTTGTTATGTTTAATTATAAACTTCTTCAATGTCGACAAAAAGAAGAACTTCTTGCATAACAATAATCAAGTCCTTTACTTTGCTGAAAAGAAAGGTGTTTTTATTTTTGGGTTCTCATTGTGGGTTAAAATGTGCTCTTTTTTCCCTTACTTTTGAAGCCGCATTCTTAATTATGCAGCGGAAGTTAATTTCTTGTTTTTATTTTTATTCTCAAATTATAAATGGGGAAGTTGAGGAAGTTGAATAGTTTTTTTTCTTCTTATTTTCAAATTCTTATGATATTGAAATATGATCCTCAATTAACATCAGATAAAAGATTTATCAATCAAAAGTTAAATATAGGTCACTTTGATTAACAAGAGCAGAGAACGGGCGAGCTACTCATAAAGGTAAGAATTTAGTTTTTTCTTTTTGCTTTGCACCGATTTCACATCACAGAGAATGTCGGTCCGGCTTACCAGGTGTGGTTTTCGCAAAATTTTGATCATATATCTTAACCGATTGCCTAGTATAGGAACGTTTTTAAATGTGATTTTCCTTTTCGATATCGAGTACAAAATTTAACTGGGATTGGGCCAAACCATCAGTGAGCCGAGCCGACGTTCCCTTTGACATAAAATGGGCATTTATTGAAAAAATATTATAAAATTTTGATTCAAATAAAAAAGTCCTAAAATTGTCTCTGTACCCAAAAAACATGTAAATGAGAGATTAATTGAGTGTGAAACTTGCAGCTGTTCTACGTTTGTAAAAATAAATTATAATTGTATAAATAAATTCCGAGAGAAATTACTAGCCACTTGAAAACAAAAAAGTGAAAGCCATATTTGCTAAACTTAAATTATGATGAATATACATATGATAAATTGTCAATCTATACGACACAAATTGATTTTTTCTGCATTACATTTGCATCTTATTTACTTTTCTATGCCTACGTTTTTTCATTCAAATATAAAAAGGAGCGAAAAAACACAATACAGAGAACGAAGTGCTTTCAAAATAACACCTAAATAACAAGAAGTGCAGTAAAAAGTAGTACCCCTATTGAACGATCCTCTTAAATTTCGAGAGCAGATTTACAATGCCATTGAAAGTTTTGAAGGCACCCACCACTTCAATTGAAATTAACCATAGAATATTGCACAGAAAACGCCTGCTTAAAACTTGGCATAAGGGGAAAGTAAAAAAATAAACCAAATGTTATGGACGGAAAACCAGCAAGAGTTTGACATTGACGCAGACGCGACATCTTGCATTATATATTTTATTTCTTGAGCTTCAAGTAAGACCTAAGCTCGTGTGACACACTTATTATTGTAGCCTGACTTAGCTCGATGTGAATCTATTTCTCGAAGCATTCTAAGTATTTGTGTAGAATTTCGGACTATTATTTTAAACTCTCTCAGTGTAGCATTTTAAAGTTTTTCTTTGTATAGGAGGTGACACGGGCTTTTGTTCAAATTTATTAATTTTTCCCAATATTTCTCGAAAAATAAAATTTTACTTTGAAAAGAGATACCACTTCGATTTAAAATATCAAAAATTAAGGCAGCAATATATGGTATGGGCGACAATAGCCACTGACTGAACAAGAAGTTAATGGGGCCCGTCTATAGAAACAAAAATCTTAATCGATTATATTGAACAATTTTTCAAGAACACTAAAAATAAGACCTTATACTCCCGGAGAACTAAATATAAAGTCGAAATTTTTGGATAGTTTAGTTAAGATATTCTAATGTTGTCTTGAATTGCAATGGCCTGCGTATCGATACGTTACACAGATCTACAAGATAAGAAAGAGTACGTCAGGAAATAAAAGACAACTGACTTGGTGTTGAGTTTCCAAATAATATGAATCTGAAATATTTAACCCTTGAGTGTCATAAATGACACTTTTGCTCATGGTCGGAAAACCTTAATATTCTCACAATCCTAATAAAAGTTATAATTCAATTTAGGGTTATATAATCCAATAATAAAAAAATTTTAAATGTTATAACTTTGCAACGAATTGAATTAAAAAAATTCTGAAAACATCATTGTGTTCAGCACGATTACTTAGTTTTGAGAAAATGAAGACAATGAACTCTTTTCTTATGTTCTTTCAGTGTGTGAATTTTATTCAAGGAAAAATGAAGTAAATATCTAACGAGCTTAAGACTAAGTAGGAACTCATTATGCACATATTATCTGCATGCTCTTCACCTTTATAGCATTGTGTAGGCGTCTGAAGCGGAGCTTAAATGGATGTGTATTGAATGTAAAGACGTTGTGCTGTACTGCATTTTATAAATTGACGGCACAGCATCATCATCATCCATACTGTCATGTCGACATTATTCAATGCAATTGAGTGGAAGTTGCCAGACGAAGTTTTAAGACAACGATAGGCGACATTGAATTTACGACGGGCGTTATGTGCGATTGTCGTTCAATTTTTTAGCAGGCGTGTAAAGAAATTATAAATGTCATCTTCCGGCAATCAATGAACGCAACAGTAAAATATATAGAGAATACTCTTACATTGCGAACATACGAGTATGTGTTACATATGTGGGCTCTGCCTATGAAATATGTATCTTAAGGAAGACACGTTTGCTTTGTTATAAAGACGTTCGCAATTGCCAAACAATAAAGTAATAAAGGGAGATATAAGGAAACTCCATTAATTCTCAGTGTATTTAACTAAATCCAGAACTCTAGGGGCCTATACAAATTTAAGCTAAGCTAATTTATATATAAAAAGTTTAATTTCACCTTATCAATTTATTATCACTGGTGATGGATTCAATATTTTTAAGTGCAAAATTTTAAGCGCTTTTTAGGAAAAACATATTTCGCTTGAATTTCTTACAGCTTATGAAAATTTCAATTTATAATAGGAAGACAGTATATGCTGATAATATCATAAATAATATTTCTCTAGCGTTAAAAAAATACTATTTTATTAAAATTGAATTAATAATGAGGAGTATTTGGCAGTATTTTTATAGGATAGTCTACAAAATTGGCTTTGCCATAAGGAAAAACTAAAAATTTCTCAACTGTTAACTTTTAATTTATGGTAGATGCAATCTTCATTGTGTGACTTTATTTCCACACGTTATTCTCTCTGTCTGACCTCCTGAACGTTGACCTCATGCTTGCTTACTGTAGCACAACAACAAAAGAAGCAACATTTCCGTTGCATTGTGTTTTAATTCTTTACATTTCTTGGCATTAACTATTGATTTTCATGGTGCAGTAAATAAAAAACGGGCAGCCAGTTGTGGAAAAATGAAACTAAACAAAGAGCCACATAAAGACATTTCATGCTAATTTCAAGGAAACCCTTCAAATTTTTTCTTTATTTTTTTGCGAACTTTAAAGAGCAGGTTTTTACTTATTTTTTTCTTATGCACTGTTCTTACAGGAATTTCGTCTTTGTCATCGTCGTTTGACTTAGTTATCTGCTTAGAGAGTGTTCTCCTAGACCCGCCGCTCGTAGCAGTGACGCTGTTGACATCATTACTAGCAAATTCATCGCCAAAAGCGTAAGCGTGTCTGCGCGCCATATGCAGCTTAGCGCTTTTGTGTTGGAGGCGCGACGGACTGTGGACAAGAAAATGTACACAACAAATTTGATTGCAAATTAATGGGCTTTTAAATATTTTGTTTGCCATTTACTGCAATGACTTGGTGTGTTGGTTTTCTGGGTGGTTTTGGTTGAAATTAAAAAATATTAAAATTTGTACAGCTTCTGAGTTTTGAGTGAGTGAGTTTTAAAAATATCTAAATAAAAAATTACAAGGATAACATTTTTATAAATATTAACAAGAGATGCAATTGCCAACAAGAGATGTTTTTTTTTCTATACACGGACGCATTAAATACCAAAGCAAAAATGAACTTTATATATTCCTTTCCTACTAATTTCAGATAAAAGCAATAAAAACTGAATTAGGGCGATTTCACCATTATTTAGTAAGAAGGATTAAAAAGAACGGAATTCGTTCAAATAATATTGTACAGAGCTTTTTAGGCAAGAGTTTTACCTGTTTCGTCTTATCTCCACAACTTTGCACATGAAATATTTTTCGATTTAGGGCGTAATTCTCTAGTAACTGATCAAAAGCCCTTTTTTAATCTCACATGCGTCTATCCGTCGGAACTATCAACAGATACAGAGATAAAATAAAATGTAAGTGATATAAAAGTAACAATCAAGTGTTTCAGTTAAGAGAAACACACTGTCTGACGCGATTTTATTTAATTTAATAAGTGACTTATATTGTAAAATGCCCACCCATGTAGAGTTTCCGATCGCACATTTATTTTAGACCACCAACAGTCACAAGGAGTGTGTGATGTCTTGGGTTACAATTCTTATCTCAACGAAGATATTTTATTTTATTTTTAAATGATACCTTCAGAAGAATAATACTTTTTTAGCATATACAAATATTAAAAAACAATATTTACAAGAGACTTGAAAGATTTTTTATTGGATGAACCACAATGCAAATTAGAAATGATAATTATTTTGATGTTATTTTCTTTTACTATTCAAAGCAAAAGAAGTTCAAATTCATTAGCTAAGAAATTTATAGCATCATTGAGATCAGCGAAGATATTTTTTGCATCATCAACATCTATTTTTAGCACGAGAGCACCACTGAGGGCATTTGAACACGAACGTCTGAGCATTTAAACAAAACTCCTACTGAACCTAGGGCTATATTTTTTGCAGTCGTAATTATTCCCCCTCTAAGCATGCGCAAAATTGAAATTTTTCACAGTATGTACTCTGCATTTTTTTAATACTCCCCCCTCTCAATATCTTCGTAATAGATTAAACGCGTGACTGGATAGATAATATAACAGAAAACAACAATGCAGCTGCGCAATTTTTAATACTGCACTCTATTTTTTTTACTTCCCTAAAAAATTGTATACTAAAAATATAGTAGTAAACCATAGACCTTTGTATATATGTATGTATGTACATTAGACTGTCCGTTATTCTCAAGATCGCGGAGCTCGCTAGATATATTTATTTAAGCTTACAGAAGAATTGGTTTAAGGTTTTTAAGAAACAAATTATATACGCTCAAAAAAAAAACGTTTTCGAAAATTTACTTTTTTTCTTAAAACCCCATAAAATATTCAACAAAGAACGAGACCAATTTTATGTGACTCCACTAGTTTTTTAGTGAAGAAGGTAGGAAAAGCGTCAAAAATGTTTGTTTGGAAAATAAAAAAATCTTTTGAAAAATGCATGGTTAAAAAATAAAAGAAATAAAAAAATTAAATTCTTGGTGACACTCTATACCAGCGGTGGGCATGGAAATCTAGCAAATGGGCGCAACAACAAAATCAAGCAACAAAAAATGAAATTTGAAAGTTTTTTTGCTTTCATTTCCAAATTCGCCAACAGCACAAAAAAAAAACAAATTGCACTACAAACAAAACAATTCGTTAAGACACAATGTCGCACCGTCGCTAAAGTCTTTGAGTGTTACTTTTGTTTTCGTCGCTGTGCGTCGATGGCGTTGAAATTCTGCAAATTGTTTTTTGGTTGCTTGTGCGTCGAATAACGAATAACTACGCGTCCATCGCTGCTCTATACTACGCTAAAATAACAATATTTTCAATTCTGAAAATTTCTTAATTTATAACAAAAACATAAATTCAGATATAACGGACAGTCTATTGTACATTCAGCATGCATTTGTCCTCACTTTTGACGCAGATCATGATCTTATGTGTACATACAATCAACTGACTAGGAGGAGATCATGCCATTATCAGCACCACCAGTTTACCACACCACACAACACAAATAACTGCGTGGTTTTCGTCAACTCAGCAAGCGTGCGCTTGTTGTGGTTTTTCTCATTACTGCGCAAGTGCAACGCACGTATTAAATTTATTTTATCAGCAAAATTTTGCACTATGTAAATATATCTCATGACAGATCAACCACAAACACTTTGCTGCGGTCGCTGTTGATTATTTCGAGTTTATTATGATGGGGGTGGGTTGGAAGACCGAGAATTTGTCGTTTACAGATTTTTGCAACAATATTCATTTAGTGTCCGTTGGATTGAGTGACCTTCTGCAAATTTATGTTGCCATCTAAAATTTTCCATCATTTGTGTTAATTTAATGAATGCGTTTATAATTTGCAGTTAATTGTTTAGATTTATGAATATACCATAAAGCTAAGCGTAGATAGTGTTCGTGGATAACTTACATACACTGATGGAGATATAGTATAGTTTGGTTAATGAAGTCCTAGTTGATGTATTTGAAGAGAAGATGAAAAAATTTAAACTAACTCGGGATGTAGTTAAATAAAAAAAACGTGTGCTTTGCATTTTTTTCAACAGACACATATTCAAAGCATTCAAACTTCAAAGTTGAAAATGGTAAAAATAATATGACAAAACTATTTTTATTTTTTAATTTTACAGAATTTCTTTTTGTCGTTTTTAATCATATGCGGGGTTAAAAATAACTGAATTTAAGTTGACTTCAAAACACATATACATTCATGATTCGAAGGAATGGTTTTTCGATCACATTTTCACGTGATCGAGTTTCGAGGTTTACTGCGAGATGACCAAGGGTAGGTACTGTGACTTTAAGCGACATAATTTCACAACCTAGTGAAAAAGTCTCATTTTATAGAGAAGATACAAAGCTTATAGAACGTTAATATTTTTTTTAATCTAAAACGATGTTATTTTTGTTTGATACTTCACTTTGTAGAACTTGTGCGTGTCCGATTGATTATATATCATAATCATACACATTTTGTTGACAACATATAGAGCAATATTTCTTCTATTATTTTCGAATAATCGGATCATATCGGTACTAGGAGTTTATGGTAATGTAGTTAAAAATAAATAAAATAATTAAATGCACTTGACCAAAAATAAGATTCACATGGAATTTTAAACGAAGATGAAACGTTCGACACTCAACGCTTAAACTAACAACTGAGTTAAACCCTTTAATTTTTTTTAACTGACAATTGACTTCATAATTTTCTTAGTTCACTATTAAAATAATAATAACGTCGGCTTGAAAACACAATCACATAAACTTCATCAACACCACCAGGAAGTGTCAATAAAACTGTTAAATACTTTAACCCAAATATTTCAGCAGCGATAGTGTGAAAACAAATAAAAACTATGACACATGTATCGACCTCAGCTTAGAGCTAAAAAGCAGAAACTCTTTAAGCATAAAATATGTTTTGCCAGCAGATACAGTTAGAACAACAAAAAGTGAAGACGGCACGCTTCAGCACTACACGCATCGAGCTGCATGTTGTACATACGACCAACAACATAACACATGTGCACATTAATCAGCAATTACTGGGCTCAAATACGATTTAATCAAACAATTGGATTAACATTAGTAAGCGAAAAGAAGAAAAAACAGCTGCACAATTTACTCATAAATTTGTTACAATAGATACGTCCGTACTATAGATACCTACTAAAGAAAATCAATAAAATTAAACTTACGATAGTTTCAGCATGAAAGAGAAAAATCGAAAATAATTATCTGGTCATTACTTGCAACTTGTGGCCCAACAATGGAGCGCATTGAACTTTTCTTATGTTGGTTGTCCCTACATTGCACTGAGGCTTAATGTCCAAGAACACATATTTTTTCGCTATCTGAGACCCCACTTTATTAATCAAGCAGTGGGTTTAGTTGCCTCACTTTATCCAGTAGCCGCAGCAGAAGATCCGACTATGGCATAGATTGTTGCACTTGATAGAGCAAAGAAAACAGGGGAACATTTTTCTTTTTTCAATTGTGTATAATGGACAACTTAAGGGCACGATTTGTTTCTAAACATTACAGGAAATTGTGCTGTCATTTCTGGCATGGCAGGTGGTGCTTGATTGCAACAAACATTTTTTTATGTTGTGTACGTCCATACATACAAATGTAGACGTATGCATAAAGCTGTGAAAAATAGAATTGAATTTCAAAGAAATATTATGTTTGCTAATTAATGTATTTTATTACGTTTAATTTTTCGTCAATGTTTTCGTCGCCCCTAGCCGCTGAAGGTCAAACACGATTCACCATAGGTCTCCTGCAACCGCACATGAAATTTCGTTTGTACCACAAAAGTTAAGATAAACTCTTTGTTCAATCTTTTGTGTAACAAAAACAGCAGCAGCAGACACACTAACTGACAGATCACGCCCAAATACTCAGAAAAAATTTTGGCAGTAACTTGTATGCGCTCTTATCTTTTAATAATAAATTCTGGAAGCTTTTTACACATAGCGGTACAACAAAAAAACATTTTTCGTGATCTTTAATGTTGCCATATTTAAGTATCTGCAAAATTGTTCACGAAGTTTTTTTAATGCCGGATAAACTTTAGCTGACAAATGATTAACTCAATAATTTTCTTATAGCACACACACACAATACCTTATCCTCCAAATGATGACGAAAATTTTATAAATATTTGTCAAGTCACTAAATCAACTGACATAACATTAGCGTTAACGATTAGGACAAGAATAATAACTTACGGTTTGACAGACACAGGATAAGGCGTACTTACCTAGAAATAAAGCAGAAAAGAAATGTTATTAGATAAAACTTCTAAAATTTGCCAAAGCACTTAAAAAATAATCTACTTATGACTAACATATTTTGTATTCCTTATAACATATATCCTACGTAAATTCTAGCGCCTAATAAATGATGCAAGTCAAAAACAATTTTCTAATGGAGCTTAAAAAATTCTGGAAAGAAAAGAAGAATTTTCTTATTTAAGGAAAATCCAGGTTTCAGCTCAATATAAGGCTCAGCACGACAGAGTTTTTATTTTTTTCCCCCCATTAAAAAATACAATTTATTCCTAATGGAAAATATTCGCAAACCACAATCAAAGTTTAGCTAAATTTAGAATTTAATATGAGTACATGTGGCGCTGTGAGTTGTAAGGGACCTCCTCATAGAACAACTCATGTTTTTATTATTTTTATACAGATTTTTCTTTAAATGGCAATACACACACACCAACTCAGTGCCAGACCGCACAAAGCAAACTCTTATGCTTCTCGTAAGTCCATTTTAATTAAGGACAACAAAAATAAAATACCGACACCAAATTTGAAATCAGAAAATTTGCATAAGTCACGTACATATAAGCTGTCCTTTTTGAAAATGGTATAAATTCAAAATCCATACAAATTATTTTTTTTTTTTGTTTTTGGCTTCGGGATGATCAGGTCTTTTCCTTTTTATATTTATCGTATGCACGAAGTGCTTAAAATTTGCTGTTAATTCGATTCGAAGTCTTGTTTACTTTGAAAAGAGTATAACTCCATTTTGCATATTTATTATTGTTTACTTACACCTTATAATTATGTAAGTCATAGGAGTCATTAAAATTTTTTTTAGCACAATTTTTGAACTGACGTTTGAAGTGGGTGTAGGTAACACCATGGAATTATTTAAAGACGCGGGGCGACACAATAATAAATTTAACAAGAAGTTGGTGTAATTGATAAAATGGGTGTTTCTGTCTCATTGATGTACATATGTTTTAATAAACCATTTCAGTGGTTTTGAATTTCAAACTCGAAACTTAGCCCATTTGTTTCTTGCTCTATGGGAAGTATAAACCAATGCCACCTATGCTGACAGAGCTTTAGGTAATAAGTCTACTGAAGTTCAAATTACTATTCGTCCAAGTACAGACAATAAAATTCTATAAAATAAAGACCTTTACTACAAAACGAAAGATATGTAGTTGCACCACTTTCAAAATGATAATTTTATACAGAGATATAAAAATTTGATTAGGATAAAAGTGGATTAGGTCCTCTCATAGAATTGCAAACCACTTTTTCCTTGAGATATTTTTCATAAAATCAACCACACAAGATAACTACATCTACGCCATAGAATGCAATTTACTATAATTTTGAATAGATTAAAGTACAAACCATTTAATATCTCAAAACAATTTAAAATTGAGTTATATCACTTTTAAAATAAACACCTCACATATTGTTTATAAAATAAACATAATTCAACCGGATCACTATTCCGGTTTAAATTTACTTAAGTCGGACCTAAGACATCGAACTCTAACGTTGATGCCAACTATTAGTAAGAACTGAAATAAGCTCTGTCTTCCATAAGACCACTAAATTCATATTTTATTATCCGAAATACTTTTTTCTATGATAAATGAGGTCTGTATTTTCTCTACTGAAACTACTGAAACTACTTAACCAATTTTCTATTCAATGCGCTCCCCTAACGTTTTTGAAAACAAACTTAACGCAAAGTGTAATAAAAATTAATAGAAAATTTATTGTTTCCCCATATTTACACCTTTGAATATATAACAATACGTTTGAAATTCTATCAGTGATAAGTTATCACTCATATCTTGAATGTTTGATCGAAATATACGCTACCCCAACCTTTTTTTTCCCAATGCCAACAACAACACCGACAACAAAATAAAACACCTCAAATAAACACGTTCATTGTTTCATTGTTTTTGTGTGCTGAAGCGACAATTAATACGACAACAACAGCAAATGCAACAACATCACAAACAATTCATAACAGACAATTTGACTACAGCACTACAAAAAGAACAAACAAAAAGTAGACTTTTCATTATCGCTATCGCATTGCACCATGAAATCTCGAGTCTTTCAGGTGTCTCCATCGCGCTGTCACTGGGTTCTGAATTCAATTGAGAATGCTGTTTTGGATTTTCATGTGCCAAGTGCGATTTCCGGCAATTAAGCAAGTCAAGTCTAGATTTTGTAAATAAATGAAATTTTACGAGTGGGTACTGTTGTATATCAGTCGGTTGGACCCATTTATCTATAGGTTATTTGAGGTTCTTTTGATGTCAAGTTGTGATGCAGCACCGACAGCAGACATTTTAATGAACTTTTTCAATCGCGTGTGCCTTTTTCCGATTCGATTCAATTTATTTATTTACTTAAAACGAAAATGAGTCGCACAGAAATTGAATACAAAACAAATACGAGCTCAGCTGGTTAAATGACTCAAGGTGTTAGACAACGTGTTAATGGCGAGACATGACAGGTCCCGCCCTCACTATTGACAGCATTATGAACGCGATCATTGATTTCAGGCGAGAAATCAAAACGTTCTTAACGTAATTAACAGCGTGTTAGCAAAGAGAAAATTTATCTGTGATGCATTTAACCTCCTTCACACCATAGCTATAGTAAATTTTAATAGGACAAAGCTCTTGGTAGTGTGAGTGGCTCGATTATGCTATGCAACAAACTTTTTCTTTAATTGCAGGGCAATATTTTACAAAAAAAAAGTTTCTCTAATAACCAAGTTTTCAAATAAAATTTCTGGAAAAAAATAGACGCAGAAACATGTACTTTATTACAGCAGTCTTAAAATGTCATCAATTATAAATGGAATTTATAAAAATTCCTTATTGGCAACTAAATTGTAACAGCGAATGCAAGCAACAATCAGCAGCTATGCTTGCTAAGCACGCTGACACAATTTCACCCAAATACTTTGTTAAACAGACAAACATAAATTTAGAGCAACGTCAATTATTATGGGACATGCAACTCCAACTAACTTCAGTTTCAAATAAGGAACAACTGACGACAAAGAGTGGGGGTGTGCAGTTGTATTCAGCTATTTAAAATCCATTAAGAAACTGCAGAAAACTGCTTTTATGTTGCATGGTTGTCGCTTTTGTCTTCTGTTGCTGTTGGTGATATTTTTTGGAGAGAAGAAAGCAACAAAAGTGATTACAACAGAATGTTGTTAGCGTTTTGGGTCAACGTTAAAAAATTGTAAGATGCAGTGGAGAGGGCCAGGTCATCAAGAGTTTGATGCTGTTTGATTGACTGGAGTGACATTTAAAGCACCTCATTGTTTTCGCTATTAACGATAATTAAGGTAGCAGTAAAGAAAGATAAAAAATGTAATGAAATTGTAAAAAGAAATAAATTAAATATTTAAAACAAAACATGCAACGTTTTCGTGACAAAAATATTGAGTTTAACATACAAAATATCTAAAAAATTCTCGCAATTTTTATGAAATTTTCCTGCCAGATCTCTTATATATTTGAGTATAACATTTTGTACAATTAACACCTTACCCCATATGTAACAGAACACATTTGATGCATCTCTTTTTTCTCAACAGCAAGAAGTAAGCGCTTACTTTCTGTTGAAAAGTTCCAGGAGCTCATTAAAAACGTCTTAACATTCAGATTATCCCCTTCGGGAATGTTTCGCCTTGTGTTTATTTGCATTTCATTCAAATTCCAAAGAAAAATGGCATAAATTTATTTATAAAACAAAAAATGGTAGCAAAACAAAATTAAAAAAAGGTTGAATGATGAAAGTGCGGAACGTTGCATGTTTATTTATATATCTGGAACAAAGTATCGTACAAGAAGTTGTGCAGATAAAAATCGATTGTGCTGTTTTTGCTTCAAATTAATTATAACTCTTTTTTTTTAAAGCTGCGCATAATTTTTACACTCAAAAAAGGAATAACTTTTGTACATATGTATGTAGATTTACTTTAGCTTAAATTAACATTGTTTTAGTTAGTAAATTACACAGTAGAAATTGTTATTCCAGAAAGATTCTAAACAAAGACATGTAAAAATAGAAATGTATAAATTTATAGAACGGACTAAAGTGACAAGGAAGATTCTTAAAGAGTTTTCTCGTCGGCCAAGCCTTAGGTATATGCATTTTCGGGACAAACAAATTCATAAGCGAAATATTCTATTTCGAGAGTATATTCTTGAATTGCTCTCGAATGCTTTTTACCTGTATTTGATCATCTATTCTTGTAAATGTCTACGATTTAGATAGGACCATTAGGAAAAAACAGGTCACATTCAAGAACATTTATGTCAACGTGATAGAAAAGCTTCAATGTTGTTGAAGTTGACTAATCGTCATCTGTTCAACCTTCTCTACGGTGATTTAAGTCCAGTCAGTAAGCAATTCATAAAAAAATACAATTTTATAATTGAACTCAAAAGATTTTCGGTGTTTTACTGCAATTTTTTACTTTTCTAATATAACAGGTTATTATTATTAAAATTTTTTCAAAACGAAAACAGGGTTTCTCTTTAAAGCAACATTCGTAAAGCACCTAGGTGCTATGTCTATAGCTATAAATTTCTGAAATCGAATCAGAAGATCATAACTTATACCGGACTTCAGATTGCAATACATCCGCATTTAGGTACCTACTTAATACTTTAAACTGTTTCTATCCAACCCATTTTTGTAGAATTTAAATTCTGAGCCAACCGCGAATGCTCTAGACACCACCCACCAGAAACTTACTCACCAAGTTTCATAAATATTCGTTGTTGCAAAACAATTCTTGGACTAAGCGTGTTTCATTGAGTTGACTGTATATATTTGCTTACATAAATCCTACTGCTCAAATGTGTTTACCGATAAGAAAAAACGAAAGGAAAGTTTTTTTTAATTCAAGAATAAGACATAAAAATTGTATGCCTAACACACACAACTCTTAACTGAATTTAAGAAACAAAAACTAAAAATAAAAGAAAACGATAAACACAACTTTGCACGCAAACCTTTGAACATAGAAAATAATAAAGTCATGAGCGTCAAACTTACTGAGGACAAGCGTGAAGCAGAAGCATGGCGTCATCACTAAACTCAACTACGAGAAAAACAACCAGCCACTTACCAAGGAAATGGCTCTTAACGTAGGTTGACATTTTCTTGAGGAGGAGAGCAAATGGAGAGTGTAAAGTCCATGATAAAAAATTCGGCAAATTTACTCCAAGTTCTCACGTTTTTATTCACATACTTTTCAAATCTTTAAACTTAAACCAGATATTGGAGCAGAAAATTAAGTGCTTAACCTTTTTTTGAAGATCTGATCGAAGGTTATCAAATAAAGGTTGGGCGTTTTCTTTTCATTTATTGCCTTTAAGCTGCAATGTCTTTGTGAGGATGTTCATAGCGACAATGTGAAATCGAACATGTGCTCATCTACACCAATGCAAATCAGCACATGCCACATATTCTAGAAAATATTCCGCAATTCTTGTGACACAATTGCCTCATTAAAAATTAAAAATTGTGATCACATTAAATAAAATAGTTACCATAAACATTAGAAACACAAATACGGATGATATCATGATTTTGATATAACGCTGAAACATTTCATTGGCAAATCATATGAAGGAAGTGAGCTTAAAATTATTTATTTTTGTAAGCAGACAGCACGCAAAAATATTTTATTATATTTTTTTTTTAATTTATGAACACTTGAAGTTATGGACAATGTTTTACTTATGTGCTCATATTTTTTTAATTGAATTGAGAAAAATTAATGTTTCTGTTGCTAAAGTCTGCAAGACCGACTAAACTATAATTAAAAAATATTTGATTGCATAAAAAAAAGTGTTTTTTATGAAAATCGTCATGGACATATTACAAAAAAACTCAAAATCTTTTAACGTAGGACATTTTGATGAGAAAAATGGTGAAATATAAAATTGTTTTTCACTAACACTTTTTTATGATAACATTTTTTGGGTGAACGCTCATGCTGCAATACATCCTCGTACAATGGCGAACTATTTGAGCGAACGACACTGTTGTTTCCGACAATCGAGCGATTATTGTTGTTTCTGAGCAAGTCCACGCTATTGTACATATTAGAGTATGTACGTTCACACAAAAATGTTATCATTAAAAGAGTATTAGTGATAAACAATTATTTCTCACCGCCAACGTGTTCCCCGTAAATTATATTCATTTAAAACCATTAACAACATGGAAAAACCAAAAGATTTTGAATATGTTTACAATAAACACGATCATCAAAATATTTTTTATTTTTTGGTGTACTTTATTTTTTGTTATGGGAGCGTTTACATATTACATACCGCAACTAGAGGTGGGGATCCGGGAAAAATGCATTTTACATCATATCTTTGTTTTTTAAATACAAATAAATGGAAATTTCTTGGAGTTATCCAGTAACCTCTGAGAAAAATGTGTGGCTTAGGTTGAGAAGACAGCTCGGAGTTAACTATTTCCAGTTCCAATTCGGAAAAGATCTACATAAAAAACCCAAATGAGAATCAATTCCCAGACCAATTTGTTCGTTCTATAAACTTTAAATTTGGAATAAATAGTCTTTTCTACAGAAAAGATTGATCGTCAAGGCCAAACTGATTACATTAACGAAATTTCCCACAAGTGTTGAAGGAAACTTACCGATACAAGCACAGACTGAAAGAAGCAAAGCCCTTAAGTAGTTACAGTATTCCAGGGCAATTTATAATGAGATGACACCAACACCATCGTAATGAAATATAGCTGGGTTTGGAAAAATTAAACTAACTTCCATCTTTTCCAATTACAATCCATTTGTTCAATTTCGATTCAATTTTAGTATAGAGCAGACTGTAAGCAACCAAAAATGTATGGTCTTTTGCATTTTCTCTTTTTTTTCTACTTTTTTGCCTTACACAATTTATCTTTCCATAAAATTCACTATAAAAAGTCAAACTATTCAACGATGATGTTGAAATTTTCAACCAAAAACGATTGAAAATTAATTGAAAATAGTTTTTTCTTAATTGAAAAACAGGCTGTTAGGCCAATTTTGTTTTTATGAATAAAACACTGTTGAATTCATTTGTTCACCCGACGTTTCGCTTATGGGTTTTAAGCATCTTCAGGGGTATGTCAAAATTCTTTATTGAGTATTCATATCACAAGTAGGAAAAAGATTAGTTACAGTGTGGTGCTGTAAAGCTTATATGCTTTTAAATAAAAAAATTTTTTTATTTTTGTATTTTATAATTGTAATTTTTGCAAATTCAAATGTTTTTCCTACTTGTGATATGAATACGCAATAAAGAATTTTGACATACCCCTGAAGATGCTTAAAACCCATAAGCGAAACGTCGGGTGAACAAATGAATTCAACAGTGTTTTATTCATAAAAACAAAATTGACCTAACAGCCTGTTTTTCAATTAAGAAAAAACTATTTTCAATTTATAAAAATTTAAATATATTGGTCAGATATTATTCGTAGATTGAAAATTAAATTTTTTTCAACTAATTGGATCGATAAAGTGAACTTGTTTTCCTAAATTTTCAACCGGCTATGTCGATAAAGTCAACTTTGTAAGCAATATTAACATCGTATCAACATTTTCAAATGAAAAAGTAAATTTTCAGTCGAGTTTTCAACCGAAAGGGATTAGTTATAAATTCCTTCTGCTTTGAAGTTGAAAATATCAAACCAATCTATACTTTCCCAATCCTTCAATTTGAAATATAAATTTCTACGGATAAATATATATGCATTACATATAAATATGTATGTGTGCTCCTTTTTCAACCTAAAAATTACAAAAATTTCGATAACATTGGAAAGTTTCAAACCGTACTCTGTGTAATATATCACTGAAAGAATATATCCTTTAAGGATTTTCAGTCTCATCTGCTAGAAAAGTAAATTTTTTTGAAAGCATTTGCAGCTTGGGTATGATCACCAATGAAATGCCCATTTTATTTTTCCTTTGCCTTGAATGTTGCTGCTTTGTTTCGCTGCCTCTTTTTAGATTGACACTATACGCTTTAGTGATTTTGATGATTTTATGTCTGAAACGCGAGAGAGATGCCTTTGGTTGAGTCCATATTCCAGCAACATTGGTTATTGTAAATTTTTTTCGCTACTGCTGTTTGCGTGATGCGTTGGCATTCTATGATAAGCGACAGATGCACCCCCGCTCCTTAACGTTTTAAATACATAACACGCTTCGGTGCGCGAAAAAGGCAGCAATGCGAAAACAAAACGAAATAAAGTTTAGTGATCAATGTGCAATTGTTGCAGGATCCAACTGCAGCTCTTATTGACATTGAGTATTGCTAAGTGTCGTTACTTGCTGCTCCCATTTATGGCACAATGACAGCTAACTCATGCGCATCACACACGCAGCGTTTTTCCTTTTCATCATTTTCTTTTTCGCAATATGGCAGCAATAGCAACATTATTACTGCATTGCACCTTCCACAGCAGCAGCAGTAGCAGCAACAGCAATCTGTTGGGCTAGTTTTTTCCCGGTGAACAATCTAATCAACAGAATCACAAGTTTTTGTGTAATTTTCCTCTTGGCGGCAACAGAATTATAATTTATGTCTGTTGCTGTTGTTGCAGTCATTGCTTCTGACGACCACTTTTTATGTTGCGCTTGTTTTTGTTGTAATTGCTGTTGCACTCTATTTTTAAATGCATTTTTTATTTGAGTCACATTTTCTGTTCTGCTGTTGACTTTTGCTCGCATAAGTTCGCATTGAACTTGAAATTTATTTTACCCACTTGACTGCATTTGAATCATCGCATTTTTCGCCTTTTTGTTGTTGCGCATTTTTACAGCAGGGGACCACTTTAAATGTGACTGATTTCTAAGGAGTGCCGCACACTGACAAATTACGAGCATACAATTGAAAGAAAGTCGGGTGAATGCCAAATTCAATTTACATTACTATTATGTATCTGGATTGATTTTTTTACTAAATAGTTCGATGCTTGTTGGTTTTTATTGACAACCACGTTTTAAACACTTTACGAATTATTTTACTAAGATGATACTTGCAGGGTATTCCAGGAAATAGTTTTAAGCGTCAGCAGAAAGATAGAGGATTACAAAACCCGACTATTTATATCAAGATGCGAGGAGAAAAAATCGACACTATGCTCTTCTAGTCAATCTGCCATTTTTTGCTTCGTAATGTTTCAGAATCTTTGTTAACTAACTACTTATAGAAAACGAATTAATTGTATAGATCAAGATTTGGTAATAATTGACAAAAGGCAAATTTAATATAACTAGGTGAAATAAATATTGGACAGTACATACTTAATAATCCAGATATTTTCTGCAGAACTGAACAAAGGCAAATTCAACGCAAAGATAGCTCTAATCATTGTTCCGAAATCCTCTACATCTAAAGTGTACTTGTACAGAACCGTACAGTATAATAATTTTCAACTAAGTACTATAGCAATTTTTCTTTTTTTTGTGTTTCAAAAGGTTTGTAGAGTTGTACATTTCAATTTCTTAAGTTCCTTTAAAACAGACGTTGAACTTTGAACTCTGTGTTTATGCAAAAAATATAGTATAATCTAGTTTTGAGTATTTTTCAAAAAAGCTTTTGCTTATAAAGTTGCAAAGTTCAATTTTGCCCCTGATATGCAATCTTCACGGTTATGAAAACCAACAGGAAGATTCAACAAAGGAAAACTGCACAGACGACGATAACAAGAAAGGAACGAAAAGAATAATAAAGAACTCAAAAGTTAAAAAAACAACAGGAAAAAGCAAAAAGTTAAAGAAGAATTAAAAAACTTCATAAAATTGAAAGAGCAACGAACCAAAGCAAAGATACGAGGAGCAAATGCCAGTTACTCTGTCAGCACTACAAGAGGTTCTGGAGAAGAAAATTCAAAATAAAAGCATGAAACCAAAACAAAAACAAGCCCTAGAATTTGAAATAAAAATAAAACATAAAACGAGCAGAGGAAACTATGATGGAATTGAAGTAGCAACTGAGGATGATGATGCAGCAATGATGGAAATAATACTTTGGATGCTACTGCAGCTATGATGATTATGTTGTTGTAAGTGACGCTGATGCTTTCAAGTTGGTTGCAGCATCTTTGAAGCACTGAGAGACATCAATTGCAGCAAAGGCAAAAGCAAAAAAAAAAAGAAATTGACAGCTGCTGCTGGACGTGCTTTTCTAGAAATGAAGCAGCAGGAAAAATAAAGAAATGTTACTAATGCTGCTGACGGATATATTGCTGCTGTTGTGCACAAAACCAATGGGTCCTAATAGGAACAAGACCCGTTACACTAAAAATAAAAACAATTTTTGTGGCACTTGGCACAAGGTGTGTCTTAATACTCCTTAAAAATCCTTCAAAATTAGGAGGATGTCTTTCGTCTTTTTTTTTTGCATAAATTTAGCAAATTAAGATTGAAAAACAATTTTATAAATCAGTAGACCTTTAGAGATAAATGTATTGAAATCGTTTTTGATTTAAAAACAAAGTCTAGGAGCGCCTAAACGTTACGTTGTTTCTCGCTTTGTTGTTTCAAGCATGGGTGTCTGTTCCCCCATCAGATGTTATTGCGCTGCCAAAAAAAGTGAACTAACGCTGGATTCTTCTACCATGAAGCTACTGCTGGTAATAATTGGATGGGTTGAGATGCGTTTTGTTTGATTATATAGATGCTCGCCGAAGCTTCATTTCATGCCACGATTTGTAGAGCTCTGCTGAGAAAATCGCCAATACTAATTAAAACCAAAACTAGTGACTGCAGATAAAATTGGTGCTTACCCAGCGTTGATGAGGTAAATGATTGCATAAAGAAAATGGGTCAGAATTCGGAAATTTTAAGAAAATTTAATTTTGAGTTCCGCTTAATATTCAGTTATTGGACGATGCCTTAGATCAAAAAATTTCCTTTTTTGGGAATTTTCAATTCTTTTTTCTCATCTACATAGAAACGCCCTTTTCAATTGTAAAAGTTAAATGGGAAGAGTTGAAATATAATAAAGAAACAAAAAAACGAAACCTAAAATAGACTACATTTCCGCTACTTTGGTTCAATTGATGATGAACACTTAGAACAGCAGCGGCTGCTATAACCACCTCCTTTCTATGCACCTCTGTATATCTTTTATTTTATTTTTCTTATAAAATAGCGTGTTAAATAGCCACAAGTTATTGCAATCTAGCTTTAGCTGTTACTTTTGTCTCTGTGGAGGTAGCCGTTTGTTGGCCACTTTAAACTGCATCAGTTGTATTTTACATTGTTTTTGTCGTTGTAGTATACGTACATATGCAAAAGTAGTAAAATTGGATTTACTTTAAATTTCAAATTGCAATTCAAGTAGCCATCCGCCTCATTCTTCCGTATGGAGTTGAAAATATCAATTTGCTATTTTCCATGGTGTTGATCATTCTTTTGAGCTCATTTGATGAGGTCATATTATGGTCGATAGTATTGAACGCATATTCATAGGTTAGGTTAGGTTTATATTGCTTCTTCTTCTATTTGTGAGAGTGTTCTGATCTTAACAATCTCATTGATTCATAAAATTCATAATTACTCTCACCTTCACAAGATTTGACAAATATCCAAAAGTGCATAAGTCATCTTTCGAAAATTGAGATTACATAGTTAAATAAGAAAAGGAATGAAAACAGCCATAAGAACTTTATAGGTTCTTAACCTAACCTCGAAACAGCCCCGAACTCCTTAACTTCTGCCTCTTGAATCCAATATTTTGAAAAAAAAAAGTTTTGTCATTCTTCCAGGACATATTCCCCTAGAAATTTCGAACCAGGTAAACTGGGTAGCAGTAATGTTTTAGACACACGATTTTTTATGAGCTCATTGTTAAACAAGCGCACAATTTAAGCCCAGAACGGGTTTTTACATTGCGTTAGATTTTGGACATCCCCTGTGCCCCCAGTTGACCTGAAAAATGTAACTTTTAATATAATGTGTGGCATGATTTCAAATTACATTTTATGGAAAGTGACATTACTAAGCGAAAAGAACAAACGTGAAAAACCTATAGCTAATAACCTACTGGTTATCGTATTTTGAAACTTGGTAGACATTGTTTATACACTTCAAGCTATTTTTTGTGAGTTTTGGAAATTGAGCATCTTAACATCTTTAACTTTGCTGGACTGTAATTTTGTTCGGTAAAATTGAACGAGACAACGTCCTCTTTCAGGATTGTACTGTGGTGATTTCGCTGCAACAAAAGACTTCAGATTTGTTGGACTGTGTAATCAGTCGACAAAAAAATAGTAAATAGTGCGTACCTCCATTGACCGGACGTTAGATCATCGCCCTGAGCATGAACTATGTTGGTTGTTTTGGAAACTATGATCTTATCTTCCAATTTCTTCGTTATGTGTAACCAATTGTTATTATTAATAATTTCTAGCCTCTACCAATATCATGGCACACTAATTCCCTTACAAGTGTAACAATTTTTTGCGTGTGAATTTATCTCCCATTGCTGTCATTAATATCCGCAGCAAAAGGCAAATCTGGCTAACGTTAGATACTCGCTCGTATTATATAATTAATGTTGCAGTATAACAATATGGGCAATTCTCGTATTATTCATAATTTGTGAGCAAAGTTGTGCTACAAGTTTTATTATCTACTCGCTTTGTAGATGTATCTCGTTAGTCTTCTTTGCTTTTAACGCCTTTTTCTACACAAACCACAGCTGCTGGCAGGTAGAGATAAAAAATAATGGCCAACTTTAATGATGCTACTTAGATGGTTACACTTCTTGATCTACATATTTACTGTCTGCATGAAAAGTGTGGTTGTGCTAAGGAAATTCGTACGTACTAAAGATAGTAGAAATTAATCTTATAATTGGTTGCATGATGTTTTCAAATGTTTCACAAGAGTTGCAATTTATTACTAAATGAATAATGCAGTATTAGTTAATATATTGCGATGACTATAGCTATTTTGACATTCAGATTACACTGTAGAACAATTTTTAAAAAAGTTTCACTGGCAGAAACGAAAATGTATAAAATACATTTTCCGAAAGGTTATTTTCTAAATAGTATGTGTGTTAATTATGTTATTTTTTTTTCTTTTGAAAATGCTGTCAAATTTTTAGATGTTTCTTGCAAAATGGAGTGGATATTAAAATTTTACATAAATGTATTTTTAAAAGTTTTCATCTTCCATAAGTTTACCTCCATAGGCATGACGCAAATTGAGAATGGTTAATGTAATATGGAACATATCCACTCATGTTTTTAATTAAGAATTTATTTTAGTGAACTTTTACAAGTGCTAAAGAATAAGATGGCTATAATTCGCGTTGTCTTGGAATTTTTCATTGATGATGACTCATTTATAGTATATCTCCAGCACGCAAATACATTTAACACTTCCTGCAGCAAAGGCTGACTAATTTGGCAAGTTTTAATAATACTAAAGTTACAAACACAAAAATACATAGGGTATACCATTACACTGCTGTGCACGTATTTTTCAGTCTGATTGTTGTTGTTTTTTTGTTGCTTTCATTGTGTAGTGAAGTCGTTATTTATTTCCGAATTTACGCTCGTTGATTTTATATAAAATTTTCATTCTTTGAAATTTGCATTTTAATGAAGTACAAGTCCCGTCCCTTATAGGAGTATGCTGCTAAATATGAATTCTCCCCTTGAATGTACAGACATGAGAAGCAATAGATTTTAAATTTTGAACAGTAAGTCATCTGTGAGATTTAAATGAAATGGTATTTTCATCAAAAATAGAATATTACAACACACATATAGTAAAAACGCGTTTTCCCGGTGGATGGAAACGGGGTTAGTTCAGAGCTCAGCAAAAAAACTGATACCACAATTCGAACACTCAATCTCAAAGCAAGTCAGCTAAGGCGGACTACTCGTAATTAAAGAAAATGTTGAAAAACTTGGATTGTTTAAACGACTTTTACGTGGACAATTCGAAGCTTGAATAGTCAGGGTTTTTCTGTATACAGGGAATTATGCGAACAAGCATAATAATTTTTTTTGCATCTCTTTTTACCTGTTATACGAGCATTTAACGAAATCAAATATTAGCATCTACTTTTGCAATTTCCTAGTCAATTTAAATAGATTTCTGATTAATATTACTAACAAGCCTCAATTGAGTTTAACCACATATCTTTGAGTTAACTAGATTCATTTTTGTTATTTTCAATCAGATTTCTGGTTGAAATAACAATATTTTAACTTGGCGCCAAGACATTACGTATCCTAGTTAAATTAACCAGGTTCTAGTTGATTTTTTTTCAGTGTAGCAAGGATAAACTAATTTTGGAAATGTTTTTTTTTAAAGTTCATTATATAAAATTTGATGGAATGAGAAAAATAGCGCTTGAGGGTAAAAATTTCCCAAAACTACGTTATTACGATTTTTATCCTGAACCGAAAATATTGTCTTAAAATACTTTACCCACGCCCAAATCATAGAATGCTCGTAAATTGAAAAATAAAGAAGAAATTTATTAAGGGTATTCCTCTAAATGCAAAAACTTCAATAGCATGTAAAGCTCGAAAATGTTCGAGCTTGATTGTATGATCAGTGTTGCCGCAGCCATGAAAAAAAAAATGTGAGAATGTCAATTTGACAGCTTGACCAGTGTTGTCGCAGTCATGAAATGGTAGAATTAAGTAAATAAATAACAAAACTCAAATAGGAAAACAAACAAAAATTCTGGGAATCGCGCTTTTAATACATACATACATAACACTGATTCACTTTCCGACTTTGCGATACTGCTTTCTAATCAAATTTGCCTGGAAAGTTTTGCTCGATACGAATAATTTTCGAGGCTCGAAAATGTTGTCAGTTTACACAGTTCTCGTGGCATCTTTGCGTTTAGAGGAATACCCTCATTGAAATTAATAGATGTATGTATGTACTGAAAAGGATACTTCAACAGAAAATGTTTTGTTTTCGAGATGCTTACTTTTGTTTGACACTTTTGCACGGAAAATGTTCTGAAAATTAGGGCGAAATCGAATTTTTTCCCCCGGTTCGGTCAAAATCCGGATTCTAAAAATCTCACATAATTTAATTTGCTCTTCTTTATAAAAAGTATCTAATGAATGAAGCATAAAGACTTGTCAGCAATTAAATTTTATTAACATGGCTTTAATGGAAGCTAATTCATATCAGAGCCAATCATCAAATTTGCACTAACTATTTCAGGTGCATTAACGATTTTATACCAAATGAAAAATTACTTACAATTAATAGTTTTTTGCGATTTCGATATTTTGAAATTCGATTTTACCTACTTTGGTATACTTCATATTGTTTAGCCCTCAACTTATTTGTTAGCGTTTTTCTAACTTTCAGGTTTTTTCTGCACAAAAACTGTAGAAACTTAATAGTTATTAACGTTCACCATTTCTTAAATAAATTTGTTCCACATGAGAAAAGTTTTTATGCTCTTGCAAACTTTAACAACTAAGGTCTTGCAATTATTTTTCTGACGCTATCTCATGAAATTTTTTAAATTAAAAAAAAAGAAGTAAAATAAGTTCGCTTAGCTTTGGACCACATCGCATATCTTAATGTTAGAATCGCAATGTTAACAGCTTCTGCTGCATTGGATACTGCAACATTAGCTACAATGTAGCAAACCGAACCTACTACTGGACGTCGAGTTTGACCTACAATTTGAACTTCAGTTGCTCGTTGCTGCAACTGATTCTGCAATCATCAAGGAAGCTTGTCAGGCAAAAACGTGTTTTGCTTTTGTGTTATTGGCGATCAGTAGTAAGACAAAAGGCTAAGAAAAATAAAAACTGCTTTAGGTAAAATGATATTAGATTATAATGTTAAAATCGATAGGAATATAGAAACCAACAACATAAATACGAGATAATTGGAAAGAAAATAGAAGCCAAGAAAAGTTCGTTTTATAAGAGTCTGCTTCTAAATATAGCAGTAGGTTGTACTGTCTTTTGTTACAGTAAACACAAAATTCTATTAACTAGAGCATGTGGTTAACTTTTATAAACACGTACATACATACATACATACATATATGTAACTAAATCGGTAATTCATTCATTTTATTGGTAAATTTGATAAATGTTGTATAGATATTAGTGAATCATTCAGAATAATGAAAATGACTTCACCAAATAATAAGCCATTTGCAATTTTTGAAATATTTAGGTCTTTTGGCGCTGTGTACTTAAACACCTTCGAGACTTTTCAATGTTTTTAGACGAAATTAGAATCGAATTATTGGTTTAAATTCTTTTGAATTTATGTCCAAGCTTTCGAAATAAAGTCAACTTTGGTCGAGAAGTAAACTTTGCTCGAGAAGTAAAGAAAAGATTAGGCGAATGCCAAAAGTGCGGATAATTGCAATTCACCCGGTTTGTAGGATTTAGAGCTATCCATCGCATTTTGGTTACTGAGATATAGGGGAACACGGGGTTGGTTTTAACAGGGGTAAGTTTCAACACTCGAATTGAACACCATATAGCTTAGAAATTATTTTTTTGGCATCCACGCTTTCTCTCTCTACTGGGCATTCGCTGAACTTATTAAATTCATCCTCCGGCGTCCTAAAAGAAAGTTATTGTCAAAAAATTGAGCGAAATCAAAAATTTCTTGTGTACGTAAATTTTGATTATTGTGTAAAGTTTTAATGTTCTTTAATTATTTTTTGTTAAATGTATTCTTAGTGACTCAGTTTTAAGTTGTTATACTGTGTTGACGATTACTCTCATTGCGTTTTTTATGAAACTATTTTGTTCATAAAAAACGGTGATGGGGCAAGTATTATGAAAGCGATGGAGTAAGCTTTGACACAGATAAGCACTGTTAAAACGTGCACCAGAACTGTTAAAACTTGCCCCAACACTGTTAAAACTTTCCCCCATGTTGTATGTTCTCAAATAAAGGATTAATACAAAAATAAAATTTATAGCGTTCTTGTTTAATATTTTGCTTATAGTTTGCAATGGTTTTGTTGAAACGTCCGTCATGTTAAAACTTGGCCCAGGTCTGTTAATTTTAACACCACATACGGGGCTAAAATGAACAGCTGGTATTTTTTTGAAAAAAAAAAACTGCAAAATATTTGGATCTGAGTTTTTTTACACACTACATTGCTAACACACGAAACTATCGTATAGAGAGACAAATTTGTCAAAATAATAATTAGTTTACAAACTAAAGCTAATTTTCTAGCTAAAGCCAGTCCCACCCTCCCCCACTCGAGATTATTCGATAAAAATTATATGAAAGAATTTCAGAAATAGACGATAATTTCAAATATATTAAATTCAATCCATTTCATTACTAACCAAAAAACTATTAAATTCCTTCAAGACTTACAAAGGACCTTAAGTTTCTTAAAGATGACTTTTGACTCGATAACATCTGGTTTGAACCAGAGTTACGCCGCTATAACAGCGACATCTGTTTTTTGCTAAAGATAAACAAATTAATAATAACAAAGATTTCAAGTGAATTCGAAGTTCAGCAAGAAAACTTAACATAGAAATATCAGCAAAAATTTTTTACAATTCAAACCGTTACTCGCTTCTGTCGCGCATTTTGTCTCCTTTTTCTGTTGCTGTGGTCTTGAGGCGTAATGATTTACTGATTAGTACTTTACGCCTTCCCAGCGTAGTACTTTACATTCTACTGCCACCGACAACAAATCGTTACACTTTTTCACTGCTTTCCGGTTTTCAAGAAAACCTAACAGCAACACCATGCAAAAAAAGAAATATTACACTTAAGTGGTTTTACTTTAACACGAAGAAGAAAATTGCTTTTTTCGCCAGCGAAAAACCAAAGGAAAACGAAAAACAAGAGATTAAATCAAGACAAGCAGATGGATGGCAAGAACTGTTGCTATTAATTATTTTGTTGCACTGCAGGTAAAATTTGCACTAAGGTTGTTTAAATTATTGTTGCATAGTTTTTATAGGTAGTTATGTACTTTTTTTAATTGTTCCAGAGCAGAGAAAGACACCTCATGGTTCCCAATAACAACCGCATTTCAAATAAAGACCATAACCATAACCTACGTGCTTTGTTTACCTGAGCAACTCATCAACCAGGCAACAATTGTTGCGCAGCAATTGAAATGGCGCTCATCTGCCGCGGCATCTGGTTAAATATGGAGAAGCAGTTGAGCTGAGCAGAATAGACGACTCGCTGGCTTCATATGAAAAACTAAATTAAGTTGATAAACAAATATTTGAAATACCAGCTGCCAAGTCAACTTGACTGGGTTGTGGGCTAAAAAGGAATTGTTTATATCGCAATTGTTGATCGTATTGGCGGTGCGCGTATTGCACAGGCAATCATTTGAACACAGATTGTTATGGCTTTATGGCCGATTAACTACAATTTCCATTAAAGGAGTGTGAAAAAAGTCTTTCTAATCGTATTGTCCATGAACTCCATATACAATTTAATTGTTTCCTTGGCAATTGCGTTGTTCAAATGTAACATTATTAAGTCAGGAAATGGGAATTATCAAAGTGTAGAGTTGAAAAACCCATTACTTAGTATCTAGTGACTGATGCACATTCAACGCAAACGAGGAGCATTATAGTTTTCAATAATCGCAATGATCTCAAAATAAAATAATATGTGATGCGATCCGAATGGCGTAAAGAGATATCAAGCTGTCAGGGGCGAAATTTAGCCATATTCTTATAGAGCGCAGTAAAACCAAAAAAACAAGATTCAAAACATCTCAAAATTAGAGCTCAAATATACTAAATCGATTTTGGAAATATCGAGTTTAAAGATTACAAACATTCGATACTTGATTTACCGTGTCATTTGAATCGAAGTTTTTTAATAAAAATTCGCACATATAGTTTAAGACAAGTTATTTGAATTTTTTTCCAAAACAAATATGAGATAATATATATGAGATAGAATACTCAAGAATACTCGAAAAGAATTAGTTACTACATATTTGTAAAGTTCGCCTCGAAGGTTATATTTTGATTCGAGATATCCCATTTTTAATTTTATGTTTTCTGCATTAAAAAAGTTTTGTTTGTTTGTGAATTCGCAACCAAGACTTAAAAAAATAAAACATTATTTTCTTTACCTTATTTTAGAGTATGTATTACGTAAATATTATTTTTGTTAAAAATTTTGGAATTATCCATATTATCAAAAAGCATTTACAACAAAAGCAACATTCTTTGAACTACTGATAATTAAATTTAATTTGTTATGAATTTCTCTTACAATTGAAACTCTCAATCAATAAAGGCATAGTGATTACACCAAACACAATTGGTCTATTAAATGTGGTTTTTCATGAAAAAAATTTATTGCTATCAAAAGTAATCACAATGAGAATCAATGCTCAATGAGTATCAAATGGAAATTGATGAAGTGATCTTCAAGTGAAGTGAAGAAATATTATCGGTAAGCGAATATGTAAAACAGTAAAATGAGAACAACTCAACTAATCTGAAGGAATCTGTTGCGCTTCATCAAAGTTTGCTATAGTAACGATATATCAGATTTAATATTTAAAAAGAATAAGTAAATAGAGTTTCTGTTAGATGCCTAAAGTAGAGTTACCAGACGTCCTCAACTCTGAAGACATGTGCTCGGATGTAGTAGCGCCCTCGAAAACCCTTTACGTTTACGTTATTTTAGAAAAACTATTTTTACCCACACCAGTTTGAAAACATTGAAAAAACAGGTTATCTAGAAGTTTTTTGGTTAACCAGGGTATTGCACTCACGTTTTTCTGAGCGTCTTCGATTTGGCACTTGGTCGTCTCTAATTTAAGTTATCTAACGAACACTTTCAATGACGTTACTTTTGACAGACGGTGTAAAATTATTTAGTATCGTTTGTTGCAACAGTTGAATTATTTTAGTTGTCCCTTTTTATTTTATTTTTATGGCATGGCATGCTTGAGTGCATTTAGCGAAAGCAATACGCGGAGACCCAACCAACCAACTCAACCAAGTGGAGCCAAGCAACAGTGACAACTGCAGGTCAAAGTTGACTGAGGTTTTTTTTCTCAATTCGAAAAAAAGCAACGGCTCGATAGAGTTAGAAAAAACTGTAAACAGAGAAAAAAAAGAAATTAGTTGAAACCTAAAATAAATGATAGACAAAGAGGCAAAAGCAATTATATCTAACTTGTTAAAAAATTCTCAAAACAATTTTAATCTGCGATGGAGCTATGTACTTGGAAAAAAAATATTTTTACTACAGGTTTTTTTTTATTATTTTATTTCTTAAATTCTACGAAAAAAGCAATGTTTGGTAGCGTGATCTTGATAGCTAGATTACTGTTGCCAAACAATATTATGTATTTTAACCTTTTTTTGCTTAAAGTAACTCTAACGAATGAAATAACTCGCTTTAAGTCCTCGAGCTTTGGAAGACAAAGACTACTTACTATACATATGTATGTATGTATATGATGGTAGCCTGAGTTAGATTTTTACTAGCTACAAAAACTATAAAAGAAATAAATTTTCTTCTCTCTTACAAGTGACTGATATGCTCATCAATACATCGTTTACATAAAAAATTAATTGCTTAATTCAAAAATAAAATTGCTCAACTAATTTTTAATATAATTGGTTGAACTAATTTATGCTCAGAAGAGCACTGGGTTCATTAAAAATGTTTGGAATATGAAATAAAGCCATATTTTACATATATATTTATATGTATAATCATAAGTTTAGTTAGTTAACCCCAACGCTAAGTTTTTCCATTTCTTGCCTAAATTATTTTCATAAAATAAAAATTTTGATCATAATTCGTTCATTCTTATGTCATCAGTAGTTATGTAATACCTAAATGTTTTATTTGTTTACTGAGCAACATAAGCAACTTAATGTGTTTTTGAATGCAAGAAAAGTCCTCAAATTTATCTATTTGCGGCAATGTTGAAACTCTTTACTACTTGCTTTATATTACATGTGTTATATGGGCATTTCCACGAAAAATTATGTTTTTGTCCCGTACGAACGCCTTGGTTTTTTGCAATTATCTTGAAAACGAAAAATTGTCCAAAATCAATCTAAATCAAAATAAAAATCCGTTTTATTATTGACTTTTTTTTACTTTAAATGTGTTCGACGGTAGAACGGGACCCATGGAAATGCCCATATGTAAGTACATACATATGTACATAGATAGAAAACAGTTTTGCCTCCCCTTGTGAAGTAACAATGATAACTTTAACAATACCATTAAATAAAATGACAAGTACAAAACATGTGTAAATTCCCTTTTTTGATTTTCTTCTCAAATAGAGCTTTTTTCTTTGCTTTGTCCCACGAGGACACAATAACAACTACTCGAGCATTCTATGCACAATTGCAGTTGGCAAATATTCAAAAAGGTACCATTTACAAAAAATAAATAAATTTAATTGTTGAATTCAGAAAAACATGAAATCATACATTTGAAGCATTAAAAAGAGGGTGAATTAAAAATTTCTACTAGTTACTAGTAGCTACTCCTATAGGAGTCAAGGGAAAATTATATTATTGAATGTTACTACATAGTTGCTTAAATGATGACGTTTTTATTACTTTATGTTTTTCATTAAATTGGCGTCGCACTTTTAATTTGACGTAAAAATCATAGAGAAAATTGAAATCAATCTCAGGCGCCTTGTGGCTGAGTAGGGAAGGTATAACAAATTTTATAAAAAAAAAAATGATAAGAATTTTTAAAATCTTTGTTTTTTGCATTCTTTGAAGTGTGTTGAAGTTAAGTTTTTAGCGTTAGTTTATTTTAGGTCTTACTGTTTATTTCAAAACAAAATTCCTTCTTAGTCCTAGACTAAACATGTAATCAAATAGATTCGCTCGGATATAATTTCGGAAATATAGCCCTTCGAAAAATCGCTACAAGTTGAAACCTCTGTTTCAATTTAAAAGCTAGTTATATTCAACAGACTATAAAATTATTCAGATAAAAAATTGTAGTTACTTGAAATCTTATTCAATCTACAGACGCTCCAATCCGTTGTACAACGAAGCCTTGTTGTACAACTAAATTTTGTGTTGGTACAATGGTTAATGAAACTCAAAATTAGCGAAATTGATGCAATGTCATATGGTTAGTCTTCATTTATTGTTGGCGCATTAAAAGTCAATGAGTGACTACGGAACTATAGTGGTTGAAAATTATGAATTGAAAGTTTTCTGTCAAAAAATTCTTCTTTTTCCAAATACCTTTACCCCATAATTTTTTCTTCATGAATAATAGAAGAACAATGAATAATAGAAGAACAATGACAACAGATTGGAGTGTGTGTAGAAAAAACAGTTAAATTCGGAGTACAACGCGTTGTACAATAGATCGCCTGTACCTTGCATTATGCCAAACTGTCTCTATTTTAAAGCTGTAATATTTGCCGCCATCACTGTATGATCAACAACTTTATCATTACCTTCGAATTGATGAAATTGTGGTTCGGTTTCACCCATCCTTAAGTAACTGTACTTCAATGTTTTTTTTTTTTGGTTATTGTGAAGTGTTGTAAGGCATGTTGGATGAATCACAAAATGAAGCTAAAACACCAAAATTTGCATATTGTACAAGAAATCTGACAAAACAGAAAAAAAAGTTTGCAAGTTTCACACATGCGCATTAGGGGTGAACTTTCAATAAAAGCAACAACAGTGATCAAGTGGAAAATTTAAGTTATTTTCCAGAGGAATAAATATCTACTCCTGTGCTGTGTATGCTCTTGCGTTCGAAGTGCTTGAGACCCTGGAAGAGAGTTACCTCATTAAAAAAGTGTTTTAAGTGAAATGAATGTGTGTATTTTAGTAAATAAGATGTAAATTAAGGATCAATTTTACAACATCAAAAATATTAGAAAGGAATGATATGAAGAAAACTTTCATGAAAACGCAGCTCTGTAGCTCAATTTCAAAAGGTGACGCCGAAGCCTGTTACTTTTACATGTAGTAGGTATATTGTATGGAAAAACTATATTTTATCATGAGTGCTGTTGCTGGCGGTTATTTTGAGTTATTTTTGCGCTGAATCCGAATCAGACTTCAGAATCGAGAATAGATAAGTGATTCCAATTTTTTTTATTTATTTCAAACAGGTTTAATAGTAGCGGATACAAGAAAGAAGAGTTCTGGTGCAATTTGAGCTCATAATATTAATATTTACTGGTGGCTCATCGAGCTTTTTGTTTTCCATACGATTTGTATGGGAAGAAATGGTTTTCTAGATATTTGTTTCTATATCTCGTGAAAAAAAATCTTACAAAAGCGAGACCTAGCCCATCGGAAAGAGCACAAAATTTTCTACGAATAAATAGCAAGGAGAATTCATAATAATAATATTTACTGGTGACTCATCGAGCTTTTTAATTTTCCATACGATTTATATGGGAAAGTATGCCATATTAGACAGTTTCGAGTAAATCTCGTTAAAAAAAAAAATCTCACACGAGCGAGACTAACTCCATTGGAAAGAACATTAAATTTTTTACAAAAAAAAAAAAAACAGCAAGAAAAAAAAATAATGTTTTTCTCATTCTTCGAAATATCCTTAAATTTTGAAAGCTTATAAACTAACAAAATATTACCTCCACGAAAAAATAACTAAATATTTCTTTATAGAAAATTTTATGGTCTCTTCTGTAAGATTTTTTTTCACGAGATATAAAGACAATTAATTATCTAGTAAACCATACAAATCGTATGAAAAACTAAAAAGCTCGATGAGCCTGTACCTGCTACTATTAAACCTGTTTGAAATAAAAAAAAATTTAATCACCCTAATGTACATTCATATTTATCAGTTGAAATGGTACATATAATGCAAATTGAACTTTCTTTATATATTATAATTAAAATAATATTAATTATGTTCATAATAACTATGATTCTTTAAAAATATGTTTTAAAAAACATTTTTTCAAAAATTTAGAAATATGTATAGTCATCCTCAAAACTATGGCACATATTTCAAACTTTTATATACTTATGCATGTACAATGTATATAATAGTTTACCAAATAACCTTTCATATTAACATACATATTTTAGAAATGGATTCAGCTGTTCCCGACTTATAACGATTTTTGGAAAGCTATACCGCGACCACCGACGGTTACACATCTACGTAACTAGATGATTTTATTATCTCAAGTTGATTTCTAGGTTTGACCATAGGTCGTTTATTTTTTTCCTGTGTAATTTTTCTTAGAAATGGAGTAAAAGGTTTTCGACTTTTGTCGAAGATATTGAGCTTTGATTCCTTGCATGAACGATCGAGGAGATGTATTCCTTGAGTTTTTCAAAAGTCATTAAATATAAGTAAATTTCGCAGAGCTTCAACTGAAAATTGATCACGCAGTGAATAACATCTTGAAAACCAAGTGAGATATCCAAAAACGCTAGGACAACTGGCATCATATTAAATTTTAGAATCGGAACTTACCTTTTAAAAAAATGTGTTATCCTTTTAGATATTCTATTCGGAATTTAATGTTTATAAATTGTTTTCGTTTTTAGCTATGCTAGGCGTGAACTTCGGTTTTTTCTTTTGATATGAACTTTTTTTCTACTTTTGTGTATAATAAAATCACTTGTCATCTAAATTTGTGTATTCTGTACTGTGATTTTTTTTTTCTTCACCGTTCACACCAACAAAAAGGATATTATTCTTTTGACTGGTTTTAACGAAAACACTCCAATTTCTTTATAAAAAATTGTTAACAAATTCGCCAGTTTTATATTTAAAACTTTTTCACCATTTAATTTAAGATTCCATCTTTGAAAATCACTTTAATTAATTGTTATCCTTTCGAATTTTCTTTTATTTCCCAACCTTTCTGAAAGTTTAGCACATCGCGTACCAACATCAACCAGAGATTCTCACACAACGAATGAGCAAACCATCGTGAAAAGCGACGCGAAAAAGCGGCAAGCACTTCCAGTGGCCACTCAACCAATCATATTCCAGTGGAGTTTGTAGGGGAAAATACAACAAAAGCAAAATCAAAAGCACGCAGCGCAAGAAAGGGAATAGCAGCGCAGCTAGCAGTGCTGCTTGCAATGAAAATTAAAGGCTGCCACGCTATAAAAAAAGCTGGGCAAAGCAAAACATTTCATTTGGTTTTTTTTTGTGTTCTTTTGCTTAATCTTACCGGTAAGAGCACTCTGCGTACAAGGTACGTAGACTGAGAAAACGATTTGTTTGAATATACCAAACGTAAGTACATTTCATATAGAGCAATCAAATATTTATTTGAGTAAAGCATATTGTATTTCAATCAAATAGCGGTAATTGTTGGTTGAAGCATTTTATATATGACCCATCCAAATACTGAATTGCTCTATATGAAATATATGTACGTTTGTTATATCCAAACAAATCGTTTTCTCAGTGTATGTACATACATACAGTGTTGTGCAAAATAATAGCAACAAAATCAATGCGCTTATAATATCTCGAAAAGCGTGTAGAATATTTCAAAATTTAGTGATCAAATATTATAGCTTATTAAATTATCTTTCATATGAGATCTTTATTTTGGAAATCCATTCCCCACTTATAATGATTTATTCAAAAATATTTTGCATTTTGAAACGCTTAGGGTGTACCTTCGCGACCGCGCCAATACTGCCAGATAGTGATTTTTTTATTTTACTAAATTAACTATACACAAAATTTTAGCCTTGTACGAATATGCTGCCCAAAGTGGCTGCCAGCTGAGAGCTGCTTACCAGTGTAAGCGTTGGAAAAGTCGAAAAATCTCGATTCGCATCGAAAAATTCCAAACTATTGAAAACGTCGAATAATACGTAAATTCAGAGTTCTTAAAAACAACGAAAACTATCTAGGTCCAATTCTTTCGCCACTACGGGCTGATGTCTTAAGTCCTGAAATAACTACATATTACCATCAAAACGAAGTAGGAACAAATGGCTAGCACGATGTAAAGCTGATTATTTTTATTTTTAACACATGAATTTTATTTCTTATTAATAAATTCCAAAATAACCCTTTTTAATTTTGAACGAACATAAAACTGCAAGAGAAATGTAAAATATCTTAGCGCGTACACCTCTCACTGTCACTTAAATTTGTAACAACGAGGGTTGAAAATCAAAAACAGGCAAAAAAGTTTTCATGCCAAAAAACACTGATTGACTGGCTCTTTGAGCTCCGTTGAAAAGAACTCGAAAAAAATATGAAAAACTTGTTCTTGCAACGCTGATACTGAATACAGTACACTGTCCAACGGCAACAACTGCTGCAGCGCTGATTTTCCTCCCTATTCACGAAAAGGGATTAACATCGATGAGTGCAGCAGCAATATATGGGGTGGTAGGTTGGGTTCTCTCTTGCGAAGACACCAACGTCCGGCAGGGATTGAGTTTTCCTGCCTTTCGTATTGAAAAACGTTCTAAAAATAGGGTTGGTTTTTAAGATTTTGCTGTTTTCAGCTTCTACTCGATAAAAAAATCGAAGGATGATTAATTCATGTAAAAAATCGAGAAACAAAGATTGCCACTGATTTGTGCCAAAAATAGGTTTTGCCGTACGAGCACAAAGTTGTTTGTGCTCGTGTTAAAATCATATAAAAGTTTACTATAAAGCATGCTATATTAAGGTTTAAATTTGGAATTTTTGTAACGCTTACCTTCGTTAAACAGAAAGAATCAATTCATGTTTGAGAGTTTGACATTGAAAATGACTGATGTTTTTCTAATTTCGGCTAAGTCATTGGAATAGGTCAGATTCAAGCAACAGGGGTGTGGGCAAATGGTTATTTGATAAAACCATATGCGAGTATTATAAGTTTTTTAAAATTTTAAAATATTAGGAAATAAAATTTTTATTTAGGAAAGTAAGTTCGATTAAATAATGTTTAATTGAAATTAAGTTCCGCTATACTATTATTGATTAATAGTCTACAAAATTACTTTTAAGAATGGTTTTCACTTAAATTTTTTCGAAAGATTGCCCTAAGCCTTATATAATAGTTGTGGTACTAAAAATGTCAAAAATCGTAATTTTTTCAGATTTTGTCAAATCGAAAACTATATATGGATGCATATATGTTTTGATTTGTTTTTTTTTTTAAGGTGCTGTTGCTCGAAAAGTAAGTTTATGATATGAAGAAAAATTACAAGAAAATTCAGCTCTGTACCTCAATTTTATAAGGTGGCGCCGAAGCATGTCAGTTTTACATATAAATTGTATGGAAAAATTATACTTTATTAAAAAGGTATGTGAATGAACAGGTGATGAATGTTGTTGGGCTGCGGAGGGTCGTTTTTTTTTTGTTTGCGCTGAATCTGAATCTGGCCTCAGAATTGAGAATTCTGAAATATTAGAGGTTAAGTACCTAAAACATGATGTTTTTTTGTCTACGTATAGGAAAAATCTGGATGATATCGCACGTCCCAATTGTGTTTAGCATCTTTGGCATACTATGTGAACTTCTTCATCAGTCTATCAGGTTTTGAGTTACTATTAATTTTTTTGCAATTTTTCGATTTTTTAAATAAGTTTTTTATGCCAATACATTTAATTTTTAGAAAATTTCCGATACTCAATAGATTTAACGAGTTAATTATGAAAAATGTACAAGTTTTTGCTCTTTTCAAAACAACTAATATACTTTTTTTAATTTTCAATTAAAGCACGTACTTTTTAAAAATGTTTTCCCAATGTCTTTAAAAAATTTACTAGGAAGTAGCGTTTTTGTATTAGCTGAGATGGTTTTTGGTGCGTCTGGAAAATAAGCAAAACCCACATTGCACGTATTAAATAACAATATTTTTGGAGTTTTCATTATTAGTGCAACTTGGACGACTGTTGTAATTGCGGAACCCACTAAGCGACCTTTCGAAATGATAGTAATTGGACAACGTCCACTAAACACAAACTACCAAAAAAATGGCCGCAACAAGCACAATGACGTGAATTCTAAAATGTCATTAAAGGTGGGAGCGCATGCGGCTGTCAAAACTTAAACCGAAACTCAAATTACATTTCATGGTTCTGGGCTAACGCCTGTGAAATATTCTTTGTGTGTTTCTATGACAATTCTGTTGATAATTTCAACTGTATGCTTATATTTATAGTATGTAGCTGTCATTAGGTTTTTTGGTACATTACTTTCAGGAAACAGAAATTAGTGCAGTTTCGTGTGCTTTCTATGGGATGGTTAATAACAATGAGTGCGCTTACAAAGAAAAAAACGACTGGCAGCAGATTGCATGGTATCGAATTTGGGTGTCGCTGGAAATCATTGAATTATTTAGATTATTCAAATATAACGTAAGGGTGTGAATGAAACGATTTTTGTCTTATTCTCAAGAGCTAAATCTTGTTCCATATTAAATGTTTAAGTATATATGGAGATGCATCAAAGAGTTACATTTACATCTGCGTCAATTCGGCAGAATTGCCTATGTTTGATTATTTACTTGTGACATAAGCTATTCGATCATATAACTGAAAATGTAAATGTAACCTTTTAGCAAGGACCTCTGCATTTGTTTAACTGCAGCATTAATTGTACAGATAAACTACAAGATTTTACAGAGATTGATGAAAAAATTCTACAAATGATTGTAAACAATATTATTTGATGGTGTCCTCTACTAACAATGAGTAAAATTGGACAATGCACTTTATATGCAATAATGACCATGATGAAGATGACACGCTTTGTACAGCGACAACTTCTGTCCGTTTTCATTGCAACACGAGCGAATAAAAATTTGAACATCACAAGAATTGCATTCGAAACCATTGAACTTGAATTTTCAGGGAAAAAATTGTGCAAACAAATAAGAAAAACTGCATTGAGGGTAGCTAGTAAAATCGTAAGGGGTTGTTTGTAGGTTTTCAACCACCATATTATATGAAACACTTTTGATATATAGCAATTTTATCATGGTCCCAAACGATGTGATCAAATTATATCATGAGCATGATAAATGCAATGAATCCATGCAGCGATATTGTAAACAGGAATATATGTATGTAATATATGAAATTGACAATCGCAATGGTAACTAAGAATACAAAAAGACTAAAAAATATCTGATAAATATCAAAGGGCGTAGCAAATGGGTGCACGGCTGGGCCAGAAATACAATTTTTATACCAATATACCAAACGTATCAAGCCGATTAGGAACCGAAACCCCCCTAAGGAAAATGCAAAGCTACGCGATAAAAAATACACAAATGAAAACTGCGTTATCTGAAATTACACAGCGCAATATTTTAGTGACTTTTTTTTGTGATGAAGATTTGTTAGAGTTTCAATATCCTTAAGGAAGATTGAGGGAAATACCCATATAAGCTGATATTCGGGATTTGTAGATAAAATAATGAATATAACCAAATATTTACGACGTCATTCTGCGCAAAAACTTCGTAAAAAAATATTAAATAAGTAATTTCCATGTCTCAATATATTTTCGAGATATTAATTATGAAATTTCTCATTTTACGTGAAGATTACTTTTCAATATATTTACATATATAAATAAATATCTTGAAAACTGAGTGAGTTATGAAAATTTTACTCAAATTCTTTTGGTTACGTTTATTCAAAATCCGCCGTGTTAAGTGGTCGAATTTTGAATATCGACCTAATTTAGTGAGCCATATGACAAATTCAAGCCCTAATCTGTATTTTCAATTTAAATGCGTTATCTTTAAAGTATTTTATTCAGTGCATCAATGTACATATGTACATATCTATGTGAATTTCGTTGGAAAAACTTTGTGTTCTGCCATCTATTACCTCACTTTCAACAGGAATTCTAGGGAATGGATTTTATAATAAATTTTATTAGAAATGGTTATATCTTGAAATCCACTTACAAGTGAGAGCGTAATGCTTTGTTCAATAATTGGAAACAAACCTTAAGACTTTTCATCAATTTTGGGCATGTTACTCTCTACTAATATATGTTTAAATTTGTAGTTTTCCTGAAGTCAAAAACGGCAATGGTATACGGACTCTTTCGATCTAGAACTTTGTTGAAGACTTTCCTTGACATCGGCATTCTAATTTCCTATTGGGTTAATGTAAAATCTAACCCATATGTTCGAGAAAGAAAAAAAAAAACAGCTGCGCATTGTTCCTGTTGTTTTTGTTGTTCATGTCACAATTTTTGGCAGAAGCCAAATCAAGCCAAACAAATGTTTATGACACACATTTTTTACCTGGTGTAGCTGCTTAACAAGGACCTGGTTGGGTAGCAAAAGCAAAACGGCACCAGTAGTTACACTGGTACAGTAGTCTTTTATATGATGTTGGCTCTACATAATTATCTGTCATGTAACTGCATTGAAAAAAGGGGTTAAAGAATCAGATATATATTTTGAAAGGCGATAAGCGCGATACCCCCATACTGTAAGTCAACTTGTTCTTTAGCAGTGAAAACCCTCAAATGCAGTTGTTTCAGTATAACGAAATATTTTTGTTAAAATCAAGAAAACAACTTTTGGCACTTGCATTTTCTCGAATGTTATTTGCCCGGTTGCAAGGATGCCAAATGAATGCAATTTTCTCTATGCTATAAATGCAAATATTTACATACTGAAATATGTACATACATACATATGTGCACATAGCATCTAGAGTGTTACTTCTGTTGAAATGCTACAAAATATTTCACAAAAACTGGATCGAAAACTTTGAGATTCATCAAGAATTCAAACAAAGCGTTAATATATCTTTTTTACCCAAGTTCCATTCATATTATTTTGCATATGAATAGATTACTTAATTTTTATTCACGAATTTAGTGCAAGAGAAATATTTGCTAGCCACAAGTTCCAGCAGTAACCATTTCCAAACGGAGCATGTGCAGGAAAACTTTCAAAAAACTCGAAGTTTTCTCAACTGCATGCGATTCCAGGATGAGTGGCTAATGCACAAAGAGCACACTCTATTTGTTGCTATGGTGCATAAAAATAAAAACAAAATCACATTTTGCCAAGGAAGCCGGTCCGGTTTGTTAGGCATTTGCATCGAAAAGTGGGTGGTTGTGCAAAACTCCCTGCCGCGTTTTGCAGGAACGTATAAATTATCGATTTTGTGTGTTGTTAAACTGGAAAGTACAGAAAAGGGATAAAACAATGCCAAGCACAGGAATAGCAGTTTGATATGAGAAATTAATCATCAGGTATTAGCAAAGTTGCAAGAAATATGAAGTTCCCACTTGGTGCAGTTTTTAAGTCTCAAGTCGTTTATAGCACAATTATTTGCTCTTTATTGCAGACAGCTGCAGTTTCAGTATCCCATCTTCTAATCCAATTGAGGCTATGCTCAATAAGGGCAATTTTTTCTTGCGGCACGTGACTTTAATGAAGTTTAAAGGGTCTTTGATTTGTTGTGGGACGATTGGCAAGTATGTGACTTGAGGTAGGAACAACAAGAAATAAATATCATTATTATTGGTGGTAAGATGCATTCTACACAGGTTTCAATAGCGCTGTAAATGCATATAGTATATAACTACTCGTATATATATAACTATATGTGTATTCACGACATTCAAATGTAAAATTTAAATGAAACTTTCAGTTGAATATTTTTTTTAGAAAATGTTAGGAGTCACATCCAAAACGAGGAAATGTAATATTCAAAATCACATTTCAAAGCGACTGACTGCACTTAGGGCACTGACGAAAAGGCCCTGGCATACAGCAAGAGATATAAGGTGGCGGAAAATCTTTGAGGGAATGGATTTATTTATTTTTTACTGAATTTTTTTTTAACTGTTATATGTCATCACTTACCTGTTGTATAGCTTATTTATCGCATGACTTCTGGCTAGAGAGGTTATCACATTGATTATATTTTTTTCAAGAAAGAATGATTCTGAAAAATAGGGGTCGTTTGTTTGAGTTAATTTATTTGTACAGTGGTCGCTTAATTTTCTCCCTTATATACATATGTAGAATTCGAGGACAGAGTTGGCATTCCTGAAAAAGTGTTATGTAACCTTCGGGCCACATAAGATCAATCTATCACAACACACCAGAGACCAAACAGTCGAAGCAGTGGAGTTCTCATGAAGAATCGAAGCCGAAAAAGATCCAGGGAAGCCCAGACTGATCAGTGGCAAATACTATTAAAAGCTGTTGGACGAAACAAAAGTGGATAACACACCGACACAAATGCGTAGTCGCTCAAAAAACCTAACAAAATGAGATATTTTTCACGACCACTTTGCCGCCGCCCCAAGCCTTGCTCCTTTCTCGGCATAGGTCAAACTATTGTTGCGTTACAATTTTCAGAGTTTATGAACTAATTTTTTTAAATATTTTTTATCTCCATAAATATCAACTTTAAGAAAATAATTGTTAAAATACGAAAAAACCAAAAAAATGAAGAACATTTTATTTCCTTGATGAAAAAGAAATAATTTTTCATTTTTCTGCATTGATATAGAAATCACATTATTTAACTAATTATTGAACTATGATGGTGTAACCAATCGTAATACAAATCAATATTTATAACTCTCAAATGACAAATAAAAATGCGGGTCTTTACTCATAGGAAAACGAATGTCAGGGGCCGATACAAATAACCTAGAGGAAAACGAAACCCTTGCTAACATACATATGTACACATCGCTCATTTACTTCAAGATTGGCATAACTCAAAAAACGTGATTTTTGAGTTAATGATGCAGAAATATCCATTTGTTTTGTGTCAAAAACTCAGAAAGGTATCTTATAAACTCACCTTGTGAGAAGAGGTTATGTATACATACTTTTTTGGATTTTCATATAAAAAGTAACTTATTGAAAACTTTAAATGCGTTTTTCTCCCACTTTGTGTTTTTTGAGTTATGCCAGTCTTGAAGTAAATGAGCGATATGTATGTATATTGCGCCATAGATTGATAAGCAATTACTGATTATAAAGGCGGCGTATTATTTAAAACTCTATTTACTTTTAAGAATACTTATATATTAGTTATTTAATTGAATTATAACAATACATACATATGTATGTATTTATGTAATTTCAGTGATTTTTTAAAGCTTCATTAACAATTGCATTCAATGACATACAATTGGCTACCACTACCCATCTATACAATTGAAAATGAAGGGGATTCGCTTAAGTCAGACAAAAGTAAAAGAAATAAAATATTTGACACTTGAATTTTGAATTCTTTTTTTTCACATGCACACATACATATATACATATGTATTTAGTTCGTCGCCACCTTTTACACCACAAAAAGCAATTTGTCCCCAAGATCTTCGCAGTATTTTACACAAAAGATTCAGAGATTCCACCTTTTGTGTCTGCATTAAAATCAATATAAGTCACATAATTGAAATGAGCAGCAATACTTGTGGACAACACTGGTTGGTGGCAAAGTAGCTGACAATGCTGTTTATAGTTAGTACAATAATGACATACTACACGTATCATGAGAAAATACTAATGTGAGCTTTCTATTAATAGGGGCATTTTCAAAGATGCCATTGTATTGCATTTGAAAGTACTCCTAATCAATTTTGTATGTATAAATGTGAGCGTAATCTAAGGCGTTTATGTGGCTAAACTCCTATCCCAGACTGTATCATGGCATACTTAATTAAAACATTATCATAGCATGGCCTATTGCTTCATGAGTACTTAATTTTTGAACTTAAAATGGAGCACAAAATGTAATATAGAGATAAGAAATTCGAAAGTGCTATCTTGAGGTTAAATAAAGTTTTTATTTAAATGTTGAAGTGCTTACACATGGGTGTGATTCAGTATTTTCTTAGTTATGATTGCTAACAGGACTTCGGCAACCTTTACAAATTCTCTGTAAGTTTATCGGACAAAATGTTTTTCAATTAAGAGAATAATATAAAACTTTTTAAGAACTCTATTTGTAACTTTTCATAGAAAATGTTCGTCCTAATTATAGCTATTATTTATATACTAATTCAACTACCAATTTTAAACGCCGCCACTGGTGAACATATTTGTGTTTAATAAAAGTTAGTGCAAACACCATTTGTTTCATATCTAAAAAAATGTATACCATAGAGCTATTCCAGATGAAAACGTCAAATCGGTAAAGCTAGCTTAGTTTAGATTTTACTCAAACCTTGTAAAAATCTTCTTTAGGGTTCCAAAGAAAGAAAACCAAGGGCATTTAATTTTCGGATGCGTCAGTCCCCGCCTGGCCGAATTAAAGCATTTAAAAAACGTAATTTTTATGCTTCAATATTTTTAGCTGTAAACATTTTTCCGTTTAAGATATAGACACACTTGAGATGGCATCTTAAAGTTAAGAGATGACAGTTTTTGTGAGAAGAATATAAGTTCAAACAATTACACGGTGCTCAAAATACACGTATTTTATTGATTTTTCGTGATTTTTACCTTGCTCCAGTGTTGCGACTGTTAAATACAAACCATTAATGTTTCTTATAGATATACTAAGTACAATGAGGTTTTGCTGCATCCTAAAAATATGCAACATTAATTATAAAGTGGAATGGTTCAAAATCCAAGTACATACATAAGTATTGTTTAGAAGCAGGGATGCCACGTGTTTAAATCTCCGATTTTAACGAAAAAATTCTCAAAGAAATTTATCAAAAATCTATCGTTATATTCGGATGGTTTCAGACATAGCGAGGCACATGTTTCTGTAGAAAATTTTCCTGAGTATGTAGCAACTTTTTCTGGACATCATGCGGACTTGGACAAACTTTGATTGAAATTGCCCTCACTCAGTTTTTTATAAAAAGTTCCTGTAACAATAATTGTGTAAGTTACATATATACATGTTGTGTGAAAGTTGTACACTTATTCACAATTACTATAGATAAATACAGGGTAGTACCGTATCGATTATTACAAACACGACACGAACACGAATTTCAAATTTCAAAAACGCACGCAACACGCCCTGCTAAAAATTTTCCCAGCCCGCGCCCATCTCTAATCCCTAATGATTAAAATGATGATTTTAAGGGCTGGTTGTGGAAAGTCGAAAAAAAAATTGCTCAATATATCGGAAAATAAGTCACATATGGAAAACTATTTTGAAATCAATGTTGTAGAGCACATAAAAATACATCGATTTCGTTCCCGAAATATCGCCGTATGATAGGATTTGAGCCACCTTTCATAGTTTTAAATTCACTAATTATCATTTCTATTTTCGAAATAATTCGGTTTTCATTGAAAGTTCAAATCTGAAAACCACATTATTTGTCCAAAATAACTATTTTTGAATAAAATTACTGTATTTATTGGAAACTTAAAAATAGTGAGATATAGGTTAAGTCTTGTCAGGAGATTTTTCGGACATGAAATCGATGTGCTTTTATTTCTTCTACAACATTGATCTTAATACATTTTTCTACTAAAGCAGCTGACGCCTAAATCATCATATTACTACCTGAAAGGAATACATTAAAATAGGAATCAAACGGGATAAAGTGATTACGTAATTTGGCTCCTGGACTTAGTTCATGCGATACGGTTGTAGCGTACCCACATGAAGCCTGGATAAAGGTATTAAAACTTAGAGGTCTGAAACGATTAGTCGGAAAGGCCGATGCGAAGAGCGCTACATATACAAATTTTATATACATACATAGTATGTATATGGTATATATTGGGACACTTTCTGTCTTAACTGCTGTTCAATGAAAGTATAAATTATACAAGTAGATAATCATTAAAATAAGTGTTGTGAACTCCAGATAACTTTTAAATGAAAATTACAAAAATTCGTTGGAACTCCGTAGTTGAAATTTGATTTCTTATTGAAATGAGTTTGCCTAACGTAAAAAGTATAAAAATTTCATCAGAAAACTTTCCAATACTACAAACTTTTATATATACATACACAACAATAAATTGCAAACAATCTATCAGATTTGTTGAAACAAGTTAAAAAGAAAATACAAAAGAAATAAAAGTTTTACAAAAAGCCTTTAACCAAACCGTCGCAATGATGCAACTACATTTCTGTATGTATGTACGTAGATTCTTCTGGGGGCACCCTCTGTCCGATGTTTTGTTAATGCATCTGGTCTACAACTCACTTGAGACAAGACCTGACGCGACGTTTGCATACTGCGCCCAGACAGACAGGCAGCTAGGAAAATATGTATACAAACTGGCAAATGCAAAACAAAAATTGAGATAGAAATCATTAAGTAATGAATAGAATAAATACGTCATGACGTCTTAAATAGCATATAACAGATATATAAAATGATAATGTAAGATATTCAGTATAAATATTCAGCATTAAAGTTTTATTTCCAGATGTTCAGTTTACTGTTATGTAAAATTTCGTGTAACACTTAAAAAAAAGTTCGTCTACCGACATAAAAAGATCAATAATTATTAAGTTGCAAATCGTGATTTATTTGATTTTTTTATTTTAATAATCTGATATGAATAATTTAAATGTTTTGAATTGATTTTATCGAACCTCTAAGGTGAATGTATGATCGCTAAAGTAGCAAAAGAAACGGACCGTCAAAAATCTGTGTTATTCATTTTATCTATAAGGACATTTGTTTTTTTTAATTAAAATGATTGGTATCTAGTTAGTTGCTTACTTTTGGTGCCTTTTGGTTGCTTAAAAAGTAAGCAAACCGACCTATGGTCGGTCTCTTGGTACTATAATTTATAGTGCAAATTAAAAAAATATCATTAATTAGACTTACAAGTTTAAGCAGTAAATATCAATATATTGTAATTTATTTAATTCATTAAAACCTGTCACTTCAGATTAAAGTCAATAATACAGATATCATTATGTCAATGATTTCATCAACATTACATAAATGGGATTATACAATTCATTAGCATTTGAAATAATTTTAAGATTTATGTTACATCCATCAGAAAAATTAACGCATCTTTTGTTAATATCAAAAGACTTAAATTGTTGGAGCCTTAGAAATTCTATTGGCATTGTATTTCTTTGTGATCTTAAAAAACTCTGAAGCGGATGTAAAATATGCGTTTGTTATTAATTCTTTGTCCATAAATCCCCTAAAGTGTTCAGAACAATGCTTACGAGTGTGTCGAACAATATACCATGGTGTTGTATTAAAATCAGATCTGCTATAATTCAACGAAAACTCTAACAAAACATTTCATAAATGCGATGTGGTATGTCATTATTTCGCTATGGATTGATTAAGTTCATCGTTAATTGAATACAGCTGTTTTATTTTGTTTTAATTAACACACATACCTAGCTATATGTAATAACATGAATTTGTATGCTACAGTTTTTTAGACGGATTCTATAAAACTTGATTTCACATTATTGTTAATTGTTAAGTCGGCAATTTAAGCCATAAAAAAACTACATGTACCGCAACATATACATACGAAAATATTAGGGTTATCCGAAAAATAATAATTTTTCAAAAAAGTATAATGAGCTAATGATTTATTGATGATGATTTAATAAAGTTAAGGTGTCCGCTAATTCGCAGTACATATTTCCAATTTATTTTTCTTTTTTAAGCATTCGACCTAGCTCAAGCGTTTGGATCTAAGGATAATAGGATTGTGACAAGGGAAATATATTAAGTAGCGTCGGTGAAAATTCGTCTTGAATTTACCGAAGCTAAAATAGCTTGAAAAAAATGCGCAAAAATGCATTGATATAAAAAATTGTCTCTATAGTGCAAATTTATATTGAAAATCGCAAAAGTTACGGCCTGTGTGGCCTTATGCTTCTAGAAAATGTTTTTTTAGTAATTGAAGAGATAAGGTCTGTTATTTTCTAGAACAAGGTTGAGCAATAAAAATTGTGTCCGATGCTCAATATAGTTAATAGCTGACAACATCAGCAGCTTCATTGCGCAATCTTATAGCTTTCAAGCTGTGTTTGAAGCTTAAGCCCAAATATGTGAATTGTACCCTAGTTTAAGTCTAACTTAAGTAGTGTAGTGGGTTGGTTAGTTGGGTTAGATGGCAGTCCAATTTCATTGGAATATCGTTTAGATGCCGCATATTTAAATGTTTTCCTAATACACATTTTTAATTTCAAGGGCCGGGCATGCGCAGTGTATGCAATTTAACTTTATTTTTTGCCTGTACATATAAACAGCTGTGACAATGTCCGGTTATTAGCAAAACGAGTTTATAAGAAATTTCGATTTTATTTAATCATAAGCTGACCATCTCGTTCTTGATATCCTGCAAACTTTTCTGACTGACATTGACTAAATGCAAGTGGTCAACATTGTTGAAGATAAACTCTCAATAGTTAAGAAAATCGTAATTACAAATACGTCCTGGCTCCCATTTCGATTTTCGCAGTATATGCTTTTTTGTCATATTTTAAGTAGAAATTTCATATCAGGAACGAATTTTAAAGAATTCAAAAATAGGATTTGCTTAATGAATTCGAAAACTGTATCTCAAACAGAAAACTGTATCAAGGCTATAAATTTGTAGAAAAGATAAAACCATATTGATTTCATACAACAAACGAACAACGTTGTATGAGACGATTTCACCTAGATTTTATCGTTTCAAAATTTTTAACAGAAGTTGTACTTTTCTGACATCTTCATAGTAATGAATGGTTTGATTTTTGACTTTCTCAAAAAATCATCAAAAGTTTTTGTTACCCTTTTGTGACAAAAGGATTCTTATGTGTGTGCTAAGTGCATGCAGACACTTTTCACTCTGAATAGAGGCAGCACTGCAATAAGTTGTGCTTAACATACAATTTTACAAATCTTTTAATATACGTACCTAGATATATCTGTAAACAAAATCGATGCCAGCGAATTTAAGGTCATATGTTCATCGCCTATACAAATCAAAATTTACCTTTATAATTCTAGAATTCTTAAATTAAATATATATTTTTTTCATACACCCCTAATGGACGCATATTGATGGTAAATGATTATTACTTATATGCCATTTGTATTCAATTTTTCATACAAATATTGGTTTTATTTACAAGTGCCACTAATACTTTTATAAACGGAAGTTACAGTTCCATGTTATCAAGCGTTTTTGTAGCTTTATTGATTTATGCTTAGTAACAAAATTATTAAACCTAATGGGCTATTATTGAATATGTTATCTTATGAAGTATTTTATATTTGCAAAAACTTGCCATTTACTTTTAAATCAGTATACGAATAGAGTTTATTTTTTGAAGGTTTATTTTAATTACGAGTTTCATTGAACTCGCATTGCAGTTTGTTTTTTTCCCGCCAGTTACGAGATGGTTATATAAGCCCTTAACATGGTCAATTAAAAATCGATCCTAATCGATCGATAAACATCATATATGCATATATTGCTTTTTTATCTCGGTTCGGACCAGTTCCGTACTGCGAAGAATATAAATAATACAAAATTTAATGTTACTGGGAATATAGCGGAATATCGTTTTTCCACTTTTACCCTCAAATATGTACTTGTTATTATTTATTATTATTATCTTGATCGTTCAGAGAAGACAGAGAAAAATGCACTCATAATAGTGAGGTCATCACAGACCTATGAAAAAACACTCTTAAAAATAGAAAATTAAAAGTATGAAGATATTATTTTATCACAATTTTTATTTGTTAAAAAAAATTCATTAACATATCTATGAGTATATACAATAAATAAAACGTTTAAGTACCAAATGAACAAAATAATTGCAGCTTAAGAAAAAATTACACGGCAAAATAAAAAAAAATGAACATAGCTAAAGTGGAAGAATAATTCTGTATTCAGTTATACCAAAGAACATATACTATATATGGTATGTGTATGAATCACCTCAATTTTTTTTTTAAACGCACTCAAAGCTTAATATTTTACAACAGAGCAAATCGAAGGCCAGACTCGAAACATATAGCTCTAAAAACATATTCTTTGAAACTTTTTCTTTCTTATAAGTTCACAACAAATGGTTGCTTTGGCTAGGAAAAATGTTGACCATATTAGATTGCAGTATGAAAAATCCAAAACTTTGAATGCAATTTAAAAAAAAAATGTGAAGTGATGTTTCTTAGGTAAAATTGATCCGAAAGTATATATCACTGTCAATCAAATATTTTATTGTGTAATATAAACATTAAACTAGTAACTCTCTATGGCAAGTTCTGTATTCCTGATTTTAACATTCACTCTAACATCAAGACTTTAACTCTCAAAAAAAACGTCGTACAAATGCGCCTAACATCACTACGAGTACATAGCTACGCCACAACCCCGAGGCAATGCCAACTGTGCCACTATTCTCTGGTAAACGTGCATTCGCTATTATCTGCTTTTCATCCAGTGTGGGGCGATAACTCCAATCTATGGCATTCGTTTTGCAAATGTGAGCATACACTTTGGCCGAAACCTTTGGAGTGCGTGTACGTGCGGGATCCGTGAAATCAACGTGATACAAACCGAATTTATCACTAAAAAAGATAAACAAAAAATGGTGTTAACACAGCAACAACGAGATACCTACGATTTGACAAAAATGTAAAAAATTTCTTACCTAAAGCCAGCCTTCCATTCATAGCTATCCATAAGACTCCAAGCAATGTAACCCTGCACATTCGCACCATCCTCAATGGCATCGAGCACAGCGCCCAAATATAAATTCAAATAGTCAACACGCGGGTAATCCTCCAGTCCACCCTTGTCGCTGACACCATTTTCAGTAATAATTATGGGCGGATTGTTGTAGTTCTTGTTAAGCCACATTATCAAATTATACATGCCCTTTGGAACAACCTGCATGGAGAACGAAAAGATAAAGAATATACTGATGGATATTTAAGAAATAAAAATGGATTTAAATGAAAAGTTCATGCAAATTGCTTACATACTATTATCTACGTACATACATATGTACATATATCTAAAAGATCAACAATATATGACTTATCTGTCAAACTTGGAGTAAAACACTGTGCATTCAAAATTCTATTGCCTACTATTTGTAATTTACATTGTATTAAAGAAAGAATTAAATTAATTAAAAGAATAAATCTAATACATGCCCTTTGGAACAACCTACATGGAGCACAAAATAATAACGAGTGTACTCGTAGATACAAGTGAAAAGGTGAATATTTTAGAAAATTGTATGTCAATTGCTCAACAAATACGATTTGTTTCTGTTCAGATGTTTTATAAACACTAATAGAAAGATTGGTTCAAAACTTTATTTTGTACTCAGAAATGCTCTAAAGCAAAAACAATATGTAATAAAAAATTTTTTTTACCAAATTCGGTTTCAACAGCAAAAACTGCATAGGACTTAATAAAAAAAGAAAACTTTACATCAAACAAATTCGAATTTTAAAGAATAGGTTTTTTTTGAAAAAAAAAAAAATATTTAAACCTTAATATGGACTGTATTCTTTATTGTTCTAACAAAAAAAAAACAATTTTCGGTTTCTTCCATTTATGTATGTCCTCCATTTGTACACAGTGGTAAATGTGCCATGGATTTACTGCACTCTCTATCATAATTTACTACTCAGTAACTTTCGCACCCTCTTCAAATGATTGGGTTTTTCACCTTAGACTTTTAAGTTGCCATGTATTGGAGTGGGTCAAAAAACCACTTTTTTCGATATGAAATAAAAAATAGCAAATACATTTTTCTCCATCATGCTACCAACATTTGGAAAATATTAAGATATTTAGAAGATATTGTGAAAGTTTTCTCGAAGTTAAGAATATAACAAAAAAAAGGAAGTTTTTAAATTAACTTAAAGCACTATTACTTGATAATGCATCGCGCAATTCCAGCTAAATATTCGCGTTTTGTGAAGAAGATTCACTGTTTCTAGAATGGATACTGTTTTTGGAATTGGTGTGGATAGTTTTTCTATTTTTTTAAAGTTCCATTATTTTTGTTATTTTAAAAATTTTTTGACCCACTCTACCACAAATGTATGTATTTTATTTTACCATGGCCCTTGTTATCAGCCTTATTCTATTCAGCCGGGAATATCACTTCAATTGAATTAACTTTTGATGGGCACGAATGCTTTTTCAGTTTTATTGGTATGAACTACCCTGCACTTGTTTTTATTGTTTTTTTTTTACCTTGGGTGCATAGACACCCTTTATATGATGTTACCGACCTTATGTTGCACGAACTTAATTGCTTGTTCAGAATGTCATTTGGGATGCCATATAGTAAGTATGTCTTGTTATCATATTACGTTAAAATTGGATGCTGTGTAAGATTTATTAAAACGGTCACACTGACACAAAACTAAGTATATAATTTCTTGAGTATATAATTTCTTTGTACGGATTTAATCAAATAATCGAGCAAACATTTTTTTTTGTTGGATCTGTTCGAAATTCACCTGAGTTGTAGTCAGGTCATTCAGATTTCACTAAAATGATAATTCCATAAATTCAATATACATATGTATATGCTTATATGTAATTAGATCCGAGGAGGAAGAGCTGTATAAGAGGATAAAAAAAAAATAAGTTCATGAAGTTTTATATACGATAAGATTTGATGGAGCTACTCCGTATTGTTAAATTTGCATTTGAAACCCGTATATTTTGTCATAATATCAATTTTTAAATCAAACAAAAAAAATTTTCATTTAATTTGATAAAAGTTTCGTTTAAAATAAATATTTAAATTATTGAAATGGAAAAAAAATCATTTAATTTGGAGAGATGTCACTTAGTGTTTATTTACAATCCTATGGCACTTACCACTGGTAGGGGGAATCAAAACACAGTAAATAATTGGTGATTCACACATGATGAATGATGAATGAATTTATTGTGTACTTACAATTATGCGTACATATATATGCAAAATAAAAAATCAATTATTCAATTCAATAACATTAAAAATTTTGCTGAAGTATCAATATGAAATCCCTACAACGTGTTTTATGTTCAGAAATACAATTTGTAAATTTATCAATAATTAAAATAGTTCTGCTTTCGTTTAGTTCATCAACACTTAGTTTCAAAATGATTTCATTTTTTGAAAGAAAAAACAACTAAATTCAACAATTCGGGGCCACCAAAATCTAAAATTTTCCTTTCGAAAGCCTTTTTTAACTCCGAAAAAAGGTAGTCCGCTCTCATTTGAGATTAAAAAGCAGTTCCCTTTTTTTTGTGGGCCCCCTATGTTCGCAGGCCCCGTAGCTATGGAGTTTTGAAAAACTCAAATATTAAACCTCCTGTATCCCTTAAATTGACTGTACGAGTGAACTCATCTTTGTCGTATTGATTGAACCCAAATACTGCAACGTAGCTGAATTTCGAAAAGATCTGAGGAAATAATGTTTTCATTGATTTGTTTTTTTCTGACATGTAAAAAAAATATCGATGGTTAATACTTTTATAATTTTGCAGTAATTTTCATATTTAATATAACAACAACATTTGCCCATATGGTCACTATTTAAAAATAGATCTAGTATCTTAACACATATTTGACATTTCATGATATTCATATCAATAGGAAATTTTGCCTGAAACGCTTATCTAAAGATTTTACGAGTATGATCTAAGCTGTGAATTAATTAGCATTTGCAATAAAAAATTGTTTCGTTAAACCGTAACTCGTGACTTTTAATCATGATATAAACAAAAATCTGAATTTAATAACAGAGATAATCATATTACATCATAGAACTTGTGTAAATTAATCAATAGTTTTACTATTGATATCGATGTAGTTCTTAATGTTGAATTCATTTGCGCTTATGAACAAACTTAAAAGTTGTATTGTCTTTTTTGCTTACCTTCAACCAAAAGGAACCAGAACCAGTCCAATTTGGATCTTGCTTCTCTACTACACCCATATCGTGATTAAATGATGGAACAGGAAAATTGGCCGAATTATTGTGATCATTTTTATGCACCAAATTTGTGGTATATGAATTAATGCCAAAGAAGTCCGATGTACCGCGTATTCGCATAATTTCCGCCGTAGTGAAGACTGGTAAACGTGACCTTGTAAAACCCTGCTCCTTACTTAGATTGTGAATGCGATCAATCATTACTTGCGGATAGTTGCCATGTTTAGTGAATATTGGATGACCAAACCAACCGACCTAAATACACACAAAAGTTACAAAAACATGTATAAGTTGATGGAGTTTTCGCATCCAATGTCTTACATAAAACTGCATTGCACGCTCTGAAGCTTCGAAGTCCTGCAACGTTTCACTTCTTGGTTCTGGCCATGTAACATCCAATGTTATACCGATCTTACCCTTCTGTAATTTTTGATAGTTATCTCGATACATATGCACCACCTCTGCATGCGCTTTTAACAGATTGTGACCGCACAAGTAAGACGGTATGCCGGGATAGTTGTAGGACGGTGCCATGACATCAACACCGTAACCATGTTCACACACGTGCCATGGTTCGTTGATGGTTGTCCAGATTTTCACACGATCACCATACATTTCGAATAGTAGTCGTGCGTAATCCTTGAAGACTGGTATTATTTCTGGATTTGTCCAACCGCCGAGCTCTTGAAGTCGTTGTGGTAGGTCCCAGTGATAAATGGTGACCATTGGAGTGATGTTGTAGAGGAGTAACTCGTTGATTATATTACTATAATATTTGATGCCTGCTGTGCTTACTTGGTTCATATAACCACCGGGCATAATACGCGGCCATGAGATAGAAAAGCGATAGACGCCAACGTGCAATTCACGCACCATTTTAACATCTTGGCGCCACTTGAAAAATATAAAGCAAAGATATTGAATTTATGAATTATTTCGAGAAATTATTACATAGTTAGTTAAATGTTTTCTTCTTAAACGGTATGAAAATGGAAAAATGAAATAGTTAGTATGAAGTCATAATCTACCGTTTCTTATAATCCTTTGTGGAAATATCAAAGAAACTGCGAGCTTAAACGCACGCACCGACCGCGACTATTCTGAAGCGTACAACTTCTGTATTGCTTTACGTTGCACAACTGTAAACGAACACAAACTTTTCAATATAAAATAGCATCTTGAAACATCTGGTTAAAAAAATGTTTAATATATATAAATAAATCTCTGAATGTATGGTGCATTTTCAACTAAATCTGTTATTTTTTGGGAACTGCCGATTTGTTTTCTTTTTTTTCAATTTTAGTTTTCGAAATATTAGTATAGGGCTGAGGTCCTAAGGACTAAGTTAAATCAATAATGGGTGGAAAAAGATTAATTAAGCCACTTAAGGCATGAAAGTATTTCAAATTCCTTTCAAACGATGCATAATCACTTATGTATTATATATTTTTTCTCTTTAACATATGCATAATCTTTCGAAATTTAGTCGAAAATAATACCTTATTATTTAAAATAAAAACAAAAAAAAAATGACTAGCATACGTAACGTTCTTGAAACATTGGAGATTAAGCGGTATTTTTGTTAAATCAGAGGAACAATAAATTACAATGGACCTAACTTAAACTAAATCCGTCGTTGTAAAACTCGTTTGATATATTTTTAGAAAATGCATCAGATAAAAGTGAAGCTCACATATAAGTCAAAATGGGTTTCAATAAAACTATTTAATTGGATAGCAATGAAATAATATGAAAATACTCAATTATAGTTATTGTACCTTGTGCTTAACCCCCGTATTATGTAAGGCAAAACAAGTGAGTGACTGATAATGAAACACTCACAACAGTCGTATGAATTTTTTAATTAAGAACTTGCTCCGACTTTTATGTTCATTTGAAATTAAATAACATAGTTTCAAAAAAAAAGTTTCAAGTCAGTTTTACTTTTTAAAGATATAGGCAGACGAAAATCAGTCAGTCACTCACTTGTTTCGCCTTATATAATACGGCACGGTGGGCCTTAACCAAGTTTAAATAAAAGTCTGTTTGAAAAACATCCGACTTTGCTCAGACTAAAGTACCTTCAAAGATAACACCACAGGCGGTTGTTAATTTTTTCGATTTTAAAAGAATAAATTTTTTAAATTTATTTTAGTAATATTATTTATTGGAAAGAAATGTTATTCGCTTTGAAAGGTATTACGTTTTTTAGAAATAAATTCAATATAAAATTACAATTTATTTGATTAGTTTTTTTATTAAATAATTAATTATTGAAATACGATATAGTCTTGGAATAAAATTTTGAAAATTATAAATAATAGAGAATTACACCATTGGAACTAGCAATTTTTGAAAATTTGTTATAATTTAGCTTCATTTTTATTTAAATAAATATTTATTAAAAACTATTAAAATTCATGTCATTTTTCGAATTATCACTGAAATAAATAATTAAATATACTCGTACAGCTTAATCAGATCATGTGTGATACTGTTGAAAGCATTATAAATTAGCTCGCTTAAGGCGATTAAGCTCAAATTAAATTTAATTAACAACTTCCCAAATGTGATTGAGTGGACTAGCGGCAAAGTGTTATGCTAATACCAGTAGTAATCTGTCATATGGTTGATTATTGGTGTGGAGATCAAAGCATAGCCAATTTGCCACAACAATTCATTAATTCGTATGTCACTGCGCATGCCAAGACAGATCTTGAGAAACATACGTACGTACATGCTTGTGATCAACTAAGTATATTAACATTTTTCTGCACCTGCCACTTAAAGCGCATTTAATAACAACAACAACAACAAACGAATAATTAAAATTGCTTGATACATAAATCGTTGAATGACGCTACTAAAGTCAGTCTTAATAGCCATATGAAAACGTGAACGTAGGAAATACGCGTGTAAGTATTCATATAGGGCGCAATATTCCTCAGCTTTTCCTTTTTTTGGGTATGTGTTCATAACTCTAATCGAGAAAAACGCTATTTTTTGACATCAAATCTTTCAATAAAATTAGAAAGAAGAAAAATTGTGAATGAAATCTAGCATTATTATAGAGAAGAGTTACAGCAAATTACCCATGGTAGAAATTCCTGCAACTTGTGTTTGAAATATTTCTCTCACTTAATAGAGTCGTCGACTACATTTCAACATCATTTCAATACATCATTTATACGAGGGCGCAGCTAATGATGTTAAAAAAGCAGTTACGTTTAGTGTCGATCACTTCAACATGTCACAAATAACTACTCGTACTAACTAATGTTCAGTGTCCATCGTGAAATTACTAAATGTGAAGTCAGGCATTTCAGTTTTGCTCATATAAAAGCTGATTGTACTTTCATAGTATTCTTCTAACTTTTTATAAGGTACTACGTCAGCTTTGTTAGCAAGTTATCTTTCATTTGTCTCCCAGACAATGTGGCCTTTGAGCCTAGCTGCATCGCGCATCAACTGCACACCTTAGTATTTTATTTTGAAAAAGGATAGGAGAGGGCTCGAAACACTACTCTGTGAGACACCGACATTAACGTCTACAGAATGGATTAAAAATCACCTTGCTTACGAAGTAAGTATTTTGATGTAAGATATTACTCAAGGAAAGCGATGTTACCGCGAAGTGAAAATTTTTATTTTTTAATTTCTAAAGATATCGTAAGTTTCAAATGAACGTAACTTTCATAAAAGTATTATTTAAAATATTTAATAAATAGGTGTTTCCTTATTTATACAAGACAAATAATGTATGGGTCATTCTTTGAGTTCAGCACGATTGGTGGTGATGATAGCTGATCACTAAAAACAAGAATTCCATCTGGGTTTGAAAATTTTGGCAGAGCAAGCATTTACTTCGGACATATAAATCACTTTTGCTATGGTCCGTAGAATTAGCAAATTAACACGAAAACTTTTTTTTGTGCTAATAACTTTGACAACAACAACAACAACAACGACAACAATAAATGTTGCTTTTAACTATGCGTTAAATAATAAATCGAAGTTTGTACATACCATACATATGTATGTATATACAATCGCTTGATTATTAATCGATCTTGTATGATTGTGTTGTTCCAAATGGTGAATTTATTGCTAATATTGTTGGTATTGTTGTTATGACTTAAAGGTACTATTATTTTAAATAATGACGTACTTATGCAAATTCTTTCAATTGATTGAATGATTTAATATTGAGTAAATGAAATGCCAAAGTCTAATTGAATTATTTTTGATATTTATTATCTGCACTTTATTTAATGCGGGGATTTTTGCTATATATAAGTTTTTAGGAGTTTAATTTTTATTTCCATAGTTTATTTTGCTTCATTTATATAGACTCTCTGCTCCAGTGGAACACTCCGATATATGTACATACATAGATGCTGATCAACATGAGATATGTGTTGAATTATTATGTTGAAAGAAATTAAGTCATATAGTCATAGACAATAGCAAATATAATTTTATTTTCAAAACCTAAGCCTAATGGACTTTGAAAAATAATAATCGCTCAAAAGTTCAAAAAAATTTTCGTAAAATACGTAACTAAGTATGTATTAGTTCAATTAAAGTACTACAGTTTATTGAAAGTGTTTTACCAAAAATTTTCTTGTGATCGTTTGTAAACGTAAATTATATAGATAAGCATCAATCTTCAACTAAGTTCAGTAAACTGTTAGAATTACAAGAAAGAAATTGTATTTAAAAACCAAGCTCCTTATAAGTATGTAGCTCAAAAACAGATTTTTACCAGTGAAGAATATGCATAATTTATTTTATTCATTTTACAAAACTAAATTAATTGCACGGAAGTGATTATTTATAACTGAAATTATCACAAGATAATGACTTTTTAGCTGCGGTAGGGAACAATTTGCGTACACAGCAATATTCTTTTGAACATTTAGTCATAAACAACCCAGTAAACAGCACTGATATAATAGCTTCCTTGTAAACGAACCGAACTTACCATTTTTTTTTTATATTGAATGACTGAAGAAGTAAGTCTTCTGTGGAAGAGAAAGAAATATGACCTTTCGTGTAAACGACAAAAATAATGATTCCGTGGAAGGAAGGAAAGAATGTCTTTTCAATTATTTCTTCAAAGAAAAACAGTAAAAATGAAAGTTTCATATTTTCAATAGCTGCGAAAAGTGGAAACCATTAGAATGGCGATATTTTTCAATATCTTTCATATTGTTTTGGATCAATGATATCGTAATTTTTGGGTGCCAAGCAAACTAAGTACAATATATTACTCACACAATTAATTTAAACTAATTGAATACTTCAAAAAGAAAACAAAAATAGTGCATATTTTATCGGCTATAATTTATGCTCTCCTAGTATGGAGGATCCAATAGCATGTGAATTGACGTTGCTTGCAACAGTGCTAGCATAACATCTCCGGGAGAGAGACCTTGCCCAATTGCTTACTGGGATGTTTTCATTTATACTAAAGGTAGAGTTAAGAGTGTCTAATTTTGTTTGGAGTTCAAAATTCTCTAATATTTATAAATAATAACTTTTTATTATATCTCACTTTTCACATTATGTATTATCAGAACAACAACATGAAGTTCCAAAATGACGCAGATGTCGCTAATTAAGGTTTGTCCGCTAAAAAATAATTATTTTTGAAATTTTAATAAATTATCAATTAAAACACAAACTATTTAAGTCTGTGAATCTTTTTTTTCAAGTTTGCAATTTGAAAGGGTCACTAATGAAACCAAACTTTCATAGACGGTGTCACGCAAGTTTCAAATCCGATCTAAAAATGATATAAGTATTATAAGAGATAAGTATTTAACTTTGTTGTCACCACTTTTGAGTTTCCATTTATTTTTTTTTTTCACTTTTAGGCATGACCACTCTTAAAATGCAATTTCCAATGCAGTACAATACAAAGTTAATTACATATTTGAAATTGGTAATATATTTGACTATCTTAAGCGTATAATCTGAATACGAATTTAGATTTGAAGAATTTTAACCTCAGATGGCTTCATAGCAAACGCTAAGGCCCATTACAAAGTTGAAGCTTGACCGTTTATGTCTTAGCATTGGTTAAATAATAGCTCATTCAATATCAATCATATTGCATTACGGTATTAATTGAAATAATTTTCAACCGATTTTGTTAAGCCCCTATTTGAACAAAACGTGGAGATGCATTCGTTTTCCGTTCGTTCGTTTTTAATTTTTTTCCAAGTAACTAGAGACCACTCTAATAGACTTTTCTTAATCAGTATAATCAGTACATCTCTATGATTTTTATATCACTTGCATGCGATTGAATTTATTTGAAACTCTTCAACAGCTGCAACAGTCGACAAATATTGAGACAGCAGGTTCTCTTGCAAATGGGTCAATTCTTTACAGTAAGTTACTGTATTAAATTGATTTATAGTTTGTTTACACAAAATATACCCGTAATATTTACATATGAAATGAGGTATCTTAAAAAAAACAAGGAACTGCTACGCTGTGCTATTAACTTTAGAGAACCGTTTTGATTTTTTTGCTAATTTTCAGGTTTTATTTCTCGTGACTTGAATATTAATTTACAGTGCAGACTTGCATTAAACCTGCATATGTGTACTTAAACTTACTTGGTGATAACTATCCGCTGTGACATCCGCATTAGATTGATCCACTATTTTCTCTGCATGATTGTGAGTGAGATGATCCCATATGGACTCGCCCTTATCGTCAGCATTCCAGCCGCCTTCAATTTGATATGACGATGAACCAACGCCCCATAAGAAATCGCTTGGAAAACGTCGTTGATTATTTTGATTGTCATCTGTGGTGCTGTCAATATACGTTCAAGTTAATCAAATAGTATTTTAAAGTTCTTGTTATGGGTCTAAAAATGGAGACGTATGACAGTTTCAGTTATAGATTAAGAAGTAGCAACAGACTTGGCTTTTGCTGCATAGGATTTGTATGTCAGACGCCAAATAAAAGACGTTAATGGATAGTTTTCATCATTTCTCAACGAGAAAAAATCAATAATATAAAACGCATACATTAGCTAGTGTATTTCTAATACATCTTCTGAGCGCTGCTGAATTTATTTTTGAAAAAATTCAGTTGGAGCGCTATAGTTTTATAAAAAATTTATTCAAACATGATAAGGAATAAGTGATAGGATTTTAATAGGTTTATGCCTTAATTTATGATAATGCTTTATTTTTTAAGATACATAACTGCACGTCGTAATCCGCTTAATTCCACGATGGAATTTTTCACGTAGTTTTTATTTAATGTAAAGAAGAATACGAAAAGTATAGGCGTGACGCCCCCGAGAAGGAGTGAAATGTTGCGTCTGTATGTTTACACGCCTGATTATAATATCAGTCACAAGGAAAGATAAAAAGATTAGTTAATTTTACTAACCAAAAACATTTAAAATAAAATAGAATGATTAAATTTAAGTACTTTGTATATCTTTGCACAAAAGTAATAATTTTTTTGTTTGTTTGCAAATAAAATTTTTACCATTTAGACTTAGAGTTAGCGGCTACTTTAACTTTATCAATTAAGAACGCATGCAAAACGATGTATGAAGACTTTATACACATTGAATTATGCATATCTATTCTGGCAACCTTTTATATTTGTACCTCAGTCAGGAACTTTAATAAGAATTAGGGTATAAGTCTCTTTTATTGACCAATTATCTCGCGAGGTAGAAAATATTTTTGTCTTTCAGACAAGCATAATCCTAGCTCATAGCTTAAACTAGATTTTGTCTAACTATATACATATGTACATATGTACATGAGTCTAAAAGCTTTAAATTGAATAAGCTTTAGACCTACAGTTTGGACAATATTGACGTTGAGTTTTAGATTGAAGAGAAAACATTGTATCATTGTTATATTTTACTTCCGTAAAGTTATGCTCATTAAACGTACGAAAACCAATTATTTTTTGAAATGACTGACTGAAAGTGATGAAAATTTAACCGTTTACAATAATGTTGAGCACAAATGGTCTTGGCCTCTACGAAATGTTTCAACTCAAACAACATCGAAAACAGAAATTTGTCAGATGAAGATTATGCTCCCATGGTGGTGTTTTAAGAGCGTCTTGTTTTTGAGTCAAACAATTAATTCGAATGTGTACTGTCGACAATTCTACAGTGTGAATGAATCTTTTATCCAAGAGCATTCAGAGCTTTTTAATCATAAAGAAATTGTGCACCAATGCAAGACATAATAATACCAATAGAGATTTGCTACTACAGCTATAAGCCATCTTAGTTATTTAGACTACACACAAGTTTGATTTATCGCCGTTCGAATTTAATTGAAGCTCAGATTGGATGTATATCCACTTATATCGTACTTGTCTAACCTAAAGTCGTTAGCTTCCACTTGTTTTGTTTTCATCTAAACTGATAAGACAACAACAAAAATGGAGTCTCGACTTAGCAGTCTTACTGAATTTTATAGCTTTAAAAAACTTTATTGGCAAACTATTCTCTCAATTCATTTCCAAGGATGTGTGAAGAATAGAGCCGTAAAAAAGGGATTTTCTTTGATTTGATCTATTTATATTTGCGAACTTTCCTGATATGCCTATTTAGTTAGTTCCTGATCATCTGAAAGCAAAGTAAACACGAGCGCATAGTGATATTTTCATGTCTTATTTCGGTTGTAAAGCTTAAGAGGTATTTTCTTTTTCACCCTGATCTTTCTTGGAAAAGCAATTTTAGAAATAAAAACTATTTAATTTTTTAGACAAACTTGGTACATACTTTGGAAATATTCCGGCACATACTTTTCAAGTCAAAGACAAACTTATATTCATAGTGAGGGACATATTGAGATCGATGTACTCTTCTTCAAAATTTATAATAGCAATCAATCAAATGTGAAAACCGTTTAGCAATCAAACATCCATCGTTGTGGATTTGAGTTACTATAATTCGCTTATGTATTTACTTTGAGATTCATGTTAAACATCTGTGGCAAATGCTGCTAGCTGTGTAGCGCGTTATCACACATTTTGTTAGCATAACATGGAATAACTTTAATACACAACAAATATGTACGCATTAATGTGTGGTTGCAAAAAAAAATCTTTTTTGTTATGAATAATAGAGCCAATGTAAACAAATAAATTTTGCACAGTAATAAATAAAGCTGAGCTAATTGTAAAATTTAGAAACCAAGTTCAAATGTTATTTTTTTTTTTTGGTTTTGCCTTGGCATGACAATGACTAAAGTGGCGGCCACCACTTTTATTGCATTACTGGCATAGTGACTAGACTGCCTTTATGTCAATTTATTTGCCGGGGGTGTCTTAAGCGGGGGTACAACGGTTTCTCGGTTTTGTGTTATTTGTGCCAGAATTTACCCTAATGAAAAAACAACAAAGTTCAACTAAAGCAGTTCAACAACGAACAGTGACTTATCATTCGTAGTTAATAGCTTATGTCCGTCCGTAATGATTATCACATTACTCTAAAAATTACTTTTATGATAAATTATGACTTTAATAAGTATTTGTTGCAGGTCTTTTGAAAAGATGAAAGTATCGTTATCTTTTTAAAATACCAGCAAAAAGAGAACCTGAAAGGTATATTTTGCTTTCTAAAGAGTAACTAAAATTTAATAAATTAAACATCAAAAGTTGTACCCCTGCGACAAAAAAACTGCAGACGCCTCTGCAAGTATTTATTATAAGAGTGTTAATGTGGTACGTATTACAATTCTATTAAGAGCAATTATAAGTTTATGCTGAAACCACGTTAATTAATTAAATCTTAAAATGACAAAACGAAGCGACGCACAGTGCATATTATGGGCTTTTTTCGTGCTGTAAAAAAAACCTTAACATCAGAGCGGTTTCATACTACGGATGCAGTTTTCTATACAAATAGCTTACTAGATACATATGTACAAACCAAACTTATATTTTACAGGTTGAGCTCAAACTGTTATTTTGTTTGGCTTAATAACTAAATACAGTTGGAATTTATTCTATTTCTGTGCTATAAATTTTGTACACACTATTAACGTATAGGAAAAACCTGGAAGATATCGCACGTCCCAACTGTGTTTAGCTCTTTATGCGGGCCATAATTCCATAAGTTTTTATGAGTTCTCTTAATATTTTTAATTAATCTGATATTCTAAAAACAATTGCAAAAATGTATATTTGCATGGCCTATACAATGACACAATTTAATAAAAATTTTGCTTTTTTCAGATTGCAAACAGCACGAATATTCAAAAATTTTTTTTTCAAATGAAAACCCATATTGAAAAATTTTTTTGGGAGTAGGTACATAATGAAAAAGTTTTAAGAATTTGGAAAAATTTTTTAACGTTCATTGGCTGTAATGAATGTTTAACATGCCTGACGCATGGAAATAAAATGAAAAATTTCGTGTGTTCAAGTGGCGATGGCGAAAATAAATTGTTTTTGATTCAGAATAATCTAAAAACACTATTTAAAAGCTTAAGTGAAGTTAAAAACTAGAGCTATTTCTTGATTGATATCACATTACTAAAAATTAATGTACCTTGCCAAAAAAAAAGCAAATTGTATAAATATTGAGCCGTTTGTCAACATGTTTTCAAATTTATAATATGTATCACTTGAAGATTTTTTTCTAATAGCTGAAATATTACTGAGTTTTCCTCAAAAAAGTATTAAATACAGATATCAACTAAACCCAGATTTGGAAAATATAGATTTTTTTCATATACAGCTCAAACTCTTGCACTTACATAAGTATGTCTTAACTTATTCATACATATATATCTAAGTAGCACATTTTCAAAAATCGTGGGCTCCAGAATTAAACTTCATGTTTTAAATTTTAAGTTTTCATTCTTCCGAAATTATAAAAAATCAATGCGGTTGTTTGTCATCAGATGCCATAGATGGCGATTGTATCATGTTAATTTCAAAACTTAACTAATTTGAAGATATTAGAGAATAGAAAACCATTCTATAAAAATTTAGGCGTATTTTGTTGCGAAATTGAATTGAGATTTGGCAGTTAAAAATCATTATTTTTTCAATGAAATTTTATAAAAAGATATGTACTTTAATTGAATTGGTTATTTGTTTCCTTTTTATAACTTTTTAAATAAAACCGTTATGTATCTTTTAAAGTTTATTACGACTGCAAGATTTATTTATTCAAAATTTTAGTTATAGGTAATAATAATTTGAAATTTATCTTACACAGCACTGCAATATTTTAAACACAATATCACTAGAACCGTCAAAAAATTTTTCCCGCAAAAACGCATTTTTCTATATTGATTGTGAGTTTAATTTTAATTCCCAAACTTCAAGTTCAAAGTATTCGATTAACACAAATGCTTAAGCACCAACGCCAAATTTTTAATTCTTTTAGTAAACGTTCTGCGCAGCGTTTGTTCAAATTCTACGAATCGGGTTTTAAACAGAACATTCTGAAATACTTGCAAGCGCTTTTATATCCCCTAAGAAGATCATTAACAATTATTCTCTTGCTTCAAGTAACGATTATTCTCATTTTACTCTCGCGCTTTCAGATTGGCAGCAGCAATAATTTGGCTAAGACAGTGCTCTTCTTAATATGACGCAGACGCAACGTAAAATCCCAACAAAAGTTGCCGGTTTTAATTCTTGATTGATAACTTCTAACAGAAACAGGTGATTGTTTGCATCTTGGTATTGACTTAAGATTCTCTTTTACTCTCTAGAAGAATTTATCTCTGAGAGATTAGAGAAAAGGTGCTTTTATAATAATGTAATTTGTTTAGATCAGGTTAATACTTGATCCAAACAAACCTGCAGATTTTAAGAAGCTTAAGTTAACAGACGAAATTCGAAAAGAACTTAGAAAAAAATATTGCAAGTTAAATATAAGTATAAATTACTTTTATATACATAAGTACAAAAAACCAGATTACTGTTGTTTGAAATGTTCTAGTACTTATGTCTTTTATAATTTATTTCATTAAGATTATTATTAATTTGCACCGCATATCTCTGATATATCTGATACAAATCGGCTATAAAAAATTCAATTTTTGAAGGCATGTACCAAGGAAAAATGCAAAGTATAATTAATGTTTACTTCTACTAATTGTGATTATAAATTACGAGACTTTGCAATTTCAAAAATTTATTCCGCGGAAACATCAAACCCTGTTGCCCTCCGTCGTATCACATACTATAACTAATCGTTATCTTTTCATGAAATCCATGAAAAAATTAAGAAATTAAAAAAAAGAAATTATGAAAATCAGTGGTTTGTTAAGGAAATACCGACAATTTGAAAAAAAGTCCTTTCAGAAAATTTTTCCATAATTTTAATTTTAGCATCCAAAGTTCAAATCACGACAAATTTAAAAAATATGGTTTTTGAACGAAATAACAAAATTACGGGTCTCTTAAATTTGAGAATAGAAATTTACCTGTAAATTTTGAACAAATCGGACATTGATGGGTCTGTCTTAATCGATTTGAAAAATAATTTGCATTGTTTTTGCATTGATGTTAATAAAATTGTTTAGTTTCGTAAATTATGACTTTTTAAAATTAAAAATTTTAAAAAATTAAAAAATTTTTAAATTAAAATTTTTAAATGAAATTCTCCATAAGATAGAAGGGCTAACTTTTTAATTGATTGGCTAACAATTTAAGTTAAGTATTACAACATTTATGTGAAGTACATATATGCTCTCAACAGTGCATTTTTTTGAATTTGGCCATTTATATGGCAAATTGGGGCCAATCGAAAAAAACCATTAGCATACTCGGATTCTATGGAAAATTTCACTATAGAAAATGTTATCGCCAGTCGTTGTGGAAAAATCTTGTTGAGTAGTGTAATCAATTAAGTCAAACTTTTGTTGTCTTAGTTTAAATTGTCAGAAAATTGAAAAAACTTATGTTGTTCTTAAACATGAAAAAATATAGACCTGGGCTTCCATGCGGGTAGAGGTTTAAAGAGCAGAATTATTGATTTTTGGAAAGTTTGCTTTGTAAATTTATATTTAGGTCATAAGAATGTGCAGACGTACCTCGTACCTATACACACCAACAGCTTTGTGTGGTGATACGCTGAAAGCAAAATTCGACTTTTTTCAAAGACTTCTAGCTTAAGTTTACTAGCACAAGCAGTCCCGGATTTACCTTAGAGGCACACTAGGCCAGTACCTAGGGCGGCACGATTTTAGGGGCGGCAAATATAGGGAACTTTGAATTTTTTTTTTTGTAATTTTTTAAAGTTATTTACACAGGGGGAAAAAAGTATATATAATACTGGGATTGTATGCACTCAATTACCTAAAAATGTTAACAAGCAAAAAAAAGAAATAAAAAAAAAATAGGTCCTCACTTTTGATAGTACAAAATTTTTTTTCTATATTATATATTTCTATATTTACTAGTGAAGAGGGGCGGCAATTTCTGACTGGCCTAAGGGCGGCAGATTTCTAAATCCGGGCCTGAGCACAAGCCATAAAATTGTTGTTTCTAAAAGAGTGCGCATAGCGAAAATGAGAAACCCTCAATTTACATTGGCCACAGGGGTTAATATGATTAAGAAACACTGTTGTTAACAATGATTTAGTTGAACACTCAAAATAGGGGCTTTTTATGAAAATTAATTTAAAATGCGTTTGCATTTCGAAAAATCCCTTACATGAGTAAATGAATCACTATACTTCACCGGCTTTTATTAAATGCGTTTCAATATTCAGAAGAAGAAAACTAGACTTGTGGGATTGTCCCATGCAATGCACTTGAACTTCCAAGAAATTAACCACAAGTTGTAACTGCTGCTGTACTGGAACTTAGCACAGCTTATTTTAGCTTAAACGTGAACCAGTTAAAATGCTAACATCGAATACTAATCCGAATTGAAATTCAATCTTTAATAAAACAATAAACTGGGTATTTTTAGAAAGTTTACGGAATACGTTGGACATTCCTACTTATACTTTGTTGTTGATGTTGATCATTCCTTTATGCCCTTACTTTGATATTCTTCGGACAACATTTTTTTATTTTCTGTGGCAGAAAAACGGATTACCATAATGTGAAAACTAAAGCATCTGCAACTTACAATTAAATCATTAAGTCGTCATATACATATAAATACGTTGGGGTCGTTCTTATAATGTGAATAAAATACTATAGATACATACAACTACATACGTAACAATTAACACATAATGTGTATGACTCGAATGCTGATAAACAAAAGATCGTTCACCTATAAGATCAATTTAATATTATACATAACTAATTGGTGACTTATGACTTCGACACCATCCCGGAATTAGTTGAGTTGTTTTTAATCTAACATCAGCAAAGTACGCAAATGACTTCACATGAGTAAAATCAAATTTGGTCAATCCATTCATACTCGCAGTTGTGGCAATAATAGCTACTTTTAGCAACGGAATAAAACTGAATATGAATCACAGTTGGTAAAAAAAATAGCAGTTATTTCATCTTTAGTTCATATGAGACTTTCTACCATGTTTCTAAACCTTTTTGAATAGCCCAAAAAATTGACCCGTTTTTTGACACACCGAATCAATAAAACCAGAACGTCAGGTCATCCAGACTGCATAAGTTATGGGGAGAATTATCCACTCACCTGTGGAACACCATTGGGTCTTGCTATCGTTGAACACGACTCCGATCGAAGATTGTATTTCACTTGAATGACAGACATGGGTGTATAAAGCGAGGATGTTGGACTACCAACCCAAAATTTTAGGGTGAGCACTAAATACTTTCACATAAAAACACGTTGAAATAAAAAAGAGTCAGCTGCAACTAACTTATTTAATAGTCTTGAAGCACTATACATACATACATCCATTTTTCAGATCCTGCCAATCATGCTCATCTCAAAAAATTACACAATTTTTTGATATAAACTCTGGTTGGGAAATGGAAAGATTAAGTGGCACAGGATGGAGCTGTCAATATAAAAATTATTAGGCTGTCATAAGCAATTATGATGCACTTAAAACGGCACTGAAAGAAGAAATAAGGCAAAATAAAGATAAAGATGTAGTGCAAGCCATAGACTTATTAACTTCCATTTCAAAGCCAGAGTTTGTAATTTGCTTACACGTGTTCTACTAGCCATTATTAGTAATCCATACACAGAGTAAATACTTCCATAGTGAAATAAAACAAAAAAAAATGCAACGCTTACAGGAATTATTACTACTTTCGAACAATACCAGAACAGTTTTGATGATGGTTGAAAACGATTAAAGAGTTTGCAGAAAAGCATGAAATTTAACTGAAACCCACAAGAGTGACCAAGGGAAGACGTGATCACCTCGGTGAAGGTAGCAGCGGTTTTGATATTGAATCCACACTCGGTAAAGAAAATTGGATTGATTTTCCGTCTGATACGCGTGACGATGAACATTTGAAATTCGACATCTATTATCCAGTGATGATTTTAATCAACAATCATTCATTGTTATACCAGTCAGCTCAGCTATGCGGCGAATCAAAACGTGGCTGAGATCCACTACTGAAGAAGAGAGGCTATATAGTCTCAACCAGAAGATACTGAGAGAATAAAAATTTTCATAAAAGTCAGAGATGCGAAGACAAAATGGTGTCCAATTTGGCTAGAAAAATAACATAAATGAACAAAAAATAGATTAGAAAATTTGCATAGCAAAATTACCATGGTATAGTTTTTATATATCTAGATACGTATGTTACCGGCCAAACTAGTTTGTCCTAGGGAAAACTAGTTTATCCGATGCGTGTTAGGATAAATTAGTTTAGTCTAGGACGAACTAGTTTGTCCTGATAAAAAAATTTAATATTTCAGTACAAGCTAGTTTGGCGTATGATAACTAGTTTTTTTTAAATCAAATGTTTTGAGGGTAATTATGTACTTTCTGACCCATTGTCACAGGGAGTGGGGGTTGCGGGGGTAGTTCACAAAGGGTACTGTGAACATAATTCCGTTGGATTTAGTCGGCGGTCACCCCTTGAAAAATTTTTATGATATATCCAACACCTAGTTTGCTAGTCACAGTAATTTTACATAAGAGTAGGGGTAAGTGGCCCGCCTGTGGCCGTAGCTCAGAATTTAAAACTCCCAAAAATCCAACATCGGCTTCGTTGGCAACTCATTTAAAAAAATTATTTAGTGTTAAAATTTCTGGTAAAATTCGATGACACAGGCCGCCCACTTACCCCTACTTTTATGTAAAATTACTGTGGCTAGCAAACTAGGTGTTGTATATTGATAGTATATTCAATTATAAAACCCACAATTATATACCTCATTAAATAACCTTTCATATGATATTCATATTTTGGAAAGCCATCCAGTGGTTCCCAACTTATAGCGTTTTTTATAAAAGCTATACCCGCAACTTCCGATGGCTATATCTCCTATACCAAATCCGAGCGACAATTTTTTTTATACGCTACTTCTCCTAAAAAAATAAATAAAATCGGAGAGTTGTCCCGAAAGTAAACCTTTTCCAATATTTAATTTTTTCCAAGTACTTCTGTGAGCTCTGCTACGGCAAGCGGTCTTAGAAGACCCTGCTTAGGAAGGCCTGTTTTATCGGAACATTTCATATAAAAAGAAAGTACGTTTAAAAGGAGGATGGAAGGCCTGATACTTAACAAGGAGGGTCTTCTAGAATCACTGCTAGCTCCAGCCCTTGTATCTTGGTAGCTATTTACATGTATGTATGTGCAGGCCCTAAAAGTTGTTTCTGTCAAATTCAATTTACTTCAGGGCTGCAAATGGTGATGAATAGCGGAGAAGTGTCAGTTGGAATGTCATCTGTCACGTGAATGAATGTATAGAAAACTTACAAAATAGGGTTTGTTTTTGTATGATTTATTTCACACTTTTCTACACGTGCAGTAATAACATTTAATAATTGATGAGATCTAATGGAGCTGTTTGCAGTTAACAGGTGATTTCTAATATTACTGGCACAATTTTGGGTGCATTAATTTTGTTTTTTTTTTAAGATATAACAATGATTCTAAACGAGATAATCTAAGACCCAAAGAGCTGGAAGATGAAGTTTTACAAAAATTGTTGAAAAAAGTAGAGAAACGTAAACGAAAACTAAAGGAAAACAATGATAAACTTGAGACTCCAAGAAAGGACAGCGAAGAAGATACAATAACGCCATCGGTAAACGATGACAACGAAGTGCAGCAAGATATAATCAGTGCTGCTGATGCTCCTGTTGCAACTAACGGCGAAGGTGGCTATGAAATCCTTGGTGAAGATGAAGATTTCGCAAAGAAAGCAAAAGTAGACATGGTTCTTCCATCGTGGTTGGCGCATCCTACAGTCATTTCCACGAGCATCACCGCAACAGCAGAAGAAGCATCAGCAGAGCTGCCTCATTATTTAGCAGCTCATATAAGACAATCGCTGAAGGAGCTTAATGTAACACGACTGTTTCCTGTGCAAAAGTCTGTGGTACCTTGGATATTGACTGCTCATTTCAAACCTGAACCATTTCGTCCACGTGATATTTGCGTTTCAGCTCCAACGGGAAGCGGAAAAACATTGGCATTTGCTATTCCCATTGTTCAGTTATTGGCTACACGAGTAGAGCGCAAAATACGTGCCCTAGTTGTGTTGCCCGTTGCTGAGCTGGCACTGCAGGTTTTCAAAGTTTTCAAAAAATTATGTGAACGCACTGATTTAACAGTATGTCTGCTCTCAAAGCAGTTTGCTTTTCCATTAGAGCAGGAGAAACTCGTCGAGTGTTACAAAGGACGATACCATTCAAAGGTCGACATTGTGGTGACGACACCAGGTAAAAATATTAGTTAAAGTAACTGCTGGTTTGGTTACGATGTGCCAAACGAAAAAATTATAGTAAAAAATTGTTTGGGAGGGAGGGGGAGTATATCTTGAGCACACTTTGAGTTACAGGGTGTTTAAAAAAATTCCTTAATTGTTGTACAAGCAGAGGTTTCTCATAGTAAACTAGAACAATAAAATAAGTGAGTTTCACTAGGTAATTAGCTCACATATTTTTGAGTATTACCATTAGTGTCTGCCATGTTTCCATTTCAAAACTAACGCTTGGTAAAATCAAAATAAATTTTTTTTAAAATTTTGATATTTTAAATCGCAATTTTTTCCAACAATACCTTAATAAATATGGTTTTCTTATACACATATCATGTACTTTTCCAAGTATAAATTTCATGTGCGCTACAAAAACGAAGAACACAGAAAAAAATAATTTTTTGCTGTTACACTTTTTGCTTGAACTCTCAAAAATTTCAAGTTAAAATATAAACTTATCAGGATTAGAAGTTCTTACTAATCGGCTTAAAGGTTACTGATGATTCTATTTAGCAATGGCTGAAACCACTCATTAGATTAAAACGCCATAAAAAATTGAAGTTTTTTATATCAAGAAAAAGTGGGAAAACTATTAAAGATAAACTTGTGAAACGTTTGATTTGCAGGTCGTTTGGTTGATCACCTTCATTCTACCAAAGGATTCTGCCTCAAATCACTACAGTTTCTTGTCATTGATGAGGCCGATCGTATTATGGATGCAGTCTTTCAAAATTGGCTTTATCATCTAAACTCTCACGTTAAAACTACATCCGATATGTTGCTTTCTGGACGCTCAGCTCCACTTTGTCTCAATGAATTGCAGCTCTCCGCTTCAACTGTACCGCACAAGCTACTCTTTTCCGCAACACTCTCGCAAGATCCAGAGAAATTACAAAATTTGCGACTATTTCAACCAAAGCTCTTTACCTCGGTGCTAACTAATTTGACTGAGCTACGTGAAAAATATGCAGTCGGCAATAAATTGGAACTGTCGACTGAAACGCGAGGTGAATTCATCGGCAAATACACTACGCCAGCTGAGCTAACCGAAAAGTATTGCATTACGGAAACTCGTTTAAAACCTCTGACACTTTATTCTTTAGTCAATGAAAATTCCTGGAAGAAGTTTCTATGTTTCACTAACAGCGCTGATTCGTCTGGAAGGTATTAGAAAAATTTTTAAAAAATAACGTAATTTTTTATGTTTTCTGTTAAAATTTTAGGTTAGCATTTGTTTTACAGCACCTGTTTGATAAATCTTTTGTTATCAGCGAATTATCAGCCTCCATTAATGCCAAGGAACGAGCTAATGTTTTAAGCCAATTTTCCCGCGGTAAAATTAACGGGTTTGTAATTTGAAATTAAATGAAGCAGAATCTATCAATAAAGCTTACATTTTTATAGCTTGGTTTGTTCGGATGCCCTGGCGCGCGGTATTGATATACCTGATGTTGATATTGTCATTTCTTATGATCCACCACGTCATATAATATCCTATATACATCGAATTGGGCGTACAGCACGTGCTGGCCGTAATGGTACAGCAATAACGTTACTTACACAAAAGGAATTGAACACATTCAATGTAAGACTTACCATTTAAATTCTTCAATTAGTAAAAATATGTGTTAATTGCTTTTTTGATTTAAAACAGCACACACTGGCGGAAGTAGGCAAAGTAATAACACAAGAAATAACTCTTTCTACGGCTACCGAAGAGGACAATGCTCAACGCTATGCCGCGGCTCTAGAAGCACTCCGTTTCAAACTAGAAAAGGATAAACGCACAAAGATTTTGAAAAAGGAACGTTCCAATCAGCAAACAGTGCTGCATAAAGATCCTGAAAATATGACATTAATGGAAAAACTACAAGCTCAGGCTGAAGCATACACAACAGAAGTCAATCGCCAAGATCAACCGTTGAGCTCGAAAAAAAATCCCAGTAAAAAGTTTAGACCGAAAAAAAGTAATCTCAGTGCTGAAAAAAGGGAAATGATAACAAAATAAGTACCAAATGAAAACTTAAATTGCTCAATGTAAACAGAAACGGCATCTTCATAAGGGAATATTAAAATAAAATTGCTAAGTGTTAGGGAATTAAATTTTGACAATTTGTTTATTTCTTTTTTAACATTAAATACATATGTATTTAAAAAACTATAACTTCTTTCGTACTATTTTCTTCGACTTATTATTTTTAATATATATTTAATGTTTTTTATTGAGCTCAATGGTCCATAACTTCTTTAATGCAAATAAAACAATTCCACTTTGATTTCATTATTTTCCGACGTTTCGGTGGGGTTTTTATTAGTTAAAATTGAAAAAAAATTTATGACATTTACATATTTTTGGTTAACACAACATTAAAATGAAATAAACATTAAAATTTAAAAAAATAATCACAGAAAATTAAATACAAGTCACTTAACTGACTGCCGACTAAACCAGTACGATTTTGGGTCAAACTTATACTATGATATCCACTCGTACTGTAAGGAGAAGTTTGGTGGAATTTGGATTCATGGAATAGTTTCACGCGAGAAGACAAAAAAGAAAGAAAAAGATGGATTGATTTTGCAAAGGTTTACCTTGGGTTTACCTTGCAAACTCAATCCATCTTTTTCTTTTTTTGCCTTAATGCGTGAAACTCTTCCATGTAAACCAGATTCAACAAAACGTCTTCTTACAATAAGAGTGAAATCATAGTATCAGTTAGATTCAAAATTTGGCGTTTAATTCCCCTAGGGGCTATTTTGGAGTCTAATATAGCCATTCAAGAAATTTTTGCATCAGTTCTTTTCGTTGTTTTACAAGGTTGTTTTTTTTTTGTTGGCACGTTTTCTGTCGTTTTAAAAGTGGTGAATGTTTAATAGCACCATTAACTTTCTTAACTGAGCAACCAAAGTGGGTGGCAATAGTTCGGTATGACATTTTGAGGTTAAAAATTTTGACAATCACTTTCGGGTTGCTGGGTCACAACTTCGTGGTTTTCTCATTTCAAGAGTATCTGAAACCCAGTAAATTAACTTTTCCACAACTGGGGTTTTTGTCTGATTAATAACTTACCAGTAAAATTGAATTGGTCCAGAAATTTGCTACTGACTTGAATACAACTTATTGTTTCTACTTAGATGTCTAGTCAAATTATGCACTTCTCTTGATTTTCACATCAGCCAAGGTCACTTCTTCAATAATAAACCGCAAGAGGGCGCTTGTATAATAACAACAACAAAAACAACAGTTCCATAAAAAAATCTCTTTTTAAATGTAGTAAAAGCAAAGAGGACAAACTGTTTCTAATCAATTGTCCACGGCTGTATATTAGAGTGATTCAAACTTTTTTCGTTTTGGCTTTTTTAAGGGGCTGTTGCTTAAAAAGTAAGTTTATGTCCGGAAAAACTTTTTCCAAAAACACGTATCGAATAATTTTAGACAAAGTATCAAAAAAAAATTGATTTTGAGAAACCTACATTTTTAATGTAAAAATGAGGTTTTAAAATTAGAGGGGAGAAAGAAGAATTTTGCCATGAAGCATTCGATTTATTCATTAGAATTGTTAAAATATGAGCAGGCCATATGTTACAGCCGCCAAATGTACAAATAGTAAACTCTGTCATTTACATGTAAAACGTTATATGAAAAGGTCTCAATAAAGATTTCAATTCAATTTGAGTTTAATTTTGGGCGGGACTATGCCAAAGACGATATTATTGGCAATACAAAAAAAAAAATTCACTCCGCTAAATGATGATTCTTCCTCAATATTTAAAAAAAATAAATAAATTTTGCAGAAGAATTTACTATTAATTTCTGTGACGCTTATTTAGTTCATATGCAGTATTCTGTAAAAGAAAATTAAATGAAAAAAAAATTTCGTTTTTTTATAATATATTTTAATAAAATAGAAATATAAATGATGTTTAAAATTGTATTTCAATTACCAAACACAACTCCAATTTTGTTTTATTTTCCGATTTGTTTGTTTTGCGTTTTGAAATTTTAACACAAATTTTATAATTTAACAATTATATAACTGGAATATGTTCAATGCTTTTTTGTTGTCGTGAAAAAAACAACATTAAAATTTACATGCTTGCAATGGAAAAAATATAGATTTCGAATAATGAAAAATGCCAATAAAAAAATAACAAAAAAAATAAATACAGATTGAGAAGTTCTAGCAAAAACTAAAATTGGTTTAAAACTTGCTTCACACCGCAAAGTTTTAACATCTAATAAAATCAAAAAGATGCTGAAGGATTTCAGCAGAGATTAAAAACCAGGTGTTAGAGAGCAATCGTTACAGATTTAATTTCGCTTTTGCCAACGCTTTGAGATAACTTAGTGATGGTTTGGATACAGATTAGATATCAATTTATAACTTGAAACAGCATCACAGCCAATGAAGAGGTGTATATGGTACGTAACCTTTTCTTTAGAGCTATGCCTATAACGATATTGTAGCATTAGCCTACTTTTAAGTAGCAAATGCGAATTATGGAGATGAAATATAAAGCAGAAATTTCTTCATGTTTATGTTATATAAAGAAATATTTAAAACTCTAATCTGAAAATGTATTTTATTTACATACTTGAAAATCAATGTATCTTGTTGAAAATGAGAGCCTAACTGTCAAAAAATGTACGATTGCTCAATTCGTTGAATGAAGATAAAAGTTAATTTCTAGGTGCAGAGAAAATTCCGCAAATATCATTTCTGTAGCATTCAATGAGGCTGACGCCACTTGCCACAACTTCAACATGCTACATTACATGTTGCTTATACAATATCATTTAAAATTGTTTAGTTTTGTTGACATTTTTATTTTTTCATTTAAAAATGCACGCAGTCTTTAAAAAGGAAAAATAAGAAATTTTAAAAAACCGTGGTACAAAAAATCTTAAACTCAGTGTAAAAAGTTAGATACCATATACTAATGCTAACTTGAACATATTACGCTTTTTACAGCGTTTGTAAGAAAGCAACAATTTCTGGGTTCGAAGTAGCCACAGAATTAAATTTATCAGGATAATTTTCGCGAATTTCCTTAAGCAGACCAAGCGCATTATCGCAGGTGTCCTGATCAACAAATTCTTTTTTATAAAGCACATGAATGGCAATTGCAAGTATTTGTTCTATGGAGCCAAAAATTGCATCACGTGCTTGAATATACAGAAGTTTAAAACATTTGAATATGGAGGAATTCTCATCGAAATCCTCACGTAATGGAAGATGTTGTAAAAACACAGGAAGCACTTGTACCAATGGCACTAATGTACAATTTGTAATGATAAGCCGCGCAATAGCTCCGCATATATTGTCCAAAGCACTAGGTTTTGCCTCCTTCGCAACGGCTTGAGACAAGGCATTTAGAATGTGTGGATAAGCTCTGTAAGTAAATCAGAAATGATCACATTAATTACATTTGTATATTAAAATAAACACTATAAGCCTACTGAAATGATTTTTCCTCGGCATATAACACTAGTTCGCCTAGACCAAAAACTGCATTCTGGCGTGCTTGATCAAACTCATCCGATAAGCCAGCAATCATTATGGGACAGAAGGTATCAAAATACGTGCCAGCATATTTTTGTAATGGTGCAAAACATTCAGCAAGTGCGCCATAGGCAAATGCACGTTGCGATTCGAGTTCCTCATTCTTCTTAGCTTTTTGCTATGTTGAATTAAAAAAAAAAGAGATATTAATGCAGTAGTAAAATAATTAAAAATATTATATTCAAAACGTAATTGCATGTTTGATACTATGAGACTTACCAATTTTTGTAAGATTATCGGATAAAAACGTTCAAAGTACATAGCAAATTGTTCTGGTGTAATTGCGTGTCCAAACAATGGCAGTATGTTACCAGCATTTTCTACAATTGCTTCATCGTATTCGCTTTCTTCAGTTTCTTCATCACCACCGCCAGATGGTTCGTCAAATTGGCATGCGACTTTACCTTGAAGAACATCATTGATGCACGTAAAGATGGTGTCACGCATCTCGTCCGTGGGCATAGCAACCTGTTTCAATTCTTTCAATAAATCGGAGAAACTTTCTAAGGCGGACAACACTACCGAAACTTCTTCATCATCACGAATGATTTGACCCAATTTCGGAATAAGTATGACAATTGCATTGGACACACCCTGAATATCATTATGCTTGAATAGCGCAATAATAAATGTAGTGAGTGCATCAATGGACACTTTACGTATATCTTCTTGAGGATGATCAATCATTTTATAGACATTCTGATAAGATTGTTCCAAGTAAGGAATAAAAGCGGGTCCAGTGTGTTCAGCAAATTGTTTTAATGCCAAAATAGCCTCCTCCTTTTCATCTAGATAGGAATTTTCCACACTGTAACCAGCGATGTTATCTAAATCGTCATCTTCACCTTCCGAATGTTCAATATCAATCTCACGATCATCATTCTCATCGTTTTCAGGTTCTGGAACATTGATGACATCGTCTTTGAATTCTGGTATTACTTCTTCGGTTGAAAGTATAGAATCAAATAGACGATCCATTATTTTTGGATATACAGTTGCCATTTCTTCGTTGACAACCTCGGCGAGGGATGCAATCAAATTATAGAGTGCACGACGAACATCTGGATCATCAGCCTCTTCAAGCAAGGATAACGCAAAGTTCATGGTGTCAGTGGCGAGCGGCATAAAATTATGCTTGCCAATTGTACGTGCAATGGCGGCCAAGGTATCAATTGCTTGTGGACGCAGTGTTATGATATCTTCGTTTTCGGTCTTTACCAAATATGTTTGCAGCATAGCAATCAATTGCGGGAAAAACGGCATCATATTTTCCTTTGCAGCGTTAGCAGCTGCTGAAATAGCACTAAGTGAAAGTTCACGCAAGCGCACAGAATTATTTGGATCAAGAGCTTGGAAGAGCCTATGAATGGCGAGAAAATGATTGGATTGTAAATAGTATTCAATGTTTCACAATGATATTTTCATATTTTACCTTTCCATTAACAAGGGCAAATGTGGCACCAAAGCATCTTCCAAATTCTCACAGAATGTCTCCAACGCATAGAACATGCGATCGATGTGTTTTGGCTCAGTTCCACCGCTCTAGGGAAATGGAATAAAAAAAAAGAAAATTACAAGTTAATTCTTAACAGGACTGTCCACTAGGTATCTAAGTTGGGGTAATTTATATTGTTATGTTGTATTAACCCAATTGGAAAGAAGCGACTTTCGCTTGATTTGCAGATCGCTGAGATAAAAAATTGAGTCACCCTTATTTGGCGATATCTCCGCTACTAATCCGTTGGGCGAATAATACTTTGTAAGCGCAAAAATAAGAAAAATCATTTTTTTTGTTTCAATTTTTAACAAAGAAGGCAGAATGCGTTAAAGCTTTTAAGCATAACAGAAAGCTAAATAATAAAAATAAATAAAAATTAAATATGTTTTTGACACTTACTCTTAGTTCATTGCAAAGCTGATGCAAAAATTCAAAAAGAATTGGTAAAATTTGTGGTGCAAACTTTGTAATATCAGGCTGCAGATGTTCAGAGAATTGTCCTAAAGCGAAGAAAGCAGCATTTCGCACCAATGGGGTTGGATCAGTAATACCAACTTTAACAATGTTCAACATTGTTTCCAAATATTTATTACATATTGCTTCAGAGCAACCTTCAGCAATGACAGCCATACTTAAGTAAGCAGCCCGACGCGGCAAGGGTTCTTGCCCTTGCAATGCTGGTTCCAATAAGGTCAATAGTGGTGGAATTAATTTCTCTGGTGGCACATTTAAGGCAAGCAAGTCCATTGTTTGCGTAGCAGTGGTCATTGGACTGGAACTATCTTCTCCAAGGAAGTACTCTTCATCATCTAAAAATATATATTAAATACACTTTTTAATATTGAATATATATACATACGTATAATTGGAACTTACCATCTTCTCCCTCTGGTTCAGTAGCCATTAAATTGAAGACAACTTGTATAATAGGTTCAACCAATTTTTGCTTGATGATTACCTTTTTCTTTAAGCGCACCAACCAGCCAATATATGCAACAGTCTTCACACGCACAGCACTATCCAGCTGAGTATTGTTTGAAGCCCCCAAGCAAAAGTCCAAAAGCAATTTAATATTGTTAGTCAAAAGTTTTGGCGCATAATCAGCCATACTTTCCAAAATATCAAAAGCACGAACAAATTGATCAACATCCGGTTGAACAGCAAATGCTTGTAATGATTTTATAATCAATGGAATCGACTTCTGATATGTTTGTTCGGCAGCATTGTGTCCCAAAATAAATGGAACCAAATATGTCATACCTGACAAAATATTATAAATTACTGGTGTAGCCATATTTCCACTTGCTTCGGTAGCAATCAAAGCAGCGGTGAACATTTCACAAACTGATTCCATATGAGGCACAAACTGATCAGGTGCAACATCTGTTAATGTGGAAAAAATTGATGAACCTAATTCACTTTGCTTCGGATCTGCTGAGCTGCAGTGGCTGTAAATGAATTTCAGAACGTCACTCATCCATGGATCTTTTTTCTCAGCTTCATGGCGCACGAGTACACCAACAAATTGTGCAATTGCATTGCGTACAGACTTCTCTTGCTCCTGAACAAGGGCATTGAGCATTCCCTGTTTAATTCTAAAAAAAAGAATAATAATTTGTCAGGAAAAATTTCAAGTTATGTACTTTCTATTGGGAAAACTATATGCTGATAGAATACAGCACACATTTTTTAAAATGTGTTTGGTGTTTTTAAGTTTTACATATTGAAATTCCTTTTTTTTACAGGAAAAAGTTGAGGCTATTATGTTTATTCAGATTCTGTTTAAAAAACATCATTAAATAAGTAAAATGTAAGACTTAATGAATAAACTTCTGAACAAGCATAATAAACTTACATTTGTTGTTGTTCTGGTGGCACCATTTGCCAGTGCCGCAATTTTCCTAAGCGTTTTTTTAACAAAACGGCAGAGTATTGACGCACTTGTGGCTCCTTTGCAGAAACAGCAATCTCACATAGTGCCGGAATTGTTTCAGGCTTTTTGTAGGCTTCTTGGAGGTCAGCAGTGCCCTAAAAATAAATTCATGGAAATGAAGTAAGTTATATGATTTCTAATGATGAATATTCTCCCAACATTAAAGTGAAAAATTCATACAAAAATTTGGCTATAAATTCGATGAACATTCGGAAAGATTAGCCCACGTTGCCCTCCGTTGACTCAAATACATTTTTGGAGTAAGACTTTAAGCGGGAGGCTGACCCTACCGCTAAATGAATGATGGAACCTTTTTGGGGGCGATCCACAAGCGAGACAGTCAAATCGTGTGGCACTTAAGAGAACGTACATATGTCAGATAATTCAGGCCAGATGGACCAAGATTTTTAAGCATAACCATAGACTTGCGGTCATGCCGCATGGCCTTAACATTAGTATTTCTTATGGCTGAGACTACATCGTCTGGTTTTAAAGCTGTTCATTTTTTTTTTATCTTATGGGCGTGCTTTTTCCTGAGAGTCGGGTATAAGAAATTCGTGCAAAAAAGTAATGACAATTAGTTCGATTGTCCAAATATCGTGAATTGTCTATTCAATAGATTTTATGCCATTTAGTATTTGAATATGATTTCGGGCATATGAGCGCAGCGACTGTCCCTAATTTCATTTTGGTACTACATATAGCTAATTAAATAATCTTTCGAACAAGGTATACTGCCGTCAGAAGCGGCAAGTCTCGAAACGAGTTTTTTTGAGATACGCCCTTTTCGCTTCTGATGGCAGTATAGTTGATCAAAATCGGACGAAATATAAGAACACTAGAGGTATTCATCTAACTGTTCAAAACCGTCGCAAACTGTGCAAGTTTTGCATTTTTGGACAAATTGCAAACGAACTGTCAAAAAATGCACAACTTACACAGTTTGCGAGGGTTTTGAACAGTTAGATGAATACCTCTACTTTCATGTTTGAGTCTCACACGAAATCAAATTCTACCAACAAACTTTAAATACGTAAGTTTCACGATTTAGTACAGCCTGGTTATTTTTCATTTGTATCGCTTTGCAAGCACATACCGTACGAGTTTATTTTCCCTAAGCAATCGTATTTTACGGTAAATTGAAAGATAATTTTTGTGGTAAATAAATGAAAATGTCTCAATCTTCAAAACCTGTACTTCGATCTGAACATCTATCGCTATTTATCTAATTTGATGATTGGAATTGCATATTAGAGATGCGAAACTGTTGACTAAAAACCAAGTGCTGAAGTGTTATTTTCAATATTCGCATTGGAAATATGAGTATAAGAGACAAATAAATTCACATATCGGTCATTCTTTTAAAAACCGTACACCATTTTGAACTTGTTATTTTAGAATCAACCACAATTTTTTTACAGCTTATATACATGGATTTTGTCAAAACTACTCATACTTGAAGTCTATTATCTCCAGTTGTACTGTGTCGGATTTTTTATTTAATAGTCCATAACGTTAGCTTTGACAACTAAAAAAAAATTTCATATTGTCAACAAATGAAAAATAATAACAATTTAATTGTTTAAATAGTTTTAACATGCTGTCCCCCCAACTAGAATACATTTTAAAAAATAACATTTTGTTCCTGTATCTATTTATTTTGTTCTTTTATCTACAAAACCCATTTTACAAAAAAGTGGGGTCTCTGTTAGATCAGAAATTATTAAATATTTTCGACCGCAAGTCATGAATTCCAGAAGGAATTTAGGCGTGCAGCATGCGACGAATCAAAATTTAATAACGAGCGTCAGATACTCGTTCCTTTGTTATAACGTTTATTCAATAAAAAAGTTATTTTCAGTCTATTAATGATATTTTATTGAATAAACATTATTTTTGTGTGTAAAAATAAAACTAACAAAAGGTAAAAAATTGGTAAAATCATACAATAGTACATAACTTTGAACGACCATATCTCGAAACTACGTCACCTTTCTTTTTTGTGAACCAATGACTATACAAAAATCCACTCAGAAAAAAGTTATACACAAAAAATTTCAAAAAATATAAATTTTTAAGTTTTTTAAATAGTTTTTTTAACTTATTTTATTGAAAAAATAAGTTTTTTGACTTTATAAAGTCCCATTTCGATAATAAATCTGATTCTCTACAAAAAATTATGTGATGTGTAGACATTAAAAATGTATAGTTTTTGAGTTATATGTAGTTAAAAAAAAATAAAAAATGGACAAATTTGCACCGTTCTCATAAGTCCAAGCCGAAGTTTAATCGCACTTTTGGATCTATGATTTATGGGGTACAATTGCACATATAAGACAATAAAATAACTTTCCCTTATTTTCCTTATTCAAATACATAGTCAATAGTCTATTAGCAGTGTAAGTAAAAATAAAATGAAAAATATGGAATATCAACAATTTGTACATTTTCTATTGAATGAAGCAATTTAAAGACGGTCAAAGATAAATGTCTTACTTTAGTTAAGCACAAAGGTAGTAGACTATATAACAGAAAAAAATAATTTAAAAATTTGTGAAAATTTTTTCTCGGAAATAGTTAAAGTTGGAATTTCAGTGAAAAAAAAATTTAAATTGCTTGTTTTAAGTGATGTAAAAAAGAACAGAAACAATTATAAGTTTCTGAAAACTGCATTATTATTATTTTGCAATATTTTCTAAAATAAAAGTTATTTATGTTATTATTTAGAGAGAAACTTTTAAAATTCAGATTAACACTCGAATTCGACCTTCCGGCGAAAAGCGCAATATCTAAGACAAATATTTTTCAACTTTTTGTTTTGCAAATTTTATTTAAATGCATATAGCTTTCAGATAAGCTTCAAAAAATTCATATTTCGGAAATTTCTGGACAGGTCTAATATACACTTTCTAACAAAGTGACAATGTTTGGAATATTCACAACTTTGGTATTTGGGTAAAACACATACTAGTTTCCAAGAAACTGTAAATACCTCTTATATATTTTTTCCGCATGTTGTGAAAAACTGTTGCCAACTGTTGTGTCAAAAGAAAACAATACATGCATTTTCCGTTTGCTTTAATTAAACTTTATTACATATTTGTTTTATACGTATTCATAATTTTGAAAAAAAAATTGATTGTAAATTCTTTAAAATGTATTTGTACGTATACGTGTATAAAAATCTCAAAAAGACATATTTGAACAGGGAATAATTCTAAACTGAAATTCAGTCAGAATACTAATTTAAAAAATAAACGTATGTACGTAGCACACTTTTATTACTCATATTCTCTAGAGCGCAAAAATTATTCAATTAATCAAGAGAAAAATAAAGAAACAAAAATAGATAAAATTCAACTGAAACCCCACCCACCCCTGTTGGTTGAGCATGGTAACAGATAAAGTATTGCAAAAAACTTCTAAGCATTAAGAAAAAAAAAAACGCGAAATCTAATTTCATAACTTAAAGAATGTGAAAAAGTAAATAATACAACACGTGTTGGGGTAAACAATTTAGTAACAGACATTCACTGAATAATTAATACAAATGAATCATACAATAGGTAATATACAATAAATTACAAAAATATCTTGAAAAGGAATCTTAAAAAATTTAAATTAGACGTCCAATATAACGAAATAATTATTGCACGGGTCATTCGTAACATCGAAGAATTCGTTATAACGAAGTGTTTTTTAATAAAGAAACTGGCTTTTGTTTGTACAATTCTGATCAAGTAATTAAGTCATTCGTATGCTACATAACATTTTTGTAAATTTATTTATTAATTTTTTTTATTATTAGTTTTTATAATAATTACAGTAAAAAAATCAAAATAAATGTCTTGGTTTCATCCCGATAAATGCAAAAACGTCAATAAAGGTCATATATGGGATCATATAATTAAGTCATCTGAAAGAAAGTAATTGAAATTGTTCAATTTTGGTGTGAGTCCTATTTTTGTTTTTATTAGTTTAGCTTAATAACGAGTAGGAGAACGTTGAGAATCGGTTTGGCATGCTGCCTACCAGGCGTGCACATTGGTCTGGAGTAATTTTATGCCACTTCCTTGGTGGATTGTATGCCCAGCCAAGATTTGACAAGCTGGAAAATCCATCTTAGCGGAAAATTTTTGGTGTAATCGGTGGCCAAATGTTCCCTTAGTATATTCCTGTATAAAAAAATTTAATGTATAGGTTGCCAGGCCAAAACCGCATGTGACCTCGAAAAACATCATAAAAAGTCGTCGGTTCGCAAACGGGGCAATTTTTCAAAGGACTGTCTTTTAGAATATGATTTATTCTTTGAGTGAAGTATGTCGCACATAGAAGCTAACATCGTTCCCAACGTTGAAATTGGATTCATCGCTTTAAATGATCATACTCCAAAAATTCAGGTCTTTGAAAAAGTGCTCCGTTTGCGAACCGACAACTTTTTTAGTAGTTTCTATTTTAGGAGTTTCTAGCTCTGAAATTAATAGTTACTAGACATAAAGTGTAGAGACATATCTGCCAATTTCAAAAATTCATTTGTCCGAAAGATCCCCCGTTTCCTTCCGTCAAATCACATACATTTTTTGACTAAAGTTTGGAGTGAGGGAGGCTGATGGTTATATGGACGAAATTAGAAGGGGAAATTGGGAATTCTGCGAAACGTTAGAGGCAACAACGTAATACTACAAGAATCCACAAACGATGTGAAAAGGAAAGCGAAAGGCTTAAGAAAATTAGATACTATGCTTAGCAAAAACTAATTAGCACAATAGACTGTTTGTTATTTCAGTATACTCTCTCCGAGCTCTTGTGATACACATTTAGCGGTTTTTGCAAGAACATTTATTTTTTTAATCCAACAACGTGGCACCTCCCATCTAATCAAATTCTTCAAAATTCTTTAATGCAACAAATACTAAAACAGACAAAAAGTTGGCGCATTTTGATAAGAGGATGTAACACCTCGTTTCCCCGAAAAGCCTATTTTCATATCTTCCTACTTCTTCCGGCTATTTCATATAAAGAAAATGACATTTTAAAATGAGTCGCGTAGGCCTGGTCACTTTTGAGGTTATGTTTAAGTAAATCATATTTCCGCGATAGTTATGATACAGTTAGAAGGCTAAAATTACCAAAATGTAGGAGTGTATTCTTTAAAACTTGCGAACGAAAATGCTGTAAATTCGTTATTTCCTCCATAATTACATACATTAATGTAGAAATGTGTTGGCATCTACGTCTGGCTAGCATTTTAATTAATTAAATCAAAAAAACTGAAAAAAGTAGTTTTTTTTTCGTTTTCTCTTTTGCTTTTAATTGATTTATGAAAAACAAAACGTAAAAAATTAAAATAAATGCAATGGGAGGTTTCTTTGTCCGATTGTTGCTCAACCATTTTTATAAAATACTGAATATTGTTATATGTAGCAATAAATTTGAGATGATGTAGATAGAGAAAAATTAGATTTAGTTATTCTGAACAAAATTTTTTAAATAAATTGACAATAAAAATAGAGCAGAAAGTGCAAAATTTCTTCAATTGAAAAATTAGCAACTTATTGCCAAGGTGAGGGTAACGAAGAGCGAAGATTTAAGAGCAGAATGAAGGAATCAAATCCACGTGTTTAGCGCTTGTAATTTGTTTTTAGTATGGAAACACATACAAAGTTAAGTGTTAGTTTATATTTTTATTACCTTTTGAATCAAACTATTGTCAGCAGCTAATAAATTTGCAATAATTTGCTCCATTTTCACTTTTTCTCTTGAATTTTGTTTCTCAACAGCACGACAGACGTTTTGCTAAATTTTCACTCACGACGATTTTTTCCTATTTTTTGTTATTTGCTGGTATGCACTTTAATCCGCGTTTTTGTTTTTGAACAACTTTTGGAAATATTAAATTTTTTTAAAAATTCCACCGTGAGTGATTTTCACCAGAAACACTCCTCGCGGCAGCTGATTGAAAAGAAATTAATCTTTTTTCGTTCTTCAGCTTCGTTTTTTGCGCGCGACTTCGTTTATTGCATTCGTCAAATTCATGCAACGTACAGTACGCTCTTAAAGATTGTGTTATTTAAGTTTGCAGTGTTGGCAAATATACAGTACGCACAAACGGTTGATTTTCAAATTTTTGCAAATAAGCTGTGGGAAATTATCAATTTTTAATTGTTTTTAAGCAAACCGATGAAAATAAAATGTGTGAGAATTTTTTTTGTCAAAAAACACGTCGCTATGGGTATTTAAATATTTTTTTTTAGTCTATTTGAGTAAAGTAGTTTGTATAACAGTCTTATGAAATTGGGATATTGTCAATAGGGTGATTACGGTGAAATTACGAGAATTTTTAAAGATTGCTCATTTGCAAAACCGGCTAGATGCTTAAAACGAGTTAATTGTGCTGACAAAACTCTTTCCGCATTTTGAAAATAAGATATTCTTATTAAATAGAAAAACTTTGAAATATCGCGACCGTGGCCATCAACGTGAAACACAAAACAGTTTGACGTGAACGTCAGTTGATGATCTGATGCCAACTTCAAGTCTGATGCTTCTGATACTTCCGCTTTTTAAAATGGTGGTTGCAACCAGGCGCGGATCCATGGGAGACACCATGGGGGCACGGGCCCCGCCCCAAGCACTCAAGATGAATCACTCAAATAATTAAATAATGATTTGCTGATTTAAGGACAGGTCTTCTCTTAAAAAACCTAACTAATTGATTTTATTTATTTCTTTCACAGAACACAACTATGTATCTATGTATATATAGATATTTATATCGCGCTTGAATCTCAAAAAGAAAAACGACTAAAATTCTAATATTACAAGTGTTTGTGCATTAGACATGTTCAAAACAATCTCAAAAAATTAAATTTATTTGTCTCATTTATTTTTTTAAGAGAAGTTCATGTAGTAGCATTGACAATTTCCAATTATAGTGTATTAAGGTGAATGTAATAAAAACAGGATTTGATCTGTTATACAAGAAATACCAATACTTGCGCAGAGACAATACATTTTTTCGTTATATATAGGCTTAAGAAATAGCGGTAAATTTTATTCCGATACTTTCTTATTTATTTGTGCATATGGAAAATCGAAAAAAAAAATAAAAATTCAAAATTTTATATAAGAAAAAAGTCTAATTTTTTTCATATTTTTACTCTAATCCCCAAAAATGCAAATTTTGCAGCTTCGGTATCAACCCTAGAATTTTTTTTTTAATAAATGTTCATTTTGACCAATATTTTAAATAAAATTTTTAAAAAAAAAACTGTGTTTTCTCACAACACCGCCACTGTGCAACTAAATGAGAACTCGTTGGTTGTGGCCAACTTCACACTTATTGTTGTTTTACAGAACTGTCAGTTCCGCCACTCGTTAATAGATCCTCAAACCAATTTTTTTTTTGGTGGTAATTTTTACAAGTTTTTCAATCAAAAATTTAATTAAATTAATTCTCACCAATTGCTGTTGTTACCATTTGTGTGATAACATTGATGTTGGTTGATATTTACAAAAGAAATTCAACACTGTGATGAATTGCTCGAAAAACCATTAAATTCACTTTTTCTTAGTGTAAAACAATGCTGAGTATTTAAATTTACCAAATTGCAAGTAATTTAAAGTGTAATTTAGTGGAAATCGCAAGTGCAAAAGTTGTAAAAATAAAATTCAAAAAGGAGCATCCAAAAGTGTTACTGCTGCAGAGATTATCCGTCGATATTTTTTCCTTCTATTTTTGCTCTTCAGTTCTTTTTCGGTTACATTTTGTTCACAACATTTATTATATATCATTTTATCGTGTTGTGTAAATAAAACAGAATAATGTGGATAATCGGAATAACTAAATAAATAATAAAAGAAATGCTAAAAATTCTGCTCCAAAACGAAATAATTGTACTGCTACGATTTGAATGACATTTTAAAGCATACGGGCCATAGAGTTTTCGACTTAAGCGAATTTTGTAAGGAAATGTTCGACTTGTAGAGGTTAAGATTAATTCCAACTAATGATGTACATTGTCGGCATATTCTTAGTCGGTATCTCATTTTTTTCGAGCAATAGAGGTAATTCGTTTCAAATAATCGAGTTGTAAAGGTTTTAAAATCAAACATTGCTATGTTCGAGATGCAGAGGTCAAATTTATTTTTTCGAGTTATAAAGGGAAAATATGTACTAAATTTACTTGTAGGGACTCACTAATTATTCCACTTATAGAGGGATCAGATTACGAGGTTCAACTTAAAGAGGTTCCACTGTATAAGTAAATTAATGAAATATCGTTTCGAATAAATAACTACATATGTGCACAGGTATGTATGTATATAAAAAAGGTCAAAATTGTAGAAAATTCTTTATTGCTTAGAAAATAGTGAATCGATTTAACTTTACACATGAACTTATTAAGTTTTTTAAAAAATTTTTAAATGAAAAAAACTTTTTTGGAATTAATCCAGGTGTTACGAAATGGAGTTGTAGCACTACCCTCGACCGACCAAAAGAGGTCAGTTTCATTGCCTTTTTACGGGAATTATTCTGACATACGCGGAAAAGTTAAGTATACGGAAAAGTTAAGTATATTTCAGTCACCGTGCCTCTAAAAAGTTAATTTTTGTCTTAGCTTTTTGGGAGTCAATTTTGATTTTGGCTTATTTTTCTATTTCCAACATAATTGTAAGTCGATTAAAATTGCATAAGTGTCTAAAAAGTGAAGAATTCGCAAGAGTTAAGCACCCCAAAACTACTTAACTTTTGTGAGTTTCTACTGTATTTTCAAAGTGATGATTTATGAGATAGATTTACCAGCGATAGTCCTCAATCTATTACTATGTGTTACGTGAAATACTGCTATTAACCAATACACAGTCTCCTCCATCGATTTCACTATTCACAGAATTTTTGGATGAGGCTGTAAAAGTCCACTGAAGTGAGCGTGTTATGCCATTTGAAAAATATGACGAACTTGAAAGGTTTACCTTTTTCCAAAATCAGAAGTACATAAAATAGAATCCGGTTATAGCGACTCCGCATATAACGACAATCCGGTTATTGCGACGTATTCGCACCCATAAGTTTGGTCCCCACACAAGCTTCTATATGGTATTGTAATCTGCATATAACGTCATCCGCTTATAACGACGGAGTTTTTCGCACCCTTGGATGTCGCTACAACCGGATTCTACTGTACATATATTACATCTGCGAACTTTCAATCGAATTACTCTGGAAACGAAAAAAATCAGCAAACTTTCTAATTCGGAAAATAATTCTTCCATTCACAATTGGACAAGCACTTAAGTGTTAATCAAAGTAATTAAATGACTCTTATAATGTTAAATTTAATAATTTTTCAACGTGAAAATAAACCTTATACCTAAAATAACTTTTTTTGTGAATTTAGATACTTATAGCTTAGTAGAACAGCAACTAGTTCAATCTAATTATTTTTGAATAACTTTCTAACAAAGTAACTTCAAGTTCCAAAGTCAATTGTCTATCTTACGCCACATTCATTTGTTCTGGCAAGTCGCAGCCCAAATAAGCATCGTTATCAACGCAATATTTAATGTAAGTGCACCAACAGTTATCTAAACTAAGCAAGTGTGGATTGCCAAATATATAAATTAAGTAGCGGGCACGAGATATAGCAACATTCATGCGCTTAGGGCACCGAACAAATCCTAAAGAGTGACGTAGATCATTGGCGATTAGCCGTTCTGCCGAACGTACAGTCGATATGAGAATAATGTCTCGTTCCTAAAATACAAATATATAAGAAGAAGCTCTCAATTTAGTGATAATAAAAAGTTAGCACACCTGTCCTTGGAATTCCTCAACGGAACCTATTTTTGGCATTGCAATCTCCGCTTGTATAAAAAGACTGCGTAAATGTTTGACTTGCTTCATATATAGCGTAATAATGCCAATACTTTCTGGAGTAATATGTTGGCGATATAGTTTGATTGTCAGAAGTAAAACCTGTAATAAAGAAGATGAAGCTTTAAAATATCACAGTAAATGATTAAAACAAGTTTTGATTACATTTTTTGCCTCTACAGGATTATACCAAGACGGTGAGTCATTTTCCTGCATATTTTCGCTTCGAACACCTTCGAAGAATACACCATGTGCCTTAGATCGTGATTCTGATATGGGAAGTATAACATCTAATCGACGTAGTAAAGTTGCTTCCCTTGAATCGTTTTCGTTAACTTTAGGAATAAGCTCTGAATCGTAAAACAACTCGTTGTAAACGTTAAGTATTGAAGGCAAGGCGCGATAATTATAAATAAGTTTTGTTACTAGTCTGGGATTATATCCATTAGAATCTGGAAAACGTATACTATCTTTTAAGTATGGTGTAAGCTGCAGTGTCCGTTCCAAAAACGATAGCGAGAAACCACGCTCACTTGCTGAACTGAACTACTTGAACTGAACAAATGTAAGTAATATTGTACAGATCGTTAGTTGGCAAGTAAAACTCACTGGGTACTCCTACATTTCCAATCATAAGAGGCTGTTCATATATGACGTAACGCTGTAACAAATTGTTTAATTCACTTGTTTAACAATAGTATAATATGCTAGACAAATGGAACAATATTTGGATGCATTGCAATTTTAACGCAGTTTAAATACATGACACGTTAAGTTTGGTTTAAATGTAAGACTATAAGATTCATTGAGATATCGGTCAATATTTGTTGTAACAAAAAAAAAACGTGATTTGAACGCGGAGTCAATACATACAAACATGTGGGAGTAAGGGCATTGCGGGAAAAACGGACACATTAGACAACACTGACCTCACTGAATTGCATAATCGAAAGAAGCACTGCAGAAGAAGTGGAAGTCGATTGTAAGAAGTCATAAGAAGAAGTCGAACGTTTTTGAAGTTGTAAAAGTAGTTTAAAGTCGAAAGTAGGAAAGTGGCTTACATTTAATTAAAGATAAAAACAATTCTTTTTATACCGGTTTTTTTTAAATATAATTAATATAATTAGTATGAAACACAAACTCCGGAATTAATTATTCTACATACAATACATATATTTTTAATAGATTTTATTAAATATTATAAAGTTGTAAACTTTTCTGATAATAGGTATGCGGTGGTTTAATTTTGGAAATTGGTGAATTTTGCGGTTTATTATTTACTAACAGAGATGGTTTAATAACTGTAAAGGAAAAAGAGTACGCAATGTTCGAGTTCAGCCATGGAAAACACAGATGGCTTTGCGCTCCGTTTGCTAAAACGTTTGAAACTAAATCCGAAAAAAGAAGACCCAACGTGATACACCGTTACGTTACGAATTGGAAAACCCCTCCCCCTCTGTCACATTTACTTGCCACCTTCTAAGAGCGTTACGTAATGCATGAACAACCCCTAAGGTAAAACAAAAATATTAGGTCTATAACATTTTTGTTATTTTGTCTTTTAAATACAGATGCACTTAGTGAGACTAACTTGGCCATAAATAATACATGAATTAATGTTAGTAAAATTGTTTACATATTACGCCACCATATAATAAAATGTTTTTTCTTACAGCATCGTTACAAGTTCCTTCAATAGCTATGTCTGCAGTAGCGCAGTATGCCAGCAAATGTTCGGGAATCAAATCCTTTTCAATTTGATTTTGTGATACTAAGCGCACAAAATCGCCTGGTTGTAAAACACCGCTTTCTATTAATCGAGTAGTTATCAAATCAGCTGAGCTATTAGATGGTGTTCCAACCAGCAAACGTGACCTTGGTAAATGTTTGACAAGCTGCAGTATAGTTTCCACCTTTGTAATAGTTTTACCAGTACCAGGTGGACCAAATATCACATAAGGCATACTTTTTGTTTCAACACGTAAAATATTATGTACGGCACGTTTTTGCACAACATTTAATAAAGGATTATACCATCGGCATTCAGTATCGTTTAAAAATAAATTATTATCATTATCCAACTCAATTTGTAGTTGTAAATTTTCACGCAACTGTATTTTTGTTGGAAACAAAAACGATTCGCCTAAATGTTTAATAATTCGATTGATTGCAAAATGTTGCTTACGGAAGCCATAACGTGAAAAATAAAATTCCAGCCGATAATCCTCACCGTTATATTTTGACTGGAAACCAGCATTGAATTTTAATAGCACGCGATTAAACAGTACTTTATGTATAACACCATCGAAACTGCGTTTGTCGTTTGAATTGGAACTACTCCATGGATTTATAGCACGAACAGTGTCGCCAAGTACAAGTGAAGGCCGACGTTCAGACAAATTCTCAATCGTTAACGACAGAAATTCACCATCGCGAGTATAATGTGCACGTTCACGATCGTAATTACGAAAATTTACAAAATATTCAATCTCTTCTAGATGTATAAGTGCTTGAAAGCGCGATGTATAACATTTAAAGCTCAACTCTTCCTTAAGACAAGGAAACATACTTTCAATATTATCCAACATTTCAGTACGATTTTCAGAAATTAAGTATGCAGTACGAAGACGTTCAGGCACATCAAACATTCCGATGTGTTGGGCGACAAAACGACGCTTTTGTCCAAAACCAACGCCTGGTATAACTTCACCTCGATTAGACCATACTTGATTGGCATAGAATCGTGATCTTTGTGCTGTATTTCGTCCACCCAATTGTGGTGCTGCGAACATAAATTCTTTATTCTGATCTAAACGAGCCGCCGCAGCAGCAGCTTCATCCTCAAAAACGTAAACTTTGACCATACGTTTTACACGAAACGTACCAAAGTTAATAACAAAATTTTCTCGTGTTTCTCCATATGATTTAGATTCCGCTTCAAGATGTACGATTTTTGTTTCACGAGACATTACATGAAGTGTTACGCCAGGCTGTGGTTCAATAAGACGCAACACAGAGTCTCGTCGTCGACCCGGAAATTCTATACTTTGAACAGTCAGTTTTTGTTGACGGTTGTTAGTTATGTTCACTTTGATTTCTTGATTTTCTAAAGTTGCTGTAAAAATGCAGCGTATATCATCCGTAATGGTTACTGCATGGTTTTCTATGCGTTTCGGTGGTGAAACAACTGTTGATGATAGGGTTGTGTCATAAGCATGCTCGACTAATCTAAGTTTAATGCAACGCCAAACATAGTTGCCCTATATCAAAGATTTCTCATATTAAAATAGAAGAATGCTATTAGTTAGATATAGTATTTATTAGCTTCATAATTTCATGTTCTTCTTTAAATCTATTTAAATGTTCACATTCCTAAAAATTCAATTAGTAAGCAAGATAAACCTTAAATTGAAATACAAGATATTTATATCCGACTTTTTAATTTAAAGTTGAGTTTTATTTAGTTCATCGAAATGGAAATATTTGTGTTTCGAAGTTACGAGTATCATGATTCATGAATAGTTTAACAAAAGGAAATGTGTAAACTTTACACTGTAAAGTATAAACTCAACACACCCATTCGCATTCGATTAAGTCTGCATCAACAATATCGCCTGCATTTAGTTTGCAAGCGGTGGGCAGAACATCAAAGGTAAAGTAACAGTCATCATTGAGGACACCCCAATCCGCGTGTACTTTTGTAACAGTACACTTATCCTGTTTTGAAAGGCGTTTTGGATGCACGCTTACCTCTTGAAGTATCTCATCTTGTTTATCGATAAAGTGTTCATCGCTTTGTACGTTACAACAGACAAATACGCGATCACCTTCCTTTGGCACAAAATTAATTTCAAGATCATCCAAATTGATCTTCATTAATTTATAGTCAGTGTCTATTAGAATAGAGTTACGCATGCGTTCAGTTAATAATCCGCGTATAGTACGTTGATGAGTATTAAAATAGTTTGGTTCCTCAAATTTTAGTTCAGCAATTTGTTCTTCAATCTGAAACGAAAGTTTTATTTTTACACAATAAAGAATCATTTATTAGATATAACAATAAGATCAAGCACCAGGAAACGTTCTATTTGCGAAGTTCAAGGGAGTAATGCTGGTGTTGGAACCGAAAGGTGTTTTCATTGAGAGGTAAAATATTCGACATTCATCTTTCTAAAGACAAAATAGTGGATCTGAAGAAAGACCTATTTAAAAAAAAAAAAAAAAACAACTAAATTTGGTTCTATTGTAAATGTTAATTATGTATATGATAGGAAAATTTTTGATGGTGAGCTTAATAAGGAAAGTCAGACAGATTTAATTTGTCCAGATAAATAGGATTTTTTAATATTACTATAGCGGGGTGAATTGATCAAATCAGAAAATCTATCGAAAAAGATTTAAAAATTAGAGTTGAGTTTTAGACTTTATGGTTTAACGAAATACGATAATACTGATTCTATTGATGCAGCTAAATTGTTTTTTTTTATAAGAAATAACGATGATAAATATAACTGAAGAATAAATGGCTACGTTAAATCAATTTTCGAGAAGACCTTGTAAAATTAATACTCTCAAAATGTATGTTATGTTATCACTGCACGAGAGAGAAAAGCGCAGAATATCGTGGCGCGAAATGATCGAAAGAGCCAGGAATCGAAATAGCTACAGAAATTTTATTCACAGCGTTCAGCATACTAAGAAATAAAGCTCTAGAGATCAATAAGAATATCGAAACATACAATTATATTTAAGCATACATTTGCTTTTTTACTTATGACTTTAGTCCCTTGGTGAAAATTGAAATTTCAGACGTACATATTGTTTATTTAATATAAAAATTTCTCAAGAACTTAAAATGAGGATCTATTAAAAAAAGGTACCGTGTCTCGTAAGCCGGACTTTGACATTAGTGATTTCAGACATATGTGTAACAAAACTCAATTTTTAGGATAAATACGACAATTATATTTTTTTAAAATAACAATTAGTTATAATTCACGAGTCGATTATATAAACATGCAAGGTGTGCTTGTAACCGAGGGTCCATATAACCTAGTGCAAATATAGTCGAGAGTGTACTGTATTGCCAATGTGGCGAAAAATATCTTTATTTATATGAATCACACAACATACAGTACATACCTTATTATCAGTTGGCAGTGCTTCATCCCAATATTGATCTATGATTTGTTCAATTTTAATCACTTTTATATAATCGCTGTTATCATTTTTAAATGCTAAATACTCAACCCTACAACCTACTTTTAATTCGTTGGCAATGGACAAAGCAACATTTATGTCAAAAAATATGCCATGATCAATTGTGTCGTGATTGCTTTTTAGCATTGTTATCACACCTGAAAAATATTTAGAATTAAATATCTTTGAATTAAATATTTATAATTAAATAAAATATTTAAATCTACGTACTAAAATATTTTGTACAAACCAGTTCGTTTAAAACATGCAGTTTTCGCCTTAACATCAATTTTGTCATCATTTTCCTGTGATTTTTTCGTCGTTGAGCAAATTAAATTTCTCATAGGAGATTGAAGATCTTCCGTTTTTTCTTCATGTTCAAGAATCGAATCAAAGAAAAGTTGTTCTTTTTTAAATTCCTCCTGCCGTATGTGTCTTTGTCGCTCCGCATCAAAATAGTCCCAAACATTTTTAAACAGTGAAAGCATTTTGTCAGACACGCTATATCACATACATACATATATAAAAATGCAGAATAGTAAGTTAATTTATTTACATTCTTGATGCTACTGTGTCACTTTCCTATCGACTGAATCATACATCCAATCGGTTTCGTTTAGGTAATTCAATTCCTTGCGCAAGTTTTGCAGACGCTTTAAGTGGTTCTCAGTTGAGGTTATTTTAAAGCCACATTCACTGAGTATGAGTGACCTGTAGCGAGCAAATGTTTTTTCGGATTGTGTTTCGGGTTTTTTTGGCTGTAAAATTGAAATATTTATTTATTTATTTTTTATATTTTACAAATTAATTTGTAAAATATTTATAGAGGTGTTGGGCAGCTAGGCCATTACACCCCGGTGGATGAAATACGGGGAAATTATTTTACATATTTACATTATTTTTAAACTTAAGTTTCATGTAATAATTGATGCTTGGTTAGTGCTTATATTTTCTGTCAAATCAGTATTCAGAATGATTTTTTTTGGTTAATACATTTATATCGTTAGTAGTGTAAGGGAAATTATTTCGTCGTGCATAAATTCATATATGTAATACTTCTATATTGCTACTATAGTCAATTTCTGTTCACGCACATTTAAGATGTTCAATGCTATCAATTCTACTGCGCATGACTCAAAATTGACAATTGATTTTGATGAAGCACAGAAGTATTACATATATGCATAAAATAAAAAAAAACTTCTGGATAATCATTTCTGCGAGATAATTTTTTATGATTCTACTAGGGTTGTCAGATTTTTAAAACCCAAAATCAGTACATTCAAGTATATTCAACGCATAAAATCAGTACAAAATTTTTTACTTCATTAATTGTTTTTATTTACTAGAAAAAAAGTCAAAACTTTTGGGAATGCACAATTTCTAAGGAAAATAACAAAATAAAATAAATATGCTACAAAACAAGGACCATTTTACTGACTCCTAGGTACGCTACTGGTAATAATTAAATATTAAATGTAAAAATAATTTAGTAATTCAAATAAAATCTTAAATCAGTACCAATTGCTAAAAATCAGTACATTTGCGTACTGTCAATGCTAACGCTTATGCTGGATTTAACGACGCAACCCCATATATTATGTTTAGGCCTCTTCGAGTTCTATCGTTTGGCATACATTTTGTGGTATATTACAGTTATAATTAAAACAACATAATTGGCTAAAGTTCGGGCATTTCGGGTATCGGGACGGGCTTTGGCAAGGCAACCCTGGTTTTTTAGTTTCACCAAAATGCATTACTATCTCTCCCGTATATCTTATCCATTCATCTTATACACTCGACTTTTCTACAGCCTAAAAGTAACATGATGACGGTTTAAATTGAAGAATCCGGCTAAGTAGCAGAATAACAATACGCACAATACTTGAGTTTTAGAGAACATTATCATCTTTCATTCAGTATTGAAACTTATTTTGGGAAAAACGCACACATTACGATATATGTATGTATACTCAAAAAATTCTTAAAAATAATTCTTTCGATTTTCGGATTTGAACTCACTTCTCCTATAATATTTGATGTTGTTGGTCCTTCAGATATGTTAGCTGATTCATTCGACATCCTACTATAGATAAATTAGAAGAAGCCAACAGGCAACGTTAGAATGTACCTAAAAATAAAAGGAATGATTAGTTTGTCATAACTAATTCTGATTTTTTTACTTTATGAGCAAATTTTTTTTGTGTGATTATGCCATATACAAAGGATATGTATATACATTTATTTATGATGGCTATATCTCCGAAATAAGAATAGAATCAGCACGTATGATAACTCTAGAAGGAAGCCGAATATCAATTTCGGTCAAACTTCACTCTGGAATATTACCCTGGGCGTAAATCGCAAGATGTACTCGCTGTCGGTTTAAACAGGAACCGTGTACTTATTAAAGACTGACAAAAATAAACTCGCGTGCTTAATGAAACAATTTTGTCACTAAGTTCAACATTGTTTTAATCTATCTGCAAAAGTTGTTTTTTAATATTAAATAAATGCAAACAAACTTCCTAAGTTACGAATCGCAATCAAACTTCAATAATTTTAACCAATGCTGCCGGAACATAAAAATATTTTTACAACTCGCCTTCCAGTGTTGGCAGCGTGGCTTGATTATTATTATTTCGTTTGAAAAGCTAAATTTTTATATTAAAAATTACGGAGTATTAATACTTAAGTTATTATTGAATAAAGCTGATATTATAAGAATTGAAGAAGTATAAATCAATTTATACATTTTTGATTTATTTTCAATTAGACTGACAAACTGGCTAGCATCTCATGAAAAAAATTTGACTTAACGTCAAGTACTGCCAAATTAAATACGTTGTAGCACAATTGCAAATGCTGACCCCAGTCAATACAAGCATAGTATAGTTAGCCCTTAAGGCCTCTCTGTGAAAACTTACGTAAATCTAAGAAACGTAACTTTCCGGCAGCACTGGCACTTTTAATAAGCCTAAACCAAAATAGACGTGACGTAACGAGTAGGTTCGAGTATATGGAAACCAATGTTAACCAAAATGAACAAACGTAACTGATCGAAAGTGAACGAAACTTTTTGACGAAATCAAAATGAAACTTATCAATTCCAAAAGCATGTAAGTTAAGTGATTTTAATTGATTTTGGTGAAACCGGGAAACAAAAATATTCAACCTGTGCTCAATGAATAATTAATTTTACATATAATAATTATACAAGCCTATTTTTAGGCTTGTAAATAAGTTTGTTTAAACACTAATTTTTTTATTTATAAAAATGTTACTTTCTGAATGGTACTTATGTCTAGAATATTGTTTTTTAGTAAGGAGCTGTTCATATGTTACGTAACTTACTATGCCAAATATGAGAATTTCGTGCAATAAATCAATACGTCACCGGCCAAACTAGTTTTTAGGATAAACTTTTTCTAGACCAAACTAGTTAATTTGAATGCCTGAAAGTATGCAATTTAATTTTAATGTAAAAGCACTGTGAATAGCGAAGCCAGTGTTGCACATATTATAGACTGAAAAGCGGCCACTGTTGGACATATTAGAGGATGTAAATCCTGAGCCGCGGCCGTTGTCCGACTTTTCTACTGTCGTAGACTTCACTAACTACAGTGCTTTTGCATTAAAATTTAATTGCACATCTTTGGCTTAACGTAACTAGTTTGACCTAAAGACTAGTTTGGCCGGTAAAAATAATAATTAGTGAACGATATTAAGTTGACATTTATGAAAAATATTCGAGAATTGCTCGACCGATTTGAATAATTTTTTTTTGTTGGGTTTATAGCAAAAAAGTTTGGAAAAATTTGAAAGAATATTCGGAAAATTGCAAAAAACCGAAATAGTGTTTTGTATTGGAATTTTGTATGAATAATGTACACCATATTTGTGTTTTCCAGCAAGTAAAAGCAATGTCTGCCGAAGCAGACATGTATGGAGGTAGGGATAGGGATATGGTTAGGGTTGGGGTAACGATGGGGATAGTGGTGGAGATAGGATGGTTATGGGACTGGAGATAGGGACATGAACAGGGAGTGCAGAACAAAGTCTGCTGGGTACACTAGTAGCTCATAAAAATAGATAACATTTTTTTTAAAATTGTTTGACAATAGCTAATATGCTAGACACATGAAATAAGATTCGGATGCATTCTGATTTTAACGCGGGAGGGAAACCCTCCAGTTGGTTAAAATGTATGTTTATAAGATTCATTGAGATATCGTCCAATATTTCTTGTGACAAAAAAAAACTTGTTTTGAACGCGGAGTCAAGAGTCAATACATCCACATCATTCCACTTTTACTGGATATTAAATATCAATTCTTGAAATTAACCCTCTTCTATTATTGATGTGTGGCGGTTTACTCCATTATTTATTAACACAGATAGTTTAATAATATCAGTTTTAAAAAAACATGGATGGCAGTGTTTGGTGCACGCAATTTTTCGAATTGGAAACGGAAACAGAAGAAAGAAAACACAATGAGAAACACCGTTAAGTTACGCTTTGGAAAGACCCCTCTTCCCTGTCACATTTCTAGAACCTCGGCCCCCTCCCCAAGAGCGTAACGTAATATATGAACAGCCCCTTACCTAAACTTATAAATAACTAGCAGCAGCGAAAAGTTCCAAGCTAATTATTTTTAATTAAATTATGTCTCAGCATCCAAGGCAATTGTCTTATCAAACGCGTTAATTTCTTTTGGCAAATCGCACCCCAAATAAGCGTCGTTATCAACGCAATACTTAATGTAAGTGGACCAACAGTTGTCCAAACTAAGCAAGTGCGGATTGCCAAAAATATAAATTAAATAACGGGCACGAGATATAGCAACATTCATCCGTTTAGGGCACTGAACAAATCCTAAAGAATGACGTAAATCGTTGGCGATTAGCCGTTCTGCTGAACGTACAGTCGATATGAGAATGATGTCACGTTCCTAAAATATATACATACATATATAAGAAGATGCTCGTAATTTGGTGATGTTAAATAGTTAACTCACCTGTCCTTGGAATTCCTCAACGGAACCTATTTTTGGCATTGCTATATCCGCTTTTATAAAAAGACTGCGTAAATGTTTGACTTGCTTCATATACGGCGTAATAATGCCAATACTTTCTGGAATAACATGTTGGCGATATAGTCGAATTGTCAGAAGAAAAACCTATAATAAAGAAAATCAAGCAACATACCATAAGTAAATATATAAACTAAATTTTGATTACATTTTTTGCCTCTACTGGATTATACCACGATGGTGAATCTTTCTCCTGCATATTTTCACCTCGGACACCAGCGAAGAATACACCATGTGTCTTTGATCGTGATTCTGAATTGGGAAGTATGACATCTAATCGACGTAGCAAATTTGCTTCCCTTGAATCGTTTTCGCTTACTTTAGGAATAAGCTCTGAACCGTAAAACAACTCGTTGTAAACGTTAAGTATTGAAGGCAATGCGCGATAATTATATATAAGTTTTGTTACTAGTCTTGGATTATATCCATTTGTGTCTGGAAAACGTATACTATCCTTTAGGTATGGTGTAAGCTGTAGTATGCGTTCCAAAAAGGATAGCGAGAAACCACGCTCACTTGCATACTTATTGATAACAATCGCTTGCAATTGATGTGGATCGCCAGTCAACACAACTTGACCTCGTGATTGTGATACCTGTGAAATTGCAACCATAACTTCAGGTTCAGTACATTGACCTGATTCATCAATTAGAACATGTGTAAAGTGCCCTGTAGGGAAACCCATCTGCAAAAAATTACCAAGTGTTGAGCATGTGCTTATAGTGACGCGATGACGGCCAAGAAATTTCATTTGGCATTTTAACTTAAGTCCTGATTCGGTGGTTATCATCTGAAATGCATGTGATTTAAAGATTATTTACATACATACCTACATAGAAACAAGATTAAATAACAGAAATTCAAAATTTCGTACACACAATAAAATGGCGACGATATCTGGTATGACATTTTTATATAGAAAGAGCTAATAAATGATGTTGAGTAACTTTACTATTGCAGATTGAAACACAATTAGAGGCAAATATTGAGAGACTGTGCAATCCCAATAAAAACTTTTATTCAGCAAAAACATCAGACCACACAAATTTCATTCAAAAGATTTGAGGTGGGTCTGATTGGGCAGACTGATCTGATGTTTCTGCGGAATGTCTTATCGTCTATGACACTATGTTCAGACAAGGATTTAAGCAAATTTTACTAAGCTTATCGACATTGAGGCGTGACATTTCCCATACAAGCAAAAATTAATAAGCTCTAAAAAAACTAAGCAAATGTGACCAAACTTGTTCGGGAAGTTTTAGTGAAACAATCTCGAAACAAAGAGTGTGGGAACGATAAAAACTTTAAATAGCTGTCTTAACGATACCTTTTTTTGAATATAACAACATTCAATACGGAAACATTTCGTGATACAAACCTCCTATTTTGAAACCGCTATAAAAACCTGTTTTACTTAACTGATACCCTGTGGTATCACAATGGATCAGCATTTGGTCTAAGTGAGTCGGTTCTTAAATTGACTGCCACTCCTACCGAACCTTATATACTTAACTGATGTTACCGACCAAAGTCGATATTCATAGCTCATATTTGATAAAAGCTGAAATCCACCGAAAAACTTTCAAGTTTCATACTACTTCGAAATAATTATTTTGATTCAATTCTGGAGTGCTTCTCTAAAGGTATGACTTCTAATCAATTAGAGCCACTATAATTCTTAAAAATATGCGCAGTGTCCAATATGGTATTAATTAATGTATTCGAGAACGTTTCAATTTTCTTAGACGAATTAGACTTTTATATGTAGACTGGTAGTCTTCGTCTGATAATATTGAAACGTGCTCGTTTTCCTCTGGAATTTAAAAAGTGTTCGTTTTCGTCTAGTGTATTGGTATAGACCCGCTATTTCATAGTTTCAGTTTTTATTGAATGTCCACTCATTATAATCGATATAGCTCTCGTTCTTTTGTCTTGTTAATTTGTCTTTTAAATACAGATGCACTTAGTGGGATTAACTTTTCCACAAATGACATAAAAATTAATATAATCATATAATGTTTATTCTTACAGCGTCGTTACAAGTTCCTTCAATAGCTATATCTGCAGTAGCGCAATATGCCAGCAAATGTTCGGGAATCAAATCCTTTTCAATTTGATTTTGTGATACTAAGCGCACAAAATCGCCTGGTTGTAAAATACCGCTTTCTATTAATCGAGTAGTTATCAAATCCGCTGAGCTATTAGATGGTGTTCCAATCAGCAAACGTGAGCTTGGTAAATGTTTGACTAGCTGCAGTATAGTTTCCACCATTGTAATAGTTTTACCAGTACCAGGTGGACCAAATATCACATAGGGCATACTTTTTGTTTCACCACGTAAAATATTACGTACGGCACGTTTTTGCACAACATTTAACAAAGGATTGTACCATTGGCATTCAGTATCGTTTAAACATAAATTATTATCATTATCCAACTCAATTTGTAGTTGTAAATTTTCACGCAACTGTATTTTTGTTGGAAACAAAAACGTTTCGCCTAAATGTTTAACAATTCGATTGATTGCAAAATGTTGCTTACGGAAGCCATAACGTGAAAAATAAAATTCCAGCCGATAATCCTCACCGTTATATTTTGACTGGAAACCAGCATTGAATTTTAATAGCACGCGATTAAACAGTACTTTATGTATAACACCATCGAAACTGCGTTTATCGTTTGAATTGGAACTACTCCATGGATTTATAGCACGAACTGTGTCGCCAAGTACAAGTGAAGGCCGACGTTCAGACAAATTTTCAATCGTTAACGACAGAAATTCACCATCGCGAGTAAAATGCGCACGTTCACGATCGTATTTACGAAAATTTACAAAGTATTCAATCTCTTCCAGATGTATAAGTGCTTGAAAGCGCGATGCATAACATTTAAAGCTCAACTCTTCCTTAAGACAAGGAAACATACTTTCAATATTATCCAACATTTCAGTACGATTTTCAGAAATTAAATATGCATTACGCAGACGTTCAGGCACCTCAAACATTCCGATGCGTTGGGCAACAAAACGACGCTTTTGTCCAAAGCCAACGCCTGGTATAACTTCACCTCGATTAGACCATACCTGATTAGCATAGAAACGAGATCGTTGTGCTGTGTTTCGTTCATTGAATTGTGGTGCTGCGAACATATTTTCTTTATTCAGATCTAAACGAGCCGCCGCAGCAGCAGCTTCATCCTCAAAAACGTAAACTTTGACCATACGTTTTACGCGAAACGTGCCAAAGTTAATAACAAAAGTTTCTCGTGTTTCTCCATATGATTTAGACTCCGCTTCAAGACGTACGATTTTTGTTTCACCAGGGAATATAAAAAGTGTTTCGCCAGGCTGTGGTTCAATAAGACGTAATACAGAGTCTCGTCGTCGACCGGGAAATTCTATACTTTGAACAATCAGTTTTTGTTGACGGTTGTTAGTTATGTTCACTTTGATTTCTTGATCTTCTAAAGTTGCAGTAAAAATGCAGCGTATATCATCTGTAATGATTACTGAATGGTTTTCACTGCGTTTCGGTGGTGAAACAACTGTTGATGATAGGGTTGTGTCATAAGCATGCTCGACTAAACTAAGTTTAATGCAACGCCAAACATAGTTGCCCTATATCAAAGATTTTTTATATTAAAATGGAGAAATGCTATTAGTTAAATATAGTATTTTTTAGCTTCATAATTTCAATTGAAATACAAGATATTGATAGCCAATTTTTGAATTTAAAGTTGAGTTTTATTTATTTCTAGCATTCATCGAAATGGAAATATGTTTGTATTTGTCCTTTGAAGTCATGAATATCATGATTAGTTCAACAAAAGATAATGTGTAAAGTATAAACTCAACATACCCTTTCGCATTCGATTAAGTCTGCATTAACAATATCGCCTGCATTTAGTTTGCAAGCGGTGGGCAGAACATCAAAGGTAAAGTAACAGTCATCATTGAGAACACCCCAATCCGAGTGTACTTTTGTAACAGTACATTTTTCCTGTTTTGAAAGGCGTGTTGGATGCACGCTTACCTCTTGAAGTATCTCACCTTGTTTGTCGACAAAGTGTTCATCGCTTTGTACGTTACAACAGACAAATACGCGATCACCTTCCTTTGGCACAAAATTAATTTCAACATCATCCAAATTGATCTTCATTAATTTATAGTCAGTGTCTATTAGTATAGAGTTACGCATGCGTTCAGTTATTAGTCCGAGTATGCTACGTTGATGAGTATTAAAATATTTTGGTTCCTCATCTTTTAGTTCAGCAATTTGTTCTTCAATCTGGAAAGAAATATTTTATATAATAAAGAATCATTTACTACTAAAACAGACTTTTCTATCAAAATTAAATGCTGATCCTAAATAGGATTCATATTTTCAACATCGAATTGTATTGTATTTTTGACCTTTTAGCATTTTCTTGAGTTTCCTTTACAGTTTTTGAAATAGTATTCTTTCTTAACGCAATGTCCACATCTTTTCCTCTTCTTCTCCCAAAAACCTAACTATTAAATATTAAATGAAGGAAACAGTAACATATTTTTTTAGTACATATGTACTTAAAAAAACACTATTCTTAAATATACGAGTTTCCTTGAAACAAGCATTTCTATAATTTTTTTTTATCATTTAATATAAATAACAATTTTTTTTATCACGAGATAAATGGGATAAAAATATCGATTTATTTAACTAAATACAGGTGCCATCGCAAATGTAGCGATGCATTTTACAGTTTTCTAGTAAACGTACAAATGATATATGCAACATATACAAACTCGGAGCAAAAATACTTTTCTGAGTAAACACAGCTTTCAGTTTCATTAACTCTAAACAATCTTGCCTCTGTTGTAACTATTTCTCATATGTATATGTGTACACTAGAACACCTTACAGGTAAAAAGTCCACCGTACACCAGCGAATCCAAAGCATTTTTAGCATTTAGAGTCAGTATTACTAAAATGATCTCTAATCGAAAAAATTTAGGTTATGCTTTTAAATTATAGATACTCATATAAAACTGCATGTTATAATAATTTTTTTTTTCGAAACTTTTTTTTCTAATAAATACTGAAAATTTCGTTTACATAGATTTTTACTCTTCAGAAAGCCTACCTTCACAAATTAATTCCTCAGCGTCCTGTACGTCTATTTAAATGAAAATTTGAAATGTTGGAGCTATTTTATTTTTTAGTCTATAGAAAAAAAAAATATTGAGATATGTACCTCAATTCGTTTAGAAGACCATAAGATTTGGGAAAATTTTTTTGTAGTGTAGAAAAAAATGTATTGTTGAAATCGGCCTTCTTAAGTTAGAACTTTTTATGAAAATTGAGCTATGGCTGTAGTAATAAAACAAAAATGCTTAATGTTTTTGTTTTATATTTTTTAACTATCAATATTTGGGCTTAAATTTTAAGCCATCATCAGGATCTGAATGGAAAATAAAACAACACTTAATTAATACACTAATAAAATTAATAACACTAGTTACAAATTATCTTAAAAAAATAAATAAATAATAATAATTACAATATTAGCACTTTTTGAAAAACTAAGTATTTTTCATCAGCTGTCCTGTTATCGTTCAGCTGTTTTATTTTCCATTCATATCCTGATGATGGCTTAAAATTTAAGCCCAAATATTGATAATTAAAAAATCTAAAACAAAAACCTTAAACATTTTTGTTTTATTACTACGGCCATAGCTCAATTTTCATAAAAAATAGTTAGAAAAAAATTTTGAAATCTAAAAATTTTAATTATCTATGGATTTACTCTCAGCAACCATAAATTAATCATAATTCATGGTTTCAAAAATTTTTTTCTAAAAAAAACACTCATATGGAGAACTTCATATTCATAATTTATACATCTATTAGAAAGTCTAACTTTGACGATGAATACCATAGGATTTCTATGTTCAATTCAAATAAGATTTTGTGCAGTAAAAGCTAGCTAGTATTTTTTGTTGTTTTTATGATTTTATCACATGACCCGTTTTGGCTTGCAGCGTCTTTTATAAAATACAAATTATATTGTCAATGACACCAAAAAATATATTTTAAAATATATAAATCACAAACATACAATACCTTTTTGTCAGTTGGCAGTGCTTCGTCCCAATATTCATCTATGATTTGTTCAATTTTAACCACTTTTATATGATCGCTATTATCATTCTTAAATGCTAAATACTCAACCCGACTACCAACTTTTAACTCGTTGGCAATGGACAAAGCAACATTAATATCAAAAAATATATCATGATCAATTGTGCCGTGATTGCTTTTTAACATTGTTATAACCCCTGAAAAATATTTATAATTAAATACATTTATATAATATACAGATATATATTTGGTACAAACCAGTGCGTTTAAAACATGATGTTTTCTCTGTGACACCATGAATTTCGTCATCGTTTCCGTTAGATTTCTTTATCGCTGAGCCAATCAAATGTTTCATAGGAGATTGTAGATCCTCCGTTTTTTCTTCATTTTCCACAACTGAATCAAAGAAAAGTTGTTCTTTTTCATATTCCTCCTGTCGCAGGCGTCTTTGTTTTTCTGCATCAAACGAGTCCCAAAGATTTTTTAGCAGTGAAAGCATTTTTTGATTTTGTTTTGGACAAACACGTTATATGTAGATATTTTAACCACATAAAAAATGCAAAGTAGTCACTTAATTTATTTACATTATCGACGTTAATGTGTCACATTCCTATCAACGGAGTCCTACATTCAATCGGTTTCTTTTATATGTACATATATGTAATTCAATTCCTTGTGCAAGTCTAGTAGAAGTATTAAATGATGTAATTTTAGAGCCACATGTATTGAACATTAGCGATCTGTATCGAGAGAATAGTTTTTCTGATTGTATTTCGCGTTATTGTTTGGCTGTAAAATTGAAAAATATTTGCTTAAATGTGTTCCGAATAAGTCGTTTTGATAAATAAATTGCGGATAGCAGAGGATGTGTGTCACTTTTCTAACAAAACTATTCTCAATATTTAAAAAAATCAATTTAAGTTCTATGAAACTTGAAACAGTCATTCGATTTTGTAAGGATTTAAATATCTTTAAAACGTATTTTCGAAAGAGCCTTCCAGTGGACTATTATACTGTTTTTGAGCTCGTGGATGGACTCGTACTGCCGGTTTTCTGCATACACCTGTCGAGCCAAACAACCCCAGCAGTTTTCAATAATATTTAGGTCAGGAAAACGCGCTAGCCATCCTAGAAGATTCAAGTTGTTGTCTCGGAAAAACTCTTACTATTTTTGCTGAATGAATCATGCACTGTCCTGCTGAAATATCACTGGTTTATTGATGCCTACTACTACTACTTCATTTCCGATCAAGTTTAAGTAGTCCACGCTTTATATTTTTGGGGGCACAAAGTTTATTTCGGATTTTCAATGGAATCCGATTCCAGCCCATATCATGATAGTGTCATTATATGGGCTGGAATCGGAAGACCCGATTTTGGAGTTCGTTTCAATATCGCACAAGACACATTAAAGACCCCGCCGTGGTCGCCAGAAATCTCACGTGAACTTTTTCCCATATGTGCTGAAATGGACATCACTACTTTAAAACACCGAAAAACTAGTTGTGCTATCGTTTTGTCGCGGACTGTATTTTGTTTTTTTTTCTCCTACCATTCGCCGTATGCAATCGTTATCGGTGGTTTGATATTGGCTTGATACAAGCGCGAAGCTACTAAAGGCTCACAAAGTGTTGAGTATGACAAATGGTACGCCAATTAGCACTTTATTATCAAGTTCAAAAATGTTATAAAACGATATTTATTAATATTTATAAAATAACAAGAAGCCTTCACTATCTATCAAATTTTTTAAAATCCAAGAATCCTTTCACAGACAAATGCCAAACTTTGAGATCAACCGCGCTTGCAAGCAATGCAAGTTGTCATTAAGTTACACAGGGTGATCCGGATACCATTTTCTATTCGGAAAAATTAGAGTCTCCTCCTGGTTCATTAACGCTATTTACACACACCGAATTTGAGCGTCGGCGTATGACTTCGGAGTAGTTGTTTTGTTGTGTAAGTGCGTGATACGTCGGAGTGGTAGTTCGGTATTTCTACTTCAGTGTCAGGGACAAAATCCAGCCTAGTTTTTGCTAAAAACTGGTCCATACCTAACCGACTCAAAATATTTATAAAAAATAAGAGCCTTCACAGAAAATATTGATTTGGTAAAAATCTTTAAGTTATATAGACATATGTTAGAACTGTCCGAGTTTGGCTTGTGCGTAATTTTTTCTTATTCTTTAGTTTGTTTTACAAGTGGATAAAGTTTGCTTTCAGAAGAAGAAGATATAAAGTGCTTCTAATGAAGTAAAGTATAGTAAAAAGTTTTGAAAAGACATAATATGTATAGTGAAATAAACGATCTTAAATGTAAATGCATAAAATGTATTTCCGATTGCATCACAATCTAAAGTTCAATAAATTGCAATCAGAGATTGACAAGTTTGAATTTTTAAAAGTTGCATCAGCTCCAGAAACGTCAGCATTTTCTGTATTAAGTTTATGGGATCACATTCCTCGACCATGGATAGTTGTTAATAGCTCATATGTACATTTTGTTACAAGATTCGGATTAGGAACTTCTGCGTATTATTTATATATTATTTGATAGCTTATTAGATATCCTATCACATCTTCGACTTTTTAGGGAAAGCCCAAATATAAAAAGTTAATTTGATAAAGAATATTTTATTTATGAATTTATAGAGCGATAATTTTGAACTGAAAATACCATATATGTAATACAAATGTGTATGGAAAATGCGGCAAAATATATTGGTAAATACTATATTATTGCTCTAGTTCTGTTGCTAAGAAAGTTATTGGATATCTGTGTTTGTAAAAACTAGTCTATAGGAACTTTGATAAACTCCCTGTAATTAGAGGCTGTTCAAGAGATACTCCCTTCCCACACAGTTTTTACTAACAACGACTCAGGGGATTGAATGTTACGAATATAGCTGCTCACCGGACCACCCTCTCATACAATTTTTTCTTCACAGTGAACCAGAAAATCGAATCCTAGAGTATGGATATATTTCCGACTTTTGAAAATATACTGCAATTCTTCTTTTTTTTTGCGATCGATTCGAGCTACGATTCTGTTTTATGCTGAAGAGATTGCTCACTGTGCTTAACTGTTCAATCACTGATGTTGTTACCGTATATCGTTATGAATTCCAGAAGATAGGCTTTACCAATGACAATTTATTTTTTTTACCTTAAAAAAACGAAAAATATGCTTTTATTACTCTTTCAACATTACTACAAAGAATTGCTTATTCTAAGCAACATATAATACATTAAAAATATTGTAATGTGTCGTCTTAATAATGTAAAATTTAGATGCAATCACCATCTTAAGCCATTTTTATTGAGTAGATTTTGTTGGTTTCCTGTTACTTTCTTTTTCAGTTTCAGCTTTTTCCAACATTTCTAAAACATTCGTATATATCATATTTGTTGTTGTCGTTTGGGTTTGCAATTTTTCCTTCAAATTAAAATTTTGCATTGCAGCCTTGAAATTAGCAAAAAATTTTCGCAAGGGATTCTTCTTTCCTATATCTGTCGTAGAAACATCTAATGGTTGCACTTTAATCTCAATGGCTGAATAATCGTTGTGAATATTCAGTGTCAAAAATGCGTTGAGCTGAACAGCGTATGTAGAATTCTGGCGTCTTTGCTTTTGAAAGGATAATGTTAGAGCTTTTTGCTGCTCCATGAAGTTCATTGAACTTTTGCCCTGAAACATGCGTCCAGACCACATATCAACCGAACCATTTAAAACCCAGGTAAGAGCCAATTCAGAAATTTCTAATTTTTTATTTTTTAAGCAATGAGTTGGTGCAGCAGTTTGTATGTCCAGATTATAAATATCAATTAGAATTTCAGCTATCACTTCGATATAAAACTTAACCCATAATTTGCGAATTGAATTGTTGACATTTTCTAACTGTGGTGTTTGCATTACGAGCGCTCTCATTTCCACGCGACTGGGAGTAAAACTGTAGCTGAGAGCTGTACTGGTTATTGTAGTGGTCAGTTCAGTATTTTTAACAGGTTCTTCAATTTGAGACATTTGTTCTACAATGCCATAAAGTAGCTTTTCATAAAAGAGTGCATCAGACATGATTGTGGTATCAGAGCAAATGCTAGCCGCGCATGTTAAACAGCGCTTTAAATATTCAAAATTTGCTGGTGCAACTGCGCGTGCAATATTTAGATTAAGACAAAAGAGATCCTGAACACACATGCAGTGTAGCGTCTGTAAAAATATACATTTTTAAAAATATACATATATTCTAACGATCAACATACAAAGGGAAATGTGGCATTGTAATATTTTTACACTTGTGCACGGAATGTAATAAAATGTATAAAACTAATAGTTAAAAAAACAACATAAAAATAAATTTCTTTATAAAATTGTTTTATAAAATGCACTTGGAAGTGTTTAAATAAAATGACAGCAATCGATTACCTCCAATGGCATGACTATACTAAAATAAAGCGTTACGTAACCTAGAAACTAATCGCTGAAATAAATTACAGTGAAGTTCCACTAAAATAAATATTACAGTACCAATTTTTCCTTTCTAATTTTATAAAAATAAAATTTTAATTGATCAATTAAATGGTTTAATCAGTTTTCTAACCTGTAGTGGCAGTGCTGAAATATCTTTTAGTATTGATAATGTGCGTAACTGATTCTTATATTCTTTGAAATTAAACTGATCGAACTGTTGCCTCGATATAGTTGTGGCCAAAAAGGGCGATATAACATTGCTCATAAAGTCAAATTTATTGTAGAACAGAAAAAACCCTTCAATGAGGCTACGTACACTATGGTGATTAGCCAGCATATAAATATGCCGGAGGTCATATGCATAATTTACGCCTTGTACAATATCTGGTGTAGTAGTTATTTGTAGTTGTTGAACCGATGGTATTATCCATGGGAGTCCAGTTGTATTTTCAGTATTTTGCAAGTAAAATATGACTAGAGTTATGAGGCAATAGCTACTCATATTGCCTCGGCCTATAATTTGCAAACTTTTACACCAAATTTTCAAGAAAAGCATGACTTGGTGCAGTCGAGTGTCCACACGTATCAAGTCCCGCAAAAAATTTGTATTATTTACACTGCTTGGACATGACATATTGATATCAATACTAAAACCAGATGGTATGTGTTTACATTTAATGATGGGCACACGCGCTTGTCGAATGGGAATAACGTCTGTGAAACAGTCGCTGCGAAAAATATAACTGCTGACCCTATTAAATATAATACGAAACTCTTTATGTGTGTGATCCAAACATCCTTCATTTTCAATATAGAGATCAATGTCACTACCTGTAACCAAATTTAATAAATTAATGTGTGAATTTATAAAAGTAATATATGATCTAAGTAAAATGATACTTTGAATAAATGCAGATTTTTTAAGCTTTATCAGATGTTTTTTAATGAGCTAAAATTTTTATTTTGCAAGTAGGAAGGAAATTGTAGATAATGTGCATTTATTCAAAGAAATATTCTATGTGTAATAAATCGTGCATACTTAGAAGCGCCAAGCCGTTAGCAACTGATCCAAATGGATGGATTTTGAAACGACCGACTTTAGCAAGTTCTTTATTGAGGCAAGTGTAAATACGTAAATAAGATTGTTCTAATTTTTCTGTATCAACACAATGAAATTTTAAAAGGGTCTTCAATTCTTCACCGGTATCGCAATGGTTAAGTGCATGCTTCAATTGTGTTTGTAAATTTACATTTTCGTCATCTTTAAGGGATTCAAGTACAGCCTGCAACTGATTGCGTATTGTTTTATGGGAACGACTTTTAGTGAGACTGTGATCAAGCAATTCATGCTTGAGGCATTCTTGTAATGTTTTGAATTGACGATTGCACATTTTACATGGATAATCGTTGATCAAAGCGTGTGGTACTCGTGTAGTGTTAAGTTTTTTCCTTTCCATCTGCAACATGGAAGGGTAAAACGTTAAAATAAAAAAAAAGTATATGTATTAATTTATAGAAATTTTATTTGTTTTTAGTCGACTGATTATTAATTAGTTGAACATTATTTTGATCGAATTATACAGTCATTTGTTAATGACTAATGTTCAATGTATTAATTTATTTAATTTAATGTACAATTTTGCAATGTCAAAAATATCTTTATCATTGTCTTCAGATAAAAATTTAAATGAATCGTATTTAAGAACGTTAATTTATGATCGGAATAATTCTCAATTTTGATTAGATCCGATTCGAGATGCGTATTTTAATATAATATGAAAGACACAAGTTGGACTTATGTTAATCCATTGGTTGAGCTGCATCAAGTGTTATCTCCGTAGCACAGATTCACACTCCAGAATTATCCAGAAAGGTAATGCTCAATATTACAATTTAAAAGTTTAATGCAGACATTGTTTTTCTGTCCAGCACTTTGACAAAATAGTCTTTTGCTATCTTGCCCTCGACTCCAGAACTAAGTACGACATTATTTTGTGAGCGATAAAATCGCATTCCACCCTGTGTCATCGCTTTAGCAACATCAACATATATGAGCACTTCACAATCACTTCGGAAGCCACTGATGCCCGGTTTCACTCTATCCGTTACAGCGAAATGTATGTGATTGCGCTGCATGCAACGCAAGCCTCCAACACATATCTTATCCCAATGTCGATAGTAAGTGCCATGCACAGCTAGAGGTACGTCTGTGGCATGTTGTATTGGAGTAAGACATAATTCGGCGTCGACAGTTTGCATCGAATGACCCTGATTTGCTTTAATACGATATTCATCCGTTGCTGTGCAATACTGTAAGGAGTACCGTTGCTTAGAATCACTCTCTGCTAAACGTTTAATAGTTGCAAGCGTGTAATTTGGTGCGTAGTTCGGATGATTTAATATTACGGTTACTTGCATATAACCATCGGCACCAATAGGTAGTCCTTCTTTGTGAGCTCCATGACGTAGCAACCATGAAAGTTTTTTACTTAACTGTGTATCGCTAAGCGGCGGTCGAACTGGTGCCATAGTCACAAATTTAAGATTAATTTTTTGTTCGTACTGTTTGTCCAGGAGGATCGTCTGCTGCAAATCTGTCGGTGAGTCGGTGTACCTTGTTTGTTTAATTTAAATTACTTACACTGATAACACGATTGGCGATTAGTAAACAATAGATAAGAGAAGTTTTGGAATTATTTTCAATTTATTTATTTTTAATATATTGCTAATTTTGCTTCTCAGCTGTCAAATGAAAAAAACAAAACGGAAGAGGAAGCATCATCAGATGCATCAGAACAACTGACGTTCACGTAAAACTGTTTAATTGTTTAACATTGATGGCCACGGTTTTCGATGTTTCATGTCGCTGTCATTGAAAGAAAAACAGAAAATACAGCAAATTGAAAAGAAAGGAACCAACAACAATACGTCTTGAGCATTTCCGCCATGTTTATGTGACGTACCGCGTGTAAATTTTCGTACACTTAGGGCTCCCGGTTGATATAAAATATATGATACTAAATAAATTTTTAAAATTGGAAAATTTTTGAATTTAGATATTTTGTATAAATTTTACTCTAGCTCCCTTTTGCCAGTTATAATTACACCAAATTTTTTTTATTTGGTTTTCAATTCTAAGAATCGCTAGGATCTGGTTTCAGAGATATAGCCATCGGAAGTGCGGATATAGCTTTTGTATTTTAAGAAAGCTGCATTTATTCCCATCAAAATGGTATATTAGCCGCCTACCCGCTTAAAAAATTTTTTGTATGAAAAATTAGTCGGCGATAAGTATAGCCAAATAAATGAACTGTCATTCTCATACAAAAAAATTATTCAAATTTTTGCATATTAACCACTTTTTCGCCGCGAAACCAATGTTGGACATATTGGAGAATGTAAGCCCTGAGCCGCGGCCGAAAGCCGATCACTTACCCTAAGTGTCATGTGGAATTACTGTGACTAGCGAATCCGGTGTTGGATATACCATAGGATTTAAGCGATTTTCAAGCTCAAAAATACTATGAAGTAGGCGTTTCCACGCCCAACAGATGAATATATTCTTGATTAGCACCCGACGATACACTAAAATTAATAATTATCATATATTTTATTACCGAAATTTTTCATAAAAAATATATAAAATGAAAAAAAATGATACAAATGGTATGTATAGTACATCATTTTAGAGCAAGAGAATGAACTTTTCTTAACATTTTCAAAAAAAAAAAAAAAAAATTGGTCAAAATTTCAGAAAAATTGTCATATCTCCAAAACTATAAGTTAAATTTCAAAGAATTGCTTACCATATAGTTAGGCCATTAAACTATTTTTCCTATGACACCTATATTTTAGATATCCGTTCAGGGATTCCCAACTTATAATGTTTGCTATATTCGCAACTTCCGATGGATACATCTCCGAATCTAGACAGACCATTTTTTTATCTGATCTTAGCCCACTATTACCAAAAAAAAACAACATAAAAATGGGCAATGGGAGCTAAAGTAAACCGATTCCGATATTTCTTTCACTTCTTTAATTTTAGATTATCAAATAAGGTTTTTGAAGGTATAATGCACCTTTTGAACCATCTAATATAATTCACAAATTATGTTGACAAACTTTTGGGTCCACCGCATACATACACATAAACATAGTAAAATGGTTCAAAATTAAAATTTATCATTCGAAATGCACATATGTATGCAGACTAGTATCTTCCATTTTCTTTTGATATAATAATTGTATTATATTTAGACTATTCAGTCTTGTTTATAGCAAAGTACATAGATAACACAGGCTGAGAATTTTTTTACCCAGAAACCGGAATATACTTTTCTGACGGTTTTTGAAGCTCTGAATTCGAATCCGAAATGAACATTTTTCTGGTGGCTCCGGTTGTCGAGATATTCTAATCTAAAAGTGCGAAACTCATATTTTCTTGCTATATTCTGGAGTATATTAACCGGGAGTTAATTTTTCTGATCAAAATTTGTTATGGCGAGTAAAAACTAATTTAAATCTTTTTTTTCTCCGAAATATCGCAAATTGAAACGGAGGAATTTATGAGTCTTGTTAGGCGGCTGAACAGAGTGCGTTTTAAAGCTTTTAATTAAAAGTCATAAATTTATACAAGAGATATCTCCATGAGGAAAAAAAGTACTTTGAGACGAATCCTAATGAGTTTTGAAGATAATAATTGGTACTTTCAGATGTCCCATCGAGCTATGTCGAAAAGTTTCATCCTACACTGAAACATAATCTCTAATATGACAAAAAACACTTTTAGGTTAAGATCTTTCGAAACCCAGAGCTGATGGGTCAAATCGGGAGTCAAATTCGAGTTTAGTGCGTCATAAATCTTCGGAAAAGTATATTCTCGTTTTTGGATCTGATGTTAAGGGAAATTTTTTAATCTAAACAGTTCCAAAACGCTTATGTTTTAAAAAATACATTTTTAAAAATAAAAGTTATAAAATTCATCAAAAAGTTGATATTTATCCCTTATATCTATATATTACACAAATACACTTTGTTGAAATTCGTTAGAATTTGTCGAGTCCTTAAGCTACTTGTATTTAAGGATCTTACATAATCCACGTGTACCGATGCCCATATTGATACCGAGGCATATGAATTCGTGTTGTGCGTGGATTGCGCCGCAAATTTTTGACCGATCATCAACTTCAAGTGATGACGCAAAATACATCTTGTTGAGAATATCGCTCAGGAGGAATTCGGTCACTCCATAAGTAACTGCCACCCTGTAGAATTTAATTTCAAGAAAAATAATCTATTTATTTTTTAAGTTTCGTGCAACTTTATTAATACTTTCAGCTATTTACTTTAATACAAACGTAGGTGCCAGTTTGGCAGTCCAATTCCTTTTATTACTTTTACCCTATCCCCTAAATAGTTAGTAACAGTTTTTTAAAATTGCTTTTGATTACATTTGGAAATTGCGCTAGTATGGCGTACTAACTTTTTAGGAAGTAACACACAAAAAAAAATTTGCATCGTTGGGCCACCTTGATATGCACGCGCACAAAAATTTAATTTTTTAAGGATTTATTTTACTTTAAGTTGCGCTCGTAACATTCTCATTTTTGAGTAAATTATATCCCAATCGACGTAAGCACCAATAAGATGTCGTTGATTGTCTTGCGAGTCATTAAAGGCAGTTCGCCCATGAAGCATTCGCAAATTATTAAACGCAAACACGTTTCCGGTATCAACTTTAAACTCTACTGCTTCAGCATTAATCAACTCCAAAAATTTATCATATGCTTCGTACCATAATGCCACTATATCCAATGGCACAGTAAAATGACTATCTCGCTTAGGGGTATTATGGTTAATGCGATGAAGACGTCCGTCAGCATCTAAACTGCAAGAGATTATAGAAAATTGGAATTATTCAATAGAATAGTTTTTTAACTTTTACCATATAACAGGAGATCGCCAGATATTATGGAATGATATTCCACTATCCTTGCCGATATCATACCAGTCGACAGGAACTCTGGTTAAGATATCGAAATATTCTGGAAAGTACTTTTGCATCTTATTAGCAATATAAAACGCATCTGTCATTAGATTTGCGCCGCCTGCAGAATGTGACTGCACAAGGAAATGAAGAATATTTATGCCGGGCATGTACTCGAAATATAACATATCTGAATGCAGCGGTAAGGGTGTCATTAGATAGGCATAATTATTCGTATCAAATTTTGTTTTAACAGCGAACTCTTCTCTGTGAAAAGGTAAGAAAGTAAAAAAAAAGGATAAAATTGGAAAAAAATATGAAACAAAATATTTTTCATATGGATCTAAGTTGTGTGGATATAAATAATAATTGCCTATAGGACTCTACTAATTGGGAGAGAGTTGCCGAGGGGCGAATGGTCCAAAATTGCATTATGTAGTATGTGAGCTGCCTGCCTTAGCGGCCGATTTCGGCATTATATGTTCGGTACCTGGTCTCACAAGGAAATGGATTGATTTCTCTCAATATGGAATAATGAGTACATTAAAATGATCATCGCTCGAACATCGACGCTTTTCTATCGTTACTGCAATAGGTGTTGTTCGTGAAAGTTACGCGACCTAGTGTGCTGTGTATAGCCGAACGATCAATTCAAGCGAATTTTTCACCGAAGTTTGCAAATGGTAGCAGATGGAGTATCGTGTCAAGACCAGCTTGCGGTGTGGTCGGTTAATATGGGGCAAAGAACCACTTTTCACATCCAGTATATGATGTACAGTTGCAGACCCCTTTTTACATTACTTTCTTTATGTTTTCCTTCGAGTTTCTTTTCCGAGGAAGTTTACAGTCCAGGATAGCGCCTAAGTTTTTGGCTTTTATTAATTTAATATTACCGAGTAATTAATTACTCTACAATGGTTCGTTGGGAGCACTAGCAGCCAGGCCATCAGCTGTTTTTGGCTTTATTTGAAAGTGTAAGTGCCGTTTCATTCAATTTAGCATTTAATGGCAAAGCTACGAACTTTGCATCTTCGCATGAACGGCACGAGCTCCGTTTTATTGTATATAATTTAAGAAAAATTCGTGGTGGGAAATCACAAGTTCTAAAAATATTCGAGTAATATATGTATAAAGTATCGTAGTTAAAATAAGTTTTAGTTATGCAGTTACTCGTACAACACGAGCAAGCGAATGCAAATATATTTGAAGCAGTTAAAATATGACGTAAAGTAAAAATGAGCGTGTATTAAGCGCACACCATCAAGTTTTCGACAAACACATAAATAAGGTCAAATTATATAAATATAAGTTAAGTTAAGTTTTGTGCGAAATCCCAAAAGAAATGATAGTCAACATTTCATTAACAGCTATAGATCGTTTCTGAATTTGATTTCGAAGTGAATAAGATTTATGAAATGCTGGTGAGGGTAAACACGTGACGTGAACGTAGTGATTTTTTTTGTGAAGTACCGGAACAGAAAAATACTTTATAATTACTGTTCAGTACTGTGTGTGCCAACACCAAAAATACTACATTAGGTTAGATTAGGTTACTACATTAAACAAAGATAGACTGAGGCTTGACTCTCCACAGAAATATATCAGGCTTAAAAGTCACTGATGACTCCGCTTAGCAACGGACGAAACTAGTATGACTAGCTTTAGCCATTTTCTTAATTTATCTTTGTTTAATGTAATTTTTTTGTGTGAAAATAATTGTAATTATTTTTCCTTATGCTAGCATAGAAAGTATTGAAAAATTCGAAAAAATGCTTATGGAAAGTTGTAAAAGTCGATAAATGTTGAAAATTCAAAATAAGTTATACAGATTAAAAACTTTCAAAATTCTCGAAAAATTTTGTATGAGTCAAAAATGTTGAAGAAGTCGAAAAATATTGAAAAATCGAAAAATGTTGAAAAACGTGTTTAAGACGGAACACATTGAAAGAGTCGAAAAATGTTGGACAAGTTAATATATTTTGAAAAGTCAAAAAATATTGAAAACTTTCAGAATTCGAAAAATGTTTTACAAGTCGTAAGATCTTCAAAAATGTCGAAAATCTTAAGTGTAGCACTGGTGGATCCAGTACAAATTTTCTCACATCCGCCATTAAAGAAGTTCACACATCAAAATAAACTATCACTGTTAATATGCAAAGAAAACAAGTATATGTATGTACATCAGTACATTTATATAACGATCTGAAAAAGTGCTATAAATTAATCTCTTAGTAACAGAAGGTTGATGACTTGTTAATCAGTTTAAAATAGAAAATTCAATAAATATTGATTTCATACTCCTTATCTTAATCGGGTGGCTCAAGAAAGTGAAAGTGACTTCATACACATTTTATGTATTAATAGTCTGTAAAAGTTTTCGTCTCCAGAAGTAGGACTCAACATACTCGGACTATTGTTACATGATGCATCACAAAAAAAAAAAACTCTTAAATGTTGCTGGTTCAAACTTGTGTAACGATCAATAAAAAACTTCCGAAGTAATGGCTTCTATGTAGTGCGTTTTGCCTAATGCAAGCGTAGAGTAATTTGAAAGCTTATCCAGAACCGACTTCCCCTTTAACCAGGGGAGTCTGAGTACGTTCCCTAGGCAATCCTTTTCTTTTTATCTGAAAGCGTGAACCACCCTAACATTTATTTTAAGAAAATTGATCAATATGTAATTTACCCATATGTAGTTTTTTTAATATATCCGATCTTTTCTGCTAATAGACGAGCGACATTACTGTCGTGTGGTACATTTTCTATTATGGCAAAACCTTGAATGGCGAGAGCTTCCAACCATGCTAAAAATGCTGTATCGATAGAAAGAGAATTATTTTATTTTGGAAAGCTGTAATAAAAACTTTTGGTTTTCTTTTACCATTATCATCATTTAGAACCTCGTTGTATTCGAATTTTTGTGTAACATCGGTAAACTGATCTTTACTCCATAGTTGTGCTGCAGGCTTATAGACCTCTTCAATATAACGCAGACGATTGTTATCAGAGAAATCACGTTCTTTCAGCCAGTCCAAGTGAAATGTTGATATATGCGAATCATTCCATTCAATCGATATGGAACTTTTAGTTGGCGCGGATGAGCTTTTTAAATGTACATTTGGATTAAAACGCTCCCAATTTATTTCCCGGCTTTTAGTTTGCGTGTGAAAACATTCGGAACACTGGCAATTATCACGTAGCCAAACTCCTGGGAACTTTAAAGTTTCGTCATTATCCTGCCTAATCTCAATGACATTTTTACTTAAAACTGTAGCACTAAGATGCCTTTGAAATGGTCTTAAATTATTTAAAAATTTTTTTTGGAAAATTTTTTTCGTATTGTGAAAGTTTAAGAGAAGCTGTTTGCAAGACATTGTGAACCTTCAAACGTTTATGATCAACTAAATGTTTTCAGCATCGGTTATTGTTGCTCTTATCAGAATTATTGATAAATTTTTGTTTTCTTCAACGGTAGGGTGTTTCATAATTTTTTGTAGTATATTCAAATAACCAGGGATACATTTCCGTCATAATTAATTTAAGGGATCAGTAATAATGCTAACGAGTACCTAAAATAAAAATATAATAAGTTAGTTAATCCACTGAAAAACAGTCACACCAAGTTATATCCCAGTATAGTTTTTCTTGAAAACAGTGCAAACGATGCTCTTAGTGTCGTCCGTGGATTAAATGAATAAAAAGATTTTTTTTTTGATTTTTGACAGTACTCCGTTTTTTTGCATCATCAGTTAAATATTTTTCATAGATCTTATCTTAAAAGGTAATTAAGTCGAAGGAATCAATGACGTTTAGACTTTAAAAAAGATTTGCAGCTATATGTGTATGTACATATGTGTCATTCATTATAATAGTGAATTATCTCCTTGAAATTGAATTTTGAAATATGTGGAGTAAACGTATGCGCATGACTAAACGAGTAATGCAATCTATGTGATTTCAGTGTAATTATTGGAGTAACTTAACTTTTATAAAAAAATATATGACTAAATGTGATATTATTATCAAAAAAAATGTTTTTTTAAAATATAAAGTTACACCACTATTATATTGAACAACACATACATATATCGTACGAAGCGCTTTCTGGAGTACCGTGCATCTGCAAATTTTTCGAAACAATTGGACTTTACGTCACCAATAAATTGAGTTATGTTAGCTTTTAAGGCGGTAATTGTTGCTGATTTATCTGCATAAGCCACAGTTATTTCTTGTAAGCCTATGTCATTTTTTCACATTTTATCACTTTGACAATATGTCTGTTCCTGTAAATAATGCATTAGTCCGTAAAAAAGGACTAGTCAAAGTCTCTGGTCTAGTTCAAGAAAGTTTTTTCTTAGAATACCAAAGGGCTTTTCGGAATATATCCTGTAAATTTAACGAATGCCTTATTGTATTGGAACGCAGCTAATGTTTACTACTCAATTAAAATTTCTATAACTATGTACTATATATTGATACCTTTATCGTTATTTAATGATATTCCAGATTGTTAAAAAACACAAAAATTACTTTCGGTAGGGGCGGCAAATAAGTTCTTTACCCCAGGCACCCGATGTGCACGGTACGCCTCTGCGTGATTGGTTATGGAATCCGAGTAATCGGTAAATGTGCAGTAGACTCTCCGTAATGTAGCACATTTCTATAAGAGCTTCTTACTTTATTTTAACTTATTTGGTCAAAAGAAGATTTTTATTATAAAAATTAATATTTTATAAAAACAATGAAAAAGTAATTTGTTTTGAAAATGTCCAATCATTGAATTAAACTCCAATTCATTATTTAAAATATTCCAAAGTTTCATTCAATTCACTTTATTTGCTCAAGAGAAACAAGCTTTTGTTTAGAAAGCTATCTAAAGTTTATTAATGTCGAAATGTTTTCTACTTAGTCACATGGAACCATTTTTCCAACATTTCGATAAGAATCTGGATGGTCATTTTATTTATCCAAGTTACGTGTATTGTAAAATGTAAAAATTGTTCAAGGATTTTTTTTCAGTGTATTGAATTTTTTTTCAAATAACAGACATCCTATCACTGTAGACTGTTCTTTATTTTCCAAGTTTCTTAAGTTCAGAGGCTTGGAATACTTTCGATTTAATTTAAAAAAAAATTATCTCGCAACAAAATAATTTTATTTTAGCCCAGTAAAACGTGCCATTGACTACATTATTTTTTACTTGAAAACTAGTCAGCTTACAAAAAAATTGATTGAATGAATGAATAATTTGTTCTTGAAAGAAAAAAAATGTGAAATTGCATGTTTTGAGTGTTGTAAATTTTAAAAATTTCTGATTTTAAGAACTGGTTAATTAGACTAAACATAAGAAAACTGCATTATCTTTGTTTTGCAATATTTTCTAAAATAAAAGTTTTTATGTATTTTTGAGAGAACCTCTTTAAATTTTGACTAACACTCAAATTATGAACAGATACTTGATGATACCGAACAAAAACTATTTATGATGATGTTAAAACGCATGGTATCTTTCATAGAAAGAAAACATTGTGTCATACATACTTAAAACTTGATGAATAGACTTAAAGTAATAAAATCACTAATTGATCAAAAAGTTTGCGCAACTGTGCAATTGGGCGGGGCACTGCTATAGACAGAACCAATTTTATTCTCCATGCGAAGCAAATCCACACTGTGAACATAAAACAATTTTGTAAGTAAAGAAATTGTATACCACAAGCATTCAGTGAACAAAAAGTGGGTTGGTTAGTACAACTGGAATAGCGGGCACGACACCTCTCACAGGAGCAAACATTGAAGAGCTAGACCTCTTTTTTGAATCAAAAAGTTTTGCTATAGCACATATTCTTAAAAATAAATTGAAAACCATTTAGCAGCTATCGTTTTCACAATATTCGAATAAAAGAGTACAGGGATATCCTCGAATTAATATTAAATTAAAATTATTATATTAGCTGAAAATCGCCAATATAAGATATTCCATATTTGGATTAATCGATGAGGGTCTGCAAAAATTTAGATAATCAAAAAATAAGTCCCAAGCTTGCCTTATTTAATAGAATGGCAACAAAATATTTTACATATGCTCTAAAAAAATTATTTAAATTATCTGACCCCTTAAGGGGGTGTTGTTATTTTACGTAAGTGAGGTCAAGCCCTCCATTAGGTGGTTCGAGGTTCAATGTTTTATTTCTTAATGGAACTAAAAATATTGCAAATTACAGTAAAACTAGGAAGAATTTTATCAAACCTGTAGCCCAGGTTAGGGTTTCCGAAGCCTCCTGGTTAAAACGCACCAGTTAGTAACCCTACCCAACGATAGTTTTTCAAAAAGATATCTACTGACCATAATCATAACAAAAATCGTTTCTCTTTCCCTTACATCGATGATATTTTCCAATCAATGAGGTAACGACTATTTTTATTTTATACGTACAGTTTAATACCACGAGTATTATGTGTAGTAAAAGCGTATGCTGATGTATGCTCAGGGCCGCATCGTGAGAGTGAGAGGAGTCTGAGGCGAATATATATATTTTTTTATACATTTCGACTTATATATATATTTTCAGCAATACCTTTCATTCTTTCTTAACTTTTCTCGAATCATGATCAAAAAAAGGTTCGTGCCTCTGAACCTGTTTTCTTTCCAAACGTTTTGAAATTAATAGATAAGAAAATCTTCTATCATTTTAATACCTAACTAATAGACACAACAAGCGCGGGGCCCGAGGCGGCCCTGGGCATAGTAAAATATGTTTTTTTGTTTTTGTTACTGAAATTATAACAAGTATATTTATCAGAATGTTTGTAACTGAAGGAATTTAAAGACCACTGATAAAGTTTCCAATACTGTCAAAAGTTTGACTTTATCAATTTTACGATAATATTTGGCGTAGTTAACTACGTTCATATTTACCAAGAGAGTATCAGAAATTGCCACAGAAGCAGGTAACATGAGAACATAGAGCATTCGCTTACATTGATAAGAGTAAAATCAATTAAATTAGCGCAAACTGAACAAATGATAAATTAACCAAAAATAAAATTCCCAAACAGTTAACAATCGATCGAACTCTGATTGAGTGCAGCGAAACGGAAATCGAGAAATCCACCAATGGTCTATTTGGAAACGTTCACACATACTTTATTGTAACGGCTATGATATTTTCAATTTAATTTTCACAAAAAAAAATAAAAATTGAAAAATAATCGCTCTCTGTGATTCGCATATTTAAATTAAATTCAGTTTTGCATTTCTTTTCAATGTGAATACAGTGATATTTTATTTATTCTTCATTTTAGGTTAAACGATATAAATTTTTAGATAATCTGAATTAAGTGGCACAAAGTGGAAAAAGCAAAAATTTCAAGTCTCCGAACGGAATACATAACCTTAAAAAATGAATTACCAACAGAATAAAATAAAAAATTATGACTGCTTGCGCACTGTTACTTTGTGGGCTGGAATATTAGGCATTGTGAGTATTAAACTAAGTTTCCCCACTGATACAAAATTCTCATACTTATAAAAGTGAATTTTTCGATTTCGTCAGATTAAGTACATTTCTTTAGAAAAAGTCAGATATAAAATCTGAATAGTTGTTAATGCAAATACATGGGAAGTAACCCTGCAAGTGCAGTCAAAGACTTTAAGTTGGACTTTGTTCAGTTTTACTCATTTTTCTAGCAAAAACGAGTTACTGCTCAAGTGAAAGAGCTTTGTGAAACGCCTTATTTCTAATCATTTATAGTAAAAGGTGGAGCAAAAATTTCACTCAGGTTTCTAAGGCAGTAACTTTGTTTGTAAATACAATAAAAATAGTTGGTTCTGTTTGTTAATAACTTTTACATATCGTTCGTTTGCTGGAAGACCATCATATCTCAAAAAACCTAACTTTGAAAAAACGTTTTTAAAATTTTCAATAAATTACTTTTTACGTATAAGCAACTAAAACTTTGTCCAAACATACTTGTTTCACAAGGCAAGATCATTAGCTACTGTTACGATCCACAGCGTTTCCTATGACTTTTCAATATTTCTCACTTCTAGTCGGATGTTCTCCTTTAGGGCCGCCAACATTTTTTAACATTATTCGACTATTCGGAATTTTTTGATACCATTCAACATTTCACGACTTCAATGAAATTTTTCAATTCTTTTTAACGTTTTTCGATTTATGTTGGCTTTTTGGGTACTATTCAACTTTTTCTAAACTATATACTACACGCCGGTTTTGTCGATATGTTAGAATTCTACTTTTTCACTACATAATACTTTTCTGTACTAACATAATGAGATATCATACCTCCCTGTACAATAGAAATTTTCAAAAATGCATTTGAAATTTTTTTATTCAATCTTCGCTTCAATACTGTGGCACACATAAAATTAAGATAAAGTTTTTTATTTTATTTTATTTCACTTCTACACTACCTGATTATGGTTTCATAAACCAACATTTCAAAGAGACCGAAAAATCTCGAGAAGTTAGCCATAAATACAAAAGTATAATAAGGTTAAAAATGTAGAGCAGACACAAGAAATCGATGTTTTCTTTTTTTGTACAACTTATATATTTTTTTTTTAATTTGTAGCTTACTCTTCGAGTCATTGAGCGAAATCCCTTTTTCGGTCTCTCCAAGCGGTCATATCTCGCAAACTAACCGCTAACTATATGGAAGGGTCTTTGAAACCGTAAACATATACATAGGTTCGAGATACCGTATTACAAACTTCTTGGTTTTATCAATCACCTGCTTAAAAAAGTTCACAATCTCTTAAGCTAAAATTAAACTTGAGCTTTTGGAGATCACCTTTTCTTCGAGTTTGTATATAGTACAAGTGTTCATTGCGTTCAAATAATAAATTGTCTTGGCGTTATAATAAAAAAATAAATTGTAACTTAAACCATTCTTCCACATAATGTAAGTAAGTTTTGCTTAAGTTTTGCATTAAGTTTTGCTTATTTTAACATTATTTAGACTGCCTAAATAAATAAAGATAAGCATTTGTCATTAATTTTCTTTATCATTCTTTAGTGAATCATTTCAGTTGATTAATCAATAAGTTGGAAAAAGTTTTTATACGCTTTGATTGAAATACATACAAACACATAAATAGATTTTTGTTTTTAACGAAAATTACCTTTTGTTTATAAAAACTACGACTTTTTGATGCAGCGAGGCAAGCAAAAGTTGATGAGAAAAAAACCTCACACATTTGCATTCAGAAAAATCAGTAGAAATCCGTGTGGAGTATATTCTTCTCTATAATTGTACTATTTATTTTGGCTTAAATTAATAAATTTAATTTAGTGTTCAAAGCGTTTCTAAATTAAGACTTAACATAGTTGAATAATAAAGCGATTCAAACTTGATGGAAACTTTAGATTTTGTATCGCACACCTCTTGTAGGACTAGAATCATTTTGTGGACTAAAATGATAATCGATCGCTATAATTCTCAATATCTGGTATAAAAGTGGGTACGCGTTGCATCTATTTGTAAGTAAGGGTAATAGGTATGTATATGTAAAGGATATTTTTCTGGTTACCATCCGCTTGGATATCACTACAGAAAAATAGGCGCTACCAACGGAAATGAATGTAAAATTTGCCGTGAATAAGATGAAACAACAGTGCACATTAGGGTGATTCAAATTTTTTTTTTATTTCAAACAGGTTTAATAGTAGCAGGTACACGAAAGAAAAAATCTGGTGCAATTTGAGCTCATAATATTAATATTTACTGGTGGCTGATCGATGTTTTTTGTTTTCCATACGATTTGTATGGGAAGAAATGGTTCACTAGATATTTGTCTCTATATCTCGTGAAAAAATATCTAGTGCACATAAGTACACCCATCCCTCGATTTACGCGGTACTTGTTTTACGCGGTTTCAAAATAACGCGGTTTTAAAATTTTAAATAATTACATTTTTTTTTGCAGTTAAAAAAACGTATGAGACATGTTTTTCAGTTAAAAACACATAATATTTTTTGAAAATATTTCTCAGAAATTTAACTCTAAGAATTGCACCACGCGATATAATTTACGTGCCTATGTTCAAGTACATACATCTTTTTCTAATTTTAGTTAATTTTGTGCCTTTGCAAGTGGAAGTTCATTTTGAAAGTTTACTTAAAATAAAAAATTTTAAAAATCATTCAATTTATGAACTATAAAAAAGATTAGGTAGGTACATATGTACATACATATTGTCATTATGGGTTCAGTTTACGTGGATTTTTTTACCAATTATGCTATTTTCTTTGAGTTCTATAGCTCGATTTACGCGATTTTTAAATTCTGAAAACCAATCCACTCAATTTGCATGGACTTCTTGTCTCGATTTACGCGGTTTTGAATTACGCGGTTTTTTCAAAAACCTATCTACCGCGTAAACCGAGGGATGGGTGTACTTTGCGATTGTGTTGTCTTGTGCTGGGTGTGTTGCAGTAGGATGATTTTCGAATAATTGCCAATTTTATTCAACAGACATATGTTGCAGTGCCAGCCTTCAAATAGGGGCACCCTATTCAATTCATTCTAGTTCTGGGAAGTAAATCCTGATACGGTTACCATTAGTTATTGGTTATTAACTCGAAAGTGTATTGACTCAAAGTTGTAGTGAAGAACCAACTTCAAACCAACAAAAATAAGTCAAATCTTATCGCAGCGATGTCATTGATAAGTTTTTATTTTCAAATTCTAGAGCAAATTTTACAGGGACGAATTGCACGCATCAACATTTTAATAGCTATGCTTTTTTACATCATAAAATATGAATTAATTTTCTGGCTCTGTAGCATACATTTTACTTTGAGGACCACTTCAATACAAGAAGCGCTTAGAATCAAAGTGGAGTAAGATAGTTAGTTTGTTTTTTATATATAAATTAGACCAAGTATACAGATGATTCGAAATGCGATTTGTCTGTTGAAAATAAGTATCGAGTAGGGCAGTGTTTGCTGTTGTGCTCAACAAATGGCACCACTCACTAGACACAGCTAAACAGAATAAGTGAATTGTTAAGAACGGCAGTTCACCTGAACACCTTTTGAATTTGTATAACAATTTTTCACTCGTTTTTTATTGTACATATCTTTTTTAGATACAATCACTTATTTGGATTGGGTTGACTTTAACTGGAATATTTGCTTATACCTGCTATATTGATTTGCCTAATCTTATGACTTACGGCAGCCTAGTCAAATATGTTTTCTACGAATTGTATTTTAAAGGATCTTGTGAACCAACGGGCTATCAACAAATTGGTATAAGCCTGCTTGGCCCCAACCCAACCATCTTAGACCCCGAAGATATTCTTATATGGACTTGTGTCTACTTGGGTGTAGCAGTGTGCTGGTTGCTTTCATCTGTATTACTATTGACACGTGCGTATAAAACAATTTTTTAAACTCTTATTATAATCTTACAACTTTATTCATAATTCTGGTATAAGTTTACTTTAGCTACACCACATATTCTTTAATAAAACTATTTTTTTTTCAACTAACTTTTTGATGCTTAGAGCTCCTCAAACCTAGATTCGGATGTATAGCTATTGAAATTTATTGATAAAGCATTTCTAAAAATATATAAGCTAAGAAACTTGGCTAACATATGAACGATAACTTAGTAGTTTATAAAATGTATGCAAAAGTTAAAAATCTGTCGCATAGATTCCAAGATCATTTCCCTATAAATTTGACCGAATTTTTTGCAAGGAATCAGTTCATCAAAAAAAAATGTATCATTGACCATCATTTTTGTCAAAATATTTAGTTTACTTTAGACGAAACTTGAAAAAAGAACTTGCTTTAAACACAAGATTTTGAGAAATGATATATGAAAAAATTAATTTAAAATTGTTTTTATTTTGATTTTAAACAAATTTTGCCACAAATCAAAAAAATGTGCAAAACTCATCGGCGTCACTTGACAACGATTCGTAATTATGGATTAGTAAAAGTATCCTTAATATCAACCTTAAGTCTGTGTATGGACCCAGAATAAAGAAAATCACTTTTCCATATAGTAATAAATCTGTCATTATTGGAAATGTTATGGGACGTCTTGAGCCGTGGCTGTGCAAAAGTTTAAATAAAACCTCTTGAAACATCAGATTTCCTTTAAAAAGTAGCCATGTTGCATATCGTTTTGAAGGAAATAAAATAGGCTTTGTAAATAGTATAAAAAAATATTAGTTAAGAATAAATTTTTGGTAAAAATAATGGAATGTTTTAAAACAAAATTGTTCAAAATTTCACAAATATCGTCATGACACACAAATAGTAGGTAAAACAATTTGAAAACTTTGATGCACTAAGTTTATACCTTATTAAATTGCATTTCGTATGTCACCTTTATTTTGAAAATCCATTTAAATCTTTCTAAATTATAGTTCTTTTTAGAATGGCTATATCCACTATATCCACTTCCGAGCGACCACTTTTACTTACAGGTTCTGGTTTTTGTTTAAAATAACCTATTTTAAAGAAAAAACCAGGTGACGCTGACGCAAAATTAATCAAAGTTATTCTGAATAAGGCTTTAAGACTAAATATTATTATAACTTGACATAATTTGTTGTAAATCTAGATACTAAAAAAAATTGTATTCCTACTACGCTTGGAGTCGTATTTACTTGGGTGACGTTAACGTTCTTTATCTGTGCATTGGATTTGTCCCAAGGAATTATTTTCGGACTTGATTATGAATACTTCAATGTAAACGCTTACGATAAGAACTTCAGTACTGGCCAACCAAACGCTGTGGATGCGGACAATGCCGTGTGGATTGGTGCACAAATAGCTGCAATATCTCTTATGATCATATCATTCAAAGGATTTGTTTTATGGATTATTAATTTTGGCCTTCTTGTTTGTCTAATTGGGAAAGCAGTTCATATTGTAAGCGATAAGGATGGAAATGTGAGTATGTTTGGTATATTAAAAAAACAAAAATTTGGTATCCGCTGACATCATCTGATATTAATTTGTCTATTTTTTTTTGTGAAAAATACTAATTTCACGCTACCAATATTAATTTGAAACATATTTACTAAGAATTTAAGCCTATTGGAATGAGAAAAACAGTTTTTTGATAAAAAATAATAAGCTAAAAAATTTATAAATGATAAGATATTTTATATACGAGTGAAAGTCATATGCGATAAGATTCAAAGAATATATAATAATCATATGTAAATTAAGAATTTAAAATATGCTGCTTTTGTTTTCTACCCCACCAGTGATGTACCGATGAGAAAAACCCAATTTGCTCAGCATTTATTTTGGGTTTTTATCGGGTTTTTGCTGAGTGCAATAATGGATTTTTTAATTTTTTTTTAAAATATTTTTTAGCGAAATATAATTGAATTAATTGGTCGCTCTATTGAACTTAAGAATCCTCAGATTTCCACCTGCTATCAGTGAAGCAGCGAATTTATAGCGTCATTTCATATGTATTGTTTCCTGGGTATTGTAAATGTCAAACAAGCTAAACATTAGGAAAAAAGTGAACTTATTTTCAACTAAATAAAACGAAAAAAAAGAAGAAACCAAATTAAAATTTTGTTAGTTAATACTAATTTTTAATATTGATGGGCATGATGATGGTGCTCTGAGAGAAAATTTATCAGAACGAAAACACTTTGCACTTAAGCCAATCCACTTAGCAGCTTAGCTTGATCCAAACTCTGTAAATGAATCTATGGACGCAAATGAAGTTCTCCATGATACAGCCATAAATATGGGATTGGAAGAATGTGAATGAATGGAAAACTCACATATCATTCTTATGACTACAAATTGTGCAAAAAAATATGAAGATTTTTCTGAATACTCAGATATTTCTGAAAATGAATAAATAATTTTCTTTAATATATTATGCGTACTAATTCTTTCCTTTTTCCATTTAATAAATTGTATTTCTTTAACAATATTTTGAAATTTAAATCATCTACTAGTGCTGTCAGCCATAAAATAAAATCGAAAAAACCCAATTTGCTAGTGAAAATTCTGTTTTTGCTGAGCAAAATTTTCCACATCGGTATAGTAAGGTTATAATAGGTTAGATAATATGATAATATGTTAGATAATTTAATGTTCTTTAAAACTTTTATAAGTGCTTACATAATTCAATCAATGCTAAATGCTACTTTGTTTAAGCAAAGAGTGTAAATAGTACCATATTCATATGTAACATAATTTCAGTTTAGAGCTTGCCCGAACCATACTTAGTTTTTGTGTGAAATTTGGTTACTCTACAATGAATAACTTCGTCAGTATAGTACAGCAGGTATGAGAGGTACCACATCTTCTTCTAAAAATTCTACTAATTTTTGTCTAGAGCTTCTATAAGCTATATCTAATATTTGTGTGAAATTTGGTTGCATTACCTTATACATATGTACATATAACTTAGGCATTATAGCGTTTTAAATTTAATTTGTTGGGCGATAGGCGTGCTTACGGATTTTCGAAAATGCAGTAATTTCCAATGGGTAAGCTTTTTAGTTTATGGCATTAGAAATCTGTAGCTGGTTTCCGTCATTTTTCCTTTTTAATGACTATAAAATGGCATTGGACTATAGACTTAACAGTATAATCATCTTCTTAAAGTCTGTTATGTTTACATGGTAAGAGACTGACATTTGTCATACGCTTTTTAGTAAAACTTTCATTTAATTTACGTTATTTGTAGATGGAATGAAGGTCACTTATTTTTTCTGTTAACTAGTTACAACTACTTTTTATATTTTTGGGTTAGTATAGTAACGTCTACTGAACCGGTATTTGTAAAAGTACACCATTCTGTGTATAACATCCGATAGTACCTATTTGTAACTTTGCTCTCTTCTGACCTTTCAATATAATGCCTCCTTTCTTTGATTTCATGTGTTTCACTTGTTGTACCTACTGAGAAAAAAGTTCTCGGCATAAAAGATATTTTTAATTTAAGGTACATACTTAGAAGCTCCGATGGAAAGACCTTGTGAAAATTAACTGAGTTAATCTATCCTTGCTTTTGTTAATCACAACTATTCAGTATTTATTAATTTGATATGTGATTGAGGAATCGGTATTTTCGACCACAATTATGTACGAGTATTTAAGTGTTGAGAATGAATGGATTATGAAATTGGAATTATCGATTATTTTTTTATTGGTAACAATACTGAAAACGTAATAATACATAATAAGAGATATAATTTCAGTTGAGCTTATGGCCTTGCAACTTATATAGAGTTGTAATGTGTAAGAGTAGTATTTGCTATTAATGGTATTAAACCTTTTATTTAAAAAAAACCAGGCGAATTTATGTGTTTTAAAAATATAACTACATGTTATTTACATTGTTTATTGAAATTTGTCCTGACTTTTTGTGGAAACACTATCTTTTTATTAACATATTACTAGAGACGATAAGTTTAGGAGACCTTGCTCAAAAAATCTATGTGATTTGACTAAGTGGAACGGGGTCCGATGTTTCCGCGGAATGAATTTTTGAGATTATAAAATCTCATAAATTTATCGTCTCTGATATTACTTTAATTTAACTTATTCTTCTTACATTTTATTCTTGAACTCTTTTTAATATTTACAGGATAATCTATTTATACCACGTAAAGATTCTGATGGTATTCTTACAACTCGTCCTCCAATTGATGCTTACGAAAACAAGTAATTTGATTTTAATTTCAGTTTTAAGTTAATAAATATAATGCTTTCCAATATTTGTAGCAATAAGCCAGTTGTCTATAATAATGAAGCTTTCGTTCCCGATAATCGTTCTACTGGTACAATAGAACTGAATCAGGAAGCAATCGCACGCGCAGCTCGTATGTCTACTTACGCCAGCTTGCAAGATCGTCGTTTCCGTAATTTGGATAATTTCCAACAGTATCCACCACCACGTCCTAACAACAACAGGCCAGAGTCAGAGAAAGCACAAGAACCAGTAGTTAAGGCTATTGTAGTAGCTGCAGCACCGTTTCCAGCACCTGACTATACACCACCAATGACACGAGCACATCAGCCTTCACAAAATGGGCTTTTGCGAAATCAAAGATATCAATAAAAAATTTCTTTATTTCTATAAATATTTAGAAATTATTTATACATATGTATACATACTTTCGTATACTATGTACATACTAGTACAAATATCAGTTTCAGTCGGGTTTTCCAAATATGTACATTCTTGAATATTCATTTGTGCAAGTTTCAGTTTATTTAATTTTTTGTTTCAGTTTTAGATGAGAATAAAACTTTGTTTGCCAAAATGTTTTATGAAATGTTAATTTTTTTTTTCTTTACCGAGTAAAAGTAATACAATAAGTTCAGGAAAAGTTTAGTGTTTACCTACTCTGCTACTTGAAATGTTCATTTGTTTATTTATAACGGGTGATACTGAATTTGTGTTTATTCCTACTGGAATCCGATAATAAGTAGCACTTCTCAAAATTAATGTCAAATGATAATATTCGATGAGGCTTATATATCATATATGGGGTTGCATTGTTGAATCTTGTCCCAAAAATGGGTTTTCACCGTTTTTTTGGGTAATTTTCGTTAACAGTTTGAAATGTGTGCCAAATGATAGAGCTCGAAGAGCCTAAATAGAATATATAAGGTTGCCTTTTCGAGTCCTGTCTCCAAAACGGGTGGCAGCCCCTGTTTAAGACAGGATTCGACAAAGCAACCAAATATATTCTTTTTAGGCTCTTCGAGCTCTATTGTTTGGCACACATTTCAAGCATTAATACATTTTGGAAACAGGTTTGAACAATGCAACCAGTTTTAATTTAATTACTATCGTTCCCGTATATCTTATCCTGCAATCTTATATAATCGACTTTTCTACAGCGGGATCTTGGGCTAATACTCGTACATATGACAGTCTTTTACACACCGAACACTTTTCGGACGACGCATTTTTGATTTGACTGAAATTTTTTTTATGGGTTCTGTATCGAAAAAGAAAAGATACATATTCGAGGATTTTTTTAAAAAAAATTTTAATTTACAAAATAGAGCGAATTCAAATTTTGAGAATATCGTGATTTTTGGCTCACTTTCAAAAATTCATAACTCCGGTTCGGTGTGATTTTTCTGAAATTTTGTCAAATTTTTTTTTAAAAACCGTTATTTTTTCCAAAAAATGTGTTAATAACCCATAACTTTTTTAGCTTGTTATGAAAGCTTAATTTATTCTCCTTAAAATGGTATATTGTTTGTTCTAAATTTTTGTATATTTATTCAATGAATTCTTATGATAGCTATGTATTTATGCACAAAAACAATAAAAAACCAACAACAACAACCACAACCATATTTAAATATGCAAAAATTTAGAACAAACGATATACCATTTTAAGGGAAATAAATTGATTGATAATATCTCCAAAATTATGGGTTAAATTTCAAAGATTTGCTCACCATTATTGTAGGCCATTATATTATCTTTCTTTTGGCACCCATATTTTTGATATCCAATCAGCGGCTTCCAACTTATAATGATTTTTCCAAAAGCTATATCCGCAACTTCCGATGGCTATACAGTGTAGTCGCGGTAAAGTGACCACCGTCTAACGTGAACAACGCGGTAACGTGAACGAAATAAATTTTGCATTGACTACCTTGTAGCAAGACATAACTCAACCATGCAATACGCAAAAGGCTGTTTATGTATTTTTATTTTCATTTATTTTTAGTTTATGAAAAGGTTTTTTGTTTCTTTTAAAGTTTTTGTTGTTACAAATGATATGAGATATGAATAAAAATTTGATGCAAAATACGTTACAGCGACTGCGCTGCTTAAATTTTGGTTTAAATTTTCATATTCGCTAACGTGAACAACCTTGGTTTTAATTAGTTCACGTTACCGTGACTTTAATAACCTTGAATACAATCATTGACAAAACCTACGTTCATATACTGGAAAAAGGCGTAGCATCTTGTATCATCAAATTTAAGCATTTCATACGAGAACTAATGGAGCAGTCGGTATAAATTCGAAACAATACTTGTGGCGCTTTTGAAAAATTTTAAATCTGAAAATTAATACGAGAATATATATAAAATCTTAGCTCTTTGCTTGAATAGTGTTGTGGCTTTAAAAATTACCGATTGCATATTTATTTTCCAAATTATTAATGGTATTCATCTATGCGCGCAGGTTTGCGCAAATGTGCAAATAGGCAACTTTGTGCGACGATTTTCATGAACGCTCTTTCAAATATTTTGTGCAATTTCATGCATTGACAGATAGAAAAGATAGAGAGAGTCGTATGCGAAAAGAGAGTAACAAATACAAACAATAAATTTTGCACAATTAGCGGCACAAGTTTGCGCGCCCATATTGTCGCGCAGTCTTTGTCCGTCATCACGATATTTCTTTGCTGGTCAGAACAAAACTAAAATTTGATGTAAATGTTGTTCATGTGTTTGATAAACAATGGATGATCTGAACCAATTTTTATGCTCATCCTGTGAACTGGCTAATGCAAGTCACATTTTGACACTAGCATCTTTCAAACCATTCCTTCTTTCTACGATCGAAATCCGTTTTAACCCATGCGTTTTGCAATCCACGACATCCAATAATTTGCTCAGTCAGCGTTTACACTGGCAAATTCGGTGAAACAAATTCTTGTCTATTCTATTTTGTGAATTTATTTTGCGTTTACACACGAAAACTAGAATTTGTTTGTGCTTGAAAATGCCAAACTTGGCGTTTACACACAAATTCTTGCCGAAAAGTTTCCTTGTTTTTGGACAAGAGGGGGAAAACCAAAGGGACGAGGTAAAAAAATTGTCGTATGTTGCAAATGCCAAACAAAAACCACAAAAGAGAATAGACAAGAATTTGTTTCACCGAATTTGCCTGTGTAAACGCTGACAAACAAAACGAAGCATAAAACAAAGACGAAGTTCATAGCTTCGTCGAACGTAGCAACTCAAGTTCGCAAATTGAAAAATTTTCAGTAATTTTCTCCAGCAAACGCTATTGCAACAAGTTTTATTTTCGGCTGTAGTTCATCTTATCGTATGTCCATCCAGAATTTAAATACATTTGGTAAGTTTAGTAAAATTGGTTTTAAAAATGTATAAAAGTGAAATTGTGGAGTAATGGTGAAAAAAAATGAAGATGGCTGCCGCTGCCACCCCTCTGTCGCAGTGCTGGTACTGCGCAGTCAATTAGAAGCGAATTTCTCCCTAATTTTTCTAATTGGAAGTAAAAATCTTGTTAATTATAAACAATGTAGGATGAGTCACCAATATGCAAATTTTTGGTTAAGGTTAAACAAACGACCGTATCTGCCAATTAGTCGAGTCATCATCGCCGTCCATCGTCCTTTTGACGATGCACGGAAGGACTGGAAACGAAATTTAACTCCCATTGTTCGTATCTATTTGACACGTGAGTGCGCTTTATCCAATAAGTTTGAGTGTATTTGTAAATGATTTCGTACGCACATGCATACATATGTACTTATTTTTAACAGGCCTGCATATATTTTATTTGCGCATCCCTACGTGAACAATAATCCTAAGTTGTGATGTCATCTCAACATTATGGGAATATGCTTCATGTTAACTTTACCACTGAAAAAGTCAGAAAAAAAGTTGTAGTATTCAGAAAAAACATGTCTTAAAGTTTTAAACTTGAGTGGCAGCAATTTCAAGGTAACCTAACACTAAGTTTGTGGTGGACTGATCTCAAAAATTTGTTTCGTCAATATTGAATCCATTCTTTTCAGTCAAACCACATATATTTTTTGAATGTTGTGTGATGTTTCTGGTACCTAAAAATAGTAAATTGGGTAAACATTGAAAAAAAAAATTCATTATTTAAGTAAATATAAACAATAAATTTTCAACCTGAAGTTGGTGTATACTATAGGATGTAAACTGTGAGCTACGGCCAAAGGCCATCTACTTACCCTAAATTTTATGTAGACTTATTGTAACCAGCGAAGCCGGTGTTAAATATACTATAGAATGTACATATGTAAACTCTAAGCCGCGGCCAAAGTCCGCCGATTTACCATAACTTCTATGTATAAAATATAAATGAAAACCCTTTCACCATCATAAATTACCACATTACATATTACATTAAAATTAAATTAAATTAAAATTTTGCATCCGATTAGGCTGGTACCCCACTTATATACCATGTGTACATAATCATATACCTATGTAGATTCGTAATTGTAAATATGTATATATTCACATAGTACATGGCATAAATGTTACAAAAAATTCATTACATAACATAAGTGACCGTTATACTTACGGTCCGTCAGTTTCTAAAAGTTGAAATCACAATTGTGTAAACAATCCGCACCAAACATTTAACATTACTTTCTATAATATGAAAAATATTTTTTAACATTGCAGACCCCTTTGCTGATGCAATCAAGGGCAATGACGATGATGTTCAAGACGGCCTCGTGCACATAAGAATTCAGCAGAGGAATGGTCGCAAGACTTTAACAACTATTCAAGGATTATCATCTGAATATGACCTCAAGAAAATTGTGCGATCATGTAAAAAGGTGAGTGCATAACAATTTGAATTTGGACCTTAATGGATACTATAGGGCACACGTTGTGGATCTTTATTATTTGTTATCTTCATAAATGATTTGCCACGGTTCCAAAGTTTGTTTTTCGCAGATTGTGTCATATTTCATCAAAATTGGTCCATTACCTTTGCTGTGAATGAAAACATTTTTTCCTGTTAGGGGAGTGGCAGCGTCTATTTAAAAACAAATACATTTTCTAAGGATTCAATCTATAAATAAATAAAGCGATATAGCAAGATATCATTAAAAATTAAGTATACTCTATGCCTAAGAGATGTGCATGTGTCGTCCAAAATAAAGGGTTTTCAACTAAGTACTTATTTCAAAAATTTTTACTTACCATAAAAAAGGGGGTGCTTTAGTTTTTTCCGTTAAGTTTTCTGGCTTAAAATGTTTTAAATTATTTAAGAGGCACTGAATTTTTAAAGTTTTTGTTTGTCAATAACAGGTATAAATAATAAATCCACAATATAAATAAAAAATCCACAACATGGATCAAAAACCTCGTTTTCATAAAAAAAAAATTATGATTTGAAAAAAATGTACTAAGGGGATGCTTAAGTTTTGACCAATACTGTACTGTATACAATACTTTTATTAAATCTAATTGGACAAAGACCTTTGTCGGTAGAGCCTAGCTTTAAGTTATCTTCTAAGTTTTTGTCTAAAGCGTATTGAAATGGTTGAAAAAATATTTACCCATGTTTTCCTTTTTTATCTTTTAAGGAATTTGCATGTAATGGTACTGTGATCGAGCATCCAGAATACGGAGAAGTTCTTCAACTTCAGGGCGATCAACGTGAAAACATTTGCCAGTGGCTGACCAAAGCGGGTCTGGCTAAGCCCGATCAACTAAAAGTGCACGGCTTTTAAATGGTTTTTTTTCTTATTTTGAATTAAGGATTTCTTCAAACTGATTAAAATATATATATATTTAATTCAAGATATTAAAGCAAGCCAAGAAGAACAACAGCAAACTTAAAAATTTTTACATTTAACACATTACAAAACAAAACTACAATATAATATATTTATATCGCTACAATAACGTTAATTGGAAAATTGCAATCAATCTGTAGAACAAAATAGAATCATTTATTTTAATTCACGGCTTTAATTTTTTTAAAGTTTTTTTTGATGCACAGTAATTTGGAGAAGAAAAAGAGTAAAAGAAAAAATCTTAGGAATACAAATCTTTTCTGATAGGGTATAAATATGATTAGTACTAAATTATAAAAATTTAATAAATATCTTTTTTCGAAAAAGTAAAAACAATTCTTGAGTTAGTACATTTTTTTAAAAAACTTCTTGATCGGGCATGAGTGGATCAAATAAACATCATATGAATGAGACTAACACGCAGATGCAGATGCGGTAAATTTTAGAAAACTTAATGCGTGATGTAGTGAGCTAGTCGAATGCGGGTAATGTGAAGTAGTAGCTCACAGTATTCGATTAGTTGTCCACAATTCCCGCTTATTTGTTTTGTGTTGCCTTTGTTAATTCTTTGTTCTTTATTTCAAATTAGCTAAAATTTGTACCTTACGGTTCTATTTCCGGTATTTTGGTATATAGCCAAACCAGTTTTCTTTTCATCTGCTTTTAAGTAGTTTTAGATTTTTATCACTAAACAACATATGTAAATAAATTAATTTACTACCATTACGTTGGTAGAAATTAATAACAAAGTAAAAAGGTACCCACAATACCCGAACTTAATCTAATTTTAAAAGGATACTTTTTCTTTTCCGATCCAGATTCTTTTAAAATTCTGTCGTTTTTTGTAGCAAGGAATAAAAAGAGTTTCTGTGTGTAAACGTTGACTCATAAAGTTTTACCACAAATAGTGTTCCAGCCGGAAAAAATGTGGTGATTGAGAAGCTAAACGCAATTGGGACGTGCCGTGCGCTTTAGCTTCTGTCTCAAATCGCACCAAAAATTCCAATAGGTTCAATTTCTCTGCGATAAATTTTGTAGTGTCAATCAGGGATGTTGCGGATGCAGATTTTTTCACATCCGCGGATGCGGACTTTTGAAGGTACACATCCGCGGATGCGGATGCACGGATTTTAAGATTTTATATAATTTTATAAGAAATATTTATTAGTGATGGCGAACTCGGTTTGTTAACTCGAGTCAAACCGAGTTGAGATAGCTACTCAGTCTGTCAACTCGGTTTGGGTGGATTTTGAACTCGGTTTGAAATATTTCCGAGTTGACAAATCACTAGGCTGTAGTATGCTGCCATGAAAAATGTTATTCAACAAGAAGTGGGGACTTGTTTTTTTTCTCAACAAATGTTTTTGGAAAATAGGGAAGAAAAGTAAGTTACTCGAGTTGACACGGTTCAACTCGGTTTCGCTGAATTTTCAACTCGGTTTGGAATATTTCCAAGTTGGCACATCACTGATTTTTATGTATGGACAGAGAAGATAAATCGCACGTCCCAGTTGTGTTTTTGGCTTGAAGCCAATCAAATTGTTGGTCAACTTGCTTGTCAAAAAAACAGAAAATCAAAATTTATTGTTTGTTTTTCATCAAATAATTTGATGAGCGTTCACATTTTCAAATTCTCATCAAACACTAAATGTTTTTCTGTCCGTCAAATTGTTTGACAAACACATTGTTGAATTGCTTGATCATGTGTACGCCCCAAAAGAAAGGGTGAGGGTAAAGAAATTACCAGTCATAATTTATTTGTTCAATAATTTCCTTGTTTGACAAATAGTTTGATGAAAAATTACACCCTTAATAGGGCCCACACACGTTCAGACTTTTCATTAGACCTGTCGAAATCTGATGAAAAATCTGAACGTCTGACGGCAAGTCGTACGAAAAAATCCTACCATATGACGCGAACGTACGACTCGGTCGTACGGAAGACAGTATGAAAAATCTGAACGTGTAAGGGCCCTCAGACGTTCAGATTTTTCATCAGACCTGTCAAAATCTGAACGTGTATGGGCCCTATTACTTTTCATTGATGTTGGCAGTATTATAGGTACGTTTCAATTCCAAAATTGTAAAATCGACAGTTTTATAATTCTTCGCTCGTGGTGCTGCGTTGTTTTTGAAGCTTTTTAATTTTACGAATTCGTAACGAAAAATTTCAAATAAACTTTGTTATAAAGAATTTTATAAAAAATATGTAGAGCGCTGCATTACAGGTTTAAAAAGAAATTGCAGAACTTGGTTAAGATTAAATAAGTGAAAATAAACTGTTTCCATAATCTTGCGTTCAGTCGGGAGTGTGCGTACGCGTAAGTGTAGGTTTGTGTGTTTGCATATTTTTTGGTGGCTATCCCAAAAAACTCAAGCCGAAACTACGTGGAATGAGAACTAAAAGAAGAAACAAAACGAAACGTCAGCCTGCCTAGTCTAAATCGCAATTCAGTTGAAGCAATTATTGCTAGCAAATTATTTGTCCATGGTATTATTGGACTTTCGGTACGCGTTCAAACGGTGACAATTGTCAATACATTTTTTTTTCTATTTGTCTTGTCCGATTTGTTTTTTCTTAATTTTAAGGCAAAATTTATTAGTTTTGGTGACATTTTTGACACAGGAGTTAATACTAAACAAATATAACAAGAAGAGTTAAAATGCGTCGGCAGTTTTCGGAATCTGTTTTTTTACTTTCTATTGGGTAAAACAATACGGCAGTGGTAGTTTGCAGCATTGCTCTAATTAACTACATATTTCCAATTTCACTGCCAATGCTATAGAATGTTCACAAAAGTTGAGTTTTTTTTCCTATACATACATATATCGAAATGTCTGTTTTAACTGTCACTGACAACGTGTTATTGTAAGTTTGTAACGAAAGTAATTTAGTTTCGCAGTCTAGGCGTTAGCTTCTAAAAGCTGTTAGGGTTGCTTCAGCGGACTTTAATTGTTTTCCAGTTCCACGGTCATTCATTCACCTAAATTTTTTACTTGGCCTCATAATCAGCCAAAAATAATTTTAAATTCTGGTGGCATTACCTGACATTAAAAAGGTTTGTTTAGTTTTCATATACAATAAAATACAACTACCGCGAATGCTAACTCCACCTAGTTAATGATTAATGATTCTATTTTATTTGCAATAACTTACAAATTTAATATATGAGAACTACGTAGGTATAATAACAATTTTAGATTAACTTCGTTTTCTTAGATTTAATTTTCTTGAAAGACTACAGAAAGACAGGAATGAAATATGACATTGAGGGGTTAAGCTTCGCTTAGGAAATTTATGACTGAATAAGGAGTATTCACTCAAACAAAAATCTATTTCTACTACTTAAACGATGACTGTGAAATTAGGTGAGATAATAATATGAAGACTAGTGCCATCAGGAATATAATCAGAAGAAGAATGTAAAAAATTCAGATAAAGTTATACCTAAGCTCGGTGACATCGGCCGACTTGCTGGCAATTATTGCTTCGTTTGAATCCCTTTATAGTTTTTAGCGCTTGCCATTATAGCTGTCTTGCTCAAACGTGTAGTGCAGCACTTTGTTGAAACAAAGGCGATACCAATAGACAGGAACAACGGTATTCGACTGAAACTAATCTTGTCAAACTTATGTACGCAAAAATGTGCATTTTGTTGCTGAGGTGTAAAGTGCAGTTTGCAGCTGGAATAGCTGAAATTTGAAGTCTTTCAGTTTGATTTATTTCGCCGAAGCCATTGTGATAAAATCACAATAAAAACTGTTTGCCGTATTGAATGTTTTCAATTTGTAAACTCAAAAATATGCAAATGGTATAACGAGTTGACGCTTTGATAATTGCTATTTTTGCTGAGTACAAAGAAATTGACATCTCTCAGTGGTGTTTGAATATGTATCAAGTGGATTAAAACAAGTGGTTTTTTCAGTGATTTTTTGTGGCTTAAAAAGAATCTCAAAAGCGACAGAGTATAAATAACATTGGAGTGCATATTACAACATTTTAATCATTTGATTTCGAAACAAAGTGAACAATAAAATTGTCAACTTGTTCTTAAACTGTTTGTTTCGTCCTTTTAATTTCAACATATTTTGCACTAGAACGTACTAGAATTGGAACTATAGGTAAACACATAAACAAACTTCTATTTACCTTTTGGGCAGAAGAATGTACATATATTTAATAAATATTTTAATTTGTCCGCTTGTAAAATTCGAGGGATCACTCCGATGGTTAATTTATTATGTTTTGAAATGTGAAGATACCATTGTTTCTCTTGCATAAATATTCCATTCATGAAAAAAACTAAACTCCAGAATCGTACGCACCAGCAAAAACTGCCGTTGTACATAACGTTTTCCGGCTTTTGGTTACGTAGTTTTAATTAGAATTTTCTGGGACAAAATTGCAAAAAAATCATACAAAAATTTCAGTCCAGTTGGGGATAAGAAAATTGTTTTTTTTTTCCAAACAAAAAGTGAACTACACAAACTTCGTCCACTTTATTTCTATATCAATATACAGGATGGTCATATTCTAAGCGACTATGCTCTAGGATTCGATTCCGTGGTTCATTATGAATAAAAAATTGTATGGGATTAGGTCCACTAAGTCCATCCTCTGAGTTACAGGGTGATAAACAAAGTTCCTTTATAGTACTGAAGGTACGTACTTAAACAAAAATAATTGTTACATAATTTAGTAGTAGAGAAAGGATTATCTATGTTATGTTTTACTACATTCAAAAAAATCATTGAATGCAGTAGGTAGCTAAAAAGCCACTTATCCCGGTACAGCTTAACCAGGTTTCATTGTATGTGTATTTATGCCTGGAAAAGTATGCCAGGTCAAAACTTTGTATGATGAACTTGTAGATAGTAGCCGTGTTTTATTTGCTTTGGTTAAACCTAAAAGTGAATAAAATGCATAAGTTTAACCTTTTATAATTCTGCTACTGACCACTAAAAGACATGAAAGTGTTTGACAAAACTTCTGTTTTAAAATCAGAGCCGTCCATGAAGCTATACTATACGAGGATTTTCAACTATTTAACAAATTACCTAGAGACACCAAAGATGAACAGAATTTCAATAATTTTAAAAGGAATTGCATTCAATTCATTAAAACAGCATTATAAAATTAAATTAAATTTCCCAAAGTAATTTCAAGACTGATAAAATTATACATATAAAATGTACATAATTAGAGAAAATAGAAATAACATTCAATGTAAATTTAAAGTATATACCTATATACTAATAAATCTTTAATAAAAAAAAGCCGTGTGGTTGAACGGGGCCTAGCGCGGTAAGCGGGGTCACGATTCAGTACATAATTTTTGGTGGCTACTAACATTTTTATCTGGCAAAGATGGTTCTTTTCTCTTATCAAATGCGATCAGACCTATTTTGTTCACTGCTCGTCTTGTAATCACTTACCTACAGGTTCTGTAATAGCATTTCCAGCTTTTTCTAGTGTTCCGACATTTTTAGAACGCATCAAATGTTTCATGAAACGGGCGTTACCATTGGAAAGCATTCTTAGCCGTTCTTCTGACTTCCTTGATTAACTGAATTTTCTGCTTAATCTAATTGAATTCATCGTAGTTTTGTAAATACTAAATTTTCCTGCTATTTCACGGCTTGAAAGTTCTATTTCAATCAGACTTACGACGTTTTTTTTCAATATCAACCGGATCTTCTCTCATTTTTTATTGACTCACAAATTTTTACAACGTAGGCTCACCAAAGTAAAAAATTATGAGCCCAATTAATTTATCGATGCATATGAAAAAAAAATCAGGTAGACAAAAATATTCAAATTAATAATGAAACAAATAGTGGTACTAAGTCTCGCTCAAATCATATGAGAGCAAAACTGTCCGCATGGACTATGAATTGTATTTTAATTTTTTTCTTTTCTATGGAATTCAGAATTTAATTTGTTTCTGATGCAATTTATGAAATAAGGTATAGAGCATACAAAAGCACTGAAAAAAAAGTTTTAAAACTTTCAACCGTTTTTGATACGAAGCTTTTAATCAAAAAATGAAAAACATCCGGACAGTTTTGCTTCCCACTGTACATGTAAAATTGAGATAAAGAAAATCTCTTAGGAGATATAGGTTTGAACTAAGATACTGGCACTTGGTATAGTTCATTAGATGCGTAATTTCTTAAGCTATCCGATTCCATAAAAATCACGAATATGAATTTTTTTTAGATACGCCCTTTCCGCTTCTGAGGGCAGTATAAATATCTGCTGCTGTTTCGCAATTTTGGGGTAAAACTATTTTTGGGAATAACAATTAACTCTACGAAAATTTTAGAAAAAAAGGACACAAACTCAACGAGTCACATTGCTGTAAATGCTCTTAAATGTTTCGAAAAGGTTTTAATGAAGGAAAATTATGTGTGGAAACGACGCGAAACTAACATTTAATGGAGAAAATCAATTTTTAAAAAGAGCTTTAATTTTTTAATGATTGCTATATCATCATTTACTCTATTGGATACATGACACAAATTCTTACGTCCAATTATTTGAATAAATGCACTTAATCAAAAAAAAAAAAAATAAAAGTTAAAAAACATTTGAATCCAAATAACCGATAACGCAAAAGTTTTTTTATTTAAATTAATTGCCTAAAATAAAAGTGAACAATAACACCCAAGAACAACAACAACAACAGCATCAGCATCAAGTTAACCGGACGTTTTCATATATTTTACTTTTAAATATATACACATTCATTATAATTTGAGAAGGGTGTGTGAAAAGCATCTGCTTTTCACTTCAAAAGCATCATCATTTATTCCTACATTGCGGATAACGTTGTATGTGGAATGGATATTGGTGGTAAGTGTGCTTTCCCCATTCAAATGGTTGTCACAACCTTTTGCCAATCCTTGTACTTACTGCACTTAGTTTTTCAAGTTTCTTAAATTATCGTCGTATATTTTATTTTCAACGCTTATGTTCTTTTTATTTGCTTTCAATTTAATTTCATGAGTTAGTGTGAGTCATTATTTTATCATAGTTATTATTTTTTTATTTGAGAAAGCAATCTGTTGTTTCAAATGTAATTTAAAATGTGCCAATATACGCTACGTTTGGTATGCAATTACATGTGTTTGTTAGAGAGATAACAGCTGATGAAAGAATATACAAAATTCCATTTTTTGTCTCACAGGCTTGTTACTTTTGAAACACCAGGTAGTAATTGGGTTCCGTTACTTTCCAAATTGACATTTTCAATATAGGTTTTTGACCTACATATATGTATGTATATACATTAGGGTGATCACAATTTTTCATGAAAATTCAGCTCTGTACCTCAAGGTTATAAGGTGGCGCCGAAGCCTGTTTTACATGTAAATTGTATGGAAAAATTATTTTTTACTAAAAAGGTATCTGAATGAATAGGTGATTAATGTTGTTCTGAGACCAGATTCGGATTCAGCGCAAAAAATTACTTCGAAAAATGACCCTCATCAGCAAAACAACATTAATCACCTATACCTTTTTAGTAAAAAATAATTTTTCCATACAATTTACATGTAGAACTAACAGGCTTCGGCGCCACCTTATAAAATTGAGACACAAAGCTGAATTTTTGTGAACTTTTTCTTCATATCATAAACTTACTTTTTAAGCAACAGCACCTTAAAAAAACAAAAAGAAAAAATTAGAATCACCCTAATGTACATATATAAATTAACAGACACAATTTTATTATCATGTGAAAATGTCATAAGGTTAATTTTTTACTTATCTTTCTCATTATTGTACTATTTAAACATTAAAATTGCACACCTTATTTTACTAATATGAATTGAAAAACAGCCCAGTTTGGATCCAATAAATGCTTATAGTAACCAGTATCATTATATTAAATGTTATATTGATTACTCACATAGCTCAGTAAATATTACATTTAAGGTTTTTAATTTTATGGGTGGTGCCACTCCTACTGGCGCACTTCCACACAGCTTTAGTACTAAAACCATTCAATACATTTTTTTCGTGAATGAAGGTGCCTCACATGCATTTACGTAATCGCGTACGGCTCGCCAAATTTTATCAAAATCGCCGCTTTCGAAATAAAAGTTATTTTATACATATATGATTCTTTAATCTCGTTTGAGAAGAAAATATGAGAAAGCTTATCAAACAAATTTTGATTCTGTATCTGTAATAATTCATCTGCAGAAATTTATTTACGATTTTAAAAAATCTGTCACAAGGTTCCCGAGGAGTTTGAATTATTCACATATCTCAAACACATAATATAACACCGGTTTTATAGGTATTTGCATGAGTTTGTTATTGAAAAAGTACCATGTGACGATAAATACCTGGCAATATTTTTTGAATGTTTTTTATTTGCTTACGTAAAAACCAAGCAATATATTTGAACACAGACTAAGGTTCTTGGGTTTGAATATAGGCGAAATATGTTTACGGACATGCCCACCGTTCATACAAATGAAACATCTAAAATGTTAAATCTAGTCCTTAATCGTCGGAATCAGCGAAGTATTAAATTTGAACAAAATGGCGGCTTTAAAAAAAATGTTCATTTCCATCCCCGAACATTGGTCTTAAATGGTTTATAAAATTAATAATATTGATCGGTTCGAAAAAATATACGATTTAGGACTAAAATATATTGTTTTGAAGCTTGTGTTAAAATTTAAGCCTGATTGGTTAGCTTGCTCTCGAGATATATTGATAACCGATTTCAAAAACATAGTTTTGAGAAAAATGCATCTAAAGTTTTAAAAAAGGTTTATGAGTAGTAATTTAAAAGGTGCCTGTAATTTCGATAATACTTTTTTGGTATTCTCAAGAATGTGTACTTTACGAAAATGCAAAAAAAGAAAAATCGATTTTTTTTTAAATTCTAGCTGGGCATAACCCCGTTGCCAAATTCAACGAGAGTAAGTTTATTCAAACCATCCAGCAAGTAGCGTAGTGGAAGGGATATTCTTTTAATAAAAATTTAAGACCAAAGCGCGGTTTTACTGGCAATGCGGTGTGGAGTATTTAATTTTAGGCAAGACCAAAAATCTTAGTAGTTAATTTTTTCATTTAATGCCACTGCACCCAAACTAAGCGCCGAAGCACTACTTCAAAGCAGTTATTTAGTTGTGCGATTTTCGTGGGTGTAGTCTTTCAATCTTCTAACTAAATAATTGACGAAGTACTCCGATGTGAGGCGAATTTCGGTGGAGGAAAATCATCAGTAAAATATTCAGGTTATCTCCGCTTATCAAGTTGTTATGGTTCTACATGACGGAACGGTATCTGGGGAATAGTACGGATGGATAGCTGGCGGTCATTGGTAGTAGTTAATAAATGCCCGTTTGGTCTTACTGAATTACCTGAGTTTGTCTGAAATCTTGCGTGTCATTTCAAAATGCAATGAGTCTTATTTCTGCAGCTTATTGGGTCTTGTTGGCTGGGAGGTTGTGGTGGAATCAACTATTGGACTTCAATAAATATTGTCGATTCATTCATACTATTTGATAATAGTAGACTTTCATCACGATGTTTTACGATACTTCTCAACTTATATAGACTTATCACTTAAAGCAGCTATTTTGATACGGTTTAATACTTTTTGACTTTTTAGTTACATTTCGACTTTTGTGTCTATTTCGATACTTTACAATATCTTTTGTTACTTTTAAATTTCTTCCAACTTTACCGATTTTTGAAGGAGGCGCGACAGTGTTTCTGTTTTAAAGTCAGAGCCGACTCTATGGCTGGCAAACTCGTATGGTTGATCGGGGCCTAGTGCGGTAAGGGGACATACATACGCGTCAGTAAATAATCTTTTTTTCGATCTTATCAATCCCTTTTGAACTGTCTTTCGTTTTCCGAGCATAAATAAATCGGCAATAGAAAGTGAAGAACAAAACTATTTGACATTGTATTAAAAAGGAAAAATGAAAATATGAAATAAAATAAAACAAGGCTAATGTGAGATTTTCGGTCTTAGAAGGTTTAGACGAAAAGCGTTTACGCAACATTTTACCTTTAGAACGGATCCATAGTACAAATACAGTAGACCGTATATTAAGTACTACAACCCTGAACATTCGCCTTTGAAAAACCGCCCTCAGTGAACGCATGGAATATGAAACAAGGCGAATATTTTACGGCGACACTGACTTATTTAATGATGATATGTCAAATTTTTTATTGAATAAAATGAAAGAAGTATTCCACACGTAAAAAGCTAATTATCTAATTTTTTCTAACTGCAAAAAACGCGTTGTGCTGTGCTTAGCAGGAAAACGAGAAACAAAAATCTTAAACTTTATAAAATATTAAAAACTTTCGATTTTACGGGAGAAGTGCAAGAAAAAAACACATACGGATATATTTGAATAGTGGCGAAAACGAAAATTTTATCATTTTTCAATTCTATATAGTGAATGTTTCGCTGAAGTGTGCAAAAAAGTAGCAGCAGTAAAGTATAAAAGAAAGAAAAGCCATTGAAAAGGAAAAAAAATTAAGTCATATGAAGTACGAAGACTGAAGACGACCAGTGACGATGAAATTGTAAAAAAAAATTAATTTTCACAGAATTAAAAAGAAATATATATATGTAATTGCAGAAAGAAAAGTGATTTTTTTCCTAATTAATTAAAAATAACGTGTGTGTGTGCGCGCTTGTTAGCCTGCTGTCTTTTAACTTCTGCCTGTGCAGAAAACACTGTGCGGAAAACAGGGAATTTCTAAATTCCATACAAATACACGTCGAAAATGGAATACTATTTGGGTTCGTACTTTCACAATGAGACACCACACGACATTTCATATAAATTTAAAAATTAAATACTGCAAAATGGGAAATAACCAAATAAAATGCAACATTGCTAAAAAAAAATTTTTTTGAATATAATTTTCATAAAAATTTTCGCCGTGCTCCATATATAACATTTTCATCATAATGTACATTTTTTTCATTTTCATTTTTTATAATTTTTTTTTCTGTACGTTTTTCTTATGTCAGCCGAACGAAACGTAAAAATGGTCTTTCTACGCCTTTCTTCGTACGTTCGTTTTGCCTTCGTTTAGTTTATTACGTTTCTGTCGTCTGTTGATTGCGATTTCTTGTCGAATTTACTTTGTCTGTTCGTATTTTTGTCTGACGTTTTCTTAAATTTTGTAAGTGTAGTGAAATACTAAAAAAAGGTAGTAGAAAAGAGTATTTTTTACACTGTCCAACTTGCAATTTGATGTAAACCCATTCACGACGTGCTTATATTGTACATTTTTAAACGATTTCGATGCGTTGTACTTTTATGTACCTATAGCTAAAGTCTCACAAAAATTCACCTTAAAGTATGTAAATTAAAAGAAATTAATGCGTTGAACAGGATGCAGATGGTGTCGGGAAAGCGGCAACGATTACTCGCTGTCAAAAATTATAACACACTTGATCGTATGAAATTGAATTGCGGCGTACGACTGGTAACCTGCCGACGGGTACCCGTCTATTGAGATTTTAATTCAAATTTTTTTTTGACAGCGAGTAATCGTTTAGACCAACAAATCTTGTAGCTTAAGCAGAAGCATTTTTTTTTGCATAAATATTACTTTGGAAAATTATATTTCTACAATACTTTTTTAATAAATATTAAATATGTAATAAAAATTATTTATTTTATAAAAAAAAACATTTAAAACTCGTTCTGAATCGATTAACGAGTCCGTCGGAAACTCTCGAATGACGCCGTCGTCGGATGTTTCTATGTATGTATGTGCTCTCGTTGAAATCTTTTTTCAAGTGACAAAAATGTACTTGAGAATTTGACGAGTGTACACACCATCAAATTGTTGAAAATCAAAATATTTTGTTTTCCATCAAACAATTTGACCAATAATTTAAATTATCATGAAACTCCATATATTTTTTTTGGTGGTGTGTACGCCTCTATCAGTTTTGCAAAATGAGCGGTTTTAGATTTCAAGTGTTAGTATAATTTTGGATATGAATTTGGATGAAACTGCAATCGATATATTGTTGAAAGAGGATGGATTTTCCAGCTTGATAATGGCCCAAAACATTGATCTCCACTTGTCAAATCTTGGCTAGACTCACAATCCACCAAAGTTCTGAAGTAAACACCTCAAAGTTCCGACTTAAATTCTATAGAGAACTTGTGAGGCATAATCAAACGAGTCGCAGCAGCACGAAAATCGGTAAAGCAATCGAGTAAAGCAGCTTCTGGCAAGTTAATCAAGAGAAGTGGTATAAAATTACTCCAGACCAATGTGCACGCCTGGTAGGCAGCATGCCAAACCGATTCTTAACATTTATGAAACAAAAAGGTTCTCCTACTCATTACTTAGCTAAACTAATAAAAAAAAAATAGGACTCACACCAAAAATTCAGCAATTTCAATAACTTTCTTTAAGATGACTTAATTATATGAGCACAGTATATATGACCTTTATTGACCTTTTTAAATTTTTCGAGATAAAATCAAGACATTTATTTTGATTTTTTTCTGTAAATTGATGCTTACATAGGAGGATAATAAAAACTAATAATATAAGAATCAGAACGAAAAAATTAATAATTAAATTTTAACAAAAATGGTACGTAGCATACGAATGATTTAACCATGTGAGCACAAGTGTATATTATCTAATTTTTCTGAAAAACACTACTTATACATATGTATATACGAGCAAATAGATATTTATCTTATGAATAAATGACTTTGCGGGTTTTGAAATTGAAAACGTAGACTTGGCTGGCTTTGAATGAAATCTCAGGACTTCGATTCGAATATGTACTTATTAATATTAAATAAGAGGAAGATGCTAAACATTTGCTTCAAAGTAATACCAAAAATTTCCGAAAGACCGTTGTTACCGATAATGTAATATTGGTTTAAATAACTGTAGATTAAAATTTTAATTACACAATATAATTTCCATGTTAAAATAACATACATATTTGTATTTTTGAAAGCTGAATCTTTTTTAATAAAAAATTGGACTTGGCGGGTTTTTATTTTCAGAAATGTGGACTTAGTGGGTTTTGATAAAAAGAATTTATCAGATTTTATTGCAATCAAAATTTTGTGAAAGGTAATTTTTGTTTCAATCTATTCAAAGTTAAAATTTTAGTTTTTCAACTAATTGCCATGTGAATAAAAGCAATAACCATTAAAAATAATAGATCTCGCTGTGATATACATATTGTTCAATTATTTCAAAACTTATGGTTTCTTCTGAACTCAACGCAAAATATTTCAAAAACGTGGACGTTAGAATGGTTTTTTCCATTTTTGTTCAGTAAATTTGGATTCAGTGTTCAAATATTTGTTCTTAGATGTCAATTCGTTTTGAAAAACCGAAAGTTTGAACCTCAAGCCAGATTAAAATTGTTTTCTTCATATATTTTTTAGCCCATTGAATTATATAAATTCCCTTGGCCAAATTTTGGAAATTTCGACCATTTAAAAAATTTTCGAATCGAAGACAAAAAATGTTAATTTTATTTTATTGTAAGACGATATTTTAAGATACATTTTCAATGGAGCTGTGGGTTAGCAGACAAATTAATCTCATTGTCAAATAAAGTTCGTTTCAAGCACTTTTGGATACCAATTTTAGGGATATTCCTTACATTTATGAATTGATAACTTTTCTGGTTTCTGATCTTAAAAGTAATTTCAATCGGTTTAGGCTTACTTTTTCTTATTTCCTTATACTTACTAAGGGTAAGAAATTTTGTTTTTTTTTTTTGGCTCAAGGATAAGCGCATGGGACTTTATCCTTATTTATTTTTTTTTTCGTTTTTACAAACAATTATGTAATGGTTCTGAATATTAATAGTTTTAGTTTTATTAAAATAGTTATCAACATTTTAATTTAAAATTTTAAACGCTTCTTAGTTTTGGAAGTTCAAGGATTTTACTCTATATAAATATTAAACCCTTTAGTTAAGCTTTTTCTTTTGTTTTTTTCCGATTTGAAAATTTTTCATGAAATTTGTTTTTTGTTTCTTACAGATACTAGTGAATTAAATCCAATATATTTTATAGCAAAGTTCAATTATTTAATTATTTTTATAGCCAATGCTATAAAATTTTCTTTTTTTTGTTAGTTTTAATTTTATAAATTTAACTATCAATGTTAATAAATAAAATAAAATATATCCTCTAAATAAAATTTTTGTTTATTTTTTTTTGTGTCACCGATTTCCATTTAAAAAAATTGTCACCTTACTTATAACCCATAAATAATCATATACAATTCTTGTTTATCTATTTTGTCCATCACAGGCGGGTACGTTTATATGAACGGAGATGCAGTGAAGCTTCAAGCGCCAGTTGCCACAACTGTTTACGCTAATGTTCCTGTTGATACGGCAATGTTAGCAACAAATATTTACGGTCCGACAACTCAATTGGCTGGTCCTACAGGAACACATCACATCCCGTTGATTGCTACAACAGCAGCTCCACAGCCAGCACCGCATCCACAAGCGTTGCAAGTAGCACCGCCACAACAAACACAACTACAATTAAATCCGCACACACACCAACATCAACAACAGACACATCTTAGTGCTGTGCAACAAAGTCAACAATTACAACAACAGCAAACACAACAGCCAACGCATCAGCATCAACATCAGCAACAACATTTACAATATCAACAACCACATTTAACGCAACAACAAAATACAACAACAACACTTGATAACACTGAATACACAGTTATTAACGGAACCATGTTGCAAGACGGTGGAACAATTGTCTGTTACAGTCAGGATGATTTGACTGGCAGTGGAACGAATTTAGTTGCTGTGGAGCAAATGTCTGGTACAGCTGCAGCAGCAACATCTCATCAACCACAGCAGCAACAACAAATCCTTGTTACAAATGGATCACAACAGCAGCAGCTGCAACAAATGTCAAACACTGTTGGTGATCACAATGGAATTCCATTGGAACAATTGAAGCAAATGCTTGCTACACAATTGGAATATTATTTTTCAAGGTCTTTTGATTTATTTTTTCATTTACTTTTAAATTTTTATTTAATACTAAAATTTTTTATTTTAATCTAGGGAAAATTTGGCTAACGACACTTATTTGCTGACTCAGATGGACAGCGACCAGTATGTTCCCATTTGGACAGTTGCCAACTTTAACTTGGTAAAAAAATTAACGAAGGATATAAAGCTAATTACAGAAGTACTGCGTGAATCACCAAATGTTCAAGTTGACGAAGAAGGTTTACGAGTACGTCCAAATCATAAAAGGTGCATAATTATATTGCGTGAAATTCCAGACAAAACACCATTAGAAGACGTTAAGGTGCGTAAAAGTAGTAAAATCTAATTACAATAGAATCGCGATAAGTCGAAATCTTTTATTATTCCAATATTTTGTCCTTTCACTTCCATTCAAGGAGTAAAAACTTGAAATAATTTTCTCTGAGTCATTCCATTTAAAAGCGTCTAATCGGTAGAGTAAAACTAGCTTATTTTATATTTTGCTGAAACTCTGTCACAATTTTCTTTCGGGTTCCAAAGGCGGAAATCCAACCGCATTTAATTTTTGGGTTGCGTCAGTTCCCATTTGTCCGAATTAAGACATTCGAAAAAAACCTCATTTTTATGGTTAAATATTTTTAACTGTAAAATTTTTTCTATTTAAGATATCTACAAGTTCAAGATGGCATTTCGAAGCTAATAAATAGCAGTTTTTTGGCAAAGAATATACATTCTCACAATCAATACACCCGAAAAAAAAGCACGGTGCTAAAACTACGTGTATTTTACTGATTTTTCGTGATTTTTTGACTGACTCCAGTGTCTCGATTGTTAGATAAATTATCATGGAGAGACCACAAGGACCACACATTTGAACAACTATTACTTAATAGCATGTGTGCGTGGTCCGTTAAGCTGTGTTATATTAAAATTGCTAAAATTGGAAACATTAACGTTTGAGAAAAAAATTTAAATTATTAAATCAAAAAAGGAAGAAAATTGCAAGTGAGTGAGGCATGAAACACTTTCTTGTACTTATATTCTCGTTTGATCGAAACTTCAACTGGGCGCAGTAGTTTGCTCTCCTTCTAAGCTTCGAGTTATTAAGGTTCTACTGTATTAATAGTAATAGCTAATATTACAGTTGTTTTCGTAATTAGGGTATAATGTAATTTTTTTTCACAGAATATATTCAATAGTGAAAACTGTCCACGCTTAATTTCATGCGAGTTTGCACATAATAATTCATGGTATGTGACATTCGAATCTGATGAAGATGCTCAAAAAGCATTTAAATATTTGCGTGAAGAGGTCAAGGAATTTCAGGTAAGGATTTTTTTTATTGAATAATTTTATAAAAAATAATGCCAAAAATTTATGAGTGTGTTTATAAGCATTAAGAGTTTACTTCATACAAATAAAGTCGAAATTCGTCATTTTATTAGCTTTTTTTTTGTAACTCCAAAGGTTCAAGGTTAAAGTATGTACATATAGTGTTATGATTGAATACTACGAGATTATACAATATTTTTTGGTGATGTATTTTGGATCGCTGTATCAGATTTTATGTTTTTCTGGTTTCAATAAAATAAAAAAAAACCTATTATAATGAGACAAAGCGAACACCTAAGTATCTATAAATTTTAGAGATACTTTTTTTAGTAAGGATATTATGACAGATCGCGCGTGAGTCGTGTCAAACTGTTATAATATTGTTTTTCAGTAGTGTTTTACATTTCCTCATGGAAAGACTTACACCGCAACAATGTTTGCAAATTGTACAAATTTACTAATTGTAAATCACAGAAGTTTCATCTCAAATTCATTTAAAATTCATACGATTTCTTGAAATAATAAAAATAATTGACCGCTTAGGTCATGTGACATCACACCCCTACGTAAAGTCCAAAGCCGGCTTGGCTGCGGTTGAAAATGCAAAATGCGGTTTATACTGAAAATCTTTAACTAACACGTTTCGGATGAACTTGTCTGGTCTAGGAAAAACTAGTTTTGCCGGCAACATTTGGCTTAAAATAAGTGAAACGGAACACCTTTGACCCGACTACTTGGAATTTTCAAAGCAATGTGTTATTTTAATACTACAGGTAATAACTAAATAAGTCCCAGAAAAGTTTTTATAAATAACAATTATTATGATTCTGATAAGCAATTTAAGTTTTAGATAAACTTTTTTTTGGAAATTCCTATCTCAGAAAAAAATTTTTTTCGAAAACTTGGTATGATACAAAAATTAATAAGAACATTATGAATTGTTAGAAGAAAAAAGTCGAAAAATTTTTTTTTCCGAGATACGATTTTCCATAAGAAGTTCATCTAAAACTTAAATTGCTTATAACAATCATGATAATTGTTATTTATAAAAACTTTTCTGGGACTTATTCATTCATTACCTGTAGTATTAAAATAACACAATGCTTTTAAAATTCCAAGTAGCCTGGTCAAAGGTGTTCCGTTTCACTTATTTTAAGCCATATGTATATAAATATTAATTAATTTTAAATATTCTATATCACAAAACAAGTGCTTATTATCAAATAAAAATATTAGAAAAAAATATTATTGCATTAAATTACTTCTAGAATAAATTTTATAACTAAATATGCGCACGAGCATTTGTTACTATGGCTACCAGCTCTAGGATAACAATTAAACTGACTTATAATAAAATTTGGTTGTGTATGATAAATTTATGAATTTTGTTAATGTTTCGAATATTGGCAATCTTAAGGCATATAATAACATTTTGTTCTAATAGAATGTGGTTATACTAGAATTTGGTTGTGAAAGTTGGCTCCTTAAGGCAGTCAGTTCGACTACTGTTTTCGCAAATTCTGTCCCTGCTATTTTTCATGGCTAAGTATTCGGTTAATTTGTGTCGCATATTAAAATTTTTATTGCATAGAGAACAGATATGAATTGGATCTCTTCTTAGTTAATGCTGATGAGTGCTTAAGGAATGTTTTAGTCTTAATCTAGCAAAGTTAATTATTTGGGTATATTTGTGTCTTTAAAGATCTATTGATGGTTGTATAGTGATGATGTTGGTAACTGTTCCAGTTAGTGTGTTTTTTTTATTTTAAGTTCCTTTTTTATATATCTGCGCAGATCAGGTTTCTCAATACGAGAATCTATATAAATAGGTGCATGGCATGCATATTTTGCCTAAGTTTTTACCTAAAATCGAACATACAGGGTAAGCCCATAAAAAAAGAAAAACTTTGTAGACACAGTGAACAAAAGGCATAATCACCCTAATTTTGTAAGTCGTCGACGACTCTCGTCTTGATTTGCTGTCGTCTTCGCTTCGTCTCAGTTTTGGTTTCGTGTAACAAAAGCAAGACGACTCAGAAATAATCGATAACTTGAATTGAGAAAAATGTCATCTTTAATTTTGCTAACGTCAGATAATTAAAATAATTGTCAAATTGATGTTATATTCTTGTTAGTCTCAATAAAGAATTCAGTTCAATTCAAATAAAATAATTGAAATAAAAAAAAATTATGGTTTGGACTGTGAACTCATAAGTTACGATACTCGTAAGTTCAAAATGTTTTTTTTTTATTGATATCAATGAAAATAAATGTCACTTTAAAACCTGCTTTAAAATATTTAAAACCACCTTATCCTGCTTTTAAATTTTAAACGTGCTTTTAGAAAAAAAGCGTTTGGACTGACGAGTATCGACCCACGCACTGTGAGCTATAAGTTTACAGTCCTAGCCCCTAGACCACGCTGCCGACGTTATTGCCACAATTCGTTAAGCCACATTTCGCTCTATAACTTTAGTTGAACGAATAATTATATAACCTCTATTATTGAATCAAGACTAGACCCGCTCAAAAGTATGTATGAAAATTGATTGATGAGTACGGGTGTGATTATTACGGGGAATGAATTTTTGAGAATACAAAATCCTTACACATACGCGGTTTTTATGAACTTTCTGTTAAATTTCAGGGTAAACCCATTATGGCGAGAATGAAGGCGAAGCCATTCATACATCGTCTACCTATTGCTCCTGTGCCTGCGCTTAAGAATGGATATCGTCTAACCTCACCACCTGCTGCTGTATACGATCAGAATGCGGCCGCAGCTGCTGCTGCAGCCGTTGCGTACACAGCTGCACCGCAGCGTTTCGTTTACGCAGCCAATGGAGCCGCTATGACACAAGCACCAGTACCTTACAATGGGCAGGTTCATGTGTTTACAGTAAGTTTATTACCACTTACACACATATGATGGGACGTTAAAAAAAATCTATTTTAATATTTTTTAATTTATAGCCATTCCAACAGCAGCAATTTTATTCTGGTCTTGTTGCGTCCCCTTGGCCAACGGCGGCTGCTGCAGCTGTAGCAGCAGCCGCTACGACAGCACACGGTCAAAATTTCTATGAAATTGGCAATGTATTCGCTGCTGCAAACGGATTAGCACCTCCGACTGTACCTGCAGCGTATGCACAAACAAATCCAACGCAAACAGTCACTCAAATTTCCACCACATCAAAGCAACAAGGTGGCGGTGGCACCGGCACCGGTGGTGGTGGTGGTCGATATCGTAGTGCAAATAGTTCTGGTGCTGGCTCTGGTGGACATTCAAATAGAAATAAACAACGTAGCAATTCTAATCAGCAAATGCAGCAACAAATAACCGTTACTGATCCACGCAATACAGGTGGCAATATAATCAGTGTGACAAGTGGTGTAGGAGGAGGCTTGGTTGGCATTGTACAGACTACAATGGATCATCAACAGCAGCAACAACAGACTCAATCGCATCAAATGCAACAGTCGACTACGAGTCAGACTCAACAACAGTCTCAACCGACTGTGGCAAACACATCGCGACATTACGCCAGTGTGAAAAGTAACTCAGGTACTTACTTAGATTTAATTTTTTAACCGTGAAATTTTGAATGATTTAAGAAAAATAGTTAACAAAACAATTTTTGCCCACCTGGGGTAGCTTCTATCCTCAATAAAAGTAATAATGCAGTATATTAAGGGTAAAAAAATGTGAAAATTTTATTCTCTTCGTTATGTAGGTTCAATGGTCAAAAATGACTCAATAAGTATGTACTGAAAATTGGCAATACACTTTAATTTACGTAAAAATTTCGTTTGGAAATATGCAGCAAATCCGACGTTGGAAGATAGGCATATTTCGTTGGTAAATTGCGCTGACGCTTTGTCAGCAAATTGGTTGGTGAACGCGGTCCCGAACGCGTCACATGCGACTGTTTTTTAGCGCAGTTTATGGCTCAGATGTACATTTCGGAAATTGATAATGTGCAATCGTAATGAAAGTTAAGATTTAACTAAACATTGTGAAACCGGCCTTAAGGATATAATGCTAGGGAATAAAATTTTTTTAAATTTTTTCACACAGCGGGCGCTTTTGCCAAAGAATTATTTTTTGAACGACCTTAATGTGACGAAATTCCTTCGAGCCCTATCATTTACACATAACTGATTCGATTTTTCATGTTATCTTATTTACTTTATTTTTAAAATTTGTATCTTTTTTTAAATTAAATAACAAAAATGTTGAACGTAGCTTACGGTCGTGTATCTAATCATTTTTTTAGATTATGAAAAATTTTTTAAATTTCCCAAAGTATAAAAATACCTTATTGACCGCAACAAAAAAATAAATAAAAACACTCAAAATTAATGCGACGAAATCAAATACAATTTGTTTTTGTTTTTATCTATATATATTCGAATGCATTTCGAGTCTGATTCGACTCATCATCAGCAATACACTAATACTGCCGTCAGAAGCGAATTAGGCGTATCTCAAAAAAACTCGTTTCGAGATAATTGATGTTTTGTTTATGTCAATTTGTTAAAATAAGTACATGTAAAATTGAGATAAAGGAAATTCTCTCAGGAGATTTTTTATATGTTTAAATTAAAATATCGTTATTTGGCTTAGTTCATTAGACGCGTAATTTCTTAAGCTATCCGATCCTATAATAATCTCGAACATCAATTTTTTTGAGATACGCCTATTTCGCTTCTGTTGTTGTCAATAAGGTGTTTTTATACTTTGGGAAATTTAAAAAACAAATTGAATGCACTGTTCGCAGGTTCGATCTAGGAATCTGAAATTTTGGGAGAATTTTCTTCAGACCCGATTCTATAATGTAGGCTCCCTTCGGGTGCATTTTGTCCGCATTTTCAGACACAAAAAATGTGGGCGTGGTTTGACAACAGGGTGGTCTCTCCCTTATAAAAAAATACCTATAACGCTATATTTTGGCACCTAAGGTAGATTTTTTCTTCGCTTTAGTAAGTAGGTTTTTTTGTAGAATTTAAACGAAATTGAAGAGAAACTCTATCCGCGCAGTTTACAAGTTTGAGCTAGGAAGCTCAAATTTTGGGACAATTATTTTTAAACCTCAAGCTAAAATATAGGAAAACAAAAATAAAATCCATCTGCAAACCTTTGAAAAAAAAACACCCTAACATACATACATACATACTTATATCATGTTTATCGCAGTTAGTTTAATCTCAGCAAAATTTGAAATTTTTTGTATATATTTTTTTATTTATTAGGTGGAATAAGTAAATCAGCCATTGATAAATCATATGGCAGCAGTGGAATATCCACCCATCATCATTATAATACGAATGTACAAGTAGGATCTGTGTCCTCAGCGCATCACCATCAAGGACAGCAGCAGCAACAGCAATCGAACCCGGCCAATACATCTCATTTGCAAACCACACACTATCAAAGTCATACCATACCTTCGTCAAATACAGTGGCAGCAATACCACATGCTTCCTATACTCATCCTACTCCAACTGTTTCTGCGCAACATCATCATCATCAGCAGCAACATCAGCAGTCACAACAGCATATTGGTATGGAACATCATCAACAAGATGATGGCGGTGTTGAACAACAGCAACATCAGCACCAACAACATGGTGGCCGCAGTAATTTAACAAATTCTTCGTCATCGCTTTCGACAACAACGACCATTGGAACAGGAAAAGAGCAGCAACAGCAGCCGCCACATTGGACACAGTCACGATATCGCCGCCGAAGACGTGACGATGATGGCAACAGCATGACATATTCGCCGAGTAATCGCTTGACAACTGGCGGTGGAGGTGCAGGCGGGGTCAGTATAACATCGCTTTATTCGAGAACTAGTAGCATATTTCACAACAGTGGTGGGGGTGCAGGTGCTGGAATGGGTGGGAATATAGGAGGGGTGATAGGAGGAGGGAGCAGTATTGGATGCGTAGGCAACGTAGGCGGAGGAGGAGGCGGCAGCGGTACTGGACAAGTAAATTCAGTTACTAGCAACCCCACCACCACCGTCACAGCCAGCGGCACCAGCAGCACCTCAAATTTTAGTCAAAATGTGCTAACAACTACCTATCACACCAACAGCAATAACCAAAATATTTACAAATACATTAATTCTTCTTCTAATTCTACTTGTACCTTCTCTTCTTCTACTGCTACAACTACTAACAACAATAATTTGAGCTTGTTTTCAAATTCGAATGTGAATGTAAATTTTAGCATTATTAATCCTAATAATAAAAATAGTATTAATATTAATCCAACAACAACACCAAATATAAATAGTAAAAATGCAAAAATTCATCTCATGTCATCCTCCTCTACTTCGCAGCAGAATTACAATACTACTCATCATCAGCAGCAGCAGCAACAACAACAACAACCACATTCGACGAATTCATCAAATGCGTCCAACAGTCATCACAGTAGTCGTGAACACCATAGCATTGGTGGTGGTGGTGGTGGTGGTGGTGGCGGTGGCGTCGGTGGCGGCAGCAGCAGCAGCGGTGGTTATAACACTCATAGAGAAGATCATCGTTATAAAAGCAGCAGCTATGGTTCGAGTTCACACTACAATAGTGGCGGTGGTGGTGGTGGTGGTGGTACTGGTGGTGCTGGTGGCTCATCACATCATCATTCTACGCACTCATCCACGTCGTCTTCACATCACCATCAGCACCACCCATCATCGTCTTCTCATCACCCTCAGCAGCATATGCCCTCCCATCATCAGTCTTCACACCATCATCACCATCACAGTGGAAGCAGCCTTGGTAGCTCTGGAGGTGGTTCTGGGGGAAGCCATCATCAGCAGCAACAGCAACAACAGGTTGCACCAGTACAACCGCCTCAGTTTGACTTGGAAGCAGCTGCATTTCCACCATTGCCGGGTAAGTAAACAACTAAACGAATATATCATCTAATAAAGGCGGATTATATAGAACGAACTATGTATAACAATAAAAGTTTAGAGGGTATGATTTCATTTGGAAAAGTAATTTCATAACGCCTTTTACAATTTAAAGGTGAAAACAGAACTAACGCTTGTTATTTGTGTTAAATACATAACGTGCTTGCTTGTGCTAACAATATCTTGTACAAAAGTGACTGGAACTAGTATTTCTTCTGTTTTTACCTTCAATTTTATTTTTAAAACTTAGTGCGTAATGTGTGTTTGTTTTCTTATTTTAATCTAAATGTAGCTTCTGCGGCTATTTCATCATCTGGGGTCGCTTTTTCGTCATCCACAAATGCTGCCGGTTCTTTAGCAGCCACTAATGGCAGCAATAACAAAGTAACTGCCAACACGATACAAAACCAACACCAACATCAACAGCAAACCGCCAATGTTAATGAAGAAGCAAATATTGATATGATCACCACTGTAAGTTTAAGCAGTGAGTCTACTGCACAACATAGTAGCAGCAGCCACCATAGTCAAAATCAGCCACATTCATCATACACTAATACCATAAGTAATGCTCCGCAACAACACCAACAGCACCAACCACATCAACATCATCATCAAAACCAACATAGTTCCTCATCTGCCTCAACTACTGGTAACAGTAGCAATTGGACTGATAACCGTCTCGCCGATGTAGTTCGTGGTGGCGGTAACGGTAATAAACCAAATAAATCGCGTAAAGAAGTTGCTGCTGCCAACAATAATAAGCAGCCGCAGCAACATCATCATCATCATCATCCGCAGCAGCAGCATCACGCACAACAGCAACAACTACGTAGCAATGAAATTAGTCCACCGTCAATGTTGTCTACAACAACTGCTTCTGCACCTGCTAATACCGAGCATAATTATGTTGTCGACGATGTTAAATCAGGCAATAATCACAACAGAAATTCGACAAATAAATTCAATTTAAATAATAATATTAACTCCTCTACTGTGATAAAGTGTTTAACACAAACAAATAATTTAAATACTAACAATTTAACAGCAGATGCAACTGCTGGTGACTGTAGTAGTGGCAGTAGCAGTGGCAATTGTAAATGTAGCAACATTAATTACTCCGCCGCCGCTTCTGATAAGACTGAGGAGTCTGATGTAACTACATCAGGTGATGCTGTTGTCACCGCTGCAGCTGTTGCTACTACTAAACACTACCAACACCACCACCAGCAACAACAACAACTAGCTCGTGACGCTAGTAATGAACATATTGCCACTGCCGCACATAATACAAAAGCAGCAGCAATAACTGTATCATCAGCGGCTGTACCAATTGTAGCAGCTACATGCAATGTTGCCACTATGACAATGACCTTTGCGGAGTGCAATATTGTCACCAATAAAAAGCCCAACTTATCTTCTAAAAAAGAACTAACACAACAAATGCCAAAAGATGCTTCAAAGCACCAAAAAAATGCTGCTACTTCTACAAATTCAGCCTCGAATGAAAATGTTGCTGCAGCTGCTGCTAATGGTGCACGTTTAAGTTATGCCCAAGTGGCTCAACATCATAAAGAACGTGGTGCTTCTGCGGGGGCCAGTGGAACTAAAGAAGGAGGAACTGGTATAATTATCGTGATGGGTAATAAAAGTGATTCGCCAACAGGAATTGCAACTGTTGATTTAGGTGCTGCTGACTTAGGGTCTGTCGCTGCATCTGGTATAAATTTAGATAAACTTTCGGAGAAAATAGAGAGAAAAAATACATCCCCCAGTAACAGTCAAATTGGTCAAAATACCCTGGGTTCTAATAGCATTTCGAGTGGTGCTGGTGCTGTGACTAGCAATGTTGTAACATTGCGCAATGATGGTTCCAAAGGTAAAGTTCTGCCATGGTCTTTTGTCGCCAAACATTTTTGTAGCATAACGACCTTTAAATAATTGTGTTTTCTTTTCAGAAATGTTACGTGAAAATCGTATGAGTTCGGGGAGCAACGTTAGTGGTGGAAGTACTGGTGGTATTTCAAATATCGGACGTAGTCGTGGTGATATTAAGGAGAAAAGTGGACGTGAACGATATGATACTAGCGATAGTAGTAGTGGTGCTACGACAACATTAACTACGACGACGACGACACCCACAACGACTGCAAATGGACGTAGATCTGGACGAAATAATTAGTTGAAAATATATCATACACTTGCTACAGTTTTTAAGCATTTCCTGCTATTGTTGTTGATAATCTTGCTATTACAGTGTAAACGAACAAAACTTAAGCATTCAGAAAAACAACAACAATAATACTACCATACAACCATAATTATTATCAAGTAATAAGCTGCACTAAATGTTATTTATTGTGCAGCTTGACTATTTCTAATGGAAATAGTTTAAGCTAAATTGCTTATCAAGTAAAAAAAAAAAATTTAAAAAAAATTTAACTGCAATTGCTTAATACATAAAAGCGACAAAAAAGTAGTATGATGAATATGAGATGCTAAACACTGCTAAACATGAAGGTTTCTTTGCACTAAACTAAAATGACATTAACTAAGCCGAAAAAACATACAAAAAGTTTACTACTAACATTAAAAGCTACTTTTTTACCAATAAAATACATACTTAGCTGCACTAAATTTTATTTATGGTGCAGCTTGACTGTTTCTAATAGAAATAGTTTAAGCTAAATTGCTTATCCTCAGCGGCAAAAAAAAAGAACTAACACAACAAATGCCAAAAGATGCAAAACCTAAACTTGCGAAGAGGCCAGCGAAAAACCAATAAGGTATGTTTTTGTTTTGTACAGGGGTTCAATGTAAGTAGTTTATCCGAAGATCATTTTATGTTGAGGCTAGCTCATGTTATGAAAAAATCATTTAATATACGAATTTAAATTTCATTTATATTTTCAAAAACATGAATTTTTTTCAAATTATGTTAATTAATTTCAAATAAACATAAAATTCGGAGTAAAAGTGGAGTTACAGTCCAAGCGTCCGTCGCTTTGTCGCGGTAAACGCTTCTGTTAGAAAAAGTTGATACCCTGGTATGGATTCAGTTGCAAAGCAAGACGTGAAAAGCTGAGCAATTTTCAACTTTTTCTACACTTTTCACTTATTAAACAAACTGTTAAATTTATTAAACATATTTTTATTGTTTACAAATTTGTCAACAGTCAAGCGAAAATGTATAAAGTTGGCCCAAGTTGGGCTTTCTGAAAATAAACCGAACTTGGATTTTAAACTACCCGAATCTTATTGACCTAGTGTCGAATTCACATTAAGCTGGTTAATAATCTGAAACTTGCCTCACAGAAAACAATATGTCAAAACATTACCATAATAGAAAAAATGCAAAGGCGGCATAGCTAAATATGTACCTTGAAGCATGGGGTGATTTCACACTTTCGTACTGAAATAAAAAAATGTTTTTGAAACTGCCAGCACGGGTAATGACATTTTTAAATATTTCAAAATCCTGATTTGATGAAGTGGTTTTGTGGTCGTATTTAAATTCACCACACCCAAATACGTAAGAAAAGTGCTTTACAATCTACCATTTCATCTCGCCAGGACGGTGAATCGTATGTATCAAAAATAAGTTCAAAAGTCAGAGTTTGTATGGGAACTGTAATCAGTATACGCCATAAATGGCGACGTAAACCTACATTTGGGAAAAAAATATATAATGAAAACGATCGTACGTTATTTAAACGGTTCGTTGTATTGAGCATACGTTAATCCGAAAGTCTACTGTTTTTAAAAAACTCATTTAAACATTTCTGTATATTTACTTGCAAGCTTTGAAACCTTTTTCTCTGTTTATAAATGGATCGGTTTGAAACTTTTACTCACTTATTTTATAGCTCAATAAATATCCAATCAATTGAATCCCTCTTTTGTTGAAATATAAATATAAAATGAGTTACTTAATCAAAATAAAATCTTTGTAGCGAAATAAATTTAGTTTTTGGAAATTCAAAATCTTACGATCGTAATAAAATATATTTTTCGGTTTTGATACTTGGCTAATATAACTTGAACTTGTTGTTAGGACTTAACCAAGAAATTAAATATTATACAAAAGAAAACATACACAGCTAATGTTGATTTGCTATTTGATTTGCTGAGCGCACGAGAGTTCATGTTTAATCAAATGAATGAAGTTTAGTTAGTATTTTTTAATTTACAAATTAAAAGTGGCAACGTTGTTTATACTTGTATATTAATGAAAAATTAATTTCAAACGTTAGTTTAAATGGACTCACTTTATCGTCTTTAAACAGAAAAATTATAATATTGACTACAAACGTTTACGCTTTCATTTACAGCGTAGTTTCAAAATCTAATACTAAATGGAAACATTGATGTTTCAAAGCAGAACTAAAAATTTGACGAGAACTTTGATTATGTAAAGGCTTGAGCTGTCAAATTGTTTGACCAACAATTTAATCAAAAATTTGTTCGTCTGTACTCCCTTTTCATTAGCAGACGCTCAGTAAACGAAACAACATGAATATCATTATCAGAGAACAACAAGCTGGAAATTATGGGGTGGATTTTGGGGCTTTAACCTCCAAAAATTTATATTTGTATAAAAATAATTATTTTTCATGTCGAGTAAATTCTTCTAAATAAATTTATTTAACTGTTGACCTTAGAACTATCTATTTCGTTTAAAATGGAGTACAATTAGGAACTGGGTTGGGGCTCCAAAAGCTACAACGGAGTTGGAGTTTGCTTGATAGATTTCAACGACGTGCGTTGAAAAACTTTTGTCAACACTAGTTTTTTTTTTCGGAAAATATTTTTGAGTTTTTTTACCCAAAGTGATGTTGTGACAAGCTTTTATGAACTGGTCCCACCAGTTCGGGTATGTTTCTTAAAACTTGGGATGTGCATTATCATTATCATTCGTACTATAAAGTTTTGGAACATCGATTCAATATCCACCGACCCTACTTTTTCTTTAGGCTTTTTTTTTAAGAAAATAAAATCGACACAATTGTGTTAATAGAGGTTATATTGCTGAGCGTAGGCTTATGTAATAAAATAATGAACTGCTGGAACATTGTTATCCAACATATTTTCATACTTGTCTATAATAAAATATTACTAGAATATAATTAATTATTTTCTTTAAATTTTCATACAGCTATACGTTAAATAAAGGATCGTTCAATCAGGACCAGTCTGTTTATCATCAAATTAATTTGTAAAAATAATTGTATACAATCGCATCGGTGTGTGTATTAATGTAGAAATAATAATGTACTTTACATATATATAGTTTATAAAACTAATGTAAATGCATATTAATAATGTTAAACATAATTATACAGTGAATATTAAGTACTATCAATATAGAAAACAAAATTATAGAAATTTTAAACAATAACTTTTTGATTTTACATGTACGCAGGCATAAATTCTCTTACTCAAATCTTTAACTTGACTATTCATATTTTAGTTCTACTAAGATAAAAGTTATGCTTTTGAATATTACAGATATATTTTTGTAATGCTTGCCATATCTGTAATGAAATGTGATTTTTGGATAAAAAATTTAAAATTTAATTGGGCATTAGAAGCATTTGTAGTTTGTAATTGCAAACTATTATAATATTTAAGAAAAATGCTCTTGCTATTTAAATTTTTTTTAACTGATGTGTAAATTCAGATTATACTTTGAGTCTGCAAGCATTAAAATTAACACGTTTAAGAAAAATGATGTGCCATATTTAAAATTATTCTACCAATGAAAATTGCTTCTCGTCGGCCTTATGGCTAAATATGTAGATAAAAAATAAAGCTTTTTAAATTCGATTATAAACGCTTTATATAACGTTAGTGAGGCAAGTTTATTAAATTGCACATTGTGTAATTGAAATTTAAATTTTTAAGTTTTAAATTCAAAAAACCTGGTTTTTAATTTGATGACGTGAGCTTTTGAAATTTTCGTTTTTACCATTTAACTGAAGTTAAGAGTTTTATGCCTGTTAGTTTAATGTTAAAATAAAAAAAAAATATGAGGATTTCTTCCTCTTACTGTTTTTTTGTTTTTACAATAAAGTCTTAAATTTATAGAAGCATTTTTAATTTGCTTATTTTCTTACTACTGGAAGTATTTACCATATTTTTGTTCCCTATCTTAAATACTACGAAGTTTGTACAAATCTGATACAACTCTTATGTAATATTTAAATGATTCTTATATTAAATTGAAAACTGAATTAATAAATGTATATAAATCTCAATATTAATTCAAAATAAAAATCTAACCATTGACTATAGTTCTAAGTTAAACTGAATAACAATAAATTTAAGTAATGTATTTATTTTAAATTGAACTTATAAGAAAAAAATATGACACTATATATGCATATATGAATATATATATATATATATATATATATACATAAATATGTAAAATGTACCTTTGAAAATGAAGCATAAAACGTATTTATGTATAGCGATGTATTTTGATATTGCTTTGCTTTGAATTTGTACGCATAAAACACCACTAACACAATTTCTACATAGTAAACAGTTTCAATTTATTTGCAATCAATTTTAAAGGCATTTGTGATGACTGATATTCCTCTTCGGTCAGGGTCATCGTAACTCCTTGCGTAAATTTTTTCATACGTCCGGAAAATCCACACTGTGTGATATTGGCCGTTTCTCAATTTGGTTGTGTTTCGAATTCAACAACCTTTTCTGCATATGAATAGCGAACACGAACAAAAATTAATCGCAAATTTTAGTTTTAAAATTTTCAATTGGATTTTTCATCTTTTTGTTGTGATACTGAATTTTTGTTTTCGTCTTGACCATTGAAAATGAAACAGCCACCGAAGTCACCAGAGTATTGAATTTCTTTGTGATCGTATATGGGAATTTAAAAAATTTGTGTCGCAATCGCGATCAAAATCTGCCATTTAGATACGCCAACACTTCAACTTTTAAGCAAATCGTGTCAAATGAGATGTGCACCATATATTTATATGCGAATAAAGGGGAAATTCTTGCAATGTTGCGTCTCATTAAATTTTGAGAATTTATAAAAAAGAGTACGGTTTTTACGGGCTTTTGCTTTATTTTGTCAAATAGTTCATCTTTCCATTTAACATCTTCACATAAAAAATTTAATAACTCTTCAGTTGGTAGTTCGTTGGTACTTTCTCTTTTATTAAATAAATAGACCAGCATTGCATAAGATTGTATTGAAGAAGCATCCAAATTATTGTTCGTAAACATCACAGCACATTTACAACAGCACCATCCACAAAAAACTTTGTTTTCCTCTACAATTAAAGCCGATATTTCAGTCACATCCTTTTGAGTTTTCTGCAAGATTCTTTTGTTCACACAGCAATTATGCAGATATTGTTTCACAGCAAAAAACTTCATCTGTTGGCGGAATTTTTGTCTCCAAATTTTTTTTAAATTTTAGTTGCACTAAGCGCAATGTGTAGTCTAAAGCTATATTGAATATAGCACCTTATGTATGATTTCATTTGTATTTAGTCAACAGAAGTTTTTTTTATTATGTATATGCTTTCCAACATTTTCTGACATTTTATAACAAACAGTTGATTTCTAAGTTGTCGATAATAAATGAATACATACATTTGTAATACATAATAGAGGTTAATTTCTAGTGCAAACAATTGATTTAATTTTGTTGGCTAAATAATTCAAACAAACTAATCGGTTGTTTAGCATTGACAATTTTATCTATGGCATAGTGAAACTGTTTTGATAGTCCGAAGGAAACATTAAAACATAATCGCATTCATATTTCATTACAACTGATTTTCAAAAAGATTTCTTCCATTATCAGTTAAATGAATTTCATTGAATTTCGTTGGAATAATAAAGTAGAAATCCATTTTCATTGCCATTAAATATAATGAACGTGAAAGTTTAATTATCATTGTGTTACTATTATCACGGCAAAGTCGGTTTGGGATAGAAAGAAACTAATTTTTTAAGCGTTTATTTGGTCAACAATATAGATTCACGGTTCTTTCTATCAGACTTAATTTTAGAGTCGAAGAGCCTGGGAATTTGCCTTTGGAATATCCTAAAAATGTTTTATCTTATGAAATTTTTTTCTTAAAGACGAAGTTTATTTCATTAAGCTTATAAATTAGAGAGAAATGGCATTTCCAATACAAAACATGTTGAGTTTTTTGCAAAGAAATTATACCATTTTTGAAACCATCATACATTTATCTATATATTATTATATGTTAATTTAAGTGAGTAATAAAAAACAAAAACTAACACAAAAAATATAATTAATTCATTTTAACGCTGAAAGTGCCTATAAATTAAATAAATAATTAAAATATAAATTTAAATCATACATTTTTTACATATGTATATACATATTTATATGCATACATATTTGCATGAATTGATAGGTTAAACACACACACACGTTAGTTTTTAATTAAAATGATAAATATGTAGTTATTTCTTTAAAAATTAAAAAATATATAATGCATAACGAAATTAAACAAAGAATAATAAACAAGCATATAAAGTACTGTAATAAATAATAAAATGAAAATGAATATTCAATTTATATTTAATGTATAAATTCTTATACAAAGCTATTTTCTTAATCTTCAAAATAAAATAGTATATTAAAAATAAAATGAATAAAACAACAAACAATATATCAAATGATAATATGTATTCAAATTCATACATGCATATTTAATTATGTTATAAAACTCTATATTAGAATATAACAATTTGTTAATGTTAATTATTTTTAAGATTTATTAAATATTAATGCTTTATTTTTTCGTTTCTTCGTAACAACTCAATTCACAAAATCATAAACAATAAGTAACAACTATTTGTAGAAATATAGCGTATACTTTTGTTGTCAAAGCAGAATGAGTAATTTACACGCTTGTAATGGGCGCAGAAACTATATTTTTTCTTGGTTTTTTGTACTAAAGGGCTATACTTTTTTTAGGTTAAAAAGAGCGCAAGTCTTTTAAGACATTTTTCACAATTAAATTGAATATCGATTCGGGTTTTTTTTTTCATATATAAAAAATAAGGCCTTAAAATTAAATTAAAACGGTTCTGTTTAACGCGCGTCTAAATATGGCACTTTAAATTTAGGTACTTAGTCAAAACTGCACCTTTTAGTAACGAAATCAGTGCTTTCAAAAACAAAAAGTTGCAAAAAACAATTATTTTGTTTAAATAAGGACATTTTTTTGACACTTTAAGTTCAGTTCACTAGATAAAAACCATTTTGGTATCATGAAATTCAATAGAGATTTGCGTAATTGTGATTTGAAATATTATTGTGAAATATTATCATTTTCCTCTACTCGAAAACACAATGTATTTTTCGGCCCGATATGAAATGTTTTCCATTTTATTTTGCTTTTACTAAATAAGAGGATAAATAAAATAATATCGATTTCTCAAAAACATAATAAATGAAAACAGGGGGTGTTATTTGTAGACATTGAATGAGTACTGATAAAACCGAAAAATAGCTCTGCTGAATTTAATCGGGACTATTTTTTTTCAAGAGGTCATTTTGAAAAACCAGACAAAAAATTTTTCCAGTTTTGACATATATTTCAAGTGGTATAGACAGGCGTTTAGGCAGGTTGTTTGCGCTTTTTTTTTTGTTATAATTGATGAAGTCATTAATATTTTGTCAGCAACATAAATTAGGATAACATAAAACCGCTTCAAACCAACGAGTGATTTAAAAAAGAAAAGCTTATGATTTTGAGTTATTTAAAATAAACAATCATATTTTTTTGGATAGTTTCTAAATTAATTCATTACGTTTTTATGTTTTACAATAAAAGTTTCAGCAGCATCCACAAACAAATTTGACCGATAGGATTGTTCAAAAAACTTCAAACCTGCGGCTTGTCGCATTTTCCGATAATCTGGATCTAGCTCATATTTTGCTTTAGCACCTTTCAGCAAACAGTAAAAATAGTCCTTAAATGTTGGTTTCGCAAAATCTCCTCCATCCCATTGTTTCATCAGCGAAAATGTATCAATCGCGCTGCCTCTACAATCAAAGCCGACATTTCAGTCACATCCTTTGAATTTTCTGCAAGATTCGTTTGTCCAGACAGCAATTATTCAGATATTGTTTCACGACGCCATCAGTTGCGCTAAGCGCATGCCTAATATGCAACTAGACCATTTTTTTTATGTAATGAAATGGTTTAACTTTTTGATTAAGTTACGTTAATGACGCACATTTATTGTTGTACAATTAAAATTAATACCAAATTTAAAAGTAATATCAACAATAAAACTTACAGCAAATTAATCATTAATGTTAAATATTAAACATATTAATAAATCCTTACAAGTATTTATAAATGATGCCTAAAAAGCAAAACTAGTTATGAAAATACATCAAACAAAAAATACCAATAATTGCAAAAGAAACAGAAACATGATGTTCGTTCATTAGGGAACTGAACAGATTAGTAAGACAAGAGTGGTAATTTTAAGTTGTAAAAAAACATGTAACAAATGAAATATAAAAATATAGCTAAAAATTATAAAAAGTAGAAGAAATAGAATTGGAAATATGTTTCTTAATGTAAATTAAAAGAAGGAAGAAATGAGCAAAGAAACGTTTAATAGTCTTCTCCAGTCCGTATATTTTGATTAATTTTTTCATTTATAATTTCTGTTTCAGTAACAATAAAAGTAAAAGTGTTATTTTCAACAAAATAATGTTTTATGATTTAATAAAAAACAATTATCCAAAAAATTTCACTAATGTATCTTATTTTTACTTTAGACATTTTAATGCTATTATTTGATTGAATTTGTATTTTTATTTTTTTTTTGCTGCGAATAATCATAAAAAATAATTTAAAAAAAAATAATGAAAAAAATTATGTAAATTAAAAAACTCAAAACCAAAACAACAAATGCTTTGTTATTTCTTATAAAATACACAGTTGGGCAATTGGAGGTCATTTCCAAAAATTTGAATCTGCAGATCGTGGTCACAGCATTTGGGATGTAGAGATATTTGAGCTTAAATATCGCTAAATAACTGCAGAAAACTTCAAAACTCTAGTTTCATTCATCAAACCACTTATTAATGTATAGTTCAAGAACGGAAAGTTGAATGGTTATTATTACAAAAACTATTTAAACTATATGGGACATTCCACGCCAAATCGGACACCATTTTGATTTTCCATCTAATTTTTTTGAAAATGTTTAGTACTGATTGAGGCTAGCCTCCAAGACTTTTTAATTTTTTCTTATCAAGCTATTTAAAACACATTTTTGGAAAATTACGTTTCGTTTTTTTTTGGAATGCTCATAACTACGCCTATAATCGCCCAAATTAGATTTTTGGTTTTAAAATTTTAATTTTAAACGTAGTTTTCATAATAAATATAGAAAAATTTCTAAGACTGCAGAGGCGGAGATTTCTAAAAAACATTGAAGGGGAACAACTTTCAAAAGTTTTTCAAGTAACATTTCATGGGGGAGAGGGGTGGGGTGTAGAGTCATAATCAGCAAAAAGTGTGAAAATGTAAAAGTATTTATTGAAAACACATGAACAGTATACAATTCACAATTTTAATCCTATCCTATTTATTTTAACTTCGAACCAGCCTGGGACTCAAGGTAGAAACTACCGTGGTATGGCAGACTGGCGAGTCATGGCTTGACAGCCTATATAATATCATAAGGTAATTTCAGTTTCTACCTTGATTCTCAGGCTGGTTCAAAGTGAAGTTGTATATCTTGTAATGCCAGGCTGATCCAGCGTAACAAACAGGCTAACCCAATGTCAGGCTGAACGGAGCTTGATTTCAGGTTGACTTAAGTAATTTTTCTTCCCATGAAATTGTTTTGTGCATACTACGTTATCAAATATGAATCTTTGCTCACTAAAATATTGGGGTGACAAATATTTTGTGAGACTTGAGTTTCAAAATCTAATCGTAATTTTTAACAATGTATGTCATCATTTCGAAATCGACGCAGCCGTTACAGCATTATGAGCATAAATGTAAATATGTATTTGCCCTGTCCATTATTTTCCTTATATGCTCCTCTTCTTGGAATATTAGGGAGGAAATTTCGCATGGTCTTTTTAGCTTAGATCTTTACCTAACTAACTATAAAATATATCGATTGACAAAAAAATTAGTTAGGGACGTTCACGAGCGACGATACTACTGTATGAGTTTCTTGAACATTTTTGTAAAACACTATTCATTTAACTAATTTGAAGTCGGGTCTAATAATGGGCAAACCATGGGATCTATTCTTATTCGAATTTTCAATGAGCAGTTTTTTTCCACATAAGTTCAAAAATGTTAAAATGGGTTGTGTTAACTGCCACCTAAGTATAATTGTTGTTCAAGAAACTACTAGGTTCGATGAACACTGTAAAAATGTGTACATATTCTATACCTGGTCTTCACTCGGTTCACTGTTGTTGAAAAGATAGGTTTAGAGGAATTTTAATGAGCATAAATAAGGAGGTTAAATAGGGGATACAAAATTTTGTATCAAATCCATAATATTAACTCACATAAGAAATCTGTACTGGAGAAGTAAGTTTGTATCGATTACGATATATTTGCAAGTTTTTTGAACGAGAATTTATTTAATTATAATGTTTCAAATAATTCATTCAATAGTTGGAAAAATTTTGTTAATACATTTTCTTCAACTGTTGAACAATTAAATTCAAAGAAGTCAATATAAAACATAAAATTAATCCATGAATGTCTGATTCTTATACCTTTTGAATATAAAACAGTCAAATGCAATAATAGAAGATAGATTATATATACAATTAATGAATTCACACAAAATAGAAAAATGTATTGGTGATTTAAGAAAAACGAGGTCTTTTTTAATAAGCAATGGATATAATCGAAAAATTTTTTAATGGTATAATTAGAGATTCAATGTTTCGTGATCGATTTTTCAACAGTTGATCATGAAATATTGATGATGTAGTTATATCTATGGTCACAATCGATAACCGCTTAAGTCGACTTAAGAAAGGATTGAGTTATGTATGCTACAATACTCTACTAACAAAACTTTATATTTACATGAACCCCCTATTTTTTATCAATTTTTTTTTTTAAAAAGATAATATTGATTTAAGTCGTATTGAAGTTCCATTACATTTACAATAAGCGCCAAAATATACTTAAGAAAATATTGTCATAAAATATTATTATTTTTAAATAGCCTATAATGACCTAAGCGGTTCTTGCACATTTTTCCTAAATTAATTATCATAAACAAGAGTTAATTTAAGAGCCAAAGTATTGATAAGTGATTATTGCAAATTGAGAATGTTTAAACACAAGTTCTATCTCTACAAAAGTTATTAATGCACTTTTATTGGAACGATTTCAAGAGACTATGTCGACATAATCTTTCTAATTTCGTATTTTACATTTCCCATAAACACTTTTATTACTTTTTATTAAATACTTCTTAACAAATGAAACTTTCATTAACGTTTTTGGACCTAAGCATTGCGCGAGTAAGAATCTTAAATTTTGCATTACATTTTTTTTAATACAGTTTTAAACTTTTTTCAGAAACGCTTTTGTATATAAAAATTGATTTTTCTCGAAAGTATTATTTTCGACTTAGGCTGTTATTGCTTGTGACCACAGATATACATATGTACATAAAAAATCCGTACATGGGGTTCTCTTGTTCACCGGACAGAAAACCAAGTAGACCACTTCTGTAAAAATATACCATGAAAAAAAACCCTCTTGCCCTACTTGTTAGATTCAGGAGCAACTCCGAAGGCTCAGTAACACTACCCCTAGGAGTTCAATCGAATCTAAATGGCAAAACAATAAGTCTTAATTTGTAACAGGAATATCGTAAAAAAAAGCAGAGCTGCAAAACGAGCAAGAGATGAATTGCGAACAATGATATATAACGCCACAGAACATAAAAAAATTTTTTTCTAAAAGATATTTTAAAATAGAACTCAACTTTTTTTGGTCGATACTTTCAACCGCAGTAAACTTTTTTTCTAGCTTTAAATAAAACACACTAGTTAATAGTTTTTGTTTTCAATATGGACAATAACTCAAAACAATTTATTAACCATTTTTATTTTATGTTTGCACTCACAGAAAGTAAAGGTTACCACAAAAACTTCTTAATACCAATACTTACGTATATAATTTTGTTTTTTATATACTTCATTTTTTACAATTTTTAGGTTTTTAATTTTGCCTTCTATCAAAAAATAAAAACAATAAGAAAGAGTTAAAATTTTTTTTTATGTCAATAAAATTTGAAATCTTGAATGAAAACGGAAATTTTGTTTCATTTGGTATGGATCAATATTTGACGAAAAAATAAAGATTTATAATTATTGTATAGAAATTTCGAAAAAAACTTGAACATCAAAATACATGAGTAAAGCTTGGTTTGGCTGCACAGCTCGGTTTTTTTTAACGAAATTTTAAATACAAATAGATCATCATATAAAGTAGGAAACCCATAACGAACACAAGAATTATTAAGTAATGTAACATATATAGTTTATGGAAAACATAATAGTTAATGTTTTTAATAATTATAATTATAATAATCATTAGCTTATTGGGAATTTTCTTTGCTTGTTTATAAATGTTTTTGTTATTTTTGATGTTATTATTTTTTTGCCTGTATAATTTATGTTATTTTAAATCTAAATCTTCTTCTGTCGACGATGAACTGGCCGCACCGGTCGAGCAGGGTGTTGAGGCGGCGCATCTTGCTATTAATTCTTCATATGGTTTATTGTGTAGTAAACAAACGAGCACAACAGTCATATTGTCGCCCCCCAGACCGCCCATCTGACAGTCGGGCGCAAGGCAATGATTCATCAGCTCTTCGCATATCTCTTCCGGATACATACCCATACCGATGCGTTTTCGACAAAAGTCGACGACTTCTTTGTTGGTCATCACATCCCAGATACCGTCACAGGCTAAAACAATGAATTCCCAATTATCGTCAATTTCACGCGTTTCCACATCAGGGTAAGCTGCAACAGTAGAAACAAAAATTAGAAAAAGTGTACACAAGGTGTTAACAACAACATAAAAGTATAAACAAAATAAAATCGAAATAAAAACATAAATACATAGGTAATAAATTGTAATAGAAATAATAGAAACAAAATTTTTAATGTATAAATTGTTCACTTTTTGCTGCGGTTTTTAAAATTTTTGTTTATTTTTGCGTGGGCGCTACTTTGTTTAATTAAAAGTTGATGATGACGGTGTGTTGGGTATGAAGCATTTAACAATAAAGTCAATTTTTCTATCAGATTTAAAATTATAATAGAGAATATACACAGATTAAAAGTGGAATATGTTAAGGTGTCGTTTTAAGCCTTAATTTTATTGATTGCATTTTTTTTTCATTGTTTCCATACTTAAGAATAGAATTAGACCTGAAAAAAATTAAATTTTTTCAAATTCCCCATTTTAAGGTTTAACACACACAAAACGTCAACTATGTAATTCGAAAAGTTTTTTTAGTTAAGTGTACTCGTAAGATAGTATGGTTGATTTTTGATTCTATTGCATACATATTTGAAAGGCTCACTTTAAAAATATGATGAAGTTTCAATAAAACTTAGTAAAAATTTGATGTTTTTGAATACATTCGTATTCAACTTCTATTGATTTTGGTGTGCTATGACCATAATTACCGTATGGTAGGACTAAATTAAGATGGCAGCGATCAAATGCTCGGAAGCCTTAAAGACCCATTGTGATGCCCGAAAGTGTCTTGATACGTTTCTTCCTGGTATAATTGAAACAATCCAAAGCTTCGAACAAATCTTGCAAGTTCTTCTGTAAAATGCTAAATCTTCAAACGTTCTGTCCTTAAAAAAGCGGTGGAATCTAAGGGCTTTGATTACGACTAGACACATATAATTATATTGGAGGAAACAAAATTTCTCACAGTAATCACACACTTGGCCTGTTCAACGGCATAAGTCTCCGCATTTGAAATACACTACACTGGCTAAAGAGTTCATACGAGCCATGCAGTATCAGCGAGTAAACAACTAAAACCGTCCCATAATCCATTTGTCATTGCTGAAGACTGGAATGCCATTGGAACCAATAGTCTCCTGCGGTCTATTCCTCTCTTAGGATTGATCATACTTTGCCACTATAGTCAAACTAAAATTAAGATGCGCATGGTTTACTTCATGTGATATTGAGACGTGTTCCATCGTGAGTGGCTTAAGCATATCTGCAATCTTAAGGCTCAGAATTGCTTTTGCGGACAAATTCGGTATGTGGCAGATGAATTATCGTTTCGAGACCAACTTCAGGTGAGATTTGTTGTTATGTATTTATACTTTGTTCAGAATTGTGTTATAGGACTCGGAGTTACTTCTCACCATACTAGGGCTCCATAGGTATAGGACGAACTACCAGTTGATGTCTAAAAAGGAATTTTGTGTCTTCATGTGAACCGGTTTATTTTGTTTGATACCCAAACTGATCTTCGTTGCCTACTTCTGTAGTTCAGAGATTGAGTTCATTTGAAGATACACATACTACTTAATATAAAATCGTTAGTCTGCTAATCGTGCCTCGGGCTTACGTCAATTACAGAACATCCTGAAGCAAGTTACTGAAAATATCGAGAAATATATATGTACATATAATTTCAAAATATATAATATTATCCTGATCACACCTACTCAGCGCGGCAGTTGGAGCAAGGTGGGATAAGGCAGATCAATATACATATTATGATTTTTACATATGTATTTCTAGGAATTTCCTGAAAAGGCCTGTTCTTTCGTGACTTGGATACTTGTTTTCCTAAATCAGAAGATATTTATGGTAGTTACCACAATTGAGGCTATTTTAAGTAGACAGTAATTTATTTCATTATATGTCTATTTATTTAAGTAGTCTCTTTTAATTTGAACTCTGAAAATTAGCAAATAGGAGGAAAATAATTTTACGCATTTTATTTCTAGTAATTTAGAGATTAAGATCAGAAATGTTCTCACCTTCAAAATATGGGGAATATCGTTTAAATTATTTTAGTTTTATTTCATTTTTTTATTAGAAAATCCATTCTTCAAGTGAAAACCATTTTCAGAGAGAATATATTCTACTTAAAATTCTGCAGCAAAAGTGTTTAGACTAATCTTCACCGAATTTCTAAATTTCCATTCAAAGAGTAAACATATTTACATATGGGCAATAATTTGTCACAATTAATTTATAAATTTGAATTGGCTGACACATTCATGCAGAAAATATTTCCGTATTTCGCTTAGTTTTCGAAACATTGAAGTTTATGAATATATCAAAAAATTCTCTTACGAATAAAGGCAAAAAGATAATAATGATAGATATGAGAAAAAGTTCGATTACCAACAATTTATGTTTTTCTTCTTTTTTCGATGATACCTACCTACATATGTGTATCTCGACCATAAATCAGTAGTTTTTAAAATCTGCGATCGGGCTCTTTTTGAAAACAAAGTAGAAAAGTTCGAATCCTTAAGCTTGGAGATATCCAAAATCTGTGTTCAATGCCAATGAGATAGTATGTATATCGTACCTCAAGTGTTTTACTTAAAACTATGATCATACGTTGAGGTTCTGAGGTCAGGCTTAAGTTTTTCAACGAGAGTTCCGAAACCATACGCCAATAAATATAAGCAGTAAATGAAACGCCTCTCTTATTTAAAGATAAAGTCTGAAGACTAAAAATTTTACTATTGTACAAAACTTGAAGTCACAGAAAAAAAAAACTAAATATAACTTATGAGAGACATCTGCAACAAATCGTTGTGTCCACGCAAAGACAAGCAAATAAATTGACTATTCTGACTCAAAATTGTAGGATCTATGTATGTATGCTTCAAAGCTACTACGTCTAAGCATAAACTTACCTGTTACAATTTGTTCTTCAGGTTTCTTATTTGCATTACGTTTAAAAACAAAATCACCCAACGCTCGTGATAATGCTAAATTTCCATTGACACGATTAAACTCAACCCAACCGCCGCCCTCATTGATGCGTTTTGTTTCGGCCTCATTATTTGGCTTATGGTCCATGGATAAAGTCTCTACCTCTCCGTTAATACAGGCGATAGCACGTGAATCACCAGCGTTGGCGCAATACAAGCGATTATCTTTGATTAAAACAACGACAGCTGTGGAACCGGCCATTTGCTCACCCCAGGATTCATTGTAAAGCATTTCGTAATCAATATCCAGAAAAGCCTGTAACAAAAAAAATGTAAATAAATTACTTACATATAAATGCGCAAGTATGCGCTACTATACCTGCTTAAGTGCCTTCTCTACATTTTCATTATACTCCGGACGCTTTAGTATAAATTTGTGCAAATGTTTGCCAGCATACTGTGCAACTGTTGCACCACCATGACCATCGTAGACGGCAAAAAACGAAGTGCCTGGATCATCAGGTAGCGATAGAATGTGTGTGTGCGAGTCTTCCATGTTAATGCGCCATCCTTGCATGCAGCTTGAGCCAACACGGTAAAGCTCATTTTGACAATATGATGATTCCTTAGCGGTAACGGGTTCCGATAGAGTTTGTCCCATATTTTAGGTTCTTTTACTGTGTTCTTCCGTTGTAGTTTCAACTTGTTTGGTTTCTATCGGTTGTTGAAGCGGGCAAGCGAATGTATAGCTTCACCGAACTAAAAGATTCAAAAACAACAAAAACTACTATTATTTTTTTTGTTGCTCTTGTATTTTTGGTAATCTATTTATCAAGGCCAAAAAATCATACAAGCCAAAAAAAGTGAAAAGAAATTTTTATCAATCAAATTAAATACTAGAGGGAAAAATAAAATAAAATCAATCAAAATTATTAAAAAAATAAAACGAAAGTGACAATTGAGGTGGGAATTGCTTTTGTTTTATTCATACTGCAGCCTGAAGTTATATTTCTGATTCATAAGTGCGCATTAACACACCAAGAAGAATAAGAAAAAAAAAATTAAATTCGAAAACCAGCAAAAACCTATCGACAAGAAATTTAAAAACTTAGTGAAATTTTCGTTAAAGAACTCTTGTTTAGGCGAGTTGGGAAAGTAAATAATTATATCTGTGATGATGTAAAAACGTTTTTTGAGATAAAGTAGTAGACAGTATCTATCAACAAGAAATAGTAAGAGATACGTGTACATCTTTGATCATAAGAATTTAGATTTGAGTCATTTAATGACGCAATGAGTTACTGCCAATTACTCGGGATGTAACGCAATCTTTTCAGTGATGATTATATTTATATATAGAAATTAATCATATGCAGTAATGAACAAGACCTGAATTTGCAATTTGTCATTGAATATAAAGAATGTTAATGTTTTAAAAATATATACTTTGCATTGTCTTTCTCACGTACAACCTTAATGCTCGTATTTCCGTTCTGAAACGTATTTCCGTTTTCTGTGATTTAGGGACGATTTCACAATAATCAGTTAAACATTAAACGCAACTTTGGCTGATAGCTTGCAACAAAGTTTAAAACAAATATTAATTTTAATAAAACATTGTGAAACCAACCTTAATTAATAAATTCACTGCGGACTAAAATTACTTTCAACAGAATATTTTTTGTTCGATATGAAAAAAAATTTCAACTTTCCGGTGACACTTATATTAAATGCGGATATACGGATATTTACGCTGAGCAAATTTTAGATACACAATCTAACATTTCAGACATCTATCTGACAGCTATAATACTTACAAGCATTGAAAATTCAGAAAGTGGTTACAGCTTAATACAGGCAGTTAGAGAACCCCAAAGACTATCCATATCAACCCCAATAGATGAAGAGCTAGCGACCGATTTACCTTTTATCATTTTAAACACGATTATAGGAAATTGATTAATTCATTTTTGCGTATGACATCGGATAGTATTAATCCATCCCAAAAAATTTCACCATTGACTCTAGCATTATAATGCTTTAATTAAAGCCTTTATTTTCATTGAAGTAACGACTTTTTAACTTATACACAAACATTTTTATTAGTAGACTATTCGATTTTGCGAAACTCAAAAACAAAAATATTTTCAAACTGAATGCAGTTTTCAAGCTCAAAAAGAAGTCTGAGCGTGCTCTATATATATTAACATAACATATTTCAAGGTCAACGGTGACGCACAAATTTTTCGAAAATTTTTAAATTTCAAATTGTTTTTTTTTTTCAATAGAAATATAAAAAACTTGATTTTAGCGACTGATTATTTTATTATAATTAAACATTATGAACTTAGTCATTCAGCTAAGTAAAAATTTACAATGTTGGTCTTTGCTGAATGACTGTAAGTTCATAATGTTTAATTATTTAAAAAAAACTGTAGATGAATTACACCTTTTGAATTGAGACCTCTTGATTACTGATTGTACCTCTTAAATTAAAAGGATTATTGTTTTCAAAGATATGCTGCCGTGCAGTGAGAGTGCAATGTATGGTATAACAATTTCCCGGATTTACGCACCTTATTTACTTCTTAATATCTCGTGTTTATTTATTTTGAATTGCGTTTTTTAGTAACAAAAAATAAAACATTCACAAAAAATTATATTACGTGAAAAATATATTTTTAAAATTTTGTTCTTTTATTGTTTGAAACAAATAAAATAAATTATGGTCTTGCATCTATAAATGCAGCACCATTAAAAAAGAATGCTGCAAAAGAATTGCAGATATTTAATTGTATTTTATTTCCTTTTTGTTTGTAAATTTCTTATCATTGTGCAAATGTTTTACTTTTGATTTTGTTTATTTATTTGCGTGTTCAGTTTAAAAATAGACAAAGCTGAATGGCTTTTTTTTCACAAATCAGCACCGCATTTCTGATGCGTTTTTTCTCCGTGTTGTTGTTATTTCGTGTAATTTTACTTTTTTGAGGAGTTCCTTTATACAGGTACCTTTCTGAATTTTTTGCTAAAATATTGTTACTTAAATTAATTTTTTCGAACAGTATTAATTCAATTGTTTCAATTCAATTCAATTTGTTTTCGTTTACCTCAAAAAAGTGCATATTCATTGGAAAAAGTTGATTTGATTCCGGGGTCAGTTTTTTCTATCACGTCCGAAAATAAGTTGAGCTATTTTTTGCTTATAGTACTTTATAGTAAGTACCTGTCTTTATTTGAAAATTTTACTATTTGACCTTTCGAATGTCTGAGTAAATGGTGTATTCTTATATAAGAGAGCTGGAGTGTTTCTCACTCAATTCGTTGCAAAGGACTATGGACTATGGGATAGTTTTCAGTTTTCTTCGGTATAAATCACAATTTTTAAGTTTGCCAAAAAACTTATCGTTTGTGATCTTACAATTAGTTATAACTATTTAATCACATAGCAAAGCAAATATCGAGTGATCATTGAGTAGACAATAAGCTGGATTTCGTACAAATCGCTATTGTACGTATCATGTATTATTCTAGAGCAAATATGCGAAGTGAAGTTGACTTCACTAATGCTTTCGATAACATTATTTGGGTGCACTACGAGAGCTTTAAATGCTTTATTGTCCACAGGAACAATTTCTCATCGCCTAACAATCCAAAAACCGGGGCCACGCTTGATGTCTCCAGAGCCAGATTAATCTAAAGGCAAAGTAGACAAGCTGCCAATGGGCCCCGCGGCTCCGCAGAAATAAATTATTTTGCATAGTATTCGTCAGAGTAACTTATATTGATGCTATCGGCCTAATTTCTGGCTTAGAAATTTTTGTGCCTATGTTTATCGTCATTTCGGTTTTATTCTGAAAGAGTTCAAAAAAATATTGGGAATGGTTTAAAATTCATGATTAATGAAATATTAATTTTTAAAATTTTTCTTCGTCAGTGACAAAATCATAAACTTATTTTTTTAATAGTAAAAATATGGATGAACTAATTAAAAACTAAACAGAAGACAGTACAATGACAGTTAAACGAAACAACAATAAAAGTTGAAACAAAACCATAAAATTTTTTCATTTGCTTATATCAGAGAGAGATTAAAAATTTACTACTTAACTAATTGAGATAAAATCTTAGTAACTTAGTATATGTGGGTGTGAGCGTGTGTGCGAATTGAGTATGACGAAAATAGTCAAAAACATTATAGCGTATAACTTTATCGTCAGGGTTAAGTTTTATCTTACCAACATAAATTGCTACAAAAACACAAAGTTATCATTTTCGCTGTGATTCAATAATGAAAAACATGAAATTTAATTTAATTTTGAGCCAAAAAGGTAATGTTAATCTTATTTGCATATAAGTAGGTATACTGTGATAGACAAAAAATGAACACACGGTAAGTTGTATCTTGAAATAATGTCATATAACTATCTGCTTTTTGTACCGAGCGATAGCTCTTGAGGTAAGCCTACTCGAATTTGAAATTCTTTTAGTTTTTATAATACTATTGATATTTCGACCAATTTTTAAAAAATTTTTCCATTTCTTTAAGTTAAAACAATGGAACTATTGAAAATTGCTCTAACTACTTAAACATAGTTTTTTTCCTAAACTGTGAGATGAAAAGTTGGTTATAATAGATATAATAGCGCTATACTAGATGCACTATTAAAGTTAAATACTTATGGAAAGGCCAAAGATAACACCCTTACTAGTTTTAATTTGAAAAATTACTCTTGTCATCTATTTAAAATCCAGTACATTAATATATCTGTTCTGGCCTGATTAAATTAGGCTATCGAATTGAAAATATAACTGAAATATGCCAATCATGTTGGATAGCATGTATTAACAAGCAATGCCTCATATGAAGGTGCAATGCTTAGCGAATGTTTAGCAGAACATGGTATGTTTGCTTCAAGAACGTATTTATGAATAAAAAAAAAAAGTGTTAATTTTTTGTCCATCACTCAATCAATATTTGCAAAAAGTTTACAAAGTCGTAGTACGACAAAATGTTTAAAGTCAAGATATTGTTGAAAATTATTTATTTTAAGCAAAGTTTTACGCTGCGTTTGAGTGTGTGACTGTGTTAAAATTAGAGTGACGAGTTTTGATGTTTTATTATTGCTGGTTTTTTATACTCGACTATTTTCTTTCGAAGTTTAGGTTCATGAAGCTAATGAACGTTTACTTATCTAAGCAATTTAGAAGTATTATTTAAAGATAAAGAGAAAAACAAAGAAACAATTTTTTTGTTTTTAATAAATTAGCTAAGGTTAGCTGACAGTTAGCCACTGTTACTTAATGTGGAAAAAGAGAAATTGTGATAAAAACTCTACGGTTTACGGCACGTTTTTATAATAAATTTAACTATTTATATGAAGGTATATGGGTATGAATTTTTATATAACTATTACATAATATTATATGTATGATATTGACATCATTGCAGCATTTCATCAATCTCACTACCTTTGAAGGAATTCAAGATTTTCGAAATACGCAAAGGCTAAAAAATTCACAGCCAGTGGAACAAGTTTTTTCGATGGATTGTGCCCGTTTTGTCCCATGACCTGCTATGGTTCACACCGTAGTTATTTGCGAATGAGTCACATTTAAAGCGGTGATGGATCTGTGTTTCGAATCATAGTGTAGTTATGCGATCAAAACTTTTATCAGATAATTTAGCCCCAGTTCATCAGGGTAATACAGGATTACTATGGAGCTCCCTTTCGTACTTAAGGGTTTGATGTTTTTGTTGTGTGTGGTATAGATTGGATCGTTGATGAAAACGAAACCTTCAAGATGTTCTGAAAATTTATATTTATTTTGCCGTCGATGACAATGCGTAGTATTATCGTCGCATATTAGTTATTAAAATAATCGCAGAAAGGCGACCGTCGTCCTCCATTTAACTTTATAACTTTGTTAATACATTGAATCATTGAAAGCATGATAATAAAATGAAAATACTCTTTAAATATTCAACACAACATGGAATGGAAAAAGTTAAAATAAAACAGAAATCTAATTTGTTCCAGTCATATCCTTTCACAGGACACCGCTATTATTGCGCCTAATTGCGCACTTCACAAACCTAATGAAGCATTCACATTATTTTTTCCAATAATCCGCTTTAGAATTAATGGCTGTTGCTTATTTTGGAGCGCAAATCGCATTCAAAGTGGTGAAAAAGTAGTGATAAATCGCACACCCAAACAGAAAAAAGCAACAACAACCTTTCTGCGATACACGTGATGCCTTTGGTTGTGATTGCTTCTTCCCCAAAACATCGACCACAAACGAGGTAATAGCGAAGGAGCGTAGCGGCTGCGGCGTACGGAAGAAGAGCAAACTCGCAGTTGCCTGCGAGTACTTTTTCTAAGTGTATGTATAAAAGTGTGGAAATAAGTTTTCATTTAAAAATGTTTAAGTAAATTTGCATTACTTTTGCGCACTTTTTATTTAAATAAAAGGCAATGTTTTTTATTGTATTTTATCTTTGTTAAACAAATTTGGTTTTTTTATTACAAACCTTTCGCCGCGCTCTGTTAAGTTGCGTTGCTGTTGTTGATTTTCGCAACTTCGCACTCTTTCAGTTAATTTTTGTTTTTTCTTTAATTTTAATGAATCACAATTAAAAATAAGAAATAAAATTCACTTTAGTAACGCTAAGGTTGCAGCAAATTCCTTCTTTCAAAAATTATACGCGTACTTTTTTCTTTTTAAAATAAAAAAAATGCAAGAATTTTTTCTCTAACAAATCTTTGAAAATAATTTCCAATGCGTTAAAAAATACGGACGCTGCGTTTTTTAAATTTTTGCACGTTTAGTCGCTTTTGCTGTTTGTAATTTATTTAATTTAAATTGCACGAATTTTTCTAAATTTCGTTTGGAAAATCGACAAAATGACAAAAAAAGAAATGAAATGAAAATCTTTAATTCTTCTCACAAATTCACTTCCACATGAAAAAAATTCCGACAATGACGAAGTTGTTGGAAAAAACGCGACTGACAATCATCTGACAGTTCTTGATGTTTCGTGTGATTTTACTGTCTTTTTTTACTGTTTTGTCATGTGTCTGACGTTCGGGAAATTAAACGGTGTTTTTGAGAGTCCAGGGCTGTAGTTTAAGAAAGCTTGTGAATTCAATGAGTTCTAGTTTTAAATGGAAAAATGTTTATAATAGAAGCTGCTATTTTATGACTTAAAAGATATGTAAGTTTTATTTTTCTGTTCATGTTTAGGGCGCAATTACGACATCCGTGGCACCACGATTTGACGATGTTTTCCGATAAAAAACACGTCAAAATAAATCGTAAATGTCAAATAAAAAAAATCGATATCTCTTTTAGTTTTCGAGTTATTGATACAAAAATCTGATTTTGATGGTATCATTGAAATTAAGATTTCAATGGCGTCGTAATTCAAAGATGGTTTTCACTAGAACAGCTCGAAATAAATCGATAATGTTAAATAAAAAAAATCGATACCTCATTTTTGATTTGATCATTTGATTTTGATAATACCATTAAAATTACGATTTCAATGGTGCTGAAATTTAAGGACGCAACGTTAGTACGAGGCATTATCTTAATATGTAGTTAATTTAAAAGCTACTGGAAACAAAAAAGTTTTGGCAAGTCACGGTTATAAGGGGACGTCCATTAATTACGTGAGTCAAAATAAGGGGTAGGGGGTCCGGCAATATCTCACCAAATCTCAACTAGGGGGAGGAGGGGTCGAGGAAAACCTCACGTTAACTTCTTAATGCATAGAATTTACATTAAAAATTATAATTTAAATCTCACGGGAGGGAGGGGAGGGGTTCCACCAGATCTCACCAAAACTCACGAAGGGAAGGGGGATGGGATCCGAATTAAAAAAAAAAACACCTCACGTAATTAATGGACGTCCTCTAACTTCTGCAAAAACAAAATTCTGTGATATGTAAGATTTCAAAGGAATGTACCGTCGAAGTCTGTTCACTAGTTTTCAAGTTATGAAGAAATATATGTTTTTCGTTCCTTATAAATATTTTTAATTTCCTTCATGTGACATAGAATTCTCCCTGATTTTTGTTTATTACCCTTTACTACCGAAAAAAAAGAAACTCTAGAATTTTGTTCGAAATTTGTGGATAAAAACCGCCACCAAAAAGATTTAATTATGCAATTTTTCGAATGCTTAGCTGTCGTTATTCCTTGAAAAAAAAAATGATAATAAGAAAATAACTAATCCTGATATTGCGCTATATACAAGTTGAAGTAGCAAGAGTTTTTTGATATGTTAAGTTCAGATGCTAAACTCCACAGTTCTTTCATAAAAAAGTTTTCGTTTTGGAGCATACGAACACATGCGACTAAAAATTTGAACCTGATGGCGATACTAAGGACTCTCTATAGAAAGTGCATGAAGACGCTTAGAACCATTTCCATAATGGCCTGTTATGTCTTAGCATGCTTTACAAGAGACCGACCGCTTCCATGATACAAAGCTAAGATTGGACGCGTTTGGTTGAAAGTAACATTTAATTTAATGAATGAATAATCTCTTCACTGTATTATGAAATTTAAATTTATTTTCTATGAACTATAATTTTGCTACTTAAGTCTATTTCATTATTTGTACAACCAACTTTGAATCACTTTTATTTCCTTTTGGCTAATGGAATTCTATTGAAAGGATGTGATTCAATGTAAGCCAAAGCTTTCAGAATGTATTCTGGAATTGGTGGAGGTGTTGGCAAATGTGAACCTTGTGGCTGATAGCCATTCTCATCGGCTGTGTACTGTAACTGAATAGGTTGACCCTCGGGTGAGGTGTACGAGTATGAGCCAGTGGCATATGCGCTGCCAACTCCACTTTCCTGAGCCCTAATCGCGTTCGAGGTTTCATATGCGTAATTGTAGCTACCATCGGGATGTACTTCGTTCTCATATTTTAGAGTTTCGGCGCTGGAATCATAGCTTGTCAGAGCGTTGGTAAGATGAGCAACGAGCACAGAGCTGACGATAATGCACTGTCAAATGGAGAAGATTACATAGATTAGTTGAAAAAGTTTTGAACAAAATATTTTTTTTTATTCAACATTGAAAGGATGAATATGACAAAATTTGGTTATGAGAGCGAAGACTCTTGTATTTGTTTTAATTTTTTATGTCGAAAAATTTTGCTTGGAATACAAGATTTCGTTTTCCTTTGAGAATTTTGAAAATAAATCACAAGTAACAATGTTGGAAAACAAAAATCATGTGTAGAATTAGCCAACAAACTTTCTTGCTGCCACATTGAAACAATGTCAAGACAAAACACTTAGCACATTTTATTAAAGTTTAATTTTTTCACTTACAATTTTCAACATCTTGCCGATTTATTTGTTGTATAACAAAATATCCTTTTAGTTATGTTCGGTTGAAACGGTTTATGATTATGTGATATTTGTCATCATGATAACTTTTTATATACAAAAATTTGCCAACAGTAAGGAATATTTAATTTAATTAATATAAAACAATGAAATTTTCTGCTAAGCTATTAAAAAACGATATTTTTCTAATTGATCGAGACGGTTTCTTTTTTTTTTACTGTTGTGACGATATGCTTGCAACTTGACCGCGATTTGATCGCATACATGACCAGGTCAACAAAAAGTTTCGTAATTTTGTGCAATAGGCCATAAAAACGATAACAATAGTAAATTAAAAACCAAATCATTAATATGTAAAATTCAATCTATGTAGTGCATAAAAATGCGAATAATTATTATAATTCTCTGCCAATTAAACATATTATTTACGGCTCAAGAGATAACCTTTTTAGTATGCTAAGATGAATGCATAATTAAATGACACACAATCATTTGTTAACATTAAAAGCTACAGTAGTACAACCTACTAATTATGACACCTTTCGTCATTTAGATAAATAAATCCAAGTAACGATGTATCATCGTATGGCCGAACTAAAAACTTAAGAAACGTACTTTCTTGCAATTGCAATTGCAATATATGAATGTGGTATATTGTAACGGAAAATATGTATGTGATGCCAATAGTCTTGTCAAAAGTATGAAGGTTGCATACCACATCACCTACACTTTTTTCAGTCTATGAATCTGTCTTGATGTTTCAATTCATCTCTCGCATGCATCTTAACTTCAATATAACATGCTTATGTCGTATAAGCCCTTATTTTTAAGATAGTAGCGTTAACATATGATTTTATGGTTGTATTGTCATTTTCATATTTTAATTGCTAATCTTGTTATCACTAATCGCACGTCGAACAGGTTAAATGATTGTCGTTAAAATATTTATTGCTATTTTAATATTCAATGCAAGCTACTAAAATTTGCAAACTAAATTTATACAAAATTTTCGAATTTCAATGTACTACTATATATAATATAAATAAGCCCAACGCAAAACGACTCATTACGAGTAGTAGTAACTCTCACTTGGGAACAGATGTACTTTAGCTTCAATTCGAAATTTATGTTTTCAGAGCAAAAAAGGATTTTGAATTAAAAAAAACGTGTAAAAGAGCGTCGGATCTGCTTAGTTTTCTTCTCTAAAACTAAACGCCTGTTATGCTTTTCAGTTTGAGACATATGTAACCTTGGAGTAAATGTCCAAAAACTTACTTTGTTTCAACGGCCACCAGTGGGAATTTTCGTCAGGTATAGAAGTAATCTGAACGAATTTAACTTTTTGGCACCAAATTAAAAAGCCGAAAAAATCACCGAATTAAGTTCGGATGGGATGGGAAGGTTGCTATAGCCTTTTACATAAATAAATCCAAATTAAAAAGCCGAAAAAATCACCGAATTAAGTTCGGATGGGATGGGAAGGTTACTATAGCCCCGAGCCCTTATCATGTATTGTGGGAAATTAAAAATTATGGCCTTTTTCTTTTTGTTCACTAATGTTGTTTCTTACATGAAAACTAATCATTTATTTTCTATCCAACTTTTTTGAAACTTTGTATTTTCTTGCATTCGGCACATTTAATATCATTTACAGAATCAGAGGGCCAAAATCACCCTAGAAGGCGAATTTAAAATTCTGAAATTTCTTTTTGTTTTGTAGAGCAGTGATATCTAAGTTCCAAATAATTTTATGCAGAGGTTTCGGAACGTATACCCCATGCTGGATTAAAGTAGAGCTAGAGGTGGCTATAGCCTTGATCTCAAGGGGACTAAAGGAAGGATTAGAGCCTCAGGCCCCAATCTCAACTCGAATATAGCAAGTTATTGTGTGTACTTATAAATGTCAGTTGTAGTTGTAGAAAAAATAATAAAAAAAATCATATTAATAGCCTTTTATTTGTCATCAATTTTTAATTTCATATTTTTAAGCATTTTGAAGAAATCAGGGGCCCCAATCCAGTTTTAACCCCGGGAATCGCAAAATCTTAATCTGGCGCTGCATTCATCTTTATGTATTGCGTTTCGTTTCATTGTATGAAATATGAATATTGTGTCTGGCCTGAGGTAAATTTATAAATACAAAGTTACAAAATACATATCAGCATAAAAAGAAGTAACGAAAAAGAATACATAACTATCGGGATAGTTTGAATATTTCGACTATACCAACAAATGTTATATTGAAATTCACAAGTACATTTATCAACGGAACAATTTCAATTTATCCAGATTAAAAGAAGATCCCGTTTTCAAAGGGATAACAAATCCCCCTAGCCCCTTTGGCATGTGATATTATTCTGAGAAACTTTGATACAAAACTATCCCAATAAGAAACCTGTTCTGAGTGAAATAATCAATTTAATTAAATCTAAACATTTCCAAAAGCAGTTTATGTAGGAAAAAAGATATCACTTTTTAAGCAAAAATTGTAGTATATTTCTAGGCTTGATCGTATGTATGTAGTTGACTTCTGCTGCAACCGTACAGCAAGCACATTTGGAAATATTATAACAAGTCTATATGAACGTTTAGGTAAATTCACTGAATAGTACCTACGATTTCGTATTTCTCATGATATAAACTATTAACAAATATGTAGTTTTTGCAGGATTCTAAACAATAAATCGCTAAACCAAATTTGTGCTTTAAATTTAAAAAATTCCATATTTGTACGTCAAATTGTGTGGTCCTGCAAGTTTGAGTTATGTACTGTTTTAGAGAAATGAAAATTGAATAAAGGTACGTTTAATTTTCGAAAGTCTCATTGACCTTGAGTCTCTATATGGCAATGTACATGAGAAGAGTGTCATATGTGTCATATAACCTACAAAAGAGAATGTAGAAAATATTGAAAACGATCAAACCCTTCAGTTTCATACTGACACTAAGAGTCAGTGATTTCATTTTTATATTCTAAGGATAAGTTAATTTTATGCCAATTTTTCCGATCTGCACTTTAAACGTATCGCCTACTCCAATTTGTGTTGTTGTTAGGTGAGCCATTTTGCCTCTGTTAAAATTCTGTGAATCAAATTTAAAAAAATATCGTCGTTCGTTTTTTCACACCATGATCTTTACGGACAGACAGACGAGGATAGCGAGAACCGGGAAAACTAGTTACCGTTAAGCCTGAAGATATGCAATGAAATCTTAATGCAAAAGCACTGTGACTAATGAAGCCTAAGATAGTAGCAACGTAAGAAATAAGACTTATCAAATCATTGTATGCTTGGCAAGTGATTAGTGAGGATAAGCGAGAGACCTTCTGCCGGGGCTCTGGACTTACATTCTCCAATATGTCCAATATCGGCTTCGCAAAAAAAACACATTGTTTCAAGCGTGCCAAAAGGTTAAAACGTGGTGAGACCTGGACCTTATCTATCATTAAACTTCAAGAAGTTTGGTGCTGTATTCGGGCTTGATAAACTACAGTTTAGCAAGATTTTAAAATAATGTATTCAAATATACATATTTCAGCAAATTAAGTACAGCTTCAATGGCAACAGAAGGACAGATAAATGAATAATCTGAGGAACTTCAAAATGCTCCAACAGTTGACTTCTACTTAGCAAAGGTGCTATTGGAGTTTATGAAGGCGTACAAAGAGTACAAGCTAGTGGAAAGTAGATATGCAAAACATTACACAGATTTTTACTATCCTATCCATCATTTATTTAAAATCGAATGTAATACACTTTTATTAGGTAAACGTTTAACATGTCCCAGAGTTCAGTCAAATATCCATTTAAAAATGTCTACGTCCGCCAAACTGATTATTTTGACGTTGTTGCTGTACTGGAGCTCGGTATTGTTGCTGTTGGGAGCTGGCTGCACTATGTTCCTCATAATGTGGATGAGTGCGAATGTATTCGAGTGAACGAAGGATTGCATCAGGAATTGGTGGTGGTGTAGGTAAATGTTCACCTTGTGGTTGGAAGCCATTCTCATCGGCGTTGTATGAAAGTTGAATTAATTTACCCTCAGGTGAGTAGTAGGAATAACCGCCCGTAGCATACTGACCACCCTGACCACTTTCTTGCGCGGCAATGCCATTTGAGGTCTCATAAATATATTTATAGCTGCCATCATCATTGACTTCGCTTTGGTATTTTGTAATCGCTGCATTGACATCATTAGGATCGCTGTAAGCATGAGCGCAAGCGATGGTGGCGGCAGCAACGAAGAGAATCTGCAATAAAAAAATGTAAACATAGGACGGTTTAAAAATGAAGCCACTAAGTTACCCACAGCACTTACAAATTTGAACATTTTGTCTGTTGTTTAGTAAATTGGTTGTGTGTTCCAAGAACTCCAAGTGAAGTATGTGGTCAACTAAGAGTAACCAAAACATTTTTATATCAAATCTTAAATCAAGTCAAGCAATACATGATACATCAACAGCATATCAAAACTACAATAATAAATTTTCATGTCAAATTTATGCAAAACTATCTAGTTCGTTTATCTGCTTCCTATATTATTTGATTTATAAAAGCAAAAAATTGGCAGATTTTTGGTAGTCGTCGAGCTTTAAATTTTTCTACTAACATGCCCCCCTGTGTAGATAGCCAGCGCATCAAAGTTCACTCTAGTTAGTTAATCTGTTTTTGTCACTAACAAAGCTATAAAACTGATAGGGTGTGGCGTGCTTGATCTGAAATGCACTCCTATTGTTATTTTTATTAATTTTGAATGTTTACGTTTTATTTAACATAAATAATACAATGAATTGATATGCTCATATGTTGCAAGATTTTCACATATTCATTTAATGAATTAGCATAATACCGATTTATTTGCAAATTTCTTGCTCAGCTTGATTTATAGATAAAATCATACAAAGTATCTGAATTAAAAACTTCTCAAATGGGATATTTTGTTAAATGATGTTGAATTGACTTCAGAATTCTAGCATATGAAACCGATTGCTTTTGTCTAAGAAATTAAATCATCGATTTGTATGAAAAGTAATGATCGAATTAACATTTAAATGAAATATCAATTATAAGTCAAGTTAATCTCTAACACTGTCCGAATCTTCAGTGTTTAGTATTAATTAGTGCTGGAATTTTCTGTGAACATTTTCCAAACAACTTGACATCAATGAATTCGAGATAAGTGTGCGCCGGCATTTCTCTTAGCTTCTTCTATCTAATATATCATATTTTCTTCCCAACGAACTCAGTGCTTTACGTACATACATAAGTATATATGCAGCTCATTTGGCCTAAGTGGAACAGCAAGTGTCAGCAGAGCTTATTACACTCCTTAATTGTTTGTGACTAGTGACAGCGCTTGCTCCATTTTACAAAAAAGGCAGTCCTAAGGCGGCTAAGCTTAGCATGCAAAATCCTGTCCAACATACAATCGGATGTCTGAAGTTGTCATCACCACATTGATCGTATCAAAGTGTCTTCCACCACTCTATTAGATCAAATATTGGAATAACTTTTCTCTTCGTTACTCATCAGATTTACAAAAATGAAAGCTAAGCAATAATGTATGAATGATTATCTTCCGCAAATTTGCTAGAGTTGCGCTTTTCGTATGATTATCTGTTCAGAAATTTTATTGGAAAACCAATTTTGACCACCTCCAAACTGACGTAACCTTGATAGCTGACGTAATAAATGTCCATGTTCCACCTATTGTAAGGTAAAAATCTCAATTGGTTGGACTATAGTGCCTCCAATAATTTTTAAAAGAGATTTCTTATGATGGCATCTTAACCAAATAAAAACAAGAATTACTGACCCACAGACGATGACGCAAAAATTATTTTATAGTGAAACATATGCGAACAAAACAAAATGCTAGTGAAGGCGTAATATTCGATGAGGCCAAAACCTACATACTCTACACTGCCACTCCTACTTGTAGAAATTCATCTAGTCCTTGTCCAGATCTTCTCCGAATCATTTTTACTGTTTGTGTAAAATTTGGTTTCATAACCTTATATAATTCTCCTCGTATAGCTTTTCAAAGCTTTTGCTTGTATGGGAGTAGGTTGCCCTCGTAGCAAAGTTCGCCAACTTATAGTCTATAACTTGTTCGAGTATTTGTGAGAAATTTGGATACTCTATGTAAAATTATTCTCTCAATATAGCATTTTAAATTTTTTATTTGTGTAAGTTCCATGAGAGCTATGTTTGCAGGTGTAGGCTGTGCATCAAATTTCATTCAATTATCTCTCTTGACTTTTCCGCAATCGTGATTTCCACAGGCAGACGGACATGTCTAAATCAACCCAGGTGATAACGCTGACCAAAATTATATGTATTTACTTTTCTGTACCTCCCATGTCCTATTCATGTTTTTACAAACTATCATCAATTTTCTACAAAAGCCGTTCGTTTAGTGTCAGGCATTCTGCCACCCGCGTCAAACTACGGGTACGCTGCGAAATATGACTCGGCATGACTCGATTACGTTCGGCCGTTATTTTGTGAATCACGCACATATTATCATGTTTTGATAACATGCATCTGTGTAGGTTTGCTTGACACTGGTTTACAACAAATACCCAGGAATGAGAGAGCAAATGAGAGAGTGAAGTATCAGCTCCCTGTGAGAGATAGCTTTTATTGGATACATTTTTACCAGTAAGAATTAGCAAACAAGAAAAAACGTACTACAGTATGTCAATCAAGGATGTCAGCTCGTGGGTAATTAACCTGTTTGTGGATATTTCGGATTCATTTACATAGTTCAGTTGAGCTGCAGAATTTATAATTTTTTTTATTTTTGAGAGCAATTCACCAAATATCATGATATCAACAAAAATCATAAGCTGTTGCTATTAACTTGCTAATTGTTACTTTTTTCTGTTCGCCTACTTTTTTGGATATTTTTCCCTTCGTGTGCGAATAACTTCTTACTCTTTTGAAATTTAATGATTGCTTATTCTTTTAATGGAAAACACACTTAAGGCATCGGGAGTAACATAAATAAATAACTGCATATGAAGATAACATGATATACAATCTCATTGTACGTTAAATGCGATTTTATTTCATATTTCATTTAAAAATTGGTCACATTTCTTAAAACTTGCTTTGGCGATACCGGCTTTGTTGTTGTTGTTGATAATATTGCTGAGGTTGTTGATAGCGAGGTGCTGCTTGCTGCTGATATTGCTGTGGCTGGTATTGTTGCTGTTTCTGTTTTTCTTGTCCCTGCCGATTTTCCTGATTCGGATGTGTGCGTATGTATTCCAAAGCTTTCAATATCGCTACCGGAATTGGTGGTGGTGTTGGCAAATGATCACCAATTGGATGGTAACCATTTTCATCGGCAGTATACTGCAGTTGTATAAGTTGACCGTCAGGTGTATAGTATGCTGATGAGCCACTGGCATATTGACCACCTACACCGGTTTCCTGAGCAGCGATGCCATTCGTAGTCTCAAATTGATAGTTATAGCTACCATCTTCCTTGATATCATTGGTGAAGCTGCGTGTTTCAGCACCGGCATCATACGAGTTACCAGGCAAGGCATGGCTGCAGGCGAACACTGTGGTGACAAGCAAAAACTTGATATGCAAAGAGAAGAAGAAGAAGTTGATTTTTGAAACTTAATGTTGCACTGCACACACGCAAATATTAAACTTACAATTTTCAGCATTTTGAAGTGAATGACACAATTATTACTCGTAATCCGTATAGAAAATATTTAGTTGTTTCCACTTGAAGATCTTAACAAGAATTAATACGTTCCATGTTGCAAAACATGGCATTTATACCGAATATGCTGGGACCATGTTCCATACAGAGTTGCAAGTGAATATTTGTTTTTGCAAAGGTAATTTTTTTTAACTTCTTTTTGTGGTGCTCCCATAAATTTTAAAACCTTTTCGAGTTTAACTACATGTTATTGCTTCAAATTTTTATTGACCTGTTCGTTAGTTCGCATGTATGTATTTCTGTTTTTTTGTAGCATCTTTCTAATTGATAAATGGTAAACGATTTGTATACTCATAAAGTTATGGTCATTTGAAAAGCAGACATCATGAAACAAAATCATAAAAACTAAATCACCCGTCATCAAATATCACTAACAGCAGCATGGGGCACTCATACAAAAGGCGTGTTCGTCTGCGGTTAATGGAGTTTGACAAAAAATCTTTACAAGGTTTCATTAATTAACACAGTTTTTAACTAACATGCGGTACCCTCTCAAACTGCTCTGTCTAAAATGTGCGCTTGAAAAAGGCTTTGAAACGCAACGAATAACATAAGAATTTTAGAAATCATTAACCTTTTATGACTTCATATGTGTTGGATTTTTGAATGGAATGTGACTTATTTAAGTATAGTGAGAAGTTTCTTGTGCAAATGAGAGCAGATCGTATGTTTCCAGGAAATGACATAAAAGGCATGACATTTTAAATCTTAGAAAAATTCTTAAAAATAATATAATAATAAACTAAGCTTAGCGCGCAGGTAGGCAAATTATTCTATTATAAAAAATGCATAAAAGTGTTCACCGTTGGGTTAAATATAAAGCACAAAATGCATATTCTGGATTCTTATGCCATCGGATAACTTTTGAAATTTCGCATCTAACGTTTACATTTAAAATCAAAAACGATTAAAAATATTTCTATGAAATTTGGTACGATAGGACTTCCTGACAAAAATAGCTTAGGTATGAAGCCCATGTTTTTGCGATCTTAATAAAAATTTTCTTTCCGTAGAAACATCAGACCCCCCCCCCCCTCCCCCTTGAAAATTTTATTCAAAAAATGTATGTGATTTAAAAAATGCTAAGTCACGTAAATTTATGGTCTCTGATAAGAGCTTCAGTGATTGCCATATAACCAAATGTTGAAACCATGCATAGTTTTATTAGAGACGAACATGTGGCCTTATGTAACATAAGTGCCCGTTTTTGGAAGTGCCCCACTAACTCATCCAATCCCGCTCATTTTTAACACAACGAAAGAAAATTTAAATAAAAGTAATCGTGCCAAATTTTATTAAAATTAATTTTATAGTTTCCAAGATATGACAATCCATACTCTTTTTGGGAGCTGCCACGGATTCTTATGGAAAGTTGAAAAAATTGAAACCCTCTTAATCTTCTTATTACATCTTTAGCCATCTTTCTTAAATGTTTTATAAAAAACCGTGGGGCTGTTTGCAAGATATTAACAAAAATTGTAATGTAATTTAGCACCACGCCTACTTTTCTAGTTTCCTTGTAATAATTTTGATGGTTTTCTAGATATTCTAAAGGCAAATTTAAAGATTTGTACCCACCCACTCTATGTAAAATTGAAACTCCTTCAAACTTATTGAAGTGAAACTTCTTTAGCGAGGGGTGATTTGAAAATTAGGTGTGTATAATGAAACGCAAAACGTGTTACCATTTTTTTAGTCAGGATCTAGAACAGCTGCAGAGCTACAATAATAAATTATGTATCAAATTTAAGTACTCATCGAGCAGAGTGCACTTAAATATTTTTTAAGACAAAAGTTGTGAAAAAAACCGTTAATATTTTAGAGAAAGACAATTTTTTTTGCCTACAGACACTGAGCCAAAACTTTCATTTAAATGATTTACAAAAAATGCTTACACCGAAATGAAAAAAAAAATTGGTTTTTGAGATTTCACATGTTTTTGAAAACCGATTTTTAAAACATCACTAAAACTGAAGGTGATTGAAAAAAAAGTGTCTCGGCTTTTGTATTGAAATTCATGACCAAAGTCAAAATGAAATGCATACTAAATATTTATGTATATGACGAAATGAATGCACACATTGTGTTAATTTATTAAGCCATTTAATGGCACCAACCATAAATATCAAATGTTACTATTTATTATATTTAGAAGGCATGAATAGAAGTGATTGTTAAAAGTTCTCCAACTGTGTTTAAACATTTTTAAAAATATCGACATTTGCCTGTCTAATTACAGCTACACCAATGACATTAACAGCAATTATGCAAATATTTAGTCGTCAATTGAATATTTAAATGTTTTTTAATTATTTTTTAATGTAATTTTTTTATGTTTTAATATTTTATGTTATAACAATGTTCAGTGTAATACTTAGTTTAAATTGTTTAGTACATTGTTTCATAAATAATAGTAACAATTTTTCATTGTAATTGTATATTTTAGAATCAATTAACATCTTAGGAGGAATTAAGCTAAAAACTGACTAAACGGCGGGAAAAAGTTTGATTTAAATGACTATTTAACATTTACAGCTCATTTAATTTGATATTTTTATTAACATCAATTTTGCATTTCATTGGTGTACTTTAGTTGAACTTCACTGTTAAACTACAGCTCTATTCATCATTTGGTAAAAAGTCATGTTGACGATGTTTATTAGTTTTAAATAAATCCTTAAATCAGACATAATCACATAATCTTTTTACAAACCGCTTGATAGCCGAGGATGTTATATTTTATTAAATACCATAAAACAACTATTATCAAAGGATTTCGAATAGGTATATAATATTTATAATTTTTGATATAGTCTGATAGTTAACCTCTCACTGTAGAAGAAACTTTCCTAGAAATTTAATTTGAAAATTAGCCTTTACAATATAACTTATCAAATGCACCCAACCGTCTATTAATTCAGAGCATTCAATCGAAATTGCACCTTTGCGATGTCATTTGAGAGACTAAACAAATATTTTCTAAAACACAACATCTTATAGCCATATCAGCTTTTCAATTGCCCATATAAATGGCTAATGAAATATAAAAGCAAATTACAAATTAGCCCCATCAACTCAAATTTGAAGGCAAATGAAAGCAAATTCGTATAAAATATTAGATGCGCCACCATTTGAGTTTCGATTAGCCACTTAAAATGTAAATTTTATATTTTCTCATTCAGTGTATTAGCAGCTGATCAAAGTGGAGCATAAAAATTCGTATGAACTTCATAGCATCATTCATCATTTGTTAAAAAAAAAAAAATAAAAATAAAATTACATAAATTAGCATAATTTAATGGATCAACGTGAATCAGGCCCCATTATGTTAACCTTGAAAAGATGTTGCTGTTTATGTAGTTGTTGTTGTTGGTTCATCATTTTCAGCAAAATGCATTTTCAGTATTTAGGTCATGTATTTTTGCTAAAAATAAAAACTTAAAGATTAAAACCAGAAAAACTTAAATTTAGCATTAAATATAAATTCACATTAATTTATTTTTTCTTGAATGCAGTACAAATACCTGTTGAACCAAATTTGATGCCCCACATTATTGCACAGTAGTTGGGATACGTGAAATATTTGTACAAATTTGTATCCATGAAAAATTTAATTTTGACAAAATTCTGTAAATTCTCTATACGTTAATCAGAATATATATCAATTAACGTAGAAACGTCAGGGTCACTCTTGATTTTTCGTGAAGGAGATTTATAATTTACGTGTACCTGAAGACAAAGAAAAAAATTAAAAAGACACGTTACTTTACTGAGCTAACTGTTCAGTATAGTGTGTGAAAACATCAAAAAAATTATAACAACAAATAGCAAAAGAGAATGATCGGGTCAAAGCTAGTAATACTAGTTTCATCTATTGCTAAATGGAATCATCAGTAACCTCTGAATCGATGATTGAGAATTTCTAAGCCTGATATGCTTCTATATAAATTTGTTGCGAACCCAAACAAAAAGTGAAGAAAAGTTAAAAAACTCATTGACTAAAAGTTCACTGATGATTCCATTTGGCAATGGATGAAGTTAGTATGATAAGCTTTAGCCTGGTTTCTGTTTGGTTTTTTATTTTTGTAATTTGGTGTTATCATACACTGTACTGAACAATAAGCTCAAAAAAATAATTTAAATTGTTTTCTATTCCGATACACCACAAAAAATAGTCACTTTTTTTCTGCAATTTTCAAAGATTTTGTGGTTGTATTCACTAATATTTAAAATAAAACCAGTATGGAAAGTAAAATAATTTCTCTAAGCCTTTCAGACCATCTTAGACCTAATAAAGATCCAGACTTTTCAAAACAGCACAATAACATTGATCGTTTATACTAAATATTTTTTGTCGACTCCAAGCGAATGTACTCAAAATCGTTACGACAAGGTTTGGCGACAAAGATAAGCGGATAAGAGAAAACCTTAAAATCACACCGAAGAATAAATAAAAAACAATTTTAGGAAATGACTTTAATACATTGGCAACTATAATTGCAAATACTTTTCTTATGATCAAAAATAATTCATAATAAAGTTTTCAATTTCGGACTACTGTGCGATGTGAGAATTTTTTATATAGGGCCTTTTTCTTCTTTAACAGTTTTCTGCTTAAGTTGCCTGCATCGTTTCTTTCACTTTCATTATCGAATGTTGTTCATCTTCACCTGTCGAGTATTGTGCATAGTTGTTGTTGTTGTTGTTGCTGTCGCTGTTGTGGTCGATGTGGATGTTGCTATGTGTTCCCCAACATTGTATGTTGAACCAAGTTTTGCGGCAAGGTCATTCACGCTTCGCACAGTAACCGGCGCTGGCAGTCTTGCCGGTGGTTGTTGCGATGTGATGTGTCCATAAATTATGTGATCTTAAATTATTGAATGATTTTCGATTATATTTTTACATTGCGGGTATATTAGTCTAAAGCTTTGCAGTGTTTTTTTTTTAGCAATTCATGACAAAAAAGGAAATCATTTATTTATTGCATAATAATTACAAATTGTAGTGTGACATGTGCAGATGATACAATTAAAATTTGAATTTTAGAAAAATCAGTCAACAACAATCAGCCCACAGTCAAAACATTTCCTGTAAAAGCGATATCCGACTTTAGAGGATATATTCTAGAAAAATTCCTTTTCCTTTTGTGTAATTTTTCTTTAGCCGTTTTCGAGTGTGGGAAACATCCGTAAATTGTCTTAATTATTTTATTTTGATTTCTGAGATATCTAGTGAAACACATCAACTAAGGGTAAATATGATTTTCTCTCCGATTTCAATGGCTAAAATTTAGCTGAATTGCTTCTGTGGGTTTTAACTTCTGCGTTTGTACAAGGTATGATATGCCACTTTATTTTATCAAAATAGTCTATTACACTCGAAGCTTAATAAGCTTTATAGTCTTTAAAAAACTTTTTATGCCCACCTCTCATATCTAAAGAAGCGAGTACACACATACACAAATATTCCAAGCTTTGTTTATCACAAGAAAAAATAAAAATAAACACCCTGTATCTCCGATACCAGTTCAACTCGATGGTCTTTTTCAGAACTTCACTAATTTCAAACAGTACAACATAGATAAATTAAACTCAAATCAAAGAGAAAAATGTCTTGAATGCAAATATTGCCACGCCCAAATTAAAAGCTCTAAGAACCTTAGCCCTCCCATTTATATATCGTAGATAAAATACACGATACTTTTCGAATTTTTGATAATATTCGATACCAGCGTTATCGGATGTTGTGGGGCTGATAGCTTCAAGTGGTTGTGAAAATTTTAAGTTCTTTGGATGGACAAAGTGATGTATCTTAATATTCTGCAGAGAAGTTTGAGGAGCTCCGCCATAAAATTGAAGTTAGCTGGGATTTATTACTTTCAACAAGATAACAATCCGAAGCACACATCTTATTTAGTGCGCGAATGGTTGATATATTATATAAAGCCCCGAAGCAGCTTAAAACGATCGATCGCCTTAAAACTGATACACAATATAGTAGTACATATTGACGTAACAAAAAGAGGACTGTGTGGCGAAGCCCACATAATTGACCATAAGTCTTCTCAGAAGATTTATTCATCAATACATTTTTTGAATAATACTAAGCTTAAGTCTAATCCACAATAGGATAAACCTCAAGCTCCGCCAATGGGAATACAGCTACATACATATCTGAAAACCTGGCTCGTAAACTTTTTTTTGTGTGTGCCTGTCATGTTAGTTTTATTGTGATTAACCTTAATCTTATTACGACTTAAACTACACACTCTTATTTTCTAAAAATCCCAATAATAACAACATAAAATAAACAAAATTTTTAATGCATTCATTGTTTCTCGCCACCACTGTTCGCTTTTTTTTGATGCTGTTTCCAGCGTGATCTTAAATAATAAAAGAATTGCAAAACTAGAGTAGATATGTACATATGATATTAAAATTAATGAAAAAATAATTAATCTTATGTGTGTAAAATATTGTGGCTATGAAATTTTGAGTTCCCATCGAAGATAAATTCTTAAATTTTTTATTTTAAAAAAAGACGAAACGTGAATGAAATACACACAACCAGTGTAAATTTGAAAATCTGTGGGTAACGAGTTTATTGCACTTTGGTATTCTGACAAGTTATGATGACTAGACTCATGCCCGATTGAGTGGGACCATTCAAATTTCCATATGTTGTTGTGTGTCTGTGAAATATTCGCAATTGAACTCTTTAGTAACATTATTAATATTTAAATACCTTGTTCTGTGGAAGTTCTTTAGATTTTTGAAAAAAATTTGTCTGTGTGTTTGATTTTTTTTTTGTGCAACAAAATTAAGTCAGCGTTTGGGTAGAAGGCTTTTATGCGTGTAGATAATTTGATTTGACTGCGGTTTAATGACTAAGTACTATAACGTGTAGCGCCAGAGATTTTGGCAGGCATTTTATATTTTGGCAAGTCTATGAGTAAATTTTGGTGTTTCTTCTACATTTTATACAATTAATTTTGCAAATATATTAAAAGAATTGCAGTACGAATATAAATCTTTTTGTAAAAATTCACATAGCCTATAACTTTTTTCTGACTTAAGTTAGTGGCCGGTCAATGGGAAGCGGAATTTTAACAAAATGATAACGGTCAAACTTTTTATGAAGATTTATCATATCTATAACTTTCATCTGAATTTATATTTGGCTAACAGGAAACGACCTTAAATATCTTGCATAGGAGCAGAGGTGTGTTAAACAACAATTTCTCCGCCTCTTAGACTGATATCAAGTAGTTGTGCATACATTGTAATAATTTATTAATAAAAGAAAATTTGACCTGATCAATTTTTTATTCTCTTATGAAAAGAGTCAATCAAAAGTCAAAAAGAGTCAATAGAGAAGACATTCACATCCTCTAACAATTTCGTCGCACTTCATTGAACTCTATCTAGCAGCTTCAAAGTAGTTTTTCGAACCCCTAGAGCTACATACATCTGGGTAGATCTATGGGTTCAAGTTCTTTTGAAATATATAAAGCGATACCCATATATTAAAATATTGTATAAATCTCATGGTGAGGAACATTTCAACATACATAGTGGAAATTAATCATAAATGTAGGAAATGTCGCTAAAATTATGTAGTGCTCGAGCCATATTAATTGATGCACATTTTCTCAACACATATGCAGATATGTTTTTAGGCCCTGAAGCTTGGTTAATATCGATACTAGCTATTATTATTATCATAATTTGTTTTGTTTGATAGTAAAGGAGTGGGGTAGTCAAAGGCTCACTCTATTAATTTGTTGCATACCTATATTAAGCTCGGAAGTAAAAGACAGATCTTTCTGCACGAGAAAAACTGAACATTTTCCAACCAGTGATTCCCGACTGCTTTGCTTTCGTTTTGGCAATTTATTCTGACTGACAAGATTGCCTGAATTTAACTGTTCCAAATTTATACCTGAGGGGTTTTTTGATGTAACGGTTCCATACCAAAAAGTCACAGGCCTTTGTGGCCCAAGAGCAAAATATCCGAAAAGAAGTTGATAATTTATTACTAGAAGTCATGGAAAAGGCTTTGAAACGAGTCCGAATATGCATCAACTCTGGCGGTAGCACCTTTACGATATAATCTTTGTGACTTAATGGTGAAAAAAGTTAAAGGTCTGACTAAATATAATCAACAAACACAAGCAATTCTTTTTATTTACAAACAGAGTTACTGCCTTAGGAAATATGTACGTCACCTTGTATATTAATAAGTTCTTAAAATTGAACTAAGATGACCCACTTTCGAAGCGATGAATATCGAAAGCGAATGTCAAGTCTAAATCAATAAAGAATATATGCCAAAACAAAAGAGAATTCTCGAAATTCCAAAATTGTAATTATTTACAGTAATTAACTTAAAACTTTTACGATGCCCATAGATATTTGTTTCAAAATTGTAAAAATGACATTGATTTAAGACAAATAACACGAATTGCTACAATTCAAATTCAGTAAATAATGTTGTAACGGAAATTAATTAAATAATCAATTATTTAATTACTGTCTGAAGATGAAGCGAGCGATAATTGATTGATCTACGAAATCACAAATTTAAAAATTAGCTACAGTCACTAAGGCGCAAAGATAAAGTCGACAGAGATGAAGCGTTCAAATATGGACTTACAAAGATTTTCTTCACAAGTGTCGAATAGCAAAGACGAGGAGTGTTGTTGTTGGCAGCCGTAAAAACTGCTGTAAGTACAAAGTATAGCTATTGCTTCTTATGTGGGTTTCTGCGCGCATAGTAACGAATAAGCGAGGTGTGATAGTAATGTAATAACCTTACAATCACTTCAAGTTTCTGAACGCATTTTTTACTTTTCTGTTTTTGGGAAACGCTTCGTTGCAATTAAATTCTTCGTATATAAATGTGCAGATTAATACAGTTGATACATTAAACATCTCTTAGACTCTAAAGCCAACACATCCTTATACCAAATAACGAATTAAACTCAGACAAAATGAATAAAATTGTATGTGATTAAAGTTGTTAAAGGTTTTTGATTCTTAAGCTATAAAGTCTGTTTATATATACGACACGACAAATTTTTGAATTTTCAAATAATAAAAATATCTCATTGGAAAAGTATTAATAATTATAAAACACTAAGTTCACTATTCAAAAATTGATTATTTGTTTGAAAATAATAGCAGATTTTTTATGAAATATATAAAAAGTAAAAATTGTGCATTCAAAAATTTTTGTTATCACTATTTTAGCTTCTTATCGCCACCACTGTATTTGCCTGTGCGCACGCTATCAGCGATCAGAGTGATAAACACTCAGAGGTACGCAGCTATACCAATGATGCGAAAGAAGATGGCAGCTATAACTATCAATACGAAACTACGAATGGCATCGCTGGACAGGAGTCTGGAAAAGGTGGTCACTATGCTCAAGGATCTTCACAGTATTACTCACCAGAGGGTCATTTAATTCAATTGACTTATACCGCCGATGAACATGGTTTCCAAGCCCAAGGTGCACATTTACCAACACCACCACCAATTCCAGAAGCAATCCTTAAAGCTTTGGAATATAATCGTCAGCATCCAGAAGAAGATGAACAGTATGGTGGTGAACACCATGGTGAAGAGCAGCATCATTCTCAATATTTGGAACATGGTGGCGGTTTCCGTAAAGTAAAAAAGTAAGAGCTATAAATTGGATATATACCATAGAAACAATGGAGTATGATTCGGATGATCTATATTCGAAAGCTGTGAACTCTTTTAGATTAAGTGACTTACTTTTTACATTGTATTTTTTAATATTTTTATTGCTGTAAAGTTCTTGCAGTGAGCAAATAGCTGTGAATAAATCATAACATTTATTACTAAACAAATTTTGTTATGTTGTCATTAAATATGTTTGGGAAAAATTACATTGTGCTTAGGTATATTAAGAAAATCCAAAGGATCCGAGATGTGACGTTTCTCCACTAATTTTAATATATGAAGTGTCTTGGTTCAAAATCGAATGGCCGTGTCTTCATAAAATTTACCCATTATAAGTCATTTTAATTTCTAGTGTTAGACATTTTAAATTTTAATCCTTATTGACTTAGAATAAAAAGCAGGAAGGAAGGAAGGAAAAAATATATGATGAAAAACAAAAACTAATTTGTTATGACTCTGGATAACTGACTGTAAGATCGCGATTGGCTCAGTCTGTGATTTTTTCGTAATCGTGATCTACAAAAGATTATTGCCGGATTTTTTAAAATTATTTCCAAGAGAAGCGATTTTTGTGTCCTTTTCGGCTCTGTATTAAATTGAAGACTTCTGATAGTTTTGTACCATTCTAGGCTCTTGATTATTAACATATATTAAATATCTCACTTTAACATTAAATTATAATTTTTTGATATCAATGAAGAATTGAAAAGATATCACTATAGTTTTTTAAATATGTAGTGTCACACAGTGGTTTACCAAAACAAAGTGCGCATTGTCTGGGACTTAACTCCAAAATAGAAAAGATTTTTTTGTTTTTTTTTGAGTTGTTTGATACATTGTAAACAACAAACACACTTAAAGCGCTATATCTTGGCATCTATGACAGATACAGTTGTGAAACTTTATACGATGATGTACATTATTTGAGTCACGCTGCTCGCAAAATTTGAACGGGATTGGACAAATTGGCGTGGCTTCTCCTATACTTAAGTAGCTATTCTTGGTGTCAATTTGGGAAATTTGGTACATATCCAAAATTTCTCGTACAGGTTGGTACCACTACAAATACGACATGATATTTTTTGATTTATCGCATCATTCTCGTATTGGTGAAGTTCAGTATTAAACTTGGCGATTTGACTGAATTGTGACACTGCATATCCTATTGATTTCCGGTACACTTTCTGCCCTCAGAAGCGAAAAGGGCGTATCTAATAAAAACGCATTAGATAATTGATGTTTTGTTTATGTCAATTTGTTGAAATACATGTAAAATTGGGATAGAGGACATTTTCTTAGAAATTTTTAATCAAAAACTTTAAGGTTAATAGCCAAGGCTCCTTGGTATGTGTCAAATCAAGCTATTCATAGAGATTTACAAATATGCTTCGTGAAAGACGAAATAAAAAAGTTTAGTGAGAGATATAAGGCCAGATTACCAATCCATCGCAATCCTTTAGCATTTGCATTACTAAAAGCCCTCTCTACAAAGCGACTTAAAAGAAAAAATATATTAAATTTGTAAACTAGGATGTAAATATTCAAAATTTACGTTAATATAAACTATTATCTAATTATGTTTCTATAATATAAAATAACAAGTAATTATGTAAATATGTATCTTATCATTAAACAATGTGTTATTCAATGGAGTAACACACACATATTTGTTTGCATCTGTAATATTAACATCATATTTACTTATTGTCTATTAATAAGAAGACAGCGTATAAATTTAACTTGAATAAAAAAAAAATATGAAAGGGATATACCAGGGATTTGGTATTTGAGTAATTCATCAAATATCAAATAGATCAGGGTTTGAAACTCTTGGTAGTAAGAAGAAGGTTAGACCCCTAATAAACTGAGAAAACAGATTAAAAAAGTATGAAAAAGAAAAACGCCGCAAATCGTGCAATATATTTCGATCAACTAAATGGCAAGGTTTCAAGTCATGACAGTAATTAATCATTTAAGCAAGCAAAACGTGAGATTGAGCACACAAAAATTAGCCACTTTGATAAAAATATTGCTACAATTTGATCGCCCGATTGATTGTTTTGCTTCAAGGGATTTGATTTTACCTTCAATTGAAAATGTTTAAGAAAGGTTATTCCGAGTAGAAAATGTTAAATATCAACATTGTGATTGTTATAAAGTCTCGTGTCAATTTGATAAAATTTTACAGCTCAATACTTCATAAATTTCTTTTGAATACATTCAGTAAATGGGTTATCAAATTTTGGGCGTAATTTACTAACTATAAAATGAAGATTTTTCTTAAGATATGAATAATCTTCAAATTTTATTCAGTCGAAAAGTTTTTGTGGTATTTTTTTTTGTATAGAGTGATATAGGCAACAACATAAGGTCTGGCTAAAATTATCCGAATATTTTCGTTAAAACAAAAATCAAATAATCGCAATAAAAAGTTTTTAGATCAGATTTCACCTAAAATATCCAAAATCTTAGGCAGTTTCTTAAGCTTTCTTTTATAGTTTTCATTTCTAAGATTTCTTAAGAGCAAATAGTACAAAAATTAAAAAGAAAAATCGCTCGAAAATTTGCTCTAAGGTTATATTAAACTTAGGACGATTTTTCCTAAGACAATAAATTTTAAATTCATATGAGTTTTTGGTAAATTTTTCTTTTTTGGCCTCAAGTTTTGGAACTTTCTCGTTATTTTCGTGTTTTATGCATTGACGCGCAAATTTTGGTTCTAAAGGATAATTTTTTGGCCACAAGGAATAACAGCTCAACTCGAAATTTGATAACAAAGCGAAACAACATAAGTTATGTGTGTATTCATATGACTTATACTGTTTCGTCTTGTCATCAAATATCGAATTTAGCTGTTATTCTTTGTTGCCACAGAATTAGTCAACATTAAATTTTCTCAATGGGTTTCTTATGTTCACACTAAAATTCATAAATTTAATATTATATTAAACGAAAAATCTGATTAATTTTTAAATAACTGTAATTATGTTAGCAATTAATAAAAAGTCAAATTCCATTAAATTTGAAATGTAGTTTACCTTGTCTGAAAGATAGTTGCGCCCGATTTCCACCCAAAGCGAAGATGCAGCTGCAGAATAAATATTATTTCTTCTCCTTCTTCGCCATAAACACGTACATTTGCATAGACATTAAGGCTACATTAACACACATACATAAGTAATAAATTCAAAGTAGTCCAATTAAACCAAAATGAATGACTTGAGTCGCACGAGTAATGAATAAATTAATGCGATGTGTAGATTATTTTCTGTCTTGAGCGCAAGTTAACTTAAAATACTGGCAACAGACAAAATGCGTTTCCCAATTGTTATGAGCACAACGACATAAAAAAAAAAAATCAAATGTGTTGATAAAAGAGACAGAAATACCCATTAGGAAAGTACTATGGAAATGACCCCCACGTTAGTGGCTGTATTGTTTTTTTCTTAATTTAAAATTGAGGTCAAAACACAAGAAATTGAAATGCTCGTATGATAAATGCTCATATCTTATATACAAACTAAATGGTCTAATATACAATTCCTGAATTGAAAAGGAAAATTTGTCACATAAATCATTCTATTCTTCTAGCTCAATACAGCGATTTCAACGATTATAAAAACGGACAGAGTGCGAGGTCAAAACGTTCTTCGATCGCGTTTTTTGTAACCTTGAAAATGTAGGTCAAGGTCATGTTTAAGGTCTTGGCTGGATCAGCCCTTTGATACCCACCAACTTTTATTTGAAACATTTTTTGAATGACTTGCAAGCTTTTGACTTATTCATCGAAAATATTTTTTCCTACTTGGAAACTTTTACTTTCATGTGCCTTTGCTTATTTATTAATTATGTGACGAAGTTGAATATCAAAACAAAAGCGTTACAACGCATGTAGCTGTCAAAATGAAACAAAGTAATTTAATCCGATGATAAGTTGTTGTTAACAGTCAAGGGAGTTTTCAGCACAACATTCAGATGAGCTAAATAAAATGTGTTATGCTGACAAAATTTGAACTGATGGGCCTGTTTTAGTATCGGCCTCTTTGTATCTATTAGAGTAATAAATTAAACCTTTCCAGCGATATATGTACATATCATATGAGGCCTTTTAGATAGAATTTCCGGTAATATAAATTTGTTGAAGACAATTTTCAAGTAATCTTTCGTATAAATGTCAACTTTATTCCATTTAAAAAGCGTTTTGAATACATTTTCTGTAACATTTTTCAGGCGCTTACCGGCTTTCACTTAAATCAGAGACACTGTTAAGTACCAAATCCATTAAAACTATAGAATAGTAATTACCTTTTTATAAATCTTGTCACCAACAAATTCGAGGAATGATTCTATGTCTCGGAAATTCTTTAATAAACTTTTTTTGAATTTTCTTTCTTAACTGCATAGAATATAGACTTTTATTCCATTAAACACAGTGATTTACATATATGACATATGGTCCTTATAAGATATACTGTAAGTATTGTATTTTCATGAAGTATGAGCTGTATAATCCATCCAACCGATAGTAACCAATGCAAGCTCAATCAAATATAGCGTTTGGGCTGATAAGATAAAGTTAAAAACTTAGGTACATATAGCTATTCGAGTTTAAAATGGTATAGATCATATGTATATCAACTGAATTTGGACAAAACTAGCTTGAAACGACTACTGGTCTTTCGATGAGAACGCGCATAAATACGATCCGAGTGGTTTACATTGATAATGATGAGATAGTAACACTCAGTTGCATACGCTGGCTCAATATAATATTGATTAATATGTTAAGGCAATCAACTGAAATGATTGTTTCTTTAAAATGGCAAGTATTTGATATGATATGTCAAAATATAAAACATATTGATGATAATTTAAACACATCTATTGATTTCCAATAATCAAAAATGACAACAATAACATAGTTTATGATCAAAATATTTTAACTCTTTTTATTTTAGTTTTGACCGACTTCAAATGCTGGGGTTTTTCTTAATTGCTTCTCAATCAAGTTGGTTTGATAAAGTTTTTTTTTTTAATCGATTAAGAAATATATTTATAAATTGAAAATTTCACTGATTTTTAGTTTTATGCATAATTGAAAAAATTTACATTTTATAAACAAAAATATGATGTTTTGTTTTAGTTTTGGTATAAAAAGATATCACCTGGCCAGCTAGAGGGCATTAGTGTAAATTTGTGCCCTGAAGCTGTGTCATTCGCAACAATTTTGTTTGTCGTTGTAGCAAATTATTATTCAAAATGTTTAAATTTGTAAGTTGTTGAAATTTAAAAAAAAAAAAAATATAATTTTGTGTGTTTAAGAAAAGATGTGTGATAAGTTAATTTTTAGTAAATTAAAGGTTAAATGAAGTAAAAAATTTTAAATGTGTTTTAAAATTGTTATTAAATCTGTCGCTTAAAAGGGCCGGGCGAGATGAATACAAACCTTGTTAATTCCAGCATGATACGAATATTGAGGATTTGGTGGCGCCGTATGTTCTCGAATTACGAACTTCATTTTGCTATCACTCACTCTCTTGTCTCAACTGAGATTATAAAATATGCTAACAATGGATAAGCCACGTGATCAGGAAAGACACCAGGGAAACCTGTCGATCAGCGCTTTGCTGGAATCCGTAAGGAGATAAATGCAGAGGAAAACTCAAGATCATCGTGGCTCGGATTTAAAGTCAGTGATGTGTCAAAAATCGTCACAGCATTGAAAAAGCTATAGAATTTTTTTTCAGGATTCTACTTTCCGAACGGAGTTATAAGTCATAATATGATGGAAGTGGAAATTGTGATAGTTTTGCTCTGAGTTATACAGAGCTACCAAAGTCAGTAAATGTATTCAAATTAACGTGAAATATTATAAAAATTAAATACTATTTTTCTCTTACAAAAAGTTTCATATTGTATGCATATCGTCATCTGTGTTTCCCAAAAAAACTTACTCGTAAAAATAGCTTACTCGTAAAAATAGCTTACTCGTAAAAAAATCTGTATTAAATTAGTATTTCAACGGCAGTATTTAAAATCTGCTTAGTATCCTCTGAATTAACCTATTATACTCGTGTACAAAAAAAAAACATCTACTATCTCATAATCACATAAATTTTAAAGTCATTTTAAGAACTTTAAATATTTTTCTTTGCAGCTCACCGTTACATTACTAATTGCATGCGTTAGCGCTAACATCGACTCAACGGTAACACGTTATGGAAGTCAACTGAATTATGATGGCAGCTATGCTTATGATGTAGCACAATCGAATGGTGCTGAATGGCAGGAATCTGGCGTTGGTGGACAATATGCCAAGGGTTCATTTCAGTTTTTCACACCAGAAGGTGAATTTGCACAACTATCGTATATTGCAGATGAAAATGGATTTCAACCTCAATCAGATTTATTGCCAACACCACCACCAATTCCGGCTTATATCTTAAGGGCTTTGGAATATATACGCACAAATCCGACGCAGGAAGAACTTGCCGATCAAGTTGTGCGTGCACAGCAAATATGAAGGGTCGCTGAAATTATAAGTTTTAAACTACTAGCCAATATTAGTATTACAGAAATAGTATATTTATCTAAGTTACAACCAAAGTCATAGGAGTAAGAATCTACTTTAATATAAATATCAAATAAAAATTATTCAAAGTAGAACAAAATTGAGTTTAATCTTTTTTGAGAAGTTATGTAGTATTTATTATAAATATTTACCCACATATGAGGATGATGTTTCTGAGAAATGAAAGTGGAATTTATAGAAAGACACACCTTTAGATAATTTTACTTTTTCAGATGTACATATATAATTCAAGTAAATCAAGCATAACAACTCCCATATACGATAAAAACCTAAAACGATTTAAGTTTCTACATATTCAAGTATAATGATAACTCTATATGTTGACATATATACATAAATTAATAAAAGCTAGCACTTGACAGAGAAGGAACTGTATGAGACAAGTGGGCGTGTCACGTTCAATAGAAACAGTCTTAGACAAACAAAAAAAATTAAAAAAACAAAGAAAAAAAAAAACCCAAGAAGCAAAAAAAAATCAATTTTGAGTTTCTTGACACTTCATAAAACTGACGCTTTTAAGTATATGGATACGCACGTTACATTTTAGTTAAGGGTATGGTTGTGCGTACTATATAATAATAATTTGAAAAATAATTTGGTTAAAAAAAAGAACAACGATAAAAAGACATCAAATCGGTTAACTTAAAAGTGCGATAATTTTATAAAAACTTAATTTTGAGAAAGCTTTTGGATTAGAAATCGATGTGTTGTGTGGGCAGAATCTACAAAATTTTTTCATTCAGCTTAAGTAGCCATCCATGGGAACTGCCACCTGGCTCAAAGGTATACTTATCGTTTCTTAGTATGTTTTTTGTGTATGGTTGAGCAAATGAAATCTTAAGCGTTTTTAAAATATTTATGGTGGAGAAAAAAAAGTCGTGAAAAACACATAGTTTACCACACGATAACTTAGTAATGTTTTTTGTGTATGGTTGAGCAAATTTAGATTGGGTCTCCTTGTAACCAATCCTGGTGGAAATATAATTAATTCTTAAAAAATTCGAACAGAGTTACGCAATTAAGAATTTTAATCTGCAACTTAATTAAATTATAATTATACTAAACAATTTCAAGAAAGTTTTTCTATCACTTTAGAGTTGCTTCACATTAACGAATAAAGTAATTGAAATATTTTCCAACAGCAACAAGTTAGTGCCATTATCCTTCACCCACATATCGCAATTTCTGTATATGTGCTATACTCGTACACTACTTTGATGGACATTCTTTCATGTGCAAAAATGAAGATGTTTTTTCATTACTTTTATTTATGTATTTTGTTACCATGTAAATTGCATATCATCATTTCACTACTTGTATCTTCATAGTAAGCGGCTGGTAGTATGGAATGGCATTGGCGGCATCTCAAACTCCAACAATTCTACCCTCATTTAAGAAGCAGCTATGGCGCGCTATGACACATTTCCATTTATGCTGATAGTTATTATGTGTGAAAGAAAATGTTTTTCTTTCCTGACACGTTCCAAGTATCACTCTTATCCTTTTCATCATTATCATTATTGTCATAATACTTTGTACACTTCATCCGTATAATCATGAGTCTCGATTTTCATTATATTTATGTATTTATTTATTTATTTAACTGCTTATCTTTGTTTTGTCTGTGTTGTTATAAGTGTGATGACTCCAAATCATGTCCCTGTAGGCAAAAGCAAGAGTAAGTAGCGCTATTAGAAGGTCACCTTGTAAAGGATATTGCATATGTGGTATGTTAACACATTCCAAATTGATACTTATCGAAACACATTAGAATAACGATATTTTTCAATATTATAATCATGTATCGGAATGAGGATATCGGATGTATATAATAAGTTTAAGTGCCAAGCAAACTTTATTTGTTAAAGATTCCCACAAACAAATTTAAAGCTATAAAAACATACGTGTAATGAAAACACGCATACAGCAATGTTAGCATGTAACAGACTTTTCACTGGAGGAGCCTTGCTCAATTGCTTGCAAGGGTAGTTTGTCCGTAAATTTGTTCTAAATTCCTCATAAACGTAATTGTGTGATTAAAATCTTTATCTAAGGGAGAATCGTATTAAAAAAGTTTTATGCTAAGAACTTTTTAATTTTGTTTATTACACAAGAAAATATGTTTAAAGTTGCATATTTTACCATTTTCTCACAATCTATCGGTCAGAGTCCATTGATGACCATTACCAGCCGCTTGGACTTTGTGTACTTTTTCGAGAGTGATAATGATGTAACTCTAATGATAAATGGTGATCTTCAACAAATGCCTCAACATTTTTTATTGAGACAACTAAGTTGTCAATATTTGGTTTCAACAGGATGTCACACGGCACATACAATAAGGACAATACTGAAACTTTTGAGGCAATATTTATCGAATCGCATGATTTAAAAAATAAATATTTTAGATTTACCACGAGATAAAAGTATACATTAATTAACTCCAAAAATTACAGCAATTAAAATAAATTTTTCGTGAATATTCCACTTTTATGGAAGTGTTAAAAAACCCATAAATACATTGAACTTTATTTTGTAATGACATAAGTCACAAGATTTTAAGTTCCGAAAAGACCCGGGATTCAAATTTTCAATCCCGGCACTGAAAAAGAAGGTTCGGGATTGAACTCCTTGAACTCCCCATATGCAGAAGTGAAGCAATGTGCTTGTGTTTCTACTTAATAACTTTAGAAGAGTATATAATCTAATTTGTTTCTTAAGTTCGTCGAGAAGAAATTTCGAGATACGAGAACATTTAACGAGCATAATTTGCATTACCTTTGCTTGCATTTCTGAAAGCATATTATTATGGTTTCTCTGGTTGCTCTATTTTTGTTTGTAATATAGTTGTTAACAACATAACTCCATCCGTTGTTGTTGCTGCTTGTGTGTGTAACAAAAAAGCAATAAAAGAACTTCAAGCAAATATTTTTAATGCGGAAAAGCCATATCTCGATTGTTGTCTTGATGATTTTGGTTTTGATTTTACGCATTCGGTTTAAAAAACAGCTTAATTCAGAAATCCATTTTTTAAATATAAATGTCTCTATCATTAACTTAAAATTACACTGTGTAACCACCTTTTTTGTTTTTATAACAGAGCACCCATGGTCTTAACCTAAAAGAGGACGTTGCTCTGATCAATTTTGTCGAACAAAGTTATAGTCCATCACATCAGGTTTTAGATATATCCTAACCTAAAATGTGCTCTTTCAGGATTATGTCTTTATACTCTGTTCCACAGTGTAACTTTTTTATATATTAAGAGTTTCCTCGAAATATTTAAGTCCTTCAGCCAGCGTTATTTTCTTTTTCATTTCATTTAAATTATAGTTTATTGAAAAAGAATCTAATCTTGCCATATGAAACATTTTATTTATTAGACTATAAAAAATTAAGCAAAGCTTGCACTAACTCGCATTATCTTCTACATTTACATTACTCGAGTTAAGTCAAAATCTGCTTTAAAAAATATTCTTAGCAAATAATTTTAAAGAAACTTCCTTTAGAATACTGTTTGCATGTTTTTCATTTAATATCAATCTTCAATATGGCAAAGCCAATGTAAAATCCTTCCCTTCCTTTGCTACATGTTGCCATGAATCCCTCGGTGTTATGCTATGTTATCTGTAAGGATGAAGCGGGGAAGATCCTGTACAATCCATATCCGGCGAAAATAAGAGTAAACTGTGAGTATTCGTATTCGTACAGCATGGTGTAGAATTTTATCGATTTTATTTGTTGCATGCAAACGAATTAACAGGAAGTGCACACATACTCGCACGCAAGCCGTATGAGTAACAGAAAATTGCCTTACCAATACATACGAACAAATAAAGTTGCTGCTGAATCGATTTGTTTGTTGTTTGATGAAGTGAAGCAGGTTGTGGCAGAAATTGTCAAAGGACTTGCAGTTTTCATTAAAATTCCAATGCAACCGGTTTTTGTTTTCATTTTCCCCGTTCAATTTTGAGATAAAGCTTTGATATGAATGATTTCTTTTGAAAGTGAAATAGTTTAAAAACCTTTTAATTATTGTGAGAATAATTCAACGGATCATAGAAAGTTAAAACTGTTTTCTAAAGCGAATTGATAGAATTTTAGTTTTCATTTGTACTATTCTGACTACAGTCTTAAATTAATATCATTTTTGTGAAATAAAATTATATTCTTTTTGGTCACGCTAATATCACTGCATCGAAATTATGCCAATAAAAACTTGAACTTGGAATAAAATTCGTTAAAGAAAATTTTTACACTTAAAATCTGATATTATACAAAGATTTTTGAGGTCATCATTTTTCGTTTTTATTTGTGGGCTTCATTAATCTTTGGCAAAGTATATTTTTATAGGAGGCTTTGACTGTTTTTTCTACTTTTACATCTTAAGCACTTTTATTTTATCTTAAGATAACGTCATGACGACCTTAACAGCAACATTAACTTCCCCAAGTCCTAACAAAATACAATCATCCTTAAATAATGTCAATTTAAATGCTTGTCAAAGGATTAAAGACGGCACTTGTCTAGAATACAGCTAACAGAAATACATACATAACTTCATACATGTAAAACCAAATATTAAATGGATTTAAGCTGCCTTGGCAACATTCTGGCAGAGTTTTACATTATTATATGGTACCTAAGCTTTTAAGAATTCGTACAACGTAAATATACCCAGGCAACATTTGGAAGATTACTTTCTCTTCCAGGCGATGTATTTATAAATAACCCTTTTATTGTAGAATAGTAATTATAATTAATATATTTAATTCGCATACTTTTAGGCATTTCTTAAATTTCAATGATGTATGTATTGATATTACGTTTTTTGTTAGTTATTATACGACATCAAATGAAATCATATTATGAGAAGCAATGAACGGTGTTAATATTACCAGACTGATCCTCATGTTTTATGATAAGTGAAGTTTTATGGGGCACTATTGAGAAATCCATGCAAAGTTACATATGTATGTACGTAGATAAAATGAAAAAGACAATAACGAGTCCGTTGCGATTGAACAAATACGTTTAATATATAAACTCAGCTCATATAAGCGATTGGAATATTCTGACTCTACCGCGTTTAAAAATGTTTGCTGGGTTGATTTAAGTTTTGAGAGTGTGTACACATGCGTGTGAGTTTGTGGTTATATGTGTTATAAGCAAATACCTAAGGTAGTTTCCCAGCAAAATTTCTTATTTGTAGGAGATTACTATCAATCGTCAAGGCGATAGTTCGATCACGAGCGGTCTGTGCGGGAGTATCAACTCGCCAAAAGCATAAATCATTGAGAAGAGTTTTGAACGACAATAATAATTCCAAGAGCAATAACTTTGTAAATATTTATAATATGCTATCAATTACAGTCGTTTGTATGCATCTCTTCCTTATGATTCATAAGTGAGTCGCTTTGGAGAGTAGATACCCTCGGATATCATATTGATTGACAACCAAATATAAGCAAACACGCTATCGAAACCATCGTGTTTTGGGATTAAAATATGTCACTCTTACGCTTAAAAATGTTTGCTGGGATTATTCGTATCATATAGTAATGTATTTTTTTTTTGTTTTAAAAAGCAACAGGTTATGTTGTTTAAATTAAAAAATAGGGTGTTTTTTTAAGATGTTTGGTTTTTATGTCAACATTGTTTGTAGTGACAATCGATTCTGTAGTTTCTGGCTTGTTCTGATAAACCAGCAATAATTGATGCTTTGAAAATCCAAATAGCTGGTGTTATTTCGCAAGAAATAACTCAATTGCTCGAAAAACTGTTCGAAAGTTCCAGCGTTAAAGATTGGCCAACTGTGGTGCAAATATGCCGAACATTGTATTTAAATGCTAAAAGGCATAAATTAATTTTGTTTGGATAATTTTTTTGTGTATTTTATTTCAATTCAATACTACAATAGTCTAAAAAAAACACCCTGTACCAATTTTAAAAGGTATTTAAACATAGAATACTTTCAAAATACTACAGTATTAGGAAAATCCTTTTAACATTGTTTCATCGTAAAATCTTATTTGATGAAAGTTAATTATTAGTTTGTAATATTTTAAATTTTGAACTCATTATTATTATTTACACAAAATATTTGCAAATTAGTATACTAATTATGTAAAATATTTTTCTTTTAAAAGTCAAAAATGCACATTCCTTGCTCTAACCATTTAAAAAAAAATGTTTTCTCAAATTAAATGTTTACGTTAATATATTAACGCTTACATGCTCTTTAATAATATTAAAATATTACCAAATGCTAAGAAAATAACGCTTTCCTAAAAAAGTTCATCATTTAAAGTTAAAATATATTTGAGAAAAGCAAGACCTCCATTTATCATAATAAAAAGCCATAAAAAGACCATAGTGACGTATATAAATCCTCGCTACTCGCACAAAACCCTACTAAGTGAAACAAAATAAAATAATATATGGACCTATTTAAATCATAAAACGAATTGCTAGAGCTTATGAGACAAATCTTAAACATGCAACACACAAAAACACACGCAAAATTGACAACACACATAAAAGCAAGCAACAAAAAAAAAAAAAAACGAAAACAACAACAACAACAACAAAAACAACAACACTAACACGCAGGATATCTCTTTCAGACGCGCTTCAATTTGTTTGGAATATTTTATCCCGCTTTAAATCGAGTTGCCCACGAAAAATAAAGGAGGAAAAACGGTTAACTTTGACTATAGCAGCAAACGTAAATTGGGTCATAAAGGACTCTTCTGTTCCCTGGAGTATGACACTTTACTCGTATATTCATCCCCTAATGATAATAACAAAGTTGAGTTGCTGTACCACAAGTCAGTCATGTGCTCGTCAGCTGTTTTTTTAATGTAGTGCGCCAAAATTATTCCAGCACTAAAAATTGGCAATTTTCAGAGAAAATGTTAAAAAGTTACGTTGCCTGCGAGTAAATAAAATATGAAGTTTATCTTATGCACTCTCGCGAATGGATTTGTTTTGCTTCCATCGGGAAAATTGCGCCTTCTCACATGCTCCATTTGTTTCGGTAATCCTCTCATTTTGATATGTACCGTAAAGAGGATGCATAAAAGCGTCTTTTTTTTCACAATTTAAAAGACAAATGCGCCTGAGATCATAGTTTAAAAAAAAAAAATGTTTTTAAGAGATCGTGGTGAAACTGGTTTTGAGAAACTCTGTCTGCCTTCTTGGCTTAGGAATATTTCAATGAGGCACAAATAATCCATTTAAAAAAATTATACATTAAATTTTTTCCCATAGAGGTTACTTTCAGCCTGATTTACTTTTCTTATTTTATTAACTTTTTTATGTTTTTACTTGTAATCCATGATCTTGGTAATCCCTAAAGTGGCATCAATTTTCACTGACTTGGATGAAGAAAATTCTTTTATAAATCTTGGATGAGATTGTTAATATAATTCTAATATTGTAGCTCTGAAAAATCAATTAGTTACAGTTTTTAAAATATCCACCAGCGTTTGTAGGAGGCATTCTTCAATATGTGTGAAATCCGGGGAAACTTTCAATATTCCGGTTACATCTGTTACCATGCTATGCGTTTTGCAGTTTATTTATTTTCTACGATATCCCAGGTTGCACTCATCCAGAGGTTTTTGTTTCATGGCATAAAGCCAAGTAGGATCTCACTCAGTGATTTAAATCAATACTTGATGCACAGTCATTTACACACGATTAAGCTCTGGAGCTGGAGAATCGATTCCAAGGAGTCGTTTATCAATCGCGTATAAATTTAATTATATGTATATACGATTACATTTTCTCCAAAAAAAGTTCTAAACTTATCGCCTTAAACATAGAAGATTGAAATTTTTTCTGTGGTATGAAAATTGCCATAATTTCTCAATATATTCTGTATGGGTAAAAGTTGCAGGGTTCAAGAGCCTGATAAGTAAATGGTGCTGATGACTGACATATATATATTTAGTTAATACTATGCATGGAATGATTGCTAGTAGTTAGATGTTTAGTGTGATATAAAAAAAATTAAAACTTTATTACAAAAATTTACAAAATATTTTGACAAATTTTATTTACGGGGGCTCCGTACAACGCTTAATAAAATTTTGTAGAAATTTCCTGAATACGTTCATTTTTGTTTTGTTTTTCCTAATCACTGTCGTACTCAAGAGAAGGACCGCATGAAGCTGGCGGTCAGAGGGTGCAAATCTCAGTTTAATGACCGGCAAATTATGCATTTTCCGCTTAGCTTGTCGAAAAACTTAGGTGGTGAGTAGCGCTTTTGATGACTTGCCTACCAAAACTTTTTTTCCAAGATTGAAATAACTCCACTTAACACATCATATACGTACGATTAAAAACCTTTGATGTTTTTAAAATATTTTAAATATAATTTCGAAAAGATATCTCAGCTTACGGTACTTAAAAACTCAGACCCATTTGTTTAACAAAAAACAACGTAAACAAACTGTGTTTTCATTCATGCGTACGAATAAATAAGCAACAACTCCAATTGAGAGAGATATATTGAATACGAGAGAGAACCTACAAAATGCGAGAGTAGCAGCAGGTGCTGCTTTCCTCAAGAACAGCGTGCAACTAACGGTACACCAACAAATAGGGAAAACTTACCAAGTTGAAAGTTCGGCTGGTTGGGAAAACAAAAAAATCCTTATTGTCAGTCAGTCTTTACTCAACTCGTGTTAGGAACGGACGTCAAAGCGCGAAGTCATAGAGAACAAAAGAAAGTACATTGTGTGTGTTAGAAAAATAAATAAATAACAAAAACATTTCTTAATATTTGTGTGTGTGTGTGTGCGAGTGCTTCTTTTGAACAAAGACAAAAAGCAAAACAAAAGTGCCAAATTTAAACAAAGCAACGAAAAGAGATACAAAAAGTGTTAGGAAGCGAAAAAAAGATAAAGATTAACTTCCGTTGCGTTTTATCAGCGCACCCAAAAAACCAGCAGTTGGTAGGTGTATCCTGTGGAGCAACGAATACCATTGTTATGTTGTTGTTGCTGTTTCCATTGTGTATTTGACCACGTGGGCTGCTTGAATGATGAAAAGCTGTCAATTTTTGTGTGAGTTTCAGTTTTTCTTGCATTTTGATGATATTTGATAAATTGTATGTACTAAGTTTATTGTATATATGTTGTTGTCGTTTGCTTTCTTTTCTACAGTTCTTATGCTACTGTTTGTTCTTACACACATACATACATACGTATAAGTCAACATAAACTCTAAGGACCCTATATAAGAACGTATTTTAGTTTTTTTAGGATTTTCGTAAATATGCAATGAAAGGCGTTAAATGAAATTAATTTACTCTTGTCGAGTTGCTTTTCTTACACCATACGATTTTTCTTTATTTTATTATTTCTTTGGGAAAAACGATTAACTTTTTGCTGTCAGCTGTTGTTGTGTCTTGCTCTTTTGATGGATGTAAGGTAACAAAGATCAAAATACCTTATTAAACTTTCAGACATATCGAATTAATAATTTTGGAATGAAATGTAATAATAGTATATGTTTTTATTGTATATGTACGTTCACGTACAATAATGCATGAATCAAATTTGAAGGATCATGTCACAAAAAATTTTGTTTTTGTAGAGATTTTTAGAGTGCATGAACGAACGCTTTGCGGACTAAATCATATAAATTGTACTAATGCATTATTCTACGGGAAAGCAGCTATTATCGTAACTAAAGTCAAGCCTAAAGGTATGCAACACATAGTTTAAAATTTTGAACTATATTTTTTCCTCAAGATGACACTTTAGAATAGCACACTTGAGTCGTCAACACAACTTTATACATGCGATTTATGATCGCACGATTTATTTTTTTATGCAAAAATTTATATAAGCGTGAATATGCATCATAGGAAACATAGCTAATAATCTTCAGATACAGAAAATAAAAACTGAAATAATAATAATGAAAAAAAAATAATGGACTTTCCAGTTTTATATTTCAAATGGATAAACTCAAGGCGTCAGATCTTCTTGGAAAAGAAGTAGGTCTGAAAATCAAAATAAATAAAACAAAAAGCATGTCATAATGTTTGGCAGTCTTCGTTTTATCAACGACAACGAAGCTCAAAATTTTGAGTCAAAAGCGACACCAGTTCTTTTGAACGGCTGTGAAACCTGGCTAGCAAAAAGCATCCTGCTACACAATTTACAGTGTTCATCAACAATTCTCTTGATCATTTCCAATGTCGAACTGCTCACTAGATACCGTCAAGATCCGATTTCCATTCAAATCAAACGTCGAAAGTGGAAATGTATAGGGCACACGTTGCGGAAATCACCAACTGAAAATTGTTTGCAAGCTTTGAAGCGGACTCTCAGGGTAGCAGAAAACGTTGCCAACCTAAATTATAGTGGAAACGTTCGTTACAGTGGGAAATACGTGAATCGGGGAAATGTTGAAGATAATTTATTTTTACTTGTACAATATGTCCGATAAAATGCATTGTGATATTTTGCTGATGCAGTAAGATGGTGGCCTGTATTTTTTTCTATTACATATTGAGCGCGAAAATACAATCGAAAACCTATCGATACTCTATTTTAGAGCATTTGAAAATGTCAAAATTTGCAACAAGTTTACTTAACCGACAATTCGTAATATAATAATCAAATGGCACTTGAATTAGGTTTCAGAGATACAGTCAGACAAGTTGAGGATAAAGCTTTCTGAAAAATTATTCTAAGTTGGGCACACCTATGTATGTCAGTTTCAAGACTTTGGTTAACTTAATAAGCTACATGACCCCGATAAGAAACACACATTTTTTTTGAGCAAATATTCAGGTCAAAGTTCTTTTAATTTTTGTATTCCGCACACAATGGCGCCGAAAAGATAAATCATTGCATGTCTTTGAACTGACGATTTAACAGCTATGACAACAAACGAGAAATGACCAAAATATATGACAGATGGCGCATTGTGTACGGAATGAAATAAAGAAGCTCAGTTTGTACACTTCAAGGTCAGATTATCAATAGCTTAAGTGTTAGCGCGGCTATCCAAATATAATGCATGAAACGGTAGGGGTTTAAATTCAAGTACAAAATTAATCAAAACTGGTCTGATGAGGCTATGTACATATATATGTAAATATGTATGTATAGAAAAATGTATATAAGTGGTGGTAATAGCCGAAACATATGCTACCAACTACCAGGCTAAACTGCTCATTCCATCTTTTGTCTTGTCATGTTTGTTTAAGAAAAAGCCTTGACCGATTTGTGTCACATGAATATTGGTGTTTGCTAACGACTGTGAAGTTCAATGAAAGAACATTCAATTATAATTAATGACATTAATCGGTAAAAAAATTGTTTCCTAACATTCAACTTTTGATATTTTGTTAATTTTCTAAGAAAAGTCTATTAGACAAAGTTTCTCGTTTCACATGGCAATTCTTCCGGAAATAAGAGTTTTGGGACAAGAGTGAACTACTATTTTATTGTTCTTATATGAAAATATGTCTTTATAGTGGTACTTTTCAGGTCACCAAGTAGTGTTTACAATTATAAATCTTTGATAAAGCCATTCAGTATTCAAGTAGAATCTTTGAGTTTTGATTAGAGCCTATTCTACACACCATACACTACGATAGGCAAATTTTTGGATAGAGAGATGGTAGCTTTTTGACAAAGATTACCCCACATATTTAATATTCCAACAATTTTTTTTATATTAATTGATATGTAAACAATTTGCATACAAACGTTAAAACATTTCCAAATGAGTACATACATACATAAATAACGACATACAGACCTACGATTACATTAACATATTTAAATGCAAACACAAATTGCTGGCCGTTGCGTTGTGCCAAAGTTATTCAAATATTTTTGTTTATTTTATTTATATATAAATTTATGTATTTTCATTTATTCATACTTATAGTTTTGTGTCTGTACGTATGTATGTATGAGTTTCGAAATTTTTGTGGTCTGATTGTTATGGTCGTCTTTGCATTTTCCTGTTTTATTTTCGAAATATTTTTATGGCTGTCACTCGCTTTGACTTTGATGTGTTTATTGAAAACACTTTGTTTACTTTATGGGTTATGCTGCTACTGTCTAATACACTAATTGCTAAGCCACCCACATTGACACGCCTATCATAAGTTTGTCTGTAATTCCATTGGATTTATGCTGGTAGCTTGAGACAAAATAACAAATAGAAATAAATTGCGTAAAAATAATTTTCCAAAGTTAAATATTTGCTTAAAAGGAATATAAAATAATAAATATTTGACATATAAATGAAAAGTCTTATATTAAAAGAACTTAAGTCTGGGAATACTTTTATCTGTCACAAATAAACATCTGATACATGACAGCTTGTATTATTAAGTATTGATATTTATAATTTTGGAGAAAAAAGCAATTTTATTGTTAAAACCTATCTCCAAATAAACTAGAGTAAGTTTCTCAAAATACCATAACCTCTAATGTCATGACTAGTAAAATATTAATAAAATAAAAAATTATATTCTGTTATGTAAAGCAAAAAGTTTTTGCCAAATACCACAGAACGATTTCAGAGTTAAAATTCGAAATTTGAGAACTACTGCATTTGGTGGAAATTTCATCAAAAGGGCGAAAGCCTTTAATGGTGCTTATTGGTCCATAGCATTTTCTTATATTTCTTAATTTCAATATAGTAATATCATATCTAAATCTAATCCAATGCGTTTTATTTATTTATTTTATAAATCGTAACCTCCAATTGAAACACCCTTTATATTACGAGTAATAGAAATTTTCATATATTTTTAGAAACACAAAGTTCTTACATATACACATGTCTTAATTTGGCAAAAAATGCTCATAAAAAACTGCAAGTTAAATTGTCATCATAAATAATAAATTTGAATGCCAGCACTTGTATTCATCAAGGAAAGAAACAAATATACGACTTAAAATGAAAATATCTTTCAACACAGAAAAAACGTCAAATATTTTTCGTTAAATTTGATGCAAATGTCATGCAGAACACATTACTCGCATTTTATTCATACAGAAGTGTGGCACTCGCGTGAATTCTGCGTTTGACAGTTTGTTTGCCCCAAAAATTGTGCACACAGCAATAGGTGAAGTATAAGAAAATGGCATAATTATTTCTACATATATGACACTTTATGTGCTGGATTATTTTCTTACTGCATATATTAATTTATCCTGGAGCTCATGTGCTTTCAAGGTCACCACACGGCGGTCCAATGGAGGATTTAAATGGAAAAACAGAAATAAATTAAGATTCTGCCATTGGTGCTTTTTAGGAACACACTTTTTATTAAATATCAACTAATTTTGATGAAACATGAATTTTTCAAAATTATGTTTGTATATTTCTTCAAAATTTTCTATATAATTATGGACGTTTAATGTGAATTTGGTATTCATTTTATCTATCTGGTTGCGTAAATTAATGCGTCCAAAAATACAAAAAAAAAAAAAAAACTAAATAAATATTTTGGAATACTCAGTACACAGAAATGAAGTTATTTTTAAAGTTCATTTCAAAAAAGTATGAAATTGAATTTTTATTAAGTTGTAATCTGTGGATTATAGTATTTAAGATAAGCAGATATAATTTTACACAAAACAAACTTAACAAAAAGTGGCAATTAATGAAAATTGGAGAGCAAATTTCAGTTTCTAGATATTTACCTTACAATTTTGTCAAAATACAATAAAGCGACAAGATTTTTTTTTTGATCGAGATTATCTCCACTTAGAGAATTTCGTCACCACAAAAAAAATCGATGAGATAGTGGCTCAAACTTTGCCGATTTATCTATAATCATTTGCTGTTTCGTAGGAAAATTTAATAAAAAAAGTCTTATAAGTTTTTTTTTTGTAGATTCTATCGTTGCCATTTTAATCTCTTAAACTTGATGGTCTTGATATGCGAGGAGGAATCGAGTGAATATTTTATAGCTAATCATTGGGTGATGAATCTGTGCGATTGACAGTTTGTGAATTATATTCACATCTACCCATAATTATTTCAAGTCAATAAAAAATGGGATTCGTTTTCCTAAATTGGGTTCTTCACATTTGATTTAAAGAAAAAAAAAATATTCGCTTTAATGGTGTATTAATATACCTATACAATATATAATTAATTAACTTTCATCAAAGTGAATCAAAATGTTAATCTTGTTAATCTCATATTTCGTCTATCAAATATGGTCATCTAGAAATCGTTTTTTAAATAAATTTTCTTAACCATTAGAACAGCAATGTCGAAGGTGCAAAGTTTCGGATGGCTTTTCTTAATAATTTATTGGCCTTAGACTTTGCTGTCACTCGTTGAGCGAGTAATTTGCTAGAATACTGATTAAGAAATTAGGCCTTACATAAATTTTAATAAAAAGTTAATACGCAGTAGTTTGTTCAAGTTTACTGTATTAAATCAACAAAATGTTGTATATGTTGTTACGTTAGCTATTTCAACCAAAAAGTTTAATTTCAGAAAATACATAAATTAATTAAACTAAATAAATAAATGCAATTTAAAAAAACTAAATATTTGGTTTTTTATACGTTAAGCTCGATTACATTTTTTGACAGAATTTGACATAAAACGCTAGTCATTCGTTGAACTGCCTTTGGACGTTGTCTAAATTTTTGGACGCTCTTCAAACCTTAGGTTTTTGCTTAGTCCATATTTGAACTACTGATTAACGTTAGGCGCTCGCTAGTTATCCTTTATTAATACGGCTAATACGTTCTAAACTGCAGAGCTCTGTTTTCTAATATTATATTATGCTTTTATCTGCTTTGTTCATTCCATTTTCGTCCTAGTAAGAATAATTTTTATAATAAGAAATTATTTTAGCATATGTCATATTATAGTATTAGTGATAATGTTCGCGATCAAACATGGCTGCGTGGTATAAGCGCTCATAGCTTAAGAGGTTAACGGAGAAAGCATATAAACGAGCGCTGAAACGTAAAACAAGAGCTGCTCGTGGAGAGAATATAAAATCTTGCATAGAAAGTAAAAGGTTACGAGAAAAGTCCTACTTAGAGAATATTTTAAGGTTTCAAGAAAGAAGACCCCTGGGTTTGCAAAAAACCCAAAAAATGACAGCATGAGCCACGGGTTCCTTTGAGATAATTGCAGATGAACTTAAGCAGCATTTTCAACAATTGCTTAGCGAGTAACAAGCCCAAAGACTGATAAAAGAACAACTAACACCAACTTAAAACATCGAGGAGTGCCATTAAAGAAAAAAGCAGAAATAATTGATTTTCATAAGAACTTTTCAAGACAGGGAGTAATGTTTTGGTAGGACAGATGTATCACCTTTATTTGCCACATTTACTAAAATGTAATCTTCTGCATGATCTTAAGGGCTATTTATCGGTTTGATACAAGATCCGTTTGTGTACAAGATCCTATTTAACTTACTTTCTGAATCCTTTCTGCATCATGAATATTGGATCATATCACTGTGACTTCCACCCTAACAAATTGACAACAGCTCAAATATTAACATTGTGGAAAATCCTAGAAAAAACAATAGGGCTTATATCGGTGCCCATTCCTTTTAATAAATTTTAAAATTTTCTATTTATGTGTCAATCGACGGACTCATATAAGTCCATGACGAAATTTAGAAACCCGAAAAAGTTAATTTAGTTATGTCGCGTAAAGTTTGAAAAAATCATTGTAATTCATCCGATTATTTCATAACTGCAACGGGTGTCATCAAGAGAGATCTCTCAGCGATCTCTCTGAAAAATCTTTTTTTGAGACTGAGGACATGTCGAAAAAAGTGGGGTATATGAAGACTTTTAAATATGAAGACTATAAATATTATCTTTTATAGCAACAATTTCGAAGTTGTCAAGGTGCTTATATACCTTGAAGTAAACCCGAACTCTACAAATGACATTTAATTGGGCATCTGAAGGAGGGTGTGGTGTTAAAAACTTTTTTACTCAAAATTTCTCACTTGAAGAACTAAAGTAATACTGTATGAAACATTAACAGGCCTATTAACGTGTGTGGAGCTGAGTGATTGACCATGATCAGATTAATTAAACAGTTCCTGGGGTTATTTGAGGGGAAGATCTTTCCTTGTATCCGTAGTTCTATAGGCGAGAATGGTGAAAGTTCGTTGCATTAGCTCGCAAAATTGAACGAATGAATAAAATACGTTCCAACCTCTGTTTCAGTTATAAGGTTATCGCCAATACGTCAGGCTTCAAAAGGATAGTCGCTCTAGTTTTTTTCTTTCAAGGCTTGACCTAGCATTAATTTTTAGCCATATAAAGTTTATGTAAAGTAGGTAGCAGATTGCTACTCAATTTGCCATGCACATTCCATTGGTTCAAAAATAAAAAAAATAAAAAATCTGAAAGCAACCTAAGTAGTAGGTATGAGAGCGCGTTTAGTTACAAACACAACTTTTTTTTCATAAATTTTTTCATCCAATTTAAGATAAAAAAAGGCACGTATCTGACTTGTAGCCCTTGTGCACATATGTTTGTATACTTTAAATTCAACATATTTATTGATGCCTCTTGGCAATCATTTTATCAAATGATTTAAGAGTTTTGCTTTTCATTTAATTTTTTTTCGCAGAAATGATGCACTGCCTACAAAAATGTTCGTATGTGAGTTGCTATACGCAATTTTCCTTTACCAAAAACAATTTGCAAAAAAATGAAATATTCTAATGGCTTCATGTAAATATTTTTATTAATGATATACTACAGCAACTGATGCTGTTGTTATCAGTTGGCTACTGCTTCAGAGCCAGGCACTGGAAACAACATATTAATCAAGTTCATCGTCATCTTTAAATGTTATTCCCAGTATTTTGTCTATGTACTACGTCTCAAACGTCAAGTATTAATTTTAACAGTGAATTAATTTGTTTTTACATTTCAAACTTAAGTGTATAAATAAACATCAACAAAAAGTTTTTAATGTTTTAAATTTTTTTCGCTTCTTTATTATTTGTAGCTTTGTTTGCTGTATTTCTTGTTTTTGGTATGGTTTGCTGTTGCTTTTAAAAAGGACACTTCAATGGCAATTATTTTGGTGTTATGACAGCTTTGCTTTGGTTTTTTTTTTTATTATATGTCGCCTTTTTGTTGGCAGAGTTGAAATTTACACCGAGAAAATTGGCTGTCTCTTAGAGAAACTCCCAACTAGGTTATTTTCTGAATGTTTTTTTAATGTATGTAAAGTCCAGCAGCAATAGCAAAGCACAAGTTTATTTATTTTTTTAAGTAAAAAACTCAAGAGAAACCACTCTGTTCGAAAAGTTTGAGTTAATGCATAGATTGAATGTCCTGTTGAAGGATGACTTAAAGTTTTCAGTTTGAGTGCGCCGCGAAAATCTACACTCTGAACTCATCTGGTATTTTGCTGAGAAACCATTAGGGCAGTAAATCTCGTTGCTTCTTCTTTCTTTGCTGTTGTGGGAGGGAGTATTTTCAATTTTAAAAATAGTTTCTATTTTCCTTTTTTATGTAAGTTCACATTTTATTTTATAATTCATTGTATTTGTTTTTTGCTTGTTTGCTTGCTAAATTTTTGTTTCTGTTTCTTCGTAAGTCCCTAAGTATAAGGTGAATATCCTGCAAATGACATTTTTCGCTATCAACACCAAAGGTGAGCAACTGAGCGTTGCGTTGGCAAGTCTATTGCTGTCAAGATGAAGAAAACCACCCTGTGAGTGGGCGGGTATTTAGAATGAACACATTTTGGGTGGAGTATAGCAGTGATAAATGGTCAGACGCCGTTTTCTAAGCAAAAAAAAAGAAACACAACGTATTTTTAAGTATTTATTTTGATGATAAATATATTAATTTTGTAGATGGGCTTGGCTGTCAACTGTGTTTGAACTTTTTAAATTTAATTTCAAGTTTTACTTTGCTATCAAAGTATTCAGTAACTGTTTAAGTGAGAATCATATACGTTACTACTATATTTAATAGGCTTATAATTTTTTAATGCATGATACTCTCTACCAAAAATTTCCATGAAATGCTATATATAAAAATGAATTGGTGTGCATTAGACTCGCGAAGGCTCGAGAATGGCTCGACCGATTTGAATAATTTTTTTTTGTTGGGGTTTGTAATTGTTCAGGCGAGGCTGATAGCAAAAAAAACCGAAATAGTGTGTATGGGAATTTTGGTATGGAGAATGTATAGCACACCATAGTTGTGTTTTCCAGCAGTTAAATTAATTTCTGGCAGAACAATATTTGCTGATCCTGGACGGGGATAGCGATTGGTATTGGGAAAGGGATAGGCATATTTTGTTTTGATAAAATCGAGCCAATTATCGAAAATTTATGTGTGGATATTTTCGAAAAAAAAAAATTTTTTTTCAGCAAAATCCAAATATACGGGTCAAGTAATTTTATGTATATAAGCTGTAAAAAAAATTTCGGGCGATTCTAAAATATCAAGTCCAAAATGTTGTGCCAATGAGTTCTAGTTTAATAACTTTTCAAATAATTGTGAGTTAGGGGAGATACCTTTGCTTTCAGCAAAAGGTGTCATATGAATGATTATTACGTGTAATTCTAGGATCCGAATTTTTGTGAAAAAATCAAGCTAATGAAATTCTTAAAGGCTTACATTACTGATCAAATTTTAACTTAAATTTAAAATACTGCCGTAGTTTTTAATTTGAGAAAACTTTATCCCTTTTTTTATTGATTTGAAAATCTCTTAGGATCCCCGCCCTCCCCTTGGTGAGATCTGGCGGGATCCCTCCCCTCTTTCCTGAGAGATTTAAATTATAATTTTTAATGTAAATTCTATGCATTAAGAATTTGACTCACGTTATTAATGAACGTCCCCTTATGGAAAGGTTCGCAGGGGTGAATGCACCAATATATGAATGAAATTGATGTTGTTTTGGAATTTTTAAGAAACTTTAACTGCTGCACAACAGATTTTTAATAAATATTGATCAAAAAATGTTGATATTTTTTCATCCTAAGCTCAATAGCTCAAAACGTATATCATTTTCACATTTTAAATGTTCAGAAAAAAAAAAAAATATTATTATTAATTGTTTTTAATAACCAAGAAAATCTGGTTTAGGGTATTACAGTCAGAAGCGAAAACCCAATTCTGTTCATTCTTTGGGCCATTTTGCTTATGAAAAAGTTGAGTGCTTTTGGAAAAGTTCAAAAATTATGTTAAAGTCGAAAAATATTGAATAAGTCCAAAATTGTGAAAAATTCGGATAAAATTTGTGTTTTGAGAAATTCAAAAAATGTCCATAGATTCACAAATAAAAATAAGATATTGAAAAAGTCGCAAAATGTCGTGAAAGTCGAATAATGTTGACTAAGTCAAAAAATATTTTTTTGAAAAATTCAAATAATATTGATACAATCGTTAAAAATGAAAATATTAAGAATTCTACTGTAAAAAGAGATATATAAGTGATGAAAACTTCGAAATATGTATGTTGAAAAGTTGAAAAACGTCAAAAAAGTCGAACAATTTTGAAGTGGATAAACTTGCGAAAATGTTTAAAAAGTTGAAAGTATTATGAAAGTTGATAAAAGTTTTAAATATACTGGCGTGGCTTAACTTCTCAAAGCAATTTATAAAGATAATCAGCCAAATTTGAATGAATATTTTAAAAACATATTACTGTGAAAACAATATGCAGAAAAATGACAAAAATGACAATATAATATTATTAAATTAAAAAAATAAATGTGCTCACAGGATATTCAAGGATAATGTTATAGGCACGTGTATGTGCGCGGATGTTTCTTAAAAGCCTACAAATATGCGTATATTACAATTTCCCTAAGGCTATCTCTGCTTTTATTGAATTTCTTACACTTACTAAATTTTGTTAGCGAGTTTTTTTGTGTTTATCGTTTTCCGCATCAAGGCATCAGTAATCGAAAATTGGCCTGCGGACCATAAAATATGCATCCAATGAAGGAAAATAAAATAAAAACTTTGCAGGCACTCCAAATTTTATTAGTAACAGCGACGTCATCATTGTCGGTTACAATCACCAGCACACCATCACCGTCACCGTCATCATCAGCATCAAAATATTCTATGTGTCGTAAATACATCATTCATAAAATGGTTTCTAAGATTTTATTACGCAACAACAATGAAAAAAAAACAAGAAAAATAAAAAGTTTTAAACAGCCTTTTTCTGCTCTGGCTGTATTTACTTATTTCGGGAATTTTTTTTTCGCATTTATTTTTGGAAAATCTTTCATTGGATTTTTTTTTTTTTAATTTGTCACAAGCAGTGAAGCTAAGTGGGTAAAGATACGATTACTTCTTTAGATCACCATATGTAGCAGCTCAAGCGGAGTGAATAAGTGTTGTGTGTGATTCGAATACTTTTCAAATGGTAGGTTTGATTTTTCGAAATTTCATTTAAAATTTAGCATTTTGTTGAGTTTATAGCACGAATTTTTCATTAAGGAAATGAAAAATAAGTTCACATTATCTATTTGATCTTTCTCTATGGAAGGTCACATTTCACTGATCCAACTGTTGAAGTTGGGGTAGCACTTTTGACAATTTTTTTTGCTGATAATCGAAAAAAGCGTCAGTCGCCAGAATCGTGGTGAGTCGATGAAAAACATTTCGCTCTAAATAGAAAAATATGACAAGAAATGACCCACCTTAAGCCAGATTAATGCAATCTCGATCTACTTAGTTATATGCGATCGGTGGTGACTAGATTGCGTATGAATTTAGTATACGTTAAAAATGCTTTAGAAAATTCTTATGTATATCAGAGTTTTTTTCAGCCCATTTGATCTGATCAGAACAATGAATTCTGGTTGAATGGATACAACTTTTATCACTTACCTGTTAATCGTTACTTTAAAATTTTGCTCTCGAAATTTATTAACTTTTCCTAAATAAATGTTATATTATTAAAATGTAACGAATATTTAAATATATATCACACAATATCATCACTAATGCGTATTTCATAAAAATTGTTGATGAATGACACCCGCAAAGAGGCCACATGAGAAATCTTTTTAATGATGAAATCTATGATGATAATGATAATGATGACGTTGTAAAAGACAAGGACGAAGACGACAACGAACAAGCTTAGTCAGCAGAAGGGCAGCTAATCCCGGATTTTTTTAAATACTGAAAGTTCCGGGATTAGTCAATGTAAATCCTGGGTTTAGTTACATTTTTTTTGCAAAATATTTGCAATTGAAACTTGCTCAAAAATTGATTTCAAGTGACCAATTTGTCACGTGATACTTTCAAAAAGCAATAAATTATCTAAACAATAACAGCTTAAATTTGGTTAATTTCTTCATTTTATGTAAATTTTTTGTATGAAAAAGTTCCACTGGCCTTAAGCTACACCTTAATGTTCGAATTTGAAAATTTTTAAGGAGCAGATTTTCAGAAATAAACAAAAATTAATGAAATTCGTGCTTCTTCTAGTATATTGTTCTATACGCCCTCCGAAATCAATATGAGTTTTATAAGATTTTTTAAATACATTCTGTACTATACTATTTTTGAAGTTATCGCCGAAAAAAACCATCTAAAAGGTTGTATTTTTGGGGGTGTTGCCAATATTTTAGTATATTGTATATAGTATATATATAAATATCAGTCTCTAATATTAAACATTTCCGACACCAGCAACCACGTTATCACTAGTGTTTAAAGCTTGTGGCTGTTCGAGCAACGTCTAGAATGTACTTAAAAAAACTCTAAGACAAACTTTGGGGTTTTGCTGAAATAAAAACAAAAAATATTAAATTCCGAAAACATTTCTGTAGTTCAATCGCCATATTTAAGATTCAAAAAACTCTCAGGATTAGCAGATGCCCGCAAACTGGCAGCCCTATCCAATACCACTGTGTGTAAGAAACGAAACCTGAGGGTGTGACAGTGATTTCTGGCAGATTACTTTTTTCATAGCTGCCACTGATGCTTCTCTCGAAAGTTGTTAAATTTTTAATACAGCGCGCAAATTTTTTCGTGGGTTTGGTTCTGTGAAAGTAGGATATAGTTATTGCCTTAGCGCAATCATAACGCCGAAAGATAAGAAGATTTTAACGCATTGCGCTCATGTGGCGAAGAGCTTTCTATGGCAACGGATGGAGCAGTAGAGATAGAAATATGGAATTAAATGTGAGTAGCAAAAAATTGTCATAATGCTACTGCTGCTGTATTTAATATTCGGTCAAGGCTTTGTTGAAGTAAATGGAGATTTCAGTGGAAAAATTTTAGTTGCTGTAGTTACTTACGCTCTATGAATACTTTAGTCAGCTTTCAAGATGTTGTGCAAATGTTATTAATATTAATGTTACAATTTTGTTAAGCTAATGGTAGTTCTTGTAGTAGGGTGTCGGCGTATTCAACATTTCAAAGTGGTGGTGGGTTATTAGTTTGATTTAAAGTATTCTATGAAAACATTTCTTATAAAGTGTCTAAATTTCTATATTTAGTTAAGGGCGTTTTTTCTTATTTTATACAGTAATTTTGTCTGCACCAACAAAAATATACATTTCTATAATTTTCTACCTGTACTATAATCTAAAATTCGATTATCAATAAAATATTAAAGCATTGCATTACAAAAATCAAAGCCAAACAATCAAAAAGTCATGATAGCGCCTAAAAGTAAACAATTTATCGCTTTCAGTTTGTTATAACTTTTTGAGAAAAAAACTCCAGACAATACTGCGAATGGAAAACAACTAAAACTGAAATGAAGTCACGTTTCATGGACAATTCAATTTTAAAGGGATTTTCAAAAAAAAAAGAAAAGAAAAAACGACGTTGCAACAAATCGTCATATTGGGGAAAATTCCATTAATGATGAGCTGAAAGTTAAACACGAAAGTGAAACTGCAAAGTAAAGGCGAATAAGAAGCAGAAGCTTAAAATGCCAATTGAAGCAATAAAATAAAATAAAAATAATTGAACTACTATAGATATTTTTTGCTCTTGAAGGACAGCCGAAAGACGAAACATCACGTCCACTTACTTTATTTCCATAATCAAATATAAAAACCCACGTGTTCCGTTAGGTGAAACAAAAAGCGCAAGTGAGGGTGATGTGAGCGGCATAAGCGACACTTTATTGTTCTACTACACCATATGTGAGAGATTTTTGTCTTTACTTGGAAAACTAAAAGTATGTTCTTCCCGTCTTAATTGTAAGATTTATGCTTAAAGATCATCCTTGAAAATTACGTAATTTGACTGGTGGTACTTAACAATCACAAAATCGGACCAGACCTTAGACTTACAATTTAGATTCAAATACTTAAATTTTGACTACAAACACACAAACTGTGAAGTTCAAAAGTTCTCCGCGTAATTGATCTGATTTAAAGTCGCAGACGTTTTTTGAGAGAATGCTTCGATACCGAATGCTTTGAGTTAGAAAAAATTCCATATTTTTCATTTAAAAAAATCAACAACCAATAAAACATTTTAACGACCGCCAAACTACTTAGAGTCTAATCGAATTCAGAGTTTTCAAAACAGACACGTTGTTCAGGGAATTATTGAAGACAAAAAATTCTTCAAGGCGCATTTAATTTTTTAGCATTTCACTTAAGTTTTCAAAAGAAACAAGAAATTTCTTTAAAACCTGTATTTCGTTATTCTTTCCATTTGTCTTAATAGTTTATCTTTTTAATGATGCTATAATTATTGATTTGTCATTACTAACCACGTGCCACGTGATTATACCGTGACATTTGATGAACTCTATAAAATAATTTAATGTCACTTATATGTAGATACTACTTACAAAACACCATTAACAACAGATAATTTGTATAAACTTTGACAAATTAATAATTTAGGCATACTTTTAATGATGAAAGTTCAGAATTTAAAAAAAAAAAAACTGATTAAAAAAATATTAAGGAAACTTTCCAAGAAGATAGGAATGGAATCAGATGGTGATAAATTTGCGCATGTCAGATCAGAAAAGTGGTATGATTTTTGTGTTTTTCTTGCTACGCTTAAGCAGCTGCTTTTATCTCCTTGGAGATAAAATGAATTTGTTTGGCTCTTCTGTTCGACATCTTTCAAAATGTTGCTTACGGCCTGAGAATAATATACAATTTCTTCGTCATGAGCCACTGAATTATTTGAAATATTACGTTTATCTGGTTCTCCATTTTGAACTATTCGATACATTAAACACTTTCAAATCATTCGAGGTATTCGAAATATTCGAAGGCTAAAATAATAAAATTCGAGTTCAGTCGATTTAATTTGTAACGAATTATTCGAATAAGGGATTGAGTTACGCTTAAAACATTGGTTTCTTAAAGTTTTTACACTCAAAATTTTTTAACAAAAATATTGTTAAAACTTTACGAGATTAAAATACCTAGTCCTAACTCGATTTCAACTAAGCTGCTTTATTTCCGGTAAATACCAGCTGTAGCGTGCGAAAAAGAAAATTTCAGCACTTTTAACTGCAAAAAAATGAAAAAAAAGATGGAAAAAATGCCACTCACATCCGCAACACGTACGCTATCATCACAACAATTGAGAGCGGTACACAAAGAGCTGCGCAAAAAGAAAAGAAAAGAAAAAACTAAAAACTGAAGGTGCGTAACGACAGCGTGTCGACCTTTTATTTATTTTAATGTTAAAATGCCTGCTGTCGCGTACGTCTGCAATTAAGTTTACATTTCAATTAAATTAAATTTCCCACTGATGCGTACGCATTTTTCTGGAATGCATCACAAGGATATTTAAGTACCTTGACTGTGCTTCTACGACAGCTGTTGTCTTACAACAATGGCGCGCTTTTCACTTCCGCTGCTGTTCCCAGAAACTCTTTTGTTGCCTTGTGCTTTGTAAGTTTGCTGTTTTTTTTTGTGCTAAAGTTTTTATTCTCTCGCTCGCTCGCTCTTTTTATTTTATCTTCAATGTTTTCTCTTTGAAAGGACATTAAAATTTTAATGTCGTTTGTCCTGCAATTTTGCATCACGTCGCAATGCCATCAACGAGGAGCTACATACAAATTAATTACCTCAAAAATTTATAAATAAAAACAGTTGACAGCTTGGGAGAGGACTTCTTTTTATTGATGTTGCTACTTAAAAGGTTTTGAATTGTCGTTCGGACGCCAACTACCATCGTTAAATTGCTATGATTATTTTTATTAGCACTTTAAAGTGACTTTAAGTTCTGTAGCTGTAGCTTTTTAGGCGCTTTGAAATGTTATTACTTTTGCACTGGCAACAGAGAGGAATTTAGACCCTAAGGTATAGTTTTAATTTCATGCTGCTTTAATAAATTTAAGAGATTTTATATCAGGTGATGTTGACACATTTTGTATTAACGATTTGTTGTTACACCTTTGATCTGAAAATTAATAGGCTTCGTGATATCTCCCATTGGGGTTGTTAACTCAAATGAATAGCTGTTTCTGGTTGACCATTAAACCTGTCAGCACTAGTATCCGAAATTTATGCAATAAGGCTGTAAGAAAAAAGTTCTTACGATTTATTAAATTTCAGGATTTAAGTAAAGACCAGAGTTCGATGTATGACTCTTATATTAGGAAGAGCAACAAGTGAAGAAGGTGATAGACTGAATAATCAGATAGAATTTTTATCACAATTTTGAAATAGATGACAAAAGCGGTTGTAGAAATAAGCGATACATTAATTTGATTACTATAAGCTAACTTAAAAAACATCTTGTGTTTTGAATAAAGAAAAAAACAAATGGAAATTTTCTTATCACCTCGCTGTTCCTGGTAGAGTTGGACAGCGCAGCACTGTGTTTTTCGTACCATTTCTGTTTTTAATTATGTATTGTCTTTATGCAGCACTGCAACCACTTATGAACAGTGGTCTCAGATGGGCGCTGCAGCTTATTGGCTATGCTGACAACATGCATTAGGTAATTACTGTAGAAAGACCGAAGCTTTCCGCGTTGCAACAAGTCTAAGCGAAGATCATGCATTTTATATACATTGTTACTTAAGTACAGTGGATTGAGGACGATATTGTTTGCTGAATTAGAAAAATCTAAGCAGCTTTCGGTATGATACACACTACTGGCCGAAATAAGATTTATGCCAAGGTATTCAATTAAAATATACACACTCCAAAATATATGAAAAATATATCCTATTTTTAACCTTAAATATTGTAAAAATATAAAATTTCTTTCGAGAAAAAGCATTATTTTGGATTTTTGTTATAAAAACTATGGCGGTTTCATGTAATTTCTTGGTTTTATTACTTCTTACTCTGTTCCTTTAAACATCTCTGTCGAAGACGTTGAACGGTATCCAATATTTTAAAAATTTTTTGAATCATATGGAACAATATAGTATTATAGAATATGATTTCAAATGGTATAATTAGGTGGGTTCGGTATACATATGTACATATCGGATAATTTCAAGTGATTTTGAGAAGTATTACGTTACAAATGGTAATGTTATTCGGAAACTATCTAATGTTTTGGGTAATATATGTATGTATGACAAAATTAGTTATTTAGTATCGGAACTAACTAGCTACGAGGGTTATGGGACTGTGTTTGAAAGATTTAGGATAGTATAGAAAAAGAAAAAAAGAAAAAATGCAATTCAAAGAATGATTTTAGATGGTATAATAAAATTGCAAGGAAGGTATAGTCAGTTGAATTATTGGATAGTTACAAGTGATATTAACGCATAGGATGGCCAATAGAGATTTATGCAGCATTGGCTGATATAAATAATAATTTATATTATATTATTTTATAGTCAATGAAAAATGTTGGCATGGGGCGCCTATAGACGCTATTTGGAGATAGAATATGTCTTCGGAAGATATGAAAAAGTACTTGATATTTTTATAGAATTTTAGTTGGTACAGAAAAATATGAAATTCTATAGATTGATTTTTAATTGATATTTTAAATTATGTTTTCAAATGGAAATATATGATAAAGCGAGGTGTATTATCAGTAGACATTAAATATTATTAGTTAAATAGAGCATATAATTTGAAATCAACGTATGAGGTTAAATGGTATTGGATGGAGTCTTCTGAAGTTTTTAATTTTTATATCTATAAATAAAGTTTATATCAATTTAAAGTTAAGTTTATTATTTGAAAAAGTATCCACTGGCGTAGAATAATGCCGATTTGAAATATGTTTCGGGTACTATAATTAAATTAAATTTTTATATGAACGTGTGTGTTTCATCGTTTTTTAATTTAAAGATATTTAATAAATATAAAAGTTAAAATTGCTGTTTGAATAATTAAAAAATGTCACAACAAAATATGTCTCTTTATATCTGCTATTTGTAAATTTTTTCCCACAACGACCAATTATACTTTCTCATACCAATGGTACCAATGGTGGTTATGAGCATATTAAATTCATTTACATTTTCAATATTATTTCGCCAAAATCTAATGTCAAACTACAAGCAGTATATTTCATTATCATTATCATTATTTCGTCCTTACCCATCTCATACAATGCATGCTGCCATGCTGCTGTGCTCACACATTTTCTAATCTAAATATTCTCAATCATAAATTGCCATCGTAATAATCCTTGTGTATAGTAGCTAGTAGCTGTCAAAAAAGGTTGCATTTATTCCTATCATAATTTTAACAATCGACGTTAGCTTTGACACATTTACGATTTTTGTCCTTCCTGCCGCTGTTGCTGTTGCTGCTGTTACGCTTGGCTTTTAGCTTCCGGCCACTTAGTAGCGAAAATGAATCGATTGTTAACTTGGCTGCCAAAGAAAATTAGAGAAGTTAGTTGGATGGAGGGGATGCTTCATTCTAACTAACCGCTGCCAATATGAGAAAATTGGTCATTTTGTGTGCGTTATTTCGTCAAATGGTGAAAATTATTTGCCAGCGATGTGAACAGTGGATTTTTCGCAAATTGAAAAAATTGCATAAAATTGATTATAAAAATATAAAGTAATATTGATGTTTATTTGATATTGTTCTGCGCAATACTATAGCTGATAAATTTCTCTCTCATTCGATGCAATGAATACCTTAAGATATGTATTAACAAAGAAAGCAGCGACTTTTCCTAGAAATCACTTTATCAGAGTTTTATATTTTAAAGAAACCCATGAACAAAAAACGACTTTAAAATAAGTGCGAACTATGACCAAAAAGCAACAAAAAATGTCAAAAAATTATCAGACATCTGCCAGAAAATGAGAAAAAAAACTTTCCTGGAATGAAGGAACGTCTAAGGATTGGATGATATATTAATAAAAAACTAAGAAAAATTGGAATGAAAACTACAGCAGACATGTAAAAAGAATAATAGACAAAAATTGAACGAAACCTTAACAAAAACCATGCGAAATAAAGTAAAATTAAAGAAGCAAAGTAATCCAAAAAACGGCAAATAATTTAAAAAATGAACAAAAAGAAACTTAAAGACGACTAAAGGCTTATGTTTTTCGGGCAGCTGCTAGGGAAGTCACTCGCTATTTGTTTATGAAAAAAATTAGCGAAAAATTAACCAAAACAGGAACAGTTATAGAAAATTAAAAAAAATCAATTAAATTATAAATCTGTTAAAAAACAAAGTATAAAAAAGGTAACTTAATTTTTATAACTTTTTTTTTCAAATAATTTCGAAATATTTCTACTGTGCTCTGGCTTCTCTTGTTAATCTAAGTGCTTTGCTGGTTCGTACGTATTTGATGGTAAGGGTGGCCTGTGGTGGCAAACATATTGGCCAGAATATGCGACATAAATTAGGGCTGCTGTTGCATATTTTTCCATATATTTTGGACATTCGAAGCGTGTTGTCACTTATGTATTGTGTGGTTCATCCACTTTTGATAAGCATAATAATTGAAATATTGTAATGTAATGGTGGCTAATGTGTTTTCTGGCTTTAATGTGTCGGTGTATTTGCGTGTGTATGACAATATGGCTGTGGCATAAACGGATATAAAACAAAATAGGAAAAATTTATGCAACAACGCCTGTTTATGTCACAATTAAGCAGCACTTCAATCTTCTGCTTTCTTTACCATATGGCACCACTTAATGAAATTGTGATGAGGCAAATAATTATGATACATTAATATTTTTCTCATTAAAGTAACGTATGGGCGTGGCATTTCTTTTGTTTTCACATATGTTTCGTTATTTGAGCATATGTTTGCATAGAAAGAAATTAAATAAAAATCAGCATTGTATAATCAAATGTACTATATCTACAAACATTTCCAAGAAATATCGCTGAAGTTGATTATCTATATATGTACATATGTATGTCAGACATGGAAAGGAAGGGAATAAAGAAAACTGTGCATACATTTTTTTCACTGTACTTAATAATACATTTGAAGCGATTTTATGTGCTTCCATTGTTATGTAGCGAGCATTTAAGTCTTCGTCACGGGTTTTCTGTTGCATGCAGAAGAAGTTTTAAAAGAAACCACTCATTCTTTTGTTTTTCAATGAAAAAGATTTATATATACAAAATATGTTTATTTAAAAAAAAAAAACAAAATATGTAATTTAATTTTTTTTATATTTCTTTTTAAAAATCGTCTGTGAAAATAACATTTGTTAAAATACTCACTTCACATCATATGAAGAATTTGTCATTCTTTTGTTGTCGTTGTCATCGTTGTTGTTATTTTAAGTAATATTGTTGTTATTGCATGCAGCAATGTACACACACATCCAATATATTGTTGTAGTTATGTTAGTATGTATGTATGTATGCATGCATTATATTTTCCTGCTGGTCCCATATGGTGTACAATTATGGAAAATGATTGCTCTTTAAAATTTAATATTTTTAGTCATGCATTAAAGTATTTAATTAAATGAAGTAATTATTGTTGCTTTAAATATGCCAAAGGGTAAAATTTTCATGTGTTGAAAATTTTATTGTTGTCTTTAAAACACTATAATATAATTATATGCTAAAAATAAAAATATAGGACACGTTGAAAAAGGACGTGGAAAATAAATTTTCTGCTGAATTGAACAAACAAACTGCAAAATCTGTCAATCTAACATTCAAACAATCTCAGAATTTTTCCGTACTATCTATTTTTGTACAAAAAAATTTCGAAAAAATTCTGCTATGTTCTTTATAAAAAGTAAGCAATTTTCGTTTTCAGCATTTTTCTTTCTAAAAATGCATATTTTTAACGAAAAACATGATTAAAATAATAAAAACTTTGAGATAATTTCACATTCGCTGATAGATTTTGGCAGAAAATTATATTATCGCAGTATCGCCCGGATGATATAATCCGCTTGGAAAGCAAATGTCTTTATTATTTATTGATTTTATTATCTGACTGGAGGGCGTCTTCCAGGAGATGATCGTCCTCTCATTTACGAAAAACCACGATTCTCCTATGGCCGTTGTAGAAAAACTAAGAGAAAAGTGAAAATAGCGCTGCTTTTTTTAAATAATTTTTGAAGCTGCAAAAAAAAGTGCATTAAATTATTTTATTACTGATATATTTTATTAAGGGCATATTATAGATAGCGAAAAAAAAATTTGTTAAAAAAAACTCTATTAAATGATTTTATCGTTTTCTTACAGAGTTTCGTTGTCTTCAGTATAGTCATTAGATTCTGAAAATACAAGAGGCAGACGTGTTGATCACTGCTTTTTCAAAATATATGGGGTTGTATATGCCATCGTCGATTTTGGTACAAATTCGCATACCAAATTTAGGAACACCAGATTTTTCGGAATAAATTTAATGAGACAGTTGAAAAGCTTAACCTTTTCCCTTCAAAACCCACTTAGAAATATATTGACATATTTTTTTTCTTCGAAATAGATAGACCTGTGTAATAAATTTCAATTAACGAAATTGTCTAAAATTATGGAGTTTAGCCTCAAGCAGCAGGTACTAAAAATAAAAGTTTATATAAAAATCAGAGATGCGAAAGCAAAATGGTGTCCGATTTACGTGGAATACCTCATATACACATTCACAAAAATATGGAAAAAATAATATAAATGACCGATAGAATAGAATAGTAAATTTTGGATAATGACGCTGGAATCGTCTGCCTTCTCAATTTTTATGTTTTTTATAAATAAATGAACCAGTCAGCCAAGAGGCAGACGCGATAAAATGACTTAGTACTACATTTTTTCTACTTTGATTTTAATATTTCGATTTTTAAATGCAGCAGTAATTAAGTGGCAGACGGTATTTCTCTCATTTCTTATGACATAATCTTTATAATAATCTCAATATGCCTGACGATAAAATCATTCTTAAACGCAAAAAAACATCTGCCACTTTCATTTAGCTATTTTTGCGTATAGACGCGATAAAATTGTTTATGGTACCTTTTTTGACAGTTTAAAGGGCTCTCAATTAATAACACAGATTCTCGATTCGATTCGATCTTCAATCTCTGTCGCACGATAAAATCATATAGAAATTTAGGCCACCGACTTCCTAACTATTACTACGAGCAAATTTTTTCCCATCAATCCCACCCAAGTGGATTAAGGGACAGTTTTGGTCAAACCTATTATAATTTATATTTCCTTTTAATTGACAAATTTTTTGCACACTCGTAAATTTAAATCATTCTGTGAGCCAATAAAAGGTCCTCACTTCTTTCTTCTGAAAAAATTTGGAAATTTCACAATTTTTTGTGAAGAAGGCCCTATCAGTTGGCGGTTGCTAATTTACCACACCTTAATTTTATCAAATAAAATAAGATTCGCATTTATATATCTATGACTTTTCTGATTTCTTTAAATCTTTATGAAAAATCACATTTCATAAAATTCATAAAAAATATACATTTTCAAATACAGCAACAAAAATGTGTGCCTTTTGTAAAAGGAAGACGTGACTAAGTTATGGTATTTATTTTTGTATTTTGAAAGAGATCTCATGTTGACTCAGAAACGACATAATCGAGACGATGCTCGTAACTACTAGTTATTTAACTAAGAGCTTTTCTCCAATTAAATTATATAAAATTACTATCAGCTTCTTAAATATTTACTGTTACTGGAATCGCTTTTCGTACTAACATTTATTGACTTATAGTATTTCTATGTCAATAATAATTCTCTTATACTCGTAGTACTTATACAAAAATTCACATTACAAGCATATGTACGTACTGTACTCATATTTATTCGTACAAATTATACAAAATCTATAATTAATAATTCGATTTCTATTTTCACAAAATAGAGAAATCACAAGAAAATTATTATTACTTGAAAGTAATCAGTTGAGAGTTGGTTGGTTGCTTCATAAAATGCTCGCACTCAGTCCTTTGAACGTTGGCTTAATCGATAAATTTCTATGCGAGCGATAATTGCACTCCATTGCGAAACCGATTGGCGCCAAACTCAATAAATACAACAACAACAACAACAACAGCCAACAAATCAAAAAATCATCAACATTAAAGCAACAACTACAACAACAGCAAAAACAAATATAAAATTGTTGAAATATGGTGGGGATGGAAGTGGTAACCCACAATTACTCGTAAGTGCGGTGTTGCTTCGTTTAAAATTTTATTCCCTCCCCCTTAAATTGTTTGAGTTTTTTTTTTTTACTACATACTTCCAATGCAAATAATTACATTTGACTAGATATAGGGTTTATGAGAAATTTTGGGCTGAGATTACATTAAATTGATTTACAGCGCATCAAATTTTATCGACAAGTCAATGAAGTGGAAAAATAACAAAAGTCAGTGAAACCCTCAAAAACAGATTAGATTATTATACTTTATTTTTTAAATAAATATTTAATATATTGAATTGCAGTATTCTTATACAGAAACATGAATCATAGGGCGCAGAACTTTTTCTTTGATTTTTGTAAAGATATTCTGAAAACTAAGTTGTTTTGATTTTTAGTGCGGTTTTCGAAGCAGCTATACAGCTGGGTGGTTTCCGATATCGCTTATTTCAAAAACAGGATTTTCCTTAAATTTTCTTAAAATTTTTAAAAAGTTTTTGTAAATTATGCACAGTCCAGTATTTGAGTATTTTATAAGGCACTCTGTGTTCCTCCCTCTATTTTTAAGACGATTTGGATACACTCAAATTTTCGTAAATTACAATTTCCATATATTGAACGGACTAACGCTTCACCCTGTTTTTGAAAAATATAAAGTTAACATTAAATACGTTGTGCGCTTGCTACATTTTTTCATTCTTACAAAGCTTTGTGTCGGACATAAAAAGTGCTGCAAAATAAAATGTGAACCTGCTGCCGCTACTGCAATGCTCTTATTGCTAACAGCTCTCGTAAAGTGCGCACTTAAAATCCGAATGTTAGGTGCCGGCATTTTCTACTTATGTTAAGTATGGCAAAAGGAAAATTTTTTCAGGTGTTGGTTGCATTTTTTTTTTGTACAGTACTTAGTAGAGTTCTCATAATTAGATTCTAATCTAAAGTAGCTGTATTTGCCTACTAATGAAATGCTATTTTCTGCTTGAATATTTAATGATTTCTATTTTAATTCATTAACACAATTGCAAACAACTGTTAAATTATTTGTAAGCAAATAAGAAAAATTGATATTAATTGAAGGACTAAAAAATTATCCTTTATTAGCTTTATGCAAAAAAAAAAAAAATAATAATATGTTAATTGATTTTTTCTTGGTGTAAAATTGTGTAATTACTTTTCCATATTCGTACCAGTTGTAAAAATAAACGAGCAAAAAATTCACTTTGAAGCGGTCTTTACCTTTTTGAAAACAAAACTAATTTTATTGGTTATTATTTATTTTATATGCCCTAAAAAAAAACTGTAAGAAACTCAGCACCATACAAAAATTACTTAAAAAGTAATTGATTTCTTTCAGCAACAAGAATGTTACTACCTTTTACTTTGAAGCTGAAAATTCGATTTTCTGAAAACTGTAAAAAATAAAAGTAAAAGAAAAGTGTTTGAGGCCTGCAGTGAGCTGTTCTTCAATTTTGATTAAAATTTGCTATATTGAGTCCAAAATATGAAGCATCTTTCTCATACTCAAAGCGAAACTTTTTTATATTTTTCTTAGCTTACTCTTCAGTAAGCTACAAAAACATAAAAATACGAGTAATCATAATAATTTCATCTATTGCTAAACGTAATCATCAGTGTCCTTTGAGCCGATGAGTGAGAATTTCTAAGCCTGATATGCTTTCCTTTTTTCATAGATTTATTGAGAATCCAAAAAAAAGTAAAAAAATCATAGCAAAATTCTATTTTCAATCGCAACTAATATGATTAGCTTTAACCGTTTTTTGTTCCATATAAGATTTTAAAAAGATACTTTGAATTTTTGCTTTTCGAAATAGATTACTGATGTTTTTGGAATAATGACCACAAAGAGTAGGAATATGCTTTCAAGATTAGGTTAGGTTAGAGTGGTGGCTTAGCAAACAAGCTTGAAACCTTAAGTAGCATTGATTGTGCCGTTTTAATACCACATTAGGTGACCCGGCAAATTTATGGATGTAGCCAGTTAGCTTTGTTAAGGTAGTAGAGCAGAGATCCGTTTTCAATTTAAGCAAATTCGCAGACATGCTTTCAAACTTCAAATTTTTTTGAAAGTGTGAAACATCCTGCTATGCTATAAAACCCTTAAGTACCATCATAAAAAATTATTACATACAAACATGCGAATATGTGGCTTTGTAAAAAAACATTTTAGAAAATCTGTGGACATGAAAAAACGTATACAAAAAATAATCCTTTCCCATTTGCATAACAAGCTTTAGAATCTTCCAATGCTTTTTTCTGGTTGTTTTTAACCATTGACAAATCCCGTGCGTACCAACTCCTCTTACTACACACACACACACATATACCAACGTACAACAAATACAAGCAAAAAACATGAATCTGTATGTTTGGATTGCATTATTTTATTTGAAAAACAAGACGTTTTCTAGATTTACTCGCACTCGCAACTCAATTTGCTCAAACATGAAATGTTAAACCACAAAATTTTTCTATGCCATTATTTTAGTTTTTTTTCTATTCTTGTTGGTTTTTGGCTCTTGTTGCTTAACTTAAAATGTGAAATAATAGAAAAAAAATGAAAATATTTACAGCAACGTAACCACTTCAAAACATGTGCGCTTAAATGTGGTGTTACCCAGTAGGGAAGCTTATGTAATTACTTTAGAAACAGTCTATACTAGAATTATATGCATTGCCGAAATATAATTTTCAGCTATACAAAAGAAAAGCTCTCTATTTTCAAACAAAATAATACGAAACTGAATATACTTCATTAGAGCGGTTCAAAATAAAAACTTTTTGATTTTTTCACGATGTGTCAGTGGATTACAATAGCCCTATATGTCTGGACAAAACATCCCATAAGGATTTTCATCAATTTCGAAAACTGGATTGCTGACGCCTGTTTTAAGTTGCCTACTCATTTTCGAAAATATAGATTTAAAAAATGGTGCAAGCTAAAGAGGAATTCGAATCCGTGATCAGTTTTTCTTCCTCTTCTTTTTTCTTATAAAAAAATTTAAAATTGCCCGGACAAAATTAAAAAATGCCGAGTTTCTACTTTCAAGTTGCAAAATCTTGATATAATATTTTACCGCCGATCTAATGGTACATTATTTTTAATGTAGTATCCAGTATTTGTTGTACTGATCGTATACATGGAGTACATTCAACGGTGTGGCATTTAAAATAAATTGCTGGCTGATAAAGTTCTATTCGTACTATTAAACGTGGTAACTTCTAGTGATTCAGCTAATTAGATATGATGATTGCTGACTTCGACGCTGACCTTCTAACTTAAAAGGGGCTCAAATAGTTTTGCACCTTAAATTCTAGCGCAAGCGAATTTTTTTTTTGTATCGCTGATATTACCTCCTGTACCTCTCACACAATTACCACTTATTTCCTAACTGGGTCGCAGCCACAATTGTTATTTGTGTGTATTTGTGCCTTATGTTTGTATTAGTATATATTAAGGGGTTCTTTAAAGGCTACATTGAGTCACCGTTGGTAATTCAGGTCACGCACAACAAATTTACCAAGTCGGTAGTTACTACACTCACTTAGAAAGGTGCGGGTCAAAAAAATATTTAACAACTGAAATTTGTGCAGGTTGTTGAAGTTAAATAACCGGAAACGGGAAATAAACACTAAAGTACAGTACTAGAGGAAAAGGAAGCGAACTGTTAAGGGCGCCATTGCATACTGCTAAAGTTTGCTCAGAGTAGATATTTGAATTACAAATTCTTTTTTTTTTTTATGTTTTACCATGGCCAAAAATGATGTTAATTTTAAAATGCCGAAGAAAAAAAAAGTACGCTAACAACTCAACTACAAAGAAATTCCATTTTCTGACGCTACTCTCAAGAGTTTACAGAAAAACGCAATACAAAGAGTTTAAAGCAGAAGCAAAGAGAAGGAAGGAGTAAGTGAAGTAAGAGAATAAAAAAAAAGTTGGCGCTTTCAGCAGTTTAGCGCACGCAACACCTGTTAGCCACGGTGAGCTCGGTTAGCATGTATGTACGAGTACGTTCTTTATGATGGCTTTGCCTAAAGTTCCTTCCTGCTTATTTCACCTTTAGTTTTTGGAAAATTTTTAGATGATCATAGACGACTATGTTGTATGTTACTTTTATAATAAGCCTTATTGTAGATATGGAATTAAAATGTAAATAGTTTCTTGTAAAATATATAAGGCTGCGTCATAAAATTATAGCCCAGTCATTTATGGGAAAATATCGATTAAACCTCGGAATGTTAGATAATAAACTGAAGTTTGGTACAAAGCTTTGATTATTTTGACATTTTATAGGTTGACTCAAAAGTATTATAAGATATTGTGTGTGTGTGTCAAGACATTCAAGGTCAAAGGTTGCGGAAACCGGTTTTTTTAAAACATTATTTTTGTAGAGTGTAGTACTTTAATATTTTTTTTAGTTTATTTAAATCCTTATAGATTTTGTGTCGCTAAATCGGAAACAAGCAAAACGTTTTGAAATATTATATTAAATATTTTAAAAGTATTTTTTTTTTTCAATTTACATTTTTCAATTTCGCCGAAGTTGTCATTGACAGGATACAACAAATTTTGTTTTCCTCAAAAATTACCCTTGAGCCCTTTTTTCAATTAACATTTTCTGCTGACATTCACATTCTTCGCATTCACAGCTAAATAAAAATTTTGTGCAGAGAATTCTTATATTCCCCCAATGGGTGCCAATTAATTATTATAATTAAAACTTTAATAATTTTCATTAAAAACCGCGCAACAAATATTGTAATTTTTCGCTTGCGGTAAATTCCTTTACAATTAATATATACAAACCTTTATGAAGTATGGTACGATCTGAATATTTAATTTATTATGAATATTTTCTTGATTTATTTTTTGTGTGAAACAAGACTAATTTTGAGGCGTCAAACTGAGAGAGTATTGGGTTAAAAAGAATTGAATTGGTGTGATTATGGAAACAAAAATTAGCAAAACCTAAGCTGTAAATATGAAACAGATATTATCGAGGTGCAAAATCGTTCTCCACAAATCTGATATTCTAAATGAAACATCCTATAACAAAATAAATATTCAATTCTATTAACAACTAGTGCCAAATTTAGCCAGACTAATTAAAATCGTATTAAAAGTAAATCAAAAATTAGCTAACCCCAAAGAATGTAGGGTATAAAAAGAGTAGCGCAGCTTAAAAAAAAAAGCAACAACGTTTCGTTTTTATTGCGAATAAATTGCGCTTAAGTAGAAAAGTTTTGAAATTTCTATTGAGTGAATTCTTTGTTACTTTTGCTTCGCTTCTGTGCCTCATTTTTCTCTATTTGTTCAGCACTTGGGAATTTCGCAATGTAACTTTTGTTTTTTGTCTAAAAAAGTAGTAGCTTTAAGTGATATGAGTATTTGAATGGATATTAGCACCGAAGTATGAAAAAGTTACAGAAGGAGTTAATTTCTTATGGTAAAATTATTATAAATTGTGGTGAAAAATGAAGGGCTCTTAATGAACCTTAAAAAAGAACCCTTTTAATAAAATTTGTATGAAAAATAATTAAATTTCGCCACATTTTTATTTATTTTTTTATTGTTATGGTTTTATATTTTCGAACAGGTTCGAATTTAATTAAGTACAAATTGGAAATCAATATATTTGTTTTGCACGTAGTTTCCATTTAAAATATGACAGTAAATGTTTGCAAAAGTACCCACATGCATTGTAGCTTACAAAGTTGTAAAGAACTAACAAAATATTATTTTTGCACAAAATAATGCATACATACATATGTATATAGAAATGGTTGAAAATTCGTGCAACAAAATAAATTGATTCCATTTATAAAATCACGTGGGTTTACATATGAAATCCATTTATAAGAATTGTTATCGAAATTTAATTGATGTGATAAAAGCGCGCGCAAACAACGTACAAACATTAAACAACACGTTTTGTGGTTAATGCATTTTATTGAATTTTTATTAAAATGTTTTTAAAATGTAGGGAAAATCGGCATTTATAGCCAAGGCTTTTGATGCGAACAAACCTTTAATTGCCGGGTGCCTTGTAAGAATTGTAAAATTTCGCAAAAAATTGTTAAATGGAGACATCAAGTTTTTTATATTTTTAAGGAAAAATTATTTTCTTTGGAATTCCGTATTTGGAGATTTCCAGATTCATATACCATTTAATATGTCCATAATCGAATTTTGTGTTTCTTAATTTGGATCCTCTAAATAATGGCGTCTCGATGTCCTTCTTACAGGCACTTTAAGTCAAATAAAATTTTGCATATAAAATAACGAAATTTTTGCAGCAAAGCTTTATTTACTTTAAATTATACGATAATTTGTTGGAGGCAATGTTACTTAAATATAATGTAGCAAACGTCACTTGATGATATTCTTTGCTAAGCTAAATTTAATTTTTCATAGAAACAGTCAAAAAGATAAGAATATTTTCAATTTTCTTGGAAATTATATCTTATATTTAGACTTTGCAGAAATTCAGAGAATTGTGATAGGTAACTTAAAATAAAATAAATTTACTGGGTATTTACGAGTAAATGATGATTAAGTTTTAATATTAATTTTCATATTATCATATTGTTATTTTTTGTTATTTCCTTTTCAGATGGCATATCTACAATTATTTTAATACATACAAAACACTAAAGTAGGTTAAACTTTAATCTCTCCTATACAACATTTTATATTCATATGAGGTAAGTTGCTACTTGAAAAATTTTGTTGCAATTTTTTTTGTATATTTTTGAATCAAAAACATTTTTTTAAAAAAAGATAATTAAATAATTTATGTTAAGTATTCTATACAGATTTTTGGGATATATTTCAATTCTTGTAAAATTTTCTGTGTGACATATTTGAGGAGTCAATTTATGATCATAGAATTTTTTTTCGAGCACAGCCTTAACTTGCGACAATGCTACTTTGAGTACACACACACTTACAGATTATCCTGCAAATGCTGAATAGTATTTGTTGCTTTTTGCATTTTAGTTTTCATATTAAATTAGAATATTAAAAAAAAAGATATTTTGCTGGTAATGCGGTTTTGTGTTGACAATTTAATTAAGTGTGCGACTAACATGTATAATAAATAAGAGCATTTCTGAAATAACACTACTTGATTAAATTACCACTATGGCGCAGTAAAACTCATGGGAACTATAACTTTTAATTGAATTCATTTAAACGCTATAATGCAGTACAATATTAGATGATATTTGCTAAAGCACTTCAGCTGCTGCAATCATGAAAATTATATTGTTAAAGCAGGAAGTTTATTATCCTAACAAATAAAAAAGTCCAATAAAATCGGTGTATGAATAATGAAAAAATTTGATTCTTAAAGTATAGTCACTGTTAGCTAATTTGAACCTATCAAATATGGTATAAAATATTCTTCTGTTAAAACTAGTGTCACGCAGTAATAAGTTTAATAAAGAAATACCAAAATAATATAGCACTGGTAGCAGGAAAACTTTATGGCTATGAGGTCTTCCATAACTATAATATGTATATATAAAAAAAGTTTTATATACAAAGTAATATAATTATGCAGATTTTGACTTATAGCTTTCTGCTTATTCAAATCAGAGTATTTTAATTAATTATTGCTACTTTTCGGATCAAAACTTTATGTTTTGTTTATATGAAATTTTCACTAAAATGCTTCTACGTACAGTGCGAGAATTTTCCATTCGCCTGAACGCAATCTGCCGACATTATATATCTTTGAAAAGGTTGCAATAGCTTGTTATATGGTTAAGTTATGACATTCCGCATGTGACTATCACAAAATTGCATATCAAGTCTGGCCTAAGTACCAAGAAGCGTATGAATCGTTGGAAAAAGTTTTCGGGACATCAAGGTTTTCGCGACGGTGACGACTCAGTTGAAGATGATGACTTAAAACCAAAAACAAAAAACACGCCTAGTATCATCAAAAATCAGGGTTTGGTGGATCATGAGTTTCATCCAAGTGGCCAAACAGAACGGCTGTATTGAAAAATATTGATTTTTTTTGGGCTTTGTGAGAAAAGTCTGTTGGAAAATTGTCACACTGTGTATACGACGTATATGAAGAAACATTTCTTTTCGCCTTTTCTTGAAACGTACGGAAAACATTGACTTATGTCTCATTTGTTGCAAGCTTTGGTTCAAAATCAGGCAAACTTCTTTGCATAATAATCTTGCTTAAAGTACAGAAACCAACTTAATTTGACTACAAACATTTTAACATCTCACGGTGGAATTTAATCTAATTTAATTGGCAAGTCCTCTGAAAGGCTCGAAAATATTCGGATTTGAAGTGTTTGACATATTTGACCGCCTTTGTCTCAAAAACCAGGCGCGTTCGTGCTGCTGCTGCTCCAATTGTGTTCTGGCTATTAGAAAAAAGGAAAATCAAACTCGAATTCGACGTCAAAAATTACATATGATATATTAAAAACAAAACTATAGAAAATAAATTTTAAAAATGAATTATCATATTTTTACGAAATAACGTACATATTTAATTTTATGAAAAATAATTAATTTATCCTCAAGCAAACTATGTGGGTTCTGCATATTTAATTTTTTAAATTTTACCAACTTTTTTGTTATCAAATAGTTTTAAAAAAAAAACTATTAACATCCAAAAGCTATTAAAAACCCTTTAACATAAAACTTCATTAGAGAAACATTTTTAATGCCACATCTACCTGTAATTAAACCTAAAGCATTAAATATATTTATGAAGCAATTAATTAAATTATAGCAACAGCAACACAAACCGAGATATTTCAACAAACATATTATTATAAGCCTTGCCGTTACTATAGAGTCCTTTTAATGCTGCTGACAATACAAGTACACTGTTACGTTTTCTTCTTGTGCCATCCATTCGACAGCTTTCTTCTCATATTAAATTAATAACTTAGTATTCCGACGGAAGTAGGGCGTTATGCTTATTAAGTAATTATAACAGTAACGATGTTTTAAACAGGATTTTCATTATAAGTGAGCCTATATATATCCATCCTCCTCTTAAAAACAAGGAAAGCAAAAAATAAAAAAAAAAAACAAAAGGAGAAAAACACAACGCGAGTAGGTCAACGGGATTTGTTTTTAATAAAGTTTCTTCTGCTTTTTCTCATTCTCATTGAGAATGGCAGGAACGCTGCCGAGTACTTGAAAACTTTTAATCCTGCTGTTCTATGTTAGTTAGGCAGCCACTACTTCTGACTGCTGTTAATTCCACCAACCCATATGAAATCAGCGGCAGTAGAAGCACCATCGTCGTCATTAAATTAACTTCGATTCAGTGAATATTTGTGAATATTTATGAGTTGTTAGCGAAAGAACACAAAATATTTCCACTTCTCTTTCTGTGGAACAGGCAATGATGGAAACTTTTATAAGACCACGTATTTATAAATATTAATATCTTGGTAAAAGTTGAAAAAACTAAGATGAAAGTTATTGCATTAAATTCCTTCTTTTTTTTCTTTGCTGTACGTTGGTCATTTAGGTTTGAGTAATTAGCTTGAAAATTAAAGTGGAACGTTGTATATATAAAATAAAATTTATATTTCAAATAATTGAGAAATGTTTCTTATTATTAAGGAATTCTATGAATTTATATACACTTTAAAATATTTTATGTTTTTTTATTAAGCCTTTGGAATTTGTATGAATTGAATTGAATAATTTTACTGCAGCAGTATTGTACATCTATTGTTAGATGTTATATGATTGTTGTTAGATTGTTATTCTATTTTGATTTCACAGTTTACGTTAAAATTACCATTTGTTTTTAAAATATCGAGATTTTATTTATAAGCAAACAAAAGCTACTAAAAATAGCTGTTAATGTGGTAAATACTTTTAGTATATAATAAATCAATATGCAATTCGCAAATATTTCAAGTACCTTGGAAATTGTTGTCGCATGACAACATCGCATTAAATGTGGGAATTAGGAAAAGTTTTTTTTCTGTCAGTTCCATTTTTCACATGCAAATGTTTTTAATTTGTTGATTTATATTTTTACACCTTGCACATACACCCGTTCCTACCTTTCCATACTGATTTTTTTAAAACTTTATTTTGCTAAAGTATGTATGTGCTTTATTAACATCAACAATAATTTATTGAATCAGAAATTAGTTACTGTCACTTGATAGCCATATTTTTCAGAAGACTACGTTTGACTGTTATGGGAATAATAGAGCTATTTTCATATTTAGTTTTATATTTTCATCATAAACATCTCAAGCGCTCTTTTTGTTTTCGGAATATGTGTACATACCAGCAGTTGTCATTTAAAATAAGCCAAGAATTTGATGTGATTTATAAATTTTATTCAATGTCCACTTGCGTGATTGCACCTCACAAAGTAGCATATTTTCAGCTCAAACAAAGGCTTTGTCCATATTTTTTTTTATCAAAATTTACAAGTACCCATGTCAAAGTCAAATGAAAATGAAATTTCATTGACGTTGTTTGAGTTCAAGTGATGTTTTTATATAAAACGTCCCTCAAATAAATGAAAAATTTATTTGTTAAATAATTAAATTATAAAAAAAACAACAGACAAAATAAATTACTTGAATGAAAAATGTTGGAAGAATGACGCTTTGGAAGTATTTGACAAATTGAGAATTTGCAAATGATCGAGGTATTTACTATATGTTTGAAATATTCATATGAGTTGATGTACACTGTAGGTTTTTAATAAAAGTTTGAATTTTAGAATGGCGCTGCCTGTGGACTGGCACTATGCCGGGACGTAGTTTATGTAGAAGATGTTTCACTGCTCGAATGAAGCGTTGATTGTCATATGTCGTTATACAAGTATTACATTATTTCGGCTAGAAAGGGTTAATATCAAAAATTTTTAATTAAGTGTTACATCATTTTAAAGAGGATGAATTGAGCTTTATAAATATGTTAATAAAACTGTAGGAAATGGATTTTTTTGAAAAAATTTCGGTCCGAATTTCAGAAAAGTCGTAATATCTCGAAAACTACGAGCTGGATTTCAGAAATTTTCAAATCAATTTTGTAGCTTATTAAATCACCTTTCATATGACATCCATATTTTGGAAATCAATGGCGTTTCTGACCTATATAGATTTTTAGAAAAGCTATATCCGCAACTTCCGATGACTATATCTGCGAAACCAGATCCAAGCGACATTTTTCGATTCCATATTTATTCTTAGAATTTAAAAACACATATGAAATTATTTGGTTTATAATCAATTTCGATTCACAAAACTATGAAGTTAAAGTGATCACTATGTTTCATTTTGCTGTTCATTTAATTAGTTGTCATAGATATTTTAAGCGTTTATTTTTAGAAGATTTTTTATTACGTTCATTTCTATGCAACATATTTTAATGTGATTTATTTTTATTTCAATTGCAGTAAAACAGCAAAATTTAACATGTTACTTTAATATTAACCTCAATGAATCTAAAAAGTTCAAAATTAAATTTTTTTCCAAAACTTTTGATTACTACAGATTTCTTTAAATACTCATAAAAAGATAACCAAAGAAGCTTAAATATAAACAAGCTTTTGATACAAACAAGAGCTTATGTATGTTCAAGAAAAATTAAAAGCGAATAAACAAAATTTTCATTAAGTTGAAATTCCATTAAGGGTATTAAGTGGATACCCTTTTTTTTTTTTTGGTATCGTAGTTGAGTGTTGCTGTTGTTGTGTCTTGCATAGCTCGTCCTTTTGTTGTAAGCATTTTAAGTCTTTCGTTTGTTGTTTACAGCTGTAGCTATCTCTTAGAGAGCCAAAAAAGCAGCCAACACAGAGGAATAACAACAATAAGCCATGTAACCCCGTAACAGTACATTTTTTCGCTGGACTTCAACTTATTTTCAAAGAGTATCGCCTACGGTTTTTTCTTAATTTAGTAGATTGTTGTGTTGTTTTTTGGCTTTTTCTTATAAATCCTCTATTTCTTATATCCTTGACAACCTTTAGAGCAAGATTTATTTTACTATGTTTTTATAAATTTTTTGTTTTTTTGCTTTATCTTTTGTGCGTAGATAGATACTGCCATAAAATATTGAAATTTTAGTAATTTGTGCTTCTGTGGCTTTGCTTTACCTTTGCTCTACACTGCTCGCCATACATAATACCCTTGCCTTTGTGAACAATTCCTGCAGCTCTAGGTATCATATTTTACGCACACAAATTATCTCAGTGATTTTCTATCACAGCTTCTTTTAGTCTATTAGTAATAGTATGCAAAAAAAGTAGGTGAGAGAAAAAGTTTGTTTAGAATTTTATCACCATACAAGTGGGAGTTTCGAAAATTCTTTATGTTGTTCGTCTTTTGCATCAAATTTCATTGTATTGGCAACAAAATAACCGAACATGAGACCAAACTAACAACCACCACATGAGCGAACACCAAACTTGGTTGTGGTCCTTTCACATCACAAAAAGGACAATAATACCATTTTTTTGGGATTTATTTTCATAGCAAGTTTGAAGCTATATATGTAATGGGGTTGATTGGGTTTATACGAAATTGAATAGTGTCATATTAATTAAGTGAATTTTTGTTTGAGTGGTTGTGCAGAGATTGGTTTTATTTAATTGAAATTTAAAAGTTTTTCTTTGCTACAATTCAACTTTGTTAAATTAGTTATATAAATTCCATATGAAGAAGATTTATTTATCTTTATAGCTTGAAAATCGGTTACATACTATAGTATATTCTATATCTAGCGACAGTAACTCTACATTTAAGTTAAGTAAAAGGCTTAGGAATTACATCCTCCTTCGTGTTGGCCTTCGGTATGTCCAACAAACAAAAAATGTGTGAACTTTTCGACATATGAATTTCAAATTATCTGAATTCTGAATTTTTTGACATCTTTGCATTATCTGAATTTTGAACCTAAAGAATTATGAATATCGAAATTATAATCACTACACTTAAAAGAACTATTATTTGATTTATCACAAAAAAAAAAAAAGAAAAACATTTCCATCCAGCTTTGTGATATTTTATCATAATCAAAATTAAGTTATACTTTCCCTGAAAAGAGTAACAGCAGCTGTTGCACGTTGACCGTTTTTGTCATTAACTTTTAATTTGTATTTAACAGCTGGCTGGTTTTCATTTTTTTTTCTTTTTTTTGGGGAACTTCAAAGTTTGTGTTGAGTGAAATTTTAAAAATGTTTTTCTTTTTTACCTTAATATGATATGTCTATCTAGTAGAAAGTCAGAGATAAACTAATTTGTGCTTTGAATTGCGATGTGTGAGTTAAAAGAGCCAGCATATAATTAAATAAGGAGCATTCACCAAAAGTGCCTTTTTTTACCTTTTTTATGACTACATTAGAAGCAGCAGTACGAAATTTTGTTATATATAAATAGTATATATAGATTGCTTCAATTTCTAGGGGATAGTGGTGTTATATGTCAATTGAACAGATGTTTGTTGAACTTTTTTTTAATTTTTTCAAAAATATTGAAGTTATTCATTGATGACCAAAAAAAAGTTGAAGTACATAAAATTTAGTACCTGTTTTTATATCTATAATGTCTCGAAATTCTACATTAATACCAAGTTTTTTGGGTAATTTTTGCGTTGCAGTTTTTTTTTCTCAAAAGGATAGGAGCTATTAATTAAAAATGGAATCGAATTATGGTAAAAAATATTTGGCGTTTTTTGTTAATTTTTCCGTTTCAGTTTCTCGATAATTTTTCGTTGTGTGAAATCATCCAGAATTTGCTTTCCAAAATGATGATTCCCATCCTGCGGTATCTTTTTTTGGTTTTGTGTGATATTTTCTTAGCAGCAGTGGTCAGAATATGAAAAAAAAAATTTAATAACGTCAAATATGTCTCCTATTTCTAAACATTTTCAGGTACTGTTACAAAAGTGTTAAAACTAACTCCATTCTTCTCTATAAATGTAGACAACATGTGTTTCAGTATCAAACGCAACGGGGGAAAAAATGTTATAATAAAATGAAAATAAGTTACCTAAAAGCAAAAAAAAAGGTTTTCCATCTTTTCTTTCACAAAGAAGAAAACAAAAAAAAAAAAAAGATTTGCTTTATGTCCTTTGAATGTCAACCCTGTGATTTTTCTATCGTTCATGAAATTTATGGTTTGCCTAAATAATTATCTCGCAATTTCAGTTAAAGTTTTCACATGCTCTTGGGTTTGAATTCTCACTTTGAGTCAACCAACCTCTTCGCAGCAAAATACAAAAAGCAACAATTTGAAATCCTCACAGAATTTCGAAATTCCCGAAATAGCACAAAAAAATCCTTCTGTGGATACTCGCGTTCACGCTGATGCGATGTACGATAGATGGTTCCGGTGTCGGATGTCGTCATTTTTGGGGGGCGTTAATGTTTAATGTGGCAAAAGGTTTACACTGAGACCTATTGGGATCTTTCACTTTGTTTGGCGGTGGCAGCACTCACATTAAATGCTTGGTTTCACACGTGTGGTTTGTTTGTTGAGTTTTGGATGAAAAATCCTTTGAAATGCCAGTAACTGGGTAACTGTGACACTGAACGCTTTTAGCTGATTTTTTAACAAAATTTCACATGCGAATAATTTTTAGCTTACGATTTTTCTTTGTATTACCTCACAAGTACAAATTTTATTTGCATTTGCATGAGATTTTTTTTTCCTTCTTCCTTTACTTCTTGAGTTAAACATATTGTACATATTTATATGCATGTATGTATGCTCAGAAAATGCAAAAAAAATTAAATTAGTTTAACTTGATTTCACTGGAATTTAATTTTGTTTTATTTTTTTCTTCATTTTGAATGTCAAAGCCCTAGTGAATGTGCACCCATGCACATATCATAACGAAATTCATGTACTGTTGACATTTTTTCTCGCATACATCTAGTCGGACCGAGTACATGTAGCATTGTATGATCTCTGCAATCAATTTTGCCATCATTATTGCAATCTCTGGCGTATTTTCTAATAAAATTGCCCACAGCTTCTGCGGCACAACATGGATCAACGATGCAGTTGTTGAATTCTGTAAAAAATCCGATTAAATTTTATTTTATTTTTTTTTTTCATTAAACAGGAAAATTTTTAAATGAATAATAAGTAAGAACGCTTGGTACGAAATTAAATATTAAAATAATGAAAGTAACTGGATAAAAAAGTAAAATATTGAAAATTCGAATAGTCGAATCACAAACATTACATTGGAAGGCTCAATTAAAGAATCACCAAGTATTACATAATATTATCAGTTGTTTCGAAAGTGATGTAAAATTAAATATCCTACCCCTGCGTTAGAACTTAAATTTCTATTAAAAGGATATCTCTTCCACCTCATTGCCTTCTGACTAGTTTGACTAAACGTAATCACACTGAATTTGGTAAAATATACTTAAATAGCTCTCTGCATAGCGCCTTGAAACTATTGCTTTTATGGGAGGTGCCACAGTTTCTTTTCGAAATTCGCCTACCCTTTGTTTGATGCTGTATAAACAATTTCTTGTATTTGTATGAAATGTGGTCACATTACCTTAAATAACTCTTTAAGTATAGGGTTTTAAAGATTTTGTATCTATGAACGGTACCACGCCTACTGGTACAAATTTGTGTATTTTTATTCCAAAGTTATTTTTTGAATCATTCCTACTGTTTGCGTGAAATTTAGTTCCATTACCTTAAATAATTTTCTCAGAATATCGTTAAAGCTTTTGCTTGTATGGGATGTGCCACGCCCTCTTGTAGAAATTCGCTAGAAAACTGTTTGATAGTAGATCGAACTATTTTTTTGTATTTTGGTTTCATTGCAATACATAATTTTCTTAGAATAGCGCTTTGGAGTGTTTGCCAGCACGGTAGGTGCCACACTCTCTCGATGAAATTCATTGACTTTTTTGTCTTAGTTCTTCCTAGTATTTTTGAGAAATTTGGTGACACTACATCAAACAACACATTCAATATAGCGTTTTAAATGTTTGATTTGCATGGGCGTGTCCGTGAACCGATTTTGTCCATTTTCGATACCAAGAAATTCGATTGGTGTCAGAAATTATTTACAAAATCGGGTCAAAATGGGAGACTGCGACATGTTATGCTGTAACAGGGCTAAAACTATTCACCCCTCACCACCAACTTTTTTTTCTCCTTAACCCACCATACATAAGTTTCAAGGCGCTCATGTGCAATCAATATTAGCACATCCAATAGATCATGTTTTATTTATTTTTGCCATAATATCCCTTAACCAGAAGGGTTGATTAAAAAATAAACAACGACATTAAATTTCTAACACAATCCTTTCTGTAGCTAATATTTTGACTTTAAACTTTTCTGAACATTCAATTAAAGAATCAATTTGAGGAAAATGTCACTTAATGGTTGTTGGTTCTACATAAATTTTCTATGAAACTGAACATTTTAAAAATGTGATTTATTATTTAAAAGACCCTTGGCTATATAAGCAGAGCACAAAAACAAATCCAAGCATTTCGAATGAAACAGAAAAATAAAATGCTAAATAATAAAGGCAAAAATAAAAAGTTACTTATGAAAATTGAGTATTCCTATCCCGTTTTCTCATGATATTTTATTTGCGACATAAAGTTTTTTTTTTTTTTTTTTGATCAATTACTTAGGTCAGTGAGTTTAGGACTTTATTAACTTTGATAGCATGACTTACAGACCGAAGAAAAAAATACCGCATTATTATGAATTTTTTTATGACTTAAAGATTTTATCGTTGAAATGTTGGGTTATTTTACATTTTGAGGTAGGTTGGCTTTGAAAAGCCAACAAAAATTAATACAAAGCAAAAACAGACAATCAAGTTAACTAATCTACTGCTGTGGGATTCAGAAAGCTAATTAAATTATTCAACAAATTAGTTGCGTATCCTTAGTTACTTTAGTGCGTTACAAAATTATGTAGCTCATAAGCCTTAACGTACAAGCGGAAGTTACATAACGTAAGTATTAATTTCATTACGTCAATAAACAAATCTTAATTATTAATACTCACTTTCATAATCGGTATAGTGCTGACCATAGCCGTTTGTGTTTACTTCTGGATATCCGGCATCAATCCAGTAGTTACGTGAAATGAAAAAGGCATCATTCCTAGACGACTTGCTGCATTCTGAAGTTGTTTCACAAATGCATTGTAGACAAAGTGCATTTAAGTTGTGCGATGTAGACACGTCGCCAGCACTTGGCTCAGAATTCAATGGCCATAGTTTGAAATTTCTTTTAATCGAACAATTGCTCCATTTTTGTAGTTTCGCTTGAATCTCACTAATGTCAGTGTCAACGTTAAATGTTACCTCCTCTTCAGGTTGCAATGTAGCAATTGTTGTTGTTGTTTTCAGCACATTTTCAGCACTTTCTTGGTGTTCATAAAAAAATTTGTATGGAGCATCATCACTGTATTCGTTATCATCATATTCCTTATCATCATATTCGTCACCTTCAGAGGCACTTTCATCAAGATACTCGTAGTATTCCATAGGTAGATACTCAGTTGTTGTTGTCACCGCAGGTGTTGACGTTGTTAATCTTGTTTCAACGGATGTTACAGCTACAGCAGTATCGATTTGAAAGAACAAAAAAAAAAAAAACATCAAATAGGCGTGTCAATTGTTGGTTTGGCAGACTAGAGTGTAAAGCATGCAATCTCGTTTTAAGGGAAAACAATTTTGACAATGAATGTATTGTTTTGTTCTGTGTGTGATGAAAGTGTTTAATTTAAAAAATGCGGGCATTTTTGACATTCTCGTAAATAAATTTAAGCAACAGGCACAATTAGAAGATGCATTGTAAGAAGCTTTTAAGAAGTTCTCTAAGTGCTCCCAAAGTGAAAGAAGTTCTTAAGAGTCGTCCATAAAAGACGTCCGGAAAAATTCTGAAATTTATAGAATCAATTACATATTCACAAAACGATCTATCTCTTTAAGAATTGTCATAAACGGCTTATATTTCTAATTAAAATACGTAAAATTTTGAAAAATATTGTCTTGTTTATTTGTTTTTCTCTGCAATCCGCACACCGATTATTTGATAATAATTCAACAATATTTAAATTACATTTTAAATTTTGGTATATAATTAGTAAACTAATATTGCTACGATATGATCTGTCTTTTTTGCGTTTCATTTTAATTTTCAAGTTAAATCACTTAAGAGCATAATAATAACTCACCTACTGCTTCATTAAATCTTGAGCGTCCTGGTGGAATTTGTGACAATAACCTTTGCTTATTCCACTCTACCTGATAAATGATTGCGATACATATCAAAATAAAGGCCAATACAATTGCTAAAACGGCGAAGATGCGACACCATATACCATGCGTTTTTGTTGTTGATTCTGTTGATTCCACATCTTCCACAACTACTACATCTGCTACCTCTGCTACGGGTGCTATCGCTGCTACGGCTGTTACCTCTGTTACGTCTGCTTCATCTTCATAGATCACCTCTTCCACAGCATCCACAAGAATTGTTACAACTGTTGTAACAGCTGCTGGTTCTTTTTCGATTTCCACTACGTCCATTTCCATGTCAGCTGTTGATGCAGTATCTAAGGATTCTCCTTCCATTTGGCTCCAATCAGTATAACTTCTATGTTTAATATTTTTATAACAAAAAGTTCTTAATATTTTTTAGCTGATGCTTGTAGACGCTTGTTTGGCAAACTTTTTTCAAATGAATGCGTAATGCTGTGATTTCATTGAAATCTTTCGAGATTTTTATTGCAATTGTCAATTTTGTTGCTCATTTTCTCACTGAATTGATGCCTGTTATCAGCAGCTTCTTATGTTTAGAGACGTTACTTTATGATAACCCTAAATCTTGTCGGTCAGTAAGACTCGTCACTGTTAATCAGTGTGCTACTGAAATTGTTGCTGGCGTTATCAGCGGCAAGGTAATTGAAAGCAATACTTAGAGAGCAATTTGATTCTTATTTGAAATAGAATTAAGATTAAAAATATTTCAAAGTGTAATTCATAATTTTAGGTTGTTGTACTTAAGATGTTATTCTTTAGAGCTGTGATGAGTTTTGGATGGAATTGATAGTATTAGGAAAAGAGAATTTAAAGAATATAAGAAACTTTGATAGCACTTGAGGCGTTAAAGCTTTGATGAATTTGATGAAATTAAATAATTGAGAAAAAATTATTTCTTAATATTTACGAGTTGCCTGGCAAAAGTTCGGTCAGTTGGTTAGACAAACAAGAAAAAAAATATAGCTTTCATCGTTTAAATCATTTCAATTTCAATATATTTTTGCAGGCGATAGATCTAACTTACAAAACATTCCTGAAAATTTAAATTGGCCTTTTGGCAACCGTCATTCCACATTCTTGGTGCATTCGAGCTGAAGATGATCTATAGCAATCAATTTTTGAATCAATCTGGAATCTTCGTCAATTTAAATTTATAGCTGGGCCATATTCCTATGAATTATGCGTTTGTTATATTCTAATATATTGTTTTCTCAGTGTAGCTATGAATGAAACTTGTATGGCTAGTCTTAGCAATCTTTTTTTGTTGTTGTTTTGTTATTTTTTTTTTTGTGTAAATTTTTTGGTATTTTCAAACACTGTACTGAACAGTAAGCTCAATAAAATAACTATAAATTATTTTCTGTTCCCATATACCATAAAAAAAAAATTAGCTAACAAATTGTTTATGTCTTTTTAAATAAAATGAAGATATCTGTGTCGTTGCTCTAAGCCATATGTTGATTTACGTATTCATTTCAAAGCAATTTCCATGTTTCTCACGTTCAATTTAAATAAAGTCGTGAGCATTACTTGCATATGTAGGCGAAACAAATGACATTACGTAGCGCAATCGCCATTTATTTTCATTTGCAGCATACGATTGTCACATAAAAGAGAAGGAATAGAAAATTGGTACGATTACTTTTAAATATTCTATTGCAATACATAAAAATAAAGAAGTAATTGTTTTAGTTATCATTAAGAATTATCTAGCATTATCCTTTTATCTTTGGCGCTTCAGATATCTATATCACCAATACTGATTTGGCTGAAATTTGCAGATGCAGAAAAATATTAATTGCATATAGAGAAATCATGTGCCAAAAGAAAACAACTCGCGTTGTTTCGCGAGTTTATTTAAGCTAAAAATTTCGAACCGAAGGCTTTTGCGTTCGGAAAGTGCCTTTTCGTCCCCTTAGCTCCATTCCAGGATCCTATTATGTACTCTAAAATATATATTTTATGATACTGACATATGTACATATAAATAAATGAAGACAAAATTGTGGCCTCTGATAGTGGGCTCTGATTTAGTACTTCAGATTTAATACTCTTAGTAAAAATGGTATTAATAAAAATACCCTTCAGTCGAAGTTACTTAGTTTAAAATAAAAATAGGTCAGTTATGTATTATTTTGGGCTTAAATGTTCGTAGCCTTATAAAATACATAATCAAAAATGATTAAAGGAATTCTTTTGAAAAATCCATTTGTTTTAATAAATAAGTAATAAAAAGCCTACAAGCGATTTTTGTTTTAATTTAATGTAAATAATGAACTTTAAAGTTCATAATATATATCTCGGGAAACCTTAAGCCTTCAGTGGCGTGCCAAAAATTTTTTAAATAGAACATTTAAATATATACCTTACAGTTTAAAGAAATTTTAGAAACAACGAACAGTCTAAAGAACATATATAAATTCATAGATGAGTTTAATACTTTTTGGCTTATTGGCTATAAAGTTTGGTATATTTTATTCAAAGATCGTTTTTAGAACTGTGGTTTTATGGCTATCGAAGTTGCAATAGCAATACCAATTTTTTTTTATGTAAAGAAGAAGAGCTAACTTTTTCATTATTATGCAGTCCTCGCAAATGCACTACCACAAACTTATATTTGTACTGTACACTTTGTACACATTTGCAACACTTCCGTGCAACGCGCGGTAAAAATTAACATCACTGGCGGGCGAAAAGCGACAGCAACATCCGTACCCATGATATAGTCGGTGCATTGTGTATTTTTTGTTCCGTAATTACAGTAAGAGATGAGATATGAAGGAAAATGTATCGAAAGTAAATATATCAATTTGTACTTAACACTTTTAGTTGGCGTATAACTTGCTTGAACATTGTAATATCAAAAAGAATTATTTTTGCAAATTTGACGTGTTTTATTGTAGCTTATGCTATTGTTGCGATTGTTAAAGGTTGACTTCGAAAAACTCGAGATGACATTTCAATGTTGTAAGTGACGTACAGCTTCTGTTGCAATACTCAATCGGGCCTTATCGCTGGACCAGTGAAAAAGGAAGAGTAGAATTTTCACACGCCAACTGGACCATAAATTTGTTCAGTAAAATTGATCAAATCAAATTAATTGATCTTTAGCTGAGAGTGAATATCATACTAGAACATACTTTGAGAATTGGAAAACAACAGACCATAGTGAACCTCCGTTTATGCTTAAAGAAGTTAGCACTTTTTGCTACTAGAAATGAGAGGAAAAACAGGACAAACGATGATCTACTACTGAACACTTTTCTTAATAGTCTTGTGTTTAAAAAGCTTCTGCGGTAATCAAAAATTTCAAAGTATCGAGAAGTATTCACAGCGTTTTTCAAACATTTTTCCATCACTTATTGCACCGCAGAAATGCTATGTACAAAACGATGCAATAATGATAGTATGACTATGTCGAGCACTCAAAAGCATTTTCACTGCCATGCATTTTTTAATAGTCGCAGTAGTGTTGCTCCTTTTTTTTTTATCTCTAATTGTTGTTGTTGTCGCATGCTTCACATAATCGTATCACGTAGTATTTAGCCGTGAAAGGAAAACATGAAATTTCCGTCTGCTAAAAAAGCAAAATACAACACAAATATTTTTTCTTTTCAAAGGAAATAAAGAAAACAAGAATTGTTTTAACAGCGGCATGAATAGCTTAAGGTGGCAACATGATTTTTTGATGATAACGCTGTGTGTTGTTGCACCAAACTGTTGTTCCATTTGCACAATGTGGCAGCATTGCATGATGACATCGATGTTGGTGAATATGGGCGGCAACTGTAGTGATATTTGATTTCGTGTGTGCAGGGCGTATATTTATAGCAACAATACTCGATTGCTATTGAAAAAGTTTTACTGTGTGCTGGTAGGAAGCCACCAAAGTGGTTCAATTTAAGCAGTAAACTGTGAGAAATGTTGAACGAGTTGTTTTTGAATGATTGTGAAGGAGTCGAATATGGTTTTTTTTTGCTTGCAAATATTTGCAAAAAGGCTTTATATTAACAATGGATAATTTTTTTTTATAAAAGTTTTTTAATGAGAGCGTGCTTGAAGTCTCATGTGATTATGCTATTTACTTAAAGGTATTCTAAATCATTCCAACTATGCATTCAAACCATAACAAATATCTTTGATTTTTTTACATTTTTGATTTCAATATTTTTAAAAAATTGTACGTAACTTTTTCCGTTGTGGCCACCATATTGATGCCGTCATCTTGATTTTAGCAAAAGCCACCTACGGGTTTTTTCAGTTCTGAGTTTAAGTTTCACGATTGTGCTCGAGTGGCCGCCAGAACCGTAGGCTGCGTAGGAATCGGAAAATTTCGCAAAATGCCGTGAAGATGAAATTATTTCTTTTTTAAAAAAAAAAGGTCATTACCTTTTGTTTTGTCTTTTTGGAAGGCCGTCAATTACTCATTTTCACCTTGTTAGCCCAGATTGATCCTGTTGAGCTGAAATGTTCCAATTCTTCTTAATCAGCGTCACATGCTTCGATCCAGCCATGTCCGTCTACCTGCGGAAATATTCATTGCGGCAAAACTAATCGAGATAATTGAATGAAATTTCATAAACTTATCAGTTTCTCAATTATAGCTCATAAAGTTCAAAATGGCTGATATCGGAACAATAACACGCTTGTCGCGCATATAAATCTAAGCCTGCCTAGAAGTTATCTAATATGTTAAAAGTCAGTACTGAACAAAATTCAAAAATATTACATCCTTAGGAAATGTACATGATTGTATTAGAAATGGTTTCAAAATATTTCGATATTTTAAGTGGACATAATATAAAGTCCTTAACAAGTATTAGAAATGCTTTAAACTAAAAAAAAACTGGACGGATTTGAACAAGAAGGCGTACTTTCCGCGCCTACAAAAAAGTTTTCAAAAGCTGTGATGTATAGCATACAAAAAGTTGGAAGGGTTGGACAAGTAGGTGTGGCATCGTTTAGACAAGCAAAAACTCGAAAACGTCAAATAAAGATAATTATTAAAAGGCTCTGGAAAGCTCTGGACAAAAATAAAGGAAGTCTCGGTATGAGGGCATAGCACTTCAAATCGCTACTGAGTGGGAGTTATTTTAGGTAATACATACAACAAAATCTCAACTTGATACTAGAAATAGTTTTTGCCACCACCAAACAAAGGATGAGTGAGTTTTCAAAATAAGGCGTGGCAGCTCCTATGCAAGCAAAAATTGAAAGTGCTTTGGGGAAAGTGTTATTTAAGCTAACGCTGCCAAATTTGACAAAAATACTAGAATGGGTCACAAAACCTCAGGATAAAAATTGGAAGAACTTCGATATGGGTGAGTGGCACCCGCCACACCAGCAAAAACGTTGTGCCGATGAAAATATTTTAGGCAATGCAACAAAGCTATACTTAAATTTTAGGAATGGCAAAAAGTAGATGTATTTTGACTTTCTCGAAGATTATTACTATAATGTAGTGGAGGTTATCTAATTTTTGGCGAACTAATGATTTTTTTATTTCAAGCTATTGAATAAAAATTAAATTCGTTAATTGGATAAGATACTAGCACATATTTATTCTTAGGTTATTAAAATCTGTCCAAACTCAACATTTTATCTCTAATATTGTTAATGAGTCATACAAAATCTGATTCTAATCCATGAAAAGACACCTTTTAATTTGATTACCTGAACTTGTGTAATTTTTATGTTTTATGTCAAAAGAGTGGAGTTAAAATGCTCTAAGTCATAAAATCCAAATGAATCAGTGTCTTCTGCATCAACCTGGTCATAAAAGTTAAATAACAAAACATGAAAGAACAAAATTATATTCATAATTTATAATTATGATAGCAAGTCAAATATTAAAACTTCATTAAATTAAGGAAATGAATTATTCAAATCAACAGAAGTCATATTTCAAATACGAATAGACAACAACAACAACAATAATAACAAACAACACTAACCAACCGAATGATGTCAAAAATGTTGTGCAAAAGTTTTGTGATTGAGTGGGGTTTCTATGAGCGCTGTTAACTTCTGGAAAGTTAAAAGAAAAATCATAAAAAATTGAGTAATTTTAGTATGACGGACGGACGCAACCAAAGTAGTCGTTATAAATTTTGACAAAGGACTAAAGGACGTGCCAATATCAACCATAAACATTATGCTGTGACACCAATGCCGTTATTTAATGATTGAATGGCTGCCTCTCTGCCACAAAGGCAAAGGTAATAAAATAATCATAAAAATAAAATCTGATTGTTTTAATGATTTTGTTTAAACGCGAGTTTGACACTTTTGATAGGTATATGTTTTTATGTTAGGTAAGCCTTTTTATTTTTTTTTTGGGTAGATAGGTAAGCAAAGTTGTAAAAATTAAGTGTTTTTTCATTTTCTTTTATGTTACTTCCATTCGAACGATTTTTAAATTTAAATATTTACAGACTTATTGTTCGCTGCCGTATTTTTAACATTATTAATCTTTTTATAAGAATTTAAAAAAAGTGTAATGCGAAAAACAGGTACTAAAACACCAGCGCTTTAATTGCTGTGTAGAATATGCGAAACATGAATAGGACTCTGTAAAATACCACCTCTGACAAAAAATATTTTCATTACTTTAAAATAAAACAGATGTCGAACTGTGAGAATTTACATATTTTTATATAATTCCCTAGAGTGGGCTAAGCGAAAGGAGTTGCACATCTCTCTTAAAGCAACACAGTTAGTTGCTGTATCTTGTTGAAGTAAGCACTCCCCCAAAGAGCTTATCCCAAACTTTAATATAATATATTGTTCGTAAAGTATGGTTAGATACAAAAATTTTCGCATTCGGTAAAGCCAACAAAGGGAATGCAAATATTTTCTCATGTTAGAAATGTGTTCAGTCCAGTCTAGACATCGGTGTTTAGTAACCCCTAACTATTTGAATTCATTGACTCTTTCAATTTTAAAACAAATAGCGAGCGTCTATTGTTACCGGCCAAACTAGCTTTAAGCCAAACTAGTTACCATTAAGCCTAAAAATAGGCAATGAAGTTTTAATGCAAAAACACTGTAGCTAGCGAAGACTAAGGGCCTCTTTATGTATCACGATTCATCTCGTTTCGTCTTTTATTTCCAAGCCCAAAAGTATGCTAGTACAATTCTTATATTTGTGCTTCACTATTCATTAAGCAAAGGCCAGCTTTTTTTGTTTTCATTTATGTAAAATACAATCACATATTTTCAGGCTTGAAAATTAGAGACAAAACGAGACGAATCGTGATACATAATGAGGCCCCAAGACAGTAGTAAAGTAAGACAATAAAACGTATCAATTTAATTGTATGCTTGGCAAGTGGTAAGTAAGGGTAAGTGGGCGACCTTCGGCTGCGGCTCAGGAGTTACATCCCCCAATACGATTTTTTGCAAACTAGTAGAAACTTTTAAGGGGGCAGGGGCAGTCATAGCCGTGAAAATTAAAGCATTTTCAATGATTTTTTTTGGTATTAATTAAATTTACTTAGAAAAAGTGATAATATGGCATCATTACATTATGTTTCAACTTGACTTGACGAAAATCAAAAAAAAAAAAAAATATTAAAAATAAAAAAAGTTATAGCTGGCTGTGTTGGACCATGTCCCATACAAAGTGTCTTGCGGTGACCATCACAATTCCTTGGAAAATCATTTAAAATCAATCGGATAAGAAAAATTAGTTAGTTAAATAAATAATCTAGTGCCTTATCGATAGTTTTTTTTTTAAATCAACAAAATGGCGGCCTCAGGAATATTTACCTCCAGATTTTCGGTAAAAAACGAACAATTAATTGTTCATAAAAAATCGATTAAAAAAAAAAATCCTTCGATCAGACACTAGCTTTTTATGTTTTTCAAAAACTGTGTAAATTTCATTGAAATCTATCGAGCGGTTTTCGAGTTACAGTGGTCACCAGTGCCAGAAAAACGCATTTAAGGTTTTACACTCGGTACTCTTACTACCGAGAGCTCTTTGGTTATTGCCGAATAACTCCAAAAGTAATTGTAGCATAGACTTCAAATTTTTAGGATATATTTTTAAGATTTTATACTTTAACGAAATGTAAAAAAACCGATTTCTCAAAAATTATAACTGCTTCTGCCTCCTTAAAAGATATAAATTCTGTATCTCTGAAATTGATGTTTATAGTGAGGTGTCTAATCTTGCGGGTATTTTTTACACATGAATTCACTGATTTAATAAGTCATGAATTAAACAAAATTAATCAAGTTATTTTCCCTATTGTTAATTTGAACAATTGAATAAATCGCTTGGCACTAATTGAACCATTAATAAAGTTACCAATTCCATATTCATTTCCATTTCAAGTGATTCAAATTAACAGACTTTTCTCACCACTTTCTTAAGCGCCACAATATGCTGCTGCTGTTTGAATTATGGAAAATAAACACTTCTTTATTTCGGATTCTGCAAAAACTGATGAAATGGAATAACTTGAACCGATTTAATTCAATTTTGAAAAGAATAATTTTTTTCACTACGGAATTTTTCTCTGCCCGTTGCCGATTTCCATCCACCCAGCAATTGTTAAGCCATTTGTAAACCCTTTTATGGCTAAAAGTTTTAAATCAGCATAAATAAAAATAACAAAATTACAACCGTTCGTTCACTTGGGATTTTGCTGTGTCAGCTTGATGAAAGCAGCTGACGACGCCATAACGACTGGGCACAAAGGAAAAAAAAAAAATCCTTCTTTTGTTTTGTGCAAAATATGTACCATCATCAGAGAACAATTAAGCATGGCGGGTGTTTGAGGCAAAGGTTAAACTCATGAAATTAAGTGAGAGGCAGAGCAAATACCGAAAAACCTATAAAAATTACACAAAAAATAACATAAAAAACTTGGTGACAAGGCAAATTCAGTTGACCGCAACAAGAAGGCAAAAATGTCAAACGATGTTTTTATGATAGTGGCGGCGGCGACATTAAAAATGGGCCAATTTTAATGTAATTTGCTGATTTTTTTTCAGTTATTTACTTTAATTGTTGTTGTACAACAAGGATATCTAATGTTGACTCAATTTCTGGAATCTATTATTCGTTTTATTATACAGCAGCATATTAAAATTAATATTATGGCATTTAATAAAAAATTTATAGTCTTAAGGGGCTTAGGTTCATTTTGGAACAGTTCTACTTTAAAAGCAGCACCTCGATTTGGTTTTTTTTTGTTTTTATGCAGCAATGAAGAAAATTGGAGGAGGCAATTCACTTAGCTTAAACTATTCTCTATCTTAAAAACACATCAATAAGTGAACCTTAATTAAATTTGTAAAGTCAAAAACTCAATGAACATTGAAATTTTTTTTTGATTTTCTCCAATTTCAGCATACAACAGCACTTAAAATACAAAATTCAATTTAAATCTGAAGAACATCTGTAAAACAACATCGTTAAAATATAAGATAGAAAAAAATTCCAATGTAAAATCACAAAAAATTGAACGAAAATCATCAACGAGAGCATGGAATTTTAATTAAAAAAAAAAGCCGAACTAAAATCCATAAAGGGACGTAAAATTTGTGTTAGTAAGGCTGCAAGGAAAAAAAGAAGAAGAAAAAAAAACGAAATACCAAAACTTACAGCTCAAATCAAACTCAATTGACGAGAAATAAAAAGTGAGCTGGTGAAAAACGAAATGACATGGAAGATATAAAAAACAGTTCGAAATCAATAGTGCACAGGCAATGCTGAATGAATGTGAAGAAAAAAACTAAACCAATTACTTACGTCCATACGAGTATGTCAGTTTGCAATTGAGAATTTAAGCATTTGACCACAAAATAATCGACCATAATACGTATAACTTAAAACAAATTAACGATACGATAACTTTAAGGATTATCGCTTGAGCAAAAATCTATTGTTCTCATTTTCTCGTTTTTGGCACGGCTTCCTTTTGCGAAGCTAGAAATTATTCATTTCGTTTATGCCGAATTTTAATACCCTACATTCAACATTGCTATCGCGTACAATGGACAAATGTAGCACTTGGTTTTGTGCGCGTTCTAATAACAACAACTATACAGCAGCGCCGGTCAGCAGTATGGTAGAAGTTACCTCGAATTCGAATGGACCTATTTTTAATAACGCCAACACAACTGCAAATGCTACACCACAATCTCAAGGCGTTACATTTTTTGATGCTATAACTAGCAGTGATAATGGTCAAGTAGTTACTACAGCTCTTGCAGCAACTACTAATACAGCAACATCTCATGCGGCAGCAGCAGCATCGTCTGGTATGAGCGGTACTACATCATCTTCGTCGGCGATGTCATCGACAGCGGCATTAGCGGCGGCAACGTCTACAACTACGAGTGGCACTAAGCCGAAGGCACAAATAAATTACGATGAAATCTCACAGAGTCCCGGTCCAAGCTCTTCTGGTACGTGTGATGACACTGAACCGCCAGCAAAAAATTGCTACCGTTTGGTGATGTTGGGGTAAGTAAAACTCTCTAAATGTAGAATTTTCCAATGCTTCTTCTTTTTTTTTGCATTAAAGTCTTCTTTATGCTATTTTGTGGTGAAACAACAAAATGTACCAATACTGTCGGTTTGACAAATCTTTTGCATTAAACCTTACAATGATATATTTAGTAGAGACGCCCTCATTAAAATAAATTAAAACACAAAAGTTCCATTTTTAATGCAACAACGGTAGCACATTGTTGTTTCATAACAAATGTTACAGTTGTTAGTTAGGGAATTCTAAATCTAAATTATCATAATCATCAACACAAAGGCTGACAATAGCACTTCTGCCTAGCAGCATCCACAAAATGTACGAAAAATTAAATTTGAATTCATGGCCCCTATCAGTTGTCTGCAGCGAAATTATTTCACAAGCAACGAATTCGACTCTCTTCAATGTGACGGTGATTTACTAATAGCAACAACACTAGTTAACAAAATTAAAACAGAAGGACTTAAAATATGTTTTGGTTAGAATCAAAAACAAAAGCAGAAGGTTACTGACAAGAGTTCACTATGGAAGCTGTAAGCTATGAATTTTTTCAAAAGAAAGTGCTATTCGGTTATATTTCATTTAATATTTCTGGACGAAAATTTAAAACTTTATTGACAACCTATAGAAATTGTTCTGAAATTTTTATAAAATCCAAAAGTAGAACCAACTTACTCAGTTTCTTTCAGATCAAATTGTTTCCGGGATTCCGGGACTCTCTTGCTATTATTAATCTTTGTGGTCATAGACTATAAGAGATAAACTTCGGCATAATATGATTTTCTGGAGATTTCTTAATCTGATCATATTTTATACTGGACACCATCTACTTTTTTTTATAAAAACAAAAAAGTATTCGTTGATGTTGATTGGTTTCCCTAAGCGACACTACATTTTAAGAATCCTTGCCTTATGTAACTCATAAGAGAAAATTATGTAGACAAATTTAATTTTAGCCATTTTGTTACGTAATTTTGTTGTTACCTGAACACTGGAATTTTTGGCAAATGATTACTATTTGTATTGTGCGTACTTACTACGTAATAACTATTGTCCACATTTAGATTTCTGACAAATTTAACTAATTAATTTTGGTCATTCGGACGACTGATTGTTGAGTGTTTTTGTTATCTATCTACTATATCCTTATACAATAGTCGGGTAGGGGAGGAGTTCGTTGGCTTTGTCCAACAAATGACTTAATGTTACCGAAAATTAAGGTGCTGTAATATTCTTAGATTTGTACGAGTAATTAAAGATGTTTAGTGTTCTATTAAAGTTTTTGTGGGTTATTGTTGCTGTTGTTCATTTGGTAGTAGGTAGTTGAATTTTTATGAGAGAAAAACGTTGCCTTGTTTCGTAATGATTTGTGCTTTTACCGTGTAATCAATTTAATTGTACATTTGTGGATGCGTCATGTTGGTGTCTTGATGAGCGTCAGATATTGTGCTATTTTAGTGAGCAGGCTGTCTTATGTGTAGTATTTAAGTGTTAATAAGAAATTTCACTTGTAATTTGGAATGGCGGGATTTTTTTTATTTCACAGAAAAATTAATTACTTTCAGTTTGTAGAATTTTCATAATTAAATTTTCTTATTTAAGATCCTCACGCACGGGCAAAACATCACTAGTGCAAAGATTTCTCGGACAAAGGTTTGATGAAAGTTATACACCAACAATTGAAGATTTCCATCGCAAACTCTACAGAATACGTAGCGAAGTATATCAACTCGATATATTGGATACATCAGGCAATCATCCATTTCCGGCAATGAGACGATTGTCCTTTTTAACTGGTATGTATTCAAAAAACGCTCACAATCAGATTAGCAGTAAAGAATGCAGACTAGCAGAATAACGACACACAAAAAGACAGACCGATAGAGAGAAAGTTATGCTTTAAATATGGTACATACATATGTATTTACAAATGAATGAGTTACACAAATAAATTGACAGCAGTACATGTGGACAGACAGCATGTTAGTGACGGTAAGCCTTATCCATTTGCTGTTTGGCTTATGTATGTTATGCCAAGTGCTATCATGCCACAAGCACATCAATGAGTTCTCTGTTAACGTAGATGATAATGATGGCGCATACATATCTATGCTTTATGTTCCCTGAGATTGAAACCATTTAAGTTGGTCAATAAACATTGCGCTAACAAATCAGAAATTGCAACAATGCAAAGGTTCGATAAACTTGTCAGTTGATAAATAGAAATATACATACATACAATACATAAGTATTTGCTACGAATTACCTCTGAATGATTCTGTCCTTCCATATGTAATTTTATAATATCAAATATTAGTAGTGTGAGTAGTGTAATCAGATTCCACGCTTATAATCAGCTGACAAGTTGACATTTTGACTTTTACGACATTTCAGTTGAGCTGCTGGTTGGTTGGTTAGTTGGTTGCTCTATTTATGTTTGTGTTTGACATTTAATAGGAAGGATATTTTATGGTTATTACTAGGAAGGATATTTCATGGTTATTACATCATCAATTTTAATGCTGAATATAGTGTATTTTTTAATAACTGATTACCATAAAATTGTCAAAATAGCTGACATACAAAAATTTACTTTTATTTAGAAAAACTTTTCAGTATTGTCCATTCGTATAACATTAATCTGTTTAAACTTAATGTTAAGTCTTTATTTTTGATGTTTTTTCTTATAATCACTAGTATTTTTACCTAAATTCATTGACTAAAGCTTCATATCCAATTAGTGACAATTTATTGTTGAATGTCTCTAGAGAGCTTAAGTGACTTTTTAAGGCACACGGTAGCATATGGTAGTAATAAATTTCAGTGTAAGAATAATTTTCAACGATTTCAAAATAGATGAACCCATGATAAGCAAATAAATTGCCAATTTAAAATGCTCATGTACGATATGAATGACTTAACAAAGGACAGTTACGATAAACAGAGAAAAGAAAGCTCATGATGTATGAGTAACACAAGTAGTAAACCCACACACTTACCCATCCGTTCAACTGTAAGATGCATATTTAAGGAAATCATACTATGTATTAGTACGGGAGGTAGCGTTTTATTTTTCAAAGTCATTTTCTTACACTCAATCTTTTTTGCAATTGAGCATGGCCGATAATCGAAATAAGCGTCAGTCACCAGATCAAATATTGTCATGCGGAAGTTTTTCATCTCCTCAACAACATTGGTCTTTTTATTTATGGTTTACTTTCTGAGTTATTGCGAACAACTTTTTTTGTCGGCCTCTTACAACCACGATTCTGGCGACTGACGCTTATTTCGGTTATCAGTCATACTTAAATTATCAATTGCTAAACAAATTAAGATGGAGGAAATGACTATGTAAAATGTAACGCTACCTCCCGGACTATATGATTTTCCAATAAAAATTATATTTTATACGCATTTCGTATTTTATTTATATTCTGATTTCCAAGAAAAGTGAAATTTTACTTGGAACATACATATGTATGTGTGTGCAAGGAAATGCATAGGCAAGAATATTCAATGAAAAATTTCAATGTTAATTTGAAATTAAATTAAATTTGTAATTTAACGCATTTTATTAACAGTAATAGCTCATGCATTTGTTGTTTCGAAATTTTTGCTATAAGTTTTAAAGTTAAAAAATAAATCGTTATTTTATAGTTGTTTCAAGTAAGATATCTGTATAGGAAGCGATTTTCATATATTGAAAAATTGGATGGCTTTTGAAGCAACTTTTAGATGAAAACATGGCTAAGAATTAAAAAGGAAAACTTTTCAATAGCAACTTTCTGTAAAAGGTTAAATCGCCAAAGGTATTATTGTTAAAAAATAAATATTTAATTTAAATAATTACTGACCTAACACAAGAAATTTAAGACAAATTTTTATAAAGGATAGCAAAATGATTAGGATAAAATGTAATTAATGCAAACAATCGAAGCTACTCTTTTTTCATACCCGTTGCATTAATACTTCTAATCACCCCAGAACATGATGTGAATAACATCATAATCTTTTAGTTTTGTGTGAAGATTCATTTTAATTAAACCCTAATAAAGTACTAAATACCCCTAATGAAATATTAAACCATATTCAAAGGGTTTCCGTGTTTATTAACACGCACTCACTCATGAAGGCTAATGTGGATTTGAATTTTGGCTTATGTATGCAAAAAGGATACGTGAAAAATTTATTAATGAGTTTTTCCTTCTGAGCGCTTTCGGGCTTACGAGTGTATCATATCGAAGTATAAGTCATAGCTGACAAAAACTACGCATATCAATGCGAAAAATATACGTGATATATAAATAAATGCATAATCATCGAATATTATGGCGCACTTTTGAAGTGCAAATTTCATAGAATATAGTATAGTATAGAATATAGTTTTTGTTATATGAGTAAAATGTTTCAAACTAAAAATAAATATTATTCTTAAAGTGAAAATTAGTTATGTAGAGACTCGAGAGCTACTGACTAATAGACCATTCGTACTGAGAAATAAAGTTAAGTAGCCACTAATTATTACAGTTTTAAAATGCAAATTTGAAATTGTTCCCCTTGAAACAACGAAGAGCACGCTTCAGTTCATGTAAATTTTAAAGGAATAATCAATTATTCCAATATAATTATAAAGTTTAAAAGCCAAAAATAATCAGCAATCTCTTTTCAGGTGACATTTTTGTACTGGTCTTCAGCATGGACTCACGTGAATCATTTGAAGAAGTTGTACGATTACGCGAACAAATACTTGAAACAAAATGGAGTGCACTTTCAGCATCAAGTGGACGCTCCAAGAAAAACTTACCACGTGTGCCAATGGTGATAGCGGGCAACAAATGTGATCGAGACATGAAGTAGAAACTGTCACTAAATTACTTTAAGAAATATTAAACAATATGATTTTTATTTGTTTTTAGAACTGTGCAAGTTGATGAAGTCATGGGCTATATCGCAGGTCAGGATTCGGCATGTGTTTTTGTAGAATGTTCAGCAAAAAAGAATTTTCGTGTCGAAGAGCTGTTCTATGAGCTTTTCATGGCAGCTAATCTACCACAAGAAATGGCGCCAAATCATCATAGATGGGTATCAACAGCATTTGGTGCACCAAGTCCGCTGCCAGCGCACTGCCCATCGAGTCGTTCGAAAAAATGTACACTCTCCATAAAGCGACGTTTGAGTGATGCATGTGGCGTGGTCGCACCCAATGTGCGTAGACCCAGCATACGCACCGATTTAATGCTGATGCGAACCAAAACGAGTTCACTCAGCGATGCTGAAACGACGGGCTCAGGACGTGGTACTAGCGGTAGTAGTTGTGTGATAATGTAAAATGATATGAAAATGAGAAATTGGGTTCGAATTAGTCTAGTAGGGGTGTGGCATAAATGTATTTTGTGATGTAATGTTCGAAAATGAATTTAAGTATAGAGGCGATTAGTTGTAGTTTTAAGCCAAAACTAGCAAAATATATGTACATAAAAATACAAAAAGATTAAATGTAATGGCAAATATTATCGCAAAATTATAAATATCTAGAGATATATCATACCATTAGTAATAAACTTATTTAGTATTAATTATATACATACATATACATATATATACATACATATAAATACTCAAAAACTGTTATAAGTTTAAAAAGGTTCAAGCTTTGTTGTTCATAAGTCGTTTTGAATATCAAAAAATAAATCCTAAGGTTTCAGAGGAAATGTTAATTTTGTGCGCAAATATGTCATTTTTGAAAATTGGCTTTTTAAAATATTATATACAAAATGTTGTTGTGTTTTTTGTTATATCAAATTGAAATAATATTTTTTAAAAGCTTTAAGAAGCATTTATATTTGGCAGACAATAATTCAAATAAATTTGTTTTTTAAATTTAATATAAATATTATTTGAGTTTTATGAATTTTGCAAAATTAATTAATTAATATGAAAAGTGACATCCGTTGTTGATATTTAAGTTATAATATATTACTATTATTGCCCAGCTGGCTCGGAAAATTTTCAAATGAAATTTGCTGGCAGCTCTTCTAATGTATTAGAACTGCTAAATTAATTTAAAAAAAGGCATTGTTCTAAAAAAATTGGATCAATTTAAACGTTTGCTTATGTTTTTTTTTTTTAAATATTATATCAATAATACTAACTAATGGTCATGGCGTCTTTAAATCGCTTTTAGTTTAATAAATGCTATGATGCACAAAAAGTTTATTGGCTTAATTCAGCATGAATCGATTCAATTTTATTAATTTTTTCTATTTTAATGATGACTTTAAAACAACTTAATCAATGAGTGACATATTATCAAGTTGTAAATTTCTAATCCGATTTGTTTTGAAAACCATTTTTATGCGAACATCAACTTCGTTATTGTTATTACTCGAGTAGATATTGCAACAGGGACATTCACAAGGAAACTATTAATATAAACAAAGGATTAGCAACTGCTTTTTCTTTTATCATTTTTGCTCAGCAATATGTCCCATGCATGTTGTATCATTAAAACTAATCAACTGAGTTCATTAGAAGAGCTGAACCTGAAATTTTTAATAAAAAGTTATAGAAATTTTTTTTCGGTAGCCTTTTCGGTCATTTGTATATGTGAAATAAATTTTATATCATTTTTCCCGACGTTTCGCCTGTTGCTTTCAGGTTTCTTCAGGAATATATATTGTTTTGAAATTTTAAGTTGGTAATTCAGGTGTCGGAAGTATCAGTCCAATTGGGAATCTTGTCTCCATCATATCCACTAGATTTATTTTTTTTTTTTTTCGGTTTTATACGTCAGCACTTTGACTCTTTCTAACTAATCTTAACAAACATACATATATGGATATCATATCGCAAAAATTAATTGTCGAATTTACTCTTGATATGCAACTCCAAAACCAAAATTTATCAAACAGATACTAAGTACATATATCCTTATAATAACCCACCATTTGTTCAAGGATTTCAATAATACAAATAAAGACCAATTGTTACTATATCAATATTCTTTTGTTTTTATATCTCCAAGTGTACAAAAAACCTTAACTATACGTTTATACTATATACTATAAAATTACTACAAATTAATATGTACAATATATAATAATTTACTTGCTAAAGCCATTCCTTATTGAAATATCTTACTAACTATAAAAAAATTAAAATAAATTTTAGCTCAATTTAATTATTTATTTTTCTTAATTAAGTTGATTATGATTTGGAAGACTGCTTATAAAAATCTTATAAATTTTCAGTCATATAGTGTTTATATCTATAGTTCAGCTGAAGCGGAAATAAATAAAGAAATGAATACAAGTAATTTACGACATTGATTTTTGACTTAATATCAAAGATTCAAACGATATCCTTTATTACTGATATATGCCTTATAATATTAATCTCTCAACAAAAGGGTATCTTGTGCACAAACTATGACTTTAATATTTAAAAATATAGTTTCAATCGAACCCGGTGGGGCTTTTCACACTCAACAAAATTCACTGATTTTTCAAAAAAAATTAAAGCACTAAAAAAGTACCATATCAATATCAAATGAGTACTTGTGAATAATGTTGGATATAAATATATTTTTGTGTTATCGCATACACTATGAGTAATGTGAAGCTGTTTTGATCTCGAAGGCTTCTTGTGTGGCAAGTTATGTTTTAACTTTTCTTATTTTCGATAATTCAGTGTGGACCATTTAAAAAGGTTTTTCTCAAAATGTGCTCTATGAAAAAAAGAAATCCTTGTGTTCTCTTCCTAATTTTTTAACGCTTCAGCCGAAATGTGTGCAATCTTAAGAGTGAAGGAGTACACAATGATGTTATCTTTGATTTTGCAGTAAACCGTTGATGCTATCATATTAATCGATACTTCTTATAAAACAATTTATTATAAAGAAATTTTTTATAAAATTTATTAGCTGGTTCAAGCATGATATGAACCTGTATAGCTTCGAGTTTTCATACATGCATTATTTACATACATACATACATAACAATGTAAGAAAAATTTTATTAATAAATCATTAATTAATAATTTTGAGTTAAAATTAAATTGTCGTTTTAATCAACATTTGCAGATTAAGGATTCTATGTGAAATCAACAGTTGTTGGCCATGTTAGAACATTGTAAGATCTTCAGTCTTTAAATAAATATTTTATCTATCGCCAAAACTTAACGCATATTGATATTTTTACTAAATTTGTGATATATGTAAATCTTATAACTTCATATTTTACCATATCGTATTTCCCCGATTCACGATGATTTAGGACAGCCGCGTTTTCTGCTACCCTAAGAACTTCACTCTAATGCTTGCTGGCAGACTTCGGTAAGTGTTTTCCGCAACGTATTGTCACCATATAGTTACTATACGCCCTGAGATCCAATGAAGTGCCCCCGAATGCCTTCACTTCCTCGAAAACCTACAAATATTCTCGATTTAGATTTTGAAATGTAAGGTTTTTTTTTTGATTATCATAAGCGGCTGTTCCTATAGTACGTACCGCAGTCTCATGACAATTTTAGCCTTCCCGCCTGTGTCAAAATGTATTATATGAATAGACATAAAATTTTACATATCCCAGAACCCCCTCTAAATGCTTTACGTAATATATGAACAACCCCTAAGCCGATCGGGGATAAGGCAAGCGCAACGTCCTTGATTTGTGTCTTGGTCATCTCTAGTAGTCCTTATAAAGTTGAAGTTTTCTTCTTCTCATCAATCACATTTAAAAAATTAAAGTTCCTTCATCTAGGAGTCTCTTAGTCTTAAAATTTTGTTAGCTACCCGAAGTAACGGATTTTTTAATTTAATTAATGCCTTGGAATGAATGAAATTCGTGCATCTGGCAACATGGCTTATTTATTCACAATTGAAAAAATAACAAGCTTTTCAAATGTTCAACATTGGCAGGATTCCTAAAGAAAGCTTTCGAGTAAAAGCTCTCAAGGTGTCCAGAAAAAGCTTTTGATTAGTAATATCCTCTACTATGCCAAAACCCATTTGCAAGAAAAGCGTTGTTACAAAGTGGTTGAATATCCAAAGAACTCGATGTAAGGAATGATATTTCGAGCTTGGAACGTAAAGCTTCTCTGCCATAAGTAAAACCTACGACGAAGAATCGATAATTCCCTGAAGACATTTTTTTTTAAATTACAAAATGTATTTTATTTATTGAATATCCCAAACGATATAAAACGTGCTGCATCAGTTAATAAAAACCATTGCTACATTTGCGTTTGGCACAGGAAGCTTTACTATCCAGTACGTTCCAAGCTCGGAATGTCATTCTTTATCGCTACTTCTTTGGAAAAAAAGACTTGATACGCTTTAACGAAAAGCACAGCAAGCTCAATACAAAACATAACACTTAGCTCAGATACAAACCATATAAAAGCTTATTTTGCTTCATAGAGAAAAGTAACGACAGAGTGCGAGACAGCTTTTAAAACCCAATAGGTAAAATCATGCGTATGAAGATATAGGAAATGATGCAACTCGCCGAAAGAAAACAAATTTATTTTATTAGTATTTAGTTTTTTATTCATGTAAGTTATTCTTATTTTTTTTTTTAATTAAATTTAATTTTACATTTATTTTTGAAACTATTTATTTAAAAAACATGCTTTTATGCGGTAAATTTATGCTTATATTCTTTTATACACAGTTTCACTATTTAAGTTTATTGACTTTGCGACATTTGAATACATTTTTTTGAGATTTATTAATATAAGGAATTATTTTTGATTTTTGTTTTTGAAGAAAAAAAATCAAATCTTGTAATTTCGAAATAAAGAAAAAGTACAAAATTATTGAGAAATTTCTTAAAAAATTATAAAATGAAAAACGAATTGAGTTAAAAAATTAGGGAAAGTTTAATAACAAAACGCCGCATTACTACAGTTCAACAGAAATGGGGCAATTACTACACAATCCGCGCTTAGTATATACTTGCTCTAATCTCCTTAAGACTAGATATGTTTTCCTTAAACTCTTATGTATGTATATCTTTGCTACAATTAAACTGACTGTGGTTTTACTTGAGTATTTTGTAATTTTACTAATAAATAGAAACTTAATTGAATTAAATAGAACTTTTTCATGCTTACAATTAAAATTACGTTCGTATTTTTGAAATTTACATGTATTTATTGGTTTTTTAATATATGTATGTAGTTTTACATAACTTTTTTTTATTTAATTCAAAAAAAAAAAAATTATATACTTATGCTCATATACATTATGTACTTTTACTCATGTATCTAAGAGACTTTTGCTTTAATAAAGTGAAATAATTTTTAAATGCTTATTTTAAATGCATTCATTACTAACTAAAAATATGCTGCTTAATTTAATTCACGTATAAAAATGATTAATTTGTTTTTTTATATTCGTTAGTTTTTATTTAAATTACACAATTGTTTTTTTTTTTTAGTTTTTCTTTGTAAAAATTACAAAATTTCATAAATTAAATATGTATTTTTTTTATTGTTTTTGCTGCTATTTTTCAGTAAAAATAATTTCATTATAATTTAATGTAAATATACGCTTGTATGTATATGTATTTCGTTTTATTTTAATTTTTGTTTTGAGTTTTTAGTTTTTGAAATTAAAAGTAAATTTTTTATGTAAAGTGATATTATCGGTTTTCTAGCATATGTGATTAGTAAGTCTATGGAAGTTGCTCCGGTTTGCTTTTTATTTTTCAAATAAAATTTCTAAAAATGAATTGACTAAAATTTTTTGTGGTGAATACTACTAAATAAAATATATTTATTTTTGGTTTGTTTTTTTAATAAAAAAGCTCAAGGTATAAAAAAAAAAATGGTAATTAATCGTACTTTAAAATGGCGCAAATTTTGAAGATTTAGTTGAAATGACAACTCATAAAAAATGAGCCATAAAATATATATTCGCTATTAACTTATCCAATGGTTACTTTTATATAGTTGGCTTCAAGAAGTTAGCACCTTGCTGAAAAAACTTCCACAGAAGAGTGATTGCCACTAAATGCGCCCTAAAACACAAGGCAACAAAATTTGTGGGTGTGTATTTGCACAGAGTTAAGAGCAGTTTTATTTATGTATATTATTTTCCTTATTGATGGCTTGCTGACTTCCAGCGAAGAAATCATATATGATTTTAAACTGTATGTTTCTTTCTATAGCTACTCGAAATATAACGTTTTGGGCAGGTAAAAGTTCTTTGAATTGAGAATTTTGAGAGATATACGAAGCATGTAAAAATATCTGTCTCTGTATGCCGCCAATCCTCAAAAAAACTGTATAATACGAAGGTTGAAACATTTTTGTAATTCACTTAAGTGACACGTTGGCCAAAACTTAACGTTTCATATTCCAAAGCCTAAAAGTGTTAATCGCTTTTCCATTCAATATGTCAGTTTGTCAGAGTACGCAAGGTAAATTTGAAAAGACTTGCAATTTTTATATATATTTCATGCCAATGATAATAATCTTATTATTAAAATATACTGAGAAAACTTCCGTAACAAAATTTGAATGTTAGCCCAAAATATAGCTACAAAATCAACACTTCTTGGAAAACACAATGCTAACAAAATATCTAAATGAAAGAGCATATCAAGTTATTTATGTGCCTTTATTGTTTTCAGTTGTTTTTATTGTTGTTAACCTTTTGCATAAAATATTTGACTTGGGTTGAGTTGCTAAGTTGATATCAAAATTTAATGTCGAAAATAAAACAACATGGGTTTGAGATCAATTGTCACATTGACTTTCAATGCCAGGTTTATTTTCCAATAATTTCAAGTGTAAGCATTCTGTTAGCAATTGCTTTTAGGCTTTACTTCAAATTGATCGATATATCAGTGATTCAAAAAAAAAAAAAAATTCATTGGTTCAAATAAAAACTGAAAACAAAAACGACTTACATTTGAGTTTATCCAAATTTATTCAGTCCGACAAAGAATTTCGCAGATATATATAATTTTTTTTGAGCGTAAACACCTTGGGTGATTCTACCTACTCTCTATAATTTCAATTCATTCGAGCGTTGGAGACTTAGAATGCTTTAAAGTTTCATTTAAGTAGCGTGTACTTTTATCAAAATTTTGACAAAATTATCATTTGTCTTTTATGGGTAACCATTGGCTAATTAAGTGTTTGGAATAAGAAAAAACTTATGACATTAAAGTTTAATAACTAAATGTACTTAATTTTAATGAAATATTTTTTACAAAGAAATTAAATAATATAATTTCTAAATAGTTTTCCATAAATTTATTGAAAAATGTATGTAAATATGCATACACGTCAACTGCAAACAATAGCATTTTGCCAGTATGTAAGAGAGCTTAAAGCTCTGAAAATGCAACATAACTGAATTTCAAGCCTACGTCCAAGAGTTTTTTTTTGTGCTTTAGCACGAATATTATCTGAATTATGCAAATAAAGCTCTGGGTCAATAAAAACGCTGCTTGGTTTGGTGTTTGTTAAAATATGTTAAGCTTATAGCTCAAGAGCATATTCGCAATTATATGTATAAAAGAACAGAAATGATTAATTATGTATGTGCTTTATCAAGCTTAAAACAGTTTCGCATTCACCCCCAAAGCTCACTTACATATTTAATGTTAATAAAAGTTATTTTAAAGTTTTTCGAAAACTTATGCACACTTCCTTAAGTTTTAGTATCGTATTATTTTTTTTTTCTCTTTGACAACTAGTTTATTATTTTAATGAACTTTTTCATTATTTTTCAGTTTTATCTTTTTTCTTTTATACACAATTTTCAGTTGAGTTTTTAAGCTGGCAATGATAAGGTTGTTTTTGTTTACGTTTTTTATTTCCTTTGTTCGTGTAGTAAAAGTTATTGTTGCTGTTCATGGTACTGACTTACGATAACGTCGATGTTGTTGCAAAATAATGTTGCTGATGATGTTTTCGAATGTTGTACGAGTAGTCGTAGTCGTAGTCGTAATTTTCTCGTTGACGCTTTTGCTGAAGTAGATGATGGCGGCGATGCTGGTGATGATAACGATAACGATGACCATGATTTGTTTGTCTTCAAGTTAGTACCTCATTTAAGTGTCTGGCATATTCTTCCGCTGTTTTAAATTTAGTTTCTCTGAAATGATAAGAAAGAAGAAATAAAATATGAATGAATGACGAAAGCAAAGAAAGTTTTTTGAAAAGAAAAATCGTTTGCGGTAGATATAAAAAAGTTTTACATAATAATAACATGTAAGTTGATTGAAAAATAAGTTGCTTTTTGAGCAACAGAATTCTTAGATATCTGCTTCGTTGTTTCTAAAAGCTTGCACGCTAAGTAAAAACATATTTACCAGTTTGATAACAGCACTAAGTTCGGCTTTAGTTCCATATAACTGATTATTTCAATTCAAATTTTAATTATAAAAATGTTCTTTTGAATAGCAAGTAATGAAATTATTTATGGCCGATTAAGCAATTTTTCTTTAGTTAAATGATTTTGCGGAATTTGCTTTTATCATAGTCTTATGTGGTCAAGTTGTTACTTACTGTATGTTTATATTGAAATGTTTCATTAAAAACTTTCTTCAACAACTTTTCTTGTGCCCTTGAATGCAAATATTTTATTTTGAATAGATTTGAGGATGGTTTATCCGAAACCTGCTATTAGCATCAAAAACTTTTCGAAAAAAAAAACAAAACTTCTCCCTCAATGACACAAATAAAAATAAAAAACAAACATTTTTTGATTTCCAGTTATGTCTAATTTGGCCGCATCTTTAATTATAAACATGTATTTGTCCAAAATTCATTTTTGAACATTTAAAAAAAAACCATTATATTTCTGGGCCATAAAATTTTGTCCGAAATTTGTCGAGCTATTTTTTGTTTTGAGAAATTCGCCTTAAAGGCAAAATAGAAAAAAATTTATTCAAAAAAGCGGTAAAATTTACCAAAAAACTATCGCCCAGAAAAATAACGAATTTTCTCGAAAAGAAATTTTGTCCAGGAAATGATTTTCAGTGAGCATACAGAAATGGGACAATAGCTGATACATTGAAGAGAAAAAATCACTTGTAAAATAAACCACTGACTTTGGCCAATTTTTTTCAGGAAATACTATCTCCTGAATTCAGTTCACAATTTAGCTCACTTTTCCGACAAAATAAGACTACGAAGCCAATTTTTAACATTCGAAAATTCAGTGTCTCCGAGACCTTTACCCTATTAAGATCAAAGTGTTGAGTTTACATGTATACGTGATTTGCAAAGCTATATTACGTTAATAGTTTTATTCCATTGAAGAACTTTCGTTTTAGACCATACAGATAAAATTGCACTGATTCAATATCCGATCACAAACTTACAAGACTGAATGAAGTTCAACATTAAAATGAAATGAAGAATTCATTTATGTTATATATTTTTCTATTTTGATTTCACTTTATTTGTTGCACAAAATCTTTTTTTGGCTTTAAACTTCCTTCAACTCCCACAACACCCCATTGTCAATAAAACTGCAGCAGCTTAGAAACATTTTGCAGCAGTAGGTACATAGGTTGGTTGCAGGAGAAAAACAAGAAAAATACAAAAATTAAATGTGTTTCCAAGCAAATGCCACAAAAGTCAATATTTGTCAATAATTCAACATGCCAGTTCTTCCTTTATTTTGTTCTCTTCTTTTGCATGTGTGTGTTTGTGCAATTGTGTCTATGACTGCATTCAAGACAGCTGTGTGTGTGTGTGTGTGCTCGTTTATTTGTTTGTACGTCTGATTATTTGCAGTACGTTAGCTTTTGTCCTGTTGACCTGATTGCATATTTCTTTTGTGGCCAAGTGATTGACTTCCACAAACTTCTCCGACTCGTGTGCAATTGTCTTCGCTGATTTTTATTGAATTTTCGTGTTAGAAAAGTTTTTATTCGTACCGTACCGTTTTGTGCTGCTTCTGATGTTGTTGTGTAAATATTTCCATAAGACTTGATTTTGTTTATTTATGTCAATTTAATATAAACTTGCAGTAAATTAATTTATTCAAATGCACTATTTGAAATTTTTTTTTACTTTCTTTGACAGCTTCAGTTTCTTTAAATTTCATTTTAAGTTATCTTGTTTCAAGCTCTTCAATAAATTCAGGTATTCTTTTTTAGAGAAAAAACATTGACTATTTTCGGAATCAATCGATGCATAACATTTCGGGAATCTTGAGTAATGGCAGATTTTAATTTTAATAGTATGACCAAATTTTTAGACCTATACGGCTATTGATGCTTGTCCGAGGTCACCAAAGACGGATCTAGGTGATGAGTTCAAATAAACAATTTTGTTTTTATCAAAATTAATGTTTTTAAAAATGCATCCCACATGTCCACTAATGAAAAATATGGGCACTTTACTTATGTCTTTTGCACTTTCCAATATCTTCTTTATTTTACTTGCCACTTCGAGACTTTATTTATTATTTCCTGATTGTGCTCTATCACAGTATTTGCCTCCTTCATCAGATTTTTAACATTTTTGGGTGTAATATTATCCATTTCAGCTGATGCTATTTCCAATTGTGATTGTAATCTTATATATCTGTCACTTATTATTTCACCTAGCTGATAATTTACAACAGCCAATCCTGAGTTAAATACTGCGTGTATTAGCGGATTTAACCAATTTAATTTTCCAAATAGTTTTGCATTGGCGTGTGTTACCCTTTGCGTTGTTCTTCCAGTGCCTATCGATAATAATTTGATCGTTTCATTTGGATACATTCGCTTGGCACTTGCAAACGCACATGCCGCAGGATTGTTGGCAGATATTCCCCCATCAATCAATACCTTCTCATCTCCTTTGATTTTTAAGTATTTAGGGTCAAAATACGTTGGCGCTGCTGTCGTCGCTCTAACAGCGTCTTTAAGTTTAATAACAGAACTGTCTTCACTCCAGCTTTTGAAGAAAAATGGACTATCGTTATACATATCATGGCTTGTTAGTAGTAATTTATTTGAGACATCATTAAGTGTAGTGTCTTTAAAGTATTTATCTAGTAAGTTTTCTAAATTTGTATGCGAGTATTTCGCACCACTTAGATAATGACCAACTAATCTCCAACGTGATGACTTGTAAAGATATGATCCTTGTTCTTGAAATAAATTCACTACATCATTTGCAGAGTATTGTGGCTTGGAGTGACCATCTTTCATACATAATAAAGCCACAACAATACCACCCGCTGAAGTTCCTGCCATCATATCAAACATTTGAGTTATTGGTTTCTTTGCTCTCTTCTCTATTTCTGCCAGTATTATAGCCGGTATTATGCCTCTTACGCCACCGCCATCTACCGAAAGGATATACTTATATTTTGTCATGTTTAAGTATATATTTTAGTTTTATTAACTTGTTTGTTTTTATCAAGCTTATCAGTTTGTGTTTTGATAGATTTTGAATAAATAAATAATTTACTGAAAAACAATTTCCATGAATACTTGAAATTATAAGGAACAAGTGTTTTAACATAAAAACTTTGAGTTTCAACAATGAATTTGTTAGCAAGGCAACCAGTTAGTTGAGGAAAAGTATTGCATATCCACTACCTTCTACATAGTTATTGTTATATTAGAGCTATAGCGTCAGAAATTTGAAACAAACTTTGGAAGTTTAAGTTATACACAGCTTTTTGACTTCCAGAACATATGTCATTAAAAGTGCTGAAAAGTTCGTATATCAGAAAATTTATTCTGCGCAACTCATCTACTTCTTTATTTTAAAAAAAATACCAACGAAATTAAGAACGAAATTTCTAATCTAGACAAATCCAAAAAGCCCCTTGCCACGAGAATCATCAACACTTATCGTTTACGAAATATAACTTACTGATAGCAAATATATTTTTTTTCAAACGATTTCGTTCAAGTCAAACAACTACAACAGCAACAATTGTATAACAATAAGCAATAAATTAAAAAAAAACACAATAAAGCAAAATCGGAAACGGAAGCAGCTCGAAAATTCGCAACGCTCTTTACTATAGAAATTGCAGACAACATCGCCAGTGGCGGTATGATAGTGCCACTACTGTACAAAAGCTGCCGGCTCAATCGCCTCGTTATCGTATTATCACAAAAGGGCAGCGAGACAATGAAACACCAGCAGCAGCAGCAGCAACAGTGAAGTCAGACAGTTTCGTTTCCGCTGATAGCAGTTAAATCATAGTAAAGGGCAAATATGTTGTCTTGAACACCAAAACTCTGAAACAAAGCCACAAGGCAAAAAATTCTGAGGAAAATAGTTTTTGTATTTTTATTTTTGTGCAATACGTTGTCTACAGACATACCATACATGAAATGTATGTCGTATTTGTTTGTTTGTTTATTTAATTGATGGAGTTAAGCCTATTAGGAAATTTTAACACTTGCAAACATAAATCAAATCGGCGATAATAGAATTCAACGATTAAGCTTTTTGAGATAAATAGTTTCTATTATAACGAACGTATTTAAGGAAAATTGTGATAATTTTCAGATTCATTGGTTCAAAAGCATTTCAAAAAGTGATCTTAAAGGTCTGCGTTTTTTTTTTGAATTATTTTATTTTTGTATACAAATATTTTTGAAAATTGAATTCACATTATTTATGCATTTCTTTGCGGTTCCTCATGTCTTCTTTATTTTTCTTTCCACTTCGATATTTTATTTATTATTTCCTGGTTGTGCTCTATAAGTATATTTGCCTCCTCGATCAGATGTTCAATATTATTAGGTGTTACATCATCTATCGAAGGCGATGCTATTTCCAGCGTTGATTGTAATCTTATATATCTCTTTATCATTATTTGATCTAGCTCATAATTTATAACGCCCAATCCAGAGTTAAATATTGCGTGTATTAGCGGCTTTATCCAATTGAATTTTCCTAACTGCCTTGCATTGTCATACGTTACCCTTTTCGTTCTTTTTCCAGTGCCTATTGATAATAATATTATCTTTTCGTTTGGAAATAGTTGCTTGGCACTTGCAAACGCACACGCCGCTGGATTGTTGGCGAATATTCCACCATCAATCAATACCCTCTCACGTCCGTTGATTTTTAAGTATTTAGGGGTAAAGTACGTTGGTTTCGCATTCGCTGCTCTTAAAGCATCTTTTAGCTTGATTAATTTACCGTCTTCTCTCCAGCTTTTGAAGAGAAATGGACCATCGTTATATATATCATGACTTGTTATTAATAATTTATTTGAAACATCAGCAACAGTAGTTTCTTTGAAGTATTTTTGGAGTAATTCTTCTAAATTTTTATGTGAGTAATGCGCACCTCTTGCCCAATAAATATATGAGCTCCAAGGTGATGACTTGTAAATGTATGATCCGTGTTTTTGAAATAAATTCACTACATCATTTGCAGAGTATTGTGGCTTGGAGTGACCATCTTTCATACATAATAAAGCCACAACAAGACCACCCGCAGAAGTTCCTGCCATCATATCAAACATTTGAGTTATTGGTTTCTTTGCTCTCTTCTCAATTTCTGCCAGTATTATAGCTGGTATTATACATCTTATCCCACCGCCATCTACCGAAAGGACGTACCTATATTTTATCATGTTTAAGTATATATATAATTTTATTAACTTGTTTCTTTTTTTTTCTGGCTTATCAGCGTGCGTTTTAATAGAATTTGAATGTATAAATATTTTTTAAATATTTCACAAAAAAAAAAAAAATAGTTTCCATGAATACTTGAAATTTTAAAGAGCAAGTGCTTCTCATAATTATACAAATATGGGTCTTAGCAAAGGCTTCGTTAGCAAGCGCGTGAGTTAAGAAATAATACTGAATATTCACCATATGTCTAAAAATCTTGCCTAAGGCTTCCCAGTCATAGTATTAGCCCAGCTAAGGCCAAACTTCGACTGCATGTGCCTGTCATTACTGCCACTACTAAGCCGAGCTTTGAACTTTTGTCAATCTGGGCATGTTCCTACATGGGTGTTAAAAAGGGAAACTGACATTTTATGCTTCATATTTTTATACTATTATTTGTTGATTCGCTAGATAAGTTTTGTCGTTAGATACTTGGTTTGTATTTTATGTATGTATATGTTTTTCATTTCAAACACTAATGGCTTAGTTTCCAAGTGGGTATACATTTAGAGCGATTCAATATAGAAAAACACACACGTTCATACGCCTTTAGCTGTGAACTAATAACAATTTTCCGCTCAAATAAATGAATCGCGCACACACTGCCTGCTGCTCGCACTACTTAAGGATCGTAAGGATATCATGTATACATATGACGTAGAAGTTCTCATGCTGTTGCTGTTGCTATTAAGATTGAATGCTGGGTTAAGCATTCGTACATATGGATGTTTGTATATGTAGTTGCTGGATGCTTATGTGTAGCAACATTAGCTCAGCAGGGATTTTCAGCAGATTTATTAATTTTGAGAATATTTTTTTGTTATTTGCTTTCATTATGGTTGTTGTCTTACTCATATCCTTTAGCTATCGATTGAAATTAAGATTGACTTGGTACTGACTTTGTCAGAGATTTGACAGCTGAAGAGTAAGGAGGCGAGAATGTTTTTATGTTTTGCTTGGTAAATTCTAAGTAAATGAACATAAATGTGGATTTTTTTATTTTGTTTTACTGATTATAGTTTTCTTTTGTTATTGATTGGTTAGCTACATTTGACATATGTCGCTTTTGTAATAAGTAGAAACCAATAAGTTCATTGTCAACTTTGTGTTATCGATAATTACGTTGTAGGTTATTAGTGGGCATGCATTGAAAGTTTTAATAAACTTGAAGATTCCTGGAAGTTCTTGCAAGAAAGCGTGTTTTATGTGAACGCCCAAAACCACAGTTGTGATGGAAAGTCCTAAAAGATATATTGATTACGAAAATAAAAGGTCACGACCTGTTCGTTTTTACATTTTTTGCTTCATTGTGCATAGGTCATAGAGAAACATTTTCTTTTATTTATTTGTTGATTTACTCAACTATTCTTTCCTTTTTGATTCCATTGACATTTTCGCTACTTGTCGATATTCATTGAATCCTTCAATACAATTCGATATCTTCGGAGTGCTATAATTTTTTTGATACAATGTTATTTTTTTCATATTTTTCGATTTTTATTATACTTTTGCTAATAAGCACTTCTTGATCGATAATTAATATATGGTGACATATTCACCTTTCACTCAGCTGACGCTTTTTTCTTCGATCCTGCGATAGTGCTTCCACACAAAGCACTATTAATTTGCTATCGCAGGTGTAGCTTTCCTGATCCAACAGTTTATTTCCCAGCAAATTGCTGGCCAGTCCTGATTTGCTGCGCGCCGATGAATGCCAGGCATCACAATAGGTTTCAATGGCGCGTTCTCCAGTCGGCAGTGCGCCATGCCAGACTATTTTTTGTGGCCTGAAAAAGAGAGAAGTTGTAGTCAATTAATATGCTTATATATATTCATATAAATTATTTAAATCTTAAAAACAAAATTCTTAATACCATATTTATGTAAAATTACAGTTATACATAAGTCTAAAGAACAGAAAAACAAATCAAAGTAAAGTAAAGCCAAATAAAACAACTAAATTATTAATTATGCACCATTGATTCAAGTGAACGTAATAAGTCAGTTGGTTATTATGGCAAATACTCGTCAGTTTCAGTTGTAATATTATGAGTTCATCATTAGCAGAGATGGCCACATGTACAGATATACCGAGAATTCAAACGTTGTATGACTTTACCATACGGTTATATAAACATATATTCATATGTGTGTATGTGTGCATACTAACAAAGTGTATAATATTTGGGTTTTATATTGTAAGCTCTAAATAAACTATTTTGCTATGAACTAAAGCGTTGACTCGAGTTCATACGATGCGTTAAATGACCCAAACGTGAGCCAAAGGTTTCCCAATGTGAAATTTCAATTTTGTTATTTTAAGGCAAGAGAAGAGCATACATATTCGAGCGCACATAAATATTAGTGTTTATATATTATTCGCATTTCTAAATAAGCACATACAAATAAATGTTAAATGCACTGAGAAAATTGATACATCTAAATGCGAGGAAATAAAAAATGGACAAAAATGTCAAAAATATATTTAATATAAAAATGGATGTTACTACATGTTCATCAGTTCCGCACTGTTCAGCATTGAAAGAGTTTAAAACAGAAAACATCAAAACCTTTCGAAAGAGTCAGAAAATCATTGACATATAAATCTCCATTACTTTTCCTGCGTATCTAAATGGTCAAGAATAATAAACATTTTGGCCAATTAAATATAAATTTTCCCCAACTTTAACGGATTTAAAAATACAGAATTTTAATAACAAAGTTTTTCTCCATTATTTAATTCTAATTTCCATGTGAAATATTGCAAAATTATAATTAAAACTTTCTCCCCATGTACATATGAAGGTACTCATTGATACTGCATTAACAAACATCTTATTTGGTTGCGTCTAAGTTCGACTTCTGTTGCTGCTATTATGGATAGTTTAATTATTTATGCAGGAAAGACTTTTGCTGCTTCAAATTCTCGTTATAAGCTCGTATTTTCAGTTAGTTCGGTCATTCAGTCAGACACGCATCCATCCATGAATTTCATTCCCAGGCATCCAGCATCTCAGCAGCAACAACTATAACTCATACAGCGGTGCAGCCATGCGTTCATGCTTTGGTCTCTATTCACACATGCTGTTGCTGCTCCTGTTGTTTGTTGCTGTCCAGAATCTGTCCATCTTTTAATATCCCATGTTTGCTCAAGAGATGTGTACTGGTGCGCAAAAGGAGTTGCTGCTGATGTTACTAGCAGCAACAGCAGTATCTTATTGCAAGAGCAACGCCAGCTGTTTCCATATGTGGTCAATTAAATTGTGTTGCTCCTTGTGCACAAAAATAACTTTGCTTTTGTTCTGAATTTCATTTGGTTACCCCTGTTAAGCTCTATGATTGTTGCATCAACATTGAATTTGCACTCGAAATCTCTATTTGAGTTTGGTTATTAAATAATTTAACTTCAGGTTTTGCAAATAATTGTGGTCTGACTCGCATTTAAATTGCAACTACAATACTTCATTTGGTTGTGGATCATTGGTTCTTCTTGAGTGATTTCATAAGGAAAATGCAATAATCTTTTGGCATTTTCTGGACAATTGAACATTTTGTTGGGTATTTAAAATTTATTGTGTTTATCACTATGGAAAGATTTAGAAATTCAGTCACTGAATATAACAACGCTAACAGAGATTTTTGAATTAATTTTTTCCTAGTCAACTGAAAGTGTTTGAGCGTTTTTGTTAAAACTTGTGAACTATTGTGAATAATTAATAAAAAATTCTTTTCCTTTAAGAAATTTTTATTTTTTTGATAAAACATATTTCAGCGATCGAACTCGTTATCATTAATTGTCGTTCATTTAACAAATTAATTGTGTTACAACAAAGTCTACAAAAAGAAGTTCATCAAACCTCTAAAAGTTCAAATTAATTTGCTGTATAATATTTTTAATGGAGTTCAGAATGACATTATTAATTGTACACTTTATTACAGAAAAACCGCTCCTACTATTAACTAGCTGACCTATAGTTTACTCGTAAGGTTGAGTTCATATCCAAACACTTTGCGAACTTCATCATTTAACCAGTTTTATAGCCAAAAAACCACTGACCACACAAGTCCTAACAAAACAGCATTTTGTTTATTTGAATACTTCGTCTACTAAATTGAATTTTCAATAATGTACATACACATACATTGTATGTACATATATGTCGCAAGTGCACAAAGCACGTGTATGCATATGTTCTTCGAATGATGTGGGTTTGTTTCGGTCTGAGTTGATTTCGTTTATTTGTCGTTTAAATAAAATGTCACTTTTATTATCCATTATCAAACATAAAAACATAAATTATTGAATTGATTGAATTGTCAACTTAATAGCAAAGTTGCTTATGAAGTTTGACGTTTCTAGAATTTGATCATAAAGCATTAATGTAGTTAATTTAAACTCCAACCTCTAATTACAAAAAAGTAGACAATCGAAGATTGTTGATTGTTTTAGGTATAATGAAAATCAATCAAATCGAGAAAACAGCAATTCGTCCGAAACCGTGGGTTGGTGCAAACTTTCCTTAAAACTCTGATATATGACTTATTAATTTAAAGTGTTTATATAATTTTAAGCCTCATTTTGGAATAAAAACCTACGAGTCAGGCTCATTTCAGAAAAAAGCTTTTCTCTTATAACTTTAAAACTACAAGAGATATCACACAATTTATAACATTTTTGAAATCAACAATGCCAAACTAATGGAAATTAATACTTATTTTGTAGAAAAAACCTCACTCGCATTCCATTTTTGTACGAGTGGTAGGCATGTTCGTGGGGGGACTTTTCTTCATTTAAATAAATTTATGTTTTAAGCTAAAAACTATTTGTACCAATTTTCAAGAACTTAATGCTATTAGAGGACGTCCAATAATTACGTGAGTTAAAATAGGGGCAAAGGAGGTCCAGCAAAATCTCCCCAAGGGGGGAAGGGGGTCAAGGAAAACCTCTTATCAACTTTTTAATGCATTGATTTTACATTAAAAATTATGACTGTCCGAATTTAAAAAAAAAAATACCTCACGTAATTAATGGACGTCCCCTTATTACTATATATGTCCCCCGTTCCATTACAAAATTATGCACTGTGTAGCGGCTGAACATTATATTTATAAGTGAGCTGGTTACTACTTCAAAAACTTTATATTTTCTGTGTATTTTCTGAAATTTTATACTTTATGAAACTGTGCCGAAAACATTAACGGTCCACATGAAAACTTTTTGAGTTTTTGTGCTCTATATTTAACCAAATTGACTTGTAATTCATAAAGTGTATGCAAGATAAAATTCTGCAGCACCAATTTCAAAAACAAACAAATAATGCCATCAAATCTAAGGCATAAAATTATTTGGAAAAGAAAATTTCATGCAACAAAATTCAGTTACTGCTATCAATGTGGAGCTCATTAAACAATTTCTTTACAATACAGCAAAAGTTTCCTGGAAATTTCTAACTACCCTTACAATTAGTTGAATTGAAATTTTCGACATAACTTGGTCAAAGTTGTTTTGTAATTTAACGCAGGAAATAAGAAATTTCAACTTTTGCCACCTAAACAACACAACAACTGCAATAGAACTTCGTCAATATTTTCGACAGCACACTGCTGCTGTTGTGGTGCTTCCGAAGCGCGCGGCAACTCACAGCTCACAACTCAATATTGGCGTTGCCATACAGCACAAAAAGTCAACAAATGGTGAAATTTCCACAAAGTTTGTTTGCAGTGAATGAAGCGTTTGATTGCGACTTCAAAGTGACTTTTAAACTGAATTTGAACTACAACTGATTGGGGGTGAAGCAAAAAAAAAAAACAAAAAGAAGAAAAGTGGGCTCAATGTTTGGGTGCGTATGGGGGAAACTTGGACAAAAACTTAAAGACAAGTAACCAACAAATCAACCAACCGTGGCCAACTTGCGACAAAGGCAAAGCAAAAGAAAATGCACCAATTGATGTGCTGCGCGGGAGAGTAGGGAGTCACAGTAAAAATCCTATTTTTATATCATTTTAACTTTTTACTTCTTCACAAGAAATTTAGTAAAAAGTTAAGACTTTAACTTGGTTATAAACTTTGTAACTTCTTACATTACTACTAACTGCGCAGTGGAAAAGCTTTAAGCAAGCTAAGGCTGTAATGGCATTAAGTAACAATTAAGTTGTTTTCCTAATTTTCTTCATTACTTTTTATATTACAATTTGTACAGTAGTAGTATTACATGTATATTTTGCGAGACATTTAACAACAAAAATGTAGAGTGCATAAAATCTTGTAAATACATATTTGTTTAAATTAACAATTGAGTAAACGGAGCAAAAAATTGCAATGACAACCCTTTTTCTTCGTTTAATTTTTATTTTGTACATTAAAAAATAAAGTTTCATTTTAAACGTTGTTCCAAAAAATGGCAGCAGGAATGAAAAAGAAGAAATACAACAATATATAACAACTTTTATTTAATTTTACTAATGACCTCAAGCATAGTTTTACTAGAATTTTTTTTTAGGGTGGATGTTAATTTTAAGAAATTTCAAAAAGAATAAGTGCAAACATTTTGTATGTGACAGCATGATTAAAAATCTAATTGGTTGAAAAAATTAAAAGGTTTAGAAATATTTTATTTTATTATGAAGGTATAACAGCGTTAAGCCCAAAAGTCAAACTAAATTGAAATATTGAAAAAATTTTGCTCTTTTACAAAATATCTGCTATAAAAAGGATTAAGAAAGAAACAACACCGAAAATTCTCTCGCTCAGAAATGGAACAATGCTTCAATGACAAAAACTGATAAAGAAACAGCGTCTGAAATTCCCACAAAATATCCCAAAGTTTTTGGTTGACTTTAAGATCTCAACAAGTTTTCATATTTAATATGTTGGTCAATGTCTTATATGATTCGTTAATGTTGAAAGCATATTTGATTGTTAGTTTATCTTTCCCAAAATTCGATAAGACAGATTTCAAACTCACTCTGCTACTGAAAAAAGTGTAACTGTACTGAAAATTCCATTACTGTTACTTGATTCTTCTAAGTAGACAATATTAAGCCTCTCGCATTTAACTAAAAACTAAAATTTTTAATTGGATAAATTTCAGCTGAGAGATAGTAAACATATTTGCTCAAACCTACAAGTTTTCTGTGTGGTGCTCCCTAAAACTTATTTCAGTGTGCAAGCACATCTACGCTCACATAATCATTCTTGCTCTGTCCTACACTCCAATTTCCTTATCCACCAAAAATTTATGCGACACAATCACCGCTTGTAGCAAGCAGGCATCCGAAAAAAAAGTACAAAATGTTGACATAAAAACTTTGTTCGTTAATTACTTTTGAAATTAATTTTGACAATTTGAGTTGCAAACATTTTTTGCCACCACTGTAACGATCCCGACTGAAACAGAACAGAACAGAACAGTGAATACCGTTGTCGTATTCAGTGTTTCGGTTTTTTTTGTTGTTGCTATCTCTTTTTAACTAATTATTTGCCTTTTTTACACAAAATTTCCTAAAGTTTCCATACAAAACTAAACCTAACTGTCCGGTATGCTGACTCCTTGCTCTAAGCGTTCTCTATTCCAATTTTCAACCGTTGTCTGTCTTTCCGTCCGTTTACTTTTCTGCCTGTTTCATCAGCTGTGCATTTAAGTACATAAATTCGCTTTAATGGACGATGCTCTTGACTTCTTCGTGACTTATTTTTTTTTTTCACTTTCAGCTGTTGTTTTAATTTTAATTTTAATTTTTAAGCCAACTATTTGCTGTACTTTCACCCAAAAATAATTTTTTTTTTGTTTTTTATTTGGGGCAGCATCCTTCAACTATGGCGTATTGTGAGTATATGTACATCTTTCAAATAAATAAATGCAAAACTTTTACTCCTCACATTCTTCGTCTTCGTCTTCGTCTTCTTATTCTTTACCTTCATTTTTATTATGCATCGTTGTCGTTTACCATTTTTGTTCCTTATCTTTCTGTAGTTTGGTCTGCCTGGCCCATTTTAATTTACTAAATATGCAAAGATATTCTGACTTATGTTTATTTTGTAGATATGTTTGTTTGTGTTAGTTTATTGTATGTGTGTTTGTGTGTCAGGGACTAACATTCATCTGCAATGTGTAGAATTTTGAAAGAAATACGTCTTTGACTATCCATTCTCGGACATAAAAAAGGCAGGGCTGTCCACTTTGTTCACTTTATGTGAGTTGTTCTTAAAAGTTACAACAAGGCAGATATCATAGTACGCATTTTGCATATGAAATCGAGAAAGATGTCATTTTGTGATATTATTTTTTAAATTCTATTTTTTTAAATATGGGTCAAGTAGGTCTATGGTATAAGGTAGTTGTAATATCTGCAGCTAAAATCAATTGAATTAAAACAAGGAAATGGCTTGCTTCGTTCAAGTAAAAAATATTATTCGATAGTAGTGATTTTCTTCTCTTTAAGGAATTTCCTGGCTTTTTGAGGAAGAAATTTCTCGAAGCACAGGATATTATGAGTTTATTGAAGACATCGTATAAACATTTTTGATCTTTGAAAGTACCTCCAACACAGGATTGCTGAGGAGAACAGTTTAATGTTTTGCAATAGCAAGCGTTTCGTTGTTTAGCTTGGTGGGGCTTATGAGAGAAGTTGAACTTAAATTTGTGTTGTCACTAATCATGACTTGAAGCTCTTTAAGTATGTTCCCAAATTTATTTATTGAATTTATTTTTTAAGTGCAGTATGAGAACAAAATATCACATAATAACAATTTACGAGCTTAAAAAGTATTTGCAATGTCTCGCGAAACTTCTCTCCCTATAACTAAATGCATTTCTTTAGCAATCCTTTACACAATAAACTCTTTTGCAAGTAATTTAAATTAAATTATTCAAAATATTATCTGCTAACAAAAGCTTACGCGACCTTCGCAAGTTGTCTCGCTTTCTTAAAAATTGTAAAAAATTAGCTCCTAATTTAATTTGCACTAAATGCGCACCCTTTAACTTTATAAGTGCGCTGCATTCTGCGTGTATGCATGTGTGTGCGATTGTACGCGTTTGTGTCGCTTAAAACTTATATTTTGTACACAAACACATTTATAAGCAAACACAAACAAGCAAACATTCACTTACAAAATAAATACTCTACAGCTTCGTTCTTCGTCCTCTTTCGCTGCTGCTGCTGTGCTTGTACACTTTGCGTAATTAAATGGCAACCGTTTGGATTCCACTTTCTCTTGCAGTTTGTTGTATGTAACTCGAAAACTTTCTCACAAAATAGTTTCGCAAAAGAATTTTTCCACACTTCTTAGCAATTCGCAATGCAATTCATATGCAAAATGTTGTCTGAATGTCTGTCTCTGTCTCTGTTCATAGTTTGTTTTCTAAGTGTTTTTAGTAGAATTACATAAATTTATTGTGAAGTTAAAGCAGCGCCCCCTCCCTTCCGAGTAAAAGGAAGCTACAGTTGATTTTCTAGGTTATACTACTAAGAGCTTCGAATGCTGTTTGCTGAGGCTTCGTGGTCTTTTCAAAGTTGAAACAAATTTGTGAAAAATCTACATAAATGCAAAGTGTCTTAGATCTACGGTTTTAATGCCCCTGCATAACGAGCTGAAAATGTCACAAATAAAATTAAATAAAACAAATATGCATACAGTAAATATGCTTCAAATTGAAATCGTCTTCAAATTGTTTTCAGTCTACGTTAAATAAAAGTTTATTTTATATTGAAATGAATTGAAAATATATTTGAAATCAAATGCTCAGAGAACTTGAAAGTCTTTTTCTTTTTTAATGTAGAAGAATTTACTGAGCTACGTATGCAATTGGATTCAAATGAGTGGTATATAAAAAATAATCGAATAAAATCTAGAAAGCGCGATGATAAACACATGTAATTATTTAACAGTTGGGCTTTGAAAATATAAACGTTACAGATGTTCGGATTATCTCTTTTGAGATATCTACCTAGCCTAGTAAAAAACTAAGAGTCATATAAATTACAGCTGAAAGCGAAGGAATCCAACTTTAAAAATCCAAACGGACTGAACATAGAAGTTATTTATAGCCTAAGGCATTCAATTCTGAGGCCAATTTCTGTTTGCGTTAACTCGAATCATCTCTAGTATTTGCATAAAGTTTGCTTGTATTACCTTAAACAACTCTCTCACTACATCATGCCGCATTTTTTGCTTGAATGGGAAGTTCCAGGCCCCTTTGTTGAAAGTAGTCCAAATTTAACCAGTTTTTTTTTATTAAATTATCCATTTATTTGTATAAAATTTGGTTGTATTATCTTAAACGACTTACTCAGTAGAGCGTTTCAAAGTTTTTTCTTGTGTGGACGGTACCACAACATTTTGCCCAAACCCGTTACTTTTTGTCTGTTACTTATGCAGATCATTTTCAGTACTTGTGGGAATTTAATTGCGTTAGCCACAATAGCTTTTACAAAATCACATTAAAAATTTTATTTGTATTTGAGGTAGGACGCCCTTTTGGTCAAGTCCACCCGAAATTACTACGATTTGTTTTCTCATAATCGTGATTAACGTAGACTGACAAATGTACATGGCTAGATCTACTCAGTAAGTGACGCCGACTTAGACTATATGTACCATTAGGGTGATTCAAATTTTTCTTTTTTTTATTTCAAACAGGCTTAATAGTAGCAGGTACACGAAAGAAGAATTTTTGTGGAATTTGAGCTCAAAATATTAATATTTACTGGTGGCTCATCGAGCTGTTTTGTTTTCCATACGATTTGTATGGAAAGAAATGCCTTACTAGATAATTGTCTTAAATACATCGAAGACTTCGAAAGATTCTGTGAACTGATGTAACGAGGTTCTACAATTAAAAAAGTTTTGCTTAAGTTTATGTATTATGAGTGGCTTGGTAATCAACACTTGTTTCCAAATTGAGTCAATAGTTTTATAAACGTTGTGAATTATTGCGAATGATAAATAAAGATGTTATCTCAAAACAAGAAAAATTATGTTTTTATTAGATAAACACCACAGTGATTGTGTTCGTATTAAGTAAAGGTTATTCATTTAAAACTCAAATAACGTAACAACGCAAAAGTTCGAAAAAAAATTATTAATGGGCAAAAATATCGGATAAAAATGGCAGACATTTTAATTTGATGTGTAGTTATCCTGATGAAAATATCAAATGGGCAGTTGATTTTCATCTTATGGTCAGTTTTAGTGATATAGAATCAAAAATTGAATATATTTGTTAGAATTGTGGTTAAATCAGCAAATAAAATTCCCATCAAAATGGCCTATGTTATATATTGTTTTGTATATATAGGGGATATGTAGCATCAAAAATTGAAAACATTGTTTGACTAAAAATTGAGTTCTATTACAATGATTTTGCATTTGGTGTTTTGCGTAAAAACGTTATTGGAAGTTAAAAGTTACAAAACTTTGCTATGTGTAAATACTTCAGATCTTATTAGTTAGTCACTTAATTTTTATAAAAGTTATAGACTGATGATTCTTCTTTGGTATACATAACGCCATAAATAAACATATCTGATTTATAATATTTAACAAATAAATTAAGTAACAAATATATTTTCTATTAAATGCACACAGAATATCATTTAGTTCCAAGAATGTTAAAGTTTACGTTGTGTAACTTTACGGATTTTGCTGCTGACGCATAAATTCTCAAATATGTAGATTTATTCTCATTATTGAAATCAAAGAAAAACGGAAAAACGTTTCGTATTCCTTAGGAAATTTTGTTTAATGCACTGCGTAGCATAAACCATTATGGCTTTTGCATGTGTGTGCTGACTTTTAAGAGCCCTTGTATATATAGTATTTTTGAAAATGGTAGAATTTGATATGAAAATACTTGCAAATCCATTTGGGCTTAGTGGATTTCTTCTTCACTACTAGAGAATCTACTGAAAAATGTTCGTTGCATTTGAAAGCTTTTCGGAAAATTTTGCTTATCAAGAATAGGAATATTATACATATGTATGAATGTATGCATACAGAAACAAATATCAAGCACTTCTGCACACTACGAAAGAGTTTCATAACCACTAAATCAAGTTTTATGCGAACTGAACTAAATTCAAAATTCTTGAATTTTATCATAAGAATACTCTTAGAGTTTTCTTTAAGAGCATGTTTCTGTTCTTACGCACCACAAAGTACGTACTTATGTATGTGTGTTTCCAAAGTCTTCCGTGTTTGAGTGCTTTAATATATGCAATTAAATTAAAAATTGTATTCATACTCAAATTTTAATATATGCAGTGATATATTCTGTTAACTTTGACATTTCATTATGAAAAATTGAAAAAGCAATAATCACACAAAGGAAAATAATAGTTGTTGAAGCGACCTACTTTTTAAATAACTATATTAAATATGTTTTGCCTGTTTAATTTTATGTTAATGCTCTTATGAGAAAATCGCTAAGAATAGAAAATTCAAATTTCAAAATTCAACAGAAATTGAAAATTGATTTCAGTTGCAATAAATTAAAATTCTCCCTGAAAACATTTCAAAATGCACTTTCCTTTAAATGGGTTTCCTTTTTTTAACAAAAATATAATTTTACTGCACTTTTGTGCATATTTTGTTGGTTTTTTGTAGTCTTTCTTTTTTAATTTTTTTGTTAACTTTCTTTCATAAAAATTACCACAAGCTCTGCCAAAATCTTTTACCGTGTGATAAAATCTTAATGTCAACCTTTTCATTCAACTCGCTTATGTTGTTGTGGACGTTTTGTGTTGTTGTTTTTTTCCTATGAAAAAAAATTTTATACCTCAGTTTTCTCTCATATGCAGGTTGCCACATTATTTCAGATGCTGGAAATCTCATCGTTTGCTGCAAATTTGATGTTTCTAATGACTTTGTTGATGTTGATGTTGTTGCTGCTGCGCTGCTCCTTTTGCAATTTACATGCAAATATAAACCAACTGCAAGTGAGTTCATGTCCTGATAAGGAAGCATACATTTTCGACATTCTTTTAATTAAGGTTTTGCATACTTTAAGCAGAAGAAGTACGAAATACGTCAAAAATGCAGTAAAAGATATGAAATTGTGATGCAAAGGCCGTTTGTATGGTATGTACATAGACATTAAAAGTAATTTCTTAATATGGCATTTTGTAAGGAAGGCTGAAGAAAATTTAAATGTAAATATGCATTACTATTCAAGTGTTAAAATTTCTCATTTACATTTGTTAAAATACTTTGTGAAATATTTCTTTGGAATAATTAATGCTAGGCATATGAAATGAACATGACTGAAATTAACTTTGACATGAAGAATGTTAAGTAGATCCTAAAGGCTTTTATTAGCATATATGTACATTGTTTTTTGGGTGTTTTTTTTTGTTAAATTTTTATTTTTTTCATGATGATTTCTTAGTATATATTAGGGTGTTCATTAACATAATATTTTTTAGAGCTACAATTTTATCCCTTAGGATATGAACAAATATTGATGGAACAATTTTTTTCTTGATTTCGATCCTGCCTAAAAATGCCAAATATTGATAAAATTAAAAAAAATGGTCTTTTCATTAGTTTTATAGCGTATATGTCGTTATGTCAGCATTTTTTAATATATTCAAATATCAAATAAAAGCTTATAAAATTCTCTAAAGATCATGTTCTGAAAGCTTATTCCATAAAACCTATAGTTATGCCACTTCAGCGACGCTATTCTCAAAATCATTTTATAAAAATTATTGACAAAAGAGCAATCTCATAAATCATTTATCTAACGAATTACATATAAGCACAGCATTTTTTTTTAGAAAATATAATTTTTTTTTAATAATGTTAGTATAGTTTTCGCAAAAGTCAAAACAAAATAAACAAACAAAAATAAATCAAATCAAGTGAATTTGAGAAAGAAAAGGAACACCCTAACAAAGAACATATTTATTTACATATGTAGCTACGTATGTTGTTTTGTTAAATTTTTGTAATAATTTTTCGTTTCAATGATAATGAAATTTGAATTTCTTTTACCTTAAGGCCATCAACAAAGCCTGTCTGTCTGTCATCGTCCTTTTATACATTTGTAAGTGTCATCTCTTATTTATAAGACATATCTTTTTAATTTTGTCACAATAATAATTTTGTTGTTACATTTGTTTTGTGCACCTTGGGGTGTCTTTCATATGTTACTTTAAGAAATAATACTGGAGAGAAAATTACACTGTTGTGCAAGAGTTCTGCTATTGGAAAGTGACTAAGTGTTTTCAATAGATTTTTTATAATGTCTTACATTGTAGCTTGTATTTTTCCCTTTCAACCCCTATAACCCAAAAGATAATTGCCTGTGACCTTAAAGCTCTAGGAAATACAAAATCATCACTTTTGTGGCTAAATGATCTTTCGTTGACGAACTTTGAGAGCCGCAGCTTAAGGGTTGCTATCAAAGCCACTGCCATGTGCCACATATGCGACTGCGGTGAAAGGCGCATGAAATTAAAGGTCAGATGCGATTAAATCTGAGATATTTTTGGGAAGGTTCTGGGTTCAGTGTCCATGGTTATACAAAATTGCCCAAAAATGCTATTTTTCGGGGGTCTCAGCCCCAATTTTCTCAAAAACTTTACATTATGGAGAATGTCGTGTGGAATGTAAAATAATCTATTGAAAACATCTATTCACATCCCTTTAGCAAAAGACCTTGTAGAGCAGTGTTAGGCAAAACAATTGTTTTCCATAGGAATTTTTTAGAAGTAGCTAAGAAGTCTGAAAAAACTAATACCAAATTTGTATTTTTTTATCATCAAGTTATTTTTTTAAACTTTTTTTAATCTTTTTTTTACCTCTTTGTAAAAGGAAAACGCATAGCACCAAATTATCTGATTTCTTTTGCTTAAAAAATATGCCACAAATATGTATGAAAAATTTGTAGCATTTTACCATTTTTTTTTTCACTAAATTTCCCATGGTGTGATTTAAGAGAGCCATAAATCAACAAATGATTTTCTTTATGATTGAATCTGAACAATTATGATTAAATATTTCTAATAGGTAATCTTAACTTAAAATATTGAGATGTGTGTATGGAGATATGTTTCCTTACTATCAAAATAAGGCTAACTTGTATTCAAATCGATTTTCAACAGATAGATATTTAAATTATCTATATTTATATTTTTACATAAATTTGCAAACAGTTATTTATTTTGAGAATATGTATCTGCTTTCCATTGCCTTAAAATATTTATTAACTTATCAAAAATAGATAAATATAAGCCGCACAAACGCACGTATTACGAACACATTTACATTGCTGCTGTATTGAAGTGCTTTTACTTAAAGGCAAAAAACTTGTTCAATGAATTATTAATACATTTTCCTCCATTAGATTGTTTTTACCTAAAAAAACTATAAGAATAAGAATTTTGCAGTGAAGCGATGTTTTGTTCTATATTTAATATGCAAATGAATTCTTAATTAGCTCAATTAAATATTTAAGACAACTTAACGATGAAAGCTTAAGTTGAGTTAGAAGAATTTTTAATCTCAAATTATCATATTTACAATAGGGTGGTGTAGAAAGTAGAAAATGTTTTTATTTAAGTTCCACGAGACTGTATGTGAGTTAAAAATAAATAGACTCCAAACTAAGAAAATAACATTTTGTATGCACTTTAGCTTTATTAATGTTTATACTGGTGTTTTCCCAGCTCAAATTGTTATAAAAAGGTTTAATTTTGATATATTTTTAAATTTATAGAATATTTAAGCATACATTATTTTTGCTTGATTAAATAAGGAATAGGGTAACCCTAAAGGTATATTTCAAGATTCGCATTCTTTTATGAATATTTATTTGCTGAATTAAAACAATTGCCTAAAACTATGCAATGATGATGCACACAAAAATCACTCACAGCATTCCTTAAAAAAAAATTGGTAAAATTCAGTGCATAACTTTAGGAGCTCTATTTAAATATTCAGAACATTTGCTAATTTAAATCTTAGTATGTACATTTAGGTATTTGCTTTATTTGGAATTTCTTCAAAATGCATAAAAATCAACTATAAAAGTATGCTTTTTTATGTCCTCAATATATACCCCATTATTAATCATATACTTAAATATTTTTATTTCTTTTTTCTTTTTATATTCATCATCTGTTTCTTTCCCATTGTAGTTATGAAAAATACTGCATGCCGTAAAATTCAAATTATTTAAAATTATCTTAATAAAATTCACCATAATCTCAAATTAAAATGAAACGACAGAGTAAAGAAAATGCAAAGCCCATCTGACCTGACAGTCAAGTGACGTTTATTCCCCAAATGTTTGCTACTTAAATTTAAGAGCTGACAAAACAATTGTGGGCAACAAAAAAAACACAAAAAAAAAATTGCAAGAAAAAAGAAAAAATGTAACTCTCCTTCGCCCCCTTATTTTATTCTATGCCCAGCATAAACCAAACAAATGTACGAAATATATGAAAAAATTTTATAAAAAAATAAACAAGATAAGACAACAGTCCAAGTGGGTAACATACAAAAAAAAAATAAAGAATTCAAAACGGATATATAAACAAAACAACAAGAAAACATGGCGACTTACCATAATGGATCCGTTAGTACATTCTTGCCGCTAAAACTGTAAATGCGCGGCGCTTGCGAAAAGAAACCACCTTGGCCATTGAAAATTCCTTTCCAGGAATTGAAAAGGACATCACCACGCGTATTCACCACCGGCAGATCACGGTCGGCAACACGTACAATCGAATCAAGATTTTGTACCCTGTAAAGATAGAAAAAATGCATATAAAGTTGAGAAAAAGAATTTAATTTGTTTGAAATAAGAAAAGACAATAACACTAGGTAACACAATTTTAATTTTGAATTATATTGAAATTTCAAACGAAGTACATAGATACAATTAAATAAAATCTGAAAAAAAAATATTTCAAAAGTTCTAAAAAAAATAATTTTCCTTCAGTTGTTGAAAAATTATTGTAAATTTATTGTAATACATATATTTTTTAACTCATTCAAAATTGAGAGATCTTAGCTGGAAAGTTTGATGTACCTTTTCTGTTATGATAGTCAGCATTTAGGCGTAGTTGAGAGTAGTTGCTTTATAGGTTTTGTTTTAGACAGAACTCCTACGCGAAAGCGCATATGTGTACATATGTATGTAGCACCATAACTAAAAAAACTGTTGCCTTATGTATTCATGTAAAGTAAATTTTCAGCAGCTTCAAAATTATTGCTGTTTTAACCAAAATATAATGAGTGGAATTGAAAAACTGTATAAAGAAAATTGCGGCAGTTACGATTCAAATTCGGGAGGGAGTTGCTTTAAGGTTGGCTATGCAAGTTTGCTAAATAATTTCTTAGTTTTTTTTTTCTGACGCTCCCTATTTATTTATAGTTGTTGTTGTTGTTGTTGATTTTGTTGTATCACGAACGCTTCCGTGACAGTTGACGCGCACATGAAATTCTTAAAAATTTACAAACGTTATAATGTGGTGGATTACGCGAAATCGGATTAGGGGGAGCTTCGCTTTACAAAATAGGGGAAGAAGTGAGAATGACAAGGGCAACGAGATCAAAGCTAAGCACAAAATAAAAACTCACTAAAGATTAAATTTATTCATTTTGAATACTTTACAATTTAAAATTGTTTTTTTTTTTTTTTTGAAAGAATGAACATAAAATTGTAAGAGGAAATATATTTTGATAGGGAATCTAGAAAGTACACTTGGAGTTTTAAGAAAATAATGTACATTTTTGCTAAGGGAATTCTGTTTACTGTAAAACGAAATGGGGTGCATTATTTGTTGTAGAAATTAGAAAAATTTCTCTTTAATCGCTCCTCAACGCGAAATGTACGCACTCTCTCTGGAGGGCTGCTATTTTACAAAAATGTTGCTACCATAATTTCAGTTGTCTTTGCTTATTTCATTTAATTAAAATTCCTACATTCCACTGCTGCTTATCCTGACTACTGTGGACATACTCCCACTAATTTCTTTCAGTGTATCATAAACGTCCAAAATAATTGCGATGCGGTCATGAAAAGCACTCAAAACACAAAACGACAGCCAACAGTGTGGATGGAGGTGGAAAGACAAAAAACCAGTGTGCTGATGAAAAAAAAAGGAAAGAAATTCAGAAAAAAAGAGCAAGCGATAAAAATCACTTGAAATTAAAAGAAACTAAAGAAATGAAAGGAAATCCGAATGAAAAGCAGAAAGAAACCAGGCGTAGAGATAAGGCACACAATATTACACTAACACACCGGCAGCGGCGGCAAATCCAAAGGAATGAGAAATGAGTAATGAAAAGAAAACCACAAAAGCTCACGTTTCATGCATTTTCAATGCTTTTTTCTGCGCTTTATTTTGTTTGCATTTTTGTTTCTTTTTCTTCCTTTTTTATTTGTGTGTGTGTGGGTATGTATGAGTTTTGAAAATCTGCTCTCACTCAAGAAAATAAATAAATAAGTTTTTTCTTTTTTTCAGAGGGGCGGCTCACAAAAAAAAAAATTGTAGCATAATTTCAGGTGCTTGGGCGCAATTATTTTAATTTGATCTGTGGATGATAAAACATTTGGGCGCAGCAGCAGTAGTAGTAGCTACAAAAACGTTGTCTTGCATGCAGTTGGCTCTAAATCGTTTTTGCATAAATTACACGTCAAAACTGAAGACTGAAGTGGGAGGGACGTGAAATACCGTCATATGTTGTGTATGACTGACAAAAAAAAATATTATTTGTTTTTCCGGTTTTAACATCTTTTCGCACCATATGCGGCAGTATGCTTACAAGGTGATATCGAGCCGTCTGCTTCAGTAGTATAGTCTGTAATAACTATAATTTCAACAAATGAATTTTTTGCACAGACTTTTTGTGCGCATTATGTCGTCGCTTTTGTTGACACTTTTTTAAGGTACTCAAGCTGGAGTCGAAGCACTTTCTTTCTAAATTTTTAATAAACTAAATTATTTTCCTAGCGTTTATGCTTAAGAGCATTGGAATATATGAATTCACAAGTTCTGCACGGGACTAATAACTTTTTACAAAGTGCTTCAGTCCAAGGAAGACATTTTCTGACACGATGCGAATGGTTTAAGACTATTTTTATTTAAAGCTCATTATAACATCTCTAAGATAATTTACTGTTTAAAGTAGACAGTGTATACAGAGAAATCGATATATTCGTATATATCAAGATTTGGTATTATTTAGCAAATTATATATTTGAATAATCGAAATAAATATTTGATTTGATTAATATATTTTAGAGACCCTTCCATCTGGAACCTTCGGCGTAAAAGATTTTTAGCTCCTAATATTTAAATATGCCCAGCAGAATTTTACATTTTCTTACTATATGATTGCTTAGTAATAAATGTGAAGCGATATGAATTTTTTTGAAAAAACTTTAAAATAACATTTAGCTTTAAAAATAATTTGTCTTGTCTGGAATTTTATCACTTAAACACGCATTTAGCCCGAAACGATGGGATGAGATAAGAAAACAGCGTTCATGGCACACATGTCGTCATTTAAGTGTTAATATTAAGCAAACTATTATGAGTAGAGTAAAATGCTCAACTACAATGTTTACCAACATTTTATATACTCGTACTCGCACTCAAGGATACAGCAGCAGTGACGACAGGCGGCGAGTTTTGTTGCTTTGATCTGCAAACGTTTCAACAACAAGATGCTGATGTGATGATGCTACTGCCATTGTTGTTACCTTTCACTCTTTCAGCAGTCATAACACCTGCTTTTGTTGTTATTGTTGGCATTACTTAAGTTTATTGTAGTTGCTGGTGCTATTATTTTTGAACTCAAACATAGTGTTTTTGTTGTAGCCTTAGAGATGCATTATTTTCAGATAAGCACCACTTCACACATAACAGCAACTACTACTACAGTCAGTTACTACAACTATAATAGAAGCAATACCAATGTGTGAAAATTAACCTATTTTAGGCATACAAAAATGAATATTGTGGAATATTTTTTAAAGTATTAAATAGAATTTTTTAAACTTTGCATCTTTGGTTTAAAACGTTCTTTTGTCAAATCTCCAACTTTCAAGTTAATTTAGTATTGAGAGCATAGTTTTCTTCTTTCAAGTCTTGCACCATTTAAGCAACGCTTATACAACATGGGTTAAAATACAAATCCTTCGTCAAGACTGTGTTTTATTTCTATTTTCTTCTATAGATTTTTTTTTGTCAAACTCTTATGTAGAGTAACACGCACGCAATGCTTTCAGCAGCAGCTTCCACGCTTGAGCGCAATCTTCTTTCAGCGTTAACGTGTATTATACTAAATTTTATAGAATACGACGAGTATGTATGCATAACATGTAGGTATAAGTTTTACTGCAATTGTGTATATGTTTGTGTAAGTGTTCGTTAGTGTTTGCCTTCATATCTTCGTATTACTTTTCGAAACACTTCCCATTCTCAAGGTGTTCAGTTTATTTCCGCTTTATTCATGCAGCAAAAGAAGAAATTGGAATGGATTTTGTATCAAGTATCAGAGAGAGAGTGTGTGTGTGTGTGCGAAAGTGTGTGTTGATGTGAGGATATAGCATAGATGCTGATGTCAATGTGTTTGTATGCATTTAAATTAGTAAAGTTATCTTTAGACGTGGTATTAGTTTATTTTTTGCTTTGAGATATTTTTGATATTATACAATATAATAACACTGTGCTTGAATTGGAAGCTTTTATTTTAAAAGCTGCGGAGATTACTGGTAAATCTAATTCGCGTACGCTGAATGTAATGACTCCAGTCGTTTTCAAAGTTATCACTTGTTTCGATATAAAATTCTCGGCTTGTGAAAATTCATTAAAACATGCCTACTTACATCTTTGCACGGTAGGCCTAATTTTCTTTCTTCCACAAAAGACCTTGTTTTATCCCATCCACTGAAGATCTAATATTCCCCTTTAGCTCATTATCATATTAAAAATTATATATGTTGTGCAACTTTAATACAAGTAAGGCCTACTAATAGCGCTTCATAATTTTGTCTTTGAAGTACATAATTATGAATATTTGAAATCGACCTTAGAATAAAATATTTCTATAAAAAATACCCCTTCTATTACTCCATCATAAGTCAACTACATATTTGATTAAAGTTTTTCAATCTATACCAAACTGCAGTGTTAAAAAAACCGTATGACTGCTTTTATTGCCTTGAGGCTTATATGCTACGTTTATTTTTCCATTCTTTTCATAGCATACTTTTTGGATTGTGTTTTCACACACTTGTACTTGTTGGTTATTTTCAATAATGCGTCTGACATAAACAACCAAGCAGGTGTCCATAATGGCGCAACAGCGCAGGCTTGCTTTGACACCATGACTTGGCTTAGAACGGCTTAGTGGCCATGTTGCACGAAATAGTGTAAGCTTATTGACTGAATATTTGGCAATGGAAATGTAGAATAATAGTGTGGATCATCATTGCCATGTTGAAAATCGATGCTTTTCTATACTTTTCTATACTTCTATACTTTTGGACGAAAAAAACGAACATTGAGTAGCAGAAACTGTAATTTATTGTATTAGCTTTGGCTTTAATTCTAAGCAAAAAGCAATGTTGTCTCAGTTTGGTTTGTGGACAAAAGAAAAAAAATTTGAGGGTTCCACTTTAATATCATTATGATCTGCATTCAAAGGTTTTCAGTTAACAAAATGAGTTGTATTTACGAAATATTTCCTGAAAATTTCAGCTACAACAATGGAAAGTGCCCGCTACGCTTAAATTGTGCCATCTTTTATAATTGAAACAACAGCAATAACAACACCAAGAACAACAACCTCACTGTGCAGGCAGGAGAAACTTAAACTCATGCGTTCATACGCTTTTCATTTTCTTTTTCTCTTTGTTTGCGTTGTTGTTTTTTCACTGTGATTCAGGTCAAGTTGAATAATAAAAAATGTTTCATTCGCAATGTTGCTTTGTTGCATTATTGCAGCACATTGAGTGCTGTTTTAACTTTAAATACTGGCGTTGCTGCTGCTGTTGCTTAAGCTACTCCTGCAGTCAAATGACGCGCCCAACGCTTGATAGCAATGGCAAGAGCAGCCTTGCTTCAATGGTGCTTTTCAATGCCTCTTTTAGCCGCTGCTATAATGAGGCCGGCGCTTCATTGCTTTTATTTAAATGCATATAGACATGTACCCAGTAGGAAAAATTAAGAAACGAGTTTTTTTTAAATAAACAAAGGAATTCAAAATATTATAGAAAAATTAAATGTATTGTATTGCATGAAATTAGTTATCATTTGTTATGGTTAGGTTTCATTATTAAACGCACAGGCGGTTTGATTTTGCGTTGAAATTCGGATTTGCAAATATTATTAATTTGATGCTTTTACTTCTGCAGTCGGTATTTCGAAGAAAGTTCTGCTTGATCACGAAATTGAAGAAGATATTTAAAAAAAATATACTAAATAAATAATGAACAATTTCATTTCCTACAGGGTCAGTCACATATCTTGCGCATACAATCCAACTTTTTAACTGACGCTGCAAAACACTGCATTTGCAATTAGTGGCATCCTTTTGTAGAACAAAAAAGATGAATAAATGTTTTAGAATTTTATACCATTTTTCATGCTTCTTCGCAAAGCGAAACCTGTTGTCTCTTTCACACAACACTTATGCAAAACAGTTGTCCCCATTTTCAGTGCAAGAAAAAAAAAATTAACATGACATTGGCGACAAAAATTAAATTTCCTTTTTAATTAGTAGAGCAAAATGTTGTTCAGTGTATGTGTGTTAATATGCGTGCGTGTGTATACACAGCGGCAACGGTCGAATGATAGAGCGTTAATAAGAAGGCACCTATGTATGTGTAATACTATTTCAATATAAATATCAATGTAATGAAAAGCCAAAAAGTATGCTTTAACTTTTGCTTTAAAGTTGCTTGTTAAATTCTGACTGTAACAAAATATTTAACATTGCATACTTTTGAGCGCTATTTTTCAATATAAAATTTTAATCATCAGCTTGTCAAAGTAAAATTATTAGTAGTTAGGTAACCTCAATTGTAAATAAAAATCACTGAAATTACAAAAAAAAAAAAAATGAACGCAAAATTTTAATTACCTTGATGACAGAAAGGCTTTAAATGTGCCCAGCAAACCAGCTCTACGTCCCTGGCGATAACAGGCAAAATCAGCGCCACGTATACCCTGCAGGTCACCCAAATATGGCTCATTTAATGCGGCAACGCGTAGCTGTGACATTTCAGTTCAAATGAAAAAGATTAAAAAAGTGGTTACAGTCAGTATAAATTGCATTTTATGACATAAATAATTTAATTTTAATTTATCAATAAAAAAATCATTAATTCTATTAAAAACAAATTAAAATAAGCCGCATAAATAATTATGAGCAACAATTAAATAAATATAAATCTCATTTGTACAGGGTGGAAATATATTTTCAACAAATTAAAACCTGCGATAAAAAAAAACAAAAATAAAATCTCGTAATTTATTAAGTCGAATTTTTTCGCATATAGGGGGGTTTAGGCACTCACCATACGTGGATACCACTGGTTGTGGTTTTAATTTTGATTTATTTTGTAAAATTTTGTTTATATTTTTTTTTTGAATTCAATTGGTTTAAACAAATATTCGCCAAATGCAGCATTTTGTTTTGTTTTGGAATACAAAGACAAGGAATGAGAGAAAGAAAGAGATAAAATGTTTGATTATAAAAAATTCATTGCAAGTAAATAATTTATTTTAATATTTAGTACAGCATTTTATGTAGTTGAAACAAAAAAATTATATAGTTTTAAATAAACCTTTTTTGGTATTAAAAATAAACAATAAAATGGAAAAGAAATATTTCAATTTCCACAAATAATATTTTGCAATCCATTTGAAGTATTGTTTTTATGTTGCAAATATTTGTTTTGTCGCAATAAAATTTACGAATTTATTATTCAAATACGTACAATACCTACATGCTGCAGTGAAAAAAATATAACAACAATGAGAAAAAAACACGAATAACAATGCAAAAAAAATTTCATAATAATTACACAAATTGAATAAATATAGGTAGGTTTTTACAGTTTTTAAATCCCAAATATATTTTTTGCCAAATATAATAGCATGCTTTTAGGCTATATCAAGTGATAAAAAGTAATTTATTTAATGCGTTTTAGCTTCTGCACCTTTTTCCATAAACTAAAATTTAATTAAATTATAAATAAAAATAAAAAATAAACTTTATGGAGATTTGCTAAAATAAATTATAGAAATTTGGCATTCTATATAATTTTTCTGATTACACTTTTGCTATCTATTATTTGTTTAATATCTACATTTTTTAAGGGACTGACAAGAAATAAATCAATATCAGCTCTGTAGTAAAATGTCAAAAAAGAACTTTAAATAGGAAAGTTGGCTTAAAAAAATATATCAGTAGTTTATATAGGGTGTTTAAATTTTAGGTATCTTTTTAAATTTAGTGCCATTGTTTTTACAGCTACTAAATTACGCCGAAGTTTTTTAAGCATAAAACAAATACACTCCAAACGCTTAAGCTTTAAGCAATTGATTTAATTTCTACTATAATTCCATTTGAACTGCAATGTTTGTGTTTATTGAATTTAATTTTGTATATTGTTTCAAAATAGGCTTAATCGATTATTTGCAACATAATTAAATATCAAACACTATAGTGTGATCAAGTCTCACCTACATATACTGTTTACTTTCCCCAAAGTTTAGCCGTAGAGCATGACCACAACTATATGGTACAATAACAACTAGCGCAATCAAAGCAACAACTTTAGCAGTATATAAATACAACATATGCAACAGTTAACCAAAGTAATTAATAATTCGCTGTAATTTACACGTTATGCGCAGAATAGCGTTGGCATTGTAATTAAATTGTTCTGCTAAATATAATCTGGGAGGCAGCGTCACAAAAATGTACTCATTTGCGTACATTTCTAATATGCCTACGTAAGGAGTTGAGCAGAGAGGTTCACAGTAGTACTCAATTGAGTATTCTTGAATTAAATTCATTTTACTGCTTAAAATTAAAAAAGCTGGAAGTAATGATCCAAAGGTTTTTTGATTGCTGAAAATGCACAAATTTTTTGGATCCAAATTACGCTCGTTTCAATGTGGCTGCTGGAGCTTGAGTAAAATCAGCATTTATCTGGACACTGAACTCAGTTTCAGTTTGCATCACTGTTTCGTCATATACATGTTAAAAAAAATTCAAAAAAGTTGCATATTTTGTGGCGCTATCTTCGGGACTCTTATCACCAAATAAACAACAACACAAGATGAACGAATAATTCGTATGTTTATTTAGTTAAATGCGGTACCACAAGGTACTTAAAATTCCGTAAGGATTTGTGTACCTGAAAACTTTGTGAAATTATAATATGCAATAATTTTTTAAAAGAAGATTAGTTCGATTCTCATATTAAAAATCCTTCAAGTTTTTCAAAAGCAAAGGATTTAAGTTGATATATTTATTCAAGTTTCGTTAATAGAAATCAAATAATTTAAGCTTTTTTTTAAGCAAAAACTTTACACAAAATCTGAGAAAGCACTCAAAGCACTTTCTTCTTATTTTAAGCTCATCTCTTCAGCATCGATGTTGAATTTGCTCAGAAAATCATATTTGTAATGGAAATATTACCATATTCAAGAAAACATTTTACTACTACAAATAATAAAAATTTTTAATATTTAATTTAATAATGAGCAGCTTTTCTCATATTTTATCATATTACTTTGGCTTCCATTTAGGAAAAAAAGCAAAACAGAAATAATTGCTATTGAATTTCTTGTTAATTTTTAATTTTAATTATACTAAAAAATGTTTATGTTATGAAAAACGCACTCAATGGAAATTTGAAAATGCTTACGAATGTCTGTCCTCCCTTTCCATTCCCACTATACGATGCCGCTGTCACTTTACTTGTGGCTTTACAGTTCGTTAATTCATTGCTTTGACTTGCGTGGCGTATCTCATTTTATTACGTTTCCCAGAATAAAATTTTAATTGAAGTTCAAAGTAAAAATTCTTTGAAATCTAAAAGAAAATGTTGCAGCAGACTCTCTTATCTTTACATAATTTGTTGCTATTTTGTTGCTAATTCTTTGCTGTTGTTGTAATTTTTGCATAACTCAAATTTTTCATATTTCAAAGAAATTTTAATTGATGTGCTGATATTATGCTAAGGATAATATTTATCTGTAAGTAGCATAAAGCTCTTTGAAAATTTTCTAAGACGAATAATTTGTTTGATTTTATGAATACAACTATCTATTAGAGATGTTGTTAATTAAATACAGACTGTTCGAGTTGGTAGACAAGAACAGATTATGGAAAAAGTGCTAATGGTGATTTTTGGTACTAAAGTGCTGCAAAAGTTTTTATTTCTTAACCATTAGGATGGAAGCCATAAAGGGTTTTTTTTTAAAATTACGATATGGGTTTTGTTTTCTGTTGCCGTTGAAGATTGAGATTATGCTGACAATTCAGGTATGATTCAGGCAATAAAATACTAAATTGATCGAAATATTCATGAAATAGAATTGACAGATTGAGCTCAGGTCCAGCAAACTGAAGCAGCTATTTGATTGAAATTATAAATCCCATTGAACGTTGTTTTGAAGGTGTTTCAAACTAATATGTTGATGTATTAATGCATTTATTTATTGACATATTGATGCAATGATATATCAAAATTTTTATATGTTGATGCATTGATGCATACATATATGGATATTGAGGTTTTAATATATTGGCACATAGTTCAATTGAATTACTTATACATATATTGTTGCATTGATATAATGGTATACTGAAACATTATCATACTGCTATATTGACATATTGATGCACCAATTCGTCAGATTGGTGTTGCAGATTTTTGAATATCTCTATTCGTTCTTCAACTGTTTCGATAAATAATTTAATAATTTTGTTTATAAAAACTGGAAGTTCGGTAATATTTTTCGAGTTACAGAATATCGATTTCTGATTCACCCTTTAATTTTCGAGCATTTCATATGTTTATGAGCAATTGTTTGAGCATAAATACACGCATAAGCACAAATACCGATTTTTTCAAAGTTTACGCTGCGTACACTCAAACTCAAAAACTGACCCAATTTTTGTAGCTGAACTTTCAATGACGGCAAACCGAAGGCTTCGAGAGTAATATTTGTAAAATTCATATATAAATATTTCATATTGATTTATTAACAAATCGATTCATTATTGTATCGACACATATTATTAATAAAGCAAAAACTTTTATTTTGTAAATAAACTTTAGCGACACCTTATACCATTTATTTTACAAAGTTTTTATCATTCGTCATCATCAACTTGAACCTTCATCACTATTAATACAGAAAACAAATGATATTTTTGCTGCTGCTGTTGCTGTTGTATGTAGGAAAAGCGTTACTTTATGTCAGTTGTAACATTTTGTCAATGCCAGTTATAGCAATAGGAAATGAAAAAAAGAAAACAATAAAATACACACACACACACTTAAGTACACGAACACATACATCATTTCCAATCAATGTTGGCCAAAATGGCTGAATATTGAAACAATATTTTGTCAGGCGAAATTTAATCTGCACGCAATCACATACAGACAGTGAAATATACGCTAGCATACATATCGCAATACTCACACATATATGCATTTAAGTACCCAGGAAAGATATTTAAATTAGGAAGAGTCTACGCCGAGGCGATCGTTTTAAGATCGCTATCAAATGATAAAAGATATTTGGTATGGAAAAAATTTTCGCGGATATATATAACAAGGGAGATTTACAAATGTTTCTTATTAAGAGCGACATAATTGGCATATTGATCTTGGGTAATTATTGTTTAATTTAAATTTGATATCGTATTTAACAACGCAAAAAAAAAAATTTAAATCATGATGCATTGAGCAAACGTCTTAAAATATGCAATGGACTTCAGTTAAATTTTTCTGCAAGCGTTATACATTCAGCGCTCTGAAAGAATCAACAATCTGCCAAATGTTTTGCTGGGAGTTTGTATGTTATATGCATGTATGTGGGTGATAAATGCCGCAGGTGTGCGTTCAACTGATATGACAGCAGTAGCAACAGCAAAAGCAGCAGATTGACAGTGAAAGCAGATAGTGAGTGAAAAAGTACGAAATAAGGAAAAGTAAATATAAATAAAAAAAGTGATAAAAAAAATTTTTTGAAATCAAAATTGCAAAAGGAAAGCATAAAAGTTGCGATTCATGTAGTACAATATGTCATGTCTTTAAATTGATGATGACCGACATATAGTGGAATTAATGTTTCAACATTTATGAGAATATATTTAATCTGTATATTTATTAAAAAGTAGATATTGATTTTATTTTGCAAATAATTTACCATAAGAAGTAGGCAATGATTTAATAAAAAAGTTCATTCTCATTCGCAGTAGGTACTTAAACCGAATTAAAAATTTTACTGTGGAGATCTAATCTGATCTGATTGTAAATTTTGGTTATGTGAAAGAGAATAGATCTAATGTCGATAAATGGTTTATTTCAAAAGGGCAGTTATGTATGAATTACAATATCAGATAAATGTCCGTCGCTGCTAGTCTCACAAATTGGGGGCTCTTGAGATCAAATTTTTCATTCCATTTTGAAGCATTTCATCTGTTATATCATTATCTTCATCACGAAAATTTATAAGGATAATATCTAGTCAAATTTTAGAGAGCACCAAAAAACCAATTTAATAAAGGATTTGTAAATTTGTACCCCAAATAAAGTAATTAAAAATTTTATGTTGCATATTTTTACGCGCAAGTTTGTGTAATAAAGGCTATAGCTAGAAAAAATAATAAAAAATATTAATGCATGAAAAAATTAGTAAAAAAAAATACAAAGTCAAAGAAAATAAAAAAAAAAAAAATAAACTAAACAAAGTTTGTTAATTTAAAAAAATGTTTGAGCGAAACTAAATATTGCAAAAGAAAAGTTAAAACTGCAGATAAATAAAACAAATTAACTAAAAAAAATATAACTACTGACTATTGTAGGTAACACCATGACGACGCTGATGATGCTACGCACATTTAAGTCAGTAAACCATGACCGAAAATTATAAGCATCATAAGCACTACAAATTTTTACCATTTAACAGAAAACCAAAAAAAAAAAAAAAGAAAAAAATCCTTGAAATTCATGAAGCAGTTAAAATATGTTAAACTATTTATTATTTACTCAGCGCGGCAACAACAACAACAACATCAAAAATAACAAAATTTACCAAATAATTTTTATTTACATGCGAAAGAAAAATATTTTTAACATTTGAAAAAATTTTTTAGAATTCAGCTAAAATAATAAATACAAAACAGCAAACAAAATAAAAACAGGTAAATGAAAAATATCTAAAATATAAAAAAAATTTAAGCAAAATGTTACAACAAAAAAAAAAACAGTGCCGTTACTACCCTAAATCTGGTATGTATCGCCCTGATATCATAGGTTATAGTCCAAGAGCCCTATGTAGAAAAGTCGAGTGCATAAGATTACAGGATAAGATTTACGGGAATGATATTAATGCTTTTTGGTGAAACTAACCAACAAGGATTGCCTTGACAAAGCTTGTCTCGATGCCCGAAAATGCCCGAATTTTAGCCAATTTTGTTGTTTTAATTAAAAAAAAAAGGATATTACAGCTCTACACTTCGGGCCAAATGATAGAACTAGAAGAGGCTTCCCTTGTCGAATCATATCCAAAAATGGATTGCCACCCGTTTTTAGGACCAATTTTTCTTAACTGAGTGGCTAAGATAGAAAAATAAGTATATGAATATTTGGGCACTTTTCCCCGCAGAGAAAAAGAGTGAATTTAAGTTTAAGATTTTGAAATAAAAAAAGAAAATTGAAAACATTTCCGTTCTAATGGTGAACTCTTTAAATAAAATGAGAAAGTTACATTATGCTGTGTCAATATTTTTACAACAAAATAATAATGGGCCCCATTAAATCTCACTATGGGTATAAGCGTAAATGCCTGCAGCGCACCTGAACAAACAATGAAAGTAACACTGAAGAGCACCACACTCGCTCATTTCAATTTATTTTTCATTTTAGGCCATTTAAACATTTTAACCTTTTTGGTGTGTTGCTGCTTTCTCTTGTAGGTGTCATTGTAGAGTTGTGTTATAAATGTTGTATAACAAAACGCATGTTTTATGGCATTTTACTGCCACACGTTCAACGCCGCAACGTAAGTTCATGCATGACGCTATTATGACAAGAAGCAATAAAAATGTTTACGTTTCCACTATGTCAAAAATATGATGCTCAGCATGTTGTAAGGAAAATCTTAAGGAAAAAAAAAAAACACCAAAAAGCAAATTCAGCAAATAGAAACACCAGCATAAAACAATAAAAAATGACAAAAGATTGTAACAAGAAAGGGCAAAAATTAACTTAAACGCAATGACAGCTAAAAATCGCGTATTCTGGAAATACACTTGTCAGCTGTCATTAAATTTTGTACGACTTTCAGCGTAACGCGCTTACCAAAAGCATTAAGAGCAGAAACTCCCACACAGCACAAACTCTCACGTTACTGTTGAAAGGCTATGTGCGTATGCAAAACCTACACTAACACGCGTTTGTGTTTATAACAAATGTGAAAAAGTGCCATGTTGACGTGACTCAAGTTGTTGCATTTGGATTTGTTGACTAGCAAAAAATTTTCAATTTCAAGAAAGCAATTACACATTTTGACGTTTTGTCTGGTATTGTTTTTTATGCTGTCTCTGTTTAGGCCATAACATTCTTTAAGGCTTTTTGAAATGTCTTACAGCATCTTAATTATTTTTGCGTTAAGGTAGGAAGAATTCGGTGAATGCGTCAAAGATTTGTTTTAATATGGTTATCGTGGAAAAACTTTGCAAAACCTTTGATTCTTCATTACAGACTTTGGATTGGCTTTATATTCTGTTAAATAAAAATAGAATTTAATATTTAAATATTTTTTAAATTTATTCCTATACTGAGTTTAAGGTAGGTGCATTAGATCCAACACCTTACCTTTTATATATGCTTTGAGGTAGAGGTACAGAGTACACATGCAAGCTCATCTATAAAACTTTTGCAGTGTTCTTCATCGAAAACAATTAATTTCAGCAAAATTTTTAATATTTACCCTCTGCGCCAGCAGGAATTCTCATACGCTTGGACTTTAATTACAAATTGATTGTCACAAAAGTCAAATGCAGAATGAGTGAGATATTGCGATAACGCTGACTATAAAATTTAAATACTCAACCCACGAGATTCCATGAGGTGTCAAAGTGACATTTGCGTCATTGCAGTAGCATGACACGTATTTACGTTTATTAATGTGTATGCGTACGTTCATCTGTGTGTGTGTGTGAAAATATCGACAGCTGTTACGTGAAAAGAGAAAAAACGTAATATAACGTAATGTAAAGAAAAAAAAAAAACGTATGAATAAAAAAATATTGAGTTTTATATTCAGTCATAAAACGTGGTAACTGGTTAAAGAAATAAAAAAAAGGTGTCGCTATTTTATGGGTGCATGTAGCGTGGGGCAAGTTAGGGTGACATGTGCACCTTGGTGCATGATGGTTCACATACCAAGTAAATAAATAAAATATTTTTAAAACAATTTAGTTTTTTTTCACAATACACACACACAAACGCGTATATAAATTTAAAGTGGTTAAGTTAAAATATAACTAAATATAAAAGAAATATTTATATGGGTCACATTGCACACATTTTCAGACTTTTAGAAAAATTTTATTTTACAATTATTGAACGAAAAGTTTATTAAATAAAATCAAATTAAAGCAGCACAAGCAATAACAACAGTCTCTAACAGAAAAACATTTTCAAAAGCATGATACTTATGTATAATTTGTAATTAAAAAAAGAATCGTGAAAAGGATTGAAAGTAAAATTTCAATTAAAAACATATAAATTTATAGTACAATAACAACAATAAAATTGCTCAAAACATTTTCATATTTAATTGAAATGTAACTCTTTTATTGTAATATTGGTTTCAAAAAATTAATGCTGCTGATATTTTATTTAAATTTGTGTTTTATTTATAAAAATAACTTTCAATAATTACCGCTTCATATTCAGGCGCACTGGTAAACTGATTAAGGGATAGAAAATTGTGAGAAAAAATTAATTTTAAAATGTCAACACTTTTTATTTATAACAGAGGTTTATAGAACTAAGCATAGCAAAAAAGTTTTCTATAGTAACTTAAAATATTTATTCTAAAAAAATATATTTTTTACCATTTAATTTTTAAATTTACTTTTTCATGTTTATCGTGTTATGTGTTCATTGTTTTTGACGTAAAAACTCTTTGGTGCTTATAGTGTATAATAATGTAGCACTAAATTTTGTTTGCTAATTCAAACAATAATATTTTTGAAAAAACATATAAATATGTAGATAAACTTTAAAAGTAAGTCTGTTAGCTTTCTTCATGAAAGAGTGTCTATGGAGTGTAACATATAATTTGGCCATACCTAACCTTACTAAAGATATGATTACTCATATAATTTTATGACGCTACATGAGAACATATTCCGCTAAGAAATTCTCACTCATTGGCTCAAAGGTTACTGATGATTCCTTATAGCAATGAATGAAACTAGTATTACTAGTTTAAGCACAGTTTTTCTCAATTCGATTTTGGTTTTTGTAATTTTTTTTGTTGTTTTCACTCACCTGCTGAACAGTAATCTTACTACAATAATTTCAATTATTTTTTTTTCCGATACATCTTATAAATCAAGCTCATTAAGCTCGGAGAATGTGACCAAATTCAATTTTTTTTTCAGTATGTACTTGGAAACAGTTTAATCCTTTTCTACGCTTTAATTTGCTACATATCAAATTTATTAAGAAAATTTTATAAATAACAAAAAATTATTTCATATGATCTTAGTCAAGGAGTCACATAGAAAAAATACATTTCGTTACATTGGAGTAGATCTTGAAAAAAATTCTGACCTTCTAAAAGGTTGAAAACTAAAACTAGTCATAAGAACTTTAACTTTAATTACACACATAAAAATCGAAGCTCATCCATGTGCGAAAACTGGGTGTTCAAAGTATCTCGAAAAAGAAGCCCGATTCAGAGAAATGTTCATAATTCACCGCAGGAAAAGACCTCTAAAATAGTTTTTTACTAAACTATGTTTATGATAGAAGATCTTCTTTATTTTGATAGAGGATTTTCTGTGGAAAAGACAAAACAAATTGTTTCTAATGATTTTTTACTTCAACCAAAAACCAATCCAATACTTTGACTAATTATCTTGGAAATCAAATGTTATGTAATAAGATTAAGAAAGTTTTGACATAACATTTTATAGAATAATTCAGAATACTAAGTAAAGATTTTAAAAGCAAAATCAAAAATTGGCTTTCAAGAAAAAAAAAAAATTCCTTTGGTGCCCTGCATTTGCTAATTTTATGTCCAATTTAGTAGTTGTAACTTTACTAATGCTCTTAAAGGAATTAAGTGAAAACTTTTCGTAAAGAAAAAATCTTTTAAATTGGATTTATAGCACCTTTTCCCCATTTTTGTTAAACACTCGCAATCCTTTTATTTTAAAATCTGTCAATTGGGAAATTAATTGTGCAAAATCAATTTCAACAACATTTGGGAATAAATTGACCAACTAATAGGAATAAACTTTCACAGGCTTTTAGATAACGTAACGCAACGCAAAGCAACGAAAAACGTAATAAAATATTTAATCTTTAACTTTGAGAGACACGAACAATTTTTTTTGCCAATAAGTTTTGTCCTTTTTTTCCCCAGTTTTAGCAAATTTGATTTGACATGAGATATAATGCTGGGTTTGAGAAACCAAAATCAATTTCGTAACGATATGTTGGTTGGTTGGCTGAGCCATGCCAATCTACAACAAAATATATAGATAGATGTGTCCTTTTGAGTCGTCGACATCGTCCTTTTGCATAAAATATTGATTTTCATTCAGTGCACAGGCAGCAGCAACATGAGTTCGAGTATATAGAGCGTAGATAAATTGACGCTTGAAATGGCAAATTGTGACCTTTTTCCTGGAATAACAATGAACGACAACCAGGAATTGAATTTGAGATGGAGTACGAAATTTCATCTAAATATCTCTCTCTGTGTGTGCATGTGTGTGCGTTGGAATTTGTACATGCGTGTGTGTGTTGGTAGAGGGATTATATATATGTGACAGCGCATTTAACCTTAGGTTGAGGTTCTTTGCTAAAGGTAAATGTGTCATACGCGCTCTACTATACCTTCGAAAATTATAATAATAAGCATTAGGGTGGAACTTAATTTTGAAATCAAAAACCAACTTATTGAGGAATAATATTTTTGAAATAATGCCATTTAAAAAAAAAGTAGTCTCAGATTAGTTTGACATTATGACAGGTGAACTACCTGGACAGACTCAGCACTGAAATTATCTTAATCAGAAGATATCGCATCATGCAAGACCAGAAGGAATCCCTATCTAAATTTCTACTCAAAGTCATCCGATGTAAGAATAAAGTAGCCACGATGGTTACCTTCTATAAAGGGCGGCAAATGTCAAGTTCTCTATAAAATATTTCACAATGATTGTTGATTTTGCCTGGATATTAGATAAGTCCTGCGCCAGGAAGAGCTAAACCAAAGTTTTAGGAAATCCTTTCCAGGGAATAATTTAGAAAGTTCTGAGAGTCAAGCAAAATGAAAAGAGAAGTGAAGTTGGTAACATTTGCCAATATTATCAAAATATGTTCCACCCCAAAAGCTTATTATAAAGGTTGTATCATCGTAGCCAAGGAAAAAATAAATTGCAAATATAAAGAGCGGCATTTCACCTTGACATTTTTTGCCCATTTTCAAATTTATTTTTTTTTTTGATTATTTTATTTTTGGTCTATGTTTGCTCAATTTGCAAATCAGAAAAATTTGGTTTTTTTTTTTTTTAGCTGCAATGACATATACATCTGCCAACGCCTACAACCGCAGAGCAATTGCTACGCCCACATGTCGCAATTTTTGAAAACTTTGATAGCGGCACAATTCTCGGTTGATAATTTTGTGACTTTTTAAACTTCTCGCCCCTCTACACTCTACAACATTTTTGTGTGTGTATTTTTAAGTTTCTTTCAATATTCAAAAAAGAAAAAAAAAACACATTCAAGTCTGTCAAAGTAGGTACGTGAATGCTTTTTTTATATAAATTTTGTTGTTTTTTTTTATCTACTACGATTTTCCTTTCGTTTAACAATTTCACTTTCGTCTTCTACTTCGTTTTCTTTACAGTCACAAAATTTAATTTTCATGACATTCAGTTTATGAGGAAATGTCCTTTCCTCAATTATCCTTTATGAAAAAATAATATAAAATATAAAAAAATAACAAACGAGCGAAAAATGTAGGAAATATAAATTATGTACAGCATTAAAGTGAAGTTGGGAAATAGCAGGGGGTTGGTGACGGCGGTGTGGTCGTAAGAAAATATGGCAAAGCCAAAATGTTGAACAAATTGTGTGTGTGTTGGACTAAAAAAAAAAAAAAAAAATACACCAAAAATATAAGAAATTGGATAAACACACAAAAAGGCTTCAAAAGCAATTCAATTGGAAGTTGGAGAAGTGGCAAAAATAAATAAAAAAAACTCATACAAAATAAGTGTTTTTCAGTTACACTGTAAAAAATTTGCTTGGTATTAAAAAACTTTCGCTGGTGTTAAAAAATTCCAAGTTGAGTTGAGTAGTTTTGAAATTTTGAAGAATCATAGTGGAAAGTATTTGATACTCATATGTTACTGACAGCTATTTGTTTATATGATTATTGAAAAACTTTGGAGCAAAACTTAGTTTTAATTTATTTTTTTAAGCGAAAAAATCGCTTTGACCGTATTTGACTGACAGCCGAAAATTGAATAAAATACTTCGATTTTGAAATTGAAAATTTATTAAACAGACTTTTTTATACAAAATGCTCAAGAATTATCGAATTTTATATATGTATAAGTCAGTAAAATAAGATTGAAACACGAAAAATAAATTCAGATTCATAGGTTTAGAAATTTCTTAAAATTAATTATTTTACAGTGTTATGAACTGTGTCGCCAAATATAATCCGCATTTAAAAGAAAAATTATTATTCCTACCATAAAATAAAGAATGAAAAAAAAAAAAAAATGAAAACGCATTGATGTAAAAAAAAAGAAAATTCATTCAACGCTCAAAGAGAGCGTGAATAAAAAACAAACCTTTAAGAGGATAAGATTTTTTATTCTCCTTTAAATTTCACTTTAAGAAAAAGATATTTTTGTGAAAGGAAATTGTCAATAAGGAATGCAGCGCCATAAAGTTTACAAGTATTTTTTAATTTAAGTTTAATTGAAATGTTACAAATGGAACTGAGTGGAAAAACATAAGTATTTGTTTGGGGAAACTTTCTTTACCATTATTATACTATGCAATCTGAATTCTGTCACTTTATTTGCAATATTTTTTTTTTTCAAATGACTATTCGAACGATAAGTCTTATATCGCGTCAAAATTTTGTAGGTTCTAAATTAAAGATACATGATGATACATTTGAAGCGAGGAAAGCAGTTACCGGAAGCAGTTATTTTAACTTTCCTCTATAACATAACCTTAAATGAAATTGTATGTACTTTGAACAGCCATGAAATCAAAGTAGCTGGGTAGGTTAAGATGTCTTATCCTTAGCATGAGGATACTTTCTTTTAAAAATCAGTCATATCAGACAGGAAGTAAATGAAAGATTTTCCAAATGGTCAGCTTTGGTTCAGAGATGAATTAATTCTGTTAACAAGGATATGGAAGTTGAATTTTTTTTCACTATGGATAGTACAACATTGCATACAACAGAAGATAGCTATTATGGCGTAATATTCGAAAGAATGCTCTCTTGTAATTGAACTATTAAAATAAGAAAATCAGTTTAGCAAATCATGACACCATAATTTTGCTCATAATACTTGTAGATTAAATTTTGTTATCGGCTCTTCTGGCCACCACCAGCTATTTGTTGAAACGTAACCTTGTGATATTATTATGAGGACATTCCAAAATTTTTTAACAAAATTGAAAATTTTCGGATTGCGACCTTCTGCGCATTCCCTAGAATGAGACTTAGAGAATATTAATACATTTTTGTCTAATGAGTCTTAGCTTAGGAGATAACGAGTCTCAAAAACTGAATTTTTGCCAAATGCCATATTTATCGAAAATTCATTAAAATTCATAAAAACATCCCAGGGCCAAAATTTTAACATCATTAAAAGCATAAATCTTAAAATATAATATATATAAATTTAATCCTATATACTAAAAAAGATTTGCAATGAAATCGAGGATAACCAAATTCTTAATTATCCTTCGAATGTCAATGTTTGTTCTTTTAGATTTATCTTATTTTTTCATCCAAATCAGAGCATGTCGTGCCATACGGCGGTAATTGTTAAAAAAATTTTGGAATTTCTCAATAATTAAAACTAAAAGAAACAGCATTTCAAAAACAAATATTTTCAGATCCTGCTCAGACTCAAAAGTGTTTAGACTCAAAAATATGCTATTATTTACAGAGGAGTTTGAGAAATAAAGCGTTATCCTTGAAAAACACTGTGAAAAAATAGTCCATGTAGTATTTGTATTTTTCTGTCCAGGCTTGTCGCCACCTTTGCGTAAGTCTGATCTGAGTTGGGCCTTCAAGCCTATAACGATTTTTTCGAAAAGCTCCATCCGCAAATTCCGTGCCAATATCTCTGAAAAAAGAGATTCAAGTTTGATCAAAATTCTTTTGGCTATATCTGATTAGCATAATCTTTTAATTTTTTTATATTTTGAGCGCACATTTTAATATGTTGCTATGCGGCTTATTAACTTCCTAGGAGTCGTGTTTCGATTTTGATCTCAACTTTGTCTTAATCATTTTAACAGAAGTCCAATTTTTTATGCATACATTTATTGAAGGCTCCAGTTGAAACGTCTATTCTTTGAGGCAGGAAAGGTCGCAAGCCACAAAAATCAAATTTAGTGTAGATATTTGAATTTGCATAATTTTTTATTCAGTAAGCATAATTAATAATTGTCAATTTTCTATCACACTTAGCTTTTTCCCAGCTATTGCTTAAAAAGCGGATTAAAAATTAGATTTCCACCATCAGTTTATTTTAATCGAATGTTATTGATTCAGTAAAAGGTGTTAAAAGTATGTTATTTTCGTTAGAGATTTTACTATTTTCACTGTATTGTGTTGTTTTTGTTGTTGTAGTAGTTACAATATCAAAAATTTCCAAATACAAATCCTTTAATTTACTATAGAAAAATAAGCAGTAAATAAATGTTGTTTGTTTGTGTAACAACACAATTTGCTGATTGTATGCATGCAATAACAACACAAATATAAAAAAAAAAATACAAACACTAATACATACATAGATTACAACTCAATATAAATGAAAATGAACTTTGTGCTAGGACTCACCACAGGCGTGTCAATCGGTGGTGGTAAATTATTTAATAAATTCGATGATTGTATATCTACACGTACAGGTGGCGCTATGGTCGTCGGTGGGGCGGGTGTGGCTATTGGAACTAAAGTACCAAGCTGAAAAGAGAAGAGAAGATAAAAGTTTAGCATCAATAATTTATGTATTGTTTATGAATTTTAAGATAATAAACACTTTATTAATCCTAAGCATTGTGATATATATAAGTGAAGTATATTGGAGCATAATAAGCGTTTAATTTCTTCATCGACTGCAGTGAAAAGTATAACGCAACGTTTTTTTGCGCTCATTTAAAAAGTACAAAAAATTATGTTAAATTAATTATTTTCAAAGTCTGCTATTTCTGTCTCCATAGCTGTAGATTAATAAAAGTTCTTTCGAAAAGTTGCATTGAGTTTTTCATTTATTTATTCAGAGTTCCCATGGCAAAAAACTTCAAAACAATCCATTGGCCTAAATCAAAATTAAAATTCCTTTATAATGCAACTCAATCATTTTGAAAATATTATAAATAAACGAATCTAACTCAATTCTGATTCATAAATTTCATCAATAAATATTTGGTTGCGCTCACTTAAATCATGTGAACTACATACCATAATTCACCACTTAATATACAACAGCGGGCGATATAATTCACAAAACAAACGCAAAAATCTCAACAAAATCTAAATAAAATCGGATTTATTTTCTTCTGTTGTTTGGTTTATATGTTAGATATATACACTGGAAAAAATGTCTGGCATAAATATAAACGAAAAACGTGTGGATATTTATATAGATGTGATTATGAAATATATGATTTTATGAGTTATTTCTAGGTAGTTGTTACTGTTGTCTAGTATAGATAATAAATTTTCACAAATTTCTTTTCAAAATTGAGTTTCTTTGCTTTTGAGGTTCTTGTCCTTGTCATAAATCCTTGGTAACAACCGAATGTTACATCGACATAGTCGCTTAAACTGAATGTTTTCCGTAGATTCATGTGTTTGTGTCCCTGTGTAGACGCATACACGCGTAGCAACTAAATCATCAACATCATCATCATCAAAATGCGTAATTGTGTAAATGATAAATCGTTTTTCTGACGTTGAATGCTTTTACAATCTTTCACATACACAAACAAATGAGCACATATTCTATAATGTAATGTATGACTGATTGTGTGTGCATATGCAGGCGGAAATTATACAATCACAAATTCCCCGGTTTTTCTCGGCAATGAGCGTAGAATAATTTTATTTTTTGAGATCTTTAATATAAAATAAAATTTATTTTTGAGATTCTTCTGAAGAAAACTGGAAGGTGTATATGAAAACATTGAGATAAAATTAAAACTGAATACTCTTTTCTGCTGGAGTAAATATATCTGTTGAAATGGAACAAAGATTTGGGTATTAAAAGCACCAAAACTTTTATAAATTACAAAGCAGCAAAAGCAACACGTGCAGTGAAACCTACTACGACTCGAGGTAGTCTCGCTACCAAGTTTGGAAGATTAATTTAAACTTTGAGATGAACACTTGCATGACGACTCCTTCGATTCCGTTTCCGTTTTTTTAAACGTATTTCGAATCTATTGACTTTTATCCTGTTTGCGATATAACTCTTTTAATGTTTTTTAATACCATTGGATACTTCTATCAATTTTTTTGATCATTGTCGATTCTATTTGATATTGACGTTTTCAACAATATTCAATACAATTCCGACTATAATTCTACTTTTTTAATGGTTTCGCTACTTTCAACCTTAACCTATTTTCAAAACTGCTCTATACCTTCCAAAGTTTTCATAATAGTCTTTTTTAGACATTCTCAATGCATTTTGAAACCGTATTTTTCGATAATTACATATGATTTATAATTTTATTTAAGCTCAAAGTAGAGTTTCACTTATGTGAGTTCAAATTCTTCGTATTCGACTTTTTATTTGTTTCAGAAAAAAAGTATTGAAAGTTTACATATTATAAAAAATTTAAATTTCGCAGTATCTTACTAAGCTTATTATATCCATATAATTTTTCTTGAACATCTTTTCCGATACTCAGGCAAAAACCATTATCTTACATATAACGAAGCAAAAATTTGAAAAATTTCAGCCGAAGAAATATTTTCAATATCGAAATGTTCCTCTAAGAATTATCAGCATGCCAGAATTATTCTTTTATAAAAATGTATCCTATCAATTGGAGACTTGCTTTGAAAACGACATATATTGGATAAGGCTTAACTTATATTGCAGGTATAAATCGGTTTCGTGAAAATGATTAATATCTATGTTCTTTTTATATTTTTCAATTTACACCATTTGTATGACAAAACTTATGAAGTTTTTGCTTGCAAAAAATTTGCACAGCGATAGGAAATAGCGTATATTTTTTCCTCATAAATCTAGTTAAAAGAGTTGAAAAGTTATTCACTTTCCACGCAATTAATAAAAGTAAAAGTTTCTACAATTTTTTCTTACAAAGTAATGGCGTTTTCAACTTTTCCTTTATTGAAATTTTTCCATTCAAAGCTATGGTGTTTTATGTAAATACAATGCTAGTGATAAATTCGGAACAATAAACAAAAAATTAACAGTGTTAAAATTTTGAAAGAAATAATCGCAGGAAATTTTTCTTTTATTAATTGTTTGAGAATCAACGGATATTTTTAAATATTTCAAAGAGCTTATGAGAAAGAAACTTTCGCTACTCTTTGCGACTTGCCAAGGTGTACAAATTTTCTGGCAACAAAGCATCCTATAATTCTACTATCCTATAAAACTATACAACGTAGTTTTTTAAGACGTAATTATATGTATACTTTTATATCCATAGATTGCTCTTTTTAAGAAACCCTTTTCAATAATTTTAATTAATCATGTATGAATATCACAAGATCCCATTTTGACTTTGCGTATAAAAGTTTTGAAAAGTTTACACACTTAGTCCCCAGAAATAATTTTAATTGAAATTGAAAACATATGAAGAGCTGAGATGCAAAAACCGACAAGTCCAAAAAATGAAAATGTGTGATATTGCTGGAAGGGACAGAAAAAATTTTTGTCTACAAGCCTACAATCTTTTGATTGCAATAATTTCTGATAAAGTCTTTTTATCAAAACCACCCAAGTCCAATTTTTCATTAAAAAACATTCGGCTTTCATAAATACAAATTACTATTATTATTTTTCAAAATTCGCCAAGTCCCGAGGTTTCAGTTTCTAAGCCCGCCAAGTCCACGTTTTCAATTTTAAAACCCCCCAAGTCCACATTTTTTGTTTCAAAACCCGCCAAGTCCTAATGTTTTTTTATGATAGTCCTTATAAATTAGGTCATAAAATATAATGAAAAATCAGGATTTTAATAGCTTTTGACAACTATTTCAATGAATCAATCAATCAGTTTTACTAAAGTTAAATTCAGTGGTATTATTATTTTTGCATTTTTCTCCTTACGCAAAATATGGCCTTGGCAGGATTTGAATCTCAGCTCTTCATATAACAAATTGACAAACATTCTCTGCTACATACATAGAATTAACCTATTAAAATTACTAAACTGTGAAGGTCAAATGTATTAATTTTTCAAGTTAACAAAAGAATATAATGGTGCTAGGGATGTAAGTACAAGAACGAGCCCATAAATATGATGAACGATTTGTGTTGGCGCGCCTCCTTTAAGATTTTTATCATAAATATAGTACAAGCACATTTAAAGCAAACATAAACAAACATACACAGACAATTACAAAAATCATCAATTTTCCGGTAACACAATATTAAAATGTTTGCATATGTGTTGGCGTCTAATGATGGTATATCGTTTATTACATTGTTGCAGTCAATTTCACCCCCCCCCCCTTCCCCTTCTTCGCACACCTATAAATACTATAAATACATATTAATAGCACATAATTTTCTTATCTGGCTTATGGAATTTTTTCTTTGTTTTCTTCTTACAAATATTAACAGATTGTTGTTGCTGTTGCTGTAAGTGATATCCTTGTGTTAGACAATGTTGCTACTTTAACAACTTAATTTAGTATTAAACTTTATTTAATAGTTGCCAACATCATCAGTAAAATGTAATTAAGAATTCATAATTAATTACGATTTGATGAATAAAATCGTGTGCAAGGTTATATGTACATGTGTATGTGTGCGACTATTAATCATCAGTAGAAAATTATGCTAGTAAATAAGGCATAAAGCATACAACAGCAAAAAAACACTTGGAAAAATAATACGTAGTAGATTAATTACCATTTCTACTACTAAATGGCTTGTCATTAAACATACCTTAAATGTCATTTAAGTTATTTGTGTGAAGTTGAGTAACTTGAAATGGAAGGCAGCAGCTTTTTGCCTCATAATTTTGTGATTACGGGTTATTTGGGTTTTTCATTGTTGTGCTAAAAGGAAATGAGCAAAAAGTTTTTGCTAAGTTTTCGAAGTGGGTTTAAGTTTAGGAATCTTAGGATTTGGGTTTGAGTTCGAAGTTACATGTGAAGGGTAACAGTTAAGTATCTTGGAATTTTTTTTGTATTGTGTGAGTATGCAAAACATGTCGTTAGTATCTGTTCAGGAAGAATTGCTATGTAACTCGAATGATGTATTGTTGTAGCATTACGTGCGTATTAAAAACAAATTACTACATTCTGATGAAAAGTGAAGATAATGAAAAATGCCAAAATATTTCCGAAAGTTTTGACATTATAATAATAAGTTTTCTTGGAAACTCAGGAAAATGTTATCTATTAAAATTCAATAGCATTAAGCTGATCTGTTGGTTTTTTATTTCATACTATTTTTCACAAAAATAAAAAATCGTCTCCCCATATACGTCCAAACTAAAACTAAAAGCAGTCACGTAAAAATCTCTCCATTATTTGCTTTATTTCAATTTCCGATTACCTTAAAATTCCAACTTCGTAATGCGCCGTGAATTTTATGTCAACACTACAATTTATAGGTGGCTGTTGTGCGCCTAAATGAAAAGGATTTGTTACAAATTTAATATCAATTTGTCGCTCTGCGCTACTCAGCTCAGTTCAGGTCAACTGACGACGTAGGAGATCATTTTCGATGTATAGCGTCAGTAACGAACTATTTAACCAGCTAAGCAGCAAGCGTTGCTGCAATAAGCGACATCCGAGGTTAACCCTCAAAGATTAAAGTGGGTCTATAAACAGTTATATTTTTTAGAGTTGCTTCTTGAAAGCAGCAAATCAAATTCAAAATATCACCTTCTGCTATGAAAAATCTTCATTACTTGTTGTATGTTTAAGGGTTTAATATATTACTGCTGCTGCCACAGTTGTTGTTGTTTTACATTCGACCTCTCTTTTTATCATTTTTCATGCTCATAACTTTAATTCGACCCAATTACGTGAGGAATATATTAAATTCAAGTTTTTCATCTCAATCCTGCTGTTGGCAACAGCACTAGGCAGGCTTTCACTAAAGTAAAATCGATTATACTTACACTTACATATATAGTCGTATAAAGTTACTTAGCTTGTTAACTCAGCCAAAGGAGCCGCTCTTGTTGTTACTCCTGGCTGCTTAACTTTCTCTGACTATAAGCGGCAGTAGCAGTAGCAGTAGCAGCAGCAGCCAGTGGCCCATTATTTCATTTTGTTACGGAAGGACGTCTATTTAGTCATTCCACGTGCAATTCTGCGGTTAAACTTTACGAAGTTTTCAGTTAGTCAATTGTTAGTGTTTGCTTGTTTGTCAATGTGTGTTAGTGTTGGTGTTTTTTATTTCCGTTTTTTGTTTTTGTATGATTTCATCCTTGGGGAAATGTCTTAAGAAATATCAGGTTTTTAAACCAAACTGAAAATGTGAGTAGGCTTCAGTGAGAGAAATTCTAAGGGGGCTCTGCAGATTAAATTAAATTAAATCAATATTCATTCATTAAAGCAAATATTGAATTTTTTGATATCGGTTGTGCCCAGTGCTTAGTCCTTAGATCCTATGACTCAGCCGTGGTAATATTTTTCCCATTAGGGGGAAAGATCTTAGAGTACTTTCCAGGTTATTAAAGACATAGAAGAAATTACTTCGCATTTCCCATAAGGCTTCCTGGAGGTGATAAGTGGACATTATTTTATGTTATGTCCACTAGTTCTATGCTATTTGCATTTTGATTGTATAGTTTTAGGTGCTTGCATAGACTGCTGCTATTCTAAGAAATAATATAAAGGAAGTTGCTTGGTCGAGACTGCTTTTTTCATAAAATACAGCTGTTTCATTGATAGCCTTTAATATAAACGTCTACTATTTCAAAATATCTATCTTATTTTATAAATATTGTGTACAAACGTTTTTGCTTGAGAGTTTTTCTAATGCTGGTTGTATAACCTTAAGTATTTCTTTACAATTCAGGTTAAAGTTTTAGTTTGCCTTTGTTTACTGTATTTACTGGATATTTTGTATTGAAATTTTATTTTATTTTTAACAAAACTATTGAAATAAGCAACATTGTGGTTTTTGTTCATATTTGATTACACATAAATTCATATAGTTTGAATGGAAAAGCCTCACTATTGTTTGTTTTGCGGCCAGAAGATATTTAGTTTTACCAGATTTTTGATTAAAAAAAAACTGGATAATAAATTTTCCAAAATAAAGCATATGAAAAACCACAATGAGTTTAACATGATATTATGTTTGAAGTGATTTAAAAGAAAAATTTAATTTTCAACAGCTTATTTTTATCAAATTTATTAAGTTCGTCTTGTCAAATAATTTCTCTACTCGAGATATGTCCATTTTAAGTCAGCGGATATCAGTACAACAATAAATGGTAAATCCTATAAAACTTTAACTAACTTAAATGTTTGAAAATGCGCTCTTGATTTTAATTGGCACTGTTTTTTTTTCTTTTGTTTTTGTAAAATGAGCTAAACAGATTTTTGACTGTGACTCAAATACATAAGTTAACTCGATTTCATTCCGTGCACGAATTGCGAGAACTTTTCAAAACTTTAAAAATGGTAATTAAAAACTTTTGTCATCTTTTTGGCAGAAGCTGTAAAATACTCTACACTTTATGGAGCAGCGTTGAGTGAGGTGGAGGTGATGCTGTGAGTTTTGTGTTCAACCGTCCGTTAAGGTTCCAATTCATCGAGTGCAAAATGGAACTACATAAAAGTGGCGCAGAACAAAAATTGAGAGAAAAACAAAACAAAAACGAAGCGGAAAAAAACAACCAATTTTCGGAGCGGAAATTAGTAATTATGATTAAAGAAGAAGAATAAGAGTGGAGTGAAAGTTTTCAGATGGTCTTTGCTAGATAAATGAGGTTTTTCGCATCAGAGCTGATGGTGGTGTTCGTTGGGTAAAATTGGGTTAACTTTGTTTATAAATAATAAAAAAAGTCGTTCCAAGTAGTAAATGGCTAATGAATTGGTTTTTGCCGTTATTGGAATTTTACAGTAAGTTTGAAAAATTTCTACTAATTTGTGTTGGCCTGCTTTAAAATAAAAAATGAAAGTGTAAGAGAAAGCCTCCGAATCAAAGTCGACCATTTAATGTCATTTTTACTTCGAATTTATTTAATGGTGAATTTAAATCCTTTGAATTGAGAGAGACGCGTACTATTTCAAAAATTTAACTTTTAAATAAACAGCAGTTATATAAGTATATTGTTGAAGGGCATACAAATATGTCAAGGTTTTGGGAAATTTTACGAAATGAAAAATTTTTGGAACATCAAGGTAAAGCTTATACTCTTTATATTTATTTATAAAATATGCTTACAATAGGATACTTTTTAACAACTTATTTTTTTCTTTATTTCATAAGTGACGTTTTCGTTTAATATTTATGATATTCACAGGGTCTATGTTAATTTCAACTGAAAAATGTTGAAACGAAGCAATTTCCGGCCTTATCAAAGTAACTAAATTTTTCTCTAAAATATGAAATTTTTTTTGGAAAATTTTTTGAAGGGTTTAGCCGAAATCTACAGCGCTCAGCTGGGGCGAATATATCTATATTTATTGACAGATTGCTGCACTTAAAAACAAAAAAAAAAAAAGAAACACAATGTCCGAACCATCTCAATATGTGCATATATTTTATTATTAATAAAACATGTGCAGAAATGTACATATGTCGTGAACTGGGGCAGCATTGAGGCGTAGTCTAATGGCAGCAATATGAAAATTACTTAATCATGCAAAGCTAATCAAAGTAAATGTTGTATAAATGAATATTCAAATAGGGTCAAAAATCATCATGGGCCAACCAAACAACCTAACCAACATAATAACCAGTACAAACAAACACACGTGATACATTGAACCACTACGGTCGTAAACGGTCGTGATACGTTATAAGTTGCCAACAGCAAAAGCAATTAATTAAATATGTTAACAGCATAAATGTATGAATGCACACACAAACACTTACACCCACAAAGATACCCAGTAGGTAAATGAGCAGGGCCTCATTAGGAAAAGTCAACTAGCTAGACCAGCTATCAAAGCCTTAGTCACAATTTCTGATTACACAATTTGTGAGTTTTATACTTTTTTTATTGAGCTAAGTGTTCCGTGCAATGTGTGATTGCACCCAAAAAAATTTATTTCAATAAAAATATGCAAAAGAACAAGAAACGACTTAAGCTAGCCATACTAGTTCCATCCGTTGCTAAATGAAATCATCAGGGACCTTTGAGTCGATTAGTGAACATTTTTTTCTTTATTTCTTTTTGCATAGATTTTTTGAGCAAAGCAAAGCAAACGTTTTTTTTTTCTCCCGTTGTGTCTTTCTTTTTGTAACTCGTATGTTTTATAGTTCTGAAATAGTTTATGAATATTTCGAGACAAATAAAATTACATGGCACTCAAAAATTACTGGGTATTTATGATATTCTACCTGATACATGATATTGAATATCGAAAAGTATTGGTATTCAATTGGGTCAACATTTTTAATTATCAATTATATTTCAGCAGTTGGAGCTTATTTCCATTTCTTTCACTTGAAAGCTAGTACGAAAGGCTACATTATCCCCTCCATGTACTTCCTAATTTACTTCCTTACATGAAATGCCTCTTTTTTGACCAATTCACTATAAGTAAAAGGAAAGTAAAAGCCTGTTTTTGTTCAACAAAGGCTTTCTTATAACAATGCTGCTTTTGCCTACTGGGTATGAATACGCAGCTGGTAATGCTAGCAGTTCAGAAGTCAAAGTAGGTTCGAAGAAGATCCTTTCAAACGAAGATGAAGTTGAATCAAGTTCTCGCTTTACGAGTATTACGTATTACGAGTATTGACAATCATCGGGGCATATCTTGGCCTGAAGTGAAAGATAAATCTAGTAGATGCCATGACCATTGCAAAGGGATAAAGATACGGTAAGCAGAGCATATACAATAGCATTGTATGTATGTGTAGAATACTGCTAGTTTACGTGTGTGTAAAATTAAATCAAACTGTGTTTTTATTACATTTTTTACATGATCATGTAAAATATGCAAAGAAAATGTAAAATAGAGTTTGTTAAAGTAAAAAAGTGCTGCGAATTTAGTAAACTAACTAAATACTAGAAGGTCGTTTTTTATTAAGAACTATCGATTTTAATTCGATGCACTAATAAAATTTCATCATTCATCCCTTAAAATTTTACTTGGAATCTTTTTCAAACTCTTCTTTGACAAGGCGATAAGATCTGTCAGAAGACATTAGTAGGATGCCTGTTAGAATGTAATGACAATGTGCAAGGTGCAAAAGTTTAAGAAAGACCACATATGGCCGTTTTGTTGCTAGAACCTCTCCACTTTTTATTAATGTTTCGATATGAGGCATGTTACACAAAAGTGAAAGGTTCTTCAAATCTAAAACTTGAAAGATTAATTTACATGCGTGAAGTATACAATCCGAAGAACAATCCAAGATCCCATTTTAATGAAATTTTTATAGCATAATACTTTTGTCTCATGTGATTTTGATTAACTATTTTTAGCATTTGTTCGGTTCCTAGTATGTTTCATTTGCACACCAAGCCCGTATACAGAATAAGTCTGAGTTCTACTTAATCTAAAAATAAAACCAACAGAAATAGCTAGCTTACATCATCACTATAAGCAACATTTTTGTGCCACTCCAAGGACTATTTGAATTACTATATATGTGAAGTCTGTGGGAAAAAAAAAATCTGCGGTCTAAGTAGAAAATAGAACACAACTCCCTTAAGTGTTCTTCACTACGAGTGAAATAAAGTGTTCTGGTAAAATATCAGGCTTAATTGGAAAGCTGCCATAGCAACAGGATAACAACAACAACAACAACAAGAGCGACAAAATAAGCAATAACATTCATATCTGTAAGTAAAGCAGTTAAAACTGTAAATTAAATAACTTTGCAAATTGGTTATATGAAAGTGGAAGGAGTATGGGAAACTGCTATTGTTTGCTGCATAATTTTGCACATCCTTTATATGGAAGCACTAAAATTGAAATAGGATACATGAATGTTACCACTAACATACGACACACAACAGTGTGAAGTTTTAATTGGTGAAGTGTAAAATGTTCCTAAAGGAAAATATTGATTTGCTGGTTGCTTTTGATAATAATTTGTAGACAATTGAATCAGTTAGTGGGATAAAATTATGAAAATCTATATTCCACGGAAATGCTTATTTCATAGAGAGACTATTTTGTAATTATGATGCTTTGTGTTTTCGATTCAGTAAACTTCAATTCATTACGATTCAATTGCAAAAGTTCAAGATAAGTAAGCACTTTGACACACGAGAATTTTGTGTGAAGTGGTCAAAGAAATATTTCTAACTCTGAGCCTCCTTAGTTCTGCTAACTTTGGAATATTAAATATTTTTATTTTCATTAATTTTGAGAACTTTCGTTAAGTCTTTCTTGGAATACCGATTTATAGGAAAATGTAGCATAATACTTTTTTTTTTAAATTTTGTTAAAATAAATTATGCACGTTGAAAGTTTGCCCCCTTTCCAATTAATCAACCCCTTCATTTTTCCAATTAAAATCACAAACTGAAACAATCTCTCAGTAATGTAACTTTATAAGTAAACTAAAGTATCCTTTAAATTGACAACACTTACGCCAATAAATTTTGCTACAATGTAGTGTAAAACATAAATAAGTATTCTGTTCATACTTTGGCGAAAAGGAAAGCAATACAGCAGCAGCAGCAGCGGGGCAATTTATTCAAGTTGTAAAATTCAACTTTTACGTGACGTCTGTCAGTCAAACGAAATCATCTCGAAACCACCCAAAAGTGTGGCACATAAACTGTTACACTTTTGCCAGCAACATACAGACAGACAACATTGGCTACGATAGCAATAAAAATTGTTTATTCAAATCACATTCGATTGCGCTGTTCAATGTTTTGCCATTTGTCAATTTTATGAAGAGTGGCGCTTTGCACTGTGGGCGAAAGTTAAATATTTTGATGAAATTTCAAAATGCACAAATGAAATTTAAATTTAAATTTTCAAAGGTTTTTAATTCTTCATATGAACCCACTGTACAATGTCCGGTTTAAGTTTCACAAAAACAAAAAGTTCTGTTGTATATTTTATAAAAAGCATATCCCGTAAAGTGTTTGACGATTTTGTCAAAACAAAATTAACAATTCCTTCCGTATTGAAATAAATCGGTTATTTTATTTTGTTTTTTATTTGTTTTTGTTTGGTTTTTGTCATTTTACTTTTAATAGTTTGCTTGTACTTGTCTATTTATTTAATGCTTTTGTCATTTTTGTAAGTTGTTTTTGTGTTTTTAATTTTGTATTTTGTTTCTATAGAATCATCATCAACAGCAAGTGTGGCGAGTAACAGCAATACAGTGTGACATTTCTACGTTTACACTCACAAAATTTATATTAAATAAGTGTTATTGAAGCATAAATGTAGAGGTACATAATTGCTTTCTTGCAGCTTATGTACATATGTACGTCAATGTCATAATCGAAGTTTCGTTGAACATAAGGAAATGAGTAATCTTTGACAATCGTTGCAGTATCGTTGCAGATTCGAAGCCTTTTTCTTAAAAAGCATAACTAATTCTAACTCCCAGAATCCAAGCGCAAAACTTTTTTGACCAAATATTATGTCTTAGCACAACTTTACAGTTGTTAGAACTGATTTTAGTTCATAAGAATATTCAATAAATAAGACATAAAAAAGAAACATTTTTTTTTTGTGTACAAATTCTACGCACGTAGTACACTTTTAAAGTTTAAAATTCGAAGGACATTCTACGAAACAATATGGCGTTAGGATTTTTAGGTTTTTCTCGCTCTCTCTCTCTTTGAGCAAGTGTTTGTATAGAGAGAATATTTTAAATTGAAGACAATTAAATTGAGGTATGTACAGTGTAAACATTTGTTTGTTTATTTTTCTAGAAATAGAAAAGGACCTCTTCAATCAAATAGAAATGTTTATCATTGGCAAAGTTTTGATTGAGCTGCAATCACGTTGGCTGAATAAATTGTGTGTGTGGGGGAACTTGGAGAACTGTTTGTGGAAATGAATGGAATGAGACAAAGAAGTTTTTTTAATGAATGCAATTAAAATCAGTGTAAGCCAAATGAAATGAAATTTTCCGTAATGACCAAAGCTTTGGTTGAACTTTTGGTTTAAAAAAAAGTTTATAGCAAGTTGTTATTATAAAAATTACTGTAATTATTCAAAATTTTATATTTTAATTGATATAACGAACGGTATATACATACATATGTATATAGCTATTAAAAACTACACGAAAATATTCCACTTCGACTCTTTCTTAAAAAATCTTTGCAACGCAAACAAAATATAGTTGCTTTGCCTTTGGTAAAATTAATAAATAGTTACAATATTTGCAAAATTTTATGCTCAGTTTACCAGAAAAATTTAATCCTTTTATATCCTGAAGCGACTGACAAAAAGGAATTCACAAATTGTTGCCACAGCATATAAATAAATGGAAACGTGTCTACAATTTGATTCAATTTTCAACTAAACTAAGACAGAGTTTATCGTTCACAAGCAGCAATAACAACTACATACATAACAAAAACAAATTAAATCTGCTGTCGTGCAAAAAAGGACAACAAGAAAAGCAATATGAAATATGAAAAAATAAAAAAGAAAACTTAGAAGAGAGAGTAACAAAATTGCTTAAATGAAGCGGAAAATTGGTGCGTTAACAATAATTTCCGTTAAACTTATCACATACACACACAAAACTACGCTAAAACATACAAATACATGAGCATGTGCAGCACACACATACATGATATCATGAAAATATTTCAAATATCTGCTCAAAAACTAGTAGGACAGACAGACAAAAAACATTCTGCAGTAAACAGCGAAAATAAAACAAAAAATTTTTTAAGTTTAAAAAAAAACTACGCCAAAACCGGAAATCGAACCTGGAACTAAGTCAAAGTCAAAGTTGTCTGTGTCGTTGTTGGAAAGAGGATATACGTACATGTGTGTAAGCCACTAGCACATGCATGAAGAAGTATAGCTTTTAGTAGCCTAGTTTTGCGTGACAGTTGCAAAGGAAATTTTACAAGTTTTTTTTGTCGAATTTTACGACAATACACTGAGAGTAAATCAATTTAATAGAATGAAAAATTAGTTGGACTGATTGTGAGTCAATAACACTTGATATTTAAGTGACAATTTCTGATGTTAAATGGTACTCAAACACAAGGAGCGTGAAATTTGCATAAAATTTATTTTTTGAGTTATATTTTTGGGTTGAAATTTGTGTGGCAGTGTAATTTTTTTATATATTTTTCGGATATTGATTGAACTTTGATCAAGCCTTTCCGATATTTGAGTAGCAACTTTTTGACATTAATTTGAATTTTTCCATTCTAAGTTATACAAAATTTGTAAGTTAAATTAATTGGAATTTTCTCAGTGTATAAAATTCGTAAAACGTTGGGTACCATGACAACCAGCAGCTGCAAAAAAGGAGTTTAAAATGGGTACCAACAATAGCAACAACAACGATATTTACAATGCAGTAGCGAGAAAATAATAAAAATGAAGAGTAAGAAATTATTCGATTTCCGTTAAATTTTTTGATTTGTATTTGTCTTTCGTTGATGTTTCTCGCAAAAAAAGTTTTTATTTCATTTCCATTTTCTTGACATGAAGTTCGAGAGATAGAAAAACTGCACTAAATCTACGTTAATGGCGCTGCGAACAAAAATGGCACAGTGTCGTAAGTGTTAAGTTTGATTTGGCATATACAAACCGAAGCAATAAAATGATTTGAACTTAAGTTAAAAAATAACATCTCAAAAATCCGAATATACAATACATAGCTCAGACGGTGTCATTTGTTGCTTGTCAATAACATTTTTTAATCTATGAATATTTTGACAAAAAGAAATTATGATACTAATGCTTTTAACAAATTTTCAAAAATCAAACTCACAAATTTGGGTTGAATTAGTTTGTGCTTGAAGCTGTTAACTTTCTCGCTTCAAGAGCTTTAGCAAAATTAAATTAAATATTTTCAAACATTTCAAGTTGCCTAACGAGAAATTTTCTCTAAATACTGCGCCCACTTCATGTAAGACTTTACGACCTTTTTTAAGATCTTGTACAATTTATACGTACCCCCTCAAAGAATGTTTGCTCAAATGTCACAGTCCTTAATCGTTTTCGCTTGATGGGTTTAAAACAGTCAGTGGCACAAAAAAATAAAACCCAAGATATTAAAAAGAAATATCCCAAAATACCTTTTACATAGATTTCACTGCAATATGGAGATAAGCGAAGAAATGCTTCATCGCAATTTTTTTCGAATTTCAATTTTATTTTTATTTTACTATAGGAAAATGACGCATATGTGCTGTCAGCCTGTGTCTATCTATGTATGTGTGTGTGTGCGTGTGTGCGAGCTTCTTATTTTTGGGTTGCCATCACTGCGTTTTTTTCTGCGTCTATTTCATCGTTGCTCTACAAATGTTCTTCTACATTAGAAGCTGATGATGGTGGTGGCGTTGGATCTTAGGAATTAAGCCGGTCATGCTTGGGTGGCATTAACTCTAGTGTTGGATTGAGTGCAGAACTGTTTTTGCTCTTCGCTGACTTTTAAGCATCAATGGGTGTAGGACTCAAAGCGTATGCAGCGGATAAGCGCCAATGGTGGTGGCGTCGTCGCCACGTTAGAACTCAAAGAATCACTCGACTTGAAAGTTAAATGTTTGTATGTCATTTTGCTACTTTCGTTTATTCGCTAGTCGTTGTCGTTGTTGTTGTTTTTTTGCCAATTGCTTCGCTGTTGCTTAACTTTTTTTTTGCATTAGTGTCCGTGTATGCTAGCTGCGTTTTTTTTTAAGAATATGACATTAATGTATCGATAGTATACTATCTATCTTGTTTAGAATATTCATCTATATCTATACTAATTATATAAAATTGCTATCATGAATATAGTTTGTAACGCCTTGGCGCAAAATATACTGAACCAATTTTAAAAATTTATTTTTTAAAACAACATATTTGTGCTAAAAAAGGTTATTGTATACTTATTTTTTTGAATGTTAACTATGCTTTATTTAGAATTATTTTTTTTTAAATCCTCACACAAAAATTTTCATTTGATTTTGCGTTGCTTATGCTGCTTCTTCAGTTCATGCTGAGACATGTTGTGCGTATGGACAAAGAAGATATCGCGAAGGAGTAAGACCATATCTCTACCAAGAGAACCCTATCCACGCTTGGTGTGATGATTGAAGAAAACTCAAACGAAGCAGAGGTCCTTAGAGAGAACTAATGAGTTCTTCCGTAAAAGGTAACGTTTTGTTATGGCAATCCAAGTAAGCAAATATTTACAAAAACTATGTAAGAAATTTCGATGTGAATGCAAATACTTTAAAAAACGATACCACATCGCTAGACGAAAATTTTATTTTTATCGTGCTCGATGCGTTTTTCCCCATCAATTTGGAGGAGATTCTTAAGAATTTTCAACAAAGCAAATAAAATAAAATCAGAAATAATAAAATAAAAATCTGAAGGCAATCACGGAAGTTGTGATGTGAGTTCTGCTCTTGTATTTTTTTCTGGATTCTTTTTTCCATTTGGTAGCTGATGTTGTTGCCATTGTTATTGTAGGGATTTTTATTTTATTGTTTTTTGTTGCTACTACTGTTGGGTTACTGTTATGCATGACATCGTCTTCATCGACGTATGTAAGCAACCAAATGTTTTGTCAAAATCATCATGATCATCATCATCGACATCGACATTGACATCGTCAATAAAATAATGTTGCTCTAGGGAGCAATTTTTATTTAATATGTTATTGCTGTTGTTGTATCTGTTGATGTTAAGCGTTCGGAAATTTTATATATTTCGTTTTTTATTTTCTCATTCTTATTGTTGTTTTTCGATTTCTTGTAATTCTTTTGCTGTATTTTGCTAAATATTTTGTAAGATATTTACTTAGATTTAGGTACCATAACAAAACTTTTGCTGTTCAATAATGTAAACTTTTGATTTTCAACATATCTACTCAGTGCAGTGTTACTTCGATCGATTTCCCAAAACAAGTGAAATTACAAATATGACTACATACATATAGTATGTAGTGATTTGAGTAATTTTTCGAATGATTGGAGTAATTTAATAAAAGCAATTGGCTGGGGCTTATCAGAAAGGGACCAAAATGATATATTCGCAGTTTAGAGATAGTTACCAGTATTGTAAATGCTTGCGGTTGTTAAATATAATATCCGTTTTCATACGATTTCGGTAATTTTTTATGTTAAAAAAGTAAGGGTCAATTTTACTCACCGCTATATATTGCCATCCTTTGTTGACTCGTACTAAAATTGCTTCCTCTTCAGTGATGTATGCAATTGTGCCCGGTGGATTCATCGCTGATTTCTATAGCAATTATTTGAAGAAAAAAAGTTAAAATATTATATTTCTCTTATATGAAGTTTGTTTGGGATCCTATTTAAGTCAGATATTTTTGTAGAAAAAAGAAACTGTGGCTTACGATGGTAAAGTAGCCACCAAAACTTATATGAAATGAGAACAAAATCACGAGAGGATCTTTCCCCATAAAGACGTTATATTAAACTTCACAATAGTTAGGAACAGTCAAATTACTTTTCTAACAAGTTAATACTATTAGTCGAAGACATTAATATTTGAAATGTAATTAAAATGAAGTATTGCAGAAAGAAAAGAAAAATCCTCCAGTATAATTAGCTTTTAGCAAAAGAGCAAAAGCACAACTCATGCATGAAAATAAAGAAATGGTGCGTAATTGTCCAGAAAGACAAAGAAATTAAAATACAAATTTATACAAAGAGCACTCAGCTAAAAATGGCGTTACATTTCAATTTTATTTCGTTTACATTTTCTTTTTTTTGATTCTGTCCACTTGAGTTTTTCTGAAAATTAATTACCTTGGTCATTTCTTCAATATTTGGAAACGTCACGGCACCTGGAACAATTCTCATGGTGGATGAGGCAGAATAATATGGCAACTCATCGTCGTCATGACTGCCAGGCGGTCCAGGTGGTCCAGGTGGGCCAGGTGGACCTGTTTAAAAGCAGAGTGAGAAAAAAAGTGGAATGACAAAAAAAAAATAAAAATAAGAACCGAAAAATTGTATAAATAGAATGTTGAATACAAAGAGGAAATATTTATATATAAATACATATAAATACATGTGTATGCGGAAAAGTGGAAGTAAGTAACAAAAAAATCATTTAAAAATAAAAATTTAGTGGAAAACTGGCGAAGCCGAAAACATGAAAAACATTGTAAATGTAAATGTATTTGTGCTTGACTAACTGTGTGTGTATGACAATGCAAAAAAAAAGCAAATAAAATTGAAAAATGAAGCTGCAACAGCAAATTTAATTTGCTCATTAATTTAACGAGTTGATGATGAGAAAATTGTAACAATTTGTGAATGAATAAAAAGCGAAAAGGTCAGACAGTCAAAGTGAAAAAATTAAAATAAAACTCATTATGTGAATTGTGCAAAATAAAGTGTTAATTTTTTTTTTAATTCTAAAAATACAAAAAAAAAAAATTATGAAAGTATACCGTTTAAATTTAAATTAAAAGTGTAAATTTAAAATTTACCATGAATGTACTAGAATTTCACATAAAAATTAAAATGTTATCAATAAAAAATGTCTGAAACTGGAAAAAAAGTGATGCTTAATAGAGGTTTGCATGAGTGCACACGAAACGATCATCAAATAAACTTTCGAATGCAATAAACTTCGAGTGCTTAAACTTGTAGAACATTTTATTTGCGATTTATTTGCACCTCTACTGCTTGGTGTTTTGATTTGATTTGTGGTTTTTGTGCAAAAGAACTCGATTGATTCGCATCGTTACGAGTGGCTTGATAGTCGTTTCGAGTGCACTCATGCACCTCTAATACATTATAAATAATAAACCCATGAAAAAACTAAGTTATATTGGAAAATGTTGTAAGTTTTAATTTTAAGTCAAGCGAGTTGGAGCTCCGCTTAATTTATTTTTTCGTTTAGCTTTTAAACTTTTTTTTTATTCTAAATTTTGTACTTTTATTTTAAGTTTTTTATTTGTACGTTTTGGTTTGTTATTTTTGATTTTAACTTACAATTAAAGTTTTTAATTTTTACTTTTTATTTTTTATATTTTATATTTTTTATTTTATATTTTATATTTTATATTTTATATTTTATATTTTATATTTTATATTTTATATTTTATATTTTATATTTTATATTTTATATTTTATATTTTATATTTTATATTTTATATTTTATATTTTATATTTTATTTTTTATTTTTTATATTTTATATTTTATATTTTATATTTTATATTTTATATTTTATATTTTATATTTTATATTTTATATTTTATATTTTACATTTTACATTTTATTTTTTAATTTATTTTTATTTTTTATTTTTATTATTTATTTTTAATTTTATTTTTTATTTTTTTATATCGTATTGAAAACAAAGCACAGTGACAAAAACAAAACTATCAAAACTGAAAAATAAGAGATTCAATTAAAAAGTCATGCAATTCTTTTGAAAAAATGATTTGCACAAGTCGTAGTGCAGAAAGAAAATACACACATACTTGTATATAATTTAATTCATATGTATACAACATACAACAACAGCAAAGTGGTTGGTACACTGTCTGCGAATAGTTTCGATACTTTTCATTTGAATATGATCAATTTTTATTCAATCTTAAGTAGTGCTTCTACAAGAATTTTGAGTTGGGAATTCAACAAAATTTATTTTTACAAATCGAATTAACACTATGCAGTTTAACAAATTATAACTATATGTTTTTGTGGTAGCAGAGTAACTGTTAAAAAACCACATCCAATTTTTTTTGACTAAACTTTTAAGATGCTAAAAAAAACTGAAATATTTCTCATCGTAAACTAGACGGACTAAATGAACACTGAGATATCACTTTTTAAAATATTATTAAAAAATATTGACTCGGCTTAAAAGATATCACTTCGAAAACTTATCAAAATATATAAATACGTTTCGCTGGCTTAAAAGTAACAATTAAAATAAGAAAACGATAAAAGTTTCTAGGTTTTCAGATATAGAATGACCCATATTTAATTAAGTATGATCACAACAAGGAGTATGGTCGTACCAAAACCTTTCGCATACAGTGTTATTTTCTTAAATACAGCGCGTGCACAACACAATAGCAATGTAAAGCAAAAAGAGATAACAATAACAAAAGGAGTGGCTAAATATAATAAAGGGTTACCATTTGTACCGTCGGGACGGTCCTTTAGATCTTGTAGTTCTCGGAGTGCTTTGATTTCATCTAAGGAAGTTCGTCCACCTTGTACGAATATTATGTTTTTTTTTTTTTAGATAATGATATAAATTTAATTATGAGGTGATAGCTACTATTAAAATACAAACATCATATAAAATAAACAAAAGAGCACAACGTAATGAACTTAGAAAACCAAACATTTTCAAGTTATACCCAAAAGGTTAGGTACTAAAGAATTCGAAAATGTTAAGCTATAATTTGGAAAAATGATTTATATACAAATGAAAAGAATAGATTGGCCTACTTAAAAATCATAAAAATTTTAAGAACATTACTCAATACATACCTGGTCGTCCATAGTAAGAAGTGCCACCATAGAAAGGACTACGTGAATCCATGCCAGCATCTCCTTTGGGACCAGCTATTGAGATGCCCGGCATACCGGGCGTACCTGGAGCACCAGCTGGTCCTGGTGGACCGGGCATAGGAATATATTGTACACCTTCACCGGCAGCAGCTGGTAAGCCTGGTGGCCCTGGTAAGCCATCACGACCATCTGTACCACGATCGCCTTTATCGCCCTTAGGCTGTTAAGTGTAATGGGGGGAAAAATGGAATAAAATTGTAATGAATATTTCAGTTTAAAGTGAATTTCACATTGTAAAAAAATTAAAAAAAAATTTGAATAATTGTTATTTGCACAACTTTAGGTTTCAATTTGCTAAAATGCTTTCTTTCGCAAATTTAGCTTCTTATGACGTACATTTTATGGGTCTTTTTGTTTTTGTATAAATTGGTTCTTGTTTTTTATTATGCATTTAGCAAATACTTTGGAATTTTCTTAAAATGCTTGCAAATTAATTTTTAAAATTCTTCAGGGAGAGTTTTGCATACATTTTAAAAGGAGCTAAGCAACAACAACAACAACGTATATAATATCAACTACCCAGTAGACAAAAAAGAGCAGGTGTTTGGAAGTCTACTCAAACTTACTTTACTTTTTATATGAAATGGTAGTGAGAAAAGTATGCCTGCTTCCTAATGGCTGAAAGCAAAGTAAAGTTCCTGTATCCATTTCTAAATAGAAAGAGAAAAATAAGCCCGGTTTTGATGATTTTCAAAGGACAGCAAAAAAAAAAAAGTATTTTCATATATTTTTCAAATTTTATTTAAAAGAGTGACACATTTATATGCCCATTTTTTTCGATATATTTCTTCCTGTATTAAGTGATTGACAACGTAAGTATCTACCCAGTAATTTTTGAGTGCTATGAAAATTCTATTTGAACGAAACACCCATAAGCTATTTGAGAACTATGAGAAGAAGTTGGGAAGCACATCTTCAAGTTATGGGCTTATAAGCAGGCCTTCTATAGGAAGGTATTTTTTCATACCTAAAAATTTTAAATAAGTACAGTGTTTTAGCTATGCTATTGAAAGGTCATGAAAGCCTGATTTTCAGATGGACTCAAAAGCAAATTTGCATTCAGCATTGCTTACATGTGAAATGATGTTAACTAGTCTTCTCTGTAAGAGGCCTCGCAAAATTGCCTACTGGGTATATGGATAGATGGCATTTCCTGCTCTTATGCATTTAATTTTAATAGTTTTCTGCATTTGATGTGTATATTGGCGAGAATTAGTCCCGCGAGCAACATTAAATGAGAGTCTTTCTTTCGCTGTTCTAAATGTGTATGCATTTGCATATTAATACGTTATAGTCAGTAGTGGTAGTAGTACTAGTAGAGGTAGTGGTGGCGGTTGATGTTAATGTTGATATCTTATTACCTTCTGAGCAAAATTTTTTGTAGGTATATCTTTGTGCTTGAGTGTGCTATAAAATAAGACATTGAATTTGGAGTGGAGTTGCTAATAAAGTCAATTTTAGAGTTTCAAATTGAAATTTTCGTATTTTGTATGCAAATTTATGAAAAAATGCCATTAATATAGAAAAAAGTCAAAACTCTTGTCTTGCTACGTATATTGATAAAAAAAGTAATAACTTTAAATGGATTGACGTAATTGTATTTTCGTATATATCATATACTTACTACGAAAGAAACATACTGTATAAAAGCAAATTTTTTAAGAAAAGAAATAAATTTCAACACAAAATTTGAGTACACAGAAGTATTTACTACTAAAAGTCCATAAGGTGCCACTTCCACGTGTCTAACCTCTCCCATTGTTTGTATTACCAACGCAGAAATCTGTTTATATCAGTTGGCAGTCAATATTTTATCGAAATTTTATGGTCAACTCAAACTCTTTTATTTTGTTAGAAATAAATATAATTAAATTTCATTTCCAAAATTATATCACAATAAGTAACAATCAGCAAAGGGCCTTTTCAAATCTATTAATTTCTAAGAGCAAGCTAAAAATAGTTACACCAACCATACCTCCGCCGCCAATAACCCCTTATTGTATTCATTGAAATTGCTTTTCCAAATCCATCTATCTATTTATCTAAACTCATACATAAAAGCCAACGTTTAATGAAGTCCTTAAGTCATCAATGAACTGCAAACACTAATAAAACAATCGTTAAACACGCTGAACGAGACGACTTGTCTCATGTTGTTGGATTTAATTGTGATTTAATGGAAAAACTTTTCGTGGAAGTTGCTTCATGAAGAGGATGCTTCAAAACATAAAGACGAGAAAGAAATAGGAAAGGAAAAAAAAAAAATAGATAGCCCGCGCAAAATTACCAAGAGAAAGTGTGAACGAGCTATAAATAAAATCTATCTCTCTCCCTGCAAGCGCAAGGGAGTGAGTATCCGGCAAAGACTTATATGTATAGCATATAGCGAGTGTTTCGATGCTACGAAGAAGACAAATAAATAAACAACTGAAGCTTAAAGCTAATAAAGCAGCTTGTTTTTGTGCTGCCTGACGGGAACCAACAGCAACTAGTTAAACAACATCAAGGACTCTTGAAAGAGTCGATTATGTCGGAAAAGCATGGTTCGCAGTCCGGAAAATATAAAGAAAATTTTCGCATAAATGGCTAAAATTCCAAAAGAATGAGCTATGAGAAATAAATGATTAAAATGTAACAAGGAAGTGAAAGTGCAAGTATGGGAAGTTATGGCAGTAAAACATAAATGTTTGGGAAGTCTCCAATCTTGCAGTTCGCACTGTAACTCAATTTAATTTTTCAACTCTGCTCAAGTCAAGCCGGCTAGACGTCGGGGCCGGAAGCGCGCAACTCAATTCAACTTTAAGGCCACAAGCAGTTGTTTATAACTCTTATCCCAAGTGAGCGTAATGGCAATTTAAAATGCCACCAACATATTCCCTATGCTATGAGTGCGTAAGTGGGCAATGTGGGGCTATGTCGCTAATGACAATCGTTGGTTAGTTGGCTTTTAAGTAGAAATGGAGTAGCTAGCGTAAAGTAGTTGCAAAACTTTTATTGCCACATTTTGCACAGTGAGGCAAAACGTTTCTGAGTATATCTTGATATTGTTTTCAAATAAACATAATTTTCATTTCTTTTTTTTTGCTCAGAATAATCATTTTATTTTATTTCATTTTGTCATTATTCACTTCATTTAAATTTTTCAATTTTACAGATTTTTTAATAAGTTCAACTTTCGCGCTACCGCTATGTTAAAAATGCATGTTTCCGTTTCCATTTAATGTTGCTGACGGTCGGCAACAGTTTAAGGTTTGTTGCTATTTCTTGTTTGTATTACTGTTAAGGAAGTAATTTCTTGTTGTTGTTATTATTATAATTATTAAGTTGTTGTTATTTTCCTCAATACCAAACGCCCTTCCCATTTTGAGATTGTGCGCTCACTGTAGTTATTCCACTTTGAGCTGACGTTGCTTCCGCTATTTCTTTAAGAACTAAAGAGAAAGTTTCTAAACTAATTGACAACAATAATTGTTCCACTTTGTGAACAACAAGCAATGACGAAAATTTTATTTTTTGAGTGGTTTTATTGTGTTCTACAGTATTTAATAGGACGTTATTATTTTATTATTTCCGATTGGTATAAAGGACATGGGGTAGTAAAATTGCAAACACACGGTTCATGTGTATAAAGAGTAACTTAAAAATGTTTATGTTTATTTAAATTTTTTTAACAAACAATTCATAAAAATCACACTAGGTAATGTATGTTTTCGAAAGATAAAACTCCACTAAAACTTGACGTGCCATCATTAAAAGTGCAAAATAAGTTGGCTTTTACTCTTTAGAACGAAGAAATGTTCTTTTTTTTCTTTCTTTTTTTAAGATGCCATGCAAAAAATTTGTGTTTCACATTTATTTTGTTTGAAAACAACCCAAAGGCTTGGGTTAATGCGGGAGTTTATGAAAGTTCTATGTTATACTTTCGTAAAAGAAAAGTTCCACAGCTTTTGCAAAACAAAAATGCGCAGTTTATTCTCCTTTTGTTTTTGGTGGAAATGTTGGAGCTTTGAAATTTCCAGTTTGGGTGTTTATTATTATCTTAAATATTCAGCGTAAGAAAGATGATAAAACAAATGAAGGTGTTGTGGAGCTAAAAGCAGGATGCTTGCTTGTTGCATAAACATATAGTCAAGATTTTTATGTACTGTACCATACTCGAGAGTTCTTTTAATTAATGGCACATCGTTGATGCTACCTTTGCTAGCCATAATACTTTGATCAACAAAAGAAGTTGAAGATGCCGCGTCACAGTCGCCAGTCAACCACAAAATGTGATGGATGGCTTGTCCGTCGTTTTATCTGCCTGCTTGAGTTAGAGCTAAGATTAAGAGTTGCCAGCATTTGATATTTTGTGTTTTTGTTTTAAGTGGAACACAATTAAAGTTGAGTCATTGAAGATGAAAACTCTTTAAAATCTCCGAGTTCACAAAACAGTAAAAATAGGCAATACTCTCCGAAGTTATAGCTAACGACTTAAATACTATTTTCAGCTTTTCATGCAACTATTTCCGATATATCGTCACTTTTTTAGGCTTATTGAACATATGTCGATATTTCTTTTTGTTATGAACTTTATTATATCTTGGTTAATTAAGGAGTATTTATTCTTATCAAAAAGTGCATATTGATTACACTATAATCCCAATCATAAAAAGTGAAGACATTAATTTGAGAACTTAATAACCCAGCCTTATATATTTAATATTTTCTATTTTTAAAATCTGGCTACCCTACCAAAAAAACAAATTAATGGGATCAAGCTTTCGCGAAATGTCGCTATTACCTAGAAAAGGTTATAATAAAAGTTTGTTATGTCATAACATTCAAAAAAACTGCAACACTGCTGAGCTCAGGCGCGCAAATATAATTTGTTAATTTTTAAAAGTGCGACTAAGTTTTAGTGTTTTTCTTTTTCTTCAGCAGCATTTTCTACTATAAGTTTTTTACGACTTGTGTACCTTAGAGAAATTTAAGATGTGACGATAATGATGAAGTTTGTTTACTTAACCAGTGTTGTTTCTGCTGTTTTATTTGTAACCAAAACTAACGAATGAACCCTTTTTGTACTGTACCTTTTCTTACCTGCCACTAACTACTATCACCAACACAATTGAAAACGTAAATCTGGGTTAAGTCTTTAGGAAGCTTGTTAGTACGTTTTGGGAATTTTTCAATTTAAAGCATAGTGACGTTCTCTTTCATTTGTCATTTTGAGAAGAATGCGAGCAAAGAAAAGAGGGCGCCGCTTTATTCTTTGCTTTTGTACACAATTTTGTACAAATTTTTTACAACAAATTTATTTAATTATGTGCTGTATAACTGTTTGAATGTGTGTGAAAATTTTGCAATACTTACACCTTCACGACCACCTGCATCGCCTTTTAGTCCTTTTTGTCCAATATCACCTTTGGGTCCAGGAAGTCCAGGTCGTCCCTAAAATGTATAAATATAAAAGAAAAAGTAATAGAGAAAAAAAAAAATAAAAACGCAATGAGTCATTGGCCACACAACAACAGAGTAGAAGGAAAGGAAACAAAAACTTAGAATAAAATCTATACAATAAAGGTACGATTACAACAAAAGCTTTTTGTAAAATATTGTTGGCAATTTTTCAATGACAACAAAAGTTCTTTAACGTTATTTACAGTTGTTGAAAAGTAGCGAATGAACGAGCACACCAAATTTGGGGCAAAAGCGACGAAAAAGAAATGTCGGTGCACAGCATCCGATTGTCGCTAAACACAACCCACTCACTTGTTTTTGCTTCACCATCGTCGTAGTCGTCGTTAAGGTACCCAAACAATTTGTACCTTGTCGTTATACCTTTGAGTTGCTTCAAGGATGCAACCTGACATAATTTATAACATTTGTGGGTATTTTTAAATTACCTCTGGAGGTGGCAACGCTTAAATGGCTACGAATTTTTCTTTTTGTTGTTGTCGTCGTCGTTGCTGTTGTTGTGTGCATTTTCTTTTCATTTCTTTACGGTTCATAATTATAATCAATGATGGTTTTTATTATCGCTTCGAGACAGTTAAATTTAAATTGTGAAATTAAAGTTCAGATAAGGAACTAATTAGGCAGTGTTAATGAACCCTTTCATTTAGATCGTGAGGAGACAATATAAAATCGTATGCCAGGGTGTAAGTGACATAAATAAATTGTAATCAAGGGCAAAATCAGGATTTTTTTCATTTATGAGCATCGTGATTGTTCAGTAAAAAAATCCAATATTTCATAATTTTATTTTAATTGAGTTGAAGTTACTTTAAGTGAATTGGATTTTCCTAAGTTCACAAGAATTGATCTAGCATGACCTTTTTGACCTAAAATCATACAGATTGATTTTTATTGACCTACATTTACATTGGTTGTTCTGATTGAATTGAACTGAATTGACTTGAAATGAAATATCCTGAATAACTCAAATTGAAATCAGTTAAACTGAATCAACTTGAACTCAGCTGAAATGAATTAAGACTTAATGGGCTTTATTTGAACTATACTGCCTTGCAGTAACCTATCTTGAAGTCTTCGACCTTAATTTCTTTAAGTTGAATTGCACTGACAGGGATGGCCCTGTATTCATTTCGCTTTGAATTGAACTGACTTGGAATGGCTTCTGCTGACTTGAATTCCGTTGGCTTGATTTTAATTAAATTTAATTTAAATGACCAGAGTCAAATTAAATTAGTTTATAAAATTTGAATTCAAATTCATTTGATATGAATCACTTGCATTCGTTTGAGTTCATTGACTAGGTTTTGAATTTTTATATAAATCAAGAGCTGTAACTGGAGCTATGAAAATTCAAATCTCAACAGAAACCACAATTTCATGGTTGAGATTCTACTCCAAAATTTGGGGAATCAAATCAGAGAGGAAATTTGGATAGCGATAGTTAAGAACGCTGCCTAAAAGCGAAATAAATAAATGACAAATATTTTACTTGAAGTAAATTTTTAATGAACTCATCAGAACTTTTTTATTCAAAATTTATTAGAAAATCTCTAGTATTTGCTCAGTAATAAGGAATATGTTTTTGATATGAACTTTATAAAGCTACTTTTTGCGCTCACGATCATTTTTCTTTTCATAAAATTGTATGAACTAACGACTTCTGATCAATGCTAAGCCAAAGCAATATAGCTCTTCATAAGAAATCTGCCGTCATTTCGCCAATTAAAAAATCTTAGTTAACTACTCATACAGGATGCTATAGCAAAGCTAAACAAAAAACCTTTCTGATCCACAGAATACCAACAAAGCTTAAGACAACAACTTGTGTCAACTTTGTTTAGTGTAGGAAGGTCCTATCTATCCATTGCTTATTTATAAGGACATGGCATAAGCCTAGAGTGGCTTTAGCGGTAGTTGAATGGGCTAGAATAGAATTAAGAGAAGCGAAGAGAGGGAGAGATACAGAAAATAAAATTGTTACAAAAAGTGGGGAAAAAAATCAGAAAACTTTCTGTTACTAAAACCTGAGGAATGAGGGCAACTAAAGGCTGAGTTGGCAGAATTTATAGCAACAGTTGTTGACACAAGTTTTTCAGCTCGTTTTTGTTGTTGCTTGTGGCGCAGGATAATAACAATGGCGTCATAAAAAACGACAAGCTCAACTAAAACGATTTTGTTGTTACAGTAGCAAGTTTTTTTTCATTTCTTGTTGCTGTTGCTGTCGCTGTTGTTGCAGAAAAGAAATAAAATTCCACTTAAATGCGGCGGCGTTGCATACTTAAACTTTCCACGCCGCTGATGCTGCCGAAAAATATTAATAAAATAACAACAGCAACAATGGTGAAAAAAATATTGCACTTTCAGCTAAATTTTTAGTTATAGGTCAGTTATGACAGGCAGAGGGCGTTGGTGTCTCGAAGCGACTATGATAAAATGTTGTAGTTTCTTATGAAGTTATCGTGTTGGGTTGGTTTAGCAAAAGATTATTCATTTTCCTTTAGTTATTAATTTATAAATTTGGTTTCGGTTTCTATGTGGCTCAGGTATGGCTTATTTGGACTTGATTTAACGGAGATTTGACATGACGTATTTTGAATTTGACTTCATTTGATTTGATTGGAATTGACTTACTTGCCTTGATTTGATTTGATTTGATTTGATTTGATTTGATTTGAATTCATTTGACTAAGACTTGAAATTACGTAATTTCAATTTGACTTCATTTGACGTTATTTGGACTTAAATTGAATTTGATTCGATACCTTTGTAGATCAAAACTCCTTTTTTAATATCAGTCATTATAAAAATGATGATCTCGACTTGGTTTTCGCTCTGTAACACATTGTGTTCCAACTATATACTCTTAACCATAATATGTTTTATCATTTCCACTTACCGAATGCCCCAAATCGCCCATTGGTCCTGGTTTGCCCGGCGGTCCTATAGGTCCAGCTGTGCCCGGTTTGCCGCGTCGTCCGCGCATACCCTTCTCACCTCTCTCGCCTTTGGTACCATTAATAGCCATGCCTTCGTAACCACCGGCGAAAAAGGCTTGACCCGGTGGACCCTCGGGACCGCGATCACCTTTTGAGCCGCCCAAGCCACGTGTACCTTTTTCGCCTTTCTCACCCTTCATGCCAGGCAGGCCGGTCAAACCGCTAGGTCCAGCTGGACCTGGGTCGCCGTTCAAACCGGGTGGACCTTCGAAACCCTGAGTGCCACGTGATCCCTGTGGTCCTGGTGGACCCGCTGGACACTGACATGCAGCTGCAATGCTGGATGCATTGACACCACCACCAAATGGTGGATCGTTGAAGACAGTCTGGCCTGGCGGACCGGCAGGTCCCATTGGACCCATTTCACCGGGTAAGCCACGATCACCTTTAAGCCCAGAAGCACCAGGAGCACCAGCAAGTCCAGGAAGTCCAGGTTGGCCAGGTTCGCCCTTAGAGCCGCCAGGGCCGTGTGTGCCAGGATGACCCTGTAGGAAAAGGAAGAGAAAAAGCAAAAAGTTACATTATATAAAAATAAAAGTCTGAAAAAGTGTGGTAAAGCACAAAAATGGTCAAAGTTAAGCTGTAAATAAACCGTTAACTGCCATTATTATACAATTTCATAAAAGCCCATTTACATAAGTTAAAGCAGCAATAGCAGCAGTGGAAACTAAAGATCCAATAAAAAAATACAGACAAAATATTCTTTCTCTTCGTTATATGAAATTTTCACAACAAAATATGACTATTAAATTTGCACACTGACACGCACACATTTACACAAAAGCACTCACACTTATAAAATAAATACACACAGGCAAACAAAGGCATACACATACAGCGTATGAAAGAGAGACGCGGCCATAAAGTGAAAAACGTCTAAAACGAGATAACCCAATATTCAAATTCAATTTTCCACTTACTTGAATCAACGAAGTCAAACCCAGAGCATTTCATAAGAGGACAAAACACACACACACATACATATGCAAATGCTATAAAACCCTATTTACCAACATGCAAATATGTTTATATATATTTTTGTATTTGTATGCTTAAAATATGAAAAATTCAAAATGTAAACAGAAAATTTTGTATTCACCTGCGAGGCTTGGAAGTCAAAATAGTAAAAGAGAATAAATGTAAAAATGTAATACAAAGCTAAAATGGCTTTTAAAGAAAAAATGAGTTATTTAAAAAAAAGCACTCATACTAAGCCATGCTTTCTAGCCAAAACCTCAGGAGTTTATAGCCATAAATTCACTATTCACAGTTGCATTACGGACAAAAAAAATTAAGATGGGTAAAAAGTGTGTGCGGTTGAACTAAAATCTTTGACCTACATGACTTGTCAGCCAGTCAGAAAGTATATGCATTAATAAACCCATTAGGAAATATTTGGTAGACAACCAGAAATCATTATTAAAAAAAAATATGGACCAAATGTGATCTTAGTTTATTGATTCTACTGCGTGCTGATCACTTGGGCATTTAGCACTTTATGGCGTATTCCATTTTTAAAAGCAAACACTCGCAAGAATTGGGTCTGGCGACCATGGAATGCGCAGAAGTTATGGCAATTGGGTCTTGGAACATTTATCTCAAGCGATGAAGTCTAAGTCTCGATTCTCGATTGATACGTACTGTAGCTAAGGGAAATTGCTTAAAAGCTTTACAAACCAATTAGAACCCTTTCAATCAACTTCACAGTGCACCAATTTACTTGGAAAAATATTAACAAAAAATTGGTTTTCACCCATAACGCCACAGCTTGACTTTTGATTTTATTTATATTGAAAAGTCCCATTAAGCATATTTTCCGTTTTCTTATATGGCCGAAAAATTTCAGCTAAGTGCGCCTTAAGAAGTAAAACTTCAAAAATCTGTAAGAAAGCAGATAATTTTTGGGCTATCTGAGAAAAGCTTAAGTAACAAAAAAAAAAAAAAAAATCTCGTGACACAGAGGGAAGACCCCTCTATTCCTACATTTTCGAGGTCACTGAATCCGAATATGAGCTTCAAAAATGGTTTCAATTGCCAGTTTTCCCCCCTTACCACCCCCTTGGGGGTCGAAATTCAAATTGGCATACAAAGTTGAAATGGATGTGCATTTCTACGTTTCTTCGCATGCTTAAACCGAAAATGAGAACAAAAAATTAGTTCGACCCTTCCATTACCCCTTAGCGCTCCTTTCTTACCCCTAGAAAGGGGATCAAACTTCAATTCTCATGCAAAATTGAGATGGATGTGCAGTTCTATGTTTTTTGCGTCACTGGAACCGAAAATGACAACGAAAAGTAAATTTGACCTTCCCATCACCACCTAGCAGTATCTTTTTTTCTTTTTTTCATAAAAATTCAAGTTCAAGGTTATATTCGAATTCAGCGACCTCAAAAATGTAGGAATAGAGAGGTTTACTCTGTAGGTCACGAGATTTTTTTTTTGTGTGCCTGTTTAATTGTTTGAACAAAATTCTTAAGCTTTTCACAGTACTAACAATAATTGTACTCGTTTAATATTCTCACATTTATATCGAGGATCCAGTACTGTAATTTCTTTTATAAGGAATTTCCTCTAAGACAACTTAATCGTTTCCATCTCATTCTTATTGCATTTCCACTAGGTGTATACTCATACTACTCGCATGTCAAAGCATAGCATATGTATGTATATGTGCATGTGCAATACATCAGCGTTTTTGTATAATGAATTATTTAACAGTTTTATTTCATTTATTCCAACATCACTTACTTTAGTCATTCACTGATGTTTCATTTATTTTATTTTCTATTTTTTTCGGTTTCTTTGAACTCATTCCATCAATCATTTACGTTTTCGCCGAATTTCACAGTAGCAACTCGCTATGCTTTCATCACTGGAAATTGCAAATGCCAACAGCAGTAACCACAACAATAACAGCAACAGCAACGTTAGCAACAGTTTCAAGAAAGCGCTAATAGTTGGTAGAACTTATTGCCATATAATTTTCAACAGAAACGTTAAAGTTTGTAGTACAACATTGATAAGTGTTGCAAAGTTTTGAATTGTTGCTGTCAACACATACCAATATTTAGTTTTTGACATAATGCAATGTTGCACGGATCGACTTATATATTTAAATTTGACTGATAAATATTATGTTTTTGCCAATAAAATCAAAAATTTTGATAAAATTTAGGAGTTGTATTAAATATGATGCGGAAGATTTTCTGTTCAAAAAGTTCTTTAAAAATTGTTAGGCTTAAAAATCAATGACAAAATTTGATGCATTTTCAAATCGACAAAAACCAGACCAGTGCTATTAATGGTTTACAAAAATTTTGATTTGAAATTTTGTTTTTTCTTATGTCAAATTTCCAGTTTATACAGCAACTACTAATTTGCATAAAATAAGTCATTAAGTTTAATAAGTAGATGCTAAAAATTCATTATATCGTAACATAATAATTTAAAAATTGTCAAATGCTGACATTTAATAAAAATCCTTAGCTGTCGTTAGTTATTTTAGCAGTAGCATTTATGAACACACACACATATGCATGCATTAGTTTTTGTATCTGTATGGGATATATGAGTAGCAACCAATTGTCCCTTTTTGTGTCGACCCGATATTAAATTTAATGACTTATTTTTTGGCTTTAGGCTAAAAACACATACCGTTAGACAGTCAGACAGACAGACAGCCCCAACCAAGCCGACTAAATACGGTAAGGAAATTTAATATACTATCACACGAATATACATAAATTTTCATTATGAGACTGTTTGTGTATTATCCTTTCTGGCTTACATACATGCTTAGCACATCGACAGTATAACTGATACAACGGGTAGCATAAGTGTTATTTTGCTACACCGAGAAATAACACTGCAAGAAAATACATAAATGTTAAAAAAATATAAAATATTAAAAAAATATTTCAATAGTGACAATGAAATAAATTTAAATTAAAGTGATATTTAATCTGGGCATTATTTCTAAAATTTTCCTGTGAGAAATAGATGTTGTTGTATCATTCACTTAAGTCCTTCACTTGGACGCCGTTTTTGTCAAATGCAAAAAAATGTTTTCTAACATTAACAATTGTGATATTGTTGTAGTAATTAAATTATCTATGTGTATTGTAAATAGTATTTAAAAATATTTTTCAAATTTAAAACATTTTTGAGAACAAAATTTTTCTTTAAAAATTCTTTTTGATTTATTCTTTCAATGTCTATACATGGTTTTCCAAAAATAAAAAAACATTTAAATACTTAAGTCCTTTTTAATCGCAATGGGATAAGTAGTTTCAGCTATAAACTGATACAAACATACATATAGGCATAAATAAATAGCCATGTGCTATAGGAATCTACGAATATTGCAAAGTTCTCTTTTCCTCTTTTAGCTTCGCTCATGCTCTATGCGTTGACAGCCTTAACCGAAAAAAGGATAAACGAGGATGCTTTCATTTTCAAATTGATTTTAAAATTTTGTGCCACTTAGTTGAATATACGAAATAGCCGACATTGCAACTTAAGTCTTAGGGCGAGTGCCTATAGTTTCGTGACCTTTCTCTTTCGGTGCCTTTCACAATTTTTGTATAAAGAGTTTTTATTAAAAAAATGCTCTATTGCTACCTTGAGTATTTTTACTAAACTTTTATGAATTTCAGCTTGTTGAATTTGATTCTAGAATTGAATTTTCCATTTCAGCAGATTTATTTTTCCAGGCTTTTCTTTTAATGTTCCGACATGTTTCACTGACTCCATATTCATTTTCAGAAAAAATCACAATTTTTTTGTATTTTTCTACTTTACATAGTATATGGCTTGTGTACTCAAATATGTGCTGTAAGAATATGTCAGCAGCTTAACTCAGCAGCTTATTTATCTTGCTCTGCCATTTTTTTTTTTACTTCTTATTGCTCATTGCGTCACTGCGAAATGACTTTGACACAAAGTTGAAGGATTTCATGTAGGTACGCATATCCTTTTTTGCTGTATGACTACGATGACTGCTTTTAATTTTACTCGTTTTCTATGTGAAAGCTTTGAGTTTCATTGAAAATATTGACAAAAAAAAGAAGAGAAAAAAAGCTGCTTAACATTTTAATTTTGTACATGGTAGTAGTACTGTACTGTGGCTTTACTACACAGAGGGTTTTATTTGGAGATTAGAAAACGCAATATTAAATTAAGCCCTCTTTCACACACATATTAGGCATTTATTTGAAATGTCGAATAGAAAAAGGCAATATGAACTCTCATAGCTAATGGTTGTTGGTAAGAAACCATAATATTATTTAACATTTTTTTTTTTTTAATATATTTTGACAAGGGGTTGTCATTTAGAGTCAATTATTTGTGTATATAAAATGCAAAAATAACATTAACTAAGTGCTGACTTATGAATTCTTTTAATGGCTAATGGAGTTGGTTTATTTTGAAGTTCAATAATTCAAATAGCGTGCAAGCACTTTAATTTTTTTTAGAATCGCTTTACTTTAATAATAATACATTAAATATGGGCATAATGGACACAATTGTTCAGGTTATTAAAAATTTTTCCTGTGATATACATATCCTTTTAGGAATAATTTCTGGGTGTTTTTATTTCTAATTTCTCAAAGTATTTTTTTGAAATAAATTGCAAAAAAAAAAAAAACAAAAAAAAAAATTAAAAAAAATCTTGCGAAAAAAGGACACAGATCTTAGACCTTACTTATGTGGGAAAATTGTTCAAAATTGACTGTTCATTTAAAAAAGCTGCTTTGAACGATTTAAATATCCATTTTTGTCATATTTTCTTTAATTTTTACTTGACTTTTTTATACGATTTGTTTGGGTAGATTTTTTTTAACGATTATTTACTTTCGTATCTGCCAAAATCTCTTTTTCCATTTTATTGAATTAAGACTGTAGGGAATTTGAGAAACTATAGATCGTATTTAGTTCAGATTTCTTATTTTGTCCACCACAAACTTCAGACTAGATAATTAATGAAGTGAAATTTACGTGAATAAAAAGAAAAAAAAAATATTTAATTTTTAATTAATTAAAAATTCATAATGAAAAAACTAATGAAAACTTTCATAAAATTTTTTATTTGTGGGAAAACTATACTTTCCTAAAGTTATAAGTTTGAAGCATTAAGCAAATAAGCTCTACCTTGAGTTTGTTTTTAAATGATGATTGTTTTAGAAGCAGCTGCAGACACACACACACACACATGCTCACTCAATCACTCAGTCACTCACTCACTTGGCTTTTGAAGGAACAAAAGTTTTGCAATGTTTTGCATGTAAATTGCATTTCCAGCCATTTGCAGGCACAACAAACAAAGCCTGATGCAAATGCACTTGCACACATACATACTACTCTACATATGTATATGTATGTGGTCTCGGCAAAACAACCATCAACAGGATGGTTGTTTCAACTTTTAACTTTCAACATCAACATTCAACGTCATCACATTCATAAAGTGCGCTTCCGGTTTGAATGCCAGGCCGCATCCGGTGTAATTTTATTACTATACGCTGCAAGTTGCAGTTAACGCCGTCGTCGTGGCTGCTGGCGTTGATGTTGTTCTTGCTGCTGCTGTTGTTGTTGTTGTTGTTGCAGCTACTGCAGCTTGAAGCCTGTTGTCAACAATACTGTCAGTTGTATACTGTTCTTTTAATGGCATTCCTGCCCCTGCATTTTCCATTGTGGTTGTCATAAAATAATTAAATGACTTTTTATTATTGCTGTTGTTGTTGTTGCTGCTGCAGTTATGTAGAAAGTTGTTGTCGTCATCTGAATTGTTGTAAAACATTATGTTTTTCGTTTTATTGAAAATTATATTTACATTAGAAGCATTTTCTTTTTAATGATGATGCAAAAGTTTTATGAATTTAAATTGCAAAATGAAGATTGCAATAATTTTTTCAGAGCTGAAGATGCACATTTTTAAGAGGTTCTGCGTTAATTGCAAAAAATTGGATTGTGCCTTATGGCTGATGTGTCAAATTTTGCAACTTTTGAAGCTACAAAAGTTTTGCAATGTTTTGAATTTTAATTGCATTTTCAGCCATTTGCAGGCACAGAAAGAAACTGAAAAAAAAATAAAAATTAAACACACACACTGATGCATCGAGCATTTGCGCTCACACAGATGTGTGTGTATTTCGGTAATACAACAGGGTTTTTGGGTCAACTTTTAACTGTCAACATCAACAGTCAACGTTGATACATGTCGACTGATAACTCCTTCTTATATTTATGGCATTATTAGGTTATTATTAGGTAATACCATAATGCCATAATTATTAGGTAATGCCATAATCGCCCGATTGAGAGTTATAAGCTTAGGTATCATTGCTTAACATTATATGATTTATTTTCTGCTATAGAGAAGAACAGCTGAGTGCTACGTAATAAAGATTGCGAACGTGTCTTACTTTGACAGTAGACTTTTCTTAACATTTCCAATAAAACATATTACTTAAGAAGCATTTGTGGACAAAGTTAACCGAAAGTTATTTGGGTGGTAGATATGAAAAATGGTATTACTTATTAGTAAAATTTTCCCAAATCAAAAATAGTTATCTTTAAGTTAAACATTTTCGAGCTTAACGCTTAGCCATAAGACGTTTACGGTCAATTCAAATATAAAATCATAAATTTTTCCTTGATCTTATTCCTTTAGATGTGGTGTAGATTATAAATTCTTCCTGCATTAAAACGCAAATGGTTATCAAAAAAATAGGCAAAAACGACTTTTTAGGGGGGTTTAGCGCCCCATTTTCTTAAAAACAATTGTTAACTTTTGAGCTCAGATTTGATTTCAGTGCGCAATTCGTAGAAAACTCTTTCACTTCCCATTAGCAGATCAAAAGTTGATATTTTCAAATGTATTGACATTGAATTTTATTGTTTTATATTTTTAATCAATTGTCATATTTTTTAAAATAAGGATAGTATTTAAAAAAAAAGAAAATAGTTCCCTCACATTACCAAAATTACTACACCCACCGATATTCGATTAACAAAAGGTTACATGTAATTGATTAATCCTACAAGTAAAGTGTCAATTGTTGCTGGGAAATTTTTAATAAATTGAAAAACTTTTAAGTTAAAACAAAAGCCATAAAACTTAAAACACGTTTCATTTAAGTTTTATCCCAACCACATGGGCCAGTTTTTACCTTTTTCACGCAATTATCTCCTTAAATCGCTCCCAATGGGCACCTTGTAACGTCGAAGCGAAAAAACTTGACCATAATGACATAGAAACTGTGAAGGTTGCTAAAGTAAGATAAATAACGTGTCAAAGGTCACATAAATCTTTGAGATTGTTGGTTTTTTTCTTCTTCTGTTCATGCCACTACAATGTTCATTTTAAGAAGGGTGAAAAAAATACGCTATCTATCTGACCACACAAAAAATTCAGAAAAAGTTTTCATACCCTTGAGCATATGAACATGAGAGCAGCTAATGTCCACGTCGCTTTCGTTGTAGTATGAGTAATAAAATGTGAATCACTGAGTTGGCCGCATATACTCAAGAGAATAGAGGCAAAAAAAAAAAATGCAAACTAAAGCACCAAAGTACCTACTCAAAAGCCAAGGACAATCGTGCCAGCGACCAAAGGCCTGCAAAGCAGATGAGCGCGCTTAACTATCTTAAAGTTATTTCCACTACACAGAGAGTTTGCCAGAAGGTACTTTATTCTAAATGAACATTTTTCAAACCCTCTGAGGGTTTGTTTTGGCTTCATATTTTGAATAAAATTTCAGTGCATCAGTTCTATTATTCGTGCAAAATTTTATTGCTTCACCTCAGCATTCTTCAAATGGTTTTTTAATTTGTTTTATTTTTTTTTTTAGTGTAAAATCCCAACAATAGAAGTGTGTAAAAAAAATCATGTACGTAGTTAAGCTCACATATGAAAAAACTCCCAAATTCACAGCAGGCTCAGCACAACAAGGACGTCAGTACTAACGAACATTTGCTTTCTACTCAATTTTTTTTTGATGCGCTTAACGAATTTACAGCATGGCCTGTATCTACGTCTCGCTGGTAGGCTTATCCTGTTGGGCAAAAAACAAAAACAAAAAAAAACCGAATGTCCCTAACGTGCCGAAAATGCTTTTCATACGCTTATTTCACGATTACGCATTCAAGCCGAGCGAAATAAAGCAGCAGCAAGAATAGTTTGATGGAAAGTTAAGGTACACTGAAAATATTTTATGTCTTAAGGGTGATGCATTAAGAGAAAAGTTTTAAAAAATTTACCCAGTCTTCTAAGCGGCGCTTAAGTTAAATTAAAATCATTTGCACTTAGGTTTTATTTGCCTTTCAATATGTGTAAAAATGTTTTTGAGCAAATACCAATGAATTTCAGTTTGGTTGGTCTCCTGGTACTTATCATTAAAGCTGCTGAAGATATAATATATGTATGAATATAGTTACACCAGAACACCCGTAGTAGGTGCTATAGCTTTCGGTTTTTTTTTTGCAGTGTACGAACATTATTGGGTAGGCTTAAAAAATGAACCAAAGCGCTACGCAGCTCAACACCGTTGGTTGCTTTGTAGTTGTTGTTGTTGTTGTTGTTGTTGCTACTGTTATCCCTTGCAGCTCTACAGTTGTTAGTCGAGCGAAACTTTTTGGTCATCAAATTATGTGTGAAATTGAATAGAAAATGACCAACAGCAAAGGAAGCTACAGATTATCATCAGGCACAATAAAGAGGATGACGACAATGATGTTGTTGTTGTTGTTGTTGTTGCTGCTGACAATGATGATATGCTGAAGTGGAGCATGATAACGTTGATAATAATCATGTTGATTACGATGACGCTATCGTGTTTTTTTTATGATTTTGCTATTGCTCTTAATTTCCTATTCATGCTGAAATACAGTTATCGCAAAGGTATGTATGTAAATATACACTCAAAGCAAAAAGTTGAAAGACTGCACAAATATAAATCAAAAACCATTTGCCTACAATCTGGAATAAGGATTTAAAATTTGCAAGAAGTTAAAACACTTTGTAGAAAAACCGAATGCCTCACTGTGATTCGAAGTTTAAATTACATTTTTATAAAAGTAACACTACTAATGTCTGAATATAATTTCAAAGGAAGTCCACACAGAATTAAATTTTTTTTTATTTCATGATATTGATATTTGTTCTTAGAAATATCGTATTTACACTAAATTGCAGAAAAATCATTTAATACGATAAATTTTTTTTCGAAATTGAACAAACAACTTGCTTTGACTGTAAAAACCAAATCTGGCTCAAGCATATTGTGTGTCATTACACCCTCCTAAAGTAAGGCAACAAATTTTTGACTAATACCACATAAGTTGCTTTCGGTCATGCCTGGCACACAAAATAATAGATACGCACGCACCATTGTACATACATTTTGCATTTGGACCACCATTCGCACACACTTTTATATCTGAAATTATTACACTTACACAACATTCACACACACACACCTCTTAAGAATTTAGGATTTTTTTATCTCATAGAAAAAATCTTTGCGACATCATTTCACTTACCCTATCGCCTTTGACTCCCGTCATGCCTGGATCACCACGTTCACCTTTTGAACCAGGTTGGCCGCGTTCACCTGCACGTCCTATTTCACCTTTCTCACCGGTTGCACCTTTTGGTCCAGGTGTAGCACTGCGTAACGAACCCATCGAGTTGCCCATTAAGGATTCCTAAGCAAAGCGCGCGCGCCAGACGGGAGGGAGAGAAATAAGAAAAACATTTTCATTAGTAACTTTGATTTGATTTGTATGTATGTGCTAGTGTGAGTATATGCTTGATAACAAAAACACACACACTGCTTTGTTCTCTCCTACATAATAAATGATTAATAAAGTCGTTAGTTCTGTGTGTGTCAGCACTTAGGTCTGTGTGTGTGTCCTGGACTGAGCGTCTGCATTTGTGTTGATTTCAGTGTCTCGGTATTTTTGGTCAACGTCTTTATATTCTGATTGTAAGTATTTGATTAATTGTTTTGTTTTGTGAATAAGTAATCATGGGCGTGTATTTAAAGCCATAGGCTGCACCATATATTGAAAGTCTCAGTTAAAAATGCGAATTTTATAAATCTAAAAATTCATAGTTTTCATTTGAGTGTAAAAATTTTGTACTTTTTCATAAATTTAAAGCCTTTATAAAGCGCAGAAATTATAGTTTCTTGAGCAAGGTACTCCCTAATGCATAGGTATTATTTTCATTTTATTGGGCAACAGGTGCGTACGTTATTATTATTCCTTATTTACTTTGTCATTTTTTCTAGTTTTATATTCTTTCAGCACTTTTATTATATTAAAATAATCTTCAGGTGTCCTCGCTTGCGCGCATCCTTTTTTTTTTGTTTGAAGACAAGCACGCTGGCAAACTGATTTATTTTTGTCTTTTTTTTAGGATGCTACATGAAACTGCTACGTTTGCCAATATCACACGCATCACTTCACGTCAGTTAACAGTCGAGTTGAATCAAACTTGCGTCTGTTTGATTGATGGATCGTTGGTTGAATGCATCGGTGGATGGTGAAACGCATGCTTGAATTGGCTGATTGATTGAAAAAAATTTCATGTGACTGTGTGTTTTAATGTGTCATTGTGTAAGTGACAGAGTGTGTCATTTCTGCTTTGTACTTATTTTCAGTTTGTGCCAAAGGTTTTCACAATTTGCGCATCTTCAGATTTTTTCCCGATATTGTGAATTTTGTCATGGTAACACTTGGTAACACAGATTGCACCTGTTATATTTATAAGTATAAAGATTTAAAAGAATCTGAAAAAAGGTCTCCTAAAATTTAGATTAAATTTTTATTCCTTTACTTTTTAACAGAGTTAATATTAAGTCACTGACAAGTTTGAATACCATCGATGACAGCACTTGTGAAAGTCCTTTTTGTAATGTTTCTTGTAAGTATCATAACCATATGAAATGTAAGAAGAAATGAACCCAAGTGAACCTCGCGTGCTATGAGCAAACAAATTAAATAAGGAAGTTTTGTTTTAAAGCACAGTCGCTGTCTTGAGCATATGCATGTGAACATGTCTGCTATGAAATATTTCCACAGCAAATAAATATGCAGTTTTAATAAAAAATTTAAAAACTTTCAAATGCAATTCAAGAATCTTCACTCTATTGTAATTTTACTAATTTTTCTATTGAATCGTTACTCAGATGTAATAGTATTCCGAGAAGAAAATATTTCGTTTAGAACTCTGAAGATTTAATATTCAAACGATTTTTTGCAGGACTCACTGAAGTCCTAGAAAAGGCTCTCACAAAGGCAGATCAAAATTTTTGAAACTTCATCAATGAATTCAAAGGATTCAATGAGTTGTATTCATATTTGAAGACTAAGTATAAGATATTTTATTGCTTTGTTTCAATGCAGAATACAAAAATCTTTTTAGAAAAGCTTCCTAAATAATTCTCTATTTTACTAAGACTACTGCTTAGAAAGCTAGCTGACTTCCATAAGGATTACGAAATTTTCTTGAGAAAGGTTATAAAGTTGAGTAGTACATAAGCGAAACAGTAACTTAGTATTTTTTGTTTAGTAAATCATTTTGGGTAGAGAGGTGACCTAGTTGACATAAAATATCCCATTTCAATTTTTTAAACAAAAAAATGCTGCTTGAATTATTGCTATATGTACATATGTATTTTGTTTTTGAATTTGCATATTTTAAAAACGCACACACTCATAATTACATACATACGTATGTATATACGATATAAACATTTTATTTTTCATTCTTGCTGTGAGCGCGCATTGCTATCAGTGTTACCATTCGTTTTTTTCTTTCTCCATTACCATCCGTGGGGATTGACAGCGCTTCCCTGGTGTTGGTGGGTTGAAACTTGATTTAAATTTTTTTTTTCTTCGCACTTAAGTCATGACGTTTTTCCACTTCCTGTATATGGCATGATTATAATTGTGGGCATAAAAAATTTTGCCAAGTCCCGAAGCTCCTACAGCCTTTGGCAAATTTTATAGGAGGTCTGTCATGTATATCGTGTGAAGTGTAATGCGTGTATCCCTCTGTGTAACTCACTATTTATGTCTTCTGTGTAATGTTGCATGTTCTGGCAAATTGTTATGTTGCGGTTGTTGCTTCGGTTATGTTTTGTCATTTTTGAATTTTTATTTACAGTAACATAATTGACTTCGTAAATATTTTTTTTAAATATCGTTTTGTTTAGATTGTCTTGAAAATTTGTTGAGCGTTTTATTGTCTTCTTATACGGTTTTTTAAAGTCAAGTTCAGTTGAGTTAAATTTTATGTTAAATATTTTTAAATATTTATATTATATTTGCTTATATTACCATCTTATATATTTATTATTTTAACACACTTATACGTGAATTTATACCTTAAAAGTCCTGCTTGGATTCCAATTGATCTAGTTTATAAAGTTTTTTGTTTTGCGTGAAATAAAATGTAACTTAAGATAAATCATTTGTTCATATATATAATCTTTTTTTATAAAAATATGTTGTCTTTGTAAAATGCTGTACGATGAGTACAGACAAAGCCGTAAGCTTTCTACGGCGTGGTATACCAAGTTTTCGAAATATTATGACCGTATAATTTTTATAAGAGAGTACGCTAAAAAATATATACAACCGCATTACTTCAAGTCTTTTCGAGAACTCCTAACTAATGTTTGGAAATTTATGTTTTAGAAACCCTAATTTTTGATTAATTATTGAAAACTTGTTTTATATAGTTTTGTCGCCTTATTACTACTGTATACAATATATCTGAAGAATCGTAAAGAATGTTTTTGGTAACAAGGTAAAGATACATGTTGGGCATTCCACACCAAATGGGATATCATTTTGCCTTTGCATCTCTATTTTTTTTAGAAATTTTGGTTCTTTTAGTACTGGTGAGATTTTTCCCTTAATTTTGAGAGTTTAAAAGAAAATTTCGTATGAGTTTTTAACGAATTTTTTTCATATCACGTAGTTTTTTCATTGTCATTTATTAGTTGGAATTGACTGGTCGAGAAAAATAAAACAGTTCAGAGAGTAATTATTTGTTGGAAAACCCTTAATCTTGACTAACTTTAAGTCTTACCATATATCAAAATTATGCTACACATATGCCAGCTAAAATTCTCTATTCATTTACATGAATAAAAAAAAATAATTATATCTTTATATCAAAGATAATAAATTCCTATGCAAGAACAAAAATATATACAATGTGCCAAGAAAATACGCGCTGCACATGAAAACTCCATTAAAATTTATTTCCCAAAGGGCAATTAAGTATTTAAGAAATTTTTACTCCTGCTACTTTTATTAAACAAAGCATAAATACAAGAAAAAACCACTAAAGAAAAATAACAAAAAATAAAAATCAATACTCGTATATTCTATTTTTGTAGTAGGGCATGGCCAAGAAAAGTTCGAAAAACCTAAAAGTCTATCAAAGCGCACACTAATAAACGGATGTAGGAGTTGCTTAAGGAGTCAATTCATTAATTTTTGACTGTCGACCATTAGTCACGAATTGCATGTTTATAGCCCACGTTTGTAACTCATTCGATTTAAAACGGGAATATAAAAAGCAACATGGAAAATAATGTAGCATACTTTCGAAGGCTGTCTCAAATAAATTTAGAAATGTATAGCACTTCGAGAATTTTATTCATTCCCCCATACTCTAAAATGTTGTTATCTGTCTACTTTGATTTGTTTTATTTTATTAAAATGTTTTTTATCATTGGTGATGATTTCCAGAAAATGTTGCTGCTGTTGTTTTCTTTTTCATCATTTTGTATACCTGTGTTTGCAAAAATTCAGTAATTCTAGAAATTTCGTGCCTAAAGTTTTCTATTGTAATATTGGGTATAAGGCATAAATATAAGGTAAGTTGGGGTAAATATGATATTAAATGACATATAAGAAAAAACACGTTAAAACTTTAACGAGAAATTTTTCTTATTATGCAGATTTTGCCGTCACTACTTATTTTTCTCAAGTGTCCTTACACCATACGTGTAATATGCAGATAGTAGAAAATCGAAAGGCAATTTAAAGTGTTGTTGCATGAAAAACGTGCTACAGCAACAAAGAAATTACAACTTATTTTCGTTATTTTTTTTTTAGTAATTTTTTTGTACTTTTTATAATCCGATAAATTGAAGCTTACCCCGCTTATATTCACATTTTTCCAGTGATTATTCGTTGATTGCACACAAAAAAAGTGTTGAGACAAATATGTTAGTTAATTTACTTTTTCATACGGTCATTGATTTTCCTCCTCGTTGTTGTTGTTTTTTCAATCCCTTTTGAGTTTGGAATTTTTTCTCGTTTAAGTGCAATTTGATTTTTATTGGAAAAAACTTTGTTATTTTTTGTTCATCAATTTCATTTTTTTTTTGAAGAGAAAATGGGTAGCGAATGTTTTACTTTCATTAAGAGCAATTTGCATTTTAATAGAAATTGACTTATGCTGACGATAATAATGGAAGTGGACCCGTGGAAAAAATAGAGAAGCAGCAGAGACACAGATTATCGGACTCATTTAAACATTAATATATCCACTGTGTTTGAATGCGAAAAACTTTTGAATGTAAGTTGATTCCTACTAATGCTACAAGAAAGAATTCCTGAGGATTACCAGAGCTATAGTTCTAGTAATTAATTTTCGATATCTCATTTGATGAACTACCGCATTTTCGACAAAAAAGGTTGGGTTTTTGAGTTTATATCCATAACAAATATCATTGCTCCACCAAATTTCAATAATTTTCAAAATTTTTTTAAAATTCTGATAGAAGATGAGAATTGCTATTAGAATCAAAAGAGAAAAATGAATTATTTTGATTTGTATGGAAAAATCCGCTAAACAAAATTTGTACCTCATGATCTATGCATTAGATGAGAACCTAATTTTGTTCATTAAACATTAAAGAATAAAGTATTATTTTAAGAACTTCGCCAGTTGATACATTCCGCGACATTTCTTTCATCATCTAATATATTTGTACAGTGATTTTTATATGCCGCTGTTAACTCTAATTGCTTGAAAAAGTACCTTCAGACTGTAAAAGATTTAATATTGTAGCTTAAAATCAAATTAAGTTTTATTGCAGGCGTTACGTTCACTTTAAGTAGCACTTGTTGATGACCTAAAGTTTTTACAATAATTCCTTACCTTCATTCATTCGAAAGAAAGAAACTTTCTTAAATTGTTTATGAGTAACTTTACGATTAACTTTGTTTTTTTTTTATTCTTTCGAAAATGGTAAACTCATCAAATGAAAAGGCTTAAACTTAATGGAACTTTTAGAGTGATTTCTGTTTTTACCGAAACTAAAAGGTTAATTTTCAAAGTACCTTAAATTGTATGACTTATTCGAAGGGTGCAAGAACACGTGTCCTTAAAAAGGTATTTGAAACACATTAAATTCTTTTTCGGTCTTACTACAACAGAAGGGTCTCTATAAGAGAAGAACTTTAAAAAAAAAAAATTAAATAAGCTCAACCGCGTTTTCGTTTTTCCAGCGAAAAAAAATTAACTCGACCAGATTGTCTTTCGTATTTTTTTGTTGTTTTTTTTTTTAATTGTAAAGTTAAACAGAAAAATAAAATAAAAAAAAATTAAGCGCCATAATTCAAGCCCAAAAAAAAGGGTCACAGAAAAACATGTAACAAACCGTTAAAATGAAATGAAAAAAAAACAAAAAAAAAAAATAGTAAACAAAAATGAATGAAAAAAAAAATTAACGCCAACTTTCAAAGAAAATGTCAGTCTACCCAATCCTTTACAAAATTTTTTTTTATTTGACTTTCAGCGGCGAGCAGTGAGCGATAAAATAAGCAGTGCAGCCCGCAGCACAGCCTATACGGAAGAAGCTGTCGCCTTGGGTTTATGCCTGCTCGCATGATGTTGGCGCTGCAGTGCGCTGTCAGGTCACGTTAAAAGGCGCGGCATGAATGTCCGATGTTGGTGCACAGATAAAAATAATTGCCACAAGAAGTTAAACATAAGAAATTGGCCCAAGCTGACACGTATGCCATCGTGCTTGCACTTACACATGCTCACAAGAAGCCGAGTGAATTCAACTGTAAACGTGGTGTCTGAGTCAGAAGAAGGTACACGAAGGAGTAAAAGTAAGTGAACACCTTCAGTGTAATGCAAATCAGGGCTGACGTTTGCTTTGTAAAAGAAAAATGTCTTAAAATTAAGGATTTTCAAAAGAAGTTGTAGAATAAAGTCAGGGCAGACAAAAAATAAAAAAAATATTTTCAAAAATCTATTCCACCTAACGAGAGCTAATATGTATATATGTATGTATGTACTTAGTATAAGTTTTATATGAATTGATATTATATCTGAGGTATTATTTCAATTCATATATTCAACTACAGCCAGCTGTGTCTTTCTGGACTCTTTAGATTTCGCTTGTGTACATTATGTTTTGTTTCAAGTCATGAGATTTTGAGAGACTTTACATACATTCGGTATCTTAATAACATTTTCTCAAAATAAATATATTATTATAAAGCCAGTAAGATTTTTTGTATTAGAAGTTTTCATCCCTGTCGCCAATTAAATAATTTAACTAGTTTCTTCAGTTGCAGGACAATTGCTGGCAAGCTCTCATTGTTAGTCGAGTCTTGAGGTATCGAGATAACAACGCGATAGTGCTTCCGCATACTATTACTGACACATACAACTGAATGTTCGTGCATACATGAGTTCCTTGGCTAAAGATATATGGACATAAGCAAGCCTAGATAGCGCCGAAGCAGAGAAGGTATGCAAGTATGTAGTTACATAGTTGTAGCCCACTGTGCACACAGGAAGGAAATTAGTTTAGGCAAATTGTTTTCGCTGTTAGACATGGTCGGTGGGCATTTTTTAAATTCATGCTGTTTAATGTTCGTGCACGGTAATCGTTAGAGTTTTTCATGTTACCTTTTGTCCACTGAACAGGTTGATAGTTGGCGAAATTTTTTAAAATAATTAAGGGAACGTAAAAAAAATATAAATAACATAAAACACCAAATAGTTGAAAAAATTTTTTTTAATGCAATATTTTCAAGTCACCAAAACTATGTACAATGTATGTATATTTTTAAAGTTGAAAAGTTGTAGCGTTGGAAAAACTAATTCTTCGTCTGTTTGTAAGCTTTGAGAATTTAGAAAAATTTTAAGGATTGAGAAAAAATCGATTAATTTTTGTTTGCTCTTTTTATCTATCTTTTTTTTTGTTAGAAATTTTGTAAAAATTTTATGGTTCTTTGACGAAATATGAGTTTAGTAAAACATTTCTTCCTACGTGATTCTTATGGGAAACTAAAAAGTTCAATGAGCCACCTGTAAATATTATTATTCTGAGCTCTCCTTGCACCTGGCATTTTCTTATATGCATTATGTTTTCAAGCTAAATTTTAAAATTAATAAATTCCTGATATAGAAATTGGCGCGCCTTTTTCTCGCCCATTATTTTATAGCCAAATATGAGCAAATTTTACTGTATGTATTATATACTCCAAATATGTCTCGTGTACTTTTTACTAGCATGGGATGTGCCAAGTTCATTAAACCCGCCACTGCACCTCCATATAAATGAGCTTAAGTATTCAGTTTTTTGAAACTTCATTTTTAAAAAATAATTTAAATAAACTTTGGTAAACCATAAATGAACATTAAAAATAAAACTAAAATTTTTCTACTTACATCATAATTTTCCGGCAGACCGGCTGGACCTGCCGGACCAGGTGGTCCTGCTACACCAGGCAGACCATCCAGTCCGGGATCACCTTTGTGCCCCTGAAGACCCTCAGGGCCACGTGCACCAAGATCGCCCCTATCGCCGCGATCACCTTTAAGACCGGGGGCACCGCGTTCACCTGGTGTACCCGTAGCACCCTGTTATGAAGAAAAAAAGAGAAAGAAGAAAAAATACATTAGTATCAAATATATGTAAAGATTTATCAACAAAACTAGCAGGGGGTCGGAAAACTTTTTTTTTTTGCGTTATTTTATTAGTAGGTGTCGTTGTTGTTGGCAGCATTGCCATACGATTCATTGTTGATTGGTAGTAACGATTTGTCTAGCTTAAGCGCAAAGTGGTTACTTAAGTAGAGGGCAGGCAGGGTTTAAGCAGGTAGATAAAGTAGGTTGGGTTAGGTAGTTTGGAAAATAAATTTCATATAATTTGCCACTCCTTTTTTTCTATCTGCAAATGTGTGATTTTTTTACTGCTTACAATTTGTTGTTGTAGTTTTGTATATGTATGTATGAATGTGTAAATATATTTGTTTATTTCTTAAAATTGGAAATAAACCATGCGACAACGACAACAATAGCAATAGCAATAGAGCAATGTAATGCGTGTTTTTGTTTCATTTCATGTCCTGCCGGAAGGTCGCCATGTTGAAATTAATTGTGATAAGCTAAAGGGATTAACAACATGGTAGTAACGGAATTTCCGGCATTTGGCAATATTTCTTAATGTATAAGTATTAGTGTCAGGTAAGCAAACACTTTACTTATTTATTTCTGTGTGAGTGTGTCTGTTTCTAGCCTTTAGTACTCGTATTTTTGTTATTGTAGGTGTGTGTGTGTGTGTGTGTGGTGGTTGTGTAAGTGTTTAAATATATAACAAGCTTTAAGCGCTTTTATAAGTGTTTTCATTAAGTGGATTAAGATAATATTGTGGTGTTTTATTTTTATGTGGTATGCGCGCGCTTTCAGCGTAATTTCAGATGAATCAGAATTAGGTCAACATGGAATTAGTTAGCATTATTTGGTTTTAATAGTTTGGGTGTGTGCTTAGTGTAAGTTGTTAGGTTCGAGCGCATAAAAAAAAATGTTTCACCAACCGTTGATTTTTTCTTCAAATAATGCAATAAATTACGATCAGCAGAATCCTGAAATATTCAGTTTATATTGAGATTTTTGTTTTTTTTTTTTAACTGAAAATCTTTGTTAAATGCTAAAAATATAAAATTCTCACTAGCGCACTATCTGTGCTTTTCTTTCTAAGTCTATTTTAACAAAATTATTTTACATTATTTATTTTATTATAAATGAAGTGAACCCAATGCACTTACACATTTTTCTTATATTCATAATTTTGTTGCAGTTTCAGCCCCAACTTGAATTTCCTCAATATATATAATTTTTATCACTTGCTTTTTTGGAAAATATAGCCATACAAAAATTTATAACTAAAATAATTTTCTTGTAATTAACTGCAAATTTTGGCATTTCTGCAAAGCTTACCACTATCGGTCATCATTATGTAAGATTATACAAAAAATTGTGCAGTTGCATGCAATACTAAGTATATTATCAATTCAACAGATAGTAGTAACAATCTGAGCCAATTCATCACATCAATAGTAGAAATTTATGATAAAGAACAAAAAAATTATTTTCAACGAACATTGGTACTTTACTCGAATTGATTTTGGTATTCTAATGCAGAAATCGCCTTAGGATTTTTTTGTTGTTGTGTGAAATCGTATACAGCGCTTCTTGCTATATAACAATATTTTATTTCTTCTTTTATTGAAATTTTCATGCTATTTACAATTGTTATTAAGGTATTGTGTGAACTTTTCATATTGATGTTTTGTCGATACTTTTGCATAAAAAAATTGTTTCATTTGATATTATAGTTTCAGTAGAAATTGAAAGAAAATTCAATTTTATTAAAGTTTTATTTGCATGCGTGATGTTTTTCATATCTTTTAAAAAAGCTCGTAATTTCACAGAATTTATATGTTACCTTAATGACCTCGTTTATTGAGTTAAATAATTTTTCAAAATATTTTCAAGCTGTTACATGAATCGTCGATTTAATGAAAATTAAGTCTTAAAGTCGAACTCTCAACATTCTGCTCTTTGTCATTAGAATCAATGCCATAATCAAACCCTTAGCCATAAAAACATAATATATAAAAGATTGAAATATCTGAAGATACAAGCAAACAGTAAGAAAATTCAAAACCCTTTAAGGTGTGACACGTTCTAGAAATTAATAACTTGACTTGCTTTACATTAAAAACACATTTTATACCCAAACTAAGGACTTTCAAGCCAAATAAATTGACTAAAAATAAACATACAATGCCAATACCCACGACGAAAGAATTTTTTTGACATTCTAAGCCAAAAAGGTACCTCCAAAGAGAGCAAAAAAAAAAAAAAACTTAATACACTTTTTCCATAAAAGGAATGCTGGTTTTCTTAACTGAATAAGAAAACATAACGCTTACGCCAAACAATTTAACGAGAAAACACGTAGAACAAAGTCCTCACCCAATGGTTATATGCACAAAGTAAAACAGTTTAACGAAGTGTGGCACCTCTAACAAAAAATAATTTCAAGGAACGCACGCTTACATTACATTATCGCATAATAATTATATTTCTCATTTAGACTGAGGGAACGGTTTTCCCATTTTCCTTTATTCAAAACGGGACTGATTACTTTTTACTTTTTATATGCTTGGTTTACTAAAAGAGTAAGTGCACTATACTGTAAATAAAGTTTTTAACCTAACTCCGTGCTCAGACCATACAAAGCAGGTTTTGTCCGACCCTTAAAAGCTCTAAAAATGTTTCAACTTATAGATCGGAGGGCTATAAAGTGAAGGTCATCGCCTTTGAACATAATTAAGTCGTTTCTCTCTGGTATACATATGTAGAAGAACGAATACTTTACGGAAACTTTTTATAAAGTATTTGATTTTAATCCACAAAAGAATTTTGAGATTTCAAAATACTCTTAGAGAGCCACACAATTTCCTTCCGATACAACACTTAAATGTTTCTCTAAGGATATTTACTCGATATCGCTTCCGAAATGCAATTTACTTCTACTTAGCAAAAAACGAAAAAACCCCACCCCCCACGCAATACAACAAATTCTGTGGTGAAGTGAAAAGCCTCAGAGCATTTTGATGGCACCGTTTTCTTTTTCAGCTCGTTGGTTTTGTTGGTTATTTTGGTTATTTCGGTTGGTTGGTTGAACGCGTATTTGAAGCTGATTTGAAATAGCTTGCAGGTATAAAAACTTTAAGTAAGTGTTTGGTTGCAACGGATCTATCGGAGTAAATGTACATACAACATCTTTACTTCAATGTTGTTTTTATAGCTTGCAAAGTGCCACTCAAAGTTGTTGCTGTTGTTGTTGTTGTGAATGATGCCACTACCATGTTTGCATTTGTTGCAAAAATGCTATTCAAATGCTTGTTACCAGAAGCTCAAGTACTCTTTCTGAATGCGTATTTTATTCCGTTGGCAAAGGATTTACTTTACATTCAAGAAAATTGTAATAGATTTTTTTTTCGTTTCCTTGATAAAGTTGCATGGTGAATCTCAAAAAGGATAAGAAGATATTTTGTGAACACACTGATGGTTACTTGGGGGCATTCGAGTTCAGTTTGCATATGTGTATGCGCACCGTAGTGATTTGGGTTGTAAAATTTACATTTGTCTACGACACTTAACTTGAAATTGGGGAAATTCATAAGAAAAAAACAGCTGTTAATCATACTTCCCGATATTGATTTCCTGATTTTTTAGAAATATTTTAAAAGAATATATAGTTGCCTAACAATTTCATCATCACTATTACAATGCCAAGTAATTTTTCGAGGAATATTTTTTTTGTTATTCTTGTGTTACCTAAGCACCCTTTTGAACTCCTAACAAAGTTAAGTACTTATCACTGAAAATGTGTCACATTTTACAAGTCATATAAGCAACATGCCCCCAAGTCAAATATTTGAAAGAAAAAAAAAAAACATGAAACTTGACGATATAACTTATGACCTTGTGTACATATTAATTTCACCTTACACATACCAGTCCAGAAAAAAAATGCATTAGTATTCAAAAAGGTTTGTATAAGCAACCATTGTAACGTATACACAACGATACCGACAACGCAACATTTTTATGTGAAAATATTTTTCCCACTGCGCACAGTGGTGAAAAGAAAAAAAATCACATTAGTCACGTGGTGTAGACAAGTACAATATAAAAAATAAGAAAAAAGGATGACGAAAAAAGTAATATATAAATAGAAAAATGTTATAGAAATAGAAAAAAAAAACTAAATTAGAAAAAGAAAAAATAATAAAAATGCAAAACGTAGCGGAAAAAGTAGTAAAATACTCACTCACACACACACATACACACACAAGTACGCAAAAGGGAAGTTGAAGCAAGAAAACCTGACATATATGATTTGTAGACACTTTAGTGCTGAATTAAAATGCAAATTTCGACAAGGAAACCAACCAACCAACCAGCCAGTCAGCAACTGAAAGTACGAAAATTTTCATACTCGTACGATCACTGTGGTGAAATGCAGAGCAGAAGGCGAAGAAGCATCATGTAACATTTTATAATATAAACGAATGGAGATGAGTTGGGTTGAATTGGGTTTTCTGGGATACTGAAAGCAACATGACATGACAAAAATAAATGTTGTAAGAAAATACACTAATAATCATAATAAGATGAAAACATGGCAAATGCTGAAAGTGTTGCGGAAAAGTGATAGATAGAGCATAAGTTGCTGTATAAGAAAAAGTTGCAAAAGTGTAGAAAAACCGTAAGACTTGCACTTTGAAGTTGAAAAATTATCAGACAAAAATTTATACGTAAAAATGTGCTGCAACAGTTATGTTATAGTACACAAGGAAGAGTCCACAAATAGCGTGTATTTCTTGCAGTTAAGCCCCAGTAAAAAACAAAAATTATGACAATAGTAGATAATTTCTTATATTCTTCTGATGTTCCTTTTGCTCTCCTGACATTCACCATTTATCATTATTTCTTAGGATTGAGTTTTATCAATTCCATAGTGCTGACAAAGACACCTGCAGTATAATAGGGAACATTCTTTCCTTGCTTAGTACTTATATAAAAACATATAGTTTTATGTTCATTTTGAGTCTAGTATTAAATTAAGTCCGAAAACCTTACGGCGTTTCATTAAAACTAAAAAAAATGTTCTAATATTCCTTCAAAAGGTCCTCACTTTCACATTCCCAAAGCACTAGCAAAATCAGATATTTACTATTTTTAATTATTTGTATAAAAAAGGTTCTCATTTTCACCGAAAACTCTAGCAAAATGATATTTCTTATTTCCAATGAAAACGCAAACTACACGGAGCAGAAAATAAAAAACGCGGATTTGCTCCGCACGACGTATCACATGGTGCTTCTTCTTGCATATGTGACCTGGTCTATGAAAAGATAATTTTTCACTTTTTTGCAGATTCTTCTTTTCGTAAGCCCCCTTTTCATATGCCAAATATTTTTATACCATCAAAAGTTTCTCCAACAGCAAATTTTCTCGCTGGGTATTCGAAAGTAGTGTGAAACACTAACACAGTTCCGACACTTGTAAGCACTAATACAATTGGTATGAGTGAGTTTAATATCAGTGATGTAAAGTTGCAGCGCGCAAATGAAATAGCAACATTTACTTTGTGAAAAATGCATTGTAATGCGTTGCTTTACTGTCAAAAGTTGGGCAAATGATAAATAATGTTGCAAATTTAGTTGTTGTGTTTGTTTTTTTTTCACCAAATTAATTTTAAGGATCTTCAGCAGGAATTGCTGCCATTACATTGTTACAAATGTATTTTATTTTCTCAATCATTCCTGATACGCGCTTTTGCAAAACTTTTTATTTTCTAAATTCTTTTGAAATGCGAGTTGTTGAATTATTTTGTATTTCTTTTTCAATTGAAATTTCTTTTGTTTATTTTCATTTTGCTTTGTTTATTTTTTTTTGTGGTATTTTTTTCTTCACTTTATCCCATTCTATTTACTTACCGTGAGTCCAGGAGCACCTGTTTTTCCTTCTTTTCCTGGTAATCCTGGTGGTCCACGTATACTTTCACGTAATAATTCATTGTCCTTAATTGCTTCTAGGATATCAGACGCATTACATGTACATTTACCAGTGTATTTCTGTAAGTGGAAAAGAGAAAGTGTGAGAAACCATAGAGCAAGTATTAAGGAATTTATATTTGGTTTCAATACGTCATGGTCTTAATTGAAGCTTACATGTAAAATAAAAGCATGTTGGAGTTAAGCAGTATGTGGGTGAAAAATCCCTTCATGATACCTTAAGACGAATATAATGTTGTGTCTTAATTTAATTTTAATTTACTAAAGGTTTCATGTAAACGTTGAATTGTAAATTTATTGCTTAGGATTAAGGTTTTATGTAGGTATACAATATAAGTTAATCCATCACTCTAAATAATCACTGAGCACTGTGCTTGAACATTTTAAGTGATGATCTTAAATTAGTATGTTTAGTTATGGCGAATTCTATATTAAAAATTTTTCAGAAGGCGAGTGAAATTTTAGCACGTTAATACTGTGAGTCTCAGTGATATAGCACATATATTCGTATGTAGCTCATCTTACCTGGGAATAAGATTTAGGTATGCAAGGTTTGTTAATATCGGTTACTTCATTTGAGTAGTATAAAGGCAAAAACTGAATAAACGAGTAAAATCAAATTAGTTTATTTAATTTATTGCATAAGTTTTTTTTTTCATATGTTTCTGAAGCCTTAATCCTTAATAATTGGGTTTAAAAGAAAAAAGTCATTGAGCGATCTATTTCAACCAAAATTAAAAGCATAAATTGCAGTCCCTTTCGACATAAATTTAAAGGCTATAAGTAAAAATTTAATTTAAATCGAATTGAGCATAATATATCACTTATTTTTCATATCCAATTGCACTCAACACTCTATCTGTAGATAGAGCGTAGTTAATGAAATCACTGACATTGTGACTAAGCTAATTAACCACCAAATGAACTGACTTAGTGAGCAAACTAAGCGTACCAAAATATGCAAATTGGCAAGCAAATTAGTACAGCATTGGATTATCGATGAAACCAATCAAATATAGAGGGACGCGGAGGAGATTAAAGCCGCCGAGCTAATACGTATACAAAGTAATTAGATACAAAATTATGTAAAATTTTTTTTGAACAAGTGACCCAGTTAATGCGTGACATATTTTGGTTACGCGTTATACAACAAATTGTTGTTTGCAATGAAAAATTTGATTTTTCTATTGTTTACAAAAGCTCCGAGTAAAACAAATATTTGAAATGAAATGACAACAACAAAATCGGTGTAATTAATTAATTATGTACAATTGTTTATTCTAGTGTAAAACGACGCATTATTTCGTACAAGAACGACAAACCGGAACAGCATTAAAGTTGATGCGTGTGACATACGTTGGGAGGCAATGTGGCCAACGTTTCAGCAACATGCATCCAGTATGCTGCATCTGCATCGGTGCGTTACTCCATGTGGTTTTTCAAGCGAATGCATTCATTTTATTGATAAAATTGCACAGAATGCAAGCAAAAATAAGCAATTTTTATACGTAATTTGCTAGTAGAATCATTTAGGCTGACTTTTTTGGGGAAATTTTTGGACATTTACGGCGTGATATAAAACTGGTTCAGAAACTAAAAAATTCTTTGTTTGCAATAAGCTAGCAGCTAGAACTGTCATATTTTTTTCACTTTTTTTTAATTCTCTAAAGAGCTGCAGGATTTTTTATCTTTCGTTTAATACTTCCTACTGTATTGTTTCGGCTGACGAGTTTTAAAGTCATTTCCCTTAACTCAACTCAACTCAACTCAACTCAACTCAACTCAACTCAACTCAACTCAACTCAACTCAACTCAACTCAACTCAACTCAACTCAACTCAACTCAACTCAACTCAACTCAACTCAACTCAACTCAACTCAACTCAACACAATTTAACATAACAGTTTAACTTTCAAAATGTTTTCTTATGAGGATCACCCTAAAACACACGCATACCTATTTTTGATTACAAGCGTGTTTATTCCCTAGTGATCTATTTTAACATTTGCTCGACCATTGCAAACCAACCTCACGCAAGCTGCTAACTTATGCCTAGAATCAAAATCAAATTACTGCTGAAAAACTTCCCACTTGGCCAGAGCTGTTTTCCTTCCTTGCATTCCATCCTGCTGTCGCTAACAATTACAACAGCGATTGCGCGAGATGAACAAATACTACAGAGTTTGGTTTCGCTTGTACCAATGTATTGGTAGGTACTCCATGCTATTTATTTATTTGTACATTTGCTTGTATGCATGTGACTATGTGTTTAAGTATGTAAGGGCGCTTGTTCTGGCAGGGTCCCTTTAGTTCAGTTCAGTTGACATTATTAATCGGGGGGCTTTCATTGCTGGTACTTAAATCCAAATAGGTGCAATAACTTTGTAATTAGGATCCGAAGAGCAAACACGTTGTAAGTCCACAACAACAACAACAACAACAACAATAATAACGTAGAACAACAACAGCGACAACATTTGGACATATACTTTAGTGATTTTGCCGATAGAGTGAGATAGCGTTATATAAATATACGAGTGAGATAGACACAATATGGTACCGTATTACAATGGGATTTGTTTTGGATTTGCAAAGCAAATTGCGGATAATAAATCTCGACTGCTGTCTATGCATACGAATGTACGAACAAACGAACGTTGGGAAAAGTATAACTGACTGGAGGCATAAAATTTATGATGCTCCAATTTACTTTGCACTGTGGTATGAGGTGATTAAATTTATGCCATAAATTGTTACATATAACAAATTGCGTTGTATATTGCATAAGACTTTAATTTGAATTTTGATTGAAATTTGTCAAATTTTTTATGGTATTTATTGCGTAACCAAAAAAAGGTTATGTGATTCTCTAACAAAAGAATTTATTTGGTAGAGCTAAATTTAGAAAAGTTCAACACTTGGCAGGAAAACATTTTCCCTATCTGTGCTTGTGGGATATTTCAAGTACAAAACTACCCATAATTCGTGTGCAAGAGCCAATTAAGAAAATTAGAAACTGTGAAATATGCTTAATTATATGAAGTTTTTTGAAAAAGAGAATTATGTTTAGAAGAATTTCAGATAGAGCAAGTGAATGGACAAGACCAAAACGTGGCTTGATGTCATTCAAAGATTGAGTAATTTATGTAAAACATCGATTTCATTTCAGTTGGTATATATAACAACTATGTGAGAAATTGCCGTATATATAAAGAAATTTATGCCATAAGTTAAGTGTTAGATGGAGTTAGTACCCACGTATACCACTGTAGCATAATATATAGCACAATTCTTTTTAAGTTTTATCCTAAGCCTACTAACAATACTAAGGCACATATACTTATAAGAATGCAGATGTACAAATACAAACAAATATTGTCATATGTCATATTCTAAAACGGAGCACCCCCTTCCATTGATCCTTTTTTACATATATGTAAGTACATAGGAATAGCGAAAAACTTTACAAATGCTTCCTATACACCTACACATGCGTTTACCACATATTTGTGAGTTTGCACGATTGCCTACGTCACTTGTAATCATTACAAATATGAGCCATAATTTATTGCTATTGCCATAAAACAACAGAAAACAATATTTAGCTTTCACTTGATGTAGCACTCGTACCTTAATTTTTCAAACAAACAAAGCGTTATGGTATCGAGTGCGAAAATAGTTGCTCTATTTTTGGCTAGAGAAGTGTTTAATTGAGCTATTTGATTTTATTTTATATTATCGATATATTCGACTAATATATTTATACTAATTTTTTGATATTATACTAAGTTTGTCTAGATACATATGTACCTAATTTAAGTTTTGACCATTTCATGAATTGATATTCGAAAGAATTTTTTGTAGTACACATTTCCCCAAAACCCAAGATATAGCAAAAATTACCTTTAACAAATATATCAAAAAAATAATATATTCTGACAAATTAAGACTTAAGTAAAAATTCAATAATTCCTTCATTATAAAAATTTTCCGAATAATTTCTCTTAAAAGTTAACTTTTCAAAAATTCTAAAATTAAAACTACTCAAAGGATACAGTATGAAAGTCATGTCAAGTTTGCAAAGCGAATTAAAGTTAACCGATTTTATAGCCAAAACTCAAAACATTTGATACTTCATACGAGTATTCAATTGTAATATTTTCCACTTCATATAATATAGCACACCCACTGAAGCTTTACATAAAGGGTAAAAGAAGGTAGCAAAAGTTACATAAGAGAGAGAAGAAGAGATATATAGCGACGTTTCATTGCCTTTAGTATGAATTCCATTCCCCACAGGAATCAGCAATTGCTGCATAATGTTTGCCAATTGGATATGGAAATTGCCACTAAATGCATAAGTGTGTGCGTGCGTATGTGAATGTTAATATGTGCGTATAGTTTTACATATCATAGTAAGTGTGTTCGTGCAGATGTGTATAGGCTGCATATTTTAGACAATTTGTACGAAAATGTCAAGTTTCACAAAAAAACTAACATTGTGACTTTGTTGTATTTTAGATACTTAAAATTTTTTTCACATCATTTGATTGTTAAAATCAATTTGCAGTTGGGCAAAATGGCTTTTTTTCTTAAAAATATTTGATTTCTTAAAGCTGCAAAAGCATTGTTCAGCCATTTGGAAAAGGTGTTATCTCCAAATTTAATGTTAAACAATTACATGAAGTCAAACACTCCACGTGAAAAGGGATTCGCCTCATTATTGGGAGGGGAGCACGGTAGATACTTTCATTAATTTGGAACAGAACACATCTCTTGCAGTTTGTCATATATTCTTTATAGAAATATGTAAAGCTAAAAAAGTTAATAAATTAAATTAATCTGTCTACAAACCTACCGACTTTTATCAAAATCGGTTTTTTGTTTAATCGTGGAAATGTATTTCCTGCTAGAGTCGTGGCACCGCTGTTATAAGGAAAAAAATTGCAACATATTTTTCCTCTAAAGCAAAACTTGTAAGTTCTGTTGCTAAAAATTAATCCTTCTACTTAAAATTTAACATTTTTCTACTTTACCTATGAGAATTTAAGACTTAAGTATTCATATCCACATTAAAAGCCTAACACCAGTATTACCAACAAAAGCCATAAAATCACCAACTCCTAAGGGATCTCATAAATATTTTGACAAATTTAACGTGTGAAATACACGCTTACTACGCTCGCTGCCAAAGCGTATTCCCCATGCGGCTATGAAATATTTTTGAACAATTGATGCCAAAAGTTATGAGGCCAACACAATACAATTAACACCAAAATCCCAGATGTCAACAATCAAATATTTCAAAGTTAAATACATTTTGTGGGAGATTTCAAAAAGAGAGAAGGAGCAATGGAGCTGATACTGAAAGTGGTAGTGTGGCACAAATACATACGACAATGTGTGTATTGGTAAGTATATAAAAGGGATTAAAGTTTATTAGTTGAAGTTATTAAGCAATATAAACTGTCAAGAGATAAGTTTCCGAATAAATGTGGTATATCTCATTAATCTCTATATATATACATATGTACATATATCTTTCAAAGTTACAAAAAAATAGTTTGTCGTCTAAGTGTTTTTTAAAATATATTTGCAGATAAAATGTATTATATAAACACTTACCGGCTCAGGATTTGTTGCAAAGTCCACATAGGGTGGATATGGTCCTGGATCACCTTTGGTACCTGGTGGTCCCGGTGGTCCTGGTGGTCCACGTATGCTATCGCCGGGTGGACCTTTAAGACCACGTTCACCCTTGTCACCTTTAATGCCGCGATATGCTGGAAGAGAAATAAAAAATAAATTAATTTAAAAATATAAACCATTTTACGTCAAGTTTTGTTCACAGAGGTATAGAGATTACCTTGGAGAGTTAAAGAATAAATAGATTTTTTTTTAATTCTACCAAAATTTCAAAAAACCTTAGCTCTGTATTTTTGCACCGAAAAAAAAAAAACGAAAATATGAGAATTATATTATATAAAATTGTCTATTTAAATACAAAATTAAAATGCACAAAGGGAATCTATTACTATATCAAAAATCATCGATATTTAAATTGACATTTTGACAGTCATTCCAACAATTGGTACTAAGTTTACATGAACTTTTTTTGAAGCCCATAATATTATCTTTACAGCAAACTTTTATACTTCAGTTAAAAGATAAGGCAGCTCTGAATTTTTGAAAATATGAAAATCTCTCTCCACGCCCCTCTATTTGACAAAAAAAAAAAAAAAAAGTTGATCCAATGTCTGCTTTTTGATCTATGCAAAACCAATCTGCAAAATATCACTCAAATCAAAAATGTCCCGTTTCGTACGACTTTCCCTCTGACGTGAAATGTGCTAAAGGTTAAAAAAAAACGTTGGCATGTCAACAAATCACAATTTAGCTTTTCAATAAACTTTTATTTTAATTCGAAGTTAAAATCCTCTTAAAGCTGTCATTTGTTTTTTCATTTTATATGCGCGCTTAAAAATAATTTGATTGAAAAACTTTTCAATACCTCCATAAAAAAAAACAGAAAATGTGAACAACCAAAATAAGCAAAAAAAATAGATGGTAGAAAAATTCAATATGAGGTCAAAAATAGTTATCTCTGCGCAGTATCCCATAGCGATACAGACAGCGTACATACGGTCAATTCTATACCAATACGGCAACAACAAAAAGGACAAAGTTTTTTTTGTTCACACAAACAAGCAAAAGTGCCACCCATACACCGGTTTATTGAACGCACTCACTACGCTCTCATCTTTGAAGGACATAACAAATAATGCGGCGAATTTCATATGAAGTTCAAGTGAGGTTGTTTGGTTGGTCGGTTGACAGAGCTCTACTCTAATGGTAAGAACACTAAAAAAAATTATTATTTTAATTGAAAAAAGAATGTGTTTTAGAACTTGAAAAGTGTTGTAAAACGTTTTTAAGATATATGTATACACAGAAAATATGTAGCAGCTGTAATAACTTCTCTTAGAATTATATTTCTGTAGCTTTATGAACAATTCTCGTAAATGAGTTCACTTTACTTTATGTATAATATTAATGACCAAACAACGGACTCACGTTTATGAGTCTTTTATGACTCTTACCAGCATTTTCAGTTCAACGAGTAGATTTTGACTAATATATTGACTAAATTTTTTAAAAATCTCAATTTTGATGCACTGCTGATTTTTCCAAAATATTAAAAAAAACTTATGACGAAACTTCAAGTTTTTCGTCATAAAACTTCTGCGATTTTATGTTCAGTGTAGAATTTTTAATTTTGACAACACTGTCAGCTTTTTTTTAGAAACTTAATTTTTTTTCTACAATGTATACATTTTTGTTGTAGCGGTTGTTGCTATTTTTTCACATTATTGAAAATATAGTTTACAGAAAAATTTTTGTCTCATAAATATTTTAGTTAGTAACGTATTTTACTTGCATCGTAAGTAGTACAGCATCCATGCTACACAGTCAACTGTGTTTGTACTAAACAATATACATATTTACACTAGAGTGTCCATTATTTACGAAATTGAAAAAGAAAGAGTTGAATTTTGAAATACAACATCGTACTCTCATACTACATCATACAACTCAATTTAAAGCTGGAAAAATAGTTTTTTTGAGAAATTGACAAGATTTTTGCTGAGAAGTTCGTGTAGAAAAAATACCAAGTTTTTCGTTTAATGAAACGTGGAAAATAACGGACACTCTAAAACACACATATTTACACAGCATGTTACAAATAGGTGTTAACGTTAACTTTTGCTCGTCATTTAAATAACGCAAAATGTTTATTGTGGAATTTAGTTTTTAGCTTAAGCGCTTCACTCATCAAACTTTTTACTGACGGTGCGTTCGCCTCTGAGTTCGTAGATAGTATTTTTCACCCTATTGGAAGCCAGCATAAATTGCGGTACCTAAGTGTTTTCACTCAGTACACTCAGTGTGTGCCCTGCAGCACAACATGACGTTGCATATGTAAACACATGCATTTATAAAGCAAATTGTGGCCAACACATCGCCTGTAATCAGTGTATGTGCTAGCAAGCATGTATGCAAATTGTTAAATACATACATACATGTGCATGTGTTAGTTATATATGAGAATATTCAAATATTAATAATATGTAGTTTGTTAAGTGATTTTTTTGCGCAATTTTAAAACCAAATTGTCAAAATTTAATATTATTTGACATGTAAAGTGCATTAAATTTTCGGCGTGTACAATTCAAGGAGTAAGGGCGATTTATTTTCTTTTGGCGAATTAATACAGAAGATAGAAGAAGAAGCACTATATATGTGAAAATATATAAAAATAGAAAGTATCGATGAGTCAATTAGCAGAAAAACTGTTTTTTCATATGGCATTCGAATTGAAAATAAAAAGAAAATATTTAAGAAATCAACAGCAAAAAGTTGAGAAATCAATTTTGAAACTCCACTGATATCTTATTTTATGATTAAACTTTGTAACAGCAATATGTATCGAAAATATATATGAGACCATTTCTTAAAATTATATTTTTTGCTAATGAAATTTTATGACGCATATGCAACAGAGTTTAAAGTTTTCTTTAATGTTATATTGCAGGAGCTAAAATTTTTTGTAACTATTAAACTGGTATGGTATTAATTAATACATTATATTTACTTTCATTGTTAACAAATGCACTTGAAATTCACATAACAGAACTATAAATTAATCATGAAAATTTCTTGTAAAAATCATTTGTTGTACGCATTAAATTACAATGTCAATACCAATTATGATGTCATTGAACTGTCATTTAATGTTTTCTATAAAATGATTACAGATTATTGTCTCCTGCGCTGTGCTATTAATAAAGTACATATTACGTACTTCAAATACCTGGTAATGATCCGATTTAGTAATAACCCACGCAACCACTTGAATATAACGTAAACAACTCACATGCCAGAATGACTCAAGTGACCAAAAACCAATATTTTTCCCTCACTACTATTTTGAGAGGGCGATGCCAACCCTAAATCAAGTTTTACCTCCTAGAAAAATGTTCTTAAATTGGATTTACAACGCACCGAATATCTGTTGAAAACAGTGAAGATTTTTTTGGCTTGGTATCAATATAGTTTCTAGGAATTCATCGCACAGTTGTCGCAATACTGTCTCCAAGATTTTTATGAAGCTCACTATACTCGTAATGGTTTTAGATATCCAGAGTGGAACAAAATGCTAGGCTCTTAAGTATTTGAATCTAAAGGCTAAGTTTTTCCGTATTTTACAGACAACTTTGAATTTTGTTAAATAAGAAAGTCAACCATGAAAGTGTTACGATGGGAAAAGATTAAATTTTTTAAAACGCTCTGGATATGTTTTGTGTTAAGTTGCAAGCGTCTTTCTCTAGAAAAATAGTGTATTAACTAAAAACAATCTGAGTAGCTTATAAAAGAAAAACAATTGGCTAGTTCATACAAAATTGTTGTTTAAGATTTTTTGCAATTTTGTCCCATTCAAAGTTTTATTATGGAATTTGTGTTCATGATTTTTTTTTTCACAATTATCTTCTCCTGAATTAACCCTTTTATGTTTTTTTTAAGTAAACATAATCCAAATGCCATCATTGTGTAGAACCTTCAGGTCTGGTAGAGTAAAATTTTGGTTTTTCATCAGCTACCATTTAAAATACTTGTTATCACAAGTATTTACTGTTGTAAATTTAGTTTGAAATTAAATTTAAACTACATTTATTATTAAAAATAACATTTAATATACTTACGTCTTTCGTGTGAAAATGGTGGTGGCGAAGGTGGCGGCAATCCACTGGCATCGTAAATGTCTGTCGCCTGAAATTGAAGGAAAAAAATTAAATATTTTTATTAAACATAATATATATTGTTAGCTTAACTTTAAGCTTATACAATAATAAATGTAAAATTTTAATTTTGTAAGTTAACATTTTGTTATAATTAAACAAAAACCTTCAACCAATCATTATCTATTAGAATTCTAAATTATAATTTAGAATTTATTTTTTTGTACTTATTGGAATATACATATATCTATGTACGTATTTTGAAATAGCTTTTTTTTAAATATTTGTTATAAACTTAGAGATATCTGCATTTAAATTCCAAAAAAAATTTAGCTGATTTTTTCTTCTATGAGTAATGAATTGTTTTAATTGAAATAACAAAACGATTTGAGCTTTGTTCACGAATCTTAATCGAATCCTAAAATGTTCACGTGCAACCTTTCAAAAGTTTTGAAATCGTTATCAAAATCTATATTACTGACTAAAGTCGCTAGATCGTACTTTTTTTTTTTGTGGGTAATTTTCCATTTTAATTTCCTTATAAAACGTTTGTCATTATTTTTTAAAATTCAATTTCAAATTTAAATAGCAGGTCCTCCAGTTATTTACGTGTTAATAGCATTTTCATTATATTCACAATCCTCTCTCTGGCCTTTTAATAATAATAATTTCTTAAATTTCATTGAGTGCCTCGTTTTCGTCCACTTACATACACTTAACGCGTTATCTGTGTGTTTGTGTTTGTGCCTTTGCACACGTGCGTATGCATGTGCGTTTGTTTATCAATGTATCCTGTTGTGTTTGTGTATTGAGGCATATTTTCTTGACATTTACCAAATGAGTTTTCAAGTACATCAGCATCAGCTTGAACAGCTTTTCAAACATCGCAAGCGGTTTTATAGAATTTTTATTTTTTCTTCGCCTTTTAGTCATACGGTTTTCTTTTGTCACCACACAATATCGGCCTTTTCTTGTGCGGTTGGCTGTTGGCTCTATAGAAAATCTTGTGCTTTTTATGTCACAATATTTTTGGGTCATGCTGTGTGCGATGATGTAGTAGTTACTTTTGTATGTCAGGTTATTTAATTTAGGAATACACAGATATTTAAGCACATAACTACTAGTGAGTTACTAAGTAAATAAAAGAATTTTGCTTCCTTACAAAAAAAAAAATTGCAGCATGGGCTCCGTGTTTTGGAAAGGACATGAAAAAAAATGGTAAAGCTTATACATATCCACAGCAGGAAGAAAATTGCTTAATAGAAGATTGAAATTAAAATAAAATAATAAATTCCAACAATATAAAAGTTATAAATTTGAAATATCACTTCAAATTTATTGCTGTGATAATTTATCACTTTTTGTAGACAGAATTTATTTCGCTAAATATATGAAAAACCGAGCTAAAAGCCAAGGTCTTATATGAAAAGCTTTCCTTGATAATAAACAATTATTTTTAAATTTTATATCAATTTTTTATGTTTAAATTTATTTGCATTTTGGTGCTTTTGATGACCAAATACTACAGAGTAAAGTCAATTTTATTCTCGTTGTCGTAGTCATAAAATATATCGTATAACATGTAAAGTCATATCCTTGCATGCGATTTTAAAACTCAAATAAAATATTCTACCACAAAAATCATGAAAATCGATGAGCAAATAAAAACATAAATCATAAAATATTTCTGCAATAACCGCTGCAGAGTTTTTTCTTCTTCATGAGATACGAGCTGATATTGCAATGTTTTTTTTTCGTAGTACAGCGGAAACATTTTCAATAGCTCGGTGGTAATTGGTCTAGATACTGCAATATAAACATATCAAAGCTCGTTTTGAAATGTTTAAGAGATCTTTGACAAGGCTATTGAAAGTTTTTTGTGTCAGATTTTTCGAGCTATAAAAGTTGGATACTACTATAGACACTTGAAGAGTTTTATTTTAAAATGGTTTTTCGACCGTTGTAGTTGTGGTAGCAAATAAAGTTGTTACGAAGCTGTGATACTGGCTAATAAAATTGAAATGGAAATGAAAATCAATCTGTATAATAAAATAATTACTATTTCAATCTGCATAGTCCAATATCTTCGCATTTAATGCCTGTGGCAATTAAAGTCCTACTTACACCCCCTGCATTACCTGCTGTCCTACTTACTTGAAAAAAAGTTTCTTATATCTTCTAATGTTATTAAAAAATATCTTAAAACTGGCCTATTTAACAGCTTATAAAATACAAAACAATAAAATGATTTTTTAAAAACCTCTTAAAGGGATTAATTCAATGTGTTAATTCTTAGTGTAGTCACACAAAGAAAAAAGTATTTTGTTTAAAGGTGTCGCTCTATTGTTGTATTTATAACAAAACTTTTTATGTATTTTTGTGGTCTACATTTGTATGTCAATCATATCATAGAAAAGACCACAAAATACACCCTCAAATATACAAAGGCATTTACAGTTACACCTCAATCATGTGTGTATTTATCGAATGATTATCGTGCTTAATGTAATTACACACACAAACCAACTAAGCTCAGGTGCGCAACACACATCTATGCGTATGTTTGTATATGTTTTAAACATATTACCCACACTCTTGCTAAAACAAAGAAAACAACTTATTATTGCATGTGGTTTTACGCTTCATGGGAGTTCAGAAAAGGACTCGGTTTAGATGTATGTATGTTCGTATTTGTTTTTCGATACACATGTGGCTGTGGCTGTATCTGTGAGATGTGAACTAACCGTAGCAACTAATATACTGTTAGGTAAAGTTGGCTATAATTATAGGGTAAAAGTGGCTTATACCATTAGAATTCAGCTGAAAGTTAACAAAAAGGGTTAAAGAGATGGTCTTATGCATGAAATTCTCTTGATTTCAGCAATATTTAAATTTCAACAGATTTTTATTTTACGCTTTTATGTATTAAAAAATTTTGCAATTCGATGTGTGATGAAGGTAGAATACTTTACCTTATAGAATGAAAAAAAAAAACTCAAATTCTAAAAAAAAAACCAAAATGAAAACTTTTCTCCAATTCACTGCTGCTACAAATTGAGCACAAAACTCACGATTGTCAATGGAGTAGCAGCAGCACTAGCAGTCCGATTATACTACAATGTTGCTGTTGTTGTTTTTGCCCCGGACATTTGGTCAATATATGACCAAAATGGTCATAAATTCAACTGCAAAAAACTTTGTTTTCCCCATTTAGTTCAAAGATTTTCACAATGAAAATTTTTCGACAGTTTTCTATTGTTTGTTTGGTTGTTGTTTTTATTGGTGTTAGCAAGTGTTGCCAGATGGTTAAAAAAACTCCCCGGATACTTTTAATCAATATTTTGATTCATTATTTGTGAATTTCCAATTTATATGTTTCATTATATTTGAATTCACTCGAACTTTGCCATTCAAAAACAAGCTTCCATCTTCCATCTAGAATGAATAACAAAATACCAAAACTAAGAGAAAATACCATAAGCTGTGAGCAACTGCCAGTTCTGGCATTAGACTTTTTTTTTCGACCGCCTGGTAAGCCGATTTGTTTTTTTTTTAAATTTTGTTTATCAGTTTCAGTTGTAGAAGTTTTTTTTAATTCTATGGAAACTTACATTTAATTTTTGTTAAAAAATACTGCACAAACGCATAGAGCTTCGCTTAGCTTAAGATTAAATTTTCCCTTTTAAAGTTTTGAAAAAAAAAAAATTTAAAAATACTGATGTTGAACCGAAATAAATATTAAAGGTATTTAATATCTACATATCAGCTAACTACTTCAAAAGCTTCACATAGTCACTGTCAAGCACAGCCACTTCAAATTGTACCACAAAATAGTCATAAAAATGGAAATAACAAATGACATATCGGATTTTTCGTAGAAGAAAAAATAGGGGAGCAACCAAATAGTGGTGCCTTTAGTTGCTAAGTTTATGTGCAGTATGAGGTGTTGCTCACGGCCGTAAGCGTATGGCTTTATAAAAGTTCTGGTAAACCGTTTTATCTTGTTGCTGTCAATATAAATAACGTTGTATATGACACAGATGATGCAACTCCTTTTGACTTTTATTTCGAGTTTATATTTTTTATTTGTGTTGTTTTGCACAGGTTGGAGCTGTCTATTTTTGTTGCTCATAAATTTTCCATGGAAAAAACTAATTCAAATTTTTGTTGACTTTTGGGAAAATGTCTCCAGAATAGAAATTATGTTTTTTGAGAGTTTACTTTGCGCTGTTATTGTGAAAGTTTTCACCATTTGTAGCTTGCCTCAATATAAGGATATTTAAGTTGTTGCTTAGTTTTGAGGTGTAGGTGGTTTCTTTCCGTCTTTTGATATTTACTGCAGTAGGTTATAAATTGACTTCAATTTATGCTGCTGGCAGGTGACACTTGACAAAACTATAATTTAAGTATTTTGCCTTTTTAAAGACGGTAACTTGAATTTTGTTGCTTACTTTATTATGTAGCGAATGCTTTGTACATTTGGCACTGATTTCGAAACTAAGCAAAGTTTAATTTAACTTTAGGTTTAAATTTTTACAAATTATAATCTCATACACCAAAATCATAATTAAAAATTTTTTAAAACCTGACGTGAGCTAATAACAAAATAACTTAGCAAAAAAATAAATTCATTATTTCTTTAAAAAGCAAAAGTCCTCAAAAGTTGCACTCAAATTAAGTAATAAAAGCTTTTAAAACTAATCAAAAGGAAAAACAAAAATATAAATACTTACGGATGCCCAAAAATCTTCATCCATTATATCATCGCCAGACAATTCAATAGTATTTTCACCCTACAAATTAAGATAAAAAACTATAAAATAAAAATTTTAAATGCAACATAACTACAAAGACTTACCAAGCCGGAGCCTGCTATATCATTAAGGAGATCATTACTCTACAAAAATAAAATAAAAATAAAAAAATAAATAGAAAATTTAAGGTAAAGTTAAAATAAATAAAAATAATAATTTAAAATTACAAAGAATAAACAAAAACATTGACTTAAGTAGAAATCAGTGATGGCATTTGGGCTTAGGGGAAATGTGTTGAATCGGGCCATGGACACCAAAATTACAAATTTTAAAATGTACTGACCCAAAAATGTCATAATTGGTATAAAGGGTACAAAAAAAAATATAATTTGCGTAAAAAACTATACAGACACATAAAAAAAGCCTTTTAGTCCTGTTCGTAGATTAAATTATTTCCAAATCGGCTCTTTTTACCAAAATTTTTTTAACTGATTTAGTACTATTTTTCGTTTTGCTAAAACTCTTTTATTGAAGATATATTAAGATATATCTCCATACAAAGGATTTAACTATATATGCACATAATACATAAATCTATAGTACCTTTGTCAGTAGGATGAAAAAGCTTTATGTCTCTTGTATCAAAATAGCGTTTTTTGTAAGGATATATCAGTTCCGGACATAATTGGAGAAAAATTGTGTATCTCGAAACTCCTTCGACTTTGTGTGCCAGTAGCACTACCCTGCAAAATTTTGCGTCTTGGCTAATGAATAGCTATTTCCGAGGTAATTTTTCTCGCTGAAACCGAATCAGTACTCAGATTTGCTCTGAGTCAGGTCAGCTTTTAGAGGTACTTAACCTAAAAGTGGAAAAAACACTGCTCTTTGACAAATTTCAAGTTAATTGAAAAATGTAGAAAACCAAGGAAATTAAAAACGTCAAGAAAGTCGTTGAGAATGTCGAAAGCATTGATAAAATCGAAAAATTCTGAAGAAGCCAAAAAATGTAATGTTGAAAAAGTCGAAAAATGTTAAAAAATTCAAAAAATATGGAAAAGATCGAAAAAATTCCAATTCGATGTCGAAAAGTGTTGATAAAACTAATATGCTATATCCATATGTATTTTGAAGGACTCACAAGACACATTATAAAATAAGTATAAAAATATTGATAACTGTTTGGAAACTCAAAAATTATTAAAAACAGTTGGTTGAAAGTATGAGCCAATTCACTACAGTATATAGTATTTTTCATATTCGTTCTTCATAAAAGCTGATAAAGTTGTTCTAACATCAAAAATCTAATAATTTTTCTTTGACCTCATAAAATATATACAAAGGTTACAAAGAGTTTATACAAAAAAAAAAGAAATCTTTCAGCTAAAAACTTTTTTCCGTTTAAGTTATTTTTCATTCGTAACTGAAATAAAGCAAATTACATATAAAACTGTGTCATGTCTTTTGCCAACTTTAGATCTACTCTTTACTAAAAATGAAAATCATGTCTAGGATGCTTTCAAAACATTTCAAGTTGGATTTCAATAGCAAACCAACCAACATAAAGCAAAAAAAAAAAAATATTTGAAATAAACTGAAAACTAAAAAAAATATGAGAAATAACTGAAACAAAAAGGAATTCCACACAACTAGCCAGTTAAGAGCATCCTTTTATCGCTGCTACAGCTTTTTTTTTTTGTTGATACTGCACTATTACGAGTATTGCAGCTACTATTTTTTCTACTACTATTTTGTTAAAGCAGAAAGGACATTTTGCGGTGGCATAGTACTATGATATTTAATGGTTTAAAATATAGACTCAGGCATACACTTGAGTTAAGTAGGTCGTTATGGTGGAGAAAAAAAAAAACTGATAGAAATCTAAATACTTAACAAAAGATTATGCATAAAGTGCCCTTCAATTTGACCTGCTTTTATGTGGCATATTTTTAGCAAAATATATTTTTCAATATTTTATTTTTGTTGATATCGAAAATTTCATGAATTTTATGCTTAGAGATATTTTTACTGTAGGTTATTTAAATTGGCTTTCATCGATGATGTCATAAAATGACGCAGCTGTTATGGGCAGCCAATTTGAAACTGCCATTTTATGTGCGCTTTATATTTTTATTTAAGGCACTTTCGATTTATTTTTGTAAAATCTTTTTTTTTTTGTTATTTCGGTATTTTGTTCTAAAATATCAACGATGTGGTTATAATGTTGTTGGCTCTCTTTAAGTTGCACAATTTTTGTGTTAGGTCTGTTTGTATGAAGCCTCGAGGTGTTCCATGAAAAGGTGATTAATAAAGGCTAGGTAGGAATTGATCAAAGTCTGTTCTTAATTGGGAATAGCAAGATTTTGATGAATTAAGTTTTTTATTTAGAGTTACATCACATTGATGTCTTCTATCTCAATTGATTTTGATTGTCTTTACTGTCTTAATTACTTACAGTTTCGTGTATATTACTTCTAAATTTTCTTCTGTTATTTTTCTACTTTTAACTATTATTTTGATTGTCTTCCTTGCCTTCGTATTACTAAGGAGGAAAAAATACATATATTTATTTTAAACACATTTTCTAAAAACTGTCTACTCTGCCTGAAAAATGCATGAAATAGCACAGTTAAATTTATTTAAAACGTTGTATTTGTGTATATCCATGTGGAGCTGGCAGTGTGCTTTTGTGTCATCATTCTCTTTCACTGTGTCTATGTATGTTTTCGTTGACATTAAGTGACAATGAAAAGTATTTTTTTAGCCGCTTGCATTGCCATGATATAATGTTTTGATGTATGAGTAAGTGCGTATCTTTGTATCACAGTGAATGTATGCATGTATATGTTGGCCTCAGTAACATTTTGCCAAAATTTTTCAAAAATCACCCTATATACGTTTTATATAGACGCATACATATGTGTGTGTGCTTCTATGAGACTTTCATTTCATGCAACTGTGCTGGTTCGTTATGTGCGCTGCCAGCGGGTTATTGCTTGATTCATAATATGCACAGATACATACACATGCATTGCAACGCTTTGTTGCACTAGCTGCCTGTCTTTTGTCAATGTGTGTTTGCTTAATATTGTGTGTCCTGCATGAATAGAAAATTTGTGTCATGTCCTTTGCATGTGGTGATAATAAACATCAGTGTTAGCAGCAGCAGCAGCAGCAGTGATTTAATTTGTTTTTGTTTTAAACATTTTTATTATTACTTTTTGTGCACATGTCATCATGTGCCTCAGTGAGTTTCATATAAACTTTTTTGGTCAACTATTGTAAGCGTTAGCAAATGTGACCTTAATTTTGTTACGTACTGGCGAGCGCTTTTGCATTTTTACAGTGATTAATAAAAAAGTTGAAATAAAACGAAAATTTTCACAAAATTTATATTAAAACAACTTTTAATTAAAAGAAAAAAAATTGTGAAGTCTGCTTTTAGGCTAAATAGGTCGGCACTGTGCAATAATGTGGTTAGCTGAAAAATGTCAGTAGCCGCTTTAAAAATATATTGGAAAGTTTTATGCACTGCTTGCTTGATTGTGTGCCGTCAAAGTGATAGATATTGGAAATGGCTCAAAATAAATGCAAAGTTTCATCAAAGCTTAAAGTCTCAATTGTGAATGAATTTAGTTGAAAAAAGTACGCTGATTGCAACAACTAAAAATATATATCAACAAATTTTATTTACTTTTATTTAATAATAATATTTCAATTGCATCTATCTCAAAAAAGGTTTTTTTTCACATTAACTCGTAGTTTATATTGATTTTATGCTTAAAACTCATTTAAACTTAATAAACAGTAGTCAAATAAAATAATATTTTTAATCATAATTAATTCACAAAATAGCATTCAAAATTGTAAAAGTTTTGCAGCATTACTAAATTATATATTTATTTAATTACATCGTCTCAAATTATTTGTGCACAAACATAATTTCATTACTGCAATATATGAACAAAACAAAGAGCTTATGCAAATATTCATATTAAATATTTATTCAACTTTTTCCCCAGCTTTTTTAAGTTAACAATAATTTATTTAGTTTTTATACTGTAATATAAAACAGACTTTTAAAAATTTGAGCCAGTCTCAGGAAGTTTAGTAAAGTTAAACTTTAATTTCTATATCCAAATAAACTCTATTATATTAATATTTAAAAATAAAATTAAATTAAAGACATAAATAAAACACATTGGAAACATATTTGCACATTTGACAAAAGTCCTTTAAATCAAATTTAAATTTAATTTTAAGCAAAAGCAAAAAGGGATAACTTTATTTGTTATTCCGTATAACTTCATTAATGTTATAAATCCCAGTTAAGCCTTTGACACTCATCTACATACCTTTACATACAGTGGGTAGCATTAATATGTTACCAGTATAGCTGTGAGCAGCCTTTTCCATGTACGTGGGACTTACCTGATAGCTATATTTTATTTTTTACCCCTCTATACAATACTACACACACACTTATAAGGAGACGACACGCAAACATACGCAAATGGGTAGTGAAGTGTAGTCAAAGTGAGCACAGTGTTGAGTATGCTACTATAATGAGGACAAACTAAGAATGTTCGTAAGTTCAATTTCTTTTCGGGACATAAATATATGAATTTGCCTTCTTATGTTTTAATTTTTTTAACATTTTTTTAAAGGTTTTTATCTTATTTGTAACTTTAATATTCGAAATATAATTAAATTCGTTTGGTGGATTTCATTTCCTTTATTATTTAAAAAAAAAAGTACTTTATTAATTGTCTTAATTGTGCTTAAATTCTAACTTGTATCTATTCATTTGATTATTTTCTTTACCACCTTCATTATTTTTATCATTAGCTTTCTTTTCGTTGCGTTATCCATAGGAAGCTAACCTTCGTCATTTGGAGGAACACCAGTCGTCGACAAAAGTTTGTTTGTGAGGGTAAAGCGCCGTTGTTGAGTTTTTTGAACTTTGTTACGTAGTTTACTTATTCATCATTTTGAAGAATGGTTAGCTTTTGTGTAAGTTTTTTTTTGCTATAGGTTTTTTATACGAAGATTTTTTCTATTTTGTTTTAAGTGTTAATAATTTAAGTTTAAAATATGTCTAAAATTAGATACAACAAATATAAAACCAATTGGGAAACAATTGTTTAAGTTTTTACGTTGTCTTCAATTTACTTAAAAACTCCACACTATGCACCGTGGCCACTTCAGTTTGACACAAAGCAAAACATTTAAAAAATGTTTAACAATCGTGTGTATGTACTTATTGTTGTTGTTGCTGCCTCTCCTTTAGTTGCTTTTGTTGCTATTGTTGCTGCTGCTAGTGGGTGTGTTGCGTGTTTGTTGCTACTACTCTACAGTTGAGTTGGTGTCAGTCGACGTGTTCATGTCATGGCGCAATTCAACTGGATTTAATGTTGTTTACAAATGCCATTAATATGTCTTTGTGTGCGGCTGCTAAATGAGTGTGTGTGTGTGTGTGTGTAAGTGTATGTTCGTTTTTGTATTAATCTGTCTGTCCAACTATCATTGTAAAAAATGTAACTACACAACAATAGCAACAATTGTTGACACCAAACACTTTCACCGTCATCATTTTGTATTTTATATGTGCGGAATAGTTTTGTTTTTTTTTGCCTCCTTTTTGCTTTAGTTATGTCAACAACATTACTTTTTTTTATTGTTTTTGCTGTTGACTTTGCCATTATTGCTGCTTGGAGAGGAGAGTGTGTGGTCTGTTTTTTTTTCTCACTATTTTGAGCCTTTACTGCTCTCGCTGCCGCCGTCATTTCTATTGTTCTTGTTCATGTTATATGATAAATTATTATGAAGTTTAACTTTGATTTTCGCTTTCAAGTGTTTTTCATTTGTTTTTTACTTAACTTTTCAACACACATACAAAAAGACTTTTTTTTTTAATTGTGTCATCAGTCTAACGCTGGGATTTTTATGGATTAAGTGCTTTGGTTTTCGTGAATTTTTAATGATATAATGTGATTAATTTGAAATTTATAAGCATTTTTTAAGCATTCTCAAAGTCTGTTGTTTTTAGAAAGGAGAGATGGTTCTTTTTTCTTTTGGCTTGAAAAATGTTTAATAAGTTTTCGTACAGTCAGATTCAAGGTAACTTATTTCATAAAGACTGAAACTACTTTTAGGCAACCTCTTGGACATTCACGAATTTTTACTGTGGATCAACTTCACATTTTCATTGATTTATTTCTTACCGAAGAAGTAAATAACTTGTAACACTTGCATACAAATGTTATGATAATGAGTAATAACTAAGTGTTTTCGATAGATTTTCGCACTCTGACTACGAATCTGCGCTCAAGAAATTGTTCATCACGTATAGTTTTTGAGAAAATGGGTATTGAATCTTCAAAAAAACAATTTTTTTTTGCTTTATTTTGAATCATCGGGAGCACTAAAACCAGGTCCTAGAAGCTTTTAAAATGGCTGAAATTGAAGGTTGGCACTTCACCTAACAAACTAAAAACTAATACTAGAAAATTCGGAAGCACAGAATCATCAATTCTGTGACTGAAAGATCTTTTGCTAAAGAATTTTGAGGGTCACAATTTAAAGGTTGTTTGTGTGAGGTAAAATGTATGCCGATCCATCCAAAGTTTGTTCGTTGGTTGCCTCACATACTAGTTTCAATTCAGTTCTCGACTAGGAACCCTTCAAAGATTTTAGCAAGCACATAAAGAAAGATACATTAATTAGCATAAGGATTATTTTTAGAGGGTAGAATGTGCATAGCTTTCATCACGGAATTTTCTGTTTGCCTTTAGATACGTTCAGAGTGAAATTCATGGCTGAAAACCGACAGATTTTCTGATATCTCTCGCTAAGAATAACGGTCACTGACACGACTATGCTCAAAAGCACACAAGACTTCAAGGTCAAATGCGATTAAGTTTTAATTTACTAATGCCAAAAGATTAATTGACAAGCTTCAACTTAAATTATTTTAAAAGATTCTAGCGCTCTCGGTTTAATGCCTACAAACGTACGAAAATAGCCAAAAAATTATTTTTTTAGGGGGTTTAAGCCCCCATTTTTTAAAAAACTATGAATGATGAATTACTTTTAAGATTCGTGTTTAGGGTGCGAAGATCCATCAAAAACACTTAGTCATTTCCTATTAGTAAACCGAAAATTAAAATTCGCAGACCAGTGTAATTTGTTTAATTTTTATAATAAATGGAAATGTTTCGTTCTTAAAGAAACTTTTTTCTTTTGATTGAAATGCTGTGGAAATGTTGCATTGAACAAATGAAATAAAGATGAGCGACTGAAAATTGTAATCCATCGATGGTAGAGTATGTGACTATTGCACTCGAGACGTTGAAGTGAGATCATAAGTTGATTTTGGACATTGTGGATTATTTAAGCCATGTCGGAAGTTTCTACTAATTTTTCTCTTAATTCTATTTCATTTCAAATACTTATGTATATGTCAAATGTTTTTTTTTTTAAATAAAATTATTCATAGCAAGCAAAATTTATTATTATTTATTGCCCATTCCCATTACACATAAATTTCTCTAAAACACTTACCGTTATTTTTGGTGGCGGTATGCAAAGTGATGAAATAACATCAGGATTTCCATAGACATTCAATTTTTCTAAATTTGCCTGTAGTTTTTTAAAGTAAATTTTTTCCAACGCACAATTGAAGGACCAAATTTATTATACAAAAATAAAAGAAAGTATAAAATAAATAATTAGTATATCGTAAAACTTTATAATTTTCCCCAATTAAACACATCTTGAGTATAGAAAGTACACATTAACGCAGGAAATTTGATATTTGCTCATGACAAATCTGTAGTAACTTTAATTGCATCAACTTGATTCAATAGACGATTATAATTTTGTTAAAAACTTTTCATTGTACATAGCTCAAAATCACATATGCAAAACATTAAACATTACAAGCTTCATATTTATTTTTATATGTGTTTGTGTATGTATTAAGTCAATTGCATGTAGAATTTTCTTTATGTCATCTGTCATCATTTAAGAGCAGAGCTATGCATTGCAGAGTTGCCACCTCATCATGGTGAACATGTTGTTTAACAAGCACTCAGCTGTCAGCATCATTAGCATGCACCGGAATATTGCAAGAGTAGAATGTTTGTGTGTGTGAATACCGTGTGCATGTATGTGCATGTCAAACAAAAAAGTATTTATGTATATGAATGTATCTAAAAGGTAAAGCAGCTATTTAAAAAAACTAAGAAAATGAAAATTTGAAATGGATTTCTTAAACTGCGCTTTAAGTAGGCAACAAATTTGTTATAAAAAATAATATGAACAAGAGACGTTTGAAGTTTATGAACACTTTTCTGAAAGAATTCCTATACAAAATTAATAAAATTTCATAAAAATTTGCTTGAAAATATGCAGCATATGCTTCAACTTCCATACAACTTTATAAAATTAAAGATTTAAATTTGAGCAAAATTTTTCTAGTTTAAATATTGACAAAAAGCTACTCTCAAGAGCTATTTATTTGAAATTCTTTGAATTTTAGTAATTTTTGTTAAATCACAAAATCTAATTTAATTAATATTAATTAATTTTAATTGTTTATGATACAAAAATTTTCAGCGGTACTATTTAACGATAACAACAACAATAAAAATTTATGCTAATCGCAGCAAGTGAAAACGGGCGGCCTGCGTTTGTTCGTTGTTCGGTCATCAGTCAACCGCAAAGCCATGGCGGCTAATTATAGCACTCAAATGCTGCAATTAATTAAATCCTTTGATAAGAGGAAGCATTGATGCCAAACGACCAGCCAGGATAATGCGCAGGAATTGCGTTTACTATTTGGATAAATTACTGACTTAACTGAATTGAATGATAAGCGCTGTCTGTACGCGTTCTATTCGATATTATTGATGTTGCTGCTATTGTTGCTTATGCAATGCTCGTTGAACAATAACTTGTAAAGGTTACTTTGGTTTGCTTCAAAAATTGTTGAGTTATAAATGTTGATCATGAATTTAAATAAAAGATTTGGTTTCTCTAAGCTTAAACCTTGCTATGGTAGAATAAAAGAGCTACATCGATATGCGCGAACTTCAATAAGTGAATTCAGAAACGGCAGGAAATGTAAATTTAAGATTTATATTTAATTTGATTGTATTTTAAACATAATTTTAATATTGTGCAAATCAGCAGCCGAGCACATAAATAGTTTAGCATTAGCCTCTAATGTTGCAATTCCAAAAACTTATCAAGAGTTTTCAGAAAAATACTGATAGAAAGAAATTTAAAAAAATTTCAAAAAAATTTTAATTTTCTGAAAAAATTTTTACAAATATCAGAAACAGCACGCAATTTCAGCTGCAACAATTTCTGCTGCTTTGACTGCCACTGCTACTGTCACTGTCAATTTTTAGCCAATACCAATGAAACCACCCCCAATAACAGCGTATGCAGTAAAACTTTCAATGAAGATGTCACCGTCATTATCTCATTGATGTCCTTTCTTAATTTATGCCATATTTAAGTTTAACTTGACATTTTACTTTGAAAAGGAAAAACAAAACGAAAGAAAAGAAAAGAAAACTCAAGTGAAATGAAAAAAGAATGCAAATAAAAATGAAATGAAAAAAAGATTTAAAGTAATTTTTCAAGAATTGAAAACTTTTTTTTGCATTTTTTCTCGTTTTTCTTTGTGAATTTAATAGCGCAGATGAGCATTTGATGACGTTGCTACTGACTCGTTGTAATTTTTCGCTATTATCATTGTTGCCATTGTAAGTGTGTGCTTTGTGTTCTCTTTTTTCTTTTTCTCTTTTTTTTCACTATGTGCTGTTGCGCCACTATTGAAAAGACAAAGTTTTAAGCGCTAAATAGGATACTGAAATCTTTTTTAAAGTGTTGCTTTGAATTTGAAGTAGGACGCTTGCTATGCAAATTGATTGGACAGGATATGAAATGGGAAAAAAATTGTGAATGTATTTTTTTTTCTTAATTTAATTTGTTTATAACTTTTTCAATAATAGCAATGAAGCCATGACATGTTTCGAGTTTAATTTTAAATTGCGTGAAATATCTCTGTTGCTTGCAAATTAAAAGCGGTGCTTTAGTTTTGGTGACATTTTTAATAGCTAAAAAATCATTTTGTATATACAAACAAGTATTTATGGGTGACTTAAAGCAGAGTGGAGTGGAAATAATCTTTGCTTAAAAAAAAATTCCCCAATTGCATGAGCGTACATCCTTAGATTTTGATCTCTGGTTATAAAAACATTCGTCATTTGACAAGTATGAACAAGAAAAAGTGTTGAGAGCTATATGAATGTATACTACAGCATGTATCGATGATTGATCAGGTAACCAGCTCAGTAAGACCTATGGTATTAACTAGCCATACCCGCGTGCTTGTACTTCTGGGTGAATAGACATCCTTTCACAGGGAAATTTTAAGACTTCTATGAATGGATCAAAATCTATCGAACAAGCGGCACATTGAGTGTGGCTAGTATTTGTGTAGCTAAACTTATCTAAACGGAGATACGGTAGACGAGGGTTCTATGAAAATACTGGCCACCAAGCCAGTTTTGTAATATTTTTTGTGAATGCAGCTACCTGTTCCACCATGATATGGACTTATGTTTGTCAGTATAAAAAGGTGAGCTAGTTCTTGGAAATAATGTGACTAAAAGCAGTAATCTGAAAAGTCTGATTCAAACGTAAAATGTTATCAACAGAAAGGTTGCATTATAGCTATCCAAATGCAAATATTTCAATAGAATTAAGACACTTCTATCTTTAGTTATTTTATATGCAAGGATAATAAATTGAAAATTTATATTCCAGAAATTGTTGAAAGAACTTCTGCAAAATTAAATTTTCCAAGGTTATTGCAAGAACTTGTTCTCTTATAATACATTTCATTTAACTTTTTAATCAATTTTATAATTAGCTCTAAGGCAAATTTAAAACTTCTTGATGAGCACACATAATATTCGTGGAAATTCGGCACATCAAAATCAGTTTCAGTCAGTCAGTAAAGCACACAACACAAAAAAAAAATTATTATTAAATATTACTCATACGTCGTGTGGTACCAACTCTTTAATGGATTGGTAAAATTCATATATGTATGTATGTATTGTACATGTTTTTCTCAGAACTCCACGCCAATGTTTATCTGTGGATGAAGATTTTCAATTCAAAGAAAATTTGATTATGAATATTAGCTTTGGTTAATTTTTAACCTTTACTGCATCGCATGATTACGTTCATTATATGAATTACAAAAATAAATTTAATTAATTTAGATATGGAAACCATATACTCAGACAGACGAAAGTACATAGTTAAATAGTTTCATATGTTTGCAGCAATAATAAAGTATATAAAATTATTCATTTTAATCTATGTGCAAACAGTCCTAAGTATCAAAGGAATAAAATATTATTTTGCCTCAATGAGAAGCTATATTAAAAATAAATGCAGCTCCTTTTGGATTTCGTCAAGATTATTCATCTTTGTAATATTTGCATATTAAATGGAGAAAATATTTAAATGCTGTATGTTTTTCTTAATATTTTGGCTATAGCACAACAATTTAAAGAAAACAATATGTTTTCTGCTCAGCGAAACCACTGATTTCTATAATTTCAATACTAGCGTGAGTTTTTAACTCTATATTTTTAATACAGAGGTGTGGCAGTTATAGTAAAAGTAAAAAAAATTGAAAATTATATAAAATTTGTGGCGCACAAAACGAAAGTCCACTTCCTGCTATGTAGTAAGCAACATTTCATAAGCAGCAATCGCCTAAGTAGTGCATGCAATATGCTACCTGCATGGTTTCTATTGCATTTATGTGAAATCGCAGTAAAAATTCCAAACAATTTAATGCCAATTATTTAGCAAGTTTCGCTTTTCCAGCTAATGAAGGTATTTACAGAAAATTGAGTTTTATGCAGATTACTACTTACGTTGCATTGAAAGTTTGCCCCTGTGTACAAATTGTTGTGCCTCAAAAGAATTATAAATTCACTTAGTGTAAGTGTTTTTAACATGATGATTTTTAATAGCTGCCAGTTATTAAAACTTCAGTTGCAATTGATTTATGACTGATAAATAGCTTACAAATATACATAGGTGATGCAGTTAATACAAGTTTACACTGAAGAAAAGCACATTTTGCAGCAAGTTTTGTGTCATAAAATTGGGATGGAATGATTGACTTACTTCAAAAAACCAATTGAAAGTTGGAAAAAAATGTGTGTATCAAAAGACGTACATCAAGATCAGAGTTCATAGGTTCATGCCCTGAATGGTATATATACATATGTAAGTAAAATATATTCAAAAATTTCTAAAATTTTCTTCAAAAAATAAAAATTATTTACTGCATCCCTATAAAAACTTCAACTTTTGTAAATTTTATTTATCATCACTAACTTACTATTTGTTACCTACTCTATACAGGCAGTGGCATAAATTGTAACAATTTACTCAACAACAAAGAAAAAAAAAACAAACACATAAGCGGAAGTGTTGCCAACATGAACATTGTTTTAAGCGCCATACAGCAAAATGTTTACATCCGGCAGCGCACTAAAGAAATTTAGCAGTAAAAATGGGACTTTTTTCTTCTTCATACCCTCTAACCTCATTGTGTGTGCACGAAGGCGCGTTGTTTATTTTGATTGCAAAAAATCGCGTTGGTAATAATTATGCAACTCCACAATAACAGTCACTACTACTTCTACATACTTCATGCACTTTTTTTGTTTTTTTTTTGCTTTTGTTGTAGTGGTTTTAAGTTTATTTGTGCATCGCATGCAAGAAAATTCCCCATTGCAAAACTTGAAAATTTTAATAAGCTACATCTGGGTTACAATTTTTTTCTTCCGTGCGCTTCTTTTTTTTTTTTTTTTTGGTCGAACTTAGGGTGCCGTAGCTAATGTAGCGTGGCGCGTAATAAACTCAACTACACATGCATTTATGCTGAAAAGAAAAAATGCATTTGTATGCGCGTGAGTGTGTTGTGTTTAAAACCACTACACGTTTGCATAGTCATGCAAGTTGCTGTTGTTGCTGTCAGTCATTCACTCGGCATCATTGTCGACACTCAATACTTTGTGCTGTTTGGCGCATGACGTGCAAAAACGTTTAAGTATGTGGTAGCGCTTCTTTGCGTAACAGTGTTGCCGTTTTTCAAATGCGTTATATTCTCATGGTTGCAGCATCACGTTGTGGTTCATTTAAACGGTAAGGTAAATAGATGCACTGCAAGTGTGTGTGTGCTAAAGCATGTATTTTTTTACGTAGTTATTGAAAACAATTACATTGGAGTGAACTGAGAATGTTGTATTGTTGTTTGTATTTAAATTTTTTATAGATACATTTGAGTACGAGGAACATAAAAACTATGACAATTTGTCATTTATTTCTTTACCTGCGACAGTAAGTCTTAGTAGTAGTGGTTATATTGAATTGCAGAAGCAGACATTAAGTCAACAGCCGTATGGAATAATTGTTATGGTCAACATACATTTTTGAGTTAATTATAATTAGACTTCTCTAACCACAATAGAGGGAAATTGGTGAAATATTTTCTTCTGTAGTATTTAGTTTCAACTCTTTCATTTCATTAACCGTAAATCTTCATGACAAATCCATTAGTGCATTAAATTTTAATTAACTGCTTATTGAATTGTGTATATAGTGCATGACTTAAGCCACTAATGAATTAATTAACACTTCCTTATCTGGATATTTGTTATATTAAGAGGAAGATTATTTGCATTTTGCAACACAAATGCAGTTCCTATTAATTAACATAAATATAATTTTCATAATTGCATTTATTGTTTGGGTATAAACATTAGAATCATTAGAGTAATTTATTACATGAATGTACTAATCATTTATAATATTTTAATAAATGTGATGTTTTCGCAAATAATACGACTCTTTACATAAATTATTATAGATTTATTTATGCAAATGTAAAAAAAAAAATTTGCATAATTGAACTGTGGGAAAAATGTCACTCGCATTGGTTGTGAATTTCCATTGTCTATTTTCCAGCAGACATTACTTTTATTAAAATAATGAATAGAAAATGAAAGCTAGCATTTGTGGCTGGATGCGCAAACGTTATAAAATGTTGATCATACTCGGAATTCAAAGCAATTTTTATTAAGTTGTTGTGTCCAAAAGTTAAAATCGAAAAAGTTGAATGGTATGGAAAATATGACAATATTCAAGTGATAATGAATCATATCGCAAGGACGATAGATGTCTAAAACTTTTGAATTGTATAGAAAATTCAATATCACTAAAAGCTAAATAAAAAATTTTTTGAAAATTCCGATAGTCGAAGAGTATTCCAAATTATGGAGATGTAGTACATTTAACATTATCAAAACTGAGAAAAAAGTTACCGAATACTATCTAACTAATGGCAAACAGAAGTATCGTAGAGTCAATAAATATCGTAATACATTGAAAAAAAGCGGAAAGAAGGTTTGATGAAAAACAATTGGCAGCAACAACTTCATCAGAGTCTAAAAAAATTTCATTTAGAAATATCGTATAGTCATTATTTATTGAAAACGCGACTGGTTGATGAAAGTAAGATAATATCGTATGGCATCGAAACGTTCACAGGCATGAAGAACAGATATGCGAATTTACGTTTATTGAGGTCAAATTTAAACCTTTGATTTTGAACTTTTTATTTTCTGTTTAATTTTAAAGCTATATAAAAGATTTCAAAATTTGTAAAACTTTTCTCTAATCAAAATCATTATTTATTATAATAATGCTTCTTTTAAATGAGCTTTCAAATAGACATCTGAGCAAAGAAATAGCCATTTTAAGGAGACGTGAATTTGAAACTGTACGGCTAAGATTCTTGGAATGTAGTGGATCATGGTTTTAAATACATGTCACTATATAATGATTTTGTGAATTATAAATAGCAAGTGAAAAAATCATTTTAAAAAAGAAGGATGTTACTAAATGATGATATGATTAGAAAAAAGCTGAAACAATTCTCAGACTATATAAAAAAAAAAACATTTTTTAAGTACTAAACCTCAAAAAGTTCAAAGTCCTGACGTGATGGGCCACTTCTGAGACCATTCGCATTCAGCGTAAAAATATATTTCGAAGAATAATTTGAAACTTTGCCTTTCTTCAATAACTTTGGTTTGAAATTTGAGCATCAAAATCAGCGACTGCTACATTTTCAGCATCAACTATTGTATCTCTCTCATTATATCATTTACAGACTAAAGTCGTAAAGTAAAATGATTGAATCTGTGTTTGTAACGCATACATATAATTGAATAGCATAAATGTCAAAAGTCATCACTTTAATATTGCGCACTTACACAATTTAATTGCTTAACCTACCTACCCAACAATATATCTGCCAGAGTAGATGAAATGAAACCATTACGAAAATCCACTGCGAAGTCATTGCACGTCCGTGTAACTTTTAATTAATCTTCTTTTGTATAAATAAAAATATTTCATAAAAACCATAATAAAAAAGAAATAATCTCGCATCGTATATTGTAATTGTATATCATTATAATTGGCATAATTTTTGCGCTTTTTTATATTTATTTATTTAATGTAAGCGTATCTCGTGTTACAATGGCAACACTTGCAATACAATTTTTGGTTGCTTTTATGTTGCTGCAGTGGCTGACATTAAAACCTCAGCTACATAATTATACACGGATTTACATATTGTACTTTTTACATTAAATGCAAGTCATATGTAAAATTATTACAACTTTATGCGTAAAAATGAAATTGAAAAAAAAAATATATGAAAAATTTCTTTATTGCCAATTTACTGAAAGTATGAATAAAGTTTATTAAATTTCAAGCTGTGTATGCAGTTTTAAAAAGGATATTGCGTGACATTGGCTTAAACTACGATTTAAATAATTCAAAGAGTTGATTATTGTGCTGAACATCATCAGGCAGTTAATGAATAAATACATCAAAATCAATTTTTGAAATTTTCGAGAGAGCAATCTATTTATACATTATTCCATTAATATATTTTACTATCGGCAAAAATTTCTCAGCCTTACAGAACATCATCTTATCATTTCTTTACGCTTTATAATCAATTCTCTTTTCATTTCACATATTTGTTCATCATCCGAAAAGAATGTTTATTTTTGATTTTTTTAATTGAATTAAAAGAACTAAAATATAAAATTAATCAAAGTTTTAATAGAAACTCTTTTTATTTTTTTTTTGAACAAAAATTTCACACAAAGAGTAATTTCATCAATACATTGCGCAATCTTTTGTGTTCCCACAAAACAAAAAAAAAAAAAAACACACAGCATCAAGACAAAACAATTTTCCTCCAACTCACAAAAAGAATGAAAACAAATTAAATACGAAGAACAAAAGGAGTGAAAATAATGGAAAAACAGCAACAAATGACAACAACGACAACGACAAAAGCAACATACCACTAACAACAACATTATTTTCATCATGGGCGAATTTCATTTCCGCACATTTCCTCCATAAGCAGCCATTTGTTTTATGCGCATTGTTGTTGTAATTGCAGTTATTTCTATTTTAACATTCACTGGCAGTCATTGTGGCTTGTAGTATATCCCTTTTGTTTTTTTTTTGTCTGTTGTAGTTGTTGTTGTTGTTGTTAGCTATGTTAGTTAGTAGTAAATCGACCGAGATTAACCAAAGTCTGACACAGCAGTAACTCCCAGCAAACAACTGCACACGAATGATAGTGGAATTACTCGTCATCTTTATAGTAATATAGCAGTAGAAAGTAAGCCAAAGTGTTGCCAGAAAAAAAATTTTTTTTTCAAATAGCTTTTTCAAGTATAACTTTGCACGAAGTTTCATTAAAACTCCACACAATAAATCTAACAAATAAGTAATTAAGTTAAAAAGAAATTGTTATTTTTAATAATCTGATCTTAACCTCAATATATTGCACAATATTTATTTTTTTTAAGCATATTTTCTATTAAAACTTTGCATAATTTCACTGCGCAGCTCACTTTGCAATTATATTAAAAGTACAATTTCTCCATCTGGCAGCAATGACACTTAGCAAACTGATGAGTTTGTACCTCGTTCCGGCGAGCACCAACATCAGCAGAAAAAGAAAGCTATTTACATTTTCATTGTTGAGTTACAACGCTATTTTAAGCACCATCAGCATGTAAAAACTCTAGCGGCGGCGGTGGCGATGGCGATGGCACCTGAAATACAAACCAACCAATAGACTGATGAAACTGACTGGCTGTCTGTCTGACTGATTTAGCCGGCCGGGTCATGTGATCACTTGCTGTTATTCACAATGTTGGCAAGTGTTAGCATTGGTTACAATTTTTCTCTGAGGCACTAAAGTGCGGGTCATCGTAAAACAACTGCCACACTACACAGAATAAACCAAATGAGAAAAAAGAATGTGGTTGTGCAACACAAGGAAATAAGGAGCAGTCAGTGTTGCCGCCTTTATTTAGCAGCTCATTGTATGAATCTTGATGCCTATGTATGTATATGTATGTGTTTATCAGCTTACTGCTGATGAAAATACATAAAGTGATTTATTTGCTAATACGGCAGGTTATACTCGAGAGTATGTGTTAATGAAGTAGTTTTGGGCTGTTTTGTAGAATTACAAGTTGATGTTTCACACATTATGTGCAAGAGTTTTGTTTTAACTCGAAGTGTGGTGGGATAGGAATTGGTAAGAAATTTTGAAAACGTTGCAAATATTTTCCCAAATTTAAATTGTAAGCCTCGAAGCAGCGTTATATCGCAAAATGCTAAAAAATTGTTTAAAAATTTTCTACGCTCTTGAAAATCACTCTCTGAATTTATGCGTTACAAAAGCATTTCATGCTTTAAAATTTAAATTTAATTCTGCCAAAAAGTTCAAAACTTTTTTTCTCTCTCTTATGTACTATTGCAATTTAAAATGTAGTGCAAATAACTGAATTGATTTTTGGCAATATGCCAGTCAGCCAGCTAAAGCAGATAAAGGAAGTAAAAAATTTTCGCTGTATGAGTAGTAAAATTTCCTAGCGTTTTGTTGCCAATAATTTATATGTTTGCACAATTCAATTTCCGTTGCATCCTCCTCTACAACGGTAGCGCAATGTTTGTTATTGTGTTGAGTCTATGTGATTGTCTGTTAGCAGCTTCATCTTTGTAGTTGCTGTCAACATAAGTAGTGGCTGCCAGCACACCTGCAGCAAATAATTCTATCCAACTTAAGCTTTCAAATTATTGTACAAATTTTTTAATTTTTTTTTTCATTTCTGTTTAAATCATGATGATGCTGCCATTCAATAAATCCTACCTTGCAAAATCCTTTCCACTGGCAAATACAATGTGAGCTCAATTTAAGAAAACTGTAAGCAATTGATATTCAGATTTGTAAACACAGCAATGCAATGCAGCGTTACAAGTTTTGTTTTCAATACTTTATTTAGGTTTTCGTTATCGTTTTATCACTGTATTATAAAATTTGCAACCGGCATAAATCGAATGAAAAAACAAATGGACGACAAATCCATCGTGTTGACATTGGTTGTAAAGCAGCCAAAAAGGAGTAGAATTCAATGTTGCAGCCAGAGCTGCAGGAAAAACAGAACACCGAGACAGTTGAACGTAGTTGCATATAAAGGCGAATAAATTGATGCATGAAAGGAGCGATTCAAAGTTTGGCATCGAATGCTGAACTTTTGTAGTGCATAAAACTTGCTATAAAAAATTAATTTAAAAACTTTTTTGTGCCAACGAGCGGCTAGACAACTTGAAGTATTAACATTGCACTTGTATTCAGACATACTTAATATTTATATTGCATATCTGATAAATCAAAAAGGTTTTGATGAAATTTTGAAGTTTTTTTTCAACTTAAATATGTATCGATATCTTTGATAACAAAAAAAAAAAACTTCGAGCGATATAAAAATGAGTCGTTCAGAAAGTGTTCGGTTTGTAAAATAATATGTCAGATGTAGCATTCTCACTTATGAATTTTATTTTTTATAACATGGAATTATTTTCATCATGGTTTACAAATTTATTTAATAATAATAAGCGAAAATTTTCTATAAATCACTACCTACATATAGTGAAAATTTTCGCTTATTATTATTAAATAAATTTGTAAACCATGATGAAAATATTTCCATGTTATAAAAAATAAAATTCATAAGTGAGAATGCTACATCTGACATATTATTTTACAAACCTAACACTTTCTGAACCACTCATTTTTATATCGCTCGAAGTTTTTTTTTTTGTTATCAAAGATATCGAGATACATCGTGTTGTGTAGTTTGAATTCTTACATTTTATGGTCATATTCAAATTGTCAGATTTTTGGTAAATTTTAACGGAAAAATAATTTTTTTATACCGTTTTAAAGCGAAAACAGCAGTTTTCTTGTGTAATTTTCTTCCATGGCATAACATAAAAATTTGAATTTTTATAGTTTATATTTTTCACATCTGCTGATCTTCGAAGAGGATCAAAATATTCAATAAAATTATTAAAAATAAGACCTTGAGCTCGATTATTTAAATCATTTATAACAAATTAATTGTTTAAAATTTATTTATAACAACAACGCCATTCAGTCGGAAATAAAAAAAAAATATCACTAATTCCTCGTCAAATATCCGCAGACCATCTGAAAGTACTGCGCGCCGCTGGACTTTGGTCTCAAATCGAATTTTTTGATTCAAAAGTTAGCCCAAGTCTTATCGAAAATTAACAAACTTTTTCATAAAAGTAAACCAAAATGAAAAGATTTTTTTTTTATATAGCATTTTTGTCTTTTTTTTCATATAGCATTTTTGCCTTAGGCCTGCCTACCTGTCTTTTATCGTTAGTTTCGTTAATGTCCCCTAAAGCAAAGTCTTGGATTTGATAACATAAACTACTTAGTGCTTTAGAAGCTGTCAAGGTCCTACCCATTTTTTCTTAAGGGCATACATCACTTAAAGGACATACTATAATTTTCATTTTCCGCTTTTAAAAAGATATAAATTCTGATATTGAAAATTTATGATGTTTTTATTTTCTTAACTCGAAATGTCTGGAGTAAAGTGCTATGCCTGTGCATTAATTTCTAATCAATCATTCCGGAAAAGTATACATATATTATTGAGCTGTCATACCTTTTTCATATTTGAATTTAGAAATATCCTTTCGCATGTTATGAGATACTCACAGTTAAAATTTTATGTTTCTGTGCTGTTGCGTTTATTATGTCATAAAAAAGTAAATAGATTTTTTGTATGAAAAAGGTTTTGCTGGTTGTTTGAGTACAGCTTAAAATAATATATAACATCAAATTTAATATTGCTATGATAAATGGTGTGGTCTGGCCATTGACTCCCATTAAATCAGGAAAATAGAAGTACATCAGAGAGTACAAATGTGTATGAACTACTTTCATTTTACTTTTTATTTTTAGCTTATTTTAAAAATTATTCATCAAAAAAACTACTCAAAACTATGGCAATTTATGATATCAAACTTTATGAAACATTTCAAATAATCAAATGTGATTACTATTCGAAGTAAAAGTTTACGTACTATTGGTGAACTTGATGTTTTAGTTGTTTAGTTATTGTAAGTTTAAGCTTTGCCACAAGAGTTATATAGGAAAATTTAAAAATGCCATTGTTCAAAAAATGTACCAAATGCTTTTAACGATTTAAGGTCGTATTAAAATTAAATACCCCCAGGTTAACCTCATTCTCATATCAATGAAATTCCGTGTCAAGCGAAAGTGATTGATAGAAAGCCACACAATTACAATTACTAAATAAGTTACCACAATAAAGTAAAGATTGACCAATTATGAATGACAGAAAATAACGAAATTCCATTCCAAATCAAAGTCAACATATTAATAAAACTCATCAATAATTCAAATTCAAAGTTGCAATTAGAGTAGAAATCAAAACACAAAATTGCTCGAAATTACATTATTAATTAGGTAAATATTGTGGCATTAATCAAAACTAATTGTAACACATGTACAAAAGCGCGGTGTGGTTAGTACAGTCATGGATAAAAAAACATTATTTAATATTTAAAACGCGATTTTTGTTGTATAAGTAGCGCATGTATTTCAAACTTGACATAAGTTATTTAGATGATATTTAAAGAACAGTTTGCGATCGTTTAAAAAGCGCTACAGCGACTTAATTTTTTTAATACAACAACTTCAAAAACACAACCAATAAAAATTCCACGCAACGTTTACTCTTTTGTCCACAACTGTAATCGTGTGTGTTAATGTATTTGTATTTGTACTTATTGCTCTTATTATTGCTGTTGCGTTAATTTCAGCAATTACCACAAATTTCTTCACCTAAAAAAAAAAGAAGAAAACGCTTTCCAAAATTCCAATTGCCAAATTCATTAAAATAACTTGTGGCTTTGCTAGCAAATTGCTTTTTGACCTTAATTGAAATAATTGTTTGCACTTTATACCACACAATAACAAAAGCAGTAGCAATAACAACAACAACAACAACAACAATTTACTTTTTCCCTTTCATGTTATTTAATCATGAATTTCCTTATTTGACCAAATAAACGAAAGAAAAAGAAAACTTAATGGAAAAATATCCTTCGCTCACTTATTCCATTACGTCGTACGGTATGGTGGTATGTAATCCATTAGAAGCGGTCAAACAAAGTTACCAATGTTTATTGAATTTGCTGCCATTTTTCACACATTTTTATGAGCCAATATTTATACACTAGAAAAACGCACACATAAAAACATAGTGAGACGACTAACACATATGCGCTTCATTCACAGTGTGTGCTAACATTTCTTTCATAAAGGCAACTTCCGAAAAAAGAAAAGAAAAAAAAAAGGGAAATAAACAGAAATACTCATTAAATTAAAGATCATAACATTTTATTGGTTGACATTTGTCAATGGTATGTAGCTCATATCGTTTTATAGATTTTCAATGTGCTAAGTGGTCGGTAGGAATTGGCTTGGGCAGCATAAAGATTGATGAATTTTATAGTGACATTAAATAGCTTTAGAGAAGTGAAATTGTTCTTATAAGAAAATCAAAATTAAAGTGATATTTTCTACAAAATATGGCACCAAATAAATGTTTTTTTGCAGACTTTTTGTACACAAAATTTAAGTAGCATCTTAACAATTTTTTTTTGAGCCCACTTTTTAAATATGAAGCAATTAAACAACAAATTGATTCTTAATATTTACTGTTGTTATAAATGGTAACCCATATTATTTATTCCAACTATGCATACCCACTGAAAAGTGTGCGTGTGTATTTCAATCAACTACATATATATGGCTATCACTTTGTCACATCAGCACAACTGAGAAATTCACTTTCTCACGTACAGCAGCTGCTGCCACTACTGTGTCAAACCTCAAACATGTTTAGCTTTATTTTCTTGCTTGCTACCAAAGCGTTTTTTTTAAACAGCCAATGCCACAAACACAAAACTTTTTCACTGTAGGAATATAGGAGAAAAAATGTAGCAGCATATGAAAAATAGCTATTCCACAAATCGCAGAAAAAACAAAGTTAAATTGTTTGTGTCAAGCTAGCAATTGCAAGAAAACTATGGAGGCAGTCAAGTTAGTTCAGCCAAAAAAAAAAAAAATAACACAAAAAAAGTGACGACGAAAACACGCTGTGTTATAAATCAAATATTGTGCACGCAATTTCACAGTTGAAGTGGTAGTTATCTTTCTGTAAAAAGAAACTTACGGCTATGCTGGCTAAAAGCCAATGAACAACAGCAGGACAATAATTTAGGCGAAAAACGTTTGAACGTCGTAGCATATGAATGCCATCTTTTTTAATTAACTAATTAACTGATATTAAACAGAGTTGATTTTTATTTCTTTTGCTGAATAATAAATTATTTATGTGATTTATTGATTTTATGGGGTAATGAATGTAGTGCCTATATGAAAGGGAAGGAACATTTGTTGAACATCATGAGCGGCTAGTTTTTTTATCCTTTTGTACACAGCTGTATCGAATTTATTGAACGTTCATTTTATATGATTTACAAATAATTAATGATCACTCATACGTCATGTTCACCAATTTAATACCTTATATGGATAGACCATTTTTTCAAAGCAAATGTTAATATAAAATCTTTGCTTATAGTGCCATGCAGTTTTTATTTGCCAATTTGGGCAACAATTTTTAGGAAAATTATAAGAAAAGGCGATGCATTACGAAAAGTGACAATCTCGTTCAATTGGCTACTCCTAGTTTTAGTGGACAACGGATATGTTACATTCCTTATTTTCCACAGAATTAAAGAATTAAATATCTTTCATATGTCCCGCATTTAACACATTTATTATTTAATATGATGAAAAATTATTTCATAACAAATTGTGGCGCAAATTGCTCTGCAGTTATTGACTAGCAATTTCTATTTCCCACTCTATATTCATTCACATTTTTAGTTACTTCAACACAGACTTCCATTTCCTGAGTGCTACACTTCAAAATCTCGATGCACTCGTGCAAAAGTAAGTTCTCGATAACGTCATCAGTGTGGACAGTTTGGACAGTCCAATGACATTTGATGTTGTCGACTTATTCTACGATTTCAATTGTTGATATTTTTGCTTATTTTACTTCTTCTTGGTACACCATATAAAGTTGGTTAGAATTGAAATCACAAAAGAAGAGAAGCAGAGATAGAATGTACAATGACACTTCTACGCTACATCTTCTAATATAGAAGCGAAATTGCATTCAGCTGACCACTACCAGTAGCTATTGGCAACAGAAGCAATGGACCAATGCAAAATTTTATATCGCTATATTTTTGTGATTTTCTAATTTTACTTTTTTTTACTTCCTGCTTTTGCTATGTTTTTTTATATATGCTATGCTATCTATTGATCGCTGCAGCAAATCGATGGAGTTCATTGCAAGTCCTATGACAGCGGCAGTTGTTGGTTGACCATTGGATAAAGCGGCCACTAAAATAGTGGTGGTGCATAAAGAGAAATCTACTAAATCCATATACTCAAACCAATCGTAAAACCAAAGTAGCTGCATAGAGCGCAATGCAACTTAACAGTAAAGGACAGTTCAATGTTGCAACGCAAAGTGAAGGAGGGAGTTAAACTAAGTGCTGTTGGTTTTGGTTAGAGTATAGAAAATACCGTTTTTTGCTGCTTTATGCAATTTTAATTGAAGCTGATTTTATGTGAAATCGCTTCAATCAGTGCTACAAGTGAGCAAGAGTATGGAGATTTTTTAACCTATACTTAGCTATAATTTGTCAGACATCAAGCGAATTATATTGAGTTATTATTGCTATATTAAGAAGATCAAATACACTAGTCAGTTAGTTGTTCAGTAGAAATAAGAGAGTCAGTTATCTTTCATAAAGACCATAAGATGGAATCAAGATACCTTTGGATATTTGTGTATCTCTGTAATCAATAAAATATTCCACATCAAAGTGCTATGACATAAAACTGCGCTTTAAACTTCAATCATATCATACTTTATTCACTAGTTCTTTTGTTGCCAATCAGAATTTCATCATTGAATTTCTGATAATTTTTTTGGTTCTAAAATTATTACCTTGTAATTTACGGATATTTTTTTTTTGACTTCCTTGATAAAATATGTCAATGTCATTAAAGTAACGAATCAAATGCTTTTACATAAAATAGTCTTACTCAACTTAACGTGGACATAGCTCCCAAATTTTGTTTCTGTATGTGTATGTAACTACCTGTCTAGAAAACTAAGCAATTTTGTGTGTGCGTGTATGCGCTTCTTCTATCACAATATCAATGTGCACATTTATATGCGCCTTTGTATTGTGTGTAAAGTTGCTATCAGTTTCTTTTACTGTTCTTTCCTGTTCATGTCCTTAAACAATATCAACATGGTATTTCACGCATGAATCAACAAAACAATTGCTTCGTCCTACTAACAATCGAAATCAGAAGATTTTAGCCTAAGCTACGATAGCTGGCCACCGGATTGTTTGAATAGAAATGTGTGCATTTGCTGCGTGCTTTTTTTGATTTGGATTTTCTACAGTACATACATACTTACATGTATGTATGTTTCAAATGTCTATCGCATGTAATTGAGTAGTTCAAGTTTGACAGCTGCTTTTAGAGAGATCAAGCGGTGCAGGTGTGCATGTGATGAAAATCTTAATTGTTTGATTTATAAGCCAATTGTTTTGATATGAATATTTGTTTTTAGCCGTTTAACTTTGTTGCATTTTTGTTTTCCTTTTTTTAGCTGTTACGCTGAAGGATATTGATAAAAGGTTTATCTTTGCATTAACAGATAGCAAGCTTACTTAATTTTTTATTAACCAGACATATGCTTTTTTTATGTAAAAGCTTGTTCAAAATTAAATTCAACTCTAACCTTTAAATCCAATATATACCAAGTTATTCCAAGCTATTCCCACATACACAATTGCACCGTGAGTGCACAAATTCAATTTCGCTAGAAAATTTTGCAGTATTTTGCCAATTACTCAAAGTTGACAAGAAAAATATATTGATTACAGCAACCGCCATACTGACAAGTACTTGATGATTTTGTTTGATTTTATCGGATACATCGATGGAACAAGTGTTTGGTCAATTTTTTATTTTGTAGCCCCGAGTTGATATTCTACTTTTCTTCTCTTAGCTCCTTTTTGTAATTTTACTTCTTAGTCACATATCCTTTTTTTTTGGACGCTGTGAACTGAATTGCTTTTCCATGTAATTTTTTAGCACAACAATTCCAATGTGAGTACTTGCTATGTGTCATGATATTACTACCATTTGTCCGTCTAGAAAATTTTTTTTTCTTTGTTCTGTCTATGGCAATATTGCTGTGCTGCTCGCAAGACATATCGTGCTTCAAAGCTTAAAGCATTGCGAGCAACTTTATCGGAATTTAGTAAAAAAATAAAATTGTGAAATGAATTGAATTGTGATTGAGTTGTCTGTTAGTCGTATAGTTGCCATCGAGCATTTTTGGAACTTGAACCCAATGCAGTTAAATTGAGGTAAATTAAAAAAACTAATTTCTGAAAAACTTTAAGATTTGAGTGCTATTTTAATTGAAAGTCTAAATTTACAAAAACATTTTAATAATATTGTTATTTTGGTGTCTAAAAAACCAGCTCCAAAATACATGTATGCTAGGAGAGTAGTTTGTAAATAGTTTGGGAAATAGTTTGTAATGCTTTGGCGCATAGTGTACTGAACCGATTTTAATAATTTCTTTTTTACAGCAACGTATTTGCGCTAAAAACGGTAACTGTTTACTTATTTCTTTTATTTTATAAAGTTTAATATCTTTTGTTTAAGGATTAAGTTTTTGCAAAACCTGAAACAAAAATTTTTCTTTTCTTTTTCATTGCTTATGCTGCTTCTTGAATTCTGAGTTGTTTTTCTCATTTGCAATTTTCATTTCATTTTCATATTAAGTTTTCAAAATCGTTCTGCAAATGTTACGATTTCAAAAGGTTTTTATTTGCTACTCAAGATTTTTTTTTATTATACAAGTAGATGGCAATGCTGCCTTATGTTGTATAATGGTCAGCCTAAAAAATTGCTGCGGGATATCAATAAAATAGAAAAGATTTAAAAGAACTCCTGAAAGAAGCAAAGAGTGACAAATGGAAACCCATTCCAACTACTTTACACGCTGTCGATTTTACTTTAGATCTGTCTGTCAATAGCAGTAGAAATAGCAGCAGCGGCAGTTATCCAGAGATTCACCCGTTTGTTTATGCGTCTTAATGTTCGACTGTCAGTATTGTTTCTGCAAATGTCTATTTATGGTTGTCCAGAATTGTCTCTCAGTCCATCAGTTTGCTTGAAATTTGTTGTTGTTTTTTTTTTCAATTACAAATAGCAAGTGCAGTTAGTCAATTGAATTGTGCTATTCATACATAAAAACAAAATATTTTCTACCATTCTCAGCAGTTGTCAGATGTGTTCTTATAAAAAATTTGTATTTATTTAAATGTAAAATGACAGTTTGGCAATTTTAAATTAATGATGAGCAAAAAGAAACAATATTTTGACAATGGCAAATAAATTGACATTTCTTTGTCAAAAATCCAAATGTTTATTAGAGAAAGTTTCATAATTTCATAAATAAATCATATAGTCGTTAACTACTTGCAATCTCAGTCACAATCAATAGATACTTATTCAAAGTTTGCACATTGTTCTCTCTGTTCCATAAATAGTCTCAAACAATTGTTTTTTTAAGTTTCTTAGCTTTAAATAGCATAGTTCTTTCACACTTACCTATTGATTCGATAACAATAAATGAGCTACAATTTGTTATAATTTAACCCTAATATAGCCTTGCACCAAATACGATAAGAATTCAACCTTTTTCTTATACCTTTTTCCGTATTTTCAATGCTTTATTACTTATCATTTTGGCGAAAAAAGCAAAATATGTTTAATCAAAGTCGATGTCCTTATTAAATATATCCAAAAATAGATACAAGGACATGTATAAAACAGGATTTTTGTTTTTTTCTAGAGGTTTCTAATGTCTTAATATAGACAAAAACACAGTCAGTTCAAATGACATACAGATCTATGTCAATACAAAACGAGATAGAGAGAACAACACGCAAACGATAAATGATATCTTCATTAATGCTGTTCTGACATACCAAGGTACGGATATAACAAACGAAATGAAATGAAACACAAAGGACATGACAAAAAAAAAAAATAAAAACAACAAAAACTGCAACGTCTAAGGCTGCATAGCATAGAAGCGTTTTGTTGTAATGTAATAAAAATAGTGCTATAGTAGTATTATTGTAGGATTACTATGCTGTAAGGTAAAACATGCAAAGCGTGCGCAATGATAAGATACGAGAGTATTGAATTAACATTTGTGACATTTTAATGACGCATATTGAACACATGTGTCGTAAGGACATTTATTTTCTTTTGTTTATTGCAAATAAGTTTTTAAGCCTAAATTAAATTTAATCTAATTCATAAAATAATTTTGGTAACTAAGGTTGTCAGAAAAAAACTGTCAGAGGTAAAAGTTTTGTAAATTGAAAAAGTTTGACAGCTCAATATTCAGAAGCATGGGATACCAGTGGAAAGATTTACTTCAAATTCCTTATGATCCACAGCCTCATTTCCATATGAGAGAAGCTTAACATATTAAAGCGTCCTAAGTCATTTCAAATGCATAATGTGGGTCTAATTGCCTCTCATCCGAATATGAGCATCTAATGAAAAGTTCAGGGACAAAAATTTGCCCGGTCTTTGGAATGACTCGGAACGATGGATATTGAGCATTGAATTATCCTTGTTTTAGCTACCTCCAAAGTCACTTCTATATGCCTTCAAAAAGTTTCGTACGACTTGCTTTTGGCCTATTTTGATGTGCTGTATAAGTTATATAATCTTAAATGACCAGTTTATCGACTTATTTTTTCCTTTGGGGTTGCTTACTGTGCAACATATCTACAAAAATGCTTTAAATTTTACAGTTAACCTTTCAGTCAGACAATTAGTAAAGACAAGTTGAAGGTAGTGGCATTACAAGTTTTTTGTTAAATTAAATCTAGCAAGTCTAGTAGTTTCCTATAGGGTGAGATAAGACCTTCTTCTAGCTAATTATACACTAACATTTTTTGCATTTTAACCCCAAATATATAGAAAACAATAATATAGCTTGATACGAACTGACAAAATACATATTACAATAAATTCTTACTTAATTGCTAACTTACCCTACTGCTGTTTACATTGATAATAATAACACAGGTTAACAAAAAAAAAATTCTAAAAATTTTACATTTATTTTGCACCACGTAAGAGCATTTGTCAAAGTATTTTTTTACATCACTATGCTGATTAAAATTGCTTATTAAAGTGTTGCTTTATCCAATGTTTTGAAAAATTTTATATAAGTCTACTGCAACATGTTAATTATATTACAATTTGCAGCTATATTATAGAAAAAATTTAGCTCAGAGATTCTCAGACAAGATTTGCTTAGAAATATTCTGGTTCTACCGCTAAAATTGTAAAAAAAATATTAAACTAAAAGACAAAAGTTTTTTTATTAACTTTATGTAGTTTTGAAAAAAAAAAAATCTACACAGATATTTTATCAAATTTAATGCATTATTTTTATAGAAAACGATATTGCTGCCACAAAATTTAGAAAAATTTTCAAGTGAAAAAAAAAAATTTAAATCCACTAAAAACATTTAAAAATTTCCTTTTCTTTTAAATAAACACTGATAACTGTAATTTAATTTGGGTACCAACTCAACAGATTCCTTGAAAATCCAAATTCTGTTGAACTGTGTCATAACAGAATTTACTGTAGTTATTTGCACAAGCACCACCATCATTACCATCACCACCGCAGTCATTGTTGGTCTTTTGTCACATACACACACACACACAATAGTTGAGTTATTATTATGAAAAAGCGTTTTATGATGACATTTTGCTTTTATTTTGCTTTTGTGATCTGACAGTGATTGTAACAGTGACGGTGTCAGTCACTTTGTTATTTTTGTTATGCTGTATATTTTCGTATGTATTAGTGTGACGTCTCTAAGTTTGAATGTAATTGTGTGTTTATTTGTATCATATTTTTACATACATACATATATTTGTATATCTTAATATTTGCTTGTTTCATTTCAATTGTCTGTTAGTTTGTCTCTACCGCTGTTTGCTTGATTGTCTTTGTCACGCTTTTGCTCAATTCTGTGTTGCATACAAATGTTTGTTTTAAGTTGGTAATGGGTTTTTTTTTGGTTGGTTGTGAGCTGAACAGAGGTCCTATCCTTTCTGCTGCTACCGCTATTTTTATTTTTATGCAGGTCTTTAGTTAACTAATCCTGTCATAATTGTTTTTCCGTTGTTGCTGTTATCAACCATAAAAAGCTGGTTGGTTGTGTAATTAATGTAAAGCACGTCAAGATATTATTTTGTTGCAAATTAAAACATTGACGTTCATTTCTGTTTTTAAGTAAATAACTTAATTTTGCTATAGGCGTGACATTACTGGTCAATTCAAATGCGATTGATATAGTTAAAATATATTGTTGTAATTAATATATAGTGTTTTACTTGCCATTACTATCATGGGAGCAATAAGTTTTTTGATTTTATGTCTCTAATATGCTTAGCTGTGCTACTTTTAAGGACGTTTTAATATCCTATGCTCTTTGAGGTTACTTATTTTAAAAATCTATACCGAAAATGAGCTTGCTTTTTGCTATTTCTTAATTTCATTCAAAATAACTAGCACTCACTTTATACTCCTTTTATGGTACCTTTCTATATTATAATTGACTCAATCAAAAATTCATTTCAAAATTTACAAATAAAACTCTCTATTTTAATTTTCCTTTGAAGCGTATAATGCAATTGTATAAGTATGTGTTAATTTCCATTTACAAGTGCCTGTTACTTAATATCTAATTGTTACTAAATAACAACAGAATTGCTGCACGTCTAAGCAACTGCATCTACTTCAAATAAAACCAATTGAAATGCAATTAACAAAATTGCATACTTTTGAGCGCACACAATTTCGTATTATTAAGCTATTGTACTGTGTGGTCATTACTAAAACTAGAACAACTTTGCTACTATTTTTATTTGTTCCCCTTCAATAAAACCTTAAATTTTATGTATGCACCCTAAACTTCATTCCTCTCGCACGCTGCTCCTGTAATTGGACTATCTTTTGCTTTACTTTACACAACTTTATCCTTTAACACTTCATTTTATTTGCATTTTATTTTTAATGTTAACAGATCTCGCGAGTATGTATTGAAAATTTACATTTCTTACTTTTTATTGGTTACCATTTAATTTGGATAACGCGCGATTCACCTGGGTTAGTGGTGGTTAACCCAAATTTTTTTCTTACTCATTTGACCTTATATGCTGGGGTTTTAATTGCTTTGCAAAAGCAGCAGCAGCAGCAGTTCTTCGTTTGCTTGTAACATTTCAAATATTTTGAATTGCATACTTTTAGGGTGAGTAAAAGGATGGAATGCGCGGAAATACTTTTATAGCTTGTTCAAGGGTTATGTTAACATCATGTGTTGGATTTGCAACAAAAGCATTTAAGATTTTCTTTTTTTTTCCTCTAAGTAATTTTTGGATTTTGCTACGTTGCGCTAATTGCACAGCTATTAGAGCGCGAGCTGTTAGTTTTTATTGGCATTAATTTGCGGATTTAAAAAAATTTTCAATTGGGTGTGGTAGTAAAAGAGTAATCTAAAATTTTCTTATTTGGTCAAATGTTTCACTTAATTTTTGACAAAGTAAGATTCAACAAAAATGCCACTAAAAATATAATATCCTGAGTAACAATTTTCTTGCTATAGGCACAAATAAAAACTTAAGCTTTTTCGCATTAAAAAAATAAAATCTTAAAGGTTTTTTCTTTTTGCTGCTAGCAACTTATGCTGTAGTAATGGCTGAAGTCGACAGCAACAACAGTATCATATTTATCTTTATAGTCATCAAAATAACAAGCAGACGGCCAACAACAAATTTCGCAAATCCCTTGTTGACGACGTCTGTTTAGGACGACAAGAACGAGGACAACAGTGTGTCATTAGTGTACACTGTTGGCAACACTTTTATCTTTAGTCGTGTCCACCTCCACGAGACGTGAACGGACAGGTTATCCTTCGCTTTTGTCTAAACTGGCAGCTCTAACAAATGTTTTATTTTTTTCTTTGTTCTTTTGTATAAATTTTGTTATCCTTTATCAGCTATGAAATGGGCTGGACAGGACATTAGTGCTGGTTTCCTAGTATTTTTTTTTTCTTTTTACTAAATTGTGTTACAAAAAGGTGTAGATTATTATAAGGAAATAAAACAAATTTAACATGTTGTGCGAAAGATCTAGAAAAGCATTTCAAGCAAATGCGTGTTGGGGGGATTAAATTAATTCATAGACTTTAAATTTTATAAATTCGAGTTTCAGTATTTAACGTTATTTAATGAAAAATCCATTCGCAAGACCATTCAAGACCATTTTTGTCTTTTTAAGAAGCTTTACCAAAAACAAATCTGAGAAAAATGTGATACGCCTTTAACATTTGTATTATGTATCACACATAACCTAGTGAATAATGTAAAGGACCATGAATCATTGAGACAAGTGTTCGAGATCAGCGTACAAAACTTATGAAAAAATTAAATTCGATAGTAAAATAAAATGAAATATTCTTTATTTGTTTAAAGTTCTTTAAAGGACCTCTTTTAGTCTCTTTGAAAGAACTCTACATAAGGCACTTATCTGGAAACACACATTTATATAAAGCCTTTGTAATATCCCCTATAAAGAACTTAGATAGACAGAGTTGGGAACACGTCCTTATGCTCCGTAAGAAAGCCCCTAGAAATACATCATAAATACATTTTGTTGTCTATCTAATTGTCTCGAAAAGGCCTGTAAAATAAGCTTTAAAACCTTTTGTCCTACGAAGGGTGTGAGTCTATAATTCCTTCCTCTTTACCATCAAACTTTTCCTCAGTACTTTAGTTTCGTGCAAAGGTACTGAATGTTTACACAAGCGTACACTCTGGATCAGAATCGTCTTGAATTCACTGTGTTTCATAGGGTTCTTAGTGTTGTTACCTCTTTTTAAGGGATATCTCCTTATAAAAAAGAAATATACTACAACAACTTGTCTATCAACTATATAGCGGAACTCCTTGAGTGACCTAAAAATTCAACACAACGAACGTTTAAAATTAATTTCTCGAAAATCGGAAAAACTGGGGCTCCTCGCACTTTGGATAAAAACTTCGATTACGAGAGGTCAATGTCTGATGTTAAAGAACACAAGATTTTTCGAATAATTTTTTTATTATAATACTTATTCTATCTAGATTATGTGACATCAGACTGACTTGATTTGCTCGAATAAGAGCTAACATATTGTAATTTAATCTCATTTAATATGACATGTGATTTGCTGACTTAACAGTTCAGCATATTTTTTCCAAATGATACCTTCAGTTTTTCGTTTTTTTTTTTTTTTGTTTGTTTGTAAAGTCAGCATAATGAAAGGAAAACTACATCTACCACAAACAATTGCACAAACAAATTTTTATTTTGTGAAATGTATCATCGTTTCAAAGAATATCCTTTTACGTTTTTGCTTTCAGCATACAGTAAATTTATAATAAAAATAACAGTTAAGAAAACTGCTTTCAACTCCCTGTTTTTGTAGCGATTGCAGAGCGCAATTTAAGCCAGTTTTTCTCTTTATTTTGGTAGAATATTAAAGTTTGCTTGGCACAGCGCTTCTCAAATATGTTTTGTGAAGCTACTAAGCCATTGAAGAACTAAGAAAAAGAATTGATTTTTATTTTATTTAAAATAACTGACTAGAAAATCATATTAGACTAAAGTATTGTTATAAGAAGAAACCCAAATCTATTGCTATTGCAACAGTGGATCAATCAACCATAAGCGGGAGTGGATTACCCAGACAAGTTATTTACATTTGTTCGAAATGTAGCGTACAAGAATTATGTAGTCTTCTTTACGATTGCTCGGTTCTCGATTTATGATTTAAGAATCACTGCATTTAGAATTAAAGCAAACCAGCGCAAATAACATTCACAATATTATGAGTAGTTCACAAATTGATGCTGAAAAAAGGAAGTCCAAAAAAAGGAACATTTTAGTATAATAATAAAGCGAAAATGAAAATGAAAAACAAAATGGATATGAAAACAAAAAAATGAGGCCCTTGTTTTCATAGGTTTATCCTTTTTTTGCATTATTTGTATAACTGGTTTTCTTTGTTTATCTTAGAAAATGTTCTGTGTGAGTCCTTTTTTATGTATATTATCAATATGTCTTGTTCCTGTATTCTCTTATTTCTCGTTTTATTATTGTTGTCTTATTTGTTTTGTTTCCGCTTTAGTCTTTTGTTATTATTTGATGTTAGTGATAACCAAGGACACTGAAAGTATCATATTTTCACTGTTGTTTGAATTTTATTTTTTTTATTTTTAAATATGCAATATAAATAAAGTTGTTTTTTTTCAGGTGAATAATAAGGTGGTAGTTACTGATGAAAAGGGCTTAAGCGCCTTTCAAAGAAATTAAAAAGCCTGAGAGCTATAAGCGAGTTTCTTTTGAAAGAAAATATTTATCCTTGTTACAATATTTTGTTTGAAAATTTTCAGTACTAACAGCTTGAAAAATATACAAGGAAAAAATAACAACTTCCAGGAATATGAGGTTCATAGGAATGTGAAAATTTTTCTCTAAAATCAACATTGTATTCTTAGATATACGCACATGAAGATACCCAAAATACTAACATAAATAATAATTAATTAAACTCAAACAAAATGAATGCAAGTCTTATTTGCACATAGCGTTTTCGGTTAATTTTTTAGACTAAGTAAATTTTTCGCACCTTTGACTCCTTTTTTGCACAGTTTTCCCACATCGCAATATTTATTATTCATACGTTAGTGTTTGCAAATGCTCAATTTCTAACTGTCTTCAGCATTTAAAATAACAATTAAAATACCACATTTTTCATTATTTTATGTAAACGACAGTAAATACTTATTAAGTTGCCATAAATAACCACCAACACTTTCTGCAGCCATTGAAAAATTTTCCAACAATTAAAATTTCATCGAAGAATAGAAAGTAGACTGAAATAGTGAATGCCCGCTACGCCCGTACTAACAAATGTCAAAAGGCTGAGTGCGTTAAGCGCTTTATAGAAAGCCATTTGTTCTGACTGCATTATTTGCAAACTCATTGTTTTTGGCGCAAACTTGCAGCAAGAGCAGGAACATGAACAACAACAACAACAAAAATTAGAAGAAAAGACTTTAATACAAAATGCAAATTCTAACATAAAAGGGAAGTACACAAAGCGCACAAAAACACAACGATATTCGGTACATACATACACACAAATATATAGGAACAGAGCAAGAAAGTTGCACAGGAAAGGCATGCAAGGATAATGAAAAAGGCTGCAAAAAAAAGGAGCAAAAGTAAGTACTAAGAATTCAAACAAAGATAGTCAAATTGTGCTTCTAACAAATGCTTTTGATGCCAAACAGCTACGCTGAGTGCTGCTGCAGTAATAAAATATATGAACTGCAAGTTGGCAACAGGATGCATGCAGTATAGTGAAAGGACCTTCAGACATGACTAAGCAACACAATGCAAACATATTTATATACATACGTACGTACGTAGTTGTAAGTGATATGTGCTGTTGCACAAAAACAAATAAAATGCAATCACTACTCAAGACAAGGACGCATACACACATACAATAAACGATGTGTACGTACCCAGTAAACAATTTTTGTTGCGAAGGTTGATGATGATTTTGATCATGCGCGAGATGATATTTTGATATCGTGTGATAGTTTGCTTAGGAGAATTAAACCACTTCTGACGAGTCGAAAAAGCTATGTAGTTAAGAATCATAAGATGGAGCTTCAAGTGATTGTCGTTGGGGATGAAATTTATATATATAGCATATCGCACTCCAAATTTATTTCATGTGATACCGTGCGTGCACATTATTCATAAAAAACGTCATATTAAATCATAACTTATAATTTAATAAAAAAGTTTGATTTCAATCTTACTTTTCTAGAAGAGTTATAAGTTCATTCGCTGGGAAGACTTTATCAGCTTTTATATGTTAGCTGGGTATAATGACTTAAAAAGTGGAAATAAAGTGGGAATAACAATAAAAATGTAGATCGAAAATGATAATGAAAATCAAAAAGAGAATGAAGAGCATAAATGATTTTTTGATTTTGAGTTAACTTGTTGAAATCGAAGCTTTAAATGTGAAAGCCAAATGAATGAAAAACTGAATGAATGAATGAATGAAAACTTGGATGAGTATTTGATACGAATGAATTCACAGCAAATGAACACTGAATGCAAATGCACGGTGTTAAAATGTAAGACTTAAATGAAAGAAACAAAAAATTATTTTTTTGGTAAGTCTTAGTCAAATCGTCCAGATCGAGAATCGGCAAAATATATAATCCTATATTTGGCACTTGGGAAAAAGGATTCATAATTTACATATAAAACATAAATTTTGAAAATTGTTTGAGTTTGGTTTCGAAGTTCAAAGAACAAACTCTCTTTCAATACGTTTGTTTTTCACTCTTGAAGAGAGAATATATGTAAGTAGAATGTGATGTTAAGAGCGTAATTTCATTATAAAAAAACAACTGGACATACGCGCGCGAAGTCGCGGCTACAACTAGCTATTAATATAACGCTTATTCGTGACCACATACTTCAAAACACCGATTTTGTCTATATTTTTGCATTTGTTACAAGAATTGCAATTGCTTTGGAGCATTCTTGAGTATACAAAAATTAAGTAATGAGCTTTCTTTTTAAAATCCATTTAAAAATGTAAGTTGGCTTAATATGATGATCATCGATCTCTGATAGACACATGTTCCTGTTTCTTTCATTTAAGTTCTTAATTTGAACACCGTGGATGTGTTCTACACATTTTAAACTTTTCTTAGTTTATACTTTATTTAACAGTCTACAATACGAGCTGTATGCAAGGATGCAGTTATTTGTCAGCATTTTGTTAGCATGTAGATTTAATTTACTATTCACAATTCAGCTCATGCACGAGTAAGTTAAGGCCGTTTGTATTAAGCTAAAAAAAGGTTTGACATAATGTGTTTAATTAAGAGGAATAGTTCAAGGATATAGTATGTATTTTGAAGCATAGTGCTGTATTTGAACTGTTTGAGAATAGAACAAAAACTATTTGCAAATCTACTTGCTGCATCAGTTGACATTTTAATTGCAGCTAAAGAAAGAATAATATTTTATTCCTGCTCTCTCAAGTTATTCTTTAATTTTGTGCTGAAAACATTACCTGCCCACAAAAGTATGCTACAAGAAAGTTGCAAAACTATTGCCGTTAGTTTTTTGTGCATGGCAATTGACTTCGTGCAAACGCTTTGTTGTGTATCTGAAAGAATTTTTACTTATTTTTGTTTCTGTATTTATCAATTTCGCCAAATAATCTCCCGTTTTCCATTATCCTTTCTTCAACTCACTTTTTTCCCCCTCCGTTTCGATCTGACCAACATTGTACGCTGTTTGGCCAATAATGGAACTCGTTAATATGCGAAACCACAATACCGCAGAATATTTGAGCGTTCGATGCACATGCTCACACATACACACACACACACACACACACAAAGCCACACACTCAGAAATATGTTCACTTTTCCATCGTATAGCGTTGCGGCATAACAATGAATAGTTTCAGTTCCGCTCGTTACGTTTGTCGTTGAAGCGTAGCCCGCCGCAGAGCACATGTAAAATTTTATTAAAAAATACGGACAAAAAATACGACAAATACTGAACAAAATAGTTTAAAGCGTACTGGTGGTGTTGAACGTTGTATTTTTCCGCTGTTTCGCCATTCAACCGCAGCGTGAGCAAGCGACCACACAAATAAACAGCGCATATATTTGCAAACTAAACTAAAAATACACTTGGAGAAAATTAAAACGAAATAATTACATGAAAAGATGCATTGAACTAAATGATATTTGTTGCAATAATTAAGTTATGGTCAAAATAAGGATATCTTCTGTAAACATTTATTTTCACAGTAAAGGAATTATTTCATCAGGATCACTCGAGTTAACAAAACATTATATGAAGAAATAAAAATATTAAAGAATTATGCAGTGAATACATCAAAGTTATACACAACTTGAAAAATATTACAGAAATACATACTTTCCCTGGCTACGTAAGAAAATTGTTCTGATAAGAAAGGCATAGTAAGTCGCATTGCACTTAAATATGCAACTCACTGATTGGAAGAAATAATTTTTGCAAACAATAATTTTCCGCACAATTGAAACACTTAAAGTCAAAAATCAGAACTAAAGCATGAAGTAGAAAATTTTCTTTTTCAAATTTTTTTATTTTATATTTCAGTGTATATGAAAACCAATTCACATATACATCTGCGCTTGCATTAATTGTCTTTCACAGGGTCTGTGTGCATGATTTTCATTCCGTAGTTGTTAACGCGATACAGCGCACAATTGCAAACGGCAACTAGAACATGTGGCCCCAAAAGTAGCTCAAAGTTATGTTGTGTTAAAAAAAGGAGAATATTTACTTTTTCCCTTTTTAGGCACATTAACGAACATAGGGAACATTCTTTTTAAAACCGAAATAGTTGGACCTTGAGGTCTCCGATTTCACTGATTTTTGGTTTTTGATTAACTATAAATTATATCGGCTTATGTTAAACTATTGAAATTTTTTAAAAATTTTTATTTCAACGGTTTGTTGGCATTTTCGTTAGCTTTAGTTAAAAATAAAATTTCTTAATTTCCGACAAGATATGTGCTCACTATAAATTTTCAAGCCGAAAAATTTTAAAAAACACCACTTTGGTTTGACTCATACGGAAATGGTATATGATAGATCATCAACAAGTCAAATATTACGCACAAAAAAAAAACATCAAATTGGAGACTCAATGTACAACTCCATCCGTTTTGGCAAATACTGCCTCACATTTATGGTTATTAGACTGCACCAAAATCGGGTTGAAGATCAAAATACTTAATTTTTCTGGTATGCTCAGTTTTTTGTTAATTCTGACCTTAGAACTTACATAAAACTTATAAAAGACGAAAAAGAAGTTTGCTTATATATAGCGCTATGATCATATAAATATTTATTTTGGATTTGAAAAAAATTTTTTCATTGTAATTAGCATATCATATGAGCAAAACAGATCTTTAAAAAATCTGATATATATTTAATCTAGACCTTTTTATTTTTTATAACTAAAATAAGATCTTTCTCAATTCTATTTTTTTTAAAGCCTTTTTGGACATTTCATGAAATATCTAAATGTTTGATGATCCACTTTGTTTTGTTCCACTCAGTTGCATTTTTGTTCGTATCTTCGAAAATATTTTATGTTTCAAATGAGCCCATTCATTTAGCGAGTATTATTGTTAGAGCTTTATTTCGTGAAATTTATTTAGTTTACTCAAATTAAACTTGATGTTGTAAAAATTTCTTCTAGTTTAAAATGATAAAATGGAAAACCAACTCTTAAGCTCAAAAAATGTTTTTAATTTCGAAAACTTTTTTTGTGAGTTTTAATGGCTGTGCATTAGCTTTGAGACCTATAATTTCAAAAGAGTCTAACACTTCTTAGCATTTCAAAACTTTTATATTTTGGACCAGTCTATAGCACCAGCAAACAACCCATTCTTGTAGATGTATGAATGTAGTAAGGTTGCACGTATGTATGTGGTATATGTTTTTATTTGTGGTATGCTCAATTTCGTTGTGTTGCTGCTGCTATTTTTTCATTGTTGTACCGGAGAATTGCAATCATTGTGAATGGCTGTATACTTGTACTCAATTGTGCATAGGTATTGATATGCGCCTGTGTGTGTTATTCTTTTTTATTGTGTGTGCATTTGTATGCTTCAATTGCCACTACGCACACTCTTAGTACATGAAACGGAAACGAACTTAAATGCTTCAACACAATCGCAATTCACTCTTTGAATTTTGCTGTTTGTTTGTATTGGTTTGTAAGTTCTTTAGGTTTTTTCTGCTATTAAAGAATACTCTTAAGTTTTTTTGTGTTTGCTTTCAAATTGCGTAGTAGAGTATTCTATGTACTAACACTATAAATACTTTTTTCGCGCTATATGCTAAATTGGTTTATCCACAAATTAATTTGCAAGACATTATCGAACAACTAAATCAAAATTAAATAAAAATTTTCTTTAATAATATATTTTGCGAGTTGAGATTTTAATTGAAAGTCTCACGCTGTCTATAAATTACTGTTCGAACGCAAAACCATAGTTCATTTTATTTTTCTTAAATGCTCTCACATGTCAAATAATTTCAATAAACACCTAAATTACATTTAAAAGCCAACACCAACAGCGTGGTGCAAAAACTTATTGATTACTTGTGTGTTTTGATTAAATAGCTAACACTGCAGAGCAGTGAGTGGCAGCGGGTGAGCGGTGATTTAAATATCATCACACCTAGCCAGCCAACATCATAACCAAAGCCAACATAACCGCATAGAGCATAAACCAGCTTGTGGCACATAACAAGGCAATGCGCAACATAATTTTGCCACACTGTAGTTATTGCGTACGTGCCATTGTATTTGTAAATGTATGTGAGTGGTAAAAATCTAAAAGACCTAAATACCAAATGCCATAATAATGAATTGAATTTTATATTAGCTGATTAAATTGTTAACAAAAAGCAATAGCAACAGCAACAGCAAACAATTTAAAGTAAGGCACGAAAATGAGGAATGACTTTTTCATTCATTGCGACCTAAAAGTATGCAAACATTATTTTTATTTCATTTTCTTATTTACATTTTTTCAATTTATTTATTTTTTTCTTATTTAATTTTAAATTGTTATTTTAGGGTTTTTTTCATCTTTCTTTCATTTGTTTGAATTTTGTTTATTGCCTTCGTAAACAAATATTGTTGGTATGTTGTTTTTTTTCTAAAGAAAATGCAGGAACAAAATTTAGTACAACAAAGTAACAGAATTCTGTATACTCGTGTCTTTTGTTAATAAGCCCTAAAGTATGCTACGAAAAAAAAACAGCAACGTTGGTGCTTTTCAATTATTAAACATGATGAAATGTGGGGCTATGGCTGGAATAGAAAGCTTAGGGTGGTATGTTGTATGAAAGTTAAGCTGAGTAGATCAATTCAGTTAGGTGGTAAGTGAGTTGTAAGGTATTTGAACCTGGAACGGGTTTTCGCTGGAATACACTGATAAAAAGTATGTTTATAAATTGCATGTGATTTTTTTTTAATTCCCAAAAAAACGACGTCATTTGGTTAAAAAACACATTTGTCGTTTGATTGAAAAGATTTACGGATTTCTTAATCGATGAGCTTTAGCACTAGAATATTTTTGGTACCATGGTTTTGGTAGGAACCAGAGAACAAATATGAGACGTGAGTGTGCGCATTGCAAGCAATAATGAGTCTGAATCTGAGTTGCGCTCACTAATAGTGAATGCGTAGAAAGCATGCTGCTGATGAATGGTGAGCGTGTATGTAGATCTGGTCTCGTGAATGTGAATGCGTGTGAAGCTCACACTCACATGCATTCAGCATTCATGAAACAGTGAATGGCTTGAGCCACTTGCGATGAACTGAAGTAAAGAAAAACTGTTATTTCCTCCAATCGAAGCGGAAAGGTCGAAAAAAGATTTTGGACACCACTTAAGGTGGCTCCATACCCAAAAAAGGACCGTTTTCGACCCCTTTTCGGAATAAATTTTTTCTGCTCCAATCGATAGGGAAAGGTCGAAAATGGATTTTGGAAATCACTTAAGGATGCTCGGGACCATGAAAAGAACCGTTTTTGACCCGAAAATGGGTTCCCGGACCATGGTACCCGTTTCGACCCATTTTGGGGAATTTTTTTTTTGTGCTCCAATCCGTGTGGAAAGGTTGAACATGGATTTTAAACATCACTTGGAGTAACTCCGGACCCTGGAAAAAACCGTTTTTGACCCATTTTCGGAATTTTTTTTTTTCAATCGATTGGGTAGGTTCGAAAAATAATTTTGGACATCCTTTAAGGTGGCTCCGGACCTTGGAAAGTACCGTTTTCGACCCTTTTGGTGCTTTCCAAGGTCCGGAGCCGCCTTAAGGTATGTCCAAAAGCCATTGCCGACCATTCCTTATTGATTGGAGCATAACAAAATTTAGGTAGTTCAGAATAAAAATTTTTGCAAAGAGTAACGCAATATATGCATGTAATTAAAATAAAAACGAAAATGTGAAAATATAAATAAAACTGTACCACAAGTTGCTGTAAACAGTAGGTACGAAGTTCATTTTGAATTTTAAAAAAAAACCTATAAAGTAACCATTTAAACAAGTCCCTAAGCTTTTTGATATAAAAACACATATTTTGAAAGTATTCAAAAATAGTGCGTGCATTATATACTTCTTTTGCCGAAGTCTAAACTTTGAGCTAAATTGAGTTAAAACACAATAAAAGAAGTTGTTTTGTTGGTAAATTTCTGTTCTGATAATGCTACGACAAAAATTTTCTCATTTCCTAAAATTGATTTCGGGTACTTTGCTGTACATTCATCATAGCATAAAATTTTGCGACAAATCCAATTTTTGGATTGGATTTTTTTATTCCACAAATGTGCAGCAAATACTATTTGCATTATGTTGCTTATTGAATAGTGGTAACGAAAATAATCTACATAAAATAAATAAGTTTTTCACTGTATTTCCGCTTTTTAAAAAATAAATACATTTGCTCATCATAAATGTAAATCAATCTCGTTGTACGCCGCAAGTTTTAGAATTTCCTACAGTGGCACGTATTTTTTGTTGTTGCTGTTATTGTGGTTGTTCCTCTCAAAGGAAAGTAATAACGATTTAAAAAAATGAAAAAGAAAAAAAAAATAATTCTCATTAAATAGATTTTGTGCATTATGCGGTTTTCGCTTTTGATTTGATTGGCTTTACTCCGTTATTGAATTTCTTTTTATAAATTTTCCATTTTCATTTTCATTTTCATTTTTATTTATTGTTTATTTGTTTTTTGCTGCGCAGGTTTCTTTACACTGCGAGCATTAGCATCTCAGTAGCAGCGCACATAATGGAAATTGCAGACGGAAACGGAAATGTGCGTATTAAGATGTTTTTTTTTTGTATTTTCTTCCTTCGCTATTTCAACAATTTGTGTATTAGTTTGTTTTAGTAAAAATGTTATTTAAATCATAGTTTAGGCTGCGTGTTAAATGCTGTTAAAAGCAAACATTTTTTTAGAGTATTTCACGTACAAGAGTCAATTGCTGTATCAGTTAAAGTCCCCCTGCTACTGCAACAGCAGCACTTAAATTTGTAGGCACCTTTTCGTTTTTTAACGACCTCCATTTTGAAACGAATTTTGAAGTCATGCGTTAGCTTTCATTGACTTAGATTTTTATTTTTATTATTGATTGTTTGACACAGTAGGCTTGTGCTTGTGTCGTGACTGTCTTGTTTTTTGCATTGGAATCTTTTTTATTTTTTTTCGCATGAACGTATTGCTTGAACTTTTGGTGTTAATACGATTTCCGCAGCAATAAAAAGATCATCAATTATTTATGGTTGTTATTTGGTAAATAAAAGTGTTACCTTTATTAAGGAAATGAAAAATAAAAATGGAATTGCAAACGGAAGTCAATGTTTTAGTGTTACAACTAAACGTTAAGTGAAATTGGTAGCGTGTTTGCCAATATGTTGCAAAACATTAAAATGAACTTAGAAAATTTGAAAGCAATATTGAACTAATTTCAGTAAAAACAAAATAAATGTTGGTACTTAAAAGTTATTGCATGGAATGTGTGTATTTTTGAATTTAAGGTGTACAAAAAAATGCTGTTAACTTGAATTAACTACGCTTTTTGAATTTAATAAGATGATTGTGCAAATGTTAATTAAGTTTTTTGGCATTCTTATGATAAGCTCAACCCCAATTAATTTTAATGGCAAACTAAACCAGTAAACTTGTTAACGAAAAACGTTAGCAATATCGTAGTTTGCAATAACGATTTCAATTGATTTCACAAAGTGAAAGTATCTTTATTTAGGATCAATGAAAGCATGCTTGCCAGAATTAAGATTCGCAACTAGAAGCAAGTTGTTCTTCTTATTCTTGAAAATTTTGTATGCTATTTTTAAAAACTTGATAGCTGACTCAGGCTTCCAACGACTTAAGAGACTTCCTTGTTCTGTAAAAGTTGTCAACTTAAGAGAAAAAAATGTCGATTTTTTAATACTAATGCTTCAAACCTAACCTCAAAAACAGTCAGGTCCGTCTATAAATTAGTTCGTTCTTCTATCAAATTTTGTAAAACGATAAAGAAATCTTGCCTAAGATTAAAGTGAAAAGGAAAAGCTATTCTGCTGAAATTGAATCATCAGTGACCCTTGCGCTGATGACTAAGAATTTCTAAGCCTGCTTTGTTTTTTTTTTTGCATAGACTTGTTGCGAATACAAACGTAAAGCAAAGTCAAAATTATGTTTTCTGTTTTGTATTTGCTTTTATAACTCATTTGATAAGATTAAGTTTAGGAATTTTCACTCTGCAGCTGAAAGGTCACTGACGATAATAACTGCCATCTTCGCGGTCAATCAAAATCATTGCATAGATCTAAGAAGTTCTATACAATAGGAGTATTTCTTTCAACGAAATTCCGTTAAGAGCGAACAAAATAATGGTTCAATAGATATAAACATTTCAACTGGTATAATTATTTCCAAAAAATGTTTCAAAATTGAAGACATTATGGTCCTAAGCGGAAAATTTAACATAAGGTAGCTAATTTATCAACAAATAAAATATCAAAAGATTAAAGAAATCAAAATGGATGTATTTATATGTAAAAAGTATAATAAAGTTTATTTGAAATTTTTTATTTCATGCATTTCAATTCATATCTCTTTTATCTCAAAGTTGATGTTGAAATGGTTGCACTGTGGTGTTTGTGTAATTTTTTATGAATTTTCGAGAAATAGTTCATCTGGTGAAATTTCAATCTTATGAGCCTTAACAACTCGTACACTATAGCTCATCGCACAAAACTTTTTGATTATTTTCTTAGTCTTATTCTAAGGTATACACATGCAACATTTAAACCGAATCGTAGAAGATCGTGTCCCAAAAATGTTCGAATTTGTTAAATAAAATGTGTCATGGAAATAAAAAGGCAGACCTGTTACCTGTTGCCTGTTGCTTAGATCCCACTTTAATAATTTCATCATACAATTTTTTAAACTTTCTTCACTAATAAGCTATATTTTTCCATGAGTTTCATTTAGGATCAAAAATTCAACTCGCAAAGTGTTGAAAAAACCATTTTGTATCGCAGATTATAACCCGAAAGCTGCTTAAATTTAAATTTGTTTGTATTTCGCTGCCACATGCTAATTGTGTGCCATAACCTCAACTTGGCAGCACAGTAAATTGCTTAAGTCTTCTTTTTATACATAATGGTGCCGCTGCATGTGGGCATGTGTGCATACATATATATTCACTTTTTATGTCAGTATGCATATAATTTAAGCACACACACTTAACCCAACTGAATCCACCTGGTTAGTTGGAAACCACAAAAGACCAAAAAACTTTTACACAGATTAAACTTTTATATACATATATATACAAGGCACTGCGGCCTATATGGACACTTTAACACATACACACACAGTTGCATGCTGTGAATAACACTTATACAGTGGTATAAAACTTATTTACTCACAAAAATAATTTAGCGGGCAATAAACTTGGTGAATATAGTGGAAAAAAAATAAAATAAATAAGCTGTCTTCAAGTTGTCCTTAGGTATAAACTAGGGAGTTGAGTGCCGGTATCTTGAAAAATGGGATTTTGGGTTTTCGTAAATTTAAATCGGCGGTATTCAAAAAGTTTCTATTTTATAATTCAAAGCGAATAGCAAATAAGATATAGGCAATCAAACTAATCCAGGCAGGCTTGCATGTCAATATAAATGTGGATATTAGAATACGCGTCTGATATTTTTACCGGATAATAATGATATATCCAACTTAAGTGCAACTTTTGAACTGCAGATATTACGATTACGATATTAATTTTTTTTAGAACACAGGACTCTAACTGCAGATACAGCAAAAAAAAAACCGCTATGAAGCTGATATATGAAAAATAGCAATACATTTTCATCTTGTTTGAAATTGAATTAGATATATTTTCGTGTTTGTTGTATGCCATTTTGCATTACTTAATTTATTAATTTTCATAATGAATATACTCTGAGTTCAAAAAATTTTGGTTTCAGAAAACTTAGATTTTAAAACTCAACAATTCCGTGATTAGCGTCTGACACCGGGATTAAACTCCCTAGTAGATACGTACGTATATTTTTATGCTTGCACAGAAAAAAATAAATTATGTCAAGTATTTTGGAACTTGTATTAAATATTTTTAAGAGATTTTAAATTTTATGGAATAAAAAAATATTGATTAACATTTTTTATTTTTCTAAAAAAATTATTAAATTTTTAAAAGATATTTCCGTGAGTTCAAAAAAAAAATATTTTTCCAAATGTATTCCCTTGCCCAATGCCACACGTTGGAGCTGAATGCAAATAAACAGAATCTGTGTCAGACATGACTTTGAATGAATTTCATATGAACACGAGAGCAACACACAGAAATGCACACATACTAAGAAAGCACACACTCATGTGTGTGTACACCTTTGAACCCTCATAATCATTTGCCAAGTTAGCCGCGGTAAAACGGCATTTTCCAACAACATTTTGTATGCTGCTGCTGTTCTGCTTTTGTTTGGTGGATAAAGCCGCGAAGTTGTGGCTTTTTATTTATTTTTAGCAAAAAAGTTTAGCTTGTGTCGTCGTAGTTTAGGTGTATATAAATGACAATGTTTACGTTGTATTATCAAATAAGTATGTTATGTTGTTGGACATACTAATTACCTTAAACTGCGTTTTTTGTTACAATTTGCTATTGCAGAAAATGTAAGAGAATGAAATTTTAGTTACCACTTTAATTTCTTATATTTCCCTAATAGCTTATCTCAAGTTACAGGAACGGTTCTGATTTATAGTTGAAACCAATTGAATTGAGGGCTAACCAAAGGCGGCAGCTATTCTCTTAGAAGCACTCCATCACTCCAGTATAAAGCAGTTTAAGGTTTTGCTTATATACAGAGGAGAAGTAAATACCATAAATCTGTAAAAGACTTCAGGCCAATCAGTCTGTCTTATTTTATGACATAAGATAGCATTTAGTAGAATAGAAACAAAACTTTAAGCGCCGCCAGATGTTTCTTAACGATGTCAAGTGTAAAATTTATTGATTTGCCAATTCGCAATATCAAACAGATTATTTCAACCTATTAGATGAGACAGCTTTGAAGGAAAATTTAAAAAATTGATCAGAGAGCAACGCAAGCGCTTATGGCATGATGTGTGAATTAAATTATATTTCGTAATCTTAATTAAAAACTTTGAAAAAATCAATTGTTGTAAAGTAATATTGATAACTATTTGTAGAATAGAATATCTGCAACAGAAAATTTCAACTTTAAGTGCATTAAAAAAATATTATGTAATAAATGTAAGCTTTTTTTACTACTGCTGTCCTATTTTTTATACAAAACTGAAATAAAATATAATAATTGTTATAGTTGTCATATTTACACATTAAACATTTGTTTCAATACAATTTACTAACAGCTTTGTTCTTTTTTAATACAATTTTATTTTAAATAATTAAAAAAATAACAACAAAAAAAGAATGCATGAATGAATGAAGTTTCAATTACGTTGATGTATTTTTAGGCGCACTTAACAGAGCACACAAAAAATATTTATAAAAAATGTACTTATAATTCAATCAATTTGATTTAAAAATTTTTTATTAGATGAAAGTTTTTTAGCAGCCGCTGCATCATCAGTTGCGGCTGCCAAAATACAATGCATTTGCAACGTAGATTTTTTTAAACCCCATAGCAGAAACAACAACAATGAAGGCTATCAAACAAAAAAGCGAAAACCAATAACATCAACAAATACAACAATAACAAAAACAGTTTTGGGAAATATTAAAATCAAACGAAGCAGGTCCTTCAATAAAGCAAAAACAAGACGGTTGCTTCAGGCGCAAGGCAAAATGTGGCGCCAAAATTAAATAATTTTAGTTATTTTCAATTTAGAATTTTTAACTTCAAAGGCTGCATTCATTAGTGGATGGCTTTTGTTAGAAAAGCTGCTTAGTTTAGCTCTCCAACGATTTTCTTAAGCATAGGCAGAAAATAGCATGCAAATTTATACATTAATAGGGGCGCTAAGTTTTTAACAGTTTTCATAGAAAACAAAACAGACATGAATCGCCTCTGTATACAATAACAAGAAACATAACAGCAAAAATTCAATAAATATTTTTATAGGTCAAATTTATGAATATGAATTTGTTTTTGTTTTTTCGTTTTCTTCTATTTTTATGTTTATACTTTTTTATTTCCTACAAAAACAAGAAAACAAAGTGTTGTTATTTATTGTTGCTACGGTTGTTCAAATTTGCAAACTTGTAAACTCAGTGTTTTGTGTTTTTTTTTCCTTGTATTCGTAAAAGGACTTTTTATGATTTTTTGTCACACAGAGTATAGGCAAACAATAAGCAAACACACATTGATATGTGCAGGAGAGGTGCACAGCTATGTTTTAGTATGAGTATGTGTAAGTGGTTGTGAAAAATTAGGCCATTAATTTGAAAGTCGAACAAAATCACTAAAGTTCATTGTAGTGAAAATAATTTTTTTTTTTTAATTTTTATTAGAAATAAGTTGTTTTGCCTTTACTGTGGATAGTAAAAATTCATAAGGAATATAAAATAAGCACTCAGAAATTAAAACAAAAAAAAAAAACAACTGATACATGAATGTTTAAGTTAAGTGCAAATTTTAATAAATGATAGGAGACTGATGTACTCGTGTTAGTGGCTTTTAATGCTACTGTATACATTTTGAATTTTAAAATTTGAGCCTATGGATTTTAGATGTGAAAAAAACTAAGTACTTGGTAAATAGCTAAAGCCGTTAATTCATTGGAGATTTCATGATTGGATTAAAGCGGGTTAATTTATTGAATAACAAATCTGAAATAATATTTTTGTAAGGTGTATAAACTTGAAAATTCTTTCATTTTGTTTCTCTAAATATCAAATAGATTTCATATTTAGTATAAAAATTTCCTTAGAAATTAAATTATATTTTACTTTAACCAAAACTTACAACATTTTATTGCAAACAAAAAGAAAAACTCAAGTCATGCAAAATTTTGTGGCATACATTAAGGCGACACGAAATGGCTTATAAAGCACACAAGTATCACATTTAGGGTCATTAAATGATCATTGAGTGTGCAACAAAAATCAAAAATCACACAAACATTTGTTGTTGTAATGAGCACATAAAATAAAAATCAGGTAGAAAGGCTTATAACCAACAACTACGGCTACTGTTGTTAGCATGCTGTTACGCGAGTTCAAGGAGCAGCAAAAAACGGCAGCTGCAATTTATGTGGCTACAAACATTGTTTTGCGCCAACGCAGCAAAAATCGATATTGATTGGAAAAAAGTTTAAGAGGTTGTGGAGCTAAATAAAGAAGCAACTTTATAATTTTGCGGATTTGCAAAATTTAAAATATTATGAATTTAAATATTCAGTGAATATCTATATACATACGTTTTTAATTAGCATATCTTTGCATATATTGCCTAGTCTAAAATATGCTATAGCTTTAAAAACCCAAGAACCATTTACAAAAAATCTTTAGGATTTCGAAAAAAAATAAACTTTTGTTTTATGTAAAAAGTTTTTGTTGAAAAAATTAACGCCGCAAAGAAACAAACAGACAATGGTCTAACAAATAATATGAAATATTAAATCCAACCACTATTGCGTTGACCCTTGCACAATGCGCGGCAACATTCAGTATTATTTATGCTCCCTTAAAACAGTTAGCAGCCCTTAGCCCTAGCTCAACAAGTCTTTAATTGAATTGCCAAAATTAGCAACAAAAAAAGGACAAAGCTTCGCGAGCAGTGGTGCCTTAGTGAAATCCCGTTCGAAAAAAAAAAAAATTCTTGATTAAATTTGATACCAGAAATTGTTTGCCAATTGTACGTATTCTAAAATTACCACAGCTATAGCTGCGGCTCAAGCGCAAATATTTGCTGTTTGCCTTTTTTGCCATTGCTTTTATAACATTTTTTTTTTTTCATTTCATTTCATTTCATTTCTTATAGCTGTGCTTTTTAATTTCTTCTGCCTTATTTCTTTTTTTTTCATCTGCTTACATTGCTATTCCCATTTAGATAGAATTGAAAATAGCAAATCTTGGCAACAGTTTAAATGAAACCGCCATAGCATAAAAATAATACAATACAATAACACACAAAAACCCAGGCCAAGTCAATGACATGCCAAGAGATTAATAATGATGACGCTTGTGGTTGGGGAGGACACAGCGCACAATGGGATAAAATTTTTAAATACTTAAAGTTACTATAATGAAACTTTATTTTCCTAACAGCACTCTAATAAATTAAATTTCATAGATTTAATACGTCCTTACTACAACTCATCATGGAAATCCAACAAAATCGAATGTTCACGTAATAAATCTGTTCAGTAGTTAATGAGCTATGATTCCTTATTTTTTTAAAAGGTAACTCGTAAAATTCTTTTTGACTTCTTCCGTTTCAATATTTCTGTTGCAATATAAACGAAACAATTTCAATATGGTGCCCACAATCAATTTTACATCAAAAGCAGTACATGACGTATGATTAACATATAATTAACATATAATTTATATATTTGTTGCACTAATATTACAAAAAAAGTTTAAGACATCTGATGATGCTTTAAAAGAACTACGCAAATTTAAAAATTAAATCCTCTAAAAACCATGTAAAATTACATGTCAAATTCAGTTATTGAACATAAGAATATTTTTAAAGTCTTAATACCAAAATAGTATCCTAAAATATTTTCCACTGTAAGATAGTCTGTCTCTGTTACCGCAGATTTCTCGATTTGCTTTTTCGTCTCTAATCCCGATTTAATTATTTTTGAATTTTAATTAAAGCTCCTAGATAAAATAAAAAAACTAACGCCTACATTGAATTGTTTTAGATCCCTTAATATGTGCTGCGAAATCGGATTTCAAAGATTCTCCACTCCACATATAAAATAAGAAAAATAAAAGCACAAAATCTCTGTTGTCTTAGCGGGCGCAATTGTTTTTTTTTCTTTCTTTCTTTTTTTTTCGTTTTGATTTATAATTCAATGAATGAGAAAAAAACAGCACCCCAAAACGCGTTTTCAATTTGTTTAGCATTATGTTGGTGTATTTCGTTATTATAAGTATTGTTGTAGTTGTTAGCAAAAATGTGTGGGTGGTTTCGTTTTTGATTATTTTTTTTTTAGCTGAAATTGATCTCCTCTTCAATGCGAAGGAATTCATTTGACAAAAAGTTCAAAATTTTTTGTAGTTAAATATTTTATTTATGTTTTTTCATCATTTTTCATATCCATTTTCAAATGGTTATAATAATATTTTTTATTGAAATTGTTATTGCAATTGCTGCTGCTATTGTTGGTATTATTATTGCAAATGTTTTTTCCTACAGCTATTGTAATACAGAGATTAAGCGACTCATGTTTCATTTGTTAAGTGGATTTGTAACTATAGTTACTAAAGAATTTATCAAAATGAAGTGACTTTTTTATATTAGTAAATTGGTATGGGAAAAGTTTTAAAATAATAACTGTTAAATTTTAATAATTTTTTTTCAAATTAATATTTTAAAATTTAAATAAATATTTTTATTTTCTATTTCAGTTTCAATCATGAAAAATTAATAATTTTTAAGTAAGAGACAGAAATTGCAGTTAATGTTGAAGTAAAATTGAAAAATGTGTTCATCGGTACATACTTTTTGAAAACAAGAAAAGTTTAGCGGTAATTTGTGGAAAGTCAAGAAAACCAAGAAAAGTTATTAGATTATTTGACATTTTTCCGAAAAAAATCATTAATAATTAATAAAATATATAAAAAGTTCAAATCCATAAAAGTTTCCGAGCAAATTAAAAATTTCTGCAATGAATTTTGCTAGCCATGACGTATGAGTAATATTTATATTTGTGCATAATCCTTCTTTTCTTTCTTTAGAAGATTGAGCCATTTTATAAAACAAGCCTTGATTCATTTTGAAGTATTACTAATAAAAATAACAAAAAAAAATTGGTCGCATAACATAAAATTTAAAGCAGCACAATCAGCATCCTCAAAAACTACTTGCCATGAGTATGCAAAAAATTTTTGCACTGAGCTGTTCTCAGCTACAATCAACGGCGCTCATAAATAAATTAGATCACACTACGATGCAATTGCATTATTGTTGCTTGTTTCCATTTTCTTTATATCCAGCTAAATCACCTGCGAATCCTTGTAGAACGCATTATTGTCTGTTGATGCAGCTTTTTCTTGATATTGTCTTAAGTTGTTGTTGTTTTTAGTTTTGTTTCATTAATTTTTTTTTCGCTGTCTTTTTAATGCTGTTTTATGTTAACGCCATCAACAGCGCGACGCTGTATTTTTAGTTTTTTGTACAGTAACAGAGACACAATAATGAATTTAATTTACAATGTTGCAAATTATGGTGCAGTATAGTGTTGTTGTTGTTGCTTTTTTGCTTTACTTTATTTCGTTACGCTTTTTAATGCCACATTTATTTGTTGCAAGTTGCAACAAATCTTAGTGTTTTGTTTCTCTCTCTTTCTATCTCATTTTTATGGTGGTGTGTAATCTGCGATTCAGTTTGAAACACTGGAGTATTATGCTGCATACTTTAGGTGTGCACTTACTTCCTCAGCTTTGAAGTTACCAGCAAATGTTTAACATTGTAAAATTTTCAAGTTTCTACAGAACATCGTCTTTAGAAAGCTTTTGTTCTTTTTAGTTGAATTCAATTTTGTATTATTATTCTGCAAATTTGAATGTCTTTTGCTACAGTCCTTTCGTAAATGTAAAATTCTTCATTCTGCAATATCATCATTGTACACTCAAAGTGTAGTGTTTATTAGTAGCAAAGATTATTTCGCATTTTCTCATTGTAAAAATATTCGACGGTAATATAACGTTGCTGTTTGCATCCTTTCCCTCCGTACTCTTTGCTATCACTTTGGCGTTACTCCAATTTCAACTTTAATACTTCTCTTTTTAAGTACACTTTTCTTGCATAAAGTATCCACTTAATATTTCACTATTGCACTGAAAATTTGTTGCATTTCATGTCCTAGTCGTAGTACTTGTAGCCGTTGTCGTATTCAAGCATTTCATCCTTGGCCCATCCTCTACTCGATGTTATAGGATTTCTGCAGCTGATGCTGCTGAATGGAGCTCAGTCCTCAGAAATAGATACGTAGCAGTACAAATACTGTCAGCTACGTTTTACATAGCTTTGGTTTTTTTTCCTCGCACTTGACTTTAAGTGGGTTAACGTAAAGTTATGGTGAATTGCATACAGAGTTTGGAACATTAAAATAAAAGCGTTATTCGCTTTCGCCTTTTCCTCTTTTGTATATTTTTGTTTTTGTTTTCTTGTATTGGAAGATATTTCTATATCGCTTGCATTTAAGTGCAGTTACTGCGTGACTCCACTATATCCTTTCCACCTGTTTCTTCGTGCGTTTGTTGCGTTCCAACAATGACATAACTGATTTCACTGTGCTAGCGGCATATGCAGCAGCATAACTTGTACAATGTTGATTCGTGTATGCGTGAATTGAATATTTAAAGGAATTTCTATTATTTTTTATTAGAAATTTTTTCTATCAAAAATTTTGTTTTAACGAAAAGTATTTCGTACTTTGAATTTTTAATGGCACCAACTTGCAATTTTGTGTGAGATAACATTCTTGTATCTGCTTCGAATAAATTATAATAAATAACTTTTTATAACAAACATTGTTTGGTCAAACTATCTTGTTTTTTATATCAATTCTTATTTACGACACGATGTAAATTTTATGGTAAGTTTTGTTTGAACCACGATACAGGAAAAACATAGATAAATATATATATATGTTTTTCCATTTATTTTTAATTTATTATATATAATTTATGTAAGTCTTTTAACCTCTCATCCGACCGCAAAAAAAAATATATTCTGCAACGCGGCACCAGATTTAATGATCTAGTGAATAGTCTTTAGTAGAAGTGAAGTAATTTTTACTTATAATTCCGACGCCTTTAAACGAGTTTCCTAATCAGTTAATTCTAAATTTTATGTAACCACCCTCTAAGCAATAAATCAGCATCAAACGCATAGCATACATTTTATTTCTTCAGGACTGCAATAATGCAGTTTTCATGGTTCACGTCAGCGTATCTTAAGGAAAATATACAGCACTATTTTATTACCAAAGAAACATTCTGAATGTGTAAACTTTATGTTGGCAACAAATTCCATGTTGTTTCAAATACTTTGCTACATGGTGACAGTCATAAAATATTGTTACTTGAGGACTTGAAAAGTAGAGAACAAATTCTATGGGAATCAACAGCAACTAACAGCAAGTAAACAACAACAACAGAAAGGAGGATTTACTGAAGTTTTGCGAAAAATATATATTTGCAAAAAAAATATATGTATATGTATTGTATAATATAACAAACAAAAAAACTTACTCAATTTTACACACATATTAATATTTTGTATTTCACAACTTGCTGCATGCGCATTTGGCGGCAGTTAATAAAAACTAAATTTATTATATTACTGAAATTTATATATGAAATATCTTGCGCGCATAAAATGTTTAAAATTGAATTTAAAGAAGTTACATTTTCATTAAAAAAAAATTTATGAAAATTTAAAATAAAATATTATGTATTTGATTGAAATATTTTATTTTTATAAAAAACTTTTTTGAGCATATTAAATTGAGCAACAATTCTTTACGGAAAAATTTAAAAAATTTTAAATAATTTAAGCTAGCAACCTTTCTGCAGTAATATGGAGGGATATTTTTATGCTCACTAATAAGCTGCTAAAGAATTTCACTTAACATCAGCGCACATATTATACTCACCCACGGCTAAATGTAAAGACTTGCACGCGCACATACAGAAAATGCCAACCACTTTATATTTGTACTAGGGTGTCTCGAAAATTGAATAATAAACTTGAAAATTTGCAGCCAATTGCCCTATGAATTTTTTTTAAAACACCTGCGCGGGAGGGGGTCCGGCAAAATCTCACCAAATCTCACCAAGGAGAGGGAGGGGTCAGAATTTTCAAAAAAACACCTCACGTAATTAATGGACGTCCCCTAACTCCAGTCCAATGTTTCTTTTAAGACAATTTTATGAAAAATTTCTTAATTTTAAATGTCTACTAATACACTTCTCATCTAGTCTCACAAAACAAAAGCATCCCATATAGCATGAACTTTTAAAATTTTTAAAATTTTCAAGACTAATTTCTTTTTGCATTTCAATTTTCTTTCAAAAATCCACATTATTGCGTTACAACTTTTCTTTGACGTTGAAAATTTTAATATAATTAACAACACTAAAGTAATTAGTGCTGCTGCAGCACCCATGTCAAGTAATGCATTTAAAACGCACTCTTCATAATGTTGCACAAAATAGAAGTTCATGAAGTGATGCATGTATCGAAAAAGAAAAGTACCACTTCATATTGTTACAACCTACATAATAAGAATGTTGTTTTTGTTGTTGTTGCATACACAAGCAGATATGTACTAACTTTATAAATTCCAAGAATTATAACACAAAAAAAAAAAAACGAATAAAACTTTTATACAAATTGGCTGCAAATTTTATTAGAAATTTTAATTACTGCAAGTGACTGTACAATTTACATATATGTATGTACATAAATAAGTGGGCGTATGAGTGGGTATTGAAACCCAGTGAGAAAAAGGAATTCTTTCTTATTAGAAAAAGCTTTTTCTTTCATGTATGAGGCATTAATTTAAATCAACATTTTTGGCACATAAAATCGTCAATTATTTCTAAGAACATTTTGCTTTTTTCTCAAATGATATTTTATTCTATTATAAATTTAAAAGAAATATTCTTATTGGGTATCTCTATATGTGAGTGGGTGTCTTTATTGTCATGTCTGTTTTGTCTGTTTTCTTCACTTAAGAAATGCAGCAAACTTCATGCTTTAGGGAGCTCTTGGAAAATTTTACTGCGTAAAATTTATTTATTTTAATTTTTTTTTTAATAGTTTTTGTTCTTGCTTACGTTGTTTTATTTTGGAATTTTCTGCCTTATTGTTATTTGTTTTCAGAATTTTATATCAAATGCGCGTTATGCTTTTGTATGACATTTCATATCATAAAATGAAACAGAGTGTATAAAGTTTAATTCTTTACTGAGAATAAATAAATAATTTAATAAAAATAGTGGCATTTTTCTTAGTAAAACTTTGTATGAAAATTAAAAATGTAATAGCAGCAGGAAAATATTAAAAGTCATTCATTACTTTTAATTTATTGTTATAACATGACTTTGACAAAATATGACATTTCTCATATGAATGAAATTTTACTTTGAAAAAAAAAAAAAAAAAAAAATAGTTACATATCAATTGACAGTAAGGCACGTATGTTTCTTCATATATTTCTTAGCTTTGTAATACATAAAAATTTGACAAAGTAATGTATTTCAAAAAGAATACAAAAAATTGAAAAATTATTTTTGAGAAATTAAAATGTTATAAAATTTATATGAAACAATTTTCAACAAAAGCCAAGTGCTTTTTATATTTGCCAATGTTTTTCCAATTTTCTTTGCCCATAATATTACACTGTGCATCAAAGATTTTTAATTTTTTTGCTTTTTTTGCTATGGAGAGCATTACAAAAAAAACAGACGAGCTAAGATTTCGTTCTTGACTTTTTTTTTACTATCAAAGCGTTCAAAAAACACTTCCCACAAGCTGAATCTTTCGCTTTGTAGGAAAACTTTTTTCGCGTTCAATAAACTTGTACTGTTTGGGTGCAAGTATGTTGATTTCGATGATTAAAATGAACTTGAAGATATTGTTAAATTTTTTTATATAACTAAACAAAGACAAGCAAATTTTAAGCAATATGTAAACTTTAATTAAAAGGTAATCAACTTAATAGCTAATGAGTTCAAATACATAAAATTCTTAATTTCATTTTATGCGGCATAGTTTTTTTTTCCTTATCAAACAACTGAACAATTTCTCACTAATTGTAAAATCATACAAGACAACGCTATCATTATACTGTGAGCTTTTCTTTTGTGCGCTATAATTTTAATGCCATATAATTATGTTGAACCCAATAATTTACGCAATGGTTTCATTAGCTATGCTCTTTCTTGCATTTGCTCGTAATTTTAAGTGTCACGATATGGTGTGGTAATGACCAACCAACGCTTTTTATTTAATGAAATTTATTACCGCATTGACTACGGAAGTGAAGATTTTAAGTATTACGTCGTTGTTAGAGCACAGCTATTATTATTAAGCTTTCATTAAGATATTTTTATTTTATTGTTGATAATAGAATTAGAATTTCCAATTTCAAACTCGGATTTTTCAGTTATAATTTTTTTTTTATAAATCAACTATAATCCAATTGGTTTGCTGTCAGCTGAAAGCGACGCAACAATTTTTAAATTAAAAAATTTATTTCACATTTAATAAACTAGAGCGTTGTAGAAAAATTTTAGCAACTGCAACTGTTCATTAATTAATTTAATTTTTGCAAAATTACACATATTTTATGTCCACTCATGACATCTTATACACACTATACTATAAAATTGATTATCATAAAAATGTTTTTAAAAGTGTATTTTCTTTTCTATAACATTTTATAACTTACCAAAGTTATGACTAATGAATATGCTCAGAGCATTGAAGCTACAGCGAATAGTCAAACCTAGACGCATATACATAAACACAAGCTTTCATACATATATAGACAATAAAACACACACACACACGCTATTTTGATAGATGCACACACAAAGTTGCAGCCAGTTAAGAAGCTTAAAATTAGCATCCTGCCGTTTCCTGCCAAAATAGCAGCAGTAGCAACGAGACAATAAAACTTGAATATGCTAATGATAGATAAATGGTTGTCTTTTGCGCACAGTGATAATTGCAGGGTGTTCGAGGGCGTAGGGTTGCACACAAAGTTCAATGACTGAACTCAAACCAGGAAAATGTTTATAAAATATTTACACTCAATTAGTGAATAATTTTCATATTACATTAGGTGAAGGTTCTCAAAGTTTCGCAATTCAAATGCAGAAAGTGGCTTGGGAATAGCACGAAAATTGAGATGAAAATTGCTGTTTTAAATTTTATGTTTCTTATAACTAAAGTGGATTATGACATTAAAGTTGAAAGCCAATAACTAAAGTTATAAAACAAAAATCATAAAAAAAATCATTGAAAGTGAAATGCTATAAGTTGATTGTCTATAAATTCGTCTGCTTCTGCTATGCAAATCACAGAAAAAATCTGGCATATTCTTATGAAAGTTATCAGCTACAGCAATATAAAAAATTGTATTTTTTTATAAAGTTATAGAGAAAGTTTAGTTTTTCTTTGAACTTTCCATATTAATTACAAGCTTTTTTTTGCAATTATAGCTTTTACATAATTCCACCGTAAGTTTATAAGGATATATCAGCCATAGTATAGAGTTATCATATTGTTAAATTACTTCAGAAAGCATTTTATTAATTATAACTTCATCCCTTCAAAAACGTTCTTGTTTGTACCCTTTATCATTACCAACAGCTGCATATAAAATACTTAAATTAATTATCATGCAATAATCACAAGTGCTTTGCGCTCTGCGCTGCTTCCTTTTGTTTTATTTTATTTTGTTTTATTCTTTTCATAAGCTGCTTTATCCCCACTTAGTGCTTTAGAACTTGCTGTTGCATTTCAATTTCTTTTACTAAAAAGGATTTTTCCAATGTTTTGTGCTTTTTACTTCATAGTTATATCCTTTTGCCCTATTCTGCCTCAACACAACAGTTTTCATAAATAAAAAGTTACGAATCCTTAATTTTTCTTATTGCTGCTGCATCAAGACAACAGATTTTTTATTTTTATTTTATTTTAACTTTTTCTTTATAAAAACCACTAAACATAATGATAACAAAAGTGGCAGCATTTCCGTAGTAGCATAAGAAAATTTTTTAAAACTTTAAAAAAATTACAAAAATATACACGTCCCTTTACAGCCACTTCCGGCACTTTCATGTTGCTTATCATCAACAGCTAATTTCAAATGTTTTGAATTTTAAACAGAAATGAAAGAATGACGCTGTTAATTTTAATTAAAACAATAGCAAAAAAAATAAATTCTTAAACTTTTTTATTAATTTCATAGTGTAGTGGAAAACTTTTTCTATGATACATCAAAGAGGAAAAGTTTGAAATCCACAGTTAACGTATGAGAAGATCAGTCTTCAATAGCATAAGAAACTAAATAAAAAAAATTTAGTTTCAAAATGTTATATTTGACACTCTGTCAACTCATTAGCATACATGGCATTGCAACTCTTCAAAGATGCATCAAATCAAATCAAGTTTAATTGAACTGATTTACAACAGCAGTGCAGCAAACGATATTGCAAAAAACCAATGATTGGAGACACACAAACACACACACAGAGTTAGCAAAAAGAAACTTTGAAATTGCTGTAAGCCGCATTAGAGAAACCACAAAACAAGATAACGACGACGATGAAGAAACCCCCTTTACCAAAGCACACGGGCAATAAAACTAAAAAAAAGATGATAAAAAACTTTTTCTTCCAGAGAAGACACAGAGAAACCCGCTCATTTAATTAAACCAACACAACTAAAGCTGCTCATTAACAATCTGAACTAATTTCCAACTCGTTCCAAAAGACAAAACCCTAAAGAAAAATTAGTAAAATCCACCAACACCAACGAGAACAACAACAACAACAACAACTACAAAAAAAAAATTGACACAAAAGCAAAAAAATAAATCTACCAAGAGAAACCGAAAAACAAAATGAAGTAAAAAACTGTGAAGAGAAAGCAAATTCATGAAAAAGTTGTGTAGTGAAACCTCGAGACAAATCAGCAACGACGAGTTGCATTAAATAGCGCCGGAAAGTATGCTACAATATATTTAAACTATAGCAATGACAAGTGTGGGGTAGATGATAGCATACAGTAAATTGTGGGTTGCTGTGGCGTAATCTGTGTGTTGAGAGTTACTAGTTGTAGAAAAATAGTGAAAAAGTTTTGAGACCATATTTGATTTTGTTGTTGTTTTTTTCTTTTTTTGAGTGTTTGTAGGTAGCAAGGGTAGTTACACTGTTTGAGTTTCTCTCAAATAAATAGCAAAAGTTTTTAATTATTTTTAACAGCATTTTATAACAAACACGAGAGCTATAAACACTGACATTGAGAGTTGCACTGAGATTCACAAAAAACAAAAAGCAAAAAAAACAAAGACAACCCCTTGCAGTTATTGCACATACAAACGTTTGTATAGCTTTAATTGTGTTGCTGGTTATTTGTTAAGTTGCGCTGTGATTTTTTATGCGCTTTTTTTTCTTTACTACTAAAATTGATTGTGACTTCTATGCTGCCATAGAGAAATCTTTTAATTTCGAGAAAAATTAGCTAAAATTAACAATTGCTGTTATAATTTTAGACTGCAGTTTCAGTTTTTCTTAGCAACCCTTAAATATGCAACAAAAAATGTTGCTTAAGTGTAAAAATTTGTATGTTTATAAAATTTAAAAAAGCATTTTTGTTATTAAATCACATTTTCACCAAAATATCCATATATATTAAACATATTACATGACAACTCGGCGAAATACTACTAACCTAAGTGAGTCGAATGAATGAGTAAAAGTGCTTAAAATAAGGCATATAAAATAAATGCAAAATGATATCATAAGCTGCTGTGAAAAAATTTAAATTAATTTTAGTGCTGCAACAAACATTCTGAAAATAAATTACGTAAACATTAGAAAAATAAATAACAACAAAGTTTTGCAAACAACATAATACACGAAAGTTGAAAACTTTATTTTTGCTTGAACGCGTATTTCTTTGACTTTTTGTGAACCAGCCCAATCGAAAATGAGCTCAAAATAATTTGAAGATCTTAGTAAAGAATCAATTCGACTTTTGAATCAAAACTCTATTTTTATTCACTGACTTTTTTATTCTAACTATAATATGAAAGTTTTTTAACTTTATATTTTTATTTTCGAGTATAAAGAAATTTTTCCGTTTAGCTAAAATGGAACGCCGCATGAATGCATAACGTGTTTTCACAATTAAAATATTGGCAATTCGTTAATTAGGCCATAGAAAAACAAGAAAAAAAATTAAAATTCGTTCAACGAAACTATTAGATGTGGCCACCGAGATCATGCAATTTAACACCAAGGGATTTATTGCTTTTGAAGTTGAGAGCCTGTGGAACTAGCAGAGTAAGTCACTTAAGCAACATTATTTTTCAATATTAACCGGAATAAATGTAATTTAATTATCAATAAAAATAAATTAAAATTTTGCACAATTTATGTCTATTTTTTAAACTTAAAATGATACCTCAAATTTGAACACCTTATACCGGGTGTGCCCTTTTAACTTACACAGCTGAATAAGTCAAAAAATTGCAAGAAAATGTTTGCAGAAAATGTTTTAAATAGAAATTGGTGGGTATCAAAGGGCTGATCCAGCCATGACCTTGACCTAAATTTTCAAGGATATTTGAAGATCAGCTTTAGTTTTTCAAATGGAAACCCATATTTTTGAACTCGGATTCTGGAAGAGCACAAAATTCTACGTTCAGGTATTCATGTTAGAGGTCAAAGTGACCACTGAAGGTCATTTCAGGGTCGAAATCCCGCTTGGTGCAGAAAAGCTGCAGCCAGTTAAGGCAAGATTGTGCAGCGTTCCAGCCAATGATTACTAGCTTTTCTGCACCAAGCGAGAATTCGACCAGGAAATGACCTTCAGGGGTCACTTTAACCTCTGACGTGACTTTTGACTTATTCATCTGTGTAAGTTAAAATGTGACACTCTGTATAAAGAAATTACTTTGTATTTTGAAACGAAAAAAAAATCGTTGTATTTTAATAATTACTCTCCTTAATTCCAACTGGGGTTATTTTGAAATTTGAAATTTTATATACCTCCATCAGCTCAAAAACTTTTCGTATGGCTGTACAAATTATTACATATTTACTTAAGAAGTCATAGCTCGTTATCCGCTTTCACTGTTTTCTGTGTTACACGAAGACATTTTACCTCATTAAATGAAACAAATGCAAAATGTTAAGAAGCCTTTCATGTCTCTTGATTTGTATCAAACTGAAGCTGAAGGCACTTTTTGTTTCTCTTTAAAAGTTATGCGACATATTTGGAAAATGTGTGATGTGTGAACATCTTAACTGGCGGGTATGAAATGAAATTCATACTGAGTTGAATTTGTGAAAAACCTAGTTGCTTCTATACTATGTATCCATATTACTGCAGCTATGAATTTTCTATAATCTTAAGTGCTTCTTTCGTGGTTTCTTTCCTTATCAGCTAGCTCGTCTTTGATGATTTCCTCTGCTCATCTTTTAAATTGTGCCACAAAGCTTTTAATAGAGATTGCAGTAGCAATGCTCAAGCTCATACTAATGCTTGCTAAACTAAGACTTACATATAACATCAACTTTCCCGATAAGTTTGCACGTTCTTGCTTGCAATCTGCGCTTTTTTTTCTTTAAAATAAAAATTATAAAAAAAGTACATTCCTCATTAGAAAGCTGATTTTTCTAATGAATCCAAATTCATATCTTAAACCCATTGCAATAAAATTTTTAGATTTCAAACAAAAAATTTATATATATTTGGCATCAAAAATTACAAAATGTAGAGATTTCTTATGAGTGGCATCAACTTATAAACGAAAACTGTAGGAACGAAAGAACTTTCTTCGCGAACCATTAATATGCATGGAAAAATCACTTTGTAAAAAGCGAGTTTTCTCGAATAAATTCAAAGTCAACATCCAGAATTTTCTATAGAATACAAAGTTTTAATTTTTAATCTTTAAAGCAATGTAAAATACAATTAGCTTAATTACGAAATACAACGCCTGCAATTTAGCTGCTGAATTTTTTTTTTTTGATTTTTTTTTATATGACAACTTTAACAAGACGCTTAAAACATCAAACAAATATTGAAAGCAAAGTTGTAGAAAAAAAAAATCGTTCACCTTTCCAACACCAAGCATTCTTTTTTTACCACATACAAAGCAATGGCTGCAAGGCTACGAAGGCTGACAAATGTTAAAAAACAAACGAGTTTGCTGACATTAACTCAAGCACGGTTCCACGCGCAACAGAAACTTAAAGTTTTTCCTTTATCGGCGTCTTTTTACGCGATGGCAGCGGTGAAACCGCATTAAAAACTTAACGCTAAAGCTAAAGCCAGGAGTTGAATTGAGTTCAGAGAGTATTCAAGGATAGGCATGCACATGATGCGTACTCGTAAGGAGTAGTAGCAGGATATGCTGAAACTGAAACTCATGCTGAAGTAAAGCACTACAGGAAATGTATGCACGTTTAAGCTATGAGTATGAGCATGCAAGGCATTTGCAAAGTTAAAATAAGAAGAAAATATTAAGAAATTTTTGAAATAAAAGATATAAAATGAAAATGGAAGAAAAAAAAATTTGTGAGAAATAAATATTTCAAGTTAAGCTGAAAAAAAGAGTGAGCGTACAAGTACCGGGAAAAGTAAAGAAGTAAGAAAAAGTTTCTTAGCTTTCTGAACACAGAGCTGCCGGATTTTACAAAAGCGTGAGATTTTGCGCGGTATTTTTTCATTATAGTTTTTTCTAAAGAGAAGTGTTAAAAAGTTAATAGCAACCATTGAAATCTATTGCAAAGAAGATTTACAATGGTAATTTAAGTGCATTTTTTTTGAGAAAATGCTTCCACTTTGTTACGTTTAGTCAAAAGTTGTGTCAATTTTTCTTAGAAAAGAAGAGAGCAACTTCTCAAATAAAAATTTTTGCATGTATGTATGTATTTTTCATTGTTATTTTTTTAACATGGGGCGATTCCTGGAGCATTTTTTAGATTCTCCAAATATTTTTCTTACTTTTTCTTTCTTATATTAATTATTGAGATTTTTTGTTGTACAATTTTTACCTTAAGAATATTTCCAAAATCTAATGTTTTTTTCTATTAAAAATGTTCAAAGGACATAGTTCTACATTTTTCCAATTTTTTCTATTAACTTTGTGACGAAATTTTTTTTGTAAGCATAAGGAGCAAAGATCAAATTAGAACGTAATTTTTTGAGCATTTTTACCAAAAACTGATTGACAACAAGACATAATTTACAATTGAAAAAATTCAATTTAAAAAATAAAACTCCCAAAAGAAATTTTCGAAGTCAGTTGGCAACAATATTCACATACACACACACACACACACACGCACACAACTCAAACACAAAGTCCTGTAAGAAAAATGTGTAAAATAAAAATCTCTTTGAGCCGTGTAAGTTGAAACAAAAAAGAAGCAGTGAAATTCGTATAAAGCCAAAAAAGTTTTATCCCATGTACTTAGCTCGGTTTAATCGCGTTATGTCAAAAGTTTTGATTTTTTTTTCAAATATTTTTTTTTTTTCCAAATATAAAACTTGTACCACGACTTTTACACATGAATTGACTCTGCAATAACAAGAACAACAGTAAATTTTTCGCAAATGTAGCATTAAAAATGCTGCTGTCATATGCTGCGAACATCTGTCAAAATGTACAGCTGCTATTGCATTCATTCATTCAATTTACGCTGTCTCTCCATTTCTCATTGCTCAATCTTTTTATTTTTCGAAAAAAAGTTTTGTCTCATTTATTTAAAATTTTTATATGTGCGGCTTTCATTTGCAACAGCAACAACAACAACAGCATCACGAGCAGCAAATTGAATGGAAAAGTTTAAATGAGCCAAAGTTTTTGCGGTTACAAACTCCTCGTCATCATCGTCATCGTCATCGTCGTCGTCGCGTCATTTAAACTCTTGATGCTTCTGTTGAGACATAACGAGTACGAAAATCTGACTCCATCCTCACTCATTCATTTTTTTTTTTGATTTTCATATGATGAACAGCCTGTGAGAATTTCAACTCACTATACTCAGCATGAGCACGGAAGTGTGTGCACGACCTTAAGTTGGTGATAATGATGCCTAGTAGTGCTAATTGTCATTGTTCGGCATTTTAATGCGCTATCATTAAATTATGAGAAAATTGCGCTGCAAAATTGAGAAATTTCAACAAAATAGCAAACAGCAGCGAGTTGTTGTAGGGAAGTGGGAGCTGCAAAGTTTTCAGTTATTGTGTTGTTATTATTTGAGTTTTGACAACTAGATAAGTTGCATACATACACTATTAAGAAAGATTATTGTATGTTGTTAATTTTGCAATCAGTAAAGAAAAAAAATAAATGCTTGAAAAATAAAGGCTCAAGAGCAACAAGAAATATCCCATAAATTATATGTTGTGAAAAATGTATAGAGCAATTATCCTAAAATTTCCTTTTTAAAAAAAAAAAACTTTAAAAATGAATATCAGACTTTTGACAACATTTCCACATATAAAAATTAGAAATTTTCAATTCTTTTTACAAAAGATTTTTGGGTTAATTCTCTTATACGGAAAAATTCTCCAAAATTTTATGCAATTCAACCTAACCTTGCTAAAGTATGAATTAACGATAATTCTTCTGGATGGGAAAAAAAGCCCATTAGCTCTGTATTGAATTTGTACCAAAAATAAATGTTAAAGTAATAAGCTGAGCTTAATGATTACAATAACTCAATACAACAAAAATTGCCTAGGTCTAGTCATACTTGTTCCTTCCATTGCTAAATTGAATCATCAGTGAACTTTTAACCAACACAGTTACTTCTAGAGACATAGATAAGATATATAGATATGTTTCCTGCACATAATCTTACACTAAGACATCAGGCGATCTTATCTGCGAAGTTACTACAGCTCAAAAAGTAATAATCTCACACGAAGACAATCATTTGAAGTTGGACAAACTTTGGATCCTCTTAAAGATCACCTCACAGGAGTACTCACTGGCAATTTATGTACAGCAAAAATAAACTCTCAATATGAGCAAATCACTATCTATATGTCATTTTAGTAATTTCCAAAAAAAAAAAAAACAAAGTCAATTCAAAAAAATGGAAAAAATATTCACTTCAAATGACAACCGACAGAAGTTGAAACTTAATTTAACACAAGATGGTGACGATACTACAAATTGTCATAAGTTTGAGTGTGACAAGTGCGCGTGCACACACACACACATAGTCGTCTCACAGCCGGAAGCTACTCAGTAGCGCCAATGACTAGAAATAATATTTCGAATGGCAACAAAAAATAGCAGTGGCAACAACAACACCAATAGCAGCGGCCACACAAATAGAAAATAAAAAAAAATAAATAGCTATGATATTTGTAAAATAGTAGAAAAAAAAGCAAAGCTCATACTGAAAAATATGTAGAAAAAATTAAATAAATTGCAGACAACAGACAGAGTGACTGCAAAAAGAAAGCGAAGAAAGTCGCACAACTTCAGCAGCAAAAAAAAAACAAAAAAAAAAACCGTGCAAGTGTAAATGCGACAAGTTGAATTTGCAACGTGGGCGAGCAATGATAAGGAATAGAAGCAGTCAGGTAACACGAGCAGACAACCAGCAAGTAGCAGTAGCGGTAGGAGCAGCAATAGAAATAAAAACGTAAAATTGTCGCCTTCCTGTTGACATATCTGCGGCTGTTTATCATGCAGTTTTTTTCTTTTGCTTTGCTTTATACCTTACTTTCTTTCGAATTGTTAACGCTACTTTTAACTTTTTACACATATTTTTCTTAACTTTGCAACATTTTTTTCCAAATGCAGAAAATGTTGTTGCAACATATTTGCTGTTTAAGGTGTTTCAAGATAACTTTTATTTATCGCTTTTGTGCGCAATATTTTTTGAATAAAAAACTGCCTAAGCGTAGGATCTGTCGAAGGATGTCAGTGTTTGGGCATTATTTTTTAATGGGATTTTTTTTTAAGCGGTGAGACCTTTTTACATTTATTTTTTGCAAACTTTCATTTTCATTTTGGACAAACTTTCATTTTCAGTTTAACCTTAGGAGTTTCAACCAGGTCTGTGCAGACCTTTCACATATAGATGTGTGCGTAACATTTTTATTTTGTGTGTTAGAGAAAGATCCGTCCTTGACTTCCTAGAAGCGGCTACAGAAAATCTGTTTTTCCTAGCATTTAACATATTTACATACACTTTAAGGACACTTGCTTATACAAATCCCATATAGCTCTGCGCAGACCTAGTTATACCAGTTAGCGCCAAAAAATCCCTGAACCTCGTAAGACGAAGGCTACATATTATGCTATTTTCATGTCTGCTTTATTTTTCGATTTTTGAATCTATTTACTTTTACTTTTTTTCTGATAATTCTAAATAAACTTATAAATCTAAAGAAAAATTGACTAGGTGACATTATAACTGAACCACCTTATATAAAAGCTCAAAAAAAAAATTTAATTAATCAAAAAATTTCCAAAAAAGATTTGGTTGTAAACGAAGTTTATGTTTTCGATAAAGAATAATGTGACCAAGACACAATAAATATTTTTTAAAATTCATTTATTTCTGCACATCCTTTTAAATGTATTTCTATATGATATATATTGAAAATACCTTAAATTGTAATAATACTTGTTAAAAATTATAGCATTTGCATTGGCACTTAAAAATATGTTTTTTGGGTCACTTTAACAAAACTGTCTCGTCAGCATGCTCTAACAGTAGGGGGCAATATAAAAGTCGAAAAAAAGCTCATATTTTATTTTACCAAATTTGTTGGTCAAAAACTTTTTGACTATTGCAAAAATTTCTACTGCTACGAAACTTTGTTGACAACACCTTATGGCATTGAATCGTCATCGTTGTCGACTTAAGCAGCAACACTTTCAAGAGTCATACAAAACTTAGCACAGTTACCTGCTGTATTTTTATTATAATTTTTTCTTCCTTGTATTGCTGTTGAAGAGAAAAGCTAAACAAAAAATGCAAGCAAAAGAAGTTGAAACGAATGCAACATCAGCAGCAGCAGCGCCATTCAACGTGATGGCGCAATTCTTGCGGTTTCTATTTTTTTTTTCCTCCTACATAGCTCCTGCTGTTGTCGGGTTGCATTGCAATCACATCGACATTGGCACTAGTGGTAGTGACAGCAATTGTAACAACAGCGACACCACGAACTACTATTTCTAAGGTATCTGCGATAACTTTTATCGTTTTATTTTCTTTGTTGCATCACTTGCGATTGACAAAAAACTTTTGAAATGTTACAGCAAAATTGTGTAACTGCTGTAAAGTTTTCAAAATTAACAAAAAAAAATTAACATCTACATTAAAAAAATTTGCAGGAAGAAGAGTTTTTTTTAAAGAATTTTTTAAGGAATTTATTTTCTTCGAACTGAGTTCAAGTTGATTTTGACTTAAATTCGAATTAAGATTGATTTGAGTCGCCAAAAAATAACTTTAAGAAAATTGAATTTTATAAGTCAAACAAATTTCGTAAAAATTCTTGGAATGTAATATTCGGTGCATTACTTACACCTTTACATTTTGAACTTAATTTGTTAATTTATGTGCTATGCTTTTTAACTCTTTTGTGTTCTTTAAACTGATTTCTCCTGTGAAATCAATTGAAAATTACAAAAACTCAAATAGAAACACCCATCAATTGTTGACAATGTGGATAGGTGGAAAGGAAGCTTCCCCAGCGCAAATATAAAAAAAAAAAATACTACACTCTCGTTTGATGCCAAAATTGGGCTTGCAACATTTTTGCACGTTGTCTTTGACAAGCGTAAATTTGTTGTAGTTTTTATCCCTCTCTTTTTATACTTTACGATACTTTTTTTCACAATGTTTATAGTATTTCAGAGTCCTTTACAGTTGACAACACTGAGTGCCACCAAACTGTAGAGAACACTTACTATTTGTTTGTAGACCACGATGACACTTTGACGTGGGGCAACGAACATCGGCTTAGGGTAGGACGCTTAAAACCCAATACGGCAAGAGAAAAAAAATGGAATGAAAACAAAATAAATGAAAAATACTATTGGCAAACATGAGGAAAATCTAAAACAAAATAAATTAAAAGATACAAATGTAAGAAAAAAAAACCATATAGATTTAAGCTTAAAATATGGGACAACATGACGACAGTGGCGAGAGTAAAGAGAGAATAAAAAGTATTGTTTTCAGAAATTGTATGAAAAAGTTTAATCGAAGTGGTGCTTTTATAGTGAATTTTTATTTTTTTTTTAACTAACTGAAAAAATTTATCGAAGAAATTCTTTTTTTTCATTTTGCTCTAAACTAAAATTTTTGAAGATTTCTGTAACAAAATGTTGATTCTAATTTATCTAGAAATGTCTTTTGTTTTAATTTTCTAAATACATTTATATTCCTTGAAAATTTAAATCTACCACTTAAACTCTTAAATTTCACTATAAGTAAACGCAGATAAAAAGTTAACGAGTTTGTTATGTCATAAGTCACAGCAAAAAAAAAAAAAAAAAAAAAAACATCACGCTGCTGCTTATCACGCGGGCTTAACATTTTTAATGTCAAGTTCACTGTCACAATGCTACACAAAAGTCTGTGTGACAACAACCATATCGCTGTTGAGCACAGATACGCATACAGTAAAATCTGTCTTTGCATGTGTGTGTGTGTGTGTGATTTAATGTTTATAAATATACATATACATACACAACTTTTTTACGCATATAAATAAATTATGTTTAATGCTAAGCTGTGTGCATAAATACAATAAACTGCTGCCGCAGCATCCTTCAATTCTTTTGCGTCCTGGTCGTCGTCGTCGTCGTCGTCGTCGATGGTCATTCGTTAGCGTATTAATCTTCGAAATGTATTTGAGTGAGCAATCAAGTTGAGCGTTAAGAGTAGCGATACGATTTGAATGAATGACTAAATGAATGAATAGAAGATGAACTAAGGGATATTGAGAATACTGTAACATTAAAATGAAAACAAAAATTTGTGTTCGCTGGACAGCAGCTGGAGGCTTACGCTACTTGTGCATTTGTATTATTCCTTTCGTTCCAGCAATATTTCTTCATTGGTTTATTGCTTGTGGGAAAGAAGAAATTAATCAAATTAGTTTGCTTTTGTGTTTATCAAAAGCGCATGTTGACAATATGCGCTTGAAGTGGGGCAGACTATGATATACTATATTTCATGAAAAACTACTGTAAGAAATGAAAAAAAAAAGCTGTTTTTTTATTTCAAATTGAAAAAAAAGAGAATGCTACTTCATATACTATAGTTAGAGATGGGTAACTGATTTCAAATTCTCAAGAAACGGTTGATCAAGTACATGATATGATAATGGTAGAGATCTTTTACATGAGATCTTGTCTTATATTTTGGTAATTAGAAGCTAATGCAAAGATTGGCACCGCATTAACTTCGGAAAAAAAACTCATTCGAGTAAAATTTTCTCAAAAATATTTGAAGCGACTTCCACGGGATATACCGGGTGTCTCATTTTAACTTACACAGCTGAATAAGTCAAAAAATTGCAAGTCATTCGAAAAACGTTTCAAATGAAAGTTGATGGGCATCAAAGGGCTAATCCAGCCATGACCTTGACCTAAATTTTCAAGGCTATTTGAAGGACAACTTTAGTTTTTCAAATGAAACCCCTATTTTTGACCTCGGATTCCGGAAGAGCACAAAATTCTACGTTCAGATAGGTATTCATGTTAGAGGTCAAAGTGACCCCTGAAGGTTATTCGAATTCCCGTTTGGTGCAGAAGAGCTGCAGCCAGTTAAGGCAAGATTGTGCAGAAATCCAGCCAATGATTACTAGCTTTTCTACACCAAGCGCGAATTCGACCTTTAAATGACATTCAGGTCATTAACCTCTATCTTGATTTTTGACTTATTCAGCTGTGTAAGTTAAAATGAGACACCCTGTTTATATCTAATTTTGTTCATCGGTTCGTAATTACAGATGAGACTAGGGCTTATCACTACGATCCTAAGCTGCTTATCTTCTAAAAATGTTATGGAATCAGTTTTTTGGGTAGTCAAAGGAATTTTGCTGATCGACAACCTCCAAATTGGTAAAACAATAGCAAGAGAATCTAAAAAGGACCTGTATTAGCGAAGAAAAAACGATGATGGAAAATTGATTTTTATTGCTCTCTACAGGGTGACTAGGAGCAAAATTTGGTGGTGCTAAAACGCACTCGAGGTACATATCATTAGTTCTCAAAATGAGTAAACACACTTAAAATTTTTTTCTTCCTAAGGGCTCCTCGAAACATTAGAGAATGCAACATATGTGGTTTGGGTTAAAGTTTATACTCTCATTCGAAGTATTTCTTTCATTGTAATATAGCGTGACTGTGAAAAAGAAAAACTTGAATAGCATTTAAATAAAACTTTACTTAACAAATATATGTACATAAATTTATTATTATTAGAATTTGTACCCCATTTTAACATAATTTTATGTTGAAAAAAAAAAATTCAGCAGTTCAACCATAATTTTTTTACTTTCTTTGAATATAATTATTCCCTGTGTTTCGTTGTTTTAAATCGTAAAAATATCTTTCGCTTGAAAATATGGCTTTTCCTTTTTGGAAAAACATTTATTCTTTTTAACCCGCCACAGATATCCATTCTTCATAGCATATGGGCAGCAACATTCGACCATAAAAACCGCATGCAAATAAATCTCAGTTTCAGTCTTGTAATATAAACGTATCCAAAGAGTTCATGTGTTGGTATGAGTGCATTTACATGAGTTTCCTTTTAAAGTTGCAGGTTTTTGTTTTTTTTTGCATTATTTCTCGGTTTTTCTTTGGAGTTTAATTTTTTGTCTTAAATTTTTGCATTTTTATACTTAATGAATTTTTTTGCATCTTCTGCTATTTGTACTTTCAGCATATATACATTTTTATGAGCTGCGATGGTTTTCACAAATAATTTTTACTGAGAATTAAGAGTGAAAATAAAAAAATATGACAGAACTTTAAGAAAATATAAAAGCTGATATCGTAGCACAAAAGTATGCAAGGTAAAAGAAAGTTTTATTTTTTTTAAAATCCACTAAAATTATTCGATCGTAAAAGTTCAATTTATTGTATGTAATGAAATGACCAAAAATTTCAAATTGATTTTCGTGTGACCCCAAGCAGCGGTATACAAACACGTAGGTTTTTGTTCAATTCATTCCAGATTCAGTTCATGAAATCTTCAGATTTGTGTAATGAGCGCACGACAGGTATAAAGTTGTCCGTTGCTTTGCTTGTCGTTCTGGGCGCTCCATCAGTAAGCTATTTGCTGAGCCTTCGATTGAATGCATTGAAACCATTAATTTTTGGTTGTGAAATCCAATGGGTGAAAATGTTCTTAATATATCGATACTTTTCAGTTAAGGAAACTATTTCAAAAGTGCAAAAAGCAGTTAAAAAATTTTTATTTGGTTTCGAGGTAAGATAACTTAGAATGCTCTGATTTCATAATAGTTACATTTTGAGATCATAGTTTCCAGAAAATGAAAATCTTCAGTTAACTTTTAAAAACTGACTGTTTTTCAGTATCGATATCTTATAGATTTTTTAGTGTACATAAAAAATCTACTTTGCTGACTCCTTTTTCATTATCTGCATTAATTGCGTCAAAAATATCAATATCGATATTCATTTACTTTAAAAATACCCTGCTCAAAATCAATTTCAAAATCGCAGCAGCGAAAAAACCGAGAGTTGTAAGTCACCAGTTTTTTCACTTTTATATTTTCATTTTTTTTTTTTTTTCTTAAAAGTATTATAGCCCACTGCCAGGCAAATAGCGGAAGAAAAAAAAATCGGAAATAAAATCAAATAGCAACCAAAGGTCTGCTTACTATACATAGTGTGCTGTGCAGGAAAAACGCTAAAAAGTAATTTAGTAACTTTTTCACCGATTGAGTGCAAATACAAAAGTAAAGTGCAGGACATGAAAAAAAAGCAACTGAAAAATAAGGAAAAGGATGAGGAGAGAAATAAAAATAAAAAATTTAGTAATAAAATAAAAAGGTAGTATGTGGCAGTATTATGCTGGCAGCACAGGATCAAACCCAAGTAAGCATTTAAATTTTATGTTTATTGACGCAAATCGCAATCTTCATCGCAATTTCAATGCAGTTAAACTATAACAAAAAATTGAATTGAAATTGTTGTTGTTGTAGGAGAATTCATTTCAATTGTTGATTGATATTTTCATTTATTGTTGTTATTGTGCTCAATTTTTGGTATTATTTTGTGTATTTTCTACAGTAATTGAATTTTGTGGGGTCGAATTAATGCTTTCAACATTTTTATTATCATTTTGTGCAAATGAAGCCATGATTTATTTATGCGGTGGAAAGATAATTGAAAACTTTAAAAATATTGTTAAATGTCATTAAAACTTTTAACTTTTTAAATTGAAAAGAAATAAGATTTAGTAATTTACATTTAAACTGATTCCAACACACTCAAGCTAATAAAAATACTATCTCTTAACACTTAGGAAAATTTTTAAAAAAAATGTATGAAACTATAAAAGTCTCATGATATCAAGAGCCCAACACCTGACATGATTTTCATATTAAGCTACGTGTCTACTTTTTTTTTTTTTAATTCACTATCTCTACGTTGTGTGCAGCACATATAAGATTATATACCGGGTGTTCCATTTTAACTTACACAGCTGAATAGGTCACAAAATTGCAAGTCATTCAAAAAATGTTTCAAATAAAAGTTGGTGGGTATCAAAGGGCTGATCCAGCCATGAACTTAGCCATGACCTTGACCTACATTTCCAAGGTTATTTGAAGGTCAACTTTAGTTTTTCAAATGGAAACCCCTATTTGTGACCGCGGAGCACAAAATTCTACGTTCAGATAGGTGTTCATGTTAGAGGTCAAAGTGACCCCTGAAGGTCATTTCAAGGTCGAATTCCCGTTTGATGCAGAAAAGCCGCATCCAGTTAAGGCAAGATTGTGCAGCGGTCTAGCCAATGATTACTAGCTTTTCTGCACCAAGCGGGCATTCGACCTTGAAATGACCTTCAGGGGTCACTTTGACCTCTAACTTGACTTTTGACTTATTCAGCTGTGTAAGTTAAAATGGGACACCCTGTATCCATATGCAATGATATGGCAATACACAGTAGGATATGCTTGCCTTGCCGCATTTTACAACATGGCCATTATTTAGTGCACAGCTCAGAAGCTTTCAACAATTTTGTCGTTTAATAGACCATTCAAGTTGTTGTTACTGTAATGCTTAGAGTAGCTTTTTAGCGGCTTTTTATGTCGCTTGTCGTTGCAATGGTTTTTGCTGCTATCATGCACTAAAATCATAATCTTTTTTATTATTCTATAAAAATATGTTTTTTTTTTTATTAGAGTTGTAGCAAATTGTGTGATTGGTTTCATAAAAGTGTTGCTAATGAAGTTGTAAAACGTTGAGTGCAAAAACAATTTTAATTTTCGTTTTTCATTTTTAAATTCTTGTGAGCTGTCAACCATCCAAACCATCCAATAAATACTTGATATGCCAAATGAAATTAACTATGTTTATTTGCACAAAATTTGTTGGTTAAATTTTGCGGTTGTTGTACAGTGGTTTCTGAAAAATTGTGTGAGCATAAGCTTTTAAAATTTTCCCAATAAAAGTTAGTGTTTACTGAACTCTAAATCCGAGTTTCATAAAAGATTCTCCTATTACAAAATACAATAAAATTAAGTGACAATGAAGGTAAAGTTACAAAAATGTTTCTTACGAAAAATTCCTTAAAAGTTTAGATCACTTTTAGGGGCAGACAAAATGTCCCAGAGTAATAGTGAAAAAAAAAAATAAGAAAATCAGAAACTAAACTAAGCATTAAAAAATGAGACACCAAACTTCACGCTGTTTAAAAAATAAATATCAGCACTGCTTTGTAATTTTATCCCACTGTAAATAGCAATAAAAATCATACTGACCAAAATATCGATGTTCATTTCTATTTTTTCTAAATTTTTATCACGTAGCGTTTTGGCCACGTGATGGTTTTAACCTTTATTTCACAATACACTGCAGGAACTCACACAGTTATTGCATTATATAAAAGAGTTAATATAAAAATTGTTCGGCCCAGCAGCAATGTCTAGACAAATCAGTCGATGGTGGTGGTGGTGGTGTTGGTGCCGCTGTATAGAAAAATAATAATTTATGCGAGTTTGCGTGACTTACAATACAAACAAATGAAAACGTGCGAGGATACTTAAACCCTTTTTTTTCCTAAGTTCAGTCTTTTTACCTTTGTAAGTTGTGTAGCATAATATAAGTAAGTTCATAGATTAACATAAAATTTTTAAAAGGATTTCATCATGCATTGGACGCTTTTCGTTACGTACTTAGTTATGCCTTTTCTAAGGGTCTCCAACGAGTCGTTGTCTGCCTCATTGATGCACATAAATCTTGGGTTAAATCATGAATAAACTGAAGTACTATAGGCAGGCATACAATGTTTTTTCATATAACCGCACATACACACGCACATATGCTTTGTGTCTGTGTTTGTATTTCTCTTTATATTTACATACATTGTATGTGGAAAATGAAAATCGGCATAAAACTTGGCATAAACGTTGAATACAAAGACAAACATTAAAATATTGGGGTTAAGAGGTACACGAATATATGTAGCTGTGTGCATGTGCAAGTGTTCATATGCGACTGTTTACTTTTATTTTCTTTTTTTTATTATTGAAATCTATATGTGTGCTCTTATTATAAAATTACCCAGTAGGAAATTAAAGTAAAATGGCGATATTGAGTTTTGTTTTCGACTTAAGCAAATAGGGATTGGTTAGTTTTTTTTTCAAAGGATAATACAATTTTGTCAATTTCTTCACGGTATATACATTGTTTTTTTATATTTTGTTTTATTATTTTCTTTCTTTTTCATAAAGTCATGAATTTTCCATCACTTTAGCAAAAAAGGATATTTAGCAACGTTGCATTGCAATATATGTAGGTGAATATAATAAAAACGTCATTTACAAATTCCAACTCAACACTTTTTAAGATCCAAGGTTATTTGTTTTGAATACTTTAAAAAATATGGATTGGTGAAAGCAATTTGCAATTTTTAAAATGATGTGCATCCTGCATTATATCAACGGGGCGAATTTTTTTCCTGCGCTGAACCAGTTGTACTCTGACTTGCCAACTTTGTGCAAGACAAAAGTAACAAAGTTAACAGTTCTGCATGGGTACATTTGAAAAGTTCAGTTTATTTATGAATGCAAATTGCTTTCACAAAACTTCTATTCATAATTTTATTCGTTTCTAGTAATATAAAAGCAAAACACAAATAAAACTTTATCGAAATTTTATAAACTAAAAGTTTCTTCCTCTGATATTTGCTATAAAAGAAATTTATCTCTTAATTTGTAAAGTTTCTTGAGATTTTTTTTCGTCTATAGTCTTAGTCCTTTAACAAAATGTTTGCTATTTAATATTTGATTTCTTAATTAAAAAAAAAAAAAAAACGAAAAACTCTCTAAAGCATCAAAATTTTTGTTTAAACTTTTCCTTAATTAATAATTGCTGTTTTCATTGACTAACTTTATTATAGTGCATTGTATATATATAGCTCAGTGCTATTTATTTAATGATACATCTACACACATTTTATCAATAATTCAATCAATTTATGCGTGCTTTTTGACAGAAATAGACCTCAATTATACTCTACATTTGTAAATTAGTGGCCAATAAAATTTTTGATATAAATGAAACGAAATGCCGTATGCAGATGTTCTATTTTAAAATATCAAAACCACAATGACGTGCAGAATGATTTCTCTAACCACATATGAGTCAAAAAAGAAGAAGATATTTTGCCGCAATTTCACGCTTTGGACAGTCATTTAATTAATTCATTGCATTTACTTAAGAGAACAACGTGGAAATAAGCTAAAATGCACAGTTTAGAGAGATGATTTTCGAGTTGTATATTATCTATACCGCGTGAGTTTTATTTCAATTGGTTTTTGGCTAATATTATCTCTAAAAGGGTAAAAGAACGAGCCCAAATTCACTTTTATCATTATTGTCTTCATTGTGAATATAATGTATATTAAGCATCCCACTTCTTCAAATGAGGATCTAATTTTGCGTTTTTCAAATGTTTGTTTTTCAAAAATTTTACTAAAATTTTAAAACATGCTGCAAAAACTTATTTAACGAAACTTTTTTTTAAAATAAATTTTTTTCGAAATATTTCACAAACTTCAAAACAGGAAGCGGTGGCCAAGTGAGACAACAGCTTAGAATTTAAACTGTATATAAGTCACAGTCATGAAAATTGATAGTAAAAATTTCTACCAAAACCAAACAAAATCTATTTCGTCATATCCCAAAAGACTGATTGAATTGAAGAAAAAAGTGGACAGTGGAATGTTAAATTTTATGATTATGTTAAATGCCGATTCATTAGAACTCCAAACTCAGAATTCCACAGGCATTATGGTCATAAAAATTAATATCTTTAAAAACAAATTATCATTTTTCAAAAATGTCAATCGGGCACATATTCAGAGGTATTTTCTAAGTTCATAATAAAAATATAAAAAATTAACTTAGTGGCGTCTTTTGACTGACTAATTTGAGCTCAAAAATTATATATAAAATCTTCCGTACAACTTAATTTATAAGTGGTTCATCAATTTCTTGAAATTTTTGTCGCTACTCATGTGTTGAGTGTAGCTTTTGATAGCGTCTAATCTATATGGTTTGTGTTACTCCCTAAGAGATTTTCAACAAATTCAAATGCAATAAGTCAACATCATTGTCATAACAAATCTGCAAACAAATTTAAAGTTTGTATTATTTATGGGATATTTGCATTTATTCATGGAATAGCAGCACATACATATACATTAGAGTGTGCGATAATTATCTGATACATTTTGATAACTAGAAACGATATAAATTGCTTTAAACTTTAATACAAATACTATGTATGTATGTATGTAGCTGGATGTACGAATACAATTGAGTATTATTGAATTAAGTATTATTGAAAATATTTCCGCTTACACTATTAAAAAATCAAAAATTCTCATTATTTTTATTTTGCTTATTAATTTCCAATTTTTGTATTATTTATTTGGTGAATAATGTACCTATGTATATAAATTTGTAATTTTGTGTGAGCGATCTAAACGAAATCTTTATAAAATCTATGCTTGGCAGTATTTTCTATAACGACGTATTCAAAAATCATTTATTTGCCTGAGCCAATGTGTGCAAGCAAACACAAATGCAATTACCATATATGTATGTATATCCAAAAGCTTATTATGTAAAAAAAAACATATGAATTTTAATGTTATCTGTTTGTTTTTGTGTTCATAAATTTAACTTTTGTTTTCTTTTGCCTCTTAAATTAAAAATAATAATGCTAAGTCAAATTTTCTCAAAGAAGATCTGTTTTAATGCTCTCAAAACAAAAACTTAGCGCTTTTGATATAATTCCGAAATTAATGTAGATTTTTGCACTTCATGAGCCATTTGAACATTTACTCACAGAGCTTATAATTTCAAATACATAAAAATCCTTGCTTCAGGCAAAAAAGCAAAAAAAAACAACCAAAATGCAAATAAAATTCTAAAAACAGTGCAGCTACACATACACATTGAAAAAAGTTTATTTAAAAAAAAAAAAAAAAAAATTCTGTCTGCCAAAAGCACAGCAGAGCAACATTGATGCCAATTAACGATGCAAAACTCAGTAGACTTTAAAATTATGAATTTAATTTGCAATAAACCAGTAGACTGAAAAATATAATACAATCTGAAAGAGAAATTGTGGATTGGATTTGTCAGACACAATTTTACCCAACTCCATGGCTTTCATGAAGTTCAACATTTTTGCAAATTTTAAAATGTTATATGATACTAGGAGGAAAACCCCAACTTTTAGCTTTAGCTAGTCAGTGAATGATTGGATTACATAAGAATTCGTATTTATAAAATTCATAAATTAAAAAGAAAAAGATTTAAATTATTCGGATTATTAGTATGCGAAAGACTTCAGTTTGGCAATAATTAGTTCAAAATGAATGTCGTTGCCTTGAAAATGAATATCATCAATGCCTTATCTTGCTGTGCATTCAAGAGCTGTATGAAGATTGAGTTTAAAATAGGCTAAGTGATCCATCGGAGCCAAAAAGCTAAACCAGCATTTCAAAAATGCTAAAAAATCACTTGAATATAAAATGTCAAAAATTTCGTGTCCTTGGGAAGCTTTGTTTAACAAGATGGCCATGTGTGATTCACTTATTGAAATATAATGCAGAAAATCCTTTGAGAGTCAAATTATCAATGCCACATGTTGACTATAAATATATTTCACAGAATTGATTCTCTGAAAATCGCTGTGAAAAGAATACAAATCCAAATGCGCTACATTAAAGTTTTCAGAAAATTTTTCAAGTGGTTGCCGTACAGAACTAACAAAAATTTGTGATAGCCATAAACTATAACGAAGACAAAAACAATTTTTTTGTTCTTTTGTCATCATCCTTTTTTCAATTTTATATTTTTGTCGGCCTTTACATACATACATATATACTTAGTTCCAAAAACATGAAATACCTTTTACCTCTTAACTATTTCATAATTGCCATTTGCATTTACTTTCGCACAAAAGATGGATACATAAACTTCAAAGTAACTTAAGCGAATTGCAATCTTTGCTACATGCTACATAAATATCAAAAACAACGTACAAAGAGTAAGCTCTGCTGCCCAAAATGATCTCCGATAAGCTTTTCAAAAGCACACTTTGAGTTACTCGTACCTTTTAAAATTTTGCTGCATTGCTGCTAGATCAAGTATTTAGATATTGCTGATTTTACAGAATATTGTAGCAGAAGCATATCAAAAGGACCCTTACAACTTGAAGGCGCACGTTGGACGTCATAGGATGATAAGACTTTATTTGTGTTGTCCTTGCCATAAAGGCAAGCAGCATTCCAATATATAAACGATTCAACCAAAACAACGCATACAGTAACGTAGTAAACAAAAGGGTGGAACTTAATTTAAAACAATAAACGCTGTTGAACGCAATACACACACATATTGAAACATTCAGGCCAAAAGCTGCTTTTAAGTTTCCCTCCAAAATAACGTCCACCCTACAATACATCCATATATGCATTGCACTAAGACTACGTTTAACAAGTTGCTGACATGTTTTAGTAAAGTAGCAGCAAAGTGTCTGCTTTAGGCAGACTACATAAAATTGGCAGCAATTGGACAGAAAGGCATAACGTTGAGAGGCAGGCTGACGGAAGGGTGTAACGAAAATGAGGTTCTTTAATAAGAAACAGCTGCCTTGCCACCTTATACACAAAATTCATTCAAGTAAAAATTTCACCAACGAACGAGCGAACGCCTTTCAAAGTGAAGTGTGTCAACGTAGTTGTAGCTCCGTGGATGGATGTTTGCTTTATTCGCTACAAATACAAAGCGTTTGTAGCTAAGCGCGCGTTCAGCATGCTAACGGTGGACGGGTTAAGTTGGGTCGTCAACAAATATACGCGCGAATTTCCAAAATCATTCACAGGAAATTGCATTTTTGAGTGGATAATTTATATGCACGGCAGTAGTACATAGCAGTAAATTGTAGCTGAGGATGACAAACGGTAGAGTTTGGGTATGAAAAAATAGGCGCAAAGCAAATATGTAAAGTATGTATGTACTCGTATAAGATTTTAGGTCTGACACGTCAAAAGGATTTAGATGGGTAATCAAGCTTAAAAATAAAATAATTTCATGGCAATGTAATTGAAAAAGTTGAAAAATGTTTTATTTCATGAAAAATATCCTTGTAATATTTTAACCTGTTAATACACGCATATATTATGAATAAAATCAGTCTTAATAGATGTTTACTATGCATCAACTTATCAACACTAACATAATATGTTTTTATATAATAAAAGTTACAATTCTCTACCTTAAAACTTAAAGAATTTTGCCCTTTTTTTCGATTTTTGTATCATCGTCAAAGTTTTGCTTTTATTTCTATCACACACGCACATTAAGACATAAAAATCTTATTTCCAATAAGTTATCAATCTTTTGTAAAAAAAATGTTCCCGACAATGTCACATAATCAGACGGACAGACAAAAAAAATATCACAGACTTGCGACCAAGTTCAACATGCACGTAGTGTGATTGAATTAGTGGCGGATTTAAAAAGTTTAGTGTAAAAAAAAAGTTTTCGCAAGGAAGGATAGATATGCTGCTCGAATTCGGGGGATAAGTATGTCAGTGTGCTTGTGCACTAGAACACAAAGATTGAATGTTTTCTTTCAACTTTTTCCAATCAATTACACATGACAGAAATAGTTAAGAAGACCATCACAATACGAATTATATTGAAATCATTAACAGATTCTGATTGTCAAGAGAAGAAGAAAAAAAGCGTTAGTTCTTTGTGCATAAGCTCGTGCTGGCAAAGTTTTCTATATAAAATTATTTATTTGACTCTCGAGACATGTTATTATATTGAATTTCTATTAAGCGCACATTATGTGTGGGCTTATGTGAAAGTTTTTCCATATATAACTAAACGTATTGAATGAGTATTGAATTCATAAGCTATTGAGTAAGGAATTTTTTCATTAGAAATTTGAGCAATTTTGCCAATACAGAAAATTTGTGCAAATTTTCCTATGAAATTAAATTCTTTTTGTGACATCTTTTTTGATCAAACTTTTTTTTTGCATAACACGGTAGAAGATTTGGCTATGACGGGTTTCACTTTTTTGATTAATTCTCACAGTGCATGTGAAGTAAGCTCCAAATACCAATGAAATATTTTTGCGTAATTTCTGATTTTCAGTGAAAGTTTTTTTTTGTTTTTGGGCCAATTTTTATTGGTCATTATAGTCAAGCTCTAGTCATGCATACAAAAACAAATAATAACTCAATTTCTTCTTTTTGATTTGAAACGTTTGCTGTGTCACTTACATATAGTGGCTATGTATACAAAATAGTAACAACATTTATTTAACTTATGACTTAAGTTTTTTCAGTTACTACTTTTTTTCTACTACTTACTTTTATTTTATTAATAAAATAGCAAGAAGCGAAGCAAAACAACTAACAAGCATAAATCCTGCCAAGCATGTGAGAAAAATCCTACAGATGCACAAGCAAATACCAATGCACAAAGCACTTGTTTTGTTAAAACACATGTGCATCACTTATACACTGCCATATGAGAATGATGCAATACAGAAACTCTAGAAACGACAAAGTTTTCTCTTTTCTTTTGTTCGTTGCAAAAGTGTAGTTTATTGGCATTCTTTTTGCTGCTTTCATCTACGCCCACGTAATAAATTTATGTGCAAATATATTAAGATTCCTTAAGAAGACGCAGCGCAGCCACATGGCGTAGAAAACGAAAACAAAAAATAAAAAGCGGCAACAGCAGCACAGGAAATTGTAGCGTTAGTATGTGTGTGTGTGCTTTCATTGCATGACGCATCGTATCGTACAACACTGATCTGTGCCGCGTGTAGCATATTTTTTAATGTCAGTAGGAATTTAAAGAAAAGTGAAGCAGTTAGGGTAGGTAACTAAGATACTAAGAAATAAATTTATATTTACAATGCAGCAACAGCGTTATTTCGCTCAATGAACGATTGCTACATTTGCAAGAGCAGCAGTTGTTTTAATGAAATTCAATACAGTAGATACAAAGGAGAACAAACCTTGTTTTATACTACATAAAAAACATTGTACAATATTGTAATATGATTAATCAATTAGCAGTAGGTATTATCGAATATATTATTGAGTTACTAATAACACTACCAGAAACAATGTTGTGCTATTATTGCATAGTTTTATTGTGCAATTTAATTGCGCAATTTATTGTGCAGTTTTATCGCACATACATATAATGAGCAATTATATTTCAATTTTTAATCAGTAATATTCACTCGGAGGCAGTTTGCCCATTGTGATACCCTACATATGTATAAAAATGTTCTTCTCCTTCTCCTTTAAAAAGTCCTTTTGAATGGGGGCGAACCAGAATCTTTGGTGAAGATGTGAATACTGGTGAATTCCAACTCAGTTAGTTCCTCAAGACCATCAAAGAACGCAGAACCAAAATATTTGATTCGTCTCCTCATTAGTCCGGGGCATTCGCAGAGCAGGCGTTTAACCATCTCATCCTCTTCTTCATCTCTGCAGCTCCTGCAGAAATCTCTGAAAAGAGCACCATATCTGGCGGCAATAGGGCCAATAACACAGTGCCCCGTCAGTACTCGTACAACAGTCTTAAGATCTCTTCTTCTGAATCTAAAGAGAGATAGCGTCCTTCCCAGTTATGCTAAAAATAAAATAACAATTTCATAATACGAGTACTATTTTACCGAACCACCTGCCCTCTAAAAAACTCACAACGAAAAATGTCTCATCGTAATTTTTGTTGCGATTAGTAGCGATTTTCAGTTCTCTTACTCACTCCTAGTAGCCATGCCTGATCAATATATATGTTACGGGCCAAAAAGTTTTTAGGATAAACTAGTTTTTCTTAGGCCAAAATAGTTCATCTGAAGCGTGTTAGGACGAACCAGTTTAGCCTAGGAAAATTTTAGTATATTAAGATAAGTGGTCTTCACTCAGACTTTACATCCTCCAATATGTCCAGCACCGGCTTTTTTTCATAAAAATTTTATTTTTCATTTGATTTCCAGCAATAAGCATTTTAATCGTTTAAAGTCAGCTATGAACTAAAAATACTATCCGAATTTTAACTCTCATAAAAAAATGTTAATCAAAAATTAATAACTAAAAAACAATCAAAAAATATCATTTAATTTGACTGGCTATAGTGCTCAACTGCCGCAAAAAAAAATGCCATAAGTCTTACAATTCCTTGCGAAAAATGTTATTTTTTTGGACAAGAATAATATTCTTTATTTGATCAAAATAAGCTTAAAGTATGTGAAAACTCATTATCGAAGCACTTCACTTCGCTTGTGTTGTGTGTGTGAAGCATTTAAAAACTTCTTTAATTAACTACGAAACACTTTAATTAGCAGAAAAAGGCAATTTAAATGTGATTTAAACACGACAAACGATGCCGGCGACAACTGCGTTAAAATTGTTGAAAAAATAATTGCTGCTACCAATTAAAAGGTAATTAAAAATAAACATTAAAATGCGTACCATTTTTGCGAAAGCAACACCCCTTCACACGCCGCACTATCACCTCAAACAACACGCCAATAGTTAGGTAGCAGGTTCATGCTTTCATATCATATAACAATTATTATAACGCAAACAACTGCAACAAAGAGGAATAGAAAAAAAAAAGAAAACGAAACCAAAAGTCAACCTCAACAGCAGCAGCAGCAGCAACAAATAATACCAGCAGGAGTGGCAGCAACACAGTAACATTTACTGCTCGTGCAAAACTCACATTTTAATTACCGCTTTTCATCTAAAACATCAAAATGTTGGCAACACTAATAGCGGAGGGACGGACGCAACTAAAACCAGCAAGGTGCTGATGTCAAAGTAGTAGTAGGCGCACGTAGAACAGGGACTGCTGCAAATTGTAACGTCATGGTGTCGCATTCCATGAGTAAAATTAACGCGTTACAATTATTGTAAACAAATGGCAACACTGCCAGTCATTGGTTTATTTATTTGGTCATTTGTTTTGTGTGTTGATGAGTATGAGGGTGTTTAAGTGTATTCGTGAGTGTCGGTAGGACACTTTGTGCGAAACAGTAAAAATACGAACACGAGTAGCTGTAGCAATACGGTGCTGGTGTTCTTAGTTGAAGCACTTTTTCATTTTATTGTTTTTGTTGCTTCATATTTTTCATTTGCGTATTTTAGCACCCTTACATTTTTTTCTATAACCTTTATGATTTATTCCAACTAACTGCTTATTTTTTCGAAGCTTTTGTATTTACGTATTTTTTTATTCTCGCTGTCAACAATTTTCATGTTGATTTTATGCAAATGAAATGATTTTCCCATAGCAATTAAATAGCAAAGTTTTTCCCACGTTAACACCCTATATTCTTATCGGTGATTTTTGTTGTCAGTATTTTTTAAAAATTTCTTTATTTGAAGTCAAGTTTGATTTGTTTCAAATTTTAGAAAATAGCTTTATCGGTTGAAAATACTTAATTAAATTAAATTAATTGTTTTCATTAAAATAGTTTTTATTCCCTCAAAATAATTTTTAACTGTACCGCAGATGCTACGTACGTACATTTACCTACACAATTTCATCTTCTTTTTCTAAACCTTTTCTTGGCATCACCCAGTATCACCAGACTATGTCACAATTTCCATTGATGTAATCTAAATCCGATACCAAAGCTTCTTTACCACACCCAATTGCACAGTTCCATTACCTTCATTTAAAACTCTGTTTATTTTTCAATGTCACTGAAAAGTTAGCAGTTTTACATGCAAAAATTCTGCAAGTAATGCAAGAAAAACATTGAAAAAGTACAATAATCAATTAACATAGCATCCGCACTCATGCAGACCTCTAATGCCCATCGAGTGGCGCAAATAAAACAAAACAGAATTCGTCACACCGCATTAGCATATAACTCTCAAGGGAGCAGAGAAAAAAGTCGACCAAAAACTCTAATCTCTAACTCTTCTTGTGTCCTTGATCTCGTGACGGAAATGTGGCATCTACAAAACTTTTCGAATGTGCGAGAACCTTTGTTTCTCTACAACATTTCACCGACTCACATATTTCCTGCACTACATTTCCCCAATATACATATTTTCTGAAGATCACCATTGGGCATTCATAAACGGGCGCATGGGTCAGTCATACGAAAAAATATAGAGGACATTAGAGCAGTAATAGATCGCAAATGAATTTCTAAGAAAAACTTTTTGAAAAGTCGGCATATAAAGTGATAAGAATCATCAGATGCTAAATAAAACTCATTATTAGTATTAAATTTCTGCACGAGTGCGCTTGCTGAGTCAGCAGATTATTGTACTCGCTGTCGAGTACAATGTTTGTATTGACATTTTGCTAGTCTTCAAAAGGCTCATACAAAACAAAACGATCACACGACATGACTTGACTTCATTTGTACTCTGACTCGAATTTTACCGACAACGTTGTTCAAACCGAACAAAACATTTGCAAACATCGAACATGCGCAAAAACATTGAATGCAGCGAGTCAACTGCCTCCAAAAGGGTGACGGTAGAGTGTTTAAAGATTGATCTTAGTTACACACGTCACAAATTGGTAACTCTGAATGCAGCGCAGCTATAAACAAAAACTAAATTTCCTTTTTCATACACAAAGGCTTTTGCTTAGCTTCTGTTATGAATCTCCACAAATATTCAATCCTTCTTCAAACATTTAGTGCACAGCAAATAATTTAATAAACAGTCAATTTTCAGTTAATCAAATAAAAGTTAATTTACGTAGCAATCAAATGTTTTGTTTCACTTAATGTAATACGTTGCACATATAAACATAAGTACTTAAAAGTTGTTAAACATTAAGCGCATAAATTTTAATGGGCTTTTTATGTTCAATAAAAATTTGTTTGTTTTGCTATTAAAATAATGCCACTTATTTTGTAAATGTAAATTTAATTTTACAAAATTTATGCATAAACAGTTTTTTAACAACAACAGCGCATGGTATGCAGAGGACTTTAATGTAACCATAGTCGGTATCATGTGGTTTTCTGTTTTAGTTCTACAAATATGAAAATATTTATGTATGTATTGGACATAGCAAATAACAAAATAATTCAAAACTAAATTTTTATATGTAGAAAAACGCATTAGCGTGCTTAGTAAGCTTTTAAACGGAAATACTAATAATAACTTATGCAGCCGTAATGGAATTTAGCATTTTGTTAAACTAAATATAATTAAGATATTAAATATTTTGCTTTGTTTAACAAACTATATTTATATTTTTAAATAATATTATATAATTTTATTAAAAATTTGATAAATAAAATATGTAAATAGTTGCTCTGATATGCCACGCACTTTGAATTTTTTTTCTCTCTTATTAATAAAACATTCAGCTTTTGTTCAATTCAGTTGTGTTTAACGAACTTAATTAACTCATTAAATGTTGCTTCAGTTCGGTCAACTCAATAGCTGTCAATCAATATAATTGACAGGCAACTAAAAGTGGCGCGCTATCACGTGTTCATGTAAAAGTATATTAATACTCAAGCAGTTGTCGGAAAAACATAAAATTTTGTGAATGCAAATAAACCAGAAATTAATATCAATCCGCCAAACTATTGTATATTTTAATAAATTTATAATTAATGAATTTTATTGTATATTGGCAAATAAGCAGATATCGTAGCCAATTTATATTGTCAAATTATGGAAATGATCATAGAAAAATTCAATGTAATGATATGTTGGCTTTGCATTTTAATTCAAAATCAAATTTCATAATTTCTAAGAGCATTTTATTGCATGCTTTTAGAGTTATCAAAAATAACTATTAATCCATCAAATTTGTAGAACTTGAAAGCTAATAAAGAAAACTCCCACACTCAAAAATTTTCGAAGATTTCTATGACAAACTAATTTTTAAAATGATGATTTTTAGTAAAATGCAAAAAATTATCTTTATCTTTATTGGGTGCCCGGTCATAAAGGTATTTCTGGAAATAAAGAAAGCTGACTAATGTGCCAAAAGAGGTTCAGAACAACCAGAGATTTAAGAAGTGGTTTTATTAAAGCTACCGCTGACGGAGCTCAACTATCAGAGGGCGCAATCAAGAAAAAACGAATACAAGGTATAACCTTACTGCCGCAACCAGAACGTCTCGAAACATGTGGCCTAAACTGAACCTAGGAAAGACATAAACTTGCTTAAGATTTAGCAGAAGAGAGTTAAGAAATGCTCAAAGAATGCTGACAAGGCACTTTGTCGCTGGCTATCACATTTGGTTCCTTTTTCTGAGACTTCTGTAGGAGTTGTGGAACCGAAGGGGAGGATGAATCAGTTTAAAAACTACTCTGCGATTGCCCAGTACGAATGAGGAAACGAACCAAATATGTTATTTTTGCGTTCTTCATTGCTAATCTTGAGCAGCGATGGGCAAAATATGAAAAATGAGCCCGTTTTGGCTCTTTACGACAAAAACGTAATTTTTCTCAAGAAAAACAACAAAAACAACAAACACATGAATTCACCACTGGTATGCACATTTTTATCGTTGAGGTTCTTTTAAAACACGCCATGCATGAGCTTTCTATTGTTGTTTTTGTGGCATCATTCAGAAAAAAAAACGCCGGGAACAGCTTCTCTTGTTTCGTTTGATCAGTGTACTTATATTTTTACACTCATGTTGTTTTTGCTTGATTCTTGGAATTTACTTTTGGTTCATTGCAGTTTTTTTTTTATTTTTTTGCTACCAAGATCGAATTGTTTTTATTTCTTTTGTTGTAAGTAGCTTCTACTTCCAAAACTATGGTCTTGAGGAATTCGCCGAATCAGAACTCACCAGCATCCGTAAATTTTTTCAGGCTTCTGGATGGTTTGCGCCCATTAAATGAGATAATTTCAGCAGAAGGGATGGATTGTAGAGTATCACAGTTGGCAAACTGCCTTCGAGTGAAATTTTCTATATGCAACCGACCTTTTTAACCCAACTTAACCTACTGATGCTCATAAAAATAATAAGTTTTCGAAACACTATGAGCACTTCATTCGTTCGCCCATTAGTTTTCAGAATGAACAGCATTTTTATAAAAATGTTTTATCCCACCCACCTGCCAATTTTCTCGTGACATTTTAAGTTATTGAAAGTTGAAATAGCATATCAATAAAATCAAAATTAAAGCGCATCCACTTTTAACAAACTTTTTAATGGATAACGTTTTTATCTATATTCGAAAATTGAGGATTTTATTAAAAGTTTTACAGCGATGAAATGTGCGTTAAATTTTTTTATATAATATTTTTAGATAAAATTTCCATTTTAAGTTAAAAAGCTATAACTCGACACCTTTAAGTTATTTAAAGAAAATGCACCTTTATTTTGATTTTCCTCATGTAATAAATATTTCTATTTCAAGTTTAATAAAAATCCTGTATAAAAATATTCGATGAATGATCCGCAGTGATCTATAAAATATGACACATGTTGTAAACATTTTGTTTTTATTTTAATTAAGATAGTAATAATAAAATATGCCACCTTTAGAAGGACACTCACAATTAATAATAAAAATTCGCTATAAAAATATATTTGCCATTTTACAAAATCAATAAACCACAATTTAATTTAACTTTTATTTAAATCAATGCCCTGAAAAGAACGACTGCAAAATATTAACTGCAATGTAAATAAAATGTTTACCTGTATCCTAGCAGCAACGCGCTCGCCGTTGTAACGTTGCGGTATAAACCAACCTTTTGTGGAGCCCGTCACCAGGACGATGCCCAGTAGAAAAATTAAAATTAACGACACAATAACGACTTTAGCGCGAAACGAAATGACCATGGCCATTTTGAAATGCGATTTTTTCCACTTTTTTTTTATATAAATTTAATGAATAAACTTTTTTTTTCTAATTTTTTTTATGGAATTTCACTAATAATTAACACTAAATTGCACTATATTTTGCTATGATTTCATTTATATGAAATACACACGTGTTTTATTGATATTTGAAATATTTCAACTTTTTGATATTTTTATTGATATGTGCGTTGCTCTCGCCACGATGATGCGAATAATTTTATTATTTTTTAACAAAATGATGAATTTATTTGAACAATTTTTTTGCAGAAATTTTCTTTTTACGCAATGGTGCAAAATTTAAATTATTTTTGCTTTATTGTCCAAATTGATATGTTTTGAATAAGTACCATTTTCAAGCTTTATCGCACTTGTTATCATTAAATTTATTTGTTTACTCTTTTTTTTATGTATCGTCCTTATGCTGAACTTTACTGCTTTTTTACATTGAGATTTGTTATAAATTTAAGTGGTAATATTTTTTTGTGTTTTATGTTTTGTTGAACACGAAATAAACTGAAATTTATTAAGAATATATTAGTATTAGTTATTTGAATAAATGTTATGTACTCCTGGGAATGCAGTTAAAGTAGACTTAAATGGAAAATAAATTTACTTATGAGATATTATACCTTATTATACCTCATTAATTTTTTGAGTTCTTAACTTATTATTAGCATAATTCATTGCACGTTTCCAAAAAAAAATTTTTAGAAATCTTAGTTTTAGCTAAGCTCAAAACATAAATGTTTTCGTTGCTAAACTTATTTGCAAATCATTTTCAGGAATAGAAAAACAAACAAAAAACAATTCCTAGAACAGGATATTATTAAAAATGAAAAGGGGTGTCCTAAAAAGTGATATATTTTCTCTCTGCCTTAACTTTGTAATTGCTATTCCTTTTGCTTAAAGACCCTATTTCTGATTAATTCAACAAACTCTGCAAAATACAGTGATTTTGGAAAAAAAGGTATTTCCAAATCTTATCGTTATGAAGAAACGAATTCATTAGAATAATTTATTTTGCAGCCCCTTTTGCTATGCCGAAACTTTCAAAATATACAGCTAAACTTCACGAATTTAACTTAAACAGCAGAAATTTTTAGTCAAAAATAAGTAAAGCTACAAAAATTCTAAAAAGTGAAAGCTGTAACTTTTTCACCATTAAGTAAATGTTGAATGTCCGACGCAAAAGTCTGTAGCAAAAGTAACTGAAAAGCAGAGCAGAATAGCAGCCGTAGCTATAAGGTAAACACCAACACATAAATAGGATAAGGTAAAAGAAATAAGGCAATGAGTATAAACATTAAAAAAAAAAGATGCCTTAAAACTTTGCGACAGCAGCATGACTGCAGACGCAATGTTGCAGAGTAGTGGTTTTTGTTGTTGTTGTTGCTGGCATAAAAACCTATTAACCCGATAAAATGCAATTACTACACGAGATTTACTTGAGCACGCGGCTAAAAATTAAAAAGCACAACAAAAAAAAGTAGCGCGAAGGTTGCAATGTTATCTATCTGCAGGATGGTAAAAATGAAAATACCAAACTTTTGTGTTAACCAGAAAAATTTTGTACCTTAACAAGTAAAGTAAACATGAACGGAATTTATATATATTTTTTTTAAATATTTTCATTTTTTTTTTTTAATTTCATTGAGGAAAACCTCGAGATTTTTAGTGAATTTTAGCAGCTTATGAACAACAACAGCAGCAGCAGCAGAAAAACAACACATTTACCGAAACAAAACAACACGCGCGTGCTGTGATTTAACTTTATTTTAAACTTGTTTACGTGCATCAAACGCGCGAGGCTCATGGGCTCATGTACCTTAAAAAATAAAAACAAAAAAAAAACCCAAAAATGAAATCAACTTTTCGCTTAAAAAGTGTTCAGGGTTGCCAACTAGCTGCCTGCCGCAGCATAATTACGATAATCGTGTGCGAAGCGCTGTGTTGCGCGCATTAAAAAATGTTGGCAGAACAAAAAAAAATGGAAGCAGCGCAAGAATTTCGTGTGCGAAAAAAATGCGCAAAGTGCAGAGGAAAAAGTTTTAGCCGCAAAAGGCACAAAAAGTAAAAGGAACCTCTTGCTTTTGGGTTACAAAAAAAAAGCGAAATAATTTTATATAGAACAGTGTGCAAAGTACTGAGTTGTTAAAAATGAAATTTATTTTCATGAAAAGTAAAGCTGAAGAAAAATTTGACCTAGAAATTATAGAAAAAATGTCAAAAAATATATTAAGAAATGCCTATACTGAAAAGGAACTTTTCACAAAGTAATAAGATCACAAAGATTCGCAATTTAGTAAAAACATTTTCCTTTGAAAACTTTTTTAAAATAGAAAAAATACACAAAAAAAAGTTTATAATTACGACTAAAATTTTGAATCTGTCTGCAGACGTGCCAAAATAGGAAAAAATTAAAGAAATCTTCCAATCTTAGCGGAGTAGGATTCTACTATCTTGAAAATTTTCTTAAGGAAAAGTTTTCGCTGTACTTTAATTTGGTGATGACATGTGTTGTCAGTGATAAAAAATAAATAGTTCTTTCCTCAAAATTTTCGAGAAAAGAAGGAAATTAACACAGATGAAATGATAGGGAATACTTTATGAAAACTCTAAAAAAATGTTTGGGAATCGTAAGGCTTAAATTTAGCTAAGGTATAGCCCTGACATTGCATTAATACACCAAAATTTACAGAAATATCAAACGACCTTAAGCTATGCATTTATTGATATCGGGTAATTGAGGAAATCTCTCTCAGTTTTTGGCTCTTAAGCTGACTTATTTTTAGTTAATTTATGAATACTAAGCTTAACTTATTATAATGCCGATCTTTATATTTTTAATTTTTTTATTTTATTTAAGTTTTTTCTAACTTGTCCGTCTTTATCTCCTAACGTCAAATACTGTGCTACTTCGAAAAAAAAAAACGAAAAATCCCATCAAAAAAGAAGCTAAAGTTCTTACTTGAAAATCACTGCTACTGAATGAACTTCAGAGCATTAAAACAAAAGCCATGAAGAAAAATTCAACAAAACAAAATGTGGTTAGAAAAAAAAGTGTTGCCTTGTGAAAACCCGACCAAAAACTCGTTCCAGTTGTGCAAAGAGAAATTTTTTTTTTCACCATCTTTAATGAAATGCTCTTAATTTTTAGCTAAATTTCTTAACTTAGTCTAAATGAATTATGACTGAAGGCGAACAAGCCAAATAAATCTACTTCTATTTTTATCAGACTTCCTTCCACTTGCCTAATTTTGGCACTACCCTTAATCTCTCATCTATCCTATGGAATAACTTTTGACTTTACTTTTCTTTACTTTGTCAATTAGCGTAAGAGGGTTAATAATAAAGATAATGACACCGATGATTATCGGATAATAAAATGAATGATATTATTATTTTATAATAAGAAACAGGAAAAAAATAAACTCGGCGCAGTCAAGTAAACAAGAAAAGGCTTAAAACAGCAAGTCAGTGCAAAAAGTAAAAAAAATTGAGTTGAAAAAAAAAACGGCAGTACTTGAGTTGACTTTCTTTTTAACTTTAACCGCCCGCATTTAAAAACAACCTTCAAACACATTTAAGTGGGCACACACCAACCAATACACCGAACGCCTAACCCTCTATTAACCCTAAACGAGTGAATTTTTTGGCGCCCGCAATTTTTGCCAGCAGCAGCAGCTACAGTGTAAGAACACAACAACAATAAGCAGTAGAAACTTTTCCACTTTGGGCAACCCTCAGACACGCAGCGATTGTATTTGGGTATACTATATGTGTGTGTGTGTGTTTGTATATATGGGTGTCTTTAGTCCCTGTTGCCAACAATTTTCTGTTGTTGTAGGGTTATGCTAATTTGTTACTTGGTAACAAATGCATTTTTCTGCTTCGTCCTTTTTTTTTCTTTCAGCATTGGAAAACATTTTCTTTTTTTTTCTACCAAGTTCTTCAAGTCTTTGTCATTGTTTTGCTAAGCCCATGCCTTTTTTTTTGTCGTGTTGTTGCTTAACGTTTCTTAACTTTTTAAAAGGTGTCACGCTGCTTTTGTGTTTGCAGATGATTTTGCAGATAATTAAAATGATGGATGCTTCTTTGACACATTTTTTTAAGGATTTCCTTTGTTCATAAATTTATGAATAAATTTTCAGCTAAAAAGGATAAGTTTTAATTTTGACACAATTTATTTATTTTTAGCACAACAGTGCGTATGAGTAACAGTGAATAGCAAAATTTTGTATAATCATTTAATTATTTTTAAAAATTGATAATATTTTCAGGAAACATTTTGAAGTGATATTATTTATCGACGAAGGACTAATAGCCATGGGACTAAGATATAGATATGGTGTTGAATTCGTGTTGAATAAGGATCTATTTGCCAATCCTCACAAAAACAAAATAATTAATTATCTTTTGATATCTCTTTTTTATTCAATGCAGAGAAATTTTACTTTAAGAAAAATAGCAAGGACATTTGGCCCAAAAAAAAAATTTCTTAACGATATCAAATACAATAAAATACATAAAATATAATAAAGTAAATTAAACTCTCAAACTAACCTGTTGCCACTACAAAGATTTTTTTGCAAAGATTCCAAGCTACACTCAAAAGAAAGTCCAATGCTTGATCAATATATTCAAAAGCGGGCTTAGAAGCTTCCAAAGAAGTAACTTCGGCAGTGATTAGTTCCCTTAGTTTAAATAAGCAATCTTTGTGAAATCTACTTAAAGCATTGGAACGGAGTTAAGTCAAGCTTAGCAATCTCAAAATATGCAGCGAAATTGATTCTCCACAAAAAAAATAACAACTTTTATTTAAAATGATGTACCACACCATATATATTGTCAATTTTATGTCAATTCATAAGCTTTCATAGAAAATTTTAGTTTTAATTAATGGCGCAACTTTCGAACTATTGGTCTGAGTGAAAAGATAAAGTTAGAAACGCTTTCTTATCTGTTTTAACATGAAAGATTTCTTATTAAAATTAATGTTGAAAATATTTAGTCACTTCATCGAGTGACTTTTTAAAACCGTCTCTTCTGTTAATATTATATCAATTACCAAAAAATTCCAATTACCGAAATAGGCCCTCTTCTGTTTTGAAACATACCATAAAGGCCCGATTTTCAAGACCAACTTCAAAATAGTTACATAAAACCTATGCACAAAAAATCAAAATAAAGATCAATAAACACGCCAAATTCAATAAAATCAGAGTACACCTCTTTTTGTATCGCAATTTGCAAATTTTCCCTTTTTGGACAACATGTCGTATGATGAACATTAAATTGTTTCAAAAGAAATTACTGAATTTTTACTTCATTAAAGCTACATATGTATGTCCTATTCTGGGGAATGCAACAAGATATGTTTTTTAAAGAATTACATAAAATAAGCCTCAAACAACATAAAATCAAAGCAAAAGTGAAGCCTTTCAACTACATGCATGTAAATAATCCTTTTCTTTACGCTAGGCCATTTTACAAGCCTTCATTGACTTCTTTTGTAATTTTTTTTTTCATTCATATACTTTTTGTCAGACAACCAAAGTAGTCCGACAAGTTGCACAGGAAACTACATTTGCTTTTTTTATTATTTTCCTGTTTATTTATACATACATATATATATATGTATTTATGCATTTTAAAATAATAACTGACGTCATGTAAACTGACTCAATGAAACCATCGCGCCAGTGGCAACTACGCAAATTAAAGCTCTAAATGCAACAACAATGTGAGCTAGACAGACACTTTGCGGTTGAATGCTCTACTAAGTACACACAGAGACACAAATAGGCATACAAATATGTGCAGGTCTGAAGCTAAGCAAAAATAAATTATTAAGTTACACATGTCACTCTTTTGCTGTAACCACAAAGGCCTATGAAATTTCATATCCAATACTTTGCAATGGAGCATTGTTTTATTTTTTAGAGAAATCATTAAAAATAGTGTGAATATGTGTGAATGGGGTTGTGCTAAAGTTTAAAATTTACAGTTTTCCTTAATTTCCTTAACTTTATTAGTATTTAAATTAACGAAATAAGGAAGTCGAAAAAATTGTGAAAGGATCAAATAAAACATTAGAAATTCACCACAAAAAAATCGTTCAAATTTGAAACTGATTCCTTTAATATGGAAATTTCCTGTTTTGATTTTTAGTCATAAAATTAGTGGTCCAAATTGGTATAAAAATGCTTTTGACAGATTTATTTTCGAAAATACTTGAAAAAGTTTATCCAGATCTAATATATTTTAGGCTAATTTTACATTAAGTACTTTGTATTGCAAAATTTAAGGATATCCCATTACCGGATCTTTATTCTAAAGTAGCTTTTCTTTAGCGATTTCTTTGTTCTGTATTCAATTTTATATATTTTAGTCATGGATTTTATTATGATATGAATAATATTTTTTACACTTCATTATAGCAAAAAAATGTCAAAATAAAAATATGTAAACTTTTAAAACTTTCCTTGTCATAAATTTTCAATTTAAAGTTTTCTGAAAAAAATGTAATTGAAAAAGAATCGAAATATTGATGGGCCACCAACAAATGTTATTCCAATTAAATGTAAAGCCGTTGCAAATTCTCAATTTAGTGCAAAAATTAAATAATTTCTATTTGACGGGATTACAAAAAGCTGAAACATATCCTTTTCTAGTCGAAGGTCATCAGATTGGATATATAAAACTGAATGTGCTAAAGGAAATTTTTCAATATCCTGAAGTTTTCTGCATAAGTGATTGTGAAGAAAAAGAAAAATTTGCTGTTGAATTAAACCCAGCATTCCATGATTATGCTGTACGCACTGAGCAATTGGATAAAGTCATATGTGATTGGCGCAAAAGAGACTTATTTCCCACTTTAAAAGGATGGCGTAATGAGTATTTTGAAGTTAAGTCTGAATTCAAACCATTGCTGAAAATGGAACGCGCAGCCACGCCATTATTTGGTGTACGCAGATATGGTGTACACATCAACGGTTATGTTCAACATCCGATATGTGGTCTCTCCATTTGGTTGCAACATCGTTCCAAAACAAAATCAACGTGGCCTGGTAAATGGGACAATTTAGTTGGTGGTGGCCTGTCAGTCGGTCATGGTATTAAGGAGACTGCTATTAAGGAAGCCGCTGAGGAGGCATCAATTTCAAGTACACTTCTCGAAAATCTTACATCAGCTGGTTCTGTTTCAATGTTTTTTGAAAACTATTTGGGTTTGTATCCAAATACAGAATATGTTTTTGATTTAGAGTTGCCAACAGATTTCGAGCCACATAATGTAGATGGAGAAGTACAAGGATTTGAATTATTACCAATCAAAGAATGTATTGAGCTGATTTGTACGCCAAAATTCAAAATCACAAGTTCTCCTGTAATAATTGATTTTTTAATACGACATGGTTACATAGCTCCGCATATTGTTGAGCATTTATTTATGCAAATAATTGAATTATTGCATGTACCCTTAGAATCATTGTATACATACAGAAAAGCTGTAAAAAATGACGAAATAGTTTAAAAAGTAGATAATAAAATTTACATAATATTTACATTTTCCTACAATTTCGACATACTTACTATGATGGTGTAAAAAATGAAGTCACACACACACAACTTGCCGACATTGTCTCAGTAGTATAAAAAAGTCGTTGAAGAAACGTGAGGGTCTGGCAGTGAAACTATTTGACTTATACACACATTCGCACAAATATTTGTGCACTTACACCACGATGGAGCGTGCAAAATATGCATGAATATTATAGAGTTTAGTTTTTTCCTGACGTTTTCTTTTCATGCCGACTGTCATAAAATGTTCGACTAATTTCTTTAGTTCTTTTTATGCGTTTCCTTGTTAGGGAATATGTTCGCATATAAAAATATGCACATGTATATGTTACTCGAAATAGAAAAGACCTTTCTTTTAGGAAGAACATTTTGTTGTTGCTGAATTATTAGGTATCAGAATTTTAGAAAAATCAAAAGCTTACCACAGCGGTCAAATGCTGACAAATTAAAATAACAGTAACATTTTCTTTAATTTATGAAATAAAATATAAAATTTTATCCTTGATTGTACACCAACAAAAAATTAATTGTTCATAAGGAGTTAATTCAAAGAATAAAAATGTTATGATAAACTTTATTTTCTTTACAACAACATATTTCTCTTAAAAAAGATAAAAATACTTGAAGAACGACTTTAACAAACTTAGTTTAGACAATATTTTCCATTTGACGTAGCTCTTCTAATTCTCTCTATTTCTCATTATTTTTAAGGTACCCCCTAACGACTACATTACTTTTAACTGTCATTGTGTTACTGCTATATGATTGCAATAAATTATTTTTGTTGCTGCTCAATATGTAAATGAATAAATGAGTGTCTGCAATATTATATATGTTTGTATGTACGTGTATGTCTACACATATAAACATGCGTATGTATGACTCATACAAATTGTTTAAATGCTAGACAAATGTCGACAGGATATGCCGCAGTAACTGCTTATTCTTATACTATAGCAATTTGCCACACCCACTTTTTTAACTTTAAGTCACATGTTTTTTGTGAATGTTAATTCACATGTGTATTTATGTGTGTGTGTGCGTGTGTGCTTGTGGATATGTGCGTTCGGTTGGGTGAGCATATTAAATGCTTGTAAATAGCATAAAATGACATCAAATAAATGTTGACATTATTTACCTGGCAGCAACATAATAAATAATCTTTAATTATATTTAAGCATGTTTTTTTATTGTTGTTGCTTCTCTTCCTTGCTGTTGTTGTCGTTTGTTATTGTTGTATTTTATTTTTAGACTAACATTTAGCATAAGTTTAGAACTCATAAGTTGTTGTTTTACTATTGCAATTTACTTTGATAAATTGTCGTCGGAGGTTAATACGCTTTGCATGCAGATTAATATCATTTATATGACCTGGAAAAACTTAAACTTTATTTATCTATAGAAATTGTGTTTCTTATAACGATGTGGCCATTTATATTAGATAAATAATTACGAGAAAGATATTAGAATTTAAGCAGTTTAAGGGAATAAATTAATATGAAATTTAAAAGCACTCATACGACTCGTTGAAGAAAATCATATTTTTATATGATACACATACATATGTATAACATATGCACATTAGAGCAGAGCTAAGACAAGATATACGAGTAAGGGAGCGTAGAGTTGGTTTTAATACTTTTTGGAAAATTAGCTGTAGTTTGCTAGCCAGTTATTATTTATACGAGTTTGTCTTTCTATACGTTAGCTGTATGTATTAGTTAGTATGTGTATAAAATTTCGGTCCAAATATTTTACAATTCTTTTTTTCCAAAACGTTGATAAATGACAGCTGTTAAAAAAAAAAAGAAAAATCTTCGGAGCGAAAAATCCTTGAAGACACGAAGCACACATCAAATACTTTGAAAATATACAGAAAATAAGGATATTTAGAAGTTGCAAAAATTTTTTAGAAAGATTTGTGTTGTTCTAGCGGCTTTTGCGTAGTTCAGTCCAGTCCAGTCCCAGAAACTTAATTCTGCATTTAACTTTGTTTGATCCGAAATGTCACTTAAAGCCTTTGATAACTTAGTCCCACATATATGATACGATATCCAGAAATCTAAATTTGTTTAAATTTCCTTTTTTGAGATTTTCCTGAATTAAAACCAGTACTTGTATCCTACTACAGTGTACTTAATTGACTTAAGTACAATATTTGTACTCATAGCTGCGCTACGTTCATTTCAAACGATGAGATAAAAGCATTTTTGAAATATTTCAATGCACTCAGCTTAACTTTTTTAGAATCTATAATTTTGAGTTCCAAACTCTAAATGCTCCAAATTTTTTGAATTTTTGGGATAAATGTTCAATGGGTAATCATAATTTTAAGCCTTATTATGTACAAAAAAAATTGTTTTTTTTCCCTTGGCGATTTCTTCAATAATAAAGAAAATAAATAAAGAACTCGATTCCAATTGTGTGCAACAAAAATTAACCAAATTCGCAGCAGATTAATTGCTTAGTTAAAATTACGCTTTGAGGCTTGTTTTCAAAATGTAGTCACTCTAAATTTTTCACTGACCCAAAAAATGCAATTTAGTTTTTGTTTTACTTTGTTATCAAAACAGATTATCAATTTTATTTATTTTCCAACTCTATTTGTTTTTAAATCAAAATAAAAATCCTCTAGCACATGAAGCTACACTCGACTGATATTTAGTGCTAAAACCAAAATAATTGAATTAGAAAAAATAGTAAACGTAATTGAGCGTTACTAAGCACATAATTCAGGAAATTGTTTCATCGTTTTTTTTTACCGGAAAACATTTTAATTGCATTTCATGCATTTATTGCATTAATAATACACTTTGCTATTCAGAATGAAATTGAATTTATTTTCAGAGGACAATGAGACTAAGGTAACAAAACTTTTTGTTTATATATAACAAATAAAGCATATCATAGATTGAATAGCGCTACATAAAAAATATTCGACTTGAAAAAAAACTTAAAAAAACATGGAAATATCTTTATCTTTAACTTGTAGAATAAAGAATTCCATTTTATACATTTTTCAGAAGAACTTAACTAACACCTTGAATATTGAAGTTTGATAAAAACCATTTCTTTCTTTTATTATTAAAATTATTTTACTGTTTACTGAAAACAATGTAAAACTATTTTAAAGCTTTAATATTAGTTGCATTTTAACTTGATATTTGTGCAGCACTGATGAGTAGAAAATCAACCTTCAATAAATAATAATTTTAGCTACAGTTAGAATATAAATCCTCTTTCCCTAAAAATAAAACAAAAGTTGTTTTTGCAAAATAGTTCCTCAGTACTCAGTACTGATAGCAAGTTATACTATCCACATCAAGAGAGGATGGCGTAATCCTCATTATGTGGTGCCTCAAGAGTAGTTAGGTGATTTAAACTTTTCAGCAAAATCTTTTTATCCATTTATTTGTTTTTGAAAAAACAAAACAAGCGAAACTGACCAAAAAATTATTCTCTTAAATTGAGGTTATTAGCCTTTAGATGGTTTCTGTTAATAATTAATTAGGCTAAACTTACATTTTTTTTTTCATTTGTAAATGTATAAGCAGCGATAAGTGATGTAAAATTAAATTTTCATGGTGACATTATTTTTTTGACAAACAATTATTTATTAAATCGAAACAATATAGTTAAACAAAATGTTAACTTATAGTTTTAACTTCACCAAAAAACATACTTACGACATTATAAGACAAAATAGTTTGAAGCTTCAGAAGTCAATGCAATATCGAGAATATCTTACAGGAAATTCGATTTTAATTTTGCAAACCCTTTCAAATTGTTTCTCAAAATATTTGATTTTAGGGATAGAGAATATAGTTTCTTACCATGTTTATTAGGTCAGTCCATAATTTAAGAATGGGAAAAAATGTTTTAATGAAAAAACAATAATAATGTAAATTAATACGAAAAAATGGAATGGTTGATTAAAAAATAAATTAAGGGATATGCACATCAGTAATTTTTGTAAAACACTTTAAGGCAATATTGTTCATATGAGCACGTATAGATCAAAACAAAATAGTTAAAAAAAATGTGGACAATCGAGGATACTTTTTTGCTTCACTCTTTCTTAAGTTGATTACTCCATTTGAACATCACACTTTTTCTTTTTTATTTGAGCCTAAGCTCAAGCGCTTAAAGAAGCTGTCTAAATATAAATCAAAGTACGGTTGGGGTTCAAATCCAAGCACAAATTTAACTAAAACTAGTCTGATGAGGCCTACATATGTACATGAATATGTAATATCCGAAACATACATAAGTCACCAATTACCAGGTTGAATGGTACCATCTGTTGTCTTTCTCATGTTTGTTTAAGAAAAAGCATTGGTCGATTTTTTTTTATAACTTTTGATTTGAAATATAGAGTGAAGAAAGTTATAAGAGAGCCTTTTATTACGAAACTGGTACAAGTCTTTCTTCCTTGAGAAGAATAATTACGTAACTTAAAATGAATTGTTTAAAAAGTGGTGCAAATCCCTTTTCTCAACAAAAAGGGATTTGCATCACTTTCAAATTAAAAGAATTAGAGATCGGAACTATTTTTTCTTTAACTACATATAATACATTTAATTTTAATTGAAAAATAAATAACCAAATTTTTGTCAGGCTTAAAATCTATAAACATAAATCATTTTTGGACTTAAAGGAAAGTACAAAAGATGATTGTAAAGCACTAAAATAAATAAATATAAGTGAAGAAGCTTAACAGCGATCATGCATCGCCATAGAATAGAAAGAGTGTTTTATCAATTATATCGAAATTAATATTTTGGCTTTACTATATACAGTAGAACTTCTGTATGGTGAACTTGAAGGGAAACGCAAAAAAGTTCAAGTTATAGAGTTTTTGACTTGTGGAGGACTTCGACTTTAGTGAATTTTGTCAGGACACGTTCAATTTGTAGAGTTTAAAATTTATCCCAACTAATGATGGACATTGTCGGCATAATCCTGAAGTCGGTATCTTATTTTTCTTCGAGCAATAGAGGCAATTCGTTTCAAATAATCGAGTTGTAAAGGTTGTCAAATCAAACATTGCTATATTCGAGATGCAGAGGTCCAAATTATTTTTTCGAATTATAGTTTTCGAGATATGTACTAAATATACTTGTAGGGTTTCACTAATTATTCGACTTATAGAAGGATCAGATTTTGAACAATGGAGGTTTTGGGGCTTGAAGGGAAGGGAACACAATATTTTTTCGAGTTTGTGAGGTTTTCAACTTATCGAGGTTCGACTTAAAGAGGTTCCACTGTACATTATTTTGGTAATACATATAACTATATAATTAATAACAGAAATTTCCAAAAATTCTCATTAAAGTTGCTTCGTTTCTCGAAAATATCACATAAAATAAAAAAAAAAAGTGTATCCATAAATTTTTCCATTCAAATAAACTTAATATTTTTATTAAGTACAAGAGCCTTACAGAGAATTATGTTAACATAATTCTTTCATACTTTTCGATTATGAAAAGTTTCAAACCTATTGTTTCTTTACAACTGCATTTCCAAGAGAATTTTAAAAAAAAATATTATTATACGAAAAGTTTGACTTACTTTTTAATTTGTTTTGATGATTTCCAGAAACAGTTGAAAAAAAATTGTAATCTTTTTTAGTTAACAATCACAGCTGTCTTTGACATAAAAAAAAAACTTAGTTTTAAGTTGATAAAAAGTTTCCAATATTTTAAATTTAACTATAATTGCACGAATTTCGAATTTAATTAAGTGTTCAAACTTTTTTGCAACAAGTTTTTTAACATAATTTTTTTTCGGAGCAGCATTTCAGGCATTCACTTGTTGTGCCAACTTTAATATGTTCTATTTTTCAAGAGTTTTTTAAAAAATAACTTTTGTTTACATAGATGCAAAGCAAACACTAAAAATGTACATGTAAATTAACGCACGAATGCTACGTCACATACATACATACATAGAATTTCTACAAGTAAATGTATAAATGCACAAAAGCAGTGTAATACCAATATAGATTACAATTACATGCATAAATGATGTTACAACATTTTAATTGCATGAATTGTTTTGGTAGCGTGTTGCTGTTGCTGTCATTATAATTTTTGCTTTTGTAGTTATGTAGTATTACACAAGTTAACAAAAACTACAAATGTTTGATGGAAAAAAAAAAACTTAAAATTATATGTTGGTTTTTTAGTTTATGTTTTTTTGTTTTTGTTTTACTGTATTGTACAATTTAAATACGGTCAAAACGCGACGCGTTATATTATCACAAATACGGAAATTGTTATTTTTTGTCACTTTGCTATAACAGTGTTGAACTATTTGAAAGTTTACTTTACACTTTCATGTCATTTATGTAAACTTTGTTTTTAATATTTGATAGTTGTTGACGCGATACTAAGCAATTGCTTACTTTATATTTCTGATACCAGAAAAAATTGCACACAATACATCACAAATTAACAGTATTTTTCAAATGAATTACACAAATTTTACTTTGTAAAAATGCTCTTACTAATTTCATGTGTTGCACAATTGTTTACATCAAGTGTTATCGTTTTCTTGACACAGGTTACATATTTCTACCAACACCATTCTACTCATATGAAATAAGATATCAAATGACACTTAACGCTTTTAACGCTTGTACTCGTAGTTCTCTGGTATTTTTTTTCTTTTTTGTTTGCTTTAAATCATGAAATTTTGATTTGAAGTGGCCACGCGAAATTTAAAAAAACAACAACAACTGCCACGTACAATGGCTATAAAACGCACACCCAACAAAGCACGTTGTATGAAAAAAGATAATACTTTCGTTTTTGTTTTTGTTATTGTTGCTGTGTTTTTTGTTTACCGCGGCATTTTTTTATTGTGCAAATATTTACGCGCCACATTTACCGATGCCGTTACCGTTAACGTTGCACAGACACACACACGCACGCGACGCACAACAACGCAGCGACATGTTTGACATGAAACGCTTGAGTGTCGAGTTCCGCTAAAAAGCGACATTCACGCGCACGATTTTTATTTTTACCGCGCGACGTTTACAAAACATAAACATAGGCTTTAACGTTGCCATATACATATATATTTTCACACGCGAGTGCCTTTAACTTTTCGCATTTTTTATTAAAATTTACGATTTTAGAAATTTTTTGGCCTAAGGATATGCTACATTTTTTTCACATTTCTTACACTTGAAGCGTGTTTGCTTAATTGAATTTAATTGTAGATTATTTTGATGAATATGCTGGGAATGACATGTGTTTGTTGTTGTTTTAATCAAAACTGATATGTTACGTAAAATGCAAAGCGCCAAAATGTAGCCTTTGATATTTTCTTAAGTACTTTGAATATTTAAATGTGTTACCGTCACATAATTTATTTAAAATTTTTTGTGTAAAATATATATTTTTAAAATAGGTTTCAAAATTGCGCGATTTTTAGTGGCAGTACTGTTTAACAAAATCTGTTATTTATTTTTTCTCCAGTACATATTTTTAAGCATAAAAAATTTAGACTAAAACTCGCAGCATTAATATGTGCCACCTAAGGTTGCGGCAATGATTTTTTGCTTACGCCCAAACACGTTGCTTAGTTCGTTATTTTCGCGCAGCGACTGATAATGAAATTTTTCCTTGAATTTTTCATTGCATTTTTAATTAAATTTAATAGAAAAAATTTAGGTTTAACTTATTTCAAGCGCCTTAAAATATGCTTCTCTTTTTATGTAAATTTTTTCCCTTTGTTTCTTTAAGTACACACCCACACACACATAGCGCCCGACGACTGCTCACTGTTATTATCAAGAAAAAAACTTTTGTAATTTTTTCCTTCAACTAAGCGACGACACTTCGCGTAGCACATCTTTACCGGTTGTGGCACCAAACGCGACTGAGGTAAATGCGCTCAAGAGTCAAGACTTTAAAAAAATACAGAAGCGCACACAAACGCACACTCTCACGTTAAGTTATGGATGTCGTATAAAATATGGAGCAACTTCAGCAAAAGGCAACAGCGTAAAGTACTAGCAGTGCCAGAGTTCGCGTAAAACGAACATAGCACGAGGACAATGCTACAGCAATATAAAAACGAGTTGAAACGAAGTTCAAACACTCACAGCATAGCCTAGCGGTTGATTATGCGAACACAAGCGCGTGCACACACACACATACATAGACTTTTACTAACAATTATAGTACAGGCTCATGTGCCGGAATTTCCGTTTTTTATTCAGCAGTCGATAACCGTGAAATTATCAAGAGAGACTGAGAGAGAGAGAGAGTGAAAATGCTAAATAGAGAGCATCATTTATCCGAAACACTCATAGAAATGCTCAAACATAGCAGTGTGCGAAAAATTATTTTTATGAACTTCGTTGGATAAAAAGGAATTCACCGTCATCTTATTGAGCATAAAAATTTATTTTATCCTTGCACACTTTTCAATTGGTTACTATGAAATTGTCGCTCGAGTGGTAAATACAACTTTCTCTTTTTTTATCCTTAAATTGAGTTCACTTCTAATAACTTTTATTGCCGCTATTATTTGAAATGGTGCTGCAATCGCTTAGAAGCATTTTTTTAAAGAGAGTTTTCTTTGTTTATTTCTGCTTTTGTTTAATGTCTTCTCTAAGAATGGTGAAAAGCTTTGGACTTCAGAAAAAAACTACAATTCAAATTATGCATTTTTGTAACATTCAGAGTCCAATTTTTTTAAGTAACTATTGTTTAGCGGAATTAAAATTAAAATGGTGCAGTAGTAGATAACTCTAACAGGGTTTTTTTTATATAAGTTTGTCGGAATTAAAATAATAAAAAAAAACTTCATATTTTCAGAATCTTTTTTAAATTAACTCTTTTCGAAATTTTGCAGAAAATAACATAAAATTGTCTAATGTTAATAATAAAACTTGACACTAGAAACAAAACTTTTCGTTCGAGAGACTTCCGATTTTCCTAGCACAATGCTATGGAACTTTCACACGTTGAATTTGAATACAATCTTAAGACTACTCTTCGATATAAAGGGTGATCCAATACAAGGTCCTTTTTCAAACTGGGTTGTTTGACAGCTGTCATATGTCAAATGGCTTGTCCATATGACGCTTGTGTTCAGTACGACTCTATCATGAATAGACTTACTCCTGAACAACGTTTATTATTTGAGGAAACTTACTACCAAAATCAGTCATCAGTTAGAAAATGTTCATCAACATAATTTTGGTCGTTATGAGCGTCCAACTGAGCGCACTATTCGTAACACCATCACCAAATTTCAAATCAATTTTACACTATTGGACATTCATCATTCATCCATAGTGCAAATGGCCTGTAATTTTGAGAATATTTCTGCAGTAGCAGAGAGTGTTCGTAAAAAACGTCAACAATCGTTTCGTCGCCGACCTCAGGCTCTGAGGCATCTCTTATGGATCATTTTGGCGTATCTTGAGGCGTGATCTTGGTCTTGGAAATACAGCTCGAACAAGAATTGAATCCAGCTGATATTGGTGTACGTCTTAATTTCGGTTTATGAGCCTAGAAAATAAAGAAGGAAGCTCTTATTGGATCACCCTTTTTTTGATCAAGAGCTATGACAATGATGAAATTTTTTCTCAGAAATGAAATACGCGTATATCGCGTAAAATTATATTTGCCCTTCAATTTCTATGTGGAATGCCTCAAAAAGATTTTAAACTGCTAAAATATTAATAGTTGGTCTATTAAATGCACTAAACCATGCATGCTTTTGTAGTCAGTGGGTAGTTAATGATCTATAATTTTTTGGTGCATAAGCTGATAATCGGTTCATTAATTTTTCAAAACATTTTTTTGTTTGTCACCTTGAATATGACGTGCCACTTGGTTTTGATTTCCATACACAAACTAATTTTTGAACACAAAATACAGAAACAAGTACAGTTGGGTAAGTATTTACGATATATCATTATTTTGGCATCGAAAAGTATTAAGTGGTCTTACAATGTATCGAATAATATCACAAAGCATGGAAAAAATCCATAATAGTCAACAACATTAGAAATTAAAGCTAAGGAGTGGTTAAGTTGGTATGCAACAGCTCATTAAAATCAAAACCCATTATTTGGAGTGGAATCACTTTAAGGAGAAAAAAAAAACATAATTAATAACATTACCAACATTTTCAAAAGTAACATGATGTATACTGTTTTATTTCGAAAAATAGTGCAAATATAAATTGTAGTTTTAACAATATTGGGAGGAAAAAAATTTTAAAAATTAAACTATCCAATGAATTAGAAAAAGACTGCGAGAAGAAGGCAACAACTAAATAAATAAACGTTTTTATAACTTTATTTTTCAGACAAATTAGTACATCTTGCTTAACATATTGACGAGTATTGTATGAAGCACTGAATATTATTTATGATTTTAATAAACTCCTACCAACATTAACGCCCTTGAACATCGAAAAAAAACAGCTTCAACATATATTACTATTTTTATCATTGCTATTTTATTACAATTATTGCTGTTGTTTACATTTTCTCGTTAAAAACAGAAATATTCATGCTGTTTCTTTTATTATTTTATACTTAATGTTCTGGCGGACTTTTTTTGTATTTTTTTTCTTTTTTTTTTTTTTGTTGCAGACTGTTGACTCTTGCGTTTGTAAAATCGCATATTGTCGTACGGTTTTCACCAGAATTTTTGTGGTTATTTATTTTCATAATTTTTGTTATTTGCTGTTACTGCTGTTATATTTATCACTGTTGGTTGTTTCATTATATGATTTTTAATATTTTTTGTAGTATAATTTTTTTGCAGCGAGATTGTGGTCAAAATATAAAATTTAATTTTTAGTGCATGGAAAAAAATGCAACATGCTGCAACATCAATGAAAACTGAATTTAATTACCTTGAAATTTTCAAGTAAACTATGCAAATGAATACTCACATAGTGAAATTGTTTAAACGGTTGTTCAATTTTGGAATAAATATTAAAGTTAGTTAAATTTAAATAGCAGAATTATTCTGTTTACGTGTGCAAAATCGATATTATTATAAGAAAGCGAATTAAATACGATTTGTAATTTTAAATCAGTATGATTAACGCTCGCATCTATCCAGTTTTTTGCGAGGTTCGCTTTTTAAAGTCGAAAAGGCTATCCCAAGAAAATTTGGTTGAGTTCCGCTGTATCTCGTGAAACTCAATTATTCTACAAAAAAAAATTAACGCATCCAGGTCATCAAATAAAAGCGAACCAAGTGCTTTGTAAAGTGTTTAGTAAGTGCAGGATAGGTGTCAAGTGTCTTGTTTTGCGCTCGTATGCACAAAATGTTTCGCTGGGTCCAACGGCCGAGCAAGCTGTCATCCACTTATCTAATAGGCTAAGAGGAACGAGATGAAGGAGGAGTCCCAAGTTATTCAGTCGATGTAGTCTTTCTAACCTTATGCAATTGTTTAAAGTAGATCACTTTGTCAGCACAGACCACCACACCACATAGTCATAAAACAGGATTGATCAAATGATCGCAGTGTAAGGGCAGTGAACAATAGAAGGTAATAGCCTCCAGCTTCAACCAACAGAGTTTTTACAAGAAAAAAATAAGTAAAATCTACGCTCACTTATTCAAACAGCCGAAGCGGGCTTATAGAAAGCTCTAGTATATTCTCTTATTATCTTGATATTTACCAATTTTTATAATTAGTACTATTGCTCTTTTATTTGACGAAGCATAGTAGTTTCACTGTTACATCAGCATTTTTATTTAATGGTAGAGAAAATCTTGTTCATTGTAGTATATTTGAAGAAAAAAAAAATTATTTTTGAACCACCCTAAACTTTTTTTTTTGCTCCAACCGATAAAGAATGGTCAGCAATGGCTTTTGAACATACCTTAGGGCGGCTCCGGACCTTGGAAAGCACCAAAAGGGTCGAAAACGGTACTTTCCAAGGTCCAGAGCCAATAATAATTAAAAACAATTTTTGTGACAAAAAACTTATAATACTTACATAGTTATGTCCCTGATTTTTACTATACCAAGTTATTTTTATTATATCACAGTACACCTTTAACTGCTGAAATTTTAAGTTTCAAAAAGAAATTAAAATTTGCCCATATTTTGGAATTAACTTATTGTTACATGCATCCTTTTGCTGCACGAAAATAACAGAATAACTACTTCGCAAATAAGTTTTTCTTTGAAAAATTGGGTTGTTTAATCAGATGAAAAAACTAATGAACGAGCATATGTTTTCGTTACTTTTTAATGACTTTATTAAAAAAATGAAACAAAAATTAAGTTTTTTAATTTTGAAACAATACAATAAATTTTTAAAATCAATTATTTTTTTTTTTTTCATTTGCTTCTTCAATAAGTTTTATTTGGCCCACTTAGGCTTCAATAAGATCAAATCAATGATAGCCCATGCCACCTTAACAAAACACATTTCTATTTCAAAATCCTATTAATGTTATGGATCACTATTCTCATATTTTACAAATGTCGTAATTTAGATATACTTAAAAATATCTAACAATTAAAATTTGCCAATTCATGACGATTTCAATGAACAATGGTATCTTTTTGTGTTTTTGTAATATTAAATAATTTTCTCCAGAAACATTTGAATAACGAATAAGTGAATAATGATAAAAGTTATTGAATGATGATTCAATTAAAGATTTCGCAGAAAAGCATAAAAATATACTTAATTCAACAAAAATAGCAAATTTCGAAGAAGACAAATTACGGATGCTATTTGGAATGATAAATATTTATAAAATTAACTTTTTATGTAAATATGCTATAATTACGCTTTCGTTTATTTTTTGAGATTTTTTTTTTTCAAATTTCTCATTAATGTGTACTTTCTATTATGCGGTCAATTAACTCGCAAGCCCACCCAAACGAAAAATAAACAAAAAAAAAAAACGTTTAAAGGTATCTAAATAAATTGGTCTCCATCATCACTCACCTCAAAGTGTCCCTTGAGTATTGAACCGGCTTGTGCCAAGTACAATGTTGATGCTGAATCGAATACTAATTCGACTGGTTCACGTTTCACTGGTGTCGTCTCACGTTCAACGCAATCGTAGTAGAATATGACCTTGTCGCTGAAAACTTGAAATGCCAGCGATGTCCACTTTTTCGCTTCAAATGGTAACTCATAGGTGACCAGTTTACGGCTCGCTGGACTATTGTCCGATTGTGTATAGAGTAACGTGACATTCCATACGTTCTTCACTGCAGGTGTCAAATGCAATCCAAGCTGCACGATGGTATCCAATGGATTGACAACACTGAATAAATAACCGCCCGAACGTGTGTTGGGACGAAATGTCGCTATTATTGCAAATTCATAGAGTTTTTCCGGCAACAACATGCGATACGGTGATTTAACATCGGCAGTAGGTAAAAATTTATAGGCGGGAAAACCATCTTCTGCATAATCAAAGTCGATGCCTTGAAATTGATTGTTATTTACAACATCGAGCAGCGTGTATTCGACAAGTGCATCTGCAATGAGACATATACAGTAAGAAATTGTTTGTTAATTTGAAGACGAAATATTAAAGTGATTTAATTTTTGAAAAACATATACATATGCATAGAACACAAACTTTCTACATTTTGTTTTTGGTATGCAACGGCGCGTTTTTATTTCTTGGCAAAAACTACTCCATCCATTTTGAACAAATTTGTTAAGATTTAATTATCAAAACAGCGATGGACAAAATAAGAAAAACGAGCTTGTTTCAGCTCTTTACATCAAACATGTCATTTCTGTCAAGAAAAACAACAAGCACATAACGCCACGAGTCCAAGTCTCAAAGAGGATATGAATATGGATATGGATATGGATCCAGAAAGTATCAACAAAAATTCAAAACTGTTAACAAGAGTGAAATAAAAGCGTGCATGCCCCTTGTTCTCAACGGGCATCACTTAAGATGAAATATATCCTTCATTTATTCAAAGATGTTCTCCTGGATAAAACATTGAATCCTTGAAATTATACAATAAAGATTTTGAAAATAAATGGACACAAAATAACTGATCCAGTCGAGCTGAAATTTTTTACACGTTTTGTGAAGCACATGCGACATGTTTACAAATGTATATCTAGGGACCTCCGGAAAAAAAAAATTGTTACGCAAACGACTCCCCCTTACATTGCATGCCAGACATAATGAGAAAACGTTCATTTCAACCAAATAATGTAAATTAAATAGTTGACGTGAAAATGTATACCAAATTTCCAATGACCAAATATTTGCTTTGGTATTATTTTGGTAATATGTGTTTGTTTGAATGTACGTGTTAGCGCACGTGTGTATATGTGATATATTTAGCTAGAAATATATTTCTTGTGCGTCATGCAAAATGATCAACGTGGTTTTATTTGTAATTAAATTCTATAAAATCAAATTGCTATCATTCATTTATTGAAACAATGAAGTAGAAAATCTAACCAAACACACACATATGCAATACTATATCTACATACATATAGATATACTACTAAAAGTATTCAAATTCTAATCCTTATAATTACTACCGCAATACATATGTAGATGAAATGAGCATGAGTGCTTAGCGATATGCAGCTTTTAAATTAAATATCTCTCATTCCTAAGCCTATAAGTATGCAACAAAATTATTTTACTTTATAATTAAAGTGCTCATACAGTGATGACTTATGTAAAAGCATTTGACGCATAGAAAAAAAAATCTGCAAGTTTCCTTAAACGACCAAAAATTTCCAAACGGCAATTTTTTCACTTACCTTTGATAGATTGTCCTGTCAATTCAATGCAGTCGATACCAATAATTGATGCAGCTAGGAGAACTAACAACATTTTTTTGCTGTAGCTGCAATGAAATAGTGAGAAAAAAACAAACATTTAAAATTTATGATATATGAGATTTAAAAAAAAAGTTATTAAACAGGATACAGTCATAAAAATGTTACAAAATCACACAAAAAAAAATGAAAGCATTTATTAGCAATTTTTTTTTTGTTTTGCAGGATATATACAAATGGTTATTAATTAAACTGCTGCTGCATAGTTAAGCGAAAATAGCAATGGCCAAAAAAATGCAGACAAACAGCGACAAACAATTGCAGCAATAAAAAATTGTAGATAGATACTTGTGGATGCACAAAATGAAACTACACTAAAACACTCAGCACTGATTTATGAGATACACTCTATCTCGTAGACTCAAACACTAAAAAGCTGAAAACAAGTTATAGCTTTGAAGTAGAAAAACTATCTGTAGCCAGGGTGCTTACTATTACGGGAAGTTTTACTCACATATTGAGGTTGAAATAGTGGAAACTGTTTGTGCTGCTAATGACCCTTTCAACTATAAATGTGACCGTTTATAGGAAAATAGATTTATATTTTCAGAATTAAATTTTTTCAAAACAGCCAAAAATTCAACATTTTATATTCTGCCGACAAATAAATTTTTGAGTACATAGTTAAGGAGACGATGCTTCTAATGGATTTGATGTTGATATTTCTCAAGTCAATCAAACATTTCTATACAATTTTAAGGTAAATTTTGGAAAACATTTCTAGTGAAGTTTTTCAAATGAAGTCGCAAAATCTCGAAAAGAAGATTCACCCATACAACCAAATACAAAAAGAAACAAAAACCTACACCTAACGCTTAAATATAAACGTCAAATGAACTTAGCCAAAAATATTGTGCAATTTTATTTTTTCTTCGACACCACACCCCATATATCTTCAACAACACTCCCTCTCTCAACGAGCGAACGAAGGAAGTAAGTCAAGTCAACCGCAGTTATACAATTTCCGAGCCACAGTTATTGGCAGCAGGTGGTTTCAGTAGTGATGTTGTTGTAATTTGGTTGCTATTCCTGTTGTTAGTATGGTCAGAATCATTAAATGCTTTGATATTTTGCACAAGGACAACATAAACGACAATGACCATGATGTTCTTCGATGCCGGTCGTCTCTTCATTTCAGCTACACCATTGTTTTTCTTTCTTGTTGTTGCTACTATTGTTGTTGTTGTTTAGTAAGTAGCATTCAGTAGTAATTTGTTGCTTTTAGCCCAAGGCGTGGATTTAATTGAATTTTACGCAGAATACTCATAGGGAGTACGAATATTTTCTTTGATTTTTGTTCATAGGTTGTAACCACAAAATCGGATTAGTTCGCTGCTCTTATGTTGTTTAGTAGTTGTAGTGCTATGGTCAGTGTATTAGTTGTTTTGGTTCAAAAAAATAAAACCACAATAGATGTTATTATATTTCAGCTTGAGGTTATGCGTGTAATGTAGTCCTTTTTTGAAATTTTGTTTTAATGCCAATTTAAACATTTTTGGAAACGTGCAAAATCAATATACCTAACTATCACTGTCACTACAAGTACTAATCTCATTCAATCACTTGCGCGTCAATGTCTGTGATGTACATGACAATAGGGGTATGTAGTGATATTGCCAACCCTTACTTTGTGGTTGGCTTCTTTACACAGAAAAAAATAGTTGACTGAAATTGAGACTAAAATGCAGAGGGGACTTTAACTAAGTACAAAGGTAAGTTCCTTTAAAACTTATTTATTGATATGGCTTGCGAATTAAGAAAGTTTTGAGTAAATAAAAGCAGTTTTGCATATACATATTACCGACTTATTACCCATTTTTTTCACATATTTCTAAAATTTTACATCTACATCTCTTTCTTATGTGAACCGTTGAAAAATTTCGCTAATTTTTTCGTTAATTTGATATCAAGTTTGTTTTTAATTGTTTCTCCCGAGATATCTTCAATTGAATCAAGTGTTGATATAAAGTGTACATCCTATTACATGGTTTATTAGCACTTTTGATTATAGATTATATTAAGAAAAACGCAAAAAATATGTTATCAGGTCAGTGTAACCTAGTTTAAGGGTTAATGTTTCAATTAGTTATCATTTATTCATGAATACTATGTTCGAAAAAAAAAACAAAGCAATATCTTTGCTTAGACTACACATAGTATATTCTAAGATAATACCTAAATAACTAAGTTGGCTTCTACTAACAAATATTATTCACCTGAGCTTACTGTATAGTATAGTAATTGCTAACATCAAATAATTACAAAAACAAACTCTAAACAAAAAAGTCAGGCTACAGTTAGACATACCAGTTTCATCCATTGGTAATCATCATCCATCAATCATCAGTAACCTTTAAGCCGATAATTATTCCATTTAGCAAAAGCTAATCATGCTATTTTCATCCATTACTAAATGGAATCATCAGTGACCCTTAGGCTAGAGGATCACTAATGATTCCATTTGGCAATGGATGGAACTAGTATGACTTGCTTTAGTCCGATTTTTTTGTTTTTGTTTTTGACCAAGTAATTTTTTTTTGGTGTTATCATAGGGAAATAAAATTTTTTACTAGAAGGCAATTAAAATAATTTCTTTATTTGTGTTTTTGAAACAATTTTCTGTTTCGATATATCTCAAAAAAAATAATACACAATTATTCTGAATTAATTAGTTATATTTATATTCTATATGCAAGGAATTTCATAATTTGGCAGTATTGAATGGGATCCGGGATTATGAACTTTCGGAATAAGAGAATTTGATTTCTTTGAAGTCACCACTTTTAATTTCACTATTAAAATAACGTGCTAAAACGTTAGATTCCAATAAATTTAAAGCTTTTACCATCATCAATGAGTGTATTTCAAAAAGCTTCACGAAATAAAATTCAGAAAATATATTACTTACACATTGGAAAATAACTTTCGCATTGTTTTTTTTTATTCTTTTCTTTTATGTTCCTTTTTATTTTTTTGGTTTTTTTTTTTTTTTGTGTACACTTTTCAATCTCTCATAAAATACACGGTTTGTATGTACATATGTATGTAGTCCCAACTAAATTTAGCGTGTCGAATTCATTGTCCATTGGAATTTGATGAATTGTAATTGATGGTACATTCACCATTGGTGGTTTTACAGTAACATTAATGCAGCCACTGTATGCTGTCCTATGCAATATATGTAGTTCAGTTTTAGGGATTTCAATCCCGAAGTTCTGAAATCATAGATTCCAAATTTTGCTTGGTGCTGATATATCGAATTACTGGATCAATTCAGATTTTTTCAATAATATATCTCACTTTTTTTATATAACGGTAAGTGACTATAATATTTCAAAATAGAAAAAGTGGCACTTTATAATAAATATTTGAGGCTCTTATGTAGGTTTAAAATCATTACTTTTACATTCAAATATTTCAGGATATGAGTGTTTTTTAATTGACTTACATTTAATTGAATATACAAAATTGTCTATAGTCTTATGTGCGAAAAATCCGCCGATCACCTTTCACAATTTGAATCCCTATAGCATATCAAATACAGGACATTCAGTGTTATGTACCACAAAGTGAAATTTGTGTTAAACTCCAAAGTAAGTGTGCATGTGTATGTGTTAAAGTGGTTTTCATTTTGCCAACGGCATATCAGCGTTTGGCATTACAAAATCCCACGAGTTGTGTTCTAAATTTTGGTCTTTTTCGAGTGAAAATCAAAATTTTGTGAGCGATTTAATTGAAAATATATTTTTTTTTTGTATTTTGTATAACATTAAACAGCACAAATAAAAATTAGCTGAAGCTTGTCATCAGACGGCGTGGTTACGCCCTAAATAGGCTTAAAATTTATTATTCGCATAAATGGATTTATATTAAATGTTCTTTGATGAGGTTATAGTACAGAGAATTTTATTTAATTGGATATTTTAATTTGGCATCTACCTACATACAGAAGTATTTAGAGGAGAAAATTAAAATTCCAAAATGATTTGTTTGCAGTATTTTGGTTTTTAGTTATAAAAATAAAATAATATGCCTACTAGTGGATTTAATAATATTTTTTGAAAACCCAATAAATTATAGCAAACGATGTGATTAAGTCAATCAGCTGGATCAGAAAAAAATAAAAAATAATGAACTTCGATGAGAAATCCTTAAGAGGTCAAATGATTATATGAGTTCAACATCATTATAAGCTACAAACTTATAATTTCTTAACTACTTAAGATTTCCTGTCATTAAATAATGCATTAAGGTCTTTAAAAATCTCTTGTCTTGTGGCCCATCTCTATTGTGGGCTGCGTATTCAAGAAAATGAAGATTGTATTCGTTTTGTGAATGTACTAGTTAGTTAGCCTGCATAATGTTTTTCAAAAATTCTCATACTTTGCGCATTAACTGTCACGTCTCTTAGTGATGTTTTTAGAGAGAAACAATGCCGGAGATTAAGTAATCATACGACTAATTTTGAATACAAAACGACTAATAGTTATGTATTTGGAATCAAAATGTCGGGTGAACTGACCACGTAAAACTTAGTAAAAGGCTGAACTATCAAATACATGTCGTTAGAGAGATGTTTCTAAGCCTTCATTTCAAAATAAACTTTTGATAAAAGCAACAAAGTATTAACAAAATCTGTAAGAAAAAACATCTTATTGCCGCCAACGGTACTTAACGCAACAGGTTTTTAAAAAAAAATTAAATAAAAAATTTTCTTAAATAACATTGGCAGGTGCAAGTTTACAAAAAAAAAAACTGCAACACATAAATTGACAAAAAGGAAATGTCTTACATTTGTTACATTCACAAAAATTCAAGAAACCCAGACAACAAAATTACGCTACATCCTGTGACGTAACACTCAGCTGCGGCTAACTAACTTAAACTCTAACAATATTGTGAAATTTATTTAAAAAAAAAAAGACGACGATAAGACGTGCTTAAGCAAACACAAAAACAAGAAAACAAAAGCAATAAATTAAATATTGACAAATTTGTAAAGTGACATTAAAGAATTGTGATGAACATAATGAAGATGAGGAAAAAATTTGCATTTATTTTCTTCGTGAAAAAAATAAAAAAACTCTCTTAGCTTAACGCATTAAATAATCACTAAGGCGTGTAGCTCATGTTAATTTGAATAATTTGAGCATTTTAACCATTTTAACCATAATGTATGCATATTCGTAAGTAAACGTTTGTAGGTAGATGCAACGATACCAAAATGCTGACATAATGGTAGAAAAAATGACACCTTCTGAAGAAAAAAAAATAATTTTGTCGTATTTATGTCACCAGCGGCTTATTAAATTATAGCGATTATTTAGGTTTTATTAAATGCAACAGAGATCGCTAGTTCGCTTACGTGCTAAAGGTGTGAACGCTTAGTTTCTGATTGATGGCAATTTAATTAGAAGTCGACAATGCGGGCTCAGCAAATAAAATGAATCAATTTATAGATAATATCTAATGAGTATTAAATAGGCTGATTAATTGATCTATCAGAAGCGCTTAGCGACAAGTGTAAGATTTCACTGCAACAACAATACCATACTAACCTCATATACTTATCTTTTATAAGCGCAAAAGCTTTTGTGTCAATTTGCTACTGAATTTCTAACAAATGATCTCATTTGCATGATGTAAAATCACCAATGAATGTCGAAAATTCCACATTTTGATTGAAATGTCACCGAGAATAATACTTTACCCTACGACCATTTAGTTTTATTCAACTGTGGGGTTTTTATTTCAATTTACGCGTATAAATTTAATACCAAAAGCAACTACATCAACCTCAAAAATTCTGATCCAATGATCTAATCAATCAAAATCCATTTGTCACCTAACAATGGTCACTTATTATGGCTATCATAATATTCAAAACCACAATCATACAATAGTAATAGAATAAAAAAACTGTATAAATCGCTTTAAATGTTTGCTTACTCAAGCGCACAGTGGCGCCATCTAATTTGCATTCCACACGGCGCTACAGAAATATGTTGAACGATATAGACTTGGTGATCAAGAATTTTATAGAGATTGACTGTTGATTTCGCTGAATACTGATAAGTGAAAAAATTTTAAAACAAAATACTAAAAAGGGACTTATTCCAAAAACTTGAGAGTGGGAAAATTTGTTTCAACTTTAATAATATGTTTCTCATTTGAAATATTTTTTAGTACTATGGGTGATTCTTATGGAAGTATCTTAGCTTTAAGTTCAAATAAAACACATTAAATTTGTGAACTCAAGATTAGGTGTTCATTTATTTCAATACTGAAGGGTTGAACATATTTTTCTGGCGCCGTAAACAGCACAGCAACAAACAAAGATGACAGAATATAGTTAATGAAAAAAAAAACGTTTGCGTGCATTAAAAGAATTACAAATCAATTGAATAGAAAATTTTCACATGACATAGCAATTAAATCTTTAGATCACTGTGACAGATGTCCGATTTAATTTAAAATTAATTTTTTTATTAAATGTGTAGTAGGTATCAACATATATTACTCTTCCAACAAATAAAATTCTTCTTTTTTTTTTATTTTAAAATTTTTTAGGTCACTTTTTGTCAAACATATGTATGTCTGGCATCGATTTTAACAAAGTTTAATCTTTTTCACGCATTTTTAAACGCATTTTGGAAGTTTAAGATGAGCGCACAACTTACGGGTATGATATTTGTCATATTCTTTACGGCATTTCCTGTTGTCCTTATGTACTTTTTACTAATATTTTTGCTGAATAAACTATAGAGTTTGCAATATAAGCTCTTAGCCAAAGTTATTAATTTAACAAGGGTTCGTCTGTCTTTTTTTTTAATTCGTTTTTTAATGATTGATATTGACGTAAGCTGCTTAACTATTTCCAGTCTCTTAATGTTGTTTATAAAAAGTATTTGTAAGCAATACTTATACATAATGTTTTGAAGCTTGAGATTGTTCATAAGCAACAAAAAATTAAATATGTATACAAGAATGATATTCCACTTTGCAACATTTACCGTGCCAAAAAATAAAGTTTTTTTCGCGGTATGCATCAAATCACAGAGATACCAATATATACATAAGTATATATAGGTATATACATATCGATCTATTTAGTTATATTTATCTATATTTACCTATATCCTATATATAACTCTATGCCTTGCAAACAAACCTAGTCCTAATGCACAGGATTCCATGTTTTTGGAATATTACTAAGCAACAACATATTGTTTTTTTATGAAATATTCGTAAAAAATATATGGGACTTTTCACGTCAAGCGGATCACCTTCGGGGAAAAAAGTTGGCTGAACCGATCAAGACGTGCGAAGTCTTAAAATGTTCGTCCCATGAAAATCTTCTAAAAGCCGTGTGGCTCGTTAAGAAATTCAAAATGGCGGATCCAATAGCCGAAGAAAAATCGAGTCCAGACAAAAAAGCTTGTTATAATAAAAATTCTCAACCGATCGAGCCGTTTCTTGACTCAAATTGTAGTTCCTAAAAAGTTGGCGTGGAAAATTGACAGAATCCAAATGGTGGCCGAATTTTTGAAAGTCAACGGATTTGCACCAAATTCGGTACATACAGTTCTTAGGGGTTACTGATCACGAAACCGAAAACGAATTTTACAAAATCAAGATGGAGAACGAAATTTTCGAAAGTCAACCGATTTGCACCAAATTCAAGATACGGGAGTCTTTAGAATCATTGATTATGAATCCAAGATCATATTTTACAAAATCAAGATGTCAAGTCAACCGATTTGCACCAAATATAAATATAAACAAACACTACTTCCAAAAATGGTTTTGAGACATTGCCAAAAATTTTGTATGGTTCATAACTACACCGAAAAAAAAGACCGTACTAAATTTGAAGAACTGCGTTCCTCCGATTTAGTATAAAAATTTTCCTTAATCTAAGTTATTTTTCCTCATATTGATGAAAATATCGTCTCATTTAGTAATTGAGTCCTTTGAAATGAGTTCATGTTTCATTAAAGCAAGTCAACGCTCTTCCTCAAATATAGAGTTTGTGGTTTTAGTAAAATTTTCCTTTGAAATAGTAAATTTTTCTTTGGGAAGAATTTTTGAGGACAACTTGTTCCACATTTGAGTAAAAACTTCCTCAATCTAATGAAATGTTTTGTTTAAGGAAAATCGTACTCAGTTTTAGTAAGCTTCTTCAAAAAATTTACTATAACGTAGGAAAATTTTCCTTAATAAATGAGTGGCAACACTCGCTGCTTTACTCGCTGAAATTAATATTTATTCTTCTCGTAAGTATAATGTTTTTGCCTATATATTTATAGTTCTCTACTTGTTTTTTAAATAAAAAAATAAAAAAATTAAAAAAAAAAAAATTATGTCGTCGCCGGGATTTGAACCGAAGCTTCCCTGATCAGACAATGGTTGTTACATGCGCAGTTTAACAACATCATTTTAGTATATCTTAAAAATGCTGTCGGTGGCTGAGTTGGGTAAGATGAGCATCTTTGAACAGTAGCATAGCGCTGAGAACACAGGTTCAATTCTCTGATCGGGTGACGGACAGGTAAAAAAAAATTTAAGTTCTTCTTTGAAGTTTTAAAAACGTATTACAATTAAAATAAGAATAATGACTGACAATAAGAGTAACCAACAAATAAGAAAATAGAGGAAATAGAAAATTAACAAACTTTTTTTGAAATCAACGAATTTATTTTAAGTAAATTTCTTTCATTTAAGGATACCTTCATCCTTAGAAAAAATAAAATTTTCCTCAGTTTTATAACCTTGTCCTCACATTGAGTAGACTTTTCCTTATTTCAAAACAGCAACATTTACTTGTACTAAGGAATCCAACTTACTTATTTTGAGGAACCCATGGCTTTAGCTCGTATTGAAGGACATTTGTTCCTTACATTTAGGCATTTTTCCTTAAACGGAGTAAGTTTTTTTTTCGGTGTACATAGTTTTTGTGCCGAAGTTCATTCACTTTGTTGCCTAAGATGAGAAGTATCTTAACTATACAGAAAATTAACAAATATTGCAGAGTTGGCCATCGGCAAGTTATAAAAAAGTCAATCTAAATATTTCTTAGAAGTTTTTGGACCGAATTTTTACGATGCGTATTTACTCTTTTAACATGACGTCCTTTCATTTCAGCGAATTTACCAAATTTTAAATTGGCTCACTGCTCAGCAATCTTAATACGGTTTACTGGATAAAGCTGCTTATCTTAATACCAACGAATTCTAGGCTTCCGTCAAAAACTTAAATTTTAGTAAGAGAAAATCTTGACGATCTTTTTCTTTTGCTCGTTTAACTCGTTCAATTCTTGGCTAGTTAATAATTTTTGAATTCTTGCCTTGTCCCTAGCTTCGATATGAAATTCCGAGAGGTCTATCCCGTCACTCAAAGTGACTTGCTAGCCAATCTTTGATATTTAAAACTCGGAGAAGTGACTTTTGATCCTCTCCAATTCATAACAAAATTGTGCAGATTTAGACATTGCCAGCTACAAGACTATAAGAAAAGATACCCGGTCAAGTAGGAAATTGTGTCTCAACTGTCAAAATATCACATTTTGCAAATTTTTTTTAACTCGACTGTCCAAATGTTTTAATTTTGCAATTAAAAAGTTTAATTGAAAATTTTTTTATTTATTAAAGTACCAACGCAGAAGCTTCAAATATTATAGGGTAAATACTGTAGTAGTCAACAGATGCTCATTACAAAGAATACAAATCTATAAAATTTTATTATCGAGTGTATTTTATTAAAAATTCTCTTAAATCAAATAGAATAATAATTTCTAAGATAAAAGACACAAAACCTAAACATGTGTAGTATGATGTCAAATGCCAATACTTTTATTTCATTGACGTCATTTGAAACCCCACATATATGTATGTAATTTTCTGTTACATTTGCCCTACGCACGTCCGCATTCAATTATATCATTTAGGTATCAAAATAAAAACCAATAACGTAAATGGAAACAGAAACAATAGCGGCAACAACAGTAGCAAAGAAGAAAAAAAATAAAACAACTAATTGCAGCATTTCAAGCATTAAATGAAGCAACAAATTATAAATTTAAATTTCAACACCATCCCCATCCTCAAATCCGAAAAGTCAATTCACTTGAACCGAAATATACAAATTCAGAACACCATCACAGTGATATTGATTACGAATAGGCCAGGCTGGCTGGCTGGCGTACGCTTATTCAAATCTATGAGCATATTGTCCTCCTCCTATAAATGCCCCTACACTTTAGTGCTTGTGGTTTAACATCCCAATTATGATTGTCCCAATTAATTAATCAAAACATTAATGTTGTTGCTGACAGTTTAGAATTCATGCCTTTTCACAGGGTCAGGTTTTTTATTTTCTTTACTTTTTATGGAAAAAAAAGCCTACAATGTGCACTTCAAAGCAAAATAGGCTGCATTGCTTGTACGTAATTTATTCTGTATAAGTTATTGCTTATAACTCTGAAGATGTCATTGACGATTAACATATGACATGGGCAATTATTTGTTTTGTTATAGTGCTCGGAATTGTCAACAGAAAGCTGTTGTCGCCTGGCATGGAAGAAGATTTTTAGTTTTAAGGAAGTAGCTGCGAGTTAAAGTTTTATTTATAGCTTCCATATGGTGTCGCTATTAGTTATCTTTCTATTATGCTTTTATTTTTTTCATAACTACACATCTACACTGCATGTAAAATTAAATGATACAAATTAATTAAATAATTTTCAAAAACTCTCATGAAAGTTTGCCGCATTTGTTTGTTTTCGATAGAAAGGTTAAAGATTTCATGTGACCGCTACTACAGGCATTCTCGGACACTCTATGATCGTTTTTGAACTGTTTTAAAAGTTAAATATTCAATTGACGGGTGCAGGTCAAAAAATGATTTGGAATATACAGACACAGACTCATAGATGAGGCATTGTTTCGTACATAATATAAAATGTAATTTTATAATTCCTTGAACTATGTTTTCTTATGGATTTTTGGAAAACTGGGTTAAAACGGACCCCTAGTAACTTCTGACCTTTTTTTCTCACAGAATATTGATTTTAATTCCACCTCCGAACTAAATCAAAATCAGACCAAGCCTGATACTTACTAAAAAAAGCAGCCCTGTTTTTCGATATAGAGAATTTATTGTACCAACGTTAAGAGAAGGCGGATGTTGTGGTTAAAATTAATTAACCTGCAAAGGTTAAAGCACCTTTTCTATTCTGCAGAAAATCTGAATACTTGATTGAGTTACAAAGTCTGAAAAACTGACTTCACCGACAGAACCTGAGTACGACAAAACCATGCTAACATTTGCAAAACGCTATCATTGTAAGTTGTCTAGATAGTAAAAATATCGGTGAAAAAGTTTGCATATATTTATTGAAAAAAAAGTATTAAAGAAAGTCAGAGGACAATTGTATAAAAGCAAAAAAATATACTAATGAAACAAATTACAAGTTTTTCGGATTTTCTTAACCTATATTTTTCCATTTTTTTACAGTTTCTTACAATGAATCCCAATTTTTATGCAAAGTATCAAATTTCCAAAAAACTTTACTCATAAAATAAAAATAAATAAATTTTAAAATACTTCAACGTAACATGAAAGCACTACTTTTTTTGAATCATAAGTGTTTGTTGTTTCAATTGCATTGAATATACTTTAACGAACTAACCCAATGCCTCTCAATAAACTCATATGCAAATATAAAATAATTAAAAATAGTTTATTGAAAAATAATCTAAGCCAAAACCGAAATTAAGTCAAAACACAAGTGAAATACAAAAATGAAGAACATGATGTAATTGAAATTGTTTCTAAGTAACTATTTCCTGCCAGTAAAAATACAACAAAAACAAAAGTAAAATAGCAAACAACATCATGAGTAATCCATGCGGTAATACTACGACCACTACAACAAGAACAGCAACAACAACAACAAACAACATAATAAATCAAAAAGCAATTGCAACAGCAAAGGAATCAATGGCGAATATAGAAATCAAAATCGAATGCAATTCGATTCGATTTGTAGACAGAAAACAAAAAGCCACTGCAAAACGTGTTGCGAGCCAAAAAATTCTTGATAGGGGTATTGTATTGCTTCCCAGACAGAATGTGTGTGTAGTCTATCTAAGTGAACCAAAGATGATGTAAACATTGAACTTGTAGCTTATCGGCAAAAAAAAAACACAGACAAAGCAGATGTGTATTCATATTTTTTGAAAGCTGCCAAAACAAAATATTATAAGTATAGTTTTACGAAAGCTTTTTCTATATAACGATATAAATAGGTATAATATTTCCCTAGTGAATATTGACATTTGATAAGGATCGCTTAAGCCAAATGTCATTTTTCCAGAATAGAAATTATATTAGGAACGTTCATCAGTCAGTAAAGTGAACAATGCATTTATATATAGAAATTGTAACTAGTAATTATCTCCATTAAAAAATCTCAAAAATTTCATACAAAAAAAAATATTCCGACTACCACTTTTTCGACCCCAAGCCATAATGGCCGAGGAAGCTGCCTCCTTCACCGCCCCCTCCACTTAGCTACGTTACTGGCTATATCACCTGAAAATTAAAATTTCAATAAATCCTTTCCTATTAATCGCTTACATCAAATGTTTCATGTTTCTAGGAGAAACATCATTCATCATTCAACATTTATCACTCAAGATGAAGAGTTTTATAAAAGAAGCTAAATTTTTTTGAAGCGATACAACACTTACACTAACAATATTTTGCTATAAGGCGCAAAACTTTGATGAACATTCACCAACATAATTGCATTGATTGTATTTTGACTGAATTTTATGTTTAAGCTTTTTTGCACTTGAATGAATTTGCATTAAATTTGAAGAATTCAAGAAAACTTGGAATAGAAATCAACAAAAAATTTATTGCATTTCAGTTGCAACACTTCAATTATAACATAAATAAATGTGGGCATTGATTTTGTAGTCCATTGAAAAGTAGATTGATATAAAGCACTTGCATCAAAATATGCTGACCGTCCAGACTATCAATGCCATTGATATGATCTTCGTACTTGTATACGCATAGTTTCCTTTGTGACTCTCTGCTTTCAGTTTTTTTCCAATTAAATGGCTGAATGTTTTGGTCCGTAGCAACTTTTGTCTCTCAAACAATGTCTGCTTAGTGCGCTTTGCCTCCTTTATTTGATTTCTTCTGTGGCACTATAGCAACTTGCACCAGCACACAGTTTCATTGGTAGGAATTTTGAAAGGAAATTCCTTTGATTTCGATCTCTGAAAACTACTGCAGTTTGGTTACAATTTTTGCTTACGTTATCTTTCGCTCTTTATCAACTCAAATTTAATTTTAAGTCCATAAAATGCAAAAGCAAAGTTAAGTGCGGCTGTGAAACAAATTGCGACCATGCCAATCGCGTTTTTACAGGGTGATCAAAATTAAGTGTTAGCTTTAGAAAGGTAGTCATATGTAACATATGAAAGTTGTACATTTTAAGAACTGCGTTTCATTTTAAACTCAAAAGACTTTAGTTATTGAATTGTTAACTTTCAGGTTTTCCAATAATCCTAATAGGATCAAAATCCTATCATAAAAATTCACTTCCATATAGATAATCCATTTCTATAACCCTGTGCTTGTTTGCAATTCTGTAATCAATTTTAAATAAGTCTAAGAGTTTAAATAAGCACAAAATTAATTGTCAAACAAAACAAGGCGTGGCAAATTCTCAGTCAAAAAACCACTCATTCAAAATGTTTACAAAAAAACTTACAACTTTGATTTTCAATTTAATTGCAACAAAATCAACAATAAATTGATTGTTGACACAACTTGTTGATTTCAAAAGGATAGATGAATGTTCATCAATAAACATTTATTAGCATACGAACACACAAGCACACACACACACACACATGCAAGCGACAAAGTAGCAGTCAAAGTTTTAAATCCGACAAAGAGGATTAAGTAAATTGCGTCATTTTGAACGACGACACCCTGTCGTTTGGAAAACATTTAACATTGAATTTGTTTACAAATTGTCTGTTGAGTAGCGGCAGCAATCAGCCAGCGGCATAACCTCCCTCCCCCCCCCCCCCCACACACTGTCAATAGCAGCATTGTGCTTTGTTACTTAGATGATGATGATGATGTTGATAATTTCGCGCTGGGTGACACCCACGTAAATGTTGCTCACTCCCACGGCAACGCGACGACGACACAGTGACACACATCGTGCAAAAAAACGTGCAAATAATAAAAATAAATTTGGGTGCAACGTCCGCCCGATGCCGTCGGCCATTTATTTATCATTTCCTACTTGTTTTTCTTTTTTTTTGTATGTATATTTATTTACTTTCGCTTTGTGTTCTGCTATTTTTCTTTTCTTAAAACTTTTATTCCCAATTTTATTTGTTTACATGCATACAAAAGATATGAAATGAACATTTCGCAACTTTTTAATAACAAATTTCTTTCATTTATCCCCTTCGCTTGCAATGGCGAATGCCTGTGGATGCGATGCGATTGTTGGAAAATTCTTGTTAATCCTCTTTTTATTATCGCCTTTTGGGATGTCACTAAGATTTTTTTCAAATTTTTTCATTCAATTGGTAGTTTTATAGCTGTGCTCCCATATTGTATTTTTTATTGAACTCTTTTCTGAAATACTCGTACAATACATACAAAGACTTAGTTTTGTTATGCTGATTGGAAAAGTTTTTAAAGTTACAACGACAATTGCTAATTGAAAAAATTGCATAGAAATGAAATGCTTCACTAAAATTTTTAAAAACTTTTCTTTTTTAGAGATGATTGCATTTCCGCAATAATGCATATGTCACTTAGAAAAACTGTGTTTTGATTATATTTTATGTCATTTTTTAATGTATTTCTGGATTGGGTTATGAGCTCCTTGTTCTCTTTTACAAAAAAAAATAACTCTAGTTATTAAAAAAGAAAAAACTACATATATGTACGTGCTGACTGAATGAGAGAACCCTTGCACAAACCAAACTGCTCGTCACAGAAACATGAAATTAAGAATCTTCTTCAGTGGGTAGCCACTTAAATATAAAAATATTTCTTAGTCCTTTGCTTCTCCTGATGAAATTCCGAAAATTTCAAATTTTGATTTCTTTTAAGCTATAATCAGTGTGATGTTAACGTGCGTGTTTATGTTGTTTGAATTCAAATGCTAAGAAGTATTTCAGCGATGGGCAAAATAAGAAAAATGAGCCAATTTTAGCCCTTTACAACAAACATGTCCTTTTTTTAAGAAAAATAACCATAACGAAAAACACATGCACTTACGACTGCTTCTCACATTTTTATCGTTTCGTTTGATCAGTGTACTTTTATTTCTACACTCATGTTGTTCTTGCTTGATTTTTGGAATTGACATTTGATTTATTGTAGAATGTTTGTTTTTCTATCGAGATCGAATTTATGGTGGGGTTTTTCTCTTGTTGTAATTGATACTTTTGTTGCTTTTGAAATAAGCTCCTGCTTCGAAAATGTTGCCCATCTATGGAATATGGCATCTCCCAAAAAAAATTAAAATATTATGTACTTTGAATATAAAATTATCACATACATAATTGACAGTGTTGCTTAAGGAAATGCTTTTGAAGTTCAAATTCTAATAAGAGTGCCATTTTCAGCAAAATTTCAATTAATTTTTCTTAGAGCTACAGAGTGGATAGCTACAAAATTTGATACACCAAATTATATATGTATGTACGTGCTCAGAAAGCGAATCTGAACAAGTGAGCTTGGAACTTTCCATACAAGCAGTTATTACAACTAGAATAATTTCCAGCTACCTAAGTATAATAGACGTCTGCATGAGTGCACTCGAAACGATCATCAAACCACTCGTGGCGAGTTTTTAGAGTCAGTCGGTCCTTAATCAACGGTAAAAAGACAAAAATAATGTCCGCAGTCCGCTACATGCATCAGTGCAATATTCTAAAGCACACGCCAATTGAGGGAGTCGAACAGTTAAGCTACCTGGGAAGTCTTGTAACATCTGATGGTGAAACGGATCTAGGCGCAAAAAACGGAATTAGTAAAGCTGGCGATGCCTTGGGTATTCCATTTTATGAATGTATCTATTCCATTAAAAGTTTTAGAACAATTCTACAAAATTGAAACAATTAACACAAATAATCTTATCTTTCTGTTTCCAATTAAATTTATTTGACCTCTTTTCTTAAACACCAAAACAATAAAGTATTTCTTTTTAATTAATGAAAAACAAAACACGATCTAATGGAATTATTTTCAGCACTGCTAAGTAATATTAGTTAAACTCATGAAGCGCCATAAGACTATAGTATTGCAACCCAATTTTTTATAAACAAGAATGATTTCTTAACGCTTCAAGATATTTCAAATCATATATCTGTTCTTTAGTGGCAAATAAATCAATTTAATTTTAATTAAAAAAACACAACTTAATTTTCATAAACAACACTTGTCAGCGTTAATTTGTGGCAGTGACGCGCAAATATGTTTTCAATAAACTACGACTACCATCAAGTTGGGGTTGCGCATGTGCACAAATGAATTCAAAAATTGGCGTGACTAAATGCAATTTGCATAAAATAACAACAACAAGAAAGCAATCACATGAAAGGCAACAAATAAAACCTTAGTCATTCAAGTTGGCCCAGCTAAGATGCAAATGCGAAGTACATAAATTCCACATCGCCGTATGCTGCATTTTAATGCGCGTAATCTTGTGAATACTCTTATGAGTTACGTAGTAATTGCTCAGATCTGCTTAATTTACACTAGCCGTGTGCAGCAAATATTGAAAATACTTGAAAGTGGTTACTCCACTTTGGGGCTTGTGGTGTTATGTGGCAGTAACGGTGACGATGACGAAAGCACCAGCAGCATCGTCATCAGCGTTAAATTTATGCGTGCGAAACTGCAGCTGAATCATTGAGCGTTGATTTATGCGGCAATAAAATTGCTGCTCAATATTTTTGAATTTATGATGCGAGCAAGGTAAGCAAGGATTGCTGTTCGTTTATTTGTGTTTTTAGAGTATGAAACTAGTTTTCAGATATGTAGGTATGTATGTATGAAAATTGACATAAATAAAATTAAGTGCTCACATGATGTTATTACTTAATTTTTATGCTGTCAAAGGTACAACATTTTGACATGCTAAATTGACAGACAAAAAAAATTAATTTAATCACAAAATAATTTAAAACATCGTTTGAGTTACAGATTTGTGTCATAATTTTGGATCTATCTCAGTTTTGACAATTTTGTCATAAGCCGGGCTCTGCAGTTTAAATGTTGAAAAGTGTCATTCATTATTTGTGAATAAAGTGTCTTTATTTAGTGTTTACGAATTAAATAGTAGCTATCCTTGTACAAATTTTTTTTTCCATTTTTTAAATCGTCAAATTGTTTTGCCCACAGTATCCCTATGATAAAATTTCATTATACTTCTACAGTTGTGGAGTCAGTGGCTTTTTAAGTTTAGGATTTCATCGTCGATGATGTTGTCATGTAAGGGCACGTCCATTAATTACGTGAGTTAAAACAAAATCGACAAAATCTCACCAAGGGGGTAGGGGGTCAAGGAAAATCTCACGTCAACTTTTGAATTTACATTAAAAAATATAATTTAAATCTCACGGGAGGGAGGGGTGGGGTTCCGCCAGATCTCTCCAAATCTCACCAAGGGGTTGGGGGTCCAAATTTTCAAAAAAAAACCTCACGTAATTAATGGACGTCCCCTTATGTAGTTTACGTTTATGCGAATTTGAAAATCTAAGGATAGCGCTGATATTCTTAAAATATTATTTTTGAAATTGCAAAAAAAAACTCTCTTAAGTTATTTCATCATGTCTGCCTCTGATATATTGTGTTAAGGGTAAAAAGAGTAGACGTTGTCAAACTAACAATTAACCACGAAACTGTTGTTGTAGGACAACGCTTCTTAATTGACGCAAGGTCAATCAAAGCTTACACTTTATATAACCAATAATTTTAGTGGAAGAGTTTCATTTTTAAAAACGGTATTTACAATAAATTACATATTAAATTTTGCAACAGAGACGTTATTTATATAAGTAATCTAAAGTGAAAAAATAACGTTACAAACAAAAGAGTTAAATAAAAGCGATTAGATTAAATCAACGTAAATATAACGCGTTGGTGTGAAACCCCTCGAGTGTTTCAAATACCAAAAATCTACATACAATTTTTGTTTTTTTCTTTCAGCAAATTGTTTTTCAACTTTACATCAAAGTTACAAAAAAACACAACATCAAATTTTCAGCAATTTTTCACCCTTCAGTAAACATTAAATCCTTTTTTCAGGAAAACCACTCGTCAGCACATTTCTGATGACTTAACCACAGAGAACCTGCATCAACGCTGCTGGAGCAAGCCATTGAACACACTTTAGCGACAACGACTACGACATATCGCCACACATGAATGGACATGCTAACGGCAGGAGAAAAATTCTTAAGATGCAACCCATCGCATATGAAATCTTGAATATCTTAAAAAAATCATAAGTAATAAAAATAAAAAAAAATGCAATATTTGGTGAGGAAGAAAAACTGTCCTATTTTTGGCAACGGCTGTGTGCAGCCCAGCATTTTGTCAAGCAACAGTAGAAAAGCAAGAAATTTACGTTAAGACATAAAAATTTAAACTTTTCCGGCTGATTGCAGCGCGCTTCTTTGCGTATGTCAAATTTAGGGTGGACACAAAACTTTTTATTCTTTGAAATATTTTTATAAAATTCTTCAATATAATAAAATCAAAAATTATGTTTTGCAATTATCATTATTAGCAAGGATCGATATTCTTGTGAATTAACAAAGTGGTTTTTACTTTTCGGGTAAATGTATAAGCACGCTCTCGCGCCAACAACACTTATGTATATCATCATTACCAGGTTAAATCGGTTTCCTTTTAAAATATTTCGCTTAAGAAATGATTGATTTGTTAATTTACAAGAATATCGTTCCTTGCTGATGATGACAATAAACGCAATTGTTTAAATAATTTTGATTTTATTTTATTGAAAGTCACTCTAAAATTTCAAAATTTCTTTTCTATTTTGAAATTCTAAGAATTAAAAAACTTTAGAGCCACCCTAAGAAGCGCGGTCGAAGTGTGTTTCTGTCACACTCCTCCATCACTTGGTTATGCTGACAAAAATTTAACTTCTTCGTCCCCTTTTTCTCATGCAACGCTTGACTGCACATCTTTCAGAAGCTGCCTCATATGTTGCACAAATTTCTTTGAATTTTTGTGCCATAACTTAAGGTGCTCCTTTAATTTTTTTTTTTTTTTTTTTTTGTAAGCTTCCGTCGCCCATCATCAGTTTTTTATTTATTGATGTAGAAATTTGCCCACAGATTTGAGGAAGCCAATAAAACGCTTCAGTTGAGCGATTTTTCAAATGCACCTTAAATACAGCGCTTTAAAGCGTTTGTTGGTTTCTTGCTCCCATATGGTGTCATTGCGTGGTCTGATTTTAAGTGTCACTTCTCCAACATTTTGTATTTTACGGTATGGCGCCCCATTCAAGTCAATTAGTTGACACCTATATGGAGGTGGCGTTTGTCTTTCTCATTTGCTATGGTTGTTTTTTTTTTGTTGCAAAGAAAACTTTCATTTATGTTGTACAAAATTAAGGAGACCAACCTTGGAAAAAACAAAAAAATTTATGAACTTAGCTCCAACTGCATAGCATATCATTACTCTCTCAATGTTTTTACAATTTCATAATCTTTTCAATCGAAACTTGGTCACCTTAAACATTCTTGAAGTCTTCCACTACATTTCTTCTTTATTTAGGTCTAATTTTTTTTTTGTTGTGCCAATTCTTTTGAGCAGTTAGTTGGTTGTAAGTAAAATTGCTTTCGTTTAGTTCGATTTTTCAGTCAGCTTGTCGCCAGTTTTGGTTTGCCTGCCTGTCGGCATTTATTGTTGCAATGTGTCTCTGTTAAATGCAGTGTCAAATTTCATTGCCTCTGGAGTTTGCTGATGCATCATCATAGTGATCATCATCATTGTCGGCAGTAATTTTGAACAAGCGTATTGTATTATTTTGCTGCAAGGTGTGTCATTGTCTGCTGTGGGTTGGCATTGTTATTTGATATCTAATCGTTGCCAATTCAATTTCACCTTGTCAGCTTACCATTTAAAAATTAATGGGTTTAAACATTTTTGTGGCTTTTATATTTAAACTCTAGCTACAATAGAAAAATTCAAAATTATTTATTTTAATACCATGCAACTTTATCTAAATGTTTTATTTTATGCATTATAAAACCTTTATGAGTATTTAATTTAGTCAAATTTTATGTGGGTTGATCTATTTAAATATTGATTGGTAAAATTGAAAAATCACTTAGCACTCTGTAGACAATTTTATATTGAAAAATTGCGAAACATTTAATCTCAAAACGAGCTTTGTGTCTATTGCACAAAAAGTTGTTCAAAATGTGAACCTCAGATTGTGTCGACTGCAACGGTGTTAGTTAAGCTTTTTTTTTTGTTAATATAACTTTTATTTAAATTCTTCATTTTAATAGCTTTTTGCATACGCAAACCATGCTTGGCTTTACTTTTTTAGAGTTAGACTCGAAAATACAAAAACGGTAATCATTTATCGCTTATAGCCTTCTTCAGCTGTATTATTTGTTTGAGAGAAATCCATGATTTGCTACATAGATTTAAGGACGTCATAAGTAAACTGTAACCACTAAATTGAAAAAAATGTTTACATAATGCATTCTTATCACAAGCAAATGATTTTGCCAGAATATTGTTTCTCAGACAGTCAGAAAAATAAATTTTTATGAAAAAAAAATAATTTTTAAGAAAAAATTTTTTTTTTTTTTGCTTTTCTGAGAATTCTTGCAATAATTCATTAATTTTCTAAGAATTCGCTAAAAGATAAGTCCATCTTTCATCCACATGAAAGACAAAATTAGCTCAAATATTTATTACGATATATGATTTTTTTTTATTTTTTTTAAATTACCACAAAAGTAATGCAATTAATATTAAAATATAAATAATTTCATATTCATTAAAACACTCGACATTTTGAGTAACAACACTAATTTGCAGCTGACACAACTCCCTCTTAAGAGTTTTTTAATTGCAAATGCGGTTATTATAATTTTGGATGTTTGCCAAAATTTTTATTTTGTCTTTTAAATTTGCAATTTTCGCAGCGCAGTGAAGTTTTATATCAGATCACAGAGATGCAAAATGTTGTTGTCGTTCACATGAAGTTAAGTTATTGGCAAGGAAGTAAAATAACATGACGCCTACGAAATTTTCAAAAAAAAAAAAAGGAAAATAAAAAACCTTTGAAGTCAAATGCTATCAAATTATTTTAGAGTGCTGGGTGCTAATGTGGTTCATAAATGTGTTGCAATATAAGAAAATGAACCTTATCTTGCCAGAAGAGAAAAAAAAAAAACAATGAAACAATCGCTCTTACTAAGCCAAGCAAAAAAAAATCTATGAGCTTTTGCAAATCGGAGCTTAAAAGAATTGATTTTAAAAATCAAGAGTACTTCAAGCAAGAAAATTTAAAAAAAAAAAATTTAAATCAGGTTTTGAATATATGTACATAACTGATATCTGACTCTAGAACTTAAATGGTTTTATTAAACTAAGTATGTCATCACTGAAAAAATGGAAAAGAATGGTAGACGAAATATTTTTAAAAATTGATTTCAAGTAAAGAAAAGTTAATTAAAATATTTTTTACAAAATTATAATATAATATCAATTTCCTTCACGAGCCATATAAGACACCTCTACCTTATGTAAACTTATAAAATGCATACATAGGAAGTTGAAAAGTATGAAACCGAAACAATGAACTTAACGACAACATACTTATATTAGTACATGCATAGACACATGTGCTCTTGTTGTTGTTGTTATTGTTGTTGTTGTTTTTAGTCAGCACCCTAAAATGAAAACACATTAAGTTTGAACATTTATTGAGCTCACTCTCCCTATACTTTTCCAATACACACTTCAAAATGTGGGCCAAATAGTCTGACCTAATTTTGACGCATGTCCCAAAAAACAAAAAAAGTTCTTCTAAGTTCTATAAAAATTTCGAAATGAAAAAAACATTTGCCGCATTTTAATTATGCGATTTTTTCATGCATAAAACAGTGCTACTTTATGGGAACATACTTTGTTTTTTCGGTTGTTTTCTTTTTCAAAGTTAAAATAAATAAATAAATTAGCGTTGAAAATTGAAACATTTGACTAAAGCAATCAGCGCTAAGTAAATTTAAGTTAATAAAAGTTCATTATTATCAGTCTTTCATGTAAAAAGGGAAATTACATTAAAGAAAATTTATCCAATTTATAATTTTATTCCCATTGTATTGAAATGTGCGCGCTAAGTCTTCAATGCATCGCTGCCTTAAAAACACATAATCCTGTAAATAACAATTTGCTGACTCGCATTTTTTTCTAAGAAAATTTGTTGAAATGACGCAAACTCATGAACAATTCAATTTCATTTTAAATGCAAATTAAGTAGTGCCACTATGCGCGCCGCATGAAGTCCGCTCCGTCTCTCTCTTACTTTCCTTACGATAATGGTCTTTATGCTGCCACTATTGTCAGTTTGCTTTTGGAGTTGGGGGCGGTAGATCTTTGTGTCAGAAATTGGCAATTTTACTTCAAGCATCAGAAAGTCAGTGTGACAAGTTTACAATGAATTGAGCGGGAAAATAATAGAATAGAATTTAGTATTTTGGAGCTTCAATGTTAAATGAAATTTCATTTTCTACATCTCACATTTCAATTTCTGTTAACTTTTCCTTGAGCAGTTTTTGAATGATTGTTTGCTAAGCGTTTGGAGAACAAAGTCATGTGAATCCAATATGCAATTAATTGCACTTTATATTTATATTACACACTTTTTTTTTTTATTGGTAACAAACATTCAAAGCAATAATCAATTAATTAAAAAAAAATTTAAAAAACCAACATTTGCAATCAACGCTCGCATGCAAGCAACAACAACAAAAAGAAAAAAGAACACTCACAAAACACCCACGAAAACCGCATTAAAAAGCGCAATAGTGTTGCCAACATTTATTGCCTGATATTGAACTATTTGTGGTTAAATGATTGGCAACAATTAAAAACAAAATGAATTGGCAAAGGACAAATGTGAGGGCAATGACGGATGATGCGAACATGCAAAAAAAAAATGCTGAAAAAAAGTGATTTGGCATAAAATCAACAAAATCGTAATTAGCTTGAAAATAAAGCTCCTATAATACTTTTTCTTGAAAAAAAAAGTATAATGCCACGTAGTATGTGAAGGTAAGTGGTTACCGAAAAACGTTTAAGGCCACTTTGAAGCAAGATGACGAGCCATTTGGCGCAGTCACGCCCACTTTTAGTGAATAGATGTATGCAGTGGCGTAGCTAGGGTGGTGCGAGTGGTGTGGCGGCACCAGGGGCAAAGCTTGGGCGGCAAAATGTTCGTGAAATATATCTTAATTTACTAGGGTTTTTGAAACTCAAAAATGAGGATTTTTTTTTGTTTTAGTGAATGAAAGTAAATATATGTAATAAATTTTAATGTATAGATGGAAATATATTTAATTTTGCTAGAGTTTTTGAAGGTGAGAAGTGAGGACTATTTTTTCGCTTGTCAAAATTTATTTTTGTATTTAGGGGGGGAGGCGGCATTCGAAGTGTTTGCACCAGGCGACAAAAATGCTCGCTATGCCACTGGATGTATGAAGAACTTTTATTTGTTCTTATATGTGTTAAGCCAGATGGCAAACCTCTTTTTGGAAAACCAAATGACTCTAGTCGCCAAAAGATGAAATCTTTTGATATACATAGATCATAAGCGGATTTAAAATCTATATTTCCTCATATAGGTATTATAAAAAAAACTGTCACAAAATGATCTAAGACACTGTGCAAGTAACTTTTATCTGGATAAGAATCAGGAGCAGATAATAAAGTAAAACTTTTATATCTTGATGAGAAGGTTTTTACTTATATTTCATATATAAAATCCCTAGCTTCGTGCGACATTTTATTCCAAATATCGATTTCACTTTCCATTAGATTTTAGAAACCAAAATTCCTTCAACGTTCGCCAAGATCTTTAGCATTCCTACATGTTTATATTCGGTTCTTCGAGACGGTAACAATAGCAAGTGACGAAATATTCCATTATTGCAGCTTTTTAATAAACTTGCAAAAATATCTTGCATTTTATTAGAAAAAATATTTAATTTCACAAACAAATATAAAAATCTTTTTTTCAAAATCAAAATATTTTTTATATTTCTTCAAATTGTTGTTTATTGTTAATGACACACATTTTCTTTAACACTTATATATTTTTTTTTTAAATAATCTTTGTGCAAAAAACAATGCTGCTATAAGTACAATACTGCCAAATTGTTTGGCGCGTGTTTGAATAAAGCAGCATGGACATTCAAATAAAAATTTTTATTATAAATTCCGTCATTTTAATTGGAAATGTGTTCCACATAAGACACATTCACTCAAAGTCATCAACAGTTTGTAGAGATATAAAAATGTTTATTTTGTTTACATTTAATAAATAATGATTTTTGCACAAATAATTATTTCCTTAAGTGTCATTGAAGATTTTGGCTTCAGAATTTTTAATTTCTGTCCATTTAGACTGCCCAAAACTTATATTGTTAATAAGGTTTTTTTTTAAAAAAACTTTAGACAGAAATATATTTTTATAGTTAAACTTTGTCTCAAAACAAGTGTATTATCTGCTTTAAAGTACAATGTATGTAAGTAATATAATGTAATGAGAATAAAAATACAAATGGACTTACCTCAACATTTTTAATTTGATTTTTCCAACTGATTTGCTTGCTGTTACTATGAAAATGTTAACGATGTCGTACGGAGACTTTGTTGATATATCTATGATGTTTTATATTTTTGTAAAACGATTGCTCAAAAATTTAAATGCATTCACAAAACAATTGCTAGCGAAATGTGTGATTTGAATAAATCTTATTTATATTGTATTAATTGTTTTCTTTATTAAGAAATTTAATTAATTTAAGGAAACTTCGTTACAAGAAAAAATTTTTATTGAATCACTTGGCACTTTCATTAAATTTGCATTTCTATTATTGACAAATGATTGTTTTCATTGAATTAAATTAAATTTTTATTAAATTTGTATTTTATTAAATACTTTGAGTTCACATGAATTACTAACAGCATACGCTAATGTAATTAATGATCGGATTAAAAATTTGGGTTCACACCACTCCAGTTTTTACACCTACAGCTGGCACTCTCAAATATTTTTCTACATCCGCACGCATTCCAGTCGGTGTAATATGTCGTTAGAGCTGTTGATTTATGCGCCATGCATTAGTTGTAGTTGTTGCGTATTCAGAGCTGCGTATGTATGTGTTATTTTAATTTATCATACCGCAAAAAGCGTAACTGCTGCGCTGAAATTTCACACAAAATTTTCAGCAGCTTGTTATCAGGCTTAAAATAGCGGCACCTCCCTCACATTCGTGCACGCACACTTATCACTTTTATCACCGTTTTAGACCCGTAGGCCACACTATTTATACAAATCAAATTAAATCTGTTATCGTTGTGGTCGCAGCTGTCGTGTAAGCGTTCAACACTCAAGTGGCTTAAATTTTGTGAATATTTCTTTTTAGCCAAGATTTGGTTTTAATACAGCAACGCTATCGTCATGGCGTTTTCCAAAGTATATGATGATATTATCCTGTAAATAAAGATGAGGACAAATTTATTTTGCATTAATTTTTTTTTTTTTTTTGTAGCAGCAAATATTTTTCTGCGAAAAGTCATAATAACTATAAAATTTTAAATTTTCACTTATGTTTTTTTATGGCGAAGCAGCCACATAAAACGATTATCACATGTGTCAACTGCATGTGATGCTTTTTAAGTGGCAGCAATGCATCCAACCAAGGTGTTTAGTATAATTTGAAAATTAATTTTAGAAGATAGCATCTTATAAAAAATATATGCTATACATGAATATGTCATCTCCTTCAATATTTTTTAGAATTTACTTGAATAGAGCAAAGAAAAAAGTTTAGAAGTTGAGCAATTTTTTCATCATCATGAGAACAGTAAAGGAAAATGTCCTTGATCACGGTTGAGCACGATTAATGTCAAACACAACAGATCTTCATCCGAATCCTTAGTGCAGTCAAAAAAGTTGGTATTGTTGTGGTCTCAAAAATAGCACCTTGTACTAAGTCTTAAATGCTTTAAAGTGTCTTTTGATTTTCAATATTTCAGGGTAAGCTATCGGGTGGTTCAGGAAGTAAATACAATTTTTGTCGACAGAGGAATTGGTTGTAATTTTTAAGTTAACGTGAAGTATCTGAAAATAGCAACTGTTGTTGCAACTAAAGCTAGTCATACAAGTATCATCCATTGCTAAATGAATTCATCAGTGACCTTGAGCTGATGATTTCCTTTTGCATGGATTTGCTAAGAGTCGCAGCAAAATTTATAACAAAAGGAAAATATATCAGGCTTAGAAAGTTTCACTAATTGGCTTGAAGGTCACTGATGATTCCATTAAGCAATGGTTAAAACTAGTATGACCAGCTTTAGCCATTTACTATATTTGTTGTATTTGTTTTAATTTTATGTAGTTTTTTTGTTATCACGCATTGTAATAAACAGTCACCACAGTAAAATTCTATAATTTTTGATCAACGTTTATTTGGTCCTTGTGAAAAGTATTCATATTCCTCGGCCAAAATGTTACTTGAAGTATTTTTGATACATTGATGTTTTTTATGTATTTTTTTTTTCAGAAACCTTACTGGCCGTATTATTTATATAAGAGGCTTAGCAGGGCGAGGCAATTTTTTCTCTGGCATTAGAATTGCATTTTTGATATTTTGTCATTTAAATGACGTTTAGTTTCCAACGCTCGCCTAAACGTATTTTTTATGCTCCAATAAAAATTACACCAACTAATACTTAAAGTTTTCAAAAAATTCTTACAAAACGAGCGGTTTACTTTTGATGAAATTCTTATTACTAATCAATGTAAATTCTAGTGACACGATTAACAACAAAATAAGTTTGAAACCACGACAAAAACCGGTCTATCCACAAAAACCTGAGACCTGACATTTGTTTTTATAGCCAAATAATTAGGCAGTTTAGAGACAATTTAATTAAGTTACCATTAAAAGTTTAAACAAAACTAACTGAAGTTGTTCATTAAAAACTGTAAATATTCAAAATTTTTAATTAACAAAAAAAGTGATATAAAACATTTAATTTATACAGCCTTTATCAAATGATTTGACATTAAATAAAATGCATGGCCATAACAAACAAGCAGCAATAAACGCTTTAATAAAAACTTGTTCATCAATAAATGATACAATTACGATAAGAATTTATTTAAAATTTCTCTAATAAAAAGTATAACGAAATAACAAAGCAATAATCTATACATAAATAAATATAAATTTGCACATTTAACATATTCCAGTTTAACAAGGACTAAATAGATAAACTCTGTCAAACAGTCAGACAAATAATTTTACATATTTACTATACAACATACATGCATACATACGTTCATACTAGAAAGAAAAAAATTACAACTGACCAGCAATAATATCAACAACAACAACAACAATAAGAAGCACAAATGCGAGCAAACAGCAGTAGCAGCAGTATCTATTTGAAAATCTGCCGTTTAGCATCGATTTCATGCATAATTCATGACTTAACAATGCATGAGTATCTGATAGATCGAGGCATTCATGCAGTCGGCTACAATTAAAAGCATCAACTGAACGAGCGAAAGGAGGTGGTGGGATGGATATTGCTGCAACATTTTATAACCGCAGGCGTTAGTTAAAGTTAGCGCCAGCCAATTTAGATGCTGACACTTTTTTGCCACCGCACAACAGCAGCAAAAAAAAAGTGTTCATTAACCCATTTCGCACAACTACGTTATTTAATTAAAAATCTACAAATTGTTGAGAGTTGTGGAAAAACTTTTTGGCGACTATTTTTAGGGTTTATCGTTTTAATTTTTAAGCAATTTCAGTTGAAGTAAGTTACCAAATTATTATAAATTTGATATCCGATTTTAAATTATATTTTTTACAATCATAGAAAATCTTTGGATTGAAAACAAAAATCTTCAGTTAAGCAATGCATTCATAGGCAATAGGCATTATCTACTAAATTCGTTATATTTTTGCAACTTTTTCTCATAGCAAAATGGAGCAGATGTAAAAGATTGTAATACCATTACATTTCTCAAGTTTGATGTCCAAATTTATTGTGCACCTTATTTTTTGTGATATCAATCAATTTGTCATAAAAAAATTCTTGTTCCCTTAACAAGATAACCTAATAATCATTTGTTCATCATTAAAAGCCACCTGCAATATACGAGTAAAATGGGTTTAAGGTATCAATTAATTTTTTTTTTGTTTTCTCAAAGCCGACTCATGTCGCCATATTCATTGAAAAATAAAATATCAGATAAGAAATCAACGACAGTAACACTATAGTGATATCTGCATGTTAATCGGTGTTGGTTAATGAATATGACAACTTTCATTATGCATAAGCAGTTGGGAAACAGGTGCATTTTGCATGTAAATCTGTAATATATATATGAGGAGCTCCATACCAAAAGATTTCATTTAAATGTATGCAAAAAAATCGAGCTAAGGATGCTAATCCACTACATTAACTGAAAACATTTGCAGTGTAATCTTTTTAACTTTATTTAAGTTTTTAAATATTAAGAATATTTTCTAAGCAAGAATTTGATTTTCTAAACATCATCTATCGTATGAAAAATCGGTAAATTTGAGCTTATCGTTACCGAATTATAGCAAATAATCATATAGAGATATTTATTTGAAATTCTGAAAATATAGAATATATTTTATTGCCTATGATACTAGATACTATATACTAAAAAAGAAAATATCAACAACTTTGTTCTATTCATTCGAATGATAATAGCGAAAGTTTCATGCGATTGCATCAAAAAGTTATATTTTTATACGCTATTACACCAAAAGTAGTTGAATTTTTATTTAAAAAAAAGTTTATGGTGTAAATACAACGTTTGGTTGTGAACCTCCTCAAATATACATAACTTTATTTTTTTACTAAATGCAAAATCACTATTTTTTGCAAATTTTTTATCACTTATGATTTCCTTGCTTGTACAGTAATATGCGGTTTTATTTTTCCTTTCGCTTCTTGTTTACATTAAGCTTTGATAAAAAAGTTTTCGATTTCAATAGCGCATAGCCTTTACTATGTTTTTTTTTTTCTGTAAGCTGTACTGACATAACTTTAATTTTAAGTGGTAATTTAAAACAGAAATATCATTTTTTCAATTTAACAAAAAAAAGATAATCTGAGAGCTTTGTGCTTTGTGTACCCTGTTGATACACTGAAAGCAAGAGTGCAGTTACCGTTCCTATGAAGTCATGAAATCATTTTATTTTCAGAACAATTAGATCCGCGGCTTCAGAGATTAATATAACACTGTGAATTGTACACAAAACTCTGGAGCTCTTCTATATCGTGCATTAAATTGATGACTGTTGCAGCAGAATATCTTACTGACTTTAATAAGAGATAAAATAGTCATCAAATGAAAATATAAAAAATTTTTTAAGAAAATTACTACACTCACTGCAAATAATGTGAATAGATCTGATTTTGATAATTATTCTACTTTCACATGGCGTTCAATCACACGTAGCGCATAGAAGCGCTTTCAAGAACTCTTAAAATCAATATTTTTGTTGTTGCGATCCTACACTTAGCTTTTGGAAATTGTGTTAAAAAATAATTAATATGAAACCAACAATGAAATATCATTTTAGCTTTAAGAATATTCACTTTGAATCGATCCATGTGTTATTGCGATTGTTTTCTGCTTTGTTTTCGTATTTCTCATAAGCTGATAAGCGTGCTTGCAATTATGTTTTTTTACAAACATAGTATTTTTATTGCATTATTGTATTTCAGTTCATTCATAAAAATATACGCAAATGTTTTTTATCATATCCGTTTTGATAATGACACTTGTGAAAATTTCGAATTAAGAATATATATGTATAACAATTTTACTTAAATTTGAGCACAAATTATGTAGTATTTTACTATTTCAGATATCTGATCTGGAATCTATACTATAATTTAAACTTTCAACAGCGACATTTTGTACGTATTTAACCTTTAATAAATATTATAATTTTACTTAGCTGGAGTCTCTGTTATGGATTTTAAAAACTACTTTATTCTCTGAGTTAAAGCTGTAGTGCTAAAAAATATATTTTTAGCGTCCTAGTTAACTATAATTTTTTTTTCGGATATGAAATAGAGCATTTTCGAAATGCTGTCACGTTCATCAGATTAAGGGTTACAAAGATTGTAACTCGGCAAGGTTTTGGCACTCCCGAGATTTTTGGAATAAAAAATTTACATCAAAAAATTTACTTTAATTTCCTTTATCTTTTTAAATTTTTATCAAGTTCAACCATAAAGTTCGCCATAAACTGCCGTCAATATATAATGTCACACTCAATGTTTGCACTTTCTCTTATATTTTGTGGAATAAAGCTCATATCTACATATACACATTAAAAACCACAAACATTTATTGCTAGAATGCAAGTTTTATTATCTTGAAATTATAAAATTATTTTTATATAAAAAGCGGTGATGCTTATTTTTAATAAACTAAGCTATAAACAAGCTAGCAATTGTGTTTATATAATACTGTACAAACATTGGGATGTTTTAAAATATTATACCATGTTTTTGATATCAACAATATTTTCAAGCTGCTAAGATTCAGGATATGAAGGGTGCAATCCTAGTACACTCAACTGAAAATAATTACTTGAATCTTAAAAAAAAACATAAGCCACAAGCAAATACAGCGCATGAATACGAAAATACCATAAGAGCCAAGATAGGTCATATTATCGCTTAATACTTCGACAAAGTTATCACCAAATAATTTTATTATTATTTTTTTTGCAAGTACAGAACTTCGAAATTTTCAGCATTTTAAAGAATAAAATATGTATTTCGAAATTGCTTACTAGGAGGTGTAATTTTTCAATTACCTTGACCTTAAATTATGTTGCAGGGCTCATCAACTTTTTATAAATAGAGGGATATGGCGTACGGTGTTGACTTAAGGGGGTAAAAAACCTTTCTAAAGTAACACATTCATTCACGGCTTGCGAGGCCGGTATTAGATATGTTATACTTATAGTAGCTTAACTTACTCCAGCCAAAGCCCATTCACTTACCTAAACTCGTTTTACTATGGATAGCGAAGTCGATGTTGAATATACCATAGAATGTAAGTGGTTTCAAGCTCAAAAATATATGTACTTATTCAAAACGACCCCAAAAACAACATATTTCAAGGTCAAGGTTATGGAAGAGTTACCTCTTACAGTAGTTGATTAAGTGCTAAATATTTTAAATCACGCTAACATTTTCCCCAAAATTTACTCAAAATTTTGAATTTTTCATGTTCTTAAAAAGATAGGAAAATTCACATTTGGTCGAGCTAATTAATATAATCTCCTTTCTAAGAAAATTATTGACTTAAACAGCTCCATTATATGCATTTCTAAATAGTTTGATACGTTGAAATTGGCCTCAGATTTACTCCATTGTTTCTAGTTTTTGAGTTGTACTCATTGAAAGGCGTGTGTATTTTCAAACTTTGAGTGCATTTATTTGCAGAAAGTATTATTTGTATAACCTTCCAAAACGATATACATATTTCGCCATTTTCAGTATTTTAATGTTGCAATGATTTATCAATATAAGTATCGTGAACTGAAATATCGTATATTTAAAAATCTTGAAATTTTTAAAACTCTGTCACTTTATAAATATAATTCCAAATTAAATAATTTAGAAAAATACCCAAATAAATTCACAATTTATACATAATCCATTATTTTTGTATAACAATTTCAGTATGTAATGCAATAAATCTGATTTAGTATTTACTATAAGAAAGTATCATTCATCACTACCACTGTCAATTAATTTTTTGTTTTTATTGACAAGCGATTTTTTATTGGCATGTGCCATTGATGATCAACTGTGTTTTTAAGCACTTTTTACTATCTGGAAAACTTTAATTTTTGGTTTTGCTTTCAATTTTTGTATATGAAAAAAAAATTAAGCAGAAATAAGGGGATCAAATTCAAATGTTTTTTTTAAAGTTCAAACCGTTTTGAACTTTATGATTACGTTTGCGTTATCTCCATTCTTTTATAGTAATATGGTAATTTATGTTCAATGAATCATTTCCTTTTTTGCATAAATTTAACTCTTTATTTAGTTTTATTTTTTTTTTTTTTTCAAGCAATCAGTATAAGTTTACAATTAAAACTGTAATTTCTTTTGTTGATAAGTAAAAATATGCTCACATATTAGAATATTTTCAATGCGCTAAAAATAACTTTTGATAATGATTATTTTTTTAATATTTAAAAAAAAACATTAATTAAGATTTAAAAAAAAAATTCAAGAAATATCAATATTTCAATATTTGTTTTAAATATTCTTCAAAGAAAATATAAAATTTACACTTTTAATGAAACATTTTGCACATGTTGTGAGTGAAATGACTTATGTGAATTGTGTTAAGTTTTTGTTTAAGTCATAACTTTTTGCAGTACCATCTGCTTTTTTAATGCAGAACATTTTATAGCTCTTAATGGGTTTATGTAAGTAATTGCTTAAATAATGCTTGTGCCGCAGATAAGTTGGGTATTCGCGGTAGAGTAAATATCATTGGCATTCCAAAGTGTGACATGTCATGATGAATTGAAATGTCATCATCGATATTTCGATATGCTATTTTTGGATAAGTTGAGAACTTTGCATATGATAAATAAAATATTTTTCCAGAAAAATTTGGAGTTCACACAGTACTTTCACTCATGTTACTATTAAAATACCATATGGCTTCCTTTTAACAAATAAATTTTATAAAATTTTACAAAGCTTGTTCCTAATTTTACACAATTTAATTAAGAGTGTAAAAAAGCGTATCAAAACAACATTTTATTTTTTTAGTACCTAAAAAGAAAAAAACAACATGAAAAATTAGCGATGAAAACTGCAATAAAAAATTTGGCAACACGAACAAAATTTAACTTCTATGGTACATACAACAATTCTTTATTTAAGCAAAAAGCTATTGAAATAGTTTTTTGTGTCAGTATGTCTACTGTTTAATGATCTCATAAATTGCGAGCTATGTATATTTGTATACTCCCATATACTATTGCGATCTTCATAAATAATCCCAAATTATTACTTCAACGCCAATGCTTCAAGATGTTTCTGCAAGCCCAATTTTCTTTATTGTTGTGCACAATCAATGAATCTGCTATTTTTAAAGTTTATATTCCATTTATTACAGAACTGAAAACAAATTTTAAATGCTGGAAATCATAAATTTTAAATATCTGTTTTTTTTTTGTTAATTATGTCCGCACTAATTTCTTCCGCTGTAAGATATACAATTCTATTTAATCTTTTATTTTTCAAAAGTTTAGTAAGTTAGTTGAGCTTTTTTTTGTTTATTTTCAATACATATATGAAAATTTATTTATTTAGGGGAAACACCATAATGTTGTTTGTTATTTTTGCAATCGTCACTTTTTTCTCAATATAAAACATCTGTTTAGTATAACATAAATTTTGACGATGTTTGTGAACTTTGCTTTAATTGGTTTATTGAGAAAAATTGTAGCTAATTATCTAAGAGTTTTGGTCTTAAGATATCAGTTGTGCATATCTAATATGGCTGATATGTTCAGATTCAAAACTTGGTGCCAAAAGAAAAAACACCCAAAATGTCATGCATATAAGAAAATGACAAAAAATACTCGCTCAAAATATGCTAAGCCATATTTTTTTTTTATTTACCTAAGTCAAAATAAGTTGCCGCCGCTTTTGCATAAAAACCATTTTCACGGCCATGCCCTTGGCCATTAACATCTGACACTGTATAAAGAAATAAATGATTTCTTCTTATCACACAATAAAAATTGTGCGAAGCCTTAAGTGATGAAAAATTATGGTCTTATCAGTCTAATAGATCATTAAGCTATATGCCTTCTTTGTGTTGAGACAATGAATTGTGTAATTTCGATTTATACGAGAACGAACGTAAACGATGACGGCATTTACGAGCAATGACCAAACAGCATTGAACTACTTTTTTATGAATCTATAAAAATGTTTTTCTTATTAAAAACAATATTCTTCATAAAAGAAAACAATTTAAATACTTAGCAATGATTTTGCATGTCAGTTGCTCTGTGTTTTTCCATCAGTTTATTGCCAGGTGGACGAAGAAGAGGCCTTAAATCATAAAGCATTTGTATACAAAGTTGACGCCATACGTTCGTTGGTAACTTTTGTGGTTTCATTTTTCAATTTATGCTCGAAATTGTATTTTCATTTCATTTTTCTAACGTCTTTCTATTTTTTTGTTGTTATTTTTTACACTTCATTTCATCTCAACGTCAGTGTCGTCTGCGTACTTCTATCTGAATTTTCTTATTCTTGTTACATTTTCGCCCCCTTGTGGCAAATGTCGATTATTTATTTAGATGTAGTCAAGGGAAGTCACTTCATAATGTGTCATCTATATGCATTTCTCTTTATTCATTCTAATATTTTTGTGGTATAATTTTTTACACTGGAAAAAATGGATATTACAGGAAATAAAATTTCTCGAAGTTCAATGTAGCGACAAATGAGATCTAGTGTCAGGATTGAAGATTTTGCTGAATTATGATGCTATCAAAATTCATGTGATTCAAAACTGTAAGCTTGATTGTCACAAAACTGATTTTTTTAAGAGTCCATTCTACAAAAGCTTAAAACTTTTCAACTATGAGTTGCTTTTTGGCTAAGTTGGCGTTTGTTTTATCGCCCATATAAATAATTTCAATTTAACTATGCAATTAACCCTTTCGTTTTCTGTGTGTGCTTCACATCCTGGAACCAATTCCAGCGTAAAGGTCGTATATTTATTTCCTTGTTGAACAACTTTGAGTATATGTTTTAACCTTTGATATTATTTCTACATAAATAATTCAATGGCATATAACTCTGTCTGGAAGGTGGTTGGGATTCCTTAGAATTTTTATTCAACAACTCTTTCTTGTCTTGTCAAATTTTAGTTTCTTTCATTTTTTATGTAAGTGGACGTCCATTAATTACGTGAGCTAAAATAGGGGAGGGGGGGTCAAGGAAAACTTCACGTCAACTTTTTAATGCATAGAACTTACATTAAAAATTATAATTTAAATCTCACAGGAGGGGGAAGGGTTCCCGCCAGATCTTACCAAATCTCATCAAAGGGAGGGTCCGAATTTTCAAAAAAACACCTCACGTAATTAATGGACGTCCTCTAAGGATATGTCTGTGGTTTAATTTTGCGCAAGCTCAATTTTTGAATGGACCTTCAGTTTGGCTACATAACAAACGTGTAAAAAAATCCACATCGATAACGCGTACGCTAAAAAGGTGATTCATGGTCAAATGTTACAAAATTCGGGTTTTCGCAAATATCTCGTAAATTATAAATTTCACTATATAATATGTATTCATTAGCTAATTTTACACAAAAAAGAATCTAGAACAAAATTTCTGTAGGACCAATTGTTCTCGATATATACGGCTAAGTATTGAAGTAATTTGTGTACTTCGGAAATATGTAGATAAAATCCGCAGGGGACCATAACCAATATAAAAGTCTTTTAGAGTTGAGTACATCAAGTTTACTTTTATAGAGCTGCATCTAGTTTGCCTCTGAAATACAAAAGCATTGTCTTAGACAAAGAAAATTAATTTGTGAATTGATTTGCCGACTATCTTTTGTTTATTGTCAGTTTCTTATGTTATTAAAATTTTAAAAAATAATATTTTGCTGTCAGATAGAATTTTTTCTTAGTGCATAGTTTGCTTATGACACGTCTACTTGTGGTTTTCTTTGTGGCTTGTGCGGAAGTTATTTGGATACCTTGTTACTATGCGCTACTGCTATTGAAGTCTACGGCAAGGAAATCGAATTTGAAATTTTCATTTTTTTCTTTCTAATTTTATCAATGTTGATTGTAAATATATCATATTTATTTTATTTAGATTTTCTTGTAGGCAATTTATCAAACAGAGGTTGAATATTCTGTAGAGATTTTCCTATGAATTTTGCTTGGAAGCTAGAATTGGGCATTGAAGGTAAATGTATTTAGATAAATAATAGCAATTTTATATGTTCGAATACATTTAAATTTTTTTTTTAATTTCTTTATAACATTTGATTTCATTTACCTTTCATATTTTATTTTTCTGTTGTAAGTCTTATTTGTCAAAAAGTTTAGTTTTGTGATTCAAATCATAAAACGTTGGCGTTAAGGTGTTACATTCATTGTTTTTAATTGTTTGTTTTTTTAAGAAATCTGGTAGCTCTTTATCCACCCGGAATTATTGTAACCGACAGAAATCTTATGAAATTTTGGGCCAAGCTTTATTATATGGCAATATTACTTTTGGGTAATTTTGCATAATCACCCAAAATTTTAGGCTATCTATACTTTGAAACAATAATTTCGAGTGCAGCAAGATGCTCTAAGAATAATAGTGTAGAATTAATGAAAAACTTAGCAAATAACAACGTTTAAACTTCAATTAATAAAATACGAAAAATCGTTCAGAAATTCTTTTTTAGAGTAGATGTAAAAGGTAAAAAGCCGGAAATGTTTAATATCAAATTGCCATAATTTTTTTTATATTTAAAATTTCATAACCACTTAATTGTGAAATATTTTTAATTTACATTTTAACTCAAGTAGCTGCCTTACATTCTCCAAACAAGTGAGTACCAACTCACCCAATTAATTGCCTACATTACAGCGTTGCTTCCGCATTTTATATAAAGAAAATAAGATTTCAGTAATTTCGCATTACACAACTTAATATCCAGTACGTGCAAACCGAAAAAAAAATCCTCTCAATGATTTGCAAAAAGTAAAATAAAAAAACGAAAATTACAAAAGAACACCCGGTACAACGCCTATAAAATGACTTCAGATGTCAGACAAATGCTTTTGTTAAATTGTCTACTGATGAGGAAAATCATAATTTTTGTCGTTAACAAGAAAAATATTGCGATTTCCCAGCAGAGATAATCATTTTCACATTAGGTATGAATGGAGAGCTGAATGAAAATATGTGGGGTAAGAGAGTGTGAGTACGTTAAAATGTATTACAAGAAATATACATATACATATGTGTATGTGTGTGTGGCAATTGTGTACGTGGCATTTATGACAAAAGTGGAAAATTTACGCCAAGTCAAAGAGAAACGCGAAATCATAGGGTGCATCATAGAACGCACTCCCCTCCCTCAAAAGAAGTTGTCAAAAAGCAAAGTCAAGAAGCTGCTTAAAGTCTTCAAGAAAGAAATACGGGGAAAAAATTTTATCAGAGAAAATTTTACTAAAAAAGCAGCAACAATGAAACAACAACAACAACTCAATTGCTTGTGAATGGCAACAAAGACATGATAACATGCAGACTCACTAACACACACACATATTTACGTTTGTAAATATGTATATCGTATATTTGTGGAAGGATATTACATGGCAAAAAACAGTGTTTAGCACGCACTCATGCATAATACGACTTAACGCATTATGTACTATGGCATGGTATTTTACCTTAAGCCAAGTCGATAAAAAGTCGATAAAAAAAAGTTGAAAGAGATTAAAAAAATCGATAAAGTCAAAAATGTTAAAAAAAAAGAAAGAACAATTTTACGCCCACTTTTCCACATCCGCCTACTTTTGGTTCAATAAATTATATTCTTTATCGGCATCCGCATATTAAATTTAATCACAATAACATGGAACTTAAGCCTCATCATTTCTAAAACAAAAGAGATGGAACGTCACTAAGCGGTATCCTGGACTGAAAACCTTCTAATTGAAGATAGAGTTTAACGTTTCCTACGTCTTAAAAGCGATGTTCGCAGTCGCACACCATTCACTATATATTTATAGAAATTATTTGGCTATACTGACCTACGGAGCTAATAATTTGAAAGAAGCAGTAGAAGTTCTATCTCACCATTCTGAGCTACGCATCGTATCCGCCAGAAAGTCTGTCTTAGAATAACGAAGTTGCTTAGATTCACACCGAATATTGAACTGGAAAATATATAGTATCTGCAACCATCTCTACAACGATTTTGGCCACGAAGCTAGACTTGAAGCGTTTTAATTTAGAAAGTGACTGTATTGAATTTAAGCTTCTAAGGTTCAACAGATATACGTTACCATTCTCTGACGGAAACTTACTGTAAGTGTTGCAAAATAGGACGAAGAAGTAGAAACTGGTCAACGTTTTCATTGTGAATGGTTTGTAGTTTAATGCAAATATCATCACTGCTTCAGTGACAGAACAATGTATGATTTAGACATCGTGGCTAAAACAACATTACCATATTTATTCGAAGATAGTTTTCAACACCTTAGGGAGAATCGTTACAAAAGGGCTTGAAGCTAACTGGATTAATACGAAGCTGTGTGAAGTTTTCAACATCTTAGAAAAGGTCGTAGGAAGAGGGTATATCTCTACCGATCCCTACAATAGACATATATGGATCAATCTAATATAGCCATAACTTTAAGCGTTAAGCACATCATTTACTCTGTAAAAATACCTGTTTAAAATGTGTTAATGTTACCCCAGCATTCATCCCCATGGGAAAGGTCATTGCAGCACATTGTGTGGCTTAAGTATCTTCCCTCTATAACTTTCATCTCTGACTTTTCGATTATAATTTTTTTTTCCATTTTTGCTTCCTTTTATAGGATATTTTGCTTACCTACATCATATTCTTGTCTTAATTTGACTTAATCAAGAGTTACAAAATTATGAACCCAGACTTAAGTTAACAGGGAAAATGGAAAAAATGGTAGAGAGACAAAAAAGAGCAACATATCAAAAGGTTAAGTAGCAAAGTGCAAGTCATCGTGAAAGCCTTAAGAATACATAAGAGCCAATGGACTGAAATTCATACTAATGCTTTACTTTGTACGCTTTATTATCAGGCTACTACTTCATTGCTTTTCTCTGACATCATGGGCATACAGAGCATGCGGAAACAAAAACGGAAGAATTTAACTGAAGTATGTACGTTGATGGTAAGTAGAAGAAGAAAAAAAGTTAGTAGCTGACTTCTGCAGCCACTTAATGTTTTCAATGGGACAATCAATGACTAACTCTGTGCATGAAGTTGGCCAATCTAGACGTATGCACGTTAATGGAGAAGCAAATTGTAGACGAACAAAAGCATTAAGCAGCAGTCATTTATGCCCTTATGAGTGCTGAATTAGAGATCTTCAAATGTGTCAATGTTCTCTAGACAGAATATGCTCAATATATTTGTATGTGGCAATTTCAGCTTCTAAATGATTTATCTGTCTATATTACTTCTACACAGTTTCATTTTTAAGAGATGTAATGAACTTAAGGTGTCTCAATGTGTTTTAGTGCTGTTTTTACAAAGGAGATGTAGAGCAAGGAACTTGGAATATAAATGTCAGCATAATTATTTAGGTACTTACAAAGTTCCTGCTAAGGCTCTTCAAAATATTAAAATTATTTTTTTTTATTTTTGGCTTTAGTTAGAACAAATTTAGTCTCAAGTGCTTCCTTTTACTATAGCTGCAATATAATTAAATGAAATATCTAACTTGATTGAAGTTGATTTTTCTTCTTCCAAAAACTCTATTTTTGAATTTTCTTAATCTTTTACATAATTAATTTGTTAACTTTTAAATTAAATATTAGTTTCAGCTAATTTTCTCATATATTTTTATTTGTTTTATTAGTCTCTAATTTAGAATCTAAGCTAATTAGTAACAAACATTTAAATAATCTCATAAAAAAACATAATTTTTTACAAATCTTTTTACGTGCGTATATGCCGAATATTGACAGATTTCCTTCAAAATCAAGTTCTGTAAACTACTAAAATGTAGTTTTTATTGGTTTGTATAGTTTTTAGTTTTTTAATTTTTTTTTTTGTTTTTTTTAAGAACTCACCGCATAAATCAATTAATAATTCATAAAGTTCACAGACGCGCATGCGCCAGACAAGAATTTCAATGAAAAGCACAAAACGTGATGTTATTTTAAAATATTGCGCGCACACACAACAACAGCAACAACCGGCGTCAATAGCAACATTATGAAAACAATAAGCGCACGAGTCGGCAACACTTTTCAGCAGAGAACATAACAACAACAACTTTGCATTCCAAAAATTTAAAACGCACCAGTAATAAAGACATAAATAATAAAAAATAAAATGTGGTAGCGCATGAAGGTGTAGACAAACATCATAAAAAGTAGTGCTGCAATACAATAGAGATAGCTCCAATGCGAGGGAAATTGCAACATTTTGACGCGATAAAAGACAGCATGCAGCAAGCATGGTGACATAAAGCACTAACGTGACAGTGTGGTAAATAAGAATATGTCACATTGACAGCTTAAAAACTGTCATGGTCAAATAAAGTAATAAAAAATACGAAAAACACAAAAAAAAATGTATTAAAATAAAGAATTTAAAAATTTAATAATTGTTATAAAATTAGGTTAATCTATTAGTTCATTGTTTTGCACAAAATGCGCCTTAGAACTAAAAATAGAAGAAATACGATGAAACTGTAACATAAAGATCTAGAACATTAGGGTGATTCAAATTTATTGTTTTTTTTTTATTAACTTAAGAATATTAACTTAAGAAATGAAATCGTTGTTCTATAATTCTATAATTTTTTTGAAAAGCTAAACCATTTTTTTTTTTTTATTTGTTTCATGTTACAAAGAGGTGCCTACATGAAAGAAAAATTCTGGTGCAAGGATTAATATATAATGGTGGCTCATTGAACTTTATAGTTTTCCATAGAAATTATATGGGAACGAATGCTTTATGAGGCAACTTCGTCTAGATCTCGTGAAAATTAACTCTAACACAAACCGGACCGGACCAAGACCATTAGAAATAACATAAAATTTCCATAAAAAAACTTATAATAATTTTTTTCGATAACATTTAGTCAGTTCACTAGGTTTCAGAGTTTAGGAATACTACCATATTTCGAAAACTGAGATAAAAACTATTTTATTTTTGTTTTTTTTTTCTTTTTTTTTTAATTGTATTTGTTATTCAATGGGTTTGGTCTAGTTCTTGTAAGATTTTTTCCTAAAACCTCATTAGGGGCGTAGGGCCTGATTGTGTGAAGTACTGGGGAAATCAAAGTTTGTATTTTTGTTTTTGTGGTAATAGTGCCAGTTATGTGCTTGACTTTTTGCGCTTACACCACTGCTAGATGTTATTAAAAATGCTGCACGAACACCGGTCCGGTTGTGCTAGATGTAGTGAATTATAGTGGAAGGGACCTCGAAAGGACTACCTTGAGCAGTTCCTTTCTTAATAAATCGTGTACTACTTATGGTAGTTACCTGAATTTGTTCGGACAACGTTGTTTCTCAACATAATAACCATAGCCATCTTTATGGAGTTTCCTTTCAGGTAGGCGTGGTGAGATGACAAGAGTTTTGGTTCAGCTATGTTATTACGCTGGTCATAGTCTATACCAATATCTCTAGATCAAATAAAAACAAACTAATTGCTCTGAAATCTTTCCCGTCTCAATATTTCTTTTGCCTACCTAGTTGTTGACTCTAAAAGGCTGCTTTCAAATATGTCCGCAAGTATGGCAATAATCTGTATGTGGTTTTTTTGTTCATAGAAGGAAAAATATATTTGGAGAAAATATTCAATTGCTCAGACCAATTTTTTTTTTTTTTTTTTTTTGTTCCTTCATTACTGTGCGTATTGGAATATTTTCACTATTTTCTTAAACGATCTGTGTCATCCAAACTATCGCCACAGCCAAGTCTTCAATATAACCACATCTTCAACGTTTGCTGTGAAGCATATAGGAGGTCATTGCTGTAACACTGTCTATTGGAACTTTACGCAATCTGATTAAAAATGAAAAGAATATGAGAATTTCGGCACTGAAACAAACGACTTTTATCAAAAAGTCCAAAAGTTCTTCTTATAATTTTTTTGTTTTCAGAACGAATTATTAAACGCACAGTTAGTTGAAACAAAGTTATGTAAATGTACTCCTAGGATAAGAGTAAAGATGTATATAAGCTTATCAAATACATTGACTTAATTTCCAACCAGGCAGAGTCCTTGAAAATATCTATGCGTCGTACGATTAGCTTCTGATTTTGTTCATGTGCCTGTCCAGCTGTCACCTGTCAAAAAATTCGCATGCGTTGACATAATGAAAACAACACAAAAAGAGTATAACGTTGGAGTAAAAGGAGGAGAAGAAGCACTGGCATTGTTAGCAGCAGCTTCCCATCGTTGCTATCAAGAAAACAACTGCAACTATTGTTGTTGCTGCTGCTACATCTAGTTTATATACATATATTATTTATGAATATTTTATAAAATTTATTATACGCTTTTTGTCGCAAGCTTTTAATTGCATTTACTTTTATACTGATTTTACTTCTTCTATATATATTAGAAAAACCGAAACAACAACAAATACGATATGGTATGATTCAGAGTCTGACACAACGCTTAGTTGATAGCGTCAGCAACAGCAAATGCAAATTCGTTACATTTGAAAATTTTGCATGAAAAATTACATTTGCATTATTAAAAATATATCTTTTTTAATATTAACGCACAAACACACACAAAGTTTTGACACTTATACATATAAAACTAAACTAAGGTGGACCATATTTTGTGTTAAAGACTTCAAAGGATGCTTTGAGTGACTAAACTCGAAAGTTCTCTAGAGTTTCTGCTAAATACATGAATGTTGCAAGTAAAATATGAATGATCCCGATTTTGTTGGAGTTCAGCCTCTTTCTCGCGCTACGAACTTGAAAGGATTTGTGCATTAAAAATATTTTACTTTTTTTTTCATTAATTTTTTTTCAATTTGTTAAATTCAAGGTCAACCCTAGATATATATACAAGCGCACACGCATATAAAACGCAACACTTTTATGGTATTTGATGTCATAAAGTGACTCGTAGTGACAACGCATTGGGGACATGACACAGATTCCCTTGTTGTTGTTATTGCTGCTGTCGCTGTCGCTGTTGCTGCTGCTGTTGCATTCAACTAGTCTCTGATTATAAATTCATTCATTATCAGTGGTTGTTGTTGTTGTTATTGCTATTGTATTTCATAGAATTCCTTTGCCTGTCATTTTATAGTTTTTGACATTTGCATTCATTTATTGTTTTAGTGGCTTATATTTTTGTTGTTATTGCTGGTTTTGTCATTTATTTAGGGACTTGAGTATTTTATGCATGCGTAGCTTATAAGGATAATAGAAACATGTTATATTTAAGTCTGTGAATAGATTGTTTTGTATCAAAAATACTAAATAGAAGAGATTCATGTCATACTTTAGTGAAATTATTTCATATTACAAAAGATATACCTATCATAAATATGAAAAATACCATTTAAATAATTCTAAAGAGATCAGTTTAGACCCACCATCTGGTATCTAATGCATCAACATGCCTTAATTCTTGGAAGAAGCTCTCAATATTTTTTGAGCCAAGAAATCTATTGTCGGCAGTCACATGATCTGTTCAAAAGCTCGACTTTTCTTTTAACACCATATGGCTATGAGTTGAATATTTCAGAGCTGAATCGTTGCCTTTAATTTTCTTTATATATCCGAGATAATGTTCGAAAATATTGTATCCAAAATCGTTCAAATGTAAATGTACTTCACTGATGAGCATTTGAGCTTAGTCCATCGAGTAGTGTCGATGTACGCCTCCCCCCCCCCAAAGAAATTCGACCAAAATCGAATTTTGCCTATTCCACTTCATGCGTTTCTACGAAAAATATCTCTTAAATTTTTTAAAAACTAGCTGCAGTCCGTCACTTAATGCTTGGAGCTTGTTTTTAAACTTATATGTTTCTCATATTTAAATTGCGATTCATATCTTCATATCTATTTGTTTGCTTCACTAAGCCTTTATATATATTTTTGCTATTCCACGCTTACTTTTTCAAGCCTTCTTTCATTCGACTGTGTTTGTGTCAACACCAAAAAAGTTACACCGAAGATCTTCTATTAAGTAGGGCTTTTTGAGGAAAACATATGTACAAAACTATACTCGCTCTTTAACTTTCATTCCGCACACATTCTACTTGACATCATACTATATGAATCTGCTTATATAAAATATTAACGAGTTTTTAATTTTAAAAATATTTGCCCAAATTGTCTATGCAAAATTTTAATTACATTTTTATTAATCACAACATATTCTTGTGCTGAAGTCCCCCTCATTAACTTTTCTTTAACACATGATGAAAAATTCTAAGAACAATAAATGCTACCAACAATGAAGACAACACCACTCATACATACACTGCACACATGCTTTGTTTGTGTGCATGTTTGTATTTATTTTTGAGTAATTTGCCATCCTGTTTAATTAAATTTTAATTACCAATGTCGGCAATGTTCTTTTTTTATTTAATTTTCAACAATATTATAACTCATTAAAAAATCGATCGTAAAACTTTAAAAGAAACAAATTTAATACATGAAAAGATACAGACAGTAAAAGTACACAGTCATATCAACTCCCACATACATACATGCGTACATACACTTTCACTTAAACATATGTTTTGTCTATTTGAAATAAATTCTTTTATGAGAAATTTATGGTTTTTTCATTTAATTATTATTTCTTAACTTTTGAAGTGGATAACAGATAGATTTTAAAAAGAAATAAATCATAGAGAGTTTTCATGAAAATTCTCTGTTACAAAGAAAACATTTTCGTATAGATATGGTATGGGAAATAAAATAAATTTATTATCTGTTTCAAGATTCATTATATAATATTTTTGATTGAACTTGTTTTCTAATGAATTCCATTTATTTTTATTTTTATGGCACATAAATGACAAAATGCATGTTCCATTAGCTTTGATTTTTTTTTTTTCAAGCAGTTTAATTAGTTTTCAGCAAATAAATTTTATATACAAAGATTTGTACGACTAATTGTTGCATCGCGAACGACTTGCACAACAAAAAAATATAATTTTAAAACTTTTAAAACAAACAACTATGACATATTTTATATGATAAACGTGTCATCGGTGTCGCCCCCATTTATTGAAAATAAGTTTTCTGAAATTACGTTGCCAATAGGCACAGTATAATTACTTTTTTTTATCTTACTAATAACCAGAAATAATTTGGGTACTTATTTCGTAAACATGCCTGATTTCAATTTATTTTCCATCATATGTGCACTAGGGTGTCAATTCTTTTTCGACTTGCCTTTTTCAACATTTTATTCATATTACAAATGAATAATTGTTCTACAAAAAATGTTTCTTAGTGTGGTAGCATATTTAATCACTTGAAGACTGATATGAAACAATAATGTAATCTGGGACACATCACAAAAGCTGAACTTAAAGAAGAATACGAATCATAATTTCCAAACTACTGAAGAAAATTTGAAAAGAAATTTCTATTCTACGATTCTAGTATAACTATAAGGGACCATCCAATAATTACGTGAGGTGCTTTTTTGAAAATTCGAGGGGGGGGTCCGATCCCTTTGGGATTTGCTGAGATTTATCCGGACTTCCTTCCCCCTATTTTGATTCACGAAATTAATGGACGGCCCTAAACAGCTTTTCAAGACTGTTTTTGGGAAATTACGTTGCCTACAGATGACAAGGTCAGGTTTTCAATACTTAATAATTTTTAATCGATACTTTTTGAGTAAGTTTTTTCATATTATGCAACGCTAAAAAACTATTTCGAACTTTTCGATACCAGTAACAATTATCTAATGACTCTTTCGATAATTTCGGACGTAAGCCGACTTTGAATAAACTATTCGATATTTTACAAGATACTAACTATCGTTACTTTTCAGTACTATTCATTTAGATATTACACGATACTTAATGATTTTTTCATACCTTTCAATACTTTCCGATTATTTGCTCTTAAAGTTTATGATTTTTATCAACATTTTTCATACTTTCGGTGCTTTTTGAAATTTTTAAACTTTTATCAACTTATTTGGCACTGTTCGATACTTGTATAATTTTTTTTAAATTTCGATACCGTTATACTTTTTTAAGATATTTGATAAAGTTTTTCGATACCACTTAACTTTTTCAGTACACTCCAAAGTTTATAGACTTAAATCAACTTTTTCATTCAATTTTTAGAGTTTCATCAATTTCATCGATACTTTTCGTCTCATATGATATAAGCTTATTTCAACTTTTTTGATACTTTTCAGTTACAACATTTAGATTTTTTTGAACGGAAGTTTTTCTTATGTACCTTATAACTCCATACTTTTTAGCTTTTTCATCAAGTTTTTACATAAAAATCGATGCAGAATGATATCGAATTGTATGTAAATCCATAATTCGATATAAAAAATCCTGATTTATATTTACAACATAAAGTTCTCGCACAAATAATTTTTTTTTTTTCAATTTTTTATATACGAAGCTTGTAATCTTTCGCTGAAATTGTACACTCGAAAAATAATGCACACCCTAATAAAAATCAATTTTCTCAAAATAATATTTAATTTACACACAAACAAACATATTAAATAATGTGCAAAAGATGCAGTAAATTTTTATTCCTAATGAAACTGTTGCCAAGTAAGTAAATAAATCAAAATGGATTTTTGAATATGTTGTGTGTGTGTATGTATGTGTGGACTTCAAGTGGCTGAAGTGCTGCCAAATAAGATACTTTATGTAACTCACGGTAATGAATTTAATATTTCCAGAGAGTTGCAGTACAAAAGATGCTCTTCAAAGTTTGACAGAGCACATGTATTCTATACAGGGTAGGCCAATTGATAAACTTTTATTCTTAATAAAATTTGCTGGGCTTAACTTTGTCCGCAAATATTCGTACAATCTCTAAATATTTTTCAAACCAAATGACTGAAATACAGAATACTGCAGCGTTTTTTTGAATTTTAGTGAAAAAATTCTTGAGGAACATTAAATCGATCAAGCTGGGATTACAACTTTGAAATAATATTAAAAAAGCTACTCATATCATATATTGTAATTCTACGTGTTATAAATCGGAGCGACTTCGGTGTAAACTGTACTTTTGGTATCATCATATAGCGTCAATTTTATTGCAAAAAAAAGCTCGATGAAGAATTAAGTTTCGAGAACAGTTCTTCAGACTAAGCCCAGATTGAAAAATATGAGAAAGATTTTTTCAAATACAGACTATGCCAGATGATATTGCCTATTCGAAACAGGGAAGCCAAAGGAATCAAGTTACTTTAAGGATATTTGAGTACAATTAGAATAAATATATAAAAATATTTTCTGGAATAGACAGCATATAACAGAAAAAAAATCAATCGTATCGCGAGTTATTTAACTGTTAAGTAGTCAAACACCATAGTAAAATTTCAATGAATAATCTTAAAAGTGATACTTAAATTATACAATTTGATATTACTAATAAATTGCCAAACACGACTACGCCAAGTTAATGCCAACTAACTGGGGCGCCATAAATTTGTGTTCCGGAATTTATTTAAATTTTTTTTTTTGCTTTTTATTTTTCAAAGTTGCAGTAGCACAGCCAATCAAAAATTTAAATTAAATTAGAAAAACCAGTTAGGGGGACAAGAAATGCTGCCGATTCAAACACAAAATTCAATAAACTGAGTTAAAACTTTTATTATATTTGTATTGGCAACAAACAAACTAAAAAAAAAAAAAAACACAAACCTCTGAGTGGGAACAGCAGCAGCGGCGACAACGGTAAATATGCTGGTCAAGAACATGTATCCAATGGGTAAAACAAATGAATTTCACTGGCATGCATTCAATTTTCGTAATCCACAGAGCATTGGAAAATGTTGCAGCAAATTTGTTGTACGAGTGGTTGTTTGTTGTCAATTTTATTGTTAACACTTGTTGTTATTAGTATTATTGATGTTGATTGTTTTGTTTTTTTTTTTTGTAATGTTGTTATTGTTTGAAATTTTATGATTTGGCAAATTGATTGCTTATTTATGTGACACTCACTTAATATGTTTCGCCAAACACCTCATGCAGAAATGAGCGATACTAAAAAACAAAACAAATGCAAAAAATATGCAAATTAAATAATGATTGGTAAGATAGCTTTATGTAGATAACAGCGCGCTTAAAGTATTTAAAGATATTTTATTTTAGCAGCACACTTTGCATATTTCATATATAAATTTAATTGAGCCTTAGCCATCATTATCATGCGTTTGAGGAATGAAAGTGATTTTTTTTATTTTCTTTCAGATAACAACTCTTTTAGATGCTTTAAGTGAGCATTTTTTAGATACGTGGTTAGCATGCGAAACGTTTACTTCATGAGTTTGTTTTATTTATGAAAATCTCAGTCATAATGCAAATAACTTCTTCAAGTAAAATTATCTTTAAGTTTTTTAATAGCATTTTACATACACAAATTTTTCCATAACAAATAGAATCGAAAAGTAAATTAGGATGGTCGCTAAAAAATAATATTTTTTCCCGTACTCTATAGCGATATTAATTGAGGAAAAAAATGTTGAAAACTCCAAAACTGTAAAGTGCAGAAATCAATTTGCTCGAGAAGAGCGAAGTTCATCCATAAATTTTCAGATTTTATTTGTTTTTAGTTTTTTTAAAAAATTCTTTTTTTAAAGGGTGGCAATATAAATATATTTTTTCAACGACCACCTTTATGTACTTAAAATATTGAAAACAAAATTGATCAGTCCACTGAAAAAAAACATCAAGTTAACTTTGCTGTTAAAAAGATAACTTTTTTCTACTTTTACTGCGCAGATTTCTGGTGAAATTTATTTGGGTCTCCACAAGCGTCAGTCCTCAGAAAAAGTTACTAATTTTTTTCTGTAGTAAATTTTTTCTAGACTTTATGTGAATTATTATAAAAGAAAAATTTTTTATATCTTGTGTTTGCCAAGTTATAGCTAATACAATTTTCTGATCGAAAAATTTTTTATCAGTCCCCTGACACTTTAACGGCACAAATTTGCACCGTAAGATATTTTTTTGGAAAATATTTCCATATAATTTTTTGTCATAGATTTCTACTTATTGCTTATATTACGTAACTAATTCGTAATTCGTATTACGTAACTAATTTGTATGTAAATCTTTAGAACACTGACTTCATTCATTTCAAATTTTCTTTTATTCTAAGCAGCACAAATACTTAAAACCCAGATCAAATGAAAAAAGATTTGGGAGAATTTAATACATCAGTAGGGTGATTGATGAAATATCGCGGTATGCAGGAATACTTAAATCAATATCCTTACTATTGAAGTCTAAGGACAAAATCAATGAGAACTTTTATTACTTTAACTAAATATGTTTTAGTTCTTTTTTCAGAAACATTTTATAACATCAATCTGTTCGAAAAATGTAAAACTATATTCATGGAGCTAAGGAGCGCCCTTATTTTAGAAGACTTTTTCTAAAAGTTAGAGGAACTTCTATTTGAAGTCATAAAGGCATATTTAGTTAGTTAGAAGTCATAGTATGTACTTTCAAAGTCATTCTAAATACACTCATTTTTTGTCTTGTTATTTTAAATAACTTTTGCATAAAACGCTTTTGACAAATTTATTCAAAGCACTTAAATTACATAAAAAAACACTAAAATTATCTCCAACATACACAACAAATTTGCGGAAGGATTATATCTAACGAAAAAAAAGCATCCGCAACACTTTTTATGATGATTCTTATCATTTGCTATGATTTATTTTATTCATTTTTTTCTCATTTCATTTTCATTTGTAAATTCCCTTTTCACATGGCGCTCAATTAACTTTATCTTTAAAATTTTATGTATTTTATCACTTGAATTATTACATTTGCGCCTTTTTCATGGCTTCACTCACTCAACTCACTCCCACTATTTGCGATCTTTTTCACTTTTACAAATGTAAACACTTCATCCTTGCAGGACACACCACATCCTGCCAATAATTTCGACCAACAGCAAGCAACACTTTTAATGCGTTGTCATTGTTGCATCCACACACACACAAGATATTCGGATATTCGCAAAAATGCCGCATACAATTTTTCCACACAATACGACGTCGACGAGTCCCACCACAAAACGAAAACAACAACAAATTGGCGCGAGCTTTGTTGTGATGCCTTACTTTGCGAACGTCAAATGACAGACTAAAGCAGGCCGTTTACTTTTAGAACGATGATACCAACAGTAAAAGCAACACCAACAAAAACATCAGCAGCAGAAGTTGCCGCCATAGCAAAAAGCAAACAGCAGAAAAAAAGAGAATCCAACAACAAACCGAGTCAGCAGCAGCAGCAGTAGACTCACCAACCTCAGACGCGGCAACTAAGCGGCGCAGCAGCAGCTTCTGTTACTGAAAGTCGTCGTCGTTGCTGCTGCTGCTGTGCTACTGCTACTGCTTATGCTTGGCAATTGTTGTCGTTTAAAAGCGTTTTACGCTATGTTACGCTACGTTATACGGTACGTTATGTGTTACGTTACGTTTGTAGCTCAACATGTGCCAGTCAGTCAGCCTTCACCAACACAACAATAAGATGTAAATGAAAAAAAAAATCTTGTAAAAGCCAAGCTATCGTTGTCGTTGTTTTTGTTACTGTTATAATTGTTGTTGTTGTTGCCAGCATTGCCATTCATGCCTTGCCGGCAACAACTTGATCAGTTCAGCTGGCTGACTTAACGTTTTGTTGGCTGCATGCCTGTTTGTCTGTGTGCTTGGCGTCTCGAATGTTCTCTTGGCCTGCTAACTTGGCAGCAATGTTGCCAATATTATCTGAATGTTTTTAACAGAAGGAATGTTTTGATCGAATGATGAGTTCTTATGAAGATAAAACTTTCTCGCAATTTTTGGTATTTGTTACTAAACACTGGTTGTAAACATTGTATCTAAGCTTTGTTTCTGAACAAGTCATGATTTATCGTTACCAATTGTAGGCGATTGGTGTTCACAGCTGTCGAAAGTGCTAATTTTTTCATTTATATGATATGTTTTCAATATCTCTCGATTTTTTTCTATATTTCATTTGATGTTCCTGGTAAGGTATGGTATTTTGGAGAAAATTATTAAACTTAAAGTCAGTAAATGCCTGTATTAGATAGTACAACTTTGACTTCTAATATACATTTCTTGAAAATTAGTATCGAAAAACGGTTAGTGCTCATAAGTTTTCATAAAGAAAGTAAAACCATGCGACTGACCAACATCGGTAAATTGGGAGTATTGGCGATTAAGCTCGATAAGAAAGACCTATATATGACAGATAGATCAGAAAAATCAAATCATAGCAGAATTTAATTAGAGCCAATCTAAAAGTGCTTCGGTGAATACATTGCAAAAGCGTTTTAGCGTATCTGAACTGTATGGCAATGTGAAAATCCTTTCTGCGACAATCCTATAAGCAGACAATAGGAATAAATGCCATGTATACGAGTACAAGCGAAGTTGAAACTAATTTTGTATGTAGCTTGGGCATAATGATTTTTCATCAAGTTATCTTTTGCGGTATTATATTCCATCTAATTAAATTCAAAAAAAAAAATATGTATTTCCAATGTCAAAATGCTGGCAACACTGCAACACAGTCAAGCAGCAGGCATAAAAAATGTACCACCAACTTTATACGTACAGCTGCAAAGAGTCTACGAATATTCGTTGTAGACTTTTGACTCGGCCGGCTTTGAGGCGCACAGTTTACATCGTTTTATGCTCCTGCCTGTGTCTCATATGAAATTGGCTTTTTGTTAGTTGCTGCTGCCTTTTGCTGCTGCTGCCGCTGCTGTTGCTGCTACTGCTCTTGTCGACTGCTGGCTGTTAGCTGTCATTTGTGTTTGGCTTCACTTGGTTTTATTTTCTTTGTCAACACACAAATTTTTTTATGAGTTTGTGGTGGGTGCTGTGGCACGGCAGGATAACTTATTTTGGGGTGTTGTTGGCAAAACATACGGTCTGGCCTTTGTTTTTTGTTTTGATAGTTTTCCACTTTTTTTTAAATATTATTATTTTACTTGTGTGTCGGCAAATTTTAGCTAATGTTAGTTAAAATATTCATTGTTCGTTTTAATTATGTCACTTGTGCTTTTTTGGTGCACTCGTCGTTGTCGTCATCGTCATCATTGTGAACATCAACGTAAACAACACATTTGGGTCTAATATTCTATTCTTTTTAATATTTTTTTCGAATTTAGAGTGCACTTACGAGTCTACTCAATTTTTACATCGTATTATACTTTACATACCTTAACAATTCATTATATTAAGTTCTATAAGGTATACTGAAATGTGGTCTATTATTGGCTGGTATAAAAAAAAAATATTTTTAAACGATCATTTCTTAAATAAAAGAAAAATCGTAAAAATTATTCGATATTTAAAGAATTCTTCAAGCAAATTGTTTAAGGTGAAAACTGTGTTTTTTCGAGACATTATCTTTAAGGTAGGATAACAATATTTAAATTTCATACCAAAATTGGATAAAAGTTATAATACGACCAAAAACAAAGAATGGTGTATTCTTATAGCAGAATACCTTCTAAACATAATAGTGTTTCAGAATCTTACCTCAATTCATAGTTATGGTAAAATTTTTTAATTATTTTCGATATTATATCGAAAGCCAAATTCTGAATTCACGACTCTGAAACTGGTACCATAAAAAAAGGACAGATTTTTAGTTTTTTTTTTAATGTAATACATTTGGTAAGACTAAGTCGTACACATACATATATTTAAAGCATTGTTCAAAGAAAACAGTGTTGAGTTTATATGAGTAGTTAAAGATACTTGGAATCCTACATGAAGTAGGTCCAGGTCAGAGTTTATAATCAATTAGAGATATAATTCATAAAAGCGAAAGGCTTTCATCAAATAACTTTTTTGATCTTGTGTTTGTTATCTGAAATGACAGCTTAAGGATTATCTAGAAATAAATGTGACTTTTTCACTCTCTCGAAACAGAGTTTTTGACATACTTACACTTATAGAAGAGAACATGCTGAATATGATGATATGCTCACAAATATATCTAGCTGAAATCTGTGCCTTTTCAAAGCAGAAGACCATATATTATTTTTTCTCATCAATTTAATTTACAAGTCCACATACACTTCATTTCCCCTTCTATAAGTGCTCTAACCATCTATGTTTAGAATTCAGCCAAAGTATGGTTGAGCCTATTTCGCTCTTGCCATTTTCATTTCTGACAATTCTTCAAATCGTCAAGGTCAAATTTTTCACCAGAACCGAGTGTTCCCTTTTGGCTAAGCAACTTTTTCCTTTCATGATTTAGGATGACATATATGTATGTAGGTAGTACTTCTTAAAAGAGAGACAAATTCAAATCAGCATTATTTATTAGTTTCAGGTACGATGGCCCATTTTAAACCAGCTACGCTCCTGGCAAAACATTCCGACAAGTTGTTGTGCGTACGAAGCCCAATAAAATAGCAGAGCATGAGAAAAATGCAAAAACAAAAAACCAAGAGTATAAATATCGACAACAAGAAGAGACCCTCAGTAACTCCGAAGCTTCCGCAGCTACGCTGTCGTCTACAGAAGACGAAGCATTCGAATGCTGTGCCAACATACGCAGCACACAGCATTCGCTTTCATTTCATTGATTAGCCGGTTAGATAACGCGTACGACAACAACATGCATCATGCGGATAGACCAAGAAACAGACAAGCAAACAAACAAACAAACAGACAGACACAGTGGCAGACAAATAGACTGATAGGCAGCTATAGAAGTTATCAGTGAGGCAGTAACCGCAAGTTATGATTTCGCCATCAGTTAGCTGGTAATGTTGTTACTGCTGCCGATGTTGCTGCTGCTGCTGTGCGTCGACATTTAACTGCCACTGTGACCATGTGTACGAAGTAAGTAGCAACATAATACGAGTAGTAAGTAATTGTTGTTATCATTGTTGCTGCTATTTCAAATGAAAGCTCCCTCTATATTTTCTTTTTTTTTTTGTTGTTGATTTGATGTGCAACGGTAGCTCGCGTAAAGATTTTATAGTAGACGCGTTTGTGTGGACGGTGGGGAGGAAGAAGGCGTCGATTTGTTTATGGTCGCAATGGGTGAGTTTGTGTTGAAATCGAACTTGTTGTTCGTACATTTCTTTAGCAGTTTATTTGTTTATCGCGTTTTATTGTTATAAGCGAGTTAATGAAGTGGGTGTTGGGCATCGTTAACCTATTGTATACAGTTAATGAGTCGATTTTAACAGAATGGTTCAAAAAAATGTTCAATTGTTCATATGAATTAAGGCCTTCTTTTGAGGAGTACTTTAAACAAAGCTTAATAAAAATAAAGAGCCAATAAAAATGAAACGAACACTTTTCTCGAGACATCTTTCATCTAAGAAAATCATATGATGTAGAATTTTATCAAAAATAACACTCAAATCTGCTAACCCTTTTACAGATACTTATTTTGTGGCCGATTTTTCTTCTATACTTTGTGAGCCACTATTCACATTTTTTGGTGGTGAATTTATTCTTCGTATGAATGTCTTAAAAGCAATAACTAAAAACATACATGGCATAATTTGCCAAACGTCTAAAGCCAATCCGATAGGGATGGTGCTTCTCACTCCAAAAATTTATTTATTTTGACAAATATGGACTGATGTGCAATAGCTACAATTTTTGAACTTTTCTTCGGAAGCATTATTTTTGAACGTTTGCAACTTTTTTCCGGATGTATAAAAATATTTCGCTTTAGACGTTTTCAATGGGGGTTTCTACTAAGTTTCAGTGAGTTACAACTATTAAAAATAAAATTAAAATTAAGGTCCAATTTTGAAAATCAAAAATTAATTTAATTTTTTTTTTAAAGTTGAATACTTTTTTGTGTTCCATAATTTTAAAAGAAAGCTGAACTCCTTTTCTATAAGATCACCAATTACCAGGGTGGCAAATTCATTCCAATTTGAACTATTTACCGAAGAGTAACCAAATGCGCCAAATTTCACTTTTATCGCTTTTTTCTCCTAAACTATAAACTTTCATTAAAAGTTGAACTTAGTAAAAAGTTCTTAGAATTGGTCAAAATATTTAGAAAAATATTTTTTTTTTTTTCTATTAAATCAAATATTTTTTGGTGTTTCCTGACTAATTTTCCTTCTCTCCAGCATTTTTTATGAAATTTACGCTGACGAAAAAAATGCATGATATCATAGAAAAAAAAATTAATAGTCATTTGTCAAAAATATGTTTAAAAACAATTGCGGTTCATAATGTGTTAAGTTTAGTTTATTCGCGGTTTGATATAGGAACCTGTCATTGTTATTGTTGTGGCTACTATTGTTCTTGCAACTGCTGCAGCTCGCACTGTTGATATCGCTTTACAATTCATTGCTTTTTATAGTCTCCCTTTTTCGTTTGTGATTCTGTTCATATCGCATGTGTCGTATCGTATAGTCTGCTGCTGCAGCGCTCTTTTGTATCCACTCAATAAACAGCGAGCTATTTCAACACTTTTGCAACATTAAACGACTTGCCTTCCGAACGAAGTTTACAATGCAAGGGATGCAGGGCATTTTGTGTTGGCTCAACAATATGTGAAATGTGTCAACAACTGGCTACCGAATTGGTTGTATCATCGCGCTTATCCTTAGGCTTTGTCATCGTTTCAACGGCATTTAAGTGATGCTCCCTTGTTATGCTTCATGAAAAAGAAACCAATGGCATTGAACTTGAGTTAGAACCAGACATGGATGGGTCAAATTAATAATTAGTCTTAAATTGCAATGTTGACTTTAAAAAATATATATAAAATAAAAAGAAAATCTGAGCTAAAAATTTTAATATAGATATTATATATTATATAAAATACTTTTTTTTGTGCGCTTCCTCTTATGATTTATTGATTCGTGAGAAATTTTTCATTGAAACTTTTTTGCGAGCAAAAGCTGCCAAAATATTAAGTGATAGCTTCAATTTACTTGGGTTTTATGTTGCAACGTTGAATTCACTCAACAGATCCGGTTGTGCCTTCGCTTGTTCTCTTTGGAAATTTTAAGGAAATCGCTTGAGACTTAGGTCAAAGGCTGCGTTATTCCCAATAGTTTTGGTGTATTGACTAAGGTTAGCTGAAGAAGGTTGCTTGCTGCTAATAGCAAATTAACTCAGAGGTCATTGGGTCATTGTGATAGTTTTATCGATATGCCGAGTACCTAAAAGCGGGATAACCACCCAAATCTTCTAGTAAATCATAATATGGTTATCACCGAAGGCTCAATATATGTTCAATCCTATGTGCAAAATTTATCCGTTCAAAAAAAGTTTCTGAGCGTTATTTTCTCGGGCAAGAATATTATATTATTTTTGACAGGTTTTGGTATTGGCAGTTACTGTAATGACTAAATAGTAAGCTCAAATATAAAGTAATACTTTTCATCAAAATCTATTTACTTTCTCCGGGCCTTATTTTGCGTATTTTTTAACGACACAAGACATTCATATTATATGTATGGATAAAAGAACATAATGCTACTTTTTAGAAGCACTACACTTTATACAATTTGCTTCGTGAATTAAAATAAAAATGTTTTATTATTCAATGGTTTTGGTGTTGTCATCAGTTACAACATAATTTCTTTTGTAATGCATTACATTTGACTGGTTTCCTTTACCATTTCCTTTGCTGTGAATTTCACAAAATTTGTTTTTCCTGGTTCCCAAAACGGTCAAGTGTAAAATTGTAAAGCCACAATATTAGTGTGATAAAAATGTTTTACAACTACATATGTCCTTGTGCCGTTGTCACACGAGATATTTTTCAGCATTTATAAGATATTTCCATTATTTCGTACTTTTTAACACATACATAAATACATACAAATACTCATAACATCAGAAAAATGGAAAACGTAATCAAGAGCGACCATGACATGAAAGATAAAAAGAGAGGCGAAGAAAAAATCCTCATGGTAAAAAGTGTTATTTTTTGAATTCCAATTTCAAGGCAAATTTAAGATCGTAAAAAAAACCCTGCAGACGAAAAACTAAAATTAAAAAACATAAATAAATAAATAAATAAAACTTGTATTCCTTGCATGAACAGCCAGTCGTTGCAATAGAAATTGCTGCAATGCATTGGAGAGGAAACGAAACCCATGTTGTCAACACCTGAGCACTATCGTGTTGTTGTCGTTTCGTACAATGGTGACAACACAGTAATAGGATGTTTTGCACCCTCGGAAATACTCGGTTATAGGTAAAATGTGGTCAACATGGTTTTCGGCTCTAAGCTTTGCTTACATTTTACACTTTGCAGTTAAACTTTTTTATTTTTACTTTTTTCGTCGGGGATGTTCTTAATTTGTTTTTCAAGGATATAGAAAAAAAAATACTCTTTTTAAGATGTTGCTGCCGTTATAGTCAGAGGCGGATGCAGTGTTGAAATTTGAATGTTTGAGCCCTCGAAATCCGACAAAATATTAAATGATATTTAACTCGTTTCATACTAAGAATTGGTCAATTTTTCATCTGGAAAACTAAAAAATTTCAAGAGTTCTCATTTTTCTACTATTAATAAGATACAGTAACTCCATTAAGGGATATTTTTGATTATCCGGGATATGCTCGGTCCCGACCATCACATTAACTCAAAGCTCAACTATACTGGAGTCAAGGGTTCTCAAGACTGGCTTATATCTTCATTTCTGTAAGGCAATGTAGTTAATGAATTCCTATACAAACTATCAGTTATTTGTCATAATTAGCAGAAGTTAATTTGCAGAATCAAAAGAATCCAACAAAACAATTTTGAAGAATATCAGAAAGTTTGAGTGAGTATTATAAAAAAAAAAGTTTCAAATATAGGTTACTCTCTGCCAGACCCAAATTATATAAAAAAAATATTTCTAATTCGCTCCTGGATATGTGTAGTTTTTTTACGCTATGTTGCGTTTCTTGTTTGCGCAATATCCTAACTTTATTGCATTTTTAATGTTGCTGCTGTCGTTTGGTTATTGTTTTATTACGTTTTGCTTGTAGAGCGTTTATTAAAATTTGCTTGTGACATTTACAATGGACTTTCGATTGTTTTTCCTGAGAGCATTTTTTGTTGTTAATCTTTTAAAAAACTGCCACTTGACACTTATAAATGTTTCTACAAGCTTTTAAACTTTTGCTATATACTCTTTTAAATTTTGCAAACATTTTTAAAAGCATTTTAATATTTTTAGAATTGAGTTTGCATACGTACAACCTCTACAATACGGGCCCTATACAGTTTATTCTACTTAATTTTAAATTCCAACTTTTTCCCACTTCCATATAACCTAAATTTCAAATTCGACAAACTAATGAATGAAAATGGACATTTATCGCTATCCCCACACCATTGTTGCCGATAGCAGTAGTCGCAATGACACACCTTCATTTTGCACAGAGGATAAAAAAAAACAATTTGAAATCTGTCTGGAAAAAGTCAACGTTCATTCATGCATGCATTAATGCGCCATACAAAATGAAGCTGAATTGTATAAACAATGGAGACAATAAGCCCAAAATATTCGCAGACAGGCAGACAAAATGAAAAACTGTCCGGCTTAATGTGGCAACGTTAAAGGTAATCAAAATAATTAAATTTATTATTCAACTCCATTAATCACCACCACAAATGCACAACAGCATTCATGATAGTAACGTTGAGTTCAATTCAGTCCAGGCTATCCCATAGTGAGCTACAATAACAGAGTGAGAACAATATGCGTAACAGAATTGTGCAAATTCTTTTGTTAAATCAGAATTTATTTAAGTTCATTCATTTAGGGTGGACTGTGGTCAATTGGCTTGGATCAATATAGTACAACTCGTGGGATTGAATATGAACCAACAATATACATATTACAAACGATTTGAAGAACTTCATCTATTGACCTTATTTTTATACTACAGTGCATTTCAAAATTTTTACAAAACTTAAATGTAGCTCTTGTCAGAGACCAACAACCGTTTAACCTTTGGATAAGTATACTGCTAAGCCAATCACCTTTAAGCTACGCCTTTGTTAACAAAAGTTGGTACTACTCATTTTTCTATTAGCTGTTTTTAGATATCATTCTGAAATATTTCTCCACTTCCTTGTGAGTCCGTGACCATATTTTCTAAATTTACTACAAGAAATTGCATCTGCTGCTTGCTGCCAGCTGTGAAATTCTTTGAATTTTTGCCTAAGTGGTAGCCGTCTTATTATTGAAGACAACTTTTTAACACTATAAGCTCTATCTACCCCAACTTACCATATTCGTGGCTACTAGGCTTATTTCCATATGTTCTTCTTTTCATTTCTGCGATGCATTCATCTGCAACAAATGCGAAAATTATACAAAACTCCACTACGTTTATCCACTCATCGTTATCTTTAAATTGATGAGCTTTAATGGCAACAGAAGAAAACAACACTACGTAGCCGAGGCGTGGCGGCGTCCAATCAGTTTATAAACATTTTTTGCAATTCCACTTATTATTGGTCTGAGTAGGTATCAAAGGTTTTGTTTTTATTTGTGTCTGCTGATTTTATCCAAATATTTTTGAAAAAAATACAAATACCACATAAATTTCCGAACAATCCTATTTAGCTCTTCTCAAGGCTAAAGGTTTAAAAGATTTGTTTAAACCAAGCCGATTTATGTATATTGAAAGTGACACACTTTTTGTAAGCAAATTCTAAGAATGCAATTAAAATAACACAACAATTTTTCGGGCGCCTCAAAAATATTATATTAATTTTTATGCTGTCAATTCATAAATAATTATTTCACCATTTTAATTTATATTTCTGTCACATAATTTCTTCAAAAGATAGTGTGCCAATTTAATATAAAAATAAATCTTAAAGCATTTTTGTGTTGACATTTTCACATGAAATTCAAATATTTCCTAAGAGATGGGTATAGCACTAAAGATTTCAAAATTCGAACTGAAAAGAAAAAAAAATCCAACTTTAACATTAAGGAGTGCCCGCCATAAAACTTTAATATTTTAGCAGGTTTACGCATATCATGCAGGTGGCGTGGCATGCCATGTATGTCAAGTTACGCCGTAAAATTTGATTTTTCTTTTGCTTGAATCTGCAATTGCTGAAATCAAAAGTGAGCGAGATGCGACAAACGCAAACGCTTTATTTTTCATGAACTCATTTCGGCAGTCAAGCGGTTGTGCGGCCTTAGGCGTTTTTGCTGAAGTTCAGCCTGTTTATTGTCTCACACAACAAACGTACTATGCATGTATATGACTCATGAGGCACGTGCTTAAGAAATTTATTACTTTTTTGCATTACACAACGAAAATATTTATGTGGGTATATTATTTTATGTCTAGCACAACTTAATCATTACTGACTTTCCAAATAAACAATAGATGAGGGCTCATGAGGCGGGTTTTTAAGACTCTAAAGAAAACTTTCTTACAGGTATATAAGTACATATATTATGTGCTATTGTCTATTTAATAAAATATGTTAGTTAAAAACAGTTGTAAAATGGCGAGACTTTAATTTTTTTTTTTTGAAAAATTGACGATATCAGTTACACATAATATATATCTGTAAGATAGCATAAAAAAAACAGCCTTAAGCCAACATACTTTATTATTTCTTAGCTTATATTTGGTATCGCAATTGATATCTGTTTTATTGAAAAAAAATTTCAAATTACTTTTTTGTAAAAGTTATGTATATCGACTATTTCTGAAAATTAATATTAAGTAAATGCTCTTAAAAATATTGTTACGAAACTAAGATCTTAAATTAAAGCATTTGCTTTTAAGAAGTTCGATCTCTGTATTGCGATGCAATCAGAATTACACTGGCGCGTAATCATTGTCGAAATAAAGTACACATCAAGGTCAGTAAAGTAGGCTTCTAAATAGAGTATCTAGGTCATTCAAAGTCGAGTTAATGCTCACTTTAACACTTAAAGTATAAACAGCTGCCTTCAAAACAGGCAAATACTTAATTTTATTTCTTCTACCATCATCCATCACAAAAGTAAGCTAAAGAATGTACATATTACGACCGCACACTGGTAATTTTGTACAGAGTTGCCGTTTCAGTTCGTTTTTAGCTACATACATAGAATCATGTACTAAGCTGTCTATGGTAATTGCTGAATTGAAGTAGGTTATCTATTTTTAGTATTTTGTATATAAGCAAAGATGCTTTTTAAAGCTCATTTTTTCATATTTCTGCAGTTAAACAATGAAAAATTTATTAATTTACAACGCGGACATATGATTGGCATCACTAATTTTCTTTGAGACATTATGACCTCTATTGGCAAACAAAAAAAGGAAAAAAATATTTAAATTATTACTTACAACACACCAGAGATGACATTTTCAGTACAATTGTACCTTTTTCAATATAATTGTACTTTTTTCAGTACAATTGTACTTTATTCAGTACATTCATATCCTGAAAAGTACGCAAGTACAACAAACTGATTTGTATTACATTGAGAATATATCCAAAACACTTTGAATACATTTTCAATATACATACATACTTTCCCAACACAATTTTGTAAGTTAAATATTTTATATCACCCTAAACGTAAAGATCTAAGCTTCTATATAATATTTCATGTGAATATGAACATATAAATACTTGTGAGATGAGCTCTCGAATTTATTACCTGGATTAAAGATTTTAAGCGGTAAATTTTTCATTTCTTAATATTCAACATTACTTTCCCTTTATTTTTTAGTGCTTAAAATAACGAACCTTAGTGTTTTTGGTACTCCTCAGTGAAATTCAGGAAAAAGAACGCTTGACCGCTAAAAAGTACATTCCAACACTAAATTCATTATATTTGCAAAAAATCCAAATGCCATCACTGTGACACCCCTGACCAAACGAGTTACTATCGAAACAATGCCTGCCAATAATAAAAATTCTATAAGTCAAAATCTTATTGCAGCTGTTCAAGCCAGTAAATGCAAAAACCAAAATATTCAGGCCTACATTAACAAAAAATTTACGGTATTCAAATGCACTACATGACTTTGACCAAGCTTTCAATTTAAAAATAAAATAAATAAATTAAATTTGAGACTGTCAGTGCTGTGCTATAAATTTTCCAAATGACATAATAAACACTCTAATGAAACACGAAACACAATGCCATGTTATTAAAGTCGAGTAGTCGCCGCCTCATCAGCACACCTCACGACGAAAAAACAAAAGCAAAGTAAACGCCATTTGACTGGGCAATTTTGCATAAAATTTAGGCACTTAATGAAGCGTGCAACAAGTTTTCGTATATAACTACAGATTTTTTTTCTTGCAACGACAGTATCCACTCATTTCAAGTGACAGGTAACAAGTGTTTTCTTGTCTCGCTTTTTTAATTTTGTAAGTCAGATTGTTTTTTTGGAATATTTGCGTAGAACTAACAGCTGAGCCACACGTGCAAGAAATCAGGTGCAAATTGAGTATTCTTATTATATGTGAAAATTTTGAAAACTAGAGAAACCAAAGCAAGCAGTTCCTGTCCTTCTTTTTGGGTCAGCAAGATTATAAAATGAATTCATAATATTGTTAAATTCATAAAAACTAAATTTAATTTTAGTGTGGGAAAAAACTTTTGAACTTTTTTTTCTCTCTTAAGCAAAAATTTTAGTTACATATCACGAAATTCGTGCGATTCTGAAATTTTTTAATTTCGACCAGTCCTGCAGCAGCAAATTTTGAGCCTGGTTGGCTCAATCCCATAGAGTAAATTATGCGCAATGTTCAATGCTACATGTAAGCCATGTTTCATTCAGTCAAAATATGCGGTAGAATCAAAATGTCTTTCAATCTTCATTAAATAAGATTTCGGGCATACTTTAATTAACTAAGTTTTCATACTTATAATAAATTAATCGGCTTGTTAAGACAAACAAGAAAATAACAACAAATGAAAATAAAATGAAAAATTTATTTGTAGTTTTCAAACTTTGTAAAATGTTTTTCGCTTTGCATACAGCGCGCGTAGCAGCAATGCGAACTTCAAATTTGAAAACTTTTGTTGCAACAGTTGCACTTAATTTTTATATGAAGGCGCTGCATAGTTTGCATACAGTATTAGGCAAATTCGTCGATTAGTCTGCCACCACGCACACTCCACTTTCGCGGCTGTTGTTTGCGATTTAGACGTAATGCGAAAACTTGTTTCCGCAATTGAAATTGTAATTATTTTGTATTTAATCAAAGTTTTAGAGAGCATTCAAGGAGTAGGTAAAATTTATTTAGATTTTTTTATGTTATAAAAATAAAAGTAAATTTATAAAAATCTTAAGTCTTAAGCATAACCATTTTAAAAATAATCTCTTAAAACTATTTTGACACACTCGCTACTTCCTTTGCATCGTTTAAACCAAAAAGTTGTCTGTTAAGCAACTTCAGTTTAAATTTCATGCAAACGCTTCGAATCTGTTGTTGTTAAAAATTTATTAACCAAACTGATTGTAAGATTAATTATAAATGATTATTTTAAATTGACAACATTATCTTCAACTCAACTGTTGCAGACTGATGTAACTGATACGTGGTAGGACGCAGGACCACCCACTGTTGCTGTTGTCACAACAACAAACAAATTATTGCTCTTGTCGTCATGTTGTGGATGGACTTTAAAGTTTTTCATGCCGTACGATAGGCATGCGGTTTCAGTTTCGTTATTATTCAGAGTACTGCTGCAAAATTTAATGTAATTATTTTTACTTGACCATTTAATAGTTACAGTAAAAATAAAACATATACGCGAAACACATTCACAAAACTAAAAGTTTGCATTGTGAGTACATATATTGCATGGGGGGTGATTGATCATTTTACTATTTGTGATTGTTACCGACTGTCATAAGTATATTACACTTAAAACATGTCGCTTTTAAGTCTAAAAATACATAGTAAGTAGTATTTTCTCTCAAAAATTGACTTTTAAAAAGTTTAGCACTTGCTCCTTCGCTACAAGAACGTCATAACTCAAAAAACCAAAAGTTTACATAAACGCTTCTCACAAGGCAAGTACATTAGATACCTTTCTGATTTTCTTACACAAAATAAAACATGAAATGGCAGATATTTCTGCACAATTATATTGAAAATTATATTTTTGAGATATGACGGTTTTGCAGTAAGGTTTTGCTATATGTAATGCATTACCGGCAAAAATAGTTTTAAGAGAAAAACTGTTTTTGCTTAGGATAAACTAGTTTTGCCTAGGTAAAGTTAGGTTATTAACCTAAACTAATTAATTCATACATATGCGTAACTTCTCCGAAATACTCAGGCTTCTCTTTCAATGAGCGCGTTTACAGGCGGTGAGTTCTGGGGGTCATGCCTCCCAAGAATGAAAGATTTTTCATTAAATTATTATATGATATATGAAAAATGACAGCCGCGAAAAATAAAATGATGAGTTTGTATATACCTGTAGTGCACAAAACATTGCAACCTAACAGATTTTTTCACCAATTAATAAATTTATTCAACGCCCCTGTAAATGTTACGTTAGCAAATATTTGCGACATACATTTTTTTAAATTTTTTGCTACAAATATTATGCAGTAATTTCCAAACATTTTTGTAATTGAGGATATAGCAATTGGAGCAACCATTTTTTTTCCTTAAATGTATTGAAGCAGAACATTCTGTTCAAAATACAAAAACACCTTAATGCACTCTAATACATATATGTATGTATGCATGTATGCTTGTCATAACTTTATCTTTAAGAATTTAGCTATGCACATTTCATTAATCATCCTCAAAGTCTTGTCGTAAAACTAAACTTTTTATATGATGCGCACAAACATCACGTGTTGAAGAATGCGTCGTAAGTACGACAGCATTAGCAAAAACAACTTTATCCACACGTGTGCTTCCCTAATGTTCGCAAAGCCATGACTTAAAATTTTATACGAAAAGTAAAATATTAAAATGAATATCTTAAAGTTTGGTGAACAAACAGGTTTTGATATTTTCAAAATTCTTGAGTAATTAAATTTATTAGCAGTGTACATATATTTAATCCTTTCAGTATGCTATAAAACTGTATCAATTTTATTATTTGCTTTCACAACTGATAGCTTAACTTCATTTAGAATAGATAAGCTTTCACCTAACTAGATATTTTAAATGTCTAAAGCTTATTATTTATAATTTTTGCATTATACTCTAAACAGACTCTGCAGGACATGTTTAAGAGTAAAATTTTAGTATGAAAGCCATATAAAACTCTATCCAAGACTTAGGAATACTTTCTAGAAACACTATGTTGTGTGAACATGTGAACCAAATGAACTGAACCAAAAAATCTAATATTCTTAAGTGTAACGCTTTTAAGGTAAAAACGAATATCTTTTCACAAGAGCAGTCATGAGAACTTAACCTTTTCACTTTTTTTTTGTGTATCAGTAATGTAATGACAATATAAAGAAAAAATTAGTCTCCTACTCTGTCGTTTTGTTACCATTCAATAGTCGTGGCCGGATTTTGGTACTACCGCAAAGACCAGGGCCAACAGTTTTAGAAGCTGGAAAGTTTTCTATAAAGTTCACTTACTTTTCTATAATTGACGGTTTTTGTTTTTATGTCTCACCACTTGCCTATCAGATACCATTTTTATTGCATTTAAAATTTTTCGGAATGCTTGGAGAATTTTCAGTATGCGATACGCTTCACATGTTTTTTGTATAAATGCATTTCTGAACCTTTTGTAAAGGATATATAGAGATTTTTAATTTAATTTATAGCAGAAAACAGAAACTTTAATTTTATGGCTAGATTATTTCTTGTTTTGCATTAATTTTGACTATCTTACCATTCTCTTATCTTGACCAAAGTCACATAATTTTTAACGAAAGCCTTGAAGTACTTGAAAGCTCTACTCTTTCACTTCAAAATTCTATTTGAACTCTATCCATACCTTTTATTCCCGAAATATCGTAAATTTAAATTTTCCAATCACTCTGCAGTACTGGAACATATGTAGATAGGACTTCACATAAGTGTAAGTCCGGTCCTGTCTGTAGTAATAACATTTCGAAGTGAAAATCTCCTGCCACGGCAGTCAAACAAAGGCGATAGCGCTGCTCGCTTCAAAAATGTATAAGAAGTATTGCCAGATCTTATTTGTTTATATCAATAGAGTTAATATATTATGACGAAAAAATAATTTTTGGGAATTTTAATTAAAATTATGGAAGAAGATTTATTTACATGTATTGATGTCCTATTAAAGCGATACAGTAAATAGTAAAAAAGACCAATAAATACAGAACTTTTTTAAATGAATATTTGAAAAGAATATTCAAAAATTATAACTCTGAGAAAAAGTTCGTTTTCATATTAGAAAATAAAATTCAAGCATTTAATTTAAGGTATCTGTTGATTGTTCTGGATAACGGGAAAAATCAAAAGTTTTGATTTTCTTACAATATTTTTAAACAAAAATATGGCAACACTATTCATATTCTCCAATATCCTGGCGAGCTTGCTTACATGGCAATAAAATGTTTGTGTTAAAGTCAAGTGGAAGATGCATAGTCTAAAAGCATTAAGTTTGAGAATTTTCCGGAAGTGCAATGAATAGGTTTTTTTAGTTTCTTTTTTATTTTAGAAAGTAACTCTTGCTGTAGTTTTAATTGCATTATATGTGTACCTATGCAATTTTCCTTTATTGGTAAATATGTTTTTTTAAGAGATTTTTTTTGCCATTGTGATATGATTTAATTTCATTAATTTTTGTTACTTGTTTCCTTGTTTAAAGGATTTCAACATATTGTTAACAAGAATACTGAAAATATACAAGAAGTTTGATTTACGCTGTTATCTTTTCTTGTGCCACTAATTGTATGGTTATAATCTTTATTAACATATATATTTCTTATGCTTCTTCGGAAAATTGACCGACGGAAGAGATCAAAATACCAAAACTGTTATCTGTTTTATCACTAACGTAAGAACTAAAAATATTCAGAAAATTTTTAACATTTTTTCGTAGCTTTAAATTTTGGCGGAAGCTTTGATCCGATTGACCTGGAATTTCCATATTTTATTGGGTGATTTGTCAAATTTTCAAGCTAAACTCAAAATATCTGTTTTAGCTGTCTACTCATCTATCTGTTAACTCAAAGATTTTTTTTTATTAAAAAATTTTTTTACGCTAATCCTTTCTTTTTTGTGGGATCGAATCGATTGATGCAAATTTTCATAACAGATGAAGGAAAGTTCTTTAACACAAAATGTCAAAGTATATGTTATTCACCACTTGTTAAACAATACATATCTATCTCCATCACAATTTCTATCACGTTTGCCACGAGGCCTAAACAACACCACAGTCAAATCATGATCAGAACAGGTTTTGAAATTTTTTAACGCTGATAAGTATACATATGTACATATTTACATATCGCTCTTTAACTGCAAGACCGTCATAGCTCAAAAATAATTTTTATTTTGTGTGAAAAATCAGAAAGGTATCTATGAACTTGTCTTGTGAGAAGAGTTTATGTTAACATACTTTTGTGATCTTACATTGAAAAAGTAATATATTGAAAACTTTATATACGTTTTTCTTCAACTTTCGATTTTTTGACTTATGACGGTCTAGCAGTAAAAGATATGTATACTAAGCCGGCTATTTCTGTAAGTACGAGTACTATACATTTTTATTTTCCAAATTAAAGAGAGCAATAAAGCAGATTATAAAACAAATTATAGCTTTTATATTATTTAGTCTCCATACTGATTCCTAGATTTACTATAGATTTGATTTGTTAGGTACATGTAAAATTATTGACACATTTGTTCTATGTCATGACCAAGAAAGTTAATTAAATTACTTATCGAACTATGATGCAAATGCTGGTAAGGTGAAGTGAGTATGTATGTATATCCAATCAAAGTTCTCTCTTTTTTATATAGAAGCTTTACAATATCAAACCAGAGACGATAAATTTACGAGACCTCGCAATCTCAATTAAATTGTTCATTCCACAATAGTATCAGACCCCTTACGAAATTTCACTCAAAAAATGTAATAAAAACTTATCGTACACTTGGCACACTGAGTTTTCATCTGAAATTTGTATATTGAACTTACAATGGTTACTTTGTGCTACCCTATAGTTGTCATAAATTTCATACTCATAATAAACAGAGATAACAACGCCAGTCTCTCTTACTTTCAGAATCAAATCTAAATTTTAGATACTACACGAATATACTTATTCCGATGTCCAGAGAGCATCTATAGCATTTTTGTTTGAGTTATGAATTTAGTTTTGCTCTGTCTCTCGCACTGTAAAGAACATTTAATTTATTTTAACTTGTTTAACTAATATAAACAATGATTTTCGATATTGATAAAAGTGATCAAGAGGACTTTAGATTAAAGTAAGTATAAGAATATATTATTAAGTGCTGATATTTTTAGTTACAGTTGCAACATATGAGTTAAAGTTTTATTATGTTTTAAAACTTTTCTTAATGATCTGTTATGTTTTATCTAGTTTCAAAGATCAGTAACGAACACAAGTTACATATATTTTGTATATATTATGACTTATTTACGATTTCAATCCAGAGTTTCGCATTGTTGATTACATATGTATGTACTTCAAACATATGCATGTATGTAAATGTATCATACATGTGGAATATATTTAACTTTGAGTACCTGCTATCAAATTGATTAAAAGCTTTTGAAGTCAGCATGACGTTTAATTACACAGGCCGACAAAAATTATACCCAGAAACCAGATTATATATTTCCGTAGGTTTTCGATGCGCTGATTCCGAATCTGGTCGCAGAATCGCTCCATCACGTCAGGTTTTTGAGATATCCTAACCTAAAAGTGCAAAAAACACGGTTTTTGGCTATATTTGCGCTTATTATTATTACATCGCGAATAATTTTTTTTTTCCAAAATTGGTTACGGCATCTGAAAGTACTACCCTTACCCTTCAAATCTTTTTTTAGATTATATCAATAACTTTTTTTGTCTCCGAAATATCGTAACTTGAAATTTATTACATATGCCTACATACAGATCTACATTAGCTCTAGTATGGTAGGATACATAGAAAATTTAAATTTATGATATTTCGGTGATTAAAAGAGATATCGACATAATTTAAAATGGGTTTTGAAGGGTAAGAGTAATACTTTCAGATGCCGCAACCAGTTTTGGAAAAAACGATTTTATGCGCGATGTAACTTAACCTCAAATATAGCCAAAAACCGTGTTTTTTGCACTTTTAGGTTAGAATATCTCAAAAACCTGACGTAAAGGAGAAATTCTGAGCTCGGATTCGGACTCAGCGCATCAAAGTCCTTCGGGTATGATAGGTCTGGTCTCTGGGTTTGGACTTTTTTTTATTTTTGTCGGCCTGTGTTATTTTTCTTCAAGTAAAGGTAACAAGTAACTTACTAGTTGCTCTTGCTGCAGAATGATGTTTGTAATTGATTGGGAACAAAATCGTTTCTTAATTATTTCATAGCCATTAGTATTAAATAGTTTTTTTTTAAATTTGACAACAACCATAGGTACAATCATATTTGATAATCATTTCATCGTAAACAAATGTTAAAATGGTAATAATTCTCCTAGATGGGAGTGATCTGAGGTGAATCAAAAGACAACGAGAACTGTATGAAGGAAAAGATTTTGAAGAGGTTGTAGAACTAAGCGCATATTAAACAAAACCTTTTTGAACTCTTTTTAATCTATTAAAGTGCACAACGTAAGAATTATACCAATTTTCTGAGGCATTCTAAATTCTAGATCAATTAATAACAGTAGTCATAGTCGACTTACAAAAACTTTTCTCTGTAACGAAACTTTAAATCATACGAAATATTTCAATTTTCAGAACTCTAGAATTCAAAGTGGATCAACTTCAGCAAAAAACTGACGAGACAATTATTACAAACACAAATTGCGGTCGAGTAAAAGGTGTAAAACGACGAACCATATATGATGACTCTTATTACAGCTTTGAGCGTATACCCTTTGCCCAGCCCCCGATAGGTGAGCTACGTTTTCGTGCGCCCAAACCAGCAACACCATGGAAGGATGTGCTCGATTGTACACACTATGGTGCGAAACCAATGCAACGTGACTTCATGTACAACACCATACTGGGCTCAGAGAACTGTTTACTCCTGAATGTGTACACTACTAATGTAAGCAAACGATGCAATATCGTGGAAAAAATTACATTCTCCATTTTTATTTAGATAAAACCAACGAAACCGCGTCCAGTCATGGTTTGGATCTATGGTGGAGGGTTTGCTTTTGGTGAAGCCTCACGTGAATGGTATGGACCGGAATATTTTATGAAAAAAGATGTGGTTTTAGTTACAATTCAATATCGTTTGGGTGCGTTAGGTAAGTTCGTGCAAGTGATATCTACGGAATAAGAATCTTAAAACGTCTTTTTCTAGGTTTTCTTAGCCTCAATGATCCAAAACTGCACATTCCAGGCAATGCTGGGCTTAAGGATCAAGTTCTAGCTCTGAAATGGATTAAACGCAACATTACCAATTTTGGTGGCAATCCTGACTGCGTCACTATCTTCGGTGAAAGTGCCGGTGGTGCTTCGACACATTTATTGATGTTGTCAGAACAATCACGTGGTCTATTTCATCGTGCTATCGCACAATCTGGAGTTTCTCTTGCTGATTGGGCTACCTCAAATTGTGCCAAGCGCGCTATTACGCTAGCAGTGAAACTTGGCTATACCGGTGGAAATAAAGAACGCGATATTTTAAAGTTCTTACTGGAGTGTGACGCAATGAAATTAACTGCAGCTGAAATAGATTGCTTGTCCGATGAGGACAAATTAAACAACGAGTTGTTGGCCTTCGGTCCAATTATGGAACCATATGTTACAACTCATACTTTTATGATAAAATCACCATTTGAATTGGTCGAAAATGCTTGGTCCAATGATATACCATTCATGTTGGGAGGCACCTCTAACGAGGGAATTTTTATGCTGCCACGTAAGTTTTCACTCTTTTAGATCCAGAATGAATTCTATATTTTTTTTTTTTTTTTTTTTGTAGTTGTAAAGAAAATGCCTGAGATGGTTGACATTATGATGGAAACATGTGTTAATTTTGTACCACGTAATGCAGCTTCGAGTTGCACTGGTTCTGAATGTTTGGAAAAAGCTTTAAAGTTACGACGTGCACATGTATCTGGTGAGAAGCCAACCCCAGATGATTATTATGATGTTAGTTGTTAACTTCTTCTCAAACTCATTTTTTGTGACATCTTTCACTGTTTTCACTCTTTTTATATTTCAGATTTTTTCACTCTATTTCTTTTGGCATCCCATCAGTAGTGTTGTAGAGGCACGTCTTAAGTATGCAAAGAAATCATCAACCTATTTATATCGCTTTGACTTTAATTCTGAAGAACTTATTAATCCCTATCGAATAATTCGTGGTGGGCGTGGTAATTCGGCTGTTGCACATGCCGATGAGCTTTCGTTTCTTTTCAACAATGTTCTCAGTCGTCGTATGCCATTAAATAGTCGTGAATATCGTACGATCGAACGCATGGTTGGCATTTGGACGAAGTTTGCTGAAACTGGAAATCCAAACAGCGATAAAATTAATGGCATGAAAAATATCAAATGGCGTCCAGTTCGAAAGGAAAACACATGGAAATGTTTGAATATAAGCGATAATTTGGAGTTTAAAAATTTGCCAGAAATGCCTAAAATTAAAGTGTGGCAATCGTTATATGATACGGAAATTAATGAGCCCACAAATGATGTTGTTGATATGAGCGTGTATGTTAAATCATCTTTATAAGTTACGATTGATTTAAGAATTTAGCATTGAAATGTAAATATTTATTTGAAAAATAAAATAAAAAGAGGCAATGGTGCATTAAGTATCAAGTTCGTAAAATAATTCTGAAAAATTTCCCCGTTTTCTGCTACCCTAAGAATTCCACTTGAGTGCTTTTCAGCGGTAATTTCCGATATGACAAAAGTAGTGAATAAATTTTATTAATCTTACACTTGCGCATAATAAAATTTACATTAATAGCATAACAATGCAAAATATAAATAAATAAAAACAAAAGACCACAACATCAATATTGAACTCCATAATTTTCATTAATTTAACACATTAACTATATACTATGTATGCAGTCAACATTTCTATTTAAATTAATGAAATTTTTTAAGCTACCTCTCCCTCCCTTGGAACAAAAAAAAATTTATTTAAAATGTAAGTACGCGAACTCAAAAATACTCGTAATAAATAATCAGTTTAACAATGAACATCAGTTATTGGCGTAACTTAATTTGTTTATTGAATGAAAAGTTGTATTAACATTAATTATTCCGCACAATTTGTTCAATTAGCATATTGAGTTATACGAGTAACTACAATAAAATTAAAGTGAATTAAAAAAAAAATTAATTAAAATAACAACAAAATTGGCGCCAAACGTAGTAACGTAATCCATATGCCACTAGTGAAGAATTTTTATTTGTGCCGTATGCATAGTTACATACACACGCTACATATAAACTTGCTGACCGGTGTAATTTAAATGCTGTGCATGCGCACTAGTTAATTAAGCAATATTCGTTTAGTAAGCTCTTAATTGAGCCCATATGTGGTCTAGCGATTTTCTTCGACTGACAATCTCGTGTGATTTAGCTCTATGTATAGTAGTTTTTTGTAAAATTTTAATTAGATTTCTAAAAAAATAATTTTATGCACAGTAGAAGCAGGGCTTTCGAGAAAAACTTCATAGCGTCATTACTCAATTAGCACTGCAAGCTTGCGGCACATTCGCTAAAGCGCTAAGTTTTACGAAAAAATGTTGTTTGCAGGAACTTTGCGACAGGTGAAAACTTTTCAAATACCTAAGGAATTTTTTTCAAAGTGAAGCAATTTTTCAATGGTTTTTATTTAATTAAAATTTAATCTTGCTATAAAATTAAATAATTTTTCTAGTATTCAAATAAAAAGCAATCATCGTTGGCATGTATTACAGAAGAGCTTACGGGCGTAAATTAAACTATTAGCAATGATGCTATCATATAGCTATTAACAATTTTACAGTTTTCAAAAAAATTCGATAATACATAATTTACAAATAAATTACAAGTAAAATCTTAGAAACTGTTTATTTTTGAATCTGCAGAATAAAAACAAGTAACCATAACATATAAAATCTGTCGAAACTAAAATGGTATCTCAATACCTCCTATGTTATATTCAAAGCCATGGGCCTGATAGGAATTTAAAAACTTCTGAAATAGCCGGGAATTCGACAATTTTCCTGACATGGACTTCAAAGTCCTGTTGAACGAGTAAAAGAAAAATTTACTATTTGATGAATTACTTTTTTGATGATGTATTGCTAAACAAAAAAAAGAGTTCATCAAAATATTTTTTTTTTAGAAGGCCGGGAATAGCTTATTTCCAACTTGGCAACCCTGGTTATATGCATCTGCTGAAAGATTTAAAAAAATTCGGAGCCCTCAATGTGCAAGCACTGTAACATGTTTAAAGTGAATAACAACAGTTAACCGGAAACGGAAGATTTCAGCAGAAAATTTTATAACACGAAAAATAACATAAGTAAATAGTTTTAAATCCTTAGCTAACAGCAGTTACCAACAGAAAATGTGCATAGTTAACAGTATAATGCAAGGCAAAAAGCTATTCACAATAATATATAATAATACGGTTAATAGAACGTGTCAAAGGTCACAATCATTTAAAGTTAGTCAAGACTCATAGCAAAGAATTTTAAATAACATTGTTATCTTTAACATTGATGTAACATAACTGTTCCCAGTAATTATAATTGTTGAAATCAAGAAAATTTTTAAATGATCTAAAAAATTTGCAAAGACAAAAGAATATAAATCAAAACAGGCAGAATAAATTTTACGAAAAAAGGATATGTAAAGCTTCAGAAAAAAAAACTTACAAATAAAGGTTCCACCGAGATTTGAACTCGGATCGCTGGATTCAGAGTCCAGAGTGCTAACCATTACACCATGGAACCACATGGCCAGTGTTAAGCATTTTGCTATTTTAACTATGGTTAAAACCGAAATAACAATTACATATTTTGACATTGGCTTAAACAAAACCTCTTCCTCTTACCGATTTTTATAAAGTGCAATACGAATGAATTATTTCATGTCAAATCATATCAGTGCACTTTGGGAAACTTTACAATTTTTTTGGAATAAACAACATTTAATTTTTTATATGTATGTATGTATTGGCTCAGTAGCGTACCTAAGGACGCAACGGCATGGAAAGCGGTCTAATGGTCCTCTGGGTTTTAGCATATTTAATTAAATTTCAAAGTTTAGAGCCCCATCAGGTTTTTAAGTTGAAAAATATCTCATTTTGCTAGGCTTCTTGGAATGCGAAAGATGATGACCTTTTTTGTAATATTTGTTGTTTTTCTCATCAAAACTTGTTGCTACTCTTCCCCTTCCAAAAACGCAATTCGAAGTGTATCGAAAACTTTTAGATTATTGTTAGATTAAAAGGTCTTAAAATCCTTAGAAAATATGGAAAGAGAATAGAAGTTTGTGATCAACTCTACTCAATATAACAGTACATAGGCTATTGTTTAGTTTCCATGTTATTTTCCAAGTCTGCTACAAACTTGTATACAGGGTATTTAACTCATTTGAAATACTTTCGCTGCTTTTAAAGTCACCCGAACTATAACATTCATCCTAACCTAATTCATTATAAAAATCAAGACTTGATTTGATTGAAGTTTAAATATAGTATACTGATCGACGCACTTAAGCATCTCGTCATAATTGCGTCAATATGTAGGATGGGAGGGCATTAGCTCCCTGTTCCCTCATAGAAGAAGGCGTTTCAGACATAGAAAAGTATATAAATAATTATAAGTTAACTCATTCGCAAGATACCTAACTCGCTGCATTCTGCTTAGGATGCTCCTGCTAGAACAGTATCAGTCATGTCTTTGTAACATCTAGGTAAATATAAGGTGTGTACCAGAATGCTCTTCATGTCCTAAGTGCTCGAATGGATCTGCCCTTGTTCTATTTGAAAAATTCATAAAAGTCGCTTTCATAAATTAACAAATTTAACATTTGTATAAATAAAAAGAAGAAAATTTAAATAATTTATAGAAAAACAAACCAGAAATCACTTAGTGACTGCGGCCTTGCGACTTGCACAATTGAAAGACCACTGCTGCAGTGTTGCAAAACATTTTGGAAGCACTAAAATATAGCTTTGAATAAAACCATAGCGGATGCCTCACTTAGGCAGCAACTGCCATGCTTTTTAGCAGCAACTGCAATGCTTTGTAGCAACAACCAATACACTCACACCACTTAAGGATTTTTAATAAATTATTTTCTATGAATAAAACGAAATTCGATTGAATTAAATTTAATTTAAGCACGTCTTGAATTTTTTTGTGAGCAAATGAATTGATTTTTAATAAAACCACTTTTAAATTAACGACAAAAACAACAAAACACTGCACTCTCACCGGTCTGCTGGTACCGGCACCGTTTTAAATGCGATTTTTCTTTTTCTCGTTAATTTATTTAAACGTTTTATGGCATTATCACTGGAAACTTTTAAATAGTTTTCATAATTTTATTATTAATATAATACTGCAAAATAGGCAGAACTTAAAGAAAGAAATAAAACGCGCTCTTCGCAAATTAATCGAAAACTGAAGCGCGAACTAGATATGTCAACTTGATTGCCGATTTGTTAAACCAGTGTTGCTACACACTATAAAAATTACTCATTGTCAATGCAACATCTGATCAGAGTATTTGGCAACCCATAAATACATAGTTCCTAAACTGCTGCATCGATTCAAACATAAAATGCGATATTTTTTTTTGTATTAATTACTAACAGTGACCGTATTTGGGAAAATGTACAGAATCGATACTTGGAATGTACATGTACCGAAAATGTACTAAAAACATGTTGAATGTACTGACGATTTCTCACAACGCAAATGTACTAAAAAAAATTATTGTGCAAATGTACCAAAAATGCCATCAGTGAAGTAGTCTTTTGTAATAATTTTGAATTTACAATATATCGGAGAAAAGAAGAGATATCCGATATACATAATTCAAAATGTGTTTTGAAGGTAAAAGATTAAGCTTTTCAAATATATATGTAAGTATATGTATGTATATAGTGAAATATATTCGGAATAATTTGGCGTCCCTAAAATAAGCTTACGAAGTTGACCAAAATCGACGGTTTCGACATATACATATCGTTACTTTAATATAGAAAGGCCCTAACTAACATTTTTGTTTCTTTACAGGAGAAAGAAAAAACTTAATTAACAATTATGTTTTGTAGTATTGAAGTGAGTTTTTTTTTTATTTGGTTGCAAATGCTTTATTTTCAATCGTAGCACACACATTTTTATCAATAGTGTATTAGTGGGTGGCCTACCGACATCTTAAAAAAAACTCGATTTTGAAAAAAATGTTAGTTAGGTCCTTTCTATATTAAGGTAACGATATATACAACACCATATGTCTGATAAAACATGTCTTGTAGGCGAGTGTCATAGCTAGGTTTGTTTGTTGAAAAAATTTTGCTATTATTGTCTCAAGAGTTGGTTTGTGGTGAACTCCATATCGTGCACTTTATAGATATCACAGTTATATCGAAAAATAGTGGCTGTTCTCAATCAATTTTGGGGGTGAAAAAATTTAAAAGACTATGCCTCAGACTTCAAATAAAGTCACAGAAGAGCGTTTATAACGGTCTCAAAATTTACGATTAAATCAAAACGTTGTAACAAACGACCCAAATTACCCTATGTTGATATCAGTCTTTTTTTTTGAATTTGCTATACCTCCAATGCTTCAATTTAAACTGTGCCAGCCGCACTTAAAAATTCCGTTCTTACAGGTAACCAATTTTTTCAATTTCTGTAAAAAGTAGAGAGATTGTCAACTTGTTTCTCTATCACTCAGCTATCATTAGCATCAAATTTAAATTAAAATATATAAAATCTCAGGTTCCACCGAGACTTGAACTCGGATCGCTGGATTCAGAGTCCAGAGTGCTAACCATTACACCATGGAACCCTTTAAGGATGCAACGAATATAAAATTCTTTTAAGTCTTTGTATGCAGTTACTGCGCATATCCCTAAATTAGGGCAAGGACTTTGCATTATAGGTGTGTATATACCAAGACATAGTGACAGTGCACCTTGTGTCACACACTGAACGGTTCTACCGTTCTTTGCATTAAATAAAAATTTTACTTTTCGAGAAAATCGCATTGGTTTATGAAAACTGAAAAGTATGGAAAGAAATAATTTTAACGTGTCCTAGCGAAACTGCCAAAAATTTGAATGCAAATTTATTAGGCAGGCATATCGAGATTTCATTGAGACATTCATTCAGCCTAAGCAAGAATACATTGAGTGACAGTAATGCGTTTTAACAAACTAGGGGTGGGTTAGGGTTGAACTTTCTCATATACATATTGTAAATAAATAAACATGTATTTATCGAAATAGTGGATAAAAATTAAAGTTCTTTGAAATTATTACAATTTATCTTTCTTTCCAAAAGAGAATCAGTAAAAAAATAAGAAGTTTGATAAGAAAAAACACGAATTTGCTTGAAACACGATATTTTAAAATTTGTTTTTGCTATGCACCTATAACTTTATCTTTTCCTATGTAATATTCGACGCAAAATCTGAAGATGATATTTTTTTTATTTTCTATCATATATGGACTTGGAGATAAATGGATATACGAAAACACCAATTTTGACCATTTTTGTACGAATCGAATGCTATACTATTCGATTTAATCCTTCTTCTTATGTTTATTTCTGAGAAATATAAAGAAAAAACACGCCGTGTTTAATGCATTTAATAGTTTATTAATTTCATTTGAATATGGTAAATTCAACATAAGCATATGTAAAGTAAGCTTTTTTTAAACATTTAAAACCGAATACAATAAAATATGGAAGCTTCACTTTTAGTTAATGAGTTTGAATATTTTGATAATTATTATAGTTATAATTGTGATAATTTTAATTTAATGCTGTGGATGTTAACACTGCAACACCACGTTCATAGAAACTATGCTGATCCTGCCCAGCGGCAACAGCCAAGTCAACAGTGAACAACAGTTCGGTGCGTGTAGAATTCAAATATACTGGTAATGTTAATTTGATAGCACGTACATCATTTGTAGCCCTATAAAACGAAGTGTTATAAAATAAATTGTACTGTAATGCTATTTGCTTTTATTTAATGGCAATAATACACATACTTGGTCCATTTCAAAATGGTCACTGGCAAGTCCATCATTATTGTTGAGGCCAACAAAAGTTCATTGTTCTTGCATTGTGCGCCTTGCAATTTCAAACCTGTCACACCAAAACTACTATCCTTTTGATCAGAGTTCATGCCTGCCTCAGTGATAGTAACATCAAGGGCCAATTCTTCTAGCGACCAACTATTGGCCTGTGCAACACACTGCCGTGTGGCTGTTATATATGCCTCGGGATTAAGTAAACCACCAAGCCAAACAGGGAATCCCTTCAAGCATAAGAAATTCATTTGTAGTTACTCTTTACTTAAAATCGTATTTTAAGTTTGTACTCACCTGCAACTCTTTGGCACCTGCCTGCGATACCAAATTTGACACCTTTTGCAACTGTTGCACACGATTACTAAAATCTGTAATCCATTGTATAACTGTACAACCTGCTGGTACTGTGTAACGCTTCCAACCCTTTGGTATAATACCACGCACTAATTCAGAAAGCATGAAACGATGATGATTCGTTTGCTTCTTCTCACCTTGGCAAATCAATACCACATCTTGCAAATCGGAAATAACCGTTTGTAACAATTTTGCTCCTGAGGTTACCTCACGCTCAAAGTAACGATACAATGGATCTTTAATGTTCTCTACCGTACGCTTCAACACTTGCAAATTCTTTGGCAACAACTCTAACCATGCAGTCGCTGAATTGTGCAACGTTTTCATCCAAGATGGACGTCCATCCTCATTGCGTTGCGCATTTGCTACGGCTTCAGCATTCTCCTCAAAACTGTATGCCAGCTCATCATCATCTTCTAGTTGTTGCATCTTTAACAACTTACTAACCAAATCTGTACCACGCGTGGTAAGCAAAACTTTCTCAGCATTATTTGGCAATCCCAGCCAAGATGGAGTTTGACGATCAGCTAAATTTTCAATCCATTTCAAGAAGTGGTCGCGACGTGTGCCATCGGGCATGGTAATGTGACGTTGACCGCTGGCACCACCATCCACATTGGCCACCAGAGCAAAGTCAGCCTCAAAACTTCGTGCTGTAAAAAGCTTCTTCAAGAAGGAGGTCAACAGACGTTGATCAAAATCATTGTCGATCTTGCCACCATAGATAGATTGCGATAATAAAGTAACCAATGCATCCCATGGTACCTTCTCTGGTGGTAAATTGGTACGGCCCATGGCTGTCGTATCAATCCAAGTATCCAAAGTATCACAAGCGACACGCAAGTCGGATTCGTTAAACTCATATTTCTTAGCCCATCCAAGTGGTACATAACGCAAACGTTCCTGCACAATGGCATGGAACCAGGCCAACAAGAAGTACAGGCGAGCACGCTCACTTGGTGCCTTCATCATACGATTAGCCGGTACAGTAGAGAAAGTACGCAACAAGTTGGCGCGAATACCTGGTGGTGGCTCATAAACAAAAATACGCCCAGCGCGCAACAAGTTGACTGGAACTCTAGGACTTATCTCCATGGTCAAGAATAGTCTGAAGCCGGAGTGCGGCTGTAAAGAGTGCAACTTCTTCTCCAATTGCACTAACCATTGTGGCGCCAAGTGCACGTTCTTAAGCAGAACCCAACGACCACTCTTGCAGGCCATATTGATGGCACGTTCGGCTTGATTGAAGCCTTCAGCCGAACCAATAGCGATGCTGGAAATTTGCTTATTAAGCTCAGCGGCCAAATCATCAACTCGTCCTGAAGCGTCAAAACCGGGTACGGAGCACATAAGCGCTGGAGTATTACAGTTCAATTGCTTCTCTATAACGTTGCCAAAGTCTAACTCCATTTCAGCAGTAGACATAAAATCAGCACCCAACACTGTATTTACCACATTGTGTGCAGCAGCAATAACACGATCTGGGCGGAATGCCTGTATTAAAAGCAGTTGATGTACAGTGCTGGCGACTGGTGAAAGTGCTTTAGATTCATCCCATAGCTGAGGCACACATTGCTCAGGGGAACTTTGCTGCAGCCAAGCGCCAATCTCTGGCATTGATCTAAGCTTCTCGATTAGTTTGCGGAAGATCGCAAGACGTGTAGCCAAACGGTTGACACTCTCAATTTGCTCATAAGAAAGTCCCTCAACTTGAGTAGTATTAGCTAGCAAGCCTTCGCGACTGCGTAGGAAGAAGTTAAATTCAGCGTCGAGATTTTGTTCACCAGTGCCCTTCAGATGGATTTTACACATGAGTAGAGCAAAGGTCAGACGATCAGCATGCAGCATTCCGCGAGCAACACGTTCGTAGCAAACCTATAATGAAAAATGTAAAGATATTTAAAGGTCTGGTAAGTTAAGAGCTTAAATAATAAACGTAAATTTGCGTAGGGTCATTTCACCGAACCTTATTAAAAATTATAGAAACATTAATTGGTCGGAGACTTACCTGGAACAAATCTTTTGTGATGATTTTCAAACGCTCGGAATAGTCACTTTTACTTTCCAAACGTGTGTTATTATGTAAAACCGTTGAGAATATATCAAGGAACATTTTAAGAGAATATTGATACAAGAAGTGCACCTGGTTCAAACTATCCATGGTAAAGTACATATTACTGCAGGCCACAGAAAGCGGTAAGTATTGCTGAGAAACAGTTTCGATTTCAGCAATAACCTTATCAGTCTCATCAACCTTCTGATTAATATCATAAGCTTCCTTCTTCAGCGTCTCCAAAGTAGTAATAACAGAATCATCATCCAAAATCTTGCCCTTAGCATCGTTCAAAGCTTGCAACAAGCTCTTCTCCAATTGGCGCAAACGCAAACGGAATTCACCTTGCAATTTCAATAGATCAGAACGTTTTTCATCAATGTCAGGGCGTTCAGCTTTCAAAACTTGATTTAGACACTGTGATTGCAATGAACTTCTGGTTACAGTGAAGTTTACAAATGTAACACGTGAACAAATGTCAGGTGGAAATTCTACAGTTGGATCGCGTGTAGACAAGAATATGACAAACGATGGTGACAAATCAATATCTTGATCACCCAAAGTGATGAGTACACGTCCACCAGTGCGACGCAATTCACGATTAAGCACAGGATTCAAAATTGGATCGTAATTTTCGACATCTTGCACCAGCAAGGGATTACCAAACCGTAATGCAGACTCAAGATTCTTGCGGAATGAGTCATCCAAGAAGGAAGTCTTAGTGATTTTCTTGCCGGCGTACTCATTAAGCAAGAACGTTGTAGCCTGTCCAGAAGGATCAATAATAAGTGGATAACGATTGAAACGTTTAAGCATAATAGCATTCTCCGTACAAAGATCATCAGTAGGCAAGGCATTTGCCTGCCAGCGTAAACGTTCATCAGGATTGGATAGATACTCAGTGCGTGCAATGTCAGCACGATATTGTATATTAGCCGATTGTAGGTGTTGACTCCAAGTTGTGAAAAGATTGAGACGATAGTGCTGATCAAAGTAGCCGCCTATAATGATTTATATAAATTTATTTTCGAGTATTGCAGAAATTAAAATTTTTTTCTTTGAAATCAGATCAGTGAATTAATTGCAGTTTGATTTAAAACCTTTTGTTTAACCTTTAAAAAGAGTTGCTTACCATAGGCAATAAACGCAGCTGATAGCAAAACATCGCCGATAATAGTAGACATCTGTGACTTGAATGTTTCACTTGTGCTTTCCCAACGTTCACGTTCGATATTCAAACTCTTAAGCAAAGCTATTGAGCGATCAACCTTCGCTTGTACATTTTCCAAATCTGTCTTAATAGCCTGTGCCTGTGATATAAGTTGTGCATACTCTTCTTTGTAGGCAGCAATACTACGCTCCAGCTGTTCAACCAAATCCCTTGTTTCTTTAGCATTTTGTTTATTAACCTCGGTTTGTTCCTCCAAAGAGCGTAACTCTTCGCGTAATGGCTCAACACGTTTCAACATGTCAGCGTATTCAATCTAATAGACACAGTAAAAATTTATTTATTTTTAAATGTAAAAGAAATAACAATCTTACCTGAGCAATAGCCCATTTCACCATAGGACCACATGCCATACTGGCGCGATTAACTTTCTCGAAGTTGTAATCAGGATTGCTAAGATATTTGGATTTCATTTTTTCACGTACTTCATCACTGAGGTGGTAGAAGTAAACATTAGTAAAATTATTTGATTTATAAAAGAAATTAAATAAAATAAATTGGGTGAAAGTCAAGCAAAGCATTTTGTTGGCATGCAAGTTAGTTTATATTGAATATACGAGTAAAAAAAAAAACCAGAACCAATTTTATTTTTTCCAAAACCAAAAATTATCAAAATTAAAAATAGATAAAAAAATATAGTGGAGTTTACTCTATTGTGTACAATTGAATTTTCAGTGCAACTAAGTGTAAGAAGCAGTGCAGTTCAAGGGTGAATGAGCATTTCTCAAATTTTACACTTTTGCAATTTGAAGTAGATCCCAACTAATTTAATATATTGAATGTAACTTGTGGTAAACATTTGATAGCATCTAATATTTTATTTCAAATGATACCCACTTTATTGGAATTGATTTAGGGATTACTTCATATCTTGAAAATACTGTTCGTTCATCTCCGTTTTTATTTTTAATATTCAAATAAAAACAACAACACGAAAATTGTTTGTAAGTACATAATTTACAAACAAAATAACTGAGCTGTCAACAGTTTACTTTCACAAAACTCTATAGCTTACATACATATGTACAATTTTGACTTAAAAGCAGAGTCGTAAGCAATGTATTTCATTGTTTTGAGTGTAACTTCGGTGTAGATTGTGCTAAAGTACACTATATACACTTAAGAAGAGTGAACACCACTTATCAGTTTACGAGTACAAAACATGAAATCAAAAATATATATAGATTTCTACAAATAATAATGAAATTATTAACACTAAGAACAACAACAACAAAAACAACAACAGCAAAATATTAAAAAATTAGATATATACGATATTTTCATGCTTACGTTATGTTTTCAGTACCAAAGTTAGATACAATGGAATTTATAAAGTTTTCTCTCATAATTACAGCACGAATCGATTTCCAATCGGTCGCATTCTCGCCAAGTAGCAAGCATATCGATTCAAGTGCCAATTTTACCACAGATGGTGGATTAGCCATTGATCTCACCTCAACAAGTTGTTGTTTACGTATTGATTTAACAGCTAAAGTAGTGAAAGTAGTAGATGAAGATTTTTTTTCAAATTTGTACAATACATATTACTGTGTTTAATATCTTGTTATCAATTATTTTACATATAATAAAAAAAAAAAAACTAAAGGAGCGCATAGGAATTTTTAAAATAAACTACATATCTGTAGAGGAGAGTAGCCAAATATAGAGATAGGTTATTCTGATATTCCCGAGACTATTTTGCAACCTTAAAAACAAGTGTGCTTACTTCAGTTAAGAATATTTTTGACAAAATGAAAGTACAGCTTAAGTCGAATTAAGACCAGTAAGGACAATTGTCAATTAGTTCTGGGTGAAATTTATTTTTTTTCGTTTTTTTGGCTTATTAATGTTTTGTACAAAGCGAAAGCGAATTCTTGTTGTCGTAACATTATTTTTCAATGACTGTATTTAACAAACGCATGAAAATTACAAATTTATACGATGTAATGTTGCATTCAGAGTAGCACGTTAACATTCCACAGACATGGTCTGAATGCGACCAATTTTAATGAGAGAAGTAAACAATAGGGTTGAGGTATTGTTTAAGTTGAAAAGTTCTAAAAAGACATAGGATGTGTAATTTGATTTTTGATGGAAGACCACATCAGAAGCAGTAAGTATTCGGCTTGCTGTTTGCAGAATGATCTTTCGAGATTGCTTTGAATGCGATAAAGAATAAAGAATAAAAAGACATAGGATGTGTAATTTGATTTTTGATGGAAGACCACATCAGAAGCAGTAAGTATTCGGCTTGCTGTTTGCAGAATGATCTTTCGAGATTGCTTTGAATGCGATAAAGAATAAATTTGGTTAGTACGAAAGAGAAAATTATATGCCATATTTGGTTACTTTCCTCAACAAGTTTCTGTTATATTAATGTAATTTTTATTACTAAATCTGTATTTTGATGCTTATTGATAGAAGATTAACCTTCGCTCTGGATGGATTTTAAACTTTCTAAATATTTTTTCTTTTAGTTTTCATAACAAAATGCTTAAGCTTATACGTATATTGACATCATACAATTTCGCTTTTTTAAATTCAGTCCAATTTCGTAATAAATAAATATTAAAAAAAAATAACTTCATAACGATAAAAAAAATTTGTTACATTAAAAAGCAAACAAAAATTGCGTACCTCTAAACTTAATTTACATTTTTTGAGCTAAGCACTTTGGCAATCAAAGGTTGAAAACTCAGCTGAGCTAATGCTTCAGCTCGGTAACATGAGTTACTATAACATTACAGCTAAACTAAGCTATAATGGATGAAACTTAAATGCTGGGACCAGAGATGAGCCTACAAGGCTCTGGTCCAAGGTCCCGAGCTTAGGACGGCCCCCAATCAATGTTAATTTAATGTACAGGTATTCAATAAATTAAACTTTTTAATTTCTGAAGACCTTTGTTTTTTCTTTGCTCATATGTTTCTTGTTTATTACCCCGAACCCCACAAAGTCTAAGGACGACCTGGGACTATTGGAGTGATAATAGTGCCAGCTGAAGCAATAAGCTTTTCTTAACAATTTCTTTACTCCATGCGTTTGAGACCAACTAATTCAAAACTCGATTTTCTTCAAAATATTTTATCTTGTTGGTAAACTGAATCTTTTACATGAAAGATACTTTCCTGAAAATAAAATTATGCAACCTTATTTAGAAATTGCCTCACTATAACCATATACATACATAGCACCTTAGTAATGAAATCTATACCTAGGCTATTAAATTTTAAACATAGATATTAAATTTTTTTTTGTAATAAAAAAGCTTAAACAAATTAGACACATGTTAAAGCACACACGCATACTTACGCAAAGGTTAAACAAATAATATATTATGTCCTTAAAATAATAAATATTAAATTCAGTTTTAAAAATGTTATAAAACATAAAATGTATAAGTACTTTATCATATGTATTATAGTTTTATTTATGTTGTGCTGCGCAAATGCAAATGTGGTGGTGATTTAAGCTGAATGTGCTTTAAAGTTAATAATGAACATGATTAAAAAGAAATTTTTTTTTTGGATCAAAAAAGGGTCAGGTTTTTTGTAAAAAATTTTCATCAATTTTGATTTTCCTTCGCATTTATACAAATTTTCATCATTATTTTACGCCAATATTCCATGTATATGAATTTGATGAATGTATTGCTTGTATTTTTTTAAGATAATTATGTGATAATGTATTTTAGAAAAGTAATGTTTATTTCGTACGTGATATCCTCTGTTTTCAAATTAACAATTGACGATATAAAACCATCTTTAACGATGATGCCACGTATAGCCTTCCAATCGGTTGCGGTCTCATTAAGCAGCTCGCACACCGATTCTAAAGCCAATTTAACACCAGCTGGTGGATTTGCCATTGAACGCACTTCGGCCAAGTGTTTCTTTTTAATTGAACTAACAGCTAAGCAGATTAAAGAATAATAGCACAAGTCAGTTTTGTTTCGGATTGTATAAAAAACGTACAAATATCTTAATATACACTTAAAAATATATGATTATAAAACTTATTTGCGCTCCTATAAAAAAAAATGAACGCAACCAAAAAATGTTCCGTTTGTTGCCAAATTTAGAAATTTTTTTCTCTTTTGTATATGTATATATAAATCCACTCTCTGTGTAGCAACTTAAGTAACGTATCATACCTTGTTGTGCATCAATAACAGCCGGCTCTACTTGTGCCAAGTCTGCCATCACATATTTACGCTTTTCTTCGATTTTAACAGTTTGATCAGCTAATCGTAGTTGTATCTCTTGTGATTGGATCTTTTTCTTTTCTGCTTCCTGTTGATCCTTAAACATTTGCTTCAGTTTGGCATTGGCAGCTTCATTCTTAGCTTGTAATTCCTGTGACTTAACAGCCAATGATTTTTGCATTTCCTCTACTTGCTCTACAGTCTCAGCAATTTTATTTAGACCCACATTCAAATGCAACTGCTGTTCTTCTAAATCGCTGCGTTTTTCGTTATACAACTTGACGAAGTGATGTATAAAGTCCAAATAATGGCGTGGTGTTACGGCCATCGTGCGACCACCACGTTTAGCCAAACGTGCGTTAGCTTGATGCAAAGTTTGGTGCACATAAACGCAACTGTTAATGACAGCATCACGATGTGCAGGTTGTGCTGGTACTAGTGGACAAACCGATGGGAAAAAGTCGGGTGCTAACCATTGTGGCTTTTCCAAATCGACACGAATTGTAAATTCTTTGCCAACTTGGAAAAGTGCTGAATCAGACCAGTCACCAAACCAATTAAGTACGCAACGATTGAATAGCGCAGGTGAAGTAGCAGCACGATCCTTAAGACCATCAGTTGATGGATTCATGGTGAAGACAACATGCAAATTGCGCATAACTTGTTGAGTGAACCTAACAATACAAACAATTATTTGAAATAGTTAAAAAAAAAAGCATTTGGAGTTAATATTCTTAGGTATTATTTGTTGTTTAATTTCCTTACCATTTGTACAGTTCATCGCTGGAGTCTAACATAAGGCCTTCACGTTGAGCGCCTTCCTTACACTGCGTCATGAGTGTGGTATATTCATCACCTTCGAATAGACCGGGTACCTCACCGTTGGCCAAAAGTGTGTTCATTCTTTCTAGGAAACCAGAGTCCAATACATTCGATTCATCCAAAATGAAAGCAATTTTCTCATCTTTGCAACCAGATCGACGTAGTACACAACGTAAATCTTCGTCAAAGTCTTCACTGGTATACTTATTGTGAACTTTAATTTGGAAAATTGACAATCCATTCATCCAAGCAACAAAGCGTGACAAAGTTGTTTTGCCAGCACCGGATACACCAATTAACAACAAATGACCTTGTGGCTGACGGAAAATTCGATCAATACGCAATACATGTTCAAGTACTTCATCGAACAACACCAATGGTACATCCAATTCTTCTTCGTAAAAGACTTTCAGTCGTGCGCGCACATAATCGCGCAACTCTTCACGATTGACTGGCACATAGTCCTTAGACAACCAGTTGCTGTAGAGTATGGGTCGCTGCAATGATTCCTCCTGGTTAACACCAGGGAAATGCTTAAGGGCAACAATGTCAATGTGCTCATTGGTCCATCGACGTTCAGAGTCTTCAACCAAACGATCCTGTAAGTAGAAACACATTCAAATTTAGAAAAAATCCTGAATTTAAAACATCATTAAAGGTAATAATTATGCTTGAGAACAAAATTTAGTGTTGTTTTGATAAAAGCGAAACTTACCTGAAATAGACGCAAGGCTTCATGTGCCCACAAACGTACCAAGCCTTCAACAGAAAGTGAGTCTAGTGGACGTATTGCTTCACATATACCACGCACCCATCGTGTCATTTCACGTGGAGAGTAGACGTAATGTGGCTGCATATCTTGCGTAAAACGATCTTGTGAAACTAAATAGAATTCAACCATAGCATTGGTTAGCGGTTCTGCGTAGCCACGCAATGATGGCATCAGGCGTAACATTGCACGTGAGAACGTGCCATATATCTGTTTCAATGAAGTCTCACCAGGATAATCAACATAAATAATGGGAACGTGCCGCAAGAAACGATGCGATAGCGGCTTACGACCAGGATCAGTCGGTGGATTACAAGCACCTACAAATTGTATACGCTCAAGCGAAACCCATGCTTGATCACTAGCACGATAAAATCCTTTGTGCTCGACAAGCTGACGTAAGAATGAAATTACACGTTGTGTGCCATATGAATCCATATCTGGCAAATTGATTTCATCGCAGAAGAGCACAAGCCACTTGCCAATCTAAGGGAGGAAAAATTAACATTGCAATAGTCCAAAATTTTCATTGTCAATAAATGAAAATGAATAAAAAACCAAACATAATTTTTAATGAAAAAATTAGTATAGAAATGGAAATTTCATTGTAAATCGAAGTCTCTGGTAATTATGGATATTATTATTTACATCCACGAACATTTATAAATTAATTGTGCTATATATTATCATTGAATTTTAACGCTTGCTAAAATAACTTTTCATTGCCATTTTATTTTGATATAAAAATGATTATTTTGTCTCAGCCAATTATTCAATTATAATGAAAATTCAAATGATAACAATTAACTTAAAGCCAGGATCGATATTAATGCATATTTTCAATGCTTTTAATTAAATATGATAACAGAGGAACAGCAACATGTTAAACGTTGAAAACATTTTAATTTGATTGATTTGTAACATCGATCGTTTATGACTTCAGCACTTAATCAATATTAAAATTGCACTTAAGTTATCATTTAAATGATTTAAAGGAAAACCCAATATAATATGCAAAACTTACTTGAACAGGCGAGAGTACAACGCCATTAGGAGTCTTACGATACTCGCAGTAATGATCGAAGGTCTTAAGTAAAAGCTCTGGTGTAGTTGCTGAGGAGAAATTCAAACCGACTACTTCCATGTCAGGCAGTGCGCGCAGGGCAGAGAACAGTGTCATTGTCTTACCAGAACCCGGTGGACCGCAAAGTACTGAAATAAAAATGTTTATGTTCAAATAAATAAATTTTAGGAATTTTATACCACAATTTATTACCCAACGGCTTGTGTTCAGCTAACCAAGTATATAATAACGATTCATGACGAACTGTATCTAATGTGGGCACGACAATATCTGGGGAAGCCACTTTGTGTGTTTCCACTTCTATAACTGGCACCTTATTAGACCAAGGCATCCATTCACCATTCATACTAACTTCATAGTCGATAATTGGTGCACCCGCAGCGCCAGGTAATGGAATCGTAGTCACACTACGTACAAAATCACCAAGATCAATACGTACTTTAAGTTTTGCGTCACCAGCAAATGACCATAACACGCAATAAACCAACGCTTTTGGAATATATTGCTCCAATTGATCAGCAGAACAGGGGAAATCAGGATGCTGATTGTTAAAGTTCAAAACATTTCTAAAATTCAAAAAAATAAATTTATTTTCATGACATGTTTGATGACTTAATTAACTAACCTAGCAGCCTGATTCAATATTGAGAAGAGTGAACTCAATGCACGCAGGCGTGTAAAGTCCATAATGTGCTCTTGTTCCATGGCATATTCCAAACTGCGTACTACGATTCCATCTGCAGAAAAGTAGGGTTGCAATAGCAGCGCAATATCACGTTGCACTTGTAGAGATAATGAAATTTCATCGCCATCTTTGTCCTTAGATGCATTCGATTTGACCATGCTAGTGAAGTCCTCGTCACCATCCTCCAGCGGAATATTGCGCAAACGGGACAAATAATTTTCAAATATCATTTCAGTAGAAAGAACATCTTCAGAGAACCAAACCATACCACAACGTGATACTGTGGCCAAAGTAGCAAATTTCAAGTCTTGAACTTCAAACATAATGCGCACATTAGGCGGCAAAGAAAGACGTTCACCATTAGGTAGAGTCAACAATTTGTTGTCATCAAGCACGGAATTCAAATTTTCAACCCATTCTGGATCTACATCACCATCAAAGATAATCCATTGCCGTTTGTTAATTTCCCCACGCACATTGTCGATGATTTTGCGTAGTATATGGGTAAAAAGACCATCGGTCCATTCGCGTGTGTTTTGATCCATGACACCATAAAGGGCCTCCTTTGAAATTGCTTTGGGATCAATGACATGAGCAACTCCTTCCATTCCTTCGAAACGTTCTAAGGCTTTAAGAAGTGTTCGCCAAGCTGTGGATTTACCAGATCCAGATGGACCGACCATCATAAGACCATGGTTGAGGTTAGAAATTTGATACAATTGCAGAACCTGAGAACCAGAGAGGAAATATTAAGACATAATAAAAAATAGTTCTTAAGTAAGCTGAGGATGAAGCAAGGTAATTTTAACACAATGAAACATCTAATGTTTCACAACCAACAGATTGATATTTGCTTCTTGCGAAATGTTAATGCATAAAACTATTACATGTATGTAGATTTTAGCAGTGTGCATTCTTTGCTTGCTTTACCTCAAGAGACTTTTTAATTTTTCAAAATAAAACAAGAATCATTCTAATCATAATATTTACAACATATTATCAGGGATCTTACTTTTTCGACCCATGTTTCACCGAATCCCTTTTTCACAAATTTTTGGATTTTGAGTTTTCACATTTTGTTAGTTCGTTCGATAAGCAAGTGTAAATTTAAGTAATGAAAGATAAACGTGCAAAGTTAAAAACTTTGATAAATATATTAAAGTTACTCAATATGTGTGAGAAATGCTTTGAGATTTTAAATTAAATAAAACAATAGCAGTCTTTATGCTTTCTACATTTCTCCCACAAGATTATTTACATATATGCTATCAAATGCAACTACAGTACAAGGTATAATTATATATTACCTTTTCCATCCATGCTGCTCCTTGATCATCACCCTCTCCGCATACCAAATAGTCCTCTTGACATACTTTACGTATTTCTTCTTTGAGACCCTTCATTTCGGCACGCGTGTAACCAACATTAGGGAATACATCACTCAACAGAGAGAACAGTAGCGGTATATCTTCTGCTACAAGTTTTGGTACCATGGTTTCACATACAGATTGAATCAATATTTCTTGTTCTGGTAAATTTTCAGCAACTGAAGCCTCATCAATATTCTCCTCACCACGTTGACGCAAAGTCTCTTTTATTTTCATTATACGATCACGCTTTACATTACCAGCAGAGATAAGCACCGATTTGAGTGCACGCAGACCAAAATCGTAATGGCTTTGGTTAGAAAGTTGTTCATCGCAAAGCTTAAAGAATGGCACTATTTTGCAGGCCAATTTCTCAGCCGTACGGAAACCTTGACTGAACAACATCACCTCTGCAATAAGTTGACGATCTGGTGTGGTCATAGCCAAGGAACGGAAGAGTTTCTTCAAATTATCTGGTAAATTAGAACGTCCGGCATATCCAGGATTCATGGTAATGAAGATAGCCATATCGGGAGATACACGCACTTGTTTTCCAACCAACTCTACAGTTATACTTTCTTTATTACTATCCATTTCGTATTTAAGCGCCTCTTGAATAGTTTGAATTTGTTGCGAGCAAGCAGAAAGCATGCGTTCTTCAAGACGATTGAATTCATCAAAGCAACCCCAAGCGCCAACTTGACAGAGACCAACAAAAATACGTCCCATAGCTTGGAAATCAAATGTTTCATCACAATTGAAAACGAGTACAAAACGCCCCAATTGGTTTCCAAGAGCTTTCACTGATTCTGTCTTACCAGTACCAGCGGGTCCAAAAGGTGAACCACCCAAACGTGATTCTAAAGCTTGAGTCATAGTCAAATAGCAACGATCGGTCAGTGGTGTCTGAACAAGACGATCTTGTACACCAAGGTACTCAAAACCATAATAGAAGCGTGCATTTGCCATATGAATGGTTAGTTGTTGAAGAACCTACAAGTTAATAATGGAATAAATCTTTTTTATAATCAAATATATAAAGAAAATAGAACTAACTTCTGTTTGGCGTGGATCAAAATAAAAACGCATTTCACAAAGCCATTGGAAGGATTTAGGGTTGGTAACTCCGTTAGTAATTAAACGGCGTGTAACAGTACGTTTATGTACAAACTCGTTGATCTGAAAAATATAGCGTGATTAACCTTACACTAGATAGACACTTTTAAAGTATGCATTTTTACCAAATGTTCCAACTTTCTGCGACGCAATGGTGGTTGCTCCTGTAATACTGAATCAGCTAAAACGTTCAATGTAGACTCTACTGTACTTAATACACGTTGCATTGGCTTTGCATTATTTGTCTCAGAAGCTTGTTGCAATGCACTCTCAACATCCTCAGACCACAAAATTTGTGCAGCCAAGACAACAATTTGTGCCTGGTATCTATCACACCATTCCATATATTTTTGTGAATCAATTTGTCCTTCACGGAATTGCTTGATATCCTGCACAGCCTGCGCCAAGAGTGAAGCCAATGTGAAACGCATTTGTTTCTCAACCATTGAAAGCCACTCGTTTATCTTAGGATTTTCAACAGTAGAGACAGGATTAATAAATCTTACTTCCTCGCCCTCGCGTGACGAAATACCAAGAATGACTGTATTATCCTCATTTAAAAGAATAGCAGCAACACCAGCAAACATTTTCTTAAAGTGTTTTTGGAGACGTGCAATATTTTTACTGTTGCCAATAATTTCCAAAAGATCTTCATCACCCACAAAGTAAAAACGAGGGAAAGAAGTACGTTCACGTTCTAAATATTCGCCCAAAGCTTTTTGTATCTTGCCCAGCAAGTCAGCTAAACGTTCGAGTGAGCGCTGTACAGCAGGAATATTGAGAACATCCATGACTTTTGGTGACTTCGTTACCTTTTTCATCAGACCAAGGAATTCAGAACTAATGCTATGGAAACGAGAAGTTTCAACTGGCAACAGAGTTTTAATATCAGCGCTGCCTGAGAAAATGCCTTCTAAATAAACCCAGCGACGTTGCACATCGATCCAAACATCGAAAAGAGCATTGATACGATTTAATTTTTCCTCCCAAGTCAAAGCTTCTTCCTCAAAAACTTTATAGTATGGAGACAGTTTCATAGCCGCCACAGAATTAATGTGTTCCTTTACTTTGTTGAACAAATCGTCCCAACCACGGATAATACGACATTTGTTTTGATAGTTAATCAAATCTAACTCATAGCTCTGCCAAGATTCGCGCACTTGTTTTAAGAATTCTTCTAGTGCCATTTCACCTTGAGCAACTAGTATTATATCCTTGACAATACTCTCGTTTTTCATTAGGTTAACATCCCACACTTGGCCCAAACTTAAATCAGAAATGACCCAGTTGACACGTAACTTTTTAGTGAGCTGCTTCCAATGACGTTCCTTTAATGCATCAGATTTAAGCTCGACTATAAGCATGTTAACTTTGATGTAGCTTTGTATGAGTTTCTTGACATACTCATAGGATTCATACATGCGCAAGCGAGCTGGAAGTTCCTTAAGCTGTGACATCATTGCTTCAAGTTGCTGACGCAATTTTCGTGGCTGCACGGAAAGCCATGGCTTTTCTCTATATTAAAAAAAACCCAATGAATAATTAGATTTTCATTTATCTACATAAATTCTATTTTTAATTGAACCAACAATTGGAGAAAAAAATAAAGCTAGTTTTTAGGAATACGTATTCAAAAACAGGAGATACAATTTTTACCACCGAAAAATGTAGATAGCTTTACTTCAATTTTCTTGAAATAAAATCTATGAATTTATTTCATTCATTCAACTTATGATTCAATTTAGTAAATTATTTTAAATTTTACTTACCTTGTCTCATCAATTTGTGTCCAGACCTTAGACAATTCGCTCCAAACACCGCGTAAGTCCTGCAATTCTTCCAAAGCAACATTCATACGTTCCGAGCTGTTATTAGGTATAGCTGACTCTTGCAACTCCAATGCTTCTTTTGCCTTAGCCACATTGTCACGTTCTTCCTTTAATCGCGAATACTTGCTCTCAAACATTTGTAGCTGCTGTAGAGCATCATCGGGGCGTATCTTGCCACCGGTTGGCTTATTTTTCTCCCAATCATTTAAGAAATCAATAGTACGTGTCTCAACAGCCTTATCTTCGGACACGATCTTTGCTTGTAAGCTAGCCACTTGTGTTTGTATTGCAGTATCTTTGCGTTTAATAATTTCATTGAAAGCGGACCATTCACCCTCGATGTTGTCAACATGCAGCCAATTACTAGGGAACTGAAAACGTTGACGTTCCAAAATGCGTTGAGCTTCACGGAAAACTTCAACTTGATTGTCCCAAACAAGCAAATCTTTTTTAAGTGACTGCACGTAAGTAATGAAACTTACAGCGTCTGAAGTGCTGGCAGCCTCTTTAAAATTAAAAAAAGAGATTTATGATATTATGTGTATAAGATTAAATTTCATTTTTGAGGATACCCACCAATGCTTTGCATTTCCAAATCTGTGCGTGACTTCGATACCTTGGCGTGGAAAGTGCCCATTTCATTGCCCAAAAGTGTGCCAAATTTACCCAAAGCCTCTTTGTGCCAAGCATCATATTTTAAAGTCACTTTTGCTTGTACCTTTGCATAATCAATTATAATAGGCCCATAAGCACGACGCGTATCAGAAGTATCAAATGTGGTACGAGATTTTTTAATATCATTAAGACATTTAATCCATAAATTGACATCTTCACCCAAACGTCCGTAAAGTGTATCGGCTTGCAAGTCCCACAAGCTTTGATAGCGCAACCATTCATCGACGTAATTACGTACTTCACCAATTTTGTTTTCAATTGCTTCGTAAGCATTTTCCAAAATTTTGCCATCCGGTAATTTGGTTAACAGATTGCGATAAGTTTGTGAAACTGGTTTATCCAAACCAACTTGATAGCGAGAACTTTGCAAACGCACTTGAGAAGTGACAATAGCTTGCCAAGCAAAGTGTTGTTGCATAATTTGGAAACGTGCTTCCTCAATTGAAGGGAACAAGTACATTTGCTGATTAGTGATACGTATTTCGTGTATAGCATTTTGAATCTAAGAAGAAAATTAAAGCTATATTTTAACACTCGTTCTACTACACGGATCGTAAATAATCGCTATTTTCAAAATAAGACAATGATACCGATTAATTTGGATACTAATATAGCATTAGATCATACCTGTGGCTCTCCACCTAACTTATGTGTAGGCTGTACTGGCGCATCTGTATCCATAGATAGATCAACTTCTTTTTTATCGCCACTTAATGCTTCTGTCCATGCTTGAATACCAGCTTGTAAGCGCATAGCAAGCTTCTTTTCAACCTCTTCATCAAGACGTGTAACCCATACGTTCAAATTGGAATATTGGCGCAAAGATAAATCATCGACAGAGTGTTGAATTTTAGAAAGAATTTCTACAAAAGTAGCAGCGCTATATGGACAAGTTTCCAAAGAGCGCACATCAACATCTAATTGTTCTTCAACAACAAGTAAATCTTCCACCTTAACAAATAAGAAATCCAAAAGTTATGTTCCATTTTTTTTTTTGACTTCTAAATTCGGCTCACCTTTTCTTGGAACTGTGTTACACACTCGGATAAACGCAATACATATGGATCCAATTTATATGATTCCCAAACAAGACCAATGCCTTCGGAAATCAAATTCAAAACTTCTTTACGCAATCCCGCTACAAGTGGTACAATGCTGGCGCGATCTTCAATCTGTTTATTGAAATTAAGTTTTTTTTTAAATTAAGTTACGTTTTTATTTTTTTAATTATAAAAACTATTGATTATTTATTGCAAAAAAAATCATGCTAATTTGAAATTTTAGAAGTTTACTGATTTAGTTAAGGATATTTACTATATTCTACTTAAAATAATATAAAAAATACACATAGAGGTACAAAAAATGTATAAACATTGACGCATCACTACCTTGAATACAGAATTGTGTGCTAAACTCCTATTATTTAGCTGCATGGAAAAAATTATTATTTTTGTTGGTTGGTAAAATAATTTTGGATTTTAAGTTTGGGTTAGTGTAAAAAGAATTCAAAAATAAAGTGTTGGCAATTTAAAAATTTGCATGGTAGTTTAAGTAATGTCCTAAATAAATTCAAATTTAAAAATTAGTAAGTAGCAAGTAATAAAAAAAAAATAAGTGTTGTGCATGAAATTTATCACATGTACTCAAACTTAACTAAGTATGTATGTAGTATGTAGTTTTATAAAAAAAGTGAAAGATGGTAAAAGGTTTTAGTAGTTTAACTAAAAGTGTATTTATAAAAAAAATCATGTTTAATGATTTGTATAAAGCTCTAAATTATCTATTAGTAAAGTATTTCATGTTTGATGATTTCTGAAGCTCTTCAAATTCACACAATTACAGAAGCTTATTTCTGGCAAACAAATATTACATTTCTGCATTTACTCCGGAAATATAATTAAGATGAGACAAGCAATAAAAATTAGCGGTGCCACATTACACATTAAAATCATTCCACTTAGAATTATAGAATTACGTGGACAAAACAATTTTGCATACAAATCTTATTATGCTATCTTTTTTGTATTTTAATAATTATGAAAAATTACTTTCAGAATTATAATTGTATTAATGTAATAATGTTTCGAATTAAATTCTTGTGACTTAAGTGTGAAATAACTGGATTTACGTCAAAAATATTACCTTCTCCAATGTTCGTTCGTAAGTGCGCACACTTTCAATCAATGAAATAGCATATGGATAAATTTGATTAGCTTGATGTGCCTTATTGACAATAGTTAAAGGAACTCTAAAATTAAAAGAAAAAAGGTTTTCATAATTTTTTTATTTATTTTTAATTTCAATGAAATACCTAAATCCCAAGTTTTTAATATTACGCACTTCCTTCGACAGCGTAATGATTTCGGGCAAAAAGTTTACACGCAGCTTAAGCACATTAGCACGACCAGTACGTGAACGTGCCGACTCAATGGTAAATATACGTCCTGTACTGCCAAAGTTACGCTCCTGCACTTTGCGTGCCCATTCTTGAAAGACTTCATGTATAGAAAGCTTCGCACGGAAACTATCGCCATCAGCTTTTAGTTTTTGACCTTCAATATGGGATTCCCAACCTTTGCCCAAAACATCTTCAACACGTTTCAAATACATAGTCAATTGATTATCAATTTGACGTGCCCAAATAATGGAACCAGCAACAGGTGGTAAGTCACGTACAGTAGACAACCGGCAACTTTTGCTTTGTGGATATTGAACCTGATTTTAAAAAAATGTAATATCTTAGTAAAAGGACGAACATATAATAAATTAACCAACGCACTTTAAATTTTTCATGTAAAGCCTCGATGTCATCTTTGACACGTTGAATTAACTGCGTTTGATATTCACGTATAGCACCGCGTATATGCGGACGCACAAATAGCGCATTGAAACGCGAAAAGATGCGGAACATTTCGTTGGCATTTTTTGCAGTGCCCAATTGGTCGCGCAAGTGTGCGGTAATGCGAGTTTCAACACGATCTTTATTAAAAAAATTATTCAATATTTTTTCTAAAAACACATAACTATTAAAAAGGTTTAAATTACCGATTCGTTCCTCATAACGCTTAACTGCTGCCTCCCATGCCTCTGACCCTTCTTTAGTGATATCCAAGCATTCAACTTCTTTGACATTTTCATAAGCCAGATTAACCTCTTCAATTGCATTAGCATCAGCTGCCTCCAAACTGTAAGGCTGTTTAGTCTCAGTAGCAACATCATTAATTTGTTGCTGCTTAGAAGGACGCAGTACACGCAATATAACGGTACGCAATTGTTCATGTTGACGACGGAACTTACGCATATGTTCCATACGTGTTTGCAATTTTTTGTGCGCTGGCGAAACACGCCAAACCATTTTTAAATGCTCATCACGTTTCTTTTTTACAATATCGCGTAGAAGGCCTTGCAATTTATCATATTCATCATCCCAGCAACTAAATATTTCAAAGCATTGATTCATTACACGTTCAAATTCATCGAATGGAATATGCATGAGGCGACGAGTACCCAAAACTTTCAAAAGTTGCAGGGATAAATCACGTGATATAGCCTCAATCAGTTTAAGACAGCGTTGGATAGGATATTTTGTATTGCGAACTTTCCGCAAATGCGAAAAAATCTGCTGCACAGCTGGGCGTATTTTTTCCAGCTCTGTTGCAGACAGCAAATCATTAATGGGAAAATCTTTCATTAGTGGATTATAATCGGCGACCATCGCCAAAGCTTGTTTAAGTCCGGTATCAGTATCAAATGAAACAGTGGCGTGGAAACGTTTACCATGCTTGAGAATATCCAAAGTTAATGCAACTTCAGACGATTCGCGCTTCTCTTGTATGCGATATAGTGCTCGTTCCAAGTTAAGCCAGAAAGAAATTTCCTGGAAAATTTAGAAAGCCATCATTAGATTTGAATTAAAATTAAGCGTGAATAAATTACATACCTGCAACGCAGTGCCTGATGATGGATCTCTGTCCAGCTTGGTAACCTTTTTGATTTCCTTAATCCAACGATTTACACCGTTTTGTAGTTGATTCAAAAACGTAGAGTCATCTACTTTATCGCCAAAATCAGCAACTTTTGCTTTACGATTTTCATCAGCACATTTGCGAATTATACCATTAACATTGGCATGAGCAGTAAGCGTTATTTCTGGAATATCGATGTTTTGCTGCAAATGCAAAAGACCCATTTCGAGTTCTGCCAATTTCTTTTCAACAGACGGTGCCATTTTATCACCATCACGATCAGCTCGGCCCGATTCTTTAACGTAAGACTTGAAATAAGGTGCCAAAGATTTGCTAATGAAAGCATGTAAAGTTTCATATGGTGAACCATCAGAGAAATTTATTAGACGCAATTGGGAATGTATAGATTTATCTGCCTCAATGACAGCGCCACGTTTAATGCAAGCTAACGAAGCCATACGGCTACTGGTAAAATGAACGTCATTACTAATTTGATAGGTGACGAATTCTTTTTCCTCCTCACCCTCAACAGGTTGTTCATTTTCATCTTCTGTTGACAAAAAAAAATCGTATTAACTACTTAAATACTGCATATCACACAATTTGTTGAATTTCAATGCAATTAGCTCGCTTTACAGAAACATTAATCATTTTCAGTATCAAAGCAACAACCTTGAGTGCACTACATTTTCAATGTTTTCCATTGATACACGTTTCCTTGAACACGTTCGTTCGCCTTTTTTCGCAAGTCAAATATCGCCTAATAATATTGCCATGGCATTGATTGCAAGGTCACAGTTAAATGCTGTCATTAACTTACAAACATGAAATAGTGCGCGTGACAGCAAAAATGGGTTGCCAACATATGTATATTTAGTTATTTATACATCTTAAGAACAAGCGATCACACCGAGTAACTAACTTGTTCAGTGCACAAACTAAAAGTTTGTGCAATTTATTACCACCCAAGGTCTCGATTTGCGTCGCTAATTGGAACTGGAAAGACGCAATTTGAAAACGACGCAAATCGAAGCGTCACATGTGATGCAGTATGTTCTTATCCTTACATTTTTCAAATATCAACTCAACTCTTTACTGTACTAATTATTTTTCTACCCTTTACATCAATTTGATTTACTAATGAAATCATACGTAGACTTCAACGCAAACAGAAATTTAAACAACGCAACCTAAAATACGTTGGAAATTTTCTTGACGTAGTTCGAAACGCATATCATCGACGCAAATCGAGGCTTGTGTCTATAAGGTGATTTTTAGAATCGTAGTTTCCAATAGGAAATAAACGTCAAATAGTTCTTTGTATCGAGCACCGGTGATGTGATTGATGAAGGTTTGCCATTTCATCATGGAAAGACTTACACCGCAAAAACGTTTACAAATTGTTGAAATTTACTCAATTCAATTATGTATTTGAAATGAAAAACCAATATGCCACAGAGATTTCGTTGGTTAACAAGGACTATTTCTTGTAAAAATATGTAATGTTTTTACATACACGGATAAGCCAGCGACGTTCGAACATTCCAAGCCAACATAGCCGTATTATTGCTGAGATACGGTGACACATGCTTGAAAAAGTGGTCAAAAATTTAATGTTCCGACTGCGTTATATTCGGGCCTGTCGCGGCGTAAAATTATATACAGTATAAAGATAAGATTTCGGCAATCGGAAACATTTTCTTATTTCAATTCAATATTACGATACTCTTAATAAAGCACACAGTAATTATGTATGTATGAAACTCGAAGCACTCGACTGAACTTAAATATTTATTATGTACAACAAAATAAACTAATGGCAACTCTCGCGATAAGCAGCAACAATTTACCTGCAAAATGTATGCCAACACAACATCTGTTTTTTGTTTACAAGCAATGAGGGTTTGTTTATAAACAGCTGGCTTTTGCTTATAAGCAACTGTTTTCTGTTTACACCGGCGAAATCGGTAACGTCAAAATATAAATGTTAAGGTCAGGTGCACTCAAAATTTGTAGCCATAGTGTACAAGAAAATAGTAATAGAAGTGTGGTGACTCACTACGATGACGTCATTTGCACTTAGTGTACATAAACGTCAAAATGACGAATACATCTTTTAATGGTCAAGAAAAAATTGATTTTCCTAATTAGATTTTCTCTCATCCAAAATATCCATTAAATTGAAATTAATTTGTGACTATTTCATATACTTAGGACTTTATCAAATGCATTACTTAGAACTTCAAACTTGGCGTCGTTTTTCGACGCCATTTTGGCCAACACCATTTTCTTTTAGCCAACATGGGGCGTTGTTCCCCAAATTTTCCTTGGAACCATGGCACTTTACTTACCTTTTAGACAATTTCGTTGTATATACAGCGCCTGCACTTGTGGATCAGTTAGAAATTTTTTAATTCGATCCTGATTATCTGGATCTTCCAGTGCCACATTCAATGCTGGTGGCACAACATCCTCTTCGGGCAGCAAAATGGTCACCGCTTTACGTATGTAATTAGCAAACGCTCCATAGTCAACTATGGTAACACTCACTGCTTCCACAGAATTATCGGCGTTTTCCAAAGAATCGGCCATGATTTTTTACAAGTTTTTTAATAGTTTTGTTTTTATATTTATTCTTTTTGGATTTTGCACAATATAAATCGACACAATTTTTTCCGATTTGCAAATAGTGATTACGTACACACTCTGCAAAATGACAAATATCACTGAAAATCGAAGTGTTGCTAATACTTTTTTTTTTTTAAGGGAATTTTGAAGTCTTTAAATTTGTGTCGATAGTTTGGGTAGGGATTTTTTGTGGTATGTGAAACTAAGACTGTATAAAGAGTGGTGGAGCGGTGTATCAGTGGTTTATGGATAGCTCGTTGAAGACTACACATTTGTTTACACATTTCTTTTTAGAATTAAAAAGCAATCTATTTTTGTGCATTTTCAGCCATTTAAAAAATGCCCTGTGTATGTAATCTTGCATCACTTTTCCCTACTCATCTCTAAAGCGAGTAAAATCTATTACAATAGGCATACCGTATTCTGACAGTTTTGAGAACGCTGTTTTTGATAAATGTCATAATCAGCTGTAATTGAAAATCTGTTTATACCTAATGTGATATGAACTTTTGTGTAGTATTTTAAATTTCATAATTATCAATTACTTTTTTCAAAATGCAAATACTATTACATTTGCAAATGTTGCGAAGACTATCATTAATATATGGCAGGCGTTACCTTACAGAATGCAGCACAAGATTCGAGGTAAATTTTGCTGGAAAACGTACATATTTTTCACTGAAACAAAAAATTTTCATTTTAGGAAACACCACTCTCCAATGATGTAAGACATCAAATAGAGATGAATTGGCGTGACAAGCTCAACAACGGCCAGTTTGATCCTTCAAAGCCGGAAAACATTTTTTATGTGCTCTCTATGTTTCCTTACCCGTCGGGAAATTTACACATGGGCCATGTGCGGGTCTACGCAATCAGTGACACGATGGCTCGTTTTTATCGCATGAATGGCAAAAATGTGTTCCAACCAATTGGTTGGGATGCCTTTGGGCTGCCAGCAGAAAATGCTGCCATCGAAAGAAATGTGGAGCCAGATGTTTGGACTAAAGAAAATATTGCACAAATGAAAAAACAGCTGCATACGCTAGGTTGCTCATTCGATTGGAAACATGAAATGTCTACTTGTGATCCAAATTACTATAAGTGGACGCAGAAATTATTTCTGATGTTGTACAAATCTGGCCTTGCTTATCAGAATGAGGTGAGTTAAAATTTATAAATTTAAATTTAATTTAAAATTTTATTAAGAGTCGAAAAATTTTTTACCAAAATTTATTTCATCTTAATCTTATTAATTCAGAAAAATATTCTATAGCACTTATAATAAATTGTTATAAATTAACATGAATATAGCTGTAAAACCTTAATGGATTAAAAAATTCGTATAGTAAGCGATACAGCCAAATAATCTATCAAAATATTTCTGTTTATTAGGCCTTTGTGAATTGGGATCCCATTGACAAAACAGTACTTGCTGATGAGCAAGTTGATGCCAATGGTTGCTCCTGGCGTTCTGGTGCTAAGGTAGAGAAAAAGTTACTTAAACAATGGTTTATACGGACTACAGCCTTTGCAAAGCAATTACTTGATGGACTAGAAGATCCTGCATTGCAAGACTGGCGCGATATTATAAACTTGCAGCGCCATTGGATTGGACCTTGTAATGGTTACGTATTTCATCTTCTAACGTCGGCATCTAATTATTTGCGTATTTGGACAGAAAACCCTGAATTTCTTAAAGACCAAAATTCTTTTGTTGTACTTAAAAGTACACATTACTTAGCCGAATCAGCGGATGCAAAAGAAATTTTCGTTGAGAATCCATTTACATGCAAAACGATGCAAGTCATTTTTTGTGATACTGCAGAGTTTGCTGAAGCCTGCGATGTCTACTTAGCGGCTCCAACTTTTCGAAAAAATGACGAAAAATTAGGTTTAAGCAATGGTTTGAGTTTTACTTCAAACAATTGTGCCCTCACCAATGTGAAAACAGCGAATGCTGAAGTCTTGGAAACTGCAAAACGTCTTAAAATTGGCGGTTATCGTGTATCTGCTAAATTACAGGATTGGCTTATTTCACGTCAACGTTACTGGGGTACCCCTATTCCAATGATACATTGTGAAAAATGCGGTACTGTGCCGGTGCCGGAAGAACAGCTGCCTGTTCTGCTACCAGGTAAGAATGCCTTAACAGACAAAGCGCTGCACTGCAAATGTCCGAGTTGTGGTAGCGAACAGGCAAAGCGTGAAGCAGATACAATGGACACCTTCGTTGACAGTTCCTGGTATTATTTGCGTTTTTTAGATCCTAATAATAAAGAAAAAGTATTTGATGAAACATTTGTGCAGCGTTGCATGCCTGTTGATTTGTACATTGGTGGCAAGGAACATGCTGTGCTGCATTTGTATTATGCACGATTTATGAATCAGTTTTTGCACTCACAGGGTCTAGTACCTACATCAGAACCATTTTCACGACTTCTGGTGCAGGGTATGGTAATGGGGAGATCATTTAAAGTAAAAGGCTCTGGAAGATATGTTAAAGAAGCGGAGGTAATTTTGTTTTATTGTATATTGTGTGTAGTTGTGTAACAATAACATTCGTATCTCTTTTGGGCAGGTTGAAATAATAAATGCAAAGAAAAATCAAGCGATTCTGAAAGAAACCAAAGAACCTATTGTTATTGCTTGGGAGAAAATGTCAAAATCAAAGTTGAATGGTGTCGACCCCAATGAAATGTATTCAGAGTATGGCACTGATACGACAAGACTAATAATATTAGCAGATGTGGCACCAACTTCACACAGGAATTGGTCTAATGCAAGTAAGCTTTTTGAATTAAAGTTGCATGACGAGCCAAAGAAAAGTTAATTTCTCAACTTTATAAGAAAGTGTTTACACCCATTTACAACCCATTTCTTGTTTGCTAATCAGCAAATGATAGAAAAAAAAAATCTGCAGACCTAGACTAGACATTGGAAAACTAATTTCTATGATGAAATTTATTAAGAAATCTACTGACTTATTTATTTTATTTAGGGGTATTATACTATCACCATAGAACTTATAGCTTTTTTAACATTAATTTCTGGAAATCCATCAAAATTTTTATTTGTTTTGTTCTTTTTTTTTTATTAATTTGTACATTTGCAAAGAAGACGATACATATAAAGAACGATATTTCAATTTTGCATCGTAAAGCTTACTGTGACAAAAAATAAAACTAAGATAAATGACTCAGTAGAATTGCGTTTTTATTTTCTGATGCAGTACATTTTATACCCTTTCTGATACTTATTTAAGAAAATTCAATCTGTAATTTAAAAAAAAAAAAGAATCCTTTGGGAATTATCTACTTCTTCACCGTGCGTCTTACTTGGCACCGAAAGCTTTACGATGCAAAATTAATTTCCTTTTTTTCATATTTTTTTAAGCAATATTCATTTGTCAACTCTGGTCAGGTTGTTTAAACATCGATGCGACAAAATCTTTTTTTTTTCTATTTATTTCAACTAAAAAATAAAAATTGTTTGGAGTTTCAGGAAAATCTTATAAATAATTAATTTTTCAGCCTTTCCTGGTATTTTGAATTGGCAAAAACGTCTTTGGCTGACCATTAATGAATTCTATGCACTACGTTCTACACCAGAAGATGATAAAGTGGATATCAATAGCGAAGAATTCCAAGCAGAAGAGGAAAGACTTTTTGATGCCCGAAGTTTCTACATTAAAGGAGCTACTTTTAATTACAGGCATACGCATCAACTCAGTGTGGCTATTTCAAAAATGCAAGGCCTTACAAACTCAATAAGGGTAGGTAATTGTTTTATAAACTTTATTAAAAATATTTTAACTTTTGTAGTAGTAATAAAAAAGTGAAATCCTCTCTTAATATATTTAGCGCGCTTCAAAAGCCAATATGCGTTATGGTAAACAATATGAACGTGCGCTCGCTAGTCAAATTATTATGTTAGCGCCAATGGCACCACATTTTGCCTCAGAATTATGGTTTAGGTTCTCTGCAGCACCAAACCGTTTAAACTTAAATGACAATGAAATCAAATGGCAACAAGATGTGCTACAACAATGTTGGCCAGAAATTGATATGAACTATAAAGTGGATTTAACCATAAAAGTACGGCTCCTTTGATTAGACACATTTTTTCAATTTATTAATATTTTGCTCTTTTCAGATAAATGGTTTTGAGAACTGTGTCATTAAAATTGCACGCAATCATATAAACAATGTAACCCATAATGATGCTATGGATATTGCATTTAACACTAACTCAGTAACGGCGTATTTAATTGATAAAAAAATACGTACAACAAATTTTGTCTTATATCCTGGTATTGAAGCTGTTCTAAATATATATGTCGATAAGGTGAAACAAGAAAATGAGAGCACATCAAAAAGCGATGAGAAAATCATACATGAAAAATAGAGTTAAATTTTTAAAAGTAGGCCTTATTTTTGTTAAGTTTTAGAAATTTGTTAGAAACATTTGGTAATGTTTATATTTGCAAGTTTTTATTCGAAGAAAATACATAAATCTAAAAATCTCTGCAAAAATTATTTATTATAATTACATAAATTGTATGTAACATGTTTCCTTAAATCTAATCAAATTTGTTTAAGCGCTTAAACCACTTTACTAAAAACATAAGATTAAATGGTAAAAAAATTAATTATCTAATCTGCTTTATCGTTTTACGAGTTTGAAATTTTAATAGATTGTAAATGTTCTGATATTTTTTGCACGACTCGTTAAGGCGCCAACCTATTTTTCCAGCCCGACAAATGAGCAACTTTTCAGAATTTATTATGACACCACCAGTAGTAGATTATAATTTTTTCAGGATCAATAAATACACTCTTGAAATACACGAAAAAGAAAAATTTAATTAATTTTATATAATAAATATATACATATGTATGTATGTACACAATAGCGTCATCTGCGTAGCCATACAAAAACAATTGGGTTCAACGATGCCGGTGATTTTGTAGCAAGGAATCGTCTGAAACACAAAAACCAAACAAATTTAGGCTCAGTATGGCAGTGGCTATTGTCTGAACAAAGATTATATTTTATGGCGGCTGTTTAAGGAAAAAGCTTATTAACTGTTTGGTTATCAAACACCTACTCTGGCGAGGGAGAGCAATGCGTAGTATATGTGAAAGCATGATTGTCTGCAAGTGACGAACAACATATGACGAGGGAAGGATAACTAATGGGTTACATAGTCATTAATTTGTAGATCCTGTAGAGCTGGTGACCTCTCGGTTTCATCTAGTTTCATCCACACATGCAGGAATCTGTATTGATGGACAGTTTTTCCCATCGCTTGTACCGATTAAATTGGAGGCCCTGTAAGAAAATAATCTGTATATATACATAAATAAAATATACTGTATTGTGACGTTCATTATTGAAAGTGATTTTATATATGTATATATTATCAACATTTTTTTACTTGATTTAATAAGCTTTAAGTCGCTTAAACTATTTTTTATCTCTCAATTCGCTCAACAATTTTATATTTGGCATTTTTTATTGAAATCGCGAAATATCCTGAAAAATACCGAGATGCCCTAGTTAGTAACTAGTATTGCACCGATTTTGCTTTTAATATACATACATATAAACAAGATGTTAATCAATTTGCTAAGTGGCAGATAGCAACCTTGATATGTTAATTTTAAAGCCAAAAACTTTAAAACCAAAGTTCAAATTTCGCTTTTTGCATAAAAATAAAAATCTAAATATACAATATTTAATTGAAAAGGTGCAATTTTTATCATCAATATCGCTGCCGCTTAAATGCGCTTTAGATTAGTAATTTTACGTAAATATAAAATTGCATGTTTACTTACATATACAGTAAACTCTCGGTTGTAATACTAAATTGAAGTATAGCTTGTTCATAAAACCTCTCTTTTTACGTTCAGCTTAACTTACCGTTGCAAAGTGGCCGTTTTGACACGTCCAAGCCCGGAATTGCAGGTCACAGCTAGGGCCCTGTCTGAAATTGAAATAATTTTTTAAAAATAACTTACCACAAAAAAAAGGTCAACTTTTTCCCCAAAAAACTTTAGTTTTTACCATTTCAAAGAAAAACTTATTTTTTTTGGGAAGTCCGGGAATTACTTCTTTCCTGGCAACCCTGATTGTTTGGCATTTCATCATGCAAACTGGTGAAATTTACAAAATTCATTCTGATTTCAACTTTATATTCACCCAAACTTCACATGATTTCTTGCAATTATACATAAATAAGCCAGCTACGATTATAGAATTGGAGGCCAACACTATTCGCGTCAATCGCTAAATACCACTCGAAATGCTCGAACGCGTCACCGAAAATTGTTTCTTCAGAATGGTCCATGAAAAAATTATCTTAAAAAATACTTAATTATTTCTTAATTAATTACTTAATTAATTCTTAATTTTTCTTAATTTTTTGGTATGATAATAAAGATTACCCGAAAAAATTTAATTTTTCTATTTTTTTTTTTATTTTTGGAATATGTACCTCTAAATGAATCACCCGTTATGTATTCTGCATACATTTTTAGTACGCGTGGCCTAAACTTCATTATTCGTGGGAGTAATATACACCCGCTAAAATGAAATTCAGACCACTCCATTGTTGATAACAATACCAAAATAATACCCGATACTTCGGTACATTCGCGATAAGTTTTGACTGTAATCTGCTGCTGATCCAGCATACAATGAGTACTCGTAGACGGAACGCTGTCAAATGTTTTATATCGTCAACAGAGACGAGTTCCGTAGTTAGTCGCATGGAAAACGCGAAAGAGCCAACATAGCAACGAGTTTAAGCCAAAGGCGGAGTTGTGTTTTGTGCATTTTATTCTTTGTTCTTTGTTTTTATTGTAATACTAAAAAAATTAATTTTTATGGTTTATTGCCGGTGTGTTTGTTAAAGGGGAAACGGAAATTTTATTTTATTTAACAAGCAAAAGAAGTTTAACCAACAAAAAAAGACGTAAACAAAGGAACTATCGCAGACAGTCGTGGTCAATGAAGGAATACGTAATTCACAAAATAAATAAAAAATAAATAAATAAAAATATATTGTATGATTGTAAATAAAAAAATATAAAAAAAACTTAAGTGCGTAAAAACCTGATCTTAATTCTCGGACTTCATTGGAAAGTCTTCATACATATATTAACATTCAAAATCATGTCTGACGCTTCACCAGCACTAAGTGACCCTCAACAAATTGCCTTGCAACAGGTGAGTAGTTCACAGAGTTTTAACCTCAAAGCCAAAAAATAAAACAAATTGTTATGGTGTCGTAATTTAGTTCTGTGTGTAAGTTTTAGTATCGAAAGTTAAATATGTAAACATCGTTTGTGTACTCTGTCAACATTAAGAATTGGCATGCAATGATGCTTGAAGTATTGATACTTAGATATAATTTTTGGGTGGTTGAGCAAAAGGTTTTTTGTGCTTCAAATAAAGTATTATAAATAGGGTGAAACTCAAATCCTAAGTGGAATAGACATAGCTAAGTCACAGCTTTGTTCAAAGATACTAGGATTTTTGGAATCAAGTTTAAAAGTTTTTTATAATAAAATCGTGTGAAAACAAATAGTTAAAAAATGTTGCTAAACATTAATAACAACAATCACTACATTTGAGTCTATTCGTCAGTATGCTTAACCAAATCTATGTTGATTTTATGGATAATCTTATATCTTTCGAAAGTATGATTATAATAATAAATAATCCCGTTATTGTTGTCATTTTAGTTGAAAAACCATTAGTGTAACTGTTCGTAGAAAAAGAGACCTTATCTCCAGTGACGTACCGTGAACATTCGGTCCCTGGGACCATTTAGCCGCCCCCAAACCGTTGCGCCCGGTTCAACTGCTCCCTTCGCTTGCCCTTAGGTCGATAATGATTAACTCTTCAAACAAATTTTCTCATGAGGTTCAAAAATCAAGAATCGATCCCTCTCATTTGTTTAGGTAACTTAATGTTGTTTTGAATTCAATTGTCTGGTTTTCGATATGTATCGAAAGCAAATAAAAAAGCCTTAAAAATGTAGGTTCTTTTTCAGATTAGTAGCCAAATACGTGCATTGTTGTGAAAGAAGACAATAGAATAGACAAACTAATTTTTTAAAATTGTTGTCCAAACAAAAAGATTATCAACTTTTTCCCAAAAACTAAATTTTAGTTTTACCATTTTAGGTAAAATATTTTTTCTTTAAAAGGCCGAGACTTGTATTTTTTTAATGTATAAAGCCAGCAATATCATTTTTCTACAAATTTTACTTATTGACATTTTGAATAGAATTCTTCCTTTCCATGATTTCGTGCATTGAAATAAAGACCTCTTAACTCCATCCAAAGAACTCAACTGTTTTTGTATGAATTATAAACATTTTAAATTTATTGTGATATATTACGAACTAGGGACATTGTATTGAGAACAACAATGTATCAAAGTTGAAGAAGAGAGTTAGTGCCATTTGATCTCCTGTGTGGTATGATATATACATATATCTCCAAATACATACATATCTTCAATTTTCTATGTGTGAAAACAGCGTTTTTAGCACGTTAAAGTGAGGATATTATGACGTCTAGAAAATAGACTGAAAATGAAGTTTTGCTTGTAACTATGGGTAAAAAATTAGATGACCTATTTAATAAAAATTATAAATATTAAAAAGACTATCGTAAATTTCAACTTTCAATTGCTAAAACGTGGAAATATCTAGAAACAGACTAAATCTTTAATGTCTTTCAGTTAAGTGTCTGCTTTTAATGGCTTTCGACTCATTAACTTTATTAGAAATGATTCTTTGCATTATTTTAACACTCAAACATAAAAAAAAAACATTTGCTTACGCATATATTGAATTTCGTAACAACAGTGTACCAGTATTTGATTTGCATGTAGAACCGGTTAAATAAATAAAACCTTCCATGAAACGATAACACACAAGAATACAATTCATGGTTTACTAACAACATTTAGTGCTGACATTAGCTAGTAAGTGTTACAGGGTTTTTTTTATTTAAATACTTCTGGTCAAGACTGTTGTAGATTAAAGTTAAGCAAAGTAAAGTTAAGCAAAGTAAAGCTAAGCTTAGAATTGCTATACAATTTCAACTTTGTTTTGTAACTTTTGTACCTATAAATTTTAAATTGAAAAAATAATCATAGCTCGCTTACTTTAATGGTTTTTTAATTAGACGCTTTTTTTTGTAGAAATATTTTTTTTTAATTAGTATTCAGCTGTCATTTACGGCTTGGATTGCATTTGTAACTAAATTGCGCCTCGTTATTGAAAGCAGTAATGATCAGATACTTATTAAATATTTATGTAAAACGTAATAAGGGGTCATCCACATATTAAGCTACGCAATGTTCGAAATTTTTTAACTTCCTTCCCCCATGGCTCAAAATGTTAGAAAAACACAAAAATGTTTCAAATTGCTGACAGCAGTTGCGGCAGGAAGAATTGAATGCGATACCTAACCTTTCAGCATGCTTTTCGATTACCAACCGGCTCCTGGACAATAGGTGGATAGTTTTCAGTTTAGTAAAAGAGAGTCTTGATCTATAAAAACCTATATAGATTGCTTATCAAAAACAAAAGTTACGAGTCTTCTAAGGAATAAAAGACCCACATATGCATTCGGAGTATTAAATATTGGTTCAAGAAAAAAATTATGTAATTCTTACACTTGCAATATAAAAATAGAAATGGATTCGTAACGATTTTCTGAAAATGCGTTTGTATGTTGTAATTGCATGTATTGATTAAAATTTTAAATTCTAGCCACTTCAGTGGATTCAAAAATATAATTATTGCTGTGCAAACAAAAGTGAAATTGGTTAAATCTGATTTAAAATAAAAGCACTTTCATTTCTCGCATGCTACCAAATTTTCACCTCTTTACCAATTTTGAGTACCATTTGTGAAAGAAATAAATTACGAGCACTCGTTTGCCTTTTGCTATTAAGATATGTTTAATGCGTCACTATCACAATACAAAATAATTACGATTATTTGTCATTTCCTACAATTATTTGAAATTTGAGTACATGTTACAAAAAAAGTATTTTATGATTTCTTGTGGGTGTGAGATATGAAACTATTATACCACACATATGGCAAGCCATCAGAGTTATGAGAAAGTTTTTGCATGTACAAAAGAGAGCGCCACTTGTCTAACAAAATTTTCACAAAATTTATAACTTGAAAATATGATTGTACATATGTATTTTGAAAATATATTTTTTTTTTTATTTTCGATCTATGTATTGACAATTAAATTAAAAAAGTTAAAAAATAGAAATAAAATCAATCGTAAAATAGAAATCAATAATTCAGACAATAATTAGAAATTGTGAAATGAATAATAACTACAATACATGAAAAAATAAGTCCAAAACTCTAAATGCACACGAAATACAAATCATTCAACTGAAAAAAATAGCCCACTAAATACTATACATAGTTTACGGAAGCTTTCAATTTATATGCGTGCATAACTTGCATAGACGCACATACATACATACATACATACATATGTACATATGCACGTATCTTGCATGCAAATATATACATACAAATATAGACAAATAAAATCATACCTAACTATTAGAAAAAAAAGTAAACAACCTCGATATTGAATTTTTAAAGTTCAACTCTCAATCGCATAACAACTCATTCGGATACCAACGTTTTGCTGCTAACTCATTTTAAATCGCAGTATAAAGGTGGCTTAAAAAACACTACGCGGCTCTATATCAAAACGACTGCAAAACGTGTCAAGAATTGAGTTACTCAGACAGTATTATTGATGGAATCTCAGTACTCTATATGTCAGTGATGAGCAGGCCCGGATTGACCTTAGAGGCACACTAGACTTAACACACAAATTCTTGGAATACGAAATAACTCAGACATACATTTTTGCCCCCTGTGCATTTACTTCCTCCACTTTCTGTATGATCTTTCTTTGGATTATTTGATATACATACATATGTTCACATACGAATGCTTGTTTAATCATTATGATATTATAATGTCTGATAGTCAAAATGTATCAGAAAAATTGAAAAACTCGAAAAATGTCGAAACTGTTGAAAGATACAATATAGGTATAACTCTGGCGTCATGCCTTAGGTTTCCAGTCAGTTGACTCCACTAGTATACCCGCCAATAAAGGTGTTCATACTATGTATTTTATAGTTTTTTTGTATTATTTGTAACAATTCCTTCCCTTGTGGTGTAAACATTATTTCGCTTTTATTAATAAGTTCAAATGAAATGTGTTCCTATTCTAATTAGTATATGGAGCATAGATTTAGTTTTTCTTGACTTACTTGCTTCAAATACTTTATTATGAGCAACATATTTTATTCCTTTAGCGCACTGCGCTACATATGATGAAAAGCTCTTCTATGTTGCTGATGTTGTTATAAATATAAAACGTAGCTTGCACTAAAGAACATAGTTGAGCTAAATGTAATAAACTTTGAGCTCTAGATTGAGAAGGCTGTTTAGCCTTGTGGCTACAGATCACAGGCATACATATATAAGAATAACTCTGAATTTTGGCTTTTGTATCAAAGGTATTATATTTGTTTTATGTTCATACAAAATTCCATTACCACAATTTTATTCGATAAAAATATTTACAATACAGCAATTTTTGCCAGATTTATTTAGGATCAATGATATTAGTGAGTTATCTAAGTGTAGTATGCACCTATCAAAAAAATTTTAAATAGTTTCAAGTAAAACTTTTTTTTTCGAGTATTAACCAAAGGTAAAAAATCAAGGTCAAGCACACTCATGATGCTATGTTTCCATAAATATATTTTACCTACACACAAATCTAGCGGTAGCCTAATAACTTGAGCTGCAAGCGGAAATAAAAATATTAATATCTGCATTCAACCATGTGATGCTGTTTATCTAGTTATAACTGCAAATATTGTAAAAATAAAAATGAAATTAACTCAAACAAGAAAAACAAAAAAAAAAACAAAAAAAATATTTAAAATTTTAGTCCAATCATTTATGTTAATCAATAATTTGCGTATATAGAAAAAAAAAAAAGATTGATTAATGAATGATGATGATGGTTTTTGGTTTCGGTTTAAAAAATTCAAAGTTCTATTTTGTAAGTTATGTTAGCAGGTTAAATTTTGATATTTTTCCTTAACTTCTTGAATTCTGCTTTATTACAAAAATAAATTAATTTATAATTGATATTTTTAAAAAGTTTTGAAAATAATGTCATTTAAAGTATCTTTCTATCGATTATGCATGGTTGTGACTTCTATCAAAGTAAATTTGTAGTTAAGTTAACTGGTGAGAAACCATTTAGTAGCGTTTAAGTAAAATGTACCGCGAAACAAATAACTTAGTTCAGCTTTAAAAGTATCCGAATTTATGATATGCTGCGAGGCAAAGTTAATTTTATGCAAAGGCGCCGATTTTATCTCCCATCTAAACAGATAAAATGAAATTTTAAAAGGCACATTTAGTAAAAAGAAATAAGGTCGAAAAAATTTAACACGAACCTTTCCCTTTTTTTTCAAGTAGTGTAAGATTAACGTACTACTTTTTAAACAGTTTTGACTCTATTTTTCCTCATTAATCGTGCCATTTTGCAAAGCTACCATACCGAATACCCTTAGTTAGATATAACCACATAATTAGGAAATTCACAAGGTAGGTAGGTAGGAAATTCACAAGTTTTCCATATGAAAGTTCAGTGTTTTTATCTTTCCTTTGACAAATATCACACTTTGACATAAAATTGAAGCAATAATTAATTGAAAATAAATAGTGTGTTCGAGCATATTTAACGCTTTATTTTCTTGCTTTTATTTCAGTTTCGCAAATCTGTGTCTGATGTACTAAATGAAAGTCATGATGATTATTTTTTACTCAGATGGCTTCGAGGTAATTTTAATAGTTTCTTATTTCATAATTTTAATTTAATTGGTAATTATTATATTTTGATTTTATTTTTAGCAAGGAAGTTTAATTCAGAAGCAGCGGAAAAGATGCTGAGAGCGGTAAGCTTCATAACACCATATCAAAACATTACCCTGTAGCCATTTATTAGGTGCCTCATTTTAACTTTTGCAATCGATAATATCTTGAAAATAATAGTTAATTTATTTTGAAACTTTATTCATACATGGTATTCGCCATACTATTTTACAATACAGATTGCTATACCGCCGCGCAATGCATAAAATGTCATAAAGCTTACGAAACGATGGATATGTATTGGTCATTCTTTAAATAAGTGCACATTGCTTTTTTTTTGAACATTTTTTGAAAGGAAATATCTGAAAACTATGGGGAATGGGATAAAGAACCATATAATTTTTGTTCAAAAATGCCTTAAATTTATAAAAAAATTATAATATTTAAATAAATTTGTTTAAACATTAATTTATTTATTTATAAACATTTTTCTCAAAATACCATCGACATGATTTATTTTTTGTTTTTGATTTTTTAAAAAGTTATTCTTCAATCCTAAGAACGTATCCACTTTCAACACTTGTATAAAACTTCGGCATTTTTGAACAAAATTGATTATGTATATGTTTCTTTATCGTATTCCCCATAGTTTTTGAGATATTTCGTTTCAAAGAAGTTTAATATCTTTTTTTCAATTCAATTTACTGAATTTCGAGTCTTTTTGGTCAAAATATTTTCAGAGCCTTATGAACCGTGACACGTGGAATGTGGATAATATTGAAAAATGGGATGCTCCCAAGGCGCTACGTGAATATCTGCCATATGGATTAGTGGGCTATGATAATGAGGGATCTCCTGGTTAGTTGAGGATTAAAATTATTATGCGTTACTTGGTAAATTAGTATTATTTTCTTTCTGTTAATAATTAGTTATAGCTTGCGCTTTCTGCAACTTTGACGTTTGGGGTATGTTACATTGTGTTACACGTTTCGAGTTTCAGCGTTACTTGGTATTATTGCTTGAACGCTTTATCAACGTTGGTATTGAACAGAGTAAAACACATGGACCAAAAGCGCGACAGTTAGTGGTCTATTTTGACATGGCTGATGTAAATATTAAGCAATACGCTTGGCGTCCAGCAGCAGAATTAGTTTTATCTTGTGTTAGGCAATACGAAGCCAATTATCCAGAATTGCTTAAGATGTGCTACATAGTTAATGGTTTGTACAAACTAATACACCCATAGATTTAAGTTTAAAATGCTTACGTTTTTTAGCTCCAAAACTATTTTCGGTTGCTTTTAACTTTGTTAAGAAATTCTTGGATGAAAATACCATGAGCAAAATAAACATCTATAAGAGTGGTTCTGACAAATGGAAAGATCAAATGTTTGCTCATGTTAACCCCGATATTTTCCCTAAATGTTTTGGCGGTAATTATGTAGATGAATTCGGAGATCCTGAATGCAAATCTAAGGTAATTGATTTTCAATAATTTGGCTTTATGAGCTTAGAGTTAATTTAATATTTATATTCTTTAGATAATTTGGGGTGGTAAAATACCTAAGGAGATGTTTGTCGAAAAGAATGATGAAGAAAACAGCGATAAGGACTACATAGAAACAGTTGTCAATAAGGGAGACAAGCTGAAAGTTGAATTTGACGTTGGTGAGGGTAATAATGATAGAGTTCTTTCGTGGGATTTCCGAACGTTCGATTATGATATCAAATTCGGCGTTTATAGCTTAGATAACAAAACGGGCGAAAAGCGCAGTGAAATTGCGCTAGGCACCGTATATTCTAATGATATGGATGAGATTGGTTTTATATCGACGCGACCAAATACAAAATGTAAGTATGGGTGATAAATTAAACTAAGTTTCTTACGAGATCTCATACTTTATAAATAATTGCGAATTTGTTAGATACTTTATAATTAATTGAGAATTTGTTGTGAAAATCAGAGCTTGTTAAACAAAATATTAAAAAAATTTTATGACAGCTGCGATTTGACTATTTTGGGTAAGCTTTCCGACGAAGATAATTAATTTCTTTTTAATTTTTAACTCGATTTGATGTTCAGACACTAATTTTATAAAAAAATGTTCGACACAAGTTAGGTTAGAGCGACACAAGTACATGTACTTTTTATTCCTTTTTTTTTCTCCAAGCTAATGTCCTTTTTCCGGAATAAAAAATAGGAAAGAAAAAATAGTTTTCAAACATTCAGAATATAATTTTCTTATTTCAGAAATAGTATTTTTATTATTGTTCCAGTATTAAATATTTTTTACAATTGCTTACTTGATTTGAATTCTTTTATTTCAGATGTTGTGGTTTTCGACAACTCCGCCAGTTATTTACGCAACAAAAAGCTTAAATATTGGGCAGAGCTTACGTCTGAAGTTGATGAAATAACAGAACTTTCGGCACAGGTTGATAAAACTGCAATTGCTGAGAAAAGCGACGACTAAATTATTTACAAACGAAAAAACTGAGAACACTTTTTTCTATTTGAAATAGAGCGCTCTATTCTCGTTATTTCAAAATATGTGTGTGCAATGCATTACTAAATCAATTTTTATGTTGTTATAAAATTTATCAGGGTTTTTGCAGTTGGAAACAGCTTTGTGTTAAAAATGTGATAATGTTTAAGTGTTTTTGATAGTATATTCTATGAAACATTTTATTGTATAAGATTAATAAATATATTTTTTACGTTTACTTTATCTTCAACCTCATAAGAAACAGATTTTTCTTCGAGTTTCAACTTAAAGTAAAGATTTATTTTTCATAAGGTTAAAATTGGTGATTTAAAAAAATACCTTTGAAAATTCTTAATCATCCAAAAAAGAACTTAGTTGGTAGAAAAAAAAAAGTATTTTAAATCAAAAATTTAAGTCAACCGTCTGCGTGGCGCCGTATTACCAACATTTGCCGGCCGACGCATGCGCTATCATCACTGAGAACCTTGGTTTGGACCCATTGCTACATAACCTGGTGGTGGTGGACCTACTTGTCCCATTTGTTGCATCGGTGAGTGCATCATAGGATTGGGGCTTGAACCAATCACTGAACCCATTGGTTGTCCTATATTCTATTTAATAATTAAAATGCATTAATATAAGTTGAGGCAACAACTCTAATCATTATTACCTGACCGCCTGGTGGTAAATCATTGGGTAACTGCAAATTAGTCAGTAAATCTCGCACAGCCGGAAATAGCGAACATTCGCCATGCTGTACACCAAAGTCTACAAAACGTCTCAGCAATGTGCTGGCTGCGTTTGCAGCTTGCGATTGCACTTGTTCACGACGTTCAGCTAATTGTGTGATATTTGAACTTAAGTCATAGACCATTGGCAGAACGAGTGACGGACTATCTTTCCAATCTTTGCCTTTGTATGGTATCCGTGTTATTTGCAACTGTTGAAGGTATAGTTCAATAGAAAAGTTTTAGATATAAATTTTTATAAGTCGTCGATGTTAACTTACGAAGAATAGTATTTTCAAGCGGCAAATAAGCACTCCAGGACTTCCGATTGGAACAATAGGCGCTGCCGAAGGTGGTACACGCATACAAAATTGCACTGTCCATTTAAATTGACCTTGTCCGATTTCGGGTTTCATTTCCAAGCGCATAATTTGCACAAAATCTTTAAGTACCTGAGGAGCACAGTTCAATGCACGACAGAAACCATTCAATGCATTTGGACGATATGGCGGAATTGCAACGCGTGTATCAAAGAACTGCTCAATAACAACCAAGTCATCGGGACTCAATTGGAATGGTGTTTTGCCATCAACCGTTGGTGGTGGGGGTAGCTGTGATACTTTCAGATGCAATGATTGCATATGCATTTGATTCAAAATTACTTGACACTGTAAGCCGTCAACTTTAAAGAGAACAACTCCAGGCTCATTTGAATTAAGTGCTGTCAGTGTATCATCCGATTGGATATTTCGTTGCAGCTGACGTCGCATATACACACAACCCAAAAATCTTTCCATCGGACTTATATCTGGACCTGTTACATCTTTGTTCGGATGGGGACATGGACGACAAAGAGTTTCTAGTGATTCGTGTGTTACCAAAGTGGGTACAGCACCTGCCCATGAACGATTAGCAGGAACACGTGACATTGCGGATGAGACTGTGTTGCCAGTTCCCGTTCCTGCACTGCCTGATTGGCCTGATTTATGTTCTGGACTTTGACCTGGTCTAGGAGAAGGCCGTGGCATGCTTGGCGAACCAGGCCAATTAGATGCAGCTGGTGACATAGCGGTAAAAGGCGAATCAGAATGACCTTGCATGTAAAGTGAATTCGGTCCTGGACTATGTGCCATTGGGCTCGGTTGTGGATTTAACGGTGAAGATGGCATCAGCCCACCGGGTGATGGATGTGGCATATGAGGTGCCGGTGGTGATGTCATATTAAAATTTGGATGATTCTGTCCACCGGTTACGGTTCCAGCTGCTGTAGGGTGGGGACTAGCAGGTGTATGTGGATTTGAACCAGATGGTGGTGTATGTGGTGCTGGAAAACGTAAGCCACCGTCACGCGGTGATTGTGGGCCACGCATGCCAGATGTAAGAAAAGGTGATGACCCGCCAGCGCCAGCACCAGGCGCGCTGTTCGGTCCACCATATGTATCTTCCATACCCATTGGTGATGGTGGATTATCATCTTCACTTTGCGAACGGCGGCGATAAACAGCGTTTTCGTCAACATATTTTGAAAGAAAACCCTACAGAGGGAGAAATGGTAAGAGTTAAATATTTACAGATTTCGAGTTTAATTCATCACTTCTATTATGTATGACAACCCAACTCATGTTGAGTCGTATCTAACCGATTTAAGTAAACTTTTTTTATGTTATATACAAATTACATATGTTTTAATATATGTATTAAACTAAAATAAATAATGAACAAACTTGCTGCCAACACTGATATCTGAAATTATTTTGGCACTTTATAGGAAGCAGATGAGATCTGTGTTTATTTTGTAAATTCAAATATTTATTCACCTTGTTCTAATCGATAATATTGATTCCTCAATTCCATAATAAATAAATTTATAAATTTGCAGACCTTCCACAAAGTAGAGTGCTTGTATTTTTTCAAAAGGCTTCGACCACCTTTTCCAAGACAAACTCATTTTTCCCCCTTCTACTGACTGGGGTATGTAGGAAATTAATACATTTTTGCTTGCATCAAAATACTTACTTTTAAACCTTGTATTGGAGTAAATTCATCAATCAAATTGCGATCAAAGCGACTGTATGCTCCGTCTCTTATTGAAACTAGTCTACCGGCTCTGAAACGAATTTCCAAACAATACATTGCCTGATAAGCCAAGCGAATTAGGCAGGGCGATTGTGGCAGAATGCAAAAAGATAGCACTGGAACTTGTGGACGCTAAAATATATATAAAAATGATAATTCACATTTGCAAATAGCTAACTCATAGATCTGACGCACCGGGATGCCTAAATGTGGAATAATCGGTAACTTTGCTATCGAGCCCAAAGGATTATATGTCTCATGCAAGATGTGAGCTAATTGTGTTAAATTGTGACGTCGATTCAAGTGTGAAGCCAATTGCTCTCGCATCATCGAATGTGCATTTATTGCAGAAATCCCACCCACAAATGTTAAACGAAAGCCCGTATTTTGTGAAGACCAATATATATTGCAAGTAACTTCCTTTTTAGGTCCATAGCCTAGCAAGAGATTCATATAGCTAAATGATTTGATGCTTATTATATCCAAAAGATTTAAGCGTTCTGCAAGCAAAGTCAAAATAGTTTATATTTCGAGCATGAATTAAGTTTTATAACTTACTATTTTTCACGTGTTCAGCAAAATTGTATACCAACGCATACAAATAAACAATTTTAGACCAATCCTTAAGCAAATCTTCAACAGTTTTTGAGAAATCACTATTAGCCTGTTCATAGGTCAAATAAACAGTACGTCGGTTGCCTTGCTCTTTTTGATGTAAACTCTGTAACGGCGTGCTGAAGAAAACAAATTCTACAACCCAAATACGTATCTGGTTATTTTTGTTCATTTGAGAACGTATAGAAACTGAAAGCAAGCGTTTTAACAAATCATTCCAAACATGCTTTTCAATAACAGGCAAGGATGTAGATTGATTTTGCTATGGAGTTGAAAAAAAGGTATATTTTCAAATTAAAATATGGAAAAACAGCTACCTTTTGTTCATTTGTTTGACCTGGCATCGGTAGAGTCAGCAGTTTAAGCACCAAAGAAGTGCCATTTGATTCTACTTGCAGTCCACTATGTGGAATATTATGCTTAGAGAATTCTTGTGCTAAATTTAGGAATGGTATTTTTTCATCACACATAGCTACAACATGTGCTAGCTCAGGTATGAAGTATGCAGGGTAAATTGTTTTTTGTTGCTTAGCTGGTGGACCGTGATTTTCACTTGACGACTTGCGTTTGTGTGGGGGAACATCTGCAAGAACATTAAGTTAATATCTTGCAATTGCATACCGTAGGTTTGCATAAAATCTTTTACCATCCACATCAGTGCCCGGACCATGGGTTGCTACGAACGTGTCAAACTCAATTAAACGCAATAGTTTTGTATAAACTTTTGGTACATCAGTGCCACTGCTAGAAGTTTGTGATGACTGTTGTTGTGCCGTAACAACTGCTTGTGATTGCTGTGATCCATCGTCATTGTTTGTTGATTCCGAATCAGTTGATTGAAAAGTAACAAACCCCAAATGAAAAGTGTATTCCATTTCACACGAAGTAAAGGGTTTTTCTTTAAGTTGAACAATCTTTATGCAGAAAGAGAGATGATTATAGAACTTTATGATTTATTGATATTTTGAAAACTCTTACCAATATTACATTCGGATGACGATGTAGTTTTACATAAAGTTTATGTCTTCCTGGTTGAAGAAGCGAATCATCTGGCATATTTAAAAATGATAAGGATTCAGTAGCAGTTGCAGGCAAATGTTGCAATGTTTTCTCACAACGCCGATGGGTAATCCAAAACCTAAATTACATTAATGTTAAACTTACATACTAATATTACAAATGTGAAAAGAATTTGGGAGTATTATAAAAAAAAACAGAATAAAAACAGTGCTAAACGATAATAAAAAATATTGAAATTATTGTTATACCACATGAACGTAGTTTCGTGGAAAACCTCCCGGTAAGAAATTTTATGGACCACGTGGGCTGGGCCGCTGGTTACAGCCAGTATATATTGAAAATAGTAATTATATAAACCAACCTTAGCTCTGATAGAATTTGCTGCAGCTTACTGTGATCGCCATTGAGACAAGTTTGCATTTCTGTTATAATTGGACAATCTAGATGTTTGGGCACGTGACACTTCAACATGCCTGTATGCGTATCAATGGTGATGTGAACTTGTTCAGCACGTAAACATGGCGTCAATACAGGTACAGTCAAAATAGCAGGTGTGCCTTGCAAATTAACTAAAAAGTAATTTAAATTAAAATGTTGAAAACAATAATTTAAATGATGCTACAAAGCTTTAGCTCACAATCGACATCCTTCAGAAAAGCTTGAATTTCCAACTTTAAATCAGAAAGACGTGAAACAGATCGTATATAAACAGTGTGAACAATAAGACGCTCCATTGATAAATGATCTGAGCGAACTGCGCGATCAGCTACTTCAGCGGATTCTTTTGCTCCAAGTGACGGCACATGCACCACGGCCAAAGGACGTCCAATTTCATTCGGATCTGACTGAACAGTTAAACGGTATCCAAGTTCTGATTTTGGATCTTTACTAATAAGCTCACGCCAATACGAAACTGTAATCTTAACACCGGGTACATATTCCTCAACAAGTATATTATCATCCAAACGTTCATAGCCAAGACGTAAACTTTGTGTATATAAGGCTTCTAATTGTAACGATTGACAGAAGTAATGCAAACAATTATAGACTTCACTCAAGGCATTTGGATTGCCTACAAGACGAGCCTGTATAAGCTGGTGAATATAATTTACTTGTAGTTGATGTACAAGAGATTTGCCATCTAAATACAATAAAAATAAAACATAACAAAAACAAACTAAGTTTATTGGCAAAAATAAATTACCGCCAGTTTCTTTATCTTCGACAAGAATATCAATATCCAGTAGACGCCACGGAACATTGGGGTCATCACCCATAACCGTTAGTGATACGTTAAATTCATGTTTTACTTCAAATGTAACGCGACCGTTTTTGATCTAAAATTGAGTTGAATACGAAAGTAGCAAATTATTCCAACAATTACTATAAAAATTCAAAGATGGGGATGTATTTCATTTTAAATACAACAGTTTACCTTAAATTCTCTCATTTGAGGTAAAAGATTACCGGTGACCAAACGATGCTGTATGACCTGATTGAGACGCAGCAAAGTTTGTTTCTTTTCAGCTGGTGTAATTGGATCTGGTGGTACAATACGCTCTCTTATGCAAGTGGGTAGCCGATTATAGCTACCAGTAGTTAATACTTCAACAGCAGCTGGAATATGAAAATTTGGCAAACGTGCACGTATCAACGTTTCACGTGACATTCTAGCAAGCATATCAGCAGTTTCAACAAACAACATATTCTGTTTGTCCAGAAAGCTCATTATATTCTAAAACAACAAAATTGCATATTATAAGTAAGAATGTTATGCACTTGAAAGAAAGTTTTACGCTTACAGCTGATTTGTCTACTTTCGATACGGAATTAGCCCATTTTACTAGCGCTATTAAACGTATGAAAAGTTGACGTGTACGCGCTGAAAAGTTGTATATTTCAATCTTGCGTTCCATATCAGTTTTACGAGGTAGCCTAGAAAAGAAAATTATAACAGAATGCAATAATAACAGTAGTTCAAAGAAATTACACAGTCTAACAAGAAATAAATAAAAAACAAAAAAATAATTTGTAAAAGCAGACAACAAATTTCAGATACTTTGCATTCTCAATAAAAACATTCGTTCGGCGGAAATCTTAGATCCTACTCATAACTTCACACTCATAGTATATATGGTTTGACGGTGGGAATAAGATCTCATTCAGAGACTTCCCAACCTTTAAAATTAAATTGCAGAGGAGTGGAGGGTAGAGTCTTATATTTTCAGTACTTTAATTTTGAGTCTTCAAAGAATATAGTCTCTGCAATTTACTTGATTTATGGTGAAATAACACATATATATTTTAAAAATAAGTATTAACTATTTCGTAATCAAAGCTTGATAATTATCAATATCAATGCATAATAAGATTAATTTTGTTGATACATCTAATATTAGGACTGTTCGGTAACTGCTCTAGAGTACCCTATATCAAGTTATAGATGCCAAAAGTAGAACACTCTAACTTGCTCTAGACTTATTTAGGAAACTCACAAGGTCATAATGATTTTATGAATGTCTTAAAAATTTTGTTGTTGTCTTCCATATTATGAAAATAAAATAAGACAGTACAACTCTGCGAACTATGTTTTTTGAAAGTTGTATTTGAATTTCTATTTTGATGAGAAAATCGTATAAGGAAAAGAATAAAAAAAAGTTTGTAAACAATAAATTTTTGTTCAGAGAGTACATCGTTATATTTTTTTTAGAATATGACTTATGACTAATGAGTCATAAGTTATGACTTTATGACACCTTGCGAATTCAGTAATTCTTAAACGATTTTTTTTTTCTTTTCTTATCAAGTTAAATTTCTACTTGGAAAAATTATAGCAAACGGTATCAAATAAATCAAGACCTTGCAACTACTATTCGGTTAGAAAGATCGGAGCCATTCTCCTTCGTCAAATATGTTTTCAAATAAATTTTGAGTGGTCTTTTCTTTCTGTTCCGTTGGAAAGTTTTGAATTATTGACTGTTTTTGATTATAGTCCCAGTTGTCACCCACTCATGCAGTGGGAAGGGTTTTACTCGCACATCATTACTAAAGGGTAGGTTTGCCTGTTTATCTGACGTAGACGTTATATAAAATATTTAAAGTTGTAACGAATTTCAGTGACAAGTCGTTGTTTTGCCACCTATGGCTGAAATTATTATGAGAAATTGGTGAAAAGAAGAACAGGCTGATGCATTTGAAGAATAGGACTGCCGTTTGTTATAAAATTATAGGTATAATTCCGATTTATCAAGTTTATTTTCTTAAAATCAGGTAAAGAATAGATGACAATTTTCCAACGAAAAAAGAAAAGAGAAGCCAAATTGAGAGCCATATTTCGTTAGAAATATATTGTTAATAGTTATAAAAAGACTGTTGCTGTAATTCATTGAGTTAGACAGATCGAAGTTTGTCGATACAGTAGATCCAAGCCCAAGTACGATTAAAATTAATCCTTTTGAATCTTCTTGAGAAATTATCTCTGAAGATTGAACCTCATGCCAATACGTGCAAAATAGTTCAAATTATAACAGTCGTTGTTTAAACAATCAACTAATTTTGTTAATTTTATAAGAGCAAAAGTTTATTAATTTGGATGCCTGTAATAATTCACGTCTTATCTGTTGTATGGTTTTTTCGATGAAACTTCATGAATAGATGGTCTATGGCTTGGATTAGTCACTAGGCAACTTCTTATACTTAAAAACAAGCAAAGGGCGTTACGCGTCTCCTATAACACTTAAAACGCTATATTTTGACACCAATGGCAGCAATTGTTTAAACAACGACTAGAACCATTTAAAAGAATTTGCGTGTATTGTCATGAGGACTTTTTAGACATGATCTTTCTAAGAGTCAAAGGAATCATATTAATTGCATATAGTTTTGAAATTTTATAAGTTTTTTTCCTTTTTATTTAAACGACTAAAATATTTGCTAGTGTTTTCCAGAGCATTATTTTTTTTTTAATCTGAATGTTTTAGGTTCCAGAAGTGGAATATGTCACTCTTTGCAGTAATGTATTAAATCGTTTAGTACTTGATTAAAATTTTTTACCCCCAGCTTATCCTTCTTCCTGGGCACTACTATGAAAATCTCATGAGGAACTAAGTCTCAAGATGCTGCAGTTTTTTTAGGTATTTGATACTCCTTGCTGTGTACAGTAGGTTCTTCATCTGTTCTTAGAGCATACTTTATTGAATTATTAAAGATGCCGCTTGCAGAAATTCGTGCACTTTTATTTTATCGGCTAATAGGGCTTCATCCCAAAAAATTACAGTATAATTCTCTGTTCAGTTAAAAACATACGAGTATACTTATAAACAGAACACTTCGACTGATCAGGGGTCATTAATATTTCTATATGGGACTTATTTAGTTTACATTTACAAGCTTGGTTTAAGAACTGACAACCTGTGCAGGAAATAATTCTTGCCTATGCATAAAAATAACACTTACAATTCCGCCAATACCGTCAAATCATGATACGTGCGCTGTATTATGAAATCTATAAGCACGGCAAGTGAAATTGTATTCATGCGTGGTCCACCTTCCTGCCCAGATGGTATGTAACCAGCCATTGGACCTTGCACGCCCTCTAATGGTTGCGGTGCTGGTGCCATGATGCAGCAGATGCCTGAGGATCCTCGGTCTTATGGCAAAGCGTTTAGTCAACGCCTTTTAACTTTTTTTTTTGCTTAAATTGATGTTAAAATGCTTAAAAACAATATTATATATAATTTTTTCTTTTCTTTCTTTTCTGCTTCTCGTTGTCGGCGGTAGAGGTGGAAAACTGTCGATGAAAATGTCACTCTTGACGTCTTGTTTTATAAGGAGATGTTCAGAAAATGTGAAGTTGGAGTGACATCTACTGTGCTTTACAAATTAAAAATTAAAGCATAGTTTTAGGCATAAAGAAGTGAAGACAGAAATCATTATTTTTCATATTTCACATTAAAGGCACACACCAAATAAGCTATATAAACATGGTGTTTAATAAGAGCACCCAATAATTTTTTTCTACAAAATTATTTGCCTGCAAATATTTAATAGTTCAGGTTTGTTTAAAGAACGTTAGTGGGAAGGGGCCGGGGTCCAATTCATATCAAACTCTGACCAGTTCTGGTCTTGATCTTGTCGGTTCTTTATTTTATATATGTATAACATTTCAAAACTTTGCTGCTGGAGCAAATAATACAATTTATTTATTTATTTATTAAATTTAGATATAATATACAATATTAAACCTAAATATCAATTGAAAAGAGTACTGGCAGCCAGGGCCTTCGACTCGAAAATTAAATTTATACAAAAACTGATTAAATTTATTGATACAAATATTGATTTTTAGAAATAATACAATAATTTAGTTAAATAAACTTTATTTATAAATTACATTCTTACATTGAACACAATCATTTCGAATAACCCAATCATTTATATTGTGTTCGTTACAATAACTTATAGGAAGATTCATATAGTCTGCAAGAAAAGAAATAGAGATGTAAAATGCCACAACTTCTTGCCAATACTCACTGTCATTTTTGGGTGTACCATCGGCGTTTCTATTTGCTTGACCAAATGCATATTTTTGATCCTGTGCCGAGGTGAATCTACGAACCATTATTGTACCATTAGCAGTCTTTTTGCAAGCGCATGTTGGCAAACAAGTATTATTGCAAGCACCTGTATCTTTTTTGTAAGGATTGCATCTTCCTGGAATACCGTTTAACAAGCCTATGCATGAATCAGGATAAACTGCTAGCACATTAATGGGAGCCTTTTGCTCTCCTATTTTAAATAAGGCGCACATTTCACCTTTCTGTTCTTTATAGCATTTACCACCTTGGTCTTGTGTGCAGTTACCGGATTCAAAATGAAGTACACTAAAAAAAATCATAACTGAAAGCAAACGAAATTATAAAATAATTTTTTACTATACGTTCAAATAAATAAATACTTACAACCGATCACTGAAAGTAAACTCATTTTGCTTGAATTGTTTTTACTACGGATAGCTGGTGGTATAAGTTGTTTTTACTGAATGATTACTTATCCTGAATGTTTCACGGCTTATATACAATTCACAAAAGTATTAAGCTCTCTCATGAGTAAAGCTTAAAGTAAACATAAACCTGCGGTAGGGTTATTTTACCATATTTTTTTAATTTAGTTAAAGTAAGCAAAGGAACAAGGGATTGTTGTTTGTAGAGTAAATGTCATTAACGTCAATTTTAACTTTTTGAGGTTTCCCGGTTGTAGCGATGAAAATGGGCAATTTTGTCAGAACGACCAAAAATTCGCCGAATATATAAATTGTTTTTTTGCAAAATGATTTGGATGACATAAATAATAAGAAAATAAAACTTTTGTCTGATATCATAGTCAGGAATTAGTAAAAAATAAAAGACCGTTTTAAGAGGAGATATTTGTGAATATTGAAAACTAAGAAAATATTCTAATTTAGAAGCGATCCGCTGGTAGGACTTACATACTTCTGAGACCTGAAAAACATCATACTTATTTCTTTTACCGATTATATGTACTTCATTTGAAATGTATTTTTTAGTGCTACAACTTTTACTAGAACACTGATGATATGAACAATGTTAAACACTATACAACTTCAAATGACCTTCAATTCTTTCAAATGAGTTTGATATCGTTGGTATTAAAAAAAATTGAGTTCCTACCAAAGGAAGCCACATTTTGATCTGTATGACATGTAAAAGGTGTGTAATACAATATATCATTTAAAATTTACTTACAATATGATGTATGTAGGTTGTGACGTTGTTAGCTCTCAGTTCAGAAGATGCAAAAATCTATATGAAGTGACAATCTTTATTCAGACTTTCGAAGAGCTAGGTCAAAAAGGTACAAATCCTTCGAACTAACATTAGTAAAGTCATCGTGCTTAAACATGATACGGAATGGAAACATAAAATCTAAGAAATCGTAAGCTTTAACGGGTTGCCAACATATCGTGTGAGTAACGTAATGAACGGTTTTGAATTGTATAATTTTTCCAGCGATTTTATAATTTTGGCTTGAATTATCAGTTTTTTCTAAAAATTTACAAAATCTTAACTATTAAATTCAATTTGGATTGAATTATAAAATTGTTATGTATTACTAAAATAGTTGTATTACTACTTGGTTTTTAGCATATTGAAATAATTTTGTAGACCTTTTTTTAAAAAATCATTTTGAAGAAAATCAAGTTCTTAAAGGAAGCTCCTCGATCAACGGTTCATAAAATTGTTAAAGTTTTAACTATATCGGTAGGGAAACATTTTTAAATAAAAACAGATATGCAAACAAAATAAAATACTTCTGAAATTCTTTTCACAGCTGAAACGACAACTTAAAATGAAACTGATTTCAAGCACAGGTGAGGGTGCACAATTTAAAGTTAAACAAATAATATTGGGTTAAAATACGCCCCAAGTGCAATGACATGAACTTTAGCAAGTTCAAGTAAAATAGGTGCATATAGCAATCTGGTGCTGTTTTATATTTATTTCGTTTCACTATAAATAAGCAAAAATATACAGAATTAAAGCACAGTTGATCTACGACACTTCATACAATTGCTTAAACAATTACAAAATAGAATCCAAAAGATATTGAAGATCCTTGCAACAATGACGAAATTAGTTTATCTTCTTTGTGGTAAGTTATTTTAATATTAAGATTTTTTGTTCGATTTATAGTTAATACATATATCATTTTACATAAACACAGTTTTTGCATTGGCAACTCATTTGAGTTTTGCATCGGCCCATTTTGGATTTCTAAAAAAATCAGCTAAGTGCGCTACCAAGCCCGCCAAAACTACCACAACTTGCAAACCTACTACCACAACTTGCAAACCTCCAACTACCACAACTTGCAAACCTACTACCACAACTTGCAAGCCTCCAACTACCACAACTTGCAAACCTACTACCACAACTTGCAAACCTCCAACTACCACAACTTGCAAACCTACTACCACAACTTGCAAACCTCCAACTACCACAACTTGCAAACCTACTACCACAACTTGCAAACCTCCAACTACAACAACTTGCAAACCTGCCCCACCAGCATGCAGTACGTGCGTGTGCGTTAAGAATGCTAAATCAGATATATGTAAAATAATATGCAAAGATCAACTAAAATCGACTAATCTATATGATATTGTCGATTTTTTACTTTGTACCGGCCTTCCGAGAGGAGAAATAGGAGGTCCATGCAATTTCGACAAAACTAAAGGATGTGAAGCAAACTGCAACGTGATCGGTTGTATGATAGCTAAATATCGTAAAAACGGCAAGGATGCTATTGTCTATGCAGACATTACAACCCAATGCTGGCTTAACTCCCTTCAACATATTTTACATGACAAATATGGTATCAACGAAGGTAACTATAATAAACATAATTTGAGTATTCGATAAAATGTTTCATATAAAAATATCATAATTTTTTTTTGCAGTATTAGTTTGGGCAACCAATAAAAATCAGTGCAAAGGAATTGATAAAAATAAATTGATATTCGAGGATGTAAGCAAAACTACGTGTAAATACATTTGTGGTAGAAATAAGCAGAAAAAATGCAAAAGATACGAATTTGTGTGGTTTAAATGTCAAGCAGACATGAAAGCGCATAATAAAAAAGAAAACAAAAATTTCAAGCAATGCCCAAATAAGTGTTGTACGGCTCGTAAAGCTCCTAAACATGACAGCAAATAATTATAAATCAAGTTTAATGAAAATTTTAGCTAAAAAGCAAACTTATTAAAAATATAGAAATAATAAAAAATACAACTAAAATCTTTTAAAAAAATATAGCATACTTTATTAAAATTTATATGTTTTATATGTATGTATGTATATTTTTTAAAGTTAGGTCTTACCCTTCGTATTCTTTAAAGAGTGTAACTTGCAAGAAACAATATTAAGTAGACGTACCTACATATTTTTGTTTAAAGATTAAAAAATAAATTCAAGGAGCAAGTATACATAAAGGACTTTTTTTTTGACGTACCTTAGTTTTAGAGGCACAGCAGTCGGTAGTCGTGGATATAGCTTCAAAAAATCGTTATAACTTCAAAATCCTTGAATTAATTTTCAAAATATGGATGTCATATACGCACATCCTTAGAAAATATCTGTTGCTGTTGCTATCCCATAGTGATACTACCATCACTGAACTCCATTTAGTAAAAAAACCTTATTCGCTCTCTCGGTATTGTGTCACTTGCGATCCGGCAGGGCCCCAATGTCGAATGCAATATGATTTATCTTTGAGTTAACGCGACCTTTTAAAGTATCACATATATAGCTTATATTAGAATCTTTAATAAAGAGCTTTTTAAGTATTTTTTACCCACATTTGCACCTAATCGCAATAAACTTCTCGAAAACAAATACAAAATATCTTAAATAGAATTAAAATTCCAAAAGTGGTTGAAGTTTTACGTACAACGCGCTAGATGCAAACAAAGTTCAATGGCCAGAAGAGACGCAAAAAAACGAGAAAATAATAATATTAATGTACACATACAACATTTTCCAAAGTGTTTCCGCTTTTTAAAAGTTAATCGTTTTATATGTGTTTTTCTGTCTTGGGGGAAAAAATCATCTTTTGTCGACGTGTTTTTGTTCACCTCTTCCTCCTCCTCATTGCTGCTGCTGATGATCCATCCAATTTCTAGTTTTTTTTTATTCGCTTTTCCTAGTCTTTGCGTCTTTATTTTTGTGTAGGCATGTTCTTTCTTATTTTCCCCTCTTTTCCATCCCAGTGCCGATCGAACACTTTGCGGATTTCATCGCCACCATCATGGTGGGTGAAGTGGGCAGTAAACGTGAAGTGAGTTTTTTGTTTTGTAGTGATGAGATAGGATGAATTCGTGTTTTGTTTCCTACGGTGTCGTTGTTTTAATTTTTTTTCCATATATCCTTGCTTTAACGTGAGCAATCAGTAGATTCGAATCATTCTCGTGAACCATCGGATAATATTTATAAATTAGAAAGCACTTTCTTTGCTATATCCCATTTCTAAGATGACAATATTTTCATTGAAAAAGATTCAAATATCTGAATATTTTGTTTTCTTCCTGCACCGATTGTATGTAATGTACTTGATGGTCTCATTACTTTACCATATTTTTCGAGTAAATAACTGCGATAACGTTCTTTCGACATCTAAAAATGGCCACCAGATATTGATGGTATTTTCGAATTCCAACAAACGACACATTTGTCAAAATTGAAAAATATATCTTATAACTCTTCAGACAAGCAGTTGCATATTCATCCGTTTGGTAATTAATTGCTGCATGTATTTTGAAAATGGAATTACTATTTGGTGTTTTTACAAACTGTTACAATGTAAATCTGTTGATGGATGTGATAAAAACGCTGCCGGTGTAACTGATGTTTATAGCTTTTAATTTGTAAATATTTAAAACAACCTCAAGTGCAAATGGCCCAATAGCTCTATTCTTTATTTTCTTCTCGTTGTAGGAGTTTTTTTCTCATCAAAGAGCTCCATAAAAAAGAGTTTCATAAAACATCAAACAAATAAACATCCACATAGTAAATATGCAGTTTTAGAAAATAACAACCACTCCAGTAAAAATAATGTCTTAGTTAATTTTAGTACGATACTTTCCAGGAAAACGGCAGCGATAAACGAGTTATTTGTTGATGTATCCGGATGCAAGATGAAATGTAAGCAAATTCAACGAAATGCTAAAAAATTTTTCAATGTTCTGCGAGGAAGCCATTTGCATTGTCAGAAGATTTTTCCTTTTTATTTTTGTATCGAATCCGAAAGCATTAACTCTCGTATTATATACAAGTGAGTGACGACTTTCGTCTATATATATCTTTAAAGTGTAAATCTGAATTGAAACTTTTTTTAATAAATTTACTTTTCAAATTATGCTAAGTTCAAATGAACATACAAGTCGAAGCAAGTCCTTAGCGGGCTTATCACTTTTCATATGGGGTTGTTCAGAAGCAGATTTGCTGTCGAGAAGATGAAAACACTTTGATTTCTTGTGTGGCAACCTTTGATCCACCTTTCATCATTTTAAAATTTTCAATAATACCGCAATATATTCGATTTTATCTGTATACTCTAACTATTTTTGTTGGATTTTAGTGAAAATATTAAAATTATCAAAATTGAGCTTAATCTTGCCGTACGAAAATCTTTCCGGGAATAGATTCTCTTCTATACAGTGAAACTAAATTGATTTTTTATTTGAGACCTTCTTTTCGAGTTATTGAGGAAAACTCTTTGACGGCATTTTTAATCGGTCGTACGTATCTCATACAACACTTTGAAATGTGGGGCCTATAAGAAAAAATTTCGCCCTGTTGAAAGTGGTATGCCTATATAAAGGAGCGAAGCTAATAATGATGGTATATGCACGTGATGAAAGATTTAATTTCGGTTTACTTATAAATAATTTTTATTCTGATATTTGAGTATTTAGAATTGAGACTTATTTGCGTTTTGGCAAAGGAGGAAAGCTATGTACATACATATGTATGTATGTACGTTTGTCTAAATAATATTTTCCATTTATTTTTCCTTTACCCAATGTTTTTTAGTGTAGGTATTTATATATAAAAAAATGTGTACAACAACCCAGTAGGCAAAAGCAGAAGTAGGTAAAAAGCGCTTTTAAAAATTTTGCTTAAGGAGGCTTCATATAAATTCACCTATTTTCAATATGAAAAAACCGGACAAAAATAGGCCTTCCATCGAAGAAGAGATAGAAATAACCCATCCGTGGAAATTGAAATGCCAAATTCATCACAAAATTCTTATAAATTTGTTGAAAATTATAAGGAAATAAAATTTTTGGCATTAATTTTGAAAAGGCCTTATATAAGCGCTTTCGCATACAGCAATATTGACGAGTATAATGTCGTTTCTACCAGCAGCGCTAGCAGGCAGTTCTCGGTAGAGGTTTTGCTCAATTGTCTACTGGGACCTTAGTAAAAGTCTATTTATCAGTATATGAAATACCTACGCAAAGTTGTTGTTCTTGAAAAATATTGTGTTTTTGAAAAACTGAAATGATCAACGCAACATTCGCTAAATGCGCATCAAGTGTGTCTATCAGTTGTTGTTGCTACTGCTTTGGTGAATACCCTGTAATAACACCGTTCAGCAAGTGCAAGATATCGGCGCAATACCACTCATGCTTTGCAGGAATCGACCAGGACGTAAATAGATTTCCAACAACGCGACGCAACAACAGTCAACACCAATAAAAAGCAAAAATTAAAGAAAACAACCAGGTCGCAACCAACCCCATCGATTCTATCGCATGTACCACAGAGTGTGTTTCATTGCATCTGTACTTTGGCCACTTTGTTCGATTTATTTTTGTCTTTATTTCTTGAATTTGTCGGCGTCGCAACGGAGCCAGATGCAACAAAGAATTTTCATGCAGCAACTCCAGTGCAACGCGCGCGTGCTACGAAGTCACCAGTGGCACAGGAACAGCTGAATTTCCCCCTTTCATTTAAAGATTTTCAAAAAATACAAAAAAGTAGGAAAAAAAAATCAAACAAAAATTGTAATCATTGCAATAAAAAGTGCTTCAGTTTGTCCGTGTTGTCGACATGGCGAGCCAAGTGTTTGCTTTAATGTCTTCAGCACATGTCATCTGACTGTATCTACCTCCGACGCTATAAATTCTGCAATCAGTGTCTGACTGTAATTCCACTTCCTTTGAATTTTTTTGCAATTTTTTGTTTGTTTTTTATATTGTCTTCGCCAATAAATGGATGTGTTGAACTTTGAAAATGAATTTTCCATGTTTCGCCTGCTATTTTAGTAATAGGTTTCAATGATGCTGTGCTGTATCCAAGAGACAGAAATATATCTTTCTGTGTTTCTTACACAGAAAACTAACAATGTTGGCCGACGGATTTGTCATTGACAAAACTAGAAATTTATTCTGAAGGGGGAGGAGATAAGTATAAGTTTATTCTGATAAAATCCTTGTTAACTTTTATACCATTACACGCTTCAAAAACGTTCATATGTTTATAACGAACTCTGTAATAAATAGTGCAATATTCTGATTTTCCTTTTCCATTACTTTTAACATAATCTAAAATTTTGTACGACAATGAAAAACATAAAAACGTCGAATAACTGCTTCGATAATAATAATAATAGATAATTATAGTTACTAATTATTTAGTGATAACAACACAAAGAAACACAATTCGATGTCTTGTCACAAACCTCATCGACTAGCTTAACACAAAAGAGACTAAGAGCTGGTAGGCCAAGATCTCGCCGTTCATATTATGAGGCTTTTTGATACGTAAACTTGAGGGGTCTGAAGTTGAAACACACGTGACTGCAACCAGAGGTGACATCGCACACACACACAGCACTCAACACAATAGATTTGGTGAAAACATCTATTTTTAGGTAGTATCCTCTTCTTTTAGTGCGATTTGTCTTGAACTACTAGATCTGGCTCCCAGAGCTATTGCTTGGAGCTATTGGATAGTCAACGTTTATCAAAAAATGGAGGACATTCCACTGGAAATATTAAGAGACATAATATCATAAAAAGGGCTTAAATTTGCATCAGAGCTGGAAGCCACCAGAAGAACTTCATCTCCGGACCAAAATGTAACAGAATTGAAAGATTTTAGTGAAATAATAAAATCACAATTTTTAATTTATAATAGAAAAACAGTTATTCAATATAATTGGGTTAACGCACAAAGTTTGAAAATCAGGAAAATTTACCAATTTAGCAATCTATGGATTTTCTTAGTTATGAAAGCACAACGATTTCAACCCAAAAGAATAAAGAATAAGAAAATTATTCTAATTGAAGTTTGTAAATTTTTTTTTTTTACATTAATATTGTTATCGTTTTCGAAAATTTTTTTATTAACCTCAGAAAACTATTTATTTTGTACATTTTTGCAGCATCTTGTATAAAACTTTTGTCATAAATCATTTTGAAAGCCAATCGACTTTTTATATTAGAAATTAAAGAAATGTTTTTATTTTGGCACAAGGTCATGTATTTTTTTTATTATTCCAACTGAATGTTTTTTGCCAAAACATAGCATTGAGCTCAATTTATGATCTTAAAAAGTTTAAGTTCATTAATGTTGAGGAGCGAGATTCTTTAAAATAATGAGAATATTAACTTTAATTAATAAAATATATGACTTTAAGTCAAAATAAAAACAATGTTTTAATTATAAAATTTTTGATATATTTGCGTGTTTCTAATTTTTATTAGTTTACAGAATTCATATTTCCTTACAGGAAATAATTTAGGTAGTTATATAGAATGTGAAATGGAATATACATATTTATATACGTATGTATAAGGGAAGAAATTGTATACGCAAATGCAGATATTTTCGAAATAAAAAATTGCAATAAATGCGACCAGGTATATAAAAAAAATAAAAAATTTAACACAAGAAAACAACAAAAATTAAATTAATAACGCGCCCCTAATAATGAGCTGAGAATTGGTTTATTTTTAAATGCAATATTTGTATATTTCTTAACGTAATACTCGCATATTTGTTTCAATGTACCTACCTACGTACAAATTGTTTCAAAATTTGTCTTTTTCTTAAAATTTTAAAATTATTTTCTCACACCTGACAAATTGACGTAAAGTTCATTATGCTCAGCAGCAGCAACACCTGTGATGAAACTGTTAAAGACGTATTCGAAACAAATATGAAAAAGTAAAACATTTCGAGAAATATTCCCATATTCACATAAGGCAACGCTGATAAAGAACACTTGCTGAATATATCACATTTTGCGCATGCTGAGCGAGTAGTACAAATATTGAGGCATAGAAAGACAGAAGAAGGTTGCATCGTCGATTGCTCTTAAAAGTTATGTAAATTTGAATTGTGGTTTTTTTTTAGGACAATAATATTAAGTTCGAACTTTTTTATACAATAAATATTACTTTCTGTTAGATTTGTAAAAAAAAGTCACCCAATTGAATTTTCGTATTTCTGAATTCAGAGTTCCTTTAATTAAAAAGTATGAGTAGTAAATTTGTAAATTCTTCATATGCATAAAAAAGTAGTTATAACACTGTACAACATAAAAAAAAGATAACATCGAAAAACTTTCTTACAGTACCTACACGGCAGTGGGTGGAAATTTAAGATCAAATGAAGTGTTAGGCGCCGTTCAAGTATTAAGTAACGCACTTAGGGGGGGGGGGGGGTTCGAACAACGCGTTACGCTGCGAGTTCAAAATCTCTTGTTTTATTTATTACTCTCGCAAACGCGACTAAAACATAACAAGAGTCGCTCAAATGACTCTCCGGTACATTGCGCCACATACTTAATTGCGACTTTAAGGTAAACATGGTCACTTGGGTGATACCGTAACGTTTAAGGAGAGGGGGGGGGGTAAAAATCTTCAAAAACTGCGTTACGTAATACTTGAAGGGCCCCTTAATTTAAATTGCATTTTCGTAGAACATTTTAACGGATTCACTGCAGCCTTATTGGTGGATTCCATAAAACGGGTATACAAAGCGTTTTACAAAAGTACTTGAAGAAAAATTTCACTAGGGGTCGCCAAGGTCAAAAATCACGTACTGAGAGGGCGACTGACTCCAAACCTCGCAATTGGTGAATCTATTATCTCTCCATTACAAATAATATTTTTTTTTACTTTTACCATATTCACAGATATTATATAAAAGTTAACAAAAAATTATATAAATATTTTTCTAAATGATTAATTAATTATTTAGTGGAGACATTTTTACTAGTAGTAGTAATATTTTTAGTATTTATTGTTAATAAATACACTAAAATGAAATTAACTTATGGTTGTAAAGTGTATACAAAGGATTAACTTTTTAAAGTGATTTAGCGTTTTTGAGGCGGCTTGTAACCATGGCCGGACTTACCATAGAGGCACACTAGGCCAGTGCCTAGGGCGGCACGATTTTAGGGGCGGCAAATATTGGGAACTTTGAAATTTTTTTTTTGAATTTTTTAAATTTATTGACACAGGGGGAAAAAAGTGCAAATACTGGGATTGTATGCACTAAATTACCTAAAAAAAAAATAAAAAAAAAGGTCCTCAATTTTGATATTACCTAATTTTTTTTCTATATTTACTAGTGAAAGGGGGCGGCAATTTCTGACTGGCCTAAGGGCGGCAGATTTCTAAATCCGGGCCTGCTTGTAAAAATAACTCGTTTTCATGCTTTTACTTAAATAGCCATTACCTTGTACTCCTCAGAAAATTTTAAAGCGATTTCAGTGACTTTATGAATAACGGAAGCTTATGAAATAGTCCACTGGAGAGTATTGTGATATTTTGTTATGCGTAATGGTTGGACATTGACAACTGAATACTAGTTAGCTTTAAGGTTGCAATTATCAGAGTTCTTTTAATAAAAAAAAAATCTTTAGAACTTTAAAATAAAACAAATGGCTCAGAGATAGAATATTCAGAAATTTAAGAAGCTCATGATAGCTCACTTTTTAAAAATAAGTAGGGTAGGTACAGCAATTTATTGCGCCATCCCAAACTGCAGTCTCGATTAGAAAATTCCGTTGTAAAATATTTCAAATACTTTAATTGAACATAACTTCTTAAGTGAGTAAAATCTACGCAACATCGACCGAAAGTACGTCTTCAAATGTCCGATGTGCTCGAACTAACTCTATTATTGACAATTATGACGCCTATTACTAAAAATGGAGTACTGTTTCAATAGGAAAACAATAGATATGAATAAAAATGTTAAAATCGTTATAAATTTTAATTTTCTCCACAGTTTGGAGCTGGAAATATGAAATCAATATCTGGCAGTACTTTTTCAGCAAGACTTGGAAAATTGAACGATATCATGCGCTACTAACTAGTTCCTCAATACATAGATCGTTTGCGAATGCAGTTTCTTTCCGAACATCTTCTGTTTAAAGATAGAATTAAATTAAATTAGAAATAGGACAGGTTTAAGGACAGATTTTTAAGGAACACCTAAATATATAAAAATGGAATTTCTCAGAGGCTCAGCAATTAACGCTTTCTGCGAATGATTTCCTAAATATATTCTGAGCCAATCGTAAATAAATCCCCTTAATCCAGCAGTATATATTTACTCCAGAAGCAAATTATGATTGTCCATCTGCATTTTGGTTTTTGGACTACCTCTCGTAAGTAACATCAGCTCGAAAATTTGAAGCGTGAGGGCTGCTAAAAAAATATTTTTTATATAGAATAGTGACTTCAGGAAAACTTTTCGTAGATAATATTTTGGGCAAATTTTTTTATTTCATATTTTTATTTTTTTAGACTATAAGAGTAGAGAGCTGGTTTTAGAAGTTTCCAAGTCTGAATACCGTATGACAGTTTTGGATATATGCACATAATGAAAATGCAAATACGACCGTCTCCTCAAGATCTTTGTATCCATGGAATATTTACCAATTACTAACTACACATTTTTTTATCATCGGGATGTAAACATCTTTTAGAATAAATTTTTTATTTTTTCGGTTTTCAAAAAAAAAAAAAACGAGTGCTCTTACTAACAAGCAATAAATACATACATATGTACATTCAGAGACTAATAAAATATGGGCGGCATGGGGCGTTTTGTGAGTTTTTTGACACTGTTTGCGCTTAATGAGGGAACACTTTTTTTTAAGTAAATTCATTTGTTTTTTTCTTATTATCTATTTTCATGCTTTCTTTTTTGTAGATTCTTCTGCTGATTTTGGATTCTGCGCAGTGGTCCTGATGATTATATCCAACACAACAGGAGCCTAACGATTGACGTTATAGGCAACTGTGTGGATCACCTCAAGTGCTGCTCTTTGAGGTGGCAATCAAAAGCAAAACATTAGGAGAATACTGACTGACGTTCAATAGCACCCACCATGAACGAGTACATACCATACCATAGCATATCTACTCTCTACACGATTTAACAACAAATTTTGTAATTTGTCGAATACTAAAACGTTGCACGGATTTATTTTTAAAAAAACACACTTGTTCGTTCACATCCAAACATGTCTGCAGTAGCAAGCGTGAGCATTTTAGCATTTATCAATCTCATCCATCTCGAAAATAGAGATCAACGCGCCATTACGTTCGAGGGAGAGGAAAACCGTGTCATCATGTACACGGTGCGGCGACCGTGTGGCAGAGTGGTAGGATACGCAGCCTGCTACAGCATTGATCTCTAAATCTGAAATCAGCAACAGCGGAGCAACTCGACGATTTTCAGCTTTGAATTGTAAAAATGTAAATGTTATTTTTAAAAACGTTTCAGTCCTTTTCGAGATTTTGTAGTGTTTAAACGTTGTGCGCTGTTTTCAGCGAAACCCCATTATTTTTTTTAAATAGAAAGAAGAAAAAGATTTCAACACTCATATTTAATGAAAAACAAACAAGAAAAATTAAAATGAAAAATAAAATTGGTGAATAATATTTTGCACGCGGTCTTTCGAAATCGTTTTTGAACTATACTCTTCATATGTATTACTAATTTAACAGAAAAATAAAAAAAAACAAACAAACTCTGTTGATCATATAAATGATAAAAACAATTTTCGAGTTGGTACTTTTTTTGCAATAAAATTTTCCAAATACATAATTATTCGAAAAATAAAAAACCACAATATTTTGATGAAAATTTTGCGTATCTATTTGGCTACTTGAATTCTTTCGTAAATTCTTCCTGCGTATGCTGTGTCGTTTGTGCGGTGCTCGTTTGTCATCATTTTTGCAAGTCGATTGGTCGCTTTGTTTTGCCAGTCGGTCATTCAATTGATCGATCAGTCGGTCGGTCGATCGTTTCATTACGCTTGAGTCATCGATCTATTATTAAAGACATTTGGTCGGTATTTCGCCTTCGATTGGGGCAAATTTGTGGATACCCATTAAGTGCTGCTTCATTCGGTGAGTTCGCAATTTCTTAAGCTCTTTGTTTTTATTTCCTTTTATTTCGAAAACATTTGCGTTACAGATAAATATTTTCAAGACTTTGTTTTCAAAACAAAGAAGTTCGTACAAATATGTGTAGCAGGAAAGTGCGTACTAATACTTATTATGTGCCAAAAATATTATTTTTATTGTTTGAAATAGATAAAATTTATCTGGCAAGTAAATATTATTACTAAATACGTTTCATTTCGTCTTTCAGTCGGTTTAAAGTTTTTAAAGGCAACATAGACTATGACGGATTTCGTCAAAAACAGGAACGTATTTTAAGAATTTAAAATTCCATTTTTTGGCACATCGGTCCTAACCCCTAAATTTAAAAATTGATGAGAGAGCAAACAAAATAAGTTCCTTACTTTTCAATATCTAAAAATCGGTCTTTTTTCGAATGTTTTAAAATTAATGTAAAGCAGGTAAATCCTCTGCTGTCTATCTTAGAGTCGTTTTTGAAACTGGAAGAAAATGTGACATTTCTTATGCATTTCTTTCTGATTGTGAATTTTAAATCTATTTTATTTGATCAGAGTCTTATTTCACACGTAGCGATTTTAGTATGAATTTTTTTATTTATTCTCTTGTCTTCGTTTGTTTTTACATGGATTGATAATTGCAGCAGCTCTTTTTATCTCTGTCTGAAATTTCAATTATTTTTGCACATTATTTTTTTATAACAGAAAATAAAATTGTTGACATAAGGACAAAAGAAGTGTAAAAATAATTCAAATATGAAATTAAACAAAAAGGAGGTCTTTTACAAGTACTTTTTTTGAAAAGCAAAATACCAGGAAAAAAAATCACATAAGAAATATAAAGATGTGCCAATTTCTGCATATTCAACCCCTCAATCTCTTAGTTAAGAGTTGCTTTAACTAAATCGCTTGGCGTGAAAAAACCTAATTTCTGAGTAAATCAACAAAAATTGAAAAATCAAATTCTGAAAAATTTATTATTTTCGTAGAATCGAAAACGCATTGGTATGAAATTTTTCAACGTTTTTCAATAATTTTTGCTTTTTTTCGATTTTTTTGAGAATTTTCGATTATCAACACTTATTGTTTTTCAAAAATGATCGAACTTTTAAAATATTTTCTGCTCTGAACAATCTTTGGCTCCATAATTTTTCGATGTTTTTCAAGTTTTTCAACATTTTTCGACATTTTCAACTTACAGTGGACATCCAGTATAACGAATGGTATGTATAATATTGAAGTCGCTCACTATAACGACAATGTTCGTTATATCGAAAGACTTTGAAATTTTCTTTATAATAGGTGACTTTACTTAAAATTTATTTCAATTCAATTCAGCTTTTAATCTAGAAAGTTTTTGTAAATTTTGTCTTAGAAAAAACAAAATGGCTGATGATTTCTCTGATATTTTTCAAAACAACACTGCCTGAAACTGTTCTATACTAACAGTATTAAGTTTACACATCACAAAGCAAGTACTTACTAACTATGCCTATTACTTTGAAAATTTTTTTTCTATACCGAAAATTTCAGTCTCACGTTTTCGGTTTTGTTTTAAGTAGTTACTACTACTACTACTGATAACTAGGCAAAAGAAACTTTTTCAGAACATAACAAAAATAAAGCATAAGCAAAATTAGTTTAGTAAAAGCACTGTAGTATGAATTCAATTTTAGCAACTCTATTTCTTGCTTTTTCTCATGTCTTTCTTGCCGCTGTAGAAGCAAGAAAAGGTCCTCAAGATCGTCTAAGAGAGAAACGTGAAGTTTTCAATCAATTGATATAATATCATTTATATTCTAAGTTTGACGTCATTATCGCGTTGATGTAAAAATTTAATAAAACTTTTATATACGTCTGAGTATCTATCTAATGCAAAATCTAAATTAAATGCATTAATATTCTAAGAGGTTTTAATTTAATTTATTTGATTTTTAATACAATAAAATGTAATAACTTAAACAAATGACATCTTATTGTTGGGTTCACACACAAAATATTCGTCATTTCTTTTTGCAAACGAGTGTGACCATTTATCATTGAAGACGTAACAGGAACTCATAAGAAATAATCACATCAGCCGCACTTGTTAATTATTTTCATTTTATTGTGATTTTTATTCGCCATTTTGACATTTCGAAAATCTTTTCGCAAATCTCTTAAGCAAGTGTTTGCGTATTTACAAAATCATTTACTATGTACACAAAGATGTATTTCAAAACAAATATTAAAATAATTAAGCGAATGCAGTGGCGTCAAATAAACTTTTTTATTTTCAATTTTAAGACTGTGAAAGTACTTGAAATAATTTAAAAAGGGAAAATACTTTCATCATTCGACACCACCACTGTAGCGGATGCATAGACAAATTTATATTTATAATCATAATATTGGACATTGATAGAACTCAGTCTACTCGCGCCAATTTATTTTATGAATTTTAATTTTATTCCTTATTGTGTTTTTTTTTGAATTTTTATTCTCAATAAATTTTACAATGTCATAAAGAATTTTCGTAAATTGCTCTTTATAATGAAATATTAAACATTAAACATATCACAGCTTTTCTAATTTATTTATATGGCAAGTGTTGCTCTACGTTGACAAGCCAATTATTATTGACGCACTTTTTCTGCATGGTATGTAAGACCACTATAATGACAACACCTTGAGTAAAGGATTCTACAGATTATGCATACAATTGCAGTTAAATATATCCTTTTTTTATCCTTATAACAAATCATGTTACAATATTTCAGAAGTTATAAGATAATCTGCAGTCTCCTTGCAATTGATATTTTCAATATGACAGAAAAATTTATTTTACACGCAGTCATCGTAGTCATAACATCGAATACTTATTAGTAGGTAGATATGTAAGTTCTGTGCTGTATGTGTTTACAATATCGTCCGTGTTTTTTTTTTTTTTTGTTTTGTTTTTTTAATAGACCTCTCGTTTAGCTACTGCAGCAGCACAGCATGAGCCTCTCTGGCATTGAAGTAAAAATGCATTTTTCGATATTTTGTTTAGTTTATCGATTTCAAGTTTGAACTAAAATATAAACTATGAATTCTAAAATTAGTTACATGAGGACACCGCATAGTGCAGCTGAATTTTGGATCCAAGTGTTCATGAACAATTTGGTTTGTTTTTGTTCAAAGGATTTTGAACTTTGGTATGATAATACTTATTGTTTATGAACCTATTGGACTACCACTTTTTCATATCTTGGTACACTGAGAAAAGAGTTCGCTTTGATATATGATTTTGCACATCTTTCTGATGTTTGTGCTGCTACCTTTTGTTATTAAATAGATATTTTCAAATCGAAAAAAAATACATATTATAAAAATTGAATTAAACCTTTGTGTGACGGTGTAATTTTACAACGCTTGAAGGCGGCATATATGCTACTTATAAGTAGAATCGTACCTAAATACATAAATTTTTTAAAGTAAACTCTTAATGTTATCAAACAAAAGTGGTATTATACCAGTGTTAAGCAATTCTATAGTCATGCCGAATCGACCTCTGCTTGAGTTCTGCCGCAGTTGCCCTTGGGAGGCAGAATGCCTTTCACTGGAGTAAACACACACAACTTGTTGCTGTTTTTGTTACTCTTACTGTTTAGTGCTCTGCGATTTTTACAATGCTCCATGGCATAAGGTCATCGCCAAAAATTCAACGAATTGCATCGATCAGGCACGGTATTCACCTGGGATGTCCCCACCTGAGATTTCCCTGTTCTTGAAGATGAAATTATCATTTCGAGGAATATGATTTGAGTCAATTGCATCCATAAAAGAAAAATTCGCTGCAGGAGCTGAAAGCCATTACTCAATCACCCTTCAAAAAATTTTTAAAAGACTGGACAAAGCACTGCTCCAAAGACGACAGAATAAATTTTGATGAATAATTAATTTAGTTTCATTTTTTTTTAGCAATTCCGGATACATTTAACACAGATTAACATATGCCCGTATAACCTTTTATGTTTGTTTCCCATTATTTAATTTCTATGCCATTGAGTTCACAGCTAACCATTCCGAAAACTGATTGTAGACAGTATATTGATGAATTGACTTTTCGCTGGCATTAAAGTGTCTAATCACACAAAGCTTAAAGACCTATGAAAATGATGCTGCCAATTTAACTACAATAGGCAAAAATATAATTTTGAAAATATCGTAGACTATGTGAAAAATGATTTTCCAACAATTGACAAGTAGGAAAATTTGTATATGATGCTGCTCAAATTATTGGAGCTTATACAGGGTAATAAAGTGTTTCCTGTGTTGACATCCTAATAAATTAGTTATTACGTTCAAAGTGTCAAATGAAGATTTGCAACAACATATCTTCTAATGGGATAGCAATTAAAAGCGAAGAGTTTACGCAGATTCTGTGCTGCAGCAGCAAGAAGTTGATGCTGAATTTCCGAAGCAGTCGATGATCCATCAATCAAACATGTCAATAAGCTAAAATTCTGCATATGGGGCAACGAATATCTTCATGCCCAAAAAGCAACTGCTTATTCTTCGAAAACAGTGACTACCCGATTTTAACAATCGCATAATAACCGATTATGTAGTTTTGGCAGAAAAATGAAAATATTGTTATGGAAGACATGTTGTTTTACCAGAAAAGCACAAGTTACCATACTTTAGGTTGCGACGTTTGCTGTTTTGCATGAATAGTGCCTAGATAACATTATTTCTTATTTTGTTGACGCCAATTGATTGGTTGAGATACTCCGAAATGGGCAATAAAGCCCATTAAAAATTACCTCGAAAGAATCAACTGCTGCAAAACAACTAGAGTCGGCTGGCAATTGATTGATATTATAATGAAACACATCAAATATAAGACTAATCAAAAATAATAATAATAAAAAAAATCAAAAGATTTTCAAAAATCTTGTGGGTTTTTTCAAAAAAAAAGTTCGTAAACCTTTCACCTGATAAGAAAATATGACCTTATAATTATTAAACAAGTCAATTTCAATGATTTAACAAGATTAAAAAAATACTTCTTAAGAAATATCTATAAAAATACACAAGTATTTATATAGTGAGCAAAACATTTCCACAAATTTAAAGCACAACGGAAACAACAACATAATGGAAATGTCAAAGAAACATCACAAAAAAAAAAAAAAAACTCTGAATCTCAAAGGCAAAGCATGAGAAATTTCGTTAGCTAAATAACTAACAATTCAGCTGTTTTCTTCGTACCGCACTCCATTCAAGAGTAAACCATTCAAACAGGTACTACAAAAATTTCTCAAAATCAACCTTCTAAATTGAAAATTGAAAATAATATATATATATGTATATATAAACAAAGAAATAATTTACAAATTCCTCAAATGCGCTCATTACGTTTCGAAAATGCAAATTAATTAATAGCACTTTTGTACTCAATTCATTCAGTTCAAAGCATTTAAAAATAACGCAATTTTTTGAATGAAAACAATTCGACCCCACTGTGAATGATTTTGAATTTGTTTTCTTTTTAATTGTATTCAAATTTTGCTAAATTTTTTATTACTAAAAATTAAGCCTATTATATGTATGATCGTGTGCTTACGCATTGATATTATGAATTCAGTACACGCTGATGTTTATCCTAAATTATTAATTAATAAAATAATTAAAATGGTTGATCATGCGTTACGTAAAGGTGGACCTTTTTAAAAAATGCATTTATGAAAGTATATTGATATTCTATTATGAAGTATAATTTAAACTATTGATATTTCCTTTAATTTTTGATAACTTCAGTTGAATAGATCTTGCGAAAATGGCCGTCAATATGAGGGCGACAGTTCAAGCATTTTACCATTGGGCCGTTCTTTTTTATCGGGAAGAACGTAATACATATATTATTTACCATTTGTTATATATTTTAAAAGCGAACTTTTTATCAAATAGTTGTCCCGGATCTAGTTTCGAAAGCGTACACATGTAAGAAATCGGAGATAAAAATTGCATTAAGATCGGGACCCCAGCATCAATATTGATGAACATAATTTGATCTATAATTTAATTTTCCGTTTGAGGCTAATCCTAAAAAAATATATTTCCCAGCAAAGTATTTTTTTTCAGTGTTGAAGGTGAAGGTGCCGCGCCTCAAGATTCATCTAGTTTTTAATCAGAGGTTTTTCAAGCTATTCCTAGTATTTGAGTTAATTTTTCTAGAACTAAAATAAATAATTTCCTCAGGATACCTACTTAAGTATATCGGATATGGCAAAGTTACAAAATTGGCCATTGCCTTTCACATCCATCCTGCTTCAATTGAGAGCTGCTTTCAAATACTTCAACTGTGCATATCTTTACTAAAGGAAAATCCTTAGAAAATAGAAAGGAAACTGGCGGACAAATATGTATAAAATTGCCCAAAAATTAAACTTTTAGCATGTTTAAAGTCTTATATCTTAAAAGCAGGATCTGATTATTAAAATGGAAGCAATTGAAGAACTAAGCGAGCTAAAAGCGCCTCTGTACACAAATTGTTAATCGAAGTCCTTAAGGTCAGAACGAACTATCGTGTGTTAGAGAGGTAATGAATGCGTTATTTTTGGGATAATGCAACCCGAATATAAAAATAGAACACATAAGTAGAATCCAGTTCACTTTCTCAAGATAACACATAAGTTGGAAAAAAGTTATAAAAATTTTACTGAAAAGGAGAGTTTGTTAAGAACTTTTTTCAATCGATTGGTACGCCCTACAGAAGTTAGCAATATCTACATAAATATATAACTCTTAAGTTGGCACAATCTTTGGTCAAACATAAATAATTTCAAAAATTAAGGTCCACTTCAATATGCGTTAATGTGTGTATTTCTGTTCAATCGTATTGGTGCCCCACATGTTGGCCATTCAGTGTTGGTTGTGCTCATTTAATGTAAATCATTAATAATGGGATTTTGTGTGAAAAAAAAATGACGCATGACGATGTATTTAGCAGGTTGTTTCATCCAATTTTCCTCTGCACTAAAATATGGGTATCATCAACAGCCACTAAAAATTATGAAATTAAACAACAACACATTATTTATATTTTTTGGTATTTCTGTATAACAGTCGTGGCGAAATATATTGAATTAGGTATGACTAACAATAAGTAGGAATTTACATAAAAGTCTACATACGTTGCGACAAAAAATGTGCATTTAGGGAAATTCCTAAAACAATTTCACCAAAAGAGTAGTAACTAGTAAGAGTGTTATTTTTGGCCTTGCCGTAGGAGGTACCACGCCCTTTGGGCAAAGTGTGTCCATTTATTTTACTAAGCTTGTGCTAAGCATTTCATATATTTGTGTAAAATTAAGTTACCTTACATTTCATACTTAGCTCTCTTCATATAGCGATTTAATATAGGTTCATGTGCCGATTCCGCTCATTTTCAATCCCACGCATTATGATAGAAGATGTAGCCAGCACAGTTAAGTTTCATCCAATTTTTTTTCTCCCTATAATTGTTGTTACCACTGATGGACAGGGTTATATATCGACTAAGTAGATGATTTTTATTAAAATTGTGCATACTCTGCCATACCTACTAGGCCATTTTTATACCTTATGCGCAACGGCAAATTTAATAATAAATCTTTGCTTAAAACATTTAAGCTACTCAGCATAAAAATAAGAAATATTTTTCAAGAACTTAGTTACATTTCATACACATGTTTTCACTTCACATACAATTTTAACGTTTTAAAAAACTTTCAGATTTTTACTTTCAACTACGCAAGCAAAATGACCAAGGAACAAGCAATTGTCGCAATACCTGAGGAACTCTACAATCTCACTCAATTAGCTGAGGTCACACTTGCCGCTGGACGACTAAGCACAACAAATGTTAGCGAAATTAAGGATTACATTTACAGTCACAAAGTAATAGAACCTCAAAGCAAACAGCCTCAAAATCAGCCCCTACGAATTACAACTGCTAATAGCAATAATTGGTCACAGATAGAGTACCATACAGTAAATCCAGCAACACGCTGCTCCACGACACCTCAATGTGATAGCAATTTACAAAAAAGTACCAATAGCAACACCGCAACAGCAACAGCAACCTTCTATTCTTCCTCAGATGATGACTCCAACTATTATAGTCATAAGATTTTTGATCGCAAGAAACTACGGCGTTCCACCATTTCTGATAATTCCCGTTTTGATGAACATTCATCATGTAGTAGCATTCCCTGCAGCAGCAGTAGTAGTGATGAACATTATGTCGCGAATATATCAACGGAACAGATGGACTCTGATGGTGCAAAAATTAATACATCCGATTCAGGAAGCTCAGTATGTGGTTTATTGGAAGATGAACATATTTGTGTTGAGTGCGGTAAAAAATACTCGACATCGTCTAATTTAGCACGGCATCGGCAAACTCATAGGTAAGTTGAGAGTAATCTCAATCATTTAAGATCTTTGTTTGCTTAGTTGTATTAAAGCCCATTTAATCCACTTAGGTCAATAATGGATAAAAAAGCTCGACGGTGCCCATACTGCGAGAAGGTTTATGTCTCAATGCCAGCGTTCTCGATGCATGTACGCACACATAATCAGGGCTGTGAGTGTCAGTATTGTGGTAAATGTTTCTCACGTCCTTGGTTACTCCAGGGGCATATACGCACACATACGGGTAAGTGAAATAACGTAGTAAAAAAAATTTCACCTCAAGCAATTTTAGCAAATAATCTCTTTAGACTAAGAGCTAGCAATTTGCCTTTGTTTAAAAATCAATAGAAAAGGAATAATGGTTGAGAATTTGGGTAACCCTTAGCAAAACTTAGTTTTCCATTAATCTATTAGTCGGCAAGACAATAGACAATTTCCCACCAAAAGTTTACATTAATTATTTGAAATTTGGTAGTTTGCTCCATGTTTGCGTTTGGTACTGCTTTCCTATTTTAATCATCCATATCTTTCTGACGGGAATTTTATTACTTATAGCGTATTAAGTTTCCTAGAAATTGGTTTTTGATAGAAACCTTTAAGTCGATTTCCAAAATTTTATTAGTCGGTCAGACATATAACAAAAATTTTGGAATAAACTGTTTTCCACAAAAAATTGTATGTACTTTCAACTATTCTATTTTATTCAAGGTCAAAGGGTAAAAATCGGTTTTAGATTTAATAATCACCATTAAATGCCTTTTTCTGCAAATCTGGCTCAATTTTATTTTTGAGCTTTAAACTTTTGACATGCATAGGATGTTTAAGTGGGAAATCTAAAATATGTTATAGATATTGAATTGAAAATAAATTGTAAAATAATATTTCTTTTTCAGGTGAAAAACCCTTTAAGTGCAGCGTATGCAATAAAGCCTTTGCTGACAAATCAAATTTACGTGCCCATATACAGACCCACTCAAATACTAAACCACATTGTTGTGCCCGCTGCGGTAAAGCTTTCGCACTGAAATCATATCTTTACAAGCACGAAGAATCGTCATGCATGAAAAACCATCCCAAATCGGAAAAGGAAAGCCGCAGCATTAGCACCGCACGTAGCACTGCAAGCATTCAAATTTCAAAGAGTTGCCAAATCCAGTCGACTACCAGTAGTGACTCGGCAAAGTCAACACTTGCAACAAAATTATTACAGAAACGCGCTAATCCAATGATCTCCTCATCCAACTCTAACTCCAACTCGTACATCAACAAGACGTTTATTCCTGATCAGTCTTTAATTAACCTGAACAACTCAAATACCATAGCAAGGCATCTAGATGTTGTTTCGATGACAACAAATATTGATATTGGACAATGTAAAGAAAATACATCCTACTCTATACCGCAGGAGAATTATGAATGCTTTAAGCGTATCAGCGTCATACATCCACCTGCACCAGCAGCAGTAGCCGTACCGCCACCTACAGGCATTGTCTATTCGGAAATGTTGCCCGTTGCAAAAATGCCACCGATGCACTTCTACACATCGAACAGTGCAACAGTCTGCATTGATCCACAAGACACACCAGTCGATTTCTCACCAAAAAATAATTTTTCACATTCATCGAAAACCAGTCCTTTTGAATTGACCGGAAATTATGGCATGGTTGCTTAGACATTATTGTAGCGTATTACTACATGAACTTTATTGGTAATAAAAAAATAACAGTTCAGTTGCACGTATTAGAATTTATTTACTGATCCGCAGTACCCGAAATGAGCTTCTTAAGTACTAAATGAAAAGACAATGCCTTGATTTTAATTCATGAATTCCAAGGTTTAAATAATAAACTGTGAGCGTCAGTATATATAACATTATGATTTAAGACTAAACTAACGTTTACTAACAATAGAAGTTTCTAATATCATGGTATCAAATTTAAATATTTAACCCATACAACCATGTAATACAAAGAGTTGTTGCCAACAATCTATGTGATTAACAAATACTTTCGGCTTAGAAGAATTTATGTAAGTTGCAAGCCTAGGTTTACCCAACTTTATACTTTAAGTATTTCATTGGTTGTTTTTCCCATGTATAATTTCTAGAGATAAAAAGACATGTAGCAAGTCTTTTTTCATATAGAGCATTATCATCTCAGTTGATTATTTTGACTTTATCTACACATTAAAAGCCTTTGTCATGTTCTATATCTGACCAAAAATTTGTTTTTGCTAAAATTTCCATGAGTCATTGATAAAGTCTATAAAGTTATAGAATTTCAATTTTTTATTTGAATATTCTCTTTAAGAATGGGTTGCAGACCAAGCTTTTAGAATAGCATTGTGATTTTATAAGGTTTTGTTTAGTAAAGGCCTATACGAGTACTTCCAATTATATATTGTTATTCAGCTTCTGATTGAAACTGCTTACTTGACTTCACAACTTTGCACAAACTTGACATAACCTTAAAGCTACATACATATGTACAAGTTAAATTGATTTTTATTTCAAGTTTTAGAATTCAGTTAACATTTTCAAAGCTTTGATTTTGTGAGATTTCGTCTTTGAACATTGAGATATAAAACAATACCAATACGTACTGCAGAATTTTTTAACTCCAGGTCCTGATTAGTTTAGAGGCTAGAAGAAGCTATAACTCCAGGCACCAACCATAATGGGGACCCATCAGGAAGGCCTAATGGGAACAAAATAGATTTTGTAAAAAATGAGCTTATAGAAAAAGGGCCTATGTGAGGCACCATAGTGCCTCTAATTGACTTAAAACACTATGATTTGAAAACTGCCTATGCCAATGATGGCATTTCATTCGACGAAGATAATCTAAATGGTAATATCTGATAGCTGATTGTCAAACGAGTGTATCTACGTTTTACTTCCTGTTGATTGACATTATTGAGGATTTATTTAAGACATTTGAAAGAACTGTTTACTGGTCTATTCATCCATAAGTCAGGATTTTTATACCTACGGCAAGCTCAACAGTGTTTGGGAAACAATTTTCTATTCTACCATTTATTGAGTTGAGTTCAAATTTAATGATTGTCATATTCAAGTTGAAATGTGAAGTAATTCAGTGTTGACAGATTCCCAAAACTTTTAATTCTAACCACGTACTTATCACCTAATATAGATCACCGTATATAAATAAAATAGGAGTAGTTTAAGATTAACAATATCCTACAGAATTATTCAACTTTCATAAAATATTGGATCATAAATAATAAATGTTGCTTCTTAAAATCCTTAATATACGAAAAATATTTATAAAAAATATGAATAAAATTAAAAAAATGTGATAAATATTTAAGAACATTTATAGTATATGTATTATGTATTTAGATAACAGCATTAGGATCAAAGTAGTCTCAAAATTTTATTTAATGAAATATTATTTGAAACCAAAGGTATCATAATTAACACCCATAGCTTTGTCATATTGCAGTTAAACTTACATGATTTGAGTTTCTAAGAACCACAGCTTTAAGTCATAGACAAATATATAATTCGTTAAGCGTAGAGCCTATATAAAGGTGCGAGGCCTGAGGCGGTCAACCCTATTCACTTACATAGCTGGAATTTTAACTGATGCTTTGAGACTTGGCATGGAATTACAGAATTCAATTCCAAATTTCAATTGATTGTACTTAATAGCTTCAAAATATTTTCTTTTCCGAAATGGAATCGGCAAAGCAAACCCTTCCAGTTCGACTTTTTCTCACCAAATGGTGTAAACATTTTTTCTAGAGAATTGGTTAATATAATTCGTTATTTCATTTAATCTTCAATCTGTAGTTCCTGATTAGGAATCAATCTTCAAAATTTGATTCCTGCAATAGAATCAACACAGAAATCAATTTTTTCCACCATGAAACTGAAAAAGTCAATTACAGGTTTTAAAGTTTTTGAGTGAAACAGAACAATCAATTCCTTTTGCCAACGAGCTTTCAGTCATTTCCAATTTCAAAACGCAATACTCTAGAATTGGCATTAGAACCGAAATCAGTTATCATTCTTACCCAGCTCTATAATTTGAGGTTATAGTTTGCCGAACAAGCATAAAAATCTTAAAGACGATTCTTTATATTATTAGTTCTTCTTAGGCTAATAAGTGTCACCCTATAAAAATCAGATCATCATAAGCCTGAAAAAAACTGAAACTTGAAGCGGCCTTAATGCTCATAGAATATCGATCACGATAATAATTATTATGCTAAAAATTATGAATATTATTTATGTGTGTTATTAAAAACATGCATACATACATTAACTGTAGTTTAGGTACTTGTAGTTTTTATTTATGTACATATATGTAGCTTAAGCAAATATTTAGAGACTTGCAAAAATCGATACAGTATTTTTTTGAAATATATTTTTTAGTGAAATAATATTTTTTATGCACTGAGACAAATATCTGCATATTTTTAACTAGCACTATGATTTTCTTGTATTTTAGACTGTTAATTCCAGTTTTACAACTGCATAATATTGTTGAAATCCACATTTATCTACTACTACATAATTTCATAAAAAAATATTAGTTAACAAGTATGTATTGTTAAAGAAAATTAAGGTTATTCATACATTGTATAATATAAAGAGAAAGTATAGTTTGTGCGATAAAACTTTAACAAAAAACAGTCACCGACAAGAGTGGCGTATCTTGGACAATTTTCGCCCGATTCGAAGAACAACAAAAATTTGAAAATTTTCGTAAAAAAGAGATTTTTTTTATAAAAAGGTCATTCCGATAAAATTGAATAAAATTATATAATATTATTTCCAAAACTCAATGAATATCAACGACGACTTTGCGACCACATGTCCGCGAATCCGGCTCCTTTAATTCACCTTCCCTAGCTACGCCACTGACAGACAATATCAATTGCATCTATAAAACGATATATAAATTCTTGGTAGAAATATTTATGGACTTTCAAGCATTCAAAAAATGCATAGAAACTTCGGGGTCAAAACTTTCAACAGAGGTTTAAAGAGTTATAAAAGTGTTATTTTGTTCTTTTTGGAAATCTTAAAGAAAAATTGTACATATAATTTGGCTGACACAAACTCTAGAGATGTTCGGAAATTAATACAACTTCTAAAAACGTTAACATAAGAAACGTCGATATGTCCATGCACATTTCCATTCTCCATTTTCTTCCTCTAAATTTCTTATATTTACTACACTAATTTTCGCAATCTTAAATTATACACTTTACCTTAAACACTTGTTAACAGAAAGAAAAACCAAAAATAAATAATTATTTCTAAGTTTTTTTGTTTACACCTAAACATAATTTTTGTTAATTTAACACTGTAAACAACTTTAGTTTTTCTGAGTGCAAAATGTAAATAATACAAAAAGCATCTTGTACTCTATGAAAATGGACGAGATTGTCTAGTCTTTAAAATTTATTTAAGTAATAATCATTATTTTATATTATTTATTAATTTTGATTTATTTAGATTATTTATGTTTTTATACATATTTTACATGGATGAAATTAGTACTTTTTTGGCCGAAATTGGTGCAATATTTTTTTATTGTAGTTGATAGTTAAAATTATTTAATTTTAAACGTATTACATACTTCTATATACATATTAGCATATGATTTTAGAGTAGCAAAAATATTCTAATTGTGTTTGTTTTTCAATGTAATTACATTTAATTTATATTCTAATTATATTTTTATCTACTATGTAATTTATAATTTTTAGCTTCGTAGTAGCAAGACAGCATTTTTTTGAGCAATGTATATTTTTTGTGCTTTATTTGAATTGATACTTTTACATACAGCTAGATACACCAAAGAATATTTTAATCTTATATATTATAATCTATTTATTAAAAAATAGTAAAATAAAAAATAAAAAAAATTAGAAAACTGAAATTGTTTGAATCAATCCTTTTCTATTCAATTTTTAGCGTGAAAATGCCTAACAGAATATGGAAAACTCAGCATGAGAAAAATTTTAATTAAATTATAGACAGAGAGCCAGCAACAGATTTTGAGTTGTCCTTTTAGAAGTCATGAAAAGTCATATACAATGGAACCTCTATAAGTCGAACCTCTATAAGTCAAAAATCTGGTGTTCCCTTCCCTTCAAGCCCCAAAACCTCCATTGCTCGAAATCCGACTCCGAAAAATACTTGATGCAAAAGTTAAAAATTCTCTCAAAAGTTTTCAGATAGAAATTTCAGGATTTTTCCCAGAAATACATTTGCCGTAAATATTTTTATTTCTTGAATTTTCTTTGTTTGATATTAATCAAAACAAAGATTATCTCTGCTGAAGTGTTACTAAACGAATCATATATGTAACCAAAGCTCTATGCTGATATGATCAACCAATTCATATCATATTATATACGGTATTGCGATGCTAAAAAAAAGTATGTTAAATCAAGACCATGACATCCGCCTTATCATTTTTTTTTTGTCTTTTTCTTTTTTGACAAAGTCAGCTTGCACACTTTTAAATACGTTACCAATAGAACATTTTCGGAAGTTTAAATCACACTTTTTTAAATTCTCTGAACTACATTGAATTGATAACCTTTTGCCATTTTGTTGTATAAAATAAGTAAAGTATTTTTAATTCTTATATCATAGTCCAAACAGAAAAAAACTGATTAAAGCATTAAATTTGCCAAATTAAAATAGTCCAACCCCTTGCTTATAAAGTACTAATATACATATTTAAAGTTTCAATTTCAATATATTTTGTATGGTTGATTTTGTGAATACAATGTACCTTAATATAAAGAGTATTTTGGTGTCAGTGTCATTAGTAATTAAAATCAACGTTGCCACAGTTAAAGTTAACCCACTTTTACATGCGATAAGAATCATCAATTAAGAAGTTTTAATAGAAAAGTGGCCATCTCATATGCAAGAATCTATTTGAGCCATCAAATATCATTTAATAAAATGTCAATAAAATAAGGTCAGATATTAATTGAGAATGTTTGAAACTTGAAGACATTTAAATACATTTTTCTGCTATAGCATTAGAAAACTTTTAACACTAGAGTACGTAGTTCTAATGATTATAATGCTAAAATTGTAATAAATAACATGTTACAGTTATTTAGCTGGGCAGTAAACATAAAAATTAGCTATCTTAGTTGGGCTTGATACACTGATCAGTGCCATGTCCTCTGATGTGCTAGTTGCCAGCAAAAATTCTCGAGACACTAAGTAAAGTGAGATCAATATTCCTATGGCCAGCTATCCAAATGAGGTGAATATTTAAGCTATAACCCATTTCATTTCAGGGAAACAATTGAATAAAATAAGACCGAGGTTAAAATATTTTATAGCAGTTTGGCTATACGAGCAAAAGAGACTAAAAGTATAAGTTTGCGAGTCTTTGCAATCTCAAAAATTTATTTGGCAGAAAGACCGAATACTGTTCCTCTTCTTTAAATCACATATATTTTTCCAGTAAAACTTTGAATGTGGTATGTTTATTAAGAATGCAGACTCTCGTAAACTTATAGTCTCTGGTCGGTAAACTCGCTGCAATTTTAAACTTAGAATTATTGCTATAACGCAAATTTAATGCTCAGAAACTTCTTTCAAGTTTAACCGATTAACCACTATTTTATATTCTGCATAAAAAATTATTTTTTAATTTTCAAAATAATGCTAAATGAAATAATCAATAAATAATACATACCATATATTTGTTTTGATTCCCAATGCCATATGGTAATTTTATTATCCACAACACTTCTAAATACTCATTGCTCAAAATCAACCCTATTTGATAAAAAATAAATGTTGGTGTATGTAAATGCAATGTCGCCATTCAATTAAAGTTTTTAATTTTTCAATTTCAAACATATAAACAAATATCACAATACATAACACCACCGAAGCAATAGCTTTTAATTTAAACTATCCCGTCGATACTTTTAATTTTTATGGAAAGACAGCACATGGGGAGGAATGGCACAATAAACTCTTCAAGTGATATGCGTCTATTATCATATCATTCATTGATCGCGTCGTTTGAAATGGAAAATGGTAATGGAAACACAGACACTTACAACGTACATACATACATACAGCATACAGACTCTGCCATAGAATCTGTACAAATGGAAGATACGACTAAATGATAAAATCATAAACAAGAAGCGTCTGCAATTCCCACTATGTGTAGGGAACGGGTATTTGTATCATGATGACAATACGATGTACTTGTGATGGATTTTTATGGGCAACATTTTCTCAAAATGGGTCAAAAGTCTATGACAATATTTTGTGCTTACTGTTCGTTTTTTATGTTGACTATTGGATTCACCCAACGATCAATCGATCGCTCGTTTGATATTCTTCTTCCAGTTGAATTTCCATTTCATTTTTAATTTAAATTAAAAAAAATGAATTAAAAATAATTCATTTCTTAGAGATAACATGGCGCTTCTGCGGAACACGAACTGTGATGAAAGAACTCAAAGGGACAGACATTTAGACAAATAGAGGCAAAAAAAAGGCTATTGAGTGGAGAGATCGACACGATCGAATTGTTGATATGACATCAACTGTGTAAATGGATGGGTATGCGTATAATTGTATATGTTTAACATAGTCCTACATCAATATACGAGTACTTGTACAAGCAGAATTTAGAAAACGACATATTTTTCTTTAAATTTTTCAAGTAGAGCTTCTGGCATTGCATACTATTGAGTGTTATTCGCAATCCAGCAGTTGTCGCGATAGGAAGCAAGAAACGTTCGATTCGTGTTCGATTCCTTGATCAGAAAAGTAATAAATAACATATTTTTTTTGGAAAAGGCTAAAGTGAATAAAGTGCTTAAAGAATAAAACTAATCCTGGAAGAGATAATAAGACGTCGAGATCGAATAAATATTTGTGTTAAAAATTCATAAAATATTTTCAATTCATTTAAGTCTTTGATAAAAAATATCGTTTCAAATGAGCTAAAAAAAATTTCCAAAAAATGTATTTAATTATATATGTATATTCACATTAATGATGTGATTTAATTAAAAAATATTTTTGAAATAACATGAAAAGTGTACTGTGAAAAGCCAATATATTATCGATGATATGCCAATTAAGAAAAAATAGATTTTGAATTCAAAAACTTAAAACCAACATTTTGAATAAATGCAGTGCTCAGTGTGATAATTTTTTATCGTTTTATTTTAGTTTGCTGGTTTTTCTTCTGGAATTTAGTACTGTAGTGGAAAGCCATTATAGTTGGAAAACTCTTAAATAAATAGATACTTGGAGTGTATCTTTTAAAAATGTTGCCCTATCGGTGGGCTTTTATTGGAATTGCATTGATTATTGCATCATCAAATGGAGCATCTTTAGTAAGTTGAAAAAAAAAACTATGTATGAACATTGTGTATATATCCTTAATTGCAAAGGAATCAATTTATCAAACCAAAATTGTGGATGTTCAAAATTCTTTCGTGCCACGTCTGCAGTGGGCATATCTTTTTGCACGGCAGCTGCACCGACGCATAATGCAGTTTATTGCCTCTTTTTGTTATATGTATTGTATATATGATGCATTTCATGTCAAATATGTCCTCAGCCACAGTTCGAAAATAACCTATGGGCCTCGACTTGAGCAACGTGTCGTCATATTGGGTGGTATTGGATATTCAAAAATATTTTTGTGTTTCCTTAAAAACTGGCTGAAGTAGGGGGGATGATAATTTGAAATTTTTGGTTGACAACCTTACCTTCATTTTTCGAAATCATAAATGAATTTAACTTTTTTTGAAAATGGTTATATGAATTTTTTTTTTATATTTTAAAAAGAAAGCTGAGGTTCCTTACTTTAAATACGTTAAGTTCCCGAGAGCGTTTTTTTACTTTTCGAGAAGAAACTCATTGAACATTTAGGCATTACTTTTTGCATCGGCAAAAGTAGTGCCAAGATGTTTAATGTGTAGTACTTTCGTACTTTTCGTAGCAATTATCGAAATTTTTCTTAAAATATAATGCTATGAGACTTTTAGGTTTTAAAAACAAATCATTCTTTTTTAACAATGATGTTTGAAAATTTTTTGTTTGAAACTGTTATTTATTTAACAAATTTTTAAACTGATCTCATAATGGACAATCGATGACATACATATATATTTTTTTTTTTAATTTTTCATTTTCATGTTTTTAGTTTTCCATGTAGAAAATAAATATAAATAATTATTTTTTCAGTCTCAATTGTTACGATATCTACAAGCAGGCCCAGATTTACCATACAGGCAGAGTAGGCTAGCGCCTAAGGCGGCACGAATTAAAGGGTGGCAAATATTGGCTAAAACTTTGAAAAATTATTTTATTCGTGGGAATTAAATTTCCCGCCTATTTCGTTGGCACGCGTACCAACTTTATAAGTGACAAAATAAAATATTTGCTCTCAGAAAGGTGCCTTTTATTGATTGAACAACTTTTCGTACCAAACTTATTCCACCATTGAAGAATTTTTCGGGGGGCGTCAATTTTTGCAACTGCCTAGGAGCGGCTAATTTCTAAATCCGTGCCTGTGTACAAGTGTCAAAAATCTTGAGCTATTTGGTTTTCTAAAAGTACCTTTTTTCGCTAATATTAGTTCATATTTATATTTATTTTATTTGGCAATTAAATTCTTTTGTAACATTTGCTATGTTTTGATCAACTCGATTATTTCATAAGATTTTTTAACTGAGAATTTCTCGTTACCTTTTTGATGAGAGAGAGTAATTAGCTATTATGTTTTAAGATGTTTTATTTTTTATAGTAACCTTAACAAAAATTTTGTAAATCTTGGTAAATTCCTCTAAAAAGAAAATTCCAAGTTTCGATTACTATAGTATAGCAGTCACTAGGTTTTTTCCAAAAATAAAATTTTAGTTTAGAATATGAAAATGAATTATTTGACAGATGGTATGACATCTATTTGAGTTTCGTAAGGTTTAAAAATTAACATGGAAAGACTCTTACCACAACAACGCATTAAAATAATGAAAGTTTACTGAGTTTATCAAAAGGTCAACTTTACATAAATTCAGTTGAAGTGACAATTTGTGAAGAAATTGACTTATGCTGTTAAACCAGCAACAATTGATTCTTTCGAAATTAACATACCTTCGCTAGAAAAATTTCGGATACGTTTTATTACAGTTAGTCGTGATGGATATACACCGGAAATTATTTTTACAAATAAATACCATAAAATTATCTATTAAATAAAAAATTGGGTTATGTTCAGTTTAGCTCACCATCAAAATTGATTATAAACCATATATTTTTTTATGTGCTTTTAAATTCTAAGAATAAATATGAAATCAAAAAGTGTCGCTCGGATTTGGTTTCGGAGATATAGCCATCGGAAGTTGCGGATATGGATTTTCTAAAAATCGATATATGTAAGTCAGAAACGCCTGCATTGATGGGTGTCATATGAAAGTTAATTGAATAAGCTACAATATTGTTTCAGAATTTTTGAATAACCGGATTTTTAAAACAATATTGTAGCATATTAAATAACCTTTCATATGACATCCATATTTTGGAAATCAATGCAGGCGTTTCTGACTTATATTAATGTTTAGAAAATCTATATCCGCAACTTGCGATGGCAGATCTGAGCGACATTTTTTTCACAATTTTTATTTATTTAAACAGTTATATTAGCCCTTAAAAAAAATTTTAGCGATTGTGAGCTAAATTGAACATGTTCCAAAAAATTTATTGTGGATTACAACTTTTTTTTTTATATAAATTGAAATATTTCAAAGATCTATTACTTTTTCGTTGTTCAGGCTTAGTAAAAAATATTCTCAGGACAGCTATGGTTTTAGCATTAAAACTAATAATCATGGATTATTATTCAATGTACATATGTCTATTCTATTTTCTTCTTAGTAATACTAAAATTTATTTGGACACATAATTGACAAAATGATGTCATTTGTCAAAACAGCAAGGTTGTACTTAAGGCGGAAAAATAATTTATTAAAATAAGTAGTTTATATAATTTTTTTTTTTTTTTGAAAAAAAGATTATACGGTATGTTCGAAGATAAGGTTTGACTAATACTTATGTTATAGTTTGCAAATGATTCTGAATTAAGTAAGAACATACATACAATGTATGTACAGACATACATAGCACTAAATTAATGATATAGATAATAACATCATATTGAACCTTGTGCCAGATTCTTTTTTATTTTTATTTATTTCATTTGTGATTAGAACTTGTCAGATATTTACAACTATTAATCTCTTTAATTAAAACTAAGTACCAAATACTCAAGAGTTCTCATAAGAACTTACTTACGTCAGAAATTTGCAGTGCAGAAAAGATTTTTATAATTTACCTAAATAGTTCAAAAGTAGTACAAAAACGATGATAAGGGTGTAGTAAAAAATATTTCTTTTTTGTGATTGGTATACAGTTACATGCTCCTAAGTTATCGTCGAAAGGTCGGAACCAGCCCATAACTTAAGAGAGAGACTTATGTAAGTCAATATTTTTGTAGTTTGTATATCAAATTTCATTAAATTACAGGCAAGCAGGCAGCTTAAGAATATAAACATACATATGTAGTTTTCTATGCCTACCACGCTCCTTCTATGCTTTACAAACGTAATGAGAAAGGGAATATACCTAGTAAAAACTATAATATTGAAAAACTCGCAACAGATTTTTTAATATAGTCAAGAAATGTGTAATATCAAAAAAGCTACAAAAGCAATTGCATATGAAGGAGGAAGGAATGTGTGTATGCACTATGTTTATATTTTTGCTATGATTCTTAACTGGTCAATGCAGAAAATAAAATATAGTGTGCCTGCACACTATTAAACGCTTACTGATGAAATGACGTAGTGGTCATGGAAACTAGTATAAGCAGCTCGTTGCCCATTTTTTGTTCCTTTAATGCATTTTGCGATTGTAATTTTTTGCACTAAAACTACTGAACATAAAAGCTCTGTAAAATACATATTCAATTTTACATTGTTCCAAAAACACTAATAAAGATTTTCTAATATTTTTGAAAACTCAACCAATTTGAAACTCTTGTATAATATTTATTAAATAAGTATAAGTAAGCATGATATTTAGCTTATTGAATTATCTATGAAATAATACCTACCTAATACTGCATAAATCGCTCCATATAGGCATTCCAACTTCTTACGGGTTTTCTAATATTCGTTCTAACCACGGTATTATTTTTAATCTTATTTGACATTTGTCATTTTTTTGACACGCTTATCCCCTTAAGAAACTTTTTGGATAAAATTTGGAAACCAATTTTTGATCAATAAAATTATTATTTTTGAGTACGGATAAACAATATAGCTTTTTTTAGGTAGATATGAGAACAGTTCTATCGTTAGTACTCTTGTGAAGTAGTACGTAGTGTTTCGGCGTTCGAAACACAATACCATATTCCAAATTTTTAAAAAATAAATTTTTATATTTTTTTTTTTAATTTAAGCAATCAGTAGATGAAAATGCCGTCGCAGGCAATGTAGAATATAATGAGGCTGTTGATCAGCTGGACTCATTCAGATCAAAACGAAGCGGACGAGGCTAGTAAGTATATTTATTGAGAAGATTTTCTGAAAAACTTAACTTTTTTGACTGTTTTGTTAGTTCGCGAGGTCAGACGCAATCACAGTATTTGAATTTCGGAAAACCAGAGCAAGATGGTAAAGCCGAGGCGGAGGCAACTGAAGGTGGATCTAGATCTACTGTCTGTAAGCAAAGTTCACTTAAAATGTACTCAGCAGTTTGCATTAGATGATGCAATTTATTTACTTTTTGTTAGCTGGAAGTCATGGCATGGGACAGGCTCAAAGTCAATTTTCAATTGGTGATTGTTCCGGCTGTGCATCAACGTCAGCATTTGGTAATGTGAACCAAAACCTTTTTCAAATGATGTGTTACCAGCCAATAATTTTTTTCCCTCAGAATATCAGCCCGGATCACCTGATCCGCTAACTCTAGCTGGTGGACCAGGAGCTTATGATGCTTATGGAAAGCTGATAAGACCTGGTGCGATTGGAGGTTCAGGTGTTACAAGACCAATCGGTGGAGGAGCAGGGCAACAACAAGGTGGTCCCGGTGGAGTTAGTACAGGGTTACCACCAGGTGGTGCGGGTGGAGTACAACCAGATGGTTCTGGTGGACAACAACCAGGTTATCCCGGTGGTTCGAGTGGACAACAACCAGATGGACGACGACCAGGCTTTCCTGGTGGAATTCCATACGGTGGTTCAGGTGGAATAGAGTCAAGCCGTCCAGGTGGATTACAACCAGGCGGTTCAGGTGGAGTACAACCAGGTGGTGCAGGTGGAGTACAACCAGGCGGTGCAGGTGGAGTGCCACCAGGTTATCCCGGTGGTTCTGGTGGAGAACAACCAGGTGGACGACGTCCAGGCTTTCCTGGTGGAATTCCATACGGTGGTTCAGGTGGAATAGAGTCAAGCCGTCCAAGTGGATTACAACCAGGCGGTTCAGGTGGAGTACAACCAGGTGGTGCAGGTGGAGCACAACCAGGCGGTGCAGGTGGAGTGCAACCAGGTTATCCTGGTGGTTCTGGTGTACAACAACCAGGAGGACAACAAACAGGAGAGTCAATCTTTCGAGGTGGATTACGACCAGGTGGTTCAGGTGGAGTGCAACCAGGTTATCCCGGTGGTGTCCAATCAGGTGGTCAAGGTGGAGTGCTACCGGGTAGTTCAGGTGGTATAGATGGACAACAAACAGGCGGTACTGGAGGTGGATTACGACCAGGAAGCGCTCAGCCAGGAGGTACCGGCGGTCAAGCAGGTCCTATTATCCATCCAGGTGGTGCAGGTGTTACTCCAGGTATGCATTTATAGATTACAAAATCTTTAAAATGAATCTGGAAATTAAGTTTTGTTCAAATCAATCCTTTTTTCTACATTATCCACTGATAATAAAAAAAAAGACGAAACTTAAAAAACATTTAAATTTTGTTATTCGCAGACGACCCCTAAGATTTCATTGATTTGCTTGAAATTTACAGATATCATTCTACGTTAAATTTTATTTCGCTAAAAAGCACCAATTTTCAAAGTTATCATCATTTGAACTTGGTTTGTTAAAATTATAATAAAAAAGTTTCTGAAAGAATTTTTTTTCCAATTATCGATATATCCCTATAATAAATAAATAATAAATAAATAAGGCAATTTCATAATATTATTTTCAAACTTTTCATAATTTAATGGAATATATGAAAAAATTACGGTTAACCCGAATGTTTTGTGGAAGATATTGTTCGTATCGTAAGCCAGATGCATTTTATTTTTCAAATCAAAAAAATTTTTAAGTGCATCAGTTTTTTTTTCCTTGAAATTTTTTTCATCAACGCAATATGGCTCAAACTATATTTGGTAAAAGTCCCAACTCTCGAAAACTGCCTGTTATTAATTGAGAAAATTTTTCTTAAAACTCAACTCTTTACAATTTTAATTGAGTAGTTGAGTGAAATAAGAGTACTTTTGCGGCAGCGTCCTTTCTCCGTAAATTACCTCAATATAAAATAGAAATCTTCCTCCACCTCCCACCAAAATATCATATCGATACATGCAGTACAAGCGTTACAGTACAGCAGAGTTTTGAAATATTTTTTTTTTGTTGCTACTTCAAAATTTACAGTTCATTGAAACGAAATATAAATAATATTTCTATGCTCCGAGAGCTCGAACTTTTACCAAATGTAGTTTGATCCATTCTGTGTTGATGAAAAAAATGTGAAGAAAAAAAACTGATACACTTAAAAATTTTTTTATTTAAAAAGAATGCATGTGGCTTACGAAACGAACAATAGCTTCCACGAAATATTTTATATTGGGCTAAACGTAATTTTTTTGATAAAACCCATCAAATTATGAAAATTTTGAAAAAAAATTATGGAATTGCGTTATGTATTAAGGAAATATCGACAATTTGAAAAAAAGTCCTGTCAGAAATTTTTTTTTTATAATATTAATAGACAAAGTTCAAATGACGATAACTTTTAAAATTAGGGCCTTTCAGCGAAGTAACACAAAATATGGGTCCCCTAAAATTTATCGTAGAATGATATCTATAAATTTGAAGCAAATCGGTAATCATTGAGTTCACTTCTTTTTCGATTTAAAAAATAATGCTTACTAAAATTTCTAAATTTCATTGTAAATAGGAGTCGATATTCCACCAAGCGCGTCAGGTGGCACATATGGAAATGCAGGTGGCGGAGGTGCCGGTGCTTATCCTGGTGGTGCTTATCCTGTAGATACTGGTGCAGGAACGGGGACGCCAGGAACAGGTAAGGCTTATCCTGGAGGTACATATCCCGGTAGTGCTGGTACAGGTACCGGAACACAAGTAACAGGAGTACCTTATCCTGGTGGTGTTAGTCCCAGCGGCGGTTTGCCTGTTGGTGGTGGTGCTTATCCTGGAGGTGCATATCCTGGTAGTGGCTATCCTGGAACTTATCCTGGTGGAGCTGGTCCAGCTACAGGTGGTACATATCCAGAAGGTGTTTATCCCGGTGGTGCTGGTACAGGTGCAGGAACTCCAGGAGCTACAGGTGGTGCTTATACTGATAGAACTGGTACTGGTGGTGGTGGTAGTTCTGGAGTAGGTGCGGGAACGCCAGGAGTAGGTGGAGCTTATCCAGGTGGTACTTATCCTGGTAGTGCTGGAGCAGGAACTGGACCGACAGGAACCGGTGGAGCTTATCCTGGTGTGGCTGGAGGAGCTTATCCTGATGGTACTTATTCTGGTGGTGCTGGAGCAGGACCTGGATCGCCAAGAGCCGGTGGAGCTTATCCAGGTGGTGCTGGAGAGGCCTATCCAGGTGGTACTTATCCTGGTGGTGCTGGAGCAGGAACTGGACTGCCAGGAACCGGTGGAGCTTATCCTGGTGGCGCTGGAGGAGCTTATCCAGGTGGTACTTATCCTGGTGGTGCTGGAGCAGGAACTGGATCACCAGGAACCGGTGGAGCTTATCCTGGTGGTGCTGGAGGAGCTTATCAAGGTGGTACTTATCCTGGTGGTGCTGGAGCAGGAACTGGATCACCAGGAACCGGTGGAGCTTATTCTAATGGTGCTGGAGGGGCCTATCCAGGTGGTACTTATCCTGGTGGTGCTGGAGCAGGAACTGGATTGCCAGGAACCGGTGGAGCTTATCCTGGTGGTGGTGGAGGGGCTTATCCAGGTGGTACTTATCCTGGTGGTGCTGGAGCAGGAACTGGATTGCCAGGAACCGGTGGAGCTTATCCTGGTGGTGCTGGAGCAGGAACTGGAGTGCCAGGAACCGGTGGAGCTTATCCTGGTGGTGGTGGAGGGGCTTATCCAGGTGGTACATATCCTGGTGGTGCTGGAGTAGGAGCTGGACCGTCAGGAACCGGTGGAGCTTTTCCAGGAGGTGGTGCTGGAGGGGCGTATCCAGGTAGTTCTTATCCTGGTGGTGCTGGAGTAGGAACTGGATCACAAGGAACCGGTGGAGCTTATCCTGGTGGAGCTGGAGGGGCTTATCCAGGTGGTACCTATCCTGGTGCTGCTGGAGTAGGAACTGGACCGTCAGGAACCAGTGGAGCTTATCCTGGTGGAGCTGGAGTGGCTTATCCAGGTGGTACTTATCCTGGTGGTGCTGGAGGGGCCTATCCAGGTGGTACTTATCCTGGTGGTGCTGGAGCAGGAACTGGATCGCCAGGAAGCGGTGGAGCTTATCCTGGTGGTGCTGGAGGAGCTTATCCAGGTGGTACTTATCCTGGTGGTGCTGGAGCAGGAACTGGATCGCCAGGAACCGGTGGAGCTTATCCTGGTGGTGGTGGAGGGGCCTATCCAGGTGGTACTTATCCTGGTGGTGCTGGAATAGGAACAGGACCGTCAGGAACCGGTGGAGCTTATCCTGGTGGTGCTGGAGGAGCTTATCCAGATGGTTCTTATCCTGGTGGTGCTGAAGGAGGAACTGGATCACCAGGCACTGGTGGAGCTTATCCAGGTGTTACTTATCCTGGTGGTGCTGGAGCAGGAGCTGGACCGTCAGGAAGCGGTGGAGCTTTTCCTGGTGGTACCGGAGGGGCTTATCCAGGTGGTTCTTATCCTGGTGGTGCTGGAGGAGCTTATCCTGGTGGTACTTATCCTGGTGGTGCTGGAGCAGGAACTGGACCACCAGGAACCGGTGGAGCTTATACTGGTGGTGCTGGAGGGGCCTATCCAGGTGGTACTTATCCTGGTGGTGCTGGAACAGGAACTGGATCGCCAGGAACTGGTGGAGCTTATCCTGGTGGTGGTGGAGGGACTCATCCAGGTGTAACCTATCCTGGTGGTGCTGGAATAGGAACTGGACCGTCAGGAACCGGTGGAGCTTATCGTGGTGGTGCTGGAGGTGCTTCTCCAGGAGCTGCAGCAGGAACCGGTGGAGCTTATCCTGGTGGTGCTGGTGAAGCTTATCCAGGTGGTACTTATACTGGTAGTGGTGGAGCAGGAACTGGATCGCCAGGAACCGGTGGAGCTTATCCTGGCGGTGCTGGAGGAGCTTATCCAGGTGGCTCTTATCCTGGTGGTGGAGTAGCAGGTACGGGAAGGACCGGAGCTGGAGGTTCTTATCCTGGTGGTGCTGGAGCAGGAACTGGATTGCCAGGAACCGGTGGAGCTTATCCTGGTGGTGCTGGAGGAGGTTATCCAGAGGGTACTTATCCTGGTAGTGGTGGAGCAGGAACTGGATCGCCAGGAACCGGTGGAGCTTATCCTGGTGGTGCTGGAGGGGCTCATCCAGGTGGCTCCTATCCTGGTGGTGCTGGGGGAGCTTCTCCAGGAACTGGAGCAGGAACTGGTGGAGCTTATCCAGGTGGTCTTTATCCTGGAGGTGATGGTACTGGAGCTCACCCATTACTACAAAGTGGTGGTGGCACAGGTGCAGGAGGTGGTGGTGCATATCCTGGACACATCGGAGTACCAGGAGGAATCACTACTGGTGGAGCAGGAACTGGGGCATTAGGTGAGTACACAGCAGAAGGTAATTAATTAGCATTATTACTTATTCGAATGTTGAACTTAAAAATTTCATTTCTTTCAAGGTGGCTCAGGCAACCTTATTACGGCTGGTGGTAGTACAACAGGTGTTGGTGGAACAGATGATGCTTTCTCACAAGCAGAATCCTCTGTAAATGATGGACAAGCCTCAGCAAGTGCCCAGGGAAAGAAAAATGGCGGCACTGCTAAAACACAAGTTTCTGGTACCTACAGTTCAACAGGCACTTTTAGTGCTAGTGCCATGACATCTGATAACGATCGGTCAGCGAATGCACAAGTTAGTGGCAGTTCTGAGGGAGCAATGAGTCAGTCACAAGGACAAGGCGGTGCAGCCCAATCTCAGGCACAAGTTCAAGTGAATTCGAAAAACGGTGGAACTAAGGCATCATCGCAAAGTGGTGGTATTATCCATCAAAGCCAGAGTGAGGTACTAAAATAATTTCTCAAACTAAGACAAACTACATGCTAATGCTTAAATAATTTAATTATATTAGGTACAAGCCAACGATAAAGGAGGCTTAGCAGACGCACAGTCCAGTGGACCTGGTCAGACATCCTCACAAGCACAAATTGGTTTCCGTCCAGGACAAGAAGGAGCTGATAATAATACCCCATCAAATGGAGGCGGACAAGCTTCTTCACAGTCGGGAAGCCATTCTGGACAAAGCCAATCGCAAATTCACGGCAAATCAACGTAATTAAGATCTACGGTATCAACTATTGAAAGTGTTACAGTTTATTCTTTGGCTATTTTAGATTCGGTGTTTCATACCATGGTGCAGCACAGTCAGCGTCCGGAACAAAGGAACAAGTGGCAACCTATCGCGAACAAAATCGAGAACTCTTTCATTCCATAAGTCAATTTGGCAACAGTGACACGTAAGTTTAATCTTTTACTTAAATAAACGTAACATGAAGTATTACAAATTTTAGTGTCACCGATCGTGTTGATACATTATACGGTGCACCTGCGTTAACTGCTGAGTCTGAGGCCATACCAGACTTACAACTGAAAGCTTCAAAAACAAGCAAAGAGAGTATGTTTCTTTATTAATCAATTTAAGCGAAAATAACATTGCATATCCCGTAGTAACCAACAATAAAGTGGAGCACGATGACAGTAAGGCCCATGAAGAAGATGATGATGAAGAACCCTATGATGAGTATGAGGATGAAGAAGACTACAGTTACAATGAGAAGCCAGTCAAATTGGATCAGGCACCGGCGCTTGACTCAGCAGCTGCTAAAATCGACGCAAAGAAAGATAATCACTACTCAACATACGGAACATACACTCAACAATCACCAACACAAACACAACAAGTTGCTGTTGCCGATCCAAGCAACAAATACACAGTGGTACAAAATCAAAATGGACGTGTTCAACGCTACCCATACAGAACTACCACCGAATCGGTACCAAGCGGATTCCGTGGCACAGTTAATGTCGAAAAGAAATTTCATACAAAAGCACTCGAACCGCATAAGAGCGAAAATAAATTGAATATCACTGCTGAAGATGAGACTCAAAATACAAATCAACGTACACCAGACAGCTATGTCACCGTTACGAAGTCGGTAACCGGCAGTATGGACAATAGCAAGAACCCACCAGAAGAAAATAAAAACTTCCAATCGACCTACTTTACCAAGTCCTCAACATGTGGCTACTTCACGTTCTCTTGCAACATTGTGTACGGGGCGAATGGACGCAGCAAGATTTGTCGACCAAAACCGCCAGCTAATGGAAAATGCTAGAGATTTTAATTAAGTCTTACGTATTCATTAAAAAAACCCATATTTAATTTTGTAAATTAATTTTTAATTAACTTAATAATACAATTAAGAATTCATTATACTTAGTAGTTATTAGATCAAACTTAATCAAGAGTAAGAATTGTTCTACCTTTAAATGTACTCCTACTTACCAGGTACAGCTACTACTGCCAAATTTTTTTGTTTGTTTGTGTTCATCTAAAGTAAATAGTTTTTTGCAATATTTTTTAAAAAATAAACAATAAAAAAGATATCATTGAAAATTGCGTTTTATTGCGGATAAAATTTTCAGTTAAGTAGCTGTGGAGTTTTGAAATTATGAACATACAGATTTTAATATAAGAAAGAAAGAAGAAGAAGAAAAACTAACCACAGTTTAGAAATCCTTCATTGATAATAGCCCGAAAACCATACCCACTTTGTTGGAAAACATAATAAACTCTTTAAATTACACCATTTTTTAAATCAATATTTTCTAAAATGGGTAGGCAACTTGAAACTGGGTGTGCCAATCTAGTTTTCAATATTGATATAGAAGGCTATTGGAATCCGATGACACATCGTGAAAAAAACGAAAAGGTTTATTATATATATCTTTTTTTTTCAAAAAACTTCAATGATTCATTATAACGGATTTACTTATATCGGAAATCCAATATCGCGCCCTACCTTTTTCCTTTGACAGGAGTATGGTCATGGTCAATATCCATTATTCTTTTATTTTAAATTCTAAGGAGGCCATTTTCAGTTTTAAGCCCAGGAAGGTCTTAACCCGGCAACGGTGGTGGGTACAGAGATGCTGCTAACTTTTAACCTGTTGTGAACAGTTGATGAGCTAAAAATTTTTTTCACGTTAAATAAAAAACACACGAATTTCATCTTGCCATTTTATATGCTATGTTTGTTTATTTGTTTTAATTGTGTTTTTTAATTTTTTTTTTAAATCTTTTCATTAAATCCTTTTGTTGATTTTTAGACACATTTTTTAAACGATTAGTTTGCTCAAGTTATTGTTACAATTAATATTTTATATATAGATATTAATGTTTGAATGCGTGTTTACATTATAAAATGTTGAAACTTCCAAGTAAAGTTTAAACTTATTGTTGATTTATTTGGTTTTTGAGTTATTTAATTCTCACTAAATTTCTAACTTTGTTTGTAAAACTTACACGAAATAATATCCCAAATCTCGTATAGATTTTGTGTTAGGTTCTATAATTCATTTTGTGATCTTTTCAGTAAGTATATGTGTTCTTTTTATTGTTATTAGAATACACTTAAATATTTTTTTTAATTTTAAACAGCCATTAAGTTAATAAACATTTGTAATTTTACAATAAAATTTTTATGTATTTTTTAAGACATTTTTTGTTTTGTTATTATGTATATATGTATTACTAAATTAATTAGTTGTATATTTATTATAATATTATATATTGTATTTGTTGTAATGTATGAGTATTTATTTTTATTGGTTTTTTAATATATATTTATTAAAAAAGGTACGTGAATATAAACTTAAATTGTTAAGTTATTGAAATTGTTTGAATGTTATTTTTGTTATTATTTTGTGATAAATATTTATGTATTAAATTTTGATAGAAAATACTTTGTGATCGTGAATCGCTGTTTTGCAGGTTAACTTTTTCTTCTAAAAATTCAATATCATTATCAATTAATAATTCCATACTTGTGTATATATGTAAAGTTTATGAGTTTTAAAATGTACTTTTTTAAGTTTATTAAATTTTTATTTTGAACTACATATTCAAAATTAACTTATTATTTAGCTGCTCTAAAGGGAGGTTTCGAAATTTTTGCAAAATTTGCTTACAAATTTCATCTATATAACAAAAAGTTAATTTTTTTAGTATTAGTACGATGTATTCATCGCATGTGTTAGTTTATTTATGTTTGTAAATGTTTGTGTTGGGACTATTGTTTTCTATTTTTCAATACATATCTATATACATACTTCTAGCTATATACAATATCTGTGCTTATATAGATATGTACCATACATTAAACTGGCTTGAAATTTAAATTTGTCTAAGTAAGTTTGTTATAGCTATATAATATATTTGTTCATATCATATAGTTTGTATATAGTATATGCTTTGTTTTTATTATGTACATATTATAAAATTCCCTCTCTTGAATAATATCCAATAATTTTGTTTTTGAATAAAAAGCTACACAACTATTATTATCACCATATATAGTATTGATTATATATCATTTCTCGATCAAAGTAATCGTTTTTTTTTTTTGTTTTATTTTTCTTATATTTTGATTTCAGTTAGACATATACAAAAAAAAAGTAAAGAAAAAATCCAGGACATACTTATTTGACTTATTTACTTATTTAACTATAATGGCCTATCCTGGCCCTAGAATTGTTTTTGATTGTTAGAAAGATGTAGTGAAAGTTTTTTTTAATCCTTTCACTATACGAATTGAAGCATAGGCTTACTTTAGCACCCAATTAATTACAAAAAAAAAGCGTCGGTCAGATTTATTATCGGACAACACTGGATTGATATCCAAGATAAGGCTGTAAATGTGTAAATTATCTATAACTCTTTTGACTTGTCAATCATTTCTTCCCTTTAAAATGATGAGTCACTTGTGCCAAATTTTTACATATTAACCCATTCTAACCGAATATAATAATATCATTCTGGTAATTTTTTGCAAATTTTATACACATTTTATATGATGCCCTTCATTGACAAATGAGACTTATAGGCTGGAGGAACGTCATATGATATCAATGACAATGTTGTTCTTGTAGCAGTAGCTGTTGTTTAAAATATAAACCTTTAAAAAAAATCGGTCAAAATTTCAGGTAAATCGACATATCTGGAAATCTATAGGTTAGGCCTCAAAGTTACAAGTGCCAAAGCTCTTAGAATTATATTATAGATATCAATAAAGAGACTCCCAAGTTATACCGATTTGTTTCAAAAACTATATCCGCAACTTTCGATGGCTATTCCTCCTAAACTAGAGCCGATTTTTCTTAGAATTAAAAAGCACATAAGAAGATTTTAGTTTAACAAAAATTGGCAAGTGGGAGCTAAAGTAAACTTGAGCAACGTTTTTACCTATAAGACATTGTAATGCATAAGCGTAAATTCGTGACGAACCAAGTAGCAAGTAGCAAATTTAGCAACTTAGTCGTTTTTCCACACATAGTTAATGACTTGGTGAAAAAACGCAGCTAACATAAGATGACATCAAATCAAATTTTGATGGAATTTGGCAAGAAGGTAATAAACGTAAAATTTCACATAAAGCTGGGGCGAAAATAATTTTTTTAAACTTAAAATTTTACGCTGTATATATCTAACTGTATACATTTAGACAATCCAACAAACTAATCTAAGCGAGAAAACTCTACAACTGAGGTCATTCGCAAAGTCCTGTCAATTTCACCGACATCGGTACGTTTTCATTCCGAAAATTTTTAGAAGAAATTTTTCAATTTGTTATATTACTTCACCAAAGATAATTATATATAAATGTAAAACTATAGTAAAATGTAAAATTGACAACTTTTGTTTTGTCTAAAAATAAAAATTTTAAGCAGCAACATTCATTTGTTTTTCAATTATTTTCAAACTTTTCTTAAGAGTCCTATAGAATATTAGTTTTTTAAATTGATAATTTTTTTTAAAATAATATAATATAATATACCTCAATTTTGTTTTGCCCTATGAGTGAAATTCACGACAGTTTGGATTGTCCCCTTTGGATTTTCGCTTAGAAAAGTTTGACTGTAGTACAACATTTTAAGACTTTGCTACTCTTAAGGGGTGCGCTGCATTAGAGCATCTACTTCAACTAAAACAAGTATGATTTTCTATCATATTTTAAGTCCTCTCTATAATATATATTATTTTTCAAATATTTTATTATTTTATTTTTTGTTGACGTTGTTGTTAATTTGTTATACAAAAATATTATTATGTTTTATGTAATTTTAAACCACTATTTAGAAATTCTATATTTTGTTGTTTTACTTTTTGTTTTTCTTCTTTTTTTTTTTTTTGACACCAACGCCTACACAATGTTTTATATTACCATACATATAGTAACTTACATAAGTCCAATATATATTTTTTACATATAATTTAAAGTGGCTTCAGTAACTTTTTAATTTCTACGAGACTTTTTTCATCTTTTGCAATAAGTAATTTTAATCTAATTAATATTTTAATAAATAGTTTTGTGAAGGTACAAATTACTACCAAATCTTTTTAGTCTTTTAAAATTTCACATCGATTTTTTTGTTTTCTAGCATATTAATTTATATGTAAATCTGTTTTAAATTTTCGTTTTTTTTTTCTATTGGACTCAATATTTTGCCGTAGATTTTGCTGCATTACATAGTTTATTTAAATAATGTTTTTTTCCATTTTTATAAGATTTTTAATCCTATCCATATATATTACGAAGTAATCGTTTTTCAAGACTCGTGAAGTTACTAATAGAATAAACGGTAACTGCATTCGCAAAAATTGAGAAGGTTGAAAACTCTGATTTTGCTCATGGCCAGAGATGCCCGCAGGCTCTTTTAGGACTCATTTCAATAGAATACATTTTTGCTTATACCAATTGTGCACAAAATTTACAATAGTAAATAAAAAAGGTCGCAATTTGATTTGGGCTTGACTAGGGTTGCCAGCAAGGCCGCCGCCGAGAACCCTAAACTTGTGTGCATATTGACATAAACTCCAGTGTGCATTGTGAGAGGGCATGTGTCAACTCCTCCACATTTTCCTTTGTGCCTCGTCGTATGTTGATTCATTTGTTGCGATAATCTTTTTCGGACGCCTCTACGTCGTAACGCAACCCAAAGATAACTTGCACATCCGAAAACCCTTACGAAATCAACAAACAGCTTAACTGCACTGCGTTGAAGTGGTCTGTACACAATGATTCCCCATGTAAGCGTTCCTGGCCAGCGTATATTATCGAGTAAATACAATCGCTATATCTATACTATTTATATAGAATTGCTTTGTATGGTTTGTAACGCTTTGACGCAAAATATGCTCAACCTATTTTAATAATTTCATTTTTAAAACAACATATTTGTACTAAAGAAGGTTATTACATAGTTTTTTTTTTTAAGTTAAACATCCATTTTTTAGGATTAAGTTTCTGCAAAACCTCACACAAAAATTATCGTTTGATTTTTTGTTGCTTATGCTGTTTCTTGAATTCTGTGTCGTTGTGTCGTTCGTTCTGTATTGTTGTTCTTTCTCATACTCATCTGTACCGTTTGTATTTGGCTTCAAAGAACAAACTCTCGATCAATTGTTTTTTTTTTGGTTACTTTTGAAAAGAGTAGCTAGTTTCATTATGAAAAAAACACGGGGACGTGTTGCGGGAACCACTTGTTTGGTATAATTTTTGAAAGATAGATTTCTCCCCAGTTGTCACATTCACTCAAGCTACCCTTTTTCCAAATAATGATAATAAAGCCTCTAAAAAGCTTTTACTATTCCAGACATTACTAATTAATGGATATAGCGCGTCTCCAAGAACTTCACTGGTATAACACCGGCCCCTACAATCATGTTAATAGGAAGCAGTGTTCAAATGTGGCAGTACTTTTGCAAAAATTGAGAATTTGGTTTAAATTAACTCTTCCAGAGCAACTGCAGAAAATATGCTTTCAAGCTTTTGAGTGATTAGCGATATATTCGTAAGATAAAGAGATAGCATTTTTTTTTTAAATTTTTTATAAGTTTTTAATTTTTTTATTAAACTTTTTGTTTTTCATAGAAATTTTTCTAGGCTTCATAAAAGCAATTTTTGGACGGGTTTTATTATATCAATCTTGATTTTGTGTGTGTGTTATTTTTTATTATGAATACAATTTTTTATAAAGATTCAAGTATTTGAAAATTTTCAAGCATTAAATTTTCTTCATATATTAAGTTACCTAATTGCTGGGTTTTTCTTGTTTCGAAAAAAATTTAAATTGTCAGGTGTTGTTATCCTTTGATCCTTTGTTGATTTGTGATAGTTGTTGATTGGTAACTATTTGGGTATTTTCTTTCTTTTTTTTTTATTATTTTATTAATTTCATAAAACACATAGACAAAGTTTTAGTACAAGCTTAGTGTTAATAATAAAATTTAAGCAAAGTTTTAATTTAAGACTTTTAAAGAATTTATTTTCTTAAAAATTTGCAGCAGTAAATTATTTTTAAGCTCCTATTTTGAATAATTTGGTCAACTTTTTGTCGTAACGCTATTTGTTTTTGTTTCAATGGCAAATCTACTTGCTTTTGATTTTTATTTTGTTTTTCATTTCATTAAATTAATTTTTTTTTTTTGTATGTATTAAATATTTAAGCTACATGTATTTGAAAACTTTTACTCTCGGAAAAATTTCTTGAACCTAAATTTTCTTGCGAAGTTTGACGATATTTATTTTTTATTAATTTGCATTTGGTGGGATAATAGTAATATTTAATATTTTTATGAAAAATTTTAGTAGCTAATGAAAACTATCTGGCTCTTCGCTACTACGTAATACAAGTAGTTTATGTTGAAAAACTAAGTCATGTTTGGTGATTACAGAAAACTGGTTTTAGGTATTCCTAATTAATGTTTCAATATATTACTGCTTAATGCTAGCCCTAAAATACCAATCAATTAACTTAAAAATGCAAAAAAAAATCATTAATTAAATTAAATAATTTACAATTAAATGCAATTTAAAAAACCGGGTTTGGACTAGCACTCGTGTCGTAAACTTAACCTTGCTTTGTTACGTCAGTATAAGAAATCAAATAGCGAAAAAATTTGTATCGAATAGTGTAAACACTATGAGTTGAAAAGTATTGAAAAAGTCAAGAGTCCAAAAGTATCGAAAAAAATTTAAAAAATTCGGAAAAGTATATAAGAGTTTAAAATCACCGCACAGTGTGGAATAGTACTGAAAGCGATAAAAGTCTAAAAGTATTAAGAATATCGATAAATTTTCAAAAGTATCGGAGATAGTGTCCAGGTGTCAAAAATTATATAAAATTCAAAAAGTATCGAAAAATTCGCTAAAAAATAACTTTTCACACAAAAAAAAAATTAACTTTTTACCATTTTAAGGAAAACTTATTTTATTTTGAGAAATTTTGTTTTCAACTTGGCAACCCTTTTTGTTAGAAAAATTCGATGTATCGAATTTAATTTAAAAGTAACGAATAAAAGTATGAAGTTATCGAAAAAGTCGATAAGTGTTCAATAATATCAAATTAAAAAGAGAAGTATCGCAAACCAACCTACTCATCAAAAAAAGAATTTAGATTTAATAATTTGGCATACAGCTTGAATTTCTGCTTGAAAAACTCTACAGTAAAAGGTTAAAGCAACAGATTCACTGATGTTCAGGTCACTGGAAAAAATTCCAGCCTCCGTACCAGACTCCATTTCCGAACCGTCAGCATATATTTCTTTGGAATTGGATCTCTACAAGCTGGCAAAACGCATAACAAATTCGAACAGTTAAGTTATGATACAAATTGACAAAAAAGTTATTAAACAACTTCACTAAACATTTGTAGAATTATCTTTCAAGTCAAAACTATGAGTAAAAAATTTTGTTACACTGAAAAAACAAAAAGGGATTTTTTAGTTAAGATTCTTAAAGTGCAATTCGTTGTATTTGAAACTACGTGAAACCTACTTTTCAGGGTATTTTCCTATTGTCAGCAAAAAAATTTAAAACCTATCAATTTCAAGCAAAACACAATTTCAACATAACAATAACTGAAAATTTAAATAAAACATATCATTTCAAATTTGTTAAAATAATGATTTATATTTTTGAAAGTATTTTATAACATGAAACCATAAACATAAAAACATTCAAATGAATAGTTATATAGTTATTATAAAATAAAAAAAGTACTAACCGTAAAACATATTGTAAATTATGCATAATGCATGCAAAAAAAATTAAAAAGCTATGTAACACAAAAACTAAGCCTAGAAGTATTTCGGAAAAACCAACTGTTTCAAACGTTTATAAGTATATCTGTCTACTTTATATTAAATTGTAAATCCTTTATGTTTCACCATATATCATTCATATTAAACATTTCAAAGAACATTATGCAAAATAAAATTAAATTATAATTTTACCTCTGGAAACCATAAGCGTAAAAGTATTTTTTATAGCAGAGACGATAATTTATGTTTAAATAAAAAAGCTCACAGTTTACGTTGAGACTTAATGATAGCAGGTTTATATGGATATATGAATTTTTATCCACACTGATTCACAGGTTTTTGCGTACTATAATTGAACTTTTTTTAACTGAATTGATATTTGGGTTTTATTCTATGTCTCAGAAAACTTTATAAAATATTTTTTTCTTTTTGTATGTTAATTGTTGTTTTTTCTCTCACGGTTAACATATTCCATGAAAAACTAAAACGTATATATATATTTTTTTTATTACATACAATGCTAATTATGTTCCATATTTTATTTATAACGCTATATATATATATTTTCTGGCTTCGCTTTTGGTTTTTTTTACAGTTTTCTTTTTCGATTTTTTTTTTTTTAATAAGTGAATTTATAAATTGAATTTGTATAATTTTTTCCCTTATAAAAAGCACATTGAGAACTACATATCTCATTTTTGAAACATATAGCATTATTACTCTGACTTAAAAATGTTCCGAGCAAAATAAAAGGAAATTTATTTTAGCATAAAATGCTTGTTAAATGGGCTGTTGCACAACTTTCGCTCGACTTATTAGAAACATCGTTTCCAGTACAATTTCGAAAAACAACTTAAAACATAATATTAATGCTATAGGTATCAGAGATAAAAAAAAAATTTTTAATTAACTTTTAAATATTGAAATTTAATAAATATTTTTATAATACATATTTTAGTGACGGCGGTAGTATTTAGTAGAAAAGTTTTATATTTTGTTTTACAATTTTTTTTTTGTTTGCATTTACTTTTTATGTTTCACATGGTCCATATTAATTGTTAATTTTCTGCTTTATTAAATTTAAAGATAATTTTTTAGTAATTAATATACATATGTATATGTTTTGATAATTAGAATTAAAAGTTGTAAACAAATAGTTGCATATTAATTTTGTGATATAAATATATACAGTACTTAAACTAATGTGTTTATTTTGCACAATTAAATGTAGTCTTTTACACAAAGGCTTACAAAACAGAAGTATGTCATAATTGTAAGTTATATTTTTTCTTTTTTTTCTTCTTTTATAAAAATGTTGCTGCTAATTTCTTTCTACTGAGATGAAAACGGGTTAAAGCAAGTTCCTTGCTACTATTTTTTCAAAAAAAAAATTGTGTTAAGAATTACATAGAGACCACACGAAGAAATAAACATTTTTTTTTAATAACTTCAAAGCCCGACTTCGATTGCATTTTTTATATATAGGCTTTAAGCAAAGCCCTCAATCTATAAGAAAAACTTTTGACACTTATCTTGGCTACGGACATTATTACTTTGAAAGAAAGCATCTCAAGCATCCCGTACACTTTGTACGAGGAAGTGGCGACCGTTAATACGGTTGAAATTTTAGTATGATGCAGTTTCTATCATCTCGATCAAAAGTCTGTACGGACGCAAGTCTCATTTATAAGCCGTTTTACAGATATAGAGCATGAAAAGTTTTACCGCCTATTGCGTACATTCATTCGGTATGCAACTGAGAGATCGGCAATTATTTGGGCCGATTTAAACTTATGATTAGGATAAAGTTAACGTCATACTAAAATTATAGCCACGGATTCTGTTTTCCCATATAAATATATGCGGGGTTGTTGACCGCCGATTTAGAAGCCTATTTCACATAATTCTTAGGTAATGATAACAATCACCATCAATAATGTCCGTTTCGATGTCACAAATTTATAAAAAATAAAAGCAACTATTTCTTGCAAGATTTAAAACAAGACACACCAAGTAGAGAGTTTCGACATCGAAGAAATTCGAAATTCATTAATTTTCATGTTTCATAGCAAAAGTTCAAAGTATTTGTTTTTTAGGTAAGTTTTGCTTTATTTAAAAAAATTGTATAGTTAGTGTTATTCATAGTAATTTAATAGTTTTTCTTTTTGTAAATTTTTAGTCATAATGTTCGTAAAATTAATTATCACAATAATTAAAATCTAAATATTAATATACATTGAAATAGTTTGCATAAACGTTTAATAGTTGTCTATTGTTTACTTTTAATTATAACGTTGTTTACATAGCGTGTAGTTTTAGTAGAATATTTTGTTTTTTCCTTTACGAAACTAAGTTACCAGTAAAAATTAAACCCATACCCAACTTTTACAATAAGACATTAAAATTCTGAGTACATTGAATAAAATAAAAATAATGTTTGTTAAATATTGATACAATAAATTGAAAAGCATTAGATCTCTCTTTAAAATTTTGCATTTAAAATCAACTTAAGAGCAAAAATGTTTAGTTAAAAAGAATAGTTTCATAAATACATTTAACTCAAAAATTAACACAAAATATGTTTTATGTATCTTCGAAGAAAATAATTGCATTTTATAAAAAAAAAAATATATATATATATATATAGTATTAATAATTGTATTTATATAGTATACCGATAATTTCATAAAATACTAATAAAGCATAGAAATATAATTAGTCACAAAACGCTTATAAATATATAAAGTATGTATGTATGTCTCATAAAATTAATTTTCTTTTTAAAAAATATTAACTCTCCAAGTATATGGGTTATGCCCTTAAATCATTTCATTAGTAAATAAAACAAAATGGTCTAGTATAAAGAATACGCGTGTGCTTAGTGCAACTAAAATTAAAGAAAATTTGGAGACAAAATTCCGCCAACAGATGAAGTTTTTTGTTGTGAAAAAATTTCTGCATAATTGCTGTCTGGATAAACGAATCTTGCAGAAAATTCAAAAGGATGTGACTGAAATGCCGGCTTTGATTGTAGAGGCAACACGATTGACGCATTTTTCGCTGATGAAACAATGGAATGGAGGAAATTTTGCGAAACAAACATTTCTGGACTATTTATTCTATTTGCTGAAAGGTGCTAAAGTAAAATATTAGCTAGATCTAAAGTATCGGCAAATGCGACAAGCCGCAGGTTTGCAGCTGTTTGAAAAATCTTATCGATCAAATTTGTTTGTGGATGCTGTGATGTTTATCAACGAAATTTGGATACTTCTGCAATAAAATCCTATGCAATGCTGGTCTATCTATTTAATAAAACTGAGAGACACACAATAAAGCAAAAATCCTGCACTCTTTTTTTATAAATTCACAAAATTTAATGAGACGCACCATTGCAATAATTTCACTTTAATCCCATTTTTTCATAAAACAAAACTGAATGAGTCGCGGCGATGCCTCTACAATCAAAGCCGACATTTCCTTCACATTTTTGTCTAATTTTATAATTAAGACAAATAGATTATTCAGTTTTGCGTAAGTGCAGAAATAACATGTAGTCTTTCTTGAAGAAACTTTAAATTTTGCAAATGATTGTTATAGTGTTAACAATCATTTGCATTTGCATCGTGCCAAAAAAAAAGTTATATGTGAGATGAGCATTTACGAAATCAGGTAAAGTCGTTTTATTACAAACAAAATTTTAAAGTTTGTCAGCTGAAGCAGTCAAGTTAATTTGACTAAACTCATTTTACACATGATTTCAACTACATAAATGTATATAAAATTATTCAAAAAGAGACTCAAACGATTATAATATAATAAAATGATAGATAAAATGCAATGTTGTAAGATTTTACAGAAAAACTCACTTAAAATAGATAAAAAATAAAAAAGTAATAATAATAGATCTTTAAGATTTGTTATCTATTTGTTACTTCTGTATTTTGATTAAATATATACTTAAAGGAGCAGGACGCGACTTCAGTTCATACACTAATTTTCTCAATTAGTTAAGTGTTGAATCAGTATGAACATTACATCTTGTCGAAAAAACTTCTTTAGTAATATCGGCATACTCCAATAAAAAATTCAGAAAAAAAATATTTGCATATAGCAACACACTACGTGCACTACATTTAGGATATATAATTGTAAACAAGCACATAAAGCAAATTTTAAAATATAAATATCAAATTCATTTTTTTGTTAACGTTGTTGTTGTTTATGTTTTTAAAAATATTATTAGGCAATATTATGCACTTAGTTTTTAAGTGTAGCATTATTTTTTTTCTTTTAACTTTATATTGTAAACATTGTGTAGATCTTGTGTGTATGTGTATTGCAGTGTGCATAAAATAGTGATTAGAATATTTAACAAAAAAGTATATGTTTGTCACATGTTTGTTTGTTATTATAGTTGCTGTTTTCCTTTTGCAACAATATATATAGATGTACATTTAGAACGTTCATACTTGTTTGCTTTCTTAAGTGGTTAAAGTCTTCTAGTAGCTTGTGGTTTTTAAAACAATATTTATTTTTACTTAATAAAATACTACTAATTATTTGTAAACTTGTAAATTTTGCATTTTGTTTGTGGTTGGCTCCATAGCAACTTCAATTTATTATAACGCGCATTTAAAGACATTTAGTGTTTATTCATAAAGTTTTTTTCTTTAATAAATTTTATTTTTGTTTTTTTCTTTTTTGCATTACAGTAAGTTTTATTTTATACTTAAATGTACAATTAAAAAAGAGATATAATAAACAGGGGTAGTGTGTATGTTGTGAGTTTGTTTTGTTAGTTCTTACAATGCTAATTTGTAATTTTTGATTGAAATTTTACCAAAAACAATTTACAAAATTAAGTGAAAAAAAAATAATGAAAATTTCGTTTAATTTACATATTTAAGGATTAGGATTGTGTTAAAAAGTATATATTATAATTATAGTTAATTATTGTTTAATAGTTTGTTTTATATTTAGTTGTTTCATAAGATAACTAGTACTACATACTACGTTCAAAATTCAAATAACGTAACACCAATTGCTTACGTTGTTTAAGAAAAAAAAAGTTATTGAGTGCATTCATACCTTACACCGTGATTTGTGTAATTTGTTTTTAAATGACAATATATATAGATATATAAAATAACAATAAAAGTTAGAAAAATTAATTTCATTTCTAGTTCAATTAATAAGTTAAAGTTTGAATGAATCATTTACAAATACATATATTAAGAACATTTGCTATTTGTTTATAAGTATTTGTTTTTTTTTTTTTTGTTGAATTCAAAAAGCCGCATGTAACATTAAAATGCCTACAACATTTAGTACTGTTCTATAATTCTTGTTGACGACGAACGACAATGTAAAGCAGTATTTTGACAAAATGCAAAATATTTGTCTACTACACAGTGCAATATTACACTTTTCAAAGTTAAGATTAACAGTTTCAAAAGTTTTTACTACAGTTAAAACAAAAATTCAAATGAAAACGCTAATTCTCAATCAACATTGTGTTTTGTTTGTTACAAAGACGACGCATATTAAGAGCGTGTACGTTTACGTCGCTGCTGTTGTAACTTTACATTTTTCAAATTCTTTGTTGATATTTCACATTTATTTTGTTGCTCCTCTCTGTTTGACGATATATTGGCGTATTCGAAGCTTTCACGCTGCTGTTGTACATTTTGTTGCTGTTGTTGTTGTTCATATATTTGTAAATTAAAAGTTTGCTGCAGCAGCGTAAACCACCATTGTGTTATATGTAGGTTTTCATTGCTGTTCATAGATGAGCAGGATTGTTGCATGAAATCTAGTTGCTGTGGTTTGGCTTGAAGGTTCTGCTGTTTGTCCCTTTCACTGCCACAGTTGCTTTCATGCAAAAACGATCTAAATTGCAACATAATATAAAATCAATTAAATACATTATTTACATATGAATTTTTATAATTATTTTTCTATTGCCAAAGCAATTTTGGAATTTTGTTTTAAAACTCACTCGAGTGTTTTAAATCTGTTTACTCCCCATACCATATGTTAGCCGTTGCGTAGTGTGCATGTTTGCTGGCAGCAACTTGCGCTGGACTTAGGGGACCAAACTGACTGTACTGTGTGGGGAATTGTATGTGCGCAGGCAATGGATGAGATGGTATCACCTATAATTATTGAATATTTTTGTTAGAAAACAGTTAATATATTTGATTATAAAGGAAGACTCAATTAGCTTAAATAGTACAACATCAGGCGCATATGGTTGACGAGACTCTTCAGACAAAATTAACAACATATGCTACTGGTATTGTTTCTTTAATAGAAATCATTGCAGTCATTATTGATTTATTCCTTTTAAAGTAACAACTATTTAGAACGTTTTTTTCACTCCTCAAAACGACTTTTTCATAGCTAAAAAAAAACTTTTTTCGCCGCAGAAGTGAATTTTTCATCGCTTACGGTTACGTATTGTTAAAAAAACAATTTTTTTTTATTTCTTAAAAAATACTCATTTATTCCTTCAGTAGCCACCCTGTACAACACATTATTTTTGGAATATATGACAACTTTTACAAATTAATAATGAAGTGATATTGAAGGTACATGCAAGAGTACTGCTTTTTCAAAATTATTTTAGAATTTTCTAAGCTATGACAAAATTAAAAATTTCTTTGTGACCATAATATATCATCAAACCTCGACATTTTTTTTAGTATATTTTTTATGACCATATGACTCACCTGACGACTTGAGCTGTTGTGTGCCGGTGGTGGTGCGACTACTGCTCGATTGTATGCATATGTGGGTGCAGCCTGTGAAACAAATACCGTCGGTCGACGGTACATATCACCTTGGGCATAAATATCCTGTTGTAACATAGCAGCGGTAGCTGCTGCTGCCGCAGAAGGTGAACCACCGATTGGTGTGTTCGATTGATGTTGCTGTGACTGGGTTGATTGTGTTGCTACAACTGCTTGTTGACGATATACTGGCGCACCCCAAGAAGGTGGTCCACCTGCAGCAGCTGTTGCTGCAGATATTGCAGACGATGAACTCTTTGAATGTGCTAGTGGTGGTGCAGCTACAACAGATTGTGGAACATATGCTGCTGCTGCTGCAGAAGAAGCCGTGGAAGTTACCTCACGCTTATGATGTGCAGGTGGTGCTTGAGTACCTGCAGCCCAAGAGGAACGTTTGCTATCAATCTGTTGATGCTGCTGCTGTAGCTGTTGCTGTGGTTGAGGTGGTGGAGCATACTCATAAAACTCAGCTGGCTCTTGTTTTGCTGGCAAGTGAGGCAAATTAGTCGATGATGACGAGATTGATGAATGTTGCATAGTGTTTGAGTTAGAACCAGATGATGTTGTCGGCATATAACATTCATTTTGTGCCATTGCCAAAATGCGTTTCTTTTGCGATTGACCCGGTTCGTATTTCACATTGGCTTGTTGGTAATGATGGTGTTGTTGCTGTTGTTGTTGTGGAGGAGGTGGTGGCGGCTGTTGCTGCGGCTGCTGTTGATATTGCTGCTGCTGCTGCGGCTGCTGCTGATGATGATGTTGTTGCTGCTGCTGCTGATGATGATGATGTTGTTGTTGGGGCTGCTGCTGCTGTTTGGGACTGTGTTCGCCACCAACAATGTGACTTCGTCGACGTACATCAGTTGCTTCATTGTTGTCATTGTTGTTGTCACCTACAGTAACGCATGGGATTACTAATTGTATATGAGATTTCTGTCGTGCAGAAGAGTTAGAAGCAGATGATGAGGAAGAATTGGGAAAAGAAGATTTTGCAGCAATGTTACTAGGAATATGACTAGGAATATTGCTGCCGTAATTTGAGGTTGAGGTAGATGTAGAGGTCGAAGTGGAAGTAGAATTGGATGTGGTGGAGGAGGAATTGTGTGAAATATTGCAGTTGTTGCTGGACGCATGGTGTTGTTGATGTTGCTGATGATGATGTTGACTGTGACTTTGACTTTGACTATGATTATTATGTTGCTGCTGTTGGGGTGGCATTGAATGATGTTGCACTTGCTGGTGCTGTTGTTGGTGTTGAGAATGATGCTGTATCTGTTGATGACTTGAATGTTGATGCTGCGAACTACACGCGTTAACAATTTCAGCTCCTGCACCATAGCCAGTTCCACTTCCGCTTCCAGCAGCTGACGTTGCATATTGATTACTACTTATATTGCTATTGTTACTATTGTTATTGCTACTGCTACTATTACTACATTTACTGGCAACAGGTTGATGAGAATGAGCGACATGTTGCAATTGTGAATTGTGATTATTAGTAGATGTTGATGTTGATGAGGATGAATTTGCGGTTGTATTACCATAAATAGAATGCTGCTGCTGCTGCGACTGCTGTTGTGGCTGTTGATGATGTTGATGTGGCTGTTGCTGATGTGACTGTTGTTGATGTGGCTGTTGTTGATGTTGCTGTGGCTGCTGTTGTTGTGGCTGCTGCTGTTGTGGCTGCTGTTGCTGTGGCTGCTGTTGCTGTGGCTGCTGTTGCTGTGGCTGCTGTTGTTGTGGCTGCTGTTGATGATGTTGTGGTTGATGGTGATGATGATGTACTTGTTGCTGGTGTTGCTGCTGTTGATGAGTATGTTGATGCTGTTGTTGTTGCTGTTGCGGCTGTTGCTGTGATTGGTGGTGATGTCCACTGCTGCGACAATTCAACGATGATGTCGATGAAGATTGCTGCAACATTGAAGTATTTGTCTGTGATTGAGCATGTGCTCGTTGTTTGGTTGGAGCAACAGTCGTTACTATTGGTGGATCTGCAGCCTCATCCTCGCTGTCCGATATTGTGATGACAGCAGTTGGCGATGGTGTATCATGTATAGTAATAGTTTGTTGTTTTACAATCGCACTATGGTGTTGATGTGGATGAGCTTGTTGCTGATGATGTTGTTGATGATGATAATTGCCACCACTGCTGCTGCCACATTGGTTAACAATATGGTGATTGCCGCCACCACCGCCATTGTAAGATGAGTGTCCATTGTTGCTGCTAATAACATGTTGCTGATTGCTCACGTTGCTGCCACTATGATGATGATGATGACCGCTACTGCTGCCACTGGCGTTAACAATGTCTGAAATTATAGAAAATATTAAAGGTCAATTACATATCGGCGTTGATTTTAAATATTTAATTAGCTTGCTGATATTTTCCAAACCGAAAAATTATTACGTAAGTAAAGGGTGATCTTTTAAAGTGTCTTACTTTCCCAAACGTAAAAAATACTATTAATCTGGCAAAGTTGGTGTCATTTGTACTCAATAAGGTGTGCCTTATCATCATCATCATGGAAGACTTATAACACAGCAAAGTTTACAAATTGTAAAAATTTACTCTCACATGTTTTATTGACCGCCAATATCCAATAAAAATTTTTCATGGACTGAATTTACGAAATAAGCGAAAAAATAAACATTGTGAAGTCTATGACTGACTTATGCGGATAAGCCAGCGACGTTAGATCATTTGGAATCTAGATGCTCGAAAAAATGGGCGAAAAATGGACATTCAGACTGAGCTACATTCCAAAATCATATTCAAACGCTAAATGGCAGAGAATTATCTATCCCACAATGACAAAATTTAGGTCATTTTGATTTTGGGATTTTTTTTGTGTGTTTTATTTTATTTGAATACTACTCATTCATTATAAAAAACAAAAATACTTCCGGTTTTGATCGAAAAATATATATGAAAAACTATGGTTAGAATTCAGCGATTTTTATAAAATAAAATTGACATCATGAAAAACCTATTGGTATACTGATATATGTTTTTGGCTACCCCTTCTGCGTAATTGGCATAAGTAGGAGAGAGTTGGTAGACGAAGAACTAGTCTATAAGATAAGTCTCTAGCTTAGCCAATGGAGTTTTGAATCGTAATTTTTGAAATTAACTTTTTTTACGAACAACGAAACTTTCGGTTGATAATATATCCTCTTTTTAAAGGGACTAAAAACAACATACATGGGAACGAAACAACATACATGGGAACAAATTGAAAACTATCGATGGTAGAAAAACAATCACTTATATTTTCATAGAAAAAACAATTGTTCTTAACAAAAATGAAATAAACAAAGAATTATAATTATGTTTTAAATAATAAAAATTTATATTATTAACGAAATTTTGTCTTAAACAAACAAAATTCTATAAAAGAAAAAACAAAAATAAGCAACAACTTAAAGACTTTCAAAATATTAGGTACTTACTGCTTGACGAGGCAGATGAAATAATTGCACCGCCATTATTACTACTACCACTATAGTTATTGCCATAGTTGCAATTGTGATGATTATGATACTGTGGCGATACATGCGAGGCGCGATTATAACGCTGCTGATGTGGCGGCGAACTTTCCTTAACGCGTTTCTTTACAGGTGACAATTGATTATTCTCCTTTTTGTCGTGACGCGGTACGCGGTAAGAATTTCCTTTGCTATTTAAAGTAAATTAAAAAAAATTACCATAATTATAATTGACTAATCATAAACTCAAGTAATTGATGCTTACATCAAGTGATGCACTGGCGACTCCTTTTTGAGATCATTTCGTGGTATGTTAAGATGATGCTTTGGATAGATTTCCTCAACATTCAAAAATGGTGCGGAGTCAACAATTAACGAATGTGGTGGAGCTTGCTGTGGCCACGATGGCACCAAAGCCATTTGACGTCCAGTCTGCGGCCAAGCAACACCACTGGCTTGGACGCGATTTGTTAATAGCATGCGCTGTCCAGAAGTTGGTTCAACCATTGACACAGGGACAGGCACATTTACGTACTGTTGTGGAGGAACCTAAGGCAATGAAGATATATTTTTAATATTAAAATACATGCAAGTGAAATATTTAAATTAAAATAAAAAAAGTTTGGACTGCGTACTTGCAAAGGTGGCTGCATTGTTGCACTACCGACTACAACATGTTTGGTGGGGCTTGGCATCGCCTGGTACGAAGGTGGACACAAAATATTCGAAACCAATTGGTGCTGGAAAGTGTCTGTACGTGCTTGCGCATATTGGCGGCCAACATTGCGTCCACCATAAATTTGATAGAGTCCTTCGTAGGCCAAAGGACGTTCACGTACCAAACGCTGTACTTGACTTGTCAACTGGTTGTTAATTGTGAACGTCATATTTTCTGTAGCACTGGGCACAAAATTGGTCACAAGTGTCGATGTTGGTTGTACACTAAACAAGGAGAAAAGAGTTTAGAAAAACTGAGTACAAGTTTAAAAAAAAGTTTAACATACGTATGGAAATCGCCACGTCGACACACTTCCATCATCTGAACTGATGCCTTCACATTGTTGCAATACACGTAGTCTACCAGATGAGTTAAACGTGTAAATGAATGATTTAAAGCTTCGGCAGGTGTTAGGCGACGCTCTTGATCAATGGTCAACATTCGTTTTAGCAAATCTATGAATTCACGTCGATCTGTCTTTTCAGCTAATAATTGGCCACCTTCCAAGTCAGTCGGCACATTAACCTGTCCAATATCATCGAGACAATTAAAAATATATTTGCGTGCCTCCTTGCTCTTTGTATTCGTTTCAGCCTCATGCTCTTCAGTGGTCTTTAATCGCCAAAAGGGATAAGTGGAGTCCACATCACGATAAAAGAATTTTGAGGTTTTTGAAGCGCTGTTCAGCATGTGCTCGGTGGGTAGGCCTTGTGTTTGTGATATGTATCTGAAAAAAGAGAAGGTTTTAAAGTTTTTCTGGAAGAAAGTGGTACAATAAAAAGAAAATGTACCTTATTTGATCAAATTCAGACGATCCAGGATACAATGGCCAACCCAAAAACAACTCGGCTACAACGCAGCCCAACGACCACATGTCGATTGCTTCACAGAAGGGCAAACCCAAAATGATTTCCGGTGCCCGATAATAACGTGACTGCAAGTACGTGTTACACACAGTTTTGCTGACATGCGAAGCGCTTCCAAAATCAATCACTTTTACCCTATGAATGATGTAAGTTAATTAAAAACAATGTAGTTTAAAATTTCGTCTAACAATAAGTAATAGTGACACATACCTATAGGGTTGTCTTACAGGATCTACCAACATAATGTTTTCTGGTTTCAGATCAGCATGTATCAAACCAAGTTGTTTCAGTTTTAACAATGCAGTCAAGACCTGCTCCAAAATAGGTCGTATATACTTCAACGGCAATGGTGAGAATTTATTTTGTTTCAGAAAATCATAAAGATTTTGCTCCAGCATCTCAAAAACCAAACAAGTGTGATTTTTATGCTGAAAGCATTCGAAAGCGCGTACAAAATTGAATTCGTCCGCATTTTCTTGACTTAAACGGGACAGAATGGAGACTTCAATTTGTCCCTGACGTGCATATGAAGGATGATTTTTCAAAATTTTAATAGCAACAATTTCCGAAGTACCACGTTTCCAGCATTTTACGACTTGTCCAAAAGTACCACGTCCAAGAAACTCAAGAACCTACAACGAAAAATTCGTTATAAAACATTTTTTACTGGAATACTACTGATGAATAAAGTTTACTATTTACCTCATACTCGGCAGATAGCGAATATAACACCTCATGTTGAACTAATTGGTAATCACCATCAGCGCCACTGCTTGAGCGTTTGCTGGGGGGCTGCGTGTTAGCGTGCCCCCCAGAGGTGGCTACCTTTGTGTGCGCCGTTTTGTGGCTGTTTGTGGATGTCGAGGTCACCGAAGGGGCCGTTGTTGTGCTGCTTATGACACCTACAGTTACACCAGTACCACCACCGCTGCCGTCACTTACAACCAGTGAACTCGATACTGTTGCACCTGTTGTACTACTGCCGCCGGCGCTGCTATCAACAACAACTTTTGACGAAGATGTGGACGAATCAATGCAACCGCAATCACAGTCTGTTGAAAGCAAATAAAAAAAGAGAGATTAAGATTTATATTTTAAAATTTTTATTTTTTTATAAAAATTGTTAGTTGACCTTGTAAATTTGCAAGTCTTTTGGGGAACTCCACCAGAATGTATTATGTGTGACGCTTATATAATAAGTGAAATTTCTTCTGTGAATAAATGCGAGGAAAGTGCCAATAAATGCAGATGAGAAATAAATTTTCTCTAGGGAGAGACCTTTACTGTGAATCACAAATATAACGTGGATATGATATATATTTGTCAGATTATAACACACAATGCCAAATATTATAATGCCACATACAAGTGATAGCGAATTTCTTCAAATGTTGTGAATGGTTATGTCAGTCGTAATTTGAGATTTGTGTTAGTCGAGCATAGACTCAATTTTCAATCAAACAAAAAACAATACCTTCCTGAGAACCAATTATTGAATTTCAAAATTAACTACACTGTAAAAACGTTTTTTTTTATATAATAAATATTTTCCTGATATTTCGAAACTATCTTCAACGTTGAAACTTTTCGAACCAACTAAAGTAGACACTTGGAAAGTGAAACAATTTTACATCGTAGTTGAAGAAATACAGAATACGTACAATTAAAAGATTTTTCAAGAAAACAAAGAAATTTTCATTTGAGTCGCCAATTCAATTTTCTATATTGAAAATAAGACACAATAATAATAGAATTTCTTTGTGCAATCAATTCACATACGGAAAAGAATTCGCATACGCATTTACTTGCTATCAGAATAAATACGCACCAAAATTTTATTAGCGACTGAAATATTAAAATTTTCCAAGAGAAATCAAACGAAAGAAATTAGAAAAGAAAAAAGAAACGTAGTTTTTAATTTTTTTATTCTTTAGTTTTTTTCCATCAAGAAAAGCGAATTGCAATACAAATCGCGAGTTTCACTTGTGTAAAACTACCGTACAATATGCAACAAAATAAAAGATAATTTCTTTCTAACGTCAACTGTTTTGTGCAAAAATAACAAAAAATTTTAAATAACAACATTAACCCCCTTATTCTTTATCTTGATTTAGGAGAGTGACTCTGACTTTGGCCTACCCATATTTTGAAAGTATGAATCTGAACTAAAATTTTTTTTTCTAAGTTTTATTTAAGTTCAAATGAACGTTACAGTTGGAGCGGAAATAATGCACTTTTTCTTCTTCTTAGCCTTTCTGATTTTGTTTTTTCAAAGAAATGCATTTTTCCAATTTCTAGCAGTGTAAGTGTCGAATTATTTAATTTGCTATCAAAGCACTTAACACAACTGCCTGTTAGCATCATTATCGCGCAGCTGTTCTCAATAATAAATCAAAATGCAAATAACCTCACACTTACAGCTACACCTTATGACTGTTTGTTTGCATTCAAATAAAACTGCAGTATCAGTAGCGGACCTATGGGTGGCCGACACCCAGGGCGCAATGGCTTGGGGGCGGCAAAATGGTCCACGGCTTTCATAGAGATTTACATAAACATAATATTTAATTAAAAATTTGTATTGGTCAGAACTTGAAATATTAATAAAATTTTAATGTGATGCAGTTTTGAATATTTCATGAAACATGCCTAAAGAGAATTTCGATGACGTATTTTTATAAAAATGTGTCATTTTAGCACCAAACGCCGTATAATTGACGACATGTTCAAAGCTTTCCCGTGCTTTCACCGCTGAATTTATTTCTCATGTTCTTATCTAAATTTGGGAAAAAGAACGATTAACTGAAGACTGCCTCATAGGAACCGTGGATAGGTGAGATAACAGAACCGATACCCATCAAAAATTATTCAAAGTTTGTTTATTTCTTTATTGTGAAGAGCAAACTCTTTACATACTTATTATATTAAAGAGCTTTACTTAAAGAACTACTACTACTACATATTTATTCTTTTTTATAATTCGAAGTTATCATGACTTGCCTCTAACGTTATGTTTTATTTTGCTTTTTTTAACTAGTGCACAGCAAAGTGTCAACGAACGACAACAAGATGTCTTTGGTGAAGCTTCTTCATATACAAAGGCAAAAAAAGAATATAGATAATTCTAATACATGTACAAAAATAAGTCAGTCAGTCAACATATACGTGTAGTTATCTAAAATATAAAACTTTGTTATGTGTATGTGTACTAAATGTTTCTATGTGGCATTCTCTACATATACATATACAAATATGAAACGATCAAAATTTACACATAGAGACAAGACTAAAACTTTATTTGCTCTATTTATTGAGCAGAAATTACCTCGAAAGACTTGACGGAATGTAGCATTTTTCCTTAGTGCATGTTGATGCATTGTTTTCTAATTCAAAACTACACAAAAAATTCGGTACGAGTTTTCAAAAAAAATTTATAGCTATACAAAATAGCGCAAACCCACAAAATCAGACTTGATAATTCTAATATATGTTTGCAAAATAAATTTAACAAAAATTAATATCTACGTTTCTACACGTTGAATATGTTTGCTTCACAATAACAACGATCTCTAAATATTAACCTTTTGACTCAATATTTTGCTGAATCGTTGTGTTTTTTTGTGCCAGTCTAACGTACATAAATGCATTTATTTTTTATGAAAAAGATATTGTTGAAAAAGCACCGAAAGTTCTTATTGTTGCTGTTATCATATTGCGTAAACACATACACATATTTTGTTATGAAGCTCTTGGTCTTACTTGTGTCTGTAATTTAAAACATCTTAAAAAAATTCTCGTAATAAACAATAAAATGTTTGTATCTGCAATTCTAGACTCTATTGTGTAATGAATGGCATTATGTATAGAAGCTATATAAAAGCTTAGAATTGAATTGACAAGAGACAGTAACAAAACGTAAGACAATTGACACCACATTTAAAAACGTTAACGTAAGTTTTCGAATTGTTGCAGTCTTTTTGTCTATGTTCTTTAATTAAGACACATATTTTCTCAATTTAATCATACATATATATTTTTAATTTTTTTGTATTTTAAAGATTGATTATTTGCTCGTAATGTAATCTAACGTACAGTATCGAATAGTGGCGTATCATAACAAAGTTGCAATGACGCTGCACATATCTTACTGTTTAAATCAGTTGCTGAAAAATCAATTTTAATTTTTTATTTTTCATTTATTATTTTTAATTTATTTTTATAAATTTGTGTTCCCAAATATGTACGTTTTGCTTATTTCCTTTCAACAGCTGAATTTGAAAAATCAAAATACGTAAAATGCTATTCAGAATACATAGAATTTCACGTCATTTTGTCTTTTGAGTAATCGCTTGCATGCATTGCCATATCACAGATTTTTACTTGACAGTTGCCGACATAACGTCACATCAAATTAAGAACGCATAATCACAGGTCTTTTGATTTTTATCGACTTCTTTGATTTTGACACTTTCAACATTTTTGGTTTTTTTTTTTTTGCTTGCATTTCGGCCAACATTTTGTACTGTAGCTTCTGAAAGCTTCGGCGAGCACCAACTACCTTGTATAGCATCAGCGCAAATGTTTCAAAGAGAGTAGACAAGCATTTCTTTCACTGAATTTCGTAGTGTAAGCCAGGACTAACAATTCTAAAAGTCTTATGCTCAGTAATGGAAAGAGAAGACAAGTAGAAGGCTACATAAATGTTGTTATTGGACGTAGAAAATGCGAGTTTAGAATACGTCGAATTATAATTTTTTTTTGTCCAAACTTCGTGGCATTGCATCCGTAAACAAAGAGAGTACATATATCTAGCTTTACAGTCATATTCAAAATTGCAGGAAGATTGAATTGTGATGATGGTGATGTCTACTTGATGTCTGCATGTCTCTTATTTAAAAATTTATTTGTTTTTTCAATAAAATGTTTATTAAATGTCACATAGAAGCTACAAAAATCCCGTAAATCTTTGCTTAGTAAAAAATCAAAACTGAAGTAAACAAGCGCTAAAAAAAAATAGATAAAGAAGCAAACGCAAAACAATGAAGAAACCGAGAAGAAATAGGCAAAACAGAGAAAGCGTATGAAATAATCAATTCACAACGCATCGCAGTGTTGGTTAGTTTTTTGTTATTATTTTATTTTCTTATAAACTTTTTTTTACTTATTGACAAACTCTTAATTAGGCCTAGAAGCCATTTTAGCAATAATAACGATTAAAGTTAAAAAAAGCATAAGTACAAAAAAAAAAGCCAATATACAACACCATTAAAATGAGTAATGAAATCATCATGACGAACGAAAGGACAGTTAGCGTTACCAAAGTGCTATATACATATGTATTATGAAAAATTTTAATGATAATTTTTCATAAAAAGCATACGTTTCAGATATGACCAACGATAGCACAAATAGAATGTACGCATTAGCAATAAAATAAAAGAACAAAAATAGAAAAACAAATCAAACGATCAAATTGAAAAATGATTTTTTTGTGCAGAATACCGAAATAATTTCCTTATAAGTAACCAATAAATAAATATGTAATTTACCATGAAGATTTAGACCCAGCTTTTGTACCCAAATTAATCAAAATCAACAATAAAAAAAAACTTTTTTGACCAAAGTTATTGAATTCTTGAAAAAGAAATCTATATGACAAAAACATGTTTGTTGCTAGAAATGTTGCTACTGATATTTATTATTGATAGTAGATATTATTGTGTGTTTTATTGTGACAACTTGTATTTTTTTGTTGTTGTTCCATTTCAAAACTTAATGCGTTGCAACAACCGCAGCATTGCGTTTATTTATAATAACAACTAAATATGTATGTGTACAGCAAAACATAAACAATTGCAAAAATATTCTCAACTATTGAAACAACAACGAGAAAAAGTGACAATAACAACAATAAGAAGCAATATAGAAATAACAAAAACAAAAGTATGTCTCGAAGGCAATAAACTTTGCGCTAATCGCATCAATTAAACTTGAGTTCACAAATCAACGGCGCGTAAATGCATTCGATGCATCCGACGACGACTGCAGCTGCGTTTGGCAAAGACAAAACTAACATGGTCGATAAGGCTGGCGTTATCATGAACAAGTCGTCGCTGAAGTTTGCGTCTTTATATCGATGTTGAAACTTAAAACATTGCCATTGCTAGCCGTTGGCATCGTCTTCAAGATCGTTGTCAACAACGGTGCGTTGCCAGCAGCATAGCCAGCTGCCTTCAGGTGTTGCTAACAGAATGATATGAAATTAAAAGTATCGATATTATATTGATACACTGAGAAAAGCATTGAAAACAATATGTGATTGGATTTTTTCCACAATATTTGATATCTCATTTAAAATGTTAGTTTTATGTAGTGCCAAATACTCATAAGATATGTCTTTAAAATCAGTGAATGCAACACTTCAAACACATGTTAGCATTATCGAATAACGATATTAAAAATAATGCAACATTTTTTATGTGTTTTCTTGCCATTTCAAATTTTGTGTTGTACACAACACAACAACACGACATGTCATCTGCTGCATGTAAGCAAATTTATAAAATTCTACAATTTTACGATATTTTTACTTAATTGAGCATATTAAATGCATTGCGTTTAATTGCACATAGTAGAAATAAAAATACAATATATAATAAATTAAAGAGTTATGCTAAAAATTAGCTAGGCAGACAAGCCAAAATTTAGGAATTTACGTTAGTATTTGACTATACGCTTTCATATAATTAAGTATTGTATATTTCAAAAGAAAACTTTGTTACCAAACGAAACAAGTATGTATGTCATTAAGGAATATATATATTGTAGTTTGATGTCAAAGATTTTGATCTGAAAGCAAATTCGCGCAAATTGTTAGTTCAACAAAAATATTACAAATAAAAAAAAACACTTAAAATCGTAGTTTGTCGATGTACATATGACCTTTCTCAAGAACTTATATTCTAAACATTTGTGGTTAGTCATATTAAATTGTTTATGGAACAACCGAATCACACAAAATCAAGTTAAATATCGATAAAAATTTGTTAAAGCTGCAATTTTTTTTTCCACAATGCCACAAAAAAAAATTATAAAAAATAAGTAGTTCGTTAGCAATTTTGTCATAACTTTATATTAAAAGAAACATTAATTTTAATTTGTATTATCAAACACACGCAATATGTCAACCACATTTGAAGGGAACTCCAAGTACAACGACAAAATTGCCCCAATTATTTCTAGTCTGGATTCAAAACGTGCCTAATGGCTTTCCGAGAAGAATAAAAGAGACGTCGCCAAACTTCCTTAAAGTTAAAATACGTAGTGTCCTTAATTTAAAAAAAAAACAGGTGAGTCCCGGAAAGTAGAGATGATGTTGAAAAAAATAATACAAGATGCACAATGCAAATTTTGTATAACAAAAACATGCTAAATTTTCCACTGTGCAAAAGCTCACAATACCAGTAAAATTGCATTAATTTCGGAATAAAACCTTTTTTTAATCTATTGGAAAAAGTAAAGTTATCTCACGTGCGCAAGCTAAAATATGTTAATTGTAAAAACAATGGACAATTTTAATTTGATAAATAAAATGAAATTTCTGGCCTTAAAGCAATAAATTGCATTACTTGAATAAATAAATAAAATTTTATGCTTCAGACAATTTGCCCATATACAAAGCTATATAAAAATTAATAAACAAAAAGTTTAACAATAACAACAATTGAATTACTGAGTAATTTTCCACAAACAATTACAAATAAAAAATAAGTAGTTAAAAAAACTCAAGGGTACCACCTACCACAAGACGGGCAATGTCTTTTTAAAGAAAAAAAAAAAAAAATCATGTTAGGAAAAAGGTTAACTAAAAAATTATTGTAAAGCAAAACACAATAAAAACTAAAATTAAAAACATAGCATAAATAATAAGAAAACTTATATTTTTTTTTTCTAAAAGCAAACTTGACTAGCGAACGAAACTTTAGCGCCAAGTTGAAGAGCGTTCAAGATGCTTCACGCGCGCGTTGGTAAGTTTGTTGTAATAAAACGCGTTTTTTTTCTCTTTTACATAGACAAACAAAAAGGAACATAAAACGAATTTTGGAAATGACTTTTACCGCATCATGGAGCAAGAAATGATAATGATGAGTGGTGAGGCTGATTGCTGGTAATTTTATAGTATGTACTTGAAATCTTGCCATTAAGGATAAACATAATAAATGCTTTCAAAATATTGCGTAGTTGAGCAGCAAAATCAACAGTGTAACACGCAACCACCGATACAGAGATAGTTAAGTCCTAGTTGAAAGTATGGCTTAAAGTGACAAATTATAGCAAAATGTTTTGAATCTGCTGCACGGCTGTGTAAGCTTAAGTTTAAATTTGAATATTTTTATTTTCTGTGATGAATTTGGACTATGGCAAATTTTATAACTCGAAACTTACGATAGACATACTAGTATTAAGACAAAAAACAAATTTAATTTTAAAACATTTTTGCAATATTTTCAACCGACCTTAAAAAATAATAATTGTAGTGTAACGTAAACAAGTTTGACATTACGCAAAGTTAAGACAATCCATCATAAAATTAAGTACTGCAAAACAAAATATTTGTTTGCTTTTATCTGACAAAAAAAAGCTCGCAACATATTAAGAATTATTTGCAAAATTAAAGTACATTGCTAGATAAGTTAGCATAGTTTAGCAAAGTTTCGTTAAAAATCTTCCATGATAAAAATTTGCACACTTTAACTTAAATTTAAATAGGCGTCAATTATATCTTTTATTCGTGAGTTAATAAAATTTATGTAAATCATAATATTATATTTTAGAAACGCTCAATTGAATTGTCATTGCGTTTCTGTGTACATTGTGTTAGATTAAATATATTAAGGATGTCATAAACTCACAACTCCTAAGTTCTATTTTGGAAAAATATGACATGTGCGAGCACTAGGGTGGTTCAAAATATTAAAGTTGCTCCAATCTTCGTTCCCCAAAAGTTTCGTATTGGTGCCAATAAGAACCACGTAAAATTTGGTCCATTTCAGAAAACATTTGATGGACCCGCGACCGTTTTGAAAACTGGAACATAGTCCTTAATCTATCGAAAATCATTAATATCTGCCCGAAGCTGTTTCGTAGAGAGATCAAATGTACGACAAGGTCCCATTATTTTTTCTCCATCAACATTTTTCCTGAACATACTTACCCTCTATCACAGCCCCTTAGGGGGGCTCCCCTGCAAAAATTACATTCTTGTGAAATTATAAAATTGACTCCCCCCTCTTCTCAGACGCCTCTGGAGGGTTAAAATGTCAGATCATTTTCCATTATTTTTACTCTCCCAAACTTTTCTCTTGAAACACCTACCCCCGATCTGCCATCCTTTTGGGGGTCCCCCTACAAAAACACAAAAAATTTTGAAAAATAGTTCATAACTCCCCCGGAGTGACCCGTAGAGGGTTCATATGTATCCCTAGGTCCTATTATATTTTTTTTTCCAATATTTTTCCCGAAGATACCTACCTCTATCTGCCACCCTTTTGGGGGTCCCCTTACAAAAAACACCAAAAATTTGGAAAATTTCGAAAAACAATTCATAGCTTTCCCGGAGTGACCCGTAGAGGGGTCAAATGTATTTCCAGGTCCTCCCTACATTTTTTCCGAACATATTTACCGCCTATCTCCACCCCTTTGGGGAGATCCCTTTGAAAAAATTAAGAAATTTTCAAAAAAATAATTAATATCACAACTAGGTTGTATTATATTCATTTTTATTACTTAGCTTAAGAAAACAAGTATTTTAATAATAGTCGTGCTCAACAATTTATTAACTATAAAATTTTACTAAAAACATTTAATTTTAATACTCAAATATAAGTACCGGCATCGATACTTGAATTTATTATCTAAAATTATATTTTGCCACTTATAGCTCTAAGTTCTGCAAAGGAAAGTTTCAAGACGTTTTGTAGAAAGTTTTCTTGAGATAGAGGCCTTATGGCTTTTTATTACCATAAAATTCCTATTGAAATTTAAAAAATTCAATGAGCCACCAGTAATAGTTTGATAATAAGAGCTCTGCTCCTATTAAACTTGTTTAAAAACTAAAAAAATTTGAATCACTCTAATGTGCACACTTCATAGTTTAGGTATGAAAAAGTAAATTAAAACTAAAAGATAGTAGAATACACCATTATTTTCGTAGATATAATTTGAAAAAAAAAAACTACTGAGAAATCTGTAAAAAAAGAACTAAGAAAATGCGCATCAAATAAACAAATTTTGAGAGCAAAGCAAACTATCAAAAAAATAACAACAAGAGCACAAATTATATATCGTTACTTTTTTGCGGTTTTTATTTAATTATTTTTAATACTCTTCACTTTTTTCGAGATAATGGTGAAGGAAAAATATACGTACGTACATAAACAACTATCAAATGGGTTTTTTTTTGCTAAACACTAACAAATACAGTTTAATTTTAAACCGAAATAAAACCATTTTAGTGATTAAATTTCACATACAAACATATTTTCTATTTTCATAAAATTAGAATTGTTTTTTTTTTTTTTAGCCAAAACGATAAATTTAAAGCTTCTTACATAAATAGTAAGGAAAATTTAAATTTTAAGTTAATTGTGTTTTGTTTTTGTAGCCAAATTGAACTTCACCATGGATGGATAGTTATGTTTCACAAATATCAATCTAAATTAATTTTCAAAGTAAATCTATCAATTCACTTGGGATTAAAAATTATTTAAGCAACACTGCAGTGCTTATTGCAAATATTTAATGACAGCAAATAAAATTGGTAATTAAATGCAAATATTTTGGGAAAAAGTTTGAAAATAATACAAGAATCGTTTAAACGTTACCTATGTACCATAGTATAAAAGAATTAATCTACTTAGTTAAAATGCTGGGTTTAAAGTTGGTAATGGTAATTTTAAATATCATACTAAGTTTATTTTTGATCAACATAAAATTTAGTTATTCGGTTACCTTAAAAGTTTAGTTCAAAAAGTTTTGGTAGTAAAATTAAAAAGCAGATACCGTATCTTTTTATCGGAGCTATCTAGTATTGATTAAAAAATAATGAAAGTAATGATTATTCGTAACTTGTTGGATCATAACAACAATGAAATGCAATTTGTTAACTACGTACATATCTACACGTATCTTATAAATTATAATAAATTCGACGATAAAAACAACAAAAACAACTACACCTTTTTTATTGATGAGACTTAAATGTACTTTATTAAAATGAATGAATTACACGTTCGGTAAGCATAGTAAAGTAAATAAATGATTACAAAAATAACTCAATAAACAAATTATTGTCTGTCTAGCGTTTTAGTGTCGTTTCTATACTTTTTTTTCTTGTGAAAACATTTTTGTGTAGTATTTTTCAAGGTTTTTTAAGAGAAAAGTAATTTTTGTATTTTAACGCCCACATTTTTAATGCTCAAGTAATTTTTATCAGAGTTTTATTGATTAACTATATATAAACAACTTTTATTAGTTTAATTTGTTACAAGATATACTTTTTGCCCATTAAAAAACAAACTTTTCTTCAGGTTCAAGCTATCTCTGTACCAAATTTCATCATAATCGGTCCATTAGTTTAGTTGTGAAAACGTTTTTACTGTAAAAGACGCCTATTTAAAGAACTTAAAAGTTTCTAATAAATTTTTTTAGGGTTCTCTAAACCAAGTTTCATTGAAATTGACCTATTACTTTACCAGCGGAAACGTATTTTTCTGTTAGCGGCGTGGCCACCTTTTCAACAAAAAAAAATTAAGCGATTATTGTTGTGTTATGACAGTCATAAAGAGATGAAACCGTTTTGCAACTGCCTATTTATATATAGAAGATTATTGAAATTTTAAATCGATTTTATATTTTTTGTACATAAAAATTTACTAACCTCAGCAAAGCTAAAAAGAAAACATAAACTCTCGTAAATTTCAAAACTAAAAAAATAAAGTTCTTCCAACATCATCAAATGTGTATGTATGTATACTTTTATGCCGAAAGCAAATTACAAGCAAATAAAAATCTAAATAGCCTCATCAAAAATCTCAACACAATGATAACTTAAAGTAAAATAGGAAAGGCAGACCAGACCGCTTGGCTGCTTGCATTTACTACAAGTGCAACATGCGCGCCCAGACTTAAATTAAGCCAACTCATATTGGAGCTTTAAAAAAAATTAAATTAAACGGAAAGAATGTACGAACGGAACCGGTCATTCGTTCATGACTGGTACGCGTGTGTGTGGATGAGGAAGGAAGTAATAGTTGTTGTTGTTGTCATTATTGTTAGTAGTCTATTTTAGCTGCTTTTTTATATGGCTAAAAGGCATATGAGAAGAGAGTAGAAAAAAATACGGAGAAAAAAGGAGTTGCAAAGGACAGGAAATGCAATAAATATCATGATTTACGCTTGGCTAACTTGTGAAAGCGAAATGCGTAAGTAAAAATGTTTTTTTTTTTTGTTTTCACATTACTTAATTGAAAAAGCATTATAAATACATAAATACAAACACAGCATTACTTTGCATTTTCGCATAAGTATTAGTTCAGCTATGAAATTATAGCATGACATACATTTTCTTAGGAAAAATAATTTTTCTTTTAATATCATCTTATATGGAATGAATATTAAATCTTACCTTACAAGGTCAACAATAAACATCAAAACAAGTAAAGAGCATTAACATTTTAAGTAGTTACCTGAAAATAAAAGAAAATAGAATTAAATATATTTACTTAAACTTAATAAGGATTTCAGGTAAATATCAACCAAAAATATAAAAGTAAATTATATCGAAAAAGATATTTACAGTCTAATGGTTAAGCTTTAAGTTCAGAAACACATATTCAATCATCTAACCATATCAATATCAAAAATAAAATAATCTGTAATAAATTAAAAAATAATAAAATAAACGCATAACAAATTGATTACCTGCTTGCTGCACGTATCAACCTATAAATTTAGAAATTTCAAATTGCCAAGAACAGCAACAAAATCAACATCAACCACATCGAAACTACGTAAATCTTGATACTAAGGCACATTTGTAAAAACGTGCCAAAGGGACGCATAACCAAGTGTTGGCATTTAAGCCACACGACAGTACACCGGCGACGACGGCGACAACGACAACGTCGACTACTATGCCCACAATAATGATGATGAGATGATGTTGTTGATTATGACGATGATATCATCCTTTCAAACAACAACGCAACATAACAACAAAATGCGCTAAAAAGGACGAAACCACGCAATAACCATCGTCGTCCTCGTTGAGCTCGCCGTACCCAGCCAAAGCAAAATGTGTGTGCGTCAGCGCGCAGAAGGTATTACACAGCAAGCAAAATATTGAATATGGATAAGTTAAATGTTAGATTATATAAATCGTAATTGGAAATTTCTTATTGAAAATTATGTTGGATAATTCTATTGCTGCTATTGTAGTTAAAAATGTGTGCGCAAAGATTCCATAGAAATTATATATGTACTTTAAAATACACAAGGGAATGTATTGAGAAATTTCGAATATAGCTTATAGCAAGTTCAAGAGATACACTCAGGGAAAAATTCAATGTTTCGATTCAGCCATAAACGTTTATAGTTTAGGCTGAAAATATTTAAATTGAAGACAAATATTTTTCCACATTGAAGCGACATCATTTTAAAAGTGATTTCATGTGTAATTCAAAGTGGTAAGTATTTAATTTAAAATAAAAAAGAGTAATTTCAAATACTTTGCAGCTTCAAAATGCAATTTGTTTAAAGTTGTTTATATTAAAAGTAAACGGAAAAAAAATATTTTTACTATTTTCAACGTCAAAGTTTACGGCTTTAAATTAAAAATAAAATTTTAAAATTTGTAATGCCATTTTTTTTCTGAGTGTATAGCTTTGCAGTGAAAGTACGTAATACCATCGGTCAAAATTATTAGACTCATTTGCGACTGATTGGTAAATTATTATTGGTTACTTTTTTCGTATTTTGAAAGTGACTATATTGTTCTATTGTAATATTTTTCTAATTATAATTTTTATACTTTTATGAATTTCACATATAAAATATATGTACATATTCAATTAAATGTATGTACTAATATTTTTGTGTGTAGGTGAAAGAAATAATTTCACAAGGTTTTGACACGTGTTTTACTCGGAATATTTATCAGACGGACATGCTGTGAAACACGTAAATACACTTTGCAATGTACATATATATGTGACTTAATTGAAGCATTTAACACAAACAGTTTTTGAAATAATTTAATAAGTTTTAGCAGAGCAATCACGCTGAAAAAGACCATAAATATCAAGCGAAAAATATTGTAATTCAATTATTTTTAATAGGGTTTTGAAATTTTTTTTGTTTTTTAATACAATTTTGCAAAAATTTCATTGCCTTGCAATTTTTTCATTTTTTTTGAAAAGTTTTTTTTTATCTTAAATTCACACGTTGATTTTCAAGTAATACGGGGAATTTCAGATGAATTTTGGAACCCTAAACCTTGTCCAAATTATATTTTTTTTTTAATTTTTGAAAAAGTTTAAAAAGAAGAAAAATTCGAATATAAAACAAATTTGAAATTTATTGAAAAATTTGAAAATGTTGAATAATTTTAATGAGTCGAAAAATATTAAAAAAACTTGTGCGCCTAACCATGACCAAAATTAATTTTCAATCTTACCAATTTTCATCCGATGATTATATTTACTTAAACTAACATTGACATGGAATATTTCCAACTAGGTCCATCAAAATGAAACATATCCATTTTAAATTGTATATCCAAAAAACTTTAATATTTAAAAAAAAAAAATTAAGGTACCCCAGCCGAGCCAACGTAAAATGATGTTTAAGTGCAAAATACATATGTTTTGGGGCAAAATACATATGCTTTGGAACAATATACAAATAAAAAATAAAACAAAATTCGCTTCTAAGTTTTGGAATTTCAGAGAAATTTGTTGCTGGTCATGTTTCTTTTTTCATATTTAATGCAACAGTCTTGCAATGTCGGCAGACTTTTGAAAAATCAAAACATATTCCAGAAATTTAAGTGACGGCAAATGTAAAGACTTAGGTAGACACGGCAGTAATTGATGTAAGTGCGACAGACAGCATTGTGTTGACTGTCTGTTTGTCTGTCTTGTTAACGAAGTAAAATTGGAAGTGACAAACGGAAGAGGAAATATATAAAAAAAATATGATTACACTTAAAAATTAGATTTAATTTTAATAAAAAAAAATGAAAGGCAAACTTTAGGCGGATTGTGAATATGAATTTTTCAACCAGCCAAGTATTTAAAGAATCATCTTGAGCAAAAAAAAATCTTCAGAGAACAAAATACGCTTAGTTTTTCAATTTTCAAAATTTCTCGATATTTATAAAATTTTTAACTCTAACATTTTTTTGATCTATTCAATAATTTTTCGTTTTTAAGTGTTTTCGGCTTTTATAAAGTTTTTCGACTTTTCAACATTTTAATAAGCATTTTCCAACTTATACAACATTTACTACACTAACTTAAGAAAACATTATTAGTTAAGTTAATAGTTACTTAATGATCTGTGAGTGCTTGTACTAAATATATTAAAAGAATATTCTTTTTAATTTCTATTAGATTATTAAAGTGTACGCGTATTGTTAGGTGCGCCTGTTGAAAACTTGTTTGTGTGGTCATCAAAGTCAGTTGAAGAAACATTTATCACTTTTTAAAAAGGCAGCAAAATGCAAAAAGGAAATTCAAGTTCAATCACTCACTTATAATTAAATTCAACAACATAAATTATAAATTATTAAGACAGACAGACAGAGAACAACATATTTGTTTGTAAACATTGTAATCATTAATTTTAATAAGTCATAACAATAACAAGAAAAATCTGATGATTAAGGAAACCTTGAATTAACCTTTTCAGTACCTAAACGCCGTAAATTGATTGCATTAAAAGTATGCAAATCTCTTCCTATTCTTTTTATATTCTTTGAATTCAGAAAAATTTAAAATAAAAAACACATATACCATGGCAGAAACCAATTTACATGGAAAGATAAGAATTTTTTAATTAAAAAACATGTAGAAATCATTCGAAAAACAGAAGGGTTATTATGATTGGATTTTGGGTTAACAGTAGACCGAGATCGTCCGGTAAATTTTCTTAATTCAAATTTCAGCAAGCTTCAATAACAAGTCATGGCCGAAACCGTACCATTTTGACGAAATCATATACACAGGTGTCCAAGTCATCGCTCAATAGGTTTTCTTTTTTTTTTTGATCAATTCCAAAAAAATAACGTAATATTTGTTGAAATTGTGGTGGTGATCATTGCTAAAACAGAGGCTTTTCATTGGAGTTCGAAAAAACCATATACAGGCTGTACTATATGAATATAACCAAATACCACAGATGCCCAAGCAACAGCTCAATTGACTCTTTGGCTCCTTTATAAGAATAAAACCGGCTTGTTTTTATTCTCTTTCAAAAATTAACAATTCAAATTCCATTTTCTTGAAGGTTTTTATTATTAATAAAATAAAACCATTTTGTAGAGAAAAAAAATATAACAAAAATATTGCTTTCGTGTTAAATGACAACAGTTGGTAAAGGCATGCGCAAACAAGCCTGTCTTATATTATTTAACGCTTTGGCATGTTTTCTTCAACAAATAGAAAGCTAAAATTCTGTAGTGTATAGAAAAAAAACTTATTGCATTCCATAGAACGTGATCTATAAAGAATTACAAAAACAACCAACAATAACAATTCAAGCAACTAAAAAAAGAATAGAAAACAAGTACACGTAACAACAGCTGTGTGGCATCATATTTTGCCCTTCTTCTGCTGCTGCTTTATGTTAAATACGAGCGTTTGAAACAAAGAAAAGCATTTACTTTACTCTTGTAGCTGCTTGGTGTTCTTACAGCGGTTTCTTCATCATCAATGGATCGATCTGGTAAACTGAGCATGGAATGCTATGTTCATGTCTGCAGAAGAAACTGAACAACTGAAAAAAACAACAACGTGAGTTGTAGCTAAAGATTTATCAAGATCAGCGCAACAACAATGAACCCAATAAGCAACAACTGAGATTAAACAAAAACTGAAAATTCCGACAAAAAGTAAGTCGAGCGGAAGTACGTATCGACAAACTGACAGTTAATGTTCTTATTTCACTATTGACTTAAGGTGGGTGGTAAAAATGGCATGCTTACAACTATTACACGTAGATTGAAATGCCAGAAGTTATACGAGAAAAAAAAATGCTTTTATTGCTAAAATCACAGTCCAGAGTTGGTAGAGCTTAGCATTAGCACGTTGTTGCAACACTGTTGTAAGATTTAATGGTACAAGAACATTGTAATGAAAAGGGTTTGAACAATGACTTGTGAGCAGTAAATGTTGTGCAGTAGGATTAGAAAAGGATGCACTGTGAAGGGAGCATTTGTATTTTCTTTAAAAAATAAGTAATTGGTTCTCTTCTTAAAAATATTTTTTTTTTTACAGCAAATAAATTTTGACATTACACTTTGTCACTGTGAATAACACATGAAATCACTGTATAGAATTTTATCGATCTTGATCTTGCTTGAAGCGTACCGTGTGTAAGATTATTTTTGAGACCGCTTTCGACCTGCATTTTTACAAGACCCTGCCCATCAATTTCCTATTACAAATGTATCATTAAAGGTTTGAAATGAGTTTATAATAAAAGTTTAAATTCAGTCTTTTTAGAAGCAGTGCGGCCGGCCACCTTTTTTTAAAATTGAAGTAAGAATGTTGACCTAAAAGCTATAAAACTAGGTACACTTATCGTCAAGTTAAAAAAAAAATCATAGTTTTTCACAAAAGTAGCAACACCAATATGTCTACTTTAAAAGCAGCAATATACTTTTACGATGGAATATTTAACGTTTAACCATTTTTTTTATGTTCCGGTACATTATCAATTATTGATCAACATGTAAATTATATGTTGAACGATAAAAAAAAGTAGTGATTTTTCTAATACCACAATCAATTTAAATACAGGCTTTCTTCAAACCAGAATTTCAACTACTTTTTTAGCAAAATTACGAGAGCAAAAAAACATCAGCTTCATTTCTTGTTGTTGATAGCATAATTGATGGCGATCAAAGATAAGTGATAAAAAACGAAAACGGCGTTTAAAGTAAAACAAAAAGCAACAACAAAATATCTCCAATTTATTATTTAGTCATGTACTATACAACAAAACGAATGCTTGTATGTATTTCAAGTATGCATTAAAACATCACACAAATACCATTGCAAAACTAAAGGTAACAACAGCAACAAGTTGTATTGCTGCCGCCACGTACCGATGGCGATGCCAATGGTTAGATGGATGGATGGACGTATGGATGAATGAACTGACTGACTGAATGAAGAACTGACGGACGGTAAAGTGGAAAATTGTATTGCGGCTGATGATGTGTAAATTGAGAACATTTTACTTAGTTGTACATCGTCATCGTCTCAAATGACGCTTTATGTGTACAAATGCTGTTTTGTTGCTGTGCTGCTTAGTTAGTGTCTTCTGTTGCTTCAACATAATGTCTGGGCATACTAATACAGGCAAACTTACATTAAAGCACATACAAATAAACAATGTATTTCATATGCAGCAGCATAAAATAAATGTGGCTCCCACATGTTTTTGCTGTGTTTGTTGTTGTCGTTGTTTGTTATATTGATGGTAACAGCAGTAGCAATTGCAGCAGCACCAGATCAACTTTTTTTTGCTCTTTGAATTTAAGACGCAATCTAAATTTCGTTGTTGTTGTTGTTGATGCTGCTACTGCTGTTTAAATTTACCGTTTTCATAAACTGAGCTACATAAAACTTAGTTATTATAATCACCTGATTTCATTGAGTTTATGTTGTTGTTTTTATAAGTTATGTTGCTGCTACTTTCAAATGGATTTTGAGGTGCATTAAAGTTGTTGGATTTTTTTTATTTTTATTTTTAAAATGGAGGGACTTACATAGATATCTCATTCAGCACAAGTCCTTTTATTTTGTATTTAGGTTTTACTTTTCAAATTAAACCTTTTTATAAATCAAATTAATCCTTTTGCTTAGTTGCTAAGAAGAACTAGGGCATTAATATCGTGAATGGAGTATTAATATCGCGTGATTATAGGAGCAATAAAAATAGATGAAGGTATTTATTAGAAATACAATTATAATGTTACAAGTAATTTGAATTACTTCGTTAAGACTTGTGAATTATTTTGAACAGTGAATAAAGCATACCTTTTTCAACATCCAAAAATGTGTTATTGAATAGAACACTATTCAGCGATCGATTTCATAAGAGTTTGGTTACGAATGAGCTTTATTTCTAGGTGTGTGCATAATTTTGTACAGACTTGTGAATTATTTTGAGCCGTGAATAAGGAATTTGTTTTTATACATCAACAAATATGCTTTTGATTGCAACAGAATTCAGCGAACGAGCTCATAATTAAAATGTTATTAATTTCTAAAAATACATAACGCAAAAATATACTACAAGATATTTAATGTTCTCCTGTAGTGACGTAATTTATTATAAATAGATATGGTTGGTGAAAGTAGTTATTTTGTATATAACAAAGCTTTCGCTCACCAGTAGTTAGAAGTTATTTGTTCAAGTCAAAGTTGGGGTCAGATCTGAACGTCAGGTTTAGTTCAATGATATAATGCCAAAGATGCATACATACACGTTTCTAAGTGCGACAGAATTTTAAGTTATAACTTTATCAATATATATTGCACTGCACATTGGGTATTGATAACAAGGTGTGCACACGCGCAGATTTTCAATTATAGGCTTCACATCAAACTTGGGCAAAACGTGTTCGAATACATTTTTTTTTTCTCTCAAATAATTTAAGTTTGAAATTGAGGTAAAATTAAAAATAAACAACGCTTGACTTTGTGTAGATGAGGTGATGGTAGGCCGGCAGGTTTTATAATAAATTTTACAAAATTTTACGGCGCAATAAACGCACAGAAACATGCACAAAAATAAATAAAATACAGTCATGGCAAAAAACAAAAGTTGTAGATATACACGAATTACAAGCGACAACAACGAAGCGGCTTTTATTTTATTTGTTTAAGTTTGTTGTTGTTGATTTCGATTTTTTTTTTTTGTTTGTTGGTTTTTTTTTTCTTTTGTAATTTACGAAGGCAAACAAATTGTGTTTTTTTTCGGTCTTTTTTTTAAATTTTTGTTGCAACTTGAAATTCAACACGTGATGAATGTAGCAATGGCAGTGCAAAGCAACGCGTTGGAGGCGCATCGATAGCTTCGTTGCATGCATTTTGCATTAAAAATGCAACAAAAAGAAAATTGTAATTGTATTTTTTTTTTACTTAATGTTAGCGTACTGATTAAATTGAATTCGAACGTTTTTTTTTTTATTTCAATGTTCATTAAATTTTCAGTTTTTTTCTATTTTTTTTTTTTCATTTTAAGAAATTTAGTAAAGTTGCTGCCACTGCACACGTAGTTCAAATTGAAATTTTTAGGAGATACGCCGCTATGAGTTTTGGATATGAATTACGTCGCTGTTGCAATAGCGAGCAAAAACAACAAAATTACAACAAATGCACAGCTAAATTAAACAACCTAAAAAAATAAACAACAAATGTAAATGACTTTTGCAAACAGCAACAACAATAATAGCAGCAGCAGCAACAATAAAAAAGTGAAATTTAATTTATTGCTTCAATTGTTGTTGTCGCTGTTGCTGAATTAGAAAATTGTAGTATGTACTGTCATTTGATAAATAAAATAATAAAAACAAAAAAAAAACAAATCAAATAAATCTGGCAACCATTATTTTAAATTAGCGTTAAAATGACAAATGCAACTCGGCGTGTGTACAGTCGTGGCAAATAAAGATGAATCATCATCATTAGTTAAGCGTAGCATAGAAATCATAGTCACTGACTGGCGTCATTTCAAAATAAAGACACTTAAATTCAATCAATTAAACCGTTGCTTAATTAACGCATAAGTTGTAATTAAGAATTTTATTTTCTTATCCAGTGGATTTTTCAGTAATTTAAATTGAAATTTTCTCATTCGTTTGATGGTTATGATTAATTTAACGACTTGGATTTTCTGTTATTTTTGATGACAAAAACATGACACTGATACACATACAAGTAGTTACTTGCTGAAAAGACTTGAATAGGAATATTAGAGATTGGAACAGTTGAAACTTTAGATCGAACTGAACCTAGTACGGCTAAAATTATATACAAAAGTTTTCATATAGAAATGTAAATGTAATAAAAATTATGGATTTCATATTTGCTTAGGTCATAGTGAAGTACAATTTAAAAATATGACACCATCGCTTTCACGGGTCTTTGCTCTATATGACCTTATGAACTTCACTTTGATGAACTGTTATATGCCACCCATGCAACGAACTGATCGAACTTGTTCGAACTTTTGCCATACGCAACGAGTCAAATTCAAACAACTCGATTCGTTCGACTCAATTTGAAGTTTGTTCGATAAAAGATCGGTTGAACCGATGAAGACGCAGTTTCGATTACAACAAAGTTTATTTTTCAGACCTGATGATTTTTAACTCTGCCACGACACCTTCACATCTTTGACATTGATTATTTCTGAGGTGCGAACGTGAAAAGTAAAAAATATGTCAATAAGTCCAAAGCTATTCTAGAATTGATGGACTAGGCCAATAAGCTCGAGACGATTCCAGAGTTGAAAAACGAAATCTTAAGCAATTAATGAAGTAAAGTCTGAAATGTGCCAAAAACTGATGAAATATTTTGATACGCGCATTCTGTGTTACCGGAGAAGTCGTGGGCGCATTATTCGAACTTAAAAACACACTGAAATAAATTGAAATAATTTTGAAAGTTTTGAAATTTATTAAAAAAATAAAAATCTGCAATCTTAGAAGTTACATAAATAAAAGTTTGAAACTTTTTCCTACGATTTTGGTGAAAATGGGGGCAGGGTTGGCATACTGACTAACAAAGTATTGTACAAATTTTTACCGTGACAAACAATATCAATTATTAATGCAGTTTATGGTAATTAATATTTGCACAAGCTAACGGCTAATAAAAACTTTATTAATAAACTTAACTAATTAGTTAATAATTTTAATTGCTTTGACTGAAAAATTAATAATTTCATAACATACGAGTACACACTTTCACAAAGTACTAGTTAGTTAGTCATGGACCCCAGAAATAGACTACCTACTGATTATTTTGATTGCCAGAATAAAAACAGCAACAAAAATGTTAATATTTGCAAATGAAAAAAAAATGTACTGCTTAGATTTACCACAGAAAGTTTTAACTTTGTTAGAGTCAAGACCAAAGACAACAAAAAACTAAATGGTAAACAAAACAAAACTATAAAAAAAGAATAGAATTAATAACAGAATATTAAAATACAAAAGCAAATAGCGGAAAAAAGTGTCCTTCAAACTCTTATTTCACTGAAATGAACTCGCGTAACCCAAGATTCAAAGTCGCTTTAAATGACCACGAAAGCAAGACGTGGAGCCAAATTGTGATAAAGATGCAAAACTAATGAAAGCCACAAAACAAACAAACGACCGAAGAAGGCGTAACATATGCGTAAAGATACATAATCAACTGAGATGCGCTAGATGTCTAAGACGTAAGAAAAGTCGTATCGTCTCAGGGGACTTATAATAAGAGTTTTTATAAAAATTACTCTTTTATTTGTCATAAGTTTTAAAATGTTCAAAAGAAAGATAAATAGAGTATTCAATTTAAACATCGAAACAATTAAACAACGATATCGTATCTATAAATCGCTTAAGCCAAAATCGAGTAAGAAAAAGAGTAGTAAAATTGCAAAAGAAGAAGAATGAAAAAGCGCTAGATAAAGATAATTTAAGAGAGAAACGCAAGGCAATAATATCAACAAAAAAAAACTGCAATTGAGGTCACATGCAATGCAAACCTAATGGAAATTATTTATAACGACGACGATGATGATGATGATGACGACGATGACGCTCACGTTGAGTGTGAAGAACAATATCAACAGCAACAATATCAACAACAACAACAACAACTTCAATTGCAAGCAAATTGCATTGCAACATGGGGCGCCTCTTCGACAATAAGACAGACTTACTCTAACAAAATATGAATACAATAGGGTGAGGCAGATAAACGGGCAGGAGGCGGCGTCATAGCATTGCAAATGTGCCAACGAGAACTACAGAGCCAGCCAAGCTAGTGTTATTTGTTGGACGGCTCTTTCGAGGGATTTAAATTGAACGTTGCAAAGTCGGTTCTATATAGAAATCATAATTGAAACATAAAAAGTAAATTGCTTTAGCAAATTTTAATTAATAAGAGTATCTATCTTCTATCTATCGGAACCGACGTACAGAGCCAACAGCATCCCATTCCATCAACTATGCGCTGCTGTTGTTGCTGCTACTGCACTGGTCTACAGTGAGTTTGCCTTTCATATAAAACACCCATCACTCTTTACTAATTTGAGGGCATTGAACACAAATATATAAACCAATTTGAAGTTTTGCTGTTAGTTTTTGAGATATGTGAGAAGATTGAATGCGTCGAATTGGTTTTAGCCAATTTCATGAATTTAGTTTTGGAACACCACTTTGTTACGAATATTATTTTAATCATAAAGTTCTATAATTCTTCTTCAAAATTCATAATAGTTAGTTTTTTCCGTACGATTTTTTTAACGAAGGCTTGTTCATTGTACTGGCGTGGCGGGCCTGAAGACCCCTTAAAATTGGGACATCCGGCATAAATTGGGACACTTGCCAACACTAGATCGAATAGCTACAGAAATTTTGTTCAGACCCTAAACTCCTAGTAATATAGCTCTATAGTAGTGGAACTTCAGTTTAAAGATGTAAAAAAAATCACACTTTATATAAATATAAAAAGGCTCAATTTTCAAAAAGTTTATACTAACGAAACTTTTAAACAACATATGTATTTTAGTAATCAATTTACCTGAAAATTAAAAAAAAGAAATAAACAGTTAATACGATTTTACTTCGGTTTTGCTTAGTTAAATATTGTTTCAGCAAAAAAAAAACACCTTTGTAATAATAAAACAGAAATGAATAAAATTTAGTTGCCTACCTAACCATTTTCTTTGCATTAGTTAAAATTTATGTGGTAACAATAAATTTACCGGTATAACGCCAGCAAAATTTAAGAAAAAAAATAAAAAAAAAATAGAAAATCAAACAAACAACCGAACTAATTAATAAACATTATATGCGCATGTTTTTTAACATTTTATTTTTTAGGCCTAAATTGTTTTGCAATGAAAACAACAAAAACAAAATTAAAATTCAGTATGGATCATATTTGTCGTTATCTTTTGTTTGGTTTTGTTTCGAAACTCAAATAAAATGTAAATTTTTTATGTAAAATAAATAAAAAAAAAACGAATTACAAATTAAATGCGGTCAGAGCAGGGTTGGCAGCAGCAATTTCTATAGAAATTTTGTTTTAAGTGTGAATTTTTTCAGCTGCACAGCAGCAGGCGTATTCAGCCGAGTTATACTTAAAATATTCTACAGAAAATTCTTTGATTTGGATTGGATTTCAGCAGCGGAAAATTTGCGCTACTAACCGGATGTATTTCTCGGTCTGTTTGTCTGTTTTTTTTTTTTTTTTTTTTTTTCTTTTCAACATCTGCGCCCTCCTCTCAACACACCCAGCCTATTTTTATTAAATATTTAGTTAGCTACAAATCTAAAACAGAAACTTGTATTTTCTTTCTATTAGCCTGAATGCTTTTATGAATTTCAATCTGACACGCTACACAGCGTAACAACAATAGCAAACAAAAAAAAAAGCTCTAACTTTCAAAGAGTTCAAAGGTTTTTGACACAAAAGCAACAAAAATTCATTACCTCACCATTTCATAGATTTCAGTGAAAGGAAATAAAACTTAATGAATTAACGTGTCAAAATCGGTGTTATTTTGTTTGAAGTTTTCAGCCATTTGAGCATTTTAATTTTTAATAATTTGAGTTAATTTTCTATTCAATAAATAAAACTCAAGAAGTAATGTTTCAACTATTTTAAGAAGCTCCTTTACAAATGTTAGTTCACTGATAAAAAAAAACGGTATCGATTTGCAAACGAAAATTCGAAAAATAAATACCACGAGTGTTTTTGGAACTTTGCATGAAAATACTATTTCTTTTTTAAATGTTAAGCTAGGAAAATTGCTTGCGCTTGTATCTTGAAATCGTTGCTTCTCTTTGACTTTTTAATGACTATCGAAATACAATATTTATACATACAAAAAAAAAATGTTTCACTGATCTATACATATATGACTATGATAGTACTGTATAGTTGACATTTAAGAAATAAATACAAAACAAATCAGGTATACGTATACAAAATTAACAGACTTTTGCAATTTCCAATCAAATAAATATGGCTTCCGTCAAAATAATAATGACCACAGCAGCAGTAATAACAGCAACAACAACAAAAAGGCAATAACGACAAAACCTAAACAAAACGAACAAAATAAATAATAAGACCAAATAGGCGACAGCAGAAAATTTTTTGTTTGGGATTTCCCAACAGCTCATAATACAAAACAGCAATAGCAACATATTACGATAAATTGGTAGGAAAAAATCTGATCAAAAAAACTATTCATGACCAAAAAAAAAAAATAAATAAAATAAAAACAAATGAAACGCTGAATGTCAATAGATAGATTGTTACATTTGATTTTGAGTTTTTTTGGTAATTGATGTGGAAACTTGCAGTATTTTTTTTTTAAATTACTAAAAGTTTGGTTTTTAAAAATGACTATGTAATAGATTTGATAAAAACGAATATTAAGTTGGTTAAAAAAATGCATCGAATTTGATATTTTTGTTTAGTTTCCATAAAATATTTTTATCAGGTACCAATGCAGCTGTGACAGTCTTAATGGCAGGTATTTCTATATAGCAAATTTTGTCGCATTTTAGTATATAGTTTGTACATAAATGACAGCGAGAAATGAAAGTATACTCATAGTATACCGATAAGTATAAATTCATACATTACTGTATTTCAAATATAAAAAGCACTGAAAAGTTAAAGACAATCATCAGCAGCGACATTCGCCATGTCAAGAGTTAAAAGAGCAAAGCATTTCAATAGCAATGATTATATTGCACAAATTTGGGACAACTACAAGAAATAGTTAGTTAGTTTAAGTTTTTAATAAATTTATTTTGAAAAATAAATTTAGTGAATAATAAATAACAAGAAGGATCTAGTTAATTCAACTAGGAACATATTTAAAATATCGTTTGTTTTCACCAGGCATAGAATGATAGGTTCATATTAAATCGAGATATGGGGGGAGTCTAAATTCAATAAACCACAAACAAATTAGTTAAATACTTAATTTTTTAGTCCTCCATACTGCCCACAGAGCCGAAATGGGCGTATCTCAAATAAATTCATATTCGTGATTCTTATGGCATCGGATAGCTTAAGAGATTATGCATCTAATGAGCTACGCGAAATGCCAGTATCTTAGTTGAAACCTACATATAAAAAACCTCCTAACCTAACTAAAACCTTTTTTGAGATACGCCCTTTTCGCTTCTGAGGGCAGTATATCTCTTAAAATATCAATGACTCAGACTTTTCTTCTATCGATACATGAAGAAGAAGTTGCATCCCAAATTCATTTAACGGTAGAATAGAGAGGATCGTTAGAGAGAATTTTTGTCAATCTCCAGGAAATGTTGCGTTTAAACAAATTATACACGAGCGTATTTTTGTTTTCCAACTTTACTTTCAGCCACCTATCAGAAGAAAAATTTTAAATTTTGAATTTTGAAAAAATTACGGAAATATGCTCTATTGCTGTTTTGAACATTTTCCATTTATTTTTATGTATAATGCATTTTTTTTTTGAGTAATTGTAATATTTTTTGAAATGATTTTTTAAAACAAATACACATTCTGTAATATTTTCTTTTCGGATATCATTTTCAATTGTAACTTCACCGCATTTTCCAGCAAAGTAAGGCAACGCTCCAGTAAAAAGAATCATCAGAAACATCTTTCCAAAGACCAGATTACTTCGGCTATATAAAAAGTACTATCCAGAGAGCGAGAAAGATCAGAGGCATCTTTAATACTGGCCGAAATCCCAGATCGTTCTTATTTTAATTTCGTCTTTTTATAAATTTTTTTCATTGTAGCTATGTCATCAATGGAATTGTCCACATTGTGAAAAATTAAAGTTAAAGTGAAGCTTTTAAGAAACAGCGATAAATGGTACATCAATCGTCGTCAGCCGTGCTATACAACGCAAAAGTGAATACTCATATTTTTTTCTTTTTTTTTTGCGTTCTCTTTTCTCTATTTAACTCAATATGTGGTATCGATTTTAAATCGATTCAATGCGCTTCTGTTGCAGCGCGGCGCACTGCAGTGAAATTTTGCACGTCGTCAAAGGAGGAAAAAAAAACGCGCTGCAGCGGGTTAATAAATCGTATTTCCGAGTGCAACGACATCATTTTACAACAGCAGCAGCAGCAGCAGCAGCAACTACATGCAGCTCAGTCTGTGTATGTGTAAGTAACGTGAGCTGCATGTGTTATTTGCAGAAAAAAGTGTTGCGCACATTTTATCGCATGAAAAATTTTTGTTAAAAGTTTTTAGGTTGTTGCAGAAATAAAAACAAAGCAAAAAAAAAGTTCAGTCACATACACAACAACATTATGTCAAAATGTTTTAAAATAAATATGTATATTTTACATAAAAAAATTTACTCAAGCCTAATAGAAGAAATGTCTAGAAAATGTTGTAAAAACTTGCATCTTGTTTTGCAAGAATAAGTTACATTTCTCAAAAATCGTACCTGACTTTTTTAAAATAAATTAATGCAAAAATTTTAAAATTTTTTTTTTTCGTGTATTTTTGCAACATTTTGCAACGTTTAACGTTGCGTCATACTCTTGAATTCTTTAAATAAGTGCGTTCGTTGTTCTTCATATTATTTCCATTTAAGGTAATTTCTTGTTGCTAGCTGGCGCTGATAGGCTGCTATATTGGTGCAGTCCAAATATAACAAAAATGTCCAATTGTAACCAAAATTAAATATTTTAATCTTTTGTTGCTTTTGTAACTGCTACTGTTGCATTTTGTAATAAATTCTTGTTTTTTATATTGTTGTTGTTGTTGCTTTGAACCCATAAATAATTCAACACCTTTGCTGTGTTGCACCAAAGGAAACAGCAAGCAATGCTATCAACAACAAAAGAAAAATAAATTTTCAACCAAAATGTGTTCCAAATGCATATTATTTTATAAAGAAAATTGCATTCATTAAAATGTTAAAAACCGCCAACATTAAGTTTAAAACATTCGTACGTTGAGTTTATTTTTCTTTTTTGTGACGTTAACATTTTACTTTTCAATTAAATAGCTGCAAAAATAAAGCGCAGAAAAATGCTGATCGAAATCGGTCATAATTTTGCTTTTATAAATAGATAGTTAAATATTTGATAAGCGAAACTAAAAGAAAAAAATGAGTTTGGCTTTAAATAGAAACAGAATAAAAAACTTATTGATTTTTTTTAAAACTTTTTTCAGCATTAAATTGCAAAAGACGAATATAGCCGCCCTAATAATAAAAGACTCGTTAGAATAAGGTTTTACTAGAACACTGTTTTAGAAGTTAGCCACTAATTGGGTGTCTTACAAGAGATATGTATGTATACTAACTAACCAGTGCTTATTAGTAAGAGTTTTGCTTAGTCAGTCGCTATAACGCTGTTTTAAGTAAGCTCGCTTATTAATACGAGACATTTTTTTTGCTCCAATTAGGGGACGTCGATTAATTACGTGAGCTAAAATAGGGGAGAGGGGGTTCGGCAAAATCTAACCAAAGGGGGGAGGGGTCACGGAAAACCTCACGTCAATTTTTAATGCATAGAAATTACATTAAAAATTATAATTTAAATCTCACGGGAGGGGGGTCCGAATTTTCAAAAAACACCTAACGTAATTAATGGACGTCCCCTTGCATAGGTTAACATATATGCAACTCATGTAAAATGAGTTGATTGGATCTATCCCTTTCAGGAAGTTTTCTTGTTAAGTCTTTACTTATGCAGTAAGCCTTCCTTTACAATTATCTTTTAAATTCACGCACGGACACTTAAAAATTAAACATTTATAAAATTCAACCGAACAAATGTATTTAACTTTTTTTCGTTTGCAAACGCTCATAAATTTAAAACGTTCCTTTCACTTTTTTAAGTTAAATTTTGCGGGTGTATCTATATGAAACTTGGTATAGAGATGCAGAGTGATTTAACAACAAGGAAAAACAAATGTGCGGATAAGATTAAGTGGGCGTGTCACCTTCGTTTCTTCCATTAATTATGTAAGGTTTTTTTTTTAAATTCGATGAGATCTGGCGGGACACCTCCCCACCCTCCCGTGAGATTTAAATAATAATTTTTAATGTAAATTCTATGCATTAAGAAGTTGACGTGAGGTTTTCCTTGAACCCCTCCTCTCCTTGGTCAGATTTTGCCGGACCCTCTCCCCCTATTTTGACTCACGTAATTAATGGACGTCCCCTTACATGCAAAGAAATAAAGATGCCATATCTTGAAAAAAAAATATAGAATATTGAATCAAAAGAAAAGGGCGAGTTTAGCTGAGTAGGCGTGGAGCCTTCCATACAAACAATAACCATAACATGCCATATCGTTAAAATTTGAAGTAGAAATACTATGAAACCTGGTATAGCGACGAAAAATAACAAAATAAAATCAATAAGCAAAATACGCCCACTGCTCTAAATGCTGCCCATGTTTTGTATACGTCATAGGAGAGCCAAAAATATTTTTTTATAAATTTAAGAATTAATAAAAAAATTTCACAAATTAATCAGGTTTTATCTAATTTTTGCTTTGATTTCATAAAATATATACAGTCATGGTAATAAATTTCAAACAAACCATCATTTATCGGATTGTGCTGAGATTTTATATTTCACACTGCACGTACGTAAACAAAATAAATCAATTTTTTTTACTGTAGATTTTACTTTAAATGCATCGATATCTATGGCAAAAACAAAAATATTAAAAATGTAATATAAAAATAAAAAAACTTAAACCCGTACTTGTTTGTTTTGTTGTTGCTTAGCAACACTTGACGTAAAATATCAGCACAAAATTGATGGTCGTAATTCTGTAAAACTTTTGCCTCGTCTCTACACCTTACCACAACCAACTGCTGCACAAACTGGTGCCTACGTTTTAATCTCTACTTGTTATCTATATACTACAGTTTTATATAATTTTTATACAATCTCTGCTTTTCAACTGCAATATTCAATTTGTTATAAAGGGTTTTATTATCTTATTTACAGTCAAGTCGACATATTAAAATATGCAAACATTTTGAAGGTGAGATTATCCAAAAGTAAGTGATATTTTATTTAAAGAAAAAATTTTTGAAATACATACTCAAATAAAATATTTATAAAAATTTCTATATCGTTTAATTTCACAAGTTGGAAAAATAATTTTTACCTATGGTAAATTCCAAAACTTATTACAATGCTGAACTTTTTACTTTATTTCAATATTTATTTGTTTGATTTTGATTAACATTCGGTATAATGAATTTACTGTATTTTTGCGATATTTTTGTATTTCTATTTAGTTTCAAAATTATAGAGTGTTGAAGTTAAGTCCTGCATAAAATAAGCTGTGAGCCACTGTATGGGCTCTAAAGGTAAAACTCCAATTTTCAAAAAACTAAAGAGTCAAAGGAGTTAAATCACCACATTACGTCTATCGCAAATAATATAAAAATCATGTTATTTATAGCTGTAAAGTGAAGTTTTCATTTGTATACAATGGAAATAAATTTAATTTACATATTTATATATGTAAATTAACTAAACAGAAGTAATACGTTCAAAGCCTTTGATAAACAAAATTCCCACAGTTTTATTATGCAGTATAAAAAAATGTGTCATTTAATTTTTCTTTAGTTTCTCAATTATTAATTTTAGCATTAAAAAATTTCACATCACAATTGCATATATTTATACAAGTACATACATACTTTTAAAACAATAGACAGTTGCAATGCAACACAAACACCCACCATTTCAACTAGAAACAAACAGCACCTATGGGTTGTTAAAAAAAAATAAACTGTGGAATTTTTTTTTTACTGCAATAAATGACAAATATTGCACTAATTTCTGCTTTTACAGTTATTGTGTTAATTTGCATTGTAGGTGCTTGCACGTTTTATAAAAAAAACGCAAATATTGTTAGCAAAATAAGGGGTGATATTATCGTTGACCTCGTCAAAACTTTAATGTCTTCCTTAAACTGTATTAACAGATAAAGTTTTGTAAGAGGGGATATTTAATATGCCACGCCTTATTATCAAAGGTTTCACACTTTTTTCTAGTGCATTTCCAAAGTATTCGCAGTATGCATGTGAAATTTAGTTGCATGACATTAAATAACTCTCTAAATTTTTTAATGGTTTTTATTTTTATGGGCAGTAGGCGAGCTATAATTAAAACGTAGCTAATTTTCATTAGTTTGTTTCACAACTTGTTCCTTTAAATGGGAATTTCACAGACAAAGATAGATCGACTCAGATGGCGACGCTAACTTCCCAGTGTGCCACACGGATCCGTTTCGGATTCGTTTAGGATCCGCTTCTTCGTATTATTTATCCGAAACGGATTCCGTTTGTGATACGATTCGAATCCGAAAACGTGGGTGATTCGCCTCCCAACAGCGGGCAGGATCGTCCGCGTTGTCGGATCCGTTTCGAACTCGGAGCGGACTTCATATAAGGGTCCGGTTCGGATTCGTTTTTGTTAATAAAACTATCAAAGGGCACCCTTCTAAGTGTGTAGGCCCTCCTACACTGTAGGGTATTAAAATAAAAATGACAGCACCTTTTTACGCGTTCATTAATTGATGATTACCATAAAAAAAAATCATATTTCCTCATGTAGGCATTTTTATACTTAATAAGCGTTTCAAACAAGGAACAAGTAAATGATTCATTTTTTAATTAATGTTCGGTGAGATAAACAAGTACAAAAATAATTTATTTTTTATTTAAATCGCTATCTAGGTTACGGTGCTTTTTTTAAAACGAAAAAAGTTTTAATTATTATTAAGAAATAATTTCTTATTAAATGCTTTAATGAAACAATTTATTGCAAATCAATTAATGTTTGAAAATATTGAAAATTTTCATTTGCGACTGTTAATTGGTAGTGCAGTGAATGTAAATAGCTCGACCGATTTTGATGAAACTTGCGTAGGTGTGGCAGATCTTTGAAAAAAAACGTTACGTTTCAATTTTTTATAGCTTTTAGCTATAAATTTGCATTTAGTGTTTCGAGAACCATAAAAGTTATTGCAATGTAATATTTCCTTACGTGAAAAAAGATTTCATGTCTTAAATTTAATTATTAGAACCAAAGATTTCATCGTTCGTTCACCTTATGTGAACACAACGTATTCGTGTACATTTTTAACAAATTTCCTACAGCTAAAAAATTCTAAATTTAGACAGCTGAAGGATAAATGAAAGTAAAAATTATGGAATCTGCATAAATGCTTACAATAACTACTAGGAGACAAGATAATCACAAAATTGATGTTTCTTTAAAATTTTAAACGTTTCAAAAAAACACAAAAACAAAGCGTCATTTATGAGAAGAAGAAAAAACTACCAAAATAAATAACGTGTTAAATTACGGAAATTTCAACACGAAGGTTAATTTTAACCAAAAAATTAACATTTTTTCACCTGCATTAATTTAAAGCGACCGAAACACAAAAAACGTGCGCATACCATATGTCAAAAGTTCAATATAAATAAAATAAAAACATAAGAATGAAGAAAAACGATGCGAAAGGCGGCGCATCATTATCAAAATAAATTTACGAGAAAGCAAAAAAAAAAAATCAGTTTTTAAAATGATAAATTCTGTAAAACCAAAAATCATAATATTTAATCAGAAAATTTTTGGGGCGAAAATAATTTTACTGTTCTGCATAATTAAAATTAATATGCGAAAAAAAATAGCGAGAGAAATCTAGCAAATTGTGTGAAAAGATGACGGCAGAACGGCAACAACAATAACGAGAGCAACACCAACCAACAAACAACAGCGACAATGTTGTAGACGACAAATAGAAACGCACATCAACAACATCAACATCTATGGCAGCAGCAATGCTGTTCGTTGCCATCAAGTCAGTCAGCGAGCCGACTCGCTAAGAGCACTAAATTATGACCACAAGTAGAGCGAATGAGTGGATGCCAACAGCCACCACCAGCAGCAGCATCGTCATGTAAAAGCAAAAAAAAAACCAAGAAAAAAAATGATATATGAAATATTTTTAAATGTTTTTAAGCTGAATGCAACAGAAACAGCACACAGCATAGAGTAAAAGCTACAGCAATTTGAAGAGATATAACAATTTTGAATGTTTTTTTTTTTGTTTTTTTTTTTAAATTGCTGCTTATACTTTCAACTCAAGTGTATCTTTTAGTTATTGTTGCTATGTCTGCTATGTGTTTGCTTCCGCATGTTTTTCTATTTCAAAAAAACAAAAGTTTTCCATCACTTTAAATTTTCAAAAATATTTTTTTTTTTTTTGAAAAATATTTTTCTGTACATTTCTTTAAATGGATTGCAAAGTAAAAAAAAATTGATTGCAACACTTAAAAGTTCACTTGCAGTACTTACTGGGCTTACTCGTAGGAGCTGTAAGAAAAATAACACTTTTCTTAAATATTTAAAATTTTGAAGAGTTTTTTATGTAATTTGAACAATTTCATGAAGCGGCTTCGTCGAAATTCTTCAAAGGACGATTGGAACCGTTGACCTTTATTTTCATCGGGTTTATCACTTTGACTGATTTATGTTTCAAGTTCTTTTAGATTTGGTTACTATTAAATAAAAGCTTCACTATCAAGCTCATAAATTTAAATTTTTTTTTTTTGGCTGTAATTTCGACTAAAAATAAAGTTTTTTCAAATCATAGGTCAAAGTGCAAAACCAGAATTTGTCTGCTATTGTGCCATAAACGGACATTTGGAGTGGTATTCAGTATTTACTTTCAATATTTTTGAAACAAGGGCCAAACATATCAACTCATTTGAGTCAAACCACCACCCCAAATTATTATGAAATCGTTCATTTATTCTGCTAAGATTTACGAAGCAGAATAAGAGGATTAATTTTTCATTATTTTTCACTGGGCCACTATTGAAATTAATGTTTTTTTTTCATTCTGCTCAAACAGCCCGCATGACAAGCAGCAGTGCCTTTGTGCATGCGGACAACATTTAGATAAACGTGCACACAGATAAATATTCTTAAAAAAGAAGCATCCCCGCTGGCTTATCTGAGTGCATTTACGACAACAGAAAAAAATTAAATGAGTTAAGTGTCTACTTTATTTAATCTTGTTATGTAAATTAGAATTATGAACGACACACATACATGCATGCATATACTGTAAAGTTGTTGACATTATCGGTTGAAATTTTAACCTGAATATGATTGTCCATAATAGTTTCATTATTTTGCGCATATTTTAAACTGTCAATTATGTTTTGCAATTCAACGCCTTTCAACGGAACTGTCACAACTTTTTTATTTTACAAGAACATTTAAAAGACTTTTGCGTAAGATAACTAGTTACGACTCCCAAGGCACGCTATTGTTGAATGTTACTTCATTTGAAGTAGGCTGTGTGTAAGATATTAAAGTTGTTAGCCAAGTCGTATAAAAATAAGAAAAAGTCTAACAACTAGGATTTTCATACGACCGGTAGTATGAAAAGTCGTATCGTCTAAGGGCAGTGTTAGAATACCAAACCCATGGTTTGCGTATCGTTTACGATCCCGAGTTCGAAGTTGTGGCTTATTTCTTTCTCTCTACACAAACTACAGTTTAGGCACAATATTTGCAAGAAGCCAATCCATATTCATGCATGATTCCTCAGATTCCCTTTAAGCTCAAAGTGCAATTTTTTCTTTATTTTTTCAAAACCCGAATCAAATACTTTGATGAGATCACTTTATAAATTTGCATTTAAGAAATACAAAAGTAGTTAACTTTACAGCTTATCAAAAGTAGGGCCGGACAAATTTCGATGTATGTACCTTATCTAATATAGGCCTGCCTACTATGTACCATCCGAATAAAGCAGCATGCTATGGCGCCATTAGACACATTTTGCCCACAGCCGCCATCGACGTTACTACCACCAGTCATCGTTTGATTTGCTTGTCAATTTTGTCTTGGCGGTGAAGACTTTTTTTTTTAGTTTGTGTGGTCGTTGTTGAATGGCGCTTCTGACTCACGCTGTCTAATGTGGTCTTAGTTTTTTTTTTTTTTTCTTCCATTAATGTCAGTTGTTTTCTTTTTTACATTTTCAGCAATTAACTATTAAGTTTGCAAAAGATTTAAATTAAAAATAGAAACCTGATTAATATTTCTCAACCTTATATCTAACGTCAATTTTGTCTTCAGTCTGTCTGTCTGTCTGTCTATCAACATTTATATCTACAACGGCTGTGACTGCGTCTGCAGCTGCGTCTTTTTATATCGAAACATGATGTCAGTAGTGAAAAGTTTAGCCGATTCAATCGTGGGTTTAATTTTGATTTATGCTGTTGCATTTACGGCTGTTGTAAGTGGGCAATTTTTTAACCTAATAATAGGAGGTTACCATCGCTTGCCTAATGGCAGTAACAATTTGAAAACAATCAGCGATGAAATTGTGCAATAATTTACACTTTCTGTTTGCTGTTTTAATAAAGTGTGATATTGGATATTTTAAAAGAAAGTAAATGAATAAGAACAGAATTTAAGTGTTATTGTATCAAAAGTTTTAGGTGACACATTTGCCTTTCTTAATTCATGTTGGTTGGAGAATTTTCTGGCATTAACGCCTAAAGTGTAGAAACTTAAAAGTATTGCCAGCAAAATAGCGAATCATCAAGACTTGTGCTGTGGCGATAGTTGTGCCTGCGCTTGAAATCTAGAAGTTCTGAGATCGATCGTTTCGACCGTTATTTATATTTATTTATGTCTTATTTAAATCCCAGTTTCATTGATATTGACAATTTAATCACCTTAAAAACGGACCCAATTCAAGTTTAAGCCGACATGACGAAGAATTAGTTGATATGCCACATTTCCGGCCTATGAGACAGCCAAAGTGTTGCTTTAAAATAGAAAATTTATCAAAGTCTGATAAACCGAAAAAGACCCTTATCAACCTTCATTAAACTTGGGTATGGTTTTATTATTTTAAATTAACAGCAATAAATAAAAATAAAAATAAACTTAAATAATAAGAAAAAGAAAGCGGCGCCGCTGCCATTACTAGAACTGAAAAACAATAAAATCACTACAAAGCAATTGCTTTTAAATGAAAACACATACGATATAACTATATGTTATTACTCAGGCCATTAACGATATTTAATTAGATTTCATTATCTATAAATAAAATGTGGCCGACATGCAAAAAATAAAAGGCAAAGAAAAACAAACTAAAGCGAAAAAAACATTTGCAATCGAATCGATTTAATTGAATTGAATTCCCATATTACGTTTTAAATTTAGCTTAGAATAGAAATTCAATAAACGATATTTGAGATATTGGATGTGGTCATATTTTTTCGTTAATTGCACAATGTTACCATATTCACCAAATGTGGTAGGCGACGCCTATCTGACACTTAGTTTTTTTTTTACATATAAATATTTTTTATGTATTATCAACATTTGTGATTATAATTAAATGTAAGCAACAATATATGTATGTTGTATTTAAGCCAAGTAATTGAATTGCAACAGCAGAAGCCGTAATAAAACAACAAAAACAAAAACGCTATGATGTTGCTCTTGCTACATTATTGTTGCTGCTGCTGATGATGAACAAATTAAACGCTTTTAGCTAAAGTAACACCATTTCAATTTATCGATTGTTGTTATTATTGTTTTGTTTTTGAAAGTGTATATCTTTTAGATACAAAGTTAATGTATATGTACACAAAATTTATTTCATATTAAAACAACATATGTTGGTAGTGGTGGTAGGGAGAAATAAAGAAGCCTGCGATGACTCTCTGCCATTCAAAATAACAAAAACAAAACAAACGAAAAAACTAATACTGACTTAATGATGACTAATAAATGGACTTTTCTCATTAGTAGTGCTGGCGCTGGTCAATAAAAGCGTAACAAAAACAAAAAAGAAAACAAAAACACATAAAAAGTAGTAATAAAAAATTAATTACATTTATACATTTTTACATATTTTGCGTTGTTTGCTTAAAAAGTTGACGTATTGCAGTTTGTCAAGCAAGGACGTGTGGGACATAAATCGTATATCGCATACTTAAAGGAGGAGGAAAATTGTCCTTCAGAGTCGATAAAGTTAAATAATGGTGCATTTTCCAGCAGAACCCACTTTTTTTTATAATAAACACTTTTAGTGCATTATTCATTGTGAATATTTTACTGGCGGGAGTGACGCTATTAACTTTGATCGACTTTTTCAATTTTCAATTTTTTTTAATTTGTGAACTTTTTACAACTTCCTCGAAATTTTTCAACATTTTTCATGCAGCAGCGTTTTTTCGCCAAGTTGCTAACGATAAATTTACTAAGCCAAGGGAAAAATGGGAAAATAACTTGCGATATGTTTGAACTCATTTCAATTAACATTTTGACCTAGTGCTTGGAAAATTTCGTAAGGAAAATTAGTAATATTAAGAAAAATCATTGTAATTTAAAGTACTGTTAATCAGAGAGAGAAGACGACGAGCATATTTAGTTAAAATATAATATAATAATATACCCAACCTAATTAATGAGTTTTAGCAATAGCATTCAACAAACAACATCATAAATTCCAGTATTTTCTATAGGGTAGTCAAAAATAAACCTACATTTATTTATATGATAACTGATAAGGGCAACTTTATAGCTGTGGTTTTTATATATTTATTGCCACTCTGAAATAATATAATAATTTTGCATTTACGAGATTACGATAAAGATTAATTTCGTTAAGTTCAAAAGTTTTCCATGACATGATTCTCGAGACAATATCAACAACAAAGAAAAAATTTAATTAAAATCCCCTAAATAAAAAAAGAATACATAAATCAACATGCCTACGTGTATACCTTGTAAAAACATTGAGCAATTGTTGACGAGTCAAAATAATAATATAGCAGCAGCAGGAGTAGTGACAGCGGCAACAACAATAACAAAAGTAGCAATAGTAACAGTAACAGCAGCTGCAACACTTGTTAACCCGCAATAATTGGTGACTTTTTTTATGGATTTTGCTGCCCTCATTTACAATTACAAAATATACAAAAGAAGCAACAGAAGAATCTAGCAGCAGCAACAAAAAAGCGGGCACATAATGCGAAACTATGGTGAAATTGCTGTTGCTGTTACTGTCGCTGCTGCTACTGCTGTTGCTGTTGTGCGTGCAAATAATGCCAGTCAGTCGACTGAATGACAAACTGAGTCAACGGAACGACTGACAGTCTGCTCCAGTAAATGACGAACTGCCATGTTATTGCTGACAATATGTCGACCCGTATTTGTTTTGTTTGTAACGACGACTGACGTCAGTCGCCAGTCGTCATTCTGTCATGCGTTGTTATAAAAGATGAAAGGTGTTAAAGTAGAGTGAGAGAAAAGAATATTAAACAACAACGATAACAGCAATAACAAAAGTGGTATGAAAAAATCAACCACAATACAATGCTGTTTTTTGTGGGTTCTCTCGTAACCTACAAATGAAGACAGCATTTTGTTGTAAATTGGCTGCGAGAACATCGGTAGCATAATTTGTTTGTTGCCGCTTATTAATTAAGATTTTTTGTGTAACTATTGCTCGTATAATAAAATTTTACGATTATCATTTTAATATAAATAAATAAAAAACAAGGTGCTATATTTTTGTGGTTCACTACGCTTGGCTGATTGAACCATGTTGCTGATTAAAGTCGAAATGCTAACAATATGGAATTTTTTATAAATAGAAACTGTACTTTTTTATCATTAATGACCTTACAAATAAGTTGATTTTCTTTAACCCTTAACGCAGAGTGAGTACACATTGAATATAAACAAAATGTTGTTTTTTTTCTTATGACTACACAGAGAAAACCAATTTATTTGAATATATCGAGATTTGGTAATAATTAAAATTTGCTATGGGAGAAATAAATATTTGATGTTAGTTAATGTGCCACACATTCTAAGAATCAAATGATATTATTAAACTAATCACATACATATTTGGTAATAATTACCTAATTATGTTTCGACAATCATACTAAGTCCATCATATATTTGGCAATAATTACCAAATCATATGTTTAGCGAACGAAATATCGATTTAAGCAAAAACGATATTTTAAAATATCGATTCATAAATAAATCGATATTATCTCATATTGTCACATCCTTGTATTTGATGCCGTACATAAATATGTTGAGATTTTAATAGTATTCATATTAATGTGAAGTAAAATCAAATAGGATAATATTCGATTATAATCAAATCGACTCAATTAGATATCATGTTTGGCTCAAAAAAAAAACACTATAGCTTCCAATTAAGAGCATAACTAGTAATATCTACAAACATTTGTTGATAGTTAATCAATATTTTAAAAATCTATCAACCAAATACATTTATTTGAAGCAAATATTCATTCATTTCCCAGTGTAGCATAAGGAAACACTTAAAATATTATATATTTCGTTTTAATGGTTAGACAATTCCCAGAAAGAAACAAATTACAAAAATTAAATTTCTGTCTGTAATTTAACACAATGCAAAATAAGCAACAATTACAAGGGTACTAATACTTATTAAAAGTGTCTTCGAAATAATAAATGCGTATACATAGATACTCGTGTTGACCTTTAAAATAAAGTCGAAAAATAAAGTTAAAATTATACTAACAAGTTTAACTTTATGCTAAATTACTTATTAATTATTAGTACTAGCAATGTAGTTATGATACGTTTTTTAAAGCTTAAAGTTACGTTGCTCAAGGAGACTGCAAAGCAAAGCATTGGAAACGTCAAAATACTAAGAAGTTCTACGTCTTCATAACGAAATCAGAAGAGTGAGCAGTAGCTTTGGTGCACAGGTCATAATTTACAATAACTAAGCTGAACAGCAGGCAAGCTATTTGTGTTGTTCAGCCACAATAATTTTTTATTTTTTTTAAGACGAATCAATCGACTGCGTACACGTTTTATTTTCTTTATTTTTTTTTGTGGACTGGAAAACAGGTCTATTCGTACTGTGCGAACGTGTGTCTGTAAGTTTATTATGCCAGAAATTTTTTTGTTTTATTATTGCTCTTTCACTGTATATTTCTTCATTGATATCAACATCAGTATAATCTCGTTTATTTATTTGCAATCTGATTTTTAATCCATTAAAAATTTATGTCTGGCATTATCTTTCAAGTATGAAATTGACACGTTTTCGAAAGTTATCTGCCGTGAATTTTGTTTATACGATTAATTTTTACTTTTTATTTTCTTTTGTTTAGTCATTCATTTCGAATGTTCTTCACTTTTTTTGCACAATGATTTGGACTAATTTTTTGTGCTACATGAAATATTGCGGAAAATTTGCTTAAATTATATAAATTACTTACTTAGATGGTAGAAGTTAAAATTTATAATGCATTTTACTTGGCATACCTGAAAAAATAAAAGAAAATATTTATTAGAATAGCGTTATAGACAGATATGGTTAAATCTGAAACAAATTGAAAGAAGAAGTTAAATGCATGTTAAAATCCATTTAAATGCCTAATAGTTTGCTTTGCATTCAATATTTATTAGAGATATTTTTCTCTTGAATGTATTGAAATTATAAGCAGTCATAAATTTGAGTAATTGATGGAAATTAGTACAAAATTCTTATTTTTAGATAAATATCAATGGTATAAAAATATTATAATCTTCAAATAAATTTTTTCTTTTTAGTTACTGAAGTGCCCTAAGATGTTTTTGCTTCAAAGTTAACACCGCCAATATCGGCTTCATAAGAAAACCAACCATATGTTTGTTGTTTTGGATAATTTTCATAAAAAAACGACGTGTTTGTTGTAATGAGCCACAAATGGCTCATTGTTTATATTTTGCCCATCGCTGCTTTAGTGCATACTTAAAGACACTTTTTTCCTTAAACATAGTTTCACTATAGTATTACTTAAAGCAAATATTAGAAAAAGTAATATCAAACTTATTAATACCAAAGTAGTTACTTGAAAATAGCAAAGGTTTGTTTTATTTTTCAAACCCAAATCGTTATAAGTAAACTCTCTTTTAAACAAGCCCAGTTAGTACTGCTACGTAAGTAGCTGTGCTTAACACTAACGATTTACTATCAGTAAATTGAAATTAAATTGACTTTGCTTGTGACGAACAGTCAAGCAGCTCTACATATTTACGACTTAGTTTGCATAACAAAAATATTTTAATGAAGCCACTCAGATTTTTCACACTACGCCAATAGACCAAGTTCTTAACGCTCAAGCGTGTGCGTGTATGCCTTGATGCAAGAGTGTGAAAATATGAAAATTTGTGTATTGGTGACATAGTTGTTAAGTAATTCATTTGACAGCGGTAAGTAAATAAATTAATTAACACATGCGTTGACAGTTTCTAATGCGCTCTGCAAACTTTTTTTTGCTTCTGTATAGAGAAGTAAATGAATATGAAGCTAGAAAAGCTTAAGTTTGTTCATAATGGAATTTGTAAATTTTAAGGCTGCAAAAAATATACTTGACATTTTTATAAAAAAAAGTTCATTAAGCTGATATACGAGGGAACAAATAAATTTGGCGAGCTAGGGAACTATCTCATAATTTATTTATCACAGATATTTAAAAAGAAGAACTTGTAATAATCAATCGAGTACAAATGTTACTTCGAAAATATTGAACATCTTAAGCATGTGATAGCAAAAATTTAAAAAGCTTTGGAATTGACAATTCTTTCGGCACGTTCATCCCGAATAAATTTGCATTTTGAACGTCTAACGAAAAGCAACAGATTTCCTTCAAAATTAGAAAATAGAAATAAAGATATAACTAGGAAAAAGTAACAATATGGAAATATGGACTGCAGTTTAACGTCTAGATATGGAGCAGTAAAAAGTATAAGGTGAATCTGGTCCGTTTTCAAAAATAAAAAAAAATTCAATTTTATCGGGGCAATCTTTACTACCATACAAAAGAACCAGGCTTTACATTTATTTATTAAAGATAATTTTATTTCAAATGTTGGCCGTTACTGCGTCTGACATAGTCCATTCTCAAGTTCTAATTTTCGATGACGCGTTCGAGCATTTCGAGTGATAATTGTCGAATGACGTGAATAATGTTGGCTACTAATTTCTCAATCGTAGCCGGCTTCTTACCCATTTACAGATTTTACGTAGCTCTTAAAAACTTTGTAAATTTTATAAAAAGTCTAGAGGTGTGATATCACATGATCTAGTAAAAATTAATTTCGTTCCAAACATTTGATGTTAAAATTTTAAACAAAATTAATATAAATAAATTTTTTCAAGTTGTCACAGTTAATTAACTTAAATTTATTGTATAAAACTAAAATGCAGTTAGATTAAAAATAAATTTAATAATAGCACAGACAAAAAGCTGTACGAAAACAAATTTGTCAATCCATGGCAACTATCGTAATTGCAATTAAGTTGTTGTTTGTATTATTTACTTCGTTGTCATTCCAATGGTGGATGGATGACATGCGTTACACTTTTTAGTGAACTCAATATTTCAAATCAACTTATTAACCCATATGCTATACATATGTACATATATTGTATATTTTTACATTCCTATAAAATGGTAAGGTTTTGAGAATTTTATAAAAAACATTTTACTCAGTTTCTATTTTAGTTCTATTTGGCTTGAATTTTTACAAACGGAATTCGGTACAATCTGCCTGTTTGATAAATCGAAAAAATTTTAAATCTGATAAATGTGTATAGTTTATATAAAAAATCGATGTGCACATTTTACATCCACGACTGTATAACACAAGCTCGTCCCCTTATAAAGCAGAAAAAGAATGAGACAGACGACTTGTAAGTAAATTTGTACATTGATGCATGTTTAACCAATAAATTTAAATCAATCGTAATACTTTATATGGTAAGACTAAGCAACAGCACAATAACAAGAAAATAAGGAAAACGTCAGCAACAAAGTACGTCATTGCAGCAACGCATGTCGGTCGCATTGCATTATTTTTATATAACTATTTTACAAAAATAGAAATTAAAACGTAAAAAAAAAAATTTATAATAGAAGAAAAATCAGAAAAAATTAGATTAGGACGACAGAATGTTTACATTAGGAATTTTGATATTTTTATTATGTATTTTATTTTAATTTTGAATATGTATTAAAGTTGATTTGCAAAATATAGAGAGGAACATTTTTTTTATTATCTCTATAATTTTCACGAATTTTTTACTTCCTAAAATGTAAAAAAACAAAAGTTTTTGTTCAAAACATAGAATTACACAATAATTCATAAATTGAAATTTAAAAAAATGCGCATATTTTGATGCAGTCGTTATTTTAAAAGTAGATACCAAACATAAATTTTCACCAAATGTCATATAGTTACAAAAAAAAAGTATTTTCGTTCATTCGATTTTTTGAGGACTCTTCAAAGTCAAATAAATAAATACTAATGCAAGTATGAAAAATGCGTACATAAGTCGTACATACATACATATCTATATACTATGTACTTAATAATAAATTGCTGATGTTTGTGTGTCGGCAACGATTTTCGACATAGCCAGGTGTTGCTTCATTACGTATTCCGCCCTGTTGTGTTGTGCGCTTTGCTTCGGAATAACATCAATTTTCAGTGAAATAACATCAATAGTATGCGAACGGGCCCTGCATATAACACTGCATATGTAGTAGTTTGTACTTGTATGTATGTACTTCATATATCCTAAACAGGATATGTTTTTATTATTGCTGTTGTTGTTGTTATTATTATTTAAAGGGTTACTAAAGTGATGTTAACTGTTCACGAAGACAATACGATTTCAGCTTTTGGATGGTAAATAAAAACCATTGTAAATTGAACTTCAAGGCTGTTGTACAGTAAACACATATGTCAATGCAGATGTGAAAAACTGTTTTTGTTCTTTTTTAAATTCGTCATTAACTAACTAGTAATTCTATATCATTCAAATAAAATAAGCTTTTTTGAGAAATAAAAGCTTCTGAACCCATTTTATAAATGCTCAGACTGACAGAGAGCTGAATAAGTACTGGCGTGTCTGTGCTTACCTTACTAGCATTGGACCAAGGTAGCCCCTCATGGTTAAAAAAAAAAAAAAAAAAGAAATCCACTTAATGTTTTGGCGCGAAAGACAAAATTTTTAATTTAGTATCAAAAGTAAAACTGAATTACTGATTTACCTTTGCATCTGGTGGCCCACCCCAAGGGGACTAAAGAGATCAAATGGATGAGAGAATTGGGCGAGCTATGTCGGTATAGCATTTACCATAACGTATAAATTCGCCTATTTATTCATGAATAAATAAAAAAACTGATTTCCTGATTAGATTTGATCCAGTACTACGGTTTATATAGAAAAGAGCCTCAATCGCTTTAGCTTTTTGTTCTCTGCAGAGAAAGGTGATGAAATCAGCTATAGTGAGCATGAATACTCCCGCAGCAGCGCGAAAAAAATTGGTAGAAAACCTTACAAAGCTGTCAGTGATTGAGACGATTTTACATGATACTTTTGCAATTCTTTAACATGTCAACAAAAAAAATACAACTTAACTATTGATACTTGGAAAAATTACTCACGTCTCACATTTTAACCTCACTCGTTAACCTTACTGTATGCAAAAAAATAAAAATAAATATAGCACACATCATAACAATAAGAAAATGATTTTTCTGTTTTTTCGACTTTTTTTTATACCTTTCCAATATTTCTTTAGTAAGCTGACAATGACATAATCAACAACATCGACAACAACATCCAGCAGCAGCAGCAACACCAAAGAAGAAATTGTATTTATTTATGAAAAAATTTAAAAATTTTCATGCAAACAAACCATCACGTGAAAACTTGGCTCTTTTTGTTTATTATTCCCTTATTTATTCATATACGAAAATAAAATAAGCATTCAAAAAAACGCACACATACATACGTGATTGTACACGCACACTTCTTCATCTCAAAAGCCTAAGATGGCGCAAGAAAAAGCATCAGTGTAAAATAAAATTTTTTGGTTCATGTCACGTTGTAAATAACCAACGTTAAGATTTTAAGATTCTTTCAATAACCAGCAACAACGACAGCAGCAGCACCGACAACGATGGTACCAATTTCCAAAATTTTAAGCAAACATTTTATTAGGAGAGTTAGAGAGGGACAAAAGAAAGTGGATCTAAATCTTAGTACAATAGGGACAAAACTTTACAACAACACACTGCAGTTATTTAAATAAAAAAAATATATTTTTTTACAATTCTCGTCTTCATCACTGGAGACTATTTTGTTATGTTAATGACTATTTGTCTTTCACTTTAATGAGGTTGTAAAAACCAAAGGCCGTCACAATTTGGATTTTAAAAATAAAAACCAGCGTATGATTGCTATTGAATTATTTGTATTTTTTTCTATCGATATAACATTGCTCTACAAAAAAAAAAAGTTGCACTGATTTTGAGGATCGACTCTTGAGTGAGATTTTCTACAAAGTGCAGAAGAAACCTGATCGGATTTTATTCCATAGGACCAAGTCAAACAACCTTGAACTACTAGTTCTGTTAGGTCTGACTTAAACATATAGGTGTCAGGGAAAAACTTCTATGGGAGAAGCCACGTCTTCTTGTCAAAATTATGTTTCGTTGGAAAACACTCTTACTACATATATATGATTACTTAAATGGTGCTGTGCTTTTTCACTTTGAACTTTTGTACAGAATTTAATGCCATTTCGTTGAAAACTCTCTAGATACATATGTATAACTAAAAACTTTTACTTTTATGAGAGGTGCCACACCTGCCTTTGTCACTTTTTATCTCTGAAAAAGTGTCATTTTGCTCAATTTTTTGACAAACGTATGTATGTCACCTAGCATCTAGCAACCATGTCTCCAGTTTCTCTCTATCCGTTGGAAGAAGCCAATTTTAGAGTCCATGTTCCACTAAAATATGATATCATCTTCCAAAAATGTTTGACAATTTTTCCAGTATTAATTAATTTTTGTCAAATGACGTGAATAATTTTGAATATCTTGCAATTTTATTTGTTTCTTATGATCACCATTCCTCCACTGTGTCGGTTCATCCAACCACCCAAAAAATAGCCGCAGCAGAAACTTCATGAAAACACGCGTAATCGTTCCATTTCACAAACAACTTAACCGCAAAATAACCCTTTAAGTGAACGAATTTCATTACTTTAATGATATTCTGTTTTTTAGCTTCATGTTCCACTTTAAGCCCAAGGTACCGGAACTATAAAAAGAAAAAAGAGAAGGCAAAAAAATACTGTATGTACTTTTTACCGACCAGTCGTCATTAGGTCGGTCGGTGGGTTGGCTGAACGGTCGGTTGTTCGACGCAAACAAATGCTGCACCTCTACTCAAAAGATTTATGAGAGAAAGTACCAAAGATGAAATGAAGGCGGCAAGCAAAATTGCAAGCGGAGAGGAGGAAGCAAAGGTTGAAACGTTTTTTTTTATAATTTTATTATATTTCACGTAATTCCAAGCAAAGTGTGGCGATAAGAACGAACGTCTTGGGTTTTTGGCTTAATGTGCTACAACCACCATCTGTGTGGGTATATGTAGAAAGTAGTCGCCAAATATGTTGGAACATTTATCTTTTATATTTTATCTTAAAACATGTCTGCGGAGGTTTATATGTACCATTGTATAGGAAGCAGAAGAAGGCGCACTAATGTGCTTTGATTACTTTATGCATTTCGTAAATATATTATTTTGCAAAAAATGTATGCCTGCAAGGGTTAAAAAGATACTGTGCTTGCAAAGAACTTATGATTTTTGTTTCTAGATTTTGTTAGTTGCTATGCGAGTGTATTAAATTATAGCACCTCAAGTTTTAGTCTTAAGTAATTTTTTCAAAATTTAGAAACTTACTTTTAGCTCTTAATCATATAACCAGGGATGACAGGCGACCGTATACTTATACTATACGTTTAATTGCAAAATTTTTCCAGAAATAAAGTATGTAATTGCAAAACAATATCCAGCCCTAGAGGGCAATAAACAAAAAATCCCAACAGTTTATTTAAATTTTTCAGAGTTTATCTTCTCTTAAAATAGTCTTCCGAGAATTTTTGCAATAATAAAAAGTAAAAAATTGTTTTCAATAGTATAACAAAAACAATAAATTCAATAAATTAAATCATTATTCGGAATAATATCAACAATATTAAGAGAAAAAAACGTGTACCAGTAGAAAATAATTTCATTAAGTCGCAATACAGAAATTAACATAGGCAAAAATAAAAACAACCACAGCAAAAATAGAAGCCAAATTGAAGTAAAAAACAACAACAAGAACATCAACACGAGCGAATAACTTAATACAAATATATAAACTGATAGCGCTGCATTTTAATGGTTGGATCTATAAAGAGCACTAGCAAAAGCCGGCGTTGCTGCTATAAAGCCCCAACAATTGTGGAGCCCAAATTGTTTACCAAAAATGGTAATAAAAAAAGTAAAGAACGAAATTATCAAACAGAAAAATGAAAATCAAATAGCACACATACACAGACTTTATCAATTGTTATCACAGGAAATTCAACGACAATGATAAGGTAAGTTTGCACAGATCTTTTCAGCACCGCTCCTAATTTTGACTTGTCTCGATAGTAGATTTCAAAGCACATCAAAGAACACTGGGGTACAAAAAATATGCCACTACTTACATATGTAGTGCTTGGTGCATGAAAAGATGGCTTAATGAAGTGTGTTGAATGCTAAAATAGAAAAAACATTTCAGTAAAATCCTAACACATTCTCCCGTCATGTCCTTTATATAAGATTAAGTTAACATACTGAGCAAATTCTACAGTAAACATACTTGTAATTTTTCATTTTAAAACAATATGTTTTATGTAAAAACTAGCAAATGCAGGATCAATAATTAACATGTATTTAACTGAAACTACTCAAAAAAAAATTTATAAGCATTTGAGTTTCCCTCCGTCGATCAAAACTAATTAAAAAAAAAAATTAGCTAAAAAACAAAAACATATCATAAAATGCTGCTGTGTTGTGGGTTATTTACTATATATCTGAAGTTCCCTTTTGCCTTTCTTTCTTAAACGATACACTAAGTACCTGGCACATTTGATTTTAGATTATAATAAAATTAACAGTATGATTTAAAAAAAATATATGCATGTACTTATAATGAAAGAAAATATACAAAATATTATGAAAAAAAAAAAAGCGCAAAAGCCAAATCAGTTAATACCAAAAGTTAAGTAATAATTCTAATGTTTGCTTTGGGAACGTCAAACAATTTATTGCTGTTGTTGGTTTCTTAAAATTTCATGATATTTTTGGAACACAAGTACTAAAACTAGGTGCTGCTCAAATGGGCGTGAAAACACGACACATCACAATACAACGCAACACACAACACCAGTAAGCGAATGAAATAAAAATAGCCAGAAAAAGCAATCGAGAATAATGAAAATAAATAAGAAAAATAAACATTAAGAAAAAATAGATAACAAGTGTAGAGTAGAGAAGACTTAAAAACGGACGACGATGAACAACGAACGTCACCCCAATTAGTACAAGCAATACAACACGTGCGCTGCTATCCTGTATTCTCCCACACTATTTTCTCTTTACTCTCCTTAACTAAATTTAGAAACTTTGCGTTCGTCAAAACATACATACATAAATGTTAAGCTTACAAAAAAGGGCATAAATTCAATAAGTGCTGCTTAGCTAGTAATGCGTAGTTAGCTTTAGTAATGTTAAGTGTTTAAATTTAATTTGAATTCTAATTGAATTTTCTTCAAGTCATATTTGCAGCAAAAAGTTATAAAACATATGTGCCATACAATTGATAACACTACTCGACAACCATAAATAGCACGCTATTAAAAAATTTTAGTTTAAAAAAAATGTTGACGTGTAGTTTTCGAGATATCGTCATATAAGCTGATTTTTGTATTATTTGTGTTGATAGCACATAATTAAAAATAAAAGCATAATTACTTTACACGCAAATTTTTTTTTAATTTTATGCTTTATTTTCGCAATAACGGCCAAGTAGGTACTCGGATTGCTAAACCTGAAACTCATATTTTGATAATAGATATCTCAAAAATTTCACGTATATCTTTTTTAATTGTGATTTATAGAAACAGCGTATTATTTTACTTTAAAAGAGGTCATTAAAACGGTAAGCTTGTATTATTTTCGAAACTTTTGGAGTAGTGCAAACGTGACTTGACATTTCACTTTACCCAAAAATGGTAAGGAATAGTTTTTATCAACCACCGCTTTTATAGTTTTTTGATTCAAAAACTTTGATTGGTTTTTTATTTCTACAAGCGATAAAAGCCATTAGGTCCTAAATTAAACACATGGAAACTAAAACATTTGTCATATTTGGAAAATACTTGTATGTATATTAGCCAGTTGACATCATTGGCTCGATCATATTGAAATTGTTCATGTTATTTTTTTATACATTATTAATCCTTAATTTTAGAAAATAAAAAATACATATACATACACTGAAAAATTTCTATGAACTTGTGCATGCAATTTTGTAAAAACGATTAATATTTTATGTAACTATGCATTATTTCGACGATTTTTAATTCTTTTTTTTTCGATAAAAGTTTTAATAAGAAATTATTACCTGTTTCTCTTTTACGTTTGCTAGTTGACTTTTGCTGCTGCTGCTGCTGTAGCAATGCTAATTGCTGTTGCTGCTGCTTACTCGAAACACTCGATGAGTAGCGTATTGCCGATATCTCTTTGGATGATACAATAACAACACTTGCTTCGTTCTTAACTGCAGCACGTCGCAACTTTTCGTAGTAGATGTTATTGCTGTTATTGTTGTCAATCTCACCAACGCCAATTTTTTGTTGCTGTTGCGGTTGATCTGAAGTTGTCTCAACAATTCGCGTTAATTGTTGACGCAATGACTGTTGTTGTTGTTGCTGTTGTGTTGAATTACAGTTATTTGTATCGTCAATGTAAATGACACCGCCAGAAACCCTTTGTTGTTGCTGTTGTGATGGTTTAATATCGTGCTCACTATCTGCAATAGCAATTACCGTATTGCTATTAACAAATTGTCGTTGCTCTCGATCTTGTCTAATACTACGTTGTTGCTGCTGTGGTTGTTGTTGTTGTTGTTGTTGATAAAACTGTTCGTCACTTTCTGCAGCAACTATTGCTATTGGCGAAAGTAGCTGCTGCTGCTGCTCTGGCTGCAACTCTCTATGTACAATATGTGGTTTTATGTCTATTACAGGATAAACAATTGTTGAGGTTTGATTTTCCTGTCGCGTTTGTTGCTGATACTGTAACTGTTGTTGTTGTAGCAGATCGTAATGCTGTTGTTGCTCGTGTTGCCGTTGCAGTTCACCCTCGTATATGGGGCGACTAGAATAGTCGTAATTGAACGACGAAAAATGAGAAGTTTTCATTTGTGTTCGCTGGCAATTTTTATAAAAAAATTGTTTGCGCTTTTATTGCAATAGTTATTTGTCTGTTTTATAATAATTTTGTGTTATTTTCATTATTTTTTATAGTTGTTGTACAAATTGTAATTGTTATTACTTTGATAACAATTTGTTGGATTTATTGTGGACAATTTTGAAATTATTGTTGTCGTTGCTGGCTTTCTTGGTTTTTGTTTTGTAGACACTTCAATTTGTAGCGGCATTCGTTAAAATTTCAATTATTTTTAAGTTTCCTACTTATTTGCACTTTTTTTTAATACTTGTTTTTAAGTATTATAGAACTTAACTTGAGGTTATTTATATACGTAATAAATATATAATATTATTTACAATCTTGTGTAACTTTAACTTTGTTTAAACTTAGCTTTTTAAACCGATTAAAAGAAAACTGAAAAGAGAAGAGAAGAAAAAAAGATTATGAAGTTTTGAATTTACAAATTTAACATTTGTTTTGACTATACGTTCAAAACTTTTTAAATATACCGAAGGCACGAGATAAAATTTAGTAATAGTTTTTGATTTTTAATGCTCAAATTAAAGCTCTCAATGTTTCTTTGATAAGTATGTAGTTACTTAAATTATTGTGCTATTAGTTATTTAAAATCCAGAAATAGCCAATATATTACTCAAATATCTACATATGTAGATTTGTATGGCGACCTGTAATTATAGTGAATTTCAATTTACAATATTTCATTGTAATTCAATGTGGGATTTGAAGAGAAAGAGTAGTTCTTTTGGACCCCATTATTGGTTTCATAAAAAAAAACTTTTCGATGTAACTTTGCCTCAAATATCTCCAGAAACCGCGATTTTCGCACATTTAGTTCGTTCTGGTTCCTACAAAAGAAAGTTTCAACTACTAAAACTATTTTTTCTTTTATTAGATATGTAATAAAGTTAAGATTTGACATCTAGAACCCAGATACAAAATTTGTGTTGTGCTATGTAGACTGAAATAATTTCACAGTGATATATTATATTTTGACAAAATGTGACGGGAAATCTACAGAATGCATTCGAATACAACCACCAGAAATTCAGATATCACAAAATAATCATAATAACAACGTACATACATACATAGAACACTATTCAAAAAACTTTAATATATTTTCGGAAAGGTAATTTCTTACTTATCAATTTCCCCAGTATATAACATCTCTGCCACGTCACATTTCAGCAAATGTATTAAAAATTACGAAATTTTCGTGGAAAGATCTTGAACATTTTCTCGAGCTAATTATTGTGAATTTGATTGGAAAATGTTTACGAATGTCCACATTATCGGAGAAGTCACTTGAGTGACTCAACGAGCTAAAGCCTAAACCAAAATGTGTTACAAATACTGAATTATCGTTTGAACAGCGGCTATCACATCAAGCACGGCCAAAATAAATTACGTTCTAAAACCAATAGTTATACTGTGTTCAATCAAACAATCTTCAATATTGCTTAAAAGTGTAAGAATATACTTGCTACCATAGAGAAGTTTTTATATTCTTTAAACTACACATTTCTGAAATAGGAATAAAAAAGCACAAATATTAAACGTGTTCTCGTAGAATAATGCATTATGTCAATTCAGAAGATTTAGTCAGACCTTTTTGTATATATGTATGTACATATAGTACTTGGAAGAAATTTCGTACTTCGAAGAATATGATATAAACTTTTTTTTACTTCTTTTTTTTCCAATTATCTCATTTTATTTTACTGCAAAATATTTTCTCTATAGCTTTTACGCCTTTCCAAACTGAACGAAATAAAGTAGCAACAAACATTTCAGCTACTTTAATGGCCGGCAACGAAGCAGCACCCAGACAGATTAATCATTAGTTTTTTATTTTTACTTTTGTGCTTGATTTTCTTGATACACATAGAACTAAAAGACTTCTTGTATATTTTCTTTATGGACGGCGCTGTTTTGACCGAACCTATCCATAGTATATTTAACGACAACACAATTTCGCAACTACTTTCTTTAGATTTTTCTGCATTCGTGTCGCTTCTGCTGCTGTTTCGTCTTCCACTTTGGCTACATACACTAATATAGAAATAACAAAATAAAAGTACACAATTTTGGCTAAAACATTGCAACAACAAAATATTGACAGAATGAAAAAAAAAAACTTGAAAGCCGGTTTATTTGTTTGTTGGCAACGGGCCTGTATTGTAGCGATAAAAAATACTAAAAACTACGCAGCAAAGTTTTTGGGCGAGTCTCGCTGTCAATTATTTCCATTGCTGTTGTTGTCATTGTTAAATTTAAGGTTTTAAAGCTTGGTAAGCTTCCAAAAACGAAAATATTTGTATGTGTTTTAAAAAAAGAGACCTTATTAGAGCTATTAATTAATTATCTTCCCAATTGAACGGGCACCAGCTTTGAAAAAATAGATATTTTTTATTCTTTTATGCTGTTTGTCACACTCTACACCAAATTTTAGAACCTACACACTCAAGCACAGCAGACATTTACACACAAACAAATTTTGAGTCCACGACAGCGGCGACAACCAAATTCACACGTCTGCCACGCAACGGTGTTTTCCAACAAATACCGACTAAAAGAGCCAAGGCAATTCAATTTGCTCCAAGGCGTACGTACTGTGCCGTTTTGGTTATACGCTGCGATTATGATTCACTATACGCTCAGGACTTCAAGTTACAGCAAAGGCACAGAAACGGGCACGGGCATAAAGATACTCTTAGTTTCTGCTTTGCTCCCACTTGGTAAACGCATGCGTATTAAATGCAATTTTAGATATTGCTGTAAAGAAAAATTGCGCTACATTTGGAAATTGTTCAAGTTGTAGCAGTTATGGTTGTCGTCTGCAAAGGAGGAACCATTTCAAAGACGTTCACCAAAGCGTAGGTGGACGAGAGCCAACTTTGGAGCAGCAGCAGCTATTTAACAGAACACATAAACTCACAGGCATGGTATAAGATTTATTTTTCCTCTTGTCTGCCTGGTACGAGGTGATGGCGGTGGGTGTTTAAGGCTTAGAAACTAGCTCATCAAACGAACACGGAAGAAGAAAAAACCTTAACTTCCAGTTATAGGACAGCAGCCAATTGTAGGTGAAAGAGTTTCCTTTTAGTAATTAGAGTGAACTACAACAAAATAGTGAAAAATAAAAATAAGTACAAAAAATTGAGAGCACTTGAAATATAAGAAGTCAACGCATACTAATGAATAATTTGCCTCCGGAGCACCACTGAGATTATGGGTGAGAATTTTGCCTGGGGGGCCAATAGATGATGAGTTATACAATCGGGGTTTTTCCCACTTGTCACCAAAGCACAAAAAACCTTCATCAACGAGAGCGCGACAAATTGTAGTTAGGAAGGCAAAATGTTTTTATGAAAGAGAATGAATGAATGAGTTGGTAAGGCGAAGCTTGAATGAAAGAAATTTGGGACAAAGAGGAAAAATTATAAAGGGGGAAGGGTAATTGTGTTCCAGCAAGTGGGAGTTTTTTCCATAGAAAGAATATGGTATTGGCAGCAAGAAGTACAAAGAATTCAAAGAAATATTTTTCTAAATTAACATATGTTAAGCTAGAAAATTGCAATTAAGGCTACTTTTTGAGTATGACTAAAAGTTGATGTTTTTTAGTTATGAAAATTAATGCTTTTAGATTCGCCACAAAATTATATGAAAAACTAAATAACTTTTTTTTCACATAAAAACATTGGTATATACCAAGTAGATGAGTCATAAAAATTTCCTGAAAATGTGAGAACTGAAAGAAGGAAGGGAGGAAGGCACAATCAACTTTTAAAGAAATTTCTTATGAATTAGTTAAATAAGTTAAGAAATTTGTAATGGATTTTTCTAATTTTTGGTTAGTTTATGTTTCCATTATTTCTATATTCCCGTTGCGCGTGATTTTATCCTATATATGATATTTGTGCTGAGTTATTTTTATGGGTACATGTTATTTCACAATATGTTTTAAGTTACAAAATTAAGTATAAAATTTTGATAGATAGAGGAGCATTAATGCAAATGCAAAGAAATCATGCATTATTATTGTAATTGTTTTTGAAATGTAATACATATAAGATTATAATTTATGTAATTGCATTGACTTTGGAAAGTTAACTATAAAAAAAACGTTATTGCATCTGACAAGTAATGCAAATTTTTTTCCATTGAATTTTCAATATTAATGCTAATGTGAACTTCTATGCATTTCCCACGATTAGCCTAAGGACTAAAAACAAAACGGAAGACGGGCAACAGCTAATTTTAAAATCTTAAATAAAATAAACAGATATTAACCCCAGCATCAGGAAGGCTGATTTTTTCAGCCAAGCTAGCGACCGTAAAATGCAAACATTTCAGACTACAAGTCAAATGAAAGCTATAGATCTTAAATTTTATTTAAAGAAAAATTAACTTATTTAAGCATATAGCACAGAAGCAACGAATTAAAATGTACCCTAAATCATGGCTGCTGGTTGGAAAAGTTTAATTATATTAAAAACTATTATTCAGTTATTATGATGTCTCAACTTTTTTTTCGGCCGTTAGTGGTCTATCCGCCAAAATCAGTCTCCTTCTCGTATGCTATTTATTTGATTTGTATAATTTCAGTCACAATACGACAATAAACAAAGTTTGAATGTGAGTAAAGAAGCTTATTTTCGTATTTTTCATAAGAAAATAACCCGATTGATTGTGTTTTTAGTGTATAGTAAAGAATAGCACTAACAGCTGCTTAGTAGTTTATCTGTATTTAAGTTCGTATGCTTCAAATGTTTTCCTGGGAAATAGCGGACTTAAGATTTTATGTCGGATTATAAAAAAATGTTTGTTTTTTTTTAGAAAAAAATTATTCAAACCAAATTATACGCCCTAATGCTTTTATAATGCAGAAAAAGTTCAATTAAAGTTCAGTTAAATCAATCGCAGCGCAATCGATATAAATTGATTTCCAATTTACCTCAGTTTATTAAATTTTTTTTTTTTTAAGTTTAACTTTAAGCTTTATCGTGTTAGGGCTGGTTGAGCCAGTTCTCTATGTTTACTGCCGGTTTGCTTGCTTACTTTACTTGCTTGTTTACTTTTTTCAAGCTGGTCTTTCATTTAATGGTAGCAACATCTACAGCAAAAAAAAGCAAGTTTTGTTGGCTTCAAGTCAAAAGAGAAAAAAAAAATCTTTTAACTTAAAAGAAATCCGGTAAGAAAACATAGAAATTAAAAACAGAGAAAAAGACAAAAAAAACATGACTTAAAGGCAAAATGGTGGGAATGAGAAAGAAGAGACTTGTCCCATTTGCCCTACAAGCGTATGCGTCGAAAATGTGAAAGGAAGAGAAGCAGCAACAAAAAAAGTAATGAGAGACGACAACTTCAAGTAAAGTTAAAAAGTCAGCCAACTCACAGTCGGTTGATATAAAACAAATTTTACATGCAATAAATATTTAACAGGTTTCAAGCAAAAAATAAAAAAGGAGTATTCAGCCAGTTTAAACAGGATTCGTGTTAAGGAGATACTTATGTTGCTGCAGTAAAATAATAATTTCGAGAATATGAGCACAAATTTCGGATATAAGTTAATTAAAACTGAGGATATAACTTTTTAAATGAACAATTCGAATTCATAAAATGTTGAATAAGCTACATTGAAATTTCCAAACATATAATTTGTTCTATAAACAGAATGATTCCAATTAAAATATTTCTACAAGACTAAAAAACTACTGCTTTTAGTAAACGTACAATTAAATACATTAATTTCAGTTAATTTTGAGCGAAAATTTATGTCAGCGTATAAAAGAAACAGAATGGAGCGATAAAATCAAAGTAACATAACTTTCCGAGAAAAACTGTTTGTATGCTACATAAACACAAACTATCGTGGCAATGTGCGTAATATCTGTTAGTGTAATAGATGAAAAAATACATATAAATATAAAATATGGGGATTTATATATTTATTTTTAAAAATGTATAAAAAACAAAGCTTAGTTTATCTAAAATTGAGCCACCAGACAAATGTATCCAAAAACAGAAGTATTGTGAGAAGGACTTTGGAGTTTACTAGTTGGCAGTAGCGCTCTAGAGGAAATAGCGTGAAACCTGGAGAAAAACAGTAAACGGAGAAACGAAAAGTTTAAATCTTAGACTCTTTCGCACAAATGTTATGAGGAAAAAATAAAAACAACTACCATAGTAAATAGAAATTTCAAAACAAAATGGTTTCAAAATACATCTGAATTCTTTTTTAAAATCTTCATGGATCTAAAGAATTTGATTCGATGTTATATTTATCATTTTTGGGATAAATCACTAAACAAAGCTTGGTAAAGCTACTCGTAACCTAAACTTTTAAAACATAAAGTCGTGTAACAGAAGTTTTTTCCCAAGGACAAATTTATGTACATATGTATAGTAAATGAAAGTAGAGACCATATATAGTAAAACTGCTTGCTCTGTTTTTCACTCTCTGATATTGAAGTTGAAACTTTTAAAGGATATACAAGTCTCAACAAATTTTTTAAAACTTACCCAGAAGTACAATGTTTAAATCAAACAATTTACGTTCGGGAACTTAAAAGAAATATTTGAAATCAGAATTATTCAATATCGCATGGAAAGTGTTATTTGCTGTAGGCAGAACCTTCATTTGTTGAACCAAATTTGACTCAAAATTTTCCTTATAAAAACTAAGTTTCATATATCGTATAAAAACTTGTTTAAAAATTTACTTTGAAAGGATGGGACAGAGCATTCGTGAGGAGGTTTTTCTTATTTATACCGACAAGTCGTTAATAATTCGTATAGTTATATGGCGTTACAAATTCATATCGACACGGCTAGGGGTGGTAATCCTGGAGAATTTTTGAAGACAAGTTTTCAATTCCAGGATTGGTACTATATGTAGAATAAAAACTGAAAGTAGTTAAGATTTGATATACAAAGAAAAGAATACAAAAATAAGAAAACTATCCAATCAAAGTTACAAAACTTACAATTAGTATAGCACTTTTGTTGATACAAACAAGACTCTATCTGAGAAGGTTATAAAAATCAACTGATTACTTAACAACAATAAAAAAAATAACTTTTAAAAAAATCGTATTCTAATAAGATTTCCCTTTTACGGTCTCGGGGATGATTAAGTCAGAGCAAATTCCGCGATTGAGGAACACTGGATTATCATTCATTGACACAGAGTGCGATTTTTCTTGATATAAAATCTGACATCCAAACATTTAGGTATTTTTGATTGCGGTTTGTTGCAATTAGACCTCTATACAATTCCCATATTTTGTAAAAACACAATTTATGTAACTAATACAAATTTTCTTTTTCAGAAAATAGCTTATTTATGAAATCGTTAATATTGAGTTATTTTTCAATACATATCATGTTTCTAAGGCTATCCCATTTCACGTCACGTGGTTTATTTCCGTACCATCATTAATTAATATTTTCTTATTGATTGCCATATGCATATGTATATGGGTGGGTATGTTTTAAATGCAATTTAATGCGCTTATTAAAAATCGAAATAATTAAACTAGATGATTATTTAAGTATATTTATTGTAGAATTAAATTGAAATGATAAATTAATTTCAAGAATTCGACAAATTTCATGTTCGTCTGTTTAATAAAAACATTTATTTTCCAATTAAATTTAAAATCTAACCTGCCCACTGAAAATATAAGATCGATGACAATGTGGACATCAGTTTTTGACAGCTTGTGATAGTAACAGTGTTCTTGGACGCGAAAGAAGTTTGTCTACGCTTAAGAAAAAATTGGCTTATGGGAATCGTTCCTGAACTCTCTGGGAATAAAAGCGAACGAAGTCCTAACTGATCGTCTGATTTTTCCATTTTTCAAGGAAAAAAACCAAAAGAAAAAAAATATTTTTCCGGCCAAAAATGTAAAATAATTTGGTTTATTTTTTTCAATTGTGTAGCTTAAAAGCATTTTTAAAAAAAAACTAGTAAAATAAAAATATATTAATTTTTTTTTTGTTTTGTGGGTTTTCTAAGTAATTTTGAAGCCGCCCACTTACCCTAACTTTTCTGTAGAATTACTATGGTTACCGAAATCGGAGATGGATATTGTATTGTGAATTTTGTGATTTTCAAACTAAAAAAAAAATTATGAAGGTGTTATCGCGCCCAACTTAATGTATACATGGTGTTCCTTAAACTAAACTACAAAAAAAACTCCAAAATAACGATTTTTGAAAAATTTTTCAAACTTTAAAGAATTTGTCCAAAACTCAAAAGCCACAGGATTGATTCTAAAATGTTATACGTACAGCGTCATTGTATATAGCTTATTATATCAACTTTGATATTACACCAAACATTGAAATATCCAAATCAGTTCAATGGTTCCCAGATAAATGTGATTTTCATATAGATGTATCCACAACTTCTGATGACTATGTCTCCGATTAGATAGTAATTAACTAAAAAATCTACTCATTTTTTTAAAATAAAAGATCAACCCCACTAAAATGCTAAGTAAATTTGTGCTACTCCACCCTTTTATAACAAAAATCTCACTGGAACCTAAACTAGATTTATACCCCTGAATCCTTAAAATTAAAAAAATCTAAAAAGGTCTGGCACCTTTTCGGCTGGGCTAGGGAAAATAAACAAGAAAAAAAATACCGATTAAAGCTGACGAAAAATTTACGTAAATTTTCATTTTTGCGGCCAGCTTCCAATGGAGCGCCCTCCTTTTTCTGATTTTAGGCAAATTGTACCAAAAACCCGCACATGAATACATACATACGACGGAACACCCAACTGTCAGTGACAAAATGGCTTTTTTCAGATAGTCGTATTCTTTTTCAACGCTGTTATTTAACATAATTTGCTTATGAAATTTTAAAGAAAATCTCAATTCGCTTACTTTAAAAACTGCACTCTGCGCTCACAGCTTACGCTAATAGATTTCTTGATATTTTAAAACTACGATACGATATTGAATTAAGGAAATTTAAATATTTCTTCAGAGAAGAACGCTCGCCATTTTTTATATTTCGCAATTTTTTTCACTACATGTCACACGTTAATTTGACCGTCGAAAATTCACGACATGCACTTACGCGACACACGTTCTTCACTCACTCGACATGACATTACGACAAACGACAAACTGTGTTCAAGCAATTTACTTTTTGCTTCTTCGCTCAAAAATATTATCCACGAAGCAAATATGGCCGCAAATTATGCATATATGTTGATCGCATTTGCACCTTTAGTTTAACAATGGATTAGAACACTAGCATCCTCTTTCACACATTTCCCGAACTATCTACATATCTCGTTTCCGCTGTATTTACCATTTCACTTTGGAAAGTTTAGACCATCCAAAACTTGAAGAAACTGTTTGTCAAACACTGTAACCAACAAGCAAATTATGTGAAATTGGTTGAGAATTTTTATACATATGTTCATCAAATTGTTTGTGTTTCTTTTTTTGTAATTTCAATTCTTTAAAGGACGACAACAAAGTTTGATGATCTTGTTGTGAATCTAAAAATAGCTGTTTGTAATTGTGGATTTAAAAATGACTTAAGCATATACATACATATGTATATATTGAAAACTAATTTTCCTTTCACATCAACATATCTATTTCTATTTATATGTATAATCAATTTTTCACCAACAAGATGGTTTTTTTTTTGGTGGTCAAAACAAAACTAAAACTTGACGAAAAACTTGAGCGTGTGTACGATATAGTGATCAATTGTTATACAAACAGTTTGATAGACATATGATGAGCTGAACCCAACTTTAAGCACAATTCAGGATGCAAACTTGTATGTCAACCTGTTCGTAATATTGTTCTACGTTTTTAAGAATCTATCGCTCTTGACTCATTTTTTTGCTGACTGTCAGTGTACTCCCATCGTTTTTGGTAAAAATTATTTGAGAATAACGCATACACATTTGAAAAATTATGAATGTTAAATTGTGTGAACGCTAAAAATTTCGTGCGTCAACCAACTCATACGCAACACAACTGTAGCCAACCAACTGTTGGCAAGGTAGTACGTCCATTGTGCGCTATGAAAAACATTAACATAACATCTTTTTCAAGAAGTGACTTGTAAGGAAATCATCTATATCACCACATTATGATCAAACATTGATGTCGTCGCACCATGTCGTACAACATGAGGGATCATGTACTCTATTGACATTCATAGTGTGGCATCATATGTAATTGTCCTCGTCTATAATGAAATAAGATACGTCAGCATAAACCTACATGCAAATACATATAATTATATCTTAAAAAAAAACAGATAATTTCAGTCGGCATTCAACTATTTAATCGACATTCGGCTTTTTAATTGTGGGTTAATATTCATTCATTGTTGGATAATATTCATTGTTGTGCAATGGGAATATAAACACAGCCAATGTTACGTGGCACCACTGCAACATAAGAATTATTACGAAGTTATCAATCAAAACAAAATGTCAAAGCTATAAGTAAAAAACAGCTGTTGTTAATAAGTAAAGTTCTCATATATTATTGTTTATATTTTGTGCGAATTGTTTATTTATACCGTAAATTTATTAAAAAACAAACCTCTTTTGCATATAAATTTTAAAATTATATTAACAAATGTCCCGCCGTAGTCAAGACATTCCAATACGCCCACGCTATGGTTATATGGATGAACTGGCCTTAGATGACGATACAGTAGAAGAGACTGGAAAATCAATCACCACAAGCAATGGAACAGAACGTGTAATGGCATCATCTTATAAAGAGATACCGTTTTTGGCTCAGTATACTAGTGTGGATAGCGTGGGCAAAAGAAATTCTGTAAGCATCACAGAAGGTGGCGAGGACGACTTTTTAGTGGCAAATGATGATGACGAACTTGATGATGACGAAGCAGATGACTCCAAAGAAGAAAGTTCCAGTGAAGCAAATAAAACATCTAAACGGCCCAATTCACTGCAGTGTGGCGATTCATGTAAGTTCGCTTTTTGTGGTCGATATTTCGGTTCAAATAAAAATCGACGGTTTTATGTCGTCGGATATCATTAATTGAAACATAAAGAGGGAATGTCTAAATAGTGGAGTGTTCCCGATTTTTAATTTCATTAACTGTGTTTTTTTTTCTTTTTGTGTAGCAGTCCCTTACGAATTGGAAGGCTCCGTTCGGCATGAAGGACAGATGTTGCATTTTGTTGCTGATAATTTGGAGCACACACTAAAAACTGCAAGTCCAATAACAAAGAAAGGTTTAAATATTAATTTAACTATAACTGTAGTCCTCTTCAATAAATTTGTATCTTAATTTTTTCCATTTTCCTCAGATCTCAATCCAGCTGCTACCACTGCGTCGCGCAACAGCACTCCTTCTACTTCAGCCGGTTTGCTACCGCGGCAATTCCTACAGGAGCAACTACCACAAATCGATGCAAATGTACTTAATGATATTGAAATTGAAGCACAGTATTTGGCAGCTTCAGTGGATAATTTATCGGAGAATTTGTGCAATTTATTACATTCGGTAAAATTATTAAATCTTCCTTAAAATGTGAACGCACATTTAAAAACTGCAGTTGTGTATACCATCTTATCTTATCTCTTCTACAGATTTCATCGATAACCGCAGATAATGTGGAAGTTCATAAAAATTCAGTTAACAAGTTGACCGATAGTATGGATGCAAACATCAAATGTATGTATACAATAATGGCCAAAACAGAGGAAATAACTAAATCCCTGAAGCCAACAGAGCAATTGGGACAGCGAATGTAAGTTACGGTATCGGAAAGTATTTACATATTAATCAAAATTTTTCCTTTGTCCAACAGACGTGAAATCAAAAGACTTGTTGATATGCTGGAATCCAACATGTAGGAGACAGTTGAAGCAGCAGCCGGAAATCTGCTGTCTCCAACCTGTCCCTTCATCTAAAATTTCCACAAACCAAATGTTTTTTAGATAATAGGAGTAATAAATGGTCAACAATGTTTTAAGTATTTATAGTCAATAGCTAAAGTTTAAAAAAAAAAACCAAAATATTTCCTTCAAACGCAATAAAACAAAGTATTAAAGTATGGGGCTTTTTATTTTTACTAAAACTTTTCCACTTTCGCTTTTATAATACGCACACTGTCTACAGGTCGATCATTTTTATCTGTCTCCACCATACCAACACGCTTCACTACTTGCATTCCCGAGTGCACGCGACCGAATATCGTATGCTTGCCATCAAGCCATTGTGTAGGCGCTAGTGTTATGTAAAATTGTGATCCATTGGTGTCTGGTCCTGAATTGGCCATAGAAAGTATACCAGCGCCTGTGTGTTTTAAGTCATGGTGAATTTCATCACCAAATTCGCCACCATAAATTGAAGTACCCCCACGACCTGTGCCAGTTGGGTCACCGCCTTGTATCATAAAATCACGTATGATTCGATGGAAGACGACATTGTTATAGTAACCGCGACGAGACAGTTCAGCAAAGTTGCGACATGTGTTAGGGGCGTGTTTCCAGTATAATTCGATTGTGACTTCCCCCATGCTGTAATATACCAGAATTAATAAATGAATAATGACATAAATACTGGAGTGGTATTATCCACCAAGGGGTGATAGTTGATTATAAGCTATCGCACTTTTGCTTTGTGATTTGATTGCTTGTGTCAAAAAAGCGACAGTCGACGGCCATCACCTTTGCCGGAACACCTTGACTTACGTTGTATCCAATGTTACAAAGTGCGGCTGCCATCCTTTGTCTGGTATTCCTGTTGCAGCTGCAATGCCCGAATTCGCTGTTGCAAGCATATTATAAATAAGTTTATTGTTAAATATAATAAATAATGTTTTAATGTGCCGGGAAAAATTAATGTCACAAATGACAATTTTAGACCGAGTTCAGACGAAGCAGTAATTGCCAACAATTCTTTTGACGTCACCGAGCTCGATAGAAAAAAACTTTAAAGAAGGGGTTGTGAACGCATGCTATACTGTATAGGCAATTTTTAAAATTTCCTTGTTGCTTTTCTCGGCGAAAACCGCTTTCCATGTTGACATCTCTAAGGGGCTGTTTATAAATTATGTAAGTTTTTTACTATACCCTTTTTGGATATGGTTGTTCTATTTACCACTAAATTAAGATAAGAATAAAGCCCAAGATACAATACTACGTGGCAAGAGGGGGAACACCAAAGAGACGAGGTATACAATTTGTCGTTTGTCGCAAATGCCAACAAAAGAATTTTCGTGGGCTAACGTCGACTTAAATAAATAAAAGCATAATATCAGCGAACGAACAGAATGAAAGAGAATTGCCGAGTATGACAAATTCTGTACACCACCCTTTCGTTTTCCCCTCATGCCAACAAACAAGAAAACTTTTCGTCATGAGTAAGAAAATATCATGAACATAATATGTTTCGGGAAATTTCAGAAAAAGACAGGGAATTTTTCAAATATTAAAATTGTTAGCATCTCTGATTTCAATTCTCTTGCTAACAATCTTCGTACGTCAAAAAATACTTTACTTGCCTTTCACTTACAAGATATTTCATTCGTGTGCGTGAATTGATGGAGTTAATAGTGTTTTGTTCGGTTGGTCGATAGATAAATTTGTGCAATTCGGAAAGGTGAAATACATTAGAACGGATTGAAAATTAACAATAAAATATTGTAAACAACTTATACAATTTCTTTGTAAAAGTCTAAAAATTATATGAACACTTAGTATGAATAGTAATAAATCCACAAATTTTTTTGAACAACAGCAAAGAAAATTGGAAGACGAAGCTAGAAAGCAGAAAAAAAATGCATACCAAGCAAGTTAATGGAAAAAAATTGTGTTTGTGTAGTAAAATAATGCGAAAAGAGAAAACAATGTAAACACTTAACTCATGTTTATGACATTTCAGTTTCAATAATTCAATAATTTTTATTTTTTTTCGTTTTTTGAAAACAACGCGTCGCTGCTCGCTGCAAGTTTTTTTTTTGCAAAGAATGACGGAGTGACGTAAATAAATGTCAAAATTCAATAGAAAAAAATGACGTTTTGTCGTTTATTTTATATCATAGCGAAATATTAACAAATTAAACGAATTTGATTTGATTTTCGGGATTATCTTAAGGTGAAGAAGCTTAAGAACAAAAAGAATTCAATAAAAGCCCTGAGTACGCCCACATAAAAACTGAATTTGACCAAGCCGCTGATATAAACACAAACATTCATGTCACAAGAAGTGGAAGCAGGCAAGCTTCGACGGAGTAAAAGCTGCATTTGGCAACTGGTTTGAATTGGCCGAGGATTCAGGTAAGTCCGAAGATGATTTGATAAAAACTGAAGAAAAAAAAATCCAGACAAGTGTTCGCTATGAGCGGATATGTGCAATGTAGAGTTGCCATATAAACAATTTTTATTTGGCTTTAAATGTAGTTAAGAAACTTTACAGGTATGTTTAACTGTAATTAGTCCCTTTTCAAAAATAAAGCTATATAAAGAATCTGGGCACAATTTTACTTAAGGTGCGATTCGATACTTTTTATTAAGTTATCAATAAAAGTAGTAGTATTTTTACAATTGTTATTTTATTGTAAAAAAATTACACTTAACAAAGATCAAGTATTTTATTATTTTTACAGCAATTAAATTCGCTATGGCCTAGATCAAAACTTTAGTTTCCGGTGCGCCAAGTTTTGATTTTAAATTCTTCTAGAACTCAATGAGACAAACAATATATGTTCTATAAATTTTTTTCTTATATCTGGTTTTGTTTTCGAGAGGCACAATCAATGTGTTACTTGTCCGTGAATGGAAGAAATAAATTTTTATATCTGAGTTGGTTCTATGATGTATGCTTAAATTTTGCAAACCAGTTGTCAATTACATATAACTCTGGTTGGTATTTTATCACCTGAAAACAAAATCGATTTTTTTTGTAACTCCGAAAGCTTTAAAATATTTTAAGTGTTGGATTATTATTTTAAATTTTCGCTTCTGGCATGATATGGTCCCTTTACGCAGATCGAATAATTTCATAAATTTTGAAGAAGTTCAAATAAAACCATCAAAATAAACCCTAATAATATGTATTTGCAAAAATTCGAGGACCTCTTAAGAATTAAAATGTTTCTTTTGCCAACTACTTTTTAGCTTACCTGACGGTCATAATAATTTTAGCATTTATTTCAAAACTTAAATTTATACCTATGCACCAATAATTAATAACATGTACATACTACATACTATATAAGCTGATTTAAATGTGGTAATCTACCTCTCGACCACCACAGTAAATTTATGAGATTCATTTTACTTTTCTTTAGCGTAAATAAGACATTAGCTAACTTATTACTTTAATCTGCTAAAATGTTTCTTGTTTTAACTTGAACATTGTACCACAGTTAAAAGATGATTTCTTAAAGTTTATCAAAGGAATTTTACTTAAAAACTTTTAATAATAGAACATATTTGCGAAACTCTTTTGCAAAGCATCTCTGATCAAAGCCACTGAAACAAAGTTAAAAAGTTCTCTAAGTTCTTAAGAATTCCTTTTTGCAAAAGTGATACCCTTTGTTAGGTACATATTTTTGATTTGCAGTTTCATAATTTTAAATGTTTGTTGCTCATTCCATTCTATTATTTGAAAAAAAAATATCAACTTCTACCTTCATCCAAACGGAAACAAATTTGTAAATTATTAAAATTCCATTCGGTCACTAACAGAATTCAATTTAATTAACATAAAAATTTGAACCAGCTGGCATTACCGCTGTGCTGTGTTGTCTCCGTATACCTCTGCCGACTCCGTTCGGTTGTTTCATGTTTTCTATTGTGTCTGTGCGTCTGACGCTGTGTTGACCAACTCATCTTGTTGGTCATGGTCAAATTTGTATTTCACTGTCGTTGTCGTCACCAACGCCGTCGTCATCGTAAGGTTTGAAGGAATTTTAGCTTTCCATCTTTTGATTTAATTTTTAATGCCTTACTGTGCTCTTATGTATCTGTCTTTCTATTTCATTTTATGCTACTTTAGGTTGTATTTTATTTTAGATTTTGTTTTTATATTCTTGTTGTTTTGTAAACATATTTCGCCCACGCGGAATGCAATCAAATTAATGGAAGTGAAAATATCTAAGCTACAACAGCAGCAAAAGCACATCGACAACAACAACAACAATAATAGCATTCAACGGCATTTGTTTATAAATTTCTGAATTCCTTAAATTTATACAGATGGAATTTCCAATTTCAATTTATTTTCTACATTGACCGAATCGAACGACCGTCTAAGCGACCGTGTGCAAAGAAAAATGTCCGACGCTAAAAGATTTCCATCTACTTTTAAGCTACTTAAGTGTGTAGATGATTTTGCTGGCGATGATGGCAAAGGTAATAGAAATGTTGATTATGATGGCGATGATCATGTTGAAATCTAGAGAATTTTGTTATTTCCGCAGGTAATGCGGAATTGCTTTTAGCTGCGTGTGAGAGATACTGACTGTATTGCTTTTTTGCTCTTAGCAGATCTGAAGTTTTTATGGATTTTTTTTTTGGCATTTAAATGATTGAAGCGTTTGAAGAGAAATCTTATGGGTACTTTAGAATTTTTCATTTTATTAAGTAAATACCTATACATATTGATTTGAAAATCTAAAATTTATATGAAAACATATTATTAAGAGAGATATTTTAAGTTCAGTTCACACATTAAAGCAATTGCCAACATTTTTACTGAAGTAACTAACTACATAATAATTTCATGATTGCCGAGAGAGATTAATCCGTTTTATAAGTTAGAATCTTTAACATTCATCAAAAATACAAAGCAGAAGTATTTTAGGAATATTTTTCATTTGTATTAAGCAAACCTTTGAGCTCAGTAATTTTAGTGTGGCGTAACTATTTCTTCAAAAAACATTTTTTTGAATGTATTTGTTTTCATAATTATTTACAACTTGAAGACTCGCCAATGTTGAAACTACTTTTAAATACAATCTTCTACGAAACCCTAAAAATACTTGCGGATCTTACGTTAAAGACCACTGCGATAGTGAGCTCCAAAAATTCACGTGGTGATGTCCAAAAATTATCTCAAGTGAATTTGTTTTTTAAATCAGCCCCAAACAGGACCATTTTCAATCCTTCACACTGATTAGTGAATAGAATTTTTTTTGTAGAGAACGGGTATCCTATTGGTGTAAAGCCTATTTTATTTTGAAATGTGGATACAAAACAATTAACTAGTGCACCCCTGTTGATGTCCATGGTGCGTTTTAGATATCTCAATGAATTGGTGTAACAAATTTTTTATCCATGGAAATGTTCAAGATCCGTTTTCGACTTTTCCCCATTGATAGAAATCGTCCAAAACATCCGATCTTTTGAACGTAAGGCTCGCGAGTTGTAAAAGTGTCAGACTAGCGAGTTAGCAAGCGCTAAGTGAATGGTATTTTCAACAGATTGCGAGCCGAAGCAGAGCTCACGGCTGAACTTTTAAATGACTAGCTAGCACTCCTTGCTGGGTTCGCACCACCATAAGTACTTTAAAAATATGGATCCCGAATTTTTACTAAAATCCACTTAATGAAAAATTAAAATTTTTGCATTTTGAAACTGTTTGATGAAATTCACTTTGACTTTTTTAATACAAAGCAAAAAGTAGTTAAACCATCTGACTTAAAAATAAATTCTAAGTAAATTTTCCAAAAACTTCACAAAAGTTAAAAAATCTTTCGTGAAAGTCCTTTCGATATAAATTACTCTTTTTAAATTTTGTTATGCATCGGCTTCAGTTCACAAAATTAGTTTCGTTAAAAATGCATTCCTAATTGAATGTACTAGTTAAATAAAATTTCACTTATTTTTGTATTTTATTTATTTACACACATGTTAATTAATTTTCTCACCTTTTCACGTTGGATTATTTCCCACAAAGATATAGGCAGGGGCGCTGCAATGATTGTAGCTGCACATCTGTTTTCAGTGCATTTGAAATTTTTTTGTTGTGAGCAACAAAGTTAAGCAATTTATTACACATTTGTCGGCAATTAAGTTATTTATTTTTTTTTATTTATTTATACTTACTATACATTTTTAATGAAGCGATACGCAGAGGTTCTATTTTTCTCGCCGACTAAACAACATCAATCATGTGCTCTACCCTGCGGAGTTGCTCCAAATTTAAGAATTCAAATTGCTTTTAGCTCTAAATTAGGCTAATAAACAATTTGAGAAAAGCAGAAAAAATATCTACGTAATTTGTAATTTAAAAGATTTTGTTCAACACTTTAGTCTTCATTTGCTGTATGTGTGTGTGTGTGTTTTTTTGGTATTTCGATAGTTTTTGATATTTTACCGCGTTTGAAAAGCAGTGGACAACTTCGGAAAAGTTATCTTTTTTTATTATTGACACTTTAAAACTATTTAGTACATAGTTTACTAAAGCTCACAAATTTTTTGCCATCACAAACTTTTTGAGCTCGACAATAGAAATTTTATATCCGGAAGCCAACCAAATAAGATTTCGAATTTTTTTTTTTAAATACGCTGCGCTTTTTTGACAAAACGCGCTGCGTTCAACTCGCTTGTATTAATCGCGGCGAAGAGGCTAGAAAAATAGCAGAAAATCAAACAGACTTTGATCTGCTCTTTGCGATGGTGTTTACAGGTTTTGATCAAAAACCGTTTTTTCGTAGTTGAAAAAGAGTGAAAAGTTCGAGTTGTTTCTCTGAAATTCGCCACAGTTTTTTGGAAAAAAATTTACACAAATCGTAAGAACAACTCTTCAGCAATACCTCCGTCTATTTTAAGAGTGGGATAGCAAGAACGACACGACTCGCGCGGCTTTTCACAAAGTGACGAGCGTTAGGAATTTTATTTCAAAATATTCTGGCTTATTTCAGACAAACGTCCCGAATTTTAAACTCCATTTCCATCATAAAAAAGGGTTTTGAGCAAAAACTGATGGCACCATTGCAAAGAACAGATCAAAAGTCTATGGTATTATATTTTTCTAGCCATTTCGCTGGAATTACGATCGAGTTGAACGATTAGTACTTCAATGTTGTATATTGTGATGCACTGGTCGAAGTTTGTCGACATACATTATTCCTTATTTAGGGAGCTTGACCAAAAACTAACTAAATCTGTATACATATGTTTTATAAAAAAAATATAACTATGGCAAATAAAATGTATATTTTGTATATGATATCTTTGTACATATCTTTAAAAATTTGAAAAGTCATTTCGCTCGCTTTTGTTTCGCCTATGTTTTCAAAAGGTTTCCTTTAAATTATTTTGCAAAAAAGTCGAAAATTCAATATCCTTCAGGGTATCTCCCCTATATGACAATGTGAAATTTAAACAAATAAATCGTGCATCTTTTTGACCAATTAGAAACTTGTTAAGAATTCTTTATAAGGCCTTTATCCTTTGCAAATACCAAAATATATTTTGTTATTTTTTTTCTTTTCTTCGCACATCGAAGTCTGCTCAAAAAGAAGAAATTCAACAAAAAAATCAATAAAGGCTAACTATTTAAAAATTAATTCCTTAAGATGCCGCCTTTTGCATGCAGGTCTGTATTTTAACTGCTTTCTTTCAACCCCTAAAGAGACCCATTATAACTCAATTAAAATGCTTAAATTGTCGGTTGGAGCAAAAAACGAAAAAATGGCTTCTTCTTTCTAACAACGCACACAAAAAACACGCTTCGACTCATGCACACACACACACACACACACACATTAAATGACAACCGTTTGTCAGAACGTTTTTATAATTTTTCGTTTAGTGTCTCATATTGACTGAAGCGAGTCCACAAAATACCTTAAAAGCCATTCGTTCATCCGTTCCCCACTATTCCAATCATTCAGTATCCGTTCAGTCTGTCTGTCTTTTCGTTCATTCGTTCATCCACCCATCCGTACATGTAGCCATCCATCAATCAATCAAACTCAAATCATGTGTCAAGTTTAGGGGATACGAAATTTGATATTCTAACAACCCTCGCTACCTTTTTTAACTCCTCCCTTGCTCCGCTTACCTTATGCCTGCTAAACGACGAAAATGAGCAGAGAAACGACTTACACATGGTCTTTGTCGCCCTGGTTCTCCTCCTCCTGTTGCTGTTCATCCTTGCAAATTTTACTCATGTTTGCGCGCTATACACCAGTGTTCAAATCCCTGATTGTCTTGACCTGCCCTTTAGTCAAACAACTGGCAAATGATGCACAGTGGTAAAGGAGGGCAAAAAGTAAAAAAAAAAACAAAATTGTGGTTACACTGATGAAATCGAATGTCTATATTTTTTTTTTTGGAAATTACATGTACATGGGTAATAAAATCAATTGAGCGGCAAAAAAAAACTCATTCAGGCGATAAATTAAATGGTGTTGGGGCATCTCCAATTAAGACAAAAACTTACATTGGCCAAAATTAAAAATAAACGCAATAAAACGTTTAATGACAATAACTTAGCTTGCACCAAAGTTACTTCCGAATTACAGCTAAAATGCCCCACCCATTAAAGAGAGAGAGAGGGAATACTCTGAATTACACTAAAAAAAGTAAAAAAAAAAAAATTTGCATTAAATCAGTTTTCAATTCCAATATCGTGCCTTTTCCCCGCTATTTATTTAAGAATCTAAAACAGTACTTTGTTGCCCAATTTGGTCATGTTAAGCTGAAAGAGACCCGGTTTCCCGTTCTACTTAGTAATATGGAGTAATAAGAATTATGTACTAGCTGTTGATTATAAATATCGACAATATCATGTTTTTCCCCATTGTTCATATCGACAATTCACACTGTACTTTGTTGTCTAATGACAAAGGAGTGCAAAATATGGAGGTCAAATCGGCAAAGAGTAGGACAAAGTGTAGTTAGATTTGCCTATAAATGATGATGACGGTCGACTTTAGTACAATAACGACTAGTGCCACATGCCAAAGGAGTAGTAGCAGTGGAGCTTCAGTGTAAGTGTACAAAGCACAAAAGGCGGATACTCGCTAGATGTTCTTCGGTGCTTCGCTTTGGTACGATTCGGTTCAGTGTTCTGCACCATTGTTTATGCGAGACGCAATTTGTATGTCTGTACGTAAAGTTGTTGTTTTAATATATGTGGGGATAATGTACATCCATCGCTCATTCACCCTCACGTCGTTTTCGCTATACTGTCTGTCTGTTTTGGTACGCATTCGTCATTGTTGTCAGTCGGTCAGCCAGATCCTTTTGGGACATCGATTGAAATCCCTTGAATGTATTCACAAATTGACTTTTCGACCACAGCGATTTTGCCATTGTTGTTGCTATGAACTTTTTTTAATCTTTGTTTTTTTTTAAGGTTTACACGGTGAGAATTTATCTACTTAAAATTGTACTAATGAAAATGAAAATCGGGTCTATGCAAGAAAGTTTGTGCACGAAAATATTTTTTGGTTTTTGTAGTGCTATGTATTGATTTTTGCTATGGTTCTTAATATGTTCATGTTAAAGGGAAAATAAAGCTAACTTGGTAATTATTTTATCTTGATGCTGACTTGTGTCAAAACTGAATGGAAAGTTGACCAATGTCTGTCACGCTAGAGAATAACATTTTAAGGAAAATGATCAGGATATACTTAAACAATGTAGTAGGCAAACTTAATTTAAGCGTAACTTTTTAACAAGATTTTTTTCGGTGCATCAGCAGCAAACGACAAGCGGCACATTTGTCGTTTGTGTTCATTCAATTGTTGCTATTGTTACAATTGTTGCTATCGTTGTTGTTGTCATTGCCATATCTACAATAGCCAAAGGTTAACTCCGCTACGTTCAGCACGTGTGAGTGAACAAAAAGCAAAAAAAAAAAAAAAAAAATGCCTTAAAATTGGCAATAAACTGTAAAATGTTTCGTCAATGAACGCTGCTGCTATTGCTGCATGCAATTGAGTCTTTTTCTTTTGTTGGCCTTGTTTTTTACAAACAACTTTTCATCAATATTTTTGAGAATTTTTTTTCTGGCTTCTCTCTGACACTTGCAGCACAAAAGGGTTTTAAATTGTTTGCTTTGTTTGGTTGAAATTTATAGATTTATACTGACAAATTTTGTCATTTTGTTTGCAATCCTTGGATTAACATGGGTACTCAAGCAGTTTGTTTAGCAAGTAATATGAAGGGGTGTTGTTTTCTATTACTGCTAAATTTTTTTCTATTTCCTTTTTGAACTTTTGTCAAATATTTAAGTTTACATAAGAACTCATTAAACCAAATTAATTTTGAATACGAAATGCAAAGGGGTTAACTACTGGTGAAGATATACATATATCACATATACATATATACATATATGTTTTGCGATTTTTTTTTTAGATTACTACCGGAAATTTTTATATTTTATACCCCTAATAGTTCATTGGAAATTGAAATTATTTTGGTACTTTATACTTTTAATAAACTGGTGATTGCTGTCGTTTAAATATAATATTATTCATAAGTTGTAATCGATAAAAATGATTTCTTAATTACATACAAAATGCATTGGTTCAAATATTTTCGCTTAGTTTCATATAAAAAAAAAAACAATTTGCAGCGCTAAAACTTAATATGTACGGCAATAGAAAAATATGTCTGGTTTTGTCCAGAAACATTGAACTCTTTATTCCTCAAAGAAATGTTTTGGGAGATGAAGTTAGATTCTAAGAAAACGCTGCTTGGATTCGCATGACATGGTACTACGTGCCAGAAAAATGCAGATAAGTACTTGCACCTACATACGTATAAAAACTATGGGACACTGAGACGGTGAAGGCTACACCAAAAAAAAAAGTGTACTCAGCTGATGAAAGAACAAAAATTGTTCATCACAAACACTATTTCCGTTTTATTTTATTTTTTTCAGTGTATGCGTGATTGCTTATTGGTGTAATATGGCTGTTTTTATTACGCATGTTTACTAAATAAACACAAGATTCATTAAAACTATACTATACATTGCATGTTATTGTGGTTTGCGTATTTTTTTCTTTGTTGCGGCAGAACATTTCACTTTCCGCTCTTAATTTCTGCCAAATAAATAAATTGTTTTGCAATTACAGCGGTGATTGTGTGTTAACAACCACCGGTATGGCTGGCTTGATTTTGTAGAAAAACAAGCAAATATTTTTTTAAAAACATTATTTTTTGTACTTTTTTGTGGATAATGTGCGATTAAAAGTGAAAATCACAAAAACCAAAGACATGTGAAATTGTCGAAAGAAAACCACAACACAAATTTCATTAACACATTCATTATGGTTTCTGACTTTTACTATGCAAATTACAAATATGGGTGTGAGCCTCACACTCTGCACTATGGGTCCACATCAACTTTTAGCAAGCCAAAAATCAAAATTTTGGCTCATTGTTATAAGAAATCTATTGGCATTCATCACAACAAAAATGAGTACATTATGCCCCTTGCCACGCCTACATGATGCTTATTTTACACACGACAATGGAATTTCATATAATGACAAAAGCTGCTGTTAATATAAAATTTACAAGAAATCATATCAATGTTCCCACGCCTACCACCCATACAATTGTCATCGAGTTACGCGTAAAAATTTCAGATGCAATACTAACTCACATTTTTGTCAATTTAAAGTGTACGACAAATAGCAATTAATAATAGTTGAACGCCATTCCAGATTGTAGCTAAGAAAAAGAGGGTATATCCTACTAATATTATCAATCATCAAATTCATTTCTTATGAGAAATTTTTAAAGTGCTTAAAGCTTTATAAAGCTTGTATGTAATACATAGAATTTGTAGCTCGAGCGCTCCCTAGAAAATTGCAAAAAATTTAATTTTCTAATATTCTTATAGGATTTTATCTAACAAATTTAGAATTTCCTTAGAAACTTCATTCTTTATGCATAACATATTCACTGGCGATTTGTTACTCTTTTCTGTTACTTTTTTTTGTATACCGCTTTAGAATTTATAAATGACTTTTTTAAACAAAAAAAAAGCTAAAATTGATGCCATTTTCTTCTACAACAGATAATCTCCATTGCTGTTAAAATATTAGAATATTCACTATTTTTCTTGCTTAAAAATTTTTCAATTTCACTTCGCAAATGCAGTGGTTTGCATGTCCCGAATATACCAATGTTCTGGGTTTTTTTCACATTTAAGTTCTGCTTGTAAATTTATGTATGCAGAATAAATTTGCATTAAGCAAACAATTTTGAAAATAAAACAAATATCGCCACGTTTTAGATGTGAGTATAAAAAACTTAAATGGAGCCAAAAGCATTGCATTTTAAAAAAATTTCAAACTCAAAAAAAAAAACTAACGCTGCAGCGAAAAAGCTAACGTAGGGACTATCTGAAAGGGAATATTTCTTTGAAACTTAAAACTTAGATTTTATTATTTAGATCTTTCGATGTAAAGTTTGTCAAGTTCATCTGCTGGTTTGTCTTATCGAATGTTTGGCTAAAGCTTGAAAAACTCTTTCAATTTATCATTTTGTTTTGAAAAATTTGATACTGTTTAGATGGAAAACGTAACCAAGTAGAACATGATCTCTGCATGTAACATGAAATAGGATGCCAGGTCTGTGTGCTGGAGTAATTACTTTAAAAAGTTTTTTCAGACCAAAATAACGATTTCCTAACGTTCTGAAGTTTTTTTTCTTTGGAGTTACTCCCACGCCTAAGCGGTTTACTGGATAAAATTGCTCTCATAGCTGGTAATGTAAAAAATTGTTTAAAATATATTAAAAATTCAAACTGTTCGCTACTGATACCATAATTTGTATTATCTATATTTGCATAAACTATATCGAAACATAACGATCTGTAAGTAAACTGCAATACTACATTACGATAACAAGTTAAAAAGAGAAAGAAATGACATTAAAAATAATATAAGTAAAAGCGACAACAAACAATGCGTTAATTAGATGCGCAAACAGCATGTTTACTCCAAGATTTCCACAAAATAATTAAGCAAAATAAAAGTAAGTTAGTTAGTAAAGAGCAAAAGCAGCACAGGTAGGGCAGCAATAGCTGGAGAACAAAGCGAAAAACAGGTCCTTTGACAGCACAGCAAATTGAGTTTACAATTGTAGGCTTCTTTTTTTTTGTTGTTTTTACTCTGGTTTTTCTTTTTTACCCACAAAACTTTCTGTAAAAGAAGTTTTTATGAAGGAAATGAATTCTCTAATAAAAATGAGAAGTGAAAAGTAGCATAGGGGAAATTCCATGGGAAATTTAAATTTTGTAGTGATAAGCAGGACAATTAAATTGATATGTTCATATCTTATCAATCAATTTAATATTGATATCGATATTTTGGCATGTATAAGGTTTAGTTTTTGAATGTTGATTTCTTAAAATATTTTCACGAAATTTCCCGGATTTTCTGGAAAAATATATCCAGAAGTTGACTGATAAGCGTTCTTAAAAGCAACTCAATATAAAGATATAAAAACACCTAGTAATGATTTGATGAATTAATAAATCAAGAGACGATAATAAAGAATCTGATATTATAGCACATTAAAATCGTTGAATATTAACTATTGCAACGTACCTAGATTGCCTTGTTCAATTTGGCCTCGACCTTAGAAAATTTCATAAAACTTAAGAAACTTCTTTAAATATTTTTACATGATTATTTTTAAAAATTGCTCTACTTCAAAAAATTCTCATACTAAGATAAGTTCTTATTCGATTATTCGGCATAGTTTTTTTTTTCTAAAAATAGATTTATTTTCTTAAACTCATTTATTTTCTTAAAATTGGGTTTATTTCTCCTAGATATGCTGTCCACTAGAACAGTGGTGGGCGCACCTTAGCACATAGAGCAAAATTTTGTACGTACCTACAAACACGCAAATATTAATTAATGAAACAATTTTGTTAAATGTTGTTATACTTTGAGCTTAGATTTAGTTGGCGTTTGTATACTTTAGTTTAGCTCCAGGTTCAAAACAGGCGGCCATCGCTGCACGGAAGAATAATTTTGGAAACTTTTATCAATTTACACCTCTAAAAGTTTGACATATCATATACATATAAAGATTTCTAGCTTTTTGTCAACAATTTTTAAAAAGTTTCTGTCGATATTCTAAAGATACTATAGGTTTTTACACGAGTCAGTCAAAAAAAATTGTTGTGGGTGAAACATTTTAATCTCTTTTGCCGTAATTTCCGTATACTATGCCTCTAAAATTGTTGTTGTTTTTTTCTTGCTATTATTAAAAAGTTTAAGAGGCCCCTATAAACTAAAGCATACAAAATTTTCAAAAATTTTTAATGGTGATCTCCTTATATTATTTGGGAACTCCTTACCATATATATTTGTATTAAGGCTTAGTTACTGATGCTTCAATTTTTATAAATATTTGCACCTTTTTTTACTACTACATTATTTTTTTTGTCCATGTGACCTATTTTTTAAAAGCCATTTCACCAATTGTATAGCATGTCATACGTGGAATTGCTCATAAGAAACAAAGAAAAATTTTTAACATATTTTGCTTGGAAAAACTTTACCCTCAAAAAATGCATTTTATGCGCTTTTATTTTCTGTTTGTTTATTCTTTAATTTCTTGTGTTTTTACTTCCTACGTACGATCTCAGCACCTTTTAACTTGCGAAAACTGTTTCTTCCCAACCCTAGTAAGTATTTTATTTCGGTCATGGTGAACCAAAAAAAAAAAAAAAAAAAATATTGCCATTTGTCTTAGGGATTATGTGGGAATTTAACTGTGTGCCCAAGGCTAATGCAACATAACCAGCAAAAACAACAATAACAATATTTGTTGCAACAGCAAACCACTCATGTACAAAATATCTGCAATTCCAGCATAAACAAACTCTCATGTTTCTGATTTTTTTTTTTGTTGCTGTGCTCCATCACATCTGAACTGAACTGAACCACTCCTTTGTGCCGCCCAACTCCTTACTGTGCTAACCAATTTTGAAACGAACGCGCTCAAGGATTCAATTTAAGTTCAAGTAGTAGTATCATTGCTTTGGCATATATAAAATCCCAACGAAATGCAGAAACTGCGTGTTTATCCTGGTTATTACAATTTGTCAATGTGTGTTTAGGGTGAGTTTATGTGTGTGATATCCCAACGGGAAAATGACGCAAAAGCAATTTAAATTGGAGCAACAATGGAGCACATGGTTTTCATAGAGCATGTGAATACAAACATCTATACGACAGGTAACAAAATTCGGAACATTTGTTCTGATTTATTGCATTAAATCGATCACTGGCTTATGTGCGTTTCTATTTAGACAGCACTTAACATCGGTACACTTTAACTCTATAAGCAAGACCGTTGCTCCTAAATGAAAACCTGCAACTTTCGAGTCCTGCGAGCTGATATTTTTATATGGATGTTAATTTATTATGCGATTTTTGAAAATCAAAGTAAATTTCTATTAATTTTTTATGACGTAGCACCATAACAAGCTGTGCATGTTTTGAAGTAAAAAAAAAATTGATTAATTTACAGCGAAGGAGAATAATTGTTCACAATAAGACCTCCATTTTACATCAAGCAGTGCATTCAAGTGTTTAAGTTCATAGTTTATGAGTTCAACCTGCCTTGATTCGATACTATGATGGTACAAAACGTTCCATTGGCAAGTCTATCGGTTGGGTAGTTTTAATATCCTATATAAATTTTTGTTGCTATAAAAAAACCATAATCTTTTATATTTAAAAATTTCAAAATGTTTTTGCCGGATTCGAACCTAGGATTCGTCACTTTGAAAACTATAGTATTACTCACTCATTCACTGATTTTGAAGATTTTGCACTGGCTAAATACGAATATGAGCACTGACACAAGTCTGTGTTCCTTCCAAGGACCTCCAATGTAAAAATTAGCATTACTCATATATTAAAAAAGAGTCTATTTCCGTTAAATGAATGTATTATGTATTAATATGCTCTTCATTGAAAGTTAAAGTATTCTACATTGGTCCAAACATTATATTTTTTTGAGTAGATTTTGTTTGGTCAAATATATATTTGGTTAAACTAGTTACTCTTATTTATTTAAACTAAACACTTTTCATTTACCTTCCGCTTAGTAAGGATATGAGGATATTAAAAAATACCGATTCATATATAAATTGATGTCAATTTTTGCCCATCGGTTTTTATCTAAAACGATATGTTTACATTTGTGACAAAATTTTTAACACCAAATACATGATTTGGTAATTATAATTAGTTAAAATGTAATTATCATGTATATTATTATGTATATGAACAATTGCACTATATCAATTATATATTTGGTAATAATTAACAAATCATAGTTTAGTCTAACAAATATTTCGATGTCGCAAAGATTAACTTGTTAATAATTATTAAGGTTTCAGGTAATGTGCCGTGGAAAACTCAAGAAATTATATTCATTTGAAAATATATTTAAAAAAAAATGTCAACTTTGTCTCAAAATCGACATGTTTTGTGTTTTTGTTGTATATTCTCTTAAACACCAAATAATTTTTTGTATTTATAGTATTGACCTTTGACTTATAAAAGCTAGTGACTTTATTTTCTACTGGGTTTATTTGTTATTTATGTGAATTTATTTGCAATTTTTTCGACATTTTTTTTTTCAATTTCAGCATGAATGTCATTGCATATAAAATCTTTGAAGAATTCGAATTTGAATGTTGTCACGCAGCAATTCACAAGGATATTCAAGGATTTCATAATTTCATTCAAGTAATAAAAACTTTGAAATTTCTCAAATTTTTCGAAATTGAGAAGGTTTATTTATTCAAAATACGTGCAATGAATGTTGCGTCGTGAAAGTGTCATAAAAGCAATCAAAATAAGTGAGCAGGATATACAAACAGACTGCACATATAAAATGAAAAAATTTAATAAAATAGAAATAAATTTTTGCTGATTTGCTGATTACTTATTAAAATAGTTGGCCTTATATAGTATGAATATTTATTAAAGTTTTATAAACCCCTTGTGTTCAAAAATTCAATGATTATTTTTGTATCACATTTTAATCAAAAGGTCAAGGTCAGAAAATTGTTAAGAAAATCTATAAATCGTATCAAGCATAGCAAAGTTCACAATCATTTGACTTATTTTTATTTCACGGAACTCAAAGTATTGAGTCAGTTCATTTTTAGTTTCTTTACAGATGGAGAATTTAGAACATTATAGTCTATTTATTATTGCTGATTTATCTACAAAATATGCTCATTTCATAGTTATCTGAGCTCATTTGTTTTTTACTATCTCAATTTCATTATTTTGATTAAATTTTATATCGTCAATTACAATAAGTACTACAAAATTTTGCCATAATTGCGTTAATTAAATTAATTCGCTAATTGAAACAAAGCGTCAAGTAACAGCACAAAAAATTAAACGGATGTTGGTGCTTCACATCTGTGCAGACATACAGATAAACAGACATACGAACAACAGGGCTTCCTCTCGTTCATCATCTGTAGTAATTTTTAATTAATTTTAATTATTCGCTGTATACGTATTTCAACCGTAGTACTCGTAATAACAGAAAAAAATATAGATAAACAACGAAATCGTAAAATACACTGAATTGGCGCGAAACCCATTAAAATAAAAATGGTAAATTTTAAGCTTCCGCCAGAATTTGGTAAAGTTTTCCATTTGCATTCATTTTTTTTGTAAGTAATTTATTTAAGTTCTTTCGTACAAAAATGCTATCTCTTTTCTTCTGATCTTCCTCTTCTTATGAAAGTTTTTTGTCGCACTGTTAATGCGCTTGCAGTTTTTTTTTTGTTTATTTAATTTTTCTGAAGTGCAGCACGTGATTTTGTAAAGAGTCGCGTAATTATTAGCTTCCTTCTCATATGGGTTTTTATAATGTTTTTATTGCTTCTATTTGAGCAACTTCACGGAGAGATTTATTTTGCAAAAATTAGTTTGCTTTCAAGAAAAATAGCATTATAATTCAAAGGAAACGTGGCTCATATTTGTAGCATTTATTGTTCTTTTAACAAGGTAAATAACTAAGAGGGCAAATAGCTATAGTGGCTAAACTCTATTATTATTTTTTTTTGCTTAAATGGGAGTTCAAGACCAAAGCTTTTTTCACTTGATTTTTGAAAGCTTAGGGCTTTAAAATAACACATGAACAAAAAAAGTTTGTTTTTTAAATGCGCCGAATTTCGGGCAGAAAACTGATTTGAAAGCGTTTTGTCCTATGAATAAAAATATATTTATAAGATTCAGTTTAATGTTTCTCAAAGTTATTTCTAGTTTTATTTTTAAATTGGTGTCTAAATTGTTAATATTATTATTTCATAATTTTAACAAAGATTAATTTTTAATGTGATTTTAAACGACTGCTTCCGCCAAGCACTACAATTTTTCTCAACCAATTAAAACTTTTGAGATTTAAAAAAAAAAAAAAAAAAATTAAAGAATGCACAAGGATTCAAAAGGCGGATCAAATCAAATCATTTCAATAGGAGCATAGCATACGCAAAGTATAGACAAAAACAATAAGAAAACTGCGCCCAAAGTAAATTAGACAATTTTTTTTTTTTTTCAAAATTTTTTCCACAGTTCAACGTGTAACACAAACATTTTTATTTGATTTTAATCAACTTCGTAAAATTTTAAGCTATTTAAGCATATTCTCACTAAGATAATTTCAAAAGATTTGGATAAAAATTATCCAATTTGCAATTGTAGAATAACCTATTACAAAAAATTGTCCATTGAATGTCCATCCATCCATTTGGTTTCAAAAACGTATACTTTTTGAATATCTTTTATATCAAAAGCGGGCAAACCGAAAAAATGGATAGCCAAACTCAAAGATTTGATGGACTATCGAAGAATACAGTATAATATTTGAATTATACGTTTGCTGTGTGCTAACAGCCGGTCGGATATTTGAATTTTTCAGCGGCAAATCTGCAGTTAGCTTACACATCTCGTTGTGCCTGTTGCTACGACCACAGCTTCTTGTTAGTTTCATAGCATGACAACCCATACAAAGACTACCAACAACACATACATTGATACCTTGCATTAATTCCTTGCTACTAATATGTACAATCAGCTCAAAAGTTCAATTGTTTCCAATTTGCTGCTGATAGTATTTTTCAAAATTGCTCAATAGCTTTTAAATTCTACACTCAGGAAAATTTTAAGTGAAAAATGTTCAGCATAATTCCTGTAACAAAGAACTGAACCTAATTTGTATGAGAAACACGAATCATTTTAAAAGAGTTAACATGAAACATATGACATGAAAATAATCATTTCAATATAACTAGCAAAAATGTAAATTTAACTAGGAAAAATGTAAATTTCATTAAGAAAAATATAAATTTAACTAGCAAAAATTTAAACTTAAGTAATGAAATAAAATTTTAAAATGTTTGTGTTGGCATCCACCCCAATGTTAATTTTCTATTTTATTTAAAAAAACTACATTTATGATAAAATGGTCGATTAATCGAGCATAAAATTTATAACAAGTAAAAGTGTTCGTTTTTGTTTTTTGTAAATTTAACAACATTTTTTACTGTGTAAGAATCAGTAAAAGTACCTATCAGTAAAACTTTTTGTCTATATCTAAATTGCTTCAAGCACTGACATGGTAATTTTAAGAGATAATTTTTGCTGTGCAGTTTTCATAAGAATATACGAGCGAATATTGTATAACTAACGGTTGCGGTGACATGTACAGAAATAGGAGTAAATGTACTTGAAACATGAAATGCGTTCAGCAGTCAGCGAAACCTCAACTTCAAAGGATTCTTTTTCCTCATAAGGATATGTGAAAATGAAGTATGTAGTATGTGAATAAATGAAAATATATAGAGTGTGAGCAAGTGCTGCTTATATACCTATACAAATATTTGTATGTAAATCGTTGTACAGGATAGGAGTGCATAAGCGCTTGTTAGTGCTTGAAATAATTTTTTCTTTCATGTTTTTTTTTTGTTTTGCTTTATGTTTTTTCTTCAGTTTTTTTTGTGGTGCTGTTAGACATTTTTTGAACCTGAAAAATTGTTTGTCTAATTAAGAGAACAATTTGTTGAAAAATCAAAACTTGAAATGCTTGAAACGTGAAAGAGTGACTAAACCATTTTTTATTACAAAAATAACTCGTTTAAAATTTCTTAAAACGAAATTTCAATTAATCATAAAAATTAAATTAATGCACTTAAATCGCTTACTTAATTAAATTGTTAAATTCAGTTGACATAAAATCCGCTATAAGTATAACGCTTAGCATCAAAGTATACTTGATTTCTTCGACCATGTAATTTATATGGGATTTCTTGAGGCTCTGCATCCGTCAACCCTCTCTCCTCACCATCTGCTTACCTACTCGTACACATTTATTTATTAACTTAAGTGTTGTAGCCAAATGGCAAAGAACATTTTGTTGCAACAACATTTTCATTTCACTTCCGCAGGAAACGGAAGCTAAACAGCAAAAAGTGGATTTGTTTTAATTTTTGAATTCAAAAACAACAACAACAAAAAGTACCAGCAGTAACAATAAATGCCAGCAGCAACATTACAACGGGAATGCAGTAGTAACATAAACCAACGACTAAAACCTACTGCTGGAAAAGTGTGGAAAACTCTTGACCGTTACTGGCTGTGCCAACTTCATCATCCTCATCGTCGTCGTCATCGTCATCGTCGCCGTTGTGGTGCCAGAAAGAAATGACCCTCATTACGCTAATGGCCCATTTTAGCGCGGGCGTGTTAAGCTTCACTTTCTCACTCTTAAAATTGGCATGAAGTTGGTCAAAAAAAATGGCATTGTATGGCATGGCTTAATGCCATTGTTTTTCTTATTTGCTCTTTAGTTTAACCAAACTTTAATTTAAAAAAATGTTTTTTGAAAAATAAAACAAGGAAGTTCAAAAATTTGACATAAAAAAGTTTTTCTCTAATTTTTTATTTTTTCTTTTATTGGCAAAGCAAAATGTGTATGGGCTTCCGTTTTTACATATAACGTTTTTCTTTGCGGTTAACATAATTAGTCCTTCAGTTATGTGTATGTATGCACAAATATTTTGCAATGGATTTTCAGTGTGGGTGTGAAAAATGGTTGAAAATTCCTAAAAATAGATTAAGCCAAAGCTTTATTTGTTCAGGAAAATGTTTTAATTAACGATGCAATTGAAGACTTTTGCATCCCATTTATGTTTGTATATATTTTAGAAATATCTTTTACACTCATCAACAAAATGTTTTTTTTTAAAGTTTTCACCTTTTTTGTTTCGGCACAAAAGCTTAAAAATATTTTTTCAATCCTTTCCCTAGCTCTGTATCAAACGTTAGAAGAGTAAGTGAAATTACCTCTTGTCGAAACTTTTTGTCCAGTGATTGTCCGAGTTATTTCTAGTATGTGCCAGAAATTTTGTTACATCACAGCAAATATCTCTCTTGATGTAGCGTTTTAAATGTTTTATTTGTATGGGTGATATGCATGTCTGTGAACCGTGCCACGCCCTCTTCTATGCGATATGTCTTGGTTTCCTGTTTTAATTTTGTTTTGGGTGTCGTAGCGTGAACCACACTACTGTACCTGCTGTTCGGAATATAAGAAAATGCTTTTACAAAGAAAGCCGCACAATAGATTTTATTGCACAGAGTTTTGCAAATATCGTACATAAAACATTAGGGAGCAACAAATAACAACAACGTCAACAAACTACATTACTGCATATAGTGGGTTCAAGGATACACTGAATCTTTTTTAGTTAAAGCAACAACAACAAAGAGCGCGCAAATCCGCCACCAGTAGACAACTTAAGGACGGATAACTGTGGCAGAACTGCTATCGACAGAAAATAAATGACGTCGATGGCGAGTGAAAAAATGTAACAGCGAGAAAGTAAAATATAAATTGATTTTAAATTAAATGGAAGAAAAAGAAATCAATAACGATACATGCAGTGAAAATTTTGCATTAATCACATGAGAACATCGAAGAGGATTAAAAGAGTGCAGTACCTGGAAAGAACAACAATATAGGAATAACTTCATGCTAAATAAATTTTATTGTAAGAGAACGTTTATTGTGAAAAGTTGCGATACATTGTGAAGATATTTGCAGAAAAATAAATGTTATAATTGATATATAATAACAGTGTAAACAATTTTACAATAAAATTTTCATTCACAAACTTTTTTTGATGCTAGACCCAACTATTTCTTATATATTTGTATGAAATTTGGTTTCATAACTGCTTAGTAAAACATTTTGAATTGTTTCCTCATATAGGAGGAAATTCGCCAATTTTTGTTCAGAGCTTTTCCAAGATATTTGTGAAAGATTTGTCTACACTACATCAAATCACTCTCTCAATTTAACGTTTTAAATAAATCGTGAACTGAGTCCGCCCATTTTCAATCCTAAGAATCTTGTTTAAAGGTATAGCCTGTATAACGAATTTCATTCAATTATCACAGGCAGACAGTGACATGGTTAAATCGACTCAGGTGATATATACTTTTCTGGCCTGCCCCCTGCCCACTTTATGCGTTACAAATGAAATGACAAAATAAATATACCCTGAGTTTAGAGCGGATAAAGCATACGTTCACTGGTAACACGAAATAGAGTTTACTTATAATCTAAACAAGTAAATTTTAGTAAATCTCTTTAATAATATCATGTATTTTTTTCGAAGACACTTACTCTCAACATTTTCAAAAATATGGAATTTCTGAAATTTGAAACTTGACGTGTTCTAGTTAAAGCGCATATACCGAATCAAATTTCTATATATCCGCTTTTATATGCAGCGCATAAAATATAAATATGATGTGAGAATTTTAACTGACAAACGGATAGACGGACGGATCATTGTAAACTATAGAACTGTTGATGTACATTTTCCCGCCGAAAAAAGACGAAATATCATACCGCAACGAACGTGGTGGCCAACAACAGCGCCGCATGGTGCAAACACTATGAACTATGTAGAAGTCGTTATCATTTTGAATATGAAATGGTTTGGCACTGCATGAAACAGACAGCAACACAAAAACTAAAAAAAAAAAATAGAAGTCATAGAATGAAAAATCGCAATATATTCTGAGTGCTACAGAGGGAGAAAAAATAAGATAACAAAAAAAAAGAGACAGAGACAGCAGCAAAGTGAATAATGTTAAATGCACACAACATTGTTGCAAGACATGCTTTCTATGACGTCGACTAGAAAGTTTAGAAAGGAAAGAAGTCATAACTAATAAAAAATGCTGGTCTTCGAGTACAATGGGTCAAAGCACTTGTAAAAACTGCATTGATTTAATCTATGGAAAATTACAACAATTTTTATGTATTTTATTATTACACGCTGGATTGGCGCTATTAGCTTAAGCGTAAGTATTAAACCTTAATGTAAGCCATTCTGTGCTATGTTTGAATAGACTCAACAAAGTATTTTTCTGAGATCCTTAAAAAACAGCTTACAAGGACTTTAAAAAATGCATTCCCTGACAAGTGCCATGTGTCTTTAAAAATCTTTGAAAGAGTAGTAGATTCGTTACTTAAGAGCAAGTTGAGAACGCTATTGCTTTAAGCTAAATAAAGGTATTTCTTAAAACTTTCGAGAAACACCATTGTTTAATGTTCACAATAAATAAAGTAAATATCATCGAATCTCACTCCCACTGTGCATTTTATGTGTGTGTTATAATATCTTTTTAGTCACTGTAGCTATGAGTATCTGTGTATCCGTGTGGACATTTTTTTCTTTCGTAACAGTTAACAAATTTTTTTTTTTTGTTTCTTTCTTTTGTTGCAATTGAATTGCATGAATGTCAGGCGTCACAGATTTTCAGTTAAAACTTTTTTTATTTATTAACGCCGGAGGCAAAACAGCCAGCAAGGAACAACAAAAAAAAAAAAACAGAATCAGATTTTTGTGTAAAATAAAGGCAGAGAAATAAATTTATATCATTGACCAAATTTTAAAGGAAGAAGTTTTTTATTGTAACTTGTCGAAAAAAATAAAGTGAAATATAATCAAAAGAATATAAAAAGAGAAGAAAAAGTTCTAGATCAGGCACACGCCGTTGTCGAAGAATAAAAATTGTAGTCAAATAGAAAAAGATTTTTCTTTTTTTTCGGAGGACGAATGCAGAGTGTCAAAAAAAAAATCTATAAAACTTTAACTTTTAGTTTATTTATGAAAGTTTGCTTGTTTTAGCCAAGTTTGTAGCTTAAGTAGTTTCATGCTGAACTACAACCGTAACAAGTTTAAACTTTGAACTTTGTTGCTGTGCTTTGTTACTTTTGCTGGCTGGTATTGTCTGTTTTAATTAGTAACCGAAAAGTTCAAATACTGTTCGCTGTCAAACATAGTTTTGCACACACACACACAGTTACTCATACACTTGCAGCACTAACTAACACAAAGCCACATAGCTCAAGAGTTCAACTAAGTATTAAATGCTTTCCTAATGTTCTCAATGGCCACAAAGTAAAAATGTTGAAAACCTGACATGACAACAAATAAGTTTTTACTTGTTGGATTGAATGGAATAGAGAAGGGCGGGCCTAAAGAAAAGGGTAGTTCAAAGAATTGTTTTTTTTGTTTTTGCAGCAGCAGCAGTTTTACGTCATGTTGTGTGCTGTTCTTGCTTGAAATTCTTTAGAACGCTATTAAAAATTCTTGCGGTCACGCCAAAATCGTGCTCTCATAAACTACAAAAGTTAGAAAAATTAATTTTCGTTTCATCTTCTGGATGATAACAGTGAGCGAAAATAAAGAAAAAGGGCGAATAATTTAAAAAAAAAAATATTTAAACTAAAATATCAAAATTATCGTAAATTTAATGATTTAATGTAGCGCTAATTTATTTTGTAAAACAAAATTTCATTAATAAAATAATTTATGGTTGGCATGCAAATTGCTGTGGGCGGAAAAAAATTAAAAACTTTATAAATAGTAGCTGATTATTTTAGTCTTACAGTGGACGTATTGAAATCTGGGAAATAGGCAAGCAATAACTTTCAATTGACATTCAGGAAATAATAAATCGCTAAGGGTTTTGTATGATATTGTGGAACAAAGAACTTTGATTTAAATCAGCTCCATCCTGAAATATATCACCAACAAATAAACTTTTTTCATTGTTTTTCAATTCAAAATGATATCCTTAAATATAAAATTACAGCAAATTCTCATTTCATCAATCTGAAAACAACAAAATATTTTTGTTCATTCAATATAAAATTTGTTATCAATGAGACACTCACCCACAACTCAAATTTTAATTTTGATAGCAAAATAACAAAATAGAAAGTAATACCCAAACCAAAAATGGGATAAAATCAAACAACAAAGATGAAATACTCCAAGCTCGTATGTTTTTATTTACCAAAGTAAGGGGTCGATAGTCCTGCTGATTGTCAATATTGCTAACGGCATGCAACTTTTGAAGGTTCCAAGTATGCAGTAATTCAGCTACTACATCTGGGAAAAAGGAAGCAAAAAAGATAAACAGAACGAAGCAGTGTCCTTTTTATCTTCGGCTCACTCAACTTGAATAAAGGTCTATTATTGCGAACGAATCTTTGTCCTTTTCTAGCTTTGTCTGCTATATACGAAAAAGCGAAAAGAAGTAGGAAAAACGAAAGAAAGGATAACAACAATAACGCCAGCATCAACCAGTGATTATAAAAACAACAAGGACTTCAACAGTCATGAATGAAATTTGCAGATATTATCTCTATGTTGTTGAAATCGTAGAAATTTTCTAGAGAGACTGACTGAAGCCTCTGATACGCTTAACGATTATTTTCTTTTCACAAGGATTTTTCGTTTTTGTTTCTATTTTTTTTTGTTTTCTCTTTATACTTAGCTTTTTGGTTTTTTTTTTTTCGATTGGGCGCTTGTAATATGATGCGGTTTTGCTCAGGTAGCAAAGCAGTCATCGATTTCAAATTGATATTATTTTCATTGACGCCTTCAAAAGTACATTGGGTGGAAAAATTATGCTTAAGAATTAATTAAATAAGATTAATTTGAATTAAAAATGTTATGATGAAGCTGCAGTATAGAGAGGTATGACCATCGGAAATTAGGCATATAACTTCATTCAACAGAAGCTGCGCTATTTCGTATGAAATAGAGGAAAAGTTATACACTAACCTATAGAAAGGACAATCCGTTTCGGGAGAAAATATGATGTGACATACATACCTGTATCGTGAAGAATGGTTTATTCCAGAGATCATACTTCAAGGTCTCAATCATTTCTACTATACGTATGATTCCAAAATTTATTTTAGAACCGCTACCGGATGGTATATAGACGGTGAAACAGGGTATTATTTTGCTACCCGATAGATAGCAACGGTTTTCCTAACGGAGGTCTTTACCATTTAGAATGGAATGTAGGCTTGCTGGATCATCGAAAAAAGTTGGGAAGAGAAGTACATAGGTGCCTGTAGTGACGGTCAGGATGCCCTAAGGGCACTTGCTAACGCGGTCAGCTATTCGAAGATCGTGAGCGAGTGTTAGGCAAAACTCAATTGTGTACCAAGGTATAATGAGTTGAGTCTTATTTCCGCTCCCGGATATTGGGAATAATCTAGCAGATCAGTTGGCTAACCAGGGTTCAACGGGTGGATCCATTCATCAGCATATGTTTCTCGGAAATAACTCGTTCATTCCTTGATTCCTGAAAAATTACAAAGTGTTTCGTAAAGGGATCGTCTAGGAAAGTAGCGAAGTTTCTTCTTCACATAAGAAGAGAAGACTTACGACTACTGGTAGGGTATATAATATGTGTGGTCTGCAGTTGTCTAACATGAATGTCATCACCGATCCAACACGCCAATCGTGCCTTGAGGATGTCGGTAGTATAAAAACGTACCTCCGTCTGGCTTTCGCAAGATGCAGAAGAAGGTTGTTGGTAAGCGATGACTTTCTGCTCATTCTCTGCCTTTTCCGACGCTTCTGAAATTTCTTTAGGAAACAAAGAAGTTTGAGTAAATATAATATTTACTGTATTTCATCTAGTTTCAATGCTGTCTTCTTTTCTATTTCTAATTCACTTCGGTTTCCTCTTTCGGAATTTAATACAATGGTTTTTGGACTGAGTGCTATGGAAAGCTCACTTTCCAGCCTATCCACAACATTAAAATTTGAATCTATAGAAGATCGATCCTTTTAAGATTTTATCATTCATGATCATCTTCTCTAAAATGTTGTGCCTAATGAAATATTTGCTCAAATAGCGCTTTATATAGTAAAAATTTTGTTCAAAAAATATCAGATTTGTAGATATTTTTGCGAGTATATAAAAAAAATGTCCACAAACGCTGAAAAAATCATCTGTAATAAGTTATTTGTATATAAAAATATATCATGTGACACATCCATATATCTATTAAGCTTTTTATAAATGTGTAAAAAGTTTTTCGAAAAATTATAGTTATTTTTGATAAAAAACTATGTTGAAATTTATTCAGAGGTTCTCAACCCATAGCGATTTTCATCAAAAACGAATAATTTTTGCTGCCATGGAACATAGAGTACAAACATACAAACTTTTTCTCTATTTATCATGCGATTGTAAAGTTTTGAGTGCTGGCTGGCTGGCTGTTGTTGTCACAGCTGTTATTGTTGTTGGCATTATTATTGTTGTTTATCGAACAACATATAATGTGAATATCAATTACGGTCGAGGGTCCTTTTTCTACTATATGTCCTTGTTGTTCCTCTTCCTTGTTTGATTTTTGTTCTATATTTTTTTTGTAGTCAAGTTTTTCAAGTATTTGCTTTGATTTTGCATTTTTCCGACTGTTGTTGTTTTTTTTTTTTTAAATTCGAAGTTTTTTTTTTTTGTTGTTCACGCTTGATCGAATAAAATGAATTGGAAGCAAAAAAAAAACAAATAAAAACCCTATACAACCCAACTAAAAGAAATTACTTTTTTTGTTATCTTTAATGGAAATCATCGCTTTTCTTTATAGTCTGTTAACAGCAATACACATGTCAATGTGTGGGTGCTTGTTGTTGTTGTTGTGTTGGTGCGAACAACGTGCTTCTACGTACGTACGTGAGTGAGTGGGCCAATAGCTATTTTAATATCATCGTAGCCTCCTTTACTTTTATCACTGGCAATTTGCGGCGGCTCTAATAACAAATCGAAATAATAATAAAAATAACATTAAATAAAAATAACAAATTTAATGTTGTTTGGAGCAAAGAAGTGATCATTTAAATCTCCCAGGCTGAAATTTGCTGTTATTGTTGTTGTTGTGTTTACGTTTTCTCCTTACAGGCAATAAATTTTTATTTGACGCATAATTTTATAGCTACGCATACATACATGCATACAAACACATGTGTTTACAGCGCGATGTTGGCTCATTTTTACAAAAGACAAATCTGTTTTTTCACAAAATTGACTCTTAGAAAATGTGCTGTCAACAATGTAAACAACTGACAAATAATTTTTAAAAGAAATAACGCACTGCATAATTTATTTACTTCCGAAATTTTTTGTCGTCTTTACAATACTGTTGACAGCTTGATTTAAACAGCAATTGTTAAACTTTAGCATTTGAATTTATTGTTAAATCATATTTTCCGCGAATTTGTTTGTACTAATCGCATATGTCTTTCTTTAGTGGTAAGAGTCTACATGAAAGTTTATGAAAAAATTCATTTTTTAGTCGTACAAAAGCTTTGTTCAATATGTGATTCTTCATACTGTAAAAAATTTTTTTTAAGCGGTTTGTTCAGGCGTTTCAAAAACTTAAGAGCTGTCGAGATTTAGTTCTGGATTTGTTGTGTTTTATTAAAAGGTTCGTTGACAAAAATTATTTTTATTTGCTAGGCGTGCATTTTTCATACGCAGTGCCGTGCAAAGGGTTTGCTCGTGGGTTTATTTTTAATATCGAATTTCCTAAAAAATTGCAGAAGCGTCAGAAAAGGCAGAGAATGACCAGAATTTAACGCTACCAACAACCTTCTTCTGCATCTTTCGAAAGCCAGACGACTACAGAGGTAGTGCGTTATAGTATCGGCATCCTGAACGCACGATTGGCGTGTTAGATCGGTGATGACACCCATGTTAGACAAGTGCTACCCACATGTATTATTTCCCGTGATTAACCCTACTAGTGGATGTAGTCCTTTCTACCCAGATGAAGAAGAAACTTCGCTACTTTCCTAGACGATCCTTTCACGAAACACTTTGGAATTTTTTAGAAATCAAGGAATCGTCGAGTGATTTCCGGGAAACTAATGCTGAAAATTGGATCCGGACCAAATGCTCGTGGAACCCTGGTTAGCCAATTGATCTGCTAGATTATCCCCAGTATCCGAGAGCTTGACGGAATAACTGCAATCCTCGCAGCAAACAAACCTTATGATTAAATATGTTACTTTTTCTGATAAAAATAGAATTTTTCTTTTGAGTTCATTCTTTGTTTCTGTGCTTTTATATAAATTTTATTTTAAAAATTTACATTTAATCAAACGCCATACGCTTTGTCCTTTAATCTTTAAAGCCGTAAATAAAATTTGTTTAGATTTGGGTTTCTGCTTTGCTTTTGAATTTGTTTCCTTTTTCAACTGACTTTATGACTTAATGTCGAAGTTTATTTCTCTATTTTATTTCCGACAATTGTTTAAAGATGAGCTTTTATGCTTATGAGCTTTCTTAGTTTGACGAAAATATATTGCTTGCTCTTAATTAAATGAGTAAAATAAAAGACTGAAGACTTTAAAAAATAAAAAAAAATTATATAATGCAAAAGATTTTGGCGCGTCGTTATTTAGCTCCACATTAAATATAAGCTCCAATATAAAATATTTGTTTTTTAAATATTTTTCTACCAAAATTAAATTAATAACAAAAAAAAGTTCTTAAATTGAAACTTTTACATATTCAGTGTGTAGTGTCATAGCCATGCATCTACATATGTCTGTTTAATTAAATTTTTAGTCAGAAACACAACTTCTTTATTAGCAATAAATTAAAAATGACATAAATTTTCTAAAATAAAAAAAAAATTAATTAAAATTTTCTTATCTTTTCAGGAACTCTATCTCATGAAATTATGGTAAGTTTTTGTAGATGGAAAAAATGTTTGTTAAAAATGTCTTGATGAATTTTAGAAAATATGCAATTATTTGATACGCACAATCAATTTTTGTTGTTGTTATTATCTTTTTTGCTCGAAACACATTTTAAAATATAAAGATACACATACAAAGTTATGTTTTATGATGACTATTCATCTGGACTTATGAAATTGAAATTAATTTTCATTTACAAGAAACATTTCAATTAGTTTTTGCCTTACAACTTGTAAATAAGTATCTACAACAATAGCTATAATATCTACATATTTCTTATCTGTAACAAAACATCTGAATATTTGCAATCTTTTAACGTTTACAGCAGCAATTACGTGAAGAGCCAGTGAAGAATTTTCAATTGCATTTTATAATTAGTTGTCATTTTTCTTTCCGTTCCAGTATACAGGTTCTTTCTTCTATATTTGCTATGATGATGATGATGACGATTTATAGTTGACAAAAGTAATTTTATAAACAATATCAGAAAAATGTTGTTGCATTTCTTATTCAAAAAAAAAAAAAAAAAAATTTGTTCTTTGAAAAGAATATGAAAGATATTTCCTGTCATTAATACGAAACAGGCCTTCATTAATGACCCAATTAATTGATAACCACTACAACTATTTCTATAAATGAAAGATGACTAGAAAGCGGATTAGAAACTTTAAAAAATCTGAAAAAATTTTTCAAGCTATAAACATAATATCATTGATTTTGTTCCCGGAGCGGAGGATATACATACATATCTTAAATGGAGTAATTTTTTCAAGATCGGACTTAGAATTTTAAGTTTGGAATTATACTTTTTGTAAGATGTATATTCCGAAACGGTGTTATTTTGAGTGTCAAGCTACGAACGCAATCAAGGTTTACAATTTTCATTTGGAAAAAATTTATTTTCTTCGATATTAATCTACGAAAGAAGCCATGCCGTCCGATATTCGCTTATTTGTAGAACTACCCATACCTATATCTAAAACATACTATCCAATATCAACTACAAGTGGTGTCAGTAATATCATAATAACCCCTAGTAATCTTTTCCAACTCTTTTGTCTCAACGCAAAGATTACCATTTTTCAAGTGAATAAAGTTTCACCCTATATACTCGTAATCCTGGCTCTGCAGCATTGTTTGACATATTCTTACTATAATACGATGATGATGATGATGACCTAAAATGTGTGCGCACATATTTTCATAAAATTTACAGACTGCAACAGACGACGCAAGCTTAAAGTGCATCATCAACGTATGGCAATGTCGTAATATTTCGTATGTTAATAGAATTTCAGCATAAAGACGACAGGCGGAGTGCAAGAAAATGGGTAAAAAATGAAATCTAAAACGAGATAGAAAGCAGATCCATAGTGTAGAGCGAGCATATTAATTCTAAAAGAAGATAAACTGACACACATAACTCGATTAAAGTGTTGACTTGTGCTTTATCTGTTTCTCTGCAAAATATGCTGTCTCTTTCGCTTTGATAAGCTTAATGTCAGCCTAACTGGCTGCTTGCTGGCTGCCTGCCTGCATTTCTTCTTCGAAATACAGAAATGCAAAAAATATGCCTTAGAGTTATTTCAAGGAAAATATGCTTGAAATATGGCAGCTTTCGCATTAGCTTTGTAACATAAATATTTTATTTTTTTTATTGTTATTAGCACGAAAATTCCACTTCAGCTTCAGCAGTATGCTAAAACTTGCAGGAAGGTATTTAAACATTTAATTTGGATATGCTCAAATTACAAGCCAATTATTTTTGCTTATAACGAGGAGCTATTGTTTTTATTTTATTTTTCATTTGCTAAAAAAGCGTTAGTTAATTTTTTTATAAATGGTGCTGCTTTTTATGCTACCATAAAATATCATTTTTACTGTCATAAATTTTTGGCTTTTTCATTATTACTACAGTGTTGGAAATACTAGAATAGGCGAGACTATCGCATTTATTTGAAGCAACCGATCCTAAGCTAAAATAAAATTACAAATCTAAAGAATGCTATATTTATATTATATCGAAGAAAAGAAAAAAGTTAAAAATCGTCGAATGATATCGAAAATCACCGAGGAAGTCAATAAAATTGGAAAGTATGAATAATTTCGAAAATTATCAAAAAAGTTTTTGGTATTCGGAATGTGTAGTATAGTATCGAAAAACATCGAAAAGTCGATGACTTCGGAGGGTATCGAAAAAACATTGAAAAGTATAAAGGAGTATAAAAATATTCGAAAAAGTCTATGAATGTCGAATAGTATCGTCAAAAAAGTCAAAAAAAAAAAATGAAAGTGTGGAAAATGTTTGTAACATTTCATTAAAATCTAATAGTTATTTCCAGAAATACTGAACCATAAACACAAATGCCGTAAACACTTATCTGTAGGGTACACATCTTCAACTAAATTTGTAACTAAAGATCATACGATCGGCAAAAACTTCCTTCTTCGACCGCGAGCTCAAGTCACTGGCTCTTTCAGCTCTTGCTTTCTGTTAAATTACAAAATGTTTTCTTATTGCGAAAATATTTTTGGTCTCTTTACCCAAACTGTGCAACCAGTTCCCAAAGCAGATTTTTGTGTGTATATTTGGCCCAGACGACCATGCTGATATTTTTTTTTAAATATTCTGACTTCAAGAGTTGCAGTACGGAAGCAAAATACTGAATTTAACTAAGAAACTGCGTCTGCAACTCCGAAACTTTGACTAACTACAAAAAGATTGCGATTTCAATACTTAGAATCAGTGATTGTGATGTTAAGACTTGTGAATAAGAAGCTGTGCCTTTGACTAGTGAACATAGAGCTTGCGACTCAAGAGTGTGGCTGAGGTACCATAGCTACAATTTTAAAAACTCAAAACAATATATATTGTTGAGTCCTTTTTTTCATATTTCGAACACTGTGCGTATGACTAAAAACTATCATCCATTTGCAAGTACGTAAATCAGCTTTTAAAAGATTCATGAATTTTTAACACCTAGTGGGTAGATATTTTTTTATTCCTTTGAAAGTAGTTCCTTTTTTTTTGGGCCAACACACACACTTTTGAGCGCACCCCTCACAATGTGGATGTTCCACTTGGTGTTCTTTTTTTTTGTGTTTTTGTATGATATGATGAAGTGTTGGTGTGAAAAATTATGTACTGCACTGTTTTTTCAGTTGTACATCATCCGGAAATAAGTCATTCTTTATACTTTTTGCTGGAATTTTTTTAAAATGAATGAACTCAAACCATCCCAATGGTATATGATGTTCAACCCATATCACTCATATCAAATGCAGGGTCACCTCATAATTTTTTGTCAGCTTTTTTTTTTTTTTTGTTAATAATCACCATCAACTTCACTGTTTTCATCATGACCATCATCAATAGCCAGTAACAGTACCAGCAGCCCTCAACAACCAGAGGAGTCCAAATTATTGTCATGTCAACGTCGTCGTCGTCGTACGTTGTCGACATCATCATATTGTTTCGTGCCGTCTACGTTGTTTTCTGGATAAATCAGAGCTCACATGAAGTGGCGGTGGTGGCGATGGCAGCGGTAGTGACGAAGTATCGCAGAATGAATGAGGCTTTAAGTTGACATAGGGGGCAGTGCTATTGCATAAAGCCACTGACCTGACCATTGTGTGCTTTTTTTTCTTTTAGTTTTCTGCTTCTCTACTTGACAAAATGTACTTACATATATGTATGTGTGTATGTTTGTGTTACGTGCATACTTTTATACTTTGCATGTATGTGTGTGTGTATAAATCATAACTTCAGAAGCCTACATTTTTTTTCTTTAACTTTGCAAATGATTTTCTTTTATGTCCAAAACTTGCGGTAAAGCATTTTTCATTTTTCTAGTGACATGTGCCAAGTTTTAGTGGTCGTCAGCAGTTCTAATGCTTTAAAAAATGTTATTTTTTCACAGTTTTTTGTCCTAAAAGTTGAATAGCTACAATTTTAAAAACTCAAAACAATATATATTGTTGAGTCCTTTTTTTCATATTTCGAACACTGTGCGTATGACTAAAAACTATCATCCATTTGCAAGTACGTAAATCAGCTTTTAAAAGATTCATGAATTTTTAACACCTAGTGGGTAGATATTTTTTTATTCCTTTGAAAGTAGTTCCTTTTTTTTTGGGCCAACACACACACTTTTGAGCGCACCCCTCACAATGTGGATGTTCCACTTGGTGTTCTTTTTTTTTGTGTTTTTGTATGATATGATGAAGTGTTGGTGTGAAAAATTATGTACTGCACTGTTTTTTCAGTTGTACATCATCCGGAAATAAGTCATTCTTTATACTTTTTGCTGGAATTTTTTTAAAATGAATGAACTCAAACCATCCCAATGGTATATGATGTTCAACCCATATCACTCATATCAAATGCAGGGTCACCTCATAATTTTTTGTCAGCTTTTTTTTTTTTTTTGTTAATAATCACCATCAACTTCACTGTTTTCATCATGACCATCATCAATAGCCAGTAACAGTACCAGCAGCCCTCAACAACCAGAGGAGTCCAAATTATTGTCATGTCAACGTCGTCGTCGTCGTACGTTGTCGACATCATCATATTGTTTCGTGCCGTCTACGTTGTTTTCTGGATAAATCAGAGCTCACATGAAGTGGCGGTGGTGGCGATGGCAGCGGTAGTGACGAAGTATCGCAGAATGAATGAGGCTTTAAGTTGACATAGGGGGCAGTGCTATTGCATAAAGCCACTGACCTGACCATTGTGTGCTTTTTTTTCTTTTAGTTTTCTGCTTCTCTACTTGACAAAATGTACTTACATATATGTATGTGTGTATGTTTGTGTTACGTGCATACTTTTATACTTTGCATGTATGTGTGTGTGTATAAATCATAACTTCAGAAGCCTACATTTTTTTTCTTTAACTTTGCAAATGATTTTCTTTTATGTCCAAAACTTGCGGTAAAGCATTTTTCATTTTTCTAGTGACATGTGCCAAGTTTTAGTGGTCGTCAGCAGTTCTAATGCTTTAAAAAATGTTATTTTTTCACAGTTTTTTGTCCTAAAAGTTGAATACGATTTTAGTGCTATTTTAATATGCGCAGATTGATTTATGTTCTTAGAAATAGTTTTGGTGCGGTTGGGTGGTTTTTATGAAAGTTTCGTATTAAAAAAATTTTCTTTAAGTTATTATGTGAAAGCTTCAATTTCTTGCTCTATTAATGCTACAACATTATATTGAAAAAATTTAGTGAAGTGATTTTATGAACAATAAAATTTAAATATTTTCTAGTCGTTACCTTGCACCGTAACAGTAATGATTTTTAAAATAAAGTCACTGCATAGTCGTTATTAATTGACATTTATCTTTTTCGATCAAACAAATTGTTTTATTTGATTTATATTTATTCAGATCAATAATACCATAATTTATTTTTCTTTGTTGACAGCAAAACGCTTAAGGTTTCCAAAGTTTCCCTAGTGTCTCGCTACATGAAAATGAGATCGAGATCTAGACTTCTGTATCTCACGAAAAACTAAGATTAGGCATAAGTTCGCCTATAAATATAGTGGATCCGACTTTGACATTCCTACAATGATTCAAGAAACTTCTGACTTACTTTTGACTTGGTTGAGTGTTGCCAAAATACTTGCTCTCAGAAAGCGAAGGTTTCTAGCTACATATATAACAGCAAATAGAACCTTCAGAACTAGCAGACTATCATAATTTCTGTTAAAAGCTTTTGAGAGATTATTCGACTACAATTTGCGTGATAAGTTCATTCCCAATTAATCTCTAAGAGCCTTTGAAAGGAAAAAAATATAATTTCAACGCCTTTTATTATACATAAGTACGTTATAAATAACCTGCGGATATTAACGTTAATAAAGCGCAATATTTCCATTTGTTTCTACCCAGTCTTGTTTGCCGTCCTTTAACTATCGTATTTTTATTGGCTTAAATGTCCGGTTCGCATTTTCCACTGCTGCCGACACTTAATAAAGTTGAATCTTGCTTTTAATAAATTACGTAAAAAACCATAAATTTTCTTCTCTGTAAACATTAATGGTTGCAATATTACCGAGCTGTCGTCCCTCTGCTATTTTCTTTTTTCAGTTGAAGTTGCGACACATCCAACATTTGCCGCCGCTACTGCTGCTTAATTTTACGCATCACGCTAATGACCAACAGACGACAGCGAGCTGGTAGACACTCAGTCGAGCGCTTAATTTCGTTGTTTGAGCCCAATATTTTTTCATTGACTTCATACACCACCGTTTAGTGCATTTAAGCAGAAATGTGACCTTAACCACTGTGTTGGTATATTGGCGGTATATTTTTGGGGAAGCTGTTTTTTTTTTTGGTGTTTTTACTGTGGCCCTGCTCCCTCTTTTGAAAATGCACGCAAGCACGCACGGGCTACCGCATTAATACTTCAATGACTTTGGTGTATATGGATTTAACAATAATTATTGTCACTGAAGATCCCCAATAATTATTGCGGTGTATTTTCATCATTCAGATGAGTTTGTTTTCATAGTTTGTACACTGAAAATAAAAAAAAGGTAACATAGTAAAGTACGTCTGTTTCAGTTGTCTTTCAATAGTTGAATAATCAGTCTTGTACTTGAAATAAAAAAAAATTTTTAACACGTCTCTTTGGGGATAAAAAATTGGTGTTGGGGTGTTGGAAAAATTGCACTGCTTGAACAAAAAAAAAAGAAAAATTATTTTTAAAACATTGTTTAGTGGTTTCAAACTTTTCTAGACCAACGTGTACCAGCTGTAAAAACATTCCAACTAAACGAAACTTTAAATTGCAGCTGTCAGGTTCAGGAAAAACAAGGAAACTTTACAGCAAACTGCATGCTGCTTGATTCGTCAACTATAGAAATTTCGCTGGAAATCGTGAAAAGAAAATGCCATTCGACTCCAGTGACGTAAATCAATTGTCCCTAGTGCTTCATGTATTTTCACTTCTTTGATGATTTCATCTCCTCGTTACTCGTGTTTCGCCGCTAATATTTCTATTGTTCACTAATTGAAAGCGCACTCCTACTCCTCCTTAATACTTGTTTTTTTTCCAGTGTTAACTAAAAATAAAGATATTTTTCAAGTGTAATTAATGTTGCTCAGTAGCTTGTAATTGGAAAAGTGTGTGTGTGTTTAAGTAAATTTGTGGTAATTAAAATGGGATTTAAAGCCGCAGCTGGTGTTAATTGTCGCTATTAAGGGGGGTGGTGCATTTAAGCGGCAAAGTTCAAGCAAGCAAAAATTTATAAGTACAACATAATACTACGACGATTGATTGATGATGCTGTTAAGTTATTTAGAATCTTTTAAATTAAGAAAATTAAATTTTCAACTAGAAACGAAGGAGGTAACGCGATTTATATGAAAAACTTTGAAAAAGTAATAGAGAGCGCGTGGCAAAAAAGGAAAGACTCTATCTTTCTATCTCTATCTACCAAAAATGAAATTATTCTTTTCGAAAATTGCAGAAATATTAACTTAGCTAAAGTAATATTTTCCAACCATTTACGTTCTGGAATGTATTTATGTTTTTTTTTTATTCAACTTGTTAACTCATTTTTCCAAATTCAGCAAACCAAAATTAAATTTCACTCTTAGTAGTGTGTCTATTCAATTTTAATGAATTTTCCAACTCTAACTTTCAATGAAATTGAATTTTGAATAAGAACTGATGAAAATTACATATTCATGTTGAATTTCACTTCAAAAAGCATTTCATATGCAATAAAGACCTAAACGTGTGTGTGCACACGCACATACTACACACCCACTTTCATGTTTTTGCTATCAGCTCAAGCAAGTTTTGTACGCTGGCATTCATTAAAGAGCTTTAAAATATCTTGCAATCAATTTAACTTTTAATTAAACTGTCAATAATTTACATAATTATTGCATAGTTTAAGGCGCACAAGCTACGATAGTTTTTTTTTCATATTGAGAAGTCTTTATATGCTTCATTAATTTGCTTACGTTCATATTTTCGCACCCCTCTCTTCATCTCTTTTAGTTTGCATATTAATTTGTCATGTTCTTGTATTGCATATGACAGTTTTCTTGTCAGTCTAAGGCAAACAGACCATATAGATCAACCGACAGACAGACAGAACACACGCAAATACATCTCAACCACACACTATGGGTGTGTGCACACAAGCGTGTGTTATTTTAACCATGATTGAACTGTTATAAATATTCCCATGCACATTAATATAGGTTATAAACATATGTATACAAAAAAAAAAAAAAAATGATAATATCTTATATGCATGTGGGTAATTTTACGCGTAACTTACAATACATTTAAGTTAAGTGTTTGAGGAAATTCGTATATAGCTTTTCTATTTGACGCTTCTCACTGCTAAAATTAGTGTGTTCCTCCCAATCGACTGAAAGTTCTTTCTTTTCAACTTACTAGATGCTCTTGCAACTGTAGTAAATTTTGTGTTATTTTCGTATCTGTCAATAGACAGCAATTTTGTCCATACTTTGTATGCAAATCAGCAAATAGACAAATCATATGCATAAATACAAGATTTAAGAGAATTAGCATAGCATATAATCCTCTTGCGCTTGGATTCATTAAATACCGCGGAAAAAAATATTATTGCTACGAGCATACGGCGGTGTTTAAAAATTTCGCATTGAAGACAAAAATTACACAAACAAAATGCATGCGGTGAATGCGAACCAAAATGATACAACTCGAATAATGAAAAGATCTCGAGAAGAGCTGGATACTTAGTTCGAAATAACCATTAGAAAATCAAGAGTAACAAAAATTGGATGAAAATTTTAAAATATGCAAAGTGTATGACCATGTCCCTACTGGGGTTCAAACCCCCTGAAATCTTTCAATTGTTAACGCTATTATTATGACTCTAATTTCTTAAACTTTTTTTTAAAGTTTATGCGAATACGTTTGCATAGAATTTTGTAATATGTTTACGTATACCCGCATCAATGGAAAACTTTGTCACTGGCACGCAACTAATGATGTTTTTAAACTTTTATATCGGGCTGCACTTACAGTTTGTTATCTGTTTGCAATTCTATCGCTGACTTAAAATTTTCCCTTGAGAGTTCGAATGTGCGCCGAAAATGTTCATTCCAAAAATGAGTATCTATTCGTGTTGTGAGTGTAGGGAAAACTTGTGCAAATATCGTGTTGGAAGAAAAACTTTTGAATAACTTTTTGATTGCTGTTATATTAAACTGATTGTAGGTTTTTTTTTTTGCTTTGCTTGGCATGTATCCTTAATTTCTATGAAAGTTTGTTTGTTTAGTTTCATTTGTGTACTACGGATATTTGTGATGAAATATTTGTGCTATCTTCTATTTCTAAGAGCATATAAGTAAATTCATATTGTTTTTGTTACATTTTATTTTTAAAATTTTGTTGAAATTATTAGTTTTTTACTGGATATACGCTCTCGTCTTTTAAATTGGTGTAATTTTTTATAAATTTTTTTTATTTCATAGATAGATATTTTATCTTTAAAACCAATTTAATTTTATATTAGATATCTTTTTCTCGATAAAAATACCAAATTCACTTACATTCACTTCTTATATATAAATTTAATTTTTATTTGTTCTTTCTCTGTTATGATTTTATTTCTTTTTCTTATAAATTCCCAACTTCATTCTACAATGGTAATAGCTAGAAAATCGCTTAGATGTTTTTTCAACTTTTTTATTGATTGTTGTTTTTGTTGTTGCAGTCATATAGTATGTACGATAACTACAGATGTGTGCCACACAATGTTTACACTATTCACTTTCAATCGCTCTCCAGATATGGTGCAGCTATTTGATTTACGATATAATGTTTACATTTTTGTTGGTGTTTGTCGTTTCTAACGTTGGTGGTGGCGGGGCAACAATAACCAACACCTAAGCTTTTTTTTGTTGTCCAGACATATAACCATTGTACTGTGGTTCAAAAACATTAAAATAATAGACTTTAATTGTCTTGAAGCACTTTTTCAAAAGTGACGTGATTTGGAGACACAAGATTGAAAAAAGTTGGAGTATTTTAATTTTTTATTTAATACCAAATGAAATTCTGAAAGTTCATTCAATTGTTTCAGATGCCTTTTGAAGACAGATAATAATCCAAACAGTACCAGAACATTTTTGGTTTTAAATTGTACCAAACGTTTGAAGTTTTTTTTAAAAGTTTTTGATGTGAAATTCGTTTGGAGATTGAAATTCCCCACTTCTCCACGAGCTCTTAAAAACATGCTTAACTTTTGAAACAAAATAATTGCTTTACATGACACGCTAAAAAAATGTTTTTTTTTCGAAAAAATTCAAGCATACATAACATTCTAAAATTAAAGGATTCGGACACTTAATGACATCCAAAGTTAAAAGTTTAAGTTTTGAATTCCACGATTCGAAGTTAAATTTCTGAAGTGCTGAAAAATTTGACGGCCAGCTATGAAAAATCCATTATTATTTCAGCACTAGCTTATAAATTTCCTTCAAATATCACTCTTATGAGCAAGCTTCGTTCTTACTCGTTTTTGGCCCACTGTGCACCGACACGTTGCACTTCACGCATTAAAGAACTTTAACTGGAGCCTAGTATGAGTAATCGTATCAGTGCAGCGGCAGCAGCGTTGACTTCCTCCCCCCCATGGCGCTTGTTCACGTATCGTGTTACATAGAACATTTTGTTTTCATTGCTAGTGCTGGGTGCTCGGTGCTGGCGTGCTTTTCTATTCCTATTGTTTTTGTGTTTATCTATTGAGGGTGGCGAAGGTGCTGCGGTGGTGCGTAGACGGTAAAAAGGAGCCGTCTCATGCTGATAACATGAGTAGTTTTCAAATGTATTTTTATTTCACCGTTCATTTGTTGGTTTTTTGTTCGATTTTTATTTTGTATTTCTTTGGAAAACACGTTATAAAATTGCTGAGCTCAGCATTTTTCTTTTGCCTTCCTCTGATTTTCTTACATTTACGATATTTTCTTTTTGTTCTCAATGCTTTTTCGTTAGCTTTTATTTGTTCACTTGATTTTGTTTTCATTTTTTTTCTTCATCGATTTGTTTGTTTGCCACAACAAATTGAATGTGAAATCAAACGCAACGGTGCAGCTTAACATCAGCAAAACAATATTGGTGTTGCTCGCTGCTAATGCTAAATGCGTTGTGAATAACAGATTGACGTGACTGTAATGTTATACACTGAGAGATATAACATAATTTTTTTAAAACAAATATCGCTTCGTTGCATGTTCACAATTTGTTGCTATTGTATTTCTCTCTGTGTAGTGACTTTTTTTTATTATGATTATTGCTATTGTTGTTGTTATTCGGGGGAGTGTGTCATTCAACCCTGTAATAATATTTTAATAGCATTTCACACTTCATTATTTGGTGTTGTTGACGGTGATGACGGTGATGATGATGATGTTGATGATGTTTGTTTTAGCTATGATGATTTTGCTGACGACGTTTAAGATGATTTGCATGTTGATTATATTGCTGCTGCTGCTACTGCTGATGATGTTGCTGTGTAGTTCTCATTGTTGGCGATGCCAATTATATCGTTGATAACATTACTGATTGCAGTCACTTATCATCATCGTTCAAATTCAGCTCTGGCGTTGTCATTTTCACTTTTCCGCAAATCTTTTCGTCTGATGCCTGATGTTGTTGCTTCAATGTTGATGTTTATTTTAAATTCATTTAAATTGACAATTCATGTGCGGTAAAGTGATGCTTTTAGTGTTGCATTGTAATTAGCTGTTGATGCTGATAATGTGTGGCATGATGAAGTAAAACAGACAGTGAGTACCATTACCGCTTAGGGCAATAACAAAAGGTAGTGTCATCAATATTTATGTTTCGTTGGTGAAATACTTAATCATTTTACGGTATTTAGGTATTGTAAGCGCATATACCATACAGCTCAAAGTATTAAAGCGAGAAATGTTTGAATTAGATATGGTCGAAAATTTTGCAGAATATTTTAAGGTAATTTAGTTATTTATGAGAAGCGTAACCATTATGTTTAAAAAAAAAAGTATTTTCTGCTTTATTTTTCGATCAATATAAACTGTCATCCTCTGATTTAAATTTTTAATTTTTTTAACTTTTAGTACTACAAACCTCTGTACGATAAGTACGGAGCGATTGAAATCGAAATTATGCCGAGAGAGAGAGAGAGTATGTGGGTTCTCGGTCTATAAAATCTGACAGAGCTATGAACCTTTGAATTTGGCACGATTTAGTAATTAACATGAACTTACATTTTTTTCTTCTGCGAAGTGTGAGTTTTTCCATACCTTAAGGACATTTGGCTTCCATTGAATTTATATGAGAAAAAATTTTACGACTAAAATCAAAAATGATTTTTTTTGTTGTTGAATCTGCATGTATTTGAAAATCGTTTTTTTTTTAAATATCAACTGATTAAGAAAAAATATAGTGAGTTTTGAAATCTGCAACCCAAAAGCTTCCTTAGAACTCTGTAAAATTTTTCGTGTTATTTACGGTCCCCCTTGCTTCTAAGCTGATGCATTTGTATCAAGATTGTTACGTTATATTGTTTTATATCAGAAGACTTGATCAAATTTCAGTTTAATTTTATTCTGTAGCATTTGCCATAACGAATTGCTATGCAGTCATTTCATAAATCGTTCATACATTTACTTTTCGCATACATACAAACAAATATCGCACAAGCAAACTCATCTCGTATACGGTATGTGCTCCTTTTTTGTGCAAACTAACTGCCGGCAGCACATACCTACACGCATGCATGCTCATATACGAATAGCAGAAGCAGCAGCGCAGCCACTTAAACTGTCAAAAAGTAAAACAAAAACTTTTCTAAAATTTCATGCTAAATTGGGTCGTTCGGTTTGCCACAAAGTTTTTAAGCAAAACTAATGCAAAAATTTAGCAAATCAAAAATTATACGCATGACAGAGAAAATGTCCCATTATCAAATTTTTACAATATTTTGAATTATGGTACATAAACTTTTTGTCTCCAATGTATTTTTATTGCTTGTATTTATATGGGACCCTTCTCTTTCACAACTTCTTAACTTCATACGCAATTAGAAGGATTTATAGTAAATCCCATTTTTGTTTAGTTTGATAAAAAACCAAATGAAACCAAAAATTGGAAACTGAAAATTTTACTTTAAAAATTTTATTTAAAAGTGTGATTGTCGTTGCTTTTATCAGCATTAATTGTAGTGTGATTGATTTTTTTTTAAATAAAATCAATTCTTAACTCTTACTTGATTGACTTTTTTGGTCAAAAATTTTATACATTTTAAAAAAAATTTCTGTCACAAGAGCTGTTAGCGGTTAATCTTTACTACTTGTAACTTATTGTCCAAGGGTTCGTCAATATTTTGAGTAGGTTCTTGAAAAAGTTTTCACTGTGTTATATGGTTCTTCTACTCTACCTGATATTGGTTTCAAAGACCAAGATTCGTACGAATCTTTTGGGCAAGTAATCAATGTGTTTTCAACTTACTTTTTGAGTTCTTGAGTAAAAATCTTTATACGATCTCTTTAAGCGATTTAACCATATACTAGATGGTAGGGTAGAAATACCTTTAAACAAGTTTTTAGGATTTATCTAAAATATACTGAAAAATCCTCATCAGCTCTCGGCAAATAGTAACCAAAGGTTGACCATAGAAAAGGGTTTTATCTACGTTGCATCGATGCCTGATTTTACACTGATCATTGTGCACAAACCTATGCAGATGATGTCTATTGTTTAGCGACACAACACATCCTTATAAGTCGTTTGTTGAACAATTATAATTCCCTTTATTGGAAAAGAAAACGAAACTGTTTAAGAGATGTCACTATGTAGGTTTGTCATGAAATCAAGTAGTTCGGAGTGATTCTAGAGGTCACACGTCATCTTCAGAGCACTTGGCTCGTTCTGAAAGTGTAAGGAGAGCTTTTTTTTTTAAAGGCGTTGGGTCTATCTTTGAAACCTATGTTCAGACTTCTGAAATTAATTGTCTACTTAAGTCAGTTTTCTCCAGGGCATAGATGGGCAAAAGTTTGGAAACAAGAGCTACTTGCAAAAAAGTAACAAAAACAACAATTACAACAACAAAAACCCCAAACCAAAAGTCAATTCCAAGAATCAAACAGGTGAGTATAGAAATAAAAGCTCTCTGAAAAAACGAAACGAGGAAAACTGTGTGCATTGTTGTTTGCTTGTTCGCTCGTATAGCGTGTAAAAAAAACCGCAACAATAAAAATGTGTGTTGCATGTGTTTGTTGTTTTGATTATTTTTCTTAAGAAAAATGATATGAGCCACAAGTGGCTCATTTTTTGTGTTTTACCCATCACTGCTCTAGAGTGTGTTCATTAGACTGTACGACATTTTCGTTGACGCAAAGGACACAAGTTGTACAAGATTTCAAAGTAGAATGGGTCCTATGATTTCCAAAAAAAATACGTCATAAAAAAAAAAAAAAATGTTACAATCAAAAAACAAAAAATATTCTTTTGAATATTTTAACCAATTTTAAAAACTTTTTACTCCGTATGATGTTTACTGAAAATTTATAGTTTAGGAGAAAAAAGTGTAAATTTTCTTTTTAAAAATTATATATTTTTAATTTTTTCTTTTGAATATTTTACAAAAATTTTATATAAATTTTTCAGCGCTTGATCTTTGACAAAGCCAACTTTTTGGTCCCCTGGTCCCTTATCCTCAAACCGCGCCTATGCATCACCCACATGAAAGGGCAGAACAACGTCTGCTGGACTAGCTAGTAGAACTTACTATAAATGTAAAGTGCTTGCAAAATCCTTCTCTCAATTTCTTGATTTACTAAGAGTTAACAATATTAAAGTTCTAGCTAAGAGTATAAAATTTTATATGGCTTTAAATATTGATATTTTTATTATTGAACACCTTAAAACTCTTCAATTTATATTTTCATGTGATTGAATATGCAATCGATCAATGCAATGCGTACGTACACTTTGCTTACCTTTTCAAAATTGATATTTATTTAAAATTTCATGCGGACGATGCGATACAACGCTTACTATCCAATGCAGTCATAGAAACATGAAACCACAAAATTCATGCCGAAAATTCCAATTTTAAAATATTTGAAAATTTTTCGGCACTTGAAATTTGTACGTACTGCTTCAAATGCTATCAAAGTTAAAAATTATTTACAATTCGGAGCTTTGGAGCACTTGAACGAGCAAATAAAATAAAATTTAATGTTTATTGGTAACATTTCAAAATATTTATGTGAAAACTTTTGCCGGCAATAGAATATTAAATATTTTAGACTGAACAAATACGACTATGTGTCTGTGTCTGTGTGTGTGTATAACCTCCAAGCTTAAACTAATACACACACACATACAACGGCACAGTAGGTTTGTGCTTTTTGTGAATTTCACACAAACTCAGGACCATAATCCATTTGTTATGTTACCTTTCGTTTGTAACCCCTTCCAGCTTCCTGTTTTTATGTATATTCAATAACTACTATTTGAATGGATGTTGAAATTTATTTAATACGCATGTAATTTAAGTGCGTGCTGTGTATGTGTCTGTGTTTTTTTTTTTTGGTTGTATTCATGATTTTAATAAGGGGCAGCATGTGTTCATAATACTCGTAACTATGACAAATTCTAGTGCACACGCAAATACCAATTAAAAATTAAATTTTGCAAAAAAAACCAAAGAGAAAATCGATCCATCAGTAAATTGGAAAATTCGAACGGATACGGAAACACAGCTGGCTACAGCAGCAAAGCATTGAAATGAAACGAAACGAGAGAAAAATGTCAAAATTAACATTTAATTAGATGAAATGGTGTGGAAAATAAAAAAGAAAAGGAAAAAAACCATAGCAGCTTCGACATGGCAGTAAAATCCTTGAATTGAGTTCATAATCGTCTGCACTTGAGTGGCGGATAAAAGAGCTTATTAAGAATTAAACTCACTGTTTGTTGTGGAAAATGTACGTACTATTTTATTCTTTATTGAAAACGTAAATTGCTGAGTAAATTTTTTTGTTTAATCCTTTAAACATGGCACATGTACGGCTCAACCTTTTTTACTATTGTCAGTTATTTGAGTTCAACGACTTAACACAAATTAACTGGTGCAAAATGGAGATAGCTCTATAAATAATAATTAAATACTAAATATCTCGAATACGGCCGTTCATGATCACGTGAAACATCTTGGTTTAATTTCAAAACTCGATATATGGGTTCCAAATGTTCTTACAGAGAGAAATTTTCTTCGTCGCATTGACGTCTGTGATTTGCTTCTCAAATGTCAAGAAAATGATACATTTTTGAAGCGATTTATCACTGGGCATGAGAAATAAGTTGTCAATGTAAATCGTAAATGAGGCTTAAAGCCGATATTCATCATAAAAAAGGTGATACTGTCTGCTTAACGAAATTTCAAGGGAGTCGTATTTTTTTGAGCTTCTACCCGACAATACCACAATCAATTCTGAAGTATAGTATCATCCACCAGATAAATTGTTTGATTTTCTCAAAAAGAAATGGCAAGAATTGATCAATAGAAAAGTTATAGTGCTCCCCCAAGATAACCCGAGACCTCATGTAAGTTTGATAACTCCCTGAAAGATTTCACAGCTTGGATAAGATGTACTACCACACCCACCATATTCTCCAAGATCTGGCATCTTCGTATTATTACTTTTTCCGGTCTCTACATAATTTTATAGATGATAAAACCTTAACTTCAAACCAGGTCATCAAAAATGCGTTGATCTTGAACATTGGATTAAATGCAAACGTATTAAAAATTAATTTTAATGTTTTAATTTTCTCTTTTATAGTAAAATGTAATCGTATTTATGTTTATTGTGAATGAAATGCAGCTACTGCTGCTGTCATTTCCCAGAAATATTTATTCCAATTAAATCGTTTAGCCTGGCTGACTGGTTGGTTAGTTGGCTGGCTGCTATGCTGGCACTGGCTTTTAGCGTAGGAATTATCTGCATCTGTTGTTATTATACTATACATGAGGCCACAAATAAAGCTGTTCCACAATTCAACTGTTATTGCTCTTGCGCTTTCGGCTTTGTGTCTGCTAATTCCGACTGGGCCTACAAAACACTGTGCAACAAAAACTCTTGATGTTTCGAATAATTTAATTTTTGGAAAAACTTTTTTTTTAATTTGTATTCTACATTAATTAAGTTGAATCTATAACAATTTAAATTTGAAAATTGCTATAAAACTGCCAGGATTTTTCTGCAGCATTTTTCAAATAAAATATAGCAAATGCTTGAACTACACTAAAAAGTAGATATTTTTATTATGAAATTATTTACTTAAACGAAAAATTATGTTACATAGTACGACTATCTGTCAGAGTGATGTTGTAAGTACTATGTTGTTAAGACTAAGTAATTCCTACATTCAAATGCTTATAATCGGATTCTGTGCGTGGGTTATAATCACAATTTACCTGCATTTCCCTGTTTGTATTTTTAATTTTTCTTGCTTTCCATGCCCATTCATTCTTTCAGATATGTATATAGGTACTCTGGAATAATGTAACCTCGAAACAACAACAACAACAACGGCGACAACAACAAAATTTCAAACTCAGATGTGTGATGCATTTGTGTGATACCGCAAATGTTTTAACGGCTTAACTTTTGATTTTAAGCATCGCCAACGAATGCACTACTACGACACACCCAGAGGTGTTAGAATAATGGGTCATAGTCTGGTTATGGTGTAAAATGTTCTCAGGATGTTAAGGATAACACCGCAGCAGTATGCGCTAAAATGTTACGAGCATAAAGTTGCTGAAATTTCAAGTCGTAATTTGCGCAAATAAAACTTTATTACGTTAGTTAAAAGCTACAAAAAGCTTTATGTGATTATTTCGAATTGCAGGTGAAGCAACTTTGTATGTTTGTGTTTATAAAATACATTATGGGATAATAAAGTAGCGAATTTATTGTGGTATAGCTTTAAGTGAATGTTTTTATTGTGTCAAGTTTTAATATGTTGTTAAATTCAAAATCATGAAACGTTTAAGTTTTCGTCCTTATGGAGGAGGGTGTGCAATTTTGGTGATCTCTATTCAAAAATTTTTCAATATTCCTACGGAAAAAATGTCCTTAGCAATACTGAAGACAACAATATTTCCTACATATTTTGCTTGGTTTAATGGGTAACGAATTACAGAAGATAAGAGCTAAAAAATTCCTTTACAAATACTTCTGGAAAACGTTTTCTAAGTAGTACTACTACACGTGTTTTGAAGCATGTGCTTGTGTGGGAGGTGCCACGCTCTCTTTTTGAAATTTGCCAACTTTTTGTCCGATGCTAGACCGAACCTTTGAAATTTGGTTAAATTACTAACCAAAAATTTTTTTTCTATAGAGGGTGCCACGCGTTCTTGTAAAAATATGCCTGGTTCCTGGTACCTTAAATAGTATATCGTTTATCGTTCAATTGTTTCTTACATGAGAAGTACCACGCCTTCTCGTTGAAATTCGCCAAATTTTTGCCAGAGTTTATCAAAGCTTTCCCTAGTATTTTTGAGAAATTTTGTGCACCGAATTTTTAAATAACATTAATTGAGTTGAGCAGTACAGCTATTAGTCTTCTTAGCTATTAAGCTTTAAGGCAATTAAAAAAATAACTTCACTCAATTATCCAGCTTGCCATGCCCCCATCTCTGAGTGTAGGTTATATAAATAGACTCATTTCTTGTTCTTTGAAAAACTAACTAGGCTATTTAATCAAAGTAAAATTAAATCATAGGTCGGTGAAGTCATTAGACATCCCTTTTGGCCTTTAGTTTATTCTACAAAAATGTGTAGAAACAACACAACAACAACTTATGTTTTTCACCCATATTTATATTTCCAGCTAGGTAGTTCGCAATCTTATTAATTTTTTATTACTAATAAATGTCAGCTATTAAATTGAACATGAAATTTTTATAGTAATTAAAGAGATGCTTTAGTAAAAATTATATATTTTTTTTGTTTTTATTTTTTTGCAATCTCTAACAACACACATACGAATAGTGAGTGAGTATTCATTCATTTCTGCTACACTGAGAATACGATTTATTAGAATAAAAAAAAATTTGTATTTTATACAGAGCCATCAAATAATTATTTGACTTGGATCACATAGTGATAAATGTTGATGAAAGCATTTTATATATGAATCAATCAAATATTTAATTGCTTCATAACAAATCGTTTTTTCAGTGTACTAAAGCTATGAAATCTGACCCACGTTCTTTTTTGACACTCGTTAGTTTTAGCTGACTGGAATTGATAATTTAATAATTCAAATAAATGACACTGCTGTCACACGTATGATGTTCACTTTTTGTTTATGGGTGTGCGTGAAAGTTTACTTTTGTGGTGCTGCTTTGGCGGCATGTGTTATCAATTTATTATTTCAATACATAAGTTCTAGCGTGTAACTGATGCTAAAGTATAACATAAAATAAATAAATAATGAGGCAACTAAATATGGTATTAACATCGACCTGGATATGAACCCTAAGCACTGTACGTTTGGTTTTTATATGAGTCGCTAAGTTGCAAAATCTGTTATTTGCTCTAGTTAGAACAAAATTATGCATAAATAGCAAAAATTTATTTTGTAGCTTTTTTTACAAAATAATCTCACGAACTTTTTGTTTAATAAGAAAAATATTCCTTAGTTAGTCCTTAAATGCTCTGAAGTTCCACTATCAAAACTAATGGTTTTATACCTAGAGATGATTTGCATTCTGATTGTGAAAATTTCTTAAAAGCAGGAAGAAACATGACAAGTTTTGAAACCAACTGGTTATACATACGAATGTAATTTTGTAAGGCTCATATCAAGTTTTTGGTCCGAACCTTTTTTAATCACTCTTGTAGCCTGAATTAAGAAAAATCCAATGATATCAATGTGTCATATATTCAGGACTTTTAATAAGGCAACTCATATAAATGTTTGGGAACAATGTTTAGAAACAATGTTTAGAAGTAATATTTAAAAACATTGTTTTGAAACATTCTTTAAAAACAATGTCTTGATACAATGTTTAAAAACAATCTTGGAACAATGTTAAACAACAATGTTTGGAAACAGTGTTTAACAACAATGTTAAAAAACAATGTTTAACAACAATGTTTGAAAGCGCTATTGAGAAACAACATTTAGCAACGATGCTTAGAAACAATGTTTACAAAAAAAATTCTTGGAAATTACTTTCAGCAGCAACAATTAGAAAGTATGTTTATATACAATGTTTAGAGGCAATATTTACGAAAGATACAGAAATTTCATTTAAAAATCATCAAATCAAAAAAAAAAAAAATTGCTGCTAAAATTTTAGTTTAAATGTAGGGCACTCAAATCTAGACTGATAACAATTTAGCACAACTATAAATGTAATTTCAATGTTATAATTTTAAAATGCTGATATATAAAATCAAATTTAAACGGCTCATTACTAATAGAACTATGTTGCTAACTCGTTACAGATAAAAATCAGCAAGCTGACTAAACACTCGCATTGTTCGATGAGCGCTGCAAAGCAACGGATGTAGGTAAAGCGCCAGCAGTATAAAAAAAAAAAGATCAACAACAATTTGTGCCTGCTGCTGGTTAAGAACAAAAAAAAAACTGAAAAAAAAAAACATATCAATTACCAATGATCAACATTTGACGACGGTTGTTGACAGCGACGGCCCTAAATACGACACAAATGTTTGACGCCACTGAGAACACGTCAACACGTCATGAATTTATTAGTAGCAGTAATAGTGACACCAATAAAAATAAAAGTAGCAACATTTATAGTGTAATACGACGACGACAACAAATTTCAGCCAACGGCGATATACAACGTTGTTGCCATACGACGCCGCGACAACAACAAAATGGCCATAGTGCGTTCAAAAAGTGTTGAGTATATAAAAATTTGGAAACATATCAAGTGGCGAACTCGAATACGAACACAACGCGGATAAAAAACAAATGTTCTTCATTAAATAAACCGCAAATTTTTTAAAAAAAAAAGTTTTATCGTTTCACAGTAAAACTACGAAAATTTTAAAAAAGTTTTTTACAAGTCATCATTGCTGCTTGTAGAGCTTGTGTGTGTACTGCAAAAGTATATATATATATATTTATATTCCTGAAATATATGCTTGTATTTGTAAATATTTGTATGATATTTGTTATCAAACTTCCAAAATAAATTTTAAGTAGAGCATCAAGCTTTAAGTTAAAAATAGAAAAAAAACACAAATTCTTTCCGAAAACGAGAAGCGACGTACTTAAATTCGCACTGGTGAGGAACATCGTTATCTTCGCGAACACGTTTCTGTTGCTCCAAACTTAACTGAGTGCCATCTATTGTAAAAGTTTTTTTTCAATTACTAAACATATCTCCAGCTGCCACACAAACACCACCGAATGTTCTTTAGCTTAAAACTCCGCATACTCCGAGCGAATATTCAATTGTTTTAGAGAGCGCTAAAAGAAATTTTGTAATAAACAAAAATTTCACAAAACTACTACTTCACAATAACAAAAGCAATATCATGACAATATCAGAAAAGTCTGCAATATGGTATGTTGCTGATAGTAAAAATAAGAAGAAACCAACAACAACAGCATTGTCAACAACAATGAGCAGTAGCAATGGTAATGCGCACAGCGACGAAGATGATGACATTGCAACCGTCGACAGCAACAGCAACAGTAACAGTAGAACAATAGCAATAGCAATGAACTCACCGTTGTTGGGTAGCAAAGACACCAACACACGACTTACAACAACATCCACATCACCGCAGGCAAATGCAACAAAGTCTGCAACATCTTTTGCTGCAACATTAACAAAATTCCACCCAGGCAAATCGTATAAATATGAACGCCTTAAACAGCAGCAACGCAATGCAAAAAATCAGCAATTATATTTGGAGACAACAGCTACAACAGCAACTGTAAGCAACAATCTCACAACAACGACAGCGGCGAGCAATATTTTGGAACAAAATTACGCAAATTTTGTTGTAGGTTGTAATATGTCAGTGCCTACAACAACAAATTCCAATTACGATTATCATAATGTTCCATCGGCAGCAGCTTTAATTAACGCTGAACAACAGCAACAACCAATTGTTGGCAACAGCAACAGCAGCAGCTGTAGTAGTAGTAGTGTTGGTGGTGGTGGTGGCGTTACTGGAACAAGCAATGTCATTACAAATTGGAGCAATATTATCATGAATGGTAATAGCAACACTAGCAGCAATAGCAACAGCAACGGTCACTGTCATAATGGCTTACATTCCACATTTACTGCTGGCGGCTCTGTATCCACATCCTCGTCAACAATGCAGTTGCCGCTATTGCAATCAGCGACATCTTCATCCTCATCATCGTCATCGTCAACGACATGTAATTGTTGCAGAAACTTTATTACACGTTGCTGCTACGGTTTGCCACTTTTTAAGGCAATCAATGTGCGACGCTGTGTTTTGGCGTTGTTTGCAATAACCGTCATAACGATTTTCTACTACACGCACTATGTCGATACGGGCGTTTTTGTTGGGTAAGTTATATTTCAAATTACTCTATAGATTTTTAAATTTTTTAACTAAACGAAAAGTGATTTATTAGAGATGTGTTGGTGCATGTTGTTGCAAGCAATAGCCGTGTACATTAGATAAGCAAAATGTAGTAGATGGCTTCATTTGTACATTTAGAATTAAGTTTCTGTTATAACGTTATAAATATGTACAACGTTATCAGCTCCTATTTCTGAACTGTGAGTTCCTATATATTGAATGCTGGGATATTTTAGGGGTTTTTGCTTATGTTTACTTAAGTGAAAATCTTTTTTCCCCCCTTAAACCAACTTTACTTACATAGTTTTTAATTCTGAGAAAGGATATTTAATCAAAAAGTGTTGCTCGAATAGTTTAGTAGATATAGCCATCGGAATTTGCGCATATAGCTATTATGAAAATCTATATAAGTTGGGATCGCCTGAATTGATATCTATGTATAATATGAGTGTCATAAGAAATAATAAGCTGACATATTGGCAAAATTATACTTTGAAATCTGACTTATAGTTTTCGAGATATGATTTATTAATGTTTTTAAAAAATATTGTATCAATCAAGGGAAAATGGTTGTAAGGGAACGTCCATTAATTACGTGAGCGAAAATAGGAGGGAGGGGGCTCGGCAAAATCTTACCAAATCTCACTAAGGGGGAGAGGGGGTCAAGGAAAACCTCAAATCAACTTTTTAATGCATAGAATTTACATTAAAAATTATAATTTAAATCTCACGGGAGGGGGGGGGGAGGGGTCCCGCCAGATCTCACTAAATCTCACCAAAGAGAGATTTCGAATTTCCAAAAAACACCTCGCGTAACTAATGGATGTCCCCTAAATGAATTTTCGACATGGGATGGGAAGAATTCGAACATAACCAGTAGTGCCATTGCGCCTCAGTGCGTAAGTTTTGGGCAATATTATCGAAAAATATTTAATTGCATTAGTGATTAAAAATTATCGAAAATGAATAGTGCGAGTAAACATGACCACCGCCTGCCCTTAATAACTAATAAAATAAGGTCGTCGCAGCACAAAGTGACTAGTGATCAAAATTTCCAAAGCATCAAAGCACCCTTGCGTTTTCACATACTACGCCACGTTTATCCGTACTTACCCTTTCAAAACATTACAAAAAAGCCGGCGTGAAATTTTAGTTTTATGTGCTACACCAGTTACTAAATAATAACGTTTCAGCGTGAAATAGTAACAATTTTTCCATTGCAAATATGTAGTTAGGTTTAATTTTGTGCCACTAAATAAATTATGTGCAATACATAGCAGAAATTAATGATAAATTAACTTATGTGCACTCTAAAAAGTCACAATTGAAAACTAATGCTATCTAGATTGTACTCATGACCCAATTTAGCTGAAGCGATTGACGTCAATTTAGATCTTAAATTAAGTGCGCGTATTTAAATTAAATTTCATTAAATTTCAATTTGGCCAAAGAACGTAAAATTTCGCGTACGTAGCTCATCAGTAAAAGTCGAACGCAAAGTTTTAATTAACTTTTGAGGTTACATTGCTGTACAACATTTCAAGTTTGCCATGAGCAGATGCGGCCGACATGCATACGATGAATTCGCACTTGTAAAAATATTTACACTACGCCTGCTTCAGCGACGACTGTAAGTCACAATATAGCAGCAGCAGTAACAACAAATGCAGCTGCAACTTTTGCAAGTCAATTGAAAGACTTTGCAAATTCAATGTTGATGTTGCTGTTGGTGTTGGTGTTGTTTACTCATTTGTATTTAGCAAGAAAACAACATTTTGCCAATATTGAATTTTGAACGCACGCACTCACAAACGCCAAAACGTTCGTAACTTCCTTCGTCAGCATTGCCAGAGTCAATTTTGACATCATCATCATCATCAGCAGCAGCATAATCATCATCTACCAACATCACACCATATTCCATAGCGTACATCCTTTGCATGTTTTTTTGCAACTTCCGATTCATCAACATCAGCAGAGTAGCAACAGTAACAGCAACAGCAGCAACCTCGCTTTCATTGAGCTGCCTAATCGATTTTTAATGCAAAATTTATGCGTCTACAATTTGGTTCGTTAGGAAGAGAAAAACACACATTGTACGTACCTACTGTGCGGGAGCTCATGTCACTCTGGCGTACTGTGGAATAATAAAGTTGAAAAATATTTTGTTTTAGTGTTTGAAATGAAATAGGTATCAAGCCAACTAAGCTAATCCCGCCAATTTTTTTTAAAGGTATAATTGTGCCATCTTTTTACGATGTATCACTTTATTCTCACCTCAAATTCTTAAGATATAGCGTATTGCTCTTAATTGCTTGTATGGAAGGTACCATGCCTACTTGCTGTATCCCATCTACTTTTTGATGTGTGAACATATTTACTAGAGGCTGTGAAAGAAAATGGGGTAGATCAAATGACTCTAACAATTTTAACGATTTTGGACAAGTCAACGTGTTTGGCTTCACCTACGCAAAAATTCGTTGAAATGAGCTATCTGGGCGCCGCATCTTCCATACAAAAAAAAATTTGAAATGTATGGTAAGGTGTCTCTGAACTAAAATTCGAAAAAATAGTATAGTATAAAATAGTTCTTCCACAAAATTCCAAATTTTTTTTCGATTTTTTCAACATTTTTCGACAATAAAATTTGGACAGCAGTAAAAAATGTAAGGTTATTTTTTTAAATTTTTTTTTACAATTTCGAGTTTTTTGTTCCACTATGCGCCTCAACACAGTATGTGCTGGTGCGACACATGTTACTGACTGCTTCACATTCAATTTTGACATCAGCAGTGTTTGTGTTGCAACACTCGCTGTGTTCGTTTCCCTTAACACTCAAGCCACCAGTATCTCGTGTTGTTTCCCCCCACTCTTTCCCCACGCTGCGTTTGTGGTTATTGTGCGACTTCAGGATAAAAATCGTCTATAATAAATGAAATGATCAGCGCAAAAATTCAATAAAAGAAACCAAATTAAAATCATTTTGAGCGAAATTGCCTGTGTTTAATGCCGCACTCAAAATCAATGAGATTTTTGAATTTGTAGTCAATGATTACCAACCCAGGCATTGCGTACCCATTCAGTTTTATGCGTTTAACCCTTTTACGCTTGCATTCATGCGTTTGTTTATGCTTTTCTCTTTTTGAAATGGATACTCATTTAAATTTCTTTTGGCTGTAAAAAATAATCAGGATATTTTTTATGGGAGGGCAGTAAAATAGTAACAATTACACTGAAGTCATTACATGAAAAATAATTTTTTAATTTTTTATTTGGACGATTAAATTTAAAGCCTTAATTTGAATAGATGATTGAATTTTCTTTTAAAGAGTTGAACATTTTATACATTAATATATCCTTCATTAAAAGTATGTACTTAGCAGTGAAAACTAACAATTTTGTGTTGATCTTAAACGGGGGGCTTGAAACATATGACTGAATGCATCGTGAAAAATTTCTTAAATTAATAATCACACTCGAGATCATTTAATAGTTTCTTTTTTGAAAAAAATTGATAAAATTTAAATAAAAATAATGCTAGAGCCTTTTCAGCTTAATTTAGAGACCTCTCGGTCAATACTTCGAATTACCTGAATTTGAGAAATGCAGTTTGAACAAAAATCTATTAACCTGTGCAATTTATTGAAATATTTTTTTAAAAAATATTTACACAGTAAACAACCCATTCAATGTTTCTCAAAACTCTTCAAAAAGTTCACGATCTTATTTTGTCCACTTATCTGGAAAAATCAGCATTAAAATATTCAGCTAAAGCGAAAAAATTGGTGGAGCAAACAGAGCTGTCCAAAGATTTATTTCCAATTCCAAAAATCGTCTACCTGTTCTACGAAAAAATGTTTCAGGCGGAAGAACCGTATTTTCAGACCCAAAGTTAGTGACGAAGATAAAGGAACTCTTCAAGCAGAAGCCCAAAACTAAATTCAGTAGGAGATGTGACGAGTAGATCTTGTAACTCGAAGTCTACAGTAGACAAAATAAAAAATATAAATGAAACTTGAAGACCTACCAGGTTCAAAAAGTACCAGATCGTACTGATGAAATTCGGGTCCGAAAGTTATATGTTCCTGACTAAATTTGACTGTTGAACTATCTTCGATAACATATAGCATACCTTAAGGCAGATTTCGAACAGCTAAATGCGCGAGAATTTTATGCTCCTACTGAAAAGTGGCGAGTACAGAGTGAATATAAAGAAAAGATAATCACGCAGTTTCCGAAGTAGCATATAGTTTGACAAGCCATATGCACTTGTGGGCTGAGCAGCAGCTTTTTTGTTACAGAACATCCAATAAATTCCAAAGCCTCGACAAACATCTTCTGTCATTTATTCGTGGACATGAGGGTACTGTTTTCTGTTCCGATGTAGCAGCATCTCATTGCTCAAAAAAAAACCATGGGTTGGTACAAAACCAATAAGATCAATTTTGTACACAAAACAGTGAAACACTTAACTGCCCAAAGCCGCGATTAATTGAAAAGTATTGGAATATAATGAAAAAAGTTCTTCGAAAGAGTATTTAAAATTTACAAGATTTTAGAAATAAATGTAGAAGATCGTATGGCACTGTCGAAAAAATGAACTTTACAAAACTTAAAATAAAGAAATTTTATAGAAAATAAAAATTTGTTGATAATTTTTAGATTATTTATTATCTGTATTAGTGATCATTAAAATAAGATAAAAAAAACAGTTATATGTTTTTATTACTGAAAAACAAATAAGCAATTTTTTCTAGGACACTCCTTACGATAGCAAAGTGAACTTTTGCCTTAACACCACAAAGGTGGCAGTTGCCTTACGACATACAGCAGCTCCTAACGTTTTTAAACAAGAAAATCGTTGGGCGTTTCTGAAAGAAACTTTTGCCAGCAAAAGTTTTATATATACTTTTTTTGAATAAATCTCACTGCTAAATTTGTTTCAATTTAATAAAGAAATTGCGCGCAAAAAAGCTTTTGCTTTTAGTTTTTGTCTGTACGCCTCTAGCATAAAAACTTATAGTTTTACCTTAGGAATTTTTAATTTAACTCGATATAATCTTCAAAAAATTTTAACAAGTATTACTTTTGCAACAACTGCAATAAATTTTGAATATCTACGAAATTTATCAAAACTGAAGGAAGCAAAATAGACAACTACTTATTAACTACTTTGCTGTAAAAGGTTATTTAACTTTTCGTCTTGTCTTTAATTATTTTTTATCAAAAATATCCTTCGTGCGCTTTTGCCAGAAGTACGTACGTTTTTTTTATGTAGCATATTTTGTAACTATGTGTGATGTATTTGCAGCAAACTATACAAAAAAAAATATGACAGAAAAAAACCACCAACATAACAAAAAAGAAACTTTTGGATAAATTCATTTTGCAAAAGCTCATAAATTTTCGCGAAGGATAAACTTGCTCCATCTTTCAAAAGGGTTGCAAGTAAAAACTAACGAAAAGTCTTACATGTAAGCAGGCACTAAATCTGTATATGCAAGTACACAGTAAAAAAGGCAGCACTGAAACAAAAAAAAAAACTATAACAACAAGAATAGTAAAACAAAAACTACTACACTTTTTAGTACAAACTGCAAAATTGTATCGACGAAAAACAACAAACAGACTTGCAACAGAGTAAGGGAGAAAAAAACATAAGCAACAGCAACAAAATTATTGCCACAACAACATAGCTGTGATTTATTTCTGTTCAGTGAAAACTTCCGTTTCCGTTTTACTGAATATTTGCAGTTGAACTGCCTGCTTGCCTGCCTTTAACTGCCATACCAGCTTGCCTGGTTGTTGGCCTGTTTAGATTTTACGCCATTGTTTCCGAAAAGAAGCAGCAGCAACATTGGCGTAAGGCTTAAGAAAGCAACAAAGCAATGCAAAACAGTAGCAACAGCAAGCAGCAACAGCAGCAGCAGCTGCTTTAAGAAGGCGAAAATTTCATGCATTTGAAATTAATTTGAGCATAAATAAAATGAATCGAAGAATAATGGGACTATGGTGCCTTGAGGCGTTGCAGTTACATGGTGGCAACTAACGTCAGGTTGAAGCATAACAGCGGCAACAACACAGCATTGGATTATCTTGTGTGAAATATGTGCTCAGATATTATCTGTTTCATTTCGATAGTATGATAAAAAGATTGATTTCTATTTGTGGCATGGTTGAAACTTGCAATAAAGCCTATGGGTGGAATTTTTTGGTCCTTAAAAAACAAACAAAAATATTTCAAAAATAAAGTTTAAATTTTAATATAAGTCATCCCGGTCCAACTAAAAAATGTCTTTAACAAGGCATATCGCAACGCATAGGGCGACAGAGTAAATTATACATAAGTCTGATAAACCGTTTCCTTTTAATTTTTGAACCGAAATATTGCTTAAAACATAAAGATTGCTCAGTAGACGTGTTAAAAACAACCTCATGTTCTAGAATTTTATGAGTCTAACTTTTTCGGATGGCAATTCGGATCCAGAGCACCTTGTATATTCGTGTGAACTTTACGCAGCACTTTTCCACAACTTGTGCTTTATCCCAATAAGCACTGTGATTTTGGTGTACATTTGCCAAAGCGCAAAATTCTTCATTTGTAAATAAACTTAGCGCTAAAGGGAATGAATGGAATTTTTCGTCGCTAATATGTCGTAAATAAACCAGGTAACGATTTTAAGCCTTTCTTTGTATGACCCTCCACTTTGGTACTGATTTTGCTTAGCAAAAAATTTAATTTATGTTAATTTGTAGTAAAGCTTGACTCCATTTGCTACTATGCGCCCGCCACTGCTCTTAAGTAATTGAAGCGAAAAGTTTGTTATTTTTGTTTCTTTGTATTCAATTTTTTAAATTCGCACTGATGAATATGCTGAATTTTGATAATTAAAATTTTAATTAAATGCAAAATTCGTAAAATCAAATAACTAAGGACTTATGCAAATATAAATAAATATTTTAATAAAAACCAAATTTCACGCGTTACTTATACCATTGCACTGCATTAAATAGTATAAATGTGTGTATGTATTATTGTCAATTTTGTTGTTTTACATAAAAAACTGACATAAAAATCACTTTTAATTAGTGCATGGTGGTATAGTTATAATAACATACATATATTTTTACTGACGTTTCAATGATTCCAATATTAAAATTCAATTAATTCAATTTCAATTATGAAGCATTTGTCTGTTCGTATTAAAAATACACCAACAATCAGGCAATCAGTGTACAATTTAATTTGTGTTTTTATAAAGAACTGGTTTCATATTTAATTTAATTTTTAACATTTTGTTTATTCATTAAAACATTTAATGTACTCATTTGCTGTTTATATTAAATATACATACAGTCGTTCATACATACATAGATACAGACATACATATGTATGCATATTTCATTAATTTAGAAATATTAAATTTAATATTTTATGAGTCAAACAATTTGATAGTCATTTACACAATTTTATGTGACTATAACGAGTACATATTTTAAAAGGATTCATAAATTTTAATTTGATGAAATGTGAGACTTTATTTGGCATAATTTGACCAAACTCTAAAAAGGTCAATTTCAAATTAATGCATACAGAAGGAAGGTAATGTGCATGGAAAAAGTTTATTGTATCGCAAATAATTTTTATAACTTTGTACTTCATTATATAAATAAATATAACATAAACAAGTGTTGGCGATAGTTTTGTTAAAAGAGTGAATGTCATAATCTTTTATAGGGTAGCCTTGGTATCCTTGCAAATCTTTTATCATGTTTTGACTTAAATCTGTATAAATTTGAGGTTTTTTGGCCTTGAATGACGGTAAAATAGTTGTTCTGTGATATTTGTGTGAGTTTACGTGAATTTCCAAAAATAGTCCTTTTGTCGAAATTTCAGTTTAAGAGCCTGGATATATAGTGCACTAACGCTCATTAGACAAAATTGTAATATTGTTTTGTAAGTCATATTCTAGGGTATACTCATATAAAATTTGAGTCAAATCGGAGAAGGTAGTTCCCACAAAAATTTTAGGTATTATTAAAAAAATGTTTGAATGTCTCAGATGTCTTGCTTTCATAACAAAATAAACAATCGCAACATTAAAATCTAACACTTTACACTAATAACAAAAAACATCATAGTTGCAAATAACTTCGGCTACTTTTTCTTTTGTTGTAGTACTTACTTTTTTAGTTATTTAATAAACACTAAAAACTACTAATTTTATTTGCTTTGCAAACCAAAATTCTTTGCACTAAAGCTAAGTTATTGCAAAAAAAGGATCGTTAAGGAAAACCATTATAAATGTTTAATGTGCATATGAGTAAATCTTTCCTAGAAGTAGAAGTAGAAAAAGCTTCAAAAATGTAAACAATTACATACTGTGTTGTATGTGATGCATATGAATAAAAACCCATTTTAAAATACACACACATACATACAGTGAAGGAAACCATCGTACTTGTTAAAATAAAGCAAAATAGATTACGTGCAAAAAAAAAAAAAAAATAGCAAAAGGAACAGGACAAAGCTACACCATTGTTCGACAAGCAAAAACAGAACTACTACTTGTTACTAACAACAGCAAAAACTGCTAACAAAGGCAACACCATGTCTTCATCATCAGAAACAAATATTTTGCACATATTTTAGTCAGTTTTTTCCCAATGCTTTGAAGTTCTGTGTTTTTGTTCGAAAGAGAATATATGAAAGAAAAAAAACTCTACAAGTGAAATATGCAATATTATTATTTTTTAGTGTATAGAAGTGTTAATGTGTGAGTACACAATTTACCTGTTAGAGAAAAACTTCAAGATATTGCAATGTTTTTTAGAATTCATTGAGATTTATTGCCTATGTTCTTGGTTTTTCCCCTATTATATCTTTTGTTCTCTTCAAGTCGCCAAATTAGAATCCTTTTATTGAAAGATTGCGTCGGTATTTTCGATGACAATTTCAATCAATTTTCAAATAATATGAACAAAATTTTTAATTTTTTATTTTTGTAACCAAAATTTTGATTTCCAGCTGGGGCAAATAAATGCGCTATATAAATTCATTTATACATTAAGTTAGTTATCATTTTTTCTTGCATATGTTATTTGTTCCATTAGTAAAGTTTTTGTTGTTGTTGTTGTTGTGTTTATTTGTCTTCTGTATCTCATTGTTGTTGTTTACTTGTTATGACAAAAAATATACTAGTGTAAATAAATTCAAAAAGACCAACCAGCAAACAAACAAACGAACGAAGTACGAAATTCTAGCGCCAGACGCGCTAACAGAAAAAAAAACACCTCATAATGAGTTCTACTATAGTACAGGGTGAAGGCGAATAAAAAAAAAATCAACGAGTGTTTATTTTAGTTGTAAAGGTAAACAATAACAAAAAAAGATACAGCACTTTAATGTGACTTCATTGCCAGCAAACTTCTGAATGAACCACCCACATGGCACCTACATGTGAATACATTTGCATTTACAGTAAAGACTCAGTAATGCAGATAACGTTCTTAATATATTTTCGAAAAAAATCTTGAGAACGCTTCGTTCTAACTAAAGCTTGCAACTCTTCCTAGCAACTACATAGCTTGAATTTGGTAAAAAAATTTATTAAAAACCAAGCTTATCATGTTAGTACTGTCAAAATTAAGACATAATTTCATACACATGCATAAAGTTTTTGATTTCTTTCTTTAACCAGGAATAAACAAACAAATGAAGTTTTGTTTGCTGTTGCTGCTGCCGTTGTTTCGAAAGTAACGAAAATAAAACTTTTTAAGGCTTATGCTAATATTGCAAAAAAAAGTTGGAGAAAAAAATATGTTTCCTTTTGTTTGCTTTCTGTGCAGCAAAAATTACTAAATTTTCTTCTGCAAGCTGTCAAAAGCTTTGTATTTATTTACGTAAACCAAGAAAAGTTTTTAATGACTCTTAAAGTAGTTTCACATTTATATGTTGTTAGTACTAGAAAATATGGAACTTATAAGAAAAATCATAATGGTAGTATTAACTGCAAAAAATGTTGAAAAACAAATGGAAAATAGTCAATAAATTCACTAGTTTTAGCAAAAAGTGATTTCGCCATTCGACTTAAGAGCCAATTTTACAATAGAAAGAAGCTATCGTCTATAATTTTCGATTAGTGTAATACAGTAGACGTCCAATATAACGAACTAATTAATGCACGGGTCAGTCGTAATATCGTACAATTCGTTATATCGAAGTGTTTTTTTATTCAAGAAACTGGTTTTTATTTATGCCATATTTACTTGCGATCACTTATACTGGCATTCTTTTCTTACCTTCTTCAATTATATTAAATTTTTCACTAAACGTAAGGCTCTTGCGTTGAAGCAGGATGAACTAAATAGCGTTCGTTATTTAGAATAGTCAAAATTTTCGTAATTTAGAGACATCAATGAAAAAATTTCAATTTGAAAAACTGTTCATTAAAATGGAAATTCGTTATATCGTTATACGTTATATTGGACGTCCACTGTACTTACAATAAATTTTTTTTTCCGGAAATCTGTCAAAAGTTGTCAATTCTGGTTTAATTTTTTACGGTAAGTAAACTCTCAAAAGCTATCAAATTGAAACTTAGGCTAAAATGGTACTCAAGGTAGACAGATCTTCATTTCTTGTTGCGTCTGTAAAAATCTGAAACATAACTTTGAACTCTAAATTAAAAAGAAGCACTCTAGTACATATACCACGTGATGCATACAAATTTAAATATTTTTCTTTCTTTTCTCTTTCAGCCTGATACAACGTGATACACGACCTGCTCCTATCATCAATTGTCGCATGTCAAGCGGCAAGCAAACGCGTGGCGCCTCACAAGCGCCTGATCATCGTTCTGAGGCAAGACTGCGTATCGATCCTAAAGTTTTAGTCTTTGTAGAGACAACCTATTCAGGGTTGGGACGTGACATTGCAGAATTGCTTGTTTACAATAGAATAAAGTAAGTACTCAACAATAGCACACAAAGCAATCAATATAATTTAATAAAAGAAAATTTAATTTAACTGTACACAAGTTAGTAATTGCTAAAGCAATAAAATTTACATGAAAATGCATTTTCCCATAAATATTTCAATTCAATTTCATCAGTTTGTGTACGATTTATCCGTATGATAATCAAAAAAAAAGGCAACTCAGCTCAATTTAGTTCTAAGTTAATAATTTGATTGTGGTTTTCTGTTTGTTTTGCTTCGTGTTGGGTTGGGTCGGGTCGGGTCGGGTCGGGTCGGGTCGGTCGACAATTGAATATTTCACATGTTATCCCAATTTTATTAACTGAAACACAATTAAGAGCAACATAAGTTTTGCATTCAAGATTAATTGATGGCTTATGTGCTTGTGGTAAACAACTCCCACATACGAGTAAATACTCCAACATAGTTTATAATTGGTAATGTAGAAGGCAACAGCAGCAGCAGCAGCAGCAGCAGCAGCAGCAGCAGCTCTTATCAATGTTAAGTTTGTTATGGATACGAAAGTGTTGTTCAACACGCAGTGCTTTTTGTAAGTACAATAGCAAATGTGCTGCATATTTTCTCTCTCTCTTACTCGTCTTCTTCAACTGAACCGACCGGCTTTAGTAAACTTGAAACCACCAACTGAAGAAGACCAAAGTTACCGCAAACTTGACACTACTTACTTGCTTACTTACTTTACTTAGTCGTATTTGTGAACTTACTTAAGCATGCTGTGATAGAAATTGATTATCTACCAGTACGAGTACTTGCACAGTACAATTTCAATCTAATAAACTTTTGAAAGAACATTTTAATAACAAGAAGTTACTTTATCTTATTTGTGCAAGTATCTGCGGTAAAATAACTTAAGCGCTTTAGTCGACATTTGCGAATAAAGATACAGCTTATGGTTTTATATTTTATGTATGTTTGGAAAACTAGCAATTGTATTTTTAAACAATTTTGACCTAAAACGTATTAGAAAGGAAAGCATTATAAAGGTCCAATCTTCCTCCAGACCAAAAATAAAAGGATGTTGTGAAATTCTCTTTAAATCTTTCTATTATATAAAATAGTTTTCAGAAAAATGCGCTTTCAATCTATTTATAAACACAATTTTTACACACGTTCAATGATATATTGCTCTGTCAAGATTCAGAAGCAGCGAAGGAATATAAATCAAACTCAGGGACAAATGGCATTAACAATTTTTGTGTGAGGCTTTATAATAGCTTAATCTTAAAAAAAATGATATTTAACTTTTAAAAATAAAAAAATAAGTATGCAATAAGCTTCTTTAGCACAAATATGTTGTTTTTAAAAAAAACTATTAAGATCGGTTTAGTATATTTTGCGCAAAAGCGTTACAAACTTTTTCCATATAAGCAATTTCATATGAATCGTATAGATTAAACATTTTTTCACTTTGAATCATATATGAAATCACTTTAAATAAATGTGGAATCTTTTTGATTCCAAATCGCAAATATTTCTCTTCAATTTAAATATTTTCAGCTTTGGAATGTCAAGACTCTGCGTTGTTATATTTATTTCCCACATAATTCTTTGTTTACTGGGCTTATTCAGAAACATTAACTCTGCTAAAACATCACTTGGTGGTGTCATGTGCTAATGCTGCCAGTAAGGCAGTGGTTCTATGTATATGACTGAATAACACTCAAAACCACAACGATTAGGTGAAAATATTATATTATGTTGTAATATTTTGATAAAATAAATTAAATGATGATTTTGTTGCCCTTGTCATTGTCGTTGCCTCTGATGCTGTTGTGTCTGCTGTTGCTTGATGATGGCACTTGTGGGAGTTGAAAAAACAATACAACATAATAAACAAAGTTAATTTTCATTATCACTACAAGGGCGAGAAACCATGCAAATTGATTTTTAATAGACATACGAGTATATGTATATTGACTCAATATTTTCGAAAAGTTTCATCAATATTTAATTTTTAAACTTCATACGTACATATGTATGTACAAGTGATGTGAAAATATGTATGTATATGATAAATGTAAATATTGGTACTTAAAGTATGCCATTCATTGTGTGTCACAATGACATTACGGACGCCTGAGCTGCTTGTGATAATGAAGTATTTTATTTAAATCCTATCATAAGAGCAATAACATGAAATAAACAAAAGAAATTTATTAATTTCATTAAAATGCACTCAGCTTTTCACTTTAACATTTTAATTTCTCGCTAAAATAGGAAATTTAATATAATTTTTTTATTTCATAAATATCTTGCATTTTTATTTCTGTCGCTTGATTAGTTTAGATAAAGAAAACTTATTTTTTCTATAATGAATATAAAAGAAAAGATAATCCCCTTCTACTTATTTGCATTTGTTTTTCCATAGCATAATCATCATTATCATATCTCTAGTGTTTTCATTACAACTGAAGCGCATGACCTGATTACACGAGTATTTGGTTTGTATTCACTTAACATGGGAATATGAAACCCCTTTTAACCAGTCATGTGCTCGTTACGTCAATAGCAACCAACCATCGACGCAAAAAAGGTGAAGGGAAGGCAGGAGCATCACTTTTAATTGAGCTGAATTAATTTACCAACAAAGTTGTCTCTGTTGACGTGCCTAGAGTTCGATATGGCTGTAAATCTTTAGAGTCATTCTCTGTCAAATTATACGAATTTTATGAACTAAATAAAGTTCGTTCCCTTGTCAGAGCATAGCGCCTTAACAAAACTCTATTGGTGCAGCGCCTCTTCTGTTCAAATCATCCCTGGTGCAATTGCGATTGATGCTATCAAATGTGGTGCTGTAGTCGATAGAGTTTGAATATAACGAGATCTGCCTCTTGTTTATCAACTCCGTAGTAATACGTAGGGTATTCATTTAATCAATACACAATATGTTCGAACGAAAACCTGCCTGTCGCTACCAGATAAGTGGCCTCAGTTACTAATTCTGATGATATGGATTTTCGTTAAGACCTTACATGAAATTGACCATGATATGATGTGCCTGATGCTCTGGCAAAATCCCCTTTTATAAGAATTTTCACTGAAGTTTCTAAGAGCCATTATTTAAATTTAAAATCTACCTAAATTTGAATACATACGTTTTGGTACAATTTCCGGCGAAGCTTTCAACATTCCAACAATTATGCGGCTCTGTTGTTTCCTATGAGATATGACAACCTTTCTTACCTCTGAGGAAGAGTCCAATCGCTGTAGCCTTCCCTATAAATCGGATATGGCAAATATTAACAGGTTGATGTAGCTGCTTGATGGTCTTCTAAAAATGTTACTTTCACGGGTGAACTGGTCATGCGGAGTAGTCATTACACTTCTGTTTTTACTTTTGATGGACCGACTTTATCTGATTTTGTTGCCTGACATCTTGCGAGTTATTTTTATTAACCATGCAAAGGCCACTAATTTGTGCGACTTGATGAGCTTAAGGTGCGAGATTGTTGTACATTGCTGATTTGTATAGTTTGCATGAAACTTTTACTGCTTTATTAAGAGCGCAATGTGTCTGTGCGGCGCATTTCCTGTCTATATTCCCTGTGAGTTTCGCACCTTTATTTTCTATACAATCGCACAAGTTGAGTCATCCGCTTAGGGTTTTTTACTCCGTGGTACAAAGACCATAGCGTTATTAAAAATTAAGACTTGCCTTTCAAATACGATTTAAGTCTGAGGATTAGTATTGCTAAGTCTTTTAACCTCTTCGATGTCATTATCCATGTCTACCTTGTTTTCTATCCCGTGAGCAGGTATTTTTAAACTTTTTTTTTAACTTCGGTCTACATAAATACATATGTACATATATCGAGTTTAGCTGTTATTTCTTGTGGCCACAGATATGTTTTTTATCCTAAGCAAACAAACGATTCATTTTTAAACAGAAATTTTCTTCGCGATTATTCTCTAACGAATTATGATTTGTAGTGGGTGCATAAATACTCGTAGCATATTGTGATTATTAATACGACAGTCTTTGTTTAAGTTAAGTTTCGCGTTGAAATATCTTGATTTTAGCACGTCTGATTTCACATGAAATTACTCCGTAGTCAATGTAACAGAAAAACTATGCAACCGAATGTTAACAATTTGTATCCTTAAACTTTGTTTCTCACATCAAAAACTTTTTCAATTATGCGTTATGTTGATACTTTTGACACTTATGATTTGAGTTTGAGTAACATTTTATGGATTTTCTCATAAATTTATTTTCTTTGATTGCGTTATCGTAGCTAAGATTCTGTTAAATCTCAAATAGTTAGTCTCATATTCAAATAATATATGTACACATATTTAAAAAATTTTATCTTTAGAAAACATTTATAGTGTATCGTGTAGTTTCCATAATTTTTTTTTTTTTTTTTAATTAATGATTGAATGTCTCTAACCCTTTGTTGCTATAATAGAACTATTTCCAAAGTGTAAAAACAGGCCCAATATGGCAATTCTTTCCCCACAATTTATGCAGCCCTGGTATTTTCCAACAACAATTTAAGTGTTATATTTTAAGCCAAGTGATCGCGACATTTTTTCATTGTTGGCTCCATTTCTTTTTGTTGAGTTACAATATTTTTTTTAGACTATGATACATTTTCATTTGCATTTGCAGCTCTTGTTCCAGAACAGTGTTAAAAGGAGGTTTTTTGTCGTAATTTTTCTTTTCTTTTTGAAGTGCTAGTTGCTTCTAACTGAGATTATGTTGCGCTCTCTTAAGAACTTTAAAGAAAAATGCAAATTATTACTTACATTATTTTTTTGCGCTTCATATTCTCTGCTAAAAAATTGGAGAATAAATTCTTATAACAAATAAATATATCTAGCCCAAATTATTGCCGATAACCTTACTTCCCAATGAATTTATTCGCTTTCACAAAAAGATATTGTTGGCGATTGCATACCAAGGAGTTCATGAAAAAATTCGGGAGAATGTTCATTCATGTTAAGACCCATTAAATTTGAAACTCTAAGGAAACAACTGACACCTCTTTTAATTCAATTTTTTATTCTAAAACTATTCGCTACATAGCCTCCATATAATGTCTACATGTGCCACAATAACCAAAAGAGATACAATTTATTGCTTAGGCTGTAGAAAATCAGTTAAAGCTAAGCCAGGAGAACTACATTTTTGGGTTGTAATGTTAATTTGATGAAAATCTATTTTACTTGGGTTGTTTAGTTCAACAACTCAAATATAAGCAATAAATAGAATACAACTCAGTTTTGCAAAATGACGATGAAATGGAATTGTCATTATGCCGGAAATGAATTTAATTCCATTAACTTTGTGTGTGATACGATTTTCTTTAACAATCCATATGCCAACAACCTCAAGTGGAGCCACTCAACAAAATTCACTTACTCGCATAGTTTTGAAATGTTTAGATTTCAAAACTTTACAAGTGATTTTAATCTCTAGGATCATGTCATCATATCGGCAAATAATAAAAATGTTTTTGCATTTAACCAATGCTATCTATCCGTATCCAAAAAAACTTTTACTATAAAATGTTGTATTTTATTTTTGAAATCCTTGACAAAAAGTTTTTATTCTCTTGCTTGCTTGCTTGCTTTTTGTACATCATCAAACTGAACTGACTGACTGACGCTATCAAATTAAATTTTTGGTTAGTTTAGCACAATAGTTTGCAAACTTGACTACTGTTTTGTGTTACCAAAATCCTATTACATCGATGTTGAGAGATTTTGTATTCACATTAACTTGACATAATTGATGTGGAAAAGCCACAACATTCCAACACAACTACACCAAGCGATTTTCAATTCTATTGTTGCATTTTGCCTTGAAAGCCGAAAACTTTAGTTGCAGTTGATATCATTGTATTTAGCTACGCTTGTATGTATGTGTATAAATATGTGCTTTTGTGTGTGTGTGTGTGTGCTTGGTACTGCAACAAATTATCACTGTTAATCCTTCAAAAGGCTTCAACTGGGTGTGCGCGCTGGTTGTATTGGTGTAGTTTTGTGGAAACCAAACTAAATCATGTGAAATTACATTGATTAACGCTGCTGAATGTTGTACTATGCGAAGAGCTTTAGTATGAAAATCAAATCATGCTGCTCTATATGTATTGTTTAGTTACTGGATTAAATTGAATTAAGCAGTTTGCTTCGATTTTATTAAGCAGTGTTAAATTTGTGTGCTACTACTGCATATATTGCTATGTGGGATGAATATAATCACTGCCATTTAATAAATGACATATACATAATAATTTTCTCTAATTAAAAATATTTAATCTAACTCAATGTATGACTTGGAAGAACTGTAATGAAACATAGCCAAGCAAAAGATTGTAAGCCACTTTAAACTGAAATATCAAAACATACAAAATCTAGGAAAAATGGCATTAGAAGTTCTATTTTTGATTTAAAGCCGCTGTTGAAAATAGTTAAAAGAAATTGCCTCCGTATAGACAGCTCTCAAATATATATTAATTTTATTAAAATATCCTTGCAAAAACGAAATCCTTTAGATTTCAACAAGCACTTGCGACAAAATAAACTGCCCCAAAACATTTAATTTACTGAAAAATATAACTTTTAATTGAAAAAAATGAATAACAATTCAAAATTTCATAATGGCAGCCCTCAGAGAAATACAACACTTTCACATGAACATATACATATTACTACTATATTATACACACATACATACATACAAAATGTACCTTTCCACCTATTTCCTTTCACACGTAGCTTAGCTTTTGAAAAGATGCTTAACATCAATTTAAACCATAATACACTAAATAAAGTTCTAAATATTATTACGGATACAACGCATAAAGCAGCATACCGTGCGAAATCATAAATCACGGAAACTTTCTCCGGAAGCAACAGCAGCGAGATAACAGCATCAGCTGTGTGATGTTCTAGGTAACGTTGGGGTTGGCATTGACGGTGTTGGGTGTCAGTAGCAGCAGTCGGAAGCTACTTGAGTACAATCATACAATCACACTTAATAGAATGCGTCTTCTTTTATATGTATGTATGTACTACATGTATGTATGTATGTATGTGTGTTTGTGAATGAGTGTAAGAATACGTATTATATGATTCTTCTTTTCTTTTGCGCTATATTCATTATCCTACATGTACACACACACACGTGTAAAGATATTAATAATTTAGTCAACAACAACAACATTTCTTGATTTTCTTGGCTTTTGCTTTCAACATCAGGATAACGTCCAAATGTAGATTTTTAGTGTAGGAGTCGCTTCACCTAATAACATCATCATTATCATCTTTGTCACAACTGCGAGGCATAATATATGTAAGTGCACACATACACATAATCGCTTTGCTCTATGGTTGTCTTGTCTGCGTGTAGCTGAAAATGAAGAAAATATTTTCTGATTTCAAGTGCGGATCTAAATACTTTGCTTACGTTAATCTGCTAAGTATGAACCTACTTTTAGAAATATGCTGTTGTAGTTTCAAGTTGGTTGTTCTTGTAGTATGAATTTCTTTTTTGAAAGATTTTGCTTACACTACAAAATTTCATACAAATTTGGGACTTACTTTATATGAAAAATTTCAGAAATTTCCTTAGGGCCTCTTTATGTGTCACGATTCGTCTCGTTTCATCTCTAATTTTCAAGCCTAAAAATATACGATTGTATTTGACATAAATGAAAACAAAAAAAATCTGACCTGTGTTTAATGAATAGTTAATCACAAATATAAGAATTGTACTAGCATACTTTTAGGCTTGGAAATTAGAGACGATTCGTGATACGGATTCAAAAGACTATTCTTTTTGGTTACGAGCTTTTGTTATAATGCTAAAGATGTACCAAAATTTGTGATGTGTTTCAATCTATAATTCGATTTTCTCATTGTTTTTAGAAACCCGATTGATGGCAGCAGTTTGCGATTTAAGAGCTATGAGTTTATTTCTAAACCGTTTCTTTTCATTTCCTTTGATCTTTGAATGTCTAGAAACACAGTATAGCTCAACGGAAAAGTGTTGGACAGGGTACAGTGACTTCTTACACTCAACAAGGCACTTAGATCTGTTAAGTGTATAGTCTAATGGTTTATTCACTGTCTGACTGCTGACATAGAATGCTATGCCAGTTGGATAAAGATCCTTTAAGCAAACAGCCTTTGCGTGGATTTCAACTTGTAAAAATGCTTCTTTGAGCAGATGTGTGGTATTTGAAATTTTCGGGGAAATATCCGCCCTAGTTTCAAATCAAAAATTTAAAAAATAAATTGATACAAACTGTGTTGGCTATATGCTTAAAGATTCGTTGACAAGAAATATTAAGTTCAACGTGCTTTGTAATTTCAAGCTATCATTATTTACTGCAAAAATTGTTTCGAAATAACTTAACAAAAATTTATACAAAACGTGTGCTTCAAGAAAACTCAAAAGAAATACAACAAGCTTCATATTGACCTATTAATTTTAAGTTTTTCACGTAGATGACATTATGCTTTGTCAAAATAAAGAAAAAGAAAACTCATAACGAAAACGAGCGTAATATAAAAGGAAACTTTATTCTTTACAATACCTTAACAAGTAGTTACAATTTATATCAGCATTATTGCCTCTTTACTTCTTTGGCAAACTCTATGAACTAAGCTTTTTCTACTTTTTACTCCCCTGTCTTTTAATTTATTTATTTTTTTTTTTTTTTTTTTATGCATTTTCCGTAAATTGAACCACCAGCGTTTCCTTTTAAGCTCTATAATGAATTCTTCACGTCTCGTTTGCTCAACTCTTTCCAAAGCTCTTGGCTTAGTTTATTGCTCTTAAATAGAATATTTTCCTTCAACGCCATGACGTAGCGTTTACCTACGTTACCGTTTACTAACCTGACAACAGTAGCATGCTGTCATACGTACAAAACAGACATCTATCTATCTACATACATACACGTACGTATTTTCATACTATAAAACCTGCCAACTTACAAAGGTATCGTAAATAGGTACTCGTACGAGTAACAACAAAATGTTATTGAATTTCTTTCTTTTCAAACCTCAAATCCTTATGCTTCGCAGAGTCTCATTAGATCGTATGTTTAGGGAGGATTTTGTATCGTTGTGAAAACATTGAAAAGCAATATCGATACTACGATGTATCGTAAAGTTTTGCAAAGAGATTTAAGACAAGGAATGAAAATTCTCTTTGCATCCCAAAAGAATTAAAATCGCCATTACCTTTCTTAAGGAAAAACTTCTTTTGCATTACAAAAAGTAATGGATAGTGGAATTGGTATTCCAAAAAAAAATATGCATTACAAAAAGTAATGGACTTACCAAAATGGAATGGGAGTTCCAAACTGAAATAGACATTTCAAAAACTAATGGGCATTCCAAAAAGCAACGAGCGTTCCAAGAACGAATGGGCATTCCATAAAGAAATAGACATTTCATATAGAAATAAGCATTCCCAAAAGTATTGAGTATTCCAAAAAGAAACCACATTCCAAAAATAAATGGGCATTTCAAAAATGAATGTGTATGTGACAATTCTAATGAACTCCTGCAGCAAGAAAAAAATGTGGGGTATCGATATTTTCCACTCAACGTCATGTCACTTGCTCTTAATGTCGACCCTGCAGAGCTTTTTACCTCTAGAGTTGCTGTTATTGGTTTTGTTGTTGTTGTTGCTACATTTTATTTTTGTCGTAAGGTAACAAAATGTTTCATTTTGCTGAGATAATTTGCTTGCGGCAATAATTTTATATATTTTATTGTTACATTGTCAGTCAGCCAGTGAAACAGGGGAGTAGCATTTGCTCGTTTCTTTTACTGCTGCTGCTGCTGGTGCTCCTGGTTTCTATCTTAAGCTCTTTGTTTGTTTAAGAAACAATGAAAAATTTGTAGTCATGTTTTTTAAGGATATTCAAGGCTGCCGCGTCACAGCGTGCATTCACATGAAGCTCCTGAAGCCACTGTTATTTTTTTTTGCAACCATCGGATGTGTTTGTACTCCTTTAAATATTGCTATTTTACCCTTTTTGCTTCTTGTGTCACAGTCTTAATGTGTGAGTTTATATGTTTTTATAGGTAAAAGCATTTTTTTCATTTACATTCCAATTTAACTTTGACACACCTTCATTAATGAAGGTTTATTTCTGCCTTTGATGTTGAAAGATAGGCACTTGCTTTTAATGGAAAAATATTTTTTTTCACAGATACTAAAGCGATGAAGTTGTCAATTGGAGAAAGATGTTATTTGTGAAATGCTTGTCACTGTCACACGTACGGTGCGATAATAAAAGGATGATGCATTAATTTTTGAACTCACTTACGTTTTTTTAACTCCCATTAAATTGGAGTTTACTAGCTTTTGCAATTTCATCCTTCCTCTATTCCATGTTATTTTCAAGTTTCTGAATAACATCTACGTGTGGTGAGTGTACCCATTCCAATCAATGTTCTCAAAATGCTGTCATCCATTGGGCATTACTTTACATGTTTTCCTGGAAAAAAAATGTTGATGTTGCATCAAGGCGGGCTGAATTCGTAAATTTTAATGACTAGTGGTGTTTTTGTGCAGCCATCTACAAGGAAACTCTGACATCTTGAACACAGACACAATATTTAGCTGGTAATAAATGGATTAATTTATGTGTTGTTAATTGAATGAGAGTTGTAATTATAATTTTATGCTTATTTTCCTCACAACCCGTAAAACGAACCAAAATAGCGTACTATTTTATTTATGTATACGAGTTAATTTTGCTTTAACAAAAACAACAACAAAGTAAACATACTGTTATTTGATTTATAAATAAAATATCTTTAATTATTACTTGTGCGGCCATTTTGCATATAACATACTTTCTAGTGTTTTAAAATAACTGCTTTATTTATTGTTCAAAGCAATTCACAAGTTTTTTTTTTACTTAAGATAAGATGTTAATGCTAAAAGTCTGAAATGCTTGAAAGTGGGGGAGTCCTTTTTTGACAGACTATCTCAAAGTTGTGGAGACTGACAAAACTAATAATTCGATCATACTCGCTCGTTTATTTCTCTCCTCTGTTTGATCACTTTGTTTGCGTTATTGTTTGCGCATTCTATTTGGTACGTGTGCGCCTTTTATTTATTTCAGAGACCGTAAGGCGCTAGGCCCTAACGTGGTCAAAATGCTATTTTTATTTTTTGCAGCGATTAAATTACATTTGATTAGATTTTATTAAAATTTGATAAATCATGACTGAATGCACAAAGGTTTACTTAAGGTTTGATTTACTTTAATTAGACTTGATTAAATAAAAAGTTCAAATGCACCAAAAAGCCTTATGCCAGTTAATATTCAATCAATTTGTTAATTTTATTTAACATTTTTGTGCAAAAGAACTTTTACACCGTATTAAGTTTACAATGAAAATTAAAACGTTCGTAAAATTTGAAGCTTGTGCAAAGGATTAAAGGAATTACGAGTTCATTATGACTCTTTATTTCTGCGTATTTCATCCACTTTGCACAGAAAATACTCATGTTCGCTTACGTACTCATATACTGTCGTAAAATATTTTAACTGTGCGATACTTAATTTCCTGAATCTTTCCCTTAGCGAGTAATTTTTGTTTCTGTTTTTTTTTTTTTATAATAAAACTACTTGCACGAATACGAGTTGTACACAAAAGCTCTCAATTATGTTCCACATAATGGACAACGTAGCCCAATTAACCACCTGGAATTTATGGTACAAATAAGAGAACGACGACGAGTTCACAACGACCATATGCAGTTAAGAGTACGCGGCTGTGCCAAGTGCACCAACCAAATGAAACGCAATTGCAATTTTATTGTTGATGACTGCATGTAGTGTGCGGCAATAACGACAACAACAATAACAACAAAAATAATAGCAACTGTGCATTGGCAACAATTGTTGAATATTTGCATAAGTATCAAAAATATTACAAAAACAAACAAAAAAATATTGCAAATTTATAACGTCGAGTTGCGGAAACTCTCCATGAAGTTTTACTTTACTAAATTGGTAAATTTTTTTCCTGTTCCGTTTTAAATTGTAAAGAACATTGCTTAATATTTCAGAAAAACCGGTTATTTTTTGCTGGTATGTATTTTTAAAAATATGAAAAATACATGCTACATTAAGTTATTAAATACATACCTATAGTATTTTAATTAATATTAACTGTGCTAAGCCAAGTTTAAGAGTTTCTTCAAAATATACAGCAAAATCTGTTATCGTGAAAGTTGCCTAAGTCCTTTTGACAATAAATCTGAGCATTCTAGCAGCTTACAAGATTAAATTGTTTAAAAAATTTTTGCAATATTTTCAAAATATGTCGCAGATCAGGGGCCATATTTTGTAATGCGATGCGAAAGCAGTGCGATTCGAAAGTCAATATCATTCAACGCATTTTAGGGTATATTTTATTCAATTGCGTATCGCATTGCTTTCGCATCGCAATACAGAATAGGGCCCCAGTACTATTACATTTTTTCGAAGTTTAATTGTGAAATCATACCATCTCTGAAAAAATAAACTATCCTAATATTTTTTCGTCAGTCCCCTAGACAAATTTAGAGCAATTTTAGAAACAAATTGTTATGTGTTTTATATCATTATCTGAACACACTTATTTTGCTAATTAATCACATCTTTTATTGTTATCGTCTCAGTTGTCAAACGTCAGTCCCCTGAAAAATGTTTTCAATATACTGTGTCTTGCACTAATTTGTAATAGTTTTATATTTTTTGCAAAATCCTCAACGCCCTGGTGTTATTCCTCTCTCCCCATAAAATTTTTAACCTCGATGATCAGTCATTACTAAATCGAATTTTATCGTCCGAAAGTCAATGATCAAAGTAGAAATATCTGCTTGGCCATTATTGTGTTTGAATAGTAAGAGTATCGAAAACTCAAACATTAGATTTTCTTTTAAAGCTTCAAAATTTTGAATTAAAATTGTGTTCCTAGAATGGAAGCAACAAAAGCATCCATTATCTTTACCACGGAAATGGAAAAATTAAGTCGATAACTTTTACAAAAAGTTTTCTTTGGAAGTCTTCCATCTTCAAATTTCAAGTTTCAAATTTTAATTCCTGAATTCCTCCTTTTGCCATATTATTGATAAAATCTATTCCGAATTAGAATGCCGTGAAGTGGAACTAAACTTCTTAAATTCTAAGTTTATAAGCAGTTTCGTAACAATATTTTGAGGTATGAAAACCACAAACACTTCTTACCAAGTTTTTTTTTTTGCATACCTCAAAAAAACCGGTTTTTCGTATACCCACTATTAATTACAACAACACTAAAAGCCATTCAAAATAATCGAAATGAAAAGAAAATAGCACAACGATCTAGCAACATCAGGCAGTATGGAAACGAGTTAACGAGCATTTAGGTTTCATTTTTTTTTGCGTGTGTGTGGCTGTGTGTTAATTTTTATTCTTTTTTTATTCCTGTACCCCTGTTCCTAGCAAATCATAAACATATTTCTTGCAATTGAAGTGAAACAACATCTGGTCGCTGGGATATTTTGTAGTGGTATCGTCGTCCTAGTCCATATACTACATATGAAAGTACGAGTGCTTCTGTTTAATATTCATACAGATGATGAATTGTTTTGCTGTTGTTGTTACTGATATTTTTTTTGTATTTGTTACCGTTGTTAATAAACTGTAGCTGTTTTGCCTCTGTTATAGCAAAAGTAGGAGTTGAGAGTATGAAACTAAAACATTATACACGTACGTGCCATTTTTAAATTATTGGATAGGTTTTCTACTTTTTGTGGAAAATTATCTATGAATATATCTGTAGTTCTTTGTTTGTATTAGAACGTCCCATTGGGGTATTTGTAATGTTTTTAGAACATCCTATATGGGAATAAAAACTTGTGCATGGTGAATTCAGAAAACTTACAACCGCACTATCTATAAGTTTGTAAGATTTATTACATGAACATGTACAAATGTATGGTATATTTAAATTTACTGTATCGAATATAAATTAGAAATTTTTCATTTGCTGTTAATAGCAATATATAAGGTGTTTCGGTAAGGGCGCCGGCATTATTGTTTCTTGATGAATAAATTTAACAAAATTCGAAGCACTTTAGTTCAGATGAAATTATCATGATTTGATCAATGCTTTCTCACGGTTGGTGAACAATTTTAATTAAACACAATTTCGACAAAACAAAAATTGCTAAAATGCTATGAAAGGTTAAATGAAAAATTCTTCAATAATTTTAGAAAATTAAAATCTGCATTAAAATTCAAACAATACCACCAGCAACGGTACGAAAATTTTAAACCATTCCCCATATCTACTACATCTTAGTTCAATACTAAAGCGCCTGAAAGTATATAACTTTTATTTGTAAAATTATAGAGCACACAAATAAATGAATGCATGCGAATTCTGTTCTTATTTATACAAGCACATGTACCCAAAATTCACACTTGTTTGCACAGTAGGGTGGTATGTTCGAAAATTTGAGAACACTTGTGAAAATGAAAAATTTGTCTCATAGTGTAAAATGCTTAAAACTATACAATCCTTGTGCTTCGATTTTCTCATTTTTCCTAAAGTGAAAATATGTTTCAGCTCTAATGCAATTTTAATCATAGCAATCACCCTGATACCCACAAAAGCCTGCATTTGTATTACACTCACACAGTTGCACATTTTCCAAACACATTCATTCATATGCATGAGTTGCATTCGCATTTTAAGCGGAAATCAAATATAAACAGCAGCACAAATAGAATACAATGAATGGAACGCATACAAACGCATCAGAGTTTTGCTCGTAGTCGTTTTTCAATGACGTTGGAAGCTATTGGCGCCACTTCCGTCATATCTGGTGAACTTGTGACATTTTTACTTACTGCTTAGTTGGCAGCTGTAACACAACATAAAACATAAAATTATGCGAGTTTATTTTTGAAAAAAACTTTTGTTTTATGTTTTTCGACATTTAACTTAAGGGATGCTCAACCCAATAAATTGTTGGACTTAATTTTTCAAATTCCGCGAAATCAACAATAAAAAAAATATACAAATAAACAGAACTGTGAAATATGTGGAATTAGGTATTCAAGGGCGGAGCTTAAATGTCATTTGGTAATTTCAATTATTTCCCAATGTTTTCAAATACAAAAAAAAATATTTCCCTGACCAAATCCATCTGAAACCATGCAGTCGGAGTGACTTCAAATTGCGGAATTGGTTGCCGATTAAATATATTGTTTTTCAAAGTAATTAAGGGAATATACCGTCCCCCGATTTGATTGAAAATTATTTTTTACGAAGTTATGCCCATTTAAAGTTTTAGTGTCAGCTTGAAAAACCGCTGAAAATTGGTTCCAAATAGTCGCATTTTCATCCAAATCAAAATAATTAATTTTTGTCTTTTGATTCTAATAGAACTTCTGATTCTCTGTCAGAATCTTTAAGAAATTTTGAAAGTTGTTGAAAATTGGCGGAATTATAGCGCTTTTTATGAAAAAAAAACAAGGCTGATTTTCTCAAAAACCCCAATGTTTTTTACGCTTAAAATTTTACTGTGGATTTGTATAAATATGAGAGAAAAATGACATGAGTTTAATGCTTGTTAAAACAGATTTGAGGGCAGGAGATTTTTTTCCCCAAAATGAAAATGTCAATTTTTTTTTTCATCATTGCCAAGCCAATCTACGGTACTATTTTCAAAGCAAATTACAACAGTAACATTCCAAATTACTTTCTCCTCTTACTTTTTTTCACCTTTATTTTCGTAATAACATTTAATCATAGGAAATATATAAAAACATTGTAAGCACATATAGCTTTTTCGCTGACAAAGTCAAACAGACAAAACATTCAAAACCCACAGAAGTAGTCTGCGAAAAAGCTATATTTGCGTACAATATTTCGTTCGTTAATATTGAAGAGCAATAGAATTTTTTGAATTTTTATTGTTTTCATTTTCATTCCCAAAACTTATCAGTTTAGATAGTAAAAAGATGTAAAGAGCTTAACTGCATGAATTTTGAAGAAATTTATTTTGAAATTTATTCTCTCGAATTTATTTTTGCATAATATTTTATTATTTATTTACTAAATGATATATCATTTCTGCATTGTTATTATTTTCTGGTAATTTTTGATTTTGTTTTTCATCGTTTTTAATTCTATTGTTTATTTTAAATTACGGCGTGTCATGTTCAGCATAACAATATAAATCATTTTGTTATTGATGTTTACTGTTTTTTTTTTTTTTTGCTTACCCCCATGTTTATTTACTCGTAGTAATCCATGCAAATATTGAAATTTCATATACTACCACTTCCTTTGGTCTTCGTATTTCCATTGATTTTTAACTGTGGTGCTGCTACACTATTTTATGTGTTGCGCTCGTAAGTTCCCATGGGTACATTTTATTTCTTTACATTTCACATACATATAAAAGTAACTATTTGTCGAAATGAAAAATTTAAAAAAATATAAATTCTTAAATTCAATTGACTATTGCTTAAGTGTATACACATGTTTGGTGTCAATAATCAAAAGCTCCTTTAGGGTATTTTACAATCAGATTTGACAGATTCTCAAGTTTACAGTTCCTTATTTTTTTTTTTGTAATTCTTCTTTGGAATGGAAACATATAGCATATTGATTATGCTTTCAACTACACTAAATCCGTACAACTTTCATCAATGTGTTTTTTTTTATCGCCCAACTTCCGTTTGCGCTTTCGATTGAGGGAGGACTATTTGTTGAGTGTTCAGTTGAAATACTTGAGATAAATGTTGTTCGATATTGTTTGGTAGTTAGGGGCTAGGACTGAGTCGACAAGCCAACAAAAAAGAAAAAACAAAAAAATAAAAGATTTTTAATGGAAATGTGCAGTAATTGATGATAGCACTCGTAAATGTATTTTTATGTCCATACCATTATGCTTTCAGCATTAGTGTCTAATAAGGTCATAGTTTCTAACTAATTGTTAGTTAAATTATTTAATTAAGTGGGCGAGAGCGCAAAAGTAATGCAAGAAGAGCAAAGAAAAAACTGACCATACATACGTACATACATATGTATGTACGTGCATAAGTGTGCAAATAAGTTTTGCAAATTCCCACTGGAGCAATTTTTCATTAAGTAAAACGGAATTTCCATTTTGCCAAAGAGGAAATTGCACATTATTGCACATAAATAACGTACTTGCAAACATGAGTGTAATTAACATTAAGACCAAAGACATTTAAAATTGGTCATAAAATATCTTGCTAAAAAATATTTCTCAAAAACAAAAAAATATTTTAGCAATAGGGCGAACATAAGTGAAAAATTACCCAACTGACGATTTTAATTTATTTTATGTAATTTATTTTATGACTATCGTCATGTTGTTTTTTTTTAATCGAATTTTCTGTCACTTTCCCTAGCACACTTGTAAAAAATTATAATTTTAATTCTTAGATGACTTATGTAAAACCCCCATTTTCTCCATCTCTTCTAGGTACAAAATCGAAGTGGCTGGCAAAAGTCTTCCAGTGCTCACAAACCTCGACAAAGGACGCTATGGCGTTATTGTATTTGAAAATCTAGATAAATACCTCAATATGGATAAATGGAATCGCGAGCTGTTGGATAAATATTGTCATGAATATTCAGTAGGAATTGTGGGCTTTGTCAGTCCCAGTGAAGAGACGCTAGTGGCGGCACAGCTGCGTGGTTTCCCACTGTTTGTACATACAAATCTGAGGCTGCGTGATGCTAGCTTAAATCCTGTCTCACCAGTGTTACGTTTAACACGTGCCGGTGAAACAGCCTGGGGTGCACTACCAGGTGATGATTGGGCTGTATTTCAGCATAATCATACCACATTCGAACCTATTGAATGGGCACAACGAAATACACAAGATTATCCATCGGATAGCGGTGGACAGGTGCAAATGCCATTGACAACGGTGCTACAAGATCATGGGCAATTGGATGGTATACAACGAGTGCTATTTGGCAGCAGTTTACGTTTTTGGTTGCATCGATTGTTATTCCTCGATGCACTTTCATACCTTAGTCATGGGCAATTAAGTTTAGGCCTCGATCGTATGATACTCGTCGATATCGATGATATCTTTGTTGGTGAAAAAGGTACGCGATTACGTCCAGATGATGTGCGTGCATTGGTGGCTACGCAGAAAATTATAGGTTCAATGGTGCCAGGATTTCGTTTCAATTTGGGATTTTCCGGTAAATATTGGCATCATGGAACGCGTGAAGAGAATCTTGGTGATGATTTTCTACTGAATAATGTGCATGAATTTAATTGGTTCTCACATATGTGGAAACATCAACAGCCACATTTGTATGAAAATCTAACTTTGCTTATGACGGAAATGCAATTGAACTATGCTTTTGCCAAGGATCATGATATACCAACTGATTCAGGCTATTCAATTTCACCGCATCACTCAGGCGTTTATCCAGCACATGAAATACTGTACTTAGCTTGGAAGAAGGTATGGAACGTAAAGGTCACTTCGACTGAGGAGTATCCGCATTTGAGGCCGGCTAGATTACGGCGTGGTTTTATACATCGCAACATTATGGTGCTGCCTCGGCAGACATGTGGTCTTTTTACGCATACAATGTATATTGATCGTTACCCTGGTGGTAGAGATAAGTTGGATGAATCGATACAAGGTAGATTTATGTAAATTTATTATGAAAACCTATTTAAAAGTTATACTACTTTCCATAATCTCAATATTTCACTTAATTGAAAAAAAATAAAAAAATATTCGGTTTAATCCATTTACAGGTGGCGAACTCTTTCAAACAATTGTCTACAATCCCATCAACATTTTCATGACACACATGTCCAATTATGGCTCCGATCGTCTGGCACTGTACACCTTTCAGTCGGTTATTAAATTTCTACAATGTTGGACAAACTTAAAACTTAGCTCCGCTCCACCAATACAACTGGCAGAAATGTACTTTCGTTTACATCCCGAAGAAGTAGATCCCGTTTGGGGTAATCCATGTGATGATATGCGCCACAAGAAAATCTGGTCAAAGACGAAAAGTTGTGATTCGCTGCCGAAATTTCTAGTCATCGGTCCACAAAAGACTGGCACAACCGCCCTCTACACATTTCTTTCGATGCATTCGAGCATCGCTAGCAATGTGCCTAGTCCAGACACATTTGAAGAGATTCAGTTTTTCAATGGCAACAACTACTATCGTGGTCTCGACTGGTATATGGATTTCTTTCCAAGTGATCCAAATATAACAGCAAATAGCGTTCTACCGTCACCACCAACCGGCACCACGCGTTATATGTTCGAAAAAAGTGCCACTTACTTTGATGGTGAAATGGTGCCGAAACGTGCACACGCATTGCTGCCACATGCAAAAATTGTTACAATTTTAATATCACCAGCAAAACGCGCTTACTCATGGTATCAACACCAGCGGGCACATGGCGATGTCATTGCTAATAATTACAGTTTCTATCAGGTACTATAATTCTTTGTTAATTTGAAACTAAATTAATATTATTGTTTGTTTTTACTTGTAGATTATTACCGCTACAGATTCAGCGCCAAGACCCCTTAAGGATTTACGAAATCGTTGCTTAAATCCTGGCAAATATGCGCAACACCTGGAGCATTGGTTGGCATACTATCCGGCGCAACAATTTCATATAATTGACGGTGAACAATTACGTTTGAATCCCATCGATGTTATGAATGACCTGCAGCGTTTTTTGAAAATTCAACCACCATTTGATTATTCAAATCATTTGCGTTATGATACGAAAAAAGGATTCTTCTGCCAAGTGGTTAGCGAGAAGCGCAATAAATGCTTGGGTAAATCCAAAGGACGGCAGTATCCAACGATGGATGATCGCAGTGCGAAGTTGTTGCAAAGGTAAAGGGAAAAGTGAACATTTGGTGCGAGTAGGTTGCATTCTAATATTGCTTACGTAAGCATTTTTGAAATACATACTTAGCTGCTAGTGCTTTTTAACTTTTTGTTTACATAAAAATTGGAATCGTACGTGAGGTTTAGTAATTTGTAAAGAAATTTCGTAAAAATTCAATGCATAGATAATAAAGTGGAATTTAAATATTATTTAGAGTTGTTAAATTTAAGAGACTTCCGTACCCATTTGTAAAATCACATGCATTATTTAAGTGTGGTCTGGTCAGATGTTTCTGCTTTTAATTTCCTCAACTAAACAATATATTTCAACGTCATGCCAATAAAAATCGTACTTCATTAAAAATTTAAGCCTAATTGTATATGCAGAAACTAGATTTTAAAGAGTAAATTTTATCAACAGTTGGTTGTGGGTTTCATTTTGGTCTTTTTTTTTTTTGCAACAGTAAAAAGCTTTTAGTTAACTCGCCAAAAACGAAATGCTGAAAGGATGTAAAAATCAAATAGTTATTTTATTTGTCTTGTATTGTTGTGTTAATTTTACTCGCTTACGTTCGCACGTTCTGCCCTTTCGAAGCCAAATTAAATGTGGTTTTATAAAGCTTTAACGCTTTGGTGAACTTTTGTTTTTTCTACGATTGCCACAAAAACGGTACGCCTTGTAAAGTTATACAATTTTTAAGAAGACATTTAGAATACTGGGAACACTTTAAAGACTTAAAGGTAAATGCTTGTATTTAAAAAAAAATAAAATTTCTCTGAAATCTTCATAGTTGCCCCTTAAGTACTAAATAGGCATAATTTTTAAGTTCAGTGTCTAATACAAATTAGTCGGGGAAATAATTTTTTTATAGAAAATTATATTCTCGAAGCATTACCTGTGACTTGCGCTACGGGAAGTCGTAAATGAAAACTTTGTAATAAAAGTTACCATATCAAATTTCGTTAAGATCTCTTTTGTAGTTTCTGAGGTAAAGATTAAAAAAAAATTTTTTTTTAAAATAAAATTAATAATGTATGAAAAATCCTTTTTTCAACCACAGGCTTTCTCTTTCTAACAACTTAACTTTTTTTTCTTCTTCATAGATATTACCTCAGTCACAATACCGCCTTAGTAAAGTTGCTCAAAAAGCTTGGCTCCCGACCCATTCCACAATGGCTCAAAGATGATCTTTCAACGACAACATGATAGCTAGCATTCATACCACATCGCCTGAGGCAGAAACGTTTAAAATTGCATTTCAAAAATCAATATAAACGTAGGCAGTCAAAAACCGAAAGTGTCACCGATGGTGAAAACTCAACGGATATCAAACCGATGCAAATGCGTAAAATATTACGCAGGCATCGAAAGTATAACGAACGGATTGCTATGCTCTGAAATCTTAAAGCAAAAAAGTAAAAAATTAAAAATCTTAAAATTCAAGACTAAAAATTTAAAAAAATTAAACTATTGCTTAAGCTAAGTATAGATGTTACTTACGTAAATAAAAAGTAAATGAATAAGTGATTCAAAAAAATGTGTAATCTACACATAGCATATGTCTGCCTGAAGCCTAATTTAAATGCCCTAATTATATATCTGTATATAAACAAATAGAATAAGTTAAAAATAGAAACAAATTGCAATTATTTGGAAAATAAAGCCATAAAATAAATTTATTATTTTTCATAAAAAAAAATAAAAATATAAATTGCCACCTATCAAAAAAACTTACAAACAAACAGTATCGCAATTAATGTAAAGCTTATTAAAAAAAACAAAAAATACATGTGTGTATACTTTATTTTAAAAATGAATTTGTTAAGCTTTGCTGTATTTAGATTTTATGTAAATTGAGTTTTAAGAGAAAGTCTATATATGTAGTTGACATTTGTAGTGCATATTAGAATAATGTAATTAAAAAAAAAATTATATATTAATAATTAATTTTAAATGAAATAAACATAATAAATAGCTAATGCAACTAAGGTAAATTGTATATTTTTTTTATATGTTTCATATGATTTTTTGTTTTGTACGTTTAATTTTTTATGTGGATGTTTATATAATTTAAAATTCAAATTATTAACTATTTGTTTTGTAAAATTGTAAATGTTTGTACTTTATTTTATAAATTAATTACTATAGTTATATAACACTTAGGCCATAGCTGAAGGCTTTAATGTTTTAAGAAAAAAAATGTCTGTGTGTCACATGTATTTTAAAAATTCTTATTATTTAATAGAACATAGTAAGTTTGCTCATTTTTAACAAAAAAAAAAACTTCAATATGTGGTAACATCTAAATTCCAAGCTTAAGCTATTTTTATACCTCACAATCTATTGCAGCACAGGCAGTTTGTATTCATTATACACGTGTGTACTTTCAGAAATCACACTTAATTTGTGTTTAGGCATGATTCAAAAATATTAAAAAAATATAGTTGTGTGGCAGAACTTACTAATTTTTGCTAAATAATTTCTTTATGACTTAATCATATGATTTTCGAGTTAGGATTTTTTTCAAAAATGTTGATGTCAGAAAATAGCTTGATTTTCAAGCGTTTATATCTCGAAACATACGGACCGTATCAAACAAATTCATTTGGTTTTATTGATACGTTCGACAAAAGATACCAAATAATCATCATGTCTCACAATTCGATGGTGTTCTAGAAACCGAATGATTTGTGTCGTTCGAATTCGTTTTGATTTCACACATAATTTAAATTTTAAACAGAGTACAATTGCAGTAATAGCAGTTGAAATTGAAAAGTAAAAAGTGAAATTCAAAATTAAAAAGAGGAATTGAAAATTAAAAAAATTGAAAATCATATTTCGTTATTAAATATTTCGTAATCACCAATAAACATACAAAATTATTTCGCAAAAATCCAAAAAAAGTCGAATAATTATTAACAATTTTATGACCGAAATTTAACGTAAATTCCAGCCGTTACCACACATATAGTCCAGCAGGAAGCACTTTTTGGTTAATTTTAAAATAATACTAATTTAATTTCGAGAATCGAATGGAAAAATTTTAATTAAAAAAAAACTTAATAGACGTATAACAAGGCCTACCGAAGAAGTCTTATCATGTGAAACGAGAGAGTTAAAATTTTTGAAATATGTAACTCCATGACTGCATTCAAAACATAAACTTTTTATTGATGTTGATTGATTTCCAAATGATGTAAGCAAGTACGTTGTGTACGTACAATAAAAATGCTGAATTATTTTATATACCTATCATACTTGCTTATGTAGATATCTTTAAAAACATAGGCAATTGTGTGTAAACTTTGCAACAAAGCTGAATAAATTATATAAAATTAAAATTAGTTTACGCTGATCGTAGCATAATTTTAGTAAAACAAAATAACATTAAAATGTTTCATTAAAAATTAGTTGATCAAAAAGATTTGCAAAATTTAAAGTATTCTAACGAATGTAATGAATGATGAAAAATATAAAAATTATTGTAAAAAAATTAACACCATCTCATACACAGACAATAAAAATGAATAATGCGAAATGAAAAATAAAGATTTTGAGTTTTTGTTGTTGTTGTTGTTGAAAAGTAGATAATATTACTTAGGCATTCACTGAATCGAAGTAACGAAAATGAGTAAATTTTGAGGTCAAGCAATAGAAAAGCTTAGGTCACTATCAGGGAAATAAGTGTCTCTAAGACGGTAAACAATTTCAGTTCTTTTGGAACTGTAATATTTTATTTTTAAAAACTGTAATTTTTCATAAAATTACATTGATATTTGCATTGTTGTTCATCATTCACAGGAAAGAGAAGAGAGCGAGCAAGCAAACAACAATGTGCACATTGAGGACAGCTTTTCTCGTTTTGTTTGATCAGTGTAATTTTTTTTTCTGCACTCATGTTCTTGTTTGACCCTTGGAATTGGATTTTGGTTAATTGCAGAATTTTTTTTTTTCAACCGAGATTGTATTTATCTTGGGGTTTTTCTTTGGTGGAATTGATGATATTGTTGTAAATGGCTCTCGCTTCCAAAATTTTGCCCATCTATGCTCTAAGTTCACATATTACATCCTACTGACAACATTTATGATCTGCACATGAACGATTTGTACAGACGGCAATTTGATGTTATAGCAGTGATCTGCTTTGAATGCGATTTGAGATACATATGTACCTTTTTTGAGTAGGTACCTGTGAGGACGAGCTCATGATCGTTAGGTTATTTCCGAGAGATGACGTGTTATCATAGCTTAAGCCGCCGGTGAGCACAATGTACTCGATTTAAACAGAGTCGTTCAACCTAATCCAAACACACTCATGTTTTTATTAATTTCGAAATGGATTTAACATTTTTTAATTAAAATTCATTGATAAAGTCGAAAAAGTTACAGTTTAATCAACATTTGAATCTTTATAGCCCGCGGTGGGCTTAAACAAAGTTTAAATGAAAGGTTGAGTTACAACAAAAACTTGAGTGGAGAATTATTTGGGATGTAATTTAGAGTCGAAAAAATAAAAAAAGGATGTACATAATTTAGGGTCGATATACACCAAAACAAAAAAATTCCCCAGACCTTTTTAAATTCCATATTTACTACTTTCTAGTAAGGGGACGTCCATTAATTACCTGAGGTGTTTTTATGAAAATTAAGACACCCTCTCCCCTTGATGAGATTTGGTGAGATCTGGCGGGACCCCCCTCCCTCCCGTGAGATTTAAATTATAATTTTTAATCTAAATTCTATGCATTAAAAAGTTGCCGTGAAGTTTTCCTTGACCCCCTCCCCCCTATTTTGACTCACGTAATTAATGTGTGTCCCCTTATATTAAGGAAGGAGAACACATGTATGTATGAATTTCAGAATAGTTTCAGCAAAATCGAATGTTTTTTAAATAATGTATGTAATTTAATGAATATCATTGAAAAATAGTAAATAACAATTAATAAAAAGCTCTGGAGTTTTCTTATCTTTTGGCATATATCGACTACATATTACATCGGAAACAATCCACAAATTCCGGTTTGCGCTGCTACTCGAATTTTCATTTGCCCACCGTACAGCACCATACCTTATCTGCTGGCAACATGTATATATGCATGAGCATGTGTAAAACTTGTTGATAACAAGGAATTCTGAGCTTTTTTTAGAGAATATCTTGCACTCTGTTTAGTTAATTTTTTCATATTACGAGTACATCAACCTTTAAGAACCAAAATAAAGCTTCCGAAAGCTTTTCACTTTAATTCACAAACAAGTTATGTTAATAACATGATACTGATAAGAAAGCTCCGATGAAGCTCCTATTTTTAAACTATTAACATGCAACACTGAAAGCAACCCCAATCAATCCTGATTCTGTAATTAAATTTTATAAAGCTTTCAAACTGACAGTTCCAAAATGGTTAGAGTACTGTCAAATTATATTGCTGTCAATAATGTTTTGTTGTTTTTCTGGTATTTTGTTGTTGCTCCTTAGTGCCTTTCAGATGGATGTTGTTTTTGTGTATAATCAAAAGAAATGCGAACCGTGAAAAAGAGCGCGCACCAATAACTAATGCGCTCTTTGCACGCAAGTGAAAGAACACACGTGAAAAGCCAACAACAAGAGGAATTAAACTTGAAATAGTCAGAAGCACATCGTGTGTTGTTCTCTTATATTTTGAACATGCGAAAGCAGCTGCTGTGTTGAGAAAAGTTTCAGTGACAATGGCGATGGTGACGATGGTGAAGACGACGGCGACGTATATATCAAAGACGGCTCCAAAATGAAATGCAGCCGAGGAGCTCAGTTCTCGTGCGGTCGTTCGTCGGTGTTAACGTTGAACTCAACGACGGTAGACGCGAGTGACAAAAGAAAGAAAGAAAGAGTTAAATTAAAAAAAAGAATCCACCATCTCCACGAGAAATTTTAGAACACTATTTGAAATCTATAAAATTCTTAGATTTGGGAAGAAAATCAGAATAGAAGATTAAAAAGATATCGAAAATCTTTTATCTCTATTAAAAATTGCGGTTCGCGTCGCTGTTAGTGTTGTGGCGAGTGTTTTGGTGTTGTGTCGTGCTGTTTCCGTTTTGTTTGTTTGTTAGGTCGCCAGGTCGTAGTCCAGTCTGAAGTGTAGAAGAAAAGTGTAGTGAATATGGCACCAGGCGTATGTGTAACAAGTTTCCGTATGCTAATGCGCTGCTCCACAGATTTGGGCCACTTGAGGAGTCATGGCTTACGTTTAATGCCTGCAGCAACGTTGACGATGGTAAGTAAGGAGCGGCAACATTTCGCACTCATAGCAGCAGCCCGAAATTTTCCTTTTTTCTTTAGGTGGGGTATCATTGAAATCATAAAAATGTGTGAAAAAATCTAAAAATAAACCTCAAAATTAAAAAGATGAAACCAAAAGAAATGTATTCACGTAAAAGTGTGTGAAATATGTGATTTCGTGGACTAAAAAATAGCCGAAATGTATAAAAATAAAATGTGAAAAAATAAAAAAAAAGTTACTTCTAATCGCATTGAAATTTAAATTTGTCCAGACAGCAGGAAAAAGTACGTGGAGAGATATTACAAAGAGAATTAAAGAGCATAGAACATACTAAAACTGAGAGAGTGCCCGTATAAAACAAAAATAAAAATAGTGCTGTTTGAAGTTATTCTGAGAAAACATCGACCTTTTTTCGTTAGTCAGCCTAGTGCTCTTGACTTTTACATCTGAAGTTGAACTTGGCTGGCTCATATTAACCCACCGTCACAGAGTTTTGTGATGCACGTTTTAACGATTATGCGTGTAAATAGTAGTTAGGCCATTGTAAACAAAATGCATTTTTCGCATCAAATTTAAAAAAAAAAAACAACCCATAGATAATTCTGTGTGCTTAGAGAAAAATGTTACACTTATCTTTTGAAGTATCTCCGTCTGAATAACAATATGTACTTGAGATTTATTTATTTGAGATCGCTCAACCGTATGACATTGGAAAGTATTCTTTTGATATTTTTTATGTTAATTTTTTCAATAAAACATAAAATATTATTTCAGTCATCAAGACTTATTTCTGAACATCCATGGACGTCATTTGCTTGGAATTAAATTTTTAATGTACTATACCTATGTATCAGAGAACATGCTGAGCACGATTCCCCTTTGCTACGAACGTCTTTATGGACGGCGAAAATTGCAGGATTCTAGCAAAAAGGTTATCCAAAATCTATCTTCTCAAATATCTATTTTAAACAATGTGACACAAAACCAAGAATCGACTCAGTTAGATGGGAGTTTTTTCCCATATGAAAATCGCGGGGTTCTAGCAAAAACTTTGTTAAATATCTACATATCTTCTTAAAAAAAATTATCACCTGAGGACCGAGGCGAAACATTTTGACTTAGCAAGAAAGCTTACAAGAAAAGTGTTATATCAAATGAGTTACACACACAACGAAAAAAATAATTTTGGTTTTGCTCTGTTTCACTTTTTTCCACTTCCTCTCACACCGTTACTTTGCAAGGGGGACGTCCATTAATTACGTGAGGCTTTTTTTTTTTGAAAACTCGGACCGCCCTCCCCTTGGTGAGATTTTGTGAGATCTTGCGGGAGCCCCCCCCCCCTCTCTCCCGAGACATTTAAATTATAATAATATGGTATTTCAAAAAGTGTATGCATTTGGAAAAATTAAGATTTTCTGGCTTTAAGTAATGAGCTTTACAAATTTCAAATTTTATATCACTTACTTTTAAATGCAAGATGTTTGCATGCAAAGTTGATTTAAGCTCTTATTCTAAGTAACTACTGCCCTTTTTTGGAAGCCTACATATTAAGAAAAGTACTAACGAATATATGGCAAATGCTACTCTTCGAACTTGAAAAATACCAGTTGTACTTGGGAGCATTTTAAGTTTTGAGAGCATGGCACATTTATCACATGATAAGAGAGGAACAAGAGAAGCATGCTTTAACAGAGCAGTATTAGATATTATCTCTACCGCGCCGCTGGTGATTAGAATAAATAACAAAGAGAAGCTTTCTTATTTTTTCTATAAAATAGAAATATAAATAAATTATATACTCGTTTGAAATTGAACTTTAATAATTTTTTTCAAGCTTTTATCACCTTTTTTTATCAAAATTTTTATGAAAATGTATTTATTTTGTTTTTCTCGAGATAAAATGGTGTAAAAACAAACACTAAAAAGTCAAATTTTTTGTTTAGAAATTAGTAAATATTTAATTTGATGTTATGAGAATAATAAAATATTTTAACACATCAAATAACACAAAGTGTTCAACGCTCTCATTTGCGTGTTGTTTGACATTTGAGTGGCTTGTGTATATTAGTAGCATAATAAAAAATAGGGAGGTGGAAAAAATTATTACAGCCCGCATGAATTTATATGCCCTTATCTGTAAAACTCTATCTGTCAAAAACATATGTTGTACATTTGCATGCTCTCCACTGCCGGTTGCCCTTAAGCAATGACGCAACCAATTTAGGGTACGTATATTTCAACGAAAGAAAATGCTGGAATTCTCTTGTGGTATTTCTAAAACAATTTAAATTGCTGTTAACTTACTATCGATACTAACTTATTTATGATTAATTAAAATGATGAATAACAAAAACGTACATTCTTAATCATTTAGTTCAAGCGAAATCTCTGATATGTTTGATTTTTTCTGAGAAAATGTTTTGTGAGTAATATTACTTTTGCAACTGATGCGGTAAAGTTGCTTTGTCTGGCAATGAGTGTGACGTTTTCATTCATTGTCAAGTAAATAATATTAGATATTTATGTAAATACGTATGTATGTATGTACATAAGTTTAGTTATGTAGGTATTTCTAATTGGCACTTTTGTTGTTAAGACCGTGATTTCTTTTTAGGACTTTTAAAACGAAATATGTAGGGGAAATTGGAGTTTTGTGTGACAGGCTTTTTCCAAGCTCGATAGCTTCCACAAAAATCAAAATTTTAAAATGTTATGTGCTAAAAGGTGTAAAACCCTTAATTTAAACTTACGCAGTTTCTTTAATTTATTATTTACTGAAAAAATGTAAGTGTTGGCTAAAAACATACGCTTTTGAGATATTCAAAAATGTTGAGAAATTGTAAGACATCGTCTAAATTACGTCAAGAACCAAAAATATCATTGTAAAATGTTTAATGAAAAAAAGATAAAAAGAAAAAACCAATTCTAAAAAAATTTCTTATCATTAAATAAACATTTTACAACTATTTTTTTCGTTTTTGATTTAATTTAGACGGTCTCAGAATTTCATAAGCACTTTGGTTCAAAAGTCCATTAATAGTTTATGAAAAATTCCATTTGAGATTCCAAATATCAACACCACACGGTAAATATATGTAAATACGCATGTTTACCTGAATTGATATAACGAAAATTGTTGTGGAAACTACTATGCAAACGACTAACACAAATATTTTGAGAAAACTTTTCAAGTGGCTATCGCACAGGAAAAACAACTACGCATCGAGTGCTAATGAAAAAATGAGCTGGGTCAAAGACAAGGCGATGACAGCCATTTATAAAGGCCAGAACCCAATAACGAGTCGGCAGTGGCATTAAAAAATCTACTTTAAACTATCAGTGTTGACATTTGCTACTATGGAAAACCAAATACAGCGTCGGCAGTGGCAGTGGTAGTTTTTTTAAATCAATTTTCAATTGTGGTTTAAGTTTGACGTGTCTCACAAAACCCTAATTTCCCCTACAATTAGCTGCATATTTTTAGTAAGGCAGACTTGCCATCGAATTAGGCTTAAATTTCGTTTACAAATGTGTAACATTCCATTCACCCAAACTAAGCTAATTAAAGTTCACGTAATACAAAAAAATATTCAACATACATGACTTGGCTAATTTCATTAGCTTTTACGCTAAACTTACAGAAGTTTCAAATGCCATAATAAAATTGACATTTTGCAATAAAACGACATTTCCGAAATAATTGTGATAAGTCACATGCTAGCATTGCTTAAACATTTGCATTCATATAATTTTCAAAATTTTCGATTAAAAACGCTATTTTAATTATTCTAACTTAATTTTCCCTATAAATAATTAAGTAATGTTTTATTAAAGACGACTTTAAAAAAAGCTCAAGAATTTGACAAAAACATCGGAAAAAGCAACTGTGAAAGATGCCAATACACATTGAAACGACGTTAACTTTAACAACATAGTTAACTGGCGATAAAACCTTGAGGGCAGAAAAGTATACAAACGTTTAATGTTCGTAGCCATATTTTGAATAATGTAATCAAAATTGTGCGTTAAATAAAAACATTGTTATTAAACAGCAACTTAAAACCAAATTATATACAAACATAAAACCGTAGAATAACTTAGTGGGAGCTGGCAAGCGATCGTAAACGTATCATTTAGCTATCCGCTCTATTTTCGAACAGCAAGTATGAACAATTATTAATTGTTTTTGAAATGTTTTAATGAACGCTTGTTTTCAACATTTTCTTCTAAAATGTTATCGCGAATTTCAAAATTTTCGTTTCAATTATCATCATTTAAATTAATTATTATATTTCAACCGACATTTGCGACTTCGTTCCGATTTTCAGCGCTTTTTTGAATACTTTCATATGCGTCCACTTGTGGATGTCAAAAAATGACATCCCTACATTTTCCATAAAAACTAAAAGTTGTACATTTTAGAAAAAAATTATGTGCAGCTATAAATAAATTTTGCAAAGTTATCGTATGATTAGAATTGTTGTTGTTTTCAATTTCCTCTTATTTTGTTGACAATAATATTTGTGATAAAAATAACATAAAAAAATATGAATAAAAGAAAGATATTCTCAACACGCAACAACTGTCGCTCATTAAACTAAAAATTTGAACAGAGTTATGTATAATGTACAAGAACCAAATAAATATGTAACTCATTTTTGATTTTATTTTTGTTGTTGTGGTCGAAAATAGCCGTCATTTTGGATTATTTTTGTTTTAGATTTAAAACAACGTTCATATTAGATTTTACATTTTCTTCTATCAAATAACATCGTCATTTATGATTTTTTATATTTTATGATCAAAACTAACCGTCTGTTTAGATTTTTATTTTTTCGATAAAAAATAACCGTTGATTCTTAGTTTTTATCAAAAACTAAGAGTAACTTTGGTTTTCTATTTCTATTTATCAAATATAATTGTGGTTTCTTACGGTTTTTTCTATCAAAAAATACAGTGTCATATGTAAGAGTTATTTTAGTCCACTTTATCAAACTTTTCATTTGCAACAATCGATCTGAAAAGGTTGGAAACTTTGAACTCGTTCACGACAATTCGTTTTGAAAATTATTGTTTCTGCAGCAATATATGAAGAACGGTCGAAAAAAAAATTATTATATAATTAAAAGCATTCCCGGACCACTAGCTGCCAATTTCGGGCCATTTTCCAAAAAAAAAAATTGTTATAAAAATTTTTCCAGCAATGAGATTGGCCCATTTTTCAAAGCGACATTTCATCATCGACTAGCGTAAAATATTATTTTACTGTGGGCCGTACCTCGAACTTCCCCAATGATGTCCAATATTCACATCCACAACTGTAATCACCTTATAATACTTGACTCGTGGGCTACACGGAGTCGTTCTTTCAATATACATATGTAGGTTCCACAGTGCTAGAGACGCAGTTCTGGATGTTTTTGTACAGCTCACCTCAATTTCCAACATCGTGTGATATTGAGCACCATTGATAGCCACTACAACAACTGTTTCATTTTCGAAGAAATTAAGAAGTTAAGTCGAAAGTCTCGTTCTTGATGTTTTTGGAGTATTCTGTTTACTCTCCAGTACACATCGAATATTATCATATTATTACCGTTTACTTTTAAAATAAAATATTACTACCTCCTACCTCTACCTCTATTACTAATTTTCAACTCATGCTTCAAGCATTTATTTCATATGATAATTTGTTACGTCAACACAAAAAAAAAAATAAAAATATAATTCTGACACTGCGCTTTATTGATTTCGGTTTAGTGGTAATTATATCCATATCGAAAATGTCATATCGTGCCAAAGCAAAATTAATATTTTGCTGACATTAGTCAATTGTTTGAAATTAAAATGAAATGAAAACATAATAAAATGTTGTTTTTTTTCACACAAAAAGCTGTTGACTGATAAACAAACAAACATTAGTGGTGTATTTATGTACATTAATTATTTACAATTTACCAATGCTTTTATTTTCAATTGTCTAAAAATAAGCAAACCAAAAACAAAATCAGCCTCCAAAGTATTGTTTCTTTTAAAAGCTTTTTTGTTTTTTTTGTATATACAATTACATATATCTTTAAGATTTCTGTTATATTTTTTATTTGTCCTTTACACTTTTTTATTTATTTAACCATTTTTTGTTATTTCATTTTTGGCACAATAAAATATACACTTTAAGCCACCCAAAGGTTTTGGTCTTTTAATTGGAACAATTTTAAGCTCGGATTTTCCATTTGATCCCTTTGGGTGGCAACGAATAGATTGTGGCATTTAAAACTTTTTTTTTTATTTTCTTTAGTGCTATTTTGTTTGGTTTTTCCTCTTCCGTTTATTTAATTTGATTGAGTGTTGACAGCATTTTTGCCAATGTTGATAAAGTTGCCTGTTTTATTCTTGAAGTAACGAAAATAAAACTTTATTTGTCTGTATGAAAAGTCAACAAAAAATGTATGGTGTCTTTTTGGAAAATCGCAATGCTTGGTAAACAGACTAGGCTAATATAATATGAATGTTATTAAAAAAATTTGTACTTTATTGTCTGCAGAATTTTGCTTAGAATTGATTATTAAAATCTTTTTTTTTTGTGATTATGTTTTGAGTGATTTTGCTTGCACCCGTTTTGTTTAATCCTTTTTCAAGCACAATTTTTTGGGAGATTTTCCTTAATTAGTTAGTTGGGAAAAAAATCAATAATTGAGATTGCTTCATCGAACTCTGTTTTAGTTGCTTAAAATGCATTAAACATAGTCAGCTATAAGGGAATGCCTGAGAGCAAGGATGAAAAACAAATGTTTCCTAAGCAGACGATGTTTCAAAACCATTTCCGCATAATATTGGTAAGGAATGCCAACTCGTTCCATGTGCGTTCAAAAATCATTGAATTTAAAAAAAAAAAATGATTTAAAATTTTTATACAATTACCTTGTGCAAAGATTTTCTCGATTGCCACATTACTATTTCCCAAGATTTACCGCATTAAGATGCTTCAGTCTGTTTATTTTCATGGCCACCTCATTAGGCGCTAATAAGTCGTGCGACTCTATTGGGCATATTTTAAGCTACCCGTAGAAATATTTAATCAGGCTGTTGAAGTGGCAAACTTAATTCCAGCAGAAGTACCTAAAACTTTCCTAGGTTTGTCGACATTTATAATTTAGGTTAACCAGTTGGGCTTTGAACGTATCATAAGGCTTGCTGAAATAAAAATCCTGTTGGGCTGCAGATAGTTTTGTAAAAATTTTAATTTTTGAACAAATATTTGAGACCGAAAATTATGTTCTAAATTATTTCAATAATTTTTCATTTTTTATACACTTACTATACATATGTATGTTTGTACGAGTGTACCCTCTTGCTTTGAATATTTGAAAGCTGAAATATATATTTTGATTTATTTACAAAGCACTTGTCTTAAATAAAAATTATATAATCTATACACCTGTTCTTGAGTACCTCATAAGTTTAACAAATAATTTGATAATTTCAATAACATGTGCTTTCCTAACCTTTTCAAAATAAAACAAAAAAATTGAATTACGTAGACATTCATTGTTTTGCTTTTGCAAATAAGTGGGTTAAATTTTGTATTTGCTTAAGTACTGATAATTTCATTTTGGAAATATGCTTCATGAGTTATTCATTATGTTGAAATTCAGCGCGTTTTTTTTTTTGTTGCTATTATCGTAAATTGTTTTAGATAAGATTATTAAATAAGTCATTAAAATGCTTGCCTAATTAAAATTCAATTTGTTTTTATTAATAAAATTAAGATAGCAAAAAAAAATTTTTTTATCTAAAAACTTTCATTCTTGGGAAATTAAGGAAACTAAATTAAAATAATTGCTCTAGTGCGTACTTTCCACAAATTTTCGAGAAAAATGATTTACACATTTGTACAATAAAAGAAAATATTTCATAATCTAATGATGATGTTATTAACTTTTTTATTCTTTTTGATAAATTACATAAAATGTCAGAAGAAGCTTTCCTAAAAATTTGTTTTTGAAACCCACTCAATGTCACTAAACTTGAAAAATTCACATACCACTATGAACAAATTAAAAGTACATTTGTACATTTTTAAATAAAACGCAAAATTTAAATTTCATCATTAAAATTTATTTGGTGCCTTCAAAGTAATTCCCTACCATTATTAATTTTTCATCGATTTCGACGTATCGTTTTCTTTGATACGATATTCACTTTATTATTGAGCTATTTCCGGGTACAAAACACACTTCTATGTTTCATCCACTGTTTAAGATCGTTATTATCCATAAAAAGTTTCTCTTTCGCAACTTCAACACGATAATTTTTTTCAAGAAAATTAAAATTTTTAGAGTAAAATCGCAAAATATTTATTTTTTGAACTAAAAGAGACGCTATAATTTCTAAGCTAACAAAGCAAATGTCATGAATGTTTCTGACAATTGTTATGAACACCATGCACAGTATGTCTTTTGAACTACCGGACGGGACTTCTCACACCGTACATGGTGGCGCCATCTGTTGACTAACGATTGACATTCATGTGGTGGCACATCAGCTACCTTTTATTAAAACCTTATGGAAATCGACCGATTTTCGTTGATATGATGTTTTCACAGATATACGATTTCACAAAAACACCATATAAGAATGATTTAATTTCAATAATTTTTTTTTATCCCAAAGCAATTTATTTGTGCTGTTTTAGTAGTAGTAATAGCAATATGATATAGGACAATTATGCAGGGTGTCAAACCTTCCTCTTAATAAAGAACGGCACTCTCAAAATTATAAGAAAAGTGATAGCTGATGTATACCAAACGAAAGTGTTTTTTTTTTATGTTGTCCAGTGTAATTGTTATAATTACGCAACTTAAAATATTACCCAGCTCGCTAAAAATTTGAGAAATTTTTTTATGTAAAATAATTTCTTACAAAAACCACGAAAACATTATTCCCATTCATATTTACTTGCTCTTTTTCTTCGTTTTGACAGCTCTTTTGTTTACTTCAAATTCTGGCACTTGTTAATTTAGCTCATTATATGACATATTGTTTTAACTGAACTAGGAAGAGCAGCCAGGAACCTCATTAAAAAATTCTAAGCTCAAAAGAACTTAATTTTTTATGTACTCATAATTTTTGTTTACGTCTTCTCAAACGAAAGATTTAAACTTTTCTTTCCTTTTATCTGATAAGAAAACTTTAATTATGCACTGGAAGTTGTGCCAACTAGGACACGATATAATTACATCAAGATTACAGAATTAAAGCAAATATTTGCATGTGTGCACAAATTTAAATTCAAGGATTTCTTAGTAAGAGGTTATACAGAGCGAATTTTTTTAAAAGAAATCTTTTGGTGTACATGGATTGCCATAATTTTACCTCAATATTTGTGAAGGTAAGGGAACCGGATGAGTGCAGAAAAGTTAAGCACAGCAATCATTTCACGGATTTAAGCAGTATAGGATAAAATGTATGGAAACTGGCACCACCAACCAACACCAATGAGAAGGGTTACCGAAAAAATTCAATAAAAAAATGCTTATCGGATAAATCTCCAAAGAGACAAATAACCAGAAAAAAATTTAAATAAAAATCCAGTTAGATGAAATTTCAAAAACTACAACAAAAACAGTATTATAGGGACGATTAAACTCCCAAGCCTAGCTGTTTTTTTTATTTTGTATGCCCTACTATTATTCCGGCTAGTGTATTCCACATCTATTTGGCACCAGTTAAAAAAAATTCAATCCAGAGGAGTTAAGGATTCAACCCATACAATTCGTCAAGTCCGATGCCTCAAAGTATACAACTGACAGCTTAGATGAAGGGCTACAAATATACAAAGCGCGTATAAAAATGGTATTTCTAGTACTTAATATTGTTAGATATCAAAATATGCTGAAATTATGGAGAAATTATAACTTCAGATCTGGTCTCAGCAGCACAAAATCCAATAAAACTGCATTATTCGCATACTGTTGCAATGAAAATGAAAAGTTTTACTAGCATCTCATATACATACATATCTTTGTATGTGAGAATTTTTCAATTCTACTTTTCACTACCCAATTCTGGACAAGAAATGACATTCATCTCAATTATATAGCTACTTAACTGAGATTGATAGACAAAAACGTAATTGATTTATCATGACAACAAATAATAAATAAAAAGAATCAAATTTATGCACCCAATCACTATACATTTTTTCAAACATTTCTTTATTCTCTTTTTTGATTCGAGTTAGCAAGTTTTGATGTTTTCAATTTTCTTGTTACGCTTTAAATTCAAAGTGCCAATGAGTTTTTTTTTTTATAAAGAATATACCTATGTAGCTATTTAAAGTAATAAAAGCAATTTTCGTTAAGAAACTTTCTTAAATATTCAAAACACGTTCGAACTTTGTATAATCGTTTGTGTGTAGCTGAATACATACGTACATGCGTATCATAGATACAAATGTATGTTTGTATAAATAATATTTGTGATTAGATGATGGAGGGAACTACAGGAGACAGACAAAAAAAATTTAAATAAACGTGTAGACATCAGAATAGAGTGAACATTTTTTTTTCTCGAAATTCAAATTACATATTTTGAAAATTTGTCTTTTATTTAGATACATGATGAAGTTCTGTGAGAACTGGGTTATATTGAACTTCATCTTGAGCTGCCGATTTTAAAATTTTATTTATAAGTTATTTTATAGGCTCACAATTTTTTTTTTTTATTCAGAGATCTGATTTGGTGTACTTAATGCGAACCTGTTAACTGATTTTTCCAATCACTAGATATGCTTGCTTTATATGTAAAATATTATGTTTACATCCAAACTTGAAGTTTTTTCACACCTACCCGATATTAACAATCTCCCTTCTGTTTATGAGATTAAATAGCTATAGTCTTCCACTTTTAATATTTCTGCTCATTTTTCAATAGAACTCTTCCATACCAAGTATTTTTCATTTAAATAAAGAATATGCGGTAAAATTTGCTTAGCGTTCCTACAAAATTTTATTTTTTTTTGTTTTTGAAAAGTTCCTTCATTGATGAAAAATAATGATATCACTAGAAGAACAAACTCTATTTCAATTGTTTTTATTTTGTTACTTGTGAAGCCAAGATATAGAATGTGATGTGAAGAGAGTAATTTTATTATGAAAAAAAAAAAAAATAAATCAACGATCATGCGCGAGCAAAGCTGCAGGTGCCACGAGTAAATTATAATTTACTATGGCATTTGAAATAGCGAATCCATGATCACTTGGAAATATTTTTTTATGAAAAATGCTGTCTCCGTCATGATTAGATAAATTTTATTTTTTGTAAACTAAATCTTAAGAATATGTCACAGTGACTAAGGAACTGAACTAAAAATAAAAATCAATAAAAATTTTTCTTAAGAACAATTAGACCAAAATTTTGTTTCGATATATCTTAAGATTTATTATTTCAAATACAATAAAAAAATGTCAGGTACGGGAAAACATAATAATATTACAAGATACTGCACAAAATGCGAGTAGATCTGACACTGATCTGACGCTGCTATATTTCAACTTTCATAGACCATTTCAATCATCTTTTCAAGTACCTCATATCCAGATAGGGGGAAGGAATGAAAAGGACCATCCCGCCGCGCGCAGTTGGCTTGAGTTTTTTTTTAGATTTAGTTCAATTTTATCTGAATGACCTTTTTTTAAGTAAATTTTAATGTGATGATACACTTTTTTAATACTTTTTTCAAAGCAGGGGGCCTTAAAAACTTTCCGTTTGTCATTTTCCAGAAATAGATCTGCTTATCATTACTTCTCATCAAAACATCAGTTTCCCAACTGGGTGGTAACTTTATTTTTAAATCACTTCTTTCTATTTCATTCGCTGTTTTTGTGCGAAAATAAAAAAAAAAAATTAAATTAATAGGTTTAACGTCAGCGTACAAAGCACAAATGATACTTAAAATGAAATCCTTGACACAACAAAACAAATTCGTTACTCGAAACTTAAAGGCGGAAAACATCCGCCAAAGTTCCTCCTACATTTTGTTAGTTAATTGGATGCTGTAGAGACAAAAAACTTGATGTCAAACACTTTTTGCCTTCTTGGTTTTTTCTAAATAGTAAACTGATTTTTAAAACATCTCTTTTACCAAGATAGTACAAAATTTAAGAGTTCTATTTCATGTGAACGGACGTTACGTGTTTGCCCATTGCATTACGTGATTAAAATTTTAAAGTTATTGACACTTGCCTTCTGAGGCATAACATGAAATTTGTCACTTTATTTTGGTGATGGGGATGTGTTTCCAGCACACTTCTGTGCCATATATTTAATAGCTTAGAGCCTATTTTCAAAGTCTTGTTATGTTGCCAACAATGAACATATTTACTCAACCATATGCTGACCGATATTATGTAACGTGACAAGCTGAAAATATGTAGGCAACATAGCGCGTCTGGTAAAAGAACTCAGCGAAATTCTAACAAAAGAGAAATTAGCCTTGGATTAATATTTGCTCTTTGTGTGTTTGAATGATAAATTGAAAGGTTTTTTTTTTGTTTGTGATTGTCATGATTTTCTAGACAAATATTTTATGTATTATGTTCAATGTTTGATGTTTGCTAAAAATAAGTAAGTGCAAGGAAGTTGTCTATTTTTAATTAGCGATAAATGTTAAAAATCTGTTTTGTATTTTCAATATGTTAAAGTTCCTTAACACGCCAGCTAAAACTTTGCTTGCAAAGATAGCACTGTGGAAAAAATTTTTATTGATCTTTTTTTTTCCCACTGATTCTAAAAAATCGACACTTTTTATGTCACTTTCATGAAGAATGACCCAAATACTTACCCTTAGGCTATGTACATTTTTTGTTAAAAAAAAAAACAAAAAATTTATCGGCCTATTACCCTTCTTGTAAAAATTTTAATATTTTACAGTAATAAATTTATTTTCAGTGTAACTACTATAACTACTCATCGTGTAATTAGTGCTCATAATTAAAATTCTAATTAAGCATGCCAAACGTTTTGAACCATAATACCACACATGCGAAAAAGAACAGTCTCATTGTTGTTGTTTTTTCTTCTTCTTCTTCTTTTCTTTTACACAAACTATAAGGTACATGCCATTTACGGGTATAAGCCCAAACAATATTTCATATACTCCGTCCTTTGAAAATGCATTTTATGTTTACGTGTATAGAACTTGAATTTATATGGCATTTAATATTCCGTCCAAATATAATTAGCGTTCAACGTGCCGGCAAAAAGGTTGGGTTTTTTCTTTCTTAGTTTCTTTTTGTAGACATAACTGCTAAGTGTTGAAAAGAGCATATTTAATCTATCCCTTTTTTTTCGCTCTGTCTCTATCTTGCGCACATACTTATATTTGTGCTGCTTTCTTTATGCTCCTTTTCATTATATGTATATCAAAAATTTTAGAATACTTCATGAGCTCAGGGATTGCAAGTAATTATAACAAAATTATGGTAAAGTGCACCAAGCGCTCAATGGAATATTCAGCAAGCGAATAAGTACACCCATCAAAAAAACGTTAGTAAGTTCTCAATTAAACAAAAAAAATTGAAAATAAGAGTAGTTAGTGATCAAATTTTTTTATCGTTCTACTAAAATTTATGTTTCTTTGGAGAACGTACGTACTTTGAATTTGACAACACTGTATAGGAGGTGGCACGCCCTCTTTTTAAAATTCGTCAACTTTGTGCTTGATGCTTGGCCAAACCCTTTTCTGTATTTGTGTGCAATTTGGTTTCATTACTTAAAATAACTCTCTCAATGAAGTTTTTGTTTCTATGCAGAGTGCCACGCCCACCAAGTTCGCCAAGTTCTTGCCTAGAGCTTTACCGAATCATTTTCACTACTTGTGAGATATTTGGTTTCATCATCAAATAACTCAGTCAATCAATAAAGCGTTTTCAATGTTTTACTTTTAAGGGCGGTGAGCATGTCCGTGGATAAATTTTGCCCATATTCAGACAGACAGACAGACACCTTTTTTTCCACATTATGACTATCATTGAAATATTTATTTAATTGCAATAAAGTTGCAAGAGCTTACTAAATATTTTCCTTATGTACAAACAACAACTATGCACAACATATTTTCAAGTTGCTGAATCGTAGAGAATCTTAGAATTTATAAGGGTCATGGTTAAACAAAAGCTGCAGTTACAAAAACTTTAAAGTAAGCAATAGAATGCAGTACGAGTAGTTTCTTGTTTATTTTTTTACTCGTTTCATTAAGTTTTAAGATTTATTTTTGTATTTATATTGTGGTATACTTTTTGGCGCTGTTGTTGACATTTTCGTTTGTTCTTATTTCGTAAGATGTATGTTCTTGCACTGCAGAAGTATAAACGAAAACTTTTGTTGTCTTCATAAGAAAAGTTTTTTCTACAAATTATAGTACAGACTTTGCGATGCATTCTTGGCCAAAATCAATATTTGCTATATACTCGTAGTTATGAGTTCTTTAAGTACTTAACTTCATATGTGATTTAGAACTTTGAAGCTTATTTGAAATTGTAAATGAAGCTGGATAAGTCGACCAATTGAAAACTCTTAAGTTTTTAATGTGTACTATGCATTTTGGCTTTTCAAATAAATAAATATTAAAAATTTCAAGCAAGCTTCTGTTTGCAGTAATATATCCTCTGCTAAAATTATCTTTTCTATGATGTTATTTATGATCAAATGAATAATAAATTATACAATTTGAAAATACAAATTCATTAGTAGAATTGTTACAATAACTCAATTCAGTGTCAGTATGTAGTTAAAATGCATGCTTGGCTAGACCCACGCAACGTCGAGACCATCCTACTTGCATGGCTGTCCGTTTTTTTTTGCATTAAATACAATCAACTTTTCCACTAACAAACCAACTAAATATTCCACTACATGGTACAAGACTCTCACTTACAACAAATTTATAGGCATCAAATTTTGTGACGTGTTATTTTATCAGTCCCCATGCAACAAGCACGAACTTTACTTATTTTACATTCTATTTCACACTACGCTTTAAGGGTTGACATCCATGAGCGAGCCTGTATTTTCAAAACATGCAGTAAACGCAAACATGACCCAAACGCCAACACAACGCTCGAGTCGGCCGCATTATCCTAAACGAACAGTTGGGAATTGTTTTCGAACTCAAAATTGAGTAAAGTTTTTTATTGGATTTTCAAAGGACATGTCGACACAACAAAAACAAAAGGGAGTTGCTTTAAAATGAAGTATCCTTGTTAGCATGAAATTTCAATACAAATTGTGCATATTCATGTGACGGGGCAAATCCCGAATTGAATTTTTTTTTTTAATTGTAACTTTTAAAATAAACTCTGAAATAGAAAATGATTGTTATTCTTTTCATTCAACTTTTTTGATAATATGCGAATTTATTCAACTTCAACTTTTTGAAATAACTTTCCCCTTGCACTTGAGGATTTTGCCTGTTTTTCTGTAAATTCTCTTTGTTTTAATAAAACTTATATAAACCTAGCTCCTTGATTAAAGAACTTTGCAAATAAGGGACAATATTCTTGTGAACAAATCGCGAGAGAAATTCTTTTCGGTGTCGGTATATTACATTTTTCATAGTAGCTCGTAAAGTAATAACAATAATAATAAACAAAAAACCTCAAAACTATTTTTTTGTAAGTCTAGATACTAGTTTTCAAGTAAATAAAAATTAATAGAATTAAGAAGTTAAGTGCTCGGTGACACGCTAACTAAACTCAAATAAAATTTTTAACATCAAAGTTTTCTTTGTTTTTAACAAAAACATAGTTTTACTCAAATCCTCGGTAAAGAAAACTTAGAAAAGTAAGAAACAGTTTGATATATAGGGTGTTTCTTAATGGCTTGATACTTAAATTGGCAACAATTGTACTCAATTAGTTTTTTGCCATTTCATCATGAAAAGGTTGGCAACTCAACAACGCCTGCAAATTGTGAAAATTTATTATATTCACTAAAATTTCAACTTTAAATCCACTCAAAACTCACATATTTTTTTTGCAATTATGAAGTCAAGATTGCGTGATCATTGGATTATTTCTTGTGGCAAGATATGTAGTTTCTGGCTCAGGACAACAATTTGGAAATAACTTTCTAAGTTATAATCCCAATAAACATAGAATTTCGTTGAGGACTTTTCGAAATTCAATTCCAAAAAAGCAAATTTCAAGCAAATTTAAGCTCACTGACGATTCGTCTAGTTTCGTCTATAATTTTTAAGCCTGAAAATATGCAATTGTATTTTATATACAATTACAAATATAAGAATTGTACTAGCATACTTTTAGGCTTGGAAATTAGAAACGAAACGAATCGTGATGCATAAAGAGGCTCTAAGAATCAACGCCCAGGTCAACCTGTTTGCTCCAGTAGCAATAAGTTTGGATTCTCATACTAAACTTATATATTCCTAACAAGGTCTTTTGAAACTCAAATACTTAGAGGATATGGCACCTCCTAGATATGCAAAAATTATCGAAAAAAAAATTCGGCACAGTCTCAATATGCGCTGGCAGAGGATTTTAAAGAATTTGAGTCCTAAGAGGCGTGCACCTCTAACAAAATTTCAATTTATGTTTTCAAAAGCTGTGCTAAGGGTTGCACTGAAACTTGGTACACATCGCTGGGTGACTTATTCGTATATGTGCGCTGCAAGCTATGTGGGTGTGGCACTGCCCATAAAAGTAAAAACTTTAAATCATTAGATTCAGATAGCTTACCAGCGGATTTGGGTGTATGTGTGGGCGTTGCATCCGCAATAGAAGTAAATGCCTTAAATTATCGTATCACGAAGGTGTTAGAAAAAAATGAAGCAAAAGTAAAGACAAAAGCACTGTTTGACAGAATCAATTGGATGGAAAATCGTGGATACTCCAGAAAAAAAAAAACTTTGAAATATCATATTGTGAAGCCTTGCAAGGGAATGCGGTTAAACTCGATACAAGAGCACTATATGACAGAAGCACTTTTAAAGGAGTGGGTGGGTTAAAATTTAGAAACAATGAACTCAAATGCTGATATCAAAAAAAGTTTTCCAAAAATGTAGCGAAACTCAGCACAAAGATACTATGTGACCGTAATACTGTTGGTGTTTTGAAAAATATGGAGATAAAGATATAAAAAAGATGCAGATAGAAATTGAGATATAGATAAATATAAATTAACTCAAAAGGCGGAAAGATAAGCAATAAGCTGAACATATCAATAGGAATAACTAGTTAGATGGGACAACCTACAATTTCCAATTTCCACATAACAATACATTCAAATAGTAGCATAAGTCATAGGAATAGGTTCGAACTAAAAAATCCTATTCCTTACAAAATTTAATATATGACTACACTATCATGAGGTATATAATTTTGTACAAAAAGTTCTTATAAGTTTCTATGTTTTTGAAGTGTACGTTACATGTGGACTTATCGCCTTAACCATTTAGGTATGTAATCCATTGTTTTGACTTCATTTTTTTATTGTTTTTCGTACGCATGTCCACAGTGTTTTCATATGCTTTCCTTACACAAGGATAACAATTTTTTGTGAAGAAAAAGTTTTTTTTTGAACATGTTTTTTTTTTTGTTGGCAGCTAGCTATTTCCTGAAATTTATGGAAAGTTGAAGTTGGATGACGAGCATTTTGTTTCTCAAGATTACTATAAGTTTATGTAAAAGAATTGAAAATGAAATTTAACTTAACATATTTAAGATATCAAAAATTTTTAATTTTCATGGTTGGTTACACACGAGAAATCTTTTCCATCTTATCATATGATTAGTTGCAATTTTACTTTCTTGTCTTTTCATCTTCATCCAACGTTAACCTTAGACCTTTTTGCGCGTTGGCTTAGATATCTTTTGTTAGGATCTATGACTTAGAGCGTCATGTTGCATTGTATCCTTTTAATTCATTTTTAAATTTTCTTCATTTTGCACAACGAAGTACATAGTAGAAACAAAAAGACGCCTTCATCTTCTTCTATTTCGACGTCTTGTGCTAATAATGTCCTGTGTGCCTGCTGCCATTAATATAATGAAGGCATTTTGTGGTATCCTTTTTATCATTTCGTTTTTTGAATGAAATTTTCAAATGAACAGAGAAACACATAATAGAAAATCAACTTGGTCATAAAAGAAATTTTATTATACAATCTAGCAGTGCTGCTACTGTTACAGCTTCTACAGCTGCAGGTCCTGCTGCTGCCACTGCCACCACCGCTACTGTTGCTATGTCAGCGTAGATAAAGCGGATTTAAATGAAGAGGTTTATTTCAATATTACGTGAGATGAAAATTAATTTAGGCCATTTTCAGTAATTGGATTTGAAATGTTTTGCATTTTCAATGTCAGTCAGTGTTGTTAATTATACAAATTTTTCACTTCAGATCGAAAAAGAAAAACTTAAGGGACAATACTTTTTGACACTTGAGCAGAGCTTTATCAAATAAATTAAATCGTTTAATGTTTGAAAGCAATCCAAAGCTGCCTTTCAACTGACTGATTATTTATGAGCTTTTCTTACTGAAGCAAAATTATTTCAGATGGGTTGCTATAGATAAAAATTTTTTTTTTATATATCATTTTTTATATGACATCTGAAATAATTTAAATATAACAACAACTTTTTTATGGAACTAAATTTTTTTATATTTAAAGTTCTTAAAAAAAATTGTTAATTTGTGGCAAAATGTGCCATTTCATATGAGAATTTTGCTGATATTTTTTTGACAAATTGCTCTCTTTAATAATTTTATGACACTATTTCTGCAACACAATAAATAAGGCACTTAGCCTTCATATGACAATTAATTTGACATTTATTAATGCTCATCTTATCCGTCTTAAATGAATTAGCCAACCTTTTTGCAAAACGTTATAATATGGGAACTATGTCATTTATAACCACAAGCTTAAAGTTTTGCCAACTTAACATTTTTCACACCTGCATATTATTTAATCAAAATTTTTGGTCATAAGCGTCAACATTTTAATTAACCACTTAAGTTCTTAATTTATTTATGTGTGTTGAAATTGATTAATTAGCTGTGTTATTTTAAGAATTCTATAATGAAGGAAAGAAAACCTGCTGGTACATTTCATTTATTTGTAAAGCTGTAAAACCTCCAAAATTAGTTGAGGGCGCTTTTTGTCCGAACACTACCAAACATTCTACTTCTGGTTTGTGTTTCTCGTCCTAAATTAGCTAATTTCTTCGTTTTTCAACTTAAAAAATTAATAAATCCACATTTGTTTCTTTCAAAAAATTGCATCTTTTTAAAAAAACACAAGTTCAACAGATATAACTATCACTAATACTTGGAGCACACTGGAAAACAGGTTGCCAGGAAGTATCCGCTACGAACATTCCAAAACCACACACTTCCACATTCCGCAAAATTTTTTTAAAAAAAATTATGTTATATTACCAAAAACTTTTAAGAGTACATACTTCGTAAAATAATCAGTATTTATAGCTAAAAATATTCCTCATATTTCAAATATCGGCATTTTTATCAGAGAAAAATTTTTCGATTCAAATTTTCCATCTCAATGATTTTGACTCTTTTATATCTTTCAAATATCACCTTCAAGAAATTTTATTTTTAAGAGAAACAAATCAATTTTTAAGTAAGCCAATTTTCTTAAGCATTTCCCTTCAAGCTTGATGCCTTCATAGTTAGGGAGCCGGTAGCTTGAAAGATATATGATTTCATCAATGTTGATATGGATATATAATGTAGTTCCGATTCAAATGAAATAGGAAATTAAGAGTTAAGTAAAGATTGCGCTGATTTGTTTAAAAAATTAATTATATTATTGCAAAACGAAAACTTTCTTAAATTTTTTTTTTCGTGTCTGCCTTTGATATATTGCGTGTAGGGCATAGTATAGATAACAAGAATATAAGAGGCTGACATCCACACTGCCGCAGTAATTGTTATGTATGTGAAAAAAAAAACGATAAAATAATTTATTATATTTTTCACAATTTCGTTATCTATTGCCCCTAAAAGCTGAAAATACAAAAAGCAGACGTGTAGGTCTCTGCTTTTTTAAAATACCATATATTCAAAACCCACTTTGAATTATATCGATATCTTTTTTTCTCTCCTCGATATCGTAAATTTAAATTTTTCGGTTATCCTGTCATACTGGAACTTAACGATTGTAAAAATTTAAAATATTGTAAAAAGATGGGGAGACTAGTCTCAACTAGTACTAAAACAAAAAAGTTTTCATAAAAATCAGAGAAGCAGATGCAAATATCTTTATGCAATTTAAGTACTTAAAACGTCTGTTTTCGAAAAAGCAGCGCTGGCATCGTCTGCCTTTTATATTTTAATATTTTTAAAAAGTAAAGCAACCAGTCAGCCAAGAGGCAGACGCGACAAAGAGATTTATTAGTCAATTTATTGTTTATATAATATTGAAATTTTTTAATTGCGGTTATAACCAAGTGGCAGAGGATGTCTCTTTCGTTTTTATGACAAAATCCTTATAATTATCGCAATCTACTAGACGATAAAACCACATAGTTATGTCAAAAAATTTAAAAAAAAAATGTAATTACAGTTAAACGCAACAACAAAAATGTCTGCTTCTTGCATTTAGTTGTCATTGTGCTTAGAAGCGTTGCTTAAAACAAAAGACGTAATAAAATTGAATATGATACTTTTCTCTGAATTAATAATGCAGAGATAACGTAATGGCAGATATTGATCGTAGTATGTATTTATATTACTTGATTTTCAACCTTTGCCGCACGATAAATTCATTTAAAAATCTCAGCCATTGCTACACTTTTCATTTAATAAGCACTTAGTTATTTAGTTTGGTTTTTCAAAGATTTTCAAAGCATACAAATAAACAACTACTTAAGTCTTAAGTTTTCTAGCGATTTACATTTATCGATTCGACAAACGTTTCACACACACGAAAGAAAGTCAAGACATCAAAAATTAGGAAACTCTAGAGCCACTTAAATTTGCTTTCTGATGTTTCCTTTCAAAAGCAAGGAAGGAAATGTTTACATTAGCGTAGCTATTACAGCTTATGTTGCTAATATTATGTTAGTGTATATGTATGTGTTTTCTTAGGTATCTGCTATACTGTTTGTATATGTACATATATTAACCACACACAGTTAAAATAAAAACAAATACAAAAAAGTTCATAAAACTCAATGTTTATGTTTATTTCTATTGTACAATACTTACCCTAACAGTTTGATATTTGTATGAATATTGTGCAAAAAAAAAAGTACACAAATGTGTTGATTGTACTGTTGATAGGGTTTTAATAATTTTGAGCTTTCGCTATTATGTACTTATGATAATTTTCTTATTATAAATGTAAACAGATCTAATAAAAAAATGGGTCAACATGTCGCATACGTAACATTTATTTAATTAATAGTGAATGCGTTATAACTGCAGAAATATTTTTATTAAATTATTTAAATAAAATTGTTACATCTTTATTTGAAAATCTCAAAGATCTTTTGACAACTCTTATATTTTTTGTAAAAAAAAGCTTTAAGCTCCACTTATTTTTGCTAATTTTTATTGTCAACACCTGTTGCTGCTTGCCAGGAGAAATTGTCAACAATTCATGCTGTGAAAAATCTTAAAAAAAATAAACAAAAATTAAAAGCCATCAACTAAACAGTGCACAGCACGCTCCATTGCTCACATATGAGTGTCCATTTACAAAGAATTATAAATGGGTTAATCTCCGCACTTCTCATACATACAGTCGTGGTCAAAAGTATTAGACGCCTTGTATATTCATATAGAATTAGAACTACATATTTTTTGAACAAAACTTTGAAAAGACAAGGTGCACAGATGGTTTTGTTCAAAAAAGCAGCATGGAGTGGAGGTACAATAAAACCTGTTACAAAAGCTAATACTAATTATTTTTATTATATTCTATGAAGTAGAATTGGAAAAAATATTTTGTCGCCTAATACTTTCGATCACAACTGTATGCTGCTTGCTACATGCTTTACTACATTAACATTCCCCATAAGTGCTAGACAGCACAAATACCAACAAGCAATTAAATACTTTAACAACAATAACAACTACATTTAGCACTTTAATTCAATAGCACAGGTAAACATCTATTTAAAAATTTGGTACATGGGCTACAATTATAGTTCGTGGTATTGAAAACACAACAACAAACGAAAAAACACTTTAATGAGAGGTGTAATTAAAGTGTTGCAACCAGATTTAACACCCATAATGGGAATGTTTTATGCAAACACTTGAATTATACACACATAGAAACTTTTTATTTTTTGTGCTCGTGTCCATTAAAACTTTTGATCAGGAAGTCATGAAGAGATTATACTCCAATTCAAATGGAGTCGATCCTATATAAAGATAGAGCAGTGTATTTTATGCCGGATCTGAACGGCAATGGTTGATGTTTTTTTATGAAGATTTGTACTTTTAAATCTTTGCTAAGAGGTCGTATTGCTTAAACTTCAAACCGGCCAGCGTAAGGGGTCCAAATTTTCATAATAAAACCTAAATAATAGTACAGAGCGGAAGATTTCAAAAATTGTCAAATAAAAAATAATAATGAAAGAGTTCAAGTGAGTTATGTATCTCACGCATTTATGTATTTTTCCATTACTATCATCTATAAAAATGTCAATTTAGAATATTAAAGCAAATGATGAAAACTTAAATAAAGTTTTTTTTTTATGAATAAAGAAAAGAATCTGCTTTGTTTGTTGCCAATAAAATGAAATGTGTCAATAAAATTGTTTGCTAAAAATATTTTGTTAGCGCAAGTTTTAGTAAAACAAATATTTCACTTAAAACTAAAAATAAGATTTTTATTTGTCATTCTATAATCCATTGCTACCGTGAGAATTTTGTTTACATAGAAAGAGATCTTTGTTTCTAAAATCATAAAACAAACCACATAATCATATAATTTTTTCTTTGATTTATGTGCTATCATCTACTTCAAATAAAAATAATGAATTTATGTTATTTACTTAGCCGTCAGCATGGGGCAAGAAAATAAAAATCTTTTAAGCTAATTTTTCTGTAAATTTTCTTTAATTTTTTTTTTAAACTTTTTTATTTAATTTTCTTTTTTAATGTGTTGCCTGAAAGCTGCTAATTTGCACTAAAACTAAACACATTTAGTATACCAACATTTTTTTAAATATTTTTGTGTATTCGTATATGTCTACCTACGCCTCTACTCATGTTTATTTTTACATTTTTTTATCTATACCGAATGGCATGATCAGTTGGTCCGCATAATTGTTACGGAACATTTGAAATACTTTTGCTGCATGTGCCTGATTTTATTAAAATTAAAAGATTTTGCTTGTTTTAACTCGGGCTATTTTCTGCCTTGATTTCTTTATGCTGTATTTAGCTTAACATCATTCTTAATTTTTTGGACAATCAGAAAAACAAATTATTACTGGTCCCCCACACTTGGCGTAAATTCTATTTTGGGCAGCTTAAAAACTTCATTAAAAATGTAGTAATTTCAATATTAGCACTGAACTTGTGAAAAAAAGCTATATATTGTACAGAACCAACAACAAAAAAAATGAAGTTGTTTTAAAAAAAAAAATTTCGAAATTTTTTTTCTTTTTATAGCCGCCTTATCCTTTGAAATAAAAAACATTTTGACATTTAATTCATATAATTGTGGTGGTTACTCATTTAAGCTCATTGCATTTCTACTGTAAACTTTTTTTTTTAAAAAAAACGAATGCTGCAGAAGCAATTTACTTGTTAAGCACGTTCTTCATTTTTATTGTATAATAAAAGCATCAAAGAGGAGCACCAAATAAAAACACTTTCAAAAGGAAACGAAAACAAAGTGATAACAATTGTACCGATCCAAGCCACTCCACTGAGGCACTGACACAAAAGAATGTTGGGTGGAACATGGGAACTACAACGACAAAAAAAAGATATCAACAAAATCAGTCAAGTAAACAACAAAGTGCAAATTTATAAAATTTTTTTATGTTTTTGTTTATGTTTATTTCTAGATGTTGTTGTTATTATTATTGCAACGATGTAACTTTGCTTTGCGTACTATAAAAAACACTATAATCGCTAGGGTATCCCTTATTTTTTATCTTCCGAAACGGAAATAAAAAGGTCAAACTTATTTGTATGGATCCACCGAGGTTTTTTTTACAAGCATCATAATATTTACTAAGTGTCCGCCTTGGCTATGCCTACAGATGGTCCTTCTATTGATGCAATTTTTCATCATATTTTCACATATAAATTGCGGCTGTGATATTCTTTTTAGTGCTTTAATCGTTGGTAAAGCATTGATATAGACTTTACCATTAACATACCCTCTAGGGAAAAAAGTTTAATGCTGTTAAATCGCACGATTTCAGCGAACACTTGAAGTCTCTATTTCGAGAAATCAGACGTCTAGGAAATATGTGATGCCATCAAAGGCTTGGATGCCATCAAAGGCTTGGAGAGGATGGGGGGTCCGAATTTTTAAAAAACACCTCACGTAATTAATGAACGTCCCCTAAGGCAGTTCACAGAGGAACATTTTCAGAAACAATATTTTATTTTGCAAATATCTTTATATACAATTATATTGAGAAATTCTACACTGATGAATCTAATTTTCAAATTGAAATCTTTTGAGCTTAAAAATCTACACGTACTGTTTGATTTTTGGATCATTTTTTCGAATGGCAAAAACGCTACGGCAGACGGATGTAATTCGTTGAAAAACGATTTTTTATCAGTAAAGCTAAGCAACACTAATTTATAAAAATAAATAATTAAATTATAAGAGCCACCCTTTAACACATGTGTACGCAGTTACTATTACACAAAAGCACACACATCGCTGCAGATAATAAAGCGAACAATAGGAGGCTGCTTATGCCATCGTTGTTACGAGTACCGTTGCTACTGCCTGCTGTTGCTGCCTTGAACCGTGAAACCCTTTTATGTGCAATTGTATGACAAACATCAGCAACAATTCACTCGTTTTGTATCCGTTATAGTCATCGTCATTAACAGGTAGGCCCGGGTTGCATACCTATACGTAAAAAGGATAATCAGGTGTAGACTTTTGTCTTTTGACTGCTTGGCTGACTTTGTTTTTTAGACACTTTAGACAAATAGTCAACTTTAGTGACTTTACATATGCATAAGTGAGTGTGTGCGTGTGTATGCGGCTTTTATTATGTATGCTAGTGTTTGTTTTATTTTTGTGTATATTTGTGTAAACTTAGCTTTTGTAACTGAAAATGTTTCTTTTTAAGTTGAATCTCTTTCCTGTGGTTGATTAACATATACAAAAAATGTGGAAATTGTTTCAATGGGTTTGCTCATTTTACTGTCTTAAAATATAATGGTTCGATTGAAACATTATTTTTGATTTATTACTATCATTACAATTTAAAATAAATTCACGAATAACTTTTATCTCCAACAAAGTACCTTTTACAAGTTAAATTAGCGAGTGACCCAAATTTGGGTAACCTTTTCAGATGAAAAAAGATCTTGAGTTGTAGGGTGTGCTGAATATTTCTTTGGAAATTATTAGGCGTAGCATTTCCCATAGTTACAAGTAAAAAACGCATACTGTTTTATTAAGTGTACTATGGGAGTAATTCTAATAAGATTTGGTGCTGAGCTGTCGGTTACTATGAGCTTTGAAATTAAATGGAATTTGACTGGATTACATCAGTGGGCGTATCACCTCCCATATTAACAAAATGTTATAAGCGTTATTTTAAGTGAACTACTGCATCAATTGGTATGAAATTTCATGTAGGTGGCTTACTTGCTATAAGGTACATGTGAATCAAGAGTGGGCGAAATATCACCAGTAGGCGTGGCACCTCCCAAACAAGCAAAGTTATTTAAATGACACAAACCAAATTATGTTAGCAATCATACTAAAATTTAGTATAATGTTGTTTATCAAAGCTATTTCTGAATCAAAATCGGACTGGATTGTACAAAAAGGGTGTGCTATCGCCCAAAATTTTATGACTAATTACAGCATATCTCGCAAATTATACAAGCTATTGCAATAAAATTTGATATAGTACATATGTGTATGTCGATTGTTTTGAGTTTTTCAACCTCATTCAACTTTTTTCAACATTTTCTACATTTTTCTGACTTTTTCAACCTCTTTAAATTTTTTTCGACTTCAACCATTTTCAAATTTTTCGACTTATTCAACCGATTTCATTTTCTTTCAACATTATCCTTATTTTGTCGACTTTTCAGCCTTGTTCCACTGTTTCTATATTTTGCAACCTCTATCAACATTCTTCAATACACTGAGAAAAAAATCAACTAGGACCTGGTTAATTCTACTAAGAAACGTAATTTTTTGGTGCCATGATAAAATCTAGTAAATTTAACTAGAAATCTGATTGAAAATAATAAAAATGAATTTAGTTAATTCAAAGCTATATATGGTTAAACTCAATTGAGGCTTATTAATAATATTAACCAGGCATCTATTTAAATTGAACAGGAATCTATTTGAATTGACTAGGAATTGCAAAAAAAACCCTTTTTTTATTTTATTTAACTATGGCCTCCCATTTCTAGGACCAATCGATTGACACCTCTATTTTGTCCAGATCGGACCAACTTTATTTAGTTTCCACTATAAGTGCTTTTTCATATGGATTATTTCATTTTCTTCTGCTTACTCTGCTACGGCTTACTCACGTTTCTATGACCATTTTTACCCATCTCATCATCATCGATTGGACACAAACGAAAAACCGAACCGGTCTCCTGGTAATGCATCATATTTCAATGGCTCAGAGCATATAAAATCGAAATGACAATGGAAACAGCATTAATCGTATTACTTAAATATATGATTTATTTATGATAATTTAATATTAAAAATCATAATTTGCAGCTTATTTGCATATATGACTCTACGTACGTAAAACTCTCAAAATGAACCCAACATAAATCCGATTTTATCATTATAGCTCAATCGTATTCGTGCATACATCCTTAAATTACGCACCGGCATATATGTATGTACCAACGAAAAGAGTATTTGTACGAGTAGATTTATAGTATATACTATGAGTAAGCAAAATTGAAAACCCTTACAAAAAAAACCAACAATTTGAGTAGGCTTGATTTATTTTTATGGCTGATTGAATTTATCCAATAATTCGACACAAAATGAGTCCTGTACCACACAAACGAATACACGTGCAAAGGTAGATGGAATTTTCGGATTTTCAATGATGCAGAACAACCAGAATACAAGAGGATGTAAATGCTTCCTATTTTTCTCTTTAATATTTCTGGAAGTTTTCATTTTTACACACGATTGCGCTTTTGGGAAGCATTTAAATTAATTGGATTTCATGTTGAACCAAAATGACTGTGACTCTTTAGCGCTTTAAAGGGAATAAATTCTTTTTAATCGGCTTTTAGAAGATTTCAAATAAATAAGCGTCTACTTTAATACTGCTGTGTGCTGTCTTAACGTCATTCATTTCGAATAATTACTGCAAATTTAGTTTATTATGCCATTCCGTCAAGGATAATTTTAAGTTTTTCTTTCTCTATTTTTTTGTCAGTTTATGTACAACGATTTGCATAGCTAAATATTTAAAGTATTTTCACTTTATTTAATTTTCTTTGTTTTATTTTTAGAACTCATGGAATATCAGAAAAAGAAACTATTGCACGGAAAAGGAGAGCGAAGAAACACCCGACATAGGTAAGCACGATGATCCAAATAATAAATATGGACTTAAAAACTTTTGCACTTGGCAGTTGCCGGTTAAAAAAGTTGAATATAGTACCTATGTTTGAATAAAAGATTTATTCAAAGATACACCTACGAATATATTGAAAGTGAAATGGGTAGTGGAAAAGGTGTGAAATTATAGAAGCAGAAAAGGAATGTGCATAAAATCTGCATTTGAAAGTATCTTATGTCAGCAAACGAAGTGGCAGAATTTCCTGGCTGAATAGTGCTACAATGCAACGCCTAATGGGGCTGGTATGCAAATAGTAATTTATTATGCTGGTAGACAAATGAAAATTTTTTATCATAAAAAAAAATTATACAAAGAAATTGTAAGTAGAAAATTATAAAACCAATGACCTATTGTTGATAAATCATTGTCGTAGCAGTCGAGGTTTATTAGGGTTGAAAAAAAAAATCAGGAATTAATGTTTTCAACGTGGGAGCCCAATGGATTCATGTCATGCCCATCAGTGCCATAGAATACAAGTAAATTTTTACATTTTTAAGTAGACTAACATTTTCATTTTGTAAATATTTAACATTTTATATAGTTTTACTTGTGCATATATTTGGCATTACAATAGGTTATTTATATAACTAAGGATATAAGATTTAAACTACAGAGACAAAAAAACTAAAAGTGCCTTAAGATATTGATAAATAATTTGAAATATAAAATACATTTTTAGACGCAAGCTACAATACCGCAACGCACCAACACCAACAACAACTTTGACTAAATGATGACAAACAGCATACATGCTCGTAAAATAAAAGAACTCAACTGAACGGACAATCCAACTTTAAAAGGATTAACATACATACATATGTTTTAACATTTCACAGCCTATCATCCAGACTGTCATAGCAATCGGTTTTATCATCGTTCAACGATGACAAATCACTAATGCTCGATGTTTTTGATTTATTATGTAACAGCTGTTGTTGGTGTTGCTGCTTCTGACCATTGTCATCTTTGTTTTCATTCAAATGTTCGACATCCTTTGACGGATCATAAACTTCGAATTCTTCAAATTCAATATCATCATATTTGCGACCTTCGAATAGACTTTTATCATTAGCAACATAATGACGCACAAAAGCTTTGTCAATCGATGCTGATGAACTGCAGCAACTGAGATTCGATGATTTATCCAAATCATTGGATTTATATTTTGTTTTTGTTGTTGCTGTTGCTGGCGGTTCCATGTTGCGTTGGTGTATCTCTACGGGTACGATAATCGTTGTTGGTTGTTTTATGGATGCTGGTGTTATTGTTGTGAGCTTTGGTTTATCGACATTGGTTTTGATTGCATTTTCGAAAGTTTCCACCAGTTTCTTTTGACTTTTTCCCATAATTCTTATGGTGTCATCTGGTGCTAAGGATGACTTTTGGCTGTTGTTGTTGTTATTGTTGTTGTCATTGTAATTCATTGGCAAATTGGGTGTAAAAGTTTTTGTCACACTTGGCGCAACATTAGGCATTAAATCCTTTAATTCATTATGTAAAAGTACCGGAGGAGTATTCTTTATTATATCTTCTCCACTTTGTGTTTGTTCTAACGTCTTGAAGGATTTTGGATTGTCCTTTGTTGTCCCAGTGGATTTGAATGTGTTGGTATGTTGTTGTTGTTGCTGCTGCTGTTTTGTCATTGTGTATGCCAAATCGACATTTTTATTGCGGCAAATTTTCGTTGTATTCGTGCTATTAGCATTTTCATTGTCCTTATTGTTGTTGTTGCTGTTGCTGCTGCTGCTATTGTTGTTGTTGTTGTGACATTTATCCTTCGGCATTACCATTGTCGTCGGCATATCTAAACGTATGCCCATGGCTGAACTTTGGTATGTTTTTTCCATGTTATTTTGTGCTTCGTTTTCAGTGTTCTTGAATTCTTCACGTTGCATACTTTTTGGCGTAGCCGCTGCTGCCTTATTTAAACTCTCAATGGAGGAGATAACTGAAATTGGTACGTTGATGTGATTATTTACGGTGACTTGTGTAACATCTTCCTTAATGTTGGTGTTGTCGATGTGGTTGGTTGAGATGATGGTGTTGTCACTGTCACACTTGACGGGCATTTGGTTGTTTATTGTAAGAACGTTACTGCTACTACTACTGCCGTTGCTACTGGGTAAGAGGTCTCTTTTAAGGCCATCATTTGCATTGCTATCAACTTTACGTATCTCATGCTTTACACTGTTACGTGATGCAGTGTTGCGTGTTGCTTCCAAACGTTTTACGATATCCTTAACAACTTCTGTATCCTGCTGTGGCTCTTCTACCACCTCCATGTGTGTTGATTCTTTATGTTTGCCATCATCTTCAGCACCAGCCAGCTCCAGACGGCTGCTGCAGCTGTTGGATTTTATCAGCTTAAATCGGACGCCTATTTAAGAAGGAGAAAAAAAATGCAGAAAAATTGTGTTATGTAAGCAAAAAAAAAAAAAATTAATAATATGTATAAAATATATCTATAGTGTAAAGCATGTAAGGACTACGCGCTGGAAAAGTATATGTATGTGTAACTTAGTAAAGGACTTAACTCAAAAATACGGAATAAGCGTATATCATACAAAATATTAATAACAAAAACTGAGAGTAAAAAGCAGAAATTATAAGCTTGGTAGAGCTATGTACTTTTGAAAAATATCCACGTAGAGAGTTATATAGTAGGAATCCAAAGATTTTATACAAATAGAAATTGTAATCCTTAAATTATGCGTTTACTTTGAGTACGTATATGAGTACCAACTACATGAAAATTTACACACAAGTGAAGGGAACGCATAAACAATGAGTGTTCAAAAACAAATATTACTCATAAGCAAAGGGTACTCATAAGCAAAGAGTGCTCATAAGCAGCGATGGGCAAAATAGAAAAAATGAGTTAAATTTAGCTCTTTACAACGAACAAGTGCACTCACCACTGCTACGCACATTTTTAGCGTTGTGGTTTTTGTTTTAATGCGCACTCTGCACAGGATCTGTATTATTGTTGTGGCATTATTCAGAAAAAAAAAACAAAAATAAACGGAAGCATGCGCACAAGGAAACAACAACGCACATTGAGGGCAGCTTCTCTCGTTTCGTTTCATTATCGTGATCGAATTTATGATGGGGTTTTTTTCTGTTGTTATAATAGTTGTTTTTGTTGTAAGTAGCTCCTGCTTCCAAAATTTTGCCCATCTATGCTCATAAGTATTTTTAATTTTGTTTTCATTTCATTTCAATTAAAATTCGCACCACAATGCAAAAGTAAAGAACATCTCAGCTTTATTTGCTATCAACGCATGGCAAGTAATGCCTTCACGCTGGCATAACAATCTGCCCGATTCATGTTTATCTGAATTTTAAGCCAAAACCCAACCTGAAAAAGCTCATTTTCTATACAAATCAAACGTCAAACAGTATCATCTTGAACCGCGATTTATTCAAAAACCATTCGAATCATATGTTGCTTCATCAAGATGCAGAATCAGAGAAGGAATATAAATCGAGTGCAAGTTGGAAAAAAAGAATCCAGTATATAGTGTTTGGAAGAGTACTACAATAAAATTTTACAAACTAAGTGAATCTTCATTATTTATTTGTCTGTTTCTTATAAAAAAAAACACGTTAAAGGCATAGGATTTAGGAGGGGACAGAGCACAGAAGCTAACCAAATTGTGCGGAGACGGGGAATCGGTGAGCGAAGCGGCAAATATAAGTATAATTCACGACGACTAAGCAATGATCAATAATTTTTTTAAAAATCGATTCAATGCTGTATTTTTAGTAAACAAACATTGCAAACGTTGTGCGAACAACAACGGCAACACTTTTAATACGTAGAAGAATGATATACACGCAAAATTAGAAGTGAAATATAATTGCGTTCTGACGACTATACAATTTCCAAAGAAGATTTTGGCATCCTCTTGAGTTGCTAAGACAAATTTGAGTGCAATTTTAGCTTTAATATTTCTGGTTTACATTATCACTATCAAAATTTCTGAAGATTCCTACTGCAATTGCCTCAAGTGAAGTTCTATTTTTTTTTAAAAAAAAGAAAAAGTTCTCTCATGCTTTACCCTATAGACATAAACGTACTCACAGTTATCCGTTTCTTGTGATGATGATGATGACTTACCTAAATAAGCATCATTGTTGTGATTATTCTCTTGTACCCTCAACGCCATTACGGGTAATACATCATTTTTTTGCTCCTTTACTGTTGTTGTCAGCTGCTTTTGAATTTCCGCTTCAACAACATTCATTTGTTTGCTATGTGGGCACTCTTTGGTTTGACATTCAGTACCACAAGTCTCAAATTCCTTAGCTAGCGCTCTTGTTAATGTCATAGTGGTCGCTGTGTTTTGAATATTGTTGCTTCCATAGCCAGCTATACTACAGTTATGATACTGATTGTGTGGCTCCGGTGATAAACGCTGCAATATACGACCACCATAGTAGGTGACTGAAGAACCACATTCTCGTATCTTCTCAAGTACATCCTGAAAATTTACACAATATGTATGTGTGTGTAGATTAGTAGAGAGCGTAAATTTGTTTTCACAATAACAGTAAAATATTTGCTAAGCAGACCAATTTCCTGAAGGCAAATACTTCATTTATGTGGACAGCATTTTTTGAGTACTAATTTGCATAGTTTTAGCGTATGCGAGTGGAATTAATTTGCAATTCTCTCATGATATTTAAATCACTGACACTGTTGTGTACTTTTTCTCATTAAATAAAATTATGTTGTTTTAATATTTTTAAAACCTTATGTTGGAAATATGTTATTAAAAACTGCTAACTTAGTTATGAGAAAGCTATTAATCACAGATAGCAAAAACGTAACCTCTATTTTCTCAAAAACTACAGGGAGTCTTTTAAGTGTTGTTTAAGCTGCCGTTAGCAGAAAATAACCTAAATCCTTTAAGATTTGTTAGCCAAATGCTTAGATCTACAATATAAATGTATCGCAAACTTACTTAAATTTAATAAAAAAAAGGAATTTTGTTCTTTCAACATTCCTTTGTAGTATCTTACTACATAATTTTCGACATGCTGCCTGAAAATATCCCTAAACATTTTATATCTTTTTGTTATTTATGTTCGCACTTAATAAATTTTGTCCACAGCCTTTTCATAACACCATAACTGTGTTACTCTTTTATGTGCAGTCATAAAATTTCAATACTTACATTGCTCACGTAATACGATTCACTCAGCTCGTCATCATCAATATCATTGCCATCGGCATCATCATCATCATCTGCAAACATATCATTTTCACCATCAGCAACATCCGAATGCCTCCTTGCATAAATGGTGCTACCATGGCTACCGTTTGTGTCATAACCCTGTCTCGCATTGTTTTCATAAATATCGCGATAATAGCTATGCTCCCCTACGGTGCCATAAACACTGCGTGGACGTGGCCTGAGTAGCCGTTTACCCTTGTTGCTGCTAACATTAGCATCGTCAGTAGCTTCTTCATCGCCAATTGTGTTGTGTCGTCGAACGAAATCTTTAACATGCACTCCCTTCAGCTCCTCTGAACGTTTTGACTCATTGTTGATGTTTTGATTTTGACCATCAGCAGCATCAGTGCAATCACAAGGTGAAGATAAATCCCCACTTGATATGCCGCTGGATAGACTAGCTGAATCCCATTTACGTGGTAATTCTGCTACTGCTGCTTCACTGCCAACATTGGCATGTCCATATGAGGTGTCTATAGTGAGATAGCGAAATTTACGTGCTCTTCTTGATCTCGGACTTAGCTGTTTGCTTTCGTCATGTTGTTTATCCACATGCACGCGTTGCACTGCAATACCTCTGCCTGGTGTTGGCAATATATTTTCCTCAAAAAATTTGCGCACATTTCTTACAGTATCCGGATTTGGTAGCTCCTCTTCATAAAGTTCCCTATTCACGCGTACCGGCTGATAGAAGAAATGACGCTTAATTGCATTGCTTTGTTTGTTTGTTCCGGTCGCCGAGGAACAAGCGGGAGAAATTGTGCCATTTGTCACAGTTGCTGTCTCGCTGTCTTTGACAGCAAATTGATTTGTGCTCGCCGTTGCCTCCGTTCTTGTGCTTGCAGACGATGGTGTTGTTGTGCCGCCGCCGCCACTATAACCCAGTTTCAGAGCAGTTGTCATCAGTGGACGTTCGATTTTAGTGCGCACTGGCTCCACAATTACCACATTATTGTTGGACAGTAACTCTTGGAAACTGTACTCTTGCAGATACTGTATGAGACCATCGAATTGTGCTTCCTTTTTGTTTCGTGCTAAAATGTTGCTGCGAATGAGTTGTTGCGATTTCATGACCTTGTAGCGGATGTGATCGAATTGCGGCTCACTGGCGTCATTAGTAAGTGTATCTGCTGTGGAATTGGGTGAAACTGCACTCAAAATTGTGGCACGCTTCTCGCCATTTATTTCGACAATTTCTATAGATGGCATAAAACTGCAAAATTCATCGTTCAACGCCGCTGTCGTTGTTAGCAGCATTTCATTGGAATTCTTATTGGCACGCGTTTGCACATCTGCGGTTGTGGTGCCTAAATTGAAATGCCTCGATTGCTCCGAAACTTTGTTCAATATTATCTCATTGCTAAATTGAGCTTTTTGCTTCTTTGTCTCTTTATCTTCTACTTTGTCGCCTTCACTCTGTGCCAATTTGGACCAATAACAACGTACCGCATCGACCTTCTTCATGTATTCATTTTCCGCTTGATTGCCTTCAATTTGTGCAGCATTAGCACAACACGTGATGGCATCTGCACCACTGGCAACACCACCGCTACGTTTATTGTCCACAACGTGTAAAATTTGGGGACGCGACATTTTGCAACTTATGGCAGCAGCGACGCGTCTAAATGAGTCATTCGCTGAGAGCACCTTGACGGGACGTGCTTTGTAAATTTGTGTACTGAGGACACGTCTTTCCTTGGACTTGGTTGTTGTTGTTGTAAGTGCTTCAGAATTCGTTACTTGGTGTTGCGATTGCTGCTGATTGCTATTTGCTACTGTTGCTGGTAGCCTTTTTGGTTTGGAGGGTACGCGCTTTAGCGAGGATACTCGATGATGATTGTGACTGAAAGTTGTCGACTTTTCCCCTCGTGTTTTTTCTTTTGCAAGTAATTTTTGTGGGTTCAGAGTAATTGTCTCTATCTTTTTTAGTGCGTTTTGCCTCACCGTTATATTTGATTGAATTTCTTCGCTTTGTTTGCTTACTTCTATTTGTTCAAACAAATTATCTGAGTGATTTCCTTCAATAGAATCCTCTTCGATTATATTGTTCTGTGCATCGGTAACAATTATCTTGAACTGATTTGATACTTCTTCGCTACTTGACTCTGGAAAGTTATTTGTTGACTTATTAATGCGAAAAGTTGCGGATGTGAAAGTTTCGCTCTCGTACTCTTCTAATCTTTGCCGCTTCTTTTTTGCCTTACTTTGCTTGATTTCTTTAGCTCTCTGCTCAATTTCTCTAGTAAAGGTTGGTACTTCAATGCTTGGCGCTTCCTTTGGTTGCTCCAGATAATCGGCATCAGTTTCAATTATTTGTTGAATTTCTTTTACTTCTTCTCGTGTGTTTACATCCGACAAGCTGTCTAAGGTTTCCGTTTCCACAGCAACGATGCTATTTTCTGTTGCGGAAGCTAATGGCGCGTCTAAGTGTTTCAAGTGTTCGTTGTCCTTCTCACTCACTTTGTGCTGCAAGTTGTTTACGGCTTCTGCTTCGTGTGCTGTTTGTTCGCTTAATTGTTCTACGTTAACCTGCTTAATTGCTTTGATGTCCTTACAGCTTTCCACTCGTTGTTTTTTCTCTCTTGCTACGTCGCTTTTCTCTTTTACCACCGTAACCGTCTCATGCAAATCCTGGTATTCACGTTGGCGTGCCTTTTGATGCGCCCGTCCGAAACGCTTGATTGAGTCATAAATCTCCGCAGTTGTTACACCGCCGCATTCGTCCTTCTGCCTAAGCTTACTGTGGCAACTCTGGCCGTCAAGCAATAACGTCGTTGCCTCTTTGCTAGAACAGCAGTCAATGATTTCTTCTTCGTTGACCTGATATTTATTCAAGTTGTAAGATGACCTTAATTTGGCATCGATGCGCTCTGATACCTTTAGGCTCTTACTGATGTTAACATCCGGCAGACTGTGATATTGATTATCGATGAGGTTTGGTTTGAAGGGCGTATATAATGCATCAGTCACTGGACGCTGTGTTAAGTGTAGGCAAGGACTAACAGCACCGTGCTCGGTAGTTGTACGTTGTGTAACTTCGTTTGCAGTGTCCGCGGCACGTTTTAGTTTTCTCTTCTCAACAACAGCCAAGATACGTGGCTTTGTCGCGGCACTGGATGTATTGATAACTATGTTGGGCGTTTGTGGCGGTAGTTTATTGCTGGCGTGTTCAACTTTAAGAATTTGCGTATAAATGGGGGTCGCTTCAGCTGTCGTCAACTGACTGACTGCTTGTTGGCTTTCTATGTCACAATTTGTTGCCTGCTCTTTTACATGTACTTCAGCTATTTTCGTGTGCACAAGCTCTATGAAGTTTGTATCGTTTACTATTTCCTCTTCAATGTCACTTTCTAGTTCTATATCCTCATCAATCGTCAAGGGCGAATCAAAGACTGTGTCCTCAATAGAAATATGTAACAATGTGGTCGATGTTGTGGTTGTCTCTTGTGCTTCCGTTGCCACCAATGCTTCGCCTTTGGCTGCAGCTCCTTTTTCTACGTAAACCTCCTCACAATGTTCGTCGATTAATGTGCCCTCAGAGCCTTCCTCTGATGACAAGTAAACTGAATCGTAGGCTATGAGTTTTTCAAGATTTTCGCTTAGAGCACGTGCTCGCTTAAGGGTACCTTCAATTTCTGTGTCGGTTGTTGTGTGTTCATTAAAATGCGGTCGCAATATCTTATAGTCTCTATCTTCGTCGTCTTCTTCGTCCTCGTCCTCAGTGGTTTCAATGCGGGTGCGTGTTGTTGTCGTAAGACTGATTAGCTCATAACTTTCCTCATCAATGTCAGCATCCAATTGGGTTTGCTCAAAGATTTCCTCGATACGTGTGAGGTCGTACTCTTGCTCTGACAACGAAAGACTATCAGTTTGATCGTCTGAATTGCTAGTGGTAGTTTCGGGAAAGAGGCTGCTTTGGCTATTTTCGGGACAGGAATCAACACCAGCGTTTGCTGTTGTCAACTTTTGTTGTTGTGCTTGTTGTTGTATTATATGCTTTTCAATTAATGTACGTTGTTGTCGTCTTGATTGATAGATACGCGGTTTCTCAATGCGCTCAGTTTTTTCTGTAGTGTCTGTTTTTGATTGTTGCTGTTGCTGCGCCTGCTGCTGTTGATGCAATTGTTGCTGCTGCTGCGCTTGCTTTTGCTGCTGCTGCTGTGCCTGCTGTTGCTGCTTATGTTCGTGGCTCTGATGTAATGAGTTCTTGAAGTAGTCTGAATTTAAGCTTTCCAAGTCACTTTTATCATTGTGCCAAGGATGTAAATGTTCGCCACCAACACCGCTAGCTGTTAAAGAATCCAAACGCTTTAGGTTATCGTAATAATCATCGGCTTCACGTGATTGATGACAATTATTGCCGTCGCCTCCGTTACTACTGTGGTGATGATGATGACGATGATGTTGGTGCTGTTGCTGCTGCTGCTGCTGCAAGAGAACGCGTTGATGTTGATGCGAATCGCAGGTACCAGTGCCGCTTTCGTTGCTATGTAAGTCTGCTTCAGTGCCGTTTGTGAGTTTTTCCCGTGAACTGTGATGGTGATGATGATGTTTACTGTTCGCACAATTATATCTGTTGAAAGACAAACAATAGAATTGCAATTATTGATAATGAAAACTTGGCGAGATGCTTGAAAATTGTTAGTTTGATTGAACGTATAGATATGGAATGCATCCAGCTTAGGCATTGAAACTCGAGTGGCAAATGTCGTTCGGTTGCGCTTGAAGTATTTTAATGACCTTTTATTGTTTAGAGCAGTCTTTCGTTTAATTACCTTGGGAATTTACGAGCAATATAAATCTTTAAAGGTTTCTTATTAAAAAAAATATATTAATGCTTAGGTGCATCCCTGAGTTTATAGAGGACAATTCAGCAAAGTTTACAAATATATGGAATTTTTGAATGAAAGAATGTCTCAACAGTGTATTTATTCTGACACCGGTACAAGGGTACAACCCTTGCCATTAAATATTACAAAACCTTTCCATCTACCCATCGTTCTTTTTTGTCATGCTTTTGTTGTCATTGCATCATGGCATTGTTAACACTGCAGTTATTGTTGTCACTAACGAAATTATGTCATATTTGCGAAAACCGCAACATGTCGCAACTTCAACCTCACTTCCATATTTACTCCCTACCTCCACTGCGGTACCACTAAAACAGTCAATGTCACTAAATATAATAGTAGCTTTCATCAAATTTTACGCTTTTCTAGTGACATTGAATTTAAAATTTCATTTGAAAATTTTTCATTTAAAAGTAAAGCAGTCAGTGTGATGAATAATAAATTATCTATTCTCGAACAATACATGCAGTGTGTTAGCAACACGCTGCTGCTTTTGTCCATGGTAAGTAACGCTGCTGTCAGCATTAAGGTAACACGCATGGTTTGCATGCGTTTCGGTTTAACGTCGTGTCTCTTATAATGTTAGCGAAAAATTAATACATCATTGTTGTTAACCAAAAAATTTCTGCATAAGTTATGATCCTACATCTTCTTTTTTTTTTTGTCATTTTGCTCTCATGCAAACAATGGGCTAAATTGTGCAAAAACTAAAATTCGATATAATAAATCGTTAGTTGACAGTTTATCACAATATACATAAAATGAATCATTCGTTGTTGAATAACCAAAATGTCTAATAATAATAACGGCAACAAGCCTGGTGGAATATATCGAACCCCATATTTCAAAACACACGATAGTGTCAAGTAAAACCAAACATATCAGATTTTTCCTTTAACAAAATCATTTGAAAAATTTTCTATAAAAGATATACTTAGTTTTGAAGGATTTTTCCTTAAAAACTTATGCCTAATTTATCTAAGTACTTTATCATCTAGTCATATTCGACCCATTAATAAAATCACCAAAATTTTGTCTCACGGTAAAACTAGTTTCGTTTTGGCCAAAGATACCTCATATGTTCATGAAAAATATGTTTGAGTCAATTCTACTCAAAGGTACAATGTGGAAAAAAACATGCATTTTTAATTAATTATTTCAATGAGCTTACTATTCGGTAGACCAAAAAAATTGCCAAGATCAGGATTAAAAAACCAAGCCAAGTCTGACAATGGCTTCGGCTTCTACTACAGAATCATCATCAGCAACCTTGAGCTGATGCAGTTAAGAATTTTGTAGCGTGCTTTATTTTTCTTTTTGCGTGGACGTGTTAAGAACCATAACAAAAGACAAAACGAAGTAATGCCAAATTTCCTCTGCTTCACATCTATGTTCTTGTAACCCTGTTCTTTTGGGAGCACACGCAATTTCTCTGAATTTGGTACTGTAGCAGAAATTGAAACCGTGTTCAGATTTTTTTTTCACGGAACCAAACTACTCATACATATTATTTTTTAAAAGTTATTTTTATTGCTTAAGCTATATATAAATTCGTATCGAATCTTATTATTAGGACTGAATTCGAAATATGAATACAATTCTCACCCTTGGACATTCCTAAAATATAAATGTCCGAAAAAACTCTGCTCTACCCAGTACTTTTTTTTTTTTGGGCAGGCTACCTAACCATACCCAGGACCGGATTTAGAAATTTGCCGCACTTAGGCCATTCACAAATTGCCGCCCTTCTTTACTGGTGAATATGGGAAAAAAATTTTCTAATATTAAAAGTGAGGACCTTTTTTTATTTTTTGCTTGTCAACATTTTTTAGGTAATTTAGGGGGTGACATTCCAAGTATTTGCACTTTTTTCCACCTGTGTAAAAAAATTTAAGAAATATTTTCAAAGTTCCCAGTATTTGCCGCCCTAGGAACTTGCCTAGTGTGCCTTTAGTAAGTCCGGGCTTGACCATACCTACTAACGCAAACACATTTTGTCAATTTTTTTGTTATAATGCTGTTTTTGTTATTTATTCACAGCAAAAAAAAAAATTAACTGCTAACTAAATATTTACACTTCAGATACAGTTCTCAAATAATGTGTCAACATTCACATTCGATTTTTGTGCAAATAATTTTCCATGATTTTTTTGTTCACAAATATACGTAAAGTTAATTAATGATATTTAATATTTTGCGTGAAAGTGCCAAATATTTGTAGTAAAAAACAAATGTCATAAACACATCACATAATAAAACAAAAAAAAATCAATAATTTTAGTGTAACATAGGTTACTCGGTAGCTTACATACGAACAGGAGTTTATATTTAATTACATAGATTTGCTATGCACTCAACTATATAATTAGGAAACAATTTTCCAAAAAATCTTCATAATAAAAAACTAAATGATATGGTTAATAAATATGGACAAAACATAACGCTGGTTTTAGTGAAAAATGTATTCCTCAATTTTATGATTACCATTAAAAGGCTCCTAAATCAACTGCATTTTTATATTAATTATTTATTTTAGATATTGAAAGAGCATTTTTTATGCACTTGCATAAACGTTACGTTACCTCTCATTACCCCTCTCTTGCTGAAGTCAACGATGAACAAACAAGAGACTAAAATTCAATACCACTGCCTGGCAAAACCGAAACAACAACAACAACAACGACAAAAAATGAATATTTACAAACTCAAAGAGTAAAACTTTTTTTTTGACAGAAAAAAAAATGAACTTTTGCAATTTCATAGCAGCATAACCCCTACTTTTGTTGTTTTGTTTGCTATTTCAGAGCTTAAAGTTGTTTACACGCTGTGTTGTCTTCGCTTTATTATAAAAGTATAAAGGAAAAATCACAACACTTTTTTTTTACAAAATGAGCAAAATTCTGTATAAACAACTTGAGCTTGTATTATGGTACCATATTAGAATGGCATGGAAAAGGGGGCGGTGCTGTGGGCGCAAAGATGAAAATACTGCTAAAAATTTCATTTTTGCAGTGAGACTTTATTTGAGTGTGAAGATTCTAGCAGGTTGTATTTTTTTATTTTGTGAAATTATATTATGCTTGTAAATTTTATTTTTCAGCTTTTGTTTCAAAAATACATACTCGTATATGTATTGTGGCTTTTTGACGTTCGTTAAACTATTTTAAAAAAATAAAATAAAATAAAATAAAATAATAAAATGTGCTTAAAAAATTATTGAAAAGATAAGCTACTTTATTATTTTTTCTACCAGTAAATACTTGCAAATATAGATTGCTAGAATGTTGATTACTTTTGGAAAATAAATAATGAAATCTAATTAAAATTAATATGCATATTAAAATTGCTGAAAATTAATTTAATTTGCCTTTACGTTAATAAGTATAAGATATTCCGATGATGCATTTATTACACCTTATCTCACCTTATTTTTAATAGCTTAGTACCTTGTGAAATGTTAAGTACAAAATGATTTCTAATAATTTTTTATAAAATGTTTTCTATATTTGATTTAGTTTACGCTGCCTTGAAGTTATCTTATATTTGTTGTTTGCACCTGATACCACGTTGATCACAACTAAAAGCTTTTCAATTTGCAAATTTACAAAGAACCTGTTGAATACGTTGACTTTAAGCAGAGAACCTATTAACACGCTAAGCGTAATTTCCACAAAAAAAAAAACACGCGATGTTTAAATTGAGAACACTTAATCATCCTAAACGGCCCCTACTTTACGCTCCCCTTATATTGCAATTTTCAGTTTAGAGGAAGTTGGGGTGTCTTGTGCAAAAGTTACTTATACTTATAGCTTTATTTTAAAAGATGAGCAAGGCTAATAAGCTGAGTTGCGTGTTTTCCATGGTTGAAATTTTGTGATTTTAACATAAAATTATGAAAATGAAATATTGTTATGGGGAAGTAAGCTATAAAGATTTTATTTCAAAATACTTTTTTTGTCTATTTCTTATAGCCATCCATACTAAATATATAAAGAACACTTTTTCGTTATCAAAATGCAATTTTTCTTAATTAATTTTTTAAAAAACAAATTAAAAATATAATGATTTCTGTTCTTTTGTATAATACTTTAGATTAGATATCATTCAGTTAGAAATAATAAATTGTTAAAATAGACAAACTATTTTGGTATACATTTTTTTTTCTTTTGAATTTAAAACCACAAAGAATGATATTTAATTTTGTAGCGTTGAAATTTTCTTAAAACCTACAGAAGTTATTTAGCTTTTAATTTTTCTATAAAAATTTCTTGACAAGATGATATCTGAGATATTTTTAAGTCACTATGTTTCATATCAAATCAAATGCAGTCCTAATTTTTTTGGACTAATACAGACATTATTTTTCTCCACAGCTATGATGCTTAGTGTATTTGCAGGAGCTTTTTAGGACAGTAATCTATAGCATCCGAATAACAGCTCGTTATTAAATGATTTTATTAAAGGTGGTTAACCATACAAATAACTTTCAAAATACATTAAAACCAAACACATCATGTATGATTTTTAAGTATATTGTATAGATTGACTTAAGTGAAGCACAAAAAAAAAATCTTTGAATAAACTGAGTTTTAACTTTTGTGGTAAATTAATCTCATGCTATTTAGCTTCAAATCACGCGATCTTGGCGGCCAATTGACTTCAGAAATGTGAATTTGGAGTAAATTTTAAGTTGAAACTTTAGCGAGTTTAGTAGATTTTCACAAACTGCAAGCGTTGTTAACCTTTTCATGATAAAATAGAAAACCTCACTGAGTATAAACAATAAACAATTCCAACGATGCCAGATTTGGCTTTTGGTCTCTATGTAAACTCTAAAAAAAAAACGTTCAAAATTTCAAAAGTATAGCAAACTTCCAACATAAAACTGAATCTTAAATTCAACTATTTTCCGTTTTTATGACTTTAACTTAAGTAAGCCTTTATACTATTTTTAACAAATCTTTTTTTTTTTAATTCAAAATAAGAAAACAAGATAAATCACAAAAAAAAAAAAATTATGCTTGTTGTTGACCCGAAAAATATTTTGTGAAACAGATGTAGATTTTGAGTGAAGTTTTCATAGTACTGATGATATTTTTGGACAATTTTTTTTTTAATCCTGCAACCATTTTTCCATTGAATTTGGACAAAAAGTATATGTTCGTTTCATAAAAAAGATTTTATATCTTAGGCATCTTTTCGAAAATACAGTGGGTTTCAATTTTAAGACCGTTGCTGTAATCGGACGTGCGGTAATCGGACGATTTAATCTGTTCTTAATCTGCCGACAGTCAAATCATTAATTTATTTTTATTAAAAAAAAGAAAAATATCAGACTATCGGGCGAATAAATAAAATGCAACTATCGGATTACTAGCCACTCTGATATTTTTATATCAACTTTTGAGTAAATTTTAGTTTTTAATTTTTTAGCAATTTTTTAAAAACAATGTTTGGAAAATAGTCCCAAACTTCCTCTATTTAAAACTTAAATTAAATGAAGTCCCCTTAATTACAACTTAAATTTTCGTTATCAGATCCCAAAAACTAGCGAATATAAAGCAAAAAAACAACACTCACCGTGCTTCGTGTTCTCGAAAGAATCCACGATTTACAAGCCTTGCGCGCGGTATCAACTGAGATCGACGACGACCGCTATTTGTTGAAGTAATTTGAAGATCGCTAAATGTCTCCTCACGGATCACAGCAAGACTACGCGATCGACGTAAGCTGCACGAATCGTTGCCAATATCGAATGGTTGGATTGCTTGCTGTTGTTGTGCCTGCTGCTGCTGCGTATGATGAAGCGGCTGCTGCGGTTGATGTTGCTGTTGTTGTGGCTGTTGCTGCTGTGAACTGTAGATGTTGTTTGTTGAATGATAATTCTCATCAGCTGCTTATTGTTTGCGAAAAAAATTGAGATGAAAAACAATTATTTCAAATTGACATTTAAAGTGCGAAAGAGCGTGAGAGAGAAGAAGAGAAAAATTAGTATTTATTTTAATAATTATTTTAAACCTGGCTATTTACTTTGGTATAAACTTGACTCAGTCTGTCGTTGTTATTAATTTACGTTTGATTGCTAATTGATGTAACGCTTCGTTAGTTACCCGTTTTTCATGTCATCTGTTTAATAATAACACTGGGAAGCACGCATTTTATTTTTGCAAGGTTTTCTATACTATTATTTTATTGACGGACAATGAAAAATTTTGTTTTTTTTTTGTACACTGTCAAAACTTTTGAAATGAAAATTGAACCTATCATCAATCATCAAGACATTGAATCTTTTTTTTTTCTTTGAAAAAATTCTCTTAAAATAATTTGTACAAAAGCAGTAAAAACTTCTTGCACAGTGTAATTATATATTCTGTCCGCCCCGCTCTCCCTCGAAAAGCTCGCTCACCGTAATCACCATACAATGCCTCTTTGTACTGACAGTGCTGATGTAGCCCTGACTTTTGTCCAACTTCGTCGTTGTATTGCTCTTCCGGATCAATACGCCAATAATATTCGGCGATGTCGAGTGCGTCTTTGCAACGATTTATATGGTTATAGTCTAGTGAGCGTGATGGACGTAAGTGTCGTGCCGCTGGCCAATGATTTAGTCCGGAAGCTGCGCTGTGACAGCTTGTGGCTAAATCAAGATGCGATACGGACTTACTTGTGTGCCGCCAACCAGAAGCGCGCACAGGATAATTGGGATGATCTTGTAACGCACTTTCAGCCAAACGAATGCGATCAACGTAGTTGTACGTAAATTCTTTGGTTTTTCTGAAATGAAAGAAACATAAAATACTTTTGAGGATTCAAAATGAAAGATGTGGAATATTAATAGGAACTTAAATTGAAATTAAAAAAAAAAAACTGTTTTTGATCGAAAAAAACTTAGCAAATTTGAAACATTTAGTAAAAATTTTTTAAAGTGCTTAAAGGATTTTTTTTTTAATTTTTCTTAAGAGGTTTTCGTTATTCTGTCATTGCAATGTCTCTGCGTTATTAAATAAGAGTCCTTTAAAGCTGTAAAAAAATGTATCATAAGCAATTTCATTGCGTCTGCCTTTTATTTTAAAAATTGTGTTTAAGCACAAAAACAGACAAACGCAGGAGACAGACGTTTTGTTGCTGCGTTTAAGAGTAATAAAATTTCGTTTCTTATTTTTTGATACATACAAATTTAAGTGACTATCTTGCCAGGATGAGATACAACCTCTGCCACTTAGCTATTGCTGCATTTAAAATTTCCAATATTTCAAACATGTAAATAAAAACTTTAGTAATAAATCATTTTATTGCATCTGCCTCTTAGCGGAATGTTTCTTTCACTTAAAAAAACATAGAAATAGGGAAGGCAGACGCTTATATTTCGAAGGCAGACGTTTTTGAGCGCTTAAGGTGCATACTATTAATGATATAAAACCAATACCGCGAAAATTTTGTTATGCAAAATTTACTATTCTATTTTCTATGAATATTTTTCTTTAATTTTTCGGGTTGTTTATGTACCTAGTACATAAAGCTTTTCCTGCCAAATCGGACACAATTTTGATTTTGCTCCTTTGATTTTTTTGAAATTTATTTTCTTTTAGTACTGATTATAATATACTTAAATATGTATATAGTTACGGAAAAATTAGGTATCCCTAATATTATTATATGAAGGTGACCAAAATTGAATTGGTACATACATATGTATAACCCCATATATTTTGAAAACGCAGAGATCTATACGTCCGCCTCTTGTATTTTCTTTTTTTCTTCTATGGGCAATACCGAAGATAACGAGATTCTGGAAAAATTTATGTAGTTATTTAATATAGCTTTTTTTACTTATTAGCAATCGCTTTTATTAAAAATGCAGCGGTGTGGACGTCTGCCCTTTACAGTTTCGTTGCCTATACTATGCCCTTACAATTTTTCGGAGGCAGATGCGATAAAATAATTAATTAGTTTTTTATTTTGCAATTACAAAATTTATTTAAAAGAAAACAGTTTCATTTTACTCTTAGATTTTCTAATTCGCATAAATGTGAAGAAGATTACAAATCAATACTAACGACTATAAAATCATATACCTAAAATGATCACCTAACTATATTATAAGTAACTATTTTAAAATTGATTTTTAAGTTGATCAATTGAATTTGTTCATGTAATTTTTAAATTGTCTAGACTTAGCTTGATTTCTTTTTTATCAATAATCAACAATTTTAAACTTTGAAAAAATTCAATTAACCTCTGCCCATGACTTAAATACACATTTTTTGCATTTATGTAACGCACACGCAATTCACGTGATACGTCTTGTAACTAATGTCGTACAAATTTAAACCGATTTATTGTAAAACCAGGAACATGTGTGTGCGTGCATAGATCCAATAAAACTTTGCAACAAATGAATTGAGTGCAGTGGAGGGCATCATCGTATGCAGTTTCAATTAAAATTGCTCTCAAAACTTGAAGTAAACCCAGGTGAATATGAAAGTTACATACGAGTACTACATATATAACCATGTAATATGAATGTAGTTTTCAAGTGCATGTTTCTAATGCGTAAATGCACGCATACCACATACCACTTTTAATTAAAAAATTACATATTTTTATTTTAAAAATATTTTTTTAATGAAATATATTTTCGTAGTTGATCACAGTTTGTGTATAATGTTGGCATAGATATGACAATAGTAAATGCAAAAAAAAAGTTGTTGGACATTGTATCATATACAGCGTCAGCTGTATTTAACTGACACAAGCAATGCTGTAAAATATATTTGAATCGAAATTCGAATTAAAAGGATGGGAGATGGGGGAGATTTTAAAGGCTATTATTTACAGATCTGTTGGTGATATAAAATATTGTTACCCTATTCATTTATTTGAGTGAATTCAGTTTAGTTGTAAGGGTGCCTTATATACAAAGTTCACAAAAATTAATATAACTACAATGTAAAGCACTCTCACATTTACATTCACATTTACATTGGTTATAAGCCACATGTGTAAATAATATAATTGCTTCTGTTCAATACCCCAAGCGCACAATATTTCCAAAAACTATGTTTATTTGTAGACCTTCTGGATTTATTCGCATTGTGGTTTGTTTTGGCTACAGGATTTCTTCCGCTGTTGCATTAAAACAGTAAATGTTGGTAGAAATGCAGTGATTTTACTCATTTCAATTATTGAATTACATTATTTATTTGAATTTTCATTGCTCACTGACTATGCATTTTTCATATATTAAATCAAAAACAAATTTTATTAACTCTTTCAATGAATGTGCATTACGCATGCAAAATAAATATTTTAAATTGTAAAATTTTATGTTTTTTTTTTTCTTCAGGTAATTACATCAAACATTGATTTTAATTGGTGCGTTTGGAATTAGTACAGTCGCTTACATATGTACTGTCAAACCTCAATTATTTACTTTAATTGGTTGATCTAAATTTGACACCATATCGAAAAATAGGTGTTAATAGTTCTGTTTGACATTTATTGTAAAACATTAAATATATTTAAAAAGTGAGATATTCACTAACACTTTTGCTACATAGCACTATGACTATCATGCGCTTAAGGTGCTCCAAACAAAAAACAATTGGTAAATTCATAAATATTTATCTCATTAAAAGCATATTTTAGCATGCTACATCTTTTACTTAAACATCAAGACCATACGTCAATAGGACTCTGTGTACCAATATATTGTAAAGAGTGTTCCGAAAATAATTTTTTTTTTACCAACATGAATGTATGTATCTGCCTTGGACGGTCTTAGAAAGTACTAAACTTTTCACTTATTCTTTTAAAGAATAAAATCTCATTTTGAAGATCTTGCTTTGTAAGGACTTTTCCAGTTACATAGACACTAAAATCGTTAATCATACACCAGAGATGCTGCAATAAATTCAAAATAAATTTAAACAAGAATATGCAAATAACAGTCTTCTGTATATCTCTTGTGCTAAAAGGGACAGAAATTGTTACTCATCGCTTCAAAGGTCACTGATGATTCCATTCAGCAATGAATAAACTAGACTTATGAGTTGTAAAGCCCTTTCTCGCTGTCTTGCACTTTGTTTTGTGTAAATGTTCTATCGAATAACTAATTAAATTTTAACAGATGGAAGTCAGCAAATTTTCAACATCATCTCACTTAAATTTTAATGATTAAATGATTTATGTATGTTTTAATATCACTAGTTATCAGCCTAAAATATAATAAAATGTTCACATGTTTCATTACATAAGCTTATAAACCATTGACTTTGAGGGCTTCATATAAAAAATCAATTTATAAATAATTCACCACTGGTGGTGTTGGCTTTCTCTGCTGAATATCATAAAAAGCTAATCAAAGTTTTGAAAAATGACCAACTACATCATAAACATCATGTTGAGCAGCTACACTACACAACCCATTCATCATCACTGAAACAAACTTAACACATCCATCAAATTTTCTTTTATACTCTCAAAGGCTTGTTTGCTAAGTGAGTGACATTTCATAAAGCAAATGCCCAATATGCTGTGATGTTTGTTCCCGTGCTTTACTTTCAATCTACCAATCAATAACTAATTCATCAGAGTCTCACAGCACCAGAGTGCATTGATTGAAAAATCCTCTGCTCTGGGCTACAGGGCAATGAAATTTTTTAGCGTAAGCTGGGATGGCTGACAGTGACAAACTTTCAATGGTAATGCGCAGGATGGCTTTGCTTGTTGTTGATATAAAAGACCCTCCATTTAATTACTGCACAAATCCTACAATATGGCGCTACTTCCGGTCAACGTGATGTTGGTCTCAGTTGTTGACAGGATGCGATAAAAGTAGCCACGTGACATTTTCAATTTAATTATTATGTTTTTATTTTCTTTTATTATCCGTAGCTCCGTTATTTGCTAGTAAGGTGCTGTACGCTTAGGGTTGTTGTCAGTGTTGCTTATTCTTGTTGAGTTTTAGAATTTTATTCGTACGGAATCATTAAATTTAAGCTTGGCAACCCTGCAAATGTGGCTTTCTCCATCGTTCGTCGCCAACATTCATCAGCCATGCGACTTAAGTAAAAAGTAATAATAATAATAAAAAAAATTCTTCTTTTTTTCACATTCATACTGTTTCATGTTGCTTTACCGCCTGTGGCAAAAATTATTTTTTATTTGTAACAAAATATTTTTTTTTTTTCTGTTCCAACCAAAAAGTTTAACAACGAAAATTGTTGGAAACTAAATTCGATGCATTTAAATTTCTATAGAACTTTTATTGCAAGCAAATTGGGCAAAATTAATGAAATTTCTAAAAGTTTGTTTTTGAGTTTATTTTTTCTAACGATAGCAGATAAAATTTTTAATTAGTTTTTTTTTTGTTTAATTTTGAGATAAAAGTTTTAAATTTGAATCAATTTCGTCTACAACTTTTTATAATGAGCAAATGAGTTTTGTTAGGCATTTACTTTCTTTTTGTCATCGAAAGTTTTTCAGCTAACGGTTTCACAAAGGTATCAAATTGATTTGTTCAAATATTTTCTTTCATGTGAGTTGATAATTAGTTTTATATAAACAATACTTATTATTTTCTTTTGCATAAATTTTTTAATTATCAATGAACTGCAATTAATTGTGCAAAATTAAAAATATTTTATTTTATTAGTTGACAAAATTTTACTTAACTGAACTATAGTGGATGTTATTAAGTGTTTCCTTATATCTGCGAAAAAGATAATTGACCTTAAAACCCGTTTCCTCTTTATACCAGTATATTTCCGCTCAACATATGAGTTTAAAATTACTTAAGATAGTATCCACTAATCCCAAAAAAAAGTCAGAGGTGTTGTCCACCTTCAGTTCAGTACAGTTCTTGATAGTTCGCCGTTTTAAAAGCTCACCGAAATTAATAAAAAAAGAGGTCAAGATTAGAGTTTTGGTTCATGTGAGGCAGTTCAATAACCCAAACGAATTTTATTGAAAGTATATAAAAGTAAGCTCAAATGAAAATCTATATCCCTTCGATTACAGTATGCAGTATGTAGTGTAAAACTTTATGTTTCCATTTCACAGCTTAGCATTATTTAATTGAACTTCCCGTCCATTAGCCGACACCGATATTCATATAAATTTAGAAATCGCTGACCTTTTCTATACAATAGTTAGATAAATAAACTAATGCAATTCAAAAAATTCAACCCTTGTTTATATGATATTTATCAATACAATTATAAATTTTCCCATTTTAGGACACTCAGCGGTTTCAAAAAGTATCAATTTACGCCGTAAATAAAAGCATATTGCGAGCAGATACATTTTATGAAATATTTTCTCTTAGCACTTCATCAAAACTATAAATAAATGAAATAGGAATGTCCAAAAAACTTTTGCAATTAATTTAAGCCAAATAAAGCGTGTATTCTGATATTGCAGATACAATATTTATAACCGCAAACAAAAATTGTCATAAACTTTGAATGCAGCTGCATTTTAAATGTCCTTGTTGCAGACGTTTAGCAATAAAAATATAACGAAACCATGCAAATTCAGCTAAAAACTGCGAGAACAAGAACAATAGCAAAATACAACCTCCATACACTCAGAGAAAAATCTATGATTTTATGTTTAATTTAACCTTTAAGTGCCAAAGCTGAAAATTGTTTAAATTGAAGAGAAAAATGTTTGATTCAAAAATAATCCAGATTGAGTTAAAGTAATTTCTTATAAACATACATAGTTTAGTGTTAAATGCAAAATAGAAAAGAGTAACATTTTTTTGTAATTTAAAATTTTTTATGATTGAAATAAAGTTGAAAAATAGGATATTTTTACTATTTTTACTTCAAAGTTTGCTACGTTAAATCAAAAATAAAATTTTCAAATTTACAATGTCATTTTTCTCTGACTGTAAGGAAAATATGAAGTATCCTGCTACTGCAACATACAAGTTGTAGAAAGAATTCAACGTTTTAATGGCAAAAAGCTTGAACTTAAATAAAACCTCAACGTCAATTGTTTTTTCCTTTCAATTGTTATTAAAAAATTTCATTTTTACTTTTATTTTTATTTATAACACATATTGTTAGAGAAAACAATTTTACCTTCAAAATATGAAGCTAAAAATTCCCATGTGTGGCATTAGAGTGTTGCAAAAAAAAAACAAATGTTACTAAAAGAGTTACTTAATTTATCATTCAACTGTATGAACAAAAAAAAATTAAATTAAATATTCACATCACCCTAATGAGTCAGTGGAATAACGCACCACACACAGCACCAAGTAAACCCCAAAAAAGCCGTCAACAAACGCAAGTTTTTAAATGTTAATTTGCATCTGTTTTACGATTTTATTTTCTTGTTTTAGTGGCTTTATTTTTTATTACAATATTAATTGACTATGCCTTTTTTTTTTTTTGAATTTTGTTATTTATTTAGTTTAGCGCAGCTTTTGTTTTATGATATTATTTTACTTTTAATACGCTATTTTGTGTAAATAATTTTTATTGAAATTTTCTTTTGTTCATTAAATCTGATGATTGTTTAGTTGAGATGCTACTCATATGTACGTACGTGCCTGCTTTAAATAAATAATTCACTGAATTTTATGCATTGGATGTGAGTGAAATTTAGCAATAAACAGCCTCAGTCTCAGTTGGTAATAAGTTTATTGCCTTTTTTTTAATAAAAAAACGCTTGAGTAATTGTAGTAATTATTGCGCTTTTTCAGCAAATGCTGAGTGCCAAATTTTGTAAATTTTTTATTCATGATTCATGGCCAAGATGCTCAAGCATTAAATATGTATTGAATAATGTAAAAGTGAAGTCTTGAATATTGCATTAAATTAAATTATAGATATTGTATCCAATTTTCTTTTCATGAATGAAAATATTGAGGAGCAACTGTTAATGCAGCTATTCAATATTTATTTTGCTATAACATTTCTATTAATAAGTACTTTCGACGTAGTCAATATCAGCATCAATGCTATGGTTTCATATATGATAAGCTGATTGCTATGTTAGTTTTAAAAAGTTTTAATGTATTTTAAAATTCTTGATATTTTCTTGAAATGCCACCAAAAATAAACAAACATTGTCTGATTAAAAACTTAGTTTTAGTATAATTCGGAATATTCTATTCGTGGGCTAATATCATAATGATAATTGTAGTCAGCATTGTCGGTTTGGTGAAATTATAAATTTATTTTCAGGATAAACAAGGTAACAATCTTGGCGAATTTTTTTTTTTGAAGTGTATCGTATAATTGATAATTATTTTACTGAGCAATACAGTGTGTGACAACTTCAGAAAATTACAAAAACAAAAAAAAAAAAAAATTGCAAAAAAGGGCTAAAGCTAGTCATACTTGTTTCATTCATTGCTAAATGAATCATCAGTGACTTTTCAACCGATAAGCAGAAATTGAAAAGCCTAATATCAAATGAGTTACAAAAACAAATACACAACAGAAACAAATGTTTGCTTTGCTTTGTTTCACTTGTGGCTTACAAAACAAAAATATATCAGGCTTGTGTGCAAAAAGAGAAATATATCAAGCTTAAAAATTCTTACTTATCGACTTAAGAGTCACTGATGATTCAATTTACTAATGAATGAAACAAGTATGACTAGCTGTCACCATTTTCTTTTGCCGGTATACAACCTGAACAACACTGAAGCATACCAAGCAGAAAAATAAATTTTTATATCAAAATAATGCCTGAACTCATAGAATACGTCGTTCCGTTGCGTCAATTTATACACCTGCCAATGACGGAAATGAAGGAAATAGACAATGCAATGAAAAGGTCAGTAACGCCAATCAAGGTTAAACAAAAATATTAAAAGCCAGCTTTAATAAAAAATTTCTCCATTTTTTTTAAAATTTTTTTACGTTAACGTTAAAAGTTAGAAGTTGCCCGTTGCGTTGCGTTTACTCCATACGGATGCTATCCGCTGCGGACTTAGCCTTAACCGGCATGACGTACTGTATAGGTTGAGGAATTAAATTTCGGTATGCCCTTTTTAATATGTGATAACAAAATTGCAAAAATTCGTCCTTACGTAAAAATATTTCAGGATCAAAACATAGAAGGAAATAACTAACTACAGAAAAAAATCCCTTAAGCGAATCTTGTTCCTTCATTGAACTTAATCAAAAAATCTTGTTTTGTGTATTGTACTTAACCAAATTAATCTATATCAAACAATAAGCAAAATACTTGTGAAAAACATTTTGCATACTCACTAAACACAAGGAAGTGTAGACCTTTTCAAATGATATGAAATTAAATAAGTGATCCATGGTTGCTTTCTAATGTAACGTACTAATTTCAAAACAAAATATATATGTTTATTTAGTGAACACACTGAATATTTCATTGCGTTTTGTAAAAAAACCTCTTTATTAAGAACGAATATCAATGTAATCATAGTTAATTGGGCTTAAACACGTCAACAGTTGCCAACATTGATAAATAAAGTTTTTTTTTTTTGATTATGTCGTGCGAGTGCACGAGTAACCAAAATAAAATGAATGCTTTTAAATTTTTTTAAATTATTTGTTTTTTGGTAAAAAATTGCGCACATGATAACGTGAAATCATGAAAAACCAAATAATAACAGCAACAAATATTGCATCGCATGTGATTGTCACGTTACCGCTGTGGAAATAAAAATGTATTCTTTGATTGCTTTGCAATATTTTACGGTTATTGCAGATGTCATGCAATATGACAAAAAATAAAAAAATTGCAGCAAAAACAATTGTTTTAACAGAAAATAAATTTTTGAAAAATATTGTCAAGTATTTTGGCTTGCTACGGATACAGTGAATGCAAAAATATCGATATTTTATAAATACGAAATATCAAAATCTCAATGGCGAGTAAGAGCTTTTTTCTGTTTGGAGTGTCCGTCGAAACAAAAAATTATATATTTGTGTTAAAGCTCAAATAAGATTATTTTCGAGTAAAAGCTTTTAAAAGCTGATGTACTGTGTTGGGAAAAGTAAATATGTATTATTGTAGCACTATGATGTATAGTTCATATCTCCGCAAGCAAGTTTTTTCTTAGATCTTTTTCACTTGTAATTGAGGACTGTACATGTATTACATAAAACGTTTTTGATAATATGGAAATCCCTTGCCCACTGGCTGCACTCTATAAAGTGAGAAGATCATTTGCAATTCAAACTTCATGCGGGTTGCTTTTTTTTAATTGCTACAATAATACAATGAAAGCCTTTCTCTCAGCGCTAAGAGCTTTTAAGCTTTTCCGCTTTTTGATGCCAAAGCATTTATATATATCCCTATATCCCAAATCGATATTTTATTGGCATCCCTACTACTCGCTTGACAGTACTGCCAAATGAAGTCAAGTGTTACCACACTAAATTTATTTACACATTGTAAAATACTTCGCATGTGCAACATCTACATTTATTTGCCAATATTTTTTGTTACTGTCATTTTTATTTTTGTGGTTGTCACTGCAACTTGCATTTAACAATTGGTTTAAATATGCGGTTACATTGCCGATAAAAGTCACCAACTTCAGACAAACCCAATAAATTTTCTGCCACATTTAACATAATAAATAATAATATTAAAGGTACATGTTTGCCTTATTGCGGTTATGCTGATAATTGGCAAAACCTCATTAAATTTTGTAGGTAATTTGGCATTAGAATCGCTTACAGCAATTTATTTTTTCGTCGTATATTGATTACATTATATTATTGTTGCCTTTTGTTATTACATAGGTAAGCTTCATAATGCATATTTTAATATTATAATTTATTATGTTGTTTGCATTTTAGTGGCACCATATGTCCAATAAATATTCAAAAATTTATTTACATTTGCTGCCAAAATAATTGAGCCAAAAACTTATATGTACATATGTGTCGTAGACAGGAAATTTTTTCTAATTATTAGGTACATACATGAAAACGATTTCGGTGAAAATATTGTTAGAAATGCTCTACTAAACAGAAAGTTATTAATATATATTATAGGATTTTTTTTACTTAATTTAAAGTTTCAAGCCAATTAGCTGAGAAAGTTAATAGCTGTAGTAGCTAATCTCTATTATTATTATTAAAATATTTTTTGAATGAAAAAGCTGTTGGGAATGAATATTTTTACTTTTGTGTGTCGTCAGTGGGCTTAAAAATTGTTTGTGATTAAATCAGAACAGAGTGTTATGGAGCAATCAAGAACATATGTTCTTTATTTAACATTTCTTAATAAAATTAAAAACCATAAATGTTGCCTTATGATCGCTAATTCCAAAATTCCCATCCTCACATCATATCAGTAATATTCACGCTTCGTAATGTAATAAGCGTACAGTGAACTAATTCAAAGAATTTTCGTTTGTCATTGTTTTTGTTTACAGACGCGTAAACATTGTTAATTCGATACAGTCAGAATTTACTACACCAATATTTAAGGTTAAATATCGCGCTTGCTCGTCGTCTGTCTAGTTGCTATGAAAGCAATAACTATAGCAAAAGCTATGCCGAAAAAATGCAAATTTTCCACTAGTTCACTTCAGTTGGCTTGCGTTCATTAAAACGGATGTTCGTCGCATAGTAGTGAGCACTTTGCGCTTGACACATTACGTAAAAAAACCGCCATCGAATCAAATGTATGTAATTAAAAGTATCAGTCTATGTTGAGTAAACTAAATAAAATTTCGTGGAATAAACTTTACTTTTTATTCTATCAGTCTTCTGGCCAATTTAAAGCAGTTAGTTTGCTGCATAGTTGTTTAATTTTGGAAAACTTTCAAATACAATCCAACGCTTCAAACTCCTGTTTTAAAAATATGCTCGGTTTGAAATTTTCGCATGTGCAACTTTAACTTTTTCTCAAACTAAATATGAGAACATATTGCAATGAAAACCCTCAACATTTTTTTTATTAAAAATTATATTAATTTATTTATATTGTTATGAAAACTTCAAGAGTTAAATAGTTCCACTTGTGGTACCTTAAAATTTTTTTAGCAAATCTGAGATATCTAGAAATAAGGATTTTGTGGACTTAAAAAAAAAAAATAGCAAATTTTTTAAATTAAAATCGCAAAATTTTTCAATTATAAAATAACGCAATTTTTAAATGAAATGTCTTGAATTTTTACAATATAAGTTGCTCATGCGACATGTTAGGCACTCGACTCTGGAGGGAGACCTAGCCGCTGGTCTTGAGATGAAATGCTTTTGTTTGGCCCTATATACCAAGCATAAGCGTTGACTTAGGCCAAATGTTCACAACTCCAGAAATTATACTGTGGACAAAAATGAGACCTACAAATGTAAGTGCTCGAGGAACATCAAATGATATCAACAAACGGTCTTCTACAACTTCATTTGTTTCAAGTCTAAGAAGTTTGGTGTCTGAGGCATAAATTTCTTCACCCACACTAACCCTCCGACATCACCCCTTAACCCATCCATGGAGTATTTTCAATATTTTTGCCCAAAATTCTCCGTATATAAATGTTTTCAGAAAACTTGACTTAAATGCTCCATTGAGAGTTTAAGTAGAGGTGCTGGAGGGTCGGCGTAAATGAAAATTTTTTTAATCTTTTCATGAGAAACAACTTTACCACAGACTCCAAAACTCTCAGACTTGAAATAACAAAGTCATAGAAAAGCATTGGTAGCCGTGTCAAAAGCAGGTAAATTTTCCATTATCTTGAAAAGCTGACGCTTAGGCCAAAATGTGTTGGAAGATTCGAACTCATCGAACCTAAGTAATCCTTTGCTGACATAAAGATTTAGAACTGAAAGATCTTACAGAAAATTGTTGCCGATCAAAATCGTCATGGTGTAACTACTTCATAGCGAAGCTTTGAGTAGATTTAGCATATGTAATACAATTGAGTTTTAGCTTCGATTTATCACAAAGACGAATGTCACTACTACATTTTTTTCTCTAAATATTTATAAAACTTAATAGATAAGTATGAATTCATAAATTAAAATAAATTGAATTACCAAAATTGCTGCAATTTTCAGTTCAAATTTCCAACTCCAAAATTATGTAAATGCAAATTTTCAGTTGCCAAATTGAGCAAACAAACGTAGCGTTAAAGTGTTATCTAAGGCAAAGAAATCATAAAAAAACAACTTTTATTATGTACAACACTATGGTAACGCCGCCACACAATTTAATGGCGTTAAAACGACAAAAATTATTTTTTTTTTCTTTTTTATTTTCTTTAATAAAAAATCACACCGTTGCGAGCAAGAACTGCGTCAAATGTTATGAAAATTAATTTAAACGCGTGAATGTTCAAATTATTTCAATTAATTAAGAAAATCTTATTTATTTTCATATACTTTCGCTTTTCACACAATGACACACAATCGTACAATAGATGGCGCTAAAATATAATCGCGTGGTTTTGTTTATCAACAACAGTGGAGCAAAAAGCTTTTTCTAAGAGCTGTTGCTGCTGTTGTGGCTAAAACTGAAGTTAAAACTTTAACTGATTGGGAGCAGGCAGATTCGTTGTTTTCGCGGTCGAGTTTCGTTAGACACTGAAATAAACTTGCGCGACTGGATACCGCTACATGTGAGCGGTTTTCTTTCTCGTTTTTTGTTGTTTTTTTCTTCTGCTATTAACTTTTGTTTTAGTTGCTACATCATTGTGAGATATGAAGTTTGTGTGTTGTTTTTTTGTTTTTGTTTTGTTTGCCACAAACCACCATATTACAATATTTTCTTTTGTTATTTGTCGTTGACATGACAAATACATACACACGCAACTGCACACAACACTGACAGTTGAGTTGGATGGAGAGGTGGACAGCTGAACGAATGAACCAGCAGACAAACAGTCTGTCTTTGTGTCATCTGTCTTTGTGGCATCTGTCTTTTTGTTGTACTGTCATGTCTGCTGGCTGTTGCGCTGGAGAGTGGCGGCAACATTTGAATAACAGCAACCACAGCTTGGTATCTTGGTGAGGTTAACCAAATTACAAAACATCCAAAACACGATGAACCAACCAACCAAACTCCTCAACACGAACCAGATTGTGGTGATATACAAATCTTTGGAAGCGCATTTGCCGGAATGTTGTGATGACAACGATGAACTTTAACATGAGTATATACGAATGTTTATATGTATGTATGGATGTATGCATAGTGAAATATCTCTAGTAAATTGGTTTGTGAGAGAGAAATTTTTTGTTTTTTTCACTTTTAATCGGTGCCGGCTTAAGTGATTATGTAGGTAAAATTGATCAAAATGTTGTAGCTACATTTACCTAAAGGGTACAACTATGCATAATTACTCGTATAACAATCAATTTGGAAACAAGCTTTATGGCGTTCATAGCGGTGCTATTACATATTTTATATTGAAACTATTTTTTTACTCTCTATTAAAAAAGCTGGAATTCTAAGATATTGCAACACATGAAATATTAACATTCGAGCCTATTGTGAAATATATAAATTCCTGATCGATACACCAGGAAATGAAACATAGAAAGACCATATAGTCTCAGGGAATCGATGCTTAAAACATTCATAAAGGAATCGAAATGTTTAATGGGATGCTTTGAAAACACAAGTTTTTAACGTTTAAAACGTAGCCTAAAATTTAAAAAATCGACATTATTTTAAAAGCGATATTATTTTAGTTAACTTACATACATAAGTTCAGAAAATTCCTAATATATACATATAACATATTAAATAATTAAATTTTCTCAAGACATCAAAATATTTTTATATTATTTTATTGAACTTGCAACTGCAATAATGATAAAAATGTTAACATCTTAATAAAATGTCAAATCAGCACAAGTGAAGTTATAAATTTTTATGGGATTATTAGTTGACAACATAATGAAGCGTTTGTTGCAGGGGCTTGTACATATACAAACTGTGTCGTGACATGGTTTCACAATGCACGTGACGTTGCAAAATTTTAAATAAATATAACTTAATAACAACTACTAAAAATAGAATCTTGTAACAGCATTATTCTGATTTTAGCTACGCACGTGACGTGATTTAAGTTCACATATTCAGGTCAACAGAAATTCTAAAAATATGATGTTCTAAATTTTTTTATAGCTTTCCAGTATTTGCGGGCATAAGATGCTTGATAAATGCGTCATTGGTTGTTAACTTGTTTTATTTTGATGCTGCAAAAGTAAATCTTTATTATTTAGAAATGTTTGAATGAACTAGGGTGTTCCAAAAAAAATTCATACCTTTGCTACAATATTGTGAAATCATTGAGTTTTATCGTTTAAATGAAGTTAAATAGCACGTTGATGAAACGAAACTATTTTTTATCACTAAACACAGCAATTTCCATATTATTAAAATTTCAATAGTAAAGTGTATTTTATAGCAAATATGTATTTTTATTTTTCTCGAAAATTCTATTTTAAGTTCAAAAACTTTGGCTGGCAGTTTTTAAAATTTTTTTTTTGCATCAAATTTAACTTCAATCACTCAGTCTGAATGGTAGTATTTCATAAAAATAAGGTAAATGAAATCAGTTCTGAAATCGTTGTAGCTGCGAAGTGAACTATCGCTGCAGAGATTCTTTTCACACAAATATAAAATATTTTTACATAGCACCCTAAAAAAATATTTATTTCAAACATAAAAAACACATCAACATTAAATACTCATAAAAATGAAATTATAGGTTCCAGCGTGTAAACACGCGCAGTGCCGTGAAAACCGGACAATAACAGAGACGCTTATTGCTGCTCTACTGCCATCCCCTGAATACGAAAAACAAATGACCAAAACAATGCAAAATGTGCTCTGCGCCCGTAAACAAAGATGACGATAAATGGTTACTTAACCCATTTCAGCATTCATCAAAAAAAAAAATTAATGGTTATACATATGTATATATGATTCAACCATAAACTCTATTGATTTAGCGTCAAAACCGAAAATATTTTAATTGAAGCGTTAAATGTAAGCTTTTTATGATTGAAGTAAAGTTAAAAAATTTTATTTTCAATACTTTTCAAATTCAAAATGAATTTAATGATGTTTGTTGTAAAAATAAAGAGGAAAAACGTTCTTTTTACAATTTTCAATTTCAAAATTTGCGGCTTTAAGTTATAAATAAAATATTCAAATTTGCAATGGCATTTTTCCCAGAATTTTCTCTCAGATGTCTTAAAAAAATATTTTAATCCTTAGTTATCCTCCCATCCTTATCTCTTACCTTGGAAGTTCATTAGAGATATTACCTAAGTAGGCCTAAGGATTGTGTATGGAAAAAATTGAAGTACGTCCTCAGAAAAAAATTATGAAAAATCGGAAATTTGTGTTCTTTGAGTAAGAGTATATGTATCTGTCCTTCAGCCTTTTTTCAGCAAATAGTAGTATTACTTTCATAATAAGATGCAAAATTTGTCGACAACAGGTTAACGAATGAAGTGTACAATTGAGCTCGGTTGAAATGTGTCATATGGGCCATTTGATGCAAAACCAATAGAACTTTTTCTGCGCTGAATTATTAATGGGAAAGACGGTTCACATATGGTATATTTATTGGTAAAAAAGTTCAGTGACGAGGGTTGATAATGTATGGTAGATATTAAAAGCCTCCAAATGTAGTGCTGTGGAGAGTCGATTGTTTGAGTTTTCTCCATATTTTATGCTACATGCCTCCTAATAATGCTCTCTCATTGTTATTTTTGACAGATATGTATGTATGTACGTGTGCGTACATTTGTCGTCTAGCTATCACGATTTCGAGAGTAACACACATACATGTGTAATTGACAATGCTTGCGCCATATTTGTGTTTGCACGCTATTTTGTTTGTCTCTTAGTTACACCTTTCAGTGATGTTTTTGGTGTTGTTGTTGTTGCTATTCTTGATGTTGTCATTTCTGAAATGCATCACGTATGAATGAGCAGACTTCCTGTCCCTGTATTGTTGTTTGAGTTGTATTGTTGTTGTTGTTGCTACTTCTTTTTTATTACGTTGGTATCCATGGATCATAGTTTCAAACAGACTTCCGGTGCTTTTGTTAATCTCACTCTCAATGGTCGTTGTCATCATCGTCATCATCATTCGTAGTATTCAACGTTGCTGCAAGAACTTTGTGCAATGCATGAACTTTTTTCATTTATCATGCAATTCCAATTGTGTTGGCATAATAGTGAGTGGACATAATAGCATTAGCTGGTATCTATTTCAATAATTTAATATTATTTGTTCCTCATCGATGGCTGAACATATTAGTGGTATTCACACCGATCTCGTTAATACGTTTGTTAATATTTTTTTAAAATTATTGAACAATCGGCCTGTTAGTTTTCTGTTAGTTGGTAACATAGCTATCAGATGTACGAACTTTGTTTCCCGTTAAAAAATTAAAAACACAATATCAGCTGTTAGTGCCAGGTTATCGAAAAAAATACAAACAGGGTCTTCACAGTTAAAAGCTTTACGAATAACCAACTAACGAGACTGGTGTGAATACCACCAATATTTACTTGACTGATATCATATTGTTATTTTTTTATTTTTTCACAAAAGTCTTGCGAAAAACTTAAATTTAAATACAAGAAATAGAAAACAAGCTATGTATCTCTACTGAAAATGTTGATAATTTTGTAAGCTTACCACATAATTTATTCCAATTAAACGCATACTTAGCGTACATACAATATAATGAGACTTTTTATTTCTTAATTGAGTCGTAATTAATATGGCTTTTATATTGTGGTTGCGCTAAAATGCCTTGCTGACCTTTCTCTCTCTCTCTTTTGTAATTTTTTTCCATTTTACTTGCATTTTTTTATTGCGCATCTTTAGACCACCAATTAGCGCTCACACACCTCACATTGCCCTTAGGGTCGTTAAGATCAAGTGAGTGTGTATATGAATGTATGTGTGTTGTTTGGACGTTTACTTATTTTTTCCATTTTTTGCCTATTATTTCTTTATTGTTTCTTTCATTTCGTAAGCTTCTTGCTTTTGTAATCATCACTTGAACTTCACCGACATTTTCACTTTTAACACGTGATAAATGTTCGCTTACATCATAAAATTGAGTTGGCCTATTTTGCTTGTTAGACAAATGTACAAGTAATGTAATGAATTAATTTATCATTTGCAAGTCAAATTGACATTTGTCAAGTTACTCCGATTTGTTAACGACGATTGACATTTTTTATGTAATCCCCAAAAAGTTGGTGACATTAATTATCTTGTTAACATCAATTTGGAAATACAAATTATGAGCGTACGAGTGTACGAGTCTTCTTTGCAATATTTAATTATTTTAATACCAAGTTAAGCTTTGGAAAACGTTTGACATTTTTTATGTGAAAATTTAAAATTCCTTTGGGAGTAATGTGCACAAATTTACCGGAGTGATTCAATTAGAGTCTGCAAGTGGGTTGCCCTGCTGACTTTCGTCATTTTGATGATATTTTTCATCACGTTTTTGCTTAGGTTAAAAAATCATATACATAATATTTTTGTTGTGTTTTTATGAACAAAATTTTAAATCTGTTCAGATAATGAGCAATCGATGGAATCTAATTTTTAGAATTTTCCATTTTCATGTTTAAGGAAAATTATGCCTTTGTTATTCAAAATGCCGCATCTGGATATTTTTCAACACGGATAACTAAAAACATAAAAATTTGAAAAATTAGCCAGGACCAGACCAGACCAGACCAGACCAGACCAGACCAGACCAGACCAGACCAGACCAGACCAGACCAGACCAGACCAGACCAGACCAGACCAGACCAGACCAGACCAGACCAGACCAGACCAGACCAGACCAGACCAGACCAGACCAGACCAGACCAGACCAGACCAGACCAGACCAGACCAGACCAGACCAGACCAGACCAGACCAGACCAGACCAGACCAGACCAGACCAGACCAGACCAGACCAGACCAGACCAGACCAGACCAGACCAGACCAGACCAGACCAGACCAGACCAGACCAGACCAGACCAGACCAGACCAGACCAGACCAGACCAGACCAGACCAGACCAGACCAGACCAGACCAGACCAGACCAGACCAGACCAGACCAGACCAGACCAGACCAGACCAGACCAGACCAGACCAGACCAGACCAGACCAGACCAGACCAGACCAGACCAGACCAGACCAGACCAGACCAGACCAGACCAGACCAGACCAGACCAGACCAGACCAGACCAGACCAGACCAGACCAGACCAGACCAGACCAGACCAGACCAGACCAGACCAGACCAGACCAGACCAGACCAGACCAGACCAGACCAGACCAGACCAGACCAGACCAGACCAGACCAGACCAGACCAGACCAGACCAGACCAGACCAGACCAGACCAGACCAGACCAGACCTGACCAGACCAGACCAGACCAGACCAGACCAGACCAGACCAGACAAGACAAGACTAGACCAGACCAGACCAGACCAGACCAGACCAGACCATATTATTTCTAAAACTTGATAATTTCATAGTAATCATTAGTATCAATCATAGTATCAATTTAGCCATGTCTGTCTGTCTGTGGAAATCACGATTATGGGAAAACCAAGCAAGCAAAATTAAAAAATGAAATGAATAAATTTTTGCTTTTTTTTATTAACAGTGCTTATGGTTTTGTTTTTTTGTCATGTTATTATTTTAATTAACTTCCAGTACAAAAATACAAGACTTTTCGATATTATTAAAACTTTAAATATAATTTTTTAAGTTAATTTTTAATAGTTTTATCCATAAAAATATTCACAAATTTTTTTAGCTCATAAGAACTTTATTAACTCCAGGCAAAAATATTAAATTCCGTAAATTTTGAGTACCCACGCGGTACTCTTTGCAATTTAAAGACAAGAAAGAACACGTCCTCACTCACTATAAAGTTTAAAAATGCATTACATGGATGACACTTTTAAAGTTATGTAAGTGAGCTACGCAGGAGGCAACAATTTGTCTTAGCAAAATCTACGTACGTATGTGTATGTCACGCAAAGTGTACCATATACGTGATACACAACTCGTGTCTTTATGAGGCGCTGCATGCACAGCTTTCCCTCCTCTTTCAATAGTTTCTTGAAGTTTTTAGATTGAAGTATAAAAAACTTGTAAAAAAATCGTCGCATTGGAACACAGACTAAAAGTGGCAAGGACAAAAATAAGATAATAAATGAAAAGGACAACGTGCTGCTAACCATGCATATATTGTGAACCAGTCCAAAAACGTGTTGTAGCGTAACAAAATGCTAGCTAGCTACCCCCTAATGCATTTGTAATGCATTTTTAAAATGCAATTTTATTGCAATTTGATGCTAATATTTTTAAGAAAGAAAAAATCATCATCATCTTATTAAAGTCTCTTTAAATATTTATTTATTCGTAGTGCAATACATATGCATTTTCTTTCTTTAATAATTTCATTTATGGGGAAAAAATTTACTCCTTTTTGGCGCCATCATTATTTTCCGCATACACACAAGCCCATGCACACTTGCATCCTTTTGTATTTGTGCTGACCGTAGCTTGGCAGCATCTACTGCCTATTTTCTGACTGCATCCAGCTGTGATGTTGAATTGCATGTTAGTGTTGTCGAAAACTTTTTCAGTTACTTGTTGGATGGTCTTCAACGCCAGCAAAATGGGTATCTCAAAAACGCGTGGACCGCATATTTTCAGAGTAACTCGTTTGTACTCCCCTTTGAAAGTAATAAGACTTTTTTATGAGTAAATATCAATTTTTCCTATTATGATCGCTATATTAAATGCTTGTATTTGTGATTTTTTTTTTCATTAATATATATAAGTCTCTTGCACTAAAGGTTTTCGAGATATTTAATTAAGAAATTAATTCCAGCTATTGTATGTGCAATCTTTTTGTTCATTGTATAACGCGTTACCATTAAAAAAAAAAAAATAATTTCATGTAGAAAATCAAAAAAAGTATTGGAATATGGAATCGGTTTTTGATAGTGTCGAAATTGTTCAATACAACACTAACGAAATACAGCATGAAGATTTTTTTATTTGATTTTTTACAAACTTTTCGCAAATAAATGGAAATAAAATAATGAAGGTTTTAAAAAAAAATGTCTATTGTAAGACTAAATGTAAGCACTTCATATGGAAAAAACGAACCAGGTCATGCATTCATTCACTCACATGGTAGACGACACAAAGGCGCGTTCATTCTTGTAGAAACTATGAGTATGAAATTTGTATTTCAACTCAAAAAGCATTATCATCCTACTGGAAATTAAGTAAAAACATTAGTATGTATGTGAAGCAGTGAGTCGAAGTTTGATTAAAAACCATAAATTTTTAGAATTTTATTATAGTCCAACAATATAAGGCATAAAGCTTTTGAAACCAAAATTAAAAATCCAAAACTACTTAAATCATGGAACTTTATAGCAGTATGCAGTGATCATAAATACACATGTTAATGTAAGAGGCTTTATTGAGCTCCCAGGATATATAAGCATGAGCTCAAAATTTACTTCAATAAAACTTAGTGGAACTGTTGATCACTAATTTACTTATTTTAAGTAAATTATTTTACATTATTAGTTTTGAAAATCAAGAAAATAATTATTTGCCAGAAGATAAAAGGTTTCATGACGTGAAACCTCTTCGTAAGTGGGCAGAAATACTTGCACATTATGACAATTTAATTGTTCGTCCTGAATTGTTTAAATTTTTCACTTTCCTTCGACACTAAACGTAACAAATTCACTATAAATAGTCGCGCGTTTTAAAGGATTTAATAGCTTTATTTTAAATAAAATGTGTAATAAATAACATAAGTAAATGTAAACTTTTTTATAAAATATTTCTATAATACAAATTAAAACAAATTTTTTTTTCTTTTTCAGGTAACGAAGAGTAATCCCTCACATATCACGTAAGCAAATCTTTGTGTTTCATAAATCCCTCATGGCTAAAAAAAAATAAATTATTTTTTGAATTGACATGTGAAAATATCGAAATGTCAATAATTCACCTAGACAATTTTATTAAAAATTGTCAGCAAACATTTTGCCACAACTGTCAAGATGACAAACAGTTGCAATATATAACATGAGCAAAAAAAAGGTTTTATCATTTATCGATTTTCTGTGCGTTCAAAATTGTTTGAATTTGTGAGCAGATTTACATAGCTGCTGTGAAATTCATAGCAACATATAAATTGATAAATACATACATATTTAAATACTCACACAAACAGACACAAATGCACCCAGCAAACATTTTAATGATTTTTAAATCTTATTTATGGCGATGAACTTATTACTTTAAAAGAGAGTTTTCCGCTTTCAAACTTTATAACGATTAATAAACGAACTTCTTAACACTCTTCTAGAAGACAAATAACAACAAAAATAAAAAGAGTTATTATAAAACAGCCATGTGATCATTTAGCGACTCTTTTATAAGTTTATGTGACTCTATCGCTTCCATAAATTTATAACTCTTCAAATGGATCTAAATTGGCCTTTTAGGCATTATCATATATTTCATATGAGAGTCCAGTCCGATGATGTAATAAATTTTTTTTGTTGTACCCCTTCCACAACAATCGCTTGAAACTTTTCCTTTTGTTTCACAAGCAAGTCGCTTTGGTGTGTCGCTAAGCCCGGAACGTTTCTCTCGAACAAACTGTCGCCTGGCATCAGAACATAGGCTCGCGTACTCTAGAAACCATCTCGTCAATTGAAATTTGACTCTTCCATGATTAAAAATGTTTGCTGGGAACACGTGAAATATTAATTACATACATACATGAATACTCATATATCACGTGTCGTTATCAGCTATATAATCAAAACCGTTAGCAAATCTAAACATACATATTTACATACATACATACTTAAACGATGCAGACACATTGTTGTTGTTGTAACATTTTAATATGACGCTGACACCGGAATTTACATTGACATTTAAATCAAATTGAAACATTACTTACTCGTTTTTCATTATTTTGTTTCACTTTTGCCCCATCTCACCGTTTGTGCGCGTTATTATACGTTGTACCATCGTTCTCTCTCTACATTTTTAAATAAAGTCATACCTACTCAGTGTTGTCAATATCTGTATAAAAAAAATGTTACAAACACATTAACAGAGGCGCAGAAACACACACACACTTATGGACATATGCGTGTATTCACACTTCCGTTTCGCTTTGTTAACAACCCAACGGAAGGATGTTGCTTAACACCAGCTAACGATCAAGCAAATTGCGCCTGTAGGAAATTGTGTTAGTTGTGTGTAAAATTATTCTCAGACTACGGCAAATATGTCATCCAACGCAAGCCTGTCATTCGATATATTTTAGACATATTATTATACTTTCCTATAACTAGCAGGTCCTAAATTAGAAGCCACAAAATATGATCTTAGTTTTTTTCATGATTCTTTTTTTCTTGTCATAGTTCAAGATTAGCTTATGGGAATTTTGTGACACTTGAAAATTACAAGATATTTAAGATAATCCTTATCCGATACAGGATATAAAAGTATGTGCCACTTTTGAGCAATAGTTTTGTTTTAAAGGCTTCCAATCTCAAAAGTTAGCGTTTAAGTTAACAAAATGTTACCCCCTAAGAGAAAATTTTCGTTCATTTACAGAGCTGGCGCAAGAGGAGGGTTCCCTGTTATGTTACTGCACACAAATATACGCATAAGTACATTCGAATTCTACCAATAATTTATTGCAGTTTGCCCATGAAAACCTCAACAATATGGGTAAAACTCCCATTGCAGTAAAAGAAGCGATAGAATGTCGCAGTGATATATTTGCGTATGAGCACCCACATGTTTAACACCTCACCAAAGGAAAAAAAAACAATAAACTCATTGTCCGCCCCACAAGAGACGTGTAATATTTAATGTATTTTATGAAGCTGAAAGGTGTCTTATCCTCATAGGAAATCATATTATTGGTAGGAATGAAAAAAAAATGTATATAATTTTTTATTTCAAATCTCATAAATAACATCATGCGCGAAATTATACGCAAAAAATGTATGAAGAAATATTTTAAATGGGTTTTTCTCAAAATGACATTCTTCAAAATAGCTGTCACGATTTCTCTTTCTTCTCCAATTTATACTTTCGTCTTAAGCAGATATGAATAAAAGGAATTCCACGTTAGTTGGCAATCATCTCTGGAGTTTTTCAGAATTTTTACTAAAAAATGTTTAAAACGAATATTTCTACCATGGTCAAAGCAAAAAATATGTACAGGATAATTTATGTATTTGAGTTTTGGGGCATTAAAAGGCTACGAGTATATCGTTACTATTATAAAATGAAACGGAGAAAAACAACATATTTGAATGATTGCTTCTTTTGTTTCAATTTCATTATTCAAATGTGCAAGCAATTTAATTGCTTCATTCATTATAAAATCCTTTTTATTATGCTTAGTGGTTATGAAATCGAGCATATCCCACAGGCCAAAGTGCATCACCGAGAACGAGAAAAACAATTACTTAAAGTGACGTTTTCAACGACCAGCTGTTGATTTATATAAACTGGAAATAGTAAATACAGACAGCGTAGAGTTTGTACGCTAGAGTGTTCCAAAATATAAAATTATTATAGTGTTTAGATGCGTGCGACTTTTCAGGTTTCAAAACTAACAAAGTTTTTTAAAGTTAAAAAAAATTTTTGTTTGGATGTAGCCAGGCCCGGATTGACCTTAGATTATTAACCTAGAGGCACACTAGGCCAGTGCCTATGGCGGTACGATTTTAGGGGCGGCAAATTTTGGAAAAACTTTGAAATTTATTTACACAGGGGGAAAAAAGTACAAATACTAGGATTGTGTGGACTAAATTACCTAAAAATGTTAACAAGCAAAAAAAAAAAGGTCCTCACTTTTGATATTACAAAACTTTTTTCTATATTTACTAGTGAAGAGGGGCGGCAGATTTCTTAATCCGGGTCTGAATGTAGCGCTTCAAACTTTAAAATATGTTTTGAACAGAAGAGTATTTTTTTAAGAAATGAAGCTTTATACATTTATTTTAAAAACTTAAAAAGGTTTAGCAATTATAATGATAAAAGAACTCCAATACTCAAAAATAGCGCTTAAGCTCGTGGTGATACAGATTAACACTTGGAAATATATTTTGTTAGTCTTAAGACTAAATGTTTTAGAAATGCACACGCACACCAAAACAATAATGTCTTCAATTTTCCACACAATTTTGGACCACTCTAGTTGTATACACTTAGTGGATTTGCATTTTAAAACATTCCATATAAATGCAGCAATTTCTGATAATATCTCAACTTAGCGAACTAAAACGAACGTGCGGTGAATAAAAATCTTTTAAGGTGACACAATGTGACAAAACACCTTGGCGTTGCCGCCAGTTAGTGACTTTTCCATCCAAACATATGGGGATTACATTTAAATGAATCATTTAAAGGATTTAAATAAAACAACACACAAACACACAAAGAATGCAACAATTTATTTATTTTCTAAAATAACAAATTTGAAATTTTTGTCAGTTATAATTTAACACTTTGTTGACCAATTCCTTAGTTTTTTTTTTTGGTTTAAAAAAACTTTTAAATTTCTTAAAATAAACTTTTATTTTCTGATTTATCTGGGATACCCACGGACCCTAAAAATTATTTCTCATGCCAATAAATTGTGAAAGGTTTAAAAATGATTTTTGAAGCCATTTGGGATGGCGCCAAAAAAAAGTTAAAAGTTAGGCACATTATTTGAAAATAAAATGTTCCAAGGTCTCAAATATATTTTGTTCATCGTCAAGCTAGATCCTCGATACCAGAAGAACACATTTTTAAGCACAAAATTTTATGCATCAATCGATGGAGTCAAGTTAAAAAGGGATTTTAAAGATCAGCAGAGGTGCCTCCGGAAAGAATCGTGGTCCCGGCCACTATAACAGTAAAAGTACTTTCATTTCTAAGTGTTCAAAGTCCCTTGCTGCACTTTTTTCATCGATTATTGCAAAAAAAAATTATTCAGAAAGAATGGACCAAAAATGACTTAGGGTGACGAAAATTTATATTCGAAATTTTTTGAAAAAAAGAAAGTCTAATAATCATTTTAAAGTAAAGCACTTAAAAATAACTTTCAAATGAGATATATTTCATTGGTGCATAGTTCATATTTTCTACGGGGCTTTTTACCATTGTTTCCCAATATTTACAGACAAAAGAAGTGCACATTCTGTGAAATTTAGTTATTTTCTTTAAATTGCAGTTTTTTCAAAGTATCTTTATTTTGACTTATGTATTCCATCTAAAAATTGTTTGTCGCCTGACCTTTTATCTACATTACATTATATTTAAAAGTGCTAACAATTCCTAAACAGTACGAACGTACAGGACAATATAAAAAATTCAATTTAAAAATGTTTACGACAAAAAAATATTGGAAATATACTGAATATAATCAAAATGTACTAAAATTTCATACGTTGGACTTACGCACTTTTGAAAGCGCAATAAAAGGTTTACTGAAAATGCAATCACTGGCTCGTACGTTGTGATTGTTAAATTTTTATTGCATTTAGTAAAAATTGTCAAACTTGCAGAAGCACTTTCAACATAAACTTCCTATTTAGTACGTTTACGAAGAAACATAATTGGCTTTTGATGGCAGGAATCATAAAAAGTATATATGTCACTATTTGACAACGGGTTAAGCTTCCAAAGATTTAATAGCATTAAAGAGTGCATATTTGAGCGTACACTTTTGTAGAAATTATTCCAAGCCACAACTGCAAAGATATAAATTGCATAGAAAAAAATGTAGTGTTCAAGAATTTCTCATTTTTCATGTTGTTAGCCGAGATTTATTATGAGTTGTTGGAATGTTTTACTTAACATATTTTTCTTTGTTTTTTGTGTTTCTAAAATGCGCTGATTCAGTTATAAGAAATTATGCAGACATTTTATGGTCACATTCCTGTCGTGAAATTTATGAAACAAATTTATAAAAGTTTATTTTATTTAAGGGAGAAAACTATTTTATTTTGAGATATTTTTTCATTAGAATTTCAAGCTTAGAAACTTTTAGCTTTAATATAGAATGATTTATTTTTTTTTAAATTCAAGTAACTAAGCGCTTAAAATTGCGATTTGAAATATTTATTTTCAAAAAAGTCAAACTTAAAAAATCAATAGCGCTTTAGATTCTACAAAAAAATTAATTTTTTCCACCTTTTCTTTGTTTGGCTCAGAAACTCTTCATGTTTAATAATTTCTTTTTCATGATTGTTATTCAGTCAAATCTTATCGTATAATACCAAATGTCGGAGTATTTTTTTGTCATATAACATTTTTAATTTTTTTTTTAAGCGAATAACTCAAGTGAAAACACAATAATACCTTTAATGTTAAATACATAGCTATGAGTTTCTGTAAAATTTTTATGAAAAGTAGTTAAATAATGTTTGTGGAAATCACCTAATCAACTCAAATGGTAATTCTGATTTTAATTAAAAATGCCATATGTTTTTACTTACCGCTTATCCTTTCGAGTTTGTGACGTTCTAAAATAACCATTGCCCATCGTGCCGCCATAGCAAAGACTGTGACTCTGTCCAGATCCTATTTTGAATTCCAAATTGATAAACGTATTCGTAAATGAATCTTAAATTATAAAAAAATATACATATATAAAAAGTTAAGTTAAAAAAACATTTGAGGAACATCTATCTATTATCACATATGTATGTATGTATAAAGGTTTTGAACAGTATTACCACTTGAGTTGATGCAAAATAGTTTTCAAGAGCTTGAGAATGTGTTCGTTTGGTTAACTTTAAGCAGCTTAGAATATTAACTAGGAAACTGAATATTTCGTCAACAAGCAAAAATATTAATTTTCTTTGATACAGATGCGCAAGGTAGAATATATTTAAAACATCCTTTTTGTATCCAAAAAAATCTCTTTTGGTCATTTTAATCAGCCATCATTAATAGAGCAAATCATATAAGACTTTACATCTTGCCAATTAATTCAAAACTTTTACCGATTTCACTTCTTGAATACGTGAAAATCTTTTATTTTTTAGTCTATAAATATTTTAAAAACTCTGAAAGAAAATAATCGTTTTATTATTTTTGTATTGTTTCTCATCACTAAGATTAATTCCTCGTCATTACAGCAAACATTTATTTTGAGGACCACTCTAATATACAAACTAGAAAACAGCTCGTTAGTTGATTGTTAGATGTATCAAAAATATTCTTTAAAATCATTTTAAGTTTTTAAGTGCATGTGAATATTTCAAGCACATTCTGAAATGCATTTAAGTTGAACTTTAGCTCTTAATAACAAAATCTTATTACATGCACTTTTCTGCATTTATGTATATGGGCGTGTGTTTTATGTCGTTTTAAATGTATGATTGATATTTATTTACGATTATCAAGATGAATGAATGTTAAGTGAAGTTGACTTTATAGTGTAGCTAAATAGCACCACGAAAAAGTTTTGATATTAAACCTAAATGCAAGTTTAATGTAATTAAAAACTTTTTTACGGCTTACAACCAAAAGTAAATAAGATATTTAGCTAATTTAAGTTTTTGTAATTTCAAAGACTTACAAAGACATAGAGAGGAACAATCACCACAATACCATCCAAGTGCACCAAGTTTATGTGATTGCCCAATATCAACAAAAATAATAATTAAAAATTTTAATAGCCATCGCCAAGTTAATGTAAGTAAGTAAGTCGACAAAAAGAAAATACTTTTTGGAATGAAATTTGTTTTATTTTTCAACATATGCTCCTTTTGACTTAAAGTAAGTACTAAGTCTGATCAGTAAAATTTCTCCACCCCTTCAACTCTTCAAAATTAAATTAAATTCGATGAGATTGCATAGGAAAAAAACTTGACTTTACTTAAAGCTCATTCTGAAACTTTCTTGAAACGCTTCGATTTCTTAAAAATCCGCACAAAAAAAAAAACAATGCATAAATTCAAATACATATCTGCAAGCATATAAATCACATTCCCACATTAACGCTCTAATAAAGTTCTATTTAATGTTCTAATTAACTGCCAGTTAAGGTTCTTTCCAATTAAAAATAATGGACTTTATTTTTCATGCAACTTAGTGTTAGCAAAATATTTATTGAAAAGAAAGCATCACAATTAATTATCATTACCATATACGAGTATAGCCCAAATACTGTGTGCTAAACCAAACAAATTCCTAATTAATGATGGGCGTTCAAGCATAACCTCAATTCTTTATGCCCGTTGGATAAGCAGCCAACTGAACAACTTTTTTTGCCTTTTTCCTGCTTAATCACCAATCTTTATTTTCTTGATTAATGATGAATGAGTCCTGATTGATTATAAATACATAGAAGGAGCATTCGTCGTATATTCAAATCTGATTGCTACAAATTTGCAAAATCAAAGCTAAAAATAATCCCAAGAGAGGCGGCTTCAAATTGTGAAACTGTTTATCTTCAAAATGTCTGTTATTACAGTCTGTTACGAGTACATCCTCTGGGATTAAGTAAAAAAATTCCATGAACTTTTTACATTAAGTAGGATTGTCCGGCAAAAGTGTTGGTACTTTACTTTCATATTCAATAAGTTGACTATGAAGTTGAGAAGCTGAAAATTTCCAAACTTTAACAATTTGTCAGACAAGAGTTGTCACAATTACATGATGGGTGTTTTCGCATGTTGTAACAAAGCGTAGTTTGAGGAAAATGTAAATTTTATGCTTAAAGTCGACAATATCACAACTTACCAATGATGAACAAAATGCTGTCCATGGAAATCTCTCTGAGCTAATTTAATTCAATTTTGGTGCTGTATTGTCTTGATGGCTTACACTGTTTTTCTTGTTTTTTTTTCAATTTTTCTTGCTTTTTATTTTTCTGCATTTGTTTTTTGACGAAGTTTCATTCATGTTACTTAGCTGTTCTAACAACGTTTATGCGCCCATTACTTGGTCCAGCATAGTTTTCATGTTTATTAGTTTTTCAAAGCCAAATATGTACGATGCTTTTTAGTGAAACTCTTGTTTTAGAAAACTTTAAAGTTAACATGTGTAAAAGTATTAAAAAGTAGTCCATCCTCTGGCTTTTCTGTTTAAAAGTTTGGTGCACTTTTTCTATCGAATGGCTTTGGGCACGTCAAGTGCTCAGGGTTTTTGTTTTCAATGTAACAGTTTTTTGCAAGAGTAAAAAATTGATTTTTTTTCAAAAAAGTGGAAACAATTTTACAAAGACTTAAATGGAATACTTTGTGTTCGAAAAGTTGGGCTTCAGTGAAACTCTTTTTTAAATATACTATAACCGCAACGATTATTTGTTTGTATATATCTAAAAGCCAGTCTGAGACCAGATTCGAATTCAGCGTATCCATTAGAAAAATTGTATCAACCTTCATATCACAAGTATTTCTTTGCTAGGACGTTACATAAGAGTTAAAGTCAAATAACACTTAAAAAATAAGATACAAAAAAATCGCTAGAATTTAAAAAATTGCAAACGACTATGGTGACATGAGGCAAAAAACTATTGTTTAAGTCTTAAAAGCCGCACGTGGCTTAAAAGTTGCACCAGACTAAAACGTCGTACGTGACGGATAAATTACAAAAGACTTTAGAGTGATTTGTGTCAAAAAACATTAAAAAGTCACATTATCATAAGAAAGTCGCACAAGCCTAAAAACTAAAAAGGGTGTTCAAATTTGAGGTATTTTTTTAAATTTGCCGAAATTTTTTTTTGTGGTTTCTACTATTGCACCGATGTTTTTTCAGGTATTAAGTAAATACATTCCAGTTAGTTCAGAAGGATCACTCAACTAGTGAACAATGTGATTTCATTACTAAAACTTATTTTGAATATGGTGAAAGTTATTCAGAAGTTGAAAGAAAATTGCATTCGAAATACGGTAGAGAAAATGCTCCGATAAACCGTGCTATTAAACTTATCATTAATAAATTTGAAGAAATTGGTTCAATTCAAAATCAGCGTTACAGAATTTATCATGATAGTGGTCGTTCAAGTGAAATTATTGCAACGTTTAGCACAAGAGTTGCTGAAGAGCCATGGACATCAATTCGTCGTCGTTCACAGCAATTTAATCACAAACCAACAATTTTGTTCAATATTTTACACAAAGACAATTGGCCACCAAGATCATGCAATTTAATACCATTGGATTTCTTCATAGAAGGCTTATTAAAGAGTAAAGTTTACTCGGATAGTCCTTAAACTGTTCAACAACTCAAAGGCAACATCATCTAGCAAATATTGAACCATCATTATGCGAAAAAATATTAAAAATGTTGGTAAAAGGTTCACAGCTTGCCAAGCTAGCAGAGGAAGTCACTTGAACGACATTCTTTCACATTATTAACCGGATCCAATATAATTTAATTTCCATTAAAAACTAAATTAAGAATTCACACAATTTATGTATTTTATTTAAAATTTAAAAAGGTACCTCAAACTTGAACACCCTTTAGTTGCATATGTCGCATGACTAGAATGCCACATATGACTAAAAACTCTCATGTGATTAAAAAACTGCATGTGACTTGCATAAGACTAAATACATATATAGCCATCCATTTTCGCCGAAAAAATTACATAAGACAAAAAAATTACAAGACTATGAAATCGCATGAGACTAAAATGTTCCGTAATAACAAAAAGTAAGACTCAGCAGCGTAGCAACAACTTCGGGTGCACAGGGTGGAAACTTCTACGCGACAACCATTATTACTACTATCTTAATTATTATCTTATTTAGATTTTTCTAAATATATCTTGAATTTTTGAATAACATATCTTTAAAAATACGGGCGAATTAGCTTCCCGTATCACTTGCGAAGCTAGCGGTAAGACTTAAGCCTAGCACAAAGTTAAAAATTTACATTAAACTAAAAAATCGCATGAATAAAAAAATGCGACTAAAAATTGCATTATATTAAAAAGTTGCCTTGGAATAAGAAAGTTACATTAAACTTAAAATTACACACGCTTCAGAAAGTTTTATGGTAGCTCAAAAAAAACCTCAACTAAGCAAAAATTCTGAAGAGCGTACACATTAAAAATCAGAAGCTGCACACTTTTCTTCATCAACCATTTACCCTTAGAAAGAGAAATCCAAAAGTGCTGAAATAAAATTTTAAATGTCAGCACATTTACGGTTTTCTATTTTTGCCTGTCCAAATCAGCCAAAAAAAAAAAAAATGAATCCACTTTGGCCACAGCGAAACTCACTCAATTTAATTTTGCCTTGTTACTTTTTTTTTTTTTTTGACGACCGACAGAGAGAATATGTCTGCATTTTCACTGATTTTCGTTTTTTATTTAATTGAATATACGGAAGATAAGCATTATTTTTGGAATATTTTTAACTGATTTTCAGACAGGCAGCCAGTGAGGAAAGCGATTTTATGAATATTTCCTCTTTTGAATTTATTTAACATTTTTTTTTTGTAAATGATATAAATAATTCAATATATGCGTACGATACCTACTTGATATGCAATAGCAGGTGAAATGTTTTGCTTTCGTGAACTCTATTACGGTAATATCCGTTCAGTTTTCATTTAATTCGAGAGCTTTTTATTTTCTTAAATGGCTTTTATGAACAATTTTTTCGTTTTTTTTCAGCATTTTTTTATAAACTTGTTTTTTTTTTCTGCGTGATTTTATGTATAATCCTTTTTATGACTTTTTTTCCAAATTTTTTTTTTATTTTTGCTTATATTTTTTTATGTGTTATCCCTTGCATTATTGTTTTTATTCTTTTTCGTTTTGTTTTGCTCCCACTTTTTGAACCTTATTTTAGTTCTTTTGTTTCATTTTTTTCTTTATTTTAAGGCAAATCTAATAAAAAGGCTTCAGCTTCGCATTCCAAGGCCAAACAAATACAAATAACTTCTACAAGTACTCATCTGCCAGATAATCAGCCTTCCTCCCTAGCAGCTCAAGGTATTTTGTTTTTTTCAGTTTGATTTTTTTTCTTTGCACACACACACAAAATTTTAAGTTCTCTGCACATTTCATAAATACTAAGGTGATCCATGAATTGCAAAGATATTTTTTTTTTAGCGATTTCAGCATTTTACTGCGAATGGTGATTTACCGTACTCATGATTTTCTAACATAACAAGTTGTAGAATATCAACAAAAACTTTAAGCCTTAGAGGGATTCAAGTTAGTATTGCCCCTCTCGGCGAAGCTCAACATGCTGTGGTTGCTCGTAAATCCTTTACATATGATGCAAATATCTATCAATTCAATCTATATATCGGATGTTCTTTAAACTACACACTTATTTGATTTTGATTTTTTTGAAAAATTTTTGATTAGAAATATCTCAAAAACTTTGGGGAATAGATTAAAAATAACTTAATATCATTGTTGTTTAAAAATATTTTAATTTTTTAAGAAAAGATAAATAATATCATATATCAATATCAATTTCTTCATCATATTTTTTTTACAAAATTTTTTTCATGGATCACCCCAATGTAACACATTTTCAGCACACTATTTATTTTTTATTATTTTGTCATCAAAATAACAATCAAAAAAATACAACAACATAAAATACATTCCCCATGCAGACATTGACATTTCTAAGTTGAAGGTATCAGAATTAAAAACACATTTACGCGAACATGGCTTAAGTACTACGGGTAAAAAGGACATTCTGCTAGCACGTTTACAAAATTACTTGCAACAGCAAAAAGAGCAAAAACTTGAACAACATCACCACGAACACCTACAGCAAAAACAACATGAACAGTATTATAGCGATGATGACACTAAAATGCAGTTAACAACAGCAAAAACAACAAAGACAACAGCAAGTACAACAACAGAAACAAATTCAAGCACAGTATTTTGTAAAGACAACACAGAAGATCTTTCTTCCGAAACAAAAGAAGAGGCTCTAAACCAATCCGAAAACTTTATGGCAACAAGAAATGTGCAACCTTTATTAGGGTTGCATCATTTAAATACAGCTGACGATGCTAAAAAAGAAGCATTGGGTATGTCAAGGGTTAATATTTGCTATAATTTAGCTTTTTATCTTTGGTATTATATTTATGGTTTTTGCTTCTACTAACACAATAAGTGAAGGGAAAACTTGAATTTCTACAGAAATAGTTTTCTTGCTACTTAGCCAGGTCTGTGAAGTGACCCTTAATCTACATTTTATTATAGAACAATTAAGTTTGGAAATACAAGGATATCTGAATTCTTAGTTACATCAAAGCTGAGTAATTGCTTAAAAATATTTTTTTTAGATTTTTGACTTAATCCTCTGTAGAAATAAAAATGATGAAACTTAAGTTCAATTCAATAAAAGCCATGGTCATAATACCTTGGAAAAGTCCAAATGAATTAAAATGTGCCTTGCCAATTCATAATTTTAGAACAACACTTATGATATAATTTATATTATTATTAGTACCTACATTGATTCTGAGCTACATCAAACTTATTCACGAAGCACATTAAATGTTTTTCCCTCTTTCACACCTTCGTACTAATTATACTTAGAACCAATAAGTTTCAGTATATCTCAAGCGAATACGAAATTATTTCAACATACAAAGAACCTTCAGAAACCCTTAGCTCACTATATTAATAATTAATAGTCTAATTTGTTCATGCCCTCAATGCATATTTTCTTGCTTACCTTTTATTTCGACTGGAAACAGCGCTCCACTGATGTCCTTGACTTCGTGCCAACTGCAACTTTTAGTAATTAGCTATGTACCAATTTATTTTTCTTTTTTCTTTTATTTTTTATTTCTTTATTGCTATTCAATTTTCATTCGTTGTAGTTCAAATTATACGCTTTCGTGTTGCATTAAAATTGAATAAATGTTTATTAAAAAACACAAAAAACACTAAAATATTTCATGCGTTATACGAACACGACAAACATGATTTTTAATTAAGTGGCAACTCTTGAATTTTGAAAATTTAATTCCACAAGAGCATATGTGTGAGCGTGAATGTACACCTATAGATTAAATAAAGCACACGTAGTCACACGCCATAAGACATTTTTCATGTTCTCTACACACACATACAAGAACATCCTTATATACATACAAGCAAAGTGCATTTCCGTTTCCGTGTTAATACTCTCGCAAATTCAAATTTTTAATGTATGCATTTTTGGCAACGCAAACCGACACATAATAAAGCACACACGCATACATACATACGCTACACTGCTATAGTATTAACACTGGAATTACTGAGGAAATTGTTTTCAGATTTTTATTTCTCGCATGATTTTTTATTTGAATGAAAATTGATATTTACAACTTTCTTGTGCCAGGATAAATTTTTAGTGAATTTCTTCATTGCTCTAGAAGTCTCATGAGACTTTTTCGTCTGATGAGATTTTTTGTTGTATGTTATGTTATGAAATTTTATGTTTTATCTCATGTGATTTTATAAGAAATTTGTGATAAATGTTATGATCAACTTTTTGCAACAAGTTACATGAGACTTAGGAAAGTATCATTAAATAATATTTAAAAGCTTGAGATCGTATAAAAATGTCATTATTTTAAAATACTGGTTATTAAAAAAAAATTTTTAAGATCAAGTATTTTTGAAATTGGGAATCATGGACATAATTCAACAAGAATTGCAATAGGAACATTTTTAAAAAAATTCTTCAGAACTGTTTTGTTCCCTGCGGCTTTTATTTAAAAATTAATGGTAGGAGTCTGACAGCCTTGACACTATTTACTCCTTTAACGCACCAGCTTAAAACACAAATAAAAATTAAATTTCTTTCTCGGTATATTAAATTCTTCTTTTTTTTCATTTTATACCGCAATCATTAACAGAAAACGAACTATGTTAATATAAATTGATTTTTGCTGCTCTATATGAAATCGCAATTACTGTAGCCTTTGAGTAAAATTTTTGGAAATCCCATCGGCTTACATGCATTTGCTTTAATCGTATTTGCCGCACATTGACAAAAACCACAAGCCGCCAGCCAACAGACAAAATTATATGATGATGCATGCAATCAATGAAAGCAATCGCAAATGCACATTTACTATGCCAATTGGAACATACGGCTCGTACTCCTTTATATTAACTTTAATTGCGCAAAGTATAAACTTAAGCGCTCAAGTATATAACAATTAATGAAAACGATTACAGAAAATAAGATAAAAATAGAACAAGCGCTCTTAATTCCAAACGAGTGCTCTTTTACGTATATCTCTTTTATATCCTTTTTCTCATTGGGATACTTTTGATATTTTGTGCATTTGCATACGTACAAATTTTACGCATGGAAGGACTCAAAAAAAAAAAGGATTTGAAAGATTTCAACATATTATTTTTACCAGTGTCTTTGAAAAATCCTGCTAAAACTTTGAGAAATTAGAACAACATACATTTTGTTCTTTTGTTGTCATTTCCATTCGTTGGTATTTTCATTTGACTTTGTAAGGAATTCTTCGCTATATTATGAGTACAACAAATTGGCAGGCATATTGTATTTATTATAACTTAATCTATAGAATTTCAAGCACTTTTGTTACCGATTCATAGCTTTGATAGCCTAATGCTAGAGCGTAACACCCACAACCTTAAGGTTATGGTTTGTTTTGTACTTAATTATATCCATTTTATGAAGCTTTATTATATTTAATGTTATTTCGTGCGGAAGTTGGAGGTTATTAATAAACAAAGCGTAGCAAATTACTGCAGAAGTGCTGACATGCAATTACGCTGTAAGACTTTGGAGACTTTTGCAAAAAAAACAAATTGTTATTAGATATCTTGTTCTTGAAATAGACTGTAATTGCGTCACTTTTTATGGTTGACTTTCCTCTAAAAAATAGAAACATTATGTCATGTGATTTGAAAATTTTCTACAGAAACGTAATGCTTCTGAAAGTATTTGTGTCACTCATTTTTTTTGTTCGGGAAAAATAGTTTCATATCAGAAGTTTTGTTTCTTCAATAATTCTTTGAGAGATAGTTATGGCCCTTAATAATATGTGTTCAATGGAAGATCAGCATGAAACATTTTTTCTCGATCGTTTCTCATCAGTAATCCCATATTTTACATACCACCGATAGAAGAATTATCCTTTGCTGCAAAAATGCGAAAATTAAATCACTGAAATTAAATCTGCAAAGATATATTATGTGTTCAGTAGAAACAAACAAAACAACAAACTGTGGCTCAAAACTTTCCATGGGTATAGTTAGGTTAACAGGGCCGTTTACGGTGTAATAGAAAATACACTCAGAGTCGGTCACATCATGATCCTCTCAAAAATAGTGATGTGCAAGTTAGCGCAAATCCTTTACAGCATTCACTTTACCAAGAACCTTGTTCTCAAGGATCGTAAACTAGTATTATTAATTTTTTTGTAAAATGGGCCATTAAAGAAAAGTCCCTTATCGCCTCGATCGAAGGAATTAGACGCTCTAACTATTATACTTGCAATCTTCCAACAAGATTTATTAGAAATAAAAATTTCCAATTAATAAATTATCAATTTTCAGTAAAAATGGCACTGAGTTAAGTTCTAAGGATTGGTCAAAAATTCAGAAATAAAAATTTTTATGGTAACATTTTTTTTTCTATTACCTTATTACAATAATATAAAAAAAAATATTTTTCTAAATATTTTGATCAATTTTAAGAACTTTTTACTCTTACTTAGGAGAAAAATTGATGAAAGGTGATATTTTGACCAAAATAGTTTTTATTACTAACGCAGAAACTACAAGTCCTAGTCAAAAATTTTTCATTTCAAACATTTCAATTTTTTTCGTAGAGAACTTTATGTCCAAAGTTACTTAGCTAGCCGTTTATAAATTCTAATTTTGAAAATCGAAATTTTCCATTTCATTTAATCACTGAGTTTTGTTAGTGTGGTGTCTATATTTTTCCGAAAAAAATTTTTAATTTTTGTTTTCACTTATGTGTCTTTTCTGTCTTAACATTTATTTGCTGTAATGCAATCAGGACAGAAGAAATCAAATTTTAACGTGTGTGCAAATATGCCGGCAATAATGTCAAATTCACTTATCCCCGTTTAATGTTAAAAAACAAATTATCCAAAAATTGACAAATGAAAAACGAACTTTCGAATCGGTTCACAAATCACAGTCACAAATTCAATTAAATTGGTATATCACATATAGAACATTAGAAAAACTTTTTGTTTTATTTCATTGAAAATTGTATTTTTCGGCTTTAAGAACCATTCGATTTATCTAAATCTTTTTAAGTACCGTTAATCGTTGGACGCCACACAAATTGTTAATACCCGATTGGGAAATAAAAAACGTCTGCAAACGCGAAAATCTGAAAGTTAACTGATTGTTAATACCATTAAGAAGCGCAAAAAACGTTAAAAAATCCCAAAAAATCAAAGTGCATGAAAATAATAATCACAACAACAAACAGCAAAAACAATGTATTTTTTTTTAAATAATAATAATAATTACAACAACATAAACAACTTACACCAGTTACCTATTTTCTGAAGCCTACAGTTAAAGCATTTGCTTCTATTTTTCATTTCAAAGTGCTACTGCTGTTACTTCTGCTTCTTCTTCATCATTATCAACTAGCACGTAAATACGATTATGAACCATTAAAGAAATTTTTAATTTTTTAAATACAAAACTAAAAGAAAATTTACACAAAAAAAAAGAAGCAACAACAACACACTATTTAACGACTTCTTCCGACGAAACATTAAACAACCAGCGCATGCGCGCACCTACAACTTACGGGCTAACATGGGCACACACTAATACTCGTACAGAGATATGCATTTGCGCACTAGCACATGTGCAGTTGTGGTGGTGCTACAGAATCCATAACATTGAAAGCAATTGAAACGATGAAACATGCAATTGACCCATTGTGCACTGCAACACTTTTCAATTATAAACTTTTTCATATGCAGCATTTTTTACAAAACTTGAAGCGTAAATTTTTCAATATTATGACGAACAAAATAGTGCTACGGAAATGCGGAATAAAATGATATTTTGAAATAATGTTTATTAAAACAACACGTTGCAAAATTTGTTATGCAAAAATATTTGATGATCTAACGTATTTAATTGTTAAAACGTTTTATGCAAATCAATCATTGATTACAGAGGCAATAAGAAAAATAGGTGAAATTTTTGGGAGAAAATACATTCCAAGCTCCGTGGTCGCCAACTTTCACTGCTCCGAACTTTTTTTGAGGGTTATCTGAAGAGCAAGAATTATGCAAACAAACCAGAAAGCTTTGAGTAACTCAAGCAAAATATTCGTGACGAAATACCGGATTTTCTTGCGGACAATATTAGTCGTTAGTTGATACTTTAGAAATGTTTGATTTAGTGCCATGAAATGTAGCCAAAGCCATTTTCACAGTTCTTGTTAATTTACTCGGATAGTATTAGATGTCTTAAATGGAAAACATATTGGGGCATATTTCTGAGAAAATTATTTTAAGCTTGAGCCTTAAGGAGGGAGCTGTTCTTAGCTCAATATTCCATATTTAATATTTAATGTCTAGTAAAATATCCTGGAATGTCAGAAATACTTTCGATGTAAGTAAAAAATTCAGTTTTTGTAAGAAATTTAAGAACATCGTGAGGCGGCAAAATATTATCGGAGAGGTCTGCAACATTGGGCATATTATATTTTTCATTTAAAGACACAAGTATTAATACTTTTTCTAATGTTTATACGTTTTACTATACGAAAATTTATATATATTACATATTGTATCTACAATTTATGCATATGTACAAATGGGCTGAGTTAATTTCTGGAGAAACTCTGGAAAAAAATTTATTTAAAATAACATGTATCATTTTTACAATTTCATTATTTAATAAAAGTTTCAATCTAAATAGCTTAGATGGTGAATAACTGTAGTAGCTTAACTCTAGTAAAGTAAATTACTAAAAAAAATGTAGGGACTGCCACTCGATACTTCCTGGTACTAAATAAAACATTACCGCTTAATTTCAATTCTGGAATACATAACTCTTCCATTAACTAACTTAATAATATAGCTTAAGTATTGGTTAACAAACACATGATTTAAAGGTACAATGGTTAAGGTAACGCAACAGATATTTTCTTTTGCCATTAAAATGTAAAAATTATTCATATATATTTTACTTTTCGAACTAAAAGAATAGCCTATATAAAAAACTTCTTCTTAGCAATTGTGGTCTATTAAGGGTTAAGAAATATGCATTGAAGAAAACAAACATAAAAAATGTATAAAATCAATTTTCATATGGTTTTCTTCAAATTGAAATAACGTACGAAATCAACAACATCAAGAAAATCGAGGGAAATCATCAATTTTGCTCATATCAACGAACCGTATTATACAGACATACATAAATCCATATGTATGTACGAGTATGTAGCAAGTTTGCCAAAGATGCTCGCCAGTAATATGTCTTATTCGTGCGGGCCGTGGCGGGAAGGGAGAGGAAAACCCACAACTTTTATACGAGTACAAATATATCGGTTTGTTTTTCCATTTCAATCTGTTTTGATTGTTCGGTTTGTAGTTGATATGAATTTGACCGATTTATTTGATACGCTTCTTGGCGAATTAACAATCTAAACACGCGAATCGCGATTCACATCTCCTTATCACGTGTAATTAAAGAGTTTGCTCCACATGGCCACCAGCCATTTGCAATATGTGTATGATTGAGGTTTAGTTTTCAGTTAAAAATAATAATTAACTCAAAAATAATGAATTTCATTTCATGCGTTTGTGGTTGACTTTCTTTTGAATGTTTTTTGAACAGTTCAATGTTCGCCAATCAAAACTAAATTGTACGAGTATTTTACAATACAAAAAAGTGTTTTTCTCTTTCATGCCGATGCATGAAAGTTTCAAGTTTTTTATTCAAAGTTTCATTGAAAACCATTATTTATTTTATTTTTCATAGGCGAAGTAACCGTAGAATATATTCAAGGCCTGCCACACCTAACAGTCCCTTTGCCAAGCAGAAATGAGAAATGTCGTTTTGCGCTGAAACCGGTATCACATAAGGTTGGAGATTTACTGGAAATGCTGAGAGCGGAGGATCGCGGCATTGATCGTGCTACTGTGTTGAACAACGCTGGCGTACGGATAGCATCGACGTGTAACATCGAAAGTCTAATGGATGAACCATTTTGGTAAGCCATTTAACATATTTATTTTTAAAGAATGTCAAGTAAATTTCTATACATTTAATCGAGTGTAGCTTATCCTTTGACATTTATCTTGTCATGTAATGCAATTTGCTTTCAAATTTATTCTAATTTTATGCTATTTTTTATTTAATTTTTTTTGCGAAAATATTGCACAGCCACTCATAAATCACACTAAACTCAGTATGTTGTTGAATAATTTCATGTCGCAGGCTCGCACACGCTATACATTGAAAGAAAATCAATTCTGTTCAACGTCACAGTGTTTGTCCTTTGACTTGTCATTTTTAAAACATTTTACACTGAATAATTTCCAGTTTTCTGTATTATGTACGATGCAATTTTGCGTGTAATCGTGTAATCTTATTAAGTTTGAAAAAAAAATGTCTCTGATTCATAAACCATTTAAAGCAGGACCGCAGCAATACAATACAATACAATACAATAGTATAGCTGACCAAAGTTCTAAGGATATTATGCTTAGGTATAACGTGCAATGTGCGTCTTTCAACTGCAGGCCTTAAGTCCTTGGATTCCTCTGATTTTTTTTATATTATTATGTATTATGTTTTATTATATTATGATCAAAAACTTAACAGTAAAAGAGTGCTGCAAAACTACAACTCTCACATGATCTCAAACTCGGGTACCATGTGTAACACCTTAGAATTTTCAAATAAATCTAATATCGATCGATCGACTTCAAGGCTCTATGTCGCAGATTCTCTTTTTTGATAAAAAAAAATTCTAATTGAACATTGCTAAAAGGTACATTAGTTCCTAAAATACAGGTTGAACCCATAAATGGTATATTGATTTTGGTACTGGCATCGTAAGAGACAACACCAGGATTTGAAATCGTTTATACCATAATCATAACTCAGCTCTTAAGAATATCATATATTTCGCTAAGTTTTGCCCTAAAGTATACCCATGCAAAATTTGAACTGAATGAGAGAATGTCGTTTTCCAAAAATTTGCTATTTTATTAAAAATAAAATTTATATTACTTCACTATTTGAAAATTAGTTAAGGAAAAGTTGTTTGTTTTTTTTTTATTTTTAGGTTGAGCATTAACGACCAAAAATACAAAGTAGTTCCACCACCAAGACAAAGACTTGCTCCCGGAGATATCAATAAATTAGGAGATATTAAATCTTTAGTAGCGCAAGTATGAACACAACATTCTATTGAAGGATATGTTTTACTAAAAAAAATGTTTTTAATATTCACAGCTTTACGAGGCGCTACACGTTGGCGAATATCACATAGAAAAGGAAAATGAACTGAAAAGCAAACTGGAAAATCTGAAATATTTAGTAACACCGCTAGAACAGGTAATAAAGCTAAAAAATAAAATTCTGAACGTAGTATAGTCCTGGTTTTTTCGTTTAATTACAGCAAAAAATTGAATTGAGTACGCTAGCAGCACGAAGGACCAACATTATAACGTGGGTTGGCCTAGGTATGATGTCGGTACAATTTGGCATTTTGGCGCGTTTAACTTGGTGGGAATACTCTTGGGATATTATGGAACCTGTAACCTATTTTGTAACATATGGCACTGCGATGGCATGCTACGCTTACTTCTGCATAACGAAACAGGTAAGCACACATTTCAAATATATGTACATATGTACTAGAGGTCTGCATGAATGCACTCGAAATGATCTTGCTTGAACTTGTAGAACATTTTATTTGCAAGTGGAACACTCACCCCTTCGGTTTGGTTTTTCGATTTGTTTTGATTTAATTTGTGGTTTTTGTGCACAAAAGCTCGATGAACTCGCAAAGTGGCGAGTAGCTTGATGTTCGTTTCGAGTGCACTCATGCCAACTTCTAATATGTACTATTTATGGCTGAATATCTTGAAACATGCGCACCCGAAAATATCTCCATACTTTATTTTAGTTTTTAAGAAAATGTTTTATTTATTATGTGCGAAATTTTTGTTTTGCTTGTAGCAGATTTTTCAAAATCATTTAGACTCAATTCTTTAGAGCTATTTTTCCAACAACAAACGAATGACATAACTTTTTATCAATTTCAGGACTACCAACTTGCCGACGTTAAAGACCGCCAATACCTCCTTTCAATCCACAAAAGTGCCAAAAAGCAAAGGTTCGACATCGACAAATATAACATACTGAAGCGTGAAATTGCTGAAATCGAATATGACTTGAGGCGTCTGCATGATCCATTAAATCTACAACTGCCGCCTAAAATTGTACGCGCACAAGAGTATAAACCTACGGATGGGAATGACAACGATGACAGCGATAGCACTAGCGTTACTAGTGGCAAAGCCACAAACAGTTTGACTACCAAAGTTACTAGCAAAAATGATAAGCCAACAGGATTTCGACTACCATTCTTCGATACAAAGAATTGAAGATTTTGAAAATGTGTTTTCATTGATCACATCATCATCCACGTTATGTGTTCTCTTGAATCTTGTGTCTCGTGCTTGTTAAATCAACTGAATAATCTAAGCAAAAGCTTATAGCATTTTAATTTACCTTTTATATTTGTATTTTTTCATTTAATTATAGTTAGTTGTTTTTTTTTTTTAAATGGGACCGATTTTTTATTGCTCAGTTAAATTTCGTATAAGATTTGAAGTTGTAAAATTAAATTTCAGCACTAAAAAACCAAACCCATAAAAAATTGCACAAAATACTTTTTAATCTCTAGATTAAATTTAACTGCGCATTAAAAACTCGGACCGTTGTAACTAGTTTCGGAATCGAAGGCCCTACTCTGTATTGCGATTCACAACAAAATCATATCGTAATTGAATAAATAAAGCTCTAAAATGCATTGAATCGCATTGGCTTTTGTATCGCATTACAGCGTAGGGCCACTGAACTTATTTTGTTTAATTTCTCAATTTCAGTTAACAAAATTTAGTTTAGTGGTATGATTGTATGTTTTATTCTTAAATGTTTTACAGTGATGTTTTTCCTATTGTCTTATAGTCTTATTTAATATAATTTATTTAGAAATTTTTATTTGTTTATTATGTTGAGTTATAATTTATTTATATATGTCTTAGTTTAATTAATCATTTAAAAAAAAGTTTTGTTTGTCAGCGATGCTTTCAGAAAATTAATAAAAATTTAAAAATATTATTTTTTTTTTTTTCATTTTTTATGCATCTTTATTTCAATTAATCAGGAGTTTTTTTTGAAAAAATTATTTCACGTTTTTGTATTTATTTAGAAAACGGTATGCTTCTCTATAATCTCATTTACTCGAGGTAACGTGGGGCGGAGATACCTCAGATCAATGAAAACTCGGATAACACGGAAGAAATAAAAATTCAAAAATTTTTAACAAAACACTTTGCGCGTACAGCATAGGCATAAAGGTTTTATCCGAGTTTTTCCGTATTATCCGAGCATAATGTGGTTGGCTCGGATAACACGAAGAATCGGTTGATCGAACGCTGTATAAACGTGATTATACTGTATATCTTTTAATAAAACTCTGTTTGTGGAAGGCGCTTTGTAGACAATGTTTTATATAGTTGTCAGGTTTGGTGAAAAAACTTCAATGCAAAATTGTAAAAAAGAATCTAGGTTTTCTTTATCCTCTTTTTAGGATAACTGATTTACTTTGACGAAATCTATTTCACTGATCATATCGGTTTTGTGCCATTATTGATAAAAGCGGAATACAATTACAGAATACTCTGACTACAAAATGGAATGGAATAGTCTAGTTTCTAAGCGATTTTATAAATTTATTATTCCTCAAAGTGCCATAGATCTCTTATTTTATGAGCAAAAACACCTTCAAGATATTTGGAAACTATAGTGATACAGTAAATGTGTGGCACAATTAATAAGAACAACGAGATGGTTTTGTTATTTTTGGAGTACGTTTGGAGTACCAAGTTTCAGCTTTGTAGCTATGTATCATTTTGAGCTGGGAAATTAATTTTGTTTAAGGATACTCATTTCAGTCCTACTGTGCTCCACTGGTTCGCAAACTAAGGCATTGAACAAACCAAATAGTCTTATTAGAAAAGTCCAAGTATTTTGCGACGCTATCTCCTAAATTCACTGAACGTTGAGGCGCAAATGTTCCCCCTAAAACTGAAACGCACACTTTGAATACATAACTTATACAAGGTAAGAAATATATCAAAAAAATATGTGTAGTTCCTTCTCTTTGAATTAGTTTCTCATATTTGCTTGATTTCCAATTATCTAATTTAATTAAAAATTTTAATATTTTGCTTTTGATTTTTAAATTATAATTTTTATAAATAAAATTTATTTTGGAAATGTAAACATTTGTATAAAGTAAATTCAAAAATAGAACCATTAAGAAAATTAACTAATTTAACATGTACATAAACCAATAAAAATTCTGTTTCATGACAACGTAAAAAAAAATGAAAGCAAAAAGCTAACAAAAAGGGCCAAAAGCATCATGTAATTAAGTGAAATCTTTAAAAAGCATACATACATACAATAAGCTAACAAATAATGGATTTGTTTATATTTTAATACGCTAGATTTGCTCGTTAAAAAATTTTAAAAAATATTACAATTAAAAGAAATATTTTAAAAATAATTTAAATAGGTTGTGTGCAACTAACATTTACTAAAAATTCAACAAAGCTAAACACCCATCTGCATAAGAAGCAGTAAACTTAGATTACATAAGAAAATAAGTAAGAAAATCATCTTAAAATCTTTAAGTATTTATTCTAGAATTGTAATTAACATACACACGAACTAAAACCAAAATCACCAAAAGCTTTCTCAAACTACTAAATGCACCATATTTTGTTAAGATTTTATATTTTAAACGCTTTTACTAAATATTAGGCTAAAAAAAAGTTTACTACAATCTAAAGAAACACTAAAATCAATGCTTACCATTGAATTACAATAAAGTTTAAAACAAAAAAATTAAAAAATCTTTAAAGAAAAATTTGTTATAAATGATATACCTAAAGAGTTTAATAAAAATATAAAGTTCAGCAATGTTCTTACACTTAAATTAATAAAACTAATCAAATGATAAAAATTTAATTTAATGTTAACTTTAAATTTCTTTTAAACATTATAACTTTGATTTGATGTTCGTATTAACCCTTAGCATGCATGCCTATGGAAATAAATGTTTTTTTATTTTTGAAAAATATTAAAAATTTTGGAGAAAATTTAATACTTTGTAAAAAATATTGGGGGAGGGAGAAGGAAATGTAGTTGATTATAGGGATTGATAGTATTTTAAGTTTGTTTGAATACAATTCGCGTGCGTTTAATATGCTTCAGGCATTCACGTGTCTGATTGTGCATAAGGACCCTATAACACTATCCTAATGGGGTATCTTATAATCGTTGGCAGTTTTTTTTCTTCTTGCATTAACTGATAGTTCGGGAAGACTAGGAGCAAGTTTTTCAAAATTTGTCGAGTAGTGTAATTGACCATCATTACGCATCCGAATAATCTAAAACTGTCATTGAAAAATCTATTAATTTCAAATAATTTACCCATGCAAATGTTCTAGATATCGAAAGACTGTACAACAACGTTTTTCCCTAACTTTTATATACATATTTTAGTTGTATGGAAACGGAAAAGGGTCAAAGCTTACCGGAAATATTCTGAAATGTAGCATAATTCGATCCAAGTAGTAGAACGACATTGTCGAAATGTATCTGTTTGGCTCCTCGTCGTGGATGATATGTCATTGCATACGCTGGCAATGTAATTTTAATGCTTTCTTATTAGTAAAAGATCTACATATGTATATATGTATTCTCAATGGCATTTTAACTTTTCTATTTGTGGTTATGTTTCTTGGAAATCTCTAAGCAGTCTGACATGCAAAATCAAACTACCAGTGCTGGAGTACATTCGTCGCTCCCACAAGAAACCATCAAGAATACTGGGGTCATTTTGAACAGAAAAGTTAACCGGGAATATTTTACAAAACGTAAACGTATGTTCAATAATACGTAAGGTTCTCCGCCGAAAATGGCTATAGTGTTGCACAATTTTAGTGTGATAAAAACTTTTACTGAAGTTCTGGGAAAAGTATGCTTGGGGGTTACAAGCACAAAATTCATACAGTATTCATATATCAAATAAAATTTTAATTATAGACTAGCATGCTTCCGGGTTACAGGTGTAAAATCCATATTATGTTTCAAATAAAATTTAAATTAGTTGTTATATATAATTTGTTACAGAAATCCTAACTGCAATTCCAGAGAAGTATGAAAAAATCGATAATAGTCGATAAGTGTCGCATGATATCGAAAGACTCTAAAAGTATTCTATTGAGGAAAGTATAATCTTCATAATCGAACTTCTTGTTATCAAAAGTCAAAATTTAAAACAACAACGTTCCAAGGAACTCAAATAACAATTTCTTTTTTGTTTTTCATTAGCCTGAATGGATGAATTTTGTACACCTGAAAAAAATACAAAATAAAAACAATTCTACTCGCAGTCTTATCTTATATCATTATTTTTTTTCAAATTATAAGTTTTAAAATGTTATATCAGAATCATTACATATAACCTCTATCCTTAAACTTTATTAAGTATTGTAACTACAAATATAGTATTAATATTGCCAAAGACTAATTTCAAGAAACTAATTTATAAATCTATAGTAAAAGATTTTAGATAAAAAAAACTAATCAACTTAACATGATTGCTCTATTCCTCTATGCAAACAACCTATGTTTATAAATTTATAAAATAAAACAAAAAAAAACGAACGTAAAAAGTACCTTCATATATTTTATATTAATTATAATCAATTTAGCTAACTACTTACATATATAAATATTAAAAATCTAATTAAAATTTTTTTACGAATTTAATAAAAAAAAACAAAATCAAATCCCCTCTACAAGCGCAACATTAAAAATTTAAAAGCAAAAAACCCAAAAAAAAACAATTTTTTCTATCTAGTAATAAAGTGCTTTATTAACTCCTAGATATTATTAAACGAATTAAATTTTTTTACCATAACATAAATAACGTTTTTTTTTTACTTAAATAAAATCCAAGTTATTTTTTATTTTCAAAGATTTTAAAATCTAAATGAATTTTTTAAAACAAAATTCAAATTATGTTAATAAAATTATTATTATCTAAATAACATTGTGTAATAAAAAATGAAATATAGAACACAAAATAATGAACAGCAAATAAAAACATTTAAAAAAATATTTCGTTTGTGTTTTTTATTTCGTTATGGAAGTATGTTAGGTTAGGGTGGAGGCTAGAAGCCCTAAGTAGCACCAATTGTGCCGTTTAATAATGAAAGGATGTAGTTACTAAAAAAATTTGATTTAAGTTTTCAGCTGTTTTCTCTAGTCGAAATTTAAAGAAATACATACATACATAAAAGATGAGAGAAATCAAGTCTGAAATGGTTTTTTATTTTTTTATAAAGGTAAAAAAATTAACATTAATTCTACAACAAAGCTTAACTAACTAACTACTAACTCTACTTTATTCAACCACACTTTATTTCTAATCTAAAGCAATTATTCGAATCTGTCGCATTCCATCTGACCAGTTCTGCAATAGGTCGACTTGGTTTGATGAAAAGCGTCAGCTCTTCATTTAAATGTAGTGGTGAGAATTTACTTACGACAACTGCTTTTGTCGGCTTACGATATTTTCCGACAATTATTGAATCAATGCCAACATTACGACCGCGCTGATCGGATAACTCATTTGTTTCGACAACTATATTGGCGGTATCATCGATTAAGCGATAGCTGGGCTTTCGGAATGGACTATAGCCAAGTTTTGCACAAATTTGTCGTATTTCGGGAATATCAGGCGGTGATTTTTTGGGAAAGCATTTTGTATGCCAAATGCCATAGGTTTGTTCGATCACTTGACCATATTGTGAAGGTTGTACATAGCTGATATTAAAAATTATATATTGTATTTTAGGCTTTTTTATAAATCACAATAACTTACTGCTGTTTAAGCGAGAAGTGATCATGTTTGGATTGCTTTGTTTGCAAAGGATGTTCAATACCATAACAATATTTCTCATCTTCACCATTAGGGCAGTCAGATTCTTGGTCACAGACAAAATCATGTGGTATACATTCATTGGTAGAGCTAAAAAAAGAAGATTTTAAATTTCAATGAATTATTTCAATAGCAACAGAAAAATAACTTACGGTCCGCAGTGAAAAAGATCCTTAGTGCAGTTACAAAGTGCAGGGCTTTCATCACTTTTATCCCAACAATTGCGTATACCATCACAGATTTTTCCCGGATCAGTGGCTCTAAAATAAATTTCATATTTTTTAAATAGCCACTGATACTTAAAAATATTTAAAATACTTACTGCAAGTACGAAAAACAAGAGCATATGGTTGGCTCATCCGTTAAATCATCACAATCTGGCACATGATCACAAAATTTAGTCTTATGTATACATTTATTGGAGGAGCGACACTTCAGCTCAGTAGGTTGGCATGCTGTTAAAAAAAGAGATATAGCTAAAAAAATATATATCAATCATATTCTAAATGTAGAGCTACTTACCTTTTTCTCGTTCCATACACATTGATTTATACTCATCGCTACCATCGTGACAATCATTGTGACCATCACAAATCAGCTCCTGTGTCAAGCATGCGCCTAATGGACAACGTAATGTAATACATTTGGCTGGTGCTTGTGAAAAACTGCATTCAGGTGAATCTGGAAAAAACTTTTACAATCAGGAAAATACTAATTTAAGCTCATTTTATTTACCTATTAGCCTTTCGATGCTCTTATAAACATGCTGCAATGTCCTGATACTGAAAGCTTGCTTAAAACTGCTACATTCCGTATTATTAAAGCTGAACAATGCAGTTGGATACCAACCCGTATTCAGTTCTCGACACACCAAAATACCTTGATCACTGGGTTGCAAAATTTCGTCGCTGACATTTTTATTACCAAACTGTGTACAATTTATAAATGGAGTCTGCTCCGAGCGTGTGGTCGAATCTTCGTCAGTGGCGTTGGTATTCCTCATAAGGTGATATACGGGTTTTTGCACAACAAATTGATAACAATTTATGTCGGAGCCTGAGTCTTCCGAACAAGTTAGAGACTTTTTATTTTCTGTGATAGCAAGGGTCTTTATGCGTCCCGATATATTATCATGTACCACGGAAAGGCATTCAAGTTCTTCGCTCTCACTGTTCTTAGTTCTATAAAAATGTAAATAAATAATAGAAAAATTAGCCAAAAGGCATGAGCAAATCTTTTTCCGCATTTTGCCTTACCCCATGAGAATTAATTTAATTTGAAAAATTGTTCAATATTTCGGCGTAAATAATCACATTTCCAAAGTTTAAGCAGAAAAAATAAAGAACACAAGCAAATCGATGGCAAAACGTTCAAAATACTCTTTAGACATTTTAGTAAAAAAAAATTATTCCAAAAATTGAAGGAGAAAGGTTAGATATAACCAGTTACATATCGAAAAAAAATTTACTGCATCAATCGATATAGTAGTAGATATTAAATTTTAGATATGCTCGATTTGTGATAACTTTTGGAAAGAGTTTTCATCATTCAAGGGGCAACAGTCCAGCCTGTTTTAGATCCGTTTTTATAAAAATTTAATTTTTAATATACATAATTTTAATTTTTGTGTCAAAAACTAAAAATTAAAGATCCGCGGGCGTTTCAGAAAACACTCGCATGCCATATTGAGCTCTGAAAGAAATTGTGAGTCGTAATGAAAAATTGCAGTCGAACACTTAAAATAGTTTTTTTTTATACTAGTAACCGCTTTTTTTACACTATCACAAATTTCTAAGCAAAAGATATTTAAGGAATATTTTATTTAAATATATTTAGGATTTTAAAATATTCATATTAATATGAAGTAAAATAAAGTAATCATTTATTTATTTGACCCAACCAAATCTCTTTAATTTCCTCAAACAAAAATTTTTGACTCAATAAACAACGACTTGACTTTCAGTTTAGAACCTTATAAGATATACAAAAATTTATTTGTTGTTAATAAATATTTTTGGAAACTGCCAACAAATTTCTATATATACCCAAAAATCTTTCAAATAAAAAGAAACCATTTTCAACATAGAAACCTCTTATCCAATAAATATTTTCAAACTTACGTTTTGTCTGGTAAAAATGTTGGCAAAATATAATGTGAAAATCTCACTGGCTGCTCTAGATGAAAAAGTAAAACGTTACTATTTGGTACGCTATCATAGCAGTCGATACGTCTTATCTCTTCGTGTGAACTTTTGTGATGTCTATATTTAGTTTTGCCGCCACCAAATAATGCAACCACATAATCATTACTAAGCCTAAGAAAAAATGTTATGAGGATTCAATATAAAAGTCTTCAATTTTTTTAAAGGAATTGGCTTAGTTTCCATACACTCGTAGCAAAAAAAAAAAATCATTTTAATTGCTTACCTTACACCAGCTAGACAAGACTCATGCACCAAAATCCAGTGTTTATCAACAAGCACACCAATACACCATAATTTTCCATTCGTATAGACATCAACCAACCATGGCCAATGCAATTCTTCCACCGTCTCATAAATCTTATTGTTTATCAAGACAGTCAAGTTTTTCTTAATATCAAAAACTTTATCAAATTCATCTTCCTTCTTTGTCAAATTTTGAGGCTTAGCAAAAACATTAGGTTTCGCTTGTATTTTAATTGCTGGTTTTAACTTGTGTAGATCTAATTCTAATTTCGGTACAATTTCCACACCAGCACTTATAGTTTTCAATGGTCTAGTGCTATTCGATTTTGCATTACATTCCAAATAAAGTCCCAAACATTGTTCATTAACCTTTTCAATGCGTTCTCTGTTCGATTCTGCGACACTGTCATGTATCGCTTTTAATTCAGATTTCCCGTCAAATAAATGTAAATTGTCACCGACAATAACTGAAAAATCACTTTGGAAGCGTGATTTCCGTTCAATATCTGGATCAATAGGTATATTACCATCACCGTGACTGTAGAATGTTGTGGTATTATAATATTTATATCCTTTGAAGCCCAGTAATGAACAGGCATCAGCTGCAGTCTTGGCACCGTGCGTATGAAATGCAGTCTCATGAGAGCAGACAACACGCCACGTACCATGCTTATTGCGTGAGAAAATGCCAACATTACTAAACGCTGGCCTTTTATTTGAATCCAGTAAAAGATCTTTACCATTGGTGAGTGCAACTAAAAGAAGATTAATAAAATCGATTATTTTGCAAAAATATATGGGGGCATATGACTTACAGCAATCATCTTCATCCTCTTTGAAGGTACAGTCAATGACATTATCACAGCGTTTTCGTAGAGATATACAAGTTTTCGATAGTGGGCATAGAAATTCAGAAGAAGTACAGTTTCCTAGTAAAATTTAAAAAAAAAATCTTATAATATAACTACATATCGTTAGTGCTATTTTTCATTCGCTATAGGTTTTTAGACGTGCTCTTTTAAAGAAGTAAGCCAATTGCTTCCAATCTTATAAAGTTTCTTACAGTGTGTTTTTTACGTATATCAATCGTTTTTGTGCTTAAGGCTGAGAATGAACTAGTCACCATACAAACACTTACCGCAATAGTTTTCGTCTGTTAAGTCTTCGCAATCAGTTTTTCCATCACAAATCAATATACTTAAGGAACCCTATACTCATATAAGACAAATTTCATTAACATTACAACATTTGGATATACATACCATTAAAAAGACAAACCTTCAAATAATCACGACAACTGCAGTTATCTTCATCAGTACCATCTTCACAGTCCACAATACGGTCACATCGATGCTCAACGCCAATTATTTGTGGAATTCTGTTTAGTTCAAAAAATTTATACTCAACAAAATGATAAAATAATATTAGTTTACTTACTTTTGGCAGACAAACTTCTGTGGTACTTTTAAAACTGAGCTGCTGCCAGTAGCATTCTCTATTTCTTTCGTTTTCACTGGCATTGGCTCATCTGCGTCAGGCTTATTAAAAGTAATTGGTGTAGGTGTAGCTTCTTCAGTAGGCGTCACGTCCACAAAGCTACTCAATGTAGTATCTTTCCTCTCGAAAGCAGTACTAAAATCGGGTGCAAGTTGCGTTGTTGATACCGTTACCGTTGTTAAAGCCTCACTTGCATTTGGTACAAATTTTGTAGTACTTGATTGTTGTAATATTTTAGTGACCAAATCTGTTAATTTTTGCAAATCTTCTGATGATGTTGGAAAAACTGAACTAGGTGATACAGTTGAAGTTTCGCCAATTTGATCGAAGGGTGATGATGTGAATGCTGTTGCCTGAGCACTAGGCAATCTAGCTTGAATAACCATCTGCATAAGTTTCACTATACTAATGTTACCCGCATGATTGAAGATATTATCATATGTAGCTGTTTCATCAAAGAATTGCAGCTGCTGATCGTCAGCATTTTCTACGCTGTCTTTTGTTACAATTTTATCAACAACTTCAGTAGTAGCTACATTTTCATTATCATTATTCTGCTCATAGTTCACTATGCCCAACGGTGTAGTAACTTCTTGTTCTGTAGAGTAATCACTTTCGCTTGTTGTTGTTCCATTTTTAGCACTTCCAACGTCAGGTACAAAATTGTAGACGCAACCAACTTCATCTTCACCACCCAAACAATCAACGACACGATCACAACGTTTCTGTTCTGGTAAACAACGTTGTCCACCCCAAACACATATATGACCAGGACACACAAGTTTTGGTTGTAATTTTGGCAAATAAATTGGTCGCATAGCCATTTCAATCCAATCCAAGTAAAGTGATACACGCGTATATACACCATATTCCCCTTGACGTGCACAGCCATTACCGTGACTTACAACACCGGCTAAGTACCATTCATCAACGTTAGTTACACTGCGACAGAACAATGGTCCACCAGAATCACCTTGACATGCATCGCGGCCACCATCATTGTCACCAGCACAAATACCCTCTGCCTCACGATCTTCTTTGTCCTTACAGCCTTTACGTATTGGTACTCTGACTTCACGTAAATTATCGCCTGGAATATTTTTATTTATTCATAATTATTTGATAGTCATATATTTTGTATTTGTATATAAATGGTTGTTTTAGTAAAAAAAGATATATAATCTTATAGCTTTGAGAGCTAAGTGGCTTTAAAAGTTAAGACTTACTTCCTGGACCCTTTTCTCTAACAGCACCCCAACCAACAACAGTGCATACAGTTTTTTCCTCAGGACCCCAGATCCAATCTTTGCCAGCAGTTGTGCGACCCATATCAGGAAGGCATATAGGCTTTACCCAACGATTGAATCTGAGTGGTGCTGCTAACCGCATTAGTGATAAATCATTTCTCATACTATATCTCTCGTAGGCTTGATGTACCACTACATGGGAAATTGGTCGTATTTGAGTAGAAGATGCATAGCTTCCTCTACGTAAGACACCGGCACGAACTTCATAAAAATATTTCTGATAGTTGGCTGCGCAATGAGCTGCACTAATAATCTTAAAAAAAGAAACAGTGAATAATTTGATTTCCTGAGGATTGGAATTTTAAACATTTTTTATTAGATCGAGAGGACTACGCAAATAATAATAAATTGAGCTACACTTGAACTTACCCAATGTTCAGAAAAAATTGTACCACCACAATGGAAGTTGCCATTCCTATAGATGACCACAGCAAATGGCCACTGCATAGGTTTACTTTGACTACCACCTACAATGCGTTCATTTTCAGTTTCAGCAACTGGTTTCTCGCTTGTGTTATGTAGTCTAGCAAAACGCTTAGATCTGTGGCGCAATGCGTGCATAACGCTTGTACTTTTTTTAATGACTCCACATTTCATGGGTGAGCATTTCACATATGACACATGATCAGTTAGCGTATTCTTTCCGTCACGTTTTTGACACGACTGTGGAAAATGTGAATTACCTAGTAGTGATGGCTCAATAAATGGTCCTGGTAGTGATAATTCACGGTATGTTATTGTTAGTTCTTCATCTCCACCTTCATTTTTGCAAGCTTCTTTTGCCCACCTTTCAGCATTATTACAGACAGGATACCATTCACCTTGATAGTTGTGATAAAGAAATCCCTCTGAGGCTGACACTGAATGTGACTAGAGATAATCGAATATGTGACAAAAATATTATTAGTTAACACTCAAATATATCAAAAATAATATTAAACTTAATTAATAGATTTTATTTCTTTGTTTTCTGGTCAAAATTGAGGTTTTCGAAAAAACTTTAGTGCACCAATTTTCTGATGGGACTCGAGACCCGGTACCGGAAGTAAATGCAAAAGTGGATGAAAGTTCACCAGTGGATGTTGCACCTCCCACACAAGTAAACAACTTTAAGGGATATATTTTGTGATCTCTACAATCAATAATAACAAAATTTGGTATGATGGCGTTAATTATAAACCAATACTGGATCAAGATTGAGTAGAATTTTATCAGTATGCAGGGCACTTCCCATTTAATCATAATATCGGTTTTAATTTAAAAGATTATAAAGATAAACCGCCTGGTATTATTACTTAAACTGAAAGTGATAAAACTTAGCTCACCATATGATGTGCCACATCGCTGACAATTATATTGCACTCCTTTTCATCTTTACCATTCAAACAATTAGTAAAACCATCACACTTTTCCATCGAACTGTAACACATAGAAACCAACGAACGATTGAAGTGCTCATACTCTTCCACATTGCTGTAGCAAGAAAACATAAATTCATCGCAACCGTAGCAACCAATTTCATCCTCTTCCATTGGACAATCAGCATAACCATCACAAATACGACCACTTGAAAGACGATCTCGACAAGTGCAAGCGGCTTCGTCGCTGCCATCAGCACAATCCACAAATCCATCGCACCATGAGGAACTGCGTATACACTCATTACCGGCATAGCAAGCAATCTGATCGGGAAGGGGGCACTTGAAATTATCCTCACGATCCAAGTGATTAGGAAGCCCAGCGTACGATGCATATACCACATCGGTTGGGGAAGTTTGATTAGCATTTCGCATTTTAAAGTTCTGATTGGAAAAATTTATACCATTGGCGCCATTGTTTAGAAGACCACTACCAATACCTTGAGGACTATTTTGATTTTGTTGATTCTGCATATAGGTGCAGTAGAATTGCTGCTGTTGTTGTTTTTGAGGTGATGCATTTTTTGAAAAAATATTTGGTATATTGCTTTGGGAGCTAAAAAAAATGTGCAAATACGCACGGTTATATTATTTGCAAACTGGAAGTAATATAATAAAGTATTTTGAAGACAACGCCATAGGCACATATATCTCAAAACTTGAGATATTGCCTTTATTGCTTTATATCTCAAAAAATATCAAAATTTAACTTACCTGCCCGCAGAACCACCAGTGTGCGAAAAGAAATTTGCAGTACCGCCGTAATTTTGTGGTACAAAAAATATACCACCTGGACTTCCTCCCATCAGACCACCACTGGAGCCACCAAAGTTGCCAGGCATACCAAAATAAGATGGCATCCACATGGGTGTTTGACTAAACATTCTTAGAGTGGCTGGCGTTATATAAAAACACACCGGTATTGTTGGCATACCAAAATTCGGGTTAAACATAAATTGTGCAGACGCTTTCATGGTTTCACCTGTAACTGGAAAACCGCCGGGGCCACGACTTGTAAACTGCACACTCGGTGACTGTGTAAAATTTTCAGATTCAGTTTCTGGTCCAAATACACCCGTGCCAGCTTTGTTACGCATTTGCTGAGCCATACGCTCACAAAGGGTCATAAATTGTGTGTTTTCACCTAAAAACCAAAACCCAAACAGGGTTGGATTAACAATTTTTTTTGCGTTGGGTAAAAATAGCTACTGCCCTATCTGGATGAAATTGTCTCCAACAGAAAGGATGGACGATAGAAAGCAGTTATGTAGTTCATTAAGTTTTCAAGCAGAGAATAAATTTTTTCATATAACTACATATTTAAAAATTATTGATATTCAATTTAATAAAAGCTTTTAATAACATAAATTTAAAATGAAATGCAGCTACTTACTGTCAAAACCTTTGGAATTTGTCGGATTTAACTTTGGACCGAATTTCGCCACACTCTTCGCATCAAATTCACCAAAAGTATCGAAGAGCTCATCTTGTGGTCGGTGTTGTGCCGCAGCTTCTTTGAATTTCTTTTCCCACTCTATGCGATCGTATACCCCTTTTGGTTTTGGTATTGTCAGATTTTCCGCAGTGTCATTTAACAAATGTATAATAGGTTGAAAGTTTTCAAGAAGCTCAAAACTTTCTAACATATTCTCTAAACTACTCGGATTATCCAGTGGATGTGCAGCAGTATCATTAGAACGTAAAGTATCAGTTTTAGTTGCAGACGTGTCATTACGAATGCATTTCCATGTTGTACCAAGAACCGATGGCTTGGAGGCAGAGCAACCCTTAATTGGGCCAAGAGTTGTTAGTGTTTTACTTTGTAAGTCGTGTAATATTGGAATACTTGTTGTAGTTGTTTTTTCCCCTGATGTTGACGATGTATCAAATTCTTTTTCCTCCGAATAGTCTCTTCCCTTATCGTCAGCAGTTGTTGGCAATACTGTTGTAGGTTTTTCATTTAAATCACTATCAATAATCCAGGCAAATTTCATAGGTTTTGGTTTAGTGGGCCGATAAGGAGGCATAGTTGTAGATTTCGTAATATTTGTAGAACGTGGCGAGTTACTTAGAGTCTCCGTCGTAGTGGTATTTAATAAAATGGTGGTATTAAATTTTTTTTCATTACTTTTATGACTAATTTCTGTACTAAGCTCTTCATCATCTACAATCCAGTCAAATTTAAGTTTGCGTAACTTTTCCTCATCACCATTGATGTCACCCGTTGTTGACTCCAGCTCCTTTAGAATATCTCTAAGATTACTCTCTGTTGTAGCTGAAATATTCACAATATCTAGTGGTTTTTCTGTAGTTCCATAAACAATTTTATCATCGTCTAAAAATTGGGGCGGTCGTATTGGAGTCGGTTCTATTTTTATATTTTCTGTTGTGATTTCAGAGCTGGGTTTTGGTGTTAACGAATCTGTTGTATTCCATTGCAATTCCGATATTGGCTTCAAACTGGTGCTGAGATTACTCGGCGCTGTTGTTGTTATTGTTGTTTCTTGTAATATCTCGTGTGGTGCAACAGTTGGAAGCTTTTGTTCCTCTGACAAAACTTCATATTCTTCATCATTTCCATCAAGTATCCAACTTATTTTACTTGGTTTATGTTTGGTCTTTTTATGTTTTGGAGACTTAAATGTAGTAGTTTCAGCTGCAACAGATGTTGCTAAATCAGTTGTGAATACATCCTCTTTGAAAACTGTCGTTGTATCATTATCAACATTGTCATATGATTCAATTTGTGTTTCGTTGCCTTTGGTTTTAGTTTTAAAATCATATTTGGGATTTTCCTTGGATTCGTTTGAAACAGATGTACTGTTTTGTAATATCAATTCGCTATCCTTGAATATAGACTTCATCTGTTCCATTTTATCGCTTATATCCTTTGCTAAATTATACATTTTCACAAATGCCACCATACAATCATTTCCATGTATCGACTCCTTCTTACAACGCACATACTCTTTTTCCAGTTTGGACAAAAAAATTTTTGAGCGTTTACTCCTCACTTTAGCGGAGAGGCTGTTAAAGTCTGGATCATGCTGTTTTTGAAAGGCGATTGGGTCTAATAAATCAGTTAGGTCCCTTGGTAAACGATGTCGAAAATATTTCACTTGAATTTGTTCGATTTGAATTACATTATCTGTGGTGGAGACATAGTTTTTGGTATTTTCAGCATTAATTTCGTTGGTTGTTAACATTATATTTCCTGTAGATTTTATATCTGAGTTAGGAGAATAGTTTCTTGTGTGTATGTGTTTTTCATTTAATGCCATAATTTGTCTTAATTTATCTAGATTTGAAAAGTTTGGTATTATTATTTTAAAGCCCTGAATAGTAAAAGGATTTCATTTATTTACCCATTCTTTCTAACACAATACCATGGTAAATGATAGACATCATGATAAGTACGAATCCTACCATTGATATGGCAACAACTCTGGCAGCGATTGTTCTTCCACATTTTCGTCGTTGTTTTTGAATGTGTAAGTTTTCAAATTCTGAAAGATTATTTCAATATTTTTCTTAATTTATTCAAAGCGAAAGATTTTGGAACATTGCATTTAATATGTGGGGCATTGTCTTTCACAGAAAACCACTCATTTAATTAGTTTTTGATTTTTATTAAGTTTTTTAATTGTAGGCATAGGATACCAGTTCTTCGTTAGGTTTGCGACAAGACTGGTAGGTAAAAACTACTTTAAACTTGTTGCGTCATACATTAGCCCAGATTGGTCTCATTAACGGCAAGCTTAACGTGGAGAAGCCTTTGCTTTGCTAGGGCCCCTTCCCTAGGTCCGATACTGGTAAGCAAACCATTGGCTCCCACAAAAGTGACAGTATTTGTCTTAAAGAAATTCAAACATACGAACTTTATAAAGAAAAAGTGCTGCACAAATTATTTAAGTTTTTGGCTTGTAGTAATGTGTAGTAAAACTTAAAATCAAAGCTAGGTATTATCAATTACTTTTCAATTCAAAGACAAAGGAATCAAAACGGGAGTTGAGTTATTCTCGATTTCATTTCCAGGAATTGGAATTTGGTATTGAGTTTACCAATTCCATGGCAAAAAGATTTTTCTGATTGACTCAAGAAATTAAATTGAAATGAGATTATTTTTAATATAATCTTTTTAAGGATATTTATTGTAGCTTAAGAAAATTTGAAAAGGAATTCTATGTAGCGTATCTTTATTATTAATCGAAACTTCTAACTTTGATTTCTTTGGAGGAATATCAACACTAACATTTCATTGGATTCCTAATACCGGAATGGAAGCAAAAATGATTTACGATGGATTTGTAAAACTCGATTCCAAACAATCGAAGGATTTTGTTTAAAACAATATCTTCATTCATTAAGTCCTTAAACATTTCTACTTGCATTTTTTTCAGTTTTAAATTCACGGCAATGGTTTTTCACTGGAATATGTTATGATTATGGTCCTGAAATTATATTTTAAGACTTCTTGGCTTAATTTTTTTTTTAATCGAATTTATGAGTGATATCTCTTAAAAACACTGAGCTTAAATTTTTTCAATTTTCTTAACACTGTTTGTTGGCACGGAAATATCCATAGCACTACAACTGAAGCTATATTAAAATTTCACTATTGCTTAGTAAAGATATCCATTTTTGAGATTTTATATGTATCTTTAATAAATCGTAAAAAAAAGTATCCTTTTAAAATGTAGTTTTTTTATAAACTTTTTTTTTTCACACATACCTTCTGATACACAATTGATTTTTGTAACCATTTTATATATTTATATTTTAATAATAATAAGGAATGCGGCTTTAAAAAAAATTTAATTTGCACATTTTAATTTAAACAGCAATAAGTTTTTGCAATTGTCACACTGTTTTTAATTAATATATTTAATACACAACATTGTTTTTGAACTTGTAGCAACAATTATGTACACTTCAAGGATCAAATTTCAAATTCACAGCAATTTTTTTTTTACTTTAATGTGAATTTGATTTTATTTTTATTTTTTTGATAGTTAATCCACTCGTTTTTTCCCGTTTATTTCTTTATAGCTCAATGACCGAAACGTCTGCACAACACCACGAAACTGAGGAGTCCAACGACCAAAGCAGTGCTTTTTTAAACATTTCTAAAGTGGGACGCTATAAACGAGCAATAACTCTCACGTATAGGGAATAATCGACCCAAATTAAATTTTTTGCTGCGCTTCCTCCAAAACAGTTTCAATTAATGAAACTTGAAATTTTTGCTTAGACCAACATTATTTTTGACAAAACAGAATATAAAGGCAAACGTTATTGCCATCAGCTACAACAGCAGTTCAAGTAAAAGTTTAATACAGTATTTAGATATGCAAGTTGAAGGAAAAACCTTAAAATTTCACAATTATCATATGTACATATTTAATAAATGCGTTACGCAGCAGTGTAGGCACTAAGTATTAAAAACTGACCCACTAAAATCGTATACCTTTGCTGTTTTGAGTAAAATTTTAATTATTTCATTTTTTAATTAAAGTTTAAGTTTGGGTTGCAAATAAATAAATAAAAATAACAATTTTATTGAGTTTTTTTAAATTTTTTATATTGTCGTTTTAAGAAATTCAAATATGTGAAAAAGCCTTGCTATATTAATTATAGTATGTATTTCTTTTGATTCAATGTTTTATATTATGCACATGCAATTTATAAAAATTATTCGCTTTAATTCTATAATATTTTATCAATCATATATATTTCTTCATGAAAATAATAATTCAAAACATTCTATATCTGCAATATAACATCGATGAATATAACGACAGACATGTACACGTTTATACTATATTTATAGTACATTCTATACTCAAAAAAAAAAAATAACTTCAATAATTGACACTTTAATGCCTCTTTAAATTCAATTTTATGCACTCAAATGTACAGACATTTTCATAAATTATGTTATGTAATTCATAAACGTAAATAATATATAAAAATTAAGTGTTTTAAATTAATTATGATTAGGAAAAAAAAAGAAAAAAGCTTTCATTCTGAGATCGTTTTCTTAGAAATTTAAATAAGTGAAAAATCCTTGTTACATAAATGATAATACTTTTCTTAATTCAAGGTTTCATTTTATGCACATACAAAGAAATTATTCGTTTTATTCAACAAAAAAAATTCAAAAAATCATATATAATATGTCATATATAATGACAAATTCATATGTATATTTTTATAAAAATTTTATAATACTATACTTAAGAAATAACTTCAATAATTGACACTTTAAATGTTAACTTTTATTAGTCTTTTCAAGCTAAATATTGTACGCATATAATGCGTAAAGGCAACATTTTATTAACTTAAAAATTAATTCATAAACGTAAATCATATATGATAATTAAATGTTTCAAATTAAACCTAATAAGAATAAAATAAACAAATTAAACTCATATTTTTTCAAGTGTTATACTGTGAGCTTCACAGAGCTCTTGCATAAGATCGCGAAAAAGCATTGGATTAATGTTAGAACTAACTTTAAATAGCAGAAACCAATCGCCAAAAGTTGTATTCTGAAGTGCACGACGTACATCTGCCTTGCGTATGAAACGTAATTGTGTTCGTATAAGTTGAAGGCGAAAATTTGGATTGAATACAAGCAAACAGCGATAGAGTATATTAAGTCCAGAGAGAAAAGCAATCACTAGAAACCAGCACCAGAGAAATGCAAATATTTTTTCATTCAATATGTTTAGTGGCAAAATGCATAGTAGATCATAAGTCATTTTAGAACCAGAACCTCCATATCTACGTATCTCACACTTAGACAATTTGGGAAATACTTGCGAGGTTATATGATTCCAAATATTCCATTCATAGTACGGTATAGTGGAGAGCGCATAAACGTATTTACTCCAAAATCCATTCAAAAATATGTCAAGCAATAGAATATTTATAACCTGAAAATGAATATAAGAAAGTATTATATATTGTAACTTTTGTTTGAGCGGTTTTCAATTTACAAAAATTAAGAGGTAACTTTTTCTTCACTTTGGCAGATAACTCGGTAACAAATAAATCAATCAAAAATTTTCAAAACCTATGATTATATCATACACTTAAAATTGCAAAAACAAAAAATTAAAGGGTTAATTTATGCAACTCTATTTAACGTTTATTATATAGCAAAAGGTATGAAAGTCTTTGTGCATACTTTCAAAACATTGTTATTGTAAGTTTAAAAATTTGCTAATTTTTTTGTATTATGTCATAACTTTATAAGTGTCAACTACTTAAATCCTATTTTAATCTGTGGATACATACACTTATGATGAAGTTTAAGAGTTCGCAAAAGAAATATTTCACTGTATAGCAGAAATGAATGTCCTTGTAGTCAGTATTAAAATATTTAACCAACATCTTTAGCCGATTTAGGTAGATTTCTTCCTGCACTAGCGCATCACCTGAAATAAAAATGTGCATATTTTAGCACAACAATAGTATAAAGGCTTTGCAATACTTATAGTGTTTATTTTATAAAAATTTCAGACCTGCTATGAATGAAATAAATAAGCGTGCGGAACTTAAGTGTCCATAATTTCCAAATATTCCAAAAAAAATTACGGTTTTTGGAAAATTCAAAATTTCAGAAAAGTAGTCATAACTTATTGCGATTTTTAGTTAAGATATGCTTGTAACTTTCGATGGTTAAGTTTCCGAAACTAGATCTGTCCAACGCTTTTTTTTTATATTCTATTTTTAATTTAAAATGTGACAAGACATTCAGCAATCATTGAAATATAGGAAGTAAGTCTTGAGCCGCGGCCGAAGGCCTATTATGTAGTACATTATAAAATTGTTCTAGATGGTTGCAAACATTTTTGGAGCCGATTAGGTCTGGAGGCTCTCTCTTCTAAATATTTACCAGTTTATCTTAAGACTTCGTTATTTTAAAAATATAACAACTTTAACAAAACGAATGTTACAATGTTACAAATTTAGCGCATCCGCAGTTTAATGCAAAATCCAATTCAAAATATGTACCAATAAAAAACGGCCTACGAACTTTTCCCAAACCTTACTTACCAACTTCTGAACAAAGCTGTTTGAGACGTTCGCCTTCCCATACTTTCCACAAAAAAGAAGGAAAATAAAACGTGACTGCCTGTAGCAACAGCAACATGATGACCCACTGATAATAGCGAAGGTATACACGATCTGTTTGTCCTCGTACCTCCACTGCGACACCTTCAGCAATGTGATCCACGCGTGCACTTCTATTGCGATAGCTGACAATGTAGGTTCCCATAGTCCAGCAGTATGAGTTTACAAAATCAGTGCTCATACCCTGCACATCACCGATGCATTGGATTGGTTCACCAAAGTACTGCTTTGCCGAGAGCAGAAAGGAACAGGTGAGCAAAATGACAACCGTACATTTGGAGTGAAGCGTGAAAATCGCGTCATATATGCGCACCGATTTGAATTGCAAATACTTGGATAGCGGTTTGACTGCCGCGTACATGTTCACAGTTTGTGGAAAGAAGTGTTCCACAAGTGCAAAATCCAAAATTTTGTTACAATTTATTCGCTACGCCGTGCAGAATGCTGAATGAGATCTTATACTTCGAATTTTTGAAAAACGCGACTCATTTAAATTAATTTGATGGAAAATACAATCAATTTGAACGAAAATAAAATCAAATTAAAGACACCAACACCAATTTAAATAAACACTACACTTCCACGGAATAACGGTAAAATACAAGAAGCAGTTTTTCATGCATTCTTCATTGAATGACATATCAGTTGACACTTGTATTTAAAAATAACGGTAAACAAAGGGAAGCCACAACTGTCAACTGTTATTTGATTGCAAATTTACCTACTACTACATGTAAATATAACACACATACCATAAAAAAAACTTCCGAGATTGCTCATTAGATTTTGACACGTTAGAGTATCTTAAAAGATAGCAAGACTGTCCGAATTTCAGTCTTTTCGGAAGTCGGGTTTTTGAGAACAGCCCCCTTTTAATTTGAAAAATATCCGATAAATCCAAATTTAACGTTATGTATAACACTTTGATTTGTATGTAATCTATTTATTATACATAATAGACGACTCTGACGACTAGAATTTTTTTACGACTTGGCTGTACAACCAGTAGTATGAGAAGTCGTATAGTTTGAGTATTTCATAAGACTTTTCGCTGTGTTTCAAGGTTCAATGACGAATATAATTATTGTAAGGGATTTTTGCCTCTCACTTAATCAAAACAAGTTCAACGTTACAAAAACTGCACAATCGAATCACTAATGTCATGTTTGAGAAAAATCCACAAATGTCAATTTTTATAAACATTTCTGTCAATCACTTTTCTAATTAAACTGAAACGTCAAAAACGCACATATTTTTTTTTCTTTCAAACTTTCAGCACATGTGAAACCCTACGATTTTTTTAATAAAACGTTTAAATTTCAAAATAAATGAACAATAATTTTATAAAATTCGCTTTTTGGTAAATATGAAAACATTAACAACTAAACAACTGGAGCGTGAAGAGAAGAAAAAGAAGAAGCTGTCCGCATTGGCAAATTTAGTGCAACTCAACGACCATGATCGTGTGGTGGAAACATTCCAAGTAAAACTAGAACCATCGCCAGATCGTTTGAAAGTTAAGAAAGTAAATGGAAAATCATTACCAGACGAATTCATAGCTGAGCCTCAAACAGCAGAGGATGATGGATTTACAAAGGTAACACAGATAAAAGTAAATATGTCTCAAAATAATCCATTTTCCCTACATTAGGTGACCTACAAAAAGAAATCCACAAAAAAATCCATAGTTGAGGCAGTAACTGAACCTGCCATTATACCAACTGACGACGAACCAAAACAAAAACGCGCTAAACTTGCGCCGCCCACCGATGTAGACAACAGCGTCAGTGATTGTTCGTCCGCTGCTTCCACACAAGATGAAGAACTAAAAAAGATGAAATTAAATCTAACCCATGAACAGTACAAGGAAATAAAGCGTCAGTTGCGTGAACGAAAGCGCCAATTAGAAAGTTTTCCAGTATTTCGTTTGCGAGAATTTGGTCGTCGCGCATGTTTGGACATACCACAGGATCAACGAACGCCCATATTTCTGACTGATATACAACATCTGCTTATGATGGCACTAATTGGGCGAAAGTCACCATGTGCACCAGATCGTTGGTGTTTCCTTGAAAAGCCAGTTAATCTCACTCACAGTGTAGTTCTCATTTTGGAGGGTGTTTCACTATTCCATTATATATCGCATGAAAGCAAATTTGCGCTATCCAACAAAATATTTCAGACAAAGTTAGAAGTTGTGCTGCCGCCATGTGAGAAGGGAAATATAATAAAGAATTTAGCGCAGGTACGTTTTTTGTTTAATTTAGTATGATAGAAAAAGCTAAGATAGTAACGGTTCACGAATACTCGCTAATCCAGAACTATCACACAACAGAATGCAAACTTAAAAACCCAAATAATTGAAAACTGTTTATCATAATGACTATGACAATATGAAAGTTGCCACAAAAATATTAAAAATTGGTTTTTAATTGAAAAGCTAAAGCACTACGTTGGGAAATGATCAGGAACTGTGCAAAAAAGCTAATAGTTTCTTTGGTTTTTTTTTATTTTTAAGGTTCCTTTAACCAACATTCAAGCCCAGCAATTGATAGAGCAACATGGTTGCCTTGAAACAGCAATGGAAATGAATAAAGATCCAACTTTATTTGTGAATACAATTTTTCCAATTGATACATCGTCAAAAAGTGAAGATGATGATAAACCAAAAAATTTGGCAACAGAAGACAAATTTCCACGCACAAAATTGCTACTCTCCGCACTGCAAATGGTTGATGAAGGTTATCCACTGCCATTACGAGGTCAACTAAGCGAACGCTTCAAATATTACGTTTTTACAAAAGAGAAATACGCTCCTGTAACTGATCATAGTCCACTCTTTGGTGTTGATTGTGAAATGTGTAAGACAACTAGTGGCAGTAATGAGTTGACACGTATATCAATTGTTAATGAAAAACTAGAAACTGTATATGAGACACTTGTTATGCCAACTAACAAAATTATTGATTATTTAACACGCTTCTCTGGTATAACGCCAGATATAATGCAAACAGTCACTAAAACTTTAAGCGAAGTACAAAAGGAAGTGCAGGAACTTCTGCCACCAGACGCAATATTAGTTGGCCAGTCATTGAATTCTGATTTAAATGCCATGCGTATGATGCATCCATATGTTATCGATACAAGTGTCTGTTTCAATTTGAGCGGTGTGCGAAAACGTAAATCTAAACTTCAAACACTTGCTATGACTTTCTTAAAAGAGTCAATTCAAGAGAATGATGATGGTAAGTACGAGGCCAGACAATATAGATTAACTTATGTTGTATATATCATACTTATAAAATTGACAAACACTCATTACATTGCACATAATTGGAATATATTTCTTAAACTTAATTACCATTACTGCAGCTGCAGTTGTAGTCTGTGATAAATTTCAACATTTATTTTTGTTTAAAATACATATACATCCACGTTTAAAATGTGTGATTAAAGTACATAGTTAAGAATTCTTTCTATATGTGTTGTTCATTATAATAGTGAAGTATCTCTTTGAAATTGAATTTTGAGATAACTTCGTTTTTATAACGAATATGTAGAGTAAACGTATGAGCATGATTAAACAAATAATGCCATCTATGGGATTTAAGTGCAATTATTGGAGTAACTTTACTTTATGCAAAAAAACATGTTTTTTTAAAAAATATGGAGTTACACCACTATTATATTGAACGACACATATATTTGTGCTACTAAAAAATGTTAAACACTAAGATTTTTATTATCTTCATAAACTAATTTAAAAACCTAAAAATCTGAATTTATTAATAATATCAGTGGAAAACCAATTATCTTGAAAATAAAAGTTATTCTCGTTATAATAAAAAATAAAAGTTTACCTTTTCATTCGACCTCTACTTATGATTTTAATAAGTATGATTTAACAAACGAAATTAATTTAAATATTTTTTAAATCGATTTGCAAATACATACATAGTTTGATTTCATTTGTAAAAAGTCTAATTTTATTGAACGAAAAGTTTAGTTTAATTTAGGAAAGGTTAGTTTAAAGTGCAAAATTTGTAGAGCAAAAATATAAAGATGCTTTCAATAGTATGCGCTTTTGTTGCAATACCAAATTTCATTTTATATAATAATTTGTTTTTAATAAAAATTACATAGATTTTTTTTAATTTTCTCTAAGGTCACGATTCAATTGAAGATTCCTTGGCCAGTGTAAAACTTATTAAAATGAAGCTAGCTAATAACTTGGAGTTTGGTGATGAAATCCTAACACAAAAGAAACGCATTAATGAAATAATACGAATGGCAAGTGGCGATAAGATTCAAAATAACCTCTTTGCACATGCCACACGTCGTGACAAACGTACGGCAATCGTAACTACAGGCCCACTGCAAAGTCAACTAAAGAATATTCTAAAACAAGCTGAAAATGCTGCAGAAAATGGTGAAGAAAATAGTGCAAAGCTTAGCGGAGTTTCATTGTTTGAGCTTGGTTCGAATAAGGAGGCCGTTCAAAAAGCACGTGAAATTGCGCTTGAACACTCTTTGACTATTGCCAACTTACATATCAGTGAACAAGATTTTCAACAGGATATTGTAGATAAAACAGTAGCACATGTGGATAAATGGATTGGGAAAATGTATAAAACTGTTGCAAATAATGGTATGTTTCTGGTGCTAATGGGCGGTTCGGCGGAGTGTCCTAGTGGTCTAGCGAAGATCGCTATTAAAACCAATCTTCCCCAACTTGCCATCGATGTACCAATTACTGTGTAGTTGGAAAGCAAATGCTTCTTACTGTCAACAATGCAGTTACTGATACATAAAAATGTCGCGAGAATTTTTTTTTTGTTTCTAAACAAATATAATACTTAAATGAGTTTCATATATATTTTTTATTTGATTTAATAAAATATATTAGTAATAAATGAAAATAACGGAACTATTTTTTAAAGCAGCGACTAACGAAAGTTAGCATTCGACTTACGAGGAAGGTAATAGTAGTTGCGTATACACGCCGAGTTTGTCTTTGTTTATAAAGTCTCCCCTGTTAAAGCAATTAAGGTAATCTTAATTAAACAACAAATAACAAGAATTTGTTTATATTTGCATTTGCGTCTGGTTGTTGATTTTCTTTATTCCTTAATAAAGTGTAAATTTAATTACAGACAAGAAAGTGCTCTTCATTTAGACCATAAATAAATATCATAAAATTTAAACTCCATGCGTTTTTTGTTTTTTAACGTACCTAACATCTTCCTACCTCACTGCACTTTTTGTGCTATGTCGAAAACATACTCCCGCTTACATTGTTGTTTCTTTTTTTATTTTCTTTTATAAACTTAAGCAAATTTTTCCTATCCCAAGTTTTTCTGAGATTCTCTGGGATTCTCTTGCAGAAAGCAGTTGGAATTTCGAGCACGCGTCGTAGATGTTTGTAAACAAATGAATATTAGCGCGAGAGCAAGTTTTGCCTCAGTACTGTGGGAAGCAAAAAATGTGAAAGCTTTTCTGTATTTGTTAAAAGCAGCATTACCATTATATTATGCTATTTTGATTACAAGTGTTAAACGAAATATTTTTTTAATTATTTCCTTATTAGAAGCCTATTCTTTACTTGGAATTTTTTTTTACGTTTTTTTCGATTTTGCCAATGGTAGGCTAATTCTAGTTGGGAAGAATTTTTGTGATTTATTTACCACAGAAATATCTTTTACGATCGTTTATTTTAACTATTTACATAAATAGTTAAAATAAACTGCGTGAGTGTACTTTGATTCTAATGAACTTACTGTTACTGAGTTATCTAAGAAACGAAGTTCCATCAAATAATTCTTGGAACTGAACAGATTCAAATCTCAAGCAGACATTCCATTCTAAAAAAAAATTGTATCTTATTGACGGAATCGTTGAGAGGTGACGTATTAGAATATAGCCAGGATCGGTAGCAAACACCTTTTAGCAAATGGGGATGTGCTGTTTTTTATCGCTAAAATTATGTATGAAATTTCGTTTACATTTTTTTGTTCAATGGTTTTTGTTGTTGAAATTTCTTATAATTTATTTGTTAATTCCCTTAGAAAATTCATCAAATGGTTCATTGAAGAATTTCGCATACTGTGATTATTTGCCGAAACCGAAAAATGATAAGGATATTTTGACAGATTGAAGCTCTTGCTGCACAAGCACTGTAATATGTTTCGCCCCCAATACGCATGACAAATATACGATAGAACTTTGCTCAGAACTCAGAGAAAATTGTGTTGAGCAAAATTTTCTTGCTTTTTTTTAGTTTTCAAATTTTCTGAGTCAAAAGGAAACGACACAAGCAGTGAAACAAAAACAAAAATCGAAAAGTTTTTCTTTCGATAAAGCGAGTTCCAAATCAACAGCAACGGAAAAATCTTTTGTATACGGATTTCAATGGTCGAATTGTAAACATACAACATCGCTGCTAAAAAAATTTTAACCTCACGGATTGTTGTGTTGTGCAAAATATATACAGACAAAATTTAGCTTACTTTAATTTTGATTTCACAATTCAAAAAGAAAATTTTGTTTAAAAAGTTCAAAGAAAACGATTAAAGTATTTGGTGAGTGTTTTTTTTTTTTTTTTTGGAAAATGCATAGGAATTCATAAGTTACACTAAAAATATAAGTACTAAGTGCATTAGTAAAAATATTAAAAATTTAATATAAAAAGTAGTGACCCCTTTATATAGATATTTTTAAGTAATAATTGCTACAAAATATAATGATATACGAATATTTTTGCAAAACCCCATCAACAAAAGATGAAAAATTATCACTTTTCAATTAAAAGGTTAATTATTTACAAGTGATTTTCTGTGTCATCTGCACCTAACATATCTGGTATGTATCCTAAGGATACTGATATAAAAAAAAAAATTGTGCCTTAATGTGTCAGTAGATACAAACGTGAATTGTCACTAAAGAGCGTACAATGCTGCAGCTGTGTATGTATATCCTCATTACCTTTCATGACATGAAATGGATCATAATTTTTTTTTTTTGTACATTTAGATTTCATAAAGTGAAATAGTTTCATCCACCTTCATTTCGATCACAACTTCATCTTTTGATTACCAGTTTCATAGAATTTTATCCTCACATATCGAACTTGAACACCACCCTTGGCATACAACGTTTTTGTCACCTCATTCAGCTAAAATGAATTTGGGTTAAACCCTCTTGCTGATTGATAAACAATTGAACTGACATCATAAAAAGTAGGCCACTGTTGGGCCAAATTTCGTTACACAGCAGAATGAAGAAACAACAGCTTCATGTTTATTGTTATGAATTCGTTTTGCCATTCTTTACCACCCTCTCCAGTTAGGCCGCTTTCTTTTTTGGGGGTTGAAAGTTGTAGTTGCTAGTTGCTGTACGCCAACAGAGTATGTCTCTTCTGTTTTACCATAGGTTTAACAACAACAATTTACTTTTCTTCTCCTCTCCATGTTGTGTTGGAAACTTTTAAATGTGTTGCGTAGGCTGTTTGGGGGGCGGTTTGTTTGCTCCGGTCCAAGTTCTGTTTTATTTACTTTTCTTCTATATATCGGCATTTATCTATCGGATGTATATTGATATGTGCATACAAAAATGTGTGTTACGTGTGTCGCTTTTATTTTGTTTATTTATGTTGGTTATAAACTTGGTTGGTTCTACTTTCATTCATGAACAGATCATATGTTTTTTTGTTTTTGTTTATTTTTTCAGAAAATTTATCAGTTGGATTTTAAAACAAGTCTTGTGAGCCAATGTCTTCTGTGTGATGTATATTAAATATATTGTCAACATCATAAAAAAATGTGATATTCATAACGGTTATCTAAACCTTTAAGTCTGATTCACTTTAGCTCGGAGATATATTTAAAATATTTTTGTAAATGATATCTATTTTATAGGTACATACAATAATTATACTGCGTTACACGAATTTGCTAACATGAATCATATCATCTTTTTCGCATTATACGCTCACAATACCACAATTTTTTAAAAGGTAAAGTGGTCAACACGAAAAGTTTCTAAGTTATAAAATTACTCTTTTTTTTATCAAGATCTTTAGAATGCAAAAATGTTAAGAGACTTATATTGATTGATAAAGCGTAGCTTTCTGAAAAAGAAAAGTTGATCCTATAATTATATCGATACCTTTTAGGAAGAGTGACATTTTCCAAATTTTGTAGAGAACACAAGAAACCTTCTATTGAGTAAGTAGATGCTCGAAGTGTAAAACATTGCATTGGTCATGATGATTTTGAGTTTTAATCCAATAATAAATTCAAATTTCATAGTAACGAAGCGTGCTAGGATGAACCAATTTAACCTAGGAAGAACTAGGATATTTATTTAGTTCAACGGCCTGACTGCCGATTTACTTGAAATTTTATTGTTATTGGCATGTTCGGTACATTTGCATCCTGAAAAATCGTCGTCAGTACATTCGACCAGTTTTCAGTACATTCGGTACATTTGCCGAATTTTTAGTACATTCGGCGAAATTTAAGCATATTTTCAGTACATTTTCGGTACATGTGGAAGGTGTATAGTGTTTTTGAGATGGGAAAATTGAAAATTGTTAATAATTTTCTTGGAAAAATTTCGTACATTTAAGTGAAATTGGGTGTTCAAGACAAAAAAGTACATTCGGCCTCTAAAAAGTACATTTCAAGTCTCTATTCAATACATTTTCACAAAACCCAAATGCCATCACTGCACTGGTAAAAAATTTCTAATGAACTGAATGTTGCAAAAATGTTGACTTAATTCATTTCATTCATTAACCTATAATACCTTATTGTTAAGCTCAAAATTGAGAAACATTACAAATCATTTGGAAATGGAAAAATCCAATTAAAGGATCATTGTTTATTCACCAGAAAAATGTTTTTATAATTGCATTACTTACAAGCACTCTGAGGACATAAGGACGTCGACCCAAATGTCCTTAATGGTCAAAACAAAAACAATGTAATTGCATGACGTTAAGCACGCACGCTTCACTTTGATAAAATCGTAAAAGTGTATTTTTATGGACTCCATTCCAACATTTAAAAAAAAAATACCTATACATACATATATACTCATTTCTATATATACACACATCCAATGGTTATATATATTTACCATATGCACATATACATTTTTGCAATTGTTTTATATTTATTAGTCACCACTCATAATTGACAGACGTCTATGAAAACTTGGCTAATGGCCAAGTAAAAATGGAAATTCCATATGAATCAGCAGTTGGTGGGGCCATAAAAAAGATCATATTGGGGTTAAGCTTAAAATTATTTTGAACAGATCACACAGACTTGCTTTATTTTGTTTTTGGCAAAGGTTCTCTCGAGAGAACTTTGAACATTATTAAAAAATGTATTGCCTAGTTTAAGGATTATATTGGACTTAAAACTTTTTAACATTTCGCTAAAATAAAAAACTATAAACAATAGTTTATAACATCAGTTTCGATATGATACCATGCGAGTAAAACTTTCTACAAAATTTTAAAAACATGAGATGCAGTTTTGCAATCAAATTGAAACAGTTTATTTGCCTTTACAGACGCTACATATCTAATTTATCAACAGCCACTTGCTGCAGTAAATCTGTGCATTTATTTCTTTAAATAGATTTTAAATAATTACGAGAATGAAAAAAAAAATAGTTTCTTCCAAAAGTTCGAAGTTTTAGCCAAATGTTCATTTCGGAAATTTTCTTGTGATGAGATGCTACCTGCTGACTTGAATTAACTTAAAATAAATGAGTGAGTGAGATGCTATTTTGGGGCAACATTTCTTCTAACATTCCGGTCACCAGCAGCGATTGCTAGCTGTACGGTTAGCTACTACGCGAAATCTGTGAGTTAAGATAAAAAAAGACAGAAATAGTGAGAATATATGCTCTGGTAGTTTTATCCTAAGAAAAAATGGCTAGACATTAAAAAGTAAGAAATGTCCCAGAAATTTACTGTTAAAACCATAAAACTATGAAACTTTTGGCGATTATTATGTAAAAAAAATATATTTTTTGCTAAAGATTTCCTCAAATACTTTTTCTTTTTAATTTTTGCACCATTTTGTCATTTACTTTAGCGAAGTGATGGGATTTTTGTTTTGTGGAAATGTACCGGGTTGGGACATAGTGTAATCTTGAAAGAATCCAAGAAGAGTAATTGTTTACGCGTTATTTCTCCGAGCTCTATGAATTTAATACTCCTTTTTATCATTCCGTGTCATTGAGCCCGTGGAATAATTTTTCGCGTAAACCAGATAATAAAGAGACAAAACGAGAACGTTCAGAAAAATTTCTAAAAAGTTCTAGAATGTTTTCTTTGAGTAAAAAAGGTCCTCTCTTTTCAATATCTAACGTTTGCAGCTAAAAAGAAAAAACCCGTATGGAGGACATTTATGGGTTTTCGAGGACTTGCCCTCGAAATCGTGCACGTATAGTAAGTTTTATAAGATCGAGCAATCTATCCACAATGCATAAAATGTTCCATAACGACTCCATAGTTTTAACCGCACGTTAACATTATTAAATCATATGAACATCACAGCAGGTAAAGTGTGTGGAGTGCTTCGTAAGTTATGGGTAATGCAATATTTCAATATTTATTAATTCATATTTATTTATTCATGGATCCTTATAAGAATGTTCAATTATTTATTTATTTTTCGCATACGATGTCTTCAAAATATGTATGTTCTCATATGCATTACTTAATTAGTGCCAGTTTGTTAGAATACTTTTTAAGATAGCCAACCCTATTGCGTTAGCTATCTTGGGATATATTTGCTTCGGTCAAGTTCTCTTTTACTTCCTTTTCATTTATACATAAATCGGATGTAAGAAGATATATACAAAAATATGTGTTACGTGCGTCTATTTTATATTGTTTTTATTTTATGTTGGTCGTAAACTTGGTGCTAATTTCATTCATGAACAGAGCAGCATATGATTTTATATTTTTGTTTATTTTTGCAGAAAATTTATTTGTAGCATTTAAAACACTGTTTTTTTTTTGGTGGTGTTTAGTAATCAATAGAGTAAAATATGTGCTATTAATAATTACCTTAGCACAAAATTTAGTTAAAGTTAACGCTCATTTCACGTCAAAGGGATTGCTTATGATGGGTTCCACATTTGAGTTCTGCGACCCAAGAACCATAAGAAGCAAATAGTCTGTATGTATAGTGCATTCTTATTATTCAATCTACCTATGATATAAATGTATAAATCATGAGTTATTTAATCGTTTATATTTATTTTGGTACGATAAACATTCATATGCCAACGAATAATCATCACTCGACCAAAATATTCTTATAGACTCTTTCGGGTATGACCCTTACCTATTTTGCGAATTTTGGTTTTGACTCAATGACTCAAGGGATACCACCTACATATCTAGTAAATAGTATGATTAATCGATAACATTCGTTTGAGTAGTACCAGGTATGACGTGTGGAAAATTATTTTCTATTATTGGTATTAGCCAACAACTTACAAGCAAAATATTATTTTCAAAATGTAAAATACAAATGAAAAAATTCAATCAAACGCTCATTCCTAATTCACCAGAAAAATGCTTTCATAATTGCGTTACAAACACTCTAAGGATATAAGGACGTCGACCCAAATGTCCTTTGTAGTTGAAACAAAAACAATATGCATTCATGATATCATTCACGCAAACTTCTCTTTGATAAAACCGTAAAGTATATTTTTATGAACTGCATTCCTACACTAAAAACCTCATACATATGTATGTACTCGTGTATATATTTACACATTCAATATTTATATTTACCATATCTATATATATTTTTGCAATTACTTTATCACTCATAATTGGCAGACCAGTGGCGGATTTGCTTTTTCTTAAAATATAGCCCCAAAAATTTTTGCACTCCACGGAAGATATTTTTCATGCACATGAAAAACTGAATTTTTCCACAAGCAAACACAAATTTCAAAAGTAAAAATAAAATGATGTTATATATTGTACAAATCTGTCGCTGCATACCTGGTCCTTTTCGGAAGTGCTATAGATCCGTCCCTGTGACAGACGTCCATGAAAACTGGGCTGAACGCCAAATAAAAATGGGAATTCCACATGAATCAGCAGTTATGTTCATCAAAAATTTCATATTAGGGTCAAATCCTCTAACTTAAATTTAGAACTTTATAAAAATTTGAACAGATCATACAGAGTTTTTTTTTTAAATTTTCTAATGACAAAGGATCTCTTGAAAGAATTATTTATGCTTTAAAAAAAAACATTGCCTTACTTAAGGATTATATTAAAAAAATTTTAATTTAAAACTAAAGAAAAAAAATTATGACATCATCAACCATACGAGAAAATCTCTCTAGAACATCAACTGCAGTTTCGCAATCAAGTTGAAAACGTTTATTTTTCTCAAGCATCCATTCTAATTTATCAACAGCCACTTGCTGCAGTAAATTTATGCATTTATTTCTTTAAATAGATTTCAAAAATTTACGGGAAGAGAAAAAAGTTTTTTTCAAAAATTCGAACTTTTAGCTAAATTTTTGTTTCGGAATTTTACTTGTGATGAGATCCTACTTGACCTGACTTAAAGCAAATGTGAGTGAGATGCTATTTATGGCGTCATCTCTCTCAACATTTCGGTCATCAAGAATGATTGCCAGAATTTCTGTGAACTACATGAGTGGGTTCTGTAATTTATGATAAATAGAGAAACGGAGAGGATAGAAATTTATCTTAAAAATATCTATGCACTTGTTCAACTTCAGTTAACTTTGAGACATCGTGCGAGTATCAACCTCTTCAAGAAACAGTAAATATGGTGTCCTATTTCTGGCCGTTATTGCTATTTCCAACGCTGTCAAAGTACCTGTTACCATTTACTACGAGTCCTTATGTTCTGATAGCGCCCACTTCATGAACAGGTTTATCCTGCTGTTAAAAGCGAAGGATTTGAAGGATTTTGTTGACATCACATTGATACCATTTGGCACCTGTTCACCTGTCATCATAGAGTGAACGAATGCTACGGCAATAAGGTACATGCTTGTGCTATTGAACATATTCAAGCCAATTCTTACCAAATGCAATACACACGGAAATCTCTGAAACTGAAATTTATGAATTGCATGAAGAAAACTAGAAGGAATTTCCTTGATATTGAAAATTGGGTCAGTATTTGGGAGAATATTCAACAGTGTGCCAACAATACCGAAGTCAGTCAATTGTTGAAAAAACCTTGGTGACGCTACAAATCATTTTCAAGTGCCACTGGAGAGCGTTCCAACTGTGGCATTCCAACAGCGCTATGAAGCCAAGGTTAATGAGCGCACTCTACTAAAATTCTTAGGAATTCTTAGGAACCGCAGGCATTGCATTAACGCGATTGTTGGGTGTTTTAGTCTTTGCTCTATCCAAAATGTTTTAACTTCAACAACTGAAAAGTTCAATCATAAAAAAAAACTTCAACTTACATTAGGCTTTTAGCTTCGATTATCAATTTTAGTAATTTGCATTTTTATGAAAATGATTGAAACCATTTGCTTTAGGTACTATTGTAATCGAAAATGATCTTTGAAAGTTTTATCAGTTGGAAATACAAGAATAAAATCTGAGAGAACGTTGACTTTATCTACTTTTATACAAGTTACTACAAGCGCAATGAAGTGCTACATCTTCGCTTCTTAAGCGAGCTAACTGTAAACGTAAATGTACATAAAGGGTGTTTTTTAGAGTGACAGAACATTAAATTGAAGTAAAGTACATGAAAACTACATATGTCTGAATCCCACTTTTTTTTTATTTAAAGGATTAGCTTATGAATTTCATTCTTGGATGAATTTTTCCTACCCATTACAAGAAAAATCAGAGACGTTTTTATTCATATACTTTATTTTCATATAGTCAGATATATTCAAAAAGAATCTTATGTCACTGGTACAAGTTGTCATAATCGGTGTTTCTGATATATTTGACTACCTATATAGGAAAATGCTCAACGCATTAATGCGACAGGTCCTCAAGAGAATAGATAGAGACACGCAAAAACTTAGTTTGCTAACACAACAAAAAGTTTTTTTTCTTCATAACAATCATAATAATTTATACCCTTAACTAAATTATAGACTTAAATTTAATCAAAATTCGATTAAAAATTTTAGCGTTTATATACTCGTAGTTTCGTTAGTAAGTTTTATCAAGTTTTTAAATTTATGATTGATGACTCACTTTAGAACTTCCAACGATATTTAAAGATATACATTTCAGCAAAATTGTTTTTTGCACTCAATGCTGTATATATTATGTAAAAAGTTTATTGTATTTTTAACAACATGTAGGCAATATAAGTTATAAAAAGTAAAACAATATTTCGAACAGAAATTTTCTATTTATTTTCGCATTTAATCACAAACAATGAAAAGTTTTGTTGCATTTCAACACTGCCGCTTGATGTTTTCCAACTCTATGAGTATAACTGCATTCTATTCTTGTGATATATCCAGTGTCAAGGTCATTTTAAGAGAGAAATACAAATTATTTATATATGTACATATGGATGCGTGGGTATGAGTGTGTTAAATTGTATACTCGCGTACATGTTGTGCTTCTCATTTCCGGTATTTTTGACGTGCAGTACTTTATACGAGAATACTTTAAGTAAACATTAAACATTACAGTTTTTAGCAACATATTTTCATCATTAGCATTTATGTAATTTTTTCTGCTTATTCCTTAGTAATTTTTTTTTTCAGTTTCCTAAGGCATATGAATGCTCTACAATAGGTTAGTTTGACTTCCATAAAAATTATAACGAATTTTAAAAGTAAATAAATATGACCACATTATATAAGGCGGCTCACATAACATCGACGATTTATGAGATTTTATAAATTATGATAAAAAATTTAGACTTTTGGCACATTATCATAGATAGTTAAAAAATTACCTCATGATTGCTACATATTTTTATGTATAATATATCGTTTGCATGTGGGAAAAATAGTTTCGTATGAAGAGAACATGTTAATCAAATAGTAAATTATAATCTTAGATCCGAATTATTCGCCATTTTTGCTTGACTGCATTTTTCATATCTCGAACTGATGCTGTACAACATGCCAAAAGTACGAATTTTCGACTGTAGTTATCTGCTCGAAATTTGGCGGCAGAGTATAAAAAATACCCTTGAAGGCGAAACAAGAAAACAAAATGCTCTGTTTGATAATTTAATTAAATCTTTATTTGAATACCATTATCATCGAAAAGTAAGTAATAAGCAATTATTAATAAAACCATAATCACTTTAAATTCAAAAATCAAAAGATTTACTGTGCTTTGGGCTGTTTTTGTTTTTGTTGTTGGATTTGTTTTGGCTGATAACGCTATGCGTTTAGTGCTTTTGTTTATTTACTTAAGTTATCATAATTACGATTGTCAAATATTTGTTTTTTTCTCCTTCTATGGCAGCTTCAAAGCAAGCAATGCGTTAATTATCTACTACTGACAACGCTAATTACTTAAGACCATAAAAGCTTCTCGCTTCAACAATAGTTTTGGCCAATTGTTTGCCTTTTTTATTTGCGTCACTTAGACATCTGATATTGGAGCAATGATAATTGAATTAAAATTGCAATTTTTTCAATAGGGTAAAATTGATTTCATGCAAAAATAATACCATAATAATAGAGTTTATGTATAGACTTTCACAAAGATTAATAGCTAAAACTCGATGTGTAAACACAAGGCAAAACAGTGTAAGTTTTACGTAAGTATATCGATGAACTTATGCTGTTAAGTAGATGATCAGTGATTGGAATGCAAAACTATTTAAGTTTTATGTATAATAATGAACTTCTGCTGTATTGCCTTATGATCAGACTCAAGCTGTTTTTTCGTTGTGGGTACAGACATTATAGAAATTTTGATATACATGCAGAAACATAATTGGCGCACTTAAGTAATAAGAATTTCATCCTAAGCTGTGGCTATTCTCCTTTATTTTGTCTGACAAACATGTGCAATAAAGTATGTTTCAAAATATATGCATAAATGTACATACATACATATACTTAGCTTTGAGTGAATCTAATTGATCAATATGCGGGATGCCCTTGTTGCATGATATAAAAAGTCTTTGAGTTGATGTGTCTTCATAAGCGATTACCTACTTGTTTGTTTATTTTTTAGTAAACACTTTTTTTGGGTTGTTTAATATTGCTCCGGAAGCTATGACTTATGCCTCTATAAAACTCAAAATGTTTTTTAAATCTTAAGAAATTATCAGAGACTTATGGAGGAATAGTAGGTATCACTGAATGACAATTTCTTAAAAGTAAAGCAGATAAACAAATGGCAGATTTTTTGTACGTTCCATATGAATTGTAACTTGAAACAAACTGTTTGCGACGTTCACAATTTTGAGAGAATGTTCTTCAAAACCGATTCTATCATATTGGCCTATGGGACCGCATGGGACGTCTTAGTAAGTCGGTTTATTTGTAAAATTTCAATGAAATCGGACTCAAACTCTATATACGCCGTTTACAGGTTTGAGCTAGGAAGCTCAAACTTTGGGACAACTATTTTTAAGCTTCAAAATAAAATATAGATAAAATAATGTATACATGTATGTATGTCTGTAATTATTTTGAAATATATTCATATTTGCCACTCTATACCAAATTATCTGATTTGGGTCATCTTTTAGAACTATGTATGTAGATCTTCTTGTTTTCTTGAATTTAACTATCATATGCGATGTCTGAGAAAAAACAGAAAGTTTTAACAGGAAAAAACTAAAAAAAGTAAGAAAACTATTTCTAAACCGAACTGGTATTATAAATTATAAAAAGAAATCAGTTTTGCAGCTGAAGAAATGTGTTTTCCATATTTTCTGAGAAATTTTGTTTTTCGGAGGTAGAGTTTTCCATGTGATGAGGCAGTGTAGTAAGCGTACGAAAGCCAAAACAGCTCACACTTACTTTATTCGTATAGTGTAGAGACATAGTTTGAAGTAGGAAAAAAATTTAAGTATAGAGATACTGTAATGTTGACGGTTACGAAATAGCTGATAAATTGACTAATTATGGATTCGAATGGATATTAAAATGTCTCTTAAAATTTTGATCCTATTCTAAGGAATACATATGTGGCATTTACGTTTTCAATTTCATTACAGATGAAATAATTCTTTTGTCGATTTCATTCCCAGGAATCGGAATGATTTCGTTTGTCAGAGCTTTGAAAATGTCGATTCCAAATTTAAATTCCCTGGTACTAAATATTCATGGAAACGTTGAATAACAATTAAGTTATGTGTAGATATTAAATAAAAAATAATAAAAAGTAATACAAAATTTAAGGGTAACAATTTACTATTGAAACTAATAAGTTAATAAGCGATTTTGCAAAGTTTAGTTTCACGAAGCTGAAAACCATAAAGTTTTCGGCAAGACGTTGGCGTTGGTTAAACAAAACAAAATGCACCTTGAGAAGAGCTTTCAATTTTCCAAAGCGCAATCCCCCCATTGACAAACTCCTTGGATTATTAAGTGAGTAATTCATTTATTTAACCAATGTGTAAGCAATACCAATTTATGCGTACTATAAAATTAAATTCAATATTTTCCCCATATAACAATACTAATGGATTTACCCTATATAAATATTACAAATGTTCACAATTTAAGCACACATGTACTCACTATATCTACTCGTATTTACAAGATAATAAAGTAGATTTTGAAGTTTGAAGTTTCTTAATAAAGCCGATACGTTAAAATTAAAAACCCGAACTGTGCGAATCTATTTGCTGTCAGTACAATCATTCTTCTTGTATGACAATAATTGTTAATAAGCAGTAACAACAACAACAACAATACCGCGACAACAAACATACATAACGACAACAATAACAAATAAGAACTGTCAATACAGAGTCAGAAAACGAACCCTAAAGAACCCGCAACATTTTTTCCTATAGTTTTTTGTTTTTTTTTTTTTTGGTGAGTGCTTAGCAAAACAGAACTGTTATACGAATGATCGAACTGAACTTGAAATTCGAAGGCGCGCGAATTTCAGTCGAGACGCTTAAGTCACGCAGTGTAGATCGATCGATATAATAAAATAGTTATTTCATATTGTGACTTAAAAACTCGTACATTTTATCAGATAAAAGTTAAATTAAAAATAAACATATAACTGTTAAGTATGTAAAGCCTACTGCTGATTGCTAACTTGGACAGTTGCGAAGTTTTCGTATGATTGACAACAAAATCAATGGAGAATTGACTGATTTATAACTTACTTTTAATACCAGGTACATCTTATGATATTGAAAGATAAATTCTAAGGAAAAAGCAAATAAAAAATTAGTATGTCAAAAACAATGTGTGCAGAAATTCATATTGAATTCTGAAAATTTAAATTCCCTAAAAAAAACAAAAACAATTGTCCCAAATATAAGTGTTATAAAATTGAAGTGCTAATTGTTATAAAGCTATACAAAATTATATGCTTGTGGTTTTAACTTGATCGAATTCATTCAAACGCATAAAAGTATCATCATTTAATTTGCATCAAATCATATGATATCTTAATAAATAAATGTTTCCATATAATGGTGTTGTAAAATATTATTGTATGAAAAAAAAAAAAGAAATGTTTGAGATTCGCGGTTTTATCGCGTCTGCAATAATTAGAATGTCATAAATTATTTAGAGAATAATATTTAATTTTGTTAGTTTTAATTTTATATTATAAGTGCAAATCGGTCATTTCATAAATATGTAGCTTCAAACTTTTTGTTTTTTTAAATTATCACATTTGTTGTAGTTTTGGCCTATAGAAAACTTTTTATATCTTGCTTTAAGTCTATTTGTTTTTACTTGTTTAGGAAAAACTTCACTTCGAAAGTTTGAAATATATACGAAAATGAAGACGAGTGATTAGTCCGGAAATCTACAAAAAAAAATGTAAAACATAAGTACATATGCTTTTCGATGCGATTTATAAATTTCAAGATAATAACGTCTGTGAAACAGCCATTTTACGACCTTGGTATTTTCAAAAAATCATATTCCCATAAAAAAGACTAACAAATTTGTGAAAAACCACGTTTAATATTTGTTAATGAGGAAGATAATAAAATTATCGCTTACATCTAAGGATTGATTGCGAAAATTATGTTATGTTTTTATTTTAAGTTGAATATTTCAAAATCTATTATAGGTACAGTACAAATATTTTCATGTTATTTATATGAAAATCTGAAAAGCAACACGAGGTACAGTAAATATATTTTCATGTAATTTACATATATATTAAATTAAACTTAACTTATTTAAAAACTATATTAACAAAAATTTACAAAACACAAAAATGTTTTGCTTATAGCAATTATTTTTAATTTTTTTTATTGCATTCTTCTTCAATTTAGGGAATATCATACCCGAATCATTTATCAAAGTTTATTATTGTAGATTCTTTTCACTCTTGAGCTTATCGAGATATGAACATACATATATATTTTTTAGTATCTATAAAAATTTCAGGGCTTGATTTCAGCGAATCGAAATTTCTAAGAAAAATTTTTTTTATTTTGCAAAATTATGTGGTTTATGGAAATCATATGGTTTAAGAACAAAATATTAGTTTTCTATTCAAATCAAACTCTTAATGTTCTTATTATACGTTTTGAATAATTGAGTCCAAGTTCGGTCTTATTAAATGTTACATCTACGTCATATTTTCGGAAGGTTTCAGCTTCTAATAATAATGCTAAACTTACTAAATAATTAAAGTTAAAAAAATATAGTAGTTTATGGAATGACCGAATATTAAATGAAACCTTGATACAAATATAAAGTAAAACTGGCAAAACTTTGACTGTGACATAAACTCCGCGTGTTTTCTCCTATACAACTGTTTAAACATTACGGTAACTTTTTAAATTCTTCCATTGTTTTATTTTTTATTTTTTATTGGTTGATGTAAAAATATAGTTTAGCTTAATGTGTTATTATAAAACAAGACACATTAAGTGTGTACTGAAAGTCTTTAACATACTATAAATAAAAAAAATATTTTCTATATGTTGCTTATATAATATAATATGCCTTTGGCCAACTTAGTCTATGTTCGCATTGATCCCAACTTACTTTGCTTAAATAAATAAGCTTGAAATTTTCACATTCATATACCTATATATAACCTATGTATATAAAATGCTAAAAATATTTCATGAGATTTAAGGAATAAATCTCAACAGAAATGTCAGATATTACATTATTTTTGAGGGATATCGCCCCATTCATTATAATTCCATACTCCACATAGTATCCTTTGCTCATAGCAAATTGTCTTCAAGAAAAAATGTTCTAAAAATAATCCCCAACTTGCTTGAAGAAAGCGAAATCATAAATATTATTAATATGATTTTTCTTCATGTTACTATCTTGAGTTATCTTCATTTACTAACTGCGATTAGGTCAGTTGTTAAGGCTTCAGGTAAATTGGGTTTAATTGATAGTAATCGTTTTAGCTTTCACTTAACATAAGCTGCTTCTATATAATACATTAAAACTATCTTATCTATATGTAAAGTATGCTTCGTACTACAATGTCTTTGCTTTATTGCTTTTTATACCGTTTAGTAGTGATTAATTAGATTATCACACCAAAGTAAAAAGTATCTGTTTTCTAATACCTTAAGTGTGTCGAAACATATAAAATACGCCATAAGTGTTTTGAATAGAAAATAATTATATTTATTAGGTTTTCAATGTGAAGATTTTCGAAAATCAAGAAAACAAAAAAAATATTTGAGATTAAACTCTGCAGTTAAGCATTAACCTCAGAACAGCCCGTTTCTGGCATAAGTGAGTACTAGGCAACGAAGAAAGGGAGGGAGATAGTATTCCCTTAAGTACATAGTTTGTTTTAGGAACAGTGATTGTATGGTCAGTAGTAAAGGGATGGTCATCGTACTATTAAATTGAAAGTTGCTGATCAATAGCTTCTAAATTTAATTAAAAAATTTGAAGAAACTTTTGTTTTTGAAAAGGAGGTTTCGAATTTATTTTGAAAATATGTCTTATAGCTCTAATAAATAGCTAATATTAGTAGCATATAAACATTTTCGACGTATCCATCGTAATGTAAGCACTGCGGCAAATACTACTACTGCAGATTGAGATACAACCATAACACAATATGTGTAGTTGCGGACAATACCTAAAGAACTGTGATGCTTCTTGCTATCAAAAATCCACTTCAATATATATTTTAGCATAATAAACATTGTAAAAAGTACATACATATACAGTATATTTAGAATTTTATCGCACTTTTTTTTTATTGCACCTACTGTTATCTTAATCACAAAAAAAACCAACTAACAAATAGGTACAACAGCTCTTTTGATGTGATATTGTCATTACAAACCTCGTTAGTGTCATTTAACAAATTAATTGATATTGATAAGCATTGATTTTAACTTTGGCTTACCTCCTTCTATTTGGTAATGCCCCTTTAACATTTTAGGGGGTATCCCGGAACGTTTCTATAAATTTACAACTTTCTGCCTTGAACTAAGTTAAGAAATTTTTTTCCCCTGATAAGGTGTATGTATATCAGGCCATATTTTAAATTGTTATTTAATTATGTGATGAAATTAGCCAAGTTTACCTGCATGGTATCCATGTGAGTCATAGATGCGTACAAATTTTATTACATTGATTTTTCTTTTATTTTCTTATTTGATAAGAAAACTGACTAATGTGATTAATTTTATGGAATAAACATTGATATGACATGTATTGAAAATGTATTCAAAATAATACTTAATGCTTACTAACAATTTGTAAAGTTGTCAGTTTAAAAACAATCATGGGATGAATAGAACAGTTCCTGCAAGGTATGCACTTACTAGCAGTTTAAGTCAAGTGAAAAAAGCAATCATTTAAGATATGCTTAGAGACAGATATATTTTAAATTGTTTGTCGCTTTGTTGGTCTTGCCACTCGATTAATCAATTTAACATAAACAATCTTAAAGATATTTTGCATAACTAAGATTTAACTATAAGTTGATCGAAAAGTGAGCGGAATTGCGAAAGTGACCACTGATGTTGTTAAGTGTATGAATAGTGATACCTAAGAAAAAACAAAAAAAAAAAAAAATTTGATGCATAAGTAGCATAGGAATATATGTTATGAAAACTTCCATTAGTTTTAAATTCTTAATAAAAATTTTCTTCTCTTATATCTAGACTTGGATACAGCCACTCACTGCCATCAATGACAACTCGCCCACCCTGCTGCAGAGATATTCCAAAATAGTCTAATACACACATACACGCTTTAATAAAGCACTCACACCAAAATTAATTCCGTATCCCTATTATGGTGGTGCCATTTGGATTAGCTGCCGATGGGCAACACGTTTCAGGTCCAACAATGATCATGCCAACAGCACCACCTGCGATATTAATGCGCGGACAAACTAATGTCGCCACAGTTGTACCCATCATACCAACCATACATATCGATTTTATTGTTGTGAATGGTGATGATCGCTATATGATACGCTGCGAACGTAAGGCCGTCCTGGAGAATAGTGTCGAGCTGGCCAAACTAATTCATGCCGGCCCAAATAGTGGACGTAAAGGAGATAATCATTTTCAAATATCTAATGTTGATAAACATGACTTTGAGTTGGTTATACGTTTTTTGGAAACAAAATTTGTAAAATATCACGATCACTTACACATTCTGAAAATACTCGAGTTAGCTGATCGCTATAACTGTCCTGATTTGGTGAGATACTTAAGATTATGCAGGCATATATTAAAACTTTATACTCATTTGATTTTGTATATTCACTCAGATTATACATTGCATACGCGAACTGGATCTGCAATTAACCAGCGCTACCGTAATTGATGTTTTTCGTTCACTTTGGTTTTATCACAGCATAACTCCGGTGAATCAAAATCAGATCGGTGGCGTTATTACCAATCAAGAAGCAAATAGCAGAAAGGCCAAACGAAAATCTACAGCTGCGAACGGTGTTGTCAATAATATGAATCCTTTTACGGCAGAAGACTTTGGTGTAGCGTTGCTGAGCAACTCACTACAATTAATCGATATGCATGCAGAATTGGTGCTGACCAAATCGCAAATGACTGAATTACGTTTTGAGGAACTGGAAATGATTGCAAAGCGCGAAGGGCTACAATTGAGTTCAGAACTAGAGCTATTCACATGCCTCGCCGATTGGAGCATTGAGGAGTGTAAACGTAAGAAACTCGATCCATCTGCAGAGAACCGCCGACGAGTCCTGGGGCCTCTATGTTATACGCCACGCTATCTTTTGATGACAACGAACGATTTTCGCAAAGCATGTGATCGTGTTGAGCTCCTAGATCCTGTTGAGGTCTCATTGGTCAGTGAAGCTATTGAAGGTTAGTAGGTACTTAATAAAGATTCATATTACTGCCTGAACTCTTGGTCTTCCGACCAAAACAATTTTCTGAGGGAGAGCGTTGCCTTTCGACAGACTTAAACTACATCCATTCTTCACGTAGACTTCCTATTTTAAATCGAAATAGGATTTCCTATCGAAAATTTTCAGAAACTTCACTTTAGCATTCAGCGCACAGACACAACTAATAATATTAGTTGGGAATTTCACTGAAGGATTTTGTAACGAGCTCACCTGACCTGACCTTCACAATGTATTCTATTATAACTGCTGACATATTAGTAAGCACATAATAAATATTTGGAACCCACTCTTATACATTTTCAGAAATATTTTTCGAATAATTAAAAAAGTCAAGAGATATAAAAAAACAGAAAATGGCGTAGTTTCCGGAGACGTGCTTTGCAGACTTCCCTGCACTTACCGGTTTGTATGCAGTATTTCCGGCATATGAACCGAAAACTGAAAAGTGCATCCTGTTCTTTCGTTGAATTTCTAAAGATTTGATTTGTGCAAACTAGTCTTGTTCGGTACAATACGAATGTCTGTACGATAAAAAAGATGAAATAAGTCATTATCGTGTGAACGGCCCTTTAAAGTATGCTACATTTAATTTACTTTCACTACTTTTCCACAAAATGATTTCATACAGGTTATTATTTTAATATTTTTAATTGTAGTAGAAATGTCAATACTTGTGTCCTTATATACATGGAAAAATTCATTTCTTGCGGAGAGAGAATTCGAAGTAGTGTTGGATAGCAGATGTAATGGATTGTAATGAACGTGCACTTTGGAATATCACCAATGTATGCAAGGACAGAGAAAGTGCGGTTTTTTCTGTTGAATCCCTATCAAATTAGTATAAACACAACAGCAATTGATCCATCATCTATATGTGTAGTAAGGCTTCTATAACTTTACCTAAGGAAGGTCTGTTTCAAAATTCGTTGGTCTATAACTTATTCTTTCATTATTTCCTCAATTTGTACCTACCACGTCGTTGCAAAATATTTTCCGCATTTTGCAAAGATTTCTAAAGTTTTTGTATACCTTTGTGGTGACACCCAACTTTCTTGATTAAAAATTGGGTCCCAATAAATTCTAATGTATTAGATATGCAACTAAGCCAATTATGATGAAGTGACGCTTTACATACCCATTGATAAAAATTTAAATATATAGCTAAGCAATTTTATGTTTATTTTTCTTTACAGGTAAAAAATTAAAAAATAGTCTCACACCCGAACAGAGTCAACTCTTAGAAAAATTCCGTACACCACGTCCAGAATTTGCTAAGATGCCAATACATCTCAGTGATCGTAGCAATCCAAAAAATTATCCAAAGAAAATGCGTCGTGCTGAAAAGGGTTCTGGTGAAGAAGGCTGTTGGGAGAGTTTCGGCATGAACTGTTTGGCTGTATTCGTGTGCATCTTTGATTGAGGTTAAATCGAATTATAGACTTCATTCTATACCATGTATGTAGCATTTAGCATTTTAAGGTCCATACCATACTATATTTTTATTGAGCACTTAAATTTGTTTAGCTAAAGGAATTACAATCTTTAATTACATATAGAAAAATTATTATAATAAATAAATTAATAAATAGTTAATTTATGTTTCATTATCAAACGAATGTTAGTATATACGAATATTTATTAGTAAAAACACATTACATGTGAAGTAAGATTTGGATTAATATAAACATATATATGAGTACAATATACATAAGTATATAACATAAATACTCTAGCTAAATATATAGTAAATATAATACATTCACTAATCCCTTTTATACGTACAGAAGATGTGAATTTAAGTTTTTTGAAAAATTTTGTAATCTGAGTCATAGATTTAATCTTAAAATAGAACTCACTATCATATATTTTCAATTTATTCATGATTTCGATGAAATTTTTTTATCATATACATATGTAAATAAATCATTTTCAACAAAATTACCATAAGCGACATTTAGTAAATTTATATTATTTAGGTTGCTTTTAAAAATTGTCGCCTTTGATATTTTTGTTGATAAAGATGGAAAAATTTCATATGAATCATGCATTTTGCATTTTATGTTTTACAGAAAAATCATATTTTTTGTTATGCATTAAATCAAATTTAAAAACTTTTAACTATTTAAATTAAATATCATTGTTATATACGAAATTCTATTATTATATTGTATGTATTGTTATAATTTTATACAGAATTGCTTGCTAGTCAATGTTTTGTACAGAAAAATTTATTGTATTGTTAAAATTATAATAAAATGTGTTAAGCTTAAAAGATTGCATTAAAGTAAAGAAACATTTGTAGAATAATTTATTAAAAAGTTCATTATTAGAAGGAAACAACTCTTTGTTTTTCCATGTCGATTGAAGTTTTGCTGTAAGGTCTTAGAGAATTTGGGTATGTATGTCCACATCAAAATGTTGCATTTACGATTTTTAATAAAAATCAAGTGAAAGTCGAAATTTTACTGCAGTGAATGAGTTGTACATTAATACATACTTCGCTTGGCTTATAATGCCAAATACGCATCAAAAAAAATTCCAGGTATAATTTTATAATCGTTTAATTTTTCAAAAATTCGAAAATATTTACCAAATCTATCGATTGAAAATAGAATCAAATCGTTCTCGCTTGAAATAAATAATAATTTGTCAATCATGTATGGGAGAGAAGGGAGTTTAGAGCCGGTGGGAGCTAGAAACCACGTTGATTTTTGTCATGCTTTGAATGGAAGGAATGTTGTAACGATGTTACGAATGTATTTGAATTCAAAACGAAATTCCCGACATAACTTTGGAAAATATAATACAATTCATACAATTAGACTGATGCGCGCCTTTCTTTTCATTCTTAGGATTGATTGAAAATAACATTGCAAAATGAAAAACAAAAAAAAATTTATGTCGAATTTTATGTTGAAAAAAACACGGTGCGCGTCATCAGTAAAAAATTCGTAGTTTCCAAAGTTATGACGAGAATTTCGATATGAAAGCACATGTATTCTTAGGATTGATTGAGGAATAACATATAAAAAAATAAAAAAAACAAAAAGTGTTATATAGAAAATATTTTGAGAAAAATTTTTTTAGTTAAAATAATTAATATTTTAACAAATATATTTAAATTATTTTATTTTTTTTTATTAAGTTATAGTATTTCTAACAAAAATGATTAAATGGTTTTTCATCCCATCCCCTAAAGTTTTTGAGATATTTCGTTCCAAAAAATGTTCAAAAACGTCAAAGAAAACAAAGTGTGCGTTTATTAACAGAATGACCGATACACATACATATACATACATTGATTTATTTATTTGATAATCGATTTTGAGTCGTTGGCTATGCGGTCATTCTGAATAGGTCCGATGTGGGGAGTAAGTCCGCACCAACAGTTGTGAATCACTCCTTCCAACGTCTTTGCTATTATTTAATATTTTGAAAATTTTCTTTTTCAAATATATGTGGACCTTTACCTTTAATCTACTTGAATGCAACTTCACGAAATAGTTTGTTATGTTATGTTATGATTTTGTCCTGTGCCTTGGTTTTTTGCAATTGTCTTGAAAACGAAAAATTGCCCAAAATCAACCTTAGCACCAATTATAGACCTAATTAGGAGTTATAAGTCAAGCCTATTTACAAAATAAAAATCCGTTTTATTTTGTTAAAAAAAATTCGGACCGTTGACATAAATACCGCCAGCGGTGAGTCGCTGTCAAAATTACGACACACTTGCCTGAATGAAATGGAACAGAATTTCGGCGTACGATAGCAAATTGAGCTGTCATTTTGTGTTAACAAGAAAGTAATTTTTGTATTGAAAGTAATTGATTGTGACAAGGTGAAACCTTTTTTATTTTGTGAGCAAATTCTTCTAATGGTAATTCGTTGTAATTTAATTTATTAATGTTCCTTTTTTATTAAAATCACTTTTCATAAAATAAAAATTGACACTACAAACTTAAATTATTAAATTGACACAAGCTGATTGGAAATGCAACACTGATCTGTATTCAATTATAAAATTGTATTGTGCTGTTTATTGAAATTTTTCTTTATATTTGCATTCTGAATAAATGAATGCTGAATTTAAATATTAAAATGGAAGATTTTACCAGCAAGCGTAATGCACTTTTTGCAAGTCTAGATGACGCCAGCAAAGAGTTGAGAGGAACAGCACTTGATCAAACGGGTATGGACACCGACACCATCAATGTTTTGACACGCTCCAGAACAGGAACTTTAGATATGATTTATTGCGATGTTTCTGGAAGTCGTGTTAGACGTCGTAGAGCCAATTCACATTCTCCAGAAGGGAACCTTTCCCGAATGAGAGGCAAAGAAAGTATTTTTAAGAAACCTGAATTACCAATTGGCAAATGCTTGAAGCCGAGAAAAACTCCCGATTATCAGGTACATACATTCAATTTATTTTAAACTATGTACATATTTAAAGTTGTTGGGTATACGTGTACTTGGTTGTTTATTCACACAACAGCTTGTAAATAAATTTCCATATTTCTAGTTTGTCCCAGTAATTTTTTAACAACTTATACTTTTTCAGATCAATCCACATAAATGGAAAAAGTATACCCTTTCAGACGTAGACATTTCAGATCAAACCAATAATTCAGCTGCATTTGCATTTCTCAAAGAAATTGATGAACTGCGTGAGTCTCAAGATAAAATCGAGCCTTCACTAATAGATATGAATGCAAAAATTGAATTTAAAAGGTCAAGTAAAATTAAACGGCATCTTAAAGAAATAAGTAAGGAAGAAGTAGCAGATGAACAAGTCGACAAACCGAAACTAAAAGGCTTTAAGCTTGTAATGCCTGAATATATTATTGGCCAACGTATGGACAAGAAAAAGAAAGCTGAAGCAAAGAAAGCTCCAAGTAAGGCACAACCGCAGCACGAAACAGTTGGAAAACAACTAACATTATCACATTTGCAGGATGACGATGTTGAGCAAAACTAGAAAGAACAAATGTAAAAATATGCAAAGCAATTGTTGTTACCCACCCGGCATAAAGTTCGACTTAAGTATCGAAAACTAAAGTTTTCTCGAAAATTTACGTAGAAAACTATTGTCCTCGAGATCGTAAACGATTTAAAATTCTGTCGTACTTTATGCACCCATTGAAATGGAAGGTTCGTCTGTTTATTGAAAAATTTGCCCATTTTGTAGACACCTGCCAACTTTTAATTTTTAAAAAGCAATTATTTTTGCACTATCCATAATTTATCGAATTGATTTTAACTTCCGTAATTCTCTCGTCTTAAACGAAAATTAGCGTAGTTTACTTCCCTTGAATTGAACAAAGTTTCCTTTTTAACGAAATCTGTGCCGAGTGGATAGTATTAGAAATACATAGGTACTAGATTATTAAAGTATAAAAAGGTGCTCGGCCTTGCTTTATATCAACGCCGTTCTTGTGTCCATTTTATTTTTTCATAATAGCTTAACATACAGTTTAATGTCAGCGATAGTTGAGAGATATTTTCCTGACAAATTATACTTTTGAAGCATTGCTAGTGTCGTGCGGAATAGTAGCCGTAAATACAACAATGTTCTGTAAAAATAAGGACTACGACAAATTTAATTAGGAATTTTAAGGCGATTCAATTGCTGGGATTTAATCGTTAAACACATGCAAGTAGGGATACCCCCTTCCTAAAAAAAAAATAAACGAGAAATTCCCGTACTTTATATACATATAAATGAAATAAGTTGATAAACTCCCATTGCGAGCCACTTATAGTTTGGGCATGTTGTTGATAATATGGGATTGGGTTTTTATCTCACAAAATGAGTTACTCATAAATTTTTAAGATGTTTTGTATGGTAAAAATAATTAAACAACAAATTTTTTGACTGCGAGTTGTAGTTTGTCCAAAATTCAGCAATATTAAGGAGCGCTGTAAAAAACTCTGTTCTGCTAATTCAGGGAAATAAAAACAATTTTTAAATGGAATATATGCGTGCATTCAATGTATATTAAATGTTATAAAATATTAAAAAAATATACAATATACTAACACAAAACTTTATACTTAAATAGTTTTGATTTAAAAATAATATCGTACCGACGTTTTTAAGCTAGTCGAATTTACAAAACAATATGTTAACAAACTGTCTCAAAAATTAAAGGCAAAAAATACTGCTCATATAAACTTAAGACGCTTATATTTATTAGAATAATTCGAATCCTACTATTAAGGAATACAATAAAAATAATTATTTCTTAAATACGAGTATCAGACTTTATAGGGAACTGCACTAACATTGTCAAACACTTTTAAAATAATTATTTTAAAATTCCTCCTTCACTAATCCTCATATACACCTGGATTAAAATATAATTTTTTATTAAAACCAATATTAACATAACTTCCAGTCTGCATTGCGCCATCATTTGTACGTAATTGACCAGTCTTACGTTGTATTAATTTTACAATGTCTTCAAAATCCGTGTCATGTGCATGCAATGCCATCATTTTGCAGAATGTCTGTATATACCATGAACCATCCATACTATCACGATGTGATTTGTAGCCACGCATTGAAGCATGACATATGCATATATCTGATAAAGTTGGTGTAGTACTCATAGTGATGCGTGGTTCCACATCTCGTATACTATCCGTCTGAACAGTGGGCAAATGACCGCGATCAGCGATATCTCCACGACAAAAAGGAAATATGAAGATTTTCGGTTTGTTTAACAAATTTGGACGTAAGTTTCCAAAACGATCTTCTATATCACGTACTTTTATAACAGAGCCATCATGAAATTGTACACGTTCTACCGAATGATCCATACTGCCATGTGTCATCAATGCCATAACAAAACATTCGGCTTTACGCATATGTTCTGAATCAATAATGGCTTCGAGAAGTTGGAAGAATTCACTTTGCGTTAAGTTTACGTATGCAAATAGTTTGAAACCAAGTTCTTTAAAGAGATACAATAAAGATTCACCATCTTCTTCGGCACCATTGCGACGTTCTTCAACATTCGGAAAATCAATGTTGTTTACCATAAAGAACACACCACGATTATCACGAGTTCTCATTGGATAAATACCAACTTTTGATTCAATATTGACGTATTTGGACTTAATCACCTGGTGAACTTCTTTTGGTTGAATTTTTTTAGTGTATATTTCCAGTTTCTGTTGTTTTTCGTCAGTACCATCAATCTATAAATGAAAATAATTCAAATTTAGGAAATCTACAAGATAATGGGTATTTGAATTAACTGGGAGTTAAATGGAGATTTTTACGACTCGAAGAGTTAAAGCTGTATCAGAATCAGTGCTTTGCTGCGTTGCAATGCTTTGCCAGCTCAAGTCAAATACATGTATTTTCTATGAGCATGTCGCAATGTTATAAGCGAGTGTTGATTTGAAGCTGCCGCATGCTTGCAATTGTATGAATGTCAATACTTGGCGCGATGTACTCTTGCATTTTTTTCAAAAAAGCAAACTCCAGAGATTCATTTGTTCGTAACCATAGACACATGGAGTAAACTTTACTTTTATCCTTAAAACCTTCATTTTGACAACTCTTGTTACTTGTGGGACTCCACATTCGCTTCGAGCTGCCAAATCTCTGAAGAGCTGATTTTGATGCGGCTTCAATGCAACAAATCCTGATTATTTGACTTACAGTTTTCTTTTCGAGTGTATGAAATTTAAATTTAATTTATTTTTTTAAAGCGGAAGGCCTTAGTTGCTAATGCTTTGTTTAGTTTCTAAATTTATTTTAAGTAATATTAAAAAATGTCTTCCGACATTTTTTTTGGGGTCAGTATTAAAAATTTTAAGGGCAATGAACTTCAAAATACTTAAAGAAATGTCCATCTAACGCTTACCTTCGAAGTACTCAAACCACTTTGCTGATCACCTTCATCGGCACCATTAACTAAGGGTGGCTTTAAATTTTCCCGCATATTTTGCTCTTCATTATTATTACTTCTTTGATGCATCGAAAGAAACTCTGTACTTGGCTCATTAAGCAGTCTATCCGCGGCGTGATAATTTAGTGCGCACAATAGTTGCTTTAGCCTTTCATAGGCTGTTGGGCCACGTTTAGTTAGTTTAATGAAAAGACGTTTGTGACATTCATGCTGCAATTTATCGCCACCTAACTCATTATGCTCCCAATTTTCAACATTGTTACGCATAACACCAGTCAGCAGCTCTGACTGGACGCAACCGTTCATGAGCTTCTCATAGTCCGTGAGACGAATCAACTTTTCGACATTTTTTATGATATGCTGTCTATGGTTATCTTCCATTATTCCTGTATATGGAACTGGTTGGCAATGAGTAAATTTTTTAATGAAGGTGGCAGTGGTCGTGGAAGTGACACTGAAAATGACTGAGTCTCACGTTTGTTCTGCTTGTCCTCTGCTAAATTTCTTTTCTGTATAATTTCCTTATTTTTTCGAAAGCAATTTATAACAGCAAAATCTGAGTCTTTTAAATGCACTGTACAATTTTAATCCTTTTTATATTGTTTCAAGGATACAATTTTTACAATAATTTAAATAAAATTTCTTTCGAAACAAAAGGTAAACTGCACTTGTCGAATAACAAAAGCAAATAATGATGAAATTATGATTCACTGAGTTGCAAACATTAGCAGCTGTGTTTAATACTTCAGCCAGTTCACATGATCAACACTAAGCGAAATACCATTTCGCGATATGTCATGGCACAACATGTCAATCAACATTTGCAGAGGAGTTTTGAAGCATTCACACAATCATTATTTTCCAAATAGGGTTTAAGAGCCACTTTACATGATCTCACATTTGAAACAATATAGCTTGACGTTTAGATCATATGGATGCTAAAAAATAACAGCTTAGATTGTTCAATCTGTGTGAACCTAGTGGAATTCTTTGATTTCAAATTGGACAGCAAAAATGTTGCACATTTCATACCCTCGCGGTTTTGCCAATACTAAGAATATGTTGAGAAAAATTTAAACAAATATTTAAACATTAATGTGTATGGAGTTCATAGTAGATAGCCAATCTACGCAGTCACGCGGCGACGGGCGGTATTTGATAGTTTATCAAAGAAGAATTCATGTAATCATATGATGCAAAAGCCAATGAAAGCAAAATTGCTGCATGTAAACTTGTAAAAAGTGGAGGGAAGTGGCAATTGCCGACTTTTTTTTAAAAAAAAAAAAATTATTTTGCTCTCAAATTTTTTTGGTCAACAATATTAAAATATGATTTCGTTAAATGGTAAAAAGTTAGGCTATTGTGTGGGCAAACTTAATGACCTTTTTTTTGCTCGTTAATCTAAAATTTATCAAATCAATCACAAAAATCGTCCTATCGGCTATTTCAGAAATTTTTTAATTCTTACCAGGCCCCCAACTTTGACATGAAACGGCACGGCCGGGTAAATCCTGGCCACTTGGAGACCCTGTGCGTATAGAAAAAAGTAAAATTTGAGTTTATTTCCAAGCGATTATTTTACTTTAATGAACTTCACTACAAATAGAAATGAATGCAGTAGAATGTTTACGATTTTCAAGCTTACAAAAAATATGATGGAGGTCCGACTGCGACAATAACATATAAGAAGGTCAAGGTCGGTGACGCGTGGCACTTACCAACAATTACCAAAATTTCTTTTCGAGAATGTAATAAATTTTGGACGAAAGAGGAGCTACGAAAAGTTTAATTTCGGTTTTGTCTATTTTGTGCGATTTGGGTAAACTAAATTTTGATATATAGTTTAAATTGAGATTTATTGAGTTGGTATAACGAATAGGAAGGTAAATATTCTAAAAATGTTCTCAATTTTGTTTTGCTGCTATTTTATGTATAATTTTGTAAGGTATAAAAGACTACCCTAAATTTAGTCAAGCTACCAGAGCTGTAAAAATTAATATTTTTTAAAATTTGAGTAAAAAAATGATAACTTCATTTTTTCATTTTCCTGTTGTACACATAAGGTAGTACCGAAGCGTCTTACCACAATTTTTTAAGCTTATACAGGGTGCTCCAGTTACAGTGTGAAATATAGAAAATTTGGAATCCCTGGTTCCCTTTGAGTAAGAAATTGCATAGGTGGGACGGGGGTCTACCTTGAATACCCATGGCAAAAAGCTTTCAAAATAAACACCCTAATGTACATACATAAGTGCATGTAAATTAAATTTGTTGGTAAACCAGCCATAATTAAAATCAGTAGCCAAATTTTTTAATCGATTTATAAGTACATATTAAAAATGTAAAGTTTAAGGTAAGGACTCAAAGTAAAATTGACAGATAATCTTACAATAATATCAAGAGAACAAATTGGTTTCCCTGATGCTTAAAGGCTTCTAATAATTAAGTTACCATCTTTACAGCAGCTTACTTTAAATAAATGTCTTTTAGTTGTCCGTATTTGAAAATTTACCGCTTAGGGGCAAAAACCACAAGCTCCTGTAAAACTTATCTTGAATATTTTACAAATTAACAAACCATAAAAAAAACTTCTGAAAAATTTGTCCGACGTCAGTACTGAAATTGTTACTATCAAATGATTTGGGTTTGACACGTCAAGCCAACTACAAACACCTTCACGCAAAACTTTTTAAATGTTGGTTTTGACATAAAAACAAAAACAACAAAAAAAGGGTTGATTATAAGAAACTAGGGTTAAAAATTTGTTAACAAAATGGCAAACATTTTGAGTGGCAGTTAAAAAGAGCATTATTATTGATATACGCAATTCCTTTGAAGCTTTGAAGTGAATACCCTTAAAAATGTCAGTGTAGTTATCTATATTTATGGAACTTTAAGTTTATTATATGTTAACATTTCAAAACAAACTTTACTTTATCGTATTTATCGTATTTCACCTTAATGTTGGTGTAGATAAATATTAATATGTTTCCTGTCGCGCCTTTAGGATTCAGTCATTCGGGATAGGTGGTTCTTAGTCAGCTAAATTAAAAAAAAAACATATTATCGAATTGAAAATTAAATAAGAAGAGCGTCTACTATTCATGCATGGCACTTATAAGAAAAAAATGTAAAGGAGAAAAAGCCTAGGCAAAGTATGGCTTGTAAGGAAATCTGGGTGAAGTTCGATCTAAATATCAGAATGTCGGTCAAGATCATAGTCAGATGTCAGATGGTAATTCTAACCACAAGTCACTTTTCTAACTTTTTAGGCCTTAAGTGTTGGAAGCTCAAATCTGACCTAGTTAGCAAGACTAATAATCTCAGATTGTAATGCCTTAGGTGAAGTTACAGAACTGATTTTCGGCTTCTACCAAAGCGACTGTTTATTCAAAAGTCATCTAAATCAATATATGTCTATATAAAATGAAATGTGAAACATAAAACATTTCATACTAAAAAGTTTTTATTACAGAAAAACAGATATGAACATTTTATACATTGTAAACACCAATACTGAACTTTTATAAATAAGATAACATCAAGAGATAGTCAATCAATGGCTTATGGACATTAAAAACTTTTTCACTTAAAAATAAATTTACCTGAGCTATTCTAAACTCAATATTTAATTTAAATACCTTCATGCCGTTGAAAACACTCGACATGGGTTCAACAAAAGTTTGAAGTTGCTTTATGAAAAATAAAAAAAAATTGAATATAATTTAAGTCCTCGTTTCATATGCATACAATACCAAAATATAAGATATAAAAGAACATATAAATTTGTTAAGGTAACCTTGCATACTTACTTAGTTGAATAATTTTAATGTACAAAATGTCTGTTGCTGACATTAAGACAAGGCAATTTATAATTTTTGATACTAAGAAGCGAAGAAAAAGGATTTAAGCTTTAAAAACAGTTAAATTGAAGTCGATATCCTGTTGCCAAAATTGTTAACAAATGTACACATATGTCATGAACATTGGACTAAAAATAACATATTTACTCGCTATTTATATATTTATGTTTTAAATTTCAAATGAAATACATTTTTAATATTTATGCGGCACATGCTGCCTGGTGCTGTATGTCAGAGTCCTTCTAAACTTGGTCGCATTTAATTGAGAATCTAAATTTATTCATTTGATTTTTGGAAAACTGTCGCACTGGATTATAATTGATGTCATAGCACGCTAACTGTTGGTGGCATTTTTGATTGTAGCAATGATACTGTAAATACAAAATGAATTCCTATTTCGAATGATTAATTTTACATATATTTTTAACTTATTTATAAATTTATAGACAGATTTTTCATGAGAAAACGTTTCATCTTTTGATAGAATAATTGCGTTATTAAGTTTTTCCCATATGCTTTTTAAGTACCCTAGAATGCTTCAATAATTTCCTTTCATTTGATTTATCAATTGTTTTGTAAAAAGTATTTCAATCTTTAATTGATTATACAAAACTAGTAATTCATAAGAAGTTAAATAAACATAGAAGTCACTTGAAAGACACGTATATTTCGGAAATCAATTTTTTTTTAATTAAACTAAAAATAAAAGATGAAAGAAAAACTTGTTCATAATGTCGGCGTTAAAGAACATTTAAAAAAATTTATTTTGGAAAAAAAACCACCCGATTGGTGCATTTATCGCAAAGTTATGAACTCAAATTTTAAAAAAAATTCATATCTCTAAGAAGAATGGTCAAAAAAATTAAAAAAAAAATTCATAAATGCGATTCCGATCAGTCTCCGGGGTAGCCGATAAAATTGGCCGATTCGAATGCTCCATAACCTCCATCATTGAATCATGGTGCGCTTCTAAAGCTAAACTGGAAGTACTTGTAACAAGTGTTGTTTATCTGTGCGTTTAGCCTAATGGTATATAATTTAAATTATGAATTACATGTAAAAAATATGGTCCCGCAAGCCAAATTAAAAACAAGCGCCGAGCCAAATTTCGTCCCTGCTTTACACTACAAGCAACAATATGGTGAGCTCCGTTTTCATTGATATTTTTGTCGAATTTAGTCTTGTTTCTAGCCCTCTATATTGGCTAAGCCCTGGTCGCGTAGATCTTGACCGCCTTAATGGAAATTCCAACTAGATGAATACGCAAAGACTGTGGGTCCTATGTATTTTAAATTAAATTGAAAAGTTCAAACACTTCTTCACACTTCTACTTAAATAAAAGCATTTTAACAGCAGACGGAATAATATCCACGTAAAATGGATGCGCACGAAATAAAATAAATTTTATTTAATTTGCAATTTAAATAAACCAATATTTTTAAAAAATATGTATGTAAATTTATTTAAAAAATTAATCAATAAAATGGTACAATAAACTGTTTTCGGACGGAAGTCTCGATTTAAATCATAAGTTCCTTATCAAAAATTGAATGAAGAAATTTTTGCTTTAAAATAAATTTTGAAATAAAGAGAATTCACGCTAAAATATTTTATTTTTGATCGCCAATAAAATCTTAATTTCATAAGAAAATATTAGAGTTTTCATATAAAACTTCTAAGGCGTTATCATTACGCGCACTGATGCCCAGCAATACCAAGAGATAACATTTTTTTCTTCTTACGCCAAGCAAACAAGGTCAATATCAAAAGAGTTCGAGATTTTTTGTTTTTATCTTCACCAATATTGTGGATTATATTCAATGTCATCGCAGCATAGCAGTTCTCATAGAGAAAACTAAACAAATAAAGCAAACTAACTGATGGAGTAACAAAGTGTAGAAGCGATTCTGATAACATACTATATCTAGGTATATACATACATATGTATATCACATACATATGTATGTACGTGAATGATTGTTTTGGAACTTGTCGTACTTTGAAATTCATATAGAAATTTCGCGCCAAATTGTAGAAGAATTTGTGCGCAGGCTTCTATATATAGGAGAAATTTCCCACTGTAAATCTGTTATACAAGCAGTGAGAGCGTAAATTCTTTCGCTGGTCAATTGAATTTTATTGCAAAGTGAAAAAATTAAAAATTAAAATTTACCTTTTAAAATAATAATGCATGATATTTTATGAACCAAAGATACATTCGTTAAAATAGCAAATTTTCTTAAACATTTGTGCTTAAAAATTGAATATATCTTATGATGTAACTGGATGATTAGCATTGTTCTTGTTAATGAAAAAAAAACAAATGCAAATTTCTTGTTTATAAACAAACCGGTATACCAAATTATAATCAGAAATTTAAATTCTATCAATAACAATAAAACCAATTCGTTAGATGCGTATAGTTTGCGATATATAAAAGAATACTTTTGATATAAAACTTTTAGTTTTAGTTAGCATCTTGCGTTAGAACCTTATTAAAAAAAAAAAAAAAACGTTAACAAAATGCAGTATTGATTACTTTCAATTTTAACTTTTCTAATTCTATCAATTGTTGCGGTACGTGCTGATCCACCAGGTAACTATTCTTACATACATACATATGTAAATGCAGTGTAATGAAATCACTTTTATTTTTAATTATAGCTAAATGCCTAGAACCCCATCCAAAAGGAGTTGGCCTTTGTTATAAATTGGCGTTTGGTTTTTATTATAATCCAGAGAACAAAAAATGTGAAAATTGGGCAGCAGGCGGATGCTCAACTGGAGGTGGTCATAGTTATAGAACATTGGAGGAATGTGTTAAAGAATGTGAAGTTTAAGATTAATGATGTGGAGAAAGGTGTTCAAAAAAAAAAAAAAAAAATAAATAAAAGAAGAAGTATACAAATAGCTAACGAGTATATAATTTTTCTATTATAAAGACCCTCGCCCGGTAAGCATTGCCTATGTTTCGTCTTGTCCTATTTTTGTTTGATTATCACGTTGCTGTCTGCTTGGAATACTGCTTTGTGAATTATTAATTAATAAAAAGTGCCATTAATATACCAAAAAGTTATCTAAAGGATGAATCTTAGTTTTGCAAATAAAAGGTCGAAAAAAATTAAAAAAAAGAAGTCATATGATACGATCCAGCAAGAGGACCAGAGCAAAAATTTTGGGAATGCCGAAAATGTTTAGTGTCAAAATTGGTGATATGTGACGCTGTATATCCGGTGATGTAGCTGTCAATCGGTTTTCGTGCATAACATTTGCTCAAAAACATGCTGGCATTGATTTGAAATGGCAGTCTTAATCAAGTCTCACATGTTTGAATACTTCAAACTCAATCTCAATATCGATTTTTTTTTGAGCTCCGATATTTAAAATCAAGAAATGTTGAAAAAGTTGGAAAGTGTTATAAGTTTCAAAAAATATTGAAGAGATCGAAATGTGTAAGTGAATTTGAAAAACCAATCGAAAAATATTGTAAGATTCGAAAAACGTTGAACAAGTCGATCAATTTCAAAAAATCTTAAAAAAGGTCCTCAAGCATTGCTAGTTAAAATAATAATATATTGACAAATCTGAAAAATGTTGTAAAAGTCTATGAAAGTCAAAATATGCCACTAGCGTTGGGGTGAGACTAAGAGGTTTCCTTTCATACCGCCAATACAGAAGTTCACATATCAAAAGTAAGAATAAAAAATTTATAGAAACCAAGTTATCAAGAAAATTGATTTTAATGAGCTTTGACCTTCAAAAATAACGGGAGTCATGGTTTTTTTTTCATAAAAATGAAAATAATTGAAATTGAAAATAATTTAAAGATTTAATATAGTTTTATCTTATGTAGATAAGAAAAAAACTTCAATAATATGTATATGTACATATGTATGAATATGCCAATTTGTCACTGCAACATTGAATAAACTCATGTTGCGTATGTATGTATGTATTGTATATCCGCATAATCAATAAATAGGAACAACATTTGTTCTTGTAAGCCAGTGACTTTTAACCTTTTAATTACGATGAACCATATAATTTTTTTTTTTTTGACATGGACGTCCAATCTTTTGGCTAGCTTATTCTGAACTTAATCTTTCTATACTTAGTTCAGTGAGATTTTTATGTGACTTCATGCTTTTTACCAACTGCTGAGTCCTTGATTCGGTGCTGATCAAAGTCATTCGCAAATTTGGAGAAGCATTCAAGCGATTTTTTTAACATAAGAGAATTTAAAAATTTTTTCTGAGAGGTAATACGAGATATGTGTCGTCATAATGAATTATTTACGATAATGGACTCGAAACAATACTGTATCTAAGAATGCATAATAATAAGCTACATACATACACAAGAAAACTCTTTGAAAAAGTTCCATGTTTCAAGTCATTGAACTTTACAATAGTCGTTACGATTAGATAAATCAGGGAGCGTAAGTCTTTAAATGACAAAATCTTTAACTGGGCACAAAATGATTGTAGCAAAACGCAAATCCCAATAACTTTTGCCCAACTTTAATTGCTAAGACAGCCAGCAAATATATTGACGCAGAGTATTAAAATCTTTTATTTTATTTCACATAAAAATCTTTACTAAACCCATGTAGATTCCACAGACTTTGTTCACATCTTACTGCCCCTATTGAAAACCAGTACATATAATTAAGGCAGTGTACGAAAACCTTTTATTTTAGAATGCTTAATAGCGAATAGCTCTTTACTACGCCTCTGATTATTAGAATTATTAGTAAGCTTTCTACTTGACTTTGAGTTTCAAGTTAAATAGCTATGAAAGCTAATAGCTGTAGTAGCTATTATAATTTTATTATTAAATTATGCTCAAGTTTTACCGCATAGATTGGAACGACCAAATATGTGAGTCATCTCCCGGAAATAACCTAACCTAAATATGTGTAATAGAGGTAGAGTAAAACAGAAAATAATTGGACTATCAACATATACTTCCGAAGCAGAGTAAAAGAGATGCAATATAGCAGTAAGTTAACATGAAATGTCATACCGTTGCACACATGAAAACGTTAAATGATTTGCACCACTTTGCGAACCACTTTGCTTTCACAGGAATGGCGCAGACGACCGATTGAGTACCACTGTTGTAAACCATCACTTTATTTTTATTGTGGCTATGGTAGCAGCAAAATAATGTCAACAAGATTAATGACAACAACAAAACCAGCAAAATCTGACAATAATTTTACGTTGCTAACAGGATACATGCACGAAATATGCAAAAAAATAGCAAGTAAAACAAAATTGAGTAGGAAATGCAAAACAAAAAGTTGTATGATGTAAAAATGTACTGAAAGAATTATTTAGTATAAATTGATAAAAAATATATCTCTCGGCACAGAAAAATTTAAAGAAAGACATTGGCTTATATTATGGAAAAGATATATCGAATGATGTTCTGGGGTTGCAAAAGAATGAAATGATATTGAAAGGTTATCGGAAGACATAAGAAAGTATGTAATAAAAATCGAATGACCACATTTAAGAAAACTGCAGTTTATAAAATAAAGTTTTAAAGATACAACTTACGCGTATATATGGATATGAACATTTCAAAATTATCCAATTGTAGCAAACAAGATGAAGGCAAAAAATACAAAAGAATTAGAAAACCACAATGAAAATAAAAGAAAACGGAAGAAAATGCAAAACAAGTTGAGTAAAAACGAGGTCACTAAATTAGCTTCCTTGCCAACAAATAACAGCAGTAACAGCGGTTCCAGAGCACAAGTAAATTGCACACGCTCTTTTTTACGAAGGACTTCATACCCATATTTCGCACGTGAAGGACAGAAAAGCAACTGTTGCAGCGTCATCTGTGCGCTGTTGTGGAAAATCTCAGTAAAGTGGTTGCACTTCCTTTGGCATTAAATCACGTACTTTAATGTTTTTTTCTTCTTCTTATTATTTCCGACATGTAGTAGGTACGTGTGTGGACATATGTGTCTAAGTAAGTGAGTTACGAGTAAAATTTTAAAATTTTTTTCACTGAGTGGACATGAAATATACAAATTAGCGTTGAATTAAAAATGGTTTGTCTAAAAGAAACTCGTATTTTATTTACCGAGAAAATTAAGTACTGAATGACGTTGCTGAAATTTTAATGTAAAGTAGGTGATTTCTACGTAATTGCTAATATTAGTTGCAATAATGTCACTAGATGCAGTTTTGTTGTGGTATATTGCCATTTGGAATAAATATTTGACATTAAATTGTTATGATTATAACGACCATGAAGCAACAAAATTTTAACATTCGCGGTTTCTTAGTAATCTAAACATTGCCTACTCTGTTCATCAATAAATCTCCGCATCAAATTTCTCACCATGTAAGCATTCAATGTATTAGATATTTGCAGAAAATCTACATACTCAACGCTTACAAAAGAATAATCTTGTTAAATTCTTAGTACAAAATTTATGTGAAAATACTAACCTTTTTCATGGAAATGCAACAAATATCAATTTAGTTTTTAAACCGTATGAACTAACCTATAAAATCAGTACCATTGTTACCCTTCAATATGATTTTTTTCAGGATATATAATTGAATTGAAATTTTTATCAACAACCATGCAAACGATTATATTTCTTTAGAAAATAATGTAAAGTTTATTGGAATTTATGAATTTATACCTATAGCATTTTCTGTTATTGCAATTTCAAAATGTCCCATACAAATATTAAAGTAAACAAAGTTCGATGTAAAATTACATCTGAGATATTCCATGAATTTATTATTTATTATTATTATTACTTTTACAGTGGATAGCAAATGTCCCCATTACAAAGTACTACAAATTTCTGTGAAATCAAAGAGTCAGTGTTGTCATTGTATGATTAGTTGATATGCTGCTGCTTTTGAAGAACTGTGGGTAAAAGATACGACATATTGCTTACTCGTTTTATTTTTCACAGTAAATTTATTTTTTTTACAGTAGGTTGGTAATTTATCAGTTATTAAAACTTCAAAAAATTGTTAAAACAAAAGAAGTACCAAACGCGGTATTAAGAACAATATGGTCAGTAAAAAAAGCCTAAAGAACATCACTGCTTTAATGTGTTTCTACTGTTAAAAGAACTTTAAATTTACTTGCCAACTTAAACTTATTATGCTTTCTAAATTCTGAAATAAAAAACGCGCTTAAATCAATTTTTAACCAAAATCGTCAAATTCTATTCTTGTGTTTTCTTTTGATGATCAATGCCCATTTTTATCGTATTATCGCATTTATATCAATACTAAAAAATTGATAAAAATCCTGCAGGTAATTCCTTTTGTTTGGATTTTGTTTGAAAACATTTTTTATTCAGGTGGATGCGTGACAGCATTTCCTCATGTTATTTTTTCCTCTCTTATTTATTGTTGAATATATACAATTTTCTATTTGAAAATATGGCTAAGACAGCAAAAAGGCTTTACATCCGTTCGAAACAAAATCAAATACATCAGCCTTCTTTCATGTATTGAGGGCTTTGATTGCTGCTGTTACTGCTACTGCTGCCTGATTTGTAGCTAGATATAGTTAATCAAATTCTTTTATTTTTTTACTTTTCATTTCTTTAACATTTCCGAAATTTTTTTATATCTCTTTTATTTTTATTTATTTGTTTACTTTTTGTGTATGTGCGTATGCTTGAAGGGTGGGCATAGTAAATAAACAAGTGCAAAAAAGGAAGCAAGGATGTTCTTAGGCATTATCTTCTTGGAATCTTTTGATGATGGTGTAACGGTAGCAATAACAAAAACAGCAGTAGCAGACACGTTATATCATCTATTTATTTCAGGGTGTAGTTACGCAAGACACTAAACAAAAAGAAAAGAAAGTGTGCAGCATCCGAAATAAACCTTTTTCATAAATTGAATTTTAAATATTAAATAAAAAACAAATTGGTCGATAAAATTTGCTAATCATTGAATAGTTTATGTGCATTGAATTTTATCGAAAAAATGCATGTACAACATGTCGTATGAGTGACATTAATTAAAATTTTGTCTTCCATCATCTAGCACCAAAACCACATGCAATGTAGTTTGATAAATTAATAATTTAAGCATAAAATTTGAGATAAGAGTTAAAATTTTAGAGAACTAAGTAATAAAAAAATATATTGTATTGGTTAGATACAAATATGACAAATGTAAAAAAATCAAATTTTCGAACTTGTGGCATAGGCATAGCCTCACTTTCATCCAGAGACTTGAGATTTCGAAAATCTTTTAATTTTGTCGATTGAGTTTTCGAAAAGGAGCGATTCTCTATTTCCCTGTATATGCTGATGTATGCTATTTTTTCGATATATTCGACATTACAGCATTTCCAAGTTTTTTGCTTGTATAAGCAGATCCACGGCCACTTGTTCGAAACCAAACTAAATTTCAGTAAATTTTACCAAACTTAATAAAAACACTATTTGGTGTTACAAGTTAGTATTGATAAAAAAAATGGCTTTAGACTTTGGCGCGAAAGCATTGAACGACACTGGCAAGCACTAAGCCACAAGTAAGTGGGATTGGACAGATAGGCAATCTACTGTACATGAACGTACAAACTTGGTACGCTTTGCGCGGAAAAAAATCTCGGTACCACTGTATTTACATATTTGGTAATACAAGCAAGCAATAATAAAAAAAGTGAACAGGGTGAGACAAGTGGTCGTAGCACCTGCCATACAAGTTTAAACTTTAAAACCCTATTATAGCATATTTTAACAAATTCGGTACCAGATTATTTGGTGTCAAAGGCAAACATTGGACGGGATAAGACAAGTGGGCATGTCACTTTCCATTTGAGGAAAATATTCTAGTCAACAAACTGCTATCATACTGATATGTTATTATTTGATGATGCAAAAAGCATTGAAAATAATAAAGAAATTTGATGAAGCTAAAAAAACAAAAATTTTTAATTTCACAATAATCTTCCGAGCAGCTGGTAATTAAATATCATACGGTATTTAGTGATACCAAAAAATACTGAATATTTTTATACACACACAAATATCCACCACGTGTGCTTCAAACTTGAGCAGTGTAGGGTGTATAATTTTGGCATGTTGTTGTGTATGTACATATGTAATCAAAGGCGGTGGTTACATATCACATTGCTATTTTTTATATTTTATTACATTTAATATTTGAAATTGAAACTTGATATAGACAATAAAATGCAATTCACCTGAGTTTTATTTATTTTTTATTTTTTTATGCATTTTGCGTTACACAACTAAAAGATCCCTTGCTGAAAAACTATACACAGTCATTTATTATGTATATAATCCTAAAGAAAGTGTAAAACCAACAAAATTTTATGGGTAACAAAATTATGAAACAAAAGTAAAATACAGGGAAACACTGCTGCAGTGAAGCACAAATAAAATATTTGGTTGCTAAATTCACTTTTCGTTCTCAAAATCATCGATGACATGATGTTCTGCTGGGTGGTTGCGAAAGTGTTTTTTATCATTGTATGTATCAAATATTTTAGAGGAATTTTTATAACATTATCAATTTTATATTTGTATTGACGTTTCTTCTCTTTTTTTATAGTAAATAATTAAACCACAATGATTAAAGCTGTCAGTCTACGAAAATGAAAATTTATAAAGACCTGTCAAAATAAAAACGTCCACTCTAATATCCAACTTGTATCTTATTTTTTATACTATACACATGTGTATAAATATTTGATTTGAGTAGTTTGTTATTCCTTTTGATTTATGGCACATTGATAATTTAATTTAAAATCTTTCAAATACCATTGATCATCATGTTTTGTGCATTTTAAAATAAAAATTGATATTGATATTGTAAAAATTGTCTCATATTCTGAAGGAAAATCTGGCAAAAATTAAATAGCCATCACTACATATATAGCCTAAAAGTGCATGTACTTTATTTGGCTTACAGAATATAGTTATGGCAAGAGATCTCTGTTGTGCTTTATATAAAAGCATCCAGCTTCTCTTTGTTTCACTAAATATGACAACAGTGAACTTATGCCGAGTTAATATAGTTTTTTTAAAGTTACTTAAAGTTGGACCGTTTAACCAAAAAAGGAAATAAATGAGAGTGACCAGTTATTTTTGATTTTAATGTCCAAGATTACGATACGATTACGATTACGATTCAAATTATTGCTATTTTGAAAAAATACAAATAAATGTATAAAGATTATGCAATCATTTTTGTTTTAAGCACCATAATTGTTACAGTTCCTGATTTATATTATTTCAACTTCTCATCGTTTCACATTATCTAATATGTACATTTAACATCGACAATTAAACAGGCTTGAAATTCAACATAATACTCATTCCAAAATAAATTAAAGTTTTAAATAATACATCGATGTCCTAGTATCCATCCATCCTCAATATGCTTTGCTCTTGTAAATACCCAAAGGACGAATGCAAATCGTTAGCATTATTTATTCATCATTCGATTTTCAAATATAATTACGTTATTGTTGTACTGCTGCTTACATAAAAGGTAGAAATAATTAATGTCACAGGCAGCTGTTGAGGTAAAGTGAAAATAATGAATTTTTTTTTTATGGTGAGGAATACCATTTTATCAAAGTAGAGAATTATAATTTTTGGAAATTATTTGCATTTTTTTAGATTAGATGAAGTAATTTTTTTTTATTTGATAAAGACTTAAACGTAAATAGCGAAAAAGATATACATATGTTTTAAATCAATGATAAACGGCATTTTCTCGTATCTTGGTCTCAATATATCAACGAAAATCCTTATAATAATTTTTAAGTCGACAATTTATGCGTACACCGCAGATAAGGACAAATAAGCTTAAAAAGTATCAGCACAAAAAAAAAAACAAACAAACTGATGTTATCACTGTTTACCCTTGCAATACATGGAGAGAAAATTTTTTATTTTTTTCTAAGAAATTTTCAGCGCAGCTATTTTTTTGAGAAATTTTTGGACATTTTTTTTTTAATGACAACCTCCTTATTCTATTTAAACTAGTGAAACTATTAAAAGCTTGGAGTAAGCTCTATCAGACTATCTAACGAAACAATAATGAGTAGGAAGGCCCGTGTAATTCATAGATTATTTGAGAAAAGAAATTTTAATGACGTCGATGTAGTTTGTGAAATTTCGAGAAGAAAAGAGAGGTCAAACTTTTGTTTTAAATTAGGCGTTCGCTTACACCAAATTAATTTGACAAAATTAAAAAAAAATTCCCTAAGATCCAGGAAAATAATAGTTTAGATAACTATACATATGTAAGTAAGAGCTACATAATGGGAACCAAAGTTCTTGGAGATATGTACAATATAAATTCTGTAAGTGTAATTCAATCGAATTACTTTTATTTATTTTTTCTATAAAAAGTTTAAATTCTTTTTCGAGCAAAATATAGCAGCCACAAGTTAACATACTCACAGAGGTACGCACACACACATACACACTTTCAAATAATGCCAACAATGCTAATTCCACTGAAGAGGTGTTGAGACGATTAATGTGCAGAACTACACATATATAAATGAACGCTGATGTGTTGCAATACAATCGCACACACATTTACTCGTAAATTGAAAAGTTTTTGCAAAACACGCGCCAAATGTTAAATAGAAATAAAATATCCGTACGCTATGCAGAAGGAAGAAAACGTAGAAAATAAAAAATACAAGAAAATTCAAAGGAAATTGAAAATTTTTTTGCTACACAAACGAACCGAAACCGAAACGCACAGAGGTCGTTATTTTGAAGAAAAATGTAAATTAAATTGGCTCCATTGAATAGCGTAACGTAACACCACGTAATGCCATGTAATGTACCTATATAAAACTTAAGCGTTTGCTTTGATTCTTGCGGTTTTTCAAAGAGAAAAAACACTGCCGCCGCTTTCAGGGGTGGCAACCCTAATAAGAACTTTTGACTGCTGCAATTAATTTTCCAGACATTTTAAAGCGCGCGCATAGCAAAATTTATGCGTATTGCGCCATGGCGCCTAAATTTATGCTTGCAATTTTTTGTGTAACCGTCTTAGTACATTACTTTGACAGCAAATTGTCGAATACGCATTTTTCTTATTTTTATTATTTATTATTATGCATTATTTTTTCGTCTTTATTATAATGATAATACTTACATTAAAAAACACGGTGCTTGTTTCCAACGTCTAAGCGGTTAGGTGTTTTTTCTTGTGGTTTTCGCCTTAACGCCACCTCGTTTTATGCTGGATTTTCTACCCTTTTTTTTATTGTTTATTTGGATTTTGCTTGACTTATCTTCTGGTATGGGCTATAAAAAATAATATTTTTTTTTCTCTCACGTTCATTTATTATCTCAATCGATTTACGTCTTTATTTCCCTGTTTTCTTCATTTCTTCACTTCAACTTTTTTATATATTTTTCATGGCATTTTATCGTGTTGTCGTTCTTAAGTCAGGAAATTAAATATTGCAAAAAGTTGTATATTTATTGCAAAATTTATGAATAAAAAAATTACAAAAATTAGAAAAATTATAATTGTTTGCTATTGAAATCGAATTTATCTTATCAGAAATTGAAAGATGAGAAATTTCCACTTTAGGACAACATAAAGGATAAACTTTTTAAAATCATAATGCGAGGGTTGATATTTATGTTTCCGATTTTTTCAATACTTGTCGCCGTCTTACGGATGGCCACTCCACTTTTTGAATGATTGTTTAATGAAACTACTAGCAGCCAATTCAAACCATAACTTTTGATTTAAGGAGTCTTCTTCTGGCTTTATTTTTGTATCAAATCACTATTTTTTTTTGAAAACTTCAACCTTTCAAAATAAATTTGTACTCATTTTGATAAATTTTTCCTTTGAAATTTCATACAAACATTTTAATTCACTGTAAGGACGAATTGAGTTGTGTGATAAATATGAAATAAAAAATCAATTTCAATGGCTTTAAGCTTTGTCCCACTGTAATCATTCGTTCTAAAATTGCCTCTGCTGCGTTTCATAAAATCAAATAACGAAATTTAACTCCAACTGCCGAATAAATGGTTGTTATGAATTTTTAAATTGCACTTAGTGTTTATATGCTACCAAGGCTATCAACACTTGCGAAGGAGCACGCTCACTTTTTATGAGATTATTTCACGAATTTTATTGTATCTACTAAATTAAATATAATTGGACAAAACATCTTTCGGGCTGCTGCTCTTTGTGTTTTAAGAACTTAAATAACCTTGAAATTTCGCTTTAAAATAATTTTGTAAATTGGCGCCAATTTTTTAATAAAAAATAATTTATAACATTGAAAATCTTATGTTAAATTCTTATATTTTCATTATTTATGCTTTCACAGTCTTCAGATTTTAATTTCAACTTTATCAATTAGAGCATAACAATGTTCATAACAAGGTTATGAGCTAAATGACAATAAAATGAAATTTAAGATACTTTTTAATTTCTCTTCTAAGGATGAGACAAAAATAAGGAAATATCTGTAGATGTCGTAAAATAAGTTCCTTCTGTGAAATGTTTTATGTAACAGAACTGTTAGTCTTCTATGGCATTCTGTGTACAATAAACAATTGGTTTTTTTATTTGTATAGAAGAATTTTAATAAAATAATAGATGTGTTACTTTAAGCGTCCCGAAATAAACTGACTGGCTTTCGAAGTGGTTTTTTTATTTTATAAATATATCAATATTTTTACTTAATTTATAAGCCTTTGCTTGATATTTCTTTTTGGAATATGGTCTATGTGTCACTAGTAAGCCCTTAAATTATACTCATTAAAGATAGTACACGCCAGTAGCAGAGCAGGAGGTGGGGGGGGGGGGGTAGTATGGGGGCAGGAGCCGCGGGTTCCTTTGGTAAGATAAGCTGCTTTTTTTGCAGGCTATATCACATTTAAATATGAGTCACTTCGGTTGACAGCTAATGAGCTATAGCAATATGAGAGCTTTTTTTTAGAATAATAAGTCTATTTTAGAATAGATTAAAATATTACTTTTATTAATGCATCAAAATTTAAAATTTATTGTAATTTTTAATAATTTAACATTTACAAAGTGTAGCAAACAATTTTATTAGTCACTGCGACAGCAATGAAAACATTAAAAGTTTGATACTCAAATACTAAAGCCATTCACATTTTTGAACTGCTAGCTTAAATTATTTTAAGGTCTAAAAACAGTCTTCAACATTAAATGAAATTAATTGGACAAAGCTATTTTTAATATTTAATGATAAAATGGTAACAGCCATAACACTTACAAATGCTACCAACTTTTTAATGGTCAACTCCTCCAAATACAAGAGCTTGATGTGAAAAATTTATTGTCTTCTTAGTAAAACTTGAAAAAGTCATTTCAAAATAAAAATTTTTTCCTTTAACTTATTCCTTTTCTTCATAATTTTTTACAACTTTTTTCGGAAATGAACAAAATGTTAGTTGAAAATATGCAATTACATTTTTCTCATGTAGCTAGCTCTTCTATTTTATACGAATTTATCTTTAAAGCAAATATGCCAAATAAACCTACAAAGGTTGATGCCAACTTTAATATTTTACGATTCGTTGGAAGAATAAAATTCTTGTGCTTTGAGAAAAATAAAAATATGTTAGTGGAAGGAAACGTTTAAGGAATTTCAATATTTGTTTGATTTCCAATGAAGCCTTTTATCCTACACATAAAATGCGATAAGAAAATTCAATAAACTAAAATTATTTAATAAAAAAATATAATTCAGTTTTATTGCGAAAAAATTCTTTGTGAGGATATGCGTCAATATACAATTTCGTTGTGTGTTTTAGCATTGTTATTGTAGTAAAAAAAATCTGCCTGCTATTCACGTGAAATTGCAAATGGGTTAAAGTAATACTTTCAATACTGCTTATGGAACAGTAGAAATATACTTTATAAGTATAAAGGAAAATGCAGGAAATTTACTTCCGTTTTTGATTTGTCTAATCACCCTGTCTTTACATTTCTATATATTTTTTTATGTTTTGAAATTTCTCATTTCTTTTTTGGCAAAAGAGCTTTGTTTTTCTGTCACTCTCAATATTGAAAAAAAAAAATTATTGGCTCTGGTTTTATTATCAGAAAAATAAATATTAAATTCAAAATTCATCTTTTTTGCTTAACTTTTTTTTTTTAAATTAATGCTATTAAGCGGTGAATGTTGACGGATCAGTTTTAACAAATATTTTGCGCGGTGCAGCAGTTGATTGAGTGGTGAAAAATCTGTTTGAGCAAAAAGTGGTATGCTGCGTCTTATTCAATTTTCATGAATTAGGCGTATTATAATAATTCAACGTTAAAATATAATGAATAAGATTACGAATGCTGCGAAAGTAAATTGGATAAAAAAGTAGTTGGAACTGTTTAAGAATTGTGCTTGCATTAAATATGTTAACCCATCAAGCCCAAAACAGACTTTCAAGTGCTAGTTTGTATTACTGAATACCATATCAAGTATGGTATCAATAACTTAAGTAGCTTTCTGAATGTACCATTGCAAATTTTGGTTTGTATGAAAGGTTCACCACTCATTTGCCTAAACTAGTTCACCAGTGCTGGATTAAGGCTAGGGGGTTAAAATCTGAAAAGGATGGCCACTTTTAATAAAAAAATATATAGAATTATATTGATCATAAAATTTAAAAGCTCATTCCAAGCACTCCTTCCTCTTGAAAATGCATAAAACTACATTGATGTGCCAAAAATTACGGTGTGTCAAAGAGCCCGCGGTAAGATTTTGTCATGTATATTGATGATATGATCAAATAAGGTCCAATTATTTCGCTTTCTAGGAACGGCTTGAATTTGGGGCACAGTGCTATAGCCACCTCTAGCTTTACCTTCACTAGACTTTCCCATCATGCATTTTTTTTTTGATATTTAGTCAAGTAGAACTATCAAAACAGCACCGTTCAGCCATTGCTGGGATGTAAAGTGCCACACTTTCTAATCAATATTTGATAATTTATTTTCTTCTGCTTAGTTACGCGCTTTAAAGTTTTTGTTTGCATGGGGGGTACCATGCCTTCTTGCTCAATACACTCTCTTTTTCGGTAACTTTAAATTTGTTTCAGTACTTCAGTTTGGGTGCTTTGCCCAAGTCCCATACCTCTTTTAAAATATCAGAATAGTTTATAAATATAAGTTTTCGTATGAGAAAAGTCTCGAGTTGAATTTAGTTTAATGTGAGCGTTGGGTGTGTCATTAAATCGATTAATAGCTTCAGTAGCTTCAATCAAATGCTCCCATTTTAGGCAGGAAGGTAGTTTTTGCCATCGTGAACAAAATCCTATTACAAGATTTTAAGTTATCCCAATATATTTCTCAGTTTGCGTACACTGGCGTATTAGGGTTGTCGGATAAAATAACGTATTGAAATATGAATTTTTTTCACTTTCTTTATACTTAGTACGTTTCATATGCCAGTGTACGTAAAATGTAACGTTATTCGTCAATTACTCAAATTCCTGTCAGTACATTGTGTTTTTAAATAAAATGTGAGCTCTAGAGCATTTGTAAAAAGCATCATTTCTGCTTAATAAATAATATAATGTAATAATACTGAATAATTTCTGTAATTAATAAAATCATTAAATATAACTCGTAGCTTAAACCTTTTTCTATGTTTTCTCTTATCTAGAACGTCGACTTGCGAGGTGCAAATTTAAATCACAGTCTTGATATGAAAAACGTTACTAGTACTCCTTGTCAGGTAAGATATTTATCGAACGTTACATGCATATATGTACCCGCCGTTTCAAAGCAAACATGCTCTGTGAATATAATGCAAAACAGAGTAAGTTCTATTTATAAGTAAAGAATTTAAGCTGTTTTGTCTTTTGATCACGAATCAAATTATGTTCTACCTTATGAACACATATTTCTTTGGGTGCTTTTTTGTCATTGAATTTTGTGCTGGTAAATAATTTTTTTTTAATATTTTCTATAAGTTCTAGCAGTCACTGTGCCAATTTATATTTGGTATTTGAGTAATAATTTCCAAAAAAATGTAACGGGTGATTTCTTAAGCGTTTGGTTTTTGGAAATTGAAAAAAAGATCAGAGAATTTGCAACAGTAAATTTGGAGCGATACAATAATTCTTTCCATTTACTTTTTAAAGATTATTTCATGTAAATGTTGCCCGAGGTAGTTCATCCGTAAGCTCCAATTTTGGCATACTTTTTCAAGCATTTCGGCCGCTATCTCGCCAATGGCAGCTGTAATGTTTTCTTGCAGAGCTGCTGGCTGGCTTGTCCCTGTACACGAAAGATTCCGCGTAGCTTCACAAAAAATTGTCTAGTGGGGACAATTCGCATGATATTGGCGGTCAATGGACTGCTCCAAAAAGTGAAATTAATTGCTCACCAAACTCGCCTCTTAATAGATCCATGGTATGGCGTGCCGTGTGGCATGTGGCACCGTCTTGTTGAAACCACATGTCAACCAAGTCAAATTCTTTCATTTTGGGTAAAAAACAATCGGTAATCATCGCTCGGTACTTTGCTCCATTGACTGTATTGTTGCGATTTTCATTATTTTTGAAAAAGTACGGTGCAATGATGCCAACGGCCCACAAACCGCACAAACAGTGCATTTTTTAGGGTGCATTGGCAGCTCTCATTGCTCATATTTTGGTAGAAACGTGAGTCAGCTAAGTATCATTTTTACAATAAGTTACATGCAATGTATATCTCTATCGAGATTTCATTTGTATTGGCGTTAACTCCTGATGTAATGGGTCAAATTTCAGAATTTTGATGAGTTATATATAATATAATAATGTTTTGTTTTTCTTTAGAAACGTTCTGTGCTTCGATTTAGCAACACAGCTTCGCCGATTCAACCAGTAAGTAATGATTCAATTTTATTTAATTTTTTAAGTTACTCACCCCACTCTCCTTCGTTCACAATGATTATATTGAAGTACTTTGAAGAAAACTAAAATGCGACGTCCTAAAGAGGACAACCTCAAAAAAAATTGTCTTTTGCAAATAACTTATTATTTTCATTATGATTTTCCAAATTAAGTCCATGTGAAGTTATTAAGTGATTAAAAATTTTGCATTGAAAAAAATAAACAAATCTGTATGCATATTTTAAACAAAATTTCGAAAATCTAAATACTTTACCAAACATCTGTTTGTTGTCCTACTACATAGCCACCACATCTTATTTTCAAAATCAGAAAAGAAAATTGCCAAGATTTTTAATTTATCATAGTATGTAATTACGAAAGTTGTAGCCCTTAGAAAATTACTTCCAATATTATTAATCTACACTTGTGTTACGTGGCGTATGAGTAACATTTAATCACTTCGCATAGAAATCAAGTAAACAATTAAAGTATCGTTTTAAAAACATAATTGCGTAATTTAAGAATTTAAAACTTAATTGAAGCAAATAATTTCTGATGGCTAAATAGTGAAGCTACAAATTAATTTTCGATTTTTGTCGAACATTGTTCCTTCATTGAAATGAGTATTGAATATTGAACTAACAGTAACAATTTTTTATTTATTTCTTTTAGTGCTCTAACCGACAAGCAGATATCTCAAATGTAAGTATTCTTTTAGTACATGAAAAAGTATTTACGTGCTATATAAAATTTTGAAGTGATTTTAAATTTATCAAGTTTTTCGTATTAAAAATAAATATGTTGCAGAAACGTACTTGTACGGATTTATAGAGTTGGAATATTTATCTCATGGGAAACTCCTAGTGGGAGTAGAATTAAAATGGAAACCTATCAATCTGTCACTTAGTGTCTCTTTTTCTTTATAAATTTTAAGCTTTTAAGGACTTAGATGTCCCAGCATTGTGCCCAATATATAAAAAAATGTTGCCGATGTATAGCTCTGCTCGAGCTAACCACATAAGGTTGCTTGGAAAAATTTAATTACATTAGAAATTTTCAGAGTAGATTCTACTTTAGCGTATTAAGTCTTGATAGAAAATTTGATTTTCGTCTTGCAGAACTTATTTAAAATATTTTCTTTTTTTTAGGATACTTTTAACTGTGCATCGGTAAGTATTCTAGTTTTTACATGCGTATAAAATAATAGAAATATGAATTGACCGAAAAATTGTTCAACATCTAACTCCTCATATAAAGAAACTCAACTTCTCGCATTATAATTGTTATATTTGCTTATACCAACGAAGTTAGTTTTCTTATGGATTTTGTGTAGTTGAATTTAAAGCTGGTACCTGTTTAGAACACAGAACCGATTTAAATACGTTTTATTCTTTTTTCTTTTTGTATAAAACTAGAGAAATAATGTAGGAATATTAAGAACTTAAGTTTTCTTCAAAAAACTCATTCTATTCAAATAATCTCATTTCATCACCTTTATGCAGATATATATCCTAAGTCAGAAAATGAAAATTTTTTTCAGGAGAGCAATTTGATTTTAAAAAATAAAACGCTTTTACTCCGAAACCAATTGATAAACATCATCTTTGAATTCAACGAATAAAAATCCATAAGGTGTACTGTGGCAAACATTTTAATGAAAATATTATTTTTTATCATTTAGGGAGTTGTAAAACAAACATGTACAAAACAGGATATAATTGAAAGGGAATATGTAAGTATTGATTTTACAATATGTCACGTTAGCTATTTATAAAGGGAATGTTTCATTTTAAACTCTGAAAATAAAAGTTTTGGTTTAAGATGCAGAAATTTTGTATTGGATGATAACATACATAAGTTACGTGTTTTTTTTTGCAACTGGGATTAAGGTTTTCTTCGCATGCAAACATTTCATTAAAAACAAAAAACTTAGAATGTTTATATTCTGCTAAAATTAATCTTTTCATTTAGGCCCCAACACAAGCACTTAGTGACACCGCCGAGCAAGAGAGATGGGATGTTGTAAGTATGAGCATAGTATTAAAAAATAATTACATAAGAGTGCACTACCTTACATTTTATTTTATCATCTACTTTGATCGTTACACTTCATACATTAATTTCTTTTTCATTTTCAAATTTTTTCTTACTAGAATCCTGAAGATACTACTGTAGAGGTAAGTAAAATTGGCTACCAAATAATTTAATAAGTGAGTCTGCCTTTACATCTTGAATTTTCTTTCGTACAATTTTGATATCGATTTTTATTATTTACTAGTGTCTGTGTAGGGTATTTGACACTTTACTTGAAAGTGGTACTCTCTAATATTTGAGTCTTTAAATTAAAAAATTATAAATGTGATTTTGAGAAAATACTTATTATCTCTGACTATCTATTTAAATGGCCCCTTGTGAGGATTGTCACCAGGTTCAAAGATTTTATTTCCAAAGCAATTAAACAAAACTTAATTTTCAGACCGTTTGGAAAAATTCAATTTTATATGAAATTTTCATTAGTTTTTGCTAAAACGTAATAATTTTTGTTGGAGAGCTATTTTTTGGTTGTTTTTGAATGCTTTCTGAATTTCCTATATAAAAATTTTTGTTTTTTTATAATTTATTTCATACATTTTTTTTTTTAGGAACTTCTGAATTGTGTACCACCGGTAAGTATTCTAATCTTTAAACATATTTTTTAATTTATTGTGAATAGTGCTAGGTTTAGTTTAATTTAATACAAAAACTTAATTTTGTGGAAGTTTTAAGTTCGTCCATAGCTGGCTATTTTATATTACAGTAGAACCTCTGTAAGTTGAACTTGAAGGGAGACGCCGAAAAATTCGAGTTATAGAGTTTTCGACTTATGGAGGACTTTGATTTCGACAATAAAGTAAAGTTTAAATGATATCACGTATTCATAAATTTCTCTATCATTTCATAGAATTGGTTTATTATACATGTATGTAAGTAGGCTTTTACATTGATTTCTAAGAAACAATGATGTACATACATTGTCAGCATATTCTTAAAATCGGTATCTTATTTTTCTTCGAGCTATAGAGGTAATTCGTTTCAAATAATCGAGTTATAAAAGTTGTAAAATCAAACATTGCTATGTTCGAGATGCAGAGGTCAAATTTATTTTTTCGAGTTATAGAGGGAAAATATGTACTGAATTTACTTGTAGGGACTCACTACTTATTTCGACTTATAGGGGTGTCAGATTTCAAGCACTGGAGGTAGTGGGGCGTAAAGGGAAGGAAACACAAAATATTTTCGAGTTTGGGAGGTTTTCGACTAATCGAGGTTCGACTTAAAGCGGTTCCATTCTATATGCTTCAGCTGTAAGAAAAGTGGTTTCTATAAGAGCTATTATTTTGTTTATTATTATAAAATACGAAGATATACTGCGTTCATATTGATGAATATTTTAGAGTAGTCAGAAAATCTAATCCTAAAAAGTAAAAATAACTTACATAATTTTTATTATTTAGGGACTTCTAAAACAAAGATGGATAAAACAGGAAATAGTTGAACGGGAATATGTACGAGTAAGTATTGATTTCACGATATGTAACGCTTCTTATTTACGAAATAATTTATCTTGAACTCGTTGCTTCCCATATAAATCGTATGAAAAACTAAAAAACTCAATAAACTACCAGCAAATATTAATATTAAGAGTTTTCCTTGCATTAAAATTTTTCTTTGATGTACTTGCAACGATTAAACCTATCAATAAAAATTTTAATCACCCTAATATACATAGCCTCATCATTTGTACCAATTGTGAATTGAACCTAACCCATTCCGTACATTATATTTGCAATTGAGTTGCAGTGCCTTTGAGTCTTTTCAACACGCGCTTCATCTATCTGTCAGTTTTCGTTTGTTGCCACAACTAAAACTAAGCCAAATTATTAACTTAAAAATATTTCCCCTACAGCTATATTTTTATATGCAAAAATGTTCGTTACCATTCTTAAAGATTTTTTTTTTCATTTAATTTCTGTTTAAAATTTAGTTTTAATAAATATAAATCTTTATTCAAGGCTATCCCACCTGGATGGACACAACAAGAAGCATATGTAAGTATTCCTTTGGTACATACATAAGAGATATAGCCCTTCTTATATGCAACTCTGATAAATGTAATTAACTTTTCAATATTAATTTTAACTGCCGATTTCCAGGGCTCGATTTATTTTTTTATATATTTTATTGTTAGTTTACTAAAAAAGTTTTTATAGCCATATAAATCTGATAGTAAATAAATTATTCTGTTCATCAAGAAGAATGAAACTTAATTAAATTTGGATATTTTATTGCTTTATCTCAACTTAAATACTAATTTACTTATAAAGTTTTTCTTTTTAATATATTCGTCATTACAACAGGAAAGTGTTGATGATCATGTAAGTTAAATATACATAGATAATAATACTTTTTAGTATATGTATATATTCATCATTACAGACGATCGCAGAATCTACTGATGGGGTAAGTACGAGTAAGATACTAATAATATTCCTTTTAATATATTTGTTTTTATAGGAAAGCACATGTGCAAGTGAGGTAAGTAATATATCGAGCGGCAGACTATTGCGTGGCTTAATCCAGGCCACAAAGACAGTGTGGTGTATGTACTTATTTTATTTTGGAATTTTCAATACATTTGATTCGATTATTTTGAAACATGCGCTTGTCTATTGAGAAAAAATATTAAAGAAACAACATATAAGTACATATATGCAAGATAAATTTTATTTATTATTTTTTATGAATGTTGACAAATGGTTTGTAGTGTGACAAATCATTAGTTGGAAATCCTGGAAAAATCTTAGAATGTGAAACCTTTCGATTCTCAAAAGTGGCAAATCTGTAAGAAATTGGATTTGAAATAAAAATTTACTTTTTAAGTTTTTGGAATAAATGAATCTAATGTACCTAATAACGCAGTAATTTAAATAAAAAAATTGTTTGATAAAAATAATTTATCTTTTTATAGCCCGGTCCTGCTGCTTGGGCACAAGTAAGTATTGATTTTATAACATAAAATGAATATTAATGAATCTAATGTATATTATTGCGCCGTAATTTACATAAAAATTTTTTTTGATAAAAATAATTTGTCTTTTCATAGCTCGGTCCTGCTGCTTGGGCACAAGTGAGTATTGATTTTTTAACATAAAATGAATCTTATGTACCTGATTTCACAGTAATTTTCATAAAAAATTTGTTTGTTTAAAATAATTTATTTTTCTATAGCCCGCTCCTGCTGCTTGGGCACAAGTAAGTATTGATTTTTTAACATAAAATGAATATAAATGAATCTAATGTACCTAATTACACAGTAATTTACATAAAAAATTTGTTTGATAAAAATAATTCATTATTTTATAGCCCGCTCCTGCTGCTTGGGCACAAGTGAGTATTGATTTTTTAACATAAAATGAATCTTATGTACCTGATTGCACAGTAATTTTCAAAAAAAAAATAAAAATAATTCATCTTTTTATAGCCCGCTCCTGCTGCTTGGGCACAAGTGAGTATTGATTTTATAACATAAAATGAATATAAATGAATCTAATGTACCTGATTGCACAGTAATTTTCAAAAAAAAAATAAAAATAATTCATCTTTTTATAGCCCGGTCCTGCTGCTTGGGCACAAGTAAGTATTGATTTTTTAAAAAAAAATCTCATAAAAACATTGTTGAAAAATTTCATTTAATTTTTCTTTACTTTTTAATGGACATGAACATTGTGAAACCGGTCCTATGAAAATAATATTGTGGTTTACAAATTTTAGAGATTTCTTCATATATAGAAGGCCTTAATGTCAATGTAAATTTTATAATGATCTTAATGTAATGAAGCTTTCTAGTACTGTTTATAAGTGACTTATAGACTTCATTTGTTATCCTGCAAACCTGTTTAAAACAAAAAATATGTTGATATCTCACATAATTCAATTTTAAATTATCATCTACCTATCACTATTGAAAAACCCTTTTAGTTATGTTTATTTGTATTGTATATTTAATATTTTTTACATACGTATATTTCACAGCCACAGACAGTAATGGTACCACAAAGTCAAGACGTTTGCCCTGTAAGTAACACATATGTTAAGGATCCGGAAGCATCGATGGAACCTTCTAATGCATATCAAGTTAGTATTCAGTTTATATACTAAGTAATAATAGAATTATGTATATGTATTATGCGGCGCGCTGCCGTACTTTACGGTGTGAAAAAATTTGAGGACTTACTTCTTGGTTCTTTTCTGGCTGGGGCTTTGGCTTAATCTATGATCCGATAACCTAGTAAAAAAATTATAAGCAAGACTTCACGATTTGCGTCCTTAAAAAGTTTTTATTGAGAAACTTTTCCAAAGTAAGTTTCGATATGAAACAATTTATATAAAAATATCACAATGTATATTAATACATCAGTATCTACTTAATTTAAATCAAAATAATTAGTTGAATATTAATAGATTTTTTTCGTTATGATAGGATGATTTAGATACAACAACTGTAATGGTAAGTAAAATGAAATAACAAGAGATTTACTATCCGCTAGTTTTTCCTAATGATACGTTAAATTATATATGAAACTTAAAACAAATTAAATTTAATATTTTGTGAATATGAAATTTAATCAGCAAATGAATTCTTTAAAGTTTATATTTAAATAAATTTAAGATATCGCTAGCAATGTTTGGAATAAATTTTAATTTGATTTAGTTTAATCTTTCTTAATTTCTTACTGAATTGCAACCAAAGTAATTAATTATATATAAAATCTTTCATTTCATGACAGGAGTTACCAGGTGATTATGGTTCATGTTCTGAGGTAAGTGATATAAATATATGATACATACTATAAGACAAGTACGATAATTTTAATAAAAGTCTATCTTAAGAAATAAAAAAATTCAGTTCGTGCTAGCATTATTTTGATAGCAAACACTATCAAATGCAATGAAATATTTTTTTTGATGAAAAGTTAACTTAATTTTAAATACATATGTGTAATCGGGAATTCACACGAATTAAAAATTTCAAAGAAATGCAATTTTTATAACTTATTTCTTTAGAAGAAAATCTTAAAACGTTGTTTTAAAACTCAAGACCAAAAAATATTTTTCAATTGTAAAAATTGGTATTTTTGAGAAAAAAAATTAAATTTACTTAAGATAATTAAGCTTCCATTAATAAATAAACAAAATATAGCCCCACTTCACTAACATGTATTTATTAAGGTATGAGCTGATAAATATATATATATAGCGACAGTGCCGTAGAACTCCGAGTTTAGCTGTCAGATTTGTATTACGAGCGCGCCAATAGGAATAGCAAACAATCGCAAGCTCAAATGCGACACTACGCTGTTAGCTCAGTCACTACCTCTACTCATTACTACCAAAATAATACACGAAATTTACCTCGTTCACTATTGGCGGCTGCTGTTGCTTGCGTGATGGCTACTGCTGCTTTATGTAATGGTCCGTATTTTATCGCAGCTCGGAACCAGTGTTCGACTGCTGTGGTTGTTACTTAAACGAAGTGCTCGCTGCGTCGACTGCCCCGATTTTAATAAATGCAGCCGTTTATATGACACTTAGCTCTGTTACTTTTCACAACTGTGGTGGCTGTAACAGCTGACCACTAACACAGCTGTTAAACAGATATAGCTGTTTTAATAACATCGCTGATCTCCCTGATTACTGGCGTTTGTCACCTATCTTTTCTTTATCATAAATTAAAACTAATTATAGTTAATAATTAATAAAATAATAATTGTACGCTTTCTAAATTCATTTGATTAACTTAAACATAACAAAGGTTTATTAATAAAATTCTTTAGTTGGCTCTGTTGCTGTCGCTGATACTGATGGGTTTCGTTGTTGTGGGCGAAAAGGATGGTGTGCGGACTTTCGTCTTTGCAGTAAGTATTAGTAAGTTACTGTCAATTTTAAATACAGTAATTTAATGAAAGAAAAAATATTCTTGCAATTGACTTATTTTATATACTAAAATTATTGTAGTTCATGAACAATGAGTGTTATAAATACATAGAGTATTAAATAATGAGATATGAATGCAAAAAAACTTAGACAATTCTGTCAATTTTTGTTGAAAGTTAACAAAGTTCTACTGAATATGTGTCTTAATTTTTTACTTAATTATTTGAACTTTGATTTCGGAGCATTTACGTTAAGGATCAGTCTGATATAAACATATCTAAACAAATATCCATTCAATTTGTAGACTAACTAGGAACTAAATATTGAAAAAAAATAAATTTGTATTTAATTACAAAAATTAATTATTAATATTTTTTTTATCATTCATTTGTTATAACAGGATTCCAATGAAGAAACAAATCAAGACGTAAGTACAATATAGTGACACTTTGACAAATATGTATGTATGCATCCAACGATTTCTTAATAGTACGATAAATTAAACGTAAAATAGCTTTATTTAAAATGGGAACTAAGACTCCAACTCGGCATAAAACGTTTCAAAAAGTTTCAGAAACAGTACGTATCCTACCAGAAATGTTTCATTTGAAATATTGCTAACGGAACGTAACAGAAATTATTCTTGTATATATATATTAAAAGTAGTCTTCCTCGTGCAATTATTCTGAAATGTTTCTGAAGTGTTTCTGAAAGGCTCCTGCCTAAAAATTGCTCTAATTGAAACAAACACATAAATAATACTCTATCTAGATCAGGACTTCTTCGTTGTAATTAACATTAATATTAAAAAATTTTTATCATTTAGCGTCGTCAGTGGGAAAGGCCAGAAACACAGTGTGGTGTAAGTACTTATTTGATTTTGGAATTTTCAATACATTTGATTCGATTATTTTGAAACATGCGCTTATCTGTTGAGAAAAAATATTAAAGAAACAAAATATAAGTACATGCAAGAGAAGTTTAATTATTATTTTTTATTAATGTTGAAAAATGGTTTCATTGGTTGAAAATCCAAGAAAAATCTTAGAATGTGAAACTTTTCGATTTACAAAAATTGCTTATCTGTAAAAAATCGGATTTGAAATAAAAATTGACTTAAGTTTTTGGAATAAATGAATCTAATGTACCTTATTGCAAAGTAATTTACATAAAAAAGTTATTTGATAAAAATAATTTATCTTTTTATAGCCCGGTCCTGCTGCTTGGGCAAAAGTAAGTATTGATTTTTTAACATAAAATGAATATAAATAAATCTAATGTACCTGATTGGGCAGTAATTTACATAAAAAATTTGTTTGATAAAAATAATTTACTTTTTTATAGCCTGCTGGTGCTGCTTGGGCACAAGTAAGTATTGATTTTTTAACAAAAATTCTTATAAAAACATTGTTGAAAAATTTCATAACAAAGTTGTTTTTAATTTTCCTTTACTTTTTAATGGACATGAACATTGTGAAACCGGTCCTATGAAAATAATATTGTGTTTTACAAATTTTAGAGGTTTCTTCATACATAGAAGGCTTTATAGTCAATGTAAATTTTATAATGATCTTAATGTAAGCAAACCTTATAGCCCTGTTTATATGTGACTTATAGAATTTATTTGTTATCCTGCTAGTTCCAGTCGTGAATTATGTCCATTTATTATTGCATAGCCAAAATTCATTAATATGCTAAGGGCTTTTGATATAAATTACTGATAAATCAAGATCAATGATCACTATAGCGTCACAGCTTTATTCAGAGTTAGTTATATGTATAAGAATTCATGTAAGAACGTTTTTCTTTAAAACATTTGGCAAACCTGTTTAAAATAAAAAGTTCGTTGATATCTCACATTATTCAATTTTAAATTTTCATCTACCCATCCCTAATGAAAAACTCTTTTAGTTAAGTTTATTTGTATTGTATATTTAATATTTTTTACATACGTATATTTCACAGCCACAGACAGTAATGGTACCACAAAGTCAAAACGTTTGCCAAGGTATGGGCAGCACATATGTTAAGGATCCGGAATCATCGATCAAACGTTCTAATGCATATCAAGTTAGTATTCAGTTGGTATACTAAGTAATAACACCGCCATATAGAATTATTGGAAAAATTAAATAAATGTTATCCTGAACAATGAGAATTTAATCAAAGAAAAAAATTATACATTCATATTATTTCTTTAAAAAATTCCAACAACAGTAGAATTTTGTTCACGAAATTATAACTAATTTATAAGTAAGTTGAATAGCAATTGTCACGAACGATCGTTTGACAAGGCACTTCATCAAGGTAACCTTTGGGCTTACTTTCAAGTTAATATCCTGTTAAAGTGTAAGTGTTTTCTTCGTGAATCATTTCCGAATTTGTTTTCTGCGGAAATTTTTAAATAATTTTGTGGATTCTAGTCGAAGGACTGCAATGCTTAGTCTTACAAACTCTAAAGTAATTCTTTGAGGAAGAATTTACGTCTAAGTTTCTTTTGAAGAGAACTTGATTTTGGTCGATTTTTATTTTGAGAAATCAAGTTTAGTTTCAAGCGGAGAGCCAAAATATATGAGCTTCAGTCAGTTCTTGTTTCGAGGCACACAATAAGGTCTGCAAGCCGGAGTCACTCTTTAATAATACAACAAAATATTTAAAGAAAAAAAATTTTGATTTAATTTTTTTCTTTTCAGTTCAACAGCCCTGCAGCTTTACGTACTAAGCCAACGTTACGTGTAAGTATTGGATTAATATATTATTTACATCCATTAAGGTGTCTGAAAATGTATGCTTTATTGTGCTAAGCAGATTGTTTTTTTTTTTAATTACATTTAAGGATTCCTAACTTATAATGCTTTTTTTAAAATCTAAAATTTAATTCTATTCTTTTAAGGACCTTGTTCACCAAGGTGGAATATATGCTTCATCAATAGCGCAACAAATAATGGTATATTTTATTTGATAGCTTCAAACTTCTTTTTGAAATTTGCGAAATTTTTATGTTTTTAGAATGGATTATCTTTTACCCCATCCAATACTTTGAAGATGTTAGCAAATCGTATGAGAGTGAGTATTGTATATATTATCTTATTCATATTATAAATGTACAAGCATAAATGTTCTATATTATTTCATGCCTCAAAGGCTGAACGGTTATGAACGAAACCTGCTAGACAAGTATTATATGTATGTCCTTAGTAAGAACATAGGCTACTTTGTTATTATTGTTTTTTTTTTTGCGTAGCTAACATGTCAACCCAAGGACCTTAAGAAAAATTATAATATTTGTGAATAACATTTTCACTGTAAAACATTCTTTAAAAAAAATAAATTTTATATAATTTTTAAATTATTTAGAAATATTTTATCACTAATTTGCAGAACTTATAGCTGCTTATAAATGATGTCTCATATATTTTATTTATGTATCAGACGTCGTTTACATAGCATTTTACTAACGAAATCATTTTGTTTTTTATTTAAGGCACCTTCAGCCCGATTTGCTGCACCAATCAGACCAAGGCCACAATCGAAAGTATGTTTTATTTTATAGCTAATACATTTTCTCAAAATTTCTTAAAATATATGTATATATTAAAATGTCGTCCAGTGAAGAATCAATAAGAGGATTGGTCAAAACCACTTAGTTGCATTTTAAATACATTTGAATTGAATAGACCATCTGTAGAAAAAATTATTTTATCTTGTAAATATTTTTTTCAGTGAAACATATTCTTTTAATAAAAAGGAGTTTTATTAATAAAGCGTTTGTAAAAAATTTTTTTTCATAACTTTTACAGAAATTATCGCTTTTTAGAAATTATATCCCATATATTTTACTTTTGTATCACATGTCGTATACATAACATTTTATTAATGTATTCATTTTGTTTTTTCATTTAAGGGACTTCCATGTGCTGCACGTCCAGTTCCTGTACCAAGACCACTAATTCCACCACATCCAATAGTACGTTTTATATTATAGCTGATACATTATTCCAATATTTGTATTTGTATTTGTGACACGTTATTAATTCAGTAATTAAATAATTTATATTTGAAAAAACAAGAAATAAAACATTCAAATTTTATGACACATTAACTATATTATTTTTCTTTTATTTTAGCGTACAAAAACATATCCACCTGGGGTAAGTTGGACAAAATTTTATTATATTTTCAGTACATGAAATGAAATTTTTTATTTTTTTTTTCTTCAGCATATAATAAAAGTTGCTGCTCCAAGATTTATACTCAAGTCTGGGGAGGCTTTACCATCATCTATAGCTGAGCCGAAGGTAAGCTCAAATATATCAGAAATGCTTATAGCTAACATTAGAAGATAAAATATAGAATTTTCCGATAAAAGTCAAAAGTCTGCTAAAATTGAAAGGTATTAAAAAGGCTTTGAATTTCGTAAGACCCGATTAACGTTGAAAACATTGAATATGTTTGAAAATTAGACAAAAAATCGGAAAGTATTGAACAATATCGTAGAATTCGACGGAAATTGAAAAGGAATAGTCTAGCTTTTTAACTACTTATTAACTTTTTTGTTCAAAATTATGTCCAAATATATCACTCAAAAGACTATGGCTAATAATCCATGAACGGACAGAGCCTTAATTGGAAAATATTTTTGCCACGGCAGTTTACGGTTTTTCTGCTTTTGAGCTATATTTGCATCATTATATAGTTAGTATATTTTTTGCTTGAATCTTCTCAATATAATATACAATCCCTGCATACATGTCGAAGTATATGATATAAAATTTAGCAGTCAAAATTTAGTATTTATACAGATTTACTTCTATCTTTTGAGGGAGATGTTTGAGGCAACAGTTTTGATAGTTCGAAACTAAAGCGATTGCCTCAAATTATCCTTACTCGGATCTCCACCAGTATGACATTTTGCTCATTAAGGACCTGCAAGCTATAGCTATGGCATTATTTTGTTCCAGAAGTTGAATTAAATTTTTGTTGTTGGCAATTCTGTTGATTTCGCTATATCTTTAATTTCAACCTAAGGTGTCATATCCATGTAGATTTTTTTGTTTTATTGATGGCACGCATTATATTTACATACAATTTTAGCTCATTTAATTATAAGTAATAAAAATTTATAATTGTTACTCATACGACCTGTTGTACGTAATTATTACACAAGAAAAAATTGTACTTGTAATAAATTTTTGCTGATTTGTTCGAACTGTATAATAATAATTTTCTTTACTTCTGCAGTTTTATTCTTTAAAAAGATTATAGCCGAGATATTAAAACTTGAAATTACTAGATAATAAGGAGTTTCCGAATAGGCTCTCAATGTTTTTATATTTTACTTATTGGTGATATTTTTTCGGCTTAAATTTACTATACTTGCGTTGAGCGTTTTGGAAGCGTTTGTGCATCAATCGATATAGTAACACAAAATTTTATCATTTTTGGTATCTCTATGTAATAGATTTTATTTTCTAATGGTTTTTATTTTTAATTTTAGGTCACGAAAGGATCAAAGTCACATTCAGAATTTAGAAGAATGATGGTAATTTATTATTACATTCAATGGTAATTTATAATATATAATTTTTTCTGCAGTATCCTAAGGGAGCTACTTTGGCAAAAGGCAGACTTACAATAAATGATCGAGGACTACCGGTAATATAATATTGAAAATAATCAATAATTATTGATTAAATTATTATCAATAAACTTTTAAAAATATTTTTAACAACATAATCAATAACACAAGCAATTGTTTATTAAAAAAAAAAAATCCAAAAACAAGACATTTTATTTCTTAAAATATTATAACAGATTTTTTAAGCAATACTTGATTAATACAAGGCCAAAATGGATAGGATTTTGAAAGTACCGAAAGCCATCCTTGATCATTTCTTAGATCTACTTATTTTCACGATTAACTTATAATATGTGAAAATTTCATTTATATTGAAAAATAAGTTTAAAATGATTTTTTGGTTACTTACTCCGATTGAGATTCCAAATCTATTTTTGAACTGCCTGCAGTGATATTCGTTTGGACGTAGGCTTTGAATTTTTTTTCGATAAATAGACCCGGCCGGGGTCTTTTGTAATTGCAAAAAATCTTTTAAAGTAATTTTTTGATCTTCTCATATCGTTAAGTGTAAAAGAGAATGGCACACCTGGTGATAATTTCAATTAATTTTCAAACACGTTACCTACATTATAAATGGTATAAAAATTTCATTTTTATAAAAAATTTTTATTATAAATGTGCGTATTCCTAAATAGCTTTTGTTTGCATAACTGATTTTTGTTTCTTTTAAATTGACTATTTTTATTCGTTGATTTACTAAAAGAAACAATTTTTTACAAAATATATAGGATTTTGTGCCTATTTCTCATGGAGGCAATGTCAAGATGGTAGCTTTGGAAAAATGTGATTCGTATAAGCGGTTCAACGAAAATATAGCACGAGAACCTGGGCAATGTTCTGAAGTAAGTTTTTATGTTTATTAATAAAAAAGTTGTTTCTTAACATTTTTTGTCGTATACTGAGAAGTTTATTTTTAATAAATGTACATATTATGTACTTAACTCTTAGCTCAGTATGGAATAAGCTTAAAAAACTCTTTTGCTGCCATGTATTTTTTTTAATTCGAAATAAGCTACCATAAACTTAAGCTAAAGAATATTAAATTTATTTTATTTATTATATTTTAGCAATGCAATGATCAGCTTAATCAAAGAGTTTATGACGAAGGTAAGAAATTATTCGTATATTATCATACTTTGGCAGTAAAAAATAACCATAAGGAAATATTATTCAAAGTAATTCAAAACAGTAAATGGTTACTACCACAGCGAAACAAAACAGTATCCGTGGAAAAATAAATTAAATCTACAGAAAAACTTTTGCAAATTAACTACATATAATACAGCGCCTATGTACTCGTATATTTTTGTAGGTACATAAAATTTCAAGGGGGGTAGAAATGGAATTTGGGGATAAACCGCATTAGGTGCAATAATATGTAACGTTGTCGGAAAAGAATAGCAGCACCAATTTTGACCATTTTCAAATAGTCCTATCAAAGACAACAATTTTTTCAATGCATTTCTGAGAATAAAGCAATGCAGAAAAATAATTTAATTTTTAAATTTATTTAAAGTTTTCCCTTGTTCTCCCAAAACAATCTTTTACTGGAATGAACAGAGCAATTCTTAAACCTAAGTATTGTTAGAACAACAACGTGGAAATACTGAAATGGTCATGCAAATAGCACAATTTTACCAAGTATTTTTTTCATAAAAAAAAGTAGTACAATAAAAACAAAATTACTCAATTCGCAACTCATTCTGTAACTAACAAAAATGATATAGAAAACTGAAATGGTTCACATGAATGGCCTCCCATATGATTGGGACATGCAAATAGTACAATTTGAGATATATAATAAACTTATAATCAGGTCACGAACATCCCATTTTATGATCTGAGTGATAAGCTCGATACAATGGGCATATATAACAGTTTCAAGGATTGCAGTATTTTATTTACTTGATGGTTACTTTGTAGAGCTCTAGATCAAATTAATATAATTTTTTTCATAGTAAGATTTTAATTCAGTATTATCTTTTTCTTTTCTCTTTAGAGGATGAGTAGAGCAGTAAGTTCAAAATTACTGATATCTTCTGTTGTTGCTTTTAATATTGAATTTTTATATTTATAGCCATCTTTTAGCAGTCCAAATCCATGTGAGTTTAAAACCAAACAAAGTTTTTAGAAACTAGATAAAATGGTAAGTTGAAATACTTAAAAATTATATTTTCTTATGAACTTTTGGTAATTTTTAATGAAATTTTATATTTTTAGTTAAACTTTGAAGATGTGAACATTCTTAAGACTCAATATAATCATGCTACCTTAAGCTGCAACCAATATACGCAATCCCAGAATAATGTTATTGAAGAGCATATCTTGAAAACTCTTCCGCGATAATGAAAATAAGTGTTAAATCGCCTGTAAAAAAAAAAAATTTTAGAAGTATAAGCAAATTAATGTTGTAAAAAAATAATTTCAAATGGTTTTTTAAAATTTCATTCAAAAGACTAAATATTTTGATAAATTTTGTAGTACTTTCAGCAACACAAAAATGATTTTGAAAACGATCGTTGGAAAACATAATTTGTAGGTTGTTTAGCTGTTTATCAAAATTACTATATAGAAACACGTCCCAAGTTTAAGAAAAGATGTCAAAAGGGGCTTTTGCTCAGACATTTTTCAATCATTTATAAACTACTACTCAAATGGAAGCGACTTTTACATTCGTATCCTTCTTGTGTCCTTTACCTCCTCACTGAGCATTGGAAGTTCACGAAACTCTTTCAATGTGCAGGATCGAATGTCTTCAATTCCTGCAACATTTCCCCAATTCACGTATTTCTTGCTCTAGCGAACTTTTCTACAAAGATTTAGGATGACCACGAATTTGCTATCCTGGGTATTCCACTTCAATGCTTGCCGGCAGACTTCAGTTGGTGAATTCTGCAACGAGTGCATAATACAGACCAACGTTTGCATTTAAATTGAATGGAATTAAGATCTCGATGGTAACTGCTAAATCTGAAGTTATTTTAGCTTATGACCAAAAGCCTACTATGTGATTTACTTGCGACTAATATTGATTCCATCGAGCATTCTTCCTGGAATCAAAACATATTATTTGCTGCGTATTTTTAAGAATTACAAATTCGCATAATTTTTTTATTGTGTGTTATGAAAATTCACAAATCCATTTGAATATTTTTTTCCGTCAAAAGCAAATAAATTCCTAAACCATTAATAATCCATTAAAAGCTTATAATTAAAACTCGAAAAAAAAAATCAGCAGCATGATAGGGTTGAGTGGACATTTTTAAGGACTAAAAATCATTGGCGCCACAAAATGAAATGGAAAAAAACCTCAAGTTCTAATAAAAATTCGACGATATAAAAATTAGCTTGGGCAAAAAAAAAACAAGTGATATAAAAATGTTGTTAGTTTTGGTATGAGCAAAGAAAACATGTGGTAGCTTAACAACAACAATAGAGACCATTATGATGACAACAACAAAGAGCCCTATGAAATAGCATGAGTTTGTTAAAACCATTAATTTTAAGGGCTTATCGTCTTTAGATTTGGTTTGTTATATAGCATACGATATGGGATATACTGCCAATTTTGTTTGTATTCTATATGTTCGTATATTTGTTCTATGGAATATTTGCAAATAAACGCAAAAAGGAAATGAATATCAAATTTTTGGAGACGCAACAAAAGTAAACAACGCTTAAAATTAACATGCCTTGGTGTGGGGCATAAAAATATGGCGATACGAAAATGTGATGATATGTAGAGTCACCACTGTCACGCAAAAATAGAATGGCTATAAAAAATGATCAATAAAATAAATGAAACATATAAATTGAAGCTAAATTGTTTACCATTGGAGAATTTTTTTTTATTCTTTAAAACTTATAATGAAATTAGTTTTAAAAAAAAAATTTTTCTTGATACGAGATGTATGTACTTAATGCATAAGTTAGTCAGGACAGTAAAATGATAGCAATTAAAAATTGAGCAAAAGTAAATCTTCTAAAAATTTTATTTTACTCCATTTGGATGGAGGATAATTAAAATGAAATTAATATACGAGGTATGTCTAGAAAATAAGAGTACAGGACTTTTTTTTAAAGTTGGCAACACTGAGTAGTAGTGGAGGTTCTTCTGAATACAACAAGCACACAGGAACCTCATAAGTATGAAAACTCGATATTATGGTCCGCTTGTGTGAAGACATGAGTGACAAAAAAAACTTGTCATCCAGGACAAAGAGATGAAACACATGGTCTTGAATTGGAAGAAGGAAATTTACTGTTTTTTTTTCAAATGACTTACTTCAGAAGCTTCTCGAAAAGACCACACACGGAATTTGTAATTTTAACACAGAATTCCGCGAAGTTTCCACTTAGAAGCATTTTGTTATTCGCCACATGTTGCTGAGTAACAAATTACAAATTTTGTTTTTAGTTTTAGTAATTTCAAATTTTTGTTACTGTTTCTGTTATACTATTAGAGTTTTGTATAGCCAGCATGACAGAATAGAGATATTTTGCACATACAATTTTACGATTACCATACTTTATGATATTTGAACATCATTAGCTTACTATGGAGCCATATAAAATATATTTTGCTTGTCATAGGCATGTAACCTACAATTAATTACATCATCGTGTGATAACATGCCTCAAAATATGCAATAATTAGCCTCACTCATGTCTCACTATAAACGTGACACACTAAAATCAACTATTTTTGAACGTGGACGTTAATTTTGAAATTAAATGAGCCAGCATTTTCAATTAGGCATCAACGCACATAAATTAATGCATTAGAATTTCAATAATGAGACGAATTTATAATACACATTATCCTTATAGTTAAATTTTTGGATGGTTTGTTAAAGTCCTTAAAATATTTTTTTATTTTCGCTTAATAAAAAGCTTAGATGTTTTATTTTTGTGTGCGCTCAAAATTATAATTAAAAATTTGATTACAAATTAATGAGATTTTGCAAGCTCAATACACAAATGTTTATTTCACAGAGACATCAAATTGCAATCGAAATTTCCCTCAAAAAATGCATATGAATTGATGGAAGGGATTGGATTTAGATCTATTTGGCATATGAATTTTTGAATTAGCAAAGTTTCATACATTCAAAGCGTCTGTTAAACATAAAAATTTAGTATTTCTGATTTAAATTTAATTAATTTTTTAATTCTTCAAAGTCTTTGAAACTTTTTCATGTTTTTTTGTTTATGCAAAACTGCTTGATTTTTAATTAAAAAATTATCCTTTGTACCCAAAGTAGAATAAATGTCATATACACTGATGCAAATTTTCTAAAATCACATACAGATGCATACATTTATACAACAAACTAAATACTATAAGATTGTTAAATTAATGAAATCACAAATATTTGATAAAATATCTTTGCAGAAATTGACTTGGAAAACTTTGTACTGTAACTTTGCCTCATTTATCTAATAATAGCAGTTCTTGATTTAAATAATACCTATAAGTAGCTCAAAGAATTGCGCTACAACACAAATGTGAATTTTTTTTCGAATTTACAAGACCTTAAAATGGTTTATTCCCTACAACATTTTAGCTACACGTGCCATAGTTTACTCTATACAACAGTTTTTTTATAGATGGCTTAATACTGACGTTATCGAAATAACCAAAAATTTTTGCATTACTTTCTGTATAGCGAAAATATATTATGTCCTCTCTTTATGTCGCAAGACATTTGGTATTTTGTAGTGGGTGACAGCATAATGCTGATCGCAATAAAATTAGTCAAATAAGATTTAAGTCACTGATATATTATTTTTATAGGAAATTGAGGCATGTGACAGGTGGAACACAGAGTAAGTAGCTGCGTTGGTTTTTATTGCTATAAATAGAGGCCGAGAGGCGCCTGTAGAAAAACTCAGAATTTAAGTTTTTAAGGCAAATATTTATTACTCGTAAATACATCTAAATTAATTAGTAAAAGTGCTTTACAGCTAACTCTATTCCAAATGTTCAAGTTCAAGGTCACAGAAAATAGTTTATCACTGTTGCTTTACACTCGTCGGAAAATATATAATCAGCGCAAAAGTTATAGATTATATACTTCTCATAAAACAGATGAGGTGCATTGCTCGCATAAGTCTAACTATTATATGTGAACTTTTTTCAGGGTTGAACAAATGATAATTTGTTAAAATCTCACTTCTAATTGTTCGTAATTTATGAGACATGTCTGGACATACGCTAAAAGCTTTCGCAATCTTTCTTATGTAAAATCCTTTGAATATAATGAAAATGCTTCATGTACACGACCTTTTTTATGCAAAATTTTTATTTAGTTTGAAATTCTTTTCGGTTAATTGGAAATGTAACAAAGTTGTTAAATTGTTTTTGTGATAATTTAATAGCTTAGCTAATGACAACTCTGCGTTAGGCAACCCTTACTTGTTAATTTTGATAAATATAGCACCATCTTTCTAGAAAACTTCATGCATAAATTTTATGCACAAAACTTTTTTATAGCCGCCTCTTGGACTAATAGATTTTAATGTTCTTGGGATTGTACGTACATATATACAAGCATGTTGATTTATTGACAATTTGTTACTTGTTTTCATCTAATTAGTGACGTCGTGACGTTTTGCTTAATGATTTCTTCTCAATTAGTTAGATTAATGACAGAGATTTAACTTTTTTTTGGTATGACATTATACAAGTAAACATAAAGAAATCTGTGACTAAAAGGAAAAATTGCTCAAGTCAACTTAAGCACGAAGGGAGTTGAGGCCAATTTTCCATTAGATTTTAGTGAAACTCGCTTTTTCATTTTTTGAAAATTTAAAGACACAAACAAATACTAACAACTTGCGTTGAAAACAAAGAACTAATCTTAAATTGGTCTTAGATCCCTTCGTGCTTAAGTCGACTTAAGCAGTTTTTGCTTTTCACCACAGCAATAATGAGCTACGAACAAAGCATCAGTGACAAAATCAATGCAACACATTTAAGAACAAATTAAATTTTGCTAAAAAAATAATTTTTTCTAAAACATTTAAGTGCTACAGGTTGAAGTTAGTCAATAGGAAACTTTTTTTGAATATAAGTACTTTTTCAGAAGAAAGCATCTTAAGTGCTCCTGAAAATTTTGTTATATTACAGTAATTCTACAAAATAATAACAATCAAATAAAACAGGGATTTTCCAAGGAAGATTTTAAAAATGTACGTATTTTAAATTCACAATACAAGCGTATTAAAAATAGACTGTGACTGTGACTGGACTGCTTTCACAGAGAAGAAAATTTAACATACACGTACTAATACAGATTTTCATATTAGGGTGGACATTACTTTATAATACTTAATACTTTTTTAATTTTATCTCCACTCCTCAAAAAAAAAAATTAATTTTACAAAACCGAAACCTCTAGCCTCTAGGTTCATATACTATTATTTAGGCAAAGACTGACTCATACACAGCCCACTGTCATATTAGAGTCATTATCTACGCATCATCAGCTCGTAGATCTTTGTTTAAGTTCCATTGTACTTGTATGTTTGTGCTATAGCCTGAACAAATGACTAACAAGCTTTATGATTTATTTTGAAATATTAAATTTGTTTTTCTTCTCTTCCAAATACCAAAATAAATAAGGTCAACTCTTTTTTTTTTTTTTTGCTGAGATTTTTAAGCATTGAAAATGACAACATATTTTGAAGTGAATTTACAAAGCTTTTTTTATAGCTCTATGACTTTAAGAGCTTAAAAGAAACAAAAAAAAAATTTACCGTTTGGCAACACCTACTACTACCATCCTTACTTCACATAATTTTCACACTTTTGGGCCATTATTGGCGGCAGTTAAAATGGGGACAACCCAAAACAATTTGTTTCCGTTACTCAATTGTTAGGGTTTCGGGCTTGTTACGAGTATTCCCTTGCTGCCATTAATGGTAACAAAAACTTTAAGTGGCTTTGCTATGCTTTGTTGGGCGTTTCCTTAACCATAACCATGCTTATCGAAATTTATTAGCCATTATGTGAAAACTAACCTCAAACCCAGTTCATCAGTTGTGTGTTTAGAAGAGAGAGAGAGAGAGTTGTTTGAAAAATTATGGTGATTTTATGTTTTGCTTAGATAGTACCTACAGCAGAAAACCCTTCCATTTCAGTTTCGTGTTGTTTGTTTTTGCTTTTGGCTAGTGATTTTATGTGAATCAACCTTTGAAAGTTGATCAATCGCTTGTTAGCAAACACACACTGATTTAGCTGAGTCCACAAACTTATTTATTTCTATTGTTTAACGAGGTTATAACGAATATACAGTACAGTGTATGTTGTTTTTGGGTCTTTTTTCGATAATAGCCTTTCAATTGGAAAGAGAGCCTTACAGATTTAATATTGGTAAGACATTAAATTTACTTCGGCGTGCAGTTGAAACAGTTTTATAATTTAATTTAAGTTCACAGGTTTATAAGGGTTTGCTCTTGTACGATTTTATGAGTTTTTTGAACTTGAAATTGATAAATCTAATGAAATTGTTTATTATTGAGTTAAGTATAGCTAAGGGTGATTCAGAAATACCTTTTTTAGAGTTCGCGAAGATAAGCAATCTGAAGTCATGCTTTAAATCTTTTCTGTACCACTCATGGCACTTGAGTGAAATGTTAGTTGGTTTTTTTGCTTTTATATCAGAGTTTCGATTGGGGGAAAAATTATTGGTGTCGGCGTTGGGCAAAGTTAGCACTAAGGAGGTGGACAACTGATTTTAAATTAAAAATGCCGATATTTGGGGACAAAAATCTTTTGTATGTATTATAATACATATTAAATTTTTAGAGTGCTGTCTCGTGCATTTCTGTGATGGGCATGTCAAGAAAAAAAAAAATTGAAGTTAAAAATGCAAGATAAATACTTAAACCAAGCTTGTGCTTACTTCCAGGATACAAATCTGATCAGTGACAGAAAAAAAAATTAATTATGTCTTATTGAAGTTTTAAAAATGTATGGTGATGTTAAGGTTCTATCTCTGCCTTGAGTGAACTATAAATACCATTGTGTTAAATACGTACTCTTCATATCTGTCCCTTGAGACTATTGTTTTAAACTTTCTTCACAGCTTGGCACATTCCAACTCAATCCATTTCAAATTCACCAAGAATAATGCTTTTTTTTTATTACTATATTCCGCTAGAAATGTTGTTTGAAAGCGAAGGCTATACCTCAGTTAATAAATCTGATGAAAGTGTTATGCTTGGATATGTAAAAATTTTATTATTTTCAGTCATAAAAACCATCCAAACAATTTTTTTATTTGCACTTCATAAAAGTTGAATGAGCTCCATAGAGACATGCTTTTATAACTATAGACACTAGTCTAAAGCTATCAAATGTGTTGTTCTTATTCAGCCAATAAAATGTTCTTTTTTTAACACAGTAAAAATTCATTGAAATGGAATGATTTATGAGATTCCATACCCTTGAAAATAGCCAAAACGAATAAAGTTTTTTATTTGAAATGAAGAAGAAATGAGTAATTTTTAATTCACTTACCATATGCTGCACGACGCTCATACGGCTGTTTACTTTTTCTGTTTGAAATTCCCAACTTTTGAAATGGAAAAAAAGCGAAAAAAATTTTATAAATAACTTAACATAGAAACGTGCCTTAGTTTTCTATAAAATCATCTTCATAATACATATGTTGTTTCTAATATTATTCTAAAATATAAACAATTTTTTGAGCACTTGATTTATGTATGTATTAACCTATTGCAAAAGAAACAATAACCAGTCAAAACTTTTTAGAAGTATATTCAAATACATTCATATCTGAATATTAAATTTAATTCTATATTATATTTCTGAAAATAACTGCCGCCTGAAATGAGTTAGCCAATAGTATTCAATGAAACAACTTCCATTACCCTTATTACAACTTCCGCTTTCGGCAAACATACAAAACAAATGTCAATATTCTCAATGAAACATGCAAATTGAACTTATTTCATATTCAATTACACTCTCGAGACCAATATGATGCTTTCGATGCTTGCAACAGTTTTGCAGATATTCATTCCATACGCACTTACATCTATCTTTCGGTATTTGTGCTCATGTGGGAAAAGTTTTGCTGTGAAAAATTCTTTTGTAAAGCTTTTGAAAATCCTACCATAAAATTTCCTGGTTGAGCTGATTTAATGGAGAAAAATTTACAATACATTTTTGAGGGCATTGAAGCATTTTATGTGTAATCTTTGACGTTAGATCAAGGTTACGACACGGATGAGGTGGCTGCCCAGAGAACAAATTTTTTAGTGGAAAACTCATATTTTAATGGCCAATGTTTTATTCATTTGAAGAAATAGTGCCAGACGTTTGATGGCTGAGAACACCAAAAGAAAAAAAATAAAAATACAAAAAAAAAAGAAACCAAACAGTGTGCTAAACAGAATCATCAGTGACCTCTAAGCCGATTAGTAAGAGTTTCTAATCCAGACATGTTTCCTTTTTATGCATAGACCTGTTTAGAACTCAAATAAAATAAAGCAAAACAAACCAAAAATTATTTTGTCTTTTCTGTCTTTGTTTTTATTTGTGACATTAAAGTAATTATAATTAAAAAAGCCTTCGCACTACACTTAACATAACATTAAAATAAGAGAGCCAGCCTAATTATTTTTTACTTTTAACCATTTAGTTACATGTAGTTACCTATAAGGTCGTTATTTTGAATATAACTGTTAAAAAGTTATACCAAATTATAGTGCATTGTGGCATATTTAATTTCAAAATTACCTAAAAATATGCAAATAAAAAATTTATTTTTCAATTTAATCTTTTAAAAGAACATTTGCCCAGAATATAGTGAATTCGACAATCTAACGAATGTTCGCTGGGTGTCAATGCGTTGGTGTTTCCACTGTGAGTGTTGCATGTATGGTATGTGGGTGCGGAATTACACATTATGTGGAATGATCTGTAGGTTTCTTCTGCGTTACATTCGGAGCACAGGTAGAGTAAATTTTTCAAGATTAAATTAAATTTTTGTTGTACCAATACTTGGCGTATTTTGCTTGGTTACCAAAACAATTTGGCATGTGAAGCGCAAAAAATTGAAGAATGACATTAATGTTGAACCTACCGAAGAAAAATAAGAAAACAATTTTAAGTAGGAGGTGTGAACTTTATTTTATCGATGTTTGAGTAATGCAGTGTTTCACAAAATACTAAAGAATTTGTAATGTTATTTAAATTTTATACTCTAAAGACATTAATTTGATATAGTTGGTTGTATATATGCATTAGACATTTCGTTAACTCCCAAGTTTCTTTAATCGCGTAGTTCGTATAATGTATCATTTGGGGACTTTGCATTATGCTTTTTTTATTAGTTTATGAACACTGCGCTGCTGGTCAGCCGCTAACTGAGGTGCACAGTAATTGAGTATCCTTGAAAAAAATTTATTTCCCAGCTCATAACAGTAGCTGCAGTACCCAAAGATCTTATACGCATTTGGCAAACGCTGAGATTTTTTTTTTAACTTAAAATATATTTTTGTGTTGTGAGAATTTTCCACCTGACAGGTAATAGCAATAAAAATATACGATGGTTTTTCTCTTTTTATTTATGAAATGTCAATCACAAGCAAAGTGATTATATGGAAAATTTTATCATATTCGGCTTGAGATAATACAAAATTTACAGTACGGAGAACTTGTAATGCATGAAAATTTCATAAATCAGTTATTGAAAATTAAGTAAAAAAAATATAAAATAAGAAAATGTCATCGTTTGATTTGTCAACCATGTTATGAATTATTGATTGACATTTCATGCTGTCGGATGAGTTTATCTACAATGTTTCTTGATTTTATCGTCAACATTAATATGTAGCTTTTCATTTCTGAAATTTATATAGTAATATTTTCATATATACAAACATATGTATATTAGGTTGGTTCAAATTGCAAACATGTTCAAATTTTTGATGCTCACGTCTTAAAATATATCTTGAGCTCATAAAGCCTTTTCGGATACCCGGTGGGACGATTTCTTTGATTATTTTCCTATACGATTTTGAACCAGTCTAATGTATATAAATGGAAAAATCTACATGAAGAAAATTACCGAATTGGAACATTCAGTTTAGTTTTTCATTGAATATCTACATAGAAATTATCAGTAAATTTCAGAAAGAAGTTTAAGAAAACTCCCTAATATACGTAGGATGCTTAATAATTTCGTACACTTTTCAAAAAAAAAAAAAAAATCATATTTTAAAGCATTAAATTAAAATATTAAATGAAATAAATTATAAAAGCATAGCTACTCAACTTTAGATATGAGATTTTCTCTAAAACACTTACCAAATTCGAGTTCTCTTTTGATAACGATTTTATTATTTTTGTATCATTAATTTTATGTTTTTATTTTTCAGATTATTTTTTTTTAACAAGAAAGGTATCTGTCATCCTATTATCTTTGCCATTGTTTAAATACCTTGGCCATAGATATTTGTTTTGTATATAAACCATTTATTATTTAGCAAACGAGGGTTACAAAGGGTTCACTGAGCATTTTGTTAAAGGACACTTTTATATCAAGTAAATGCATTAAAACTTTGTGACCTAAGACCTCTTTTGCTTAATTACGTGGCAGTTTATTAATTCTTTGTGTTCACTTAATAAATATTGACAAGTTAAATGCTCTTCTTTGAATTTTCAATGATACATATCATGAAAAGTTTATTAAAATATGACTATATGAAATGTGATATGAAAAAAAAAAAAATAATTCTTTCAAGTTTATGAATTTTAGTAAGAAATTGAAATTTTCGCCAAAATGTGACACTTAGATATTGAATAAAAGGGTCAACAATAAAGCAAAAAAAAAGTTGAAAGAAAGTATAAGAAAATAAGAAACAAATTAATGAAAGTACAAAAGAAATTATAATTAGTAAACCCTTAAAAACAAGATAGAAAACAACTCAGAAGTTGTTAAAAAATTTAACAAAGAGAAAACAAACGTTAACAAAATAGATCAAGAACTGAAGAACATGAGGAAAAATGAATCCTTTGAAAATGATGAAAGGGGCATCAAATAAGTAGCCAGGGATTGATATAGGTATAGCATTTGTCTAGGCCTTACGTTCTTATTAGCGGTAGTGGTAGTATAAGATTGTCATTACTGAAAAATCGGGAATTGCGGTAAACTATTTGTAACTATTTTTGTATTTGCATTTGCTATTTATATGTATGGTAACTAACTACTGCCGCTTATAGCAAAAATAGTAATTTTCACAACAACACAAGCAAAATCAACAACTTTAAATACAAACATCAAGAAAGGGAATAAGAAATTAGCGTGCTAAACTTAAAGCAGGATTAAAAAAAAATGTTAAACTTAAATGCACGAAATAAATGTAGATATTGGCTTATGGAAGATTTATGTGATATTATAGAGCGTACAAGATAAATATGTTTAATATACTAAAGTCTTACATTTCCGAGTTCTTAGATGCGATCACAGGATAACAAAGTCCCATAAAATCGACATTGAAAAGTTTTTTTCAACGACTACTAAAAAACTGTTAAGTTTCTCATAATTCAAGCTTTTGTTTCTAGAAGGCATATGAATATATTAGAACTGATTTAAAATAGCTGAATATTTTTCAAAATTTATTGTATTCATTTGTCAATTTTTTTAGCTTTTGTATAAACATTATTTTGTCTTTTTTGTAACTTCTTAAGGTGCTATTAGATTTTCCAATATTTCGTGCAAGACATATCAAAATCGAAATCTCTGAGTAATTCACAGAAAATGTTAAAATATAGCAGCAAAAACTAAAATTCAATGAAGTTATTGAGGAGAAAAACTTTGTAAGTTCCTTTGCCTAAAAGGTCATTGAACGAATTAGAATCAACACTGCCTTAAATCATTTGCAATTTCATGAAACATTTTTACTACAGCAAGTTTTGATTTTTACAAAAAAAAAAAGTTTTTTATTCCTCCTTAATGCGCACATTGTTTATATTTACATGTACATGATTTGTGAGTAGGTATTAGTTAAGCATAAAATGTTCAAAATAAAAAATTATAAATCGCAAGCTTTGTTTGTTGATATAAAAAATATACGCATTTGACATGCGATTTTAATGCGGTTTAGTGGCAGCTTAATGCTAAAGTTGACACTTGATATATGCATGTAACAAATGACTACAAGACCTTTATCAGTTATTTACAATAAAAGTAATTAGATTTTTTTTTTTAAGAAAAATGAATAATGTGCAGCTGTGTTTATTGTTGACATTAAAAATCCATCAGTACAGCTTCTTATCTGCATTTAATTTATTTATAAGAAATTCCTTTTTCATATTGTAATTTTATTAATAGCCTTAAGTATGTATATATGATCATAACATAAATATAACAATTGTTAATCATCCAAGCTATGTAAAAATCTGTTCAAAATTGAAAATTAAAAAAAAATAAATATGCTGTACTACATGCATATATAATATATAGTGATGAGGACAACTAGTATAAAGTCATAACAGCTAAAATCAAGGGTGACACGTTAGTATCATTCAATTCTAATTTAAATGGTTAATAACATTTTGTAAAATAATAAAACTTTTTCTGAAAATCTGTATAAAATCTGTTAAGATAACTATTGGTCTCTACGCAGTGCCATAAATCTGTATTCTATAGATAAAATCTCATACATATATCATCTATGTGTCGCAAAAATTTTATGAAATAAACATGACAACAAAGTAAGTACAGTATTTTGCTTTTTCTTTGTTATAATCTTTAATGCTTTATTAACTATTCCCTGAAATATTTTCTTGCATTGCCAGTTTTAAATTGCTCAACGTCATTTTCTGCTTTATTAAGCCTGTGAAGACCTACGTTGTTGTTATCAAAATTTTTTTACTTTTAATTTGCAATTTACTTTTCTTCTCCTTCGTAGGTATGACAAAAATACAAATTTTATGCATAATATATTTTGCTTTCAAGTTCTCATGTTATTTTAAAATTATGCTTTACACTGAAAAAACAGTTGATGTATTCACCAGAGTTCGTTAATAGTTATACATTAGACAAGTTAAAAAAAACTAATTCAAACTATAAGAAATGGATAAGGTTAACTTAAGAATTAGTTTATGTCAGTATTTATTTGTAAGTAATAAAATATATTAGCCATAATATGAAATCTTTTTCAATTTTCGTATAATATTTTAACCAATTTATACAAAATAAAATAATAAATTCACATCCTTAGAGTTTTGTTTTCCTCAAGAGATCTAAAATTCAACGAAATTTTCATATATTGTCGCGATATATCCTGTCCATTTTAAGTCCATGTTTTCTTTCATATTTATTTCATAAATCTACAATAAGATGCATTGACATTTTAAAACTTATAAAAATAAATTAAAAAATTTCATTAGCCCCAAGGCAAAATAAAATTTTTCAAGTGTAAGTACGTTACATTATAATCCATTCTAAGAAATTTTAACTTTCAATCCCTTACTGTACCATACAACGTAAGAACATAAAGTGCGTATATTGTTATCTTTTATTTAATCATGCGTAAGCACTTGAAACATATTTTTGACTTACTACCACCCACCTACCACCCTCTTGTTAAGGACTGGGAGATAGTCCTTACTATTACATACAGTTTCAACATAATTTCAATGTCTTAGGCGTAGGTACCATCAACAGTCTTGTTGCCATTATGTTAGGCATCTTTAATTTTTTTTTGGCCAACTGCTTTCAACTCCATCCACGTTCACGTAATATTAAATGACTACTTAAAATGTTGTTGTTGTTGTAGTTGTTATTTGTAATGTTGTTAGCATAACAATTTGTTTGTGTTTGTATCTGTTTTGTTTGTGTCCTATATGCTCTCCACATGGGGCATTACAAGTTAAAATGCATGGAGCAAGACGTTGAAATATCTGATTTTGCTGAATTATTTTTTTATTGGCATTATTTGAGTAGATTTATTAATTTCCTTAAATTTTGAAAAAATTTAACGTAACTTTTCCACTTTTGGTAGAATAATTTAGAGGACATCATCAAGCAGTTAAATATTTTGTCTTCAAAAAAGCAATAAACAATATCATCGATCTCAAGACTCAGCTGCAAACGTTTTGATATGTAATGCCTCATCATGTATGTATGTAAGAACATATTTATGTATACTATATATTTTTGAAGTCTGCCTTTCTTGTTTTCATCTTAGGCATTAAATTCCAAAGCATTTCGGTGTATGTAACTCCTCCGGTAAAACAAAGAACAACAAAAAAATTACTGTTGCGTTGACAGAAATTTTGAAATTCCTTGCAGTCAAAGGAAGAATAACGTGAAAAGGCGATTTGTCCTCTGGCCTCAACACAAATTTTTCACACATTTTTGTTAAAGTTTCACTCAATTTTTATGGCTGTTATATAACGTCAGCAAAATTCTTACCAACATATTTGAGCTGCTATACTCGTAGATAATAAGACTGGCCTGTAAGTTTAGGATGTTTCTTCATCAAATGTTTTCGGTAAATGTGCGTTTGTGTTGATGTTACTTTTTTGTTATATTTTTTGAGCTTGCTTGAGTGTGAGTGTATCTTTTATAGTATACGAGACTTACGCTTTAGGCATTAAGCATTACCCTTTCAACATTTGTTGTTTATTTAATATTGCAGCAATTAATTTGTAAAGTTCTTTAAATGTAAGACCATATTTCAGAGAAGACGTTTTTATAAAAGAAGTAACTGGAACGGCAGATGTTGTTTTGTCCTTTCCGATAGGTGTCGCGATAAGTGAAATTTAATTGAAGTGTCTGTATAAGAATTTGTGGACAGAAGACATCGTTGTTGGGATAGTCGTGGTCTTGAAACCAAACTTTTCTAAAGATTTATTTGTTTTTACTTTTATGTGGAGAGGCGTGGTACCATCCATTTTTTCAAACCAAGCTATTCGAAGAATTTTTTACAGACCATAAGGAACATTTAAGAAAAAAAATTACGAAAGTGCGTTGAGAAATACGCGAGTATGCGACAGACGAACAGTTTTTTCACATATGGTAGATATGTATGGTATGTGAAGGCTAGAGAGTACCACCTCCACTCAACCAGGACATGCAGGGGAGATAAGTCCAGTGAAAGACAATTTTTTTTTTATCAAACGCAACTTAATAAATAAGCTATAGGACATTACCAAGCATAGTCCTTAACTTTGAAATATTTAGTAAAAATAATGCAGGTTCGCTTTAATGAAAACTGCTTCCTAATTTTCATTTCTATTTGTTCTTCTGTTAATTCCCATCTTTTAATTTTTTTATTTAATATTTTAAATGGTTATAAGCATCACTAAAAAAATATGTGTATGCCAAATAGTTGTCTATTAAATACAAGTATTAATCTTTTAAACTGAAACATGGCACGTGCACATTTGAAAAAGAACCTCCTGAGTCAATTTAAAAAATTGAACTCAATTTCATGCCTACAAATCAGTTTTGTAAATGAATATCCTACCTAAAGAGATAATAACATTTTGGAAGGCACTACATAAATAGAGAAATAAAGTCAAACAAAGCAGTAGCTTGGCGTAAAAGGTTAAATTTTATTTGTTCGAAAGAACTATAAAATCAACACAAAGCAAACTGCAAAGAAAAGTTTGTGCGCCTAAAAGCTTTTTTATTAATTTTCTTAAGTTTAACTCACACATGTGCTTGCAGCCAGGATAGCAGCGCACGTACACTTAAAAATAAAGGTCAGTCCGTGTCAAAGTTTGCGAATAAAAAAAACGTACACACACACACATATGCATACAAAACAATCAATCGAAAAAAAATCACTAAATTATTAAGTGGCAAATAAAACCAAAAAGAAAACAAAAAAAAAATTACGATAGCAGCATACAAACTACAAAAACTACATGAGCTGAAAAGTATGCAATTGCTGCTGAACGAAAGACATTTCACATAAAGTGCAAATTTTTATTTATGTATTTTTTTTGATAAGCATAATCTAACTAAAATATCAAATTAAAAACAGTCTCAAGCACTCAATGCGAAAATTGAAACTTTTAAAAAACGTGCTTAGATTTTTTAAACAAATCTCAAAAGACGTCATGCCAGCGCTGTTTTTGTTTAAAAATGAGATTTTTTTGATTGCTATTTCCGTTTTAACTTTAAACTTCTGTTATCTTTTCTTTTCTTTTTTCCGTTTTTGTTACCTTGGCCAAAATGTTGTAGTACGCGTTATGCTATGCGGCACGTGTGCTTTTTTTGCTTACAATTTCGAATTAAATTTACAAAACATTTTTGCTTTGTATTTTTGGCAAATTTTCTTTAAAAATTTTTTTCAAGTTCACATTGTTTCTGTTGCTGTGGCTCTTATTAATTTATATTATCAACATTCTGACTGCCTACGTTTGTCGGTCAACACAATCTGATTACATTTAATATGTTAATTGAATTAGTTTGTCACTACGCATAAAATTTTATTGGTAATTTCATAGGTTGTTGTGTCTGTGGCTTTATGTTAATGTCTTAACAACCTACAGATATGCAAATGAAATCAAACGACACACTTGCAAATGGCATAATCAGTTGCCGCCTTAATTTAAGCGCATTTTAAATTTTCAGTTATATTTAGAGCTGGAACGAAGTGCCAAAATACTTTCTAGTTGCTGGGCACAGTAATAGCACCTCATACAACAGTTGGTCCTAAATAGCTGAATTTCGTAAATATTCACTCGGCGTGTAACTTTTTTGATACGATGAACGTCCATTAAATACGTGAGTCAAAAAAGTGGGAGGGGGTGTGGCAAAATCTCACCAAGGGGGAGGGGGGGTCAAGAAAACCTCACGTCAACTTCTTAATGCATAGAAGTTACATTAAGAGTTATAATTTAAATCTCACGGGACGGAGGGGAGGGTCCCGCCAGATCTCACCAAATCTCACCGATGGGAGGGGGGGGGGTCGGATTTTTCAAAAAACACCTCATATAATTAATGGACGTCCCCTAACAGCCAACGGAAATCTTTCTTATATCTTTCAAATGTAATGTTTCAGATACATTCATTCTGAAGCGTTTCTGAAATCTTTCAGATTCGATTTTTACTGAATTTTTCTAATGAGATCTTAATAACAAGATTTTTTAAATGTTTTAGAAGCATTTCAAATGAAATCAAAAGGCAAAAAGGTGCTGATGATTCCATTCAGCAATGCATACAAGTGATGTGACTAACTTAGATCTTTTTTTTGCATATTTTTTTTAAACTTTTTTGCTTACTTCAAACTGTACTGAGCAGTATGCTCTGTTAAATAGTTATTCATTATTTGCTGTTACGACATGTTACATAAAATTTAAATTTTTATGTTTCTTAAAAATAAAGCAAAGTGTTTTAATATATTTATTCTTCATAAACTAATTTTAATTTTGTTTTTTTTTATTTGTGTCTTAAAGACTTGAACAATTTTTATGTTTTAATGCGTTTATTTTTACTTATAAGCTTAACAGCGTGAACAGTAACGCACTCATTAAGGTAATAAAATATGCTTTTGGTCGCGTAATAACATGAACTCTTACTTTCAGTGGGCCAATGTCTTGTTTAAAAGAATATGCAGCTATCAAAAAAGCTCTTTACATTGACGCTACTTAGTCCTGATACCATCAAATTTTAAGTGTCTTGTTTTTTTTTGGTGTCACAAGGACATTCGAGCACCGCTTATAACCTAATTTTTATGGTTTTCTTAGAAATTTATGATGTCATAAAGAAGTTATGCTTGCAAAAGTATGGAAACAAAAGAATTTAAAATCATAAAAATTCACTCCTCTACTTAAAGTGTGTGCGCACTTTAAGTTAAATTATATGAACCTCTGTTTCGCCTCAAGTGACTAATTATATGGCAGAAAATTCGAAAAGCAGACAAAAGCAAAAGATGATGCGTTGTTTTTTTTTAAATAAATTTCATATTTTATGTGCCATATCATTTGAACCAATGAAGTTTATTATTTAAACTTGTAAAGTCCTTGTCGTTGTGCATAGTCATGTGGGTGCGATTTCAAGTGTGTACAAAACCAAAACAACAGAACACTTTATCAAGGGCAAGCTCCTAAAATCATGCAACAGGCCATTCAGTATTTTATTTAATATTTAAACTTGAACAATGTGCAACAACCACAATGTGGGTGTTTTGCGTTGAGTCAGTATATTTTGGGTTTTTTAGTAAGTCTACTCGATCCGTTACCGACGTTGTTCTCAATTTGTGATAAATTTTGTGACTGTATCAAGCCTTAGAAGCCAATTGAATATGCAATTGATGCCAAGCCAAGTGGCAAAATTTTTCGTAGCCAATGATGCGAAAAATCATATGGCCTACATGTATAGAGACATTTGTAGGACGTGGAATAAAGATAAACACGTAAGCTAAGATTTCGAACACCTGTACTTAAGTTGGTAAGTTCTTAATATATGTGGGGTATTCTTTGCAAAAACGAAAAGATTTTGCTGAATTTTTGCCTACAATTTCGATAAAACAATGCTTTTTATTTTTTTTTCATACATATACTTATATCGCAACTGTTGAGTTCAAAGTTCAATGCCCCTTTATTATGCTTATACTCGTAGATCACGCAGTTCTTCTGTTAAAAAAGTTAAATGCGAACATTTTATAAAAAAATAACACTTCAGTAATAGGTCATAGTTCATATGCTAATTTAAAGTTCGTTAACATATTGATTTTGGATACAAAGCCATTAATCCCATTTTTTTTCAGTTTTCAACATTTGTGATTTATGAGTGCCACATTAAAAGCTCTCGCTCTCTCTGTTACATTAAGAGCAAAAAGCAAACTTAATATGGAAATTCTATGTCGACAAGCGTGACATCCACTTAGGCAGCATAGTCATATTGCCGTATAAAATGTGTCAGCTAAATGGTAAATGAGTCAAATTTATATTCATTTGATTTCCTTTTCCATTTCCGGTTACCGACTCCACAAAAATCAAATTAAAGTTCAACAATCGTTGACTGCTCGCCTACTCCTTTGTGGGATTACATGAAATGAAAGTCGTTAGGTTTAGTAAATAAATGGCCATCAAGGACGAAATTAAGTGCTTATTTTGCGTGATAAGTTGTCACGCAAGATCAAATACTGTACGATAATTGATGTTCAAAATGCATAGTACACGTTCTTTTTTATTATTGGAAATTCATTGAAGAGCATTAAGCAACCTATTAAGTTTTTCTTTTGTTTTTGTTGATCTTATATCTGAAGAAAATTTGCTTTCAAGCCAATCTGCAGCAGAAGACATTGATGATTTTGTTTTTTTAAATTTTTTTTTAGGGAAATTTAAAAACAAATAAAAATTGAAAAAACCAATACCGAAATTTCAGTTTTGCCCAATTTTCAAGTTTAACTTAATATTTTATTTACCCTAAAGAAGATACAAATTACATTGCTTTCCGAAGTCCATTCTTATCTTATTTCTATCACTTTAATCGCGAACATTTATTTCGTAGAGTTTATATTTACAGTGTTAAAATCTATTTTTAAAATTAGTTTTTTTAAAAAACTTTTAAAAACTGTATTCCCAGCAAAGTCAAAAGACTCAAGGTCCATTTTCTCTCGTTTCGGCAAAAGAATTCCCCATACGCTTGACTGGCTTCTTGACATTCAAGGTTGACTTTCAAAAATCGTAACGGATTGTTGAGAATTTTTAAAAAATAACTCTTTATAGATAACCATATCTTCTCAGCAGCTCAGAGTTGAGATAAAAATGCGATATTTGCAAGAAGCTAAAAAAATTAACCAAAATATGGCACTATTATAAAAATTTATATAATAAACTAAACTAAAATATTCTATCTCATATGGGTGTCAGAGCGTCCCAGCTGATGTATGACATCAATTTTTTAATCTTTTATAGCAGTCCGATTAGATAAAATAAATTCAGAGAGTTTGAACGTATGCTTACACGCTTGCAGCAATGCGAACGCTCTAGTAAAAATGTACCGTCATTAAGATTTTACTGCAAGATGACCTAAGATATACTTTGACGGATACTAGTAAAAATAATCTCGGTTGGTAGCAGAGACACACATCTTACAGAAGGTCAAATGTTAGGTTAAAACAGCAAAATTTTGAAAATGTGTAATAAATCCATTCACTTACACGCCTACCTCCCATTAAAAGGTGGAATGTAGTTAAGGCTTTTTCTTCAAAATGGGTATGAGCGTTTTATTCAACAGTTGCTAATATTAAAATTTCCATAAAATGTTTTTGGTGTTCATTGTTACACTTTGAGCCCACTGTAAGCCAAAAAAAAAAATTAGTTCTGATATAATTTTGTATGTGTCCTTTCTTATAGTAAAAATTTTTAACATCATTAGTACTTCACTATTTGATTTTGGTTTTATGACCACGATCTCCTACTGTGTGTTGGCAAGTTTTTTTTTATTTAGAAATTCTATTTTTTTGTTTAATTACTTTGAAGAAATTATAAGTAGAAGGCCAAGATGATACTTAAAAATTTTAATAGTTTCAGTAAATTTTATTTTAGAAAAAGCTGATTTTCAACCAACACTAATAAACAATACTCATATTATACTGCATACGTCAATTTAAACAAAACATGTTCAACAAATTTTGTTTACTTGCACTGTTAGTTTGGCAAAAAGAACAAAATCTGTGCTCTATTTTTATCTTAAAATGTTTTTCTCTTTTGAAGGTCTAAGGAAAAAAAATCGAAATGAATATAAGCGAAACAAAAAAGCAAAAGCGTGCTACCGTTGGCCACCTTTTTCGCAATTTATTTTCATCTGTGACCTTGATATCAGTTAGCTACATAGTTAGACTATTGGGAGCCATTTTTTGAGTGCCGCTGCCGCTTTCATTGCCACTGCGTTAGTGTTGCCGTTATTGAGACTGTGTAAGTGGAGTTAATACCACAACCACCCGCCACATAAAAATGTCAACTTCAAACGCACTAATGTGAAAAGTGAAAATATGCGTAACACAAACAAACGAAAAAAAAAGCGCAGATATCCGTTGTTTAATGTCCACCTGCCATGTCGAGTCGTCGACTGTCAAGAAAATTGATATATTATTTCATGCTTATCGCTTAACTCTGACAACAACAACAAGAACAAAGACAACAACAGCAGACATGAAACGCACAAACGCAGCAGGAACCTTAGAATTAATGATTGAATGTCTGAGTTTATGAAGGTATGCCTGGCCTGTCTTCTTTAGAAAATGAATGAATGCATTGGGAATCGATGAATTGTTTTGACTTGTACTTTTGCCTTTGTTGCTATTGTTTTATGATTAAATAATATTTTCAATATTCATCGCAATTTCATTGTTTTTCTTTGGAAGTCTGAGAAATATAGCTGTCATATATTTTGATTTCTTTAGATTGGATATGCCTAAGAAAAATGACATAGCCAACTTGTGTGTGTGTAAGGGGTGATTTTTGATTGAACTTTAAATTGAAATAAAATAAACATGAGCAAAGTTTGAAGCTGATCCGTTTTTTTTTTCAATGAAACGTTTCAACATTTATTTATGATATTTTTTGTTTAGAATAATTTCGAGCATGTATGCGCATCACGATTAGATGTAATTTGTTATTGATGAATTCTGAACAGTACATGATAATTTTGTTTTTTTGAGCGATGACATTTTTAATTATCGCTGAGTTTCAACCAGTGGGCGCCCTCTAGTTCCTATAAAAGCTAAACTGACTTAAAATTTTTCTAAAAGTTAATCCTTTAAGATATGGTGAACCAGCGGCTGGAAACCTAAATATTTTATCCCGCTACATATTTTTAATTCAACTTCTTAGTCGAACAATAAGTTTTTTATTCAATATCATTTTTCAACAGAATAACCACATATGTTTTCAAACGTAAAATTATAGTTGTGGATTAGCAGCCCTATATTGATACTTTTTATTATTTTATTTTATCGGAAAATAATGCTTTTGTTATTCAATATGACTTGAAGAAATCCGAACATTTTCTATGAGTATTTAATCTACAGTATACTTACTAGTCGAGGTTTTTACCTTGCTACCAACATTTTTATTAAAAGTCGTTGACAATCTAAAACAAAAATCAAATTTCTTATCAATGCAATCAAAATTGACCATTTCGGTTGGTCAATTGTTTCAACAAAAAATAATCCTTTCAAGTGCTCCATTCATTCCAAAATATAGTAAAATGTAACGTAAAACACTCTCGCTAAAACACACACAGCTGCTGTTAAAAAGCACGTGCTAAGCCATAAACATTGTGCACTAACAAAACAAAACTGAAGAGAACAAAACAAAAAAAGCAAAATATACGATGTGTAAAACAGCTGTTCTAGCTAACTGTTATACACGCCTTAATGTAGCCTACAGAAATGGGAAATTTTGTTATTGTACACTTCGAATGTGAATTTAAAGTGCGTTTTTTTTTTGCTTATGAGGGAAATTCTTGCATCTTTTGGCCAAGATACACGTTTGGTGAATGAATTATTTGCAGACAGTTCGTCGTATTTTGCCGTTGTGTGTGGTAATGATAAGTGCAATAGTAACGCTTTAAAGTAATTAAAACCATTGTTAAAAATGTAAATTTTTACATAAATAATTTAAATAGCATACTTTTTCGGTTAGGCTGTTTAGAAAAAAAAAAAAAATAAAAAAACTTTCGGTTTCAGTGTAAAGAAGACAGTGCAAATATATAAAAACTAAAAATAATAAACAAACCACTAACGGATTCATGTGACTTGTCTTAAGAAAAGGTAATTTAAAAAATTAATTAAATATGTGCGAATAAAACTTTGAAATCGAACTAGCATTTAATCAATAAAAAGAAATTTTATTCAAAAAAATTTGATAGCATTAGAATAAACTGACAAGGACGTTGATTGACATGTGTCTAAGTTTTCACTTGAGTTTTGAAAATAGTTTCAGTTTAAGTGTCACAATAGCATGTTTCTATATATAATAAATTTTTACTTATAAAGCCCTATCATTAAAAGGGTTCAATGTATAAAAAACACATAAAATATTAAAAGCCAGAGAAGAATTAATTACATATTTGTATATAATAAAATATTCTTACATTTAAATTAATGGCAATAATAATTTTTGATGAAAAATTAAACAAATGGCACGTTTTACTAAACACTTTTAAAGCGATACAAATATTTGATGAGACAAAACTATTAAAAGTTACAAGTTAAACAATTTTGTAAATGAATAAGTTATGGTGTTTAAGGGATTAAGTTATGCGGTAGAACAAATGGTGCTTCACATAATAATTTTTTTCAATTTATTTCATTTCAAAATGTCAACTTTATTTATAATTTTAGTTTATTATTGACAAAAAGAGAAGCACTTTTTTGGTGTTTTCCGTTGACGATTAAAGCTCAAATTCGATTCATAAAAACTTAAAAAATTTTCATGAAAATATTAAAGTTGATATGACGACTGCCTGTCGAGAAAGTTAAGTTTTAATCTTGAAAGTGAAATTGAAATAATGAAATTATTCGTTTAGTCCTCGCATAAAAATAATTGAAAAGTGCTGATAAAACTTAAAGTGAATGTAATAGCAGTTTTTGAAAAAACTTAGTCAAGCAAAGAGGAAAACTCATTCGAAGCTTTCTGTTTTCTTTTTTAAAAATATTTTAGAATTTGTTTAACTTTACAAATTGTGCTCAGATTAATATAAAATTTTATAAATATTTAAACCACAACATTTGTGATATTGCACTTTATGAAACTGGAAAAAATACGGTTTATCAAAATTGTTGACACAGCGTTGTCAACATGTTTTCCTTTTTTTCACAGCTATAATAGCAAATACAATCAATATATAAATCAAGAACTTTCTAAAAGTAACAAGGCCCAATATTTTCAAACTAAAATCAATTGTCTTAAATTGCGTATTTTCCATATCGAACATTTCCTTATGCTTATGTTGTAAGTCGTTCTGAAGCACTCGTTTTATGCAAATATGTAAAATACTGTACTGTAGGTAAAAAATAGTAAAAAAAGAAAGTTTAAAATATTATCTGCACTTGGATTTATTTTATTATAGTAAACTATGCTTGCCATCCATCATAGCAGCTTAATTTCTATTTTAATTTAACGATTTGCTATGGGGAGCATGAAATTTCGGGCCTGACCGGATCAAAACCGGTCACTTGGCAGCTCTGACGTATATTGAAATTTTTTAGATTTTAGACGGTGCAACATATCAAAAAAAATTAACTGTGAGTAAGGGGTCATTAAATTATAACGTAACGCAATTTTTTTAAGATTTTTGACCACGTCCCCCTCTTTTTAAATGTTACGGTATTGCCCAAGTGACCATGTTTACCTAAAAGTCACAAATATGTTGCGCAATGTACCGGAAAGTAATTTTAGCGACTTTTGTTATGTTTTAGTAGCGTTTGCGATAATAATAAATACACAAGAGATTTTTAACTCGCAGCGTAACGCATTGTTTAAGCCCCCTTAAGTGCGTTACGTAATACTTGAACGGCCCCTAAGCAATTAATTGAAAAATTATGGAAACATAATTTTTTTTGGAAATTACCAAATGTTTAATTAAATTCTAATTCATCAACTTTAATATGTCAAATTTTCATTCCAAGCGGTTCATTTCCTCTAGAGCAACAAGTTTTTGCTTATAAATTTATACTGACTTTGCTAAAAAAAAGGTATAACGAACATTTGTTTTGTAAATTTAACGAATTTCTGTTCTCACTGCAATAGAAAAAATAAGTAAGTTTTTAAGTCATAAGAATTTTTATTAAATATCGAATTTCAAGGATATAAGTGAAAACCTTACGCATAATGTAACCCATAGTAACAGTGAAAAGCTAACTAAATTTTTGTTTTGTTTTTATGAATAAAGTTCTGATCTATGAAAACTGTATAGCTCTCCCATATTTAAAAATAAACAATCAATAATACACAAAATCAGCTTTTCATTATGGGGAAAACTCCAAACAAACGTCATCCTTGAAAGCAAAATGAAAATTTTTAAGTAGTAAACCAAACACATAGCATTTTATGAATAAATTAATAAATAAACACGCAGACTTTAACATAATCATAATAGCTGTGGTTTATTCACCAAGTTGTTGTCTATGTGCGGATAAAACGACCAAGTTGCTAAGATTCCGACTCGATGCTTATACAACTACTCGTTGCTGTACATTTTACATTTTAAATTTTATATTGATGCTTCATAGTGCCTGCCATTTTATAAAGACGTTTTTCCGCAAAATAGCTCTTTTTCTAATTTTATTACAAATACAAATCTGCTGGGTAGCACTGTCACTTAAACAACTTGCTATGTATACATAGCAACTATAACATTACAAGCTAATTTCGTGATTTAATTTTTACTTGCTCATACAACAATCGTTACTAACTTTAGATGGCTAGTAGTAGATAGCGAATAAAACGCAGCCAATATCACTAACAACTTCCATATATTTACTTATGTTAGTTGTCGTATGCGTATGTTCCATGTAGGTATGTAACAGAATATAAAAAGAGTCAATTGCTTTTGAGTAATTAATGGAGTTCGATTCTGAATAGTATCAATTTCTTAAGACCGTGACTGTATTCGCCTATTAATAGTTTAATATCAAGCAAAACTCTAACAACTTTCAATGTCTTTGTTATAGCGTGCAAACAAATTTCATAATCTCATACCAAATTAATGTTACTCATACGCACCGTTAACCGAAATATAGTGAAAAGCAATAATAAATATTTACCGGCAATTTTAACTCTTTACGCCTACTTAATTGCAACTATTAACACATTATCACTGTAATTTTATGTATAACTGTTTTCATAGCACTGAAAATATTCACAATCAATCCATTTGCTTATTAACTGTGACATCAATAAATTGTTATCATTTTCTTTTGTTTTATTATTTTTATATTTTTTGAAAATTAACGATGATTTATGACATTTTGTGTCACAACACAACCCCTTCAAAATATATAAAAAATGTCAAATTCATTTTTAACTGAATCACAAATGGAAAAAATATGAAATTTATTTATAGATGACAGTCAACATGACTTATGAATTACAATAAATAATTTATGATCCAAAAAGCACGAAATATATAAATTGACATTTAATGTAGAGAAAATCCTTCAAAATTTGAATGCATTTCTTAAGCAAATATTAATCAACACAATGAAACTTCTGCCAGCGAGCAGAGCAAAAAAAAACTGTTCACAAAGCGTGATGCTGCTCTTGACGGGAGTGCGAAAATGTAAATTTATCATCATAAATTTTGCAGCTTTGGAAATGGGTGGGGAAAAAAAATGACAGAAGAAAAAAAAAGCTTTGTGAAAAAAACACATCTTTTTGCATTGTGTTTTATGAATTTGCTGTACAAAAAAAAAGTTCGTGTGATATAGAATAAATTGAGACCCAAAATAAACATAACGGTATAAAGGTTGCGTGGGCTGCCAACCATGCCGGCACCAAAGAAAAAAGTGTATTTTTGAAAACCGCTTCATTAGGCAGCCCTTTTTTCAAAGTTATTTTCATAATATACCTTTTACGATGTCCTCCTTAAAGTGACAGACGCAATTTTATGCACCTTTTCGCTTTTGTTTGTTCTCGGTTGTTATCGTGGAAGATAAAACTGTTTATTATTTGGAAAGTTTTTTACTCTGGGCTACGCAAACAGACTTGTTGAAAAGCTTAGTGCCATTTGGCAATTAACTTAACGATCGTCACTATTTGCAAGATAAAAGGAGCTTTTGGAATTTATTTTTAAATTGCTTGGAATAAAAAGTTCTTGATGACGCCATAGCAAAAAAAAATGGTTACAATAAAAAAACAGCATTTTTTGAATATTTGGCCAAATTTTAAAAACTTTTTGTTCAGTGAGATTTGTACTTGAAATTGATAACTTATGAAGAGAAAGTGTTTAAATGTAATCTGGACACCACACTTTTTGTTCGGTTTTATATGCTTAATTTTTGGGAAAAAGTAGTTTTTGTGACCCTGATGAAAAGTCGCAAGAGCAACGACAAAGCCATATGACAGGATTTTGAGTTATTGGCCATTTTACATATTATGTACATTTCACGGATAAAAAAAAATTTTTTGTTAAGGAATTTTTTTTCCTATTTTTTGCCATTTTATAATCTGCTCGCATAAAAAGAAAGAATTACTCACAAAATTTTTTTTGCGAATAAATTGATTTTTATGTAGATATTTGGTTGACATTTATCGCAACTTCGATAGCTGATAGTTTTTTTGATAACGTTGTTCAAATTTTGGACAATACTTTTCTACACGTTCACACTCGCTTTTTATACTACATTTTTTCGCATTTAAATAAAAAATTCACTTAGAATGTTACTACAGTGGAACCTCTTTTTCGATAAGTCGAGAACCTCCCAAACTCGAAAAAATTTTGTGTTCCCTCCCTTCAAGCCCCACTACCTCAATTGCTCGAAATCTTACACCTCTATAAGTCGAAATAAGTAGTGTGTTCCTACAAGTAAATTCAGTACATATTTTCCTTCTATAACTCGAAAAAATAAATTTGAACTCTGCATCTCGAACATAGATAGCAATGTTTGATTTTGTGACCTTCACAACTGGATTATTTGAAACGAATTACCTCTACAGCTCGAAGAAAAATAAGATACCGACTTTAAGAATATGCCGACTATGTACATCATTGTTTCTTAGAAATCAATGTAAAAGTCTACTTATATGTACAATAAATCAATTATATGAAATGATAGAGGAATTTATGAAAGTCGAAGTCCTCCATAAGTCAAAAACTCTATAACTCGAATTTTTTAGCGTCCCCTTCAAGTTCGACTTACAGAGGTTCTTCTGTATTACTCATGTCGTGACTATAGGAAAGATAAATAACATGCATTTTAGTTTGCAAAAGTGAACAGTAACTAAAGAGAATGCGGTTAAAGTATAATTGTGACATTGCTGAGCAAATCACTTAATCAAAACTAAGTTAGAATTTGGTATTTTAATATCAAACTCAAACAGTTAAGCCAACACATGTAGGGTGAACAGTACAAGAATTGGCATTGAAACTGTTATAGTTTTTGTCCTTTGTTACGAGTATTTGGTGTAAAGCCTTTAAACGTTCCAAACCATAATTTCTTGGAGAAAGTAATAAATTTATTGTTTAAATCAAGATTTCAATAATCTATGGAATATATTTATGGCAGCAGTCAGAGCTGCAAAATAATCTTGTAATAGTATTATCAGTTGAAATTTTGAAATTATGATGCGTCAAACATAATTAATTATGATCATAACGCCCAAAGTCATGATGCGCAAACATGAAGCATCCACTTCAAATAGGTCACATCACTGAATCTTGATAAAATTTTTTAAATAATACTCAAATCTATAAGACAAAAAAGTTAAATCGACACAATGTTGTTGACAAGTTTAGGCATGATGTTCCAAAACTTGGGCAGTATGTTATTTTGTATTAAAAATTTAACATTTTACATAACACAATATATTTTTCTTGCGCAAAATATGTAAGATGACAACGAATTTAAGATATTGTGCTAATTGGCATTGAAGGATTATATCAATTCTGGGTACAGTAAATAAAACATGAGATAGCTATTTCATTTATGACTTAACAAAATATATATTTCTCATATACATATATTTGATTACATAGCTGAGTTATTAGGCAATAAATAATTTCATCTCCTTAAAGTAAGAAGTATGAAAAAAAAAACAGATAAACTTTCACAGTTTTTTGCACTGTCAACTTTAAGCTCATGTAACATGTAGTTTCAGTTCTATTTAAAAACAGATTTTTGAACATTAAATATTTCAAGTCAAAAGTACCAACGATTGGAGGGGGCCAACATTAGTACTACATACCCTATTTGTTTTCCTTAACTTTTTCTGTTAGAAAAGTTTCCAGCGTTATATTTACTAATCCATAGATGTAGAATTCATGGAAATTACAACAGTGGGTTTAGTGCATGTCACTTGGACAGCAAAAATTTCAAACTGTTTGCTTACTGTCCTGCAGATTTGCTGATGTGTGCATAGCAATGTCAACCAAAAACTTTATTTTGTTGTTGGCAAAAAGTTTCTTGCGTGCGTTTAGTTTAAGGGTTTTTGCTTAAATCGTATATGCTTTTTTTTATTTTGGTTAACCTGCTAGTTAAAACTTTATGTTACGATTTCAAGCTTGTTTGGTCGTCCTTTGAAAAATTTTTAGTATTTATTCGGATGGAATTTTGAGTGGCTTCGCTTAATTGAAATATTTTCAACGCTGACATAATGCAGTTGATTTTGACTTTTCATGTGGGTTTTGTTTAATTGTAATAAATAATTTTTTTTAATTCAAGTGGGTACTACGTTTTGTTTTTAAAAAGCGAAAACACTTGTAAGCACTCTTTTTTACAGAACAAAGCTCTTAAAAATTTATAAAGTTTTGAAATAACTCTTTGAACGATTTATATAATAAATAAAATTTTAATCTATGATTTCTATGGAAATAAGTTTTTATCAAAGTTCCAGAACATTCAGCACATTTTTATAAATTTGTTTTTCAATTTTTTCATTGATAATGAAAAAGTTTTTTTTATCAACTGTGACTCCGCTTCTCATCAGGTTCTAATTCTTTTATTTGCAAATATTTAAAACAAAATTCGACTGTTCATTGTAACCCTGTGAACCAGTGTGACTTTTAATAAATTGGAATTTTTAACACGATGAGAGTTCCGCCCTCGCGTTCTATTTATGTTTAATTATAACTATAAAAGTAATCATACGTATGATATGCAATCTGAGTTATACTTTTTTTTACTCTTCATAAAGAGCGTGGTGCATATTTAATAAACTTTAAAGGGTGCTTACATATTGCAATATATAAATTTTAATTTATTTATTTTTACGGATGTTCATTTGTAAATGCTGCATGGCTGCGCAAGTACATTGAGCGGAAAGTAAAATATGCTTTATCTTGTTAACTGACGTGTGAGTGTGCATGTTCCTCACCAATACACGTTTTCATACGCCCATGTCAATACTCAAAACTTGTTGCATGTTTCTTCGCTTGGAAACGAAAAAACTAATTGCGTTTTAATAGCGTTTTTATGAAAATTTTTTAATATCAATTACTATAAAGAATTTATTTATCAGGGGTTTTAATTTTGAATTTTATATTAAAAACGTAATCATATTTGTTGCATGTTTGTTCGCTTGGAAACGAAAAAACTAATTGCGTTTTAATAGCTTTTTTATGAAAATTTTTTAATAACAATTACTATAAAGAATTTATTTATCAGGTGTTTTAATTTTGAGTTTTATATTAAAAACGTAATCATAATTTTTATTCATTTTTATCAAAATAACTCAGTTAATTGGTAGTTAATTAATTGAAAACAAAAAACCAAATATGCTAATATTAAAAATGTATTTGGTATACGTGACGTATGAGTAACAATTACATTTAATGAAAGTAAAGTAAAGCTATAAAAATAACATTGAAATATATATTATTTCAAAAATCTTTCGATATGTAGGCTCTGCCCAGCACTACTTATAGCATCGATTTCTTTAAAATACCCTTCCATCGATATATGTACTTATAAATCATTGTTAAAGAAATGATGGCTCTCAACTTCGGATATGGTGTTTTAAGAAACATCGACATAAAACTACGGATGTCGTCCCTTTCATAAAAGTGTCGGTACTTAAAATACTGTTAGAGTGAGCTATCTTTAATATAATATTATTGTGTACCTTCTTAAAAATTTTAAAATAACAATTTCGTAGTATTTTTGCTCAAAATTTTCTGAATTTTTTTTGGTTAAAAACCGCACCTGTAACATATCGTCATATAACTTTTACTGTTCTTTTTCAAAATAATTCTCAAAATAGAAGTGAATTCATTTAATCTGCATGAAAAATAAAATTAAAAACGAAATTTGGAGAATTATTTCAATTCAGTTTTTCATTGAAAACTCAAACAACTGCCTTCCAACCCGGCCTTAAGAACTAACCGTGACATGTTTTTTCAAAGCTTTGAATTCAAGCCGAACTTTGAAAAATTCTCAGAATTAGAGGAGCCATACTCATATGTATTTCTGTATATTTCACTGGTTGTAGAATTTTGTTCAAATTGAATAATTTTCTTACCAAAGTATGTCAGCTGTTTCAATTTCAAGCATTTGAAATCCCTTGCCACCGTAAGCAATTATTTACCTTTAAATTCAGCTGAAATGGCAGTATTTTTTTCTCTTTTTTTACTGACACAATGAAGTTAAATTTACTAATCGAAATTCACCGAATTACTCAATTTCACTATACCCTAAAGCTCATAAATCATATTATCCTTACAAAAATATATTTTATGTAAACGTTACTATCATCGCATATTTAAACAACAATTTTTAGGTAATGAGCTAAATATTTCATTATAATTATCAGCTCAAAATGCACATTTCAAGAAATAAGAGCCACTTATGCTTATTTGCCTTTAAACATAAAAGATTATTTACTTGAAAAATAAAAAACGAAACATATTTATCTAAATTGTACAAATTAAACCACTTTAAAAACTCTGTACATATTTACTTGCTCTGAGCATATTTGCACAAAACATTACCAACTTATGTCAGCGTGTATTGGCTTCACTTAACTTAACGCTACGCAACACAACTTCTAATCCTATACTTTCTGGCAACCTGACTTCCTGCGGCGTTACCACTAATTACCAGCACTTGGTGCAGTACTTGTTCTTTAAATGAATACAGATGCAAATAAGGATGTGGTAGTGTGTGGATGCGGATGTGGAATATTTAATTAACTAAACTAACTCATTAAGAAGCAGTCGAAGACGCAAAAGTGAATGCCAACTTGAAGAGCAAAATCTTTTAACATCATATTTACTCAACAACAAAAAAAAAAAAACAAAAAATATTTCACTTGGCTGCAGTAGATGTACTAATGAGTATGGCACCTTTTGCTGTTGTTGTTTCTTAGTGGCAACACTACAAGCTTACAAAATTTTTACTTAACCATTTTAATGAACGCAGTAGCTGTGAAAATGCTGCTGCTGATGTTACTACACACACACACTCGTAACGTTAGCAACGTAAGAGGAATAGTATGTAAATTAATTCACCTAAATAAGAGCCCACAAACAGGTGCACTGATGTAGAACTTTGCTCTTGAAAAATCGTTAAAAAATTTCATAGCTTAAATTTTATTTAGAAACAGTTGCGAAGTTTTGCTCGATATAATAAAAATTTTTGAAGATCTAGCAGTTACACTGCGTGCAAAAATGAGATCTAAAAGCTGGCACAACATCGGCTAATATCAACGTTGAAATGCTGAGCTCCAGTCTGACGTATTATCTTGGATTATAAGTCAGCGTTTTGAGATAAAGGTATATTCAACTGATTTTGAAGAATTGCATTCTAATTCTATAGAAAAACATACATACGGGGCAAACGGCTAGGTATTTTTACGGTCTTAGGAAAAATATAAATAAAATGCTCCATATGGTGGTTAAGGTGTAGTGCTGGAAGTTAAAAAAAAGGTGGCATTTTCATGAAAAAGAACTTTATCTTAGACATCAAACCTTTCAGAGAATTTTAAAGAATTTCGATTTATATGTTTCTGATGTGGAAAATTTTAAGGTATTAATTATATACTAGAATCACTTCAAAACACAGGTCACAGGTCTAGAAAAACTACAAACAAGACTTAAAACTTTGTGAAAAATTCATGATATTTAAAAGTGCTATATTTTTTAATTTTAACTTTTTGATGGATATATAAGCTTTGTCTAAAGCAAGTCCAATTAATTTTAAAAATGTAACTTTTCAATCACCCTTAATGTAGTTTTTGAATTCAGCTTTATTTTGTAGATTTCTGAAAACTAAATGTTAGTTTAATAAATAATGTTAGCAATTTTAATCAATATAAAGCTGTATAGAATATAACTTCATACTTAATGTAGCCATTTTTAATATTGTATTTAAAAAAAAATTTTGTGTATATGAAACAAGTATAACTTATGATTTAAGAACGCCTTTTTACTTTCACACAGTTGTTACACAGACTTGTACACACACACACGCAAGGAAATGAAAAGTTTCAGCATTTTATGCGGAACCACAGGTTAAGATGAAAAAACACAGAAAGGGTGTAACTACAGCAAAAAAGCTACGATTTAAGTGAATATGAGTATTTGGAATACTGAAAATAAAATTAAATGCATTTGCGCGTAGAAGTACGACACCAACGTGTATGTATGTGTGTGTTTAATGAATGAGTGTAAATTCCGACGCACCACCACCAGCGACAGCAGCTGTAAGAGTATTGTAAAATATGTGTTATATGCACAGTACAGCTTCAGTTTGCAATATCAATGAGGACTCTGCTAAGTGCACAGATTAATTTTGTGCAAACACTACGGATGCGAAACATAAAATTTGCTTAGCATTTTAAATCTATTTTTAGAAAGCCATTGGCTACATTATTTTCAACAAAATAATTTGTAGATATAGAACTATTTGATTGGTGGGGATTTTTTCAAATTTTCTACGTTTTAATTGCATTTTTTATAGTAAAGAAAAAGTAGAAATTTATGTTGTTTACTTTAGCTTTAAGCAGTTTCCAATAAATGTGGAATAAATATTAAGATAAATTAAATCTTAATTATGCGCCATATACATACGTATTAGAACCAAACAAGCGATATAAAAATATTTATTTATACAGAAGTCTGCATTTTAGGCAAATAGTTAATCAAGATAAATAAAAGATACATATATGATTACAAATATATACATATATTTTTTAAATAATATTGAGAAACAGATGTTGAACTTATCGGTGAAATTTATGAAATGAATAAAACATGTGCTTTCCAATCATCACAAAGTTTCTTGGTTAAATTGCAATACTATTTAAAATTATGAGCTATGCGAAAACGGAAACGGATCCGCATCCGTTTTTGTACACATTAGGTTGACGCAAAAAGGATGATGTTTTTTTGTGGAGTAAAAAAGAAATTGAAAAAAAATTGCCTGCATCTATTTTTGGCAATGATAGAAATAAAATAATCTTTGTTAATTATCGCTTCACGAGGCACACTGCCTCGATATGATAATTAATATTTATGGTTTGAGAATACTAAAATATTTCTAAGTATAGGTAGATAATACTTGAATCTTACCATTACAAGCTAAAAAAGTTAAGCCAATAATATTTTTAAATCAACTTCAAATCAAAGTACATTTGTTCCGGTTAATAATGAAAAAGAATATCGTTCCAGTGACGTCCTCTGCTAGCTCGGCAGTCTTTTTGGAAAATTCGGAATAAATTTATCGCATACAGATGGTTCAGTTAGTGATATTTGCTTGATGATTTTGTCTTTGAAATGCTGCTCAGTTTGAGCATTACAAATAAGCATTAATATAACTCTTCAAGAAATCCTATAAGAAGAATGGTGTTAAAACGCCTGATCTTGGTGGCCAATTTAAGGAAATTTCTTGAAAAAATTCTGATTTTCTTCTTGCAATCTATGTCCTTAATCTAATACCTGTAAGAAAATGGCGGCAAATTAAAAAGTCACTTCAAATCTAGACACCTTATATAATATTAAGTATACATTCTATATGCTTGATAAATCATTAAAAAAATTATTACAAATTTTAATTAAAAACTTGTTTTTCCCATTAAAATTACTGCTTACGTTAATTTTTTGTCACGTTTTATTGAATAGAGTCTTAAGAACAGAATGTTTTTTTTTTGTTTTTGATAGTTTTTGACTTGAAATTTAATTAGTTTTCATACGAAAAAGCGACTGCATGCTGCATGCATGCATCACATGAAATATGAAAATTAAAACTTTTTTTTTAAACACAAATGCTGCACTAGATATGATTTTTTGTGCTAACGTACAAGAGAAATGCGTTGTAAGCCAAAATAAAAACTTTAAGGTTATTAAAAAAAACCACATAGTAAATACATATAAGCAGTACAGCAGCAAAGGAATACCATCTATGGTTAGTATTTACTGTGGGCTAAATAAAAAAAAATAGTGACATGCTTGCAGGAAACAAAAATAAAAAACAACAAATTTAATGTTGCGTCCTTAAATTACAGTTAGCAGCAGCGGAAGTGACAGCATCATCCTCAACAGCTAGAGGAGCAGGAAGTAACAAGTGTTGCCACCGTGTCAGAGAATATTTCACTTAAACCTTTTTTTCCCCTATTGCACATACACGCACAGCGTCATTAATATTCGCTTGTACATGTATTTGTGTGTGTATGCATTCATATCTACTTGTGTAGGTTTATATGCTTGTCACGTGTCTGTGCACTTCGTTACACTTGCATTGTTTTACAATTTAGTGTTTAAAATGTCTAATAGAACAGAGTGTAATCACACATTTTTCTGATCTTTTCGTTTTTTGTTTTGGTTTTATCTTCCTCTTCAGCTGCAGGCGGAAATTTTGTATTACATCAGCATCAACTGAGTGTAAATTGTACGGCTTTTATTTCTCTTTCTTGGTAAGATTCTGCAAAGCTTTTCGATTTAAATTGTTGCAGTTGTTGAGAAAAAATGTCAATGTATTTCCAGCTCAGGGCATTTATTGGCAATTTGAAACATGTACATGAGACACTGTATAAGGAGAAAAACCATTATGTTACTTGCATGTCTCTTTTACCACACAGAAGAACTACTTTTCTATATTATGAAATATGGCATTGAGATAAATGCGGATTAAGATAAGCTTTTTTCTGGTGATCCAGGTTTAACAATATGGAAAATTTTGCAAAGCCGTAACTTCACCTTTTTAGGTCTCTATATCCTCATATCTATCTTAAGCTTTACTTACTATGCCGAATTCGTGTGCAGCCGTAGTCAGCATATGGGGCATTTTATACCAAAAAGACAGATCTTAAAGTATTAGATTTTTGCCCGAATTTCTTTAGTTTGTAATGTACCACAAATCATCATTTATCGAGTTTTTTGAATAATGAAATATTTAATTTCACAAGCCTGCTAAGTTTAGTCTGAAATAATTGTTTTGAAATGTAACTTTTCTGTGGTTGAGTTGTCATAATAAATAGTTCATATTTCAACTTAGTGGCGTACTTTAGCCATTCAGCTTATGGCGGGACACTCAGGAGTGAGCAAAAGGGATTTACTTTTGAATATTAAAATCCTTTATTCGCTATTTTTCCGTTTGGCTGGAACTCAACAACCCTTTGAGGACATTGAAAAAAATTTCAAGGTTTTTTATTTAAAATTAAGTTTAGTTGTGTTATAATTGCTTAACAATTACATATAATTAATCATAAGCTTATTTAGCAGAGTTTCGCACAGGTAACTCAAGGCCTTATATAGGGTGCTCAAATTTGAGATTTCTTTTTTAAATTTTAAACAAAGGACATAAAATGTGTGACATATTTATTTAGTTTTATTGTAGATTAAAGTACATTTCTCCTGTTAGCTCTGCAGACTATCAATCTTTTACCAAAATCTTCAGTAACTTTTTTGCAAAATAATGATTCAATTGGTGATATATGCTCGATAATGTTGTCTTTGAGATGTTGAACAGTTTGAAGAGTATACGCATAAGCTTTACTATTCAAGAAAACCTACAGGATGAAATTCAATGATGTTAAATCGTATGACATTTTTGGCCTATTCACGTCTGTTTATCGAGAAATTATTCGAATATTAAACTTCTCTTCACAAAACTTAAAAAGATACCTCAAATTTGAAGAGCATTTTAAGCACGATTTTCTCTCTTTATAATAATAACTAAAAATTAGTACCATAAATTTCGATGTTCACGTATTAATAAATAAATTACCTTTTTTAGCAAATTTCTTATTTGATAGAATACATGACATAGTATTTCTATTAAATTATTTTCTTCTCTCTTTCTTCATGTCAATTAGCATAGAGTTGTGTTTAGCATGTAGTCGCAATAAAAAATCTACAGTCAAATCATGCTGTATTTACGTATGTGGTATTCAAGCAGGTTACGAACTTTTTGCTTACTTTAGGCAACAAATTTAACTTAAAAATGCTTCCCTCATGTTCGAGTGAAGGTAAAAATTATACATGCAAAGAAATTGCTTTTTAAGTCAACTTAAAGTACACTTCAAATGTAAATGAATTACTTCAATAAAGTGGTGCAATTTTACCATGTTCTAACGCATGATTGTATGTGGCAGGTGAAGAAGCAAATTTTTTTTAATTTAATTTAGAGAGGTGGTAGCTAGTACATGATTTTCCATACTTCAAATATTTATTCAGAGCAAACATCATTAATTCGGTTTCTTAAATCGTAACTGCAGTTTTCGAGCAATATTGAATCGAATTTTTCGACTGTTTAAAAGTGTCACCTTAACTTTTCCAAATCTGCCTATTTTTTGCACAGTAAATTATATTTGTGATGTGCATTCAACTACCAAGTTTCATTGAACTATCTAGCAAGGAATGCGAAATATGAAATATTAAACTTTAAATGTACAGAGTTTTTATAAATTTGAATTTCAGCATTCGGCTAATTAAAAGTTACTCATACGCAGTGTTAACCAAAACATTTTTCTCATATTCTTTATCGCTGTGATTGCACAAATTATTTATTATTTTTTTTGGGTCCTATTTGTATTTTTACTATGAAAAAACTCGCAGTTACTCAAGTTGTTGTTCAACTAAGTATTTACTTCATTAGCCACTATTTAATTGGTCGCAATAGCAGGTAAACTAAACTACATATTTAATTTTGGATCAATAGTTGCAAATCTACTTAGTCGTATATAAGCGCACGACCTAATTTTATTTTAATACCAAGCAAACAATTATATTTGCATAATGGTCAACACTGCGTATTACAAACCGTAATACATACAGAAATTTAAATTCACAACTAATCATCGTTTAGTGTAGCATACATTTATTGAGATAATTTTTTTTTTTTTTTTTTTTTTGTAATTTTGTTTCACTTGCAAAGTATCGTGTGTATATTGGAAATAAACTCAAAATCAACTTTCGAATAGCACTTGACAACGTCTCAATAAATCACATTAACTTCTATTTTACTTAAATATGTTAAGCTGCCACTTTGCAAATTGTTTTAAGATAAACGCAGGTCTTCTTCTATATCATCAAATATGCAAATTAAATTAAACTTTCATTAAATTCTTGTAAACACGTTCCTTCGGTTGTATGAAATGCAAATTTTGTACGGATAAAAATTGCACAAAAAAATGTATCAAAAGAATTTACATTATCAGTTTGAAAATGTAAACGCTTGAAATTAAAAGTAAAAAATACAAAAAGGGCTGTAGATATTGGTATGCCAATACATAATTACATAAAGACATGTTTGTATGTGCCTACATATGTAAATAGAACTATACTAATGATTGATAGTCTAATGAATTTTGTTGAATATTTCCATTTTTTCGTATTGGAATATGGCGCACCCAGGCCTACAATTTATGTGCGTGCTCCACAAATTTGGTATAATCTTAAAATCATTACGGCAAATACCCAACACAACCAATTTCCGCATAACAGCTGCAAAAGTAACAATATATGTATTGCCACTTTGAGTTGGTGCGCCACTATAACAAGATATGAGCTTGTGGGGGCAATTTCATGTGGAGCTTATAACTTTGTAAAGGATTTAAGATTCTGTAAAGTTATAAAACACATAAATTTCAAAATGTTGGTACTCGAAATACAAAAATATTAACACTTGAGCGCAGTTTCTTAAGATATTGTAATTGACTTTCATTACGAGTAAAAAAAGCTCATAAAAAGAGAGTCTCTTTAACTTGACATTCATTGCTTGCTCTGGAATTCTGAATCTGGTCATAAATAAGAATTGTGCTTTTATAGACTTTTGATCAGGATTGTACAAAATATACAAATTTGTCCAAAGATTATTTTCCATACTAGAACAATAGCTTTCGGATCCATATGAATATCTTATTTCAGTCTTATCATATATAGGATTTATGGATATTTAAAGAGCCTGACTGAATAATGCGTTGAACTTTAAGAGTCGTTTAACATTTGCTATATTTTCAAATATCTAATGTCACATTGACAATAGTTCAATAAAATCTGTAACTTGTAAGACTGGCAATAAAGGATGTTATTTATACCTTATTTATTCTGAGTGGAATGAAAAACGCCGTAGAAAAAAAGAGGTTCTTATCAACCAAAATAAAAACGAAATTACAAACTTGAACCTAATTTCAAGTTGAATGCAATTTACACTTATGAATAACTCAAGAGTTTCACTGGATGATATGCTGGCGTTTGATGTATTCCAATCTAGAAAAATTACAAATGAATCACCTGGAATAAGAAATCTTCAACAATCTTTCAAATGTTGGCAAGGGCATATTCATAATGTTCGTATATCATTTTTCAGCCATTAAGCACAATCAAGTTCACATACGCTGTAACTCGCTCATGGAGTAGCCCAAAACGTTGTACATAGATAAATAGATAGATACACAGACTTCTTATTATGGTTCATGTTGCTAAGCACATGGTATTTTCGCAACAATTTAAGTTAATTTTTGGCAAATGATTATTTTTCGCTTCCTCTAAGACAAGCGAAATTTGTGTTGTGTTGAAATATTCTACGTTGAGCAGACGTCGTTTGTTACACTCGTATAAAGCAACCACCAACAATATCTGATTATCTAGCCTACCTTTCTCTAAAAAGCTGCATATCGACTTCAAAACATCAACGACATGCCAAAACATTTTTCATTTTTATTAACGCTTATTTTTAGGCCTTTTTATAGACGTTCCTCGGTTGTGGCTGTGATTTATGACTTTACGTGTCTTTTTTTTGAGTATTTGGGTATTTTTTGTGTGTGTGTGAGTGTCTAGAAAATTACTGTGCATGTAGATGTTTGTTCGTAAGTGTTTTTTTAAAGCATTATTATTAACATTAAAAACAAGTTATAATAACGTATACTGCTGTTTTTATTTCTCTTTTATTTTGAGTAAAAAAATAAAAATCTTCCTTTTTTTATAACAAATTCATTACATTCTTTAATTTTTTATTGACAGTCAAATTTGTTTATATTTCAATAAATGATTTATAACTTGTAAGCTAAATTTTATCGCATGAATTTAGAATGAATTTATTTAAGAAGCGAAATCACGTAGCAAGCTATTTATGTCAATTTCGTAGACATATGAGTGATATTAATTGTTTTGGGCAATGAACACGAGTGATTTCTGATAATCATTTAAAATTTATAAAGGTTCGGCTGAAGTGAAATTAATTGGAGACAAAGTTACTTTGGTAAAGTGAACGATTTTATGAACTTTATGATGGTAAAAATATCAATTAATCAAACAAATAAAACCGATTGTAATTATATTTTTACATGACCAAAATAGTTTAAGACTAGCAAATTTAAGAGACATGTCATTAAATATTATAAAATTTTAGGTACTTTTTTAATTCAAGTCTTTTTTTTAATATTTACTGCGAAATTGTTATGTTTTACTTAATTTATAAGTTCAATGGACGATAATATTTTGGCTTATTTTTCAACACCCGCCTTTTATTCAGTAATTTTTTCCATATACCTTTTCTGATTTATTTATAAAAAATAGAACAAATAATAAACATCAAATTTGTATAGAAACCGTTTTTCTTAAACATCATATAAATAGCAGAAGTGTCTTAAATGAATTCATAAGAAAACGCAAATAAAGATTTTATTTTATTTTTATTTTATGTTCATTTCACTGTTACTGACACACTTCAATTCTTGTATACGCGAGAAAAATATAAAATTTTTATTAAAATCTCACTGAAACTGAAATCCACCCGAAATGTAATCTTCAAGAGAATTCAATTATTGCAAAATTTCAAGGAAAAAAAAACAATGTTTCCTTCCTTATATATTATAGAAATTATATTCCTCTCAGTCCTCTCAGAATTAAGAAAATCGTGCGATTTTATTGCTAAATGATGATGATGATGATTCGTTCAATATTTTTTTCACTTTGTAAGGCATAAGTACATATATATTTACATACACATAATGCCTATGTATTCTCATTTCAGTTTCACTTAATTATTATCGCTATGTGTTGAAAGATCTTATCATTTGAAGATGGTACGTCAATGAACTGAATCAAGCTTCAAAGGAGCTAAGTCAACACCATATTTGTTGTCAATGTAGTTGAACTTTTTATTTATTTTGCTAAGAGTTTTTATACAGAAAACCACCTGTATATCACTAATAAGCATTGCTTATCATACTTACATACGTATTATTGTGAATCAATTTCGTTCGAAGGACAATGGTAAGCTTAGAGTACAGCTAACTAGTTCATTTTGGTTTATCAAATATCTCAAGAAGCAAACAAATGGTTTCCTCTCTTATAAAAATTAAAAAAAAAAAATATTTGACAGAGCTAAAATAAACTTTTTAAAGAGAGTAACTGAGAGTTTCTCGAAATATCGATTTCACATTTTTTTTAACATTTTCGATTTATTTTGACGTTTTCTACCGAAAATCACTCTTAAAGATCCCCATGACTATTTCCATAAATTAGGGTTAGCGGACAATAAATTCTCATTGCACACGTGTACGCAGCAGCACAGCGCACACTTGTTTAGCGAGCGCTGTAATACTGAATTCGCGCGAGTTACCTGATTGAATACTAAAAAAATATTAGAATGGTGCTACTCGAAATGAAAATGTAATAATGTCAAGAACGATACTGGTGCCAAATGCTTTTAGTTTTAATTTGGTGATACGTGAAACTGACTCTCATTGGCTTTTCACAATTTTTTAATTTTGTTCTCGCTATCGTGCAGAATTGAAAATTTTCTGGAAACCATGATAAAATCATATAGTAGCGTGAAATCGCAGCAGAAGCATTGGCACTATTGGCTACACAAAGAAAAATATTTATTCAAGTCATATTTGATACAAGTTAACATGCTACAAATTCCGCCAAATTCACAAATACGATTGGGCTAATTATGTGTAAAAAATTTTACAAAACGCAGCAAGTTAATCTTATTCGGCGGCGGTTATGCTTCGCAAATAGAAGCTAAATAGCCAAGTTCTAGCAATGAGCTGATTCTTTGGATCATTCTTCGATAATCTCTCAAGCTCACTTGGCCAAGAAAAATTCAAAAATTCAACGCTTTTGTTGAATTTTTTAAAGATGTTTCAATGTGAACAGTTAATGATAAGGACAAGTTTGGAATTTGGGTGCTAATGATAATAATAATAATCGAAGATATAACATAAAAATTTAATTCGCTTGAAGTAAATCTAAGTGTACTCACAGAGATCATTTGGAGATGAACTTTAGGATAAATTCGATGGTATGTGTGTAAATAACATTTGTTGATAGTATATTTATTTTAGTTTTTTAAGACTCAGATTAATTCAGTAGTAACCCTAAGTTAAAACTTGAAATCATTTCAGTCAGTTTCAACTATTTTTTCTCTATTCCAGAGCATCCAATACGGCAACAATCTTTCACTACTTGAAATAAATTTCATTAAAATAATTTTTAAAGAGTCTCTTATACTTTGATGTAACTTGCTTTAGAGTAAAATGAACTCGAAGAAGAATAAAAAAAACAAAAACTATTTTACTTATCTTCAATTACTTAAAGCGATGCTATAATTAAGAAAGTGAAACTTATAACAATTGCGCAATCTAAATGAATCACTTAAAGAAAACAAAAAAAAAAAAAAATTTATAGCGTTGTTTTAAAAAGAGTTTCTTAGGAAAAGGATAACAATAAGAGAAAATTCAAAGAACGGAAAATTCCACGAGAAAATAACTCAAGAAAGAAATGAATTTCTAAATAGCTATGCAGTTTTCTATTTTGTTGTTGTTGCTATTGCTGCTGCTGCTGCTGCTGCTGTTACCACCATTGACTAAAATTGCTGACATTGACAGTCCAGCGCTGAAGTTCTATTGTACATTTTATCACATTGTTGTTGTTTTATTTTTATTTTTTGTTTGGTGTTGTTTTTATTGCTTAATTTTAGCTGATATTTGTGCAAAGAACATTCAAGCTTCCGTCAGTTCTGACGGCTGTTGTCAGTAGCTATAAGTCTGCTTGCCGTAGCTGCTGTTTTTTCCCCAATATTCCGCACCATGAACCATTAGTTCAGAGTTTATTTGCTGAACTAATGCAACATAAAGACTAAGGCAAACAAAAGCAACAACAACAACAAAACCACACAGCAACAAACAATGTAAGAGTGCTTTTCTATCCATTCCAGCATCAGTCTTATTAACAAAATAACAACAGCAACAACGACAACTACAGGACTCCATTTAATTTGCTATTATATTCACCCAATAAAGTTGATATTACGCGATATCTTTGTTGTATAGTTGGTGTTACTGTTTTATAGCCATTTGTTAAAGAAACTTTGGCTGCATCGGAATGTTCAACTTAAGAGAGACGTAAGTTGCACTGGAAAAAATCGCCTTTTAGTTGCGTTCAAAAAATGTGTTTTAATTAATCGTTAATTGCTATGCTTACGTACTTAAATGATTTTTAACCAATTAAGGACTAACTGCCTCAATTACACGGAGAAAATTATTTTCTTGAATAAAACAAAAGTATGTATTTTTCTCAATAAATCTACGTCAATGCCTAATTTTGTAACGCAAAATTTTGACTCCAACTACATAGGTATCTTTATATAATTTTTTTTTTTTATTTTTTTCAGTGCATTTTGTTATATTTTCGTGCTAATTTCCTAACTTATTTCACAGTTAACTTTGGAACTGAGCCATTATAATTAACGGCAAACAAAGCGGAAGTAAATTTGATAAAATCAGTATAGCACCATGCGGCAGTGGTGGTAGAATAGACAGGATACAAAGGATACATGGAAATGATGTTCCGAAGGCAGACAGTTATTTCATGAAATGTGGAGAAACTTTTAACAGAATATTAAATATCGAAGCCACGCAAATGCTAAAACCAAATTATGATAAATGAAGCGAAAAAATAAATTAAAAAAAAAAATAAATAAACTCATTGAGGATGTAAGGCTAAAATACAAGAGAAAATTATTTGAATGAATGGACAAAATAAGAATATAATAAAATACTATGGAAAAACGTGTCCTAAATTCAAAATTGATTGCAGCAATTTTTTCTCCGTAATAAATGCTTTGTTGCTTGCATCAGTGATGGCTTTTGTATATTTAGCAAATGTACTGAATTTAGTACCGGAATTCTCTAACTTTTTTACAAAATTTGTGAAAATATAAAGTGATTTTCAACAATCGAAATAAAATAATGAAATTAATTATGTAAACTTGCTTATATTATTACTAGGAAATATAATAATTAAATTTTACAAAATTATAATGAAAGTAGAAATGGAAATTCTCTCAATGTACTAAAAATCAGTTCATTTTACTTTTCGTGATTTTTAAAGCGCAAGTGTACTGAAAGTACAACTGTACTGAAAGTTTATGCTAAATTAACTTAATGTTGATTTGCTTTTCAGAATTTTTATTTTTTGTTATTCTTTACACATAAGTTGGGTATTCATAATGTTGTGATGTTAACATATGTGAACTTTCTCAACTAATTACAAAATCTTTCACGTTTCGATAGCGAATGAACAGTCGTGGAGGCTTTCGCGCTCTACTTATGAAATAGCTATAATGCTAAAACTCTTTTAAAGCAATATTATAGACTATACTACTTATATATGAAATTAACTAAACACTTTTCCGCTTATAACCATAAAAAACCTAAAAAAATGTTGACAGAAACTTTGTTTGCATTATGTGTCATATATTCTGAGTTTTTGATATATGGTAAAGTAATCCATCTCTCAATTCTCATATGTTTGTATACGTCAAGATATCATTTTTAATTGGGTTGTTAGTACATATTTATACAGATATTTTTAGTATCGTGTAGGCATGCAAGTTTTTTGTGCTTTGCTTATGATTTGATAATTTTAACCAAGATCCAAATCCAAATTATATACGTCAAGGCCTGCACATTTGTAACGTTTTTCATTTTTATGGGTGTATGAGCGTTTATTTGATTTATATATTGTTGACTATTTGATAAAAATAAACATAAAATTATATCTTATCAAGATAAGCGTTGCAATGCAGGTAAAATAAAAACGTTCAAATGTTGTGAGAAACCAAGATTTAATTTATTTAATAGGCTTCTTAATAAATATGTGCTTTATTTATTATTTTTTTTTTATTTTGGAAATGGTTTGAGGAACAATATTTTTCTAAGAACAAAATATGCATTACTTATAAAGAGCTTTCAACTTCCGGTATGAAAAAGAAAAAAAATACAAGATGACATCAGTTGATTCATTCCGAAACATGACACATCTGAAGTTTTTGTACGTGAGAGTGAATGGCGTGAGAGCAAAATATGACGAATACCACTTTTTTGTCGAAATTTTTATGTTATATCAATGCGTATGAATAGGTACATACAGGTTAAATTAAAAATTTTAGATATTGTAGCTATGATCACTTACTGATATCAATCAGTCCAATCAGTTATAATTTCACCCATAACTTTATGGTTGCATTTCCGGACATGCACAAATTTTCGAAATCAATCTAGCATAACCTTACTACCATCAAATTCTGGGGTAAAAAGTATGCGACACTCTGTGGGAATTGCAAGAACCCATGTGAAAACTTTCGTATGAATAAAGAACGGTTGGCACCATTAGTGATCCGGTACGGACTTCGATAATTGGATCAGATCCAGATAAGTATGGTAATGCATGGCTGGCTGATATTGCAAACTGAGCATGTGACAATTGCGTTAAGAGGGAATGCCCAGATTCAACCCCCAGTGAATACGATATAAATTTTTTTTTAAATTAAATAGAATTTCATAGAATAATTTATCAGGTTAATATATTACTTGACGCAGATTAGACATAAATATAAAAATCCTAATATTTGATTTTAATTTTCGAAAAATATCTGATTTGGCTCGTTAACATGTTCTTAAATTTTTAAATAAAGTTGATATGTCCTTTAACTGAATGAATAAAATTACAATTTTGATTGATGTTGAGTATGATTCATTTCACAAAAAATCTTTCATGATAAGGAGGCACCAATTTCATGATAATCGGTACAGTAAGTTAAAATTATTATTAAAATCGACTGACTTTTTATTAAATTTTTCCTGAAAAATAAAAAAACATATTTGCTTAAAGTAAGACACGATAAAATGACTTTATTTCTTCTTTGAAACATTGTGAAATACTAAAATTTTGTAGCAATTACGTGACAGACATTACATTTCGTTTTTTTATTGATAAAATCGATTTAAATATGGAAATCTGCCAGACATAAAATAATACAAAGATATAAAATATATCAAAGGTTTCGAAGAAAGAGTAGTAAAGTCATGAACAGTGACAACTTTTTTCTGTAATTACGTTGACATGATTTAACAGCTTATGGTTTGATATTTTTTGATGCGACTCGCATATGATATCGCAGTGATGACATTAGCGTAGTCAATTATTTTTTTTTTTTTTGCAATCAACAGTTAACGTCTGTCAGACATCCGAAGATTACGTGATATTTCATACAAAATAACTAGTTATACTATATTATAAACTATACTCAATTTATTGGAAAATCACACTTATTTGTTACTAATATAGCTAACAGCATCTATATAATTTACACGTACAACAAAAGCAATGTTTTTATTCTAATTATTTTGTTTTTTTTTTTTCTTTACTCTATTTATAGATAAAAATGTGAAATGTGAAAAAAGATAAGCGCACTTAAGACAAGTATTTAACCAAAAAAGAAGTCAGGTTAACAACAACAATAAAGAGAAGGCAAGTTAAATTAATAGCAACAACAGCCATAGCAATGGCAGCAACATGATGAGCAATGCGATAAGATTAAAAGAACATTTGACTACGAGCAAATATTAAAATAAGGATAGCAATAACAACAAAAAACAACTGTCGCTGATACGCGCGAACAAAACGGCGACAAATGTTGATGCTGATTTAATCAGCAACATCAACATCAACAGCTATAGCTACAGCAACAGCAATATAAATAACGACCACAACAAAAGAAAATGTTGCTGTAAATTGAGGTTGATATGTAAACCGCAATTCTAACACCAACACCATGATAGAAAGCAGCAAATGTTGTGGCGCTGTGGTTTGATTGTGGTTGAAGAGCAAGAGAAAGAGTTAGAAAACAACGGTTTGTTTGAAAAATTTAAGATTTAAAATGTTGCCATCAATATCTATATGGTTGACCACAATTTGTGGTATATGCAAAGTGCTATAATAAGTCGTTTATATTGGAAATATGGAAGTGAGAGTTTAAATAAACAACGATTGTATTTATATTTTCAATAAAATTAAATACAGAACTCTTGAGTTTGACATTACTAAGCAAAAAAAAAAATAAGAAAAGTTTACGAAATGTTTAAAGTTGTAAGACTTAATTTTTTGGGTAATTTTGTTTACTTTAAAAATAAATTTTTTTTCAGTCCAATGAATTTTCTTGCAACTTGAGTTGTCATGCAAAATTATATTACAATTAAGTAACTAACCATTAGAAAAAAATTGTTTCTTAGTAGTTTTTTTTTTCTATAGAGATGGCACCTCTAGTACATTCAATTGGTTACTTGGAGGTATTTTTTATTTACAATTTAACAAATTTTATGATTGGATTAGAATTCTGCATTTTTTTCATTCTAAGTAAAAAATGTCAACAATTTTTTTTATTCTACATGTTTTTTTGTGTGACGTTTAGTTTACCTAACTATGTGACGCCATCACTTTCTTCTGTTGTTATTAATTCATTTTTAAGATGATTTGTCTTATAGCCAGAAGAAATGCATGATTTATGCATGAAATTTACAAATAAATGCCAAAAAGCACTAAGTGCCTCCTTTTAAATTTCAATTACACTGAGCCAGATCTAATTAGCTCCTACTGATCGAAAACAACAATATTACCCAATTAAAGCTCGTATTACTTAAAGAACATACAAGATTTTTTGGATGTACGCCAGGTGCCACGCCTACTGCTGCTTTAAATTTTTCGTTAAGTGAAAGTTTAAATTGCCAAAAATCGTCCTACAGCATTTCATTTAAAAATTTGAAGTCTTTTGCGTATATAGTAGGCATTAAGCTCACTAATGAAATACTTCCACCTTTAATTATGTGTAAGCTTGCAAAAAAAGCTCCAAAACCAAATTTATATTTTTCATTTTAAATCGATTGAATGCTATAATAGTTCAACTGTACTATTTATACAAAATTGCTTATATGGAAATGTTTTGTAACGCTTTGGTGCAAAATATACTGAACCAATTTTGATAATTTCTGTTTTAAATTAATATATTTGTACTAGAAGAGGTTATTGCATATTTATTTTTAAAGTTAAATATCTTATTTTTTAGGATTATTTTTTTGCAAAACTCATACAAAAATTGTCATTTGAATTTTCTTTGCTTAGGTTTATGCTTCTTCTTGAGTTATGTGTTGTGATTTTTGTTGTTTTATTCTTTCTTCTCATTTGTACCGTTTGTATTGGACTTCGAAGTTCAAAGAACAAACTCTCTTTTGATTAAATTTTTTTTTTGTTTCTTTTGAAGAGAGAAGATAGATTGAGATGTTATGAGTGTAATTTCATTATGAAAAAAGCAATAGATTTAAAATTTCTAAATAACTCAACTCAAACACAAAAAATTAATACAAAAAATACCTACCGAGTTTTGAGAAGTTTGTTTGTTTCTCATTTAAAATGCCTTAGCCAACATCCAGGCGTATAAGCATTGAATGCTTTCCAGCCTGCCAATGGCACTAAATAAAGGACAAACATAATCGCGTAAAGCAAAACTTGGAAGAACAACTTAACTAATCTAGTACTACTGTGAAAATTCTGTTAAAAATTCGTAATATGATCTAAAACAAAAATAAAAAAAAAAATTTATTAAAATGTAGTCTTAAGTATATGCTATCAAAATTCGAAGCCTTTACTCATACCAGAGTTGAAAAAATAAGATATATTTTACAGATAAATTCAACAGATACAACTCACATTCAATGCTTCTCATATCTCTCTTGAATCGCCATATTTTCTGACTTCTATCTTATGACTATCTAGCTGGTGGTAACTTTATCTTCTTGTGTTTTTTTTTCTTTATTTGACTGACATCTTAAAAGATGCTTTTGTTGTTCACTTTTTTTCTTAATTTTACGCTACTTTGTAATAAAATATTTCAACAATTTATATCAAACCATTTTTCCCTTTTTTTCGCAAAGATTATTATAAGATAACACATAGATAGGCAGATACTGCTGCCGTATTTTTTATCTGTTCTATCATGTAAAAAAAAACATCAAATTCACTTGATAATTCATTTAATGCGGTTGTTGACGGCTAAGCATTTTAATTTTATATGATACGCGAATAAAATTTGAAATTTTTTCAGTAATTGACTCATTGTTTTATAATGCAACTATGAAGCTACATACATTAGTGCTTTTATAATTCAATTATCGATTTTATTATGCATTCAAAATGTTATTAGTGATGCTAAAATTGTGCGAGAAATTTAATGTTTTGCGTATGTGTATTAAAAGTATACTTTGAATCTTAAGGAAAATGAATAAAAATTAATGAAATTTAGTTAAATTGCCAAATAAAAAAAAATCAATAAAATTAATAAATTTGTTAAAATATTTCCACAGTTTCAGCTCAAATTAATGATGCAAAAAATTCATAAATATTAAGAAAAAAGTGCAAACAATTCCAAAAATTAATGTGTCAACTAAGTTCAGTGAAAACGTAAATGAATAAAAATCTTCGCAATGATTGAAATGAGTATTGCACTAAGTCCCGCCGTTAATCTCACCACAAACTTTACAAATTTCAATACCACCGCTGCTACCATAACCGCCGATACACTCGCTGACATCAACAGCACTAGTGCATATCCACTGGCTGATGATGCGACGACGATAGCTACATCCGCAACGTTAACGGCGTTAAGTCCTTTCGTTGATCTTATGTTGAACTTTTCTACAGATGCATACGATACATCAATGGATCCTTGTGATCCGTATAATCCTTATTTTAATTGCTCAAAGCAAAAGTTTTTGGAATTCATGCAGGGTCCACAATTTTGGCCGTTTCACAAAGCATTAATGGTAAGTTAATTTATGATTTTTCTAAAACGTTTCAGAAAATTTTTATAATCCCAAAATACACTCCAAATAATACACTCAAACCATAAATTATATTTTCTGATATTTTTCACAATTTTACTAAATATGTATATGTAAAAACTTTTTTCTTTGAATAAAATGAAATAAAAAATTCACATTGCTAAATTTTTGGCAAAGAGCTGATGGTTTTATGCGATGGTGTATTGCTTAAAAAATACTCCCTATTTACCACTCGAAGACGACAAAATAAATTTTGATCAATAAATAATTTTGTTTTAGTTTATTAAACAATTCCAGATACTGTTTACACAGTAGGTAACATATAATAATGAAAAACCAACAAAAGTATTTACATCTATGTATGAAGGTCAAAGAAGTATTATCATAAAAAGAATAGAACTAGAAAAGCTATTAGATGCTTTGTATGTTAGTGAACCATTATTCTAATAAGTCATTACAAATGCATGCAAAATTACACACAGACAATAACATCAGCAATGCCTTAATCACAAATGATACAACACAAAAACATACAACAAAACAAAAGCGCAAACTTAAAGCCAGACGACATTAAATTTGAGACATTTAAGCTGGCGTAAATAAGTGATGCAGCGAGAAAAAGTGGCAAACTCTACTACACGAGCAGAACAAAATTATATGCTAAGCATCGAAAAATGTTGCTACTGAATGGGAAGTATGACCGACCAAGGACATTTCTATGCTGAGTGGTGAAAAACTGCTTTCACACGTTTCCTACCTTCTGTCGCGTTTTGCATAACAATAGCAATACAGCACATCCGTGAGTTCTGCATTTAAAATATTCTAAATATTGCAGAGAAATGTGAAAAAATCGTTCTTTCACTTTGTGTATTGAATAAAGATTTTCATCAAATTTTCTCGCTGATATCAAATAGAAAGGATGCTATTGTATTGTATTGTGCATAGATGTAAATGTAGAAGTAAAAGAGCCTAAAACTAGGCAAAGGAAAAATATTTTGCGCAGTTATGTTAAAAGTTGAGGAAAGAAAATATGTTATGGAAAATTTTGCAAAGATAATATTTAGGGCTGTTTTGATTCCGATTTAGTTCGGAAGTGAAATAGAAGTCCGAAGTTGAATGTCAATAGCTCTCCTAAATCTAATGATCAGAATTTGCTATGGAAGTTTCGTTTTTACCTTCATGCCTGAGCTATTATAGTTCCAATAATTTGACGGATTATCCTTTTTTTATAGAATTCTGATCTCGAATTTCGATTCCCTTTCCGAGATAATTCAGAAACGGTATCAGAACAGACCTGAAAATATTCCACCATGCTGTATAAAATGTATTCGGATTTCAATTTTCTTCAATTACCGCGATGTGGTGGACTCTTAAATCCTTCCAGCAGAACCAAGCGTTATTAAAGAATGTTACCTAGGCGTCATGAAGCGCTTGCGTGAAAATTTTTGCCGAATATGGTCTGATTTTTGGAATATTCAGTATTCATCTGATATGATCTCGTGTGACTTTTTGTTTGTTCCCGAAGCTAGAAATACCATTTCGAAGAAGGCGCGTTGAATCGATTGAAGCCACAAGAACAAATTCGCTGAAGGAGCTGATGATGAGATCTCAATCAGCCTGTGAAAAATATATAAAGAAAACGTTATCGAAATTCGTTGTAATGAAAGTTTTTGTAAATTTGTAGGGAAGTGTAATTTTTTTACTTAATATTTTAAAATGATTTCCTCCTACAAAAATCTTTCGAGCATATCACAATCTTCGTGACAAAAGAGTATAATTATTTTACGAATTTTCAGTAAATTTATTCAATCGAATTGTCAAAAGTACACCCTCAGAAACAGCACTTTAAGTTGTATTTAATGTTCAAAGCCTGAAGGTTAACTTCAATCGTTTTGCATACATTAGAAAAACAATTATTTTAGTTCATATCCTTGAGGCGAAATAAAACGACAGCAACAACAACAGCTGCACTCGCGATTTATTTAATGTTATTTAATGGCTACAAAAAGCACCATTTCCGCCGAAACGTCAACACAATGTGATATAAAGGCACTCACACACAAACATGGAAAAAAATACACTCACAAAAATTTATCGGAAAGCACACTCACTAACAAAGCAACACAAAACAAAAACGTTGATTATAAGCACAAACAAATTTAACACAAATTCGCAACATGCAATTTGCCAACAACAAAATCAACAACAATATCAGAAAACGCAGCACGAAAATAATGAAAATCACACAAAATTTCTAAAAATAACAATAGAATTTTTTTTTTTTTATTATGATAATTACATTTACAACAATAGATTTTGAAGACAAAAAACACTCAACTGCAACTTGATGTGTAACTTAATGTTGGTATACCATGGTGTTTGGTCATGATTGTGTCGTATTTGCTGCTTCTTGTCTTTAAGATTATTATTGCTGTTTGTTCTTTTTATTATTTCAAAGCAAATTATTTCTTTAATTTACTTTGAATTTGTTTTGTTGAACATTTAAGTTGGTATCACGCTGTCCCAGGTTTTGAAAAAACACGAGAATGTTATTAATTTTAAAGTGTCTGTTTTATCAACTGGCTTGAAAGTATAATTACACCTTATCCTTAATAACATTAATAATATGTATTAAATAAATTACAAGAACTTCGTATGTACATATGAAAAATCTCTTAAAGAGATGGCTCAGCATGTTAAAATTCACTTTACCTGGGTTGCGAAGCTGATGAGCTTGCTAGGCAGGGTACTACAGCACAAATTCTTCAGGACAAGGAAGGTGTTGGCATGCCATTTGCTACCTGCAAGTTACTGTTTAAAGAAGACCTGATAAAAAAGTGTAACAAAAGATGAACCCAAGGGTCAATTGCAACTTGTGTAACAAGGCAAATCTGGCCGAAATGGACACTAAGCGTTCTCTAGAGGTCATATTCCACACTAGGCATAGTGTCTCGTCAGTTGTTGTAGTCACCATTGGCCACAGCCTCATCAGCAGATATGCGAAGAGATTAAGTTTTCGGTTTTTAGACTTCTGTAGAAGTTATGGGGATGTGGAAGAGGAGGAAAACATTAAACATTTTCTTTGCTCATTGTTTGTTTTTATTTGATGAGCTGGATGACCATAGACATGTTAGTATAGGTCAGCTAGTTACTTTTATTACGTCCCCACATTTTTTTTTCTTTATACTCGCAATGCCACAAAGACATTCTTTATTGTCATACTCTTACAGTCAGCAAGGAAGTACATTTTTAAAAGTTACTTGTAGTTTTCTCACTAGAGATCACTAAATTTTCTGCTGAATTTGTTCTCGTGAACTCTAACAAAAAACTTTGCATGGAACTTTAATTCACCTTACAAATAAGTAAAGCAATTTAAATTTTAATGTCAAAAGATAAAATCTAATAACTTTTTCAAGAACTTCAAATAAATTCGTGTCATCAAAATTGTAGAAACGTTGAATAGATCTGCAATTCCCTTGTGACATCACCTTTAAGATTAGTTTGTATGCAAAGGCTGGTAATGCCCAATAGAGACCATAACTTTTATTACTTTCCACAACATTCTATTAATCTGCAAGCAACAGTGTATGTGAAACAAATATCATGTTTTATTTATTTAGTTACTATACTTGAATAAAGTTTATTTTACTATTTGTGCTATGTGGCAAGATATATTTCACTAATGCAACTCGACTACCTTTTATAAACACAAACACATACACAAGTAGATACCTGTGTATAGGACAAATTCTCATGGTTGAAGAATTATTGTAGATTTATAACATTGCTTTTCTATGCCAATAAAATAGTTGCTCTAAGGATTGCCAACTATAAAAACTTCATTATGAATGCAGAATCGATGCCGCAAGGAGTGTTGCCATAATATTGAAAGTCTGTAGCAACTTAAATTTTAGAAATTGGATTAAATTCTCAATATTAAAAGATATATATAAAATCATTTACTTTCCACTATTATTAAAGTTATAAATTTACAAACACTCGCAAATACTTGACGTATAAATTTTAAGATTTGGCAGCCCTAGTCTGTATGTGTAGTGTGATTTCATTTCTTCTTTTATATAAATTTCTTACATTATTTCTCATCACTATTTTCTTTCACATTCTTTTCATTGTAGGCCACAATAATTTTTGGTGGAATTTTTATTACCGGCGTTTTGGGGAATGTGTTGGTATGTGTTGTCATTGTGCGGCACTCAACGATGCACACAGCAACAAATTATTATTTATTCAGCTTAGCGGTGTCGGATCTGCTGTATCTGCTATTTGGTGAGTAACGAAAAAAATAAATTGAATAAATAAAATCAATAAAAAATGCAATTTACATAAATAAAAAAAATAAATGTATGCGAAAGAGGTAAAGTTTTTAAAGAATTTTTTATTTTTAAAAAAAATATTCACCATTCTTTGCCAACATCTGCAAACAGTTAATAGTTTTTAAAAAATACATGACAGTATAGATATTTTGTTTTTCATTTATGTATTGTATATTAGGGCGATTCAAATATGTTTTGCTTAAGACGGGCTTAATAGGTGCAGGTACATTAAAGAAAAGCTCCTTAAGACCTTTTTTCGACCCGATTAAGTGAAAAAGGTCTTAGTAAAATACAACAACTTTGGAAATGGTGTCTCAAATCAATATTTTATTCATAATAACTTAAATTGGCATTATTTTGTTTGTCTTTTTATGCCCTGTAATAAGATCCACCACGCAGTAAAAATTATTCCCCAAAAATAGCTTTTTTACAAACTTTAACTTAACAATACTCAGGACCTTGTCCAAAATCTCACGTGTGTTTAAAAAAAAAAACAGAAATATAACGTGAAAGATGTATGCATTGTTTGAGATAATTTATCAGTGCAAAATTATCTTCTTAAAATATATAGATATTATATCTTATCTCTGTAAATATTTTTTCTACTGTATTCTTAAGCACATGGCTTGCATTGAATTTGCTATGCATTAATGGGTACTTTTAAAAAAATAGTGACTGATAATAATATATATTAAAGTAAATGTATACTTCTAAGAGATGTTAGGGCTGTTATACAATTAAAGCCTTCATTATATGAAATATTTTTTGGAAATTTGTATAGTCTTGTAATAATCTACTGAAAATAATATATGGAACAACGAAGTTTCAGCAGTGAATAATCCTATTCCAGTCAAAATCCCTAAACTAAACAACTTACTAAAATAATTTTTTTGTCAAAATGGATGCCGTAGTCTACGAGTTAAATAACACTTCGATTTCGCTATGTAATGTTCGATGAGAAATGTTGTCAGAATACTGACTGCTAGGTTCAACAAACAAAAAAAATATTTCGTTGCACAAAAATATTATTTGTTTGTTAAAATCATAACTTATTACTATCAAATTCAAATATTGGCACCTTATCATATTGTAAATGGTTTTTAAAGAACATTATTGCCAACTTGGCTGATATTGTTAACAGAGACCGAAGAAGAAAATTATTATTATTCATTGACAATTTTTATGCCAACGTCGTGATGCAGAAATGCGCACACGAATGCACTATTTTGCAATAAAAACGCTTTAGCCAGCATCCGTGCTGCTTCCAGGAAGTGCATTTTGTGGAGTAAAAATTTATTAATTCATGATTTTTCACGGCAATATGTGTTACGTGAGTTGCATATAAAAAATTTAAAAACTTTTTAATTTATTTATTACAATTGAGTTTTATAGACAGCTGTTTTTTTTCATTATTTAAATAAAAAATATGTCAGTAGCAACAGTAGCTGGTATATAATTAAATTAAAAGTTATAGGAAAAAAATTAACGATTTTTGGTCAGTAGTTTTATATTTTTTTGCGATGGAATTTTACATAGCTATGTTGCTTTGGAATTGGTACATTGTATAATTTCCATATGTACACTTTGTGTAGTAATTATTTGAAGTTGGTTAATTAAACGAACTTCATTATTAATTCATCAACATTTATATAGCCGCCAGCGACAACCACTAGTGGGAGAAAATAATTTAAATCAAACATATTCATTAAGATGAAACAGAGATCGCTCTAACTTGGACAAACTTTTCTAACTAATCCTTTTAAATTTTTTGTATTTTAAATTAAAAAGCTTTCAACATGATCAGATTTTCAACACTTGAATTTTGAAATATATGAAATTTTACATAGAATTTGATTCATACAATAAAAAAAGGCCGCTAATACTAGTCATACTAGTATCATTCATAGCTAAATGAAATCATCAGTGACCTTTTAAGTTTCCCTTTTTGCATAGATTTGTTAAGAACCATACCAAAAAAGTGAAACAGAACAAAGCCAACATTATTTTGTCTGCTGTGTGTCTTTGCTTTTATATCTCACCTGACTCATGTGCTTGACTTTCTCACATTTTCTAGTTGCAAATGCTTTGTAAAAGTATTAATTTTTCCTAAGTGCCACTCTAATATTTTACACACATTCGCTGTACTAACGCAGATAGATAATCGATTATCATTGTCAACCAAACAACAGCGAACAAATTCTGCCAATTCCAATAAAACGTAAATGCAAATAATTTTATTTGCAAAAATATTTCATATATGTACCTGGGGTTGAAGCAAAAATCTGCTAAGAAATGCGTAAATGTTGTGCTGAATTTTCTGCATGTCGATGTTATCAAACTGAATGCTTCTGTGTGTAACACAGGAATTTTATTAACGATTTTGTACATACTATAACAAAAAAAAAATGTTCATACGAAATTCAGGTTGAAGAGTACTTGGATATAGAAGCAAAATATTTTCATCGAAAAACTGATTCAAAAATACCTTTTAAGGAGTTGGCGGCCCTCTGGTGACTTCGGAAATGCATTCTCATCATCATTAGCAGCAACGAAAAATCAAACGACAATTTTTGTGAGGCTTTGTAAAGCTTATACCTAAAAAAAGTATATTTAACTCTAAAAAAAATAAGAAAACTAGTATGCAATACCCTTCTTTAGCACAAATAAGTAATTAAAAAGAAGAAATTATTAAAATCGGATCAGTATATTTTGCGCCAAAGCGTTACAAACCATTTAACTTTATATAAATAGTATATATAATCCAAAACACATGTCTTGCTTCAAAAATATGGGATATTAATTATGAATTATTCTTTGCTTAGTAAACAATCAAAAAAAGCTTTTATCCTAGACTTTCAAAAAAACTGTCATATTCGTATAAAAAACTTTTAAGTAAGCTTTTATTTTAAAAGTTTTTTTTCAATTTCATGAAAAATTAGTGAAATATGTCTCCTTATGATACAGATTTAAGTGAACTTTTACTTATATATCAAAAGATTTAGTGAGTTATAACTTTTATTTTAAAATAAAAAAGTTTAAAGACTGACTCTACTTAATAAAAAAAAACTTTTTAAAAATTTATTTCAAGCTCTGCTTAGATTCAGCTCGTTGTGCTTTTCGCACATTTCAATTCGCGCAACTACTGCAAAAAAATAACAATTGCTCCGAAAGTGCTATCACTAATCACAATCAAACTTCTTCTTATTATTTTCTAGTAAAGTATCCGTATAATGTGCAGTACAGCATCGCTGAGGGGTGTCTGAACATATTGATGTGTTTGGCAATTTATTTTTCACTTTTATTTCTTTCCTGCCCGTATTTTTTAGCTGTCGCCATGAAAACAACAATTTAGCACTGCTGAATTTTGAATGGTGCACTTTTTTTTAGGCACAAAAAGCTTTAAATTTTATGGGAAAACTTTAGCAGTTTCTTTTAACAGACTTTTTTAACAAAATTACTTTGCTTGCATAAAGCAGTCAAAAAAGAAATTACAAAGTTTTTCGCCACAATAAATTTAAGAAGAAGAAAATAGCAACAAAGTTTGCAACATTTGTTTTATAATAATTTTTTTTTTTGCTCACTTTTCTTTTAAGGTTTACCCGCCGAAATCTTTAGCTATTGGTATGCGTATCCATATTTATTTGGACTGCCATTTTGTAAAATACGTGCACTTATATCTGAGGCGTAAGTTTGAACATTTTGTGTTATCATTATTATTACTATGTGCATTATCATCTCTCATATCCATTATAGTTGCGGCTATGTGTCCGTCCTTACTATTGTCGCTTTTTCGATGGAACGTTTTCTTGCCATCTGTCATCCGTTGCATTTGTATGCGATGAGCGGTTTTAAGCGCGCACTGCGCATAATTGTGGCGCTGTGGATTATCAGCTTTATTAGCGCTATACCATTTTGCATGATAATGGGCATTGGTTATATGACCTATCCTAAGAGTAAGTATTTTTTTCTTAAATTCTTTTGGTAACTTTGTTTAATCGACACACACAAATGTACATATTTTTTTATTATAAATTTCTATTTTTGTACATTTATCTTTTAGCTAACAAGACAATGGAGAATTCTGCTTTCTGTGGTGCTTTGAGTTTTTATGAAAATTTTCTATTTTTTGAGCTTTCATTTTACATCTTCTTTGTAATTCCGATGGTGTTGATAATTGTATTATATGGCAGAATGGGTGCACAGATACGAGCAACCACAACGCAACAGTTAGGTGAGTTGAATTTTTTGTTAACTTGTTGCATCTAAAAAAAGCAACTATATCATAAACGTCACTAAGTGTAGTCAAATTAGATAGTTTTTAGCCGTTACTCGTAAAAAATCGAACTTCCGCACTTTCACGAAAAAAATGTCTTAAATCGCGAGAAGCTCAAAAATCTCATTTTCAAATGGTCTGATTTTCTGTATAATTGACTAAGTCAATATTTCAATCTTTTGGGGCAAGCTTTTTTTGTGCTCTTTCTTTCTTTAAATTTAAATTAATTTGGAGGCAGATCCAGGTGACGCTTTGACGGACTTTTTAATTGCTATCTAAATAAATTTTTTCTAATAAAAATTCCAATGCACTAATTTCTGTGTATTTCTTCTGAAACTTAAGTGTTCTCATTTCTCACTTTTAGGCGTACAACAGGGCTCTATGCATCGAGAGTCACGACATCAGCAGTCCAGGAAAGCTGTGATAAGAATGTTGGGTAAGTTTATCTCCAACTACACTAAAGTAAGGTATTTTGTAAGCTTGACTGGATGGAGCAAAGTATTATATTTTTACAAAGCTTAGCTTTAAAATAGTCATATTTTGTATTAGAAATCTTATAGTAGCTAAATCCACATTGGGTGCTATAGCTTAAGTTATGGCAAATATTTGCAAAGAATATACCATTAAATACCATTACAAAATTGGCAATTTAAAAATATATAAAATGTGGTAAATAACACCATACCACAAGTCGTAAAATATTTAATTTTTCATTTTGACCGACTTTCTTTAATAGGTACGAAGTTCGTTTTAAATTTTGGAAATTTAAATAAAAATAATTTTAATTGCTGACGCATAACGAGCGTAGATTATTCTCTTTTGTTTGCTTTTATTTTTCAGAATAAAAAAATAAAATAATTAATATGGTTGCACAACATTTTGAGTCGGTGTCCATTGTTATTAATATTTTATAGGCGACTGAACCTGATGTGCTGCCAAATGATTAAAAATTTTTAGAAAAAATTTCAAATGAGAGAAATTCCAAATACTTTTTCAACCTAAAAAATTTAATTTTCATCTTCTTGGAAATGACATAAATTTCAACATCAAATTGGCTTTAAATCGTACACACACACAGTTAGCCATGTTGTCATATAAAACCACTTTGCTGTGTGTGGTGCATCCTATGACTTAGGGCAGCAGCTGCTTAACACATGAGCATCATTTTTATGACTCTTATTAAATTTCTCTCAATTACTATATACGTAGCAAGTAACATGCCATTATAATATTTATACTTTATATTGCTAAACTCTTTAGATTCAACCTAACGGTAGCTTTTTATGTATGTGAATGCCATAGCAGACACAAACACATGAATATGTATGTGTGTATATGGTATGGTATTAAACAAAGAAATCGTGTGCTATTTTTCCGCTTAAGGCGACTCTTAACAGTTTGAAAGGAAAACTTGCAAATAAAGTTATTTATTTCTTAGATGTGATATAAATCTTCATAATGACAATGTACATAGCTGTATGCGAAGCACACGCACACACACACACAGACACATGCGTTTGCATGGGTTTATTGTGTCTCGTTTTTATTTCGCTTGTAACATGGTAACGTCGTGTTAGGTTCTCAAATAGAATTCAAAGAATTGACAGATAGGAATTTTTAAGTGAAACTTTTATGTTGGAAGTGGAAATACAGACCTTCTTTGATTACTGTACGACATTGAATTTAATTTAATGATTGAAATTATTTGTGTGTGTTTCAATTAATTAGCCAGATAATCTTTCTATGAAATGCAATTTCAAAGGGTTAATTCAATATAAATGACCGAACAATTTCTTATGTAGAAGTAATTAAATGTGCTTCATATCATTTTTTGAGATGTTATTTAGTCGATTTGAGTTAACAATTAAATGGAAACCTTTTAAAAGAATTTCTTTTAAAGAATGTATAGCTTCGATTTTATATCTTATCATCTATTTCGTGTTAAATAGAACTTTTGCAGAGAGAAGGAGAGACTTGCAATATTGACTAGATCATGGTCATGGTGTAATAATAAAGCTGTAGTCATTAGGGAGAGCCATGTGTGCTAAAGTTGACGCCATTTTGAGAGCTGGAGAGTAAATCGATTTTCAATCAGCTGTCATCCTATTTGCTTTAATTTTGACATTTATAACATTTCAATTGCTCGTTCAGCAAAGATTCGAAGCATAAGATTCTTGAAAATCCTCTGAACGATACTTTATTTCTGAGGAATTAAGTCGTTGTTGTTGTTATGTGTAACTTTTTGTTCGCATCAGAATTCTGAAACGCTTAACACAAAGTGCTTCAAAAATGTTACTGAACGAACCCTATAATTAAAACAACGATATGTCAAAACTAAAACGAAACACAATAAAATCGAATTGATAAATATATATCGATGTGAATATAGTAATTGCCATTATACATAGCCTTATAAAAGCAAAGCTCTAATTACTTCAACTTTACAATTGCACCATGATCGTAACTTTAATATTAAGGTCAATCAAATTTTATACCTATGTACATTAATACCAACAAAACACTTTTTACAGTGCGCTGATATGATTTTAAATAAAAAATTATGTTCCCACTCACAATTTATCTTCAACGGACGATTTTTTATGATGTCAAAATACGATCCATACAAGACAAAGAATATAAGTTTAATGTTTTTCAAACTACATTTTAATAAAAATAAGTTAATACTTATATTATTTTATTTTGTTGTTATATACTGTCTCATATAAGGAAAGTCTTGACATTGAAAAAAATCGCCTGATTTGAAAAAATGTTGAGTATTACCACGTTGTTTTTATTTAAATCCTTTCCAGCACGCCGTGATGCACATGTCAATTTCTTATACCTTTCAGCTGCTGTTGTTATCACATTTTTTGTGTGTTGGCTCCCTTTCCACGTTCAGCGGTTATGGCTCGTATACTCAAAACACTTTAGCTATAACACCTTTGAGATAAGAGAATGGATATTTTCAATATCAGGCTTTGCATATTACATATCATGGTAAGTTTTAATGATTTATTGTAGAGTAAGTTTGCACAACTATCACTGAGGCTTCGAAAAATTATATAAAAAAAAAATGAAATACTTTTAGGCTGCTTCCTTTTCTTTAAAAGTCATGTCTCCAAATGATGGCATCTTGTCGCTTTAAGTTCTTCAATTCTTAATCGGATAACTAGATTTTGTGAAGTTTTAAATTTAAAAAGAAAAAATTATTTTGAAGCGTTTTTGCTTATCAAATGATTAGCCTTAAAATATGTCTATATTTTTGAAAAAAATTTTCACGCTTTATTGATGCAGCTTAAGTATGTATAAGTAAAGTATAAAACAAAATTTAGCAACAAAATTCATTCCACCTTAAAATACATCAACTTAATATATATTAAATATTTCATTGTCTCAAAGTATACGCAATGCAAATTGGCAATTTAATTTCAAAATTTGACTTTATTACAGCACAATTAATCCGATACTCTACAACGTGATGTCACGTCGTTATCGTGTCGCATTCAAGGATATACTATGTGGTAAACGTCGCAGCGTCTACTATAACAATGGTTTTGTAAGGGATCAATCCAGCTTTAGAGAAACAACAATTGCATCAAGTTTAGGTGGCAACAGTTGCTATGATCGAGTGCATTCGGTAAGTTGAAAAAAACCAATAAAAAAACAAAACGAAAATCAAATAATGAAATTGAAATCTGTACAACAAAAGAATATTAATTTTATATGCTCTGTAAGATACACGCATATCATATGTCAATAACTTATAATCAGCTTTCACTATCCTTTTGGGAATAGTGCTGCTGGTAACGTTGGTGTCAAAGTCGATTTTTGTGTCAATGAATGTGCGAGTACGTTGACACTGTCACAGTGTTCATTATTTTCAAATTATTTTAGTCGAAGACATCGGTGCATCAATGTTTTTTTAGAAGTTTTTATTTAAGCGTGTTAACACTGGAAAATAAGGTTATTGGCAATATTTTTTTTTAAGAATATATATTCCAATTTCTTAGCAGAGAATTTGAAGTGCAGCTTAATAATGTAAATGTTTGAAAAAAGTATTTCTAAAGAAATTATGATCCTTTCCCACTGCCTTTTGAAAAACAACTTCAGTTAAAAATTTTAATCAAGCTTGAAAATAGAAGGCACTGCAGATGACTTCTTGCGCTGCAAAATACACTAGAGAAGTTTCTTGAACGTTTTTTTGTTTCAATGCAATTATTTGTTTTTAAGACCATATAAAAAGAAAAATACCCTTAAGGATATTTTTTGTATGTCCAAAAGTATTTGAGTAAAAAATAAATATGTTAATAAAAATTCTTATAGCAAAAACAAATGTTGATGTTTTTTTTAACAGATAGATTTAAATGCCACTAAGAGTTCGGAAAGAAGTTTGGTAAATAACGGACAGTCTAATGTTCATACATACATACATATATACGTGTGACAGAAATGTTTACCCCGAGCAAATATTATAGAAAATCCATAATTTACTATATGTAATGTAGGTTTTGTTTATGTTCACATATATTGATTATGTTTGCAACAAAAGTGTTTCAGAAATGTGTTGAAAACCATCTGAACTTACTAAAATTCAGTTCATTTTACTTTTCATACCATTCAAAGTACAGAAAATTTCATCAGAGTAGAGGATAATTTCGGTCATTTCAAAAAAAAAACTTATGAAACAAGTAAACCGATATTTTTTTTAAAATTCCTTAAAAATTTAACTCAATAAGTTGATTTGTTTTATGCTTCTGCTTCTTTTGTCATGAGTGTGTAAATTTGCCTGTGTTTCAATTTTGTATTTCAGTTCTTTTGAATGTTTTTATTGGCATTTTCATCAATATTCCTACTGCTGTTTTCTCAGTAATTTAATTGGTTTATTCATATGATTTGCATCATCTGAAGATATGTAGACAGGAGCGTCACTTCACCAAAATCTTGAGGGGGGGGGGGGAAGAATTATAACTCCACCACTATTAGATGGTTTTATTGAATTGTTGTATTGAATAATAGCTAGTATCAGATTTTTGGGGGGGCCAATGCCCTCCCCAGCCCTAACGAATTGATGCCAATGTATGCAGATATACATTTAGCTTATACAATCCTTAGAAGCATATAATTTGAAATAATTAATGCAACTTGTATTTTGTTTTTGTAATGACAAAATATTTCTACATCAATTCTGAACTTATTGCTTTATATTCTGTAATATTAATTATCAATCTTTGTGCAATAACTTTTTTAAACAAATAATGCCCATATGTTACTTTATCTGTAATAATCATGAATTTCAAACTTTTTCACACAAATATTGGTTCAATATATGTACAAATCGATAGACTTTTGTCTCTAATTAGCGTGTGTTACCATTTATTGTCTGATATTATTCATGACTAGAGTTAAACTATTCTGACTTTAACATTTGTTCTCAATAATAATTGCCAAGCTATAATTTGTTATTGGCTGCCATAATTCATGTATTGGTAGAATGTTCGTACGAAAAATTATTTGGTTATTAGTAGCACAATCATGGCATAAATCCAATCAGAAAACAATTTTGTGGTGAATATTTTATTGTTATTATTATTACACAAAATTATGTTGAACGAATAAAATGGTTGCTATGTTTTTGATATCAATATCTATAGATACAAGCAATAAGTAAGAATTGTGATATTAAGTTTTTAGAGAAATTTAAGGCAAGACGCCGCCTTAACGCACTAAATAAAGAAGTAACAGTCTCCTGATTTTTTTCTAAGTTCAATGCTAAAATATTGGGAAAAAAACTTTAAAAAATTTATAAAAAGCCACCTAAAGTGTATATGCGTATATAGCTGAAACATATGTCACCAATTACCAGATTAAATAATCCAACGGTTGCCTTCTTATGTTTGTTTAAATAAAAAGTACTGACCGATTTGTGCAAGCTCCATTAAAAATCAATACTGTGAATTTCAACAAAAGAATGTTCAATTAATATTAAACTTAAATTAAGACAAAAAAAAGTCTATATGACATAATTGGTATAATGTAAAATTCTACAGAAAATTTACAAAATTTGAAACACGTGTTCCCTTAATTTTGCTTTACCTTTCAATGTTCGATTTCTAAAACACATTCCTTGGTAATTAGAGGTTAACCTTTTATTTGCAACTGCCTGCCAAAGTTCACAAATAATTACAAACAAATATTTAGAATGTAAAGATGGTATGTATGTCCAATCAAAAACCGCCTTTGGAGCAAATCTCTTGAGTGTGAAAGGAATGTGATAGTATTGTTATTTTGGTATTGGTAATTAAAATTTATATGGGAAAGGTAAGAATTTTCTCATACCCTAAAAATGACAGCGCACAATATGCACTTATTACTTTGTGAAAATTTCGCACAAAAATTTGAGTGGCTCCTAATGGATGGAATTAAATAGAAATGCGAGTAATCCCTTTGAAAAACAATTTTTGCAACTGTCTGCTCTGGAGTTGTATGGGATTAGTTATGCAATGTTCTTACATCTAAGCCATATAATGGCAGTAATAAAAGCAATATACGAAAATAATTGTTTTGTGTGGCGTTTGGTTTTGATGGCTTAATTAGCACTTAAGAAAATTATATTATTAAATATTACTACAATAAATATTATTTTGACTTAAGTGCAATTATTTAATTTCTATTCAAGGTTCGCGTGCGCTCCATACGTCACATGAATAATGTTAAGGACCGTGATTCAATTAAATCGAACAATGTTATATGGTCAAAGAAGACGGAGTTTACGGTGCCACTACAGCAGGTAAGAGTTTTTTGCTTTTTTTCTTAACTTTATGCTATATTTAAGGTAGGGTAGTAAAGTTATAACAGTGGTAATAATCGTGGAACTATCAGCTTTGTGTCAGACTCTACTCGGGGTATTGACAATTTTCAATTGGTTAGCATAAAGTGTATCTAATTTGATTTAACAAAAAAACGGAAATCAATCAAGGTACAAAGATCTAGCTTATTATTATAAAAAAAAGGAAAATGAACAAACATTTTGTCATCAAAATCATAAAGCCCGTTCCGCAAAGTATTTTAACAGACTTCATGTATATAGTCTTGATTGTATTTAATTTACTTTGAAAATTTTGCAATAAATTTTTAACTTTTTTCTTCTTTAAGTAAAAGACTTTGGGCCACACCTACATCTACCTCTTTGTTTTGTCGCCACAGTTTGTGACAAAACTTTTGTAATCACAAAATCTCACCACATGTTGCCGACATACTTTCTCCACAGATAATTTTGCTTTCTTAGCATTGTCATCGAAGAAAGAAAAGTGGAATATTTCTCGCAACTTTTGCTGCGCATTGGCATCGGCATCGGCAACACAATCAGAGAAAGAAGTAATGTCGCAAAGAAGGCGACGACAAGAAGCTTGATTAAGTTCGATTAAAAAGTTTTTTCCCAACGCTATTTCACTGTATGCTTTATGCTGCTGCTTTTGTGTTTGTGTATGCGACTTTAAGTTTTTATTTTTTTTCTCTTTATTTTTCTTGCTCAAAACATACAAAAGAGACAAAATTTTAATTTCCTTTTAAGTCGTTCTTTGTATTTGTCATTGTTAATGTTTTTTTTGTTGTAACTGTTTGCCTGTCATTGACAACAAAAGATGCGAATTTTCTTAAAATATTCTTTAAGGATGTTTGCTTAATATTGGCCTCTTATTGCTTTTATGTTATTTAAGCAGTTTGGTGAGCTGGAAGAGAATGTGAAAGTAACTTTTTTTTGCTCTGGAACCCCTATCGTCTTGGATTAATGTGCTGCGTTCTTAATTCTTTGATATTTTTTTATAACCTTCGTTTCAATTTTTGCATATTGTGGTAATAAAGGTATTTTGCCCAAAATTCTTACGGACATTCATATTGTGAGAGTTTTTATGATTTTACCCATCATAACTATTAATAAAAAAGTTATGTTCAAGAAATTGGATTTTTTTTAAAAATTGACCTTGAACTTGCTAACCTGTTTCTTTTGTTAAAAGGTTTTTACAAGTGCCTACAATTATTTAAAGAAAATCGTTTACAATTGCTAACAACTAAATATATATCATTACTTTCTATATTACCTGCTTATGTTGCATATTTTAAGGGGCTTCTTTGGTTATTGCAAACAATTGTGACAAGTGCGTTGAAAGCGTTGAAAGCACCAAGCAGACGTCCTTCGAATAATGTGTCAATATCCTTCTTAAAGGGGGGGCATTGAGCGACGGCTGACACCATTTTCAGAATGGCACGTGATTCAAAAATATATAATTTAACTTAAATGTTTTGAAACCCTGCGGATGTTGTTCAGTATGAAGATTGGAGCATACCAGCATACTGAGAACCTATAAATTTGGCAAAATAAATTCAGCACGACGAGAACCAAAACAGCAATGCGATACTTTAATTTAACGATATCGAAAAAGTGCTCAAAAACTTTTTAGCGATTTGAAGAATTTTTATTTATTATATTTGCAAGCTTAAGGATGATGTGAAATGAATACTCAAGTCTCTTAAAAGTAATAACAAGGTATCGTCAGGTATCTTTCTTAAACTATTGATAGCTACCATTGATTAAATAAAACAATACGCCCGCAACGTGCCTTAGTTTAAAAATCAGGCAAATAAAATATTGAATCATTACATTCTAGAAATGGTTACAAGGATCCTCAAAGCTGAACTCATATGCTGTTATCTTGATTTTGCACTTGGATATCAATGCAAAGTATGTTCTTGTTTTATTAACAGATACCTAAAGTGAGTGAAATCATTAAAAACAAAATCTAATGAAAATTCAACAAAAAAATCATATGGTTTTTTATCAGTTTAAATTCTAGAACTTGAGAGTTCTATAAGATCTGGTGAATTCGACTTTTTTCATTCAAAAATTTCTTAAAAATTCTTAGAAGTAGGATTAACATTTTTAAGCAATCTTGCAAATTCATAAACCAAAAAATTCCAAACAAGTTTAACTCTTTGATTTTGTAAAGTATAGATAGTCCAAAAAATGCATCATCAATGCTAAAATGTTGTCTATTTTTGAAGTGTGGATTTTCAGGAGTTTTTCGAAGTTGATAATAATATTTCTAGTAAATTTGACTCCTTTGTTTATACGATCAGCAATGCTAATGAGCTGAAAGCATGGTTTTATCCGGCCAAGCCCGAAACTTTATGTCACAGCCAGGGGTCTGATAGGAATAGAAAATGTTTTGAAATAGCATGGAATCGGACGATTTTTGTGACATAAACTTCAAAGTTGCGTTGAATGAGCAAAAAAAAAAATAAATACTCATCAAGTTTTTCCCACACCAAATTATTTACCATTTTATAGATTAATTTTTCAATACTTCTGACCAAAAAAACCAACAGGTCCTCAATTTTTTCAAAAAAAATTTATTTTTTTACCATTTCAGCGAAAACTTATTTTTTTCGGCAACTCTGAATGAGGCTCATTTGACTGTTCTATTTATTTTTTATCCTGAAAGCCGTCTATGTTTCTATGAACAAAGTTTTTAAACTGAACTCAGAGGATGTTCAGTATAGACCTCCAAGTCGCGTAATATTTTTTACTCACAATGAGCCAGAAAATCATCTCCACATACATATATTTCGGACCCGTTTGTGCTGTATGGATCAACTAAAGTCATGATAGGGTGTATTTCATATATATTTTACCTAGTATGTACTCATAAAATGTGCAATTTTAATTTTACGCTAAGAAATTATAATTTATTTCCACAATCAATAATTTATTATATCGATATTATTTGCACTGGTAAAGGCTTCATGTAGGAAAACAAAAAATAGCTTAGATGCTTACGTATTCCGTACAAAAGTTATCAATGTGTAAATGTAATTAAAATATTCGATGATATGATTTGATGATGATTGGATTTTGAACACATTCATCTATTTTCATATTCTAAGTACCAATACCATGCATTTGATAATTTGTTTCACTATCATATTAACTAGAGAATTCTTTGTTAGATTGCATTTAAAATCATTTGAAATTATAAAACAAATAAATAAATTGAGTTTTAACAAGAATTCAGCTACTGTGCACTGCTGGGTAATACGAAAACGTAACGAGAATTTGATGTTAAGAACACTAATACGGTGATGCTATCAACGAATACTGAAAAGAGCAGCTCAAATATATTAAGGATTATTTACACAGAATTTTAAAAATATTGCATTTTTAAAATGAAAGAATATCTCTTTTTCTTGCAAAAATCCTCTTTTCACATTAAATGGATATTCAAGAAGAAACAAATAAATAGAAATAATATTACGTATTATATACTAAGTTACTGACACTAAACTTAAGTTGAATATTAAAAAATTCTATTTTGATGTATGCGAACAAATAAGAAGGTTTGAAAATTTTTTATTTTTCCAAACTAACACACACATCATCTCAGATACAAAAATAAAGGATAAAAACTTGTATTCAACAAATAAAGAAAAGAAAACGAATCAACGCTTCAAAAAAGTCAGTTAAGCGTTAAATTAAGAAAATATAAATTTTCTTAGAATTACTAAAGTTCTAAAACACATTAGAGCACAATACAAGGGTATCAATAGAAATTACAACAACAACGAAAGCACATGGCAATACAACAACAATAAACTTAGCAATAATGACAAAGAAATAAAACAAAAAGAGAAAACAGGCCAGGCCGTAAGCAGCTTTAATGGCATGTGCATAAAAGGCGTTTGATTCGACTAAAGCATAAGATTGCAACAAAAAACAACAAAAAACCAGCATTAAATCTGAATCAAATTAAAGTTCTTAAATTAGATTCCAATTGAAATCCTTTTTAATTGCGTAAGCAGAAACAATTTATTTACACAACCAAAAAAAAAAGGGAGAGAAAAAACACAAAAAAGTAAACAAATAAAAAGTCAACAGATATAAAAAATAAAAATAAAATGTTAGCATTAAATTGCAAGCGTTAAAAAATTTCGTACTTCTTGTGCTCTTGTCCTGTTTACACAAACAACAAAAGATTGCTGACATAAGCATTTCCATTTCCAGCACACTACTTCTTTTAGCAGCTTATGTTTAATCGCACACAATTGGAAATTGTGTCATCCATTGGTTGAAAATATTTCAGGATATAATGTAGTAGTTTCGAAAGGTTTGGGAAAACTCAACAAAAGTCCTAAAGTATATATCAACGAATATCAAGTAAAAAAATATGTGGCCGAAAAAATCTCGAATTAGCGTAAAAATCTGTAAAATTTGAAAAATAGCATAGAAAAAAACTAGAATATGTCGAATAATATCAAGAAATTCAAAAAATTAATCAAAACCAACGAAAATCTTTCTCCACTGAATTTTATCGAAAACGAATTTAGAAGCCGAAATATGACAAAAAGTTCTGAAAAATAAAATGCAGGCCTATTTTAATTCCATTTCGTATTTGCTGCGGAAACGGACTTGAAGTTCAAAGATTATTTCAGGATCATACAAAAGGAAAAGTCCGTCAATTTATTGGAACTATAACTTAAGTTCGAAGTTGAAAAAAACTCAATAGCACATTCCGACCATTAGATTTAAAAGAGAGCTATTGACACTCAACTTCGTACTTCAATTCCACTTTCGAACTAAATCGGAATCAGAACCGTCCTGAATAAAGTTTTAAAATATCGAACCGTAGCAAAAAAGTCAAAAAGTTTTGAAAAATTCAACGAAAGTCAAAAATTTCAAAATAATATGAAAAAAATTGATGAAAATCTAAAAGCAGCAGTATAAGTCATTAGTTGTGTCCTGAAAGGCTTCAAAGGTAAAAGATATGATATCCATAATATCTGAACAATACTTGTATTGTACATATCTTTACTATTTATATAAAATTGTTTGTATGAAAATCGTTTGTAGCGCTTTGGTGCCAAGTACTCTCAACCGATTTTAATACTTTAGTTTTTAAATCAACATACATATGTGCTTATGCTAAAAAAGGTTGTTGCATACTTATTTTTTCATAAATGTCCTTTTTTTAGGATAAATTTTAGCAAAGCCTCACACAAAAAGTGTCGTTTGACTTTTCGTTGCTGATGCTTGTGCATAATCTTTGAGCTTATTTTTGAAATTTTATAATCTTTGAATATCAAATATAAATTGCAACACTTAATTATGGGGTGGCATTGTTAAAAATCAAATAATCTCCCGTTGTTTGATTTCTCTTGAAGAACTTAAGTGATGCATTTTCTACTGGGCTCATTTTACAATTGTTTACATACTCCCACACACACAAAAGTATGTACACACCCACTTCAACATTTCACTTGCACGTGCATATAAATCACAAAAGTCAACAATTTTAGCTTAAAATTTATTTGACACTTTATCCTTGTGTATGTTGACTACAATCGCTGTTGGTTTCCACTTCTGTTTTTGCTGCTACTTTACTACTTTTCATTGTTATGTGAGTACTTGCTGCCGAGTAGATTGCTGCTATTTTGTTTGCTAATGTTGCTGATTTTTATTTTCACTCCTCCATATTTTTATGTTTTTAGTGCATATGGATCTTACTTTTAAGAGAAATAATTAAATCACTTTAAATAAAAGCTTTTAACGCTGATTGCATTTAGCGACTACATATATTGGCGCCAATTATGGCGCTGCATTACAACTACAACTGCATGATGCCCAAGATTGATTATATCATCGCTTTATGTTTCCAGAAGAAATTTTTGGCACAAAGTTATTTGGCGCTGAGTCATTTTTATGCGTTATGAAAACATTGATTTTTCACAATTCACTTGAAACAAAATTTCGTAGCACCCAAATGAGTGAGATCAAATCCAATAAACTTGCCTGTACAACAATAATTTATGTCACATTTAAAGAAAAGTGTATACAATATATTCTTGATTAATGTCCTACAAAGAAAAAAAAAAGAATAATTGAGTTTTCGCCAGAACATTTCTCCAACTCCAAATTGTTGCCAAACCATGATAAAAAGAGTTTCTGGCAAAATTATACCTTTTATCATTTTGTTTCACTAACAATCGCTTTGTTACAATAAAAAAAAAATTTTTTTTTCTAAACATTTTGACCAATTTTAAGAATTTTTTTTGCCATGCGCATTTTACTGAAAATTGATAGTTTAGAAGAAAAAAGTGATAAAAGGTGTAGTTATGGTAAAAAAATCTCTTTTTTTCATGCCTTAGAGTTGAAGAAATGTTCTGGCAATCATTTTTATAAATAGAGAATACTTTCAGAAGTGATCTCCTGATATAAATAACGAAATTGAATTTTATTTTTTATCCTCTCTCAAAATTTAAGGCAATACACCCCTGCCGCAGGCGCCCCCAAAATTGACTTCATTTTTTCAACAGGAAAATAGAATTTAGTGTGAGATGCTTCATAACCTTGGAAACATAAGTTGAGCTGTCTCAATGAATGGGATTTGATTTTCATGAATGATGCAATTTGTAATGTCATTAATATTGTTATGTTTCATCAAAGCAAATATTTGCATATTTTCAATTTAAATCGCAGTTGAGCTCAATATTTACTCTCTGCCAAAGTTATGCAAGCCGAAGGACTTAAAAGTCTTCAAAGTTTTCATAACAATTTTTTTTTTTTTTTTGTTTAAGTGCATTATGTCTGAGTAACTAACGTAATTCATGTGACTTCTTATGTTTAAAACATTTTATTTATTAACTTAATATTTTGTTGCTTTGCATTTCAGGACATTGCAGAAGATCCAAGTGCGTTGAGTACAAACGTTGTTGTTGTCGTCGATAATGGCATCAATGGACGTCCCAAAGCTTATACAGAAAATGAAGCGCAAGAGAGTTTAATCAGCAAAGGAAACGAAACCTGCATTTAAAATGATGACGCAACAAAATGGAAACATAATGAAAATTTAAATAAGATGGAATGTACTTAAGTATACATTGCATAGTAAGTAATATGTAACAACAACAGACTGCTGTAATTTGTTCAAAATGTTTTTAAATGTAAATTAATATATAAAGGTAAATAAGATTGATATGCATTTTACCATCATTTAAACCGTTTTTGGTATTTAAGTTGTGACTTTTGAACGTTAGTATTTTACAGAATTTTTTTATAATACGATAGTAAATAATTTCACTTCTTCTTTAATAATTTTGCTTGAGTTTCAGAATTTCCTTTTCAAAAACAATATTCATATAAAATATGTAGATATATACATTTTATACGCAAATTTGGTTATAAAAACTTTAAACAAAGGATGGTGAAAGGCATATGTTCTTATGAAGAAAAGTATTCATATGAGTCATTCTTTGAAACATTGATCCCCCAAATTATGTGCTAAAAATTTAAGTCATAAAGAATATTAAAATAATGCTTACAATGTTACACAAAACAAAACATTAATTCTGAAGTAGTCGTCTTTAGGGCGCTTTATCAGGTCCTCTTGGTAGGAAAATGTTCGAAAGTAAGGTTTCAAAATACATAAACATGTCAAGAATAATATCACTAGCTACAATTTTTAGGGGTCATTATTTCAAAGAATGACCTATATATGTTATATTTTTAATATAATTAACGTATGTATGTAAAAACTAAAATTATTTGCTCACTTTAAGATTATGTTTTAATAAGGTTAGTCATTGGATATATTTTGGATGTGTCCTAATAATTTTATTTTTAATGTTATCTATGTTTAAAATTAAAAAGTGTAAAAATTTATATTACCAACTAATTAAATTAAAACGCATATTGAAAACTAACTTGATCTTTTTGTGACAATATCGTCAGTAAAGTTATCATGTTTAAGAACAATGTATACAATAGGGCTAGTTTTTTGTATTATGCTGTACTTTAAGCTTTGTTAAATATACGTTTAACTTTTAATTGTAAATATTTGCATATAAGCATTTGAGAAATACTATAATATGAGGATTAAATTTTAAGTTTATTTGATATATGTAATTGTGATGAAATAAGTGATCGTCTTGTCAACGCAGCCGTTGCGATCAAAATCTTTATAGTCCATAGTAGAAAAAAAAAAGTATTTAATTAAGATAAGATAAATGTATCTATTCGCACAAAATATATAAACGTTTGTTATGTTACATCATAAGTTAATTACTGAAATAAATGTTTTCAACTCTGAATAATGTTTAAAACTGAAAAAATATAAACAAATATTTTTTTATTTATACAAGAATATAAAATGGGTAAGTTAAATGAATATAAATTTTTCCTAGGTAACTGAAAACTGCTAGCTTAGAAGCAAATAGTGATAAAAGCTGAAATTTAGACCAACATAGTTTTTATTACGTTCTGGTAACATTAAGAAAAGGACGGAAATAATAATTTTTATAAATAGAGAACACTAGCGAAAATAATCTTCTGAAATTTTTTGACTTATAAATTGACTAAATTGAACCTTCTTTTTCACCCACTTAGAAAATTTAGAGTAATTCCCGCCACCAGCAGGGGATAGCCAGAACCGACTTATATTGTTTAGCAGTTATATTAGATTAACTGTGTTACTTTACATGACTTTTAAAATCGTAACTCAAATCAACTTGCTAGCTTTTGGTACATTAGTAGAAATGTCTATAAAGTTAGTTACCTGGAAAATCAAAAAGCCTTCACATTTAGAATTATTTATGTTGCCAAAGAAAGAACAAAAAAGCACAACTTAATGCCAAACTGTTGTCTGAAAACATACATTAAAACTTAAATTTACGCTGTTAACTAAAAACAAGAAAACTTTTTATTAAATAAGCCAATGTTTCAATATAGAAAACACGAAACATTTAACTTATTCCCTTAAGTACTCATTGTAAGCTAAAACAAAATTAAGTTAAATGAAAACAAAAATTATCACTAAACTTGGGGACAATTTTTAAGGCGCCAAATGACATGACGAAAAATTTTATTAATTTATGCAAATCAGCTTTAGAACTTTTTTTCGCTATCCATTCAAACCAAAGTATTATTTCGCAAAATAAATGACGTATTCCTTAAGTAAATGTGGCCATTTCTAAGTTTTCATTATGCTAAGAAGTTAAGCTGACCACCTAAATATCATCTCTAGCTTTATGGCAAAAATATTTAAATTAAACTTAAAGTAATTTAGCAAATTTGCTTAGCAAACATTTGAACAAAATTGGAATTTCGCACTTGAATCAAAAAACAAAGCAAAAGCAAAAAAAATTTGTTAGGCGATTTCCGGTCAATAGCTAAATTAGAAAATATCTGCTTAGTAGAAAAACAAAAAATGAAGAGATGTGGCAAGGGACATAAAAAGAGATTTCGTTAATCCATAGTTAAAGTAGCACAAGTATTTTGTTCGTCTTAATCAGCAATAAAAAAAAAATTACACTGGGAAGAGTCAATGTTCTGATAGCTATACTTTTGACTTTGTAAAAATATTTCATGCATAGGCTCTTTTGTCAGTGGCATACCCACGTCGAACATGGCCGGTTACTGTGAATATTGAACAACGTATGCAAGTTTTTATGAACCGTCGTTTTTGCATCTTCCTGCCAAACACCATTGCCAATGATAAGCTATGGCGTAAAACAAACCATACTACTGTAAATATGTAAATCAGGAGAAGACCTATTCTAGAAAGAAAATGGAACGAGTCCTGATGTTGCACATTTGTATATAAACGATGTTCAAATTTGAGCTATCTTTTGAAGTTTCAGAAATTGTGTGAAATCTTTATTTATTTTTACTGGAAATACAAGAACGTTACTTTCGGTTAGTAATAAAATAAAATGTCTAAAAAACCTCCTTTTTTTTGTTCAACAAATTAAGAATTGACCCAAAATAAATAACATAAAATAAAATAGAATATCGTTTAAGCGGCCTCTTCTGATAACTCGACAAGCTATCAATTTTGAAGAACTTTTTTGCATAATGATGGTTCAATTAGTGATATTTTTTCGATGAGGTTGTCTTTGAGGTATTGTTCAGTTTGAGGATTATCCACATAAACTTTACTTTTCAAGTGACAATATAAGAAGAAACCCTATGGCGCGAAATCGCTTGGTCTTGATAGCCAATTTACGTCTGATCATCGAGAAATTATAATATTATAAAAACTTCTCTTCTAAAGATGGATTCAGTCCGTTCCTTTGTGGCATGTTCCACCGTCCTATTGATAGCACATATTTTGCACATCAATATTTTCCAATTGACTCCATAAAATGTTTGTAATTATCCCTCGATATCGATGCCATTTTGATTTTCTGAAAAATTATCGACTAAATACGCTACTACACCAAAATTCACATGGTTTCATTGGCTTTTCAAACAGCTCTCAAGAATTTTTTCAGCCCAAATGGGACAGTTTTGTTTGTTGACATAACCGCCAATATCAAAATGGGCTTCATCGGTGAAATAATTTCCTTGAATAAATTCCCATTTTCTTACTGTTTTTTATGGCCCAATTAACTAACGAATTGCCAACATAATGCGCGGTCAGTTGGCTTTAATTCTTGTGTAAACTACATTTTGCGAGCCTTTACATGAAGGTTTTTGTGCTCAATTCTCTGTAAGTAAATTTTTTTCGAATATATGTAGTGCTAACTCCAACTTAAGTCTCTATACTCGTATACTCGTCAATGTTCTATAATTCAGAGTATTAAATGTTAATATTTGATGAAAAACACACAATAAATTAAATTTGCAACTTTTTGTTGTTAGAGTAAACTAAAATTTTTCAATTTATTTTCTCCAGTGAAAATCAACACGCGAATACAAATTAATTGCTGACCAAACAAATTAGCAAAGTCAAACAAAAATTGGTTGAAGTCAAAAATTGGTTAATTTCATAAGTAACAACGCCATACCATAAATTTTCTCAATAATTAAAATTTAGTAGCATATCATCGAAATTCTGCGAAAGAAAAAAAATCATAAAAAACTTTTATCGACTTTTTGAAGTGTTGAAATGAACTTTTAAGAACAGAGGAAAAAATGCTGCACAAATTTTTCGCGTATCAGCTATTAAACTTTTACAGAAGATGCGGAATGAAATTGGCCAGTTAGGGGAAATGTTGGGTTGGTCTGTCTACATTGGAAAGATAAATAGAAAACTTAAGTTTTTGCGTTGAAAATATTCCTCGTCTTTCCAGTTTTCTTCTGTGTATGGGTGTGTTTCTGTTCCTTCGGCAAACACTTAAGAAGTTATTAAAATTGCAGTGCTCTACGCCTTTTCGTAAGTTAAGTTTTACTTAACTGTTTTTTTTTTCGTTGGCCAATTTATGATGAAAGTATTGCTTTGTTGACCCTCACTTTTCGTTGCGTACTCTTTTGCTGTAACCAGGTTGAGTTATGAATTTTAATGAAAAACATTAAAAATTTTGTTCGCTTTTTTTTTTATTTGAATATTGGTAAGGATCTCAGAAATGATATACAAAATTTTCCATAGATAAGTGGAATTTTTCAGCAAAGCCTTACGAAAACAAAGTTTAATTGAAGTGCAATATGCTACGAGTGTATTTGTTTGATTTTTATTTTTACGATGTGTGTACATCTTTACAGGCAAGTATGAAAAAATCTGTGCTACAGTGACTTACATAACAGTGACGGTATGAGTGACAGCAAAGCTGGTGATACTTTTATCGGCTTCTTAATGTGCGAACGTCTTTCATAGCGGATATAATGAAAACAAGGGACGTGGAAATTATAATGCATTCCCATTGACCTATACAGCAGGCAAAAGAGATTCTTCGGTTAAAAGAATACTTACAAGTTTTTAAATTTATTTCTATTTTGCAGGATATGCAGTCGGAACTTCGTCTTATGGGGAGTGATTACCGAGTACCAATGCTTGACTTCGACACTGCCTATAACAACAACTCAACAACAGAACAGGATCAGAACAACCGTAGAATCAACAAGTGTTTGACCTTCGGATACCACTACCGGAACTACACTATCGGAGAGAGAACACAATTAAAAAACAAACAAACATTAGGTGAAACCTTACTGCTGGATCCAGAACACTTCGAAAAATGTGGCCTAAATTTAACCTTGGAAAGATACAAACTCTGTTAAGGTGCAGCAAAGGAAAACCATATTGGCCATATTTCATAACTTTTGATTACGCAAAGTCTAACACCATAAGTGTAAAACTTACAAGGTGAAGAAAATTCCAAAAATTTTTATTTAAATAAACTGCTGTCCAGTCCTTAGCATAGAGCTCAAAACATCAAATTAATATACACATAAATATATTTATTTTTTATCAAAATGCGTAAAATTTCCCCAAAGACTTAATTTCACGCATATTTTACTGACATTTGCAAAATGTGTTATTTTCTTGTTGCCATTGTTGGCAACATAAATAATATATTGACCCAATTTTGCTCCAGTAAATTTTGCAGACAATCTCAGTACTCAATGTTCTCGTCTTAGTCTCAGGCAATAAATCATAAAAAATGCGCTTTTTTTTTTCTTTTCCTCAAGGATTTGTTTTGCTTTGCTTGTGCATTCAATTGTTATGGTCATCTGGTCAACAGAGTTTATGAGTAAGTTTGAAAAACAAAAACATACAGGCGTTGTTGTGACAAAACATATGTTGTTGATATTTGCGCACAACAATATATTAATATTTTTTTTGTTATATTCCGTAAAATGAACACATACATTTAAGTTGTTAATTTTTATATCAATTTTTTGTTTAAATATTTTGCTTAAGAATTTGCTTGAAAAAGTTCAATTTATTTAAATATATCATTTTCTAATCATAAACTAAAGCGCGTATTAAGTAATTTAATCAAATGGTTATTACAAATCCAAAAGCACTTATTTTACTATTACACTTACAAATGTACATACTTATGTTAAAATGCTATTTGTCATAAAAAGTGAATTATAATTGGTCTACTTAATGAGTACACATAAAAGTCAAATAAATCCAAGATTAATATGTGCAGTAAATCTAAAATAAATTGCCCATACTTTTTTTCCTCTTTTTCTGCTTAAATACAACATTCGGGTGACTTCCTTTATTGTGGCAAAAACACTTAAGCAACACCACACAGCTAAAATATCAAGTAAAACAAAGAGCTCATCATTAATCATGAAATATAAAACACCTCCATTAATAGTTCACATAAATGTGATGGATTCTCAGTATTACGAGTAAATGTAAACAATTGTTGAAGCAGCGTTTTTTGTAAATGAAAACAATCACAAAGTTGTGAGTTAAAGTTAGGGAAGAAACGACCAAATTAATCATTGAATATACTTGGGGTTGGAACTTGAACCGTACAGTGGGGCAGCGTAACGATAGAAACAGAGAGAACGTTGAACTGGATGGCTTCTAAGCAATTGTAGTTGTTGTAGTTGTTGTAGTTAGTTGAATTCTTCGATTTTTTAAGCAGTATTTGTCACGTGACTATACGGTCGATATAGCTATTCTTATTAGAGGTAAATATGCCAATTGTAAAGCAACTTCAGCCAGTTGATATAAAGAAATATGATTAAACATAAGTCTCAAAATGACCAACATCGTAACTTTTACAAATCAAATAAACAGGTAGTCGATACTAGAGCCTTCACCCAATGGTGAAAATTTATATTTAGACTGGAATTTAAGGTATCCTTGATGGTAAGCTTACCAAATAAATGTATCATGCCAACGTTACTTACAAAGTAAGGACCAGTGTATGGGTTACTAGAAACCTCAGCCTCAAAATATTGTTTTGGATATATACTGCTATCACTAGAGAGCACACTAATAGTACCTGCGGCTTTGCACGTGCACGCTCTGTAGATTTTTTTTTTTCTTTCATTCTGAAATTACTCTCTTAGCATCACATCTCTCTTCAAAAATAAAACAAAAATCAATTGAAATAGTGTTTGTTCTTTGAACTTTGAAGTCCAATACAAACGATACAAAGGGAAGAAAAAAAACAACAATAACAACACAGAGTTCAAGAAGCAGCATAAAAATACGCAACGAAAGAGCAAAACGACAATTTTTGTGTGAGATTTTACAAAAACTTAATCCTAAAAAAACGTAGTAACAAAAATCTCTTTTATTTCAACCGTTTGAATAACTTTTCCAACAACTCAATTTCTTGCTAGCTTCAAAAATCGTTCAACTTTAACTATTTCAAATCAAACAATCCAACGAAATGATCTAAGACTTTCACTGTCCTTTGTTCTAAACATTTTTCTATTCAACGCGTATAACAAATTTAATAAGCCGACCCACCTCAAACTTCACTTTTCCCACCTGTTGTAGCAAATCGAGCCATTGTGCGGCGGTATTCAAGAATATTGCCTATAAATTTGTTCCAACCGTATGCTAATAAAACAAAAGCTACCCAAAATAGAATTCATCAGTTGAGCTAACCGTAAACCTCTGTCCAAAGTATTGCAAGACAATGCATGATTAATCGTCAATGTCTTGGCTCTATGTGCAAATATTAAATATTTCAAAACTGTCACTGTGTTTGTTGCCAAAAAAAAAACTTGCATTTAGGGAGATGTGGGCGCATACCATGCGCTAGAAAATAGTTTTTTTTATAATACACAAACAAAGGCGCAATAGCAAATTGATGTTGATGCTTAAGCCTTAAATAGAGAGCCTTTAGTTCGAATACTCAAGAAATTCAAAGGATAATCGTAACTAAGTAGTTTTCTTATAAATTGATGTGAAGCAGGAAGTAGGAAACTTAACACAAGTGTTAAAATCAAAACATTTGTCAAAATTGTGAAGTGCATAGTGTAAAGGTTAAGTATTTCCTGGAACAGATGAAATGCAATTAAAGTTCTGAATGTACTCCAAAATTTTTTTAAAGCAAAAAATGTATTTTTGTTAGCGAAACTTAATTTAAGTCCATTTTTGTTTTCTTAACAGTGACAGCATTAAAATTGAAAACTTTACGTCATTTTTGGCACAAAAATTTCATTTCTCTTGAAATCTGTTGATTTCTGTGAAGTGTTGGCGCGGTATTTTCTTCTGCTTTAAGAACATAGTACATATATTTTATTGTACAGAAATCAATCTAATAAAAAGTCCATTAAAATTAAACGCATTTTTGTGTTGAAATGTGATTTCCTGTAATATCTAACAAATTAACAACACGCAATCATTTTAGATCCAATTTAACGCATTTTTTTTTTTTGCTATGGTACATTTTTGTTTGTGTTGCCATTTTTGTATTATATCGATGAAGTAATTTAAGTTGAAAGTTTTTATACAGCACTTTTCACACTTTTACAGCGCCTTATATTCATATTACTAAGCTAACCATAAAAGTAAAAGTTGTGGTGTAAACGTGCGTTAAACTCTTAGTTTCGTAGACTTTTATGGAATCTGTTTGTATCTCTGTAGCATTTTCATTTGTAATTTCCTCATCATTTGTCATGTGCATTGACAAATTCGCTCTGGTTGTGTTTTATTGCATTATTACTTTCTTTACATATTGGATAACTCTTTCCATATGAAAGCCTTCAGTACGCCACGTTCTACCATTTAAGGTTTTATGGGTGTGTCGTTAATATTTAGTTTTGAGTATTCCTTATCGGTTGTTACATTCATTTGACACCTCTGTTCACTGAGGTGTTACATTTTACACCAGTTGTAAATTTTATAACATTTCCAAAAATCACGCATACTATACCTATGTCGTTTGCAGCTTAAAATTTTATTATTCTGAAAAAAAAGATACATTTTTAATATTTACCTGGGAGTTTTTCGGGTACTGCAGATGATTGTGTTACAAAGATTGCATTATTGTATACTAAGCATTGATTTAGGAATTTGTATAGAAGTCTTCCTTATACTCAGGGAAATATCAATGATTTTATGTATATACGCTTACTGCTTAGCGCTAAAGCCAGTTCAGTTTTCAAACTAAGATTTGTTTCGAATTAACGATAGAAGTTTTAAACCAACAAAATTCACGATAAGAATGCGTAATGTCTCATGACTTAGCCAATATTTTAAAAGTTATTTTTTGAAAAAACTCTTTCAATAAAAATAATATCAAACAAAAATATAAAGCATCAGTGGATTACTTAAGCGAAAAATTATCAAAAGAATTAAATATTTTATTGCTTTTTTTTCTTCTATTGCCAACATTATGCTTACTCTATAAAAGACAACCCCAACGCAACTTAATCTACGTGTATTTTTTTTATTTTTTTAATACAATAAATTGCGTCACAAATACGCACACTACAATAAAACGTTTTCATTACCGCTCTTCAAGGATAATCATAACAAACGAAAATATAAAAAAGAAGACAATCAAAAGTGGGTAAAACTTTTCCACAAATATTTTGTGATAACGCCATAATTTTTTTTTTTTTATTTATTTATGTGGCTTGTGGCTTTTTAACAATTTCATTTTTATTAACCGGAAAAAATCGAATATTTATGAGTTGGTGTTATGATGACATGGCGTCATTTCCGCCAGAAAATACACACAAGAAGCCACTCATGCACACACAAACGAACGTATATGCGGAGGACTTACTCAGTTGCCTAGAGAATTTCATTACAAATGGCCATCATGGGCTCATCAGCAGCAGCAGCAGCAGCAGAAATGCATGTCTGGCTAAAAAAAAATTATATATTTTTGTTTTTTTTTTTTCTATGTGAAAGATAGAAATATAAAAAGGATAAAATGTCTTTAACATTATGATGGCAACAATAACTTTTGGTTGTTTAGTAAAAAGGAGGTTCCAACTGACTCAAATGGTGTCATTTATAAAACAAATATTTGCACATTTTTCAATGCAAACGACAACAAAATGAAATGAAAGTGTTGTGAAAAAGTTATGTTTTGGAAAGTAGATGAATATAAAAGGTTTATGCCGTCACCAAAATGTATATTTTAATGAAAAAATCTAGCTCCTCTCTAGTAACTCGAATTGTTTGAATTTCTGTTGATTAATGAATCTGAAATATTGAACTTTGCATAGCAAATAGTGCATTAAAATCTTCAATAAAATTCTCAGTTTGACATTATTTTTTAAATATTTTCTATCATTTTAAGATTTTAATATTTTTTTCTTGACTGATTCGAAATTAAACTTGGCGAATGCGGCATACAAACTTTTCAATAGAAAAAAATCTGCGCCAAAATAAAACCCATCAAAGGAATTGCATTTTAAAAATGCCTTTGAAAAAAATTTCAAAGCAAAAATTATTCCACGAAAGAGAAAATGTTATTTTGCAAATTATGTGAAAAGGCTGCGATGGCAAATAAAAAATTTTCCGTCGAACAACGCATTTTGCATAAAAGGACGCCAGAAATCCTCGACAGCAAATTAGCAAAGAAGCAAAAAAAAAACAAAAACAAATGCTTTTGGTTGAAAATTCTTCCTTAAACCAAAGCAAATTCTGCGAAATTTCAATAGAATTTTGTGATGTGTTCACTTCCGGCAATATTCCCTTGAATAAGTTGAAACAACCTAAACTGAAAAGTTTACTTGAACATCATATGGGCTATTGCATTCCTGATGAGTTGACGATGCATAAAAATTATACACCATTGTTGTGCTACAACGATATGGTGAAATTATAGGAAACATAGTTGCGGGAAAAAAGTTTTCATCGCCATCATTGATGAAACTTGAAAGAAGCATGCGTACAATCTAAAGTAACAACAAAAATATTTCTACTAAACGCCGAAATTTTAAAAATCTTTTTGAAAAATCTATATTCTTGCTATGATGGTCTCAAGGCCTGAAGCTTAATTTATTTTTTCTCGACAACTTTCTGTAATTTTGAATGAAATATTTTTTGTGATTTGAGTTGTACTTTTCGAGAATATGAGCAAAAATTCATTCATTAACTTTCAGAAGACTGCCAGTAGAAACTACAAGAAATACTCGTTTCTATGTACCTTAGGCCTTGTAACGCATAGAAAAGCATATATATAGATTGTGTCCCATTTTAACATACACAGCTGAATAAGTCAAAAGTCAAGTTAAAGGTCAAAGTGACCCCTGAAGGTCTTTTCAAGGTCGCATTCCCGCTTGTTGCAGAAAAGCTAGTAATGATTGGCTGGAACGCTGCACAATCTTGCCTTAACTGGCTGCAGCTTTTCTGCATCAAGCGGGAATTCGACCTTGAAATGACCTTCAGGGGTGACTTTGACCTCTAACATGAATACCTATCTGAACGTAGAGTTTTGTGCTCTTCCGGAACCAGAGGTCAAAAATAGGGGTTTCCATGTGAAAAACTGAAGTTGACCTTTATATAACCTTGAAAATGTAGGTCATGGCTGGATCAGCCCTTTGATACCCACCAACTTTTATCTGAATCATTTTTTGAATGACTTCCAATTTTTTGACTTTGTGTAAATTAAAATGGGACACCCTGTATATTCTGGATCAGCGTCACCATCTGAAACGATTAAGCAATGTCCGTCGGTGTCTTTATGTATGCCTATCTGTGGAAATCATTATTACGCAAATCCAAGCAAAATAATTAAATGATATTTGGCACACATCCTACACCATGAGCTACTTTAGATCGAAAATAGGCGAAATCGGTTAACGGACACGCCTACCGCCAAAACAAGTAAAACTTTTGAAACGCTATATTGAGTGAGTTATTTGATATAACGTAATTAAATTTCTCAAATATACTGGGAAAAACTTCAACAAGCTCTAGACAAAAAGTTGCCGAATTTCAGCGAGAAGACGTGGGTGGCACTTCCTATGCAAGCCAAAACTTCATATGCTTTAAGGAAATGGAACCAAAGATCACAAACAGTAGGAATGATTCGGAAAGCCTTAAACCATAAGCTTCAAAAGGCTACACAGAGATCTATTTAAGTAAATGTTTGACAAGGGCTTAAGTAAATAATAAGACCATTCTGAATTTTGATGTAGATACGAGTAGCTTGCATTTCAAAACATGAGTTTTAGTCAAAGCTACCGAATTTAGCATATTCTTAAGACTTAGCTCCCTGCTACTATTTTCTGTTTCCAAACCTGTATAAATGGCTGGGCGGTAAGAGATTTGAACCGAATGAAATAAACGTTTAATTTGGGAGTCTTAAAAAACCTATTGCTTGAAAGGAATAAAAAGTTGGAAAAAGCTGGACTAAATATAAATATATCGAGCTAAAAGGAGACTATGTTAAGGACTAAAACGCTTATTTTTCAAAAAAAAACATATCTTTTATTCAAAACTACACTGACTTATCGAACTACCTTCGTATGAACACCATATTGTTGCTGTTAACCTTTTTCTTTGTAGATATCAGACGCACTCATTTTAGTTTTTAATTGGAAATTTATTCATTAAAACATAACATTATACACATATATAATCCAGAATGGTTTTTTTTTACAAATTTTAACATATATTTTGCGATATAAGGAAATTTACAAATGATTCATACTTAATCTATATTCTTTTTTATAATTTCTGTAAAGGGATATACATATAATTACTTAATAACATAAAGTTTTAAATGAAAACTATCTAATAAAATTTCACGCATGACACTGGGAACTGGGAGCTCAGTTTTTGTGTTAACTTATAACTTAATTTTGGATTACTTGTAGCTACTGAGCAACAACGATGATGGCACCAACTTTAGATGTGGAGGCATTGAGCCTAGAAATGGTGGTGGTGGTGCACTGTAGATTCTAATGAAAACAATAAAATTTATATCTAATTTATTTGACGAAATACCATATACATACCGTGGGCGTGAATCTGTAAACAACATCTGCGGTGATCTAAAATAAATTTTGGTAAAGTTTTAGCAAGTTAACTTGGTAAGCACTTAAAACCTAATTCAACCAAGGCCTGGCAGCAACAAAATTTGTCGAAGCGAAATTTCTACTGTAAGTGAAGTGTGTAGAGTGTAAAAGTTTTTAAAAGAACGAATCCGGGTCAGTAATGTACCTTGGATTTGGTACGGGATATTTAATAGGAAGCTTAGATTTTGATAGACGTTTCTTGTGAGCAGTCTTAGTACTTTTTCTAGGCGAGTAAAGAAAAATAAGAAAGAGAAAGCGATAGTAAAGCGTTAAAGTAAAAAGCTTTTTCTTAAAATAATTCGAACACTTCGTACATACCTTGGTTTTTTGGCAGATCTGCAAATAAAAGTTTTTTATTTTCAAAATAACAAATAAAAATAATATTTTTCAAAGCCTACCTTGTTTGTCCTGATTTAGCACGCGTCTTTGTGGCCTTACGTGGTGCTGTCTGCTTTGCTGCAGCCTGAAATTGTCTGGCTAAACCACTGCGACTTGAAAAATGTGGTCCATAGAATCTAAACGCATGATGAGATTTAGGTGCTGGTTCAGGTTCTGCCGCCATCTCCATTTCTGGCTCTGGTTCCGGCTCTGGTGCCATCATCATTTCAGGTTCTGGTGCTGGTGCAGGCGCTGCTGCTGGAGCAGGTGCTGTGTACATTGCAGACAACTGTATTGGTACAAAAGCGGGCAGCGAAACCGTAAGTGGTACTCCAGCTGGTGGTGGTCTACCTTCTGGCGCAGGTGCAGGTGCAGGTGCAGGTTGCATCTCAGGTTCGGGCTCAGGCTCTGGCTCAGGTTCTGGTTCAGGTTCAGGCTCTGGCTCCGGTTCTGGCTCGGGCTCTGGTTGTGGTGCAGGCATAGCGGCAGGTCTATCTGCCTCTTTCCAAGCTTCTAGTAGTTCAATAAGTTCTCCCTTTGAAATGTGTCCCAAGCCAACCGGATTGAAACCTAAACCATTCCAGCCACCTCCGCCGTAAAGTGAACGTTGTGGTCGATCATATTGATGTGTTGGATATCCATAAGAAGTACGCTGTGTCTGGAGTTGTTGATCTGGGTGAAACTGCTGCGTTTGATATGGTCCGGGACGATAACCTTGCGGTGGTCCACCGTAATAAAATTGCGACAAAACTCCGTTTAGTGCAGAGAAGCATCCAAAAAATATTAACGGCAATGAAGCTTGCAACTTCATTATGTTTCCAATTTAATTAACAACGAAAAACAATTCTTAACAACAATAATATCCTTGCGTTATCCTTGAATAGCTTTATCTTTGGGAACCAACTCTTATCGCGCCACGCAAACGTTTCAACTGTCACACGACGTTTACTGGAATTGCTCTGTTGTTACAACGTTTTATACCGATGCCACAGATTAGTTGAGATAATAAAAGTTGGACGTGACTTCCATTCAATGCGTTGTATTTAATCTAAATAAAATCATTTCAAATACACGCAATTTGCTTCCTTATCGCATATGTGGCTTGTATTAAGGAAGCTAAGCTCAGCTCAACTTTGAAGGAGTCAATGCATTTAGCTTAAGATATGCAATGGCCAAAGTTGTTGTGTTAACTGTGGACAAAGATAAATACAACTAGTGCAGCTCATTAAGGGTAAGCTACAGTGGCGTGATATTAAAGTTATTTACAAGCATTATCTGAATTGATAGATTTATTATACCCTCAAAACCAACACATTTTAAAACTGATCAAAATTATGATGACATCTGAGTATGCAGATAAATTCAAAACATTTAATTTTTTTGTTCAGTTCAGAGCAAATTGTTTTTTCAATTTAATTTTTCACATAGTCTTAAATGAGCTGCAGTTGCTGTTAGGCCATTTAGTACCAATTTACTGATAGTATGAACTTCTTGATTTTAAGACATATTCTGAGGCCAATTTCAATGTAATAAACTTTTGGCTGAAAAATTTTCGGAAATTCTCATTGGAACTCTTTTTGGAGTTTTAACGGACCTGCCTCTATTTTGTTTTTTTTTTTTTCTTATATCTTTCCAGCTAGCACTGAGCTAAAATATAGAAAACTGTTCCTTAAAGCGATGTAAACTAAATCTTCTAATTTATATATTTTCAACATTTTCCGACTATTTCAATATTTTGTGACTATTGTGAACAATCTCATTTCCAATCTGACCAAATGGCATTTGCGATAAAATATCACTCAGGCATTAAAATAAAATTAACTATAAAATGTACCGCCCCTGCCGACAATATAACCTAAGCTATAAATAATTGTGGAATCCGGCTTTATCAACAAATCAAATATGGGTAAGCAATTAATTAAATTGGGTTAAGCTATCGAACCCAATGTAAAGTCAGTGCTGCAAATAAAATAAAAACCAAACAGCAGACGGAAGCTCGTCTGGCTGACAGATGTACATAAGAAATTGGTATCAACTTCCAAGCAAAATAAACAACCACACTGAATCCGAAAACTATAACTATAACAACTATAACAACAACAAGTTACCAAAAAAAAATCATTAGTATGCATGTGGTGGCGAAAAACTTGGCTCACGGCTTGGTGGACAGCCAAATGATCATTCGAACATCGTTGAACCATCCAACCATCCTTTGGTTGATTGATACTTGTCGTGGCCAATAGCTGGATGACGACTTACTGCAGTTATGCAATTAAATCAGTGCAATTGTGAAACAACAACAATAAGAAATATTCAATTATTGATATAAAAGGAAATTTGTATGTTTTTGTGTTTGTTTTTGTTTTTGTTTCGTGTTGCTTTTTTTACATTCAGTTTATTGCTACTTTGTAGTCATGAGGACGGATCACTTGTGCTTCACTGTGAGGAAGTTTCCGCTGTATTGCTGTGCTTTCGAGTGCTGCCATATAGCTGGCTCTTCTTAAGGAATACAGCAATTTGTCGTATTTTTGAGGTCTTTGAACATTTATCCGATGCCAGTTTTTTTGTGAAATTTTTTAAATTTTTAACTTGTTTAGATTTTTATTTTAAAAACATGTATGTTTTCTCTGTAATTTTTCACACTTTTAAATGTGAAAATGGTGTCAATATTTCAAGCAACATTTTTTTTCCGTTGCTCAAACGTGTTTTGTTGCTATGAACGTGTTCATTATTTTAATCTTCGCCGCAATGCCATAAATTTTGATCCTCATGAAATTGTATTAGAACCAGTTCGTATGTAAGTATAGTGCCAGCAACCTAAAGATAAAAAAAATATTTTTAACAAATTTTGATTTTTGTGCGAAGTGCATTGATCGGGCTAATGGAAAATGTGACAAAATGTTGTGACTCAAGAAAAAAAAATCAAGAGCAAGCGTGGGTAAATTCACCCAAAAGAAATTCAAATTTGGTGAGGCAAAAGGTCAGCATAGTCGTAAATTTTCACAACCGGTTTTTTATACTTAAAGGTTAGGATACGAGTATTTCGAAAAGCAGAACTGATGGGTTAAATTAGGATTTAGCGCATCCAAAGCCTTCGGAAAAGTATAGTCTCGTTTTTGAGTCTCATGTTTGTGGGCATGTGTTATTTGTGTTCTTCACTTCATGCCATCTTATGTACGGCTCTATGTCACCGTAATAAGCGGCAAGATTACTTACGCAGTCTTCTTTGTCGTCTCTGAAATAAAAGTACAGCGCGGTATCAAATGGTAAAAATCTTTTGGTTTCCAACCAAGTCAAACTTCACAGATATCATTGCTCTGATCTTTTCCAGGTCACAAAAATATTAATTTTTTTATTTTATTTTTTTGGTGATGATTTATAGCTGAATCAAATAAATAAAACAAAATAACGAAAAAATAGTAATTCCCAAAACGCATTGTTTTACAATTTTCATTTTAGGCCACCAAATGTCATCTCATTTACATAAACACATCTTTCTTTAGCTTTCCACTTAATGCTGTCACACTTAACTCTAGAGAAAAAAAAAGCAACTCACCGTCATCACCAACTTCCGTGTTACGCTAAAAAACTTAAGACCCGTCAAAGCGACAACATCCGTAGCAATCTCATTCGCGAAACGTTCAATTTCAGCGCAATAGGCATTTTTGGGCACCTGCTTCAGTAATGACAAGGGATCGCGTGCACGATCATTAACTTTCGATAAGAAAAGTGAGACAGCCAATGTGCGCGCGAGCAAAAAACTTAAAGAAAAATAAAAATAAACACCATGAGCAAACGATGGCATCTTACTGCAAATAAGAGCAAACAACATAAACCCGAAATGACGTTAGCACACATGTTCGGTTGACAGTGATGAATGTGTTGGCAACAAGTGTTGACTTCTCTTCTACTCACTTGATGCTCTTGAGCAGTTGTATGCAAACAAAATAAAGATTATTGGCAAACGAAAGCATCGTTATGCCCGATATGGCATCATCTATTTCCTCAATTAGCTCGCAAACGATGCGATACTGTACGCGTGTTGCGGTCCAAAAACTCTCAGGCATAACCTGTGAAAATTTACAAATAAAATGATGAAAAATTCCAAGAACACTTTTTAAAAAGGTAAAGTGGCCCTCACCTTGCCCTGTGCACTGATTATGCTACGCTGCACTTGATTATACAACGATGAGAGTCCAATACCCATAATCATAACAAAGATGTCCATATAAGTCCAGCCAAAAGTCATCAGTACATTTTGCAATTTACCTAATAAGCCCAACCAAGTTGAGTATTCAAAAACGAAAAAATAATGTGAAACGGCTGAATTTAAGAAGGACTCAATCGGATCCAAACGTGTTGGGCAATAGTTGGCAAAGTGTATACCAGATATTATGCTTAGTAAGTGTTCCACTATATAGTACATAAATAGAAAATTTAAATTTCGAGTTAGTTGTGTATTGTGCGGTTGTTCGAATTCATACAACTCAACTCATCGAAAGCATTAGGAGCACAAATGTTACATTCTTTATTGCACGCGCCAATTCCTCACGTTCGCACCACTTAGTATGCGCTGGTAGCTGCCGTTCCACTTTTGCCCAGTTCCGCATTATTTTCGGCCACTTAGCTGCCAAGCGCAGAAATCCAATGGAGGCCATAAGTATGGAGGTATGAAATATTACAGGCTCTATGGAAAAGAAAATTAAAAGAGTTATGAGCAGAAGTACATGTGTTTAAGGTGCTTAGATGAAAACTATGTTGTTCACATATTACATAGCTCAACAAGGGAATTAGATTTCCTACACTTTTAGCAAAGGAAAATTTCAAACAAACTGCTTCAACATAAATAACATTGAACTAACGTCATCAACTTCATCCCACAACCAGCCATATAGATATTATGCTTAAATATTCTTAAGCATAAATATCACATGAATTCTTAATAGCCTTGGATCTTAACACTCACCAATATTACGCACATCCAGCTCATTATGCGCGACCATGTTAACAGTGAATATGGTGCTAACTGATGTTGTCAACGTAAAAAACAGGCAATACAAAGTACGAAAACTTCTCCAGCTAAATGACAGACCTTTCGATGTTTTTGACAAAATTCCACGCACAGGCATGAGACAAAAACACTGCGCCATTACTAAAACTATAAATAAATAAAAAAAAGTTCTAATATTTAAACATTTCTTTTTCATATGACCAACATTTTCTTACAAAATAAGATAAAAAGACTTAGGAAAAGTTTTTAAATTAAAACAAAATTGCTGATGGTTTCTTATGTTATTAGATGTGGATATATCACAACAACAAAATATATACAGAAATCTTTAGTGCTGTTCTAGACCACAGCATGAAAGCATGAGTTTAAAGAATTAAATTATAAATTGCACATGAGAGAAATTATACTCAAAACTAATGGAAAAATGACAAATATATACAGTAAGTAGACATGTTAAAAATAGCTTCATGTTTAGAATTCTTCGTGAACGCTGAAAATTCGAAAGTTTATTGATTTTCTCAATCAAAAAAAAACAAAAACATCTAGTGTTGCTAAAAAATTTTCATTATTCGAAATTTGAGTAAAAAAATTAAGAAGGATAAGGAAGGAAGCGCTGAACTTTTTGTCACAAATTAAGTCTATAAAAAGGAAGGAAGCAAGGAAGAAATTATCGAATCTCATTGTCAGAAAAACTGTTTGTTCTGAATAAAGGAAGCTTATCATTCTTGGAATCATCGCAACATTTACTATGAAAATAATGTAGTTTTGATGGAACACAAAATTAATTAAAAATTTTTCACCTATTCTTAAACTTAATTAAACAAAAAAAACAAAGTGCTCAATTCTGAGAGCTGAGAATTAATTAATATGTTCAATATTTTTAAAGTTAAGAAATACAAGAACAAAAAAAGGATGCAAGTAGATAAATATTCAACCCAGCTCAGCTTAGTAATTACATAATCCGTAACACGAATATTTGTAAAAAAAATAGTTTGTTTAAATTTAAAACTTTTGATTGATTTTAAATGCATGCATCCTTCAAGCGCATAAATCAATTTAAAAAGTAAACATTTAACGGAATTCGAAATACTTTCACGAACGCACGTAAATTCGTTTGGAAGGCAACGCAAAATAGGCAAAAGTAAAATAAAAATTTAAAGATGAGAAAAAAAGTTCCCTCATACAAAATAAAATAAAATAAATTTGTTAACCCAAAAAATACCAACTTTTTTCTTACTGTTTTTTGCCTCAAGGCATTGGAAAATATGTATAAAATTCAAGGAAAAAATGTTAAAACTTACCTGGCCCAATGGCTTCATGAAAACTACCATTATGCAAGAAATCCTTACGCGTGCCACGACGTAGAAAACGTAAGCCGCCTGTAGGTAATAAAAAACAAGAGCCAAGTAAGCAAAAAAAAGTGTGGAACTGCTGAGAAAATTCGAAAATGCTGTAATTTGATTTACGCTACACCGATAAAAAAGGGTTTGACAAGGCGGCTCTGAGAAAGGGCAAGAATACTTTCATTGTTATTTATATTGTGACTAAATTGATAGCAAATTCTCGTAATTGTGTTGAGTAATTTTGTTTTTTTAAATTAATGAACATTTATATTAAAATATGATACTTATAAATTTATAAAAGTAGATGGTTCGATTGTGTTTCACAATAATTTTCTTGTCTTAACTAGTGAGTTCATAATTTTAAATGAATTTAATTCAAATAGTGACAACAGTGATTTTTAATTTTAGAAAATCTTTGAATTACGGAACATATCCATGACATTTATGATTTTATTTGTGATAAAAACACCCATATCTCATATAAAAATATCTTTAAGAGCTAACTTTAGCTTATGTGAGTCATTCCTCAGAAGACTTGTGAATTATTTTCAAAAATAAACAAAGCAGCTATTTTTAAGCATTAAAATGTGTCTTGTTTTTACCATGACAACATAATTCTACGACCAAACTCATTATAAGTAAAATATGTTAATTTAGTAACGAAATTAATTAAATCGACGGCTTTCTTATTATTAATTACATATGGCATGACACAAGCTAACATGATCAGCAGCAATTGTGTACTGCACCAGATAAAAGTTTTCGCTGTAAAAATTTCAAAAAGACATAAAAAATTGTAAAAAGTTTTGGTAGTAGTGCAAAGCGACTACGGAAAAAAAAGTCAACATAATCAGTTGAGCATTACCACATAGCTTGCGATGACACCATAGCTAAGGTTGGAGCATAGCACCTTTTATATTTTTCTGCAGAATTTTATTCAACGTACAAATAACCTTTTTTTACGGTGGGTGGCTGCAACAGCATCATTTCTGTCAACATCTTTTACTTACTTGTAGTAAAATGATGATTGTTGTTGTTATCCTGTTGTTTGTTACTTTTGCCGTCGGTGTTGTTGTTGATATTCAACCCTAGATGACGCTCACACTCATTATCGATTATACCGCATTTTCCAAGTGTTTGCCAGAAAAGTTGAAAAAAATATTATAAAAAATGTAGATAAAGTGACGATGAGTAAAAGGTTAAATACACTTAAGAGTTTAATGACATTTTATTAAAAATTTTAACACTTTCAAATCTGTTATTTTAGGATAATGGTAGGTAAATTATAATTGCCAATATCACATAATTTATTCATTGATAATGCGTTAAGTGAAAAGTATTAAATAAAAGGCAATCACTTTTTTTTTTGTTGGTAATTTCAATGTTCCATAAAAATTTCGCACGTTGGTCGTGAGCAGGGTTGGCAAAAGACTTAAATTTTTTTTTTTTTTTGATAATACTCTCCAAAGGATTACTGATTGTCTAGGCATTGAACAATTTATAAAATTCAAATATAAATTACTCTTAATAACACAGGCATACAAAAAACAAAAATATCGTGATCCAGAGTGTGTAATCTTAAGATGGGACATGCACCATTTTCAATATAAAGGACCCATATACTGAAATGTCAAATTACGACTAAGAATGTCGCGTAATGTTGATAAAGTGTTGAAGAAGTCTAAAAATATTGATAAAGTCGCAAAATGGTGAAATTTTTTAATAAATTCATAACAATCGATGTTTAATGCCGAAAAGTTACAAAAAGTTTATAAAAGTCCGATATGTAAGACTAGCATCACCAGCAATGTTTAGAGAAATAGCGGACTTTAATAATGCGCTAAGGAATTTTCTGAAGCCATTTTAAATAATGATTATATATTTATAAATTGATGAAAAAAGTCTTGTTATATACAAACAAATTAAGGTCATCACCATTGCTATTGCACAAAAAAAAAGCTGTAATTTTTTTTTTTTTTTTTTTTTTTTGAGCAAAATTACAACTTTTCTGTTATAGTAAAAATTTCAACGCATTAGGCTGCTTATAAAAAAAAAACAAGCAATGCTTTAATTTAACTCTTTCAAAGAAAACTTACCCTTTGTGAAAAATTAATTTCAGATTTTTCGTTAACTTTTGCAGTTTTGTAAAACTATTAAGTTTATTAACACAGCCGTTGTTGCTACGTCGTAGTTTCATTGCAATTAAATATTTAAGATCATTAAGATTAAAGATGTTTTGGAATTTTTAATTTTCACACATCTCAAGCGTTGGAGTTTCTACTCTTTCAATTTAATATTTAATTACTTCTGTCAAGTATTGCGCATTATGTTGTAACGCAATTTGGAATGGAATGTAAGCGACCTACGCTTAATGTTGCGCGCCAAAAATCACACTACACTTTTGTAAGTACATTACGAACAAACACGAGACAACAAACCTATGTACGTGTATGCGGCAAAATTGTGTTATTGTTATGTGAAACGGGAAACGGAAGATGTTACACGCACAGACGTAAATTCATATTAAACTGAGCGCGCAAAATACCGAAATGGCAAGAATTTTATTTCGTTACTCTTATTAATTTTTCTATTACTATTTGTTTTCCTTGGCATTTTTTCTTATATTTACTGTCTAGCACACTATTTCATACTGTTACTTTACAGCTGTTGCTGTCGAATCCTGTAACATTTCACATTGTCCTCATTGTCCTTGAACTTTTAAACCGAGTTGAGGCATACGTTCTTAATGTCACCATTAACTTTAAGTTATCACGGGATATTTATCATAACTCTTAGTGTAAGGATTAATGTTGTAGATGTGGTTTTTCTCTTGTGAGTAGTTAGCTTGTTGACAAAAGTTTTAGATTTTCATGCCATTGAAACTTAAGTATTTTATGTTGATGAGTTTTTAATTGGCACCATATTGTGATTAAAAACTTTTTTTAATGACAGTTCATTTATTTTATTGAGCTTAATTTAGTCATATTATGTACGGTGCAAAATACGAAAAATAAAATAAACAAAAATAATTTAAAGTGAATTAAAGTTGGTAGAATATAAGGGTACAGTACAGTTAAGGTATAAATATTATTATGATCAAATTTATTTGAAAAGAAATGTTTAATATACAAACGGTACAAACGATAGGTAAAAGAACCAACAAACAATAACTTTAAAAATAAATTACCAATATGTTGTTTTAAAAAAGAAATTGTTAATATCGGTTCAGTATATTTTGCTCCAAATCGTTGCAAACCATTTTCATATAAGCAATTTTATATAAACAATGTAAACATGAAGATAAAAAACATTAAGTTTATGAAAAATTAATGAATAATTTTATTGTTATCTAAAATACACAAAAAATGCACCAAAGTAATTTTTATATTCGTTTTCAAGAGCATGTAGTCAACTTATCATCCTCATGAAATTGTATAAGTACCAGCTCATAAGTAACAATAGTGCCTGCAACCTAGAATCAAGGAAGTAAATAAAAATATTATAGAAATGTAGCACACAAGAATCGGAAAATATATGACTTGGCCTACACATAAAGTACTTATTATAAAACAAGTGCCAACTTAATATCGTATGTGAACAGTGCTCCGACTATTTAAATTACTTTTATGTTCTCTGTCACATACAATGGCCACGTAAAATATTCTGCTTCAAATGGCATCTCAACTTACACTCAAAACCAATTTTCGTGTTAAATGAAAGAATTTCATTCCACTTAATGCAACCAAATCGCTGCTAATCTCATCCGAAAAACGTTTCACTTCCGGACACCAGGACTCTTTTGGAACGCAACGCAAAACACGTAGTGGCTTCCTTGATTCATCATTGATATCGGCTGTATAAAGTGACACGGCCATAGTGCGCCCAAGTAAAAAAAAAAGCGAAAAATAAAAGTAGACCGCATGAACGACAGTTGGCATTGTACTGGAAATAAAAATAAAAAAAAAGAAGAATAAAAGAAAACCAAATGCAGATTAAAAGCAACATAAAAAAATGTGACAGTAGTTATCTTTTACATTTGGTCAATATGGTAGTAGCCAATTAAGGGCAATAGACTTTTTTATTGTCTTGGCTACAATGTGAGAATTTTGAAGTCTTGAATTACGAGTAGGTGCTAAATTGTGTGAAACTTCTTTTCATTAAAAGTTTTTATTTTTTTTTTCATTATTTTACTTTGCTATATAGAAATCTCGTCCAACAAAAATATTTTTATTCAACGGTTGCTACATAAACGAAATTATAAATTGCAAATGCCTGAACTCTTTCAACTATTTAATTACTTAACTCAATTTTTTTCTTCTTCTCCATATCAATTCAAATTAAGTGCAGATAAAAAAACATTGACCACCCAGCCAACAGCCATTGACACTGACACCACTTACTTTAAACTCTTCAGCAATTGCACACAGATGAAATATAAATTATTTGAGTAGGATACCATGGTAATAATGGAGATTGCGTTATCTATTTTCTCACAGAGTATGCACAAATTTCGATATTGTATGCGCCGCTCGCACCAAAAAGCCTCTGGCATTTGCTGAACAAATTCCCAAGAAGAAATAATAAAAAAAGTAATTTTATTTAAATTGGCATTTCATTGTCTGCCGCAAATCGATTTATAATTTAGGTTTTCCATTCTATAGAGCTACTTACTTACCATGTCTTTGAATTTGAACAAATTATCATTGAGTTGCTTGAATTTCGATGATAGTCCAATGCTGACAATCATCACAAAAACGTCCGTATAATTCCATATAAAAGTTAGGAGCACAACTTGTAATTTCGCTAAGCAGGCTAACCAGGACGAGTAAGCAAAAACATCAAACAACTCACTACTAGCCGCTAAGAAATAGTTTTTAAAAGGATCGCTTGTAAGTGGGCATAAGCTAGTGCTATAGATAGTTGACATTACACTGAGTAGATGTTCACCTGTATAAATACGAAACAATCAAAATCATTATTATTACAAAATAATTGAAGGAAAAATGAAATTTCAAGGTGAAAATCATTTTCGGACTAAACTCACCCAATGACATTGTCATCGCCACAAATGTCACCATTTTTATTTTGTAGGCCATACGTCCTTTATCCACTTGACTATGATACTGTGGCAAATCACTTTCTGTCACGTACCACCGCATCATCAATGCGGGCCATTTGCGTGCCAAATTCAATGCGCTCAAGCACACAATGATAATCGAGAGACGGAAAATAATTGGCTCTAAAAATAAAATTTCTCCATTCATACATTTGTCCATTACAATGAAACAATGATGTTAATCATCAAAGTAAACAATGAAATGAACAAGGACATAGGACTTCAGAGAAGCAGAAAAAACCACACAAAAAGTATGTTCTCTTACCGATATTATTGAAGGTTATAACGTTGTGGAACGCTTTATGCATAAATAAAGTCAAATCAATTATCACTGTTACCGCAAATAACAAACTGTACCACGTGCGCACATTTTTCCAAGAGAAAGATAAAAATTTGGGATGTGGCGATGTGACACCTCTTATTGGCATAAATGCGAAAAACTCAGCCATTATAAGTACTGTTATTTTGGAAAGAGAAAGTGTAAAGAAAACAGAGCATGAAAAATTTAAAATTTAAATTACAATAATTATAAAGTCATTATATTTTGAGGAGCAACATCTGCTTAGGGCTCAATGAAGATGGTTCAAGATTAAGCCAGTAACGAGTATTATACAAGGCAGTAATTTTGCTTGTAAATAAAAAAAATTGGTTTTGCTTGTATTGCTAAGTCGTGAAGATAATATCAGACCAATAGCCGTTGCCAGAATTGATACGAATTCGGACTTCATTGATAGCATATGTCATGACTTTTCTTAAATCTACTGGTGATAAATTTTCCACTCTTCGACGCATGTTCTCCTTTAAGGTCGCGAAAATCTTTGACGAAATCAGGCGATTCTGCTGCCCAGCCAATATTGTCAAAACGAGAGATTAACGCTTACTTCTGAATCTCTACTGCTTCTCTATTTTTCAAGCCAAATTCATCAATTTTTAGCAGCATGAAGCCGGTGATTATGGTTCTGTTACGCTCACCAATCGCAATATCAGTGTTACCGACGTCGTCCTCGAAAAAATATGTGCAAATCACCACTCCTCCAACACTAAACAGTGACATTGAGAAGATGCATTCGCTTGACTAGAATTAACGATTTGCAGCATATAGCCGCCCACTCGGCACGTAACGTTTCATTAGCCTTTCAGAAATCTTTCACATGAAATCGTACACAGTTTCAGCTGTTTCAGAAATCTTTCATTTCCATTACAGAAAGCTTTCTAAAATATATCAATGTCTAATTTTTTATTCCATTAGAAACGTTTCTAAAATTTTGTAGGATTAAGGGGAAAAACCGTTTAATAAACCTTTCAAATGAAATCTTTCTGATACGCTATATTAATTTAGAAGTTTTCAACTATTTTTGCAGAATTGTGATTACACAACCGCAAAAGTTATAAAGCTTTATTTTTGAGTGACTTTAAAAATGTAAAAATAAAATTAAATTTTTTACTATTCCATAGACAAAAATAAACAAAATTATGATAAACCAACTCCCACATACCTGATCCAACCGCCTCATGAAAACTGCCATCGTACATGAAAGTTTCCTTTGTGGCCTTTGGAAAAATTTCTGCAGACAAAAGAAAAATAAAAACCTTAAGCTTAATGCTGTTAAGTTAAATTCTGTCCTTAGGTAGAACAATAAAATTTTTTTATTAAAACTACGCAGCTTAAAAGGGTAATAACGCAGCAAGCGAAATAAAACCACACAATGTGTTAAAGTCAGCTAATCCGACATCCTGTACATAAGTACCTACTTACTTGGTAACTTTTCGTAATTTAATTGCGCTTCCAACTGTGTCCGATAATCTTTGCATATATTTTTCGTTACCTCATCCTTGCGCATGATATTTGTTGCTGTCTTTGCTTTGATAACATAAGTAGTAGTATCCTTGCTATGAAATCGCATTAAAATATGCAATTAATTGCAGCTTATACATAATAGTTAAAGTGAGATTATTGCATGAATTTAACTAACTTGTTTGCCTCTTTAAAGCGTTTCTTAAGAATCTCAACACGTGTTAATTTCTTAAACTTTTGCAAATTCCAGCGAATTTTTGGCAAAACTTTCATTATTTCTGTTTTTTGCCTGAATATTGTACCAGTTCTTATGGTTTGTTACGTACTCCAAGCCAACTTTTTACTAATGATACAGTGCTGGAAAAATTTCTCTTTGTATGGTTGCCAACTGTGCATGTTGGTGATTTTTATCTAATATACAGCTAATTTGCAACACCTGTCGCCATGTCAAAATGTTGTTCTGATAATTATTGTTTACCATTTTTTCATTTAATTTGTTGTTGCGTTTTTGAAAATTAATATATTATTTTGCCAAAAGGATGTTTATGACTATTCAATTGTTTGTTGTTCTTTGATTATTGCGCTACAATTATTTAATTAAAGTTTTGTTTTTAATTAAAATTAAAAAATCAATATACCAGTTATGTATGTATGTAGCAAGGATGCACTAAAGCTGCTTGCTGTAATATATATGTAAGAATATTCGAAGGTATTGAAAACTGCTTGTGATGTCCGAAAGTTTGGTAGCATCTCAAATGACGTTTCACTCTGAGTTGATCAAAGATACTGCGAGTTTTAACTGAAAAACTGCAAGTTCATCTAATAGTGCATTCGCTACCACTTTCTTAGGATTTAAGCTATTATTATACCGAATTTCATAATTTCAGCTTAGCTGTGGAAATATATTTCCCTGATAGGGGCGTGGCACCGCCCACTTAAAATTAAATACATTTTCTCAAAGTCCAGACTATCTGCATACCGAATTTTATTTAAATCAATACATTAATTTAGCTGGTTACGGGCGTGGCACTGCCCACTTAAGTTGAACTATCTTTACTCAAAAGTGAATCCATCTAAATACCATTTTTTATTAAAATCTGTGTAGCGGCACTGGAACTGTTTTGTCTTCGCTTATTTACATATATCTAGACTAGCCTTTGTTTATATGGGAAGTGCTACACCAACTTGCTGAGACCTAAACACACATTGTCTACTACGTCCATGTGCCACCAAATATTTTGGAGTAAAATTTATAAATAAAAATTTAAGTAAAAAACTTTTTTTGAAAATGAATGAGTTGAGTAGCTTTCTGCGCATAGCGTTCCCAGAGTTTTGCTTGTATGGGATGTTCTATGCTCACTTATCAAATCCTTCCTTTATTCTGTTGAATGCTTGCCTGTCTCACCATATACTCCTGCATAAAGTCTTGTGATATTATCTTGAATTATATTTCTGGTGTAGCACATTAAGTCTCTACTTCTATTGGAGGTGCTCACTTTTTATTATATTGGCTTTCCACTAAGTGGAACGTGTGACATCTATTGCTTGTTAAAGATGTGATATAATGATTTACTTCATTAAATTAAAACATACCCTATTACAATCGGAGCTCAATAAGCTTCTTAAGAGTAAAAATTTTTAAAAATCGGTTCAGTAGTTCTTCAACCCATCTCATATAAAGGTACAAGCAAGCACACAAAAAAAAATCACAAATTCTTGTAATGTAATTATGTAGATAATGACCCCACTTGATACAAAATGCTGACAAAAAAACCCATTTTTTTTATTGCAGATTTTATTTCATTGATTTAAACACCAGATGTTCATTTAAAATCAGTCAAATTAGATTTTGTTTGTAGATTTAATAATTTCTCAAAATTACACTCATTAATTTTTTTTTCCACATTCAATGAAATATTGACAAAAAATTTGAAAGAACTTTCCAAAGTATTCGTTCTATGTTCTAATAATTTTCCATTAACATTAATGGTGCTTCTTGTAGCAACGCTCTGAAGTAAACGTAAAATAAAACAACAAAAAAAAAAATCTAAATTCAGCTGTGGTACGAGAAGATACCATGCGGTGCTACTATGGCTCAAGTGATGCAAATTAATGTAAAATTATGAACAAATTATTTTCGGGTCTCTCAAACCAATTGCGCGAGCCCTAACAAGTGAAGAAAGACCATTAATGTCGTAATGGTGTTGATTCAAACAATTTAGCTAAAATATCCTGGACACCCATGATTTGGTAAAAGGGAAATGGGTAAGAAATTTATAGCAAATGCGTACAGTGAGACAGAGCCAACAGCGGAAGAGGAAGGAAAACGGAAATGTTGCCAGCAAATTTTATCATAAGTTGTGTAGGCCACTATATATATTGAAGGCTATTGTTGTAGCCGCAATGTTTTCCTTTATTGTTTTGCGTTTTTTTTTCATGGTTATTTTAAACGTTAAGTGTGCCCTTTGTGTTTATGCCTGTGACACTCACATAATCAACAGCAGTTATACAGACAGACAGACAAACAGACAGACAGACAGACGAACATTAACCAAAGGCCAAGACCAAGACTACGATCGTGGTGGTGGTAATAGTTCGATGTAGTCAGAGCTGTAAAATTGTAAATTTATAAGAGCAAAAAGTTTTACTTGGTACGACGAACCGTCAGAAGACTTTAACTTCTTTGCTATATACTCCAATCTTGTATAGTTTGATTGGGGTGTTAAGCAGAGCTCAGGTATAGATAGTTCACATTTCAGTGTAAAACCCATCACATTATTAAATTTTGAATCCTCAATTAATTTTATTATGATAATACGTGTTTGCCAGCGTTGGCTTCGAATTTTCCATTACAACTCTGTATGACACCATAATTTCCAACGCCCTACCCATTAGCTGAAAATGACGCTCAATTTGTTGCTCTTCTGTTATTTTCTTTTCTTCAATCATTTCTTGCTTAATTTTTTTTAATGTCACTTCAATAGTAAGCAGACAAACAGCTCGTCAGATAAACCAACAAAAGTTCAGTTCTTTCTTTCCCCATTTTACTGATGGAAAACTTTAAGGTGCTTTCAAGCTTTAATAACTTTTTGAAAGAAGAACAAGTTTTCTTTGAGCATTTTTTTATGGTGAATTGTATTCTTCCCTTTTACAATCGTATCTGGGTGGCGGTAAATGCATCAAAAGGACATTTGCATAAGAAAAAGTAGCGAAAAAAAAACTAATGAAATTCAAAAGAAAAACAGGTGCTGAATTGGTTTGAAATGTCACTTAACGGTGCTAAAGTGAGCAAGTGTAAATTTGCTTTTATTGTAACTGTTCTGTTTATTGATTTAAGTAAAAATTTTAAAGCAAAATTAAAATATTTCAATAGCATAAGCACACAAAGAACATTTGTGGGTCAAAAAAAATGCAGGTTGAGTAAATCTAAGCCAAGATTGTCCAATACGCTGGCCGATGCAACTGAAAATGACTTTGAATGCACCCCATTAAAATTAAAGTTTTCATACCAGTCAAATCTGTCCATTATCATCAGAGCAGTGTTTACTTTTCTTGATGACAATGGATAATCTTGTGCTATATGTGACATACCCGTATTATGACCAATGACTAACTCCAGGGGTCTCACTCATGTCTTCTATACAGATATTTCCTAAACTTCTTTCAAAACGGATTCCGGATAATTTCAAACGGACAAGACAAGGTATTATATAAATATAGGAGAGATGACAAGCTTTTCCTAACAGAGGTTGGGTAGCGATGTCTTGAGAATAAGTTCTTCTCATTTGCTCATTCCCTCTGAAATTTCTTAATGCAATGAAAAAGTGTGAGGAAGAGTTACCTCTTCACTATTTCTTCTAGTTTCTATTTTAACTTATTTTCTATATATATATTCCTCTAACGAGTCTCTTAGTAAAAAGGTCCTTCAAATGAGTGCTATGGAAAGATCTATTTTCAGCGCGCCCACAACTTTAAATCTATTTATTTAAATTTTAAGTTTCAATAAGCTATTTCTGAGACTCTTTATGCCAAAGAGAATTTCAAAATTTTTGAGAAAATAAAATGTTGGTTTTTGTTTTTTTGCCAGTTGTATAGTCTTGTTGTTTTTGAATTTTGTGCTTAAGTACCACAATGGCATCCAGCGTCTCTAAAAACAAACCAAACCAAACCAAAAACAATAATGATTGAAAAATAAAAATTCTTTAGCAAAAAGTGGGCAGCTGACTACTTTTTATCAAAGCAATTAACTTAATAAATGTGGAGTTGGTACCAACTTACAAATGTCACAATGTGAAAAAAACAAGAAACTACGAACTGAAATTTAAACTGTCTGAATTGAAATTTAGCTCGATTATTTAACCTTAAATATCTTTAAATCTTGATCTGAAGCCAAATTCGAAATCTGTGCAAAAAATTACTTCAAAAATGGCCCCCTTCAGCTCATTTGCAGACCTCTGTTATTGCTCTAATATTCTGCGAATGTCAAACAATGTCATTTTCAGTTTAATGAATCAAATCAAACTAACACAATTACAAACATGTCATTATGAATGCCCATTCAAATGAAATATTTTGTTTACTTTCTAATTTTTAATGACTAATCGGGTGGGAAATCACAACAATGCACACAAACAACATACTCACAACCATGTCAAAAAAAATGAGCAAAAACAACAATTTTTAATGCAAAACGACCGATTACAAACGAGAACGGGAGCAGTAGCAATGGTGCGTTAGAAAAGAGAGAACCCACCAATACACTTTGTGTATGAGTGCCTGTGTGTATGTGTGTGGTATGCAATTTTAAAATTGCCAACTGTGAAAAACACTTCAATTTGTTGCACAGTTTTAGGTGAAAAGGTATGTAGCGCTAACAAGCATAACAGCGCCATGAAGTTGATAAAAAGCATGAAAACGCGTCAAGCGCAACGTGTACAGAAAATAAGATTCTTACAGCAGCAAAAAATTGGAAGCGAGTAAATATATTTTGACGAAATATTCCAAAATAAGAGCTTTCTTTCATATCTTATCTACTTTATAGAATTAGCATTATCAAGGTCAAGAGTGCAAACGTGTTCAAAAACAAGCAAAAGAAACGATTTTTACCAGGTGAGTAGCAAAATTGTGTTCGTCGAAAAAATGTTATTTTAACTGTTGTTGCTCTTTTTGACTGACTTTGTGCCAAGAGTTGCATTTATGTTAGAAATAATTTAAGCAACGTACTTGAAACTTGAAAAAAAAACTTTTCTTTTAATAAAAATGAAAGCAGTTAGATAGCCAAAAGTTGTTTACTATAGCAGCACGAAAAAAATATTCAGAGTATGCTCTTGAAAAGTTTGTTTTAACCTTTAAAATAAGTGGAAAAAAGTTGTACTTTTTAAAATCATTGAATTATTCATTTCTTTCAATAATTTTAAATCAGTTTCATGCTAAGACAAAATTTTTAAAATTAAAAATTTAATTTTATTCAAGCTATTAGCTTTAATTCCCATTCTCTAGTCAATGTATACTTAAAATTTATATTATTTCAGCTAAACATGTTTTATTTCGTAAAGGAACCAGCTATGATTACGAACATTCGGGATCATTTCATGAGGCTATGGGCGGTGGTAAGAACAATTAAGATTTTAAAAATCTTTTAAAATTGCATTAATTTTTTCCATAAAGTTTTGTTACTGGCTCAACTATTTGCGCTTATGCCACTGAGCGGTTGTAGCTCGAAAAATGTGGCAGATCTTTCCTTTACATGGTGGCATCTACGCACTGCATATTCGCTGCTAATAATCATCTGCTTTGTAGTTTCTTGGGGTTTCTCTGTCGTTTATGCCTTAAGTGACTCTTTTAGTTTCGATGAAGCCGGTCAGTAGGAACTATAAAGAATTTTTCTTATTTTTAAAAGTATTTTCATTGCAATTTTATTTCTTATATTACTTTGTCAGATGCCATCGCTTTCAGCTCAACGACTTTATTAATTGCATTGGGATTTTTTCAATTGTCTCGCAAATGGCCAGCATTGCAATTGCATTGGCAAAGTGTGGAGCAAAACTTGCCACCACTTGGGACTGAAACGGAAAGAGCACATTTGGCACATCGCATTAAAATGACAACACTGGTCTCAACTTTCTGTTCGTTGCGTAAGCATACGTTTTAAACGAGAATCTATCAGTCAGCCAAGCATTACATTTTTTTCTTACAGTCGAGCACCTACTCAGTATGCTAGCTGTAATTTACTATGTCAATGCTTGCCCAACATTTCCCAATCATCCCATTGACAGTTTTTTGTACTCGAATTTTTCGCAATATTTTTACTTTGTCAGATATTCAACGTTAGCTGGCATTATTGGAAAAGTGTTAAATGTTATTGCAACATTTGATTGGAATTTTATAAACGTCTTTGTGATGACGATCAGCGTGGCGTTATCATCGCGATTTCAACAATTAAATGAATATATGTTAAGGGCAGCAAAAGGGGTTTGTGCTGGCATTGAAATTATAAGTCGTATTTCACATTTTCTATTTTATAGCCAACAACAGAACAATTTTGGATAGAGTGTCGTGTAAATTATCGTAATCTTTGCAAGTTATGCCTGGCTGTCGATGATGCAATTTCATCAGTGACATTATTATGCTTTGCAAACAACTTATATTTCATTTGCGTCAAGATATTAAAAAGTATACAGTGAGTTGAAAATTTGAGTATATACTTTACGAACTCTCGTTTTATGTCTTAATTTTTAAAAGATTTCATTATATGCATTTATCATTTCCTTACAGCACACAATTTGGGTTTATTGTAGAGTTTCAAATGTTTCAATATTTAAAAAACACACACAGACACACGCTACAATTGCAAGCATTTTCTTTTACATCATGGATTACTCCATTTTTATTATCTTTATCTTTCTTTTGAAATTCAAACTATTTACAGAAATAAACCTTCATACGCACATGCCATGTACTTTTGGTTTTCATTGTTATTTCTGCTGGCTCGCACGCTTGTGATTTCGGTGTATGCAGCAGACATCAATGATGCGTCAAAACGTCCAATGATAATATTTCGTAGCATTCAGCGTGACAACTGGTGTCGTGAGGCAAGTGATGCAGAAAGCTTGAATTTTTAATGTGAATGATAGAAAACTTATGTTTACATATGAACTGTTTATTCCTGAAAAATGTCACTTAATTTAATGAAATGTGCACTTTAATACTTTTTTGATTCTGTATGAACGTCTGCCTTTTACATTTTCACTATTTATACTAAGCCTTTAACACAATATATCAGAAGCAGACGCGTTAATAAAATTTAAGTCGAGATTTTTTTTTATGAAATTACAAAATTCATTTATTTTGAAAAAAGCAGCGCTATCCTCACTTTAGTCTTGTTTATCTAATTTGCTTTAACTATATTACATATCGATTTCATATCATATACCTACCTAAAATATTCACTGGCTCTCTAACAATAATTTTATTATCAATTTAACGTTGCAAGTGTAAGCTCTCAACTTTCAAAGAAAACAGCATGAGTAACAAAAAATCGCTTTTATTTTGCACTTTATAACTTTTTACCACAGAAACCATATGAACCTAATATTATAACAATTTTTCATAAAACACACCCATTCGTACGCATGCAGCTAAAACGTTTCTCTGAGGAAGTAACAACAGATGTTGTAGCCTTGTCTGGCATGAAGTTTTTTCATTTGACCAGAAGTATGGTGTTATCGGTAAGTAGAAATATGTTTGTGCACGGAGAGAAAAGTCTTAAAGAAATTATCATGAAATGAAATGCATGGATGCGACATTCAAAGATACTTTTCAGAAGAAAGCTTATATTATAAGACGTTAAAAGTGCCCATTTTTATGACATTCACACCCGGATTTAAATTTTCGAACTAAAATTATAATTCCTATTAAATTTTATTGTACTGCTTGATAGCTTTTCTATGCTATTTAATGATTTATCTTCGAATTATTCCCGAAAGATTTCCTTTAATGTATAGAAACAAATGTTCATGGTATATAAAGCTACTTAACTTTCTATTAAAGAAAACACAGTTCATAGTCCAGTGGCTGTAGTTAAATATGATGTATTTCTACGCTTTTCGCTCAACATACAAATCAAACTGAATAATATTTATGAGGGTAAACATCATTGAAATATTTACAGATTTTTTTTGACGCTTTTTGTGAAAAGCGAGACATTACGTTTTTTGGCCATTTTTGGCAATGATATCCCAAGGTAATAACGTGTATAAAAAGACTGCAAATAAAATTTTGGGAAGCACATTATAAACTTTCAGATCTACCCAGTGTCGTCAATTCGGTAGGGCTGGGGAGGGCATTGGCCCCCCCAAGGATCTGATACTAGGTATTATTCAATACAAACCATCTAATAGTGGTGGAATTATAATTCTGCCCCCCCCCCCAAGGTTTTGGTGAAGTGACGCTTCTGGATCTACCTGACCAATTCCTTGGATATGACCAAAAACGGTTTTTCATAAGTCTTTGTTATTTACAAGTTCAATAGCAAAAGTTTGCCTAAGACAAATTTAATCCTTAATATTTATTATCACTCTACTAAAAAGTAAGGAATACAACTTTTAAAGCAAACAAAAATGTGTCGCAAGGCACAATATATATTTGGTATTTTGTAGCTTCTACGTACTACATCTATTGTTTATACTTTCATTGTAGGTGGCTGGCACCATTGCAACTTATGAATTAATTCTACTGCAGTATAGCAAAGATGATGAAATCAAGGATTGCACGACAAATTAAATTGCCACACAATTAACTTGCAATTTCATTATCTGTTTGATAACGTAGTAATGACGTAAGATAGTAATTGTTTATGGTATTTCGTGATCAAATACAAATTGCTGAAAGTTGATAATTTTGATGATATGTTTTTTTAGAAAACAACCAACGTAAGCTTAATATGTTAAATGTACTTATGTGTATTAAGTCTTTATTTTTATTTAATGAAATTAAAGAAATTAAATTTAAATTGTGATATATTTTTAGGCATTTTAACGTTTATTTTCATGGTGAGCATCCAAAACTAAAGCCATGCAACTGAATTCATCCAAGTAAAGTAAAGTAAATTTTTAAACTTGACACCGAAAACATCGACAACCTTACGTACCTGAAAAGTATGATTTTCATAGAGAATATGAAAAAAAAAATATCTAAAGCAAATGGCGAATTTACTCAGCTGAGCACAGAAGTCGTTGGAGACGTCTTATGAATACTTTATGCTTAGTGGAAAAGCCGCTTAAAATCATTAGACACTAAGCAAAGGTGATTGTTAATAACGAATGACCAACAAAAAAAAAAATTTGTAAAATCCCAAATGTATGCATCAAATTTAAATTATACCTCTTGTTTATAGTGCTACCACTTAGCTGCCACAATATATTTTTCGGTTCAGCTAGTTTTCTGAAATTTTAATTTTTATCTTTAAAATTGTGCTTTAGTTATTAATATTTTGTGATTTTTACAAAAACTATAGCGATTTCAAAGTAACTTCCCACGTTGTTAATGTTTACATTCTTGTACAACATGACGTATGAGTGACATTATTTTATAAGCCATACAGAATAAAATCTTATCCATCACCAAGAACCTAAATTCAGAGCTTCTCCCAACTGCTTTGGCGCCTGTGAGCAAGATTTTTTTGCGCTCTCAACTCTGAGCCTGCTAAGAATTCAAAAAGCCGCCAAACGCATGATTTTCGTGACATGAACTTTAAATTTTTGTTTGACAAGAAAAAAAATCAAGTTTTTCCCAAATAAAAATTTATATTTTATGTAACGCCGTGTACGCCGTGTACGCCGCACCCTCATCAGGAAAGGCCCTGCTCAATTTGCATAGGCCACAAAATAAAAAATTCATAATCTAACCATAATTTGAAAGATAAATCTCAAAATTTCAGTAAAGAGTTTTAAAAAAATATACTTATGTTGTGGTTAACACTTCAGCAAAGAGTTTGAAGTTTTGTGTGTAATGCTTAAAAGATTGAACTAAGATTGAACCCATAAAATTTAGCTAAAAAAACTTATAACTACCTTTTAACTTGCCTTTAAATTAAAAAAATATTTTAGAACGATCCTTATGTATACTAAAAAAATTACTAAAATAAGCCAAACCTTTTAAATTTATAAATTTTTTGCTACAAAATGCCCTTAAAATTCTACAAAATGTCTTTATTTCATATAAGAAATTTTTCACTAAAAACCTTAAATGTAACCAAAATTATGTTATCAAATTCCAGTTATTACATTTAAGACAATTAAACAAGCCACACAATGATTGCCTAAGCCCTACTACTACATCATTCTAACGAAATTTGCACCGACAAACTTAAATTATCCCTGAAAGGCATTGTATTGTGGCAAATGCCAAAAACAGCTTTAATTGGCTTCTTGGCCGAAATGTTAATTAATGCAGCAACTGTCATGATAACAAATTGCGTTCGCAGAGTTCAATATAAAACAACAACATCAACAACAACAGCAAATATGTCCAATATTTGTAATACATAATGTAAGCAAGCAATGAGAGCGAGACACAATTATAAACGAAATGTAAGAGTGAGTGAGTTGATATAAAAAAAACACTTGCCGAGACCAAACCCAAGTTAGTAGGTTATGCCGTGGTAAAAGTTAAACCAACGAAGTAATCAACACATCAGCTCTTGTCAAAAATTTGGCTAAAATTGTGCAGTACGAGAATAGGCAAAAAATTTGGAATGGCACTTACACACTCACAATCAGTGGTTCAGCATGGTGACAGTCAACTACAGAAATGCATGAAAATCGAAATTAAAGTCAATATTTAACCAGAGAACAAATAACAAAAAGTCGTAAAATTATTGTCGGTCATGTTGACCACCATCTGGAAGAATAAGTAGGAGCATAAATCGTAAAGGAAGAAAAGCACTTAGGAAAATATCTCAATGAACTCAGAAAATTACAACATTGGATGTAGTTCATATACGCCACATTTTTCTGTGTAGGGTACGTTATTCACAAAATTAAGCAATGACTCGCCCTGTTTATGGTATTGAGTATTTTGGATACGAAAGTATTGTGTCCTTAAATAAAAATTTGTGTATTTTTTGTGTGAGTGGCTATTGAGCATTTGTGCAAAAAAATTACCACAACTAAACTGAATTGCTTGTCTAGTAAATAATAACAGCTGGACAAACTGTGTGCTAACAAATTAATTGAAATCGTATCGTATATTTGGAACTTTCCTTAAATTTGGAACTAATTTGACAAAAACGTTCCCACAAGCGCATAACACAACCTGTGTAATCTAATAGAACGAAATGTAAATGAAGTGGATAGTACAGCGAAGAACTTATCAACTTTACCCATTATTATCGAAACAAGATGGAAAAAGAAAAAATAAACGCTTTAAAAATTTAATTTTCTACACACCTACTAAATTTTGAAACATCATTTTAAGTTTACTAGATATAAAGCATTCAAATTCGAATTCTTATGTAGATAGATTAAGAAAAGAAAAAAAAAGTCTAGAGTCTAAAGCCAAAAACATACAACAAAATGCAATGAAAACATAAATCCAGCCGAAAAAGTCTAAATAGCCACTGTACCTAATCGGAGTCGCCAGCCCACTGGTTTCTCGGTTTGCTTCGGCTTTTATGTGTTGTACAGAAAAATAGATGCTCAATCTGTCTGCCAATAGCTGATTTTCGAGCACTACTATTCGACTTGACAAATGTTCTTAAAAAAGCTTAATTAACTTAATTCAAAAAATTTATACCTATAAAAAACGCAACATTTGTGTAGATTTAAAAGCATTTTAATCATATTTATTAACTAACATATATTCAAAAATTAATATTTTCAAAAGACGTTAAATTTTTTTTGCACTTTGCAGTCCGAGCTCTTATCTGCTGCATCATCAACTTGATCGAACATAACCAGTTCATAAACTATTATGGTGTAGGCCATCTGTTAGAAAATTTATAGAAATATTTCTAATACTTTATTAATGCGCGACTTCCTAACTCACCCCAAGTATCAGTCGACGTGTCATGAAGAAAAACTGCTTTCCAGAAAGTGCAATTGTGTCCGCAACGATAATTTCATTAAAACGTTTGAGCTGTCAAAATAACAAAAAGAGCTGAAATGTCAATCAAATTGAGAAATTTATGAAAATTTTAACGACATCATTGGGGTGTCATTATCAGGATGCCAATGATATATGACGCCACATGGCGCACCACAACAATATGTATACAACCTAAATAATACTAACCTCCACACAACATATGTATGTGTGTATGTATGTATGTAATGCACATAATACTAACCTCCAGACACCAATAGGCTGTAGGTATCTCATACATGGTGTATAAAATACGATTTGCTGCATCATTCACTGAAGCTGCGGTAAACATCATCGTTAGAAAGCGTATCAGTACGTAGATTAATGAAACCCAGTAGTAAATGTCATTCACAAAGTTGCCTTTTGGGCTGAAAAAAATGTTTCGTGAATTTGAGGAGTTAAATTTTATGTGTGGCGTGGGCAAAGAAGATTATATTTAGATGATGTATGTATGTGTTATATTCCCTAACTGTCAGAATTAATTAAACTGTGCAACAAATTAAAATTAAGTACTTTTTGAGTTCTAAAAAAGAAATAACATTTACTACCGCTGTACAATTTTTCATGCGCACTTAATTTTTCCAGAATTTTGCAAATGCAAAAATTCATTGATGATTTTAAAAATATGATAATGATTGATGAATGTAATATTTTTTCATCATTGTGTAAGAAATAGTTTTTGAAAATGTAATATATATTGAACCTTTGACACTTCCATGGAATCCCTTAGGAATTACTTACACTAGACTATGGAAAACCTGCACGCAAATAAAGTACATATTGTGCATACAGGACAGCAGCATTAGGCCAGATAGTTTTTTATCCATATGTGACAACAAATCAGTTAAAGCCAGAAAGTCGCGGCGAACATCAGCCCAAAACTCAGCAGGCATGTGCTAAATTAAAAGGATAAATCAATCAATCAAATTTAAGCAGGACGTGACTGACTAGCGGTTTTTAAACTCTATATGGATTATTATAATCACACATACATACATACGAGCATGCATTGTGTGTGCATGGCATGCACCCATTGCTGGACTAAATTTCAGTTTAGTTTGAAATGTTTAATTATCTCTGGAAATGGTTCGTGCGCATATGAGTGATTTTAAATATCCGAAAATTTTCGTAGAACACACGTAATGTGAAGTTTCGTAACAAGATAAAATGCCTCCCCAAAATTTTTTTTTAATTCTGATTATCGAAAATATTATTATGGTGGAGACTTAATCACAAAAAAAAAACAAGTACTCGCGGCATGCTGTGTGAACTTAATTATACTAGAGTTCGCCCAGTGGTTGACATTCAATCATTATAGTGCCAAAGAAAAACAAAAAATACTTTTTGGTACTAAAATGTTAATACAAAAAAGTGCTGTTTTTCGTCATCGCTTCCAAAATTAAAATTCATGGTATTATGTTGTTCCATCTCTATCCCATACTTAAAGTTTAATATGCATATCTTTATACCAAATTTCATCCAAATCTGTCTATTAGTTAAGCTAAGTAAAACATATTTTCTTGTAAGGGGCGTGCTGACACCCACTTAAAATCAAATACCTTTTCTCAAGGTTCAATCTATCAAAATCGTTCTATGATTTTAGCTGTGAAAACGTCATTTTCTATTGGGGGTGTGGCACCGTGCCTTTAAAATTAAATTGTCTTAATTCTTTTAATTAATTTCCTACTGTTTTCGCCTCTGATCACTTTCAACTCACCTTATTCAAATGTTGTGCAATTCTCCAATGCATTTGATTGAAGCGCGTTATTAAACTCATGCAAACGAGTACTAGGAAAATGTCAATGAAATTCCATGTGAATGTCATCGCAATCGTAGTCCACTTTGAAATGTGATTTGTCATCATTTCATCAGCACCACAACAGCAAAGAAGTTATGCATACAAGGAGAATTTTCGTAGAAGTTAAAATGCCCATTATAAAAAATATTATGTAAATCAAGATTGAATTAAGAATTTAATTAAGTTAGATTAAGTAAAAGAGTTTAAAACGACAGTAGAAGGATAACATAAATTGCTTACCTCAAGAAATAGAATATGCCAATATCGAAAACTGATGACCGAAAAGAATTGTGAGCGTTCTGTCATAAATAATTCCTCCCAAAAATTGACGGTCAAATTGCAATACTTAATTTGTATATGGTTATTGTACAATGCACTGCTGACATAAGTTAAATGTTCAACTAAAATGGAAAGATGTACTCAACATATGAAAAAATTATATGCATTAATTTAAACGTTTAATAAATTACCACAAATATTTTGCAAAAAATTCTTTTGTGAATGCTAATAAAATAAAACTAAAAATGAAAAGATATAACATTTTTTACTAACACAAAGCCGTAATTAGAAAGCAGGTCCCAAACATCCGTATACGACGACTGAAAAACATTGAGTCCTCACTGGCGTACTGTTTTTGCAGGAACACTAACTCAGCTTGACGTGTTTCCTTAATCAAACTAGGCCAACTTCGTGATACATGTAAGAACATTGTGAAACCAGCCAAACTAATGATGCTAAAGCTTAGAAAACCTTTAGGAATGTCATTCATGTACTTTTTAAACTTTCACTTTCATTTTAATTTCTTTAACTCCTACCTGTAGTATACAATTGAAGACCACGTTCAACTATCACTCGTATAGACAGAGCAAAGTCCGTGATGGAATAACTTATAAGCAGCAGTGTAACCATTACTGGCAATGAAATCCATTTAAAATTTACGTGTGTAACATTTGATGTGGGCCAAACTCCAAGTACTGGGAAAATTCCAAAAAATCGGGAGAACACCAAAACTATTCATAAAAATAAATTGGCAATATTTCAATGATCACAAAATAAAATGTATATATGCAACACTTACATGGTCCCAAGGCATGATGTAGCGTATTGACTACACCGGTACCATCATGCTCGTGTAGTTCCATGCTCGAGTGCTTTTAAGTCATTTAACTGCTTTGATGGTTAAATTGTGTTAAGAATGCTGCAAAATAAACAATACAATATACAATCAAGTTTTATAGTACATGCTAAAACTCTTACTATTGCTTTCCCCAAGCACTTACTGCATTATAAACGAGACAGTTTAATAGCAACCAAAGTTTACGCTCATGTTTTCATGACTAGCGACTCTGCAGTTTTAGCTTTTCACAACTTCCTGCGAGTAAACAATTTTTACAACATACAAACAAGCGGTAGATATCATCTGTCATGTGAAAACATTTTGAAAAATACTCGACGATTTTATCTGATTGTGCTAATGTAGATGTGATATCAAATGCAAATAATAAATGAACGCATAGCAATGCCTCGCAATGGTGCAACTAAGCAAGGCGTATAAATATTAGTCTACATTTCTGTAGACATATTTTTTTGAAATAGGCGCCTTACCTGTGAATCTGTTAAACAGCTCAGTGCAACATTAGTGATGTGGGAGATACATGCTTCAAGGCCAGCACTGCAAACTCCTTTGTCACTTCTCTAAAAAGATTGCTAACTATTTTTGATGATGGGGAACGAATATCTGGAAAGATAGAAGCGTGTATCGTAAAGGAAGAAAAGCACTTAGGAAAAAATCTCAATGAAGTCAGAAAATGACAATCATTGAAGGTAGTTAATGTATGCCACATTTTCCCATGTACGGTACGTTATTCACAAAACTAAGAAATGACTTGTTTTGTTCATGGTATTGAGTATTTTGGAAATGAAAGTATTGTGTCCTTAAATAAAATTTGTGTATTTTTGGTGTAAGTTGTTGTTTGTGCAAAGAAAATACTACAACAAAACTGAATTGCTTGTCTAGTAAATAATAACAGCTGGACAAATTGTGGGCTAACAATTTAATTGAAATCGTATGTTTGGAACTTTGTTTATATTTGGAACTTATTTCACAAAAACGTTCCCACCAGAGCACAACACAAACTATGTAATCTAATAGAACAAAATGAAAATAAAGTTGGTAGTATAGCATTGAATTTCTCAACCGTATCTAAACGAACATAAAAATGTAATCACAATTTAAATATTAAAAATTTAATTTTCATTAAAAAGTTGAAAACCAATTTAATATATGTAAGCCTCTTTGAAACGTTACCTACCTTTCGAAATTCACCTTTTTGTCTGACACTGGACAGAACCATTTCTTGTATATGTGTGAAATTTGATTCCATTACCTTTGATAATTTTCTCAGTATAGCTTTTGGAATTTTTCGCTTACATGGGAAATACCACGCCCACTTGTTGAAATTTTTCTCCAGAGATTATTTAAGTTTTTCCAAGTAAATTTGATAAATTTGGTTACACTACATCAAATAGCTCTCTAAATGTAGTATTTTAAATGTGTTGGTGTCCGTGAACCGATTTTGCACATTCTGCATAATGTAATTTAAAATATTCCAATGAAGTGATCACAATAGCATATATATTGGTTTTTACCATTGGGATAAATATTTTATTAAAACCACTTCCAAAAGTGTTTTCTACTTACTTAACGAGTTTTGTAACATCTTTTTAACTTCTCGAGATATAAAGCATTCAAATTCAAATACTTAGATTGATTAAGAAAAAGCCGAAAAGAGTATAGAAGCTAAATCCAAAATCATTCAACTACTTACTTAAATGCAATTGATTTTATATGTTGTTCAGAAAAACAGCTGCTTGAACTGTCTACCAACAGCTGTTTTTCGAGTTCTACCATTCGACTTGACAAATATTCTTAAAAAAGTTTTAATTAATTTAACTCAAAAAAATTATGCTTATAAAGAACTCAACAAAAAATTTATGTAGATTCAAAAGCATTTCAAACATATTTCTTAACTAACATTTATTTATAAGTGAATATTTTCAAAAGACGTTAAATTTTTTTTGCACTTTGCAGTCCGAGCTCTTATCTGCTGCATCATCAACTTGATCGAACATAACCAGTTCATAAACTATTATGGTGTAGGCCATCTGTTAGAAAATTTATAGAAATATTTCTAATACTTTATTAATGCGCGACTTCCTAACTCACCCCAAGTATCAGTCGACGTGTCATGAAGAAAAACTGCTTCCCAGAAAGTGCAATTGTGTCCGCAACGATAATTTCATTAAAACGCTTGAGCTGTCAAAATAACAAAAAGAGCATGAACAGCTGAAATGTCAATCAAATTGAGAAATTTATGCAAAACTTTAAAGACATCATTGGGGTGTCATTATCAGGATGCCTATGATATATGGCACCACATGGCGCACCACAACAATATCATTCACTGCTTAATATACTGCTACATTCACCACACTCACACATATATGAATGTGTGTATGTAATAAGTAAATAATACTAACCTCCAGACACCAATAGGCTGTAGGTATCTCATACATGGTGTATAGAATACGATTTGCTGCATCATTCACTGAAGCCGCGGTAAACATCATCGTTAGAAAGCGTATCAGTACGTAGATTAATGAAACCCAGTAGTAAATGTCATTCACAAAGTTGCCTTTTGGGCTGAAATAAAATGTGGCGTGAATTTGAAGAGTTTACTTTTATGTGTGGCGTGGGCGAAGAAGATTATACTTTGATTCCCTAACTGTCAGAATTAATTAAACTGTGCAACAAATTAAAATTAAGTACTTTTTGAGTTCTAAAAAAGAAATAACATTTACTACCGCTGTACAATTTTTCATGCGCATTTAATTTTTCCAGAATTTTGCAAATGCAAAAATTCATTGATGATTTTAAAAATATGATAATGATTGATGAATGTAATATTTTTTCATCATTGTGTAAGAAATAGTTTTTGAAAATGTAATATATATTGAACCTTTGACACTTCCATGGAATCCCTTAGGAATTACTTACACTAGACTATGGAAAACCTGCACGCAAATAAAGTACATATTGTGCATACAGGACAGCAGCATTAGGCCAGATAGTTTTTTATCCATATGTGACAACAAATCAGTTAAAGCCATAAAGTCGCGGCGAACATCAGCCCAAAACTCAGCAGGCATGTGCTAAATGAAATGAATAAATAAATCAATCAAATTTAAGCAGGACGTGACTGACTAGCGGTTTTTAAACTATATATGGACTATTTTGCACCTACATACATATGAATGTGCATACGAGCATGCATAGTGTGTGCATGGCATGCACCCATTGCTAAACTAAATTTCAGTTTTAGTCTCTGTCCTCTGGAAATGGTACGTGCATATATGACTAATTTTAAATATCCGAAAATTTAGTTGGAATGCACGTTATGTGAAATTTCATAACAAGATAAATTGCCATTATTTTGATGGAGACTTTATCATAACAACAAGGCAAGCACTCGCGGTATGCTGTGTGAACTTAATTATACTAGAGTTCGTCCAGTGGTTGAAATTTTATCATTATCAAAACAAAAACAAAAAATACTTTTTGGTATTAAAAAGTTGTTCTAAAAAAATTCTAGTTTTTGTCATCGCTTCCAAAATCAAAATCATGTTACTCTATCAAAATCAGTAGATTAGTTAAGCTAAGGAAACATATCTTCTTGTTAGGGGCGTGTTTCAAAAGCAAATACCTTTTTTCAAGGTTCAATCTATCTCCATACCAAATTTAATCAAAATCTGTCAATTGTTTTAGCTGTGAAATCGGATTTTTCTATTGGGGGCATACCAACGTTCACTTTTACACAAACACTTTTCCTCAAGCTTCAATCTATTTCTGCAACAAATTTCATCAAAATCAGTGCTTTAGATAAGCAGTTTTTTCCTGTTAGGAGCATGGCATCACCCACTCAAAACAAATGTCTTTACTCAAGATTCAATCTATTTCCATACCAAACTTCATCAAAATCGGTAAAGTGGCTCAGCCGAGACAGCATTTTTTCTCATTAAGTGTGGTGCCACGACCCTTAAAGAACTTACAGTTTTTTAATAAATTGTCTTAGAGTTCATCAAAATCAGTACATTAGTTTCGCCATGGAAACTTGTTTTACTGTTAGAGGCGTGACTCTATTAGAAAAAAAATTACATTCTGCACTGCCCCTTTTTGCGACCTTTCTAATAAAAACAATTCAAGCGATATTCTTCGAAAAAGCATTGGAAAATATCGAAAACTACGGCAAGAGTTGAAAATTATTAAATAATATCGAAAGTATCGAAAAAATTGATATGTTGAAAAATATAAAGTTAAAGTCGAATATTGTAAATAAAAAGCAAACACTGAAAAAAAAAGAAAAAATATATCGAAAATTGTTGAAAAGGCCGAACAATGTTGAACAATGAAAGAAAGTGGTGAAAAAGTCGAAAAATATCGATCAATTTCATTAATGGTTACTGGCTACACACTTTCACCCCATTATAAATATTCAGCCTTAAATAAAATTATCTTAATCCTTTTAATTAATTTGCTCCTGTTTTCGCCTCTTACCACTTTGAACTCACCTTATTCAAATGTTGTGCAATTCTCCAGTGCATTTGATTGAAGCGCATTATTAAACTCATGCAAACGAGTACTAGGAAAATGTCAATGAAATTCCATGTGAATGTCATCGCAATCGAAGTCCACTTTGGAATGTGATTTGTCATGAATTCATCAGCACCACAACAGCAAAGAAGTTGTGCATCCAAGGAGAATTTTCGTAAAAGTCAAATACCCATTGGAAAAAAAATCATATATATCAAGATTGAATAAAGAATTTAATTAAGAGAGCTTAAACTGGCAGTAGAAAGATAACATAAATTGCTTACCTCAAGAAATGGAATATGCCAATATCGAAAACTGATAACCGAGAAGAATTGCAAGCTTTCTGTCATAAATAATTCCTCCCAAAAATCGACGGTCAAATTGCAATACTTAATTTGTGAATAGTTATTGTACAATGCACTGCTGACATAAGTTAAATGTTCAACTAAAAAATAAATAAATTTAGTTAGACATAAAACACAAATGGGAAGATGTACTCAACATATGAAAAAAATTATTTGCATTAAATTAAACATTAAATAGTTTACCACAAATAAACTAAAAACTAAAAATGAAAAAGTATAAAATTTTCTACTAACACAAAGCCGTAATTAGAAAACAGGTTCCAAACATCCGTATACGACGACTGAAAAGCATTGACTCCTCACTGGCGTACTGTTTTTGCAGGAACACTAACTCAGCTTGACGTGTTTCCTTAATCAAACTAGGCCAACTTCGTGATACATATAAGAACATTGTGAAACCGGCAAAAGTAATGATGCTAAAGCTTAGAAAACCTTTAGGAATGACGTTGATGCACTTGTTAAACTTTCAGTTTCATTCGAATTTCTTTATCTCCTACCTGTTGTATATAATTTAAGACCACGTTCAACTATCACTCGTACAGATAGAGCAAAGTTCGTGATGGAATAACTTATAAGCAGCAGTGTAACCATTACTGGCAATGAAATCCATTTAAAATTAACGTGTGTAACATTTGATGTGGGCCAAACTCCAAGTACTGGTAAAACTCCAAAAAATCGGGAGAACACCAAAACTATTCATAGAAATAAATTGGCAATACTTCAATGATCACAAAATAAAACGTATGTATGCAACACTTACATGGTCCCAAGGCATGATGTAGCGTATTGACTACACCGGTACCATCATGCTCGTGTAGTTCCATGCTCGAGTGCTTCTAAGTTATTTAAATGCTTTGATGGTTAAATTGTGTTAAAAATGCTGCAAAATAAACAATACAATATACAATCAAGTTTTATAGTAAATGCTAAAATCTTACTATTGCTTTCCCCAAGCACTTACTGCATTATAAACGAGACAGTTTAATAGCAACCAAAGTTTACGCTCATGTTTTCATGACTAGCGACTCTGCAGTTTTAGCTTTTCACAACTTCCTGCGAGTAAACAATTTTTACAACATACAAACAAGCGGTAGATATCATCTGTCATGTGAAAAAATTTTTAAAAATACTCGACAGTTTTATCTGATTGTGCTGATGTAGATGTGATATCAATTGGAAATAATGAATGAAATTGCATTGATAAATATTTTTTCCTAAATATTTCAAGTGAATTTCAGAGAATTTTTGGTGCAAATAAACAACAGCATTTCTGTAGACTTATTTCTTTGGGAAATAATGAAGAGAAACATTAGGCTCCATATCTTGAAATGACGCCTTACCTGTGAAGCAGTTAAACAGCTCAGTACAACATTAGTGATGTAGGAGGTACATACATGCTTTAAGGCTAGCACTGCCAATTCTTTTGGCAATTCCCTAAAAAGAGTGGTAACTATTTTTGATAATGGCGATTGAATTAAGAATTTCTTATAAACAAAAGCACTTATTCTGCTGAAGTTATGTTTCATGCTTCTCCAGAGAAAAATTCAATTAGACTCCGTGAATTTTCTCTTCTCAGGTGCAAAGCGAATCAAACTTCACTAAAACGATTAATTCTTTTGACATCCAAGACAATCTTACTATTACAGTAAGATATACATTAAATTCTTCCTAGTAGTGGGCGTGGCACTTTTCAACAATCGAAAATTTCAATTCAATATTGCTCAAAAACGTCACCTACGACTTTCATTAAAAATTTTGGAGATGATACCATTGAACCATACTGGTAAAACCATTCTGGTAAAACTCACTGAAGGGCGTGACACAGCCCACAATTTTTATAAACGTTATAACAGGAGAAATAATATTGCTATCGTTATTACATTTAATATAGTATATATACCTGTGGGCGTGGCATTTCATATGCAACGATTAATGTAGTAGATATTCACTTTTTTAATAAAAGTCTAAGTTTGATCTTTACATCGAGTTAAAAACATCGAGAGAAAAATAATTTCGCTCTTCTTCAGAGCGTTAACCTGTTTCAATTGTATTCGAGTTTTTCAACTTCTTTCAACTTATTTCAATAACTTCCATATTTTATCAACGTGTTCAGACTTTTTCAACTATCTTCAATATGTTTTGTCTTTCTTAACATTTTTCAACTATTTTCGGACTTTCAACCTTGTTCAAAAATTTCTAACTTTCCCAATATTTTTCATATTTTTTTAACTTATTCAACCTTATTCAACTTTTTTCGAAATTTTTCATATTTTATCGACTTTATAACCCTTGTTCAATCTCATTCAATTTTTTTCAACATGTTTCATATTGAAACAAAACAAAATTTAATATTAAACTTTATTCAACAAGCGAAATATAATATTTGTGTAACTTTTAAAATAAGTAAGACCTTAATTCACCAAAACTAATCCCATGAAAATATTCTATCTGTTCCATTTTCTCCTTTTTCTTCATGTATTTCCATTTCGTTATCATTTACATTCAACCAAAACTCAGAGCAATAATCTGTTTTCGCCTGTATGGTACCCTTATTTATGACATTTGCCACCATTATCTCAAAGGTGATGATGGTGCTTGTCATCTGAAAATAGCAGAAAATATTCATCAGTTACTTATGGTACTTACGTTTACATTCAACCTGCTCTAAAGCCAAGCAAACTGAAGCATAAGCAATTTATTGGTTACCAAAAACACTTCTTACCGCTAGTATGAGTTTTCGTGTCATAAAGAATAAACCGCTGCCACTAAAGGCGCTTAAGTCAACCGCAAGTTGTTCACTGAACCGTTGAATCTACAGAAAGAGACCCGGAAAAAAATCATTAAAGATATTAGGATATGAAAAGTGATAAGTTGTATTATAAAAACATTTAAAATTCACAACTACAAAAAAACCAAGAAAAACTGACCTCTAAACACCATGATTTCGATGGTACATCACGCAGCGTTTGCAGTATTTTACAAGTATAGTCATTAATAGTCGATGCGATATAAAGTGTTAAAAAGGTTCGCACAACAGCTAGCAGTAGCGAATACCAGAAAACGATGACAGCTACGGTATCGACGCCAATATTTCTTGGATTAAGAAAAAATTATTTTGAAATTTAAAGTTTTCATAATAGTACAGTCCAATAAATTTGTACAACGCTTTATTTACATATTATATATAAATTGGGTTAAGTCTCATATTCAAGTCAAGTTATTTAAGGTCAAAGTTTGCAATAACGCCTTTTTTTGTAAATATAAAATTAGAGCAACTTACTGAAAACTGTTAAAAAGTTGAAAACAAATAAAATACATATTATTGCTACAGGCTAAAAGAATTAGAAAAGAAAGTTCTTTGTTCAGTAAACGTAACAAACTCTTCAAACACAAATAATGGTATCGAACTTCAGTCCAAAAAATATCAGGCATCGCCTATGTGAATGAATAAATTTAGAAATGAAATTAATCTTAGAAAAAATATAACAATCGTATACTAACCTTGGTATAAACAGCCTCTAAGCGACAATGTAACTGACGAAATCTGGTAGCTATACCTATGCTTACACATATGATAAAAGCATCGGCAAAAGAACGCACATAGGTCAACGTCAAATTGGACCACTGAAAGGCACAAAAATTAAAAAATTTACTGCGTAACCTAGGCTACACTAGTTAATAACCTCAAGAAATGGCAGCAACCATGCATGATATGGCATAGCCAGATATAAATGAAAACGGTCTCTACGATACAAACTTTGCCATAAGGTTTCATTAAGATTGCACTGCTTAAGCTCCAATTGAATTTTATGAAAAGAGTTATACATCAAAAAACTATGTTCCGCTAAAAATTAAAAAAAAAAATTAAAATAAATATACATCATTTCATTGTAGCCACTACTGTAGAAGAAGACAACATCAATTACATACTGAGTGCGCCAAGAAGCACCACGAAAGTAAAACCATAAATGCGTAACTTCATATTGAATGTCGCATAGAGACGATATGGCGTACGCAAGAAAATCTCTTCGGCCTGACGCCAAGTTCTTATGATAAATGGCCATTTAATGGCCAAACGCCAAAAGAATATATGTTCCAATATACAGACAATGAAAAACGATAAACTACCTTGATATGGACGATGTCAAATAAAGCAAAGTGAAACAAAGATTATGTAAGAAATTCGCAATTTATTTTATCCAAAATCAACTGACTTGAGGATTAGGTTAATACCTACCTGATGTATGAAAATTAAGTCCTTCCTTTAGCACTAAATTTATAACTGTCACAAATTCTAAGGAATTCACTGTAATACAAATGAAACTATAGAGCGTATGTAGGCTTATCCATTTATAGCGTATATTGGCAACATCATTGCTGAGTACATTAGAAACAGGCAGCAGCGCGAATACTTGGGATAGTACCAGTACTTGAGAGTAACAACAGAAAAAAAATAAATTGATTTTATCGTTCTTATTGAAAAAACATTTAAACTGAGCACACTATTTGCTAAGAAGCTTGGTCATGCGTTACAAAACTTTTTATATTAAAACATAATTTACAGACCTTTAAGTGTACTTTATTTTGACAGAATTATTATTTTAACTTATTAACGCTATTACCTTTTCAAATAGGTAAATAATGTAAAGCTTTCAATAACTAAAACAGGTTTACGAAAAGTAAGCGTTTTCATTATATGTATATAAAAAATGTTTAGCCAAGCGTAGCAAAAGGGTGCTCAGTTGATATGTTTCGCATCTCAATATAAAAATATACTTTTGGATACTGATTGATGAAAAGTTTGATCCTCCATATGTTAAATTATAGTTCCACCAAACGTTCAATTCAGTTATGTATTATAGTAATTCTAAAAATAGCTGTCAGTTGATAAAACTTTTGATTGGAAAACTTTCTCTAAAATGCACATAACTCTGTGAAATGTGTATTTATGAATTAGTCAAAACTTTATTTTTCTAAAATCACACAGAGACACATAATTAAAATAACCACAGCAGCTACTACACAGTATTATTTTATAAATGTCAGCACTTCAATGTGCATTAAGATACTCAAGCAAAATTGTTTATTAAAATACAAAACTTCTGTTACCGTGTCCGCGCGCGGCTTAACGACAGTGACAATTGTAAATTAAATATCTATGGCACGTTAATTATAATTGTACGTGTGTATGTAGATATGTAGATATTTAGATAAGCTTATCCTTAGCAATTTATTTGTATTTTGTGTGTCTAAATTAATTAAAATGAATTTCTCATATAGATGTCAACTTTGCATGACTATGTACATTTTGTAACTGATAGATACTATCTATCATATTCTCCTTTTCTAACCACATAAATCTGGTAGTCCTTGGGAACGATTTGGTTCATCGAATTGCAGTAAAACTAACTCATATGTAACAATTGTGCCAGCCATCTGTCAAATGTAAGAACAACAAATTGTTATGTAGCTCATTTTTTTATGAATTGTACCTACCCCAAAAAGAAGACGCCTCGTCATATAATAAAACTTTTTACCAGATAATGCAATCGTTTGTGTGGTCATTTGAAAAATTACACGTTCCAACTGTAATAAAAACAACAACAAAATAGGCAGGATTAAGCAAATATTGATTTTGACGATCATAACTTAGATTGGTAACACCCAATCAGACCTTAATGCTGAAGGAACATCGACTTATATCAACTTTGAATAAGTTAGGGTTTGCTGAGCTACAATCTGCCGTTAGCTTTTGACCTACACGTCCTGAATTTGATACGGTTGCAAATCCACCTCCACGACTTTTCATTTCAATTCTGAGGAGTTTGGTATCTGAGGCAAAATTATTCCTCATGAAAAGACACACATTTTTTTCGAGGTTTGACGATTTTTCTAGAAGTCTGTCCAACTTTTTATTTTTTGCAAAATATGCATTGATAATATAAATTTTAATGAATACATTAAGACGACACTATTTATGTACTTTAAAACCATGTGCTCTTCAAAGTTGGTCTTTATTTGCCAAACAAATGTTTTTAAGAAAACAAATGAACGAAATCTAAAAGTTTTCTTGAAATTTTGGCTACAGGCTCAGACTAGTCCGTTTACAAATTGAAGACCCCTAAAAAACTTTAGATTTAGTCTTGTTATTTCTTTGGTGGTAACTGCACGGTTTTCAGATTTCTTAATCAGATGTATTTTGAACCAATCAACCATATATCAAAACTATAAAGGTGAAATTATTATGATATTAATATTTAACATTTACCAGTTAATTCAATGAAAAAAACATAACATCATTAGTTTAACCTACCTCAATACACCATGATTTGCTAGGCACTCGACGTAATACACTTAAAGATCCTCGAGATTGATCGCATATAGATGAAGCAGTTAAAAAAACAAAAGCCGTTCTACCAATCAGATATAGGAGTGAGTACCAGTAATAAAATGTGTTGATGGGCCAACGTAGCTGGCTGAAAAAAAAAATTAATTATATATTTATAAGTTCCTTATAACGATAACGATAAAATAGCCGGTAATTGATACCATTACAAGCGTTGTTCTACGATTTTTTTAATTTCAAGTCTGAGAGGCTTGGTGTTTGACGCATAATTGTGCTTCATGAAAATACAGCATTTTTTTTATTACCTTTACCCCTCCAGCACCACTCCCACAACCCCCTTTAGAGTATCTGAGACTTCATACTCTTAAAATTATAAAATTACTAGTGGTAGTGGTACCCGCGCAGCTTCACACTATCATCTGACATTTTTATTTTTATTTATTTATTTATTTATGTGGGACATGTACATAAAACTAAGTCTTTTGAGTACAAAAGAAAAAATAGTACAATTAGATAAATTTTCTCTAAGGATTTTCCTTTTGATGTATATTGCCAAATAATTCCCCATTCAAATTTGTGTAGTAACTCAACTGTGAGCATCATTAAAATCAAGTTAGCAATTTTATATAAATAACATAGATAAAGGAATTTCTAATTTTTGAATTTTACTGCCACACAGAATAGCCTTAGGAAGCTTTGTTGTTTGAGAACATTCTCATTTTTTATGAGAAATATTTTTACCCATGATCATATAAAAAAGTTTTCAGTAAAATTTCACTCTGATTTCTTCGTTAGAAGCATAAATGAGCTTGCTCCCATACATTTTGATATGAAGAAACTTCATTGCCCTATGATGACCTCTAAATTTTCGAGTTCGGAAAATTACCTGAATGTGGCAAAAGTGCCTGAAGAATAGCATATTAAATATTAAAGGACATATTAAAGGACAACTTACTTAAATACGTTCAGCAGTTGATAGCAAATGAAATACAAATTATTCATGCAGGATAATAATATAATGCCAGACAAGTTCTCATCAACGTAATCTAGTAATTCGCACAATTTCACAAAGTGTTCTCGTATCTCAATGAAAATCAATTCTGGCACTTCCTGACAAATGAAAAATAAAACATTTAAAAACACAATTTCTCTCTCCCCTTTTTTGATGGAGTTGTGTTAACCTTATCAGCCAAACTGTTGATGCGCATTGTAATTTGCTCAAAACGATAAGCCAAGCCCTTGCTGATCATCATTATGAATAGATCCATGTAGTTCCAAATGAAGGTGCAGACAGCATTTATTATCTTGCGGTACAGAAAATAAGATAAACAGATAAAAATAGTTTAATATTAGACTTTCCTTCATATACCAAGTTTCCTTAATCGAATTAGAAAATAAATTTTCAAAAAACGCATGGTCTTCAATTAAAGAAACGGCCAATCGTATTCTTGTAAAATAATTGTGAATAGATTTTTTGTTTCTTTTGCAGTAAAAATTGAAAACACTTACCAATATAGATACGCCTATAAGTCTTCTATAGGGCAACAGATCAAAAACATAGTAATAATATTTATGCATATATTCACGAAATATGGGCGAAGATGTTTCATTACGTAAAGCTGTGCAAATTTGTTTTTCGTGCACATAGCTATAGATATTAGAGCTAAGAAAGAGACCATGTTCAACTGTGAGGATATAGAAAAAAGTTAAGATATTTTAAAAAATTATAATAATGGCAAAACTTATGATAAAGAGCAGTTGTGAAAGAAATTTTAAATTCCCACCCTTCTCCAAAATGTGACAAAAATCGATTTTTGAAAAGAAATAAAAAAAGAAGAAGATATAGAAGATATTTTACATGCATATGATAAGCCTCATCAAAGAAAAATCCAATTTATTTGAAACACAACGTGTAATGTGGTTACCAATGCAGACAAAAATGATGAGCAAAAATGCTCTAAGGACACACCACTGATTTTATTTATTTCCAAGAATTGTCCATTTGAACATATCAAATGGCACTTACCAATGGACATAATGACAATTACGATTGCTGCGAATTGCACACGTTTCGCTAAATTTCTCTTGAGATTCTCATATGGCTTTCGTGTGAAAATTAACTCTGTCTCTGTCCAGTAGCACATCATTTTTGGCCATCTGAGTGCCAATGATAGAAACAGCAGACATGCACTGAACACGCAGGCAAAGAAAACCACACCAACTAAAAAAAGAAAAATATTTCAGTCGCTTGAACAATTATTATTAAGTATAAGTAGGATTGCCAGATGGTCTGGATTTATCTGGATAGTTCAGTTTTTTAATCTCAAGTCCAGAGTCTTGAAATTCAAAAATATATCCAGATAAAATCCGAACATAGAAATAAAAAGACTAGGTACAAAAACATCTACTGCATCGATTAAAAATGTCTTAACATCCGTTACGTTCAGAATGTCCGAACTGCTCGTAAAACTTTAACATTTATCGAACAAAATATGTAAACAATGATGAAATACAAACAGACTATTGTTGCTTAAGTAGAATGTATGGAAATCTATAAAAAACTATTTATTTCCAACGAAAAAATTTTTGGAAGTTTTTTTTCCAAATTTAAAAATGACGAAATGAAAAACTAAAGAAAATTGAAACCATTTATTTTTTCAATTCCAATAAGCACGCATATTTTGAAAAAGTTCTTAACCTTTTAAATAGCTTGTTTTTGTTTTTATCCAGAAAAATCACGATTTTTTTTTTAAAGTGTCCAAAAAAATCCAGATTTTTTATGTTTATTTTTTAAATGTCCAGGTCAAGCACAATTTGAATCTGGTAAGCCTATGTATAGTATACGATAGAAGGGAGATACTCTTACCCATATTTTTTGCATTTATGCCGTATTTTGAAATAAACTTAGCCTGGCTAAATAATAGCACTGAATTGCCAGCCAAAAATATCAACATCAGCATCATTGGTAGTGATTTGAACTCGAAGCGTAAATTTTTTGGATTTGGATTACGTACACCAATGACAGGCATTAGAGCGAAGCATTGTCCTAAAATTAAAACTAAGAAATGCATAGCATAAATTTATTCAATTTCTTCGTTATGAAGTTATTGTATGTATGTAGATGCTTAAATTGAAGGGCACATAATTGAAGTTTTTTTTTTTTATTTGAAGCTTTTTGATTAAAGACCGATCGATACTCACTTGGGCACACCGCATTATGAAATATATCTAGAATTTTATTATCTTTTTCTGGTTTTTTATTATTTTGTGGTTTAACATACTTAAATTCTGTTTCAGTGTAACTAAAAAATTGCATTGGTGGAACTGGTGACACCAATTTTTCCTCTTTACCAATAATATTTTCCGTAATTTCAACATCATTTTTATATTTGTAGTAAATATTATCCTTAACATTTTGATCATTATTTTTATGTTTGAAAATTTCAACATTTTGTAATGTCTGCTGCTGATTTGCACTTAAAATTTGTTTCAATTTATTGCTTCTGAACATTTTTTTTAATTTAAAACAAAAACCTGCCCAGGTCAATAGCAACGTATCGCATCGAACGAGCGCCTGAAACTGTTCACTTTAAAAATTCACAGAATATAGCGGTTCCTTTTTCAGTGTTCTCTTGTTACCTCCAATTTGTTTGTCAATGAAAAAACTATAATTTATTACAATTAAAATAAAGGTGGCATAATTTCACTAACATATATTCTCGCATATATTGTTAAGTAGAATGTAAACAAGTGCTGATGGCTTAAGTATCATAAATAAACGATTACATTTATGAATTTGCAGAGAGCTATACTGTTTGAGGGAACAGTCATTACGAATAGGAATAGGTCAAATTAAAATCTTGCTGACCGAATATAATTAAATTTACTTTGTTCGTTTAATTATAATACTTCAAATAACTCTTCTATATATTTTATATTTTGCAAAATTGCACATTCATATTACTTATAAAGGTGTTCAGACTTTAGGCATCTTTTTAAATTTGTCGCCATTTTTTTACTGGTACTAGATTACACCGATGTTTTTGAAGCATAAAGTAAATACATTCCGGATAGTTAAAATGGATCGTAAAATAAGTGAAAAATATGTTTTCATTATTAAAATTATTTTAAATATGGTGAAAGTTATTCAGAAGTTAGGAGAAAATATCGTTCAAAATATCGTTCAAATTTCTCATTCATAAATTTAAAGAAACTGGTTCAATCAAAGTCAGAAAAGCGAAATTTATCATCGTAGTGGTCGTTCAAGTGAAAATATTGGAGCTGTTACCACAAGTGTTGGTAAAAAGCCAAAGACATCAATTCAGAGGAGATCACTTGTACGATTTTTTTTTTTTTTTTTTGTTATTAACCGGAACCAATACCTACTTTAATTTCCAATAAAAATGGGAAATATTCATGACTTTTAACTGAAATTAAAATTTATCAAAACTTTTTTGCTATTCATTAAATATTAATAACATTAATTTAAAAAAAAAAAATATTGCATTAATTTCAGATCCTGGTCACCTTGATCAACACAGACAATTTAACTATCATCTAGTGCGTTCCTAATAAACTTTGTATTCAAACCATTGACAATTCATATAGTACGTGCTGCAGGTACATAAATAGAGTAATCTGCAACATTTTTATTTGCAAACTGTACAAATTGCGATAGTTTAATAAATAAACAACAATTACTTGCAATTTATTTTCACTTATCATGTTGAAAATCTAAACAATCAGGACAATAACAATTATAACTACATATTGTGCATTATTTTATATCCGCCATCTGTTGGCAACTATTTCAATAATACATAGTTTTGGGCAACATTCAAACCTAAGTGTTTATGAAAGCAGCGCTCACAAATGGTAACTGAGATTTAATAGAGTTGGTCGAAAATTTCTACATGTAGAAAACTTTGAAATTTTCAAACTAAGCCCACTGAATCGATCGAATCGATTGTGCATTTTATGTTCTATTTCGATATTGTATTTTAATAACTTCTAAATGAATACAATTTTAAAATTTATAGTTTGTTGATTAGCTATGTATATCGTCTTTAACATTATTGTGATATACATCACATTTACCAAAAAAAAAATTGTTTAAAATTTGAAGTTTTCTTTAAAATTGAAAATGGCAAGACTTACCTACAATTTTGTATTTTACAAAACTTACCGAGATTAATTACCTAGCGATCCCCAAGTTACATCAGAAAAATGTACAGCAACCTGAAACATAAAATGTACCCATACCATAACGCGTAAGTTCACGTAAGTTTTTGTAAAATATTGAAAAAAATTTAGAAAACTGGATGATTTGAACACATTTTAAAAATTTTAAAAATTTTCTGTAAATTTACACAAAAATTTTATGCGACCATTTCCGTTTTTAAATCCATATTTAAGTCGACATCTTTCCCTGTATATTTTTTCGTCGCTTCAAATTTTTACCGACAGCATTGATCGGGTTGACTTAGAATGTCCTATATATACCTAACTTATCTTAGTTCTGAATGTTCGGCTTTGATTTCCCCGTTTTAAGCAAAATTATAATTTTCCCACACATAATTACAAATGTAGGTATGTATACAAAAGAACTTCATCGACATTAGGCGACCTCTGAATATTCGAATTCAGAAATTTTATTGATGGTGAACTTAAATTTATATGTTTGGTAAAAAATTATCATATAAATTTCAAAAAATAAGTTTCCAAAAACAAAAAATATGTTGATGACCTTATAAGCTCGAGGTGAGGATGATATGACACTTTTGCAATATTCATCACATGTTTATTTACTCCGAAGTGTAGAAAATTCGTTGCAGAAATCTAGTTCATGCACTTCAAATAAAAACGGAAATACTACATTACATTACAATACATACTACAATAAATAATCCTGAATACAATAAGAAAAATGGTGTTGCATGCCTTTAGGCGTTTTCTTTGTTTTTGATGCATAAATATAGAAATTTATAAATGCATGTATAAAGTCTAAGCAAAACTACCAGTTCTATATAGTTAATCATTAAAAATTTATTTATTATTTAACACAGTATTTATTCTGGATTTCAAACAATTAGTAAATTTTACATTTTTTAGTAAAGTTTCCAGTGTTCAGCACAATTTTCTCAAAGCCTTCGCACAGGGTCTTAAGTGGTTTGAAAGGTGTACTATGAACACGAGTAGTTTTTTCAAATTTTAGTGAAAAGTCTTGAAAAATTACTGTGATCAATGGGGCTTTCCATGTTTCTCAATCTACAAAAGTAATTAATATGAAATTTGCTTCAGTATTCTATCATAAAAGCAATTAAATTTTAAATATCTTAATAGAAAAACTACTTATCAACTTCTGTTTCAATATCGAAACAGAAGGACATTCACGATTTCTTTAACGATATGCTTATTTCGAAAACGGCTATATCTCGATACCATAAAGGTTATAATTACAATTGCATTGCGATAGAAATTATCACATTTTCGATATTATTTTAAAATAGAAATTTTTTAATTGTTCCTTAAGTTATAAAAAAGACGAAAATATAACGTTCGAAAAACAAAATTGTAAAAAGCTTAACCCACATGAATTACATTGCAATTTAAAGACTCCTACGTACAGTTTTTATTTTAAAAGCTACGACTAACTTCTGTACTTACGTTTTATGAGAACGGTTTTTTATGTAAGAAAATCCTTGCAACAGCAACAAAATCAGAATATAAACATTGTAACAATTAAGCCGAGAAAGCCAATGAAAAGCCAAGTGCAGTTTGTTGGCAACACTGCCAGCAACAATCTCTAACAAGATCAGCAGACCATTCTTTAGCACAATAATGCACGCATAACAAAACCGAAAATATATGCGTCAGCATACCAACTGTACTTATTTAGTAAGTACTTATTTAGTAAGTACAGTACTTATTTTCAGCTTCCCTTACTTATTTTTCAAAGCGTACTTAATGTGTACTTATTTTTCACAGCGTATGTACTTAATTTGGCCGTAATGGCCAAAAGCCGAGTCTGCAGTCGGTGGAACTGCTGACGCTAAGGCTGTCTCATACAACAAAATGGCGATTGATAGTACACAGAGCGAACATTAATCCTTTAAACAAAAGCTCGGAATCACGGTGTAGTTATATAGTGGTTACAATACAGGATCGTTCTCTTAACAATAACAAAATGCAAATAAATCGGCAAGGTACAAATGGTAAAAAAGTTTTCAAACACAGCTAGTCGTTGCCTTTTTTCTTCGTTCCATTTGATCTTTTTCTTTACTGCAGCCACCATATAATTACACCATGGCTTGGAATTGTACTTATTTGTACTTATTTTCAACTATTTTAATTTCAGGCAAATGTACTTATTTTTTCAAACTCAAAGTTAGTATGCTTGGTCATGCGTTACAAAACTTTTTATATTAAAACATAATTTACAGACCTTTAAATGTACTTTATTTTCAATATGATTATATGACGTACTATTAAGATTATTGAACAGGGAATTATTAACTTAACTTATTATTGCTATTAACTTTTTAAATACCATAAATAATGTAAAGCTTTCAATAATTAAAGCAGGTTTACGAAAAGTAAGCGTTTTCATTATATGTATATAAAAAATGTTTAACCAAGCGTAGCAAAAGGGTGCTCAGTTGATATGTTTCGCATCTCAATATAAAAATATACTTTTGGATACTGATTGATGAAAAGTTTGATCCTCCATATGTTAAATTATAGTTCCACCAAACGATCAATTCAATTGTTATAGTAATTCTAAAAATAGCTGTCAGTTGATAAAACTTTTGATTGGAAAACTTTCTCTAAAATGCACATAACTCTGTAAAATGTGTATTTATGAATTAGTCAAAACTTTATTTTTCTAAAATCACACAGAGGCACATAATTAAAATAACCACAGCAGCTACTACACAGAATTATTTTATAAATGTCAGCACTTCAATGTGCATTAAGATACTCAAGCAAAATTGTTTATTAAAATACAAAAATTCTGTTAGCGTGTCCGCGCGCGGCTTAACGACAGTGACAATTGTAAATTAAATATCTATGGCACGTTAATTATAATTGTACGTGTGTATGTATGTAGATATTTAGATAAGCTTATCATTAGCAATTTATTTGTATTTTGTGTGTTTAAATTAATTCAAATGAATTTCTCATATGGGTGTCAACTTTGCATGACTATGTACATTTTGTAACTGATAGATACTATCTATCATATTCTCCTTTTCTAACCACAGAAATCTGGTAGTCCTTGGGAACGATTTGGTTCATCGAATTGTAGTAAAACTAACTCATATGTTACAATTGTGCCAGCCATCTGTCAAATACAAGAACAACAATTCGTTATGTAGTCAAGTAACAAAACTCATTTTTTTTCAATTGTACCTACCCCGAAAAGAAGACGCCTCGTCAAATAATAAAACTTTTTACCAGATAATGCAATCGTTTGTGTGGTCATTTGAAAAATTAAACGTTCCAACTGTAATAAAAACAACAACAAAATAGGCAGGATTAAGCAAATATTGGTTTTGGCGATCATAATGCTGAAGGAACATCGACTTATATCAACTTTGAATAACTTAGAGTTTGCTGAGCTACAATCTGCCGTTAGCTTTTGACCTACACGTCCTGAATTTGATACGGTTGCAAATCCTCCTCTACGACTTTTCATTTGAAGTCTGAGGAGTTTGGTATCTGAAGCAAAATTATTCCTCATGAAAAGACACACATTTTTTCGAGGTTTGACGATTTTTCTAGAAGTCTGTCCAACTTTTTATTTTTTGCAAAATATGCATTGATAATATATATTTTTATCAATACATTAAGACGACACTATTTATGTACTTTAAAACCATGTGCTCTTCAAAGTTGGTTTTTATTTGCCAAACAAGAAAACAAATGAACGAAATCTAAAAGTTTTCTTGAAATTTTGGAAACAGGATCAGACTAGTCCGTTTACAAATTGAAGACCCTTAAAAAACTTTAGATTTAGTCTTGTTATTTCTTTGGTGGTAACTGCACGGTTTTCAGATTACTTAATCAGATGTATCTTGAACCAATCAACCATATATCAAAACTATAAACGGTGAAATTATTATGATATTAATATTTAACATTTACCAGTTAATTCAATGAAAAAAACATAACATCATTAGTTTAACCTACCTCAATACACCATGATTTGCTAGGCACTCGGCGTAATACACTTAAAGATCCTCGAGATTGATCGCATATAGATGAAGCAGTTAAAAAAACAAAACCAGTTCTACCAATCAGGTATAGGAGTGAGCACCAGTAATACAATGTGTTGATGGGCCAACGTAGCTGACTGAAAAAAACAGGGATATAGAATTAATTATATATTTATATGTTCCTTAGTTATTATGTGCAAAAATGAGACCTAAAATTTGGAGGAAAATCGACTGATGTCAATTTAGGGTAATTTGAGTTGACTGCGCTTGAATATACCATCAGATTTTGGCCTACATACACATCAACATTCAAAGATAGCGATAAAATAGCCGGAAATTAATACCGATACAAGCATCCTTCTAAGATTTTTTAATTTTAAGTCTGAGAGGCTTGGTGTCTGACGTATGATTTTTCTTCATGAAAAGACAACATTTTACACCTTCAGCAACACTCCTCAACTTCCTGTGGAGCATTTTAGTCTTCAAAAAAGACAAAAAAACCAATTGAAAAAAATATGAATGCAATAACCTTTTATAGCATAAATATGTTGTTTAAAAAAAATGATTAAAATCGGTTTAGTATACTTTGCGCCAAAGCGTTACAAACCATTTGAATGTAAGCAATTTTATATAAATAGCATATATTATATAAAAAAAAGTTAGAAAATTCCTAATTTTTGAATTTTACTGCCACACAGAGGAGCCTTAGGAAATTTTGTTGTTTGAAGAACCCTTTTATTTTTTATGAGAAATATTTTTACCTATGATCGTATAAAAAATTCTCAATAAAATTTCGCTCTGACTTCTTTGTTTGAAGCATAAACGAACTTGCTCCCATATATTTTTATATGAAGAAACTTCATTGCCCTATGATGACCTCTAAATATTCAAATTCGGAAATTTACCTGAATGTGGCATAAATACCTGAATAATAGCATATTAATTAAAGGATAACTTACTTAAATACGTTCAGCAGTTGATAGCAAATGAAATACAAATTATTCATGCAGGATAATAATATAATGCCAGACAAGTTCTCATCAACGTACTCTAGCAATTCGCACAATTTCACCAAGTGTCCTCGTATCTCAATGAAAATCAATTCTGGCACTTCCTGACAAATGAAAAATAAAACAATTAAAAACTCTACAATTTCTCTCTCCCCTTTTTTGATGGAGTTGTGCTAACCTTATGAGCCAAACTGTTGATGCGCATTGTAATTTGCTCAAAACGATAAGCCAAGCCCTTGCTGATCATCATTATGAATAGATCCATGTAGTTCCAAATGAAGGTGCAGACAGCATTTATTATCTTGCGGTACAGAAAATAAGATAAACAGATAAAAATAGTTTAATATTAGACTTTCCTTCATATACCAAGTTTCCTTAATCGAATTAGAAAATAAATTTTCAAAAAACGCATGGTCTTCAATTAAAGTAACGGCCAATCGTATTCTTGTAAAATAATTGTGAATAGATTTTTTGTTTCTTTTGCAGTAAAAATTTAAAACACTTACCAATATAGATACGCCTATAAAGCTTCTATAGGGCAACAGATCAAAAACATAGGAATAATATTTATGCATATATTCACGAAATATGGGCGAAGATGTTTCATTACGTAAAGCTGTGCAAATTTGTTTTTCGTGCACATAGTTATAGATATTAGAGCTAAGAAAGAGACCATGTTCAACTGTGAGGATATAGAAAAAAGTTAAGATATTTTAAAAAATTATAATAATGGCAAAACTTATGATAAAGAGCAGTGGTGAAAGAAATTTTAAATTCCCACCCTTCTCCAAAATGTGACAAAAATCGATTTTTGAAAAGAAAATAAAAAAAGAAGAAGATATTTTACATGCATATGATAAGCCTCATCAAAGAAAAATCCAATTTATTTGAAACACAACGTGTAATGTGGTTACCAATGCAGACAAAAATGATGAGCAAAAATGCTCTAAGGACACACCACTGATTTTATTTATTTCCAAAAATTGTCCATTTGAACATATCAAATGGCACTTACCAATGGACATAATGACAATTACGATTGCTGCGAATTGCACACGTTTCGCTAAATTTCTCTTGAGATTCTCATATGGCTTTCGTGTGAAAATTAACTCTGTCTCTGTCCAGTAGCACATCATTTTTGGCCATCTGAGTGCCAATGATAGAAACAGCAGACATGCACTGAACACGCAGGCAAAGAAAACCACACCAACTAAAAAAAGAAAAATATTTCAGTCGTTTGAACAATTATTATTAAGTATAAGTAGGATTGCCAGATGGTCTGGATTTATCTGGATAGTTCAGTTTTTTAATCTCAAGTCCAGAGTCTTGAAATTCAAAAATATATCCAGATAAAATCCGAACATAGAAATAAAAAGACTAGGTACAAAAACATCTACTGCATCGATTAAAAATGTCTTAACATCCGTTACGTTCAGAATGTCCGAACTGCTCGTAAAACTTTAACATTTATCGAACAAAATATGTAAACAATGATGAAATACAAACAGACTATTGTTGCTTAAGTAGAATGTATGGAAATCTATAAAAAACTATTTATTTCCAACGAAAAAATTTTTGGAAGTTTTTTTTCCAAATTTAAAAATGACGAAATGAAAAACTAAAGAAAATTGAAACCATTTATTTTTTCAATTCCAATAAGCACGCATATTTTGAAAAAGTTCTTAACCTTTTAAATAGCTTGTTTTTGTTTTTATCCAGAAAAATCACGATTTTTTTTTTAAAGTGTCCAAAAAAATCCAGATTTTTTATGTTTATTTTTTAAATGTCCAGGTCAAGCACAATTTGAATCTGGTAAGCCTATGTATAGTATACGATAGAAGGGAGATACTCTTACCCATATTTTTTGCATTTATGCCGTATTTTGAAATAAACTTAGCCTGGCTAAATAATAGCACTGAATTGCCAGCCAAAAATATCAACATCAGCATCATTGGTAGTGATTTGAACTCGAAGCGTAAATTTTTTGGATTTGGATTACGTACACCAATGACAGGCATTAGAGCGAAGCATTGTCCTAAAATTAAAACTAAGAAATGCATAGCATAAATTTATTCAATTTCTTCGTTATGAAGTTATTGTATGTATGTAGATGCTTAAATTGAAGGACACATAATTTTCGTTTCTTTTTTTTTTTGAGGCATTTTGATTAAAGAACGATCGATACTCACTTGGGCACACCGCATTATGAAATATATCTAGTTTTTTATTATCTTTTTCTGGTGTTTTATTATTTTGTGGTTTAACATATTTAAATTTTGTTTCTGTGTAACTAAAGAATTGCATTGGTGGAACTGGTGACACCAATTTTTGCTCTTTACCAATAATATTTTCCGCAATTTCAGCATCATTTTTATATTTGTAGTAAATATTATCCTTAACTTTTTGATCATTTTTTTTATGTTTGAAAATTTCAACATTTTGTAATGTCTGCTGCTGATTTGCACTTAAAATTTGTCTCAATTTACTGCTTCTGAGCATTTTTTTTTTAATTTAAAACAAAAATCTGCCCAGGTCAATAGCAACGTATCGCATCGAATGAGCGCCTGAAACTGCTCACTGATTCACAGAATATAGCGGTTACTTTTGCAATGTTCTTTTCTTACCTCTAACTGTTTGCCAACGAAAAAACTATAATTTATTACAATTAAAATAAAGGTGGCATAATTTCACTATCATATATTCTCGCATAAGTTTTGATGGCTTAAATTTCATAAATTAACGATTACATTTATTAATTTGCAGAGAGCTAAGTATACTGTTTGAGTGACCAGATCACTACGAATATGAAAGAGTCCAACTAAAATTTTGCTGATCGAATATAATAAAACATTCTTTGTTCGCTTAAACCAGACATATAATTACCTCAAATAGCTCCTCCATTATATTTTGCAAAACTGCACATTCATATTACTTATCAGGGTGTTAAAATTTGAGGTATCTTTTTTAACTGGTATTTTTTACTGGTACTAGTTATGTATAAAGTAAATACATATATTCCGGTTAGTTAAAGTGGATCGTTACATGAGTGAAGAACATATTTTCATTATTTTTAAAACTTATTTTAAATATGGTGCAAGTTGGAAGAAAATTTCTCATTGAACAATTTGAAGGAACTGGTTCAATCAAAATCAGAAAAGCGGAATTTATCATCGAAGTGGTCGTTCAAGTGAAAATATTGCAGCTTTTACCACAAGTGTTGCTAAAAGGCCAATGACATCAGTTTGTCGTCGTTCACAGCAATTAAACCTCAATCCAACAACTTTGTTCAAATTTTTGTGGAGTCTATTGGAGGATATTGATGTGCAGAATATCAATTGATCAACGGAATCAATCGATCTTTTGAAAGAGAAGTTTAATAATCGAATAATTTCTCGAAGAACAGACGTGAATTGCCCACCGAGATTATGCGATTTAATTCCATTGGATTTTTAAAGAGTAAAGCCTATGCGGATTGTCCCTAAGGTGCCAAACACTTTTTGGTAAAAGATTGACAGCCGGCCGATCTTGCAGAGGAGATCACTTGTACCTACTTACCTTACCTCCTTTCATTTCCAATAAAAATTGGTAATATTCATGACTTTTAATTGAAGATAAAATTAATAAAGGCTTTTTTGCTTTTCATCAAAAATTAAATATGCGTAATAACATTTTAAAAAAAATTGCATTAACTTCAGATCCTGGTCACCTTGGTCAACACAGATAATTTAACTATCATTTACTGAGTTCCTAATAAACTTTGTATTCAAACCATTGACAATACATATAGTACCTGCTCCAAGTACCTAAATAGAGCAATTCGCAACATTTTAATTTGCATGCTTCCATGTATATATTGTTTTTGAAAGCGATACAAGTATTATTTTCAAAAGATATGAAAAAACACGCCAAACTGTATAATTTGCGATAGTTTAATAAATGAACAACAATTACTTGCAATTTATTTTCACTTATCATGTTGAAAATCTAACAAGTCAAGATCCCGAAAATGAACAACAATAACAATTATAACTACGTATTGTGCATTAATTTATATGCGCCATCTGTTGGCAACTATGGCAATAATACATAGTGTTGGGCAACATTCAAACCTAAGTGTTAATGATGTTTATGAAAGCAGCGCTCACAAATGGTAACTGAGATTTAACAGAGTTGGTCGAAAATTTCTACATGTAGGAAACTTTGAAATTCTCAAACTAAGCCTACTGAATCGATCCTTGTGCGTTTTATATTCCAGGTCAATGCTTGTTTTTTAATAACTTCTAAATGAAATTCAATTTTAAAAAGGTGTTAAAAACTTACAGTTTTCTTTAAAATGGAAAATCGGCAACACTTACCCGTTATTGACACAACTTGCCGGGATTAGTTACCTAGCGAACAGGACCAACATCGATCAGATCTGAATATTTTAACCAATTTTAAGAACTTTTTACTCAGTGCGATTTTCACTGAAAATTTATAGTTTAGGAAAAATATTATAAAAGGCGAAATTTTGAGCAAAACCGTTTTTATCACTAAGTTAAAAGCTAAAAATTTTAAGAAAATTTTTAAATTCCAAAATATAAAAAATAATTTTTCATTACAAAAATTATCTTGATCTTGATATTTACAAAGGCGCACACGGTTTTTTGTAGCTCAAAGCTAAAGCTCCAAATTGAGCTCTTATGTATATTTTTGCGTTGCTTCAAATTTTGCCGACTGCATTTCATTTAGAAATTTTCTTGGTGTTAACTTAAATTTACATGTCTACTAAAAAATTATCATCTAAATTTCAGAAAAATAAGTTTCCAAAAACAAAACAAAATATCTTACAAAATACATACATACATATACGACATTATACTCGCGAGGTGGGTTAATAGGACACTTTTGTAATATTCATCACATGTTCATTTACTCCGAAGTGTAGAAAATTAGTTGCAACACCAATACAGAAATCTAGTTCAAGCACTTCAAATAAAAACGAAAATACTACATTTAACTTCCCCTCACGACTTTAATAAACAATCGTGGAGACAATAAGGAAAATGGTGTTGCATGCCTTTAGGCGTTTTATTTGTTTTTGATGCATAAATATAGAAATTTATAAATGCATATGTAAAGTCTAAGCAAAACTACCAGCTCTATATAGTTAATCATGAAAAATTTATTTATTATTTCACAGTATTTATTTTAGATTTCAAACAATTAGTAAATTTTCCATTTTTTAGTAAAGTTTCCAGTGTTCAGCACAATTTTCTCAAAGCCGTCGCACAGAGTTTTAAGTGGTGTACTATGAACAGGAGTAATTTTTTAAAATTTTTGTGAAAAGTCTTGAAAAGTTACTAAGAGAAATGGAGCTTTCCAAGTCTCTCAATCTACAAAAGTAATTAATATGAAATTTGCTTAAGTATTTCTATAATTGTTATCCTTAGATATGTCACAAATGGGAGGAATCACAATAAATGTGTAGGTCAATCATAAAAGTAATAAAATCTTAAATATCTTAATAGAAAAACTACTCATCTATCGAACAGAAGGACATTTCGATTTCTTAGTTCGAAAACGGCTATATCTCGATACCGTAAGGATATCATTGAAATTGTCGAAAACGATAGAAATTATCACATTTTCGATATTATTTTAAAATAGAAATTAAATTTTTTAATTGTTCCAGAAGTTGGAAATAAATTTTGTAAAAAAGCTTAACCCACATGAATTACATTGCAATTTAAAAATTCCTATGTACAGTTTTTACTTTAAAAGCTGCGACTAACCTCTGTACTTACGTTTTATGAAAACGATTTTTTTTTATGTAAGAAAATCCTTGTAACAGCAACAAAATCATAATATAAACATTGTAACAATTAAGCCGAGAAAGCCAATGAAAAGCCAAGTGCAGTTTGTTGGCAACACTGCCAGTAATAATCTCTAACAACATCAGCAGAAGCATTCTTTAGTACAATAATGCACGCATAACAAATCCGAAAAATCAACAGACTCCATTTTATAGCTAAATATAGGTCAGCACAACCATCTAACAAGAACAATAAAAAATTTAGTACAGCAAAAAACATTGTTTTCCTATTAAAAGTGTTTTATGCCAATGAAATTTATTTAACTTTTATTGCGGCAAGCAGCATGGATTAAATAAAACATACGGATATACAATATACTTATTAAAATGTGACTTTAACTAAATATTGAAAATATTTCATGTTCCATAACTTCTTTTAAATTCGTAAAAGTTAATGCATGGGAGTTCAGGCTATTGAGTCAAAACATTTGAGAAAAAGTGGTCAATATTATGAGCTTTTCTATTCTTAAACTAATTCATGTGGTATAATAAAGAGCAGCAATAACACCAACAACAACCTTGTCGAGCCTAACAACATTATAGTACGGGAGATAGCGTCACAAAACACGTACCATTTGTGCACTTTATTTATGTCCCTATATTTTCAGTTCCTGATGGTCTGAGCACAATGCCACTTGATGAAACAGAGGCGCATAGTGGGACCGAATTAAGTTTCTTTGGGTAGAAGTTTTTTACTAACTGAATTTTAAGCATAACTAGTTGGAACTGATTTAATTTAAAAGGCATATTAGAAAAGAGTGCAATTGTTTCAATTTTTTGTGACACTAGCTCCCGAACTAATAGCATCAGAAGCTACATGAACCATCGTAGTAGTAACATCGCCCTCATATCAATCCTTTGTGATAGCATTATGGAGTTGCGTCGCAACATTTCCAAATGCGTATCACAACAATATTCACGTTAGCATTTACATCGGCAATGGCAGCTGTTATTTTGGCCATAATGAATACATTCTCATATATTTCCTCGTTTTGTTTTGTTTGTATTTTCGGCCTTAGTTCATAATCAAAAGTAGATATTGGAAGGTTAAAAAAAAATGGTGTCATGGAACTTGAACTCTGAGATTTTAGGTGCTTTAGATACTCTAAGTTTTCTTTAAGCCAAGCTTTTTTTGGTCAAGCACAGAGTCACACAATGACATATCGTATATTAATTAATTAGCTACTTAAAAGACGTGCACACGGTGGTCTTAAACGTGAAAAAAGTTTGCCTACGCTAACGAAAGATTCAGCTTATGGGAATCGTTTCCTGAACGCTGATAATAAAATAAAAACCCCGAGAAAAATGTGAAAAAATTTTTTTATTGTGGTTTAAGAGCATTTTTAACTACAAAAGCCAAAAGAAAAATTTATTTTTATTCTATCAAAGTTCGTCAATATGTATACATATTCAGAAAATTTTTTTTTATGTATTATATTGTGACATTTTTTTTTTTTTTTTGTTTTTAATTGATGAGGTCTTGAGAAAAAATAACAGTATGATTCGACTCACGTGTGATCTATCGTAAAATCTCTTCTGGAAAACCTATCTACCTATAAATGATACACCATTTGTATAAACGCTACTAAATAAACATATAATTGAAGCAACATTTGGGATCCAGTGATTCAATTTTTTTCGTTTTTGAGAGTTAAAATACAGATTTTCAAATTTTGATTTAATTAAATTGTATAAAAAAATTTTTAACTACATACATATATCGCATATTTCATGTTATACCTTTTATCAAATGCCCTTTAAAACTTTTAATTACAACTTGACATGAAACATTCAACTGTTGTGTGTGTGTGTGATTTTATAGTAAATACATAGTATGTATGCATGTATGAACGTGTATGCATGTATTTTAAGCGCTCAACCTGGAAAAACTATTCAGCACTTAACTTTAGGAATGTACAGTTCGCACCTTTACAAATACACTTTTGCAGTTTAACTACAATTCGCTTTCACAACTTATCTATATGGTGTATCAACGACAAATTTAAAGTTACAGCAACACGCAAAACTTCATGTGATATACTCTGTCACTTGGTCGACAACTTTTGACCAGTATACTCGTGGTATTGTTGAAAAACTTTAAGTTATCATCAATATGTTGCACGAGGAGAACAAAGTTTCGCAACTGCATTCCAATATCAGCGATAGCAATTTTCCACGAAATTCATTTGGTTTTATTTACTATAAGAAGTTTTTACTGAGCAAATGTAAAATTAAACGCTTGCAACAGCGAAGAGTAGATCAGCGTAGATTACATGTCATTGAGGAACAAGAATTTCATGATTTCGATATTTTTCATCGTGCAATCAATTCATGTAAGTACGTTTACAACAAAAAACTATTTTTCAACAATATAGGGTGAGTCAATATAGTAATGTTTTATGGCACAAATAAACATCAGACAAAAATTGAGCTTGTATAGTTTGGCGAGCGCAGCAGTTCCCTTAAAGGAAAACGCTATATAAAACTAAAATATCCTTTTTCCAAATTATGAATTCAAAAGTTCAAAAGTTAATATTTTTAAATTAAAAAATCTGCATTAAATTTTCTATATTTTCTATGCTCACAGGAAAGCTGAAAAAATATATGCTGATGAGCAGGACGATTTTTTTAAGTTGAAACTAAAGGCTTAATGATACTTTTATGTATAATTTAAAACTCAAATTTAAATTTTTGAGTAATTTTTTTTTATTTATTGAGAAAGGTTTATAGGTAGCGCTTGCTATAAAATTCGAAATATAACCTTTTTAAGAACCACTCTAGTGTACACATTCTAAATAAAACCTACCTGCCTACAGGTATTTTCTTTTCTCACATTTTTGGCATAATGCCACTGAAAAACACGCTGCACTCAAATCCAAATCAATTAAAATTTCAATTACAATGCATTCCAATGTTGTGTACTGCATGTTTTCTACTGTGTGGTGGCTGGAAATTTTTACACTTTTCTTCAAGGCTTGTTGAAACTGGAATTAATGCAAAAAACATTGGTAAGTTGGAAATAGTTTGCCACCTTTATAAGAGCAAATGTTAGTCTGGCTCAACCTATCATTTTTTTTTTAAATTCGAAACTCTTTATCAAAAAAAAAGTAACGGTAAATACAATGCTTAAGTCAAAAACTTAAATATTTTGGAAAAATAATATTTTAAAAATTCCCGAAAGAGTTTTCAGGCGTTGCCATTTATCATTTTTTAATTGTTTTAATTAACTGCTTTCTTAATTACATTTTAACATTCCTTAATTGAGTTTATAGTCTTTAGCAAACGCCAATATTCATGTAAATTATATAATACATCGTAAAAAATATAATACATCGCTAGGTTTTGATCTGGCCTTTGCTATGCTGCTATCTGTTTTTGCTCAAAACCCTTTCTTTGTGGTGAAAAATTATATTGATGTTTCTCTGAAATTCGTTAAAATCTTCTTAAGTAACTTTACACAAAATAAATGAACAACTGTTCAGCAACACCTCCATGAATTCGCAGAGTGGGATAACAAGAAATACATAGCAAAAAAATATCCCGCTCTTAAACTTAATTGAGGTGTTGCTATAAAGTTCTTCATTTAATTTGTGTAAATTTTATTTTATAAAATTATGGCAAATTTCAGAGAACGATTTTTTTAAGCAAAAACTGATTTCATTTTTACTAAGAATTTTCTTTGCAAGTATTTTATCTATCGTAATTTCAATAATATTATTTCCAAAAAATTAACTAAATAAGAAATTCTAAAGCTCTTTTAAATATAAAGAATTTAAAAAAGTTGATAGGTTGAGCCAGGCTAATATGTATGTATGGAGCCATTCTTAATTTTCTAGTACTACAGTGAATATATTTACAGTGGAGTTGGTCTTCATTCTAATCACACTTATTGCCTGCTTTCAATTTATTGGTTTGGCCAAACGTTGGCCAACGTTAGTGCAATATTGGACACGAGTTGAGATGATTTTCCTGTTACCACCCTATCAGCAAATGGGTTGGTCACTAAAGCGCAAACTGATTACGTTGGCTTCTTGTTTTGGTATAGTGGCCATAGGTAAATTAGTGCTTTTACTTTTTGAACAACTATGTATTTCAATTTGAATAACGTTTCTTTATTCTTAATTTTAGTCGAGCACACATTGTTTTACGCATCAATTTACACTAACTTTCGCATGAAAATTTTACACTGCGAGATAGATCATACAAAGGCCAGTTTTACTAATTTTGTACATTGGGCATTTCAGGATGTTTTCAGTGTGTTGCCAGTCAATATATTTACATCTTTTTTTGGATTTGTAAGTTTGAAACTCCCCAATAAGCACTGTAAGTTCGTCGCACAATTGGAGCACATTTTAAAATTTTTTGAACACTCAATTAATTTTTTTAATAAAGAAATATTTCTCATCAGCACTTTTGTAGAGCAATTAATTTTTTATGCCATCAAATTAATTATTATAAAATCTTGTAAAAAAAACTGTATTTTTCAATATGTAAATATTTTTTCTATTTAGTTTTTAAACATAAATTTTAACTTTATATGGAACTACATGGATTTGTTTACTATGCTGGTGGGCGTAAGTTTAGCCACACGCTTGCAACAATTTGCTGAACGTATGAAAAGATTAAAAAGATTAGTAAGTATTTTTTTCATGCAATAAAATTTCTCAAATATATTCTTACTTGTATTTACATATTAACTACCTCGCTGCCATTTCTTTCCATCGAACAGCCTGTTCCTGATGCCCTTTGGTATGATATACGACAACACCATACACAGCTTTGTGAACTTTTGGAATATGTTGATGAGCATATTTCATCCATTATTTTGATTGCGGCCTTGAATAACATGTACTTCATTTGCAATCAACTGTTGAATATATTTACGTTGGTTTTATCACATTTTTTTTTCATATTTTATTACAAAACTTTATCATCCCATAAATGCGCATTTTTTTACAGTAAACTTCGCTGGCCTATAAACTATATTTATAGGTGGTTTTCGCTCATCTTTCTTCTTGGACGTACTGCAAGTGCCTTCATGTGCACCGCATCAATACATGATGCTTCAATGGCGCCGTTAAAAGTACTTTATTTGGTACCTGCCGGTTACTGGACCGAGGAGGTGAGACATATTCAGCATTTTTGTCAAAATTGTTAACAATGTTTTTATTCACAAAAACTCTTTTTTATTAAAAAAAAAAAAAGGTTCAACGTTTTATGGCACAACTTACCAATCAATGTATTACGCTTACTGGCATGCGGTTTTATCATCTAACTCGCAAGAGTTTATTTGGTGTAAGTATTACAATTTTCAACATGACATCTGATTGTATTGTGAAACCATATAAATATGGCTATTACTCGAGTATATTTTCAGTTTTTTGCTACAATTATAACCTACGAGTTAGTGCTACTACAGCTTGATCGGCATAGTCATAATGCAAATCTACCAAATTTATGCGATTGAAATTACAATAGAATTTGAAGTATTTTTATTAAAATTTTAATCATATGTTGTAATTTACTTTCAAAAACTTTAATTACAATTTTATTGATTGACATAGTAAAAGAATAAAGCACATAGCTTTTGATGCACATGAAGACATGCATCATATGTCATCTCTTGGTATTTTCAATTTATTATTTTGGAAATTCAAGTAACACTTGTCTACAAATTTTTGCAAAGTATTATTGCGGCAAACAAAAACTTACTTTTAGGAAGTGTAAAATAACATTTTTAATGGAGCCTATATGACGTAACCGCCCGGAACAGTGCATGTTTTTGGTTTTTGCCGTTTATCTCAAAAACCAGACCTGATATAGAAAAACCACTGTGATTTTCGGATTCAGCGGGAAATTTTACTATAGAAACGGTAGTTTTTAGTTGCCGCAATTTTTTTTGCAACTGGAGTAAGTAATTTAATGTGGTAAAAGTAATTTGCAGAAGTTTGGAGCCATACTTAAACTATCAATTGAAAAAAAAACTAGGCGGGAGGAAATAACTATAAAAAATGCAACGCTAGCTCTCAGACTAGAAATGTAAACTTCATTACGAATTAACTTTTTTTTATGATAAATTAATAGCATATGTATGAGTAAGTAAATCGTTTTTCTTGTTCCTTTGAAAACTAATATTTCATTGACCTCAAATTTTCCCGCCATATTATTTGTTTACTAACTATGCGACGCTCATTACATTAAAATATGTTATGTCTGCTGCATTTAAAAACAAACCATTAGCCCATATATAAAAAAACAACAACAACAACCTAGAAACCAACCACCAAACGAGCTCAATGCTAAAATTTACATTGACCATATCGTACACTTTAGTCAGAGCTACACACACTCATTTGTTTAGTCCCCGATGGTTAATGTTACCAGGGTAACGCCTTAACAAATGTGTCACTTTGGAGAATAGACATCTAATAAACTTACAAAACAAATCAGAATTTTATCAAAAATCATATCATTTTACAATTCATAAATGTTAAGAACATCAAATGAGACATGGATTTGTCTGATTTAGTATCTGTACGAAAATTTCAAGACTTTGGCGTAGAGCAAAAAGAAGAATTATATGAAACGTTATTAGAATTAGCAGAGGCAATTGAGGAAATACCAAAAAAGTCCTTGCGAAAAACATTAGACATAACATTTGCAGTACTGCGTTTTAAAGGAGACCAGATAGTTAGCTTGCAGGAACAATTGGAAGCTAAATCACAAGCAGATAGTCTGGGTAGGTTACTTATTAACTGTTTTTAAAACTCGGTCACTAAAACTAAAATCAACTTTAACAGATGAATCACATAACGAACGCCTATTGGATGAAAATGAAAAACTCAAGCGTATGTTGGGAAAACTAGATGAGGAGAAACAAAGCTGGAAGCATAAAGTTAAAGAGGTTTAACTCAGTGTTTTTAAATAAGAAATTCTCAAATAATATGTTGTTTCCAGCTTACAGATGAAATACTTAACCTACAAAAGCGTCTACAAGATGCTGCGCATTCAGGTGATGTCAGCGAAAAGGATTCCTCAGATCCGCTCTCTGAATTGGATAAACAGGAGGAACTCTTAAAGAATATCAATGCAAAAAATAAGCATATTAAACGTTTGCTAAGAGAAATCGAGGTAAAAAATATATATATTTTGGATTAAGTACATTTAGCAGTTTATTTCAGTAGGCACTTCAAACACAAAATATCGAACAGTCGAAAGCAATCATTGAGACCGAAAAACAACTGCAGCAAGCCAAGGCAAAAGTATTACAGCTGAGTGCAGATATCACTCTGGTCGATAGCGAACGCAAAGCTCTAAAGGAAACCGTAAATGAGCTACATGTTGAAATATCCAGGCTTGAGGGGAATATAACTTATTTGGAGGAAGAACGTGAAAGAGGCGAGAAAGACTTAAAAGACTTTATCGAAAAACTTGAGACGAGGGCGCAATCTTGGAAAAAAATGTTGGACGAAAAAGATATTGAACTTAAGAAACTTCGTACCAGGCTGGGCGATACAGGCAATGACAATCTCACAGAAAATTCCACTGAAAGCGATGCAAAGTCAAATTGTGAAGGCAATGTAGAGGATACAACAAGAGAGACCACAAAGCTATTGCATGTAAGTCAGAAGTTATATAATACAAGCTTTTTATAATTTCTTTTTTTAGGCCATTGAATCACGTGATAAGCTAATTGAACAACTCGAGCTTAAAATTAAAACCATGGCCGAAGAAATGCTCTCTTCGACGAAGCTAATGAACAAATTAACTGCTGAGCGTCAGGAAGAGCAAAATCTTAATAAGCCACGTTCTTGCTGTAAGCTTATAGAGGAATCATTGCAAGCAGCGAATGAACGTTGTCGTGAAATCTCCGAAATGTTAGAGCGTTGCGAAGAAGATAACGAGTTGAAATGTAAGCAAGCTATGCAAGCCATTACAGCACTTGATGCTTATCAACGTGGTCAAGACGGTTTAGTAAAAGCGCTGCGAAAATGTGCCTCACTGGAACAAAAGCTAAAATCACGTGACAAGCAAATACAAGCACTCGTAATGGAGCTAAATTCTTTGCATGAGATTGCACATGAAAATCTTCTATTGAGGAAGCGTTTAAATATCCCCGCAGATGTAGTGATAGCAACTAAAAATTTGGCTGCCAAAGAGCGTAGCAAGGACAAAATGATTGATAGACTGACGCTTAAATTACGTGCATCTGAAGAAATACGTCTGCAACTGAAAATGGAAAAGGCCGATTTGAGGTATTTTTTTTTAATGTTCCAAACATATCAAGTTCGTTAACGACTTTTAAAACAGATCAGAATTGATTCAACTACAAAAAAAACTACAGAAAACTTCTGAAACAAATGCGGATAGTCTGAAACTTACAAGCGAAGTGGGTGAAGTTGAAGATAGTACACAAGACGAGGAACATGCTCAATCAGTTAGAAAAACCTGCTTTTGCAGTTGTCAAGAAGCTGTAAGTCAACTTTTGAGGAAAATCAAATAAAATTTAAGCTGTAGGTACACATGTGTTTTTTAGAAATTTTCAGAAGCTGAATCTGACGTAGATACCAAATACCAAGAAATTATTGAAGAAAATGATATTCTGCGCGTCGGCATGTTGGAAATTTTAGAAAAACTGAGAGAATATGATGGTAAGTATCAACTTTTACGGCTTAAAATAACAAAACCATTAAAATTTTACTCTTCCAAAAAAAGCTACTTCCGAACACATCACAATTGATACGCAAATACTACTACGACTACTACAAGCTCTTCAGAGTCGTAGCAGTAGCTCCACAGCTATCACAACGTCTAGACTTCAAAGTGAGCTCCAAAGCTTAAAAGCACGTGAAAAGGCACTAAGAGAACTATTAACTAAACAAAACGCCTTAGATTCTACAGAAATGGATGAACTGGCTTCTGTTGAGAGTGTACGTGAAGATGGCGAAATACGTTTGCATACAACGGAGCTACAAATTGAGTTACCATCAGATTTAATTGATACTTCAACCAGACCTACAACACCCAACAAAACTTTAGATCAATCGCTATTTCCAATAATTCAATCCATGGAATCTATTGCACAAGACATACTTCCGATAGAGCAAATGCGTGAATTGCAAATACAAGTAAGCGAATTGGAAGTTTATCGACAGCGTTACGAAGAACTTAAGTTGCATATCGGTGCTACCGAATGTGAACTGGGCGAATACTGCAAGGACTTGCTTGAAAGACTGACAGAGCTGGAGTTGATAAACACGAAAAAATCAAAGGTCTATGAATACTTACGCAAAGATTATGATCAAAATTTGACGGAATTAAAGCGGAATGAATTGAAGCACATTACAACAGTTGCGGACTTTAAAAAGAAAATTTGCCAGCTGTCAGAAAAGAACATGGATTTACAAAATTCCAATGAAAAGCAAACTGGCATACAATATACAACTGAAGAGTTTTTATTATTACAGCGCCAAAATACTGAGTTGCAAGCGCAATTAGCATATATGGTTGAACAGATTTTTGCAGGCAAAATCACACCCGAATTAAAAATTCATGACATATGTACTGACTATGGCATAATACGGGAAAATGTGCAATTAGATTATTTGACAATGGAAGAATATGAAAAACTGCAGAGAACTGTACAAGATTCAATAGATGAAAAGTCAAAACTGGAACGGAAATGCGTACAGCTTGAAGGTTTGCTTGAAATCGCAAACGAACAGGTGATTACTAAAAGAAGCTGTGCCCTTTTTCATATATGGCTATAGGTCCAAAAAATTAAAAACAAAGGACTATTCTTGTTAGTTTTTTTTTGGAAATACAGCCCAAACATCAATACAGTCATTTCAAATAATAAGTATTATTAACAGATCTTATCACAACAAAAGATGTTAAACGAAATAGCAGATAACCATATTAACTTGCGCCATCTAGTAGCCGACCTGCAAAGTACAACAGAGGATAAATTCATTATGGCTAAAATTCAACGAGATCTTGATAGCGGTGAGATAAATTCAAATTTTTATGGTTCCTTGAGTCAGTTTTTTAACTGAGATCATCGAAAGTAGGATAGTTAAGTAAACTTGTAAGCTCTACATAAAATTTTCAAATTTCATCAAACCCTCGCAATTATAATTTTTAACCAAATTAAGTTTAGTCAAAAGCTAAAAAAGAATTATTCCCTACTTTTTCCAGCACAAACATTTATAAAACAAGCATATTAAACATAACAAATTTTTCTTTCTTATAAGCTAAAAATGAAATCATCAACCTTAAATTTGAACGCGAACAACTTCAACAAAAATGCGCTGATATAGAATTAGATGTTAAATCAAAGAAACTTAAAGCTGCCCAGATAAAAGAGGACTTCCAGTCTAAGCAAAGATATAAAGACACCAAACTGAAGTAAATTAAAAAAACTAACAATTATCTTCTAAAAAAAAAAAACTTTAACATCTCCATTTCTTTTCAGATTTTTACAAAAATCCATTTTTGCACTTAAAGAAAAATATGCCAAATTTACACCGCTAATCTTCCTAACAAATTTTATCTTTGCACATGCTAAATTTGCCAAACGTACAACTCAAAATGATCAAAAACGCCAAAAAATTGGCACTGCTAATTTAGATTTAGAGGAACTAATAACTTCCAAGCTAGCGGAATTAACAGAACTGAATGATGATTCGCAGCAACTTATTAAGGTACAAAATCTATGGTAAAAATTAAAAATTAAACTTAATTGATTTCAGCTTGTCAAATCCGAGACGCACAATAAGCTGCTAGAAGATCAACTAGCGGCAATGCAGCAAACATGTCAAAGTCTTCAACAAGAACTAACGGAACAACGTCTTAAAAATGCTAGTGATGCTGAACACTGGAAAACAATTGAAGCACTATTTGGGCCTGAAAGTAATCTAGACAAGAGCGCTAAGCAATCAGCAATAGATGCAGCCACCAATACTGATGCACCTGTGCCTGCTGAAAGAAAATTAGTTCCCGAAGTGGTGGGCAGAAGATCATCTTTAATCGAAATGGCAGATAAAAATATGTCACCAATAAACTCACCCGATAAAAAATCTCGAATTAAATTAAAAACCGAAATTGGAACACAAACTATGCAAATTGATAAAAATCCAAATACTTCCGAAAACACGCAAAATGTTACTGCTACAAAAGAAGTCTCTGAAAATAATGATAACTGTAAAGAAAAACAGGATGCAATAGTACAAACATCATTGGAGATGGAAAGTCTTGGTGTGCAAACGACTGAAAACGATGTTGAAAAAATTGAAGCTACCGACAAAGATGTAAAGGTTTCTACAAATATCAGCAACATAGAGCAACAACTTAAAGATGCTAAACTACTGGCAGAAGAACGTGCTGTAAATTTAAATAAAACTACAGCAGAGTAAGTCTAAGCTTTCGACATTTCATAATTTCAAAGTTTATCATAAATTAATGAGAATAACCTTACTTTGAAAAATATCTATTACTTTAAGATTATCTTTAGCTAACGCGGAAATAAACAAACTAAGAAAGCAACTAGAAAACTTAAACTCTGCTGCAGCAGAAACTTCAGAAAACAAAGTTACCCCCAAGCAAGACGATTTTAACCAACATGCTGGTATAATCGAGGTAAGCAATACACAATGTCAATCCTTTCATTAAGTCAAAAAAAATAACTCAACTCGTACTTGTATAATACCCATTACAGAAAACGATACTTTCTTTTCACACGCTACTGAGTGAAAAGGATAAATCCATTAGCAAATATCAAGACCTGCTACAAACTGAACGAGAGCAAACACAGTCCACAACTACAAAGCTTAATCAAAATATTGAGGATCTCAGAAGCACAGTGCACAATCTTAACTACAACATCAAAACAAAAGATATGGAGATACTTGAATTAAGAACAAAACTGGAAACTGTTAGTGTGCGTCGGAATTCGTACGAGAAAATTGATCTAGCAACTGGTGGTGGCAATAATGGCGAAGATAATGGTGACAATAGTCTAAATGAAATCTCTGATGAGAAAATCGAAGAAATGTTTGAGCAAGCAGATACATCACCCGTTTCAGGAAGCCAATTGCCCTTAATAACAATTACAGAAGATTCAGATATGGATAAAGAAGAGAAACAAGATAAGGAAGTGCTTAAAGAAGTTCCAGCCTTACTTAAACGAATCAAAGAGCTTACAGATAAGGCAACTTATTGGGAAAATACACTCAAAGTTAAAGAAGAGGAGATTAATTTGCTTCGAGAAAAGTAAGAGCAAATATTTATTTGTTTATATTTCATGACTCAAACTTTCTTATAGACTTCTACTTTATCAAGAACGTGAAAAATCGTTGGAACATGCATCCAGTCCTGAAATAGAGCACTTACGTCTTCTGCTAGATGATAAGGATAAGCACATAAATGAACTTATGTCTACTTTGAATAACTTCCATGTAAGATTTAAAAAAAACGAAAATAGCATTTTTTCCCCCTTAATCATTAGTTTTATGATCCTAGGATGATCAACAACGTTACATCAGTGATTCCACTAACTCTTCCGCTGATCAAATTACTAAACTGGCCGCTGATCTAACCCGAACTGAAGCCACCAATAAAATCTATCACACACAGGTTGAAGCCTTACGTCGACAATTGACGAGTTTAACGCAACGTGAGAAACAGGCACGTGAGCTTAGTCAATCGTTGAGATCACAACTGATTAAGCGTCCCGTGGTCTCTATCAAAACCGAATTGAACGCTCGTGTCAAAAACGAAAATTTACAACGACGTATACAACAATTAGAGCTGGAATTAGAAGAAGCACGCGCACAAATCCAACGCCAGCACATTATGATCGAAGCAAAAAGAGCGAAGTGTGCCTCTGAAGTGGGATTGTGGGAGAAACAAAAACGTTGGCAGCAAAATGCTGAAAAATTCAAAGCGAAATTCGAAGAATCCGAGTGCAATTTGCAAAAAACACGTTCACTGCTGCAATCGGCAAGAAATGCTGTAGCGCATTTAGAAAAGGACAAGCAAGTCCTCGAAGTAAAATTGGCGCGTGGTAAATAGAACGTTAAAAATGCATATTTTTTCATTCTCCTTAAATATAATTTTGCAGCCTCTCATAGTCATGGCGGTTCCTTTGGTGGTGGAGCCAAGTGTTGCCGTACGCCTTCATGTCCAAATCTGCATCAAACAGGTATTGGCGTTAAGTATACGCCATCTGAAAGCCCAGAGACTTATACTGGCGCTAGCAGTGAGTGCAGCAGCCCAGCTCAAAGTGCACAAAGCTGTCGCACACATGCTACTGCTGCTCAAGTACATCATTACTATGCGAGCAATGAAAATCATCATGGTGAGCTGATTGAAGGTCTGAAGGCACGGATTGAATTACAGCAACGTAAAATTCTTGCCATGGAGTTGGAGGGCAAAGGCAGCAATGCATTGACCACTGAGCTAGAGAAACAGCAAGAGCGTTTCTCAGCTATCGAAGCTCAAAACATACGTTTGGAGGCAAGGAATCTTCAACTACAGCTAGATAATGATTTCCTCAGGCAAGGTGATGCTTCTGAGAGATTACAGAAGCGCATTAAGCATTTGGAAGAGTAAGTAAAAGAAGTATGCAGATAAAGGGTTAATATATTAATGAATAAATATTAAATATGAATTTCTTCAAAATTAGATTTTTAATAATAAGAAAATAACCAACACAATACTAATGTAGTGAAGAAATCCAATTTTATTCTAGTTATATAATTGCATTAAAAGAGGAAATGGCACAGGCCGAGGCACGACGGCAACTGTGCAAATGTACAGGTATTAAAATTAGCACGCAAACAGGACAAGCTGCCGAACAAACGATACTTTCACTGAGAAATATAGTGGAAAAATTGCGCGCAGAAAATAAGTACCTAAAGGACGGCCGACGTTCAACTGAATCAAGAGTATTTTGACTATTTTGTATATTTATTAAGAACACTAACATTTTCTTCTTTTTAAATCTCCAGAGTTCAGTGGATACACCAACCGAATTGACTAGACTTCAACAAATGTATACAGAATCCATGGAGAAAATATCATCATTACAAATTCAATTGAATATGAAGGCAAAATGTGCAATCTGCTGCAATCGTGGAAAAGTAAAAAATTCTAATTATTTTTATCAAAAAACTATACATATTATCAAATGTGATTAAACCAATGCTATCTTACAGTCGGAAGCACGTGCCAGCAGTGACGAATTAAAATTTATTAAAGAACAACTTATAAAAAAGACACAACTATTGCAGAAAGCTAAAGTGTTGTTAACGCGAGCTGCCGCCAAGGAAAAGGTGCTCAAAGAACAGCTTGCTCTCTGGAAGCGTAAATGTTCCGAATTGCAAAATGTGCCTGTTATCGACGAAATTAGTGAATAGCTGTTAGTTAATTTGTGGGAACATTATTGTTTTTAATCCTTTTACCTTCATTTTGTTTTTAATGCTTTTACCTTCATTTTAATTCTGTTTTTCACTTAAATGCTGTTTTTCATTTTATATTTGTTTTATTCGAGCATGTATTGAATACCTTGATTCCGCAGTTAAGTTAATTTAATTTAATTAATTTTATTATAAACATGTTTTGTCTAATTCATTTCTACTTCATTTACATTGTATTTTAACTGCAAGGTTATTGTATTTGGAGTAGTTTGATCTGCAACCATAAGTTGATGATCATCTTGCAGACCAAGTTCACCTAACGACATAGTTAAATTCGGGCGTGTACGCTCTTCAATGCTTTTTACAGTTGACATATAGAGTGTTTTATTTTTGCCATCGATAAAAGCAGTTAAACCTAGAAATAAGTATTTGAAAAAGAAAATTAGGTTTGGAGTTTAGATGTAAATAAACTATATGTACATGCCCAGCTAGTACAAACATTTTTTAATAAGGCCCTCACGCAAACATAAAGATTTCATAAACAAGAACAATATTTGATGCCTCTACCGCATGACCCTATTGAATATAATTTAATATCTGTGAAAAAGGTAAGCAGGAGTTTTTCTTATATCTTGGAAAATCGAATTTGTTTCTTCCTAAATGTTCGAAAACATTTACCATACATTCTAAAACCTATAACATTAAAAGTATGTATGCTTAACATCAAAAAATATATTTTGAACAAAGCGATCGATTTCGTATCAAAAAGTCCTATCTATTAAGATTTGATAGTGTGACGTCGTTTGGAAATCTGTGAACGTCTCAATTGTCTTATTTATTTTCTAATTTTATCTCGACGAAGTGTAAATTCGTTCTAATAAGAATAAATATATGTACATAAAAAATACCATTAAAACAGAAGCCATTCACAAAGAATTACAAAGTATTTTTGATGCAAATTACTTCAAATGTTTCTTTCTTTTTCACTAGAATTATTGTAGGAAATCTGTTATCAGAAAAAATTGTAGAAGCAAATGCAAATTTAGTCATTTTGTATCAAGAGATATTAATATCTCTTAGATATATTAGGTTGCTAATTATTTGTACTATTATTTTCCAAGTATTTTTTTAACCATTGCATCTGAAAAAAAATTATTTAGGACATACATAACTTTCCCATGACATGAAGAACTCTGGCAAACAATATTCAAAAGCACGCAACCCCGCGATCAATTAAATTATTTAACAAAAACTTCAGAAACACAATTATTATAAGATTTTTCTTCTACCTGGGTTTTTCATCTGAAATCGTGGGCTCTCACAAAGAATTTTTATCAAATCTTCTAAGGTAGTGGTGTTGGGATCTTCAATTGGTACAGTTTGTGGTACATTGCTGCAAGCTAAGCAATTTTCTGATTTTTCCGCCTGATATGTATAAGTATAAATGCCATCAAGATCATTAAAATTCATGTAGTTGGACATGCTGTCATAGCAATTAGTAGTCAGTTTGAAAACCTATAAGATATAGCTCTGAAAATAAAAGTAAGTCAAACAATTCATTACATTTATTACCTCTATGGCACAAGCAGCAGCAATCACAGCATTGGTACTGGCTACTGCAGGAATTATATGCTTTATAACACCTTGTACTAATCTGTTAAATATAAAAATATACATATGTACAAGTAAAGTAAATATAGAAAATGTAAAAGATAAAATTGATGAATTAACAAAATCCGATGAAATCGTTTATGGACATACATATATTTAATTTTGACAGAATGGCGAGGACGGCGATAAAAGAAGAAGCTAAACATGAAAAATCATACTTCCGAATAGAAGCAATTCCGGGGCGAGATATTGTATTCTCTAAATTCCTTGACCTAAACAAAATTGTTATTAAAAAATACTTATTTTACTAATATTTGAACAAAAGTAAGTGCAACAGGCGGCAGCGACAAGTTTTCTTACGTCATCAAGTGCCGAAATGAAATGTGGGAACTTTGATAGTTTCACTAGTCTTTTTACAAAACATTGATCACTCAAGACATATCCTGTTATGACACGAGATATTCAAGGTCAAACGTAAAAAAAAATCGTTTTTTGCTAATAAATATTTAGCTTCCTTTTCCAAACTACCGGTTGAATTTTTCCGACCTATGGGTTTTTTTTTAATTTATTTCTAAATTATCTTACCTATAAGACACTCCTGCAATATTATATTGATTCGCACGTTCTAAGGCACGCTCATAGACCCACGTCAAGTGCTGTGGATCGTCACCATCTAGAGCAGCATTAAACGGATTTTCTTTTTCCCATTGTATAACTTTCACATACTCAATGCAGTGCTCCGGCAAACGTGGCGTATTTGCAATGGTACATAAAGGATATGTTACTTGTGGTGGGAATAAATCTAAAGTGCACTCAATGCACGCTGTATAGCCAGGCAGAATAACACGTGCATTTCCTTTGAAACCCTCAGTACCACCATCAATCATTGGTATTATGGTTGATGGATCAACACTGCCATCCTCGTCATAGCTGAGCATTGAAATTAACATACCATTGATCCAACGACGTGCTACAATTGAGTCTAAGCCACAAACAATAATATGAAACTGCTGATAGAAAGTTTCATCGTAATCCTGTATTTTGGCAAAGTGTGGCGTAACTCTACATGTTGGAATGCGTTCATTGACAAAACGCGCAGCACATTCTGCCTTTGAGGCACCAATATCTTTTCGCCTAAATAGAAATTGACGGTTTAAATTCGACAACTCTACAGTGTCCATATCAATGACATGTATGTCACCGAAACCCATAAGCGCAAGGTCTTTGAGCAGCTCACAGCCAAGGCCACCGGCACCTGAAATGTAGAGTTTAAATATGATTTGAATACACTGCTCTGTAGTGAATTCGGCCCAAGAATATTTCCTATTAGATATAACTGCATGCACAGATTTTTTCATCGGGCTACATGTTTGAGAAAAATGTATTAGTTTTCTTAATCTTTCAGTCATTTTTTTACTTAAGCCTTTACTTAAATTTTATTGAATATAGCAGCAACTAATGTTAAAAAAATTTTAAGATAGTTTGTAAAGAACTTATTCTACAAAATTGATTTCTAAAGTTTGGTCCAATATCGTCCAGTGATAGTGCTATTCCTGATCATGTTTCAAACTTATGAAGGTTATTTAGAGATGGAGAAAATCTATGAGTACACTTATATCTTTGCCTTGGAGTCTTGTTAAATTTTAAATGACAGTCAGACTGTGACATTTTTAAACTTACATACCTATTACTAGTATTTTACATACAGTTTGCAGGAATTCTAAATTTTCTGGCGAAGCGGTAAAGTCGGCCTTGCAAAATGGTCCCGGACGTTCTAGCAAATGGCGTAAACTATTCCAACGTTTGCTATTTAGTGTAGTCAATGCATGAGGCGGTACCGCGGCTGTTTCTGCAGCCATTTGTTTTAAATTAATTAAAATATTAGTATAAAAATTGACAAAAAAAATACAATTTTTTTAGCAATCAACAAATATCACCGCACAATAATTGCAAAAAAAGCCGCTTGTCAGTGATCAGCTGCTTGTTTTTAAAGGCTTGCCATCTGATAAATAAATTTCATTTGTATTTTCTTATTTGTCGCCAGAGCTTTACTGCAATAGTATTATTTTATGTCTTCCAGCTTAAAAAAAATTATTCAATTCACAGTTCATTGTAAATTGGACTGGTGAATTCACCATGTTGTAATTTTAACGCAGTTTATCTGCATGGCACGGCGTCTACACGAGCTATAATTAATGCTATGTCATATGTTCATGTTATATTTTTTTTTAATCAAAATTTGAGTGGGCAAATTATGCTAGATATTTCATTACTGAAAATGATGTTACCCAGGCAACAAAGATGACTAGACAGAATGTTTAATTTTTCTGGTTTGACATATTTAAGTTATAACATATTGTGTCTACATTAGACATTTTGATGGTAAGACATGAACATAGTCATGAATTATGGCTCTAGATGCCGTGTAAGTTTACTTAGGCAAATTCCACACGAGTGTTTTTTTAACGCTCGTTTTCCACAACGCGTATTTTAGCATTACTCCATCGTTAATAAAACCAACGAGAGTTCCTACACGCGTTGAAAAAACGTGCGTTGATGGTTGGGCTCATCACGTATACGAAGACACAGCGAGAAATACCGTTACACTTTTGAAAGAGCCCACCGCTTAGCCACAAATTGTCATATTTCTCTAACCTCCCCCAAAAGCGTTACGTAATATATGAACAGCCCCTAACACGTTTTGAAATAAGTATTGCTGAACCGTCTTATTATGGTTTCGCATTAAACGTAATGCAAAACTTAACGTTACAATAGGTTTCTATCAATTTCGGAAAAATTCTACATCAAAATATTATGCATTTGTTGAACTTTGACAGATTGGCTAAACAAAAAAACAAAGCGTTCAGAAAGCTGCGAAAAAATTTTTGACGTTTTGTTTTGGCACTGCTATTATGTCATAGCTCATGAACACGACCAACATTGAAACTTGTGATTCGTCGTGATCCCCGTGAGTGCAGTTGGAGTGTCTTGCTAGAAAACAAAGATAACATATCTTTGCCGAATAATCACTATTAATTTAGCAAACTTAAATTAGAAACGCTGAATAGAGGAATAAATTCGATAATATAATTAGAAGTGATAAGAATAAATAATCGAAGTGTGTTTAAATATAGTTAATTTCTAGTATTTTGCAGCCGCTTCTGCGGTGTAAAAAGTGCACTAAGTATTCGCTTATTTTTTTTTTGACAACTAGATGCAGCTGCTTAATGGTTTATTTTTAACACATTTGTAATCCGTTTGTGGGGAGTGATTATCCAATCACACTAAAGCAACGTGAAGTGTGCGCTGCTAAGGTTCAAGGACATAGTTTTTTCCCCTTTTTGCTTTTTCCATTGTGTAAAGTTTCAAACAAATGCCCGCATCGAAATATGAACCGACACATGACTCAAGGGTGGAATTAACGCTAAACATGGAATCTTCTGATATTACTGGTGCCGATGGCCATGATAACGATGAAAATGATGTTCTACTAAATCGTGATGACAGCTATAAGAAAAACGATATATCAAAGAAACGCAAAGTGAATTTAATGCCACGCCTACGTAGCACTAATGATGGTGGACAAAGGCATCAAATACATCGGGGCGCACGGCGTCTCACACGCATGATGTTTTGTGCGCTATTGGTACCAATGTTACTCTTTCTATTCTATTTAAATCTTTACCACAACGCTTCTTTACGCAGAGGTAAGAAATTTTTATTGTAGCCAGTATAATTAACAATATAGCATTTATTTTTGAATAAATAAATATGTTCGATTTGAAAATAGTTATCAAGATTGAAATATGCAAGAAAACTTAAGATTAAGTCACGCGAATCGCTGAATATCAGTAGGTGGAATGACAGTTGAAACTGGGTAAAAACCCAAAGAACACTTCCGATCGGACTTTCATGAATCGTAAGCAATTTTTCGGATCGTCGGATGCGCCTATGACACAAGTGACAAATGTACTAGTGAATTTTTACGTGAGAAATGAGATTATGGGAAAAATCATTTTCGGTAAATATTTAGAAGTGGGGCTCCAGCTCTAATCGGCTCCAGAAATTATATAAACCAATTTATATATTTATTTATATTTTTTACATAAAAGTTACGGCAATTAGATTCACTTCCTATATTATATCCAACTCCGTTCTACATAAAGATTGTTTTTAATGGGTAGCCATTTATTAAAAGTTTTCTATTTTTTTTCAAAAAATTTAAGAATTTTTGTAAACAAAAAAAGTGCTAAGTTTTTTATTCTATTCCCTATAGTTTTTAATATATTTTGTTTCAAAAAATGTCAAAATTGATTAAAACCGGATTTGAATTCAGGAATTTTTTTACAGTCACAAAATCTTATATTCCTGTAAGTCCTGTTAGGCTTACGCCCACTAATAAAAAGAGAATTATTAGGAATCGTCAACTCAAAGAAATATGGATTAACACTTGTTATTCACCAGACATACATGAATGTGGTTCAATTTAACTATGTTTTTGTTGATGCAAGTTTAAATGCATTTGCGTCCGTTGGTTACGTCAGAGTAGCTCAGCCCATTAGATAGATGACTTATGTTGCAAGAAATTCCAGTAGTTCCCCCAAAATAAACTATTTTCGATTCCGATTCTAAAATACTACGAAAAAACAACTACAAGTTGAAGTTCTCGGTGTACTATTAAAAAACTATTGTACTGTACTATTGTAAACTATTAATAAAATGACTTTGTGATCATTTACGACTAACCAGCCACGCATTACTTGGAAGAAAGGATACATTGTAGGGAACTTTAAAGCCAAAGTTGTACGTTATACTGCGGTTCGCACATTCCATGAACTGCTACATCGATCAGCCACAAAAATATCAATACTCCTAAAGTGTTTAACAGGAAAAGACTATTAAAGCACTCTACGTATGTTTTTATTTTTATTATTGTTGTCGAAATAAATCAGATCCAAAAGTTAACAGCGGTGTGCTCACAAAAAATTCAATAGAATAGCAGTCATAACGAAGCCATAAAGCCATACAAACAAAGTCATTAAAAAGAATAGAATTTAACTAATAAATAATATGTGTAACAATTTATTTACCAACTAATAAATGAATCAATTATTCCATTTGTCTTTAGTTACGCCACCAATTTGTGGTCTTTCAATTTTTTAAGGTTCATATATTGATCACATTTCTTAATGAAGAAGTAAACAAATATAAAAAAGTTAATAAAATGATTATACCCGACACTCAGAATATATTTACTTTGTCGTTTCGTTTGTGACACATAGAAAAAAGTATTGTAGGTATAGAAAGTATATGTATATACAGTTAGTCGATTTAGCCATGTCCGTCTCTCTGTTTGAAATCATGATGACGAAAAAACCTAGTGAGGTAATTGAATAAAATTCTGCTTACAAGATACTCCTTCAAACATAGCTCTTAGCATTGAAAATAGACAAAATCGATCGTCGGACACGCCTACCGCCCATACGAATAAAACATTTAAAACGCAATATTGAAAGAATTATTTAAGGTAACGAAACCAAATTTCACACATTTGTTCGACAGAGAAAGTGTAATTGTCGATCATGGTTTCATGTTTAAATTTCTGAAACTAGTTATTTTTTTAAAATATCCAAATTAAGCTCGGTAGAACTTTTAAGTCAAAGTAGTTTACGGTCATTCCACAATAAAACAAATTTCTTATAACAATTTTCTACTTGTTAGTTCCGCTCACCGAATGGGGATATAATACTACACGAAATGTAAGCGACTATGTGCTGCCCGATGCTGATACGTTGCTATTAGAACCGCGTAGTGTGTGCCGTGAAAAATTATTTCTCTTAATAGTTGTTTGTTCCAGTGTTGACCATTTCGCAGCAAGGTTTGTATTTTAAAATTTTCCCACGCAGTAATTATAAACATCTATTGCACTAATATCGTACAAATTTTATTGCTGCACATGCATAGTAAAATTTACACATAAAATAAAAGCTTGTTGACAAAATCTGATAGTAATAATAACCCCCCATTATGTATCTCGAAATAAGTTAGTGACTGATTTTCATCTACCTACATATGTATGTACGTATATTACTCTGTATATCACCCTAAAGTGTAAACCTGAATTGGAATTTTTTTCAAATTTTTTAGAGTTTAAATGAACATAAAAGTCGAAATAAGTCATAATAAACTGTTTCAGAAGTCTGATGTGAATGAGTCATTTTCAGTTATTAACTTGTTTCGAGATATTCTGTTTTGGCAACAAAGTTGAGTAAACTGTCTCATTTCTTTTGTACATATATACATTAGGGTGATTCAAATTTTTGTCTTTTTGTTTTTTTTAAGGTGCTGTTGCTTAAAAAGTAAGTTTATGATATGAAGTAAAAGTTCACGAAAATTCAGCTTTGTACCTCAATTTTATAAGGTGGTGCCGAAGCCTGTTAGTTTTACATGGACAAATTAGTTTTTACTAAAAAGATATGTGAATGAATAGGTGATTAATGTTGTTGGGCTGAAGAGGGTCGTTTTTGGATGAAATGTTTGCGCTGAATCCGAATCTGGCCTCATGTCAGAGTTCTGAACTGCTTGCAACAGCACCTTAAAAAAAACAAAATGACAAAAATTTGAATCACCCTAATATACATATTTCATTTCATTATTTTTAAAATTTTGTTTTGTATCAGTGTAATTGACACTTCTATAAATAAAATTAGAAACATCTGTTTGCTTTAAAATTAATATAAATATTTACATGAAGTTCTTAGACCTCTTTTATATAAAGAAAAAACACTTAAAAATATTTTTTTTTAATTTGTAGACAAAATATACGCGAAACTTGGGGCAACACAACTGAATTCAATTACCACAAATTCGCACAACTACATAGTCATATGCAAGGATATTACTTGGAGCCCTCACAGCAACGTATAGAATTTTATAAAGATTATATAAAAACTAACGATACCGTCAGCTCAAACTTAAATGTAATTGTGCTAAATATTTTGTAAGTCCAAGCAATATAACTTTATCTTTTTTTATCTATTCAACAGCTAACAGCGCCTACAACAACAATACCCGTCCGCATTGTTTTTCTCATCGGTCGCAGAAAATATGAAGCATTACTGGGAAATGAAACATTGTCACGCCTTCGTAGCGAATCGAAACAGTATGACGACATCGTACAGGAGAATTTTATAGACACATACAACAATCTAACTATTAAATCAGTTATGTTACTTAAGTGGGTAATGCAACGTTGCCTACATACTGTTGCTTTTATAATGAAATGCGATGATGATGCATTTGTCAATATACCTAATTTGTTGCACTATTTGTTGGGTGGAACTGTGCCACTATATAATGATACAATCGATTGGTATGATCAACACAGTGTGCAAGTGATGTCAAACCGTAATCGTCTTAATATGACTAGTGGTTTGTTAACAGGCCATTTGTTTTGCGGCGTAATTCCGGTAGCTGATGTGGGAAGCAAATGGTATATGCCCTATTATATGTATTCAGAAAATATATACCCCAACTATTTGTCCGGTTCAAGTTATCTTATGTCTGGCGATGTGGTACCACGACTTTACAATACTGCACTAAATACTTCGCTAGTGTATTTAGAAGATGTATTTCTAACAGGCATCTGTGCGGATCGTATACCTTTGCATAGACGTCATAATCCACTGTTTAATATAGGACACTCAAAAGCAAAGTGCTCGATTAAGGGCTCGATAGTACAACACTATATTAAACATGATGCCATGCAAGAGATGTATGAGTTTGCACGCAACATAAGTGTTAAGTGTAAGCCACCAGCTAAATATTTCAAGACGTTCCGACTAAATCGTAGCAAGTGCACTTAGTTGCAAAGTGAATTGTTCAAATAAAACCATAAAAACATCATCATGTTTGTTACATTGTAGAGCTGAAGACTATTACGTATAGAAAAGTACATAAAGTATTGTTTATTTTTTTAAGTAAGTTTATCGTCTTGCTTCGAGCTGTGCTTTCATTATACTCATTAGATATTTTACAAAAAATTATTAATTGTAAGTATATTACAATTTTTTATTTATGTATGTTAGTTTTTACAATTTTCATTTATACACTACATAAAATAAAATTTTTTTTTTGCAGCAAAAGATCACAATGTATGTTTAAGTAAAAAACTCTATATTTGAAATTAAGTTGAAAACGATTTAACTGTACTTTTTTAATTTAAGAATACATACATACTTATATAGAAAATGTATGGTGCCAACATTTTGAAATGAAATGGATATACACCAGTTTTTTATAATTTTTATACATTTATTTAAATGGTTTGTTTCCTGTATAAGATTTTGGTTAGAATGTTGGTTTACAATAAAAACAGCACAGATAATTTTACATGCAAAAACGTTACAATTTACTATAATTTATATCCTCGCATTTCTATAAAGTCTTGTGATGTTGCAAGGGTGAAAAACCAACTATTTTAAGTTTTCATATACTTGCTTGTATTTTTTAATTGCTCGTCAATCTTAAGGAATTTTTTATGTATAAAAAAACAATTTTAGTCAAAATTTACAATTATTTATTTCTTAAAATATTAAATTAGTTATAGTTAGCTTATAGTTATAAATTAGAACGAAACAAATGTTCATCCTTTGTAAAATTAATAAATATGAAATAATGTGTTTTTGGTAGTTTTTGTATCTACATAAAAATAATTAAATTTTCTCAAACAATTCTAATTATAGGGAAATCGTATGAGAAGTCTAGTTACGAGTGCAAAAGGAGTAAAAGATTTTATTTGTTTAGAGTAGTGATTTCCATTTCAGTACATATGGAACATAAGTGCAGGTGATTTCAGCTGAGCACGCCGGCGCTTGTCGAGGCATAATTTTCGGAATTGGACTGCTGAAGGAAAAATTTATAGATTTTTAAATAAATTGCATAATTAAGAGATATATTCATCCATGACCCCCCTGGCTACGCCATTGTATAGTTAACTATATGGATGGTAATAATGGTAATGGTAATAGGGCAGACTTCGGCCGCAACTCAGGGTTTACATCCTCCAATAAGTCCAACACAGGCTTCGCGGCGGCCTTCAGCCGCGGTTAACTACACTATATCCAATGCCGGTGTGCTAGCGAAGCCCGTGTTGGACATAGTAGTTCAATATTATTTACGAAAATAAACACATTATTTTGATTTATTCCATATTTATTTGCATTACTAATTGGGTTTTATTTCCACAACAATTTCATAAGTTACAAATAGCTGTTTTTTTTTTTAATATTTGAGAAACATGAATGCAACATTCTAAAAAAAGCAAAATGTCAAAGAGATAGTGTTAACAAAAATATATTGATTTTTATTGTTTTTGGTAGTTAATTTATGATGTTTTGACAGAGGTTGGCACTTTCGGCAGGCCAAATTCATCGGTCTCAATAGCATTCTGTAAAAGAAATTTAAAATTAAAGCACCGTATCTTTCCGGTAAAAAATTTAATTTGATAAAATAGTCAAAGCTAATCGAGAAATATGGTTAATGGTTTGTTTTTCAATACATTCGGGAAAATGTAAAATAAGGTCCATTTTTCCAATGGTCGCATTTTGTTCAGTTTTACTTTAGCTCCCACTCGTTAATTTTTATTAAACCAAATTTTTCTCATATGGTTTTTAATTTTTAGAATCAAAGCATTGACTATTTTAGCCTCTGTACATCATTTAAGAGTTGAAAAAATACTTAAAGCTATTAACGCGCACTATATAAAATTGTGCAACTTGACCAATTCCACATTTATGGAATTCTTTTAAGCATAATTTATTAAGCTTACCTTGCCGGATATAATACTATCTGCCCCTGGTTCTTTAATTGGTGCTTTCGGTAATACATCATCTAAGTAACTAGTATCCTCGTCCAGTGCAATTTCATCGCCTAAAGCGTCGAGCTCAGCCTCCAACTCATCGTCATCGACTTCAGGCATGCCATAAGTGCGTCCTAGTGCTTCTTGAACTTCATCGGCTTGATCTAACATGTCAGCCATATCATCTTGTATATCCTAAGTTCGCAAAAAAAACAAAATCAGAAATTAAAAATAGGTTTTTACTAGGATTAATGAAAAATCTCATATTTTCTTTAACTAAAAACGTTTTAATAGTCTTTTTCACGACGGAATAAAAAGAGCCTCAACTCTTCTCTCCGAAAACATTTGTTTCCCGGGTTACCAAGTTCTATTAGGCGCCCGGCATTGACATGAAATTGTCGGCCAGGTGGGGTCAATTCCGGTCACTTATTTACCCTGTTTGTTTCAATTTTTATCATAAACTTTTTCGAAAAGCGTTTGGATTAAAAATTAAGCTCATGAAATTATTTTTTATGTTGCTGCCTAAATATTATATGTACGTTAAGAAATTAAAAAAATACAGATCTTTGAACACAAATTTTAGGAGATTAGCAATTTACTGGGAAGTCACAATATTTATACTGCTTTTAATTATTGAATTTATTTCGTTTTTAATTAAGTGAACCAAAAATATTGTTTTCTATCTCACTTACCTCAATATGATCAATATTAATTTTCTTAAATTCTTTTTGCATTGATTTAACCCCATCCTTCATTGCTATTACAGTGGCTTGTGTGTCCTTCAACGATTGGGCCGCATAATTAGCCTGCTCCATATTGAATGACTGGTTGCGTAAACTTCCTGCTTGTTGTTCATAGCTTAAATATTATAAACAAGTTTCGGTTAAGTTTATATTTTAGCGACAACCGTTTTTTTTTTTCTTTAATCGTATTTATTTAATTTTTAGAAGGATAATCAAGAAGTGTCGCTGGTATGAAGTTTCGAAGATATAATCATCAACCCCTCGAGCGATTTTGAAAAAATTTGTGTGGTATGGAAAGTAATTTGCTAATATATTAAAATAAAAATTAGTTTTGTTATTGTTTTCAAGACTTTCAAAAAACTCTTTGTTTCGAAAAGTGTATTCTTTGCCAATAGTTTTATTAAGATATGAAGAAAGTTAAATTAAATCAAAATTAGAAACAAGTGGCAAATCATTTTAAAGACAATGGACATTTCCTTAATATATTAACACTATGGATTAAAAACCTTTTTTGAGAGAATAACATGTTCATCTCAGATACAATTTGTTTAAAATGCATAAGGCCATATATTTGCGAATTTCAAACAGTTATGTATCTTATCAAATTACTTTTCATAAGGCAATTATATTTTAGAAATCTATTTAGGTGTTCCCAACTTATACCTAAAATTTAAAAAGCTATGTCCGAAATTTCTGAAGGCTATTCTCAGAATTAAGAAATTTTTGCATTTATATTTTTTACTCCTAAAACGCTACTTCCCCTTTAAAAAAATTCGGGCAGTTGCCGTTAAAGTATGCTCGTTTCTGTGTCCAAATATTAATTAATTATTAAGCGAAAAATACACCTCCGCCATTTTCGGAACACGCCCACTTACGCTTTTTTCTGTTTCAGCACTCGCAGCGCCTTCTGCTTTATGGAATTTTTCGCTGGACCATCACGCATTTTGGACATTTGCTCACGATATTTCCGCAACTCATTTTCCAACTTGGCAACTTTTTCTTCAATATTTGTAGCTCGTGCATCTACGCCTGTAATGCAGTCATTGAGATTCGGAGCAGGCTCTTTTGATTTTCCTTTTCCAAATAAGCGATTCATGTTTTATTAAATTAAGTTTTTAAAGAGTTCAATCAAAGATGACTAATTCGTGATTTGTTTTGACGTTCAGCTATGATGTAGTATGTTTTTTTTTCTATCTCACTAGCGGGGTTCAGACTATCAAATTCTTCAGCAAACTATTTTAAAACAAACCAATTGAGCAGTAAAGATAAGCTAAAAACACAACTGGGACGTGCGATTTATCTTCTGTGCCAAATCGCACCAAAAAATATTCTATTACTCTGCGATAAATTTTCTAGTGTCAATTTTGTACTCACTTCAAACGTATAGGAAAAGTCTGGTCAATATTGCACGTCCCAACTATATTTAGCTCTATACTCCAATCTTTGACCATATTGTCGAAGAATTTGACCAACGCAAAATATATGGAGTTTGATGAGAATCTGTAGATATGAGCTTTCATCAAATTGTAGGTCAAATTAGCTGTTACAAAACTTTTGGAGCAGAAACTCGCAAGTTTCGTATTTTGTGATAATAAGCAAAAAAAAAAATCTCTCTGATCGTGAAATACGTACATTTTTAGCTATTCATGTGTAGTATATGCAGTTCAGCGATCGGTTTTTTCTATCCAAACTCACAAATTGTAGATTCTAGGAGTTCGATCGCAACCCCTCGGATAAAAGACATTTTCGGGGAAAGAAATAAAAATTATTTTCTAATATTCAAATGTTATACAATAAAATACTTTTTCAGAATTTAAATAAGTTTTATTGTACCACTGAAAAAAGTTTTCAAAATTAGTTTATTTTTCACGCCGCTACTGTAAGCTAACCCCTTAATTAAAACAGAATTCAGCTAGCGCTACTACTAGCAAACTACTTATCAGCAGGAGTTCGATGGAAGTGCTTATTAGTTATTAGTATGTATATGGAAATCAGTTTATACAAAACTTTGTTTTTGTTGCAATTATGAGTCAAAATCATAATTTATGATGTTTTTGTTGACCCCAGTTTGACAACTTGTGGGAGCCTATAGTTTTTCTCAAAACAGTCATTGTGATTGGCTTGGCATTTTTATAAGAGCTATTGTGAATGTATGTTTTAGTTTTGACATTTGCCATAAAAAACTCAACCTGCCTTCGAGGCTTCACATTTGTCAAAGAAGTGTCGTCGCAAGCGGAATAAGTTGATAGAAAATTGTGGTGTAAATTAATATTCAATAAAATAATAAAAGAAAATTCCGCTACGCAAATAGTACATAATAACCTTTATTAAATATATTTATTCAAATTAAAGTGCAAAAAAGTTAATAAAAAAAGCACGAGCTAACCCATGGCAAAGGGGTTGAAAAAATCGACCACAATCATTAATAGTGCAATTCATAAATAAAAGAAAAATATCTCATAAATATTTATTTTAAATTCAAGTCCGCAAATTTGGAAATTCGAAAGTCTCAAGGTTAAAAGTTTGTTTTGTTTTGACTTATTGCTGCTGGTCATTCACCAATCATCGCACAACGTAGATTTGTAACTTGTTTGCTAAATCAATTTATGTTTATAGATCATAGGAAAACTTTTTGCAAAGAATAAAAATACGCAAAACAAAAATTAATCGAAGATTTCATGGCAGCGTTGCAACTTCCTGTTCCATCGTGTGCAGCGGCGGTGCCTTTGGCGGCCAAGGTATTTGTGTAATGAAGTCGTTTGCAGTCACTTGACTTAAGTACAACGGAAATAGTAAATAACTACAAACAAAATGTTATTGTTTGTCTTAAAAATACACGATATTTTTCCGTTCCAATTATACAAATAATTAAACTGACAAAGTTAAATAAATCGCAAGTTTCCTTATAACTATAATAACAAAATAATTTTGTTTTTGACAATGGAGAGTTCCATGTTTTTTAATGCTTTAAAAGCAAATATCGACGACGATGATAGCGGCTCGAACATTGTTGGAAATTTACCAGTGATAGACATTTCCACAACAACAACAGCTGCTCCAGATCATGATGCATCCGTATCTATGAATAATTTTTATCCTGCTTTAGTTCAATGCTTTGGCATTATAATTTGTGGGTAAGTTTTTTGTAGTTTGTTTTTTATTTCACTTTTTTATTCTGATTTAGTACGTCTATAAAGTCTTGTTTTTTTTGGCAGCTATTAGATTGTTCGTTTTTTTCTTTTCAAGTTAATTATATAAAGTACAGTAGGACTACCATATAAATCAGATGAATTTATGAATTTAATTTTAGGCAACTTTTAATCAGCTCCGGAAGCAAAGGCACTAGTTTTAAAATTTAAGTGAAATTTTTGTAGTAACTATTTACGAATTATTACTATAACTTGATTTTTTCGTTCTTAGCACAGTCAAAATTGATATTAAAGTCAAGAAAAATTCGCATTGAGTTGAAAATTGGTACATAACATGAATACACTGTTATGTGTGAAAGATCCAAAATGTCTGGTTTTTGCATATTTCGTAAATTCTATGCAAAAATAGGTTAGACAAAAATTGTATTGTAGATCATGCAATTGTCTACAATAATTGTTCAGATACTTCATTTTTCTTACAAACCCCAATTCTTGAAATATCGTGATTTCAAACACCGAAAATACTAATATGCACTCATCCGCGGCTTGCATACATCATCGGACGTTCAATATAAATAAAAATAACTATAGAAGTATTGGGTTTCGCGACTCACACACTACGTACAAATTATATGATCCTGAATGAATATACTGTCAGTCCCTAATTCTCTTTGCCCGTATAGCCTTGAACAACATCTGCCGTCTACGTGAATTAAAAATTCATTAGAAAAGAAAAATTTTATAGAGATTATCACAGGGATGAAGATTAACTGGTCATGAACGTAAGGATTAAATATCTCATAAACCTGGCAAAATGAAAAAAATTGTGCCTTCAAATTCCGTTGTGGTAGCTCCAAATTCTGGATTATTAATTTTTTTATAAACCTGGCTTATTAAGCAAGTTTTGTGGCATAAGTGAAATGAATGGACTGTAATTGCAGCTCTCAATTAAAAAAGAAAAGACTCTCTTTTTTTTTATCAATATTTTATTAGCATTAATAATGCTTTGTATTTAACAAAAAATATTTTGATATTTATGATAACATACTTTAATTTATAGTATTTCAAGTCGAATAACTTTTTTTTTAAGTTAGCTTTATTATGCTCAATCATGAAATGTATAGTTGGATAGTATCGGGATGCATTTTAAAATTTTCGTTTCATGATGACCAACATATGAGCCGTTCACTGCAGAAATCGATTAACTCCACTTTTCTCCTCTACTTTTCGCATTTGTTACAAATTTGGCTTAGAAATTGTTTGAACTGTACAAATGTCAAAATTTATTTTTTTCTCACTATACACAATGCATGGACGCTTCAACAGGTTTTTTTTATGTTTTTCTCGACTTTATGTTTCATGAAGTTAATCGATTTGTGCAGTGAACTGCTATATTAATATCAAGTGCCAGATAATCAAAGGCGCATGCAAAAATCGGTTGCAATATAAAATTTAAACAAACGGAAAATTCAGTAACACAGCTTAGAAGACCTTCATCGTTTTACAAACAAACAGAACTTTATAGATCGGTTGAACTCAATTACCTCTATCCTGCACAAGATCATGATCATGATTCAATAAAAATGGTAAATGTAAGTTGTCAAACTTATCCCTAAACGTGACACTTTTTAATCTTGAAATCTATTTGTTTTGGATTTATCCACTAATTTTGACATTAGACCGACAAAAACTTTTTGAAAGAAATTAATGATTTAATAGAAAAAGTCACCTCATGGCTTTGCTTTACGTATCTATGTATATTAAATTTGTTTTTCTATACACCAAATATGCAATTGAACGAGTTTTTTTATCTAAATTTTACTTTATGTATTAGGTTTTAATACGTAGTGATGACGTGTAGCCTTGTTGTCTGTACGCTCTTGTTATATTGCGTAGGTGTCGCTATGGCTTGTGACGCAAATACGTAGGATATTTTCAACATTCAACATAATAGCGGTAGCAGAAATGTCATTATTATAAGTACATATATATTTTAACCATTGCCACTATTATTTCATATCAAAACTACTTTTTATTTGTGTTTTTGGAACAAAGTAAAATTTAATATGTATTTTACTAAGCTTATTGTTCAGTACTTTTTAGTGCAAAAACAACAAAAAAAATTACAAGCGCAAAATGCATTTATTGTTAGAGAATAATTCCAACAATTGTAAAGGAACAAAAAATGGGCAACTGAACAATAAGCTCACAATCAGTAAAATACTTAGTTATTAAATTTTTTATTTTACGTTGGCTAACAAAGGTTACTGAAGATATCACGTAGCGGTGATTGAAACTAGTGTAAGTAGCTAATTGCCCATTTTTTGTGCCTTTACAATTGTTGGAGTTATTCTCTAACAATTAATACATTTTGCGCTTGTAATTTTTTTGTTATTTTTACACTAAAAAGTACTGAACAATAAACTCAGTAAAATACATGTTAAAACTACTTTTATTTTCTGATGTGGTGAAACGTTTACTCAAATTCAATAACTGTCCGTCTTTGTGATAGGTGCTGGCTTCCAACAAAGTTTTTTTCTTGTGTTCTTATGTACCATTCATCTAAGATGCAAGTAATGTAGTCCTTTGGATTTTAAGCAGAAATTAGAATTTTTACGTCACATCAGAGCTTAATGTGCTGAAAATGCAATTTCTGTCGATTAACTCTAAACCTTTGACTCAATTTGATTAAAAGTTATCATGATTTCCAAAATTGTTATTTGTATGGTAGTTTCCATGTCCGCTCATTAAACGGCTTCAATTTTTTGGCTTGTACTTATTTCCCTCACCAAGTTTGGTTACATTAACTTTAATACTTCGCACAATAGAGCCCATGAGCACTCGTTCAACGCCACTTACTTTTCGTCCAGTGCTTTTTTGAGTCATCAAACGTTCCAACATCAAGCTTCCTTATATTGGCTTTAATGCGTCACTCATTAGAGCGTTGTAGCTATACTTTTCTCTTGTGTTTTCTCATAGAAATAAAATAGTTACATCTTTTATTTTTCGGAACTTAAGCAAAATTTTTTGAAATCGTTTGAGCAGTTCCTTAATCCACCTCTAATTTATAAGCAATTTACTACTAAAACGAATTCACAGCCTCTTAACACAAAAATGTTCATTTCTAATAACTGGCATTGCTTAAGTTTGTCGAAATGCTTACTAGCACCTTGACATTGTTAGCATTTTAAATATATCGCACTGGGTATTAACCTTTTTCCACTAGCATACAACTATATCGTTGTTTAATATAATTTTAAATCATATTTCCAATGCCGAAGCAAAAAAAAAAAAATTAAATGTTGCTACAAAAATGTGAAAACGTATATATTATAAATTAATAAATATGCCAAAAGTAATCAATAAGATGGTAATACAAAAAAACTTTGTTAATTTTGTGCTGATTGACTATCCCAAGCAAAGTACTATGTATGTATGTATATCTCTATTAGTTACGTTTTTTGGAGTCTAGATTCAAATCAGCTCTTCAAAATCCTTTAAAAACGCTCGCTATTGATCTTTATACAATGGTTTCTTTCATTTAAACATTACAATCAAATTTATATTAATAAGCTAGAGAAAATGTTGATTTTCTTAGATCTTTGTAGGAATAATCTGAAACTTTTGAGTTTTTTTATGAAAAAAACGGGACATAATAGATCTAAATAATGTTTTATATCCAAAGTTACTTCTTAGTCACCTACTCTACTCAATGATTTTTTTTTTTGTAATACAACATTTTAATGACTAATCCTGTATTTGTTCTGACAATTGTATCAATTTACAATCCGATCCCATAAAAGAGAAAGGACTAATCAGTCTTAAAATTATTTAAAAAAAAACATTGAGTTGAGTAAGTTCCTAAAAATAACTTTATAAAACATTATTTTAATACATCATGTCACTTTTTATATTAAAATACACTCAAAAGTTTCTGATTATTCCTACAACAATCTAAGAAAGTAAATATTTTCACTAGCTAAAAAGTTTCTTTGGGTATTAATTAACAATAAGATAAATTTATGCCTGCAAAAGTGTACAACACGGGTATAAACTTTGTATGGTATAATTGCAGTTAGTATTATTGTGCAATAAAATATGGATAAGAAACCACATTTTATTACAGAAAAACTGCAACTTTAGAAAAAAAACAACTTTTTTTGTCCTTTAAAGGGATATATAATTCTGAATTGAAAACACGGCTCGGAATAATGGTACTAGTTACTGAAAAATATGTGAGTTAATTATCTCATTAAAAATATCGATATCTTCAGACTATTTTAAATTTTAATTCAAAGATAATCTACTTATGAAAGATAATAGAAAAAAATGCTTATTATTTATAAAAGATTGCAAATAAACGATAAAATTAAAAAAAAAAATTGTTAAACTTAATATAAAAATGATGAACTGTGATACTGCTTATCAATTGTTGCGTGCGCAAATGTTTACTGATTTGAGTTTAATAAACATAAATTTGAAGAAGAAGCTATCTGATAGGGATTTCATTATATCGTATGGCTGGTCCTACCATGGCCCATATACATATTATGCTTCGCCTGTCTGACATGTTGATAAACAATTTCATTTAATTTTATAAAAAAATATATACGAAACAGTACCGGTGCCCGAGGTCTGTTCCGGTAAAAAAAGCTACATACAAACATACAATTATTACTCTGTTAACTAATAGTATTAGATGCACAATATTTAAGTTTGTAAGTACAAAAATAAACTCAAAACAATGTTTATTTTTTTGTGCATCTATTGTTGCATTTGAAATTGTAAATATTTAAATAAATAACTGATAACCTATTTAGCTGTGTTAATTGTTGAGAAAACTGTAAATGTAAATAATCTTCCTTAAACAAAAACAGCTGGTTATTAACCTTATGCCGTCTCAATATTTATTGCTACCAGGCAATTTTTCAATTAATTTTGTTACTATATTATTTATTGATAAGAAAAAAATATGATATATTTGTAAATTGTATATGTTTATTCTTATAAGTTACAATATCTGAAATCTCTTTATAAAATTGATATGATAATGATTTTGAAATTTACGAAAATCGCATTGTAACACAATAATTATTTTTTTGTTTAATTTACTTAAAAAATCCCCTCAATGAATCATTGTTTTACAATCAGCATAAGAATATCAATTGGTTTTAATTTGCATTATTACATAAATTCATTGCATGCACACTTTTCCATTTATGCGGATGTAACTTAATTTTGTGGGTTTAATAAAATTCTATGGTTTCACGAATTTCATTTGTCTCTTTTGTTGGAAATTTTTTTTTTTTGCATTGAATATTTTTTAATTTTGCTTAGTCATTTAAACGTTAATATTAATGTTGAAAGCACAAATTAATTTTGAACTTAAAATGTCGTTAAAAGTTGAATAATTTCTAATGGTTTGAAATTTTTTTTTTTGGTTTTAGAACAACTTTCTGCTCTAACAAATTCAATAAATTTGATTAAAATTTTAATAAGCCGCTAATTGTATGATTAGGCGGAAGCTGTTTATTTTGAAGCAGAATTTGTTAAGTAAAAAAACAAAAATTTTTAAAAATTGTAGGACCAGGTTTGAAATGACTGATTAGGGTGTCTAAAACTTTTGCAATTGCTCAAAATTCGCACATTTTCATTATCATTTAATTTTCATATAAAGTTTATTTTTAGTTTAAATACGGTAGTTTAAAGTATATGTATTCAGTATAAGTTAGAGACATCTTGATATTTTGGTAATTCGAGTATGCGTTATCTTTCATTATTTAAAATGTCGTAAATGACGTCTTTTGGCGTTATGGTGCTATAGAGCATCTTACGATTTATAAGTTGATTGTGTAACGCATTCGCCGCTGGAATTTGCACTAATTTTATGTTTAATTACATTCAAGCAAAACATGTTATTAACTAGGTATATCATTTCATTCATTAAGGCTACTATTTAAGCGAGAAGTGAAGCCAATTTCTTGTGCGGCGACTTTTGCGGTGGAAAAACCAATTAACCGTTTAAAAAGTAATCGAGCATGGTGTAAAGTTAACTGAGCGACATAAAAATAACTTTTTCAGCGGAAATTGTTCTTTGAACGTTGAATATTTAATTAAAGCGGAAAGAAATAAATTATTTTGAGCAGTGAAAAATATGAAATTGAGACCTTAATGCTGAAGCACTGTTACCAACGATAGCGATGTTGAATATACTTTAAGATAGAAACCCTGATGTGAAGTGGAAGGCCGACCACTTACTAACCATTATTGAAATACTATGGCTAGCGAAATCGGTGTTGTACACACTATACCTATATAGTTTATAAGGTCTAAGCAGCTTTCTCAGCTTTTAATAGAGAACTGTAGCTTGTAATGTTAGACCTTCAGTTAATCACCTCATCCAAGCTCAATATAATTTATCCATCGCTGTCAATTCGCTGTTGAAATTTATTTGTTCATTGCTCAATATTATCAACTACTGCTTGAGACTGAATAAAACTCCGCTCAAAGTTGAGAAAACCACTGCTCATTTAAATATAACACTTTCATTAATATTAATCAAAAATAACCGCTTGTTTAAGTAGAAGTCTTTTATTAATATTTATCAAAAATAATAATTGGCCTGTATTTAAATACATTAATATGTTATCTTTGAAGACGACGTAACTATGTCAACTACTAATTAACATGAAATGCAAAACTTTAACTTGCAATCATTTCGACACCTTAATTATTTAATATACTTTATATCAGCTAATAATTAAAAGTTGTACATATCTAGTTGTTTGACAGGTTGACTTATCTGGAAGAAAAATTAAAAAACAAAATAAATATTCAAAAGCATATCTAGATTTCAAGATCATTAGGGTCATAGAAGCCTTTGCATCGCGATTATAAGCCTGATGAAGTTTATAATGCCTTCGAAAAAATACGCTTCATTAAAAAGAAGTACCAGCATCAAAGCTACCGCAGAACCATCACTTTTAAAAAAAAAATAAAGTTTTAATTTTTCTTTTTAAGCAAATGTAACTTAAAAAGTTTAATTTTTTTTTTAAATTTTTTCTATAAAAATATTTTTTTCCCAAATATATGGAGTCAATATTCTATTCCATAAGAAAAATTGTTTTAAAAACTTAGTACTAACAATCTCCTATGGGGACGTCCATTAATTACGTGAGGTGTTTTTTTGAAAATTCGGAAGCCCCCTCCCCATGGTGAGATTTAGTGAGATCTGGCGGGATAATGAAGTTTAAATTATAATTTTTAAATAATTTATATAATACAATCTGTTATCTGCTATAATAATGTAAATTCTCTGCATTAAAAAGTTGACGTGAGGTTTTCCTTGACTATGATTTTCACAGTACCCTTTTGACATTAAATTTATAAAGTAGTAAACTCGCACATTAAACTTTTTTGATTCAAATCGGGCTTATTTTCTTGGTTTAAGTACACATGTACTAATGGCTAATCAATTGTCATATGGTTATTCAGTAGCTAAGTACTTACAAAATGTTAAAGTCAACATTACTTTATTGAAATAAATTTTTTTGTGGCAATTTATCAACATTCACACCACAATTTAATTATGTTGCAATTTAATTTCAATTGTACGCTTTCATATTCGGTAAAATTTAACAAATTCCAATGAGTCATTATATATCGCATGAGATTGAACAAAAGTTTACATGTTACATTGTAAAGGAACAGTAAATCTAACAAGATAATAACAATACAATGTGACAGACAGAAAATATAAACATATAAAAGTTAATACATGATTTTATCAAAATGCTGATCACTAAGAAAGATTACATAACTGATAATATGGTAATTTATAGTAATATCCGTATAATATAAATATGAGAACAATACATGCATATTAAATTTTGCAAAATTCTTAAGTATATAATTTATTTTTGTTATATTATACAATAAGTGATGTGGAATGTAATGGCAACACTATCAGTGTGCTCTAGTAATTATTCACAGTTGAAACATTGAATATGTTTAATACTAAAATCATAATAAAATCAAGAAAAAAAAGAAGATGATGAAAAGTAATAAAATACAAGTAGATCTTTTGTTGCTACATACATATTCAAAAATTTTGCACTTTTTCGAGGATAACAAAGATTTTTTATTATGTCTGAATGACAGTGCATTTCATTCAAAATGAAACACGCTAATGTTCAAAGGTGTGGAACAAGCGTAGCGGGTAAAAGCTTTCCTCTGATGATGCATATGATGTTTTTAATCTATATATCGCCTATGTAGAACAAAAAGTCACTATCAACATTTTCATGTTTTCGAGTTATATGGCTTTTTGTATGCACTTTAGTGTTAATAACTCAAAAAACGTGATTTTTTCATATTTTATTTTGTGTGAAAAAATCAGATAAGTATCTTATAAACTTGCCTTTTGATCATTTTCATATAAAAATAAACTTATTGAAAGCTTTTAGATTCTTTGAGTTATGCCTATCTTGAAGAAAGTGAGCGATATATTATTCAAAAGATTTGTTTCCATAATATTGCATTTATATTGATAAAATATATATTAAAACGAGTATAACTCGAAAACATAATGTAGATAGTGACTATCTCTTTGTGTTTAAATTACTTTAATAGTAAGTTATAAAAGTTAAAAGTAAAAAAAAATTTCTATACGAAACACAATTAAAGTGTTGCAAAGTTCTTTTTAGTTTAAGTAATATGCAAATTAAAATGATGAACGACGCAATACGATTTTAGACCAGTCTAATGTGCATCTTTCTTTAATACCAAGTTTGCCCTATAACATACAGAATACTTTTAAAAAAATTGTTGATCATAAGCTTTATTTGCTAGTTAATTGCATAAAATGTATTTCTCAAAAATGTGATTATAATCGTTTTCGATCGAAATTTGAAATCAACATTTGGTGTTCCACATTTCGATCTGTTGATTTCAAACCGATTCAATTTCTACGGACAGTTGAAATCGAAACAGAATTGTTCTGCAAATCGTTTTGATGTCGTTTTTATTTCGTTCAATTATGACAGAGTTTAATCAATTCAAAAATTTGAACTTAACGTTAAAAAACGGGTGGAACAAATGAATAACATGTAACGTTATGTAATGCTCTGTATGTTATTGTATGTGTATTTGCTTTGTGCTATAAATAAAGCATTTTGCATATAATATTCGCTTTAAATTGCGATGTCAGCTCTAATGCTTTGATCAATGTCATGTGAATTTTTGCATTCATCAGGCAGTTTTGTTCCTCGCCAAACAAATCGTGTTCTTCTAATGTCTGCATATATTATGAAGTACCCTACAAATATTAATAATGTTTACAGCTTTCTGTGGAGCATATGGCAAAATGGTGCACAAGCACCTAAAGGAACTTTGAAGCACACCAATGACACTTTCGTCAATATTACACACTTAAGTATGATTTTGGTTGAAAATCCAGGATGACAAGCATCCACACTTCTAATAATCACGTTAAAGTTGCATATCTGGTGTGAAATCTACTATATTTTAAGAGCTTGCATCATAGCGTTAATACTACAACAGCCATGTTCATTCCATGGCGGGCTAAATTTCCTTTAGAATGTCCTTATAAATGCTTCCTTATAAATGCGGTAGACGGTAATTAATTGACTATGTACATAATTCTTACGCTGATTCTGGAACTTCAAAAAAGTTGTTGCCTTTCTTTTTCTTAGCATCTTCACTTAATAAATATGCATCAACTAAAAAAATCTCATTTCAAAAAATTTGCCTTTTTAATTATTTTACAATAGCAACAATAATGTTTGAACATACTCATGAAATCGATTTGATTTTGACTCGAGATTGCCAAATCGATAATTTTCCAGAACATCTAAAACAATTTCGATCGATTTGTGAATTTGATTACGATCCGATTTCTATCACATGCCTATCTATTATGAAAACATCAAACATCATTGTAAACAACAATAAACAATTTGTAAACTTCCGATACATTCTATTGCTATATAATTTTTAAACGGCCAGCTCATATTACATTTTTATTTTTTCCCATTCAATAAGTTTTCCGCAATATATGTATGTACTTCATATAGGTAATATGGTATTCGACACGTTTTAAATAAACGTTATCAAGTGAAGTTTTATAGATTTTTTTTTTAATTCAAAAACAATTTAAAACAGATGTCTATTTTAATCTGTATTGTGTGTTGTTTTGTTACTTATTTTTATTTAAGGAGTTGCATCACCCTTATTGGAAATATTTTTTAAGCAAATGCCTCAAGAACTAATTAACGTTTTTTTTCAAATTTGCTGAGTATTTCTGTGTGCGCATTATCTCTTGAAAGAGCAAAAAGTTAGGATTCTTAATTATATGACAATTCTCTACAAAAAAAATTGCAAAGGTTTAAGCTCATTTTCATTGAAATCAATGAATTAACGACCCTCTAAAAATAAAATTTTTTTCCCTTAAAAACATAAATTTGATGAGCTTTTTGATTAGTCACGAAAAAATCGATGACCTTTCTAAGTATTTAAAAAATTTAAAATTTTCCCTAATGGAAACTTAAGAAATACTTTTCAAATATCGAAGCAAACAAAGTCTGGAAGCCGAAGTTTCAAAGAGTCATAGCATAAACAATTTGTTTTCAATTTTTATGAAACTCATGGAGCTTAAAATCATTACTAGTTACTCGTATTTATTCAAAAAATTTTATTTTATTTATTGCATAAAAATTATCTAAGTTAGACAAAAAGACATGTGGGCTGAATGTGAAAAAAGATTATCAAGTGCGTCTTTCTCTCATAGTGAAAAATTTAGTAGCCAGAGCCTGTTTTTAACTCAGAATGTTTCGCATTATTAATTTCTGAACTTAAGCGTTTGTCATCTAATAGTGAAATAAATAAGCAATAAATACGGAAAGTCGCGGCAAGTCTGCTATCGTACTTACGGTTTTGTGAACAGGAAAAGTTCCTTCTTCTAAATTGAAAGTGAGGATTTTTGGCGTTAAGAGGCCCCTCTACGAAAAATTTATGAAAAATAATAAATAATAATAATAATACTTCTATGAATATTTCAATAGTTTTTCAGATATATTTCGAGTTGTTTCGGGAAAAACACAAAAAATTAAAATATACAATGAATATAAAAGATTTTGTACTCTACATACTTAATCACAATAACATCATCAGTTTTTAGAATGTTTACATGATCGTCCATTCCAATTGTTCTTAAAATTAATGAGCTTCGAAAAAATTAACTATGTAACAAATAACCTTATAAAAATCGTAACTCAAGGCAGCGTATCCCTCTTAAATATGAAATACATGAAGAAATTGACAAATCCCCATAGAGATAAATATAATTAAATTATTATGAACATTTTTCCAAACAGTTGTACAAACATACGATTGCGATCAATTAAAACAAAACTGTATGTGTGTGTACATTATTTGTTATTACTTTATCTTTCATATCTCTATTTTCTCCTAAATTTTTATTGTTTTGGGAAACAAAATAATTACATTTGACTTTATTTAACTTAATTTGTCATGTTTATATTTTAGTCATTACAAGCGCCTAATTATAAATATATATTTTTGTTTTATGTCAGCAGCAAGATACAAAAATATTTTTTTTGATAAAATTCATGAGATCAGATCAGCTGTTGTGTGATACGAGTAATTTGTGTCGCCACTAGCATTAAAGTAATTAAGCTTCATTAAAATCTTTAAAGTGTAACTTAATTTATTTTTGAAAAGAATAAAAGAATATTAATCTGGAAGACTAATAAAATGAATTCAATTAGCTCTAGTTTCCATTTAGCTAAACTTTTTTATTTTGTAATAAATATTTTAAAACTTGCTGTTAGTTATGCAGAGAAAGTTGGAGATCGCTCGACTCTAGTCTTGTAGCTATAGCCATCTAAAAACTCAGATAAAATATCCAACTTATTGGAAGCCCCTGTACCACTCCCAACTTATTGCAACTTTTCGTTCCACATCATTTTATTATTCAGTCCTTAAACTTTTCGGACCCTTTTTCGGCAAAGAAAAAAAAACAAACTACATGAACAATAGGCGTTATCAAAAACCAAGCTATCGTATAAAAATGTGTGACGACATCTGACTTCGCTGGGCATTCGTTAAGTTTCGTTGACTTTTTGTGATTCTTTGCAGAGTGAAACAAACGAAATTAAATAAACAATTTAGCTATGAATTTTGATAAGTTCTGTTCTGCAGAATTCATTTAAATAAATAACACAAGCAAAAAATTATTCAATAAAAAATATAGAAATGCACCTAAATTAAATATGTAAAACTCTAAAAACGTTACGGGCTCCCAAAAAAGTGCGGGTATGTTAATAACTAGTGAGGAAACAAAGCAAAGTATTTATTAAATATGTCGTAGGTGGAGTTGGTATAAATAAAGTAAATCGTGTTCATAAGGTAGTTAGTAGGAAACGCTTTAAGTACATATTTATATAACATAAAAAGCGTGATTTTATTTTTGCGATATTTATATGCGTTTATTTTAAGCAAGCAAAATGTAGTTTCAGGGCACAAATTAGCAAGTACATTTTCCTGTAATTTTTTTACGCTGTGGTTTTAAACAATTTGTTGCACTAAAAAATAATTAATATTTCGCAGCATAGTCATTCAATGCAATGTGTAAGCATGTGCTTAAACATATAATTTCATATTTATTAATAACCACAAAATTGCCGACATTGGTAATAGTAAATTATAATTAAACCAATATATCACTGCAATGTTTAACACACGTATGTTTACCATTTAATTAAATGTTGTAACTTGATTCAAGCCCGGTAAAATTTCTGTTATTGTTGTCAGCTGTTTGGGATTTCGTAAACAAGTTTCTTGACCTTAAGATATTGCGTTAGTTATTTGTTTTCGTTCATTTCGCGTGCTTGATTCAAGCGAAAGTGTTTTCAATTTATTTTAAATATATGTAAAAATAAAATCTCTTGCATACCTTTCTCTTGAAAGACTAAGTGTATATTTTTTTTTTTTTTTTGAAATGGAGATTATATATAATTTTAAAAAGAATCATTTAATTAGTCTTGGTAAAAGTTCTTTGAGTATTGAAAGTGTTTATTTCGTTCTCTTAAAATTATTTAAAAAAAAAAATGATTGTCATAAGTAATGCAATCGTTTTGTATGCAAACGGTTTTTTTTATTGCCACAGATTTTGTTTAATATTTATTTGAAATTTATACGGTAATTTAAAAATTGAGTTAATTCGAACAGATTTTTTCACTTAACTAATCTATCCAAGATCGAAGATCTATGCATAAAATTCTTTGAAATTGTTACTTCTTGCAATAACTCTCAGTATAGCGTTATGAATTTTTTATGCTTGCTTGAAAGGTTTTATACTCTCTTGTGAAAATACAACCATTATTTGTCTTGTGTGCGTTCGAACCATTTCTAGTATTTGAAATTTGGTTACATTACCTTAAATACCTCTCTCAGTATAATTAAAATGTACATATAATAAGTGTTCCGCCCTCATGTCCAATGTGTCTAGTTTTCCTTCGGTATTTGCCTAAATCACTTGTATTATTTGGGTGGAGTTCACTCAAATAAAGCACGCGGGACAGCTTGCAGTTGAGGTTAAATTTGTAGTCGTTGTTACTACAAATCTTGCATGTTTTCAAACTGTTTTAAATATTTTAAATTTTCTCAGTACCTAGCTCTAAGATAAACCCAAAGATATCAATAAAAACCTTAAGATAGGTTTGGATTCGCTTAAGGGTTAAGCGTGTCTGTAAACCGATTTCCACGGAATGTTTATACTTTTCTTAAGCTGCCATGCCTCCTTCTTTTCGTTAAGGATAGAAAGACAAAGCGCGTTACTGTTAATTGATGTTAAATCTTATAATAAACACATAAGACACAAGCTGAATGAGTACCACTCGTTCCTGCCAATACACAATCTTTCGGTCGTAAGCTAGCGAATTTCGAAAAAGAACATTTTATTGTTGAATAATTGATTTGAAAAGATTTATACAATTCTCTTATATTATTTAACTCTCTTTTACAGTGACGAAATCTTTTTGGTCTGGCATTAATTGAGTGTGATCATCAGACTGATCGAAGGTAGTTATAGTGTTACCAGTTTCTAAAGATGGATGGCTTTTAGGGTTCGGATTGCTTAATATGCCTTTCTTTTTGGCATTGTTGAAAAACGATATGGAGCAAGAAAATAAGACCTGCAATAGAATCCGCGCGCCGATAAGACGTGCCGCACTATATAATATACATTAATTTATTTCTAATAGTAGTTAATAATAATTTCCCCATTAAAGAAAATACGTTTTCGATAAGAAACTTGACGTAGAATACGATTGTAATATTAAAAATTTGTTACGAGGTGGGGGCAATTGTTGAAAATCTATTTAAACATTTAAAAAAAATTTCAAAAAATCCTCGAACACTTGTCTCTTTTTTTTCGATACAGAACCCAAACAAAAAATTCAGCCAAATCAAAAATGTGTCGGTCTTGTAAAAGAACGTCCCATATAGCGGATTTAATGATTATTTACTGAGAAAACGATTTGTTTAAATATAACAAATGTATATTTGATATAGAGCACTCAAGTATATAATTGAGTTAAACATACTGTATTTTGGATCAAATGGTGATAGATGATGGTCGAAGCATTTTATGTTTAACTCAATCAAATACTTAATTGCGCTACATCAAACATAATTTGTTAGATTCAATCATATCGTTTTCTCAGTATTGCGTGTAGTCTACATGTATGTACATGAAAAGTATTTATACATACAACTTGTTACATTTTTGTTTAACAAGATTTTTGATAAAATTCTTTTATTTTGCATCATGTCGCTTGATGAAACACTGTGATTCATGCAAAAGTTATCACATTGTTGTGCTTTATGAAAATATTTCGTACGCTTTGGCGTGAAAGTCAGAAGAGTTTAGGCCTAAATTTGTTCGTGATAATTATTAGTTTTTTTCAACAAAATTCAACTAAGTATTTCAAATAATGCTTAAGTTTTACTTGAATGACACTTTGTACACAACCAGTCGTTGCATTATTACCTAATTTAACACTTAGGAATGAATTACTCGTACCATTATTATTAGTACAAATCTGCTGCCTTAGTTTCATTTTACCATAGGACTGCGCAAGATTTGTTCAAATAGTGAACTGAAAATGATATTTTCTTTATCCAATATCTAAATGAATAGAAGTCGGTAAATGAGACAGTTTTAGCTACATATATGGGGATCAAAATTTGAATAGTTGTAATGTGATTTACGCTGACGAAAGTAATTTCGGACAGAATAAACAAAATGGTTTTAGAAATAGACCTTTAAGACTAATTTTGACCTGTTACTATATATACTTAAATACATACAAATGCAAAATATTTATTAACAATACAATATTTATTTTATTGCAGTTATATTGCTGGTCGTTTTAAAATTATCACTAATTCCGAGACTAAAGGCCTTGGTACATTTGTGGGTACATTTGCGCTTCCATCGTTAATTTTTCTTTCACTTGTTGAATTGAATTGGAATGCTGTGAACTGGACATTTTTATTGGCTATGCTTATATCTAAGGCTCTGGTATTTTTTGCGGTATTAATTATTTCACTAATCATAGCGCGTCCGCTAAACTATGAACGTGCCGGTCTATTCGGTATTTTCTGTACTCAAAGCAATGATTTTGCAATTGGCTATCCTATTGGTAATGAATAATCATTGACGTTTTCTTAAATAAAAATGCTATATATATTATTGATATTTCCATGCACAGTGATGGCGCTCTATCAGGATGTTCATCCCGAATATGCATCCTATTTGTATCTTATGTCACCCATATCCTTAGCTATATTAAATCCAATTGGACTTATTTTAATGGAGATCTCAAAAGTTAAGAAAAATAGAAATGAAGTGGTAAGTAGCAGAAATATTTTAATTTTTTTAACTATTCAACTTTAAAAATATTTTTTTTTATCCAACAGGCCCGCAATCCTCCACCTTGTCCGGAAACATGTCATGCTGAGCAAATGACCAAGCAGACACGTTGCTTTAATGAAAGATCTATTGTGTTATTCAACATCATTAAATCCCTCTTCTTTAATCCTATGTTGCTTATGACGTTGCTCGGCGTTGGATTTGCATTTGTCTTTCCAAATGGTTTGCCAGAAATTGTAGCGAGCGTGTTGCGTGTGTTTGGTTCATCCTTTTCAGCGACAGCGCTATTTTTATTGGGACTTAAAATTGTTGGACAAGGCAGATCGCTGCGTGGTTCTGGTTTCTTATTGCCGGGCATATTAATATTGGTAAAAATGTGCGTAGCTTGATTTATGGCACTTTATATTATTGTACTTAATACTTGATAAATTTGTATCATAGACTTGTTTTGCCGCTTGTTTGTCGTCAAACTGTGAATATCATGCAAGCTGGTGCTGATTTCAATGACACTACCGAACTGAGCACATATGCCTTTCTCTACGGCACTTTTCCGGCAGCACCAGGTGCTTTTGTAATTGCCACACAATATAACATCGAAGTTGAGCTGGTATGCTAAGTTTTTTACGTTTTACTTGTGACTTTTTATAATCTATCTAATGCTTGTATTCCATATTTAGACTGCCAAAAGTATGGTTCTCTGTACTTTTATCTCTGCACCGCTGATGTTTATCTCTGCAAAGATGATTTCGATTACAAACTTAAATCCAATTGATTATATACATGAACTAGATGCTTTCTCATTTGATATCAGTGTGGCTGGTGTTGCTGCATGTATATGGGTTTTATTGTTGCTGATAACAACAAAACGTCTTTGGCGGATGCCCCATCGGTTAACAGCTTGTTTAGTGCTATCCCAGGTAATATAGCGACATTAATTCAAATGAATTTAAATGTGATTTATTTATTTATTTTTGTTTACAGCTCATGTGTTGTATTAGTGTCATACTTTGGTCTAAATTGGAGCATGGCGATAAATGGATTTTATATGTGCAATTCTTCTTGTTTAATATTGGCACGTACAGCAGTCGCTTGTGGACTGCGTTCTTAGCGATTTCATTACTGTTCTTGCAGTGCCGTAGTTTGTGCTTTGTTCTAAAACTATGGCCATATATGGTACGTTAAAACATATAATGAAAAGATGTAACTCACAAAAAATTGTTTTATAGAAACATAATGAAGATATTCATGCAAACGTATAAAAACCTTATTGAAGGAAAGAACGTATAATATAATAATTGAAGTGAATGCGATTTATACGCTTTTCAAGGTTTTTTGTACGTTTACATGAATACCACTTATATTTTAATGTCGTACACAAAGGTTATACTCAGTTTGTCCTATCGGTTGTAATGCATAGAAGGGGGGCTTGTGAAGAAATTCTCAGATGAAGAGGTCACCGTCGAGAGAGAGAGAGCTATTGTTCATAATTGAATAAAAGTTTTATAAAAGAAAAGTATTTTTTCCATAAAGTATCTGATTTTTCACTCTATCCTCGTGCGATTATTCAGTGTTGCCTCCTGATTTAATCTCTGCCTGACATTTATAATAAGAAAATATCGAGAGTTTCTTCAGTAAAATTATTTCCGACTTTAATTTCTCACCTATAAGATTTTTACAAATATGTACATGATTTTAAATTTAAAAAGTACGAAAGAATGACCACCTTTAACTATCATTCTATGTTTTTCATTTAGGTTGCTCTCGCTTGGGGAGTTCCGGCTATTATCTCTGCCCTTTTGGTCGCTTTGGATAACAATGTATTGTCTGATAAAAAACACAATCCCAGTTTTCAGTACGGTAATGCCCAGGCAGCTATATCAGTATTTATTTTAGTGATGTGTTTCATTGGTGAGTATGCATTTTATAAAATTTTACTTTTAAAATACACAATAGTCCTATATTGATGACAGAATTTTCATATTGATAAGTTATAACAAACTCTCTACGCTGCTTTGTAAAATTAAATAACTTTTAATATTTTCGCAAGTTAAAGCTTTAATATTTCTTGTTAGTCAATTTCACAAAACAAACTGGATAGCTTTTTAGTGATGATCCCAAAGTTTTCAAACTGATTTAAGGACCATTAAACTTTTACAAAAATTTCATATTAAATACAAGAGTAAAATACTTTATATGTTTTTACTTTCATTTTAGTAACGGTTGGCTGTTTGGTTTTGCATCAGCGCTATAAAAAACGTTATGAAAAATATTTAACATACACACGTGAGCTTTCTAATCCTGATTCAGGTACGTTGTATAGATCTTATATTATTAATGAAACTCATATTATACTTATTTTCTTTTCAGACCCATCTGATTTACAATCCACAATTTCTACAACTAATCTGTTATCCAATGCTGATGCCACATCCATTGCAAACGGTACAACACGCCAACGCCATCGAAATGTTTCATATTCATCTTCTGATGATGAAGAAATGATTCAACCAAATGGTACAGCACCTAGTGGCTGTGACATTGGTAACGGAAACTGCTGTTCAAGCGCATCAAATCAAACAACAGTTGTGGTAGATATTGAAGATTTGTTAAATCGCCGAAATAATGCAAATTCAAATAATAAATCAGACGATATACAAACTTCGCCATCAACGGATCAATTTGAGGATGAGTGCGTTAATATAAAAGTCAATTTACTAAAGCTTTCCTAAAACTGTAAAATCTATCTTTAATTAGAAATTATGGCATTCGTGCTAACAATATGTGCAGTCCTTCATTTAACTGTGCTGGTACATCACGTCAAAACTGTCAGACTATCATCAATCGTTATGAAGAGCAAGCTCGTCGTGGCTTGGAGCCACTTGAATATCCATCAGAAACCGATGAGCATCAAACTTTGAAACATACTGTGCTGTTGATTATTTTACTGTGCTCAATGTTTGTGGTGAGCGTTATTTTCAAGAACTATAAACATTAACGTTTTGTCACGGTTATTTTTTTTTGTTGTTTTTCTTAATATAAAGGGTTTGTCAGTTTCTATTTGGACACTTGTCATGGAAGGCATGTCCGGGATATATTTGGAATTAAGTTTTCTTGATGCTTTCCTTAACTTTGGGCAAAGTCTTATCGTGTTAGGTGTATTCATAACTGAAACAGGAGAGCTGCTAATGCCATTGGTGACATTCTGGCGAAAAATGTGGTAAGTTTATTACACAAAACAATTGCATACAAATAATCAAATACTTTCACTTCTGTGCAATATATTATTTAAAAATTTATATTTCGGTTTAATATGTATTAGTAATTTGCAAAATTTTCGGTATTGGCGGGGTATACATAGGTGAGGTATTGTTCTTGTGGAATGTTTCTCCTAAAGCATCAATGCTACATAAAAATTAATCGACTTTTATTAAGCACTAAATTCCCCACACTTTTTGCCTACAATCAAATTCATCTTCGTGCTAGTAGCCCTTAAAGGGCCGTTTTCTTAATATCCGCATAAAATTAACCGGAAGTTTAACTAACATGTTTTGCCTAAGACCTAACTGGACATTGTGAAAATGGCCCTAAGAGTTACCATTAGATAAAAAGAGTAGTTAGAAGACAAGTTCAGCAACTTATTTTTTTTTTCTTTGGAAAATGTTGGGAATCGCCTTCAAAAGTAGAAACAGTATAATTTAAAATCCTATCATCATTGACACTTTTAAAAAAAAAAAAAATTTTTTCGTAATAATGAGAATATTCTTGAAGCACGAATTTAAATTTTTTTCATTCAAAAATTAAAATAAGTGAATTTTCGAGCTTAGTAGTTTGTATGTCAGTTACGTAAAACGTTTAGGTGGTAGACGTGAGAGTCAGTAATTTCTTACTGTTTTATATAACTAACTGTTTTTTGCAATACAATTTTTAACGTAAAATTGGTATCAAAATTATCAAAAAAAGTCTACTTAATGTACAGCCTTTTTAGACGACTATGCCCACACCCAAAAATATATGTAAAGAATTTGACTGGAATAGTTGTTTTATTTATATCAAACATTAGAAAAATATTTCATTATAATTTCGTTTTGGAAACTTTTATAATCTTAAAATTTCTTTGAAAGGTATGGCGCTAATGTTTTAACACTACCGCACTGGAGTAACTTAAGTCCAGAAACTAAACTTATTTGTGAACAGTTTCGTAATCATCATTTAGAAAATTGTAAAAAAGACATTGCAAAGGATAAAAGGTTAGTAATAACTTACAATTAGACGAACTGTATTCAATTAACATCATATTTCATTCAACAGATGGCGTATCAAAGTCTACCGCAAAGTCTTCTACGGTAGCGAATTTGTTGATTGGCTTATTGAAGTTGGTCTGTCTAAGGACCGCATGGAAGCTGTGCACTATGCTAAACATTTAGTTGATGGTCGTGTTTTGCGGCACATTAATAACGTTTATCACTTTGAAGATAAAAAATTACTGTACAACTTTTGTAGTCGCATCTAAAGTGTATAAAAATTGCACAGGGCTTTTGTATGTTTTGTATGCTTATGTTTTTGTTTTTAAGTTTATAGCGAAATTTTATTGTGGTGCTGTGATTTGTATTTTATTTCTTTTTGTTTCAAACTAATGACATAAACAGCCATTTGTGCTATTAGTAAAATGTTTTCTGTAAAACTTATGTTAATTTTTTTTCTAAATGACTTCAATTGGCCAAATTTTATTCATACGAATGTGTTATTAGTTTAGTTAAATAAAATAAAAAAATGTGAGTGGCGAGCAGAACATGTATTTTCCAGCATGTAAAATGAACCAAATAAAAGTGGAGATAGTTATTTATCGCAAACTTAATCTAGGAGAATAATAGCTTTTTGTAATTTGATAGTATTGCTATATTAATTATAATATTATTATAAAATTATTATAAATTACTAAACTAAAATCAGGAAAAAATACAATAGAACGTATGTGCAAATATTATTACGTTTTTAAGTTAAGACGTTTATCAACGAAAAATTATTATGTAAAATAGCTTTATAATTGAAAACCAAAATTTAAAATTCAATAAATGATAAATATATTTTGGTCACAAAGAGCAGTTCAACTGAAAAATTATGTTTTTTTTATATTATTTAAGTGGAAGTGTCGGACAAAACCGTACAAAAAAAATTAATCTAACGATCTCTGTAACCATTCCTCTATATTCGTTGTTTCCATTTCATGCATCATTCAAAAAATCAATAAACAGTTGTCAAAGTAATTAACGTAGGGCGGTAATTGAAAGTTACCTAATTTAATCAGTTGTGCGCATTCAATATAAACGCAATTAGTTAGATTCTACTTTCAACCAATAAATGAGTGGACTAAAGATGCGGACATTACGATGGAAAAAGTTAGTATAAGGGATGTTTACATCATTTTCATTTTCTGGGAGCATTATTAAGAAGCTGTTACATATTTACATTTTTTTAAATCTAAGTTTTTTTTCTTATTTACGAATTTAAAAATTTTTAAAAATAACCATTTACTCAACAAAAGATCCCGAAAAACTACTGTTTACTTTTATTCTGCTTCAAAAACTGCTATCTGCATTGTATAGTATGAGACCTAGCTTATTTGCCGTATCTGATTTCAAACATTGACCTATAACTAAAATTTTAAGTTTTTGAAAGTGACCGTTTGCTCGAAAACATTACCCCGAATACTTTGATATGGTTTTAAACGTTTTATTTACATTCATATTTTAAAGCAAACCCTTGCTATTAACTTCAGCGCTAAACCTGATAATTAAATAACTGAAATGTCCTTAACTGGATAATAAAATAATTGGAATTTGCCTAAATTGGCCCTTCTATCTGACGTCTTGTTTTTCAGTTTGTGTCGTCGAGGAAGAAGTTTTTGTGAGTTTCCTAAAAATTATTTATGATGTAATTATAAATGGCAGGGAACTTACTATGTAATGCGATTCCATGATCACCTTTTTTTATGAAATTAATATGTGATGTATGCAGGAAAGCAAGCAATGACTTTTTTTTATTTTTTTTAGTAAATTTTTATTTTTTGTATGGAATTTTGAAAATATTCATAAGGTCAAGAGCGTTCTCAAACCATTTTTACTTCAGGAAAAAGGCGGCATGAGAGTTATGAAGCCTATGGCGCTGATATCGTAAATCCGCACCTGGAAAGGGCAATTTATTTAGTGAAATATAAAAAAAAATTAATAAATATACTTGGCAATAGTAATGGCGCAATTAAAAAAATCAATAAATCATTCTTGCCAAACCCAAGCGAACACCCAAATGCTTTGGAAAAATTCTACATTTTTCGTATTATTTAAAAAAAACATACATATGAATTAAAATTAGTATTTCATTTAATTATTTTTTGTTTGTCTTAATAATATCTTACAGCGAATTATTGTTTAAACTAGTTAATAAAAATAAAACAAAAACTGCTGATAAACATTTTTTTTATTGATGAAGTTTTCTTGGTTTAGAGTTATTGGAAAATAACAAAATAACGACAATAGATCAGTAATATGAATAGCTTCTTCTTTTCATTTCATATCATTATTAAATTGCTCAATTGAAATGCAAATTGCGCAACGACGCAGCAACATATTGGCGAAGATCCCCAACAAATCAGTCACAATTGATCGTTTGTATGCGTATGCAAATATTTCAGCGTTACATAGATACATGAGTAGGCATATACATACACATAAGTCTGGGGGAGACTGAAGCCACTTGGTCCTTTGAAAGACTTGAGCATTGTCTTCTATCTCATATTCTGCAAAAATTATTTATTTATTCATAGCAAAATCGGGTCTAATGAATAACTAGTAAAGATCTTAACTTTGGCCTCGCTAAAAGTTCAAATGTTAATTCGAAATGACTAAATTTAGGGGCAATTACAGACGTATTAAAATATAATTTTTAATTTCATTTGTAGTTAATTTTTTCTGGCCATTAAGTTATAATCAATGTATTATAATATAAAAAAAAATTGATTATAAAAATTATATTGCGAATCTAGAATGGATTCATAATGGATATAAAAAGTTATAACTTTGAATCATATTGTCAAATGGTTAGGGATATTCTCATCATTTTGCATTTTTTTGTTGTGATAGTTTCTCTCATGGCAATTATCGTTTATCTCATGTAACTGATATAAAATAGGCATCAAGTGGCCTTAGTCTCCTGTATTATTAATTTTATAAAAATTATGCATGCCCATTTTATAGCGAAAATCAATCGCTGATCTGATTTCTTCCACAGACAACATCCAACGAACCACTATGGAAATAACTTTAGTATTTTATACGATTTTACATTCTTCTCTTGCTAAATATAGATTCTAACATTCGCAATAGTTGAATGTGCTGGAGAAGGCAAAAAGTTTAATTGTGAAGAAGGTAAAATCGATTATATTGTCTAAAAGGCTAATGGCCATAATTTTCAAGGACTCAAAAGGCGGAATGTTGATTGAATATCTGAAATAGAGAAAAATAATAACAGTACAATTTTTCAGAAAATAAAGAAAACAGGCAGCATATAGTATAAAGCAGATTGAGCTTAAATAAGTTAATTTTAAATACTATTATTTTTTAGTTTATAAATCCGCTTTCATATCACTATCTTCCCATCCATGCATACATGGATGTATGCAGAGAGGGTCGAAAACCCACTTTTCTCGAAATGAAATCAACAATTTGATTCTAATATGGATGTCCTTATTGGACATTCTATATATGGAGAAACTTCTTCTATGCTGGATTCGACTATCACCAAACTACTGCTGGTTGGGTGGATGGATATGCCTCCGAAAATGATCTGACGGCAGTGAGTTTCTCTTTCATGTCGCAAACGAGGTCTTCGCTGATTTGTAAAGTCTATATTAAATGAGTTCTAGATGGAATTGTGGACGATAATATCAGCAGTAACGTAACGAAGCCTGAAACTCGGTTTTAGACTCGAGTAAACTCGACACCTTGTATTTTGGTATGACGCTTGTGGAAGCCTAGAAAATGTGGTTTAAAAACCTGACACATTTTTTTAACACGATGTAGTGTAATATTCTTTCTTTTACTGATTTTACTATCGAGTAATGCGGATTTTCGACCAACTCTAATATTGATACTTTTATATATGTATCTACTATATCCAATTGACTAAATATATTCTATGGTTTTTTTTTTGGCTGGACGGTATATTTAAATTTCGAATATGACCAACAATCATTTTTTTTAACTCATTTGTGAGTTATGAAAATTTACTATATATTTTTCTAGATAAATATGTATGTAGTTATATTTCAACTGTTTCACATTTTTGTTGTTTGATTTACCAACTAATTAAACCAACGATATAACCTTCGAATCAATTAAGAATGCATTAACCTAATCAGTAATTGCCATTTAAAGCAATTGGCAACATAATTTATAGACGCACGCTGCTACTATAGTAAGCGAACCAAGTTAACAAATGATTCATGGTTCATTTACATTGCAGTTGATTTTTTATTTATGATACATAAATGACGAGTAAATGAAAGATAAAGTTGCTTATAAATTGTTAATTTGCTATAACAGTTATTAATAGCTTAAGCAGAGCCTTAAAGATAGAACTTGACAATTTTAGAAAATTCAATTTAGCTTTAAAAATATATTTTAGTGGCTTATGAATAAAATGAAGATGAATTACTGAGTATTCCACTTTGATAGCATTTTACTTGAACAAAATACCTTTTCGTTCCGAATTATTATCTCGAATACCGCCATTGTCGAACTACTTTTTTTGGGAACAATCCAAGCTTCAATTTCATGCAGGATTTGTCTCGTAAATAATTTTATCACAAATTTATTCGCTTTTCTCATATTGGAGTGGTGGTAAATATCACTATCAACTAATTTAAGGATCGTCCTTTTGTCGACTGGGCATAACAAATCCATGTTAATGTATTAAAATATGAACATAAACAAGACTACGAGTAACATAAACAAAACACCATAAGGTGATTGAACTTGAGCGTGTGCAAACTAAAACACGAAAATAAAAATAAAGTATTAAAATAAATGCAACAAATAACAAATAAACAAAGAGTTGCAATAAAAAACTTTGACCTACACAGCTATTAAGTGTTGGACAGAGCTGTAACAATATGTATTCACTGTTACGTACATTATTATGTATTAGAATAATTAGTTGAAAACTTGAATTCATCCCTTATGAATTCTATATTCTGTATAGAACAAAATATTTTTTTTTTCCAATAATTATACGCTTTCACTGCTCTGCCCAATATAATTCATGAAAATAAGACGGAGTTATGTATATATAGTGCAAAATAATTGGCATACCGTGCTCTTTTCTTTATTTGAAGTGCCACATGCTTTAATAACCCATTAAGTAGGGATATAAAAAACCGATATATCTTCATTGGTACTTTTTTTTTTGGCTGTGACACACTTAGGACATCACATGGGCATTGCTTACGATAAGAAAGAAATGCTTAGAACTGAAACTCTTATGATGGGAATGAGTCAGCAAACGTCAATTAATTAAAACTTTTTTTTTGGTAGAAACGTGTTGCTTTTAGATTTCTGGACACTAACTACCTACTTATCATTGAGCCATATTTTATATGACTTAAGGCTGTGCTAATATCATTGTGATAAATAACTTGACTTTTACGTCATAGAAAAGTCCTTTTATGTGAAAGGTATTATAAAAAAATAATTAAATGCTTACATACATTTGGGACTTATTTCTTTAAGAATTCATTGCTTTAAGTGGCAAGCAGGTCGTATGAGTAACAGCTAATTGTTAACCCAAGAGATACATATTAAAGTTTAATGTTAAGTGATTGGAGATAATACTCTGATAGCTTCGAAAATGCTGTATATTTAAATAACCCAATCAATATGACATATGTATGTAAAACTAAGGTTCGAACAGCGTTCCACTCTAATTGCTTCCAAATTCTTTAATTCCATACAAAATTATTTTACTTACAACGAGCTGTACCACTGAACAACTTGGACCTTATGACATGAGAATCATTAAATTTTCGGAGAATGTCTTTTAATATCATAAAAAAAAAGTTCGGATGTCTCATTCATCTAAGTTTTCAGGGGATTTGTAATTACATATATGCTGTGTGTTTTGTTGTAACTTTTTCTCTCGAGTACTATTACTACTACGAATTAAATAAGTTCAAGACCCAAACTCAGCTTATTAAATCTGTCATAAACAAACACAAATTGCTAATATAATTACACAAGTTACTATATATATGTAAGTACGATGTAAGTTGCAAAATATTTCTCTGGATACACAAACTAGACAGTAAAAATTAAAAAAAAAATTAATGTGGCGCATAACTGAAGATTCCATTACAAAGCAAAACTGCAGAATATTTAAATTTCCATCCACTCAATGTATTTTCAGGATTAGAGATAAGGAGAAGAAAAAAATACAAATTTTTGACCCAAACAACGATCTGAGCCCCTTAAGCTGTGTTAACGAAACTGCTGTTTCAAAAACTTTGTCATTTCATTGCACAAGCAAGTTAGTTCTGAACAATATAAAAATAATTTTAAAAGTTTTTAAAATAAAATTATAGCTGAAAAGAAATGGTCCAAAATCAGCTAAACTGTATTCTATGAACAATTTTTGGTATAAATGAAAACAATTTCTCTTTATTATTTGTTTTAATGAGGATTTGGAAAACCATCACATAAAAGCGCAAACGCCATTATTTAAGATAACTAATTTTTATTGCTTAGTAATAAAAAATTGCGAAAATTTGTGTTATTTACCCAGCTATAAATTTTATCCGAATAGGTTTTTGTATTTATTTAATGATTTTAAATATTCCTAAATGTCCATTTTGAACATTGTTGAGGACTTTTAATTGGTTCTCCGTACGCTATAATAAACTATTTTTTCATCTTAGAAGTTATGTTTTAACGAGCAAAATTTGAACCATTCGTTAATTTTCTTTTAACTAGGGCGAAGTAATGACTAATTTTCTTGTAATAGTTGCATACTTTCATTGTCAATCCACAATTTAAGCCATAAAAAATAGAATAGTAAAACTTATCTCTCTTATTAGTTTACTTTTTAATATATTAAATATCTTTTCTTAGTAAATGCATTTACAGTTTATTTTCAGAATTATCAATAAAGCAATAAGTTAAGGTTACTCATACGACCCGTTGCGGAGTGAAGTCAAATAGAAATGCTGTTTGCAGATGTTTATTTAAGATTTTGGTTCGTCTGAAACTGTTTTACCCCATTATTGAAGGTTTTTTATTATTCTAATGTAAAGGGTGGACTATTTGGTGTCTTCTTTTTAATATGCTTATCTATTTAAATTACGATTTGATGACGTTGAATTTTCATTTGTGTAATGCCGTTAAAGATTGATGTTACTTATGCTGAGAGTCCAGAAACGATTCAGGAACTTTAGCACAATAGGTACTGATTGAAATATTCGTGAAATAGTTCCTTAAAGTATTGGAAATGTACTGTAAGATTGGGTTGAGATGATAGGCTTTTTCCTGGGACAGACTTTTCACAAAATTACAAATCTTTGAGGAGAATGAAAAAGGTCGTTTAGTGATTTCGAGATTTTGCTGAAATGACATTTTGTGACATAAAATTAAATTTATATGCTAATTTTATTTAAATTAATATTAGCTTTTAAAACTTTTTAAAAAAAATTATTTTATTTAAAAATTCTAGGCACGTAGTTAACGATGACTTTTATTTGCAATAAATGAAGAATTCAAATTTATTCTTTTGAATTAGCAATTAAATTGCAACAGAGCTTGTGTAAACAATAAAATAGTTAATAAAATATACCAAAACTATTTGCATATTTAATGCTACATTTTTAAAATATATGTACATACATATGTATGATTGTATATAATATAACAAATAATTGCAGCAAAAAAAATATAAATTTTGGAATTTGTGCAAAAAATTAAGAATAAAATAAATATAAAAAAATTAAATATCTTAATTAATACATATTATTAAATTTCCAATTCCAAGCACACCTCCACATTTGTAGGTTACCTAATTGGAAATTATGTCATGGGTGCCAGAAGAAAGCAAATGACTTTGTGTGAATGAGCATATGCATTCAATACAATTTTCAGAGAAAAATACTTTTGAAAATATCCTTGGATTTTACTTAATATAAATTAAAATCCGAAATCAGCATGTAAGTTTTTTTTGATTTTGAATATTCCACAGGTCGGGATATGAAATAAATCGATTTGCAGTTAAACATTGGGATACATTGAAAACTTATTTCTAAAATGAGTAAAGTGGCGGTATTATTGGCTAAATTTGCTTCGAAGATGAAACAACGTTATGGTAAACGGAGAGCGCTACAGAGGCATAATAACTTTTTATTTCAAAGTATTTATATAGGCCAAATAATGTAATTAAAAAAAAAAACCAACTGATGGCACACCCTTTATTATCGTAATGTACATTTCCACTTTTGAATTAATTCACTTTATATCTTTAAAGCGATTGATTCACAGAAAATAGAAAATTTTATGAGTTACAATTTTTATCCTGACTACTTTTCTCGAAAATTCGATATTTTCGAGACAATTGAAAAAAAAAACCAATGTTTCAGGACCTCAGTAGGATAACAAAATAAAAGGTCTGTATGAAATCAGCTTGATAGTGTTGCAATTAGAGATGCAATGATACACGTTTTGGCCGATACGATACCGATATTCATAAAAATTTATCGCCGATTCCGATACCGATATTTATATCGGTATCAAAAATTCTGATAATGCGTGCTTTTAGTTATGAGTAAGTAATTTGAAAATGTCGGTGCCTTATCTAAGCTGATTCTGACAGGTAAGGTAGAACTTAAAATAAAGAAGAAGAAATATCACTCAAATATCAATTTGAAGGTTTTTTTTTCTGAACAATTCTTTTATCCACTTTGTATGGTACCTATTGTGAAAATAGTAGTGTTGATAAGTGTTCTTAATTAATTTTAACCCTTGGGGACACAAGGTAAAGGATAATATCTTTTTTGTGTGTATCGGCAAATAAATATCGCCGATATCGATGAATTGGAATATACCGATATATCGATAATCGTATCGGTATCGGTTGCATCCCTAGTTGCAATAAAAAAAATAGTTTAAGAGAAAATCATGAATTTACAATCCTCCCTATAACTTTACGAAATAATGTGCCCATTTTGACAACCGGTTATAGTTTCAAGATGTTCGAGGTAAAAAGTCACAGTAATAAATTTTTTTGTTCATATACCCCTTCTTATTTGTCGACCAAAAATTGGGCAAAAGAGACAAAAGTTGTAAAAAAACATTAGCATTGCGGCTAATTTTAATGGATTTCATTGACTTTTGTATGCCTCTAATAAATAAAATAAATACATAAAAATTGAACCTATTCGTTTTAACTTGATGTCTATCAAATTGTAAGGCTTTATGAAGCTAGGAAATATTAAATAGATGAAGTTTGCGAGAGACAGGATAGTGATTAAATTGATCCTTACCCTCTATTGATAACGCCAACCAATGTTCATGTGATTTGACATAAGCTACAATTTTCCTAAGTTTGAGGCAACTCGTCGGCAACTTGTTTTTCAAATACGAGATACGATGTTATGAGGCATCTTCCCTACTGGGTTCATAACTACGCACTTTAATTTGTGATTCCATAACAGCTTCCGTTTGCACTTAAAGTAAAAAGCAAAGAAATTAAAAAGATTCATCGTGTGGTGCCGTTTTGCGTTGTATTTCAAATTTTGTATTCAAAAAGCGCGCGCATTCTCAAATGAAGACGATGCGAACGACAGCGAGCAACAACAAACAAAGTAACAGCAGCAGCAGCAGCCATTGTTGCAGCCATCTTCGCGGATGTTCAAATGTAATACCGGCATAAACTGTTGAGTTCTCGGACGCGCTAGAAGTGTAAATTTCGTTACGAAGTGCGCATTAGAAGCGACAAAAGTTTCTCTTTTCGCAATTTCTTACGGAATTAATAAATTAATACCACATTTACGAGCATTGAAGTAAAATAAAATAATTAAATGGCAGTAAAACCGTCAGACACAGCGGCAACTTATTTAACGTAAATGCATTTGAGAAATTGCTGTTTGACAACGATACGATACGCGACTACCGAGTTTACAAAGTTTTAGCGATATCTCTTGCGGATAGTTCGTTATAAGCTGCCGTGCAATTGAGAGCGGTAGAAAACTAACGCGTGCCGGTTTAGCTAACATTTCACAGAAACGATTTTAAGTTCGGCGGAGTATAAAGACGTAATTAATTATTATAATTTGCCGGTTTAAATATCAAATTGGATTTCTTGCTACTAAAAAAATAAAAAATTTGCATTGCACTTGCTCGAAATAAGCGTTAAGTTTTAAGCAAAACCTGTCTATTTTGCTTAATTAATTTAAATTAATTAAAGTAAACAGAAAAAAGTTTCAAATTTATTTTACGTAAAACTAAACATTTTTGATTTTCTCAAGTCATGATGACTGCCGACGGTTATAATGTAACATTTGAAAACTCAAATATAACAACAGGTACAATAGTACCCACTGTGGCCCAGGTGGCTTTGTATGCAAACAAAAATCGTCTTGTGTTAGCAGGCATTCTAATGACCCTTGGTGTTTTTGGTAATTCACTGGCGCTGGTCATTTTGGCACGTAAAAAAGCTGCCAAAAATAGCAAATATACCCTGATGTTAAGGTGAGTTTTCAGCAAATTAATAAATAAATAAATCTTTTATTAAGTTTTTTAGTAAAACCTGAAATATTATAGAAGTATCAATTAGCTAGCCGAGCAAAACAATAAAATGAATTGAAAAAACCTTTTTTCCAATGTGAGCGAGCACAGACATAAAATTGCAGACTATACTGAAAGAAATATTAATAACAGCTGTCAAAATAATAATAAATGCACTGGCAGAAATATGTTGGTTCAATTTAAATAAAAAAATTGATTGAATCAATGGTGCTAAGTATTACCTATTCTAATATTATGTTACGAGTATTTTGAGACTAAAAAGAAAAAAATCGCAAAGCACTTTTCTCTGAGTTCAAAAACATGAATTTGCTAAGACTTGAAGTTTCTTAAAGTATCCCGCACTATATGTTCAAAAAATGAGTGTTATTCAAATTGGCTGAAATTTTTGTCGTCTTGATCAAAAGTCTACATGGATGGGATCAAGACTATTTATGCCTAAGTTTAGGAATTATAAAGATTCAAATGTCAATGAATCCTAGAAAATTAGTCATATAATTCAATTTTGATGGAAGATATTAAATCGTACTTAACTCAAACTTATGACAATATAAACTTTTGATCAAGAATGGTATATAGGTACTACGTTATACTTGATCACGTTTTTGATGAAAAAGGGGCTTTCGAACAAATTGACTGAAATTTCAATACAATTAGGCTATATGAGCACAAGTTTGAGTTATGGACATTTTAAAAAATATGGACGCCTTAAAATTGAATTTATGTGACCTGGTCCATGAAATGGGGCTTCCGTGCGAAAACAAATTTTCGAGAAAACAGCTGTTAAAGGTAAACAACTCGTTTGGTCTATTCGAAACGGCAAAAAAGTGGAAAATGATTTTTTGACACCTATGCCTCCTCTTCATAGACCAGGTCACATTCATACATGTCTAGTTTTTATTGTGCTACTGAAATTTGACACCCTATAACTCCTAAACTTGGGTATATATAGTCGCGTACCCATATAAGCTTTGATTAGGGCGACATCAAATACTTCCTATTAAAATTTCACCCAATTTGGTCGAAAGCCATTTTTCGAGCAAAATATTTACTTTAGATAGTTTTTTATGTAATTTTGATGCTAAGTCCGAATCTGGTATTCATTTTCATAATGTCTGATGGTTGAGAAAAGTGGGGTTGAATATGTGAAAAACACAGAATATTAACCACTTAAGCCAAAGGCACCAATCATATTGGGCTACATAAAAAAAATTTACAAATTTTTTCGACACATTTTACTTAATTTCTTTTTTCAATTTTTATGTTTAATTATTGTGTTAGATTATTTGCTATTATTTACAAAAAAAAAAAGAAAATTTTTAACTTAAAAAAAATACCGCAAACTTGAAAATAAATTTGGAAAAAACGAAATCTTGTGGCCAGTAAATCTTTAACTCTTCGGCAATCTGATTAAAGTACTTATTGATTTTCAATGCTGATTCTGTCCTTGAAATTTTTCTATTACATACATCAGAATTTTTAAATATTTATATTTTGTTTTAAGATATTTATATTTTACTTTATGAAATTCATGCTGAGGTGTTCGGTGGTGTTTTTGTGGACGAAATTTTTTCTGATAAATATTTTAAACTACAGAATCATACAGATTTTTTGAAAAAAAAAATCTGATTTAAGGTAAAATAAAAAATTTTAAAAATTAATTTTTTCGATTTTATGAAGTTAGTAGTTTAATAATTTGCCACATTTATTGATTAATAACATGTCCATAGTATCCTCTTCTTTCTGCCAAAAAAACAGAGAAAGACTTGCATTGTTTAAATACTGTATATTATAAATTTCTATATTGTTAGAATATTCAAGACACATTCCCCAACATAAGAGTTCATGTATGTAGGTACTTATTATAATTAGAGCAACAAAACCGATAACGAAGTGGCAAGTGACATTTAACTGAAAAAAAAACACATGCAACCACCGTGGTGTAGTCATTGATCCGGCCCTCTATTCACTAAACTGTTTTTCCTAGAAAATTTAATGCAGCTGCGGCACCCGACCCAAACAAAGCCTTATTAAGTATAACTACGGATTTACTTATTACTTAGGAGCAAAATTTGTGTAGGAAAAACCTCAAACATTATAATTATGATAAGCTAAAATTTTTATTTAAAATATTTAAAAAGGAGAACAGTTTCCGTGGAATAGCTCATCTATAGATTTTTTATGATATAATTAAAAGTGAACAGGAATTACTTTTGCGAATGCAATCAAAACAAGTGTTTTATTCATGTTACGTACAATGAATCTGACCACATTTTGTTTCGTTTTACACTTAAAAACTATAAAATTGACTTCAGTAGTGTATAAATTTTTATAGTTCATAAGCCGTCGTTTATTTTTTATTAGAATCTATAAATGTAGTTCAAGTATGCAATTTATTTCTCAAAATCGCTTAACGTTTGGGTTTCGCTAATGTGTCAAAATGGTCTAAGTTTGTATGGAAAAGTCAAGAAAAGTCTATAGCTTCTTAATTGCGAAGACCAGGGTTGCCTGGTTGAAATCGAAGGATTAACAGCCTGGCCTGTGACCTTTTTTTCATTTTTCATAACATAAATATCTAAGAGCTTTCGATAAAAATATTTTACCTCTTAAATTAACGACCATTAACGGCTTTAGCCACCAATGAACGGCCTCCTCCGCGGCCAACGGCTATACCATTGAATTAACGGCCTGGTCGCGTCATTAACGCCCACCTGGCAACCCTGGCGCAGACTTATTCATGAAATTTGATATATAACTTTATGCCCCTGTATCTATATGTATATTATGGAAAAAAAGTAATCACAAAAGAGAATGCCACCAATGTTTAGACTGTTTTTTTCTTTATAAATAGCAGCTGCTAATGAAAGTTCCTTTTTTTTAATCTTATTCTCTAACTGAAGAGAATCCAATAAAAAATTAGTTGGAACAAGCTTTCAATCAATTTGTTTTTGTTTACTAAGATATCTGCTGTATAAAATGTCTAGAATAAAGACAATTTCATCTGCCTTTTGCAAGGAATTACTGCAGTCTTCAACAAACTAACTCAAAATTTAAGCTTTAAAATTCTTTCTTCATTTTGTACAATTGTCCTTAGCCCACACATAAAAAAAAATCAAAAAAAAACGACAGCAATAAATTCTGCCTTCTTAAACTTAAAGAAGCGCATGTTTCTAAATACAAGTAAGTCAATTCTTTTTCTGAAAATACTCTTAATCAATTATTGCTATTTGCAATGAAATGGAAACAATTTATCAAAGCAAACACAAGTAAGGCTTAAAATAGCGCAATTTTCCGCATAATAAAATCCCCTATAAACGATTCACTACATTTCTTAAAATTTAATCTTAGGGGGTCTTAAAAATACTTGACTTTATCAATATATTAGATATTGCACCTATTAATTGCACAGTTACAGATATTTTGATTTTAAGCAGTTGACAATTGAACTGACTTGCTGATTGATATTAACGATAAAATAAAAATACACAAAATAATAATATCGGCACATGTAGCTAACACCGCATTTAATAAATGATAACAAAGAGTTAACTTCATGGGGGAATACCCATATTTTGAGAGTGAGATTCCTAATGCGATACACGAGTATTATAATACAGTAGAACGTCTGTAACTCGAACTTGAAGGCAGACGCCGAAAAATTCGAGTTATAGAGCTTTCGACTTATGGAGGACTTCAAAGTTTTTAATTTACGTTTCACAACAATCATTTTTTGGTGTTAATTGGTGTGTATTGCAGTAGGACCAAACTACTTCTGATAATTTTTCAATCGACAACAATAAAGTAAATTCGCTTAAGTTCAAATGAAATCACGTGTTCATAAATTCCTCTATCATTTCATATTTATTGTACATATAAGTAGACTTTTACATTGATTTCTGAGAAACAATGATATACATACATTGTTGGCATATTCTTAAGATCGGTATCTTATTTTTCTTCGAGCTATAGAAATGTCGTTTCAAATAAGCGAGTTGTAAAGGTTGTAAAATCAAATATTGATATGTTCGAGATGCAGAGGTCAAATTTATTTTTTCGAGTTATAGAGGGAAATTATGTACTGAATTTACTTGTAGGGGTCAGATTTCCAGCAATGGAGGTTTAGTGGCTTGATGGAAAGGGAACAGTTTGGGGGGTTTTCGACTTATCAAGGTTCGACTTAGAGAGGTTCCATTGTATATTCAGTCGAGTTCAGAAAGTGAATTTAAAACCGTAAGCAAAATTCAACCGAAAAACAAAATTCAGGTGTATGTAAGTATGTTTTTGTATGCACGTTTTTGTGTCGTAGGCCGTATAGGCTTCATAGGCCCTTTTTACCTTTTTCTATTAGAGCGTGTTATGATGTGAAAACTAAGCTCTAATGCGGATTGTCTGCTTAAAAGAGTTTCACTTCATCTTAAAACTCACTTTCTTTATGTGCACTAATGAAGAATGAGATCAACCCAACATAGAGATAAAGGAGCCTTCATAAATGATGTCACAGTCCTAGGGGGGCGGGTCAGCTCATCTGTGAAAGTTTGGTCCGGGCGGATTTGGGATATATTTTGATAGAGGGGGGAGGGAAGTCAAAAAGGGCCAAAAATCTGTGACATTATTTATGGAATCTTCCTTAAGAATCACTGCATTATTGGATTCAAAAATACATACAAGATTTTTCTTAAGCGTAGATGCCAAAAACTGAAATTTCAGTTTTCTAAGACAGCACTGCGGATATGCATTAAATTTGCATTGATTTCATTTGAACATTGCATTTCTGAATTTCGTTTAGAAGGAATCGTTTATAATTTTACGTTTATATGCATTTCTTGTGCTAAAATCAATACATCACAAATCAGTGCACGTTTTTATTGAAAATTAAACTAAAATTGCTGTTTTAATGGGCTAAATTAAAATTTTAAAATTTCGCTTCCAAATTAAAGATATATGATTTGATGGCATTTGGCATGTCTTCAAATAGTCATAAAGAATTTTTCTATAAGAATGTTATATACAATTTTATTATACACATTAATATTTAGCATTAAATTTTAATTGAGCGAAAAATTTTCCAGATATAAAAACTTCGTGTAACACGCAAAAGAAATTGTTTTGCTTTCGATTATGTTAAATTGATTTTCCGTCAAATTAATAAAGAAAAAAATTTAACAAATTGAATAAGTGATTTATTATGTGTGATACATTTTTACTTAGACTTTCTTTTATTTTGCGTGGGTACATTTTAATAGGGACTTGATTATGTGTAATAATACTCGTTTATTAGCAATACAATAGAATAAAAAGAAAGCTAAGAATAAGTAGCTTAGTATTGTATTTGTCTGAGTTTTAAGTCAAAGTAAGAAATCTAATCAGTCAGTCTCATTGACTGCACGTGTCCTTTGAAAAAAAAAAGTGACAACAGTGTTGTTCAGGTAAAATAAATGAGTGCTTTCTTTGGTGGCTCATGAAGGTAGATTATATGTAAGCTATACTTTTTTTTATTAAAAAAGCTTCTTAGAAATAATTACAATAGAAATAAGTATGAACATAGACGAAAATAATTACGGATGGTGGTTGCTGACTTTTTTATACGAACATATTTTATTTTGGCAAAAAATCAGTGATATTAATTTAAAAATAATAACCGTTTTTTTTGACACGGCTACCTGCTTAAGAAAAATTTTGTATGAGAAATTAGTTGGCGATACAAGAAAAAATACTTAAGTCACCCTATCCGTCGAAAAGATATAAAACAGGAAATTTGCAGAATGACGCCAGCCTGCCGTTCTATAGTTCAAATATTGCGTTGAACCTGCATATGAATTAAGATTAAGTGAATCCCAACTTGTTTCAAAATTCATGAAAAATTGTTGTTAAAATTTTAATGTTTCTAAGAATGCATAAATAACTAAACCACTCAACCGTAAAAATTAATGTTAACGTCGTTTAAACCGCTAAATCTTATTCCATAATCCCATATTATTGCCGTATTAAGTGCTAAAGCTAATAAAAATTCGGAATCATAAATCATTTATTTTTTTTTAATAACTGAACACGGCGATTTTATGGAGGATTTAAGTGAAAAATCAAACAATTTTTTTTTTTTTGCAAAATGTTAGAAATAACGTGATTTTTGCAACACTTTTCGACTTTATTGAAAATATTTTTCGACATTTTAAAAATTTTTCAGCCGTGTCAAATCAAATAGAATTCAAACAATATCAAGAGTATTGAAACAGTCGAAATATGTTGAACAAATCGAAATCGCATTTCCAAATAAATTTTTTTTTACATAAATATTGTTTTTCAAAAGTAGCGCAAGTAATTGAAATTTTACTAACACTTGTGAATGAAAAAATTGTTTGTTTCTTTTTATATTTAAGTCCTCTTTTTGACCGCCGTGCCTAGCTATTAAGACATTGTAAATTGTTTACATAATAAAATATTAAATAACACTTTTTATTTACAATAAAAAAACATCATCGCAATAAATTTTAGCACTATTGTGCTAAAAATTATTATCCAACATTGAGTGGATCATAAAAGCCCTGCTTCTGGCTTAGAAGCCCTACTAACCAAAATTATGCGCTCATAGCAATGTTAACTTTCAAAAGCTTTATGACTAATTTTTATACGAAAAGGGAATTACAATTTTTTTCAATTACAATTTTTTTTTTTTTGGGCGGACATACATAGTTGGCATCAATTTTTTTCAGTCTTGAAATATCAGTTGATGTCTTATTTGCAAATTGAAACAGTCAGTTTTGACATGGAAAAAAGTTCAAAAAAGAGCAAAACTAAAACAAAAATATTTATTGAGCCACTGGAGAGCTCTGTACCTACTTCTAAATATCTTACTTTTATAATAAAAAATTATAAATGAAATTGGTTCAGAATTTTATTTTTTTTAACGAACTATATTAAGTATATGTGGCCCAAAACAACTCGTCTTATTCTAATGTAGCCCTGGGAAACTAAAAAGTTATATAACTCTGATTTACATACATATGTATGTATGTCAGCATTAAGCCAATCTAAAGAAAAACGTAACGTTCCTTTTAGCCTACATTCACAAATGTTGTAAATATGTATGTATGATAATGAATATGAAAAAATCACAAGAATGTCTACAATTTTGTTAAGTAAATCACTACTAACAGAGCGCAACACATGTGACATTTTTAGTTGACTCTTTGATTTATATTTAAATTAAATCACAAAAGATGATGCTTTTTTTCAATTGACAGACTTGTGCATTTTTAGCAAACTTGTGATGATAGCATATGCACTACTTACATAGTTAATGACGAAACAAATAATAAAATATTACGTCAAATTGTTTGAAATTCGTCCGCGTACATTTGAGCTTAACCTTGAACAAAGGAAATTACATACAACAAATAAGAGATTCAAAAGGTTTTTACACTATTCCGTATTATTATTGCATTTGCGGATAGGTACAAGTGAGTATGAGTCAACGAACTTCTACGTGGAGAATGTTGTCAAGCAATTAACTCATGACGCTAAGAATACAAAGTGCGAATTTTTTTTTTGTGTTGCTAAAAAAACAATTTCTTAGTAGGGTCGTCCATGAGCGAGAGAGGAATTAATCCCGACTTAATTATTTTTACATTTTCTTATATTTCTCCATTGGACTTATAAGCTAAATATGCTATTTGCTACTAAAAATCGCAAATTTGTTCTACCTCTAACGCATAGGTATTCTTTTTGAGAGTAAGAGCACCTAATTTGATGAAATTTTGACGTTTGTTTAAAAACTTCGACTTTTTCAATGGAAAACTCGAAGAGTATCGCAGTATCTTAGGACTTCACATAACCAGAATAAAATAAAAATCATAAATTAAGATTATTTTTGATCAAAAAAATTAAAAACCCAAAATCAGAATTATTTTTCATTTTTAAAATAAAAATCATATTATATCTACGGTTCTCGTTAAAAGAACTCATCTGTATATTTAAACTCACATTTAGTCTTTTCCTTCGTTGTGACTTTTTTTTATCTCAATAGCTAAAAATAACGATTATTTACTGTCCCTGTTATTCAGTAAAAAGAAATAAGATATTAGACTTAAGTTTTTGTTATACATAACTATGAAAACACTACTTTACGAAATTATTTCTTGCACTTTCATCACAGATGCTTGGCTACCAACAATCTAATAGCCCTGCTGGGCATGGTAACAAAGATGCTACTTAAAGTTTATCTGCCTGAACATTATTTCGTTTCACATAAACGTTGGGATTGTGCTAGTTGGCTGGTGGGGCGCTTTTTTGGCGTAAATTCAGGTTGTATTGCTGCCGTTATGGCGGTTGAACGCTGGATGGCATTGGCTCGGCCTTTCATCTATCACAAAGTAAGTGAACGTCATTACTTTTGCTTAAAATGTATTTACTTTTTATTTTTTGTAACAACGTAGCACATAACTTATGAGCTTGTGCGCAAATCAATTCACTCCTTGATACTCATTGCTATTGTTATCACGTTTTTGCCATTGTTTGGTTTTGGCGCTTATATAGACGAAACGGATCCTGATAAACCAGAGTGCATACGGTATCGTGATGCCGATGGTGTTTGGAATAAGACTTATGCAGTGATTTTCATGTTATTTGGTAAGTTGAATGTCCTTTATGCTACTCAGTCATCCAGCTTGAAGGGCCACAAGTACAGTTCATTAAAAAACTAAAGTTCACTAATTTTAATTTGTTTTATTAGGCACCCTTCTGTGCGTCGTAATTGTTGCTTGTAATCTCTTTGTCACACGCGTTTTGTGCTTCATTGGTCGCAGTCGAACAACCAAACGTCACATGGATTACGATCTGGTGAATCGTGAGAAGGGACGCATTGTCGACGGTGACAGCAATAGCGGCTCTTCTCTGTATCATCATCACAGCAACAGTGTTACCATGACAGCCGCCTCATCCCCTGACGAGATTAAATTCGCCAAGTTAATGGCATTCCTCAGCATATCCTTTGTTATATGTTGGATGCCACAAATGGTAAGGTTAAACGATGAAATTCAATTAAGCATTGACCCCAATTGTACGGTTTGTCACACTAATATTGTTTTTTTTAGATTGCAATACCCTTGGCAATTGTACCAAATCGTGTACCCAAGTCACACCCATTTTTCTTGATAGCCGATGCCCTGATGGCATTGCATTTTACATCAGATCCGTATATTTACGTGGTGAGCCGCTCCAAGCAATCGTACCTCCTAGGTTGCATAAAACAACGTTGGCGCTGTGGTACATTAAAACGTTCGCAAAGCGACCAAAGCCGTTTTCGCACCACCACTACTGCAGAGCAACATACACTGGATTGTGGTTTAAATTAAAGGATAAGAAAATTTTTTAAAACAATTTTGATACAATTTTTAACATTAATTTCATCTCAAAGACATGTACTTATTATATTAGTTACACCCCGAATATGTATGTAGTTTTCATGTGCTAGTTTTAAGCTGTAAATAAATTTCCCAGTTCTCATATATTGTAAAAATAGACTGTTATTCCATAAAACCTTTTCTTAATCATGCGGCTTGGGAATTTATTCAGTTGATTTCGTGATTATTAAAGACGAGATTATAAAATCAAACTGAAAATTTTAAATTAAATGTAGATCAATTTCAATAGAAATAAATTGAAATGGCGCAGTGGCTAACCCATGCGCTTCCTATCTGGTTGGTCATGCGATCGATCATTTTTATTTTATTTGCAAGATTAATGCTTCAAATGTGCACAAATTCGAGTTCAGATACCTTTTCCATAAGGCAACCAAGTTAAATATACTTTTTTATGAAAAACGTGTGTATCAAAACTTGCGAACAGTAAAGTTGTTTTTAAGATAGATAGCACTTTCCAAACCTAAAAAAACAGTTTTAATAAACGCTCCTAATAGCTTAAACATACACCAGCAATAATATCCTAAAAAGTGTACATCTGTTCTTTTTCCATGTGTTCATTAAAAACAAATCAATTTTTTTACACCTAAAGGTAGTTTTATTTTTAAGTTTCGCAATACATCATTTATAATTATGATTTGTAACGTTGCTATTATTACAATTAAAATATTCTTTGACCAATGCACAACAGGCTATGATCGTTTATCAATTTTGGTTTTGAAATAAACACAATCGATCGATGCTGACCGATTGCTTATGCAAGTCAAGTTTTATTCTTGAAATTACAATGGAAATCATCTTCAAGAAGGGTACATTCAAGAATCTACGTCTATATAAATTTTAATATATTTTATTGTTATTAATTTTTTATTACTTTTATAATTGGTAAGCTGTTTGTAGTAATCAAGTCAAGTGAGTCTATTTCATTTAGGTGTCACAATCAAATAGATAATACAATCAATGTAATTTGTTAAAAACAGTTTACCGCTTGTCATTAGTGTTATTATTATAGTTACAACTTAAGAGAAATAATTTAATTTTATCATAATTGATTAATGCATATATTAAAAAAAATCATCTGCTGAATATAAATATTCGCGTCATTCTCACACTCTCTCTTGCGCGCACTCGTACTTGGCTTAGTAACGATTATAGCGTCCACGGCCACGACCACGCGGCGTCGCCTTTGCAGCTGAGCCACGTGCTGGAGTAGCCTTTTTAGCTGGCGAAGCGTCTGCAGCGGCCGTTGGTGTTGTTACTGCTGCAGCAGCCGCTGCTGGTTTAGCTGGTGTTTTAACTGGTTCTGGCTTTGGTTCTGCCTTAGCAGGTTTTTGCTCTGGCTCAGGTTCAGGTTCAGGCTCAACTTCAGCCTCAGCTTCTTCATCATCTTGTGCCTCCATCTCTTCACCATTATCCTCACCTGCAGCACCTTCTTCTTCAACACCTTCTTCACCATTCTCAGCCATCTCAACGTCATCATCATCCCCGGTGGCTTCCGAAGGATCATATAGCTCCTCATTGCCATCAGCAGCTTCTTCACCACCTTCTCCTTCTTCGGTTTCAGCTTTTATTTCAGTAGCTGCAGCTGCCTCAGCTTCTTCAATCTTACGCTTCTTACGTTCACTCTCCTCCAAAGCAGCAGCAGCGCGCTTTTGAGCGATCTTAGTATCGCTCGATTTTTCATTGATAAACTTCAAGAAATTGCGATGGTGCGTAACAGTGCGTGAGTGTACCTCGACAGTCTTCTCGGTATCAAAGAATTTGCCGCATAGCGAGCATTCAAAACATTCTAGCTTCGAGATAAGACCAGGTCCAACTGGGCGAGTCCAATTGTACTTGGGAAGACGATTGTCAACCTCAGTGGGTATCTCATCACCGTCAGTGAAGTCAAGAATGCAATCCTCAGGATCAACAGGAGGCAGAGCAACTTCGTCATCATCTTGAGTTTCATTCAAATCATCACCTTCCTTGGTTTCATCGGCACCCTCTTCGGCACCTTCTTTCTTTTCAGCATCTTCACCCTCGGCTTCATCACCCTCAGCGGCTTCTTCGCCCTCTTTCTTTTCGCCATCGGTGACGGAGCCATCGGCCTTCTTGGTGGGCTTCTTCCTCTTCTTTTGTGGTGGACGAACATCCTTCAATTCATCCTCTTCAGTCAAGATGGTCAAAGTGTTACGTTGACGTTCACCCACCTTGGTATTCTTCTCAGCAGCCTTCTTCAAATGATCAGCTGATAACAAATGAGAATCATAATCGATGCGTGTAGCAAATTCCTTATTGCACTCAGTACATTTAGGATGCAAGAATTTTTTAAGTTGCAAGTGACCATCGGATTTGCGATGTGCCGACAAATGTCCGTGGAAGTTCAAGTCACACATGGTACAATATTCCAATTGACGTTGCTTAGATTTGCCCATGCGCTTTAAGCGATCCAACTCAATGGATTTCAATTGTTCAGCTATCTTAGCCTCTTGACGAATCATGTTGGCTTTAAGACGATAACTTTCCTCGATGCCTTCACGCATCATCAAATGAGTACGTCCCTTGATATGATTCTCGAACGAATTAGCATCCCACATATGCTTCTTGCAAAGGTGACAGTAGAACATGTCATTGGGTACACTGGCATATGGAGATTCCTTGCTGTTGTTTAAAGATGTTTTTTGGTTGGTTCGTGGGTAAAATAAAATAAAGAAAGAATTAAATTAGTTTTCGGATATAATAGTTTTATTGCTTTAATGTAAAGCCTGCTGTATATGTAAAATTATCAAGGGACAGGATTGGTGATGTGTGGATGAATAGGTTGGAGTTTAGGGAAACACAAATTTTAAAAATTGTTATATTGTATATTAAAAGCGTTGTGTGGTTTATAGAAAACAACTTGAAAATGGATCAATTTTCGATAGACATTTAATTGTTTTGAAATAAAGCTGAAGTGGATAACAAATAGACTGCGAAATATTTTAGCTTAATAAAATATTAATACAAAGAAACAAAACGATAAATGACTTTACCACTCAGATTGTAACATACTCATTTATATGTCAGAAAATTTTTAAATTTTGTATTTACGAAATATTTTTTCTCTTAACCAGGGGCCGAAAATAAATTTCTTTCAATAAATGACTGATTATGGCATAAGTAATTTTTATTATAACAATCACTTAATTTTTTTTTACATTTTTCTTTTGATCAAGAATATATATTATTGATTATGTTTGAGTGCTATAAAACTGAGAAAATTAACATAAGCGAGTCAAGAATAAATCAAAAGAACAAAAATTGCCAATTGTATAGTGTTCTTGTTAATTTTAAATATGCAGAAGAATAAAAGACCTAAACATTATTGATAAATAATATTGCCATACCTTGCTTGATTGTCTTATTTAATGCAGTTTTATAGCAGTTAAAAGCCTATCTTAAAAATAAAAAAATTACTGTGATTAAAAGTTAATAAATATTTTTGACCAAAGAAAAAGAAAATGATAACGGAACGAAAAAACTAAAACAACATTTTGGCCTGATTCTATATTGGCACACATGCATATTTGACAATCCACTATTTATTGGAAGTATCCACATTACTTATATTTATCATTTATGCATGATAATATTTACATTAACATATCCTGCGCATTATTTTCATCCTAATTTTTAAAATTTCGATTAATTTAAGCCCAATTTGGATATAGTTGTTTTTGGTCGAAAAAAAAACAATTTTCGTTATTCTCCGAAGTTTAGGCGTTTATTGATTGTTGCCATCTTCAGGGAGAAATTTATCGAAAGAAAAAAAAAACATATATTTATTTATTTATTCCATGAGCTTGGGTGGTATTCTAAATGGTTTGTCATTAGCTTGCCAGTACCCAATTTATTTTGTTTAATATGCCAAAGTTTCATGCAACATGTCGATAAAAATAAATTTTATTTATGTAAATTACTCGTATTCCGTCTGACATATTTTGAGTTGAACTTTTAGATGAAACATAAATTCGATAATAATTTTTATTAAGGGATTAGGAAATGCTGAATTTACATCCTCGGCGCACTTCTTACTTCTAAAACCGGGGCCGCACCATGAGAGTGCAAGGTCTGGGACGAATGAAGAAGTTTGTTTTATAAACTTTCACTAATATTCTTTGGAGAACCGTGCTCCTTTCCCACAGATTTCAAAATGAATGAGAAAAGGTGACACTTTATTAAAATGCAGATGAAGTATGTCCTTTCATGTGCCAGGAAATATTAAAAACTATACTCAATATTAGAAAAATCAAGATGAGATAAGGCATAGTACAGAAGGCAAATTAAACAGCAGCAAATAGTATTGCAATCGTATGGAACTTAAGCTGTTGAAATGATCCATGATAAGTATATCCTTAATCTTTCGACAATATAAATGAAAGCTATTGTTATACACATATAGATTTTTCAATGCTAAACCCAAATCTGGCTGTAGAAATTCTCAAGCAAGTCAGAATTTTGAGATATGTATGTATTATCATAAATAACTTGTCAGTGGAAATTGTAATAATTAGTTTTAGTGCATGGTAAGGGTTAAAAATTTACTGGTCATGAATGAAAAAATTCATATTTTCTAACTAAATGAATACACAAAAATATACTATAAAGTTTCAATTAAACGTTTAGCCACACCAGAAAATTGCATTTTTGCCTGTTACCAACCCCTTCTTTTATATGTATGATAATTTCACTAATAAGGAGTTTCTAGAAACTGTAAAGTGTACGAAAAAATGTTCAAAGGTAGACAACTTTTAAAATGCAGCTGACATGCATACACATTAGCAAAAGCAATGATGAAAATGATAAACTATATATCAATGATTCCGTAAGAGCAATGTAACGAAAAATAAAAGCTTGTTTACATAAACAAAAAACTTTTTTTGAACTGTTCTTTGAAATAGCATGGTATGAGTACATAAATTGAAATTCAATAAGAACTAAAAATTAACCACTTCTACGAAAATGAAACACGAGTGATGTATGAAAGACATATTTTAGTAGTTTAGGGAAGTCCTACAAGATGTAGAAAATACACTTACATTTCATTCTCGCAAAAATTCGGAATGGTATCAATCTTTAGCAAATCGAAATAACAATTTTTGACCAACTGTTCAATGACATTGAAATTGAAATAGCATTAGCATTGTATTTTCAAGTACATCATTTATTCTTCACTGCTCTAAAATGCAGAAATTGTGAAAATTGAAAGGTAGGTATTTTGTTTTTTTAGTTAAAATAAGTTTTTGCGCTTTGGTACACTTTAAATATACAATATAACAAATTGTTAAAAAGGGGAAACAACAAGTTTTTGTAATGTTTTTTTTTTTTGCAAAAATACATTTGATAAAAATAAATTTGATGCGCTTACTATAAATACATAAATAAAAAAATATAACGTAAAAAATACAACTGCAATGTTTTTTAAAGGGCTCTTTTACACACTTTTACGCATTTTCATGTTGCTGCTAAATGCTAAAATATAAAAAGTTAACCAATCAACAGGTTTTTTAGTAAAAAAAAAAACTTAATAAAAATCATTTAAACTTGCATTACATTGATATTCAAAAAATTTTAATTTGAAAAATGGTTTCAGAAGTGTTAAAAATGCAAGTTGATTTGAAAATTATATATTATTGTTGGAATGGCTAAAAATACAATCTTACAAAATATTCATTGTAATAATTTGGCATCAGCACAGCTAGTGCATAACATGTACGTACATCGTACGTCAGTCATCCTCCTTTTCTAGCTAGATTTTCTAATTTATATTTTTTTTACCAAGAATTTATTTTAAAAAAATAATGTTCATATAAGATATATATTGAAACTTGAATGGAAATTCAATTTGAAAATCTTACGTATTTGGTTTTGAATTTTTTTTATAACTTTCTTACCTCTCGTTTTTCTTTTCGCCAGAAGCGGAATCCTTCTTTTTATTAGTGGCATTTTTAGCCAAAAGTTTCTTTGCACGATCAAAGGCATTCTGCTTGCGAATGCCGCCAGAACCTTGCTTTTGGGCTGGTTTGGCACCACCAGAACTACCACGATTTTGGAAACCACCACCTCCTTGACCACGACGATTGTTAATGCGATTGCCTTGACCGGGACGATTGATCATCTTTGTTATTTTAAGTTATTGAAATATGATTTTTGATTTGTTTTTCGAACGTTTGTATTGCATACAGTATGCGTGTAAACACATTCATTTACAGTTGATTTTTTTGTTCGATATTTTTTATACACATTAGATGATGCATTTGAGGAAAAATTTTTACAAGTGGCCATTGACAATGCGCCAGTTTCAATTTTTTCACATTATTTTGTTTAAAACAGTTTTTGTACAATATATGTAGTTTTATGCGTTTGCATTTCATAGCAGAAATTGCAATTTTTGTTTTTGTTAAATTTTAAAACAATGAGTTTCGCAAAATTAAACAGTCAAAAAGTTAAACATTACAATTGTAATTACAAAAGATTTGGTTTTTGTTTTTTCACATTTTTCCATAGCAAGCGTTTGAGCGCATTTTTGAACATAAGTGTTTTTCAACAATTTTATTAATATTTTTGTATTTTGTTATAAGAGTGATCGAAATCGTTGGTAAAATTGGCAATCGGCAGCAGAGAAAAAGAAAAAAAGCACATGGTTGGTGGTCAGTTCGTGGTGTTGTGGCAAAATGTTGCGAGCGCAATTGTATCAGTTTGTTTTTTATCAATTTTTGTCATTTTGTGCAAATAATTTGAAACAGTTACAAGGAAATGTTGCATTTGTACACATTATTTATGTTGAAGTTTATAAAATGTTTATTATCAGGAACAATTTAAATCAGGAAGAACACATTTATGTGCGGTTGTAGAAGAATTTGTGTTTATATATTATTTTAAGTGGCCAGAAACCAAGTTTCGATTATGGTTCGTTGAAGAGCACCAGAGCGAAGAGATTGTTGAAGTTTTGTAGTTTATAGTTTAGTTGACACAGTTGTGGCACAGAAGGCAGCGTTGTTGTACACAATCAACATTTCGTTTGTTTGTTCAGTTACACGTGCATACGGTTGGTTGCGTGCGTTTTTGTGTGATGAGTGCGTGAGTGCATTTTTGATATGGTTTTGCAGAAAGGATTTAAATTCATGACAAAAACCAATCAACGACCGACACAACAGCGGCGACAACATCAACAGTAGCAACAACAACACAACATAAGGTAGCACATGTCATTTGTAATGAAAAAACAAACACATTTCGAATTCGAAATCAAAAGTCGCAGAGTTCAAGCAATCAATCAATCAATCGAAATATATATGGAGAAGAGAGAATAAAAATATATTTGAAAATTAGAAAATTGGAAGAAATCCAGAAATGATTTTGTGTTTTTTTATAAAGGCAGATTTTTTATCAGGCAAGTACTTAAAAGTAAGAAATATACATTAAAAGTATATTTTTTTAGTAATAATTATTAAGTATGTATATAAAGTGTAATTTTAAATTAAAAAAACGCTTAATGTACTTTTCTAAAAGAAAAGTTAAACCTTAACACTGTAAAGGAAAACGAAAAGAAAAAATTTGTTTGTTGTATATTAAAAAAATTGTGCATGAGACCTAAAATTTATAGAGACAAGAGGGTATTGACATTTAAAATGGACAAATGCCTTATTTATATTGAAGGAAAGGTTAACTTTATTAATGCACAATTCTTTTAGAAATAATTCCTGAAATATAAAGTTAAAAAAAAAATTATGATTTTTGACAAGCTGAACGTCTAGTCTTAAGTTTAAATTGTAAGCAATAAATTCTATAAATAATAAAAGTATTTGGAATATTTCACTGTATACATGCATAATTTGGTAGTATCCTCTCTCCGGCGGCAGTTTTATGGAACAGAGTTTTGAATTTATTTAGTTTTCTTTTATATTTATATTTATATATTTCGCTTGAGTAGCCCCAAGAAAAGCTTAATTTTATTTTATTATTATGTCTAACTTCGAAAATTGATCACATTGTTCAAATTATTGAAATAGATGAAAAAAAAAGTTACTTACGAAGAGTTATTAATATTAACTTTCCATTTATTAGGTTTCTTTGTGAAAGTCTAAAAATAGAAAACAACGGTATACTGCAATTCGAAAGTTTATAATTCGAAAATTTATGTCTTGAAATTAAATGAAACTCTTTTATAGAATATAGAGAAAAAACTAATATATCACTGGTTGCAGGATTATATTTTGGTATTCTGTGAATATTGAAATGACAAAAATATTCGGAAAATTATTTTTAGCTGATGCGATCAGGAGGATGGATTAATTTCGAAAACAACTTTTGAACAAGTCTTAAAAGTAAATTAAAAGTTAAATGAAATCTTATGTTGGAGCTATGTATACGTAGGTTATCTAAACTAAAAAGTGAGCTTTGCTAGACTTTATATCGTTAGGAACAACATCTAAATTTATTTATAAGAGTTAAGTGTACCAAAAGTCGGCATTGGGCTTAACATTGAAATTGATTTCACAATTAATATAGATTCCCTTTAAATTCTCTTAAAAATGAAATTAACTGTTTCGGGTTTAAATTCTGTATTGAGTTTTACAATAAATTTTAATCGATGTTTAAAATCAGATCATCAGAATTCGAACCTTTAAACTTCGTTTAAATTATTACATGAAGTTGTAAACAGGTTATTTTCTAAGCAAAATAAAATTGAAGGTCTATCTGATGTTTACTAAAATATGAAAATGTGCAAAATCTTAGGTATTATAGCAGTAGAGCGCGAACAGTGACATGGCGTCCAAACCATTTTCAAATATGTACTTAGAGAAAAAGGTTTTGTAGGTGATGTCAACTTAATTCTTATAGCATATTCATTTAATTGTACATTCATGCTTATTAGTCTTTTTATACTCAATGTCAAATATTTACGGTGAAACGTAATAATTGAAAATATCAATAAATATGTATTCGAAATTATAAGTTGCTGACACATCAGAAGCCGACACGCTGAACTAATATATACTGACAATTTCCCTCGATAGTTATTGGACGTAGAATAACGTTATACGTTAGAGGAAAAGAAGTATATACTCACACTAAAAAATCTGAGGCAGACGCTTATAGCACTTACAATGGGTTATTTAATAAAACATTATGCCAAATAATATCTAATTTTGGTTATTTTATATGCCCAAAAGTGAAGTTTAAATCAAAAATTTAATTTGTTTTTTAAAATGGTTTCCTGAAAAAAAAATTTAATTTTTATTTATGACCGTATTAAATTTTTAAATTTATTTGTACAGAAAATAGTATTTAAGTTAAGCAAGTCTATAATCGGGTCGATTTATTGGCAGTTGGTTACTAATGTACGACTTAGATAGAAAATAAGTGGTCATGATTTGTACTCCACCCTAAGAAGAGCTTCATTAATTTGAGCTTTATATACAACAAATCATTTCTAGAAAAGGTAGGTACATTATAGAATACGTACAATATTATATTAGCAAAAGAAATATTAAAATATTCTAAAACAATGGCTTTAGTTTGCTTTCCATTATATTCATTTAATAGTCATAATCAAAAACTTCTAACATTTGAGAAAGAAGAGTTTGAAAATTCGTTCAATTATAACCGACAACAAAAAAAGTTGTCAGGAATTTTTTTTTGCACATCCTATTAACAATTTTTCGTTTTAAGATTGAAAAGACTTGTCATGCATACAGTGAAAATTTCCTCTACCTTTGTTTTAAGAATATTTCCCTTAATTTAATAAAATAAACTGAAGAAAAAAAAAGTAAACAAAAAAAAAGAGAAAACTTAAAAATCTTAAAATGTATACATATAATAAAAACTAATAAAATAGTATTCATTTTAAAATATTTAAAAATCATTCACATACCTGTCCGCCGCGTTGGTTGCGATTTCCCATACCACCTCCACCACCACGTGGCAGATCCAACAATGATGGTGGATTCTGGTTTCTAAATAGATTATTTAGCAAATTATTTGCCAAATTTATTGCCTGAGCATTCATGCCCTGACCTCCGCCGACACCTCCTTGGCGCATATTACCGCCACCAAAACCGCCGCCAATATTTTGATTGTCCCAGGGTGACAAATTCATATTACCACCCATACGGTTGGGGCCCATTGGACTATAGTTGCTACCGCCACCAAAATTGCGGTTGCGATTTTGATTTCCTCCACGGAATGACATATTTATATTATTGTTCTTTTAATTTGAAATTGCTTGTTTAACGCTGAAAAGTAAACAAAAATTGCTATAAATCAGAAATTACAAGTAAAATATTACGTTAAGTACGAGATACAATTTAAAAAGGTAGATGACAATGAAAACATCATGCTTTGGTGATATGGATGTTTTTATTGCAAGCTCAAGTGCTTAGTCCCTCTCTGATATGCAGACAAAACAAAATAAATTTATTGAATGAATGTAGTTTTGCAATACTTGGACGGTACGCATACCAAAAGGATAAAAATTAAATTTTAAGTATTGCAAAACCAGCGTTAAGCGCGGAGGAAGCAGTGTAGTGATCTGCGATTATTCCTCTGATGAAGGGCTTGGCACAATTAATAGGATGGAACGAATTATGAATGGCTTAATGTACGTTGACATACAAGATTTGATGCTGCAATATACCGAAGAAGAGGTTCCAACAGGACAACTATCCAAAATACACCACTTGGTTGGCCTGCCCCAATCTAAATCCTATTGAGAACTTGTGGGAGATCGTTAACATGAAAATCAATCTTTGAAAATAGTCTGGGAAGAGATATCGTATATCATTAATAATTTAGTATTTCCTATGCCTAAGAGATGTGCGTGGGTAGTTCAGAATAAAGAGTCTAAGTATTGATTTTAAGTTTTTCTTTACCATAAAAAAATGGGGGGCTTTGGCATTGCCCGATTTTAAATATCCGATTGGCTTAGCACCAAACCTACAATCCGAGCGATTACTTTTGTAGACCTGAGCCACATTTTTTGTTTGAGTATTGTGAAGATTTACAAAGAAAATAGTAAACTACATCTTAAGAAATTCTTCAAAAACTAAATAAACTTTTATATTTACTACCAGCGATGATGTAATGAGAAAATTTAAACAAATCCATTGAAGCAAAGGTGATTGACCTATAAATCTAACGAGAATTTAAGAGAAACATTAGCAAAATAAGAGACAGCACCTTACGCTTAAATAGCGAATACGAAGCAGAACAAAATGAAAAATAAGTACGTTTTCACATTAAAAACCGGTTATCAAATAATTACATTGCATAAAAAAAAAACAAGCGGAAAGTTAAAGACACTGACTTTGCGCCAAACGAATATACAGAGAACTGGGATAGAGAAAAGGTAAAACAAAATGGCGCGCTCGACAGAGCGAGAAAAATAAAAGAAACACACGAAGAGAATTTGCGAGCCTTGCGGAGCGCTAGCAATAAGGTGAACTGAAGCACCGGCCGGGAAAATGGCGGATATTGCAATCGAGGCTTTGACCAAATATTGATTTTTTCGCCTAAGTTAATGAAACAAAAAAATTAAGTGGTATCTTATGAAAACATTTAAAATTTTAGTGAGAACTGTATTTTAGATATTATTATATGCTTAAATTACTAAATAATTACTAGTGAGATGAAGAAACCAGAAATTAAAAATTATAGATACAGAATTTATTCACGGCTACTAGAAGCTCGTGAGTCAGACAGATTGTACTTTATCTAACAAAAATAACACGATGCATGAATAAAATATAAATATTTAAGAAATTTTTACTCACCTAGCTAATTTAATGCGTCGTCTTACTGATTTTCGTTATTTCGAATCAGTAATTTCACTTTTTCGGCTGTTTCTTCACTTAATTAGTTGAAGAAAAAATGGCGTACTTTGTATGAAGACGGAGTACTTGTCTATATGTAGAGAAAAATTTTTCCTTAAATGTTGGAAAATAAATTTTAAACTTATCGCAAAACACGACCGATCTCTTTCGACGAAAAAGACGAACTGATGCCAAAGCGTGGTGAAAAACGGCTTCGATGATAAATCTAATTGCTAAGGCAATTCAGACGATCTAATTTTGAATAGTTTAATTGAAACTCAGATTCATTCTAAAATTTTTTCAATTTTATATATCAGGAAAGCAGCGTTGCGTGCTTAACGCATGTTAAAAGTGTGGCTCATTGCATATAACTTTGTGTAATGCTAAAACGCGCGACTTCCACATCGCACGTTTCAGGCTCAGTTCACACAAGCGTCTTTTCAACGCGCGTTAGCTAACGCCGTTTCAGAATAACACAAGGTTATATGCAATAAAACAGACTATCACGTGTGGCGATCCAACGATCATTGATAGTGTGACTCATTGCAAAAAAAGAAAAACCATTGGTTCTACATTTCTTTAGATCAAGATATTTTTTGTAAAAGATCAAAAAACAATATAAGAATTCACAATTTTAATGAAAAAGCGCGCTTACTTTAATTTTGACACTTTATTTGATACTGTTTTACAGCAAGTTTTGCTGCAGCAACTTAGAATTTTTGTTTTCTTCTCATACTTGTTTCTTCTCCTTGGTCTTGTTCTATTAATATTCACGAATTTTTTAACACCGAAAATTAGTTTATATAATAGAAAGAAATTAATAAGACTTTCATTTCATGTGAAATATAAAATAATTTAAGTTAAATTTTATAAATTTTTTATTAAATTGCCAATATAAATGGCACCCCTGTTTCAGGCAAATCATCAAATTAATGGTTAAATTACTCTTTAAACAAGCAGCAAATAACAAAGTTTATTTTGGTTTTTATCAAACAGTTTGATAACCTTTCACATTTGTTAATTTTTATAAATCACCATAAATTTTATATTGTTTAAAATAACCAAGACTAGACTAAAAATTTGATCGTCTGAACTCCTCGAATATAAAAAAATGGAACAAAATTAGCGTATATGTTGGTATTGCCACCTAGATCGATTTTGTATGTAAATTAGTGTGTTTATAGAAAGCTGTGTTTATTGTTATGAGTATGTACTGTAAAAATTGTCTATCTCATTTGGTTTCTTTCTATGTACTCGTTAAAGAAAAATTTAAAAATCGAATAGAAATTGTGACAGCAAGTAGCAAGCAAATGTAACTCTTCATAGTCGCTATTCACTTTTTATTCAGATGTGACAAAATTTGCTCATGTGAACAAATAGATATCACATTAGACAGATCCTTTTAACTAAATCAATTCTGATATGCCTATGATCTTAACAACAAATAAAGTTTCTTTGCACTCAATATTAGAGTGATTTATGTTATAGTTTATGTTTCACTATTTTATGAGAAATGTATGCTAGAGTCAAGAAAGTCTACTGGAAATTTCCATGGGTTTTCTTTTCAAAATTATTTCTTCGGCATAGACACTAGGCAAACGAACGAACATATACATATGTAAGTCTGGACTTACATGCATCAATAAACCGACGATTTTGCATATTCTCTTTTTCTCTCCAACGATTTTCCGACGGGGTTTCTTTTGACAACGGGTTAATCGTTTTCAACAGTAATGCGTTGAACAGAATTGGGACGGTATCGGAAAAGCGGCAACGAAATTCCGCTGTCAAAAATTATAACACACTTGATGCTATGAAATTGAACAGAATTGCGGCGTACGATTGATAACCTACCGACGGATACCCGTCGATTTAGATTTAATTCTAAGTTTTTTTGACAGCGGATTTCCGTTGCCGCTCTTCCGACCGCGTCCCAATTCTGTTTAACACATAATGTACATATAGCAATTTTTATATTTCTAGAATGAACAGTTTTGTTTAGGCAGTGGTTGTAAGTCAGTAGGACAATGTTTCATATATGAATACATACATATGTATGTATATGTACTTCAAAAGCAAATTCGGGATGGTTCAATTCTATTGAGAAGAATATTTAAAAAAAAAAAACAGAAACATTTGCCATCAACATAGAATTTTATTTTTGTGTGGTTTATATACTTTAAACAAATTGCATATTTAAAATTTCCATAAAAATACATTACAATAATTTGTAGCTTATAACAATTAACCATAACCAGTGGTACAAATACATAAAACATCACATGAAAGCATTCTTTTCTCCAGTAATAATGAATTTTTATCATACTTTTTGTTGTTATTATAAAAAATATTTTTAACCTTCACCTGCTCCTTAAAGATACAGTTTTTTCAAAAATAATTTTTTTTGTTATCATTTACCTGTTTCGTTAGTGTACTCATTATTTTATTTAATTTTGATGTAAAATTTATATTTAATCTTCATTTATGTGAATAGTTTTTCTTTCCTGCATCTTATGAGTGTACAATACTTAAACACTTCTCTACATATTTATTGGCTCTCTGATCTTTAACTCTTTCAAGAATAAAATTCTTTAATTATGTTACGAATCCTAAGACACTTGTTATTTTAGCTATTTTGGGCCCAACCACAAATTAAATGTTAAGAAAAAAAAAAAAAAAAATTAAAAACTGAGCATTCGGTTACTACTAAGTCCATTTATTTTGCAAGATCGTCGAAGAGCAAGTTTCTACACCTAAAAGCATACTGCTATGCTCAGGAGCGCACTAGTCATCGGACATAAAGGCCAAATGCAAGGTGAGCCGATTCCAGTTGTGAGCCGGTTCAAAATGTACAAAATTTATACATATTTTTTATTATATAAAGAATAAAAATAATTCGAATCAGAAAACATATGGTTTTCTTATACTATTTGCAGATTAACCCACAAAAAAACTGAAACAGAAAATAGTTAGGTAGGTCCAAAAGCTGTGTGCTCAACAAAAACTAATTTTCAGATTATCCTGCAAAGATCGCTGTTTAGGCCTCTTTGAAAATATCTCATACTCACTGAACAGCAATTGCTTTCTTCTACAAATTTTACTATGAATCTTTACAGATTACTTACTTATGGGCGATGGGTAGGACAATGAAATTAAATTTGCCTTTGCCAAAAATAACAGTCAAAACTTAAAAGAAAAGAAATTATTGATCGTTCCAATATTTGTTTGAATTTTCATATTGGGTCTTTTCTCGATAAATAAAAAAATAAATTGTCAACTTACTAAGGAAATTATGAGTCCACACCAAAACTCAGCCCTCCCTATCATCTTGGAGCTGTGACGAAAGTCAAAAACAGGTCAGACGGTTTTTAGAAAGTCTTCAACCTTTTAATTCTAAAAACGTAATTTTTCTTGTCTTTCCTAGGGCTCTTCAATATTTTATAGTTAAAATAGGCCTTTTTTTGCTTAAAACTTTTTTGACTTTCGTTGAAGTTTTGCCTTAAAAACGGTACAAGCCTTCAGAAAGACAGGAAAACTACGTTTTCAGAATCACAATTTCTATTTCCAGGCGATTTTTTTTTGAAAAAGTACTAGAATTGCATAAAAGTGCCTGCTTTCTAATTTGCTAGAGATTAAGTGTAAGTTCCAAAGCCATATGGGTCGCTGAGTTTCGGTATGGGCTCCTGATTTCAGTACAAATTTAGCAAATTTTTTTTTCAGAACTTTTCGAGAAACAACCCAAACCAAAAAAATAAAAAAGTTTTAGTATGAACCAAATTCATGTTGGCCTTAAATGACATGATTTTTTCCAATAATATATTTTTGACAAGTACAAAAGAATATACGTGATTGAATTGAAATCTCTTTTGTATAATATTGCAATTTCGATAACTTCACTTATTCAATAGGATACCACCGAAGTGATTATAGACTTTTGTTGAAACTCAATGCAGCACGTAATTTATTACGTATCCTGGGCGATCTCCAGCGGGAACCTGCCGTAATGTTGCCATAAGTTGCTAACGAACGCAAATCATTCGGTGATACTCCCTCATCAACATCATCGGCCTCAGTTTTTATTTCCATTTTTTGGACAATTAAGCGCAACAGTTGATGCTGTTGCTCTAGGCTGCGACTAATATCGCGTAACTTGCGTTTTTGTTTGTCAAGTTCTGTATTGAGATAATCTTCATTGCTATCGAATGGCATAACATCCATGGTACCTAGTTGTAATGGAAATGTAGATATGGAAATGATAATTTAATTAGTAATTGAAATTGGAAGTTAAATTGATGGTAATTGCGGCTAACATAATAGTTTGTTTTAGTGAATTCAACAGATTGGTTGGGTAAAATAAATAACTGGTTATTCAATTCTTATTTGAATATGAAGATTATTTAATTCTTTACAATAAAAGCTTAATAGTTTTCTGCGCTTAAACCAAAAATATATCCATATTAGTTTCCTTTAGTCTTCAGGTGATTGAATAGGTAAAATTTCACATTTTCTTTGTACATCTTTTTAAACTGTGATCAAATCGCAGTGTCTTGAAATTTTCTGATATCTCTAAATTTAAAAAAAAATATATTTTCTAATAATGCGGACTAGATAGTTAAAAATGTTTTGTTATTTTTAATTTGTTAAAGTCTTACAATTTCTACCCAGCCCGACGAAAGTCAATAGACTACTTAAGGGATTTTATAGAAAACTATGAACTATTTACCACTTCTGCGTTCAAAACCATACATAATTTTTTTTTGTATACTTACTATCCTCGCTAAAAGGATTTGAAAACCATTTACGTAAAATAAAGTCCAAATAACCTAATTTACACTTGGCATTGTTTGGATATTCAATAAGTTCCATCTTGTCAATTTTTTGAAGCCACATCTGCGGTAGTTTACGCTCAAGTTCCGTATGTAGTACCACCTGAAAAATCACATTGCAAAAAGAGAGTTCTTAGTAGTAACATTAGGCCAAATAGGTTTCTTCTTTTTTGTATTACCTGCATGGCCAAGCGCTTAAGTTGCGCATTTCGACGCACAGATTCAATGTCACCAACAGCCAAACCGATGAGCAAGTTCATAAGTAAAATTGGCATCAGTACCATAAATACACCTGGAAACAAATTTTTAAATTTGATAAGTTCACTGGTGTTTTTTCAAAAATCATAAATTGCTTGGTTCTTGTCTCTGTTCGGTCTGAAGTCACGTTTGGAAAACTTTTGGCGAGTCCAATTTTACTATTATAACGTTTAGAACTACATAGTTAATGTAGTTTTGTTTGACGATTCTATGTTTGCATTATTTTTACTTCAGTAGATCTCGGCGGTATTCTACGGATGTGGCTATGCATAACTAAACTGACTGTCTTCTTCTGTCGTTCTAATATAACAGTCCGTCAAGCTGTCCACCACAAAGGCTCATTATTATGTCCACAGAGCAGTTGCAACCGAATCCAAGCTTAACAATCTCAAAACACTTACTCAATATAATAAATGAAGTCATGGGAACCTTGAGCTGATTACTATAATATGTGTTTACATAGGTGCCAACAAAGTCCAATTCACCCAGCATCATAGAAAAAGTGCGTAGTAATGACATTGGTATATTAGAAAACGATAAATGGTTCGGTTGTGGATCAATGATCTGCAAATATATATAATAGAAATATCACGAAAAACCACTAACTTAAGATAAATTCTTACCTTAGATAGCAATATATAAAAGGCTAAGCCAAAGGCAATAATCAGTATAGAAAAGACCAATAACACTTTAATAAGTGTTTGCAATATCTCCAGAAACATTACCACATAAATGCCAACCTTTAAGGAAAAAGTGCACGATGAATAGATTATAACCTATTAAGTGTTCATTTTAACGCAGATACCAACCTGATCAAAACGTTGTAGAAATAGCAAAAGTCTAAACCATGATAGAAAGACCGCTATGGAGGCAGCAGAATAATGTATCGTATTAATAGCGCCATCGGCTTTAAAAGCTGGTGCCACCATGATTAAAGTTGATATGTATAGTATCCATGAGATCAAGTTAATAATTTCCGATATATAATGCAAACGTTGCTGATACATCTGTACGAGTTCTCGTAAGGAATTGAGTGTGATATAGACAACGATCCCAACAGCACAAAATATAATCGCTGTGGAGCGGTGAATACATTCGTAACTTTCAATAACAATGACGTCAGTTCGATTATAGGAATTGGAGCTAGGCGTAACGATATGTAGAGATCATTAAAATTGCCATTCTTCGATTGCTATGTACTTCATTATATGTACTCACCTTTGCTGCAATGAAGTTTTATTTGTTGGATGCCGTATCTCAATGCCGTTCATCATTAGCGACGAATAGACGGTGACCAATAGTAAGAATATCGAATATATTAAGAGATTTGTCAAGTGAAAATATTTACCGTAAGAATTCCATTTCATTTGTAAATATTTTTGACTGAGTGGATGTGCTAAGAGTTCGACGCGCCCATAGTTAACCATGGTCTGCATGATTTGGGTATATAAAAGTACAGAATTATTAAAAGTTCCAGAGAAAAGGGTGCTACATACAAAAGAGACAGCGCACGATTTCAGACACACACAAAAATAATAAAACTAATGGTTTGTCTAATGAAAAATTATCTGAATGAACACAAACTATGTTTCCATTGCGTGGTATTTGATTTAAATGAATGTTTATATGTTGTGGTTTTAAAAAAAAATATTTTACGCCTTCTTGGAAATTTGCAAAAAAATTCACGCCAAATGTTTAGGTTAATATATCAATGTTAAAACGTGCCCGAAGAGATTAATATATATAAAAAAATATAACTTTATTTTGATCTCAAAAAAAAAGCAGCTGATAAAAAGGTGAGCCCTTGTAGATAAAGAAAGTCATCAAGAAAATACTTTCACCTTTAAAAACCCGTTTAAAATATCTCAATATTTTCATATTTTGATTAAATATTTCAAAACTCTGACGTGTTAGAGTAATTAACAATAATTGCGGATAACAGTTAATATGATTAATATCTAACATTTTGTCAAAAAATTAAATTTTTTCAAATAGCTGTAACTTATGCAAATATAACGATTTTGACATTTAGAAATCAGTTCCTTAAGTCTAAGAATATCTGAATGAATTTTTTATTCATGTGGGCTGAACTTTAAATTTTAATATTTCCGTACACAATCCAATACAAAACTTTAACCCCTTTGGGGCACGTGTTAACAGAAAGATATCAAACTCAAATTTTGTAGAGAGTATTTTTATGATTTCTTGCACGATTTCCAGAGAGCGCTTACCTTTAAAATGATATTTTTAAGAGCCACTTTAATATGTATGTATGTATATCGGTCATTGTTTTAATAACTGCACACTTTGTTGTTTCTTTGACTTTTTTGAACACTTTTTGAAAGGAAATCCTCAAAAAAAAACAATTATCATTTTAGTTTAAGCAAAAAAAAAATAATATTAATATTAATTAATTAATGATATTCCGTTTCAATAAAATAGCAATTATTTAGAAAAAAAAAAACAAAGTGTACAGATATTTAAAGAATTACCGACATAATCCTCTAGGGTGCCTTATACCGTAATAATGCCATAGCATTTATTATGAAAACATTTGATTTGATTCTTTACGACTCACATTAACTACAGCTAATGGTGCTTCACGCCAATCAGGGTCACCAATTAATTTACGTTTTGTTTCTCTATCTTCTGGAGATAATGTAAATGGACGAAATGAAAATTTAATCTAAACAGAAATATTAATAGAAAGTTTTAAAGTTTATTATATAACATGATTTTATGCGAAGTCTGTCCGAATAGTATCCGACCTTGTTATGTATCAAGACATAGACTAAATTTTTAATAATAATGAAGTTTAGCCACTACAGCTATTAGCTTTCTTAGCTACTAAGCCTAAAAAATATTAAAAAAATTATGTCTAAGAGTTTGCTTTTTTTTCAAATTTTTTCCTATCTTGAAAGTACGGCCGCAATAGTCCCATATTATTGTGGGGCAATAGGATGAATTGAATTGATATATTAACTTACAATAACTTAAGCAGATTTTTGACATTATTGTTTGAGACTATTAGCTCACTACTTGGATCGTTTTTTAACATATGTTTGGTTATCTTCATTTCGGCTTGGAGAGTTTAGAAGCAATCTCTTGGAAAGATATAGATTTTTCAAGGAATCTTTTACTACTGGCAATATTTTTTACTCAGTTTAAAAATTAACTAACAACATTATCAAATTGATTTTTATGTCATAACATACACACATATGTAGGTATGTATCTCCTCATCATTCTCCTTTCAGAGTTAGAAATAAAGATTCCCTTTGGGTAAATACTGAAAAAATATACTGTACTGTTGTGTCCATTGAAGGCTTCCATTGTAAATTCTTTTTTTTTTTAACTAATGCGCTCTTAGATATAACTCGAGGTTGGATACTTTCTGGACAGACCTAGTATATTACTTTTGTAGCTATACCCTAATCTTAAACAAATTTTAAATTAAGGTTAGTCATATTAATATTTGTAAGTAGAAAAGAAGTGCGCTTAGCAATAATCATGTGACTCTTGTCACATAACACATACATATAGGGTATGCAACAATTGATGTGTACACTAATATATAATATATAAAAAACTGAAAAATTCTTGGCAAGGATAAATCATAAGACTCAATAAAAGTGTATCAATTCATTCAGCTCATTTTTTAAAACAGTGTCGGCCAAACGCATTCAACCACTTTCATATTATTTTGCAACGCAATGATTTGATAAAGCAACGCGAGTGCTGGCATGAAAGCTTAAGTGAGGCAAAAAGTTTTGTAAGTGTGCATATTATGATATCTGTGTAAAAGCACAAAAATCTTCTTTCACGTGACATTCAAGTATCAGTGAAGACTAACTTATATACTTGTGAAAAAGCTTTAAGCTTTTGCTGTATAATGAGTGAAACAGCTGCAGTTATGACCGTGCGTGCATCGCGTCACTTGCTTTTTAACTGCAACAGCAAATCATTGCAATTTTTTCTTTTAATTCTAAAAGACTTAGAGCTTTCCCACTTTCTTTTGGGTGCAAGCGTAGATTTGGTTTCTCTTTTTGGCCAGCACTGCTTTAAATTCTCATGCGCTTTCTCTCTTTTTTTTTCATTCGAAAAAAGAACTGGTGCTTACATTTAAGGCTGGCAATGGTGCCGAATTCGCTAATGATATCGGTTCTCCGGTTTTTTCATCGATTTTTGCATACTTAAAAGGACATTGTAGAAATGCAAACGAATACTTAATCTACAGCGGTGAGAGTGCAAGTATGTTTTTTACCCATTAAGACACATTTTTGTAGGTGTTTTATTTTGTTTTTTGCAATATAGAGTGAAACAAAGAGAAAGATTTATTATAATACGTATTATTTTTTCCCGGAATTATTAAAAATTTTCTTAAAGTTCTTCACTTAAGCCTAGCTCTACTGTCGTCAAGAGCCCCCCATTCGTTTCACACTTACATAAAAACTTTTTGAATCCTTCTTGCAATTGGCTTTTGTAATGCACTTATCCTGCACTGCCTCAAATACTTTAGGCATCGATGCAATTAACGCTAATGTAACACATGGATGTTTGTCAGATCGCAAATTCATTATTTCATTGGCGCGCTCCTCATGCGTGACCATGGCCAATGCAGCTTCTGGATATTTGTAATAGATGGCGTAATCAATGGCGCTCATATCCATATAGTTATAGAGTAATTTACAATTCATCGAAAGCAAAACTGCGATTGCATGTGGTTTGTTCTCCATTGTTGCCAAATGAAGAGCAGTATTCTGGTGTAATATGATAAAATGAAATTTTATTTCTTACATATAAAACGAGACTTAAAAACGAAAAACTTTCTCAACTTACCCCATCTTTATCCACCTGATCCAATAGATGCGAATGCACCGAACGCAAAAGCTCTATAGTTTGCGTGTAGCCTGACATAGCTGCCAATTGCAACGGATTACGACCCTTATGATCACGATGCAAAAGTGCACCGCGATTCAATAGCAATTGCACAACACGTGTGTGTCCTTGCTGGGAGGCGATATGCAAAGGCGTCAGACCCTCACCATCACTTTCATTGATAATAAACGAACCCTTCTCTGAATCGAGCAATTGCCGCACAGTATTGAAACGTCCATAACGTGCAGCAAAGTGCAATGGACTTTCGTTGTTATTATTTTTCAAATTTATGCACGCCCCTAATCTGATAAGATTCTCTAGTGACCGAATATGCCCATCACGACTGGCATAATGTAATGGTGAACATCCTGTGTTGTCCTTTTCGTTGAGCAACTGTTCCAATTGCTTGTGGGATTGCGTTTTCTCAACTTCATCTGCGAATTCTGGTAATCGTCCACCATTCATGATTACAAAATGTAAAACATTTCGTGCATTTGCATCCTTAATGCCGATATTTGCTCCCAGGCGTATTAAAACATTAACTGTTTTCCAGCCGCTGCGCGAAGAAGCGAGCAGCAGTGGCGAGCGACGCTCTATATCGAGAGCATTCATATCAGCACCCTCGCTAACAAGATACTCAACAATGTCCGGATGATCGAACATCGAGGCGCAGTGTAGTGGTGTCATTTTCTGAACATCAGTGCAGCTTAAGCAGATCTTTTTCTCGAGCGGTTGCATAACGAACATAAGTTTCACTATATCGATGGCACCCTGAAACATAAAAAAAAAATTTTTAAAGTTTAGAACTTTTTCACACATTTCTCAGCATGCAAAGATTTGCCAAGTATATTATTAAATTTTCTGTACTTTAAGAGAAAAATTTTATTTAACTTCAATAAATAATAATTCACAAGCTATACCACAACATAATTATTGACGGACTCACTTAATTTATGCTGAAAATTCTACTCTCTAAGCTGACTTCTTCAATACCTTTCTTAATTGTAACTAAATAAAAAAAAAAAACAACACGTGACATTTGAACTTTGTATGTGCAGTATAGTAAATCAATAAAATTCACACAATATGCCGAGACATCTTTAGGTAAACACAAAATTTGTGTAGAATAGCAATAGTTTCTGAGGGTACACCTTATAAAATAATGTTATCAAGTATAATGAGAGAGTAATGTTGACCGGAGCTATATCTCTCTTAACCTGAAATCCATTTTCAATCAGTCTGCATCGTTTTGTGTAAACAAATTTCTCTGCACGAAAATTTGTGCAAAGTCGCTTTAGTTGAGCGTCCGGTATTGGTGTCTAAAACCTATGTTTGTGGTTTTCTTCTCAAATAGTATATATTTTAACAAAAATAATAAATATTTTTTTTTTTTGAAATGAGATTGAAGAAATCGAATCTGAGTTCCAATATCTTAGAAATGAAAAAAATCTCTTCAATTTCAAATTTTGTTTCCTTGAACCTATAAATGAATTAAGTTATTTACCAGGGAATTGAAAATTTTAACGGAAAAGTGCATGCGGTCAAACTTGTTTACATTGACAGAGGTTGAAGTAAATAATTCGGAAGGACAATTGCGAATACGAATCAGTAGTCCTAAAACTAAGAAAATCTGAAAGGATGTCTTTTGAGTTAAAAAGGATAATAAAGTTCCATGGCTATGCTTGAAGTCCTTTCATATCTTTTTTAATGCTTAGGCTCGAATCTATATATATTTGAAGATTTTTGCTTTTAATGAAGTTAAAATGGTTGAAGGTTAAGCCTTTTTATCCACATTTTACATCATTAACGACATAGTTTAAAATATCTTCAGTTTTTTTTTGATTCTTTGCAAAATAAATCAGCAATCAACAGTAGCGTTTACATACCTGAGCGCAAGCCAAATGAACTGGTGTTGAGAGATCATGTTGCTGCGTAGATATCTTTGCACCTGATTTTATACACAATTCAACTGCTTTGATATCACCACCATGTACAGCCGAATGCAGTGGTACATTACCCTCTGAATCATAGAATGAGATCATCTCCTCGCGTGTGCATCCACGTGATTCACCCCACTGTTTATGAAATAAAATGGATTTTAATTTTAGTAAATATATAAATTTAAATTTTTATACAATGCAAGATGGCATTCGGTTGAGTATATGAGAAACGAGTACTTCAGAGTTATACATAAGGGACACAACTGTGATATGCTGAAGTTTTAAGAAATTGCATTCCGATCAAAGCTGATATGGACATGAAGCTTATTTACATTAAAAAGCAAAAACTGCTGGGAAATTTAAGAAAGTGCTTAAAAGTTTTTCATAGTAGGGTTAAAATAGTTACAGTTTCTTTTTTTTATGGAATGCAACTGCGGTAGTTGAAAAGTATATAAAAACAAAAATCTTAAAAATCATAAAAAAAATGTCAAAGAAAATAGCAGTTCAAGCAACTAGTCTTATTTCCATTGAATGATTTGTATTCATGGTATTTACATATATAATGAATAAAAATAAACTTTAATTTCAAAGTATGTCATCACAACATGGGGAAAGTTGTTGCTTAAAATATCAAACAACAAGTTGTACTAAGAAAACGTGCAACTAAATAAAAAAGTTTAAAATTGTTTCAGATGAAACATATAATATTATATAGCAAGTATGTATGTATGTATGTGTTTGAATAGAACTGAAAACTTACAATAACCACAACATGCTCAAAAATTAGCAAAAACTTTTCTGCAACTTAAAGTCGAATATTGCTAACGCAATAGCAAATGAAACTTAAATTTACTGAGTACATCATAGTGGTTGTCAAAGTATAACTTTGCTGTCATAATCTTAAATGATAACCACAACCAAAAAAAAAAAAACAATTTTTTGTGAAACCCTCTATCTGTAAATTGAAGGGAGCAATAGTTTCTATAATTTTAATCGAGAAATGCATGTCCTCCTGACATCAAATATTTCTTCAAATTTTGAACAGACGTAAAATTTTGAGTTTAAAATTACGTCAAAAGATCTCACACTATTTGCATGGGTAAGTGGTTTTTTTTTGACATCCTGAACAAAAGTCTCAATGGGCACGACAATATCCCATGACAGAATTTTGACTTAATGGCTTATTGAAGTCTCATTTTACGTACACTGGCATAGTAGGCTATCATTTTTAAATATCAATATCTCGAAAATCAAGCAAGGTATTAAAATTTTTTCTTTAACATTTTCGATTTATTTTGATATGTTCTATGGAAACTGTGGTGTCACGGATATCGTAATCGTGACTTTAGGCAGATCTGACGAAGGTCGTCGAACGTTAAAATGTTAAACCGAAAAAATCAATATCTCGCTTGGTTTCCGTATTTTTGTTGGTGCCCATTTTCGTTAGGAATTTGTCTTTTATAGTGTGTTATTAATTTTTCATTCTCTTTTTCCCTCCATTAGAAGTTTTTTTTTAAAACTTAGAAAAATACTAAAATACTTAATTATGTAAATGTTGATTTTTAAAAAAGATTACAGATGATTAATTTACTTTCTATGGAAATAGTGCTTGTTGATACGCCACGTAGCATGAGCATAAAAGCTTGGGAACCAATTTTAAATGACTGCAATTTTTGTTATAATAATGAGAAGCTAACACTGCAGCACAATTATAAAAAAAATTTCAAGCAACATTTTGTTGAGCCCTGTCGGTTATCTAGGCTTCCGTAGAGTACATATTGTAAAACACAATCTTAGAGTTATATGCATTTCAATCACATATCTAATAACTTAAATTTTATATTTTATTACATGAACAATTGAAAATATTTATCATGTTTTAAATATTGCTAACAAAAGCAACCAAGAATATTCATTTAGTGGTAAGTATCCTTAATAAAATTAAAAGGTCACGTGTACTTGAAATATGTAGTTAAAATTTGAATTAAAAATAATATTTCATTTTTATTATAAGAAACTAAGTCAACCAGGCTTCTCTTGCGAACAACTTACGATGATTTTTTTAATATCAATTAAGTTGAACAAAAAACTCATAAATTCTGAGGAATGTAAAGATATTTCAGCAAAATAATGTCTTTGTTATGTGCTCAAAAGAAATATGTAAAAAATGGCCACAAAAATTGAAAAAAAAAAAACATTTCTTTAGATGGATCAAAGAAAAAAATGCTATAGCAATTGGTGGGTAACAAAATATCAAATAACAAAAGTTTGAAATTTAATAAGATATTGTGCTATGGTCATGGTTATTTACATTTATGTATTGTATATTTATAAGTATATGCATTCCACGTCAAATCAGTCATTCTTTTACAAACCACACAATAATTTAAACTTGACATCTTAGAATCGCCCCAAATTTTTATACAACTTATATATGTACATAAAATTAGTTGACACGTGCATACCTATGTCAGGATTTTGCTTAAAACTTTTCAATAAAGTAATTTTTCAAAAATTTATATCTCTTGAATAGCTTGTTAGAAAATATTGAAAACAATCATGGATGCTTGTCTTAACCAATACTAAAAGAAAAAAATAATTAAAAAAAAATCAGAGATGCTATGAGAAAATGATGTCCGATTCGGCGTGGAATGACCAATATACGCAATATGAACCAATATACATACATACAGACGCATAGCAATATTTGTCTTTTATTTTTGATATACCCAAAATATTGGTTTCTTGCAAATAAATCTTTTTTCAATGGAGTAATAAAATAGAGAGTATATAAAAAATCCACTTAAGAAGCAGAAATAAGAAGAGTATCTTATAAGTAAATAAACATAATCAAACATATACAATGTATGCACATACACATACTTACATGCAAATAAATAAAAAGTATTCCAAGCAATAATGCGCTTACAATAAATACATACATCCATACGAGTAGACTTGACAACAAGGACTCAATTCTTTACTCGCCTGAAAAAATACCTCCATTGTTTTTGAGCTGGCATTTTTTGCCGCTTCGTGTATGGGATAATAACCATTGTTGCAGGGTCTACGGGGACATGCATCAAATTCAGTTATCTGTAAAATACACATTTAAGAAGGAAAAAATGCAAAATTACATTAAAATAAAATACAGATTAAAAAAATAAAATAAGAGTTACAAAATTATGCACAGAAATCTAAGTGTTTTTATTGTATACTTAAGATACTTTATTAAAGTCAAAAAGCACTGGGCAAAAGTAAATTATATTGGTGTTTCTTTCAATTCACTTCTTTTACCACTTGGGTGCAAAGTTCGGGTAAGGTAACAGAATTGGTTACGGGTTTTGAGACATTTTTGAGTAAAAAGTTATCTAGCTTTCTATATTCAATAGCATTCGAATGAATCAATGTAAAATAATTGTTTATTATGGAATATAATATCATCAAAATGGCTCGTGCCTGACCAGGACGTATATCGTTTCGGAATTTATGCCGGGATGTCGGGCTTCACAGTCTTACCCTCGGAGCTTAGAACCTTTCGGCAACCATCCCAAGGACACAACAACCAGCTGCAATAATGGTTGTGGGCACGATGTCACTAGTCATCTGCTGCACCACTACCTCAAAGAGATGTCATTGAAATGCAATTAAAATCTTTCAACATTTTGTTCATAATGTGTTCGGAACTGAAAAGGGGCCCGTATCGTGAGGGGTACCTTGATATATTTTATTGTTTTTCTCCGGAAATTCATGTCTCCTGCGCTCGTGAAATTGCTTACAATATGACTTTTGGACGCTTGAGGGTTTTTCGTACACCAAACGGCTCTGCTATGCAACTTAAGCTTTTGAATAATGTGCCTATAATAGTCTGCAATTCATGTTTGCTTAGTAAAAATGCATTTGTAATGACTGTAAGTTTGATGAAATAATATTCAATTGTTCCTTTAACCAAGTTTAAATAAAAGTTTGAGTTATAACAAAAACTTGAATTGGGGTTTATTTGGGATTTAAAATAGAGTCGATATATGCCAAAATAAAAGAAATCTTCATTTTATTGTGTTTTTGTAATATTACATACTATGTTAACATACGATTTTGCTCAAAAACACATCAAAGTACCATGAAAGATAGCACCACAGCCCAAATTTCAGCATATCAGAAAACAGCATTTTTAAAATATTGGAAAAATTATACGCTTAAGAATTGAAATCACAGATTGTCACAAAAAATGGCTCTATACAGCAGAAAAATTTATATTATCTTAGAGACTTACGTAGATATTTCAAATTTCTAACTGCCCATTAAGAAACCATGATCAAATAAGGAAACGGCAGTGGCATGTACGGGTCTCCTCCGATACCAACTTTGATCAAGAATTCTAAATAGGATGCTATCTATACATACATATATAAAATTGTATGCCGACTTAGAATAAATTTTATTCACCAATGTTAAAGATCGATCGATGAAACATAAGAATGTTTCAGGAAACGATATTTTTAAAATTCTGAAAAAATATAATACCACTGTGTAAAAAACAATTCTCATCAAACCAAGATAGGATTTAAAAAAAAAAAACTAAAAATCTTTGCTAGAAAATAAAAATTTTGGAACGTTTTTTGTAAATTAAAACTTTTTGACGCGATAGCCAATCTTGCATTTTGTAAGACAATCAAACTACAAAACTAAATAAAAAATAATTAAATAAAATAAACTTATGAAAATTTAAAATTGTCCCTAAAAATATGCAGTGCAAATAACAAAATTTTTCCCCTAAAAATTTTAAAGCTATGCGTTGCATATTTATAAAATTCGTTAATAAATTTAAACTTTTGCCACCATGCATAACCAGCATAAGTGGGTAAAGTGTAAAGACAAAAAAATAATTATTTGTATGTGTTAAGTTCTTACTAAGATTCTGGCGCATTCTTCATGGTCACATATAGCGGCCAAATGTAATGCAGTACGTCCATGTTCACCGCCTTGTTGTATATCAATAATTTTGCGATATTTTCCCATTACACGCAATGACTTCACGTTATTCATCTCCGTTGCCAAGTGAACAGGCGCCTGTTTTTTCTCATTAAGGACGCCTGTATCTACGGGTCTAAGTAAGTGGAAGAATGGAAAAAATAAAATTATTGGATAATGCAAAGAAAAAAGTTTTGTATTTTAGTTTAGTGAAAATATAAAGAAAAACAAAATTAATTTCATGAGTTACTAAGTAGCTATAAGTAGAAGTGGACAGTTTAGCAAACAAATTTTTTTTTTTAAATTTTTTTACTATTAACAAAAAGTAAACTCACACAGACAGTAAAAAATCGAGCGCATCGTAGGAGTCACATTCAACCGCTACGTGCAATGGTGTATTGCCAGCATTATCCTGTACATTAAAATCTAGTGCGAATAAGAAATTTTATAAAGTTTTTGTTAGAAAAGTTCATTAAAATTATTTTCAAAGCATTGAGGTGGAAGTTTGAATTTAAGAATAAAGCCATTTCAGATAAATTCATGCAAACAAAATTAAAACCAAACCAACGCCTTCACTGCACTACAAACTACAATTTTTTAAAGTTTTACATAAACCTACCTCCATTTTGATCGCTTATATAACGTAAAATATTCACACGATTACGTGCTGTAGCCTGATGTGCCGCTGTGCGTCCTTTACCATCTTTTAGTGAAAGACGTGCGTTATCTGCTTGATAAAGACGCTTAAAATCATCTAAGTTTCCTGCTTCAGCCGCCTGTTGGTTTAAGGAAGAAAAAGGTAAATTGAGTGTTTAACTTAAATTGAATAAAAAAAAATGCCCTTATAAGTTATAACTTGCGCAAACCTTTTTGGTTCATTGAAGTTTCATTATTAATTTGAACAACATGTCGTATGAGTAACCAGTGATTAATAATAATCATCTGCTATTTAAAATTGCGTAAAAGGTTTAGATTTTTAAGTTAAGTGTTTTAAAGTAGTTTTGTTAGCTAAGAAATATATGTATGCAATAGTAAATTTGTATTGCCCAACAAAAAGGTCGCTGCCCTTGCTTGGAAAGAGCTACCAAATGCAGAAATAATGGATGCGAAAATCTTATACAACTGAATTATACAGAAAGTTAGCGAACGTTTTTTTTTTGCAAGCCATGCTATTAACCGCCATTATGACATATATTATAAAATTAAAAAAATTTGAAATTTTCTGTTATCATCAGACAATTACCTAAAATATAATCTTAATTTGCAAGCTAATTTAATTAAGTCCTTATAAAAATTTCTATTCATAATTTGGTCAACGTTTAAGTTTATACCAAAAAAGAAAAAAAAAAAACTAATTAAATTGTCACGCACAAGAGATTTGTCAGACAAAGTAAAAATTTCAATCACTTTCGTTTCACACTTTATTCTACAAAAACTATGTGCACTATGTTCTTCCCTTCGCTGAAATGACAACTACAGCATAACATTTTTAATGGAAAATAATGTAAATATTGTTGTACGAAATCATATTTTCTTAAAGAGATTGAGTCTTGTAGAAAAAAAAACTCTTATCGCATGACCAAATATGCACTTAAGTGCAGAAAAAATGCAAAAAATAAAAATGAGCAATGAAATGACAACAAGAGTGAGTTAGTGGGTTTTGCGTCTTTGAGAAGTTTTTATAAATTGATAGCCCATACATATGACAAATATAATAAGTAATACAAGTTAATGAAATAATTTCTTAGCTGCTTTGAAATTAAATGACTTTTTTGAGTCTTGTTAAATAAAATATGAATCACTCACTCACTTAAATGTGAATAAAATTGTGACTTTGAAAACATTCACACAACACATTCTATCAACTTGAACGGAAACGGATATGCTGTCAAGCGCTGTGATGTGAGTTAAAAGAAGTGACGAAAATATTATGCTACAACTATTGCTACCCTTATATGGAACGTACATTTAGTGTATTTTTTTGCAGGTTTTTATATTTTGGAATATATATGATATTTTTTTAGTATATGTTGAGGAAATTGCCGAGATCGAATACTCAGAGGTCATCTGATGGTTTTTCATATAAATATGCAATGTTTGTAAATTTCACTTTTACGTTGCAAGATATTTAAGTACTAAGTTCTATAAGACAGAATATTATTCTTAAATTGTTCAGTAACGTTGGAAAACGAATCACATATTTACTATATTTATATATTTCAAGCCGCTGATCTTGTTTTGACCTTGAATATCCTGAGTATGTATTCCAATCATAATTTACCTTAGTGAGATCATTTCGTCCTAGACCTCTTTCAAAAAAAATATATTTTTAGTCAAATAACGTTGTTGATTCGCTTAATGTCGAGTTTTTTCAGATCGAATTAATGAGACTAAGTGATATCTTTATAACAGTTGTGCGTCTGTCAATAATCGTGTTACTTCAAGACCAATTGAGGTCATATTTTTATGACCCGCAGAAGGTTTTTAGCATAGTTTGTTTGGAAAAAAGGCGATGATACGCCACCCTATAAGAAAAAAGTCATATTCATCAGATCTCATCAACTATTTGACGTAGATGTATGAGACTTGTACGAGCAAAAGAAAGTTTAAATCAAAAAATGAATGGTGTCACGGCTATCATATGAAAAAAAAGAAGGAAAATCGTTCATCTATCTCGCGAACCACTTAACGTAGTTTAAGATTTTCATTTATAATGATTCTCTGTTTTCAATTTTATACAGTTTTTAAGTTACTTTTAAAAATGTCAATTTTGATGTCACATATCAAAAACTAGGATTTTATTTTCCAACTTCAATATAAGTTTGAATTGTCATTCCTAATGCTCAATTTTAAACATTAAGAACTTAATTTTTCTTCATTCAAATAAACATTCCCCTTGCCCCACCGCCAATCGCGTCAATGACGTCTTCTATCCATACTCTGTTGTATAGGTACATATGTAGGTACTTTAACCAAATCAAACTCATAACGCCACCAACCGGAAAGGGCAGAGCTACATTTTCCGGACCAGCTGGTATCACTAAATATTCATAATTGCTGAGCAATGTGCATTTCTTTGCTGTTGTCCCTTCGGTTAAACAACCAAAAGGAATAAAAATACGCTGAAAGAACCATACAATTTTTTATCCTTTTTGATGGTATTTTGTTAACGTCATGTATTTGCTTTAAGGATAATCTGTCAGATTAAAAAAACGTTACCAATTTAAACATTTAAAGTCAAAGTTATTCATCAATGACAATGAAATATTTTACAAATTTCGAAGAAAGCAATAAGGGTCGGAGATGTTATTGACATTGTTGTCAATGTTGTTATTGACGGAGAATAATATTGATGATGATGTTTTGTTTAGTTTACTGAAAATCATGATAATAACAACAAATTTAATGTAAACATTGTTGCTGAATTTGATTATGTTGTAGCTGTAATCGTAATTGCAATTATACGGTAGGATAATTCAAAAAACACTTATGTATTTCTTTAAAAATTGTATCATATCTATTGGACACTTTTGCCCATATCATCAATTTAACGCTGAAATGTTGCTTGGTACTGCAATCAGCAGGGATATGTTAGAATAGGGAATCATCACGTTTGTTACCTCTTAGGCGGAGAGCTCGCTATATAACTAGATAGGATGTGCAAGAAATATTGTAATGTATTTTAGTGAAACCAACAACCAGGGTTGCCTTGCCAAAAATGTTGATAGAAATCGAAGAGCCTGAATAGAGTATATAGGGTTGCATTGTTGAATCCTGTCCCAAACATGGGTGGCCACCGGCTTTTGCGTCAATTTTTCATAAGTAAGATTAGAGCTTCAAATGTGTGCAAATGATTGAACTCGAGGAGCCTAAATAAAATATATGGGGTTACTTTGTCGAATCCGGTGCAACTATGCAGTCAATGTTTCACTCCATCACTTTATACTTCTGGCGTTTTTATATAATAAATTTTATTTTGTAGTGTTCCTAAGCCAAAACCTTTTCAGAAAAGTTATTTTACCAACTCGACTATCAGTTGAGTTATTTCACTTTCACATATATCAAGTTTACAAAAAAAATTATTTCTATACAAAATATGTTTACAAATTCATTTGCTGCTTTTTGAAATATTAACTAAATTATTGCTAGAAAACTAGTAATGAATATTCAGAATATGATTCACCCATTGTATAGTAGGTTGCTAAAACTAGTTGTTGAATTTTTAAATTGGCATTCATTCTTAAATTGGTCAACTGCCATTGGCGCACATCTATTTGGTACCATTAGGAATACGAACTCTTGCTTTTTGTTTTTCATTTTACCATAGTGAAAATATGTTTCATGCCAATTCGAAGCGTTGTGGTTTTTGTTGTTCTTTTATTGCTCTTGTTTCTGTCGGAAGTAGTGATACTGTAGCCATTGTCTGTAGAATGTTCTGTTAATTTACACTTCAATCAACGTTAAATTATTGCTCAATAGAGATGTAATGAAAACAGTTGGTAAGCTAAATAAGCAAAGCATAAAGCTAAATAGAAATTGCAATTTTAAATGCTGTAAAGAACGCGTATTTTTCAATAGATTTGTACAAGGACATTTAGAAATGGACTGTTTTTATAATCTAAAGTCCTATTTACAAACAGTTTATGAGCATAAGAAACTTTTTAAAAAATAGTGGTTCCAAAATAGTGAATTTTGTTTAAATTTATATAATATTTTCATTAAATTTTACGCCGAACCTGGCCCTCAATTTCTTATATCTTATGTGGTTATTTAAACACGTCCTGTCGAACTGACCATTTTTCATATTTATCTCACCAGTTTGAAAAAAAAAAAATTATGTTTTTATTATATAGCCACAAATCGCTGGCAAAAGAAATTTTTATAGCAGTCCAAGACTTAATTTAAATTGTTTCAAAAAAAATTGTTCATAAAAAAACCTTAAAAATTTTAAGTTTCAGTGGGAAAATCATTCCGCTGTGACGATTTGTGTACTTAGATTCAGTTTTCGACTTTTTTTTCTGAGATTTATCATAAAATAAATGCCACGTATGTATATAAATGTATATGTATATGTATGTGGTAATAGCCGAAACATATGTCACCAATTACCAGGTTAAATGGTTCCATTATATAATATTCACTAATAATATCAAATGTTCCTTGTATTTCCGTTCGCTCTTTTGTATGCTCCACTAAATTCGGTCATGAAAAAATCATTCGCAAAAGCAATTAACAGAATGCTTTCCCCTTAAACTATGCAAATTCTGATAAAGCTTTTGAACTAACAATAAGTTTAAATTGAAGGATAGTGTCGTCAGTCAACAACACGAATTCAGTTTAAATTTTCAACAACTTTTCAATAAAATTAAAATTTTAAATTTTCGATACTTTGCAACAAAACAGTTTAAGCACAATAAAACAGTTCAATGAGTAAAAGCATTTCTGAATAATATAAACACATGTCTTCTACATACCTCCCCTAAACGCGCTACTACTTTTAGCTATATTTAATATCACCGATTGATAGTAAAAGTTTCATAAAAAACAATGACAGTATTCATGCTGTCGCATTAAGTAATTAAAGTTTTAAAACTTTTGGAGATGCACTGTAGCTAAGAGATTCAGCAACTGATTTTATATGGGTCATGATTAAATAATAAAGAACGACATGCAATGAATGTCAATCTTGTTGTATAAATAAGGAGACTATAGCACAAAGTTTTTTTCTCTGTTATTTAATATAAGTAAAGTACTTGGTAGCATACCCATAGAACTTTAATAATGGATGCATTCACAGATTTTTTTCATAATATAACAAAGGTTTTATGAACAAATTTTCAACTATAAAAATAACTATGTAGTTAATGGTTATTAAAGCAGTTTACTCTAATTTTCTTTCTAATTTTTTCATCCATATTTTTGGTGCATTTACAGTCAAATATTTTAATTCTTTTAATTTTTTCTTTTATTAACTTGAGTAATTTCATAATAAAGGCCACATCTGAAAAGATCTTTGTGCTATATTTTTTTTCTTTTTAATATACCTCACTTAACTTATTTATATTTTTTAGATAAATCAGTGTTAAATATTTAAAATTACTAAAAAATTCCAAACATTACCTGCAGCAAATCATCGACTCGTATTTTTGGTTGTTGTGCCATACGTAACATGCGTGTCCACTGTGCAGGTAATTTCAGAGGAACACTCACCGTCAGTTCAGCGCCACGTGCACAGCCATTAATTAGATAACGAAATGGACGAACAACAACATCACGTTTTGAAGTGTTTTTAATATTATTTTGCGATTCAAACATGAGTTCTATGTTTTTTTTATAAATTACACTTTAAAAGTTAAATTTTTTTAAATCACATATATAGTATTTTATGTAGCCTTTGCTGCCTTTTATTGTATCTTTTTTAAATTCTTTTATATTCAGTATCACAAAAATGTTCAATGTATTTTTAGCTTCACTATATGTAGTGAATACTTTTCATAAATTCTGTTGCAAAAATTAATTGAAAATATAAAAATTTATTTTTAAATAAAAACAAAGGAAATTCGATCTATTGTACAATCATTGCGCAAACTATTCAAAACATGAACAAATATTATGAATAGACTACCTATCCAATTATCATGTTGTATATTGCATACTTTTCTGCGCCTTATTATCACAGATCGACAAACAAAAGAGTTGGAAACTGAACGAATAACATGTAACATGTAATTGCAGTGCGTTAGTTATATTTACTCTGAAATTGATTTGATTTCTTTATTTTTAAACAAAGGACTTTGTCTAAACAAAGGGGTTAGGCTAGTAGTCACCTGATGATTTATTTACTTATTTTTTTTGACATATTCGCTTATTTTTGCGATAATATGCATAGAATGTTATTGACAGTTTAATAAATCTCCTGTATTTACAATAATATCAATGCGTTTGGAATCTACTTGCTGTGACCTTGAATGGATGTTTTATAATGTTATATGCGAAATATGTCAAAGTGAAGAATTTCATATGTACTAAAGGAATGCTGAATAAACTTTATTTCAAGTTATACATAGAGAAGATTATTTGTTGTTTATAAATGTGTGCCGGTTAATTCATTAACACATTTCTATGTGTCAAGCATATATTTCGAAAATTAAGCAAGTGAAAAATCGCTCAATATTTTTTCAAATATATTTTAACCTTACAACATATGAAAACTGATCCAATATTTTGGGATCCTCATTGTTTAAGCCTCATTTGGTTTCTTTCGTTGCTTATAACAATATCTTTAAAGCTACATAGTTATCTCTGATAAAAAAAATCATACCGGTACAATTAATTTATTTTACAGAAAAAAATCTAAGCATTTACGATATGTTGTCAAAAATATTAGAGCAAAATTAGTGCAATGAAAAAAATGCTCGAAATTCGCCAAAAATTCTGGTGGGCTGGAGAAAACTTAAGATCATTTCAGAATTCAGTGGGATCAAAGCAAAGCACAAATTGTGATTTTCGAAAGTTTCAAGTTCATGAATTTTGAAAACGATTAAGCAAACTATAGTTCATTTTAAGGATCAACGAGCCAACGAGTACTCTTAAAAAGTTGCTAGAAGCCTGTGACTTTATTTTTTCTTGTAGTTTTAGTATATAAAGTGTCGCCTTAAAAAATTTTTATGAAATCTCTGTAAAAAAAATGAAGAAAATGTTAAAGAACAAAATGTGCATTAGGGATACTACATCAAATTTAAATAAATATTTTTTAGATCGATACTTTATTTACAATTTTTAAGTATTTTCGTGTAGTTTAAGATATATTCAGTTTAACAAAATATATTCAAAATACTGTTTCATTGCTATAATTCTACAGTGATATTTAACTAATTTTCTATATTTGCGAAAAAAAGATGAAAAGCATTTTACAATGAATCAACAATTCACTGGCATTATATAGAGTACATACCTATGAATATATGAGATATGCAATTAAAAGCAGCCTTGGTGAATGCAATAAGAGTTCAATTCATATAAAATATAAAACAGTCACTACAACCGCAATAATATTGAAAAAATAGCAAGATTTCAAGTTCATTGCGATATTGCAATGGATTAACAATTTCTGCGTAACATTTTTGAAACACTTGTAATTCCTTAAGCCATAAAAGTTAAGTTTCAACAAGTAATGAAAAAAATATAGTGCTTTGTTTTAAATGAAGAATTTTTGATTCGTAGCTACAACAAAATTATGTTGTCTACAATAAAAATTAAATTTTCTGAAATGTTAGCACTTAATAATCGTTCTAAGTGCTTTTTCATATACTATTTACCTACATGAAAATCTGGCATTTTTAATTGTAATTATGATACTCAGCGACACTTCATTAGACTGTTCATTATTTTGCAAGTTATTTAAACTTGATAAAATCTTTTTATAGTTGCCCAGAATAGCATGTCAGCGAGTACTTAAGGGGCTAGTCCACAGTAACGGCGTAAAAAATTAGGAATTTTTGAGAATTTTTTTAGCGGGACAACAAAACTATTCGAAATTTTGAAAGTAACTTTCGAAAATCAGAAAATAGTTTTTATGAAGCCGTATATTTGAAAGGTATGCGGCTGGACTTCTAGCACCTGCACCTTCAAAGTTAAAATAAGAAAAAAAGCTACACTGCATTGATTATATGAATAGCTAGAGAAGTACGAAAGACTATTTCGAATCTCGAATCTTGCTAAAATGGCGCACTTTTTAAAAAAATATTCAAAGTTTTCAAAAAGAAGGAAGATCCTGCCTACTTCTATGAATAGTATGGTAGCGAATAAGCCTTATGTATACCATGCATAGCATTTGTTAAACAAAGTTTTTAAAATATTTTTCTTAAGAACATTCGAGAGCCATGTCTTTACAGCAATAAAAAAAAACTCAGCAAGACTCACAAAAACTTTTTCTGTAAGTCAGTAAAAAAAAGGATTCAACCTTTTCTTATATCTTAACCTTTAAAACTAATGCTTTCTTAACAAAATGTTGTCTTATTAATATGAGTAATATCGCAGTTTTATATTTGGTAAGCTCAAAATATCATAAGTTTTGTTTTTATACGTTTATGCACTTTATAATTTGTTTTTGTTTAATTAACCGCTATTAAACTTTTAATGAAAATTTATATCAATTTATTAAAATTTAAGCGCGCACAAAAACACATTGTCATATTGAAATTGAAAAAAATCACTTTAAAACTCTTAGGTGCTTATAATCAAATTGACAATTTTTCGTTTTTTTAAACCGAGCATTATTAATTTTATGTAGAGTAAACACCATCGGCATCAACGAATAACTAAAAGATTTTTGTTGGCAATGATCCTTTATATACTGTTGTGTTTTTGGCATCCTGCAAATACAATCTGTGATTTTAACGGTCAGCAGTGAATTGTGGTGAATATATGAAATCATATAAATGGTTTTCACTACGGGTATTTGATAGCTTTTTTTCGAGTTAAAAATAAAAGCAACAAGAAAAGATAAACAAAAATTGCCGCTCGTAAACAAAACGCATATCCTGCCAAAGGACTTTATTCATTGCATGCTGCGGATGTGCGCACTTTCAACATAACGCACACAGAGTGTTGAATTCGATTTCGTGCTCCATTCAATTTTATTTTGATAACTTCTACAGATTGGGTTTTGTTGCTATCACGTTTTCCCCATAGGATGTGGTGAGTTTACCATTACTCACACATACTACGTAGAGAGTAGCTGAAGGTTGATTTTTTCATTTGCAATATGCAAGCAGCGTGCAAGAAGTCGTAAAAATAATATTAGGTACATTTAACTAAGTAATATTTTTAATATCTTTTTAATTGAATGCGTAGCTTTGAAAAGGTGTCATAAATTCTCGAAGTTTTAATAAATTATTTACAGCGCATTTCATCCTTTTCAAAAAAAATTCATGGAAATCACTAAATAATTAAGTCCAAACCTATTTCCCCCCATTAAAAGATCGTAATTTTTTTTGACTATTGCCAGGGACTCTGATATTAAAAGTATTTGATGTTAGAATTTTTTTACAAAAGTTAATGTTCGATTTAAAGAAATTATTGTAAACACAAAATTGCAGGATAGAATGCAAATAGAAGAGACTGTCCATTAAAATAAAGCAATATCTCGTCTTTTATTTAATTTTAAATTATTTAAATTCGATTTTAGAAAAGAAAAACAACTTTAAAACTGTCCTTGATTATTGTTTGGTTAACACTGTTTCTTAGAATTTTGTGTCTGATGTCTGCAAAGTCAATGTTAATATTTCCATATTCAACAGAATATCACTGCTAAAGTCTCTTAGCTGTCAGTCAATGTGACTTCCATTTCAATGCGTCGAAATTATTTTGCCAGCAAATTATTTTGATGTTTTATTTTAAACAGACGGTGACTTTCAATAGCACGTTTTCTGTGACTATTTTCTCTTTTTGTATGTGGTGTTCACCAATAAGAGTTCATTTAAATATTTTAATGTTTTCCTTAAATTCAAGTGTATGCATTAGTTTGAGACATTTCATATTAAATGTATTTCATTATAAATGATATGAAGTTCCAGAAACTTTTCGATCATATATAATACTGTGCGATAATACTATCCGCAACAAACTAATATCACCATATAATTCCCTTCCAATATTGTCCGATTATTATGACCTTTAACTTTTTAAATATTTTTGCACAAGTGTCATCGAAAATTAGACTGTGCTGCCATTCAAAAATTGAGCACAACGTAGTGACAACGAGGAATAAGCTGAACTGAGACCTTCTATAGGCTCTTGTGACTAAATATTGCCAGTATGATATATTCAAGCTATGTAAGATGGTATTAATTAACCTTAAGTTAGAATTACTGATGGATGTATGAATAGATTTCTATCTACTCAAAACCCACCTAAGAAAAAATAAAAAATACTAAGGTTTTTGTTTTTTAAAAATTTTTAAAAAAATATAATTTTATTGCAGAAGGAAGTAGTAATCAATGGTCCCAATTGTGATTTAAATTAACATTGATTTTATTTGAAGGAAAATTAAATCGAAGTAAAATTTACTTTAACCCATATTTGCCGCACTTGGCTAAAATTTTAGTTCCTTCAACTGATTTTTTTTTTTGGAAAACTTGGAATATATTTTTATTTGAGAATGGAAATGTGGATAGCTCTTTTTAATTTTGGGTCGCTGATTATGAAACCTGAGCCTGTTTCTCTATTATGCAATTTGAAGGTAGACCTATCTATCGATAGATGATCATTGTTTAAGGTTCCAACTTTGTTCAGGATATTGAACCCATGTACCAACAATATGCATCATATTTCTAATGAATTTCAGCTTTCTTGAGCGTTCTTATAATACTTGCAAATCATTTCAAAAAGATCGATCTATTATGAGTAGATACTTTAAAAAACATTTCCCTTAGTTATCAAGGGTTAAAAGAAGGACACTTTAGCGGACTAATAATGCTAGTCATGCTACCAAACATAGCACAAGGATATTTTGCAAGGTTTATTGAGCAACTTATGCCAACTAGACACACGTGTCAGAGTTTAGTGGCTACTTTCAAGGGTTACCAGTCAGCGATTTTTGGCTAAAATTGCACCGAAGTTTATAAATTTGCTACGGATCAAAAATCAAACTTTAAAAAGCACATTCGGAAATCTATTATAATAAAAACATTACCGATTTTATACAAATATCTATTGTGCATCCTGCTTAACGTCTTATGCAGTAGTTTAAAAATAAGTCTAAATTAAAATTTAATACTTCTGCCGGCTAATATGGCAACCCTAATTGCATGACACATCGCCAGTTGAAGAAACAGACAAGAGCTTTGAAAAAACAAAAAAAAAATCACTGTACTCACCCGTAATATTCTGAATGGACTATCACGCAAAAGACAAACTTGTTCAGCCACGGGCTCCGGTGGTAAAATTGACTCTAATGGTGTTTCAGCCTCCTCAAGTTCAGTTCCCTTTGGAGTTGTAGCACGCTCAATAATCATGGAAAATATCCAGAACTTATAGATAGTAAAATAGAAAAAAACGAAAAAAAAAAAAAATTCAACTACAATTTATTATCTTCTATGTATGGAAAAAATTACCTTGCCATTGTGACGTTTAGTTCTTAATGCATTTGACATCAATTTTGGTTGCGACTCCAATATTTCTGGTGAAATAGCGCGACTTCCCGCATAGAAACCATTGAGCAGCTTGGGCATGTCGATATTGGGAATGGTAAATGCTGGTATATCGAGTTTTCTGGAAATTTCCAATTAAATTCTATATTAAGTCTTTCATCATTTTGCTAAAATATAAATCGCGAATATTGTACATTATAATGACTTCCGTTGAATAAAGGAAATTTGATTTATTTTTGATTTATATCTAATGGCGTTTTACGGTAATGAGCTTAAATATCACTTAATATCTGAGTAATGATGACACAACTTATCTCTATTGATTGAAATGATTATTTAGCAATTAGTTATGTGCGCATAAGTATATATATGATAAAATATTTTTATCATTTGATATATTTTCATAAATATATTTTACATTGGCTTATCACACATCTTATCTGTATATAAATAACAATTCGTTATCCGCTGTTGTTTTATTTTTCTATGAACTTGTTACTTGTAATTATGAAACGCAACTAATCTACTTATTAGCTGCCTAAATCTATGCTAGAATTTCTCGTTTTTGGCCGGCCTAAGAACTATATACGCTGTCTTTTTTACAGGACTTCTGCTTTGGTCTCTGCGGAGTTATTTACTTCATTAAGTTAATTATATTATTATTTGCCGAATTTAGCAAAACCTTCGTAAATACATATGTACACAATGCTGTGTGAAATAGTATTTGTGTATGCATACATTAGCTGTTGTGTGTAATATTGTGCGTTGACATACCCAATGGGAAACGGAAGCGCATATCAAGGGCTTCGGATGTGTTTCGAGAGTGAAGCAGGCAAGTTTCTTCCAATGGCATTCTCTCTGCTTATATTTTTTAATATAGGATGTCATTGCGGAATGCATATCTTTAAAAGCATATGGAATGCTCTTCCTTGAATGCTAAGTTGAAGCATATAAAAATACGCTTCCGTAGATATTCAAGGAAGTTTATTAATTAACTGGAATTTAAATGTGTTTTGTTTTTCAAAGGTATAAAAATGTTGTTTCTAAATTGTAGAGAAATTCGAATTAAATGCTTCCGAAGATGCACTTCTGAGCTGTCAATCTTCGAAGCAGCATCCTTGATTTCCTGTTGGGATTCTTGACAGGGCAATGACACACATATGCATGTGCTTACTTAAAATTCAATGTGAATTTCATCATGTAACTTATAAAAAGTTTGCTTACGTGTTGAAAAATCATTGTGAGTATATTTCATATGACTTTGCGATTGAAGGCAAGTCTAGCAAAAACTTACACTTTGATGCCTTGAATTGAAATATTTATTATATTTAATTTATTGAACAATGGATATTTCAAAAGGAACATGTATATGCATTTAGCTGTCTTTGGTGCTGTGTGGTTAACTTAACTCCGAGAAAAGAATAAATATTTAATATTAGGACGTTTAGATAATCCATTTGACAAAAACGATAAGAATTAAATGTCAAAATACCTTCGGTCTAAAACGTGCTAATAATAATATTCTTAATTCGGAATTTTCCTTGGGGGTGAATTTATTTTCATAAATGTGTACAAAAAAATGTCAAATAAAAGAGTAAATAAATAAAAAGAAACATTACAAACATTTTATTCTTCCTATTGAAACCCATATAAAAAAGTTAAAACTAAGATCCTGGAACTGAATTTTTACTAAGAATACGTTAGCATAGGGCATTTTACCCACATCTTTTTATTTTCGTTGGCTACAACTTCGAGACCCATTGGGTGGAAAAATTAACTCTATGTCTTTGCGGAAATTCGAATAACATTAGATCTGGAATAATTCTATACTCAGACTAACGCATATGTTTTGCTTATAGCTCCTTTCTTGAAAGACCTGATTCTGCATAAGACAATAATTATGCCAGATGTTCTGTATGAAGCCGATTGTAAGACAATAACTAGAGTATTGACAAATCTCTTTTATTTACTTCTATGATATATGCGGGGAAGATGTATTTAAAAGAATTGTGCTAAGGAATCTATGAGTAATACTATGACCTGAATTTACGAATAAACTAAGCGAATGAAAAGCATCGCTGCAGCTAAGAGAATCTTTAATACACAGTCGTCAAGATAAGAAATTAAGGCAGGCAGAAACTTCACTTCAGATGCCAAGTAATTGCCAAAAAACTGATAAAAACCAGCCTGGGATTGAGTTAGAGGAAAGGCCTCTTTAGTGCAGGCCATAACTCTTCATTGATTGGTTGCCATTTCAATTAAACAGATCAAAAAACTAAGAAGTTGCTTTGGTATTCAGGAAAGGTTAGAACTCATATTCTTGAATTCTGTGGGAACCTTGAAATTCAATAACTTACAGCATAGGTATAATCTTCCTTAAAAAAATTAAGAAGATGTTAGGAAAGAGTATCTTTTTTCTATTTAAAACTCTTTTTTTTAATTTCGAAAAATATAGAAACAAATTATTTTTTTACTTCTTACATATAACCCCATACAGGTTAGTACGGTTTTGAGCTTTGTGTGTAAAAAATTGTATGAAAGGAAGGTCTGTCTTAAACACCCTTTTAATTACTGAGTGCTGAACAAAGTTCCTTTAGAGTAGTACTTACAAACATAGATTATTTGATTACTTTCAAATAGAGCCAGAGCTATAAAATGAGTGAGTTTCATTCGATAATTAACTCACATATTTTAAAATAGCAGCATTATTGCCAGCCGTGTTTTCAGTTCAAAATTGTCTCGTATTAAGGTAAAAAAAATTTTTTTTTACAATTTTTATTTTTTCAAAAATACCGCAATGAAATGTGGGTTTCTTACACATAGTCTGCGTTTTAATTTTTTATTTTCCGATACATTAAGGATGTTATTGACTTACTGCCACTTTTCTTGTTTTTCGTCAACCATCTAGTACACTTTTTATATTTAAAGCAAAATGAAAGCTCTGCACAATTGCAACAACCTAATTGAAATAAACTGCCGATGCGTCGCAAGTTTCCTTTTAAGTCTTTTTGAAATCGGCAAACTTAGCTGTGATTATCACACTATGGAATTGTAATGCTTTGTATAGCATACTTGTAGGTAAGGTACAAAATCAATTTGCTTGATTAGTTATAAAAGTTCCACTTTTTTATTGCTCATTCAATAATTTTTTTAGTTCTTTTTTATTATTTTTATTATTGCTGATGATGACTTACAAGATTTCCGATTGAAACGTAATGAGCTGATGACAGATTATGAGGATTAAGAGCTAATGAAATGATAAGCTTAATTAATTTTGTGTTAATGTAATACCTATTCACACAAAATATGCTATGAAAGTTTTACTTTAATCTGTTTTGATTCGTTTTGTTATTAAATTAGCAAATCTTCACTAGTTAATTAATTTTAAGACACTTTCAGTCAGCTGTAACTCTTTTCACATACTGTTAAAAATTTTAGAATTTCTACTCTTCAGTTAATTTGCACAAATTATTTTACAATCGAAATTTTATGCAAAGCGTTGGTTTTTATGGTGGGCATTGCCATAAAGCAGATACGAATCGCGTTGCAAATTGAAATCCCCAAAGTCGTAAAGTGATTGACGGGTTGGTAAAAGCTTACAACTCACAAAAATTACTTTTTTCTTGGAAAAATTTATATAAAATTTTAGTGGCCAAATCATTGTCATTGTCATTGTTTTAATGTACAAATGAAAATAAGGATAGTAATTTTGTTTTTTTTTTTTAAATGAGGTCGTTTACATACGAGTATCACGTTACATGTAACTAGGGGAAAGGGGTCAACGAATTTTTAACGAACTGTAACATAGGGGTCAGCTTTTATTTTACATCGCATTGATGAGCTACTTGCGGTCATTCCAATTTTTTTTTGCGATTGAAAAGTTAAGCGAAATCGAGTAAGGAAAGCTTTTCAATTTAAAATTTTGACGAGAATTGAAGCAAAAGTTTTAGTTTTCACAAAATATTTGAAATTTCTAATGAGTTCACAGCTTCAAATTTTCAAATTATCCACTTAAAAATAAAATCAGTTTTCCCCAGGGTTCAAAGTGGCCACTTTTGATGCGTCAAAGCCGCTGGCCTCGTAGGAATTGGAAAATTTTGGAAAAGACCCGTTAATTGGAGATTTTTGTTATGTATGTATTATGTACTTAAATTTTTTTATAACGAGCAATCATCAAATTTTTGCCACACACATAAATACATTTTTTAGCTATGTCTTTTAACATTGGTGGCCAAAAAAATACATACTTTGTAGAATTGGCAACTAAAAACTTTTTCCGAACAAAAAATGTTACTTTTTACCATTTTAAGGTAAATTTTTTTATATTTTGAAAAGACTATTAACTCCTTGTTTTCATTTTGGCAACCCTGGTTTTCCCTTACTGACTGAAATGAATTAATCGTCCGATTTTCCAAGGTAGTGCTATAGAACTAGTTTTATAACAAGGAAACAAAGTGACACAAGTACACTATCGAAAAAAGAAAGCGTTATGTCCACTCCTTTAAAAGCAAAGCTTTTATGTAACAAGATCTAATTTGCCAAGGTTATATAATAAAAATAGAAAGTAATAATAAAGTCAGTGGGGTGACACCATTACCATCAAAGGAAAAATGGGTTTAAAAAATCAATGCGACATCTCCATCTCTAATAGTCAAGTTTCATTTATTTAATTAATAAGTATTTCAGTATACATACATATGTGTTTCGTATTATCTTTGATTAACAACAAATATGAAATTTCTCTAAAGCAAATAATTGTGCAGGGCCAGTGCTGTATTGGGCTAGGGATAAAGGAGGCTATAGACCTGGGCTCCGAGCTCAAAGAGGGCCAAGAGTATCCGGACGTTTTGGAGATGTATTGTGCGAACAGAAGGACCTTTTTATTTATTTTTTGGTCAATATATTTAACAAAATCCTAATCTTCCATCATTTCAACGATTTACATATATGATTTGCCGATATTTTTGTTTTCATAAAATTTTTTGTGTTTAGCTATGCAGTATTTCTTTATTTACTTATAAGAGGCCTTGCACTGTATCAAAAAGGTAACTCATACGGCATGTTGAACAAAAGTGAATATAGCCTCCTACCGGCATTGTGACGTGTATTATGTTTATAGCCCAGATGTTTGCGGGTTCTATTCTCGGTTTAAAAGCACTGTAATACACTTTACACATTTCTAACTTACTTTTTATCTTAATAATTTTCTATCATAATTTTCTTAATAATTTTCCATCACTGTTGGAAATTTTTCGCCAAGTTGAAGGATTTTGACGCCCATAATCTCCTCTTAAAGCACGAAACGTGACTACGGTAGATTCACCATTTTTGTGAAAAATTTTAAGGTTTCCCCAAAACGCAAGAAACAAAAAAAAAACATTTCGATCGACTACAGTCATTTAGAAGCTATAGATTTTCTAAGGTTTATTATTTACAAATATATATTTATATATGAAATATATATGTATGAAATTTCAACTAGACTTAGTATTAATCACATACAAAACCGTTCAATCATTTTTACCAAAGCTTATATTTCGTAACATATGTTTGAATTTCCGTTTAAAAAGTAAACATTTTTGATAAAAAAAACTTTAATTTTTCGTATAGCCACTTGATTTTATGAAAAATATTAATTAAATTCGAACCATTCTGTCATTAATAACCGTTAAGCTTTTTATCGCCTGTCACCTGTTAACTTTGAAATGGTGATGGTGAAAATGTCAATGCGACACTAAGAATTTACACACAGTGATACTCACACGCCTCTAAGGAATCGGTTAATCGTTGTTAACGTCGTTTTTATTAAATGACCACTGGTTTGCACGTGTAATTAAAAATTATAATTAATTTAGTCAATATGTACGGTACAGTAGATTGGGAAAAAATTCACTTTTTCTATTATATCGAACCTCTAGCGTTAAGTTGCAACATATGCGGTTGCTCGCGATTTTAACACTGAACTGGTCAATTTGTTGCGCGTCTGATAAGAGCCATGATATCTTTAGCCTGGTTAGTATCACCGACTGTCTGTTTGACTTTTTTTTTATAAAACTAATTACTTCATTCCTTTTGTTAGCTTTGCTGCTTCCTCTTTTTGTTTTTGTTCCTTCCTAAGCTTCCATATACAATGTAGTATAATTAGCCGTCATTTATATCTGTTTATATGCATACTCGTACATACGTGGGTACTATTTATATACTTGTATTTTTACTTATTTATTCGCAAATATTTACTTTGAATTTGTCATTGTTGTTTGCCGATATTGAACACCAGAGAATTATTGATACAAAATAATATATGCACATACACACAATGTGCAACATCGCAGATTCTATACGTAACCATTAATTCGTATGCTTATCGATTCCAACTTTTGCGTACATACACTATCTATCCTTTGCTCCTTATTTTAACTGTAAATAGTTTGATTTTCATTCATTTGTTGCGGCGTAACTTTTTTGCGGTCCGTAACTAATTGATCTAATGAGCATTTGTACATTTTTATATACATACGTAACTTTTATAACGTCGTAAATCTGTAGAAACATGAAAAAGTCACTGATTTCTGTGAGTGCTACATATGTGACGACGATTTTGAGCAGAAAAATATCACCCCACGTAATGTATATAACAAAATTGAATTATTATTTGAACTACATTGCTTTATTTTTTGGCTATTATTGATTATTGATTTTTTTGTATTTTTTTGAAAAATGCATACTTAAAATAAAACTACCTGGAATAAAATAATTTACAAAAAGGAAGTTGGAAAAACAGACAGGTGGCAACACTGCGAAACAAAGATCCAACGTACTTTTATTTGCATTTGGTTTATTCAAAATTTAACATAAGTACAGCTCTTCGTGATTGCATCGTATTTTCCAATATTTCCCATTTCTGGTAGCTCGTGAAAATCACCTCGCAATATTGTTGGCAGCGGAACCTTAATAGGACTGCACTTCAATATTTGTACCATGTCGGATAAAACCTTGTGTTAAGCGGCAAACCTTTTTTGGCAATATTAGTGGCAGCGACACCTTTAATATCTATCCTTCTGGCCATACGTGTAATCAAACTACACTCAGCAACCTTTACAACCGCACAAATAAATATAACGCCAAAATACCCATTAGAGACAGAAAATATTGCATAGTCAAACCTCCCCGGAACACATGACGCATTTTACCATAGGTACTTTTGGCTATCTCTTTATCTTGAAAACTACTGAAATACTTTAACCGTTTTTTGAATGGTAATAACTATGACATAAATATGATCCCTGCAGCTCGAAAGTTGTGATTTGTGGATTTTTTTTCGACTTAATCTGTTATAACAGAAACATTTCGATAGCATTAAGGTAGAAGCTTAACGTAGTTTCCTCGTCCATCGGCTAATGATGCGAAACTCTAACAAGGCTTAACAATCTCAAAAGGTCAAAAGATATTTACATAATCTCACTCAACTACTTATTCCTTTTTGAGCTGCCACACCAACAATATATGCTGATCAGACAAACAATCTGAACACTCGTCAGTTTCGATTATAAGTCGTTCTTGGATATAAGCGGTAGTTCGAGCTTAGAAAAGCGATAGTACGTCTACTTTGCCTCTTATTTATTACCTCCATCATTGGCTTCTGAGCTAATTTTTTTGTGGCGTTTGTGTCACCAGTTATTTTTTCTATCAAAGCAAAATCACCAAAATAAACTGACGAAAATTGATTGCATTAAATCAGTGTTGACTTTAAGAATGCTGGATCTTAAATTGATAGCATTATTCACTCATAAATAATATATAAAAATTTTATGCTGAAAGACTTTGGAAGAAATAAATCAATTATTATATTAGTCATTCATAGAATTCTAGCACTAAAGGTTTGAGAGTTCTAATTTTAGTTAAATTCTTACCTGCATTGTCAGCATATTTAATAAGCGCAGAACAACTTTGAAACTTGGGTTTATAGTAGTAATATATATTCTTATAAAATTCGAAATAACTATTTACAAATAACAATATGCTTTTAAAAATAAACAAATAAATAAATCAATTAAATTGTTAATAAATACAAAAATCTTACAAATATTAAGATATTTACTTCATTAAAATAATTTGAATACTTGGGAGATAGTATATACATAAAGCTATAATAGTAAATATTATAATACAGCATATCGCATTTCTTTTTAATGCAGGCAACAATATTTTCGTTAGTCCTTTCCAAGGGTTTAGAAATGGATTAAAAGATGTATCAGGACGTCTGAAATGAAAAAAATAACTCATATACATTTATAATAAAATTAAATGTAACAAAATGTTTTCAACTGAATTAACATTTCCCAACGTACACTGGTGCTGGTAGAGCATTAGGTTCTTCACGGCCCAGACCAGCGGGTGATACATTTGCTTCTGCTTCAGTGATTATTTCCAGTTCCAACTCAATTTTAGCCTATATTTGAATTTATTTAGTAAATTATATTTTTATTTCAATTATAACCTGAGCTTACTGCTAGAGACGTTGGTTCAGCATTTTTCTTCTGTTTTGACTTTTTTGGTATTGGTGCACGCATCGGAAACCAACCTTTAACTTGTTTCTGCCTAAATAAGTTTATCGAATTTCTTTGAACATTTTTCGCACGAAACGGCATACCAAACTTTTTAGCAGCATCTTCAGGTAACATACATGATTTTGCTGTTTCGAAAGGTTCGTAAAGATTTGATAAGTTCAGTTCTAATGAACCCAAAAAATCATCATTTGATATAAGATCATCATCCCAGATTTGTAAGGATAGTGTTGCTGGTTGTTTTATTTCGTATTCTTCCAAAATTCCACCTTTGCGTTTAACAACCATCTAAAATTATAATTATAAAATTTTTATAATTTACATATAGATATTGCCAAAATAACGTATTGTGACGTATTTATATACTGAGATGCTACAAAAGTAAAGTGAAATTCACTTGAGCCTATGTAATTAGGGAGTCGGTGGCCGAAGTTCTTATATTATTTTATCGTGCGGCAGAGGTTAAAAATCATGAGTACTATAAATACATAATATGAACAATAGTTATCTGCCATTGAAGAAAAATTTTATTGCGTCTGCCTCATATTTTAAAATATGTGCATATAAACAGATAAACACAAGAAGCAGACGTTTTTATTGCTTCGTTTAAGAGTGATCAAATTTTTTTTAAAACTTAATGTATAGAATTTTTAGCAATTTTATCGTCAGGCAGATGGCAATAGTTATAAAGATAATGTTATGAGAAACGACAGAAACAACCTCTTAGATGTTGAGTAATGAATCATTTTATCGCGTCTGCCTCTTGACGGACTGTCTCTTTTACTTATAAAAAGCATAAAAATAGAGAGCGCAGACGATTCCAGCGCTTATTTTTTAAAGACAAACGTCTACCTTGAGCACTTAAGGTGCATATTATTAAGGATATATCTATATAAAATTGGCTTTTCCAACTCCATGAAAAATGCTGAATACACAAAAAAAAAAAAATTAAACAATCAGCTCGGATTTATTTGTCTGCGTTTTTTATTATTCCGTAAGCCAAAGCTTTTGTTAGCGTAGGTATACTTTTTTTTGCGTTTAAGACCACCGTGAAACCTCACAACAGGGTGGCATTAAAAGGAGCTGTGGATCGGAGTTGTTTTTATAGACTTTAAATAAATTTTAAGATTGAATTAAACAATTATTCTTGAAAGTAAATTATGTGTCTTTTTAATTTCATAACTCATGAAAAGCGAAGACGATAATTTATACAGATGATGTGGTATCAGTTTAATTATATAGAAAATACGTAGTTTCCAGCGTAGAAGAAAAATAAATTCAGTGCAAAATAATTAACTCTTGAAATTAATATGATTATTGATACAGAAAAAAATTATTAACAATACGAAACATCATTAAACAGACCATAATATACTTACCATGTCCTCGATGGCGGAGTATTTTAAGGGAAATTTCATGCGCCAATTAAAATTTCCCTCTCCATTTAATGAACGGTAATGAATATCAGTGGACTGAGCATTTGCAGAATCTTGGCACCAACTAAGTATTTGCAGAAAATCAAAAGAAATAGAGAAAAAACCAACAAAGTTTCAAATCAAATTTTATACAAATAAATTAATTTAAATTAATCATTAATGAATACCGCATATTTAGTTACATTTAACGTAAAAACTCACTCACTCACCCCTTGACATAAATATCACTCATTCTTTTGCCAAAGATATTCTTCTCATTCATCACAACAGCAGCACAATTCCAAACGATAACACGCAGTTCGTACATTTGCGGCGGTTGTGGAGTTAAATCAATGGCGGGCGGTATATTAAGATTCCCTTCGTAAAGTTCAACCCATAGTTGTAATTTACCCTTTGTGTATAGTTTTTTTTTTTAAATGCGTAGTTTGTTAAAAGGTGGAAAATATAAGAAATTCGATTTTATAAATAAAACTAATTAAAATCTTTAGTATTTTGTGTAAATTAAATTGCATTATTTAGTTTCATTACTTGTTCGATTCCTGGACAGTCACTACGATACAAAGGACGTGTTTCGACGTGCTCCGGCACAAGTTTATAACCAAATGAAGGTAATTTTTGAAAATTTTTTAATACTGTTAAGCTTAGACGTTCTCGCAGATCTTCATCTGTAGAGATCAAAGGGTTCAAAATTAATTTTAAGTTGTTTGTGTTAAAAATAAAGGGAAACAAAGTTATTTTTACTATTTTCAACTTCCAAATTTTTGGCTTTAAATCAAAAATAAAAAACTTAAGAGTTTCTTCTATAAGCGCCATATGGAGGAGCCGTGCATCTTATTAAATATTATATTTTTCAGTATGTGATCAGGAAAACGCAATCTTATTTTGTCAGAGGTGAAAATCATATTCTTAAAAAGCACTATGTAAAAGTGAAAGAATTATATCAACCCTCAAAATTTTGGTAATTCACCAAAATTTCGAACATTTATACTGAACGACATTTCGATCTACTGAAAACTTTCCTATGGCAAGATAACATCGCTTTTCTCAGATCGCATCGTATCATAAAACATAAGTACATACTTGTTGAAATTTCCGTATCATCGTAAAATTCCATACCGTCAATTTCAATAGAGTTATCTGTAAAAGTTGGCTCATTTTTATCGTGTTTTTTGCATAGTTCACATAAGATTTCATATGGTGTTGCAATATCGCGCCATTTGTTGTAGCCAATTCTGAAAAGGAGCAAAACATTCTTGCAAGTATTTTATGGATATTACAGATGGAAAATGATAACCGATTGCATTTTTGATTTGTTGCATTAACATAAAGCATAAAGTGTGTCAATAGTTTTTTTAATTATTTTGAGAAGTAAATAAAGCATTTTTTTCAATGTTAAGTAGTATGTTTTTACTTGTAACAAAATCAAGCGATTTAACACGTAATAAATATTTGACGTTAATTCTAAAAACTAAATTACGTAACACTTATACGTTCATAATAGTTTCTTACTTGGAGTATTCATTGGGGATTCCAACAGTGGCACGATGTTTACTACGCCAACGATCTTCTAGGTCAATACACGTTGTACCTATGACTTCATCGCGTAACGAATTTCGATCAAAGACAGATACTTCCAAAATATGTTCTCTAAAAAGTAAATAGATGAAATATTTTGTTTCTTAACTCCACTATATAATCTTTGGTTAATGATCTCTTTAACAATATATATCAATATCATTATAATCGGAGAATCAATTTCGAATTTCAGTGAGCTGCTTAAAAAATCTTTAGTAAGTGAATAATCAGCGAATAATCTGTTGAAAGTGAAAGCCAATGATATTTGACTTTGGCTTAAAAAACTAACCTCGGTAGTACAGCCTCCATTTGAAAACATTTGCCGTATATTGGATTTGATTGATTTGGCACATAGTGTGCCCTGTTCGAAATGAATTTAGTGCCCAGTTGTAATTTAACATATGAATCGGATTGACTGTGCTTATCATGCGAGCGAAATTGTACTCCTTGCACTATATAGACACGCACTACAATATTACAAATTTCAGCCAAAAGTTGCAGCTGAGACTGATATTTGGGATTAAGTGCAGCAGTAAGTGGTTTCAGCATAACGCCATCACCACCACCATCAAGACCATCATTCTTACAACATTGGCAAGGTGTTATTTTAATTTTCAATTTTAACGTCGCATAGGTTTTCTCCTGTGGCAAGGCATTTTTCTTATATTTGACACCGTGCACCAATTGCACGGGCTCGGCCCAATCTTGAAGGTAGCTAAACTCTGGCTGTTTCTCTAGATCATTTGGGTAAACTACAAGTCTATGCTTGAAATTGTGTGCATTTTCTTTAGGATCCTAAGAGAAAGTTTGTGTGAGAAAAGATCTGGACTTTCAAAAAAAATAATTAGATTTTTTATAAAACTTACAGAATATAATGAGTTGTAAAATTTTGTCCACCAATTGCAATCATAATCAATGATATTAGGTCGTCGCTCTGGCTTATTTGTCTTTTTGACTGGTTGCACTTTAATGACCTTCTTCTCTTCAGATCTACTAAAACTAAGCGCACCGCGTAGACGCTGATAAAATGTCGTTTTTGAATCATTCTTAGCTATGAGTGGACTTTCTTCATTATCGTCAAGATACACTACGGTTGAGGCAATACTGGAGATGGCATCAGTTTCCATTGGTCGACATTTGATTTCTTTTTCTCGTTGCAAATAACGTTTTGAGTTACTGATAAGCACTGCACCGACAGTTGTTTCGGAGCCGCGTGCTGATACCAATACATCAGTGGCGATTATGGCAGGCCAATATTCCAATTGTTCAGGAAGACTCTGTAGAAAAATAATCACTTTACCAATTGAAAAATCGAATAATAACTTAAAAATCTCACCACAACTCCTGAAGCGTAGAGCACCAAAAAATTTATACTATTTTTAATACGTGAACTTGATAGTCCACTTGTCAGAATGAGATCACCCATCATTACCTTGACACGATGTCTACCGCTTTTGGTGTAGTTACGAAATCCAGCAAAAATCACTTCCAATCTAAATATTTGCAAGAGAGATGTGTGTTTTTATAAAAGCTACATAATTTCCAGCATTCCGTTCTCTACTCACACAAAATTTCGCATAATTGGTCGTATGTTACTTGGTATACCATGTGTCAACGTCGGTAGCATCGATATATTTTTACACCCTTGATTCTCAATTTCAATCAGTTCAGCTGACATTAGCACTTCCGCACGTACGGCACCAGATATAGATATTGGTATCCATTTAAGAGGAGGTGGTGATAAATTTTTCAATTGTTGAAATTTTTGTACAGCGATTTTTGTTTTTAAAAAACGCAAACTCATCTCAGCATTTTGTGTACCTTCCATTTCACCATTTTGTGAGATCAATTTATCAGCACTTATAACGGAAGCAGTCAAAACGCCACAACCTAAATATTGGTCTTCATTCTTTACATCAGAATCGTACATTTCGACGGCAATAAGCGGTGGGTATTTCGTATACCAATTAATAGCACCGGTTAGAGCAATACATTCGAAAGAAATTACTAGATTCCAGATAGGTGAAAGTGTCGCTGGTTCCACGGGAGTTTCTGCAGAGTGGCTTGCTAATATAATGCGCAAGTTTGCATCACATAGGCCGCTGGTATCACTGCCAGGACGCACTTTCGCCTGATGTATGAAAAGACGACACTTAAAAGTTGTATATCGGATTATAGGATTGAAGTAGAAGTTTTCAATTTGCTTCCAATCTTGAACGAGGGTTGTGAAAAATTCCTTGCGTTCAGTATCGACAGAAATGCCGAGACAACCGTGTAGTATGCCAACAGTACAACCGCAGTTGTAGCAAGAGTGCGTACATTGAGAGTCCTGAAAAAATAAATTACTATACAAATGAAAGTGTTGAGTTTTCGAAGCACAATGACAGCTAAGGCAGTTTTTGGAGAGAGATGACGAGACTAAAAAGGTGAGCTTCAAAAGCGTCTGATATAAAGTGGGTGTCTTTTTGTTAAGCACCTGTACTACGAACAGCTTCATTTACTTAAGCTTAACGAAAGTGTGTTCTATACTCATTTTTTAGAGAGATTGGGATGAGGCGTTTAATTGTTATCTTCCTTAGAATTTCTACAAGTTCTCTAATAGTGGAATGAGAATAAGAACATCGAGAGATTAAGACAGAGTATTTTCTACAGAGCACAATATTCTCAAATTTAATACTTTTGTGCCAGCTTTCTATGAGCAGACCCCTAAACAGACCAAATGCATTCATAAGACTGGGGACAAATGTCTAACGTAGCGTTTCCATTTTTTTTCAGTCGATCCGTTTGGGGAGAGCATTATTTGCTAAAATAAAACAAAACACCTCAAGAAAGTCAGTGGCGCTTTTAGCAAAAATAGGGCCAAAATAACCCTAAGAGTTATGTGCATCTCTGTTCATGTTACTTTCGGTCAGTCTCCCATTGGTTGTTGCAAAATGTGGCAAAACATCCTCCAGAGGGATATCGCTTGTTATGTCTAAAATATATTTTCGGCTTTTATCTATTGATTGGTACAATCATATACCCTTCGAAAATATTATGTGACTGTTATACAAAGTTTTGAAAAACAAAACCATTTCATCAACTGACCTTGAAAATAAAATTTCGTGTTCGCCAGCACATATTTGGTGAACTGGATATTTTGTTTTCATTATTTTGATCCTTATCCATATTTGGTGATTGCAAAAAGCATTTTGCATTTAATTTACAATATGCAAAATCCTTGTTATTATTGGAACTCAGTACAATGTACAAGTCTGGCCATTGATCCTGCACGCGTGCCAATGCCAAAATACGTGTTAAGTCCTGCGTGCAGTTTATAAGATCCTGCAGCACATCATCTATTATGGTCTCAATATGTGTGGTATGATTGGATTTCAATTTCTGGCGCATATTGGATAGTTGATCTGGTAATTTCTTAAAAAAGTCTTGCAGAAAAGTAAAACGATTTGAGTCCCACTTTGTTGGCTCTTTGAAACCATCATATTTAAGCCTTTGTTCGGCGACGCCCTCTTTAATTTTATTCAACATTGACATAATAACGGCCTTAAAACATTTGACCTGCAGTTGATACTGATTGGTATACTTGAGTTGAAATAATCTGAAGGTTTCAATTTCAGTTTTCTATAAGAAAAGTATTTTAATATTATTTACATTAAAAAAATTATAAATTCTTATTTCGTTAAAATATTTTTGGCAAAATAAATAAGTGATTTATTAAAGTTACCATAAAATCTAATATTTCCAACAAAAATAAATCACTTTCAAACTTATATCGATTATCTGGTAGCACAGCTTTCAAGCATATCGACTTAAAGGGCGCATCCTGTTCAAAATACTTTAAGTTTTTCGCAGATCTTATTTTCGTGTTATAGCTCTTAAGATAGCATTCGACATTGTTGGAAGCGTTTTCTGCAAATAATTATACATCAGTTATTTTTAGAATTATATATGTTTCATATTGGCGCAGTAGTTCCACCTGCTAATTTCATTGAGATTTTTATGTTGCTTAAGTTTCCATGCAAGAAATCACCACGTAATGTTAGAAATTCCACTACAAAAGTTTCAGTTTGCCACCAACGTTGCTCTTCAATTGGCGAGATAGGCTTGGAGCTAATGTCTCGCGATATCTCGGCTATCAGAGTTTCTGACCGTATTTCAATCAAAACTCGACCAATATATTGTGTTGGATGGTTAGAATCGTATAAGTGTAAAAATGTTGGTCCCAAAACTGGTAAATCTAAAATAGAAATCGGCAAAATATTTGTTTTTATTTATGGTATTTATTATTTTCAATTTTAAGAAATTTTGTTTTCCGATTAATTCCTAAATCCCAACAAAAATATCATATCTGTATTGGGCTCCAAAAACGTACCTTTGAAAGCGATTTCTTCAAAGTGCAATTCTAATTCACCAATAGACTTCCGTTGAAGATGTTCATGCAACATAACTTGTATGAGTAAAGTTTGCGCCATTGAGGGATAATTCCAAGCAAATGAAACTTCATGATTCCAAGCTGGTTCTGTTGTGTTTTTACATACTGCTGTCTTACCTTTGAACGGATGAAATCTGAACTTTTATGATGAAAATGTGAAAAATTATGAATCAGAAATCAATTGAAATTTTTGAAGAAAGTTACTTGTATCATGTAATCGCCTTTCTTGACAAAAAAACCTTTGTGAAAGTATATGCTGTAATATATATTACATTTAGTAGCAGCATCAATGTTATGCAAAAGATTTCTGTAAATATTAATGAGGGTTTAATAAATTATTCATATCTAGTCTTAAGCTTGATCCTTCACAGAATATTTCATTATTATTGCATTTTAAATAAGTTACCAATCAAAATACAACTCAAAGCTCGATTGTGCTTTCTTGTAAAGATTTAACTGAGCTTTTACGTTAAATGTTGCACTAAAATTGTTTTATTGAACTCGAAGGACCAAACACTTCCCAATAATAGATTTAAAATAAAACAATTATTACTTGTCAATATCATCATAGTCCATATTAAGCTGCCATTGTGATACATCCTTTACATCGAAGCCAACAGCATCGTCACCTCCAGCACCAGAAGTGTTGCCAACACCCATAGCTGCAATGCTGCCAATACCATTAAGAGCTATGGTGCTGCCACCAGCACCGATATGTAAGGCATTAATGTTGGTTGCCTGTGAAACAATGGCCAGATCAATTTGTAAATAACCTTTGCCCTGCTCTGCAGACGCTGGGCTACCACCTATGGGACATTCAAGACGCCCCCATTTTTTGAAAAAACAACGATTGGGTTGATTCCAAATGCTTTGCAAATCTATTAGTAACTCGCCGAGCACCATATCCCTTTTGCAAGCTGTGCGTTTGCGCATCTCGTACAATATAGTCATTCGTAGCAGTTCAGCAAGCGTACATTTCAATTCAAAAACAAAATACTATAAAGAATATTTATTTTGCTTTCAAAGGAACATTTGTTTATGAGAATGCTTATACCTCATTAAAATACGGATTCTCTGATTTTGAAAATGTCTTGGATGCCTTGTGCACCTTTCCTAGTGATACACGTACAAATGTCTCGCCAGTGAAGACATTCAGATTGCGTGCCTTGTGTACCGTAGTGCAAATAAGAAAGTCCTGTATTGCATTTGCAAAACAATCTTCAGATTCCATTTCTTCGTCTTTCTGTTCGTCTTTTTCTTTATCGTCGCGCCTCTTCTTTCTACCAAATTTCATTGAAATTAAAGTGTCAAAAAGTTTTCAAAATAAATGTATGATATTTATTTATATGAAACGTATAGACAAACCAAGAGTTTGACAGCGGAAAAGCTTTTTCGAAACTGAAGCAAAGTTGTAAAACAAATTTGGTAGTTAATTTTGGGAGTTTTATTTTTATTGTCAGCTTTTCTTTAGACATCAAACGCAAGTTTTGTTAGTACCGAAGTTTCAGTTACAATTAGAGCTTTTCTTTTACAGCTTTTAGTAATTTAAGCTGAGGAAAGCTTTACACGAAGCATTGCCAATGACTTGTGAGAGGAAAATTCGTAAATTAAACCGCGGCTACCTGCATTATAGCTGGATACTGGGCTATGACAGAAATATTAAGCCCATGAACTGTTTAAAAAATCGTTACTACAAAATACGCATTCCTTCATATCGTAGATTCATTGATCTCTTGGGAGAAATCAATAGAAATAAAATAATATAAAGTAATAATTATAAAAATTTCATATATTATAATATAAAATTTGCTATTACAAAAATGACATGCGATATAATTCTGACGATGTTGAAATTTTAAGCTATAAAAGTTTAATGTGGTACAAAAATGTCAATTATCTCAATTTTAATAAATAATCACATAAAAAGCTTAAATAATACATAACATTTGAAAATTTACAGTGAACCATTCATAGAATTATAAACAGCAACACTGTAACGCAAAAAAAACTTTCAAAAGCTTTGTCTCCACTAAAATAATCGTGTCTTACTATCAAGAAAACAGTTATGCTCCACACGTATATTGTGGTACACCCGTAAAAACAAGAGAGTAAAGCTATCAACACCCGCAGGGGGAGTGCCACAGTATGTACATATCATTGCATTGCCAACTCAAATTACGCTGTGGAGACATACGTAAGTAACTGTTGCATGAGAATACTAACTAAGTAGTTGGAACGAATGGAAAATAAAACACGTAAACAATACCGAGTCGCATTACAACTCAAAGCTATAGCAAAGCGTTGACTTTTGAGTGTTTGCTTCAAAGCTACACATAACTGAAGCTCGAGTTTAATACGCTTTTGTCGCTTATAGAGAGCAGTAGTATGAAACGTGCGCTTAGTTGTTAGCAGTCGTTTGTATAGTGGTGTCGCATACTACTTATTATTGTTGCTGTAGAGACGGGTTTTAACGTAAAATAAAATTAAGCAAAAAATGCCAAGAAATTCATAAACAATTTTTTTTTACAACAAATTTAAAAAGCCGTCGTTTTAAGCCAACTTTATCATAGGAAACATCGTCGTTTTTGTGTGACGCGTTACAATTGACTGCATTTGATTTCGAAAACGAAACGCGATATTTTTTACAACTTTATTGTATTAACAATACATTGGTAATTTTTGCGCGCAATTAAAAGTGAACTAATTAATTACACGCAATTGTAAGTAATTCGAGTAAAGAATTTGTTAAATGACATTTTGAATATAAACAATTGTGCGGAGTGTAAACAAGTGTATGCATGTATTTCAATTGAAATTTGAATTTTAAATTGAATTTCTTGATAAAATTAAGAGAAAAATAATAAACCTTTGGATTTATTATTTACATTGTGTGAAAAATCGCTTCTATATAGCGTGTCTTATTTTACCGCTTTCACATTCAACTGGTGAGTAGTTACTTCAGTCACATTTTTCTTGTCTTCACCCTTTTTCAACATTTTTTTACACTTTATTTCTTTGTTACTTTTTTCCCAATTGTTATTAGTCTTCTGAATTTTTTTGTACTTAGCATAATTCCCTCACACCTGCCTTCTGCCCCCGCGCCACAAGTTCCCCTTTGTAATGTCTTATTCTTCTTTGTAATTCCTTATGATCGGGTTTTGTATTCGCCCCACTTTTAAGTTGATTTCATTTGCACTTTACTTTATCTCACTTTTAACTTTAACGCCGATCATGTGACACGCATATTTACGTGTTTTTTTTTTATCTAATACATATTTCTTTTTCTTCTTCATTTCGTTTCCAACTTTGCTCATCTCGTCTGAGCCCCTGTCATCTTGTCTGGGAAGAATACAAACCTGTTACATGGGCAGCCAAGTGGTTGTGGTCTTGAAAGTGAGCGGTTGGGCCGGTTTTTTTTTTTGATTTTGTTTTTATCTTAAGGAAGGATCACATTATTTAGTTGCTAGTGGCAAAAATGAATTCAACAGGTTAAAGACACAATGAAAGTAAAACGTGTAAAAATGCGTGAACTATTCTTTTAGAGTGGGGAAAAATAACGGTTTGCTTATAGAGCGAAAATATTCAACCTCGCTTTCATTGTGTAACATGGCAAAGGATTGAAACCCACTTTCTTTCTTGTATATTATCCAGAAAGCTATCAATAGAGAAATCCTTTTGTCAGATTAGAAAGAGCATTAAAATATATGGATACTGGTGACAAGTAACTCTATACATAATATTTTCGTTTTGTATGCGTTTCGACTCTAATGGTAGATAATACTTTTTTAATAGATATTTTTATTATATTAAGAGCTTTATGTATTTCACAGCCCTGGCTCTATGATGAACAAACAAAAATTTAAATATCTTGAAACTAATTCGAATTTCACAGAAACACAAGTTTGGACAATTATTATTCGCTTTTGTTCTTATCTCCTTTTTGCTGATCTTCAAAAAATCTTAAATAAGACATCGAAAAACTATATTAAATCAACTGTTATTGCTTTCTAATAAATTTAGGGCTAGTAGTCGAACTTTTATGAGTCCCCCCTTAATTCATAGAAAATGAATGTAATATTTTACCTTTGTGAATAATATATATATATTATATATATATTATATATATTAAAAACGAATAAAATTATTTTTGATATTTGTGGTCTTACGTTTTGCTTAAAAGAAAACTCGTAGTTCAAAACTTTTAAAGTTTTTGCGTTGAAAATTTGTAAAGTGTAACAAATTTTTTATCAACTCTAAAAAGCCTTAACTAATCATTTCATTCATATAATAAGAACTTTAATAAGTTATAAGTTATTATTTTTGTATAAGCAAGAATAATTTAAAACATGTTATGTACAAATCGTCGATTCGGAATTAGTATAATGTTATATATTCATATAATTTAGTTGCAGCTACTGTTCACGGTATAGACCAAATCATTGAACATATTCATAGAGTTGAAAAAATTGGCCTGTTCTGATTCCGTTTCGGATTTGCTTCGGAAACGGAATGGAAATTCGAAGTTTATTTCAGCATCATACAAAACTGGCAATTCCGTTAAATTATTAGAACTATAACAGCTCAAATTCAAAGTTAAAAAATATTCCATAGCAAATTCTGACCATTAGATTTTGAAGTGATATTGCTATTCAACTTGACAAATACATTTTTTTTTCAATGTTATGTACGAGAGAATAACTTCGAAATGACAATGCATACGTACATAGATGCGTTCCCGTATAATAATGCGTTATTCGAATTTACAGGACTTATTTGAAAAATCTTTTTTTGAATAAAATTTTTAAGTACAGGTACGCTGTTTGGACAAAGTCCTGTAAATTTGATCAATGCATTATTCGCTATTTCTACCTTATGAAAGTGAACAACTTTTAAAGATGTAAAACTGTAGTGTTTTACTTTTGTTATGTATTTTTTTGAATTAATCGTTTAACTGGTAACCAAACATGTGCTTAGAATTGCAACCTTTAAGTGGTTACTATACCCTACCCACCTGTTGTAAACATATTAATTAAAAAATAACTTTCGGTACTTTATCAAATGACAATTCTACAATATTTATTATGCATATGTCTTGTGAAGAGTGTAATTGAAATTCTAGCAATAATATTTATTATGCAAATGTCGTCTCGAATGTGTAATTGAAAAATGAAACCAAAAAACACAAATGAGTCACTATTGAGAATTGCACAAAATACCCAAATAGAATCACAGAAACGTAATACCGTTTTTACCCATAAAAAATTCACTGAAACTTAGTGTCATTTCCGTTTAAAGTACGCTATAATCAAAATAGCGATAACAGCCACACATAAATTTCAATTTTAACTTTTTTTTTTGTCGTTTTGGTTTTTTATTTCAAAACTTTACTTATTGAATGAAGAACCACAGCCGTCTATAAAACACATAAAATTATGAATGAATGCACACCAATCAAAGGAACATGTTGCAAGAATATGAATACGCTTGCAACAAATTGCATGGTTAGCAAATTAAAGTTTGCAATTAGTAGACTGCAAGAATCTTTCGTGCTTGCTCTAAACATAGGTAAAGAAAATTTAAAAAACTTTTTCGGGAAGCAACAAATTTAACTGGTAGAATGAAAAAAAAATTAAAATTATTGAATCAGCAGTCAGTAAATGCATGTAAACATGTGTAAATTAACCCAGCGAGAATTATTGTCACCAGTGAATGAAAGAGCTTATAAGGCATTTATTAGATAAAATGTCACTGTAATGACACAAAAAACTAACCCCCATGCGATTTTTCGCTCAGTCTTATTAAAGTAGTTGGTAAAAGTTTTATTCAAAAGTTTAACACTTGGATTGTTTCTTAAAAAATCTAAAAATAATGATTACCCAACCATTTATTAATTGTCGCTAATAGAATTTTGTAGTTTTTTTTTTCATCATAAAAGTTGTTGTTTCACTACCATATGCTAATATTTGACATGCTTGACACACATTTTTTTCACACCATGTAGCTCAATCTGACGCTCGCTTGTTCACTTTCTTTTTAAAGCCTGCCAAAAAGGCTTTGGCGCCTGACCAGTCTTATTTCGGAATATTAATGATTACACTGAGTTGAAACAAATTCTTGGTGGCATCAGCATAAACTAGGGATATAAATCTTCGACTGTAGCATCCCCTAATGGCATGTAATCCTAAAATCTTCTGGAAAAGAAACACTGCGGAAACGTACGAGAGATATGCCAGTGTACCGTTTTACAAGCTGAAATATATATCATCAGCCTAGCGACTACTCAGACTGACAAGATCACCTCCATTAAAATTTAATATTTTTGTTGTCAATCACGTAGCGATCAGAGATCTACGCTCCAGCATCACGATATCAAAAAATGTATTATAATATCTAAAAGCCCTAAAACCATTCAATAACATCGCCATCTGCTGGATTCTAGTTCAACGTAAATAAAGTCCAGGAAAATGAGATAATGCAGGAATCTGCCAGAATGGAATGGGAAATTGAGGGGCAGCAGACACATCCACAGTATTTAAACGGCTGTAGCTGTAGTAGCTAAACTCTATTATTATTATAATATAAAAAAAATCCACATAGTTAAATGAAAGCTAGTCTAAGAGAATACTATTTGAACAAGCTCAAATTCCAAAAGAACGAAGCGTATATTTGGAATTTTTAAAAAATACGCTATGTCTGCTCTGGACTGATCAATGCATAATTGGCCGTATTGCTGCCAGCCTGAAGTACGACATAATTTTTGCTGTGAATGCTACAGAAATGAAAATAATAGAGGACATTCATAGGGGCATATGCGTATGTAGACTATGACGATCTGAGAAATATCCCAATGGACAAACTGGCAGTTTTCATAAGAAAATCCAAATGAAAAATTATACGTAAAGAACTTCAAAGTTATTAAGCCGAAACAAAATAATTACGAGTATCATGCATTGAAATGGGCCTTTTAGCTCGTTAAACATTCTAGCTGCTTTTTTAAACTACTCAAACACTTAGGTTGTATGTGCGAACATATATACATATATGCACATACATATGTACATATGTATTCACTGAACTGTCGTAAGAGGCACCTTTAAGACATTTCCTACTCAGCTCGTACCTATTAGCCAATTTGCGAGTTGCAGAAGTTAAACACATAAAAATCACTCACTTGTGAAGCAAAAGGTAGCAAAAGTTTACTACAATTTAATTAAGTCAAGATGAGTAGAAAAAAATTTCGAAAAAGAATCACAAAATTATGCAACTGCTGTCAACAGTTGAACGCGACTCATCTGTGGAAAATTGCTGCGCTAGCCAACTCACTGACAAGATAAAAATCAAAGTCTTAAATTATGTAGCGTTAAATTTCTAAGGTTAAATTTGATAACCAAGGAAAATCAGACTGCAATTTTCATCTACTGAAAATTAATTAAAAACAAAATTTTCTGTTGAGGTGTTGTAATATTTAAATAACTCAATTAATTTTTAAAATAAAAACAATGAATTTAATCAGCAAAGTGTAAAAAAAAAAAATAAAAATTAGTTCATGACCCACAAATAAAAATTTAATTTTTTATAAGAAAATTTTTTTGAAGTCTTGTTGCGAGCGTAAAAACCTTTTGTTTGCGCCAACAATTCACATTTTGTTGGCTTTATTTTTATTATTGCGATTTCAAGTGAATACCCATACATTGACTATATGTATATTGATTTTTTGGCAAATTTTTTGAAATGATCTTGATAGTCAATTATTACTCAAAGCTCTTTCATTAAATTGTTGTTTGGTATTTGATTTACTTTTGTTGACAATTGCCTGTCATAACATACAACAGACTTCAAGGTAGTGCCTTACCTGCCAACTATGCATTTTTTGCATATTAAAGCTATCATTTTGTGGTTTTTAAAACAAAAATTAATCTTATGATAATGACTTAATGATTTAATGATTTAAAAGCCAATGCTCTTTGATTAACTTTTAAGCGTTGTTGGGATTTGAATATGCTGCACGTAATGAATGCCATTGCAGCTACATTGTAAATTGAATTGCATTGATTTACGTGAAATCTGATGCCATTGCATTCCTTTTCTTCTTTTTTTTTCAATTTTGTTGCAACTTAAATTTTTCGCGCCATTGAAGCGTTACTTTCAGAAGAAAGTTGTCCTAACGGTTTCGGATTGCCACAAACGAAATGCAGCAAGCAAATGCTTCCGTTGAGAAGTGTTGCAATGAGGCGACATAGTACATAAGTAACTTGTAATCTCGTATTATAGTAGTGTTGTCTAGGTCATTGCTCTTGGCTAACTGCAAATGAAATTGACCTTTAATCTGTCCTGCATTGGCTACAGATTGTAACCTGTTTTTTTTCTGAGTTGACATATCGACAGTTTTAGAAGTGTAAAGACGTAAATTAAAAAAAAAAAAATTTTACTCAATGGGCTTAAATAAAATAGGCAACAATCAGTAGAGTTTTAGATGTCACAAAGAAGGGACAATCAGCTGAAGGGCCTGCAATATTTGTCAGTGAAATTAAAAATGCTTTACTCAAGCAAATTAGCATGATTAAACTTTTCAATTCAATCAAAGTACTGAATATTTTCTAAGCAAAACATTTCTACGTCAAAATATTATTCTACTTGTAACATAGAAATTCATAATAAAGTCATTATTTATATAACCAACTCCATTAGAATTCGAAGTAGTAAAGTCTTACCTTCTATAAATATGTATTTATTTTTTTTGAAAGAGTACAATGGCTACCAATAACAACAATATCAAACACATTAGTATAAATATCAATAATTAACAACATAAATACTGTACAGCATTACAAGTAGGCTCTCGACAGAAATGAATTTGCTTCCAGTAGGTGATGTAAAAAAAACGAATGGTTTTAACACTTTCGACTCTACAAAATTATTTTATACTTTTACTGATTTTTTTTTTAGTAATATTGTAGTTCATTAACTCGCCTAAAAACGGCTGAGAAAAATATTCGTATAGTTTTTAAATAATTCGATTTCGTCTCGATTTTGACTTTAAAACGAGATAAATGATGCGGTTTTCGATGCCGGCACGGTTAGAAATTTTGGATTAAATTTTAATATTTTTGGGCTACATATATGACTACACCAGAATTGTATTAAAATTTAATACTGCCTAAATATTAAAATCCATTTTTAATACTTTTTTGTATTAAAATTTAATAATCGTTTTTATTAAATTTAAAAAAAAAAAATTTAATTTTAACTGGGATTCGAACCGCGTTGCCAGTGAACTGAATTGTTGCACGCGCATCTTAACGACATCAGCCACCGTAGTGATATTTATTAGTTGGCTAAAAGTTTATTTATATTGACAACAACATAAAATGAAAGTTCAATATTGAAGTATTAAAATATAATACAGTATGGTTTAAAAATCAAATATAATACTTATTTATTAAAATTTAATACAACATTTATTACAAAATTTTGTAATCTATTGAAAAGTATTAAATTTAATCAAAATTGTATTAAAAATCGTTGTAATATTTCGCTTGTATTAAAATTTAATCCAAGATTTCTAACCGTGAGTATGAATAACAGAGCTACAAAGTTTTTCTTGGAAATATTTCTTATATCAATTTATGATGTGACTATTTAATATATTATTTACCTTTCATTTGATATACCAAGTTTTTTGAGTAATTTCGCTAAGCACGGCAGCGCTACCTTTATAAGGTGACAGTTGTTGAAGAGCGTTGAACAACGAGATATGTATGTAGGTATAGATTTAAAATTTTCTATATAATCAGCAGTGTAATCGCTACAAAAGAAAAACACTTTTAGCCGTTGCGTCACTGTTTCATTCGCATGAATTGTAAACAACAACAAGACTAACCAAACTGAGCATTATGATTAGATGCAAATTAACCTTCATTGATGGCATTAATTTATCCGATGTGCGGTGCAAAACACCACATTACGGTCAGCGGAAACTCTAACTTTTTTTTTTGTACTGTAGAAGAGCTGTCAATGTACGCTTAGATCTAAGTCCAGTGGTTCTTCGTATACTCGTAGGTTGGCGGTTTATACTGAAGATTAAATTTCGTAGTCGACAACATAACTTGCAATTGCAATTTGTACATTGCATACATTCATCCATTCCCACTCTTTCTCATCTTTTAATACATGTTAGGGTATATTGAATTTAAAGTTTTAACGCATAGGCATATACTGCTAACTGAACATTGACTTCAACTCTCAACGCGTTGTCGCTCAATCAATCTATTGCTATATTGACAGACACTTGCATAGAGATGCATGCAATAATATGCTTTTAATGGTAAAGAAAATATAGACAGATTAGAGAGGTGCTGCAAGCACCTGCATTTAAATGATTAGGTTAATCACTTTTTTAAAGCGTTGTTTTGTCGAGGATGTGTGGATGTGGTAAGTGTTGGTGAGGTTGGGTTACTATTCAAAAACAAAATTTTTGAGGCAGTTTAAAAAGTAATTAGTGCTGCAATTAATTATATGTGAGAAAAGATTTTGTGTTTTATAGAAATTAATATTAGTAACTTTTTGAAAAACCAGGGGGTTTCGCTCACGTGCTATGGCCACTCCCAAGCCCTTTCTTTTTAACGTGTTATTTTTGTATAAGAAGCAGACAGAATATATCGTAGATTTCACTTAAGTTTTTATTGTAGTGCTTCCTCAAACTCTATATACTGAATTTTATTTTGTTCCAGCTTCATTCGATTTTTATTCATTCTCTGCTTCTGGCAATCGATAGAGCAAGATATAATTGACCATGTGTAAAAATTGTGTATTAATGTAAATAAACTGAAAGCGCGCTCCTCATAATTGCTTTTTTCTAGACTTGGTTTTCACCCACTTTCTACTAAAAGTATGCAACGGAATTTTGATTTCTTCCTATATGCTTCATTTTGTTCTTTGATCTTTTTTCCTTTATTATGCGCATATTTTCTGACATCGAAAGTAATTTTATGTGTATAATAGAAATATACTTTAGTTTAAAAAATATTTTTATAATTATTATCAAATGTTTGGTTAAAAGAAGCAGCAGTCAGTTTGAAATTTGCAGTAACTAATTTCATCGAATTATTCAACTCAAAGCTTAAAAATATTTAGAGCAACAATGCATTAAATTTGGTATAAATTTAATCTACTTAAAATATACAATCATATATATGCATACATATGTATGTGTAGATATTATTTTATATGTATGTAAGTAGTAAATTTTTGCAGATATTATTATATACATACATAGTGCGCCTAGTGGCAACTTGAATCGTGATAAAATATAATTTTCAAATTCATATACATATTTACTGTACAAATACATGTTAAACTGGGAATTTTACGGTAATTTGCATATTTTACTGATCGATTATATCACATACAAGTAGTAAAGATATTGAAAATATATATTAATTATTGTGTTTATGCAAATTTTTTGTTTTTTTTTTCTTTTTGTGCGATTATAAAAAAATTCATCAAAAACAAATTGAATACAGAAAAATATTTGCAAAAATACGAAAGGCATTCGTATATATAAAATTTATTTGTTAGAAAATATTTTTAATTAGTGATGTCACATTATTGTTTTGTATGCACCAATCGCCATTAAATTCTTCTAAAATATTTTAACACAGAAATCTATATACTACAGTAAAAACCCTGCGATTGCAATTTTAATTGTATGTTAAATGTTTAAAAAAATTAACGAATATTATCACACACATTTACGCACAGAATTCATTAAATATGGAACCGTGGATCCATGGTAGCTATAGTTGATGAATTTGATCTGTGAATCACAAACATTTAAATAGCTATTATTATATGTATTATAGAACCCATAGTTTGGTACATTAATGTATGTTTTTTGTACTTAACACCGCAAAAATATAAAGGGTGGAGGGGGAGGTATTGAGCAGCAGGGCACTTCCTGCACAAAACAAACACTTAAAATGTTGTATTCCATATGCGAATTTTAGAAGTTTATGGGAATTAAATTCAACTTATAGACTTCGAGCTAAAATGTTCGAAAATCAAACCACTTTACAGCTTTGTAATTTTTGTAATAAATCATATTTGTCACAAAAAGCTCTCGATATAAACAATTTTTTTATTTTTAAATGTAAAGCTCTAACGTAAAACCGTGTAGAATGATTCATTATGCTGTTCATTATATATACGAGTAGTAAGTATGTAAGCAAAGCGAATTGTATTTTTCGTATGAAGGAATTCAATGACACTTTATTAAAATATTTTTTGGTGAATTTTTTTATACCTTACAGTACAAGTTTAAATAACTAGTCATGTAATTGAAAAAAAACTAAGCTGAAGTATAGGTATTTTAAGCACTTTGATATCAATTTCATAGGTATCATAGCTCACATCTCTGAATAGGGAGATTTTTTAATCTTAATCTTTTTATCGCTAAAAATTATTTAACTTTGCGTATATCTACTAGTTGATATTATTATTTCGTATAATTTCCCTAAACCAGCTTTAGTTTCGAAATAATTAAAATTAATTAACATAACGTTAAGTTTAATGAAAATCAGCCATAAGTTTTTAACTTCTTTTGCAACAACTAAAATTTAAAAGTCATTTTTATCTTAATTGTTTCGTCACAAAATAATTTTGCATGAAATAATTTATTTGTTAGATAAAAACACGTGCTAATATTTTTAGTTATGCAGTTTGAAAATATTGAAATAAAGTTTAAACAAAGAAAATATTTACATATGTATTAAGAGTTATTATCATCTATGTATAAATAACACTGGCTTACAAGTTTTGCATGAAATAGTTTAATCATTATTTCTTATATAACATGGTGCACTCGTAGTCATGTGTATTGACATCCTTGTGATATCGCTACTTTTTTTATATTAAGACAGACTTTATTAAGGCAATCGAAAACGTTTAGCGCCAAGAACTCGAAAAATAGCTTTATTAAATATTCAATATCTTCAAATGATACAAAAACGAAACCGATATTTATGCTAGAAAAATATTGAATAACATCGTTTGACATTAAAAACTGATTGTAGACTGTTGCAGCAAGCGCTACCAATCGATTTATTTATTTTAAAAAGAATGAAAATTAAAGCTATAGAATAAACGATTTCTTAAACAAAACGTTGTATATTTTGCTCACATAATTGTTCATAATATTCTATAACTTTTGTCTAAGGGAAATTTTTTTCTCACTGTTAAGTAAGAAGATATTTAACAAAAAACTGGTTTTTCTGCCCTTGAACAGCTTGAAGCATTCCTTATGCAGAATTTTGAAATATTCTTCTGTGCCGACTTAAAACAGTTGCTGGCTCTTCGCTTATTGATTTATACCCAAAGCGATAATTTTTTAAGAAGAATCCATACGTTATGAAAAATAACAAAAGTTAAGAGATGCTAATAACCGTTTTTAATTTTATTTCTGTTCTTCTTTATAAGAAGAATATTCAGTTGATAAGATATACTCTGCAAAAACTTGAAATAAATCGTCACTCTTTTTTAAAAAAAGAAATATCTACATACATAAAAAAATAACAAATATTTATTCAAACACATAATTCAAACAAATCGATAAGTTTCTTTGTGAAATCTAAAAACACGTTCACCTTGTCTGACAGCTGTATGTATTTTTTCATATGTTTATTGCTTGCGCAAACAATGCCAGAATCCAGTAAGTTGCCAATCAGGTTAAGCACGCGCTAGTAGAAAAAGGCCAACACTGAAGATAATAAAAAAATATTTATTATTCTTGTAATTTTGTTCTTACGAAGATACAGTATACACAATACACAAATTTTAATCCATTAAATTTATGGGAGTCAGTTGTCATTTGTTATGAAACTGAAATTATACAATGCAACATAGCAGTGATAAGCTTGAGTGATAATATCACAAATGTAACTGCTTATTGCGTTGGTGTTTTTGCTTGTGCTGATTTAAAACTACAACAAGTTTTATAACTTTGTGTATTGGAAATTATTTAACAAGTATTACACCTGGTTGTTGAACCAGTTGCAAAATGAACAGAGCCATATGTATCAGTAATTTGAAACTTTTAGTTGGCAACATGCCTAAGAAACTTAGTATGTAAATTTTATAACAACAATTTAAGCAACTTTTTCATTATTTTATCTGAGTCGTTTTTAGGGCTATGTTTTTTCCAGGGCAAAATTTTTGTATTGCCGCTCCTTTTGAGAAGTACTATTGATAATAGTGTATAAGTCAAACACTTCAGCTTGAATACCAAACTTTTTTTTATTTTAAATGATAGCTGTGTGCATCGCGAATATAGTTCAATGATAAGACAGGCCCACAAAAAAAAGTTTTGAAGTTGGAAAATGAGGTAGCATACCATATGTTTTTTGGTGCGCTGAAAACGACTCCGTGTTCAGAATCGCTCTATCACATCAGGTTATCGAGATATCTCAAACTGAAAAAGCTAAGACGTGAAAAAGTTAAGAACGTGCTTTTTTTTCACTTTTAGGTTAAGATATCTCGAAACATTAATAACATAAGAGCAGATTTTTAAGTGGCTATAATTTTTGTATAACATATGACCATTTATTTTAATGATAAAAATTGAAAAAAAAAAATTTAGACTGATAAAATATATCCTCATGGTTAAGTAAAATCAGACGAAAATCAGGTTTTTGATTTCTGATCGTCGGGTTAACATATTATTCAGACTTTGAGTTTCTTAAACTTTTTATTCTTCATGATAAATACTGTAAAAGTTTATTTTTTAACGACCACTCTTGTTCTGAATTTCGTTCCACTAATGCATGCTTATCGTATTATGTACTGCAAAAATTTACTTCGCATTAAAAGAAATATGTTGTGAAAGTGCCGCCCCCAAAAGACCTACAGCTCGAAAGCCATACGTCGCTTTCACCATAGCTTGAACCGTCGCTGATCGTGTTGCTCTAAAAATGCTGAAAACTATTGTTCTGAAATATTTATCGTATAAAAAGAGCAAACATTTTATATATATGTATATGCACTAACTGATCATAAGAATTTTAAAAACCATCATATTCATAATTGTCACCACATAAATTTCAATTGAGTGTTGAGTTTTTAGACTTTTAAAAATTTTTATCTAAAATCTACAACAGTTGTGATAATAAACGTCTCAGTGATGTTTTAATTTTTTCATTAATTTATTAGTTTTTCATATGAGTAATTCACATATCTTTTGAAAGATATCATAATTTTATCATACAAAATGCAACATACTGACTGACGAAAGCTTGAGCAAAAACGAAACCAATGAAAACAGACATTTAATTTTATTATAAAGATACAAACGCGCAAGTTTTTAGATCAAGCTTTTTAATAGAAATTAGTTATACCATTTGGTATGTGAGCAATGAATAGAAAAATATTTTTGGAAGTTTGTTGTCATTTCGATACAATGACGAAGTCATTGGGCTTGTGAAGTGTTTGGGGTCAGATTTCGCGATTGAATTTTTTTTAAAATAAACACAAGATACAATGTATGATGTACATAGACCCTTTACGAGTTACTTAACTAGTTAAGTTCTTCGGATTTTTTTTTCTGGTACTCAATTAAATACCTTCATTAATTTTCATTGAAATTATTTTATTCGTAAGATGCCATATATTAGTAGTCCGGACTTAAAATCTATTAAGCTTCAAAACTTACGATGTTAAGTAGTTCAAAATGCATGTGTTCACTAAAGATTTATTGCAGGTAGATAAATACTTTTTTGGAAATATTAATGTTATTTTGTACTACTTATTCCATCACGACTGTAAAAAAAACAACAACATGCTCGTAGTGTGTTAAATTTAATGAACTTGAACCTCTTGCTATTAACAGAATTAAAAGGTTAACATAATCTAATGATTACCACGCGGAGCAAAATAATGCAACCACAATATTTATATTAAAAGTATTACGAAATTAACAACGTGAAAGCTTGAAAATACTTAGATTACTAAATGTTTGAAACAAAATTACAACAACATGAACTATGCACAGCATCCATGATAGAGCGACGAACTTTGCAAAAATCAGGAATCGGCAGCATAAGTCAATGTATAAAACCCACAACAAACAGCTGGCAACCGGTGAAAAATTGACTTTCATATTATGAAAGTGGAAGAAAAATGTTTACGGTTTCTGTGCACTATGTGTAGTAAACTGAGTATCTAACAAAATTCCAATCTTGAATCAGTTACATTTTATATTAAATAAAAAATTACTTCAACTGGTTTTGTTAATTAACAAAAAAATATATATACATTTAAATCTTTTTTTTGATATCGACTTATGTCATCTAAGATATGCATTACATTATATTGTGTGCTGGGTTTTTTCTTACGAGAAAAACTACTGCCAATTGCCATTGAGTCTATGGACAGTTTGCGGCTTCATCTAGACAATATAAACAATGAAGTTTATTTGTGTGCGAGAAAATTATTTAATTTTCTTTATTTATTCATTTTATTAATTTATTTATCAGCTTGTCAATGTATGTATGTATGTATGTATATTAGACTGTTTGTTATTTCCCATGCTTTCTTAAAGAAGGAGCAAGGTATATTTTTGTTAAAAATTCTTGTTTTTTTTAAGTTAAATAATTTTTATTTTAGCGGTGTATATTTTTTACTTGAAAATTAAAAAAAAAAAATGCGCATTTTCATTACTTCAAAACAAGTACAAAATTCTTGCACGATTTTTTCACAAGAAAATTGTTAGTCATTTCCCGAGTTTCTTTCATTACGGTAATCGGCTTATCAATGTTTGTTTAAAAAAGAAAATTTTTGAGACAAAAAATTTTTTTAATAAAACATACATATGTTGATTATTGATTAGTTAATTAAAAAATAATTTTTTCAAGATTTTTGTTTACCATGAAAGGCCTTTGAGAAAAAATTTAGTAAGCTGCAAAAAATATTAAAATTTATTCTATTATTAAAAGTTCATAAAACAATAAATGAAAAGCTTTCAATTTAAAAAAAACTGAACTGAATAGTGCTTGGCGGCACTGGGCTAAAATTATACTTCAAAAAATTTTTAATTTTTCTTTATATTAACAAAAATACCCATACCGAGCTCCTCAAAACTTCATGAAAAACTTTTAAATGTACATTAATTCGGGCTTCTCAGTTCGAAATGTTTAGATATTTAGAATACAAGGGAATAGCTAAGGAAGCAAATGATGCTCATCTGAATATTTTGTTAGGAATTTTTGTGAAATGGGAATTTTTCTTCATCGAATCATTGACGATAAAATATTGTACTCGATATATGAATATACATCATTAGCAAATTTTCACACTAAGTGCTGGCTGGACTTGAACTTGGTAGCATTTTCTTAGACAGCCTCTCATCATAACAATCTTAAGTTTTTGGAGTCCTATTATCAAAATCTGCCCACTCTTTGTTAACTGCTTGTCCATGCAATTCCTATTATGTATTTGTATGCAATTTGGTTTCACTAATCTACCTAAAGCTCTCTGTATAGCATTTTTAAATTTTTGTTTATATGGATGGTGCCACACCTTCTTGTCAAAATTTGTCGCTTTTTAGCTTAGTGCGTGTCTGAATGTTTTAAAATATTTGGGTGCACTATTTTAGAAATTATTTTCAGTTAAGAGTCTCTAAATCTTTTTCCTTGTATGAAAGGTACACGCTCTTGAATGGAAGGTATCACGCTCTCGTGCCAAAATCCACCCACTTTTGCCAAGTTCTTATCCGAACCATTGCTAGAATATTGAAATTGTTTGAATTTCATTTAATAAGTCCTTTAGTATACCGTTTTAAGTTTGTGTTTGTATAGGAGGTGCCTCTCCTTCTTGTTAAAAAAGCACACACGTTTTATTTCGGTAACATAGATACTTCGAAGTTCGAAAAATTAATAAAATATAAGACAACTAACAACAAAATTGTATTTTTACTCAAGTTTATGGAAAATTGACACAAAGGCTAAACAGAAAAATTTGCACAGAAAAAAAAATGTCTATAAGTGTCCATTAGTTCCTTATAAAAAAAAAAAACACCCAATATTTGATATCACTTTTACAAAAGATTTTGACATGAAAATTTGATTTATTATGATTTATAAAGGAAGACATTAACATTGTTTATAAGAGTGGCATGCCGTATAAATATTTTAAAGCTATTTACTAATTTAGTTAATTATATTAAGCTCAGCTGGAATGAAATTACATAAATACAATGGATAGACTTCAACACGTTCACTTAAACAATTGATGAAGTTAAGAGCTGCTATATGTAAACTCTAACTATGAAGGTGCCTTGGTCACTTTTATAATGTGAATGGTGGAAAAACAGATATAATCAAAAGATGTAGGCAAGCAATTTACTTTTATGACATTTAGCAGGAAGTCGTATGATGATGAAATAAAAAAATTACCTAGTAGCTTTTTTTAATACTAAAGGAAATTTCAAACTATAATAATTTCAGTTAATTGCAAAAAAAATATCAAAATAATTTTCCCTTCCCCCAACTTGCACTTTCTTTACCTTCTAGAATCTGTTTTACTAAATACCAATCTAGTGACCGAATTTCACATTTTATTTAGTACAAAAAAAAATAAAAATTATATAGATATGAACGGCTAATATGACAACAATGAATCTCTATATAATAGAAGTTGGTATTGTCATACTGCAAGTCATTATCAAATGTCTCTTGGCCAGATTTATTTGTTTTTTTTTTTTTTTTTTTTTTGATGAGCGAGAATGAATATTCTTTTGGTTGATTCATTGACTGAGTGTGCTGCTTTTTGTATGTAGGTCAGTGTCTGTTGGTTTTTTTTTTGTATTTTTTATATGTGAATGCAATTTTAGGCTTTTACTTTTTAATTAATTGTTTTTTTTTTATTTTAATTGCATTTTGTTTTTTATATCAAAAATAGAAAAAATTACTAAATGGAAAAATTACGTAAAGAATGTGGAATATTTCCCAAATTCTTGGGCCATTTTTTAAAGAAGTAATTTAAATAATATTTTTTAATAAACATCAATGTTTCAACAGACACATAAACAGTTTCTACATCCACATAATATTTCAATGTTGCGTTCAGAAACATTTTTGATTTTTTTGTGATGCAGTCTAATATGTTTACATATGAATACGTATACCAGCAGATTTTTTTGTAGATTGATTGCCTGTGAGTCTGCTTGATTCCATTCCTTTCATATAAGTCTCATTGCAATGGGCAATACTGCGTTTTAACGTTGAACTCTTAAATTATGTGAAACAACAAAACAAAATGGTATGTAGACGCTTGAAAGATAAGTCGATAGATGAATTGCAACAGTTGCATAATGCAATGGTTCATATACCATAAAACAAAAAAAAAAAGTTAAAAAGCATTAATGCAGCATAATTACGTACAATGAATCACACAAAAACTGACAGCAATAAATAACAACCAAATAGTAATATTTTAAATTTGAGCAGCAACTCATCTTGATTGGTGTTTAATCTAAACTTGAGTAACAACATTAATTAAACGAGGTATAAAAAAAAGGAAAAACCGAAGGTTTAATTGTGAATAAAAAAAAGGGAAGTTTCAGACGCAAATACTTAAATTAATTAAAATGTCTTAAATAGCAAATAAAACAAAAATTTGTTTTATATCAATAGATTTTAGGCTAAGAAAATAATAAGTTTGTTCAAAAAGTTCAAAACTCATACTGAATATAAAATATGTATTAAAATTAGAGATTTATTTTTTTTTCAACATAGTTTTGGTATTAGATTGAGATTAAGATTTAAGTTATCCAAAATTAGCAGATAATATGCACTCGAGCTGTGTATTTTCTGAACCACACCAACCATCTAAACAGAGGTCAGTTAGTAAGTGAAGGCTCTAGCTAAATTTTGATAATCAAAATATAAATGCAAATCTGCGATGTAGCAAAACATCTGGTTTCTCATTACATGGATTTCTTTCTGTTGAACATCGATACATTTAATTCGACACACACCAGTAAGTATTTACTGAACAATATGTGGGGTGTTGCATATGTATGCTGCAACTTTGGCATATTGCGGGAATATCTATGAATAAATAGGTAGGCAGACAGTCTAACTAACTGGCAACTGATTGTGAGAGCAAAATTATAATACGATAACATGCAACAATACTAAATACAACACATACATCGACGTTATTCGAATGATCAAAGGTTAAATTAACTCGCATGAGACCCAGAGCAACAGCACCAGCACCAGCAGCTGTCATTTTGGTGATTGCTTCTGTGGGGTATTGAACTGCGTGGCATTTATTTTATGCAAAAACCAAATATTTTTTTTGCAAATTTATGAAACGATAAAATTTTTGGATTTATTTTGATTTTCATAATGATGTTATTGCTTAATATTTTAAACGTAAGGCCAGATGCATTTTTTGCTTCTCTTTAACTTCAAGACATGACTTTCACTTTTTGCACTGAAAATGAAAAAAAAAAAACAACAATGATTATTACATGAACAAAAAAAATATACATAGTTTGCTTTACGCATGCGCAACATAACTAAGTCGATTGCTTTATATTGCTCTGAATCGTTTTCCGCTACCATAAATGTTGTTTGTTTATTGTTGCCACTAATGTTGCTTGTTATTGTTGCTTTAGTATGAATTGCATTTATTGCTTTAATTTTAATTTATTTATTTTAATAATAATTCACACATAATTTTTCTGGTCGAGCGTCGTTGATGCGCAGTGGTGATAAGTTAATAATTTTTATTATAAATTTTAAAGTGGACTTCCGTTTACTTATGAAATAATTTTGAATATCCACGCACCATGTAACGTTGTTTGTTGAAGATCGATTTTGTTAATGACGTTGCTTTCTTTAAATGATTTCTTGTTAAATTAAAGGCTTATGCTGTTAAAAATGAAAGTGCAGTTTTTTGAAAATATTTGTTATTACTTGAGATTAATAGATTAACATCAGTAAATAATTGCTAACGCCTCTTAACAAAGTTGAACCATAGTATTATCGATTGAGTGCACTGAGCCAAAATTTTTAATACAAAAAATTTAAAAATCATATTACAATTTAAAAATATATACACAATGAAAAATAGTCAACAAAATATATCATTTGAACCGAATACATTCGACAAGGTAGTATTGATCGGTGTCAAAGCTTCTTCTTGCTTTTACATTAAGAAGGCTGTTCTTTCAGTATCTATTAATGAATAAATGCTCTATCTTGTTTCGTGTTTAATGATCTGGTGAATTCCATGTTATCTTATAATAAAGTTTATGCTGAAAAAACTTTCTCCAATCAAAAGTTTTACGTCACTGCAGAGCTGAGTTAGAAATTCGTTAAATATTTTAATACGTATTTAGTTCTGATTCTATGCCACTCCCTAGCCAACAATACTTTGAAACATTACACATGACTTATCATATGTTTCACCCATTATATATTTCTTTAGATATCATATCCCACTTAACTAATCCCAAACACTTTAAACAGTCACAACTAATCAAAATATTGACATATGGCCCAGTTTTCTAAGAGAAGCCCCCACACATTTATCTAGTTTCCATTGCAAAGAAATACAAATCAGAATTGAGAAATAACAATAAAAACAAACTCACAGGCATAACAGAATGACAACTCTTTTCTTTAAGTTTCAAGTGAAAACTTAGAACCAACGTTAACTACTTTACACGTACATATGCATAGCCACACATGTAAATTAAAATATACCCAGTAAACATTTTTAATTGTGGAAAAGTAATATTGGCGATAGTATGTTCGGGAAAAACTGTCTGGTGGCAGCGAATTGTGAAAGTGATTCGTCAAAAGTTATAAGGATGAGTTTGAAGAAATTGTTGTTAAAGGCGAACTAAATCATCGTCAACGGATTTGGAGTTATTGATACATTTTAATCACGAGGATATTTTATATGTTTGGTTTTGGTGTTTTATAGTGTATAATTGAAAATAATTATATCAAAATATATAACATAAAAACAGAGGACCAAGTCTGAGAACTTAACAACAGTTTTTGCTTTCACCCATGTTACATATCATGCTCAATGAAAATAACAAAAACATTATAACGAATCATAATGTATTATTGATATATGTATATGATTTTTATTAATGTTCTAAATTCCTATTTAACTCTTTTGGAAGCGTTACTTATAATCTTATCGTCTGCAAAATGGTATTCTTAAACATTCTTTTAAATGTTGGCTGGGTATTCTCATTTCAATAAATGGTGCAAGTGTACGCAAAGTGCCACAGAAACCACACAAAAATTGATGTCATTTAGAGGAGTAATACCTTGATAATGTGAACTAATTAAATAAAATGGTTTCTCTTTTAACACTCACTTAAGAAGTTCTACTTTTTGAGTTAGAAAATTGACGAATTTAAAGTTTTGAGCAGTGGCATAGGAAAGTTAATGGGGCCTACCGGTGGTAGATGCTTTTGAGGGTTCCAGTAGGTTTGATGTTAATTTTACATAATTCGTTTTGTAGTCTTGGCGAATGAAATAAGTAAGCAAAGGTGGATGACAACTTTTTTACCTACCCTACACCACTGTTTGTGGAAATTCTGTTGGAAGCTATAATTTTTCTTAATGCATTATTGTAGATATACTGTATCTTTGAGTACTTTCGAATAAATCCAAACACATAGATGCTCCTCCATTACCATTGGATTAATAATTCAATTCATTTGCTTCAACTTTTGTTTTATTATGTCTGTGAAAAAAGTGTGAATTGAAATAAGGCGCCCCCACACATTCGCTGAATCTATTGTATTGTAGTGTAATTATTGCTTCAAGTTGATGTTATACGTTTTGCCAATTTTCCATCAATTGTTGTTAGGTATTGTTTCTTATTTACAAACAAGTAGAAAGTTTTGTTATTAACATGTTGAATATTAAGTTGTTGAGTAGCTACATAAAATTTGTATGGAAAATTCACATGGCATATTCAACAATACACAGGAAAACAATGATTTCTTGGCTGTTGCAAAGATAATGAGGAGCTGATTTGTCTCGTTAAAAAAAAATAATATGTTTCAATGCATTAAAAAAATAAATAAATTGCTGAACTTTTTTTCTTTTTTTTTTAAGCACGATTGAAGAGCGAAACAGCTGTTCAAGAGTATTTGTGAAGGTCCACAGCACACTTAAAAGTAACATTTGCATATGCGGTCATATGATGGAATAGTTCGATAGCTCTATAGACGATTCGTGCAAGAAGTGCCAGAAGTAATTTCATGTACTTGGAAAACGTTACAAAATAAGAGATTTTGAATTTATTCTAAACTCAAAAATATTAAATTTCGTTAGGGTTTTTTGGACTGAGAGGTGATTATTTTTTTAGTATTTTTTTTTTGTTCAAGAAATTTTTTTCCAAGACAGGGGCCAACAAATGTTCATGCTACGCCACTATCCAGGACCATACCTTCCGCCAAATTGCTTACTAGATGAGGACTGGATCCGATTTCCGTCTAAGTCATACATTGAATACTAAAACGTATACCGTATATGGCGGAAAAGGCCTTTTGAAGTTATGTATATGCTCCGACGAGAGCTCTATAACTAAGTAGCCAATTACTTCTTATAAACAATGCCAATAATAACCTTTAATTTATGAAAAAATGGCATTACATTATTTTTCTTAAACCAATTTGGAACTAAATCAATCAATCAAATCATTCAATTTAACACTTCTTTCATCTGTCTAAAAGAACTCGTGATCCAAAAATCATTCAAGCACGCCTTCTAATTAGCCATATTCGTCGCAAGTTTTATTGTCATACAACAGACTACAAATAACAACAATAATAATAAAAACAACTACACCTTGTAATTTCAAATTACAAGTACTCGCTTGAAATTCTTCTTAGCAGTGACTAACTGTACATGGATAAGCCTTTGTGGTTCAATCATAACATCAACAACAACTTGGCAATTTGTAATGTGGCTTCTTTGCTTGCTAACCCGAGTGTAGCATTGGAATAACAAAAAAAAAAAAAAAAACAATCCAAAGATCGAACGGTACAGTCGCAGTTCTCAGCGCTCATTGATGTTGTTGGGAAGGTGCCGTATGCATTGTTTACCACAATTTCTCATTACCTGTTTTGTTGTAATATAACAACAACAACAACAACAGCAAATACTGCGGATAGCTTTGTAAATCTGTTGGGTTGAAAAGTCGCACTTGTCACGTTCGACATAAGTTTTTCCATAAAACATTGTTGTTGTGCGATTATTTTTTTCTTACCATCTGTGATCTGATCTAATGAACATTGCTGCACTTTTATGCTGTTAGATTTTCTTCTTTGTCGATTATGGTATTCCTTCTTAATTCTCTTGGTTTTATCGATACCCAGTAGGGAATTGAGCAAGGCTCCTTTTGTAAAATATGTACGTAGAACAAAGTTTTCTCAAAATCAGTTTTCCATGCACACATGCATTCCAACAGCAGCCTTATTAGCACGGTAAAATACCTGCCCGCTAGCAGGACATAAACTAAAATTTTGGTATCCTAATCTATTTCCTTTTATAGTTCTCACTTAGTTTATGAGTATTGTGTAACGGATAGAGTTTGCTTGGTAATCAAAAATTATTGGGCACTTACGATATCCTTCATCCGATAAAGCATGCAAGATGTTGAAAAATATCGGCATTCAAATGTATTGATATCTTTAGGTATATAATGTCAATGCATACCTCTCTTTTCCACAGAGGGTTTTCTGTTTTCCGAAAGTGACCTTAGTTTTTCTTTTCAGCGGAAGGCTTGATTTTCTGCCTTGCACGGAAGATCTTAATTTTTCGACCATTTCATAAATATTGAAAGTTAGTTTAAAAGAAGCTGTGCAAAAAGGGCTCTTAATTTCCATAGAAGGTCTTTTAATAGCTCTTCTTAGCATTGCTTGTTTTAACTTTCAATACCTGCGCTGAACTATTATGCCACCAAATCCATGGGCCTTATCTTAATTCTCAGCCAGAAAGGCTATAACGTTATAGTAACTTTCAGTTTGTAGTTTTTTTTTTTCTTTTATACCACCCAGCAAATAGCAAAACATTGTTGACCCAAAAAATAAAACGTGTTGTTATTTTCTTTCACTTTTATTTTAAACTGCAGCTTTCAATTGTTAATTTAACTCTTAAGGGCTTTTTTTCGAAAATAAAAACTGTTCAATTTTCATATGTTACCTATGGAACTTATGATGTTACCCGTGAAAAGAAAGCAAAACAAAAAACAGAAATAATAAAAAAACGAACCTGCTGTGCACTTAATGTGCTCAAATTTCTTGTTCCCGCATTACTTGTACTCGTGACTCGTGACATTATTTGTATACGAAACAAGAATTTTTCATTTCATAGCCAAATCAACTTAAACAACTCGTTAATGTTGGCTGGCAGTGTTACAATTTCAACACACAAATTTCTGGCTATTACATTAGCTGATGTTTTAAACAGAGCTTTCAAGTTATCATTGCCATTTGGGTTTTTTATGTGCTAATAAGAAGTCAAATATTGTATTATAAAAAATGAAATGAAAGCGCTTAAAATTTTACTAACAATTCGTGGTATAACTGATCTAAATATTTGTTATACAAAAAAAAACATTTGGCGACAGCAAGACACGCTTTTGATTAATGATGATAAAAACTTTTCATCATAGTGTTAATTGCTTTACCGCGTTAGTTGAGGTGGTTCCAATAGCAATTTGAGCGATTAAAAGTTTAAATTAGAAAAACCATGACAATAAAACTATAACCAGTGATTATTTATATGTAGTAGAGGAGAAAAACTTGTTTATGAATTATATGTTAAGAAAAATTGAACCCCTTTGATAAAAACAGAAATATTTAAATTTACCTGGTTTAAGATCCTAAATTGTGCTATAAATATTAGGGTGTTTATTTTGTAAGATTATTTTAATCTTTTTTTTTGCGAATGCTTCCTAGCTCAAACGGCGCGGGCAGAGTTTGTGTCCGATATCATTGAAATTTTTCGAAAAAATCGACTTACTAAAACGTAGAAAAAATCTGCCTATAGCCTAGGCCAAAATAGACGTGACGAGACGGAAAAATAAATTCGAGTATATGTAAACCAATGTTGATAACCAAAATACGTGTTGTTTTTGCCAAGATATAGCGTTTTAGGTATTTTGGTTGTATGAGAGGTGCCAACTGTAATTTTAAAAGAGTTTATTCATTGCATTTATTTATTCAACACTTACAGTTTTAAGTATTTAATTAAATTACTAAAATATATATGAAAAACAAATAACCAATAACTTAATAAAAAATAAATATTTTTATTTTAATTACAGCATATAAACAAATTCGCCCAAGATGAGCTCAGACTGTGGTGTTTGGTTTGCAAAATATGTGCTCTGCCTGTTTAATTTTCTTTTTTTCGTAAGTATATTATACAAATGCATTTCATTTTGTTTAGTTTTAATGTATTTTAAAGACTATGAGCGCATAAAAAAAAGTTAAAATTACTTAGTCTTAAAGTGATTCCATTCAGATTACAAAAAGCTCTACGCACTTATAACAATAGTTGACACTATTAAAAACAAATTAAATTTTAAAATTAATCTAGCGAAATTTTGAATTCCACTATAGTTTTTCGTGACATAATTTTTTCTTTGTTACAATAGCAACTTATGGCCAAAAAAAAATTAATTTGTTGCATTCACTATAAAGCGGAAAACGTTCGTTGACTTTTGGCAGCTGTTTTTGGCCGATTTCTTTGTTTTATTAGTTGTTATTGCATAAGAATGTTTTCTTTAAACATTAGTAATTTCGTTTGTTTTATTTTTTTCTTCAATATTTATATAAGATTTTAATCACAATTAATTATTTACAGGTACTTGGGACCATTGTTCTTGGCACAGGAATTTGGCTGGCGGTGGATAAAGCATCGCTAATAGCGCTGCTGAAAGTGGTCGAACATGAGAACATTGTTGTAAGTAAATTTACTAGCATAAACGTAACTTTTGTTGTTACGATCACCGCCTCCTATGTACCTTTTCAAATTAAGGAAACATTTATACTGAGAACAAATATTATAAGTTAGAATTTTAGTTAAAGCAGCTTCCAATATGCCTTTAAATTCAGTCATTCCTTGGCATAAGCTAAGTAGTTTATTTGATATATTGTACATAAGTTAATATTACTTCAATTCGAAGTAAAAGAAAGTTTCTGTAATCTGGTATTATTGCTCTTTTAACTACCTAACCGCACCATACTCGTAAAAATTACGACTTCGTATGACGCCAGTGTCACAGTCTTAAAAGTTTAAATTAATTTTTATTAATTAAGATACAAAATTTGCAAAATTACGAATTAATTTTCGGTCAAAAATGCCTTGGAACTTTTTTTTTAATATTCGTATTATGTTGCAGAAAAGTTACGACTCTTGATTCTTACCGAACTTAATAAGATTAACAAGCTATGGTCACAAATGTTTTAAGTTCACAGTTTCGGGAAACCCATTACACAGACCCACTAAAAAAGCCTTGAAGTTGGAAGATCAGATGCGAAAACCACATTTTTTCAAAGCCTACATTAAAAAAAGTTTTATTTTTGAAAGATGAAACACCATACCATATGGTTTTTGGTGTGCTAAAAACGAATCCGTGGTTAGAATTACTCGATCATATCAGATTTTTGAGATATCCTAACCTAATAATTCAAAAAAACCTGATTTTTGAAGATCTCTCGACTCCGAATTCGTTTTCAATACACATAAAAACAGACGTTACGATACCTCATCTTCCAACTTCAAGACCTTTTTTTGTGGGTCAGTGTTATCATTTGACCAACTACACCTACGCGTCCTGCACATTTGTGGTAGGAAACTCTGACGATAGATTGTTACCGAAACAATTTTCTGATACGATTTTGCCCAAGTTTTCTCAAGAATACAAATCTCACACTTACAACATTTGTGCTGTTAACCGTCAATAGCTCGTTATTATATTCTACACACAAGGTATACAAATTTTTGTCATTCCGGTTGTAATACACTGAAGGGGGCGTGTCAGATATAGAAAATTATGTCAATTATTGATCAGCGTTACTCTTAAGTCTGATAACGCCATCCCCATCTATCTGTGAACATCACGATTGCGGAAAAACAAGATAATTTGATGAAATTTTGTACTACATCTACAATTAAGTATATCGTATTGGATTAAATACGAGTACAATACACCTTCCCCCCATAAATATAAAACTAAAAATAATAATTTAAAAATAATTTTTACACTAGACAAGCACATATTTTCGAAAGCTCCTGAGTGTTATTCTTTTGGGTTCTAATTGCAATTTTTCTCTAATTTTTTCTTAACTCTAAAACTTTTTGGTGCTTAAAAATGCTGATAATGATCTTTTTGCCATACTTTAATCATAAGGTTGACGTGTTGCAGCAAATCTAAAACCTTTTGACAAATTTATATTTTGCTTAAAGTTCTGAAACGTGCATGTCTCTATAACATTTAAATACTTTTAAATTAACCTGAACATAATGCAATTAGATTTCTAAACAGTGAACATTAATTTTAACGCAAAGTTTGCATGTAGCTCTAACTTATCTGCTGTGTTCAATCAATAACAGAGTAAAACAAAAAAAATTTATTTTATTCTATCACGTTATATGCACGTTTTAATGCATCCAAAAAAGTTGGGAGTTTTGTACACGCTTCGATGTGGATATCTCAAACAGAAGACATAAAAGAGCAAATCTGAGGCAAGAATTGAATTCAGTGCATCAGAACCTTTTAGTAGTTACTACCTGCTACTACTAAGTTTTTTATAAAATCTTTTATTGTAAACTTTTTACAATCAAATTTTCATAATAATTATAGAAAAATTAAAGCTGCTTAAATTTTTCTATAAATACTTCCAATCTCATTTAAGAAAAATGTAACATAATCGACATAAATATTGTTTAGTATAATTAATCAGCTTAAAATTATCTTGCTGTCAATCTCTTCGAAATTTTTTTTTATCAATGTACTACAGTGTACATAATCATTAGTTTGATAGCCCTGCGTTTTTAACCTGCAATTTCAAAATGTTGTATGCATACATCCTAAATATGTTATAATGACGCACAGTTCATTAAAGTCCCATAATAATTTCATGTTGTATGTCCTTTAAATTGCCTCATAATGTAAAAATATTTCACGCTTATGGTTCTCTTCTAAAGTGGGGACTATAGTTTGTATCATGTACGTGTGTTTAATTGTATCTACCTACTGTTTATTGTAAACATAAAAACTTTTTCCCTCGATGGTCCGAACATGCGAACGCCAATGAAAGTGCTCTTGTTTTTATGTTGATTTCTAATTCCCGGAGTATGTTGTTTGAAAAACCCCCCCAACACAATCATGTTCAGCTTTTAAAGGATATGCTACTCCCCCTAACACTATAAACATGCACTGAAGTATGTACGATTGTTCATAAATACTTGTGTTGTGATAGTACATGGTACAAATTGTTTTTGTCATTGTAATTTCTGTTACTCGAATGCATGTTGATTGCATTTTTCTATTAATGCAACATCAATTCTTACAATTTGTGGTCACTGAACTGTCCGACAGTTTGTAGGTCTTCGGTATGTTGTTCAAATGTAAGGGGTTGAAATTGGTGTTTGGCGTCGCAACATGGGGCTTGGCTTCGATTAATAGCTATTTATTTGCTTATTATAAAAAATTGAATAGTGGAATTAGTTTGTACGGTAGAAATTTTGTGTCAGAATGAATGTATGCAATATCATGCAGTAAGCAGGTTAATTATTTATCTACTTCATATATTTATTTCATAATCGAAAAAATGTAGGTTAAATAAGTCGAAGCTCCTTGTACAAAATTTGATTGTAAAAGGCACTCGTAGTCGAAAGAAATTAGATTGAAAAGCTTGTAACAATTGCACGTTTCTTACTTTAAGCGGTGTAAGGTTTAAGGTTCAAAAAGTTCTCAATTCAGAAAAATACGAGTTTCGCCTGAGTTATGGTCCAAATAAACCTTATTGGCCATTTGTGTATCAGGAGACCCTGAGAGGGCTATCGATATCGTCACTATTTTTATGTACAATGATGTAACTAGAAATTTAGCCTGGAAGGCACATTGATACATTTTTCAACTTTTTCTTTGGTCCTTCATGTTGTATGAGTAACGTGAAAGAATATTGTATCCCATTGAAATTATAACAAAATAATATTAAAAAGCGTGAATTTCGATTTAAAAGTATTGGACAATAAAAATATTCCATAATTTTGCTACCTAATCCAGAAAGGTTTCCTTATCCTCTATTGATCCTGAGCAAAATCCTTTTCCATATAATATCAGACACTGCACGCCGAAAATATGCTTCCCGCTTAATATCAAAATGGCTGAATTGACTTCATCGCAATTTGACTGAATTTCGTGTAGAATTTATGAACAAATCATTGAACTTTTCAGCAATATTTCTTTTTTTTTTTTTTGTCGGTCAGTCTTATATAAATGTAAAGGATATTTTCAAGCCTAAATCATTTAACACACGCAACTTCAGACAGTATGGACAATTTTTATGTACTCGTATTTTGCTCATATTCATCATAATTATAATTTTACAAATTAGGGTAAGACAAGCGGAAATTCACACCTTATAAAATTGTCGTCCTTATGCTAAGTTTTGAAACATTTTATTAAATAACTTCATTAGTATGCATAACATTTTTAGCTTACATGGGAGATGTCATACAATAAAATTTGTAAATATTTTGGAAAGTCTTACGCCTACTTTTCTAAGCTCCAGGGTCGTCGATATTTTGTACATTGCTTGCTTGCCTTAGCAGAACTTCTTGCACAGAATTAAATTCAATTAACTAATTTACGAGTACCGCCTTCAATATAACGTCAACATTTCTGTTTTGTCATACCACGCAACTTAACATGGTATGCCTTGTAATTTATGAACTTTTTTATAATTTTTTTTTTCATTAGTGCGTAGTTTTTATATAGTATTTGGATTCTTACGATACATTAAGAATTATTTTATTTTTATCATGCCTCGCTACAGTAGTGGCTCTGACAAGTGAAGTGATATTTTTTCTAGTGAGCCAATAATTTTACTCGCAAATCTGCAAAAAAAAAAAACATAGTTGCTGCGGTTTTAACCCTTAAAAACAAATATGTACTCACTGTTCTAATTAAGGACACTTTAAAGGCTCTATATAAGAATTTGACCTCAACAAGTGTTCAGCTTTCTCAGACATTTTCCATTGCTTGACCTTTTTAAATCTAGTATGCCTGGACTATATTTGTATTGTGTTTTAACATTTATGAAGTCGCTTTTCCGCCTTAAAGTAAATTTTATTTGATGTTGTTATTATGACTCTCCATGTGCATATCATCTATATATATACTTTGAGATAAAATATTTTTTACCAAAATGAAAAAAATAAAAGGAAATGCCTTACAACTTTGTGTTCGAATTAGTAATATACATACATACATATATGAACATAATTTTCCCTGAAATGTAGCTTCCCGAACTATTGGTAATTGTACTTCGTAACTGCAGAGTTAGACTCAGAAGAAGCCTTATGATGCCTGGCGTGCTGAATTCAAATATATTCTTTGGTATATACATGAGGGTCGGGAATTTAAAAAAATTCAAGCTATTATTCTACGAAAAATAGCCATGTAAACTGAGCTGGGTAGTAATGATTATCCATCAATTCGAGGGTTATAGGAACTTTACATCAATTTTTTCATTCCCGTGACAAAAGGAATGAGTCAATATTCGTTATCGATTCTATATCAATTTCAATCTCTTTAAGCGGTGATATCATGTTTGATGCGCCTTCAAATACAGGACACCCTTATTTTATTTTTCCTAGAACCCTTAAAAACAATTTCGGCGGATGAAGAGATGTGTGAAAAAAATCGCCGATGGGACATTTTTATATTTATTCTCACTGTGAGCATGCAACTAGTAACCACCACGGAGTAATATGAAACATTTCATTATTTTTGTGTTTTATTTTTTTAATTTCTTTAATTATTGTATTTAATTTTCTTAGTGCGCGCATCGTTAGCATTTTAATTGGACCTCAGATATTTTTACTACATAAAAAAATGTTTTTTTTTGTTTGCTATTCACGCTGAAGTAACTCAATTCAAAGCACGCGCTTACTCATCATTACCATAACAATCCATCAGCGCGTATTTGTAGTATATAAAGTATTTAAAGATATAAATGGCCAAAGGTTAATTAATAAAGAGATTTATTTTACAGCAGCTACAACTTGCCACTTACTGTACTGTTTGAGATGCAAAAAAAAATATTTTTTTGACATCAGATATCCGTATTTTCTTTAATTAAATGAATTAAAGGCTTCGTACACTTTGTACTGAATTTTTATAATTTTTAAGTATTAATAATTTTGTTTGATTTTCTCTTCTACTTTCAGGAATTTACACAACCTCAAGTTATTGAACAACTGGCTTATGCTTTAATGATTATGGGTGCTGTTATGTTTCTGATGAGCTTTTTGGGATATTGCGGTGCGATACGAGAGTCAAAATGTTTGCTGACAACGGTAAGTTAAAAATTGTTTTAATTAGAAAATGGATGAGTTTCATAAAATTAAATTAAAAATTTGGACAAATGGGATTAATTTTACTGTGCATTTAAAAATGATTCAGTATTCTTTATTATAACAGCTAGTCTACTTCATAGACTGCATTTCCTACCAACGAAACTCCATATATTTATATTTTTTAATGAAAGTCGCCTGATGATTCAAATCGTTTACCGGCGCCTTTGTCTTTTGTTTAATAAACAAAAATCAATATTTAAAATTAACTGCTTCAGACACGAACAATATCTACATTAACATAATAAGCGCAAAAAATGATATTTTTTTGCTTATATAATGCCAATGAGCATCGTTGACATTCCAGAGAAGTAATTGCTGAAGAATATAATATTGAATAAAAATAACAAATTACAAATTTGCCTAGGAAATATTTAATGCGAAATTTTAGTTAGTTAAGTCGTACTTTTATATACTCTATATTTACTTGACGATTCATAAATTCTTCGGAGAAAATCGTATTCATGGGGCTAGTGACTTTGGCAAAAAAAAGCTTTCGTATTTTAGTTCTTTTTATCATTCAAAATTTTCAGGATTTTGTATATTATCAAGTTTGAACTAATCATAAAATTTTATTTTTGGCCAAAATCGAATTCTTTGAGTTGTTGGAAACGGCTATTTTCTGATTCTCATAAATACAGCAAAGTAAAAAGGAGGAGTAAACTTTGTTTCTATGTTACATAATTTTACTAGAAAATAAAAATTTTGAAACACAAAATAATGGAGCCAAATAGTGAAAGTAAGTACATCATTTATCAAAATAAAAAAGGTCTTGTTCAGGCAGATAAAAGCATATTTTTGAAGTGATCTTAAATTGAAGTGAAGTCATTTTAATGGTTTATTTTATTTAGGTTGTAAAGAAATCATGGCTCTAAATATCATCAGGACTGCTTAGGGCATTTAACTATGTGTCATTTTCATGGCGTATCGTGAAAATCTTTATTTACTAAAAAAGTTCATCAGCATTTCAAAAACCCTAACAGAATTTGATATTTTTTCCATTACAAAACCTCATGGGGCCCCTGTAAATTACAATTTATATTCACTAAAAAAAAAGGTCCACAAAACTAATTAAATATGCTAACAACCACCAAGGATCATTTTGCCGCACCTCAAGCTGTTGCGCCCTAGACAAACCCCCGCCCCCCCTTAGGTATGTCGCTGTTCTCAACACCTTATAAACATCTGGACAAGGTTTCATTTCGATACCTCTGTTTTTCGAATTTTGTTCGGAAAATCATGTAAAATTTCATATAGTGTTCTGGTAGCAACTCTTAATTTTATTTCACGAATCTTCCTCTAAAGGTTTTAATTTTTGAACTTTTGTCGTTCCCGAAGATATAAAAATACTAGGTTTTTTTCTACGAATACTAACGTAAGTACATGTTTGTAATTGTTTTCGTTGTAAATTGACTTCAAGTAAAAGTTTTTGGTCCATCCGCTGATTTTATTAAGAACAAGCAAAAAAAAAACCATTTTATATTTGGCAGAGGATTCTAAATCAAATGGTCATATTATTAACGTGTGTCATTATCTTTTTTAATGAAATTTTTTAAGGCCTAGCTGACATTCAATGAATTAAATATCTTTTATTTTATTTAATAAACACACCGCTCCTCCACACCTCCTGCCCATCACTCCTGGCATCAGTGTTTTTCCTTAAAATCTCGGAAGGTCACGTCAAATAACTTAATGATCTTCATTAATTGTTCAAATAATTAATTATTAAAATACTACTTTTACGGAGACATAAATATACCTTTAACGAACTTGTTATTCTTTAAAAAATAAAATAAATTTTTTTCACACAAATGTATACCCTCTATTTAAGCTTTTAACACAACATAATTTAAAAATTCATAGTTTTTAATATTTAAAAATGCTAACAAACTATGGATGCCTTCAATTTATCAAATAAATGCTTTGGCTAGTTTTCCACATAACGATTAACTATGAATTGCGGCTTATACGTTTGATTTAATTGAAACTGGTTTTCTTAAAAATCATACGCACATGCTTACGCTTCCAACTGTCAAGCATAAACTAAGTTAGTTAACGGCATAGTGTGTAAACAAGTATTTTTTCGAAAAAGTCAACGTATTCGATACACATTAATGTCAACGTGAATGATTTTCATTCGAATGATTCGTCTTGATTTTTCCATTTAATGCTGGCACGATATCATTTATGGTTTTATTGAACTACCTCTTGCTATGCATAGTACGAGTTTATTGAAGCGGTCGCTGGAATTTACCAATTTAAGCATACAATTTAATTTTAACCATGAAAACATGGTTTAGCTAGCCACCGCTTGCTTGTTGTTATGCAATATTCCAATAAAGTTGTCGTCATTATTTTATTTTAATTGTTCAATTATGTTAAATTTTAAAATTCAACATTTTGCATTCAGACATTGATGAACATGCCTTGAATTAAATGTTGATAGGTTTTTTGACCAAAGTATAAGACACCTTAGAAAATTACCAAAATTTCATAGGTCTAAAGTTGGGGCGTAATTTGAAAGTAAAAACGTGCTTTAGTCTAAGGTCGATTTATAAGGTTTTTATTTAATTTACTGCTTTAATTGAAAAACGAAATAAATCAATGGAAGATATGGGCCAAAACTTTTTATATGAAGGTTTTATTAATTTTTTTTCTGTCTGACTAGTTCAATTACTCAACAGATAACGTTAGAGATAGGTTTTAGTTTTTGCAAGTAACTTAATAGCCACCGGTGAGATGGTTTAAGATACTTGTTCTTCCGAGAATTCATGTGTTCATAGAAGACTTGCATAAACAAAACAAAAAACGTAGCGAAAATTTAATTGAGCTTCATGTTATTAGTGACGAAACTTCGGCTTGACACGCCTCTGGCTCTTATCACGCTAACCGAAATCTGATATGATTGACTGAGGTTTTTTTGCGCAACACAATAAAATTTCCATAAATAATCATTAGCGTAGCTAGTAACTTTTACTGGAGGGCATTTCTGCAAAAATTTCGAAATTTATGCATGCGATGACATAACTTTGCTGCTACAAAAGAATAAAAGATGATTCCATTAGAGGTTACAATTTAAATCTGTCAACACTTTCGCAGTCAAAAATAAACGACTGATATCTGGTATTATAGAGCATTGGCTTTTTCAATTTTGAAGCAGAACTCAACAGAATAACATATTTTGTTTGTTAAACCATATCTCCAAAAAGGAAAAATAGACAATTCGAAGAGAGCTGAAGAACGAGATTCGTTGCGTTATTCGTAGACTATAGTTATGTCGAAAAGAAATGGAAAATTTCATTAGAGGGGTGGAAAAGTCTGCAACGCTGACCATGGTGCCTATTTGACCAATATCCAGCGCTGGACTACTGTAGAGTTAGAGGGAGCTATAGCGCTGGACCGCGAGCTAAAGGAGGTCCTTATTGTGTTTTGTGTGAATAATCTTTTTATTGTCATCAAAACTTTTCAAGTTTTTACTTGAACAGGGGCCCGTTCTCAGTTTTTAGTCCCGGGCCTCGAAAAGGGCGCTGCCCATACTCTTATTTGTTAATGCCAATATTTAAATATTATATCTAAATTAAAATATCTATAGTTTATAAAAGTCTAATGCGTTTTATTTCAGATATTAATAGTAACCTTCAACTGACCCCTCATTCTATTAGAAAATAGGGTACTAAGAAGTAGTTTTGATAAAATATAAAAACATGGAAATAATTTATTCACTGTTTTGAAGAGGTGAATTGAAAAAAATAATTTTATAATTCATTAAATTTTCTTTCAAAATGAATGAAATTTTAACAAAAAATTTGTTTTAGTGATAATATTTAACACTGTCAAATTCAAATTTCCAATTTCAATGGAAGAACTCGATTATACGAAGTTTTTTTTTTCATCATTTTACATTTTTCACTCTGATGTTTTGTATATGTTATAAGATTTTAAGCTATTCGATTTTCGATTGCTAAACGAAAGAAAAGGCATTCATTTATTTTTTAATATTCATTGACCAAATTTTTCTATCATAACCTAGAAGATGCGCCTGGCCCACTCAATCCCTAAGCGAATGTCAATACTTACATAAATACTAAACCTTTTTTTTATAATAAAGTTAGTTTTGGCGTTTCAAGTGACTGCACATGCGCAGCAATCATTTGCTAAAATCAAATTGCGCAGACGGTAGCACAAGAGATAAAACACAAAATTCAATTCACCTGTTGCTTAAGGTACAACAAAACATCGACCAAGCCCAAAACCATTGGCATATTACATAACAAACATGCCAACAATGATAATAATAGCAGTTTTTTTTTGTAAAATGATGTTAATTATTGCAGACAAACGAGGAAACTTGAAAAGCTAAAGTAAAAAATATAAAAAAGTTGTAGTTGTATGTACTAAAAAAGGGCTGAACATGTTTTGTAAATATAAAAAGTACATGGCTGGTCAACAAAGAAACAAATGTAAAAATAAATAAATCTTTTCACTTATAAATAAATCTGATTTTTGGATGCAATTTAGAAATTAGTACCTATAGGCACTTCGAAATGTATACTAAATTCAAGGCTTGTAACTGGTAAGTGATATCATGCTTCTTTATTCAGAAGAAATCAAACGCAATTAGTAAGGAGGTTATCATGTCCTGAGTACATAAATTTTCACCTATTAAAGTGGTGCGTTCACCTGTCCTCTTTCAGCACCATTCACTGAGTCCCAAGATGTCTGAAATTGTAACTACATTCACTGCGTAAACTTGAAGTCTAAGGATAGATAAATTAATATTCCAATACTGAGAAAAAATACGGGAGTACTCATGCTTCTTTCTGGAGACTACATTTTACTTCAAATACCCCAAATACCCTCGTCATATGATTGAAGAAACTTCTCATTTTTTCGAAGGAGCAACATTTACTTTTATGAAGAAAACCAACTAACCTATTTTAAGGGAGGCATTGCTTTTTTCTTTAGTTTAGGAGTATTTTAATCTCTCGGGGTATAGGATCCTTTTTATGGTTCATTCTGTGATCTTTGAACTACATGTATAGATACATATGAATATAGTTAGACTATTATAGAAAAAGAAACAATTTTGTAATACTTTTAAAATAAACAACCCACTATCACTGAATGTCAACATTTTTAGGCATATTGCCAGCGATTTCACCAATTCCAGCAAAAGCTGATGAGTTTTCATTGTTACATATATTATGTATATATGTATATTTATTTATTATATTTAATGTACAAGTTGAATAGAAATTGATATTTCAAAGCAATAAATAATAAACTTTTAAAGAAGCTTCACTTACTGACACCCACGACGAAGGTGTCGATTGAATAATAAAAACAATTACAAATATTAAATTTTAAAACAACAAAAACTTTCTCCATTTATGTCGTGTCGTCGGCGTTGCCTATGGACAGGTAAACGTGCGCGCATGCGCATTTAAGCTCAATTATGTTGCATCTACAAAATCAACTATGTATAGCTATTATTACGACGATACCAAGATAACAAGTCAACATAGTGCGCTAACCAAAAAAAAAAAAAAAATTAAAATTATTTAACATTAAATGAAAAATGTGCACAATACTTATGTTAGTTTGATATTGAAAGTGAATTTCAAGGTATTTGTTATTATTATTGTCGTCATGGTTTAAATTTTTGGTGATTTTTTTTTAATAGCAAATTGATTTATTGCGCATTCGCTATTGCAATGTGGTTTAGTCATTCAAGGTTTTTTTTTTGCAAAAACGGCTTCAGGTTCAGTAAATTTATGCTACTATGTATATCACTTTACCTTAAGGTATCAGCCTAAGGTTCATAAAAGGAAAGTGTCTCAATGATACAGAACTTTGATTTACCACTCGATCATAAAAATTTTCTTCAAAATTGAGTTTTGATCAAAAAGCGAGCAAAATTGTTAGTGTCCAAATATAATGCATGGAAACTAATTTCGGTCAACTTTAAAAAAAAGTTCAACTTTAACGTTAAGTAAAAAAATTATGAAACTTTTTGTAAAAATAGTCAACCTCTTATTCAAAAAAAGGTGTAGATCGATTGCTTTATGCATGAAAGGACACAAGCTTTCTAACACAAAACTAAAAGAAATACTTTTTTAAAATAAATTAGATTTCGATTGGATTTGTTTTAAATTAAAATTTTGCTGCTTAAATAAAATATATCTCAGTTCGTGGTAAAAGAAGTACGACATTTTCATAAATGCTTTGTTACAAAAAAAAAAAAGAAAAAAACCATACATAATTATAATGAAGGTATAAGGAAATTGCAGAAATATTTAACAAACTGTCGCTTAATAATTGAGAAAGCCACTAAAAAATGCAGGTAAAACACAACAATGAAGTAGGCAACAATGTTGCCAATTGCAAGAGACCTCTAAGAGGTTGCATATCTCTAAACTTGTTTTTGCAACAACTAATTTTACTGCAAATAAAGGTGTTTTTTGTTGTTGTTGTTTGTATAGCAGGAAAGGGAAAATTTCTTTCGAGCGTTTTTTTATAAAAATTATTTGATGAAATGCAATTATTTTTTTTTCTTACAGTATGGTGTCTTAATGATTATGCTGCTGGTAGCTGAAATTGTAGCTGGCGGATTAGCTGCATTTTACAAGGATAAGGTTGGTAACAACATTTTTACGAAATATAAATTGTATTTTATATTTTTTTTTCATTTATATATCATATTACAGGCACGTGCTGAGACTAAAACATTCTTGGAATCCACCATTTCACGCTATTACAGTACTTCTGAAAAAACTGATGCCGTAACCTTAATGTGGAATCAAATGATGGGTTCATTTTCTTGTTGTGGTGTCAATGATTATCGTGATTTTGAGGCATCTTCCTCATGGAATGCTAACAAGGGTAATAGGACTCTGCCAGAGGCATGTTGTGTTCTTAAAGATATTGCTAAATTGCTGCCACGCGATGACGATTGTCTGACGAGTCCAAATGAAAGTAATAGTTATTTTAAAAAGGTAAACATTGTTATTTAAAACATTTGATACTTTTCATCTTTGAAATACGGTTACTTGACACGATATCAAAAACAAATAATTTAATTTGAGTAGATTTGAAGTTAGGTGAATCAAATTAATTATAAATCTTTCTAAGCAACAACATAAAAAATTTTGTTGCTGGAGAAATCAAATTATTTGATATTCGTGCAAAAAGGATATTGCAAACCGCATGCCAAGTAGAGATTTTTGCTTTGTCAAATGTGAAAGAAGGTCGATTTTCACATATTTTATGAAGGTCAAAATGGCAGAGAGATTATTCCTATTATTTATAATACTTAGAATTTAAATTTCCTTAAAAAACAATTTTCCAAAAGCTGGCACAAAATGTTTTTTTTTACTTTAATTTCTCGAAACCTGCTGAACACGAATTTTTCGAATTCAATTCGTTGCATAACATTTTAATTGGAATTTTTAATATCTTATAAAAAAAAACATTAAATTTAAAACGACATACATTAAATTAACTAAACCAGTGGCGTCAATTCGGTAGGGCTGGGGAGGGCATTTCCCCCCCTTAAGGATCTGATACTAGGTATTATTTAATACATTTCAATAAAACCATCTAATAGTGGTGGAATTATAATTCTGCCCCCCCCCCCCCCCCTCAAGGAAATGACGCTCCTGAACTAAACTAATCGAAAGTACCCTAAAAGGCGGATTTTGATTTTTAGATCACCTGAAAAAATTTTTTCCCTTTTCACTTACAGCTTAGGACAATATTTTACTCGCATTTCCTTTTTCTTGCAGGGTTGCTATGAGTTCTTCACCGAATGGATTATTTCACATCGCGAAATTATTATTGGCGTTTTAGTTATAGTGGGCTTAGTACATTTATTGGCAATTTTCTTGGCATTTTGCTTATGTAAATCATTTGCCAAATATCATGAAATGAGACTGTAAATTCTGAAAAAAAAAACAACTACGCCAATAACAACTGCAGCAGGAATAAAAAACATACCAATAATAAGAAAAAAACTGATTTTGGAAAAAAACAATCGAATCGAATTAATATACAAAATTAAATATTACAAACAATGAAACTCCAAATATGAACTCGAATTATTACACAATGAAGATATTATAAGGCGCCATTTTATTCGTTGACATTAATTTTTTTATATAGAAAAATTAAACAAAATTTTAACTTTGTTAATTATTTAAGTAAAAACTTTCAAAATTTTTTCTGAAACGATATATCTACGACTTGAAAATTTTATATTTTTAACTTTTTATAAGATAACTTCAAGTATTTAGTATATACATAAGTATCTTGCAATTTGATTATTGCAAAGGCTAAAATTTTACATAGCTTCGTTTAAACGAAGCAACTCTGTACATCACAAGCTAAGTAAGAGTTATTTTGAATTAATTATAATTGGTGATTATCAATGATATACCGTAGTTATATCAAAAATAATACATCAGTTCAGAATTCAAATACTGGAGTATTTGCACATCATTTGACATTTATACAATATTTTGCCGACTTATCTCTAGTTTTAGATATAAACTAGCTTTAAGAGAACTGTTATAAATGTTGTAAATTAACACATGAATAATTTAGTTAGTTTAGTAGCTTGTAAATTTTTTGAAATATTTATAATAAATGAAATTGAACGAACCTTTATATAAGCTGTTTATTTTAAAGGAGACAAATATCACAGGTAAGATGTGTATGCTGGAAGATAATATTTTAATCTTTTTACGATGTTCATTCAATATTAATCCTTTATATCATCATAAATAGCCTTTTATATTTTATATTCGTATTGTCGCCAATTATATGTGTTATGAAAAGTTTAAATGCCTTTTCTGCAACGTGTTGTACAACTATACCAACGTTATAATTTTTCGTACAATTCGCCTAATCATATGGGGTTGTACAAGCTGTTGTACAAGAGATCGCAACGTTAAGCGGCCTATCCACTAGCAGCAAGAATGCGCAAAATTTTGCCATCCACTAGCATGCATGAATGTCTGCAATAATTTCGATTTTAATTTTGCTTGCCCGTATTAGTTAACTGAGGAACGTTTTTTAAAGAAATTAATTTTTTTATTTTTAAGTGCTCAGAGCTTACCCAAATTATTTGTGAATGAAACACAACTTTTCACAGTAAATAAATATATTTTTAGCATCAATAGCAATGTTTGCATATTCTTATAAATAAGTAGATTTTGAATTTGAAAAATTAATAAATAAGCAATATGTTTCATTAAATTGGAAATGCTTTAAATGTTAAGATATGAAATTAATGGTACATACTAAAATTCATCAGGTAAAATTCAAAAAACTCAGTTAAGTAATAAAAATAGTATCATAAGAAGTACAGTTTTGCTATACCTGCATATGTATAAATGTATAAGTTTTTAATGCTAACAGGAATAATGGTAACAGTAAACATACTACATGTCAAACAGAAAAGAGTTTTTTTTGAAACCCTTACAACCAAATTAACTTTATTTAAAAACTTCACTTTATATAAAAAAATTAATAAAGATAAAATTGTTTTTGCTGATCAAACTATGAAGTCAAAAACTGAAGACTTTAATTAGGAATATATGATGTTGCTTCTTTTGTATAGATATGTTGTATTTAGTGTACCACAAGCTTTACTTTATTGATAGAATTTAAAATGTTTAGTTAGAAGAGCATGGAAAAACTAGAGTTCAAAGAGTTGCTTTGGATTACGGAAGATTAAGAAGTGGAACGTCATTTGAAATATTATGTATAATACTTTGCATATTATATATATCAAATATCATTAAATTAAATTCTAATTTTGGTATAAGTAATTAAAGTAAGTATGTTCAAATAAAAATAGGTCATAAAAATGGTTATAAAAAGTTAATAGAACTTTTTACTAGACAATAACTATTTTAGCATTTATCACTCATTCTCTGAGCAAGCTGGCTGGTTCTGGTAAGTTGGCTGACCCAAAAGCGGTATCATCACGTCAACCATGTTGGGATAAACCAAAAATTTGTTCACCTCCTCACAGAGTTTGTTTTCAATCACATTTGTTACAATACTCCAATCGACAGATTTTTCACCAAATGCAGGTTTCGCTGATATCCAGACACGCGGCGGGGCACGGAAACTAATAAAAATAATTTTGAGATTCAGTTTGATTTGACTATACAAAATTCAGAAGTTCAACTTACGCCAACCAGATGCGATCCGATGGCGGCGGTGGTATGTTTAGAGTTCCACGTGTTACCAAACCCTTAAGTTCTACGCGGAGGGTTATATTCGATCTCATATTCTCCATAGCGCGTTGTACATATGATAATTCGGTAGCATATTGAAAAAAGTTGGATGCAGCAAAACGATCGACAATCCTAAAAATTCGTCGTGCATTACCCGGTGATGTATTGAAAACGTTGAATCTACGATAGTCGCAAATAATAGATATTTTTTTATATTAGCTGTAAAATTTATACATGTGGAAACTCAATTTTTGAATATGTACTTTTTGTGGGACCTTATTATGTACTAACTGAAATCGTTTCTGATTTTGTAGCTAAAAAATATGTTAGTATATAATATCTTTTGTTTGCTATTCATAAGTACAAGCTAGACATTAACAGATTAATATCCACTGTATCCAGTGTACAACTCTGATCTGATATGGGAGGGAGACAATTTTTGGCAATTTGCTCACTAGAACTGAATTCAAGTCTTATAAGGACGTTGTCAAGTTAATGGTCTTTTATGAAATCAACGAATTTTTCTCTAATCAAAGAATATTGTCTTTTAGGAGTTTGAGTTGTGCGGAATTTCATAACAGTGTTCGATTACATTCATCAAGCAAGTTTTTTCTCATATATATTAAATTACATTATTACAGAAAACCAAAATAATTTGTTAAAATAGTAGGCCAGTATTGTTTAAAAATAATTCGTCATGTGTACCCTAAAGTTTAGGACCTAAACGATTCAGAACGAATCAAAAATTCTTAATAAAAGTGATTTAAGTAGCTGATTCAAATTTAAAATTAATTTCGAACTGTTAAATTTAATTTTACTTACTCGGGGTTAGTAGCAGCAGTATCTGGCACTGGACTATCGCTATCCGAACTCGAGTGCCCTGAACTTTCTGCATCACTATCGTAGATAGCGCTACTCGATGACTGATCTTCAATTAGATGCTCGTCATGTGAAGAATTGCTCGTAGAATTTTGAGGCATTTCATCAGATATTATATTGATGGGTGGTAAATTCGTTGCTGTAGGAGTTCCACTGCCTGGTGCATCTGCCGCATGCATATTCGCTGCTGCATTTCTGGACTGGCGTTTAAGACGCAAGAGATTCAACCTTGTAGTCACCGTTATATGCAGCAGACCTTCATAAGTAACGTCAGCATCTAGCCAGGTGCCACGTTCATCCATCATTGGTTGTGAAATGCGATGTATAAGTGGTGGTGTGTTTCCCAAGTCAATTTGTGTGATAGTTACTTCTTCCATAAAACTAGGCAACTACAAAGTAAACAATGTGATTCAGCCGAGGATGTGTAGAAACAAAAATAATATCTCATACCTTAATAGAGCTAAGTTTCTTTTGAAGAAAATCTTGTATTTTACTTTGCATAATTTTATCATTTAATATGCTATAAAGTACGCGACCAACTAACACATTAGCCCAGACGACACTGCCTGAAGGTCCTAAAAATAAGGACTGATCGACGCCTTTCCATAACTCATTTTCTAGGTGTTTAATGCGGCGTTGCTAAAAATATTTACACTTATTATTTTCTTTCTAAAAATAATAATAATTTTATTTCTAAAAATAATAATATTGATATTATAATAAAATGTGTATATTTTTTATTTGTAATCTTTTCATTCTGGCAACTTATTTATTTATACGAGTAACAATAAAAATGCTAAAAACTTTTTAATGTGAAAAATACAATATTATTATAATTCAAAGTCAAGGAGTTTACGAATGCCTTAGGCAATGTATCATCTTTAAGATTTGTACGTTCAAATCGAAACATTTTTATCAAATTTCATCCAGCTTACGAGACACCAAAAAGGTTAAAACAGTCGACTGTAAAGTCGGCAGGTAAAACGAAGGAGGGAGAAAAAGCGCTATAACTCAACCTTACCAAACGTTTTGCCTCAGTCGACGCATGAAACAATAATCATAAGTCGATTCGCTGAATGGAAGATTTGAACCAGTAGTCCTACCGACCGATGAGAAGGCAACACGCGCTTTTTCAAATGTTAATAGTGCTTTGTCATTTCAAATGAATTATGATGAAACAAGCAATCAACTTTTTCCTAATCAGGAAGTTCAAACAATTTTAAAAATTGTAAATTAAAGCACTCTTGGGGGGGAGGGGTTGATCACCCTAAATTCCCCGTGCGCACGGGCTTGGCGACAAAATGGAAATGTTTCGTTTTGATCGTTAACTTCTAATTTTTTTTTTTTTTTGATTACAATACCTGAGGCACTCCATTATAAGTTTTGTAATTTAATTAAATTATAATTTTAATTTAAATAATTATGAGTTACGAGTATGTAATTGTACGAAGAAAAACACAAATATAATAAAAAATTATTTTTTTTTAAATTAATGTCTCAACTTAAATAAAAATAGAACATATCAACCTACTCTTTTATTGTTGGAAGTAATTTTGTCATCTGGTTTCTTATATACTGGAATGTGACTTTGATTGCAAGCATTCTACTCAAGCAAATCATATGAAAGTAAAAAACGTGAAATAAAATAACAATTGTATGGAAATAAAAACGTTAAGTAATCACTATACAGCCATATTGTGAGTTTCGTTTTTTTGTACAATAAAGATCACTATTATTGATACTTTAACGATCCTCTGCAAAAGATATTCTTGTTTTTATCTCACCTGATACAATGCCATAAAACGTAAATAATCAGCTGGATTTCGCGCCGCACATGAGCTCATCAGCAAACCTTCAAAAGTGTCATCAGGAATGGTAAGGACTTCGGAATCGAGAACATCACCTGTTTCCTTATCCGGTGTAGCTTTTAAATTATTTAGATTACTTGTTATTGTTGTTGATGGTGTTACTGCCGATTTATCTGCTTTAGCTTCAATAACAATTGGAATGATATTATCTGATACTATTGGCATTGCAGTTGTTTTGGAATCATCAGTTGCAACATTGGAAGTTGAAGTTTGTTGATTAGTAGGGCCACTAGGTGATATATAGTCAGCTTTATTCATGGGACCGGTAAGCAGTAGTGCTGCTTTTACTGCTGCAGCTTGCATGTCACTATCATCGATTAGGCGCATATTTGGTAAACGTAAGTCTTGATCACTAACTTCTCCAGTACTGGCAGTGAGAAAACGACGATACCTTTGAGTAAAAAATATCGTAAGTAAAATTTTTGTTTACAAAAAGTTACAGCAGCAGTTACAGAGCACAAAAAATAATTTTTCATTCCCAGCTTTAAAAGAGCGTTTTTTCGAGTTTGGAACGTACTGAATCGTAAAGCATTCTGTGCCAAAACGTAAAACATACGGAAAAAATAGAAAATTCCCAAAGGATTCTTTTTATTGAAATTGGACACGAACCTTTACGATCCGATACATTTTAAAGTCGAAATATCTGGTACTTTTTATAAGCGAGTGCCGGTTTGGCATCTCAGTAAACATTTTTCTAAACACACTGAAATCTAAGTCTAATTCTGAAAAGAGTCGTATAATAAATGTTATTGTAAACGCTCTAATTGTTTCAAGACTTGTTTTTTAGAAGAATAATAAAAAGATGTATAGATTTTTTTTCAACCGATCTCCATTTTTAAAAACAGAACGAATGTAAAATCAACTGCATATTTTAAAATCATTAGAAAGAGTACCAGTAATAATATCTCAAAAATCCAGATGCTAGAAAGATCAACACTGTTAAGTCAAATATATTTTTTGAGTGGGAGCTGACGGTTCCGCGAAATGAATTTATAAATGGAAATTGAGCAGACTATAAAAAGTAGGTATTTGTCTTTGCTATTACTGACAATGAATTTAAAAACTACTTTTTTTGGCGATAAGGTCCATATTCTATTTAAGTTCCGCTTTAATAAATGTACAAAAACCTAAAATAAAGCTACCAGTCTTCTTTTTCACGATCTCCACGTGAAAATAGCACCAGTCGTGTTTCATCACCACACGGTACAGATGTCATCTCCTTATTATCTGCATCAGGATTTACATTGGCAAGTAATGATTGAAGCTGCAAAAAGTTAAATTTTGGCAAATTATTGTTAGTAAGTAAAATTTTAATTAATGTTTTTTTTTACATCTGAGTTTATTATTGTCGATGCAAAGTCCAGCTCACTATCTACTTCAGTTGCAGAACGATCTTCCGTTGATTCACTTGAACTCTGTGTTTTTGACAAGCTCGTGGGTGGTGAAAGCAACGAATAGCTGCCGCAGCTGCTATCTCTTGCATCAAAGAACTTGCTGCTATCTTTTTGATCAGCAAATTTACCTATTGAATCAATGCTGCCCTCTTTAAGGCTGTCCGCAGATGGACGTTTTGAAGCGACTGCAGATGCTGAGGCTGTTACGGTATCTGCAGCAACCGCACATAGATCAGCTTTTGACTCACATTTTTTGATTATTAATTGCATTGGATATTTGCGATTAAAATAGCTGGAGAAGTAAAGTAAAGTTGTTGAATCATAAATATGTAATCGTCCATACCACTAAAAGTTTATTAAGGAAAGTTAATGGTTGACTTTGAAAAAAAGTTATCTCAAAGCTAGCTTTCATAATAAAATTTGATTGGCATGCACAAATATCTTGGCTTAAATTTAAATCAGCACCAACCGTTTACGCGCTAAGCCAAGTGGTAGCATTTCAATGCGACAACCCACTAAGTTATATGTGCGATGATCTGTAAATTGTATGGTTTTGCGGTCAATCGGTGGCTCGTTCCACATAATTTTTTTTGGTATACGAGCATTGGTGTTAGAAATGCGCAACGTCGTGCCTAAAAAATGAATTTTTATATAATATTTATGCAAAAGTTATAATTTGTAGTGACTGGAGCAAGTCAAATACATATCGCGACGGAATTGAAAGAGAAAAACTGAGTCGAAAATGAACAATAAAATACGCACATTAGATGTTATTTGCTTTACTTACCTTCTAGTTTAACATATACCGACTTGGTCATTGAAATATGAAAATTGTCCGGATCATAGCTATTGACCTCATTCATCCAGCCCTGGAATTAAGCAAGTAATATACAAATATATATTTTTACTTTGAGGCAACGACATTATGAACACACTAACCGAATATGATTTAACAGTTTTATGTTCTTCAACGGCGGGAACTTCAAAAACAGACATTCTAGAATAGTCAGGTATTTCAAATTTCGAGCGTTCTGGCTCTGCACTTGTTAACGTTCGTTCTATAATTTCCTGTATATGGCACCACATAGCTTCTAACAGCGTCATGGTCAGCAAGCAGGCTAACACACCACGTAAAAACTCATGCAACGGCATAATCATTATCAATAGCAAACCCAACAATGTAACATACGGTAGACGACGCACGGTGCGCTTAACTAATGCGAGGTTAGTTTTAAATACATTTTTCACATTGAACTTATTTGGCTCAAGTCCTTTAACGGAACTTTTTAATGAATTTTTTTGCAATTCCTCAGTGAATTTGCTAATTGTAGCACTATCATTTACCTCGTTCTTATCGTTGCTTTTCAATGGTAATTTCATTTCATCGCGATTATGCTGCTTTTTATCATTTATCGGCAATGATGCATCTACTACTGACTTGTCGACCTGTGCTGGTGGTACCATACCTTCCAACATTTCCACACCTGATTCGATTTCTACATCCTTTTTTCCTGCTATAATTCCTTTTTGTTTTTGCGTAGCTGTAGCGTTAACACCTGTTGCTGGTGCAGGTATCTGTGCTGGCATTGTCGTTGAAGGCGATGCAAGCTCAGCAGTTTCTATGGGCTGCTTGCGACGTTTTCGCATAAATGTACTACGCAATGATGATGTTCCACTACCTTCACTACGACTTGGGCTGGTATCTTTTTTCATGGGTTTAACTGCGGCAGCTGTGGTACTAATGCTTAGTGTAGAAGCTGAAAGCGATGGATGTGTCTGCTGATGTTGTTGGTGCACCGCTGATTTTGCCTTAACTTTTGATTTAAGGTTTGCCAAACCACGACGTAGCCGTGAACGCTCGTTATGTTCGTCACCTTCGTACAGCAATTCAAATTCAGCGTCGGAATCAGATTCAACGTCTTTGCTTGGTACAATTTTTAATGCTTGATCTAACGTTAATTCGTCGGAACCCGAAGGATTGTTAATTATGGAACTGTCTGGGTCGGAATCAGGTTCGTTTGGCTCACCTGCGGAAATGCAGAAGTAAATGTTAACAGTCGTTATGAACTATTTATTTTTATTTACCTTTTGTTATTGTAGCTGTCGTTTGATGATTACTACTTTTTGAGGATTTGATGTCTTCGATTGTTTGTGTGACTTTTCCCTTGATCATTTTCCAAGTGCCTACTGAGTTTGTGTCACTACTTGAGAGCGCAGCAATTAAATTTGGACCAACTGACGTCGGCGAGTTACCTTCAATGCTGCCCGATCTAGTATTTTTGCAATAAAAATAATTTTAACAGTTGAAAAAGAACAAAATAAAACAAAAAAACCTTTTCTGACCAAACAGAATTGTGTGTATTTATTGTATCAAATGACGTACACTTTATGGGGTTTTTCTATGAGTTGTAATTGCTTATCAACTTCTATAAAAATTGCACTTTGCAACTACAGTATTTCCCCTAAAATCGCAGACATGGTAAAGTTATGGGTATGATGGATCAGTATTCATACTAACTTAGGAATTGATTTGCTTATTTTTACCAGTGGAAGAAATGTATCTACTTAAATTTTGAACTTTCAGTTGTTACGGCTGATACTTTGGGGATAGTTTTTTTCTGTAAGCATGTAGTTTTTGAATGTAATCAGAACTCAGTAATCTCTTTTGTCAATAAAAGAGACAAACTAATGATTCGATGACGATAATAAGGTGAAGCGCAATGGGTTTACTAAAATGACACATTTCATTTAACGATAAATCGATAAAATAAACTATGGTCGGGAAGAAAAAGTGCATTTCTGAAACAGAACATTGATGATTGATTTCTGCAACTTAAAAATGTAAGTCTTGTTTTAAAGTATTCTAAAAAGATGCGATACATGTATTTTGATTTTTGTTTTATTTTTTTGAGGTATCGAAAATTTTTTTAAGTGTCCCGTGGATTATAAGTATACTAGAGAACTTTAAATAGAAATGAAATCTATACTATTTATATAAAATTGCTTATAACGAAATGGTTTGTAACGCTTTGGCGTAAAATATACTGAACCAATTTTAAAAATCTCTTTTTTAAAACAACATACTTGTGCTGAAGAAGGTTATTGCATACTTATTTTTTTTAAGTTAAATATCCTGCGTTGTTATTGTTTTTTTCTTTTCTCATTTGTACCGTTTGTATTTGGTTTCGAAGTTAAAAGAACTAACTCTCTTTTAATTGTTTTTTTTTTTTGTTACTTTTGAAGAGAGAAGATAGAATGAGAGCGTAATTTCATTATGAAAAAAAAAACAATGTGCGGAATCGCGAGTACCACTACTATAAAATAATAATTTGAAGTTCATGTGCTTAATACTTTGCATGTTTGTAAGGTGTGGCATCTCTATTTTAAACTTTCCAGATATGAAAATTTTAAATTTTTGCCTTTATGGGAGGTGCATTGTCAACTAACATAGTCGCGACCAGTTCTACTGAAACTGGTTTTCGGTCCTCCAACACTGCTGTTCTAAGCTAAATCTCATTTTCTTTATGCATATGTCAATTATTTTTTTTTCACGCCCACTTACATAATTTAGCCTACTTTTATAATGATTTCTTTTGTATAACCTAGCGTTTCCATTCACAAAAATGTCTTTCAGTGACGGCAGTTACAGTGACAGTTTTCCCTGCTTTTCTGTGAACAAAAAAAAAATTTCATTTTCGGTTTGGGCAACCTAAATGCATAAAATATAGATACTATGTACATAAATATAAATACCATACACCGTAATTGAAATTTTTTACTCTATGATATTTTTTGCATCCTCCCATCACAGAATGGAAGAAAACAATTATTTTACGATTGTTTCCAATTCAATTTTTTAACTTCTAAAGAATAGAATGCATCTGATGTAAAATGCGTTACAAAGAAATTAAATGTATATATAAAAAAAAAGATAATTAACAATGCTAAATAAAACAACAAGCTTTTATTATATCAGAAAAAAGTTTTATTTAAGTGAAGATATATTTTTCCTTTTTTTTAAATTTTAATTTCTTTTTATAGTTTATTGAATTTAGTTTTATTTAATTTTCCACTGGATTGACTAAATGTTACAAACACTTGTTATTATTTTTTATTATATTTTTAAAATTTTTTTATAAATATTTAATGTTTTTTTGCATTTAAATTTTAATATTTTTTTTTATTTTTTTCATTATTTTGCTGTTCTTATTTGTAATTTAATAGAATATACTGAATTACTGTATTTTAGGTAGCATTACAAGTACATAACCGTTATACTGTCCATGAATTTCTTTTTCAACTGCTGCCTACTTTGACCACCTTTTAAGTTTATTTTCTGCTAATGCGAAAGTTTTTTTTTCTATTAATTGCTTGTAACTGTTTTGCCTCAAAACTATTTTGTTGCTCTTTTTCAGCTATAAACTATTTCGTACGTTATTTAAAAAATTTTTATGTAAAATTTTTGTAAATTTTTTAGCATTTTATTATGAAAAACAAACTACAAAATATGCACTTTAAAGACTTTATATAAGTTTTTTTTTAGATTCTTTACTTGTTAATACAAAAAATAATAAAGATCTCATAAAAATTATTATTTTATGTCTTTCTTTTCTATGAAATATATATAATATATATCATATAAAATATTAAAAAGATTTTTCTAATACATACGTAATTAGCTGAATAATTTTTTTTAATATTTTTTTGTTTATTTGATAGTTATAAATATTTTGCTAAAGGAATTTTATTTAAGGGTCTTCATTACGTCCATGCAAATGGTGTTAGTGTATGTATGTATGTGTGTGTTTGATGTAATTTAATTTAATGTTTTTATAGGTTTTTGTAATGGAAGGATGCGATGCGTTATGGGAGACGCCTTATTTTGAATTGAGTACTGAATTTCCTATATAAAAATTAAGGTACGTTTCTAATTATAAAATGCAAATTTAATTTCGTTTTTCAGATAAATTTTGGATTGTTTTTTAGTCCAGTACGCTCCCGCTATTAACTTTTGCGTGTTGCATAGTTTAATGTTTGTTGACTTTTTCATATTCTCTAATTAGATTGTTAATTTTATGTTTCTGTTAAATGCACGAAAATACGTTTTTTTTACATTTATATATTTGTAAAAAGGTACCAAATTTATTACCAATTATTTATTTTTTACAATATAAAAAGGTTACTAGCTACACAACTTAGAGAAAAAGGTTTAAAACAAAAGCACACTTAAGTTAGAAAAAAAAAATATTTATTTTTTTGCGGCTGGATGTACAGCGAATACAACTCTTACTTACCATGTTTTTTTTTAATTTACTATAGAACCTGATTTCTTCTGATTCTTTGGTTTATTACATGACACCACAGCAAAAAATATATGTATACTTATTATGGGGCCAGACCTAATAATCTACATAAATGTATGTATTTTGGCTCGCTGAATCCAAATCTGCAGTTAGCATCGCTACATCATCTAAGGATTTTAAGATTTTAACCCTAAAGTGACAAAGTTTCAATTTTTGGGTAGAGCTTTACTATCACGTTTTTTTAAGCTCTATTTTACTCCATTATATGTCTATTTTGGTATGTCTGATTTCTATAAGCCGCAGATCATGTAGCTATAGTCAGTCTCACTAAAAAATAGAAGATTTTTGCCAAGGTTAGGATAAGTTTCGATACCAAAGTTACAGGGTTTTGAAAGTGTAGTTTATGGGTTCTAAATATTTTGAGCGACATAAAAATATAGGAAAATTAATCTACGAGTCTTTAAAAGTCTCCGATCATATCTACCACCTTGTCCACTGATTTCAAAGCAAATCAAATATTTTACAAACATTCAAAGTTAAATATTAAGAACTTTGCCTAAAAGCATTTTACAAATTATCACTCAAGTATAAAAAAAATGAATATTAATTTTATAAATTTGTTTGAAATAACCAACAACGGTGAGGAAATAACTTTCGTTATTTACTTAAGAACAGGGCTTGACTTTTTTATTCTACTCAAAAAACAAAAAATTAAGTACTCAGGATTAGAGGATATTAGCAAACACTGGTTTAATATTTCAGTACATATGTATGTATGTATCATAAATGTAGTATATAAGTGTCTATTTGTATATATGTAAGTAGCGGGAAGTTAACTATTTTGCAACATACTATTGTTAGTTTTATTGTATTTGTAAAAGTTGTTCGTAACTTGTTCTGTATTCGTAAAATTGTATTATGTATGGGATTTTTAGTCAAATATATTTCATATCTGAATTTTATTTCATTTTTTTTTAACAAATACATTTTTAAAAAGAGTTACCAGTTTGCCAAAACTTTGGCAAAAAAATTCAGCTCTAATAAAATGTTAGATTATGTTTTGTGATTATTAAACATCATTTAAATAGACTATTAAGGCAAGTATATTCCACTAGAGTTAATAAATACATATTTAAAATAAAGATTTACTTTATCGGGAATTGCAAAGAAAAGCTGAAAAAAATAATTAAAACAATAATAAATAAGACACGTTTTAGGTTTTTTTTCAAAATATTATATGTACTATATAAAAACATGGTTGAAAACTATTTTAAAGAATTATAAAAATTTTTATAATTATAATAAAATGTTTTTATTTAAAACACAAAATTTATTAATTAATTCATAATTAACACAAGTTTACATATTTTAAAAACAGTTTTGCTCCAACTGATTTAAAAATCAATTTTTATTTAAAATGTTAAGCTGTTTCCGAAATACATATCGCTCATTTACTTCAAGAGATGCATTACTCAAAAGAACGTGATTTTTGAGTTAATGATGCAGAAATATCCGCCATTCCATGTTTTATTTTGTGTCAAAAACTCAGAAAGGTATCTTATAAACTCTCCATTTGAGAAGAGTTTATGTAAACATACTTTTTTGAATTCTCATATAAAAAGTAGCTTATTGAAAACTTTAAACGCGTTTTTCTCCGACTTTGTGTTTTTTGAGTTAAGCCACTCTTGAAGTAAATGAGCGATATATGTATGTATGCGTATACATAGTTGAAAATTTTGACTTTTGTGACTTTTCCAAGATATTGTTATATTCCTTTTATTCGTTTTATAAAGCAATAACATAATTGCAAACAGAGATTTTAGTAATTGGTTTTCATAAAGTCAATTTATCGTATACAACACTTTTGATCGGCTTATCAGTTTTAGCACAATTGACTTTTGTTTTCGGGAAATTTAAGAAAATTTTGATTTTGATGCCAACTAGTAAATTTAAAAATAGGTTCATATTATGACAATGTCATTAACTACCGCCTATGAACTAGCTCTATTTTTTTGTTTGCTGTATCTAAAACAGGGGGTGGCGTACCTAATTTAATTTTATACTGAAGAAACTGGTAGTAAAATATTTTTTTACTGTCACTTATTTATTTACTGGTGGAGATTTAAACTAATTATGAGAAGAGCTTTTAAACATTTCAAGGTATTAAATATGTACTCGTAGTCACAAAACCATTTTAAGGTATAATGCATAAAAAGGTTAATATTTGAAAGTAAAACCATACACTTTTTGGACACACATATTAAAAAAATTTAAATTTCATTATAATCTGAGAGTTTCTTTTTTTATTAAACAGCGAGCCATTTTAAACATAAGAGATGTTGTTTATTGGAGCGAAACATTGCGGCTGTAAACTAGTGTTATTCAACAACACATTTAACCAAATTATTGAATTTATATACTATTTAATTAAAAAATCTGCATTAAAAAATTTCATATAAAACGTTTAAACTTGTATTTATAAAATGTCGCTAAACTATTACTACATCATTAAAAGGGATTTTACATACGTTATTGTATTAAACTTACATATGTACATATGTTTGTAAAACCGAAAACTCAACTAGCATTTTAAAGACACCTATTTGTCTTAATAATAATAAACTCAAGTATAAACAGTTGTTTTTTTGTCGCAATCTTTAAACGATTGCTTAGTGGAATACTAAAAAAAAAAAAAATAAACGAAAACTAAAGAAAAATTAGCCAAAGACACATATGTCAATTGATAATTTCCGGTTTAAGGACGGTGGAAAAATATTCTCATTAGAATTGTAAAAACATTTAAAAACAGGCATACTCCGTTTAACGCCGTTGGTGTCGGTAAAAACGTGACGAGAAAAGTTATTAGGTAAGGAAAATATTTTTAGTACGTCTAATTCACATTATTTGTGGCGGGGTATGCCTGTACATATACGAGAGCGAATTAAAATCGCTGACTTTGTCTAGATGAGGTGCTCAAATTATGGGGCAAATTTTTTTTTTCACACTTGACATCGATCATTCCGCAAAAAAAGTGCACTAATTTGGTAGTAGACTTAAATTTTTAAATTTTTTTTTAATTTCTACTGTAGCGGCTATCGAAATATTTTTTTTTGAGATAAATAAAACCTTAAGTTAATTTTTTTTAAGCTAAAATTCTCCAACTATAATATTGAAGTTTTGAAAAAAAAAATATTAGACACGTTTAGGTATATGCAGATTTACAGATTGATTATGACTAATCTTATTCATGAGAATGATTTTTTTGATATTAAATATGTTATAGCATGAGCCAAAATCATCTGGCGTGAAACATACGCTATCCACTTTCAAATTTCAAAATTTCTCATGGAGTACCACAGTGGTCCTTAGGTCAAAACTAAAGAGATGGTAAAATAAATTCATATCATGCTGATGATATGATACCAAATGAATGTGTATTTAATATCATGTCCATTTTTAGCATTTAAGTATAAAAAACTACAGTCAAAATAGCTGTTGTCTTTGCTGAAAATGAATAAATGTGACCGTTTAAGTTCAAACTGAGTTTCAGTACAACTGCAGCACTAATCGCTATCCAACTTATTCAGTAGACTTGGCTTGCTGCAACTTGTTTCTCTTTCCATTAATGAAGGAATGACAGTGAAAAAAATAAGTCAGAAAATTTTAAAAATGTTTGGGGAGTTTGCAACACCTTTGGAAAAATTATATCGAATTTTATTTTAAAAAACCATCCCGGTATAATCAATTCTCGCATATATAGCATATTACAATTAATGACAATTAAAGGTTGATATTATGCATGATGCAAATAAATCAAATCTTTGTCTTGAATAATTTTTCCACGCCCTATTATCCATATATTTCATAAAAGAAATTTAAAATTTTTGTTTACTTAAAACCTCAATTTCAGTTTTTACCTATACATCAGGATTATGATATAGTCTTGCTTCAAGGAGAAAAAACCTTGTTTTGAAGCATATTTTGAAAATACCTACAGCTTACAGATCTTTGCTTTGTGTAATTTTTCAATAACCTTAGCAAACTCTTCCGAGATATTGCCCATTGAAATATAGACCTATTAATTCCATATAACTATGTGCTGTACATCTCGGAATAGAAGCATCCTTTTGAGTTCAAAGTGTTTTTCATACGTTTTCGTACGTGCAGAAAACTGTAATTGAGGTTCTGTTTGGTATACAAAATGTAAAAATTATACATATAGCATAATAAAATAAAAAAAAACAATGCAAATATGCTTTTTTTAAATTTAAAGAAAATATATTAATGGGAATTTTTTGAATTTCAAATCTTTGTCTATGCAACTGTTGCAGAGTTAGTTTAATTGTGATCTACAAGTCGTAATCAGAAAAATCTTTTGGATTAATTTACCAAGACTTTTCTGAAAAATTGGGAAGCTATTATTATATGTACGTCAATTTAAGTTTTTGCTTTTTATTGCATAAATATTCTTTACAAATTACAAAAATTTTACTAATTTCTCATTATTTACTTGGTGTGTTTAGAATTTGTATAACTACAGAATATTTTTTCAGAATTATCATTACTTGTTGATTTCAATTTTTAATAATTTTCAATTAATTTGTTTCAGTAGAAAAACAATTAAGACGCTTTTAAAGTATTTTTTTTTAATTTACCTCTTAAAACATATAATTTTTTATTGCACATATGTATGTATGTATGAATGAATCTTTTTTGTTTGATTTTGTAAATTTTTATTTATTATTTGATAAAAAACAATACAAAATTTCTATATAAAAAGTTTGCTAGTATTTTAATGTATTATTTAAAAACACAATTAAGTTTTTTTTACAATAAATTTATCTCCTTGTTACAAATTTTATAATTTTTTTTTTGTATATTCAATATTTGTCTATTTTTAAGTTTTTATTCAATTAATTTGTTTTCATACGTATTTTTTATTAAATAAAATAAAACATTGAAGGAGCAAACGAATACATATAACGTATTAAATCAACTAATACTGAACACAAGCGCAATTGCGATATTTATTTTAGATAAAAAAGTCAAATTCTATTTGAATATGAAGTGTGGCCGCGTGCGTTCATTACAACAAAAACAGTAATAAAATATTAAAAAATTAACAAAAGTAGAAAATTTATAAAATTATAAATAAAAAATTAACGATAATTTTTAAAACGTTTGACGTTTCTCATTTTTGTATTCGTTAATTTTAATTAACAAAATTTCAAAAATTTATTTTGATCTAGCAGAAGAATATATATTATCCGTTGGGTTCGACAAAAAATACTATAAATTAAAAAAACATCAAATTCATTTATGTTATAATACAATTTAAATAAAAATATTATCTTGAAGCTGAAGTGTTTTAAATATTTAAATAACATTAACAATTTAATTGCACGTTATTTTTTAATATATTACTATTATTAGTTTTAATTTTAAAATTAAAAAACAAAGCTGAAAATTGCTCTTTGGTGTTAACAGAAAACTAATATAGTGGTAAGATTATGTATAACCGTATGCGATTTCTATGGGATACAGCTGTAACGTAAAATATCAAATTTTAAGGTCACATTTTTTGTGATGGTTTTCCTCTAATATATCGTAATTGTCATTAAAGTCCATATAACCACTTAATTTAAAATGGACAGTGACAATGAAAATGTTTTCATTCGAACATTCAATGTCTTACAAGTTTTTAGTACTAAAAGGAAAATGGAAGTAAAAATGCTCTATATGTTATAAGAATGGTATAAACAATTACTCTCGTGAAGAATTAGGTGACCATTTTTTTTGAGATAAAAAAAAGGCAATTTGAGACAGTTGATAGTTCTTATAAAATCACCTAAGAAACATTTTTAATATGCTATTTTAAAGGTCAAAGACAAAATTTAACCTATCCTTACCTCCTTTGAAATGGTCTATTGAAAATTGTTCCGCGATCATTTTATAAGAAACAACTGTGTCAAATCGTCTTTTTAATCCAAAAATAGATCCACTAATTTTTCGCAGGAATATGTGTTTTTGAAAGAAATGAAGACATAATCATGTATCATAAGTTTTTGTCCTATATATGCGAGCGTTTTAATTTTTACATTGCTGCAATTCTAACAAATTTTATTTTTTAATTGAAATTTTACGTATAATTTTTCAACATAAATCAACCGTGCTTTTTATCGCATGCAATTTTTTACACAGCCTTCACCTAGTAGGAACAACTGCAGGATATTAGGGTTAGTTTATTAATTATTCTTTAAAATTGCGTCAAATGTGCATTTATGTTTTGGCATAAAATTGGCTTTTGCGAGGATTATTTTAACTAAAATTAACAATAAAAAATATTAAACTAAATTAGTTTCAAAAATTGCACTTGATAAATGAATTTATTTAAAGCTAATAACAAAAATATGAAATAACAAAAAAATACTGCATTGGGTAAATTATAAGATTAATAGAAAAATTAACTAAAGATTCTTGCTTGTATGAAAGTAGGTGAAAAAGTAATGCATTACAAATTGCAATAACTGGTTAAAAAATTACAAAAGTCGAAAAAATTTTAAAACGAATATACAAATTGTTTGTATCAATAAAAAAAGAAAAACTTAAGTCTAAAAAATCTAATTACCAACCACAAGCTGTAATTTAAGGCTTCTTAGCTCTAAGTTTGAATTGAAAAAATTTAAGACGTTTCGGTCAGTTTCAATTTATATATAAACAAAAAGATGTTATTCATTATTAAGCTTTTATATATTGCTACTTGAAAGGTTATTTTGGCATGATATAAAATGCATGCCTCAACAGTTTTTCTAGGATATATATTTTGTTAAGAGCTCGTAAAAGTAGGTTTTAAGAAAGTCTCGAATTTGAAATACGAATATTGTAAAGTATTAACGCGGTAGCTTAATTATTATAATGCATTATATGTTGAATATGTGTCTAGTATTTATATCATTCTTATGAAAAATTTGCCTAATTGTTTTTTTTTCAGTTTTATCTTTTGTTACAGTATATATATAATGTTAAAAAGCTTCAATATATGCTTGCTTGATAAATCTTTCATTTATCAATAAAGGGGGAAAAAATATATAAAAAATGTTCTTTCGGTTTTTCTTAAAAAAGTAGAACTTGTGAAAAAACTTAAACGTTTTTATATAATTTTTCATAGTGGGATTATAGGTGCTATATCATTGAAATTAGAGGACGATTTCGCATTTTGATCGCTGTCGTTTTTGGAGCATGCAAACTTGAAACTGCGGAGATGTAGATACTTTGATTTTGTTCTATCGTCTTTGTATCACGTTCCTCTACCTCGTCATTACACCTTTATCATAGTCAACGTTAACACCAACGAAACGGCACCGCACGTGGTCTATCCGCACCTTCTTTGACTAGTGGTTTGTGATATTCACGTCCAGGACGCGAGTGTATTACAGCCCAACAATGTTCACAGTAATATTGCAAGCAAGTTACATTCGCGCAAAAGAATGGTGCAAATTTTCCTCCACAACGTTGTCCTTCGCATTCGTCGCACATTTGATCATCAAGCACATAAGGTTTTACTTCGACACGCTTATCTATATCGCCATGCTGCAATTGCACAAAACGTGCCGAGATCGCTGCTATGTAACTCTGTTGATTGGCAAAAGCCACACGGCCGGCGCCCTTCGGATACTTGAGCTCTGGATCGGTATCAATACCGGCATAACAGACACCGCCATACAAACGATCCATTATCATAGCCAATTCAAAAGCCTTAAGGGGACGTGGTACGCCACCAACAAAAACAGTTTTACGTGGATCCAACGACATTGTCGCATCTAGCACATAATCTGCGTCAGCTAAACGCCAAGGGCGTATTTGTACTGGCTTGTCTTTGATTGTAGGCGATGACACGCAGAGATAAAGTTTCTCATCGTCTGTTATGCAGGAGTCGATAAGCTGCTGTACACTATTTTCATCTTGGAAGAGCAAGAATGCATAACCCTTGGGCGGGAAATATGATTTTGACTCCGCTTTATGTGGCCAATCGACGACCAAAGGGCCAAAACGTCTAAACGATGTCGTTATTTCATCTTCATCTATGTCTGGCGGTAGCCCACCGACAAATACTTTTCGCGAATAACGTGCGGTTGCCTCTGAACCTTGTGAATGCGGTGACGAACGTGAGGGGGAGTTTAATTTCAAGCCACCAGCATCAAGGTAATTGCCAGCACCGTTACCTCCTGCTATTACAACGGCATCAGCTTCGCTTAAGTGATGCTCACTGAGTGCCTTATTGCGCATGCGCTCGACCAATGAAGCAGCGGCGTTATTGTCGCCTCCTGGACCAGCCACGGGCATATTGCGTATGATATCGTTAAGACAGTGATCTATAGGGCGCATGTCGAGCCCATTGCCAACCAAACGTTCCGTTGCAAAGCCGCCAGAGCCCAGAAATGGTGCATCACCTCCACCTGTAGCGCCAGCGCTGCTGCTGCCATTGCCCACCGCCAGCGTTGGCAAACCGGATTGTGCAGCGTTCACGTCAAGCGTATAGCCTGTTGTGGGCGAGGTTCCACCTTTGTTCGGGAACGATATGCTGCGTCGATATTTATTCGGTGATATACCAGGATTTGAATTAGGTGAAACACCACCACTGTTGCCGCCAGCTTGAGATCCATTGTATGGAGAGCCACCACCGATAGGTGAGGTGGGAGATGTAGCACCAGCACCGCCGCCTCCATCGCCGCCTCCATGCTGTTGTTGCTGCTGTGTTGGGCATGGATGGTTCGGTGACAGCTGTTGCTTGTTGGGTAATGCACTGCAGAAGGAGGAGACGAAGTGGCATGAGTAGAGTAGGTATGAAATAAGATTAAAAGGGGAGCGAACGTGAGAAAGTCCATATGTCTATACTTGATACAAGAATCAATAGTCATTTTATATAAACAAATAAAATAATATGAATATTTTAAAAGCATTTTTTTGTAGTTATATTGATTGGGTAAGATATTTATAGATACAGCGTTGAATTTTTTGGAAATATTTAACTTGAAAATATGCGTGTGACCAATTGCAAATTAAGTGTAATTCATTCGGCGGCAAATTTGCGAACGAAAAGTGAAATTGAAACTAATGACTACTACTCAATGGAGTCCGTGAACTTTTTGGGGAGGTTATTCATAAAATCTAAGTTTGTTGAATGGCATTACTACCCAACCTGATTACGATTTCAAAAACATGCTTTCTAGTTAGCAATGAAAACAGAATTTTTGGCGAAGAATTTCACTTTAGACTAAGTTATTTAGCTTTAAAGTTTCAAATAAAAGCTTAATTTTTCGCGCAAAAAAGTTTTAATTTCGAAATATACTGGCCCGTAGTTATAAGCAAATTAAAAGCAAATTTTAACGCCTTTTAGTGCATTTCAAAACTAACACTATGTTAAGTCTGTTACAGTCGACTTAAAACTAGCTTTTAGTCTAAAAGTGCGTTCTTAATTTAAGAGCACAAAAAGGTGGTTTTAAATATTTAAAACCCACGCACTGCGAGTTATCAGCGCATGGTCTAGCATTTTGTTATTCTCATTGTTCCCTGTGTCTACAATGTTTCATGTCAATTTATACATGGTAATCTACTTTTAAAAATTTACTAATAATTTACTGCAAGTTTATTTATGGGGTCACTCTGTATAATTCTATTATTGTTGAAACCTGATTTTATACGAACATAATTGTCAAATAAATAAAATAATTTAGTAAAGGCTAACTGGTTTCTTTTAGAGGTCATATCATACGGCTCAATTACCTACTACATGGCAGGTTTTTGAAAACAATAATCTGGTTGGTTATTATCAAAAACTTTCCCAAAAAAGTTCACGAATCCTCCAAATTCGAACAAACTAATGATTAACAATTTAATCGACTAACTATCTATCAGATATGACACAGCCTTCCTGCACCCATTTGGTATAAAATGTTTATTTTTTCATTTTTTAAAAGCACCGATTTTGAACATTTTCTATTGGGAGTATTTTTGCGTACATATTTCAAGTCGTTACATTTTGTTGTTCAATAAAGACTGTGGCATTAAAATATGATTGCACTGGCACTGAATTTATTTTGCGGTAGTGAAAATTTGTTAGGTGAAAAATCATTGGAATAGAATTTTTACTACCACTAAATTTATTTAGCGATATAATTTATGTTTGCTACTTTATATTGGTAAGCTTAGAAGCATAAGAATACTTATTAGGAAACCTACACATTCACATACATATTTCATCGCTGTCATAAAATCACTAATTAATATATGTATTTCAAAATCAACGTTTACAAGAGAACTACAAATCTGTGCAAATATTCATATTATTTTATTAACATATTTTTATATGTACATATATATATGACTACTCATGAATAATTTTTTGTAATTATTGTGTGATTTAAGGTTTTATATTTTATTTTTTATTTAAAAAAAAAAATATTTTTGAATTCAACCAGCTTCCGCCCAGCGTTACAGATATGCAACGATGGTGGTGTCATATAAAAAAATATAAATACAGTTTTTAAAATCTGTTGACGTTTTTGTGTACTATGTATAAGAATTTTGTTTGTAGTAATGTTTAAAATTATTATATTAAAATGTACATATATAAACGATTACGCATTACATATGTGTTACACTGGGCGTTTGCAGTTTTTAAATTCTTTCTTACACTAATTTTGACAATTTGATATTATCTAGGCTTATTCTGCTAAAGTATATGATGAAAAAAGGGTTTGTTTTTGAGAAAGAGTTCAGTTTAATTTGTTAACTATCTTGCAAGAAGTGATTATAAAAATCAGGTTTAATATTAGAGTAACATATGTACGTATGTATGTATATTAGCAACATTAACAAATTATTAAAGGATATGAAATTATGTATATAATAGATTTTGTTGCACCACAAAATATGATTAATTAATGGAAGAATTTAAAGGTAGTTTGTGATTTTTTTAGTAAAATTAATTTAATTGTAAGTGATGTTCGACTTTTGTTTTTTGAGCCAAATAATTTGGAAAGTTCCGAAATAGTAATAAGAGAAATTATGTCGAGTTGTTAAATTACTTACTGGTTTGATTATCACGAATTTCAATGTAAGAAGCTCCCTTTCACATAGAACAATTTTCAAAAGCAATGTTTTTGGCATTCCCTTTTACATGGATTGTATTTTCATTTTGAATTACTGCTTGTGACAATATCAATTATTTTTTGCACTTGTTTCTATCATAAAAATTTAACAAATTAAAGCGAAGAAGTGCGTTAAAAGTCAATTAAAACTAGTAATCAAACGAAAAACTGCTTGAAAAAGAAGTGATTAAGTATGCCATGAAAAAATTATATGAAGCAGAATGTGAAAACTTCCAGATATAGTGATGTCTGCTTTAAATTACTGATGCCCGGTTTCACCAATCAATTTTAAAATTTACCAGGCTTTTAAAAGTTAAAATAACCTAATTTTGTTTCACCAAACACTTTTAGCGCTAACAGCCTGTTAAACAACCTGATAAACTAACAAACCGTTTTGCTGCTGTTAAATTTTTGAATGTTTGTTTATATTTTGAAAATATTTTGAATGACACATTAATTTATTTTGCATATGTCAATCAACAAAAATTATTTTAGTTTCACTCTTTCGCATACAATTAGAGATTTGTGTTAGGAATTTCTGTTTCATTCATTCGGCTAACAGGCTGTTAGCTAAAAGTATAATTTCTAATGTTGGTGAAACAGAATTAATTTGAACAGCTTGATAAATTCTAAAAGCCTGTTAGTTAAAAGTGATTTTAATTGATTTTGGTGAAACCGGGCATGAGTCAGTAAAACAAATGTAGTATGACAAGTAGTAAAAAAAATCTTATGCTGGGCATACACATTTCAATTTTAATTTATTTATTAGATTAAGTTCGACAAATAATAGTTTTGTTTTAAGTATGTACTATGTACTCGTACTTGCAATAATGAGAATGAATGCAGCAAGAATTTGAAAAACTATATGATGCATTTCTCGCACTCGTTTTGTACTGAAGCAGCCGCTTAGTATGTACTCTATCTAATTTCTTTTCTACTCTTTCGTCTACAAGCTAAGTACCATTTTGAAAATTATTGCTCCGTTAATAAGGGGACTAGCACAAAAAAAAAAAAACAACTTTCTCATCGACAAACTTTTTTCAAAACATATCTAATCGTTATACATAGACACATACTTATAGTATGAAGAGTTTAAGTTTTTTAAGTTATTTGCAGTGCTTTTTTTTTAGATGCTGCATAATATGGTTTCAGCTTAATATTTAAATCTGTTGTTTAACTTTATTCTTGTTAAATATCGGGCGTTTAGCTTAGTTGGCAATGTGGCGTGACTATTATTTTCGTTGTAACTGCAATAAGGGAATGCAGTTGTGTATAAAAACCAAAAAGATTATATAATTGTTTTAGATTTTTCAAGTTTTCAGTTGAAATAATTACTTTTTGGTTTTTAAAAAATTTTATTAAAACACCAATATTTTAAATCTAATAAGAGTAGTTCGAGAAATGTTCAGTTAAATTTAAATACAAAGAACGAATACTATGCGAGATGTTTCTAAATTCGTACATGTATATTATTTGTAAATTTGACCTCTACCTCTAGTTTGGAAATCCTTTAAATTTATCAAGACATTTTGTTAAGCAACTTAACTACATTTACTATATAATGGTATGTAAGTAGTAGGTCATCAAAACATTACATCATTGTCTACTTGCAGAAGAAATAATCATGGATAAGGTCAATTTTCGGCCTATAAGACTGCAAAAAGAAAATGTTTTTATGTTTAAGAGCTCCCTGATATTGCTTTGTTCTGTTTTTATAGGTTTTTTTTTTTGGTTAATAATGCAAGCTTTCCTTTCAATGCTTAAAAAGTTAGGTAAGTTTGCTATTATTGCGTATTTTGATGTTATTTATTACATATTTTTGAACCTAGCTAAACAAACATGGACGGAAGTGCCAAGTGTTCATATGCTCAGAAAAAATAACATTCACTTGTTAGAAGTCAATTTAAAAAAAAAAAGTATTAATGCCCTAGCTCACTAAAATTACTAATCCAAAAGTCATTAATATTATATCTCAAACCTAATAACAAAAAAATTTAACTTTAGGTTAACTTCTAGGGTAAATAAAATCAATTTTTGATTATTTTAGTAGGGACAACAATGTACTGTGTATTTTTGGCCGTTGCCAAAGCTATTATTAATACTAACCATAACGGTGTACCGGTTCAAAATTTAACCGACCAATTTTTACAGTAGATTTTAGAAAATAGATGTAAGAAAACAATTTTTTTCTAGTTTTTCATCTAATTAAAAAGATAACTTAATTTTAGAGATATTTTTTTCCAACTGAGTATTAGCATTCCGCACTGCTCCAATTACTAAAACTATCGGTAAATCATTGCATTTATTTTTCATTGGTAAAAAAGTTAATAAAATCTTACTTTTAATGTTCAAGAATATCAAAGCATGAAAGAGCTAATTAAAAACGGCCCAGAATAACATAATTGTAACGCCTAACCTCGAATGCTGATGATACATTTTTCAGCTTTATACGTAATAATATTGTAATATTATAGTTTATTATTTTTTAGTTTCTGCAGTGCCAGTATAAAGTGTAGAGACATGATAAAATAATTGTGTTGAAACAGGTTTAGTTAATATATAATTTAATTTAAAGAAAGATTAAAGACACACAAACCGTTGGGCGGAAAAGGTTATTTTTTAGTAAATATTTTAAATAGCTTTGTAAAAAGAAAACAAATTTTAATAGCAAAACCATTTATACATAAATTTTTTATGTTGATTGTTGTTGAATTTGCGGTAAGCTTATTTGAAGAAACTTTTTTGTAAGCAGAGTAACGGACTTTTTATATATTTATTTATTTTTATTAATCCAAAATATAATTATTCATACTTTCAAAGGATCTCAAATATACTTCTTTGTTTTTTGATATAATAAATAGTAGAATGAATTTCAGTATTAAGTATATTTTTACTTAAAATATATATATATTTTTTGCGCTACAGTTTCAAAAAAACAGAGGTTTTAAAATTTGGGTCAAAATTGGTCTCGATAAGAAAATAACAGATACATAAAGTTGAATAAACTAGAGGAACTGATATCAGAAGAACAACCACAGTAAAATGGCAAATTAGTTAACTATAAACAAAATATATTAAAGGGCGTTTATTTCAGCATAAAATTCAAGATAAGAAAGTTCTAATTTAGAAAAAAAAGATGCTTTTCAAACTAATTCTGCATAGAGAATAAATATAAAATCACATCATATCAGTTTAATGATTCAGCACGTGTAGTGTCCGAAACACGTTCGCATTACAACAAATGAAAACATTCCATCACATAACCCACCACCAAGCAGCCTCATAATGTGTAAGTATATATGAAGGATGTATTACAATAAAACTTGTGAAATCAGCTGCATCACAACTACCGTAAACCTAAGACAGGCGAATCGCAGTTATGATATTGCTGAGGAAAAAAATGCCATTACTCAAATTTGTCGACGTGGTTAAAAGGGTACAACTTTTATAGATGCTGTTTCATATCGAATTAATTCAAATTTAGTTTAAATTGATTTTACGGACAAAGTATTTATATTCTATATTATTATTAAGTATATATAGAAGAAAGTTAAATTTGTTTAAGAAAGTTCGAGAAATTGAATCTAAGCTAATTTATAAAAAATCTTTAGAAAATTGAAGCAAATAAAATATTTGTTACGTTGCGAAAAATTTCTATTTAACAGAATAAAAAATAAAGAGCATGCGCTTGTTTGAAATATATCAAAAAGCTTACCAAGTAAGACAAGCCTACAACAATTTTAAAGTAGACAATTTTTTGCGATATTTATAAGGAAACGCATGGTACCCAACGGGGAAATGGACCGCTTTTATTTTGATTTAGCCAACAAAATATTCTTTGAATCTATGGATCGGTACGATTTAACGCGAAGTGAAGAAAGCTTACTACTCCGGCTGCGACCAAGTCATTTTCTAGTTTATTTTTTGTGTTAAGTTTGTATTTCTTTTTTATTAAATAAAATTATTACGTGACATTCACCTTAAAAGAAAAAGCAAACCAACGCATGTTGAATTTAAAAGAGCTTGATGCTAGATATAGGTTTATTTGACGCTATGTTATTCTTCTTTACTCTAACTTGACCAAATCTTGTTTTTCATTTCAAAATGTGGAACTAAATTCAGTGAAAGTTTTTTTATATTAAACATTCTTTATGAAAAAAATTTGATTAAAGTTTTTCAATAAAAAACTATTACGGTGTTCAAACGTTGGACGGTTTCATTTGGGACCAGCTGTTTTACTAATTGAGCTAAATTATAGTATACCGATGTTGAGTTCTGTCTAAACGTTAACAACGGTGCAAAAGAGCTACATTAACTTTAAAATGGTGAAGAACACCACGCTCCATTGTAGCTCATAAGTGAATTACCCCTGAATTTTCCCGCTGGGTTAACAAGAATGGAAAAAATTAAGCAGAGAACACCACAACACATTTAAAAAAGTATTTACAATATAACCATTCAGAATTCAGAACAACCCCAAGCTCACACCCTCTCTATCTATATATCTCCCAACATTGTATACAACGCGTCATTAAAAGAGTAACGAGGCAACGCCAGACAAGTGGCGAGATGAAATTGTTGACGATGACGATTATGATGGCGACAACCAGCAGACGTTGGTCGACTGGCTTACAGCCTACTCTGAATGAATGGTTCAACGTTAACCAACATATGTACATATATTAAAGCAACTCTCATCCTCTACAAAAAAGTACATACATATGCAACAATAAGAAAAATACACAAGCCCCGTAGAACTACATGATATTTCGTCTGGTTGTCAACCCCACCATCCAATACACAAAGACATTACTTCATATAAGCGTTGATGTTGTTACATTTGATTTAAGCGCTAGAATTTAAAAAAAAAACTAAAAACTCAGAATATACAAATAATTATGCTTGCAGACTTATGTAAGTTAGAGTATATAGCATTGAGAGTATAAAAAATATGATTTTGATTTTTTATTTTTATTTCACTCTGAATGTATGTTTGTACTTAATGTTAGGAATCAAAACTTATTTTTATTTATATAACATGAAATATAATATAAAAGCGTTAAATAGTAGAAATCCAACAACAACCAACATTTCATTTAGTATTTTTATTAAAAAGATTATGTACCCCTTCAGGTAAGTCTGCGTTTTTTATATTTTTCGCTCATTCAAAATTGGCGATTTATACAAATGCAACTGAGCTTCTACCATAAAAGCAAGTAATACCAAATAATATTCGTAAAACTTAATTTTCTGAGTTTCTGATTATATACATGACTTTATCTATGAAACAGTCTAGAATTGAACATATTTCTCAGAAGCTTTCTACCATTTAGAAACTATAGCGAATAGAAAGGCTATTAAAATCTAATTTTCTCCGAGCTTAAGTCGAAAACTATAAGCTAAGAGCCGGACTGTCTGGTCTGTAAATAATAGTTATTCTTAAAAATTTAAGTCAAAAAATCAAAATGAAGGAATTCGTTTTTTTTCGAGTTTTGCGAGAGCAGGTACGTAAACTGAACAAATAAGTTAAAGATTAAGACACAAACGTAATTTTAAACTTTGGATTTTTATTTTTATGTGTATCAAAAATAAAAGTTTTGATTTTATTTTTTTCGATCAAAAATTACCATTATTTTGGATATCTATTTTTTCGAAAAATAATAAAACAACCGTCAATGTATTTATATTCATTTTACTTCTATTTATTCAGATCAAATATATTCTATATATTCGATATTTACGAATTAGGTGCTTTGTTTTGGACGCATTAATTTTTTTTTTTTTCATCAATCAATGTGGAACGGTTCCAAGTCGATTTTGTCTTGGCACTTTATTCTTCGAACTTTTTCGATACTATTGGACTTTTTTATTGCTTTGGATACTCAAAAAACGTATTATGAATTTTGAGTTCTTCAATTATATTTGATATTATTCTTGTTTTTCGAAAGTTCAAACTGTTATCGATAAATCGATAATCGAAAAAGTCAATGAGGATTTCAATTTCTAGAAAATGACAATTATTTTTGATAGAAAAAAATACTTACAAGTGCAAAGTATTTTAATAATCATAACCGTTAAGGTTCGTTAATAGTTATTCAGATTTTTAGTACGAGACATAAGTGTATAATTGGGAACATAGAATTTTTTTTAAAAATATCGAATTTTAGTTTTCATATATAATTTTTAATTTGAATCGAAAACTCAAGTCTTGATATTTCAATAAATATTTCACTTTCAGAAACTCTATTAATTAAGTTTTACAAAAACTATCGTTTTGCTTCTGGGTATATTCAGATTTTTAAGTTTTATTTACTTCTTAAATTATAATTAATATTGTAAACTTACCTTTTACGATTAAAGAAATTGCCTTGCAGAAAATTATTTCTTGTATTCACTTCTTCGGCCTGCTGAAAGGAATTATCAAAATTATTAGAAAAATCTCAAGTGAAGTTGATGTGCATTATTATTTATTTTTGTAAGTTTTCTCACTTTGAATTCGATAAGGCTACGTGCAGCCCTCGAAAATAAATCAAAACAAAAAACGTTTAGTGCTCGAAGAAACGGTATACTGGGATAAAATATTGAAAATTAGGTGAATAATTTTGAGATACTGGTTTCAAAATGATAAGAAACACAGCTGTTTTATAAAACCGCGAATTCGAAACCGTTACTGATGAAAATCAAGACAAATGTACTTTTTTGTACTTTTAATACATTTTGTTTTTTGGTTAGTCAACTTTTTTTTTGTTGGTATATTACTACTTTTTAGTTCGGAATATAAAGAAAATTATCTATGTTTGGTCATTAATATTTTTTCTTCTGTACAGCCTTTCATTTCGGTTTATACTTCTTTTTGCTCTAAAATAGTTGGTGAAAAATAAATCAAACATACACTTAAGGAACAATATGCCGAACAGTCACCACTTCGCAATTTATTAGAATTTAACATAAAAAACATTAACTTTTTCGATGCCTCACACAAAAGTTTGCAAAATACTACCACACTTTTACCAATTGGGAAACATCAAAGAAAATTATAACAATGTGAAACGAATAAAGTCATCATCAAAATAGCTTGTGAAATTCAATGCATTACCGAAAATGACTCATAATATAAATGAAACAAAGAACACAAACCGAACTTTCTTTGAGAGGGAAATAAATTGAACTGAATTGTTGACTGCCCGAAAGACTCTTTTTGGTTTCCTAGTAATAATGCGCGTTGGAAATTTGTTTATCAGCGTCAAGAATAAACAAAGCACACAAACGCTACAAAAATAAAAATATATTTGATTCTATGCAAAAATCATATCCAGCCACAAAAGTGTATAACGTTACTTACATTTTGCTGATGCTGCAGCTGTGAGGGACTACTTGAAAGGGAATCACCACCACCTCCAGCGCCGCCCCCGGCGTTATTACCACCTCCTCCTCCTGCGCTGCTGTTACTGCTATTATTGTGAAATGATTGAAAAATATCATCAATGCATTCATCGCCAGCATTGAAACGTACTGTTATCGGAACACTGCCAGATGGTTTTGAGCCACCAGTTCCACCAGTGTTGCTACCTAAAAGTCAGCAAACAAGCATTAGACCAAATGTTAAAATAGGAAATTTTTTATACCTTTTGGAATTTTTAAAGAGTCCATATTTGCAATGTCACCACTTGGTGAAGTCTTTTTCATAACTTAAGCTCTTCAACAGCAGCACAACTCAACTTTTCTTCGTCGTTGTCTTTTTCCTGCCCTATATTTAGAACAAAATAACGACGGTCAACATTGCGACGTGTTGGGAAAATGATGCGTTGAAGTGTTATTTGGATTTTAAATTTTTTTTGAATGATTACGTCCACAAGTAAATGATGAGCAGTAATAGTAGCGGAAAATAAAAGAAAAGAAAATCATTTATGAAAATATTGCTATACAATACATAATGAAACAGAAATTGAAATACGAGTATTAGGAACACACAATTAATTTGAGAGTAAGCCAATATGACCAACGAAACAATAAGAGCATCCACAAGAAAACATACCGCACCATAACAATGTACATATGTATCTCATTTGAAAATAGAATTATTAGTACAACTGCTGTTGTTGTCGTCTTTTTTAGTTGTACATATTTGCATGCGTATGTGTTATTGCTCTCCTTAAATTGGTTCAAATGATAAATGTGTTGCAATTGCCACATATTTTAAAACAGCAGCTGCTTCCACTGAGGTTTAATGAGTGGCGAAAAATAACGCCAAGTAGTAAAACGTTCGCATATTATGTGGTTTTGGCTTTGATTTTGTTTATTCTGGTTTCGCGCATTTGAATCGGAACAAAAATTACAAAAGTAGCATCAACAAAACGAAGACTAGACCGACAACAATAGCATAGTAAAAAGCAATTGAAGACATTAGTGTCACATTTTTCTCAATTCGCGACATGCCACGAATGTAGACTCAATGTCTCTTAGCCATAATAAGTGTAAAACATCAAAGCTTTGAAGTTCATTTCTTTTAAAATTTAATTTTGTATCAATATCTACTCATGTCTTCAATTATTCATAGCCATAGTGAACACAAATAAATTCTTGGAACACTACAAAATTTCAAGCAATTGAAAGAAAAGAAGAGAAGTCACATAATTATAGAAGATGAATTTGGCTTATGAAAATATAAAGTTTAAACTGTAAAACAATCTTATATCATAATTGCCGAAGTCATATGTACTTTAATTTTTCGGCCAAGATTTTCTCATGTTTTCCCTTTGTGTACTGTATGACTTTTTATATTTGCGGAGAGCTGTAGTTTAATGAGGGCTGGGTGGAGAAGCTTTTTATATCAATTCGTTTAATTTATTCATAATTGCACCTCTGAAAAATTTAAGATAGACTACGGCAACTAGCCGCCTTATATTCTAAGGGGCAGTCGCGCAATAGCTGCTGTTATCTCATATTGCTAGTGTCTTTAATTCCCGGAAATCCAATTGAACTTAAACGAAAATACTTTTAAGAGTGAAAAAAAAATATTTTTTGCGTTTTTTGTCTGCAGTTTAATAATATCATGTATTTACTGTTCAAAATGTTGGACCTAGACTAGTATTCGGGATCCAGAGCTGTAGATTTTCAAGCATCACTACCAGTACGAGTAAGGAAATAGATATTGATAACTATTTAATATTTATGTGATTTACTTAGGTGCTGATATCAGAAGAAAACATATAGGTAGTTATAAGAAAAATATATGTTCAAGTGGAGATCAAAATCGGTGTTTTTGACACATTTGACCACATTTGTTTAAAAGCCAGACGTGATAGGAAAAAGATAAGTCATTTTTTCGGATTCAGTTTTAAAAACTACATAATAAATATAAATAATATCTGATCAATGTTTGTTTTTTTAAATTGTAAATAGTTTTTCTTTATAAAAAAAAGGCTGTTTTGAATTCATCTGCTTCCATCCAACTGCTTTGGCGCTTGTCTACAAAATTTTTTTTCGCTCAATTTATTTTAGGAATTCAAAAATTTCTGAAATAGTTAGCTGGGATTCAGACGATTTTTGTGACATGAACTTAAATTCTTATGAACCAAGAAAACACGTAAATTTTTTTGTTTTACAATTTTACAAGTATTGTTTCATATTCCAAAGAATGTATTTCGAATTTCCATTTCGAGTCTTTTGTGATGTGGCCTGTATGCACCGCACCTATGGTAGGAAAGGCCCTGATTCCGACATTTCACTTATTAAGGGAATCTCAACATAAATCGATTTAAAAAAAGCTATACCCGTGGCTTCCGATGGCTATATCTTTAAAGCCATGCATGTTCTATCTTAGTGCTAAAAACACTTCCATTGAGGATATCAACAAAAAAAAAATTTTTTGAAAGCAAATTGGAAACATTTAAAGATAAAGTTGACATACCTATTTTACCTGCAACGATTTTCATAAAATTGTGTTAAAAGTTATATTTTGAGGGGTATTAAAAATAGAGCATGTTATTTATAAAGTTGTCACTTCTTTTATTTTCATAAGCTATGTATATTTTAATCAAGCAAAGTAGGAAAAATAAAGGGAGCATCATAATCGATACATAATTTTGCCCTATAACCGAAATGAAACGAAGTAAACTGAAGAGAACCGAAAAATTAAGTCAAAGAGGGATTCCAACAATGGGATTTTTTTGTTCTTTTTGCTGCAAGTGTGTGCCAATGTATTGTAGAACAAATTGTAGTGTGAGCTTGAGTTGTGAGTGAACGAACGAATGAACGAATTACCACACTATTGTGTTTCCCCAATAAAGCAGACGAACTGAGCAACAAAGCACAGTAGATCAGAGTTCAAAGCAAAACATAGCAAAGGAAATCAGAGCAAAACAAACCGAATTAAACCCAAAGTGGGGAATAATGGCAAAAGTGGAAAATGAAAACTAGGCCATGCGCTGTTTTCTACTTGACTCTATGCTGCGCTACATTTTTATATTTTGCTCATAAACACAGCGATAAACCATTTTCTCTACTTCCTCCTCGAAATTTATTTTTCTTATTTGTAAAATTGAGTTTTTTTTTTAATAACTATCTTATAAACACTGGCAGTTACATAAAATCAATTTAAGCTCCAGCTTAAAATATTTTTTGAAACCAAATCAAAATCTGGAAATTGAAATTCGCCTACGGAATATTATAGATTACTAAAAATTGTAGCTGTCAAATAGTTCCCATATGATGTGATCCCAAAGAAAGAGCAAATGCTATTTTCATATGCAAATGTAGTCATTACTTGCACCTCCGAAGATCACAAGCTAGTCCGAAAAAGGGACCGAGTTTACGAGTTGTACCAACAATCAGAGGACGAAATGTCACTTTAATTGCTGCAATTAGCAATCCATGAATAGTGCTTCAAAAGCTGTAGAACTTTTCATGTAAATAGATCCGGCATCTATAGTTTATCAATGGAATAGTGATTTAAAATTGAAAAACTCAGTCCTGATAATGAAGAATGTGAAAATTTATAAAATTGAAAACGTTCAGCACAACAGTGGGTAAAAACTAAAATTTTTACCTCCTGACTCGCCAATGTTTACCCCGATAGATAAATTTCCCGCTCATTTTCAAGATATGTGCAACCGTATGGCACACTTTGGCAAATATATGTAGAACAAAGTATTCAACAACTTAACCAAAATGCTGAAACTAATTTCATTATGAATTATGCACATTCTAAAAAATGCCATCCTCTCTCTACCCTTGATTTAATTTTTAAGCTAGTTTGAATAGTTAACCTGTACATGTTATCTAAAATTTTCTTAGTAAGCACCTAGGACAGATTTGACAATATCCGGTTAAACTTAGCCGTTTATTAAATATACATATAAATATAAATATTGGAATTTTCGAAATACCAACGAACTTCTTTTGAAATACGAAATTAAGAAATGCCCAAAAACTCTAAACCTATGTAGGCACAAAATTGTTCACCCAAATATAAAATAAAATCGATTTTTTCTCAACCGTTGAATTATTCCGAAACTCTAACAGCTATTAAACTGACGAAATATTATCTTCACGAAAAAAATGCATAGATACTTTTTCATGGAAAGTTTTATGTTCTTTAAAATGATATAGACACAACTGTCTAATAAAGCATTCTTCCCAACTTTTCTTTGCAACTATTAAACCTGTTTGAAACAAACAAAGTTCGAGTCTCGTTAAGCGAAATTTTATTATTTATATGTTATCGCTATACTGCCCTCAGAAGCAAAATAGACGTATCTCAAAAAAAATCATATTCGTGATTTTTATGGTATCGCATAGCTTAAGACATTATGCATCTAATGAACTACGCCAAATGACAGTATCTTAGTTCAAACCTATAAAAAATCTTTAAAGAAAAATTTCCTCTATCGCAATTTCACATGTATTTCAACAAATTGACATAAACAAAACATCAGTTATCTCGAAACACGTTTTTTTGAGATACGTCTATTTCACTTCTGAGGGCAATATGTATAGTTAACTATTTAGTCAAACAAAAAAAAAATGTATAAATATTTTGGGTCACTTTAATCGCGTTTAACAAACGCAGAGTATAGAAAATAGTTGAAAACTGGTGCCCAGGAAATCTTTTTTGTTTTTTTTTTTATTTTATTATCAATTGATTGTGCCAATGGTCAAAAGCTGGCGCTGAGTAAAATAAATATTCTATGGTAACTATTAAAATTTCTCCACAGAAGTCATGATCGCAGTAGTAAATTTGATTGTCAGATTTTGTTAATTAAAAAAAAAAAAAATTTACGAAAAACTAAAAAGCGTCTAAGTACACCTTGATCTTTTTCAATTAATTTGGTTTCAACCATACCTGCAATTGTTTCTTGTGATGCTTTTTTGTTACTTATTTTTTATTCAATTTTAACGCGGTGCCACCAAGTTTCTTTTTCTTGCTTCTTATGTTTGTTTTATTTTGATGTTCTTTATTCTCGCTCTTTAAAATACTTTGCTTTTTTGCACTTGATAGGTTTTGTTTTATTTTATTTAATTTTATATCATATTCTTTTTTTTTCTGCTTTTACTCGTCGTTTGTCGTGCAGTTTTTACTTCCTCATGAGCACCGCACTTCACATCAGGTGAATCGTTGCTTTGCGTTTATTCTCATTTCCGGGGGTGCTCCGCTGGTCATTCGTTGAAGCCTCACTGCATTTGCAACTTCACTTCGCATAAGACTTTTGAAAATTTCATAGTTTGCACCAAATTATTTTCTAATTCTGTATATATCTCTTCAGTTGGATTTTTTCATTTATTTTCGCTAAATTACAAAATTATAAAGTTTAATAAAAAAATTTTCGTTGTGAAAAAGAAAATAATTTTTTTCCTGAAAATTTCCAAACGCGTTCTTAGTTAAAAAAAATTACTTTTTTTCTAAGCTATGAATTTAACAAGTAGTTTTTTATGGATTTTTTGCAATTTAATTGGATTTTATTTGGCTTTTATTTCTTCCGAAAAAATATTTCATTCGCGTTTGCAATGTATTTTCAATAAAATTTTCACCCGAACTAATTTTCCGACTGCGCGCTCTCGACCACTCGTACAGCGAAAAATCAATCTTTCGTTGTTCTTCTTGTTTTGCTTTAGCTTCAAATTCCAATTGGATTTTTACACCAAGCAACACGAGTGCACGTACATATAACGACTATTACTGTGCAGGGACTTATGACTATATTTTTCAAACCCACAAAAATATCAACAGAGGGTAGATTATGTTTCTGTAAAACTACGAAATGAAAAGTTTTTTCTCCATCATGATTTAACTCATGTTCACCATGAAATAATTAAGGACTGTCAACTATTTGTTTTGATTTGAAGCTTATAATATATTGCACGCACTGTGTTAAAATTCTGTCAAAAATAAAAGAAAGTTTGACCTCTCTCAGTCCCATAGATTACTATTTTATATTATTATTCGGTGCTATTTTTGTTATTTTCACATGTAATAAAATCAAAAGAACTGTCATCCTGCTGTCAAAAATCACAATAAGAATAAAGGACTGTAAAGCAACCAATCAAACGTAGCTTTTATTACAGCATTTTTTCATATCAGCATATCATGGTAGACATGAAATTGTAATTTATAGTCAAAATTTTTTCAAAATATTTATTTTAATTTATATTTTTTTTAATTTATATTTTTTCTTAAGTTTAAAATAAAAAAATATTTTTTTACTCTATACTCAAAGTATATTCACTTTTCCATTCCGTTTAAAACGCATAGATAAGGGCGTGACAGGCACAAAAATGTATAAATGTAGCCATGTCCGTCTGTCTGTTTGGAAATTATGATTATGGTGAACCAAATTCTATACCAAGTATACTGTACATATATACTAGGAATAGTTCTGACAACCATGTAGAAAAAATATACAAATTTTAGCAAGAGGGCGTGGCACTCCCATGCAACAAACAATCCAAAACGTTATACTAAGTTATGAAACTTAATTGTAAGCAAATAGAAGTGTTTTCTTCTAAAATTGCAAATTTTTTAGCAAAATACAGAAGTTTTTTTACATGGCAGCACAAAAAATGGAAACGGATTATGCTTGTCTTGTAAGTTATTTTATTTAAAAGATATTTTGTAAAATTTTCAAGATATTGATATATTGACGTTTTTATAAGGACTATTTACGATTTTACAGACAGACAGCCGAAACTATCTCGAATGACCGAATTTTATTGAGCGCTAGTTATATTTGTATAGATGAAAAGGACTGCAAATTTTGGACTCAATTAACGGTTTCTTACTTTGGGAAGTTTATCTGGAAATAAATCGTAAACTACAGAAGTCACAAGCAGTTGGATGAAGTTACAAGCAGTATTTTGGTTTTGCATATTTTTTCAATATAATTTTTTATTGCACGAATCGATGAGAAGTCAAAAATGGATTTTACTAAGCACAAGAAAAAAAAAGTTAACGCCTATTTATAGACATCTAGGGGGGAATTTATTCGTACATACATACATATGTATGTCAAAAAAAAATTCATGATCAAACAAATGTTAAAACATAGAAAGAAATATGTAATAAACAACGGACATAGTATGCAAACATAAAAAGCTAAAAACTATACAAGTATTTTTGTATAATGAATAGTTTTATCAAATATATTTTGTAGTTATTGTTGCTCAGAAATTTTATTGCATTTATTTATTTCTTATTTTTTATTTTCAGTACAGCTGCATCAGAAGCTAAACACAGTTGGAACGTGCAATATCGTCCAGACTTTTCCTATACGTTAGTAGTGAGAACAAAATTGATATGCACTAGAAAATTAATCGCAGAGAAATAGAACAAATTCTATTTGACACAGTTGGTAAATCGCACGTCCAAACTGTGGTTTTAGCTTTACTGGGATTTCCTCAGTTTGACATTTCCTTATTCTAATTTGAACAAGAACATTAAGAAAAGTATACGAAAAAAGGTTGCATTCGTTGAATTTTTTTATAATTTTAGCAAAAAGTTTGCTTCAATAACATTCATTTATATAAAACTTCCATGACAAATAAAATTAATTGATTTCGAACAATCTTACACACTAAATTTTGGAAAGCTTAAAATTATCCTCTTTTACTTCATAATTACCATAAATTTTTCTCTTCTGTAGTTGTATTTAGATCTTCTGTTAAGTGTTATTTAATAATTTAATATTGCAATTTGTGTTTTATTGAATACTATGTTGGTATTGATATATTTTATATTTTATATTTAATATTTCACTTTTCAAAACACCGACGCAATTCCTTCACTTCTTCAAAATTAAACCGAACGAATCCAAAAGAGAAATGAAATTAAAGTTTCTCAACTTTGACTATTTTCCTGCATCAGCTGATGCAAAGCGAAGAAATGAGTGAGATCAAACTTGAACTGGTACATGATTGAATAATGTAGGTTGCTGCGATATAACATGCTACTTCTTCCAAAAGTACATTTAAAGTCAAAATAAATCAGTTGGTCACCTGAAACAAAAAGTATATTGAGTAAATGATTTATGCGTTTAAGAAATGTTCAGTAAAAATTAACTGGACAAATGTATATTGTTGACAAAATATAAATTTAAAAGAAATAAGTTTTTATGAAATACAATTTTGTATGGCAAATAAGAGAAAAGACATTTCTGTTTTAGAACACATTTCAAAAGTAGGAGTTAAAATTTTTTGATATAACCGGACATCGGACGATTTTTGTGACATGGACTTAAAATTTATGTTTAAAAACCAAAAAATAAAAAGGGCTTGGTACAGGGTAGTCAAGTAATATTAAAATTATGGTCAGCAATATTAAAATAATGTGCTCGTTTAAAAATAAAATTTAACAACTTAGCAAAACTCCCCAAATTAACGGCTTTTTACGAAATTTTTCAAATTCCTACAAGGCCCACGGCTTTGACATGCAGTTAACGGCTTGGCCACGTCAAATAGGTACTATTTACCAGAAAAATTATTTTTTTTCAATTACAATAAATGTTAATTAGATAACTACCAGATGGTATCATTAAGATGGCTTATGATGATCTTATGATAGATAAATTTATAAATATTTTAATTCGTGGTACTTGGCTATCTATTTTTTGTGGGTTTCGCAGGAAGACACTATTGACGAGCATACAGTATCTGAGTAAATTCAAGAAATCTCCAACCTTTCAAGAATATCAGAATGTATGTATGTTAAGACTTTTATTCATATTACGAGTATGTTATTTAAGTTGCAACCAAGCAGCGATTTTTGTTATTCAAAGCATGTCTTTAATGAAAATAATTCAATTGTATCTTAAGTTGTAGAAAAAGTCGAATTTCTTTTTTTTTTGGAGAAATTAGCTTTTTTTGGTCAGCAATATAACAAAATTAAACTATAATAATGATAAAACTTAAATTTTTGTGTGCTTGAGAACCTTTTTATTTTTTGGTTGTTAAACATAAATTTTAAGTCCATGTCAAAAAAATCGTCCGATTTCCAGCTATATCAAAAAATTTTAACTCCTACCAGATCCCCGGCTTTGATATGGTATTCCCGGTTACTTGGTAACCCTGTATCAAAAAAGTATATGCGAAGGCACGGTAGATTTAAAAAATGTAAATTTTATTTTCGTAGCAACCGGAACTTATTTTCCAGATATCTGTTCTGAAAAGTGTTCTAAAACACAAATATCTTTTCTTTTATTTGCCATACAAAATTGTATTTCATTAAAAACTTATTTCTTTTAAATTTATATTATGTCAACAATATACATACATTCATATGTAGTTTTTCAATATATGAAGCCAAATATATTAAGATGGCACTTATCTCAAAAAATATGACAATATGAAAAACATTGACGCTAGATTTCGAATCCGTGTAAAAAACTATTGATAAAATATAAATTGTAAAAAATTAATTTAAGTAAAATTGTAAAACAGAATTTTCTTAAAAACGAATATTTATGTCTATAAGATTAAGTTTCAGAATAGAATATTGCGGGTGGTACGAACAACATTTATTTTTTAGACCTTCGTGAATTTAAAAGATAACGAGCCTCGATACCTTGTTTACAAAATATTTGGATTTCTAATGCGCACACTAACTTAAACTTGAAGATCATCTTTTGTACTGATTGATTTTCTTCATACGCTATAGATTTTCAAGAGGCAACAAGAGAATAAAGTAAAACAGGTTTTGTTCAGATTGAAAATTTGTAATATAGTAAAACAACGTATTAGCGGTCATGGATTTTGTAAATAGGAATTTTGTAAACCAATAATGTAACTTGGGTTTTAATAAATGCTGGGATTTTCAATTTTTATTTATAGAAGTCAAGAAGCTTTTTTCAGTTTGAGATATACATATATCAGTTTGAGATATACATATATATTATTTTTAAATAGCAAAACCATACACATACATTGATGTTGCTCTCATATTTAAATCGTCCGCATATAACAGCGATCACTGTATTTATTATAAGCTATAGCTGTGCTTTTATTTACCAAGTTGAGAGCTCAGATGAAACTTGACGTCAATTCTGTCCTTAGTTCTTAAAAGTTGGTTGATCAATGCTGTTGATCATTAAAAAATTTAAAATGAATCTCAAAATATTTTTACAACTTTGTGCTGTTTTTGCTTCTACTTGGAATTTTATTGGCTTTGCCTGCGCTTATGAAGCGCCAAAAGCTAAAATAGAAGTTTTCTATCCAAAGGGATTTGAGGTTTCCATTCCTCACGAAGAAGGTATAGCACTTTTTGCTTTCCATGGTAAATTAAACGAAGAAATGGATGGCCTTGAAGCTGGTACATGGGCAAGAGATATAGTCACAGCAAAAAATGGACGCTGGACATTTCGTGATCGCATAACACAACTTAAAATTGGTGATACTCTCTACTTTTGGACATATGTTATCTATAAAAACTTAGGATATCGTGAAGATGATGGCGTTTTTGTTGTAAAAGAATACGCATCCGGTTCTGATCCTGCTCAAGTTACTGGAGTAGTTCAAATGAGTACTACTCCTACATCTCAAACGACAACTAATGGCCCATCTTGCCCTTCTAGTAAGACCATAGTAAATGGTGTACCTACCCGCTGTGCTGGACAAATTGTATTCGAGGATGAATTTTCGGGTTCTCAATTAGATGCGAGTAAGTGGAAAGTTGAGCGTCGTTTTGCAGATGAGCCAGATAACGAGTTTGTTTGGTATTTGGATGATACTCCAGAAGTACTCAGTGTTACAAATAGCATGGTTATTATAAAACCAATACCAGCAAATCAAAAGTTTGACCAACCTTTTCGACATAGTCACAATTTAGGCCCAACATGTACTGGTAAGTTGGAGACAAGCGAATGTACACGTCAAGGCAGTAAAGCTTGGGATGTACCTCCATTTATATCTGCCCAATTTTCGACTAAAGGACGTTTCGCATTCAAATATGGTCGAATTGAAATACGCGCTAAATTACCCAATGCTCCATGGGTATTTCCAGAAATATGGTTACAGCCAATGAGTACAACTTATGGTGTTAATAATTATCAGCCAGGACAAATGCGTATTGCATTTAGTCGTACCAATGGAAATGCATTTGATTTATTTGGTGGCGTTATACTTAATAAGGACGAGCCATTACGATCAGCTAAGATGTGCAAAATGATGTCTACTCAAAATGCTGAGTGGGGTAATGGATTTCATGTTTATAAGCTAATATGGACTGAAGATTTAATTGCTGTTGCTGTTGATAACGAAGAGTATTGCAGAATAAATCCAACAAGTGATTCAGAAGCTTTATATAACACAAAAGTGAACGGAGTAGGGCTGCCGAATAAAGAGAAACTTTCTGCTTCATCATCACTATTGGCTCCGTTTGATCAAGAGTTCTATATAACCTTAGGCTATGGCATTGGAGGTCATACTGATTTTTCAGATGCAAATGATTGGCAGGAAGTGAAACCTTGGCGTAATACTGAACCAAATGCTATGAAAAAACTTTGGAAAAAGAAGAAGCAAAATATGCAGCAATGGCTTGCAAATGGTGATTTTAAAATTGATTACGTTAAGGTATTCACTGTATAGTAATTTAATTAGTTTAAGAAATCTATTTTACGATGTACTGTAATCTTTTAACTCCTAAGGCTATAAGAACAATGTGATTACAATACAAATATTTATATAGAATATATTACAAATTAAATTTAAATAAATATAGTTCTGGCACACAACATATGTATCGTAATAACAATTTCAATAAAGTAAATGTAACGTTGACGGAGTAATTGTTTTGACATTTAGAAGCAGAAAAAAGTTTTAATTTTCCTGTGTTAACGCAAAACAAATTCGCAAAAAGGAATATGTGGCCACGAATTTCTTTCACAGAATTACCTAGTATGATAATCACCTAAGGCAATATTTTCTTTTTATTTTGATATGAAAAGCTTTCCAAGATTTTTGTATAGCTATTTTACGAAAACGTTTCTTTTGCAAAATATTTTGTGTACAAATGATATTGATGAAATTGCTTATTATTCTCATCTCTTTGATCTTTTATAAATATAAATAGTCAGTAAAGTTGCTTTGAAATTGAAATGAGACATTTCGCAGCGATTAAAAATTATAAAGTCACAGTTCAAAGTAAGTAGCACATGTGAGAAATGTATAATTATTATAAATGAATAAAGAAAACTTTTTGTAAATAAAAATTGTGGGTATTTTATGAATAGTTATATTTTTTAACTCTGGATGCGTGTAATTATTCATTTTCCCAATAGGTACATACATTAATTTATATGTAATATCACTAATTCACTTAAGTATGAACATGAAACTTCAAAATTAAAAAGAAAACTTACTTCATATAATAAAAAAAAATTAAATAAAATCGATAAAATACCAAAAAAATTTTCTTAGAAAACCTAATGAATTTTCAGAAACCGGAATGTGCACAAAACCAAAAAAAAATACATTAGACAGAAAAATATTGTTCTTTTCTTTAAGAATTTTAGTGACTGTAACATTGTATACTATATTACGTTGAGAGTTAAATTAGTAATAACATACATCGAATAATCCCTTAGTATGAAATTCATGATATTGCGATTTTGGAATATTATATCTGGATGGGGTTTCCCAAATTAATAAGAGTTCTCTCTAATCTTAACTATGCACTTTGCTAATTATATATAACTGTTCGACTACATATGTATAGAAAAAGCTTAACAAACATGGGACAAAGTTAATTATGATGTCGATGACTTATGCATAGGTATATTAGGGTTACCAGATGACTGTGGTTTATAAAAAATTGTTTTCTTTTCTCAACGTTTTCAAATTGATGAGCATTAAAAGATTCTTACTTTTCAAATCCAACATTTGGATGCTTTCGACGACATTTTATCAATATCGAGTAAATATTATCGAAATCGAGGACACCTGGTAAGCCTAGTTATAGTCAAGTTTAATTTACAAAGCAAATAATATACGTTAAGAGTAAAACTACAAGTTCCACAATGATTTTAGAAGCAAGCAAGTTTGCTGTACGAGTATGCATACAAATTTAAGTCATGCTTGAAAATATATTGGATATTTTTCAGTGCTCGAGTAAATTTTAGCAAATTTTTGCTTAAAATTATTTTTTTGGGAGTTTTTCGCAAAAGTTGATTGTGTTATTTAGAATTGCATTTATTTTTAGAAACAAATTCTGAACTGGTGCTGATTCCAAGTAAATAAACTTAATATTTCTTGAGAAGCACTTATTGATTATGAGGTCGAGAGATAAGAAGTAAATATAAAAATAAATATAAATAGTACCGTACCGTGGGAGTACGGTGCTGGGACGAAGAAATGCTTTTTTTCCAAAAAGGAAATTCCTCATTTTAAATTTTTAAAAAGAATAGTATGAAATAAGGTTGGACTATCTTTTTTAAACTAGTTTCAACTGGGTTATTGAAATAAATTATATACCAAATTGAAGAAAAATAAATTCACTGTTAAAAATTTGTCCAAATTTTGACGTCCTCTCAATAGCCTAAGAGCTATAACTGAAAAAACTATTAATGGTTGAAAAACAAAAAGTATTAAGAATTGGAAAATGCGAATTTAATTTGTTAGCTTGTGCTCTTTTTGCTTAGCCCCATACTATCTACCATATTAAAGATATTTAATTTTACTCTATATATTCGCTTAAAGCTAAAAGTCCGGTTAACAGTTTAAGAACAACAAACTAATCAAAAAAACCGATTTGGTCTATTTTCATAGATAATGAATAACTAGATGTTTTTAATCACAGCTTAAAGTAACCAAACGCTTTTGTTTGATCGGTTCCCTGATAACGTTCTGAAATTTGTTAGAATCAACTCATTAAAACTCGGTGAATTCACAATTAAGTGGAACTTAAAAATTGACAAAGCTTTAATTTGTCAATAATATCTCAGAAACTCCAAATGGGAAAAATCTTTTTAAACATACTTCGGCGCGTCTTCTTTCATCAGAAACAGTTTCATTAACTCAAAAATCACGTTTTTTGAGTTATGTCAATGTGTCAAATTCCATAAATTTGGCTCCCATAGGTGTCAAGATATTTCTATTTTAATTGTATTTATAGTATGGGAGCTGCCACGCCCCAATTTTTATAGCGTGACTCACATAACTCGCGTCACTCAGTCTTGCATTCTTCCTCTGTAGGGCTTTTGAGGGCATTAAATTTTAACCTATATAATGAGTTCTCGTCACACAATCTCGCTTTAAATTTGAAACAGCTTCGTTTTTGTGAGTTGGAAATCGAACAGCTGTTTGTGGTGAATAACATTTTTTTTTTTATTTTTGACAATTTTGGATTTATTACGAAAATGCAATTTATTAGTAAAGTAACGCCAAATTTAATTAGGCAAAAATATTTGCTTTATGAAAGAAAAAAATTTCAAGTAGTGCTCCAAAGAAACAATGCAGATACAGGTATTGACAGTTCGTAATTTATTGAAAATTTTTACATATTAATTTTTATAGTGCGAAAGGTGGCAGTGCCTCCTTTGGCAACCGGCTATCAGCCGAAAAAAGTGGAATTGAACAAGTGGCGGTATCTGACAGAAGATACTAAATCCAGCAAAAAATTTAAAGGAACTTTTCGTATGATTTTGCCACCACCGAATGTAACAGGAAAACTTCATCTGGGCCATGCCTTGATGGCTACTGTGCAAGATGTGATTTGTCGACAACGACGACAGCTTGGCTACGATGTTGAATGGATACCAGGCACAGATCATGCAGGAATTGCAACGCAAGTAGTTGTGGAAAAAATGCTACTAAAGGAAAGTGGCCTTAGCCGGCATGAAATGGGTCGTGAGAAGTTTTTAAAAGAGATTTGGAAATGGAAACGAGAAAAAGGTGAGGGGATAATTTTTGATTTGAAAAAACTCGGATGCACGCTTAAGTGGAATAAGCAGTATTTCACAATGGATAGGGTAAATACTTCTAAAGAAGGTAAAATTATATATGATTTTAGTTAAAAAATCACAACACTTTCAGCTTCAGTCGAAGGCAGTCAATTTTGCATTTGTTGAACTCTTTGAAAAAGGTCTTATTAAACGTCAGAAATCATTAGTAAACTGGTCATGTAGTTTGGAATCTGCCATTTCTGATATTGAAGTGGAAACTAAAGAAGTCAAAGGTCCTACCGAGATAGCTGTACCTGGTCATCAGCGTAACATTGTATTCGGACTTCTTTATGATATCAGTTATCAAATATGCGATACAGATGAAGAAATTATTGTATCAACAACACGACCAGAAACTTTACTAGGTGATGTTGCTATTGCTGTGAATCCACAAGATGAACGTTATAGCAAATTTCGTCCCTTAAATGAAGTCAGGCTCTGGCATCCATTTCGCGAAGAGTCAATTCCGTTAATATTTGACCATGCAGTTGAGCCTGAATTTGGAACAGGGGCTGTAAAAATAACACCTGCTCACGATAAGCAAGATTTTGAGATTGCTAAGCGTCACAACTTAGAGCCTATTACAGTATTTACCGAAAATGGTTTAGTTTGTGAAAACTTTCCAAATTTTGCTGGGCTGCCACGCTTTGAGGCACGTGAGCATGTACTTAATGCTCTATCGCAAATGGAGCTTTTGCGTTCTGTTAAAGATCATGCTATGAATTTACCCATTTGCTCACGTTCTAATGATATTATAGAATATATGCTACGTCCACAATGGTTCCTACATTGTCAAACAATGGCAGATGACGCCATTGCAGAGGTGCGTAGCGGAAATTTGCAAATCGTGCCAAGTAGTTTTGAAACTGAATGGAATCGTTGGTTAGAAGATTGTCATGATTGGTGTATATCCAGACAATTGTGGTGGGGTCATCAAGTGCCAGCGTATTTCGCCACATCAGAAATAGATGGGCATACTTGCTGGGTTGCAGGTTTAAATGAGGCAGATGCATTGTCCAAAGCTAAAGAAAAACTACAGAGCGACAATGTGAATTTAGAACAAGATACAGATGTGCTGGATACTTGGTTTTCTTCAGCACTGTTACCCTTTTCAGTATTCAATTGGCCATCGCCAGAATATATGGAACATTATCCCTTAGATATAATGGAAACTGGTCATGACATACTCTTCTTTTGGGTTGCACGTATGACAATGTTAGGTATACAATTAACAGGTAAAGCACCTTTTAAGAAGATTCTTTTGAATGGTATTGTATGTGATGCACATGGACGTAAGATGTCAAAAAGTTTAGGAAATGTGATAACACCACAACAAGTTATTCAAGGTGCAACAGTTGAGGTCATTAGAAATTGAGTATTAAAAAATCATTTTTCAAATCCTTAATTTATTGTAGGAACTTCAAGCAGAAGTGCAAACATCATATTTATCCGGCTTGCTTAGCGCTGATGAGCTACAAAAATCATTTACAGGCTTACAAAAAATGTTTCCAAACGGTATGCCTGAATGCGGTACCGATGCTTTGCGTTTCACGCTTTGTAGTCATAACATTAAGAGCCATTTTATTAATTTCGACGTAAATGAATGCTATACAAACAAACTGTTCCTTAATAAAATCTGGCAAGCAACACGTTTTACCTTGGGTGCTGCTGAAAGACTTCAATTTCCATTGCACGAAATAGAAAACATGAATTATGTACCATTGGGGCTATGGGATCAATGGATACTCAGTCGATTAGCAAACACCCTAGCAATCTGCACCGAATGTCTTGAAGAATTTAATCTACATACAGCTACGGCGACATTTAAGAACTTTTTTTACAGTAATCTGTGTGATGTGTATTTGGTAAGAAAACTGCATTAATGGGTTTCAAAACCAAGTTTTGATTAATATGTTCATGGTAACATTGTCAACGAGTATTTGATAAAATTATTTTTTGGTTTCTCAAATCAAATTTTTATTAGATCGATTGTTTGTAGTAAAATTATCGTTTTGTCAATGGCTCAGTTTTGATAAAAAAAGCAATCAGTATTGTATCGCTTACTATAATTTTGCTGAAAACAATTGATATATACATACATCCATACATGCTAAGAAGTCATCTAAAAATTTTATGCGTTTGTTTAGGAGACTACAAAAGCAGACATTAATGCAGCAAATAAAAGTGGCTACATTCACTGTGCAACCTTAGCCACTTGTCTCAGCTGGGGCCTCCAAGCCATGTCACCCTTTACGCCTTTTATTGTGCATGAATTGTTACAACATTTGCCAAAAAATATCAAACTACATCTGAGTAAATTTCATAATGCAACATTGGAGCAGGAAATACTAGAAATATTAGAAATTTGCCAATCTATAAGACAATTTCAAAGTCGAAATGGCATTTCAAAGAAATATAATCCCACCGTACATCTGTTTGCACAAACAACAGAGGCGTTAGAAATGTTACAGCCGCACTTAGCAGAAATAAAAGTATTGACATTAACAAATGCTGTCGAGCTCCATTTAGCTACCACAGCTGTAAATAAAAATTTCCAATTTTATTCAACTGCAGGACATTTATGTTCATTTGGTAAGTTGAAAATGATAACATCAGCATGATTGTAAGAAACTCTTAGTCTTAAGAGTGTGCATTGCATTATATACAAAAACGGCTGTCTCTTATTGTGAAAATAAGCTTTTTTAGCTTTCACCCATTCAAGTAACATAGGGATTGGGACCTCATGTTTTTTCGCTGAATAAATTTTTAAGTGAATGGCGATAACGTGGTCTACAGAGTTTGGACCCATTATTCAAATTATTGCAATTGTAAACTTTATCTCTTACTTTTAGGTATAAACACTAATGAGCTTTTTAAAGATAGTAAAGCGGGAGACGTAGCTAAACTAAATCAAAAGAAACTACAGAGATTGGAAGCTGAACTGGATCGTTACCGTGCTCGTGTAAACAACGAAGGCTTTTATAAATCTGCTAGTAAAGATGTGCAAAAAAAGCACAGTGAGAAGGTAAAAGGTCAAATAGTCAACACAAATTAGTTGCGCAAAAAGAGCCTTACTGAGTGCAGTAGTGCTGAGTATGGGCTGAGTTGAGAAACTGCTAGAACTGCGCCAATATCAAAACATTTTAGATTTCAGCGCATACTTTCATGATTTGTCATTTAGGTTTTTATTTGCGCAAGTAATTTGTGTCGTCTACGTCGCCCATAAGATGAATGTTGAAAAATTTATTTAATTTTGTTTTTATTTTCAGATACAACAATTAGAGACTGAAATTCAAAATATTAAAACCTATAGCTAATTGATAAAAATAATGTAATACATATATTTTTTATTTTTATATTTATAATTAAATATGTATTTACAAGAATTGAATCTTAAATAATTTTAAATTTTGAACACATGCTAAAATTGAAGTTAAAAATGCTGTCTTATTTTAAAACTTAAGCCCTACAATCTGTCTGCATACAAATTAACTGACTTATTTATAATCATCCAAGGGTTTATAATTTTCTTCCATGAAACGTTTAACAAGCCTATTACATATTTTTATAAATTAGGCTTTAATAGTATAATTTGGGAAGCTTACAACTAAACTATTATTAAGATAAATTACTTAAAACTATATTTAATAACAAACTACGAAAAAAATCAACTTTTGGTTGCACACATGAGAAAAATTAATTAAGTCTAACAGAAGGCGTGGGATAAAAATAGCTTTATATCCTTGTTCTTTTGTATTATGTCACAAAAATTTTTAAAATAAGTTTTCGTCGTATTCGTATATCCATTAAAAATATTTGCTGAATTCGATAAAAATAATTTAAAACTGCCAAATCTTTAAATTTTTAAAAAATACATTAGGGATTTTTGGTGGTGAAATTAATATTTTCGTTTTCTGCATGTTTGTTATGCTTTTAATTTGATCGTTACTAAATCTTGATGTTAACGCATGAAATCATTAAAAATATTTAATGAAGTAATGAAATTGCCTTATTTTCTTAATATTTGAAGATTTTTTTGGATTTAGCAGACATTTTATAGTAATAAAAAAATAATATTTGCTTTTAATAATCTGAATCAATGGAATAAATAACAAATTCAAAAACTAAAATGCATTTTAAAGTCAGATCAAGGTTGGACTTCTCGTGTGTGCAAACATGTGCCGGACAGTGGTATACTACAATTTACATTTACTTAAACAATCGGACATGCATTCTGCTGATATGATAAATAAAATCCACGATTAGATATATCCATATCTTCGTTACCATTAGTAACTACGTAGAGTACAAATGGCTTTGTGCTACTAGTTGTTTCCACCAAACCTAAACCACAGAACCGATCACTTGGTAACGAAGCACCATTCTGTTGTGGATTTGGTATGATTATGAAATCTGTTGTACAATCTTGACTTTGTACTGCTTCTGTACCTAAAAGTGCAGGATCAACAGCACCAACATCGTTTGTCAAAGTAAATGAGTACACATCAGAACCAACTTGACTCCATGTTATCGAGCACTGATTAGCGCCCATTCTAATGCAAATGCCATATCGATGATTTGCAATTTGCCGCGTACCCGGCACTCCAATCGTATTGGGTAGCGAATTAGGTGCAGCACCATAGTTGAAGGATGCTACAGTGCCATCCGAGCCTAAATAGTATTGTAGACAACCCGAAGGTGCCTGTGTTGCCGAGGCACATGCAATTTGCGCTATTTGAAATTGCCACTGTCTATTAAATACATAGGATCCTGTGGAAGCAACCGATATTGTAATCGGCGATCCACCGTTAAAGTCGACATATATGTGTTGTCCAGAATTTTCACCGCATATTGTTGGTACACGTGAAGATCCACCGGTAACTGTGAGTGTATCTGTTGTACAAAAGCCATCACCATTGGGTGGTGCAAGAGAGAGTGCAAGAAAATCAATGCGTAGTTGGCAAATGTTTGCATCGCATGGTTGTACTACGATAGAACATCTGAGAGAGGTTATTTTAATTGATAATCAAACGTTTTAAAAGCAGTCAAAATCAATTAAATACCTGCCACCGCCACCATACGTGCCAGGGTATCCAGAGTTATAGAAATAGGTGTTATTGTAATTTGTTGTTGCGCCACATGACAATTGATCTATATGGATTTTGGTTTAATTTTATGTGTTAATCAATTTCTATCTTGGCTACGATTAACTTACATATGCAACATACAGCTTGATTTGTTATAGTGCTACAACTACCAGCCGCAATTCCTCCATTGTCGGTGCACTCACCTCGTACTACACAGGTCCCATGTAAATTATTTGCTCCTGTGCAGACTTCATTGGCAAAACGTCCAATAGTGTAAAAGGGAAACCCTGTAAAATAAGATTTTATATAGCTGAAAATTGTAGTTCTTGCTGGATGATAATAAGAACAAATTCATCCTTCAACAGTTTGCAATGGGTCATTATTTACAACAGATAGAATCACAGATTTAAAAAAATTATTAGTTTTCGATACAACTACCAAATTTATTTAGTTACCGTTTTTAACCTACTGGACACACAAAACATACTTTTTAGAGAAAATAGTTCAAAGAATAATTTAAATAGATCCTTATTGCCTTAATTATTCCCATATAAAATAGTTGAAATCACTCTAAATGTTTGAGAATGATTATCCCCTATTTTCAAATAAAGACATTACACATGGAATTGGCAAATATAATAGAAAAACAATAAATTAACTATTTATGTAAAATTTTTTTAGCTACTGAAATAACCTGTACATCGTACGATACGCACTAGATTATCGCCGAGAACGAGATTCAGTCAGAGCTTCCGTAATACAAAAACACTTTAAACGCAATATTTTATCACCTATAGTAGCAGACGTTTTGAAATTTAGTGCTAGGGTAGGCTTGTCTATGTTATGTACCTCACGAAATCTGGATGGGATGAGACAAAGAGGCGTGACACCTTTATATAACAAAAACACTTAAAACGTCATATCATGGAATCGCAGCTACGCAAATGAAAATTGTCTGTGCCAAGCAACTCGCTAAATGTGCACAGGATATGATAATGGATCAATGCTCTTTCCATACAACAAAAATCCTTACATTGCTATTTTTGGACCTTATGTCAAGTTGTGAAATTTGGTGCATAGACCCAATTGCCTGCAGTTTTTAAATTTACCATTTTCAAGAATTCAGTGGACTATACTGTAGCATATATCTAGTAATTGAAATGCAAAAAAAAACATTTTACTTTCCTCCAAAAACAACCGTGTATCAGGAATATTTTGAGCGGATTACATTTTTCCTAAACCATAAATTTATCTATTATAGATTTATAATAGTAAAATTAATTTTTATTGATACATTTGCGCAATGTTGGAAGCTATATGTGATCTCTGCGTTGGGATCCCGTGTAAGAGCTTAATTTTTAAAAATTGTACCAAATAATGGGGTCAAGCAGGGCTGCTTAATGCCTCCTGTTATTTTTAATTGTGCTGGACAATGTAGTAAATTTAAGCGAATGCTACTTTTACAATGAAATATGTACATACAGTTACAAAAGCGGTAAACTTACTAAGCAGTATATCAAATAACTAGACATTTTCACTGAAGTTAGAGTTTTCCCATTACGTCAGCATAGAATTTAGAACCCATAAGTGCAGAATATGCTATTTCTGTACTAAGCAAGGAAATGTTTACCCTTTGAGAAATCTAAAAGAAAGTAATTATTCCTTATGGATTTCTTGCTATGAATAAAAATGGGAGTCACAATATTGCACGATTAATTCAAGTTATATTAAACTTATTTAATTATTGAAGTCTTCTTTGACATTACGATTTTGGGAAGTTAAGGGTTCTTAGCTACCCTATTTGACTCGCTAGCGCCAAGGTCTGTTTTTTTTTGCAACGGTGTTGAAAGTGATGTGCATAAAATTACGTCCACACTATCTTGTAACATCCGCGGTGTTAGAGATATGAGCAAATTTGTACGGAAGGCGTGCGCCTGCGTGGTACTATACATCATCAGTGATGAAATTTGGGGTTTTTAAGAATAAACTGGACTTAGAGTTGTTAAAAATTTTCATAAAAACTAAAAATTTACTAAAGAAAAGGTCTTCGAATGTTCTTACGCACGCATGTTTCTTCATATTTACTTAAGAAAAATGTAATTAATATTGGTATAATATAGTCAAAATATATTGAAAATGAATGCCCTGAAAATGTACTAAAAAATCGTCCACTTCACCGAATGTTCTAAAAAGGAGTACAATGTGCTTTACTTAAAATGCCATCACTGCTCCACATCCACAATCATTGTTGTTCAAGTCAAAAAGTTGGAGCAAAAACTTCAACCTAGAGCAGACTCAATGCACAAATTTCATCGGAGGGAGGATAGAGCTAATTAGCAGAATAATTTTTTTAACGAACACTTTTCTGCTCTAAGTTGAACTTGAAACTATAGGACAGTTAACGATCTGCCCTAACATTTTTTAATGTATATTAACTTACATCTTGGCGTTCGATTAGAATGATTTTGACTGGAAATCAATGCAGTAGAATCAGACATTAAGTTGGAAAAATGAGCGTTGTCAGTCTCCTTACCAAATGTGGATACAATTAAGCCCAAAAAAAATAGTCCGCCTATCTCTGGCAGCGACGCCATGTTTAAGATTTGTATTTATACAAATTTTTTTTTTTAACAAATCTTTTGAAAAATTTAATCTCAAAAGAAATAACACTTCCAAATTTTATTTAAGCTTATCCGTTTTTTCAGCACTACTGTAAATTTACTGTTTTTAATTTTTTATTTTTTTCTTTAATGACCGAACGATCATCGCAAATCTATGGATCTCGAAGAACTAAGCATTGGCTGAACTTGTTGCTGATGTTGAAGAAAAAGTTTCTTCTCATTTAGAAACAGTTAAGTAGCAAAATACCTGAAGCATTGAAGGTGCTAATTACTTGATTCGATATTTCGTATGTATTTTTAAATTAGTCAGACTACCATAAAATTCAGAAAATACAGTCGCAAGTGAGTAAGTCAAAGGTGTTGGCTAAAAATGGTCATTATATGGAGCATGATATTATTCTTTCCGTTTGGTTTTTCTTTCCAGTTACGAGTAACATCTAAATTTCTTAGCTTATAGAGGAGATTATTTTGATATTGATTGCACATATGCGTGTGCTTTTGTTATCAGTATATTTTATTTATGCTTATTTTTGTTGTTAGTCTGTCGAAGAAGTTATATGTAAATAGTTTAAGAATTTATTTTAAACTTTTTGTGAGCTTTTAGCATTTTATGCAGTGAAAATAATAAAAAAAACAAATAAAAGTTATAAGACTTAATTAACACCAAATTCACTGCCTATACCACAAGACCATGACATATATTTGCTTTTCTCAGCGTTTGTTGCTGTAATGAAGATGCTTGAGGATTGAATTAATCAGATTTAAAAGAAAGTTTTTTTTCACGAAAACATTAGAAGTATAAGTGTTAAATAATCGAGACACGTTCTGTCAACGTTAAAAGGAAAAAGGCTAAGGTAAATTAGCTACGTCTAAATTGTTGGGCTACATTTAAAAAATTAAATTTTTTGACCTAGTTTTGGTTTTCGTCGTTTTTGTTCTTTTTTTTTAATTTGAAGTTGTTTTATGTTTCAAATTGAAGATAGGCAAACATTTTTTTGATTTGAATGAATTTTGGTCGTTTTAAATGTCCATTTTATATGCAACACATTTTTCAACTATTGTTGTTAAGTAGAACAGAACTGAGGAGTTATTGAGGTTTTATTTTATTTTTTCAGAAAAACATATAAATAGCAAATTATCTGGTCTATTTGCGGCTTTATCAACGCATCAACTTTCAATGTTATATTAGGTTATATAAAAAAATTCAAGTTGCAGATGAATTGAATCTTTGTGTACTGTCGAAAACCACCATCAAATCGCAGCGCCAGAGAAATTGCAATGGGACCCTTTGAGTTTCCCTCTGAGGGAATTACGATTTCCGTGACGCCACGATCTGACGATGGTTTCCGATAAACACATCAAAATAAATCGAAAACGTTAGATAAATGCGCGAATTTTTTGTTTAATATATATGTTTTCGTTACATTTTAAAGGCTGTAATTCAATTATAAATGATTATAAGGTTATAAAAACATGGCACATTATGAATTGTATTTATGTCAGCAAAAGGTGTCTATGGTTTAATTTGTAAACTGAAGTATTTATTTTTTCTAAGCAAATAAGTTGACCGTCAATTAGCGACAAGCTAATTTCTAACGATTTGCAGATAATGAACATGAAACCATTTGAATTGAAATTATCAATACATAGGAACATAAAAACTAGAGCATTTAAAAAAAGAAGCATAATTTATGCAAAAACGTGCAACACGAATTACAATATAATAAAATACTTACATAATTGTACTATACATTCAAAAATTGAAAACTTTAATATAATTTTTAAACTATGTATTTTAAAATTTGATTTATTTTAGAACTTTGTGGCGAAACATATTTTAACAGGAGTTTAACTGAGCTGCATATGCAAAATAAGCGTTTCAGTTTTAAATAAAAAAATCTTCAACTTTAAGTCGATTCTGCTTTCGTTTTTCGAAAACGAATCATCTATTCAATTTCTACGATTCCACCCACTTTAGACAAAGCCTCCTTCAGTTTTTCTGCCTCATCTTTGGGTATATCTTCCTTTACCAGTGTCGGTGTACTTTCAACAAATTTTTTAGCTTGTACCAAATTCATGCCTTCTAGTAAATTTTTTACTTCCTTAATAAGCGCAATTTTTTGTTTTTCATCGAATTTCACCAGCTTCACTTTAAATGATGTTTGTATTTTTTGGGGTGTAGCTTCTTCTTCATCCTCAACAGCACCGCGTGCTGGACCAGCTAAAGCCATTGTGGGAGCAAATGCAGTTTCCGGCAAATTTAATTTTTGTTTAAGTCGAGAACTTAGTTCAGAAACTTCTAAAAGATTTAGCGTTGCAATACTGTTGACTATATTGTCCAATTTCACATTGGGTACTTTTGGCGCACCTTCCGGAGAAGGTGGTACCATTTTTTCAACTCCACTACCAGAAGCGGTTGATGGTGCTACCTCAGCTGAGAACCTGCGTACACCATGGCGTGATATTTGCCGCAAAGCGATGCGTGTGTAGTTCATTTTGTTTTAAATTGTTCACTGTTTATGACGAAAAAAGTTCAATTACATTAATTTTAATTAAAATGTATTTTTCATTCACTTGCCTACTTTTTGCTGATTTTCTCAGGTTATGTGATCAGATTTAGACAGTTGCTGTGGAAAAGTGTTGCCAAGCTTATTCAAAATTATGTAAGGTATATTTTTAACACCCAATTGGAAAAACGGATATCGATGACGACACACAATTTGGAGTCCGAATTGACTTAGGTAGGGTATGTACACGGACACATAACAATCGCTTCCAATTGGCCAGACTGAAACTAAGTTGAATCAAGACTTACAGATTAGATAATTTTTCACAAAAAGTGTTTAGTTAACTTTCACGTACATTTCACTTATTTTTCAAAATCATTTAATCTGACTCATGCAATTGGCAGAAATTAGTTTATATTAGACAAAATAGTGTAACTTAAGACACAGGTTGTACTGATAATTTTGGATTTAATTATTTAACAACTCAGAAATTTGTGATATTGTATATAAGCTCTATTGGACTTTTGTTATGAAAATGATGGTCATGTGCAAACATTTTTTTGAACTCTCAACAAAATAGGATGGATAAATTTTATCAATGCTTGAATAGACGTAAGCCTGGAAGATGTTTTAAGGTTAATGTACAACTCAATTTACTCCAAACATTTCTAAAATTATAAAAAAAGTTAAATAAAATTGTTTACTTTCTGGGACAGTCAATCTATACACATGTAAAGTTTTTATTATTTATCGGTCCCCTTTTTTTTCTGGATACCTACTAGGTCTGTGGAAACAAACTCCAGCTTACGTACAGGTAAGCCACACAAGCAAACTGGGACGTGTTTGGCAATCACGCAATCTCTTGTAATAAACTTCACGTTTTGACATTAAAATACAAAACGTCAAATAACAGCTGTAGTAATGCCAGTTACGTCTAATAAATATTTTTAAAATGTAAACTTGATGCATTTGCTGTCATTCTTGCATTTGCTGTTATCTTATTTTGAGAAAGCGAGCTGTAAAAATGTGTGACGAAATAGAAATAAAAACAGAAAATGAGAATAATAAAGTCTTATTTAAAAAGAAGCAGCGTAAAAACTTAAGACAAAGGCGACAATCCAATGATGAAGGTGATCAAACTGAAGCAGGAGCTTCCGAGCTGTAAGTAAATAAAACAATAAAAACATCGGCTATTAAAAATATATTTTTAAAATTTTTAAAGCACTACGCTTGAAGAAATTAAAGAAAAACAGAAACTGCGACAACGTCCCAATGGAGTCAGCATTGCAGGCCTAGCAATGGGCAAAAAATTGGCGCTAGAAGAAGAAACCATGGTAAGTTGATCCATATAATAGAAGTTACGAAAGGCTGCGTTGCATTTTTGTAAGGATTTTTGTTTCGAATGAACTTCATTTTCTGTAGTTGATTGATGGAGCTAAGGTAACACCTTACTTTTAACTTGTTAAAAAAATGATGCCACGAGTATTTGCATTCATGCCAAAAAAACTCTTCACTATTTGTAAAAAACGAATGTCAATTAAATGCTCCCATTTTTTCCAGAGAGCTGAGAGCTATTTCTTGGAATCCTGAACAAAAGTCTAAACGGGTACGATTTCCGATCATTGTGTCATTTTCTATCGAAAACCACCATCAAATCGCAGCGCCAGGGATATTGTAATCGGACCCTTTGGGTTGCCCTCTGTAAAAGTTTTGAAAGAACATGTCAAAATAAATCGGAAACGTTAGGAAAAAAAATCGATATCTCGCTTGGCATTCGAGATATCAATACTTAAAAATGATAGCCTACCTAAACTCCTGTCATACGATTTGGTGCTGCTCATTGAGGCTTTTGCTCAGGATACCAAAAAACTAGCTCTGCCAAAAATGGGAGCATTTGATATTTCATACAAATAATAGTCCTTTATATGATGATATTTGAGATAGCTTTTAACTAAAAAATAATCATCAGCTGGGTACATTTAGAAGTAAGGTAGAAGCTCTAATCAGCTCCAAAATTTTTGTTAACCATCAAGTGTAATAATAGGTAATTTAAGGTGAGAAAAGCCATTATAAAAATGTTCAAGTATAAATTCATTTTGTACTTATGATCTTTATGCAGCTAAATTTTAATACTTTTGAAATCATAAAGAAAATGGTCAGCTGTACTTATAACGGGGGTAAGATCATCAGTCAGCGGCAGAAGCATGCCGTGAGCTAAATGTTTAATTTTTTCACAGTTCAGATTTAGTTAGTTAACTATGGTTTCACTACGTTTTCCTAATTTTTGCACGGAAAGTTTTTTCTTTTTTGGTTTTACTTTTTTTTAATCAAATTTTTTTCTTACACAGAAAGGTCAATTTAATGCCAAAACTGGTGGCCTCGTCAATATGACAGCTCTTAAATCGGGTAAAATGAAAGAACCGGAAGATGCATATGATGTTGGCATTGGTACACAATTTTCAGCGGAAACCAATAAACGTGATGAAGATGAAGAAATGATGAAGTATATCGAATTAGAACTACAAAAGCGAAAAGGCGTTGCGGACACAGACGATGCACAAGAAGTGGATCCAAAAAAATACTTAACACCAGAAGAGGCGGCTCTTTACTCACTGCCTGATCACTTACGTCAATCCTCATCAAACCGATCGGAAGAAATGCTTTCCAATCAAATGCTTAACGGTATACCTGAGGTAGATCTTGGCATACAGGCGAAAATCAAAAATATCGAAGCAACAGAAGAGGCGAAGCAGAAGTTGCTGCAAGATCAGAAAAATAAAAAGGATGGTCCATCACAATTTGTGCCAACAAATATGGCTGTAAATTTTATGCAACACAATCGTTGTAAGTAAACCTTTTGAATGTCCATGTAATGGGACGACTTAAGTGTCCGAGATGCCGAAAAACCTCAATCCTCCTGACGTCAAATTCTGAATTAATACTTATATAATTCGATGAGTTTAGAACAAATTTAGTATAAATAATATATAATATAATATAAAATTTCAACGCCATTATTAGTCATAAAAGTGAATAATCGAATGACTTGAAAACAAAACGAACATAATCTCATGGAAGTCTACAAAAAAATATAGTCAAAATTTGGTGTCATGAAATTATGCTATGTTTCTCCTTGAGCTTACAAGAAGATAGTGATTTTAAGAGAAACACTTGTGTTTTCTATAATCTCTAGACAACTTTTTATAATTTTAAGACGAAAACTTCCTCGATACAATTTCACTAGATAAAAACTATGCATCAGTTGCAATAACCTATATTCAATACCATTAATTTAGGACGCTCTTAATTAAATGAAATGCTGAATAGTTTCAATGACTTATTGTATTTGTTTACCTAACATTTCACAATTTTTATTGCAGTCAATATCGAAGATAATTCTGATCCACGAAGACGACGCAAAGAAATAACACCTACTGGTAGTGCCGGAAGCAGTGCTGGTGAGCACCAAAAGCCGAAATCTCAACATCAAGTTGGACCGAATGGTGTTAAACGTGCTACTGACGATTATCATTACGATAAATTTAAAAAACAATTTCGACGTTATTAAGTCTTATTAAAATTTAAAAGTTTACATGTAAATAACAAAATTTACGGACTTTTTTTACACTGAATCCTCCTCTTTACACGTCACACATTTCTACTATTAGCTTACACAGTTATGTGCCTTATCTTAACAGGTAATTAACTACTTCTTTGATTAATTATATAATATTTGAAGATTTGTTAATTAATTAAATGAACCCAACTTCATCCTAATTGATTGTGAACGTTGGAAATGGTACTTTGATTTTCCAAAACCTTTATGCATTTCAATGGTGCTGTCTGTATTGTCTAATGTCTTTGTTTGTTACATTTTCTTCGAAAGCTTGATGTGGTTATATAAGAGCTTTGCTTCTATTGGAAGTACCATAACCACTTATACAACGCTACCTTTTCCAAGCTCATATCATATCGGGACAAAATGTGTTCATCCACTTGAAGTTATAAACGAGTACATATTTAAAATTAAAAGTCTTAAATTAAGTTTATTTTATCGTCTTCTTAACGTAAACGAAAGTACAAAGTTTTGAATTTCTAATTTTGGAATCTCTGCTCAAATAATTTGTTTGGCTTAAATGTACTCTAGTTCCCACTCTCCAATTTTTATCAAACAAAAACATTTTTTATGTGCTTTTTTAAGAATAAAATACAATCAAAAAGTTTAGGTCGAATTTAGTTACGGAGATGCTTTTTTTCCAACATTTTTTTATTAATTTAAAAGCACTATTTTCCCTAAAAAAGGAAAAAAAATGGCAAATGGGAGCTTGTATATCGTAATAAACTCTTTCTATTTCATTTTTATAATTAGTTCCCAGCTGCAGAGTAAATTAAACGCTATCTTCATCTACTCGACTACTTAATAACTTAATCAGAGACGTTGCCAATTCTTACCACAAATCGAATGAAGTACGTGACACAAATTTGCAACATTTGACGCCATTATCGTTGCTGCTACATTTGATTGGCACAATCAATTCCAATACAAATTCTTGAACAATAATAATGTAACCTACTTGTAACAGAGAGATTTAAAATGTAAGTAAGAAAACATTTTCTGTTGTAAACAGGCAGTAGTAATAAGAAAATTGGTATCTTTAGTTTATAACAAGAAAATAAAATATGAAAAAAAGTAAAATAGAAGGAAATTTGGAAAACAGTGAGGCATTGAAAACTACAATATACTACAACTCTCATGTACAAGATAGCAGACAATAATTATAATTTATAAGGGGTATGAGGAGGAGTGTAAGCCAACTCTCATAAAGCAAAGAGGCTCCTGGATTTTTGTCCTCACTTAACAGCAAACCAAAAATTTAGCTCGACTGAAAAAAAACCTGAATTTATTTTTCGTTTATAATGTTTTAGATTCAACGTTGCTCAATTAAGATTTTCGTTGATAAGGCCGACATACTTTCCAATAATTACTTTTCTGAACTTTTACACCGTTGCACACATAATTTTTCAGTAGTGTCAAGGGTGTGAAATATATTAATATGATAGTATAATATCAAATAAAATAAAACTTATATTAAAAAAAAGGACGATCAATATTACAAAGTATTTTTAAAGTTGCATAGCTACATAAAATGCATCCTTAATTTACAAAATTTTTTATATGCCTACAAATTTTTTTTTTCGAAAAGTGGTCAGTTAAGCTGAAAGAGTCGATATACGTATGTACAAATAGTAAAATATTTATTAAGATATATTTTTCTTTTGATATTTTTGCACATAAAACCGACCAAATAATATTAAGAATGAGCTCATATAAATAATGATTGCACATTTGACCGAAGTGGGAAAATCACAATTGTAGTAGACGGCCTGCAGCCCAAATAACAGCCCAACCGTAAATTGTACCTGTTGCAAAAATGAGAAAGTGCTTACACATTTTTTTTTTGTTATAGAGACAGAATTAGGATAAAATTATACCAATTGCAGCGTCGTAAGATATTTTTTCCACCACAAATATTTGTGTACTGATGGTCCCAGCGCGCTAAGTGCATAATAACTATACATTATGATATGCACAAAAGAATTTGTCATTGTCGGGAAAAATGCTACAAACAAAAAATTATAATATATATGTACATTGTACATACATTTATTATCAATCTATCTCACTTGATCCTGTTGGCATCCATTTGATAGCGATCCACCATAGAAGAAACATTGTGCTATGATGATAAACATGTAAAAAACTAAGTTGATCCCATTTTTTGCGTAGAATAAAAAATATAGTATCTGAAAATTCCAGAAGTTTGGAAAAATAAAACCACCATACAGCAGTAGCAATCTAAAAGACAAAAAATTAAAAAGAAATCAATTACATTACCATGAATTCAGTTTTTTCTCCGTTACAGATTTCTTGCAATATTCACTTACTTTTATTTCATTCATTGTGTAAATTACACGAGTTGGCTGACACCAGAAGTTGTAGTTCAGCCGTAAGGATCCCAACAATAACTCCTTGAAAATGTGCGCATTCAATAAAGCCATTGATAAATTGTATATAACAAGCACTTTCTGTAGTTGAAATGCTCTACGTCTGTAATAAAATTAAATTGAAATTTAAATTAAGATTTCCAATTTGCTTGCTTGAATATAAGCATTTTACCTCGCCATCCATATAGGCAACAAGCGCACCAACATCAAATAAATACCCACTAAGGCAATCATGATCCAAAATGAGTCCACAAGCAGCCATCCTCGTGTACGTTTATCAGAAACGTATGGAAATTTATATTCAAAAGTTGTTGAATTCACTGTCGTTGTTTTGTAGACTTGAGACATTTCTTGAAAAATTTAGTTGATCCTTTGATGGCTAGACGTTGTTTGCCGTTGGCTATTAATTGCACAAGTAAATTTTCATCACTGCTGTCAAATGCTTTTATGTTTAGAATTATATTGATCAAGTACATATGAAAATTGCTGAAGCGTTGTATAAATTAACAGTCACAAAATTTGGTTTGATATTTATACGAGTATATTAGGGTGTCCCAGGCTATAAGGGCGACTTTTTTTTTTTGGATACGCATATCCTCTACTTTTTTCCATTTGACTCTAATAACTGAAAAGATAAATATACTGATATCGGAAAATGATAACCTGTGCCGACTTGATGTCAAAAGTTTGACATAAAAATTACTATGAAAGCCATAAAGGGATTTTTGAACTTAATACTTTTTCAGTAAATATTAAGTATTAATCATTAAAAGGATATTATTTATTAAATTTTCTTTTCAAAGTTTGCTTGTTACAGCCAGGATATATATGTATTTGTTTTTGTACGCAACGAAAGTAAGTTGTTCTTTATTACCATACGTAATAACTATTGGTAGGTTGGCGTGCATCTAATGCCGGCAACAGTTTGCCGTCCCAATGGACAGTTACAGTATCCGGTACTTTGTTTTGGAAAGCGACTTTTATAGCTTCTGCGCGCTCTTTTCACTTTTCCGTACAAATTCTTTGAATGGAGGACTTGCTTATGGGAAATTCGTTGCTGTTATGTCCAAGTGCCTCAATAGTTGCTTCAATAATAAACATAGAATTTCTCATACTTAACTGACAAATATCTAATGCTGCCACATAAGATGATGTCGAAGGATTTAAGGATGAAAAATATTTCGATTTGCGCTTTCATTTACACTTAAATTCAATTCTCGAATATTGTAGAACAGAACTGTCAGTACTTGTTCATTAGAGGGAAGTTTTGAACCTGTAATTTGATGTTTTATGTCCCCTATTTAGAATATTCCCTTTTTAGAACTGAGTAACTCCACAGATATGTTGACTGAACAGCTGGAGAAAAAAATACAAAACACACTAATCCAAATACAAAAAATACTAAACTAGTAATTTTCATTAAAGTTAATATTTTAAACAAAAATGATTTGCAATCACAAGTAGATCGATATGTTAGCTCCCGCACGTCTTGGTATGCAAGTAGTGACATGTTTCTATGCAAGTCGGTACGGGTTGCCGTGATGCTAAGTACATGAAACTTTATTTACAATTGCTTTGACAAAATTAGAGGGTATGCGTTAAAAAAAATAGCTTTTATTTTTTTGGGACACCCTAGAGTATAAGAATATCGCTCATTTGCTGGAAAACCATCATAAATCAAAAAATCTAAGTTTTTTATATGCAAATAAATAAAAGTACCTATGTCTACATAAACCTTTCTCACAATTCAAGTTCATTGGATGCCTTAAAGATTTTTTCATACGTTTTGAAGAGTTAGAGTAATTCTTACAGAATAGTTTCATTAAAACAATTACGTTTCAATGCTAAATGTCCTCATATATCTTGAAAAACTGTGATTTTAATATCCTTGGGTCTTCAGGAACACTTGTGCTACAAGCTTCAATATTTTTATTTGAACGACCACTGATGATTTTTTGCTTTTCTGACCTTGAACTGAACCAGTTTCTTCAAATTTATCAATGAGAAGTTTAATGGCACGGTTTGTCGGAACATTTTCTCTACCGTATTTTGAACGAAATATTCTTTCAGCTTCGGAATGACTTTAACCAGATTTAAAATAAGTTTTAATACTTAACACACGTTGTTCACTGGTTTAACTAATCAGATTTTTTATTTACTTCATATCTGAAAAAATATTAGTGTAATCTAGCACTTGTACAAAAATTAAGGTAAATTGAAAACGATACCTCAAATTTGAATACCCTTTATAAATCTAGACAATTTAACGAAGAAGCTTAGGCAAGTTAATAAAGCAGTTAAGCAGGACATACTTATTTTGTGATGCCAGTTCTTCTTATAGCAATAAGAAGTGTTAACGCCTAAAACATGTAAAAATAAAATTAACAGGAATATATTAAAGTTGACCTATTGAAACATGTAAATTTTACGGTCTGACGGCAGTAAGATAAAAATATTTATTTTTATCGAAGTAGATTTTTAATATTTGAAGGTCACGCTAAAATGTTAAATGCATAAAATTCAGTAATGATTTGCTTGAGTAAACGCTATGAAAGCACTTATTCAAAATAATGTACATGTGTAGCTAAGTGTTTTTTTTGTCATTTATGATAGCAATCAAATCTAAAAACCAATGATCTATTTCATTTTAATTTAATACTAAGTGCTCATCCCATAATTGCTATTTAATTGCGTCGCCTAGGTAATACGTTTTAAAACATTACTCAACAAGATTTTCCACATCGAATTTCGATAACATTTTCCATAAGTAAAATTTTTCGTACAAATCGATTATCATAATAATTTTTTTTTGATTGGTTCCAAATTTCCATATAAATGGCGAAATTCAAAAAAAATGTACTGTTGAAAACACATACTCACATAAATTATTGTAAAAACCTTAATTGCAAGCGAAATCAATTTAAAGAAAAGAGTCAGACAAAAATTTGAGGATATACTGTATGAAAATAGTATTAGTGATATATGTATGTATATGGCTGTTATGATTGAAAATAAGTAAAAAAATCACTTTTTTCGATTTTTTGTAAACAAATTCCAAATTTGAAGCTCTGTATCTAAAATTAGCTACATGAGTGACAAAAAGTTAGGTATTCTTTCTTATAGAGAATTTTATTACAAAAATTACAAGCAGACATATGTTTACAGAAAAGTCTTAATTTACGAAATTAAAGCATTTTATTAATATCACTGCAAAAACTATTCTTTCTTATAAAGGTGCATTATTTTTCAAATCAATGTAACCGATTTGCTTAAAATTTATAGTTATATGGAATGCCATGCGCAATTTTAAGAGACTCGTATTAAGTGCCGGAAGTGCAAAGATGAGCGACTCACCTCATCCGCTTCAGATGCTGTCGCCAGTGGCCAACCACAAGGACGCCAAGTTCCAGTCCGATTAATAGGCTTTTTTCAACAAATTAAAGTCATATTTTAAGATCATCTGATTTTCGCTTGTAACTTCGAACAGGGTTGCCGCGTAGTGTAGCACAGGTCAAAGTTCAAAACTGACGACAATTTGCTTTGAGTGTTTTGCTGAAAAAAAAAAAAAAATTAATGAACAAAATTATCTCTTACTATAGAGATAATTCATGTTGATGAAAAATTATTACATATTCATAAAATTATCTAATATTATTTTCATTGTTTCCACAGGAACACAGAACGAATTTTCATTTTTACCAAAATGAGTGATATACGCGTATAGTAAATTATTTATTTCAATTTATTTTTCTTTTGATATTTTTGAACATAAAACCGACCAAATAACATTAAGAATGAGATCATATAAATAATGGTTGCACAATTGATCCAAGTCGGAAAATCACAATTGTAGTAGATGGCCTGCAGCGCCCAAAACAGCCCAACCGAAAATTGTACCTGTTGAAAATGTGAAAAAATGGTTACATATAGTTTTAAAAAAAAAACAGTATCAGGATAAAATTTTACCAATTGCAGCGTCGTAAGATATTTTTTCCACCACAAATATTTGTGTACTGATCGCCCCAGCGTGCTAAGTGCATAATAACTATACATTATGATATGCACAAAAGAATTTACCAATGCCGGAAAAAATGCTACGCACATAAAATTATAACTTATATGTGTACACACAATTTATTATCAATCTATCTTACTTGATCCTGTTGGCACCCATTTGATAGCGATCCACCATAGTGGAAACATTGTGCTATGATGATAAACGTGTAAAAAACTGAGTTGATCCCATTTTTTGCGTAAAATAAAAAATATAGTATCTGAAAATTCCAGAAGTTTGGAGAAATAAAACCACCATATAGCAGTAGCAATCTAAAGGATAAATAAGATATTATCGTTATAAATGACATCACCATGAATCCTTGGTAAGAGACTTCTTGCAATATTCACTTACTTTTATTTCATTTATTGTGTAAATTTCACGACATGGCTGACACCAGAAGTTGTAGTGTAACCGTAAGGATCCCAACAATAACTCCTTGAAAATGTGCGCATTCAATAAAGCCATTGCTAAATTGTATATAATAAGCAGTTTCTGTAGTTGAAAAGCTTTACGTCTGTGATGAGATTAATTTGGAATTTAAATTAAAGTTTCCAAATAGTTTGTAAAATCACAAGTATTTTACCTGGCCAACCATCTAGGCAACAAGCGCACCAACATCAAATAAATACCCACTAAAGTAATCATGTTCCAAAATGAGTCCACAAGCAGCCAACCTCGTGTACGTTTGTCAGACATAATTTCGTAAGGAAATTTATATTCGAAAGTTGTTGAATTCACTGATGTTGTTCTGTAGACTAGTGACATTTCTTGAAATATTTAGTTGATCCTTTGATGGCAAGACGTTGTTTGCCGTTGACCATTTATTGGACAAATAAGTTTTCATCACTGCTGTCATATGTTTTTATGTTAACAATTGTCTTGGTCAAGATTTTGCTTAGTACATAAATATGGTAATTACTGAAGCATTGTATAAATTAAAGGTCACAAAGTTCTGTTTGATATTATTATATGTATGTATGTATGAATATTCCGGAGACAATTCAATAAAGCATGCAATCGTACTGTAATCGTGTTGTAATAGTGAAATTAATCAGCTTTATCTTATGCTTTGCCTTGTACATACATTAAGAAACTTTACAAATTGTTGTACCTTCGCAAAAGTTATAGTATTCAATGAAAGCTTCTTTAAAATTATATTATTTTAAATTCATACTTACTACCTCAAAAAAATTAAAGAACTCGTTCTGCAGCATACAAAAGCTGGTATTTTATTGGCCAAAATAGTATATATAAAATTGTTGCACGACTTTACAAAAGGACAACAAATTAACAGTTGGATGTATAGGGTGATTTTTCTGGAGTGTCCAAAGTTCCGATAGCGATAGCTGTCAACCTAACTCTCAGTTCACGCGTCACTCAAAGTTATGCGGTATAGTCTGGCAATTCATCATAATACGTATAACATCAGAGCAACGCTTGCCAATTATGTAGATTTACTAAATTCACTAAAGTTAAAACTTTCAATTTACTTAAAATTCTCATGAATTTTTGCAACGATTAACGACTTGGAAATATGTATGTTCTCCACTCTTCCGCATCTATCTAATTTTCTTCTCTATGGGCACTGAGTACAACGGACGCACAATCTGGGTGTAGGGTTGAGTTTCTTCTTGCTCACCCATACCCACGCACATAAATCTAAATATAAACCATTTAACAAAAAAGCTTAGGTAAGTAAATGTAGAAAGCGAACAGGATATACTCACTATGCGAATATCAGATTTTCTTAAAACAATAAAGAGTGCTAACCTTAAAAGAATTTATAGATAAAATTAATGTAATTATTAAAAAAGTTGACCTATTGAAAACATGTATAATTTGCGGTCTGAAGACAGTATATGTGTTTTTATAGAGGTTGATTTTTAATATTTGAAGGTCACGATAAATTGTTAAAATACACTTCTGTTATGATATGCTTGAGTGAAAGCGAATAAAAGTATTATACAAAGTAATACAGCTAAGTGCGTTTGTGCGTAGCATTTATATATGTAGTATATGCTCAGATGCCAAAGTTAAAAAACGTGAATTTTTATCATGCATAAGTGTTTTGTTGACAAAAAACAACCTAATAACCCAAATTATCTTTCACTATAGAGATAACACATGTTGATGAAAAATGCCGCGCTTTAGAAAAATATTTTCCTGTAGTTTTCGTGAATTTAAAATTAAATACTTATACTCGTACTGTGCCAGGATATTCTGATTTTTAACACATTACTTTTCTATCATTTTCCATCGTTCTGTGCGGTCCTCTTCATGCGGAGTTCCAACAAAGCGCTGATCATAACGTTGCTATAACATTTTCCTGCTCGTATGTACTATGCCTTGCAAGTGTATTTTTATATGCACAATTGAGATATCAGTAAAGTGTCAACCAAATAAAGTTCCTGAATACGTCCGGAGTCAAAGGCTCCTTTTCTTAGTGACTATCTGACTGCTAAGACTTACTTGTAAGGTTGGTTTGCCTGGCGGACAAGGTTGATAACAGTAGGGCAATATCGTCGACATAAGTCTTCTAAATGACCTTAAAACTAACATTGCATCCAATGGTTCCCAGTAAGAGTACGGCGAGTCACATACTCCAGCTTATTTAGAGATAAAAGAGGAGGCATCAAGCCACCTTACTTTATTCCAATATTTAGCTCTATTATCGGTGAGAGATTGGTATTGCTAGCGATGCTGTCGTTGTGCACTTCAGTAGTATTATCAAGTTTGATAGGAAAATTTGTTGTTTCGTAAATTACGAATCGTAATTAATGTTAAAAACAAATTTCATTAGTAGCAAAACAATATCGCAAATATATTTCATTATCTGTTGTAGAAAAAGCTTACAGCCCAGTATTAAACAATAAGAAAACAATGCATTTTCAGGCTTATGGTGTGTGCCGACCTGAAGTTAAGCATCTAATACTATAAATTTCTATTGTTTGCAGAAAATTCCTATTTTCGGGGTTGTTTCAAAATAAGCAAGATCAGAATATCACCTATAACTTCACTAAAGCTATCGCCTCATAGCTTGTGAAAAAATATTTAGCGATACTTTTCCAACAAATGAACTCAAAAAACATTTAAAAAAAATCAATATGCTTAACAAAAGCTTAGTCACAATTTTGTATCAATTTATATAAAAACGTTTGATAAAATTTGTTTTAAGCATTAATTTTTTTTCAATTTTTACTAATTCACCAAAATTCCTTCAGGACGAGCTCTACTTATCTATTTCAAGTCTGCAACCAATTAAAAAATTTCATATATTACAAATAAAGGACAAACCATTTATATTCTGAAAATAAAAATTAATTTAATGAGAACGATATCTGTTGAATTAAGAGTTAAATTAAAAACAGAACAAAACATTTTCTAATTAATTTTGAAACATAATTAATATACGAGTATGCCCAGCACATCCTCGTACACACAAGTATTGTATAATGAATTCCATACTTAAATAGGTTAAATGGTTAGTTGTATACAGATGCTAGCCAACTGGCAAACAGGCCTATCATACAAATGGTTAACCACATGAATTTGCTTATCAACGGAAACCGAGGGAGATGCAAAGAAAAAGGGTGATTGTGTCTGACAGAAAGGTGTAGCAACAGAAGGGTTAACTACGAATAGTAAAAGGAATGCTGTTGCTGTGACAGCATAAGGCATTCGTAATATCCCAGATGGAAAACATAAGCGTAATTGAGCTGCGAGTATAAAAGGAACAAAGTAAAAATGAAAGTTTTGAGATACTGACTTCGTAAGTTTGAATTTCTATTTAAACAAACAATTTGTTATTTTATAAAAATTAACTAAAGTCCCTTAAAGGAATATAATATATATATGTATAAAGTGCACTGCAATTAAGGATTATACAACGCCTTAATAACACACAATGTTGAAAATGTGTTTAAAATACATTAAGTTTGGCGTAATGAAGAGTAATCCATCACACCTCTAGAACTCAAGCTCTACGAACACTCCTGAGATCATCCCCATTTCAACTGGGATACTCATATGATGTGCATGTCATACACATATGTATGTATGTGTGTGCTTGATTGTAATTATTGTACATATATCCAAAGTCAGTCAGTGGTCTATGAGGTTAAACCACATCCCAAATTTTAATGGAGGCTGATGCACAGTTCGTCAATTTAAGCATTAAATCTACCAAGTAAAAGCAGCCCACAGTGTGACATGGCTTGGAACATGTTGAATTGGATTTTCGGTTACGGTTTCACGACACATTTATGACCACATTTGAAGAATGGCAGTGCTGAAGGACTTAATGCAAATTAAGAGATAACATATTTTGATTTTTGGTATTATATTTAAATTTGAAAAATAAGCTTTCTAATTAAAATCTACTTTAGAATGTCGGCATACTTAAGTAGATTATTACTAACACTCTAGTTTTACAAAAAGTCAAATTGTATATCAGTTTAGAGTTTGCAAAAATTGCATGTTTTAAATTTAATTAGTTAAAAGATTTTTTCTTTTAGTTTCAACTTACATACACACAGAAGAAAACCGTGTTAAAATTATAAGTAATATTACATACTGCTAGTATTTCTCAACTCGACTCAACTCGAAAAGTTTGAAGTTCTATCCCTAAAATGATGCTTAAATTATATTTTATTACTATTTTTAAAAAATTCCTAGCGATTTAAAAATGTACAGGAAGTCGTTTTTAATAAGCTTGAAGCAACATCATAACATAATTAAACCTTAAGGGATATGCTCAAGTTTTGAGAAATCTTATTAATATAAGGCAGCTCCTTAAGTTTAGTTTTATTTTTTCTTATATGGAATTTCAGGAGCTTATATGAAACAGTTCTAGCTAAATTGATACAATTTTTTATATTGAATAAATTAATTAAATAAAAAAGGCACTTAATTACATAAACAAAAAATGTCCACACATCTTCCAATACTTTGCAATACACAAAAGCGTACCACGAACAAAGCGGCTTACAAACATTTTAGCATTCAAAGTCAACCGGTACGCGAGCTTCAAAATTGTGACACTACTACGCTTTTCTACTACATATCTACTACTTTTGCTACTTTTTGATTTTTATTTTATGCCTGCACGCATATGTGTAGCGCTATGTGACATTCTTAAAGGGACCAATGTTGCTGTTAACAATAACAGCTAGCAATTTTGTCCTGGCTGTGTTGTTTTTGCAAATGAACGCAGCAGCTTAACTTAATGGGTTTTACTGTTGTTGCTGATGCAACCGACATATGTACATAGCCAGTGTCGGCGTTGGCGTTGCCATATGTTTGTATCAGTTTGTGACATGTGTCTGTGTATGTGTGTATGTATGCGCATATGGATATTTGTGTGAGCAGCTTCGAAAGTTTTGCATGTTTGGCAGCCTTTAGTGAAAAGTGGCTATCATTAAATTGTTGTTATTGTGATTGTTGGCCAAAATGTTGTCATATTGTTTGTTGTTATTGTTGTTCTTTTATTTAATTAAATGCGCTTTTAATTTGTTGCCACAGTGTACGTGAGGGTTATTTTTAACTTGTACTTGCAAAAAGTTTTGTAAATTTTTCCTAGAAAAAAAGTTATCGAAATTGTTTTTTCCCTTAACAATAATGCTATTCGCAACAAAATAGTACGTAACGAAATTTCAACTTAACACATACATATATGTATTAAGATGATGTTGATGAATATGTATAAGCATAATCTAAGCAATATTTAATGTATGCTGTACTTTAAAAATGTTAAAAATATTTTTCCCGAAAGAAAAATCTGTTCACACAATTCACAAGCAGCTGTGATGCTTAAACCGGCTAAGGACAAAAAAAAAAAACTCCAAACTCATTTGGCATTATATCCAAAGGAATGCGAAAAACATCATGTAGTGTTGAACATCGCGATTTCGTAAAAAAGACAAATCGCGTGAGAAAATTTATATATTATAATTTTAGTAGTGAGGCAAAGGAAAAGTCTAGAAAAAAAAGGCAAACACTATCGAAACTCCAATTTGCAACTTTAGTCAAATTTTTGCACCATATTTTCTTTAAAATTATGTTCTCTTGTTAACATCCTTTTCATTAGGTTGAAACTGCTTTATTATAAGTTGGTTTTTCAGTCTTCTTTAAACAGCTTCGTGGTTTAAATTGTCCGCTCATATTACCCACTTTACTGGTTTGATTATGTCAAAATATTGTTGTTATCCATCAAGTGCTGCAACATTTGATGGTTGCCTTTGATTACACTTTTTACTACTATAGGGTGGCTTTTCCTCGATACTAATACTTTTTTTGCTGTATTCAATGAATTGTAGTTATATTCTGTTGAAATTACAAAAATATTTTCATTACTTATAAAATGTTTGACCTATAAATATTATTTTTTAAAGTCAAAATAAATTTTTATTAAAAATTTACATACGCTGAGCTCTTGGATTGTAGAAACTTGTTACGTTACATTGTACGTAATTTACTTAAAAATTTCTTTGAAAAATGGGGCTCAGTGCCTCATATTGAAAAATCTTTAAACTATGTTCTAAGCCTTTGAAACATTGCATGTGAAATTGAGCTCAATGGGTTCAATAGTTTTCCAGTCTATGAGCTTCTTACCAACAAACATTATATTTTTTTATATGTATATTGAAATGGATTACCTTCCTTCCATATGATTTTGAGGATGTCAATGCGTAAGTATGTCAATTTTTGATAAAAATAGTTCTCTGAAGTTTTTTGGTGTTTTTTTCTTCTTCATATCTGGTGAAAAATAACGTTTTGATTGTTAAGTTCTTATTTAATAGTGCAGTTAAATTTTATGGAATTTCAAAAAGTTTCTATTAAAAATAATAATTTCTATTATTTAATAGTAGTTCTCACAAGTTCCTTAGAAGCTAAAAAACAATTTTTGTTGGTTTTATTTTAAAATAAAAACTTATCTTGTCGCTTTTCAATAAAAAAAAATCGCAACTAAACAATTAAAAAAAATACTTGGTGCATACTTTCGTTGGTTTTTAATATAGAAAAATCCACAAAAGCGATAATATTTCTTCCCTTTTACGTCAAAACAAAAAAGAAAAGAAAAAACAAAATACTCCTAGGAGATACTTGCATACTTTATGCCAAGAGTTTGGTGTAGGAAGCAGATTTCAAAGTGTGAAAATCAGCAGCAAAAGCATCGGCCACAAATATTTTAGTCTCGATCTCAATGGAGTTAATGGGGTTGTCTTTGAAAATGCTGGTCTTTCTTTGAACAGGATACACATTATTACATCGAATGTTATAGTGATAAATGAAAAATGACATATTTACTGCAAGACTATGGCGTCTTGGTAGCAGTCAATAAATTATGTAGAAAAAAAATATGACAAAAACTTGTTGATATAACAAAAAATTTACATACAAAGGTGATTGTATCTAACCGAAAAACAATTTCTTTTTAAAGGATAAACGAATTTTGCTTCTTATTATCTAACAAAAATAAAAGTTAAAAGTTTTAACAAGCAAGCACATTTTATTTTGCTTTGGCGGACTTTTATAAGTATAGCAAATTGTTAAACTGGATAACGAAATTTCATTCCAATATTACGAAATTACGAACTTAAATTACATATGCTGACAGTTTTGAAACTCTGAGATCTTTATAAACTTTCCCGCAGGATTTTCAATTTCAATTGGTCAGAGTTGTTTGAACGTATTAGGTTTCTGAGATATTTTAATCTAACTTTCAACTTCAATTTACTCTTCATACCGATTCACTATATTTTTTTATACCATTTGAGTTGAGAAGTTTGGAGAAACTGGGTTAAAAAACAGCGCTATTGTGTAATGCGTGCTTTGCGGCTCTACAAAAATTATTGCTTTATACTTATACGGAAGCTTATAAATCGACAATATTCCAGGTTAGATACCCTCATAAAAATGGTTGTGTGTAGCCATATAAACAATAAAAGATACTAAACTCATCTATAGCGACCATAGAATGTTTCAAGTAGATATATTATTTATAAAATTGACAACAGGCAGCTTTGAGTACGTATAGAAGAAAACATATAATTGGCTTTATTCTTGTACAGTCAGTAAAATAATTACATGAATTGAGATATAATACTTGTACGCCTTCGCCACTCTCCTAATACAAAAAATCAAAAAAAATTTGTTGACCAATGTTCAGTCACCAAAAGCACCGCACACGTATCATTTACACTGCATATTTTTCGTTTTCCTAAAGCAATTTTTCATTATATTGCAAGTCCTATCGATGACAGCAACATCTTGTAAGGAAATATCCTTTTCCACTGCACTTTGAACATCGTTGACATCATCAGTTGACATCATCAGTTGACATCGTCGACAAGAATAACAGCAACGACAAGCATAAAAGTTTACCGCAACAGGACCTTAGCGTGTGCATTGTTTGCTTACAAAAGAAAACAAAGCAAAGTTTAAGAAAACAAAAAAAAAAAAAAAAAAGACCTGCCAAGCTGCATTTCTACGAAGCTGCATTATTACGAATAAAGGATGCCGGTATGTCGATAAGATGGTGTTGCTAAATTGCACTCATTTTCAACTTTATTAATGTTGCTGGTGTAAGTGTTGTCAACATGACAGCAATGTGCTGCAATGTGACACTAAGTTTATCTAATACTGAGTACAACAGGAGTCCTTAGACAATTTTCCATGTGAGTGTGTATTAAAACAGTACTTTCAGCACTTAATCTTTAAGTTGGTCAACTTTACACATTTGCTGTTTTTTGGTGTCATGCTTTGGTTTCTTTTGTTGTTTATTGTAGCTGGTCTTAATATTGATGGTATTGGTAATATAATTATGTATTTGTTTTACTTCTTGTGTGTGCGTGTGTTTGATTGCTTGACAACAGATATTTAAATGGCATTCTAGTCCATTGTTCAGTGAGTAAGAAAATTATAAAATAAATTGGTTGATTTGATGATTCGACAACTTTTGCATTAAGACGTTTTATCACAGTTGAATTAACTTTTATATGCCATTTAAATCATCTTTTGTGTGCAGTCTGTCAAATATGCTACGACTTTGATAAAGTAGAAATTTATATGGTAAACAAAAACTCAAAAATTTTTGTACCTCATGTACTTTCAATTGCTGTAGCTTTCTGCTGATAATAGCAACTGATTTTCTCGGAATAGCGTGAACGTTGATGTTAGAAACAGTTTATTGAAAACAGTGGTTTTCAAACAAATTTTTGACAAACCTCAATTGATAAATAGCTACCACATTTTTGAGATTAAGTAAGTGGTTTTCATTTGAGTTCTGGGCAAGTTTTCTTGTGAAACAATACTAAAAAAAAAGTCAATAAAGAATAATCTGTAAGAGGGATAGTAAAATTTGCATGCATTATTTATAGTCGGATACCTTGGATATGTGAAAATTTAGATAACACGGAAGAAATATAAAAGTCGAAAATTTTAATAGTTTTTTATGCATTTAAAATGGTATATCTAACGAACGTAGATTAATGTTTGGGGTACAATGGAGCACTGTTCCGAGTTATTTCGATAGATTGCTCGTTAGTTCCAGATAACGCGGAGACTTGGGTGATCGAAGGCTGAACAAACGAGGTTTTATTGCACATATAAAAGTCCTAAAATTATGCAATTTATGCTATAATCCACTAAAGCTTGATGTCAAATAAAGCATTATAAGCGATTTAAGAAAACAAAGGAAACTATGTACAATCAAATATAATTAAGTCAACTTTATAGCTTAAAAATCGTCATAATCTTAAATAAGATAGATATACCGCCGACTCTTCTTGCACTTATCTTAAATCATCTTTTCACAGTTAATGTGTATTAAATTAAAGTCTGAGAAAATTGTTGTCACTCATAAAAATTATACGAGAAATTTTTTCCACTCAACAACTGTCAAGACAATCACAACAACTTAATACCAATAGTTGTAGCTGTTGCTTTTAGTTGTTGCTACTTCTCTTCATTTCATTATAGCGACATTTTGCTATAACCAGCATATACCACAAAGGCGCTTGTTGCTTAACCCTAAGTATGCTAACAAAAACTGTTTCATGACATTTGGAAATTTGAAAAATAAATAAGATTCTGAATTTATTCGTGAGAGAAATCGTTAGTTTAACCAAAAAACGTTTGATGAAAGTTTGCAAGAACGTCTTTGAACATTATGTGTTCTTAAAATAAATAATTAATTACTATTAATCAAACATTATGCTATCGAGTTCTAATTTAATAGTGAGCTTTTTTCTTTTGTTGTTTTTGTTGTTTTTGTTGGCAGTGACTCTTACTTCCAAAATGTTGTCCATCTATGGTATAAAGCTATTTACCTACCAATTGATAAAAAAAGCTATGAATTTTTGAAAAGTTTGGAGTCTATTGTTTTCCCTCCTTCCAGAAAAATAATATAAAAAATATCACTAAAATTGTAGAATTTATGCGCGCCGACTTTCCATTTGGCACTAAATAGGTAAAAATTAGTAAAAATTTTATTGTTTTTCATAAAAATGTCAACCCTCTAAAGGTTAAAATTTTTCGCTTACTTTTTTAACGTAAGCTCCACTTTATTGTTGTTGCTTTGCATGGCATATCCTTTATCTGCCATTTATAGTCAACGTCATCGTTCGCGCCTTCGTTGTCTTTAACTGATCCTTAGCCATATTGCAAGAGAAGGACATTCTTGGAAAATATAAGACAATAAATTACATGGTATCCTGTGCGTGTCAGTGTGACAGCAGCAAAATCAGCAACATCAACTATAACAGCATAAACAAGGACAATAAGAACAACAACAACAAAATACTTAAGTGCTGTTTAATCTTTGTTGAAATCTCGTTGGCAACACAATTTCATTGTTAAATCAGAATTGTGTCGCGGATAATATTTTTATTTTGCTATTGTTGCTCTTTAATTTTTTATTTGTTGCTGCTGTCATAATATTTATGTTGCATTATTTTATTGCAAAAGTTATTTTTCTTTTGATTTCAACGGCTTCGACGAAATCATCGGAAAACTACGCCAATTGTTAATATGTTTTTAATAAGCAACTTGAAGTAATAAAGCTTACAGAGAATGACCCACAAGTTTTCGTATGCATAAATTATGGCCCAAATATTATGAACATTGAAAAATGTGGCAAAAATGATCAATTTAGTTAGTGCATATAATTTTGAAAGCTACAAATAGCTGAAGGTCAATGTTCATGCATTAATCTTTTATGCAGCTTCCAAAGATGTTCCTACCTATTATGCAAAGAATATTTGCCCCTTCTTAAATATGCGCAGATAAATTTGAAAAATATTGTAGCACTTTGTATTTTACGTTAATTAATTCCACTTGGTTGAATTCTGCAGCATATGCTACGCAGTCGTTGCTAAATAGTAATAACCAGCAAATTCCTTCAGCGCATTACGCATACATTTGTGTGTAGCATGGGATAGGGTGATTCTAAAATTTTATATTTGTTTTTTTCTTTTGGAGTAAGCATAGCTTAGAGTGAAATTATAGTGGAATAAACAAAGGTCTTCACTTTATATAAAAATCGGTCAAGAATTTCGCTGATAACTCAGATTTTCTTTCTAGCAATACTTTGAGCGATATCTGCGTGTCTGCATTGTTTTCTCACGGATAATGGTTATTAGCTTTCATTTGGTTCTGTTGTAATTTGGCTTAACGACTAAAATGAACGTGATACAATACTATAATTTGTCAGGTATAACTTGGAAAGAGATATCATGTTCCACATAAAATGAACAAACTCCTTTTTATAAAAGATTTTTTTGAGTAAAGTTAAATTTTTTTTTGGAATAATATTTGTACATCCCATGGTTTTGCTTCAACTAATTGTTTATATTCAGATATTCATAGAAATCAATATATCAAATTTTTGTAAAATTTCCAAAAGCGTAACCAAATCTTGATTTATATAAATTGCCTTACTATTATTTTATTTTTAGGACCACGCTGCCATAGAAATACATACATATGTATATACATATTCAATTAAAAAAAGTCTAATGCTGCTGCACTAGCCAGCGAACCAAACTGAGCGCATGCATGATGCGATTTTTACACCCACGTCATGACATCATTAACACTCTAGAGGGCACTACAGCGCACGGAGTTTGATAGCAAATACAAACACATGTGTAAACACCATATCTGGAATGCCAAGTTCTAACATTAAATTAAATTCCAGATATTTTTTGCAACCTAAAACTAATTAAATTTAATACTTTTTTACGAGTGTTTATGTTGTATGCAGGCATTTATTTGAAATTAACATACATTCATATGCATGTGTGAGTTAGCACTTGCAGCTTTGCATATCAACGTGTTATTTTTGCTTTTAATTGGATCCATTTTGGCACTAAGCCTTTTTTCCACTGCATAAAGTAAATAGTTTTATTACTTTATGTTGATTAAATTGGAATTTATGAAAATTTCGGAAAATATTTGATATTCGTAATTAGAAATAAATATGTTATGAATTTTTCATTGCTTCTAAATTGCACCTATGAATTGTAATTTTAGTTAAAAGTTCAAATATGTTGATAAAGTCGAAATATAATACTTACTTGGATTAGTGTAGTGTGAATTTCAACGCTACTTTGCGGCCAATTTACTCCAACATACAAATTTTCTTTTATACTCACCAATAAAGCGATCGATCACGACAGATTCAATAAAAGAACAGCAATATAAATTGAATTTGATATTGCACATACGACATGATGTTATTTCATTTAAATTTAGTTTAAAATTCAAAGAAAACAGATGTTATACATTGTAAATATGAAATGCTGCTGCTTACTTCTTTTTCAAATCAAAATCATAGTTTGTCCTTCTAACAAAATCATTTTGATTTCAGAACTTAATTAAATGTTGCACATACGCTGCTGTGAACAAACTCATTTTTTCTTACAGATTAAATAATCCTAAGCTGCAGCGTAAATAAATTAAATTTCTTATCTCCATTGCGCAACGAGCAGGAAATGCATTCAATCTATGAAAAAGACAACATTTTGAACATCGTACACACACACACACACATACACAGACGCATTTCAATGCATTTAAAGTAGATTTTAGCGCACTCATATCCTAAAGCATCAATAAAGATCTGTAAGTGATTGCAGGATGTCAAGCGTGTGGCATGTCGTCGCATTACATTAGAATTTAGCCAATAAATGTTGCAAGTGCAAGAAATGAAAGCAATCAGAAAATGTTTTTCGCTATCTACAACTTTTTTTTTTTAACGCAATATCTTTACTTAACGTTGATTGTAGTCGTTATTTAAAGGAACCGGAAAAAGCAAGTTGTCGTAAGTTAATATAATCGTCCTGAAGTTATTAAGTAAAAGATTACATTGCACGCTTCAAAAAATTTGTAATTTATTATATGATGCTTTTTTTTTGTTTATTTTTGAATCACGCTGACCATTAAAAAAAAAAGTAAATACTGATACGTTGCAAAAGAGCCACTTTTCGAACTTAGCTTTTTTATTAGTCAACTGGAGTTTAAGGGAAGCTTTTATATTTTAAAATGTTAGTCTCATAGCAGAAGATCATAAGAAGAAATTGACCAACTCAAAAGCTTTTTTTTCTTTGGTAAAAACTAAGTTTCATTTCATTAAAAAATTTTCCAAAACATATATAATTTTGCGAATTAATTCTCCAGCAAATTCGAATTTAAATAATTCTATAGATTTTAAGTGGCAATGATAACATTTTAAATGCAATTGATCCTTGATCTGGACGTTATTTTAACATATTTCGAAAAAATTTAGTTTCTGTTTTTTTTATTCATAAAAAAAGAATTTGCACACCGAAAATAATAATAAAAAAAAATTTTAATTTTGTTTAAAACACAATAATTCTCTTCAACCAAGTGAAAACTTATAAGTGACTTTATCTGAAAAAGTTGAAAAATCTAACAAATTTTTAAATAAATAACATCTGCATAGTTAAAAAGGATAAAATTGCAAAGGAACTGACGATAAAAGCCATAGTGAAAAGTTTCAAAGTTCAATAATTTAATATTTTTTTTTTGTCTCAACCTATAAGTTTCCTTTGTTCTTTTGTATGTAATGTCAATTTGTTCAGCAATCTTTGTCGCTTATCGCTAACTTTCTTATTTCATTCTGTCTGTCTTTTTGTTCACAGACAAAAATCCTTTCAAGCCATTCAAAAAGGACCACAATGAAAGAGCCAATTTTACTGTCTGCCATTGTGCACAGACAATTTCTTCATGCTAATTTTATTTGATTTCCGTATTATAAAAATTATTTGCACTACGCAAGAGGTCAAAATTTAACAAGCCACTCATTATTAAACTTACAAATTTTTGAATTTAATATGACTGGTTTAAAGAAAATCCTAAAAATTGTATTTATAAATTATAGAAAAAAGCGGTGAAAAATTCAGAACTAAAAATACTGTCGAATTTTCAGAAGTTTTTATGTGTTTAATGTACAAAATGATACGATGTGATATATTTACTAAAAATGCTTTAAAATATAATATTTGTGTTAACTATGTAAAATTCACACTAAATTAATATAAACATTAGCACTGAATGATCCCAGGAAACATTTGCACGACTTAAATTGGTATTTTGAAGATTTTCCAAATTTCATATATATCAATGCATTATGATTCGATATAACATTTTTGTTGTAATTTGTATTGTACATATTCGACATCAGTTGTATATTAGAAGAAAAAAGCGGCATCATTGTTGCCAGTTTTCAAGTGATGTAAGTGCAGTTTTATGTAAGTATAATTTGAGCAATAATTGCTTAGATCTCTTACTTATGATTCATAAATGAATAACTTTGGACAGTTTCCTCCTAACGAATTATTGCTTGGCATCAGAATATGAGTTTGTGCGAGATTAAAACCATCACCTCAGTGTTTCAAATATGACTCTTCCGCGATTAAAAATGTTTGCTGGGATTTTTTAAGCAAAAACCTGCATTAATGCAGCACTTAATTGCAAGACTGCTATAAAACCACCCTCAGACAAATTTTAACACACACATGCAGAGATAAAAGCTTTTAAAGTTGTGCAACACGCTAATTTGTAGTCGGTCACTAGGTGCCCGCATTAGCGGCACCGAGCCAACAAAATGAACAACAACAATATGAACAAAGTTAATGACTACCCACAAAATTAACATCTCATTAAAAGCTTTTTTATTATTTTTAGAAAATACAAAATTTGTTATGCTTAACGCTTTACTAAGTATTTACATACATACATAATAAATGTACAGCTTACACCTCAGTATAATTCTTTAATATGAGAATATCCATGTGATCGCACTGTGGGTTCGTAAAATGAAATGAATATCTGAATATCTGATTAGAATATTTTGAGATTTTAAAAATTTTCAAAAAGTTTTTAATTTTTGCGTTAGTGATAAAAACGTTACTTTTAAAAACTAAACTTCTTATTACTTTTTTCTCCTAAGCCATCAATTTTCCGTTGCACTGAGTAAAAAGTTCTTAAAATTGGTCACAATATTCAGAATATTATTTATTTTATTTTTATTTTAACGATTTCTTTCTCTATTACGTCTTTATTGAACAATTTCAATAACTTAATTATTGATATATTAAAGGGCGTTCACTTCCCTCTAGGATATTTTGCTTAATTGACTAAGGACATTACCAAGAGTGCTCCAATGTGAGAGTATGCTTAGGATCCAGCTTTCCGCATTACCTATCGATTGATACAAGAAAATTTGTATCACAGCATAACAATAGCGCTTAAGCAAAACATTAAGCAGAAGACTCTCCAGCTAAATTATTTCACAAATTAATAGATTCGACTTCACCAGTGCTCTTCACAAATGCATAGCAATAGCGTTGAGAACAACATGACGTATGAGTAACCTCAATTAAATATATTTTAATTTCAGTTAAATGTAACTCTACGCCACGTTGTTCACAAAGCTATCAAATGCATGAATACAGAAAATAAAATGCAAAAACTCGCCATATGGTATCGGACAGCTTCAGACATTACGCTTCTAATGAACTGCGCCAAATGCCGGTATCTTAGTTCAAATCTATACAAAATCTCCTAAGAGAATTTCCTCTATCGCAATTTAACATGTATTACAACAAATCGACATAAACAAAACATCAATTATCTCGAAACGCGTTTTTTTGAGATACGCCCATTTCGCTTCTAAGGGCAGTACAGTAGTAAAAGTAATTCGGAGTTTCGGAGATATAGACATGGGAAGTTGGGAACCTCTGCATCGATTTTTAAAATAAGGAAGTCGTTTGACAGATAATTTAATAAATTCTAACACGATTTTTAATTAAAGTTTTTAGTTACTTGTTACTGTTTCTGTTGTTTTTTATAGCTGTTGGTGTTGTTGCTTTTGTTGTTTGAAATGTTTCTGGTGATTTCAAATGCATTTACAGCCGAAACACTGTATATAACATTAAAGTGTAATAAGCACCATAACATAGGTTATGATGCTTGATGTTTACTAAAAAAACATTCGTTAAAATTTACCAGAATATCGATAGAGAGTGTAAGTTTATTGTAATCATTAAGTTTGTAATAAAATCAGCCAATTAAAATTTGTAAAATTTAACTAATTTCATATTAAAAACTGATGACAGTAAAAATCTTGCATTTAAAATTCTTAAAACTACATTTAAAATCAATTTCCAACGCTATTAAAAGTTTAACCGTAAAGACTTTAGGGAGCTCAATTGTCAAAAGTAAACATTTGAATCCATTAACCACAGACAAGTAAGCCACAACAAAGGCTAACAGTGAAAATTCCAAAAGTCAAGAGTTCGAAAAATAAGGAAAAAGCAGACGAACAAAATAAAAGATAAAAATAAAAAAATTTGTAAAAAAAATATTATGCGAAACAGAACTAACTGAAACCAAATTCTGGGCAATGACTTTATGAAGTTGTTCACACTAAAAGGAGACACATATACTTAAACAACAGCTAATGAAATGACAACAGCATGATAACGTAAGCACTGCTTGTCTACATACAAAATATTTACATGCAGTTCACTGAAAAGGATTATGTCCTCATAGAAACTCATGCATCTTTAAAAAATAAAGTAATGTTTAAAATTAAAACAGTCAATAAAAAAAATAAAATTCTTTAATATCATATATTGGTTGTAAAATGTAGTTCCAAAATTTATCGTCTCTGCTTTTTAAAGTTTCCGAGCTCTGTGTTGTTTTGCAATCATAAATAGAGTTTTTTTCGTTACAGAAAACAATTGTTTATGTTAATCTTTGAAACATTTTAAGTTACAATGTGTAGAATAGATGTTTGAATAAATAACAAAAACTTTTTCATTAGCACAGTATTTGAAACATCCAATCACATAAGATGTTGAATACTAATAAAAGGTAAAAAAAGTATAGCTGAGCTCAATGAAAAGGTAAGTATTTAAGGATTATGACAGGCTTCGTACACTTACACTAGTACAACGGAAAAAGTTTGAAAAATGTATTATTATATTTATAAATATATATATTATATATTTGAACAAATTTTCAAAACAAATTCACATTAATTCCTGTAGCTTTAAGTAAGAAAGATCAATCGATATCTTATTTTAGTTTTTGTTTGAACAACAAGTTTTGAAACTGGCTGGCTTATTTATTGGACATTTTTTAAATTTTTTTTGCAGCCAAATTTAGTTTTACTAGTTCAGACTCAATAAAAATTGACCTTTCATACTCAACGGTCATCTTTGATATTCCTGCAGGGTAAGCATGCCAATGTTTTGCTATGTTGTGGCTGCAACTATATACTTGTATACATTAACTTTAAAACAAAAAAAGTGAATGCATTCTAAAGTTGAAAACTCAGATATTGGCTTATTTTGAAACTTCATACTTCCTCTCTCTACATTTTTATTGTTTGCGTGTTTGCGAGAAAACTCTCCAGCGATTTTGCTTGCATGCATTTTCAATATACATAGTACATTGCAACTTTTAGAGTCACAGAAAAAAGCAAACTTTTGACTATCGGTATTTTGGGAAGAACACATATACTACCACAAAATAAATGCTGAAGCAAAAAATAGCATGCTTGTACATATGTATGTATGTATGTGATGCTAAGAGTATCTTAGTCTCTATTTTTGTTGTGCTTGGTTGACAAAAAAAAAAACATTTAAAAACTGCAGAAAATATTAACACATTGCTTAGGGGTAAGTGTAGAAAATCTGAGGACATATAGTGTTAAATGGAATAAAATGAATCTAAAGAAGGATGTTCTGTAGACCACTGAACTTATCCTACAATCTATTTTGAAATTATCGCAGAAGACTGAAGTTTCATTGTCAGCGCTCAATTCCTCCCTTGTGTGAATTTTAAAGGCTGATGAAATTCTGTTATTGGAACCATAAAAAAAATTAGAATGTGCCAATGGTGGCAGTGGCAGTAAAGTTTCTAAACCTGTGTGTGAGGTGTTTCTAGGACCCTGTTGCCGTAGGTAACCTTCCTTTGTAACTTGTTCAGGGCGTGGAGATAGGGGCTCTGTAAGTCAATATAGATCGCATTATTGCTTTGTATTCAGTGGATGGTGTTCAGTAGAAAACTTCACTTTTCCTAAACGCCTGCTAAACGTATTTTTTCTTTAAAATTATTTTCCATGTAAGCTTAGAAAACAATAATAAGTTTAAGTATTTATAATAAGTAACATCTGCAAGGCCACAAAATTCTATTAACGAATTAAAGTCTAATTCATCCTTTTTATCTACATATGTTTGATTCAGATCCGTTTATTTTGGTTTATTTTATTATTATTTAAGAGCAATAAGTTTATTAAATTACAGTTTAATTTTGCAACTACTCTGTTAATAAATATAAGTATTTAATTCGAAAATTTTGTTGGGCACATAGAAGCGTTTTCTCAAAATTTCGATAAAAGTCAGGATAGATATTTTATTTTTGCAAATTGCACATATTCTGACACATTGGTTAGAACTTTCAAAATTCGTCAGTTTTAAAAATTTAAAAAAAATCTAACTGACTTGTTTTTTTCTTGCCAGCCTTTGAATATTTTTCGAAGCGACTTAAGTATTTGCACAAATTAAGACAAACGTCTTTTTTTCCAAAATAAATTTGCTGTAATCCATTCTGTAAAACAAATTCAGAGACAAACCCAAATTACTACAATATAACAACAACAACAACAATATCAAAACACTTCATTAAATTACAAACTCTTTAAACACACACACTTGCACACTTAATGTTTGTGTAAGCATGAATTATACAAAACCTTTAGTATGCTTTCGTTCAGACAATTAACCCTAGCAACTTGACACTTATTTACAAGAATATGTAGCAACAAGGCAACAACAAAAGCTGCTACTTTATTTGATTTTTAAAGCTTACCACGTTAACGTATTTTATATACCATTGTTTACCTTTTATTTTATTTTAAAGTCTTCTTTAATGGAACCACAAGTTAAATAAAAATAGAAATTTTCCGCAGAATAAGAAACTGTGAAAACCTTACCTTTTGACATTTTATGTTCACCCTAAAGTATTGCAGCTGCTCCCGGCTTCATTTGCAGTAGCAGAAGCACCTGCTCTTAAGGTAGCTAACGAAAAACGGAAATTAGTTTCGTTTCTCTATAACAAAGAGGTTGCTATTAAAAGTAAATATGGCACAGGGCTGTTCTAAGACGTAAATATTGGAACACTTAAAACTCATAGGGTTTAGTTGTTTTGTTGTTTGAAGTATTTGAGAGTATGACATTGAGAGTATGGCTTGCGTTCAAAGACCGAAAAATTATTTATTTTGCCATGTTCCGTACCTCATTTCCGTACGATAACTTTACAGTTTATTAAAGGCAAAGCCTTTTTTATTCTCAAATTATAAGGTTCAACATTTTTTCGATGTTTTTTTAAAAAAAATGGTTTATTTGAAAAGTTCATTGATATATCTTTGATAACGTGACCAACGAAATAAGTTTCTTTCTGGCATTGATCATGAATAGAAGCCAGTGAATACATCCAGTTTTGATCAATCAACTATTTTTGGAAGAGCCATGAAGGAAAGCTTGCTAATTAGTTATCAATATGGATCACTTAGCACAAAAATACATTTGAGATGCTTTATTTGATTGAGTGATTTATGTATATTGTTCGCTCTGTTATATTATGTATTGAACTAAAATTATATTGAATGTGATGCCCTACTCAATTTAACCGATCATTTAATAATTGGTACTATTTCGGATTAAATTGAACTAGTATCGTATTGTGGTCGAAACTCGACCGTACCCACCAAGTTTCAACTTTGGAATAATTTTGCTGACCTACATATGACGAACAAAACGCCATTGCGCATGTACCATGATCTTATATAGTTTCATCTTTCACACCTTACCTCATTTCACCTCACGTTGCCTGTACCTCATGCAGCCATACGCGATCAAAATGCTTTATTATTGGTTTAAAGCGTTTTGTATGAGGAATCATGCGCGTATGTTCTCTTAATTTTACCTATCTTAACGGCTGATATTACACATTATTTTTTTTGTGCACTTCTATGAAACAGTATCTTTCCATTCCTCTCTCTTTATAATAAATACTCAAAAAGTGTACCATAAGTTTCCATGATCACGTAATAATATATAGATACCGTTTTCTTTTGCTGCCCCACTTAGTCTCCAACTTTATTTTTTCTTTGACAATTCAAGGCCCTGTGATAGCAACCCATACTATTATAATTAATTATAACACATAAACATGCACAAAGCTACTTTATTTTGCGGAAACTATTCAAAAGGGGGGGAAAAAAGTACTTCCTTGACAACGAATACCTCATTAGTCATACAAATTCAAATGAGTCAAAAGCAGCATTAGAAATTTCGTTAGGGTAATTTTGTTAAACAAAAATACCGATCTTGGCATTAGACATGAGGGTTGCTAATTAAGTGAAAACAAGTTGTTTTATAAAATACAATAGATAAATTCCTTAGAGTTTAACATTTCCTTTTTGAAAATTTTATGTTGAATGATTTTAAATTTCTTATTTAAGTTTTCATGGCAAAAATTAAGAATTATTTTTGATGTTTCAAGTCTTTAGTGTTTGAAAGTCATATTAATCTTTTTGAAAACTAATAATCAAACTTTCTTTATATGTATTTCTTTTTTATAAAATATTTATTATTTTAACGAATACAAAATTTACGAATCGACATAAAGCATTTTATGTTCAAACATAACAAAACTATCGGTCTTCACTATTGAGTTTAAGTTCAATTAAAAAATTTCAATTATAGTTACTAACAAAACATTTAGAAAGAACTTAAAATTACTAATATCTTTTTAGTTTTTTTGGCATGCAACTCTTTGTTGTGAACTTTTTTATTTTTTGTGAATATTGCATTTGCTTAATGACATATTAAATCGGCTTTTAAAAAAGTTTTTTATTTTGAGTTTAAGAAATCCTCGAAACTTTACGAAAAATAATCAAAAGTCTTGCTGTGAAATTTGAGCTTGATGTCTCAATGTTTACATGTACCCTAAAGCAGTTAAAGTTTTGCATGGAAATTTTAGTTTGAATTAACATAACTCAACTGAAAAATTTTTAAAACTTTATGAATTAAGATGTCATAGAGATGGTACTTTTAGCTTTAAGAAAGTTGTAATAAGCATTCTAATATAAGCCAATGGCCCTTTTTTATTGGTTTTGTGTGTTGAATCTGCATTTTGCAACTTTATTACCCACTACAAAAAGTTAGAGTTTTGAGATAATTGACGCACGTGTGCTGAAATTTTGATTTTTCCCTATAATTGGTAATCAAGTAGTATGTATTGTATATCCAACAATTTTAGAATCTGTTGCAGCTGAGTTATATGATTTATAAATAAATTTAAAAAATTATGAGCTTCATATTGCAAAGTTACGATGTGATAGTTTAAAATGGCTTACCAGATTTAGTAAACCCGAAAGTGCGAAATAATCTACTATATTGCCCATTGTAATTACATATAACAGGTCGTATGAGTAACATTTAAATTTTTATCAAAAGAGAAACTTTCATTAAGTAGCTGTAACTTTTACAAATGTAAATGTATTGTTATATATGATACTTCTATCACATGTGATGTTTTTTGAATGATTTTTCCTTAGCAAACCATATAATAACTTAAAACCTCAACTATTTCTCATATAAAGCAATACCGTAAGATTTGTATTAAAATGCTTTTGACTATACATATATCATAAATTTGCCGATAGTGCTTGTGCAAATAATTGCTTGAAGTCTTCAGTCCTTCAAGTATTTATGAATAAGAACAATAATAGACAGACAATAATAGTTACTAAATAAAGCGATTACGCTTGCACCGCCAACAAAACAAGTTCCAAAAATACATTAGTTAGTAAATTTTGAAAAGCTTAAATTTTTTCTTTAAAATTTAAAATTCTTTTCCATAATAGAAACACATAAATCATATCTCTGACAGCACTGACAACACGCTCATAGCCATGTACTATGTTATGCATTTACTTTATGCGAAAATACTCACATAACTTTCTGTTGAAAGTGAGTAAACGAAAAAAAGGAATTTTTATGATTAAAAAGTTTGCAACTTAAAAATGTTGCCAACAATGAGTTATTGCACTGAGAACGTGCAACACAAGTTCCCATATGTTAAAAACATAAAGACACAAAACACCCACTTAAGAAACCCACACACACACTCACACATGAAACACATTTGCACACAACCACTTGAACCATATTTTGTGATGACTTAACTAATTAGTAAGGAAAAAAAGCTGTTTGTGACATTTTCGTTCGTTGCATTTTTTATGCAAATGACGTGAGGAAATTGTTGGTTTTTATTTAAACGTAAAAATCTTTAATGTCATGAAATATAAAACTTTGCTTATTACCATATGATTTTTCACATTTTTTTTTTGCAACATTTGTAGTTAATGCATTTGCAAAACGCTTCTATAAAGCATTTCGTGAAAAACCAATTAAAAGCAATATTTCTTTGACACTTTAGCGCCAACAGTAATAACAAAAAAATATAAGAAAAAACTCATCATAATTTTCTTGCATACTTTTGTACGTTTGTTTCTACGGCCATTTTATTTGCATTTATAGCATTTATCAAAGCATTCATACAGCCATAGAACTTTGAACCTTTAAGTCTTCTCATGTATGGTATTTTTACCAGACTTATATGTTTTGAAAGCTTAAAAATTATATGCTGCCAGTAAGGAATACAGTAAAATAAAGTGGGAACGGTAAAGGTGATTCTCTAAAAGCACCATGCAGAAAGTTTGCAACTTTTTTCTTTTTATCATACGTCGGAAGTGCGACACTTAAATACCTACCACCATCGCCTTGTAAGCGTATAGTATATTACATAAGCTTATGATGTATTTTTTTATTACGTGTTGTACGAAAAAAAAACTTCAAAATTAATTTTGCAACAATTCAACAAAATTAAAAATTCCACTTTTTTTTTGTTTTATCAAAGCCTGTGAATATAGAGTCTGCGTTTTATACCGTCTCCGTAGCATTTTACTACTGGTTGCTATTCAACGTTACATTAAGTGGCATTGCACCTGCTTGTATACCCATTTGGAAAACATTTAAAATGACTAAAGTCGTAATATTGAATTTACATATAGATGCGGTTAAAACATCTCATGCATTTCGTGATATAATAATGTCAAAAAATTTCCGGGTGTCCATTTATAATTTAGACTTTTTTCAGACAAGGTTTTGGGTAAGCGATACAAATTTTCACTTGCTTACGTTAACGTCCTCTTTACGTATCACGAATCGTCTCTTTTCGTCTCTAATTTCCAAGCCTAAAAGTATGCTAGTACAATTCTTATATTTGTAATTAACTATTCATTAAGCACAGGATAGATTTTTTTGTTTTCATTTATATAAAATACAATTGCATATTTTCATGCTTGAAAATTAGAGGCGAAACGAGACGAATCGTGATACATAAAGAGGCAGCAAGGCTACTGTGCTTTCAATTGTCTTCTCATATCATAAAGTTTGATCCTCTAAGCATTTTAAAGTTTAGCTAATTTCCTATTAGGTACATGTGGAAATAAGCAAATAAACACTCACACTTACATGCATATATGCATGTACTTGTACTCGTTTATGTAACACTTTGTTGGCAATGCTTATGTGTCGTACTTGGTCGCTGTTGACATGACGTGTTCACCTTTTCGCGGTATTTAAAACCAACACCAGCACGTCAATGACTAAAGAACATATGTATGTATGTAACATGTAATATGAACTCTCATGTATGTTACATATGTATATTTAAACACCAACATATACATACACCAGCATTATATTGCAGAAGCACACGTACGTGCAACCACTTAATGAAAATTAAATTAAATTTAACTAAACTTGTTTATATTTCTTTCTATTTTATTTTGCTCTTTGATAATTTTCACTTTTGTTGTCGTAATTAAGGCGTATTTTAAAGTTGATTTGCTCTTTTTATTTAGTTTTGTGATTGATTTTGTGATATTGTTGTTTTTCTTTAGATTTTGTTTTTATGCTTTTGGCATTAAAACTTTTTGATACTTTTTTACACATTAAAAATTGCACAAAAAGTTTTGATTTCGATGAAACCCTTACTTATTTCATATTTGCCAGTTAATTGCGGTCAATTGGAATCGTTAAATATAGATTTGAGTAAAATATTTTTAAAAGATGACTTATTTATAGGTACTTAGTATAAAATTTTTACAGGCTATAATGAACGAAAATATCAAAGTTATGCATTTATTTCTTAGAGATAATTTTTTCTTAATTCTTGGCTGTAGCTGCGGCGTAATCTGTCATAAAATTCGAACTGAAAAAAGTAGCTCTAAGTAAATCACCCGTTACAAAATATCATAAAAAATAGGACATAATTTTTATCAGCCGTAAAATTTCAATGCACAAACTCTGTAGCGAAAAAGTCAAAAATGAAAGAAAATGTCATAAGAAACGTGCCTTCAAATACATTTTATATAATTTGATAATCATGTTAATTCAATGTCGTATGAAAAATCAATTCTTTATTTCTTTTTTTTTGCAAAAATGAAATATCTCTTCATGCATTCATTATATTTGTTATTCAAATATTTGACTGAAGGCCAAAATCTATGGTTGCTACATATATGCATCAGTCAGTGTATTTGTAGGATTTGTTTTGGCAAAAAATAAAAAATCCGTCAACCGGCAACATTTGGCAGTTGAAAGTATTTTTGTGTTCAGTAACACAACAACATAAAAATTGGATAGAAGAAAACCATTTTTATTTTTTATACTTTTTTTCACTAATGTTAAAAGGATTTTGCCACGTTGTGTTATGTCAGCGAAGCCAGTGGCTTTTGTTTGCATATGTTGGTGTGTGAGCTGAATGTTATTTGTATGCACATGGCGGCTTAAATGACTTCCGGCGGAAATTACAGCGGCACAAAAATAGAAGCCAAAGCAAATTGGAAACAAATTTTATGTTTTTTTTTTTTTTGGAGAAAGATTTTTTCGTTTGCGGTCTTGTGCTTGTTGTATCTTTGTTTTTTCTTTCTTTCTTTCATACTTTGGATAGAGATAAATTTGTTTAGATTAAGTTCAACGCTGACATGATGTAAAGTATTATCAATTTAAATGGGTTAAAAGTAAATAAAAAAGGATACGAAAAAAAAAATTAAATTAAAGTTTTTTTTTTTTGTATAAAAAAGTTGACTCTTTCAAAAACTTTACCAGTTATTTATTTAATGATTTTATTTAATGAGTTATAAAAGTAGAAGTCTTGAATTGAATATTTGTATTTGAGAAACTGATTTAATAGCAGATTGATAGTTCGAATTTGGTTAAGATAAAATAAACATTTCATTTTTTTAGCTACTTTTATACAATAAAAACAGATAGCTCAATTGGTAACTTCAAATGCACATCGTTACTTTTGTTCACGTTTTTACAATGGAATATATTTAGAGCAGCAAAAATTTAAGAGATCAACACTTTGACTGTGATATTTTAATATCATACATATTAAAAGTTAATGCTGTGTCCATATTAAAGAGATATGAACAAAGATGTGTAATCAAGAATGAAATATGAATGAATGAAGGAAAATTTTGTTTTATCCGATCTCTGTGGCAGTGAAAAATGTTAACATTTAAAGCGAATTTTGTTGTTTTAATTAAAACTTTTGTATATTACAGCTCGAAATGTATGCCAAATGATAGAACTTGAAGAGGCCTAAATATAAAAGGTTCCATTGCTAAATCCTGTCCCAAACATGGGTTTTCACCGGTTTTTGGGGTCATTTATGAACATAAAATCCATCTGGTACACCCAATGATAATAAAGTCTAACCATTTCATTTGAACTCTAATATAAATATCGTGGTATAAATATGATGGTTCAACAAAAGTTTGTCACCTTTGAAAACGCTGCAAATCCTTGTCTCTTCTAAGCACATAGTTCTATAATGGTGATTGGTATCTTTATAAGTTTGATCCTCAGAAAAACAACAGCTCGAGTATTAAAAAAATGCTTTCCATTTTTAATATTTAATTGAAATTTTCATGAGCTTAAGTGCAATGCTATCAAAAAAATCAATGTTTACAAAATTAGTAGCACTATCTTGCAGATGATGAGTTGAACACAAGCAAGTTGCAGACAGGACAAAAAGTTTAATGAAGCTACTTAACATATTTATTGGTATTTACAGACACTGACATGACACACACACATAAGAAACTAACGTGAAACATCGGATGAAAAGAAAGCTTAAATTGTTTTTGCTAATAAAGCAGACAAATTGCTTATTTATGACTAGAGGTAAGAAATGGAGTGACCAGATGCTATAAGCTTTGCCAAGTTATAATTATTGCAGCATAATTATGAGAGGTATATGTACTCTTTAAGAGAAAAATATCTTCATTGACACTAATGAAACTAGAAGAAGTGTATCAAAGGATAATTAATAAAAAGAAAAAGGAAAACTATTATTTTGGAAACACTTTGGGAAGCACGGCATTGCCTTAGGATTAAATTTTGAATGGTTAAAATTTCGAGAGCTATAACATATATTGCAACGTAGATTTGATGATTAGGTAGAAAGCTACTAACTGGCTATTAAAAGGCTGACTTATTTGATTTAAAAAAAAATTTTATGTAGACGCATTTAGGATATATGTTCCAATAAAATATTGTGTATCGATTAAAATATCTTCCTTAGTATTACGAAGCTGATTCTTCAAATCCGAGTTGATAGCACTCTCAGGCTAAAATATTTCACATATTTGTATGTCATTTCAAAGGTATTTCTTGCACTATAAGGTTTACTTAAAGACTGATTCCGGAAGTATTATAGTATATGAACGGACTTACAGCTTAAAATAAGCCTTAGCAATCACTTGCTTACAGTCAAGTGTGTTACATAGCACGTGGAGGTACATATGCGACCTTTCTTACACCATATAAAGACACAATCTAATAGAAATTATAGCGCTTAGAAAGATCGACCGATATAGAATAATATCTTTTTGTTCATTGGATAAAATATTTAAAACGGTTTACATGATTTACAACATATATGTATGTATACAAATATTGATGCAATTCTCTAAAACCTTTAATTTTTTAAAATTGTCAAAAAAAAAAAATTGTACATCTGGTTACTCTTATTTAGATTTATGCATGCAAACAATAATGCGAAAGAGTGTTTGCATTTTACAGAAACTGATTGCCATGTTTATAAAATGACGCATCACTGCAACTATGGTAGAGGACGCGAAAATCGCGTATCTTTTATTCAAAAGTCTAGTAAAAGTGAAAATAATCATATGCAAAGTTAAACCGATGCACCACAATGAAATTTATGTGTGTATGTATGCATCTGCAATGCATAAGACAGGTGCATTTGTCTACATAATATTTGCTTACTTTTATAACGTACACCATGCTTACTATATGTTGTAAGTATGTACGTAAAAAAGTTACAGCTTATGCGAATATCCTAGTGCTGGCAAATAAGGATATGTTGCATGTTCCTTACTGCACTTCGTTGAAGTCCTTGTAAAAGTGTATCATGAATTCATACATTTTATAAAAAAAAAGATTTTCATTGCAGCTGTGAATTTTAAAATGAAAATGCATATTAAGCACTCGTATTTAAGATTGTATGATAGTAATGTGAAGAAGACATCAAGTTGTTTTGGTGTACGATAAAAAAATGTTTTAACTTATGGAAATAATGTGATATAGGAAACATTTAATTGTACATACAACATCATAACATCTTTATTTTGAAATGGCTTAAAATAGCTTTTGATAATTCTTAGTTAAATATCTAAAACTTCTAACATGATAGGATATCAAATCACACCCAACTTGACAGAAAAAGTGCTGTCTAATTTACCGTTTTAGCTACTGAGTAATGTTTTAATTAGACTTATCATATAGCTGCATAAAAATTGGACAGAGCTGCAAACAGAAATGGAAACCCAAGTTTGCTTCATTATGAATATTAAGTTTACCGCTTTGATCTTATTGTTACTAATTAGTTATTCCAGCTAAAGTTTTACCCTAAAGTTTGCATAGGCCGATGTAATCCTTAAGTACTATAAGTTTCATTTTAATTCTCATTACAAATAAGCATCTTTTCATTGCTCTCACTTGTTGAGTACTTTTTTTTAAATTTTGCTTTTGCTTAACGCTTTACCCTTTACGTCCAACTATTTCTCACTTCTAATATTACGAACAATGTAGTTTCATTTGCATTTAGTATTTAAGTAGTTATATGAAAAACAAGCAAAAATAATTGCACTACACCATAGTTGCCCATCTTAGTTGCAAAAGTTATATGAGAGTTCATATCTTATAGAGGTGCTGCTTCTGTGTTAGAGCCGCAGGAAAACTGAAAATTTTTGTTTTCTTTTTGTTTTTTTTTTCCTTTTTGCTCGTACCTTATCTGCAAAGAGTAAATCAATTTTTGACTGCATATTCTTGTTGTTACTCTTTGGTTTTCCCACTGAAGTTGCTATTACTATTTCATACCTAAGCTTTAATGACACATTTAATATATTTTCATTTTTTTTGCAACCCATAAAGGTACATTAATCTTATATTTAGTTTCCTGAGCAAGTGCCTAAAGCTATTGATAAGATAATAGGATAGGATAATGCAATGAAATTCGGCAAATCGGTTACATTTTCAAACGAGCTTCTTGGAATTGAAAATGGGCGAACGCCTTCCGCCCTTACAAGTAAAAAATTTAAGATGCTATATTGAGAGACTTATTTGGTGTAGTGTAATCAAATTGCTCACAAATACTAGGAAAAACAAAAAAAAGGTTTGGACAAAAAGTTGGTGAACTTCGAAAAGAGGCCGTGGCACATACCATATAAGCAAAAGCTTTAATACGCTATACTGATAGAATTATTTAATATGTTGGAGCTAAATTTCACAAAAAAAAAAAATAGGAATGCTTCGAAAAACTCTGGCAGATTTATACAAGTAGGCGTGGCACCCCAATAGAAACAAAAATATTATAGCGCTATAATGAGAGAGTTAGTGAAACCGAATTTCACACAATAGTCAGGTCTTATACCAAACAAAAAGTTGACGAATTCGAAAGAGGACGTGGCACCTCCCTTACAAATATAAACTTTAAAACGCTACAAAGGGAATTATTTAAATAAATATTGCTAAATTAAATGTGTGAACGTTGAGTGAAACCAGTCAGCATGTAACTGACTAATAAAACTTTAGAGCTTAAGCTCACTTTTACTGTTAACGTGGTGTAGGGTATTGATATCTTGGCGAGGCCAAAGATAACACCGTTACTTGTGTTTTAGCTTACGAAAGTTAAACTTAAAAGCATATAGTGACAGCTTCTAGTAGATACGTTTGCACTGACGATTATATGTACATATATTTGTGTGTATGTATGTGTTTTGGCCATTGAAGTGTTTTGTTTTCAACACCATCTGTTACTTGCTACTTCATGTTTACTTTCAACACCCAGCTTGTTTGTCCCTTTTCTTTTTTCCTTCATATAGTTTTTTTTGAGCCCCTGGTAATCTTGTTGCGCTACTGTTCTATGTTGAACACAATAATCATAACTGTTATTGTGAATTGAGTATTCCTTGTTGTTTTTGCGGTTGTCCTTTGTAGTTTCTTGCCGTTAGAAATCAGAAAATAAGTGACTCTTGTGAGTTATATACCAATGCGCTATAGCAAACCTTATGGACACTGTTGTGTAAAAGAGCTTCTACCTTCTTTTAAACTACATTACTTTGGATGTGGAAAGTCGAATTTAGGAAACTTATTTATTTAACTCATCGAAATTTGAAGTTTAAGTAAACAAACAAAGCTGCATATATTTTGTGAATATATTCATTAGCTACTGCTTTACGCATATGAAACTTGACTGGTTACCAAAAAAATTAAACACCCAACACGAGTTTTTGTGAACATATCCAATATCACTTCTCATACCAAGAATTAATTTATTTGGAAAAATATGAACTGAGGTGAAGGTGTTACATATTTTAAACGTTTGAAACCTTCTTCCGGATGCATTAAAAAAGTTTCGTCTCAAACGTTTTCAATGGAATTGTCTACAAAGTTTCAGTGAATTATAATTATAATATAAGATAATTTTTTTCTTTAAAAATATTTTTTTGAATCCAAATGAATTAATTTTCAGTGTGAGAAGTACCATCCACATTACATCCAAAATTGTCAATTACATATGATCGGAACAAACAATATTGTGGCATTCAAGGGCAGACAACAGAGACAGTATAAATATATTGTTTTCGAAGAAGTGATAACAAAAATTTGACTTTTTTTGAATCGGCTAAAAACTAATACTTATTATGTTTTTTTTTTTTTGGAATATTTCCTATTGGTATGCCTTGTTTGTTTTTCATGCTAAAATTTACTGCAATGTAATGTGAAAATCGCCTTGTGTCTTATGTTGCTTTATTATATTTTTGTTGTATTTTTTTTTGTTTTAAAAAAAAAAAATAAAAATAAAAAACCGAAAAACAAGATAAAGTTATTAGAAACTTTATCTTTCGTGTTTGGTTTTGAAACTTTTTTTTTATGATTTTATTTTAGGCCTTGTAGTTTTTTCTATCATAAAATTTTTCTTTTATTTGACTTAGTATTTTATTCTTTTGACTTAACCAACTTGGTACTGTGATGCGTGCATTTTTTGTTTTGTTTTTATATTTTCTTTGTGTTATCACACACTGTAATAAACATTAAGCTCAGTAAAATAATTATAAATTATTTTCTGTTCCAATACACCGCATAGAAGTAATTTTATTCTATTTCCGAATTCATTTGTTTTTAAAATTTTCAATGAGTTTTTCGTTGAAATTTTACTGAAATTTTTTTAGTACAAGTTTCATCAATTTTTACTCGCAATTTTTTCTAAGTGTATCTTGATTAGGGCGCATAAGTTTTTAAATTTACATACTTAACTTTGTGTTTTACCTTTGTTTCACAATTTTATTTTTTTTTTTTCCTTTGACTCAACTTCTGTTAATTTTGTGACTGCTCTTTTTAAAACATAGTAAATTTCCTATGCAATACAACAGAAGTTTAATTTTTTGCTAAAGTTGTACACAAAGTTATTTCAAAATGTAGCAGTGCATGGAATTAACAACAACAGGAAGTTCGTAGTACATATATTAAACTACCATATTTTCTTTTGATAAGCTGGAGCTTAGAATCCTCATTTGTACACAAATTGTTTTGTACGAGCAGAAAATGTCATAATATTCTACTATTTTGGATTCACCCTAAAGTGACACTTTTCAAATATGTGTACGTACGCAATTGGTTACACATACAAATGTCTAGCAGCACATAAACACTGCAGTTTATTATCCTTTGCTAAGCATTTTCAAATAACAGTAAATGCGTAAGCGCTATCATTTGCGTAGCATTAACTGGACTTCCGCTGATGCAGCAGTCATAGCAAAATAAACATTAAAATACAATGCAATACACGACAGCGGCGAAATATTTCTGTTTACCAATTTGTGGTACATTTATGGCTTTGTTGGTTTGTTGTTGCCCTTGTTTACATTATTGGCTTGCATTTGCGGTCCAAATTATGCAATACGTTCATTAGAAAATTAATTGCTGTTATTGCTATTGTTCGCCACACTCTGCGGTTTCTTTTTTTTTGCGTCCCTGGAACAGTAGTTTTTGTTTGGTATTGTCCTTGTATTCGAATGAAAAATAAATTCAAATCATATGCTTCGGTAATTAAATAATTTGTTTATGAATTTTTGTACGTTTATTTGCTAAAAACTCAAATGAATTCAATTGAATGATTTTAAATTCTCTTTTTTCACATCAATGAATTATTGCGTATAAAGTCGAATTTAAAGCTTTTTTTTAGTAATACAATGTACATTATGTATATAAATTTTACAAAAGCTTTTATCGCATTTTCTTGACTGTGCTACCATTTTAAGCTATCCAACGTTTTCAATACAAAGTTTCTTATTGAAATGAAGAACTTGAGTAATTTCCCCAAATAATTTTGCTGCAGTAAACAAAATAAAATTGCTTTTCACAATTATTAATTTCTAAATATTTATGAAATCTTCTAAAAATTTTCTATAGAAAAATATTTGTGCCGCCTACATTCAGAGAATAAAATTTATATTAAATTATTATTTCAATCATAAAATATAATTTCCTTTCACAAATTAGCAGTTAAGCGCCATTAAATACCACTGCCATATGTGTGATTCTTAATAAATGACCAGCAATTAATTATTTTAAAAATTTTTCAAATCACACACACACACACACAACATGAAGGAAATAATTAAACAATTAACAGTTTAAAATTTAAATATTAAATGCATTATAGTGAAACTGCAACTGAAATATTTATTGTACTCGTACTCACATCATATGCATATGGGCTACCCACAATGGAAACTACGCTGAACAGTGTTGCCATTTCACTATTATCTTTAATTACATTATTTTTGTGTTTTTATTTTTAATTTTTGCATTGGAATGTTTACTTTGTACTTGCAGTTGTTGTGGAATGCAATAAAAATTAATGTTTATTGATTTATGCGCACACATCTTGAGTCTTGTGGAATATGTTTTCAAATATTATAATAGCAATATCTGAAATTACAGTAAACAATTTGAAAGTTATTTTTAAATAAATGCTATTACAGATTGGGGAATTTCAGCAATAAAAAAAAAATTGAGAAAAAGATGCGAAACATATTGAGTATTTTCCATAAGTGTTTATTCATTGAAATGATATAATTTCATTGCAAGAATAATTCAAAATTCTAATATTTGCTAATTGCAATAAAATCGTGTAACAGTGACAACAATTTTTATATTTTTGCTAATTTATCCCGCAACATTTTAATTACTAAAATTTTCATTAATTAAATGAGGCGCCGGCATACAAAGCGATCTAATTACACAAAAATGTTATTGATTCTGCTGATCATGAAGCCTTAATTCAAATCCTGTGCTTGTTTTCAATCAAAAAGTCACTAGCACTATAAAAAATAATTGATAATTATCGTCAAAAATTCAGTATTCACTCTTGTTCTGATTCCACTTCGGATTTGCTTTGGAAAGGGAATTGAAATTTATTTCAAGATCATACAAAAAAAGAAAATCCGTTAAATTATTGGAACATTAACAGTTTGAAATTCATACATAAATCCATAGAAATTCCCGCTTTTAGATAAAGAAGAGCTATTAACATTCAAAATTGGACTTCAGTTCCACTTCCAAACTTAATCGGAATCAGAACAGCCCTGATTACTATGTTCTTCAGTTTTTTGCCCTTTCTATAAAATTTATTTTTACGTTATTAAAACGTTTCTGAAGCCGCCGAAGTCAACATTTTTTATCGCAAATTAGAACTGGCTTAATTTATTCTAGTTTCAGTGATGCAAAGGCCAAATATGACCTTATTTTATAGGGGAACTGATATGAATTTTCATCTGATTTTTTATACAATTTTAAAGGCTTGTAAATTTACAATCAAAAACTTAAGTTTTTATACAAATTGTTTGGGTGGTGATAAAGCAGCAAAGAAAATATTATATTTAATATATAGTAATATATAGTATATAAACTGGAAAATATAATAGTTAAATTTTCATAAAATTTCATGATTAACATTTTCGTACTAATTAACAAGCAAGTTCATCAAGGGTATCAACTTAAAATAAGTGATCAATAAAATGAACACAACTCAACGACTTTCGAATAGCTATCAGAGCACTTAACAAAGGAATAATTTATTGAATTGATTTCATTAATGTAATGGAATTATTGACAAATCCTACAATAGCTAACAACAATAATGCAATGGATGTATAAGACTATAAGTTATTCCTATTGTTGTTGTTATTGCGTATGTAGCATTTCAGTCACGAGACATGTTGCAACGTATAAATGTAGCACGTGTGAGCAAAAACATGCCATGTTGCAATTCATTGAAATATTCATTTAATTAGAGTGGCTTGCTCCAATCAAATCATTTGCATCTGAAAAAATTAAATTTTTTATCAAAAATGCACTGTTATAAAAAAGTTTTAAAAAGACAAACGTATTTTTTTATATTCCGATCAAAGGCATGTACATTAGGGCGGGTCGATTTCTTCGGGCGGGAAAAAGTCATCAAAGGGTATGGCAAGACAATATTCTACGGACAATTCTGAGCAACTTTGCCAAAGAAACTATGGGTCTAAAATCAATTTCGAGCCTCCGCATTTTCACAAATAGGTTTTGAACAGTACTTACGTACAAATGTATATTGCACTTTTATGGGAACAATTACAGAAAGGGAGGAGTTTTTGGGCCAGGTAGTGATCGATCGTCAGAGGTTAAATATTTAATAACATGATGTTTATTTCTGATAATAGTCGACCAAGGCGTTTAACTTTGTAGCAACACTTCCAACATTAATTATTTTGATATTTAATTTTTTTCAAATTTCAAATAATTTTTTTACTACTTGTGGTGTAAAACTTTTGTATGAAAATATTCTGCTTTCAGCTTAAGCACTTTCACTCAAAAGACTATAATACTTTTATAAATCACTATTATTTGGGAAACTCAGTCCATTTAAATCACTTGGCAAGCCAAAGGTAGGGACATCTTGAGATGGTATATGCAACAGGTTGCATCTGGAGGATATGGGTCTTATCGATAGCTCCATAGTTGGAAAATACTAAAAAAATCACAATTGACGATCAAAACTTTCACGGAATAATTACATGTTTTCAATGACAGGTTTTTCAATGATAGATTTTTATTTTTGAATAAATAGTTGTTTTCCTTTATCTTTCGACTTAAGTACTTCAGCACTCCACTATTCTTACAAAAAATTAAAATAACATGGTAAATACAAAAGAGGCATAAGACCTTTCCACAGACATCAAAATGACTGATTTACCACAATTTTTGCTTTAAATATGAAATACTTTGTAGTTGCTGCCATATAAAGTACTGTTCAAAACCTATTTGTAAAAATGCGGAGGCTCGAAATTGATTTTAGACCCATAGTTTCTTTGGCAAAGTTGCCAAAGTTGCCCTTACCCCTTACCCTGTCATACCCTTTTTGAAAAAAAAAATCGACCCGCCCTAATGTACATACATACTTTTACAATACAAGATCTTCCTTTTCAAAAGAATACTTTCTCGAAACTGTCTCTTTGAATTATACTGCTTGACACTAAAAAATCATTCCAATTGCTTTCATTTCCAAACTAGTTTTCTCGCTTTCTAAACTATAGCCATAGAAAAGTAAGCTCTTTACTAGAAGGATCACTCTATTAATGCAATTGCATTGTTTTCAGGATGTGCATACGAGTATATCAAATAGCATCAGCATATACATACATACATTTTCAACTACTTTATATAATCTGCTGGAGTTAATTATTTTGTTGTTGCTGTTGTGAAATAGCAATACCAAAACACATGCGCAAGTGTGAGTGTTGGTATGTTGCTCATATACAATCACAGATATATACATATGTAATTTTATGCATATCAACATATGAAATTGCTTTCGATTTTATAATTCCGTTGCTAAATTTTAGAATATATATGCCCATATTTGCAATAATTTGAAAATATTTGTCCTATTGACGCGAAATTTTGCACTAATTTGAAACCTAATTACTTTTAATTGTCACATGTGTTGACGTGGTATGGTATTGTATGCATTTTAATTGTTTGTTTTACAATATTTGATGTTGCATTTGATGGGAGCCTTTTCAATTATGCACAAGTAGTAATTAATTTATAAATACATGTGACAATGTTCAAACAAAAGTTGTAGGAATTGCACAAAAAAGCATGTCCAATTAAAGAAAATGAGTTTGTTGAAAGCTTATGATTTCTGGAATAAGTTGAAGCGAAATACCTTTTCATTTGAATGACAACAGAAAGTTTTAAATATCCTTAATAACTAAAATACTTTAAAAGAATTAATATTTTTAAGCATAAATCTTTGAAAAATTTGTTAATGTTTTGAAAAACTCCTGATATAAATTTTTCTTAATGAGATACAAAATAATTGACAATGTATACACATTTTTGGCTTAAAAAATAGTTCAAAACATATGAGAGATTAAAATTCGAGAAGTAAAATATAAAATAAGTAAAACATTAAATATGTACGAGTAAATAAAAAAAAAAAAGTATTTTCATTTTCAAAAAAAAAAATTTTATTTCGGTTACATAGCTTAATTTAGTTCTATAACCAAGACAGCGCAACAAGTTGTCTCATGTTAATATTTTAAGAAAACAAAAATTTATATTCAACGTAATTTAACAGTCCATGTTATCAAAGCACCCTTACAAGTTAAAGTTAATTCGATGATCAATGTGAAGGTGAATGTAGTCAAAAAATTTCTGGGACGAATTACCAGTAAAGCTCTTGGTAGTTGCGGATATATTTGATACAAATTTAAACCTAAATTAGTACTTCTTCACCGAGTTGAATGTATGCAATTTGAAAGATAATTTCATAAACTATATAAATGTTATATACAATCGATTTTCAAAATGCAACTATCTTTTTGAAATTTTAGCTAATGATTTTAAAAAATTGTATATTGATTTTGAAAAAATATGTAACTAACATAAATTTTAATTAGTAAATGGAAAACTTCTCATTAATTTTTTTCAAAATGGGATGCATTATACCACGTTTACACTATAATCATTTTGAAGTAAAAGCAAAAACTGCACCTTTTATAACAAATCAGCTGACAAAAAAATCTGTCCTTAGTCACATATCAATGTTAGAATTATTTTCTAAAAAATTACCTAAAATTTTTTTTTGCTTAAGCAGAAAATTAATTTAGGCGATTTTTTTTTGCAAATAAATTCCGCACTTTAACAAAAATTTATATTGCTCATCAAGTTAAATGGAATAATATATTTCTAATAGTTGAACATAAGATGTAATTTAACTTTATATAATTAAGTTAAAAATATTAAAATAATTGTAAAGTACAAAAAAATAATAACAGTGAGACATTTAATGGTTAACGCGCAGACGCAATGATGTGAAGCGTGTCTAAAGGACAATCGCTAGTAGCTGCGAAAATTTTAAAATGTTAGTGTTAGTCGTCGGAAAATATAAAAGTGAACAGACGTAAATACGTAGGTACCTTTTCAAAAAATTAAACAATAAATAATAATGATTTTACAAAGCTGTTTAAACAAAATTAATTAATTTTATTAAGTAAATATGAAACAATAATCAAATGTTTCAAAGTATAAGACTCATGCAAAACAAAACAACCACAAAATCGGCAGTAATAAAGAAAAAATCAATAACAACGCCATGAGTGACAGTAGCTCAGACAACAACATCACCAGTCAAGACAATAATGCCACCAGTTGCGACGTAAATAAAGATGTCATAATAAATAAACTCAACTGATCATTTTTATTAAAATTATTTTTAAATTAAATATTGCTTTATTATAATTATTATTTTCACGCTCATTGTAATTTCGTTATTATTATTTAACTACAAAATGGTTGGTAGCTTTTTATTTAATTTTCTTCTCTTGTTATATATCTTAACAGCTTAAAATTTTGTTAAGAAAAGTCTTTAAGGAACTTACTTATAAGTTTGTTGAGAAACCCCAAATTGCGGTTACTTAGTACCAATACATATGAATACAAATATTGGTGGTTATATTTTAGCGTTAGATACTCGTGGCTTCTGCCTGCACAGAAACCATTTTTCTGTAATGTGCCCTTTTGTTTAAGAAATATACAAAAATAAATAAATAATGCAAGTAATGTAAATTTTTATTCCTTAATTTATTTTGAATTTAATAACTAAAAGTCTGCAATGAAATTTTTGTTTTATTATTTCTTTAGTACGGAAAAGTATGCAATGTTATTTATGTTTTTTTCTTATGTTTGTTTTGTTTTGTTCTTTTATGCTCTTCTTTCATTCTACGCATATTTTCTGAAACTGAAAAAAATTTTGTATTCTATAATAGCCATTGAACATGACACGTCAAGTTTTCTTTTTCAGGAGATGCGAAGGCGAATAAGTGCAGAGCAAAATAAGTAAGTTGACTTGAATTTTGAGTTAAGAGCAATTTCAAAAATGACTTGAGTGTTTAAATTACCATAACATTTTGGTATTTTTACCAGTTACCAAGTGATACAACATTTTGCCAGCAAAATATTTTCTGATTTGTTTGATGTAACATCTTATTATTTTTCTCCAAAAAATTTTTTTTTATATCGACATGACAATGACTTTATGCTTTGATTACGCGTTTGGATAAAAGGGAGAATCACGACCATCTCGAACAACATTGTCATATCAGAACAATTTTTACTGACAATACGGATTCTGCAGTTTGTAGCGCTCTGAAAATAAAAATTGTTTATGTGATATGAAATTGTTTTAACAATAAAATGACACCTATTATACCTACTATTTACTAATTTATGTAGCATTATTATTTTGGAGTATTTTCCATTTCTTCTGCAGTCATATTGCATCAATTTATTTATGGAATCAAGTAGAATAATTTGTGAGCACCATTTAATTCCATTCATGCGATTGATTCATAACGAACATAATCATTAAGAATGCAATCATTAAGATTCAGGTACATAAATACATACATATGTATTCTTTATTACTATCCGGTTTGAGTTTTCTCATTCACTGCAATAATTTGTCTTCAATTTATATGTTATAGCATTTTGTTTACAATAAAATTAAATTAAATTGGTGAGCGATCTCTTGCCTTAAGGGGGTGATTCACAAAAATATCAATAATTTTGAAACGCCAAAAATAAATAAATATTTTTTTCTTTTTTTACTTTTATTTTTTTAGAATTGTTAACGACCGAATAAAAATATTTGTGCAGTAGTCGAAAATTTGCCTACGCATGTAGTTTCTTTATGATTTATACGAAATTATACATGGAGTTGACCGTCAGAAGGTAGATTTCTTCCAACAGACAAAGTAAGCACCTATTTAGTATGCAAATTACCATTAATATAATATCAGTTACACTATAACACTATGTCTAGTCAAAAATGCTTTGAAAGCCCACTTAATTAAAAAATATATATCATTTTTTTACTAGCTTTTAGGCCGAAAAGATCTTTTTTGATATTTTTCCCGTACCACTCTATGAAGAAAGCCCGAAAATAAATTTTACGCCCCCGTTGCACAGTGGTCCGAAGTTGTGTTTTTCGGTTCAAAAATTGCTAGAGAGCGCAAACCTTGTCGGATATGAACAATTTTTGTTTTTTAAATTAAAGCTAACCGAAATTCGAACAAATTCTTGGTACCTGAATTTAAAAAAAAAATTATTCATTTTTATTATTTTGAGTTACATTTTTTTTGCGTCTAATAAAATACGAAAATTTTTTTTCAAAATTTGATCTCCGAAGATTTATTGGCATTTTAGTAAGCTTAAATAAATAAAAACAAAAAAAATTTACAATATGAGCTTTGCTGTAAATTCGATTAAATAATGTTTAATTATAATAAAAAATTATCAGTCGCTAAAAACTAAATTTCTAAAAACAAAAAATTTTATTTCCGATAAGATTTTCTAGATAGAGAATCCATTTTTGAACTAAATAACTAAAAGTCAAAGGCCAATAATAAAATTTTTTTGAATATTTTTTGTTTTAAAAATGGCTTGTCGAAAATAAAAGTTTTTCTTATTTAAATTTAAGCGTACTAGTTATGAACTTGTACGTATTCAAGAATTATTGTTTGTCAGCGCCAATTGACTTATGTAGTTCCTTACACCTCTGCATATTGCATTTTCCAGAATATTTCCCATATGATATCGTTCTCAATTATTTTTGCACTTTAATGTCAATTCAAATACGAGTACCTACTACAAATAATAATGATCGAATTAAATTGTGAGTGTAAGACATTGAGATCGAGAGAGAACATAAAACGATTAAACGATTGCGCTCATTCGAAACTTATTATTATCTCTCTCTCGTATTCTATATTCTGAACTGCATTTTCTACGACAAGAAAAAACTTTTTCAGTCTTCGCGAAACGGTCTCATATGGCGTTCGTTGGCGGTAGTGTGTTTATGAAATTTGTTATTGCGGTTTACGCGTAAACACACGTGAGTGTTAAAAAAGGTGAAAAATTTATAAAAAATATTGGCTTACATCGAAAAAAAAAAACTGTGAAGTAAGTTTTTTTTGTAAATTTATAAATTTGTTGACACAAAATTTAAATTGTACAGCTCATAGATGCGAAAGTTTGTGTCTATTTCGTATATTAATTTATATTGAAAGCGAAAATGAAATTCATTTGTTCTCATATTTGTGGCGTATTATCGGTGTGGGTATTTGAGTACATATCTTTATTGTTGTTGACGAATGTTGTTTCAATTTATTTTTGCTTATGAGAGCATATTATTTGTTTTCCAGTGTTGCCAGGCAACAACTACGAAATCCGTAGAAAATTTTTTACACAGAGATATTTAAGAAACTATTTTGCAATATTTATCATTAGACTGAAATAAAAAAACATTTTGTTTTCTGTTAGTAAAGCAATATTATTAATAGCTGTCGGTCACTTTTAGTTCAAGAACAGAGAACTTTTTAAAAGAGGTTCTTTCAAAGACCTGCCATCTAGTTAGCGAAATTTGACCACTTGTTGAGGCTGAAAAATGATTTGGCTTAATTAGTCAAAGAATAAGTCTCAAGAAATGGTATTTTATTTTAAAAACTTTACGACGTCATAAAAAAATAATTGTTTTATCAAATAAAACAAAAATAAATTTTTCTGTATATTTTGACCAATTTTAAGAATTTTTTGCTTAGTGTGATTTTTACTGAAAATTGAGTTTTAGAAAAAAAAAAATTATAAAAGATTAAATTGTGAACAAAACTGTTTTGAACACTAACGCAAAATACAAAAATTGTTTTGACCTTGAAAATTAGTGTCAAGGTCATAGGCTAGGTCACAGTTATATCTTCCACTAGAAGTCTTATGCTCAAAACATTTATCACTATTTTACTTAGTACTCGATATATTGGCCTGGAGACATTATAGAATAGTATATTAAGTTGAAGCTTGTTGAGATAAAAAAACATCAAAATGTTAAAAAAAAAAGTTTTTGACGTGAAAAAATTAAACAAAAGTAAAAGTCATATCATATATATTTTACAAACATATGTTCGCGGATATGAAAGGAATTGACATTTTGTAATTTATATTTTTAGACATCGACTGTATTGTTTATGTTTATATCCTCGTGTATGTAAATGTTTTTGTTTCTATGTGTTATTTTTGTGCAAGTGTGTGTGTTCATATGAAATATGTTGTTGCGCTGCCATATAGTTTTATCTCAGCTCGATTTAGTTAACAAAATAATGAATTGGATTCGATCTTAATTTTATCAAAATATAGAATGCACGTTGAATACCGAAACGAATTTTTAAGTTGAGTAATTTTCTTTTTTATTGGTTACATACTTTGTCAAACGATCATAATTTTTTTGCATTGCAATAGATATTTTGTAAGTAAGAGATTTTATTATTGTTTGATATTGTTATAAAACCAAAAAAAAAAAAAAAAATAACCTAAAAATGTATTAGTTTGAATTACCGACATGTTTAAAAAAAAAAATTAAATATTAATTAAATAAAAAGTTCTTTCCTTTAATCAGTTTTATGAAATTTAGATATTTTTTTTTTATCAAAATAAGTTATTTTTCTGATAAAGAAAAACATTTTCAGAAGGATTTAAAATACCCCTTTGAAAGTTTTTCAACGTTTCCATATCCATTGAATTCATTACCATAGTTATATTTTCTTATACATACATACATGACATACATATATTGATAGTCAGAGATAGGTATTGAGCAGGGTTTTAATGTTAGCAACAGCTCTTAGCTCTATCTAGCATATGTCTAAAAGCTGCTGGAAACTTAAGACCCAAGCTTAACATACGCCTTAAAAATTCAAACAAATCTTCTAGTGACTTAAAAGTTAAAATTTTTTTTTCTATTAAATTCGGCATTACTTTGGAATAAACATAATCAATTCGTCTTCATTTCGTTATCAATTATAGATGGTGAATATCCAGAATCACTCACAAAATTCTGTGAGAACAACGCAATTGCTTGATTTGAATGAAGACTGTCTTTTGGAGATACTTAGCTACTTGCCAGTAGCTAAGCGTGTAGATCTTATTGGAGCTATATGCAAAAGAATGGATGATGTAGCATATTCCTCTATTGCTAGATACAAACAGCTCAATTTAAATTTTCGAGAAGGTACTGAATTTAGTGTAAGGCATTTGAAAATTATTGCTAGAAATTTAATTTGCATAAATATATCGGCTGGATATTCCGTTAACAGCTGTGATGTTCTTAAAATTTTACATCCCATCATGGAAACGGCTTTGGATAACCCACTCAAAGAGTTAACTTTAAATTACATAATTTTCAATGATAGTTATATGCAATGCCTTTGTGCAAATGTGGCCAACATATGCAAATTGGATCTTAGTCTTACTCAAATAACCGATGAGTTATTAGAACCTATATTAAGTAACTGCAAGAGACTGCAAGAACTTAGGATCATTGGAAACTATACATTAAATGGCTCATCATTGAAGTGTACAGCTGTGGCAAAATTATCTAGGTTGGTGGTTGAAAAACATGAAAACTGGGTATTTGAACTTACAGATTCCGATTTTTGGAAGAATAATATCGTATGCATAGTTTTTGAAAAAGGACGTGCAGCATTTAAAGAATATCACTTTAGCGTACAAGAGGATGAACGTAGTTAGTTAAGCGCTATTTAAGTTTATGTTAGAATATTTTATAAAGTTTTAAAAAAATTAATAAATTGAAAAATTTTCGAAAGTATTTAGTGTTTCTTATGCTTCACTTAAAACTATTTTGCTGTAAATTCAGGGTTGCCAAGTGGCCGCTTTTGAAGCAGCCAGGCTGTTAATTGCATGCCAAAGCGGTGTAAAAATTGGAAAATTTCGAAAGAACTCGGAGGAAAAATTTTATGTTATGAACAAAAAAATAAATCAATTTTTTTTCGTACAAAAAATTGATTGCTAAAAACAAACAATTGGTCAACAATTTTAAAACAATAATTGAAGTTAGGGGCTGGCAACGAACAAAAAAAAAAAAATACATAAATTATGCGCACTATTTAATATTGCTGGCCAAAACAAACGTATTTTTCTCAAAAAATTGTTCCATTAAATAAAAAAAATGTTATTTTGGAAGGCCATTAATTCATCTATTTTAACTTGGCAGCCCTGTTTATATCTTACTATAATTCAAAGGAAAAAAAAAAAACAAAAAGTAAGTATGTTTTTATAAGAAAATTTATTATTATTGAGACCGTGGGACAATGTTTTCAAATCCCAAAATGGCTGTCTAAAACTTAAAGTAAGAATTTATATGTAAGTCGTAATAACGCTTTTCAAAAAACGTACCTTAAATTGAAAAATATACTCGGACAAAGTTGTACAGGGGGAAAAAAATATAGAATTTTTTTAAGTCGTTTTGAATATTCTTTTAAATCCGATTTTTTTCAAATCTTACATTTTTTAGGTTTCTGTAAATTTACTCGGAAAGTAGCCAAATATTATATATAAATGTATATATTCAATTCAAAAATATTTATTTGCAATAGAAAAATATTTTGTTGTTCCGATGGTCCTTTTTGCGCCAACATATAAGGCTCGCCTTTATGTTTTTAAGCAAAATAAACAAACACTTCGTATCTGAAAGTACTTTTTTGATCAACTTAAAAATTAGGAATTATCTAAAGACCAAAGTTTAAAATTAGAGTTGTGTTGGTGTCTATGTAGTAAGTCTATAAAATCAAAATTGAAAAAAATTCGTAGCATTTCAATTTTAACTCACCACTCATCACTCATATTATTTGTTTTCAGCGCCAGATTTTTCATCACATTATGATCTTACAAAAATATAGTTTACAACATAATAGTTTCTTATGAGAATAAAAAGTTATTTACGTAAGAAAAACTTTTTATTGAGGTTATCCTCTTCAGGTTCGAAGGTAAAACTTTTTTCCAAGTTATTCTGTAAAATAAGATTCACGCACAAGGCTTTATTATAAGACTTATTGGAATGTGCATATTTCGAGCCAAGCATCAATAATTTAGAAAATGGCCCACATGCATTCCAATTCTTTTTCAATTTGATGTGAAGTTTAGTTTCTTTATTTCCTGTCATTCAGTTTTATTGCTGTAATTACAAATTTGGTTGAATCAATAATGTTCATAATGTTCAATTTTCTATAGTAGAACTTTGTCGGACAATTGTTCAGTAATAATAAAGCCTAGTTGAATTAACTTTAAATTTTTTTTCGATATATGTAGTATAATTTGAAAAGACTTGTTAAATATTTTTTTTGCATAAATTTTCTTTGCATATATTTTTTTTAAATTAGCTATACAGAAAGTTCCTTAACTTTAATTCCATTAACCAAAATGACTCAAAATTTAGTTTCTAAAGATATACATACTTATGTTATAAATTTCTAACTTCAATTTTGTGTTTTTATGAAACGTACTCATATAGGCATCTCAAACACTCCCTTGAATTGTATTGCATTTCTATCAAATCAACATTTATGATTGTTCTCCGAAGTCTTTGCATTTGGCTTTTACTGATTCTTGATTTATTCAGCTGCTTTCTCCTCTGCTGGAGCTGCTGCTTCTTCAGCTGGGGCCTCTTCAGTAGCTGCAGGTTCTGGAGCAGCTGCTTCTTCTGCAGGAGGTTCTGCTGGGGTTTCTGCAGCAGCTGGGGCTGCCGGCTCAGCAGGAGGTGGCTGTGTTGTTGCACCTCCAATTGATTTCGTAGAGCCAGTAAAATTGCTTAATATTATGGGAATACAAGCACTCATATTACTTCCCTGAAGCGTTACAGTCGTTGACTTTATATCCGCAGTGAAGTCAACCTTCAGAGAGTTTAAGAAAATAAAAATATATGTAATCAAAGGTAAAACACAATTTAGTCAGAAATATGAGAAAAATTAAAAGATCAATCATATGGACAATGGATATAAAACAACGCTCGGTAACATATTTGGGGACCTTCATATGCTTAATTTAAGGAGTTTAAAGTGAATAACCATTGTTTTTTAATGCTGTCAAATTGGGCAGGAATAATCGCTTTTGCAAGCGCTGGAAATTTAAAAGTAAGAATACGATGGGCAATGATTCAGAAATAAGATGCCAACATTACTCATATCATTTGCCAAATGAATTTTCTGTTATAAGCTTAATTGCTAAAAGTTATGGAAGTTTATATAGAATGGCAGCTTAGTTTTAAATATATAAAATCATAGCTAAGTCTTGATCAGATATATAAGTAAAATATTGCTACAATGAATTTTTCATATTTCTGTAATAATTTCTTTTATTTGGTAATGTTAATAAACTTACCGCCTTTGGATTTTTCTCGGCCTCAAGTTTTTCAGCTCTGAACAAACTTGCAATTGAATTATTTAATTCTGTTGGATGTTGTTTTGAGAAATGTGTTTCAATATCAATTGATTCCAAATAACAGCCAAACATTTGTTCACGCTCAAAATTGATACGCAAATAAAATGCTTCCAACAACGATAATGGTTCAACTTCAGGCTGACATCTAGGAACGTCGACTCCAAAGAGTAAATCGAAGGATGTTTTATTGAAGTCAGCATTACCAGCCAGTGTACATTGTATAATGCCAGGTGCATATTGATCGCGCACCAAGCTATCGTATAACACTTTCTGTTTCATGCTACTCCTGCATTCGCCCTGCATTGTTAACTTATTTGCCTGCCCGAATGGTTGTGCTTGTGGTGTAGCTGCTGGACTTGGTGGTTGTGCTTGTGGCATAGCTGCTGGCCTTGGTTGCTGTGTATTTTATTTTATAATGAAAAATAATATGCCATAATATTAAATCAATACTTACTGGTGCCCAAGCAGCAGGAGGAACCTAAAAGAAGATAAATTTTTATTAAAAAACTATTGCTTATAAATTAATGTGCTAATACATTTGATTCATTTATTTAAAAAACATTAATCAATTTTTGTTCTATGTAGATCTGACTAAGATGAAATATTTTTGAGGATGTGAGCCTAAAAAATTGTTTGTGAACTATGACCATTAGCTTTTGTTAAGACTACCGTCTAGAAAAATTGCCAAATATTATTTAAAATTACAAATGAAGGGAATATGGGATATATCATTTGTATATGTATATCATCTCGAAAAGAATTTCGCTTGGTTTTCATATTAATTTTTTTTTATTTCATCAGATTTTTTATTATTTTCCGTTTAGAAAACTAACAATGAACATCACGACCCATTTTTCAACATTCTAAAGATTTTCATATTTTAACGAGTAATATTTTTTTCATTTCGCCATCCGGTATTCCTCATGTTATATACTACTGTCAGTAATATTATTCAGAATATAAGTTTACATTTCAGGCGTATGTATATTCGAATTTTTTTATCTGATATACAATAAAACCTAAGTTAATAAAAATGACTTCCTTAATATTAGTTACATTTCATGTAAATAAAGAACAGAAGTACATTTTGTACTATATTTAAAAAAGTTACGAGATTTTAGCAAACTATTGCCTAAAAACAAAGCACATTCCGAATATTTAACTAAATCCATGTACATATATGAGGAAATCGACATCCTTCAGGTGAGTAAATATTTCTTCAAATAAAGTTAATTTATTATATCAGTTATAGCTATTATACTAACTTATTTTAAATGAGAGCTGTACTGAAAAAATTTCACTAAAAGGTTAATTCTTTTTCCGGAAAAATAATGTTGGGAGCTCAAGTGCATGTTTCAAAATAATCGAATCGAATGTATTGAAAATTCAAAAATTAAATAAATACTTACACCACACTGCGTTTGAGGTACCGGTGGCCGTACCCATTGACGTCGCTAAATGAAAAAGATAATGCTTATTAATAAAAACATAATATATTTTCACACAATACTTTGGTTTAGTTTTTCTCCTATCATTCCGATGTGCTCAAATTGAGGAGGGGGTAGTCCAAATTTTCAAAAAAAAAAAAAAAAAACACCTCACGTAATTAATGGACGTCCCCTTAGCAAAAATCATGATAGTTGTAAAAATCGATATTAATTCAATACTTACCTGTGTATCCGATATAGTATTCTAGAAAAGAAAAAAGAAAAAGTCTTTTTATAAAGAGATTTCATGATTGTTTAATAAAAGTACTTGTGACTAAATGTATGTATATGATTGAGAGATTCAGGTATGTAACAGACTTAGATGGCTTGTTTTAAAAAGATGTAAAAGTATCGAAGATATAGTCTTCAAAGTATTATTAATAAAAATTTATTACACAGTCTGACAAAAAAAAAATCACACAGAAAATTTCAAGTGTGTACAGAAAAAGTAAATAAATGGAACATTCTGGCGTACACTATTTTTCTAAATCAATTAATTTTTTCCCCTTACGTGCGTTTGTCCAAAACATGCTCGTTAAGGTATGCAAACTATGTTTTCCCTTCTCTGTGGAACAAAGCAATTGCTGCAAATGATTTAACTACAGAATTAAAAAAAAATGTTGCATAATCTTAAGCACTATTATTAATGTGCAAAGGGCAAATATGAAATCCAATTACATATTTGTGAAACATTGTAAAATGTGCTAAAAACTTGTTTTTTCTGTCAACATATATATCGTTCACCTTTCTAATGTTCTATACTTTTCTTATACAAATTAACTTAATTGAATGCCAAAGCTAACTAATGCAAAAAAACAATACATGACTTCGTGATGATGAATTTTAAAAAATTATGTCATAAAACAGCGATCCACAGTTAAAGTACCCTTTGTTAGCATTTTTTGATATAAATTGTACTTATTCGTTTGTTGGGCCAAATATCATAAAAACAAAAATAAGTTTGTTATCTTTGTCATGTCTGATGAATAAAAAATGCATTGATCAATAAGTAAAAACTTACAATATTGGTCTTTGCTGAATGACTGAAAGTTCAATTAAATAATAAGGGTATTCCTTTAAACGCGAAAACTCGAAAGCATGGAAACCTCGAAAGTTTTCGAGCTTGTTTAAGTGAACACCCCAATCTATGCAAACGTGCAAACGAATGAGAAACGCCTTTTGTTGCCTAAAACTGCCTAACTCGTGTGAGAGAAATCAATATGTGTCTTAGTTGTCAATCAAAAAAATTAAATAAAAAAACTTTAATTTGTTAAAAAATTCATTTTTTTGGATTAATTTTAAACCATTCTTCTTGATTATAGATGGGCCGATTTGAAACTTTTTCACACTAAAATTATAGCTAAATAAATTACTTATCAACTGATACCTATATTGCTTAAATAGAAACATGAAATTGCTTAACTTAATCAAAATAAAAAGTTTGTAGCGAATTAAAATTTGTTTTGAAAATCGAAAAATCGTCATAATTTAATTTTCGTTTTTGACACTTTTTTATCTTTTTGAGAACAATTGCGCTCTTCTCGCTCAAATTATTCATTTTCCGTCTTTCGAGGCTACTTTCGCATCAAATTTGCGTCGAAAGTTTTCGAGAGTTGCGTAAACTTTTTTTCATACAAATTATTTTCGAGGCTCGAAAATGTTTTCGAGTTTTCGAGGCTTTTCGAATTTCGAGGCTTTTCGAGTTTTCAGGAATACCCTTAATGTTTAAAAGTAAGTTTCTTTCTGAAAGATGTCAAAATGTGTTACTTACACCGCAACTCTGTGGAGTTTGAGCCTGCTGCGGAGTTGGCTGACATCCAGGCCCAGTCACAGGCGTCTGCTGCGGTCGCACTGGCGAAGTATTACCACGCTGAAAAATTTGAAGTCTTTATGAGATAACTTATTTTACCATGCATGTTTCAAATTCTATTTAGTATTGTTGTTTTAATTGGTCATTCTCATGCTCAAGCACAAGTTGGTTTTTGTGAGTTTCACTCTGAGATATGTTAAAACGTGTTACTTACACAGCAACTTTGCGGAGATAGCGCCTGCGGCGGCGTTGGTGGAATCACATTAATCGCAGGTATCTGTCGGACTGGCGAAGTATTACCACGCTGAAAAATTTGAAGTCTTTATTAGTCAACTTATTTTACCATGCATGTTTCAAATTCTATTTAGTATTGTTGTTTTAATTGATCATTCTCATTCTCAAGCACAAGTTGGTTTTTGTGAGTTTCACTCTGAGATATGTTAAAACGTGTTACTTACACAGCAACTTTGCGGAGATTGCGTCTGAGGCGGCGTTGGTGGAATCACATTAATCGAAGGCATCTGAGGCGGTCTCACTGGCGTAGCAGGAAAACGCTGAAAAATTAAAAGTTTTTATTAGAACTATTTTACCATGCACGTTTCAAAACTTATTTTGTATAGTTTTTTAAAGTATTCCCTAATAATCAAGGACAAGTTGGTCTTCGTATGCCGAGCAAATACAACTGCTAAAAAGAAACAACACTAAAAAGTTCCCAAAAACCATTTTCATGGTAACGACAGAAGCTCGAACTTAACTGCTCAACTACTCTTTTTGCTATTATTCTGATTAGTAAATATGAAATTACTATAAATATTTTGTAAAACTCTAAGCCAATTCAATTCTTACCTGTACACTTGATAGAGGACTCTTAAAAAGAAAATTGTAACAAATATCTGTTGGTAAATCTTAATCTGGTACCGCTTTGCTCTATCGCGGTTCTCTTTAGATAAAAATCTTTCAGGATTGCTTAACAAAAAATACTTTGTGTGATTTAGATTACTGTGCTAACATTAAAAACAATCACATGAACAATTCTAAATGGGTGTAAAAAAAGAACAGAGATGTAGCAATCTAGCTTTCACCGATATTCTGCGTTTGTCCAAAATATACTCCTTAAAGTATGCAAACGTTGTTTATATTACTTTTCTTTATACTTTTTTTATTCCAAAAAATCTTAGACAATTTAAGATCTACATCCGATTTCTAATAATTTAATAAATTTTAGAATGTGAGCCCAAAAAATTTCTTGTGGACTATGGCCATTTGTTTTGTTACCACATTTGCCGTACGTCTTGAAAAATGGCCCACCTTGATGATTTTTTGAAAATGGGATATATAATTTATACATATAGTATATATATGTATCATTTCGAAAGCAACTTTATTTCAAGTTTACTTGCTCCTTAATCTCCAAGAGATGATCTACAAGAGTGGATTTGCCGAAGACGCAGTACCTATGGTTTAAGTTGTGTTTTCACTTTTTGTTTGTCAATAACAACAAAGCAGGGTAATTAAACTGTATTTGAACTGAATGTTTTCATAAAAATTGTTATTAAGAAATCAATACAATAGATCAGTACTTACTTGTGCCCATTGAGCAGGAGCAGGCTATAAAAGATAAATTTTTGTTTAACAACTTTTGTCTGTAAAATACTGTGCAGTTTCATATGATTACTTTATTCTAAAAAACACAAGTTAATTTTAGATCTACATCCGAGTTTTTTACAGATTTAATATTTTCGAGTCTAAAAAATTTCTTGTAGACTATGACCATTTGTTTTGTTAGCACACTTGCCATACGTCTTGAAAAACTTTTTCAAGTACATATGATATAAAATTAAAAAATGAAGGAAAAACGCTTAGATAATATCTTGAAAATGGAATATATAAATTGTATATACTATCTCGAAAACAAATGTTTTCATAAAAATTGTTGTTAAGAAATCAATACAATAGATCAATACTTACTTGTGCCCATTGAGCAGGAGCAGGCTAAAAAAAATGATAAATTTTTATTTAAGAACTTTTGTCTTTAAAATACTGTACAATTTCATATGATTATTTTATTCTTAAAAACACAAGTTAATTTTAGATCCACATCCGAGTTTTTTACAGATTTAATATTTTTGAGTCTAAAAAATTTCTTGTAGACTATGACCATTTGTTTAGATACCACATTTGCCATACATCTTAATAAATTTCCCAAATATAATATAAAATTAAAAATGAAGGGAAAACGCTAAGATAATTTCTTGAAAATGGAATATATAATTTGTATATATTATCTCGAAAACAAATTTGTTCGATTTATCAACTAAATCTTTTTATCATAACAGTTAACTCTCATACAAATCCGCAAATAAATAACTTAACAAATGGTCAAGCGGATATGTCAACATACTAAAATCGAACGTGTTGAAAATTTCAAAGTAAAATTCATAAATACTTACTCCACACTGCGATTGTGACTGCTGTTGACTTGCCCATTGACGTCGCTACATGAAAAAAAATTAATTATTATTAGTAAACATATAACAAATTTTTACACAATAGCCACCAAAAAATCTGGTGAAAACCCATGTTTGGGACAAGATTCAACAATGCAAAATCATTTATTATATTAAGGCCTCTTCGAGTTCCAATATTTGGCCATAAATTTCGAGCTGTAATATACTACAGTTTTAATTAAAATCACAAAATTTGGAAAATTTGGTCGATTTCGGGCATCGGGAAGGGCTGTGGCAAGGCAACCCTGGTTAGTTAGCTTCACCAAAATGCATTGCCATTCTGCAACTTTTTTTGTTACTATTTCCCATTAATATGATGGAGTCATTAGAATATATGCAAATGGATCAGTACAACTGGAGATAATAAATTTCAAATATGAGAAGATTGAAGGAAATTCAGCAAATGATCTAAAATATGTGGCTATTTTGGAAAGAGTAATTTTTAATTTATCTTTCATGTTAAGCAATTTTATGAATTTAAGTTGCGGAAAAAATTTTTGGACGATTCTAAAATGTCAAGTTTTAAATTGGTGTGCGGTTTGTAAAAAAATAATCGATATGTGATATTATTTATGTACACATATAAATGTTCATAACACCCTGTCTACATTTCCAATATACGCACCATTTTCGTGGAATGTGCGATTTATGAATAATTTTGCTCATAATGAAGGTAAACCACATAATAAAGGTTGTTTGGGTATTTTCCCAATGAATTCTAGTGAGGTCAGGCTTTTCTCTTCGGCTAACTGGTCTTACACAATTGTATCACTTAAAGACTCTAGGCTGAAAAATTATATTTTGATTTGCGATTTTGAAGATTTGGAAAAAAAATAATAATACTTTTCATATATTGTCCAAAGAAATTCATTACTTACCTGCATCCTCAACGGAGTACTCTAAAAAGGAAAATTGTTATAAATGTTTGTTGATATATCTTAATCTGGTGCCGCTCTGCTCTATCAAACACGTTTTTTTATAAAGAAGTTTCATTATCGTTTAATAAAAACTGCAGTCAATTTTGACTTACTAAAGTGCAATTTTAAAAAATACTGGTCAATAATCCTCCAAAAAAAAAATTTTTAAAAATCCAATTAAATTACGCTTTTATCCTGTCTAGTCAAAAATGTGAGGAAAAACTGTAACTCTTGATTATGATCAAACAATAATTCCCCTTAGTTCAAATAATAAGCAAATCTAACAATTTAAAATTTTTAGAATATACCAGATGATTAATTTTAAAATATTATGATTAATATTCGGCACACCCCAAAACAATTTTCATTTGATTTTATTTCTTCCTTCGGCACCGTTGTGAACTTAAAAACGTTTACTTACTGCTGCTTGTGGCATTGTTATTGGTCCGTTCATTTGTTGTGGAGACTAGTAAATTAAAAAAAAGTAAATAATTTTTAAATCTTACATACAATGCTGGGAGAATTTTGAAGTGAAAAAGATCAACATTTGGCCTAGATAGGTATGGTAGAATAGGACAAAAAGGTTAAGAATGTAAAAATATTTTCCTAACATCTAATAATTCTAAAATTCTATGAAAATTAATTTATATTTGAGTGGAAAGAAATCGCATCAAATATTGATATGGGGAAGAAATCAATTAAATTTTATAAAGGCATGGTAATGCCATCATCTCAATGAAGAGGCACTTGCACCACATTCAAAATGAAAGCATCGTATGTGTACTTACTGGTGTCACCAACGTTGGCGAACCCGGCAAAATCCTATCATTGAACTTTGTCGTGCCCTCTTGAACTAAAAGTAGGCGCCATTGAAAAGTGGGAGTGGACTTTGAGACAATTTCAATTTTTTAACCTTTTTCAACTATATTCAACATATTCCATATTCTTTCGACTCTTTTATCCACTTCATCTTTTTCAAAATTTTCCACAAAATATCTTTCACAAAATATGTGGAATTTTTTCGATTTCTTCGACATTTCTTATTTTTTTTTTAACTTTTTCGACATTTTTCAATGTTTTTCATATTAAAACTAATAAATTAATTTTTTTTCGAATTATTTGGCAAATATTTTCAATACAAAATTTTAAAAAATATAAATATTTCAAGGGACATCGATTTCGTTATGTGTAAAGGAAGGTAGTTTCAAGCTAAAAATACTTACATTGCTACAACTTTCTGGCTCAGCAACATCCCTCCATTGTTCTCTTCCCCATGAATGCGTTGGTCCCTAAATGAAAAGATTAAGAGTCATATGAAAAGCCAGAATCAAAAGCCAGAAGTTAGCTTAAAAGGGTAAAATTACAAAATTATGTAGTAGAAAATATAACTTACCCTCATAGAATATGTTGTGTTTATTCCATGTTCCTAATAAAAAAAAAAATTAAAGTTAATAATTTAATATGAATTAATGCTTTTGATTTTTATTTTTTTTTATTTTGCAAACACTAACTGTGCTGAAATCGAATATATTTTTACATAATTACATGTTAACTCACTTTTTTGCCTCATAGTATGTAGGTTAGACTTATAAATAATTTGGTAGCAACTATAACTTACCGCCGAGGTAAATGTTGAATTTAAACTTTGCCTAGGTCCCTAAAAAAATAAATTTGAAAAGTTAGATAAATACAATATAAATAGTTAGTAATTTACTCTGTATTCTTTTGCTTTAATTTGCAAGCCATAATTGTGCTAAAATTGAATATATTTTCACATAACTTAGATGTTAATAATTTTATAATCTGTCGTCAATTGGATAAAGTGTTTATGTTTTCGACGGTTTGTTCATGCTGCATGTTTATTTTTTAGTCTTTTTTTTAATGCAAGATTTTTAATCAAGTAATGATCTCACAAGCTCTAGGCTTAAATTATAAAGAAAATAAAAATTTATTTAGATAATAACGCGCAATTGTCAGAATGTTTGTTGTTTTGTTGATTTTAGTATGTTCTTAATTTACTTAATTCTGCCTTTATAATAAATTGGTTTATTGGGTATATTGGGTATACCAAAGAAATAAAATAAGTTTCTTTTTGAAATATCTCAAAATATGTTACTTACGCAGCTATTCTGCGCTGCCCGTGGCGGCGTTGGTGGACACACATTAATCGTAGGTATTTGCTGCGGTCGACGTGCTGCAGAAAGGAAACGCTGAAAAATTTTAAGTTTTTATTAGACCACTTATTTTACAATGTACATTTCAAAACTTATTTACTAGAGTTTTTTTTAATTGGTCATTAACCAGAATGTACGATATGGTTTTCGTATGCCAAACAAATACTATTGCTAAATAGTACCAACACTAAAATGTTAACAAACCTTAATTTAAACAGAAAATTTTTTTCTGGGAAAAGGTTCTTCAAAAAATTGAGAATGTGCGAGTACTCACGTTCATATCTTGCACTCCAGTACCAACAACTTACTTAATCTAAAAAAATATCTAAGTCAAAGCATTTTTTTCCCCCATTTCTTTTTTGATAATCATCCGTGCCGTCCTACTCTTTTACTTAAGTTTTTGGACATAAATTGTATTAACTAGTTAATTGGATCATATATGTATGTACCATAAATCAAAAAACCAGCTGCTTTCTGAAATATGTCAAAGTGTGTTACTTACAATGTCATGCTGCGGAGATAACATCCGCGGCGGCGTTGGTGGAGTCACATTAATTAACGGTGTCTGCCGCTGAAAAATTTCAAGTTTTTATTAGATCACTTATTTTACTATGCACGTTTCAAAACTTATTTCGTATAGTTGCTTTTTTTTTAAATTCGACTAATGGTATTTTTGCTAAGCATGGTCGTTGCTATGAAAATCAAAAAATGCATTTTGAGGGATCAAGTTATGAAATTGAAAAAGCAGCTCAAACACAAAAGTGCCACGTGTGCGCTTTATCACCCAATCCCTACAGTGTACTCCTTGGACTAGTAAAAAAATATAACTTAGTTAGAATCTCCTAAAGGATTTAAAAACATTTTGTTTTCCCTTGACATATCTGTGGTGAAAACGAAAATCTGCTTAAGTCGACTTAAGCACGAAGGTCAATTTTAGACTAGTTCTGGATGCAATTGTTCTTTGTTTTTAACGCAAGGTGTTAGGTCTTGATATTGCCTATAAATGGAAAGAAAATTTCTAATTTAACGGATAATTGGCCTCAACTCCCTTCGTGCTTAAGTTGACTTAAGCAGTTAATCTTTTTTGCCACAGATATTATCTTGCCAGATGTGAAAACTAATGGATGGATTCATTTAGTTAGTAGAGTACTATTAAGACAAAGATCAGTGTCTTGGAGGTTATAAACAAACATATATGTATCAATGTTTTGCAACATAATGGAAATAAACTCCAGCATCACCCATAAAGTTTTCGGTTAAAAAAAATTTATATAACTTTGTATATCAATTGAAAGAATTGATGGCTTATTTTTGCTAATATATAATAGGTATAAATTTAAAAGACTTCTAATGATTTAGTAAACAACTGTTGTGGCCATAAAAAAGCTTATGAAATCATGTTATATCGAACCAAAAATTGCTTTGTATTTGATAAATTGCAAAATATATAAATTACAGTTATTCGGAGTCGGCTAATAAGCTTTTTAAAACCAATAAAATTCATTTTAAGAATTTTTAATAAGATTAAAGGTTAATCCTACAATGGTATTGTGTTGTAAATATTATGTTATTTAAAATGTTGACTAAAATTTTTTATTACCTGAGCGCCAGGATTATTTTGTGGAGCAAATTGCAACTAAAAGCAAAAAAAAAACATAAATTTTAGAAAGTTTTTATATGTTTTCATCAATACTTTTATTTTACAAACTAAAGGATATAGTTCAAATATATTTGTATATATTTAAAGTTGTATTAAAAATGTTTTAAAAACAAATTCACATTTCTAATCAATATCATGATATTTTTAAAAATTAAATTAAATTAATTGGTAAATACCTGAACGATGGGATAATTTCCGGGTGGGTACAGCGGCTAAAAAAAACATGAATTTTTTAATTTTGTTACATACATATATGCTTAAGTATACCTAGTATGTTAACAATTTTAAGATTTTAACTATTTTTGATAAAAGTCTCGAGACTTTTAAAATAAAAGTAGAAAAAAAACACGCCATACAGGATTTTAAAGAGAAAATGTAAACAAGGAATACAAAGTTGGTAGCTCAGGCTTATGCGCATACTCCACTAAAACAAAACTACATCACAAACTGATAAGTATGGTGACGGAAAATTTTATATGTTAGCATCTCTTTTCAGCTATACAATTAAGTTATTCTTTGAAGCTATAATTTTCTATGTATAATACCTAACCAATGAGTTTAAACATCACCATTCTATTCTATTTTTTATAAGTTTTATTATGAAAAGTTAAATAATTCGACAAGAGCCCCATTTACCGGGTCAAAAATTAAATTTTTATATTTCATCACAAATGATATATGTGTGTATACTTCAAATTTTAGCAAAATCAGAACATATATACGATTTTTGTATACATATTATATATATATAATTACGTTACTTTTCTAGATTTTCGTTGTGGGTCTCATTCAACATAAAAAAGAATGGGTTCTCTGAAATTAAATGAATACTTACTTGTTGTTGTTGCATTCCCATGCGTGAAGTCGTTGGTCTATTACATTCGTCGGCCTAAACAAAGAAAAAATAATTGATAATATTACTTATATTTTGTCTTCCCCTCTTTACTTATATTACGTTTTCAAATCAAATAATCTCAAAAACTAAGGGAGTTATCGAATAATTTTTTTTAAAATTGTTCAGTTTATTGAGATCTAAAAGATTTAACCTTGTACGGAAAACTAAGCAGTTTGGTGAAGATTGCCGAAAACTTATACAACTATTGCAATATCTAGGAGACCATCAAAAATCACTGAACAATATGGGGTGATTTGATAGGCCTTAACATATTAACTTTCGCTGTTCAAATTACAAAATAACTAATTAGTTCTTCCACTTTCAAACATAATATATGGCCGTCCATTTGAAAAGGAAGTTTAAATATCATAACGAAAGCTAAAAATAAGGTAAATGTTTTTTGGTTTACTATCGATAAGATTAGGTATTTAAATATAATTTTTTATTCAGTGGTCTTACTTTTTAAGTACTATCGAAAAACTATCAAAAAAAAAAAATTAATTGGAAAAATTCAAAACATTCTGAATTTGAAATGAAAGATAAGCTAACTTTTCTTATGGACGGTCACATGTTACTGGAATCATTTTTTTCGTTAAGAACTCCAATAAAGTTGACGGAATCTTTTTTGAATCATAGTGGTTTAAGGGAAGTTTTTTAGACACTGGTATTGCATGGTAACCTTTCTTAAATATTTCGAATCAAATCAAAAACATAAAAGAAATTTTAATGAAATTTCGTGAACGTACTGATTACTCTTTTTGATTCGATTATTGGCAATTGAAAATGTGCGATCCGTCAGCAGATACATCTAATGTCTAATCAAACCTGAATATACCTCGAGATTTTCACCGTATTCATCAACATTTATTTCACTTAAATTCTTAATGGGTTGATTTTAATTAGATTCTGTTGTTACAAATACAAATATTTGTCGGACTTAAACTTAATAGAATAAAAAAATAAAACTTGTTTTCAAAATTCGAACTCGAGCAGTTGCCTTATTAAAATAATATGTTAATTTCTTACAAGATTTCCCCTCTCAAGCGATTTTTGAACCAAAACCTTTTTCTTTCAGAGATGTGAGAAAAAATAAATTTATTTGGGATAGTATTGTCAAACGTTCGAAGTTCACAACTCGATATCTTCGATAAAAAAAAAATTCGCGATACACGTATTCACTCAGTCGGTCAGAAAGTGTTCGGTTTGTAAAAGAATGTCTTAAGTGAAAAATACTATAATTTTGTCGTTTAACATACTATTAATTTATTTATATTACTTATACTGAATAACATTATTTTCTTAAACAATTTAAAATTTAAATAACATTTATAACAAATTTTTTAATTTTTTCAAACATTGGTAGGTACTTAAATTTTTAAAGCTGTAAAAAGTATGTGACTACCTCCGTTCCAAAATATGGTATATGCATTTTCTATAACTTTTCTTTCGATAATGTGGTATTAAAATGTTAGAGGACTTTAACCTCATGCGCAGACCTTCAAGAGGTCCAATCAGCAGGTAAACATAAAAACCAATTGGGAAAATTATCATATTTCAAGTGAGGAAGCTGATTCCCAAAATCTGGCATTCATTCACAGTTAAGGTTACTCTAAATGAAAAGTAAAGAACTTTTATTAGATTTTGGTCATTAATCAAAACGCTGAGAACAAAATAAGATATTCAAGCTTTGAGTGTTTTCCTTTGACTTAATTGGAAATTATAATATGTACTTGAATTTTTTGGAAAATCAATGCTGCATTAACTAGAGCTGTAATTAGTAGATTAGGGGCTGCTGGGAAGATATAGTTTGAAGGATCCTACCCTATAGTGAAAACAAACATTGTTTTAAACACATTTTAAAAACTGTATTCTTAAAAACCCCTTTCCAATCCAATCGTGTTCAATACTTTTTGTGTTGCAACCCCAATAATATATAACTAATTTAATGAACTCAACTCAAATCAGTTAGCAACGACTGCTATTCATGTAAATTTACAAACCGAATGAACGTATAGCCTTTATTAAACGAAACAATTTTCAATGTTTCCATTTTTGATATTATTACATTGTTCTCTTATCTGTGAAATAAAAAGTATTGAATAGATTTGTAAATTTACATGAACATCGAACATATATTTTATTTTTTTGCATAAAAAGCAAGGTAATGACAAAACCAACTACGCAAAAGTTTAAAAAACTTCCATAAAACCACTATGAATTCAGAAGATTTCATTCAGTTATATTTTGGATAATATATACCATATATTTTTGAACAGAGGTAGGCAATATATATTGCTTCAATTTCAAGATATACTGACCCCATTCTGAGCTTTGCATGCACCAGCCACAAGCTCTTCTGCAGAATATGCCTCCGATTTATGTTTCCTTTCCGGTGATGTTGAGGGCGATTCGAAGAAAGGTGGACTTTCATTAGATAGATTTGATTGACCTGGAGATAATGACACTTGCGCTGGATACAGGGCAAGCATTTGTGATGTCATCAGTAAAGATTTTAGTGCCTCCTCCGATGATGCTGGCGATGCTAGCAAAGGTGGGCTTTCATTTGCCAAATATTCTTCATTGATTGATTGTAGAGAAGTATCACTTTGCGATGAGCTATAAGAAGGTTCACTTTCATCATCTAACATTAAATTAGTTGCAGAAATAAGACTCTGTGGAGGGTTAATTTCATGCATCTCATTTAAACTTCCAGATTTTTTAGATGATGCAAGATATCCTCTTGCAAAGTCGTGAACTACAGATGGATCAGGAGTAAGACAATTCGGCATTATAAAATTGCTGTTTCCGAAATCAATCAAATGCTCTCGAGATGGTAAACAACTGTCATCACCACCAGTCAATCTTTGAAGTCTTCGGCCACGATGTTTATTAAGTTCATTAAAAAAACTGTCATCGGTAGAAACGCCAGGCTAACAAAAAAATTACATTGTAATCGATAATTCTCTTGTTTTAGTATATAAGAACTTGTTTGCCTTTGCTACAAGAAAAACAGCTGTGTGTACTAGATTTATACATAAAATACTTTAATACGTATTCATATAAATAGCTGATCTGGCTCTGTGAAACTGCGAAGTAGAAAGTTTTTTTTAACATAGCAGTAGTTTTTCTAGTTGCAATAGCGAAACTCATATGCCATTCTATACTGCACACGATAATTATTTTTAAAACTTTGATCATTGGTCGCGTTCAAAAGTTACGGTATAACAATAATGTCAAAATAAAATAAAAAACCTTTTTTTCAAAACAAATTCACTCTGAATCCTTTGTTTTTATGCCAACTGTCGAAATTCGGCAAAAGTTAAACTACGTTGTTTGTAAAGATTTTAAGCTTTTTAGCGTAGCGTGTATTATACAAAAGACAAAAAATCCTATGCAAATAACTGTTTGACCGTACAAAAATGTGGAGTGTTTTACATTTACCAGCTGGTGGGGCAATTATGTCATTTAGCCTCAGGAGATTATAATTCTAGCTCCACCACTGGAAAAATTAAACCTTAAGGTAGTCGATCGCTTATGAAGCCCTTAAGAATCGTTAAATTTGTTGAGTTTGATATTGTTTAGCTGCCACTGCCACTGCTTGAGTGATATTACCTCAAATATATCTTAATACTTTCAACCCAAGATAATTAAAAATTTTAACGTGATATAAGAAATCTCATAATAGGCTATAGAAAAGTCGAGACTATAAGATTACAGGATGAGATGTATAGCAAAGATATTAATGCGTTTTGGTAAAACTAAACAACCTTGCCTTTCCAAATAAGGTACACATTTTAGGATATACGTAGTTGGATCAGACAAGATCGACGTCATGTATAATATAGAATTAAGTTTGTATCAAATAAACAGATTTATCTTTAAGAAAGTTGGCAGAAAGCCAATGGCTCAAGAAATATTTTGCACTTTCCTTTGGAGTTGGCTGCAATACGGGACTCAAAATACCACAAATGATTAGAAGAACTTTTGGTTTAATTTTATGAAAAAAAAAATAAACACAGGAGCATTGAGAATGTTCTTTGATACGACGAGTGTTAATGAAAAAGTGAGCTCCTGCCAAGAGAAACATGGCGGAAATCAGCACGACTTCTAACTACTCCGGCTAAAAATATCCAAAAACTGGCCTTTATTAACAATTTCAGATTCCACAGTAATTTTAGTGTAGCAAAAATTTTTTGTTAACGTGGCTCAAAACACACTCGCAGGTCTAATAGGGAAGCCGCTTATGATATTAAAATAATTTTTCGCATAGATTCGTGCAGTGAAATAATGAAATATGTACCATCTCATCATAAAAATTTTCCTTGTGCAATAAAACATTTCTTCAAAAATGAATTCAGTATACGGCATTTCGAGGCATATCATCTTCGCTTGACGTTAATCCATAAAACCAAAATTTTTTATGTTTTGCAGTGTTATAAAAGTTTGTTTGCACATTTTGTAAATCGCTAGCACCTTAAAATTATTCATTAATTTATAAAAACTGCATCTGCATCATAACAACAAACAAAGAAGTTTTAGTGAAACAAAATAAATGAGGTATAAATCTCGAGGTTTGCTGCCAAGAACAAGTCGAATATCCAAGCTGATTACAATGATTCATTCACTTACCACACTTTCATTTATCATCGATCTAGAAGTTTTCACTATAAACACTTACCGGATTCGAACTCATGTTGTTTTTGTTCTAAAATAGGTTGTGCTTCCACTTTTGATAGCCAAATTAGAAGTCAAAGAATTTAATTTTATTCTAAAACATTTAATTAAAAGCAATTTTGTAAAAACTTTCGAAACTATCTTTTTAGTTTAAAATTTACTATCAAAAATTTTTTGATATATTTTTCAATGTTATATGCAATTTTTAAAAACAAAAGCTGCCAGTTTAGTTCATAAAATCAAATTATCTATTTATTAGACTGGTACAAAATATAAAGCCCGAATAGATGTACCGACTGGTGGTTCCAACTTTCCAATCTTCTAGTTGTGAGTTGAAAGATTGGGGTTGTAAAGTCGTAGCATCCACAGAGCTAAATCTTCATCCGACGGGGTAAAAGGTAGTCAGACGGAAGTTCAGGGCCTATAAGAACGTTCATAGTCCTCAAATTTGCAGCAGTGTTCACTTCTTCTTACCTGTTTACTGTCACAGGAAATGAGTTTTATTAGGTCCTCATATCTGCCATCCTTTTTACAAGATGTCACAGGAGCAGAAAGTTCCTCGATTAACAAAAAGAAGGTATTTACGAAGGCAGCGTCTATTCCCTTACACTGATCACAAGGAATTGCCTCGTGCTCCGCCGCTCTATCAAGTACTGCCGCCAAGACTCTTCCCATAGCCTTCGATAACCTTGCTAAAAAACAGAGGTTTACCGATGATCATATTTCATTAAGAAAAGTAAACCCTCCGTATTAAATGTTTATGTAAATGTTCTTATTTATATATTCAAAGCTTCAATTAAATCCTTGATTACGAAAGAATAGGTAGCTCCTTTTAACATTTCAAAGATTCGCTTCGAAATAAAAAACAATATAACTCAAATGAGCCAATTTTTTTGCTTGGCTGGCTAGATAATTATAAATATAATTTTGGTAATTTGGGTGTCGTAACTGGCCAATAGTTTCGACAATTTTTTCAACAATTGAGGCCTTATGGTAAATTGGCAAAATCATCTATCAGTTAAATTGATCGTCACTAGAAACAGTGTCATCAGTTTTAAAATCAAACATCTAAGGAATCGCACCGTATTAAACTGAGAATTAATATCTCATTGATTAGGGATAACTTTATCCTGGAATATTAGTAATTTTTTATACATACCACTTAAGGTTTAGATTTTCTATTGCAGTGGTAATTTTTTTTATTATAAAAACATACTTTTTCAATAAACGTTGAATTAATTTAAAAAAAATGAGTAATTTCTTTGATATGATAATTTTCTTAAATTGCTATCCAAAAAATTTCAAATCAATTTCGATTTTAAAAAGAATCGAATCTCCTAAGTCTTTCTACAACATTTTTCAAAATTCTTTTTGTTTTAATTGTCAACTTTCGGATAATTGAGCAACTTTTATCTCATGCTTCCGCATGAGAGTAAATAAGTGTAAGTAATTTATTCTCTCTCAATTATTAAAAATTAATAATAATATAATTATTAATAATTATTTTACTAAAAAAACGCATATCAAAAATAATATAAAATTGTTTTCAGGACATGTTTTGACCATAATTTAGTACATTACAAGGGGGTGTTGTCTCCTTTTCCCTTTAATAAAACAAAAGTAGTTTAGTAGTTTGACAGTTCCTTTGTTATTGTTTTGATTTATTGACGATTTGATAAATAACAATAAACAATGATGAAACATGCTTACATAATACATATTTCATTTTTCTTTTTAAGAGAGTTGTCATATAACTGTCACATGTTTCGATAGTATGTACATGCGCAGAAGATTTAAAATTTTCTCATCTGATGTCATAATCTTCATATTATTCATTCATGATTATTGTTACCAGTTTTGATTATGAGAACATGCCGTTTTAAGTTCTATTCTGAATGTTAATACATATGTATACAGATCAGGATAGACTGTAGTGAAGCAAACTGGATAGCATCACGTTGCTGGTAGTGGCACCAGTTCCCGCACATTTTGTCTATTCTTTTTAAATGCATATTTTTGCACTTAACGTAGAATGGTTCCAAAAGCATAAAAATTAATCTAGTTTTTTAGGGTGACTGCGGCTATTTGTACCACTTCTTGATAATTCAGTTTAAATATTTTCTAAGCGCTGGTATTTTTGAACCAAAAAATTATTTTTAATATAATTTTATTATTAATAAAGAAATACCTTTCCTGAAGAAATTTTCTTGTGCCTAATTTTTTCCCATTTAAGATTTCCTAAATTTCTTATATTTCAGTTCTAAATGCACCAACTAAACAAGGCAAAATAAAACGACTCATAAATTTTTCTCCAAAGGTATGTTATTTTTTATTATAAATATTATAAAATTTGAATAGTACTATTATAACAACGTTACTACGTGATTTTTGAACCAACAAACTCGATCTGGGACCAGTGTGCAATGGTGAGTAATTTTGTAATTCAAATGAATGCTTGTAATACTGAGTTAATATTTCGAAATAGCTTAATTATAAGACTTCAAACAAAAATTTAAATTTCCCAATACAAGATCGTACACAAAAAAGTAGTCAATTAAATTTTATGAGATGTTTTTATATGACTTTCTTACATACTTTCTGGGCGGTTTTTTAAAGTGACTACATAGTCATATTTTTTAGCATAAATGTAGCCGCAAATTGTGATAGGTACATAAAAAAGGCCAACACAGTACGTCAACTTACTAGAGGTGTGCAGCAGTGTAATCAAAATGACCATCAAGCTACCCGCCACCATACGAGTTCATCGAGTTTACAAAAACCTTAATGAAATTAAAACGAATCGAAACACTAAGCAGGAGATGTGAGTGCTGCACTTGCAAATAAATCGCAAATAAAATCTTCCAAAAGTTCAAACACTCGCAGTTTATTGTATTCGGAAGTTTATATGATGATGTTTTCGAGTGCACTCAAGCAGACCTCTATTATTTACCTAAAACTTTTAATGAGAAGTAAGATAATTATTTTATATTTTTCATATTTTTTTTTATTGAATATGGAATTTCTGATAAATTTTGAAGTGCAATGTTTAATATAATAAAATGAAACTGGAATATTTGCATCTTTTTACTTCGAACTTTAAAGATCAAAAATTTTTTAAATGCACACCGGCCAATCAAATTCGGATTTTTATATTTTACTGGTTTCTTCAGTTCATATGACAATGGTCTCATGCTACCAATAGTAATGTTCCAAAGCTAAGTCCACGCTGATTGACCCATCTATAAAATGAAGCTTAAAGAAAAAGACAATATATATAAATTCCAATAAAAGTTTTGTATAGATAGATATTTCAGAGAGTTGACAATGTAAGACTGATGAAAAATTTCTAATTGATTTTTAACTAAAAGTCTCTTTTTAACAAAATCAGCATAAAGCTTAGAAATATTAAACCTGAATGAAAAATGAAAACAAGAGCTTAGACTTAAATCACTTTCACTCTGCTGCTATGCTTTAGCTTACTGCCTACTTTAAAACATATATTGACTAATTTCAGTTTAATATATGTATGACAACCATTAGTTCTCAATTATGCAAAAAAATAAAATATGTCACTAAGTACTTACCTTCAAAGGCTATAGGATATACATCAGTGGATTAAATAAACTCCATTACCAAATTCAGCTTAGGTGCTCTTAGAATGTGGCTGCATGTTTAGCCGCATGGTGACTTAAAATGAAAAGAGAATAATTTAAGAATGAGTAAGAAAAAAATTACATAAAAGAAGCATGGAAATATGTATATTATAGCTCGGAAACATTTACAGTTAAAAAAATATGAAACGAGTTCATATCTTTTGATATCATGTGTAGTCAAGCAAACAAACATTTTTTTTTAAATGAGCATATTTTCGGTAAACAACTTTGAGTTGATTTATAATAAGTTTATATGTAGATAAATTCAAAAACAAATATTTAAATAAATTTGTAAGAAAAAACCGAATACATATTGTAAGTTTCAGTCTAAAATGCCAGGATCCGAGACCCTGTGCGATAGGATCAATCTAGAAAAATAATTTTTTCCGTCATCCAACTTTTTAATAAAATGGTGTTAAGAAAATATTTTGACGACTGCACAAATTTTTTCTGTGTACTCGGAAATGCTCTAAATGAATTGTTGGTCTTAATAAAAGTGTACGAAAATGGCCAAAATTCCAAAAAACTATATTGTTGTTGTCAAAAACCACAGTTGTCAAAAAGATTTCGATTCAGTGTCGAAAACTTTTCAGAAAGCGTTGATAAAAATTAAAAATCATTTTGCAGTGTTTTTTTTAATAAAAAATTTAAAAATTATTTTTTTTTAAAGGAAAAAATACTCGTAATATACTTACATCGTTGTCGCTTTCATACGACCTGCGGCATGATCGCTAAAAAAAAAAATTATTTTAACTCTGAATAATATTTGCGCTTTTTACATATAATTTAATTATATCGTAGCCTGAATTTTCTATTATGCTCCATAAGCATACGTTTTATCATGCGTATGGAGCAAATGAGAATTCAGGCGACGATATTTTAATATGTAATAACATATTTTCAATATTTTTTAGAAGTCTTCTTCCAAAAATTTTTATTGAAAAATTGCAATGAAAACTTCATATTTTAGTTCAGGAAGCTTTGCTCACACAAACCGTGCAACAATCTCAAACTTAAGAACTATATTTTAAACTTTGAATCCTTTCATACGCAATTTATCAGATTTATTACTGAATGAGAATGATGATCCTACGAAATGTCACGAATATTTCTTATAAGGTTTTTAAAAATTTAAATTTTCAACTACAAATTTATAGATATTTGATTTCGGGAATTTTGCAACCTTTTGGTTTTTAAAAATCATCATTTACTGTTTCACGTATGCTGGCTCCTTAATCTCCAAGAGATGATCTACAAAAGTGGATTTGTCAGAGACGCAGTATGTTTTATGTTTTGTTTTCGTTTCCTGTCTGTCAATAAGAACAAAGCAGGGTAATTGTACTGTATTTTCAACAATGTTTTCATAAAAATTTTTGTAAAGAAATGAGGAAAATTGCATTATATGCCGCAATATTGGATCAATACTTACTGGTGCCCAATGAGCAGGAGATGGCTATAAAAAGAAAATTTCTTATTATTACTGTGCAATTTCATTTGATTATTTTATTCTTCAAAATATAAGTTAATTTTAGATCTACATCCGAGTTGTTTATAGATTTAATATTTTTGAGGATGTGAGCCCAAAAAATTCTAGTGTACTATGACCATTTGTTTAGATACCACATTTGCCATACATCTTAATAAATTTCTCATATATAATATAAATTTAAAAATAAAGGGAAAACGCTTAGATAATTGATATGATTTGTATATATTATCTTGAAAATAATTTTGTTCCAATTTTCTACTAAATTTTTTTGTTATAACAGTTAACTATCATAGAAATTCACAAATAAATAACTTAACAAATGGCCAAGCGCATGTGACAAAATAATCATGTCGGTTGTATTGGAAATTCCAAAATAAAATACGTGAATACTTACTCCCCTCGGCCCTTGTGGCTGCCGTTGACGTGCCCATTGACGTCGCTAAATTAAAAAAATAATTATTATTAATAAAAATAAAGCAAATTTTCACGCAACAGCTTTTGGTTTGGTTTTTTCCCCGCCAACCCGTTGTACTAAAATTGAGTTTTTAAAGAAGAGCTTCCAACTATTCGTAATAAAGTAAGACCTGATCTAAAGAAGGTATTTATTGTGTGAAACTTTCAATAAGAGCAATACTTGGCGCATGACTTTCGGAGTCTTAATCAAAGCAGATTTACATCAAATTGGTATTTCTTATAGAGGGTATAGATAATATTTGCGTTTAAAACCTTTGCTCAGGGGAATGAGAAGTTTGTAATCGAAATGAAATAAATTTCAACTATGAGACGATTGAAGGAAATCCAGCAAATGATCTAAAATTTATATGTGAATATTTTGGAAAGTCATATTTAATTTATCTTTCATGATAAGCATTTTATAAATTTCAGTTATAAAATAATTTTTTGCTTAACATCAAAAAGTTTATAGTGGATTACAACGTTGCGGTTCAAGAGACATCGATCTCATTATGATTGAAGGAAGATAATTTAAAGCTTAAAATACTTACATTGCTACATCTCTCTGGCTCAGCACCGTCATCTGCTCCACATGATGGCGCTGATCCCTAAATGAAAACATTAATTTTACTAGAGTCATATAAAAATTCAGAGTCATATTAAAGTAAAAAAATTAACTTAACCTTAAATGTTACTAGTTATACGCTGTTTCTAGCTCAAATTTCATACATGGTTAGTAAATTTTGCTTTTGCATTTTTGTAGTGTTTTTTAAAAGCTAATGTTATTCGCCAAAAACGTAAGCGTGATTGTCACATATTTTGATGGAAAATCAGTTCAAGATTATCAATTATTAAAAGATAAAGTGAAGAACCGAATTCAATGAATTAAGTTCGTGGGTGCCGAAAATAGCTTAAAAAAACGTCCTGCATTTAATTTGTGCTCATAAACGTATGTCAATTTCGGTTGATTCGAATCTAATAAACTACTCTATCTGAGTTATTTTGGTCTCAAAGGGATCTCAAGTCTCAAGTTCTCAGGTTTACGATTGAATTTTTCACACTTTGATGAAATTATTATTAGACAGATAAATCGAACAATTTGCCTAAATTTCGAAAACTGGTTAATGCGAATATTACAATATCGTTTGAAGTCAATAAAAATGAGGAACATTAATCTTGTTGTTGTTGTAATAGATCTATATTTTTCGCTTATGAACTTAAGTTCCAACTGAAGATTGTGAAATTGGATTATCGAAAAAAGCTAAAAATGATGAAAAATATTGGATACTGAAATCTTCATTATGAAAAATGCAATAGAGATCTCATGTTAGTTTTTTTTTAAGTAGGTACAATTTTTGCCATAAAAACTCATAAGATCCGCTGAAGAGCAAAATTGGTATAACTCAAAATTTTCTAAATGTAAGTTATATCTATTTTCTGACTTGTTATGTTTCTAATTATCATTTGATCAAATGCTTTAAGTTTAGTTCCGCTAAAGCATCGTAAAGTTTTGGCTCGAAACCAGTTCTTCGAACTTCAAGCGAAACAGTGGTATAACTATCGGCGAGCTGCTGTGTTTGTTTTATTTCACTAATACTTATTTAGATTTAATACCTTACTTGAGTATTTCGTTGTTAAAAACATGTATTTTTATTTAATTAAAAACGATTTATGAAAGGGAAGTTACATTATGTGCCTCAATATTAGATCAATACTTACTTGTGCCCAAGCAGCAGGAGGATGCTATAAAAAGATAAATTTTTATTTAACAATTTTTGTCTGTCAATTACTGTGCAATATCATTTGATTATTTTGTTCTAAAAAATATAAGTCAATGTAAGATATACATCCGATTTTTTACAGATTTAATATTTTTGAGGATGTGTGCCTAAAAAAATTATGACCATTTATTTTGTTACCACATTTGCCTTACGTTTTGAAAAGTTTCCCAAATATGATATAAGATTACAAATGAAGGGGAAAAAATACTTAGATATTATCTTGAAAATGAAATATATGATTTGTATATATTATCTCGTAGACAACTTTCTACTACATCTTTTTATCGTAACAGTCAACTCTCATACAAATCCATAAATAATTAACTTATTTAATGGTCAAGCGCAAGTGTCAAAATATTCAAATCGAATGTATTGGAAATTTCAAAATTAAATACAGAAATACTTACTCCCCCCGGCCTTTGTTGCTGCGGTTGGCGTGCCCACTGACGTCGCTAAATGAAAAAAAATTAATTATTATTATTGTGGTGTCACAACTGAAGAAATTGCTCTTAATGCAAAAGATCAAATATTTGGGAATATTAATTTTATATCATTCTCAACATAGTTCCTTAGAAAAGTTACTACTTGAAAATGTCGAATTTAAATGTTTTGATTATTTTAGCAATAATAAAATTAATCAATATTGAAAATTATAAAGCAAAATTAATTCAGAATTCGAATTGTGTGGCCTCAAGCTTATGAAGGGCGTAACTTATGTAAGGTATTTTGACATTAAAAATAATTAAAAAATATATTGATAAATCGCATAACTTACGCCTGGAACCCTTGATCTGGATCCAGCGGGGCTTGGACAGCTGATCTAAGTGTTAAAAATATATCATTTTGTTATATGTACATGCTTATTGGATTAACGTAATTTTACTTATTTAAAATATTAGTTAATTTAGTTAATTTTTTTGTATACATTTATTTAGTTTATTTTTTGGATTGATCAGTTTTAGGTCCTTGTGAATCGTCGTCAGTACATTCGGTACATTAGCCGCATTTTCAGTACATTTGTCGAATTTTGAGCACATTTGCAATACATTTTCGGTACATTTGAACAATTTCTAATAAATTTTTTTTTTTATAGTAAATGAAAATAAAATAATATTCGAAATAGTAAATCGCAATGTGTATGTGTGGTCATTTTGTCATTTACTGTGAAATATATCTAATTTTTCTCGAGTTTTTAAGATGGCAAAAGTAAGGACCTTTTTTTTAGTATGTATTTTTTGTCGTGCATTGTAGTAAAATTGGGTGTTCAAGCCAAAAAAAAAGTACATTCGATCTCTAAAAAGTACATTACAAGTCTCGATTCAGTACATTTTCATAAAACCCTAATGCCATCACTGATACAGAAATTGAAAATATCAATCAAATCAAAATTTTAAAATTATATTGGTCTTAACTTACTCGTGCATTCAAATCTGGTGAAATCAAAGACTGAAAAGAAAAAAAAAAAACAAATAATAATTAGTATAACAGCGGCTGTAAAATTTTTCTGGCTGGTTTAGAAAAATTGATTTTTTTTTGCATATCCATGAGTAAAGATTATTGTGTAAACCTAAAACAAATATTTTTTAGCGATCCGACAGCTATTATCGAATCGTTACTCATATATTTAGAAACTTTAAATGCATTTTTCTCAAAACAATGTATTTGAAATTTGAGAACAACCAAATCACTCAGGCTTAAATTTTAACACAAAGTTTAAGACAATATTTGTTAGTCCTTAAACATAGATTTTGTCGATCCAGTCAAATAACAATGACCATTTCTATTAAGATAACGATGGAGTCAGTGCCAATGCTATGTGCGATCTTTGTGATCGGTTTAATTTTTTCTCCATACAAATGACGTGGCTTTGTGGTTTAATGACAGGGAACCCTCACATGTCTAGGTTATACCGCTGTTCAAACATGCAAGTCTTTTCTCGAACAAAAAGGATGATACGTAGCATTTTGTTCATAATGGACAAGTTTACAAGTTTGATCTAGGAAGCTGAAATTTTGAGAGATTTTTCTTCCAGGCCAATGATAAAACGTTGGCAAAAACAAAATAAAAAAAACGAAATGCGTATCCCCACTGTTAACTTTTCGCGATAACGCGGTTACGCTTGTTTTGGATCGACTTTAAAGGCAAAGTCTTGGTTCACACAGTTCACCTGTAGAATACTCTAATTTAAGTTTTGTCAGAGAAATGCATAGTGCAGGTAGAAAATAAGAGAGAGATGAAAGAAGAGATGAAATCGCTATTACGTTGACCATCCTAGTTAAAGACAAAGTAATTTATGTCGATGGGCATGAAGTATATACTTAGTTCAATTTAATGTCGTATAGTCTATATTCAAAATATTTTATATGTATATTGCTACACTTACGTCATCAGTAATATCCTGCAGCGACACATGAAGTAAATGCAAAAATAAAAGAAAAAGAAAAATAATTTATTAGCTAAGAATTTTGGTGAATTTAAATAAAAAAAAATAACTTATATAATGCTTCAAAAATGTGTACATATTATGTACATTCGAGAATTTTGACGAGCCCAATAAATAAGTATATATAAATGTGAAACTGGTTGAAATTAGAGTCAGATCTGAACCCTTTTGGGGAACAGGTGTCAATCTCGAAAAACTTAATGAAAATAATTTTTTTGTTTTCAATATTGTATGACATCGCAGTGCTCTGCAGTTTCTTGAAAATAAATTTAATAAAAAGATAATTTCGGACTGTATCTCATCCTTTAGCAAAAAAAAATGGGATTAAACATATAGTTTGAAAAGATGACACTTGGGTTGCTAAAGTCCCAAACATTTTTTAAAAAAGAGAAGGCTTGCAAGACTTGAAACAAATAAAAATACACATCTTATGTATCATGAAATATTTAAAACATTTTTTAATTAGTTCCTGATATTTAAAATATTAAAGATATTAATAAATTAATAATACTTACCCCTGCAGAGATCTGGAAATACACATGAATGAGTTAAATAGAAAAAAATTAGTAAATCGTTAAATGAGTAAAATAGAAAGTAAAATACTTATAACTAAAATCAGAAAAATCTTAAATTAATTATTTTAGTGCCGTCACTTCTTCAAAAGATTTGTAATATAGCTGGCGATTTCTATTTCTTGTTAATAAAATTTTGTGATTAGAAATTTGTAGTTTTACCTAAAACTCTACCGAGTTTCATTGATACTTAGGAGGGTGCAGCTTTCAACTTAAATTTGTTTACAATACTTTTGAATGACACAGTAAACCATTAAAGTGTTTAATAAGAAAAAATTTTTCCTGTCATCTAAAAATAGTGAAAATATTATAAGCTAAACAAGTGTTACTCACCTCAGCTGTGTTGTATGAGCTTGTATCCTGTCGTATTAAAAAATGAGCATTTTTTATAAAATATATTTAAATCTCAAATACTTAAAACTAAGACTTAATAATCAAATTATTTATGAACAAATAGTACTTACATATGCTGATTGGTAAATGCTTGATGGATCCTGTTGCAGCACAAAAAAAAAAAAAATAAAAAAATTGGTAAGTTTTAATTTCATTTAATCGAAAATTTAAGAACAATGCACGTTTTAAGGCTGTATTGTTACTGAAAACTTTCCCACCTACATATAGCACTTTGTTCTTTGTTCTTCTTAAAAATATTAAAAAAAAAACATTACGTGAACAGAAATTGAAATCAATCTTTGACTCTTTAAAATTAGGTCTAAATACAATAAAATAGTTAATAAATTTATATTACTTACATTGCAAGAAAGGTAATCGTTTGATTGATCCTATTGCAGCATAAAGAAAAAAAGGAAACAATTGGTAAGTGCACTTCCTTAAAATAATTTAAAGTAATTTTTAAAAACAATAAAGGAAGGCACGTATTTATTCGGCGGATGTAATGTATTCTAAGTCTCTGAATGGATGCAATTTAATAATTAACGCTGTGGTAAATCTATCTCCCGAAAACATATGCAATCTTCAAAACAATTTACTTATGATGAGTTTTTGAGACGGTTCTTTTTAGGTTTATGGTTTCTTAAAAAAAATTCGCCCGAATATTTTTTTCACCTTGTTGGCCAAAAGAGCTTTATTGTTATAAAAAGTTTACCCACCAACAGCATTTTTTTTTTCTTAAAAATATTACAAAATCAACGCGTTCAAATCAATTCTTGACTCTTTTTAATTAGGTCTAAATATAATTAAATCAGTAATAAACAAATGGTACTTACATTGGCCGATTGGTAATTGCATGATGGATCCTGTTGCAGCACAATGAAAAAAATAAAACAATTGGTAAATCATAATTTCATTTAAATGAAAATTAGAAACTATTTCTAAAAGTGAACTTTTTAAGGCATTGACCGAAATTGTTTAAATACATTAAATCGTGTGCAAATCTTTAAATTTCAAGTAATCAAATTAGAGTTACAATCGCGGCAGATTAAGTATCTTCGGAGTTCTGGTCTTTGTTTGTTTGTTTAAAGGAAACCCTTAATAGAAGATCAGCAGACGAGTATATGTTTATTATATCGATAAGTACTTATGCACTTAATTGAAAAATGCTTGGAGTATATAATTGTAATATTAGAGACGACAAATCAATATCATGCGCAAAAGATTTATTTTTGACAAGATTTCATTATAAAAAATGTTCCTTCTTATAGCATTTGTTTTTCTTAAAAATATTTCTTAATATTATTTACTTATTTTTAAATTAATATTACTTACATTGAACGATTCGTACACGCTTGATGGATCCTGCTGTGGTACATAGAAAAAAAGAAAACAGTTGGTAGTAAGGATTTATTTCATTTAATCAAAAATTTGAAACTATTTCTTAAAGGTGCACTCTTTTTTTAAAACTATTAAGTTGGTTCAAATCAAGTTTTGTAAGAATTTTCTTTAAATAACTTTGAATAGACAGAACGAAATTTTCATAAATTTTTTGTTTTGTTTTTTCAGCAAAACACATAAGTAGTTTTCTAATAAAAAAATACCTGTCTCTGCAGAGAAGTAGCTGCTGTTTTGAGAACACCAATTTCATTTAAAAAAAAAACCCAGATCAACAGATAAAAAACAGTTCATGTTTATTAAATCGATAATTATGCCTTAAATCGAAAGCAGATTGAAGTATGAAATTGCAATATAAGAGAAAACAAATCGACGTCATGCCCAAGTCTTATGTACGATAACAATTATTTTAGATATCTCGTTACGAAGTTTGAAACTAAAATTGAATACTTTGTTAATAACTGGCTTTTATTCGCCATCCGCTGTTGGTTATTTATAGTTAATTCAGTAATAATTGTATAATACAACATAAAAACGCGTTAAGTATGTATGTACAAGTATGTGAACGACCTTGAGGTAATTGTTAACGTCTGACTAGAATACTTTTTTTAAGAAACAATTTTATCATGCTCTTAAATATGTATTTAGGAAAGAACGCTCTGATTATACTTACCTCTGGTTCTGCTTCTGATTCGCTTGAAAAGATCCTGCGGGCTGTCCGTGGCTAAAAAAAATTTTTTTTTTAAAAACTGAACAATATATGTATGTGGCTTATTTAAAATATGGCTGAGCTATCGTTTAAGTCTAGAACTGTACAGAAAATTATAGTTTTTTAATTATTAGCGATACAATTTTTTTTTCTAAAACTAAAGCATTCTTTTGTTTAATATGCTGAGGCTTCTAAAATACATTGGTCCTTTATTTTGAAAATTAAGCTTTGATTTACTCGATACAATCTATAAATGTGGCTGGATTGATTCTACAGTTCTTCAAATAATGAACTCTTTCAAAGCTGCTATGTGTTCTTGAAAAAGTTCATATATTTTAATTTTTAATTTGTTTAAAAAAATAATTATAATAATAATGATAGAGCGAACCGCATGCTTGATACAAAATATTCGACCCCAAATTTATAAAAAGTTTTATTTTTGCTAACCTGAGAAATTTAGCATGAAATTAAAAAAATATATAAAATAAATTGATAAATTTAATATTCATATAACTTACTGTTGAAATCCTTGGTCTAGTTCTAGTTCTTGTTCGCGACGGTGCTTGTGGAGCGGTGCACTTAAATATAAAAAAGTTCATATTAAATAATTATTCTGGACTTATACATTTATTGCATATATAGATAGGCTTTAGATAGTTTTTCTTAAAATATTCTGGGCAATTTAACAAATAAGTCACATATTTCCAAAACATATCCTGAACATTTATGTAGGGTAATTTGTCAGAATACGTGAAATCTAACAATAAAAAACGGGTGCGGTTTGAAAAGAAGTCTGCTTTTCAAACTAATTTTTTGAAATTTATGCTAGGTTTTGAGCAAAACAATCTACACCATTCGATTCCTGGGGTAATTCGCACAAGACACTTGTGGCCAACTGAATTTCATAAAACATTGATCAGATCGCGTTTTGGAAGTAATCGATTCAAGTACCAGAAAACCTGAGTTGATGCACTTTGTTTGTAGTTAAAAATAGATCAAATATTTAATGGCTCTAATTGAAAATTTGTACTGTTTTCTTTAAATAATCGGTTTAATGTTCTTGTAAGAAATAGCCCATTTAAAATAAATATATATTAATTGAATTCATATTTGAAAATAAGTATTGGTGTGTACTTACAGGTATAGATCGATCTGGTGTAGTGCGACGATGGCGCTGGAAATTAAAAAAAAATTTGAGTTTTTTAATTTATAAATTTTAACTTTATAGTAATGAAATTTAAACCGATCAGAATTTTAATATGTTGAAAAACATAAATTGAAAAATCAACCGTAACAATATTTTGAAATAGATATATATTTATCTGTACTTGCAATTACATTGATAATGAAAAATTAATTTAGTTAAAATTCTCTCTCAATTTCAGCTTTGGAAAATATGAGTTTTTTTTATAAAGTTGCGCATCAGTCTTATTGTATGAATTGTATGATATTTTCCAAAGTTATGTCGGGAATTTCGATTTGAATGCAGATGCAGATATTCTTAAGATTAATTGAAACTAACATTACAAAAAAAAAAAAACAAAAAATAAAACAAAAAAAAAATGTTATGTTGAAAAAACATGGTGCCTGTCATCAGTAAAAAATTCGTAGTTTCCAAAGTTCAATTGAGGGATAACATATAAAAAATCAAAAAAAAAAACAAAAGGTGTATTTTGAGAAAAATTTTTTTAATTAAAAAAATTAGTGTTTCAAATTTATTTAAATCTTTTTAATTTTTTTTATAAAGTTAGAGTATACCTTAACCAAAATGATTAAATAATTTTTTATCTTATCTTGGGTTCCTTTTTGAGATATGTATTTCGTTCCAAAAAATGCTCAAAAACGTCAATAACAACAAAGTGTGCGTTTATTAAAAGAATGACCGATACATATTAATTGAATTGATATTTGAAAATAAATATTGGGGTTTACTTACAGGTAAAGTTCGTACTGGTGTAAAGCTACCACGGTACTGCAAATTTCAAAAAAATTAGAGTTTTTTAATTTATAAATTTTAATTTTATAGTAATGAAATTTAAACTGATCAGAATTTTAATATGTTTAGAAACATAAATTGATCAGAACCAGTCAAGTCCAACGCCTTGAAATCAAACCTGGCCAAGTCCAGTACATTGATATCAAAACCGGCCAAGTCCATTTTTTTCAAACAAAATTTGTTGAATACTATTGCAAAACCGGCCAAGTCCATGTTCCATGGATCAAAAGCCGCCAAGTCCAAAATTGTTTCCTAAAAAAATCGGCAGATGAAACTCGAAAAGTCTGATCTGACGTGTTTTGAGTAAGAAATTTTTTTAGCTATCATGTGGTTAATACGTTTTCATTTTCAATAAACATAGACGTTTTTCGTTGTTTTTCCAAAAGTATGAAAAAGACACTTGGCTGGTTTTGCAACTGGACGCCTCATATAATATTCAATCCACTCAAAATAAAAACCATATTTTATTTCATTTCTTGAGGCGTAGCAGTGCGTGTCGGGCTTTGCTAGTTGAATATACATATGCAAGCCCGATACATGTATAATTTTCTTCATTTTAAGAAAAACCTCGATTTTTACCGAGACGAGGCGAGATATGTGATGGGAGTTCTCGTCCGAGAACGAGGCGAGGCGAGACACATATTTATAAAACGAGGCAAGAGCGAGAACAACTAGAATCTCGCCTCACCTCGTTCTCGGTGAAGCACTAATAATATTGTTCTGTACTTACATCTACATCTTCGGCTACTGGAAAGCAAGGAGGAGCATCCTAAAAATGGAGTTGTCATTAATAAAATATTCTTAAACATTTTTTAAGATAATGAAAACTAAATATAGTTAAAATTCTGTCTCATTTTATTATATAATTTATTTCATATTTTACTTATATTATGCATCTAACGTTAGGTATATTGAATAAGAAAAACGTCACTGATGTTCCTCAGAAGTAGGTAGGTATGACATGTAGTCACTGCAATGGAATATTTTTACTATACTGAATTCACGCTAACCTTATAAGTCTTTCTGGCTCTGTGTCGATTTCGCTTCATTATCCGAAAAATTGTCATGAAATACTTTACTCAATATTCTGCCGAATTAGCCTTTGGTTTTTTTTGTTAAAACTGATTATGTCTAGCTTGGCCGCCTCATTGTCATAGACTTTTCCTCTCATTTGTAGCACCTTGTAGGCTTTATATAATTTTGTTTTCTTGAAAATTTGAAAAAAAAAACCTTCCTAAACGAGTTCCTATTTGATTTTGAGTTTTGAGAAAGCAATGCTTTGTGATTTCAGTTGAAGTAACTGGTGGGCTTTATAATGGGCGTAACAGTTGGGAGTGGCAATTCCTATATTATTTATGTTAACTTTTTGTTATCATTTTTTTACACTATTTATTCGCCTATTATAAAATATTACGGAAACTTAAACGAAATGATGAGACTATCAGGACTTTGACATAATCAAAAGACTCACATTTAGGTTCAAAATTAATATTTAATTTAAATTATAAAGGCCTTACTGTTACTTTCGAATAAAAACTAATAATTAAAATAAAGAAATAGTTTTGTGTAGGTACCTCAATACAGTCTGGTGGTGTTACATCTTGCAGTTGCACCGGAGATCGCTCCATACAATCTGGTGGTGATTCGTTTGCCAGTTGGGACATTCTACTGAACTCAGATGCCCCCATACAATTTGGTGGTGATTCGTTTCCCAGTTGGGACAGTCTATTCAACGGACATTCTTCCATACAACCTGGCGGGGATTCGTTTGCCAATAGAGGTCGTCGTGGTAAAACTTCTGGTTGAGGTTCTGAATAATATTCATTATCAGCCATCATTTCTCTATGTCGAGCTAAAAGCATATTCCTTGGTCGTGGTCCTCGTGGTGCTCGTGGAGCACGCTGTATTTGTTGACGTGGTCTAGGCGGTGGAAGTCGGGCTTCTAGTTCTGCAATGCGTTCCATCAGGGCCTCCACTGTTGCATTTGGTCCAAATCGGCAAACATCGGCGCCAGCAGGAATGCCAGACTAAATATTTTATAACAGTATAAAATTTTAATTTAAAAATGATGAATTTGAATTTTTATAAATGTAAAAACCTAAGAAACATTTACATTATTCTATATTAAAATTTAATTCTGAAGGATAGATCATATGGTTATTTAGACATTGAGATCTCTTTTTTTGTGCTGAAGCACATTATGTATAGCTGCACGATATAAAATGTATCAATTTACACCTAAGCAACATTGAGGGAAGTATTAAAAAAATTAGTTTTAAAGTGTGCCAAAATAGTGGAAAATATTGGAAAAATTTATCATTTTAGAGGAATAACTTTGTCGGAGGCGCAATTACGAAACTGTTCATGACTTATATAAAAATAAAGACAGTTTGCATGATTTAAACATGGTAATGATTTTAGGAACCACTAAGAAATAGTTTACTTTTATTATATTCGCAACAGCGGATGTTTATCTTTTAAGCGTATTGAGCAAGATTAACTTTCTAGGGTTAACAAAAAGAAATATTTGTAGTGAAAACATGTGGAATAAAATCACACAATGGATGAACTACTTTAAAATACCCTCTCTTCGACACATGGATCTTTCAAATTTCAGCGCAAAACTATGACATTATTAGTCATTCGTTTTTTTATTTCAATACATTTAATCGTGTGTTCCAATATAAAAAGAATACTAACTGCACTCTTAGCAAATTTACTATGTACTAACATGATACTTTCATGACGATGTTTAAGAAAAGTAAACTTCTTTTCCAATACCACATACTTACTGAGTTAGAACTGCTGTATCCTTGTTGTGAATTCTAAGTAAAGAAATTAATTATTAATTAATTAAATAACCATATAAAATGATTTACTGCATAAAAAATTTACCCTATTTAATTTTTCTTAATGTCAAAAGATTCATCATATTTAATCAATATATCCGTCCCTCCCTTGGAACTGCCACTGATTTCATATTAAAATTAAAAGCCATCGAGTTAATATGTCGTTAAAACTTTTGACTATCATATTAATTGGATTCTTTGAATTCATATTGAGATTCGGGGTGATATTAATAAAAAGCTAAATACGTAGTCATAAATGGCATGATGTCAGAGCCAGCCTCTCAACCTTTTTTTTTACGTAGTACTGCCAGAAAAGATCAGGGTTTTCTATGAAAAACTAAGTTTTGCGCTATTTTGTAATGCTATTTCAACACAATGAAGAACTACGTTAAAAAGCCCAGCTCTGTTGCCATTATAGAAACTTACTTAGACCAAATAAAAAAATTATTAGACCAAATAAATAAACACATGCTCTTAGCTGGCTGAGCACGTGAGCTATCAGTACTATAAAAAAAAAAATAACTCACCTGATTCGCCCAATTTGCTGGATTGTTTGGATTATGTGGACAGCCGCACTACAAAAAAAAGTTTTATTTTATTTTCAGAGTGTACTTTTACATATTTAATTAAATTTAAGTTTTTATAAAAAAATTTAACATCCAATATTTTGATTATACTTACAGATATAAAACCAGTTGGCTAAAAAGAGAAAATTGTTTTTTCAGTGGTTTATAGATCTAAATAAACATAAACGACATTAAATTGTGTGGGATTGTAAACAGAAATGCTAATTTTTTCTTTCTCCCGGATTTCTTTCAAAAGTTAATAATTTTTCTAATATATCTATCAATATTTGCGGTTTTTCATTTCTTCAATTATTTACATATGAATTGTTAAAGATAACATTAAACAATATACTTACTGGTGCATTGTAATCAGGTGTATTGTAAAGGTTTGAATCAGGTATCTAAAACGAAAAAAAAATTAAATCAATAAAATATCACGATATCAGAAAATTAAAAGTATTTTGATATCCAACCTTAATAAAAAATAATTGAATGAGTAAAAGCTTCGCATATATTTTAAAATTAAACTTGCCGCCGTGTGAGTTTGACTAGGTTCTCAAAGTATTAATTAAATTTCTTTAATTTTAATTTTTTTTCAAATTTTTAATTTTTTCAATCTATCTGTCATAATTTGCAAAAATCTTTATCTACATAAGTATGTTGACGTTCAGCAAATATACTCGAAATAAAATTGCAGATATAGAATTTTACAAATTTTATCTCGATTATAAATTGTGTCGTATTAAAAGAATATGCATTGTGTATATTTGCAATGTCGTTAAGTCTAAGCCTTGAGCATATTTTTAAGTTAAAATATATATGAAATTTGAATATGTATTTTGATTTTCAACTTACGTTTCCAGACACAACAGCGTTGCTATCACCTGTGCAAGGTGCAGAAGGTGCAGGAGGTACAGGAGGTGCAGGTGGAGTACAATCATTCTAAAAAAAATTTTAGGAAAAATTGTTTATTCATAAAATTGAGAATTAAAGTATCATCGAGAAGATTCGCTTTATTTATGTAAAAATATCAAATGATTACACTCCTTCGATCTAAGTATTTGATTTCGGAGCGAACTTGATATAACAATCGTTTTAAGCTGGAAAATTTTTTTTTTAAATATTATAGTTCCGAAATTTAATGAAAAATAGAAAAAAACGTAGTGTAAATGACTTGAATTTCGACTTTATTCAGTGAATAAATATATACTATTTCTATGCCACGACTTGCTCGAATATAGCGCTTTCCAATTTCTAGCCTTATTCGGGCATTTGTGGCCTTATTTTCTAAGCATCAAGTGCTGCTGACTTATCAGCATAAGCTATTCACATATTTTACAAGAAGATATTAAACACTGTACTTACTGGACCGCCAGCGCCTAAATTAAGTGCAGGTGAATTGTAAAAGTCAGGCATCTAAAACGAGAAACAAAATTGAATTTGTAAAAAAGCACGATATCACAAAATTAGAAGTACAATTGAGCTTTGATATTCAACCTAGATTAAGAAAAATCTAATTTTAAAGGCCATTAACTACTTTTGGGTGGATACGCGCACATAATAATTCATAATTTCACCATTCTTGAAATAATTTTCAATTATTCTCTTTCATTTTAAAAGTAATTGAATGACTAAGGAATTGGCCCTTTTTTCTTAAAATCCCATTTTGGGGGGACAACACGTTAGAACAATTAAATTTTTATTAGTTATCATTTGTTAACAATATAAAAAAAAAACATTTTTAAATACACTTTGAAAGCTAACGTAACAAGGTATTGAATAAAAAAAAAACCGACAATAATTTGATCAGTACAGATTATAGAAAATCCAGCGAATTATTGAAAATTCGTTTATGGATATTTTCGAAAAAAAGTCTTTTTTCAGCTAAATCCTGATAAACATACGTGTAAACTAAATTTATTGAAGTAGCAGAAAATAAGTTTTTGTTGCATTTGAAGAAGTCAAATTTAATTTTTTCGTAATATATAGCAGCTTTCTTAAATCCATTTATACAGATTTTCTGGAATCATTCGATTGAACTCTCTACAGCCACATTAACCTTACACACTTTCTATACATAACACAGATATTCATTTAATTTTTGCTGTTGTTGCATTAGTTGGACAATTTAGACGTTCTTTATCAGTCGAATTGCCATGCGAGGAATATCTCAAAAATATATTTAGGTTTTAAGAAATTCAAAAAAATCAACGCTATAAAATTTTTTGGAATATAGTCAGATCAAAAATTGTGATTACAACAAAAGCAACTTGGAAACAGCGTTCATTCAGGATCTTGGGCATTTTTGTGTTTTCACGATTGTAAAAGGTCTGTTCTAGCGAAGTTAAAGTTATTAATCACTATTACTGATTGCTACACAAGGGTTAACATATACTATATATTGAGAAAATATGTTTGTTCTTATTCGTACTGAAGTTACTACTAATAGTAGAATTATTACAACATGCGCTTTCTTCACCGTTGGGTTTTTCCAATCCCAGCAAAAAACCTCATTATTTTGATATGTCTTTTAATATAAAAAAAATAACTTAGTAAAATTGTCTTTTTATCACGTTTTTAAAGAAAAATAAATTTAATTTCCAAAACAATATACTTACTGGTGGAGGAGGTTCATTAGGTATGTCGCATGGTGGTGATGCTTGTTGTGTTTCAGGTGCGTTGCATGTTGGTGCTGCTGGTGCTGCTGGCGCTGCTGGTTGTGTATTCTAAATAAAGAAATTAATTAAATTATGAAATAAAATATTTTACTTCATAAAAAACTTTACTCACAACCAATATAATTTTTCTTTCTTCACAAAAAAAAAGAAACATTAAAAAATGTTTGAAAACTGAACAATTCGGACAAGTTGCATTCCTTGGTTCATTGTAAGTAAAAAATTGTATGGAAGGAGGTCTATCTTACGCATCCTATCAGTAACAATGTGTTTAACAAAAATTTTTTAGAATAGTACTTACAAAGATTATCTCATAGCTTTCTGAGTAATAAAGCTAAAGTAATAAAATGACCGAGTTTTGATAGATAATTAACTCACATATGTTTAATGCTTGTTTAAGTACAAAAAAAAACACAATATATGTAGCTATAAATATTAATGTAAGGCATGATTTTCGTTTTTTTTTGTGTACTTAGTACTACAAAAAAATATCAGAGTCAATGACCGTCAGAGTGCAGCTTTAGAATTTTGTGCTTAAAGAAATTAGCATTCGACGGGCTGGGAGCAAGTTTAAATTTGTCATGAATGTCAACAAAATTGCAGTTCGTCGTCTAAAGGCTTAGAATAATACTAAGGTCCCGATGGAATAGATCAGTTTTTCGTATAACCAACACTTATCTTCATATCCATGTATATCCACTTAATAAGGGATTTCTAAGATTAAATGTTTTACACACTACTGGAATGGTAGGCAAAAATAATTGTAGATGGAGATAGATAAACGTTTGGTAAAAGAAAGTTATCTGCGAATATTGCGTCATATTACAGGTAACATTTTCTTTGGTATTCGCGATGTTTTCATCATTGGCAACTAGAGCTTAAATTGTTAAAGAAAACATTGAACAATAACTTACTTGATCATTTGTATTGCAGTCGTTAGCATTAGAACCCTAAAAAAAAAACAAATTTTATCAATGATATAGCATGATATGAATTGAAAGCTCCATATGTATATATTAAAATAAAACATACTGAAAATGTTAGTCCTCCATTTCGTAGTTCGTTTACCGGGCTACTTTGTCGATTCAATGGATTGTCAGGACAGCCACACTTAAGATAAGAAAAAAATTGCATTACTAATATTCACTAATATAAATTATCTTTTAGCTATTTGTTTCCAAAAATACATTTTTACAAAACTTATAAACTAAATATAAATCCCACTTTAGTCTTCAATCAGAAAGTAAAATGTTTCTAAATTTTATATCGGGATTTGTTCTCGAGATTAATATTCCCAACAAGCTTGTTTTAATCGTTATTACATTATAAGAATTATATAATTTTAGTTAATTTAGTCCAATAGTATATTGCCAAAATATCTTATACTGAACATTTTAAACATATTGGGCACCTTGTCATAGAATGGTGCCACACAATTCCTTAAATTGATTGCTTAATAATTAAGTGTACCATCTGTTTGTGATAACAAATTGTTTAACATAAATAGTTTTTCAACAAAAATTTCATTCTTAATGGGGTAATCCTTTCAGGGTACTTCAGGCCTTCATTAACTAAAGTGCTTGTATTATTTTTTAGATATAACAAAAATTTTAATCAATTGAAAGTTCAATTTTAAAAATAGTTATATTTTCCAAAAAACAACATTCACTATGAAATCAAATTTAAAAAAAAGACGAAAGGTTAATTCATATATACTTACTGAGACAATTCCAGATTGACCACCTGAGTTCTAAAAAAAAAAAGATTTTTTTATATTATTATGTGAGGAATTCTTTAAAAATTCTCGTTTTACGCGATCACAAACATCGAAAATTTAAAATTGAGGGCACACATCTGAAACCACTTTTAATCTATAGTTTGGACGTTTCTAAACAAACTGACGTAAATGACCCCCAAAATTTGAGGCGAGAACACCCCATTTGCCCCTTCAATGACTAGTATAATTGAAAACTTCATTCGTCTTAAAGTTGTTAACATAAAATTATAAAATTTGGTACACATGTTGACAATTGATTGCATTTTCTATTTAATAATTTTATTTTCCCATTTTTTTATAACTTTTAAATAAACAATTGATAATAATATTGTCTTCCCAATACGTAAAAATAATTTATTTTTTTTTTGGTATGAGTCTTGAATATTGAATATAAGTAAAAAAATTAAGTGTGCCGTCACTCATTTCAATAAAAAAAGATTTTATATCAAACGATATGTGACAAAATCCCATGCGTTTGCGTATTGCGCAATTGCGTATTTTATGTTCAAATGCATGGCATATTACGCTTGTTTCAAAATTCACTTACCTGTGTACCTGGCGACGGTTGAGACCTATATGATGGAGGCGCTGAATAAGGTGGAGGAGCAGACGCATAAGACGGAGGAGGTGTACAAGATTGACCAGTTACTGCCGATGAATAAGCCGAAGACGCATATGGTGAAGATGAACCTTGTGGTGCATAAGATGAATAGTCAGAAGTAGGTGGAGTAGGTACTGGAACCAGCATAAAAGTCGGATTTGGTGCTCCCGAAGGAAAAGACGACGGCGACACAGGTGCCCACTAAAATTATAAAAACAACCACATTGAAATAACTATATATAAATATAACTATAATAAATATAATATTAGCACTATAACATGTGTATATATATATGCAATATATACATTATATATGTATGTAGTATATATCAGTGATGGCATTTTCGGAAAATCTGTACTTTTTTCAGTACATTTGCGTCGTGAATAATCGTCGTCAGTACATTCGTCGTCCTCTTTCAGTACATTTAGCGTATTTTCAGTACATTTTCGTTAAATTTTTTCAGTACATTTCGACTATTTCTAATAAATACCATAGTTTTTTTTTGCAAATTTATAGTTTTTAAGTGAAAAATTTGCAAAATTTTTAACACCCCATAGAAACAAAAAGCAATAATTTTGTACGAAAGGGACCGTTATAGAAAATATTAGAGCTATTATATTTTTTTTAATATTGGCTTATAAGCACTCATCGTGCCATTACAGAACATACAAAAATAGATTTTAGAAAATAGAAAAAAAGCAAAAGCATTAAAAAATAAATAGGTTTCAGAAAGTACTTACGCTTCCACCTGATGATGGTTGTGATGATTGTGTTGATTGGCCCTAGTCAAGAAAAATACATACAAAGTGTTTTTTAATTGTTCTTTTATAATTATTGCAGTTAAATAGACTTTAGTTTTGGTATTGGTTAGAATTTTTATCGTTTAATAATTCTGCTCCTCTTCTTATGGAGAATAGGTACTAAATTTTCATTGAATTGAATAAAAAACATAAACATTACAATATGATTAATTGAAATATAAAATACTTACAGGTGAACAAGGCTTGAAAATAAAAAAGGTATTATTATTATTATTGTATTATTTTTTAAATACATTAATGTAAAATATATATTTTGGTCCTTTAGATAACAGCATTACTTTAGTAAGCTTATAATATAAAATTACTTAAAAAACCTTTTGTAAAGCAAAAGTCCGAAAGATAATAAATTAACTTTTTTTCAACAAAAGTCATAAGAAACTTTCGTAAGAATTCATTTTCTGACTTTGCAATAAGCTAGAAGTTAGCAACAGTTTTATACTGTTCTTATCATATGTTGAAAAGTTGTTGCTAACTTTAGACCTGTTTCCAAAAATTACTTTGAATATGTGCTATAAGATTTATATCAACACACTTAACTCTTATTTTTGGATATTTTATAAATTTCACTTACCACTGCCCGTGGCGTTTGCATGGATGGGTCCAACTAAACAAAATAAATAAAAATTAAGTATTATTTCATGCATTCAAATAAAATATATATATGAAACAGTTATAGTGCGGAAGATCATTGATTCAAAATATCCACCACCAACACTCACATAAGTTATAGACTACTCGACATATCATATATGGATTAATATAATACCATTAGTCTGCTACTAATAATAAAATCAGGATAATTTTACACCTATCAAATCAAAATATGAAAATTATGAACTTTTAGTTAGATTAAGAAAGGGAACATTTTATTTTTACTTAGCAAATAATAATAACATATTTAAAAATGTCAATTATGAACTTAGGAGTCATGTGAATAATTATGTATGTGCCTGAAATTGCAAACACCCTAGTCTATACCCATTTCAATTTGTTGGCATAAGAATAAATTAATCAAAAGTGACGCGGCCAACCCCGAAATTTCATGTCAAAGTCGAAGGCCTGTTAAGAATGTAAAAATTTCTGAAATAGCCGGGAATTGGACGATTTTTGTGATATGCACTGAAAGTTTTGGTTTAAGAAGCGAGAAAAAAGTTTTTTCCACACAAAAATTTAACTTGATCAACCATCAACTTCAAAGGAAATGTGACTTCTTACCATTTAAGGGAAATATATTTTTTTTTTTTAAAACCGGGAACTTCTTTTCAACTTGGCAATCCTGCTAAAGCGTTCGTTTTTAACTAACGTTTACAGATGTCTTAAAACGTTGAAGTGTCACCGACTAGTATTCAGAACATATTTTGAACAAATACGATATTAATCAAACCTCTTAGAGCATCTTTCGCTAATAAGAAAAAGTTAAGATATATTGCTTAGCTATAACTAAAACTAGCAAAATTTAAAAAAAAACACAATTAGTAATTTACTTTGCATGTCACTTCAAACAAACCTTCACATATATTTTTAATAAATTAATATGACTTACCATTGAAGAGCTCTGCCGTCATACATGCGATGAAAAGAAAGAAATTATAAAATCGTTAATACTTTTGAGTAAAATAAGAAGTAACATATCTCTAGCCTAAACTAATTTTATCTTAAATCAAATGAAATAGTATAAATTTTTAATTAAGTATCAGTGTTTCAAAGATTGATTCATTTATAGCATGTATGTATGTTTTTAAATGTTCAAAATATTATTCAAGTCCATTTATTGGTAATAAAAAATATTGCAATTGAAGCCAATATTTGACGTTTATAAAATAAGTACAAAAAACACTTACATTAGCTGAATAATACATGCTTGATGGACTCTGCTACGAAAGATAGATAAAAGAGAAAAAATTGGTCAAACATTAAATCATTTATTCGAAAATAAGAAACATTTTCTGAACTGGTCATAAATTTCTATAAAGCTATTAAATCAATTCTGTTCAGAGTTTGACAGCATTTTTTTAACTAGCTAACTATGGACAGACTGAGTGGAAGGTTTAAATTAATTAATTTTGATCGTCTTTCATCAAAACACAACATTAGTTTAGAGTTAAACATGTAAACATGGGTCATATATAAGTAAGAGAGCTTATGAAGTCAATTTTCATTAACATCTTAAAGAAAAAAAATGTTTTAGTGCACAATCCAATTACTTCATTCCACATTTAAAAATTATGCCGATAAAGCAGAAAAACATCACTTTATTACTTATCAAAACGTTAAATTATAAATAGTTTCCGGTGCTGTTATTGTGTTGTGTTAAAATTTTTTTGAGCCTATAAGTTCTCTACCAGAACCGCAGTTAAGTAACTTCTTTAAAAATTTATTTTTTGTTATCCTTTTGGTCGCGCTAAAATGACCTTCAATCAGGAGTAGAGTATTTTAGAAAGGTTTATGCCATCATGCCGTCATATTCTGATACGTGAAAAGTTCCAGTGATAGCTTTAAAATTCACACTTTCGCTGAGATCCAACAAAATCAAAATTCATACTTACAGTTGGATCATCCGAGCACGGACATGCCATTTTTAATTTGATGTAAAATTGGTTTACTTCCCAATTTTAAAATTTTGAGAACTAGAAAAGAAATAACTTTTTTAAAACATTTATATAGAAAAGATTGTATTATGCCGAAAAATATGAATTTTTTTTGATATATAGAAATTTATGATTAAGTTTTCTATGTATGCTGCAAAACTATAGAAAATAAAAAATTTTCCGAAGACATTGCATAAAGTATTTTCAATTTTTTTTGTACTTAGCAATTAGATGATATTTTAATAATAGCAAAATTCTTTCAAGAATAAAACTTGGCGGAAATATATGACTTAATGCCAGGAGCTAAACTCCAATGGGGTTGCTCAGGAATCTCGTAAGAACTAATACGTTGGCCGCTTAAAGAGGTTCTAAGTTGATTTTTTAAAATTTACTGGAAAAAAGTATCGAAAAATTCCATATGAATACAGCAACTAGTTATGGCAAAATCCCAGCCGAAGCATTAAGAGTTAGTTCTTTCCTAACAGCGCAGCCAACTTTTTTTCTAATCCACCTGGAAAGAAAGGAGACTTTCTAACGTATACTTTAGGGGCTTCTTCATAAAAGCTTAAATTTTCTCTTTGTTAAAATTACGGAGAAGTCATAATCCTGACTTCATCTTCTAATATACTAACTGAAACTATCTCAAATCGAATTCAAAGCAAACTCGAGAGGCTAATGAGTAGACAGCATGTCAGATTAATTACAAACCACTCATTTTTGGAACATACCATCTTGATCTTGAAAGTATTTTGGCTATCAATCATACTTTTTATCTCAACGAAAATTATGAAGATATTGGATAATGGATAATGGATATATCCAACGATCTTGCCGTTCAGCGCTTTCGTGTATACGGCTACGAAACTGATTAAAATATAGTGGTTTTTTAAAAAATTAAAACGAAATGGGATAGGAACCGTTCTGGGCTCCGGACATAACATGATTTAGTGTGCAAAAAATATACACAGTTGTTATATAAAACGAAACAAAGAGTATTATTTTGACGTCATCAAGCGCTTGCGTGAGAATGTTCTCACAAAAGAGCCAGATTTATGAATTTTGCAAAACGAAAATGCATAATCGCAGTAAGCTCAAGTAAGATCTTTTGGCCAAAAATTCAACCAATCTCGCCTATCTAGCACCATATTCACCTGGTAAGACTCCGTCAGATCATTTCTGGTTTTTGATTCTATTTACTTACCTTAGATATTTCAGATAATATTGACAAAAATGTATTCAAAAATGGTGTGTGAATTTGTAGGAGTTTGCATTTTTTATTTATTTTTAAATTTTCAAAGTATAATCTATTGAAACTGAATGATTTGCATTAAATTACGCTGATTTTCAATACAATAAGAATTTTGAAATGTATCGTTCTATATTATATATATTCAGCATGTATTATTTTTTTTATGCAAAAGAAGTTTATCAAAATCGAATTCTGAATCTGATAACAGTTGTTTCGTTTGACCCGTATATGTGTCCAAAAACAAAGCATCACAATTGCTAAAAGTAGTTTCCGCTAGTCTCGCTGTTATGGAGCTAATATCCGCTTCAAATCGAGGCTATAAATATAAAAGGATTAAAAAGCTTTCAAATAGTTTATTCTTATTTATGAAACCTAGGCTATATTTAAACATTTCATCTTACCTTTTTTGGATCATGAAATTCATCAATTCTTTCAGCTTTGAATAAACAGGAAAGTGCTTTATTCAGTTCTGTAGGGCATTGCTTTGAAAAATGTAAATCGATACTTGCAACATTTAACTGTTGCGGGTATCCTATGTTGGATCTTATGCAGCCTTCAAGTAATTGCCGTTCATGATTGACACGCATATAAAATGCCTCAAGTAATGTAAGCGGTTCCACTTCAGGCTGTTGATCCGGAATGTTACAACCAAAAAGCAAATCAAAAGCGGTTGCATTAAAATTTGCACTGCCATCAAGTGTTTCCTGTATAATGCCGGGCGGAACTCGATCTTGGACTAAACTTTTAAATAGTTGCCTGCTTTTCAGTACAGGTGCACAGGTATCTGGTTCAAAACTCTTGAAATATATAGGAATGAAAGTAATTAGTTTCATACAAAATTCAAATGATATTTACCGTATTGCGTCTGGCAGCAAGTTGCCTTTGTCTCATACATACACATTGAGGATCCTAAAAGAAAAATTTGAATGGAATACTGTGCTATGAATATTAATATTAAGTGAACATTTTTAAAAAGGTCACTATTACCATTGAAATAATTGACGTGAGTCGCAGATAAAATGGGTTGTAGAAAAGTATGCACTTACCGGCTGTGGGGTACAGCTAGGATCAGAGCCACCATCAATTCGTCCTATCGGAACATCCTAAACAAACATAATTTGATAAGAATACAATAAAATAAATATTTTTGTCATCAATCAATAAATTTTGCGATCACTGTTTGCGAATGAAGAGCCTTATGCGACTAACCGAATTCTGTCACTTAAGTAAACCCTTCATATCATGTTTTTAAAATGTTATAAATTTCAAGTAATGAATTATTGAATACGATATTATTTTAAATATAAATTATATAGAAGCGGTTAAATAAGCCTCTAGTTAGAGCCTCTAAATCGAATTTTATTCTTCAATTGTAAATGTTAGTACTTACTTTACTAGTTCCGTTTGAGTTCGGCAATGCAGCAGGTTTGTTTTCCGGACTTGTCTAAGAAAAAAAAAATTTAAAATGGAGTAACTCTCCCACATTTCGTTAAAATTCAAGCAAATACTTACCTGATCTTGAGGCATTGTAGCCTGAGGAAGATAATAAAAGTTTGAAAAATTATTTTTTATTTACATATTTAGTGTACATGTTTCTATTTATTAAAATCAAAGAAAAAATTGCCGTTTGTAAACTCTTAACGCCAAAATGTTCTTTTTTTAAATACATCAATCTGTCATGATTTCGAGACATATGTAGTTTTCGAGATATGACGATTTTTCTTATATTTTAAGAAAATTTTTACCCAAACAGTTTTATTCAGGGAAGATTAATGAAGATTTTCTCAGAGTTTCATTCACATTGTTGGATATTTTTCCAAAATTTATACATAGATTATTCTAATTCATACCAATAGATAGAATTCTTACCGGGAGATTGCACTGATTTGACATCATTTGCAGAGGTGCGTTTGTTGGTGAGCTTACATTCCAAGCAGTTTCTGACAACACCTGATTCTTTATAATTTAAGATAATACAACTAGATGGTATGCATATGGAAATGTACAAATTTTTACTTACTTGGTCATTGATGCACGGAGGACTTGTGTCACTCTGTAAAATAATATTTAACTGAGGTAAATTATTTCAAAGCTTTCAGTGTGACATGAATAGAAAATTTAAGAAGTGTATATTGAATTTTCGTAATATTTAAACAAGACTTGGTGTCTCGATTCATTACATTTCCACAAAACCCAAATGAGAAGAATTGTGATGATGACAATGATTAAGAAGTTTGAGGCTTTGAGAGAAAATAATTCGCTTTAAAAACTACCATAATTAATATTATATTTTTTTTTCAATAAACTTAACCAAACTTGTAAGCTTCCCGATTTAAAATTAAGAGATTTACAATGACAGATCAAAATTTATTGATGAAATTATCGAGTATTGGTAAAAACTACACTTTCTGATATAGTGCTCGCGCCAACATCCGGTTCTGCGTACATTGACCGCATCTTTATTCCCCAATAATTTTTATTTATGCTAAATAAAATAAAAAATCAGTATAAACATTATTAAATACCTGGGATACATTCACGTTGGGTGCTTCCGAATATACAGGACTTTGCTAAATAAGTAATAGAAAGAGGGTATTAAATATAATGTTTATGCAATTTATTCGCTACAATATCTATCAATCGTGAAAATTGAGTTGATATTTTTGATTGCGCTTTTTTCACGCAAAGATATCAATACATCAAGTGTCCCATTATAACTAAATTACTCAAGATATACATACATATCTCAAAAACTGTAGATAAAAACAAAAAGTTATGAGTTTAGACGAAAATATTTAATTTAGAAAATAATAAATTTAACAACTAAATTAAAAGCTCTGTTAAGTTCTCCTAAAAGAGTCAGTGCCTCTCTTAAATATAGCATACATAGATCTAAAACATATTTTGTGAAATTATTGAGTGAGGAAGTTAAATGGAACACTTTGTTTGTAGATACTGGTATTATCATATCTGTTAAAACTATCGTTTTCTTAAAAAAATTGTCAAAAAATTAATTTTTGAAAATATAGTTTGCACAAGTTTATTTTTTCGTAAAATATATACCTAAATATATGTATGTATGTATATTGTAGCTTGACCATATGAAAAATTTACGACAATATCGATCTTTGAAGGCGAATTAACTAAGATCGAATAATCGCCAAAATTTAAATTAAATTAAATTTTGGTGGAAAACTAAATACTTTTACGATGAAATAGTGGCTCTTTTTTATCAGTAGGTATAGAGTTAAAACAAAATAGCTGATTGTAAAACAAATTCACTTTTCGTTCGTCGGAAATTTTCTCCTTTAATGTTATTTTACCAAGTTTGCAGCATCGAATTATTTGTGAAAGTGTTTAGCTAAAAAATAATATTTCTCATTGTTCGCTCTATCTTAGTTATTAAGTATGTGCACATATTCACAACACATAGAATTTAAAAAATCAAAACTTATCATGAAAATAAATTTTTTGACGTTAATTTTTTTTGAAAAAGCCTCTACAACTTAATATATATGTCCGAAAAAATCGGTGCCCAAGTATTTCTTATGAAATCAGCAATATAACACATATGTATAAATAAATAAATTACTAAAATCTTTTTCATAAGATATACCATATTATTTAGGCATGTAACATAATCAAATGCGGAAGAGTTAATACGGTTCATAAATTCTTGAAATTGCTGTATAAGAGGGTTTACACCAACATTCTAAGTAAAGAAAGAAATAAAAAATATATTCTATTAGTTTTTTTTACACGAAAAAAAAAAAATATTATATTTTATTAAGAAATGACATACCGATGTTCTTGGAATAGCGGACTGCAGTTGTACAAATCTACTAGGAGAGCCGTGTAGACGATTGTACTGTGAGGGCTATGGTAAAATAAATAAATTATTATGTCATATGAGTGAACTTAAACATAAGCACAATAATATTACATGTCTTGAGAAAACTCTGGATTGACGGGCAGATACGCTAGGCGCCGAGGCACCGCGTTGAATTGGACATCGAGAGGGTGAACCCCTCTAAAGAAAAGTGATTATTTGCATTGTTAGCACTATATATATTCAATTACACTTACAACCATAAACATCCTAGGGTCTCTTGAAATATTAGCAACCTTTAAGCATTAAAAAAATTAAGAAATTTTATAGCGTTTGAAGATCACAAGCCACACAAAAACAACCATAGCAAGCTACACAAATGACATTTTCTAATCAAACTTAGGTACTCGATTTTTTTGTTTTTTTCCCAATATATTAATTATTTTAAGAGTTTTTATCCATTTAAGGAAATGCATCTTTATGCCAAACAAAAGTCTGTATTGAGTAAAATAAAATAGTATGCTCCCTTTCAATGGACAAGTCTCCAAAGAATACTAGTGAGTACTAGTGTACCGGCTTTAGTCAAGCAAAGTTACTTTCGATCTATGTATGCTAAGCCAATAGTTGTTTTTTTGTGTGCTTTTGTTATATCTTATTTTTTCTTGTTAACATATCTACTTATGCTAAAGTTAAAAAATTCTTACATTTCCTGCCATTGGTAAGGCGTTAGAATATTGCGCTCTTGAATTTGCGTAGGCATTTTGCTTTAAAAATTGGATGTAATAAATAGAGTTTGCAACAATTTTAGCAGTTTACTTTTAAAAAACTATGCAAAAAAGTTTTTGTGAAAAAAATGGTGGAACTTTTCATATTAAAAAGGCAAAATTTTCTAAAGCTCACTACAAAACTAGACCAATTTGGCTAGAATCGGTCAACGGATTGACAAATTGAAGCATCTGAAGTAACAGCACATCATTGCGAAAACTTCGATAAATATGGTTTTGTTAAACGATATCACACTGCCGTATATAAACGAAGCTTTTCGTGAAATTTATGCGAAGTTGCAAGTTTTTTCTTATAAGCGTTAATTGTTTCCACAACGATTTCTGTCAGCATCGCACAAATCTAAAAGATCTGGTCAAAAGTTCGTGCGATGATTTTAAAAATGATATCGAAATATTTGTACTTTCGAGGAAGCAAAACAATCGTAATACCAATAGTTTAATTAAGGACGTTTTGTTTACTTTTTAATTTGAAAATTTCCGTAAATTTTCCATCATACTATGTATATATGTGCATAGTCTTTTTATTTGAACACCTGCATTTTCTGTTATTATTTTACCATAGTTTGCTGCAGACTTTGACCTGATCGTAATGGATATTGAGGTGGTGTGTTCTACAAATAAATTCCATATATAAATTTATCGTACGTTTTTTTCTCTTTGACACCTACTTACTCCATTAAATCGTTGTGCCATTTGAAATTTGTTGAAGAGAGGTTAATTGGTTCACAGTGAGACGGACGTATTTGAAACACAACACTATACAAATTTTGTTGCTGGAAGAAACACTTATAATATTTAACAAATACACGATATTTTTATTATGTACTTACATTTTTTTTTAAAGTTTTTTAAGACAAAGTGTTATTTAATTACGAAACTAGTTTTAAATAAGTACAAAATTTTTTCGATTGAAAGAATACAAATCGACAGATATAAATTTTGAATATTTTGACATTTCATTTATGTATATATATTTTATTTGATTTTCCCATGTCAAAAGAAAAAAAAAAAAAATACAATTTTACGAACAAAGTTTTTCGAAAAACAAGAAATTATGTTTGTTAGTTAAGCTTCTCAAAATCTTTTAAAATTTTTATCCGATTACCAATCTTTAAGATATTATGATGAACCTTTAATCTCCAAGCCCCAAGGGTACAACAATTGTTTGTACAGTGAAATTAATATTAGTAGCTTATCAGCAGTTTAACATTAGATAGCTAACCTTCGTGATTTTGACAATATAATTCAGAAATTCATCTCTTTCTCTACAACTATCGCACTTATGTAGCTACATGTTCTCTCACACTAACTCAGTCGTACACTACACCCACAAGCAAGCTTTCGGGCTTGTGGGTGTAGTGCGCAGTCAGTGAGTATTATGAATTTTGATATTCGGTGTGCTTGTTCGTCATTTTGACGAATGGTTAGCTTTCGTGTTAGTTTTTTTTTTAAACGCTAAAAACGAACTTTTACGTTTGCAGGTTTTCACTATTTTATTTTTCAATGATATATGAAAATGTCAAAAATAAGAATAAAAAATTTATTACTTAGATCTAAATTAATTTGAATACTGATAATCTTGTAATAACACCATTGTACTTAAAAATAGTACACCACTCCACATTTGAAATCATAAAAATTAAAGTGTTCATCAAAATGACGGTTGTTTATTATATAAAAAGCATTTCACAAGGCTAGCAAACTAGGCTTAAGTTTCATATATTAAGGTCACCATGTTTTTTTAAAAACTAAAAACAAAATGTAAAATAAAATAAATATGTATTATCAGGTACTCTTTATTATCAAGCAATAAAACCATTCTTTACATTTTCGATTATCAGTTCAAGCATATCGAGTGATATTCGGTAAATGGCGAGTGTAATGTTGGCTTTTAATTCCTTAATCGTGGTCAGTTTATTCATATAGATTTTGGACTTTAAGTAGCCCAAAAGAAAAAGTCTAGAGGTATGATATCATATGATGTAGGCGGCAAGCGGAATTCATTTCTCGTAGAAAGGTGCAATGAAATATTTTTCCTTAAAAAATCATAATCAATAGAAATGTAACGTTATAACATTACTTTGTTGTAGGCTAAACTAAATTGTGTTTAGATTAAAAAGTATTAATATTTTACATTAAATTTTTTCTTTATTTTAACGATTTTATAAGAATTTAGTTTGAAAATGATGACTAAATAAAAAGAAATTCACAAGAATCTTTAGCATATAAATAAATTGTAAGACGAAAAGTTTTGCAGCATTTGGCAGTTTTTGGTGATTCCAATTTTAATGGTCTTGAGTTATGACCTGTAATTTTTTAATAAGAAATAATTAAATATATTAGCAATTGATAGTTATCGATAACAATATATGAGTAATAAAATTGTGAAAACAGTGTGCTGTGATGATGTGAAAACAGTGTGCTGTGATGATGTTTTAAAGTACAAATAATGCAGAGATTTTGAGTTCTGAGGCTGAAAAATTCATTGAACGAAAATAAGCGTTCGGAACTATAAATGTACGGAAATTTTCAATTTCAAAAATTCATTTGCCATAAACATACAATCATGTTCCGCTCCGTCAAATAAGAAAAATTTTTCAAGTAGAGTTTTGACTGAAGTCTGATGTTTCTGATGAATGTATAATTAAGAGAAATTCCTAATATAACTATGTAAATGTTGTTGTTCCTTGATTAGATATTCTTTCTCTCCGTCAAATTACAAAATTTTTTAAGTGAAACTAACGGTAATCAATGAGTACTCATCACAAAAGATTGCAAAGTCTCTGCATTACATAACGGTTACTGTTTAAACAGGCTCGATTTTAGCAACCATAATGAGAACTGCTACTTTTTGAAATATGTTTTCGTTAGTTTGTACATACATACGTAGCAGTTTCTTGATCGGCATCAGGTTACAATACTCTTTCATACATTTATACTGAACCGTATACATCAAAGTGGTATTTCTTGAATCATTTTACATTATGTGTACAATCTCTTTCTTGTGCTTGTATGCACACAACAGCACCCATGATGATTTTGTGATGAAAAATCTGATGAGCAAAGGCGATAGGTTATACAATATATAGCTTGCACTAAATAAGAATTAATTCGGAAATCATTTCGTAGGCACTGTTCATAGATATCCAAACTTATCGCTCTACTTTAGTATTAAAACGGAAAAGGGATGTAATTAAATAATACCTTAATCCATATCGCTACATAAAAATGTGGTTTCATTCCATACCATAGCATCCTCATAGACATCTTTTTGCTCAGAACAATCTTACTGCTGATAAAAAAAGTTAATCAAATATTTTTAAAATGTATGTATTGAATTTTCTAAAGTATTTTTATTAAAATGTTATGATGGCTCGTAGACAACGCATAGTATAAGACGAGTTCAGGATGTTCTGTTTGCGTTTCGAATTTGCATAGGAAACGGAATTGAAATTTGATGTTTATTTAAGAATCGCATTTTAAAAAAAATCAAAAGTAATTTCCACTCGTTAAATTAAGATGAGCAATAGGCACTCTATTTCCGAACTAAGTCGGAATCAAAATAGGCCTAATAAGCTTATTGGTAGTCATTTCTCTGGTAATTATTTACTCTAACTAGATGAAATTAATATTAATTTAATGGGAAAAGTACTGAATGAGGTAAACTTTTAAACTGGATAATGACCAGTTAATTTTGTTTTTATTTGTATGCGATATAGTACGTCCTACTGTACACAGTGGTTAAATTATTTTAATTATTTTGTTTAATGATTTTTGTGCACTTTAAAATGCAATTGGTGTTCTTAACACCAGTCGACATAAAAATTCGGGATAATAGCCTTTAAAGTTTTCAAAAAATAAAAGCCACATACAAAAATGAATTTAAATTCTGTGTAATTTAATGTAGAATGACCACGATTTTCGAAAAAAAAGCATAAAACTGTGGATAAATTTATTATCCTTAGTGAAATAAATATGTGAGTTTTGCGTGTTTACTTACTTAAGCTAAATATATAAATCATCACAAGTGAATTCCTGAAAAGATATAGAGTTCAGCAGTGGTTGCATCGATTGTTTATAATCAGTAATGGGGTTGAAATCCTTTTGGTTACAAAAAAATTAATGTGTCAAATATTGTAAAATATCGTTTTATTAAAAATATAAATACCGGATACATTCGATCTTTTGGTTCTAATCTACCACCATGTCTAATATTCGCCATTGGATTCTGCACAAAGAAATATGAAATGAAAGTTCTTAATATAGTGGTAAACTAAAGCTTACCATCAATCTTCTTTCAGCACCAATTGTTCTTGCTTTCTAAAATTTAAGTAAATTTTTTTCAATAAAGTCTTAGCTCATTTCTACTTTTATCACTCCTTAAATTCAAATAAATTAATTAATATAATTACGAAAAAAGGACTTACGTTTGTTGCTTCATAAATACGCGGAGGGAGCATTTCTCTATGTTGAAGAATACGATCTCGCCTTTTCACCTACGAAATAAAGAATCGATCGCAGTTTATTTATTATTCGAATGCGTAAGTATGTAAATAAATTTAATAATATAAAATAAAAAATAATATCTTTTTCAAAGGTAAACAAAAACTGTATATAAAAATCGTCTTCTGACACTTTCTTCTATATGTCCTCCGGAATATAAAATGTAATGAAAAATCGCCGTCAGTACATTTGACAAATTTTGTGTACATTCGGTAAATTTGGCCCAATTTCAGTAAATTCGGCGCATTTTCAAGCGGTTTTTTTTTAAAAAAAATAAGCAATTACATAAAAGTTCGGGATATTAGCACTTGCAATTTTTTAAAATATAAAAAGCTTTTAGCTAAACAGTGTGGATAATTATGAAACTTTAAAGTAAGTAGAATAAATACGTTTCAGTTTTCAGAATTTGTGTGGCCAATGAGTTTTTTAAAATGAAATCTTCATGCGTGTAAACTTACTTGAGCTGGATGTTGACAATCAATATTGAATTTCTGATAAGACTTAGACTTCTGCAGTGGATGCATTGGTTGTTTATAATCAGTAATAGGGTTGAAATCCTTTTGGTTATAAAAAAAATTATATATTAGAATTTTTTTTAACTGTCAAATTTAAGACCAAGTGAATATAGGTAATATGCATACTACCCTGATCACTCCCGAAAAAAAAATTATATACCAACAAAATAAAAAAAATACGATGTTTTAAAGTCTGAGGTTTGACTTATTTTGAAGATATGAAAATTTTGTTTTCTTTTAAAATAAAGTTACAAGCTTAAAGAATCCATAATTTTTACTTTTCAATATTGTATGTTTATCTAATTATGCGACTTTAAAATTAAAACAAAATATAATTTAAATATAAATACCGGTTGAATTTGACCTTGTGGTGGTAATCTGCTACCATGTCTTATATGCCCCATTGGATTCTACACATAGAAAAATTTGTTTATCATGTAACAGTCTAAAAATTACACTTTCGCAGTAAATTAGAGCTTACCATCAATCTTCTTTCAGCACAAAGTGTTTTTGCTTTCTAAAATTTAAGTAAATCTTTAGTCAATAATAGTTTTATCGAATTTTTGCTTTTATCACTCGATCAATTGCAGTAATTAATTGATAAAGTTACGATAAAAGATTATCTTACATTTGTTGTTTCATATATACGTGGAGGCAGATTTTCATTACGTTGAAGAATACGACCTCGATTCTTTGTCTAAAAGATATATGTAGAAGCATCCGCAGTTTATTTAGATGTTATATACAAAAATTTTATAAGCAGGCTTGTTCTGATTCCGTTTCGGACTTTCATCGAAAAGGCATTGATATTCAAAGTTTATTTCAGGATCATTCAAAAAAAAGGAAATCCTTCAAGTTATCGGAATTTTAACTAAAAAATAGAAATGCAACTTCGGGCTACCGAACTAAGTCGAAATCAGAACAGGCACAAAATAAAAAATTTTATAATTTTGTTTAAGTAGCCAAGTATGTTCACACATAATGGCGTCTAACAATGTGTATGTGTATAAACTTACTTGAGCTTTATGTAGGTTGCCATAATTAAATTTCTGAAAAGATCTGGACTTCTGCAGTGGTTGCATTGGTTGCTTATAATCAGAAATAGGTTTGAAATCCTTTTCGATATAAGAAAATATATATATTAGAATTTCTTAAATTGTCGTTTATATAAAATTAATGTAATTTAAAAGAAATATCGGTAATTTGTATAAAAAAATAGATGAATCTTAAATATTTCGATTGATATAATTCTTAGCACCGGCGAGTTTTTGGGGGTATGCTCTTCACTTAAATAATTCATAATAAAACATAAAAACTAAAATATTTCTGAATATCAGCTGCATATTGGGCATGGGTATATATCTGCGTGTCGTTTCCACTGAAATGCTCTACATATACATAGTGTAGTTTCACCAATAACACCGTTTTGTTACATCTAAATATGAAGTTTAAACTCCTTAACTCCAGTTAAGGTTTTCACTAAATGTTATTTTGTTATGTTCTATTTTAGTAGAAAACGACATGTATTTTATTTAAATGCTTACACAGGCGGTAATTTTTCAGAATTGAAAATTTAAAAATATGAATCTAAAGTTCAATAAATTTCATTCAATTTGACTTATTTAGTTTTTTAATTAAAATATTTATAGCAAACCAAAAATTCTGTAATTTAAAACAAAATATGATTTCATTAAAGATATAAATACCGGTTGCATTTGATTTTGTGGTGGCAACCTGCCACCATGTCTTATATGCGCCATTGGATTCTGCATATGGAAAAATTAGTAAGAAATCATGTTAGAATCTAAAAATTACACTTAAGCAGTAAATTAAAGCTCACCATCAATCTTCTTTCAGCACAAAGTGTATTGGCTCTCTAAAATTTAAGCAAATTTTTATTTAATAAAAGTTTTATTTAATTCCTGCTTTTATCACGCGATTAAGTCCAATAACTTAATTAATATAGTTACGAAAAAATATCATCTTACATTTCTTGTTTGATATATACGGGGAGGGAGAAGTTCTTTTGGTTGAAGAATACGTTTACCGCGCATTTTCGTCTGCAAGATAAAGAACCAATAACTTTTTATTTATAATTTTTTTTTTTTTTAAATTTGAGTTATAAATGAGAAAAATTACAATTTTTTCTAATATCAATTTACTTTCGATTTTCCTGATTAGGAGTATGAAAAACAATTGTACTGTTATTTTTTTTAACGTATATACATATGTATATTCGTGGAAACTTACTTCAGGTCGATATGGGTTATCACAATCAAATTTCAGAAAAGATTTAGATTTCTGCAGTGGTTGCATCGCTTGTTTATAATCAGTAATAGGGTTGAAATCCTTTTTGTTATAAGAAAGAAATATATTAAAATTTTTCAAATTGTCAAATTTTTAAAATGAGTGAAATTTAAAATGCATACTACCGTGTACACTACAGGAAAAAAACCGTGCCAACAAAAAAAACCCCGATTTTTTTAAAGTTTTAAAATTTTTCTTTTAAAATAAATTTGTAAGATTAAAGATTCCATAAAATTTCTTTAAGAAATTAAATTTTTTTTTTAATATTTTGACTTTGAAATTAAATAAAAAAAATGTTTCTTTTAAACGCTGCACAGGAATGATGAAGACAGGAATCAATATTATTTTTTAAATCATTTTAATGACAAATTTTATTGGTTTGGAAACTGGATTTCGAAATTTTTTTGTTAATTTTTTAGTAAAAAAATGACACATCTTACTGACATGCTTATGCAAAGGAATGAATTAAAGCTTAAAAAAATTAATTTAGAGCTCAATAAATTTTACTATTATTTCTTTAATTAAAATATTAACAGGAAACCAAATTTCTGTAATCTAAAGCAATGTATCACTTTATTAAAAATATAAATACCGGATGCCTTCGATCTTGTGGTGCTAATCTGCCACCGTGCCTGATATGCGCCATTGGATTCTGCACAAAGAAAAATTAAATGAAAGTATTTCAGAGTTCTTAATATAGCAGTAAGTTAGAGCTTACCATTAATCTTCTTTCAGCACAAAGTGTCTTGGCTTTCTAAAATTTAAATAAATTTTCAGTCAATAAAAGTTTTATCTAATTTCTGCTTTTATCACGTGATCAATTGAAATAATTTATGTAGTTACGAAAAATGATCATCTTACGTTTGTTATTTCATAAATACGCGGAGGGAGAATTTCTCCTGGTTGTAGAATACGACATCGCATTTTTGTCTACAAGATAAATATAAATAAAAAATCTTATTAAATGAAACACAATATGTATAATCATTTTGTCTAAGTGTTCGTATGTATAGTGCAAATTTATATAACATTTATAAATTTTTATTTACTAAATATTAAAGTTGATCTGATGTTAGGAACATAAATACCTGTGCAGTTGGTGATTGATGTCGACTTGAAATTGATTGCTGAAGACCTGGTAGTGCTCGTAATGGGCAACGTTTCTATTCATAAATAAATTTTTAGTTAAATATTTTTATAGAATAAACGTTTATCTATTTTGAGCTTAAGGGATTGGCAACATTTTTGTTCGATCAAAATGACAGCTTGCACTACTTAATAAGAGAAGAAAATAAAAATGACAGGTTTATAAGACGGTACGCTAGGGTGCTTTGAACAGCAGAAAATTGCTGGTGATCCAAGAAAATTTAACTTTTGATGTAGCTTGGCTCAGTTTCTTGACTCAGCCACTTTAAGGTACCCTAGAATACATCCATAGAATAATGCTAATTTTCTTTTTTGGTGAACAGTGTAAACTGTCATATTGATGGGATGAAAATTATCCAAATATCGCGATCTCCCAACTAGTGAAGTCCTTCACCGTTTTTCGAAAATAATTCAGTTTCGCTGTTATATCGAGATCTATAGAATGGTTTCCGTAAATTTTTCTGAATAATTGAAAATGGAGTTGATGAAAAACAAAAAAAATTATTAAGATATGTATTTGCAAAATGTTTTTTTCGTGCTTCATTCTGAATTTGAGGGAAAATAAATCAAAAATTTGTTATTTCTCTATTATTGCTTGTGCTACGGCACCGACTACGTTCGATTTAGATAATAAATAACGTTTTTTGCTCGTAATGAATTTTAGCGAAATCGCTATGCAAAAAAATAAATTTCGTTTGGGATAATGTTTTTATTTTAGAAAATTTTCAAGACTCGTCGTAAGGCTCTCAAATACATACCAGTAAACTGCCATTGTTTCCTCCGGTTCCATTTAATTCCGTTCGACTCAACTATTTGATAAATTTAAATAATTAGTTTTTTCACATATGAGTAGAAGTTAAATGGGTATCTAAGCGAAAATATTAAGGTTACAAAACGTTATATGTACATAACGTAATACCTAACGAAATGAAATAGCGCACATAGAAAATTGTATTACATACCTTGGCGATTGTTTGTTCATCTAAACGTTTCTAAAATAAATAATTTAACATCATTAAACTTAAATTTAGTCTTATTTTAAAAGAAAAAGTTCACAAAATCTCTTAAAAATCAATAATTATGTATATCACATTGTAGTTAATATTCTGAAAGCGATTTAAATTTTACAAAATTGAAATGTATTTAATTTGACACAGCAGTAAAATTATTTAATTTTGTTATGTTAAAGCTTATTTCCTTCACAAAAAGTAGTGAACATCATATTAACAAAAAAGTTAAGAGTGCCATAATAAACATTTCCGGCAAAATCTTTTGTTTGAAACTCGACCAGTTTTTTGTGAAATTTTGATATTTCGTTTTGCTCGAAAAAAATTACTCACCTGTACGTTTATATCTATTGCTTCTTTAATAAATTTTACCTTTTAGACAAAAATAGAATCATTAAGATATTATTTGATGTTCTTATATTGTGCATAAATACCATATTTTCTTCTGCTTCTTGTGCAGTTTTTTCAAGAACTGATTTTTCCTATCAAAAAAATTCACATTATTACTCGTATAATCTTTATAAATAAAATTCTTTTTTTTAGAGCTTCAACCATCTTCACCTTTGAGTAGTTTTTGAACTCTAAAAAAGAGTATTCATCAAATTTTGGCCAGTAAAATCCTAAAGCATTATATACTTAAATAAGTCAGAAATGATTTTGAGTTTTGAGCACTTTTATTTAATATAAATAATTCGTAGCAGAAATTAACGCAAGCCAAACTTAGTATGTTTGTCATAGCCTTTATAAAAAATTATTCAGAATTACTTGGATTACTTATATAAATTTTCCGCAAGCCATTATGTAGATTACAAAACGTATGATGAAAAACGGTTAAATTTTTTTTAATTATTGCAAGCCGCCACATCATTTCAATATATGAGGCCATAGCCTACTCAGAATGAAAGTCGTTGCCCCATTGTCAATGCCCCATTTTGGGACAGTAAGCACAAGTTAAATTTAATAGGTAGTAATTATATTAAAGCATTGTTGCATGTCCATTATGTTAAGTATGTTCATTTAGATTTTTCTGAGGGAGTGTACACTTGAAAGCCAGCTCCAAAAAATGATAAATGAGAATAAAAATGATTGTCCCGTTAACGAATCGCGACCACTTCTGACCGCCACTGGTTTAATGTAGAAAATTAAAAAGTTCGATTTTATTACGAGTAATATGCCAGAAAAAATTATTTTTTGAAAAACTTTGGTGACCTATGAATTGCTTGCTATGACTATGTGGAACTTATAATTTAAATTTTTTTCAAGTACGAGTTTTACTTACCCAAGGTGGCACAAGTTTTGGAAGAAGATCAGGTGACTGTATCGAAGATGCATCCTTGTTGCAAAAAATAATAGATATTTAGACAATATATATAAAAAAAAATAAAAAATAAAATTATATATATTTTCTAATTTCTATTGATATTCAATTTAAATTTTTTATTTAAGACGAAGCCACAGAGTAAATTAACTTTGTAATTTGCAAAGAAAACAAGGACGTTCATTAATTACGTGAGTTGTTTTTTTTTTTTAAATTCGGATCCCACTCCCCCTTGTTAAGGCTTGGTGAGATTATCACAGACCCCTTCTTCATATTTCGATTTACGTAATTAATAGATGCCAAACAAGTAAAATAACGATACGTTTAAGAATCGGTCACTACACATTACCCGATACCGAAGATGTTCACACATCAAAGCCTTAATTTACTTGAAATAAAACATGACCTGATAGTTGATCTACAAATACCTGTTCACTTCGTAATGTACGTCTGCATGAAATTGGTGTATGATTAGCTGTTGATATTTGTCGTGTTGGGGAAGATTCCTAAAAATATTTCATTGTGATTAAGACAATATATGTTAGATAAACATCAAATTTTGTATTGTCTTGAAACAAAATATGACCTGATATTGTGTCTACAAATACCTGTGCAAATGGTAATGGTGGTCCGCTTGATATTGGTGCATGATTATCTGATGTTATTTTTGGTGAGGCAGATTCCTGTAATTAAATATATTTGCACTTAATTATTTCTATATAAATTCGGTAATTTTAAAATTTAAAATATGATTGATTTAATTTGATTTATATATTTCCATGAAAAATAGTGAATAATACAATAAAAAATTAAAAAATATATGACCTGATATTGTGTCTTCAAATACCTACCTGTGCACTTGGTAATAAAGGTCCGCTTGAAATCGGTGAATGATTATCTGATGTTATTTTTGGTGATTCCTGTAATTAAATAAATTTGAACTTAATTTCTCTTATAAAAATTAGGATACTTTAAAATTTAAGATTTCATTGATTAAATTTGATTTATTTATATGTAAAAAAGGTAATAATACGTTAAAAATTAAATTGTTTTAATATTTTTTGTGGGCTTTGTTCGTAATACTTGTGAATCCCACTAAATAAAAATAAAATAACATATAACACTTGATTGTTTTAAAGTTTTTCAATGATGAATTGTGATTTACACAATATACTCGTATGTTATATAAAATACAAATACCTGTGCAAATGGTAATGGACGTGTGTATGGAAATGGTGGATCATTAACTGATGATAGATGCAGTGGAGAATATTCCTGAAATTAGAAGCATTTGTTTTTCAATATTTTTATACAAATTCACTTATTTTATGATTCGATTTTTTTGGAATCATTTTTCTTTTAATCCTGATTGAAAGTATTTTCTTTAGTTTTTTTGTTATCAAACTATTAAAAATTTGTAAAAACTGACGTTTGTTTAATTGATATTTGAATACCACCTAGTCGTACGATCGGTGGTATGACATGATGTATCGTCCGAGTGTTCTATAATAATTGTAAAGGATAGCACTACAAAAAGAGCACGAAATATGTTCATGCAATCTATAACATACCTATACTATGGAACTTCTATCATAAAAGGGTTGTAATGTTTAATTTTTAAACTAAATCAGCAAGTGTTGTCGAGTACCAGTTTTCTTTTAATAATAAATTTCTACATAGATAAACATTATGAACTTACTGTCATTCAGCAAAGACCAATATTATAAATTTTTACTTATTGATCAATGCAATTTTTTATTCAACAACAATTGAATAGTTGTAAAAATTTACAATATTGGTCTTTGCTGAATGACTGTTAAAAAATCAGTCGCTAAAATCAACTTTCTTAAAAATAAAATTCTATTCTATTCTAATGTAGGTCTTAATAATAAAATTTCTTAAGATTAATGTTACTTACATTGGTCGAATTAAACATGGTTGATAGATCCAACTGCGCCACAAAGAAAAGAAAAAAAATTAGTTTTATCGAATATAAGAAAATTTTTCTCAGAAGCGTACTCTTTAATGCATTGAACAAAATTTTTTAAAACTATTAAGTCGGTTCAACTTAAAACTTGTCAGCACTTTTTAAATTAACTTTCGACAGACGAAATGAAGTTTTAATTTTTTATTTTTTTTTTTTTCAGCAAAACATAATAATTGTTTCTGATAAAAAATGAATTGTCTTTACAAATAGCGGCTGTTTTGAAAACACCAGTTTTTCATAACAACCTTCTTCCAGTCAACGGAAGTGAATTTCCAAAAAGTCAAATTAGAGTTATAATCAAGGCGGATTAAGTTATGTTATGACTTGTGGCTTAAAAGAAACCTCCAAAATAAAATCACAGTCAGAAAATAACATGAACTTCTTCATAAAAGCGTATTATAGTATGGATCTCAAATATCAGTTTCATATATCACCCCTCTGGTTAGATTTTCGAGATATTGACTGATGTTTTTTTATGTGTTTTCCGGAAAAGAAGACTTTAAATTATTCGCAATAAACACCGTTTGAAAAAAGTGATTTTATTAAAATTACATTAAGATGAATATTAATTAAATTATCTAAATTTTTTTGTTCATTCATTTTATCCTCATTCGATTATTATTATAGGAAATATTCTTTAAATTTTGTAAACTGGTGTAACTATTTCTAATTTCACTTACCTGCGGAAGCATGTCTGTTTGCATTATAGTTAGATTTACCTAGTAGAAATAAATGAAAATATTTTAATAAGGATCATTATTAATTTGGTCAGTTCAATGCAATGATTTTTGTTTAATAAATGTTCCTAAGCTTTTTTGACATAGTAAGTAGTTAAAATAATTTATAATTATTCTCGAAAAACCAAATAAAAATGTTGTAATTTTATAAAATGGATGTGTTTCAGCTCGCACTAGTGCCACTATGTTTTTCCCAAAACATCATCAATATCAAAGCTGCAACATTTCATTTACATATATTTAGGAAGTTTTAAAATTTACTTACCGGCTGACTTCGAGTTATGTCTGGTTCTGTATCGTTTAAATTTGTCTACCAGAAATAAAAAAAATTAAATAAAATAAGTTAACTTGAACAACAATTAACAATTTCGCAAGAAATGTAAAAAATTATAAAAGTCACACATAAATGGTACTGGTATTTATTGAGAAGTAAAGTCTTTCAACTGTTGTGTGAGAGTTTGGCATGCAAAGAAAATACATTCGATCCAGTTCTTCTTTAGTGTATTAAATAGGAGGGTGTAACACACCCTAAAATTCCAAATATAGCCACCGATTACATAAGTGTAAATACATAAATCAGTAATAGTAAGCACCAAAAGTGCTCAAAAACGTCTGCCTTCGAAAAAACAGCTCTCGAATCGTCTGCGTTCTCTACATTTATGTTTTTTACATTAAAATGGGTATATCAATTAAGGAGCTATGAATTTTATGTCGAAGATCATATAATTATTTATGTAAATTGAAGAGTAGGTGAGTTCAGTTTGCCCGACACTAAAGATGTTCACACATTAAAATTTTTATTGTCCTATATAGAAAATTTTATCTGATATTGCATATTCAAATACCTGTTCGCTTGAAATTGATGACTGATTAACTGATGATGTCTGTGGCGGTGCAAAAGATTCCTGTAATTAAATACATTTGCTCTTAATAATAAAATATGTATGTACTTATATAATGGTTAGTGCGTCTATGAGTAATCGTGTAACTTCAGAACGAGTTGACCGATTGAAGTTATATTTTTTTATATATTTCTTATAGTCTGCGAAAGGATCTAAACATTGTTTGGTTTGAAAAAAAATAAATGGTCGATGACACGCCTACCATATAAGAGAAAAATCAAATTCATCAACTTCGTAGATGTATGAGACTTGGTACATATAAAAAATATACGAGCAAAAAAAAGTTTGAATATAAAGAAATTGGTGGAGCCACACCGTGCATATGAGAAACAACCAAAATTTTTTATATATCAGTATGTAAATGAATGAGGCTTGGTATGTTTATAAAAGGCAAAGACTTTAACAAAATTTAACTCATTGCCCCGCCTACCAGTAAGAGTATAACGACGTATGTCAGGTCTACTAGTATTTTTTATTTATATCCACATGTTTAAAGATTTGACTTGATATTATGTAGGCATACAAATTACCTGTGCACTTGGCAATGAAGGTTCGCCTGAAATTGGTGACTGTTTAACTGGAGATATTTGTTGTGGGGAAGATTCCTGAAATTAAATACATTTGCACTTTAAATTTTTTTTTTTAAAATTCGTTTATTTTAAGATCCAGGATTTGATTGAATTGATTTACTTCTATGAAAATACAATGCAAATAAAAATGTTTTATATAATTTGTTATATCACTTTTATTGTTTGTGGTACAAAAGGAGAAACAACGATATGTTTGATGTCGATAATAATGAAGATTTCTTACTCGTAATGAGAAATTCAACGAAATCGTTATGCATTAAAATCTATTTCGTTTGGGATTATGTTAAAATTGATTACGATTTGTCAAAAGACCCTCAATCTCTTTGTCAAATAGAACAAATACGTACCTGTTTGTTTACATTTTCATGCTTTTCTCCGGTTCCAATTGTTTCCATTCGACTCAACTAGTAGATAAATTTATATAATTATTTATTTCGCATATGACTAGAAGTTGATTAAGTGAAAATATCAAGATTTCAAATCGTAATACATATCATTATAATGGAATAACGAAAAGAAATAGCGTTATTTATTAAAATTGTGTTACTTTACGTTACAAGAATCAAACAACATAGTAAAAAACTTAAAAAAAATGTTCGTTACATACATACAAAAATTTATCTGGACAAAATAAAATGGCGAACTTAAGTTGCTTAATTTTTATTTATTTATTTATTTATTTAAGAAATGTGTTTTTAAAGTTTGAATAAAATTGATTTATTTAGATTATACTGCATGATAAATAAATGCTACATTTAATTATAAGTTATATTTATTAAATGACATTATTTTTAATGTTACAAAGCAACAATTTTTATGAAGTTTTGATATTTCGTAGCGCAGGAAAAAGTTAAATACCTGTACATTTTTCTCTATTGCCACTTTTATCCATTTGAGCTTTTGAACAACAATATCATCATTAAAATATTAATCAAATATTTTTATATTGAGCATAGTTACCATATTTTCTTCTGCTTCTTGTACAGCTTTTAGTTGATCTTGCTATCAAACAAATTTACATTACTATTATTGTCTTTTTAAATAATATTCTATTTTTTGAACTTCAACTATCTCCACTTTTGAGAAGTTTCAAACCCCTTAATCTGATTAAATTAGATTTTCGCTTACAGAGAAAACAATTTTCAACGACGTACTACTATCAACCGTTTTCATTATATTCAAGACCAAATGTTCTATAAAGTTATAGCTGATTTCAAGTCGAAATTCCCAAAATTAATTTAGAAAATATGAGTCTTAACTATATGGTATGATATTTTCCAAAGTTATGTTGGAAATATACATATACTATGTCTAATGAGTTTTTCCATACATGTAAACTTACCTGAGCTTTATATAGATCATCAGAATTAAATTTTTCAAAAGATGCCGATTTATGTAGTGGTTGCATCGGTTGCTTATAATCAGTAATAGGGTTGAAATCCTTTCGGTTATAAAAAAAATTTATTATAATTTTTTTAAAATGGCAGATATAAAAGTTAGTTTACGCAAAAATTTAAAAAACTTTATTCACTGTGCCAAAAACAATGTTTCGGCATCGATTAAGTTTCAATATACCGGTAATGACTTCATCCTCTAAGAAAATATCATTTTATTAAAAATGTAAATACCGGATTCATTCGATCATGTGGTGCTAATCTGCCACCATATCTAATATTTGCCATTGGATTCTGCATAAAAAAAAATTAATTGAAAGTTTATTAGAATCTAAAAATTACACTTAAGCAGTAAATTAAAGCGTACCATCAATCTTCTTTCAGCACCAATTGTTCTGGCTTTCTAAAATTTAAGTAAATTTTTTGTCAATAAAAGTTTTATCTAATTTCTGCTTTTATCAATTGATCAATTGAAATAATATAATTGATATAATTACGAAAAATTATCGCACATTTGTTGTTTCATAAATACGCGGAGGGAGAGTTTCTCCAGGTTTAAGAAAACGAGTTGGCCTGTTCAGCTGTAAGATAAAGATAAACTAAAATATTATTTGTTTTTAAATTTAATGCTTTCTTTCTCAGCCTTCGACGAGTTTGTTAAATTATTGAGGAACTCAAGGAATATATTAAAAGCCCTAATCACATAAAAAATTCTTACTTAAATAAAAATTCCAACAATATATCAAAAACAAATACCTGCGCAGCTGCTATCTGATTCCGTCTTGAAGCTGGTGGTCCGCTAATTGGTAATCTTGATGCTGGACAAGTTCCCTGCTAAAATATAAAGGGTGCATAATTACATTGTAAGTTTCTTATGTATTAGAGAACGTCTACAATAAGCTTATAGTTGTGAAGATTTGTGTGCGTTGTAAGTTACAGGTTATATTATACAATTTCCCAAACATTGGCTCTTTTTCGATAAACACATGAGAGGTGGGCATGTACGGAGACAAATTTCTTCCAGTTTTGCTATGTTATATTTTGGTGAATAAATCAGGCAGCCTTAAGAGGTTGTAATATTCTCCAAAATTCCAAATTGTCACTGGTAAACTTAGTGTTGTCATGATTACTATTCGTATGTATGGAGTTTTTATAAACGAAGACCATTTATCATATGATTCATAATTATGTGATTCAATTTTTATTTTATCAATGAGCCATTTTTAAGCATATCGGTAAGATCTCAGTAAAAAAAATACTTTTTAGAACTATGAGTGATCAAATCTGATGAAGACCCCGATTTGTATGCTGCGGAAAAAGGCTTTGAATGAACTAAGCTAGATAGTGTCCAGTCCATACCAAAATTTAAAACTTTAATTTGGCAGCAGGAGGCTTTGAATCATGACCACTTACATAAAAAGTGCACAAGCCCATGACTGGGTTCAATTTTATTATGAGTATTCAGGCACACAAAATTGCATATTTCGCCTATGCGGATCTTGTAATAACTAAATTTTAATTGTTTGCAAATGCGAGTATTACTTACGTAAGGTGGCGGAAGCGTTGGAAGAACTAAAGATGAATGCATCCAAGATAATTCCATTGATGTATCCTTATTGCAAAATATAGAAAATTTTAGACAATTTATTATAATTTAATAAGATTGTAACAGCCCTAGCCGAGTTATATAGTAACTTAACTAATGGTTGAGTAAAGTTTGCCAGAGTAATAAAAAATTCAAGCAATTCGCTTTAATCAATGGATTTTTCTGTTTAATCATATATATGTACCTTACAATAGATCGCTTACCTCTTCATCAGATTGATCATCCCACATCGAAGAATCAGTTTCAGATTGCTGTGGGTAAAAAAAATGAGAATAATTTTATTTATTTATGAATTGAAGAATAAATTTGCTTTCATTTTAAGTTAAACGAAATAAGATGATACCAATACCAAAATATTAAATAAAATGAACTTCTTTATAACTGACCCGAAGTTTGCTATATCTTTGGCCATAGCTGTAATTGTTATCGATCAATAAGTATCGTTCAAAAACAAAATCAAAATCATTTCAATGAAATATTTTTTTAATATATATACTATTCTCATATTGACACCCTTACTGGTCCACTCTGTTCAAAAAATTAGTTTGCAGTCATATAAATATATTACTTCTGTAATATGTAAGTAGCTTACGAGTGCATGGGCGGCGATTATTTTCATGCACAATATGGTGAACGTGTTTTATTTGCCTGTGGATTTTTATTTTTTTAAGCTTTTAGTTGTTGTTGCGAAAAATTACACGCATGTGCGAATGTTCTCATGCAATGTATAATACTTTCATTAGAAATGGTAATTTCAAAATTCAAACTTAGTAATTTTTCTACAATGAGACATCAAAATAACTCACACTGGATTCGAATTCATCATCAGTAGATCCAAAAAGGAGTCTCTCAGGTCCATGCAACATCGGTAAAGTCATGTAGTCCATAGGTTTGTGGACATGCATGTATGGTCCCTATAAAATAATTCAAATTTAGATTAAAATTTCATAATTTTTATAAATTGCTGTGATGACGATTTATGTAAAGCTTTGGCTAAGAAATTTAAAAAAATCACCGTTAATCAAACGAAAAACCAGGGTTCAAAACTGGGTTGCTTGATATCCCACCTATTATTTCTAATGCTTTACTAACCTTCACTCTTACTGTGAATCATGGGATTCAGTCCCATTTTTGAGGACTACTGGGAGAACTGGCTTATGATGTTGATAGTATTGCCCTGTTGTCATCAAGACCGTCCGATATGTTAACTAAACTTACAATATTGATGAGTGTTGCTACAAAAGTTCTGGCCATGGACACAAACACACTGACAAAAAGAATACCATCAGGGAGATAGATGCCAGAATATCGTAATAGATATTCAAAATTCAAAGCAAACTGTCGCAGCATAAAATAACGAGTTAGAAATCGAAAAATTGTATGGATTTTATGCAGGCCTTACACTCCTATATGAGCTATAAAATAATAAGTCGAGTAAATAATCAAAACTTTCATTTCAACCCCTATACCCGGCTACCAGTTGAAATTGCCAACGGAATTTACTTTTTGGCGCTCAATTCAACATCATCTATCAAATTAAATTAAATTAACTTTTTCATTTAATCAACAGGCCAAAATCGCCTTTCAGTAGAAGACAAGAAAAATCACAATTCATTCATCAAAGTTGGTTAAGAAGCCATTAACGTGTTTGAAAAGTCAAATAAGTAGTATGTAAAGCAAAGGTATTTGAAAACTTAAGGAAATTTGATCTAATATTGTATATATGTACATATAAATACCTGCGAACTTGGTGATTGACATCCGCTTGAATTTGGTGACCGATTATATGCTGACATTTGTGGTGGGGAATATTGCTACAATTAAAGACATTTGCATTTTAATATTTTTATATAGTTACTTATTTTAAGCTTTGTCTTCGCTGCTAACTGAAGAACCACTTCATTTTCATCATTGAATTTTTAAATATTTTGTGAAGAAAAATTTTATGTATGACTCATGCGGAATGAAGAATAAACATATGATAAAGTCTTGGTTTTAGAAATTAGTACCGTCTGATAATAGTTTCGGAATTGCTTCTTCTTGAATTTGAATGATATCACCAGAAGTGTGTGGTCTTTTATTGTGCACTAAGCAACGTAAAATTATGAATATCCGAACCGATGGAACCAATCGGCGTAGAATATTTAATTTTCGTGATTTGAAAATTGACGTTATTTAATTGTGTCATCAAAATTACTCACCCATGCTTTGCGTTCATCAGTAGGTTTAGTAACAAACACCATCGGCGTTGTTGAATAGTTTGATGGTGTCTGGACATCTTCGTATAGTAGCTATAAAAATTTTAAATTCGATTAAAATCTCATAAGTTTGATAGAAATTCTATCAAAATCAAATTTGAATAAACCTTAATAATTAAATAATTTGTTGAACATTTTTTAATGAAAATTACATGTTTTGAGTCTGCATGTTTTTGAAAATCAATTTTTGGAAGCTTCACCTAAATTTGACTTTGTTAAGAATATTAGTGATATTTATCAGATTTATCTACAAAAAAAAAAAAAAACAACCAACAAAATCAAGTGATTTGAAGAGAAGCATTCTGTATTTAGAATAAATAATTTGTTTTAAACCGAACGAAGTTGTGGTTTTCTTATAGATTTTAAATCGCGGAGTCTGAAATCGGTATCAGCTGGGTGGGGATGCTTTTGCATCGTTGCAATCACGAAAAGGTGATTCCAATTTCATTATGTTGACTAAAGCGAATATGATGACGAAGTTGAGAGTGATATGAAAAGTGGTAAAGAGCAGCTGAGTAGTAACTACTGATTGACGGCGATTTAGTTAGGTCATGCTTATGTTATGATTTACGAGTTTTACTTCTTGGTTCTAAATCAAACATTTTTTCGTAGCCTAGCACTAATTTTTCAAAATGATAAACTGATATTTAAATTTTGTTAAATTTTTAGTTTTGATCCTGTGAAACAATATTTTCAAAAGCGCATAGTTTACAGTCAAGAAACTAAAGTATATCAGTGTCATTAGGTTGTTGAGGTGCCTTATGGCATTCGCTCACTCTATGATTAAGGATCATAATGGCAATAACTTTCAATTGCCAAAATCGATCGCCTAGATCATGAATCATAATGTACTCACTTTCTAAGATGTAAACTGTGGTATAGTTTAGTTAATTTGTAAATAAATAACAATAAATATGTTAAGTTTACTTATACTGTTTATAAATACCTTTCTGTTTGATATGGCCCTTGCAGCTTTTGCGGCTTTCAAGTAACTTATTCTTCGCTAGAGAATAAATTTGCATTGTAATTAACCAGACAATATTAAGTTGTTTTTTGTATAAATTGAGATAGATATAGAGGAGCTTAGAATGATCGTGGAGTAAGAGTAAAACATTTTTTTTTGGCCTAAAGCAGTATTTTCGTTCTTCTTTTGTTAGAGTATCATAAATAAGAAAAATAGTTTACTCTGTAATGCCAAAAATTTATAAATCATGTATGTATATTTATGTGAGCCTCATCCTGGAAACTCCAGGATATTTGTAATACTCAAAACATATCGTTATGTGAAGCATAAAAAAATATGGGAAAATTCTTACAGATATAATGTTCTGGTTATCCAAAATAAGTTTCAGGTATATGGAATCAAATCAGATAATCAATATAGTGTTTCAAGTCAAGCAAGACCGGTTTTTACAGAGAAATTCAAATCTTAATTTGTTTATAAGTACTCACCTCTTCGCTTTCAGCATCTGGTAGTCTTAATAAACCTCGATTTAGTGGCGGCGTGTTCTAAATAAAGATTATTAAAGATTTTTTTTACATAAGTAAATTTTAATGTTCGTAAAAATTAACTATATCAGAAGTGAGTGAATTATTTTTTGATTGAAACTACACAGAATTGGTGAAAGTAATGGTTATAGTTGTGGTTAACATTTTATCTACGTTTATATGAGATGGCTACAAAGAGTCAGCGTTTAATTATCGATATATTAAATATACTTACTTGCGACTGATATGAACAGTTTGCATTGCTTTCATTAGTATTGTACTGAGAAAGGAAAAATGTTATTTGTGATTAAACTTTTATTATGAACAATTTTTCAATATTGCTAAATAAAAATAGTACGATCAATGATCCTACTGAAAATAAAGTTTCAATTTCTTGAAGGATTTACGAAGGTGACTCGAGATATCGTAAATTTTATCAAAATTATGTATCGTTTGTATATCGAATGAGTACATGTCATTAACATTTTCTGAACTATTAATAAAATTGCTCCTGTATTAATAAAAAGCCAGTACGAGTTTTATCATTGGCGTCACCAAAAATTACATGCCCTACACCGATTCAATAGTAAAGTGTTTTCCATTATTTGAACAGATTTGTAAAAGACTTTTTTTAAGAATATTTGCTTACTCTCCAAGTTTTGTCTAACACAAGTTCAGATGCTGAGCAGAATTCATAAATATATACAATATGTTTATCATGAACTCTTTCCATCCTTTTTCGAAAAAAATATTCAGCCCATCTAAACAAGGCCAAATCTTGGACTCTGTAATTTTCGCAGAAAAACATTTTTGACAATGCAAAGCATGCATTTTTGCAGAGGCTATGAAGCCCCATGGAAGTTTTTGGGAATGTGTCCGTTGAATTGAAATGATCTGCTTATGCTATCAATTAAAGATTCTTCCTACCATTATCGTTCAATTAAGCTTATCGCCACTCGAACCAACTGCTTTACCGCTCAAAATTTGTGCATGTGATTCACCATTCCCCGCTTAATTGCGTTATAATAATTTTGAATTTACACTAAAATTTATTAAATTTTTTTGTTTTGTTTTTGTTTGTTTGTTTTTTGATTAGTGAATTGTCGAAATAAAAAAACGAAAGTCAAAGTATTTCAATGACAAAAAGGTATGTTCGTAAATAACCATAGCCTGCAAAAGCAAAGGGTGATTCATTTAGATGTGAATACTTTTTACCTTTTTATTTTTATTAAAAAAAAATTAAAAGAATCAATTTTATCGGGTTATCTTTATTATTACATAAAAATACCAGTTCGGTTTTAAGAATATATTTTTTCAAATGTTACCTTAGAAACATCTTAGCATTTTTACGTATTCGGCGCCTTACACTGAGGGTCTTTGTTATAGCTCCAACTTTTATACATGGATCTTAGTCAAAAAGTGGAAATGAAAGTGGCTACAAGGTAAATTTTTTTTGAGCTTTATGAGCTACTTGAACTACTGAGTCTTTTACACATACATACATACATAGCTTATAACATTTGATCATTGGTGCAAGTTAAAACACTAAAAAATACTTATCTTAAAACGTTGGTTTGTAGGTACAAATATGCATTTTTAAAGGAATCACGAGAGCGTGACTCATCACTCAGACTTTCATTTACAATATGCCTTGAAAAGGTTGTGTAACCAGATGTTGGACGTTGCCAGTTTTTTTAATTCAATTAATTCAACATATTTTTCTGTTGGCTTCACTTATTATTAATGTACTAACATATAACTTTTAGTAAATTATTTTCGTTAAATAATATTTCATGACAAAAAAATAAAATGATTACATATACTTTATATTATACCCTTATTCCACTGCTATTAAACTTTATTAAACTTTTAGTAAAGGAATTAGAAGCATGCTTCAGGTATTTTTGAGCAAAGTTGAACAAACAGGCATTAAATTAACCCAATAAGCAAAAACACATTATTATGAAAATTAACTTTATTTCTTTTTTTTTATAAAAATTAAAATTTTTTTCTTTTTTTTTAATTTTATAAAAAGAAACATAAATTTTGTGGTACTTAATATAAGAAATTATGTACTTTCTGCTACTTCGGTATGTTGTTGATAACTGAAAGAGTAAAAATTTATTAAATAACTTTAGTGATAAAAATATTTTCTTTTTAACTTAAGTATATGTATATCTTAATATTTTTTTTCAACTACTGATCATCTGAAAGTTATTGTTGAGTATTTGGAAACGTCATTTCAGTTGACAGTCATAGTACCTCTAAATACAAACCTAACGTTTTACTAAGCCCTGATGGCCATAAGCAAGGTAAAGTTATATTATTAGATAACTATTATTTAGTCAAAGCTTTTGTGTAGTAAATCAAGAAAAAAAAAATATTTCTCTTTATAAAAAGCAAATCCACCAGACTATTCAGAGGAAAGTTGAGACAAAATAGTCATATCGATTCTTTTCGGAATGCGTGATATACATATGTAGTTGCTATTAAAATGTATTTCATTCAAATGACGTTAGCCTCGTGCAAAATGAAACCTTAGGCAAACGTTTTATTTAAGTTTTGCTTACCGTTATGACGTGCAGTTTATTCCATGCCTGATACCTGCCAAACTCTTGTGTTGTATGGCGGTAGACTTTTGACTCAAAACAGCTAAAGGGCGTTGCCTGAGTTCATTGGATAGTATAGCTAGTCAGCTAATTGTTTATCACTTTCAGCATTGATCGTTGAATAAACGCCTTGGTCTAGGTTCTTTTTGATAACTTCGTGTTACTCTGGGTGCTCGAGGTGCACATCCTATTTGATCACCGTACTGCGGTGCTTGTTTGTGACGCGGCGGAGTAGTAGCTGAACAGAATACTTTAGCTAAATCTCTTATTCTACTTGATACTTTATGATCTGGAGCTTTTAAACATGCTATGTGGTCAATGTTACCAGTTCTTGCTGTGGAAGGTGATGGAGTTTCTCGACACGGTGATTGCTAAAAATATTTGTGGAATATATTATTTTCAAGCTACCATTATTTGAAAAAAAAGCCCCTACAAAATATTTTGAAAAGACCTTGTCTCCCTTCCCAAACAGTTTTTTACTCACTAGGTTTGCTCTTCTTTTAAAATTAAGTTTGATGCACTAATGCAATCTTATGCTAAATACTTGCATTTACAATATTCCTCTCATTAAATGGAGTTATACATAAGCTCAAACTTACCCGGGTCACGCATGGATTTGAAGTACGGCCTCTTGGAGTGGTGTTGTAACCATGTGTCGGCGTGGAAGCCTATAATAAAAATTGTATTAACATAAAAATATGATTATATAAGTTCTAAAAATAAACAGTTAATAAAATGTCTGTCGAGTACTTTGAAATGTTAGAAAATTTTTGACGAACATTGCATTTTGGATAGAACCAAGGTATTTTTATTTGATGTGGAAGAGTGGTCAGTGTGAGTATTTAACTCGGTTTTTGAAGTTGAGAGCTTTCGCATTGGGTCGCCATCTTAAAAACAAGAGCTGTTTCACTCAGTTTTACCGAGATATCTCATACATTATTTTTTTTTTGAAGTATTTGTAGAGAATAGAATGAAACTAATTTCAAGATCAAATCGAGGTTAATTGTGATCTTTGTAATCACTGTCATTTGATCCGCTAGAAATTTAAAAACTTGTAATATTTCAATTGGGTTTTCATTGAAATTGTCAAATTTAATCTTTTTCTATTACTACTTATCAGCTTACCTCAGGTGTCCTGAAGGTGTTGCGCCTGTATGTACATTCGGCTGCTTCACTAGAATCGTCGCTACTTTCACCGCTGAAAGATTGAGCCCCACCGCACCTATCATCTATGCCAGCTCCACGATTACCACAGATAAATTCAGGGAGTTGACCATCTTCACGTTGACATAAAATATAAGCAGGACCCTTGATAATAACTTTTTGAGTGCACTGTTAGAAAGAAAAAAAATAAAAACAAGAAACGTTAAGATAGAATTATCTGGTATATAATTTTTAAAACAATGTTTTTTTTTTTTCTCAATAAATATCCAAACATATGACGGAAACAATGTATGGGCGTATTGCTTGACAAAAAGTCGCTCCTGTTAAAAAAAAGCACGTGATGACGCGTTTATCATATGCCAAGGAACATCGAAGAAAAAATGTTCAGTTTTGGAAAAATATACTTTGTATTAACGAGACAAAGATAAATCGACTGAGTCCAGATAGAAAGACATTTGTTAGTCGGCCGAAAAAACAATTTCTGAACCCAAGACACACTAGGAATACAGTAAAGCATGCTTGGAAATAACTTCTGGTCACTAAATTAAACATGTCAACTGAATCTATTTTTTAGGCCTAACTTTTTATTAACAGAGTTAAAAAGTTCTAAGCAGTTTTATGAACCAATCATTTTTTTGTACAAAACTTTATGTATTTTTATTAAAATACAATCGAGCTAGACGATTTTGGCACCAGATCCATTAATTTTTTTTTTTTTTGAAAAATTTGAAATTTTAAAAATCAACAGCTAAGATTCACTTTCAGCCCACTTGATTCAAAGTAGATGTTACAAAATTATTTAATAAAACTTTTGTTCAAAACACTTACTCCTCCAGTACAATTTATTATAACGGTTCGTGGATCTTCTTCCTCATCTTCTTCAGACTCAAACTCTGCCTCCGAATCAATATAGGTACGAAAGTTTGCTTCTTCGATTGATATATCATCGTTTGGACCTTCGTTCTGTTCTATATTACATGGATAAGTTGGTCTTTGGTCTGGATCGCCCCTTTCATATGTTGTCGAAGGTCGAGCAATTTGACACTGACTGAGTGGAAGTCTTTTTGGAGATGTACGAGGAGCATGCATATATCCAGAACTCTGTTGAAAGATATTGAAATATATTATAAATTCGTAGAATATATTAATTATAGCACATATTTAATAAACTTACAAAGCTAGGTGATTCAAACAAACATCTAAGCTGACGAAACTTTTCGGAACTCTAAAAAAAGAAAAGTAAATGAAGGCCAAATAAAATAATATCAAATAATCATGAATACAAAAAAACTAAAAACATAATACCTCAGCACTATAAAAAGTAGCAACAAACTAGATTTTTAATTTTAACAAAATAGTCCTTTAGGGGAAAGCAGTTTATTTTTTGAGATGATATAACATCAAATTTAAATAAAATACCAATAAACGAAGTGTTAATCCAAATTTTTTTTATATATAATTGATTACTGTTTTACATTTATTATATAAGTAAATGACAATGAAAACTAAAAATAATTTCTTTATTTATATAATTGACTTAATGGTTGAAATTTTCTTTGCATAAAGTCGAAATTTTAATAAGCATATGTTTTTCATAAAAGTATGCAGAATATACGTTTATATATTCAAGATCATGCAAAATAAAAAATATTTTTTCAAGTGGATACTCAAAATTCAACAAAATGTAAATTTTTGAAAAATAAGTTAACAAGCACAAGTTGGTCGCTATCTGCTGCTAGTTGTCTTTAGCTAGCAACGATAATTGTATGGAGTAGCAAAAACGAAATTTCAAACTCAAGGAGTAAAATAATTGTTGCTATGTACATATAGCAAGTTGCTTAAATACAAGGACTACCCAACAAATTTGTATTTTGACTGTTGTGACTATTGAGGAATGAAAAGAAAAGCTATTTCACAAAAAAACCATTGCTTAAATGTTAGCCGGCAAAAAAAAAGAAGCAATTTGAAATTAAAAAAGGTAGAAAGAATAACAAACGAGTACTCGTATAAACAACGAGTTGCAAGTTAGCAACTTTAGCGTTTTTCTCTCACGTTTATAGCAACTTGGCGTATAAAACATACCTATTAATAGACTTAATTCCAAAAATATTGAGTTTCAGACCACACTGCATTGACATGATATTAATATTACTATAGATTTTGTTTTCCAAAGTATAATTAGTGAGCCATTAAAAGCTTGGGTTACTCTACATATTTTTAACTAAATTTTTAACGAATTTATACAACAGAAATTTGCATATGAAAATAGATAACTTACCGTCGATGGTCTGCACGAATGCTTTAAAAATATAAGATGCGGTTGAATATAATTTCAAATAATTTTTTATATAAAAAAAGCACTTAACACTAAATAAATATGTGAGTAATTTTGTTTTTACCAATCTCTGCTCAGTTTCCTCACATCGCGTTTAAAAACATTGATAAGTAAGATATAAAATGTTCTCACAGTCAATACTCGGAATGTGTTTAAAAAAAAAAGAAAAAAGTTTATAAATTTACCATAAAGAGGTAATCAAGAATAGTCCGAATGAAATAAAAATATAATAACGTATAAATGTACTGAAAATGCCATCACTAAGGTGAGCACAATCTGAGCAGGAAAATCCAGAGAGTTTCTTGTACTGTAAAATATTATTGATAAAAAGTTTCTATATCTTGCTATGTATGCAGTAGTCTACGAACGTTTTTATTATATGGCTGGCGCTCGTTTCATTTTAGATTTTCCTGGCGAATTTAAATTGAATATTAAAGTTGTATCTACTTACGGCTTGTGGTCTTTGTACTGAAGTTCCAAATGGTGTTACTTGTGTTGTTGCTCGCGAATATATTGGTGGTCTTGTTGTTGATCTTCCTGGTGATTGTCCCTAAAATTTTCATAAATTTTAGCATATTTGACATGGTTCAAAATAATGAAAACAATTAAACAAAGCATATATATTTGAAGCAGAGGCGTACCGCGCATATCGGGCGCCCGGGTCAAAAAATTGTTTGCCGCCCCTACTGAAAAAAGTTTTCATGATGTTGAACAAACATTTTACCTACCTTACCAAACTACCAAAAAAAAGTATATTTTATATACTTACAGGGCAAGGTGGTGATTCAAACAAATTTCTTAGCTGAAGAAACCTTTCGGAACTCTAAAAAACAAATGAAAACCAAATAAAAAAGCTTATATTATCGATTACATAATACAAAAAATAAAACTTAATAAAACATTAGAGCTTAGCAGTATATTAATATGTATATAAAAAATAAAAATATCGGAGATTAAATATCAAAAAAGTGTGCAGTTATTTATGAAATGAACGATATTTTTTTGTCAGATGAAAATCAAAATTTATTTAATCTTACCGTAGATTGAACTGGACTAATTTTAAAATTTTCGTTGCAAGGTGACATTTCAAGGTCCCGATTTGGATCCAGAGAAGGCATATATGGCACTGGATCCTGAGCCAAATAAAAAAAAAAAAACATATATATTTATCATGGATATATTTTATTTGATATTGTTAGCGAACACATTTATGATTGCACTAGTCGACTGAGTACATCGGGCAGACTAATTAAAAATAGTTTTGTTATGTATTGATTTTAAAAGAATTATTCCTTACTGCCACCTTTGTCAAAGTATGTTTATGTTTAAGATATATCATCCCGCAATGATTAAATTAAATGAAAAACATATAAAAGTCAATAGCTTACCGGGAAAAGTGGACTTTCTGGACCATATTCACGCAATCTTCTATCTGGACTCATAAACATCTTGGGGGTCCTAGATCCAGGACTTGTAATTGCTATTTCCTATAATAGTACAAAAAACTAGGTATTGCAGTATACTAAAATGAGTTCATGCATAGAATTCTTGACACGATATGAAAACAGACTTAACTCTTAGTAAGTTTGACTTAAGAAATTATTTGCCAGCAAAGTTTACTTACCGGTATATTGAAAAAGTCATCAGCATTTGGTGAATCCTCCCAAAAAGAATGTGATTGATTATGCAAAGACTATTAATCGGGAATGACAAAACAGAACAAATTAATTTATTTCAAATTCAACTTTAAAAGATTTTATAATTATAATACAAGCCACTTAAATATATAAGGGCAGTTAACGGGAACAAGTCTCTGTACAAAACTCAGCACCATTTCTAGGAACATATAACATTTCAAAACACTTGTTTATCAAAAGCTTTCAGAAGAGGTCTGAAGGCGTTGAACACTTTGACCAAGGGATACTAAGATATAACCAGTGTAACTTTCATGAGTATGTGCTAAGTACTTAAATAATTTTTTTGAAGGAAAAATAGAATGGTAGCATAGAAATTATTGTTCCTAATTACTCTCCCAGTAATAAAAATATATTAACAAATAAAAATAAGTACATAATGGTGGTAATCTTTGAAAAGATAAAATAATTTCTTTTTTGGGTTCACCCATATAAATAAAAAATAATTGTTAAAATCGATACTTTGGCAAAGGATCATGAAATATGTGCCATACTTGACTTTAAATAGCAGTAACTGAAATTTATTAATAATGGCGTAAAATAAATGAATACTTACCGCATCGACTAATTGCTGGGGTCTTTGTACTGGGCACTAGAAAAAAAAAGTAATTAGCAGATTTATTTCACATTTAACACAATTTAGTTAAGAGTGAGTTGAGTGACCTCAAACTTGTAAAGATTTTTGACTTAACATTAAGTTCAGTCAGTAGGGATTGTATTGCAAAATGTGGAATATGGTATGTTTTAACAAAAATTCATGTTTTTCTCCTTTTGGAATGTCGACATTTTTAAGCACTTGGACAAAAAGCTTAGAATCAAGTTAACAATTTCATTATTATTATAATGAAGCCACTCAAAACTTTTAAAATTTAAAAATAATCAAAACTTAAATTATTTATTTAGTAACTTACCGGAGCTGTGTGATAAGAGTTTGCTGTATTCTATATTGACATGAAAAAATTTTAAATTATTATAATATTAATATACAGATAACAATTTCTTAAACATCTTAATAGCTCATCGTTAAATAGTTCCTTAATATATAACAGAAAAGTGGTGGATTTAATGTAGCTGCCCAGGGGGCATTTCTTCGCCCGTAAATTTGTAAGGTGGGTTACTCAAAGAATGCTTCATGCCTAGTGATTGTTTTGAAATGATTTCATGGATTCCAGATCAAACATTTTGCTGCATATGGGAAAACTCATTAAGGCCGCTTGAAATCTTCGACTGACGAAACAAATATTACACTAATGCTAGCTTCTGAAGATGTCGAAGATTCTTGGTTGACTCAAGATAAGTGATCTTCGTTTGAATATGATGACAGAAAACAATCTGTTCAATGATTTCTTATTCATATCATTAAACTCGCTTATAAGGTGGATCTCTTTGGTTCGATATTTTACTGTAGGTCGGAAATTTTTTAAAGAATCACTCGATACATTAGATTTTGCACATGAAGCTTTCAATACCCATTAACCACTGCATCACAAGGTAATGCGGTTAATCATATGGCAAATATTTGGAAATTTTTTCATTAGATCAGTGTTATACATATGGGTCAGAATTTACCAACAACGTATTATCAGTGCTTCAAAGATTGACCCATATATTGCATATATATTTTTATTTATTTAAAATTTTGTTATGTCCATGTACAGGTAATAAAAAAAATTATCGTATAAAAATCGAAGCCGATCTCTGACTTTTTCAAAATTTGTATTTAAATAATCTTAAAATAGTTACTTTCTGATATAAAAATATTGAAAACATATCACTTACCGCTGCTGAATAGAATTGGCTTGATGGACTCTGCAATGACATATAGATAAAAAAGAAACAAATTAGTAAAACTTTATTTCATTTAATCGAAAATTGGAAACTTTTTCTCAAAGTGCACTTTTCGAGACTGGTCAGCGTCTTTCTTTCTTTCAAACTATAAAATCTTTTCGATTCAAAATTTATCAGCACTTTTTTAATTTCTTCAATCTCTTTTAACACTTTTCAATATTTTCCATATTTTTTCGACTTTTCAGCATTTCTCAATTTTTCCGGATTTTTTGGCTACATTAATTTTCAAAAATTTTTAACTTATTCATTATTTTTAAACTTATACAATTTTTTTTTGACTTATTCAACCTCTTTCAATTTGTTTCAATATTTTCGTATTTTTTCAATTTTGTTTTAACTTATTTTTTTTTCAACATTTTTTATATTTTAGGGACTTTTTCAACGAAAGCTCAGCTTAGCTTTTTTCAACATTTTCGAGTTTTTCAACCTCTACGATTTTCTTAACATTTTTTACATTTTTTGAATGTAGACCAAGTCTATTCGCTTAAATAAATCCTGCGGGTAAACAAAAAAAAATATTTTAAAATTCATACTTACCACAGCTGCTGGTGCTGCTAGTGGTGGTGTTAAATCCAGCAATTCATCCCAATTAACCATATGACGATCTGGTCTCGCCTATATATTTATTCATCATGAAGTTAAAATTGCAATTAAATGTGAGCCAAATAGTTTTGCTAGAATAGATGTTGAAAAAATAGCACTGCAAATGGTTACATACCCTACACAAATCTTCAGCTTCTTCCCCCTGAATTTCATTATCATCTTGCGTTGATGATCGCTATAAAAAATTTAATAAAATGCATGTAAATATTTTTTAATTCAAAGTTTTGAGTAATCTTAGTCCTCGATTTCTACCTCTAAAATTTTGTATTCTGTACAACAAAAGTGAGTCAAAGATTTCTGTATCTTACTAATTAAAGGATGGGACATCGAGTGGTTTCTATTTATATTACGTGTGTTATCACTGACAGCGGTACGAAGTTAAGGTTTACTTTTGAACAACTTTAGAAAATACTGATTACTTATTTTCAAAGTGGATCTAGAGGCACTTGCCTATTCTATTTTATAATGCTTTTATGTATTTATGGTATAAAACTACATTATATACATACATAAATATATAACAATCACTTACCCTTTTTGGCGTGGAGCATACAGTTGACGACTGTAACAGATGTAGAAAAAAAATATTTTAATTTTTATCATAACAAAATGAGATATGAGTAATATACCATATATATAGTAATATAGTATAAAAAATAATTTAAGAAAAAAAAAAAATGGAAGCGATTTCAATCAGACAAAAAATCGATTTTTTATAAAGCGCATTTGGAGAGAAAGATGAAAAACGGACCACGTATACATAGCAATAACTTACCCATAGAGGACTTCGTTGCGGAGGCGGTTCTCTAAAGGACTGTAACAAATACAGATAAAATTATTTCAAGTTTAATCATAACACAATATAAATAAATAATAAATAAAATATGATAGTTTAGAAAAGGTCTGAAATGTCGGCCACTATCTATATAAATCACTAATTGAAAAAAATTTAATTAATTTTTAGATTGACATTTGTAGAACATTTAATTGTAACTGCTTAAAATAAAATTTGTTTTCGTTTCCGTTTTAGAATGATTTCAACAAAGTTGACTGCGGTTCATGTGCGTCCAATGTAATCAAAAATCAATACAGAATCGTTTTCAGTTAAGTTTACAGTGGAACTTTAAAAACGAATTTCGACATAAAACTCAGTATACGCAAAACTTTTTCATTCTGATAGGTCTCAATGATGATGAAACATGCATAGAAAATTTATGATTTCAATAAAGACAAAAATCGGATTTTCATTAAGCGCTTTGAAGAGAATGCTGAATTTTTAATTATTATTAAATTCCAAAAAGCTTTTGTTAGCAATTATATAAACCTCTTTTAAAATGAGTTTCTTAATATACTAGCTCTTGTTCAGAATATAAAGTCATTGCTCAAATTAAAAAAAAACCCTTGAAGTCAAAATAGGTCAATTTATCTTCGTATTAATATATCAAAATAATATACGAAACTATTGATATGTACGATATTCTAAGGAACTTAATTTTTTTTGCAGACTTACTTGAACTTCTGGAAGTGAGACAGACAATACCTGGACGTTTCTTAATTATACTTACCTGATCAGCTGGAGAGTCAAGAGACATATTATCGTCTACAGGACACATGCTGTCGTCTAGTCTACGATCAAGAAAACTTCCTTCGCCCTAAAAGGTAGCAAAAAGAAATAATATGAGAAGTTTATTTCAGAAAAAACTATGCTCTAAAAACTTCTAAGTTTCACTATGACGAAATATCACCCTCGCACTCAAAAAAATGTATATGGTCTAGCGTTGACAACTCGGGACTAATATCGTTTGCCCCAATACTGCAATACCTTGAACATTTTTTTTGAAGAAACGTTTTACATAAATCGTGTACGTACCTTTTCGTCAAAACAATATTTTGACATACTTACCCATGGAAGTTGTGGTGGCTGAGGGCATGGCTGTTAAAATAATTAGTGAAAATACTTAATTTTTTGGATATGACAAAATTAATAAATATTTAAAGACAAATATTAAAATGTCATTTCAATTTTTAATTATTTGTTTTTAATTGCTTCATGAAACATTTTCAATAAAACTGATTAGCAAATTTTTAAAAGGTTATTTACATATGTATTTTATATCATTTGCAATTTAAAAATGCTTAATAACTTCTCAGTAGTTCCCATCAACACGAGTGGTGTGTTACTAAAAACTTTAAGCTCAGAAGTTCAAAAAAAAGGATTTTTTTTTTTGTAAAAATCTCGTTTAATTTTGGGTGAACATAAATTTAACTCAAACTAAAACTATGGACTGAATGTGCAACAACTTTCATGTAATTTAGAATGAAAGATAAATTTTTCGCAATTGTGAATTATGAGCCTGATGTTAATTATAATAAATTTGTAGATCTTAACCTTCTTTACAGAAGAGATTTTTTTATTTTCATGTAGGACGATCTATTCTGTCTCAATATCTGAAATATATAGATTGCTTTCGATATCACAAATCTTTGAATTTTAATAACAGCTTTTTTCAACATGACGACCATAGTCAATGTGTTTAAATGGAGGACTTAAATTAAAGGATAACTTTTTTTGGAAAGTGCTGTGTTTCTTAGGTTCTTAGGATTGGATTCACCGTATAAAATTTTTAAGAAAATGATAAAACACAATACTAACAATCAATTTTGAAAAGGAATGTATTAAGGCTTTAGAAAAAAAAATTCCCATCGATAGGATTTTAAATTTAACTAATCCTCAATCTAGGAAATATTCCTAACATTTTTAAAGAAGTTCTTTTCAGTTGTCTTTCATTTGAACTTGTGCGAATGTTTCTGACTCAAACACAGGCTGTCATCGACATAGCTGTGAATTAAACGGATATGGACTTATCGAAATTGCTTTAAAAATGACATATAACTTTATTGGAATAATAGAAAATTGGGAAAAAAATGCAAAAATACTTACAGGTTGCTGCCCGCTTTGTTGCATTTGACTTCTGCATTTCTTTAATTCCTCCTATGGATACAAAATTAAATTTGGAAAAACTATATGAATTTAAATTCTTAAGTAATATTAAAAATTTTTTTTTTAAAACTAAATACTGTTGCTTAGTATGTTAAGCGGAACTTTAATTTTAAATGAATTTTGTAATATGTGAGAATTAAAACTCAATTCACAATTTTTTGAAAAGTGCCTTTTTTTGACCTATTTTTTTTTAAATGAAATAAATAGTTTTCTAACATATACTTACCAAGATTCGTGGAGCATCGAACTAAAAAAAAAAACATTCTCAAATTACCAATATTTTGCTCAATCTTTTATTATTCAATGAATTATATTAAAAACACAACGATTTTTTTAGAGAATATAATTCGTCTAAGCTGACATATATGGCGGAAAATAACAATTTTAGCTACATTGAAGTGAAATTTATTGGGAAAAAATGCAAACATCAAAAAAAAAATATTTGATATAAACTCCATTTTTCGATTTAATTGCAGATTGCAATGATTTTCTAAGACTACAACGTTTTAATTCGTGTGATTTCGCACTGAAACGATTTCACAATATTCAATAAAATCTAATCAGAAAAATACTTAGGAAACAAACATTTTCGAAATTTCGATTAATAAGAAAATCTTATATTTTTTTTAATTAGTAAAGAATTAAAAAGATATAATTTTTATATTATTAAAAATATTGAATACCACTCAAAATGATTCCAGTCGTACAATGAATACAGAACAAATCGCAAAAATAATATATATTGCAATAGATTTCTTACCAACAATGCTTCTTCATCAAATCCAGCTGGTAAAGTATCAGAATGTCTATTCGCTGCCGAATATTGAGACGGTTGTCTTCCAATCGAAGAGTTAGCTCTATTTCTCTGTAGATAAAAAACAAATTTTTATCTCGTATTTTGTTTTCTATAAAACTGATGCTTAAGCTGTTTTTACTAATCTGATTTACTGCAACAAGTCTAGTTAAGATTTTTTGCTTCAAAGGTAAGGAACAAAGTATTTTAGTATGTATATTAACATGTTATTAAGTTGATTTGAAAAATATAAGTTCATTTTCCTCTATAGAAATATTTATACAGCTGCCTTAAGCAAACGAACCTTTTACGGGACGAATATTTTTTTTAGCTTATGACGAAATCAACTAAGCTTCAAAAATATATTCGAAAAACTTTTTGTTTTTGAAAACTGTTTAAGTCTTGAATACTTTTTATATGTAAAAATATTAAATATTCATTGGTTTGATATCCGGTTGATATACTATCGCTATATTATTTTAAGGGTCGGTGATGAGCAATTTTATCTCGCTCCGTTTTTTTATCATTCTCGTGTGTCGTCATAGTTAGTTTCGTTCGAATTTCTTTCGAGAAAATTATCGTTTATGATCATGATGTTAATATTTAATAACAGATTTTTCAACTAGGTACTCTGAATATATATTTATGTATGTATTTACAGAATAATGCATATTGTAACATTTTTAATTCAAATGCATATGTACTTACATCATATACTTGTGGGACGTCGTACATATTTGCTAGCTCTAGTTGAGCTAACCTGGCTGCTGCCGACGTCGATGGTTGCTATTAAAAAAAGTTCTATTATTGTATTTTCTAAGCAAAATTTTTTTTTGGTAAAATTTAATTTTAGCTCAGCATATAACCTACTATAACTCCCAAACTGAGGTATAAATTAATATACTTGCGAATTATGCGCTATGGAATTATGTAAAATTCAAGTATTGTTCTAAAAAGTCAAAACCTTATAGAACAGTTTTTTTTTTTTCTAATGATGAAATAACGACATAGATTACTTACCGGGCCTAAATATGGGTACGATCTATTCCTTTGGATTGCTACTGAACTTGTTTGACGTGAAGCAGCGCGCATGGATTGATTTCCAAGAAGAGACTGTAAAAATTACAGATTTAGACAGAAATCATTGATATACATATGTGTAAGTTTAAGAACTTTATTAACTAACATACGAAGAGATCATTTTTAATTAAATTTATTTTCAGAAACATTTTCCTATGCACACTTATAACAAGCTTGCTTCAAGCTAAGATATATAATATAAAATAAAGGAAATGTTTACTTACCATTTGTTGACAAAGTGAAACGCTTGGCTTAAGAAATAAAAAAGAAATATTTATATATAGATAAAAATAAATATTTCTTGAAAGTATCTGATAAATAAATAGATGTTTTTTTGACTATGAAATATTCAAATTAAGGAAATAGACCCAGTCCATGACTGAGAGTTAGCTCGACACAATTTCATGCAAAAACTATTTTTATAATAAGTCAAATTTTTATGTTTTGCTTGAATTTATTTAATTTTTAATATTTAAATAGATGCATATTCTTATTAAATTGCTTTAGGCAATCCATTTGGCAATAGAATCTTCAATATGATCTTGCCATATTTTTTTTTGGCATTTTAATTGAAAATCAATTTAATATTTTAGAAATTGTGGAAATATTTTCAAATAGTCACAAAGTAAAAGCGAATTGAATATTTTTAATTATACGCTAAAAAATATGTTACTTACACTTCTAGACATCATTGCGTAACCCTAAAAGAAAAATAGAAGAAAACAAATATTGTATTAAACAATATACATACAAGGAAATCAGTGCCCTAAATAAATATTTTAACAAGTTCAGTTGAATAAGCGTCTACCATAATTTTTCTTTAGAAAGTCAAGTTAACTTCAATATTAGCAAACCCATGCTGAGCCACAATCAATCAACCCAATGATGGTGTTCTAAATATCGAAATAGTGGAAAAAAATTCATCCTGCTTTGAATTGGTGTAAATTAATGCAGCACCACATCTTTATATCTATGATAGAATGCTGATAGCGATATTTTGTTAACTCAATTGGATCCTTTGTTAGTCTGAACATCCTACTATATCACTAAATTTGTTTCACTTACAATAAATGATTTCAAAAAAGAAAAACCCAAATAATTACTTACATGGTCGTGGTCTACAGCCGGACACGGTGACTAGGAAAAGAAAAGGTACACACAAACATTAAAGAAATTTGTTTGTTTTGAATAAAAAATAAAAAAAAAAAGTTTTTTTTGAACCGCCCTAATGTACATATTATAATATGTATATCACTTACCGCAGCATGACCTGGTGATGACGGGCACGACTGTAAAAGTGAAAGAAAAAAAAAATTTTATGTTTTTAGTTTTAGAAAATCATTTCTCAATATTCAGACTTTAGCTGGCAGTAACGAGACATTTGAAAAACAAACAAATATTTGATAATATCAATACATACCCAACAAGCTACATAAGCTTAAAAATAACATACACGAAACTTACTATAGAAAACGCAGTTGGGATGATAGTTGATATTTCATTTGAAAAACGATTGCAATTAAATACTCTAACTCAAAATCAAACGAATTTTACTGGTCTACAAACAAGTTTATATCAAGTCTTGTAAATGAGTTTTGTAACCGTCAAGCTTATTGTCAAACAGCTTACATTAACTTTAAATCTTATAAGGAAAAGATTTTAAAGATGGTGCTTAAATTTGACATATTACTATATATGTAGCTATACACATTTTTATTAGAGTATGTTATTTTTCTAAAAGCTTAATAATATTTTAATGCATTCAAAAAATGCAAAGGCAGATCTCTTACCGAATAATTAATTTCACCTGGTGCAGTCATCGACAGCATGTCAGATGCACGTGGACTACTGTAAGGACCCGGGAAAGACTGATGATGTGTGTATGGCTGCAAATAGACAAAGTCGGGATTACTTTCTATTAATTAAGTGTATTTTTTCTGTTCTGTTTGGAATTTTTTACTTAGTTATATACATTAGTTCTGGTCAAATTTTTAGCCCACAAGGCGTATAGCAGCAAAAGAATCTATGAATGATTCTGATTAGCTTTTTTCTTGCATTTTTACAAATCTTTTGCTTAGCATAACACAGAGATTGGCAGAGATTTTCAATGGTTTCACAATACATCATCTGCTCTGAAATGGTTGTACCAGATAACTTATTTAATGAAATTATAAAATATTATAAGAAGCTATTCCTCGATGAACAAAACAATTAAAATTTTCATGCAAATATACCTTTCAATAGTAGACCTGTTAGCACAGTCAAAACAGTTACTTTTGTACCAATTAAAAAAAGGCCTGCTTGTCGAAGCCGCAAAACTTCACAATTTTTGTTTTGATGAATCGTTTCTTTTTATATTTCTCAATTGGTTGATAAGATTTTTTCAAAACTTGAGCTTGTTTGGCACTTGCATTTTACCAGTTAATTTTCTTCAAAAATCATCAGAACAAACTGTATTTTCTTTGTTAAATGCAGAAGTGAACGAAACAGGCCTATTCTAATCACTTCTATGTTGATTTTATTAAAGGAAGGATCGGACCTGCCAAATCAAGTAGTTTCATATAAAATGAAAAAAAGTTTGAATGGGGTTGCGAAGGCTTGCTCCATCTAAAAGGAAAGCCATAAATAGCGTTTATTTCTTAATGTTTTGCTTGTTTTGTTTTGTATGTAAAAATGCAAAGGCTAAAAAAATAATTTCGTATCTATGGACTTAATCGAAAATATGTACTCTTAACCACACATATTGATACTTTTTCTGCTATGTGTTTTCATCACTTTTTATAATCCGAAAAATTTGACCTTTAGAGCTGTTTCCCAATAGTTTTATTTCTAATTAGCTGACAACAGCTGTACACAGTTTAAAGTAAAGCAAATCGAACTTATTAAAAGTATTGTCATTTGACTTTACTTACTTGGGAAGATTCTGGGATGTCCCATTGAGAAAAAGGAACCTTATTATAAAGAATTATAAAAAAGAAATACATATTTAAAATATATCAAAGTTTGTATAAAAAGTTTAGAGATAAATAAAATATTAGAGTAGTTCGAAAAGCGCTATCACAAAAATAAATATATAATTGCCAAAATCAATTTAAAATAAAAAAATATTTTTTCTGTTAATAATTTTGCTTAAATATTATTTATTTTAACGTTTCCTCTTTGAACACAAATTCAGCTAAAATCTAACTGACAGGCATATTTCTACATCAGCTATATAAATACCTAAACATACATGTACTTATGTAAATATTTATTTTAAATATATATAAATTATATACTATCGAGTGTTACTCACCTCAACATTTGCATATTCCTAAAGACAAATTAAAAGAAAATAGAGTACAAGTTAAAATATATAAAAATAAAATAAAAATTAAATTTGTATTTCTTGGCTAAGTGTTTGATTAAGCTACGTGAGTTTATACAATGATAAAATATCAAAGTAATAAGAGCGATTATTCAGGCATGGCTTCTAATTTTTGATTACTTATTTACCCTGTATATATCGGGTATATAAATATACTTTTCGCGTACACTGCCAGCTACCGCCACTGGATCCAATAAGGAAAAGTGAGTTTAAAAGTTATGTGGACCGAAAGTTACTTTAAGCGCACGAAACACATACCTCGTGGAGCGCTGATTTTCGTAATTCAGCTGAATAATTTATGGACGCTCTGCCGAGCTAAATATATCCATGATGAAGTGTCAAACAATTTTGAACAATAACATTATGATAGTTTGACACGATCCTACTGAAAAAAGGACCTCTAAATGCATTTTGAGCACTGAGCTGCCCATTTTTTTTGTAATAAAACGTATAGTTTCAGCCGATACTTACCATTCCAGCTGCTTCATCATCAAAATTAAAAGGTTCTCTTGTTCGCTTAATATCATTGTTATGAAATAAAAATGGAAATTAAATTATTTAAAAGAGATATCATAAAGGCAAAATTGACAAAAGACTAAAAGTATGAAATAGCATTAAGAAGCACCGGAAGTCAATGAAAGTTTAAAATTATCCAAAAGTATCGAAAACTATTTTTTTCAATCCCAAAAGTGCCACAAAATATTAAAAAAAAGTACAAAGGAAGTGAGTTTCGAACAATTTCTAAGGATTAAAAAATGCATAAAAATCTATATTTTCATTGCTTTTCGAAAACAATTGTTAACAAATTAATGCATTACGCTCAAAGTTGTGACACCATGACCTTGAAACTTATAGATTTTGCTACGCCGAACAAAAAATATGAGAGTTTTGAAAATATTTTAAGAAGTTCTGCATTTTTGTCTGATGAAATCAAATATTGCACATAGGTATATTATGGTAAGTACGAAAAATTTTGCAAAATTAGCAAGATGACAAAATTTTTTAATTTTAGTAGTCATAAGTAAAAAAAAAAAAATTAAATATTTTATATTATTTGCTAAGAAAAATGCGTTACTTACCCTATTAGGCATCATGCCGTAACCCTGAAAAAATGCAAAAAAAAAAAAATTGTTCAAAATCAAAATAAAGCTTAAATTTATTTCAATTACAATAATTAAAAAAAAAAACATCAAAAAAATACTTACATGGTCATGGTCTACACCCGGACACGGTGTCTAGGAAGAGAAAAAAGTACACCCAAACATTAAAGAAATATTTTTGTTGTGAATATTTAGTAACGATGATAATGATATACAAACTGATACTGAAGTTCAAAATTAAATCTATATTCACAATTCCTTTTGTAGTTTCTCGTATTGACGCATGTACATGCGAAAAGTGTTTTCGGCCGAGAAATTTTCAAGGAATCTAAATATTTATTTATTATAATACTTTGACACACAATTTCATTATTATAATTTTCCTCAGGTTATTGCAATGAAATATGTTTGATAGTAAATAGTTATGTGATAAGAATGGGACTTCAATAGTTTGCGTTAAAAAATCGAGTGATATGTCAGAATTTTGAGACTTTTCTCCACCCACAACAAATTGAAAAGTGCATAAAAATATCTTATCGACTTACTTAGAAATTAAAAACTCAGATTTGAACTCACAATACATACGTTTTCAAAGATATCAATTTAAGCAAAATTTCACAGAACTACTAAGAGACCTTCGTTTAATTTTAATTGCACAGGTAGTGGGTTTTCGGAAAAATTAAACTTTAATTTTATCAAGAAATCATTTGTCTTAATTTGAAGTATTTGCCACGCTAGAGGTGCGTGAAATCGGCTGGATTAGCTATATGTATATGTCCGTATTACAATAGATCACTTACCGCAGCATAACCTGGTGATGACGGACACGACTGCAAAAGTAACAGAAGAAAAAAAATTTAATTTCTAATATTAGATAATAATTTTTCAATATCCAGGTAAATGTTTTCCAAGCCAACAAAAATTTTTTAAGGCTAACACTTGCCCAACATACAAAATAAACTTTAAATTAACATAATTAATATTTAATTTCGAAAATAAATACAATGCTTTACAAAGAAGTTTATTTCCAACTTTTTACGACGTCTTCAATTTGCGTAATTTTTTGTATATTGATATCTCTGGATAAAAAAGCAATTCCTTGAATGATTTTTTTACGTCAATAAGAGGCGGCTTAGTAGAAGCTCTACTTGACTTTTTTAAATTTTGCAAATTCAGGTTAAAAAATGAAACTAAAAAAAAAAATTTTACGAAAATCAGACATGAAGAAGCGGGTCAATTTTCGTTGACATTAAGTGAGTGCTATTAAAAACTTTGGTAATATACATATGTCAGTTTTGGAAAACGCTTGAAAATATAAAAAATAAAGATAATTATAAGCTGGCTTAATTTTTTGTTGGGCATTATTATCAAATGCTATAACAAATCTCTTACCGAATAATTAATTTCACCTGGTGCAGTCATCGACAACATGTCAGATGCACATGGACTACTGTAAGGACCCGGAAAGGACTGATGAAGTGTGTATGGCTGCAAATAGACAAAGTCGGGATTACTTTCTGTTAATTAAGCCGAACAACAGCCGAACTTATTGAAATGATTGTCAACGAAATTTACTTACCTGAGCAGTTTCGGGGATGTCCCATTGTGAAAAAGGAACCTTTTAATAGAGAATTTCAAAATACAGAAGCATTAAATATATTTCAAAGTTGGAATGAAAAATATAGAGAAAGAGAAACGATTTTCGTTATTCTTCTAGGTAAAATATCGAAGTTTGCTTTTTAAATAAATAAAAGCAAAAATATTTATATACTATATTATGTTAGCGATATGTATCCAAAAGTGAAAGATATTTAACAACATCTTACGCTTGCAAAAGTGGCTATACGTTAAGGATCACATATAAATACTGGAACTTTGTAAATTAAAAAAGCTCTCTCTTGTATAAGCGTTTATCTTTTAAACATTTTTTAATTGAAAGTAGCTTGCGATAAATTCAAAATTTAGATACCTACATACTATATCTACATTCATATGTTAATTAATTTTAAGAAATTAAAGAATTTAATATGCAAAATTTTTTGAATACAGATATTTTATCTTAACTGTTTCTCTCTGAACACAAATTCAACTAAGTAATTGTAAGATATAACCGACAAGCATATTTATATAATAGTTACATAAATCAATATATAATTAAAGATTTATTTTAAATATAGTTATCAGAAACAGTTTGAACATCTGAAGTATTATAATATCGAGTGTTACTCACCTCAACGGTTGCACATTCCTAGAGACGAATAAATAAGAAATAGAGTACAAGTTAAAGTACATAAAAATAAAGTTAATAGGAACTTAATTTGTACTCCTTAGCTAAATGTTTGATTTGGATGTATTACAATAACGGAAAAAAGGAGTAAATAACTTTTTTCTGGTTCGAAAATGGTTAAATTGAAACAGCTCCAACTTTTTATGAAGTACACAATCTGGAATTGGTTTTGGTTCAAGAAAGGTTTTTTAAAAAAAAGCAAAAAAAAATTTTATTTTTTATGCATACGAATATTTAATATTTATTATCAAAGACGGATCCAACGAAATGGCTTAGAGAGCAATGGTACATAGTACTAAAAAACCTTTAAAAGTAGGTACATATGATGGTTGTCAAAAACAAAGTATTTACAAATGTTTTATTTTCAAATATTCGGCATTGGCACATTTTTAAACTATTTTAAGCGTGAGCTTTGTAAAAAATAGATATTCTAAAATAGTCCAAGCGAAACCCCAGAATAGGTAGCATACGCTAAACCTCAAAATATTGGAGTCTACTCCTGAAGTAGTTTTATTATGTATTCTTTATCCATCAACAAAGCTTTCTTCGGGTTTTAAAATAAAAATCATGCAATATTTTTCATGAAACTATTGATGGATTGTGAACCAAACCTGTTGGCTAATATATATCCTGCTTAATATAAGATTTGAAAGTAATACATACTTCATCCATTAATGGTTCCATCATATTATATGGATCCTCCGGCTATGAAATAGAGTAAAAATCGTAATGACAATATTAAATTCAAAGTAAACACATCGGGTTTTCTCATACAAATTCTGCATAAGCAATATTTTGAAAGCGATATCTACCTGCATATTGAAATCCCCGCCAGCTGGTGGTGGCATAAACTATATAAAATAAAATTAAAATCAATTTTAATATAAGGTTTTGATTGCTAAGTATCCTAATTCTCTATCTCTATCTCACTTTAAGTGGCTCAATATTTTGTGTTCAATAAAATTTCATGCTTTTAGCGAAAAAAACGATGAAATTCTGTCTATCTACATCAACTACTATGTTCTCCTCAGCCGATGTAATATATCGTTACCTAATGTCTTCAATTGCCAGGTAATGAGCCCTTTTGTTCTCAAAAACTTGTTAGTGACTTCACTTCGATCTAGATATTCAAAAGAGTTTACCTTTTTTTTGCTGTGAGTTTTTTTTAGGGAATGAAATCAGACTATCAAATCAGATCGAGGTTGAAGTTTTTTGAATGTTCTCAATTTTGCTCTCTTGATGCCAACGTGCTCAAGAGGTCCTTTGTTTTCAATATCTAAATCGAAAAGCGCACAAATAAAGAACATGAAATTCTAAGGTGTAATAGTTGAATGCTTTTTGCATCATCAGAATCATCATTACTGTCACTTTAATTAGTAATATTATTATCGCGTTCAAAAGACTTTTTGAAAACCACAATTAACATTGTTTCGAAGGCATATGTAAAAAGCTAATAGTAACACTTCTTAAGAAAAATATATCTTATCATTTTTCAAATGAAAATACAATAAAAGTTGTCTTTCTAAGATAGAGAATTAAGGTATTAACATTGAGACGGAAAAATAATCTCAAACAGAAATAGTTACCCGACGTGGAGCGGGAGTTGGCGGAACACATGGCACAGGATGCTGAACTGGCGATGGATTTGCAAACTTAAATTTTTATAAAAGATAAAATAAGTTCTGATTGAATAAAATATTTAACCAGAGACTATAAATTTAGACTTAGCATAAGTACCAGCTCTGCGTGTAAATCCCTTGTTGTAGCCAAGTACGGTAGTTGATAAGGCGTATCTCCTTCCGCTTTAATCTAGGAAATAAAATTTGTGTTACTATTTTGTATGTACGGATCATAATTTGTCAAATTTATCCCCACCAAGAAGAAAATTATAGCCAAAACAGAGATTATGTTACAGTTTCTTGCTTGAAATTTTGTTTATTAACTGATCCATTAAAAAAAAAAACAAACAAAATGACAGGCCTTATATGATAGAACACCTCAAAAACAAGTTTTTAAATGTATTTTTAATTCCAAACGTCTATTCAAACCAAATTGCGCACTAATATTACATAGAATCACTTCGGTCTAAGATAAGAAAATAACGATGAAATGTTTAAAAATTAAACACACAAAAACTGTTTAATTTTAACATTGTTTTTTTTTTGTACTGATAAAAAGATACGTTTGAGAAAATACCTTCGTTTTCCATTCTGTATATTTCTGTTGTGCATCCCTACGCTATAAAAGACAATTGCACCATATAAAAAATTACATAATTTGATAAATATTCATTATTGTTTTTATAATTAATTACCCTTATAGATTCAGGATCTGCTCCTTGACATGGTGTTGGTGCACTCCTTTGGGCTTTCTACAAAATTATTGCTGATTATTTTATAAGAATACTTTTAAAAATTAACTCAGTTCTACCCCGCTCATCGGATGCTGTTTAGTATCGAAAGTTATATTTTATAGCAGGGCACTCTATATTTTGTTTTCTAGATCGATAGCTAATAATCATTGTGCCTGAATTTTTTATTAGAAGCTGCTTCTTTCTGATAAAAACATTTTAAAAAAGGAAAAACAATTATTGTGAACACATACATATGTATGTAAGTGATCAATATGGTTCGCAAAGCAGATACTGTCAATATTTCATGATGGTAGTAAACCATTAGCTTTGTTATAAAAATCTCTCAAAACATCCTAAGTGCCTTAGATCATCACTTAACGGTGGTGTAAAGTTAAATTAAATATAAAATAATAAATAAAATGCCCACACAAATAAAAAGCACCCAAATAGGCAAATAAGCAGATTTAAATTGAAAAATATTATTTCTATATAATTACCCGTTGTTCAAGATTTCGATTCCATTGTTCCTTCTAAATAAAATACAAAATCGTTACATATATTATTCATACTAATGCCATAATACAAGATGGCACTTAAAATAGACAATTTATTTCGAAATTCTCAATTTTTCGTATGCACATATTTGATAAATATGAGATATCAAATAAGTAATCTGTTAGCGTTTGGTTATTTGTATTTTATAGAAAAATTTGAGACCAAAATAGATATGGCATAATTCACTAAAATTTTATTTTTGTATACATACATACCTCATCCTCCCATTGTTTTCTTCTGATACTTATACTTTCAGGTGTTACTTCTGGTCTTCTACGAACGTGTGGTACCTGTTGAAGTAATTACTTATCAATATTTCTACTAAATAACTAAATATATGTATGTATAAAAAAAAAGTTAAATTAAAACACAAATAAATGAGGGTTCCACTCCAATGCGTTCAAATTTGAGGAATTACAGGCGCTCTAGTATGCATGGGATAGCGTAAGGTCGAAAGCACCATTTAATTCATTTTAAAAATTTTTTTAAAATTTTTCGAAGTATTACATATATCATAAGATACTTTGTATTCTGAATATTTTTAAAAAAGCCATTTTTACTATAAGCAAATAGAAATAAATTGCATCAGGGCTTATAAGAGTTTCTAAAACTCAATTTTTTGCAGCTAAGTAAATAAATCAATGGGTGGAGTACCATTTTTTGTTTCAAGATAATTTTTTTTAAATAAATAAATACCTTTGTGGGTGAGCGGAGTTGTCTCGCTACTGACAGCTGCAATTAGAGAAAATGTCATTATTTTTTTATCGATATATTTACGAGTATTTTACATAGGAACTTAACCAAAATATTTCTGTATCGATTTTAATACAATTTTTAAAACTCGATTTTTTGCTACTTCATTAAAGGATCGATGCAATTTTATGTTTTACAATATTTTTATATATAAATACCTTTCGAGGTGAACAGACTGGTGAATTCTGCAATTAAAGAAAATTATATTTTTATTATTTTATAGAGATAAGTACGACTATTTGGCATAAGAAATTAACTTTAATACTTTTGCATCGGTTTTAGAACAGATTCTAAAACTTTATTTTGTGCTGCTGTAGTAATGGATGCATTTATATTTTTTCTTTTATGACAATTTCTTTATATTTGTGTATGTATGTATGTACATAAGTAAATACCTTTTGTGGTGTACTGACTGGTAATGGTAGAGACAGCTGCAAATAAAAATAATGTCATTATTATTTTTATCGAAATAAGTACGAGTATTTTGTATTAAAAATTAACTAAAAAACTTTTGAATCGGCGACTAATCGCAAAATAAATATTTATCGCTATAAACAGGCTGTAAGTTCATTTATCATTTACAAAATTATTATTACAACAAAACAAAAATGTAAAAAAAACAAACAACTAAAAATTAATAATTTTGTTTTATATATAAATACCGTTTCGGGTAAGCAGACTGGTCTCGCTACTGACGGCTGTAATTAAAAAAAATTACATTATTATTATTTTATCGTTATACCTAATACTTTGCCATCGGCAAAATATAGCACAAATATTCTAAGTGCACAATTTACGAGAAATGTCTTCTTTAATGAATAATGCGTTCCTGCACTTTGGTGCGAAGAAATTTTGAACAGTTTGGCTCCAAATATGATTTCCCTGATAGTGCTGCTAGCAGAATCTCAAAAAAAACTTAAGAATTTGAAAATTTGGTTTACCAAAATTACTTTAAAATGGCTAGCCGTCAACATATACCTTTCCAAAAATATGAATCTTCGGCATTAAATTTTTATACAAAAAAAAAAAATGTTTTCCAATTCAAGCGGCTTATCTACAACAATATACTTCTGAAGTGTAGTTCTCAATGAAAAAATTGAAAATGTGTACAATAATCTCATTCCGCATCATATTGTATATATATGCGATTTTTAAAAAATCTGTATATGAAGAAACCAAGATGGCGGAAAGAAGAGTTCAATTTGGGATCAGAGTTCTTAAGCAACCAGAACATTTCATGGCTTAGAATCATAGCCACATGGTACAACGTCCAAAAATGAAAGTGCTCTCAAATTATCAAACTCAAAATCGTAAATGTTTTGAAAACGATTGGCGTACTTAATGTACTGATTGCAAACGAAGTTATGTTTAAATAGGAGCATGGCAGTCGACAAAAAGTACAAGCGTGACACCCCCGAGAACAACTAAAATCATTACTCTGTATTGGCCTTAGCCTAAAACTCTAAAATAAAGACTCAAGCGCTTAGACAGGAATGCTTTTGTAAAAAGTGGTAAACATTTGAAAAAAAAAAAAATTTCAGACACAATTTAATAAACCATCAAAGAGTGAGTTAACGAGTTTTTAATTTGCAATAAAATGCTATATTATTTATAAATACCTGTTGGGGTGTGCGTGCTGGTCTAATGACTGCTTTTCCTCTCTTTGGTGACCTTCGTGGCTATTAAAAAAATTTTTATAATTATTTCTTCCACATTTATCTTTTATTATTTTCACAATATTAATTTACTCTTCTTATTTCAAAATAAATATAATTATGTGCATAAATACCGGTTCGCCTGTGTACCAATCTATTGAATCCATTGCCTCTGCTTCCTTTGCTGCTATCGCCTGTATTTCGGCCTATTTAAATAAATTGCATTACAATTACATTTTTCATACAAGTAGATAAAAATATTTTAAAGAATTAAAACGAAAAATAGCGCTTTTAATTATGAAATTGTTGCAGTAACAACTCAACCTAAGCACAACTAATAACTTTTCGAATATTTTCATATTGCAAGAAGCTATCAAGCCGAAATTTTAACAATAAGTTAATTGTTTTCATTTTCTTTTTTATTCGTTACTCTAATTAATTATATTATTTTATCTTATATATCAATACATACCTCTCTTTGTCTTTTCCGATTCCATTCCAACAGCTGTAATATAATAAAAATTATGTTTTTTCCTTATACTCTTAAAAAGAAAAATTTATTGTAAGCCAAAATATAATTTTTTTAAATAATTTCAAATAAAAATTAATTTATTCATTGCATATGAGAACCTCTTCTGGATTAAGACGTCTAACTGGTTTACATCCATAAGGTATAGGCGGCTTCTTCGGCACATTCTGCACTGGCTGCAATTAAATAATTTTACTTACAATTTTTTTACTTATAATTTTTTTTTTTTTGTCAAATGAACGTATTAAAAATTAAACAAATATCTACATATGTTAATCTACACTAAACTCAATCCTTTTAAAATTTCCAAAGTGCTCAATTTATTGAGAAAAGAACTGTGAAAATTAAAAGACACAAGGGAAGTCATTAGCGAATAGCTCAAAATTTGATTAAAAGTTCCTTAAACTTTATCCAGTGGCATGGGTACAATTGTTATTTATGCGTTTTAAAATTTCTATTTAAAAAAAAAGTTACTTCAGTTCGACGGTGGCGCTCAGTGAAGGAAATATGTGATTATTATTTTCAATTTATCAATTTGATCAGAGCAAAATTTGTGTTGGCGTAATGACTTTATTTTTGTGTACCAATATTAGGTTTTTTGAATTTGAATATACTTATTTTAAACTTTTAAATAACATAACATAAAAGTATAAATAACAATTGGTTCTAAATAAATCAAAAAAGCTATTTATATTTTCTTTGGCAGTACCCAACATATCGCCAAAGATTAAAAAATTAACAAACGCTCAAAAATTTCTAAGCACATGTCTGTCGCGAAAATAATAACTACTTAAGTCGACTTAAGCGCGCAGGGAGTTGAAGTCAATTTTCGATTAGATCTTCTTGGTGAAACTCGCTGCTTATTTTTTGGCAATATTAAGACCTGAACAAATACTAACAACTTGCGTTTAAACCAAAGACCAATTGCATCCAGAGCTAATCTAAAATTGGCCTTTACTCCCTTCGTGCTTAAGTCGACTTCAGAGGTTTTCCTTTTCACCAAAGATATATTCATTTGGGCAATTCGTCAAGGTGACGATTGTCTTAACAGAGAAGATCTTTTAAGGCCAATATGCATTTAGGAAATTGTGTACAATGAACCATCAAAGTTAATGAACAACTACATGGTTAGTTCATTCGTCAAGTTTGTCTCTAAACTAAGTGTTTCAAGGAATGATTTTTGATATAAATCCAACAGCAGAGCGATCCTTTTTAAAAGAACTGGATAAATTTAGTCACGTTTGGATTAAAAGGAAGTACTCTAAAGCTACTAGTGTAAAATAATAAAAACCGTATAAAATTAAAACGTATATATAAATACCTCAATGCTTAGTTTGGGCGATTTCTTTGGTTTCTATAAAATAAACTTTCGTTATTATTTTTCTTACACATTATAATTTATTTTAAGAGCAAAAAATGTTTAGCTTATAAAATATATATTTTAAATACTTTAAGCATTTCGCACATATTTAACGTCAAGCTAAGGATATATAAACAGAACGATAATAAGTTTTATCTTGGTGTATAAATACCTTAGGTATAGCTCCTTGGCTGCATACAGGGCGAGGTGTTATTGCTTGCTAAAAACAAATTTTCGTAAATATAGATAGGTACATATGAGTACATACTTTGTAAGTGTATTTTTACAAATAGCATCAATAGAGTACCTATTATATACGAGTAGTTTGAAACATATTTTTTATAAAATAGGAATTTAATGATATGTTCTAAAATTTTATAAAATATCTTCGAACTTCGGATACAGGAGAGACAAATGTGGTAAAAATTTTAAGTTAAGACTTCGTGATAATTTTCAACATTTGCAAACCTTTTTTTATACCAATCGATGGGAAGAGGTCGAAAATATTCGAATAATTCTAATAATTTTGTTTATTAATAGTCAATTCGATTTAAAACAATATTTTGAAATTAAATGAATTGTAAGTATAAGAATCTTTCACTTAAAACATTATTTTTTTTTTTTGTAAAACTTACATGGGAACATGGAGTTGGTGGTTGTCGTCTTATGGAAGGAGGTGTCTGCTGTGCTTGTGGTGGTCGTCTTATGGGAGGAGGTGTCTGCTGTGCTTGTGGTGGTCGTCTTATGGAAGTAGGTGTTGGCTGTGCACAAATAAATTTTCATTATTATTGTTTCACTAGTTTATAAAAATACACATATAAGTTTTATGGATGCTTAAGCAAAGATATGTGTTTATTTTTTTACAGTAGTATTGTAAATTTACTTTAATTACATATATGTTAAATTACATACATTACGGTTCGGGAATAATTTTACTTACCTGTCTCACTCTTCGATCCCCTTCCCTTCGCTATAAAATAAAAAAATTGTAGCTATTAGTCTTTCATCAAATTAATATTTTCAATGACATAAAGAAGGACAACACAAATGGGCTACGCTAACCACGGTAGATTTTAAAACTTCCGAACACGATCATATTAAACGAGAAGGTCGCAATTCAGCGAACATATGTTCCATTTAAAATAAAAATTAAAATCGATCAAAAAAGACACACAGCGATAAAAGTAAATCCTATATCTGGGTTAGCCTAACGCATTTGTATAGTGACTAGCAGAGTCTTGTTTACAAGCTCCAAAATAAACCGAATTTTTATATGAGCTTATATCCTTATTACTTTTTTATTTTATTCGAGAGCCTGCAAACTATCCTCAGAAAAATGATTAGAAACCAATATCAATCAAAGTAACTGCTTCTAACAAGATTTTTTTCGCAGTACATATATACCTGGTAGCATTTCTGGTAAAGAGCAACCCAAAGAAACTTGAGCAGAATGTGATAAAAATTTGTAAAAATAGCAAATTTTGCCAAACGGGAATTTTGTTAAATTTTCCATATCGAGGGCGGAAACAATGCGACAATTGGTTTCATGTAGTAGGAAATATTTCGAATCTGTCTCATATCTTGATAGATAATTCGAAAAATTTTGTGCTTGGGATATTCGAAATTTCTTATTAAAAAATGAAATGCTCCTAGGTGCATTCAATTACAGAAATCAATTAAGAAGCGGTTACCTTGTCAAAACAAAGGCTGATATCCAGGGCCGGATTGCGAAAATTGCCGCCCCAACGCAAACATCAAATGCCGCCCCTCATAAGGCAGAATTATCTTTATTAGGTCCTTTATTTTGAGTTTCAAAAACCCTAGCAAATTAAGATATATTTTGACCATTTTGCCTCCCACTCGAATGCTGCCTGGTGGTAATCCGGCCCTGCTGATATGCAGGCCTATAATCAACGATTAAGCTCAAAGGCTTGAATATTTTAGTTTACCTCAACGCATTGTTGTTGACGACGTTGTTTCTATAAAATAAATAATATTAGTTACAGGGTTGAAGAAGAGCAAAAACTTAACCATCTTTTTTTTTATTAAGTTTTTTCGCTAATTTTAATAAAATGCATCTTAATTTTGGAAATAATATTGTGTTCAAATACCTCTTGTTCTTTTCTTGCTGACAATTGCTTTTTCTGTTGAATAAATTAACACAATTATTATTATTTCTACATAAAAACTATTTAAAAAAACAAATAAATCGATTTTCTAATCGATTGGATTCAGTAACACAGATTATCTATTTTTAAGCCATATCACTTAAGAACTAAACTTGTTTCAAAATTTCTTTTGATTTCTTGACCATAAAAATAAAATTTTTTTAATTCAGTTCGAAAGCTAACGTTATAAAATATTAAATAAAAAAAAAGAACCAACATTGATCCGATCATTAAAACTGAAGACAATAGACTTCAAGCATGAGTGGATTAGAGAAAATTCCGTATATTATTCAAAATTCATGTGGGGATATTTTCAATAAATTTTTGCTTAATTTCATGTTAAATAATTTTTATTTTAAAAATATTAACTTATAGCGTCAACTTACTGCACATATGTTGTAAGAACACAGTTTGGGAAAACTGACTTAAGTGCAAAACTCTATTCATTGATGACAGTCGTATTCAGTACACTAGTGCTCAAAAGATTAATCCATAAGTATGACACTGAAATGAATTTTTCGACATGACTTTCGGCACGATCTCAGTTCAGTTTTCTTATATATTCAAATCTGTCACTTACAGCAATTGCGCAGTAAGCCATCAATATATACGAGTAATATATATAAATACCTCTAGGGAACGTCGTTCTTTATATTCTTGTAACTGAAAGCAATTTGATATAAATAAATAAACACAAATATTTGCTTTGGTAATAGAGTATTTTCAGTACATGTGACCTGGTCTATGAAAAGGGGGCTTAGGTGTCAAAAAATCATTTTCCACTTTTTTGCCGATTCGCACAGAGTTTGAGGCGATCTTTCACATTTTCTCGAAAACTTGTTTTCCCACGTTAGCCCATTTTTCATAGACGAGGACCAGTTAACATCAGTGCTCATACCGATCTATCTCTTCTTTCTTTTTCTGCTCTTGCCAATTCTGCTCTCGTCTGTTAAAATAACTATTATTATTATTTTTTTTTTAATTCAAACACATGTTATAAGTACAAATATATTCAATTAGCAACATGAAATTGATTATATAAATGGTATATATGGGACGTTTCACGTCAAGCGGATCACCTAAATGGCCTAAAATTGGCTTGACCGATCAAAACCAACGAGGTCTTAAAATGTTCGTCTCATGAAAGGCTTCTAAAAGCCGAGTGGCCCGCTTCACATGAAATGTCCCATATATTAAATTTATCATTAAATTTTATCATGTCATAAATACCGGTGTAATGGGACATGAAGGTGTTTCTCTTGCCTGAAATTTAATAAGATATTAATAATTTAATATTATATTTTATCATGTTATAAATACCGGTGTAATAGTATATGACGCTGTTGCTCTTGGCTGGAATTTAATAAGATATTATTATTTATTCAATAGGTACATCGGTACTGTGAGTTTTATATGAAAATTATGACATTTTATCAAAACTTATATATTGAAGAATAATTTTTACAAAGTTTTTTTTGTTCTGAATTTTTTTTTTTATTTTTCAAGCAAACAAAGACTAGTTTTTTTGAACAGTCTCTTGCGCTAGGTAGCTCAGATTTCAGCAGGTTTTTGGTACATAGATTTCTCAGAGTTAATTTTCTTTGGATTTTCACCCATGTGTCGTCACTCCATATTCATGCATATTAATTGTGATTTTGTTTCTTTCTTTTTTTTTTTTTTTTATTGATTTATTTTATATCCTTTTGCAGTGAAATCAATTGTTATCTCTTGCATAAATAACGTATCTGTTTTCAATATAACATTATTTCTGTATTGATCAACGTTAATTTTGTTTATTTTTATATTATCAAAAATATTAACTTCGATTGGGTAAGCAATACCGAAAATGGACCAATCTTTTGAAAATATATAGCAGCAATTAAAATCATAAAAATTAACGCAAAAAGAACTAAAATTTATCAAAATTATATAAATAAATAGATATATGAACCAAAGAAAAATTTAATTTAATATTGTTTTTAAGTACCTGGGGGGAATTCCTTGGTATATCACTGCATGTTGCTCTCAAACCCTGTTCAGAAATTAGTTTGCATTTTAATATTATATTTTATAAATGAACATGAAAGTTCACTTTTAGTAGAGGACTGTTATCTTATTATATGTAAAATAAAGTTTTCTTATACCTGATATCTTGGAATGCGCGATTCCTTCATTGCCTGCAATTAGAAAGTTTGGAATGTGCATTAGTTTTTTTATTGGTATGTTGCAGATAAATTATTTTAAAAATGTTTTGAACTTAATTGACGAATACATATTATGTTGTTTTAGAGACATATATTATGAATTTTATTTGACACATTTCTAACATAACTAAAATATTAAATTCTGTGTAATAAGAGCATTAAGTTAATAGGTGCAGATGCACTAATTTTCCTGTTTAAAAAAAACTAATGGATTGATGTTATTTGCAGCATATTAGATCTCCTCACATTCATAGACTACATTTCGTTGAAAATATGATTTGCGTAATAATTCTCTAGATCAATTTCTGCGACATTAGTTTTGACTTTCTAAGTAAATAACAATATATCAAATTTTGATGGTTAGGGATAAATCATGTGAATCATCATAAAAAAGAGTAGTCAAATAATGTTTAAATTAGTCAAATTGTATTTTGGAGGATTTTTTCAGAGATGATTGTTTATTAGAAAAAGACCCACGGTAACATCAGTCCCCACTAAAAACTTTACTCAAAATATATATTGAAGCACGGGTCTGATATTTTCACTCAGTGGGAACATTGACCCTACCCGAAATTTCTATCAATAACATTTTGGTGATTTTATCGGAAAATCGGGACCTGACCTTCCAAGCAAATTAAATTTTGTGATTGTAAAGTCTTGTAAGTTTATTGTTGCTATTATGAAAGAGGGAAATTTCCAAAACTTTGTTGTTCTTGCTTTTACTTTGATTTCTATCTTCATATAAAGGATTACGTTTAAATTAAAACTTTGGGTGGCAATTTTGAAAAATTTATATTATGGATGCGAGCATTTACACGCAAGTCTCTTCTGATTATAACTAATTTATTTTTAATGCTGACTCTGCGACGCAAAAATCAGACTCCATTCGGTATGCCTGTGCAAATAACTTATTACATTTTATCCTCTTCATATAAAGTTAAGTGATCATTTGCCACAACATACATTCGCCACAACGTACATTTGTCAAACTTACACAATTTTGAAAATTTTCCGAAATAATTTGTTTATTGTTTTTTTTTTGAAAATGTGGGCTTTTTTTGTTAAACCATTTATTTATTTAATTTTTAGATGTAATAGAAGAAATAAAATAATTTTGCCTAAATATTGATATACTAAAAATTTTGAATAGAAATTTGAAATGTCTGAAAACATAAGTTGGTTACGAAGAAAATATTTTCAAAATTTTTGTAGTTATGTTCGAAATTGTCCTGAATCAACTCAACATTTTGTATGATTTATGAAAAACACAGGGTGCTCAAGAAAATTAAACAACTTAATATATTACTTAGTTTATTGAATTAAAATAGAATGAAAGAAGCCGATGACTTATATCCTTTAAATTTAGAAATAGAAGCAACTCACAAATACGCTCTTGTTTCGGTTTGATTTTGTTAACCAAAACTATGCATATCGACTTAGAAAATAGTACAGTATGCCATAAAATTAAAGAAAATCCAAATTAAAATAAAAATTTATATGGCAAATCAACAAAAGGTATGTTAAAATTTGATTCAGATTTTCTGGTAATAATTACCTCTGATATAACTAAAAATAAACAAGATTGGATTAATTGGCATATTCAGCGATAGATTAAGACTCTGCGCAGATCGAGGCTATTGATACTAATGACCACTTTCTCATTTTCTGCCATATTAAAAATACTGAGCAAACACAAAAGAACCTCATTTAGTCCTCAGTGTTCTCTTATCAATTGAATCAATCATTTTTCCATTGAAAATCGAAATTTTATGGGCATTGGTATCAAATGGACCATCCCAAGTGAAGGAGTACTAATGCATGTATTAATTGGATGCCGCCGTATTAATTGGCTTGTCATTTACGCATTTCATGCTATCCCACTCTGTAAATTTTTGAAAGCGTTGCTGAAGAATTTTTCTGCTAATTTTATCTTAAAAAAACTGTGGCGAATATAAAAGAAGCACCATTTTTCACTAACAAAAAAGAATTTTGTACAATAACCTACGGCACAATCATTAAGAGCAGATCAAACCGTATCGATTTATGGTTTTTTATTTTTGTAGAAAATTTTTAAAATTTTTTTTGGTTAACCCACAATTTATAAATAAAAATTTTGTACACTTTACAATAAGTAATTTTTTTTCTGAGAAATTTTGGTTTCAATTATGTGAATAAAATATTGCTGATATGTTTTTGGTTCGTTAAATTTTCATTCGTGCAAATTTGATCTTCAACAATGATCCTGATTTTGCCTGCAAGAAAAAAGTAAACGTAATGTATTGAAATACATGCATGGTAGATCTAGAGCATACTTTCCTAGATTTTGTTCCAGCCAACTTAGCAAAATTTTGCAAAGCTGCGAATCAAACACACGATAATCTCTCATAGAAATATACTTCGTAATGAGGCTGCAGTGAACTGTTCTCTTTGTTCCAGCTTTACCAAGAGTTAGCTACATACTTGATGAGCTCAATAAGAAAAACCATTTTTGGCAACACTGAGCCCACGGAGCTTCTAAATGTTATCAATAGAGAAAATATTAAGATAATTTAAAAACTTTTAATGATATTAATCTGTCAAATAAAATATGTTTTCATCATGTACATACATACATATGTATTTAAATACCATATAAGTCTCACTTAGGCCATTATTAGAATTTTAGTCGAATCAAAAGCCCTGGCAGCTAGTATTCCTACTGTTAGTATCTGTAATTTATTACATTTGCTAATTATATTAAATAAAAAATAAATTAATAAAGTTTCAATATTCAAATATTTACCTTTAATACCAAAGCTTTATAATTTGCTTAACTTTGTAGAGTGCAGTTGCCTTTATAGCCAGACAGACATTTGTGCTTCTGGCCATATACTTTTGTATTCAAAAGCATTTGAATCTTTTTTAATTCCTTGCTATCATACTTCAGCTTTTCGCTTATCATATTCAGCATTCATCATCAAAATATTTACCTTGGTCTATGACTTTATCTTAGATAACCAAGAGATGATTCTGACACATGTCTTTTAGAGCAAGGTCCAGTAGGTCTTTGCTAAAAATAAAAAAATACACTTATACCATATACTTATGCACAGATCGTTTGAAAAAATAAATGAGAAAAAACGATTAAAATTTAATTTTTGGTCCAACAAATTAAAAAGTATTTATATACAAGTACATATTTACAATATTTACACTTGAAAAAAAAAACTAATTTTGATTATTTATGTACCAAAAAAATTATTTTTTTTTCAGTTACGATGTTCATGTAATAGCGTTAACAATTTCAAATAATTGTGGATATGATGAATTACTAAAATTCAACAAAATTTTATTTTTAAAAAAAAAAGTTATTTTTAGAAACAATCGTAATATTTATTAATCTTATAAACGGCCACTTGTCAACCCTGGTAAGGTCTATGCCAATGAGAGCAAGTACTCCAGTGCTAAGCAAAAAGATAAGACAATAAGATGTATTGGTTGAAAAGTGGAGCAATTTGAATCCAAATAAAATATTTCGAGGAAGAGAGACCTCTCAATCGTGCTACCGTCAAGTTCATTTCATTTTATTTTCGTACTTTCTGAGTTCCCCGAAGTAATCTTGTAGCACCAACATGCCGCAAGTTTAATTTGCTAATTTGACAAATCCCTATGACACAAAGTTGATAGCGCTTCAAGAAAGCAATTTGGTTTGGTTTGTCGACTTTGTCCCGATTATTTATGTCCATTGGTATAACTTATTTTTCGTATTATATAGAATCACCGCCAAGATCACATCGTTCAACCGACATAATAAAATTATAGTACATCTAAATTTTGAAGAAAGTAATCGTTGCAAAATTCACTTACCGGTGTACATGGTTGTGGAACGTTCAAATTTTGCTGGCAGAAATAAAATAAAAATATTTTAATATGATTTTTTCTACAGTTCATAGTTCTATAACATACAAAATATTGCAAGAAATGGAATATAAACAAATAAATCACATATAGTAGAATACGTTTATAGCGACATCCAAGGGAGCGAAAAATTCCGTCTTTATAAGCGGACGACGTTATATGCAGATTACAATACCATTTATATGGAAGCTTGTCTGGAGATCAAATACCGGACGCAATAACCGGACTGTCGTTACATGCGGAGTCGCTATAACCGGATTCTACTGTATGTACATATGTACAAGTATATCTAAATGGTTCTAGCTATGTACTTCATTTGAACTATACTATGCCCACTGGACATGTTCAAAAAACATTATTTTCTAGAATTCTTCAGGAACGCTTTAAATCCAATAATTTACTATTCGAGTAGGTATATTATTATTCAAAATTTGAGCAAAAAATAAAATATTTGTTGTATATATAAGAAAGAAAAAAAAAATTTTACCGCTATTTTTTAAGTGTATGGAAAAAGTTTTTGATCTCTATTTGTTTAAGAAAATTTGAACTTACAGTTATTATGCTTATTTTTATTTATAATTTCTTAAGTAAAGCACTTCCTGCTGATTTCACTTTATTCACCTTAAAACAATAAATGTAATTTGAAATTGTCATTGCCTCAACATGAAGACCGATTGGAAACATAAATGAGAGAAAAGAATTAAATTCAATTTTTGGTTCAAAAGTTTTCAAAGTATTTTTTTTCTCAATGATTTTTTAAACCATATTCATGTGGTGGCGTTGACGGTTTCAAAATATGGTGTATTAAGGTAGATATAGTGAAAATAGAAAGGATTTGAGCAACAAAAATGTTACCATTATGTATATGCTTAAAAATAGCAATATCGTTTTGCAGTGAAATAAATGTCAGCTCTTGCATAAATGAAAACTGTGTTTTCAATACAATATAATTCCTGTCTTGGTCAAAACTAATTTTTTTATTGAAAAATTTAATTTTGTTTTTGGTGAGCAATACAATATAATACCAAAATTGGTCCGATCTTTAGCAAATAAATAAAAACAAATAAAATTTATTAAAATTATGTCTGTATAAAAACCGGAAGGAAATGTAATTTAATTTTGTTTTTAAGTACCTTGGGAGGTGTCCTTGGTATCTTACTACCTGGGTCACAAAGATACTAAAACAATGGAATAAATTTATTCAAAATTATACATTTAAACCGAAGAGAAATTAAATTTAGTTTTGTATATAAGTACCTCCTGGGGGGGTGTCCTTTGTATATTACTAGTTGGTGCGAACGGGTTCTGGGTATGAAGTATCTAGGCAAGTGAAATTAAATTTATTAGCGTTATGTATATAAACCGGAGGATAATTAAATTTGATATTGTTTACAAGTACCTTGGGGGGTGTCCTTTGCACCTTTCTAGATGATGTGAACGGATTCTGTCCATTATAGACCTGGACCAGTGATATAAAATTTATCAAAGTTATATATATTTTAATTGATTTGTAGGGGGATTAAATTTAAAATTGTTTCTAAGTACCTGGGGAGGTGTCCTTTGTATGCTTCTACCTTGTTCACAAGGCAACTAAATCAGTGAAATAAAATTTATAAAATTATACATTAAACCGGAGAGAAATTAAATTTAATATTATTTGCAAGTACCTTGGGCGGTGCCCTTTGCATATTACTACACGCTGCTAACGGGTTCTGTGCATGATGCATCTAGACCAGTGAAATAAAATTTATTAACGTTATGTATATAAACCGGAGGATAATTAAATTTGATATGGTTTACAAGTACCTTGGGGGGTGTCCTTTGCACCTTTCTAGATGATGCGAACGGATTCTGTCCATTATAGACCTGGACCAGTGATATAAAATTTATCAAAGTTATATATATTTTAATTAATTTGTAGGGAGATTAAATTTAATATTGTTTCTAAGTACCTGGGGAGGTGTCCTTTGTATATTTCTACCTCGTTCACAAGGCAACTAAATCAGTGAAATAAAATTTATTAATATTATACATATCAGCCGGAGAGAAATAAAATTTAATATTATTTACAAGTACCTTGGGGGGCGTCCTTTGCATATTACTACATGCTGCTAACGGGCTCTGTGCATGAAGCGTCTAGACCAGTGAAATAATATTTATTAAAGTTATGAGGATAATTAAATTTAATATTGTTTTCAAGTACCGTGGGGGGTGTCCTTGGTATCTTACTACCTGGTTCACAAGGCACCTAGACCAGTGAAACAAAATTTATCAAAATTATATGGAGGTAAATTAAATTTAATATTGTTCATAAGTACATTTGGGGGTGTCCTTTGTATCTGACTACATGTTGCTACCGGGCTCTGTTTATGAAGCATCTAGACCAGTAAAAAAGAAATTATTAAAATTACGTATGTCGGTCATTTTTTAAATAACTGTACACTTAGTTTTATTTTACCTATTTGAGCTATTTATGATATAAAATATCTCAAAAACTATAGGAGATAGGATTTTTGTTCAGAAATGCTTTAGTTATATAAAAAAGCTTAAATAAATTTGTTTAAACATTAATTATATCCTACACACAGGGTATATTCACTTTGTGTTTCCGTTTGTAACCCATAGAAGAGGCATTGCAGATATGGAAAAGTATATATATTCTTGGTCAACGTCACCACTTGAGCCGATTTAGGTATGTCTGTCTGTCTGTTAAAATCACGTTTACGGGAAGACCCAGCAAGCTAATTAAATAAAATTGGGCACACTGGACACACCTCCTTACAAGCTGCTAGCTTATGAAAATGGATGAAATCAGTTCACGGACACGCCTACCGCCCATATTCTATGTTTATAAGGCCAAGCCTATTTCGAAAAAAGTTTCAGCACTTTTGATGAAACTTGGTGCACATATGAACCAAATTAGGATTGGCGTAGGTTTTTTGTTTTCAAAAGCTCTTAAATGGGTTTTTGTAACCGTGCAAGTGATACCTCCCATACAAGTTAAATACGTTAAGTTGTATAGCTATCGAAATATGAGAGCAATCTTAATGAAATTTAATGCAAGCAGTTTGCTTACGGTACCTATTTCTGAATATCATAAAAATGTTTCTCAAAATATCCTAAGAATGCATCTTCTTTCAAATCAAAAATCCCAAATTATGGCAGGAATTTCGATATGAAAGCAGATGCATTCTTAGGATTAATTGAAAAATAACATACAATCATAGATATTTTAAAAAACATTTATATGAATAAAAAACTTAATGTTTAAGAAAATTTATTTATAATTTTTTATTGTTTCCCATAAAATTAAGGTATTTTCAAGCAAAAGAGGTCTTAGGTTTTTTTATTCTATTCCCCATAGATTTTGTTATATTAAGTTTTAAAAAATGTTCAAAAACGTAAAAAAGTATGCAGTTATTAAAAGAATGACCGATGTACTGTAAATAAATCGGATGAAAAATAAATTTAATATTATAGCAGAAACTCACTAAAGTTAAGACGATGAAAAGTTAAATATACGGTTACAGGTTAATTTTTGTCTTAACTTTTTGGAGTCAATTTTTATTTTAGGTTATTTTTCTTTTTCCAACATAATTGTAAATCGATTGAAATTGCATGAGTACCTCTAAAAAGTTAAGAATTCGCAAAATTTAAGCACCACAAAAACAAACTATTTAACTTTTGTGAGTTTCTACTGTATTTACAAGTACCTTGGGGGGTGTCCTTTGCACCTTTCTAGATGATGCGAACGGGTTCTGTTCATTAAGGAACTGGACCAGTGACATAAAATTTATCAAAGTTATATATATTTTAATTAATTTGTAGGGTGATTAAATTTAATATTGTTTCTAAGTACCTGGGGAGGTGTTCTCTGTATATTACTACTTGGTTCACAAGGCACCTATACCAGTGAAATAAAATTTAACAAAATTATACATATAAACCAGAGAGAAATTAAAGTCAGAATTATTTACAAGTACCTTGGGGGGTGTCCTTTGCATCTTTCTACAGGGTGCTGACGGTCTTTGTTCACGAAGCACCTTGACCAGTGAAATAAAATTTATTGAAATTATATACACACCTGCTCCAAATAATAGTCACATACTAAAGTACAAAATTCAACTTCAACGAAAAACTTTTTTTCGTGATCCCCTCAATCAATTTTTTTTTATCCGAAGCTAAGGAACTTTTTTTTTAGCTAAGCGCTCAGGTAGGTTAGCCTTTAGTAAACGTCGTTAAATTGTTCGAGCGCTAACCACGTTCCCAATTTCTGCTAAAATTCTCTTTGAAGATTTAAATGTGCCTTCTTTTTCGATAGTTTCGATATCACGATCAACTGTTGGAGAGGTTTTATGTGGTCTATTACGAGTCTATTTTTGCGGCTTATTTTTAAATGCTTTTCTCACAAAATTGTGAGAAATATTTAGTAACCTAACAATGCATCAAAAATGCAATTTAAAAGCCTGCCTGAATTCCTTAGCAGAAGAATGTGACTTACGACCCATGTCAACTAAAATTTTTGCTGTCAATTCACTCTATTTTAAGAATAAATTCTAAGGAGAGCTCGTAAAATTTATCAAAAAAAAAAAAATTTTAAGCAACTTGCAGGTGTATCTACTATTTTGAGCAGGCAAATTTTCAAAGGATCTACTTAAGATCGCGTTACCAAATTGTGTAATTTACGTAACCACTAGGATTTTTCCTCTAAATTTCCAAAATATTTTCGTAAGAGTTAACTAAAGACCCAAATGTGTAACTTTTATTTTGAGGAGGTGTGCATATGAACTGGAGAGACATTAAATTTAATATTGCTTTTAAGTACCTGGGGGGGTGTTCTTTGAACATTACTACTTGGTTCACAAGGCACCTATACCATTGAAATAAAATTTAACAAAATTATACATATAAGCCAGAGAGAAAACAAAGTTAATATTATTTAAAAGTACCTTGGGGGGTGTCCTTTGCATCTTTCTAGACGATGCGAACGGGTTCTGTTCTTTAAGCGACTGGACCAGTGATATAAAATTTATCAAAGTTATATATTGAAATTAATTTTTAGGGAGATTAAATATAATATTGTTTTAAGTACCTGGGGGGGTGTTCTCTGTATATTACTACTTGGTTCACAAGGCACCTATACCAGTGAAATAAAATTTAACAAAATTATACATATAAACCAGAGAGAAATTAAAGTTAATATTATTTACAAGTACCTTGGGGGGTGTCCTTTGCATCTTTCTACATGGTGATAACGGTCTTTGTTCACGAAGCACCTTGACCAGTGAAATAAAATTTATTGAAATTATATACACACCTGCTCCAAATAATAGTCACATACTAAAGTTCAAAATTCAACTCAACCGAAAAACTTTTTTTCGTGATCCCCTACAAAATGTAGCCTCATGCCCCATTTGTTTTTTATCCGGAGCTAAGGAACTTTTTTTTTAGCTAAGCGCTCAGGTAGGTTAGCCTTTAGTAAACGACGTCAAATTGTTCGAGCGCTAACCACGTTCCCAATTTCTGCTAAAATTCTCTTTGAAGATTTAAATGTGCCTTCTTTTTCGATAGTTACGATATGACGATCAACTGTTGGAGCGGTGTTAGGTGGTCTATTACGAGTCTATTTTTGCGGCTTATTTTTAAATACTTTTCTCACAAAATTGTGAGAAATATTAAGCAACCTAGCAATGTGAATTACGACCCATGTCAACACAAATTTTTGCTGTCAATTCACTTTATTTTAAGAATAAATTCTAAGGAAAGCTCGAAAAATTTATCAAAAAAAAAAATTTTAAGCAACTTGCAGGTGTATCTACTATTTTGAGCAGGCAAATTTTCAAAGGATCTACTACTTAAGATCGCGTTACCAAATTGTGTAATTTACGTAACCACTAGGATTTTTCCTCTAAATTTCCAAAATATTTTCGTAAGTGTTTAAACTAAAGACCCAAATGTGTAACTTTTATTTTGAGGAGGTGTGCATATGAACTGGAGAGAAATTAAATTTAATATTGCTTTTAAGTACCTGGGGGGGTGTTCTTTGTACATTACTACTTGGTTCACAAGGCACCTATACCAGTGAAATAAAATTTAACAAAATTATACATATAAGCCAGAGAGAAATTAAAGTTAATATTATTTAAAAGTACCTTGGGGGGTGTCCTTTGCATCTTTCTAGACGATGCGAACGGGTTCTGTTCATTAAGCGACTGGACCAGTGATATAAAATTTATCAAAGTTATATATTGAAATTAATTTTTAGGGAGATTAAATATAATATTGTTTTAAGTACCTGGGGGGGTGTTCTCTGTATATTACTACTTGGTTCACAAGGCACCTATACCAGTGAAATAAAATTTAACAAAATTATACATATACATAAACCAGAGAGAAATTAAAGTCAAAATTATTTACAAGTACCTTGGGGGGTGTCCTTTGCATCTCTCTACATGGTGATAACGGTCTTTGTTCACGAAGCACCTTGACCAGTGAAATAAAATTTATTGAAATTATATACACACCTGCTCCAAATAATAGTCACATACTAAAGTTCAAAATTCAACTCAACCGAAAAACTTTTTTTCGTGATCCCCTACAAAATGTAGCCTCATGCTCAATTTTTTTTTATCCGGAGCTAAGGAACTTTTTTTTTAGCTAAGCGCTCAGGTAGGTTAGCCTTTAGTAAACGACGTCAAATTGTTCGAGCGCTAACCACGTTCCCAATTTCTGCTAAAATTCTCTTTGAAAATTTAAATGTGCCTTCTTTTTCGATAGTTACGATATGACGATCAACTGTTGGAGCGGTGTTAGGTGGTCTATTACGAGTCTATTTTTGCGGCTTATTTTTAAATACTTTTCTCACAAAATTGTGAGAAATATTAAGCAACCAAACAATGTGAATTACGACCCATGTCAACAAAAATTTTTGCTGTCAATTCACTTTATTTTAAGAATAAATTCTAAGGAAAGCTCGAAAAATTTATCAAAAAAAAAAATTTTAAGCAACTTGCAGGTGTATCTACTATTTTGAGCAGGCAAATTTTCAAAGGATCTACTTAAGATCGCGTTACCAAATTGTGTAATTTACGTAACCACTAGGATTTTTCCTCTAAATTTCCAAAATATTTTCGTAAGTGTTTAAACTAAAGACCCAAATGTGTAACTTTTATTTTGAGGAGGTGTGCATATGAACTGGAGAGAAATTAAATTTAATATTGCTTTTAAGTACCTGGGGGGGTGTTCTTTGTACATTACTACTTGGTTCACAAGGCACCTATACCATTGAAATAAAATTTAACAAAATTATACATATAAGCCAGAGAGAAAACAAAGTTAATATTATTTAAAAGTACCTTGGGGGGTGTCCTTTGCATCTTTCTAGACGATGCGAACGGGTTCTGTTCATTAAGCGACTGGACCAGTGATATAAAATTTATCAAAGTTTTATATTGAAATTCATTTGGAGGGAGATTAAATATAATATTGTTTTAAGTACCTGGGGGGGTGTTCTTTGTATATTACTACATGGTTCACAAGGCAACTAGATCAGTGAATTAAAATTTAATAAAATTTGACATATAAATCGGGGAGAAATTAAATTAAATATTGTTTTTAAGTACCTGAGGCGGAGTCCTTGATATCTTACTACCTGGTTCACAAGGCACCTAGACCAGTGAAATAAAATTTATTAAAATTTTACATATAAACCGGAGCGACAGTAAATTTAATATTGTTTTTTAAGTACCTTGGGGGGAGTCCTTGGTATCTTACTACCTGGTTCACAAAGCCACTAGATCAGTAAAAAAAAAAAAATCTTCAAAATTATGTATATGTATACAATGGACAGAAATTGAATTTAATATGGTTGTTAAGTACCTCTGCGACTTCTGGCCTTTGTTTGTTACTACATGGGTTCTGTTTATGAAGTACCTAGACCAGTGAAAGAAAATTTATTAAAATATATGATGATTTTTGCGACCTCTTTTGAAAATTTAAAATTTTTTAAGCAGGCTCAAGGGCCAATTTAATGAAAAACTCCTGAAGAAGACGGGTACCACTTATGTAACAAAACATATGTGGGGACAACTAAAAAGAAACTACTTATTTATTAAAATTATGTATTCAAACCGAAAGAAAATTAAATTTAATATTATTTTTAAGTACCTTCGGGGGAGTCCTTGGTATCCTACTACCTAGTTCACAAGGCAACTAAAGCAGTAAAATAAAATTTTTCAAAATTATACATATAAACCGGAGAGAAATTAAATTTAATATTGTTCACAAGTACCTTGGGGGGTGTCCTTTGGATCTCATTCCATAACGCTAAGTGTTCCTGTTCATGAAGCGTCTAGGCCAGTGAAATAAAATTTATTAAAATTGTGACGGTACATATATAAACAGGATAGAAATCAAATTTAAAATTGTTTTTAATTACATGGGGGGCAGTCCTTGTTATCTTATTATATGATTCTAACGGGCGGCTCTGATTGTAAATCACCTAGAACATTGAAATAAATTTTTTAATAATTACTTATATATATAAGCCAGAGAGAGATTAAATTTAATATTGTTTTTGAGTACCTGGGGGGGAGTCCTTGGTATTTTACAACGTGATGTAAACGGGCTCTGTTCATAAATTATATGAAAATATAATATTATATAAATAATTTTTTATAAGAGTTTAAGGGTATACTTTACAATATATACTATATAATAATTTCGCTATTGTTTAAGATATCTATGTATTAGAAAAATAAAACTTAGTCTAGAAGAAGACTTCATTGGTAAAAAAAAACAAATCTAGTTGATCAAAATGTCAGTACAAAACAGTGTAAGCAAAATCTTAGACACGTAATTTCATTTAGTTTATGAAATTGAAAAGATTTCCACAGAGCAAAATATTGTTTAATTGATTTGAGAATGTTTTATTTTAGAAAGGCCATATATTTGAATTGAGGAAGTTTTTGGTAATAATTCGGAAAACGGTAAACGCAACCGATGAAGTTGACCTTGAAATGTGTTATTTTTGTGAATATTCTGAACATGTGTGAATAGAGTACTCGACGCATATAGGGAAGTCGGAAAATGCATGAGAATTGTTTTAAAGAAAATCTTCAATTTTGTCGATTCGTGTTTGTAAATAGTACATTTGACTATATCGGTTAAAAGCTGCAAGCAAACAACTGACGTAGGGAAAACCAACATCATAACTAGATCAAACTTTCTTACATAAAGTTTATTTTGCATTCAAATAAGATAATCGGTAAATTTTGGTGATCGCAGATTTCCGTATTTCAACTATATGGAAATTATTATATTATTTATTTGCAAGAACGAGTATCACTTACCGCAATTTCCGAGAAATGTGTATAGCTACTAGGCTGTCTCAAAGGTGATTGCATTGGTGAACCCTAGCAAAACAATACAAATTTTGAACAATTTACTATCATTTATTTAGAAATGTACAGAAAAATAGAGCATCAATAGCACTACTCAACATTTTCTTGAATTTAAATTAGTTTAAAATTTAGCATATTTATGTCTTACCTTATTTTCACACTGGCATTGAAATCAGTACGGTTTTAATTTATCTCGATACGCACAAAATAGCGATATAAAATCCAAATATGTACAAAGAAAATCGTAGTAATTTCGATGTCAGTGTGATACAGCTAATCTGATGCCGACACACAAAAGTAGCGAAATGAATTTGAACCGGAGACCTCAACTGAATCAGGCTTTTATTACCGAAAATAATAAAATCACTTTGTTGAATCTTGGCGAACTACATACATATAGTGGGAATTATATGGCTTACTCTTGATAATGTTAAAAAAACAACTCTTAAGTGGGAATTATTGCAAGTTTTACTTCTGATGTTTGTTGCAATTACACATTACACATAGCATTTTCAATTTCAACATTTGCGACTTAATATGAAATCATTGATCTTTCCCTGCGTATAAATGTTGCTGAAATCGTGTAGTTTTTACTTTTCAGTAGATAAGCATTATTCAACAATGAAACAACCATTCCAACGAAATCATTTTTTGTTTATTATTCTCAGAATAATTGGCCCACATTTTGTTTCAATTATATTTTTAGATTTACTTTTTCTATCTTTTAGTTATTCTTTCTTTGTTTAAAGGGCAAAACAGAGGCTTAATTAAAACACAGCAATGCAATAGGCAAGTTGGATTCATTTTCTTTTCGTACTTTTGAGTCATCCGAAGTAGTCCGAACACTAACGTGCAACGAGTTTAATTTTCTATTTTGACGAAGTCCTATCACACAAAGTTTAATTTTTATGGGTCTGCTCACTTTGTCCCGATTATTTATTATATATTATTACATACAATCACTGTTACGACCAAATCTTTTATCCCACATTATAACATTTAATCTAAAGTTTGAAGAAAGTAATTGTTGCGAAATTCACTTACCGGCTCACATGGAGGCAAGCATGGTTGTGTCTCTTGTACTTCCTAACAAATAAAAGAAAAATATTTTAAAATATTCGTTCTACATTTCATAGTTTCATAAAACTTTTGTAATACAAAACGGACCTCACTCGCGGACTTAGTGCTGTTATGCTCACTTTTTTTTAAATTTTTACAAAGCACATTACGATTTCACAAGAGTAACATATGATATGTAACTGAATAGAATTAAAATGTTATTGTTAAAAAACTGAACGCTTTAAAATATCTAATTTGAAGCTATTATATTTATAAAGGTTGAAATCCCATAGTAAAACATTGTTCAAATTATTTAGAATAGATGCAAATTTTTCCAAGTCGATTTAAAGATTAGCAATATTAAATAATTATGATTAAAATAATGTACGACCTAATTTGCTTAAATTATAAAATTATTATAAATTATTAAAGCCACAGCCCACTTTATGGCTTCTGAATAAAATGCGGCTATATCCTACTTTAGATAAAAACCAATGCGCAACTTTAAAACAGTTAGCGGCAAATAGCAAGTAAATTTTGCTAAATAAAAAAAAAAATTAATTTTAAGTCATTGTCATTCTATAGTGGTTATTTCGATTTTACAGAATGTCTTTATAGCCTGCTCCGAATGCCGAATATAACGAAAAATTGTTCGAATACATAAGGAAATCAAAATCGTTCCAATGCAATAATTTTTTGTTTAATATTTTTATGGAGAAGCTTTTGTTGGCCCATCCAGCTCTTTCGCAATAACTACCACACAAAATTTACATTTTTATAGGTTGACTTTGTCCCGATTATTTATGTTCATATGTACGTTTAACTGATTTTCCGTCTTACAACGTCACGACCCACATTATAACATTTAATCTTAAGTTTGAAGAAAGTAATTGTTGCGAAATTCACTTACCGGCTCACATGGAGGCAAGCATGGTTGTAATTCTTGTACTTCCTAACAAATAAAAGAAAAATAATTGGTACAGCCCAAATGTTTATATACATATATTAGTTTTCAAATGAAATTTTTAAATTAAATTATATATATGAATGAACATACATTTATAAATATTTAATTTAATCTTACCTCACATGGTTCAAAGTGGAAACTTTCGTTGCAAGGTGACATATTTAAGTCCAGATTTGGATCCATTGAAGGCATGTACGGCGTTGGATCCTGAAATCAAATTTAATTTACATACCTGTAATTTATATACAAAGTGGAAACTTACGTTGCAAGGTGATATTTCAAAGTCCAGATTTGGATCCGCAGAAGGTGAGCAGGGCTCTGATTGCTAAAACAAAATAAGGACATATATTAAAAATTGAGTGAGCAGGGCTCTGATTGTAAAACAAAATAAGGACATATATTAAAAATTGATATATGTAAGAACTTGATTTAAGATTGTTAGCGTAAACATTCGATAATGATTCACTAGTCAAGAAGAAAAGCAATGTGCAAACTAACTAAAAACAATGTTTTTTTTTTTGAAAAATGTCCTATTCATTTTAGAATCGTTATTCTCATACGCCTTTGACAAATTGTCAAAATACGTTTATGTTTTCTGTTTCAGGGATATCATCCCCCAATAATCGAATGAAACAAAAAACATATATATTTAAACAACTTACCGAAAAGAGTGGACTTTCTGGGCCATATTCACGCAATCTTCTATCTGGACTCATAAACATCTTGGGGGTCATATTTCTATTTCTATATTCTTCCTATAATAGTACAAAAAAGATTACAAGAAATTTTATTCCTAGTATTCCTAGTCTTCACATAAGAGCTATCTCCGCTTGCATGTGAATTATAAAAAACTTCTGCATTTATATTTTAAATTTTATGATATCTTGACCTATAAAGTAAATAATATACTTTATAGGTCCAAAATCCAAGGATGCTAATAAAAACTGAAAAAGAAAAAATTTAACTTATATCTATAAATAAATTTAATCGACGAATACGCCATAAATATCTTTTTCACAGCAAGGAGTCGATATGAAAACAGACTATACTCTGAGTGAGTGATATTATGTATTTGCTAGAAAAGTTTACTTACCGGTATGATATGGTCGAAATCTTCATCTTCTTGTGAAATGTCCCAGAACGAACGCGATTTATCATGCATATACTATTAACCGAGAATGATTATTTATTAATGATTAATTTATTGCAAATTCAACATAAAGAGACTATTGCCGGTAGTTATAAACAAACTAAAAGCTAATGACTACGAGTGCATTTTAAAATTAACACTATGTTAAGTTTGTTATGGTCTACGTAAAACCTGCTGTTACTCTAAAACCGCGACTTAAATTTAATACCCAGGCACTGTGTGCAAAACGTCATGCATGTTTTTTATATTTCTTATCAAATTAGATAATAAATAACTTCATATAATAAGTCAAATCAAGTAAGGCTGTTGAAATCGTTTCCTACGTAATCTTGCCCTAGAGCAACAGGTTTGGTGCACCTTTGTTAGTTATTGAGACTCCCTCTGAATTCAACATACTAAATTCTAAATTGTTTAAGTATTTAGAAAACTTTCTTTTAAGAAAGTATAGAGAGCCCCTAGGCTCTAATGTCCAACTAAAAATGCTGCGATGATAAAGCTCAGCCAGTTGTTTTAACCTCTGCCGTAAAATTTCCGATTTGAATTATTTTGCCTTTGATTTCTCTCCATAATTTAAGCGGCTCTCCTTTTACCTAAACTCAAAATTATCTCTGTGTATGGATACTAAGGACTAAGGACAAAGGACTCTACTTTTTTTGCATGAGTATGAGCTATGTAATTTTTCTGCCGGAAACATTAGAAAGAAAGCTTAGAATATAAAAAATAAACTTACCAAATCGTCGAATGGCTCTGTTCTTGCTTCTGGGCACTAGAGAAAAAATAGTTAATAGCAGATTAATATCACAATAAACTAAATTTAATAAAGATTTTGTTGAGTTTATTGCACATAAAAACTGGTGAGACATGCATTTTGTTTTATTAGTTCGTATGAAAGAAATGCTCGAAATACTTTATAATTTTTAAATTGCTAAGAAAAAAACCTAGCTAGAAATAAGATGAATCTTGGAGTTATCTTAGACCAATTATGAATTAGTCCCTATGGTTCGATACAATTACTCTAATAGAAGTACTTTTCATATGCTTTTTGAAGAGGTTACAATTAATTTTCATAAAAAGAAATTTTTGAGTGAGCTGAGGTTCGATCATGCTAGGTTATGCTTCGAGTACTTATGTATCTACGCCATGAAGCAGTTAAAATATATTTTTGTCTCGTTTATTGAAAATATTTTGTTTCTTATTGGATCATCTAAGTAGATCGCTAAGGAATTATTCTAAGGTTTTTATAAACTGAAAACTTAAAAGGAAAACTTTAGTTGGAGCTGTTATATTAAACAAAGGATAAAGATTAGTGAAAGATCAAGAAAGCCAAAACTAAAAGAAATTTTGAGTTCAAAAAATGTTTAGAAGAAGTATATTAAAAATAGTATAATTTTTTTCGTATGTTTAAAAAAGTTCCGTCAAAATCCATTCAGTACTTCTCAGCTACTAGATATTTTTCTTATTTTAGGTTTCACCTAACCGTTCAATAGATCTATTTGTAAAATGTACAGCGAAAGCAATGCATTTTTTGGCTAGAAGGCTAAAATTTTATACACGAAGACCTGATCATTCTTGAACAGTTATATGAATGAAGCTATTTTGTTTGAGTCTAAGCATAATTGTCACCTTAAATCATTATCAATACAATGTTTTTTGAATATGCGCCAAATTTAGTCGCTTAAATAAATCCTTCGCAATAAAAATCTTTTCAAATTATTACTTACCACAACTGTCGCTGGTGTTGGTGCTACTGGCGGTGTTAAATCAAGCATTGCACCCCAATCAACCATGTAACGATCTTGTCTCCCCTATATGTACATGAAGTAAAAATCGAAATTAAATGCGGACCAGATGTTTTTGCTTAAATAAATCTCGAAAATCGAAAGAATTGTAAATGGATACGTACCCTACATAGTCGTTCAGCTCGTTTTCCCATGGTTGCACTATCATCCGATGCCTAAAATTGTACGATAAAATATAAAAGGACTTTCATAAGTTTTTAGTGTCCCAGTCTTTTATTTCTAATATTTTAAATCTGTCTGTACTATGTGCAGCAGCACAATTGAGATTTTTCCAGATGCGATTTCAAAAGTTCGAAAGACTATGAAATGATTCATTAAATTAAGTTGCTTATGTCACAAATGTTAGTACAGCAAATTATAGAAATTGTTCCCCTACTCTCTGTCCATTGCGAAAAACTTTTTAGCCAAAATTCAAAATTATAAAAACTCTTGCTTCAGTAAATTTGAGTTTTTAGTTTCAAGTTGTAATTTAAGCTTCGAGAACAAGAAAAGGTCAAAAAAGGTCCTATCAGATGAATTGGGTTATAAGTCGAAGCCATTCGTTAACACTTTGGCTAAAAAGTTCAACTCAGTGAATAGGGAATAGGGGAACAATTTCCATAGTTCGAAGTGACAATATTGCTCATAAATTAAAAGATAACCAAACGCTTTCTTTCAAAAAATCCTTCAAAGTCTAATTTCCTATCGATACATACCAAATATTCTTGTTCAGCATCACTTATCGCCCTTTCCAAATCAACTGGCGATTCCTGTATAGCATGCAAAAAATAAATATCGATTTAGTGTAAAATTTTTGAGTAATTGTGCTCTAATACCCTATCTCGAAAAAAGTCAGTTTTGAGAGACTCAATGTAACGTGTTGAATAAAATTGTGTCAGAGATTTGAGAATCTTGCTAACTCTAGTTTCTTTTAAGACGAAAACATCCTGATAAAACATCAACTAGACAATATTAACCCAAAAAAATAAATAAATCAGCAAAGTCGGAAACTGCAAGGCTTAGTCCCTGTCGTTTTGTGAAATAACGCCGTATATATTGTCCAACCCATATATAAAAGCAAAACTTAAGTGAATTTAAATTTCTTGCAACTATATAATAGTCATAATAAAATCAGTAGTTATTTCGAAGAATATCCTTACCAACCCACATAGGTTTGAATAAAAACTATTTGAAAGCAAAAATCACAAATCTCATAACACGTTTGCAAAAAAAAAAAGTTTTGAAACATACATTTTTCAATGGAAAATTATACATTTTTTGAGACAGGGAATTAATGCTATTAAAAATTTTATACACAAAATAGAAATATTTACCCAACTTCGCCTCGTCGGAGCATGAATTGGCGTTGAAAACTAATAATGTTTAATAAAATAAATCTCAGATCAATAAGTTATATACTCAGTGATTTATAAAAATAGGAGAATTCGAATTCTTAAAACTTAATTTGCCAGAAGGGTAAAATCACTTTTTTGTGAAAATTAAATGAACATTCTCTAATTAACAAAAAAAAAAAAAAAGGATTTGCAATATACATAAATATTTGCTGAGCCAAATTTGCATAATATTCTGCTGCTATTGGCAATAAATTGCGTGTTGTAAACAATTACTGGATTAGATAAAATTTCATAAATTTTTTGTACAAACAATTACCTGAGCTGATTGAGCTTCCTTACATGGCGCTGGTGGAGGACATGGTGGCCTTTGGGCCCACTACAAAATTAGTATTGATTATAATATTTGAAATACTAATTTAAATACTCTTAAAAATTAACAAATTTTATTAAAGTCATTTATTATACAAGGACATACTCGCAAATAGACCTACTGACTAAAAGCAGGGTTGACATATGACAGAGAAAAGAATTAAGTAGACATTGAGTTAAATGGGTGGAAGTAGAACTTATCCAGAATTTCGACGGAATCACATTCTTGATGATAAATCCTCTAACTTTGCATGAGAAATCATAACATATGCAACGTATGTGATTAAACAAAAAGTATGAAAATATTAGACTGTCCAATATTTCCTAAGTTTCTTTAATCGGTGAGCTCAGTTTGCTTATATTTTTAGTAAAAAAAAAGTTTTGTCATTATAAAAATGTTTATTTTAGTCTAGTTTAGCATGCCACCAAGTAGTAGCGTAGGCGCTGGCAGATCCGCCTCCACCGACGATATTTATCAGTGATATGATTTTTGTTTGATAAAAAGAAGAGGTTATCACTATTGATTCCAATCGAAAAAAATACCACATTTATTATCATGCAAGTTCAGTTTGACGAGCAAAAAGAAATCAGCTCTTATTCTGTCGGCAATGAGAGAGTTTTGAAGTATCAAACCCTTAAATAGAAATTTATAAAATATTTTAACAAATTTAATAAGTAAGGGCTTCCGGTGCTGCCACCATGAGCACTGTCACCGAGCACTTAGCGTTTACTTTCTTTGTTTTTAAAATTCATAAATTAGTATATTAACATTTACATTAACTTTGATAATTTTTTTTGACAAAAAAAAATATATGCAATATAAATACCTGCTGCTTCCAATCTGCATAATTTGCTGCTTTAGTCTGTTGTTATAGTAAGGCATTGCGTCATGTAAACAATTTCTTGATTAGATAAATTTTATTATTATTTTTTTATACAAGCAATTACCCGAACTCCTTGACATGGTGGAGCATATGGTCTTCTTTTGGCCCACTACAAAATAGGTGTTGATTTAATATTTACCAGACTTAAGTACGTTTGAAAAATAAGGATTTATTCTCCTTTTATACCAGGACACCCGCTCAAACAGCTCTACTGACTAAAAGCAAGGTTTACGAATGTATGAATGAGAAAAAAATTAAGTTCTTTCATACAGTGAATTTATCAGACAGAAAAAGTTGTAAATCAGTTGCGTAAATAACGCCACAAGCCAGGCGTTGTTAATTTAAGTAGAGTACCGACGTTGGTTTCGTAGGAATCAAGAATTAATAAAATATTTAATTCAATCGCACAAAGTGTTTAATACTTTTTAAAATTTCATCATTTCAACAAAATAACTTTTCCAGTACTTTCAAGGAATAACATCCTTGAAGATGAACTTTTTTATGCTCAACTTTCTTTGGAAGATCAGGTGGAAGAACCACCACCAAAGCAGTTAGGCACCCCCACTCTAAAAACATTTATTTTAAGTGAAATAATTGTTATATGACAAAAACAAAAGCTAATCACTGTTGATTCCAATAGAAAAGGGAATATCTCATAAATCATGCAAATGCAGTTTTATGAGCAAAAACAAAAAATCAATTTTTATTCCGTCGGCACTGATAGAAATTTGATGTTTGAAACTTTTAAACAGAAATTTATAAAATCTTCTGATTTTGCTAACCTAAGCACTGTCACCGAGCACAGAACATATATATTCATTTATTTTTTGACTCGAAAACTAGTCAATTTAAATTTACCTTAACTATGTTTTTTTTTACAAAAAAAATATATATATGTCTGTATGCAATATACCTGCTGTTTCCAATTTGAATATGCTGCACTCTGTTGCGGCTGCAAATATTTGGGTCATGTAAATAATTTCTTGATCCAATTATTTTTTTTTTTTTATGTAAGCAATTACCTGAGCTCCTTGACATGGCGGTGGTTGATCACATAGTTTTCTTTGGGCCATCTACAAAATTAGTATTGATTATATATTTGCCATACTTAAATACTCTTAAAAATTAACTAATTTTGGAAACTTAAGTGTCATATTATATCAGGGCACTCTCTCAAATAGCTCGACCGACTAAAAGCAGTCTTAGAGAAATTAAGTTTGCAGAAAGTTTTTTTAAATTTATTTTTAATAAATAACAGGCATACAGGATATTTATTTATTAATTATTATTTATAAATTAAGGTTTATAAATACCCGATCATCACGTTGCTTGTTCCAGTCCGCCATCTATAAATAAAATTTTCAATTACTATAAAATTCACATCAGTGTACTTATACACATATAATATACATGCGACGAAACACATCAACAGTACCAGGGTAAATTTTGTTTTAATCTTTTAAAACTCGTAACGTCCACCAAACTGCATCAATTAATGTGTGTGATGTACAATATTCTTTCAAAACAGCTATTTTAAGACAAAACTTGAAAAAAATTTTCAAATGGAAAATTTCAATTAGTTATTTTAATTTATTTTAATACGCAAAAGTTCAGAAATAACTGTTATGAAAAAATAACCCCCTCAATGAAATCTGTTAAATTTTGCTCATAACAAAAAAAATATAATACCCTATAGGGGTGTTACTACTTTTCTTTAGATTTTAACTTAAGTCAAACAGTAAAGATCCTGTAAAATACATCCAACTCGTGGAAAATAAGTTTTTACCCTGTTATAAATAACGTGTTTCTCATATGTATACATATACCTATATGTATGTATAGTATTGAAAATAAGTAAAGTTTTTCTTTGAATTGTTTGCTCTTGAAATAGTGCGTTTTTTTATTTTTTTATTAAATTTTGTAGATTATGTCCTTCGAATGGAAAATTTTTGTTTATTTCTGAAATAAAAAGTTTAATCTTGTGATCTTACAAGAGCAAACAGTTCGTTTGGAGAATGTTTTATTTTGTGTATACATTACCTTATCCTTATATTTTTGTCGTGTTTGTCTTATTTTTTCAGGCGTTACTGCTGGTCTTTTATAAACATATGGTACGTGCTATTTATAAATGAGTTATTATTATTATTTTTTTATCATGTATACATACATTTAATTTATTATGTTTGTATTTTAAAAACTCTAATTTAACTGAAATGCATTACTCTTCGGTATAAGACCGAATGTATTTTTCTGCCATTTCCATTAGTACATAATCAGTGACTAGAAGAACCAACTCCAAATACACTGGGATCTACATCTTATGTTATTTTTCTTTTTCGGAATTTGATATTTTAATATGTGTAACTGATATTATCCATAGGTTCAAAATCGAACAAAAAAATGCGAACAGTTCTTTTGGAAAGAAAAGCAAGTATGGGCTTAGAGCTCTCCTTTCTTTCTTTTTAGTAAACCTGTTTGAAACAAAAAAAAAAATGAAAAAGACTATTTTCAAAATCAATCTGTTTTTAAAAAAGTTTTCAATATTAATGAAAATCCTTTTGAGGGGTATTTGTCTAGACATATTGTACCTTATAATACTATTGCAATCCGCAGACATATCGTAAAAAAACACAAATAATTTTTTTTTTTCGAACGGCTGTAATAAACATCCCCTCATTTCGTACACTTTTTTTTTGAGATCTAATAAAAAAAAGTAACTTTTTTCGATCTTTAAAAGAAAACTGTCTATTGCCCTTGGCTTTTAGCCTATTCTAGTATCATCTACACATCCTAAACTATCAATTTCACGAATAACGAGTTCATTAAATGCAGATCTCAAGAGCATATTTGTTGTGTTATATTTCACTTTATTATTAATTTAAATTTATTATATAAATACCGGTTTAGGTTGAATTTTTTGCTTTGGGGCACAAATTGGTGCAGGGACTGCTAGCTGTTAAAATAATTTTCATTATAATTTGTATATAAGAAATTTTGCTTTTAACAAAACAAGAGGAGTTGGACTTAAGATGTTTTCTCGAATGTTCGGATATTTCAAAAACGACGTGATGGACAATAACTTTGCTCTGCAAAATTAGTCCCTTTCAGGACTATATTGTGGTTACTCGGGTTCAAAAACACTGCTCCACAATTTAATCAGCAAAACGTCCAACTCCTTCGTTTTGGAATTTTTATTTTTATTTTAATTTTAAAATAAGTGGTAAAATTAATAAATATACATTTGCTTTAAATTTTCAAAACAGATGATTTTTTTTTGCATTAGATGCAAAATTTTAAAATTAGAAATACAAATGTTAGCTCCACACAACATATATAATATCTAATATGCATCTTGTAAATGATATAATTTAATCCAATAAAGATATTTATACTGGTATGAGAAGTCCTTAGCTCAATTAAAAGCTAAATATTTACTTTCTACTTTATGTTTTATATAATTTTTATATATACATATTTAAATACCTGTTGAGTTTGAATCGGTTGTTGTGGGGCACATGGTGTTTCACACGGTGGGGCATTGGCATTGGCAGGTCGCTGTTGAAATAATTTTCATTATATTTTTTTTATACGACATTTTTCTTTTACCAAAACGAGAGGAGTTGGACCACATGGTCTCCAATTCAGCGGTTTATTTTATTTTATTTTATTATATTTTTTGTGTGGCACGTTACGAGTTTATAATTGAATGAATTACTCGAAGAACATGCAGCATATATGTAGCAAAAAAAAAACGCGTTTTTTTATTTTATGTTGGGATATCTCAAATGACATGATGACAACAACTTTATTCAGCAAAATTTATGACGACAACGCATTTTTTCAGGATTATACTGTGGTTATTCGGGTACAAAAACACTGCGTCACAATTTAATCAGTGAAACGTCCAACTCCTTCGTTTTGGAATTTTTGAGGTAGAGGTAATTTTAGTCCAACAAAGCATAAAAATACATAAGTGGTGTGTCAAGTCCTTACGACAACATAAAGCTAAATATTTACTTTCTATATTTTATTACTAATATAAATTTTATATATAAATACCGGTGGTCTTTTAACTGCATTGGGATTGGGTGCTCGTGGCTAAAATAAATAACATATAGTAGAATTAAAGGATTTAATATCTTTTTTGTTTAAAAATGTTTTAATTTTATATAAATAAAATAGTTTATTGTAAATAAATTTATAAAGACCTTCATTTTTTTAGTTCTACAAATGTCTTCGACAAAGAAGTTAATTATGAAAAAAATAATAGATGTGAAACTAAAATTTTTTATAGGCCCCTGAAACATTACCGCCATCCCCATAAAAACTTGATAAGAAAAAAAAACGAAGGTTAAGCCAAAATATCATTATAAAACTAAAATTAATTTATGCCTTTAAGTTAAAAACTATATCAGGTTGTTTATATAAATACCCGTTTGCCAAGTTCGAAAGGTATTTTTGCACATTCTGCTGTATATCTTGCACCGGCCGCTCTCTATTAAAATAAATTGCATTACAATTATTTGTTTTGTACGTGCATTGTTTATATTTACATATGCATGTATGTATAAGTATATAAATATATTTTTGAAATTGTTGTTTGTCTCTGACGAGCGAATTCAGCTAATATCAAGATTGGGTAATTAAGGATTGCTGAGTTTGAATCTGCAATCAGATTATGGACTTCTCATCATCGTCTCGAGATATCGGTCAATTAACCGGCAAGAGAAACCGTTACAAACACTCTTCTTTGACTTTTATTTTTCAAGTTCGAGAGATTTGGTATCTGAGGCAAAATTGTTCCTCATGATAAACCAAACATTTTTTTAAATGAAAATTTTACTGTATTAATTTACAATATTAATGACTGACTTAAAAATCATGAAGTTATACAAAAATGACTAAAATATTCGAATAGTTTTTTGAGGGTAGATTTATTCAAAAATTAATGACATGAAAGATTCACCCAATAGGAATGACATGTGCATCATTAAATAGTTATAACTTGAAATGTTACTCAGAGACTGAAGCCATAAATGCAGTACTAGAGACTACCAGACCAATATATTATTATTTAATTTAATTTATTCAGTAAAATTATCTTTCAAAAATAATTTATATAACAAATAAATTTTATTTTAAGTATAATTACCGATTCTGCAATTTTCCGATTCCATGCATCCAGCTGTAAAGTAATAACAGTTTTTTTAAGAATATAAAAACTTTTGAAAATAAAAAAAGAAACTCAATGAATCATTGCGCTAAAATTTAAGAAACTTTATTTGTTACATATATTTAGAAGCGCTCTTTTTGTTATTGCAAATTAAGTTTTATTTTGTATGTAAATACCTCCTCTCCAAAAAGACGTCTAACTGGTACTGAATATAGATATCCACCAATTCTCTGCAATTGAATAATTTTCACATTACATTTTGATTTTAACCTTTTTCCTTATAAATAACTGTTCTTCAAAATAGTAGCAATTGTTAATTATATTCGTTTGATTTTAAATAATGTCTTATTTTGTGTATAATTACCGACGTATCGCCTTGCTTTCTCGGCGTGCGTTTTGGTGCTGGTGTTGCTGGTTTTTTTGGTCCTTTTCCAGCAGGTCCTCCTTGTGCCTATTTAGAGAATTGTATTGTTATTTATTTTATATAGATAAATATTGTCAAAAAAGTGTTAATTTCACATTAAAACTAAAAGATCCGTGGAAAAAGTTTTTTAATTGTTCAAAAACAGGGAACCCGCTGGTCCCAGCAAAATATGTGTATGTGTTCAGTTATATTATTTTTTGTTTTTATTATTGTAAAAATCACAATTGGTCATTTATCAATACCTGTGCTGCTGATTTTTGTATTGCCGCCTATTAAATAAATAGAAATATTCATTATTATTATATTTTCTAAGTTAAATATTTTTACTAAAAATTTATTGAAAGATTAAAACAAAATCTTAAGATAAAATTATTTTAGACATTTTTTTCTAATTCTTGTTAGAGTATTTAAAAAACTTTTGGACAACTGAAAAATATTAAGTTTATATTGGTTTGTTATATTATGACCGATATATATAAATACCTCTTCTTCTCTTTTTTTTTGCCATTTCAATCGCTGAAAAATAATAATTAATTTTTTATTGCACTTAAACTTCATTTTGTACTTAAATACCTCTTCTGTATTAAGACGTTTCACTGCCTTGGGCTTTAGAGATCCAGCAGGTGGCTGAAATTTAAAATTTGTTGAATTTTATTTTTTTTTAAATTTGAGCCGAATTGTGAATTTTAAATTAAATTATATTTTGTGTAAGTAGAGAATATAAGTCTCTATTTATGTCAGAATAGAAGTTTATTTACAATTTGTATTAGATCAATTCAGAAACTATAACAATTAAGAATTTAAAATGCATAAAATTTAGATTGTTGGGTTATGATGAGAGGGTACATAGTTAAAGGAACTAAATTTCGTAGAATAAAGTGCTACTACTTATTCGCTTTTTTTGTATTTTTGTCTCAAAATATAGTGTTTTTTAATATAAGCGAATACTCTATATGTATAAAATAATTTTCTAAGGTCATGTATCAGGATATGGTTTCTGACCACTATCACAATTTTTAATTTTCCAAGTTTGTCTCATAACATATTTGCTGTAAGGTGGGAGTTTTGTTGCTTTCTGCAGCACCAAGATATTATGAAAATATCGCCTAACATCTAAATTGGATGCTGGTCCAAACAAAATATGTGTATATGCTCAATAGTATTTTTTTTTGTAATATTATTTCTATATTTTTATTAATATATAAATCGCAAAAATTCATAAACAAATACCTTTCCATCTGCTTGTGGTTGAGAAGCCGCCTATTAAATAAATAGAAATGTTCATCATTATTATTTTTCCTCTTATGCTTGCAAATACTTTTAAATCAAATAATTTATTGAACGATTCAACCAAAATCTTAACACTAAAATATCTTCCTTATAGAGAAAAATCCAAAAGTATTCTTTCAGAAATCTACACCATTCATTTTATTTTATACATTATTTAAATAAACTCTAATGATTTTTAGAATAATGACGTAAGTCTAATACATTTTAAGTTTATTTTTTCCAAAAATAATTTTTTGTGAAATTATATTATACTAAAAAATTTACTAATTTGTTTCTCTTATTTATAAGATTGATTGAAAATTTAATTTTATCTTTTATATATATTTATAAATACCTCTTCTTGTGGATTACATTGCAATTGCTGTAAAATAATAATTAATTTTTTATTGCACGTAAACTTTATTTTGTACTTAAATACCTCTTTTGTACTCTGACGTTTTACTGCAGCGGGCTTACTTGATGCACCACTTGTCTACAATTAAAAAATTTTTGTTAAACATACATTTTTTTTCAAAATAGGAGTCAGATCGCTAATTATTTATAAATTACATTTTATGTAAATATAACACCTACAAAGTTTAAGTTGCATAAAATAATGATTTTGAGTTTAAAGTATTTCAAAACGTTCATACTCGCAGTAGAGCTAAATAAATATCGTTATCGTAGCGCCAAGCTTAATTGTCTTGTACTCGTTCTTGTAATAGAATTTTGAAAATATATCGTTCTAGTCTCGTTATAGCTGTATTGTTTTAAGAATTTTGAACATATGAGACTGTGCTATAAGGCATTTTTACTGGGAATCACTGTATTCAAATTATTTTTGTAGGCACAACTCAGTCGAAAATATATGCGAGTATGTTACCTTTTGGTATGTACCTTCTTATGGAAGATCCATTAATTATATTGATTACTTATAGCTTTACTTGCACTACCTATGTTTTTCTTTCCATAAATATTGAGTCATTTGCAAAGTTATTTACTTTGAAAATCAATGGCACGATAATCTATTGAACATTTAATTTATATAACAACTTACAGCAGCTGTTCCTCTTGGGGCGCAAGGTGCTCTTGGTGGTATTTTCGATGTAACAGGTGCTTTTGGTGCTCTTGGTGGTATTTTCGATACACAAGTTGGTTTCGATGTTGATGGTCTTGAATCACAAGGTGATTGTGATGGTGTTGGTCTTGAAATCGAGGTATTAGGTGTTATTTTTGATCTTGGCACTGCCGCAGGTGCTCTTGGTGGTATTTTCGATGTAATAGTTGTTTTTGGTGCTCTTGGTGGTATTGTCGATGTTATTACTTTTGGTGCTCTTGGTGGTATTGTCGATGTAATTGTTGCTTTTGGTGCTCTTGGTGGTATTGTCGATGTTGGTCTCGAGGTACAAGGTGTTTGTTGGTCTTGTCCTGATAGCGAAGTATTAGGTGTTACTTGTGAAGACTATTAAATAAATTTCATTATTACATATTGTAATCTATGTAGATTTACAAAAAGTAGAATATATATGATAGTTTAATTTTGCCCTTTATTTTAAACGATATTACAAAAACATATTTCTTAAATTACACATAATGCTTTTTGAAATATAAGTAAGTAAAAACTGCTTTAGGTCAAACTGAAAGATTAAACCATAGGTAATCCGGTCATGGCCCCAAGGGTTCTTATCTGCAAAACAATTATGAGCCTTATGTTCGTTTCTGTATCGTCCGTTAAATCTAATCGCATACTTACTTTCTGCGGCTAGTGAAGCCGCTATTGATATACATCTGTACCTTAGAACGTATATATACGACTTTCAAGCTCAACAAAAAATATGAAGGAGGCCCAGGGGAGCATATAAACTTAAAAAACATATAACCCCAAAAATTTATATATATCAAGATCAAGGCCAATTATTTTGCATGCAACAAAAATAATTGTATTTTTAGAAAAAGGTATAAATTTTCTCTTGCATTTCCAAGCAAAACAAAAGTGATCATAACACCCATGGGATTGTTTGGAGTTCCTAAAATTATTTTGGGAACTGAGGTTGCTTTTCAGGTAGATCTAAGGCCTAAAACTTTTCAAATTATGACATGACACCCAATTTTGTCAATTTAAGGTAACTTAATTTTTAGTTTTGCAAACATCAGGTTTAATAAGAGTTGTTTGAAATACTTTTTTCTGCAATCTTTTACTTTTTATCTTAGGAATTAAATTATTAAATTTAAAATGCTTTCTATTACATTTTATTTTATCATTCCCACAGAAGATATCTCAGGAAGTGAACATGTTTTTAAGAAGCTCAAATGTCAAATTCAATACGAATGCATATTTCTGTCAAACACAATATACAAAATTTACGACATGTTTTTTAGTTTTGTTGAACGAAGTCGTTTCTAAGACTGCTTTTGAAATAATTTGTGAATGTTTAATTTTTATGATAACTTACCGCAGTGGTTTTGACAGGTTGTGTTCGGAAAGTGCTGACTTTGGCTGCCACCTATTGAATTAGTTTTCATTATTAAAAATTTTATCAATTTTAATATTTTTAAAAATCAATGCAGTAGTTTTATAGATTTATTTTGAACATTTAATTTTTGTGATAACTTACAACCGGGCGTTTAGGTGCACAAGGTGCTTGTGTTACTATTCCCGGACCTCGTGATGTCTGGCGAGAAAGTGTTCTTGGTGGTAGTCCTGAGGCTTGTGCTTGTGCTGTTCTTGATGAGCACACTCCCGCTGCCCCCTTTTAAATAAATTTCCAATATTATAATATATTCTATACATAGCATATATATAAAGTATGTGTATTTACAAAACAAAAAACTACAAATTATATAAAATAACTAAATTTTGTCCCTTATATAAGGAAAACTTCGATTTATAAGTTTTTGAAACGAAATCTCTGTAATAAAACCCGGTACAAAGATTATAGCTGCCTTCGTTAAATAATAATTTTCTAGTTGTGCTAAGCGGTACTATTACTGAGAATTATGGTATTCAAAGTATTTGGTATGCAAAACTCAGTACCTGTGGTAGAAATCCATGCTCAACTCAATGCTTTGTAAAAACAACATACTTTTAAAGTCACGTGCTGGACAATATTTCGAAAATTTAATCTTTATAAGAACTTACAGCCGAGCGTTGAGTAGCTGTTCTGGTTGGTGCACAAGATGCTTGCGGTGATGATCTCTGGGAAGAGGTTGCTATTGGTGATGACCTCTGGGAAGAAGTTGCTGATCTCTGACCTGTAGGTACTCTTGATGGTACTCTCGAGGCACAAGGTTGTTGTGGTAATCTTGACGGGGCTGCCGACTATGAAATAAACTTTCATTATTGCAATATATTTTATATACATATGTATGTATGTATTTAAGAAAAAATTGTAAATGTAAATTTTTGTCTTTTATTTGAAGTGAGATGGCAAAAATATTTTTATATTGTTTTGTCCTTAGAGCCTCGATTTATAAATTTCTGAAATGGAATTGTAGCGTTTTGCTGTGAAGTTTGGGCATAAGTTCACTTTCGGAGCTACTCTTTTTTTATATTAAAACCTACTTTTCGTACGGGGATTTTAATACTGACAGTTATTATTATTGTCTGTAATTTATAAAAATCGTCATATCTCGAAACTTTTACACGGCTTTGAAACTTTAATGTGCCAATATATACTGACAGTTATTATTATCATCTTAAATTTATAAAAATCGTCATATCTCAAAACTTTTACACGGCTTTGAAACTTTAATGTGCCAATATATTACTTATTTTTGAAAAGTTATTTCGATTGTCTCTGGAAATAGGTGCGTTCGACAACACTGTAAAAAAAATCGGGGAATGGCTCCTAAAGTTAATCTATTCCGAATGGTGTACATTATATAGTTTTGTTGAAGATATTAATATAGAAGTCGTTTCAAAAGCTGCTTCATTTTGAAATAATTTGTGAGTATTTAATTTTTATGACAACTTACCGTAGTAGTTCTGGCAGCAGGAGGTTGTGTTCTGAAAGTGCTTACTTTTGCTGCCACCTATTGAATTAGTTTTCATTATTATAGTTTTTTTTTTTTATTTTAATATTTTTAAAAATAAATAAAATATGTTATTTTATGTAAACTTAATTCAAAATATGAGAAGATATCATTTTTTCAATCATATTTTCAGCCTATTGAAATTTATGATAAATGCAGTCATATGGTTTTGCTTCTTTCATTTTTTAACGTGATGAATAAGCTGAATAGGTTTTAAAAGTGTAGCTACAATTTTCTTCAAATGCACATTATGACTGAGGTTTTTCCCTTAACCCCGCACATTTGCCCGTATTGGTTAAGCGCGTCGTGATATTTATTGTTCGTCCTTGGACTCTTATTCAGTAGGCTCACAGATAATTTCAGATTTCTGTTCTGATTTTCTGAAGATAATTTTGAATTTGCTCATATACGTGTAAGTGAAAAATTTCAATTTATTGGAAAACAAAAAAATAAACTATAAATCAACAATAATTAGTTTAGTGACTTAAGGACTCATACTTAAATAAAACATAATCATGTGATGATATAAATAAATACCTGTGGCGCTGCAGCAGCTCGTGATGCTGGTTGTCGGAGAAGTGATGGCTTTGCCTATTAAATAAGTTTTTTTTATTATTAACTTTCTAAAAATGATTACGTACATATAGACTATAAAAACTAATTAATTATAATCAGAATAAAAAAATAGTAAGGGTGTTATCTAAAAAAGCGCGTAAGTATTTAAGAAAATGTTGTCAAATTCAATGTTGGTACCTTGGTACCTTTAGTGAAACCAGCCAGCATGTAGTGTGTGGAAAAGATACCCTTTTAATAAAAATTTAGACCTTAAGCGTACTTTTACTGTTAACGTGTTATAGGGTATTTAATATTTGGCGACGCCAAAGATAACACCTACATTAATTTCTTTTTTAATCTGCGTTCCATAAAAACATGAGATGAATAGGTTTTGAAAGTGTTGGCTAAAATGTTCCATAAATGCGTATCATGGCTGAAATTTTTTCAGTTTAGTGACATTAGGGCTCATACTACTTAGTTTTAAATAAAACTTAGTCATGTCATGATATAAATAAATACCTGTGGCGCTGCACAAACTCGCGATGCTGGTTGTTGCAGCTGTGATGGCTTTGGCTATTAAATAAGTTTGTATCATTAATGATTTTCTAAAAATTATTATATAGTACTTAAAAAAACTAATTAATTATAATCAGAAGAAAAGAATAAATGACAGAGATTAGACGTATAGATATTTATGAAGGCTTTTTTGTGCCAATCAACTTTCCCTAACAATGTACGAGTATACCACTCTCGCTTTACCTTTCGAAACGCATAAAATTTATTTAAAGCATTTTTTCTATTCCCAAATTTACATTGATTAGCTAGAGATAATGTTAAGATTTGTAAATGAAACAATGGAAACGCTGACTACATATAAAAAACAACGTGACGTGTTGGACATAAATATTTGGATTTACATTTGGAAAAAATCCAATTTATAATATGACCCAATAATAAGCTTTATATCAACAATAATCAGTTTTCTGATTTGAAGGCTCGTCATACTACTTAGTTTTAAATAAAATTTTATGTCATTACTTAAATAAATACCTGTGGCGCTGCACTAACGTTTGTTGGTCCTCGAAGAAGTGATGGCTTTGGGTGTTAGATAAAATTGCATTATTATTGATTTTCGAAAAATGATTGTACATATAGTTATTTAATTAAACTAAAATAAATAAATGACAAAGATGTGGCAAAGTTTTTGAAAATATTATTTTGTGCTGATCAATTGTCCTTAACAATGTACGAGTATATTACAAACTTATGATTCAAAGTTTAAAATTTTATACATTACAGCTAAATACATAAGAGCAAATCGGTGTATCGAAATCATTTTGATTTAGGCGCGTTAACAGACGCAACTATTGCTTAAAAATTGATCAGCTCAGAATGATATTTCTGAATTGTTCTACATTGTTGTCTAAGCAAAAACATTGATAATTTCGTTATTTTTCTGAATAGCACTGTATTTTAATTTTTACATACCTTTGGTACTGCTTGTCCAACCTAAAAAAAAATTTATTTATAATAAGTTTTTGATCCAATATACACTTTGTACTTTGAATAATTGTAAATTTAGTGCATCAAGTTTTAACTAAGTACAAAAAAAAACAGTGTAATCGAATTTTAAGAGAAACTTCATGTCGGATGGCGAATTTGACAACGGTTTCGAAATCAGTTGCCTTAAGTCGTTGCACATGTGCTGACATAATGTGTCATTACAAGTAACAAACTTTCCTTCTGTTCTCTCTCTGAGGACACAATTAAATACATATGTCTACATGAATACGTACCTGCGGTAAGTTGACATTAGTTGGCTGTGCCAAACGCGATTGCATTCTCGGCTACAAAATAAAATTTTATTATTAAGTAATATATTAAAAAAAATTAAAAAATACTTTAATTAAAGCATAAAAATAGTTGCTACAGTCTCCTTATTTTCGATCTAATTTGAGAAATTCCACTTTTCAAAATAAAAAGTTTGCACAAATCTTGCTGAGAAAAATGGGCAGTTAAGCGATTTGTGCAAAATAGATGGGCGATTGTTCCCAACAAAATTTTTCACAATTATGTCATTTGCTTATTTTTTGCCTGCTTCCAGGTGTGAGGGAATCCATTACAAAAGTAAATACCTTTAATATGAAATATAATTCGAGTTCCTTGTTTCCCATATTGTGGTTTAGAATATAGAAAGCAACAAATTTTTATTAATTTGTAACAGTTACCGTCACTATTTCTGTAGCATGAATTTGTGAAGCATTGAAATACAATGGAATTTCAAACAAGATATAATTTAAGTTAAGCTTTTAGTGCAGTATTTCGGTAATTCATTACAATTTTTTTTTTTGCTGGAAGTAGGCGTAAGTGCAGTATACAAATTTAAATTGAAACTTAGTGTATACATACCTGTGCACCTGGAGCACATGTTGCTGCCTGTAATTAATGAGAATGTTAATAAAAATAGACAAACTTAAAGTGTTTATGCAGGGGTGGTATCCACTAAGATGTTAGGTGATTCTCGCTTTTTTGATTATCGTGTCTGAGCAATGCAATGGCAAAAGATTTTTTAAAATATAAATATAATTTATAGAAACGAGCTCCGAATATGTATCTGTTATATGAAAACGTTCGTTAACAAGCAATAATCAAGTTAACAATCACCTAACATGGTAATCAAGTATTAACTGTCACTTTAGCTGAAACCTATAAAAAGTTTGAGTTTTACAAATTTGCGCAGATTCTATGAAAAGTATTGAAATGTGCTTAGTTCATTTAAAAATTTATATCTAATGAAAGGTAATTGTACTAAAAGACAATAACCATTTTTCGAATATTTTCAGAAAATTTAAAAGAAGTGCGCTGCGATCACTACGTCTAACTAAACTTGGTTTTTATTAAAAACTGTAAGCGTTAGCTTGACCAAATTATATTTTTCATAAAATAAATCAAAAATAACAATATCCAAAACCTTGCAATTAAATAATCATGGCGTAAAATTTTTTATTTATTACCCATAAGATTCTTACAATTTCATGTTAAATAAAACGTTATTCTTACCTGCGGCCTCGCCCTTGGAATTCCTGACATTTCCTTTGCCTGCAATTTTATAAACTCCAAATATTATTATTTTTGTTATTGGCATGCAATTGCTAAAATTTTTTAAGCGAATCGGAGATTATTTTGAGGAATATTTCACTTTCGTACCATAAATTGTGTGTTAAGGATTCAGAATAAAAAAAAAGCTCAAGGGCTCTCTAATATCATATCGCTATTCAAATGATTTTTATTTTCGATTTTTGTCCAGATTAACAGTCGGAAATGAAATAAGCGTTGCAAAAATCATCAACTAAAGCTTGCTGACAAGCATAGGAATAGAACCCTTAGGGTAGAAGAAACATTACTTATTCGATTAGCTTAAAAGAAAACTGATTACGGTGAAGGATAGTAACATGTGAATCCATACCGTAATCCTTAATGAGAACGCTATATATTTTTGACGAAGCGATATATTTTTAAGTACCAATGGAGATACAATTCAACCGATTTTTCACTGTTTTAAAGTTTCTAATAAATACTATAATTTTGAACAAAAACAGTTATTTTGTTCGAAAAATCTGACTTTTGGATCTAAACGAATAATGTTAGCATAAAACTTTTAATAAAATCCTTAATTTTTTCGAAAATACGGGATGCAATGACCTTGAAAAATGCAACGCTTCCTCCCGGACTATTACACTTCTGTTTTTCATTAGCGAAGGTGGCAGGATTAACATAATGCATTAAGCATTTCATAAAAACAATGGTTTCTTAACGATAGGTGGATAAATTTTATATACGCTAGAATTTTTAGTTCTACTTGCTAGTTATCTTAGTCCCCCTCTGTAGTTTCACTAATACTCTCCAGAATTGTCTTTTTGCCTTCGGACATACTGAGTTGGGCTAAGCATGTCCTAGTCAAACTCTATAGTTTCACTAATGCTCTCCAAGGTAAGTTTAACTCAAGAGACTTTGCATTTTTAACTCAGCAGTTTGATGGAAAAGCTAGATACCGCGAAGTTTCACTAAAAAATGTTAGTGAATTGACGAAGTGGAACGACATCTGATGTTGCTACGGAATGAATATTTGAAATTTCAAAGTCTCGCTTCTGCTCGCAGTTTCAAATGCAGTCTATCATTGGCAACGTTTTTGTCCCGAATATTGACAAACTTTCTTTTATAGCGAATGTATTTTCTTTAAAATGTCACATGCAGAAATTAGCATCTTTTGTTCCCTCGCTCTTCAATAACCTGTTCGGGCTCAATCGAAAAACATAAAAAATTGCACTTTGATTACATGTAATTACAATTTCCTTTATCACATTTTTTTAAAATTATCAAAGAGGCATTTGCCAAACTTACACAATTTTGAAAATTTTCCGAAAATATTTGGTAACTTTAATTTAGAAGTATGGGCTTATTTCGGTTAAACCATTTATTAATTTTTTTTTAAATGTATGATAGAAGAAAAGAAATAATTTTTAAATTTTTTGGATGAAATTTTGAATTTTATTGGTAAACTATAAATTTTGAAATGTCTAAAAACATAAGCTGTTTCAGAAGAAAATATTTGAAAAATTAATAAAGTTTTGTTCGAAAATTTGTCGAATAAATTTAAGAGGAAAACTGTTGCTCAGCTTCATTGCCGTATACTTTTCTCAACGATTTGTACGTATTTATGCGCATAGGTGCGCATTTAACTAGGAATTTTATGATAGTTCGTTCGGTCCATTTTGATTTGCCGATACAATAAATTTTTTAACTGTCACGCGTAATGCCTTCACTCAATCATTTCAAAAGCTAACGCAGCCAGCTTGATCTCATTTAAGAGAGAAAGTACCCAATACCTTTTCACCGATATATAATGTCGGCAGATGGCAGGCGGTAGATTTAAAACTTAGGTGGAAATTTATCGCACTGTGTATATATGCAAGGGATATTTTTATTTGGATTTCCATGATAATGGTCTGTACGCAAAAAAAAATGAGTAAATGATGAAAAAATTAAAATCCATACTCAAAAACTAGTATCACCACTATATCGGGAAATGAGTTCGACGATTCTTATACTAGAGTTCGACCACTATTTGCAATTCATTGATTGTAGTCAATACAGAAATCCTATCTCCATCCCTTCTTTAGGGTTCAATCTATCTCCATACAAAATTTCAACAAAATCGGTCCATTCATTAGCTTAGCAGTGAAAACGTATTGTATTTTTCTGTTAAGGAAAATTAATTTCGCTTTAAAGCCATAATGCAGCCAAAAGCGGCTCCATACAAATAAAACGAATACAGAATAGTTTGGACTTGGCTTTCTACATAATCCAGTCTATTTTTCACAAATTTTGAATTTGTTTTTGTTCTGTTAGAGCTTTTATGGATCTTATGGCGAACAAATAGCGATAATAATGTTAATCGGGTAGAGTTGATTGCGTTTATCATTGTAAATGCTTGCAAACAAAAATTTCCATAGTAGAAAGAGTACGATGCAATCATTCAAAACTGCAAACTATTCAAAAATATTTTTGTGGTCACCTGGCGTATGCTGCCTTTTTTTTTTGCTCAAGCGTGCGCGCTGTGGTAAAGATATATAATTTTTTAAAAAATCCTTCAAATAAAAAATGCAAAAATGTTCAAAGTTATTTTTTTTATCTTTTTTTGTTCGGTTTGCCCACAATTTATTAATAGACATTTTGCTAAGTACACAATAAGTATTTTTTTCTAGAATTTTGGCTAAAGTTATGTGTTCAGAATATTGGTGATATGTTTCCGGTTCGTTGAATTTTCACTAGTGCAAATTCGACGTTTAACATTGACCATGATTTTGCCTGTAAAAAGAAATAAACTAAATATACATACATACAGCAGCACAATAAAGTCAAAATATCGCCGCGATATCAGAAACTTGAAAAAATCCTATAATAAATTTCAATCCTTGTGGAATATGTTAAATATTTACCTTCAATAATATGTGAACATACATAAATATTTACAATATATTATTATAATATTTCGTATGTATGCAATGTTGTTAAACAGGCCTTGTTAAAAATGAGACTTCCAATTTTGCTTAACTTTGTAGCTTGCAATTGCCTTTATAGACTAATAGACAATTTGGTTTGGTCGCCATATACTTTTTTAATCAAAAGCATTTAAAAGATTTGCACAAAATATAGGTGGCAATCTTTCTTAGTCCTTTGCTGTGATAGTTCAGCTTTTTGCTTATCATACTCAGCATAGATCTTCTTCTATATCTCCAACCATTATTTGCCTTGGTGAGCATAGCTCGGGATTGGTGCTAAAAACATATTTAGAAGTTATTTCGGGCAAATTTTTCAAGTTTAATAAATTCTTCTGAGCAATGAACAATTAATATTGCATTTTAAACATAACATAATTCAAAGGGCCGGAATATACATAAGTAGCTACAGTATTAAACAGTTTTTATTTAGTGTGAAGTAAAATCGCTATCTTGCCCTCAATGTTTATGAATCCAGAAGCTAAAATCAGTTACTTGTATATATTGTCACGAAAATTATTATATAAACATTTATTTTGAATACCAAACCTAACTTTAAAGGAGGACTGTTATATTTCAGATGTAAGCGTAATCGAGTGATACAACTTTTATAGAGGTATGATATGTGGTGAATCATTCCCATAAAATTTAAAGAGCTTATCGTCCAATAAAAGTAATATTTCAATGAGAATTTCTTATATGCCTTTGTAAGCATCCATAAAAATGAAAAGTTTAATTAATTAAGAACTTTTCAAAAATCAAAAGCCGCAAAATACTATTTCATATACCAAAATTATGTACATAATATGAAAAATATTTTTTAGTAACTACTACAACCTTCGCACAAGAGATATTGTCATAAGTTCTATGTTATATCAGAAGTTCCAGATGTTTTTTTTTTTTTTTTTTTGGGAGCGAAAACTATGAAGCCTCTGAAATATAGAACTTATGTGCTCAAACTTTAAAAGATCATGTATTAGCTCCCTCCAAGGTCACCTTAAAGACTGAATTTTGGTAAAGGCCACGAATTTCACTTGTGCATTAATATAGATATGTTTATTTGCAAATGAAAATTTATAAAAGTAAAAGAACATTTATATATGTATGAGTTAATCTTACCTCAGATTCAGAGTTCAGATTTGAATCCACAGAAGCCAGGCGGGGTTCTGATCATACCTCAGATTGCGGCAAGTGCTTGGAAACGTGACAGTTCAGAGCTCAGATTTGAATTCAAAGAGGCCATGCGGAGCTCTACGTCCTGAAGCCAAAAAAAAAGATATTATACATACATTAAAAATTGATATACCTGATTTGATATTATCAGCGCAGACCAACTAATATGTTACAGTTTTTTTAATGAATAAATTTAAAATAGAGACACACATACATATATATTTTTTAGACGTTCTTAACATTTCTTTGAAAGTTTGGCAACTTATTTTTTTTACATTTCGAAAACGCGATATTTCTTAGTTGAAGCTTCCCAGTTAACAAGATAAGCAAAAATTGCAATGTTTGCTTAAAATCGACCCTTCGAAGTTTATTAGACCCAATTTTTTTTTTTCTGAAATGTCTTCTAAATATATCTTATGAATGTAAATTAATTCAAAACAATGATTTATAAATTTCTACTTGTATTATTTAAGTTAATCTTACCACAAATTTTGGAGGACTTAGTGGAAACTAACGTTCACAAGCTGACATTTCAAGGTCCGCATTTTGATCAAAACGATTCGTCAGAGGAATTGGCTCCTGAAACAGACAAAAAAAAAAGGTATATATATAAAAAATTGATATGTGTATCTGATATGATATTGTAATATATTCAATAATGATTGTATTAGTTAACAGGGACAAACTAACTAACGGGTGTGTCACATCCTACACATGTGAAAGAAAATACATTTTACGCTGTCCTTTTTCACCACTGTTTCAACTTTTCAACATAAAAAAAATTAAGCGATTATGCATTTTTATAGCAGTTAAAAAAGGGATGAAACCATTTCGGAACTGCTTTAGATTTTACCAAATGTATATGTATGTTATCTCAAAACTATCCGTCGTGTACGAAGTACAGAATTTGTGAAAATGATGTTTGTATATCTAAAAATTTACCTAGTACAAACTAATATTTTTTTCGATAAAACCATTTGTGCTTTTTAAAAAAGCTTAGTGCTGAGATATGACCTTCTGAACTCTTTAAATAAAATGCTCAATCTTCAAAAGTCCAAGTATCAGCCTAAGGTTATCTGGAAAGTTATTTGGTATGGGCCAGAAGTTTATATAAATACATACATACTATGTATGTTTATTTTCAAATAAAAATTTATTAAAGAAAATGCTAGTGAGTGATCTTACTGGTAATCTTTCTGGCGATCTTAGTGGCGTCCTTGGTGGTGATCTTGGTGGTGATCTCATTGGTGATCTTACTGGTGATTTTTGGGGTGATCTTACTGGTGATTTTTGGGGTGATCTTAGTGGCGACTTTGCTGGTGATATTACTGGTAGTTGTTCTGGCGTTCTTTGTGGCGTTCTTTGTGGTGATCTCACTGGTGATCTTAGTGGTGATTTTGGCGGAGATCTTAGTGGTGACCTTGCTGGTGATATCACTGGTAGTCGTTCTGGCGTTCTTTGTGGCGTTCTTTGTGGTGATCTCACTGGTGATTTTGTTGGTGATCTTTCTGATGAACATACTTGTGATGCTCCCTGAAAAGTAAATTTGCTTAAGCTTTACCATATTCAACACCAAAACGACTAAAAAATTTAAAGAAATACATGCATATGTGTATTTGCAAAAGATATGTACAATAATAAAAACTATTCAATTGCCATGCGCTAGGAAATAACTTTAAAATCGTACCTCAGTTTGTAACGCATCAAAGTGGAAACTTTCGTTGTAAGGTGTCACATCAAAGTCAATATTTGGATCCATTGCAGATCTGTAGGCCATTTGTTCCTGAAATAAAAAAAGGATATATGTACATTCAAAATTAATATATGTATGTACCTTATTTGATATTGTCACTGCACACATTCAATAATGAATGCAATGGTAAACAGAGAAAATCGTGCAGACTATTATCGTATTGATTTGAAAAACATTATTCGTAAACGCTACATTTATGTTTTCCGTTTCAGGGATATCATCTCACAAGGATTTAATTAAATAAAAGACCTACATTTATATATTTTTTTATCAGTTTTTACATTTCTCTATAAGATGGCCAAACATTTAGACTTGATTATTTTTAGATTCTTAATTGAAGCATCGCAAGATACTCGAAATTTGCAATTTTTGCTTAGAATCAAACCTTTGAAGTTATTTATCACAATTATTTTTTAAATTTTTTTCTGAATAATTCTTTTCAAAGTCAGACCAAACTTTTTACGCGAATTTATTCAATTATCTATTTAAAATTTTGTCTTTTGTTTAAAATTAATTGGGTTTAATTTCTACCAAAACTTACTCATTTACTACCCACGTAATTTATACAAAACGTGGCTTAAACTTTAACTTTCTATTAAAATCAGATTTCAATCTACACCTCAATCTAATGGGAAAAAACGTTTAAGTTTTAATTCATTTGAGTGCTGTCAGAAAGAAAAAAAAACTCTTTTTCGGAACTAAAACTGATTACAATTTCGATTTTTGACGAAATGATGTATAAAATGTTTATTCTTCAAAGCTCAAAGGTCATTTGAAATACAGAAATTTGGTATAGGCCACGAATTTCAGTTGTAAGTTGATATATGTTTATTTTTAAATGAAAATTTATATAAATAAAAGTTGTACATATATTTATATGTATTTAAGTTAATCTCACCTCAGACTGTGATAGCTCAAAGTCCAGATTTGGTCCCAAAGGCGTTGTAGGCTGTGGATCATGAAACACAAAAAAAAAAAGGATTTATGTTTATTAAAAATGATATACCTAATTTGATATTATCAGCGCACATAAGGATTACAATAGTCAACGTGGAAAATAGTGCCTAGGCTTCAGATATACATATGAAAATAACTCACCTCGAAAATTGGACTCTCTGCACCATATGCACCATATTCACGTATCCTTCTACGTGGAGTCATAAACATCTTTGGCGTCATATTTTCAGGACTTGGACGATGTCTGCTTGTGTCCTATAATAGTTCAAAAAAATAACAAAAGTTTTTTCTTTAGAATATTTTTTTAATATATTTTTTTTTAGATAATGCATTCTCATCATAGGGTTCTAAAATGCTTTCATGCTTACAATTATCGTAAACGTTTTGGGAAAAGTATTTTTAACATAGACTTAAGAAGATAAGAGCTTTAGATTAGCACAAAGCTTAACCCCAAAAAAAATATTGGCGTATAATATATAATTATAGAATCCTAAATTTTGGAAATAGTAGAAGTTTGAGTAGATTTGGTTTTTTTTTTCGTTAAATAAATTTTTAATATATATACAAACATACATATATTATAAACAAAGTGCCTGATACTCCTGACCACGATTTACCTTTTCTGATCAAAAAATTGTGGAAAATATTAAAGGATAAGAAGCACATACGGTTTTTTTTCAAGTAATAAGCAATTGGTTGAATCTATACAAAAAGAGTTGAGTGAAATTTCACAATATATAATTATGCCATATCTTTTCACAGTAAGGAGTCATTACAAAAACAGATTATATTCTAAGCAAGTGTTATAATTTGCTAGAAAAGTTTACTTACCGGTATAATATGGGCGAAGTCTTCTTCTTCTTGTGAAATGTCCCAGAAGGAATGTGATTTATTATGCAAATTCTATTAACCGAGAATGACAAAATAGAAAACTTTTTTTTTCAAATTCAACATAATAAGACTATATAAGCCAAATACAAGAACATATAAGGACAGTTAACAGGGACTGAGTGAGCTCTGTTCTAAATTTAGCAAAACATATTAGGATAGTTTCGGACTTTTAAGACTTCGTATGACATGTATTTTTTGATGATGGTTTTTTGAGTTAAATGAGTTAGAATATTTTTAGTTTACTTTGAAATATGTTCAGCCATAATTAATTAATTAACAAACTACAATAAAAAGAGTTTTATCTATACCTCACAGAATTTTATTTGTAGCTTACATAGTCTAAAAATTTTGTATTCAGCTATGTTTAACTGCAAAATAATTAAAATGTCTTATATTAATCCATATATGATGTATTGGTCAGGTGACCAGCCATACATCTTTTGGAAGTACATTTATATTTTGTATGAGTGGCATTTGTTTTATTTGAGACCGATTTTTGCGTACTTCTTCAGTTCGGATTTTATTATATGAATAACTATTCATTTTGGTTTTTATTAAATAACAAAATAAGTGTGTACAATAAATGTGATATCATCCTTTAAAAATGGCATAAATATATTTTATAGTATATGAAGACAGAAAATTATTCGCAAGCAACAAATTGATCTTCGTTAAGTCACCATATTGGATTTTCTAGAAAGCGCTGAATTATAGAAATTTTTGGACTGAGTTTAGGGCATAGCTTTATCTGAATGACGATAAAGTTTCATATATGTACTATATTTCTCAATAAACTATTAATTTAGTAATATATTACTATATATAATAAACAGTTAGATAGTAAACTTTTAAAATATTTATAGGAATCTTCATCTAAAGAATCGTGCTAATCTTCAATATGTTATATTTTAGGTTATTTGACGTTAAAAAATTAATGTAAATGAAATTAATTAGTAATATTATAATATAATAAACTTACCCAATCGCCGAAGTCGCGTGTTGGCTGTTCTTGAGCCTAGAATAAAAAGTAAGTAGCAGATTAACATCACATATAACACATTTTAATAAAATGTAAGTGCAGTTACAGTATTGAGATTAAGGTTTGTATTCCGTTTTATGAAAGAATTCTACGGAATACTGCATAATTTTAAAATTGTTAAGAAAAACACATAGCTATAAAGTAGACGATCCCTGGAGTAATTGTAAGGAAAAGAAAAGAAACCAAAACTGTCTTTTTTTTTGCATAAAATATTTAATTTTTTTTTGTAAACTACTTTGAAGCTTATGCCCCTAATGGTTGTTTTAGAGTTCTGAATACCTTTTGAACTCAAACAAGCTCACACTTTTAGGCTAGCGGCCCATAAATTTTAAGTGCTGATCAAAATCCTGAATAGAGTACTTTTTGTATAATCTTTTTCTTTTTGACATACAATTACTTTTACTTATCTGGACCTAGAGCTAAATTGCTATTTCTGTTTAAGATTATTTTCATGTATTTTTGATATATTTATACCTCCATACATAAATCATTTATAACAATCACTTACCCGTGGAGACCTTCTTGGCGTAGATGATATAGCCGGCTGTTGGAGATGTATATAAAAATTATTTTAATTTTGATCATAACAAAATGGTATTCGTGTTATATCAAAAGACAAATGCAATTAAAGTTTTAAAAAAACAATTTATGTACATGTTTTTTGAACATATTTTAATATATAATTCTTACCGAGCCCATAAGTCTTCGTGGAGTGTAAGCAGGTGAGCGTTGACAAGGTTCAGCTGGTTGAAACTGTGAAGGAGTCCACGGCTGATATTCAAGCATTGACTGTAAAAGTAATAGGCACAGACAAAAAAATTATTACTTTTTGGAATAAAATAAATTACTTATAGTATTTTAATATTTATTATTAAGTAACTAAATATCGATTTGCAAATGGAAAACTGTATTGACTGACTAACGGCGTAATCACTAGCAACACTTAAACATCATGATGATCGACTACTTTGGTGGTCGTAAGTTGTCCTATTTGGTTCAATTTCAATATCAATACAATATATTTCGAATGTATGTAGATCAAATCTGTTCACTTAAATAAATTCTGCTGCAAAAGATAAATAAAATCAAATTATTACTTACCGCTTCTGATGGTGTTGTTAAATTAAGCATGTTATCCCAATCAACCATGTAACGATCTGGTCTAGCCTATAAATATATCAAAAAAAATAAATTTTGGAAAAAAAAGGAATGTAAATGGATACATACCCTATACAATCTTTTAATTTCTTGTCCCACAATTGGAGTCTGCTGAGGCGATACTACTGGTGATCGCTGTAAAGCATGCAATAAATAATAAATCACCTTTAAATCAATGTTTTTAGAGCTCTAATTCTCAATTGCTACCTCTAATATTATATATTCTGTATAACAAAATTGAGTCGAAGTTTTGTGTATAGTATCTTGTTAGCTATGGGGTGTTGTTAGATAAGTGGTGTCATATCTAAGCGGCATCAAAATTAAGAATGCACTTGAACAACATTGGGAAATACTGAAAACTTAATTTCAAAGTGTGTGATATGTTGGCAAAATTATTGAAGCGAAAATTATCCCCCAAGCTCAGTTATGCGCCGATTTTGCTGTTACCAAAATTGTTTACCTAAGCTCGAGAACCTGTTATCACATACCTCAGCAGCTGCACTAGCCTGCTATTTATGAACGAACAACAGTTTTAACTGAAATGCTTTGAAAAATTTTAAAATAACTAAATAAATAAATATGTATGTACCCTAGAGTTTTTAATTTAAATACTTCTCATTATAATGTCCTACTACTGCTGATATATACAAATATATATAGACATATATGTAAGTAGCAATCACTTACCCGCGGAGACCTTCGTGGCGTAGATGGTGCCTATAGGAGATGCAGATAAGAATTTTCATTTTTATCAAAACAAAATAAGAGACGAGTTATATTAAAAGACAAATGCAATTAATTTTTATACTGTCTAATGATGCAGTTAACTAAGAAATACTTAATTCATCCTTATAAATATATATGTAAGTTTCTTATATATATACTTACACGTACAGTAGTTTCTAGCCTAGGAGCCACATAATCCTTGAAGTCAACCTAAGAGTTTAAGTAAAGAGAAAATTAAGCCTTATTTAGTACAATAATAATACTGATTTTATATGAATAACTAAATAAAATATATAATCAGTATGATTTAGTAAACTGTTTAATTTTATATATCGGCTACCTTTTAAAATATAAAGGTTATTCAAATAATAAATTTATGCAGTGAACTTATCAATGGATAAGGTAAGAAGCAAAAAGCCATTTTTGGTGCTTGGAAAATATGTCTGTAGAAAGGGCAATGGCTTATAATTGGACTAAGAAAAGCATCACTGCATTAATAAAAGTTCAATCCCACTGAATAAAGTGCAATTGTTCTGAAAATTCCAACAATGGTAGGATTTTCAGCATCCTTTCATTTATTTGCATATATCGCTAGATTCATAAGTAATATTTATAGCAACATAATAATAGTCGTTGCACTATAGATCAGGGATGCCAAGTTGAAATCAATGAATTAACAGCTTAGATGGTGATGACTTTCATTTAATGGCTATTTTTGAAATTTTTCAATTACTATAAAGCCCGCGACTTTCACATGGCCTGGCTACGTCAAAAGCGACCAATTGGCAACCCTGCTATAGACCAAACTTAATTGCTAAAGTAAATCAATCGATACCTACCAAATCATCATGTGGTGCTGATTCATTCCAAAGTTGATAATCAGTCACATTTAGTCTCGCGGCCTATATGTTTATCAACAAAAATTGAAATTCAAAAATTAAAACAGAATTGAACTGAAAAAGGTACAATAGTACGGAAAAAATACAAAAATACCATACTACACTAAATAAAATTATATGTAGTTAAAAAAAATATAAAAAAATAAAGTACAACTGTACTGTAGAGAAAAAAATGTCTTCTTTAAAAAGTACAATTAATCTGTAAAACATATAATTGTATTGAAAAAAGTACAATTGTATTGCTAACAAATACAATTGAAGTGAAAAAATCACAGTTTTACTCAAAAAAGTACAAGTGTACTGAAAAAATGACTATTGTACCTAATTAAAAAAGTATGAGTGTACGGAAAAAAATACAATTTAAGTAAATAAGTACAATTCTAGTGTACAAGTGTACCGAAATAAGTACAATTGTATTAAAAAAAAACATAATTGAAATGAAAAAAAAAAATACAAATGTACTAAAAAAAGTACAATTGTACTTAGAAAAACTACAATTAAACGGAAAAAATTGTATTGAAAAAAAAAATCCAATTGTTCTGTGTACAAGTGTACAGAAAATTCCAGCAATAGTAATAAATTCAATATCACTTCATTTACTTGCACATATGTATTGTTAGATTCGTAATTAATTTTATTATGTACTCGTAACACCATAGCTCGAATGTGTACCAAACTAAATAGCTAAATAAATTAAGTAAAATAAAAATGTACATATTTAAATCGATACGTACCCAGCCACGTGGTGGTGTTGTGTTAAACAAATTTTCTCTCTGTTGTTGCGCCTATATGTTAAACATGAATTAAAATTAAAATGGGACCAAACGTTTTCGCTCAGAAAAATCCTTCAAAAAGTTATTTCATATTGATACATACCCTATATTCTCTTTCACCTTCAATTTCATTCAGTTTAAAATCAATTGGCTGTATATCATGGAAAAAAATTAAAATCGATTTAGTATACAACATTTCAGTAATTGTGCTCTGATCATATATTTCGAAAAAAATTCACTTTTGACATTCTCAATACATCATGTTAAATATAATTGTGTTAGAGATTCCTGAATCTTGTTAATTCTACTTTTTTTAAGGCGAAATAAACCAACGTGAAATTCCGTGAAACGAAAGCTTTCGAATTCAGTGTCATTTATGCATGGGACATTGTTTGTCAAAACAAATGGAGTTGTACCCAGTAGCGTAGCTAGGAGAGGGGTGAGGTGGTCGTGGCCTGGAATGATGAATTTTTCTTTTGTTTTAGTTTAAAATATATATATTGATGGAAGGAATTTTGTTTTAGTTAAGGTAGTGGCGGTATATTAGTTCTTCGTCCTTGTAATTTGAAGTCTTCGAATTTGTTGTCAATAGTAGTTGACTAAGTAGTTGAAGTTTTAGCATTCATTATTTCGACATTTGTTAAGATTATGACTAATAAAATAATTAGTTTTAATAATATTTTCTATCCCTGTGCATAAACATACTTAAATACAATCGAATTCCATTGAAATAATTTCAATAAATAACCAAAATTTGATAATATCTATTTTTTGAGGTTTGTAGGGTTTCAAAATCTACCGCTAACTTTGTGAAAACGCCCACTTGCATTGAGCTTAAAGGCCATGTGCACAGTTTAATGCAAAAAATGAGGTTTACGATTCAAGCGGTCTAACTGCTTGCCCTTAGAATTTAACAATTTTCAGGTAAATTTACAATTTTTAGTTACGTTACTTAAAAAATATTTTTTTCATTTGGTAAACTTTGATTTTTTTTTTTGTTTTGACTAGAATAAATATGCAATATAAATACCTTCTGATCCCATCTCGTATATTCTACTGCTCCTTCCTGTTGTGATGGCAAATAGTTTCGTCATGTTATTAATTTATTAATTAAAAAAATTTTTATATTTTTTTTATATAAGCAATTACCTCAGGAGGTTGACCTTCTTCAAATAGTGGTGGTATTTCTTCGTTATACTACAAAATTATTGTTGATTATAACATTTGCCAAATACTTTTAAAAATTAACTAATTGAATTAAATAAAGACTTATATTACACCAGAATACCCTCCCAAATAGCTCTAAAGACTTAAAGCAGGGTTGACATATGACTGAGAAAGGAATTATGTAAGTCAACATTTAGTTTCTCTTATCCACTAAAAGTATCATATAAAAATGGGTGGAAGTAGAGCTTATCCAGCTCTTCTACGGAATCATATCCTTGATTGGCCATTGTATGCTCAACTTTATATGTAACTCAGCATACTCGTATCAGGCTTCCAATTCGAGCGCATTGAGTTTTTATATTGACTCCAATAAACTCTTCAGACGTTGTATAATTTTACAATTATCAGATAAATTTCCAAGTTTTAGATACGTATGTATGTAATTTCTAAAATCTTGTTTCACTTGATAAACTTTGATCTGTTTTTTTTTTTGATAAATAAAAAAAGATGTGCAATATAAATACCTTCTCTCTCCAACTTTTATATTTTTCTACTGCAGTCTGTTGGCCAACAATTACGTCATGTAAACAATATCTTTTTTAAAAAAATTTTCATAATTTTTAATTTATAGAAGCAATTACCATAAATTGGGCATCTCCACCACTTTGTGATGATGGTTGGTCTGGTTGGTCTCCTTTGTCCATCTATAAAATTAGTGTTGATTATAATGTTAACTATAGTTAAATACTTTTAAAGATTAAAAAAAAAAAATAGTAATTAAAGTTTAATATTATACCAAAGTACCCTCTCCAATAGCTCTAATGACTAAAATCAGGGTTGAAATATTATGACTAAGAAAGGAATTAAGTGGGAAGTTTTAAATTTCATTCATTTATTTAAGTTACCAGATAACAATAGGTAGAAATAGAGCTTTTCCAGCATTTCTACGGAGTCATAAAATGACGATTATTTCTTATTGCTCTATATAAGTATAAACACTAATCCTATGCGCAACGGAAAATCCGCCAACAAACGGTGGAAGGTGTGCTAAATCTTGTATGGAGACTTTTCAGGAATGAATTTGATGTACTTTTATTTTTCCTACAGTTATTGAGCGAAAGTCTTATGTCGACCTCTCATAACCAGCCCCACTACGATTCTGGCTTCTGGCGTTATTATAATATAATATATTATTATTAAGTTATTCCAGATTTTTCATGGAAAAGTATCAATAAACAATTAAAAAAAAATTAATTTCGGCCTAAAACCGAGTGAGAAATAATATTTTTATGCGATAGGCAAACATTGCGCTTTATAAAAATAACCCATAAATTGCGACCCTCAAAATTCGTAAAAAAAGTTGTTTCAGGCATAGAACTGTATATCCAGAACTCCCCAAGGTCAGAGGTAAAATTGTTGCTCTACTGCGATCAAACTTTAATTTAAGACATTTTGAATGGTTATAAGGCTTTGGGATTAGTGCCCACGATTATACAAAAATGGCCAAATGGCTGTAAGTGCAATTATAATTTAATTATTAATGTTGCAGATATTCTCACTTAAGATGTGCAATATAAATACCTTCTTCTTCCACTTTTCATATTTTGCTGCTGCTCTCTGTAAGCCAAAAATTGCGTCAAATAAACAATTTCCTGATTAAAAGAATTTTCATAATTTTTTTGATATAAACAATTACCTTAAATTGATCTCCCTGAGATACTGCTGCTTGGTCTCCTTCGGGTCTCTGTAAAATGAGAGTTGACTTTAATGTTTACCAAAATGACATACTTTCAAGAATTAAAAAAACTTTGTAATAAAAGTTTCAAATGATACCAGCGCGACTTCTCAAATAGCTCTGAGAAAAAATATGGTTGACAAAATATGACTAAGACGAGCTCCTTTCTTCCATTTAATTTACCAAACAAAAATTATTGGAAGCATAATTTTTTCAGAACTTCTGCGAAATTACATCTTTGATGATAAATCCTTATAAGATGAACTTGGTATGGGAAATAATACAATAAAATGACGATTACTTTATATTAGCTCAAATATAATTTCGACGGGCAACGTTAAGTCCGCAAAGGTTTCCTGCTGTCAAAATTATAGCTCAGTTGACCGCTAGAAATGGAACAGCATTACTGAGGCCGATGGAAAACCGCTGACGGCTGTCCACTGTCCACTCCGATTTAACTGTGTATCCAAACATCTACTAATAGGAAATGACTAGGTGTTTTCAATAGATTTTTGCACAAAGTATAGTTTTTGAGAAAATTTTTGTTGAAACTCTCTAAAAAATGCGTTCTTTGCCAGTTTTGGATAACTTTTGAATTTCGTTGAAAAATTGTCAAACTTAGTACAATTTGTTTATATAATGGAATCGACTAAATTGCTAAGCCTTAAATATCTCGAAAAAAAAAATTGACTTACACCACTTTCAAAATAAATGGTCCATATGTTGTTTTTTAAAGAAATCTCAACGAGAGGGACATTGAGAATTAACATAACTAGAAAGATCTTTTTTCATTTGAAAATTTTTTTTTGATTTTTTATTTTTGACAAAGCTAAAGTTGTTCAATATATGTAAATACATACCACTTGTTTCAAATTTGCATATCTTTCAGCGACATCCTGTTAGCAAAAAGTTTCTTGGTTAAACAAAATTTCAAAATTTATTTTATATCAACAATTACCTCATATTGGGAACGTTTACATAGTACTGGATCGTCTCTTCTGGTTTTCTACAAAATTAAGTAGTATTGATTATAATGCTAACCATAGTCGAATACTTTTAAAAATAAATACCCGCTCTCCATATCGTTTGTTCCAGTCCTCCCTCTATAAAATAAATTTTAAATTACAATATAATTCAAATCAGTGTAAATAGTATATGAGACAAAACACATCAACATAATTCCTACGTAATTTTTGTTGTATTTTTCTGTGATTAACTAAATTTTTAAAATTCGTAACGTGAATGAAACTGAACCAATTGATCCTTAGAACTCTGCGATTAAAATTTTCACAAAACTATGATTTTTTTTTTGCTTTTTCAAAAGGAAAATTATAATATTTAAGTCTTTCCCATACAATGCACTATATCTGTTTCTCGCGATTTTTATTTCAAATTTTTGCGAAATTTGTTTTGCTAAAAAGACTGACATATTGAACCAATTCTCTCTCATGAAAGAGAGCGTTAATTTTGTTTTATAAAAAATTTGACAGAAGTTTTTGTTAATTTCTGTAATAAAAAGTTTTTTAAAATAGCACATTTTGAAAAAACACTCGATCCAAATTCAACTCAGAGGTTGATGAAATCCTAGAGTTATCTAGATTACACTAACAACTTTGGTCCTTGCAAAAAACAAACAATTTGTTTGGCGACTTTATTTTGTGTACGTATACATACCTCTCTCTGATAGCGTTGTCGTGTTTCTCTTATTTTTTCAGGTGTTGGGGATGGTCTTTTATAAACGTATGGAACGTATGGTACTAAGGCTGGTTTTACGACCGGTCGTCCGACTTTTGGTACGGTCAGTAATCCTGTGGTCGGTGCTGTGGACGCTGTTGTGGTCCCTGCTACGGACATTCCTCCGGAAACTGCTCCGGCCAGTGCTCCAGGTTGTTCGATCACTGTTCCTGGGGGCGGTGCTCCAGGTCTTCTAACTGCATTCGCACTTCGTTCTTTTTTCTAAAAAATGTATGTTTAAGTCATTTTTAACCACAATGAAAGGAGTCTCCAATTTAGCCGTATATTATTACTTTCTTTGTGGTAATTGAATAATTTATGATTTACCTTAAACCATTTCGGCATAATTCAAAAGATTATTGCACAAAAACTTTTAAACTTTATGAAAAATTAAAGAATTAATGTATCTTTTACAACAACATTTTAGGAATTATTGATCTTTTGAGAAAAAAATAATTAAAAAACTATAAATTGTATACAATTTTTTTGGATAAGCTTTCAAAATGAGCGAAACTTTAGATTCATTATTTTTAACGTATTTTGTTTATTAAATTTGCATACAAATTGTATCTATATTAAGGTGACCATGTGATACGCGTTTTTGATATTCTGGTCCGCATTTTCATTTCACATAAAAAACTACAATTTGCTTGGACTTTTTCTTTCAGTTAATACAAATAATTGGAGATAGTAAGATAGTAAATATCTCATTTTCGGGATATGATAGTGAAAACTTTTTTTTTAATGCATACAATGCTTAGAAAGAATTTCATCAACTGCAAAACTTGCGTTTTGGTGGTAAATATCCGATCACGTTAATCTATACCAAAATGTTTTTTTTTTTTTACTTAATTTTTGAAAAATTTCAGAATAAATCAACTTTTCTCAAAAAATTTTGGAAAAAATAGAACAATGAGGTAAAATTTTAATTTTGATACATTGGTTACGGCAGGCTTTAAGAGGTATATACGTATATAAACATTAAAAATTGAGTTATAACTAATTTTTAGCTAAACGTAGACTATATCATTTATTATATACGAAATAAAAACTATTTGTTTTAAAGGATCTACTGATTTCGAATATCCAGTCAAACCACTGTGCGTCTCCATAAAGTCTTAATAAGCGATAGTGGTAAATATAAGCTCTATCAGATTCAAAGTTGCTTAGTCCAAAATATCATTTTAAAATCCAAAAATTAAATTATGGCTTTAAGTTTAGTGCATACATACCCGCACTTGTATAAAAGGTACTCCTGCACATTCTGCTGTGTATCTTGCACCCGCCTCGGCCTATTAAAATAAATTGCTGTACTAGAGGCTATCAGACCATAATATTATTATTTCATTTAGTTTATAATAATTTATTTAATAAAATTATCTTTCAAAAATAATTTATATGATTTTTTTAAGTATAATTACCGCTTCTGCAATTTTCCGATTCCATGCTTCCAGCTGTAAAGTTATAATAGTTTATTTAAGAATATAAAAACATTTGAAAATAAAAAAAGAACTCAATGAATGAATCATTCAGCTAAAATTTTAGAAACTCTTTTTTTTATTGCAAACTAAGTTTTATTTTGTATATACATACCTCCTCTCCAAAAAGACGTCTAACTGGTACTGACCATAGATATCCACCAATTCTCTGCAATTGAATAATTTTAACCATTGCATTCTGATTTTAACATTTGTCTTTATAAACAAATTTTCTTCAAAATAAAATCTTAGTTCTAAATTACATATATTTTGGATTTTAAAAAACGCATTATTTTGTGTATAAATACCTTTTCGCCCTTCTTTCTCGGTGATCGTAATGGTGCTGGTGTTGCTGGTTTTTTTGGTCCTTTTCCTACAGGTCCGTCGTCCTATTTTAAGAATTGAGATGTAACTTATTTTAAATATGTACATTGATTTTGCATTTAAAATTTAAAATCCGTAGAAGAAGTTTTAAATTGTTCAAAAACAGGCAACCCGCAGAGCATATATAATCCAAAAATCAAAATATCTCATAATAATAATAATAATTAAATAATTGAATTTTTTCAAAAGTGGAATTTTTTTTCGAAAAGTACACATAAAAATATATAAGTGTTGGTATAACAACTTTTAATTGATAAACTTTGACGTAAGCTATGAATTTTCGAAAAAAACAATTTTTTCCGGAAAAGTAAAAAAATCGTGAACTCCATACCCCCTTATTTCAACAACAAATAATACTAGCGTAAAATCCTTACGTAGTTTTATTGCTGGACATTAATACAACAATAATGCAAAATTTCAGCCAATCCGGTACCATAAATTTTTTCACCTGGAGCTTTCGTATGTTTTACCCCATATATGTATGTATTTAAACAAACAAAATTTAGGTTTCAAAAAATTATTTCCCCCAACATTCTTAGGTCTGATGTTAAGTAGTGTAACAAAACATTTATTAAAAAAGTCACATTTTCTCAGGGTTCCGAATGAAAACTTTCATTTACTATATGCAATATCTTGATGCTGGTCCCAGCAACATAATATGTGTAGGTATTTGTTCAATAATATTATTTTTCCTATGTTTTTATTATTTTTAAAAAACGCAAATGTGCATATATAAATACCTTTGGTCCTTTTTGCAATGCCGCCTATTAAATAGAAATAGAAATATTCATCATTATTATATTTTCTAAGTAAAATATTTTTTCTAAAAATTTATTGAACAATTGAAACAAAATCTCAATATAATATTATTTATGATAAGTTATTTTTTCTTATTTTTGTTAGAGTGTCTCGAAAATTATAGAAGAACAACTTTTTTTGATTAATGCTATTTGTTAAAGTTTATTGTCATTCTATCAATATCCAATCATTCGAAGGATGTTTATAATAATAATGTTTATTAGTCAAAGATATCACAAAGCTCAAACACAATACCGACGAACGATGGAAAGACTGCTGACCGTCGACATTTTTTACTCATCGCGGGTGACGGATCAGTGCTGTATTTCTAATAAGCTTGTCTCAATTTATTAATTTAAGTGTGTAGTGTTAATTTAAGTATGACCGCAATATATGTATGTATATAAATACCTCGTCTGCTCTTTTTTTATTCCATGCCAACCGCTGTAAAATAATAATTAATTTTTTATTGCACTTAAACTTCATTTTGTACTCAAATACCTCTTCCGTATTAAGACGCTTTACTGCCTTGGGCTTCAAAGATTCAGGAGGTGGCTGCAATTTAAAATTATTTGATAAGCACTTTGTTTCAAAATAGGAGCCAAATTGTGAATTTATTTTATATTAAATTATATTTTGTAATTGTTGGTAATATATGTGTGTTAGTAACTATTTATGCCAGAATAGAAGTTTATTTCTATTTTATATTAAAAAAGTTTAGAAACTATGACAATTAAAAATTAAATTTGCATAAAATTAAGAGTTTTGTGCATAAAATATATCAGAAGGTACAAAGTTAAGAGATACAAACGTCTTTTTAAAAATGAAGTCCTACTTGATCTTCGAATTTTGTGTATTTTTGTCGTCAAATATTGTGTTTTTTCATATAAGCGAATGCTGTGTAAAAGATTTTTCTTTGGTCATATATCAGGATATAATTTCTAGCCACTGTAGTTGCCACTTTACCAACTATTATCATAGCCGTCGAAAACATTTTGAAGTTTCGGATTTTGCCTCATTATTTTGTCTTTGAGAGCTAAAGTAAAGTTTAACGTTAGTGTTAAACTTTTGTTCAATATTTTTGGCAATATTGTTACCGAGATCGTTGTTAAAACCATTTCAGGTATGAAGTCATGTAATGATACAAAATATTTCTTAAAAAAGTTCAATCAAAATCGATTCATTCTCTCGGGGTTCCGAAGTAAAGGCAACAACTTGATGATGGTACAAGCAAAATAAGTGTAGGTGTTCAATAATAGTATATGTTACTTAATATTTTTTCTAGATTATTACTATTATAAATAGCGCAAATGTGCATAAATAAATACCTTTCCATCTCCTTCTTTTCGTTTATCCGGCTATTAAATAAATAGAAATATTCATGATTATTATTATGTTATTATTTATTCTAAGTATCTGTATATAAAAGCTGTTTTGTTTAACTATCTCAAAGGCAAACTCCAATCACAGAAAGAAGTGATCATTTTTGGATTCAAAGTGCTAAAATTATTGCGTTTTTTTTTGTAGGAGCGTAATCAAACATTGTAGATAAGGGCAGAAATTGGTTCTTGTTCTCAATTGGGGTAAAAAAAACTATTTTTTTTTATAAAACATAACGCGAGGGTAAGATTACGTAATAATAAATATAAAACTGTGCAGTCAAAAAGTTGTTTACAACGTCAACCCAATGTACTGTGCGCGAGTTTTTGAGAAAATTCTCCTTTGCAAACGCGCTGCAAATTTGCTATATTTACGAATATTACATTTCATTTGCAAATGTGTACCATAAGCCCGACAGCATATTTACTACAAATTGTGTCCGCAATATTTTGTGTTCCAGACATGTTGCGGAACTGAAGTCATGAATGCTTAACATGAGGCGTTTAAGCCGAAATATTGCTTGATTAAAAATTTACTAAATTTTTTCTCTTATTCATAATATTAATTGAATATATAATTTTATCATTTGTATAAATTTATAAATACCTCTTCTTGTGGTTTTTGTTTAGGTTGTGACTTCTGTAAAATAATAATTAATTTTTAATAGCACTTAAACTTTATTTTGTACTTAATTACCTCTTCTGCGTTAGGACGTTTAATTGCAGCGGGCTTATTCGTCTGCAATTAAAAAATTTTTGTTCAAAATGAATAATTTCAAAATGGATCTCATATCGCAAATTAATTTTTATTTTGTGTAAGTATGAAATATATGTATGTATGTCCTATGTTTGTGTTTTTTACACATAAATTTTATTTTGTATTTAAATACCTCGTCTGCATTAGGACGTTTAATTGGCATGGGCTTATCACATCCACCAGTTTTCTGCAATTAAAACATTTTTGTTAAACATATATTTTCTCAAAATCATAGTCAGATCGCAAATTAATTTTTTATTTTGTGTATTTATGAAATATATGTTATATTTTTGTTTTTTATTGCTCTTATATTTCATTTTCTATTTACATAAATACCTCTTCTGTATTAGGGCGTTTAATTGCAACGGGCTTATCCGATCCACCGCTTGTCTGCAATTAAAGAAATTTTGTTAAATATACATTTTTTCAAAATCGATCTCAAATCGCAAATTAAATTATTTTTGCGTATGTATGTTTCTATCTTTGTGTTTATTGCACTTAAATTTTATTTTGTATTGAAATAAATACCTTTTCTGCATTAGGACGTTTAATTGCAACGGGCTTATCCGATCCACCGCTTGTCTGCAATTAAAGAAATTTTGTTAAATATACATTTTTTCAAAATCGATCTCAAATCGCAAATTAAATTATTTTCTTTTTACGTATGAAACATACATGTAGTATATTTCTATCTTCGTGTTTATTGCACTTAAATTTTATTTTCTATTGACATAAATACCTTTTCTGCATTAGGACGTTTAATTGCAACGGGCTTATCCGATCCACCGCTTGTCTGCAATTAAAGAACTTTTGTTAAACATACATTTTTTCAAAATCGATCTCAAATCGCAAATTATTTTTTTTTTGTGTACGTATGAAATACATGTATGTTGCTATCTTTATGTTTATTGCACTTAAAACTTATTTTGTATTTACATAATTACCTTTTCTGCATTAGGGCGTCTAATTGCAACGGGCTTATCAGATCCACCACTTGTCTGCAATTAAAAATATGAGGATTTTTTTCATGTATTGTGTAGAAATATTTCTCTTAGGTCATATATCAGGATATGATTGCTGATCACTGTAGTTGACGTTTTACTAACTATTATCACAACAGTACCAATTTTTTTAATGAAAATTGCGACTTACAACATCACTTAGATTATATCAAACTTATTATAAGAAATATTTAGACCTACGCATATGTACATATATATTTCTAATTGTGCTGAAAAATTTGCTAAAAGGCACTGTTATTGGGAATTTTGGTATTCGAAGAGTTTTGTATTCACGAGTCAGTCACCGTGGAGTTCTACCATACTCAAAACAATATCTTGAAATCGAGTATGCAACCTTTTGACATAGACCTTCTTGTGGAAGATCAATTAATTATATTAACTACCTTAAGCCTTTCTTGTACTAACTATGTTTTTCTTTACATAAATTTTTGTGTCGTTTTTGAAATTACTTTTAAAGTCAACTGCAGGATAATGTATTGAACATTAAATTTTTAGAACAACTTACACTTACCACTTTTGTTGGTGCTCTCGTTGCACAAGATGGTGCTCTCCCGATAGTAGTTGGTTTTGGTGCTGGTCTCGTGCCACAAGACGGTGCTCTTGAGGTACTAGTTGCTCTCGGTGGTGGTTTTGCGGCAGAAGTGTCTCTTGCTGTTGGTCTCGTGGCACATGATGGTGCTCTCCCGATAGTAGTTGGTTTTGGTGGCGGTTTCGTGGCACAAGATGGTGCTCTTGAGGTACTAGTTGCTCTCGGTGGTGGTTTTGCGGCAGAAGTGTCCCTTGCTGTTGGTCTCGTGGCACAAGATGGTGCTCTCCCAATAGTAGTTGGTTTTGGTGCTGGTTTCGTGGCACAAGATGGTACTCTCGAGAAACTAGTTGTTTTCGGTGGTGGTTTTGCGGCAGAAGTGTCTCTTGCTGTTGGTCTCGTGGCACAAGATGGTGCTCTCCCGATAGTAGTTGGTTTTGGTGCTGGTTTCGTGGCACAAGATGGTACTCTCGAGAAACTAGTTGTTTTCGGTGGTGGTTTTGCGGCAGAAGTGTCTCTTGCTGTTGGTCTCGTGGCACAAGATGGTGCTCTCCCGATAGTAGTTGGTTTTGGTGCTGGTTTCGTGGCACAAGATGGTACTCTCGAAACACTAGTTGTTTTCGGTGCTGGTTTTGTGGCAGAAGTGTCTCTTGCTGTTGGTCTTGTGGCACAAGATGGTGCTCTCCCGATAGTAGTTGGTTTTGGTGCTGGTTTCGTGGCACAAGATGGTACTCTCGAGAAACTAGTTGTTCTCGGTGCTGGTTTTGCGGCAGAAGTGTCTCTTGCTGTTGGTCTCGTGGCACAAGATGGTGCTCTCCCGATAGTAGTAGGTTTTGGTGCTGGTTTCGTGGCACAAGATGGTACTCTCGAGAAACTAGTTGTTTTCGGTGGTGGTTTTGCGGCAGAAGTGTCTCTTGCTGTTGGTCTCGTGGCACAAGATGGTGCTCTCCCGATAGTAGTTGGTTTTGGTGCTGGTTTCGTGGCACAAGATGGTGCTCTTGAGGTACTAGTTGCTCTTGGTGCTATCGAGGTGCCAGTTGCTCTTGCTGGTAGTTTCGAGGCACAAGCTGGTACTCTCGAAACACTAGTTGCTCTTGGAGGTGGTTTCACGATAGAAGTGGCTTGTGCTGGTGCTCTCGCAGCACTAGTTGCTCTTGGTGGTGGTTTCGTGGCACAAGATGGTACTCTCGAGAAACTAGTTGCTCTTGGTGCTATCGAGGTGCTAGTTGCTCTTGCTGGTAGTTTCGAGGCACAAGCTGGAACTCTCGAGGTAGTACTTGCCTGTGGTGGTGGTCTCGTGGCACAAGATGGTGCTCTCGAGACACTAGTTGCTCTTGGAGGTGGTTTCACGATAGAAGTGGCTTGTGCTGGTGCTCTTGTAGCACTAGTTGCTCTTGGTGGTGCTCTCGTTGCACAAGCTGGTGCTCTCGTGGCACTAGTTGCTCTTGGTGGTAGTTTCGAGGCACAAGCTGGTACTCTCGAGGTAGTAGTTGCCTGTGGTGGTGGTCTTGTGGCACAAGCTGGTGCTCTCGAGGTACTAGTGGCTAATCTCGATGGGGACGCTCCCGGTGCTGACTGTTTAAATATATAAGTAATCGTTATTGTATTACATATCATATCACATTATCATATTTAATAACTTAAAATTGCCAAGGATAAAACGATGTAACAGAAACTTTTGTTAATTATTTTTGATCATAAAACCTCAATTCGCATCCAGATAGAATTAAAGCGTTTTGCTGTAACGTTCGAAATCACACATATTTATAGAATATTACTCCAGACACATTTTTTTAATGTTAATTGAGAGCTGTTTATCGCAATGTAGCACTACTTTCGTTCGAAATTGTACTTTCGGGTAATTGATATCGAAATCGTTTCTAAAACTACTTACATAAAACATATTCATAAAACATATTCAATGTGTAAGCAAAAGATAATTCAGCCACAGAGCAGATGATTATGTGTTTTCCATGGTTTCAAGGTCAGATACGAAAAACTCGTAAAAAGAGGTAATTTTTTAATTTTTCAAATGTTTTATGACCTTGGCACCTCGATTTTTCGTAAGCAGCGACCAATAAACCATATATATAGAGATAAGCAAATCAGTTTTCGATAGTCTTAAATACTTGTGGCAGTTTAAGCGACCACTCATACATAAATGATCAACTAAAAATCAAGAATAATCAGTTCGATGACTGGAGAGCTAATTCAACTTAGCTTTAAATATTTATTATATGATTTCTCAAATAAATACCTGTGGCGCTGCACAATCTGATGATGGTCCTCGAAGAGGTGATGTCTGTGCCTGTGGCGGTGCACAAACTGATGATGGTCCTCGAAGAGGTGATGTCTGTGCCTGTGGCGGTGCACAAACTGATGATGGTCCTCGAAGAGGTGATGTCTGTGCCTGTGGCGGTGCACAAACTGATGATGGTCCTCGAAGAGGTGATGTCTGTGCCTATTAAGTAAATTTGTATTATTAATGATTTTCTAAAAACGAGTGTGGCAACTCCAACGACATTCGTTTTATGGCAAAAAGTTAGTTTTATGTCTCCAGTTAAGTAAATGGGTCGATTAACGCTTGAACAACGTTGCGAAATAATAAAATATCACTTGAAAAATGGTTGATCTTCTACTGTAAGAAGATTTCGTTTCAGATTATCGAAGCTCATTTCCACTTTGGTGGTTACGTAAATATGCAAAATTGTCTTATCTTGGACACAGAAAATCCACACGTGATTGCTAAATAGCCAATGCATTTTCAACGAGTAACTGTTTGGTGTAGTTAATAGATGCGCGGTATCATTGCACCATTATTCTTTGAAGTGAATGAAGAACGCTACTGTGCAATGATAGCTGGTGCTTTGTTTTCAGAGAAACAGACTTGGACAATATATGATTTCAACAAGATGACGCGAGGTATTACACAAGCCATGCAGCAATCGACCTTTTGCGTGGGAAGTTTGAAAATTGCATTTCTTAGCCGTTTTGGTGATGGGCATTGGCCACCACGCAGCTCCGATTTGACTTCGTTGAACTATAATTAATAGGAAGCCGTTAAAGATAAGCGTAACGCTAACCATCCAGCAACGATGATCAATGAGGCTCTTAAGAATGAAAAAGATGCCGCCAACGGCACATTTTCAGTTAAAAATGTACTTAGGAATTGGGTTAAACGTATGGGCTATAGCAAGGCTAGACATGGAAGTCATTTGAATGAAGTACTGTTCCATAAGTTACAAGGATCGTACTTTTGAATAAAAAAAACACGTTGAAAAAAATTATTCTTTTCTACAAATTATAAATACGCCACATTTTATAAAGAAATAAGACAAACAGATTTATTATGGTGTATAAATACCTTAGGTACGGCTCCTTGGCTGTCTACAGGACAAGGTGCTGCTTGCTATAAAATAAATTGACGTAAATTTAGACATTTTGCAAGTGTAGAGGGTATTCGCAATTTCAAAATGGAATATTACTCCCAAATATGTTTTGTAACTATTTATTAAGAACTGTAAAGTTTAATGTATTGCAATGTTGGACAAGTTTGGTTTGAAATCCTACTTTAATTTTAGTAAAGATATTGATATTGAAACCGTTTCTAAAACGACTTATTTATGTACTTTTGAAATAAATGACGAGATAACTTGTGAAAGTTACATTCTTATGACAACTTACCGTAGTGCTTTCAGCAGCTGCTCCACTTGGAGCTACTGACCTTAGATAGGTGAATTTCCTATCCGGCTATTGAATAATATGTGATTATTATAATTTTTTCTATATTATAATATTTTCAAAAATAAATACAGTAGTTTTAAAGGTAAAATATGAGGAGACTTAAAACAATTTCGTATGAGTTCATTCTCATGTTAATGATAAAATAATGAAAATAAACTGCTGCCGCGAGATAAAAACGATCAGTGCCGATTTAAAAATCTTAAAGGTCGCAAAATCGTTCCTATTATTATTATTATTATTATTATTATTATTAGTGCTTAAAACAACTTACATTAGAACATGGAGCAGCTGCTCCAGTTGATGCTGTAGTTGCCGCTGGAGGCTGTTAAATAAATTTTCATCAATATAATTATATATGTATGTAAAGATTTTCAAAAAATAGTTTGAGTTTTTTTATGGATAGTCAGGATCCAGCTTAATTATAAAGTTTGTTTAATGCTCGAACTTTTGACATTACAATATCTGTTTGAGCACCACCAAAAATTTGATTTTCTTTGGTTATTACTCTTGTGAACAATTTGTTATATGCCATATGATTCAAAAATAAAAACTGGTTGAACGTCGTTGGATAAACGTCATTGCTTATGTAATATGTAATAACAAAGATGGAAATGAAGTCTTTTCTGCTACATAAAACAAAAAATTGTTTGTTAAATATACTGAAAAATTAAGCGAAACTTGTCTTAATATGTTACTCATACGACATCAGTAAAATATAACAAAAAAAAAAAAAATCTCCGAAAATTACCTTCGCCAAGTTCCTAGCCCTTATTTAGAAAGCTTAAAAAACTTTGTTAGTAAAGATAATAAAATTCAGTGGAAATTGTCACTTAAAATGTATATTGTTGACTTACTTCGTCGTGACATGATAATTTTGCGAAGGATAAAATTTGATTTTTCTAAAAGGTCTCAGATTAAGTTGTCGAACCCAATACTCAATTCAACAATTTTGAAAAAAGGGACTTATAGAGAAACTATTCTTTTGGAGGCTGTAAATAGTCAAAGTTATTTTTTTCATATCACATATTGATGTATAATGTATCCAATGTATTTAAACAATTTTCTGTATATAGTCCTTCAAAAATTTTAGTTATAGATTTTCTACTATAAAATATCGTGGCGTAGTAGAAATTGAACTATGTATTTCATCTGCAAAATGTTTTGGTTTTTTTGCTAATGTGGGTTTCATGACCCTGTTAAGAGTTAGACAAAAATTATAGCAAAATTCATTCAACATTATACTCACTTTGTTTGCTGAAAAACGTCCCATTTGTTTAGAAGCGAGTAACTATTAAATAGATTTGCATTAAAATTATATATCTATATAAGTATGTACTTTTAAAAATATAAAGTGGCCAGGCGAAAAGTCATTTAAGATGGAAAGTTCCATAGCTTAATTTAAATAAGCTCACACTTAATGGATTAAGCTTTTTCCGATCCATTTTTTTCTTAAATGTTTCAAGACGATTAAGCCAAAAAGATATTTTGAGTCAATTTCGTCAAGCATTTCAGAGGAAATATTAAAAAAAATTAGTTTGGAATTTCTTTCTTCTTCTAGCATTCCTCATAACTTGTCGACTGGACCAACATTGACTTTTTTCATAATAAAATACATATCTCTCTGTTTACCTTTTGCTGTTGTTCGCTTAGTGGTTGAGATCCTTTACTTTGCCTCGCCTTTTAAATAAATTCACATTGTTATTTTAAAAACAGAACAAATTGAACAAAATGCTCTCTTTTTTTAAATAATTTTAATTTTACCTGTTGGGCTCTTTCTCGATTTGCGCGTATCTATAAAACAAATAAACATTTATAATAAGGAATTTTATAACATACATATATTAATTTAAAAAATATAGTATGTTCTGCACAAATATTCGTACCTGTTCTTCTTGTTGTTGTCGTCTCAGCGATATCTGCGAAAAAGGTTTAAATTAGAAAATACTCTTACATGTACATATATATGGATGTAAGTGAATTGAAAAAATTTAAAAGCAAATTATATCCTGACTGTATGACTTTGTATTACTTTAACTACGAAGAGCTGGACCGTAGAATGTCAATGTTAAACAGACAGTCTAATACACTTGACTGTCTACACTTAGTGCTTAAAACAACTTACATTAGAACATTTAGGAGCTGCTTCACTTGATACTGTAGTTGCCGCTGGAGGCTGTTAAATAAATTTTCATCAATATAATTCTTTATATATGTATATATGTATGTAAATATTTTCAAAAAAATAGTTTCAGTTTTTTTTTAAGGATAGTCAGGATCAAGGTTAATTTAATGTTCGAGCATTAACTTTTGATATTTCACTATCTTTTTGAGCACTACCACAAATTTGATTTTCTGTTTGGTTATCACTGTTGTGGACAATTTGTTATATGCCAGATGATTCAAAAATGAGAATTGGTTGAACGTCGTTGCTTATGTAATAATGACAAAGATGGAAATAAAGCTTTTTCTTCCACATAAAAATAAATTTGTTTGTTAAATATACTGAAAAATTAAGCGAAACTTGTCTTAACTCATACATCAGCAAAATATAAAAAAAAATCTCCGAAGATGACCTTTAAAAAGTTCCTAGCCCTTAAAGATATAAGGGCTAAAAAAATTTGTTAGTAAAGATAGTAAAATTCAGTGGAAATTGTCACTTTAAAGGTATAGTGCTCTATTGTTGACTCAGTTTGTATTACTAAAAATATCGTCGTGGCATGATATCTTTGCAAGGATAAAATTTGGTTTTTCTAAAAGTTTTCAGATTAAGTTGTCCAACCCAGTCTTTTGTTATTCTTTTTCAACACTTTTAAAAAAAGGGAATGATAGAGAAATTATTCTTTTGGTGGCTTGCTATAAATGGTCAAATCTATTTTTTTCATTTCACATATTGATGTGTAATGTATCAAATGTATTAAAATATTTTTCTGTATATAGTCCTTCAAAAATTTTAGTTATATATTTTCTATTATCAAATACCATGGCTTAGTAGAAACTGAATTATTATCAATTTTCCAAGTGCGCAATGTTTGTTTTTTTTTCGCAAATGTGGGTTTCATGACATGGTTGATGTAAGACAAAAATTATAGCAAAATGCATTCCAACATTATACTCACTTTGTTTGCTGAAAAACGTCCCATTTGTTTAGAAGCGAGTAACTATTAAATAGATTTGCATTAAAATTATATATCTTTATAAGTATTTTTAAAAATATAACGTGGCCAGGCGAAAAGTTATTTTAAAAGGAAGGTCCCATTGCTTCACACTTAAAGGATTAAGCTTTTTCCGATCACTTTTTTCTTAAATGTTTCAAGAAGATTAAGCCAAAAATATATTTTGAGTTACTTTTATCAAGCACTTCAGAGGAAATATTGAAAAAAATTAATTTGGAACTTCTTTCTTCTTCTAGCATTCCTCATAACTTGTCGACTGGACCAACATTGACTTTTTTCATAATAAAATACATATCTCTCTGTTTACCTTTTGCTGTTGTTCGCTTAGTGGTTGAGATCCTTTACTTTGCCTCGCCTTTTAAATAAATTCACATTGTTATTTTAAAAACAGAACAAATTGAACAAAATGCTCTCTTTTTTTTAATAATTTTAATTTTACCTGTTGGGCTCTTTCTCGATTTGCGCGTATCTATAAAACAAATAAACATTTATAATAGGGAATTTTATAACATACATATATTAATTTAAAAAATATATGTCCTGCACAAATATTCGTACCTGTTCTTCTTGTTGTTGTTTTCTCAGCGATAGCTGCGAAATAAGTTCAAATTAGAAAATACTTTTACATGTACATATATATGAAGGGTATGAACAACCTTAATAAAAATAAAACCTAACCTATGCTATGTTTTATTCCTTTTGTTAAGTTGCATTTAAAGCATTGTTCATGTTCAAGACTTTTTCAAATATTTTATGAATATTTTAGTTTTGGGGTGATTATTCTTTGGGTAATATTTTTCATAATGACCCATCACACTAAATTATAAATTTGTTTTGGCTATTATTCATTGGGCAATAGTGTATTATGCGTCACTGACGAAAATTATTGGGCGTTTGAGCGCTTATATTAGGGCTATTTGTTTTTTGACGATTTTGGGTACAGGTTTTTAATTTATGTCGTATTTTGAATGACTAACTGACTATGTTGAAATCAAGTTCGTTTTTCAAATGCCTTTCTTTCAAAAGAAATTGTGTGATGATCTTTTCTATGATCACTTGGTGCTTAATACAACTTACATTAGAACATTTAGGAGCTGCTCCACTTGATGCTGTAGTTGCCGCTGGAGGCTGTTAAATAAATTTTCATCAATATAAATTTTTTATATGTAAATATTTTCAAAAAAATAGTTTAAGTTTTTTTATGGATATGGATGCTCGTCATTTTTCGACTTTTCGAACAGTCACTTTTGCGAGTCTGTCAATGTTTCTTAGTAGAAACAGATCTGGTGTAAAACCACTTTTTGACTATATTCGACCTTTATCTACAGTAAAAATAAAAATTTGGAAAAGAGTTATTTTTAATTATATGCTACTTAACTTATTAAAAATATGTCTGCCAATAAGGTATTTTTCAACCATTAGCTATAGCCTACCACGGAGAAGGCACGTGGCAAACATATTTTTTTTCTGAAAGCCAATTTAATTTTCTATTATATGCTTTATACTGTTAAGCTTTTCTTACGCCTCGACATAAAAAAAAATTTCGATGAAAATGAGCTTTTCGAAAACTCGATCAGCGGCAGGAAAAGGTATAGTGCTCTATTGTTGACTTACTTTGTATTACTAAAAATATTGTCGTGAGATGATAACTTTGCGAAGGATAAAATATGGTTTTTCTAAAAGGTCTCGGATTAAGTTGTCCAACCCAGTCTTTTGTAAATCTTTTTCAACACTTTTGAAAAAAGGGTAATATAGAGAAACTATTCTTCTGGTGACTATAAATTGTCAAAGTTGTACACATATTGATGTGTAATGTATCAAATGTATTAAAATACTTTTCTGTATATAGTCCTTCAAAAATTTCAGTTATATATTTTCTATTAAAAAATAACGTCGCTTAGTAGAAATTGAATTTTTAGCAATTTTCCATCTGAGAAATGTTTTGGTTTTTTTTTCGTCAATAAGGGTTTCATGACCCTGTTAAGGGTTTATCTAAGACAAAATTATAGCAAAATGCATTCAAACATTATACATACTTTGCTTGTTGAAAAACGTCCCATTTGTTTAGAAGCGAGTAACTATTAAATAAATTTGTATTTATATTATATTTCTATATATGTGAATATTTTTGTAAAGTGGCCAGACGAAAAGATATTTTCTGAGGAAATAATTTCAAAATGAGCGGTTTGTTACTTGTGAAATCACTTATACGTAGCTCTTTATCTGAACCTTATAGTAGCGCATTAAACACCAAAATAGTTGATGAGTTGGCCTGGTTCTTAGATAGTTTTTTGGCCATTAAGCCAAAAACATATTTTAAGTGACTTTCATTAAGCATTTCAGAGGAAATATTAAAAATAATTAGTTTGGAGCTTCTTTCTTCTTCTAGCATTCCTCATAACTTGTCGACTGGACCAACATTGACTTTTTTCATAATAAAATACATATCTCTCTGCTTACCTTTTGGTGTTGTGAGCTTAGTGCTTGGGATGCTTTATTTTGCTTCGCCTTTTAAATATGTTATTTTAAAACGGAAAAGTTTGAAAAAAATAATTTCTTTTTTTTTGAATATTTCTGTAAATTTTTTAATTTTACCTGTTCGACTCTTTCTCGATTTGCGCGCATCTATAAAACAAATAAGCATTTATAATAAGGAATTTTATAACATACATATATTAATTTAAAAAATATATTTTTTGCACAAATATTCGTACCTGTTCTTCTTGTTGTTGTTTTCTCATCGCTTGCTGCGAAATAAGTTTGTATTAGAAAATACTTTTACTTGTACATATATGATATATGTATGTATGTGAGTGAATTAAAAAAATTTAAAAACTGTTTTACCATTTATGTCCTGACTGTAAGACTTTGTATTACTTCAACTATGAAGAGCTGGACCGTAGAAAGAGGTTTTGACAATGTCAATGTTAGACGGACAGTCTAACACACTTGACTGTTATTGTTTTAAAATTACATATAATATCAATTAGTTCTTTGAGGCTCATGAAACAAACAAAAAAGGATGTAACATTTTTCAACCAGAGTAAAATCTTATGGTTCAGACAGAGTTGCCAACCAGGTCAAAGCTGTGCCCGGTAGCAATTACAATTTGTCGAATGTACTAATTCATATATTTTACAATGCAAATGTAGTACATATGTACTTATATACTATTTTTTTATGGAAGTGTTTGATTTTTCTACGGATTTACATACATACAAATAAAAGTTAGATAATAACTAAAGTGTTAGTGTATATATACATACCGGATTAGTGCTGTATATCTACAATTGAAGAAAATTGCGTGATTATTTATTAAGTGACAGTCTTAGTATAAAATTAATGTGTTTATAATTATTTTAATGAGCTTACTGTTCAGAACAGTGTGTGTTACAGCAAAAGAAATACTTAAACAAAGCTTAATTAAGCAAAAAAAGGAACTAATACTAGTCATACTAGTTTCATCTATTGCTAAGCGGAATCTTAAGTCCATTTGTCAGAGCAGAGGCAGATCATATAGTTGCCGAACGTTGAAAGCTTCATTGGAGTTGAACAAACTATGTATTCTCTTCTTATACAAATTTGAAAGGAAGTGTAAAAGACTGGCTCATAAGAATTTCTGTATAAATCACAAAAAAAGGGGACTTAATAATTCCATCAATTCAGTACAAGGTTTTGATCAAAATTTTCCTTCTCAGGCAAGATTTCGCCCGGACACTTATTGATCAAATTAAATTTCTTGCATTTAACATACATTGAAATTAACAGACAAAGTGCAGCATCCAAATTCCTAAATCTCTTCGCTGCTTAATACGAAGGTTTCAAATGTAGATCATTACATATCAGGACAATTTTTGATCATTTCGTCTCAGGTTTGCTATAAGGTTACTTGCTGTCACCAATTTTGTTTCTGACCTACACACTGTGGTATTCAGAAAGCAGTCAGCGAGCATCTGGAAGACCTAGCTTATGCCGATTACATATGCTGCCTCGTGACTAAGCCTTCAGACTAATTAAAATTAAGCTATTTTGAAATAATATTTTAAGTGGGGCTGATAATAAGGGCTGAAGTTATTTTTATCACCATCAATTAATTTTGAATGTAAAATTGAAAAATTTTCTTACATTCGGTGCTGCTGACTTTGGAAGTCGACATCTTGATCTGCTGTCCATTGCCTGAAATTTTATAAAATCATAAAATTATTATTTTTGCCTCTTGTCATATAACAGGTGATATTCTTTAAGCAAATTTGAGATTGTATAAAGAACATGCCATTTTTTCACCATTAATTCTGTATTAAATATTAAGAATAAAAAGAGGCTTAAAAGAGAAAATAATAAAATATTTTTTAGTGACATTTTGGAATGAAGGTCATACCGTATATAGCCAGAATCAAATAACATCCCTTTTAATAGTTAAAAATTGAACGCTTTGTCAAAACTCCTTGCCATTAAGAACTGCAGCATGGATTTCACTTTACTAATCAAAATTTGTATCTTACTTTCTCATGGAGCATAGTGCAAGCCTGTTTCATCGAGCTTATTAGTTACCGAGCGCATTCTGTTCTCTTCGATACATATATTTTTTATTGTAGTAGCCCTCCATAGTTTTAGCATATGCTTAACTCCGGCATTGTCATAAATGTTTTATTTTATTAACTTGCTGCTATACAATAAACGTTTAATTCATGAGGCTTTGCATTTTTAACTCAGTAGTCCGATGGAAAACTAAACACCGCAAAATTTCATTATAAAATGTGTGCAATTTGACGAAGAGGAATAACTTCTGTTATTTCCACGGCATGAATGATTGAAATTGCAAAGTGTCGTAAACATATCGTTTCTGCTCTTAGTGACAAATGCAGTTTCTAAAATGCAACATTTTTGTCCAAAACATTGGCAAAGCTTAAATAGCCACATTCAGCAACATTTGTTCCATAGTTTATCAATTGCCTGTTTATATTCAATGGCAAAACGTTAAAAAATGCACTTTGGTTGCTTTCCCTTACAATTTCCTTTATCATATTAAATAACTTAATCTTAGATACATTTGCCAAACTTACACAATTTTGAAAATTCTCCGAAAGTTTTTGGTAACTTTAATTTAGATGTGTGGGCTTGTTTCGGTTAAACCATTTATTATTTTTTTTTTTAAAAGTGTTATAGAAGAAAAGAATTAATTTTGAAATTTTTGGATGAAATTTTGAATTTTATTGGTAAACTATAAATTTTGAAATGTCTAAAAACACAAGCTGTTTAAGAAGAAAACATATGAAAAATTACAAAAGCTTTGTTCGAAAATGTGTCGAATAAATTAAGAGGTGAAGTTATAACTTGTTCATTGGGTATTAAATACCAGGTGCATTGTTATCCATTTGGATGTTAAAAAATTAGTGATATTAAATGTTGTTGTTGCCGACGAAGTTTTTTTGCGGAATGTCTTCACTCAGCTATTTAATAAGCTAGCGCAGCCAGCTCGAGCTCATGTATAAGATAATATAGTACATTTACACCGATAAGTAATGCCGGAAGAAATCAGGCAGGAAACTTAAAGTTTGTGTGGCATATTGTCGCACTGTGTACATTAGGGTAATTTTTATTTGGATTTTTTGTAAAAAACAAATGGGAATGGAAATTTTTTTAAATTATAATCATATGCCCTTACTGAATCTATTTCAATGTGAGCACTAACCTAAGCGGCCACGAATGCGATTTTATTTTTATTTTACAAGCCGACAGTGCTCAATCAGTGTTGGCATTAATTTTAAACAGTTTTTGTTCGCACTTTATAATTAAGAACGTGTAGGATTCAAAAAAATTTTTGCTCTACATAGAAGATATGTATAAAACGCTTAGAAAATAAAATTAGCTAACAGGTAACATATCGAATTAAAGAAAATTGATTGGGCTTTCTTTATAAATTAATAACAATGGCTATTAATAACATAGTTTATAGAATAAATAATAGTTATTTAAAAAACAATTGAAAAACCTCCATATCTCAAAGTATATAAGACTTATTTCAAACCAATCTTTTAGACTGTTAACTCACCTTTCATAGGACATTAATATATTTGAAGTATATTCAGGGATTCTCAACTTATATTGATTTCTAGAAAAGCATATCCGCAACTTTCCATGATTATGGTTCGTATGCATAAATACTAAGTAAATTATGAAAAAAATTTAAATACATAAACACCAGTATCACAAAGATTTCTTTTTCTGCACATTTAAAACAGCACCACCAAGAATTTCATTGTGCTCTGGCAAAAATGAATGCACAAAAAAATCAATTCAATTCTTATATACTAGAGTTCGCCTACTGATTTCAATTCAATCATTCCAATGAATGATATACATATGTACTTAAAAAAAGATCATGAAGTTTTCCATATCAACTATTTTAATATTGCTGATATATACATATATTGGTGATCTAATTTATTACCGCAAAAATCTTTATTTTGTTCTATTGGCGACTAAAAACTAAGAAAAGTTACCAACTTTTATGCAAAAAGTTAAGAAAGGCCCCTAATCGATCGATTATTTTACCATTTTTCGGTTTGCCCACAATTTATTAATAAACATTTTGTTAAGTACACAATTAGAATTTTTTTGAGAATTTTTGTTAAAATATATGTGCAGAGCATTGCTGATATGTTTCCGGTTCATTGAATTTTCACACGTACAAATTCGATCTTCAACAATGATCCTGGTTTTGCCTGTATAAAAGAAAAGAAACTTAAAATACATTCATACATATTTATTATATTGTCGTGAAATTTGGAAGAATATATATTTTAATGAAGTTTTCATAAATCTGATATTGACCGCTGACTACTAGAGTGCTTTGGTTTATGTCGGCGATATGTTTAAAGTCGGTGTTATGCGAAATCGCCAATAATGACGCAGAAAGTCCTGTGCTTTGGAAGTTTCCATCTACCTCCTTATTTTATGTGGCTTTTTTTTTGGATTTGAGTAAATTTTGATTTGTTTATATTTGAGTATGTGTTGTAAATAATTTTTGCATATTTTATTTTTAATTTTCTCTAACTGCTAAAATTTGCAAGATTGTGGAGAACTCGCTCTTACCTGTAATCTTAGTTGTAAATGTTATAATTTGATTCAAATATAGCTTGTTCTCAGACCAACAGTCTATGCAGACGCAGTGGCAGTCAACAGCGGCATACCTTGAAAATATTGCGCCCGGAACGAAGAGGTAATTTTCCAGCCTCTATAAACGAAATTTTTATTAATTTTTTTTTTTCATTTTTTCAATAGAAATTTATAACAAAAAAAAAAATCAGAAAGCCTACGAAAATGACATATAATATATATATATATTTCAATAACGTTTGCTCAGGACATTGCATTTTTACATTTACTTTGTATTTCATAATCCGTTGACCATGAATTTTCTGTTAAATTTTTCAATTTGGCAGAGAAATATCATGAAAAATTACTATTGGTTACCGAAACAACAATTATTAATTTAGGTCAGCTCGTTTTTATTCGCTACCCAGAACTCATGAGACTCACGGAAGTTCCTAACTCAATAGTGGCGGAAGTAAAGTGAAAGTGAAAGTGAAAGAAAACTTTTGTTTTTCGCGATGGAACTTTCAGGTTAGCAATAACTTAATTCAGGTTCGAAAATTTTTATTTTATTATAGAACACAGAAGCACAATGAAGTCATATTATCGCCGCGATATAAAAACCTTGAAAAAAAATCGTATGACAATGAAGATTCAATCCTTATAAAATATGTCAAATATTTACCTTTAATAATATATCTATACATATGTTAAACAGGCCTTGTTAAAAATGAGTCTTTCAATTTTGCTTAACTTTGTAGCGTGCATTTGCCTTTATAGCCTGTTAGATAATTCCATTTGTTCGCCATACACTTTTTTAATCTAAAGCATTTAAAAGGCTTCGCACAAAATATAGGTGGCAATCTGTCTTAGTTCTTTGCTGCATTGCATTGATTTTCTTCTCTAAAACTATCCATTAAATTCCTTGGTGTAAAGTTAACGTCACGTATTGCTGGTGGAAGATGGGTTGCAGGTGTTAAGTACTTATTTCGTTCACGGCGCTAAAAACAGACTTAGCAGTTATTTCGGTCCAATTTTTCAAGTTAAATATAAACTATAATAATTAAGTCAGTACTTCTTAAAAAACTGTTTGTTGTCTTATGAGCTATGAACAAGTAAGGTAGCGTTTTAAACATAATGCAATTCAAAAGCCCAGAATATTAAGCTACCGTATACTATATATGTATATCATCACGAAAATGATTACATAAACATTTATTCTGAGTACCAGAAAGCTAACTTCACAGGAGGACTGTAAAATTTCAACCGTAAGCGTAACTGAGTGTTAAAGCTTTTATAGAGGTATAATATAGTGGATACACCACATATAACATAAAATACCTCGCAGATGTATCGCATAACTTAAAGATCTTATCCTCAAATAAAAATAGTATTTTAATATAGTAACTTATTTTTGACAAAAATGGTTTGCAGGAAAACTAATAACTGAAATAACAATACGTTTGTATGCATATGCTCAAACTTCAAAACGTCACATATTAGGTCCTAGGTCACCTGAAAGACTGAAATTTGATAAAGGCCACAAATTTCAGTGGTACAGTAATATATAATTATTTCCAAATAAAAATTAAATGAAAATTTATAAAAGTAAACGAATATTTATGTGTAGTGTGAGTTAATCTTACCTTAGGGTTTGCAAGAAATGAGACTTCTTCTTCTTCTTCTTCTCCTTCTTCTTCTCCTTCGAAAGGTGACAGCTCAGAGCTCAAATTCGGTTCAAAAGAAGCCATGTGGGGCTCAATGTCCTGAAACCAAAAATTTATATATAATAAAAATTGATATAGCTAGATACGTAATGATTTCATTGTTCTGAAACAGTGTCAAAATACGTCTATGTTTTTGGTTGCAGGGTTATCATTTCACAATGAATGAACTAAAATAAAGACATATTCTTCTTTAGCATTTCTTTGAAAGTTGGCCAAATATTTAAACTTATTTTTTTTTACATTCTACACGCATACATTTATATGTATTTAAATTAATCTTACCTCTGATTCAAATTCATCATAGTGGAAACTTTCTTCGTATGGTGTCTCAGTTATATTCGGGTCTAGTATAGGAGTCTACAACGAAAAAAATGGATAAATATGTATTAAAAATTGATATATGTACTTGATTTGATATTGTCATAGCACACATTCAGCAATGATTTCCCTAGTGAAAAGAGAAAATCGCGCAAACTAATTGAAGCATCCCAGTAAGCAATATACGCGAAAATTGTAATATTTGCTTTGAATCTAACCATCGAAGTCTATTTATCTCAAATTTTTTTTTAAATGTCTTCTGAATAATTCTTTTGAAAGTCAGAACTGACTTTTGACTCGAGTTAATTCAATTATTAATTTTAAATTTTGTCTCTCTTTTAAAATTAATTAGGCTCTATTGGGTGCTTTGATATTTGGTTTGAGTATTATTTTGATCAATCAAGCTGACACATCTGGCACGACCATCCCAAGCGATTTCTTATGGGCGAGCTCATCGACTTGGCAGCGTTTTCATATTTGGCCAAATCGGAATGAAACGTCCATGAGAAGAAGTCGTGCTGAAGTTGAAAGAAAAATGAGCCCTTTATATTGAAAATGGTGCAAGTTCCTCTTCTTTGAGAAGAAAACATCAAAGAAATATTATACAGTTACATAATTTATTCTTCCCTCCGAAGAGGGACTTGCAGCGCTGTCAAAATAAAGTGCTCAAATGTGTGAGCAACACTGCTTCGAATTAGTTTTGGGCACCATCCGAGAAAATCCAACAAAGAAAGTGCCTCTCATTGAGCCTGGATCGACGCATCCAAAGCAGCGTGCTACATTGGACTAAGTGTTCGATTAAACTCAAAGATCTACATGGCATATTAGATTGACAATGCCACAATGTCACTGTTGCTTCCAACCACGATCTGTCTAACCGATGCATCGTGTTCAACGTTAGGATAGAAGATTGGATAAATGGCGTTCCTTGAGATGCCTCACGTTTTCAGCGCATAAATTAAGCGGATGGGTGGTGTCGACTTATTCGACTTATACATATATTTACCTCCTCAATGATGATTTCTTGGTCGCATGGCGTTATAAAGTCCTGATTTGGATCCGTTGAAGGTGTGTAGTCCAGTGGTTCCTGAACCAAAAAAAAAAAGAGAGATGTTCACATACGAATATTAAAAATTGATATACATATATATATGTATATAAGTTAAGTTCTGTATATAAGTTAATCTTACCTCAGACTGTGCCTGTTCAAACTCCAGATTTGGTTCCATAGTAGGCGTAGGCTCTAAATCCTGAAATAAAGAAAAAGGATAAATTAAAAATTGATGTACCGATTTGGACGCATATATTAATCGGAAGGGTGGTGTTGAATTATTCAACCTATACATACATTCATATGTATTTAAACATGGTACCTCAGACTGTAACGCCTCGAAGTGGAAGTCTTCGTTGCAAGGTGACATGTCAAAGTCCAGATTTGGATCCATTGAAGGTGTGTAGGGCAGTGGTTCCTGAAACAAAAAAGAAGAGGATATATGTACGTATATTAAAAACTGATAACCGTAATATAAAATTTTCACCGCACACATTCAATAATGATTGCCCTAGTGAACAGAGAAAATCGTATTGATTTTAAAAACATTATTCTCAAACGCTATGCTCAAAGCAAAAAAAAAACATTAATGTCATAAGTCATACAGCCATGAGCGCGATCAAAATATGTTGATTTAATTGATTATAGCGTTTTGTATCGGGAAATCATGTGCATATGTTCTTATTTTCCCTGCCTAGCGAAAAGTACCTTTCTAAAGATATAAAGTTTATTTTCCTCTCTTTATAATACAGAAATACTAAAAAAGTTTATGATAACTTTTAAGCTAAGTTCATCTCACCTCAGACTGTGACAGTTCAAAGTCCAGATTTGGCTCCAAAACAGGCGTTGTAGGCTGTGCATCATGAAACAAAAAAATGGATTTACGTTTATTAAAAATGATATACCCAATTTGATATTGTCAGAGAAAATTCAACTGAGAAAATTGACTATAGTTATATGTAAATAACTTACCGAGAAGAGTGGACTTTCTTCACCATACGCACGCTGCATTCTACGTGGAGACATAAACATCTTAGGGGTCATATTTTCAGCACATGGACGACTTCGATTTGCATCCTGCAATAGTACAAATAAATAACAAGAACATTTTTTTAGTATTTGATAATGCATTCCCATCATAGGGTAGGAAAATATTTAATGCATGTATGAAATTAAATATATTTGATAAAAAAGTTTACTTACCGGTATAATATGGGCGAAGTCTTCTTCTGCTTCTTGTGAAATGTCCCAGAAGGAATGTGATTTATTATGCAAATTCTATTAACCGAGAATGAGAAAACAGAATAAATTTAAGTTTTATTTCAAATTCAACATAACAAAACTAAATAAGTTTAATACAAGTCAAATATATGTACATATAAGAACAGTTAACAGGGACTGAGCTCTGTTCTAAATTCAGCGAAAAATATTAGGACAGTTTCGCGTTAACAGTAACAAAACTCTATCCAAAACTCAGCGTTATTTGCAGAAATAAATTGGTAACACAAGCGATTTTGGAAATGGTCTGAAAGTGTTGGAAATTTTGAAATGACTGATGGTTCAAAGCAGACCAACACTAAAATACAAATCAAAAATTTACAATCAAAAAATTTCCCCGATTTCTTAATTATAGTTCTACCAATCGTATGATTTACTCGAATACTTATGAATCAATTTTCGAATTTAGAGTGCTCCCGAAGTAATCTAGAGCATGAGATTTTTTGAACGTGTCTAATGTAAGTAGGTATATAAGGCCACTAAAAAATAACCCGCGTGCAGGACTCTGCTTTTCTTGCACGAATATGAACTATATAATTTTTTCTACGGAAAAATTAACATTTAAGTTTAGAAATTTTTGTTAGTTATTAGAAGCCTAACATCAATAAATGAAAACTAGTAATGGAATTGTAGTTGACTTTAATAGGATAAAACATTTTCTTGTAGGAGTTATTTGACTTCAAAAAATCGATGTAATTGAAATTCATTAGTAATATCATAATATGGTAAACTTACCCAATCTTCGAAGTCGCGTGCTGCCTGTTCTTGAGCCTAGAAAAAAAAGTAAGTTACAGATTATTAACACATTTAACACAATTTAATACAAAATGAGTTCAGTATTATACATAAAAATTGTACAGATTAAGGCACATATTTTGTCTTATTAGTTCGTATGAAAGAAATATTCGGAATGCTCCATAATCTTGAAATTGTTAAGAAAAACACATAGCTATAAAGAAGACGAATAATCGAGGAGTAATCTTGGAGTAATTCTAAATTAGTCGTTTTGACTGCGAGCTCAATGTATTCTGTACTCTCTTGAAATTATGCATTGCATTCGGGATGAGTAATATTTTATTACTCTATATTAAGTACTTTTTAGAAACCATTTTCAAGCGTGTGAACAAAGATTCTAACATACGAAGTTAGAAGCAGATAAAATAAATGTTAATAGAATGAAATAAGTAGTATGGCTCATAATAATAAGCAAATTATAATTATTATATTCTACATACTATATTAATTATAAAATATATTAATTCTTTTATACTCAAAACTGGGCTACCATTGTGTTTGACTTTAAAGCTAAAGTCTCTAATTCAAGACTTCTACATTGAAAATATTTTTGACTTATCCTGGTCCAGTCAGTAATGACTTTTGCTATGTGGTGTGAATAGAGTACATTTCTCAAACTTTTTTTTTTTGGCATAAATTACTTTGCCTTATCTGGACTTAGAGACAAATTGCCTTTTCTGTTTAATATATCATATATAACAATCACTTACCCGCGGAGACCTTGTCGGCGTAGATGATATTGCCGGCTGTTGGAGATGCATATAAAAATTATTTTAGTTTTGATCATAACAATATGCGATACGAGTTATATTAAAAGACAAATAAAATTTAAATTTGAAACAACAATATACATGTTTTTTTGAACATACTATATAGTTTATAATTCTTACCGAGTCACCGTGTGAACGTGATCTTCGTGGAGAGTAAGCTGGTGAGCGTTCACAAGGCTCAGCTGGTTGAAATTGTGAAGGAGTCCATGGCTGATATTCAAGCATTGACAGTAAAAAAAATGGACAAAGACAAAAAAAAATTATTATTTATTGCAAAAAAGATAAATTATTTAAATTTTTTTTATTATCTATTTGCAAGTGAAAATGTATTTATTGACTAATGGTGTTATATCTAGCAACACTTTAACATCATGATGGTCAACTACTTTGGTGGCCGCAAGTTGTAAAAAGTGTTCGTGTGTGTGCCTGTATACCGACAGATCAACAAATTCAACATCAATACACATTTGGAATGAAGATCAATTCTTTTCGCTTATATAAATCAGCGGCAAAAAAAAATAAAATAAAATAAAATCAAATTAATACTTACCGCCTCTGATTGTGGTGATAAATCAAGCATATTATCCCAACCAACCATGTAATCTGGTCTAGCCTATAAATACATCATGCAATGAATTAAAAATCGAAATTATGTGATAATGTTTTTGCGTAAATAAATTTTGGAAAAAAAAAAATTGTAAATGGATCACTACGCAATTTTTTAACTTCTTGTCCCAGGATTGGAGTATGCTAAGGCGATGCTACTGGTGATCGCTGGTTTCAATGGGGTTTTCAATAACTTTTTCACAAAAATAAGCTCACAAGCTCATAAGCCAGTGTCCCTTTAACTTAAGTGCAACCTAAAACCCTGAATAGAGTACTTTTTGTAAATATCTTTTTTTTCATGCAAAAACTTTTTCTTATGTGGACCTAGAGGCACATTGTCATTTCTCTTTTAAAAAGCTTTCATATATTTTTGATATATACCTACATATGTATTTATATCAATCACTTACCTGCGGAGACCTTCTAGGCGTAAATGGTGGAGATGCCGACTGTAAAAGATACGGGAAAAAAATTATTTTGATTTTGATTTCGATCATAGCAAAATAAGATGCGAGTTATATAAAAGGAAAAATAAAATAAATTTTTACACCGACTTATGATGCAAACATTTTTATTACTTGTCAGATCACCACAAAATATTTTTTGGGTATTCTTAAGAATGAGTACAAAAATAGAAAAAATAATTTTTTAAATTTTTTCTGGACATAACCCCTTATGGAAAAAACACAATAAAATACATAAAAAATTTTCGATGTTTTTACGATCTCAGTGAGACAAAATAATTGATTTTTATTTCATCTCTGGCTTGTTGTTTCATGCTGTGCCAGCTCTATCTCAGGTTTTTCTAATTCTGCTGGAATTTACACCCCAACTGGTAATTATGGGTTTTCCATATCTTCAATACCAGCCCACACTGTTGAGCAACTGTCGCATAAACTTAAGCGCGGAAAACCCTTTATGAGTACTTTTTGTGAAGTATGTTTTCCTTGCGTTGATCAAGATGCACATTATCTTTTCTTTTTTAGAATACTTTCATGTATTTTTGATATATACCTACACATAAACATATCCCTTTATATATATTTAGCAATCACTTACCCGTGGAGACCTTTGTGGCGCAGGTCGTGCAGGTGACACCTGTATGAAATGCAGATAAAAATTATTTTAATTTTGATCTTAACAAAATAATTTACGAGTTATATCAAAAGACAAATGCAATTAATTTTTATACTGACTAATGATGTAATTCAATAAGAAAAACTTTGAAGGAAAAATTTCCAGATTTCTAACGATTTCAGTTAGACAAAAAAATCAATTTCTTTTAAATTGCCAAATCAGTACAATTTTCTGAGGGCTTAGACATTGACCGAGTGACAAAAGAAAGGGGTAAAGTAAAGGTCTGTGACAATTTTTGAACAGATGAACAAAAGTTAATCGTGATATGCACTCCAAAGAATGATTAGCTTCGGCGACGATACATATCAATAAGATCGTGAGACAAAGTGCCAAAGTGCTGCGTGGAAGTTTTTTTGAGAACCACGAATACAAGGGTTTGGTGTATTACGAATTTCTTAAAAGTGGCCAAATGGTATCGGCAGTCTTCTACCTTGAAATTTTACGAAGTTTGATGCCAAGAATCTGATGCTTGGGGCTAGAATAGGAAGATCCTGCTAACAGGATACGCAATTTCTAGCGAAAAATTATATCTGCGGGCGTCACCACGTTGTTGATTATAATGCTTACCAAAGTGAAATTCTTTAATTTTAAAAATTTTAAAAATTTAGTAATTGAAATTTTAAATTATATTAGGGCACCTATCAAATAGCTCTATTGATTGAAAGCATGGTTGGCATATTATAACTTAAGGTACCAGACAAAAATGGATAAAAGTATAGCTCTCGCAACGTTTCTGTGGAATCACATCTTTGATGATGAATCTTTGAAAGTTGAACTTGATATGGGAAATCATATGCAACATATGTAAATACATACCAGCTGATTCACAACTGCATATTTTTCTAAGACATTCTGTTGGCAAAAAATTTCTTGATTAAAAAATTTTCAAAATTTATTTTATATAAGCAATTACCTCAATACATGGTGCTGGTTCGTCTCTTTGGGTTTTCTACAAAATAAAAATTGATTAAAATGTTGACCATTGTCAAATACACATTCTTAAAGATGATTAAAATTTAGAAATTTAAGTTTTATATTATACCAGTGCACCCTCTCAAAAAGTTTTGCTGATTAAAAGCAGAGAATTTCTGTTTTTCTTGTTTTGAAGAATGAATTTAATTTGCGTATGGCTTTTCACGTATCCGTCAAAGTATTTACCAACTTCAATTTATCATTAGCGATCGATCCATAAAACCTTCTACTTTTTTTTCGGGATAAACTTTAACTAGAGGGTGCACTAAAGTAAAGTTTAATTGATATATATCTTACAAATAATAGTAACTTAATGAGTAGTTAAGCACATCAGGATCAGTGTTGGCATTTGTATTTTTTGGGAACGTATTGCTAACTTACACACTCGAAATGTAATTTTTTTGGATAATAAATATATATCCAGAAAATTTACAAAAATAAGACCCAAGTGAATTTTCTTTTAGGCATATATAATCAAAATTTACTGAAAAAAGCTATTTCTCCATTATCGGCAAATGTGCTTAAATGGCTCCAAATATACTGAAAAATGTTCCGTAGTATTTGTGTATTTAATCTATGGCAAAATTAAGGCTTCTAATGTACTAATAATGAGTCCGGGTACTAACAAAAATTTTAAATAAATGTACGAATAATGCCATCACTGACCACAGTAATAATTTAGTTTTAATTTTTTTTATAGATTTGCAATTAAATTTAATTCGTTTTATAAATACCCGCTCTTCATATTGTTTGTTCCATTCTTCCCTCTATAAAATAAATTTTAAATTATAATATAATTCATATCGGTGTATGTAGTAGTGCGGCAAAACACCTCAACTGATCCTGCGTAATTTTTGTTGTTTTTTTTTGTGAATAACCAAATTTTTAAAATTCATAACTTTCATCAAACTGAACCAATTGATGTGTTTGTTACCATATATTTTTTCAAAATAGTTTTTTTTTTCTATTCAACTTTGCAATTAAAATTTTCACAAACTATGATTTTCATTTTTTTTTTTTCAAAAAGAAAATTATATAAATTTAAATCTTTCCCATACAAAGCACTATATCGGTTTTTCATGATATTTTTTTGCTCAAAAGACTGACATATCGAACCAATTCTCTCTCTCTCTCTCTCTTGAAAGAGAGCGTTTATTTTGTTTTATAAAATTTATATTTCTATAAAAAGTTTATTATAACAGCACATTTTGAAAAAACAATCTATCAAAATCCAAATCAGTGGTTGATAGGCTTTAAAATACTGGATATATCCTAGAGCTATCTAGAATATACAAAAACTGTTTGTCTTTGCAAGAAACAAGTAATTCGTTTGGCGATTTTATTTTGTGTACGTGTACATACCTCTCTCTGACAGCGTGCTCGCGTTTCTCTTATTTTTTCAGGTGTTGGGCATGGTCTTTTATAAACGTATGGAACGTCTGGTACTACCTGCTGGTTGTCCTAAATAAATTATTATTATTATTTTTATTAATATTAGAAACATATACATTAGATCTGTTCAAAATATCCTCAAGTTCTGCAGCCTTTTCAGAATATATTTAGTTAAGAAATAGAAAACAATTGGGAATGCTACTAGGGCAAAATTTTAATTTTCGATATTTGAAAAAAGTGTACCTTTTTTCTGTTAAATTTTTTTTTTTTTTTTTAATTTTAAACTTTCTTTATTATATGAGATTTTTTTGAACAGATCTAATATACCATACATAGTAAAAAGAAGTCTTCAAAAACATAAATCTTTGGTATATGACCGAATCTATTTTCTGGCGTTTTCATCAGTGAATAGACTCAGTGGCGAAAAAACCGCTCAAAATGCACTGGAATCTACATCTAATGTTGATTTTTATGTATTTCTCGCTTACATTAAAAAAAAAAAAATTGTGAACAGTTGGAGAAAAAAAAGAAGACGAAAGATGTAACAACAGATGTTGATATTTGGAGTTCACGAACAGCAAGATACCTTCAAGTTCAGCTACATATCTACATCCCCGCACTTTCAATATTTTTTCGTTTTGTGATGGCGCATTACGTCGAATCGAACGCCATATTGCTTTTGCAAGTGTGATATTTTTGAAATTTTTTTTTCTTTTATCACTTAATTTTTAAATTTTTTTTAATCAAGCTTTTAAGAGATATAAATTAAATTTTTTTTTAAATGCTTATTACTCCGCAAATAATCAGATAAATTAAATTTTGTTTTATATCAAACTTTTTTGCATCTTAAAAAAACTGACTGTTTGTTGGCTTTAATCGTGCTCTTTACATCTTAAACTACCAATTCCATGAAAAAGAGTTTATAAAATGCAGTTCTCAGTGTATTTTATTCGGAGTTCCCTCAAAAGCATGTTTTTTTTTGGAAAACTTTCCCAAAACGCCATACACATATTTGAAAAACAGACAGTCTACCGTGGCTATATTGACAAGGTTTTGTTTACCATCGGAAACTATGGAGTTACTTTTCACTTTATTATTAGCACAAATTTTATATACAAATACCTGTTGAGGTCTTCTAACTGCATTCGCACTTCTTTCTTTTGGTTTCTAAAAAATATATGTATGTATAAGCCATTCTTAACCAAAACGAGAGAAGTTGGGCCTATGAGTCTCCAACTAAGCCGTATATTTTAGGTTTTTTTTTTTTTTTTTTGTAGTATTGAACTAATTTAAGAACTAGCTTTAATCATTTCAGCATAATTCAAACGATTATTTTAAAATCTATGAAAAATCAAAGAAGTAATTTGTATCTTTTAAAACAAAATTTTAGGAATAATTGATTTTTAAAGAAATAAATATTTAAAAAATTTATAAACTGTAAACAATATTTTTGGATAAGCTTAAAATTTGGTCAAAGTTTTAGATTCAGTATTTTTAAAATTGAAACCTATTTTTTTTTAATAATTTTTTTTGAAGATAATGTATAAATAATTATTTTTTTAATGTCGAAATTACACATGGTACGTCATTAAGTAGTCCAACACTTCCCACAAAAAAAAAAAAAAATCAGTAAAACACTCAACTTCTGTCGTTTTGAGACTTTTTTTTAAAACAATTGTTGAATTAAAAGACATTTTAATTAAAATTTCAAAAAATATGATTAAAACAAATTTCCTTATGAAATTAATTTATGGCTTTAAGCTAATAATCAAAATAAGATTTATGCATACATACCGGTGCGGCTACAAAAGGTATTCCCTCACATTCTGCTGCGTATCTTGCATCCGCCTCGGCCTATTAAAAGAAATTGCATTACAATTATTAGTTTATATGCGTATATATTGACATATACATATGTATGTTCATTTATGTATGTATGTAAAATATATTTTTGAAAACATTTTTTTTGTCAGCTGATTACACTGTGAGCAGTCATATACGGCATTTTGTAGTAATTTAGTTAAAATAATGAAAAATGAATACGCTTCCTCGCAACATCTATTGATTGTGTAGATATTCTAGATTGATATGCTCTGTGGAAAATATGCAACTTCCAACTGCTCGAGAATCACATCAAAACTATTTTTGTAGTGCTTCCACGTCCCGTTAAGTAAAACGAGATTTAAGTGAAAAGATTTACGACTGACTTAAGGATTATGAAGTTATATTAAAATGACAAAAATGTTCGAACAGTTTTAGAACTTGATATATTACACAGAGACTAAAGCCATAAGTGCAGTACTAGAAACTATCAGCCCAAAAAATTATCATTTCATTTAATTATATAACATAAGAAATTTAACAAATAAATTGTATTTTAAGTATAATTACCCTTTCCGCTCTTTTCCGATTCCACTCCACCAGCTGTAAAGTGATAAGATTTGTTTTTTTTTAAGGTATATATTAAAACTTTTGAAAAAAAAAGAAGCTCAATGAATGATTGAGCAAAACGTTAAGAAACTCTATTTATTTCATTGGCTTAGAAGTGTTGAACCAACACTTGTAAATACCTCTTCTGGAGTGAGACGTCTAACTGGTACTGGTTCGACATATCCACCCATTCTCTGCAATTGAATAATTTTGACATTACATTATGATTTAAGCAGTTTTTCTTATAAACAATTTTTCTTCAAAATAAAAGCATAATTGTAAATTATATTCGTTTGATTTTAAATAACGTCTTATTTTGCGAATAAATACCGAATCGTTTTTGCCTCTCTGCGCTCGTTTTGGTGGTGGTGTTGCTGGTTTTTTTGGTCCTTTTGGTGCTTGACATTTTTGCTATTTAAAAAATTGCATTGTTATTTATTTTGTATATATAAATATAGATATAAGTCAGAGGTCGGCTATAGAAGTATTGATTTTACATTTTATTGCTTGAAAACTAAAAATTCGTGGAAGAAGTTTCTTAATTGTTGAAAAACAGGCAACCTGATCCAAAAATCAAAATATCTCAAATGGATAACAATCCGAATTTTTGAGTAAAAATATCTCTAGAATATTCAATTAAAAATAATTTGGATTTTTCTGAGGTGAACAATTACAGCATAAATTTATCGAATTTTTTCTGATTTTCAAAAAAAGTTTAAAAATATATTGACGAAAAATCCAAAGGGTTTTCTTTTTGCTGCTCAACACTATATTATTGTAAAAATCGCAAATGTGCATATATAAATACCTTTGATCCTTTTTGCATTGCCGCCTATTAAATAAATAGAAATATTTATCATTATTATATTTTCTAAGTTAAATATATTTTCTGAAAATTTATTGATCGATTGAAACAAAAGCTTAAGATAAAAATATTTAAGTTAGCTATTTTTTTCTTATTCTTGTTAGAGTATCTTCGAAAATTATTGAGCTGAACTGACAAAAATAAAGTTTTATTTTCTTGTAAACTCAAAATGACAGCTGAATTTTTTGACGTCCGTCGCGATTGTGCTTACTCGAACGGATTTTACCGTTAACGGTTTTCCGCTTGCACTCGAAAATATTAAATAACTTCTCTAAAAGAGACATCAGTTATTCATTAAATGGGTTTTAAAATGATAAAGAACAAGATTATATATTTTTTAAGTGTCCTGAAGCTGGGAGATTAGCATGTCAGAACCATTTAAACAATCGAATTGTTATCATTTTTCATTTGTTGACAATAAAGAAGTTTTTTAAATACACTTCGGTAGCTAATGTAACAAAGTATTCAAATAGAAAAAAACCGACACTGCTCCGATCAGCTCAACTGGAGAAAATAAATTGCAAGCGTAAGTTTGGAGAAAATTCAACTAATTATTGAGAAAAATGCTGATATAGCGCGTCAAGTAATTTTATGTTCAAGTTGTAAAAAACATTTTTGGACAATTGAAAAATGTTAAGTTCATATTGGTTTGCGGTTTGTAAAAATATGAGGGATATATATAAATACCTCTTCTTCTCTTTTTTTATTCCATGCCAACCGCTATAAAATAATAATTTATTTTTTAATACACTTAAACTTTATGTTGTAATTAAATACCTCTTCTGTATTAAGACGTTTTACTGCCTTGGGCTTCAAAGATCCAGCAGGTGGCTGCAATTTAAAGTTTTTTCATAAGCACTTTGTTTCAAAATAGGAGCCAAATTGTGAATTTATTTTAAATTAAATTATATTTTGTGATTGTAGGAAATAAATGTAAGTAACTAATTATGTCAGAATAGAAGTTTATATCTATTTTATATTAGAACAGTTCAGTAACAATGCCAAATAAAAATTTAATTTCCATAAAATTAAGATTTTTGGGTTTGAAATATATCAGAGAGTATATCATTGAGGGAAATATCTGTTTAATATTGTTGTTTATTTAATATTTTTTCTAGGTTTTTACTATTATAAACATGAATAAATACCTTTCCATCTGCTTGTGGTTGACAATCCACCTATTAAATAAATAAAAATGGTCATCATTATTATTTCAACAGTTGATAGCTATGAGTTATTATTTTTTTTTTTGTAATAATAAATCAACTTTTGGTATGTATCTTCTCATGGAAGATCAATTAATAATATTGACTACTTGTAGCTTAACTTGCACTATCTTTGTTTTTCTTTCCATAACTATTGTGTCGTTTTTAAAATTACTTACTATTAAAATCAACCAAAATTTAATTTTTTATGATAACTTACAGGAGGTTCTGGAACAGCTTTTTCTTTTGGGGCGCAAGCTCTTGATGCTCTTGGTGGTGGTTTCACGGTAGAAGTGTCTTTCGGTTGTGGTTTCGAGGCACAAGATGGTGCTCTCGTGACACTAGTTGCTCTTGGTGGTGGTTTCACGATAGAAGTTGCTTGTGCTGGTGCTCTCGAGGCACTAGTTGCTCTTGGTGGTGGTCTCGTGGCACAAGATGGTACTTTCGAGAAACTAGTTACTCTTGGTGGTGGTTTCACGTTGGAAGTTGCTTGTGCTGGTGCTCTCGTGGCACTAGTTTCTCTTGGTGGTGGTCTCGTGGCACAAGATGGTACTTTTGAGAAACTAGTTACTCTTAGGGGTGGTCTCGCGGCACAAGCTGGAGCTCTCGAGCTTCTAGATGCTCTTGGTGGTGGTTGCACGTTAGAAGTTGCTTGTGCTGGTTCTCTCGTGGCACTAGTTGCCCTTGGTGGTGGTCTCGTGGCACAAGATGGTACTTTCGCGAAACTAGTTACTCTTGGGGGTGGTCTCGTTGCACAAGATGGTGCTCTCGTGGCACTAGTTGCTCTTGGTGGTGGTTTCACGTTAGAAGTTGCTTGTGCTGGTGCTGGTGCTCTCGTGGCACTAGTTGATCTTGGTGGTGGTGGTCTCGTGGCACAAGATGGTACTTTCGCGAAACTAGTTACTCTTGGGGGTGGTCTCGTTGCACAGGATGGTGCTCTCGTGGCACTAGTTGATCTTGGTGGTGGTTTCACGTTAGAAGTTGCTTGTGCTTGTGCTGGTGCTCTCGTGGCACTAGTTGATCTTGGTGGTGGTGGTCTCGTGGCACAAGATGGTACTTTCGTGAAACTAGTTACTCTTGGGGGTGGTCTCGTGGCACAAGATGGTGCTCTCGTGGCACTAGTTGCTCTTGGTGGTGGTTTCACGTTTGAAGTTGCTTGTGCTTGTGCTGGTGCTGGTGCTGGTGCTCTCGTGGCACTGGTTGATCTTGGTGGTGGTGGTCTCGTGGCACAAGATGGTACTTTCGTGAAACTAGTTACTCTTGGTGGTGGTCTCGTGGCACAAGATGGTACTTTCGGGAAACTAGTTACTCTTGGGGGTGGTTTCGTGGCACAAGATGGTGGCTTCGAGGCAGTAGCTGCTCTTGGTGGTGGTCTTGTGGCACAAGATGGCGCTCTCGAGGTAGTAGTTGGTCTTGGTGGTGGTCTCGTGGCCCCAGTAGAAGGTCCTTGTGATGATCCCGATGCCGACTATTAGATATGTAAGTAATCACTATTATTTCATATTTAAAAAAAAACATCATATTTAATAACTAAAAATTGTAAATGATAAAACGATGTAAAAGAAAATTTTTTTAAATAATTTTTGATCATAAAACCTTCATTCACATCCATTTAAAATCAAGTGTTTGGAATTAAAAGGTTTTGCTCTAACTTGTGGGTAAACTATAAGTTCTTTAACTATTGTAAAATATATTCCTTGAATAACAAAAACTCTTTGAGAAAATATATTTTATTTAATTCTTTTGCAGGTCCAAAATAAAAATCTCTTTAAAGTCGGACTAAAAGATTACACCAAAAAATTCAAAAAGATTTTTTTTTTTTAATTTCAAGAAGTTTATTTTTCAGTTTGACGCCAAACTTTTGAGACATCTTTGGTTTAGGATCCTCTTTGATGATATTTTATACTTCGTTGAAGTTGTTTTAATATTTTTTTCTTCAATCATGTGCTTTTTTTTGTGAAATACCAAATTGAATGTAAAACGCTTTTTATTATTACAAAAACTGCCGTGTCATTAATACGGTGGAAAGCTGTCTTAATTTCAATGAAAGATATCTCCGAAATCGAACATGTTTTTTAAAAAATTGTTGAATAATATTATCAATGTCCAACTGCACAAAAAGAATTTATAAAACTATCTTCTATAAGTATGACATGTCTTCGAATAGGCAATAAAACACCGATATTCGCAATTTTAAAATAAATAGAATATACATAACTCCAAAAATACTTTTGTAACTGTTTTCTGAGAACTGTTAAGTTTAATATCTTGCTCTGCTGCACAAGTTTTATTCGAAATTGTACTTTAGTTTTATTTATATCAAAGTCGTTTTTAAAACGATGTAATTTAGAGAAAAAATTACGAAAAAATTACTTGAGAATATTTAGTTCTTATGATAACTTACCGTAGTGCTTTTAGCAGCTCCTCCGCCTGGAGGTATTGTTCTTAGATAGCTGAATTTCCTATCCGGCTATTGAGTAAGTTATCATTAATATTAGTTTTTCTGTATAATAATATTTTTAAAAATAAATGCAGTAGTTATATGAATGCTAAAGATAAAATATGAAGAGACTTATAACAAATCGGTATGATCCGCATGTCTCTAATATAAAAACGAAAACTAACTGCTGGCGTTTCAAAACTATTTTGTACCAACTTATTTTGGCATTTAAGTACATTATGTTCCATGACTTAAAATTATGATAATCGTTTACAAGCGTACACAACATAAAATGATATTTTGCATTTATAGCACCTAATTTATAACATTTCTGTAATTTTGAAACTAAGTGAAAAAAAGGCACTTAAAATTGAGTAGCGCTATAATTTGCCAGATACCAATAAAAAATATGCAGCTTCGACGCCAAACCGTCTTTAAGCTGTAGTTGACCAATGAGGCTACCACACTACATATTTAACATTACAAAATCATTATTTTAAACAATGGTTTTTCAATTTATACATGCCTGCATCAAATAAGCTGTGACATGGAATTTAGTATTATATTTTGGTTTTCTATTATAAAATTTCCAGGTAATATTTTTTTACAATAAATAAACAATTTTTTGTAAACTTAAATTTTTGTTCTTTCAAATGATATAAAAATTTTTTTCATATTCCACTTAGTTTCAAGGTTACAGAGCATTGAAGTTAAAAGTATGCACTGCATCAAATAAGCTGTGAGCCACTGTAAGTTTATTTTCAAATGAAAGTGAAATGAAAATTTATAAAAGTAAAAGATCATTTATATGTACATATATGTAGTATGTATATAAGGTAATCTTACCTTAGATTTTGGCAAAAGGTGGGCGACACGTGATTGGAAAGGTGGCAGGTCACAGTCCACATTTGGACCCACAGGAGCCATGCGAGGCTTTGATCTTACCTCAGATTTTGGCACAAGGTGGGCAACACGTGATTGGAAAGGTGGTAGGTCAGAGTTCACATTTGGACCCACAGGAGCCGTGCGAGGCCCTGATCTTGCCTGAGATTTTGGCAAAAGGTGGGCGACACGTGATTGGAAAGGTGGCAGGTCAGAGTTCACATTTGAACCCGCAGGAGCCATGCGAGGCCCTGATCTTGCCTGAGATTGTGGTAAAAGGTGGGCGACACGTTCTTGGAAAGCTGGCAGTTCACAATTCCGATTTAGACCCTGAAACAAAGAAAAAAGCATTTATTAAAAATTGATGTATGTTTTTTAAGAGTGTTGTTAAAGAGATACTAAGTATATTTTGCAGTTAAAATACGATTTTCATTTTCATATTTTAAATTGAAAAATACACATCACTATTTATAAAACTTTACTTAGTAAATGCATATGGTTTACAAAAAAAAAAGAATCATAAAAATTGAAACATAATCCACAAAAATAAAGCTTTGAAGAAAAGAAAAAGAATTTCACTTTTATGAAATTGCACTATTTGAAATTCAAACTCAGAAATTGCAATTCGAAATGTTACAACTTCTGAAATGTGAAAAGCATCCATAAGATGGGTATTTGAGTGCCCAAAACTGATTTCATAAGAGTTTTTCTTATTCTTAGCAACCCTACTCCAAATAAAAAGAGGCTTATAAAGAAAATATTTAACTTTTAATTCTGAATAATAAATTTGATAGACAAAACACTGAAATTATCAAAATCTCGAAAAATATGACTGGCATTGAACAGTTTCACCAAATTTTTTTTTTTTTTTGAGTACATTAAAATCCAATTTGTCAAAATTAATAGGCACCCTAAATATTTTATTCAAAAAAACTCATAATAAGTTGACCCCCTCAGCCCTAGTCCTTAAAACAGCTTTAACTCTACAAAACATACTGGCAAAAATTGATATAAAATATTTTGAGAAATTTTTCTCCACTATTCTTTTATGCATTCAACCAATTGCTACCTGAATGAATAGGACCGTCTGGTTAGAAATATTTACAAATATTCGATCAAATAGCTACACTCCTTATAGCCTGCTTCTGGCGGAAACGTGAATGTTTAATTCTTACAACAACTTACCGCAGTGCTAATAGCAGCTGCTTCGCTTGGAGGTACTGTCCTCAGATAGCTGAATTTCCTATCCGGCTATTAAATAAGTTATCATTATTATAATTTCTTCTATATTGTAATATTTTTAAAAATAAATACAGTAGTTTTATGAATGTTAAAGATAAAATATTACGAGACTAATAGCCAATCAGAATAAGTTAACTCGCATGTTTCTGAAAAAGTGATGAGAATAAACTGCTGCAGGGTGCGCGAGAAAAATACAGGTCAAAAATTCCTATTTTTTTCATTTTTTGCCACAAAATCATTTTAATTTATCTTTACTTACATATAATACTTATGACGTAAAAATGTTCATGTGCTACTTGCAAAATTTTGGAGAGATTTTGAAGAACAAAAATAAAAACCATTTTGAAAAAGGTGGCGCTTATCACATTTTGCCCCCAGTTTTTTTATATAATCAATGAAAACATTATAAATTTCTATTAATTATTTTTTATAAATTTTATTTAACATTCATTTAATTTAAAAATTAATATTTTTTGTGTAAAAATACCTGTGCGGTTGAACCAGTGCCGCGTGGTCTTCTTGCTCCTGTTGGCATCTATTAAATAAATTTACATTATTAGTTTTATAAAAATTTTGTGAAAAATACAATAGATAAATGTAAAAAATTAAATAGTTATAATTTTTTTCTTAAGTCTGGAAAGAATTATTTATTTGGGATAGCATCTATCCAGTCCAAACAATCGAAAAAAATAAGTTTTTTTCATTGGAAATTTAACGTTTCAGCTTTCTTTTTTTTTTTTTCTTTTTAAATCTTGTATCCAAAGGCGTTGATATTATATTATTTAAACAATTGATTTATTATAAAAAAATATTATTTTTCATGAATTGCCATGGAAAAAATTTCACAAGAAAACTAATGTTTTTAGCTTCAAAGCGATGAAAAAAAATTATTTTTCCGTTAAAATTTACAAGAGATATGACAATTTGACCATAAACATAAAAAGTAAAACGTTCAAACTACAGAACTCGACATTTTTTATAACAAATAAATTCCCGATACACGTGTTCACTCACATAATGCCTAGAATATGTAAATAAAATTTGCAGCGATTTAAAAATATGTCGGTCAGAAAGTGTTCCACTTGTAAAAAAATGTCTCATAAACAAAGAACTTCTGAAATCAAAAGAGAATTTAAATATCGAGGTTGCATTGGCGAGAAACGGAAACGTATTTTATTTAATCGTTTAAGACTTTATTTATAAGAAAAATTTCGAATCTAATCTGAGCTCGAGCCATTCTCCTATTTGTTTCCAAGAAATTTAACTGTTATGGATATTTAAAAAAATATTTTCAAAATAGTACCCACGATTCTAATCTGAAATATTTTTTTAAATGTACAAATGCGTATGTTTTTCTGAAAAAATATTTAAATATGTGTAACAAATATTTCTTACTCTTATTTTTTTAGGTCCTTTCGAATGTTTCTTCCTTAGATTTCTGAATTTATTATCAAATTTCGCTTTTATTTTTTCAGTATGAAAGTTCAAAGTTGTGAAATCTTCTGCCTTAAAATAATTTACATACAAATAAGTAAATATTGTTGCTTTCGTAAAAACAAATAAGTTATTTATCTGATATTATTAGTTTCTAACTTTTTGGGACAATATTAATGTTTTTAAAAAAGTTAGCTAGGAAAAAAAGTGCAGTTCATAACTGAAGAATGTAGAAATCTGTGGTCTAATTTATTAATTGTTTTTGGTTAAGATATTATTCCAAGTGACCGTATGTTCGATTTTCTAAATTTTTTTCCAAAAATTATTTCCAGAGTTACCATATTAAAAGTTTACTCAAAAAAAAAAATAGGTGTGCTGAGGGAACGTGGCATATTTTATTGCTTCCTATGTCACTGTTTTTTTTTAGTTGGACACTACTTTAATTTAATATAAATTTTACATTATGCATACCTTTTGAGAACACTCTCTCCTAAACTCCTCCACCTGTAAATAAATTTACTTTAGTATTTTTACTGCCAAAATAAATGTTTTAATAATTGTTCTTAAAAATTTATTTTCCAAATTCCTATTCGGGATATAATTTTTCTTTTGATATATTTAAAAATACTCAATACTGTAGAAAAGTTTTGAAATTATTTTTAACAATTATTTAAAACATCGTAAGCAATATCACTATAAGGCCCTCGCCAGTTAAAAAATTCAAAAAGTTCTCATCTGTATACAAAATCTAGTAATCGGTTCCGTAGGAACAAGTTATTGCAATTTAATTCTTATGCGATACACCTCATTTCATATTATTTATTAATTTATTTATTTATTATATATATTTTTAATATTGTAACCTTGGAAATCATTTTTGAATAAATTTAGAAAATCAAACATAACACGGTCACTTGGAACCATATCTTAACCAAAAACAATTAATATATTAGACCATAGATTTCTACATTCTTTGATTATAGACTGCAAATTTTTTTAAAAACATTCATATTATTCCAAAAAGTTAAAAACCAATAATATCAGATATTGCAATTATTTGTTTTTACGAAAGCAACAACATTTACTTATTTGAATGTAAAACATTTATGGCAAGGGTTTTCACAAATATGGACTATCGTACTGAATGAAGAAAAGATGGATAATGCATTCAGAAATGTAAGGAGTAGATATTTAAATGAACAAAAGAAGTGCGAGAAATATTTGTTAGACATATTTAAATATTTTTTCAGTCGTTTGTAAATCATTTTGAAAAAAAAGAAAGATAGAGAAACTATTCTATTTGTGTGTGTAAGTGGTCATAGCTATTTTTTTCATTTCACATATTGATGTGTAACGTATTATGTTCTATATATAGTCGTTCAAAAATTTCAGTTATTTATTGAATTTCTAGCAATTTTCCATCTGCGAAGTGTTTGTGTTTTTGTTCGCTAATATGGGTTTTATGTCCCTGTAAAGAGCTAATGATGTATTGCTTATTTATGATAAGAAAAGTGGTAAGACAAAAATTATAGCAAAATGTATTCAAACATTATACTCACTCCTCTTGTTGGAGAACGTCCCGATAGTCTAGCGTCGCGTTGCTATTAAAAAAATTTGTATTAATATTATATTTTTATATAAATATTTTTGAAAATGTAAAGTGGCCAGGCGAAAAGTCATTTTAAGAGGAAGTCATTTCAAAATGAGTGGTCTGTTACATGTGAAATCATTTATTTGTGGCTCTTTATCTGAATCTTATATTACCGCATTTGAGAAGATTCAATGTTCAACACCAAAATAGTCTGGTTCATAAAAAATTTCTTCATAACTATTTGCACAGTTCGTTTTTAGCGGAAATAAGGATCCACCTGCTGTTTCGACCCAATTAATGTAAAAAAAAGTTTTTTCCACCAATCGATGATTGAAGGTCAAAAAAGAATTTGAGAAAACGATGAGAGCCGTCCATGATCCCGCTAAGGGAATGTTTTGACACTATGTTATTTATGTAAAAAAAAAAAAATTAATGCACCAATCAATGAGAAAGCTCGAACATTTTCTTAAGGCTCACATTTTAAGTACGCTGCTCTTTGTGATCACTTTTTCTTAAATGTTTCAAGACGATTAAGACAAAAACATATTTTGAGCCATTAATCATTAATTATTTTAGAGGAAACATTAAAAAAAATTAGCTTGGAACTTCTTTCTTCTTCTAGCATTCCTACCTTGACTTTTTTCATAATAAAAAAAACTACCTCTCTCTTTGCTCGTTCTTGCTGTAAAATTACTGCTCGGGATCCTTTACTTCGTCTCGCCTTTTAAAAAAGTTCGCATTGTAATTTTAAAAACGAAGAAGTTTGAACAAAATATTTTCTTTTTTTTTTAATATTTCTGTAATTTTTTAATTTACCTGTTCAACTTTTTCTCGATTTATGCGTGCCTATAAAACAAATAAACATTTATACTGAAAAAATATGAACAAATAATCGTACCTGTGCTTCATATAGTAGTCTTTTCATATCTCCCTGCGAAATAAATTTAAATTAGAAAATACTTTTACTTGTATGTAGGTATATATTTATGTATGTAAGTTTAATTTATAATGTGACTATAAAACTTTGTATTATTTAAAACTATAAAGAGTTGGACGATTGATTTGCTGGTTCCAGCGTCATCAGCTGCTTCGAGTTTTACTTTACCGAGTTATGTTAAAAACTGTTAAGAGATTTATATTAAAGCCTTGTGTAAGATTTTCGCGTTGCCATTTAAGTATTCAAAATTTTCAAAATTTAAAAGAATTTACTGAATCCATCTTAAGTTATCTTCTATTTAGATAACGTTCTAAATTTAACTTAATGAGGAAATATTTTTCATTATTTAAAATGAAATGCATTCTGAAACAGAATCTACAGTAATAGACAGCATGCTTATTAGAGTAAATGATTTTACGGAACTGTTTATTTTTTTACAGATTTAAGAATTTTTAATGGATTAATAATGTAATAAAAGTTAGATAATAATTTCTGTTAGTGTATACATACCAAATCATGACCGCTGAACACCTACAATTAAATAAAATTGCGTGATTATTTAATAAATGAGAATTTTAATATAAAATAGATTAACTTAATGCAATGTATGTATATCCTTTCATAAAATACTATATACATTTATTTCTCTTTCTTATGTTGGGTATTTTAAAATTCGGTGGATATTTTCAGAAAACTGTTAAATTCACTAAAAATTTTATGTCACCCTTCATTCGTCAGAAAATCAAGGAAATGTAATGTTGTGTTATTGGTTGAAAACGAATTTTCATTGATTCAGAATATTGAAATGTGAATTTATACATAAGTAAAGAATTTTTGAAATGTTCCCTAATTCTAAGAAAAATATTGAAATGAGCTTAGTGCTGAGCACCGAAAGATCCCTTTCCAATATTTTTATAAAACTAAAATCAGGACACTGCAATTAATAAGTCCAACTAAAATTGGTTTTTATAACAAGCCATAATTATTAGCTTGGCCACATCATATTTTCCAGAAAATAAATAAATAACTAAGTAAATATCTATGTATATAAAAACTTTGCTATTATATAAAAATTAAGCTATTTTGAAATAATAATATAAGTGGAGATGATAATAGGGGGTGAAGTTTTTTTAACGTTTTAATGCGAAATTGAATAATTTTCTTACATATCCACCTGATCCTCCTGGTCTACAACTTTTTAGGCTCTCCATTGCCTGAAATTTTAAAAAATCATAATATTATTATTTTTGCCTATTGTCATGTAATAGGTGATATTCTTTAAGCAAATTTGAGATTGTATAAGAAACATGTCATTTTTTCACCATTAATTTTATATTAAATATTAAGAATAAAAAGTGGCTTAAAAGAGAAAATAATAAAATATTTTTTAATGACATTTTGGAACTAAGATCATTTCATACATTGCAATAAACTCCAATTATATCTCCGTAAATAATTAGAAATTGGTCGCTTTGTCATAACTCCTTGCCGTTAAGAATTGCAGCATAGACTACCACTTTACTATTCTTCATGTGTATTTAACCTTCTCGTGGAGCATAACGCAAGTCTCTTCCATCTTCGGCATTTCTCCGATTCACATAATTTTGTATCAGCTGTCGTTTTCACGATGACTTACGCTGACTTTCTCTGCCCACAGGGTTCTATTCCAATGTTTATTGACCAGCTTTAGTTGGTGGCTTGCGCAACGTGTGTCAAATCCATATTCTATATCCGGTGGTTAGTCTGGATGAAAATCAGAGTTGTGGACATCACATGATAAAACGACATCGAGACTTTATAGCCGCTAAAGACAATTCTTCGCGAAAACATGTTTATTGTGTAGCAAGTTCCGACAGAGAATTTGGACATTTCTCCAAAAAATTAATATTGGCTACTGATATTTCCACAAAGTGAATGCTTGAAATTGCAAAGTCTCGTAAATTTATCGCTTCTATTTGTAATCACAAATGCAGTTTCTAAAATGTAACTTTTTTGTCCCGAACATTCATTCATAGTACATCTATTTCCTTTAAATAGTCACATTCAGCAATCATCAACCTTTGTTCCATAGCTGTTTTTACTTAAAAAATTGTTATTTGGTTGCTTGCCCTTACAATTTCCTTTATCAAATTTTATAAAATAATCTAAAATATTGCCAAACTTACACAATTTTGAAAGTTCTCCGAAAATTTTTGGTAACTTTAGTTTAGATATGTGGGCTTATTTTGTTTAAACCATTTATTAATTTTTTTAAAGGTCTAATAGAAGAAAAGAAATATTTTTGAAATTTTCGGATGAATTTTTGAATTTTATTTGTTAACTAAAAATTTTGAATAGAACTTTGAAAGGTCTGAAAGTATAAGCTGTTTAAGAAGAAAATATTTGAAAAATTATAAAAGTTGTGTTCGAAAATTTATCAAATAAATTTTGAAGGAACTTGAGCTGAGAGTTCATATATTCTTAATATGCACCGTATCATTAAAAACCGATGCGAAAAGGATATGGCCAATTGAATGTTATTGACCGCTATTTTAAGCTCATATCATCAGCTCAGGTCATATGTATGTATATGATAGCTTACTACTTATTTTTAAGAGGGTTTTTGCATAGGTATGTAAATACTGACTCCGGATTCGGATTTAGCGACAAAAATCCAATAGGAGCAGATGGTTTTGTTGAAGATTTGCTTTTTTATATATATATTTATTTTTATGTTATTAAGCATATATGAAAGAGCTTGGTGACAGCATAGGTACTAGTGTGGCAAAGAGGATTGCCCCTATAGTTCGTGACTAAAAAAAGACAGGTTATCATCTATGGATCCATATACATAAACATGCAAGTGAAAAAAAATCATGAGTATAGGTACTGGAAATAACTGTACACTGATAAAACGAAACGAGAGCAGCAGTCCTCAAAGTGCGCTTTGTTGTTTCCTTCATTTTATTTTCTGAATGATGCAACAACAATTTAAGTCCCAATGCTAGTTCAATATGAATATAGCGCGTGAGAGATCAATAAAAATGTACGTTGCAGGTTAGAGTGCATGTGAGTCACAATTGGCTCATTTTTCGAGTTTCGCCCATCGCTGCTTAAGATAGCAAAACAACTCAGTAAAGTAAATTCATTTATATGCGAATTAGCCGTGAGGAGTTATATCTAATATTTTTACGGAATGGAGAAAGTATTAGTTCAATAAAGTTTAAAATCTGATGTGTTTGACGATGGCATTACTTTTTAGTTTTAATTTCATATAATAAAACTTGTTTTCTTTTAGTTGGTTTTAATTGGACAAAAACTCTGTTCAAATAAAAATTGTAAATCGAAAGCTCCGCGAAAAAAAAGATCACGGTACAACAAAAAACTTTACAGGAATAAATAAAAATACCTGAATTTCTATCCAATTAATAGCAAACGAGTTCAAACACTAAGTCTACGGAGAGTTGAATCCTGATAATGTTGGTCTTAAATAAAAATTACAAGGAAAATCTTTGAGGGACGGGCGTTAGAGTTTTACAAGTTTTAAACGTGCTACAGAATTTATTCGTTTTTCAATATGAGTTATTTTCAATGTGATTTTTCTCGCAGTGTTTCACATTTACTTGCATATTTTTCAAAAAAAAAGTAATTACCGTGCCATTTTATAACAAAACAGAAAAATTACAAGATGTTCCTTTAAATAATTTAAATGATATAAATAACTTAATGCTCGCTTGAATACAAAATCAGTCAGCTACTAGTAACTACATCTGCACGCAAACTCTTACGATATTAAGACATTGATTTTAGCAAACTGACTGATTACTACTTTTACTGCAAAATTACAAACTACTTCTACCTCTCAGGGAATGTGATGGCCGCAGTTTGGGGTTTAGGATTGAACACCCTAAAATTTTGTAGTTGTGAAACGAACAACATTCCTTTTGCTGCCCCTGCACCACCTGCGGATACAATGCTATCAAGATATGAATAATAAAAAATTAAATGCATGTAACGCTCATTAAATTATTTAAATGTTAACATCAAAATCTTTTATTTTATTTTCACAATTGCAGAAAGTATACAAACATTTTTTTTTTTTCATTTTACAATTTTTTTTTATCCAAATATATGAAATTAATTGAAAAGAGCACGTTTTTCCTCATCTTCATCAAATAATTCATTTGAACTGAAAGAGATAAAGTTATTAGTTAGGCGTTAATTATAGTGATACTCTTTTTTACAATAAAATAATATTTCTTACAATTATCAAACCATTTCCCTAAACTTATGTATGTACATAAAAAATTTGGTTCTTAAAGAAAGCGAAAAAACGTAATACATATGTATATTTATCATTTTTCTAAAACAAATGAATGTGTGCCCTACGATGTGGATAGATAAAAAATTTGTTTTGTAAATCACAGGATCAATTTTTTAATTATATTGGAAATACTATCAAAAAAATTATTTTCGATCCAAAAATCGAAAAAAAGTTTCTGCCTAATTCGAAATTGCGAGTATAGTATGAGTTTCCACTTTTATTTATATTGTCACATCTCCAAAAATATTAAATGCTTAAACTATTTAGTTTTTAAACTGCTCAATCAATTATCTCAATATCGTCTCTTTATATGAAAATCATTGCTTAAACGGTTTCATTGATAAAGCTTAAGCATGCACTATAAATTGTTCCGATTTTGCTTACCTTTGCAACATAAGGTTCCTAAATTCCATGGCTAAAGTTTTCTTCGTTATTTGCCTGAATTCGGCTTTTGTTTAGAATATATAGCAGTTATCGATTTCTGGATTATTTAACATTTATCTTCTCAGACGACGAGCATTAGGTATGCCATTCGAGCATAACCAGAGCTTAGTCTACAGTTACTCAATGGAGATCGCGAAATCGTATATGCTTCGGTAGAGCATCTTACTAATTGAAGGCCGCAACCAATTGTTTTACTGAAGCTAATTGCTTTCCTTGGGGCGCTGAAAAATGTATAGCCTCAGGTCGACTTGGTGGCCAACGTGATGCTTCCGGATATTTTCCATCTATGTAATTCAAACACAATCGATCGCCTTGGCTCGTATTCACTATACATTTTTTGGAGTTTCCAATAGCATTACAATTCATTAATAATCTTCTGAACTGTTGGAAGCTAATGTATTGATTCTTGCTAAAGAGTTACAAAAAAGAATAGTTTTTATAAGCATTTTCGTTAATGACTGCATAGTCTGGTGGATGCGTAGTAAATAAAATAATTATATAAAATTGGTTGTTTACTTAACTACGAAAAAAAAATTTAAACAAATTATGTTTATGATTACTTATTTTTTCCATAAAATAAAGCATTTTTAAACAAAAAAGGTCATGGATTTTTTTAATTCTATTCCACATAGTTTTCGCTTCAAAAATAAGTTTCATTTCGTTTTATTTGTACTAAGTATTTACTCACCATCATATTCTCGACAGATTGGCTAATGTATGTGGACATCAGCTTGTTTTAATTTCTTTTACTATAGGGATTTTAGTCACCTTCTACCATTAACTGAAAGCCTCGCGAATGACTCTGTAGCCTTTTCTCAACAATTTCAATACTCTCACAAACTGAAAGTGATATAAAAAACTGAATTAAAAATCCAATATTCAAATTTTTAATATTTTTATTTTGCTTATGAGAATTTTTTGAATTTGAATTTTGAAATGTTTTCTTATTTGATAAGAAATAATGAAAAGTTAATTATTTCGTCGCCAAAAAATAATTTGTGTCTATATTTGTAACAAAATTTAAATTTGCAGAAGCACTGAATTCCAACTCAAGCTTTTTCGCGAACTTATTGAATTAACTTTTCAATACAATTTGATAGCAAAAGTATTTCCTAGTAGACCGAATAACAAAAATGACTATAAATCTACAGAAAAAGAAATGCCACTTGATAGTGAAGAAAGAAAATAAATTAACTCACATATGACAACTTTACTTGTTGCTCCCCGTTTTGATCCTAAAAAAGAAAAAATTTAGAGACAACATCCTTTTGAGAGACATATGCTATTTGATGGTAATGAAGAAGAAGAAAACTTACATATAACATGGCTTCTTGACACTCGTCCTTTTGGTCACAAAAGATAAAAAAAATAAAGAAGTAGATATTGTAAGAAAAATATATGCTATTTAATAGTGAAGAAGAAAAAAAAAACTTACAGCGGGCAAATTTTGATAATCCTCCTCCTGATCCCAAAAAAGAAAAAAATTTAGATGAATATCCAGTATGACAATTATTGAAATATTTCTGATATCATACACCAAAAAATTGTGTTTATGTGAATTAGTTAATCGGCTGGGATATATAATCATATATGGTTACAGTAATTAACAACAATTTTTCCCTACTTAACAATCTACGGCGTTTTTCCATTGTTTTACATTAACACTAGTAACATTTGGGTCATCCAACAAGAGGTGTCATTTTAAATCAATAGAAAAACGCAATATTTTCTCAACGGAGAAAATTCACATTTTATTTTGTAACATTTAATTTTTTGAATTAAATATATAACTCTTTATTTTTAATTTCCAAATTTTGTGATCCTCGTAAATGTATTTATTGCAGAAATGTCAAGAGCTAAAAGGTTTAACTTTCAATACTTACATATCTTTCTACCAAAAATTATAAAACCAAATGAAAGCAGAAATCAAATAAAAAATTAGGCTATGCCGTCATGTAAGGTTACTTTTGTAGGTCCAACTCATGAAATTATTTGCTAAAAAAATTGCTTACCGAGCAAGGCTTTTCTTCATACTCTTCATCATCTAGTGAATCCTTCAAAAAGGAATTTGAATCAATATCAAAAGCCTATTACCCGAGAATGAAAGAACAGAACAAATTAATTTATTTCAAATAAAACATAGAAGACATTATAAAAGTTAAATTTCGCATCAACAGACAAATTTTTTGAAAAAAAAATTCTGAACTTGTATTTTTGGTGATAATTTCTTATGTAAAACAGTATGCTGATTCATAAAAATGCACTTAAAAAACTACTTTCGACTTGAAGTTTTTGATTTACTCCGCGTCTCTAGAAATTGCTTCAAATTTTTTTCGAAACTTTATCCATTTGACGCGAACGTCCCATATACATACATACATTTTCTGTTATAATTAAACATTATGAACTTACAGTCTCATTCAGCAAAGACCAATATTGTAAATTTTACTTACTTATTGATCAATGCTATTTGTTATTCAACACACATGACAAAGGTAACAAATGGAACAATTTAACTTGGTAAATGGACTCGAACCCCTGACCGGTCATGCATTGCAATTGCATATTTTGCGACGGCCGCTTTAACACTTGAGCTACTGAGGAACTGACCTTGAAGTGTACAAAGTGCGCAAAATTTACAATATTGGTCTTTGCTGAAAGACTGTAAGTTCATAATGGTTAATTATTACATACATTTTCTTTATATTTTTCAACAAACAATGAGATAATATATAACTATAATAAGTCAAACAAGTAAGGCTGTTGGAATCGCAATGTTTTAGATAACATTCAATACGGAGATGAGCGACTAGTCATCAATTCGTTGAAGGCATATTAATAATCAACTTACCAAATTAATGAATTCTGGCAGCTGGAAACAAAAACAAAATGTAAATTGTCAATTAATATCACGTTTAACGCGAATTAATAAATAGTGAGTTGAGCTAATTGCACAAAAATTTTGGTGAGTTTATTTATTTTTTTTTTATTTATTTGGTAAAACAAATGAAATATATGAAATCGATGCAGTGTTCTCAAAATCAAATATATTTGAAAGCCTATTTGATTTTGTTTTTAATCAATTATTGATAACTTACCCGCCCTAGATATGGGAATGTGCTATTTTGTGGACATGAGCTTCCAACAATCTTTAATTATAAAGTAAGAAAAGTACATAAAATTAAAGAGATAAATTAAATTGATTGATATATTAAATGACGTCACCAATAACCTACGAAAAAAAAATATTCTTTGTGCAATTTTTGCGTTTAACGTGAATAAAATTGTGATAAATTTTGCAAAATGTTTCCAAAAAAAACAATTTTTTCAAAATTTATTTTGAAATTTGGCAGACTTGCTTCGAAAAATATATATTTTTTTCTTCAAAGATAAGTCCCCTTTTCAAGTTTTTAAATTGCTCAAAATTTAAAATAGTCCTACATAATTTCTACAAAAGTTAATAGATATTTATGTTACTTTTCTTTCCGTGTGATAAAGATTTGCAATGCCTCTGGCCAATTAATTACACTCGAATTTTATTAGTTAGTCAAAACTCAGAAATGATTTTAAAATGTTTCATTTGAAAAAATTTCGAATAAAACAAATTTTACAGACAATACGGAGCCCAGGTGTATACTTAATTTTGTAAATTAGTTTCCTTTGGGTATATGTTTGTATATAGTTTCTTGAACAAAATATATTGATTTCTTACCGGGTTACCAAAAAGTGATCTTGAAAATGCAGCTAATGGACTTCGAGGAGAGGAAGTGAAGTATTGATGTGGTGCAAAATCCCATAACCTAGTCCCTAGCATTGACTGTAAAAATAAAAACATGCAGACAAAAACATTTCATTGAGTGAAAAAAATGCATAGGTATATTTAAATTTTTAATAATTAATTTTTGTGTGTAAAAATTGTATGTGTGTCGATACTTACGAAACGACTATGATGTAAACAAATAAACTTAGGCAAATTTTTTAATTTCGGTAGAAAAATTGTGTTACGCACAACTGCACTGCACAAGGACCCTATTTGCACAACCAATTAGCGCAGTCTAATTATAAGCACCTGATTACATTGATATCTTACTCGGCGAAGTCGTTCTTGGGTTTTAGAATTTATAACATCGGATAGTGGCGACAATTTTACCTACGTCATCGTGTGAAATGTATTGTTTTGGGAAGATTTTTACTAGTATTTTAACAAAACGGTAGTCGCTCAAAACTTATCTGAGTGTAATGTGGGATCTTCAACGTCGATGGTCAAAAAGTAAAATTTTTGTTGAAAGCGAAAAAAAAATTCAATAAAAAAGGTTAGAACAGTTTAATCGTAAGTTTCAAGATCGCTCTAAGTTAGTTGGATAATTATTTCTGATAATCAGAGTTGTATGCATTTTTACGTTTGAAGAAACGATTTCATGATTTGCTAAGTCGGGAAGGGTTGATTGAAAGAGTTGTCACAACCCTCTTTGTATAAGGTTGAAGAATCTAAAATAATATTTAATATTCTACAAATTTAAAGCGATGTACAAGATCTTGAGTTTTTGGTAATGAATATGATGAAAACGAAACGGTTGAGACGTTCTTTTGCAAACCGAACACTTTATGACCGACACATTTTTAAATCGCTCCAATTTTTTTTTACATATTCCAGGCATTAGTGAACACGAAAATCAGGAATATATTTGTTATCGAATATATCGAGAGATATCGAGTTTCGAATGTCGAAGGTTTTACGTTTTATGGTGATTTACGGTCATATTCAAATTGTTATATCTCCCGTAAAGTTAACGGAAAAATAATTTTTTATATTGTTTTAAAGCTAAATAGATCAGCTTAGCTCTTAGTGACTTTTTTCCTTTGGCATTTGATGAAAACTTCATATTTTTTATAGCAAATCAATTCTTTAAAGTTAGCTTACATAGCGAACGCTATTCGATACGAAATTAAAAAAAAAAACACTGAATTCCTCGTCAAATTTCCTTTAGAAAACTATTTTTTTCAGAATAGTAGCCAAATACGGACTAATCCAAATAAATTAGTTCTTCTACGCATCTCTGAAAATACTGCGCGCCACTGCAAAGTGGTCCCGAATCGAGCTTTGTTTCAAAAATTGCTGCAGAACGCAAATCTTGGCGGAAATGAACGTGGGGTCTACCCTGTGGGTCACGATTTTTTTTTTTGTGTGCCTGTGTTATCATCTACCGTAGGTAGGTGGCTGTTGACCGTTTTATGATATGGTTTTGTTTTAGATTCTCCTTTTGAATTTAAAATGAATAATGAAGTTTATATACATACTTGTTGTGGTGTTGCTGGTGATAGCGGTGGTGCTATTGAAATTGTTTGTGTTCTTGCTGGTGTTCTTGTTGGCGATATTGCTAGTAGTCTTTCCGGCGATCTTAGTTGTGATCCTGTTGGAAATTGTAGTGGTGATCTTAGTTGTGATCCTGTTGGAAATTCTAGTGGTGATTTTGGTGGTGATCTGCTTGGAAATCTTTGTGGTGATTTTGGTAGTGATATATGCGGTGATATTGATGGTGGAGGTTTTGGTGGTGATCTTAGTGGAGAACATGTTGCTGATATTTCTGGTAGTCGGTCTGGCGTTCTTGGTGGCGACGTTAGTGGTGATCCTGGCGGTGATCTTGGTGGCGACCTTAGCGGTGATCCTGGCGGTGATCTTGGCGATGATCTTTGCGGTGATCTTAGTGGTGATTTTGGTGGTGATCTTGGAGGTGATCTTTTTGGTGAACATACTGGTGATGTTTCTGGTAGTCGGTCTGGAGTTCTTGGTGGCGACCTTAGTGGTGATCCTGGCAGTGATCTAGGTGTCGACCTTAGCGGTGATCCTGGCGGTGATCTTGGCGGTGATCTTTGCGGTGATCTTAGTGGTGATTTTAGTGGTGATCTTTTTGGTGAACATACTGGTGATGTTTCTGGTAGTCGGTCTGGAGTTCTTGGTGGCGACCTTAGTGGTGATCCTGGCGGTAATCTTGGTGGCGATCTCAGTGGTGATCCTGGCGGTGATCTTGACGGTGATCTTTGCGGTGATCTGAGTGGGGATTTTGGTGGTGATCTTGGAGGTGATCTTTTTGGTGAACATACTGGTGATGTCTCTGGTAACTCTCCCTGTAAATTAAATTTGCTTAAGTTTGTTGTTTTTAACACCAAAACTACAACAAAATTTTAAAAAGTACATGTTTATGTGGATTTACAAAGGATAGTTGCAACACTAAAACTATTGAAGTGCCTTGCGCCAGGAAATAATCTTAATGGTAAGGCGGCGTCTTAGCTAACCCATAAAAATTGAGTTTTTTTAAGTCAAACAAACTGTTGTTTTTATGGATATTGCCAACAATTTTGAAGTGATGTATTTGTTTCGAATATAAGTACTATACACTTAGTTTCAAAAGTCTACGCTCTTATGAAAAAAATTTAGTTGCGTTGAAAAACTTAAGTGAAACAGTTATTTCATTTGTGTTTCTTTCTCCATTATATTATTATTAAACTGCAAGCGTTCTTTTGCAATTACAATTTTTACAAAGCATGTACATTGTACACTGCGATTTGTGAAAATTATGTTTGTGTACCTAAGAATTTAATTGGTACTAAGGTACTATTATTTTATATAAAACAAAATATGATTTCTGTGTTTTAAAGTGTTGAGATATGACCTTTTGATCATCGAAAAACCAAAACTTCAAATATTGATTATTGACGAATTTCTAAATCAAATTATCAATCTTTGAAAGGCCCAGTATCAGCCTAAAGAATACATTTATATGTATTTAAGTTAATCCTACCTCTGATTCTAATGCATCAAAGTGGAAACTTTCATTGCATGGTGTCATATCAAAGTCCAGATTTGGATCCATCGAATGCATGTAGGGCACTGGTTCCTAAAAAAAAAGAAAATATGTATGTTTATTAAGATTTTATGTATCTGATTTGATATTGTTAGCGCACACATTCAATAATGATTGCACTAACTATTAAACAGAAAATTGTGCCGACTATCTAAAAACAGTTTTTTTTATGTAAATGTCTTAATTATATATGATATGATGCATTTGATTTTTATCTTTTATAGAAGGCGTGGCATCACCAATTTTTTGAAACCAAATTATGCTTGGAACATTACGCTGACCATTACACAGCCCATAAGAAGCATAGGTATCATATGTTTTCCAGCTGTTGTTGAATAGTTGCTTGGATACAAAAATTTTGTTATTTTTCATGAGGGAGGCGTGGTAACACCCATTTTTTTTATTGACAATTATTTTCGCTCATCATCTCACTGAAAATGAACTCAACGTACTCAGAATGGGCCATATGTATTAAAAACTTGTCGAATGTATTGACGACCATTTTTCACGATGCAAGTGTGCTGAAAAAAGTACAAATGTACCGACAATTTCATCACCGACTTACACCATAACCTTATGGGAAGTAACTTTTTAATTTTTATGAATTGCTTTTAAAAAGAAAAGCAATATATTTTTCGAATTTGAAACCGTATAAAATTTCTGTTTATGACGAATTTTTGAATAAATTGTTCAAACTTCAAAAGCTAAAGTATTAGTTTCAAAGTTATCTGAAAGGCAAAAATTTGGTATGGGCCACCAATTACAGTTGTACGTATATGTACATATGTTTCATTTCAAATGCAAATATATAATAGCATCTACATTTAAGTTATTCTTACCTCAAACTCTAGATTCGGATCCATAGAAGGCACGTAGGGCACTGCATCCTGGAACAAACAAAAAAAAAAGATATGTATTAAAAAATTATATATCTGATTTGATGTTGTCAGCTCACAATAACTTAAAACAGTTATTAATTATGTATCGTATTTATTTTAAAACCATTATTCATAATTAATCTTACCTCAGATTGCGACAAATCAAATTGTGTATTTGGATCCCATTGAGACATGTAGGCCACTGGATCCTGAAATGTTAAAAATACATATATAATATATTAAAAATTGATAAATGTATCTGATATGATATTATAATACATTCAATAATGATTGCACTATTCAGCAGAGAAAATCGTGCAGACCAACAGATTTTTTTATGTTAAGTCGTATTGATTTTAAAAACTTTATTATCAAATGCATCCTCTGATACATTGTCAAAGTACATTTATGTTTCCTGGAATCAAGGATATCATCTCAAATTATATATAACTTCTATATAAAAGACATACAATATATTTTTTTAGCAGCTTTTAATATTTCTTGAAAAGTTTTAAGGGAAGTCTCATAAAATTTGATTTACTTCGAAGTTTCTCTTATAATTAGCTTCACTTCGTCGTGCCAGTTATAGGTAGCTTTTGTAATATTAGGCTGATAGATTGAAATATTGGCAAATGACTACTACTCCACATGAAGACCAGGTATTTTTTGGGTAAACAATGCTCATAAACATATTTGTCTAATATTTCTCTAAATTCAATATCAACACATTATTTTTTCGAATGTGAACCAAACCTATGTATTTGCTTAAATATGTCCAGGGCAATAAAAATATTTTCAAATAATTGTACTTACTTCTGGAGTTATATTCCCCCAATCATCCAAGTACTGATGTGGATTTTTCTATGTGTACATCGTATAATAAAATAAAAATCAAAATGACAAAGACAATGTTAGTTAGTTAAGTTTTGCTTAAATAAATCTTGATAAAAATGGAGGATTTCAAATGAATACATACCATACACTTCTGTTTAATTTCTTTCCTCGCAATGTCATGAACTCGGGCCAATGGTCGCTATAAAGCAAGTAATAAAAAATAAATCGATTTAATATCATATAAAAAAATTTGAATGTTCTAATGTTCTATCGCTAGCTCATAAACTTTGTATTATGTAATATCGAAAATTCTTCTCTTTTGTTGGCAAGAGGGGACAAAAAAAAGGGTGGAGTACAGAACTTGTCATACACTGTAATTTACTTTTCGTGTATTAATGCAAAACCAATTCTCAAAAGAGAACAGACAAGAGTTTCTTTCACAGAAGTTCCTTGTGTTAAGCAGCTCTAAAACAAGAATTTTAAATATTTTTAGCACTAACAGCAATTTTACGCTCAAAAATTTGTCAGAAACGTGGGGTTATCTACTTATTTATATTTTTTACATAAATACATTTCTTATAAACTTTGTCCAAGTCCCAAGTATGATTATTTTCATGTGAAATTTTCTAACCTAAAAATTTTATTTGCCACAAACTATTGCAAAATTTTGTCCTATTCGATCCTAATTATATCCAAAATATTTTTCTATATCTTCAGAAACTGGCTGAAGTAGGTGGGATGTATAATTTGTTTCCTGAACGGTTCAGACTGAACCACATAGCTGTAAAGATCTTAGTTCGAGTGCTTTTGAAAGTTTTTTCATGGTCTTTTGAATAGTCGAAAATATTTTTCGAAAATTCTCAAATAGAACTTTACTATTATCAGGTAAATTTACAAGATTTAGATATATAACTTCCAAAATTTCTTCTTGCATTTGATAAACTTTGAATTATTATTTTTTTTTTTTTTGTAATAAAGATGTAAAATATCAATACCTGCTGCTTCCAATCTGTGTATCCTCCTGGTGCTTCTGGTGGATCATATGGTGTCCTTACGCCCCTCTACAAAAATAGTGTTGTTTATAATATTTACCACACTTAAATAGTTAACAATATTTGGTAGCTAAAGTTTCATATTATACCACGACATCCTCTTAATTAGCTCTAATGGCTAAAAGCAGGTTTGACATACATATGATTGAGAAACGAATTAAGTGGACACTAAGCTTTTTTTATCCATTGTAGATTCCAGATAAAAATTGGTGAATAGAACTTTCCCAACACTCAATCTTCATGTCTCACTTAACAAGAGTCATAACTTTGTGGCATATGGTCTTTGCTTTTAACTGGTAATTAAATATTATTTGCTTTATAAATACCATTTCACCATATTGTTGTTCCCATTCGTCCATCTATAAATTAATTTTTGAATTAGATCAAGCCAAATACATCAACTGTACCAATTAACAATCTTTGATTGTTTTTTGTTGTTTTTTTTTATTATATGTCAAGCTTTTAAAACTCGTCGCCAATTCATCCACCAAACCGTGACTTATATATATGTATATAATTTAAAAAAAAAATACAATCGATCAAAATTCCACTCAGAAGTAGTAAATGATAAGTTGTTAAATATTGAATGTATCCGAGAGTTATCTAAAATACATAAAAACCTTGTGTTCTTGCAAAAAACAATCAATTTGAAGATGGTGTTATTTTGTTTGTAGGTACTTACCTGTTCCTTCCAGTATTGCTGTCTTTCTCTTATTCTTTCAGGTGATATTCTTGGTACCTGATTTTTATATGTAAATCAGTTATTAGTAGCAAAGTTTTAAGTAGGAATTTTTATTTAACTTAAAAATATCGGTGAGAATAGAGACGAAAAAACTTAAGATATTTGAGTTTAGGTCAAAAAACAACCCCACCGAATGTGCTGTGAAATTGTACACTTAAGCTGTTTTTTTTGTGATAAAAAATTTTGGTAATTCTTCAATCAAAGGCAAACTTGAAATATTTTATTGTTGTTAAAAAGGTAGACTATAAAAATTGTTACACCCATTTTGATTCAACTACTAATAACACTATAGGTTAGTTTTCAAAAAAATTTCCACAAATGTACACAAATTTTCGATTTTAGTATACAAAAATCTGAGAAGTCTTCATTTTCTATATATAATTATTCATGTAAAATAATTAAAAGTGAAAAAATTAATGATTTTTCTAACCAAATTCGCGAGTTCCTGTTAGACTCTTTAAACATTCCGTCTCTATAAAATCTTAATAACAACAAAAACGTTATAGAGAAAAGCTCACACGGTAATCTGAGATAGTGCTTAAGTCAAAATATTATTGTACTAACTAAAATTCATTTATGGCTTTAAGTTAATAATTAAATTAAGTTGTGTGGATAAATACCTCTGAGCCTTCATTACATTCTGAGGCTGCTGCAATTGTTACAGTTGCACTAGATGCCACAGATGCTACAGATGCCACAGATGCCACAGATGCCACAGATGCCACAGATGCCACAGATGCCACAGATGCTACAGATGCCACAGATGCTACAGATGCTACAGATGTCCCAGAGGCCACAGATGTCACAGATGCCACAGCTGTCACAGTTGCTGCCGCTACTCTCGTAACCTTTTTGACCTTTTAAAATATAATGGCATTACAATCATTTGTTTTATACAAGTATTAGTTAATAAAAGTTATAAAAATATTTATTAAAAATAAAAATTTTAATTATCTTCCGTAATTATTAATAAATGAAAACATTTTGATAAGACTTTTCCAAAAATCTTTCGAAAACTATTTCGCGTTTTTGTTTTGAGCTACGCTTTGTAAAGGATATAGCTTTGGAAATTAGGCTGAGATAATCCACTTGTTGGTAGAGATCGAATTTCGGTGCATATGTAAAAATCTGAAACAAGCCATTAACTTAAATTAAATATATAAATACCGGTTCAGGTCCGCCTTTGCGTTGGGGTCTTTTAACTGCATTCTTACTAGGTGCTCGCCGCTAAAAATATTTTCATTTTATTTATATATAAACCATTTTTTACAAAACCGAAAAGAGTTGGACCTTCATGTCTCCAATATAAATCGTCCAACTTCGTTCGTTTTTGTATTTTTTTTTTTTAAATAAATGCTGAATGACATTATCATTAATTTTCAAAATATATATAAATTTATTGCATTAGATAGAAAAATTCCCTATTAAAGGCAATAAGAAGATGAAAAAAACATATAACAACTGATATAAGCTCAACCGAAATCCCACCGCTAACACAGCAAGATATTATACGACTTTTGTTACTTTCTACGCTGCTGTGGCAGCAATTATTAATTTAACCTTTTTCTGTAGTAAAAATTTAATTATATTATTTTTTTATCAATGAAAAATCCGCAAAATTGTATTGAACTATAAACTCTTGAACGATTTTTAAAACGAATTTTATAAAACATTCTCTTAAACCCAGGCGAGTGTTTACTTTTTATACATAAAAATAAGCTTTCTAGGACATTGGATCATAGTCCTTTATTACCATCATAGATATAAACTATTAAATTGGACTTAAGATGATGAAAATCCAGAGGTGTCACGTGTGTTTACAGAGAGAAGTCTATTCTACGAGTGCCACGAATTGCTAATTTTTGTAAGACCTCTTTAACGTTCCGTCTCTATTAAATGTTAAGAAGAAGGAAACTATGATTATAAAAATGACCTCTGTCGAAAACCAGAATAACTAAAATAAATTGATGCCTTCAAGTAAAAAATTAAATTTTATTGTTCTCATAAATACCGGTGAGTCATCACATCCATATATTACTGGATTTGCCAGAATTTCTGCCTCTATTCTTGCATTCGCCTCGGCCTATTAAAATAAATTGGATTACAATTATTTTCTCTTTTTCTTATATTTATATATTTTTTAAAAATAATTTTTAATTAATTATCTTCCGTAGTTTTCGAATATTAAAAATACAAATTTTTCGAAAAATCTTTTAAACCTTATTTCACGTTATTACTTTGAGCCATGCTTTGAAACGAATATCACTCTGAAACTTAAGCTGAAATAATTGTCATGTGCGAGAGATCAAAATTTGGTGCACAAATATGAACACTATACAAAAATTAAGATCCCTAAAATGTAGATTGGACCTGTTCAGAAATTAACAAAATATGAATTTTTTAATGGGCTGAAAGCTTATCTAAAAGCTCCATGAATTTAAATAAGATTTGCATAAAAGAAAATTGAAAAATATTTCTGTTAGATATTGTGCTTTTGGTCGGAAGGTCGAATTCGGGTGTTAATCTGAATTTTAAATGGTTCTCTCAGAAACACATAAATAACTTTTATTTTAGCAAATATTTCAAAATAAAAATAATGCACTTTTTCTATGTTTAGTCTAATTAACCAGTTCTTAAGGTCAGAAACTTTTACAATTGTTTCAATTCTATTTTACAAGACTTAAAACATGTAATTTTATAATTTTTTTCTAAAATTCCAACTTTAACCTTAAGTAATTCAGAGAAAAAAACTTGCAAAAAATTTTATATATGTGCTTTCGACGGCTTGTTGCACGAAACTGCTTCTCAATATGCGAGTACGATTTCAAATGTTACCGAATCATAAGTGCTAAAGAGCTATCATGCCAAAATATTATTATTTCACTTAATAAATTTACCATATTTAATAAAGTTAATACTAAATTTATTTTTTAAAAATAATTTTTAATAAAAACAAAACTAAAGTATATATACCTGTTCTCGTCTTTTTCGATTCCATTCTGCCAGCTGTAAAGTAAAAATATTTCTTCTTTATGTGTATACAAACTTTTGTAATTAAAAAAAAAGCTTAATGAATTGAGCTAAAATTTCAGAAATTTTATTAGATACACTGAAAAATTTTCTTTTTATTACAATTATGTAAATACCTCATCTGGAGGAAGACGTCTAACAGGTACTGGATGCAGATATCCACCAATTCTCTGCAATTGAATAATTTGTTCTTAACATCTTTTCTTATACAAAATTTTTGTTCAAAAAGAAGTTTAATTATAAATTATAATCGCTTGATTTAAAGCGACGTTTTTTTTTTGAGTTTACATACCTTTTGACCTTTCGCTCTAGGCGGACTCTTCGGATATATTTTTGGAGGTGATGTTCGCTATGTAAGAAATTTCCTTATTATTTCTCTTATATACATACATAGATATTAGCCAGAGATCGGAAAAAATTTATCTTTCGCATTTTTTATTTCTTGAAAATTAACAATCCGTGTAAGAAAATTTTAACTATGTATACAGACATCGGCAATCCGCTGAGTTTATGTAGGCACATAATCCAAAAATCAAAATTTCTTTAATATATAACAATCGAGATTTTGAGAAAAGAAAATCCCCAAAAAAATCAAATAAAAATTATTTGGATATTCTGAGGTGAAAAATTAGTAGGTAATTATTTCGTATTATTGACTATTTTAAGTGAATTTACATAGTAACCTGTTTTGCTATTGAACTTTTATGTTGTCCATACATTTTTTTAGATTATTTATTTATAGACATTTCCCCATCGTTTCAGAAAATGAGTTCAAAACGCCATCCTGGTGACGTCGAGCATGAATATATAGTTTTTTCCAATGGAATGGTGTTATAATTTTTAAGAAAAAATACACCTCTGGGGGACGTACAAAACCCATTTCCTATGGATTGAAGCAATAAATTGATTTTTCAAAAATTTGCTTGGGTTTTTTTATATTTTTCTTCAATAATCTCGTCAATCCATTGAACGATTTCTGATTTTTGGATTATTCAGTGGATTTAAAAATCCAACTCAAGTGAAATGTTAAATTATTCATAAGTCCAACTCAGCAGGTTGTTAAAAATTCAACACAGTGGATTACTGATTTTTGGTCAATTTATTTAAATATTTTTAGATATTCAGTAGTCCTTTTAAAAATATTACCAAAAACAATTAATTTATGCCGATCTCTGATGCAAACATACATAATTCAAACGCATAAATATTTTTAATTTTTTTTAAATAACACAGTTTAAATTAAAATATAATTTCCAGTATTTTGCCGTCGTTTCTCAATTTCAGCAAAGATTCATTTAAATCTTTTTTTTTTCGAATTCACGAACTACGACGTGTGTTACTAAGAAAATATTCCAAATTTTTCAAAATTACAAAATTATTGATACGAGAAAATTGGAGCCAACAGAATTCACTAAATATATTTTTAAAATCAGCTGCTTTGCCCAGTGCGCATTTTTTGCACAAAATTTATTTAGTTGTAGTTTGTCCTTTAAAAATAACATTAAATATAGGAAATATTTTTATTTTATAGGATTATTTTTCTATCAGCGGCAAATCGGCCCCCAGTTGATAACTTTCAGATTTTTAACCCACAAAAAAACTTAAGTAACCGAAATCTTGGTTTGAAAAAATTATTTCTTGATAAAATATCTACTTAAAAAGTCCCATTAAAATCGGCTCATTCTCTCGAGTTCCGAAGTGAAAAACTTCATTTACTATATGGGAAAACTTGATGATGGTCCAGGAAAAATATGTGTATGTGTTCAATAATATCATCTTTTGTTTAATTTTCGTCTTAATATAAAAATTGTAGTTGTGCATAAATAAATACCGGTGTATCTGCTTTTTCTTGTAATGCCTCCTATTAAATAAATAGAAATGTTCATCATTATTATAATAAATACTTTTAAGTCAAAGAGTTTATTGAACGAAAGAATTATTTTTCTTAGTTTTTTGTGTGTATATCTATCCTTTAAATTTTAAAGCGATCGAATATGTTCCTACGTAGAATTTCATTAATATAAAAATCGTAGCGTAGTTGTGCATAAATAAATACCTGTTTTTCTTCTTGTTCTTGTAATTTCTCCTATTAAATAAATATAAATATTCATCATTATTATAATAAATACTTTTTAAGTCAAAGAGTATATTGAGCAATTGTGGCAAAATATAGCCACAAAACTATTTAAAGTATTTTCTAATATTCTTATTTATTAAAATTGTTTCGATTATTTTTTAAATTAAATCCATATTAGCATATAGTATGTTGCATAAAAACGTTTACTGCAAATAATATAGTACATTCTTTTGGTTTCAACAATACGACTCATGATACAAAAATGATACAAAAATTGTGAAGTCTTAAAGTTGTTTTCAATCCAACCCAACGAACCGTTCACGATTGAAATTTCTTTACAAACTTTTTATTAATTTTGTTTTCTTATTCATAATTTTAATTGAAAAATAAATTTTATTTTATTTAAAGATGTATAAATAACTACCTGTTCTTCATTTATTTGATTGCATTGTGACATCTGCAAAGTAATAAGTATATTTTTATTTCATTTAAACTTTATTTTATACTTAAAGGGCATTTAGAGGTAGAGGTATTTACCTCTTCTGGGCTAGGACGTTTAACTGCAACGGGCTCGCTAGATCCGGCAGTTGTCTGCAATTATATATTTTTTGTTAAACATAGGTAAATATTTTTAAAAATAAGCCAAATTGTTAGTTAATTTTAATTAAATTTTATTTTGTTTATGTTATTTAATCAAAAATTTAATCTTTTGTATATAACGCTCATTTATTTCAAGACTGGCATAACTCAAAAAACATAAAGTAGGAGAAAAACGCTTTACAATTTTCAATAAGTTACTTTTTATATGAAAATGATGAAAAGTATGTCTACATAAACTCTTCTAACAAAGCAAGTTTATGAGATACTTTTTTGATTTTTTTACACAAAATAAAAATGACAGATATTTCTGCATCATTAACTCAAAAATCACGTTTCTTGAGTTAAGCCAGTATTGAAGTAAATGAGCGATATGTTTATATAAATACCTGTCCTTGCATCTTAAGAAGCCATGCCTCCCGCTATAAAATAACAAATAATTTTAAATTGCATTTAAACTTTATTTTGTACGTAAATACCTCTTCTGGAGTAAGACGCCTAACTGCAACGGGTCTATGAGATCCGGCAGTTGTCTGCAATTATATATTTTTTATTAAACATAAATAAGTAATTTTTTTAAATAAAGGAGTAAAATTATGAGTTTATTTAAATTGAATTTTATTTTGTGTATGTATGAAATATACATATGTATGTGTGTGTGAATCTATTTTTGCCAGAATAAAAGTTGAATTATAATTTGTATTGGTACCACCAAGAAACAATGACAGTTAAAAATTTTATTTGCAAAAATTTAAGCATTTTCGTTTTAAAGTATGTACATATGTATATCGAAGTATACATATTTCAGTTAACTTTATGTCCTTTTAAAAGATGCTCATCTAGTGATTCGCTACGATTTTATTTGTCTTATTTTAAGACACATATTAAACACATCCTTCTTACTGTGCTAAACGGTACTCTTACCGGGAATCACGGCATTCAAAGTACTTTTGTGTGTGTACACCTCAGTCACTGTAGTAGAACTCCATACTCAGCTCAATTTTTTCGATAATGCATACGAGTATGCAACCATATGGTATGAACCTTCTCATGTAGGATCAATTAATGGCATTGATAACGTGTAGCTTTACGACTAACTATGTTATTCTTTCCATAAATATTGGTGTCGTTTGTAACAGAAATTACTTTTAAAATCAACTGCTGGACAGCCTTGTGAACATTAAGATTTTAAAAAGAACTTAAGGAAACTTACAATTTTATTTTATTTTGTACTTCTTGAACTCGATTTATATCTTTTTGAAAATAGATATCTGGAATTAAAGCACTTTTCTGTGAATCATGGATATCATGGAATCATGATTTTTGTCACATGAAAAATATGTTCCTTGAATTACACAAACTGCTATTTACTGGTCAAAAAATAACTGCTTTAGCTCAAATCAAAAGATTAAACCAAGTTGTTAATTAAGCTTAGTTTTAAGTTTTTCCCTTAATATCAGAGTTTCAGGAAAATTGCAAAATAACACAAGAAGTCACTTTTCACTCGATTTTTGAGTAATTTTGCAATTGTCTGCTTGACAAATTCTAGCCTCTCGTTTATTCTATTTCAATGGAGATTCAAACATTTGCTATAATATTATAAACAACAGACTTACGCATATATTTATGACAATTGTATATTAGTGTATAATTACCTGTGTTGTACCCGATGGCTTGCTTTTAGGTTTCGGTGCTGGCTGCAATTATTGAGAATGTTAATAAAAATAGACGAACCTAATGAGCTAATGCTGATTCGTCCAGAGAGAATTATCGCTAAAAATATTAAATGTGAAATCAGAGAAAAAAGTTAAATGATCTTGTACTTTACTTCTTACGAATTATTTTGCGATAATTCCCTTAAAAGAAAATACTTAATTTTTATAACTTACACGTGGTGCTGCAACTGGTTTTGGTGGCTTACGTACTGAACTAGACGTTTGTGGTGGTGCACATACGGAACTAGATTTTTGTGGTGAACCACTTCTGGAACGAGGTGTTTTTGATGGTATATGTGAGGGTTGAGATGTTTGTGGTGAAACACGTCTGGCACGAGAAGTTTGTGGTGGTACAAGTAAGGAATTACTAGGTGTTTGTTTCGGTATACGTGATGGTTGTGGTGCACCACGTGTGAAACTAGATGTTTGTGGTGGTTGACATACGGAACTAGGCGTGTGTGGTGAACCACTTCTGGAACGAAGTGTTTTTGATGGTATATGTAAGGATTGAGATGTTTGTGGTGAAACACGTCTGGAACGAGAAGTTTGTGGTGGTACAAGTAAGGAATTACTGGGTGTTTGTCTCGGAGATGTTTGTGGTGGTTCACATACGGAACTAGGGGTGTGTGGTAAACCAGGTGTGGAACAAGGTGATTGTGGTGGTTCCAATACGATACTAGGTGTTTGTCTTGGTATACGTGAGGGACGAGATGTATTTTGTGGTATATGTGAGATACGAGATGTTTGTCGTGGTTCAGGTGAAGAACGAGATGTTTCGCCTGCGGCACAAGGTGGATTTGGTGATTTTGACCGCTATTAAATAAATTTTTTCTGTATTAATATAAATATCAATAAATTGAATAGTTTAATACAACATACATATAAGCACATCGATTTAATGCCAGAAAAATCCACAAACAGCAATATTTGACCCACTTTTCACCGTTTTAAAGTCTCCAATAAAAACTTTAATTTTGAGCAAAAAATACGGTTTTCAGATTTGAACTAGTAATGTTAATTGAAAACTTTCAATAAAAAACGTACTTATTTTAAAAATTGAAGTAGTCATTAGTAATTTTAAGACTATAAAAATTGGGTCAGAGATTGTCATACGGAAATTTTTCAGGCATGAAATCAATGTGTTTTAATTTCCTCTACAACATTGGTCACACATATTTTTCTACTTGGGGCTTACTTTCCCAATAATTGTGGAAAATATTTTTTTGTCGACCTCTCATCAGCACTATTCTGGCTACTGACGCTTATTTCGATTATCAGCTTTACTTAGACTATCATTTGGAAAAAATAATTAAGTGGGAGGAAATGACTTCGAAAATTACAACGCTACCTCCCAGACTACTGTTTATTTATTTATTTTATTTTATTTTTTTTTATTTATTTATATCCTCATAGCTATCATGGTTTTGTCTTTTTGAATCAAATTTTTTATTTCGATACGTTATAAAAAGTCCAAATAATTCTCGGGATTTATTTAGTTCACGTGAGGAGTTTGACTCCTGTAATTTTATTCCAGGAAAATCTTTGTGTTTCAACTATCACACCAGATACGATTGAATGCCACTCACCGTGAACAATTCAACAGTCGACCGTTAAAAAGGCATTTTCTCTAACAACAAAAGTAAACTACACATGAGGGTCGTTCTACATATGTATGTGGTACATCCATTGAAAACTGTAAAGTTTATTGTTTTGCAAAAATCCACAAGTTTAGTTACAAACATTATTTAAATGTTATTAAATACATTCATATAAATTTTTGAATTACCTGCTTAAACAATAACTTAACAAACTGCGTAAGGATTTCTTGTGAACATTTTATTTTTAATAACAACTTACCGAAAGGCGCTGAGCAGCGGTTCCAGTTGCTTGTGGTCGTATTACTGGTTTAACAATTCGCGCCTATTAAATAAGCTTACATTATTAAAATGTTCCTCAATGTTTTTATTTTTAAAATCAAAATTAATAGAAACTTAATGAATAGTGTAAAAATAGATTGCGAACATTTAATTTTTATAAGAACTTACCGAAGGGCGATCTCCAGCTGTTTCAGTTGCTTGTGGTCGTATTACTGGTTTAACAATTCGTGCCTATTAAATAAGCTTACATTATTAAAATGTTTCTCAATGTTTTTATTTTTAAGATCAAAATAAATAGAAATTTAATATATAGTGTAAAAATAGATTGTGAACATTTAATTTTTATAGGAACTTACCGAAGGGCGTTCACCAGCTGTTCCAGTTGCTTGTGGTCGTATTACTGGTTTAACAATTCGTGCCTATTAAATAAGCTTACATTATTAAAATGTTCCTCAATGTTTTTATTTTTAAGATCAAAATAAATAGAAGCTTAATAAATAGTGGAAAAATAGATTGTGAACATTTAATTTTTATAACAAATTACCGAAGGGCGATCACAAGCTGTTCCAGTTGATTGTGGTCGTATTACTGGTTTAACAATTCGCGCCTATTAAATAAGCTTACATTATTAAAATGTCCCTGAATGTTTTTATTTTTAAAATCAAAATAAATAGAAACTTAATAATAATGTAAAAATATATTGTGAACATTTAGTTTTTATAAGAACTTACCGAAGGGCGGTCACCAGCTGTTCCAGCTGCTGGTGGTCGTATTACTGGTTTAACAATTCGTGCCTATTAAATAAGCTTACATTATTAAAATGTTCCTCAATGTTTTTATTTTTAAAATCAAAATAAATAGAAGCTTAATAAATAGTGGAAAAATAGATTGTGAACATTTAATTTTTATAAGAACTTACCGAAGGGCGATCACCAGCTGTTTCAGTTGCTTGTGGTCGTATTACTGGTTTAACAATTCGCGCCTATGAAATAAGCAAACATTATTAAAATGTTAATTTATTAAAAAAAAGAGGGCTAAGCCTATGATACTAGCCCCAGTACACTACAGAATCAACAATTTACTATGTAATACTAAGATTGATACGGGAGGGCCTGACATGATCATCAAGGTTCTTATGATTCTCCAAGAACTCATCGAAATGTGATGATGATAATTATTTTCAATATGTTTTGTGTATATAATATTATTAAAGTCAATAAAAATTAAAACGGATTCCAGTAGAGATTATTTGGATAGAAGAGTAATATAGCCTTCGTTTATTATTTCTTCCAATATTTAGGCTTTTATTTATCCATGTTTGATATTATTATCTTTTAATGGTGATAAAGTGGATGTTCTAGGATATTTTTGTGAATATAAATAAATAGTATAAACATAATATAACATAAGAACTTTATTAGTTTTCCGACAAAAAGTGTTATAATTTCATTTTACCTACCCTTGGTTGACTTTGTGGCACCTGAAATTAAAATAAATAATAAATTATTTTAATCCAATTTATATTTTATTTATTTTATTTTAAATTATGTTCATCACTCGATCGAGTTTTGTTAGCTACAAAATAACAATGGAATCGAATTTTTAAAAACTGTTTTTTAAATAACAATAAATAGAAACTGAACCAACAGTGTAAAAATAGATTGTGGACATTTTATTTCTAATAACAACTTACCGGTGGCGGCTGCGCTGCTGTTTCACTTGTAAAAGATATTTCTGTTACTGAAGTTAGCACTTCTATTCTCGTTTCCGGCTATAGAATAAGCTTATGTTATTATAATTTTTCTTCATGTTAATATTATTTCAAATAAATAGCGAAGTCTTATAACAAAATGGTATAAGTCCATCAGAAAGATTTAAGGCAAAATAAAAAAAAAACAAACTGCTTACTCTTTAAGGACAAAAACAAAAAATGTTTCATTTGTAGCATTTTGTTCTGTGAATTCCGATTTAAATCTCATTGATATGAAAATTGTCAAATTATATATTTTTGGAATATATTTGAATTAAGATTAATATATTTTTAATTTATATGTAAATTTTAGTTTAATGTTCATTTTTTTTAATATATAGCACTGCGCCATATGTAAATGTCAAAATTATCACAAACATCAAAGTCTGAGTTAAAAATATTTTGTAAAAGTTTGGATGCGGCGAATCAGCTTATTGTTGATTCTTAAAGTTTCATTTGTAATAAGTACGTACACATATATTTTTTTAAATTTGAATTTTGTTATAAAATAATTTTTCAGTTATGAAATCAATAAGAATTTTTGAGAATTTGAGCCAATAATACCCTGTATATGAAATATACTGTGAAATGAGAGATACTGAGGGGTGTTGGGATTGAAAGCAAAGTTTGATGTTTCCTTTTCTCAAGGCATTTATAAATGGCTAGCTTACTTTTTTGTTTCAAAACAATATTAGTTTCTGCTTCCTTAGGCATTCGAAAAAACTTAAGAGTCTCAATAGTAATTTTTCTGATATGTATTTAATATGTATGCGATCGATACATTCCACTTAACTTTGTTTTTATTAGAAGCTATTATTGTTAGCTGCAATAAATTATATTCTCCAGTGAATCGATAAATAATTGCATACACCTATACTTTGATGGTGAATAGTATACCTATCAGACTACTAATAGAATTAATGTTATTTGGAAATAATATTTTAAGTGAGCCGATAATCAGGAGTGCATTTATTTTTCACAGTTTTTTTGATTTTTATTTATCTAAAATAAAACTTTATTCTTACCTGCTGTTCTGAACAACTTCGCCGTGGAATTCCTGATTTTTTCATTGCCTGAAATTTTATAAGTTTACAAAATTATTACTTTTATCTATTGGCATGTAACAAGTAATATTTTTAAGCAAATTGGGGATTATTTTTTAGAGCTTGTCACTAATTTTGTGTTAAAGATTTAGAATAAAATGAAATAAATTTTTTTAATGGTTTAATTAAACAATATCTCCTTTAATATAAATAATATATCACTTCACTTTTTCTATATTCTTTCCCATTAGAATTTCTACAAGAATTTCGTGGTTGTTATTATTCTTGCATCGTTAACCTACGTATTGAGAATAATGCCATCTCTTTTATTACCGTTTTCACGATAACTTACGCTTATCGTGTTTTCACGATCCATAGGGTTCTGCTCCAAATCTGATGGGCCAGCTGAATTGATTTTTTGAAACGTGTATCCAATTCATATTCCATTTCCGTAGCTATGTGATATTAGAGGTGACCCTAGGTACTAAATTTTTATAATTCATCGCAGAGAATTGCTGAAGAAAACTTGTAAATTGTGCAGCAAATTAAACCAGCTTTCAGCATTTCTTTATATGTCCTGGTATCGTCAATGCGCGTTTTCCGATCGGGACTATCTGTCCCATTAAATCCCATCGAAATTTCGATAATTTGTCTCCATTCAGCTTTTACATGCCGTTCCACCTGCTTCTTATCAAAAGTCCTACAACTTTAGCAAAACCATAAATGTTAAACTGTGCACCACATTCAAAAATTTTTTGAAAGTGCAATTCTACATAAATTTTTTTTTGTGTCAAAATGAAGCTCTTGTCCAATATAAGAATGGTTTTAATAAAGAATTTAGACGCGTCGAAATTTCACTAAAAGCATTTTTGATTTGAAGGAGGGGAAAAGGTTCTAATGCTTCCACGTAATAATTTATAAAATATCCAAGTCTTTAACTTACACAATTTTGAAAATTTTCCGAAAGTTTTTGGTAACTGCAATTTAGAAATGTGAGCTTATTTCGCTTAAACCATTTATTAATTTTTTTAGAGGTGTAATAGAAAAAAAGAAATATTTTTGTAAACTAAAAATTTTGAATGGAACTTTGAAATGTCTAAAAACATAAGCTGTTTAAGAAGAGAATATTTGAAAAGTCATTGAAGCTGTGTTCGAAAATGTATCAAATAAAATTAGAAGAAACAAGGAGCTAAAAATGTGTAATTTTCCTAATTAGATGCACTTGTTCATGTATACATACTAGGTGCATTGGCATCTTTCTGGATGTTAAAATGAAATGAAAGACGTTATATTATATCACTTGGTAATTTTAAGTTCATGTATGATTTACTAAATATTTGCTCGCTTATAATATTAGGTTCATTTGACGTATTTTCAGCTTTATAATCACATAAAACTCCCCAGCATATTTAAAAAATTATGTTAGCACCTTTACCGCCTTTATCATATATATTGATAAATTCACCATAAAATCTAAAGCTTTAATTTTCCTCCATATCCCTTCCGCGTTATTAGAACGCTCAGACGAAAATTTTCCAACCTGCATGAGTTAACATGTTAACCTGAAAATTTTTCAGTAAGATGAAAAACTGAATTTTTCTAAAAAAGGCTTATTATAGCGACCGAAAAAATTTACGAGAGTTGCCACTTTGCTAAATTCCTACCAAATTTGGTAGACAATTTTTTAAGCAATTTTTTCTTAAATTTTTGTTTCATGCAATAATTCGAAAAGTGAACTTCAAATAGCAAAGAATAGTGAATAAAAAATTGTAGAGGAAATATAAACACATCAATTTAGTGACCGCAAAACTTGCATCATTTAAGTTTTTCAATAAAACATAATGTTTTTACAAAATAGCTACTTATTTTGCGCGGTTTTAATTGAAACTTTTAAGATAATGATAGGTGGGTTAGATTTTACCGTACGGACGTCTTGCAGATAAAATGGGTATATATATTGCCATAGGTGAAAAGTTCTTATTAAAAACTGCGAGCTAGATATTTTTAATTTTCTAATAAAAACGCAGTTCAATAAAAAGTGATGTCGAGTTACATAAGGAAATGTAACTGATTTGGGGGTTTTCTTTAGATTGGCTCTGGATTAAGAGTAAGTAATAAGAGTTTCATTTAGTTTTAAATATACTATTTACTCACCATCATATTCTCGACAGATTGGCTAAATGTAGGTGGACATCAGCTTGTTTTAATTTCTTTTACTATAGGGATTTTAGTCACCTTCTGCCATTAACTTAAAACCCCGCGAATGACTCTGTAGCCGCTTCTCAACAATTTCAATGCTCTCACAAGCTGACCAAACTGAAAGTGATATAAAAAACTGAATTAAAAATCCAACATTAAAATTTTTAATATTTTATATAATGCATTCTTATTTGATGAAAAATAATGAAAAGTTAATTATTTCGTCGCCAAAAAATAATTTGAGTCTATATTTGTATCAAAATCTAAATTTGCAGAACCACTAAGTTCCAGCTCAAGCCTTTCCGCGAACTTATTTAATTAACTTTTCAATACAATTTGATAGCAAAAGTATTTCCTAGTAGCCAGAATAGTAAAAATGACTATAAATCTTCAGAAAAAGAAATGCTATTTGATAGTGAAGAAAGAAAATAAATTAACTCACATATGACAAAGATTCTTGATGCTCCTCGTTTTGATCCTCCTCCTGATCACAAAAAAGAAAAATAATTAGATGAATATCCAGTATGGCAATTATTGAAATATTTCTTATATCATACACCAAAAAATTGTGTTTATTTGAATTATTTAATCGGCTGGGATATATAATGATATATGGTATCTAAAGCATTGAAATGGTTTACTTAAATACACAAATAATAATTTACAGTAATTAACAACCATTTTTCCCTACTTAACAATCTACTGAGTTTTTCCACTGTCTTACATTAACACTAGTAGCATTTGGGTCATCCAACAAGGTGTCATTTTAAATCAATAGAAAAACGCAATATTTTCTCAACGGAGAAAATTCACATTTTATTTTGTAACATTTAATATTTTGAATTAAATATATAACTCTTTATTTGTAATTTCCAAAAGCATACCACTGTTTTGTGTTCCTCGTAAATTGCAGAAATGACAAGAGCTGAAAGGTTTAACTTTCAATATATACATATCTTTCTACCAAAAATTATAAAACCAAATAAAAGCAGAAATAAAATAAAAAATTATGCTATGCTGGCATTAAATTTACTTTAGTAGATCCAACTGAGGAAATTATTTGCTAGAAAAATTGCTTACCGAGCAAGGCTCTTCACCATTATCTTCATAAGCCTATTACCCGAGAATGAAAGAATAGAAAAAATTAATTTATTTCAAACACAACACAACACAACAACAAACTTTATAAAAGTCCAATTCCGCATCAACAGAACAAAGCTTTTTAGACAAATTTTTTGAATAAAAAATTACTGAACTTGTATTTTTGGTGATAATTTCTTATGTAAAACAGTATGCTGATTCCTCAAAATGCACTTAAAAAACTACTTTTGATGTGAAGTTTTTGAGCTACTACACGTCTCAAGAAATTGCTTCAAATTTTGTTCGGAACTTTATCCGTTTGACGCGAACGTCCCATTTGCATGTTCTTTATATTTTTCAATAAACAATGTATAGACCAAATCCATTTCAAAACATGCAGTCGGAGTGACTTCAAATTGCGGGATTGGTTACCGATTAAATTTGTTGTTTTTCAAAGTAATTAAGGGAATATATCGTCCCCCGATATTTTCGTACAATGTTTTTATATATTTCCTATGATAAAATGTTATTACGAAAATAACGGTTAAAAAAAAGTATGCAGAATGCCAGCAGGATTTGCAGAAAGTAATTTGGATTTGGTTGCTGTTGTTATTTGCTTTGAAAATAGTACCGTAGAGTGGCTTGGCAATGATGCAAAAAAAAATTAACATTTTGATTTTGGGGAAAAAAATCTTCTGACTGGAAATATGTTTTAACAAGCGTGAAACTCATTTAAATTTTTTCTTATATTAATACAAATCTACAAAAAATTTTTAATTGAGGTTTTTGAGAAAATCAGCCTCGTTTTTCATAAAAAATGCTATAACTCCGCAAATTTTAAACAGTTTTCAAAATTTCTTATAGATTCTGACAGAAAATCAGAAGTTTTATTTGAAGCAAAAGACAAAAATTAATTATTTTAATTTGGATGAAAATGCAACTATTTTGATCCAATTTTGAGCGGTTTTTCAAGCTCTGACACTAAAGCTTTAAATGGGCATAACTTCGTAAAAAATAATTTTCAATCAAATCGGGGGACGGTTTATTCCCTTAATTACTTTCAAAAACAACAAATTTAATCGGCAACCAATTCAGCAATTTGAAGTCACTCCGACTGCATGGTTTGAAATGGATTTGGTCTAAAAGATAATATATAACTATAATGAGTCAAACAAGTAATGCTGTCGGAATCGCAATGTTTTAGATAAGACTCAATACGCAGATGAGAGACTAGTCATGAATTCGTTGAAGACATATTAATAATCAACTTACCAAATTGATGAATTCTGGCAGCTGCTCAAAATTTAAAATAGTCCTACATAATGCCTACAAAAGTTAATAAATATTTATGTTACTTTTCTTTCTGGGTGATAAAGAATTGCAATAGCTCTGGCCAATTAAAACACTCGAAACTTATTAGTCAAAACTCATAAATGATTTTTAAGTGTTTCAATTGAAATAATTTCGAATAAAATAAATTTTGCAGACAATACGGAGCTCAGGTGTATACTTAGTTTTGTAAAATGTATTTTAGTTTCCTTTGGGTATATGTTTGTAAAATTTCTTTACTTATCAATGTACATAGTTTTTTGAACAAATAATATTGATTTCTTACCGAGTTACCAAATACTGTTCTTGAAAGTGCAGCTAAAGGATTTAGAGGAGAGGAAGTGAAGTGTTGATGCGGTGCATTGGCCCTTACTATTGACTGTAAAAATAAAAACGTGCAGACAAAAACATTTCATTGAGTGAAAAAAATGCATAGGTATATTTAAATTTTTAATAATTAATTTTCGTGTGTAAAAATTGTATGTGTCGATACTTAAAAAACGACTATGATATAAAACAAATGAAATTATACAAATTTTTTAATTCCGATAGAAAAATTGTGTTGCACACAACTGCACTGCGCAAGCACTCTATTTGCACAACCAATTTGCGCAGTCTATTTGAATTATAAGCGCCTGATTACATTGATATCTTACTCGGCGAAGTCGTTCTTGGGTTTTAGAATTTATAACATCGGATGGTGGCGACAATTTTACCTACGTCATCGTGTGAAATGTATTGTTTTGGGAAGATTTTTACTAGTATTTTAACAAAACGGTAGTCGGTCAAAACTTATCTGAGTGCAATATGGCATCTTCAAGTTCGATGGTCAAAAAGTCAAATTTTTGTTGAAAGGGAAAAAAATTTCAATAAAAAAGGTTAGAACAGTTTAATCGTAATATCAACTCTAAGTTAGTCGGACAATTACTTCTGTTAAACAAAGTTGTATACATTTTTAGTGTTTGAAGGAACGATTTCATGATAAGCTAAGTCGGGAATGGTCGATAGAAAGAGTTGTCACGACCCTCTTTGTAGAAGGTTGGCAAAATCTAAAATAATATTGAATATTCGACCAAGTTAAAGCGATGTAAAAGATCTTGAGTTTTTGGTAATGAATATGATGAAAACGAAACGGTTGAGACGTTCTTTTACAAACCGAACACTTTATGACCGACACATTTTTAAATCGCTCCAATTTTATTTTACATATTCCAAGCATTAGTGAACACGAAAATCAGGAATATATATGTTATCGAATATATCGAGAGATATCGAGTTACGAAGGTCAAAGGTTTTACGTTTATGATTTACGGTCATACTCAAATTGTTATATCTCCCGTAAATTTTAACGGAAAAATTATTTTTTTATATCATTTTAAAGCTAAAAAGATCAGCTTAGGTCTTAGTGATTTTTTGCCTTTTTTGGCATTTGATGAAAACTTTATATTTCTTATAGCAAATCAATTCTTTAAAGTTAGCTTATATAGCGAACGCTACTCGATACGAAATTCAAAACAAAAAAAACCCGGATTCCTCGTCAAATTTCTTTTAGAAAACTATTTTTTTTAGAATAGTAGCCAAATACGGACTAATCCAAATAAATTAGTTCTTCTACGCATCTCTGAAAATACTGCGCGCCACTGCAAAGTGGTCCCGAATCGAGCTTTGTTTCAAAAATTGTTGGAGAATGCAAATCTTGGGTCACGACTTTTTTTTGTGTGCCTGTGTTATCATCTAATTTACACATTTCATTCCGGCATTTGATGACGTAAGTAAATATGTGGCTGCTGACCGTTTTATGATATGGTTTCATTTTAGATTCTCCTTTTGAATTTAAATTGAATAATGAAGTTTATATACATACCTGTTGTGGTATTGCTGGTGATAGCGGTGGTGCTATTGAAATTGTTGGTGTTCTTGCTGCTGATATTACTGGAAGTCTTTCTTGCGGCGGTGGTGGATGTATTGGTAGCAACTTTTTTGGTGATACTGGAATTATTCTTATCGGTGATCTTGGCGGTGAATTTATCTGTGATCTTTGCGGTGATGATTGTGGCGATTGTCTTGGTGGCGACCTTAGTGGTGATCCTGGCGGTGATCTTGACGGTGATCTTGGCGGTGATCTTTGCGGTGATCTTAGTGGTGATTTTTGTGGTGATCTTGGAGGTGATCTTTTTGGTGAACATACTGGTGATGATTCTGGAATCTCTCCCTGTAAATTAAATTTGTTTAAGTTTGTTGTTTTTAACACCAAAACTACAACAAAATTTTAAAAAATACATGCTTATGTGGATATGTAAAGGATAGTTACAACAATAACACTATTCAAGTGCCTTGCATCAGGAAATAATCTAAATGGTAAGGCGGCGTCTTAGCTAAATATTCATTTGATGTGAAATACATATATTTCAAATGGTATTGATAGGAAAGTTATTCGGAGCCAACACGTTGGTTACGTCTCGATATGAGCAATGGAAATAATTTCTAAACATTGATCTACTAACCCATAAAATTTGAGTTTTTTTTAAGTCAAACAAACTGTTGTTTTTATAGATATTGCCAACAATTTTGAAGTGATGTATTTGTTTCGAATATAAGTACTATACACTTAGTGTTAAAAGTCTACGCTCCTATATGAAAAATTTAGTTGCGTTGAAAAACTTAAGTGAAACAGTTATTTCGGTTGTGTTTCTTTCTCCATTTTATTATTATTAAACTGCAAACATTCTATTGCAATTAAAATTTTTACAAAGCATGTACACTTTTATGTTTTCTCAAAACTATCTGTCGTGAGCAAAGTGCAGAATTCGTGAAAATGATATTTGTATACCTAAGAACTTAACTGGTATCGACTATTATTTTGGATAAAACAAAATATGATTTGTGCTCTTCAAAGTGCTGAGATATGAGCTTCTGATCATCGAAAAACTAAAACTTCAAATATCGATTATTGACGAATTTTTAAATCAAATGGTCCAGTATCAGCCTAAAGAATACATTTTTATGTATTTAAGTTAATCTTACCTCTGATTCTAATGCATCAAAGTGGAAACTTTCATTGCAAGGTGACATATCAAAGTCCATATTTGGATCCATTGAATGCATGTAGGGCACTGGTTCCTGAAACAAAAAAAAAAATATATGTATGTTTATTAAAATTTTTTATATCTCACTTGATATTCAGTACATTCAATAATGATTGCACTATTGAACAGAAATGTGCCGACAGTTTTTTTTATGTAAATGTCTTAATTGAAGCTTCCTAAGCTACTACGATATGATGCATTTGATTTTTCTCTTTTATATGAGGAGTGGCATTACAAATTTCTTGCAAACAAAATTATGCTTCGAACTTTTTACAGGATATTTATATATATTTCAAATGCTTTCCAGCTGTGTCAAATAATTACTGAGACATGATAAATTTCAGTTTTTCTCATATGGATGGCGTGGCACAGCCGATTTTTTCGTTGAAAATTACTTTTGCTGAGATTTCCTAAAATTGATTGTTCTCTTATATGACCATTAAACAGACCATAAGAAGCATATGTATCATATGTTATCTCGCTGTTGTTGAATAGTTGCTTGGATACAAAAATTTTGCTATTTTTCATATGGGAGGCGCGGTAACACCCATTTTTTTATTGACAATTATTTCGCTCATCATCTCACTGAAAATGAACTCAACGTACTCAGAATGGGCCAAATGTATTAAAAACTTGTCGAATGTATTGACGACCATTTTTCACGATGCAAGTGTGCTGAAAAAAGTACAAATGTACCGACAATTTCATCACCGATTTGCAGCATAACCTTATGGGAAGTAACTTTTTAATTTTTATGAATTGTTAAAAATAAAAACAATATATTTTTCGAATTTGAAACCGTATAAAATTTCGGTTTATGACGAATTTTTGAATAAATTGTTCAAACTTCAAAAGCTAACGTATTAGTTTCAAAGTTATCTGAAAGGCAAAAATTTGGTATGGGCCACCAATTACAGTTGTACGTTAATATATGGTACATACATACATATGTTTAATTTAAAATGCAAATACATAATAGCAAAACGTAGATCTCTATCTGCATTTAGGTTATTCTTACCTCAAATTCTAGATTCGGATCCATAGAAGGCACGTAGGGCACTGCGTCCTGAAACGAAAAAAAAGATATGTATTAAAAAATGATATATCTGATTTGATGTTGTCAGCGCACAATAACTTAAAACAGTTATTATTTATGTATCGTATTTATTTTAAAAATATTATTCATAACATAACTTAATCTTACCTGAGATGGCGACAAATCAAATTGCGTATTTGGATCCCATTGAGACATGTAGGCCACTGGATCCTGAAATGTTAAAAATACATATATAATGTATTAAAAATTGATAAATGTATCTGATATGATATTATCATACATTCAATAATGATTGCACTAGTCAATAGAGAAAATCGTGCAGGCTAACAGATTTTTTTATGTTAAATCGTATTGATTTTAAAAACTTTATTATCAAATGCATCCTCTGATACATTGTCAAAGTACATTTATGTTTCCTGGAATCAAGGATATCATCTCAAATTATATATAACTTCTATATAAAAGACATACAATATATTTTTTTAGCAGCTTTTAATATTTCTTGAAAAGTTTTAAGGGAAGTCTCATAAAAATTGATTCACTTCGAAGTTTCTCTTATAATTAGCTTCACTTCGTCATGCCAGTTATAGGTAACTTTTGTAATATTAGGCTGATAGATTGAAATATTGGCAAATGACTACTACTCCACATGAAGACCAGGTATTTTTTGGGTAAACAATGCTCATAAACATATTTGTCTAATATTTCTCTAAATTCAATATCAACACATTATTTTTACGAATGTGAACCAAACCTATGTATTTGCTTAAATATGTCCAGCGCAATAAAAATATTTTCAAATAATTGTACTTACTTCTGGAGTTATATTCCCCCAATCATCCAAGTACTGATATGGATTTTTCTATGTGTACATCGTATAATAAAATAAAAATCAAAATGACAAAGACAATGTTAGTTAGTTAAGTTTTGCTTAAATAAATCTTGATAAAAATGGAGGATTTCAAATGAATACATACCATACACTTCTGTTTAATTTCTTTCCTCGCAATGTCATGAACTCGGGCCAATGGTCGCTATAAAGCAAGGAATAAAAAATAAATCGATTATAATACAAAAAAATTTTAGTTTTCTAATGTTCTATCGCTAGTTCTTAAACTTTGTATCTTGTAATATCGCGTTTTCACACATAAACTCTTTTCGGAAAGAGAATAAACTAGAGTTTCTTTCACAGAAATTCCTATTGTAAATTAACTCTAAAACAATAATTTTAAATATTTTTAGCACTAACAGCACTTCTACGCTCAAAAATTTGTTAGAAACGTGGTGTTATCTTCTTATTTATATTTTTTACATAAATTCATTTGTTATAAACTTTGTCCAAGTCCCAAGCATGATTATTTTCATGTGAAATTTTCGAACCCAAAAATTTGATTTGCCTCAAACTATTGCAAAATGTTGTCCTATTCGATCCTAATTATATCCCAAAATATTTTTCTATATCTTCAGAAACTGGCTGAAGTAGGTGGGATGTATAATTTGTTTCCCGAACGGTTCAGACTGAACCACATAGCTGTAAAGATCTTAGTTCGAGTGCCTTCGATAGAATTTTTCATGGTCTTTTGAATAGTCGAAATTATTTTTCGAAAATTCTCAAAAAGCACTTTACAATTATCAAGTAAATTTACAAGATTTAGATATATAACTTCCAAAATTTCTTCTTTCATTCGATAAACTTTGAAATATTTTTTTTTTAAATAAATATGTGCAATATCAATACCTGCTGCTTCCAATCTGTGTATCCTCCTGGTGCTTCTGGTGGATCATATGGTGTTCTTACGTCCCTCTACAAAATAAGTGCTCTTTATAATATTTACCACACTTAAATTTTTTTAAAAATTAACAATATTTGGTAGCTAAATTTTCATATTATACACGACATCCTCTCAATTTTCTCTACTGACTAAAAGCAGGTTTGACATATGACTAAGAATGGAATTAAGTGAACATTAAGCTTTTTTTATCCACTATAGATTCCCGATAAAAATTGGTGGGAATAGAACTTTCCCAGTGCTTCTACGGAATCGCATCTTTGATGATGAAGGTTCAATCTTCATGTCTCACTTAACAAGAGTCATAACTTTGTGGCATATGGTCTTTGCTTTTAACTGGTAATTAAATATTATTTGCTTTATAAATACCATTTCACCATATTGTTGTTCCCATTCATCCATCTATAAATTAAATTTGGAATTAGATCAAGCCAAATACCTAAACCGTACCAAGGTAATCTTTGATTGTTTTTTGTTGTTTTTTTTATTATATGTCAAACTTTTAAAACTCGTCGCCAACTCATCCACCAAACCGTGACGTATGCATAATTTAAAAAAAAAATACAATCGATTAAAATTCAACTCAGAAGTGGTAAGTGATAAGTTGCAAAATACTGAGTGTATCCTAGAGTTATCTAGAATACACAAAAAGCTTGTGTCCTTGCAAAAAACAATCAATTTGAAGATGATTTTAATTTGTTTGTAGGTGCATACCTGTTCCTTCCAGTATTGCTGTCTTTCTCTTATTCTTTCAGGTGATAGTCTTGCTACCTGATTTTTATATGTAAATCAGTTATTAGTATTATTTTATGTTACCACATACATACATATGTATATTAAACGCTACTGAAATTTAGATTCAGCCTGGTTTGGTGTTTTAAATAAGTGTTATATAAAAAAAAATGCATTTTCTAGTAAAATATATAATTTTTTGATCTAATGACTTAAATATATAAAAACTTTTGAAAGTTGACATTAGTGCCTTAAACAAACTGGCTAAGTTTCAAGTAGCAAATTCTCTTTATTTTAAAAATATTGGTGGGAATAGAGACAAAGAAACTTTAAATTTTATTGTTGTTAAAAAGGTAGACTATAAAAATTGTTTCTTTAATCGCAGTCATTTTGATTCAACTACTAATAGATTAGTTTCAAAAAAATTTTCTCAAATGTAGAAAAATTTTCGATTTATATATACAAAAATTTGAAAAGTCTTAAGTTTATAATTAAATTAAGTTATGTGGATAAATACCTCTGAGCCTTCATTACATTCTGAGTCTGCCACAGATGTCACGGTTGCCACAGATGTCACAGATGCTACAGATGCCACAGATGTCACAGATGACACAGCTGCCACAGTAGCTGCCGCTACTCTAGTAACCATCTTGACCTTTTAAAATATAATGGCATTACAATTATTTGTTTTATACAAGTATTAGTTGATACATAAAAATATTTATTAAAAATTAAAATTTTAACTATCTTCCATAATTTTTAATAAATAGAAATATTTTGAAAAGACTTTTCCAAAAATCTTTCGAAAACTATTTCGCGTTTTTGTTTTGAGCCACGCTTTGTAAAGGATATCGTTCAGGAATTCAGGCTGAGATAATTGTGGGTGAAGATCGAATTTTGGTGCATCTGTAAAAATCTAAAACAAGCCATTAACTTAAATTAAATATATAAATACCGGTTCAGGTTCGCCTTGGCACTGTGGTCTTTTAACTGCATTCTTACTGAGTGGTCGCCGCTAAAAATATTTTCATTCTTATTTATATATAAAGCATTTTTTTTACAAAAACGAGAAGAGTTGGACCTTCATGTCTCCAATATGAACCGTCCAACTTCGTTCGTTTTTCTAATTTTTTTTTTAAATAAATGTTGAATTAGTATACATTCATTATCTTTTCAAAATATATAAATTTATTGCATTAGATAGAAAAATTCCCTATTAAAGGCAATAAGAAGATAAAAAAAAAAACGTAAAACAACTGATGTAAGCTTAACCGAAATCCCGGAATTGCTGAGGCAGCTATTGTTAAATTACCCTTTTTCTGTAGTAAAAATTTAATTATAATACTTTTTTATCAATGAAAAATCCATAAAATTGTATTTAACTATCGATTTTTAAAACAAATTTTATAAAACATTCTCTTAAACTCAGGAGAGTATTTAGTTTTTATATATAAAAATAAGCTTTCTAAGACATAGTCATAGTCTTTTATTACCAGCATAGGTACAAACTACTAAATTGCTAAGTGAACGATGAAAACCAAGAGATGACACGTGAGTTTACAGAGAGAAGTCTATTCTATGACTGCCAAGAATTTCAAATTTTTGTTAGGCCTCTTTGACGTTCCGTCTCGATTAAATCTTAGTAAGAAAAACCTAAAGTTATCTTCTCTATCGAAAACCAGAATAACTAAAATAAATTGATACCTTCAAGTAAAAAATTAAATTTTATTGTTCTCATAAATACCGGTGAGCCATCACATCCATATACTACTGGATTTGCCAGAATTTCTGCCTCTATTCTTGCATTCGCCTCGGCCTATTAAAATAAAATTGGATTACAATGATTTTCTCTTTGAGTGCTGTAATTGATATATTTATATATTTTTTAAAAAATAATTTTTAATTAACTGTCTTCCGTAATTTTCGAAAATTAAAAATACATTGAAAAGATTTTTCCAAAAATCTGTTAAACATTGTTCCATGTTATTACTTTGAGCCACTCTGAAACTTAAGCTGAAATAATTCTCATGTGCGATCTGCAAAAAGATATCGCCATTTCTCAAAGCTGGGGAGAGTTACGAGTCGATATTATTTAAGAAATGAAGATGGAGGCAATATCCGCGCGTTGAATGCAACTATAGGGCTCGTCACGACGAAGCATACGCAGAGCAGTTTTTGTGAAGCATGTTTTTCAAGGGAGGCGCGCGCTTTGTGTTGCAGCATAGTACTGCCCCACGTGGCGACTGCGTTCACTTGTGGGGAGGGCACAGAAAACGTGTCACATAGGACGCGGTTCAGCCCTGTGTTTTTATTTTTTTTATTTTTTGTGCTTTGATAAAATTTAAATCAGTTGAAATTATGGAATGTAAAGAAAAATTGATCAAGCTTGGGAGGAAATACTTGGCGTTTTATGTGCTTTCGCCAGCTTGCTGCACGAAACTACTTCTCAATATGCGAGTACGATTTCAAATGATACCGAATAATAAGTGCTACACAAAAGGGCTATCAAGCCAAAATATTATTATTTTACTTAATTAATAATAATTTATTTAATACTAAATTTATTTTTTAAAAATAATTTCAAGTAATAACAAAATTTAAGTATAAATACCTGCTCTCGTCTTTTTCGATTCCATTCTGCCAGCTGTAAAGTAATAATATTTTTTATGTACACGTATGAAAGCTTTTGAAAATTAAATAGAGCTTAAATTTAGGAACTTTATTTGTTAAATTGGCTTTAAACCGCTGAAACAACATTTTCTTTTTATTACAAATTAAGCTTTATTTGATATGTAAATACCTCATCTGGAGGAAGGCGTCTAACTGGTACTGGATGCATATATCCACCAATTCTCTGCAATTGAATAATTTATTCTTAACATTTTTACTTATACTTTACTTTACTTTGTTCAATAAGAAGTTTAATTATAAATTATAATCGTTTGATTTAAAGCAACGTTCTTCTTTTTTTTTGAGTTTACATACCTTTTGACCTTTCGCTCTAGGCGGACTCCTCGGATATATTTTTGGAGGTGATGATCGCTATGTAAGAAATTTCCTTGTTATTTCTCTTATATACATACATAGATATTAGCAAGAGATCGGAAAAAATTTGTCTATCGCATTTTTGATTTCTTGAAAATTAACAATCCGTGTAAGAAAATGTTAACTATGTATATGTAGGTACATAATCCAAAAATCAAAATTTCTTTAATATAGAGAAATGAAAATCCCCAAAAAAATCAAATAAAAATTATTTGGATATTCTGAGGTGAAAAATTACAAGATAATTATTTCGTTTTATTGACTATTTTAAGTAAATTTACATAGTAAGCTGTTTTGCTATTGAAATTTTATGTTGTCCATACATTTTTTTAGATTGAATATTTACAAACATTTCCCTATCCTTTGGTGCCTTAAAACTTATTTCAGAAAATGAGTTTAAAATTGATTTTTCAAATATTTGTTTGCGATTTTGTTCTTTTTCTTCAAAAATCTCGTCAATCCTTCTGATTTTTGAAATACTCAGTGGATTTAAAAATCCAGCTCAAGTGAAATGTTAAATTATTCATAAGTCCAACTCAGTAGATTGTCAAAAATTCAACACAGTGGATTACTGATTTTTGGTCAATTTAATTAACTATTTTTAGATATTCAGTAGTCCTTTCAAAAATATTACCAAAAACAATTCATTTGTGCCGATCTCTGATGCAAACATACATAATTTAAACACATAAATATTTTTAAATTTTTTTTTAAATAACATTAAAGAGCACAGTATAAACTAAAATATAATTTCCAGTATTTTGCCGTCGTTTCTCAATTTCAACAAAGATTCCTATTCCAAATTTTTTAAAACTACAAAATTATTGATACGAGAGAATTAGGACCGACAGGATTCACTAAATATATTTTTAAAATCAGCTGCTTTGCTCAGTGCGCATTTTTTGCACAAAATTTATTTAGTTGTAGTTTGTCCTTTAAAAATAACATTGAATATAGAAAATATTTTTATTTTAAAGGATTATTTTTCTACCAGCGGCAATTCGACCCCCAGTTGATAACTTTCAGATTTTTAACCCACAAAAAAACTTAAGTAACCGAAATCTTGGTTTGAAAAAATTATTTCTTGATAAAATATCTACTTAAAAAGTCCCATTAAAATCGGCTCATTCTCTCGAGTTCCGAAGTGAAAAACTTCATTTACTATATGGGAAAACTTGATGATGGTCCAGGAAAAATATGTGTATGTGTTCAATAATATCATCTTTTGTTTAATTTTCGTCTTAATATAAAAATTGTAGTTGTGCATAAATAAATACCGGTGTATCTGCTTTTTCTTGTAATGCCTCCTATTAAATAAATAGAAATGTTCATCATTATTATAATAAATACTTTTAAGTCAAAGAGTTTATTGAACGAAAGAATTATTTTTCTTAGTTTTTTGTGTGTATATCTATCCTTTAAATTTTAAAGCGATCGAATATGTTCCTACGTAGAATTTCATTAATATAAAAATCGTAGCGTAGTTGTGCATAAATAAATACCTGTTTTTCTTCTTGTTCTTGTAATTTCTCCTATTATATAAATATAAATATTCATCATTATTATAATAAATACTTTTTAAGTCAAAGAGTATATTGAGCAATTGTGGCAAAATATAGCCACAAAACTATTTAAAGTATTTTCTAATATTCTTATTTATTAAAATTGTTTCGATTATTTTTTAAATTAAATCCATATTAGCATATAGTATGTTGCATAAAAACGTTTACTGCAAATAATATAGTACATTCTTTTGGTTTCAACAATACGACTCATGATACAAGACGGTCCAAAACATTCCAAAAAGGGAAAATAAATATATTATTATCCTGCGCTGAGCAGGACATCTCTAGAATCACTGAGCCAAAAATTGTGAAGTCTTAAAGTTGTTTTCAATCCAACCCAACGAACCGTGCACGATTGAAATTTCTTTACAAACTTTTTATTAATTTTGTTTTCTTATTCATAATTTTAATTGAAAAATAAATTTTATTTTATTTAAAGATGTATAAATAACTACCTGTTCTTCATTTATTTGATTGCATTGTGACATCTGCAAAGTAATAAGTATATTTTTATTTCATTTAAACTTTATTTTATACTTAAAGGGCATTTAGAGGTAGAGGTATTTACCTCTTCTGGGCTAGGACGTTTAACTGCAACGGGCTCGCTAGATCCGGCAGTTGTCTGCAATTATATATTTTTTGTTAAACATAGGTAAATATTTTTAAAAATAAGCCAAATTGTTAGTTAATTTTAATTAAATTTTATTTTGTTTATGTTATTTAATCAAAAATTTAATCTTTTGTATATAACGCTCATTTATTTCAAGACTGGCATAACTCAAAAAACATAAAGTAGGAGAAAAACGCTTTACAATTTTCAATAAGTTACTTTTTATATGAAAATGATGAAAAGTATGTCTACATAAACTCTTCTAACAAAGCAAGTTTATGAGATACTTTTTTGATTTTTTTACACAAAATAAAAATGACAGATATTTCTGCATCATTAACTCAAAAATCACGTTTCTTGAGTTAAGCCAGTATTGAAGTAAATGAGCGATATGTTTATATAAATACCTGTCCTTGCATCTTAAGAAGCCATGCCTCCCGCTATAAAATAACAAATAATTTTAAATTGCATTTAAACTTTATTTTGTACGTAAATACCTCTTCTGGAGTAAGACGCCTAACTGCAACCGGTCTATGAGATCCGGCAGTTGTCTGCAATTATATATTTTTTATTAAACATAAATAAGTAATTTTTTTAAATAAAGGAGTAAAATTATGAGTTTATTTAAATTGAATTTTATTTTGTGTATTTATGAAATGTACATATGTATGTGTGTATGAATCTATTTTTGCCAGAATAAAAGTTAAATTCTAATTTGTATTGGTACCACCAAGAAACAATGACAGTTAAAAATTTTATTTGCAAAAATTTAAGCATTTTCGTTTTAAAGTATGTACATATGTATATCGACGTATACATATTTCAGTTAACTTTATGTCCTTTTGAAAGATGCCCATCTAGTGATTCGCTACGATTTTATTTGTCTTATTTTAAGACACATATTAAACACATCCTTCTTACTGTGCTAAACGGTACTCTTACTGGGAATCACGGCATTCAAAGTACTTTTGTGTGTGTACACCTCAGTCACTGTAGTAGAACTCCATACTCAGCTCAATTTTTTCGATAATGCATACGAGTATGCAATCATTTGGTATGAACCTTCTCATGTAGAATCAATTAATGGCATTGATAACTTGTAGCTTTACGACTAACTATGTTATTCTTTCCATAAATATTGGTGTCGTTTGTAACAGAAACTACTTTTAAAATCAACTGCTGGACAGCCTTGTGAACATTAAGTTTTTAAAAAGAACTTAAGGAAACTTACAATTTTATTTTATTTTGTTCTTCTTGAACTCGATTTATATCTTTTTGAAAATAGATCTCTGGAATTAAAGCGCTTTGCTGAGAATCATGGGTATCATGGAATCATGATTTTTGACAAATGAAAAATATATTCCTTGAATTACACAAACTGCTATTTGAAAATATAAATCTTTTATTTAATGTATTTACTGGTAAAAAAAACTGGTTTAGCTCAAGTCAAAAAATTAAACCAAGTTGGCCTGAAAGGCTTTTAATTTTCAATTTGGTTAAGCTTAGTTTTTAGCTTATCCCTAAACATCAGGATTTCAGGAAAATTGCAAAACAACACAAAAAGTCACTATTCACTCGATTTTTGCTTGACAAATTCTAGCCACTTGTTTATTCTATTTCAATGGAGATTCAAACATTTGCTATAATATTATACCTAAACAACGGACTTACATATATATTTATGAAAATTGTATTTTAGTGCATAAATACCTGTGGCTTGCTATAAGGTTTCGGTGCTGGCTGCAATAAATGAGAATGTTAATAAAAATAGACCAACCTAATGAGCTAATGCTGATTTGTCCAGAGAGAATTATCGCTAAAAAAATATTGATGTGAGATCAGAGAAAAAAGTCAAATCATCTTGTACTTTACTTCTTACGAATTATTTTGCGATAATTCCCTTGAAAGAAAATACTTAATTTTTATGATAACTTACACATGGTGCTGCAACTGGTTTTGGTGGCTTACATACTGAACTAGGTGTTTGTGGTGGTGCACATACGGAACTAGATGTTTGTGGTGAACCACGTCTGGAACGATATGTTTGTGGTGGTACAAGTAAGGAATTACTAGGTGTTTGTCTCGGTATACGTGATGGTTGTGGTGCACCACGTATAGAACGATATGTTTGTGGTGGTTCACATACGGAACTAGGTGTGTGCGGTGAACCAGGTGTGGAACAAGGTGATTGTGTTGGTTCCAATACGATACTAGGTGTTTGTCTTGGTATACGTGAGGGACGAGATATATGTTGTGGTATACGTGAGATACGAGATCTTTGTCGTGGTTCAGGTGAAGAACGAGATGTTTCGTCTGCGGCACAAGGTGATTTTGACCGCTATTAAATAAATTCTTTCTGTATTAATATAAATATCAATAAATTGAATAGTTTAATACAACATATATATAAGCACATCGATTTAATGCCAGAAAAATTCCCAAACGGCAATATTTGACCCACTTTTCACCGTTTGAAAGTCTTTAATAAATACTGTAATTTTGAGCAACAAATGCGGTTTTCAGATTTGTTAATTAAAAACTTTCAATAAAAAACGTATTAGTAATTTTAAAACTATGAAAACTGGGTCAAGGCTTGACATACGGAAATTTTTCAGGCATGAAATCTATGTGTTTTCATCCCCTCTACAACATTGTTCAAAACAAATTTTTCTGCTTGTGGTTTACTTTCCCAGTAATTGCCTCGATCTCTAACCACCACTATTCTGCCAACGGACGCTTATTCGATTATCAGCTATATTTAGACTATCATTTGCAAAAAGTTAAGTGGGAGGAAATAACTTCGAAAAATACAACGCTACTACCCAGGCTATTGTTTATTTATCCTCATAACTATCATGGTTATGTGTTTTTGTATTAAATTTTTTAATTCGAAACATTAAAAAAAGTCCAAATAATTCTCGGGATTTATTTAGTTCACGTGAGGAGTTCGACTCCTGTAACATTATTTAAGTGTTACTAAATACATTCATATAAATTTTTGAATTATCTGCTTTAATAATAACTTAACAAACTGCGTAAGGATATCTTGTGAACATTTTATTTTTAATAACAACTTACCGGTGGCGGCTGAGCTGCTGTTTCACTGGTAAACGATATTTCTGTTACTGAAGTTAGCACTTCTAATCTCGTTTCCGGCTATAGAATAAGCTTATGTTATTATAATTTTTCTTCATGTTAATATTATTTCAAATAAATAGCGAAGTTTTATAACAAAACGGTATAAGTGCATCAGAATTTGTAAAGGCAAAAAAAAAAAAAAACAGACTGCTAACTTTTTAAGGACAAAAAAAATTTTTGATTTGTAGCATTTTGTTCAGTGAATTCCGACTGATATGAAAATTGGCAAATTATATATTTTTGGAATATATTTGAATTACGATTAATGTATTTTATATTTACTGCGCCATTTGTAAATGTCAAAAATATCACAAACATCAAAGTCTGAGTCAAAAATATTTTGTAAAAGTTTGGATGTGGAGAATCAGCTTATTGTTGATTCTTAAAATTTCGTTTGCAACAAGTAGACACGTATATATTTTTTCTAAATTTGATTTTTGTAATAAAAAAGTTTTTCAGTTATGAAATCAATAACAATTTTGAGCCTGTGTATGAAATATATTGTGAAATAAAGTTACTGAGGTGTGTTGCGGTTGAAAGCAAAGTTTGAATTTCCCTTTTCTCAAAGCATTTATAAATGGCTACCTTACTTTTTTGTTTCAAAACAATATCATTGTTAGCTGCACCAAATTATATTTTCCAGTGAAGAAATAAATAATTGCATACACCTTTACTTTGATGGTGATTAGAGTATTTCTATCAGATTACTAATAGAATTAATGTTTTTTGGAAATAACATTTTAAGGATAAGGATTTACCGTCCACAATTTTTATGATTTTTTTTATGCAAAATAAAACTTTATTCTTACCTGCTCATCTGAATAACTTCGCCGTGGAATTCTTGATTTTTTCATTGCCTGAAATTTTATAAGTTTGCAAAATTATTACTTTTATCTATTGGCATGTACCAAGTAATATTTTTAAGCAAATTGGGGATTATTTTTTAGAGCTTGTCACTAATTTTGTGTAAAAGACTTAGAATAAAATGTGGCTTAAAAGAGGAAATAATGAAATAAGTTTTTTTAATGGCATTTTGAAACAAAAAAAAATTTGTGCAGTGCATTGCCAAAATTAAATGATATCTCCTTTAATATAAATATATCTCACTTCACTTTTTCTATATTCCTTCCCATTAGGATTTCTGCAATGATTTCCTTGTTGTTATTATTCTTGCAATGTATTGAGAATAATGCCATCTCTTTTATTACCGTTTTCACGATAACTTACGCTTATCGTGTTTTCACGATCCATAGGGTTTTGCTCCAAATCTGATTGGCAAGCTGAATCGATTTATTGAAATGTGTTTCCAATTCATATTCCATTTCCGTAGTTATATGATATTAGAGGTGACCCTAGGTACTAAATTTTTATAATTCATCGCAGAAATTTGCTGATGAAAACTTGTAAATTGTGCAGCAAGTTAAATAAGCTTTCAACATTTCATTAATTTCTCTATATGTCGTCTATGCTCGTTTTTCCGATCGGGACTATCTGTCCCATTAAATCCCATCTTGTTTTCGATAATTTGTCTGCATTTAGCTTTCACATGCCGTTCCACTTGCTTCTTATCAAAAGTCCTACAACTTTAGCAAAACTAAAAATTTTAAACTCTGCACCACATTCGAAAATTTTAGAAAGTGTAATTCTTTATAAAATTTTTTGCAGCTCCCATTATTTTAAGTTCTTGATACAGTTATAATAACCAAGGTGTAATAAAGATCGATTAAACAATGGATCCTCCTATGGTGATCTTCGGATATGGTAAGGTGGACTCAGCTCTAGCTTGTTCCCTCCGTAGCTTCACCAGTGCATCCAATATAAGAGAGGTTTTATGAAAGAATTTAGACGCTCCAAGATTTACTTAATGCATTTTTGATTTGACGGAGGAGAAAGGGTTCTATTGCTTCCACGTAATGATTTATAAAATAGCAAAGTCTTTAACTTACACAATTTTGAAAATTTTCCGAAAGTTTTTGGTAACTGCAATTTAGAAATATGAGCTTATTTCGTTTAAACCATTTATTAATTTTTTTTAAAGGTGTAATAGAAGAAAAGAAATATTTTTGGTAAACTAAAAATTTTGAATAGAATTTTGAAATGTCTAAAAACATAAGCTGTTTAAGAAGAGAATATTTGAAAAGTCATTGAAGCTGTGTTCGAAAATGTATCAAATAAAATTAGAAGAAACAAGGAGCTAAAAATGTGTAATTTTCCTAATTAGATGCACTTGTTCATGTATACATACTAGGTGCATTGGCATCTTTCTGGATGTTAAAATACAATGAAAGACGTTATATTATATCACTTGGTAATTTTAAGTTCATAATAAGCCACATGTATGATTTACTAAATATTTGCTCGCTTATAATATTAGGTTCATTTGACGTATTTTCAGCTTTATAATCACATAAAACTCCCCAGCATATTTAAAAAATTATGTTAGCACCTTTACCGCCTTTATCATATATATTGATAAATTCACCATAAAATCTAAAGCTTTAATTTTCCTCCATATCCCTTCCGCGTTATTAGAACGCTCAGACGAAAATTTTCCAACCTGCATGAGTTAACATGTTAACCTGAAAATTTTTCAGTAAGATGAAAAACTGAATTTTTCTAAAAAAGGCTTATTATAGCGACCGAAAAAATTTACGAGAGTTGCCACTTTGCTAAATTCCTACCAAATTTGGTAGACAATTTTTTAAGCAATTTTTTCTTAAATTTTTGTTTCATGCAATAATTCGAAAAGTGAACTTCAAATAGCAAAGAATACTGAATAAAAAATTGTAGAGGAAATATAAACACATCAATTTAGTGACCGCAAAACTTGCATCATTTAAGTTTTTCAATAAAAGCAGAATTTTTTCACAAAATATCTACTTATTTTGCGCGGTTTTAATTGAAACTTTTAAGATAATGAAAGGTGGGTTAGATTTTACCGTACGGACGTCTTGCAGATAAAATGGGTTTATATATTGCCATAGGTGAAAAGTTCTTATTAAAAACTGCGATCGAGATATTTTTAATTTTCTAATAAAATCGCAGTTCAATAAAAAGTGATGTCAAGTTACATAAGGTATGTTCTAAATGTTACTTCAGAATGAAATCTAAACGAAATCCTATGAATTTATATGAAATTCTCATGATTTTCACTCAAATTATATTATATTTTTAATGGAACTTCTTAGCTAAAATCTTTTTATCAAAAGAAAGGAATTGAAAAATTTACAAATTTCAATTTTTTTTTTATTTTTTAATTTGAATTATTACATAAGCTAAGTTTTTGTAAAAATTTCTTTGTCTCAACTCGTAGCTTTTGATTGAAAAGCGAGGTTGTGGTGACATTTTTCTTTAAAACCTTCTCAATACGACACATTCAAATGAAAGTCAGTTGATACATAATTAGTTAAATAACAAATTTTAGTTTCATGACCATACACGCATTCTTGTGAGTTGAATGCTGAAGGATACTTAGCCCATTGTAGGTACCTGTAATTAAATAAACATGCGTTATTATAGAAAACAGTAAGAAAATAGTTTGCCCAGATTCACCTTATGTCTCTTATGGGCAGCATGTGAGCAACGCATTTCAGTTTTATTTGAAGGCGGTACATCAGCAAAAGTTTATAGGAAATTTGCGTTTTACTCCTTCGGCGATATCTTTTCGTTATTGGTGGGGAAAATGGTTTCGTTATAGTGCCCTTAAGTACATGACTGTTGACGAAAAAAATTAAAAAGATATGATAAACCAAAGAATGCAAGTATCTACAAAAGAAGCTAATTGGCTCAAATATCTTCGAATTCTTATATGAATTTGAACATAATTATGAATGTCTTATATTAAATAATCAATAAGAGTTATCAATAACTTTACCATTCATATGCGTTTGTTTAGATATTAAATATAGTTTTATAAAAGACTTGAATTCTGTTTGAAATTGACATTACTTACGTCGTCTGCAGCTGATCCCACATTGTCCTGGAAATATAAATAAAAATAATTTAAATTAATTGCATTTTTAGAAGTGAAACTTCTTTAGCGAGGCGTGATTTGAAAATTAAGTGTGTAAAATGAAATCCAAAAAGTGACACCATTAATTAATTCAGGACTTAGAACATTTACAGCAATAATAGTGCAGAGTGCACTAAGACTATCAGCTTCGAGAGTGGTTAACCAAAAGCATATCTTGGCACATAAAATAATTTTTTTTTTCAATTTCAATGATATCGGAAACGAACTCTATTCGCGCCGTTTACAGCTAGAACCTGGTCCTTGCTGAAATTTTGTGAAAAATTTCAATGCTATAATATACCTAAGTAAAAATAAATCTACAAAATTTAATTTCAAATAAACTAGAAAAATTAGTTAAATTTAGCATTAATTTATATTAATTAAAAATATTTGACTTCTTACCATTTGATATGAAATTAAATTGTATTTAAACATTTTACTTTCAATTTATTTTTGAAGACCGCGCCGTTTTTTTATTGGTAAGTGAATTTTCAAAGCAATTACTTCTTAAAAGTAAAATCTACTGATGTAGATGTATATGAAATATCTTTAAATATTTTTAGTTTCATAAAATTTACAAATTTTTATAAAAATACACAGTAGAGTTTATTTTGGATCTTCGACATGATTTTTAAAATGTGATTTTTGAAAAAATCAATTCATTTGCGTAGAAAAAAATTTATTCAATTTATCGACATTTTACGCTAAAACGATTCGTCTTTCATTTTACTTACATTCATATCATCTTGATATCCTTCTTCAGATTCCTCTTCTTCACCATATTCTTCATCACAGACTCCAATAATTTCTTCTTCACATTCTTCATCTTCTTCACTACGTTCGTCATCACCTTCTGCTCCATATTCTTCTTCGCTATATTCATATTCCATGTTGTTTGCGTTAAGTGATGCAGCTAGACATGCCTCAATGCATGGAGCAAGTGAAGCTTCAAGCGACTGGCTGGCCCTTGGTGTGACCACCACTCGTCTATTTCCACATTCCGGCATTGTTCTTGCAAGTTCTGCTGGTGGTGAGTAACATGGAAGCTGTCCACGGCTTGCTTGTTGACTTCCCATAAAACTATCAGAACCTTCATAATTGATAGGTGGTGCCGCTTCCATTGGAGTGGAATGTGTTTGTATTTGCTGTGGTACAAAATCTTCGGTAAACTCATCAAGTGTGTAATCGTATTCTGATGCCAGTGAGTATCTGTCTTCTGATGGCAACTGGGGAGAATCGTTAGGATAACAGTTGCCTTGCGGTTGCAGAGATGTGAACCCTACTGGTCGTCTATCGCAATTTATATATTCTGGAAATGTCCTAATAAATTGTGGTGGTGTTGAGTGACTAGGCATATCAGGCACAAGTAAAGCTTCTTCATGGCGTGAATCAAGTTCAGCACCAAGCGATCTACAATCCCTTCGTGTGTATACCCGATTATTTCCAAATTCTGGCAATGTCCTTGCAAGATCTGCTGGTGGTGCGTAACCTGGAAGTTGTCGATAGTTTCCTTGTTGATTTCCTATAAAAATGTCAGAACTCTCAGAATTGATAGATGGTGTCGCTTCCATTGGAGGCTCGTCGAGTGTTCTATGAACTATCTGAGATCGTCCCCCAGCACCTCCAGATGAACACTATGGAAAAGAGTAATAATATTTAGATAGATTTTGTAAAACTTGCTAGTAAGATTCTCTGTGTCTGGAACGTATTAAACTTATGATATGCAGATTTTAATTACCGCAGATCCTTCGAATGTTCTATGAACTATCTGAGACCTTCCCCCAGCAGCTCCAGGTGAAGAACACTATGATAAAGAATAATAATAAATACATTGTTTTTGTTGAGTAATGAACTTGCTGATGGGATTCACTGTAGGTGGAACATATTACACTACTGATTTGCAAATATTAATTACCGTTGTTCCTTCGGGTGTTCTATGAACTATCTGAGACCGTCCGCAAGCACCTCCAGGTGAAGGCTATTGTAAAGAATAATAACATATAGATAGTTTTTGTTGAATGTTGAGGGTACGATCCACTGTAAGTGGAACATATTAGACTAATGATTTGCAAATATTAATTACCGCAGATCCATCGAATGTTGTATGAACTATCTGAGCCCGTCCCCCAGCACCTCCAGATGATGGACACTATTGTAAGAATAATATTTAGATAATTTTGTTGAATAAAAAATGAAAAAACTCAATTACTAATTAATTGTAAATGTGTATAAGGCGTTAAAAGTAAGCTTTTTTTTTTTAATATGGTGTGCCATCAGGTAGTAGCCATACTTACCAAAGGTACATCATATGGAGTGGAATGTATTTGTAATTGCTGTGGTTCAAAATCGTCGTCAATGCCATCAATTGTGAAATCGTATTCTGATGCTGTTTCGGGTTCTTCTTCTGATGGCATTTCACAACTCCTACTAGAGCTTGAAGACTGAAGAACATAAATCAAAACATTGAAGTAAAAGATCTGTTAATATAGGGTGTGCAGTTTTTTTTTTCTTTCATTTTCATTTTTTTTTTTTCTGTGTTATTCTTATTTATAAGTAAACTTTCCTTTTGTGTAGCATACGAATAGATAAATTATATCGAATTTTGAAACACAGAAAAATTTTATATTTAATATAACTTTCACTTTGACTTTTAAGTTTTTAGAAAGCGGAAATTTATCCCCTTCTTACGCTGAAAATATATTTGCGATAGAAATGAAAGTTTCAAATTAATATTAACGATGCTGTGAGTTTTAAGATCACGGGCATTTTCAATTAAATGGTTTCATATATTTGTCAGGATGACTTCCAACAATTACTCAAATCTTGAATTATTCAAATAGCTGATTAATAATTTTTATTAAGTTTTTACTAAATTCTAAATACTCATGAAATCATAAAACAAAAATCAAACTTCAAGTGAACCTATGATATGTCTTTCTTTTTTGGAAGAAAAAATTACGCAAGTAGCAACATCTGACTCATTTTTATCATCAGCATCTACACATTTACATCTAAAGATCTTTTGTACTGTTGGAGCTATGGATTTTTTTAAATCTTAGTATGCCAATGCATCATCCAAGTTAAAATTTTTTTTTTCTAAAAACTGGCACTTTCGAGATGAATGAAGAAGCAATGAAGTAAAATAAAGCTTCTGGTAGCATTATAGATCTAGTCGGTCTACTTGAGACTCCTGTTGTATTGTCTTGCCGCCGACCTTGCCTAATATTGTCGATTTAACATTATAGGTTTTGATACGCTTGCACGTGTGTACGCTTGATGACCCCACAAGCGATATTAATATTCTAAAAATCGCGACGAAGAAAATTGAGAGCAAATTGTGAGTAAGCACTTTGAATGTAAATATACTCCACACGCCCGTAGCTACTTAAAAACTTGAATTTGTCCTTATAAAATATAATGGATAGAAGGAATTTGGTACTAAGAAATGAAAAAGTTGTGACAATAATAATAGCTCTCATAATAGTTTGCACATGTTCAGATTTGATTTCGTAGTTCAACTTTGACTATGTTCCGAGAGCCGCTGAAACCAAGCTTGGAAGTTATTCGTATCAAAGCTAAATTTGACAACATTAGCCCTGCCGAATAAAAAGAAAGATCCAATCCAATTGAACTCTTTTCTATAGACGTTAAAGCTGAATGTTCTTTAGAAAACTTTCGAACTGGTTTCATCAGGAGTAAAATTAAAAAAAAAATACTAATTTGTCTAACTTATTAACATTTTTATCATATAAATCCATTATTTGAGTTTTACTGATTGAGATTCTCCACGGTGAGCAGAATGTTTGAGCGCAGCGTAATGTAGGGCGGTCAGGGAGAAGTTAAATTTTAAGTCAATTTTACAGAGTAATAAAACTATTTTATATCATGAAGAGTCTTGACCTAGCTTTTTGGCACCGCCGTTGCTTGTAATAAGCGCATGTAGGCTTCACAATTTTAAATGAAATACCCTGTTTCTACCTTTTTTAATGGGAGGAGAGACAAGTTTGACTATTTCTCGACGAAAAATAATGTTGATCATTGCATTTCATGTTCAATGTAGATGGAACATATAAGATTAACAATTCGTAGCTCACCGGAGTTCCATCGAATGTTGGATGAACTATCGGTGACCGTCGCCCAGCACTTCTGGAAGAATTCTTTGGTAAAGAATAATAACATTAACATAGCTTTTGTTGAATAGAAAAATTAAAATTATGCTGATTCAAGGTAGGTTGGCATTAAATTAACGATTTGCAATTATTACTTACCAAATCCAATGTTCGATGTACTATCTGAGACCGTCTCCCAGCACCTCCAGGTGAACACTATGGTAGAGAATAATTGTATATAAATAAATTTAATTAAAACATAAGCTCAAAAAATAGTAATTTTTAGAAGTTGTAATATGCGAGTATTAACATTAGAAAAACTAAAAAAATATTATAGAACAACCAATAATCGTATCGAATTTAAATGATTTCGAAAAATAGATAAAAAAATCATAGCCGGCTTTTCGGCTCAAACTTTTTTATATAAGGCTTAGTTGTAAAGTTGTGGACTTCCAAAAATTGACGTAATATGAAGAATGGATTTTTCGGAAGCAGTTTTTCGAACTTAACAAATTTTCAATAAAATATTATACATTATGACTTCTATGAAAAATTTACTGTTCTTTTCAATTATGAAATCAGATTTGAAATTTGATTTTATATTCAAGTGAAAATATCATTTTAGAATTTGAAATATTTCGACATATTTTATTTTTCTTATTTTAACTTTAAAATAAAGCATAAAATATTCCGATAATATGCTAAAATTTTTTATTGTGATCTGCATTAGTTTACGAAATATATGAATTGAAGTGCATACGCGCCGCACTTTGTATGGGACCTGGCACGTTCTAAAATACTTTAATTTATATATCTTCTTAAATTATAGCGATCACGTTAAAATTTTATTTGTGAAACATTTATATACTCAAAGCTCTTTTTTAAAAATAAAATATTTAAAAAATATTATGTCGAAGTTACTTACAATTTGATTTGAAATTTTTACTTCTGGTTTTCTATACATAAAAAAATTTTAAATTCGAATTTGAACTGAAAATTAAAAAGAGCATCCTTTTTACTAGTTACACCAATTTTGTTTATATTTTATTATAAATTCTTTAAACTTCTGGATTTCTTCAGAAGCCCATAACTTGGCAATTAAGCCTCATACGATAAAAAAAATTGTGTGTTCTCACTTATATCTACCAGATGTATAGCTAACCGGAATATAAAAAAATTTCACGACCTCACTTTATTTTGATTGCCCGCTTCGCCTGAAATGCCACATGTACGAATTCACAAACTCAATATCCTAAATTTTGTGTGATCGTATTGTACATTATTTAAAAAAAAATATAGATGAAGAAAAATTTGTATATGGAAATGTTTGAAATGGCGTTTTTCATAAAATATAATCAGCAATAAACTTTGATCTGTAGTGTTCTGTATATTCCAGTACAACTTGTTTTTAACAATAGATTTAAAATTATGTACATACCTGACGTGGAGGAGTGGGTGGTATCACATTGATGGCTGGCGGGGCGCATGCTCCTCTATTGGTTGTCCCGAATCCCATACCAGCTGTTTGAGATGCTTCACAAATGGTCCTCCCCCATCCCGCACCAGCTGCTTGGGAACAGGGAGCCGGAGATACTGAAGTTGGAGGATTGGCGGATGCTCCACTGAAGGTTGTCCCCCATCTCGCACTAGCTGCTTGGGAACAGGGAGCCGGAGATACTGAAGTTGGAGGATTGGCGGATGCTCCACTGAAGGTTGTCCCCCATCTCGCACCAGCTGCTTGGGAACAGGGATCCGGAGCTACTGAAGTTGGAGGAGAGGCGGGTACTCCTCTTAAGGTTGTCCCCCATCCCATACCAGCTGTTTGGGATGCTCCTGTAATGGTTCTCCCAAATCCCGCACCAGCTGTTTGAGAACAGGGAGCCGGCGATCCTGAAATTGGAGAAGTGGCGGGTACTCCTCTTAAGGTTGTCCCCCATCCCATACCAGCTTTGTGGGATGCTCCGCTATAGGTTGTATTGAATCCCGTACCAGCTGTTTGGGATGCTCCTCTGAAGGTAGTAGGCATACTAACCAAAGGTATATCATATGGAGTGGAATGTATTTGTAATTGCTGTGGTTCAAAATCTTCGTCAAAGCCATCAATTGTGAAATCGTATTCTGATGGTAATTCGGGTTCCTCTTCTGATGGCATTTCACAACTGGCACGAGAACTCCCAGACTGAAGAAGAGAAATCAAATAATAAACGAAACAGTGTTGTAAAAAGCCTTGATAGTACATGGGATGCAGTTTTTTTTTGGCACTTTTTTTTTGTTTTTCTGTGTAATTATTTTAATTTGAAACCAAACTTAAGTTTCGTATAGCAAATGAACAAATTACAGTGCTGTGCAAAACTTTTGCAACTGGAACTAAATCAACGAATTTTGGTCACTAAAAATTATAAATAAAAAAATATCTGTGAATTTCATGTTATGGTTTGCTTTAATGAATTATTATGTGTGACATGAAACCTATTATAAAGTTTTTTATTTGCATTTTTTTAGTTACCAAAAATCGTTGATTTAGTCACAGATGGTTTCAGTGGCAAATGCTTTGCACAGCACTCTATATCGAATTTATTAAGCTAATAAAAAATCTTTTCTAACTTAATAAGCCGTAAAATTCCTTCTGCTTAGTACCTACAAAAAGTTGTTTTTTCACGTCGACTGAGGCCTGTTATATTCGTTTACGTAAATTGGACCCGGGGGCAGTGTTCATATTAGTAACACCTGTTTACTTTGTTCATTAATGAGACTTGAATTACATTTCATTAAAAAAAATTAATTGTTTATTTGTTTTTTAACTTTTTAGTTACACTTTTATCATACTAATCCATTGCTTGAGTTTTACAGATTTACATTCGCTAAAGTGTAAGACGTCAGTGACAAAATAAAATTATAGTCGTGATCCAGCCTTTTTATACTCTTCAATGTAACAAGCGAATAGGCTCCAAGCGTGGGCTCCACAACTTTTAATATGATTTGGTTTTTCAAATAAATTTAAATTTTAATAATGATAAGAGAGGCAAGTAGTATTATTTCTTAACGAATAATTATGCTGATCATAGCATTTCATATTCAATGTAGGTCGAACATGTGAGATTAGCAAATAGCAAATATTACTCACCGAAGACTCCGCGAATGTTGGATGAACTATCTGAGAACGTCTCCCAGCACCTCCAGGTGAACACTATAGTAGAGAATAATCATATATAAATAATTTTAACTAAAAAATAAATATAACGGCTCATAAGATAATAATATGTAAAAGGTGTAAAACGCACCTATAAAAATTAGAAAAACCAAAAAAAAATTATTACAGAACAACCAAATGTAAATGATTTCGAAAAATACATAAAAAATGTTCTCACTGCAGCAGCAGTTTTAAATAATTTTGATTTGTCTTTTACAAAGTAAGTCCCGCTTAGATGATTGCTTGACATACTGAATTAAAGGCAATTTAATTTATTGTTTTTCGTATACGCGAAACTACTTATTAAGCTTGTGCTAACGATACTTTTTTCAAAACGAATAAAGAAATCAAGGTTTTTATTATGTTTTTGAAAAAAATTGATTAATAAACAGCTTAGTGCAATCAGTTGTAGGTACAAAGAGAAGCAGCTACTACACAAGGGAAGTGGTCAAGCGGAAGTGTTACGTATTTGACTCCAGTTGCTACATGCTTTGAATTTGACTCCAATTAACGCGGTCTAAAAAAAACGCTCAATTTAGAATCAGCGTTGAAATCATACTATAAAGTTCCTTAAAAAATACAGAGTCTTACGAACTTATGTTTTGCACAACGAGAAGACGTTTTCTAACAAATTTTTTCTTTAACGGTAAAAAAAAACACACTTTTAGGAGAGTCAAGGTCCACCCTTTCGACTTCCAGAACCCATTTTCGTCTTTTTCTATCGATTCGTGCAACTAAATTTTTCTCGAAAAATAGATCCAAAAGACCTTTTTAGGGTGTTTCGGGGCCTGCCTTGTGGCTCCAATTATTCTGCTTAGTAAATAAGTAACAGTTTTTACAAAAAACTTTGAAAAAATAGATCAGTTCATACACTGTTAAAAATAATAATTTATTTTTGAAACTTGTAAGTCTCATAGTCAAATTTTCGATATTTTTTATGAAAATTACGTTTAAAATTAGAACTTTAAAGCAAAGAAACAAATTCAATTTGGCTGATTTTTCACATAGTTATGAGTATTTCAAAAAATGAAAACGTTAAAAAACGTCAGTTTACAAAAATTTATTTCTCTGAAAAAGCTCGATAAAAACAATTCGACAAATACTCTCCCCAGCAGAAAAACAAAAATCTCCAAAAAAATCAGAGTTACAAAATCAAAATGGTGTCCGATAGATAAACAAAAAAATTAACGAATTCACAAACGAAATATTTTAGAATTTGTTTTATCGCTAAGATTCAGTTTTTTTAAATAATTTAAAAAAAATATGGAAATGCTTGAAATGGCATTTTTGAAGTACATAATTATTAATAAAATATGATTAGCAAAAAACTTTGAACTGTAGTGTTCTGTATATTCCAGTACAACTTGTTTTTAACAATAGATTTAAAATTATGTACATACCTGACGTGGAGGAGTGGGTGGTATCACATTGATGGCTGGAGGAGTGCATGCTCCGCTATAGGTTGTCCCGAATCCCATACCAGCTCTTTGAGATGCTCCACAAATGGTTCTCCCCCATCCCGCACCAGCTGCTTGGGAACAGGGAGCCGGAGATACTGAAGTTGGAGGGGTGGCGGATGCTCCTGTAAAGGTGGTCCCCCATCTCGCACTAGCTGGTTGGGAACAGGGAGCCGGAGATACTGAAGTTGGAGGAGTGGCGGATGCTCCACTGAAGGTTGTCCCCCATCTCGCACTAGCTGCTTGGGAACAGGGAGCCGGAGATACTGAAGTTGGAGGGGTGGTGGATGCTCCTGTAAAGGTTGTTCCCCATCCCGCACCAGCTGCTTGGGAACAGGGAGCCGGAGATACTGTAACTTGTGAAGGGCATCTCTGATCTGTTGGAATGCAGAAGCAATAACAATCAAACTCCTGGTTATCCTATTAAGAAAATAAAGCATGAAATATAAACTATATGTATTTTTTGTATGACAAAAATTTTCTTTACCCCTGGGTTCGTAACTTTCAGGAATTTTGTGTTTGTGCCCATAGGCTCTCCTGACTAAATTGATAAATTAAAAATAAGAATTAAAAATCTAAAATTCATTTTCACTTACTGGTCCAAATGGAGGCAATGATTGCAAATCATTTTGATCCTAAAAAAGTAAACGATCAAAATATTAATACATCATTAAGACGGCAGTTTTTAGATTTCTGTAAAATTTGATGTCGGTCAGTAAATTTCTTATGTTTTCGGTGTCGCTGATCATGAAGACTAACTCTTTGTTTTTAAATATGGTTATCGTATTCAGACTTCGGTCCCTGGCTTGCTGTCTTATTGTATGAATTGCATGCTTTTTTCCAAAGTTATGTCGGGAATTTCGATTTGAATGCAGATACTACATTCTTAGGATTGATTGAAAATAACATTCCAAAACAAAAAAAAAATTATATTGAAAAAATATGGTGCGCGTCATCAGTAAAAAATTCGTAGTTTCCAAAGTTATGGCGGAAATTTCGATATGAAAGCACATGCATTCTTAGGATTGATTTAGAAATAATATATAAAAAAAATAAAAATAATATATATTTTGAGAAAAAATTTTTTAATTAAAAAAAATTAGTGTTTTAACAAATTTATTTAAATCTTTTTAATTTTTTTATAAAGCTATAGTATTTCTTAACAAAAATGATTATGTGATTTTTTATCCTATCTCCGATAGTTTTTGAGATATTTAATTTCAAAAAATGTTCAAAAACATCATAACAAAAGCAAGTGTGCAGTTATTAAAAGAATAACCGATATGTAGATCCACAATAAATAAACCAGACTCATCACATCATGCGATCTTAAAGGCCAATTGGTTTCATAATTTATAGAAATCGTGCAAAACTATATTTGAATTTTCGAGAATTTATCACATAATAAATAAAATCAAACCTCACTAAGTATAAATGACAGTGTTGCTAGATTTTCCGAAGTTTTTCACATTCAATCCTTATTGGAAAGCATTTCATTTAAAAAAGCACATCACACTACACAACTGAAGTCGAAATCATTTTCAATTAACTCACCACAAATCGATATTGCGGTGCTTGTTGGCAATTGCTCTGAAAAATAATAAAAAATAAGTTTTAATAAAAATATATAATATATATAAATACATATAGTCAATATGGACCGAAAAGAACTTAGCATTATAAACTCAAAAAAAAACCTCCCTTACTTACTAACGCAATAGGGTTGCTGGTATTTTCATGATACGAGTGTTAGTGTACAACACTAATCGATCTGGCAGACTGTAGTGGGTATACCTAGGAGTTTGTCTACGGTTTGATAACAAGGAAACCAGAGGTCAGTTACTATGTCATACTTCTCTATATTAAAAATAAATTTATTTATTTGATGATAATAAAGATTTGTTGGGAAAATTCTGCAATGTTATCAACATCCTTAAAATAATGCATAAATTTTCTATTATGTACCTATAATTTATAAAATAACTTTAACAATTACAGGTAAGTGTGATTTGGATCGTAATCTGATTCTGGATATGATCTTAGCTATTTTTAGAATTCGTACTAGACCAATTTTTCGATTTATGCCATCGATTTACTTAAACTTATATCTTTGGTCCATAGAGCGATTTATTCTTCTGGCATTAAATCTTTTAATAATTTAAAATTCTCATATAATAATATATTTAGCGCTATTTGCTATTTAAGTTTGCATTTTCAAACATTTCATCACCAACAGAAGATTTTATTTGAAATATTATTAGTTAATTTGGCAAGTTAAATAAAACTCACAGACAAACATATTTTATGTTTCCATATAACCGTAAAACACTTTGATAAATGACTTCGTTCATTAATATTTTGGCTCATGAAATATCCACTGTTAGCCGTCAGCTTCCCGAATAAAATGTACTGAAGAAGGGAAGGCTCATATTTGACATATCTCCTTTTTGAACTCTGCGCATACATATGTATACCAAACTATTCATCGTCAAATTATGCCAAGACATAATCACTCGAGCGTAAACCGGACCATTGGAGTAAGTACATACCATTTTCCTCCTACAGTAATCCCCGCTCAATCAATGCTCCACCGTTCGAAATTTGTTCAAAAATAGGTCACCGTTCGCATTTAATATGATTAGCCAAAAAATAGTAAATAAATTAAACAAATTAAATTTTGAATTTTGATTTATTTATGTTACAAAAAGAAATTGTTTTTTGATAAGTGAGTATGTCAAACGATAAAAAACCAAATTTTGAATTTTATTAACAAAGTAGAATTCATACGAATTAAAATAAATATTAATTCGATTAACTTCAACAGGTTGGACCTACTTATCAGAATTAATATCATCGGTTTCATATGTAACTATTAAAAGACTGTTACTACTCTTCCATTGCTATAAAGATAGATTTATAATTGGTAACAAGATCATGACGACTAAATTGTAGTATTGGAAATATATTAATGTCATATTTCAATTGCGCAGACTCATAAAGATTTTAGCACTTTGTTTATTCAGTAGGAGTTTTAGTACTAAAATATATATTGTAAGTAAGGAACATATCTGCAGTGAAAAATTTTATTGGATTGTATTGATTTCCAAAATATAGAAGTCATAAGGAAGGTTATTTAATAAGTTATAATATTGGTATATAAAAATTAAAAGTTTGTTGCACAGACTTCGAGATATGAAAATTTTTCTAAAACTAATATATTTTCTTTTTTTAAAATCGCCAATTCTCCTAAAATTTTAATAATAATAATAATAGTTCATATTCTTACCTGTCTCCCTTGTATGTGCTCTTAATGTTTTAATTAATTTTGAAAGATAATTTTTTACATTAATTTAAGACAAAAAATTAAGGGGAAAAATCTACATTTATTTTGTTGTTCTGCTTTGATTTGATTCTGTCACTACCGCATTGTAATTTTTTGGGGTCATCAGAATAGGTTCATTACCAAACGGCTTAGTTAATTTAAAACTACTTAGTCAAATCGTTGCAGTTTTATTGGATTTCACATTTCCAATAAATTTTCTGCTTTAGCTTAAAAAATTGGTTGCGGCAAACTTCTGACGGACTATGAAAAAGGTAAAAATAAAGTCTTTTTTATCTGCTAGCTACTCAAATTTGGTCTATATGCATATATAATGCAATGCGTTGAGCTTTTTGATTTTGGTATAGGACAACAATGTGTTGTTTTTGTTGTGATTGTTTATTCATTATTTACCTTATCCGTCCTGGTTCGAATTTCGTTTTATATAAATCGTGTGCAAACGAAATCTTTTTCTTTTGCTCAAATGGTGAAAAAATTCCTGGCTACCACCTTCTGAACGCATGCGTTATCAAATATATTTTTTTGTATATTTTTTTAAACGAATCTACCGTTGATCAATTCCAAATAACCCGAACTGCACTGTATTTTTAAAGAACATGTCGATCCGAACATCAATCCTTCTTTGCTGCTTAGCTGAACAGCAACCGCACATCAGAAATTACATTAAGTTGAATAATAACACACTAGGAAAAATAGTAAAAAGATTTGTAGTAAGAAGTTAATCCATGAGTCAACTTTTTTCTAATAATTAATATATAATGTATGTACAGCGGACTTTAACTGAGTTTAAAAAACTTGAATGCAGAAATAATTCTGATGTTATTTAGAGTCGATATACATAAAAAAATTTCGAGAGACTTTTTTATAATTGCATATTAACTGTTTTGTAATGATATTAAATATGACGGATTTCAAGTCAAATGTTCTAACCCACAAAGCAGACATAACCGATAGACCTTAAACTTGAAAACTGTTGTAATATTAGATGGCAAATATAATTATACATCTTCAAAAAAAAGGCAAATTTATTTCTGCTTCTGAAAAATCAATATCAAATTTTAGAATGAAATATAATTACAAAATGTATCGAAAGCACTTTGACAAAGATTTTTACCGTTAGTTCCGGAAGCAAATTATCTAAACGAAACAGATGGCGCCAATTAAAAAACTCAAATTTTAATCCAACCTTCTTCACAGCCAGTTTTTTAAGAAACTAAGAAAATATTTTGCGATATAATTACCACCCAATGGGACAAGTTTTTGCCAAAGGTTAACATCAATGTTAAATTTTTGGGTTAGGTCGCTTTATATGAAATCCGTCTTACTTACTTGAGATTGATACACAAAAGTCATCACGATTACATAAATTTCTGAAAAGAGTCACATTTCTGTGGTGGTTGCATCAGGTGCCTATAATCAGCTATAGGGTTGAAATCCTATTGGTTAGAAAAAAATTTATACTCCGACTGTCAAATTTGAAAAATTTATGAAATTTAAATAAAATATGTATAAACAAGAGGGTGAACACGCCAAATATATCGATTGATTTGATTCTTTTCCATTTCATTTAAATAATATTTAAATATTTTATTTTTACCGTCTGTGTATTGGGCATGAGTCAATATATAACAACAAATCGTTTTCACTGAGTTGCTTTAAATATCGCGTCATTTTGTCAAGAACACCATGCACCGATCGTGCCTAAGTATTTGAAACATTTCTGGGAATGCTTTTCATATAATTGTGACACGACCAAAAACAAGTTACGGCATCGATTACATTTCAATATATTGGCATTGGTTTCATCATCTTATTTAAAATAAAATATCATTTTATAAATAAATAAATATAAATACCGGACGTTCTCGATCGCTTGGTGCTAATCTGCCACCTTGTCTAATATTCGCCATTGGGTTCTGCACAAAGAAAAATTAAACGGCAGTATTTTAGAATCTAAAAGCTTCACTTTAGCCGTAAATTAAAGCTTACCATTAATCTTCTTATAGCACGAAGTGTTCTGCCGCTCTGAAATATAAGCACATTTTTAGTCAACAAAAGTTTTATATAATTTCTGCTTTTATCACTCAATCAATTCAAATATTAAAATTGATAAAGTTACGAAAAAAATCATCTTACGTTTGCTGTTTCATAAATAGGCGGAGGGAGAGTCTCTCCTGGTTGCAGAATACGACCTCGGTTTTGCCTCTACAAGATAAAGAATCGGTCGCAGTTTATTTATTACATTCATAAATATAATTAATATAAAATAAAAAATATGTACAGGAGGGTGATTTAGAAACAAAGAAAAGTTTACAAAAAACCTTATGTATTGTTCTAGTATTTATATTGTGTTATTTTTTGAGACTTTTTGAGAACATCAAGAGGTCGCTCAAGCCACCATAAGCTCAAAGACTATTGAAACCATGCTGAATGTTGTCGGTTATGATCAACAGACTAATTTTATTATCGCTTTATATACACAGTTTCACTGGATCTATGATTATGAAATCCAGGTCTCAAAACCCTAATATATTTTCAATACCACCAAAAATACAAAAACCATCCCTTTTGCAGAAGTTTAATGAATTACATACTTTCTCTCTAATATTTATTTGTAAATGTCAAACTAAGTCTCATGGTAAGGGATAGTTCGAGAGGTTTGTACAAGGAAGTAAACGCAATGTTTTAAAAAAAAATAATATAGTGCGGAATTAAAAATTTAGTTCAATTTCGTATTTTTGCGTTAACTCTTGGCCGAGGTATTCTTTTCCAACACCTGCAAACCAATTTTGAAGATAATGCCTGTAGAGTAATAAATTGATGTGACAATAATATTATTTTTTTTAATTCAAAGCTTTGTTTCTCAGAACTCGACTCGATTGTTAGAACTGATGGAAAATATTAAGAAGCGCAATACAAATATATGCAAGCATTTTGCTGATACGCCACTATTTTTTAGTTCTTGTCTTTTCTGAATAAAATATAATATACATTGTTTTTTTTTAAAAAAAGTTCCAAATATATATTTTAAATAAATACCTGCGTAGATGCTAACTGATTCCCTCTTGAAGATGATGGACCTCTTGGTAATCTTTGTGCCGGACAGATGTTCTGCTATAATATATAAATACATTACATTTCATATTTTTTTTAATTTAAAGAATCTTAAGGATCCAATCAGTGTAGTTTCTGGAACGGTTTAAGATATAGTCAGGTTTTAGGTTTAAAAATTTTTATGAATATACCACAGTACACAGTAGAGGCTATTGGATCTTCAAAATAATTTTAAAAATGTGATCTTGAAAAAACAGTTTTTCAACATTTTCCGTTAAGTCGATTTAAGTCGTGTTTAATTTTACTTACATTCATTGCATCCACATCATCTTCATAACCTTCTTCACATTCCTCTTCATCAACAAATTCTTCATCACCAACTCCAATAATTTCTTCTTCACATTCTCCATTTTCATCACTACGTTCATCATCACCTTCTGCTGCATATTCTTCTTCACTGTTTTCATATTCCATGTCATATTCTGGAAGATGTCGATAATTTCCTTGTTGATTTCCTCCGATTGGAGGCTCCTCGAATGTTCTATGAACTATCTGAGACCGTCCCCCAGCACCTCCAGATGGGCGCTGTGGTAAAGAGTAATAATATTTAAATAGATTTTGTAAAACTTGCTAGTGGAATTCTCTGTATTTGGAACATATTAGACTAATGATTTGCAAATATTAATTACCGCAGATCCTTCGAATGTTGTATTAACTATCTGAGACCGTCCCCCAGCACCTCCAGATGATGGACACTATTGCAAGAATAATAATTAGATAATTTTGTTAAATAAAAAATGAAAAAACTCAATTAAAATAATTGATAAAGGTGTATAAGGCGTTAATAGTACTGACTCTTTTTTTTTTTGATATAGTGCTGCAAAAGAGTAGGCCATACTTACCAAAGGTATATCATATGGAGTGGAATGTATTTGTAATTGCTGTGGTTCAAAATCTTCGTCAAAGCCATCAATTGTGAAATCGTATTCTGATGGTGGTTCGGGTTCTTCTTCAGATGGCAATCCACAACTCCTACTAGAGTTTGAAGACTGAAAAACATAAATCAAAACATTGAAGTTAAAAGATCTGTTAATACAGGTGTGCAGTTTTTTATTTTTATTTTCATTTTCATTCTAATTTTTTTTCTGTGTAGTAATTTATATTTGAAAGTAAACTTTCCTTTGTTGTAGCAAACGAATAAGTTATATTGAATTTTCAAACTCAGAAAACTTTTCTGTAGATGTTAAAAGTGGATGTATGTATGTACATTAGAAAATACTCAAACTGGTTGCATTAAAAGAAAAATTGAAAAAAAATTGACAAATTTCTTTAACTTATTAACATTTTTATCATATAAATCCATTGTTTGAGTTTTACATATTAAGATTCTCCACGGTGAGCAGAATGTTTGAGCGCAGCGTATTTTAGGGCTGTCAGGGAGAAATTAAATTTTGAGTCAATTTTACAGAGTAATAAAACTTATTTATATCTTGAAGAATCTTGACCTAGCTTTTTGGCACCGCCGTTACATGTAGCAAGCGCATGTAGGCTTCACAATTTTGAATAAAATACCTTGTTACATTTTTATAATGGGAGGAGAGACAAGTTTGAATATTTCTCGACGAAAAATAATGTTGATCATTGCATTTCATGTTCAATGTAGATGGAACATATAAGATTAACAATTCGTAGCTCACCGGAGTTCCATCGAATGTTGGATGAACTATCGGTGACCGTCGCCCAGCACTTCTGGAAGAATTCTTTGGTAAAGAATAATAACATTAACATAGCTTTTGTTGAATAGAAAAATTAAAATTATGCTGATTCAAGGTAGGTTGGCATTAAATTAACGATTTGCAATTATTACTTACCAAATCCAATGTTCGATGTACTATCTGAGACCGTCTCCCAGCACCTCCAGGTGAACACTATGGTAGAGAATTATTGTATATAAATAATTTTAATTAAAACATAAGCTCAAAAAATAGTAATTTGTAGAAGGTGTAAAATGCGACTATTAAAATTAGAAAAACTAAAAAAATATTATAGAACAACTAATAATCGTATCGAATGTAAATAATTTCGAAAAACAGATAAAAAAATCAAAGCCGGCTTTGCGGTCAATAGAGTTTTTAATTTGGTTTCATGATAAAATTTGGCTATTTATCAGTCATTAAATATTGATCATCATCTACATAAAAAAATGTTCTCACTGTAGCAGCCTTGGAGATATTCAAGAGTTGGAAAATAATTTTGGTTTGTCTTTATAAAGAAAGTCCCGCTTGGATGAATTAAAGGCAACTTCATTTAATGTTTTTCGTATACTCAAAGCTATTAAGGCTGCGCTAACTATAGACTGAGTTTTTTTTTCCATAACAGATAAAGAAATTACCGTTTTGATTATGTTTTTAAAAAAAATTGATGAAAAAATAGCTTAGTGCGAACAGTTGTAGGTACAAAGAGAAGCAGCTACTACACAAGGAAAGCGGCCAGAAGGAAGTTTCGCGTTAAACTCCAGTTGCTACATGCTTGAGAAATAATTTTAGGCAAATATTGTCAAACAAGTAAAAAATTATGAATTTGACCCCAATTTATGAGAGACCAAACACGTACTATAAGGTTTTTGAAAAATGCAGAGATGTTCAAACTTATACGTTTTCTAACAATTTTTGTCTTTTACGGTAAAAAAAGACACTGTTTTAGGTGAGTCGAGATCCTTCCATGTGGCTTCCAAAATCTATTTTCGTCTTTTTCTATCGATTCGTGCTACCATATTTTTCTCGAAAAACGGTACAAAAGACCTTTTTTGAAAGGTTCGGGACCTACTAAGCAAACAAATAAGTTTTTTTACAAACAATTTTGAAAAAATTGTTAAAATTGACAATCTATTTTTGAAACTTGAAAATCTCATAGTCAGATTTTCGATATTCTTTATGAAAATTACGTTTTAAATTATATTATGGTGAATACTCTCACCCAGTACTAAAAAAAAAATTCTTCAAAAATATCAGAGGTGCAAATGCAAAATAGTGTTCGATTTGGCCTGGATAGGTAAACCAAAAAATGTTCGGATTCACACACGCAATAGCTTAGATTTTGTACGATCACACAAAATCATTCATTATTTAAAAAAAAATAAAGAAATGAAAAATTTTGATATGGAAATGTTTGAAATGGCGTTTTTTAAGTACATACATAATTATTCATAAAATATGATCAGCAACAAACTTTGATCTGTAGTGTTCTGTATGTTCCTGTGCAACTTTTTTTTACAAACAGATTTAAAATTATGTACATACCTGACGTGGAGGAGTGGGTGGTATCACATTGATGGCTGGAGGAGCGCATGCTCCTCTATTGGTTGTCCCGAATCCCATACCAGCTGTTTGAGATGCTCCACAAATGGTTCTCCCCCATCCCGCACCATCTGCTTGGGAACAGGGAGCCGGAGATACTGAAGTTGGAGGGGTGGCGGATGTTCCTGTAAAGGTTGTCCCCCATCTCGCACCAGCTGCTTGGGAACAGGGAGCCGGAGATACTGAAGTTGGAGGGGTGGCGGATGTTCCTGTAAAGGTTGTCCCCCATCCCGCACCAGGTGCTTGGGAACAGGGAACCGGAGATACTGTAACTTGTGAAGGATATCTCTGATCTGTTGGAATGCAGAAACAATAACAATCAAACTCCTGGTTATCCTATTAAAAAAATAAAGCATTAAATAAAATATATATATTTTGTATGGAAAGAAAAATTCTTTACCCCTGGGTTTGTAACTTTCAGGAATTTAGTGTTTGTTCCCATAGGATCTCCTGACTAAATTGATATTTTAAAATGAGAAACAAAAATCTTAAATTAAAAAAATTTTAAACAAAAATTAAATTCAAATCATTTTGATCCTGAAACAAAGGTTCAAAATATTAATACTGATTAATAAATGCAGAGGAACCTCGATCATTAAGACGGCGGTTTTAAGATTTCTCAAAAATTTGAGTACGTGCAGTAAAGTTCTTATGTTTTCAATGTCGCTGATCATTTAAACTATGTGTTTAAATCAGGTTAGGTTTTCGAGATAACTGTTTATTGATACTTTTGATTCTGATGTTTAGAATTGCCTTTCAAAACACGACCAAAATATGGGTCATTAAGTAAATTGAAAGGCATATGCTAGTCATGGGATGTGATAAATAAATTTTTTTTTTCCTGATTTTGCTTCAAAAATATGGTCATCGTATTCATAATTCGGTCCCTGGCTCGCTGTTTTATACTCTTCCGCTTTGCTTGTAAGAAATGGCTGTGCAACAGCGTCAGGGCATTAAAATCCATCAAAGTTTCCAGCCAGTTTCCAGGCAACTTTATTTTTAAATAAATGCAGAATTTCTCATGAATTAAAAGTGAAAATGATTGCACTCTTTCACAGCTCTGTAAAATATAGCCTTTCAAAGAGGCTAAGTTGAAAGACTGCAGCATTAAAATAAAAACAAATATTGTTGTAGAGGAGATAAAAGCACATCAATTTCATGCCCGAAAAATGTTCATACAAGATTTGACCCAAGTTTCACCGTTTTAACATCTCCAATAAATAAATATTTTTGGCCCGTAAATGCAGTTTCAAGACCTGAATTTTGGAGCATCGCCCCTGAAGTAAAATTGTTCTTAATTTAGCAATTTTAGTAAATCCCACAGATATACACTCCGCTTATGTTTCTATGCAACCAGAAAACACTTTGATAAATGACTTTGTTCATTAATATTTTGGCGCATGAAATATCCACTGCTAGCTTTAAGCTCCCCGAATAAAATGTACTGAATAAGTCAAGGCTCATATTTGACAAATCTCCTTTTTGAACTCTGTATACCAAACTATTCATCGTCAAATTATGCCAAGACATTATCACTCGAGCGTAAACCGGACCATTGGAGTAAGTACATACCATTTTCCTCTTACAGTAATCCCCGCTCAATCAATGCTCCACCGCTCAAAATTTGTTCAAAAATAGGTCACCGTTCGCATTTAATAAGATTAGCCAAAAAATAGTAAATAAATTAAACAAATTAAATTTTGAATTTTGACTTATTTATGTTACAAAAAGAAATTGTTTTTTGATAAGTGAGTATGTCAAACGATAAAAAACCAAATTTTGAATTTTATTAACAAAGTAGAATTCATACGAATTAAAATAAATATTAATTCGATTCAGTTCTACAGGTGTTAGGCCTACCTATGGATAAATAACACACTAGGAAAAATAGTAAAAAGCATTGTAGTAAGAAATAAACCCATGAGTCAACTTTTTTATTTTTGTTGAGTTACAAAAAAAAAAAACTTTATCGGAGAATTATTTGGGATGTTATTTATAGCCGTTATTCATCGAGAAAAAGTCCCCAGAGCCTTTTGTTTATTTGCATATTTACTGTTTTTTACGGATTTCGTTTTAACGACGGATTTCATGTTAAATGTTTTAAGCCAAAAATCGAATATGTTGTCCTATTATATGGTTACTTATTCGAAAACAACAAAACAAAAATAAAAAGGAAATTAATTTTCAAAAAAAAAGGTTAAATTTATTTTTAATTTTAAAAAATCAAAGTCAAATTTAAGAATTTTCAAAACATAATTAAAACCATCTAGGATTTTGAGATATAATTACCATCCAACAGGACAGCTTTTTAGCTTATTCTGAGGTTAATCGGTTACATTAGATTTTTGGGTTCCGTCACTTGACATGAAATCCGTCATATTTTTAAACTTACTTGAGGTTGATATGCAGAAGTCATCACAATTATTTAAATTTCTGAAAAGATTCAGATTTCTCCAGAGGGTGCATTCGTTTCCTATAATCAGTGATAGGTTTGAAATCCTTTTGATTAGAAAAAATATAATTTATATTAGAATTTTTAAAATTATCAGATTTGAAAAATTAATAATATTTAAATGAGTAAAGGTAATTGTATCAACAAGAGGGTGAACATCAGAAATATCGACCGATTTGGTTTTTGGCTTCGGTGAGTTTTTGCATTATAAAATAATATTTAAATATTTTTGTGTACCGTCTGCGTGTTGGGAATGAGTCAATATATAACTGCATATCGTTTCCGCTGAATTGATTTCAATATCACGTCATTTGGTCAAAAACACCATGCAACGATCGTGCCTGCTATATCTAAGTATTTTAAACACCTTAATGCTTGTATGCTTTTCACTAAATGTTATTTGGTTTTGTTTTGAAATATTAGCATTACGACAGTGCCAAAAACAATGTTTCGGCATCGATTGCATTTCAATATATCGGTATTGGTTTCATGCTCTAATTTAATATAAAATATCATTTTATAAATAAATAATATAAATACCGGATTCTCTCGATCGCTTGGTGCTAATCTGCCACCTTGTCTTATATTCGCCATTGGATTCTGCACAAAGAAAAATTAAACGAAAGTATGTTAGAATCTAAAAACTTCACTTTAGCTGTAAATTAAAGCTTACCATCATTCTTCTTACAGCACAAAGTGTTCTGCCTCTCTAAAATATAAGAACGTTTTTAGTCAATGAAAGTTTTATATATGCAATTTCTGCTTTTATCACTCTATTAATTCAAATATTAAAATTGATATAGTTGCGAAAAAAATCATCTCACTTTTGCTGTTTCATAAATAGGCGAAGGGAGATTCTCTCCTGGTTGCAGAAAACGATCTCGGTTTGGCCTCTACAAGATAAAGAATCGGTCGCTGTTTATTTATTACATTCATAAATATAATAATATAAAATAAAAAATATGTACAGTAGGGTGATTTTGAAGAATATGGTGTCTTTAGAGAAATAAAGTGATGTGACTATGATATTTTTTTTTTAATTCAAAGCTTTCTTTTTCAGCCTACAGTGCAATTGTTAGGTTATGGAGGAACTCAAAAAAAATATTTAGAACCCCAATACCAAAGTTTGCAAGCATTTTGCTAATACGTCACTAAGAAAACACTTTATCTCTTTCTCAATAAATTATGATAGACATTGTTTATTTTAGCAAAAAATTCCAAAAATATATTTTAAATAAATACCTGCATAGCTGCAAATTGATTCCCTCTTGAAGATGATGGACGTTTTCGTAATCTTGGCGCTGGACAAGTTTTCTGCTATGATACATACATACATATTTACATTTTATATTTTTTTAAACTTAAGCTTATAATTGTGTAGATCTTGAAACGGTGTAAATTACAGATTATATAATTTCCTCTGCAACTTTATAATAAGCATCATTTACCACTCAATGCATTAAAAGTCATTAAATTTGAAAACATTGGCTATATTTCGATATACCATACATGTAAGTCATTCTTTGTCAAGTGGTCCACCCAACCATCAATCATTTTGTGGATAAAAAATCCTAACCGGAAATAAAATTTTCAGTGGAATAATAACTTTACAATGCAGTGTCAATATTTTGACCAATTTCAGACAATTTTTAACTTTGCGCGATTTTTACTGAAAATTGATAATATAAGCGAAAAAACCTAAACTGAAATCTTGACTCAAAATCATTTTAACACTAACGCCATATCTAAAAATTTTCGAATAATTATATATAATTAAATATGTATGTATGTAAGCCATTAAAATTTTTTATTTTGACTTTTTTTACAATGCGACGCGTACGATGGGGTTTTTTTGTGTATCCATAGGCCTATTTTTTAGCATTACACTTAAAGAAAACACTCCCAAACTTTCAGTTTACCACATCAAATCTGCAAACTACGCAAACTGTTTGTTTTTTGAATCTTACTCAATATTCATGTCCAAGACTAAAAAATACATTCCAAGTCTCGATTCAGTACATTGTCGCAAAACCCGAATGCCATCACTGATATACATACCTGTGTACATACATAAAATTTACTTACCACCGGATAGCCTGTTGGCGCAGAGTCTTGAGGTGAATAACGTTGTGGTGAAAAACCTTCTTCTGCCGGGGAACTTTGTGATGGATATTCTTCCGGCAGGTTATCATGTGGCAGAAAATCTCGTGACGGCAAACTTTCTGGTGGGAAATATTGCGCCGGAGAACCACGCGGTGGGCAACTTTCCGTTGGATATTCTTCTGGTGGGTAATCTTGTGGCAGAGAATCTCGTGGCGGAAAACTTTCTGGTGGGAAATATTGCGCCGGAGAACCATGTGGTGGGGAACTTTGTAATGAATATTGTTCTGGCGGGTAATCTTGTGGTGGAAAACTTTCAGGTGCTTGTGGTGGAAAACTTTCAAATGGAGAACATTGCGCCGGTGAATCTTGTGGTGGAGATTCGTCTGGCGGAGAATATTGCAGCGAAGAATCTCGCGGCGGAAAACTTCCTGTTGCGGAACATTGCGCTGGAGAATCATGTGGTGGAGATTCTTCTGGCGGAGAATCTTGCAGCGAAGAATCTCGTGGCGAAAAACTTTCTGGTGGGGAGCATTGCGCCGGAGAACCTTGTGGTGAAGATTCTTCTGGCAAAGAATCTTGCAGCGAAGAATCTTGTGGCGGAAAACTTCCTGTTGCGGAACATTGCGCCGGAGAACCATGTGGTGGAGATTCTTCTGGTGGAGAATCTTGTACCGAAGAATCTCGTGGCGAAAAACTTTCTGGTGGGGAACATTGCGCCGGAGAATCTCGTAGTGGACAACGTCGCGGCGGAGAACCTTGTAACTGAGAAACTCGTAGCGGACAAATTCGTGGCAAAGAACTTCGTAACGAACAAAGTCGTGATGGAGAACCTTGTGACAGAGACACTCGTAGCGGACAGATTCGTGGCGAAGAATTTCGTAGCGGACAAATTCGTGACGGAGAACCCTGTGACAGAGAATCTTGTAGCGGACAAAGTCGTGGCAGAGAATCATTTAGCGGAGAACCTTGTGGAGGAGAACCACTTGGCGGAAAGTTTCTTGACGCAGAGCGTCGTTGCAGACAATGGCAAGGTGGAGTACATTGTGTCGGACAACGTCGTGGCGGAGTGTTTCTTGACGGAGAGCTTCGTTGCGGACAATGGCATGGTGGAGTACATTGTGTTGGACAAGGTCGTGGCGGAGTGTTTCGTGACGGAAAGTCTCGTTGCGGACAGTGGCACGGTGGAGAACATTGTGTTGGACAACGTCGTGGCGGTGAGCCTCTTGGCGGTGAGCCTTGTGGCGGTGAGCTTCGTGGCGGTGAGCCTCGTGGCGGTGAGCCTCGTGGCGGTGAGCTTCGTGGCGGTGAGGCTCGTGGAGGAGAGATTCGATGCGAGCAATGGCAGCCTTGGCAACCTTGAGGTGGAGAACCTTGTAACGGAGATCCTCGTGACGGAGACTGTGGTGAAGTTGGAGGCTGTAATATAAGCAGAAAATATTTATTTCAATTTGCAACATAAAAAAGTAAGATAATATTAATCGATAAAATTTGTGAGCGATATTTTCTTAATGAGAAATTGTTCCTACAATTTGACAAAAAATTATAACATAATATATTTTTGAATAATCCTCGAGATGAAGTCATCAGGTTTGATTGTAAACATAATTCTCTAATATTTAATATTCAAATCAATCTAATTTTTTGAATATGGACCAAACCAAATTGTCTAAATAAATCCAGTACAATAAAAATATTTTTAAATAATAATACTTACCACATGTTGTGGTGGTGTTAAATTGGGCAACGTATCCCAATTAACCAAGTTATGATCTGGTTTATTCTATATGTATGTCGTGCAATAAAATGAAAATTGAAATGTCAATAAAAAAGAAAAAATTGGATGAAAATTTCATAAGGATACATACCAATAACATTTGTGCAACTTCATTTCGCAGAACTACACTATCCGATAATAACGATGATCGCTACAAAAACATGTAATAAAATAAACATCGATTATGATACATATAAAGAATTAATCCTCTTTCGCTACTTCTAATATATTGTAGTTTGAAAAACAAAAATTGTCAAAAAGTTGGGCTTCTTACTTTTAATAATTCATAATTTAAATAACGGTCTAATTCTACGCACAGCACTTTTGCGCTCCAAGAATTTGATAGAAACACGGTATGATATGTATGCGGTATGAAATTACGATTTGCACTTGAGCAACATTGGGAAATACTGAAAACTAACTTTTAAAGTGGGTAAAAAGTATGTTGCCAAAACAATGCAAAACTTTTTAAGAAATTTCGGTCAAAATAATGCAACTACCGCGTTTGCTATACGAACGTTAGTGCATAAGGGTCGACAGATTTGCATGTTAGCTGATACTGTATAGTGCACTGTTTCTGCCGTTATCGAATCGTTATTGTCTGCTGAAACTCGAGAAACATTACACAACTCAGCAACTGAACATTTGCCGCATTAGTCGAAGAAGAATTCGGAATTAATCGTATTATTTATTTACAAGGTACAATTTACTCAGGTATTGAGGCAAAATTAACATCCGCTCAAAATATTGTTGTACAATATGCATTTTTTTGCAACAAAAGAAAATTATAAGAAAAAACCAAAAATATTTTTTTAAATACTAATTTTTATCACAATTAAAACAAATTTCCTAAATAAACTTACTTTCGTATTTGCTTGTAACAAAGGTTCCAAGAAATCATTATAGTCACCCTAAGAGATCACCAAAAAAGGAGAATGTTAAGATTTATTCACCGCAATAATAATGAATACAATTTAATATGACTAATTAATAGTGATTATTGTATAACTACAATAATTAAATTATTTAATTTAAGTACTATACGCAATGCAGATAATACGCAGTACGGATATCTTCTCTACCTTTGATACTGTTCAACATCGGCTCAACGTCCGATTTGTTATCTCTTTTTTTTTGTAAAACTGAAGAGAGGTGCCTCAGAGATATATAGGAACTGACACGAACAGTAAATCGGTAGAGTGTGTTTTAATAGAAGATTGCGCTAACAAGAACAATGTTCTTCTCAGCTGTCCCCTAATCATATTTCCCCTTTCCATTCTAATACCAAAAATTTTTATGATAATATATTTTTGATTAAAAAAATCCCAATTTTAAAGAATATTTCTTAAGTACAATGTTACACCACGGGCATTTGGCAGCTGATAAGTCACCAGTATTTTTAAAATTTATGCAATATACATGGCATAAATCAAGACCTCTTTCCCTTGAAAGCATGCTTCAGGATAATGAAGGGTCACCATATATGCATGGTAGGAATTGGAATGAAATATGGCTTTCGCTCGGCACATGATCGCATGAATTTTATTTCCAGGTAAACACAGGTTTTCGATATTTTAATAAGTAAAACTTGACACCATTAATAAAGTCGTTATATTCCAAATTACTTTGAAAAGAGAAAAGTATAATTGCAACATTAATGTTGGGTTGACTGTTAACGTTTTGGATGGGCTGCTTTATGGATTTAAAGCTGGATAGCGTGACAGACGAAATGAGGAGAAAGGCAAAGGACTGCAGATTCCTATTTATAGTGTTGTCACAATATTTTTTTTTGGATGCGAAAAGGGTTACTGAATCGTTCTCTAAGTTTTCTAAAATGCAATAGAGTTTGCTAAAGCTGTTGCTGCAAGTCGCTATCAGTGCTTTGCTGCAAGACCATTAAATCACACTTTTTTCATCACTACATACAGCTGTGTTTGTCATCCCTGTGCAGATCTTTGTAGCCTTTGGGATGTCAGTTTTTGACGCTATCGTGTTTATTTCAGCTTTGCGTCTCTTTTCGATTAGATGAAAGTTGGTATCACTGACTCAATTGCTTTTCGTTTGCGCCATAATTTAATGTTATTACTACACGGATGGCAGATCTAGTTTCTTAGATTTGTGTATAAATGTTTAATACTATCCCTTAGCCATAGATTGGAGACCATGTTGTTAATAAGCTTACTGAAAATATTTCTAGTGGTTTGGGCTTTGCAAAGCATTTATTTCATTGGCTAGAACCTTTGTTTGCTGCTTTCAGCTGAAGTATAACTTAAACTCCAGCAATTTAGTATTAGTACCGGATAATTAAATGACTAAAATAATCGCTTTATTTGCTAAAATCCATACTATAGCTCCCGTAATCAATTTTGCAACTTTAGTTAATTTTTGAGGAAAAACGTTGGACATACCCCGTAGGTTCTTTGAGAACTTTACTTACATCCTCCACATTGCCTTCCATCTAAAAGGAGAAAAATATATAAATGGACTCTGAATCAGTGAAATATAATTAAACCATACCTCTAACGAATCAGCCTATTTTGGAAAAAATAGTTTTGGTTGCTTCGTAGATAAGCAATTTTTAGCAAAACCCCAAAATATTTTCTATTTATATTTTTGCTAAAACAAAGTGGTGGATAATGAAAAACATTTGAAATCAATTTAGAATTATTTTGCTGTAGTAATTTAGAAAAAAAACCAAAAAAAAGAATGTTGTTTGCGAAAAACAAACAAACTAAAACATAAATTTCGAATGAAGGTATAATGTCAAAATATCAAAAACTGTCAATAAGAAATGTTTATAATACTTATTGGATAAACACAGGGTGACTATGCAGGAAAACTTTATAGTAATATACGGAATATATATACAAAAATTAAAAAAAAATTTTAAAATCTATTAAGGAAATTCCGATGGTCATTAGTAATATTAAAACTATGAAAATTGTCGTTTGGGGATATTTCGGACATGAAATCGATGTGGTTTTTTCTGCTCTACAACATTGGTCTTGACATATTTTTATACTTGTGGCTTACTTTAAGAGTTAATACGGAGCATTTTTTTTGTCGGCCTCTCACAACCAGGCCCATCACGATTAAATGATTTTGTTTTTACTCTTGGTGGCCAAGTTTTTTGTTGAGAGCTATTTCGTAAACCGTTCAAAGGCCTTTGATTTTTTCAGCTTTATGTGATTTGGATACGCTCGATTGTCTTCTTTAAATGGTTTATTGGTGTTTGCCAGTGAGAACTATTAATTTGGCATATATGGGACTTGTGGCATTTTATATTTAAGCATTGAAGAAAGAAATAATTAAAATCGGTTTAGTTTACTTTGCGCCTTTTTCCATGTGAGCAATTTTATATAAATTGTATAATGTATAGATGTTAAGAATAAGAGACCGTACTTACTATATCCTGTGGGGAAGGCAATACAAAGTAATGATATTTTAATTTATATTGACTTCATTGCATTTTATTTAACTTTTTTTTTCGTTTTTTGACTTAAATAATTTCCAATAATTTTACTTAAATTTCGATTGTTTTGTTACAAAAAAAAAAAAAAACTTACAAATGGAGAATTTCACAATTTTTTTTTACAACTTTCATTTTTTCTTATTTTTTTTTGCACGTACTTTAATTTTGAATTTCCAAAAGTTTTGTTGGTCCAAAAATCAACTGGTAACTGCAATTACATCATAATATTTTTTAATGATCTTTGTATAACTTAATCATATTTCTACGACTTACTTGCACTAATGGAATTATACTCTCAACACGTTTTCTCATTTGCTATATAACAAATTTCATCTTGGGCGTATAGCTCATAATAAAGTTTTTGCCTTAATTTACTATCAGTTGCTTTGAGAATTATTTTATTTAAGATTGATTTAATTTTTTTATTGCCTCTTCAATCGCAGATATCTTACATTCTTCCGTCATAGTCCAACATGTCACGTTGGCTAGGTTGAACTCTGGCACACTTTCACACTTTGCTTCAGTAAAAGTAGTATCATTTCGACCGAAAGTTAATTGAATTTTTTGTTTTTTCAGTGCTTTCAAGTAACAATACATTTGATGACGATCTTCCATCTATCATAAAATTATTGAATTATTTTTTTTTATTTTTAAAATAAAAAAAAAATATTATAGGATAATATGGACGAGCTATTTAAATTATATAATCAGGATATTATTCAATATATTAAGTTTTGAGATCGAGAATAAACGAAACAAGTTTTGTGCTTTAGGTAATACTGACATTATTCTGATTTGCCAACAAACTTTACTTACAGTATCTTTGACTTCTTCCGCTATTGCACACATAACATTCTAAAAAAAATATATAAACATATATAATACATATAGTATATGTAAAACAATATTTTCAAGAACTAATCGAAACAAAAAAATTGTTAAGTGATATACGAGATACGAATCAAATCAGGTGTAATGATGTTGTTACGTTTTAAAGACTTTATAATTAGTGTAAGTAAAAGTTTGGTCTCGACAATAATTATATACCCTACACTGCGTTGAATTTTTATTAAAATTGTATTTCTTTACCAAAAATTCAGGTAATCCCGTTGTCATCTTGGGACTTTGTACTCCAGGCTTTTGCTCCACCAAAGCAAAATTCTAGCAAATATCATAAATCCAGTGTTGTGTACAAAATTATAAAAGAATATTTTGCTTAACTTGCACTTGTCTCCGTCATCGAATTCCATTGCTGTTTTAAAAAGTAAAATATATGAACTGAAGTTTGAAGAAAATTAAAAATTACCGTACTTACATTAAACGAAATTTCAATAGATGCCTGAATAAAGTGAAAAGAAAAACTTTTGATTATATTTTTAAATATGTATAATTTGTGTAATGGATTTCCAATAGGGTGAGAGTTCCTTTTTGCAAACCCTTCTTCTGAAAAATGCGACTTCTCCATTTTTTGGGTGGTTTCTGGCAATTTTGGAGGGGAAAAAGTAACTCCAAAAGAATTTGAAACACCGTCATCGTATTTAGCATCGTCAAAAACGGAGGGGGGAGGAGGAAAGTCGTCGGGTTGCTATTAAAATATTTGTATTTTTCGAGGTTTTTTCCGCCTCACAACTATATACTTTTCTGTGTACTATAGGTCGTTTGACCAGAAATTGGTCATATGTGTATACTTACTTGAGATTGATATACAGAAGTTATCACGATTACATATATTTCTGAAAAGAGTCACATTTCTGCACTGGTTGCATCGGTTGCCTATAATCAGTGATAGGTGTGAAGTCCTTTTGGTTAGAAAAAAAATTTATATTACAATTGTCAGATTCGAAAAATTAATGAAATTTAAACGAGTACGTAAAAAGAAGAGGGTGAAAATTAGAAATATCGACCGATTTGATTCTGTGCACCGGTGAGTTTTTGGGCTATTTTTTCATATTATCTATTTTGTGTATTGTCTGCGTATTCGGCATAAGTCAATACATTACTACAAAGCGATTCCACTGAGTTGCTTTAAATATTTTGAACACCTAGCATAACTAAGTATAATTTTCACTAAATGTTATTTGGTTATGTTTTTCTATATAGACACAACGACTGTGCCAAAAACAATATTTCAATGTCCTCTAATTTCAAATAAAATATCATTTAATAAATAATATAAATACCGGATGCTGCCTATGGCTTGGAGGTAATCTGCCACCTAGTCTTATATTCGCCATTGGATTCTGCACAAAGAAAAATTTATTGAAAGTTTGTTAGAATCTAAAAATTACACTTAAGCAGTAAACTAAAGCTTACCATCAATCTTCTTTCAGCACCAATTGTTCTGCCTCTCTAAAATATAAGTAAGTTTTTAGTCAATAAAAGTTTTGTCTAAATTCTGATATTTTTATTCTATGAATTCAAATAATATAATTGATATAGTTACGAAGAAAATCATCTTACGTTTGTTGTTTCATAAATACGCGGAGGGAGAGTTTCTCCTGGTTGAAGAAAACGATCACGGTTTTGCCTCTACAATAAAAAAAAGCGTGTGTATAATTACCTTACTCTGGATATTAATCAAATTATATTATTAATTTTCTATTTACTTATTAATATTAAAGAAGAATTTTAAAATTTAATTATTATATATATAATTATGTTTGTAATTGCAAATTTTTATATATTAATAATTATCGAATGATACATATGAACTTGAAATGCAGGTGACCGAAAAAAGTGGCCGATGTGGTATGGAATTCCCCAAATATACGTGGCTTTAAAGTTTTCTGTTATATATATTGCGTGCGTACAAAAAATTCTTATCCAATGCTTTTATTCAGTGTATCAAATTTATCGAATTAAAGGTTCATACTCGTACAGTGACACATCGATCGATTATCTCTGACACGCCTATTTTTATTATTAATATTTTGTGGGATAGGTAATTAATTTTCAATTTTGGCAACGTTAATTAACCATAAAATTTATTCTTTGTTTTAATTTGTCAGTCGAAAAAAGTTTAAAAAGAAATTTTATCGTTTACATAAATACCTGATTCGAAGCTTGAGCTCGTGCTGCATTTATTTCCTATTATATAAAAATAGATTATTATTTGTACAAAATAGAAATATTTTTATAAGCAAAATAGCTTTGTAACACGGATCTATCTACTACAGTTTTGCTTTTCAAATGAAACATGTAGTATTTGTTTACTTATCTGGAGTTGATCAACATGAATATGAAAGCAGAACCTAAAGATTTTTTATTTAGAAATATTTGGAGAAAACTATGGTCTCCGTCCAAAATGTTTTTTTTTTTGTTTTTTTTTTTTTTAAGTTATGCTTACGTAATCATATTCAGCGACTCCAAATTAGTAAAAGAGCATATAATTTATTTGAAACCGCTCTATGTACATTAAAATGTCTCGAAGCCCAATTTTTTTTCTGGATATGAGCATACCTAAAAATTCTTAAAAAACTTCTCATATATACTCTATATAATATAGTTTCTAGTAACACCAATTGGCGTATGTCCAGAAAAAGTTAACCTCACAGACAACCAAATATATGTACATATATTTATGTTATCTTTATTCAACAAGGTAAAAAAAACAATTTTTAATATCCACAGTGCCTGCTGAAAATTCACTCTACAATAAAAAACTATAATTTTGATATTCTTCAAACTTTTTTTTTGCATTTGCTCTCATTTATGGATTTTTTGTTGTATTGTGACATATTTTGTCGCATAGGGTCGATTTTCATTTTCTTCTGAATATAAGAATCAAAACTGCCTGGTAGCTCCCTCTAAAAATTCATTTATTTCGATACTATGTATATGTATTTCGATATACATATATGTAACTTAAAATCCTTTTTTTACTGTAGATTGGATTTTCAGCTGGCAGTTTATAATAAAATAAAATTTGCATAATTTTGAAATTGATGCAAGAAATTGCTATCCCAATTTTAGTTAAATATAAGTAAACGAATTAATATATATACCCGCACTGCTGCTCTTGCTGCTACTGCTGCCGCCTGAAATAAAAAAAAACAATGCATTTATTATTTGTTCATTTAGACTTGAATTGTTTGCATATAAACGGACATCGTACAGCAGATAGCACCCTGTGCATAGAATTTTGATCAGAGAAATTTCAAGGACTACAGATGAACCATACCAGGGTATGCTAATTATAGGATTTTTGTAAACTGTACTATAGAAGATTTCTGCTGAAATTTAGATCACAAAACAAGAGATGCAAATGATATTACATGTAAAGCTCAACTATCTGTTGATGCATCCAAATAATTAATTTTAAGCTAAGGCCCGATACATGGCCTTCGTAGAATAATTCAGAATCTAAATTGAAAGAAGATTTCAACGGCGGAAAACGAGAACTAATGTTCAGATATCTTCAGCTAAAAAAGGGCGCTGCAATGATTTTTGATAAGCAAAATTATCCAAAGCACCTATGACGTCTAAGTAGCAAGAAGCATTTCTTTAAAGAAAATTCCTTTTCATAACGGGATTTTAATGGATAACACATGAAATAGTATTACTTACCTGCTTAATATTCTCCCTGCTTGGCTGAAAAAAAAAAAAAATCTGTATTTTCTGACTTAAATTCTGCTAAAAAAATTATTATATCAAATATTAAGGTGTGCTAGAAAGCTTTATCGCACGTACGCAGTTATGCATTCAATTAACTTGTAAGCCAACCACTGATAACTATTAGTGTCAGCAATGAAAAGATGACAGTTGAGCAACTTAATTGCATGATTGCGTGAGCCTTTATAGTGTCCTTATAAAACTGCTTTTCACGATCAGCTAAATAGGACCTTATAAATGACATTGGAAGAAAAATTACGGACTATTTCAATTCTATGATTGGAAATGAAAACCATGAATGGGAAAAGGTGAGTTTTTTCTTTATAAAATAATTAGTTGAAAAGAAGAAAAAAAAAACAAATAAAATATTTCCAGTACATCGCATACATAAGGCGGCGACTATGTGGTTGCCAATAATGGCAAAAACTGAAGATTGTAAGCACATCTAAGCAAACAATTGGGAAGAGCATGTGCCAAACAATAAAATTTTATGTCAAGAAGATCATTCATCTCATAAAGAATATTATCCACGAAATGAACAAACTTAAAATAGTTCATGGAGCAACAAAAAAATGTTAATAGTTCTATCAAAAAGACAATGTAGTCTAAAACGAAAATTTGGCAAATTGATATATGTATCTATGGCCACAAGGAATAACAGCTAAACATGATGTTTGATGACAAGGCAAAATAGTATAAGTCATATGAATATACACATAGCTTATGTGGTTTCGCCTTGTCATCAAATATTGAGTTTAGCTGTTAATCCTTGTGGCCACAGATATAATTAAAGCTTAAATGAACAATTTTTCTTGGCGCATAAATACCTGTGAAGTATGTCCTGATTGTCTTCCAGCTATTTGTTTTGAACTCTATTTAATAAATTTCAGTTATTATTTCTTATATTAAATATATGAATTAAATGTGTTTGAGCAGATTGACCCCTCTCAAAAAAAAACTTTGCATACATTTTTTTATTAGCAATTTTTTAAATTTACTTTCTGTTTAAAAAAGAAATCGTTTTTCTGTAAAATGCCATATTTTTATATGAAACTGTCGGACCGATAGTCAAAACTATTAGTCTTTATTTATAATTATTCTTCAATAATAATATTTTGTTTATGAAATCCCGAGAAGTTATGAGTTTCAAATGAATCTTTCACTTAAAAAAAAAAAAAAATAAATAAAACAAAATAATTTTAAAATGGCTGGTAGCCCCCTCTAAATATGCATCGATTTCAATATTTTTAAATTTGTTTTTTTTTACTGCAGTTTAGATTTTCAGCTGGCTGTTATAAGAAAATAAAAATTATTTTTTTTTGAATCGCCAGAAGAAATTTCTCGGGCAATATATAAGTAAAATATAAGTAAGCGAGCTGAATAAATATATATACCCGCACTGCTGCTCTTGCTGCTACTGCTGCCGCCTAGAATGAAAAAAAAATGCATGCATTACTTTTGCTCATTTTGACTTTAGTTCTATGAATATAAACGGACATCCTACAATAGATAGAGTTTTTCAGCTATACCAAGGCAGATTTTTGGTGAAATTTAGAACACAAAACAAGATATGTAAGCAATATTGCATACTAAGCATATTATCAGTTGATGCATCCAAATATTTATTAATGGGCTTAGACTTTAGGTCTTCGCGGATAAATGTAGGCAAGCCTACATAGTATTCGTAGCTTGCTGTAAAACTGCTCGAATTTATGAACTCCAAGCTAATAATATTATCCGAAATAATTCGAAGATTTCGACGGTGGAGAAAGAGAACTAATTTTCAGACATATTTCCCTAGTAAATCGTACCGCAATGATTTTTGATAACCAAAATTATCGAAAACACCTCTTCTGAAGTCCAAAAAGTAACTAAAATTTAATTTAAGAAACGAAAAATAATTTCACTTACCTGCCTAATAGCTTCCCTACTTTGCTGTAAAGAAAAAGAAAATGTTTCGGATACATATTTTCGTCTTTAGACTTAAATTTTATATAAAAAATTAATATATTAAATACCTACTCTAGCTCATCAGTGGACTTTACGAATCAATGTATGAATGGTATTATAAAAGAAAATATATATGTTTTTTTATTCTATTTTTGAAAAAAGCTTCACATCAAGTTTGCAGCATATTGAAATATCCATCAAAGCATCATTAGCTCTTTCAATGCAATTAATTATTTACTTATAAATTGAAATATTCGTAAGAGTTGCTTTTAAATGGATTAAATTTTTTTTATTTAATTTTAATTTCTATTAAAAACCGTGCTAAAACTCATTTCAAGCTAATCAATAGATATATCAACTTTTCTTGGCTTAGAAATACCTTTGAAGTAGGCCGAGTTGGTCCTGTTTGTCTTCCAGTTCCTTGTGTTGGTCCCTAATATATAAGTTTGCGTTATTATTCTTTATTTTAAAATATTGATAAAAATAAATGAATTTAATATGTTTAAGCAGATTGACCAGCCCAACTAATGTAAGAACGCTCCGAAAAAACATAACATACATTTTGTTTACATAATTTTTTTTGTTATTCTACATATCGCCGCATTGCTTTAACGGTCCCTGCTTTTTGCAATGGATGTTTACATACGTTGGCTTGAACAAAAATGTCTTAATACATAAATACCTGTCTCCTTTGTGGTTCTGGACAATATGTTGGCGCTTGTCTAGCTGGTGGACAATATGACCCTGTTCCAGTCGGTGATAACTGCAATTATGTAAGATTGCGCTATTTTTTATATGTAAATATTACTCAAAAATTTTCGATCATAATTTGCTTGGGAAAAATTCAATTCAAAAACACAACCATAAGATTATACAAACAAATGTAATATGAATGATCACATATATGCGAACCGTCCATGGGAATAAAAACCTCATACTTCCGAACAGAATTCCTCACGGTAGTCAAAAATCAATAATCAATCGATCGGGTTACTATGTACTAATATAATATACAATATAATTATATACTATGTATTTATGTTAGTTCAGCTTCATTAATTAAGAAGCTTGGTATTCATATATAAGTTTTTAGATAAGTAATCGAGAGATTATAAAGAGAACAGTTCGTCCATGAGAAGCCTTAGTGGCAAAACAATAGAATATTACGTATTTTTTATATCTCTATGGAAGGTTTTCTTTGAAGGTTTCGATTTGAGCTAAAAAAAAACTCTGAACATCATCATTTTCAGCATGTTCTCTTCAATGAGGAGACACTCAATTTTGTGAATATGAAATATAAAGTTACTTCTTCCCATGGCAGGTTACAAACTTATATTTAAGGCTTGATGGGAAATGTTATCTTAGAATATAAATACCTGACTCTTTGGTATGGCTCCTTGACTCGGTGATAGTCTTATTGCTGGCCAATCTGGTGGTGGAAAAGGTAATGGTTCTTTTCTTCTTGCTCTTGGTGGTGATTGTGGTGGCCCCATCTATTATTATGTAAGCTTTAGTTATTAAATTTTAAAAGTAAATGTTTTTGAAAATTGCTAAATTTATTGCGAGCAAATAAAATCAAATTCAAGGAAATGGCGGCGGAAAAGACTGGTATAGTTTGATTGCGCTTTATGTTTGCATTGTTTTTTAGAGTTTCTTATGGATGGCTTCTTTTTCCACCAGTCTGTTTTTTTATCTCTTCTCTTAGATCTTGAGTTGTTGCTAGCATATTGATATAGAGCTTACTTTGAAGACAACCCCAAAAAAAAAGTCAATGGTTCTAATCACGCGCTCTGGATAGCCAATTGACATCGCTGTTTAACGAGAACTTATCGTGCGATAAAAATATTTTTATTTTATATTAATTAATTTGGGCCAAAGATAACTAATTAGTAATCATGGTACAATAACGTTCACCATTCAAAGTTCTCTTTTCAACATTTCGGCAACTATTCGATCTTCACCCGCTGTTTTGTTCTTTTTAAGTGCCTTTCTTATATACGTATAATTTTTATTGACTTTTACTTTAAGAAAGTGCAACAGTTTGACAAGGGAAAATTGTTTTCTTTTGCAAGTTGCTGGTTTGTTGCAAAAAAAAATGCAAGAACCTATAGTAAAGTCAAAATCTTTCACGAAAATATTTAAATGTTACCCAAAATGTCAAATTTATATAAATTCAATATATCAAATCAATTTTTATTTGGCTAATACTTACATTTGAGCGTGGAGAAGCTCCAACAGCACAGTCCACATCATCGTATACTTCCTAAATATATAAGAAAAAATATATTATTTTTCTTTCAAATAGAGTTAATTGAAGATTCTTTGTTATCATTCATAAATTGTGAAACTCTTCAGAAAAATTATCGGAATGCAAGGTCAAAACCCTACTGTATCACGAAAATATTCTTCACTTAGCCTCGTATGTATCAAACTTAATTCTTATTTGACTAATACTTACATTTGCTCCCAATCCTCCAACAGCACCTTCCAGATCTTCATCGCATGCTTGCTATATTGGATAAAATGTATTATGTAGTTGGCGTACAATGGAAAGGTAGTAGTAGAACATTTTTTTATTGTAACTAAGATTTGAGACAACGCATCTTATTGAAGTCTATTATAAACAAAAGATACTACGAATTTTTCTATTTTGTTGTTCGCAACCGAACCACCCTGTATAATACATTTAGTTATTACGCGAGTTATAAAAGTTATGAAGTATAGCTTTAATACGATGCAATATTTTATTGAAAGCATATCGTTTTTGAAATACTTTTCCAAAATAATTTTAAAGAACTGAAAATTTTCTTCGATTTAGAAGTGTTTCCATAATTAATGGAAATCGTTAAATTTCCTCAATTCATAAAGTGGAGCTGGGGTGCAGTGACACAAAAAATATGTTCATACATACCTCAAATTCAGGTGGGGGCAGTGATTCACGCAACTTATTAAAACGATCAACAACTGATTGATTGAAATCTATATCTGCTTCCTCCTATGATCAGGAAGAAAAAATATTAAATTTTGGAAACGTAATATTTCAGTGAAGTCTTTTTTTTCATTGTGTATAATCAAAATTTATTACTGGGACTATTGCTATCCAAAAGGCAAAATTGCTGAAGTAACCGAAAAATATTTGACTGATTTAAAAATACTATTCAAAATCAAAAATCCTTTACAATATTGTTTATAAAAATAATGTCAAATTTAGCCGATGCTTTTGTGTGTCTTTAACAAATTTAACTATTGTGGATCTTTAAGAAGATATTTTCAAAATAGTAGACCTGATTCCAGTCAGAAATAATACTTTAGATTTACAAAAAGGTACATACATGTGTTTTTTTGAAAAAATTTTAAAATATATTAAACAAATATTTCTTACACAATCTTCTTTAGGTCCATTCGCATATTTACTCCTTAGATACCTGATTGCATTACCAAACTCTGCTTTTTTTGATTCAGTACGCGAATTCATATTTGTGAACTTCCTTGCCTGAAAGTAGTAATAAAGTTAATGTTGATGCTTTCGTAAAAAACAAATAATTTCTTTATATGGTATTATTGGGACAAAAGAAGTTTTTTTTTTATATATAAAAAAACACAGCTAAAAATCAGAGAATGTAGAAATGTATGGTCTAATATATTTAAGTAGTGTTCAATTTTACAATAAGTATACATATATGTATAAATACCTTTTCAACACATTCTCTTCTAAATGCCTGCACCTGTGAAATAAATTTACTTTAATATTTCCACATCCAAAATAAATGTTTTTCTTAATTGTTCTTAAAAATTTATTTTCCAAATCCCTATAATATCAATACCATTTTTGCTGTTTCGTTAAGAAAACTTGTTCAAGGATATTAAAGTTTCAAAAATCTATTCAATTTGCTGAATACTTTGATTCTAAAAAAAAGCTTGAATTTCTCGCAAAATATTTTTTTTATGTGAGTGTTCCTCTCGCATGCAATATAACTAGTCCATTCGTCCTCGTAAACGTTGGGAAAATGCAAAAATGGAGAAAGAAATAATTTCATTTAAATTTAGATGCAAACTTAAAAGTAATATGAATTATTTTCTTTATTCAATGAGGCGCATCTTAATTAAATTGATCGAGAGTTTAGACCCTGTCAAAAAAACAAGGGTGGCAAAATTTTTGTCACCGCATAATTTTAATTAGATATTTTATACTAAGCCACCAGGAACTATTTTGTTTATCATTTTAGAACGATAATCTGTTAATTGCATTACAAACATTTTTATTGCAATAAAATTAACTTTTAGTTTTGAAAAATTTAGAATTCCAGGCAGTTTTTCCCTCACAATCTAGAGATTATTGAACTATTTTTTAGTAGTTAATCACCGGATTTTCATACTAAATGTATACATACTCGTACATACCTCCTCTTCCGTTGTCTGTTGTGGTTGCTGGTACGAGGATGATCTCTGTTTTAATAATATATATATTTCTGTAAAATATTTATTTATGTTTGACAAATATTTCTTACGTTCGCTACTGCAGTTGGCATCGAACATCTACTCTTAAGATTTCTGATTGTATTACTAAACGCTGCTTGTCTTGATTTAGTACGTTTGTCCATAGATGTGAAAGGCCCTGCCTTAAATTAATTTACATACAAATAAGTAAATGTTGTTTGCTTTTGTAAAAACAAAATATTATGTTTATCTGATGTTAGTGGTTTTAAAAAAAAAAAATTTTTGGGACAAAAGGAATGTCCTTAAAAGACTCTAGGCTAGAAAAAAAGAAATGATGCTATGTATTAAGTATTATACTCATAAATCTATGGTCTTGTTAACTCACATTCCACATTTTTTAGAAGTACCATTATTGCTAGCAATGTTTTCAGTTCAGTAAAAGTTACTTTAAATATTAATTTAGATATATTCATACCTACAAAAATGTACGACTCACGTCAAAACCTACTACAGTAAACATGTAGTTATTTTAATATCGCATGAAAATATGTGAAATAGAATCACATTTTATAACGATATTTTTGAAAAAACTGCAACTTAAAAGAAACTTCATTTTTTAACTTTAAAAAGCGATAATTCTGAATTGAAAGCAGTAGATACTGTAATGGTATCACTGAAAAATATGTGAGTTGATAACTTAATGATGCTCTTTCATTTTAGAATGATATGAGCTATAAGATGTTTATATGTAATTACTACTCTAAAAGAACTTTGTTAAACACATAGTTACTCAGTCTGTGAGTCAAGTTATTTCTCATAATAAACCAGACAATTGAATTTTTCAGTATGGCTGTTCAAAAGCGGACCACCTTCACTTCCAATTACATTTTTTTATTGCATTAACTTCTTTTATATTAAACAAAAATTTGAGATATAACTTTACATATATAACTCGTTCATTAATATTTCCTTAATAAGGACAAAATGCATATAACGTGCTTTATATGCTCCAATGTGGTACCAATACTAACGTGTCACACTGATGTGATAGCTAAATAACTAAGAAGGATAATAGCTATAGTAGTTAAACTCTGTAAATATTATTTTTGTGCCCGGTCAAAATATTTATTTATGTTTTCTTGAAGGAAAAAGTACTTATTTTGAAAACAACATTATTTGATTTGTTCAGTGGATACTTTTTTAGTTTAATATAAATTTTATATAATGTATGTATAAATACCTTTTCAGCACACTGTCGCCGAAACGCCTGCACCTGTAAAATAAGTAGTCTTTAATATTTAGTGAAAATGTGCAAATTTACCGAAAATGCAATCACTGGCTGATACATACCTCATCGTACGTTGTCTGTGGTGAAGTTGATCTCTGTTGTTAAATAAATTTCAATTATTATTTTGTCTATTAATTAATTGATATTAAAAATAAAAGCTGTTACCCCAAAAGGTACTTAATTCTCAATATATCTTCAATAAAACTTGTATTGATTTAATGTTTACAGTAAGCTTTAAAATACATTAAACAGGGATTGAAGATATCGACAGAGGTGACACCGTTCGATTTCTGGTAAAACATTGCTTTCGTAAGTGTAAATACTTTTAATTTCTTGAAAAAAAAATGCTCTCTTATTAATTTTGCCCGTTATCTCGTATATTATTGAAGATAACCAGAGTTTTCATTGGGTTTTCATTGATTTTTTTTATTAGTTATTTTGATACGATGTAGGGGATTTTTATATATGTATAAGCATTTAATATTCATAGATACATAAAATCTTTATTTCGTTATCTTCCCTAACCCCAACCGTCTAATTTAAGTCAAAAGTATTTAAAAAAATAGTTCAATGTTAGATTTTTTTAAATCAAAAGTAAAGATGAAAAATTTCTGGGCTGCTTCAGTTTGGATTCAAAGAGGGATGCGCTATAGAAGATGATCTTTTGAGTTTTTGCTCTAAATTACACAAGAAATTGGATGGAAAGAAAGTTTGGATTTAACATAAGGATATCTTTAATAAATTGTTTGTTTCATATTTTAAAAATCACACACAACAAGTTTTCTTAGTAATCAAAAGGTCATAATGGGAAAAACGATTATTTTTACAATTTTCAGCTCTAATATATGCGAGCTTAAATCAAAGATATAATTTTAAAATAAGCGCTGTTACGAAGCTTTGACGAAGTGAGTCAAAATTGTGTGTGAAAAGCGTTTGCTATAATGCAGATAGAAATAAATATTTATATCTTAATTGTTAAGTATTACTTACATGTGGACTAGGTGGTGGAGAACAAGCATATTCTAGTTCTGGATTTGGGGTTTCCAATAATGCTTTAAATTCTTCAGGTGAAATGTCAGTGTTGTCATATCCGGGAAATTCACAGAATACATCTGGTTCAGTAATTGGGGTTTGATACTCCTTTTGAGAGAAGCATAAATATATTATATGAAAGAACAAGTAAATTTAAAACTCTGAAAAAAAATGTAAACCACTGAAGATGATAATACTCACTTTAGGCGGTACAAAGCAAGCATATTCTGCTTCAAAGCTTGGATTTCGTTGTATTTCTTTAAATTCCTCCGGTGAAATGTCAGTGTTGTCATAGCCGGGAAATTCACAGAATACATCGGGTTCAGTAATTGGGGTTTGATATTCCTTTTGAGAAAAGGATAAAGATATTATTTTATATTGACAATATATATAAAACTCTGAAAAAAAAATGTAAACCACTGAAGATGAAGTTACCAAAATAAAAATGGCCACGTTTCGTGACACATAGCATGAAATTAGAATTTATTTCTGAATTTTTAAATAATACTCACTTTAGGCGGTACAAAGCAAGCATATTCTGCATCAAAGCTTGGATTTCGTTGTATTTCTTTAAACTCTTCGGGTGAAATGTCAGTGTTGTCATAGCCGGGAAATTCACAGAATACATCTGGTTCAGTAATTGGGGTTTGATACTCCTTTTGAGAGAAGCATAAATATATTATATGAAAGAACAAGTAAATTTAAAACTCTGAAAAAAAATGTAAACCACTGAAGATGATAATACTCACTTTAGGCGGTACAAAGCAAGCATATTCTGCTTCAAAGCTTGGATTTCGTTGTATTTCTTTAAATTCCTCCGGTGAAATGTCAGTGTTGTCATAGCCGGGAAATTCACAGAATACGTCTGGTTCAGTAATTGGGGTTTGATATTCCTTTTGTGAGATGGATAAAAATGAAAGAACAAGTAAATATAAAACTCTGAAAAATAATTTAAGCCACTGAAGATGAAGTTACCAGAATAGAAATGGCCACGTTTCGTGACACATAGGATGAAATAAAGTTTTGTTTCTGAATTTTTAAAAAATACTCACTTTAGGCGGTACAAAGCAAGCATATTCCGCTTCAAAGCTTGGATTTCGTTGTATTTCTTTAAATTCCTCCGGTGAAATGTCAGTGTTGTCATAGCCGGGAAATTCACAGAATACGTCTGGTTCAGTAATTGGGGTTTGATATTCCTTTTGTGAGATGGATAAAAATGAAAGAACAAGTAAATATAAAACTCTAAAAAATAATTTAAGCCACTGAAGATGAAGTTACTGAAATAGAAATGGCCACGTTTCGTGACACATAGGATGAAATAAAATTTTATTTCTGAATTTTTAAATAATACTCACTTTAGGCGGTACAAAGCAAGCATATTCTGCTTCAAAGCTTGGATTTCGTACTAATGCTTTAAATTCTTCAGGTGGAATGTCAGTGTTGTCATATCCGGGAAATTCACAGAATATATCTGGTCTAACAATGTTTGGGCTTTCGCAATCCTTTTGAGAAAAATGTAAAGATATTATATTCAAGAATACTTAAATAAATGGATAATTCTGAAATCAAATTTAAAAAGTAAAAACTTGGAATCGCTCACGGAGTAATTGTATAAGCTGAAATCATGAATGATGAAATGAAGTCATATGGAAAGGAAATCTATTTTCAATTGGCTATTCTATTTGCTTTAGTTTTGACCAATCAAACGTGGTTGTTAATGTCGGAGATGATTAACGATAAGAGATTGATTCTATTATCTCTATATAAATGGTTTTTAGGTCGCTGATTACGTAAATTGTGGTCCAAAAATATTTGCAACATCATCAAAAATACGAAAATAAAACGGATCTTCTATACGATTTTATTTTCTCTCGAAAATTTCAAAAATAATAAGAAAATTCCAATGAGTTCTTCTTTTTTCTTAAGTTCAAACAAAAGCCGAGAACAAATACATACATAGGTAAACATTGAAAATGTAGGTGTCCTTGGGAGGGTTAGCTTGAGCAAAATTTTGTTTTCGCTTTTGATAGAATTTCTATTTTTCTTTGGACCCAATATTAATAGGTAATTTTTATTCTTTGTTTTGCTTTGTGTGAATCTTAAATTTCTCATTATCCCTTTTATCATATCGTGCTTTTAAGCATTAATTACATGTCAAAAATATGTTTCTAGTAGGTACATGAAATTATAATCTTACTATATCTTCGTCATAGTCTTCATCTCCGTCACATCCTTCTTCGTCGTCTGCATATTCATCCTCTTCCTCGTCCTCATCGCACACACTCTAAAAAGAAAATTAAATTATTATTAGAAATGAAGTGAATAAATAATTATTGAATTAATTTGAATATGCGTGGTAAAAATCTCGTAAGCCCGTACCGCTGGGACCCTGAATAAATATAATACGTTTATTATATGTCACCACCTATGTATGTGATGGTTAAAATTTCAAAGGAGTGCCGAAAATTAAGATCATCATTTTTGAGTTACTATCGATTATTATATAGTTAGTGAAATATAGTTCTGAATTTAATAGTGTTTTGTGACTAGCGTTTATTTCCATATACATATGTTAATAAACAATCAAAAAAAAATGGTGAACAGTCTGATTCTCGATACTATATTTCGATATAGCGCAATTTTCAGAATTTTTAAGGTTTTGTTATTTTCGGTCTATTATTTTATTACTTAATTCAACCTTATAATTAATTAATTTATTGTGTCATACCATATATACCATAGAATCAAACTCAAAAAGTGTGCAGTTATTTATAGAATGAACAATATATTTAAAACTATTTGATTTACTTTCCTAAATTATGGCATTGCCACATATTTGAAATTGCAAAGCGAACTACTCAGGTAAGTTTATCGAAACTTGGTACGGGAACATTCGCAGACAGAAAGAGCACAGTTTAAAAACAGGAGATGGTAGACATTAGTGCTTGGCAACCCTCACGCAAGGAAGTACTTCACAGCGCAATGATAAGAAAGTGACAGTGCACTCAAGTGACATGAGTGCGCTGCACCTCCCATACTAGCAAAGATTTAATATTGCTATACTAAGAGCTATTTCTGAAAATGTGTCTAAATTCAATATGGAAACGTTTCAAGAAACCTGTTAGCAAGCAGCGTTGTAGAAAACAATTTTAATTTCTAAAGAAATCGTAGAAAATAAAGACATTCCATTCAGACCTAATTTAATCTTAAGGATTCCTCTATGATGGTCAATAAAGAAATAACAGCATCGAATATGCCGATCCGAAGAGCCTAATATTTGGAACAGAAGTTATAGAAAACAAATGCTTTACAGAGATTGAAATTTATTTGACAAAATAGATTTTGCATAGAAAAAATAAACTTTTAATGTTAAAAAATAGCTAAGATAGAAAAGTTTATAGGCCTGAGATTATTTTAAAAATAACACACCTGCACGTGCGGCGAAAAGCAACTTCTTCCGGATGCAGATGCACCGAACGCTGAGCCAGGTCCTCCACATATGATCTTATTCAGAGAGCTAAGCAAACAAGTTGTTTGTTCCGGAGTAAGACCTGATACAGTTATATTCAAGCTCTGAAATAAGTATGAAATATAAATTCCGAATTATGATTTTTATTTTTTTTTTCTATAGGTATATATCGACAACGTACCACATAAAATTTAGTAAGCGAACGAAAACTAAAGGATAGTTTTTTATAAACTCCTAGGCGAAGGCTTCTAGCATGAATTTTACACATTTCAATTTCCTCGACGAAAAAGAGTACATTACAATTTTACCATATGAAAATCGAATACTTTAACTTAACTGGAATGAAAACTAACACGTCTTATTTTCTGTAAATAGCACAGCTACACAACAAAGAACAATGGCATGCGAAGGATCAGGGGAAAGAAAAAGGGTTTAAAAACATCCACTAATGAGGACACACTCTTAGTGACTTCTAAAATACACTATAACTCAATTCGTGAATTTTTCGAAAGATTTTTTTGAAAGCACAATACGGCGGACTCATCATGATTTTGAGAACTGCCAAATAACATTGTGGGATAAAGAATGATAATGCATTTAGATCGAGAAAATGTTCAGACTTTCAATTCACAAGCAAATATGCCATTTTTTGAGACTTATGGGCTAAATATCTCAAAGTCCAGATGAAACAGCTTGCATTTTTGGACTCGACTACCTCAGGAATCCCCAATATTTGTTAATCAATAGATTTTTTTTTTGTAGAATTGTGTTATATGTTGCATTTATCTTGGATACTATTTACGAAGCATGGTGGAAGTGAAAATTGTAGCTAGTTAAACAGAAAAGATCTTAACCTTCTTCACAAATTATTCAAATGACGATTCGAAATATTGACTTCGAAAATTCAAAAACTTAAAACATTTAATACAAGGCAATTTTAAATAATGGAAAGAACTTTCTTACTGGTGCTGCACATGTTTGAACTTCTTCTTCATCCTCTGGACATTCTTCTTCATCGTCGTCAGCTTCCAAACAATCGTCGCCCTATATTGGAAAAATACAAATTTTTTAGTGTTGTATACGCATATTGTGGAAAATTAGATTTTTATTTATATTTATTCTACACAAAAGAACTTAAAACTTTAAGGTAGGGATGCAAAGATACGATTACCGATATATCAGCGATTTATCTATATCAGCGATATTTATTGACCGATACGTCGATTCACATAAACAAAACATATCCTTTATGTTGTGTCCCCAAGGATCAAAATTAATTAAAAACGATTATCAACACTACTATTTTCAAAATATGTACCATACAAAGTGGATAAAGGAACTATTCAGAAAAAAAACCTTCAAATCATGGTACAATTTTTATGGTAGTAGCGATTCTATGTGATATTTCTTCTTCTTTATTTTAAGTTCTACCTTACCTGTCAAAATCAGCTTAGATAAGGCACCGCCATTTTAAAATTACTTACTCATAACTAAAAGCGCGCATTGTCAGAATTTTTGAGTTAACTGCGATAACTTCTTATAAATATCGGTATCGAAATCGGCGATAAATAATTATGAATATCGGTATCGTTTCTGCCAAAGCGCGAGTCGTTGCATTCCTACTTTAAATCTAGCCAATCTCTGCACATTAAATTTAATATGATTTTTGTTCACATGTAAAAAGAAATATACAGGAGTGTTCCTTATACCTTCGACATTCGCTGTATACATGTATCATACACGAAGTCGAATTAACTCAAAATATTTTCCATATCTTCTACAGAGTGCCCATAACATAAAAAGTATGCTTCGGAAATCAGAAATCTTTGTACACTATTTCTTTTAACGTGTTTTTCCTCAGAATTTCTGAATATTTACTCAGAACAATCTGACTTTTCGAAAGACTCCAAAAAGCTGTGTATTTTTGAAATATATCTTCTTGGTAGAACTAATTAAATTATTTGCAACGAAAACTTTACTTACCTCCTCACTCGAAAACTGTATCAGATCTTGTTCCTAATAGTAAAAAATTATTTAGAAAATAGAGATTAAAATATAGAATTATACGATTGTACAGAATTTATGCATTTTACTATGAAAAACATCGGTCGAGTGAGTAGCTTGACTCAACGATTGTTCCTCCACTTTTTTAATTTTAGACAGTTATACCAAATTTGACTATAAAAAAGCTAACTATTCAAAATATTGCGTTACTTAAGGACCATCCAATATAATCCAGAGCAAAGTGAAAAATTTCAATTAAAATAAAAGAAGATATTATAAACAAAATAAATTACCGCATCATGCGCTGTTGCTCCAGCTCTAGCTTCTGTCACTTGACTAAGAACGTCTTCGTAATTCTCAGAGTTAGAAGCTTTATTTAAGATATTCAAGCTATCAGCTAGTGACACATCTGGACTTAACTAAATCAAAAAACAAAAGAAGGTCAAATTTCATCAAATTGTAATATGAAGACCAGATCATATTTGAATACTTCTTGAGATGAAGTTATCATGTTTCATTGTAAACATTGTATTTCTCTAATATTTGTCAAAACTCAAAATCAATACAATTTTTTAGATTATGAACCAAGCCTTTTCGGCTAAATAAATCCAGCGCAATAAAAACCTTTTCAAATAATAATACTTACCACAAATGCTGGTGATGTTAAATCGGCTCTCTCATCCCAATCAACACAGTTATGATCTGGTTTATTCTATATGTAAGTCGTGCAATAAAGTAAAAATCGAAATGTCAACAAAAATAGAAAAAATTGGAAGTTGCAAAGGGATACATACCAAGAACATTTGTTCAACTTCATTCCTCAGAAATGCACTGTCCGATAATGTTGATGGGTCCTATAAAACATGCAATAAAATATACATAGATTATCTACATATCTACTATATAAAAATCAGTTTTTGTCTATCTATTTTGCCCCACGGGTGGGGTAAAGCGGTATACGAAGTGCAATACCACAAAAATTTATCAACATAAGCAACTTGATGTCAACAAAAATTAATATCACTAATATATACTACGACGTTTTTTAAATGTAATCAATTTATTTAAGTCGAAAATCCTCGAATTTTACATCGACTGCACTCATTTTGATGAACCTAGTGGTTTTCGAAAACGGAAGGTCGAAATGTCGCTATAACCTGGCAGTTCACTTCTGGACAAATCAAACAAAACGTATAATTTTTCGAAACTTAACTTCTAAAACTTCTTTATTCACTACGAGTGATTTTAATGTTATCAACCAAATAAGAAAGAATAAATATATATTTGTCGTACATGCAACCAATACACTTCATTTATAATATTAAATAAAGTTTAAAGAATAATGTGTAATATTTACCGTACAATCATCATCTGCTGTTTCAATAGGAGTAGACTGTGAATTAAAAGAAAGATTTGTGTGATAAAAATTTGTTGATAAGTACATTGAATAACTGCGCAACTTTGTATCTAGAAAAAACATTATTTAGCACTGCTATTATTGCCGCCGCACATCTTGACCAGAAATAGTCCAAAGAGACTACGTGTTGAAACAAATATTTGCTAAGTCAAAGAGCAGCAACAGAGAAGTCCATCAACTGAGCCAAGTCACTCGGAATATGCGACAAATTAAAAGAGACCCACAGCCTCATAAGGACATAAGAAGAGTAAAAAGTTGGTCTTATAGAAATGTTTTTCAAATTCCTATATGACTCAAAACAATATTAAAATTGAACATAATACTATCAGTCGATAAACTCAAATAAAATCAAACAAAAGAACTATAGAACTATATTCATCAACTTTTTTCCGCTAAAAACGACTCTTGATATTTCTAATGTATTCATATACTTACTGACAATTGTGGCGAATACGTTCTTGGCTCCCAACCTGTAGGCGTCCCAGGCATTTGCATTTGCCTTATCTAAGTGAAAAAAATGGTTAATTAATTGAAAAGTTGCATTTAATACAGAAAATTAATTGCTGCATAGACCAAATTGACTGCCGTAGAAGCATGAAACTTACAGCATGCTTAATTCAGAAATTTTGTAAGAGTTGTTTTCTTGAATTCAATTCCTTTTAATCCTTTTAATTCCTTTTTTTTGTCTTACTAAATAGGGATCATCGTATAGACCAAACATATTGCCGCAAATAAATAAAACCGTGGACATATAGTAAATTTTTTTTTTTTTAAGGAACGGAATGTATTGTAATTTGATAAATGATGGCAAAGTGTATGTGTACTGGAAACGAGGTGTACGCTTAACACTTTTCGTATAAGTTAATGCTTTAGGTTTGAAAAAATGCTAGACCGTAGCCCAGGCTTAAGCTGGGAAGCTATTTAAAGACGTTGTTAATGGACTTTTAAGCAATAATGTAATTAAGAACGACCGCCAACTGATCCAGAAAATGGTGGATACATTTCGTGCCATTGGTGCGTATGAACCCTGTAATTCCATTCAATATATATGCGTTGATCGCGATATGGGTAAAAAAACTGAAAACAGTGGGTTGTTTTTTGGGGATATCTATCTCGAAAACGATTCTTAAGAAAAATAAAATTGTTAACTGAACAAAAAAATTTGTCATATATGATATATGTATGTATAGACCACAAGATTTTCTCCACAAAGTTATGAAAAAAGCTTAAGAAAGAGGAGATATTTGCGCTCGGATAAATGGTTCTTATTAAAGTGATATTTTTTTCATATCAAATAAAAAATTACCATAAAAAAGTCTTTCAAAATTAAAAATCTTACAGTTATGCCACACCTTGTATTGTACATTCATGAATTTATATTTTACTGGGCATATTCCTTAATGCTTGAATACACATATAATTTTATATACTTACAGCGTCATTATAGTCAAACGGCCTTCTCTCAAATCGTGGACCCTAGAAAGAGATATGTATGTTAGACGTGTTCGAAACAAGGTAATGTTTTAGAATTCTTCGGGAACACACGAAATTCAAAAATTTATTCATATTCGAGTGTATCCTCATCAAAATAAATAAAAGAAATACTATTTGCTACGAGAGCTGCAAACTTTCAATTTTTCCGAACTTGAAAACTAGATTTTTTTCTTAAGTATATAAAATTTTTAAACTTTTTTTCATTTTTCGCTAAGTACTCATTACATTGCGGTAAATTTTTTTTCGATACTTCCTTAATTAAGAAAAAAATTTAAAATTTTACTTAATTTTCGAAAAATTAAAATTGTGCAGCTCTGATAGCAACTCTAGGAGTTTATTTTATGTATTGCATTGAATGTTTGACATCTTGAGGTAGCCCTTTTTTTGCTCAAGGATAACGCAGTGCAACATTATTCAATCTTTTTTAATGAAATTCAAAAAACTTTTACTACTAAATTTAGAAAAGCTGTAATGTATCTGGATATAAGAACAATATAAAAAAAAATCACTTAATATTCTACAGTTTTTGATATAAAAAATACTTTGCTTACTGAATCACCACCATAAAGTTCTTTTCCTCCTTCAGCTCTTTTATTTGATGATTCTTTTACTCCTCTCACAGCTTTATCAGTAGACATGATTCGTGCTGTTTCTTTAACTTCTCCCATAGATTCTTCGAATGGAGGTATTAAGCGACTATGCGACTATATTTAAAGTATTAAAAAGAAATATTTTTTTATTAAATTTTTGTCAAGGCTTAAAATTCTTTCAAAATTGTAATGTAACCTTTAGCGATTGGCTCAAACTTTAACTACAAAAAACAATGAATGCTTATTTTTGTTCAAAAGTCGATAACAAAAGTTTCCTTGGGGGCTATGAAGTGATATAAGAAACGGAAGTTTTTCAAATGAAATCTCCTATTATTTACTGTAACGGCCTCACTCCCGCTTTTCTTGAAATTTTAATATGTTACGGTAAGTGGGCGGCCTTCGGACGCAGCTGAGGGCTTACATCCTCCGAAGTGTCCAATGTCACCTTCGAGGCAGCCTACGGCCGCGGTTGACTACACTATGTACAAAACGGGCTTCGCTAACACAATGGTGTTGGATATATTACAGTGAAGGCCGCCCCGAAGTCGATGCTGGGCATATTGGCGGATCTAAACGCTAAGTTCCGACCGAAGGCTGCCCAATTACCCTAAAATACTAAAATTTTACTAGGCTAAGCTTTTCGGATGAACATGTTTGACCTAAAAAAAATTAGTTCTATTAGATCTAAACGCTAAGTTCCGACCGAAGGCTGCCCAATTACCCTAAAATACTAAAATTTTACTAGGCTAAGCTTTTCGGATGAACATGTTTGACCTAAAAAAAATTAGTTTATCCTAAAAACTAGTTTAGCCGGTGATATACATTTATTTTTAAACGGCCATAACAAACGAGTTTTAAATTAAATTACTTCATTCTATCAAAGTAAAGGCAAGTTCTTGCAGTTGATTTCAATATTCTTATAATTTTGCAATACTTAAAGAACTTTTAAATTTTCGTCATTAAATATTTCTTCCACAAATCCTTAGCTCTAAAGATATTCAAAAATATTATATACGAACCGTTATTGGAGGAAATGGTGATTTAATTGGACATTCAGTATCTGTTAGGCTTCCGGATATATTGCTACTGTCAAATTCATCAAATAATACTGATTCTTCATCAGTCAGAGTATTTGCATAATCTTCTGATGTAGGTTCTTCCACATACAGGTCTTCTGCATCATCTGCACAAGTTGCTGGATTTTCAAAAAACGACGGACTATACTGTTCCTCTTCATAAGGAAAATCAAAAGGAGTATGTCTAGAAAACTAAATCAAATAAGAAATTTTTAACAGCGCCATCAGAGATTTATGTGCAGTAAGTAGGTTTATGATTAAAAACTAGATTCTATTTATTTTGCTTACATTTTTATTCATATATAGTTGAGAATTTATAGCAGGATCTGTTGATGGCTTTGAAAAATAAAAAGATACAACGGTTTGGTATTATGGAAATCAAATTAATATCTAATCAAAAACTAAACTTTTGAATTTTTTTCGTTAAATAAACTATGAGCTCCAAGAAAGCATAATCGAACTCATTCTTTGCGACATTAAACTTAATTATGTTTCTAAAAAATAAGTGAAAATTGGTAAAAAAAAAAATGATTTTAAATAGGACTCTTCACTTAAAAATCCAACAAAAAGGTAAGCGCGCTTTATGATTTGGCAATGACCGAAAATTATTTGATTTTGTATAACAAAATCGAAAAAAAAAATCATATGCACTGACTTTAAACACCAAATATCATTAAAAATGAATTCACAAAATGAGTTTGGTCTAACCTTCGCGCCGAATGAACAATGTAGCTTTTGATATTTCGAAACTTTAAAAAAAAATCTACCGAAATCATTGATGGTAATCGAAGATAAGGCTCATCATTGTCGTTGTACTGCAAGTCTTGTGTCTTTGCTTCATCAAAATCAGTATAACGTTGAGCATCAGAATCGTAACAATGCAGGTATTGTGTTCTTCCTCTATCAAGATCAGTATTCCTGGTATTTTCACAATTTGGTAGCAGATTTTTATAACCTCCCATTTCATGAGTTATCATCTAATAAATAAATGTTATGAAATGTGCGCTTTAAAGTAAAATATATTTATGACAGATTTCCTACCTTTAATTGTTCTCTTTAGACTACTCAGTAGAATGTAGTTGTAGGTTCTGGCCTATATCAGCGACTTTTGACTACTCCTCATACGATGTTCTTCTTGCGAAATTTGAAATATATTGTTTTAATTATAATTTTTGCAAATAATATGAGAAAACATGAGAAAGAAATAATTTTGATTTATTTTGCAGAAATTTTTGAAATAGAAAACAAAATATAATTCAAAAAAAACGTGAGGAGCAATGAAATATTTATTCGAAAAAAAAACTAAAGTATTTTTTAAAAAAGTTTGTGTGTGTAATTGTAATAATTTTATTATTTACTGTCGGCATATTTGGTGATAAAATTAAAGGATTTTATCAATTTAGCTTAAAAAATTATGTATGATTTTGACAAACACAATAATCAAAAAAAAAGTTTATTTTATAATATAAGGGGTGACAGAAAACGCCTGGCCATAAACCTTGAAGCCCTTATTATGGCCCCTGTCATATCTCTGAAGGATTTTTAGTAAATATTAAAATTTTCGAAATGCAGGCATATACTTTCGAGTTTTCTTAATTTTTCTTTTACTTTGACATAAGGTTTTTTGACTACAAAAATATATCAAAATACTTCACTTACTTGGTTATTATTCTCTAGGTCATGCTTTTATTATTATTACTTGAAGTCAATATTTGAGAATGTTATTGTTAAAATTTTCTTACACCTCATGTTATTCTTCTTCCTCCACAATTTCTATGTCTTCTTCGGTAGCAATAGTGCTATCTTGTATGGTTTCATCTATTGTTTCATCGATGTTGATTATATCTCTATTATCATTTTTACTATTTCGCCGATCCTCTGTGCTATTTTGCGTTTTATCTTGACTACTCCGTGGACGATCGCTTATGCTACTTCGTGGCGTTTTATCTTGACTACTTCTTGGACGATTGCTTATGCTAGCTCGCGGCGACTTATCTTGACTACTTCGCGGACGATCGCTCATGTTACTGCGTGTCTTATTTAGACTACTTCGTGTATTATCTATGCTAACTCGCGCCGCATTTCTATAGCTTCCAATGCTACTTCGCGTTATGTCTTTACTACCTCGCGGAATAGCCCTGCTATTACTTGCATTGCTATTCCGTTTATTATTGCGTTGTACATCACTGCTAAGTTCTTGTGCTTCTATGTCCTTTTGTGCAGTCGTATTGCTGCTATTGCCATTATCTGAATCATTCTCATTTTCTTTTTCCTTAGTCTCGCTGCCTTTATTCGTTTTTCCACATGTGCAAGGATGATAACAACAAAAACACGGAACACATGGAACATTATTCCTGCTGCTGCCTGGATTTTGCCCATTACATGGAGTTTTGTTGCTTTCTTTTGGCTCATTTTCTGTAGTCTTAGTTTTGCTATTGTTACCAATGCTTTGACAGCATTTTTTAAAAAGATCTTGAAAGTTTGTACGGTCTTCTGCCTTGTGCGATTGGCCACATGTACAAGGATGATCATCACAAAGGCATGGAACGCAAGGGTTACTATTCCTTCGAAAATTCATGATCATTTGTATCGTAAGTGGAAAGTCAGCTTTTGGTATGTTGGCAGTGATTTCTGACACACGTTGGCTACAGTCTTTAGTAGTGCCATCGGTTTGTTGATCAACCGATGAATCCGAAACCCTTACAATTAGTTGCTTGCTTGAACTTAAAGTAAGACTATGTGTATCTGAGTCTGGAGATTTCTGCTTATTGACGTGAAAGAAAAATTATTAGAAATTAATTTTTAGATGTTAGTCCAATGTGACTTCCTACTTTTTATGAAATATAATTAATTCAATCCAAAATATCTCAAATGTTAATTTCGTACAGTGATTTTGGTGCAAGCATATACGTATCCTTTCGGATTTGCATAAAATTTGAAGTTATATTAAGTGATGAAGCTGACTGAACTAAATATCTCTTTCAGTATTTTTCATACTATATACTTAAAATAATCGAATATCAAATAAGTCGGTTGAAAATGTTATTTAAATCCTAACGTTTTGCTTCATATTTAATTTCATTTCCTTGAATCGCAAAGCTGTAACATTCACTTTATACCTAATTAACACACTTATACATACGTGAGTGGGACTTATTTTAGTAACTTTTCCGATAAAATACTTTATATCCTTACCTTATTTTTAGAGCTTGAGCCTGCTTCAGTATTTGGGTCTGTTTCACACTCTTGCAATGTAAGATCAACAGTCTTGTCTGCGTCTAGATCTTCTAAAATTTTCGCACATTCTGAATCAAGCTCAACAGTGCGTTTAGCCAATTCTAAACATTCAGCCTCATCTTTAGAAGCATCTTTTTCACCTTGAGTTGATGTAGTAGGAGTGATAACCTCAGGTGTAGTGGTTGTGGGTTCTACCACTAGAACTTCTGGTGTAGAGCTGCTTGGTTCTACAACTGTAGTAATTTGATCAGTTTCTAGAAGAGTAGAAACAACTTCTGAAGGAACGGTGGTCTCTGCTACCGTGGAACCTTGGTCAACTTGGGCAGGAGTAGTGACTTCTTCAGAAGCAGCATCTGTAAGATCTTGTACTGCAGCACCTTCGTCAGTTTCAGGGGTGGAAATGACTTCTGATTCAGGGGCGGTAGGTTCCGTATCTGCTGCATCTTGGTCGAGTGGTGCTGCAGTAAGGGCTTCTTCAGTACTTTTTTTATCTTGAACGCTAGCAGCGCCATCTTCTGGCAAAAGACCTATGGACTCTGACGCTGCTGGAGTAGTGATATCTTCAGGTGTTGGGACTACGGGTTCTACCACTGCAACATTTTGATCGATTTGTTGTGAAGCACTTTTGTCAACTTGTGGAGAAGTTAAGGCAACTTCTTCAGTGGTGACTTCTTCAGTTTCTTGTTCACCTTGCGCTGGAGTAGTGGCAACATCTGGAATAGTACCACCTTCCGTACTTTGTTCACCTTGAGCTGAAGTAGTGACAACTTCTGATAAAGAGTCCATTTTCTCTTCTTGTGCAGCTTTTTCGTCTGTCTGTATTGGAGTAGTAATATCGGAAGTTGAAGGAACGATAGGTTCTGCCACTGCAGCATCTTGGTCGACTTGTATTGGAGTAGTGACATCTTCAGCTGTGGAGGTGGCAGGTAGGGTAACTTCTGGAGTAGTGGACTCTTCTTCAGTACTTTGTTCTCCTTGAACAGGAGTTGAGATAATGTCTTGCTTTGAGGTGATAGGGTCAACAACTATTGCATCTTTGTCGGTTTCTATTGGAGGAATGACATCTTCAGCTGTGGGGGTGGCAGGTAACGTTGGGGCAACTTCTGGAACAGTGGACGCTTCTTCAGTACTTTGTTCTCCTTGAACAGGAGTTGAGACAATGTCTTGTTTTGAAGCAATAGGTTCTGCCACTGTAGCATCTTTGTCGGTTTGTATTGGAAAAATGACATCTTCAGCTGTGGACGTGGCAGGTAATGTTGGAGCAATTTCTGGAACAGTAGACGCTTCTTCAGTACTTTGTTCTCCTTGAGCAAGAGTTGAGACAATGTCTTGTTTTGAGGTGATAGGGTCAACAACTTCTGAATCTTTGTCGGTTTGTATTGGAGAAGTGACATCTTCAGCTGTGGGGATGGCAGTACTGGACTCTTTTTCGGTACTTTGTTCTCCTTGAGCAGGTGTTGAAACAATATCTTGTTTAGATGTGATAGGCTCAATGACTGTTGCATCTTGCTCGGCTAGTGCGGAGGATGGTTTTGGAATAGAGGCTGCTTCACTAAGATTGTCACCTTGTGCTGAAGGACTGATTGTTAATGAAGCTTTTTCTTGAATAACGATAGATTCTGCCACTACAACGTCTTGATCAGATTGCGGTGGAGTAGTGACAATTTCTTGTGAGGAGACTTGTTGTTCGCCTTGCGCTGTAGTAGTGACAACTTCTATTGCTGGCTCTATAAGTTCTCCTATTGCTGGAACATTCTCCTCTTGAGCTGGAATAGCTACAGTTTTATCATGTTCTGTTGAAGGTTTTATTTCTTCTATAATAGGATCCATCGGATACTGAGGCGGAACTGGTTTTTGAGCAGTGCTTACGCCATCTTCTTCCGCTCTAAGGCTTTCTTGCGGGAGTTCTGCCCTTATTTGGGCAGTAGAGGTACTAGAAATAAATTATATATCTCCAAAATTTTCATGTCTGTTTTATTTTATTTTTTTTATAATACTTAAAATGTCCACAAAAAACCATAACGCTTTCTTAGAGGCGGAAGGGGTGGTTAAAAAATCATCCATAACATATACTTACAATACCGAAAATTATTAAAAAACTTTGTTGCTCAAAACTTTTAAAATTATTGTTTTAAAGACATGTATATATGTATGTTCAATCGTTTTGGATTTGCTCAAAATTTTGGAAAATATTACAATTCCTTTTGAAGATTTCTATAAATCATTTCAAGCAAGCTGTGCAAACAGTTCTCTTTTCAAAATTGCTAATAAATTTCTCAAGGTTTGTAGAATGGAAAAAAGCTTACCGATACAAAAAAAATTCTTCTTAAAGAAAAAATTTAGATTACTGTTGCAACTATATTTTGTATTACAGTTGATAAAGCCAGAAGTTCAGCAAAACTACGAAACCAAAAAAAAATTAACTGATTCTTAGGGACTGTTTTGGAAGTGTCCAATCAAAATTAGTAATTTTTCGGCTGGGAGAAAAATATTGATTATAGCTGGCTTTCTTCTTTATATCGCGAACCAATTTCTCAAATCAAAAAGGCATCATGGAAGAAATTTAGCTCAACAAAATATATTTTCCCCTTTCAGCTTATTTCTGATTTCAAAAAAAGGTTGCAAAATATACAAATGAAGAAAATTCTCATAGCAAAAAGTTCACTTTTTGCAGGTTCCGTAGTTTAAATCTTCATTGACTCTATTGAATCAAATTAATATTTATTAAATGCGTTTGAGATTGAATATTATTCTAATTATTAAGATACCATCGTTCCCTTCCACCTCTATTTTTATTTTTTTTTTTTTTGGTTAAGTATGTTGTTTTTTTTTGGACAATTTATGCATTAAACTTTTCAAAAAAGTTTTCAAAAATTTAATTTTAATTTATTTAAGAATTCCAGTACTTGCATTATTACTCCTACTTAATCTCACAGACATATTTACAAACAAATGTCTCCTTCGGCTTATAACTTTGACTATTCGAATAATTTTTGAATAAAAAGTCATAGTTATGTAGAACACTGTTAACTTAATGAGTAACTTCTATATTTTTAATAAATCAAAAAAAAAATAAATAAAAACATACTTAAAATATTGTAGTACAATGTTTCAAAATATTCTATTACCGATGTTTAAAAAAAATATTTACTATCAATGTAGATATAGCACTTCAAAATAATGTTTAAAGACAACATTTGGCTATATCAAATCTAGACAGTGGTATAAAACAATATTTTCACACAACATTTACAAAAATGCATAGTTAAGAAACAATGTTTGTTAACAATTTTTATAGATCGCAAAAAAGAATTACCTGAAAACCTTGTTTAGAAAACAATATATTTCGAAAATAAAACTGTTTCACACTGCTTGCTTTAAAATTTTCAAACCAATAATACTATTCAGCATATGGCATGAATCCATAGATACTAAATATATATTAAAATTGAAAATTATTTTGTAGCTACGAGCATAATTTTTAAAAAAGTTTTGATCAATATTTAAGATTTTATTGGTAATTGGTATTTCTTAATCTACATAAGAAAAATATCACAAATTATATAACAATATTCGACAATATTTTGGCACTCCAAAGAAACCTGAATTCATTAACAATTTTGAGATGTGCGATTAATAAAAAAATCATTCATTCATTGATCTCAAATATTAGCAAAAAGTTTACTTTTTCACCTTCAAGAAATTATAGTTTATATTCGATCATCAATATCGAAGTTTGTTTATCAAAAAAAAAAAAAAAAAAAAATCAGCTGCAAGTTGAATAAGAAACTTCATAGCGAAATTCGGAGATTAAGTTTAGAAGAGCTATTGACATTCAACTTCGGACTTAAATTTTACTTCCATGCTAAATTGGAATTAGAACAGGCCTGATCCTTTAATAATATGAAATAGTGTATTATAAAAATAATCTGGTTTGTTATTTCCTAAGCTTTTGTGATATCACCACGTTGTATACGCCTCAATAAAGTGAGGAGATTCGCCCTGGGTGCCAACGTTTATCCGATTGAATAATTTTGCTATGGTTTTTTTTGGAAATAAAGGTTGATTGACTTATATTATTGGTTGAAAGATAGTTAAATTATTTATGCAAAAAATATACATTTCTTCTAGGGATTTAAAGATATACAAAGAAAGGACCCTTGTGCTAATCAATCTACGACTAGACCTTGTATCTTTTAAGATGATAGATTAAACTTTTCGTAAGTATATGTTGTTAAATTTCATTTATTAATTTCGTTTTTTTTTTTAATTTTAATTTTGTTATAAATTCTAGAAGCAAGGTTACAAAAAATCCAAAAAAGCGTTATAAGATTGTGGACAGAACAATAAAATTATAAAAATTTTTTCAACAATAAGTGGAAATTTAATTTTTAACTCAAAAATTTGTTTATCAAATGTTGGCGTCACTGTCGTGTATAGTGCGGTTCGGTGTATATTTAAATCATTAGTCGTCAACTACATCTTTTTCAAGATCACCACATACAATCTCACAAGATTTTTTCTTATATATACCCAAAAAATAAAAAATTATCTACGCTCGGTCATACTTTCTAAACTAACTCCGATTGAATACTTCTTTTTTGTTGGTAAAAGAACGCATCGCTTTTTTGTAAATGAAATGACTTTTTCTTAAAATTTGTCAAAATTTTAGCGCTATTTAGCTAACATATATCAACTTGAGAATATATATATAATCATAGCTATATTACACTAAAATTGAAGCTAATTTAAAAAAATCTTTTCCAATATAAAACGTGCGTAGTTCTTCAGAGTATTTTTTTTTTTTTTTCTTAACGTTCCTATCTTGGCATTTCGCTAATGTCTTTATTGAGGAGTGGTAGTTATTTAATTGTTTTTGCTTTGTATTTTCATTTCTACTGTCTTAATTTTTGCATTCATCTTCAGAATTCGTTGATGCAACATTAGCCTTGTTATCTGGCGCGCTATCTGTATTATCTTTCACAATATTACAATATTGAAGTATCAAATTTATTTGTTCATCGTTTACGTTATGCGCAGGATCATGGCTATTTAAAACTTTCTTAATTTCGTCAACAACATTCTGATTGATCCCTTGATTTGTTTTGCTGCTTACATCCGTTACAGTTGGTTGTTCTATTTTATTATTACTTGAACTTTTCAATGCCTTAATTACATTATCCTGAAGTGTTTCCATATCGTCTTCAGTTTTAGTATCTGCGATCGCAATAACATTGGACGCATCTTCAAGCGAAATTAATAGTGGCTTGTCGTCATTTCTATCAACTGTAGGCTTATCATCAGATCCATCATTCGCGGCCTTAACATCAGATTCAACAGCTATGGGCTTATCGTCAGCTACATCGTCAGTAGGACATTCTTCAACTATATCAACAATGTCAGTAGGACAGTCTTCAAATATATCATCAATGTGCTTGTCTTCAGCTTCGTCAGCTGTGGGCTTTTCATCAGTTGTATTAACTGTGGGCATATCACCATCTGTGGGCATATTAGTAGATGCTTCAACTGTGGGCTTAACTTCAGCTTCATTAACTGCTGGCATATCATCAACTATAGGTTTATCATCATTTGTTGAGCTATCATTAGCCGTAGGCTCATCATCAACTGCTGGGATATCATCACTTGCGTCAATTGTCGGCTTATCATCAGCTATAGGTTTATCATCATTTGTTGAGTTATCATTAGCCGTAGGCTCATCATCAACTTCTGGCATATCATCACTTGCGTCAATTGTCGGCTTATCATCAACTATAGATTTATCATCATTTGTTGGGCTATCATTAACTGCAGGTTCATCATCAACTGTGGGCTTAATGTCAGTTGTATTCACTGTAGGCTCAACATCAATTCCATCGGCAGTGGGCTTTTCTGCAGCAATTTCGTCACCTTGCAAAGGAGTCATAATAAGATCCACAAGTATTGGGCTTTCTACTGATATTTTAGTTTCATCTACGTTCTCATTAATTTGATCATCTCCTTGAGTAATTGGCGTGGTATCATTCGCATCAGCTTTTGGCTTTGAGCTAATTCCAGTTTTAATATCAACTCCATCAATAGAAACTGTAGGATTTTGGTTACAAATTATTCTTAGGTCTATAGTAGTGGTTGGTTTCTCAATAATGATTACATTTGGTCCATGTACGTTATTATTATAATTTTCTTCAGAAACTTTTGTGTTGTTTTCATTAGGCTTTTCAATTATAGCTGTAGAAACAATTTCATTTGAATTAACGTCAGTCCCCTGAATTATTGGACTAGAACTTACTGTGGGGCCGATACTATGTGCACCAATTGTGGCCGTATATAAAGTTTCATCAGCAGTTGGTTTCTCTTCAATCTTCTCAACATTTGACTCAACGTTAGTTTCCTGTACCATTGGATTACTATTAACTGACTGCTTGGCATCAACTTCCTCATTGGTACTATTGTCAATGTCTTGAGTTGATTTAGGAATAAATTTCGAACATTCTTTCAACTTGTTTATGTATTCAGTGGTGTCAGCTGCGTACTCATTATCAAACAAATTGTAATGTGCAAAGTCTTTAGCTTCAGATTCAACAGCACAAATTTTGTTATTTGACGTACTATTAGTTTTGTTTCTTAAAAGATGTATATTGCAATGTCCTAATATCAAATTAATCTGTTCATCGTTAATGTTCTGCGCAAGATTTTCACTGTTTAAGCTTTTCTTAATTTCATTTAACAGATTAATATCTGGACAAATTGGCTTAGCGGTCCCCTGAATTGTTTGTTGAATATCATGAAGACTTGGTTTTTCGTTTGTGTCAGGCACCTGACAAATTTGCCTAACGTTAGTCCCCTGATTTGTTGAATTAGTATCAAACCATTCAAGCGCTTTTTTATCGTCAACCGCCGCAGCAGGCGACATAATAACAATCTTAGTGTCTTGTGGTTCTCCAGGAAGCATATGAAGTTTGGATACATTAGTTCCTTCCGTAGCATCTGTTGCCACTAATGTAGTGGTAATGTCGTCAATATTCTTTTTAATTCTGTCCCTCAAAGTGTCAAATGTACATAATACGGTGTTTATGCTATTGGGAATATTTGATTCAATAAATTTCTCCAAAATCTCTTTTTCCATATCCGGATTACTTTCGCATTTGTTTTGTGTATTAAAAACGAGCTTATTGTCAAAAGTCCTAGTGTTATCTGTCTCATTTTCTTTTGTGATACAGGTTTGTGATAGCTTATAATTACGATCTTGCCTTGTATTTATGTTGTCTCGCAATGCGAAATTATGTATGTTATAGATCACCATCAGTGGAGCTTGTTGAACTTGTTGTTGTGGTTGTGCTTGTTCTAGACAACGGCACCTAGAAGATGAAGTGCCAAGCTTGCTTCGACTCTATAATTTGTTACAAATAAAGAAAAACAAAATAGTAAATTTTAATAAAAAAAAATTTTGAAGAAGGTTTACATACACGAATTATTAAAATAGAAGATACATTATTTTATATTAAAAAGAAAAATTAAAAAATGTGTTGTAAAAAATAAAAGTCGGTTAAGGATGTTATTGAGGCTCTTCGGTTGTGTATCGAATTGTATCCAAAAATGTACCATAAAATTTTTCTGCTGGTATTTTGAACTAAACTTTAAAAGAATTGGCTAAGAAAAAGACGAGCCGTTTTACCGTTTTGAAATTTTAATTGCCTTTAATACTGAAGTCAACACTTGTGGTTCTCTTATGGTACATACATTAATGTAAATGAATTCATCTTACCATGTTGTTTGCTCTGGATGATTGTAGATCCCATGCTTGATCCGAATTCTGCTAACAAAGTTGAATGGAAAATTAAAGATAGGCAATTACGAATGAAAAATTATTTTAAGTTTCATCATTACCACAAGGTGTTTACTTTGCTGCCTAGAAATATCTCTTGAAGGCACTAACGCATTTTCTGTCGTAGGTAAAGCTAAAAGTGCTGGCTTAGCACTAGGATATTGCTCCAAGTCATCATCCTACATATTTATAAGAGGAAAAATTATTAAACAATCGGAGCAAAGTCTTAAATTAAATTTTGCCGCTACCAATGGCATAAGATTTTGTTGTCTGGCGACATCCCATGAAGGTTCATTCGCTAGCACCAATGCCTTTTCTGTTGTAGGTAAGGCCAAAGGTGTTGGTCCTCCAGTAGAATGTTGACTTATGTTTTGATCCTATGTATTGAAAAGAAAAATTGCTTAAAAGAAAATCTACATGTAAAGTTCTTAATAATTTTACATTCATATTTAAACGTGCTATCTTTCCACAAGAAGGTAACGCCAAAGGTGTTGGTCCTCCAGTAGAATGTTGACTTATGTTTTGATCCTAGATATTGAAAAGAAAAATATTTAAAAAAGAATCTACATATAAAATTCTTAATAATTTTACATTCATGCTTAAACGTGCTATCTTTCCACAAGAAGATGGATTATTCAACTGATTTTGTATCTTGAGTTAAAAAAAAAAAAAAGTATTGAAACAAGAACTGTATGAAATCTACAAATTAATTTTCCAGCTACCATTTGTTGATATTGTTGCATTCCGGCAGCAGCACATGGAGATAAATTTGTAGATGCTGGATCCATGCCCAATGCAGATGAGGCCAAAAGTCCTCCCATTTCGTTAGGTAATTGATTATAGGATTGTTCCTGTATTTTTATAAAAAATATATACATTTGTATTTATATAAAGATAATCGGTACAATATATAATGGATTATAAAATCTTTTTTTATCTACCATTTGTTGTTGTTGTCGTATTCTGGAAGCAGCACATGGAGATAAGTTTGTAGGTGTTTCCCTTTCGTTAGATACTTGATTATAGGATTGACCCTTAATTGATATGAAAAATTTATATATGCATTTGTATAAACATAATCGGTATAATTTATAGCAGATTAAAGAATTTTTTTTTAGCTACCATTTGTGGTTGTTGTTGTGGTTCGGCAGCATATGGACATAAGCTTTTTGATACTGGAGCACTGCGAAATGTAGATAAAGCCACTTGTGCTCCCTCTTCGTTAGGTAATCGATTAAATGACTGATCCAGAATTGTTATTAAAAATGCATTTATGTATTTATATAAACAAAATCGGTAGAATATACATATAAGAAATTAAAGAAACTTTTTTGTGTACCATTTGTTGTTGTTCTCGTATTCTGGAAGCAGCACACGGTGATAAGTTTGTAGGTGTTTCCCTTTCGTTAGATACTTGATTATAGGATTGACCCTTTATTGATATGAAAAATATATATATACATTTATATGAACATAATCGGTATAATATATAACAGATTAACGAAGTATTTTTCAGCTACCTTTTGTTGTTGTTGTTGTGGTTCAGCAGCATATAGTGAACTGTTCGTAGGTGCTTCTCTTTCGTTAGGTAATTGACTCAAGGATTGATCCTGAATTGTTATTATAAATATATACATATATGTATTCATAAACATCTGTATAATATATAGCAGATTAAAGATTTTTTTTTACATACCATTGGCTGTTGTTGTTGTATTCTGGAAGCAGCACATGGAGATAGGTTTGTAGGTGCTTCTCTTTCGTTAGGTAATCGACTTAAGGATAGATCCTGAATTGGTTTTATTAATATATATGTGTTCATACAAACATAATCGGTATAATATAATAATATTTATGTATTCAAACAAACTTAATTGGTATAATATACAATATAACAGATTAAAGAATTTTTTTTACATACCATTTGTTGTGTTTGTTGCACTCTAATAGCAGCACATGGAGATTGGTTTGTAGGTGCTTCCCTTTCGTTAGTTAATCGACTTAAGGATTGATCCTGAATTGTTATGAAAATATAGATATATATATGCATACAAACATGACCGGTATAATATATATGTAACACATTAAAGCAATTTTTTTCATATACCATTTGTTGTTGTTGTTGTTGTAATCTAATAGCAGCACATGGGGATAGGTTTGCAGGTCCTTCTCTTTCGTTAGTTAATCGACTTAAGGATTGATCCTGAATTGTTATTATAAATATATATATATGTTCATACAAACATGATCGGTATAATATACAATATAACAGATTAAAGAATTTTTTTTTATACCATTTGTTGTTGTTGTAATCTAATAGCAGCACATGGAGATAAGTTTGTAGGTGCTTCTCCTTCGTTAGGTAATCGACTTAAGGATTGATCCTGAATTGTTTTTATTAATATATATATATGTGTACATGCAAACATAATCGGTATAATATATAACAGATTAATGAATTTTTCTACATACCATTTGCTGTTGTTGTTGCATTCTAATAGCAGCACATGGAGATTGGTTTGTAGGTCCTTCCCTTTCGTTAGTTAATCGACTTAAGGATTGATCCTGAATTGTTATTATAAATATATATATATGTGTTCATACAAACATGATCGGTATAGTATACAATATAACAGATTAAAGAATTTTTTTCTACATACCATTTGTTGTTGTTGTTGTAATCTAATAGCAGCACATGGGGATAGGTTTGCAGGTCCTTCTCTTTCGTTAGTTAATCGACTTAAGGATTGGTCCTAAATTTTTTTTATTAATATATATATGTGTACATACAAACATAATCGGTATAATATATAACAGATTAAAGAATTTTTCTACATACCATTGGTTGTTGCTGTTGTATTCTGTAAGCATCACATGGAAAAGGGTTTGTAGATGCATCTCTTTCATTAGTTATTTGACTTAAGGATTTATCCTGAATTGTTATTATAAATATATGTATATATTTGTTCATACAAACATAATCGGTATAATATACAATATAAAAGATTAAAGAATTTTTTTTACATACCATTTGTTGTTGTTGTTGTTGTAATCTAATAGCAGCACATGGGGATAGGTTTGCAGGTCCTTCTCTTTCGTTAGTTAATCGACTTAAGGATTGATCCTAAATTGTTATGAAAATATAGATATATGTTGCCATACAATTATAATTGGTGTATTAAAGATGAAAGAAAAAAATTTTTTCAGTTACCATTTGTTGTAATTTCTGTAGTCTGGCAGCAGCACAGGGAGATAAGTTTATAGTTGCTTCCCTTTCGTTAGATAGTTGATTAAAGGATTGATTCTGTATATATTAGAAATCATATATTCATATAAACATAGTCAGTATATACAAATGTATAAATAAAAAAATTAGGGAAATTTTTTTAAGGTACCACTAGTTGTTGACTCCTTTGTATAGCAACATCTCGTGATGTTAAGGCAGATTCCGATGGTTTTTTTCCAAAAGGTTGGTGGGTTGTGTGATTTTGCATCTAGGTTTGAAAAAAAATGGTATATGTAAATTTTAATGTAAGGTGGAGGTGGAGTTTTTGAATGTCAAAACTGAGGACCTTTGTTTTTTTTGTGCTAGACAAATTTATTCCGTTTTTGGTATATAGGGGGCGGCATTGCACGCCTCTGGTATTGAATAAAAAAAGATAACCTACACTGCCGGAAAACTTGGCGTATGTGAATTGTTTTCTGAACGCTCAGGTAATAAAAAAAAGCCTAGGAGGAAATCCTTGCTGGTTGTCTGATTTTTAACATAAAAATCGAAGAATCAGCTAAAAAATAATTAAAAATTATTTTTTTATTCTTTTATGCTGCTTAAAACCATTTTTCATAGAAAATATTGAAAAAATTTCTTTGCGCTTAGAAACTAGTTAAAAATAATCTTTGTTTTCTCTTCAGAAAACAATTCTTATGCTGGTGAAGAACTTTATTACGAGTATTAAGGTTTTATTTTATTGACTTCACAAACTTATATCTTTTATTTTAAAATAAGTTTAGCTAAAAATTTAGAGTTGAAATTAATGTACTTACTATGAGCTTGATTATTTTTATCACTACGCAGTATTAAAGACCACGTAAGATTTAAGCAAACTACGTATTTTTACAAATTTAATAACCAATTAGATTATATAAAATAACTTTTCAATCAATTATTTGGTCTTTTTAGGTACAAAAAATAAATCAAAACCCTAATTTTGGACGCAATTTGAGCTCAAATACCCCTCTGCGTAATAGTGAAATTACTTAGAGTTAACGTTGCAAAAAGAACCTTGCGGGTATACGCGGCAAGAAACAAAGGAATATTCTTAAAATTTCTATATTTTCCCGAGTACATAGTTTTTCCTGCAATCTACAAGACCTTATATGCCTTACGAACAGCAAAGTTTTTATTTATCAAGACTGTTAACAAACTCCAGCGTTAATTTAACTTACTAACCTCTAAACCTTGTTGAGCAGACCCATACGAAGCCGGTACATTTTCAAATTGCTCATATCGTGTGCATTTTATACCCGGAATTTGTTGATTTGCTTCATGTTGATGCTGATCGGGAGGAAGGCAAGTTGTTGGATCTAAGTTAGACCAATTGACTGATCCATGCTTCTCAATGTAAAGAAAAAAGAATTGATTTTATTGGTTACTTGATTTAAAACTATGATTTCACTAACCTGACCCGACCTTGGCAATGGCATCATATTGGTCATCATATTTCTATTAAGCGCATCCGCCTTAAAACAACAAAAAAACAGATTTTTAACTTTTGTATGAAAAATTTAGTTAAGTCATAAACTCTAGAGTTAATGAAAGCAAAATAAAAAAAATGTGGTTTATCAGAACAGAAAATAATTTTTGTATAATTATTTTACTGAGCTTACCCACTGTTCAGTACAGTGTGTTTCAAAACCAGATAAATTATACAAAACATAGATTAGTTCAACAAAAAATGAAGTCTCATTCATTGCTAAATGGAATCATCAGTGACTTTTAAGCCGATAAGTAAAGATTTCTAAGCCTGATATGTTTCTGTTTTTGGCATAGATCTGTTGAGACTCTACCAAATAGTGAAACAAAATATATCAAAATGAACTTTTCTGCTGTTTATGAGTATCTAGATTTTGTTATTTCCTTAATTTTTGCTTACGATCTCAACAGATCTATGCAAAAAGGAAAACAAATCAAGCATAGAAATCCTTACTAATCGGCTTCGAACCACTGATGATTCTATTTAACAATGGATGAAAATAGTGTGACTATGCTCAGCCCCCAATTTTGTTTTAATTAATCTTTGTTTTATGTAATTTTTTGGTATTGACACATACTGTACTGAACATTCAGCTCATTAAAATATTTTATGAAAAACAAAAGTTGATTTGATATTTTCTTCACTTACCAGTACTGGTGGCCCACTAGTTTCTATGTAGAATGAAGTTTCTTCTGAAGACTGTATTGGATGGCCCTGCTCGTTTATTTCGCCATTTTTATCGCTCTGTTTATCACCAAAAGCTATAGAATAAACAGTTTCTAGCCATTTTTTTTTCAGAAGTGCACATTGCTAAGAAAATTCGTAAGTTTTAAATATGTAGATTGTAAAGTAGTTAGCAGAAAGTCAAAAGTTACAATATAAATTTATTAATCTAACCTGCTTTGTTAATGTTTTTGGGCATGGTATGGTTGAAAACTGTGATTCCTAAAAATATACAAAATTATTGAAATATGTATGGATATTCAGTCAAAATGTATTGAATGATACAGGTATGAATTTTTAAAACATATTAAGTACTCCTAAACAAATTCAAATCTTCTAGAAGATTCCTTAATTCAAGGAATGGCAATAAGCAATGAATTCAGCAGTCTTCCAAATGTTGGCTGTGAACGTATGTACTTATGTAAAAAACTGTTCACACAATATTACCTCTGTCTCTGTGGTGGTATAATCGGAAGTAGTATCATCTCTCGCACTACGTGATCTATGTTTTCTACGTTCTCTTGGACGACAATTATGTTGAGCTGGTTGCTGTGAACGTGAAATAAAAGAGAGTTAACATGTACCTTAAAAATATATTTAATATAAAAGAATCTTCCTAGTCACCATGGACTGAGTCTGTTTGTCTATTAAACCAGTTATGTCAGAATTCGCTATAAATGGAGTTTTCCACTACTCAGCTACAAAAAAATGTGTATGTATGTAGTCTTGATCAGCAACTCCCCAAGAGTCGATTTAGTCATGTCCGCTAAAGTGGTTAAACATTTTAATTTTCTAGAGCTCGCAACATATTGACAAAAATATGTTCTTTGGAGCCTTCAGGCAAAAAATTTCAAGGATTTGAAGAGATATTGAATGTCGGATTAGCTAACTCCGTTCATAAACTTTAGACCAATAAAACAGTGTTAAATTAATTGTTGTTTGGAACTTTTTCAATACTACCCGGATGATTTCCAGCATATTTTCTTGCAAGCAATGGCGATTATTTGTTATTTTTTATATTCTTGAAACGCAAAACATTCTAATATCTATATATTTAACTTTGAAAAAAAATTTAATATTTTCTTTTCTTGTTAACTAAGTAGCTCCTAATTCTTACATTTTTGTTATATATTTGTAATTAATTATTACCTCAAAAGATCCAGGCACTAGCACTCTTCGCTGTTGAATGTCGACAACCCTTTCGGACATCGGCCTGCACTTTTGCATACATTCGTTGAATTTATTCATATCTATTAGTTGTTCTCTTGAAGCATTCTACGGTTAAAAAAGACCAATTTTTATTTAAATTTGAACAATACTCATATTCTTTTTTTTGTCAATTGCGAGCTGTATGACATACGCCCTCTCGCTACCAATCAGTCCGACATTCAAAAGAAACTAACTGTCATCAGTCCTATAACGGAAAGTAAGTAATCGAGACAACGAGTACCAGCAGTAGTTTTATTATGGGTGAATCTAGGATTGGTGAGGATAACTTAACAGAGTAAAAAGCAATCTCGTTCAGATTTCTAATATCTGGCACTACTCGACAACAAAACTCAAAATCTTTAATTCGAATATGAATCCAGTTCTTCTGTTTGATTGTGATACGCGGTTAAATATCAGCACTTTGCTAGTACTCATCAAGAATTACATATCTTCACTGAATCTTGAAAATGTTCTCTGATTTCGGATAGCTCATCAGATGTCGATAAACTAAAGACAATAATAGAAATGGTTTGGCTGTTGAAATCACCAACTAAAATATGCGGCTGCCGTAAGTTTTGCGGACATGTCCTGGGCTATTATTGCCAATGTTTCAAATTATTTTCCTGCATCGCTAATTTTTATAATTTATATTTCATATGAAATTTTATCCTCAGTTTTTTTTTAAATTTACCTGCGCTGGCATATACTGTGATTGATTTCCTTGATTTGTGTGTGGCATCGGCGTCTTCACATGATACAGAGGTTAATTATCGAAAAATCAAAGCAGTTTGAAAAAAGAAACTTACATAATTTTCTCGATTACGACAAGAACTCCTTTCCTGAAAATTAAAAAAGAAATAATTCAGAGATAAATAATAGAAAAAGCTACTGATTTTGTTGCATTTGTATGGGAATTTCATTTTATTCCTTAGATAACTATTTTTACATTAACATATGAACATTAAAGTTCTTGTTTCGATGCCACGCCTACCTATCATTATATTTCTTTTGAACATAAAGACCAATCGTCCAAGGAAAAAACTAGATAAATTTGATAAAATCTATTCAGTTCATTACATCGGTATGTCAAGTAATTTTAGTATATAAATATGTAGATATGTTACCACCGGTCAAACTAGTTACGTTAAGCCTTAAGATGTGCCATGAAATTTTAATGCAAAAGCACTGTGGTTAGTGAAGTCTACAACAGTAGCAAAGTCAGACAACAAAATTTGTCAATTTCATTGTATACTTGGCAAGTGGTAAGTGAGGGAAATTGAATAGTTCTGTGTTTAATTAAAGAAATAATATACAACTTACATATCCTCCCGCATGTCGCTGAATATTGTCTCCCTGAAATTTTAAAAAATACATTATAAAAATTGCTAGAACAAGATAAAGCCTACACTTATTAAAATAAATTAAATTTTTATACAAAACCAGTGGTGTTGCTATGTATAGTGGATAGGATTGCTCTTATCCAACCTCTGATGCTTATGCATCTTACTTAATAGATAGCGACGTCACTGCTATTGCTGCTAGGTACTAAAAAGTACCTTATACATCTCCACCTACACAAATGGAAAAACAATTTGTAATACCTGTTGTGATCGCATTTGTTGCCCAGCGGAATAGCTTGAATTCTATGGCATTTACATAAATAGTAGAGAGAATTGTAATAACATATGTTATAGCTAATATGTTTAATGATATACATATAAGCAAAACTTACAGTCGCTCGCTGAGGTTGTGGAGAGTTTGTATGCATTTCCTGATAAGATGTTTCCTAAAATAATACGTTCACAAATCTTATGACTTTTTTATTGTAATCTTGCTAAGTACTAACCCATCTTCTTGTTTCATAAAGTGCCCGTTTTTTTAACTATAACAAAACATACCATAAGAAATTATTTTTATTTAAAATCGATTTCGTAAATTCTACTTAACTTACATCCTTAATTATATCCCTTGGTGAAAGATGATCCGGTATGGGAGACGAAAGTGCTCCTCCTTTCTGGTCTTCATACCCTCCGCTGAATCTTTTTGATGATTTTTTTCTTCGCTAAGAAAAATATTTAATTAATTTAAAACAAAATCTTTCAAAATATCTGTTTAAAAACTATATTGGCACCTCATACGAGCATTAACAATATTTCAACAGCATTTTGTGTACTTACCGCTGCATCCTGCATGTGAAGTGTCCGTACTGATGGCTAAAATATTATTTCATGTTATTTGCCAATAATTCCAGTAGTTTTGAACATAATTATGAATATTAGATGAGAGCGTTAACAAAAAATTATTCTAAGCTACACTTTTATCCAATAGGGAGATATAAGCAAAAAAAACTCTTAAAAACCCTTTTAATACTTATATTGAGTTTCGGCTTTATTATCGGATATAAGCGTTGCTCAGAAAATATTTCTGCTAACAGATATTCTAATGTATATAACGTCATTAACTTACTTCAGGTATATATCTATTTTCTGATGTACTGCGAGGATGATAATATTTTTCTGATTGGACCTACAAAATGGCAAAATTAAGTTTTTTATTTAAACTGTCAAAATACAAGTTGAAGAAATATTAAATTTTAACTTTCTGTTTACGGTTCACTCAATTCTGTATCATCATCTAACTAGCTTATATAATATATCCTAACAAGTTATATCAACGGCATACTTACCTGAGGTCTTGATCGTAAAGCATATCCCACCGATGCACTACGCTTCCTGGGGCTAACTTTGGTGTAAGTCCTCTGGAAATGGAAATTATATGTGAATAAATTTTAAAAAAAAAATTATCTGTCTGAATAAAAATTTTCTTACTACATCAACCATGTTGTTTGATGGCCTTTCACCTGGCTAAAACGGTTAAAACCAATGATTTGGATTAATAATTTTTAATAGTTAATTTTCAAAGTTTACCTTTTCTGGTGGATATTCTAAAGTAGTGTGCACATATTCATCAATACAAGGACTGCCAGTTATCTCCCCAACAAGGCGTAGAGCATTAGGCAGTGGCATATTCCTTATCTACGCAAATACGGAAGAGAAATCTTGCATTTATTTTAAGTTTTGGCAATTTGAGTAATTTTGGTTTACTTACCCCAGGAAACCTCATTTCCAGAGAGTTAGCTTGAGAGTACTAAGAAAATTTTATAAAATAAAAATTTTGTAATATAAATAGATTCTTTTAAAATAAAATAGATAGTTTAAATTCATATATGCGGAGACCTTTTAACTTCCGCCAGGAGATCAAAATGTTTATGATATCGAAAATTTAATTTTATATTTTTATGTTTACATAGAAACGTTTTCCCAATATTTTGATAAAAAATCAGGATATGTGACCATTTTGCGTACGGGTTACACGTTTCTGCGATAATACTCCAAAAAATTACCTACTTCAAACACAATATATTCACGAAAAGTTGAAGTGCAATCATTGACTGCAATTCCAAGGCCTCCGCAAATGTTGTTTTTCTCTGGTCAAAGTAACTTTTAAGCAAGACTAGTTTTTCCTAGTCAAAACTAGTTCATCTGAAGTGCGTTTGGCCTAAGTGGTCATAAAATTTAGATTAGAGGATGTGAAATGTTATTGCTTATGAATAATACTCGGAAATTGTTAATTGAAAGACAAATAAAAAATATTGCCATCATCAAGGCTGATCAGGTATGTAGCTCTGTCTCGTTGTTGCACGGCGGAGAAAATAATTTAAACAAAAGTATAAATATGTCAGTTTCTTCATGTTCAACATCATCTAAAATTTTTTTAAAACTTTCAATTAATGTGATTGCCAGTGTGAATCAGTACAGGCATTTGGGTTTTTCGGAAATGTACTGAAAGTAGTCTTGAAATGTATTTTTTAGATGGCACTCTGGAAAAGTAGAAACTTTAACCAAAACCAAGCTAATTGTACTTAACTATATCCATTAGAAAGTTTAAAACTTTTTATATTTTATTTCACTTATTTGTCTTTTGTCTCCAACTAATGATACCAATTATAGCAGAAATTTAAAATATTAAGACGAAAATCAAAGTCTTGACCAAAGTTAACCCGAGCCTTAATGATTCTGTCTTTTAAATATTTCAAAACAGACGTTACATTTGATAATTGTTCCATATTCATTTTCCAATTGAATTGAGGATCAGCTTTAGTTATTTCACAACCGATTCAATTTTTTTCTTCTTTTGCTGAAAAATTATTTTTTCTTCGGCCAATATTCGACCGCGATGTACGTCTTACAATTTTGTAACAATTAATTTTATATTGCGTAACCACTAAAATTTATTTCATATATTTAAAAATTTTTTTCTGTATCTTTCTCATTAAAATTTGAATTTGAAAATTCAAAAATTTCAATTAATTTTTTGATATTTCCTTTTTTATTTGACACTAAATTTACAGAGAAAACGAAAAACAGATAATTATAGCCGAAAAATATTAAAAAAATATTCATAAATAAAAAAACATAGGGTAAGCTATAGAAATTATAAAGCTTGAAATTGTTTGCTATTCGAAATTAAAGCACAACGAACATGACTACTTATCTGATTATGTATAGGTAACTAGCTGAAACTTGCGAGTTATTTTGCAAAACAGTCTTCTAGCTAAGGACAACTACGATGCCGTTAAAAAAAACAACAACATTTTCTGGAAATAATCCAAAATATGATGAACAGAATTAAAGGATATTTATTACTGCAAGGAAAATTTCTACTGACCTTAAAATATTGTACCAAAATTTGCGCTATATATTGAAAAACAAACTAAGGGTCAAGCCTTAAAAGATTCAAAACGCACACGAATATCAACGGATATTGTGCCGACTGCAAGAGATTTTATCGGTTGCACGCAGATGAAAAGTTAACAAATATCGTCTTCTTAGATCAAAAATTTCCAATGCAGTACTTCGGGACTGATTGCCAAATATAAAGTGAGAGAATTTAAAGCAGCTAATGCTCACAGCTTAATCTCCACATTATGTCATAGGTCGTGGTGACTGTTAAGTTTCGAGAGCTTAAGTTCGATGTTTGGTTACCAAAAAAGTAAACAGTACGTAATCTTCGATTCATCTTCATTGTAGTATATGCTCCTTAAGGCAATGTGTGTGGTGCATTAGCGTACCGTGCACATTAGGCGCCTACCAAAAGAAAATATTGTTTTTTTTTGCAACATCTAAAAATATAATTAACTAAAAAAAAAAAACTTTGCTCACTATTGACATCATGAGAACTCTATCAAAATGACCCTAACACATTAAATTACAAAACTCCACCTACACATTGCAATTTGCTATGACCAATTATTTCCAAAAATGTTTGATGTCAAATTGAGATCATATGCTAACCAGTGTAGCGCTTGACAAATGCATTTCATATGCAATAATTAATGTCAGCTAAATTTTGAATTAATAATTTTAGCTCACGTAATGTGAAACTGTCAATTCGGTATTGTAATGTGACAGCTATAATGCACTTATGTAGTTGGTTGAAATTGTGTTTAATATGCAAAGTATCAAATAATGCCATGAACAGGAATTAATGCTTTCTGCATGAAATAGTATTAAGTTTTGTTAATTTGTTAACTGTACAGTATTCGCTTTTATAAATGACAACTCATTAGCTGTCAACTCGAATCTTTGATACGCGAGACATTTCAGCCATATGACCATTTGTCATATTTTGATGGGAAAAATGCAAAATGTTGCAGTTTCATAAAAATCTCTTATGATTTCATCAGACTGTTTGCTTTTCCCAAAATGGTAACGTTTATTAGCCTTGTCTTTTTAAATTGAAGTAGAATCTCACAAATTTTTTTGAAAATTTTATTGGTTTTGGGACGCATTCAAAAGCTTCACAAAAAACAGAATAACTTTTTATTCCATTATTTTTCGAACGATCACTCCAATTCTACCACTCACCCAAATACAAATCACGACACTTATCTTTAATTTTCCTTTGTTTCAGTGAAATTCCAAAAGACAGAACATTTTTTATTCATCTCCCCCAAATAAAACTGACTTGCTGCCTAATGAATTCATCGATGTAAATCCACCATGGGATTAGTATTTATTTCACCATGCTCTCTCATCATAATTATGTTGACAGTTCATAGAAAAACTTCAAAAAAACTGTCATTTAATAAAAAATAAATTTTCATCAAAGAAAAAAAATTAAGCGAGCCAAAAAAAAAACTTTAAATTTTTGGTTTTTTATTCAAAATTAATGGGAAAAATTAATATTTCTGCTATATCTTAATCCATAGAAAAAACCCAAGTTTTCGACTTTAGTAGCTTCACAATGGATATGAGCTATTTTGCCATAATATTAGTAGTGGTTTTGCTGATTTATATCTTTTATCTATATCAAGCATTGAACTCAGAAAATACATGCTACGCCGCGCTTTTTGTTTCATTATGTCAACGACTTGGATCACGCGGACGTCATTCAGATCGCCTTACAAAATTTGGAGAAATGCGCTCAGAGCTCATATTACGTGAAAAAAAGACCCATATCGGTGGTGCCATTATTCTTAATGCACTCGAGCAAGAGGTTAACAAGAAGATACTAAAGGAGAAAGAACTCGAATATGATGAAGGCTTGATGGACCCGCAAAATTTTAAGCCATCGAATCATTTTTTCAGTGTAATGGACAAGATAAGTGCGACTCCACTTTTTAAAATGATACGCACAATGCCAAAGGGTGGCCTAATGCATGCGCACGATACTGCTTTAGCCAGTTCAGATGTTTTGTTGGAGATGACTTATCATGAAAATCTTTGGGTCTCAAGGGAGGATGCCGTTGATGCACTAAGCTTTTGTGAATTTCGGTTTTCACGTGAAAATCCGTCAAAAGAACAAAGTTCTTGGATTTTATTGAAAAAGCTTAGAAATGATGTTGGTGTTCCAAAAGTAGATGAAGCGCTAATGAAACGCTTTACTTTGTACCCTCGAGAAAAATACGCAGATCAAAATGATGTTTGGGATAATTTTATAGGCATTTTTATTTTTATTGAAGGATTATTAACCTTTAAGCCCGTTTGGCGCGAATTTTTCCATAAAGGGTTGCAAGAAGCTTATGACGATGGAGTGCAGTATATGGAAATAAGATCATATTTGCCAGCTGTAAGCTTTAATGCAACTAAATTATTTTACTATATCGTGGGGTACAGTTGTCCGAAAGCTAATGTTAATATCGAAAATTGTTTCACCGCTATGAAAGCTTCACATTAACATATTTATTTCACTTCATCGGATAGTTGTGCCTCATGCATCAACCAGGGGCGAATGTGGATAGAAATTCCGGGGAGTGGATAGATTTTCACCGAAAGTTTTTTTCTGTGACATCAAAACTTAAATTTCGAATACAACGATTTAATTTGATTAAAGGGAACTGTAACTACTTTCATCCGCCCTTGGCATGAACTATAAAAAATTTATATCCCTAGATAACAATCTCTTTCAAAGGTATACGATTTAGATGAAACTGAATACACACCTATCGATGCAGCGCGCATTTGGTATGAGGAAAGTCTAAAATTTAAAGACGAACATGACGATTTTATAGGCGTTAAGTTGATATATGCTCCGTTACGTGATGTGCCGGATCAAGTTATTGAAGAATATATGAAAACTGCGTTACTACTGAAGGTACTTGTGTTGCGGAAATTTAAAAATATGCTTTTAATGACGAAAATCTGATTTATATTTTTCTCTCATTGCTAGGAAGTATTACCCGACTTTTTTGCTGGGTTCGATTTGGTTAATCATGAGGATAACTCTCGAACACTAAAAGAATTCGCTGAACCATTGATTGGCATTCAAAATGAAATCAATTTTTATTTTCATGCCGGCGAAACAAACTGGTTTGGCACTCCTACCGATGAAAATCTTATCGATGCTGTTTTACTTGGCACCAAACGCATTGGTCATGGTTTTGCCGTAGTGAAACATCCCGAGGTGTTACGTATTGTCAAGCAACATGATATAGCAATTGAAATTAATCCCATATCTAATCAAGTCCTTCTGTTAATTTCTGATTTTCGTAATCATCCTTGTGCTCAACTTTTTGCCGAAAACTATCCTGTTGTTATTTCATCTGATGACTGTTTAATTTTTAAGACAACACCACTTTCGCATGATTTCTACATAGCATTTTTGGGTATTGCCTCTAGATCAGCTGGTTTAGGTATGCTTAAGCAGTTGGCTTGGAATTCTTTAAAATATAGTTCACTGGATGAGAAGAAAAAAGATGAGGCATTTGAAAAGTTCATTAACAAATGGAATAAATGGTTGGAACAGATAAAAGAGATGCCGCCAATTCAAAGGCAAGATCCGGATCCAGCAGCTAAAAATCAAGCTAGACGATTATCAACACGATTATCAACCCAACAGGCAGCACGATTATCAGCGCAACAGTCAGCACGACAATCGACGGATCAGCCAATGCAAGAACTAGCGCGACAATCAGCGCAACAGCCCATACAATGCCTTCCTTCAGCGGAAGAAGTAAAGCGAGAATCTGCAACACAAGGTAGGAAAAACTCTTTGGAGCAACCAAAAGAGAAAGCAAACGAAGAAGTAAGGCGAGAATCTGCAACACAAGGTAGGAAAAATTCTTTGGAACAACCAACAGAGAAAGCAGGCGAAGAAGTAAGGCGAGAATCTGCAACACAAGGTAGGAAAAATTCTTTGGAACAACCAACAGAGAAAGCAGGCGAAGAAGTAAGGCGAGAATCTGCAACACAAGGTAGGAAAAACTCTTTGGAACAACCAACAGAGAAAGCGGACGATCAACCTGAAGAGCAATCAAATGCAGAAGAGCAGGAAAAAGAATAACTTAGTTATTAATTTTTCATTTTGTCATACCCAAAATTTACCATTCATGGATAAAACAACAAGTACAAACTGAAAAAAAAAGTATTTTATTTTAGATTAAGCTCCAGAATTTTGAAAACTTATCAAAAACTTTCCATTGATGACAGAAATATAGTTTACTCTTAGCAATATTTAGAAATTGTCAACACATATTGATCAGCAGGACAGAAAGTACTGTAAGACATGACATATTTCGCGTCAAAGGAAAATTAAACCGGATCTTTATGAGATATTTTAAATAAATTGTTAAATTTTTTTCACAGATAAGTCTTGGAGACAGTTAGATAATACCACGTTGACTTAGTATCGATTGATGGCAACACTATAATCATAAGACATTTTACAAATCTTATGAAGAAATGTTTTATTCGAAATTTTACAGATGATGGATTGATTTTCTGAAAATAATAAAAAGCAGTGACAGAGGTATGTTTCTGTTCAACAGTTATATTTCGAATAATTAATTAGATTTTTTGAATTTGTTCCCCAAGCTTAGAGGAAAGTTTCCAAAGCGAAGGGACAAGTAGTTTTAGCCTATAATTCAAAATGTATAAATCCATTTCTGATAAAAAGGATTATTATTTAACACAAGTTATCAATTGCTGCCACCTAAAATATAATTTAATACCAATTTATTGGGTCATTCTTAAAGTAAATAAAAACTATCATATACTTTTTTTTTACCTTCAATCCAGCAAAAGTGTTACCCGACTTCATTTATTGACGCTTTTAGCTTCAGCATACAGTAAAACATAATAACCAATCTGTATCTAATTTTTATACGTACATTTTACTTATCAGCTGATTAGGTTTCTGACATTTTAATATGAACAGTATGAGTTCTGAAAGATTATTTCTATCTTATCTTGTATGAGTATATATTAAATCAGTGTTGAAAAGAGCATTTTTAAGAGCATAATATAATTTATATGTATATCATAAAATGTTTATTAAAAAAAAAAAAAACATATATGGTAATTTAACGCAAAAAATGCTATTTTTTTCTTTTTTTGGACAACTTAGTTTTTTGCTTTATTTTACAATATCCGAACGATAAAATATTTATGTTGATATTTTATTTATTTCACAAAAATTATTCGATCCAGTTTTTTGCTGACAGTCTGTCTACAGTTCAGTAAACAAAAACTCTTTCTCTTAAATAATTACTCTCTCGTTCTTCTAAATAATTACTCTATGCGATTCTTATGCTGACGCTACATAAATAATACAAATTAAACGCAAAGCGATGACCGCTGCTTAAAGGGCTGTTCATATATTACGTCACGCCCTTGGGAGGGGTTCGGCAAATGCAACAGCTTTTGGCAGTTTATATTCGGGCGTTGAAATGTCAATAAATAATGTTACGTAATATATGAAAAGCATTTAAGCTTAAAAATTTTTTTTTAAATTCAGTTATAGCTTAAAGATAGCTGAGTAAACTTATAGTTTCTAATTACATATATTAAGTCTAAAGTAATAAAACCATACTTTAATAAATAAAATTTATGTTTTTTTTTTGTGGTTTATCGGAACAGATAAAAATTTTTTTTAATCCAAAAAAATACCACCAAAGCTCTAATAAAAGGTGTCCCAGAGAAAGTAAAAAATTTTACGCTGCAAAATTAATATGTTTTTTATTATTATTTTCTGCATTTAAATTAAATTTGCGTTAAAAAAATATAATCTTTTTGAAAATTGAAGCTGTGCTTATTGAGAAATATTAATTTTTTAATGCACTATATTCTTATGACGCACACAACTAAATTTGTTGAAAAGTGATAAACAAAAAAGTTTTATCGCATTTGTAGTAATAAAGTAAAAATCTCTTGAAGCAATCATATCAAGTTCAATTCAATTCCAAGCGTTATTTTAATCTCTTCTCAAAAGAGGTTTTTATTTATCTCCGCTTAAAACAAAACTATTGGCGCACTGGCATAACATTTTTCACTACACAATTTCCTAAACATAGATTTATAGAAAAAGCTTTGCATAAAAAAAACAAAAACACCCTAGCAGATGTACTTCACTAAACCATTCAATTTCTTATATTAAAATTTTAATCAAATCAAAATAAATTGTAAACAACTTTATAATCTTTTTTTTATTTTCCTCTTTGCAGAGATAACACTTTATCGTCAATTTCTCATTGCTTTCTTATACACAATACTGACGACAATATATCGTTTAAAATCGATTAAAAGTTTCAGTCAGTGTTTGAACACGAGCGTGAACAGCAAAAGCGCTTAAGAAAAGATGCGACACAACAGCTTACTTATGGTGCGACCGTTTATAACGCTAATTATCTGCAGTTTGCTGCTCAACGGTAGCACAAATGTAAACGCACGCGTGCGCAAGCCGGGCGTACGCTATCAGGCGCACGTGGAACCAGCCATCGAGCCAAGTGCACGACGACCAACACCAGATGCATACAATTCAATGCGCAATTTCTTCTTCAAACATGAAGAATCAAAGGCTTTGGGCTCTGACATTGAACTCACCGAGCGCGAATTGGAGGCTAATCAAATCATTATGAAAGTTAAAACTGATGAATATGAAACAGGCTTAGTGACACCACATCTATTTAATCCATCGCAGCATCTGTTTAGTGTATTGGAGGAAATAAGTGCTTCACCGTTATTTGCGTATTTGAAGATTTTGCCAAAAGGCGCAGTATTGCATGCACACGATACCGCTCTGTGTAGCACCGATTTTCTTATTGAGTTGACATATCGTGCCAATCTATGGGTGTGTCAGGGGAATGGTGCATTGGAAGCCGTAGATATGCTATACTCAAAACTCAAGCCAACTAATGGAGAGAAAGAAAACAACTGCACGTGGGATTTGATGACAAATGTGCGCGCTACTTACGGTGCCAATAAAGTTGATGAATATTTGCGTGAGCGTCTGACACTCTATCCGACTGAGAAGTTTTTGGATAACAATGTTGCATGGCAACAATTTATGACGATATTCGCGTTACTGGATGGTCTTTTGTTCTATGTTCCCAACTGGGCGGATTATTATAGTAATGCGTTGAAAGAATTCTATGCCGATGGTGTGCAATATCTGGAGTTTAGAACAACATTGCCAATAGTGAGTACAAGCATTTAAGTTTGTTTATCTTAATTTACAGAAAAGCGGAATTTTTTTTTTCAACCCAAATTTGAGTAAAGACTTTGTTTGCAGACAAAATAACTTTCTGCTATTGTATTTACATATCCCAAAACTACCTAAAAATTTGTCGCCCGAGGGAAATATCCAATCAGTCAGCTGCATTGAAAAAATTTTTAACAAAAGAAATGAAATTATTCTAAAAAAATTAAGTCTCAATAATTTTTACATGAATGAAGGGCTTTCATACTCACAGATGCACGTGTTACCACTTTAAATTATTGAAGCAAAGATATAAGGTTTTACAACATACAGTTGATGTTTTTGTTCTACGAAAGCACATGAGCGTTAAGTGCAAAATTAATGAAAGATAAGAATTCTCGTTATTTTTGAAAAGTGAAAAGAATGAGCTTACTGCAATAACGGAGATAAAGTGAAAAGTTTACTGTCTGGAAGTTAAAGTCTGTGTTGTTTAGTTCAGAATTTAATTGATATTGCACCTACATGTTCAAAGTTCTGTGAATGTAAAAGAAAATATACACCAAATGACACATTGTTCCAATTTCAAAATAAAATAAAACACTTGATATGATTTGAAGTTAAAAGGGATCGTCTATGAACGACGTCCACCGCAGAAATAGGAATTGTGGATAAAACTGAATGAGAGAGGGTTGAAATATTTTCGAATGTCCACTTTTTTAAAATGTCTCTCTTCAATTCTTGCGATTTAATTGTTCATAAAAAACGAAAAAAAAAACTTAACTCAACTCGTCTTTAGGCGAGGAGTGGGGGGGGGGGGGGGCAGTGTTACATAATAGCAAAAAAAAAAAAAAAAACTACGAGGGAAAGGGTTAAAGTTACAAAACTTTTAAGGACGTCTTTTATGGATGACTCCTAAGTTAATGAATTCATTTTTTTCCCACCCAACTGTGAACTTTCCTTTGAGCGTTAACTTTGTGCTGATGTACAAAATTCTGAATTTAAGTTTAATTTAAGATTTACTAACTGAAAAGTAGTTATCAAAAAAATAGCAACCTTAAGTTTTTTTTAGATACATTAAAACAATTTTCTTATTTTTCAGCTTTACGATCTCGAAAATACCACCTACACAGAACTCGACACTGTGCGCATATACAAAGAAACTCTCGATAAATTTATGGCCGAAAATCCTGGTTTCATTGGATCCAAATTTATATACGCACCACTAAGGAATGTCGATAATTTACGTATGAGTGACTATGTAAAAACTGCTATAGTGCTAAAGGTTTGCTTTATAAATAATTTAATTACGTGAGTTGATAGTAACAACTGTCTTACTCTCTTGCTCTCTTTAAGGAAAAATATCCCGACTTTTTGGCTGGCTTCGATTTGGTTGGTCAAGAGGAATTAGGACGTCCACTCAAAGATTTCATTCCAGAGCTACTTTCCATACCGGCTGATATTGATTTCTATTTTCATGCCGGTGAAACGAATTGGTATGGTTCATCTGTAGATGAGAATGTAATTGATGCAGTTTTGCTGGGCACAAAACGTATTGGACATGGTTTTGCTTTGGTTAAACACCCGCTTGTATTGCAACTGTTAAAAGAACGTAATATCGCCATTGAAGTCAATCCCGTCTCTAATCAGGTGCTACAATTGGTCACCGATTATCGTAATCATCCGTGTTCACATTACTTTGCTGATAATTATCCGGTTGTAATATCATCAGATGATCCTTCATTCTGGCGTGCTGCACCTTTGTCACATGATTTCTATATGGCTTTCTTGGGTATAGCATCGGCACATGCCGATATACATCTACTGAAAAAGTTGGCTATGAATTCTCTGCAGTATAGCTCATTGAATGCAACACTGAAGAAAGCAGCCTTTGCTAAATGGGAAATACACTGGGATGCTTTCATTGAGCAGGTCGTAACAGGAAAAGTTCCTGATAGTGGTGCTCAACGACGATTGATGACAAATCAGATCGATTGACTAGTCGTGGTGGCGGCAGCGTTAGTGCTATTGCTGAAAGTTCGATTGTAAAAAGTTTTACCTTTTGGTAGTTAGTTCAGAAATTTAACGCTTGTCGGTGCCAGTAAATTTTTGTCTGTTAGTTGTAATATAATTTGTAGTATATAAAACATATGAGATTGTTTGATCACATAAGGCAACAGTCAATAATTTTATTTGATAAAAAATATCTAAACTTTAATTTTGAAATGTTATGGGAAAATCTGACTGTAAAATTGATATCATGTTAAAAAAAAACAATTTTTTTGAAGGAACACTATTTTTCACCTGACCATTTTTGACTACATACTATTGTACTAAATTTGTAGTCTTAGTATTAAAGACCCATTATCTTCTTATGATTTTTTCATTTAGTCTTAAATATTTACGAATGCTTGATGTCCTTAAATGAATGCATAAAATTGGTAAATAGCTGGTGTTTGTCCTCTTGTTGAGGTTGAGAAAGTTTTTGAAATTATAGGGCCAATAGCATTCGAACTCAGATTGCAAAGTATTCTTTATTTGTTGTTGCCTTGTGTTATTGTACGAATATACTAAATGTTTGAACCAATTTCCTTTATAATTCCAACATTAAATTTTTGTACGCTTACAGCCATATGCATCATACCTTTTAATACATTGATAGATATATATTTACTATATTAACGCAAAAGTGAATTTATTATTTTAATTTCTTAACAGTCAACGTGTTATTTATATCTATATCTAATTTTATTTTAAAATCTGTAAACAATTTAACAAAATTGTGCACTTGTGAGCAAATACTAAAACTTTGTGAGTAGGTATATCTTAAGTTTAGATTTTAAGATTAAAAATATTGAATAAATAAAGCAAAGCAAATCAAGTAATAAGGTGGTATCAGTAATTTTTGATTATTTTAGTAATCTTTCAATATATTGCGCATATGGACACAAAAATTGCAAACGATTTTTTTTTTTTTTTTTTTGATATTTTTACGCAAAAAATTTTGAGAAAGGTGATTGTTAAATTATAGAAAAACTTTAAATTAATTAGGGATTTTTATAAATCAACAAAGTTTCTATTTAAAAGTCGAGATATTGAATAAAAAATCGTCTTCTGCAAAACGGAGAGTTAAAAACTTTTCAATTGGTTCATATGACAATTTGTTTAAACAAATCATGTTTTTTATCAAACATAATCAAATTTAAAGATATCGTCACCCGAATTGATATGAATATATAAAGCAGCTATGGCATTTGGGTTCTTATGAAAATGTACTGAATTTAAGCTCGGAATGTGATTTTTTGAATGGTGAATGTATTGTGATATATCAAGAAGAAATACACTGCAAATAAAACTATTGCTATAGATAAAAAAATAAATGAAATTTTATATAAAAAAGTTCGAAATATATTTTTAAATTCATTAGAAGAGCTTTTTATACTAAAATTCGAAAATCGTAAAACTTCTGGTACAGTTTGTTTATCTATATCTTTTGATTATGCTTTTCTTCAACACTTTGAATATCAGCCCAATGTAAATACAACAAAACAAGAAATGGGTCAATCAGCTTTAGAGATATACAGTTTTCGTAAACTTTAACTTACTATACAAGTATATCGCATGCTGTGGGCAAGTAATCAATAAAAGATTCCCTTAGCAGCAAAAGTATCACACATTCACACAATTTTCCACAATAAACTGTGTGCTTTAACAACGTTGAAACTATTGGGCACGTTCCTTATTAGACAGCATGCGGGGAAATGCCTTAAGCAATGAATGCAAGTAAAATGCAACGTCATCCATTTGTCGTTATATAAACTGGTTGTAACAAAAGGAAATAGAAATAACATACCACATGCTGATTTAGCCAACAAAGAGTAACAGCGTGTCAAAGACAATTTCAATTTGTTGCTTTGTCCGAGAAAGTCAAATCATTCTCTTTCTGTTTGTTCTCATTACTACAAACATTTCTGTGTATTCATTTTATACTGGAAATCAGTCAGAACACTGCTGAAATGGATTTAAGAAATGTAGTTACGAGATTGAAGCAGTGGATGAATTGAGTCAGTACTTGATATCATTCAAAGAGTAACAAAAGAGCCAGTTACACATTTAAAAACTTATCATGTTTTTGTACGAAAGAAATTTCGAATTTTTTTTTTTTTGGCAAAACAGTACACCAATAGAGTACTGGAATGCTCAAAATCTCTTTCAATGGGTCGTATTTTTCTTACCATCCTTAAATTTCAGCACCTACTACTTGACATCTTGAAACGCCATGAATGTTTTTCAACGTGTAAATGAGAAGATATGACCTCCAGAGGGACCACATATTCTTCTGTTGTTTTCACCCAGCTACGACCGACCCTCTTTGGAAACATACGACGTAAGCATTAAAATTTATTATAAAATCCTTATAGAACAACACAACCAGCACAACATAATTGATGGCGCCAACTGCAACACCCTGCAAGTTTGTGTACAGTTTACTTGCAACAGCAACGTGGTCATGATTAATGTCAAATTTAATGTCTATTGTCGCATTATAAAAGCATCCGTGTGTACGTAAATGACCGACAAACAATTTATGGTTGTTGACAGTGACATCACTAACAGTATGTAACAGCATAACGGCAACCACAAAATATCCTGCCAAAAACATTTACACTGAAATTGACAACATAAACTCTGAGTACGATGACATCGAAACAACAGCAACAATAATAAAAATAAAAAACTACAACATCAGCAATATCGGCGAAAACAACAACGACAACATGAACATCATAACGAGTATACAGCAAATTTCAGCAACAGTGCAAAAAATCATCTTGTTGTACAGTAGTTGATTCTGTAAAACATAATGAAAGTGCAATATTTTTGTTTCCTTCAAAATGAATTTATACTGAATCCTCTAGTCACAATTTATGTAAAAAAAATTCTGAAACTCCAGAAAGCTTGGGTGTATTGTGATATACTATAAAACGGCACAGACATTGATAACTCTGTTGACACAGGAATAAGGCCATTGAAAGTTCAGAAAAAACTATAGACACAAATATCGATGTTTCCTCTTAAATCCATTTTGACGATCCACCGTTAAATAGCTGCTGCTATCAACAGCAAAAAGACCGCAGTTACGGAAATCACAACGTTAACTTGATACGTGTTTATTGACCAATGCTGGATGCACGCACGCAACCACTGTTGTTCGCTTTTGCTGCTGTTGATGTTTTCCATTTTTTTTTATTTTTTGGAAATAATCGTGTTTCCGTTGTAGCTCCCGGTTTTTTATGTGCTGTCGAATGTTACTGCCATTCGTTATGTTACGTTGTAGTTTTTTTATCGCTCTTGCGTTAAAATTATGGTCGATGTTTCTTTTTTTGTGTTGGTGTTTGACTGTGTTTTTTCCCTCTTGTTGAGATCAAACAGAGAAAAGTTTATAGTATGTCGCACAAAAATAAATTTTCGATTTTAATTAAAAGTTAATTCTCAATAGAATGACCAAACAAATGATAAATTAAACCTTTAAGATAAAACAATAGATCTATTAAGGTTTAACCATATCCAATTTTTTAACGATTGCTTTCAATGATGATGAAAATTTTCAATTTTAAGAAATTGCTCAATGATTCCCTGTACTTAAGATATTTGCGCTGGTCGAAACATATAAGAAACGGTTAACCCTTATTAGAAGAAAAGCGTCAACTTGTTTTGGAAGAGTATTGACTGATTTCAATGTACTTGTTGATATATATATATATATATATTGCAACAGATTTTTTTAGTAAACTATCATATTTATGTGCTGCAAAAAGCTTTTATAGTGTGCAGGAAGTTTTTTTTCCTATGAAATAAATCTTAAGAGTCTTTAAAAATGTGGCTTAATGCACAAACTGCAAGTTTTTAACCTAATTGTGCTTCCATAAGAAGTCCTATATATTTCCGAAACTAAAGTCTTCCGTTAAAAGATATAATTTAGAATAAATTATGGGGTTGTTAAAATTTTCCAACAGAAGATCCGACTCAGAAAATTATTTTCAAAATGACTCGGTCAAATAAAAAAATCTTAGAATATAAAGTTAAGTTTTCTTTGACATAATTGACACTTCACAGAGTAATAAACCTATACTTATACATATGTATGTATGTATATTAAGTTCAAAATGGGATGTGAATGTGTTGTTTAAGGACTCCTAAGTTAACTGTTCACCCCATCGGATAGAAATAAGTATGTATTTTATGGTTTGCGAAAGGTTTTTAGCCCCCACTCAGAACTCAAATTCGTAATATATCATCAACTGTTTGATGCAGATTAATGACATTTGGTACATATACAAAATACAAGAGCTATAACCAAATAAAATTCATCACCATACCTACCGATAACGGCAGAATAACTTCTGTCAGGCCTGCTAGTATAAAATAAAAGCGAACTTCTTCTTAATATAACATTTCTAACTTAAATTTATTAAAGTTCATTTAAATGCTTTTTATTTCAAACTAAGTTATTTTTTAATTTGTATCCTCTTCTATATTTAATTTACCTCTGCCAGATTTTGAAGACTAAAGTCTATTTAAGCGATTGCCATGCTGTATTTGATCGCCAATACCTGCTTACATTGCTATTTGATTTTTGTCTTTTCACCCCAAAATAAAATTATTCACACTAACTACTGTCATTCAAGTGTCATGCTTGTGTATTACTGTCATTAGAAACCGACCACGTGATTTTAATGAATGCATTTATTTCCTGTGATCAAATCCACATGAACCGAGTGTGGCAATCAATAATTTAAATGTCTAGTAATTTGTTCGCACATACATTCAAAGACATCAGGAGGACACAAACAAACGAAAAAACTGCTGACCATGACGAAGAGTGTTTGAGTGTATTATTTGGTGTAAATGCGAATGTATAAAGTTTGTTGATTGCCAAATCATTCGCCATGACAATTTCATCCAGCAAACACTGGTTGTCAGCATCAATTTGCCAAATTAACTTGAGGAAAGTTTTTGTATTTGATTCGTATTAATATGTATGTATGTATGTAAGTGTTGGTGAAAAAAGTTTTTTTACTTTGGTATGTTGCACACATGCAGCTGCCCATTTAGGAAACCAAGCTATTGGTGACTAAGGCTCACATTCTCCATACAAATTTTTTTTTGTTTCTACTTGGCCTGCAAGCTGTTTACCACAGAAAGGACAAATAAAAAGTCTCAAATAAATATTTATAAATTGACGCCCAATGTTAGTTCGACATTTCATGGTTTACGAGTAACTGCAAAGTCATTTAATGTTCGAAATCAAGTTAAGTTGATACCATTTTCTTTCTTTTCTTTCTGTTTTTTATTTGTAAAAACGGCTACAAAAACAATTTAGCTTAACGTTAAGAGCATGCAATTCATGAATTATTAAAATTTTTCTCAACATGTCTACTGCAAGAAATAAAAACATCATCAAAATGATATCATTTAATGTCGTCTCGACAGCGTTGGGTTAATATTATGCTGCCATCTGTATGTCTGCCTGTCCATCATCAGTCATTTTAAAATGTAGTATGGGTGTAAAAAATTTAAAAAAAATGTTTCTGGATATCTTTTTATGTACAGGAAAACTTTCTCATTTGATTTGACAACGTAGACATTTGCTTTAATCGATCAATCAGTCAAACAAAATTGTTACAAAGTAGATATAATGGCTTTCTTGTGTACAACGTCCTATCTAAAATCGATTTATTTTTATTTTCCGATGCCACATATATTTTTAGCTGTCAATTTCATATTAAAACTTAAGTAAAGGAAGAGCATACTCACCAAAAGTTTCTGTTTCAAGTGTATAATAATAAACTTTAGTATTAATGCGCTAAAATGTTCTTCTTTATTATTTAAATCAGCTTGCACTTACGATACGATATTAAGTAGTAAACAATATAATTTTATGAAAATTATTTTTTCTTATTAATATTTATAGCTTGCGTATATACGAATACTTACATACATACATAATGGTATATGAATTTACATAATTCTTACTATGCTTACAAACTACCGACTAGTTGTTGAATGGATATGCACGGGAGATATAGAAGTGTGTGTGTGTGTTCGTATTGTATATACGAGTACATATATGAATTTGTATTTAGATATGCTGAATTGTACAACATTAAATAGGATTTTTGAACATATATCATAAAGAAATTAAATCTGAAAATTGTGTTTGTTTTTAGATTTTCCTTGTTATAAATTAAATTGTTTAAGCTGGAAAGTAACTAGGATATGCATAATTCGAAAAGTTTGTTTTGTTATATTTTACAAAATACATTTATCAATTTAGATCATTTCACGCTTGTCACTGGGTCTTTATTTAGAAGTAGCTAAAGTTATATTTATGTTATATTTCATATACTACAATTTTGTAGGTATCATGCTTTATGTTTGCAAATAACTGTTCGTGTATATGTGTTCACAAAAATAAATGTTATTCATTTTTATGTGATCTACAAAATTATATTGAGTTCTCTTTACCTTTTTTTTTCTTTTTGTGATGCTTTGTATACATGACAAAATGTCTTTTATATTTCTTCTAAGTTTTTCACTGAGAACTATACTATCTCGTTAAAATTTGTCCAATTTTGTTTGTGTTATTTTTTGATATATCCCATTGATTAATTTTCATTCTACATATAAATATAAAAAAAAAGTTTCGAGAGAATTGAAAAAAACTCAGTGACCTGTAATTCCTTTATTTTGAGAAAAAACCAAAACCGTTTTCTTCTACCTACTGCTTAATGCAAACGTAACTATATTGCCCGTTTCAAATTACGACAAAATGACGAAAGTATTATAAGACGTTTTCCTTATGTTTTAGCTTATTGTTTTGTGTTGCATACAACCATTGTGTTCTGACCCATTTTAGCTCCACAAGGCTGCATTGAATCCCCAATTTTTCTACTGTTTGAACTTGAGGACGATTTAGATTTGACATTGCATCGACTTTCAGGCAATGGTACCAAATGAATGATAGCTCGCTCGCTACACCACACGAACTTTGATGACGACATATTATCTGTCCTTGCACATGTTAAATGATTTTACAAAAATAAGCATTGTGGTCTAAGTGAACTATAAAAATTTAAAAGTTCACAATATGGCTGCAATACCAAGTGGTAATGTACCCATTGGTGGTCAAACTGTGTCGTATATAAAAATTATTCCTGCGAAATACAATTCACACTGAAAAGAAGAAGTACACAAAATGCTAGAAAGTTTACGAAAAAAAAATTTATGATCATATAAATCTATATACTTAATCCAAACTCAGTACTTAATAAGTACAAAAAGTATTGGAGACTTTACCAACTCTGGAAAGCATCACACATTACCAAAATACAAAAAGGACATTCATATTATAGATAAATGTTTTTTTACTCCTAACTTTTTGAGTAGTAGTATGAAACAGTACAAAAAAGTACATTTCTCTGTACTCCGGGTACGCGGTACAGCAGGCTAAAATATATAAAAATATTTCGCATGTCTCTTTTAGAATATGTTACATTAAAACTCCAATGGCTGTAGTTCAGAACTTATACCGATTTGAAAACCAAGTCACTCTTTATTTAAACTCAAACTTAGCAGACTCATAATGCGAAAACTTCTCAACATACAAAACCTTTTCGTTCCATTTGCATATCGTTATTATGTTCATTTGTGACTACAACATTATTTACTCTCTGATATGCAAAAGACTAGATATCGTTTAATCCTCTTCATAGGTTTTACTACAACAAAGCGTCCGTTACTTTTTTTTCGCTGCATGTGATCAAATTTTATCATCCCTATCTGACAATTTTGTGCTTGTGTAAGCTATAGTCTTTTCATTTCCCACTCTCTCTCTCTCTCTCTCTCACACACTATTGCTCGCTTTATCTTGACTTCGACTATAATTTTTTAATGCATTGTTGCTTTTTGCCGTATTTATTCTGTTGCTGATTCCCAATGTGAATAATGTTGTTGTTTCTTTTTTCTGGCGTTGTATTGCAACTGTTGCCAATGTTGCCGTTTTTGGATTTTTTTATGCTGTTATGTGCGTGAAGCGAAATTATGTTGGTGCTGTTGTTCTTGTGCTTTTGTTTCTATGTTATTATCATAGTCGTCGCTGCCAAAGTGTTGCTGATAGCTGCGCTCTTTTGTTTGTGTTTCTGTTGTATCGGTTGCAGCATCAATGGTTGTTGCATATTGAAAACTTTTATCATTCATATTGTTGTTGGTGTTGGTGTTGTTGTTATTTGCACTCCCAACATCGTTATCACTGTAGTTGTAGTAATTGTAGTTGTTGTTGTTATTGTTATTGTTGTTGTCGCTGTTACAGTATTCCTACAAAGAGTAAATGAAAAATGATTTTGCATTAACGATAAGAGCATGACAAATCACTTAATGTAGTTTTTATTTTATTTCTTGCTGTGGGAATCGACTTATATTGATAGCTTTAAAACTCAACCTAATCAGTTTAATTGTTTGATATTTCTGATGAGCTCAAAATGCATTGAAATCAATTTACTATTGAATATTATATGTTATTTTATATCAATTAACTTAATGATTTTTACCAGGCATCGAAAAAAATGTGGGTAATTGCAATTTTCACAGATGTAAAACCAAAAAGCAAAACAGTATGCGAAGTTTTTTAAGTTTTATTTCGCTTAAAGCAGCGATGGGCAAAATATGAAAAATGAGCCAATTGTGGCTCTTTACAAAAAAACACATAAGCATTCTTAAGAACAATAAGCAAATCAACAATCACAATACACTGCAACGCACATTTTTTATTATTGGGGTTTTTTTTATACGCGGTATATTCATATTAGAATTACATGGTTGTTGCATCATTCAGAAAAATCAAGCGGCGTCGAACAAGCAAACAACTATGCGCACATTAGGGAGAGCTTGTCTTGTTTCGTTTAATTCTTGGAATTGGCTTTTGGTTTCTCACAGCATGTTTTTTTTTGTGCTATCGAGATCGAATTTTTGGTGTGGTTTTTTTTGTGATTTAATTGTTGTTTTTGTTATAAGTGGCTCTTGCTTAAAAAATTTTGCCCACCTATGGCTTAAAATAGACATCTTAGAAATCTTACAAATTTTACAACTAAAAAAAAATAAAGACTGATTAAAACCCGTACTTATTTGGGGAATGACCACATTACTACTCGTAAAAAAAAATTCATAAACTGCTGTCATATATTACGTATTGCTGTTTTTCAACATTTTGGCCCCCTTCCAGTGTCAAAACCAGGTCTGATCATATATTACATCACGTTGTTATTTCGCATTTTTTGACCGGTCCCTCTCCTGTATCACAACCTGTCACAGGTATAAGCCGTAACCCCAACTCCTACGCAATATGTCGAATAATATCAAGAATGTATCAGTGTTGGCATTTGGTTATTGATTTGAGACTCGAAATGTATTTATTATCAGAGAGCGAATATTCTTTTTTTTTTGTCAAGAACACTAAAATTAAAATAGAAATTTCTAGAATTTACTGAAAACACAAAAGGTTATTCAATTTTTTGGCACATGTTTCAGTGAAGTTCTGCATTAAAAAAGTCTTTCAATTTTTGTATATTTTTCGTAAAAGGTGCCTAAATTTATTGCTAATTAACTTTTTAAGCAATTTTCAGTGTTAAAATATGATCAAGAATTTGCCATTTAGCTCTTGGCAAAAGTTTTGTTTGATTAACCCCCTGTTTAACCACATCTGCACTTTAAATGGAACAAAATCTTTCAATGTTATCGTATAACAATAAAATTAATTGCGTCTGTTCAATAAATACAATGGCTTGTTACCAATGAAAGCTCTTTCAATTATTCATAATGCTTACTCAGCAGCCTCAGAGAAGTCAAGACATGCTCAAAATATAAGTTTTATCAATTACTAAAGCTAGGTAGCAATAAAAAGCTTAGTTTTACTAACGATAAGATAAATTGTGAAATCTTAATCTACTAAGCACTTTATTCAAGTGTTTTCCTAAGAAAATTCCATCGAAAATTGTTTGATTTACTGAAAAAAGCTTTCATTTTTTTTAGCTTTACAACATTATCATTAAAATAAAATGAATTTGACATTGAATTGTTTTTGTATCTATTGACCACAGCAGATAAGCTATGTATATTTAGTCTTAAACAACATTAAACTGCATAATAGCAAACAAGAGCCCAATAATATCGCAACAAGTAGATACTCATTCAACTATTCACTTATGTTTAGTCTATCGACTGCTATATTTATCTTTAATAAATATTTATCTAGCGAGTATAAAATTTTTTCATTAAAAAAAAAGAGATAACTATCGCTTATCTTAGAAAATATCTCAGCTACGGTGAGAGTGAGTACCAAAGATTGTGGGTGAATGTTCTCAGAGAATTTTTGAGAGCATAATTGAAAGTAGCTATTTTCCTTGTTACGACGGCAAAACATGTCGAAGTTATAAAACACCGATAGCTTGTATTTGTCCATATCTTTAATTATGTTCTAAAAAATTGTGCAAAAACTTTCTCTTTGGTGGAAATTTTCTCGTTTTATTTCCGGTGAAATCGCTTCTGGGGCGACCTCTTAGTATTCGAATTTGAACATTTCGTTTATACTATATGAAATTATCAAGTAAATTGCTGAAATGAATAAATTCACATAAAAAACCTCACTGTATATACAGTTGAAATATGCTGCATAAAATCACTTAATCCGTATAGCAGCAATATGAAAAATAACAACAACAAAACCATAACACAACCTGTATTTTTACGCTCTTTATAAAACGCTTCATAGAAAGTCAGCATGAAATTGTAGACCAAACTCAATGGCACCTCAGTTGACGCTCGAGTGCGCAATCAGCCAAACGTGCGACTGTTTTTCCAGTCACTTATAAGCAAAGTGTCCAAGAAAACGTGCGCCAAAAAAGAGAAACCTTTCAACCAAAAAAAGGGCAAACTGAGATAGAACGTAAAATATGACAATGAATTTACTAACAACATCGCGTGTTGTTGTAATTGGTGCCGGGCCCTCGGGCATAGCAGCAGCAACAAGACTTCTTGAAGCCGGCTTTCACAATGTACTGATATTGGAAGCAGAAAATCGCATTGGTGGACGCATACATACAATACCTTTTGCGGATAATGTTGTTGATTTGGGAGCGCAATGGTGCCATGGAGAGAAAAATAATGTCATATATGAGATGGTGGAAAAACTCGGTGTTCTCGAGTCAACTGGTGCAATATACGATGATTTCAAGTCAGTGCGTTCAAATCAAGAATTGGTATCAGATAAATGGAATGATACGCTCAAAACGATTGCATTTAACTCTATACCAGAACGTCAAACAGATCTTTTAAACTATGAGGGTTCTTTGGGTGCATATTTGACGGGGAAGTTCTGGCATGAGTTGGAAAAATATCCTGAAATAGATCGTACTGTAGCACGAGAATTTTTCGATAATTTTAAAAAGTTTGAAAGTTCTGTAGAAGCATCAGATCATTTATTCGAAGTATCGGGAAAAGGGCACTTGGAGTATTGGCTATGTGATGGAGAGCTATTGCTAAACTGGAAAGATAAAGGCTACTTATCATTTTTACGTCTGCTAATGAAAACAACTACAGATTGTGCTGATGATTTAGGTCAACTACATAAGCGTGTGTTGCTCAACAAACGCATTGAACATATATCTTGGAACGACAAGGAAGGCGTGCATATAAAATGCTGGAATGGCGAAAGTATAATAGCAGATCATGTTATTTGCACTGTATCACTGGGTGTACTAAAAGAAAACTATGCAAAAATGTTTACTCCCGCACTGCCAGCAGCTAAGTGTCGTGCTATTGAGGGGCTTAAATTAGGTACAGTAAATAAATTCTTTATTGAATTCGCGGAGCCATTTGGTCCTGCCGATTGGTCAGGTATTGCTTTTCTCTGGCTAGAAAAAGATCTAGAAGAGCTTCGAAGCTCTGAGTATTTTTGGCTGGAGAGTGTTTTTGGTTTCTTTCGCGTTTCATATCAACCACGTGTTATGGAAGGTTGGATTATAGGTCCACATGGACGTTACATGGAAACGCTTACGGAAGCGGAAGTACTACGCGCTATAATGTGGCTTTTTAGAAGATTTTTGACCTTTGCTGTTCCAGATCCAATTAATTTTCTACGCACACAATGGTATACGAATCCTAACTTCCGTGGCAGTTACACATTCCGTTCGCTTTTAACGGATGAACTGCGCACTGGTGCTTGGGACTTGGCAGCACCTTTATCAGATACTAATGGAAAACCACTAGTGCAATTTGCCGGTGAATCGACGAGTACTCATTACTACTCGTCAGTACATGGTGCTGTTGAGAGCGGTTGGCGTGAGGCACAACGTTTAATAAACTATTATCAGGGACGGCCATCACAGTTGTAGGTGAGAGTTGGCTGAGGAGTGTTTTGGGTATTTGCATATGATTGCGTTTTATTTATGTATGAATATTTTTTAATAATTTCATGTACATATACACTGATAGTTCTAAATGAGATAAGCGTTATTTGATTGTTGTAAAATATGAAAATATTTCATGAAGAATAATAGCAATAAAAAATAATTTGTTGAACTACACCGTCTAATTAATTAATATTTTATGTACTTAGTTCAAGTAAATATTTATTTTTCTGAAAGATATAAAGTTTCCATAAAAATTATCATTATTGCTTCATAAGTAATATGTTTAACACAAATTTTTAAGTATAATTTTCTATACATCAAATGCTATTTTGTTATATCAGTCAAATCTTTTCTTCAGTATACTCTTTGTAGACATGAAGAAACCAAGTTAGCCTAATTAATGGCAAAAGTATTGGCAATAGTATCTAATTTTAGATCAAAATATTTTAAAGGTTAAGAAATTGTTTTTCTAATAAAAGCGGTATAAGGCTTGAGACAATTTATCCTGTTAATATTTTTTCCAAATCTTTTATTTGTGTACATAGAATATATTGTTCGTCAGTATCTTTGAGAGGATCCATTTTTTTATTATAAAAAAAAAAATTTTCTTGAAAAATTATGATTTAAACTTTAATCTGTGTTAGGAGCTTTTAACAAATATTAATAAGGTTTTAATGCATTATATTGAAACCTATTTGTAGATTTTTAAAACAACAACGAATGTTTGTATGTATGTAGCTCCTTAACTTACATATTTATTTGCAAACATGAAAGATAACATACAATTTTTATTCATCTGTGTGTGTGTGTGTGTGTGTTAAGGGATCAGTTACCTGACGTTTGTAACTGAATTGCATTTTGTATGTACACGTCAGGTAGCTGCATAAATTTGAATAGTAAAATTGGAAAAACTTTTAATTGTCGCGTTTCAAATTACTGCATGAACAAAGCCAGTCAGAGCAACAACAAAAGTGACAATAAGAGCGGATACACCATAACTGCAGAAGTACATAAGTCATTAGAAAAGTAGCGGAAACGGATGTCTGTAAATGCTACGCTGCAAATAGATATGAATTTTGGGTAAGCTTAGTTGGCAAAGTTTTTGGAACATGAAATGATATGAGTTTCTTGTTCTTTATGATGCTGCTATTTAAAATTTCTTTGGTTGCCTTAACGTTGCTGAACACACAAACAACGTCACTTGAAGCATTTCCTCGTTGCTGTTGAACATTACATTATACTCTGTTGTTGCCAAATATGAAAATTGTGTGTAAATACACACATAAAATGCAACGATATGTATGTATATAAATACTAGGTTAGAGTGAATCTTATCGTAAAATAGATTTAATTTCTTAAAATTCATTTTCTAAATGCCTAGAGGCTAAATTAGCAGTTACTATTTTTTTATTTTTTTTTATTGGTTTCATTCAGGTTTATTATATAGATATTAAAAAATACAGTACATATACTTCCCGGAGCTCTAGTCCAATTATTTTTCATATATAAATTAAAGTTTTAATTTTTCCAGAGAAAAGTTTTTGAATTGTTAAATATTATCAAATAAGGTCCATCTTTTTGTGTATAGGTTTCTCTACTCTATGCCTGTGTCTTTGCAGTCTGCCTAAGTTTTCCAATGTAATCTGTTTGAAATATATCAGTTAGTTATCACATTGTTGTGCAAATTGCAGGATATAATTTGTGAATGAACAAAATTTATGACCATATGATGGCGTAGACCAATTATCGAATAAATAAATCAAGGTAAATTCAAATTAAAATATTATGCATTTTTAATATAGCAATGTGTTGGCAAATCAGTTTGATATTTGTCCTTTGTATAAATTTTTCATTGCTATTAAAAGTCACAAAGGAAGTGCATGAAATATTTAATAATGCATAAGAGGAAATGCACATATAAGCTTTAAGAATTTTCAATATTGTAAAAGTTTTCCATAAATAAAAGCTTAACATAAGAAATAATAGCAACAAGGAGTTTACTGGAAAAAATGCATTACATTGATGAAAGTAGAAACTAAAACAAAACCTATAATACACAACATTTCATAGGTATGAATGACAAAAATCATCGAATGAATTGAAAATTTAAATGTCAAACAAATGAAACAAAAAATTGCAGTAGTTATGTAAGAAAGTTCCTCCAGCTTTAAAGCAAACAGTTGTTCTATTCAGTTTGTGAATAAAGAAAGCTAAACTTTTTTTCGTTTTATTCCCTGCAATATTCTTCCGAGTATGTATTGGTACAATATTATTTTCATTTACAAATGCTTCAAGTTTGTCGTTGGTTCTTAATATGAAACCAGGGTTGCTAAATTTCTTCAAATTTTGTACGTAAAATACAAATGGAAAATTTGCAAATATTGAATGCTTATGCACTTTAATATATATCTTTTTCTTCGACGATGGTTCTATCCAAAGGCCCATTTTATTTTCTTAAAAAATCAGCTTTTATTTGTTTATGTACTCTTTAGATAAAATATAGTAAATAATTTGGCAGTGCTCCAAAAATTTTTTAGTGGAGTTACCTTTTTCATTTAATAGAGAAAAACTTATTTTTTTCAAAAAAAATATGTTTTACATTTTAACTTCAAATACGGAACTTTCAGCTACATATACATATATAGCTCAGACTATATTATCGACTATTTTTTGTTTTCTTAGACCATTTTCTTTTAAATATTGTATCTAATATGACATCAGGATTGTACAAAAATATTCAAGGGGTCTGGCATCAGCTGATATAAGGCAAATGTTATTATAAAGTAAGTCAATTGAATTTCTGTGTAAAATTTTTGATAAATTTTTTTTGAGTAAAGTGAATTATTTGTGTAATGACTTAAGTTATTTTAGCAATTAAATAAATGACTCTACAGGAATGAGTACAAAATTGAGTAGCAATATGCTATTTACTTAAAAACGGTTTTGTTTTTTAAACGTGTATTGATTTAATATTAATCAATATATACATTTTAAATATCAAAATATCCAAATATATTAATTGTTGATTTAAGATACTTGGCAATCCTGTTACCATTTCTTCAATTCCTTAGCATTTCAATACATTCACTTACATTTCGACTGCATTCGCATTTCAATATCCATTCAACTGCAATGAATTTGTTTTCAATTTGAATTTGATGCGATTGTAGGAATTCCTGATCGATTGGCTCCAACGAAACAGTGTCCCATAATTGTTGTTGTTGTTGCTGCTGCTGCTGCTGTTGATGGTGGCTGTGATGTTGCACCTCTTGTTGTTGTTGTCGTTGGTGCTCTTGTGAAACATAGCTAATTGGATCATTCGCTTTAAGAGGACACAGCAGTTCAACCTGTAATTGCAAAAGTATTATAAGTAGTCGTGCAGGAAGATAAATCAAGGGAAGAAAAAAAAATTATAATTAAAAACTTTTCTGAAGAAGACAACAAAAAAAAAATAAAAAAACACACGTCTTAAGAAAAGCGCAGTAAAAATTTTTATTCTGTGAATACTGCGTAAAAGTGGAATGGAAAACGACTTGAAGTGATTGTGTTTGTAAATGTATACTTTAACTTTTAAAATTCTAAATAAATATTGGAATGAAATGATTGATTTTCTTAGGATAAATGATTGTTCATATGATGAGAAATTTAATTGGCTTATATTAAAGCTATTTGTATTTAATCGAATAATATGTTATTCTATGTGTTAAACTGATTTTTCCACACAACAACGTATGTAATCTTATGAAATTGTTTTTTAAAGCATAATTTTAGGCATTTGCTTAAGCAATATACATATCTAAGTGAATAAAAATATTTCCAGCATTTTGAGTAACAAAAAATTTAAATCTCACTTGAATTGATGTTGACACTGAAGGCACACAGCATTTGCTCGAATATTGGCAGCGTCCACATAATTTCGGGCGATACAGTTTTCTTGAGACGCATGGACCCAAACGAATGCGCGCTGGACCCAGCCGTTGTATATGACGACATTCGTGTCCTTTCTGTGGGAATATAGTAAGAGAATAAGCAAAATACACTAGCAAACAGACAAATTTATGCAGAAATTTGCAAAATAAAAACTAAGAAAAAATGTATATGAAAGGACTGTAAAATATCCCTAAAGAATTCGATGAAATTTGCAAATAATTCAATTGTCTTTAGTTTGCACAAGAAAACAAAGATGTATAAAAATCAAAAATTAATGGGAAAAAACATCATAAATGAATATAAAATATTCAATGCTTTCTCAAGCTTTGACGTAGTTGACTTTTAAAGTTTGAGTAAACAAATAGTAGTGTCCCGTGTCACCAACTTACCCTTATTCTATGTTCATGCTCTGGTGCTGCCATATCCCTACTAATATCCTTACTTTGCTGCTTATTATGATTATTGACTAAATTTAATTGCTGTCTAACGCTACTACTTAAATCTTTATTTTTTGGTATAAAATTATTCGTTTCTGCTACGCCTCTGTTATTGTCATCCTGATCACATCTGCGTTGCTCACACAGCCGTGTGTTGCTCAGCTTGTGGCAGCCACGTGTTGTGCTGGTGACACGCGTGGACAGACCGATGCCACAATGGCGTGAACAAGGCGTCCATGGACTGGTCGATGAGTTGTGGCAGGTTGCGATCACTGAAAAATTGAAATAATTTTATAAATTATACAGAAATAATATGCACTTTCATTGTCTTCATCACAGCGAGTGAATTAGGACGGTTACTTTTTTTTTGTAGCATAGTTATAGGCACTCACACGAATCAAATAAACTTATTGTTAGTTTAAATATTTTTAGTTAAGCATTAGTAATTCGATTTTAACCAAAAACTATGTAACCATATATACATATACATATGTATATGGTATATATACCAAAAATGTTTTAATTGAACGATTTTCAATTCCATTTATGTCTATGGCTATCATCACTTTTTAACACTCAAGTGTTTATTTTAGCTGCACACTTAATTCAAGTAGCTTTATTCGCCTCTATATATCATCTTAATTATCTTTGTGCATTCTTTCTTTCATAATTATTTTTTCACTCATTGCTGCTTCTTCCCTCATAAATAATCTTCTGCTAATTTCTTTTAAAAATCATTAAGTTTCACTACGCCACTATGGGTTGCCGCAAAAAAAAAACCATTTACCACACTTACAAACAACTGCACTACTATACTACATACATATACTCGTACGATGAGTACTTACCATCAGCTGTTGGATTCTCACACAGCCACATTTTGCAACAGTGGCCAGGCACCTCCACCAGTCGCGGTGATCTGCATGAAATCGTATCCTCCGGCGCCGGAAGTTGCTCTTTCGGGCACAGTGAGGAGCAGGCATGACGACCATTCTGTATAGAGCAAGAGGATAAGACAACAATAATATGAACAGCAACAGAATTAAAAAAATAAACGTAAAATAAAACAAAGGATTGTTGTAGTCTAAAGAAAATTGCCAAAATAAAGTCATAACAATAGAACAACGGCAGGAGTGCAGCAAAAACATTTATTTCGTAAGCAAACAATGCAAATGAGTTGCCGTTGCAAGGATAAGTCAATGTACTAGAGGTGTAATATCAAAGGCATAGTATCAATAATAACAAATATTTTACAGAATGAAGATCTCTATTGTAACAAATTCAGTTTTGGAACATAAGCTTGCGAGCGTGATCATTGACCATATATATTCTTCATTTGATTATAAGCTTGAAAGAAGTCTGATAGAATTTATGAGAAATAAACTTCACTGCAAAAGTTTTCCATAGATGTTCACCATGTTAGTTGAAATAGCAAGTGTTTTGGAAGTTAACATGGCTTATACTTTCTAGATTCAGAAAAAGCAAGCGTCATGGATATTCGATCCACGATGGAGGGGTTTCAACCCAAATTTAAGAAAAAAGTAGATTTTGTAAAATATCATTTAAAAAAGTATTTATATAGTACGCAGCACTAACCGTTTTGTTTAGCTCAAAAAAGGGATTTGCATTTGAGAAATGCATTTTGGAAGTCCATTTAATGCACCAATCTACGAAGAAAGAAAGTCGGAAACTTTGGCTAAAACACATTCTTAGAAGACTTGTAGTAACTGGTAACTTTCAAAAAACGGTTCCGACCATTTCTCATCAATTAGTGAAATAAATTTTTGTTGCAAAGTAGTTTCAAAACATCCCGTTAGGAGGGTCAGGGATCACTGTGGCGAGTGGTTAAAATAAGTACCGGAAATTTCAAAAATGTATTTGCCACAAAGCTCAGCTCTATTAATCTCCGTCAAATCGCATTGATTTTTTGAGGAAGATATTAAATGTAAGGCTGATGCTTCTGCGAATAAATTTTGGCATCCCAAATTTCAACAATTTTTCAATGCCGCGGTATCGTATATCGAAACTAAAGTATCGTATAAGCAATGAGTTCATGTTCATTCTTTTGGTCAACTGCTGCTTGCAAAATCTCATTATGGGTCTAAAAACGAAATTGTGCAGAATAAATCGCTGGAGTCCAAAGAAAGCGTATGAGAATGAGATTATGCACAATGATGAAGTGCAAGTTAAGGTAAAGAACAACCACAGAAACTAATATTTTCGCACAGCAAATATGAATCAAAGTACCATAGAATACAAAAAAAAATCTCAAGAAGCCATTGGGAAGTATAAAACATTACAGGTCGTAAGTTATTGTTGAATTTTAAATTGACCATAAATTTTACTGGCACTATATGCTTATTGCAATATACTGTGGTTTTTTTTAATAGTAAGAAGTTACACTTAAGTAAATAGAAGTTAGCAATGTTCTATTTCGAAGTCTTTTAAAAAAAAATTAAATTTCCATTAGAGTCTAGTAATAAAAGAAAAGTGTTGCGCACAAAAAATAACTTTTTTAAATTGATTCTTGGTCTTGGTATTGTTCGATTATGCGTATGCGTAATATAAACAAAGAAGTCAGTTTATGCTCGAAATACAATTCTTTATCTATGACATGTTTTTTTTCTATCTTTTTAATACAAGAGACTAATGCGAGAAAGTCCATTCAAAATATTTCCAAATCTTATCATAATAAGCTTTATTTTGAAATTCTAAAAAAACACAATCTGAAAGAACTCAAAACAAAAAAACAAATACCGAAGCACAAAACAACAAAAAGGAAACTATTATGGTACAGAATCTCACTTACCTCGCAGACACATTGTGTTTTACAATCCAATTTAAATGTCTGTCCATGTGCATATGTTGTATTGCCAACAGTGCAATTCGCTGCCAGCCAGTCAGTCAACGTACCAAGAGGAGGTAGAGAGTACAATCGGGGCACCATAGAACCAACGAACCGATGTAACATTTGAAAGGACACAAAGCGGAAGTCATATATGAAAGACGAAAAAATAAAAGAATAAAAGAGAGAAACAGAACAAAAAAACGTTGTTAGTAAAATGGCAAAAATAATAAAAATGGTGTAAAGTGAATTTTCACGAAATAACACAAAAAACCCATACAATGGGTACAAAATGCTAGAGAAAGGGTGTAGGTAGGGAGGCAGGAAATGAAATGAAATAAAATTGAATTGAATTTATTTTAACTTTTATTGCATTGTTTAGTATGTATGTAGGTGTTTGCATCTATATAGATATGTACACTCATGTACATATATGTGTTGGCATTAGTGTTGTTTGAAACCCTAACACTATATTAGCTGCGAGAAAAAGTGGCACATTTGGACTGACATGTGAACGTGAAATGCACACGTTAGCTCTTTTGTTGCATTAACTTGTGGATGGAATAGCAACGCTACGAAAATTTAATTGATGTTTACAATTTACTACCATAATACCGGTCATAGCAAAAAAGTGAAGGACTGGAAACATTATATATCAGTAAACAATTTTTTATTTTAATTTTGGATCTTATATAGCTATAATAAAATATTAAAAATATTTCTAGTCCTTGTCTTGCAATATAATAGAAAATTTTTCATAAGTTAATCCCATCGATATAACAATGGTTTCAATTAGTTTATATAATAACTATCGTGGTGTTTTTAGTGTATCTTTTAGTTAACTTACTTAAGTGTATAACTCTTTTTTTTTTGGACTCGCAGGAGTTATGGTAGACGTGAAATGTCCGATATATATTTTTTTAAAAAAAATTTAAAATTTAAAAATTTTACTGCGAAATATCATCAAAGAAATCTTTAAAAAAAGAATACACATGGTTACAATATTTCAAATTAAATTTTATCTACCCTTTTTGTACGCATAAAATCTTTTAAATTTTTTTTTAACATTTAAAAAATCCATAAAAAATTTTACGTTTACGGAATGAACGAGCTTTGTATAATATACATCTAAAGAAAAATAAATCATGAGTTCTACGTAAAACCAATATTCTCGTTGCTACAATGCGCACCGGAAGAACTCTGTTAATAAATTAATTAAATTTCAGTTGAATTTTAACTTTTGACAGAAAAGAAGCAGCAAACATTCCACACAAAAACGCTTTACTGCACATTTTATATGAAGTAATATGTATGTTACTCAAACGCAGTAGTAAAAGAATTTTGTTTGACTTCAAACTTTTGAGAAAGTTAAATCAAATTTTTAAATTTGTGACACAATATCCTTTACATATAATAAATGCTTTAACTTGTAATTGAATTTAAATTAAAAATGTGTTTGTAAGCACGAAAAGAAGGTTTGATTCAGAAAATGTTATATGTTCTATTAGCTGGTCGATAAAAATATTTTAATTACAGAATTTGTTTTCATGAGACATGCGTTAATTTTAATGTGTGTGTGACATTTTTTTCAGCATTTTTTATTATCACTCTTATTTTCTTAACAAAAAGAATAAAATTGACCTTTTTTGCCAATTACGGTGACATCTTCCACGTCAACGCATTCCATTTAAATTGACTCGCATAAAAACCATAGCAACATACGTATGCTCACTACTTGGTACAATGGTATTACGTAACAGGCGACATTTAATTGATGTCTCTACAGCTAGCTATGTGTCGTTAAATTCCGAATTGATTATAATTGACTTGTTAAAAATGGAAAAGGAACCTTGTGGTTTTAATTAGTTTAAATTAACCACAATGTTTTTGTGTTTAAAAAGAGATATTTTATTTCAGGTTAACAGATTTTATAAATTTGTATTAAACTACGAGCTCAGTCTTCATTTATTGAGTATTACAGTTGAAAAATATTTGAAAATTTAATTAAAAGATTAAATTTTCAATAGCTGTTTAATGGAAGTGCGATTAATTCGAAAATGATTTATTTAACTTATTAATTAGTATATTTTGTCATTAGAACTAGTCAAAAATGTTAAGTTGAAATCATCAAGATTGCAAGCGCAGAACACAGAACCAAACAATTGAACTAAAACTCTCTACTTGCAAGACGATGCTAGCATTTTCATTTATCAATTTATCAAGTTAGATAGTGTCTACTGCAGTGACATGTCCTTTGACATCACTATAAGGCTTTGTTCAAAAATTGTACCCTTTCACCTCCATATTTGCCCAATTAAAAAAATTTCTGGAGTTAAAAGAACCATCTAATAGGACAACAATTAGCATTATTTTCAGCCCTATCAAACAGGTTTTTTTTTTGCTTGGGACGTCTTAATATGTTGATATGATTTATAAAAAAAATTGGCTAAAGGAAGAACTTTAAATTTATATTATCAGCTTATGCCAATCACTTTGTAAAAACTTTGAGAAAACAGATTACTTTAAAATGCCCAATACTACAAACAAAATTCTGACACTTTAGAGCTAAATTCGTTTTGATAACAAAAACAAAATCTTTAAGCTAATATAATAAAAAAAAATAATTTTAACAAAAATAAACAACAAAGTCAAAACACTAAAGAAAACACACAAACAAATCGAGAGTCCATAAAGTCATGGTCAACTAGTTCAAAAACGAGTTAAACCCAAGCTACACAAACACGCATGCTAAGGATAAACAAAAACCCAATAGACAGTGTGGTGTACGAAAGACGCAACTCGTATCCTCAGAGATAAGATAAGCAGTATACGATATAGAAAAATATTAAATATGTATGAGTGATTGTATGTTGTGGGTGTAGTAGAACACGTGACCTAACAAGCAAACTACAAATGTCATACAATGTATGTGGCTGGATGTGCAGTTGTGCGTAGAACAAACACATACACACACACACACACTTATTCAGCCACTGCCACTTTGACTCCTACACTTACTTATTACACCTACATACAACTTACTTACTTACTTACTATCTTCAACAGAAATTGTAATGGTCGTACTATCAATGTAAACAATGAAGAGAAGAAAAAAAATCTACAAGGAAAAAATTGCAAGGAAATATGTTCATTTCAACCGACGGAAAAAAAGGATAAAAAGCACAGACATAAGGTTAAAAGGTTTTGTGTGAAAACGTACAACAAAAACATTAATAGAAAAAACAGGATACTCAAGGAAAATAAACCAAGTAGCATGAAAAAGACGGTAAAATACAAAGATGAAAAAATGTAGTAAAAACTGTAGCTATTTGACACAAATGACTTACGGTAGAGAATTTAAGGAAAACGATATGGGGCATTAGGCAGTCACACTAGCAGTATCTGTTTTGTGTTCAGGACTTAAGCTTTTGAAAAATGCATATGTGTTTATGTGCTGTGCTTTGGAATGGCATGGTATTTTGACATAATAAGCAGCATACGCTTTGTGAGATATTGTACATTAAGAAGATTGCACTTTTGAACGGATGGTTTCTATTGCAAAATATACAGAAAGGAGTGTTTGAAAAAAAAAACTGTAACACGAGGCAATTGATATAATTGAAATGGTACCGTCTATTGCATAAAATATGTGAACCTGTCAAAAGTTGTATAATATTGGAGATAGTTTAATAAAAGCTGGCAGGATTTATAATTGAATGCTTTTTTCAAGCATGTTTAGACATTCAGGAGGCCGAACAGTAGGAAAATTAAACTATTTGGTATAAATGTCTAACTAAATTTTAATTTTAATTTAATTTTGATAAGTTATCTTTGAGAAGGTTGCTTGCAAAGTTATTATTAGGTTGCATGTAAAAAGAAGACTTGTTTTAAGAATAATATATTTCTTATAGGCTTGGCTTTGCTCATTCGATGAGTAATACCCGGACATTCAGCAACACTGTACCTATCAATTTTTAGTGTGCGTTGGCTTAATTGTCGCCCAGTCTTTACTTTATCTCCCAGTGTATGGAAATGGTTGACTAGTTCAGCACATGATTTACACCAAAAAACTCACACCATTATCAACGACATAATTTTTCAGACATTTCTTACAATTTTGTTTGCGCTAAATAGATTGGAATTTTAAGCAATGCCTTAATTCGTCAAAAAATCTTGAAATCTGTTTGATCCTTCCCAATCGAATTTATTTTAAAATAACAAATCTTCATTTATATTTATTATTATTACGTATGGAAACAGTTTTATATATCCAATATTAAAAAAATAATTAGTGATTAATATCTATTCCGTGCATTTCTTAATGTATTTATAAATATAATGTATTATTATTATTTTTTTAAAATATATATATTTGTTCTAACAACCTACTTCATATGATGCAATTTAAATGAAATGTGTTTGGCAACTGATACCAAACTTAACTCCTATTTGACACACATTTGATTGATGTTGACAAGTTGGGATAGTGTAATTATTCAAGCGTCATTATGTTTAATTATCTAGTGTGAACAGAATAAAGGACACTTTTGGACAATAAATTGATCTCTTTTGTTTGAAGTGAATAAATAAGTTAACACAATATAGAAGTTCTTAAAGAAAATTTCTTCAAAACGAACTTAAATAAAAATAAATTCAATTCAACTTTTGCCTATTTTATGCAGAAACAATGAAGCAATAATTTAAACTAATCAAATACTTTAACTTACCAGGGTAAAAATGTCTAAATGACTGCTAGAATGGTTAATTAAATTAAATTAAAATAGTTAGTGATTGATTATTTAAATAAACAAATATTATTTTAATTTCTTAAGAGATTAGCTTACCTTATAACCAAGCAAAATATTTGCCTCAGCTCGTTCTGGTAAACTGTTGAAGAATATTCCAACTAACGGCAGGAGTATCAGCATTTTCTGCAAAATAATTAAAAATAAAAACTTAGCAGATGATATACACTGTATAAAAAGGATTACACATAGCACCAAAATAAAGCGGAAAAAGTTAACGCTATAAAATTAAGGTCATTTTAATGCCTGCTATGCAAGTGGCCAATACAACAGTAAGTGTATAAAATTTGCCCCTTTTTTGTTCAACCCACATGACACGCAGCTTATATAATGTCATCACATTATTATTATTATTAGGGTGTAATAAGGATGCGCTAGCACTTAAATGGCTAAGCAACAGTAGTGATGTAGAAATTTTTATGTTTTAAGTAATCGACTTATTAAAATTAAAATAACCCAGATGTACTTACCTCCGCTATACTGCTTTCATACTAAAGCCTATAGTAGAGGTGATAGGTAACAATATACTGTAGGAGCGCACCTCTCTTTTTTTAATAAAAAAATCTTTTAATACTGACAACGAATATGGAATCAGAAGTTGTGGAACGCATATAGTTTTTTTTACTTCTACCTTTCGTCCATTACTCACCAATTCCCAATGCTTAGAGAAAGATTCGTTACTACTTAGGTACAAAACCGCTGCAGTTTTTGCAAACACTGAAGTCATAACATTTAAAAAAAGCTGCTCTTTTTTTTTGTATTTACTTTTTTTGTAGCTTTACGCTGCTTTATTATTGTTTCGCATTTATTTAGCAAACTTTTTTTTATAAACTTTTTTAAGACTCAAAATAAACAACGTAATACGGTACACTAAATTTTAACAAAAAGCTATTTTGTAAAATTATGGCATGTGAAAGTACATAGGAGGAGCTGCAAAAAAAAAGTCTTAAATGCTTTAGGGAAACGATCTGAAGTTTAAAGGGTAACAGCAGTAAAAAAGGATTTCTCATTTCTTTACTCCATTTTAAGCCTTTTCTGTTTTGGTTTTTTTTTTCTTACTTTTGTTATCAAGGCGTAAAATGGTTGAGAGAAATGAAAAAACAGAAAAGTGTAACACTAAGGCTGAAGGTATACGAGTAAGTACAAGTGTTGGGTCAAAAAGGTAGGAAGTTGGTTGTGAGAAAGCAACTTTTCAAAAATATATAAATAAACAATGATGCTGCATTATTTACCATAGAATTTAAACTTAATGAAAAGTAATAAATCTTTAAGATATATTCTGTTGAATGACTAAGGACAGAGAGACAGTGGCTGCTAAAGGTTTACTTTGATGGGTCATCCTGTTGGGATAAATTTGGATTTTTAATGTGCGCATTGCGAGCTAATGGATATTAGAGTGATTAGTAAAATTTTAAATTAAGTTAATTTAGTAGGCGAACTCATTACACAGTTGAATTAACAGAAATATGACTTGTTAGTTAATCAAGGTGTTATCGTTGGACCAGCCAAAAATTAGATGCACAACACAGCTCTAATCAAATTTTATATTTTCATTTAAACAGTATACTTTCCGGTTTTATGACAGAGGCGCGATAGAGGCTACAGTCGGGTGTTAATATTAAGTCATAAGTTGATTTTTTAGATAATTTGAATTTTTGCATGCATGAGAGGTTTCGCGCACTTATTCGGATCTTACGTCAATGAATCCAAAGAGAGTGTACATTTTGCCCCATCATATGAGACAAAATTTTTATATAAGTTTTTTAAAACATTAGTGGTATTCACACCTTCCTCGTTAGTTTGATAAATCGTTAGTTGGGAATTCGGTAAAACTTTTAACTGTGAATGCATCATTTTTTTTTTGTTTCGTTAAACCGACAGTAACAAATGCTTTTGCATTTTTCACCTGAAATGTTAATCGAATTTTAAATTTTAACACAAAAATGCCACACACATGCAAAAAATCTATTAAAATTTTTTAATTTATTCTTCCTTTTTTATGTTTGCACAACTTTTTTTTGACAATAAACTAACAGAAAACTAGCAGACATCTAGACAACTAGTTACTTCGTTACTTGTTAGTCCTTTAGTTTGATCATTTTACAAAAACAAAATTCACATGTAAAAGTAACGAATAACGACTAACGAATTAACGAATCCGATGTAAATACCACTATTATTTCTTTTAGCTTTACTTTAAAAGCGGTGGGTAAGCTGGTAGCCAGTTAAAGTTGACTTTTCGTTCCTGTATTGGTAAGAAAGTTCTGGTCACCTTAAAATACATGTATCATAAAAGCTTTAAAAATGCAGAAAACTATAATATTGCAATTATCCTTTGAGTTGTGTACAAAATATATCTATGTATATATAATTTTCGCACTTTTAATTTGTTGACAGCCAAAAGCAATTAAAAAGCATATACAAAGTGTAAAAGGATGACAGCAATGACAATAATAACAATTCAAGCAGCATGTAGCATATCCGTAACACCCATACTCGTTATTTTTAATGAGGCGCATCCTTTCAGCATTAACGCGTTTTTAAATAATTTTTTTTTTTGTTTGTTGTTGTTTGTTGTTGCTTTTTTAATAGACTTTGCACACTTTGTTTGTAAGTTGTTGTTTCATTTATTTTTTTCCATTCGCAACACAGCCTTTGCATCCTTGGCATATGCACGATGTTGATTTTATTATTTTTTATATAAGTAACCGCATGAGTGCATCAATGATGCAGTTTTAATTTAAAGTGGCATTAAAAGTAAATTGTTGTATACACACACAAATGCACATACATACTTATTAATGTCTACTTAAAGCATAAAAGTTCGCGAGTTCGAATGCCTCACATCACATGAAAGCAATTTCATATGAAAACAAAATCAGCAGCATCTGTATTTTGTTTTGTTTTTGTAACTATACTCGTAAACTATTAACTCATACTTTAAAATATACAGAGTGTTACTTTCATTAATTTTTGTTTTTTGGTTTAATTACAGTAATCAAGTGTCGATGCATAGAGTGGAATAAAAAATAGTCGACTTTTTAATAGTCATTATTTTAAAATTTATAAAATATCTCCGATATTACTGATTTGAGTATAACTTAGGTTTTGCTGACGAAGAATTTTTTAAAAATAGCTATTTTTTTCTTGTTTCGTTAGAAATATATAAAAAATATATTATTAACTATTTAACCATAAAGAGTGAGCACGAAATCAAAAATTTTTTTAAATGAAATATGATAAAGCTTAACAAGAGCTCAGAGACATAAAAAAATGTATTTTTCGTAGCTGTAACTATTAAGAAGTGTTCTTTTATATACCCTAAGTGTGCCAGTTGTTTATTTGTTTGCTTCTGTTTTAATATGACTGACTGACCTTCAAACATGTGGCATGAAGAAAATTTAATTATTGTTATTTTATAATTTTTTTTTAACATTTTTCAATGTGTATTTGTGGACAACAAGTGCAGCAACATCTGCGTGTATGCTTTCATTATGGAAGTGTTTGCATTAAAATATTTTCGTCCGACTGACTACGTAATTATTTGAAATTTAAATGCGGTTCATTTATGGTTTTGACCATTGAAATATAAATAAATTATTTTCTGTCATTTAATACTATTAAAAGAAAATGCTTAATAATGTGTAAAAGTAATTAAAATGAACATACAAGCAGTATGGAAGGAAATGTCATAAGAGCTTAAAAAGAACTTAAAATGTATGACGACCATAGCAATGCACTTCACTATATAATATATAAGTACTATATGTTAACGTTGTACAATGACGTATTACTGATATGAAATTTTAATTACATGTTAAGTATACGACTGCGTCAGTGTTGCAAAGCGTTAAATGCACTTGTATGCAAAGTTGCGTTCATACATTGATGACCATAATTAATAGGTAGTTCAGTTGAAAATTTAAATGTAGCAATTTTAAGGATATTTGCGTTTAATTTTATGCTTATATGAAAAGTCTTTGACATTTGTGTATTTAATTAATGGCAACTATTATTTTAAAAGCTTCAAAGATTTAGTGTACACTACCAAATGTTATATATTGTACAGAATATATGAGCAAAGTTGACTTTTTGGATTAAATAAACTGGACAAAAGCCTAATGGATAATATGTTGAAAGAGTCAGTAGATATTAAAAAAGTCGATTATCGTCAAATAATGTCCAAAAATTTTAAATAAGCTTCTACATGCATATTGAAAAATGTGAAAAAGTGCGAAATATTTTTGCAGTACTAACACTGTATTCCTTCTGTAGGTACCTGGTCATTATGAAATTATAAGAAATGAAAAACCATATCTATTAGCAGAGAAAAATTCTCTGACATATGCATCCAAAATTACTATCATTAAAAGAACCTATCTCAATTGCAGAAAAGAGGTGGGATTGCTTTTCCACTATCAATATTACTAAACATTTTTCCACAAAATTGATACAAAATATTTGTTATCCTTAATTCGGAGTAAATGTATCTTATTGGCTACAGTTTTTACAGGCTACTATTTTATAATGCATTATGCTTTTTGAATGGGCATAGTTTCCAACGACTGGTGTAGAAATTTAAATGAACCCGACGAAGAGGAAACCATGGAACAATTTCTTTGCTCTTGCAAAGAATAAAAATTAAAATACTAAATGGTAAAACAGGCACCATTATATTGGACGAAGATGACAAAGAAGGGACCAAAATTTACCAATAAGGCTGAAGCCCACTGTAGTCTTTTGTAAGGCTTTGTAGCCTCCAACCAAACCTAACCTAAACTTGTGGTGAATAAATGCAAAATATATATTATATATTTATAAATAATGGTTTCAAATCATATTGCTACTATTTGTCCAAGACTTCACCACATCAGACAAAATTAACAAATATCCTTAAAAAAAACAATTTGTCTCTTTTGATGTAGCGATTTTAAACAACTACATACTTTTATAAGTTTTATTTCTTGGGAATAAATTATAATTTTTCAGTTTTATTTGCAGGAAGTAAACGAATTTTACTAAGGAAATATATGAAGCTCAGATCAACTAAATCAATATTTTCAAAAATTGTTGCTTAATTTGCAAAAAATTAAAAACACCCACAATGGTGATTATGAAAAAATATAAATTTAAGCAACTTTAATGTCAAAAAAACGCTATTGATTTCTTCATAACAACGAGAAAAAGAGACAGCAATAGCCAAAAGTAAACAAAACTCAACGACATGAAAAGTTATTTTTACAAAGTCATGCAGCTTAATTGGTTACCTTGGAGATAGTGCCTAACACAAGCGGAAAAAACCACAAATCCAACCAAAGAAACAAAATTTAATTCAGATATGCCTATGAAACGAAGTATAAATATTAAAAAGAATGAATCATGGTTTTGATTTCTAGATGTTTAGATTATCCAAATTTAATTATTATTCTAAGCTAAGAAATAAACTACCGTAAGTCTATTAATAAATTACTGCCGTTTAAATTACCTTGAGTACCATTAATCCCTTTTTATCAATACCAATAACCACTACCGCCAACTGCGTAAGCACTGAAGAAAGCTATCCATTAATGCCACATTAATGCCAGCTTGTGCCTTTTAATGGGTAATCATTAGTAAATAATTAAAGCATTAACAAGATTTAAAATATTTTGGCAAATTAATCTTAAATGTACTGTTAAGAAGAAGGACCTTGCAAAACCTTTTGCAAGGCACTGTATTTGAAATTGGAAAATTAAATGACTACTTTTCAATTAAAAATTTTTGTTGATAAAATCAATTATGGTAAAACTAAATTTTGTTGTAATTAAAAATTTATATAAAACTCGTATTGTATGAGTAATATATGAGAAACAACAGTTTATTAAATTATACACAAATTATCCTAGCATTTTCCTATTTAAATTTATTTAAAAATTTTCAAAAATAATGTGTGTTCTGCTTTTTTGATATTTCTTACACTGTAATTTGTACACTTTGCTATCCTTCTTCACTGTTGACCCGTTTAGTGTTGCGTAAAGGATAATTGTTTGTTGTGAAATATGATAAATATCGGTTGCTACTGCTCCTGCTGCCATTTATTGTTTGCTTTTGCAGGAAGCTGTCAAATTATAATGGATTCTCATGTATTGATTAATTATGCATAAAAGAATTTTAAAATAGCATTTTGATAACTAATGGCATCACAGGATCAACATATTTTGCCTTTAAAAACCACAATGAAATCTATATATAAAAAGCATATTTTGAGATATTTAAACCATTTGTGCGATTAATACCAAAATGTACAGAAATTTAATGTCTAAGTGATGATGTTTAATATGGAATCTAATTTAAATTTATTGATTTTGTAAAAAAAAATAATATAAATAGTTTGATACCTTCTGTCAAAAAAATAATATTAATTTCAACTAAACATAAGCTGAAATATAATGCCATATGGAAAAGAAAACGTTTGCTTGCTATAAAAAATGGTCCGAATGGCTGAAAAATTTAATTTTGAGCCACATGGGGTTAAAATAAAAATTTAGTTTAGATCAAAACTTAAAAAAGTTAAGGGAACATTTTCAAATGAAGCTCCAAACTTAAGCAATTTATTTCAATAAAAAATTATGAATATATGTTCTTTTATCGTGGTTTTAAAAACTAATTGGGTAAAACTTCATAACTTTTTAGGTAGTACTCCATTTAAAGTGATAGCTGTAGTCATTATTGTGGAAAAATTATACGACTGAAAGTGTTATTTATTTAACCAGCATTTTTCCTATTTTCTGAAAATTGGCTTATGATTAACTACTGCGCGTTCATTAATTTATCTAAGTTCAAAATAACACTTAAAACCAAATGTCGAAAGTTCAATCAATTCTTTATCTCCCAACATTTTAAACATTCGCTTTTCATAAATTCTAATGTCCCCATCTGTTGTTATCACTGTTACACTAAAGACTTAGGGTATCTTTATTTTTCTTCCGCAATCTTCAAACGTTTCCATAATCTAACCTTAGGTTATCTTTAAGCAGTAAATTTTCAAAATAACTCAACACACATTCGCATCCTTACGCATACATGCGATACACAAATAAAACATCAATATTCTGTTTTTATTTTGCATATGGATACTCATATATTTGGCTGCTGTTATTTGTATGGTTATACGGCCAAATATAGATAGCACATTCGAACATTTTTATGAATAAAGGAAGAAAAAAATTGAATTTTATTTTAAATAACTGTCGATTTTCCTTTCTTGCGTATGTCTGCTGTTTTTTAGCAAAGCGTGGGAAATCAGCAGCAGCAGCAGTCAATGCGTTGCCAGTTTTACGTTGTTGTATTAAGGATAAAAATATATTTTATCTGGTTTTATTTCTTTTGAAGCCGTAGCTATAAATATGATTGAACAATACATGCAATACAGCTCATGTGCTTTCTCTGGCATTTTAATGTAAAAATAAAAAGGTTTTTTATTAAAAATCATTACTCTTCAGTTCGGATTTTCTTCATATGCTTTTCTAATGCGCGTAGAATGCTTGGTATCGATTATGTACTTAAGTTTTTTTTCTCATACAAATTTTAAGTTTGACTTAAGACTGTGTTCATAAAATTTTTGCGATAAGTGGCCATTGGTAGAAAATGTGAAATGTGGCTTTTCATAAGTAATCGATTCATATGTTTAATACAAAACTTAAAGGATAAATTAATATGTTTTGTAATAAATGAAAATTATTTTCTAACTAAATGAAATAAAGTTACTCATACGTCATGTTGTTTAAAACTAGTTTTTGATATATCTTCCCTTAGAAGTTATGGTGCCTAAAATAAATTTTTTGATTGTTAGAAATACTTACAATATTTGAACTCAACTTTCAAATGTAAAAATTTTATTTAGCACAGATTTTCTAATGCGCTGATAAATTAAGTTCCTAAGAAGAGGACTGAAAGAGAGTCGAAATCTCTTGTTCTATTATGTACTCAACAGATTATAACTGAATTATTTGGCCATCAACGCTATGCAAATTTCAAAATATATATCCTTAAATCACTTATCGAAAATAACTAAGAATTGCTATTTTTTTTTTATTTTTTTTTATTTTTATATAACCAAAAATCACTTTTAGTTTAATACACATTGAAATTTAATTCAATTTACGAGCCAAAGAAAAAAAAACTGAACGATTCAACGTGCCGCAATCGAAATTCAATCAATTATGCCATCAGCTACAACTCTGCAAGTACACTGTCACGTTTGTATATTTTTGTATAAAGAAATTCTGCAGAAAAAACAAAAATACAACGTAAGGAAAAAAAAAACATTTAAGCGTGCGTGTGTGTGTATAAAAAGACCACTTGAAATATTTCGTCACATGGAAAATAAATTGGGAAAAAAAAAATATTTTTTGCATACATTTTCCACTTCTTTCGCATCATGCTGTGGATTTAGATGTTTTTGTTGTTATTGTTGTTTTTGTTGGTTTTGTTGTAACGATTAATATATCTGCTTTTGTTGTTATACGATAAAGACAAAGAGATAAAAAAAGTTATAAAAAAAATCACTACAAAATGGAAGGGCATTTCCACATGTGACTTCCTCTATGTATGTGTGAAAAAACTACTCTGTTTTTATGACGACGAAAAAAAATCCTTTTAAGACATCAGATTTTTTCACCCACCATCTATTTCTAACTAAGCACAAAAATGTCCTAAAGTGTAGCAATAAAATATAAGTAAAGTAATATAAATAAATTGAAAAAAAAGAACAGAAAATATTAAACCAGAAGAAAAGTTCTTTGTGCCTTTGTCCTTTCTGTCTGTGCCTCAAACTGTAGTGATCCATCAATTTGTCAAAGCCTATGAAAATTATGCTGAAAGCAAAGAAACGGAAATACAAAAAAGTATGAAAAGTGGAAAAATGTTTCCATCAACATTACAAGCACCAACATTCAGTCATACCAGTGTTTTCCTCAGTCGTTCACTCAATCACTCACTTACTCATGCGCTTTCATTTATGCCAAAATATTGAATGCTGAATTATCGCTCAAAAGGATGTGTCAAATGTCTCTACTTGGAAGGAAAAACTGTTGTTGTATTTATGCTTATTGTTGTTGCTCCTTTGTGTTTTTTTTATATTTTTTTATTAGTATATGTCAGTCAGTTGCTGCTTGTATAGGTGCTGCTGCAATTACGTTGTTATTTTTTTTTTATTAAAGCTTTAGTGTGCGCAAAAATGTGTGCTACATAAACTCACACTCTGATCTCTTCGCATTTGATAAGCAGATAAAAACAATTTGATAAATTTTTGCAATATTTGAAACATAAAAGTTTTTACAGAAATTGCAAAATCAATAATAATTTACATATATACAAATTATACGAACTTGCAGTACGCGCAAAATGATTTTGAATTAAAAGTTCATCATACAACCTGTTGAACATTTTCACAACTTTATGCACTGGCTTAAAAAAATTAATAGATTTAAAATCGTTAAAAAGATGAGCGGCATTTGAGACGCATATATCAACGAGAACGGCTAAATGCGGCTGTTAACATTAGGACAAAGTTTTTTTTGAAAAGTGGGGCTATAGTCAGTGAACGAGAGCTATCAGGCGAAAATTGAAATAAATGCCTTTATGAAAGGATACTACGGTTAATTGAAGGAAAACGATTATAAGAAATGAGTTCAAATTTGAACAGACAGAATGATAAATGTGCGTGAGCCAAAGTACGAGTGAAGTTAAAGCAACAAATAATTCAAAACAAATTTTTCCAAAAATTTAATCGGAACTTCGTATCAAAGGAGTATCGAAAATTGCTGAAAATGGGAAACTACAGAACTATACAGAACTAAGAAGAGTATATTTATAATTTTTAGTTCTCCTTCCCTACATCTTAATAAGAATTAACTTTATTCTTCTCGAGAATTTTCCTAAGTGTGGCCATTATATAAAAAGGTAGAAAAGTAATTTAAAAGTTTCGCCCTTAAAATATTTTATTTACATAAGTGCTTTCACAGCACATTTTTAAAATTTTTTAATATCGACGAATAGAAATCTAAAAAAAGCAGTAAAAGCCAAGATATCAACCTACACCCAAGCAAACACGTGCATTTCCACAGAAGAAAAAAAAATTGCAAACAGCTGTCAAACGTGCATCACGACGATATTCAACGTCCCTCAGAAAACGTCGAATGGATAAAAAAAAAGTATAAAAAACAAAAATAAAAAAAATGCTTAGACATGCAGTGCCTTAAAAGGATCAACATTTTTAACATAATAATAGCAACAGTTCAAATTTTGCTTGCCTTGTCTTTATCTTAATTTTATTGTTAACCCCTACTGTGTCTCTGAGTCTTTCTACACTGTTTGTCAAACCATTGAAAGCAACCAAAACTCAATTACAAAATATCACAAAATCACAAATAAATAAATTAAGGATACAAATCTGGGTGAATATATAAATAGCAGCATACAAATAGATGGCATAAAAAGGGAACGAATGAAGTTACGTAAAACCATGACTGACAAACAGACAGACAGCCAGCAAAAAGATTAACAGCTGGACAGCTGTCTCAGAGACAAAACAAAAAGACGGCGTTTAAAAAGGATATTTTTTTTTGATAAACAAACAACCTAAGCAAATGGATAGGATTTTATACCATTTACTTGTGTGCGAACAAAAGAAAAAACGCAGATAAACGCTAGCAGCGCTCAAATAAACTTTAATACAGTAGAAAAAAATACAAAGCATAAGCAGTTTGCTTTTTTGTTTGTTTGTTTGTGGATTTTGTCTAACGCCTGTTTTAGGTTAAAAAGGATAAACAGAATTTGTTGGCTTATTTGTGCGTAGAGCAACCGCCATTTGCGGCGTTTGATTTATGAATATTTTTTGTGCTTTCAGTGTAGCTGTTGTAGGGATCAATAATTTTCGTATAATCCATACGCTTTAACTTAAGATATTAAATCAAAATAATATGGTGAAACTTGTCGAATTGGCATGGTTTTATAACTAAAAAGATGAATTCGTAAAATTGCTCTAACTTGAGAGCTATTAAATATAACTAGACGAAACTTTTACTACACGCTCAAAAAATCTCATGAGAGTTTTCAATATCTTTATAATGAGGAAGTAACTGTTTTTCGAAATTTGGTAATATTGTAACACATTTTTCTTTCCGAAAATGTGACACCCTTAATTTTATCAACATAAAAAGTGCGCTTTAAATGCTTCAAATTTCGTCCACGTATTCGAGGGAAAGGTTTCGTTGTGTTGTCCTCTGCCTTTGAAATGCCATTTATTTATTTATTGTTTTTCTCCGATCTTTGAATGAATGAAGAAATGGACGGACAGATGGAAAGGTCGACAAACAGACGAATGAACAGACGGACACGGCGAAATTGACTTAAGAACATGAATATAGGGGATGGCGGGGCAAAGCGATTTACGGGGCAAAGCAGTACAAAGGTTATATGTATTTATCCTTGCATTACAATGACATCTAATGTACATATTTATAAGGAATTTATGTTTGAGTAGCGCTCATGTAACTGCCAGCTTATAGCGACATTTTAACCTTCCGTTTTCGAGTTGATTGTAAAATGCGATGATTTTTGATTTCAATAAATACATTTCATTTGAAACATTTAAAAAAAAAGGCAAAAGATCACTTCATAGTATATATTAGTGGTAGTTGATAAATTTTTGTTTCGCGACTCTTTATGTTTACATATGTCATGGGGGCAGAGTGGTACGGGCAAAGCGTTATTGTTGACGACTTGGTTTCGTCATTTCGGAAAACAGAAGAGTCCTGCTACTTTTGGACGGCTATTCGTCACTTACAAAAAACATTATTTTTATCCTTAGAGAATTTTTAAAACAAATGTATAATTATCATTTTTTATGTATTGCTTTACCCCGCCCGAATGGCAAAGCAGTAAAAACATACTGTCTTTTTTCAGCTCAATAATAAACATATTCTCTTGAGAAAATAAAGAGCCTAAGATTCAATATAGATACGTACATATTTAATTGTGCGAAATTTTTTGTTTTTTTGGTGAAAACTTTGTTCACCCATTAGGTATACCACTTTGTCCCGCCTTCCCCTACATATGTATGTATGTACGAGTACATAGAACATTTCATATACGTCCAATAGTCATGTTACCCTTCAAGCAAATATTTTCTATTTAAACCTAAATCTACTTATACTTATAGGCAGCTTTTTATTAACGAGATGGTATTCGATCTCTTGTAGTGCACGTTGGATGAAAACACACAAGCCAAAAACTGCAAGCAAATACATAAACGAAACCCGTGCAAACAAAAAATATTAAAAAAATAGAGGGTGTTGAAAAAGTAATTGTATTAGCACTCAAACTCTGCAATGCTGTAATTGCTGTAAGCAACCACAAAACCAAAATACATAGATATATTCTACAGATGAAGTTACTCCTGTACACGACTTTTACATGTCCTTGTCATCGCTTATATTTTTAGCCAAATTAATCAATGCCAATTATTTCCGACCCAGTAACGTGTGTAATAGTAATATCCTTAGTATGCAATGCATGCAACATATAAGAGGATTGTCCTCTTGCCAGCAGTGGTTGCTGTTTTCGTTAGTCACAGTAGCTGTTGTCCTTCAAATTGTCTTACCATTATTTTTCAGCAGCATGAATGCAGCAGGTCAATTGGTCAGTGCAATATTCAAGCGATCGATTGATTAAAAAAGTTTTAGCACAGTGCACGTGATAAAATTAAAACAGCAGCAAACAGCAGCAGGATTAGAAAGGACAAGCTTACGATGAGATGTTGAAGTATGCTTGGCAGTAAAAGCATTTGCAGCAAGGAAATTTTCTAAATTATGCATTAAAATCATAATTTTACTGAAATTTATTTCAGGATGTCCAACTAGATACGCTTTGGTGAAAGTGTATATTTTTAAATTTTCATCATCTTTGTTATTTTAGTGGAAAAATATTGTTTTGAAAATTCACTTGTACCTGGACTTGAGCAGGAAATTTATTTTGGACGATAGCTTGAACTAATATTTATTTTTATTTTTCAGTAAAATATTATTCTTTAAAAGCTATAAAAGTTGCATGTCATTTTGTTTTAATAAAATATGTAGCAAAAATTAAGGATATTTAACATATTAAAGTATTATGAGACCAAAAAATAAATTTCAAGCTTATAACATATTAAAATATTAGCGCAAGGTGTTTGTTATTTTTTTTTTTAAGTTGTTATTTTAACTTGTATATCTTACTTACTGCACAATTTTTTTTTCCTTAAAGTTTCCCCAAAGCTTTTTAACAAGAATAACAACAACTTAAATGCGTGAAAACATGCGTCTTCAAGGATAACAGGCAACACAAAAAAAAAAAAAAAACAGAGATAATACAACATTGACAACAGCAGCCGTGGAAAGGAGAAAAACACAAGCCCTCTGTGACACAAAAAAAATAAAAAGGTGGTTACGTTGTGAAGCGAGCGTTGTTAGCATGCTGGAAAACGCTCTTTATTGACGCACAATGGCGTGACACAATTTGAATGCATGATAAAGTAAAAGTCAGGAAGGCGGCAGCACCACAACAACAACAACACGTGGTTACTTTTGAATTCATAATTGGCTAATGAAATGTCAAAGTAGGCAACATTGGCAGACAAGCAGGCGGATAGGCAGCCATGTCACCACAGATAAGTTACGAGCATCTCGCTTAAAAAACTCAAAAAAAAAAACCAAAAATTTATATAAAAATGTAAAATCCATAAAAGAGGGCGATTTTTTTAAGTGCCATGTTAAAGCACATTGTCTCAGTTGGTAGTGGGGTTGATTTAGGTTATTGTGGGTGGGTTTTTTTTTTTTTTTGAGGGCAGCTGTCTCTATTTCTGTAACACGTCCTTTACGCTGCTCAAAGTAAATTTATATAAATTTAAGTTTAGCTAAACGAAACCAAATGAAATAAAAACAAAATTACAAAGTCGTGGTATTACCGCGATAAGGGGCTAGCGGTGCGTAAAAATTTGACACACTAAAAAAAAACTTTTTTCATTGACATATTTTGTGTCTTTTTCTCATGTGAAAATGATCTTTCATTTTGTACGCAATGTGGTATTTTTCTTTTTTTCACTGTAACTGTAAGGTCAAGATGCTGGCATAAGCAAAACAATCTTAAGATTTGTTTGGTGAATGTTTTATGATGGTAATTTCTTTCTGGCGCGCAACATGGACACTGCGGCAATGATAAAACAAAAATTATTTATGATGTGATATTAAGACATTTATTTTATTACTATGGAAATGTCTTGCACAAGTAATGAGAGTAAGAGGGGCATCGTTAGAAATACCATGAATAATCTCTTAATTTCTTTAAGGACTTAAGCGTGAACTAAATTTGTTTTTTTATTCCTAGAAAAATATATATGTATTTTTATATGTTGTCATTAAATGCTTTTATTATGGCCTTAGATTTGGTGGCTACACTCATTATTTCACTTTTATTAACAGCTTAAAAAGCATTTAATTGCTTTTGTCCAACTTTTGTGTGCGTTTTTCCTAGATAATGCGTATTAAGTATGTGTGGCGCTATTATTTCATTTTGCTTTCCTAAATACATACATAAATACTTTCGTGTTAATCAAAAAAGTTTTTTCATCTCCCCTCATGCAATCGGACAATGGGATAAAATAAAAAATATACGGTCAAACTAGAATTTATGTAGATAAGAATGCTACAATATTTCCGAAAAAAAAATTTTAAAAAATTTTCAAGTATCCACTAAAAGGAAAAAAAATTTCAAAAAATTCAGAATTACAAAGGTCAAATGGTGGCTGATTTGACGTGGAGTCAGAGGCGTACTGTAGTCCTCTCTTTTGACATTAGAAACCTTAGCAAAATAAGGCATATTTCTCGACTATTTTGGCGCACCCCAAGCCTAGCGACCGGGGCGACCGCACTCTTGGTCCCCTCTAGGTACGCTACTACGTGGAGTGCCAATATAAACCGAATATGGCCGAAGAAATAGAATAGCAAATTTTGCATGGTATTCATTCTATATGATTTAATTTCATTTACATTTTGTGTGTTTCGACAGATGATGAAAACCTCACCTAAAATGCTATCTATCTTGAAACAGAAACTCCGCTAACTAAATCCATTTATGGTTTGAATATTTTAAAGTTTATCCTTAATGCAATGAAGCAATGAACGATTTCTTTGTGCAGCATTATAAAAAATAAATATTTTTCTTTCCTATAGCAATACATAACTTCCTCAATTCAGATGAATGTATTAGTAGTGATGACCAGACTGGTTTTTTCTTTATTTTTTCCATAGTTCACTGCGCAGATAAGTTACTTTTGTTATATTTCTCCGACTTTTCACTCGAAATGTACAAGTAATCAATAAAATTAATGATGTATTAAAACACAGCTAGCTATAAGTGGAAAAAATTACAAAAAACAACAACAAAAAAATAAGGATATTGTTTCTTTCTATTTTAAGAGCGAAGCCTTGAAATTCAAACTTTTATTAATTAAGCAAATTGACCTCGTAAACACTTTGGAAGTGTTAATGACTTAACACATTACAATGTAAGCAAAAGAAAATTCAACAACTTTTAAGTACCTACCAAAATGGACACTCGAGAGCAAATATTTTTTTATTCCCTCAAATTTTATTTCTTGTATTTCTTTATTGTATTTAATTGCTTGCGCGGCGCACGTAAGTTGACTTTAATTTGTATGTGTTTGAAATAACGCCGTCTTATCATTTAGGTATTCAGCTCCATTAAAATATTCAATTTGATGGATTTCATGATGCAAAAAAAATCTATCAATGATATGAAGTATTTCATTTCTCTACAGAGCAAATAATTTTATGGTCCTTAATTGACTTGATGTGGTGATTTTGTTGATTTGGAAACTAACTTTTTTTTTGTTATCAAATTTAATTTTTCAAAAAAGAAATATTAAGTAACTTTAAAAATAATTTTTATTTTTCCCCTTAAAAAATTGGAATATTTTTTTAAAAGACACCGTTTATACCTTGAAAAAAAATTTCGAGCAATTCTAAAATGTCAAGTTAAAATTGATGTGGGATTTGAAAAAAATACCGATTTAGGACTTTTCATTTGTTTGATCAAGCATTTATTTTATTATTGCGCTAATGCAATTTCACCTAACCCTGAAGAACGACTAACTGATATTTTTACCAATTTATTTTTTTTACACTTCCTTGTCGTACAAAATTTGCCCGCAGACATATCAAAAATAAAAAATTTGCGAGATTACCGCTGAAGAACAATTAGATTTTACGCAAAAGTGATTCAAACCTTTTGAGGGTTATTCTATTTTTTTTTTTTTAAGTCATCTTAACATTCTAGTTTTTGAACTACATTTCTTGAGAAAATATTATTGAATAAAACTCAAAGTTTAAATATTCATTCATTCATTATCCACAACTGTTGCTACTTAACCCACTTTCAACAATTTTTTGAAAGGAGTAAAAAGAGTTGCCAAATGTATGCAAAGTAATATTTGCTCTTGATATTTTGCGACAAATGAATTGATATACAAACAAGTGCTAAAAAAACATGCCGGCATACTTTTGTGTAACTGGAATTATTTTGTTAAAATTTCATTCATTTTGTTTTATTGTGCTTTTACTGCTAACTTGATGATGCTGTATCTGTCATTGTTGAGATTGCTGTTGTTTTTTTGCTTTCGACAAATATTCATCGAAACTCGCTTGCTTGCGTTAAGTACGTGACACAATTACTTATTTTAAGGGTTTGCCTCAATTTTCATTTTTTTTTATCATCAGCCAGCCAGCAACGGCATTGGGAAACATAAGCGTTTGGAACAAATTTAATCCGCTTGTTATTCAAGGGTTAGAGGTTTTTGATTTTTTTGTCCTTTTTTTTTGTTACAGTATACTGTACTAGTACGTGTTTTTGCTCCAATGTTTGTTTGTTTTTTATGTTGCAATTGAGCCTGGCTTATTTTCATTTTATTGTTGTTTTTTAGGTGAAATATATGCTCGAATTTCAATGCAGCATTAAAATTTTGTTTAATTTAAGAATGCCTTCTTTTAAGTACATAATTTGTTCCTTCTTTTTGAAAAAAATTTTTGTTTCATTCTGCTATTTTATTTATATAATTTTTATTGGTTTATGGTAGATAAGTGTGCAAATGCCTGTTCGCTTTTATGCGCTTAAACTCCTTATTTTAAGCTTTACTTCTAAGCTCTAAAATGCAATTAAATTTTGCATTTAGCTTTCGATAATGCAAGAAATTTAACTCTCCTTACCACTAAATATTAAAAATTTCACCCAAATATACCATTTTGTACAACTTGCTTTACTGTGCAAAACAAATAAATTTTCTTTAAGGCTTTGAATTTTAAATCTCTGCGAATTTAACTGTTAATGTTACCTCTGCATTATTTTTCAAACTTAAAATGAACAAAATGGAATAATAACCATTCAATGCAAGCATACAACATTGAGGCCTTAGCCTGAAAGTATGCTATAAATTTTTTATTTATTTTAGTAAGACGATTTAATTGAGCATATTTAATGTTGATTTTATGAACTCAAACAAAATTCCTGAAAATTCCTTGCGCAAATACAACAGTCAACGGTTGTACGTTACGCTTACACTTACACTAACGATAACTCTAAGGAAGGTCACCACTTTTTAAAGAATTTTCTTCCTGTGAATGCTGACTTTTCCAAATCACCAACGCCGCCACCGCGTCTTTTCAAGCCGCATTTAACACCAAGTCGAAAATCACATAAAATCGATTTATTTATTCAAAGCATTTGACTTCACTGCGTTACTTTGATGGTGATTCTTTTCTTCCTGTTACGCTTCTTCTTTCTCTCACTCCATTTTATTTCGATGTAATGAAGAAATTTTTCTTGCTGTTGTATGGTGTTCAGTTCAGTATATGTATTTGACGCAGATTGTAGCGCTCAGAACGTTTCATTTCGTTATGTCAGGAATGTCGTTTTTGTCATCGTTGTCACAATCGTCGTAGTGACTGAGCTGCGAAAAATAATTGACGGAAGCAGAAACTTGAAAGTTTTGTCAGACGATGATAGAGACAAACCGGAAACGGAAATTGTTGGCATGGAAATTAAATGTTAGCTAATTTGACACAAGAGTTGCACAAATTGTATTAAAATAAAATCAAAAGATTCAACGAAACAGTTTGAAGATTTTTAAGAAATTTTTTAAGAAATATTTAGGTACCCCTTTTGATTGCTCTGAATTTATTATGTTTTTCTGTTTTTTTATTGAATCGTTATTTCGGCAGTAACATGAGTACATGTGTTTTTTGTTTTTAATTTTTTAAATTGAACAAGATACACATGTGACTTCACTCCATGCAGACTTATACCCTCTGGCAAAAACAAGCACACAAAAATAAAATAGAGGTTTGAATTTGATAACAGCATGGTATCATGTGAATTAACATAAGCAATTGTGTGTTCACGTGTGGGATATCAACTTTAAAGAACCAGTCTGCCTAAACGGTAGCAATAAAATAATGGAAATTGTAAATGAATAAAATAAAAGTATGAAGAAGCTGAGAAATTTAAGTGAACACATGATATGGCTTTAGTGACTGTTTTCTTTTTTGTTTCTAGCTGAAGGCATTTTCAAGCTTCACATTATTCAGCATTATTAATCTTAGTATATATATTTTTTTTCTTTACAAAGTGCTCTATAGTTCGAAAATTCTTTACAAAAGTATTTAAAAAAATTTTCAAAATATTAACATTGATTTTAATTTTCTTGCGACGTATAAAGAAAATTTCCAGAAATCTCTGCTGCATAAAAAAGTTATCTATCCTTAGCTGTAATCATGCATTTATTACAAAATTAATATTTAAAATTCATTTACGAGCACTTGACTCACTGAAGTATTTTTAAAATAAACAAAACACATTGAGAAAGACAGATAAAAATCAAAGTTTAAGACAAAAAGAACTGAAAACCAAATTAAAATGAGTCCCACAATGACACTCAAAAACATTATAACAGCAAAAAAACTTAACAACACATGTTTTCAAGCACAAAAGTTTACTGCCACCACATATACATATGTATGCCAGCTTATAAGATATCCCAGCAAACATTTGAAATATTTTTGATTTTTACATTTTCCATTTGCTAAATCTTTTATATAACCTAGCCCAGCAAAAACTTTTGGAAATTGTTGAAATTTTCCACATGTGTGGCGAAGAATCCTTCAAAGCAAGTCTTGCGTGTTCAATAAGCGAAGCTCTTAATACTCTACTGAAATTTAATACTCAGTCGAGTTTCTTCCAAAAACACTATAGCTTGGCAATAAAACATGATCATATGCGCGATCAAAAACATCGCTTCGGCGATAAAAATATGATTCTTCTGCGTTTAAAATTGATTGTTGGGATATTATTACAGCAATAGGTATACGTATTATGTGTGTAAACATTTTTTCCTATATAGCATTACAGTATATGTTAAGTAAGAAAATAAGTGAGTGAGTGTGTGAGTAAGTGTGCGCACAAGTGTCTTCAATGCTAACCATAGAAACAAAACCATAAATGACACACGGAAGCCTAATTTTAGGCAAATGAAAATGACAAAAAACAAAAGTAAATTGAGAAAAACTGAAGCCAAACAAAAAAAGGACACAAAATTAATGGTAAGTACACATATTCGAAGTAAGATATTTTACCATGGCACTAATTGCTGCTGTATGTGTGTGTACTAGTGTAAGTGAATATGTGCTGTAGCTTCTATTGCATACGAAAAAATATAGTTGCTATTAAGTTTTATATCAAATCGTTTAGCAAATTAAAGTCGCTATATAAATAAACTTTCTATCAATACCACATTTTTTGAAAAACTTTCACAAAGCAAATTTGCTTGTTTAACAGAATGTCCTGCATTTTATGTAAAACTTAAAGTTCCAAAAGACAAAAGTATTTTCAAACAATTGACCGCAAGACGCAACCACAAAAAATTTCTTTAATTCAGCAGCTTGTTAGCAAAATATTCTTAAAAAAAATGTAACATTTTACTGGCTTTTTACAGAACACAAACACAATACATTTTTTTCATTGTTTTCATTAACGTTAGTTTTTACTTTTGGCCGTACGTTAGCTTATTTGCGTGCTCACATGCGACTAATGAGTTTTATTTATATACCCTTTTTTATATTCATAAATACTTATGTATGTATATGTTATGTACATATAAAGAAAAAAATATATAATGAGCAGGTTGCATGCTTGTGGCATTTTTTGTTGGACTTTTATTTCATATCTGAAATGGATATGGACTGGAAACAAGCCGATTTGCATAGAACTATAGTATAGTAATATTTAATATTTTCCTCATGAGTTAAGACTCATATGACTTACTTCCAATAAAAACAAAATTTATAGAAAATATATGTATGTTTTTTGAAGTCAATTTTCAATGGTTTTAAAAGTTTTTTTTTTATTGAATTAAAGTATTTTTAATCCTTTTAGAAATTTATTTCATGAAAATTTTTCATGTCTACTTTTACATCTACTTCAACAATTCAAAAATATAAATATAAAATTCCTCAAAAATATTCTCGCCATTAAAAGTATTATTAAGATTTAAGTTATATAGACTAAAAACTGTCTACCATGTAAGGTATTAAGGACTAATGTAATGAAACTTATTGTTAGTACGGAAACAATTTGATATGTCGGGTTGCATTGCATGAATGAACGTGGCTTTTCCATAAAATTCGATATGAAAATATTTGGTGACATCAACAAGCATTGGGTGTTGTAGAGCTGTAGAAGTTTTCGAGGCACGTGCCATACTACTAAATTTTTAAACACTTTGATAAGAAAATTACTAAAGTTTCTTTAATTAGATTTTGTTTGAGAACATTTGGTGATACAACCCAGCACTGAAAAAAATTTTTGTTGAGTTTGAAAAGTAGGCTAATCAACTTCCATACAATATATGCAAAAAATTATTATTGTAAGTTTTATCAAACTTTAAAAAGGTTAGACAAAAAATTTTAGTAAAGTTGTTTTGGGAACATTTTGAGGCACATATGGGCTTTGGAAAGAATATAAAATTTGTCGATACTACCCATATACGCAAAAATTTTTATTCTCTATGTTGGTAAAGCTATCAAATCATAGTTTACCAAGACCAGTATGGTAAGTTTGGTGACTCAAACAAGAGCTATACAAAATTTGGATGGAATTTGATATGTGGGCGTGGAAATAAGCACCCAACAAAAAACAGAATTTTTTGATAAGAAAAATCATACAGGTAATGTTGCAGATATTGGACAAAAAGTTGAAGTGAAACCATTTAAACAATATTTTATCTCATAAGGCTATAAAACAAGCTAATATGAGTAGCTAGTTACAAATGCAATTATTATGTATGTATGTATGTATTTATTTGAAATTTTTGTTCATGCCGCTATGAAATCAACCATCGAAATTTCGCTTGCAGTTTCGAATATCAAGTGTCGCAAAATTGTTAATTTGTTTCAGTTTTTTTTTCTTTTGTTTTTTTTAATTTTCATAATATTTTAATGAAAACTGCGCTGTTTGCTATTGCTCATTTGTATGTTTTCTCATTTATTTATTTACTTTGCTATTTCTCTTTCAAAGTCATTTAACTAACAGACTCAAACATTAGCAGTCTACCAAATGGCAAAGTCAGTGACTACCGTTGCCAATTAAAATTCATTAATTAAGACTTTGCACACAATCACTACATAGAAGAGGTGCGTACTTGGAAGTTTCAACTTGAAAAGATGACAGTTGACTCTTTCATTGGCTTGGATTCTTGGTTAATACTTTTATCGTTTAATTTCAAAAGCAACTACAAATGGAAAATCACTTTAATTTTATACAGGATGTTAAAATTTGATTTATCTTTTAATTTGAAGCCATTTTTTCATAGGTACCAGACTATGCCAATGCTTTCTCAGGTATAAAATAAATACATTCCGGTTAACATAAATATATCGCTACATGAGTAAGCCACAAGTTTTTGTTATTAAAATATTCGTCGTAACAATGCCGATTTTTTTGTTGCTTACTCGTAATTCTTATAAGTGGATTTGATAGAAAAAGTTTTTGTATGTAATATATTATTTAAGAAGTTTAATTTAGTACTATAACTTTGATATGAAAATTAATTCTGTAAAAGCTATGTAGAAAAACCAGAGATCAAAATCTATTTTTATAACTGAAATAAAAAATAAAATATTCGATAAAAATCTTGCCATTGAATTTCAATTCATGTTTGCCGAAGTAGTATGTTTTCTTACCACAGCTTTGATTAAAATACCTTACTGATTCCTAAAGTAATCAATTCATATCATCATTTTCTCTGTTCTTTATAATTTATAATATTCAATTGTTTTCGCTCTAAAAGCAATAAGTACATATTTCCTACTTATTGAAAATAGAATTTATGCATTGTAACTTAAGTAAAATGAAACCCCAATTACAGTATTACAACAGTCGTCTGTAATCACAATCACAATTTTTTACCATTCCTTCAATCATTGATGGAATATATCAAATACTTTTTTTGTAATCCAGAACAAAAGAAACAAAACAAAGAATAAAGAACAAAAATCCAAAAATACACAAATACAAAGAAATAAGTGTATACTAATGTAAATAAATAAAAATCTTATATACAAATAAAAAAGTTAAAGAATAAGAATCTTAGATTCAAAAGACACATGAGTACCCTGTAGAGTCATAAAAATCGATGAATCGTTTTCAATGACATTTTATTACGTCTATGAAAACTGAAATATATCGTATGTGAGAAAGTACATAAAAACAAAATTAGATTTTTGTTGCTTACTCGTAATTCTTATAAGTGGATTTGATAGAAAAAGTTTTTGTATGTAATATATTATTTAAGAAGTTTAATTTAGTACTATAACTTTGATATGAAAATTAATTCTGTAAAAGCTATGTAGAAAAACCAGAGATCAAAATCTATTTTTATAACTGAAATAAAAAATAAAATATTCGATAAAAATCTTGCCATTGAATTTCAATTCATGTTTGCCGAAGTAGTATGTTTTCTTACCACAGCTTTGATTAAAATACCTTACTGATTCCTAAAGTAATCAATTCATATCATCATTTTCTCTGTTCTTTATAATTTATAATATTCAATTGTTTTCGCTCTAAAAGCAATAAGTACATATTTCCTACTTATTGAAAATAGAATTTATGCATTGTAACTTAAGTAAAATGAAACCCCAATTACAGTATTACAACAGTCGTCTGTAATCACAATCACAATTTTTTACCATTCCTTCAATCATTGATGGAATATATCAAATACTTTTTTTGTAATCCAGAACAAAAGAAACAAAACAAAGAATAAAGAACAAAAATCCAAAAATACACAAATACAAAGAAATAAGTGTATACTAATGTAAATAAATAAAAATCTTATATACAAATAAAAAAGTTAAAGAATAAGAATCTTAGATTCAAAAGACACATGAGTACCCTGTAGAGTCATAAAAATCGATGAATCGTTTTCAATGACATTTTATTACGTCTATGAAAACTGAAATATATCGTATGTGAGAAAGTACATAAAAACAAAATTAGATTTTACGGTGCCAGTGTGTGCCTTAGCAATAAATATTTGCGTAGGTATGCTGGTTTGTCGTACATGTGTGTGTTTATGCTTTCACATGTTATTGTAAGCTTTTAAAAGCAGCTTCACTGCTAATTCTTATTTAATATTTCTTACACATGCTGCGTTTTTTGTTTTGGGCGGCAAACCCAGTAGGAATAAAGATGAAATAAATAAACATTCAAAACATTTTAATTCTATTGAGAGCTCCAAGTTTTTGTACAAACGAAACAATAAAAGCCACATTACATTTAGATGAAGGTGCCTAAGGGTATTTGAACCATATTCCGCTTGAATTTTATTAAAAGCCTTACACCGTCCGAGGTTTTCGGACAAACATATATTAAAATGTATGAAAAATACGGAAACTCAAGTTGAAGGAAAGTTAAGTTCAAATTTAGTGGACATTTTCCTGATAGCCTTTTCTAATGTTTCCGTTAAGTGTGTTATGTTTATGAAAATAAATTTAGAACTTTATTTCTTAATTATTTAATGTAACTATGAAAATTTATATATTATTATATTACTTTTCTTCTTAAAGTTGTATTATACAAATCAAATATAAAAAAATTATTTATCTTTATGGCTTCGATTAATTGTTTTTTCCATTGGGTGGAATTATAAAAAAAACCAGGCATGTGCTTGTCTGCGCTGTTGCGCCATAAAGTATACTGAGGTAAAAAGTTATTGCTATTGTTTAAACTCCTCTTTAAATTACGTTGCTATGGGTAATATATTTTTCTTGTATTTTTGGTTCATCCAGTCACACATGAAGGCAGCAGCTTCTATTCAAATATTTTGCTGTATATTGTTAGCTTAATAGGAATGAAATTTTTAAATTCAAGCATCCTTAAAAGGATTTGCATGAAACATTTAGATTATGTTACTCAGTTACGAATTTTGATAAAAATCGAATTAAATAAACTTCAGGATATGAATGGATTGATTACAATTCAGTCAATTCAGTCAGCTTAAAAATCTGGGATAACAAAGATACAGATGTCATGAATTTAAATTGATTTCGCCACTTTATCATAATAATTTTTTATCACATATTTTATAATGGAAAATTTATAATATCTAGGATAAAAGCACATTAAATAATCTTTTCAGACCAAGTTTTTAGAATGCTTTGGCTTTTCATTTTTTAACGATTAGTAGAAATCAGTATAAGCAAAAGATGATTTAAATTAGGTATACTTAACTCCAAAAAATTATAAAATAAATGTTTCATGCGTTGCGATAGTATTCACGTTGTTCCAAGAATTACGGTCCGATTAATTTCCAATGAAAGACCAAGGCCAACAAACCCTATAGAAGCATTTCTGAGTACACAAAAATTAAGTAATAAACTTTCTTTGATTGAAAAGATAAGTTTTTTATTAAAAGGAAATTGTTTCGCAAAAGCTGTTATTAAAAATATGTTTAGCTATAATTTATTTCTTTGAATTTAAGCAAGCAAATTATTAAAAATGATATTTGAAGCTAAAAAACTACGTTATAGTACCTGCTTTTTGTAGAAAGAAAAAATACATTGCCATATTTTTATATACATACATATGTCTTGAAAGAAAAAAGTTTTCTTTTAAATATAGAATTATTTCATGACTCAATTAAGCACTGGACAAAGAATGTGCACTGCTTGACAAATGTGCAAAACACAGCCAAAAAGTTGCAGGTACTATCCGCAGAAGCCACATACGAATATCTGGTAACACAGGCCAGCTCTGGAGAACAAATTAGAGTGATACCTCTCATATGCGAAGCATTTTGGAACGCTAAAAACTATTCACGAAAATTTTACTAAACTTGGTATGGAAAAATTTTATGCCACAGAAAAACATGAAAATAGAAGTGTAGGGGATAGATTAAGTGCACATAGCATTTCTCCAGAAGAAAAAAAATTAAAACGCTTCGCGGAAAAAACTTCTTAAGATAATGTTGCAAAGCTAGATATGAAACCGTAGTCATAGTACAATCCATCAACACTTTTGATGAAATATCAGAACGAACTTTTGACTTAACTACTGTCATCAGATCCAAGCCGAAAAGAGTAACTATTATTTGATTAATTAATAAAACAAAAAAGTACTGTATACTTTACTGGGATTTTTTTAGTGCTTCTGATATAAATCCAGAAATAAGAACATTTTAATGAAAATCTAAGACATTGAAGTGCATCTCTATTTTAATTTTTTACTAAGCTTAAGACTTAGAAAACACCTTTACTTGTTTTCTTGCTAAAAAAAGTGCTACAAACCGATACTTAACTAAAAATATTGAAAGAGCATTCCAAAATGTAAAAGTTTTTTTTTTTAGTGTACTAATTTTATCTTTTTAAGGTTAAATGAACCATCAACACTTTACACATGTACTTTAATCGTATAGATGCGTGCGTGTATTTGTAAATGTGTGTGCAGGCCTTTGTATTAGTTAAACAATATTGGTGCTCTAATGGTGTTGATGTTGTGCTTGTTGTTATTACACTACTACTGTTATGGTTTTGTGTTGTATTTAAGCGCGCATTAATCGTCTTTAAAGCCACTCAAATGTTATTTTCATGGCAACCCAATGTTGGCTAATCTTGTTCTTGTTATTGTTGTTGTTGTTGCTGTTGTGGTTTTTGTAACTGTTTGTGTTAACCAAAGTATCAATGCTTTGTGTATTAATGTGTGGGATGCTATGTGTGTAGAGCCTCTGATATGTTTTTTATAGCATCATAAAAATTTCCACAAACGCGTAACGCTCTATATGGAAGCGCTTGACCCATGATGAACGCACAGAACATAATAATTGAGAATGCACTGGAAAAATTAAATTTATTATGTTAACTAATAAATTTTATTTTGATATATAAAAATATATAAAAACTTCTTGAACAAGGCTGTATGAATGAAAATAATTTTTTTTATAATTTAGTTCGAAAATTATCTCAGTGTAAAAAACACTTATAAATTTTTATATATATTCTGTTGAGCTGCTAAACGGGTTAATGACTCGGAAGCGCCTCAATCACTACAAACATGAATGCTGCACACATTCCAACCCACGCGGGAACAACTGTTGTCGAAAGTGTAAATGTTGTCCCTTTGGCAATTTGCGATAAATCTTCGATTTTGTTTTTATTATTATTGTTCCTCTTTCTATGCTACTTTTCCTTTTAATGCCAACAGTTGTTAAGGCTTATCAGAGTTTTTGTGTGCGTGTGCGTATGTGTTTGTGCATTTGTGTGAAAATGTGTTGGTTTTTTATGGCTAATTTTTAATTTGTTACTGTTGTTCACTCAGCAGTGGGGGTAGGTGAGCGAATTTATGGTCTTCAAGCAGCATAGGCAACAAGTTGCAAGTTCTGTCCGTTTTTCGTTTTTTTTTTTTTTTTTTTTTGGAGATAATTGACAGCGCTGTGTGTTTGCTTTAATTGAAACAGACGCCCTCTTTGTTTCATTTTTAAGCGTCAAATAAATAAACATTTAGAAATTGCAAAATGGGTGAACATGTCGTATGAGTAATCTAAATTATGGAAGGAGAATCAAAATTTCATATTGTAAAGTTTCTACGAAATATTTTCTATTAATTTGAGGGAATACTCAAATTTACTTGGGAAACTGAATAATAAATAAAGACAATAAAGAAATTCAATAAAAGCAATCTTTAAAAATAAATCAAAATTTCGAAGATTTGTAGTGTAATTGTTTTTGGCTTTTTTCGTTTTGAGTCTTAAACAACAAAGTACACAGTACAAGTATTTCTCAAATACAGTCAAATATATATTACTTTCTGTTGTTTTGTCTATAAAAAGATTTTTCTTCATTTTTATGATTTTTTTATTACATTTTTATTTCATTTAATTTTTTTTTTTACTCACTCCTGGCTTATGCCGTCTTTTTTAAGCTCTTTTGTTTAACTTTCATTTCATTTTGTTTTTATTTCTCTCTAAGACTCTGTGTTTCAATTTTTGTTTCCCATTTCTTTTCTTGTTTTAATAGATGCAAATGAATGTTTTTTGTTGCGAAAGATGCCAAGCTAATAACATATACAATAGCAATGCAAGAATAATGTTTTATGGTTAAAGAAAATTGGTAATAAATCATGTTTGTTTCAGCAGCGTTTTGACTTGTTGTATATGTATGTGTATTATTAATGTCAGCCAAATAATGAAATGAAAAAGTGTGAAAGAAGCGCGTTAATATTTTATTTTATTTTGTTTTGTTTTTAAAAAATAAATTGATATTAAAGTTGAAATAATAAAATTTTACTGCATATTTTCTATCGTGTTGTTAAAGAAACAAATGATAATTGATAATAAATCCTTATTATAGTCGGACTTTTTTATTCAGTAAAAAAGTTTCTTGTTTTACATATAATCAGAGCTTTATAATTCTATTTTTATGCTAGACATAAAAAATATCTTATTAATAATGGTAATACTTAGACATAACATAATATAAAAGTCTTATTTAGCTTACATATCCCCACATTTCTCTTGTGTTTATTTCAATGTTAAAGAGTGGCGGTGGCCTACAATATAATGCCAGTATCAAGCAGCTATAATTAAAGAAAGAGTTCAATGACAAATTATACTTTCCCTAGATCCTGTGGGAGTCGACAGGGAGGGCAAACCTGTCGCTGTGAACTGCGACGGAGGGAGACGTAAATAAAAATATCGACTAGGCAGCCATGGGAATGATACCAATACTTCTAGTGTAATGGTTGGATATTATAACTAGACTCCACCAAAAAAACTTCCTGCAACAATTTAAGAATTTAATTTATTCAAGCTAAGTAGTTAATGCAGTATAATTGGTTTTAAAATAAATAAAAAATATTTACTTTTTCATTCTACTTAAATATTCAAAATTAAAAGCTATGTTTAATAAAATTATAATAATATTAAGCATCATGTAAACCCTATGGAAAAATTTTAAATAGTTCAGCTAGAAACTCCTTAATTTTATCTTATGTAAATGATGCCTGCTACTCAAATAAAAAAGCTATGATTTGTAAAATAATAGTATGGAAAATGCCCACCTGTAAATGTTAAATTTTTGAACTAATTTTTGGCGTAAATTTTAACTGTTGTGTTTTATGTTAGCTTAAAAATTACTGCAGTAAAAGTGAAACTTAACCAACTTTGGAAACGATGTTCCAAAAATCATGAAAATAATGATATGATTTTTTTATCATTTATAAATAAATAAGTACTTTTTAGGACTTTGTGTTATAAGGTCCAAAAATTGACATAGGGTTTTTACTTGCTTAAATCAATAACAAAATCACTTAAAAATATGTACACAAAGCTACAAAGATCAACTCAAAGTTCAGTTCGACCGGAGTCGATATATTCTTTTCTTACACTTTTTTGAATACTTTTTATATATCTTTTTATCAAGCACTTAATTTTCATCATAAGTAAACTTGAGTAAACAGATTGAAAATATTAAACTTTTCTACACCAATAAATTATATAATTAAGTTACGTGACAAAGTGTTTAGTATTTTTTTTAAGGAAGTGGCATAGTGTTTAATGCTAAGATTTGAAGGACTGAAAAACTTAATTCTAAGGCTAGCTACAGCAAATTAAAGTCTATTAATTTTTCATGGTGTGGTTTAAAGAAACAAATTAAATGTTACTTGCATTTATACATAGAGAGCAAAATCACTTACAAATCACTATAAATTTGTTTTGTAATTATTTTTTATATTTATATTTAAAATTCATACTAACGAACATAAGCTAAAAAGATATTTTTATTAGAACTTGGTGCTACAATATTTGGTAGTGGTCTTAAGGGTCTTAAACAACTTATTATTAGAATACTTAAACTTAAGTGTAGCTTATACTTGATTTGTCAAATAGTCAAAAGCAGTGAACAAAAAGTTTTGTCTCAACTTTTTCGCTGCCAACAGAATACTGCAGAGCTCAAAAAATCAAAATAAATTCAAAATTTAAAAATCTCATATAAGTGACTAAAACATACACATTTTAATAACAAACTTTTCTGCGTAGATTAGCAATTTCAGTCCAAATTTTGTCAGACAACCCACATGCTGCGAATTAACTTTGTTTTACATTGACTTCGTCTGCCAATTAAAAACAGAAAAAAATATTTGATAATGTAATTTACAAACATTTCAATTTCAATGTATGTACGTACAAGCTACTAATATATGTCAGTAGCGTATGTATTGGTGAACATGTGTGTGAGTGTGCTATTATGTATGTAGAGAGTGATAAAAACTCGTAGCCATGCATTATATAAATTTCCTAGCTTTCAGCACTAACTTTAAATAAAGTTAGATTGGGATTTATTTATTTGTTCTCTTTTTCGAAATATTCTTTTTACAGACATAAAAAACACAAACGTACACACATAAACAGACACATGTATAGAATTTGGGTATTTAAATTACACTGAAAAATAATGTTAGCCAAAAATACTAATGGGTATAAGGCTATAAGTTTTCAAAATAATAAGAAGTTAACTTATGTATGTGGGATTTAAGAAATAATATCCTTAATCTTAAAATTTATTTATGTGATCCTAGTTGCGCGGCATAAGACTTTCATTGCATTGTCCTTGCTTTAGTTTTTCTCACAGTGCTATTTAGAATGAAAGAAGAAAAAAATTTATAAAAATTACCACCTCATACACACACACACACACACACACATATTATAAAGAAGCACATGAGAAACTTTTAACAAATGTTTTCCAGCGGAATTGTAAGTTTTACGCTTTGGTTACTTTGGATTAGTTTCAACGGAAGCGGAAATGAAAATCTGCAGTTTATTTTACAGTAGCTAAAAGTTACTGCTTCTGTTGCTGTGCTTTTTTTATATTTTCCATTGCTGCTGTTAACGTAACATTATAGCCACAGAATAATACATGTGTGGCTTGATATTTTGTGGCTTTTTGGCTGCTGCTGACAGGCGGGCTATTTATTGAGTGGCCAAAGTGAAAATAACGTGTGTGTCGTACTGTAATTTATAAATTTATGTTTTTTTTCTGTTTTACTCTTGTGATCATCGCTTTTGTTATTTGGTTTGACTCAGGGCATATTAATTGCAGTGCTGCCATATGCATACGCAGAAGTTTTTTAAAAGAAAATATTTAGTTTAGAGAGTGCCATAAACATTATTTGAAAAATCAAGTTTTTGTTTTTGTATTTCTATATCTTTGTATTTCTTTAAATAAACTTTAAATTATCGATTTAAAAGCAACTTATTTTATATGTCTAGTTTAACTTACGAAGTAGCAACTTTTGGTAATTATTTGTTTAAATTTTGATTTTTAACTTAAAATGTGATAGTTCTGTAATGAAAACAGGCCTAGCATAAAGAATGCTACTTAGGAGTATGTGAATTAATAATCAAATTATGGTCACTCAATGTATTGCTTCAGCTCTATTACTAAGAAAATTATAAGATAATCTTTGTTTGTAAGTAGTACTCTAGTTTAATTTAAACAAATTCCATTAACTAAAAAAGCAATCCTACATGCATGAGTGTATGCGATTATTAATGAAAAAGAACCCTTCTCGAACAAATGGCATATGATAAAGTTTGTAAACATCAAATTTTGTGTTGCATTTTAGTACTTTTTGCATCAAAATAAATTGATTAAAATAAGAATTGATTTAGCAAATAAACGTTATATCAAAACGCTTTTCGATTTCAAAGTTTCAATTGTAAGTGCCCCCGTGTTATTCCCCTATCTCTTTTATTTATTGAAATATTTTACATTTCACATGGAAATTCCATTAAATATTGAAAATATTTTTATTAGAAACCATAAATATACGTATGTACATCCCCAAAAAAATATTTCAAGCGGAAAATTGTAAAATCTCCTGCACAAATATTTTTTGCGAATTTATTTTTCCCCCTATTATTTGCGACATGAGCACACTCATAAAAACTTCGTGCCAAAAATATGCAGAATTTAAAAAAAACTAAGCCATTTTGCCATTTGCCATAAAAAAAAAATCAAATTCAACGCATACATAGTTATCAACACATATGCAAAACGTAAAGTAATAACCAATAATGGAAGGTCCATTAAAGTTCGTAAACCATTTAATTAAACGCTTGAGCGCATTGAAGTCAACACACTTTTTTTTATAGAACATGGCAAATTTTCTAAAGTGATATAAAAGAAAAAACACAAAGTTTTGCAAATCAATCAAAAGATTAAATTGGTAGCATTTTTTAGAGAAAAATATAAAGGGCTTTTTTTCATCTTTTTGAAAAAATCCCCCTTAATCGAGTAAATCCTTATGTTTTAACGAATTTTCTTAAAACAAAAATGCATTACAAGGACACACGTTATTGACGTTTGTAGTTTGTACGTGCGTAGCTTTGATGCTGCTGCTGTTGGTTACCTCAGTCCTTGTGCATCGCGTAAATTATTCAAAAGAATTTCTTGTTGTCAAAGTCATGCCAGCGTTAAATTTAATGTTGGCATAAGAATAATCATAGTATGCCGGTTAAGTAAGGCTACAAAGAGAAAGGGTGATAAAATTGAAGATAGAGTTAGTGTAACCTAAGAAACGAATGGCAAGTTTTCCGCACAATAAAGTTTTTGTGACATGTTTTGTTCACACTCATAGATTCATGTGTGCACAGGAGTGCTATTCAAAAACATATACTAACGTAGGTAATATAAGCCTAGTAGGTAAAATGAGTATAAAACATTTGTCGCAGAACTTCTATGGTACAGGCTCAACTTCCTACAAGCGTACTTGCCTGTTTTAAGAAAAAGCGTCTTCATTAAGAAACCTAATACTATTCAGCAGATTTTCTTATATCATTTAGTATATTGAAATCGTTGAAATAGATAACGAGCTTATGAGTATCAGTTTTCTAAGCAGTTTCGATAATTTTCAATAACCAAACCTTTACATTTATGAAGGCATTCTATTATAACTCGCTGTAAGAGGGCTGACTGAAATGAATGGCTTATCACTTTTCTGAGAAGACCCTAACAGCTGCATTCTTGTCAAAAGAACATCTTTTGCCATTTTAAGTGAAACTACGAGTATAAACTGCTAAATAATATTTGCTGAAATGCGCTTTTTTTCAAACTTCCTTAGGAAGACCTGTTTAAGAAAGTAATTTCATACGAAAACTAAAGCGCAATAGCAGAGAGCTTAGAAATTCTGGCTTCTTCCAAAGAAGAATTTCTTGCTAAAACTTTTGCCTACTCGACTCTTTTGAATATAAAACCAAATTTCGCTTTTGCAAACTTTTGTGCAGTTTGTCATAACAACTCATTCACACTCACAAATGTACGCACGCTCACAAACGTTGACGTTGAGCTTTTGTGGCTTTACAGAATTCAGAATACCTAAAGGTAGGCTGCAGTTGTTTTTATTCCTAGTTTTTTGTTAAGATTTATCGTCGTTTTTGATGATGTATGTGTATGTGAAACTGTAATGTAATAAAACTTCAAGGAGTTATTGTAACTATGAATTGTTAGGTTTTTTTTTTGTTATGATATGAAACAATATGCGGGTAATTTTAAAGTTTATGACCAAACTACGCAATGCATTTTTTTAAAGATACAAAATTTTTCTTTTGTTTTTATTATATAATTTCAAAAAAATAATGCTATTACCTATCGTGAAATTTATACACAATTTGTTTCATTTAAATTTAATGCAATTCAGTGGGTACCACTCTAAAGGAATGCAGTTGGTTTTTTAATATTTTTGGTGAAATTTTGTTCAAATTTAAAATACATCTTAAGTATATGCATATGGACCTTTCCATTGCTGTTTTTTAAAAAATTTTTAGAATAAATATATGCTAATTTTTACATATTACTAAATTAGGGGCTCATTCTCAAATGTCAGTCAACTAAAGCAACTTTGAAGCGTAGTCATTATCTTTAAAATGTCAAGAAAAAGGCCCTTCTTAAGTACTTTCAAAGTCTTTAAAAAGACAAAGTGAATCTAGTTTTCATAATTAAAGGAGTAATAAGGGATAAGAGTTTAATCTTCAAAATGTTGACTAAGATTTGGTATGGACAACAACATATTTTTTCAATTATTTTTATATTATCAGCATACTTTTATTGTTTCAATTGAGATAGAGATATGGTTGGTAGTGAAATTAATTTTGTAATATAATATTATACAGAGCCACCAGACCTTATATATTTGCCTCAAGTAGTAGTTTGCAACACCTTTCACTCGTTGCGACTGCCGCTGGCAAAGGACCATGACAAACAATTCACTTTGCGCTCTGCCTTCAGGTTTATTATGAGATCTAACCAAGGTATGAACCTTGAAATTAATTTAAAATAAAAGTTTGAATTTATTGAGCAACTTTTCGTATTAAAAAATAATTTTCCTCTTCTATTTTTGATTTAAGAAATTGCATATTTTTGTTTAAAAATAATCGACATTTCTAACACTTTAACTGATGTCTTAATTGAGCTGCCTAGTGTATCTTCTAGTTAATTATGAAAATAACTAAAGCCATGACGGTTAAAAAAAAGTATGACTCCACACACACTAAAATATGTGCACAAAGCTGTCATATACAGTGCATGCATAAATACATACATATACGTATGGGTGAATCAACAATTTAAACGCTCCTTACTTTTAAACTCTAATCAAGTTAGAGTATATCAAAAAAAAGTTAAGTACAGAACCGGTCAGATTTAATTTTCACCATCATAGCTTTTGCTCAGATGCTGAAGTCTTAGGTGCTATTCAACAGTTCAAAGTATATACGTCAGTTTTTCAATATTCGGGATATATTTTTTCTCACAGCAAATTAAATACATTAAAAAACTGCCATGATAATGAAAAAATTAAAAAATTTTGAATCACCCTAATGAGCATCTGCGACGATAGCGAAAAAATGTGATTTACTTATTTTTGTGCTCACAGCAATTGTCTGGTACTGTAAAGGATTCTGATTGTTGCGCGGTTTCAGCCTTGTCTCATGATGACATCTCAAGGATGTTTACTATAAATGACATGCGACTACATATTTCTATACCATGCGACACATTACAGCAAGCAATGCATCTAAAAAATTTGCAAAATAATAACTACGCGCAGTATGTGAGTTGAATGCAAAACAACAACCCTGCACGATGTTGTGGTGTAGAAGAGTGGTATTAAGATGCCGCTTTCTTAAAATATCATAAATGTCATAAAAATGCAAATGCAACTGCAAAAAATAAAGAGCTAAAATGAGGAAAAAAAAGCAACGCAGAATAACAAACTAAGTGTAAGAAAATTTCTTGAAAATATTTTGTTTTTATGTAGAGTGAATACTTAGGAATCCATTCGTTGCTTGGAGCGCAAGAACTACAAAGTTTTAAGTGCAAAAGTTCTTAAGGATTAAGACAAAAATGATTCAGAGTCGAAATTTAAAAATTGTATGCATATTTTTATACAGCGTTTTCAAGCAAATAGTGTAATTTGGAATTATGAAGATAAGGAACAACAAGGCCGATCAAAGGTACCACTTAAATCAGAGAGTTTTAATAATTTGCGAGATAGAAAATCAGACACAAATGTATAGACTTTAATATCTGAGTTTTATATAAATTATTCAGAAAGGACTTGATATTATCTACCCTACTACATCGGCTTGACACAAAGTTATCCTGATATATGTTAGCTTGAAATGTACACGACTAGCTACTAAACCTCTAAATAAGAAAATATTTCATAACATTGAATGATAATTCTTTTCCAAATATTAAAAAATCAAATATTAGCTCCACTAAGCCTTAAAAACACAAAAAGGATAAACAAATAAAATGCCATAAAATTCTATATTTTTCATATTTTTGTATTTACACTTCAAAACATCTCTTCAACATTTTCTTCGTTATTCAAGTCATGTCTTCATGGATCAAGGCAGGCACGCAGCCAGTAGGCAGGCAACGGCGTGTCAGTGTCTTGTGAGTTGCAGCTGCCAAGAAGAAGAAAAAGTGGTAACAAAAATTAATATGCCTCAAGGGTTAAGAAAAATAGCGTAAAGTTTCGCTTGTTGTATTTTTTTAATTTTTTTTTTTTTTGTTGCCTTGTGCATTTTCATTTTGTTGCTTCGCCTGTTTGCATTTTCATCTTTTAGCTGTTGCCTTTTATTGTTAATATTGCTGTTGTTGTTTTTACTTCTAGCTATTACAATAGCTTTATATTGTTGTTACTTATAATGTATATGTTTTTTTGTTAATACTCTATCACTACTACTGCATTCCTTGTAGCTGTTACAGTTTTGTTTGTCTACTGCATACAGAATGACAAGCGGCAACCTGCTGCAAGGACTTTTAAAAACATCACTAATAAAAAAACTGAAACAAAACCCATTTTTTCATTATCCAGTGAATGAGTACCTACATTTGTTTCTACATGTGGAAAATTAAAAATTAAATTTTTTGTGCAATGTCGCTAGAAGGGCAAAACGACTTTAGCAAGCGTGTTCTTGGCAATGTTTCGAGTTCACTGACTAAGGTTACACAAAAAAGGTATTACTGTTTATAAAAAAGCAGAAAATATGGGATTCTGTTTAATTTATAAACTTCTCAACTTAACGGTAAGGCAAATTTTTGATAATTTAAAGTCTTAACTCCACTTTTTAAATGTGCATAGCTAATGTACCTCACACATTTTAGACTTAGAAGAACTGTAGCAAAAGCCATGTTTATATGATATAATATACAAATTAAAACAATCGATTATTTTCAGTTATACGAGCAATAAGTAGCAGCCTGTTAATGATAAAATTTAATTGATAGTATATGGCACATCCTCATTTCAAAAATGACAGAAATAGCGGAGCTATTTTTAACAACTTGTCTATAGCTTTGCTCAAAATATAACGATAAGATTTAAAACACACTAATTAAGCTTGAATTAAAATGATCTAGTAGTAGCTTTGTAGCTAAAATGAAGTTATCTGGTTTGACATTGTCTCAACATTTGCAAAACAATTTCGAAAAGCTGATCTCATAAGATAAGCATTCACGCAAATTTCTATTAAAGGGTAGCCAAGCAATTTTCCAAAAGATATGTGAGATTTATGAAGTCACGTTTCAACATTGTTGCTCCTTTACTTCTCAAACTTGCAACTATCGTTTCGTTTCTTTAAAAGTTACTTATACTTAGTAGTAATTTTTCCTCGAAGAATTCATAATATAATGTTGTATCTTTACGACAAAATTATATTCTGTAGGATATTTGGCAACCAATTTTTTCGAAATCGTAGAGCACAAAATAGCAGCTATGCAGTCTTTTCCAAAAAATACCTTTCTTTCGAATGATGTAAGGCCGGACACCTAACACCTGCACCTTAAAAGTTTGTATATAAATAAAATGTCACTCTGATCACTCTATATAACTTGCTAAGGAAGCACGTACGATTATTAGGTTATCTCAAATCTTACAAAAATTATGCGCTTTCTAAAAAAAAATTAAAAATTCCATAAAAAAATCGCAGAAAATTGCTTATAAAAAATCTATTCAATATACTTAAAAAATATGCTACGTACTTACATAGTTTTGAATATGCAATTAAAATATAAAGTCAATCGGTCAAAAATTGACGGAGTTATGTGTCCGGCCAACCTGAAAAACCTTGTTTCGAGAAAAACGCGTTTACAGTTTTCGGACCGCCAACATTTAAAATTCGAGTTCTAGGAAATATTTTTCCAACATAATTAATTTAGTATGTCATTCTTAAGGTTCTAAAGCCTCTTTTAATATAATAAATAAAAATCGATTTCGGAAAGAAAGGGAATTTTCAATTTAATAAGTAATTTACTTTTTAAGAGTTTTTTCATACTATCCGTTAAAAATGCTAAGGTCAAGTTTTTTTCGAAATTTATTTTTGAATTATCGAAAAAAATTTAAATTAAAAATTAATTTTTAAGTGAATCATTTTGCGTCTAATGAGCTTTGAACATTTGCCTGAGAAACAACTGTAAGCTCAGTGAAATAATTATGTTTATATAATTAAATATAAGTAATTTTTAAATTGAATAAATACTTACAGCTTTTTTCAATTGACTTTACAGTCGTGTCATTAAATTCCATACAAAATTTCTTTACACAAAATTTGATATTCCAAAGCTGAAAGTGCAAACACTCAAGTGAAAAGCAAATCTACTTTCTTCATCCGTTTTACCCAGTTAAATTTTTTTTTCACAACAAACATTTGAAAACTCAACACCTATTTGTTGCGTTGCAATGACTGACAGCATGACATAACGCTTTAAAGTTCAAGGATTTAAAGGTCTAAACATGGGTCTTAATGGCTGAACGCCATTTATTTAACCTACCCTTTTTTCGTAATTTTTACAACTTTACGTTTTTTATTTTTTATTTTTTTTCTCACTCATGTTTTCGTTTTCGTTTTTTGCTTTATTACAATTTTTTTTAAGCTACTTTCGTAACATGTAAATACACTTACACTAGCACAAATGTTAATTTATGTGGCTGTGAGTAACCTTACATTACATTGATTTTCTTTATTTAACTTGGCTAAGTTTTTTTTTTATTTTTTGTTAGCTTGACGTTATTTTCATACACTTTGCGTTATTACTCACTTTTTTCAATACACGTGGGATTTGTTTTGGGGTGAGCTTAATTTCTATAGTTCGTGTACTTTTGTGGGCGTTCAAGAGAGAGCGAAACAGCAAGCGAGGCAAAGGCGACGATTTAAACTAAAGTTGAGTTGAGTACTGCCGTGGTTACAAAATAATCACGGTTAACACAAGCACACAAGTGCTGAATTGCGCTAATATTAGTGCGTGATTTTTTTTCGTATGTGTGCGTATGTGTGTGCAACTATATGAATGGGATTTGAACTCCAGTCAATTAACCCAGTTTTTGCGTGTAGGTGCGTTTTTAATATTTTTGCTAATAATTTTATTTCTATAAATTTATTTTAATTTATAAGCCTTTTAAGCGTTTTTCACTACAAATACGTAAATCTTTTTTTTTTTTGTTTCACGCAGCAGCTTTCAAATATATTTTTGTAACACTGCAAGTATTTTATTTTTTTATTATTATTATTATTTAATATATTTTTTTAATTCTAATTAGCGAATTCCTTAATTCGCAAAAATTTCTTCAAATATATTTTGCTATACAGTTTATTATTTTCTTTTTTTTTTGTTTTGTTTAATAAATGGCATCAATCTACCACTTGTTTTGATATTTAACACTGATATGCTTAAATTAGTCCCCAAGTTTAAATTTTTATTATTGTTGTATATAATTTTTATTTATTTTTCAACTGTCATTGTTTTTTAAGCTGTTTATTTATTTATTCTCTAATTTTTTTGCGACATTAGCCCACTCACCACGACCGTCAGCAACGAACTGACTGCATTCGACATCGCTTCGCATTGACTTTAACTTCTACTGCTGCAACAGCAATAGTTAAAATTTTCTTGAATGAAAAGCTTTTTGTCCTATGCGCTTTGGAGAGTCCGAATATTTTCGGAGTTAAAAAGCTTTACTTCTCTTTGTTGCTCTTGATAGTATTGCCGTTTTGAATACATCAAGCACTTGAAATTGTAAAAAGGAAAACAATTTTTGAGATTGTAGATATGCTTGATTTTGAAGGAGTGATTTATGGGATATGCTTGAAAGATATTTGTAATGCACTTTTTCAATACACTCAAATTATTACAGAAATATCAAATATATTTTTTAAGGAACTAACTAAAATCCCCAGACTCCAAACATTTGATATGCTGTTTATGTTAAAATGATCCCAGTTTGGAAAACAGTTTATTTTAGAGAATTATCAGAAACTATCCCATTAAATGTTTTATATACTACGTAACTCCCTTTTCTCCCCGCCCTGTGTCACATCCTGTCATAAGAATTCCACATAAAATTTTACAGACTAATATATGTATTTCATGAACACTCCTCTCCTAAGGGGTTTACGAATATATGAACAGCCCCTAATGTGGGGATTTCTACAGCCAACAGATTATTTACATTAATACTTTCATCAATTTTTTCGACTCTTTTCACTCTATAAGGGTAGATTCGCAAAAAAAGTGCGAGTGCAGAGCATGTAATGCATCGGGAATGAAAATAATATATTATTTTCATCATTGATATGTCATTGCATGTACTTAAAAAAAAAACTGCGTTGATGCCTCTTATTTATGAAACTGCAAATCTTCTTTACATATTAATGTCAAATAGTATCAGCTTAAAGTAACTAAAAGCTTAGTAAGGTTAAGGAGGCTGTTTTCTGTTTACCAGTTATTACTTTCAAAAGTAATAATGCACTCACTGCATATTATCAAAAAATATTTCCCCAAGAATAGCAGAAGATGTTCTTAGAGTCTTCGGCATTCTCGAAGAAGATACTTTACGAACTCTATTTGATTCCACAAGAGACTAAATATCTGACACCTGTCAATTTTATATACGAACTTATTGTTGGCTTAAGCTTAAAAGACTTATTGTACCTTTATGATTGTATGTTAGTCGTTATGTTATTAGTAGTTGGCGACCATAGAGCTGAAATCCATTTAAGAGACATTTCTTATCAATTCTTTAGACTTCTCATTAGCTCTATTCAATATGTACCAGCTCTAAGAATATTTTTCAACACGATAAGTTTATTTTTATTCCGTTTTCGAAAGCAACACTTTATATTAATCGAAGTTGTAACTAAACAGTTCGTTTCAAATTCGCTCTTAAGTTCATATTGATATTAAGAAATGTGTGCAAAATTCCGACCTTACCTCAAAAGCATGTACAAACAGCAACACTGGTTTGCTAACGGAAATTTCTCACATGCTCTCTTTGTTGCATACATTTATGGCGCGTGTTGCTTAAATATTTTTATTGTTGCAGTTGCCTTTGCTACCATCATTACCATTCTACGTGTCTCAGTGTCACTTTTATCTCCAACTACTGTCACTATAATGCCTACAACTGACAATTGGTCACTGGGATCTCTGACATTTCATCCTCTAAATTGTATACGTTTTGTACGAGTGGTAAAGCTGTTGAGCACATGTTGCTGTCACCAATGCTTTTGCCGCTGTCTTCTGTATTGCTATTGTTATTGTGATTGCCAATGTTTCTTAACATTTTTGTATTGACAATAACTTAGCTTTGTGACTCTAACTCTTATTTTTTCACTTATTTAACGTGCTCTCTTTTTTCGTTGCTTTATTTTTTTATAGACATCAATGTACTTTTTCATTGACAAAATTCGTTTCAGTTTGTTGATTTTTTTTCCTTCATACCAAATTTTTATTATGTACTGATTTTTTTTTTCTTCTTTCTTTTATTTCTTCTTTTTTTTTTGTTTACTTTATTTGGTAGATAAGCGAACAGGTAATCCTTTTAATGGCTCGACAGGACATAGAGATCTATATATTTTTTTTCCTTCCATTTGTATTATGCTTTTCGTGTGTGTGCTATTTGTGATTCTATGGTTATATCTTTTTGTGAATTAAATTAATTCCGGTTTGACATTTGTTAAGGGATTTATTACCATGGCAAAGATTTAAGGTCACAAATTCAACAGTCGTTTGCAATTTATCTGATTTGGTGGTATGTACTAAGTATATTGATAAAAAGTGAGAAATATCAATTTACTTATGGAATAAGGAGTTTATTCATAAATTTTCGAGAAAAATTATCGAATTTAATCAAAGCAAATTATAGCATAACTCAAAATGCAGCAGCTAAGTAAATTTCTGCCATTGATAGCTGATTATGTTGCACATCAAAAGCTCATTTCAAAAAATTAATTTCAAAATTAGCAAAATGTTTTTTGAAGTCATATTTATATCAATGATGTTTTTCATATAGCCGAGCGGAGCCAAGTATTTTTGAAAAACCGAATATACTGTGATCGTGCTGCTACAACTCCTAAAAACTGATAGCATCAATCTTGCAAATATTACAATCAAAATACAAAGGCCTTAGAATCAAAATTTTATTAAAAAAGTTCAAGGTTTGAAAAAATCTTTCAACAAAAATTTTCAGATAATATCGGGTAAAGGTATTAGTACTTTAACTTTACTTACTCGGTTTTTGAACTTAAATTCTGTTTGAATTTTTGTTTTCACTAGGAGCAAAACAAATCAGCAGCAAAACTAAATATAAAAAAAAAGTATTGCATACTTTTAAGCTAAATTCGCCTGAACATGACAGAAGCCACAAAATAATTTTGGTTATCCTTTGACTATTACTCGTATATCTTTTTCTCGTAATTGTTGTTGTTATTGTTGCTTCTGCAACTTTTTTTTAGATATTTCAACTTTGAGGAAACTCTATGCAGCTGTATGCCAGAGTTAAAAGTTTATTGAAACTGTGCCAATTTCAAAGTCTAAAATTTGAATTGCTATCTCTTAGGTGCATTGTCATCTATTGTGTTGTTTCCCTAAGTTATGTATTGGCTTTAGAAATCAGGTCAAAATGCTAGGTATTGATAAACTTAACTAAAATCGCTTACACATACACAACACATGCACACACTCTCGTCAAAATGAATCAATTGGTTTATCTTAGCAATAATTTATTTATTGCGTAATCAACATAATCGTAACGACGCTGATGAAAGCGGTTTTCCTTGACAATGTGTGCTTTCATGTGTATGTGTATTTGTATGCCTATGTAGTATGGCTTTGTAGCCATGACATGTGTGTTCGTGTGCATGCTAGTATGTGTGATCACGTAAATGAAATCACGTACGCTTGTGGGTATCGTCATCATCATCTAATGCTGATGCTGCTTCTGCTGCTTCTTTTACTTCAGCAGCATAAATTAAAGTCAAACATTATTGTTTGTTGGTATCTTTGGTATTAGTTTAAGTGTTTGTTGTAGTTATTGTTGATGTTGCTGTAATGCTATTGTTGTTATTTTTGTTACTGCTACTGCAATGCTTACATGTGTTATACGCGCAACACATAGCATCTAAATTTAGTTGAGTGTAAACGTTAGTATTTCTCCATTGTTTGCTTTCATACCGCAATGGAAACTCAAGAAAAGGCTTTAATTCTGTACAGCTAAATTATTTAAGATATCTTTTTATGAGAATGTATAATATTTTATTCAAAATGAGATGTATTTTAATATTTCCTCTTCTTCTTGGTTATGTTTTTCATAAAATTTGATTTGCTGCTATGACCGCAATTTGCTAAAACATTTATATAATTTCTACTATTAGCCAAATATCAAGAATTCTAACCTGAGGAAGTTATACTATTTGACCAGTCAGTAGGGTAGAAAACCTTTGCTAGGCTTGAAAATGCTGACACAAGGTCGGCTTTGACATATAATATTAAAATTGAAGACTTTAAAAAAAATTCAAGCTCGTGAAATGACCGCATTTTTCTCTATATCTATTCAAACGTGTCCACGTTTACTTAAATCCTTAAATCTAATTCTGAAAATCCTTTAAAAACCTCGCAAAATCAATGAAAATTTAAAAGCCACTAAATATAATGTTTGCGTCCTTTTTTATCGACTTAATCAGCTTAAACTTTTAGAATGGCTTCTGTTAGCAACACATCATATTTAAGCTTAAATAAACCTTTTATTACTTAACTTAATTCTTAACACTTTATTAAGTTTTCCACTAAGAACGAATGAATTTAGAACCTTTATCGAGCGTATAATTTTAATAAGCCTAAGATTATGCCAGCATATTAAACATCCGCGATTAGATATGTATGCTCTTAGTTTGCATACAACAACAGCAACAACAAAAATAATACACTTAAGCTCAAAATAAAGTAGCTGCCAAAGAACCCGTATAAATAGGTAACTGCTAACAAAACTACCAAAAAAAGTTTTCCCTCTCAAACTACAGCAAATTTAAAGTATTTTTAGTATGCAAAGGTTAAACAACAACAATATGCCGCACAGAAAAAAATCAAACCAAACAAAATAGCTGAAAAATACTTAAGTACTGAACCTGAAGAACACGAGACCTCTGAAGCATCATTTTCGCAGCCTATTTATTGTCGAAAAGAGTTTTACATTCCAACAGCAACAGCAACAAGGGCACAGGCAGGAACCAGTAAAGTTACATTACGCTTGGGACGAAAAAAAAAATGTTTTTTTTGCTACTTCATTGCCAGCCTAACAATGAAGGTTGCCCAAAACTAGGAATTGATTATTGAGAGAAAATTGTATCGATGCTATAGTTAATATGAAAATATTTGAAAATCGATGAAAACCCCAATTGTAAATTGAAAACTATTGAAGGATTTGAAAAGGACTTTTTGAACAGAGTTGTGAATGATTGAAGAATGGAGTTTTACCGAAAACTTATGGACAAGTAAATCTATTCGAAAATTATTTATTTTTCTGGATATATTTATTTATGTACATTTGTTCTTAGTAATAAAAATTTTTATCAGGGATTTTCTTTCAGTTGAAAAAAAGATAGTTATCTTATATTTTTTCTTCTTCTTCTGACGTAAACATAAAATCATGAAATGCAACTTTCACTTTGTCATTCCATTTATAATGCATAGAAAGGAGCGTGCCAGGTATAGAAAAGGACACATACACATTCTTGTTAAACGACACCTCCAGAGTCAATCTAGCCATGTTGTCTGTATATCTCTAGATCTGTCTATCTGTCTGTAGAAATCACGAATAGAGATAGGGTCTGCTTTTAAAACCTGCTCGGATATACCTACAGGATAATTAGATGTGTCACAGATAAAGTATTGATCTAAAAAAATCTATCACCTTAAAAATATCGCGTATCGATATATTCTCCCACCACTTGAAACTAAACCTAGTTCCGTCAGATGCAAACAACCGGAACTTAGCATAGTTGGAACCTCACCTCAAGCTTTGGTTATCGGTTGCTGGTTGATTGTGTCGGTAGCTCTTTGACAAGGCCACGCTGAAAGCGTCAATAATATCCATCCATATCCATTCACCTTGAACAGCAACGAAAGCGAGCAGGTATGGTGGTATAACGGCAATGAGATTGGCGAAAGTAACAGCAGCGGTAACGATGAACACAAGTGTATCGAGGGATTCGCCGTTATGTTGTTGCAGCCTATGCTTAAATATGCGTCTAAGTGAGTCAGCTAGTTTTGCTTTTGTTGTTGCTGCCGAATGGATGGATGAAATTTTTTTTGCTACGCTACGATGGAATTTCACGCAATCAGCATCATCACGAACACAACAACATTCCACAGTAACACCAGCAACGAAAACCACAACAAAACGTTACTCTGTTTTAACAGAGTTGCCATGCTTTTCTTTTTAAATATTTTATTTTCAGGAATCTCTGAACAACCACAGTCTTCCAACGTGGCATTTTTTTTTCGATTAATTTCATAAGGCTTTCATTTTTAAATGTTGTTTCCTTTATTTTTTTTTCAAAGTATCTACGTTTTCAGTTTAAATGCAGGAAATATTTTGAATTAAATTTGTAGGTCAATAAGCCTTTTTTTGAGACATGCAGTTATTGACCTTTCACATTTTTTTCATCAAATATATTTTATCTTCGAAAGAATTCACTCTGGCAACTCTATGTAACAACTTCAACGATTAAGCAAAAACAACAACACTGTTCAGTAGGCATTTTTAGTGCTACACTAAAGACGCATATTTAATGCGGATTAGCCGTTATTACAGCACTTTTAGAAATGTGAGCCAGTTGCGGGCTAAACGTACTGTACACTGTGGGATATAGCACATAAATAAATTAAAACTAAACCACCATAACGACAATTAAAACTACAACAACAACAGAAACAACTAATCGAAACTTTTTTGACAAACGCTACGATGTGACAATATTAAAATCTACAGTTTTAACCTCCATCTAACTGGGCCTCTATGGGCACAATAAAGATTTTTGTCAGCTACAATGAAAAGTCATAGTGTCTCTTAGTAGGCGGTGTCTTAAGTTGAAAATTTATTCTTCATTAGCTTAAGGGAGTTGGTCTTGAGAGTGGGATGTCACTCAATAGAAATGTGTTTTATATTAAGTGGCAAATGAAACAAAATGTGACGAAGATTTTTATGTTTGGCGTAAGTGGAGGAAAATTTTTGAAAATAGACAAATATATGTATCCTAATATATAGTGGAAGCCGCAGAGTCTCTATAAGAAACGAGTATTAGTAAAAAGTAATTTTTTTTAATTGACAGAGCTTTATATTTCAAGAAATCACAAGTATTTTAGTTATAAATTTTGGTTCTTTTTTATTCGAAATAATATTTTCTGAAATGTTTCTACTTTTTGTTTGTGACATTAAATATCCTAGTGATGAATTTGGTAAAACTTACTTGAACTATCACGCCCAATTGCTTAACTCCACCCACTCATTCTTCATTGCTTGCTTGTGTGACTAAACTGTGACATAGTATTCAGATTACTGAATACAATTAAACCTTTTTATTAAAATTTTACGTCTTATAAACAAAAACACGCAAATAATAATTTTATAAGGATATTATTAAATGAAGATATATTTGAAAGTTAATTACACTTCTCAGAATATACGCACTTTTTGCAATTGGAGCGATTGTAGTCGGCGCAGCTACATTCTGTTTTACCGTCTCTGTTCCAAGAGCACTCAATATATCATCTTCAGAATGCCTTATTTTACAGTTCCTCAAACGATTCTTCAAAGCTTCTACCTATTCCTTTCCAAAGTTTCCTAGTAACGTGGTCAATGAAGTGCGGTGTAACATACCCCAGTAGTGTTTACCTGGTTTTTTTTTCTTCAACGTGTTACGCTGGACTAAGCGTGTTTGCTGCGCCAGTTAAAGAATGATTAATTTTCAGCACGGTTGCAGATATTTGTGTGATTAGAAAGTTTTCCCCGGTTGTAATCACGTGGTGCTTGTCATTAACGACGGGTTGAATATTTTTTTAACATTTTTGTTTGTATCTAATTTTGTTTTATATAAAGCGCTTACATCGAATTCGCATTTAATACTGAAGCGCTTAAATATTTTAAAATTAATGATGATTTTAAGTTCTTCATACTTAATTAAAACTTATCTCGTCATGGCTATTTAGTTTTCTTTGATTCAGTATGTTTGTGTATTTTCCCGCAGGCAAATGCTAAATGAAAAATCAATTAAAATGCTTTTAAGCTTTCCAAAGATCAAAGTTGTACCTACTATATGTATGTGTCGCTCAAATGCAGTAGTTGAAAAATATATTGAACTTTTGAGCATCATGATTTTGTATTGAAAAGATTTGCCTTTAGCAATTGGCAGGCATAAATTTAAAAATAGAAAAAATATTGTGCCTCCTTTGAGAGACTTAAAGTAAAATGTTTGCCTTCTCTTACTGTAAAAACTTGTCTATTGCTAAACTATAAATTTAACAAGATAAGAGTTTAATATAAACCAAACGTTTCACTTAACAACATCAAATTCTATAAAAAGTACTGATACTTTATGATACGTTAATGTATTTAGGATTATTCATAAAAATATTTGTTTTTGTAAAGAAATAAAATATCAAACTCAAGGGTGACCATCTAAGAAATCTAATATACATATAATTTTAAAATTTTGTCTCAAATAAAAAAAACTTTAAGCTCAAAACTTCTACTTCCTTATATCCCTTGAAAAACTTTTCTAAAATATTAAAAAATTTTGTACCTTGTAAATTTGAAAATTATATCTCAAAATATTGAACAATGAACATTGTGACTCTGTGTGAAAAAGGACTATAATCTATAAAAGAAAGCTCACCCAAAAATCTGCAGTAAAAAAAGGATATTTTAATTATTCCAAAAATTAATTTTTTGATTTTTTTTTTTTTTTAATTTCATAACCACCCTAATCCACACAACACACGTTCTTGTATATAAAAAGTCGACATATAAGGATTTCCCAAACAAAATAAATGTGCAAATATTAGATGACTTAAAGTCTAATATTTTTCTGAACACAATATTTCATCAAAAGTATGTATTTACTCATATGTACATATGTATTAAAGCAGCATCATCAAGAGCAAAATTTATGCCTTACGACAACCTGCAATAGCAACATTTGCCATTTCCACAAACATACATACATCCCCGTAAATTTACCTTTTGTTGGTTTTGACTATAGCTGTGGTTACACTTAAGGTGTATTTTATGAACGCATATGTAAGTGTGTGTATATATATATTTATGCGTGTGTCTGCACTTTATAAGCATGTATTGAAAATAGCTTTTAGGCATTAAATCCTTATGAAGATTTCTAATAACTTTTATGGTCATCGAGTTAGGAATTCAGGAGTAAGTGATATGAGTGTTAAAAGGTGTGTTTGTCTTGATGCGTTTGGGAATTGGAATTTTGATATTGCTTCGTAAGAATAAAAAATTAAAAAAAGAAAAATAGCTATGTAAAAACATAGTGCGGCAAATATCTGATGATAATGGCTGGTCTTGCTGGTTCAATCACTTGTGCAACTTAAAATAATTAAAGTAATCGATGCTGAAGCTTAAATATCAAAAAAAAAATGAATCTTCCCTAGTAATTTTTGTCAACATCTGCCACTGGTTATTGGTTTTGAAAAAAGGAAAACCATATGAAAAGTCATGAGAAAATTTGCATGTGGCTAGTAGTTTAATTGTCAAACAACTAAATGTACTCATAAATGCAGGTTAGAACCAAAAATGGTCTGAAAATGGAAATATGAACAATAAAAAAAAAATAAAGGTAAAGAAAATAAGAATTTGTACTTACACCCAACACAAATGTATCACAGAAACATCCTAACATTTTATGTAGCATAACATTGAATTGAATAAAGTTTTTAAAAAATTCTAATGACGTATGACTTTTTGAGCCATGTCTTCTATAAGCGAAGACATTGAAGGCGTCGATAATTCCATTTATCAAAATTCTGTTGCTCATAAACTCAAGCCATGAGATATATATAAAGAGAGATCTATGGTGGTAAGATCATCAAGTCCAGACACAGCCATCTTATCAGCATGTTATTGTGCCTAACAGAAAATAATTTAGAGTAATTCCGTGAACCTGAAGGTGCTCAAAAATGTAATTGCTCTTCTGGGTTAATTTCAGCATTATCATTGCCCGGAAATGTTCCTCCTAGTACTTTGAGTAATCTGTTAATATGTTAATGAAGGTAGTATCGCTGGATAGTTCCATTTCATTAAGTTTTCAAAGTAATTAACAGTGTATATATTTGACTTAGCTAGGGTTAATGTTCGAATAAAATATTTAAAGATATTTGCAATTTTTGAGTCCAAAAAATGCTTTAAAACCTACCTCTTAGATATATCAGCAAAAATCTTTCAAGCCGCCGCTCTAGTCAGCTTCTCGTTCAATAAATGATGTCTTGATTTTTATTAACTAATCTTAGCTAAATCACATTCAAAGAGTTTTCAGGAGTTGAGTTTTTTTTTGCAATTTTAGCATGGAGACTTAGTAATCTGTAGAGGTCTTACCTGACCATATAATTTAAAAATAAACTTAAATTTAGCACTGACACGGACCGTGTTTTCTTCTCTTCAGCAAGACATGCGTTCAGAGCGTACCTACTTATGTAGCCGTGTATTTTATTCACCATAACTTTCAAAAGCAAAAGTAATGAAAATTGCTTTAAGTCAATTATTTACTTAAATATATAAATTTTTTTCTTTACGTGTATACATGCCAACTCGTATATGAACAAAGTCATCAAGACAACAAATATAGATATGGAATAACCGAGTAAAGTGCTCATCGTGTCTACGTTAATTAAAACACAGAAAAGTAAAATCCCAAAAAAGAAATATAAAAAAAACCCACTAACAGAAGCGACATAACAGACCAATACTCAGCATTGCTTTGTTGCTTTGGGCCACAATAACGTCCACCTGCTGGTAGAACTCCTACAATCGTCAATATCGAAGCCCAATGAGCGCTATCTTCAATTAAAGTCAGACGTGTGTCTGTAATATGTAGTTATGAAAGAAGACAGCAAACGCAGTTGAGATGTGGTGGGGGGTAGTCGTTAGTTGAGAAAAGAATGTTGGCTGCTAGGGAAACTGTTTTTAATTCAACTTTTATATGAATGAGAATCGTTGAACGCAATTATGGAAGTGAAACCACACACAAAAGCTGCACAAAAAACCCGAGCAGCCATGCAACCGTACTGAGCAACACACGGAGTGCAAAATGCAGTCAAAAGATACGAAACTTGAAATTGCTTATTAAATTTGGAGATAGTTGGAGTTCGGCTTTATTATATAAATTTCAAATTAAGTACTAAAAATTCGAAACTGAAAACAAAAAACTTAGAATTAAAAATTTAGTTAAATTAAGTACTATAAATTTAACATCGAAACTAAAAATTCAAAAATTAAGTCCGAATAAAATATAAAAAATTAAAATTAGAAAAATTGCATTACAAATGAAAATGAAAATCAATAAATAAAGCTAAACCTTAATAAATTAAATAGCGAACAAAAATTTCTTCTGTGGAGTAAAATTTTTTCTACGGTACTCCATTAACAGAACAAATGAATAGTGTAAATTGCAAAGTGCAAAGCAAGGGAATCAAAAAAACACGTGGGTAAAAGTGAACATGTGAGACGTGACACATAAGCTAAAAATCTGACTTCAGGGAAATAAATAAAAAAACCCGACATTCGCAAAATTCTAGGTGGTATATGAAGAACAACTGAAATCTGTGCGTTATAACGTGCATGGCTACAAAGTCAAAAATAAAAGCAAAACGGAAACGAAAACGAAATTGAAAAAAAAAAATACAACTAAAGTGATAGATGGCAACGTGAATTTAATGGGTGATAAACAAGATGAATTGTTCAACTGAGGTGAATGCAACATTTAAGAACAAAGAACTGTTGCACTTAACAAAGACTTAAGGAGTGGCTGATAGAAGGGAGTTTCAATCTGCGGAAAATTTAATTGGAGATAATTATTTTGTGAACAATTTACCATATATCTATCCATTATATAATGAATAAATTTTGGAGTTTCAACAGGGAAGAGCTCTATTGTTATATAATTGAGAACTAAATTCTGGACATGAAGTTAAATTGTAAAGAACGTTATATGATCTAATGAAAAAAAAACTAGAAGGCTGAACATCATTTTGTCAGATTTTAATGATAATAGAAGCTGAAAAACTGCGACAATTTAGGAGTTATACCAAATAGATAGAAAAATAAATGGCGTCTATTAAAGACAGCTCCTTAGTTGTTTTATTTTTTTTTTTTTTTTTGCTCTTAAGACATTAATTTTTAAGGCAATTTAATGAAGAATTTTCAAAAAATTGACAATCATATTTTTAATGAAGTACAATTTGTAAATACGTTTAATACCAATTAAATCTATTAAATGGTTTTCCAATACCAAATCAAGATCTGTCAATTTATAACAAATTTGAAATAACAATATCATATTCATCAATTAAAATAACAATTATCAAGGAACAAAGAAAATTTAACTTTACAAATTGTAAGTATATTAAAGTTTTGAGCATCTCCTTTCATATTTTACAGCAACAAAAATGCTTTGCTTTGCTGGCAGGCAGAAATTGTATTGTCTGACAAAAGGACGAAAACAGGCTACGTTCATAATCCTTTTCAAATTGGTATTTTAATTGATTTTATGTACGTTATGAATTTTATTAAAGGCTCGATATATTTCAAAGGAAATGCCCAGCTAACACGTTATTGGAATATGGGTGGAGTATAAGGTTAAGGGCACCACAGCATCTTAGTTATATGTGTATGTGTGTTTTCTTGATTTTGGGTTGCCAGAAAGCATCTGCTGTTAGTTGCTTTATGAAATTTAAAATTCATTGGTTTTAGTAAATATTTGCATTTTATGTTTAGTTTAAGTATCAGTGTATGTTGGTATGTATGTATGTATGAATGTATGTTGTCAAAGTATGAACAAGATAAATTATAATCTTCTATTCAAAAAGAGAATAGTTGCTTTGCTTGATTGCTTTCAGGAGATGTTCTTCAAAAAGTACAATATAGGATTAAATTGCTACACAAGGAAGATTTTATTGATAAGATTTCATTATTTAAAATATTGATACTATTATGATAAATATTTTTTAAATAAACATTTTAAGCAAAAAACAATCTCTTTGAATTGAACGTAATGCCTAAGATTATAACAAATTTTAAGACTTAAGCAATCTTAATCTTCATTTAAGTTATTAATTTTACTTTATGTAAAATATAAGATGAGATCAAAGCGTCAATATAATAAAAGCATTGTAAAGCCCCAGTAACTTACGACTTAATCTTAACTTAATTTTATCTAACATACTGGCATAAACATATCTTATGGTATTTATTATAAGCAACATATGAAATTGTAAATTACATAAAACAGAAAGAATTTTTTTTTAACTCATGAAAAAGCAGTCACTGTTGAATTCGCCTTTTCAAAGAGAAGTTTTGCTTTTAACTTCAATATTTTCTTAAATGCCTCTTCTTTTATTTACCCTTAAGCAATTTAAACTTACTAAAAGTTCAAACAATTTTATCAAAAAACTCATAGTTCATAAACTTTGTAATCTGCAAAAATGACAGAAAGTCGACAAATGCTATTTGACTGGCCCCAAATGAATTGAGTAAACAACAAAATTACTTCAATTTTTGACGGCTCTTTTAAAACTTTTGACATGACAAAAGAGCTCAATTTAAGACTTAAACACTTTTAATGGCTGATATTTGCTAAAAAGCAACTCATCACATTTTTGCAAACACAGCATAAACAATCAATTGACATGGGAAAAAAATTGCTGATTTTAGCTTTCTAAAAGTAGAAAGTTCCAATTTAATAAAATAAATAATTTATCAATGCATTTAACTAAACTAAATGCAATAACACGCAAATAAGTAAACATTTGACCGTTTGGTCAAATGATCAAATTATATAAAACAAAATCAATCAGGCGCAAAACAAACAGTTGTTTCAATTAAACCAAAATAAAACCTTTATATGACAACAGGATATTGTAAATTGTTAAAAAAAATGCCGTTGTATGCGGCTTAAAGCGGAAATCAAACAGACAATCACATGCCATATACAGCAATGCATTGGTACCCAGTACACAAGGGTAGACGTAAGAAGCGCTTATAGAAGTCATTCCTTGATGAAGAACTGGAGTTTTCTTTTTTTTTCAGTTTTGTTTGAAATAACTCGAATGAACAGACTTTCTGAAGCAAGTTTTCAACACTTGCTCCTAAATATGTATTTTATTGAAGCGAGAAAATTATACCTTCCACGGAAGGAAGAAATTTTTTATTATTATTAATATTATGATATTATGATTTTCCAAGTAAACAGGAAATTTATACTAAAACTTTTTTCTTAAACATCCATATCTGAAATATCGATATACTTAAAATTTATATTTCAAAGTTTAGTCATATCTTACAAATATTGCATGAAGACATCGTAAATATCCACTCATGTTTGAGTATAATCTTCATTTGTTCAATAATTTTCATAAATTAGTTGAGTACTATAAAAGGAGTCATGAAAACAAAAATAGAGAATAAACTTTGTGGCTTCTGGCTTAAATGTTGACGTCGCCAATTGGGCTAGTATTGCAAGGCATATCTCCATAAAAAAGTATATTTCAGCTTACGCATACAACAATGTTTCCATGTATTCTATAGTTGCTCAGTAGGCAATTGTGTGAGGCCTTCTCAAAAACAGATTTTCATGCAAATAAAAATATCTGTAGTTATGAAATGCTATTATGCCTTCCCACAGCAGATGTGCTATCAGGCCTGAAATTAGAAGGCAAAGAAGAAGGACTCCATTTACTTTAAGGCTTTTTAAGTATTTTTTTATTTCCTTAATTGAAATGTTTTATGATTCAACATTACTTTTTTGTCTTTGACCCTGCCTGGCCTGCTTAAGAAGGCTTTTTTTATTGGGACATTTCGTATTAAAGAGAAAGAACTTTTGAAAGGAGGTGGCAAGACCTTATACTTACCAAGGGAGGCCTTCTAGAAACGCTACTACTGGGAGCTTACAGTAGTGTTCGCGAAAGACCATTTCCATTGTCTGCTATGTATGTAGCATTGCAATATCAACAGAATTGAATAAATGCAATCACGAAAGAAACAATCACACAACAAATAATTAAACAAATACACAGAAAATTATATATATTAAGGTGGAGAGAAAAATTTTGTATTTGTTTTTTCTTTGGAGTTTAAAATGCGCCGATTATGAAAAGTAGCATTAAGATCCACCGCACTTTATCTGCCGATTTTAACATTTCAAATGTTTTATAGACACACAATGCAAATATTTTTATTAAATTCAGAAATATATCGTATTCATAATTCCAATTCATTGAAGATTTTGAGATATTTTTAGTCTAAATGTTTCTCAAACTTACGCGAAGTTATAAATCTATATCTATAATCACATTTTACTATTCACTCCACCCTGATACATGTGCATATCCTTGTAATGTCACATTTACACCACGTAGAGACTTAAACATCAATTAAGTTGCAACTTTATTTATGCTGTTGGAAACTGAAAAAAATACCAGAACGATAGTAGGTACTACAGATAACTTGTGATAAAGTATCGTTTGGTAAGTTTTAAAAAGAATAAAAAATTTCAGTCAGTGCTATCTAAGCAAAATCGCACTAAATAAATTGTTTGGTTTTTCCATAAAATGGACGAACAACAAGCAAGCAGTTGTGAACGACGTCGAACCGATATATTTGGATCTTCTTCTCCTGAGAGGTTGCAATGTTCTCTACGGTAACCACACTCTCCTAATGCACTTTGGTGCAACTGCATCTTGAAAAGAAATATTGTACGAAAACGGCCAACAATACAGCAAATAGCTGTAAGCACAGATGATCGATTATGTCAGGTGCAATGTGATGCAAGTGCTCTATAGGTTTGGCGCACAGAACCATAATTTTGAAGGCAAACTTCTAAAATTTGGTAGCGTTGTGGAAGCGTGTATGTCGTCACGATAAAATTGCAAAGATCATTGAATAAAAATTGCACTGATAGTTTACAATCTCACAGATAAAATTAGCACAGGTACACGATATTTTATGCGTTGCACGCTTTTTTGGAAAATACTTACAAAAAATTATATGATTCTTAAATTATTTTCTCTTCGATATTTTTATTGAAAGCTTCAGACAATGGTCGATACATCGAGACTGTGAGAAAACTTAAGTGATCTTTTATGTAAGGAATTTTTTTATTTATGTGTGCTGAGGCAACAACAATGCATTTTAAAACTACAAGGCTTAGTGTTTTCCCATTACCTTGGTAAATCCAGGCTATTCCTTGATTGTCTGCAACATCGCAGCACTACAAAAAATAAGCAGCTTTAAAGCTATAATGTCACTTTTATTTGTTTTACCCCCAACCTTTGCAATATTTCGTTCTCAAATAAACGTCTTCAATTTACATATATGATTGTGATGTTATCAAAATGCACTTTTTTATACAAGAATTTGCAAAAAGTATTATTGAATTTAATTTGATTTAATACATTCCGTAAAATGTAGTTGCTCTGATGATTAAGTGGTTGGTATCAATTTTCAGTCTTTTGCAAAAGCTCATACACAAGCAAAATGCAAGAGGTGCCTTTTATATCCTTCACCTTTAACATTCTCGTTATTTATGTACAATATGTAACTTTAAAAAAACATTCATTGCTGCAAGCCAAAATCTATGCAATAAAAAATATTTTTGATTTTTATTTTTCAACAAAACTTATCTCGCCAAACGAACATTTTTTTAAAATGCAAATAAAAAGACGAAGTCCAAAACAAGTGTAATTTGGCCTTAAGCATAAGACCAGTGAAAATCAAAACAATTTCAACTACAACGTTAAATAAAACAATGCTAACAACAACTGACCCACCAAAGTAAACGTAAACAGTCAACATCGGTAGCATTTTCCATGCCAGGTGGCGCGACGGTCAACCGCCAACAGTTCACCATTAAAAAACGAAAGAAAAAAATCGTAACAGAAATGCACAATGAAAATGGCGAGCACACAGTTCATTGCAGCAACTTCCGGTTGTGGATTCGTTACAAAAAAATAGCGAGGACATATTTTTATTTATGGTTGCAGGTAGATACGATTTGGTTTGCATAAATATGGATGTATGCATGTACGTGCTGTTATTTTTGATAAAAAATTTATAGTGTAAAATTTATTTCACATTGTTTGCAATGGAGAACAAAAAAAAATAAAAAAAAAGTTCAATTGTGGAAATTTTGCTCTCTCAAATCAAACTTTCTGTAAAAGTTGCTTTTTTCCAGTAATATACATATGTAAATACAATTGATTTATTATAAAAATTTTATTTAAATCTCAATTTTCAGTTTTTTTTTTTTAGCAAACACATTGATTACAACTAAATCAAAAAATTGTAAATTTTATTTATGACTTCTTGCAATCAAAATGGACAACAAAAGGCGCCAATATCATTACCACTGTAACAGATGCCATTTGATGTGCACAACATTGTCTGCATTTCTGTCGACGAACCGCACACCATACGATAAACTTCCTGGTCATTGGCACCATATGTTTGCTTTATCCAGGTGAGTAAATCAATAGCAAAGGATTCATAGGTTTTTACGAACTTGTAATTAAATAAATAATAAAAAAATATAATCAATTAGAGCAAATTTGTAGCAAATATTATTGAATTCTGAAGCATAATTTTTACAAGCAAGAACTTTGAAGCTCAGTTATGTAAAATTGTGTGACTCACTTTTATCTACTCATGTCTTTATTCGAAAACGTTAAAGCTTAAATATTTCAAATATGTGGCAAACTGTCTACTGAGCTATATATTTTTTCGTTCTTTAACCAATCACTTTATTAAATTTATTTCTTTTGAAAATAAAAAACATAAAACCTCTAAATTCAATGAACTCACAGCAAAACAATATTTTCTGTGGGGAATATTTACAAAATTTTATAAAACTTTAAAACTAAGTAACTAGTTTTCTTCGTCATACCCTTCCTCAACTGCTGCATGTCAACTTTAAATAAGTTCTTTATAATAGTTTTGATTTTTCTACAACAATATTTCTTTTAAGACTTTTTGCAACAGCAACTTTTGCAATAGTTACACAGCTCATAATAAGTTTGACTTTGAATGGTCAGTTAAATGCTGCTTTGAAGTGCAACGTCAAGGATCAAACATGGCGAAATGAGAATAAATCATTATGTTTGGAGAACTTTAAATTAACTTGGCTCGTTATCATAATTAGTTGGCCAAATATTTTTTTTTTAGTTTTTGGCAATCTTTATTTATTGTTATCTTTAAATGACATAAACAGCTTTTTTGTTTTGTTAGCAAAATATTGAAATGTCAATTCATCACGGTTTGTTGATTTATTACAAATATACCTCAAATTAACATATTTATTGCATATTTATAGGCTCATTAAAAATGTGAGTTTCATACACATCATTAAATAAACCGCAAATTGACACAGATTTCATAGAATTGAATTCAATACAAAATACAAACAAAGTGCACGTTATTTTTTATTTCAACTCGCAAACAGTAAATTAGCACAAACCGATTTGAAACAAGTGCAACAATTGCATCAAAACCAACATATTAACATACCTATGAATGTGCATGTGTAGACGGAAATTTTTCACTCACACACTCCACAATACATACAATTGCTTGCATACCCACTCAGCACATTCCACATAACAACGCAGCACTTCAAAAGCATCGTTTCCTTTTTATTGCATTTAATTTGAAAAATTTGCTACATGCTTTGCTTAGCGGGATACAAGAAATAAAATGAAATTTACATTTACGTGAAGGAAACTTAAAGTTAAAAGGAGAAAAAGTTTTGACACACACAGTTCAAACTAATTGGCAATAATACATAGAAAAATTGCATATGTAAAAGTTAATTTCCGCATTTTAAATGAATTTCTGTTTGCTTTCTGCAGTAACTGCCATTTCCGTTTGCCTTCTCTGTTTGAAACATGGATTCAACTGTACCATTCTGTTTACTACCGAGATATGTCAGGCTTTTAGCGACAGCGTTCAGGTAACAATAAAACTATGTATTTATACGCTTATTCTAAAAACAAGTGCTTACACTTGGTTGATCCCTTGGGTTACGTGGTAGTTTCATTTCATTGCGCTTATCTTGTTCTTCCTGATTTTGTCAATTTTCACCGATACTAATGCTTCAAATTTTCCAACTAGATAAATTAAGCGTATTGTGCCAAACACTTTCAACGGCTAAGTCTTCAGTTGACATACAAAAAATTGCTATATAATTTTTTTTATGGAATTAGTGTTTTTACTTTTCTCAGAAAAATAACTGATTAGGAAAACTACTAAAATAATTACTTTAAAGTCAGTTTCTTCGATTTTTTTCGACCGACCTTCCTCATTATGAAAAAATTTTAGATTTCTTTCTGATTTATGTCTTCCCACTGAAAACTACTTATCGAGCAGGAGGTGGAGCTCCCTAGTGTAGTAAATAATACATTTTTTATGGAAATACTATCAATGGTTCTTCCATATTCAAAATTTTCATTAACTTTTCTGAAAAAAAATATCTCATGGAACAACCCATCATTGTATAAACTTATCTGCTTAGCTGTAATTTTGTCATTTGAATGTAACAACCTCCGCTGTTGTCAAGCGCATTGATGTCAGGATTTTGATGTATGAAGCGTAAATTTATCATGGTTGTTGTTGTTGTTGTTATTGTTACAACACAACCCATAGCAGTTGTTGTTGTTGTTATTGCAAGTATATAATCGCATTTGTAATTGTAACGTTTTCTATCTGTTTACAATTTAACATCTTGATATGTCAGTGACATGTTGAACAGCTTAGAGCGACATAAAATCATAAAATTAAATTACACAGAAATCTTCACTTCCTCTATTTAATGAGCGAGTTAAATAACAAAGTTTCTAACATGTGCAGGTGTGAACATTACAATATATAACCCAGCAAGCACATGGAAGATATTTAATCTTACACGTATGTATATATATGGTGATGAATTCATAACTTTTCTAGATGAGTTTAAAGCGAACAAGTTTTACATAGTGCAACTAATAAACGAATCTCATACTTAAGCATTCTTGTATGAGATTATTTTATTCCATCTTCGAGGCGATGAATTTATAACTCTGCTTGAAGAGTTAAATTTGCCTCTGAAGTAATTTTTAAATTTCAAAGCATTACGAATCGATATTATTTTCTTGTTATTTGCATTGTCTATAAAATATTCAGTGGTATTACGAAAGTCAGCGTTTTACGAGGAACAGCTTGGCGTATTTAGCGTTAGGATTTTAGTTCAAAAGCTTAGGAATTTCAACTTTTGCAAAAATTGAAGACAGCCAACTTCCGAAACGTCACCGTTTCAGTCATTGGGATTCTGAAAATCTTGAAGAAGATTCACTGTTTTCGACCAATATTTTGTTCAGCGATTAGGCTTACTTCTGACTTAATCTACGCCAGTAAGTAAAACGTATTTGAGCTGAAGCTGAGAACCCAAAAAAGTTCAAGAGCTACCATTACATCTAGACAAAACAACGAGTTGGTGTATCTTATGAGCTGGTGGAATCATCGGTCCATACTTTTCAAAAATGAAGCCGGCCGGAACATAACTGTGGATGCGCCCATTATTGCATAATGATAACAGTCTATTTGCTACCTGAAATATGAGTTCGTATTTTCGGGAACATTAGGTTTCAACACGATGACGCCACTTGCCACGCATCCCGCGAAACCATGGCTTTATTATTCGGTGAACAGTTAATTTCATGCTTTTGACCCATGAATTGGTCCCTTAGATCATGGGATATCACATCTAGATTTTTTTTTTGCAACGTGTCTTAGTCTCGATTGAGGAGTTGAAAACCAATATTCATGAAATCAACACTCGAAATTCTCGAACGGGTCATCGAAAATTGGAGCTTCAGATTGGTTGTTTTGTATGACAATAAAGATTGCCCCATAAATTTAGTTTTTTTTTTATTTTTGAAAAAAGTACTTTATTGATATTTCGACTTGAGCTATAATCGTTTGATAATTTTTTTATGGCTGATACAGATAACACTTTGGCGAGTCGATAACGCCAGACAGTTTCTCCCGAACAAGACTTTCAGAATGTTAGCTCGTGCGCTATTGAAGTCATAGCTCCGGTGATTATTATGTATATGACACATACGGCTTGAAAAATGTTTGCTGGGTACAGTAGAAAAAAGTAGTTTTGTATAAGTGTATACTCTCATTTACATAAATGCTCTCGAAGCAATAAATCACTTTCAAACACTAAAAGTTTCTGTGTTGCTCATTATTTGTAATGCTCGATAATGATACCAATGATGATGATGATGCTCATAGTGACACCTTTATTGGTTTATTTATAGTAGAGTTGTTGGAAGAAATAGCTATATTTGGTAGCAAAAACTTGGCTATAGCAAAAGTTCTACTAAATCGCACCTAGACAAGTTTGGCTTTTCAACTTTTTCACACTCTTAAATGTTTTAATCGCTAGGGTTGAAAAACGTTTTTCTAATTATGCCAGCTTTTGTTTAATATAAATTCTGAACGTTTTGCTCTTATAGGATTTCTTATTCATGTTTTATTTTTCTTAGAAAAGCATTCCTTTAATGTTTAACAATTAAATTTTGATTCATTAACATGAGAATTTTTGTGAGTATTTTAAAATAAAATTTGCTAACTTAATTAAAAAATCATAAAAGTAGCTAAACAGCAATTTTAATATACTATATTGTATATTGCAATCAAAAATATCAACATCAACACCTTTGTCTGTCAGCATTTTACAGCGAATTCCAACGCCAACAGCGTTGTTTCCTTTTTACCAAAGCAACCAGGAAGCAAAAGAGAAACACTTGTTATCTTAATTACTAAAACTGTCAAAAAATATTTCACATAAAATATAATTACGCTGTCATCAGTTTACGTTACGTTTTCATTTCACCACCAAAAAATTTAAGCTACCCTCAGCAAAAGCTTCAAAGTTGATTATAATTTATGAAGCTTGAATACAAAACAGTGTTGCCATTGTGTTTGTTGACAGTAAAAGAAGTATGACTGTTTTCAAAAAAAAAAAACAAAAGCGTGTGACTGTAAGCACTCGCGGTGTGATGTGTGAACTTAATGATGTTTTTGTTATGTTACTATAGAATATTATAAAGCTGCCGAAAAGCTAAAAAGTGTCGAATTCTATCAAAAAATTTTAAAAATTAACACGTTTCGATACAGAGAAAAAAAACAGCGACGTTCAATAGCTTTCGTTTTAGAATATTAATTTTTGTTTTTGTACATAAACGCTAAGATCGATATGAAGGCTGTTAGTTTACAGTCCCTTGGAGTGCTAACTATATGGTTAGTTTACTATTATACCGCGTTCTTATAGTCGTTTTGTACTAATCCACTAATCTGACCCAGTGTTATCAAGTCGTACAGAAACAGTTCCCGGCCTTAAAAAACATTTTTTTGTCAAATGGTCTTCTTAAAAAATAATAATTTTACCCTCAAATGGTAAGAAAAAAAAATTTTTTCAGTAGTTTTTAAATTTTGTGTGGGAAAAACTTGATGTCTTTTTTTTGTGCTTTTTGTAAAAAAATTATAAGTCCATGTCACGAAAATTCTTCTCTACTCACTCGGCTAAGTAGTTCAGAAATTTTGTATCTCCTACCAGGCCCTTGGCTTTGAAATAAAATTCTGGGCTAAGCCATGTCAATCTCCGTCACTTGGCAACCTTCTTCTAACCAATTAGAAGAATATCTAGATATATGTGATTACGCATTGCAAAATTAAAAATTCTAAGGAAAATTTGTTAAAGGGATTGCTGAAAAAACTCATTTCCACACAGTCAGAGAGGTAGTGATATTCATATAATTCAAAGAAGAGCAAACAGTCTAAACCATCATCATCATATAAGGAGTAGTTTTGAGCAAAATTATAATTATTATGTGTTTCATCACTATTAATGCTTCTATCCCAAAAAATTCCAAAAATTTATGCTCAATTTAAATCTGAAAAGGATAACATATATAAAATGTGATAGTACCTTAGGCAAAGTCATCAAATTTTAATCACCATTAAACTTGTAAAAACCTTACGCTAACGCCAAGTTTTTCTATTTAACATAATGCATAAATAAGTGAGCAATTTGAGCAAAAATTTAAAAACGGTGACATACAAAAATTCGCAGACAGACAGACACCTACATATGTATGTACGTATATGAAAATAAGGCCATTTAACTTTTGAGTCATTAAAAAAATTATTACAAGCTTTAAAAAATTCAACAGAAAAAAAACGCCAGACAAATTTGCGCTCATAAAGAAAGATGAAAAAATTTGCGCACAGGAAATTGAAAATCGCGCGAAAAATATAAATATCCCTCTATATAGACGTAAAGTTGGCATAAAAATTCATAGCATCATTAAGTGTTTTTCCTCTTCCTGTCATATTCTAAAAAAACATTTTTTTGGAACCATCATTGCTCATATTTTGCTCTAAGATCCATGGTAAATTATATGACAGAAGAGGAAGGCATCATTTCTTTTGAAGGCACAAAAATAACGAGCGCGCATTATTCACAACAGGGATGATTAAGTAAACTAATCCATTGCTTGTGTATGTGTATACGAATGTTTGTGTTCTTGCTGATTCATTGAAGGACTTTGCAATACAAAAATGGTGTTGGGGAGACTACAAATGTTATGTGCTAGTGGGATTAGTGTGTTTAGTATATTTCAGCTTACATCAGCTAAGTTCAGACAAAATTGAACTGGTCTGGATTGATTTTTTTTTTTTGTGCATTTGGTACTGTTTTTCTTCCTCTTTCAATTATTTTTTAAAATTATTGAGACTTAAAAGAAAATATCATCAGTCTGCGTTGCATACTTTTTGAAAGAACAATTTGTTTTGCTGTCGCATAGTGGGACTACCAAATGAAAACTTTGATACATATTTATGTAGTTTTAATGAAACTTTGTATTTCTATATTAATATATGACGAATATGCTAAGATGCAAGAAAATTAACAAAATTAAGTTTATTAACATAAATTAGTGCTATGATTTTATTTTAAGTTTCTATTAAACAGCATTAAAAATTTACCAAAATTTAAATGAATTTTCTAAAAATTTTTATATTAGAAAGAAAATATATGAAAATGTAGTTTTCACCACAATTACAATGAGTTGATCCCACAATTCAATCAAAAATTTCTACTTGCCACAAGCCAAAATTTTTTTGTTGCATATGTTTTTGAAAGGCAAATATCAACACCCACTGTGCGTTAGCTGTTCGAAAAGCATCTGGGTAACTCATTGCGACTATTTTTTTCTTTGCGATAAACGCATAAAAAACACCAACTCAACGAAGATATTTCATCTGAGAAAAAATCAGTTCAAGAAAACAGCGGAAAAAAATCTAAGCAGTAAAGTGCAGCGCTAAAGTGAAATATTCAACCAACAAGCAAAAGCAATAAATTCGATGCTGCTGCTGCTGCTGTTGTTGTTCTTTTTGTTGTTGCCATTGCAATTTTGGAGCTTAAAAAGCAACTTAACTGACATACTTCATAACGCCAGACATAAACGACAAGCTACGCACAGATCGTAGTCAAGTTTGATGTTGAAAAATGTAAAAAAATTGCAGGGGTAAATAAAAGTACACCATAGGGAATACAAGGAATCAACGCATTGCATGCAAAGGAATAAAAACAAAATACACAAAAAGGTAGTAAAAGTCATAACAAAATGTAAGAAAAATCTGAACGAAAAAGCCCCAACTGCAAATTGCAATTTTGTAAGCTAGCAAGGATTTGATGCCTTAAACCTAAAAAAAAAATATTTCCTTACACGCCGATGTGAAGTAACAAACCGGATGCCTACGTTCATTTATGTTGTTGTTACTTCCGTTTTTGTACGATTATTATGTTTATACTGTACGGTTGAATATCTTTAGTGTCGTGAAAGGTTCATTCATGCTTCCTGCTGAATATCCATGCTGCTATGCTATGTTAACTTACTTCCTCATGCCACATTCTAAAAATCAAATGGGAATAGAGTGTCATGAAAAAACTTTAACAGGAAATATCATGTAGACAGACAAACAGACGATTGGTACTTTTGTTTCAATGTTACACAGTGAGAAATTTCAAATGAAACTATGAGTGAAAATCACCCAAATAAAAATCAAAGCATTGCAAAATAAAGATATTTATTTATTAAAACTTATTTTGTCGCCTTCAAAAAAAGTCCCACCGATTGCCATGCAATTACACCAGCGTTTTATTTAGTGCTCCATAAAAAAAAAGGAAATAGCAAGGGAAAAAGAATCTTAGTATATTTTAGCCGTCTAAAGGCGGGCTTAGCAACTAGAGGGTCTAGAAGCTTTTGCGGCAGTTGTTTTCATCAACTCAAAATATTTAAAAGAAATACACAAAATTGGCGCACAGTGCACAAGCAACGTTATACACCTCACGTTCCTCACCTACATCATATAAATGAATATCAAAACCATCCCAAAAAAAAAAAATACAAAAATATTCGCACAACATCAAGAATCAGAAATACAAGGAAATCTTCAAACATTCAAATTAAAAGTAAATGAGTGCCAAGCTAACGAAACGATGCCACACTTGAAATAACTTGGAGTCTGCACTGACTCCAGACTCTTAATGCGCAAGTGAATTTAATATATGTAAGAAATAACGACTTAAGGATTACAGTAAACATTGACAGAGTAGCAGCAGCAGCAGCAGGACGAATGTAGTTAAACGGAGTCAAAATGTGAGTCGCAGGAATTCACAACAGGATTGGTTTTAGTTTTTTGTTGTTAGTGCAAATTAACACTCGTGTCTTTGAGTGAAGCTTTTGTATAATTTACACTATAATTCAAAGTTTACACAAGGATCCTCCTCCTTAGCAGATGACAACAAAATGAAAGCAGCATTATATTCATGACATTTATATGAGATGACTGGTATTGGTATGTACGTGTATGTACTATAGTATTCATGGTATTTGAAATTGAGGAAATTTGAATGAGTTTATGATGCAAATAAAATTTTTCTCGCTTGGAATAGGGTATTTTTCAACAGTTGACATCAATTAACGAGGCTAATATAAATGAGAATGAAGTTAAATGTATGGAATAAAGAACTTAAGAGGTAAAATGTTTAATAGTGCACAGTTATCTTTTGGTTAGGAAAACTCTGGAAAATTTTAAAATAAAATGATAATGATGAGTGATTATAAGTACAGCAGCAAAAACTTTGAAAATTTGATTGGATTTTTTATGTCTCATCTATTTGATTTCAAAAGGCTTTGCGAAGTCTTTTTCTTTATTAAAGTCATTTGCACATTAATATTAGTTTTGCGTAAAACAGCTTTGAAATTTCCAACATACCACACTATATCAACTGCAGAACAAATATTTTCTTTGCTATACTCAATCAAATAATCCTACACTTTTGTGACAAAAAATTTGCAGTAACTTTTTGTAAGTCTTTAAATAAAACCTTAAGGCTATGCCTAGAGCAAGAATAATAAAAATAAGCTTTATAACACGCTCACACAATTTTGCATAAGCCAACAAAATAAACTCAGTTTATGTAGTAGAAAATATTACAACCCCTCCCTCTCGTTCATCAAAGTCTCCGAGGAATTCTTTTGTGGTTTTCTTTGAGGTTGAAAGGCGGGCTACAAAGCAACACGTAGGTAGCTTCATTAAAGTTCAAGTTGATGTAACAACACATGACCCAAAAAGCTGACCATCATAGTAAAAAATAAATAAATAACCACACCCCCTTACATGGTTCAAGTAAAATGTGATACCCTAAAGAAGTAACAAATTTTATAGCAAGCATGAAATTTAAATGATTTTGTTGTTGCTGTTGTTGTTGTTGTGTACCTAAGGTGCTACCTACTACTAAAAAATAACAAAGATTTGAATACCAATTTTGTTTTCGTCCTTTTTTTTATTTTATTCATGTGCATTTACATTTTATTTGTTGTATTTCATTAGAATTATGTAGACTTTATGCAAAAAAGCTCGACAAAGTCATTACATTGTAATGAATTGCTTGGGATGGGAATGTCATAACTAGCAGTATTATGCTGTTGCTCTTTGAGAGAAATGTGGATGGCACAAATAATCGATATTAAAATATTTTTCAACTTAAAATATCGAAACATTTTTCTATTTGCAGTTTGTAGAAAGAATGCTAAGGATTTTTAATTTTATTTGTACCCAGATCAGATTCAGTTTTGATATTAGTTGTGCTTTTAATTAAGTTTATGGTGGTGGTAAAAATTTTAATGGATGACAATGCATCAACTAATAATGGATCATAATGTAATCCTGTGTGGTGTTACCACATATTTTTTATACATCATATTTTAAGTTTATTAATTAATAAAGTAAGGCGATTCTCAGTTGCTCACTTTTTATCAATCCGGCTGTTAATATCCATTTTAAGAACTCCTAGAATACTTGCATAACAAAATTTGTAAAACTGACTGAAAATTTTGAACTTAATTATTTAAGCACAACACAATGAAACATTTGTTTTTAAAGCTCAACTCACAAAAATCTACAAAAAAGCCGCAAAAATATCTCTTTGACTAAAACTTTTCAGTTGTTAGTTACTTATAATCAAATTTTGACTTTTTTCTTCTTATCGCAATGACATTTCTAATGAAATTTCCAAAAACGTAAATAAAAAAATTCAAAAGTCTGCCCCAGAGTATTGTTACTGCAGTCTGACATTCCATTTTAAATTTAGTGGTTATAAATATCTGGCATGATAGGCATCGTTAAGAGAAAATCTAGAAAAGTACATTTAATTTAAAGCACCCCAAGGGTAATAAAGTCAAGGAGAAGAATAATACAAAACAATGAATGAATGAGTAAATGAATGGAAGTAAAGTATGAATGACGAGAATAGGGAGGACATAGAAAGGTAGGCAGATGATGTAGGTGCTTTGGAAAGTAACGTAGTAAGGTATACCGATTGAATAGCTAAATGAATAGAAGTTTTCTCTAAGAAATCAATGTTAAAATTTATATTATAGTAACGTATTTCAAAGATGATATTAAAAATGTCTGTTTATGAGGGATCTAACAAACATTTAGAGAAACAGACACACTGCTGTTTTTAGTAGATTGCTATAAATGTGGAAATTTCGCAACGCAAATTGTAAGTAAATATAAAATCTTTATATACATATATTTTTGGTGTTACATAAGTATCTTTTAAAAATAACGAGGGATATAGAATCATAAAAATGTTGAATTTACTTTTGTTAACTTGTTAAATCAACTGTTCATGCTAATCAAGTTGCATGACAGTTTTCTTAATTAAGGCTACTTAAAATATAACAATTTTTCAATGTTGTTGTTGTTGTTGTTAATGAAACAAAAGTAGTGACAGCAAAATAGTAGAATTTGAAAAAGGTTTATGTTTTAACTAACTACATTATTTATATACGCCAACTCAGCTTACAATGCAGCGGCATATCTTTTGTTTCCCCAATTCTTTCAACAGTTGTTAAATGTTAGATTTGGGATGCTGCTAAATGAGTACAAACATAATTTTATTTTTTCTTGACATTTTTTCATTATTATTTGGTTTAACTTTCTGCTTCCTCTTTATCACATTATATTTTTATGCCAAAAAAAAAACAAAAGTCTTAATTTACTCATTTATTTAAGCAGCTGCTCAGTGGCTTCAGTTTAATGCTGCAGATGTCAGTATTTTTTTTTTTTTTTGTATATCTTTGCTTCAGCCATTTTTTTGTTATTCTGCGTTTTCTTTAAATTTTTTTTCTTTCGTTTTTGCTATTTTTAAATTCAAGTGTTATGTTTCTTATATCGTGCTCCTTTTCAAGTATAAAACACTATAGTGGAAGAACTGTTTAGAATGAGAATCAGCGCAAGATTCCGTTCGAGTAGCAAAACATGACTAATTTCCGCACTTACTTTGGTGTTGAAGTGGTCACGTGATGCGCTAGTGAATTGCTTTGTGTACATGAGTACCAGTAGTAGAAAAGCAACGAAAAAATAAAACCATAGCTTTTGTTCAAAGTTTTTAAACATTTATGCGCGTTTGTTTGGATTTTATTTCACAGATATAGAATTTTGCATAGCTGTGGTTTAAGTGTCCCAATGGGATACCACAATATCGACTATTGACATGGCATTTAATTTGAGAAATATAGTGCATATGAAATTACCGGAAAATACGTATCTTTGTTCAATACAAAAATATTTCAACAATAAACTTTGCCAGTTTCATTTTATAGCTATAGAATTGCGATAGCGGTCAAGAATTAATCATTGCAAATTAACTAGATGCAACAAGTTTTAGTGGCGAATAAGCTAAATCATTTCTTTCAATGATTTTTTGTGGAGTAAAGAGCATTAGAAAAAACGTGAGTTTTCAAAATACTCTCAACCAGTGACAAAAGAAAAAATATTTTCAAAAAAATTAGAGATGGAAAAGCAACATAGTGTCTGATTCGACGTGGAATGTCCCATATACAAGTATACGTACATAAAGAATACTGACATTGAAGATATTTTGTAAGGATTAATCGGCTTCCAGTGAGTTTGATCCCATTGCCGAACTCAAAGAAAATGAGTACTAAAAAATTATGCCTACAAGTATGCAATACAAATTTAATTCAAATACTTCAGTTTAATAAGAAATGACGCGCGATTGTTGAATTATTTATACACATACTGTGAACCAATGAGCGCGTTTTTGAATAAAATTTCTTATTTTTTGTGTTTAATTGGAATAGAAGCACTACTCAAATTATTGTTGCCGAAAAAATTTTCTTAAATACCCGCGAAGAAAACATTTTTAAAAGTAATAAGAGTATTGCTCAAAAATATTGAAATAAAAAAAAATCAAAAAAATTTTGTCATCTCTCCGGTCATCACTGAAGAGACATAATTATTTTCATATGTAGCTTTCAAACACATCTAAAAAAATTATAGTCATAATATTGACGTATTCCAAAGAATTGGTCTGTGATCTATAAAATATGCCCTCTTCACTATTTCAGAAGCAAAAAATTCAAAAGGAAACTCTGCGTTTTAAGTTTCGTTAAATCTTTGATTTAATGGCATATGCAAAAAATACTTTATAAAATAAAAATTAATATTTCTATAACCATCGAAGATGATTAAAAGAGCTTATTTTAAGGCTGAACAGACTCATAAAATATTTACGTGAGGAAGTTCCATAAGATACCTCAAAATTTTTCTAATATTTCAAATAACAGATTATTTTAATCACGAGAAGTTAATTACTTATCCTAAAATTACTGAAAACAAAACAATTTTCCTACTGGCATGGCAATATCTTATAGATTGTATATTTTAATTTTAGATTTGCAAGCTCTTGTTAATTTAAATTTTATAAGCTACTAATTGCTTAGATACCACATTTTTCAATCTCATTAAAGTAGGTACGTTTTGCTAAGTTACTTTTCATTTTGACGATATATACAAAAGCAGAAATTTATTTAATTTTTAAAGCACTTACTTCAAATTTCTCAGCCTCTTTAGAGTACACAGAAACCACATTAAGTAGAGGATATGGTTTATCTAATGCTTGACTGTTGTTCGAGTTCAATGCTTGTGCTAGTTGGTAGAGAATGAAGGAAGTGCGTTCTGTAAGTAAAAGATTTGAAAGCTTTTATCGTAATTTGTAATTGGGTTTTCGGTTTAAAGGAAGATACATTATTATTTTATTTAACAAAAAGTATTCAGACAATTAGGTATAATTTGATAATATTTTCAATAGAAAAATATGACATAATATAACATATATACATACTTTTACTAGAGTTTAAAAATACTGCAAATATAATCGACACGCAAGAAAGTTGTTTCACTTACATATAAAAAAAAAATAAGTAAATTAAATGTACATAAATAAAACTTACTTAAAATGTTTATTGGTACACATGACGTATGAGTAATGTTTGATTTATTATTATTATGAAGACATATTTTTCATTAAATGCACTGTACACTGTGTCCTAAAAGTTACGATCACGTGAAATTGGGAAGGTGTCGAAGTAAAGTTCTTCATTTAAAATATGATGTTTACTTTTTATCAAATTTCTAAAAGTACGCAATAGTACGCAATTTTTTGAGCTCATTACAAGAAAAAAATAAATTTTTTATAAAAACTCAAGTATGTACCTATTTTTGAAGCTTTTAAAAGCAACTTGCATTTTAATATTGTGTCGCAAGCAATTAGTGAATTTTATTTTAATGTCATGTCATCATGACCTCAAAGCACTTGGCACTGCTTAACATTACAAGAAAAACTTTGACTGTAACTATTATGTAAAAATGTCTTACTCTTCAATTTCAGCTACAACTATTTTTGTTTTTTTTTTTTTTTGACAGCGTCTAACCCAGTTCCACTGCTGCCTACTTCCGTCTTCACTTTAAGCAGCAACTTTAGCATAGCCACTAAAAACAACACGTTAATGACTGGTACCGTTGATTGCTGACTTGGCATCCTTGCAACCTTTTTCGTTTCGTTTTTTTAATGATGCCAAAACTTGGCGAAAGCGAAAAAGGTACTGAAGAGCAATAGAAGAAGAATATGAAGCGAAACATAAAATATGAAATAAGAAATGAAGCTAAAATAAACACAACTCAAGTGTTGCAGCGACAAATGATGATGACGACAGTGACACAGAAAAAAAAATTGTAAATAAGATTCTAGAGAATTGCACTTGAAAAATAAGAAAAATTTCCCTTTTAGCAAAAAAAAAACAACTGAAATGCAAATCTTCAATGTAATGTTCGTAAATAAACGAATGCAGTTGTTGGTATTTGGTTATGACAAGCAGTTGAATAGTCACAGCAACAACGTTAATGATGAGACTATGCCAACTTTGTAGTGTAAGTTAAGAAGTGTAGCATTACTTGGTCGTAAGCTGTAATTTTTCATGTCATAACGAGTCTGCTTTTAAATGTACATAATAAAATTGTAAACAGACTACCTGGCACGAAAGTGATGTTTAATTTATATACCTTAATAATTGCATGTTAATCATACGACATGGTGATCCATTTATAATTTTCTGATGTAGGTACATACTTTTTATTAAATACTGTCTTTGTGTTGTTGTTGACCAAATTTTACAAATTTATTTTAAATTGCATGTTTTACAAAAAGTACATAAATTGCACGCAACATCTTGCTACATATGTAACTGACAATGCTGACAAAACATAATGAAAATTCCGCCGATTTTGACCGACCGTTATGGCAATGATTTGAAATCGTATATGTGCGAGATGTGTTTTGATCTGAAATCAACAAACAATTTAGTTGGCTAATATCACCAAAAAAGTATTGCTACTTAAAAATTTCAGCAATTCAAAGAAAATACTTGAACAATCTATCTGCTGGCTGTTCATGTGTATGAGTGCTTTTGTTGTGTTTCTTTTTATTTGTCTTTTTACTTGTAATTTTTTTTTTTAATTTTAACAGTTTAGTGAGGCCTAAAATATTTTCTTATGCCAATTAACCAAAAACAATAGCAATCACATGAATTATGCATGAGAATAAATTACGACACCTCTTATTTATCTAGGTTTTTGTGTTGGGTAGCAAAGCAATATGCTTCATCCTTGACGCACTGCTAAGCAAAATCTAATCTTCCAATCGATTACATTTGCCTCACACTCAACTTTGAGAAAACTTTCATGTGAAATAATATTTTATTAGTGCTATATTCAAAAAAGGTTTCAGAAATGATGTTGCAAGTTCTACAATTATTGCTAAATCATCGTCAATGCCATCACTTTATGAGCGTATATGATATATGGATGTATTGGCGTTGAACTTATTTTTTTTTTTTTCATTAAACGCTATCAATTCTGGTAAGCAAATTTACTGCGTCTATGCAGACTTCTGTAAGTCATATGTTAAACATTCTCATAACTCAAACCCGCTTGTGCTGAAAAACTTGCAATTCCACAAAAATGTGTAAATGGAAAAGAAACAAATTCCCACAGGGAAAATAATATGTTCCATACAGATTACCTTTCTTTTTTATTTTTGCTGTATTCAGCAACAATTCGAACTTACCCTCTTTCACTACCTGTTCAATAACTCTTTGTCCTGGTGTTTGCAGCTTGTTTTGTTCAATTATTTTCAAGCCCAAGCTATCAGTTGTCATTAGCATAAAAAGTGCAATTTGAATTGATAATCCAAAAAACTTCATAATGAGCTCTAAAAGATAAAAATAAAAAAAATTATTTACTAACGCATTTCGTATAAGCTGCAATTAAACAGAAGGATAATGCTTCTATAAAAACTTTGCAACATTAAAAACAAGCAAAAAAGCAAATAACTAACAGATTATGGCCTTCTTTATACTTTCCGACTACTTTTCAAAAGAGTTTTATTACAAATTTTTTTTTTTTTGTATTTCTTCAAATTCTTTAATTCCTTTATATAGACTTCTATAGTTCTTTTCTGTTTGTTGCTTTCTTTCAGCAGAAGAAAACTTTTTTTATTACAGTAACAACAAAAGCAAATGGATTAAAAAGTATAAGCTTTTTTAATAAAAACTACCGTTGAGTTTGCACACAGTAGTGCAGGGATATATGAATATTACTCAAAATTAAGGATGTGCACAAGGATACTCTGGAGATGAAGCCTTTTCGAATATATTAGCTCCTTTTTTGTAACAATATTATGCTATGTGCTAAATGAAGCTTTTTTGCTACATTCGGCCCATGGTGCAATGAAATCTATGAAGGAATTGTAAATGTTTGTAAGCTGGATAAACAAACAAATGAAAAGAAAATTAAAGAAAGAACGCGCATGTACCGCGTTATGAACTCAATAGGTAAAACCTTGCCAGTAGCATCATAACAACTACATCAACAACAATCATAATACTAACTACAATAACAGTGTGTAGCAACTACTTGCAAAACTTTGCCTTTAGGCTTTCGAATGAAACACAATAGCGCTGCGGCTTTATTAAATGGATGCGAGTGTTTCAACAGGCTTATGCAACATAGTCATAGAAAGAGGTTTTCTAGAGCATCAAAAAATGTTCAATTCATATTAACTTGAACGGAATGCAACATGTTTTTTTTTTCATGGACTATATTTCATTTTTAAAACAAAACAAAAAACAAAAAAATATCGATTGGAATAAAAAATGTAATGTCTCAAAAATTTATTGAAATATACACATTAATGTAATGTACATATTTCACTCAATTTGTATGCTATACATATACTTAATCTACATATCTAACTATACAAAAAATATTAAAAAACCTATGCCACAATTTCTCTTTTTCAAAAGTTACAGCTCTGCCTCCTGTAATCGATATTATGAAAGAAAAAAAATTTAAGTCTAAAACTTAAGCATCCAGAATTTCAACTAGAGTAAGATGCCAACATAGAAATGGATGAATTCCAACAAGCATTGGAGTGGAAAATTTGGATTAACACGAAACGCTGTTTACCTATGTATATCGTCTTAGAAACGACCATTGGACAACGAAACCGGGGAAATGTAGAAGAAATTTGATGACACTTGGTAATGACCGTGTATGTTAGAAGAGTTTTATTCAGTTTTTTCGCAAAGTTTTGCTTATGTGTTAGATTTAACATATCCTGTCAAGTGTTTAATGTGCAGACAACGCCTGAGGACTCCTAATATTTAAAATAAAAAACATGAAAAACAAAACACAAAAATTACAATATTTTATTCTTCTTTGTTATTCATGAAACAAAAACGTATAGGAAAACTTTAAGAGCGCACAACGTTTTTTTTTTAAATATTCTCTAGCGCATTTTTATGCATTTACACATTTTAAAAAAGTTCATTAAACACACGTTGTCAACAGATGCGGACGCCCACATATGTAAAACACACACACTCTAATGTTTTTTGTAGCTAAGTTTTTTTTTTTTTTTGCATATACACATAATAAAAATGCAGTTAATTCATAGTTTCAACAGCAAACGTTGTACAAAAAGTAGAGAAAAAATTCATTTAATTTTTTATTAAAGCAAAGCAGCGAAAATACTGAAAGGAAATACCTACAAAAAATGCAAACGCTGCTACCAAGTTATGCAAGCTAATGCGAAAAAATGCTGATCTGTGAACCGTTTTAATGTCAAATGTTGCACTTAACAGAGAAACGGAACAACGCGTTTACTGTCGACGGCGTACAATGGAGCAACCAACTGAATGGTGGCGCCCACCACTCGAACCTGACAGCAGCAGCGAATAAGCAACACAAAGCAAAAAAACCTTCGAAAAAAAGGAAATCAGTTTTTGTGATAAAATAAAAAAAGCATGAATGAAAAAAATTAAAAGATAACAATGATAACACTTTCGTTATCAGCATAAAATTTGTTATGTTTTGATAAATTTATCTATAAATAAATAAATTAATTAAAAATGAATTGATTTAATTTAATTCATAATGTGAAAATAACACAATCATTGCTGTGAGGTGAGCAACTCTAAAATTAATATTTGCAATTTTTTTTAAGCTCTTATGACACATTGTTTTCTTTTTCTTTTTAACTTTTTTTATCTGAATACATAGTTGTAAGCAAAAAAAATGCTTGAAAATCAGTTTGCCTAAAGAATCTCACTTTTCATGTTCAATAACATTAGGTCAAATTAGCGAAAATTTTATTTTATTTTTTATATTGTCCTGATCAAAATTATGTTTTAACATAAAGCTATTTATGCCTAAGCTTAGGAGGTATGTAAAGGAACAATTATCATAAAAATTAGCCATATGATCCAATTATAATCAAATAGCGATAAATTCAATATTCTGAACACCAGAAAAGGACTTTAAAAAGAATAGAAGAAAATAGAAACGTTTGCTGTCTCTTACGTTAAAAATTTGTCCCATCAACCATATCTTTTTATCACAAGCTTTAAATTTCCATATAATGGCAAACATTTTTCGCAACCTACAAACTTAATCACATATTTATTCAACAAAGCTAAATTCATTTACACATTTTAATTTTCTGAACAAATTTTTACCACCAAAGCTAAATTTATTTGTGAACTCAAAATATTTCACCAATTCAACCAATTCACCAATTCATATTTAAAGTTTAAAGATTTTACCAAACAACAGTCTATTAGAATAACTGTTACAGATTAAAGCTATAATAACATTTACGATATATTTTCATAATCTTTTCTTTTCAACTTTTTTAATGAATGAGTACAAGTTACTATCTTAACTAAATTAATCAGTCAAGATATTGCAAAAATAGAAACTGAAAGTTTTATTGATAAGCAAATTTAAATATTTTTCAAGTAGCCTTAATATGAATTAGACACCATAATATTTGCCAACTCAGATAAGTTTTTTTTAATATTCTATTGATATTCTGGTATTCTTAGTACTTTGTACTCTACGGCAGATAAGCTAACGTATATGATTTTTTTTTTTCAAACGCTTGTGTTACACTTAATCAGAAGATAGCGAAAACTGTATAGAAAAAGTTAATGAATTTGCATAAAAACGTGTATAATCAAATTTAATTAATATGATATATCGAATCTACGTATACAATAGAAATATATAGTGTAATTTAAAGCAGCCTATGTAATGTGATCAATTTTCTTACAAATAAGACATACAAAAAAAACATAATACCCATTAATTTCACTCCCTCGTTTCTAAATTAATCTCCTATAAATATGCAACAATAAACAAACTACATCATATGAACATTTTTTGTTAGGCATATTTTCTAATGAAATATTATAAAAGTCATATCGATTAGTTTCTTGACATTAATTTGACAAATTGATAAATGATGAAAACCAACTACAACAAACACACATATGAAAACAACTGTATTATGTATTATATACGCAGAACACATTGCATATGAATATAAAAACAAACACAATGGAAAAGATCCTATTACCAAATACACACGTAGTCATAGTTCGCATACATATGTTGCCGCTTATAAATGTCAGTAATAAAGCATGGAAAATTGAGTTCAACATATTTTCATTAGTTGACTGCGTAGGTACATACATACATATGTATATGTGTGAGTCATTATCACAATTTGATTCTGTTTTATTTATTGGTATTTTATCTATGCATACCTAATCGTACTATGTAGTGAGTATTCTTTAAATGCTAACGATGTGATTTCGAACTTAAATCAGTAGAATGCGAACGGAAATAATTTTTGCGTGAATCAAATGAATGAATTTTACTGTTAGCTTCAATTTCAACAATTGACAAATATTTCCTTTTCAGAAAATGAAATAAACTAAGTTGAGATTGGATGTAAGCCCTAAAACGCGTACACACTTTTAACTTTTATGTAGAAGTACTGTGGTAAGCAAAGCAAGACAAGATTTATCAAATTCATTGTATGCTTGACAAGTGAGAAGCCTTCGGTAAGGATTTACATCCTTGAGTTTGCCTAATTTCGTATTCGCTAGCCACAGTAATTCTACATAAAAGCTGGGATATTTTCAGCAACTATCTTACTGCACCACAAAACTGCACTTTAATATCAAGTTAGCAATGAACTAAAATTTAAAAATATGATATAATATTATATTAGTTTCAAACATTTATAAAAAAATGTCCTTAAACGTGTTGTGTATTTCAAAGCAACTGAATAGCTAAAATATACACTCATTTTATTGTAATGAATAAAATTTCGCTATGACTTTAAAGCGGCCTTGAAATAATATCTTATTTTCCTGTTTGCCAAACTTAAGAACATTTTCCATCTTATAAAAGATTCAAGAAAAAAAAACGCCTTTAAACTTAGCTCCTATTCGTACGCATTCATACAGTTACACAACTACAAACGTAAGCGTCACGTACAGCACTCGATTAAATTTTGAAACCTCAACCTGCGGCACTTTTTTGCTACCAGGTCTTCATAGTACGTGACGGCTTGAATATATTTAAGAAATACATTAAAATCACTTATGACAACATATTTTATTGCTTCAATTTTTATGTCCCGATGCATTTGCATAGCGAAATGAAAAAATAATAGGTATTTTAAGTAGTCCTTAAATTGTGCCTTCTTCTTTTTCCAGCCTCGAGAAATATTTGTGCCATTTTTAATGCGCTCCTTCTTCTAAATTCGCATTTATTTTCACACAATTTGTTTACCATTAATTTTTATCAGATTTGCATTTGCTACATTTTTTCATTTGCCTTTTCTATGGTAGGTAGGGTTTTTAATTTGTTTTAAAATTTTTTTTTCTGCTTTTCTCTATTGCTTTTTCTCATACTTGCTCAATGTTAAAAGCAAAAAATACTGCTCCTAGAAGTATGCAACACTTTGTGAAGTGCTCACATTTCCGTTTTACAATTTGCTCAACTCGTTTCCGCTTTGTCTACGCTACCAACACAGTTTTACTCGTATTCATAGATAAACATCTTTATTTGCGACCGACGATTTTTTTCTGCCGCTTGCCATTTGTCTACAAGTGAAACGACAAATAGAAAAATTTACGGTAAAGGAGGTATTTAAAGCTAATGTTGAGGTAATATTTGAATTTAGTTTTTGAAAATATCTATGTATGTACATAATATTTTTAGGTAAATGTCAAACAGGTTTTAGAACAATGTATTGTAGCGCTTTAAAGTTAGTACCACAATTGTTAGTAATGTTCTGGGAAAAATTAATTAGTTAATTTAATTAAATGGTGACACATAACATTTGTTACCGGTACTAACTCATTGAAGACCATAGTTTTTTTCTTCTTTTTGATGTAGTAAATTGGTGTTAGCAATCATTTGATATTTTAAAAAAAGATACGGACTAATTTTTCTCTTGACTTGGCAACCGTGATATGAATTTTTTTTTTCTTTTTTCTGGAACGTTCGCTCGATATGCCCGAGACATTACTCCTAAAAATGTGATCACAGAATTTTAACGCTAATGAAATGATGAAGACATGGAAATATTGTGAATGTAGTAATGAATAAAAAACACTTTGATTTATAGCAAGTTCTTGAAATCATTTAGCTCAACAAGTCTTCAAAGGAACGCCGATTTCTTTGTTTTCATGTAGTAGTCAAATGTGTTTATAATTTGCATTGAAGTGACACCACAATTCATTTTTCTTTATTTCTTCGCTTTATTTCCCACTGTCAGAGTAAGCGAAAATTTTTCGGAATGGATGTCCTCCTTATACTTATCGATTTAACTATTGAGTTTCTTTACTGACAAAATATGGAAACTTGAAAACTAGCAATGGTTTTCGATAAAACACGTCAAAACAAATCGAAAATCGCAAATAAAAAATCAATAACTTGCTTGGTTTTCGAGATATCGGTACTTAAAAATGATGGCCTAATATGTCATTGTACGTAAAATGATCTCAAAATCTTGTCATAGAATTTAGTTAGGCCCATTGAGACTTTTGTTCAGCATGTCAAAAATAGCTCTTTATATGAAAATTTTTTAGGTAGGTGCGGCAAATTGCGGTATGCCTTTGTCTTTAAAAAATGTAAGCATTTCAATGGAACCAACGAGTTGAATCTGTTTATCGGCAGAGTTGTACGGACCTTGCGACGTGTTTGTTTTTCATCGAAACAGAGTGCAAAAACATCCCTGGATTGCCAACCATCAACAGTCACGTAGATCCACATCTGTCATAAATCATCAAAAGACTTTTGATCAAGCGCAGCCAACTTCAATTGAAACATTTCTGGGTTTTTTTCTTTAAATTCTCACTCTCTCGCTCCCACGCTATTGGCAAATGTACTGATTGCCACTCATTTCGCTCACACAAGTTCTCTCAGTCTGCAAGAATATAGAATTTTTGACACATCTTCCAATCGTGAAACTGACAGTTCGCGTTCGCAGTTGGATTTTTATTCGTCGTATAAAAAACCAGAAATTGGTGTGAAAAATACAAAATTTTAATATCAAAAATTTACAAAATTCTAGAGGAAAACAACAAATTAACGAAAATCATAAAAAATCAAACGAAAATTTGTGAAATACGCCGTTAAATGGAATAAAATAAAGTCGTGAAAAGACGCGTTCATGGCGGGGAAAATGCAATTTGTTACATTCGTCGTCATTCTCGTGCATTGCTGTCAGCAGCAGTGAAATAAAATAGTGGAAAAAAAGAAACGGCGGAAAAATTTATCGAGAAAATCACAGCAACGCAAGAAGCCAAATATAAAATTTTTATCTAAACTTCGACAAAAAATTAAGGTAACGTTGCATGTATGAAAATGGTAAAAATATTAAAAAATAACGCAACAGCATTAAGTGCAGTGAGTTGAGAAAAAAACGAAAGAAAAGTGAAGAACGACAAAAGAATACAAGGCGAATTGCAGAAGAAAGTGGCACCAGTGCGAAACATTGATAAAAAAAGTGCAATAAAGAAGCGAAACGAAAACGAGTGCGGAAAATCCTGCATCGGAATTTTTCACAAAAGTAGGAAAAGAGAATTAGAAAGAAATTCCAGATTTTTGTAAATTTCCAGACTAGTTTGCGAAACTAAAAACGAAAAGAATTTGTACGAAAAGTTTGAAAGCTGTGGCACTAAAGTAAAAGAGAACACTGGAGCCCCAGCGCTCCGCTTTGTGACAGCAGCAGCATTCCCGCAGGTTCGAAATATCGGAAGCAGAAGAGCACGACATAGGCAGCAGCAGGTCGAGAAAAACAATAAAAAGTGCAACAATTTTTCCACATTTTCATTTAGTTCAACAAAAAAATATAAAGAAAATTGAAAAAAAAGTAAATAATAAATTGCAATAGTACAAAAAATAAAGGAAAAAAAAGAGAATACCTATTAAAAGAAAAACAAAAATTGGGGCAATTGCCGCCAGCGAGCGACATTTCGTGCGCTAAGAAGAAGCAGCAGCCAAATAAAAATAGCAAATAAATAAATAATTTTCTTATAAAACAAAATAATTCATAAAAAAAGCTATTAAAAAGAACAACAATAAACCTGGTTTAAGAGCGAAAAAAACGCGCACAACTTCTGCCACAACGCGTCCCCCTTTGACCCCACTCTGCTGCCACAACCATAGTCAGCTAACGTGAGGGCCTGTTGTTTTTGTGAACGTGTACTTGCTGTTGCTAGAATTTTATTTTTTTTTTGATTTGTTTTCTTAAGTAGCAGCTTCGACAACAACAAAAAACGGCAGGAATTTGAAGAAGAAAAAAACAGCACCTTACGATAACAACATCTACTACAGCAACAATAGTAGCAGTTGCCACTTACCATTAATGTAAGTTGCTTAATTAATTAACGCTTTAATAATTTAAGCTATGATTTTGTTTTTTATATATACATACATACATACATATGTACATATAATACATACAGTAACACATACAAGTTTGTGAGTTGTTGCAAACCCCCCCAACAGGCCTCTTGAATTCGCTCACTGGCGTTTTATTAATTTATGCGGAATTTTAAAAACTTTTCATATTTACAATCAACTATACCGAAACTTATTCATTCAACTTGTTATTATTGTTTCTGTAATTGATACGCGAAACCATCAAATCGCACCTTCTCTATATTCTGTCCTCAACAAACAAAAAAGGTGCAGTTTTTATTTTGTCCCTAATTACGTACTTAGTACTTATACTAAATTTAGGTAAATATTTATAAAGCTTTTCATCAAAAAAAAAGCGTTTCTTCTACCAAAAATACTAGAGCTTAAATCAACTGATCCTTTCCCGCCACAGAAGCAGATTAAATGTAATGTGATGTGACCAACTATCAAGTAGATATCTGTGATATGTGTATGCGAGTAAGTGATTACTCAAAACGTCAATGTGACGTGCTATAGTGAATATTTATAAGACGAAAATCTATGAATTCAATTCATATTTGCCTCAAAAACATCCTGTTTCTCATTTATCTCGTTAATGTATCGCGTTTTTGAAAATAGCTTTCGCACTGGCACTATCGCTATGTAGAAAAGGAACTAAATCGGACAAAAATAAAAAGTTATTATACATACAAACATTTCTCTAAGTTTATTTTATTTTTTTTACTTTTTTTGTGTCAAAAGCATATGCACCTATTCTTGCTCATACATATACCTATATTAATTAGCGTCTATAGGTAACTATTGGGGTTGAATTTTCCTGTCATTAGATTTCTTTTTAAATATATACGAAATGTTTATATTATTTTTTTGTTTTATAGTATGTATTGTGGTCGAAACTCAACCCAACCCACTAAGTTTTAACTTTGGAAGAATGTTGCCGACGTATGACGAAGAAAACGTCTTTGTCCATGGACCTCATTTCACCTTACCTCTCCTTGCCTCTACTTCATGCAGCCGAATGCGATCAAAATGCGTTGGTTAAAGCGTTTTGTATGTGGGAATCATGCGTGTATGTTTTCTTTATTTTACCTGCCTTAACGGTACATATTACAAATTTTTTTGTGCACATTTACAAAACAGTACCTTTCCAATGATATAAGTTTCATTCCCCTCTCTTTATAAAAACTACTAAAAAAGTGTACCATAAGTTTCGATGTTCACGTATTAATATATAGAAGCCAAAATTATGTCACTCTACCCTATTAAAACTAAGTTTTAATTTGCGTTTCAAAGCGTGTGTTTTATTGAACACATGCAACGCGTGGTATTATTGTTGTTGGCATAATTTTCATTGTTGTTGTTATTCATTATTTGTTTTTATTTAAATCACAAACTTTTAAGCTTGTGTTGTTGTTTTTTTCTATTATTTTTTTTATTGGCACTAACTTTTGTTGAAATTTTTAATTTAAATATGGCTCAACTTTGTCATCATCGTTGTCGTGTGTTAAAAACCCGATATATAATAGAAATATAGTTAAATACAATTTTTATGAATAGCTTCTTTTGTTCTCAACTTGAATTATATTGAAATACTTAGACCAAATTCCCAAGTTCCATATCTCGAAAGTTGTATTTCAACTTAAAACGTGTCATTTTCAAAATCCCAATGTTGTGTTAGTCATGTTGCTTTGAGAATTTTTAAAAAATTTATTTTATACATTTATCTTCCCTTGGGTAATTTCGCGCCAACTCAGTTATAAACTTGTTATATGAGATCTTTGTGCAAATGGAGGCGTTTTAGTCAAATATATTTCATGTTAAATAGCAATTTATATCTGCTTCTTAATTAAGTTATACGTATTTCTCTGGAATTGGGGTAAAATCGTAATTATTTGCTTACTTGCTTCTGACCCAAGTTTTTTTTTTAAATTCATATCTATTTTGAAATTCTTTCTAAAATTTATATTTACATAATTAATTAACTTTTTTTTTCAATTGATGACTGTTTCCAAATGTAAACAAAAATGTTTGACGCAAGTTTACTTAATCGTTATTGCTATTACTTTTTAACATTTTTTGTAAGAAATAGATATGTAGCTATGATTTCTATATCATTTATTTTTTCATTATTTTTTGCTAATTTTTTGTTAAAATAAATATATTGTAAAATATTCATGGAGCTATGTATTTAATATATTGCATGTGTTTGGTACTTGCTTCGAAATGATTTCCTTTTAAAATCTTCTTTAGCTGAAACCGAAAATATCACTTCAGCGAAGACCCGGATTTTCTACTCGTATTTATTTGATAATACACATATTGCGGAAGAGACTCACCAATTTGTCAACAAATTTAGAATATAAGAGAGTTAAAAAAGCTATGGAACGAAAAAACTATTTAGTAAGGGTGTTATATTTGGCTTTGTCCAAAATTAAATACCCTACACTGCATTAACAGTATAAGTCTACGTAAAAGTCAAAATGCAACTCCTTTTCGTAAAGTGACAGTACGATCTAAATTTGCCATTCGTTTTTCGTTTTTTTCCATAGTTATGAATTGTAATAGGAAACAAACGGTTTGCGCCGTTCGCAGGTTTGATTAAGGAAGCTGAAATTTTGGGAAAATATTCTTCAAACCCTATTCTATAATAGGCTCATGAGACCGAAAAAAAAAACCTTCGGGTGTATTTTGTCCGCATTTTCAGCCACACGAAAAATGTAGGCGTAGTTTGACAACAGTGGGTGGCACCTCCCATACAAGTAAAATACCTAAAACGCTATATTTTGACATCTAAAGCAACGTTTTTCTTTTTCGTAATATTTCAACAAAATCGGACACAAACTCTCCGCCGTTTACAGTTTTAAAAAAAAAAAATTTTTTGAAACCATAAAATAATTTTTTAATGCCTTTTGAAACTCAATTCGCCATGTTACAAAAGTAACGATTAATAAATGGTCTCCAACAAATTTTATCCTTAATTTTGTTGATCCGTGTAGCTTAAAGCTTTGCGTTTGCCTGGAATATTTTCTCTTCTTGATTTAGCGGAAGGACTAAACCCGTCTCACAATTTACTTTTATAAATGTGTGATTTTGCGAAGAGGAATGGGTCGAATGAATGTTCCAGTCGATTGACAATCCAAAGCTTTAAATTACTATCAGTTTTTTGTGAGGTTTGTGATTTTTGCTGAAAAAATTTATAACAAACAAAAATACTGCTTGTGACCAGCATAGCTATGTATGATAAATTTAGTCGTGTTCATAAATTTGGAACGGCTAAGGAGCCGTTCGACATACATATATACTTATCTACTTTGTTTGAAATGCAACGTACCTGCGTTCAATCATTGTGACTATTTTTTGTTGAAATTAGAGGTGTAGACTATTTGAAAATACTAAATCCAAGCAACACTAAGTACTGTTTTTTAATGCCCTTTTAAATCACTTAATAATAAGTCATTATTATTTTACTAGTATCTCGCTCTTTAGTTACTCTTTTCACTGAAACGGCATTAATTTTCTATTAGTAATAGGTATGCAACTCAAATCAGATAGGGAATTTTCTTCACATAACTTGTCGCAAAACTTTAACTGCGTCACACTTAAACTTTCTGGTACCTACCTGGCTTACACAAATCTGTAACTAATAATGCAACTAACTATGATTACTATGGTACATTGTTTTAACATTTTCATGCATTCTTCTTACCTTTTGTTAAAAAGAAAGTAAAGCTTTGTACAAGTAAATAGTTTTCAAAAAAATTGTTTAGTTGAGCGATATTTGTCGGACACTACACTTTTCGAATTTTTCTCCTAATTAAACTAGCTATTTCTGAAAATAAGAGTAACTTGTTAGGCTCAGATCTAGAAAATATGATAATTGAGGAAGCAATTCGTGATGCTACTCAACAATTTCAGTTGTTCTCAGTATCAATGAATGTGCTGATAAAGAAAATGTTCTCTCAGATTTCGTTTTTCCCTACGAATGAAAGTTTGCATCGTAAACCTAAAATTGGTAGTTAGCTAAAAGAAAGTCTGGCTTGGATAGAGTTTCGGATGTATGGCCATCTGCTTTTTTTGTGTAGCCTTTGGCCATGACCGAATTGACTCCATAAGCTGGACCAGTACCTCCAACTGCTTCTGCTACCAATTTATAGAAAAAAATTGCCAAAATTTTGCATCGTAAAGTTAACCTCATTTTCGAAATTCGAAAAAAAATTCGAGAGTACATATTTTTGAAAGAAGTGAATGAAACTGCAACTTTTCACATGGGAACGTATTTTCTTTAGTTAATTTGTCGGTCCAACTATTTAGGAGAATACTCTCCACTTATTAGAAAAAGCAGTAATTTTAAGGAACTTATGCTCGATACCTACTATATTTTTTTGTTAAAATTAAGCTTTGTTTTTCGAGCCCTTATGAACCGCCCCTTTACTCTTTTTTAAAACAGTTGTTAAGAAACCGATCCCAACCAAACCGAACTTACTAATTTTCATCTTAATTGAATTCCATTTGTAAACAAATGAATGTCATTCAATTCATGTTATCTAAGAATGTTTTTTAACTATCCTCAAGCTTGAGAAAATTAAAAAAATATTTAAGTGCTAATTTAGTACAATTAATGTAAATAAAGATAAGTTTTAAAAACTTTTCTTAATAAAACAGTTTTGGCTGGCTTCAACTAAAAGAGCATTGCTGGTCGCCCACATCGGCATAAAAGGCAGCGTAATAGTAAATAATTTCGTCATCTATCAAAGATAAAATATGAGTATGCGTTAATTATGTAGCACTAATTAGCACTTAATAATTTTTTTATTTTTTCAAGTTTGAAAATAATCTGGGAACATAATTTTTAACATTAGTTTTGCACAGAGTTTTTTTTTATTTAGCACTATATTAGCACTTAATATTAACATATCTTGCATGGTGTTTAGCAAACAGTTACTAACCTAAATTCTCTGCTAGCTGTAATTAAAGCTAGCATAAAATTTTCTTAAATAAACTTTTTGATGTTTATAGTTATTACAGCACTAAATTAGAACTTAACTATTATTATTTTTCAACTTTCTCAAGTTTACAGATGAATTGGAAGCATTTTTCAGAAATGTTCTGCTTACTCTAATTTAAGCTAGCGAATACCTTTCTTTTAAATTAGTGTAGCATGAACTTTATTTATCAAACAGTAAATTAGCACTCTTAGAGCACTAAATGTTGACACATGCTACATTTTATTTATCTTATTTTTACTTTGCCTAGTTAAAGGGTCATAATAATATTGCATAGGGATAAAGACATTAAGAACAAAGGTCCTAATAAAATTTTCTAAAGCACTCCTCAACTTTTTTGACATCAACAGTTCACCCAAAAAATTGGCGGGAAAGATTGAGTGACGTAAATTTAAACTCAAACATCAAAACTAAAAAAAAATATGTCTCAACTTGCTGCCGATTTTCATTGGTAACGTCGTTTTTTTTCATACTAGAAGTATATCTCCCCCATTGGCATCTTGATATCTTCTTAATTCAAGCACACAAAAAACCAAAAATATTCCGTAGGGTTATCGCATCTGCTCTTCACCTTATCTTTAGATTAGACTTATCGCTGTCAATCTTGATAGTAACGTGTTTCAAATAAAAAAAAATTCTCAATTCTGCTTCAAGTGAAAGTTATATATCTTTTCGACGATGAGCCATTCCTTCAATTTTATTTAATTTGACTCATTTACCGCCCGCTTATCTTTTACCTTCTCAACGAGTTTGTTGGCACATGTGTTAATGTTGTTGTCTCTTCTTATTTTTTTTTTTTTTTTTTTTTTTTGAGAGAAGCTGTTTTAGCAACTTTTGCCAAAATTATTAGTACAATAAAGCTGTTCTTAATTTAAAAACTTGTAATTTATTTGCTTTGTAAAATTTTAATAAATTATTTGGGCAACTTGATTGACATTTGAGTCATATGAGAAAAATGCTTAGCATTTTAAGATAGATAACGTTGTTTTAGGTTTTAAAATATTGATCATATAAAAATCAGCTGATTTTATGCAAAATAAAAAATTATTCAGAGAAAAAAATCACTTTTCCGTCGGATTAAACCACAAACGCTTTTGATGTATGTACATAGTTCCAAAAATCTTATTTAATCTAAGTGAAATAGCTTTGATGTTATTCACTTATCTTGGAATCAACACGAATACACTGAGATATAACTAAAGTGATTTCATATTAAATTCAATTATCTCATCTACTGGGAAAATAAAAATATGTGGTGTTTGCAGGGTATTCGAAAACTTTTTTGTATGAAACTTTCGAGCTTTCGAATTTTTTCAAAAAGAGCGTATTGATTATTCAAACCCGTTGTTATAATACAAATAATAGCATACAGTAAGAATTTCTACAATACAAAAATTTATTGCATTTTTTTCAAGCTCAAAATTTTTTAATTTGGGAGAGAGCCTTATCATCGTTTTTTCGATACTCCATATCCATGATTTATAGCTGTAGTGCAAGTATAAATGTATTTCTTATCCTTGATAAAAATTGGCATTTTAGCAAAACATGTACCGGATGATCATATATTTTGTATCATCATTCAATAAAGTTTGGTATTCATAGTATTCAAAACTGATTGTGGGTTTATGAGCGATTATTTTGTAAGAAGCGCATTGTAGAGATCAAGTTTTTGCTCATATAGCTTCAGTAAATCGATTGTTTCGTGAGCGGTATAGCAATAGCCACCGCCGTACTGAAACCACAACTCCTCCCAATCAAACCCTTGTAAATTCAGTACCAGGAAATCATTGATCGTTTGCCTGTAACGTACTCCATAGAGACAGTACGAATAAAGTAAGTGTTATTTTCATTTCTGTTGGGGAATAATTCCACTGGAAGTTATTTTAAAATGAAATAAGTCTCAAATAGCTATTCCATTTATTTGTTTGGAGGATTACTTTGGGTCTTATTTCATATTTTTTGGCCATTATTTGAGAGAGTTGAGAGTTTTTTAAGTGGGGCTAATGAACGGTAAGGATCTCCGTTGTTGCGAAAAGCAGTAAGTCGATTCAGACTATCGGTCAGACTCTTTTCCACAGCAGCAATGTTCTCTTTAATACGAACATTTCAATACCTTTTAATTGAGCTGCATCACATAGTGAATAAGTGGGGCGAAAATATTTGATAAGTCGTTGTAAATTTTGTCTCGATAGCTGGTTGCTTATAATGTTAAATGTAACTAATAGTTAAGCGTTCTTTATGCTTGGCAAAAATAACGATAATTTTTTGAATACAATTAAACAGTTTGAAACCATACCTCAAGTGTTTTATGGTGAACACTCAAAGCAACAAGTGGGGCATTTAATTTAAAGCGGACAGCAAAAAAAAAATATGATTCTAAAATTCGTTCATATTCGGTCAAATTGTACTTCTAGAAGGTGTAAACACATAATTTATTTTTGGATGATTTTTGAAGAAATATGAAGAACTGATTTTTCCGACGCAGTTTGTTGAATTAAACAAATTTACAATAAGATATTAAAAAATGATTTTTATAAGATATTTACGGTTCTTTTCAATTATGAAATCCGATACGAAGTTTGATTTTTTTTTTGTTATCTTGTAGATAATCGGAGGCAGAAGCCAGAGTTTCGACCTTTTTATATTTTTTATTTTAATTTTAAAACATAGCTTATGTACAAAAAATTTCAAAATGGGACCTACATTAATTTAGAAGATATATTAATTACGGTGCATACGTGTCGCACTTACCGTGGTACCTGGCCTTTGCTGAAATACTTCAATTCATCTATCTCCCAAAGTTATTTAGACCACATTATGAAATTTTTAGTATTTTGTTTGCTTCCGGTTTTCTACGAGAAAAAAATGCAAATTCATATTATTCAAAACATTTACATAGTTACATTCCGGAACGGTTCTGTAAATTTTTGCTGTATTCTAAGCTTTTCTGCTTACGCTTCGAAATAGGTCCAGTTGTATCCAATTTATCATTACTGACAGACACTCTTAAATAAGCACAGAGCTTTCACATAATTAAACATTGTCCTTATTATGTTTGCTTTGTTGTATGCTCTCCATCACTTCTCTATTTTCTCCCTCTCTCTACCTTGCTCTCTACTTTTTAACATATTGGGCAAATAATCGGCTGAAAACGTCTCATTGTAAATTTTATTACATTACAATGGATCCTTTTTTTTTTGTCGTATTTTTATTTTCTACCTTTTTCCTGAAAACGACATTAACTATAGGTTGTCAAAACCAAATGTCTTTTATGCCTTTTGAATATGGACTTCATGAACTACACTTTTCATAAGTATTATGAAACAAAATGTTTAGTACATGCAATTCAAAGTAAAAATAGATTTATGACATGAATTTAAGGAAGTTATGCAATTTAATGAAACTCTCATTTTATATATAAATATTAAAATTGTTCCTTTTTTCTATTTCTTTTCATGCTGCCTTCTTCATATGCGCTTCAAAAATTCTACGAAACCAATAAACCCCCCAAAAAAAAAAATATCTTATCAAACAATGCTACGTAATCTCGTCTCGCGCTCGGTCATTGTTCGTCTGGATGTGACGGCATGTTATGCACACAACAACAACAAATCATAACGTAACAATAACAACCACAACAAAAACTAAAATTTTTGCTGCATCTCATTTGTCCTACGGTAACACGGCAACACACACAAACCTTTGTCTATATGTTTAACCGACTTACAGACACAACAGTCAAGATGGCGACACCACGCAAATTCAGTGAAAAAATTGCGTTGCTCAAACAAAAGCAGGAAGAGAATACGGCTGAATTCAATAGGATTATGAAAGAGGTACAAGCAACAAAAATGGATGAGACGACGACAACGCCACAACCACTAAATCAAAACATTTTGGAATGTTGTTTGGGCAACGATGCCAATTCAGGTAGCGCAGCTACGGGTGGTAGTGGTGGCGTTGCCAGTGGTGGTGCATCTCCAGAGGGTTCAGCAGGTGGCGGTGGTGGCGACAGTAATTCACCGACTGCTTATCGCGCATCACGTGATCGCAGTGTTGGTGTTGGCCCAATGAGGCGTCCATCAGAACGCAAGCAGGATCGATCACCATATGGTAGCAACAGTGGAGGTACAGCAGCGACTGCTGGTGGCATGAGTCTACACAATAATATACAAAATATTGCATATTTAAGTCCACCAATGGATACAAGTTGGCGTCGTTCGAATTCCGATTCGGCATTACATCAAAGTCTGAATAATGCTGTAGCAGCAGAAGGCAACTATGGTCCTATGGGTGTGGGCAGTATGTTTGGAGTGCCCGGAGATATGGGAGGAACATTGCACGCGAATTATCAACACCACATTCAGCGATCTCATTCGCCAAATATTGGCCGAAGTTATAGTCCACAAGCACAAAGAAGAAAAGGCAACATATTGCACTTACAGCAACAGCAGCAGCAGCAACAACAGCAACATCACATGCAAATACAGCAGCAACATTTGCAGCAACAATTTCAGCAACAGCAACAACAGCAGCAGCAACATCAGCACCAGCAGCAACAAAATCACCAGCAACAGCAACACTTCAATGCCAAAGCTTACAATTGCAATATGCCAGCAAATAGTTTATTTAAATCGCTTCAAGAACAAGCAATGGCAATGGCAAACACTGGATCATTACCGGATTTGACTTCAGTGCATTTTGCCGCAGCGTCACCACAGCAACAACTGATACAGCAGCAACAACAACAACAACAACAGCAGCAGCAGCAAACACTTTCGCCTGTACTCTCACCGCACAATAATAACAGTCGAGAGCGCGACCAATCGCCTAGTCCATTTAGCCCCGGTGGTGGACCACCTTCGCCCTACCATCAGCAACAACATTCACCAACATCTGCAACAACAACACCTACAACGGTAACGGCCGCACAAACATCGCCGCATTTATCATTTACAAATCTCGCTGTTCAGTCGCCTGCTGGAACGCCACAACATCCTACACATCATCTGCCGACACTGGGTGCGGCAAATTCGACTGGCAATTTAACAGATTATCGTCAACCGTTAAATCCACCCAGTCCAGGCTCATCACCCGGCTTACTCACTTCAGTTTCGGGAAATGACATACACACTAGTGCACCCAGCAGCCCAATTCGCCTACCCCAACAACAAACGCCGCTGCAACAGCACATACAACACGCCAGCACTAATTTCAACAACACTGAAAAAAATATACAAACTTACGATCGATACTCGCCCGCTGCCACAATCGGTGGTGCCAGCAATTTAGACTCTACGTACAACAGCAGCCTTAATCCCTCTTTTCACAATCACTTTGAACAATTTTCGCTCGGTGATAGCAATTCCTCGCCAGAACAACAGCAACATCAACTGCAGCAACATTTTCAGCAGCAGCAGCAAAACAATTACACACCTTTGGAATTTGATGATTACGCTGGTGGTGGCGACCAGCAACAAATTTATTCCCAGACATTAGTTCAAAATAAACCGTTAGATTTTAATAACTTAAATTCAGCGTTAGGTGGCGGCACACGTAATGTGAATAGCGATCATGTGACTAATAGCAGCAATGCCACAAGCACAACAACAAACGTCAATAACAATAACAACCTGCAGCAACAACAAAGTGGTAGAACACTAACCAACAATCAACAGCAACAATTGTTAAATAACAACAGCAACAGACTTCCTAATGTCGCACCATCAACAGCTACATGTCGTGCCATTACAAATAACAACTCAAACGCCAACTCTAACAATATGGGCCAGCAAAATGATGTTTCTATTCCATCATCAATTGCCTCGCCACTCGGCTGCGTGCCATCACCTTCGTCTCCGTTACCAATTCCAGTGTCACCTCATCATCACCAGCAGCAACATCATCACCATCAGCAGCAGCAACAACATTCATTATCTCTATCGCTTTCACATCCGCACTCGGCGCAACATTCGCCGCAACATTCACCCATGCACTCGCCGCATCATACGTCACCGATATCAATGTCATCTCCTGGCCTTTCAACTTTAGGTGGTCCTATCTCACCAGCAGCAGTGGCAACCAATAATGTAACAACTTCACCTACGTTAGTCAGTCAACAACAGTCCAATCACCAACAACAGCAACAACATCACGCCAATACCACACCTACAACCGCCAATATACCATCAATAATCTTTTCAGATTATTCATCGAATCAAGATTTTTCACGTGAAATTTTCGACACACTCGATTTAGATTTGGGACAAATGGACGTTGCCGGTTTTCAAATGCTCTCCGATCCCAGCACAATAATGATTGCTGATCCCACAATTGAGGATAGTTTTCGTCGTGATCTTAACTGATACTATGAGGAAGCTGTTGCAGCAATCGAAAGCGGCGGTGATGTTCTACTTGATGATTGTATCGATCCACTGGAACCGCTTGTTGACGTTGCCGAAATTTTGGGCAATCCTAGTTCATCGCTGGTCGATGTTAAACAACAAGGTAGTGTAGGCGAACATGATAGTGCTTCAGCTTCTGCTGCAGATGAAGAAGATGATGATGAAATATGCAATTTCTTCTTTTAAGCTACAAGCAGCAAGCATTCAGGTGTTGCATAAATGTCGAAGGATTGATAGTAAATGGTTTTCCTCATATCCTGCGAACTTGCCCTGTTTCGATTTTTTTCATTATTTCCCATAATGTTGTTTTCCAAGCCTTCCAAGGAAAAAAGTCGAAAAACAGGGAAAATTGAAGACATACATTCTGCCTCGTGCAGCTTTCGAGCACTCACATTTTAAAACTTCCAAGAAAACTGAAAAACACAATCCTTTTTTCTTGTTATGAATTTAAATTCTGAGTCCAGAGGCAAATACAACACCCTTAACACGCATACACCAAAAGTCAATCAACCAAGTAGATAACTACACATTAGGCATTGGTAGCAACAGCTTTTAAAGTTAAAAATATGTAGATAGTCCTTAAAAAATACGTGTCTTGCAGGGGTGGTCCAGAGAGAGAAAGAGACAAAGAGATGAACAAAGTCTAAGTTGAGCACATATGGCTTGGCAATTATTTTTTTCTTCTACACAATGTAAATACTTTCATTAAAGTCGAACAAAGAAGGGAAACATTGGAATTTTGTAAACTTGTGTATTACAAAAAAAAAAACATTTTATAACAATAACGACGCACGAAAACAAAAAAAAAAACTGAAAATCAAAGGTCAACATATTTATAAAGAAAAAAAAAATTAGTGTCTTAGGCCTGCGACCAATTTAAGAAGCAAGAAATTGTACTTTTTTACAATAACAAAACTACTACCATAAAACCAAGGACAATTAAGTAGCCAAAAGCCAAGTCATTTAACTAAAAAACAATAAAATTATTGCCATGTCTTCTGGTGGTCGTCGATGACAATGTTAACTTGGTCAGTGTTCAGCTCAATTAACGCTAGACGTCAACCACTGCTGCATTCCTTGCAGGACACGCTCTAATTCTAGTTAACTTTATTTTTAAATATCATTAATTTCATTTGGTTTTTTACTTTGTTTTGTGAAAGCAATTATTAGCGTTTAAGCAGAATCAAACATTTTCCTGGAATTTCTAAGAGAAATATGTGACTTTTTAAAGAACAAACCATAGTAACAAGAGAATAAAACAAACAATAGCAACAAAGCAAAAATAGAACCAAGGAAACAATATACATATTTTTTGCATTAAAAATGAAAGCAAAGTATGTGTATATAAGAGTATTTAAAAAAAATACTTCCACTAAGTCTAACATCCCCTTCCCATTCTTCTTCATATATAATAGTCACTAAAAGAATCGACATACAAAGAAAAAACGAACCGAATAATGATGCATGTAAGTTATGATATCAAGATCAATTATTTTTGATCTAACAAGAAATAAAACCGAAATGAGAAAAAAACAAAATGGAAACATAAGTCAAAATGTTACAAAATTACATAACTGTTTAAAAAGCTTACAGACAACAATCTAAAACCAAAAACAAAAACTAACGACAAAATTTTAAGCATTAAAAATACAAAATACATTTTAAAATTATTAAATCAAATATATTCCTCTAACTTTCTCTCACAATTCAGTCTATACTTTACAAGGATACAATTGCTCGCTCGTAATATTTTTTTTTTTCTATTTAGAATCAAAAACCTCAAATATTAACTAACACATATGTACAACAGCTTAAAGCATCAAAATCTTAAAGGATTTAAAAATGAAAACTATTATATACCATATACAACCACACAATTACAATGTAATTAAATTTCAGTCGATCGCAACAAAGTTTTATGATAATATAGTAAATAAACAAAAAAAATTATCTAAAATTTAATGAAAACCAAAAAATGCTAAAACTTTCTTAAACCTTATTATATTAATTATTTATAAAAAAAAGTGAATTCATCATTTTTATGAACGTACGTTTTTTTATTTATCTAATTTTTTGATGTACCTATGAATGAGTAAATTTAAAAGAAAATTAATAAAAATATACAATTTTTGAAACAAAAAATCTATATTATACCTAAAATCTTACGATGATTATGATGTCAATGATGAGAAATATATGTACTATATTAAATAATATTAATTAAGATGATAAATTTAAATGTAATAACAGTTATTTGTTTCAAATAAATCTTTAAATATATTTCAAAAATAACCAGATATGTTATATTTACTGCATATATAATTTACATTATTTAAGATAAAATAAAAAGCAGATGTAGCAGTATAATTGGGGAAAGTTGTGAAATCTTATAATCTTAAATGGTGCTTCTAGCATTGTACACCATACGTAGCCGGCCATCGAACGAAGCACATTTCTTGTTTTGAGATAACGTATTTGGAAGGACACCAAAATCAACAGGAGAGCCTCCAAGCTCCTTTGCATCTTTAAAAATGTACTATGTATATGATGCGGGTTGCATGCAAGTGGCATCACAGAACCTCATTTCATTCTCAACAGCCCGGAAAGCGCGTGAAGTATATAATAAATGCTTTTTAGTTTGAACTTCCATGGCCTTGATCTGGAGGAGATATATGCGGTTTATGATTTTATGCGGTATAAAATTCTCGCACAATTTATGTCGCTAGTTCCCATACCAATAGATTTACTGAAAATATATACTTTATATGATAATTCTATAGTATATATATTTATGTACGTATGTAGTAGGAAATTCACTCCCAAAGAAACTTTCAAATTCGAATATTTAGAGGTCGCTGAAGCTTTTTGATATTAAAGTTTTTAATAACTATTTTTATTATCTAAACACGTAGAAGATATTGGCCTGTATTATGAGTGTCAATAAAAACGACTTGACTTGAATTCAAGCGATATTCCAAATCGATCAAAGCTTTTTCTTTGTAATACCTGGTTCATTTAATAATCAGTTAGCAAAAAACCAAACTTGAATTGAATTTCTCATAAAATGGTTATTAAAATGTTTAATTTCTGATTAGATAAATCGTTTCACCACATCAATCAAAAAATTGGCTCTGTTAATTTTTTAGTTAAAGTAAAAAAAAATTACACTTTCAAATTTAAACAACAATTACCGAAAAAATGACACCAATCATCTATGAGATCCGTTTTCCCAACATGTTTGTGAGTGTAGAATTATTTATGTTTCTTTGTTTATTGCTATACCAGATATAAATTTGAAGTTTACTGACGATATTTTAAAATGATGCTGGCGCTCGCTCCATATATGTATGTTGTTTGTTTTTGAGGTATTGCTTATTGTAAGTATGCCTTATAAGTTTATAGTTTTATTTCGCCATTTAGTATTTTGAACTATGTAATAAATACTGCGTAGTTAAATGTTCTTAGACTCGTTCGCTGAGTGAGAAAAAAAGACATTTCATTGATCACTGTTGAAAGGGATTACCAAGTGACGGAATTGGAAGGAATTTCATATCAAACCCGGGGCCTGGTAGAAATTCAAAAATTTGTGAAAAAGCCGTGGAATTCGACGTTTTTTATGAAAATGAAGTTTACAGTTTTTAACGAGAAAAAATGTATGTCATGTACTTACATATGTGCCACAAAAAAATGTAACTTCTTACCATTTTAGGAACTCATTTCGTATGTATATTGCTGATAAAAAAAAACTACAAATAGTTCAGCAAAAAAAATGGAAAAAACTGTTAATATAATTGATTTTTAAAGAGTTATAACTTATATTCTAAAAAAAAGTTTGCTGGATCAAATTACTATGTTCTTCATAGTACCTTTCTATATACGTATAAGTACATACATATGTATGTAGCTGTATGAGAAAAAAAATTGTTTTTAATGGGGAATAACAAAATTTGTTTAGAAAATTAGAAGATGTATGAGCCTTTTGTTGTCTTGCAATTTTAGGTCAAATATTGATCCTTCTTTCAAAGATGAAAACAAATATAAATAAGAATAGATCATTCACCCAAATATCTTCTACTTGAATACGTGTTTTATATATATATATATATATATTAATACATGCCTGAATAATTAATAATTTTAAATTAGAAATAGCGAAAAATAACATTTTTTCCTAAATACGTGCATTTTTTTCATTTAATAATTTTTACAATAATCACAGGCGTTAAATTGTATCTACGGCTATTTATAACCGTGTGTATGTGATTTGTATTTGTTTTATTTTTTTATGAATATTTTATTCCATTTATCTGTTCAGTTCAATTCAATTTTTGTATTCGTTTTATTTAAGCGCGCGTTTTTCTGCTCTTATCATCAATATATGATGCAAATTTTTGCTGTTAATAACCCATGCTATTTAGATGTGAGAATACATTTGTGTGTGTGCGCGCTTAGAGAATCGCAATAACAGTATAGTTATTACATACATATCTGAAAACTAATCGTTTATATACATACTTACATATACATAGGTATGTTTGTACCCAGCAAACATTTGGAAGTTTTTTGAATCTTCCAAATTTATACCGATGAATTTATAATTCTTCTAAAAGAGTTTTAGGCGACTAAGCTTTAGCGCGATTAACAAGCGAAACTCGAGCACTCTTCAGGAAGATGAACATCAACAAATATTATTTGGTTATCACTCTATGGGATAATTTGATTCTATTTTCGATGCGATGAATTTTTATGTCTTCTAAAAGAGTTAAATTGACATTTAAGGTAATTTTAAAATAGTATGTAAGTTACGGGGAAAAGAAAAGAAATAATTCCTTCAAATATTCTTCAATGTCAATCACTTGCATCTTATGATTTATACGCAAATATCTGTGGCGAGTCTTTGCCCCTAGCCAGTTTCTCCCGAACAATCTTTTGCTTGGCATCAGCGATAACGATGATCATCAACATTGGATCCAATAACGAAAATGTTGAAGCCGACGAAACAGTAACAATAGCAGCAAGAAAGTTAGTGAAAATACTCCACTCACAGTTACCGTTGATGGAAAGCGCCTACTGGTAGTTCAAGCGATCGGATAAACACATCGCGTCCAACGATTTAACAACCAGGAAGTTCAAAAAGTATTAAGAGCGAATCAGCCAAGCAAAATACGGTATAATAAATAAGAGCGGTTATAAAGTTAACCTATTCGTTAGGAGTTATATTAATTTATACAACCTGAAAGGCGGTGACATTAAATCATTTTCTTCAACTTAATACTAATATTTACATTTATGTATGCTAAAAAACGGTTTTTAAAAATGACTTATCAAACGAAAGCTTACCTATCCGTAAAAAAGATGAAATCTTTAAAAAAAAAATAAAAATGAGACACATTTACTGTATAAAACAGAAAAAATGCTTAATAAAACTTTAAAGGAAATATCTAAATATGTTGTTTATCTGCAGTAAATTATGATTAACCCAGCATATCTATATCATTGCCTTAGATCTATGTGATGTTTCTTGAGGGTTCAAGCTAACAACAAATAGAAAGTGTCTTAAGACTTGTCAAAAATTAAAAGCCCTACACTGTATTAACAGTAGAAGCACGCCTCTTTTTTTGTGTAACATTTGGTTGCATTACATGTTGCTTGCATGGGAGTTGCTACACCCACTTTTTGAAATTTGTTATTTTTTTTTTGAACAGAACTTTTCCAAGCATTTCCTTAGATTTGTGTAAAATTTGGTTGCATTACCCCAAAATATATCTTTACTATAACGCTCTCTTTTCAAAATGCGCCCAATAGTGTTTTAAATTTTTAATTGCAAATGGTCTAGGCGTGTCAGTGAAACCATTTCGTATATTTACATTCCCACAAGCATAATTACAGCCTCATTTTCTCATAATCAACTGACAGACATTGGCTATATTGAGTTAAAAGGTAACGCTGATCAAGAATCCATGAAATTTCAAAACCTACCACGACCGTTTCTATGCATTACAAAAGAAATGACGAAATAGCACTGGCTTGCTAAAAAAGTTAAGTCACTTTGAAACTTATTTTAAGTATGTTCTTCACTTTTCTGCAGTTTAAACTTTGCACATCTTAACCTTTACACTAGTAAAACTTATACATATAAACTAAGTTTCTAAAAAAGAAGATTTTTTCTTCTAAAAAGTTTAATTTCTTTGGAATAAGTTACAATATTTAAATTTTATTTGTGTAAACTTAATGCATAGTTAAACGTATGCGCTTTTTTTTAAAGATAAAATGTTGCGCAAAATTATAAAAAAATTCAGTAGTCTACAATAAAAAAACGCCATTAAAAATTCATATTTCTTCAGGCATTATTAAAATTTTGTATCTAAAGTGCTGCCAAAAATTCAGTACATATTAGATAAAATGATTTTGAATGTAGAAAACAATGCCAATTATTTTTATACAGTTTAATTTTTGTAAATATTTTTTATAAGCATTTAAAATGATAAAAAAAATACGAAACCCAAAAATTATTTTCAAGCTTGTAGCGCTCTAAGGTCCGAAGTTTCAGAAAAATCACGCGCAATTGTATTTTGTGCCACTCTAAAATACATATCGTTACCTTAATATAGAAAGGCCCTAACTAACATTTTTGTTTCTTTACAGGAGAACGAAAAAACTTAATTAAAATTTATGTTTTGCAGTATTGAAGTGAGTTTGTTTTTTTTTTTTTATTTGGTTGTAAATGCTTTATTTTCAATCGTAGCACACACATTTTTATCAATAGTGTATTAGTGGGTGGCCTACCGATATCTACAAAAAAAAAAACTCGATTTTGAAAAAAATGTTAGTTAGGGCCTTTCTATATTAAGGTAACGATATATGCATATATGTGTGTATATTTATGTTTAATTTGAAATTAGAAGCATAAATATGTTATGTTAAAATTAACGTTATTTTTAAAAAATAATGCGCAAAAGGTATTTGAATATTAGTAATGTAGTACCTACCAGTTGAGTTTCATTTAAAAAAAGTTCTTAAGCAACTATCAAAAAAGCACATATGTATGTATTATGTAACTGTTAGACAGTGTTATGCTTCCTATATAAGTGAGTTTTCAGCTTATTTATAGACAATTTTATGATCTTTAAATTTGGTTATAACCATATGTGACCTTAGAGCCTTCGGAAACAAGTTTTTCACGAAAAACTGAATTTTGTGACCCATGAACTTGAAAGCAATATATTGTTCTTAAAAAAAAAAGAAATATGCAAAAATAAAGCTCTCAAGCTACAATTTCTTTAACATAAAACTCTAAAATGTATGAACTAATAACATACCCAAAGAATTTACTGATGTGTACGAATGAAAAGAAAAACTTCAATCAATGACGAAACTCAATGCGGTTAGCTAGATAAAAAGTTAAATTCTTTTAAATTTTATTTTCCTCTTTTTTCTTTTCGATTTCATAAATTCTTAGTTGATAATCAACCAACCTTTTATTAATTACCTATCAACTATCAACAGTTGAGAGTTAAGACAGTGATACGTTTTGTTAGTTTAGTCGATTGTTTACACATAAAGTTATACCTACTTGAATCATATTAATAATTTGCTGGCACAAAAAAAAAACACATCAGTCATCATGATTTAAAAACTAGAAGCTATAGAGAATATCGAGAGCTTTATAGAATATAAAGAATTCATAAAATCCAATTAAATCAAATGAAATAAAAATGAGCACGAAATAGAGCGAAGAACTGATTAAATAAATGCTACGAATTGAGAACTTGACGGAATATAATAATTTCTTCATATAGCAAAAAATAAAAAACAAAAAAAAAAAAACCAGAACAACAAATTTCCATAAAAAATATTGTTTATTAGCATTATTTAAATACAGGGTTATTCAGTCTCTCCAAATTAGATACAGGCTTTCATTGCGAAAGATGGCAATTGGAGTCAAGGCAGTGAATCACCAAAAATTTCATTCTCAATTCGATTCAGTGGTTCACAAACAAACAGTTCCTCTAAATTGTCTTATGCCCCAGAAGTGAAAGAAAAAATTTTTTGTCAAAGAATTCTCGGAGCCCGATTTTAAAAAATATCTTCGTTTTTTATTATTTTAAGTTAGAAATAAATGTTTTGTTTTAAATCAGTATTGTGCTAGGATTCGATGTTTTTGTCTCTCTCTCTTTCTCTTTTTATGTGATTTCAATTCTTGCCACTAAATTTGCAATAAATTTCATTTCAAAAATTGATTTATTTACGTAGTTAAGTATGTACTAAGGCCAGACCCTGTATAGGTTCTATTACATTATCTCTATGGAACTAAAGGTGTGTCAATGCTAATATTAGGTATGGTAGTAAAATTATAACTAAGTGAAAAATTTCTGATTTAATTGTATGTTTTTTATATTTTCGTTTTTTTTTTTTCGCTAGCACGGGTGAAAAAACTTAAGTTTAAAAAGACAATTGAAATGCACGCCACAATTCAATAGCGATGCATTCAAAAAAAATAGCACTGCGCTGCGCCGACGCAAATGCATTTCCCTTATAAAGCACTGCTTGGTAACAATGAAGTTGCAATATTTCCATCGTTTCGATCAAGAAAATTTAAAAATAAACAAAACGTGAAATTTTTTTCAAATCAAGTTGATATAATAAAACAAAAATATCATAAATAAAATAAAGAATTTTGCTGGAAACCGGAAACAGTAACTTAACACGTGTATTACGTATACCATATACCAGCATTTAACTTAGCTGTATATCAGAAAACCAGACTTTTCAAATATTTACTGCCAAATGTGTTAAATAATACGTAACTGCTTAAATTAAAAGAAAAAAGATACATATGTACACAATATGATAAAAAAACTCAAACAAAATGTGCACACTTTTTTTGGCGTGAATCATAAAAAAAAATTTTTTTATAGTTAAATTATAATCATATACGTATTATTATATTATTAACAATCGAACCACGTATCCCTTTACAAAACCCCCAACAACCATGAACCATGTCAGTATGGTTTGCGAATAGATGAAAGTCAATGCGTCTGATAAGGATTTGATTGCAGCTGTGGTTACACTCCTTTGTGGACTTTCAATTTTAGTTTATTTTTTTTCGATGTTGCTTTTATAGAACTTTTTTCGCACCCTAACAATGTATGTTTTTATAGAATATCTTTTTTGGGCGTACGTCAGTTACTTATCAGCAGCAATGCTTGTCTTAAGTTTAAGCGGTGTATTGCCAGGGCTGGATTCTCTTATTGGCATATTTGTTACTGAGGACTTACTTTTCGCCTTAGCCTTAAGGAGGAACGATATTATTTTTGCAAAATCTGTGGTAAACAGTTATGATCAGATGCTATTAAGCTCAGCCTAAGACAAACGTTGACCAGGCCCAGACCATTCATAATGTCATGTTTCAATCTAGAACATTTTCTAATTCTTAATATAAAGAAAGAAAGTTATTCTTTTTGGTATTTGTCGATTTTGCTTTGAGAAAATTTGCCCAAAAATTAAACTAGAGTTTAAACTAATATATCCTACGGCGTGATATCTCACACAAATAAAAAATGTTCAAATGAATGAATAGCGATTACAGCTTAAAAAAAGACAGCGGTGTTTTAAAATCCTTATTCAAACCTAATACACTTAGGCCTATTGTGAGAAATCAAGTAAATACGGCCTTGAGTACAGCGATTTGAAAATTAAAATCACAACACAATAACTGATAACATTACTAGCAGTTGTTAGTCTATCAGTCATTTTAGCGGCTATAATTCTGTAGCATTCTATTTGATTAACTCAGCGACGTTTTTTATTTGATTTAACTTTAATGAGGGGTCTTTGGTATCAACGTTTTTATTTCAAAGATCTTCCTTTTCGTTTACTTCTTCGTTTTGTGCATATTCTACCCGTACTTACTCGTACTATATGAAAAAAAAATGTTATTTGTTATTTTGTAAATAACATTGTGTCAATGCAAACAATACAATTTATTGTATTGACAGCGTTAATAAGCACATAAAATTCTTAGAAGTTAAATAAGTCTAAGGCTTGGTAAAACTAAGCTTGAGTTATCTAGTCAAAAAGATATGCAAGCTTTAAAGCTTTTTCATAGAAAGGGTCCTATATTATAAAGCACTCTAACATTTATTTATATCAAAACAAAATTTGTAGAACAAAAAAACGGTGGCAACCCTAATTGTATTAAAGCTTTTGTGAAGTTAAACTTGATTTGCCAAAAATTGTGTGCAACCATTAGGGAGATCGAAGGCGCCACTAGTGAGCTCTAAAATCCATTTTGAACTTTCCTTATCGAAAATTTAAAAAAAATTTTCAAGAATCTGTTGAGTAAATTTTTGTTCAGTTCAAAAATGAGTTGAGTTTGTATCTCGGTTTTGTTCGCAGTTATTTTCTAATATTTTTTCGCTCTGAGCTGTATTTGTACCGTTTTAGTGCTTAACAATTTTCATTCCACTTTTGCACAAGATTTTTGCTTGAACCATATTTGTTCTGAACGTGTCAATCAACCATTGGAATTAATATTTTATATGAAAAAAAACTTTATTTCTCAAATTAAATTTGTTATTTTCTTAACATAAAAACTTTAAATCCTATTGGTTATTAAAAATTCAAAATCATCCTCCTCATCGATTATAGCTGGTGTGCTCCTTCCACTGCCGCTCACTTTTTCCAAATGCGTTTCAAAGAATTCTTCGACTGTATCTGTATTCCATTTGGTGATGGAAAGTGTTTCTTTTACACTGCCATTTTTGTCCAGCAGCTTGACAATAGGATCCAGTCCACGTACATACTTTATTTGCAAATTTGCAAACTTTTCCGGACGGCCACTTTTGATGAAAGCTTGTATTTGTGGATAAGCACGGAACTTGCAAGTACAAACTTCTAATATTGCCTTTGGATAACGACGTGCAGCAGCTGGTATTTGATCCTTTTGGCAACATTCTTTGCAATGCGGTCTAGCGATGAAGAAAATGAGAATTAAAAGTGATAATGGAATTCGATTTAATTGTAAGGAGGAATTACAAATTGGTAATAAGGAGCTTGTTCTTCTCAAACAAAAGGCTCAGGGTTTACATCCTCCAATAAGTCCAACACCGGCTTCGCTGCGACCTTCGGCTGCGGTTAAGTATAGAATGCGTTGCACCAGTATTGGCCGAAGGCCACCGCTATGCCGGTGTTGGACATATTAAAGGATGTAAACCGTAAGCTATCTACCCACTTACCCTAAATTTTATGAAGAATTACTGTGACTAGCGAAGCCGGTGATATATATTTCTAATCTAAAATTTCTGTCTAAAATTATGTAGTCGGCTAATATGCTTAATCCTAATTTATAAATTTCATATTAGGTCCGCTTTTTAATTAGTCAGATTTACAGGATTTAATCCGAAAAGGGTTCCAGTACTCGAAAAATTTGTAAAGGAAATCGGAAGTGAGAGAGTAATTGAGATTCTCGCTCTGTCAAAAATTACAGGATTAAGTCAGAAAAAATGTTGTTGGTAAAATCGTGATAAGAGTCAAACTATCAGCTATTCTGAGTTGCGCAAGCTGAATTGTAAACATTAAGTTTATTTTTGACTGTTTTTATTTTCTATTTTATTCTTTGCGATTAGAGAGTCCAATTTCATTTCCAACTATGTACATTTAAAAATTTTTGACGTTTATTCTCAGACTAAAAATGGATTTTTTCCGAATATTGGCCGTATAAGTTTACAGCTTGAAATGTATGCCATATGATATAACTTGAAGAGCCGAAATAGAATATACAAGGTAGCATTGTTGAATCCTGTCCCAAACATGGGCTGCCACCGGTTTCTTAGGTAAATTTTTGTTAATAAAGATTACAGCTAGATGTGTGTGCCAAATGATAGAGGTCGAAGAGTCTAAATAGAATATATAGGGTTGTCTTCTCGAATTCTGTCCCAAACATGGTTTCCCATCGACTTAAGAAAAATTGTCCCAAAAAAGTGTTATCATACCTTCATACCTACTTCCTCGAATTTGATGAAGTGCCATCGATGATTTCGCGAAAACATGTAAATGTTGTCGATTTAAATATTAAATAGTGAGTAGTTATCTTTTTTTATTGTTTTGCATGTCAATTTTAAAAAAGTTGCAAAAGAAAAAAAAGTTTCGAGAACTGTTTAGTTCAAGGTAACTTTAAAGTTTTCTGAACATCATCGATTTGTAACTTAGCTTGTTTTCCCTCATGAAATTCAAAATAAATTAGGTTTTTTTCCACCTTTTGTAAAATGTAGGTAAAAGCAATTACGCGGCCTTTACCAATAATACGCTTTTTGCGTGTCTCAAACATATTGGTACCAATAAAATTTAATAGATAAAAACTTCTTCAGTATATACCAATATAGTCACATATCGTGCATATGATAGACAACCAGGTTTCGAAAGAAAGAGAAGCAAACATCCGACAAACACCGAAATCAGATCTTTCGATCAAGCAAACTGCAAAGACTTCGCTAAGAGACAAGTATTAAAATAATGCAGTGGTACAGATAGTAAACAACAATAAATTGTAAGTTAAAATATAAGTGAGTGTGCAGAAGTAGGGTAAACTTTATCTGCCATTTCACTAAAGCTCCAAACTATCAATTTCCTATCAAAGGATAGTTTAAATTCGCAGGTGCAAACAGAATATTCAATATTTCACTCAACTTACTTCATTGTTTCCAGCCCAAATTCATCCAGCTTCTCACAGGAAGAACACATTAGTTGGCCTTTGATAAAACCCAGCTCTCGGCAATCTTGCGCTGTAAATTCAGCTATTCCATATTGCTGCAAATGCAAAAACTATTATGTATATTTATTCAATGCAGATTATAAATAAATTTATTACAATGCAAAGTAGTACAATTATACACGAATATTTCCACATTTTTTATAACAACAACAGCCTTTTTGGGTGCTTTTTAATCAAATAAATAAGACAGACACGTCTTCTATTCAAAACAAAACCAAAACATTAAAAAGTAAACTAAACACAGCTGTGGCTGTGACAGTTCACGTTCGCAAAGAGGAGACCAAATCGATAAGTTAGGAATGAGCAATTCATCTGACGTTAACAGGAAATTATGCTTAATGCATAATACCAAATTTTGGCCTTATAAACATTTTATATATGACGCGCTAGAGAAAAAGTGCACCAAGAAATTCCAAAGACCTAAAACGAACTTTCATTCTGCTTTGTCTATTTAATTTTGAAAGTATTCGTAAGCTATAACTTTTCGTGCGTATTCGATTATTTCGCTGTAGTCGGCAGCAATAATAAATTAATGTGAAGTCAGAAAATTTACAAGTTTTTTTTACCTATTTTCCCCACTCATTTCATATGTATGAATTAATTTTTATTATTGAATTAGCATTAACTTGTCGTTAATTAGTGTTAATATTGTTAATTTTGACAGTACTTCGTCGTTACTTAATGATACTACGAAATTTCAAAATGCGATGGCTAACGGCTTAGGAGCTATCGGTTTTTTGCGTTTGTCCTTTTCACTTCAAAATTTAACTTTTCATACAATGTGATGTATACTTTTGAAATAAATTGTATGAAATGTCAAGTTGTTAAGTGTCAAGGACAAACACAAAAAACTGATGGCTCCTAAGCCGCTGGTCATTCCATTTTGAAATTGAAACTTGATCGGCATTTTCTATACACAAAAAATTTATTTCTTAACCTCCATTATCTATTATGACCTCTTTAACCTACAAATAGAGATTTAAAAAAACAAGGACGTTCTGGACTCTTTTTTCGGCAGAACAATCAGTACAACATCCACTTTCGGGATTATGTGTTATTAATCATTAAACGAAACAAACGAGTGGTATGCTTATAGCACTTTAGACCATCTTACCGCGTTCTACCAGAAATCCACAGAAGGATTACCTTTTAAATAAAAAATCGCACACAAAGTTAAAAGTGGCTGAAAAATGTAATACTAATTATATAATCTTGGATTTTGGATATGTTCCTTCTTGAAACAATCTCATTTTTTTTATTATTGATTCTTATTCTAAGAATACATTCCGGAATATAGCCATAGATCATAAAAAGAATTCATATGACGGTTTTTTTAAAGTTTTGACAAATTAGCACATTGAAACCTCAAAGCTACATATGTGTCGTTCATTATAATAGTGGACTATCTCCTAAAAATCGAATTGTGAAATAACTTCGTTTTTATAACGAATATGCAGAGTAAACGTATGGTAAACAAGCAATGGCTTCTATGGGATTTCAGTGCAATTATTCGAGTAACTTCACTTTTATAATAAAAGATATGACTAAGTGTGACAGTATTATGCAAAAAAATGTTTTTTAAAAATATGGAGTTAGACCACTATTATATTGAGCGACACATATGAAGAAAATGGACTTACAACATACATACATATATCGTAGCAAAGAGGGCGGCAACCCGAGCCCCCACGACTTTGGAACCCCAATAGGATATTTTTTCTGATTTTTTTACTGTAAATATTTTACTTGCTATCAAACTCTTGCTGTGTTTTATTCGCCAAGTTGCTAGCTATGTACGAAAAAGACGATCAAGTCGTTAAGTTTCCTACTCGTTGTTATTTGAGTACTCGTTTGTTGTTTTTCATACTTTTTTCATTTCAAATTATTTATTTTTGATGCCTGACATTTTAGACAACTTGCTATGTATGCTTAGCAACTATAATTTTGCTCGTTGAGTTTTCGATTTTATTTTTGTTTTCCATACAATTATCGTTCCTAGCTAAAGATATCTAGCAGAGGATGGCGAATAAAACCCAGCTTCTGTAAATATATATACCATATGAATTAATTTTAAAAGTAACGTCTCATACACCAGGCCATTTTAGCGAAAACAGAAAAACTGATTATACTACGGATGTGAAATGTCAATAAACTGTAAACTAAGAAATAATCTTACTCGTAGTTCACTTATAATTGGAATAAAAATTAAACTGCAAGTTTTAATTTAATTGTGAATGCAATTAATCTATGCTTGCACTAAGGTAACACATTTACTAGTTTTTTTTTAATCAACTGAGCAAGCATCTGTTTGCATAGTAAAAAACAAACAACCCTAAAAATATAGTTTTAGCACATTTTTTAATAAGCTAGAGGATCTTGGTGATTCTCTTTGCATCATCGACAATTTTAAAAATGTAAAATAATCACTTTAGTGCGTTTACTGAAAACAAATAAACGTACACTATTGACTTTAATTTTTATAATTGTGTGAAAAAATATTAATATCAACAAGAACACTTTTAAGCTTAAGAAGAAAAAACCTTTTCCATACCATAATGATTCTAGATAGTTGCGTCAAACTTGACTTGCACACGCAAACCGTAAGTTCGAAAAATATTATTATTTAAAAAAAAACACTTGTTAAACGATGAGTCAAACCAAATAAAATTTCTAACTGCAAATTGATAACAATAACAATAAGGTTTTAAAAACATACCCATCAATGATTAAATGTGTCAAGTTGAGCTTGAAAAAGAAGATACATATATCTATAGGAGTGGTATGAGAACATAGAAATTTTACGAGTAGTTTACATAGAGAGCACATAGCTTTAAAATATCAATGTTTCTTTCCATTCTTATTATTGCATTTTTTTCATACTACATTTTAAAGCGTGCAGGTATTAATTATGAGCTTTCGCACCAGTAATCGCTACTTTGATTTGATCAATTTAATTTGAATAAATGAACTTAATGAATTTGTTGCTCAATGCAACGCTCAACAGCCTTTAAAAGTCTCAAAGCTTTCAAAAGCCTGAAGCGTGAAGAGCTCTGGTCAATTAACACCATAATATTAACAAGTTAACAATTCATAAATAAACATTTCTTGCGGTATTTTTAAATTGTTTTTTTTTAAGTGTTTATTTTATTCATAATTATATTTTGGAAGATTTTGCACTTAACATGTTGTAAAACTCTATAAAAGTCTATGAGTTACACAAATGACAAAACAGTATCGATATAAATTTTGTATAGGTCACTAGTCGGAACATGCGAAAATTGGTGAGTAATGGAATAATATAAAAATTTCAAATATATAACAGCAAGTGTTTAACAGATAATTTTAGCTGCATTTGCAGCTTGCTGCTTGGCTGCTCCATCAGGAACAAACAAGGATAACAAGGAAGTACTTTTACAACGTCCAAGCCCAATTAATCCTGATGTACCCATGGAACCGAAACCAGCTGAAAAGATCACCGTAATAACTGATCCTAAAGAAATTGCAAAATATAAACGCGAAACGGATAGCAAAAAAGAACATGCTCCAGTGGTGCCAACAGTTTCGTCTTCACAATATCATGTCACTGAAACCCAAAGCCTTGACCATAAACATGAGAACAATGCTGATAACAAATATGTGCACAGAACTGATGACGTTCACGATCATCGTGCTAAGCGAGACTCAGGAAAGGAAATAGGAAAGCACGATCATGAACACACGCAGAAATCTGTTGATGAACATGAGGACCATGCCGATCATGAGCATGCACACAAAGCTGAAAATAAACACGATGATGTTAAGCATCGCGTTAAGCGTGATTCAGTAAAATCGAGTGAAAAACACGATACTACAAAGGTACAACCACTCGTCAGCAAACCAGTTCAAAAGCCTGCCACTACGTCCAAGCCAAAGGCTACAGCTCCAACAACGCCTAAGCAATCACCTACAAACACAAAACACGAAGCCGTAAGGCACCGGCAGAAGCGTGACGTAGAAGATATTGCGTCCACGTCGACAGCTGCCGTTCCAGTGAATTTGGGGCACAAAAGTGAAAATGGCGCACCTCAAGTTGATTCAGTTGTGACCACTTCATCGTCAACTGACGTTCTGCCGTCTTTGGTACATAAAAATGAAAGCGATGAGCCAAACGTTGATGCATCAGAACATAAACATTCTGCGCAAGAGCCTCAAGTTCGTCCACAAATCCTACCCGCGTTTCTTCCTGTTGGCGCTGAAGTGAACCCACATGCGCTTTCAGCAACTCTTACAGTTAAACGCGATATACCAGTTCCACTAGTGCCAAAGCATCACCATCCTGAAGAATCACCAAGAGATGATGACAAAAAGTCTGAAGAAAAGAAAGTTGAAGACAATAAACCTGCTAACGAGGAGCCTAATATTCACGCTATCAAAAAGGATGATGTTCAAGTCGAAGATTTAAGTGGATCCGTGCCCTTGCACCATCCAAAACCTGTTAGCTTGGAACAACAACATAATACACAGCAAAATTCAGAACAGTTGTCAGGACATCACCACAATAACCAAAATTCATTTATACATCATGAACAACAAGATCAACCTCATTTTCAACCACAACATCCACATGTAGCTAGTCATCAAGCCGAAGTAGCTGCCCACGAAAAAGAGACAAATCAAGTTGTTGTATCCACGACAACTTCGACTGAGCATCCCGTGTTAAGACATAAGCCCGTTCCAGTAGCTGAATTGTTTGCTAGGTAAAAACATTTTTAATGCATGCAAATTTTGTCAAAGTCATGAGTAATTTTCGACAGTAATTTTCCTTCAAAAGGAGTCAAATTATAATTCGTAGTTTTAAATTTCATTTATAAGTAGATTAATTATGTATAATCGTTAGCTTTGATATTATAAATTTTAATAATGGTACAATTTTCTTTTTACAGACAAGAGCAACAATAAAATAGCAACGGATGGTATGGAAAATTTTAATATCTAAGCTATGCAATTGTAATAAAAACCTTGAGAAAATATCAAAATAAAAAAACTGTAAAAAGGTGCTAATTTATAAACCATGCTTTGCAATCTCTTGTGATTGCAAAAGAGAAACTAGATAAATAGTTTAGATGTGTAACAAAAGTTTTGCTTATAGATGTTAAAAAATAAAAGTATGTATTATGTTTATAATAAAAATTTTAAGCTAACGTTTAATTCATCTTTTTAATTCTACAATCTGTCTATCTGGAATTGTCTTTAAAGGAGATTTGCAAACACACATAAAAATTATATGACTGATTAACTCCATATTAAACAAAACGCCAGCAAAGTAAAAACAAATAGAATATGAATAACTAGTAAAAAAATAGTTAACCAGCGGTGCACCGGTATTTTTAGAAAATTCGAATAGTTAGGTGTTATAAAGGGAAATTTGACTTTTCAAAAGAATCGAAATATTGTTTCAAATTGCACTTAAATTAATCAAAGTTGTTTATGTAATGCAATTTCACACAAGTTTTACAGATTCTTCTCACAAGTCTGTATCGGAAACTTTTCTTTTCAATCAATTTGGAGTTTCCTCTTATGTATTTGGATTTATTTGTAAATTTTCCTGTATTATACTAATTAATATTTTTATTGAAAACGTGGAGTTATACAGATTGGCCAGTGGACTGCTCAAAAACTCACTCACACTATTTAAGTTCAATAATCTCGCATTGGCTATGGGGATGTTCATTTATTACGTAAAGTTACGTAGAGTTATACAGATTGGCCAGTGGACTGCTCAAAAACTCACTCACACTATTTAAGTTCAATAATCTCGCATTGGCTATGGGGATGTTCATTTATTACGTAAAGTTGTTTTTCGACATTTTTGACTCCTCATCTGGGTCACAACCAGCCACATAAGCCCGGACCTGCCACTTTCACAAACTGTCTAATTTCTCGAACCCCCCTAAGAGCTTAGGATTTTACATGAACAGCCCAAATGAAATTTTGAAGGATTTTCAAATAAAATTATATTAATATGTGGCAATTAAAAAGATTGTCATTAAATATTGAATCTATGTAACTTGAAATTTGTAAAATGCAGATAGTATAGATCCGACGATATAACATATCCACTACCAACTATTAACTAAATTATACTATTACGTTGAATTGTCATAATCATTATCATTGCAACCAAAATACGCACTTGTTTTAAAAATTGGAATTGGCTGAAATTCATCATCTTTTAAATTACTACTTATTCCCAATTTAACATTATTGTCATTCGTATTGTTTGTCTTAGACTTGGAAAACAAGGGTTTTAGCAGTAAACCCTTCAGGCTATAGTCACTTATGTTGAGCTCCTGCTCTGCAATGTCCAATGATTTTTCAACTGCTGTCACATTCTCATTAACTGTATCGACGAATTTATCCAAATTATCAATGCGCATGAGCAGCGTCTGAAAGTTATCATGAAATTGTAATATGCTGTTTACGTGGTTTTCCATTATACCATTTGTCTCCGCTTTTACCTGTAAAATGTTATAGTTTAGTTGAAGAATTTGTTGTTAAAAATTATATATCTACGCTTGTCAACAGAGTCTCAAATTCATCTAAGCGCGCCAGCATGTCCTCGACATTTGTACATATTGGGTTTATCTGCAAAGTTGGTGAAAACTAATGTTAGTATGTACGTAAATTTTAATTTTTTCCACACTTACCTCTCTATCAGGATTGACGCTTTGAAATATTTTAGCGTAGTCCTGGGCTGCCCTTTCAACCATTTTTTTATTTAGAAAATAACAAACTTATGATTTAAGAAGCTGTGTTTAGTGGCCTGAACAATAAAAGTAAAAATTAATAAAAAGCTTGTACCACCAACGATATAACCATTAGGAAATTCACAAATCACTGTAAAATTGAAACGTGACAAAATTGCAATTAGGTAATTAAAACACACACAAGCTCGGCGTTTACAGAGGCAAATTCGGAGAAACAAATTCTTATCTATTCTCTTTTGTGGTTTTTGTTTGCCATTTGCAACATATGGCAAATTTTGTACAAATTTAAAGAAAGTTTACGAGTCCGTTAATATTTTTCAAAGTCAATCCGATTGTCGAAACGTTAACTTCGTTAATTAACGAATAAAGGATTAACGAGTTAATGCCCAGCTATGGATATACATACATAAATAATTGCACAACTTGAATTTTGATTTTGTTTCAATCCTTTATTTTGTACTTGTGATTTCACCTGAATGATTTGTACAAAAAAATGCTGTCCTTTTACTGTGGCTAACGAAAAATGGAAAACAATTACTAAGACAAAAATGATATCTTTTCTTAAATAAAAAACCTTTGTACAAAAAAAAATTCACCCAACTTTTCGAACCAAATTTGTTCCGTTAGATAGAAATGTGGCCTTTTGCATTTGGTCCGAATACTTCGATTTATAATTTTAAATTATAATAGCATTTTTCGTCACGATAGCGATATTTCTTTGACAACTGATTTTTTATATAGCAAATTCAGAAACGATAAAAGGTGAGTCAAATCTTTTTGCACTGAGTTTTTGAGAAAATTTTTTTTGGCTTCTATGTCTCGTATAGCATTGCACTCAGTCACACATCTATTTAGTCGCATGCTTACGCAAGCTTTTAAGAAAATGTTTTCTCTGCTTAGATTAATGGGCCGTCGGTAATTGTCTAGAAGTGCGGACAACGCTAAAATGGGGGTAAAAAAAAAAAGTAAAATGCTCAAATGACGTGCTTTTTTATAAAACTTAGGTAATTGTCTAGAAGTGCGGACAACGCTAAAATGGGGGTAAAAAAAAAAAGTAAAATGCTCAAATGACGTGCTTTTTTATAAAACTTATAATTCCGTCGGCGGAAAGTGAAAATTATGCACCGTTTTTTTTTTTATAAACAATTAAAGATGCTCTACAGCAAGTATTCTACAGCAAGTATTCCCAAAATTATGTCATTTCGAACAAACCTGCCAGTCGCAGTCGCAGCGCAGTCGCAGATACGCGCCATTTTGGGAATACTTGCTGTAGAATACTTGCTGTAGAGCATCTTTAATTGTTTATAAAAAAAAAACGGTGCATAATTTTCACTTTCCGCCGACGGAATTATAAGTTTTATAAAAAAGCACGTCATTTGAGCATTTTACTTTTTTTTTTTACCCCCATTTTAGCGTTGTCCGCACTTCTAGACAATTACCGGGCCGTCTTCTTAGGAAATAGAGCATGCCCAACCCAACATAACAATTTTATGAACAGTCTCTCCTTGCGGTATAGCATTTCTCACAGTGTGCTAATTAATGCCGGTTTTCGCATATTAAATACACTCCTCTGACATTTTGTTTTGCTGTTGTCAATCGATCGACAGAAAATTTGTTGACAGCACGCCAAAAAATCATCTTCGTGCGAAAATTTTATTTTAATTTAATAAATATTCAAAAAAGTGAGGTAAGTTAATGTTAAAAATGCAGCAAAATAAAATTACATCACATGTAAGAACCTAGATTTAACTAAAACGAAGAAAATGAGCAACTATCGTGGCATAGGAGGCGGTGGATACCCATACAAAACGAATCCGAATCGGGGAGGAACTTCCATGAATGCAGTACCACCACCATCATCATTAAACTCAAAAAGTTACCGTGGCGGTGGGCGCTTCGTTAAAGCTGGAGAATCCAGTGTAGCAGTACCAGCGGTAGCTGGAACTTCAAAACAAGGTTACTCCACATTGGAGGCCATAAGTCAGTTTGCCAATTCATCACAATATGCTATCGGAAAACGTAAAGCCTGTACTGAAGATGAATATTTTGATGATGATGAGGATGGCGGCGGTGCTACCAACTTAGCATACATACCAGCACCAGGGTCTCCTGGTCCACCGCTACCTTCAAAAGATAGTGATAGTGATTCTGAAGAGGACCCACTTGATCAGTTTATGGCAGGTATTGAACAGCAAGTACAAAAAGAAAAGGTACGAAAGACGCACGATGTTGTGTTTAGTGCGGAAGTTGGTGTATCGTCAGATAAAATCACCAAAGGTGTTCGCGGTGACATTGATGATGAAGATAACGAAGAAAGTTATTATCGTTACATGGAGGAGAATCCAAATGCAGGGCTTAGAGATGAGGGCTCCGATATTGAAATTGATTACGATGAAGATGGCAATCCCATTGCTCCGCCAAAGAAAAAAGATATCGACCCGCTGCCTCCGATATATCATTCACAAATTGAATATGAAAGTTTTGAGAAAAACTTCTACTCACCACATGAAGACATTGCTAATTTGAGTGTGGAACAGGTGCGCGACTTACGAAAGACTCTCGGTGTCAAAGTTTCTGGACCAGAACCGCCAAAACCGGTTTCGAGTTTTGCCCATTTTGGTTTTGATGAAAATTTGATGAAAGCAATACGCAAGGCAGAATATACACAGCCCACACCCATACAGGCGCAAGCTGTGCCCACTGCTCTCGCTGGGCGTGATATTATCGGCATTGCAAAAACGGGTTCTGGTAAAACAGCCGCTTTTGTTTGGCCCATGTTAGTGCATATCATGGATCAGCGTGAACTGCGTGAAGGAGATGGTCCTATTGGTTTGATATTAGCGCCCACCCGCGAGTTGTCACTGCAAATTTATAACGAGGCAAAAAAATTTGGCAAGGTCTATAATTTAAACGTAATCTGTTGCTATGGTGGTGGGTCAAAGTGGGAACAAAGCAAAGCCTTAGAACAGGGTGCGGAAATCATTGTGGGCACACCCGGTCGCATGATTGATATGGTGAAAATGAAAGCAACAAATTTGCGACGCGTTACATATTTGGTGTTGGATGAAGCTGATCGAATGTTTAATATGGGGTTTGAGCCACAGGTTAGTTAAGTATGGATTGTGGATTAATTTTTAAGTACTGTGAAATAATAAAACTTTATCGTATCGTATTTAAAGCACTAATATGTGCTTACAGTCATTAAAATTTTATAAACTACCCCTAAATGAAAAAGTACCCATTTACTTGTAGTTCTTTTGTGCTTCAGTTGCGTGGGCTTGCGGGAAACAAGCGGAAACAAAACGAGCTGAACCTTGAGGTGTTCAATTTTTGTAGGCTCCATTTGACGAGTTGATGATTTATCATAAATCTCTTCGTCGTAAGTCGAGAAATAATGTTAAAAATTTTTGATAATTAGAAGAATTAGTTTTTGAGATAATATTATCTTTTATTTTTTTGGGTCTGGTGATATAGCTTTTCTGGGAAGGGAAAATCTTAACAAATTTTCAGGGCCGTATGGCATACCAGTCCATGTGTAAAGATCGATTATAATAAAAGAAAAATAACTTTTTTCAAACTGCTTAAACTTTTGTAAATGTATGGTATTGATATCAGTTTTTGACGCTGAAAGTACCATCTCTTTACAATTATTTCCTACCGGTGGCACAAAATAAAAACGAAATAAAAAATTAGTGATTGTTCCACTTACGAACAGTTCGAGATGGGAAGGTGGTCTTGTATTACCTGCATCGGGAAAAAGGATGTCTTGCAGTGCATTCGCAACACTTTTGGAGTTTTTACTTCTTTAAATGACTTTTATATATGATGAACAGTAATTTTTACAGAACCTATGGTTTAATTATTTGTTGCTTAAAATTATTATGAAATGGGTAAAACTAAATCAATAAAATTTTATAGGTTCGTTCCATATGCAATCATGTGCGCCCCGATAGACAGACCCTGCTCTTTTCGGCCACCTTCAAAAAACGGATTGAAAGATTGGCACGTGATGTCCTCACCGACCCTGTACGCATAATTCAAGGCGATTTAGGAGAAGCAAATCAAGATATCACACAATATGTCTACGTGTTTCCAAATCCAATGCAGAAATGGAATTGGTTACTTTGTCATTTGGTGCAATTTCTCTCTGCTGGAAGCGTTCTAATCTTTGTAACAAAGAAACTTGACGCTGAAACAGTAGCAAATAATCTTATGGTAAAAGAGTACAATTGCTTGCTATTACATGGTGATATGGATCAAGCTGATCGCAACAAAGTCATCACTACATTTAAGAAAAAAGAATGCGATATTTTAGTTGCGACAGATGTGGCTGCACGTGGTTTGGACATACCACACATACGTAATGTTGTAAACTATGACATTGCACGTGATATTGATACACATACACACCGTATTGGGCGCACAGGACGCGCTGGCGAAAAGGGTAGCGCCTATACGTTAGTCACTGACAAAGATAAAGAATTCGCTGGACATTTGGTACGAAATCTGGAAGGCGCTGATCAAGAAGTTCCTGATGATCTTATGGAATTAGCATTGAAAAGTTCATGGTTTAGAAACTCACGCTTTAAGCAAGGCAAAGGAAAGAAACTAACCGTGGGTGGCACTGGTTTAGGATATCGTGAGCGTAGTGGAGGTGCACATCAAAGCGATAGTTCAGGAACGACAGGCGCGTTTGCTTCTGTTAGTAAATCACTTTCTAATGCTGGCCCAGCTACAGATCGTTACTCAGCAATGCGTGAAGCCTTTCGAGCTCAGTATTCATCACAGTTTCGTGCTTCTAGTGATCGTACATGGGAAGAAACTTTGCCAGAGGCAGGCGTATTTGCAGCACCACCACCGCCGCCACCACCAGTAATAAATACATCAAGTTCCTCTGCAGATAGCAGTGCAGTTGGTGGACGCGGAAAGGCCAAGAAAAGTCGCTGGAATTAATTGTTTGTACTTCATTCAAATTTATTTTATAAAGTGGATTACCATTAATATTTTGTTTCAGTTTTAAACATGGTTGGATAGCGATATTATATAAGTATATTTGGAACCCAAATTAAGATCCTTAAGCACAACATTTTTAATGCATAGCGGAATAACCAAACGCATACTGTTCAGATAACAGACTACAAATGCATATAAGTAGAAATTTTGTAGGAGAAAATGCTTTCGACCGAAGAGAAAATGCTGTCATTACATAACTTATTTAGCGTTATATTAAATTTTTTTATTGTCTTAGTTGAAATAACTAAATTTATAATTTAATCAATTTAATTTTAAAAATATGATTGTATGTGTTGGATAAAGTTTGCATATAAATGTATTGATTTTGAATATATTATGACTAACTTAAAAAAACTTATAATTATTTTACTTAGCTTACTGTACATCAATGTGTGGTAACTCCAAAAAAAAATTACAAAAACATAAATAAAAAAAAAAAAACGGCTAAGGCTACTAATACTAGTTTCATCCATTGCTAAATGAAATCATCAGTGACCTACGAGCCGATAGGCGAGAATTTCTAGGCCTTTTATGTGGATATGTTTTCCTTTTTACAAAAATTTGAAAGGTGCGTAATAGTTTTTGTAACTCATTTGATATTACACTTTTCTGAAGGCGCTACCGTGGAATCTTTCTTGGCGAGTCAAAACGAAGTAGTTCACCGAAAGGTAATTTTTTGTGGAGTATTGGAACAAAAAAACATAGTTATTTTACTAAGCTTACTGTTCAGTATGGATGTTTCGATTTTGTAATTTTTTTGGTGTTATCACACACTGTCCTAAACAATAAGCTCAGTAAAATAATTATAAATTATTTTCTGTTTAATGTCAAACAATTCAGATTTCGTGAATCTACAAATTTTTATTTTACACGAATACCATTTTTTAAATTGATATAAGTAACTCGAACTGGAAGAGAGCGTTGCGGTGCTCATTTTAAAGTTAAAAGAATTAGCTTTTTGATAAAATGATTGCCAATCGTCCCATTCAGAAATACTTTGTATATAGGCCTCCAGTTCCCAAAAATTTCTTAATTTGTCAAAAGTAAAGTGGTTGCTATACACAGGGCTGCGCGCTGGATTTGCTCGTGTTTTTTTTTTATTAAATTTCATATACAAAGAAAACTCAACAAATGGATGTACGTAAAAAATGAGTTATTTATTATATAACTATAAGATTACAGATTTTTAGGTTGTGTCAGTGGTAATTTCTTACTTTTAGATAGTTAAGTCTATTCGTCACAGTTTTCTTAAGTCTGAACTCGAATGTTCACCAATGTCAATGTAAATCGACACCAAGTTTGCTAAACACGAGGGAGGGAGAGGAAAAGTGCTATAACCCAACGTTACAGAACGTTTTGCCTTAGTAGACCCATGAAATAATAATCATAATTCGATATGGAAGATTTCAATTACCAGTAACACGCGCTGATAGTGCTTTGCAATACTCTTAGCAAACTCTCTTAGGAGGCTATAGTTAAAAAAAAAAATTTTTAACAGAGATTCGAGCAGTTTGATATGCAAGACATTAAAATCTACTTTACGCTATTGTGTAATAGGCTCTAAGTAAATTTTAGGATGAATAAATTATTATAGCTACCATATAATTGAATCATAATAGGATTGTGCCATTTGTTTAAAAGTGTTAACAGACATGTGGAAGTAAGCAGTTATGACTTATAGATCTAAATCAACGTTGGTCTCCCCGTAATATTCCTCAATTTCTATCTCTTCTCTGAAGCAACAAATGTGAATCTTTACAATATATTTATGTACTATGTAGGTACTAATATTTCGGAAGGAACCAAAAAAAATAAATACCGTAAACCACGAAAACATGTCGTAGCATTACTTTGTCTCTGGGGTAATAAAATAATTTTTAATAAAAACACCAATGTTAATTTTTTCATTCATTTTTTAAATTTTATTTTTCAATCAATTTTTTCTGTTGCTTAGTGTTAGTTATATTTATGTACATAATATTTTGTTTTTAATTTGCTTAATTTTCACTTATGTGAATTTATTTAAAATAAAATCACATTTGCGCCATTTTTTGAATTTATTTTTTTTTTCACAAAAAAGCGGAAGTTAATTGCATGTACATAATTACTTAGTTTGATGTATTTATTCTTTTTATTTCTTAATATTTTGCACAATTATTATTTTACAATGAAACCACTACTAAATGTTTTTTATATTTATGTATGTAATTAATTTTTATATATGTATTTTAAATTAAACTTTAAATTATTTAGTTTAAGCTAAAGATTCTTTTGATGCGTGAATGCGCTTAAAAATTTTTCAATGACAATAGCCTGATACAGAACTAATTGACCATAAAAAATGCAGTATTTACACTAAGGTAGACCACAAGCAGATCAATCAGGAATTTCTATACTACTGCCCTTAAGAATATATCATTAGAAAGGATTACGTTTTGATATCCACATAATACTGTATGGGAAATCTACATTTTCTTGCAAAAACTTAACAGATTTTTATTTTGTGTAGCCTATTATAAGGCTGATGTTTTCTAGGTTTTAAAACAATATCTTAATTTTTCAAAACACTACTTAAACGACTGTGAAAGTTTCAGTTTTATTTTTGATTGCATTTTTGTTGAGAAATCTAAAATGTGTCCTTAAAAAACACAAAAGATAAGAGAAACTATTTTCTTTTTCATTTGTAGCTTTCCTAAGGGACGTAGAGTTAAGATTCTCGATCGACCTTCTTAAGATTCACTTTAATATATACGCAAAAACAAAATATTTAAAATGTAATAGTTAAGATTTATTTATCTACATATACCATATTTAAACTGTTTTGCGTAAAAAAATCACATAAATGTGAAAATTACTCCAATCGCATAATTAGGTGAATTAAAATTTGCAACTGCTCTTATATACATAAATAATTATGAACAGCTTTTGTAAAATTTGTAAAAAGTTAAGTAATCCAACATTTATGTGATCCAGCTTCAGCTCAGAGTTTTTCTAAATACACCAGAGTATTCTCATTTCCATTTATCAATTCTCGCGAAATTTTTTCTGTTGCATAATGTTTGTATATTTTTTATAATATTTGCAATTTTATATATTTTGCTAACTTTTTTCTATATTTTTTGCTTTTTATTTTAGCTAAATTTTGCCATTTAGTTTTAAACATAGTTGTGGAAAGGAAGTACAAGCTTTTGGGATTTTTCTATAATTAAGCTGCTAATATAGTTAGTTATCTTTAGTGGTGTGTTTTCAAATCTCTATAGAATTGCTTAAGGTTTAATATGTTTTATATGTTTTTTTTATTTGCGTAAAATTGGTCCATGTTAAAAATTTTCTTTTTAAGAAAATCATTATTAAAAACGAACAAAACTTGGTTTCGTAGCATGTTATTTCAAACTTAAATTGTGTTATTTAATGAGCGAATGGAAAAAAATCAACTAAATGTAAAAATTTTATAGGTAACAAAAAGAAGTTCTGTTGTAGTTTGGTTAAAAATCGAGAATGATTGAGAATGAAAAAAAAAATTTAATTTATTTTTCTGAGCAAAACGTGAATAATGTGATTCATTTCACTAATATTTTTAGCATCATATTTAGTCGCAACAGCCAATAAGTGGCTTCAGTCTAGATATATTCTTACCAGATTCATGATGCCCATTTAACGTTTACAGAAGGTCGGTGACCCACATAAAAGTTTAATCCCGGAACCGGAAGGCGATAGCTGAGGAAGTTTACTATAGATATATACTTTTGAAGTATTGCTAATAGCTTGCTGTGAGAGGGGTAGTCGCATGGAAAAATATTATTTACTTTGCAGTCATGAATATGCATGTTAACGTTTTCTACTGAAGACTGTTAACATTTTTTCATAATTAAAACAAAATTAATTACGGGGCGTAACATCTTAGTCATAAAGAAAACATCCATAAGATTCATGATCAATTTTTCCTTTTCTGAATTTTTGCTTCTATCAGAACAGTGCTTTAGATCAGAGTTTTGTAGTCTCAACTCCAGTAATAGTTCGGGAGGCAGCGTTGCATTTCTCGAGGCAATATCCTCCCACTTAATTTTTTTTTGCAAATGATAGTTTAAGTATAGCTGATAATTGAAATAAGCGTCAGCCGCCAGAATAGTCGTGGGCCTGGTTGTGAGAGGCCAACAAAAAAAAATTTTGCACAATAACTCGAAAAGTGAGCCACAAGTAAAAAAATATATTAACACCAACGTTGTAGAGGAGATGAAAACACATCGATTTCATGACTAAAAAATTTCCGTATGACAAGATTTGACTTTTCATAGTTTTAAAAAATACGGTTTTTATTGAGTCTTAAATTAACATTACTTGCTTGAATCTGAAAACAGCATTTTTCGCCTAAATTAACTGTTTTTGCTCAAAATTACAGAATTTACTGGAACTTTAAACCGGTAAAAAGTGGGCCAAATATTGTCGTTCGGGAACGACCATGCCATGAAATCAATGTGCTTTTTGGTCCTAACATATTTTTCTACTTTTGGCTTACTTTCTGAGTTATGCTCAACATGGCCCACCAATATTCTGGTGGCTGCCTATCATTTGAAGAAAAAAAAAAAAAAAATTAAGTGGGAGGAAATTGCCTCGAAAAATGCAACTCTGCCTCCCGTACTATAATAGTATATAAATCGAGATTGGTTCATTTACATAACTTTTGTAGGCTTCTAAAAATATTTCACATCTTTAAAAAGTTATGTTTGTAGTTGATTTTTTTATAACGAGTTCTGATATATTTTGTTCCAAATAACATAGTGGAGAGGTTTTCAGGTGCCTAAGGTATTGAAAACTGTTGGTCAAGCGTATTCAAGTGGAAAAAAAGCTTTTGTGTGAGTCAAAATTTTCATCATTTCATGCCAAACATTTTCTGAATATTTTCAAGTAATAGCTTTTCTTCGCTCTAGGCTCAAGCCTATACGGCCTTTTAAATAATTTGTCATTGAGATTAATCTGTTTTTTTTTTACTCACACAAACATATGTGTTTACTAATTTATTTGAGAGTTATAATTTTTCAAAAGCCATGGTGTAATGTTAAGAGTGTCGGAATTAAGCTTCGGCGGCATGGGTTCTACCCGTAGTTTATTTTGTTCCAGCTAACGGACCTATATTTCATTAGAGACTTATAAAGAGAGCAACTTAATTTTCACACTTTTAAGTTTATAATGTGGTAATATATATGAGTATATAGTTATCGTATCATAAGTTTAATAATTATATAAAGGAATACAGATGTGGTACCGTTAATCCTTAATAAGTTGCTGACAAATACAATAAATTTGTGTTTTGAGTTTTGTAAAGCGGAAGTTTTTATTCAACGAAGTTTTACAATGCAGCAAAACCAAAGCCACGCGAGTCTGTTTAAGTGAAGTTCCAATGTTTGAAGCCAATAAAGCGACAAAGTGTGCCAAACTAAACTATATCTTGCCTCTTTTAACTTTATTCATGTTTTGAAATATTACTCATTTTTTCTTCAAAAATAAAAGAATGACACTCTGCTTGGCAACATTCCAGAAACATGAATCCTCTGCTACCTCGTAGGTTTAGCTTCTCTTTTATGCAAGCAAAATAGAGATAATAATTAAATAGAGATATCTACTTGAAACTCTGTGCCAAAAAAAGATCTACTTTTTGACACCGAATAAAATAGTCCTGTAAATGTTGCAAAGGAAATGTCTTTCTTATGTTTTTATTATAAATACTTCTGTGGCATTATCAACTAAGTAGTTACGGCTCAGGAAGGAGTGCATTTTACACTTCTTTTTGAAGGTTCACATCTATAGTTTTTATATTCTTTTATTCAAAATTCTATATGAAAATTTCATTCTCGATGGGGTATGATCAGCCCTTGATTCAAAATATATACGTAAGCTTTTAAGTACCAATCAATATCAATATTACTATATACTCGTTACATAAAAAACTTTTATAAAAAAAAGTTTTCAATTGAAATTTGTTTTCGATTTGTTCTCAGTGTGTGATTTAAAATGCATGTGTGTGTCTGTGTGTATGTATCTGTGTTACTGCGATTTTCTGTCTGCTTCAATAGCATTTCTTTGTCAATATGTATGTACTTTATTTTTTCGAAGAGAAAAATTCGTTTATATTTTTTTTTTGTTTTTGCTTATTAATTTTTATTTATTTATGTTCGTTTTTTTCAGTTTTTGCATTTATTTTTTTTAAATAATTTACAATTATTATAATAGTTTATTTGTAAAGTTTTATTCATTTATCAATAGCTTAAATTTGTAAAACTTTGTTGTAGTTTTACACTTTTTGTTATTTTATTTCTGAAAATTTACTTTAATGCTTAAAATTTTTTATTTAAATTTAAGAAAAATTAATTTTAATAGGCTTAAAATAAAAAAAAATATAATATATGTATGCATATATATTAAGTATTATAACTTTTTAATATATAATATGTATATGAATATATAATTTTTATTATATAATTTATATATGTATGTATAAATTTTAAAAAATAAAATAATTAAAAATATGCAACAATTAAAATTCAATTAATTATTTTTGTTTTTTAATACTTTGTACAAGAAAACATTTAGAATTTAAAAATGTTTTCATTTTTTTCGACACTTTGCTTATTTTAAAATGTCTAATTAAAATAAATTTAAAAATATTTTTCACAAAACACAAAAAAAAAAATAAAAGGAAATACTCAAATCAAATTTTGTTGAAATTGTAAAATACTTTCAAGCTTTTGTGGCCAGTAAAAATTTAACCAATCTAAAATCTTTTGTTTTAATTTTTCAAAATTAAAATTTTTGTACAAATATAAAAAATACAATATATAAAAATTAATGCCTGTGTTTTTTTTTTGTTTCTAAAATTCTTTAGTTACTTTTTAATAATAAATATAATTTTTTTTTTTCAAATCACATTTCATTGTTTCAATCGTTTTGCTTTTTTTTTTGTTAATATAATCTTTGCGCATCAAAACACCAAATTTATGTTTCAGTGAATTGTTTTTCTCAATATATGCTGCTGGATTTTGTAGTTGGCTAAACAACATTTAATGTATGTACATATGTATGTATTTATGCAATTTATTAAGTTTTTTTTTTCTTTATTATTTTAAAGTAATTAATGCTGCTTAATGCTTAATATTGTAAATTTTACACTAAAGTTTGTAATTATTCTTCTGTTTTTTTTTTGTTTCTTTCATTTAATAATAAAATTAAATTTAATAATACTATTTACAAAAGTTTAAGGAAATTTTTGTTTCTATTTTATTAAGTTTTGCATTAATTTAAACATTTAAATTTATAGTAATTTTTACTAGTTTTTTTCATTTCATTATTTTGTTTTTGCTTTTAAGTTCAAAAATTGTATTTACAATGTTGTCGTAGTATGAAATATGTATGTAAAGTATGTGCACAAATGTTCTGGTTGTGGTAGTTGTTTTGGTTTGTTAGATGTTTTATTTTTAATCAAATAACGATGCCAAAATATCATCATTGTTGTTGTTATTGCTGGAGCCACTCGAGGGCGGCGTGTTTAAATCGGGCTGTGGGTCCAAATAGGAGAGAATTTCCATTGGGTCGACATCGGAAAGGAGCTGCAAGAAAACAACAAACAAAACATAAATAACAATTAAATTTTATTTTTTGTCATTTGGGTTTCATGTGACAAAAAATATTGATAAAAAGTTTACATTGTCAAAAAGTCAAAAAATATCCATGGCTATTGATAAGCAACTATAATTCAATTAACAAGGCTGCAGCGATGCCCAATGATGCTTTTTTCTCTAGGTTTGTTATAGCACAGTTGTCGAACATAACAAATCGCGATAATTATTGCAAGAATTTTCGAAAATTGCTATCGGGGATGCAGTTCGTAGTGCGTGCGGACCTTAAAATTCTGAAATTCGAGAGGGCGAAAGGTGTGCCACACTACTATCTCTTAAATGTCATATATAAAATGATGAGAAAAGCTAAGCTGAAACTTTGCATTGATCCCAAAACATTACTTTTGTTTAAGTTCTTAACCATTAGTACAGGAAAATTAGTAGATAATTCACCATGTAAGAAAAAAATTAGCAAATGGTCCAAACTTTGGATATTAACTCCTTAAGTCATGCGCTTAATGAGGTAAAACGTTTAAGTAGTTAGTAGTGCTTTGATTTTTATGTGAGGATGTTCTGTATAGCTTTAAAGCATTTCAAATCCAAACGCATAAATTAATGTGGCTCAAAAATTAATGGAGATAGAAGACATTAAAACACATCGATTGGCACCTACATTAGTTTGAGTTATCAATTAAAAAAAAAATTGAGAAACCGCCATTTTAACAATACAAATCTGGAAAACTGGCAGAATCAGGTCAATCTTTTTCCAAGTGCAAAACTGTTTTCAAACCTTTTTAATTGCTATAAAATTGGGTTTGCTCGTATTACTCGCACATATTATAGCAAAAGTAAAGTTCAATGAGTTTGTTACCAAATTTTGGGGCATTTGCTAACTTATACCAATTGGTTTCCCAATTTTCCTGTACTTCATTGAAATTTAATATCATATTGAATATATATTGAAAGACGTAGTATGCAAAAGTCGAAAATTTAATCTTACATTCAATTCGTTGGCGGCATCATTATCAATAGTGGGATCAAAATTATTCAGCTCAGCATTTAAATCTGTATCATTTAGATTTACTAAGCCCTCCGATTGTGAGTTTATCAGCGAGTTAATAATTTGATGGTGACTCTGTTGATGTTGCTGCTGCTGTTGGTGCTGCTGAGCATCATTACCTGTTACGCTACTTCCACCGCTTAAACGATTATTAGCATTTGGTGTACCCGGTGTATGTGGTGAATGACTGCCAGCATTAGAATTGGGATTTGGATTTGGTGTGCCAACCATGGGTTCATTGTGCGCTGAGCTTACGCTAGGTGGACCACCAGGTGTCATTGGATGACTGCCGCCGCCAGGTGTGTGTGGTGTATGCGGGGTATGTGGCATCTAAACAATACAGAAGAAAAAAAAAATTCAAATGAGTTTGTTTGTTCCTTAAGGAAAGTTGCAGGAATCTCGTTAATGAAGACTTACCTGATCGTTCAAGGATTTCTCCATGGCATTTAGTTGATCCAACGAATTGACTGACTCACTATGTGATAATGTATCGTTGTTGTTGTTGCCGTTGTTGCTGTTTGGATTTTGTTGCAAATCGCTTTGGAGGCTACCAACATTTCCACCACTATAACTGCTCTCATAGGTTGTGCGTGAACCAACACTATATTGGGTTAGAGGAAATCTCTTATATAACTGCTACAATTTCAAATTTTCATATTTGTCAACTTACCCTTGGCCACCCATCATATTGCCATTTGCTATTGAATTCATGTCGTGACATGTATACGGACTCATCGCCTGCGAGTTGTCCCACGTTGGTAGTTGCGTCGATCCAGGTGACATCACCTTTGAGATATCATCAACTAATTCTTGTTTTATGGTGGGTATATTATTCGGTCCCGGTGTGGAAGCACCCGATGTTGATGGACCACCATTTGCTTGTTGCGGACAACCTTGCTGGTTGCCCTGTACTGCTCGCCAATTGGCGCCCGAATCGATGACTACATCTTCGACATCGGAATTGCCAAGTGTATTTAGTATTGCCCAGATATACTGATCGATTTCAAGACTTTCTGTAAGTGCAGGTTTACTAAAAATGAAGAAAATAGCATGGATTAAACAAAGTTGCGGAATGAGTTAAAAATATTAAGCGATTTCTACTCACTTGCATTCTGGACAACGCCACGCTCCGCGCTCGCAGTTCATCATAAGATATCCTTCCAGATCAAAGCATTGTATGTGTTTACATTCATGTCCTCGTGCTGGCAAACGTATTCGAGTTTTCAAGATGGGACATTTCAAAGAGATCTTAACGCACTTCGATGGATCTGCTTGAGCGCCATCAGGCGTTGCAGTGCCCGGTGTACAACAGAGACCCATAGCAAAATTTCGTTTGATCTTGGCCACGCTATGTTCCAATGGTAGCAAATTACGTTTGTGTAAACTTTGCAGCACCTGCCGTACAGATGGTCGATGGACTAGTTGCAACACGAATAAGTGGGACTATATCATGAAATAATAAAATTATTTGGATTAATGACTTGTGACCAAAAGTAATTTTTGTCGAAATTGACACTTGAAAGTCAAATGCTTAGTACTTACACAACAGCAGGAACTTGCGGTCAATTGTAGTGTATTTCGTCCAGGCTGGCATACTGACTTCAAATACAGCGGTCGTAGCGCTTGGCCCGTTTTATCTGAACGTTCAATGTTAAGTGGGGTGGCATTTGCTGAAACAGTTACTGTATGGGGCCAATTTGTGTTCATTTGACGATCATCTTGGTGGAAACATTTTAGCTGCAGTTCGAGATCAGAACTGTAGAAGAAACAAATAATCGATGTGAAAAAAATGCTAATATGTATTGTTTTTTTGTTTTTTTTTTGGAAAATGAATACGATACTCACCGACACATTAGCGTATTGTAGACATTTTGTTTCAAATGAAACACGTGATTACTGACGGAGAGATTATGGAGCAAACGGAACGGTGGAAGTATAATACCATCACGTACAGGGAACGTCAGTCTCAGCTCTTCGTCTAGAAGAAAGGAATTAAAAAATTAGCCTATGTTCAAAGGAATGTCCATCTCTCGATTAAAACTTACTATTATCAATTTGTGGCTTGACATCGGGATTCGGGCTGACGTACGGTACGCTGCAAGCGGGTGTTAATGGCGGTGTTGGATTTCCAGGAACTGGACTGTGCTGATAATTTTGTTGGAATCTATGGAGAGATATACAAAAATAATGATCACATCCTAAAGTCACATATTCTTGCCACACTTACCCTTGATTTTGATACGGATTTGCTGAACCAGCAGCTGAACCCGGACCAGCCGGACACATACCACTGCTAGCAGACATTCCGCCACCATTACTCGAATAAAATTGCGCCTGTGCATGGTGCGCACTTGCACTATATCCACCCATTGGACCTCCTTGTGGCATACAACGCTGCATTGGACCCATGCCGCCAGGTCCCATTCCACCGGGACCCATGCCACCGGGACCCATTCCACCAGGTCCCATGCCGCCAGGACCCATACCACCAGGACCAATACTCATGCCGCCAGGGCCTATACCGGCGGGACCCATTCCACCGGGACCCATGCCCATGCCGCTGGGGCCCATACCACCGGGACCCATACTACCAGAACCAATACTACCAGAACCCATACTACCAGGCCCAATACTAGCTCTACCGTAGGAACCCATGGGCCCAGGGCGTCCGTAAGAACCACCAGCCTGCATTGGCACTGGAATACCATTCGCTGCCTGTGGATGCATGCCGCCGGGATGTTGTCCTGGGCCGCCAGCACCATATGGCATGCCAGCACCGCCCATTTGCTGTTGAGGAACATTTTGTGGATTGCCACCCATCTGTGGATACATGTTGGCGCGTTTTTGCGCTGCATGCATTTGTGCTGGTGGATACGGTGCCATACGACGCGGCGGATAACCTGCATTGGCCATACCCTGCATTTTAGCCATAGGATTCATAACGTTCATTTGTTGCTGATGCTGTTGTTGATGTTGCTGCGGATGCATACCCATGCCGGGCATGCCGTTGGCTGATGACATACTACCACCATTGCCACCCATGGTCATACTTTGCATTTGATTCATTGGAGACATCTGGAAAGAGAGAGAGAGAGGGAGAAAATGAATAAAAATTATTTGTATTTTTAGCATGATCTGTAAACAAAGACCATTTAAAATTGATAGCTATGACAGATTAAATATTCAAATGATCAGAAAAAGCGCATGCGCTGCATCATCATTGGCGGATGCCCTAGTAGGAAATAGAAATAATCATACAACGATTCAAGACTAATTTAGAGGGAATTTCATATGTAGAATCTGGCATTATACATTTATTAATTCAATATAGGAATGATTTTTCGTTGTGGTTTGATGAGAAATCGAAAATGAACAAAATCACTTTAGTACAGGCCTTTATATCAAAATAAATATTTAATATGTGTTGTCTAATCAACCGATCTGTTTATATCAGTCTCTTTTTCTGTATATTGATTTTTGAGCAACATTCCAATCGGGTCTTTACTATGACAAAGTCATTCCATTGCAGGATAGTAATTGATGCGGTTTTCAGCTATGTTGCTCTGAAAATTCATTATCTATGTAAAAAAGTAAGAAACTTATTGTTTGCAATAAATAAGTGACAACCTTGACTTGTTGTTGTTATTGTTGTAATGATGGTGTTAGTTGTTGTCACTAGCACCATTGCATGTTGTCACCACCTTCAACTTGATCGCATGTTGCATCATTGCTAAACTTGGTTAATTAGCAGTAAAATTTTGCACTCAACTCCAGCGCATGCGCCACCAACCACAAAAGCAGCGACGCAGTTGCTCTTGCACTTGGCAGTGGCTTCTCTGCATCGTGTACTGTAGCGTGTGTTAATTATTCAAATTGCTTTTACTTTTAAATTATAAAAATAAAAATAACAATAACAACAAACAGCATCGACATGCAAACAAATTCGAAAATCATTCATTGAATTGAAAAACTTATTGATTTAAAATGTAGGTATAGCGCGCAAATGGTTTAAAATACGCTTACAACTGCAGTAGTACAAAGTGCATAAATCTCGTAATACACGTGTAAAAAATTGCGTTATCTAATACAATTTTTTTTCTTTATGTTACGTAATAAATTAATTGCATGCTTGCAGCAATAATACATTAAGATTTTGCATCACCGCAAAACTACATTGGATTATTAAATGTTCTATATACATTAGGGTGATCCCGAAAAATGTATATCTGCTCCCACTGCACTGTCAATTTGAGAACCAACTCACTAAGATCAAATGTTTATACTTTGTGACCCCACAGGGTAATTTAATATAACATCTCGTTGAACAAACCAGATTTCATAATAAAACTATGTAGCTGATCTATACCAACATGCCTAAGGTCATCCAAGTTACCAAATAAAAATGAACCAAGTGTTCTGTCTGATTTTCCACAGTGAATATGTTTAATGTTTTGCTCCTTCTCCACCATATCTCTACCATACCTTCCACAAAAAGTTTAAAGAACAAACACCTAATCTCTCTGCATGTCTACCAGAGAGTGCATCTGTGTCAACAGATTATTGTACTCGGTGTCGAGTACAATGGTTCTATTGACATTTCGCGAGTCATCAATAGACTCGCACAAAACAGACCGATCGCACAACATGACTTGGCTTCGTTTGTACTCTGACTCGTATTTCGCCGTCAATGCTATTCCAGCCGGACAAAACACTTACAACATTGCACAGTAGAGTTTTTATAAATTGATTAAATGTAGTGATCTGTTCAAATTGTTGTTATTGTTCAAATTCACCGAGCAAGGCAACACGGTATAGCAAATCTGTTGTCTGAGCAAGCGCACAAAACACCCAACAACACACTCGGTGCCGAATGCAAAAAAAGACGAGTGCAATCGCGGCGAGTGGCTTGATTATCGTTCTTAGATCTACTGATGTGGCACTATATCTAGTGCGGAATATCAGTTGTGGAAAGCACTTTTGGCTAAATTTTCCTTGTTATAATACAGCTGAAGGGTCGATATTGTGTTAGCCGTTTTTAGCATATCATCTTTCAACAGCCAAATGCAAGTAGCATGCCAATAGCTAACTTGTCCTGATAAATTTGTAAGTAAGTCACAGCCTAGCAAGTTCACCATATTTGCAATGCCCCTATCCATATGCATCCAGACGAGGTGAATGTTAAAATGCTGAGACATCCCATTAAGAGACGATAATAGCAGTCTTACAATCCGAATAAATTTTTATGTTTCTTTATGATACGATACATCTCCTCATCAAAGATGCTACCTCTTTTATAGCTATAACTTCCGCCTTCAAACGCTGCTGTTAACAAAAATAAAAATTTACCGACTGAAAAGCATCTGCTGGGTCGAGCTAATCGAGTCTCTAATTTTTATTTAAACCTCTTTCGTCTTTAAATTGAGGACCACCCTAGTATACACGTACTATGTAACTTAACTAACAATTCTTAATAAAAATGTTGATTTAATTCATTTTTCAAGTGAGTTATATTAATTTGTCAGCTACGTTTGTGACGCCATTTAAAGAAAATCGCCACCTTAATAGTGAGAGAAAGAACTTTTGCTGGAATACATAACTATGCTCACATCAAATAGAAGTGACGGAGTTTATAAATAAGTCCATTTATTAATGTTCATGCAAACTAAACTAATTTTAGATTACTGCAGTTTTATTTTTCCACATGTAAAAATGATTATAATGTAATTTAACTTTGCATGACATTGTGCCAATAAAATTGTGATCGCAAAATATTTTTTTCTTTATATTTATTTTCAATTAATTTCTAAACACACAGCGCACAGAGATATATCTCTGTTTATTTTTAAACATTATCGTTGTATTTTTGCCTTTTTTTATACCTGGTTTACGTTTATGTATTTTTTATGTATTTTTTTTTCTAAATGTGAGCAAATTAAAATTCTGTATATTGCATTGTAATATTAAAATATAAAATTGCAGTGTTGTCATTTTAAATGCAATGCACATGGCTTGGTTGTAATATGTTTTTTGTTGTTGTTTCACAATTAATTTGCCAACATTATAAGAAAATTAAAAATGCGATATGGTATTGTAATATACAAAACAACAAAAAAAAAAAAACACAGGAAAATAACAACAGCAAATCAAGTGATTTCATTATATAGCAATCAACCTAAAAATTATGTCATCGAATACTTAAAATTGGTGTACTTATTCTGGAGTCTTACACTTTTTTTTTTTTTGAAAATAAGTTTGTCACAGTCAATGAATTTTCGAAAAAAAACTCGAGAGCGCATTGATCAGAAAATAAGTCAATATTTTGGATCAAAAAAAAACTTAATGAAGAATAAAAATTGTTTCTACAGGTATATTGTTTATAAGTCTTCTCTGTAAGCGTCAACATTCTTTAAATATTATTCAAAGCATTGCTTTATAAACAGTGTTCAGAATCTTTGTTCAAAAACATTTTCTATATATCTTTGAAAAATGTTTCTATAACTATCTATTGTGATGACGCATACTGATCATGAATATCATATACTGTTTTAGAATTGGGCAGAATTGGAAAAATTGACTCTTAAGAAATCAAAAATTTAATGGATTTGAACCAACATTTAAAAAAGCCAAGTCTCCATACTGTAACAACTTGCTGAAAGGCATGTCACCGCCCACAATATTTATATATATATAGGTTATAATAAAACGAAATAGATTTTTTGAACTAACAAGAAATATTTACATTTTACATTAAACAGCCCCAATCATGTGGTGTCTCTGATGCAATATTGCAAAAATTCCACACAAAAATAAATAACAAGAAATAACGACATAAATGTACTTGTACTCACTTGATGATGCCTCGCTGCTGCTGCCGCTGCTGCACTAGCGCCTCCATTGTTATATGATGACATACCATTCATGTGATTCGCCATTTGATTCATTTGCATGCTGCCGTTACCAACACTGACATTATTGCCATTGCTACCCATGGACGCTGTAGCTGGATTCATGCCACCAGGGCCGGACATGCCGTTGCCGTTGCTTGCAATACCAATACCGTTGCCACCCCCACCATTGCTACCACCACCACCACCACCACCACCATTCATATATTGTGAATGTTGCGAGTGTTGTGATTGCGAGGCCGCTAACATACCGTTACTTCCAACAGGATGCATGCCATTGTGTTGCATGCCACCCATCTGTAGATGAGAGAAAGAGAGAACACAAAATCATAATTTAGTGTTTTACGTAAATAAAATATAATGAAACATAAAAGAAAGCAAATACTTTTGCATATTTATAGGCGAGTTAGAAACATGTGGTTTTTGTGGTTTCTATATTGAGTTTGTTGTCATGTTGGCTGTGTGATATTGTTGCTGTTTGTGTGCATAGAAGGAGGGTATTACAAGTTATTGTGTTATGACAAAGAGGTGCGATTTTTGTCGCCATAATAAAAAATTTAAAGCGGTCAAGGAAACAATTGCTTAAGGCAAAATGTATAAAATTCGAGGTTTGCGTTAACTCCACAAATATTTCATATAAAAATGAGTTACAGATTTTAACGAGATCTTTTTAGTCCTTTAAAAGTTTTAAGCCTGGAATTGAAGTTTATAACCGAATAAGCTTTATAGAACTTTAATATCACTTTGATGTAAATTTTTAAGAATTTCTAAAAAAGTCTAATGATGGTCTTGGTGATGGTCATTTCAAAATGAAGTCATGAAGTTTTCCACTTTAGATGACGTAATAGAATGATGTTTAGCAACGGGTAATATTAAAAAAGTCTTAAAGTTACTTATAAAGCAACACTTACCTGGCCATAGCCACTCATAGCATCCATTGCTGATTGTTGTTGTGCTGTTATCATACTATTGTAATTTGCAGAATTGGCACCACCACCACCAGCACCGACTAGCGTTGCTGCTGCTGCTGCTGCTGACATACCACCACCGCCAGAGTTAGCGCTGTTACCAGCAACACGTTCACCAGAGGTAAATTCTGAATTAGGACCAAATGTATTTTTTAAACTGCGTAAACTATCGCCGGTATCGTTTACGCCGATTGAATTGTTGCTGTTAGTGTTGCAAGGGAAACCGCCTATAGCTGTTGTACCATTATGTCCATATTGTAAATAGTTCTCTTGTTGCTGTTGTTGTTGTTGTTGTTGCTGTTGTTGCTGCTGCGAATATAAATTTTGTTGTTGCTGATGAAATTGCTGTTGTTGTTGTTGATAAAATTGCTGCTGCTGCAGTTGAAATTGCTGTTGCTGTTGTTGCTGCTGTTGTTGCAGTTGATGTTGCTGTTGTTGTTGCTGTTGTTGTTGCTGCTGCTGCTGTTGTTGTTGTGGATCTAAGCCAGGATTATAACCGCCCGGTGGTGATATCTGGCCCCCTAAGGCTGGAGCCCTTGAGGAGCCTGTTTGGCTGTTCATTTCATCATTCTTTCTGTGAAAAAAAACATAAACCGGCATTGAACAAGAGTTGTCTTTATTTGGTGGTACATATTGATTATTTTGATCTATAAAGAAGCAATTGTCGTTGCAATCGTAACCGCAGTACGGTGTGGTGGCAGAATACAGACACATAAAGTTTTTTTATATAAAATTTAAGTTTCCAAAGCAAAAGTAGAATATTATTTAAAAGAAAAGAGAGAAAAAAATAGAAAAAACTGACAGCAAATGTAAAGCATAAAAATGTAGAAAAAAAATTAAATTTACACCATGCAACAAATGTGTTGAAAATTTATTTTTTTCTGAGGTAATGCAAATGAGGAACTTGCCAGAATCACTCAAAGCTCTATGTGGTTAAGATAATCCCTGTAAAAACATGACGAGGAGGCTTACTACACCTTCGAGCATCAAATTGAGTCTTTAAGGTTTTCGAATATTTATGCCATTTGGTAAACAAGCTACTTGCTTAACCTAATCTACTATAAGTACAAAATTGATTTAATGCAACCATTGAAATTAGGAAAGTAGTTTCTTGTTTGTCGCAGTATTTTCAATTTGTTTTAATTAAATTTCTGTAAATATTTAACGCATGAAAATAACTTTAGTAATCGAACAGCTTTTCAATTTTAAGTGGTGCCTTGAAAAAAAGTTTCAAATACAACCTTTTTTAGTTTCAATGAAGAAATGTTGCATGCAGCTTTAAAAACCGAAAAAAAATGTATTTTGCACCTTTTATCATAAACATAGGCTTACACAAGATTAAAATGTACATATCTGCGTTTTGTTTTCAAAAAAAAAAAAAAATATATTTTTCGTAAGCCTGCCGCCAAAGAACATAGTGAGTTTTAAAGTAATAAAGAAACCAATTCAAAAAAGTCTGACTCAAAAAAAAAAAAAATATTCAAGATATCTTTAGTAAATTTTTTTCACCTGTCCTCGATTAAAAAATTTCCAAGGCAAAGTGCTTGGTATGTAACGTGTGCGTATGTGTATCTGCCAAAATATTCAAAGAAGAGAAAAACGTATCAGCAACAAAAAGAGAAAAAAACAAAAAAAAAAAACAGTCTACTTCAAGGCGCGTGTATACATGTTGACAATAATTTAAGCGGAAAGAGCAGGCAGAACAAGTAACAAAAGCGCGTGTTCATTTCTTGCAGGCTCTACTGTATAAATTTAAGAAAGAAAAAAAATACTTTAAATACGCAAAATTATGATGAAAATTGAAGGTAAACGTAAAACAAAAAAAATTAAGGAGAATAAGAAGGTAGAGAAAGGTACATGTTAAAAGATATGCATAAGTGCAGGCAGTCTGTTGAAGTTGACGCTGCAAAGGAAGCAGCTGAGCGGTGAAGTTGAAGAATGAAAAAAAAAAAATAAAAACATTACAGCGTAGGTATAACCTTTTGCAAGCAAAGGTAAAAATATACAGTCATAAAAACAACAACACAATAATAATTTTTATACCATATATAAAAATTAGGATGGAACGCATATTGCTGCTGCAATTATTCGAACTTTCTACTTAAGACTTGGCGTGGTATTACTTGAGTCAGAAGTCAGGCAGCTCCTTCAAGAAGAAATACACGAATATGTAATCGCTTAAGAGGAAGAATTTGTGGCTCGTTTATCTTTGCTTGGATAAACTTATAGCGTTAACAATTTTCAACAAAATGATTTTTGTATAACTTAGATAAAATCAAACATTTTCACGATATTAAAGATTAAATGTTATAAAAATCCGTTTCCCGGTCAGAAAAATTCGGTTTATTTTAACTATAAATAAAGGAAATTGTAGCTCTTACGACTTATTAACAAAAACTGATACTGTGGTATATGACAATGAATATCTTGAAATTTCGGCTGCAAAGGGTTGTCAAAATAACTATTCCTTATTAAGTTGTGACAACAGATCACATAAGCTGATTTTCATACATTTCGAAATGACAAATGTAAATCGGGTATAAGCGTTTCGTTTATTTGCTGAGTCCAGGATAAGAGAAATGTGTAGGTATTCCACAGTGAACTATATAAATTCACATGCAAAATGAGCAACTTCGCGATAAAAGAAATTTTAAGATGAATTGTACGCAATTTAAAGCTTTGAGATAAAACTCATTTTATTTTCTTAAAAAGACTCTGATCCAAAATAACTTAATTTTTTAACTTAAAAAATCTTCAATATTTCTTAACTTAGAGCCACTCTTGAAGTGCACAGTGTACATAAATACACAAGCATTTATGTATGTTTGCGTAAAGGTACGTATCCTTTAAGGTAGAAAGGCAAAAAGGATGTATTTCATTTAACTATTCCTTCAATTTATGAGTGAAGTCACCGCATATTTATTCAATATTATAGTAGATATATATGTAGTACATTTAGAAAATATAACAGTTTACATAAGCGTAAACGCTACTATCCATGAATGTATGTATGTATATGAATTTAGGTATAGTATAAAATAAAGTCCTTCAAAGCGCATCTGTCGCCTGCCGTGATGCGACATTTACATGTAAGTTACATCTTTATTTTATACAAATATACAATACATTCATATACAAACTCGCTTATAACTTATACACAAAGTTACAGCTTCAATATGGCGCACAACGACTGCCAATGCCAAGTAGGTACGTAATTTTTTTTTTCATTTTAAACTAACGGTATGTTACAGTTTTGTTACATAAAAAGTCGAATGGAAAAAACGTCTAAAGGCACCACCTTTTCGATGGAAATTATGGCAATTTCTAGCAGTAATTTCTAATTTTTCATTTATTTGTGCGAAAATAATTTTTTATAAATTTTTACCCTTGGTATGTTTTTAAATGTTTTTGAGTTACTATTAAAATTGTATAAATTTTGCATTTAATAATTTTAAATTTTTTAAAATCTATTGCTTTCAAATAAAAATTACAGCAATAACTACAGTTTTCACTGTTTTATATCTGAAAACAGTACAACTTTTTGACTTAAAACAATAATTTATATACAAAATTTGAACAGCTAAGCTATAATTTTTCTCAAAAGAAAAATAAAATAAATATTTCAAAATGTAATGTAAGCAGAAAGAAAAGTAGCCAAATTTTGAAAATTTTTTTGTCTTGATTTTATTAGGTTATTTATTATTTAATCTTTATTGTTTTGTTTCGCAAATGATTTCCTAGTATAAATATTAAAAAAAGTAATGCAAGCAAATACTAAGTTTTTGTTCACTAAACTAAACTAAACTTTTAAAAGGACACGAAATATATAAAATAAATTGTGTGATGGTGCCATAAGCTCTGCATGTAAAGCTTTTAATACAAGGCGACAGCAGTCGCAAGGCTTTACTTCAACTTGCTGTCAATTTATGTTGATCTTCTTTGCTGCTTGCTTTGGCACAAGTCAAATACTCATTGCTTAGATTTTGTTGTTGTTATTGTTGTTGATATATTTGAAATATGGCGCATACCTTGACATAAATTCGTTAGCTTTATCTTTTTTTTTTTTTTTTTGGCAAAACAAAGTATTTTAGCAGTACGGAAGTACAGATATACCTGTAACCAGAGGCGTCACTAGAGTGTGTGGTATACGATGTGGAAAATCAGGTGCGTAGCACAATAAAATACTTCTCCATCAGGTGTTACCCAATAAATGATATTACTCGATGCAAATCGCATCTCCTTAATGAAACAATAGCCTGTACAAATAGTTTGTCTAGCGTTAGCGAAACTAAGTTAAACAAGTGACCAGGACTGATCGGGACTTCCGGCCTGATCAAAAATCAGTTAAAAGCCAAGCATTCGACGATGAAATGTTAAATTAATTTTATATTGTTTGAGCCAGAAAAAAAAGTTCATAAAATTTTCCTCACAAAATATTTCAACTTTGAGCACTTCACGAATTAATTTTAATATGGTTTACCAAAAAAATAGCGATCAAGTTTTTTCCACAAAAAAAATTTTAAAAAGTTTTTCATATGCAATAAAAATAATTTTTATTTTGAGAAGGCTGGAAATTGCTTCTATCGGACTTGGTAACCCTAAGAGAAATAAATAATTTTTTTTTTATGAAAATAGCTTAAGAATAAAAATGTGTTTAAGATTTTCCTTCGATATAATTAAAGAAAATTATTTTAAAAAAAAATTTGAAAAACTGAAAAATTTATTAGAATGTTGTAAATAGCAATCAAAAATCATTTTCATTATGCTGAAAGAAAAAAAATAGAAAACCGAAGGAATGCCAAAAAATGTTCATATCAACCCAAAGCTAAAGTTTCAAAACTGATTTATTATTACACTGGCATATTGTGTAACTTTTGAGTTAAAAACTGATAAAAATGAAGTGCACTCATCATATGATAAAGCATGATTTCAATATAAATTTAAAATCCAGCAGAAAATAAATACATTATATTTGCTATAAACTTGATATCAATGTAAAAAAAAATTTTATTTGTTGCTAAAATCTCAAGCTTTTAACAATGCTAAAAAGCTTTGACCCTTGAACTACATTTGCGAAATTTTTTCAACACACCGAAAATGGAGAGAAAAATCCAATAAAATATGTAAACAATTATTAAAAATCTATATAAAAAATATGACACAGCAAAAAATTAAAAGCTAAGTAACTTCAAAAGCTTTACTTTTCCATAGTCGTCAGTAAAAAAGTAAATAAACGAACAAACCAACAACAACGCATACGCCAACAGTAACTGCAAAATCATGTTGACAGCTTAATTTGGATTGAGATTTTTATCGATAAATTTTACACATGTAAATAAATTTCCATACGAAAATGCATACCTACAATGACGACAAAGCCGAAGGCAATTCAACGATAAGGAAAAATTATAAATTAAAACCTGATATTAATAAAACTGAAAAGCTTTAAAGTAACCTGCAAAATGCTTAAAAAATTAAAAGCTACGACGAATAATTTTTCGGTTTGTTTGCTGATGTCACACAAAAATATATCAACATATTAACACAATATATGAGTACAAAGACGGGTAAAATAAACAGCAGAAATGGCGCTGACGTATATGGCGCAAGGCGCAAAAAATAATAAAATAAATCTGAATTTGCAAACGTCATGCTGGATTGACATTTAAACTTAAAGCACAATATGCCCATATAGAAACACATACATACACATAATAAACTAAAAATAGTTAGTAGTAACAGTAATATGTAATATCGTAATGAAAATGTCAACCGAATCACTGTTATAGTAACCGAAAGAAGAACGCCATCACCACCAACAACAACAAGCACAACAACGAAAACAAATACTATAACTAATCCAAATAGTACATTTGCTTTTATTGATCTTTATGAACAGAGAAAAAACAAAAGTTTAACTCCATATTTGTGGGGATACAAGAAAAATGATGTGCGTGTATTTTTAGCTTTAAAGCTTTCGTGTTGCCATATTGCTGTATGTAAATTTACTATGTACAAAGTCCTGTACACTGAGAAAAATAAAAATTCAATAAAATATTTTGCGAATTAAAAAAGCGTTGTTTCTTTAACTATGGTTCGAGAAGCTTTGAAGAATGATTTTCCTAAGTATCAATAAGCTTCGACTTTTGGCGGATCTCAGGAAATAAAAATATTTCTAAGTCAATCACTCTAAATCACTCATACGACCTGTTGACTAAAATACTGATATTGGTAATGAAGTAGTGTAAGAGCGATTTTCGTATGATTAAAACTTCCATTTTTAAAAAAAATTAAAAAATCGCGTTATTTTCAAAGTGTATGTATTGATAAAACGTTCAGACAATTTACAATAGACAGATATACATAAGTAGCAAAATATTTCTACAATATAATTTAAAGGTGAAAACAATTAAATTTAGTAGGGAAACATATTAAACGAAAGTTTTGTAAAACAAAATTTAAATGTACAAAAAAAAAATGAAATACAAAATCTTTGCAATTGGCGATAAAATCGAAAAAAAAGATCATACATACTACGTATATAAACGAATATAGCGGCGAAACGTTAAGTTGTATAAAGAGAAATGTAGCGAAACTGTAGAAAAAATAAAACCATAACACAACAAAAACAAATGCAATAATAATGAAATGAAAAGAAAAGAAAAAAAAAACATAAAAATAAATAAATAAAATTCAACGATTATAGGTACCTACAGCCAGAGACCAACGACAACGCCGTCTACGACGAGTGGAAATAAAAAGTAGCGCGCTAGCAAACAATAATTGCGCGTCTCCACTTCATTTCAATCTCAATGAAAGTCAGCCACCAACAACAATGTTAAAATGTAGAAATAATAGAAAAACAAAAACAAAAAATATTGAAACTAACCAACCAACCAACCAACCAATAAACGAACTAACCAGCCCAAGCAATGAAGCGCGCTAGTTGGCAATCTATATATCTCATCACAGCTACGCTGGTACTACAACTTTGGCTGCCTATTTGAAATCTATGCGATACTTCGTCGTCGTCGTCGACTTTTCTACATTGCGATATACTCGCGTATAATACAAAATAATATGGTAATGAAGAATGTAGGTATAAACAAAAAACAAAAATCTATCGACGAGTACAGCAAAAATAAGTTAAGCAAAATAAAAAGTGTATGAACAAAAACACACAAAAAAAAGTAGGGCTACACTGTGAAAAAATAATAATGATAAAATCCTACCTATGGATTCTTTATTGTGAAGTCAGTCTCTATCATATGAAATATCGATTTGTTTTATCTTACAATCAAAGCTTTACATACTTCTTAATCAACAAAAACTGATATAAAATATACGGCTAGTACTATAAAATTGATTTCAACTAAATGTCACACATACGTCTCGCTAAACAAAACTAAAGCTTAATTTTGGCCCACAAGGCTTTTAAGTACGAAAAATTTTCAAAGTACGAAAGTAGTGAGAAGTCAGCTCAGATGCTGCATTGGAGTTACTACTTTTTGGTTATTAAAAGTCATTTTTAAAATAAATGTTACTTATTCGACATGCTGCACAAATTTGGGCTGGGCTTCGATATGAATAGCTGTACAACTCTCGCAAACATTTTTGTATTAATGGAATATGCTACAGCAAATTGAAAGTAACATTTAAGTAACAAATTTAAAGCACTTTTAATACAAATAAAAAGTGTGTAAAAACTTATATCTCCATCTTTTTTTGCTGTGTAACATTTGGTTGTTTTTATAAATAAATCTCATCACGCAATGGCAAGTAAAAGCAAAAATAAAAAACACAACATGAGCAACAACAAAAAAAAAAATACAAAATCCACATAAATAATATGGAGTGCTGGAAAATATTTCGTATTGAAAGCGACATACATACACACATATATGTATGTATATAGCAATACAAAATAATAATAGCAAAATACGTACATAGTATATGCACAAAAAGAAAACAATTTTATTTACGTGAAATTGAAATTTTTCTTTTTTTTTGGTGAAAAAATTAAGTTATTTTTACACATAAAGTTAAATTTCTTCAAGCACAAATCGTGTTTTTTTTTTGACAAATCACTTTTGTTGTCGTTGGATTTTTTCTTCTCTTAAGCAATGTCAAAGTGTCAAACTGACAGCGGCTTAAAAAAAAAACTTTTAATTAAAAACAAATGAGTGCCAATCAATGAGCCAAATGGGAAAATTTAATAAAATTAAATAACACTCGAGCAGCTTAAGTTTTTGCTATGCAAAAATATAATAAATATTTATATTCATGAATGCTCGTAATATTTTATTGTTTACTTAAGCAAATCTATTTATGGAATTGTGAACAGAAAAGGTAACAGAACGATATATGAGTGACTGACAGACTTTATTGCCAAAGCTCTTGCGATTTTTGCCCTCCAAATTACAAAAGATTTTATCCAAGAGATAAAAAGCTTTTGGGAAAGATATCAATTTGCAAAAACTTGATAATCGAAATACGAGCTTTTGATAATTTTTTTATTTTAATTTACTTTTTTGTATACTTTATTTTGAATGACAATTAGACGTGAATATAGAAAATTCAACTGAAAAATCCGAATTAACGTTCAAATTTCTATAAAATTGAAAGTAGAAACTGCAGATCAGTTGAAGGTGTCAAAATCCTAGCTACGTTGCTGACAACAACCGCAAGCAAAAATGCGAAAACGTTTTTATGTGGAACAGCTTAAAATATTGTTTAAAAAAATACACTAATTTACAATATCCATAAACTTATTTATATGATTTGGCTTATAATACGGCCAAAAATCATGAATAAATTATTGTTTCAAATAATTTAAAAATTTAAAAAACTCTTTCCAAATTTAAAAAAAAGTGAAGATAAGCCACTGGTGCGTATGATTAACATATTATTACATTTTTCCTTAAAACCATAATTTAACTTTAACTAAATGTCAATTCTATAAACTATAGCTCACAACTTAACAATAATACGCAAAGTAACATATAAACTACAAATTCATTAAAATTGATTCAATAGTTTTGGAGATTTTCTACAACAAAAAGAATATTTGAAATTTTTACTCAACGCAATTACACTATAAAAATAACTAATCAATTAGTATGTACAAAACCCTACCGCAGTTAATATTTTCACAACATCATAAATTCTCATATTTGACGATTATTGACAGAACTTCTTTTTATATAATATCAGAGAAAAAAATCAATGTCAAAACTTAGCCTACGTGATCGCACATTAATAAACAAATTACTAGTAAAAAATCCACAGCAAAAAATATATTTACAACAATAGTTACCATATTATAATGAAACTAACAACAATAGCAGACTAGACTACTACCCAACTAAACCTGTAGCGGGGGGGGGGGGGGGGGCAACAAAGTAATAAATAGGAAATAGAGTAAAGAGATGCATATATTCCAAGTACGAGTATATGTATACGAAATCTTTGGTCTTTTAAAAGCGATAAAACTTTAAACTATTGTGGCGTGAACAAAACAGAAAATAGAAAAAAATACCAATTTTTCAACCTTTGTCAGAAAAACAAAACCAATGACTTTGACAGCGACGCGTTAGGTTGAAATAACTTGTGTTAATTTGAAATTTTCCAGTTACGTTTGGGGAAGTTAACAAAATTTTAAGGTGCACACATGCTTATGTACATATATGTATCTATTGACAGCCGGTAGGAAATTTGTTTAAAAGTTTTTATTTTATTGAAATTTCTATTTTACATTTCAAAAATTTAGTTTTGTAAAATTTATGTTTTTGTTGAACAACTTGAAAGAGGATTATAATCTTTTATATTTTGTTATAAGTTATAACAGGATATAGATAAAACAATAAAATTTCATCAAATTGATTTAGAATTTCTGAAGTAATTTTTAATTTTAATATTAAATTTTATGTAGAGTGACATGAACATTATCGAAAAGTTACCAAAAATCTTCAATTCGTACTGGGTGCATATCAGCGTTAGTGTGTTTTGTTAGTGTCATATATGCGCACTCAAAAAAATAGATAAACAATTGCATGGTTGCGTTGTCGTTATCGTTGTAGTCGTCGCCATCGACGTTGCGTTGCGTTGTTAACTTTGTCGGTATGAAGGTGCAATTTTATGGTTAGTTTTTTTGTATATTTGTTGTGAGGAATTGAAAGTCTGTAAAATGAGGAAACCTATTATTTTTGTTTATTTCTTTAAAAAAATTTTATCTTGCTTTTCAATTTTGTTACTACATTAAATTTGTTAATGATGTTAGTTAGTTTATATAAGCGCAACTTGAAAAATTAATAATATCTTTTTGATATGTTACGATAAAATAATTAATTAAACTGACGGAATAATGCATAGTCGTTTAATAATATCGATAAAAAAGTAGTTAATATTTTGAATATACGATACGATAGGAAGCAGAGATCTCGGTATGAACTTCAATTTTTAGATTTCGGATTCAGAAAACATTGCGTATGAGTAACATTAAATTGTAAAACCAATGTTATTGATTTTTTTGTACAAAACTAAAATTCTTAAATCAAATCAAATTTAGTGATGTACCATATATATTACTTTTGATTCAACCGAAATATATTCATAAATTTATAAGATATTTATGCGCATAGATATAAGCAAAAAAATAATACGTGATTTATAGTTTTTTTTTCAAAAAACTCTCTTATGAAGATCCGTTTTTACAAAAAGCCCACAATAAAATTTTTCCATTTTATCAACTACCAAGAAATTTGCACACCAAATAGAACTGAATTTCTGCAAAAAAACTCTGTATTCCTTTGAAATACGGCAATCGTTATGGTTTTTTTGTTCATTATTTCCCTCAGAAATTTAAGTTGTTGTACCTAACTAATATTGACAGAAAATTTTTTTTTTTTGTTCTAAAACAAACTGATTAGATATATTAAAATATGTATGTCTCAGTATGTATTGTTGCTGTTGTTTTCATTGCTGTTCGGTACGTTCGTTTATTTTGGTTTTGTACGTTCATTGATTAGATAAATTATTCAGAGAAGATACATTTTTATTGCATGTGGAAAACAAGTGACAAAAAATTAAGACATATAAAGCAAGTATATACTTTGAAAATAAAAATATATTCACACATACTTACAATCATTTAAAAATAAAATTTAAATACTGATAAGTTTGAAACAAAAATTAATTAACACTTAAATAGTCATATACAAATATATTGTACTTAAATTACGTTGTAGTGTTAGGAGTTTCTTTGTCAGTTGTTTAAGGTGATACATTTTTTTGATAACATAAAATTTTGGCTGCAATAAATGAATAAAAAGTATTCAAATGACAATGAATAATATTGTAAAAAACATTATTTTAAATAAATAAATTTAAAAGGCAATGATTTCTTAAATGTTACTCATACGTCATGTTGATACAATTTTAGACTATGTTAGCTCAGCTTTAATGTTACTTAAATTTAAAAAGTCTTAGACTTTATTGTATTAATTTTGCATTAAAGTCAAATATTAAATTAAAGATCTGTGTTTTTTGTTGAAGTCTGATTCATTAAAAATATATCATGCTTGCTCCGATTTTGCACTAAAACGTTAGGTATTGTGTACCTCCTTAATATTCAATAGTAAAACAAAAGGTATTACAAAAGCAAACATTTGTAAATCAAAAAATCATGTAGAAGTAATGCAGGAAGACATAATTTTGATATAATGAAACCATCGACGGTACTTGTTTTTATTTTAAATCTCACAAATCATGAACTTCAATTTAGACTTTTAACACTTTGAAATTCACCCTAAGGACTATTAATTTTCAAATATGTATCTATGTATGTTAACTCATCGTAACTTTTAGCGCAATACTTTGAGTAGAGCTTGAAGGCATGACATACACAGCTCACATATACTCATAAAACACTTTAAAAAGTTGTTGGTGTTAAATAATAGGTAACTACCCTGCATTGTGGTGAGTGCGCCCGTCATAGAGAAAATAGCACAAGCTAATTATTCCACTGTGCTTAGTACTTGCATGTGTGCTAAGTACAGTAGTGGGCATTAAAACTTGCCCACACAAGCACACTAATATGACACGTTAATAAAAGACACGCATTTCCGCATAATTATGCAAACACGTGATAATGATGGCATAGAATCAAAAACAGAAAAGTTAAAATTCAAATATATGATGCGTTTTTATAGTCGTAGCTGATGTAAATAAAACGAAAATTGACAAATGTATGTTGATGGCAAGTAGTTAAGCAAAATATATTGAGGTGAACTGAAGTGGATTGAGTTGGTAGTAACCACCCTTAAATTGATGCAATAAAACAAACATTTTTTTTTGGATTTGCAAAATAAAACTTTTAATGGTCACTCGGAGTGATTTGATTTAGTGTAGCATTTGATCCGAGTACTTATTTAAAGTATTTATTTTCATTAATTTCATGACAAAAGTAGTATTTGTATATATGTGCAAAAGCAAAATCTATTAATAAAAAACGTTAATTTTCAAATCTGGCTTGAATTTTGAAATATAGAGGTTTTAGGTTAATGTTTTGCTTGATAAATAATTGTAATAAGTCCTATTGGAACTCAATTTGCTGAATAAATAAATTTATCATATGATGTTAGCAATCTGGATTATCGAGTTAGCGATAACTTTTAATTTCCTATTTTAATTAAGATTTTTAAAAATTTGAGGTTTCAACCAAAAGCAAAACAAAAACAAAATCTTTTTGAAAATGCCACTAACATCAATAACTAGAGTGTTCATTGAAATTATATCATTAATGGTTTTTGATTTTGACAAATTCAATTTCAGAAATTATGCTTTTCTCTAGAAAAATTTATTTTCGCTAAAATTCAGGTGCTCACCAGAGATTTGTATTCGCTATAAATTCATAAAATACTGAAAATCAATTTATCAATAAATTATGTAAAATTTCGTATTTTTTCAATAAATTTATTTTTTTTTGTATGTGGATTTTGACATGCAAAAAGTTGATGATATTTATTTAACGCTCTAATGGTGTTGGTGGCAACTATGGCGCCGCTGTTGATGTTATTCTGACGCTAGTGCTGGCTGGTGTTGGTAATGGTAGTGGTTGAGGTGCCTTTATCAAATAGTAGATATAAATTGAACTAGCATTGCACCCTCAACTCGACTATATATGTAGTCGACGTCGTTCAAGTTACTTCATATGAAGCGTGTCAATTCCACCCCCTCAATAAATACCCAGCTAGAAAATATGTTTTTGATGACCAAGGGTGAAATTAAGTAACATACAGTTTTTATTTGATTAACACATTGATGTTTTAGATATCAAAGAGCTTTAAATTCATTTATATTATGCAAATAAGTATCTGAAAAAAAAACTTTTGTCAAAAAAAAATTCACTCTCCAGGACCGTACCAAAATAAAATGCTGTAGAAATTCACAGAAATTTTAAAATATGTTCGAGCAACATGTCTTTGTTTTTTCTGGAAATATCGAATGAAAAAATATTTTGGCATATAAAGCTCGAGTTTATTTTCTGATTGAAAATTGATTCAGCGGATAATGCAAGAAATTCTCGCCATACATATATTATCATGTGGTCTCTTTCAATTACCATATTTACTACTGGGCACATTCATATTTGTGTTACTCGCGCTCTTGTTAGAGTATTATTTGCGTCTCTTATGCTTACATGATATGAGTAGGATTTGTTCACCATACTATCACGCTAAAGCCGTCTGTTGTACAATTTTTTAAATTTTTTCATATAATTTTTTCTTTTTTTGAATATTGTTTTCACATTAATTTTTCCGCCCTTGATGTGCGACGTTTACATACCATATCTTTGTGTAGTATAAAACGACGACAGTAGTACGGGTAGTTCAGACATATCAAGAGTATGGGGTGTGACAAATGAATATGTGTTTGTTCATACATACGTACGTACGTATGTAAATATAAAATTACAAAATGTCTATGAAATGTCATATTAAAGACTATTGAGCGCAATGATGGGCAGCAATCCAAGTTAAAGACAAAAAATAATAAAAAATAAAAAAAACAAATAAAAAGAAAATTGAAAATTAAATTAAATGAAAAATTTAAATTATAAATACAAACACATACGTAATAAAACTAATATTTTAAGTCAATCGAACAACTTATGTTTACACTGAAAAAAATATTTTTTTTTTTGTGTATTTTTTTCAATTTCTGAGCTGTGATCATATGTTTATCAGACTACTTATTCAAAAAACAACATAAAAAATGATGTTAAATTTTACTGGCTCGTACACAGAGAGAAAAAATTATAAATTTTTGCATCGGAAATTCAAAATTTTTAAAAGTAATGAAAAAAGTTACCGCATAGGGAGGGAATTAATTTTTTTTTTAAACGCGCCTTCGTTTATGCTACATATTTTTATTCTTAAAAATAAAAATATATTATAACTTTTTTAAGTTTAAAAGAAGTCTTTTCGGTGAAATAATGTAATGAAATATTCAACCATTAGTAAATATGTAAAGTTAAATAACGGTACAATGCATATATTAGTAGTTGAATTTTACATACATACAATTTAAGGGTGCTGGTGGTAGTTTTCCTTTAATAACTTTTTTTTATGTTGTTGTTGTTTGCATACAATCAAATGGCGCGCACCATTTCGCATTTACAATATTAGATGTCGCGAGATTTGATGAACTGATTAAGCAACAGCAACGACAACAAAACAACAAATATAGTACTAACAACAACAACAACATGAAATTTTAAAAATTAATTAAAAATATGTCGCTTCACTGAGTTTATTTTTATGATACGTAATAAGAATAATAAAAAAAATCACTGCAAACAAATAGCAGTAGAAAAATTACTTAAAAATGACACAAAAAATTTAGAATGAACTGTAAAAAAAGTACCTTTTAACCCTATGCAAATCGAGATAAAAGAAAAAATTTTAGTGGAGCAAAAATTGTCATAAAAACCAAATGTAATTTCTAGGCATAAATTTAAGTTATTGCTATTGCTGTCGAAAGTAAATTAAGGCGCAATATTTGCTTTTTTTAATGACATTTTTAGAGCAGTACAAAATAAGTGTTAAGAGTTTTATACCTTTTACATTTTTCATACTGAGGCACTACTATATGTTGCTATGTACCTAAGAAGACGGTGCAGATAATGTTGTTTTTAAAAATTTAACCAAACGTTGTTTTTAAGTAATATTGATTTCTGGCATAGTTTTAAGACATGGTCATTTTACAACATCCTTTCAATATTCTTTGGCAAAAGATTTTACGTGTTGTTGCTAAACATTGTTAACCAACATTGCTCATAATTAATGTTTTTTACATATTTTCTGCATCTATACTATTTATATAAAATTGCTTGCTCGGAAATGATTTGTAACGCTTTGGCGCAAAATATACTGAAACGATTTTATAAATTTCTTTTTTAAAACAGCACATATGTGCTAAAGAAGATTATGGCATAATTATTTTTTTAATGTTAAATATCCTTTTTTTTAGGATTAAGTTTTTTTTTTTCAAAACCTCACATAAAAGTTGTCGCTTGATTTTTCATTATTTATGCTGAATTCTGTGTTGTTATGGTTGTTTTTTTCTACTTTTCAAGAAAGAATATAGAATGAGATGATAAGAGTTTTGATAAAATGTGTTGAGTTTTACTCCTTCGAGGCTTCGTTTCAATCTCCAATAAAAATTATCGCAATATTCATATTTTAATATCAAGTTATTAAAGTTTTATAATTCTTTTAAAAAATTATTTGCGCAAATAGAAGCAAGCATGCAAATATAACAAGCCGTTGAATGGCAAGTTAATGTATGACAAGTTTTTTTGTTTTTTTGAAAATAAAACTCGTTTCAAATGTAACGCATAGCCAACGATGATGACCATCAAGTTATAAGAGTATGTAAATAAAGCGTCAATCAAATCATCTCACTATTTATGTACGTCCACACATGTGATTCAATTCCATTTCCACTACTCTTAATATACAAACGTCACTTTGCAGCGCATTCATCACAATGAAATTATAGTTTATTTTGAAAAGAAAAATTTTGCAGAAAAGCAATAAAGAAGATAAATGAAAATCCTCACAAAAAAAAATATAAGAAACAATAGATTTTGGAGAAAATCATGAATCGTCCTAGCAGCATCATTGCAACATCCTGACTGTCAATCACATAAGAAAGGCTCAAAAAAAAAAACAAAATCAATATAAAAAATCAAATGTTGCCTACTTTTTTTTTTCTTTTTAAATCAAACATGCATCTGTCCAACGAAACGTCGTTTATTGTCAGCGTATTCCATCGCTCCACTACCACTCTGTTACAGTAGTGCTCCCCTCTGTGCGCACACCTCTATGCCTATGTACATACGTTACGTTCATATGTTTGGACCTTGGAAGTAGTGAGCAGGGCGCTGACATCAAACAAATCTCAGTAAACTCGTACGAATATCGTCGTCGTCATCATCATCATCATTGAGGAGACGCTATGTCGAACCAATAAATGTGGTTGACAACCAACTACGTTTGTTGACGATGACGACCGAGTGTTTCAAGGGTGTGGGTTTTTTTTTTCTTACTGCTCATGCTACACCACTCGAAGGACTGCAGCAACAGCAGCATGCAATTTCCAATTGCTGACGCATATGAACGCGATATCCTTTTTACACAATTTCATTGTTGTTGCTGTTGGTTTTTTGTTCGTTTGCTTGTTTGTTTGCTTGTGCTGTTGTAATGGTTGCAATAAGGGAAGGAAATCTCAATATGCACCAGTACACTAAAGATTTTACAAACAATTTCATATCCGGTGGTGAGTTTGATATAAAGTTTGGTTGAATTTTTCAATATTTTATGGTTTTAAATTTTTTTCCCAATTTTTTTATTTGTCATATGTGTATGTGTGATAGAGTGGAACTTACTAACTAAAATTTTTAAATTTTACACTTTTTAAATTATGTGTGATACTGCATAATTTACATGTAGTAAACTTAATTTATGAAATTCGATAGTAATATTTAGACAGATTTAGTTAGACTTATAGCCAAAGGACTTTAAATTAAAATATTTCTAAAATAACGTCCACTCTAAACAATTTTTTATTCAGCTTATAGCACAAATCCAACTCAATTCACAAACAAAGCTTAAAAAGGGGAAAATCACTTTTTGCGCCTGTTACTCCGCTACCATTCAATCAAAATCATCAAAAAATTTTTTCTTGTTTTTGCCAGTTACTTTTTTATTTGTTGACTTTTTTTCTAAGAATTTTTTCTATTATTTACCATTAGTATTGAAAAAGCGCTGAAAGAAAAACTCCCTTACTTTACTGTTGCTACTTAAATTTAAATTTTTACCGCCAAATGCATTTTTTTTTGGCTGCGCTTTGCTTTCTGTCAATACTGTTATTATGGTACCCTCATTTAGTGCGCATTTATTTTTTAAATTCTCCCCCAAATTATGAGACTTCTTAATTAAAAAAAAAAGAAGGAATTAATCAAAAAAGAACTTGGCTTAAATGTATTTTCTTAAGCCATGATGACAATTTTTATTTTAACAAAATCTATCAATCATCAAAAATAAACTAGGTTTTTTTGACAATGAGCTTGCTATTCAATCAAAATAGTTAAGTTCTTCCCTGGTCTATACTTAATATTTCACTTTGAATGTTGTTAATTTCTAAGATTTTGCTATGCTATATGTTTTAAAGCTTTTAGTTAAATGGATTTCATTACATAAAAGAAAACATGCATAAAGTACTATTAGGGCTTAAATATTCGGCTACATCTTTTTACTCCATTCCTTTTTTCTGCCCATTCATGCTTTATTTGCCTTTTGTCGAAATTCAAGGATTGATTTTTTTGTTTTTCTTCTTATGTTGGGTTGTTAAATTTTTTTTTGATTTTCTCATGTCATTCAATATAGCAGTTGACATTATTTTTTTTTGCTTTCGACTTCTTAAAAATTTTTGTTCACAGGACTCGGCAATGTGAATTGAAATATTTTTGTTGATGTACTGCAGTATTAATTAAGCTACAGTTTTCTGAACGTTAACGTTCCATTACTTTTGCGATAATCCCTTCTTGCCCTTTCGGTTTGTTTTTTTGTCTCAGGCATAAAACACTACCGCCAGCAGCACCACGGGTTAGCTCCCTTTTATTTTGCTTCTTAGATTTCTTTTTTTTTACGAAAACAGAGTGGAGACAAAACTTCGTCTAAGGCTTCATCAGTTCAAAAGAAAATGCTAAATTCATTTTGCTACTTTGGTAATAAAAAAGTAAGTAAGCAGTTGTTTGGCGCCCATATCCTGCTGAGGTTTCTAAAGTTTATTATGTTAGCCAAGTTGAAGGCATGTGTAAGTTTGACAGTTAGAAGCTTAACTACATAAATAAACTTGCAACAATAATTTCTTTTTAAAAAATTGCTTCAGAGTTTATTTAAAAAATTATTTGTTTTGAAAATAGTAGTAAACTTATATGCTTATTTCAAATTATTATAAAATAAATTTCAAAGACAAATTTAAAATTACAAATAAAATTATTCCATAAATTATTTTTTACTACTTTTTATAAAATGTACTTTTCTGCTACTTTTTAGAAAAAATCGCTTTTCTGCTATTTTTTTCCGTGTTTGCAAAACTTTTTCTATGAGCACGCCAAAATGTGCATAAAACAGTTAAATTAATGAACGAAATATCCCCGAAACCGTAATAAATCAGCTTAATAATAAACTGACCAACAGTATTTAAAAAAAATATTTTTTATTTAAATTTACAAAAAAAAAAAACAACCCTTGCATATGAATTCGTGCAAACATAGGCCAAGTATTGAACAATTTCATGTAAATTCAATATAGTACCTATAACACATAACGCGCCATTTAAGCAACCCCCACGCATTGTCCTCTTTCTCCAATAAAAAACATGAAATGAAAAACGCAGTGTATTGCACGCAGCCTGCTGCAAAAATTTATTTAAAAAAAAAAAAATTGAATGTGCAAAAAAAATTTTCTGAATAAAAACCAACCCACAAACAATAGAAAAAAAAGTAGTAGGTAAGTAGTAAAAAGTAGTACGAGGCGAAGCGCAAACAGTATGCATACATATGCTGCATGTTGCAGCAACATATTTGCAACAGTACATTGAATGGCTGTCGTTTGATGTGGTGGAAAAAATGTATAGTCATTGCAAGATAGGATAGAAAATCTCCCTTTAGGAATTTTTTATTTGATGCATTTAATTTATGAGTGATAAATTGTAGTTTCTTTTTTTTTGTTTCTCCAATGAATGAACTGCGTCATGTGCACTGCTTTTTGCATTTAAAATTTTTTTATATAAAATGTTCAGTTTAAAATTGGCTTCAGTGTCTCGATTGGAAAGCGTTGTGGCAAATTTCTGACGTGTAAAAAATTAAAATTTTTGTTAAATGTTGTTGATTTTTTTTACATAAATCCGAATTCTCTGAAAAAAAAACATGAAAGTTCAGATAGAAATTTATTATATTTTATTGAGTTTTTCATAATCGATTTACTCCAACGCTCTCAAAATATAAAATAAAAAAATGTTTTAAGTAATTTATATTGTACATGTTTTTAGAAAGCATGAAATTACGCATTTTTTATGTTTTCTAAATAAATCAATTTTTCGAAGAAATATATATTTCTATCTATATGTATATGAACATATTTGAAGGTTATGTATTTTTCAATAAAGCTTATGTTTAAACTATATGTAATGAATGTTTTTTTTTAACACGTGGAAGCAGATAATAATTTTTCTGGCGAAATATTTTCAAGTATCATTCAATAAATTTTTTTTTTTTGTAATTCTTTCGTACTTCCCCACGGTAAATTTTTTTTAGATTTTAGTTAACACTCCCTACTCATTTGTACCGCAAGCCTATTTATCATGATTCATGCCTATTAACTTTAGTGCACACTATGCTTCAATGTTGCCAGATTTTGTTATAATTGCTACTTTATCAGTTAATAGATAACTCTATATTACACGCGCTAATTTAAATTGTTTTCAATGATTATAATTATCATTGTTGTTGTTGTTGTTGTTGTTTTAAAATAATACAGTACCCCAAAACGACCCTAGCCACAGACTATCATATCATAATGTACGTACGTACGTACGAGTATATCAGCACAATTGTTATAATTTTGTATGTGCTAGAATTTAATTATCTTATCAATTATGGTTAAAATTCTTGCGTTTATAACTTTGATTTCATGCCCATATTGTTCGTTAATTTTTGTGTGAAATCTTTTTCTATACAAAAATAATAATTTTATATGTGACGTCAAGCTTTTTTTTTTTCTTTGCAAAGATTAAGTTTCCGAATACAAGGATTAAGTACAGATTTTAATTTTTTTTTTGCTGATAGCAAAATATTTTTATTTGATTTTTTTGAAAATTTTCATGAATGAAATATGAGTTTAGCGCGTGCCATCATAAAGTAATCATCGAAATTGTTTTTGATTGTAAGTTGATTTTTATTGATTGCGTTCAAACGTACTTGCGGCTTAAACGTAATTTTTGATTAGGTTGATATGATTTTTCAAAATTTTATCTTGGCCAAATACGTTTAAGCTCAATTTTATATATGTATATTTCATAGAGCACTGACTGCCGTCAGGGTTTTTTCTTTTTAACAATTTGACTTCAAAGACTGTAATCGGATACAGTGTTGTTAACTGCTATCGTCTTGATTTTTTTAACGCCATTTAACAGTAAGCGTGCTAACCATAAAATATAAAATTATTAATTTTTTTTCGGTAAAATGTGCCATATCAAGTTTATCTAATCACAATAATAATTATTATTAAAAATACTAATAGTAAAATAACACAAAACCAAAAACAATCTTTAACACCAAAATAATTTTTTTTTACGTAGCAATTCTTTTAGTTATGATTACTTATGTTGCTGTTGTTGCTGTTGCTGTTGCTGTGGCATTGTTAGCTGCGGTGTTTATTTATTTTTGTATTTTTATAGAGTACAAGGTTGTTAAAATAAGTCATGTGCTATTTTTTTTATCATATTTTATATATATTTGGAACTTTTTTCTGTAGTTTGTCTTATGCGCATTTCTGTTACTGTGATAGTGTGGGTTGGTTTCTACATTGTGCCCATTTCACGTCAAAGGGAAAGGTGGCCCTGCCCACACAATGTTTCTGATTTTCGTGATATTTGTTTTCTATTGATTTTCCTGGATCAATAAACAATACATTGGATAACTTTTATTATAAGGTTGGAAAGAGGATGCTAAGTGTGGCCTGACTTGTGTAATGTAAAAGTTTCATTTTTCCGATATATCGTTAGGTTTTTGAGATATCAATACTTAGAAATGATAGCCTAATATGCCAGTGAACGTAAAATTAATTCATTATTATCTAAAAACGCAAAGTCTTGCTAAAGGATTTTGTCCTGATCTTTGAAATTTTTGTTCAGAATGCTTAATTGTCCACAAAAAAATGGGAGCATTTGATTGAAATCACTTTCCCATACAAATAGTGCAGGATCCATTATACACAAAGTGTTTGCCACATTTTATTATAATCGTTAGTTATTGCCTATTTTATTCCAAATTTAATATATTACTTTTGATATTAAAATTACATTGACCTCAGCCGCTTAATCCTTTTACCAGCATACACATACATACTCGTACAGTGCACGAAATCTATCTAACACCTGTTTACTTAACTGCTGCAATTCATCATCTAATCTTGTTTTTTTTTAAAGCGAAGAAGCTTCTGTACGGTGCATTATCCTCATAACCACCTTGGCGCTCAATGCTCACCTCAACCGCCCTCTTTAGCTACCAGCACTACCCAATACCAAAAGAACCTCAAATCGAACAACATTGTCATAAAACATGTTTTACGCTAATGCTATCTCTGTCTACATAAAATGCTGCATATTATTGCTATCTCTTTTCGTTGGTGATGTACTTGAAAAACCAGTCTCGAAACAAATCAAAATACAAAACTAAATACAAAGTAAACAAGAAATAGCAAAAACAAAGAAATCCGCAAAATATTTTTTCTTTACTCAAAAATAAAAAAAAAAAAAAATTAATAAATAAAATGAAACGAAACGAAAAAAATTAAAGAATTTCATATTGAAATGACATAAAATTATAATTAAAGCCGCACATATATCGCTGGAATCGACAACGAAGACGCGACCGAGTACTCATTTATATTGATGTATGATATTCATATTGAGACACAATCACATACGGCAATTTTTCGTTTTTTTTTTTGTTTTTAATTTTATTTATTTAAGCACTGATAAATAAATAACTTGTCGCACATTTTTATACCCGTTTTGCGTTTCTGTACCGAATTTCATATGCAATATAGGTAGTAAGTATAGTTGTTTGTATGTGAATATCACACGACGATTTGTCGCTGACATCGGTCGATTTTTGTAAGTTTTTTTTTTTTGCTTTATTTGTTCTACTAAGCACACGACGGCAAACACAAGAACTCCTACAACAATTGATATGACTACATATACAGGGTGATTTAATTGACGATTGTAACTTAAATATAAAATTAAATGCATTGAATTTTGATAAAGTGTTGATATTTGTATTTCGATTTCATGATTTCAGCAAAAGAGCAGCATTGCAGGCTCCCGCTTCATTGATGATATTTTTCATTACTCTTAGCATGAGTCTACAAACAATGCGATGACTCTCGTTCTTGGAGTCTGGAATCGTTTTGGGGTCAATGGCAACTAGTTTTTGTGAAGGCACACTGGAGTTTGCATCTTCAACATAGATTCAATTCCATTGAATTTTCGATTAATGATATTTTTAATCAAGTAAGATACCAGAAAAACGATTATGTACACACAAATTATTTCATATTTTGTAGATAGTTTTTCTATTGCCATTATTAAATAACAACAGATGTCAGCTGTTAATTTTTGACAACGAAAAGGTATTACGTGACTTACAAAATAGCCACTTAAAACACCCTGTTCATAGTTCACGGAATAATAATAATTCTATATAACAGTTTAACATTTGTATTTCAGACAAAGGGGTACATATAATATATTTAAAAAAAAATCGCGCTGATAAGATTGATAAGCGCAAAAATTGCAGAGAAAAGTTTAGTTAGAGCTTTGTTAATGATGAGAAAAAACTGATTTGCTGCTCGTGCGTTAAAATCAAGTTAGTTGTATGAGCTGATAATCAAAATCCAAATTAATAGATTATATTCTAACAAAAAGAAAATACTGGATAAGTGTTCAATTTAAATGTTAAGCTATATTAGAGTCTTCCATATCAAAAAAAGAATAATAAAGAAACGCGCCAAATTTTGTGCATTCATTTTAGGATTTTTAAGTAATTTTTTGATTTTGAGTTTTTAGAGATTTTTTTCTTAGACTTTCAGATTATCTTTTTTTAATATTTTTTAAATTTACTATTGCAAACTATGTAGGATAAAATTTTTCATACAAAACTATGCATTTTTGGTGTCTTACTAAATATTAAACAGCACAATAAAAGCTGACAGTCGGTTCACTACTCTAAATAATGTATGTTCTAGACCCGATTCCTTTTTAAGTCTAAAGGAAGGACATAAAAATGTCTGATCAGTGGTGATAAAATCTTGTTTTATTACTTACTACCTATAGGACTGGTATAACTCTTAATAGTTGATTCTTAAATTTCTATAGTGACATTTTGTTCTACATAGATGATATATCTTCAAAGCATTAAAGTATTTTAGGAATGATTTAAAGTTTCGTATTTTTAATGGAAAAATCTCAGAAAATCATAATTTTAACAAAATTAATTGGAAATAATTTAAAGTAATAGAGCTGAGCTGAATAATCTGTTATACATTTTTCATCACATGAGAAAATTTATTTCTGCTCGCTTCAGTAACTCCTTGCTAGTTAAAACGAACGAATTTATTGTTTTATAGTATTTAAAAGTGAAATACTATTTTCAATATATTTTTTATGGTATCAAATTGAAAATAAAATCACTTAATTTTGTTAATTTTACACAGTGTGATTATTTAAAATTTTACTCGCTTAAATCACTCTTAACTGTGAAAACTGTTTGACATGTGATATTACAGTTCTAGAATTTTTTCTTTGGTGCTATAAAGTTCAAAGTCTAAATGACTATGATTACTCGCATCATTTGTCAAATACCACTGGAAATTCCCACGCGCATCGCATCGAAAATTGAAACTTCAGAATGGAACATGTTAGTCGCAGTTATGGATATTATCTCTAAAAATTAAAAAATGGTTATTTTCTTTGATAATAAAGATTGCCCGATAAAATTAAATTTTTTATTTTATTTTCAAAAAAAGTACCTCTACATAAATGAATCACCCCTTACTAATTTAAGATAACTTGATAATTCAATGTTTTACTCGCTAGATTTACTGGTTACTTTTTAACCGTCAAATCTAATTTGAGAGTTTTAATGTTTGCTTACAGCGCTAGTTATGTCAAATTATCCAAAAATAAAGAATAAATATCTGTTTGTATGTTAACATATAACTCGAAAACTACTCGGCATATGCTATTAAAGTTCATATAAAATATTAACTGAACATATAAAGTAAACTTATTATAGAATTTATTAACTAGTTTAATTTATTTTTTTTAATATATTTAATTAAATGAATATTGAACAATTTTCTTTCTTCACTCTCTCTCTCTCTCTCAACTCCTTTAAACACTTGTCTCCCAGAAAGCGGTACAGTATTGTATGTGTTTACTCACAATTAGCTTAAAATTAGTATGATTTTTTAATCAGCAACTTTATCACGTGATGAATAATACTCTCCGCAAGAGAAGACAGTATGGTTGTAGTGTATAATAAGATTTTTGTTTAAATAAAAAAGTAAACAAATTTTTAAAAATTTTTGATTAGCATTTATGATTAGTGCTGTATGAAGGTCACACATAAAATGCAAAAAGAATTGATAAAACTTAAAAAAAAAAAAATTTACAATAGATACTTGTGCTGCCTAATGACATAATTTGTGTTAATAGACTTTTTAGTTAATTTGAGATACGAGCTTTAGAAATGAATAACAGTTAAAATATTTATTTGCTGAAAAAAAAGTTATGTGGTCTGACAAAACAATAAATCTGGACTTGATTATTAATTTTTGTTTGGAAAATTTGGTTTGGGAAATTTTCAAATTCAAATCAACGTCAATCTTTTGACATATTTTTAAATGGTCAAACAGTGAGATTTTTTTGTACCACATAGTGCTAACCAGTTCAGACTTTATCTTGATCATCGCCGCGTATAGCTACCTTTTTAATTAATTGAGTATAAGAGAACAACACAAAAATTTAATAGTAATAAACGATGTTGCAAATACCGCTTGTGTGAGAATCAAAAAAAAAAAAATAATAATAAATATGTACAACATTAACTGAACAGCAGGTATAAGAGTTCACACGGGAATAACGCTAAGCGCATATTGCACCAGTATATTTGGTATGGGTAGATTAAGAAAGGAAGAACAACCCTCAATATTTGATTTCTTTGAATACCTATCAAGCATATCCCATATACTGTCTGGGAAGAACTGACAAAATCATCACACGCATTTAATGCATTTCATCACGCCAAATCAGACAAGACACAAAAGAAAATTAAATTTATTTTATTTTTCTACTCAATGGATTGGTTCGGTTAGAAACGCATCTTCAAAAGTATTAAAGAAAATGCGTCATTTGTTGCTTTAGCCTGCATATGACGGTGATATTACTTCCTTTAGCTAATATTTGTAATGTATTTTATTTTTATTTCTGTAACAGCTTTATTTATTTAAGTTACAAAAAGCCCACGTGTAGAGCTATACTTAATCTCGGAGGCAATTTTTTATTTTCTCTATTTTTTTTTTCTAATAAAAACATCAAACAACTAACCCTTAACAGTTGTGGGTTTAACATCATCAACAAAAGCGTCATAGTCATAGTCGTCATTGCTATCATCATCATCATCTACAGCAACAGTAGGACGATCTCATCATTCAACATCAGCGTCAAATTGTGTGTTTGACAAAAGTGTTACAAATGTTGCAACAATATAAGGGTTGCATTCATTTTGGACAAAGCAAATGTGCCATAGACACCACCACCAATGAATAGGTAAGCAAGCGCTACTCTATCACAACAGCAATTTTGTATCTTTAGAAAAATATTTAAAGTACACACACAAAATTATTTTATTTCTTTAAAATTTTTTTAGAAATGAAAACAAAAAAATTCAATGTTTGCCGCGCAAATTTGTTGCGCCATCTTGTAATTGAATTAGTAAACATTGTGTTTGATTTGACATTTGACGTTGTAGTTGCATGTTAATCGTGTGATGATTCCTTTGAGTTGTCACAAAGGATGCAAGCAAAAGAGTTTAAAATTTCTTGCGGCATTTTGTGGTATGCATGACAAAATTAGACAAGTAGGTTATTATTATTGAAGAAAATTTAATAGGAGTAGAGGAAACAGTCAAAAAGCCTTAAGGCACTATGGGGTTGTTATCACAAGGGTGAGTTTGCTCTTTGTCAGTGCGTTATTTGTGTGATAAGTTTTGATTATAAAAGTCAATGCTTTTAAAATGAAAATTTAATTATTACATTGTCAATGGCTACTGCTGTTATTTAATTAAGGCAATTTGATTATTTTTATGAGCGAAATATGAAAGGTAAATCATAAAGGTATAGTGTTTTCTATTTTAAATTATTACAACATTTGTGATGTACTATGTACAAAAATTAATAAGAAAAAAACTAATTCTTAAGACAAACAATTGAAAAGTTTAGAGTTTTTTGGGATTTCCATATTGAAGTGTTTTTTTTTGGAATTGTGAGTCATTCAACTTAAGTTGATCACAGTGAGTTACGTTTCTTGATTTACGTTATCTTTGATTGTTTAACAATTTGGCACGCTGACTATTTAATAATTTTGAAGTATTAATTAAAAAAAAAAATATTAAGAATTATTTGCAGGTGTTATTCCGAAACATAAATTCATATTAAATGGAGGTTTGTGAAGTTAAAAAAGCCCAGCCCTCTAAAACTTGTGTCGAGCACAACGCTAAATAGTATTAACATTCGGTAGAGATTTTATCCGAACAATACATTATATATATACATTAATGTATGTGAGGAGTCAGTGATCAATAAATTCTATTGTAAGAGAAACTTGTGTAAGGCATTCAAAGAGAAAAATCGGTAGAAGTCAAGACTGCACAAGAATGTCTTAAGGTTTTGTAAAAATCAGCATCTTATGATAGAAAATGAGTTTCGTTAGATAAGCGCAACTAATTCTATACTGTGTCTGACAACATCGTGTCTTTAATAAAAGGCGAATTACTTTATATTATTTCCAAAAAAATGTTTTCATAGCTTGGGTTTGAAATTAAGCTAAGACTGTTCGCTTTCATTTGGGGTGTTTGATATGAAAAATTAATTAACATTTTGTGTAATTTTTGAAACGAAAATAAAATGTTCGGATTTCAGGTATATGACTATGAATTTTTATAAAAAAAAATTAATGATTTAAAAAATTTAGGTAATTTTCGCATTGAATTTATGTTGTATGTTGTTTTCTTATAACAAAGCATATACACACATATCTACGTAAATTTAAGCCAAAATAACGACAAGATATACATAATTCTATAATAATTCTATGTAAATACAAAAAAAAAAATCTTTCCATATGCTACATACATATGTATATATAGTATGTGTGTGCATGGGATTATGTGAAACCTTTGACAAATAAAGGATATGCGCGCACATTGTAAATCCTTGTAAAAGTTTGACATTTATTTTAGCTACTATGTAGCACAAGTGCTTATACCACTGTAAGTATGTTTGTGGGTGTATGATTTTACATAAGTGTGCGTATAAATAAGGCTTAGTGCTCGCATGTGCGGCTGTGATAATTTGTGTATTTTATAAATTTGTTAAATTTAAAATGATTTAGGGAAAAACTTTTGGTTTTGTAATTTAGGGTACACTTTAAAATGCTATTCAGGCTTAAGTTTTTTTTATCCTTTTTTAATATAAAGTAAACGAAAGTTAAGAAGAGCTTAAAGACTTGATATTAAAAGTTATTTAAAGATTTTAGAAATCTTTGTAACAAATTATTAATTTACAAAATATCCATCCTCAGTGGAAGTGAGGACTTTGTTTTACAATTACAAATCATTTGCTGAAGGTATGGAAACATTAATGGAGACACACCTGTTCTAAGCAGCACAAAAGCAACTACCTGTTTCAAACATTGATTTGCCAATGCTAAATTAAGATATTTTACAAAAGCGTTTTAGTACCTAATTTTAATCCTTTTTATCATTCTTGCTGCCTGTAAATACCACTGCGCAGACAACAATGGTGATGCACAAAATTCTTAAAATTCCCGAAAAAATGCGTATCTTGTGAAAATTCGATGAAATATCTAAGAAAAGGTATACCTACATGGTTTTTGTGTGTAGGTAGCATGCATGAAGATGTAGCAACAACGTAAGAAAGAGCTGTATGAAAATGTATCTTAAACTTTATATAAGAAATCTATACACAAAAAATTAAAACAACAAGAAAGTAACAATGATATTTATAAACAAATGCTAGAAAACATATGAATGACCTTTCTTGCATGAGCACAGCTAAGAAGGGTAACCAAAAAATAGAAATAATGCAGAGAGTTTTACGTAGGAGTAACTAAGACCTGAGAGTTTTAACTCAGAATAATTAATATCGTATAGGGTGTTTTTTAGACTGTTTAGATATTCAAAATAAGAGCACATTTAGTTTGATGTTCAGAAACAATTTTCACTTTACGTTTCTGTTTCAATTTCATTTTTGTTAATTTTCTAAGCATATAAAAAATAACTGCTTAAGTATATGTACTGCCATTTTTAGTAAAATAAAGTAAGACAAGGCAAAAGTTAAAGCAGGGCATTCGTTAGGCTTTAAAGTTGACCCAAAAAACCAAAACATAAAAGTAGATAAGCAAACCGTTTGAAAGCAACTAAACCATAAAATTACTTCGATAGTTGCTGCTAATTTTTGTTGAGGTTGCCGTTGTGTCAGCAGTAGATAAACATGTAAAATAACAATTAATTATGTCAAAAATTTAAGGCTTTAATTTGTTTTTTATTTTCGTGTGTGTTTTTCCCCAAATGCTGATAAAAAAAACTAAACCAAGGAAAAATTACACAAAATATGAGAAAAAAAGTAACAAGTGATAGAATGGCGTCAAAGCAACGTATGTATGTATGTAGATACAAATAATGACAATACAAAATTTCTATGCAAAATTTTAATTATTTATTTACAAATAAAGTGACAGCGGTGAAAGATAAGAATTTCTTAAAAAAATAAAAATGGTAAGGGGTTTTTTCTTTCCAAACGAATTTTAATGGAAAAAAACCTAGTATCTATATAAAAGAAATACTAATGTCAAGCGACGACAAATTCAACAACGAAATACAAAATAAAGAATTGCAATTTTTTTCATACGAAGGTAGGTATGTACATAAGCTTTTTTGCACACATAAACTTAAGAGATATTTCTTTGAACTTTGTTGAGTAAATATGCAAAAAGAAAGAAAAAATACGCTGCTTTGCAATATTTATGAGCAACGCAAAATTTTGCGAATTTTGACAACAATTTTAAAATGAGATAAAAAAAGGCTCAGAGAAAAAAGTTTGAGTCGTTTTGACGTTGCAAAAAACTATGCAAACTGAAAATTAAAAACAATTTTTTTCTTAAGCTCCTTTAAAAAAACTAAACCAAAAGTAATCAGATTTAAGCTTGATAGCTATTTAAAGTTTTGATAAAATTCGTACGCCGAATTGTGGAGTAAATAATTAAACACGGCGTTCTGTAATATTAAAGCAAAAGATATGGAACTTTTTCCTGAAATTAATTTAATTAAGAAAATTGATATATCCACTAAGTCCAAAGCTATAGGTATAGATTTAAAAGATTCTTACTGGATAGTGAGCAGAATGTCAAAATTTAGCTGCAAAAGCAAATTACTGTTATATAAAAGTATTTTAAAAACAATTTTGATCTATTTGGGGTACATCCCCAAAAATTTAAGTATTTCTGGATTTCCTAGAAAAATATATATATTCACCTCTTTTTATGCTATTAAGCTCTAACTTCATAAATACTAAAAGTTCATATTTAAAAAACACCTTGAAAAAAAATCACTCAAGTATTTCTACAAAAACATAAGTTTTCAAATGATTAAATGTCAAATAGATCCTATAACTAAATATAAGTTTGATATCCATATTTGATAAAAAAAAATGTCTGCAATAAGAAGGCTCCCAATTTCCGAAGACCTTGTAGGTGTTATATTTATTTTAACTTTTGCAAAGTGAGCAATAAACCATGTATAATAGGCCCCACAGTTCAAGTCAGAAAAGGCTCATCGCTGTTTTATATATCTAGGAAATTGATGCTGTTGAGAAAACTCAAAATGACTTGCAAGGCAGACTTGCATATTTGTAACTTGCAAAATTTGTGCAACAGGATGGCATTTGAAATTTTTATTACAAAATTATGTAAATTTTTATGTTGTTGGTTTTTAAAATATATAGCTATGTATGTTGCTTAAAGGATAATTTTAAATAAAAAAAAAAATTAAAGGAAAGAGCTATTGCAATAGAGAATTCGCTTAAAACAGCCACATTAGGAAAAAGATAATCCATTCCTTCGAAATACATTTTTTAAATCCCATTAGAAAGAAATAAAAAAAATTCTTTTCAATGATTTATCATTATCTGTTTATTAAAAACAGATAGGTGTATTAAGCTACAATTTTCGAATACAACTGCAATATAATGGTTTTGAAAATAAAATCACTATAAGCAACAAAAAATAAAACATTTTTTCTATCTTCTATTAAATAAAAGTAGAAAAATTACAGAAAATTTTTAAATTAAAAATAAAAACTTTTCACTGATCGTTTTATGAACTTTCTATTTATTAAAATCAAAAATTATAAAAAATTTAATTTCTTCAAAATGTAATTTAAGAACAAGAACATAAGATGCGATAAATTCTGAACAATAACTTTATCTATAAAATTAAATTAACTTTTGTTCAAATTAAATCAAACAACTCAAGGCAATAAAAAATGCTTGAATCAAATTTGTGTTTTACTTTAAACAAAATATTTTTTTTAACAGTAGAAACTTTTTGTATTTACTTCAAAATTAATTTTTTATTGGCTCAAAACTATTTTTATTTGAAATAATAAACTGCATAAAAACACTCCATATATTAATTTTTAAAAATATTTTAAGTCAATAATTTATCTTCAAATTAAAAGAGACAAAATGTGAATTTTTGTTTTAGTTTTCAATCAATGATATAATGAAAATATTTTTGTTTTTAATTTTACCTAATATTTGAAATGCATCAACAGCAACTGAATGCGTGTGAGCAAGACGACAACAGCAGTGAATGTTGCAGCTAAGCGGTAAGCTGTTGCTTGTTGCAGTTTTTTTTTTGCTGTGTTGTATTTTTTGTTGATTGTAGTTATTACAGAATTATTATAGTCCTTTATCAATTAAGCAAACGTTTAGCTAATTAGTAGTAGTTAGTGATAATGGCAATGGATTTGTTAGTATACAGTTGAGCTTAGAATTATGACAGTTATACTTGGCACAGTACGCTTTTTTCAATTTAAAAATAGTAGCATTTTCAGCATAGTTTTCCAAAGTATTTTATTTGAAAACTTGAAAGTTTAGTTGCTGACTATACATATATATTTGTGTAAATAAAAGTTTTCGTCGTTTGTTGCTGCTTTTTTTGTAAATTTTGTGTGTTTTCAAAATGTTACTACTATTCCTTACTACTCTTTAAAAGTTGTCACGTCGATGTTAATTGCTACATTTATTACTATATGTTATTACTTTTTTTTTGCGTAGTGTCACTGCTTTTTTGCTGACATTTGCTATTACAATAACTTTTTATTATTTTTTCTCTAATTTATTTAATGTCAATTTGTTTGGAATTATTGTCACTACTCCTTTTTAGATCTCTTCGTTTTTTTATATTCTGAATGTTTATTCGTTGAAGAAGAAGAAAAAAATCACTTACTTTTTTGAATTGCGCTTCGATGTTTGCTTCGAAAACATGGGAATTTTGTCAACAATTAATTGCATTGCTTGAAAAAACCAGACAGGCCAAAGAATTTTTTGTTTCTTTTGGCTGTTGTTGTTGGTGTTTCTTTATAGTTGCAGTTGTTATTTTTTTAAGTTGCTAGTTAGTGCGCTGGTTTTTTAATCCATATTTGGGTGCGGGATTTTTGTTGTTGTTGTTTTTGTTGTTCTTTTCTTATCACAAATAATGTTGTTTAATTTAGAAAGTCGAGTTTAGTTTTATATATTTAATTTAATTTAATAAATTTTATTCTTTTAATTTTTTAATACTGATTTTGTTGTTCTATTTTTTTGGGTTTAACAGGAACGATTTTTGTTTTTAATTGAGTTTAAGTTTTTTTGTTGTCACTTGGCTTTTCTAAATAGTTTTTGTTGTAAGATATCGTCACTTAATTTTTAATGCTGTAACTTCAATTTTTCTTAGTTTATTATTCACAAGTTTTACTTCTTTTGTTAGTAAATTACAGTAAATGTTTTAATTATTTGCTTTTAAATGTTTTGTTTTTTGTTGACACTTATATTTTTTTTTTTGTTTTTTTAATGCTGTTGATATTTATTGTTAAAATATTTATTTAATTATTATGATTGAAGCTCAAATTTGCATTGAATAAATTAAAATTTTTGTGAATTATTTAGTTACGACAATTAATTATTTAAATTGGAATTTTTTTGACAATTAATTTTTTATGCTTTCAAATGTGAAACTATCCAATTTTGGCGATTTTTTACAAATTTCAAATATATAAAAACTTTTGTTTATTTTGAAATACTTTCTTCGTCAATTGAATATTTTACTCTTTCTGAAGAAGTAAGTAATGTTATGTTACAACTTATTTGTTAACGCTTGAATTTTGTTTTTATTTTTCAGCTAAATAATGTTTACACTTACACTGAATTAAATTTGAAAAATTAATTTTTGTGCGCGTTTTTGATTTGATTTTTACTGCAGCTCAAATGAATAATTTTTGCAGGGTTTTTTTTGGATTCATATATTACTTATTTTAGTTTTTAATACTAAAAATTGTTCAATTGATTTAATTGTTGTTTATTAAAAAATTTTAATTTTTTGCCAAAAATAATATTAATTTTCTGCTAAAGTTTTTGTTTTTTTTTTCTTCTTACATTCACTATAAACAGCAAGCAAAATTTTTTCTACAATTTAATTTTAGTTGAGAAAACACTTAATTTTTATTAAATTATTTGTGCAAAAATATTTTTGTTTTCTATTCGAAAATTCAAAATTTTCGTTCAAAATGTAACGACTTTTCTTTTTGTTTATATTTTTTAATTTCAAGTGTAATTTGTTTTAATTTTTCTTTCACATAATTAACACTAATTAATCCAATTAATGCCGTTAATCCAAATAGTTGTTTGCGCTCATATCCATTCAAAAAACGAATTTTATCTTTTTGACGATTTGAAAATTCTTCTGTATTTTATGTTGTTGCTTCTTCACTTGTATTTACTCTACACAGCACTGTGTACTTGTGTGTTTTTTGTTGCCGCGTCGCGCATTCGCTCAGAGAAACATGACGACATTTGACAGCAGCCAAAAAGGAACTGAACTGACCGCCATGGCACGGCATGAAATTCGTCTCGTTGTTTCTGTTGGTGCTGCTTTTTGCCATTGCTGGTGAAGTTGTTGTTGTTGTTCGCAGCAATAGTAGCAGCAGCGACAACGGCAGCGCTGTATGCGGTGGCGGCTGCAACCGAGTGTACGTTCGTGTAAAGTTGTTGTTGTGCTGTGCTGCTACCTTTAGAGACGAAGCAGCAAACGACGACAACGAACGCGTTTCAATGCAACACACAGTTGCACACACATACACACATGCACACACACACACATAGCCATATGGATAAAAGCACAACAACATGCGACGGTGGCAGCATTTTTCATGCCCTTGTGCCACCGCGCTCATCCACTTTTTGTTTATTCGTCGTTTGCGCTCTCTTCAGCCAACGGCGGCATCTTTAGCTGCTTTGGTTTATGGGTTTTTGCTACTTATTCGTCTTAGTTTTATTTGATTTTATTTTGCTATTCATTTTTTGTGTGTTATTTTTGTGGATTTTTGCTTTTTCAGTTTGTTACAACGTCACAGTGACGCTTTTTCTCTCTCTCTCTCTCTCGCACTCTCTCTCGGACTCTGCCGTTTTCAATAAATTGAGCGCAACATATTTTCAGTAGTATTTATGTAGTATCCATGGTGTAGTTGGTATTTGCACCATGCTAGTTTTTACTTTACGCACGTACTACATTTCGGTTGTTGCTATTGTTGTTATATTTTGGTACTATTTGTATTTGTATTTTTATTGAATTTTGTTTCGTTTTTTTTTCGGTTTTATTTTTATTGTTTTGGATAGTAGTTGTTGTATGATTTGAGTTCATTCGTTCAGTTTTTCTGTTTCTGTTTTTATTGTTTTCTCCTTTCGGGGTCGTTTGCTGTTGTTTTTTTTTTCCTCTCTTTTTGTTGTTGTAGTCGGTATTGTATGCTTAATATGTTATTAATGTTGTTGTTGCATTGGAGTGACGCTTGCAACACTCACCCTGCGCATCATTTAATATTTAGTAATTAAATACAGTAACAACGACATTAATGTCAACAGCAACAAAAACAACAAGCATGAAAATATCACCAAATTTTATTAGCATTTAACTTGTGATATTTTTTTTTGATACGCTGTCAGTACATTTTCTACTACTATTTTTATTTGCTACTGTTTTAACTCTTACTTATTTTGATAATATTTTCGGTTGTTACACAGGTATCTGTTGAATAAATACATTTCATCTTATAACTTGAAGCGTTAAAATTTTAGCTTAAAGTGTTTAATTCTACAGCAAAGAGGGAAACACAGCTTAAGTCAACTCCAGAAAATGTAATCTATGGTCAGATATCCACCAGTTCGGTGTGAGATTTTAATAAAAATTAAGGGAAACTTCGCTAAGGACTAACCAAAATTGGCTTGTTTTTACTTTTTGGTACAAAAATTAATGTTATTTGAAATCTTTCCATGCTATGTAGGTTAAATGTGGCGTATGAGCAACTTTTAATTCACATAAAAAACATTCATGTGTCGTCACGTACATACCTACCTACATATGTAGATAGTGCATATATTTACATATAACAAGGGATTTATATAAGCATATGAGTAATTGAAAGACTGTTTTTACAATAAAGTTTCAAAGTTTTACAAAAAAGGCTTAAGCAAAAAAAGTGTGTTGGGCGAACTAAGGAATAATACAAAAATTAGAAAATCGGTAAAATTTTAAGATTTTCGATTTTTAGTTTACCCAATATAAAAATTTCTGCAATATTTTAATGTAGCAGAGTATAATCCTAAATAAGAACATAAATCAACATAGCTTTATTAAAATTATTTGTAAATTGAAAAAAATAAATTATCCATGAGGTGGTCGTGTTTGGTCCTCTAGTCGTCGACAAAACGTAAGATAAAATTTATTTTTATGGATGCGGTTTTAGCTGATGTTAGTGTTTCAAGTTCGGCTCCATTTGCACAAACGCACCCGCCACTGCTTCACAACATACTGAAAAAATTTCACACATGTACTAATGCTAGAGTACTCCATGGACAGACTTTTTGTACTTCATATAAGTACGAGCTTTCGATGTGTGTGTAACTTATACAGTAAGAAACAAATTACCTGGATAGTTTTTCATATAAGTTTTAAGTATTATAGAGCCTGTACTTATCAACGTTAAGTGTTGAGTGAAAAGCTAATTTGAAGAAAAAAATGGAAGTTGTGGAGGCAAGATGGTTTTGAAGATAATTTGAAAGTAAACATAAGAAATTTTATGATATTTTTTCTGATATAAAATGTTTTCGAATATATTTTCTATTAATGAAAATTTTTTTTTTTTAAGAAATATGTAGGTATAAAACTTTTCTCCCATGCAACTGAAAAACTTTTTTATGTGATGGAATTTTTTTAGGTTTTTTAATGAGGTCCCTTATAATGCACTAGATCTTCTGCATTTGAATTTTTTTAAGATGTCGGCACAGAGCTTGTTAAAAAATAAAGATCTTTGATATAAACCGTTTTTATTTTTGAGCATCTACTGCACAGAAATTTGCAAATATTTTATAAATGTTTTTTTTTTGTTTTTATAAAAATTGAAGATTTTTCTTTGATAAAGTATTTATTTTGTTCATAAGATGCCATTATTACTCAAGCTATAGCTATTTACAAAATATATCCTAAAGCACACCATGACGTATACGTAACAATATTAAATCAAATCAAAAAACTAAGAAAAACTAAAATCAATTTGCTGATAGCTAGAGTAATTCTCATTGTATATATTTTGAAATTAGTAACTCAATAACCGTTTCAATAAAATAGCTTATATTAAAAGAAATGGATTTTTTTAAATCTATTTATTGTACCTTTTGTATGACCTTCACAAGAGCTCTAAATGATATTAGATGGCAAAAATCTATGAATTGTACTATTGTCTTGATAATACTATATTTATTTACTTTGCGTAATTAGAGCTTTCATTAAAAAATTTATAGGAATATATTAAATACTGCAAACGCTAAATTTTGCAAATTTGTATCCTTTATTGTTTTGTCATTTCTTGTTTAGCTGAGCCTCTTAATATTGTAATCTATTCCACACCATCGGCCATTGTAATTTTAATTTCAGGTCAACGGTGCGTATGAGCAACATCAAATACAAGATTCCTCTTTTCCTTTGAGCTGTTTAAATAAATCGTTACGCTTGGCACATTTAAGTTATGAATCATTAATTTACAAGCAGTTTCCAAAATGTATCGAAAATAATAATGATTACAACACAAGGATTAGCAACAATAGACTGACATGTCTAATTTTGTGACATACACATATTCAAAGTAATACCCATCACAATGTTTAATATATGCTAGTCATAATGTTTGTAATCAAAGAATTAAAAATCAATTGATAACAAAACCACAAAATTCTAAACCAAACAATGGAAACCACTATAAAATTACTAACTGACAACAGGAGTCGACAACCCATTATCCAGCCTAAGAGCCAATTAAATCCGCCTCAAAATTTCAATAATCCAACAACGCCTTCACCGTTGTTGTTGATACCGAAACCACAACAACAACAATAGCCATAAAGTCGACAACAATCAACAACAGAGCCAAGAGCAAAACACAACAAAAATTAATCGCTCAATTAACACAACGGGTGAAGAAATAACACTACCAAAAATACTACTTTTACTACTACAAACTACTATTAATCAATATATACTTTTTTAACACTAAAGAGAAGTACTATTTTGACAAGCGGGTCATTCGCTCTCTGTGACTGTTTGTCAGTCTGTCTACGTGTGTGTTTGTTTGTGTGAGATCAGACAAACAATTGAGCGATGAAATTTAAAGAAATTGTTTGGTTTTAACATAATGAAATTGTAGACGATTTGTAACCGAATCGAGATTAAATATAGACAGCTCGACTTAACGAAGAAGTGCTAAATAAGAGCGCGAGGGATAGGGCGAACAGGGAAGATGGAAGGGTGAAATATTGAGAGAAGCAGAACGGCAACAGACAAAGCAGTCAGTCGCAACGACAACATATGGTTGCTGCTTCAAAATTTACTACGCAAAATAAATCCAATTCTCACAATTGCTCGCTCTTTCACTTTTGATCACACTCTCACATTATCTCATCAAATTCAGTTGTCTGTTTGTATATTTCTCAGTTGTCATAATTTCATATACTAATACAACGGGTGGAAACGGGTTGTTCTCTGCTCATCATCTTCAGCAATGGCAGCAACAGCAGCGCAATTTTTGGGTTGACTAGGCTACGCTCATGAACTCAACGAGGCTCGAGTATGTAGAAAAGGTGGTACAAAGTTGGCCAAAATAAAGCTGAAAAAAAGAGCGTATTTTCAGTAAATTACAATGTGGAATGTACGAGAGATTGACTGAAAGGGTGAGAAAGAGAGAGTGGAGGTGTAAAAAGTTGCTGACTGACTGTGTTGCTGTACGGTCAGATGGTAATAGCAGCATGGTAAAGGAGGGAGGTTGCGCTTGCGGCTGTTTGTTTGCAATGGGAAAAAATTATGTTTTATTATTTGCCGCTTGAACTCCTGCTTCTCTGGGTCGATTACTCGTTGATGTGGCAGATGAGGATGTGGATGATGATGATGATGTTAACGCTTACTTTTGATGATTATGTTGCTGATGATAATGATGATGATAAAATGTTTTTGTTGCTGCTGCTGATGAGAAGCGCTTGATGTAGCAGCGTTTGACTGACGATGGCAATATTGTTATGATTGTTGTTGCTATTATTGTTGTTGTAGCTAGTGGTGGTGGAAAATATTACTGATAGCAAACAAACTGAAAAGCGTCAAGCAATGCCGATTTTTACTGCTATTGATGATGACGTTGCTGCACTATGGGAAATTTTTTCCACCATCTTTGGACTAATTTATATGTAATTCCATATACATATGTATGTAAAAACGGTCCAATTTGTTTACAATATGGGTTTAAACTTAAAAAAATTTATATTCAAAAAATTTAAGAGTTTTTTGAAATCTGACTCAAAAACTATTTGAAACGAAATATCTCACAAACTAAGGGGAATAGAATGAAAGAACCTGAAATCATTTTTGTTTAAAAATGCTCCAAAAAACATTATTGTTTTTTAAATTTTTATTTTTATCATATGTTGGCTGACTGAATGTCAATCAGTGTAGCATTTGAATTTGCTACAAATTTACTGTTTCTCAAAATATCTTCAACTGGATCCCTTTTCTTTCTTTGCAACTCTTATCGAAATCGGGTTTTGATTGAAATTCGTGACGTTACTTCAGAAAATAGTAATTTTTGTTCATGTGTAATAATAACGCACAACAGGTCGTATGAGTGATCATTATAACTTTACTATAATTAAACGAATTAAAATTATATATGAAATGGTAGTCAACAAATACATAAAAATAAATTGTTTTAAAATGGGGTTTTGACACATACTTTAAACAAAAATTTCCAAATCAAGAGTTGTTCGAGCAAAACAAAGGTAATTTTTTTATTCTGCGGATCAAAGGTATATTAGAACAGCCCCGAAAAATCCAGAACCAAATATATTATCCTTATTTTGTTGCCTTGTATTATCATAATTGCCAAAACAAATTAAATTCTGCAATATATAAAGATACATACAGCCCACTGTAAAGCTGCAACTTCTGCCATTGTGGAAATTTTAACAACAGCCAACAACAAAATTTACCAGTTACTGCAACAACAATATAAAAAAAGGCAAAACCATCAACAGTCGTTGAACGCAGTTGATGTTGTTGGAATTCCATTCCCTTTTCGCTCATTCTTTGAAGATACATGGCGAGAAAATTTTGAATTTGAAGAATATTTGAATGGAATTAATTGCTTGTCGTGTTGTCGCTGTGATTTTTACCGATCATTTCTATCCTTGTCGATTGATCTGAAATTTATAGAGCAATTAAATGTTATCACTTACTCAATGTTTTTTCATCAGTCCTCTCGTAATTCGTGTCGAAAAATAAATAATTCTAATAGTTATTTCTTTGATTCACACATATTAAATTATTCTTGATCTGTCGATTTTCGCAAAAGTTTTGTAAACCAATTCAATTACCAATTCATTAAATTCTACTGAAAAATTGGAACCGTGATCTTGCAGTGATGGTTTCGACTTGTGTTTAGAAATGATCTGGGATATTTGTTATTTTAATTTTTTTGTAAAATTTTGGTTTATGGAAAAGAGCACACTTTTTCAATAGGAATCACCCGAAAACCTCAAAATGAACTTCTTGACATATAAACCTAATTTCAGTTATCCAGATCCTATAATATTAAAACGATGATTCTCATAAATATTTTCAACAATGTACAATTTCGCAGTTGAATTCAAGTAAGTTGTTTTTGTAATTTCTTTTTTTCCAAACATTATAAGCTAAACGACATAAGGACGACGGTCTTCTTCATTGTTGTTGCAAACTCGTCAGCTCTCATACATTTAGTGAACGATGTAGCGACTGTCAGCTCTTGAGTACATGTGTACGTGGGATTGCAGCAGTGGAAGCAGAAGCAGCAATAGCCAACAACAAAAGCAACAACAACGGAAGCAGAAATTGTTTTAGCTATGAATGTTGAAACTGTGTGGTGCAGCGCACAGTTGTATTGTTTTTGGCAATAAGCAAATAAAAATTTTGAAATTGGAAATAGTTTAATCTAAATTTTAGTGGAATATATAAAAATATAAAACTTTAAATTAGAGATTGTCGTTTTTTTTGCTGCAGTTTTTGATAAAAAAAATCACGATCGATAAAATGACACTTGAGAATATTTATATGACTAAGAAACTAGTATTGCATCGTCCTATTAAAAGAGTTCGTGTAACAGCTCTAACGTGATCTAAAATAATTGTTATAAAAAATTAAACAAAAACATATCCTTTTGCAAATTTTCCTTCGTAAATACCCACAGTGCAGTGCAGCACTTCATTCGCTAAATATGAAAATGGTTACAGTTTGGTTCGGCGTTCGAGTTTGCAGTTTGGGTTTTTTGCGGAAAGTAGCAGGAGTTTCCTTCCCTCTATCGTTAGTGTGTTTTCTAGATTTTGTGTGCATGTGCTTGTGTACTTGCGCTTAATCTGTAACACAGGGTGTTGTTTGTCATGGAAAAGTGGTGGAAACTAATAAATAAAATGTGCGATTTGTTGCATTGACAGCATAGCGTCTATTAATTTATACAAAATATTTTGTGTCAAAATTAGTGAGATGATTTCTTTAATTTGAATTTTTTTGATTGTATTATGTCATACGATTACTTGCATGATTTTAGACTGACCAAATCCATTTCGAACCATGCAGTCGGACTAAGTACATTTATGTTGTTTTTCAGAGGATATAAGGGGACAGATATTCCGCCGGATTGATTGAAAAACATTTTTTACGAAGCTATGCCCATTTAAAGTTTTAGTGTCAAAACTTGAAAAACCGCTGAAAATATTTTCAAAATTATCGCATTTTCATTCAAACTAAAATAATTAATTTTTATCCTTTCATTTTAATAGAAATTCAGATTCTCTCTCAGAATTTTTAAGAAATTTTGAAAATTGTTGAAAATTGGCGGAGCTATGCACTTTTTATGAAAATAACAATTCTGATTTTCTCAAAAACCCCAAAAGTTTTTACGCTTAAATTTTATTGTGGTTTTGTATTAATATGAGAGAAAAATTACACTAAAATTTTAAATGGGCATAACTTCGTAAAAAATATTTTTTAATCAAATCGGGGAAATATGTTTCCCGGCATCCATCCTCCCCAAAAATGCGCTTTCATACAAAAACAAAAAACAATAATCTCTTATGTCTAACCCAATTTCATTGATATCTCTTATGATGAAAATGTTAATTCCATGCGATCAGCTACAAGTTTTCGAAAACTTCATTGTATTGCATAATTGAGGTTTTAAATTGCACCCGTAGGTACTCACATGAAGTGGTAATGCTTACATAATTGTTTTTCCCACCAGTTGAGCACCCTATATTTAATAAACCCAACACACACACACACACAAACATACTCTGGCATATAAATGTAAGGAAAAACAGTTTGAAGGCATAGCGACAAAAATCTGGTTCCATCCTCACACCAGACGTGTTCTCATAATACAACAACAACAACAACAACAACAGAAACATATTGAGAGCAGAAAAATCCCTGATCCAGAAGTTACAGCACACAATCAATTATTGTGTGGGAATGAAATGCGAGTGAAAGATAAAAAGAAAATCAAAACAAAAAGAAAAAAAAAAAAAAGAATTGCAGAAAACCCAAAAGAGGCAAAAACAGTGTAAATAAAATCAAAAAGGATAATAGAGAAAAAATAATCAAAGAAGAGAAAATGCCCGAGAGTAGCTGCTATGTTATGGAAAGAGTTTACAAGCCAGTGATGCTAACCCTAAAAGAAAAAAAATTCATACAGCGAAAAAATCCGTGTAACGTAAAGTTGGAACAGATTTTTACACTTTAAACCTTAATATTTAATGAATGTACTGAATAAAAGTAGCCAATTTCAACTTTTTAATATCTTGTGTTTTATTTAAATAATTTCATATATTTTTTGTAAAAATATTTACATAAAAAGGTATATCTCAGGTAGCAATAATTTCAAAATTTAGGGCTAGTTAAGCCTTAACAAAAGTAGACGTGACGAGACGATAGCAACTTAACGAACGGGTGCACTTGTAACTTCTACTTTGACACTTAACCAAAATACTACGTTAGTTTAGTGCCGGCCAAACGGCTTATGACGAGTAGTGACGGTTTGAGGTTCGATTTTGTTTATCAACATTGATTCACATAAACTCGAAATGTCTATTTTGGCTTAGGCTTTAGTATAACAACAGTATTAAGCAACTGGGTGTGGCGAAACACTTAAAACGCTGTATATTGGCACCTATTTCCGAAGAAAATCTTAAATTTGCTAGTAAGAAGTATATTGTCTAAGCTAAGCACCACACAAACTGTGAAAGGAATACGACAACAGGACGTGGCACCAAACTTAGAGCTAAAACGCTTTAAATGCTATATCTTGGCATTTTCTGTTGTGAAACTTGCTATGTGGATGCATGTAAATTGTTGGTGCCAAGCTACTTGCAAAATGTGAACAGGATGAACAATGAGGCGTGGCTCCTCCCATAAAACAGAAACACTAGAATTGCTACTCTTTCCAATTTATGCAGCAAGTATTGCGAAAAATGTAAGCGGGGTTGTACAGCGGTGAGTCTGCGGGCTGCGCCGCTGTTGCAGCTTGTTAAAAATATACCTCAGTATAGGAGTTTTCAAATTGTTTGGAACTTCTCTGCTATGGCATTGCTTAACATTTGTATTTTGATATCAAATGAATTGCTCTTCCACAATACGCGTAATACACAACAATAAGGACAGCCATGTTAGCACTGGCATATATTAGAAGGAATTTAGACTAAGCTCCCATAATTCCTAAAATGACCATTGCTTATATGTTCTTTTATAATTGTGGCTTCATAATTATGAACATTTTGTGGAGTTTTAAACAATTTTTTATTGACATTTTGTTTCTAACAAAACTTTTCTTTTCATCTTAATTTATTTCTGTATCACGTTTCTGTAGAAAGACAAAATTCCCATAGAATACGTACAAATTTTCCGTACAATAAGCACCACTGTTGCGAATCAGAAAAATCGAGAGAGAAAATTGATGCCAAGCAATGAAATGTGCAAAATTTATAAGAGCAAATCAACAATACCAGAGAGTTGAAGGTAAACTAGCGCATGAGAGCGAAAAAAAGTCAACTAAAGCAAAATAGCATAGCTTGTGGGAAAACAACGTTTGAGTTAATGGTGTATGTTAACAGATATAAAACGTGGTATATCATTCGAAAGCTGGTAGTGAATTTGTTGCGCATTTTCATTTCTACATTCAATGGAAAGAGAGTTGAAAGAAAATGAAACAAAAAGAAAAAAAATTAGATAAGGACACTCCAAGAGCGATAGTATGAGAGAGTGTAATTTGCGCCAAAAAATAGCAGGTATGAGAGGAAATTATATTTTTTTCTTTGCAACCGCTTAGCTTAGTCCACAAAAAAAAAATCTTTTGTTGACTGAAAGAAAGAAAAAAAAAGAAAGAAAAATTCTTAAATTATGTGAAAATATTTCTTGCCTTTAGTATGTACATATATATGTATGTATGTATGTCATATTATGGAAATTTTTATCACAGGTACCCTGTAGAAATTTAAGCTATTTAGAACTGATCGACCTTGAGCTGACACTAAAATGTCAAGAAATTTGTAAAATACATCCATGTTTTTTCCTCTATAGTTTAAGGAAATCTATCCAACAATCCGTCATATTATTAATGACACATGCGCCTTAACAATTTTCCTATTGGGTAACATCAAAACCTAACTGGAAAAAAGACAAAACTTAAAACCAAAACAAAAGCTTCATAAATGAAAATCAAGAAAATGTTCATAGAAAATTATGGCTGATGAGGGAATCATTGGCAAACGTTACGAGAAAGGGAGGAAAGTGTAAAACAAAGAAAAAGAAAGCATAAGCAGCGGCATTATTAAGGCAGGCAGCTATGAAAATTAACAAAAATAAGAACAAAAGAAAGAAAAAAAAAAAACAAAGGCAATAAACCAAAAAAGAAAGCAAACTGGCAAAAATAAAAAAGAAACGCAGAGATATGCGAAGATATAAACGGCGTTTGCAGCGGCTATAGATAAAATATATGTGTATGTATGTAGTATGTTTCGGTTTGTATGTAGTTGGCTTTCCTGTGTCTTATTTTTTGATGATTTCTTTTTTTTTTCAACATAATATTTTCTTTTATTTTATAAATTTTTTTTCTTATGTTGCTGCTGCTCGTTGGTTTTATTTCACTTTGCAATTGATGGATATGGTTTATTTATAAAACGATTGGTGTGAGTGTGAGCGCATTTCTGTGTGTAAGTGTACCGCACTCTTGGGATGTATTCATCCATGCTAGTGCTGAGTGCTGATGTTGCACAGTGGATCATTTGGTGAATCTTCATAAGAAATATATTGATTAATTTGGTTTTTTAAATATTTTTCTTTGAACATTTTACGCAATATAATTATGGTTAGGCGTGTAGGGTCGTCCGCAAATACTCCGGAATTTTAACTCCATCCCACTTGGCTTTTCCAATTTTGTCCGATTTTGATAACCGGTGCCCCACCTAATACCCTAAACAGAGTTCCGGCGTAAATGCCGCGACGGCTGACGGTAGAATTAGATTTGGTTTTAATTTTACCGTCGCCATACGATTTTCACAGCAAAAATTTTACTCTGGCGGTATTTACGTCGTACGCCGGAATTCTGGTTAGGCTATAAAGGACGTCCTCAAAGGATTATGTTAGCCACCCGTTGTTTTTTTGTATTTTTCCCTTCCCTTCTGCTCCGGATGTCTTTTATAGATGGCTCTTAATGACAGTTTTTCGTTTGGGCGTTGCTATAAATTTACGGTATCAGAATGCCCAAAAATCTCATCGTACCCAAATAATTTTTCCGTGCAGCATAAAAGAATTTCATTTATGTTTCGTTGAGAATAGAGAACGCGATGAAATATTTTTGAAGCATGGTTAACCACAGCACTCAGCTTCATAATTCAGAAGATTTTGCCAACATTTGTCATCGTTGAAATTTAAAAATCTCGTTGTTTAAAACTATTTCTTATGACATATGAATTGCTCATCAGATGCCCATAAGATGCAAATCTGGCCCAATTTAAATGGCAAAACAAATTGGAGACAAATTATTATTTTATAGCCTAACCAGAGATGATTCTTCAAAAGCTTTACTGAAGCAAAAAGAATAGCAAATGCTTCTGGATGACTTAGTGGGCTATCTTAGGCTAAGAGTCTTGAATAAAAACAGAATTATAATGATTTTTAACAATAAATTTTAAAAGTTGCAAGTTCAGACATCGGCTCAGTGGTATAACAATTTTCGGTCTAAAAAATCAGTAACTATATCTTACTAGTTCCTTTGACACTTCTAACATATTTTTCTTCATACTTATCACTAAACACTTAGTACTTTTCTTACATTTTATTTTCCAAATTTTATTTATCAGTTATCACTTTTCACTTGTCAATTTTATTTTCAGAATTTAAGTCTCTAAAACGAAGAGTAGTAGTGGGTAGTGGATCGTGGGAACTAATTTTTTTTTTGTACGAACATGTCACTTACTTGCAACACTTTCTTTAAAAATGGTATTTTATAAAAATTAAAAATAATCCACTGTATTTGAAGGTACTTCCATATAGATACATCTATATGAAACACTAGCGTTGTTGTTATTGCTGCTGCTTTTGTATCTATGAGTAGGTATGTCTATATGCAGTGGCGGATTTCATTATAGGAAAAGAAGGCAGAATTTAAGGGCCCCAAAATTTTCGATGGAAAGGCATTTTGCAGTTGGAAAACTATTTGTTTATCTACAATTACTAAGGTCAAAACCCTTTTTTTGCTCATTACTTTGAAGACGTTGGGAAAGCAGATACATAGATCATATCTTCACGACAAGGGCGAAACTTTTCTCGAATGTCTAGAGCGTCAAAACTTTAATTCCGTTCCTGCTTTTGTGTAGCGTACAGTGTAATAATATTTTATTGAAATTGTTTTTGATTTTCTTTGCATGTGCTCATATTTTTTTTTTTGTTTGATTTTTTTAAAGCTAAATTCGAGCAAGCGAGCGTATGAAATGTTTGTTGCTTTTTTTGGCTTTGGTTTTTATCGCTGTCGTTCGTGGCTGTTGTTGCTTTATCTATATCTTGCCCAGCAATGTGTATCTGTGTATCGGTCTATTTGTATGTTTGTCAGCAAGCGTATCTGTTGGATAAATATGAGGTTAAGACGCTGCGCTATTGTTGTTGTTGCTGCTAAAATGCGGTCGTTTGCTGGCTGGTAAGCAACATTTTGTTGTTGCTGCTGCTGTTGCGTGTTTTACGCTTTACTTTTCCGTTTGTTTTGCTCCATGTTGTTGTTTTTGTTGTTATGTTGAAATGAAAACATAAACATATCTTAGCGATGAATGAAGCTGCTGCTGCTGCTGTTGGCCTTTGAGATACTTAGATGCTCAGATACTTTACTTCGGCTACTTTGCGCTGTTGTCGTTTGCGTTTCCGTTTCGCACTAATGAAAATGTAATGGATAAAAAATAAATTTTCAAGTATTTTAAATTTAATTGTGTTGAATTTGTTGATGTGTGTTAATTGTGTTTGTTTGATTTGTTGTCTTTGTTATTGCTGCAATTGTTGTTGTTGATTTTTGGAGTGTGTTGGGTGTTTTCGCTATGATGGACTTTATTTTGTTGAAATTGTGCTCAATTTGTGGCTCTATTTTCTGTTGTTGTTGTTGTGAGGAGTAAGTGTATTTGCTCGCAGTTCAAATTTTTTATTGGAATGGGAATATAAGAAAAGACTTTTGATTTGAACTTTATGTACTGAAATTTAAGATAAGAGGCTCAGAACTTAGTAGATGAAGTGAGTTAAGAAGACTCAAATGCTTTTAGAATTATCTTAGCTTCAGCAAAAATTTAGGTGCAGGTTTACTTTAGCGACAACTGTCCGAGTTTGGTTTTTTTTTTAAGAGGAAGTAGTGCCTTAAGGGTAAAAAATAAATCTGCGAAAATATGTGTTACTCGGATTTAGCTTGCGAGATATACTCATCTATACTACTTCCTACTTTTTCTCACGTAATATGTAATCAATACGTATTGCTCGAAGCTAGTTTCGGAAATATCGCAACCGGAAGCTGCGGATATAACTTTAATAAAAAGCTTTATTGTTCGGGAATCCAAAATTTGGGTAATATATAAAAGAGGTTGAATAAGTTGTTGTAATTTTGGTCGTTGTTTTTGTAATTATTGTCCATAGTGATTAATATGAATATTTTTTTTACAAGCGATACTTCATTTTGAAGAAAATAGATGTAGTTTTGTCGAGATGATCAAAAACTTATTCGTTAATAATACAGTTTTTCGAAAAATTCACGTTTGTTTTAAAAAACAGAGCTCAAAATTTTTCAAAAATCGTCATATCTTGAAAACTATACAATAGATTTCTAAAATTCATATACATATACATTTATTTGTATCTTATTAAATTAGCTTTCATATAATACCCAAATTTTTAAGTCTCTTTAGGAGTTCCCAACTTATACCACTTTTTATAAAAACTATATCCGCAGCTTCCGATGGCTATATTTCAAAAACTAGATCCGAGCGAAATTTTTTAATTACATATTATTTTTAAGAAAAAAAAGTTGGTTAAAATAAACGTAAACTTAAGCCAAAATCTATATACCCTACACATAGGGTTGGACGAAATGTTGATCCATTATGATATATCAATATGTAACACAGCAAAAAATATTGCTAAGTGAATGAAACTTACGAATAGCGAACAGCCCAAGTCCCTAATGCAGTATAAACCTTGTTAAACAACCTCTGATGAAATTTTTTGCATGTGATTTTATTAAACACAACGTGATTTCAAGTGATTTGATTTGACTACAATATGATTTGATATGATAATTTGATTCAAATTTTAATAAATTCGGAATCGTTTTTGCTCTTGTTCTTTGCATCATAGCTGTGTTCTCCTCTATTTGTTTTGCTGAGCGCTGGTTTTTTTCGCGTGCTTGAACGATAGCGACAACAGCGCATTGTGTAGTTGATGGTGACTGCTACTCATCAGCAACATTCGACCAACAGTCAACAGCAGCAACAGCAACAGCAACAAACAGAAACATCAAGTTGTAGAGTTCAAATTCTATTTTGAGCATGAAATAGTCAGAACTTTTCTATGTTGTTGCTGCTGCTTTTGTTAATATTGTTGTTGTTGTTGTTGGTGTATTAAACTTTGTTTTGTGATTTCTTAGCTGGCCGCTTTTGTGTGATATTTTCAACAGTTCTTTATAATTTTGTTTCTTTTCTTATTTATTTGTATATTTATTTATTGGTGTGTTGTTGTTGTTGTTGCTGTTGTTGCTCTTCTTGTTCCCGCTGCTGTTATTTTATGTGTATCTCTGGAATGTTGTAGTAGCAGCAGCAGCAACAGCAGATAAATTTTCTAAAAATTTTCTTCTCTAATTTTGACGCTGCTTTCTTGTTTTCTTCTTCTTTTTTTATTTTCTTATTTTGGTTTTATTGTGGCATAATTTTTTCCACTTATTTTTTTATTTTTTTTATATTTTTGGTTGAATATTTTTAAAAATTTGTTAAATGATATTTTTAGGTTTTTCCAACGTGTTTATTGAGTTGCGTCTTGTTGAGTTTTTCATTGAATTATTTTGGCATCAATTTAAATTTGTGTTGTCTGAACAAAGTGGAATTTTTGTTTTACACAATTTTATTGTTGCAGTATATGTACGAGAATGTGTTAAGAGTTTATTAGCAGTAATGTAAATATTGTTTTAAAATAACTTTATAAATAGATATTTATTAATTTTTATTTGATTTGAATATTATTTACTACCAACACCTCATTTCCGAAATGAATGCAGAAAAATTTAAATGATTCTAAATCTCACCTAATATGAAGAATACCAAAAAAAGTTTTTAGCGAATATGAGTTTCAGTTTCTTTTAAATTCTTGATCTATATTTCTTTTAAATGATTTGAAATAAAATAAATTTAATATTCTTTTTAGAGGAACAACTTTTGTAGCCAAAGTTTACTGTTTTGGGACCATGTTTCGATGAAAGAAACTGTACTAGAATTATTCGAATCTTTAACAGAAAAATATATAATATTAACATGTATTTAAATTTTAAAGCTCAAATATTTTCCTAAAAATGCAATAAAAATATACATATATGTATGGGACGTTTCACGTCAAGCGGATCACCTTCGGGGCCAAAAATTGTCTGGACCGATCAAGACGTACGAGGTCTTAAAATGGTTGTCTCGTGAAAATCTTCTAAAGGCCGTGTGGAGCTTCAATTTGAGCCAAGAAACGGCTCGGTCGGTTGAGAATTTTTATTTTTACAAGCTTTTGTCTGGACACTCTATTTTTTTCCGGCTTCCGGCCGCCGTATTGGATCCGTAATTTTGAATTTCAAACGGGCCACACGGTCTTTAGAAGATTTTAATGAGGCGAACATTTTAAGAGCTCGTACGTACTGATCGGTCAAGCCAATTTTGGGCCCGAAGGTGATCTGCTTGACGTGAAACGTCCCATATCTATTTGATGAACAAATTAAAACAAAAACAATTGCATTCATAAAATGAAAATGTTTCTATGTTTTGGGAATTCGCTTAATTCGTGTCCACTGCTTTTCCGAATCATTCCTACTGTGCGTATGAGATTTGATTCCATTGCATTACAAAATTCTCCAGTAAATCGTTTTGAAGTTTTTTGTTGTATGGTCCTCTTTTTGAAATTTAACAATTTTTTTTGTATTAGACATGGAACCATTTGTATATGAAATTTGGTTCCATTACCTTAAATAATTTTCTCAGAATAGCTTTTTGATGCTTAAACTTGCATGGAAAGTGCCACGCCGGCACTTCGAAATTTGCCAACTTTTTCCGAATGCTTATCTAAGTTTTTCCTGGTATATTTCAGAAATTCGGTTACACTACATCAAATATAATAATATAAAATATAATACATATAGACATATATGTAAATGCTTAAGTTGTCTAGGCGTGTACGCACACCGATTTCTTCCACTTTCAGTCTCAAGAAGCATGTTTATAAGCGTAGTCTGTCAGTTTTCTCGTAATCGTGATTTCCACAGAAAGAAAAACTGTCAGACTGCCAGACAGACCAACTAACTTTGCTAAATCGACTAAGGTGATGACGCTTATTCAAAATTTATACACTTTTCTATACCTGCCTCTCTCTTTAAATCAAATAAAATATGGCATTTAGTGAAACTTAATATAATAGATTATTTTACATATAATATTAAAAAAATACTTTTGATAGAAGGTAGTGAATTTTTGACGATATGGTATATTTTTACAGTATTAATTTTCTCTATACTAACTGGTTGGAAACTCTAAATGTTTTTGAAAACAATATCGTTCTCACGGAACAAATAATAAAATCTAATTAAACGAGAAATAAAAAAATATGTACATATTGTCAACCATCTGCATGTGCGCATATCATTTGAATTCCAACAAATCAAAATTTTTCTCAACCGTATATGTTTCTTTAAGGCACTTCAATCTTTAAGGACACCTCACTTCAAAATCAAACTTTATTTGAAAAAAAAAACATTAATATCAAACTCAACACTTAAATAAACCAATAAGCAGCCCACTTCAACCTAAGTTTGCAAAGTATATCAATTAGCAGTTGACTTAGCTGACATGATCGACTCAATATCCAAAAATAAAACACAGAATAACACACAAGCTACAAATAGCTGCTACATACGATACGATACGATACGACACAATACGATACATATTCAAATATGCGATACACTCAAATAACAATAAATCGACGAAACGATCGGTGCTGCTGCTTGATCGCTGTAAATGCTGTACAAACACTTGGCAAATACAAATCGATCATGTACACACAGTATTAAGAAAATTAAAGACAAATACAAATGCACAAATTTAAAAACACACACGCGCACATACATACATACATGGTATGAAAAAAAGTTGCATTCTTAACGACGATCACACGCTATGGATCAGCATATCGCTAACGCTATGAGAATATGAGAAATACATACGTACGCATATGAGGTATAAGTAAAATATGCGTTACTAACAGAAAGAATTAGGGTTGCTCTTTATAAAAATCTTGCAAGTACCAATTCGTGAAACCAAATATTTCGACAATTAATGCATAAATCAGAAAAGGCAGATCCATTATAATAATTTATTTAATTAACAAACATATATTTTCTTATTAGTTTTGTGGAAAACTTTCATACATATTTACATCTGCCAATGTTTAAGTGCTGCTTTTTCACTTTACTACACTTTCAATAATTCATTAAATAACGTCTGCCACTCCATTTACTCCGATACATATTTTTTTTCTGTAAACGGGCGCGTTACTCAGAGCATTGTTCATTATTTTACGTCTGCCATTCGAATTACTACATTGTGATATTATTTTGTAGTATTTTATAATTCGTTTAATAACGTCTGTCAGTCGATTTATTCCAAATTGAGTTTTTTTTCGTAAAGCAGACGCATTAATCAGAGCACAATTCATTAAATAACGTCTGCCATACTCCATATTAATCTATTTTTCTGAAGCCAGACGCGTTACTCAGAGTATACGATAAATATTTAGCTTTTTTTTGAAGTAAAATACTTCATATTGTAAAATGCTGGATATTGTGGAAAACCATAAGTTAAGGAATTATAAGTTTTCGAAAAGTAATTATTTTAATTTATGTACGGCAGACCATAAAAGCGACATTGTTATGCAATTATTACGTGAAACTAGTTTTGAGATGTTTACACTTTTTTTACTCGTTGGGGAGCGAATGCTTCAAAACTTTTCTTAAATCTGCAAGGCAGACGGTTTTTCTTTTGATTTGTGCAAAGCAAACCTTTAACTACTGTCTGCCAGTTTTGATTTTCTGTACCACACATCAATAATTATTGTCTGCTTCTTAAACTAAATTATTATTTTGCATTAAGTTTGTAGTGATTATTATATTTTTTTACCCAATCCACCCTTAAGTGAATTGAATTGGATAAATTTACAATAAATTTAATACCTAGTCGGATATTGTGTATTTAATGAGTGGCAAACAAAATGCGAAGTATATCAAAACATACCACAGCATAAGGATAAGACCGATATGCCCAACTTGACAACAGCAGCAACGACAACAAATCCAACGACAACAACAACAAACAAACAATAGTAACAACAGCAACAGCAACAACAAAAGAAATGAAACTCAAACGACAACAAAGAATAAAATTCAAAATAAAGAAACAATCAACCACTCTACCTGCCTCGTCTGGTCTGGTTAAGTCCATTCAATCGATCGTTCAGTTGCTCGGCCGGTAACCCTAGATATATTCAACATATCAAAGAGTCTAAAGCGCAACCCGAAACAGAAGTTGAAAAATGCACCACAAAATGATGTGCGGAACACCACCGAAGCCAAAGGCGCGCAACGAGGCTGACACAGTACAGCACAGCACAACAGCACGGCAAGGTACAGCGTATAGTATTCATGGTATATGACACTGAATGGAACGGAATGAGAAATGATATGTGAAACATAAATGTGAACTTGAAAATGCAAAGCAACGATCATCGATCGTTCAAAATGGAACTGTTGTAACAACATGAAAAAGCGGGGAAAAAAAACTAAAAGAACCGAAACCAACAACGGATGCACCATTGCTGCTAAAAACGCAGCGTATAGCAACAGGATAAAATAATAAAATAACTTAATGCTTTATAATACAAGTAAATTTAATACTGATTACACTGGGCAACAAAAAAAATTCAATGTCACAAGAAATTATGCCCATAGTGTTGTCTCAAATTAATTTTGAACTATTGAAATTTATAAATGCTTTAAACTTGATTTAATAATTCTAATAATTTTATTTAATAATTTCAGAAAGTTTAATTTTACAGAAATTATTTGGAAGTCTTAAGGTAGGTATATGGATATATGAAACTTTTCAAGAAATCTAACTGTCCTAACACTCATGTATATAAAGATGTAAATAGAGTATCGGTAAGACTACAAGATGTTAATTAGAAAAATGTCTGCCAAAAAATAACAAAAATAAAAAAAACTAGTTTCATAGTGCTTTGATGCAGAGATTTGTTGTGAATCCGAACAAAAAGTGGAACAAAGCAAAGCACTCATATCAAGGGTTAAGGGTTCAGGTTTCATTCTCACTCATCGGCTCAAAGGTTACTAATGATTCCAATAGATTAAAGTTGTTTGACTATCTCTTGCCCGGTTTTTATCTTTTTGTAATTTTCTTGTACTCACTGTACCGAACAGTAAGCTCTGCAAAATAATTACAATTTATTTTCTGTTCCAATACATCACAAAAAAATAAAACAATTTCTGACATACTTTTTTTTTAAAAAAACCTTTATAGTGTTGAGTCATTAATTGGTGTAGGTACTCGTACAGTGGAGCAACGTATATGAGTAATGTTTGATCAATATAATTGGCCAAGAAAGTCATGCGATGATTAAATTAAAAATCAAATTTCAAATTTTTTTACATCTTCATAAAAGCTTTTCCTGTTTAACAGTTGACTTTAGTACCAGAATTAAGGAAGTATATCAAATGGGCTCTAAGTAGCACTTCTTCGATGTTACCGCTTGAAATTATCTTGTGAGGCACCCTCTACATATACATATAAACCTGGTATATTCGTTGAAAAGAAAAAAAAAACAATCTACACTGTTGCACAGTGTTACTAACATCTGCGCGACGGAGCAGCTAAAAAGGAAAACAACTGCTCCAGCACCGACAAATCCAACGCTTCAACGATCGTTGTAGACGGTTCGCAGACGTTTGCTTAGTCTGACCTGGACACTACTACTGTCGCTGGCACTAATCATCGTAGTGATTGTGGTGGTGATGGTGGTGGTAATAATGCTATTAATATTAAATAAAACGAAGGTTAAAACTTCATTACATGTGTATGCGTGTGGTGTTTAAGACCCTGTGACAAGGTAGCACAAATAATGATCAGACAAATGATATATGCGTAGGTATCTACTGAGCAAGGCATTTTTCGTTGCTACACATATTACACTCTACGGTGCGTAGTCTGAGCTGTTGTTATTCGCTCTTATTCCGCGTATCCTTGACATTTTGTGTATTATGCTATGAAATGACAGCCGAGTTCAATTTTCAAATCAACGAGTCAATGAGCGCATAATATTGGTCTTGCTGATGGTGGTGGTGGCAATTGAAGAAACCAACAGCGGAATTTTGATCTTGTTCGCTGATAAAGATAAAAATATTGATGCGGAAAGAGAAGTTGAGTTGAGCAAATGTTTGGAATAATTTGTTTTGAAAATAAGTAAGTAGGGGTTGATTATTTCAGGAAGTCAGTCTTGGTTTTCATTTAGATGATCGTTAACAATTGAATTTATATGTTTGAGGATGCATTCAATTATGTTTAAGAAAGTATACATTGAATATGAAGTTTTTTTTCAAGAAAGTGGCAGCGGAAGTATCAGATACATAAAATTCTATGGCAAATGTATGTATAACTTATTTTATATATCAGCAATCGTCTGATGTCAATTATTGTACGACCTGCAGAAAAAGAGATATTTATAAATTAACGATTTCTTAGTTACGGTTTTGATCGGTGGCGCTGAAATTTTATAGTTGGATTGGAAAACGTACCATTTCATAATCGAATTAATCGATAATCGATTATCGAAGACCAATCATTATCTTCAATAATTTGAATACGTCTACGAGGAGTCACGTTTCAACGTCTAATAAACCACGACTTTGATCACCGATGCCGAAAGTTTTTATCTAAATGGTCGCTGGTGCCATTAATTTTGAGAGTCGTTGGAAAGAAATTATAGAAATTTTATAGCCGGACAAAATTTCTTTTAGAACAATTTTTCATTTCGTTTTGATTGAGTCGAAATATGAGTTTCTTAAAAGCTGTCTTACTACCTTAATTTACGTCAATGGCTTTGAACTAAAATATTAAAACTTTAAAAGCAACAAATAATTTCTCGACAGTTTCATGATGGACCATTTCACACTTCAATGCACATAATGTTAATGAAACTTTTCTGAAGTTCAGGCAACATTTAGTTCTACACTTTGTAAAAGATTAAATATTGTATTTAGTTGAAAAATTGTATTCGTTCAAAAGAAAGAAGCCTTCATGTCCTTAGCAAAATTTCTATTTATAAGAAGCCTTATTTTCATAATTTAATAACAGCTATTTTATTAACAAATGTTGTCACAATTTCCATAAATAAATTAACCAAATTGAATGCAACAATTGACTATCTGTTTATTGTTGTTGCTACTTTCAACTATAAATTTTGTTAGCATAGCCTTAGGCGCAACATCCGTTTTGATTTCCGCACATGCGATAACATATAAAAAGTGGTGAAAATTTTCCAAAAGGTTAGGTATAGAAAAAAATCATATAAATCTACCATATTTGATTGGGAAAACCAAAGATAAGAAGATACAGGAGTGAAGAGTAAAGATTTAAGCAATATTAATGCATTGTGTATGAAAATCAAGTAAAACTATGAAGGAAACGGCTGTCAAAGCAAAACTTTTTCTTTTTACATATATTTGCAATGCTTGAGGGGTTGATTTTTCACTCAAAGGACATTAAAAGACAAACACATTTGCACACATATTTGCACATACATAAAAAGTAGTATAATAAACAGGCAAAGCTACACAAATGCACAAACTCACAATGTCATAATACGCACTACTTAAATGCTGTGTATGAATGTATGTGTGTAGCAAAAAATGTACATGGATAATCTCTACTACTTGTGAATGTACTATAGAATACAATGAATTCATCTGGTTGACTGACTGACTCACTGACAGGATAGACGGCGACGACAACTTTATGGCTGTCATTGACATATGAATTATTAAAGGTCTGACCGTCTGCATATATGATCACATGGCAACCCTATTATAAAGGGTGCAAATATTTTTCGGTCAAATCTAAATAAATTTAAACTTAAGTTTTTAACCCCATTGAAAAGCTTTGTTTGAAAAATATGATGATGAGTATCTTGAAAGTTTGCAAGTAACCAGTCAGCAAAGCAAACAACAAAAACAACAGCACATTTGGTCAAAGCACTTAATGCAAAAATTTCGACATTACATTTGTTGTATTTTTACTTAGAATTACATTAACAAACAATTCAATTTAGGATAAAAAGTTTTAAGCTGTCCATACTTCTTTTGTGGGAGGGTGGTTTTTATTGGCTAAAAGAAAACCCTTTGAAAAAGGGAGAGTTTTAGCAGAAGTTTGCCTTTTTTCATTTCTGTATTGCAAATTTTCTGTATTTGATCTTTAAACACAAAACTTATTTTGTGCAAAAATTAACTGAGTTGATTTAATAGTGCCATGGTGACAGCCTGGCTGTGTGCTAAGGTTGGAGAAGAATGTCTACAACAAGATTATATGTTTAATATGATGCTGTTTAAATTATAGATTTTTTGAACGTCTAGACTTGTTACTAGAAAGTTTCACACAATTCTTAATCAATGTGAGATAAATTCAAATAAGATATTTAGCCATTTTAAAAAGGCTTGTCTGAAAAACGTGATAAAAAGAGATAAAGCTGAGAGTTATTTTGCACAACTATTTTTCAATCAGATCTAATCGTCCAACTAAAGATTGCATTTTGTATATTTTTGGAACCCATATTTTGTATTCAACTATGATAGCAATTGGAACATATTTTGTGCTCTTGCCCTGGCCTTGGCAATCAATAGACTAAAATACTTCGGGCAGCCATTCTTTATATCCTTCAATGAACTAAATAAAGTTTACCTGAGTGAAATTAAAAGATTCGCTGTAACAACGAACCTTCATGTTGGACGTGCACCACAATAAAAGGACCAGAATTTACTTATAAGACTGTGGCAGAGAGTTTGTGGTTACACTATGGACTCCTGTGGTCTATGTGAGGCTATGGCCACCACTAAAACCTTACTAAACCATGCTATTGGGCTCTGTCTCTCACATATATTATCATAGAGGACTAACTCTACTGGCACGTTTTTCTAATGTGCCAGAAAGTAAAAACTTGACTCTCTCACTAGATCAGCTAAATATTAAAGCACAAATTTTCATCACATTTCTTTTGGCAAAATTTCGCTAGAATCTCGTGGAACAATTAATTTTGAATGATGCACATTAATTTGATTGCCAAAAATCTTCAATGAAATGAATTAAAACTAACAAGTGACATGGGATTGTCCTACGTCACAATGTTAACGCGAGATCTCACTTATTGGCTGAAATATTAATATTTGACTGGCTAAAACATCGAATTGATTAGCAATCTACCATACTGATTTTGCACCTACTGGGCTCTTTTATTTTCGACCATCAAAAATAAACTATGTGGTCAGCAATTTTCGATGCCAGACGAAGCCTCAGTCGGAAAGACAAAAGTTCAACGCAAATTAATTTAACGGTATGCAAAAGTGTATCATCCACTGTCGCGGAGAAAATATTTTGAAAAAAAATGGAGCAATATTTAATGAAAACTATTTGTTTTTCTTTGGGAGTCCAGATACACAAACAACAACCACACTTGTTTAGCAATGAACGTCACTAAAGAAAGATATCCTAGCCGCTTGTGTAATTCTTTGATTTCTTATGGTCACTATGGCGCAAAAAGAACAGAATATTTTCTTATATATGGATGAAGTGGCCAAATGACATTTCCTTCTCCCGTGCTTGTTTTGGCTTAGTTGTTTATAATATGTACTTACTTAGTAATCCAAATCTACCCAGCAATGATATATTCAAATGAATATATTTTATTTGAGGTATATCATTTTTACATATATCATGCGAAGCTTTCAATAACGCAGAAGAATAAAAAAATATACATATATTGCACTAATAAAAATTCATTGCTGCATATCAGAATTGTAAAATACGGCACTCAATTGCAGCTAAGCATTCTTTAAGATCTGTGATGGAAATAATTTTCACCGGTCTAAATTGAAAAATTAAGTCTCGTATTTAATAAGTATCATCAGTTAGCTGTCAGCACTGATGTAAAGTTTTATTCAGAAATAAATTTTCGTAGCATATTTCTTTTTTGTGTAGAAAACTCTTTAGCTTGAACGTGTTTTTTTCTTAAAAACCAAATTGAAATATCAATCAAAGTTGAAATTGGAAGTAAAATTCTGGAATTTTGTAAGACTAAAATAAGTTGGGCTGGGTGCCTACTGACCGGAACTTATTCTTTTACATGCTTGAATAATGTTCTGTCTAACTCAGTTGCCTAGAATATTTATACAACTACAGCTTTTACAGCTCTGCTGTCTATATTATTTCCATAATAATTTTCAAATATTATATAGTCGTATTACTACGTGCGTGGCCTCAACCCTTATAAATCAGAAGGGGTAGCAAACAACTACTTAAGGGTTAAATTATTATTGCAAAAATATTATGCGTGAAACCATGTTCGTCACAGCAGGCGGTGGTGATGAAAATTGATGAAAAAATTTATTGAAACGAAAAACAAAACGTTGCAGCATTTAGGGCATTACTATAGCAAATACAATTAAAATTTTATTATATTTCAAAAATTATATTGCAGCATACGTGTATGTATTTATGAATTTATCAATTACAATTGTCCTTATGGTCACATTAGGGCACACAGAAAATAAAAAAATAAAAAACGTTTAAAAATCGAATAACTCAATAAAGGGTGTAATAATATACTTATGAAATGTATGTATGCCCCTCGTCAGATGTACTTTTTTACTGAGAAGCAGTACTAATTGAAGAATAACGATTTAACATTGACTACTGGTTTAAAAGATGGAAAGACTTTTGTCATACTTTCCAAGCTTATAGGTAAAAAATATATCTTTTGGAAGCCTCTATTGGGTTGGCGGTCTAGAAGACTCTCCCCATGCTTCCTTTAAGTGCGCCTTTGCTGTCAGGAGAGTATGTATATAAGTTACGACAGATAATAAATTCAAGGATTCATTGAACATTTAATTATTGTCAAAATTTTCCCATTGTAAAACATTAAGTACCCCACTAATAACTAATTGGTTTCTGAATTGAACTGTTTCATTAGAAAAAAATCTATATTTTTCATTAAAAGCAGCTTAAGTAACTACAATCAATAAGTTTAAAAAAAAAAATTTCACGGAAAACTTCAGGATAAAATCATCCCCATAACCAGCCAAAAAAAAAAATAACAACACTAAATGCACAAACCCTAACTCAAATAAAAACTCATATTGATTGCTGCACTTCAGCTTCAATGAAAATACACAGATTTTCATTAATCCACAATCCACAACTGTAAATGAAACTGTAACTGTATCTGTAACTGAATGGCGTATCTATAGCATTTTATCTGAGTATCTGATGTAGCTGCTATTTATATACAATATTTATTGTTATTAATTTTTGGGTAAATCTGGCAAGCCAAGGCGCGTCAAATAAACAATCAACTTCTGGCACAAAAAAAAAAAAAAAACATTCCCAAATATTCATGCATCACATTGCTACGCGTACAACAGATACGGGGTTGCTAACAAAACGCTGCAGGAAGTGTGGGGCGCGTTAAATAAGCGCAAAAAGTAATAGAAAAAGAAATTCGATTTTCAATTTTTCTACTTTCTCATCATACAAAGCAAAACACACACTGCAGGAACTATTGCATTTAATGACCATAGGCGCTAGATTACTAGGCAAAATGTAACAAATTGTTCCTGCTGGTTACTTCTATTGCCATACAAACATATGTAAACTAGCTTGTGAACAGAAGAAGAAGAAGCAGAAAAAAATGTATTTTTTTTTTCAACATATCGACACTTGGGTTTTTTAATGCTTTCCGCAATTGTTGCTTTAAGTCTCTAGAGATGGGTTTTTTCCCCCGATTTTTTATGACACAATGAAAGGCGGCCTCTGCATATCTCCAACCATGCTACGGGACACGTGCAGTCATTTGATGTTTGCGCGTGTATGTGTGTATGTGTTGCTTATATGGGGGAGTTGGGGGTTGGTTATTGTGTGACTGTGACGCAGTTTATATTTCCTTTTTGGAAATGTTGTTCAACAACAACAACAACTACAATAACAATAAAAATAATATCACCAAACAACAATAAGCACTGCAATCTTAAATAAAAATTAGAAAATGCTGCATGTGAGAGAAGTAGAAAAAATAAAAGAGGAAATTGTGTAAACGAAATTGAAAGCAATTCATGAATAATTTTTTTTTTCTTTCTCAATGTTGTTTGGTCTTTTTTTTTGGTGTTGCCCTTAAAAATCATCCCTCTCTTTGGCCACAGATTCTAATGTTTATTTTCTGACTTTTATTTTACAAATATAAAAATGAAAAAAAGGTCTTTTGCATGTCGTTGACATTTTTTTTTTGTAGCAGTAAGCAAAGAATCAATAAAATTACATAATACGGTGATAAAAAACGGGTTCTTTGTGTTCGTGGCAAGATCAAATTTGAACAATTGAAATAGTATGCTAAGTACTTGCACGTTTGGTGGATTATATTCGAAATGAAAAATGTTTGCTTTACAGAAACTTGCCCATTGCCTGCTGCTTAAAATGCAGTCTCAAAATTGTCGATGTTGTGATCCAAATCGCTTCTATCAAAAAAACCATGCCAAGTTTATGTATACCTTTAATCCTTGATAAGTAATTTTTAAATTCAAAAATAAAATTTTCAAAATGTTAATATTATGGATGAGTTCGAAGCGTTAAACACCTTATATATAATTTGTTTGGAGTATTATAATGGCACATTGAGCAGTTAGACTGCAAATATATGTATGTTGAGGGAATAGAATGCGTATTTTTTAGGGTGATTGCTTGAAAAGACCTCCTGAAACGGTTTTTATTATCTCTCGGCGACCGAAGTTCGGAAATCTGATTTATTACAAATTTTTCTTATATCACTACTGAGCCCCTGAAATATGGTTCCTTAATTCTATAGTTTTGAATTTTACCTTTAAAATGGTGCTTAAGTCATTGATCTGTGAAATTTTTTGCAAAATTTATTTCTATTTAAATATTCCCATACTGCAATTGCAATTGTGTGCAACGTGGCGTATGAGCAACATTAATGTTTACATAGGACAGTGATGGCATTTATATTTACGTTACGGAAAATGTGCGTCGACAAATTTTTAGTACTTTCGGTACAATGAACAAATTTTCAGTACATTTATACAATTCAGGAGTAATTATTTATTTTCTTTGCTGGAATTTTTTCTATGTTTTAGTAAGATCGATTTTTTGTTTAAATTTCAATGAAGTCGGACACAAAATCTTATACGCGTCGCTTGAAAGTCTCTGCAAATTATGCAATTTCAAACTTTGGAGGAAATTTTTCACTTTCTTCAAAAAACAAAATATCGAAAAATTATGTTAGCAACTTTTAAAATTGCTTTCAATTAAATGTTCCTTGCACATTTTATATATTTTTTTTGTGTTGCACAGTGCATTCTTGGTTGGAACTCATTGAAATTAAAAATGGTATTTTATTTTGAATCATTCTAATTTACATGCATATAATATGAAATCTTTAACAAGTCAAAACTCATAAATGTATTCCGCAATTTCACAAGACTAAAAATTTCTTGGAAATTTTCAATGAATTATAATCATGTAAATAATTCTGTAAAATTAAAAAAGAAATTATGTAACTTGCAAGTACGTGGGGCTATAAATTCAAAAATTTATAATTTCAAAATATACATACATTACGCATAAGCAGCAGCAACAAATTATCAACAACAAAGCGGTGCAAACTTGAGAAAAATTTATTGGAATCAAAAAAGAAAAATAAACAACAAAATAAATAAAAAATTGAAATATAGAAAAAAACAAAAAAAATAAATAAAAATGAAAACAAAACGTAAAGACTTAATTGAATTTTTTGCTAAATATGCGGCGGTACAAACACAACACAGTGACCGATTTGGTTTGAATTGAAATGAATTTGACTGACGGACTCAAGCAACAGTTAAAAAAAAACAACAACAATTAAAATTGCAACAAAAAAAGCCGAGTTTATATAGTCTTTGCGTTTCTTAGAAAATCTACAATGTTTTTAAAATCACACATAAGGTAATTGTACACATTTCCGTTTCAGAAAACAACTACAAAATATTTCAAATAGTTAAGTTAAGATTTTTTATTTACACTCAAAACTAAAGTTCATATCATTTTAATATAAAAATATAGGTATATCTAACGCAAGTAAGTCCATTTACTTTATATATCACTAAAACGTTATTTAGCCTACAGATATAGATATTGCACATACATAAATACAAAAGATACGGCCAAGGGAATAAATAGTAACAACAAAAACAATACCAAATCAAGGACGATAATAACAAATTAAGTGCGCAATGAGCGAAGAAGCAGCAGCAGCACTGAGAGAAAAAAAAAACAAACAAATTATAAATTTTTATAACTAAACGTAGTCAAAATTAGAGGTTGACGTAGGCGCTTAAGCTCTGAGTGAATGACGACGAATCAAACGGATGAATAGATAAATGCTTACATAAATTGTGATGGATAATGGAAGGGACAGACAGACTGACAGATCGACAGTTGGGCAGATATTAAACAGCGACTGAATCTCAAGTCGAAAAGCGTAAAAATTAAAATTAAATTCTTCAATTGTGAAACGTCGTTATTTGCCGCCATCAACGTCGGTTGTTGTCGACGTCTATTTTGCTTGCCCTATTAAACCTCCAGCTTCAAATCATCTCTGCCAACTTTGACGCCGCATGAATTACTTTGTGACTACTTGTTTTAAATGAAGCACATATGACATTTTGTTTGGTTTTCCTATTTATTAAAGGGTATCAAGGTTTGGCTAAGCAAATAGTTAAATAATCTACACTGAAATATTGGAAGTGAGCAAAGGAATCCATTCAGTTTAGTAAACAAAGCTGTTTTTAATATAAGTTTTGAATATAATCAAAATGTGAAGTCACTTTAAAAGTTTTTAACGAACCTATAAATTCTAGACTGTGCCCATATAATGCAAAAAAAATTTTATCAAGAATCGCCCCATAAATTTGATTCTTATTAGTAATGCGAATTCACCACAAAATAAAAAAAGGTCTCACTAAACTGAGAAAGCCATATCATGAAAAAATCACCTTAAGAACAATCACAAAAAACTAGAATCTCCAAAGAAAAATAGATCAAGCTCAAATCCAGCTCTACTACCGCCTTTGTACAATAAGTGTGTACACTCAATTTTTACAATGCTGAGTATAGTGTAAGAATTTACGTAATTTCCCAACAATTTTTTAAGAAGTTAATTTCCCCGAATGCAAAATCTGCTATGGAACAATTTTGGTAGTCCTTTCGCTTGATAAATTGTTTTGGTTACGAAGCAAAAACCCAACGTTACACAACAGTTTTGAATTTCTATGAGGCCCTGTATAACATCGAATACCCAAAAATTTTTCATATGAAATAAATCCCAAAGAAATAATTTTGTTTCTCTAAAGATTGAGATATTTTATTGACGAAAAAAGTGTTATGTCGGCTTTATTGGCGACAGCGATAATAATGAAAACGGCAACTTTATCAATGCCTCTATATACCAAAATGACTGACTTGTTCGGTCGCCTCGAGTAGTCTCTTCATTAAATCATTGCTATTTGCGCTACCCGATAACCGCTCCAACCCACCGTCTCTGCCGTCCACCCGCTTCAATGCTGTCGATCGTTTATTTATTGCATGCCGTGAGGCGTACGTGCTCGTCTCGTATGCGTCGTTAATCGTTGACGCTCGACCACCACCCCGCATTTATGTGTGCATTCTCCTTATTATCATTCATTTACTCGCCGCCACACTGTACCCCACTTTTTCACCACAGTATCGCATTATATTCATGAATTGCTGGTTCTCAAGTGCGGGTGTGAGATTTAAGTGATGACTTCGACGTCAAAGTCGTCGTCGCTGAATTGACTTCGTATACTACTACTACAAACATCGCGTCCTCATTGGTTTTTCGGCTGCTGTTTCTGCTGCTGCTGCTGCTTCTTCTTATTCTTTTGCGATGTACTCTCATACTTTATGTTTATTTATTATTATTGCCTCAGTTGCTATTGTTGCTGTTGCTGTTGTTGTAGTTGTTGTAGTTATTATTATTATTATTATTGTATTTTTTTGTTTTTGGCTTTGTTTTTGTATTTAACTGGAATGTGGAATCGCGCATATCGCACAATGCGAGTATCGGTTATTTGCGTATTGGGATCAGGGACTCATCAATTAGTAAATTAATTCTATGCGAGAATAATAGTACTTATGTATGTGTTTTTTGTTGTTGTTGTTGTAATTATTTTTGTTGTTGTGCTGTCATTGATGTTGTTTTTGATTCACTTTGAAGCATTGAATGACTCAGACTTACATATATTGATGTAACGCGCCTTTAAATTTGTAAATCATGATAACAAATTGAATTAATCATAATTGATTGATATTCTCGTAATAAAAATGAAATCTTCTAATAAACAATTGTGCAGATTAATATGTGTTTATAACTGACATTTAAAGAAATGTAGCTTCCACCCTCGCAATGACAAATTTAGAAGACTTTTACAAGCAGTATAGGGCCTGAACCCTTCTCTTGGTATTTGTTTTGAATCCATAATCGCGGTTTTTACCGGCTATAGCTAGTCATAATAGTTTCATTCACTGCTTTATGGAATCATCCATGATCTTCGAGCTTAATTTCTAAGCTTCCCCTTTTTGCTTATATTTGTTGAGAATATTATTTTTTATTTGTTGTGTGTCTTTGTTCTTGTAGCACATTTGATATAACATTTTTATCAACAACATATTAAGGTAGAGCTAGAGGGGACTATACTGCCCTCAGAAGCGGAAAGGGAGTATCTCAGAAAAATTTATAATCGAGGTTTTTGTGGCATCGGATAGCTTAAGAATTACGCATCTAATGATTAACGCCAAATGCCAGTATCTAAGTTCAAACCTATAAAAAATCTTCTAAGAGAGAGTTTCCTCTATCTCAATTTTACATGTGTTTCGATATTAACATAGACGCATTTTTTTGAGATACGCTATTTTTGCTTCTGAGGGCAGTCTAGCCCTGGGTAGAGAGCTCAAATGGGCTCCCGAACTATTTGCTAGGGATAAGATAAGACAAGAGCCTTGTGGTGTTTTTAGAATAAACGGAACAGATGAACCTTTTATTTTTGGTTACACTGTTCATATACATAAATTGAGCATATTGGGGGTATGTAGTTTTATATTGTGATTCTGAAGTTTTTGCTTAAGTAGGGGCTCGTGGGCCCCGCAAAGTTTCAACCGCTGACGTTTATTGCAGAAACTTCGCACGACTAGCTCAACGAAAGTTGTTGTGTATTATCGGAATAAAAGTAAGTTATATTATTTTACTCGTACTTAGTTTGCTGTACTGTACAAATACAAAAAAAACCAAAGAGACACAAAATCAAATATCTGATTTGTGTATATGTATTTTGTTTTTTGTATTTCTATTACCTACCTTGGTAGTTTTCACGATTATGCAAATTTTTATCAAATAATTTTGTCAACTTTATAAAAATAAACATGCACTCATGTATTGCTGGTATATTTTTAATGCTAAGTCAAAAAAAATAAAAGTCAACTAAGTAATGGCAAACATTTTCGAAGAAAAAAAAAAAATTATCAATAAATTTGCCACCTTCAAAAATCATAAAAGTTAAACAAAAATCGAAAAAAAAACAGAAAATCAACGCGAAACTTCCGCATAACTTAAGTCATAAAGAATTAGCAAAGAAATAAAAGTCATAAAACAAAAGTCAGAAATAAACATTAAGTTATTATTCGAAACGCGTAATTTAGTTAATGAAATCATTTCAATCATAAAGCAACAACAATGAAAAAACGATCAAGTAGTACAAAAAAAAATAACAATTTCAATTCTAACAAATATGAAAAGAAATGCAAATAGAATAGAAATAAAAATAGTTGCAGAAATAACAAAATCAATTCAATTTGAATTACCAACTTACTTGTGACTTTAAAAGTAGAAACTACATATGCAGAGTAGGACAGCAGCATATGGCACTTACCCACTTGCACATACGCTGATTTTTGTCCCAGACTGAAACTGAAAGCACAAGTTAACGCATATCGTATGCAAATGAAAACTGAAGTGTAGCATGGTAAAATGCAGTCATGGAAGTAAAAAAAAAAAATAATAAAATAAAATACATAAATAAATAAGACCTGCTCATAACTCAGGCGACAAAGACATCAAAATAAATATTCTTGCATTAATAAATGAAATATGAATTAATTTTCATATTTCCAGTTAGCAACATTGTAGTCGTATGTAGACCTTAGTTAATGTTGGCGTTATGTTGCCAGAAGTTATATTTATAGTTATTACTCGAAATCCAGTAAGCAAATTAAAAAATGAGCTTAGGGTTAATCATTTTAATTATTGCTCAAGAATGCGAAAAATTATATATGTGATTATCCGAAGAAACAATAAATAAATAATGATTTTTAATTTTTTTTATTTAAATACACTCTTTAGAGTCTGATGTCATTTTAAAAATTTAATGTTAACCTGGCAACACTGTTCATAATTAGTGACAATATAGGGGAATCAATCAATCGAATTGCATTTAATCGAAGAGAAGTCAAGTTGAATTTATCATTTTTTCATTTTTATTACAGAGTTTAACAAAAAACAATAAACTTGCTACAGAAATAATGTACACAGGGAGGCATTCAACGCCAAATCAGACACTATTTAGCTTTCTTCTATCATTAAAATTTTTCTGGTTTTAGTACTGATTGAGAGTATTCTCTACAATTTTTGATAAAAAGAATTAAATTTTTCAAAAATAGCTTTTTTTTATTTTTTTTTTTTTTTTAAATGCTCATAACTGTCCGAATAATTAACCAATAAGAATTTTTGATTTGTAATGTTATTTTCATAAATGTTTTTAAGCCGCTATTACGATGAGAGTTTCAAGTTTCAAAAACTTAAAAAAAAAATTTAACATTGAAAAAAGGTGAGGCAATGAATATAAATATTGCTAACAGAGGCTAATCAGCTCAAAATTATTTTTCCGAAAATATTTTTTTAGTTAGTAAAAATTATTCTATACAATAGTGTTATCGATAATCCAGCGTTTGCTGTTGCTAAGCGCACCACATTGCTGACAGACCAACTGACGTACAAGTGAATCAGCAATAGTGTTATAAATTTCAAGTGCAGACTGTTGAGTGTGACCAACAACAGTAGTAACAGAACCGTGGTACAATTCAGTGGCGCCTGGTAAAAAACTTCACTCAACAGTATTGCCAGATCTTTCTTAGTCATTATGTTCGAATAAGAAAACTCATGACTTAATCACTAAATATAATGCCACATATTTTTAACTTTTAGCATTTGTTTAAGATACCGAGTGGTGCCCAATAGTACCTTCATAATCATAAACTAAAGGATTTCTTCTTTGAAACTCACCTTAAGTTCATTTATATAGCAATATTTCACAATATCTCATAAACTAGAAAGGTATATGAGAAATATTTTGAATGATATTTTGTAGCTATTTTTGAAATTAACTTCAACTTAGTGTGATCAAGATAATGGGTAGCATAGCCACTATTTATGAGTGAAACTCAGTGAGCGTAAAGAGCCACTCAAAAATATTGCAGCATTAGAAAAAAAATTCCAAGCATCCTTATATTCCTATGTATCTAACAAATAAAAAAAATCAGTCTTTTCAAACTCAAGTAACAATTAATGGCCGGCATCGGGTCACAATGATATAAAAAATATAATAGCTTCTGAGCTACTTAAGATTTATTCATGAAATTTCATGCAAATCTTTGAAAAGTCTTTAAGCTTATTTTGTGTAAAAAATATAAAAAACAACAATATGATAAGCCAATTAAAGAAAAGGCAAATAAAGCAACACTCGTTTAAAAAAAAAAAAATTTAAAGAATATATAAAAAAAAATTAAAAGGTGCTACATACTTAAGTTGTTAGCTCTGCGTCATGCTTATTGATGATTACATCATAAAAGCCTGGAATTTTTAACAGCTGTTATTTAACTCTTATCATTTTTTTTTTCAATCCTACATCATTCCGTTATTTTTAGAAAATTTTATGCTACAGAAACTAAAAATGTTACAATTGAAAAAAATAGCCTACTTTGCGCTTAATTAATTGGTTTACTTAAAAAAAGCGCAAAATTATTACTAATTAATTTATTTAAAAATGTGATGACGAGTAAATTTAATTGTAACATAAATACAATCATACAAATACAAATAAATAAAATTAATTACACAAAACTATACATAAACATACACTTGTGCAATTGTTTCATTAATATTTATTTATATACAATATCAACACAAACAAACGGAGACACGGAACAAAAGCGAGCGAGAAAGATACACCTATAGTAAAGCGACAAGCAAGGAACAACAATCTGTCAAAGTAAATATAAATTAATTATTCAAATTTATCGGTTGCAGAGCTTAGTTCAGTTATGCATAGTTTAAGGCTTACAAACATTGTAACAAATGTATGTTTTCACACACACATATAAACGCACTCACATGTATGCATATATTAAGTGCATTATATGAGTAGACCACACTGTATGTAAGCAAGCATATATTTAAGCTTATGATTACCATACACACACATATGTGCGTCTGTATGTATGTGCGTAAATTTAGTGTGTGAACGTGTATATGTATGTATTAGTTTAACATGATAATAACTGCACATTTAAATATGCAAATAACCACAAATCTGCTCTGAATGCATACGAACAATTGAACACATAATTTTAAAGTATTTAAGTTTGCGCAGTGGTTATTTTGTATAAAACTACATGACAATATTATTTTTTAATTCTTTTTAATGTGAACTCAATTGATTAAAATGTTTTGTATCTAGAAAAGAGAAAATTTTTTTAGCTTTAAACTTAGAGCTACAATTTATTCTTTATATATGCTCATCATGGCGTATGAGTAACATTTGTTTTAAATTCGTAGACATGAAATATTTAGGTATAGATCTCAATGTTTTAGGAATGTCGTTTACCGGAACAAAACAAATTTTGCAAAGCTTTATTGCATTAATACACTTGGCAATGCAATCAGGCACATTTTAATGACTTGAAAAATTTCAGCGATTTTCAGAGTGCCTTGTTACTACGCAGGAAACAAAATTTCGATTTAAGTAAATTAAGAATGTACTTTATCTTCAAAATCAAAAGATTTCAGGAAAGCCAGAAATTAAAAACACAAGTTTTTCAAATAATTATCGAATAGCCTATATAATTTTATTTATTTTAAAAGTCTATATTATAGACAAATAATTAAAAAATTCAATGTCAAACTTAATTTATAAAATTAAGAAAAATTTAATTTATTTTTCTGCGACTTTTATTTTCTTCTTTTAATTTTTAATACTTATATTCGAGAATAGAAGTTTACAGTTTAAATTAATTATTTTTTTTTAATAAATAATTATATAAGTAATATTATAACGTCTGATAAGGAGAGACGCACATAAGTAGTTGTAAAAGATCGATCTGCCCTAATGACCTACATTGCTAAAGGGGAGTAAGAAAATACAAGAAGCTTAGAGATAATAAGTAGTATTCCATTACTCCTCTATGATTGCTTGAACATTTTTCTTTAAGTCATCTCATTTCCAGCTGGGCATGTATAATATTTTGTATTTATATATTCCAGCAGTAAGTGCGTAGGTATGTATGTGTAGTAAATTTGATAATTGTTTGCGATTGTATGTTTGTGCGTTAATGTGTGCATGTGTGTATTTGAGTATTAAATTATTAATTATATGCTGCTGTGTTGTAATTTTGTTGCAGGTATGCTGATTATTATGATTATTGTTGTTGTTGTCTTTGATACTGTTATTGTATTTAGTTTTGTTCATAAATCTGTATTTGTTTATAGGTGTGCTTGTTCATGTTGGTTAGTATTTGTAAACTATTATTTGCATTTAGTATTACTTGTGGCTATTATTGCTATTTTTGTTACTGTTTTGTTGATTTTCATATGAAATTGTTAAATTTAAAAATAGAGATAGATTGACTTATTGCAGTTTAATGCCTGTAGGTGTTAGTGGGCGTGTAAAAAATAAAGCAAAATAATTACAATTATGTATTGAAAAGAGCATTGAAAATTAAAATAAACAATGCAATTTAGATATGCTACCGCCATTGATGCGCAGTTTGATCTCAGTGGTCTATCATGCTACCGACTCTTGTTATTTTGACATATTTAGCTATCAAGGCTGATAGATGATAAAATTGTTGAACAAAATATTATTCAAAAAGTGTTTAGGTCTATAAAAAACAGAAATTTTAGTGGCTTTTGTTTTTAATTCGAAGTTATAATATATTTGCAAAATTTCTCACTGGATCATTCCATTGTGATACGTGGGATACCAAATGTGGCTATGTAAAATTTTATGCATACAGTAAGTAAAGTCTATTTAAAAAATAGCAAACCAAAATAATTTTTAGCCAAAAGTGTTAGATAATTCTAACATCCATGTTTATAACATTTTTAGTGTACGTAGACTTAGTTTTAGAATCAGCATAAAAATATTTTTTTGTTCGAAAAATTTTAGAGTATATCATAAACAATTTTATAGGTATTATTTCCATAGGCAGCATATTTGACTTGAGTTCAATTTAATCGATTGTCATCTATCGAGTTCTGTTCGAAGAAAACAGATTTTATTAAATGCTTTGACTTTGACGGAATGTCCTTTAATTGAACAGAATTTATTTACATTATATAGTAAAACTGTATATGTATACTACAGCAAAAGAACTTACTTTGTCAGTAACCAATTAGCTGCTGCGATTTTTTACCACAAAATCAGGATATAAATTTCCCTAAAACTCCACCTTCAATGAACATTCAGTATATGAGTCCGGTATCATATTTTTAGATGATGAAACTTTAAATAAAATTACGCAAAAATAACAAATCATCAAAACATTAAAAGGAGTCAGTTCAAATAGTAATTGAGGAAAAGTTTTTCATACTATTAACCAGGGCTGAAATATGGAAAACACGCAATGCACCTGTATGTTTTATTAAGTAAGTAAAGTAAGTAAGCAAAGTAAGATAATAGATCATCTACCCTTATATCGTAAACTAAATTAAAACAATTGGTTTCTTTTACATTTAAGCCCTAAGTTAAATTTATGCATGTCCTGCAAAATATTTTTTTTTGTAATTAAGTTTTAAATTTTATTCTGTAAATTACAAATTACACCTAAAATGAGCCAATTGCCAATTAAAGAACCTTTGGGAACGTCCATTAATTACGTGAGTCAAAATAGGGGGGGAAGGGGTCCGGCAAAATCTCACCAAATCTTATAAAAGGAGAGGAGGGGGTCAAGGAAAACCTCAAGTCAACTTCTTATTGCATAGAATTTACATTAAAATTTATAATTTAAATCTCACGGGAGGGAGGGGAGGGGTCCTGCCAGATCTAAACAACTCTCACCAAGGGTAGGAAGGGTCCGAATTTTCAAAAAAAAACACCTCACGTAATTAATGGACGTCCCCTTTAAGTCTGAAGGAGTCGGAAAAAGGTATAATTGTACCTACTTTTCCATCACTGCTATTAATCAGCTAGTACACATAGTGTCGGAATGGTTTGGTTGTGTGATTTGATACCTGTGAACATCTTTGTTGAATAATTGTGAAGCGATCGTCTTGTAGATATTAAGATATAAAGTATGAATCAAAAATATAAATTAAGGTTGCTATAAATAAAGATTGACTCGACCCATATATCCAAAAAAAATATTTAAAAAAAGTCTTGCATGTGTTGTCATTGTTTAAGAGAGCTAACTGTAGAGTATCATAATTTCTTAATTAAAATTTGTTGGACATACATACATAAATATCAAATGTAGCTATTTATATATAAATTTGCTTCATTTAGAGCCGTCAAATCTGCGAGTGACACTAGCGACTTCATTGCAGAAATTAGAGTACCGTGAATATTAGGACTTGATGCTTAAAGATACTAAAAACATTGATTTCCAAACAAAATTTTTTTGTTTAAGTCTGTAACACGAGATAATATTTACAAATTTTTTTAAAAATATTCATTCCCGCATCTGAAAATCGCTTTTTTAAAGATTTGTTTCTCAGAATTTTCATTTAAAGGGTGTTACTTAAATAACTTATGACATGCACTTGCGCTCGATCTGTTCAAATAATTAAAAATTTTTAATATTCTTAAAGAAAATGTTAAAAATTAATAGTTGTAAACATATAAGTAAATTATGTATTATATATATTCTAACCTTAACACTTTTTCCAGTTGCGTTAGGCACTTCTCAATTTTTCGGGAACGTATTTTAGAGCCATACTTGATACTAATCAAGTTTTTTGGCTCTTGAAACTTAAATTTTTTCATAGTTGCTAATTTTTATAAATAATTTTAGCTAACACAATATCAAGGATTAATTGACAATATGCACTGCACTGAAAGGTTATAAAAGAGCAAATAATGTTTTTTCTTTAAGCGACCAAGAAAAAAACAGTCGTGTACCGATTTTAGCATTTTTACGATTTCAGTTTATTCTTTTTTTTTTAAACTAATTTATTTAAATTTTTAAATTGATTTTATTTTATTTTAATAAGTGTTCTTCATATATACAATTTTAATTTTCCGTTTAGACTTAACGCTTTGAGCTGCTGTTTTAAACTGCGTCGCTGCTGTCCAGACTTTACTTAACGGCTTTGATTGGTTTTTGCCAATTGTTACAAATGTATGTATTTTTTTCTTACTACATTTGTTGTTGTTCAATGAATTTTACGTTTTTTTCTATATTATTTTATCTACATATTTTTCAAGGAATATTATATTGCAAAAAGAAAAAAAAAAGAATAGCAAAATGCTAAGAAAATATACTGTGTGATAAAAATGTTTTTTGTTTATACAGAAGTTAGTTTGTAAAAATATTATTATAACTTTGCTTTTTGTGCTTGTTATTGTTTTTGTTGTTTACTTAAGAATTTTTTTCACTGGGCTCCATTCAAACTTCTTGATTGATTTTCAATAGTTTGCGAATAAAAAAAAATATTTAAGCTGGCACATTAGTTGACTTGTTGACAGATGAGAAAGAATACTAAGGGCTACATTTTTTTCCAGAATTATAAAAGAAAAATATTACCAATATTTGTGTGCAAGTTGAATAAAAACAATCGCATCGACAAGGTCAAGTAGCACTCCATAGTTGCAAAAAGTATGGAAAACTTAGTAAAAGTCAGAAAGAACAACAGAACAACTTCGCTTGCGATATTTTTTTCTGTTAATATTGACCTTAAAAAAAATTTCACATAGTTCGGAGAAGAAGCTTTTCCAAAATATTATACAAATCCAAATGAAACGACAATGTACTGCTTCAAATCTTCTTAGCTGATTTCTTGATCATACCAAAATCGTTTCGTTATCATTGAAAATTGCTCGTTTCTTTTTAAGTATTGACACTTAAGCAAATTTTAAATTTTCCATCTTTGCCATTATCTGTCATCTGCCGATTTTAACCCAACTACCTTTTCTCGTATTCAATTTGATTGACTCATTTATCTGAAGTTTACAATTTCAACTTTGGAATTGATCTTCATTGCTCAAATCATAAGCGTACTTTGGTATTCAAGTAATTTGTATCTGAAACTTTTGACCATCACCAGCTGCAATAAATTTGTCATGAATACATCGTAATTTTATTTGGCTTATTAAGCAGGTTTCCACAAACGTGAGAGTTAATTAAAAGTGTGCACAAAATCACATACCCGTACACATACACATACATAGGTACATACTAAAAATAACGGCAAGTGTTTGCAAAATATTTCTAAAGTTCATCATTTTTTATTCACCATTTGTATGTATGTATGTATGCATGCGCATGTGTGTGCGTGTGTTTGTTTGTGTGTAATATGATATGTTTGCCGTCTGTTTTCTGCAGAAATGTTGCTGATATTGAAAATGTTGTTGTTGCAAAGTCTGCAGCCAATTATTATCGCTTAGTGCAAGTAGCTATTGCTGCTGTCACCACTCTTGTTGTTGTTGTTGTTGTGATTTGTTGCATTTTCTATTATTCTTATTATTATTGTTATTATTATTTCGACTGACTTCACTTGCTCACATACTCACAATCAGAGCTATTCAGTCACCTCACAAATGCTTTTAAATCATGTGACGTGCAAATATAAATATTTACAATATGGCAAATTCATTGCGAATTATTATGAAATTTTATAGAATTATCTGTTGTGATTTAAGTAGTGTTTAGAATGATAATAATTTTTATCTATGTCTATTGTCCAACATCAGAGCTGTAAGAATATTAATGAAAATGCAATAAAACTCATCGGAAAGGATATCAAACTACAATTCACATTAGAGACCAGAGAGAAAGATCGAAGTTGCCCTATGCAATCAGATAGAGAGTAGGTTTCATTTGTAATTTTTTTTAAGAACCAACTATGTCTCATATTTTTTTTGTCAAAAACATGAATTCTACTGTGATGAACAGTCAACTGATATCCACATTGGCGTGATCAAGTATCAACTATATTTATTAGTTGACATTTTTGTGATGTTTCCAATTATCATTCCCAGTTCTTATAGCATACATGCCAACAGTCAGTGGCTATCCATAAAATAGGCTGTGCATAATATAATATTGGTCCAATGAATATAATCCTGAACTATCTTACATACTTATTTTACTTGGCTTAAAGCTTAAATCCAAATTGCTAAGAAGACTAATAGCTGTAGTAGCTAAACTCAGTTATTAAACCATAAGAAGCATATGTACAAATTATTATCCATATGCGTCAAATATTTGCTGAGATTTAAAAAAATTTTTGTTTTTCTCAAAAGGAAGGAATTTTTTTATTGGGTGAAACTTACTTTTCCTGTTCCTTTTATATATGTACCAAGTCTAATTTATCTGCAACATATAGTTGACCAGATATTGTGAATTTGATTTTTTCTTATAAGATGGACGTGATATCGCCCATTTTTCCAAATCAAACTATCTTAAGACCTGTCACTAGCCATAAGAAACGTATCCTTCATATGTAAGCAGTATATATATGTAGATAGTTGAGTTTAGTAATCATTTTGCCCTTTTATAATGCATTTTAATTATAACGGCTGCCATGTACGCTGGTTTGATCCTGCATTGCATAGATAAATTGCAATTTCTAAGGACTTTTCCTTGAAGACTACAATGTTTCATATGCCGCTTTTAATTAATTTTCTGCGTAGTCACAAAATGTCCTTCGTTTGGTTACCCTAAAAAAGTCATTTGCCATGACATTTTTGCTACTAAGTACTTTGAATTTGTGTCAATTTGTTGACCTTCACACTAAAGTTAGCCAGTCAACACAACAAGCAGCTGCTACGCTTCAGTTAAATCCAACAAAACCTACACCTACACATGCTTATACGCTAGCACGCACAAATATAGAAATATACAATACACATGATGGATATGAATTTAATTTTTTTGAATGCAATTTTTTTTTATGTTTTTATTACAAAATATGTATATGAAAAACAAAAATTTAAAAATGTTTAAATGTTAAGTTTGTATATCTGACTTAAAACAATATTGAAGCGGGTAAGTTGAATTAACATTTTGATACTTTGACATAATTCAGCAAAAAATATACATACGTTGCTCGATGCGTGAAATATTTATTTATATTAATAACACCGAAATACATACAAATACACACATACTTTGACGTTTAAAATAACAACAAATACAAATAAGGTAGCGAATTGTACCAGTTCACATTTGATGTTGTGTCGCATCCTGCTGTGAAAAAATGACCTCATTTACTAACATTTACAGTGAGTTTTTGTTTATGTATGTGTGCGTAGCTTTTTATAAATTGTCCTTTTTACATTTATTTTTGTTGCTTTGTTTTTGTATTCTTACGAATTCATTTGGTAACGCACACAACAAACGTCGAACAAAATTTAACAGGCATTCAAATTGACGCCAACGCCAGCAGTAGCAACATCGTCATGTTCATTTACGGGCACTTCCGCTACAGTCATGGCGTATAACATACAACAAAAATAGCAACAGAACTAAAAAAAAAGGAATAGAAAACATATGAATGAAATTAAAGTATACCAAGCAGAAAACAGTGGGACGTAAGAGCACAAGCAAAATTATAACTAAAATAAAAATGTTTTTCTTAGTAAAACTTTTATAGATATTCTATAAAAAGGGAAGTACTGATAATACAAATTAATGCAGTTTTACGGCGACATGATTATATATTTGTATGTGTAGGTGTATATTAGTATGTATATGGAAATACAATAGGTTGGTCTTTATTAAAAAGTTTATATAAGCAAAATTGATAAAAAAAAAAATTTTGCAAAAAGTTTTTACGAATTAGCAAGCGAGTTTCAAAGGTTTGAAATAAGTTTCAAATACAAGTCCCACTCGCAGCCTCCCAGATGTATTTAAGGCCAGAATGTGGGCTTTAGCTGTGTATGAAATGGTAGCAGTGCTATGTAGTCTGAATCTGAATTGTCCAACTTATTGTCATGTCTCCTAGTGTGGCAACCTCGGTGAGGGAGAGCTATTTTTAATTCAACACTGCTGAATTGTTGATAGGGAAGTGACTTCAAATGCTAAAGAGAAAGTACTGAAATAAAGCATGGTCTATATCGAGACTAAGATAACCTCATGAATACCTTTTTAACTGCCATAATAAAACATTTTGATAGAAAGGTTATGAAGAATGGCAGTGTCGATTGTATTTTCAATATTTTGCGGTGCCACGACTCTTACAGAAAAATACGTTTCCAGATACAGATTTGGAGAAATTTTATGTGGAGATACTGAACCCTGAGGAATGGTTCTAAGAGCTCTGTGTTCTTTTTGTGAGCGTGGCACCGCCCCTAATGAAACAGCGACACCGACAGCGATTTTGGTGGTATTTGGTAAGAATACAGATTGATTCCTGGGTAAATATATATGGGTGGTGCCACGCCCCTAACATAAATATACATTTTTACTAATAAACTAATGAATCGATTTTGATGAAATTTCGTTGAGAGATATATTGAACCTTGAGGAAAGATATATAACGGATTTAGTGGGCGATGCCATGCCCCTAATAAGAAAATACGTTTTCATAGCTATGGTAATTGACCGATTTTGATGAAATCTGGAATGGAGATAGATTGAGTTCTGGGGATGGGAAAGAGATAGGGCGACATTATACTATGATTTTATTATTGGAAGCGATGACATTTAATAAGGTAAAATGATACTGAACTGTTTTGTAATGTCCTTATAATGGGTGTGTCTCAAACAGTGAACGAAATCTAGTATATACGAGTGAGAAATTATCAAATGAAATTCAGCCTTTATTTTCATAGTTTAAGGAATATCGAGTATATATAAAAAGTTTGTTTTCTTAGAATACAAAGTCGTAAATGTATCACATATTCGTTAACGAATTTTTAATATAACAGTCACTAACAGCTTTGTTCTTTCGGAAGATGCTTAATACTAATTTTAGTCCGCTCTTTACCATAAACAGAACAGGACCTTGTCATGAATGAAGATAGAAAACTTTAGTAGAGTGATGGCCGATTTCTATCAATACAAGCCAATATTTTCCTCGTCTTTTCTTGACCGGCAGTTGTGATGTTCATACATATATTTATAGACTTATATTGAAGTTCTAAGTGAAATAGTGAGGAAATATTAATAATTTCATTGCCAAGGCTACCAACTTGAACTAACTTAATATTGCGTTCTCACTTTAAGAAACACTGAGATATTATGTAATTCAATTTTTAGAAAATTTCTCAACTTTTTTAATAAAAATTTCTGTTTCATTGGCTACAACGACAAAACTGTCGTACAAGCGACATCTACTTTACTTGATTTCTCTAGAAAAAATTAAGTAAATAGGAAGTATACATAAAATCATAAGCAAAAAAAGTCACATACAACATACTCGTACATCATAAATAAGGCAAACAAAAGTATAAAAACTACAGAACGGAATAATAAAATGGAAAAGTTGAGAATGATATAATATAATGATAGAAATTCCCAAAAGAATATATGGATATGTTATGTGTATGTGGAAATGTATAAAAATGTTAATGGTACGATATAAAAACTTGGCATGGACCGCAACAACAAAACCAAAACAATAGTTAGAGCAACAACATAAATCCTTATAAAGGACTACATAACAAAGTATGTAGCAGCACTAAAAAAAAAACTACATGAAGGTAAATAAAAGCAAAATGACCAAAAGTGATAGAAAAAATCAAGAAAAATAATAGTATGAGGAGTAAGAGTCATATTGGTGTCTCGATGGTGGGCAAAGAACAAAAACCAAAGGAATTGTTTTATATCCCTCATTTGTCCATTTAATAGCAAAAACGAGTACAAAAAAGGATGAACGCAAAATAGGAAATGAAAAAGAAAGCAAAAAAAAAGTATTGAAATTCTCAAAATAACAGTAAGAAGGCTAAGCAGCTAAATAAAAGCAAATAAAAATCACAAAAAAAAAACACAGAAAGGACACAAAAAATAAAGTGGAATAAAGTAGAAAAAGATTAAATAAGAAGTGAGCAAAAAATAACACAAATAATACAAACGAAGAAAAGGCAGAAATTAGGGAGTGATTTCAGGGAGCGCTAAAGTAGTCAAGCTAAAGCCCTAACGACACATTTCTTTTGCTTACATAATTTGTTTAGCCATAAGATACATAGTTTCGAATATATAGACTATAAATGTAAAATAATTTTTTAAGTTTTCGTATTGTTTTTTGATTTTAAAAGCATTTTGGGTTTTACTCGATTTTCATTAAATTTAGAAATCGCTTTTTTTTGCTATATAAAATTATATGTCTCTATAGCTTTTCTTTCAAAATAATGGTGTGCTTTCATGTCGGACACATCCTTTTTACACCCATTGCTGAAATATGCACAGCACAGCTTAATCATAACAATAATTCACCCTTTTTTGCTTTTTTTTTTGGTTTCTTTTATACTTTAACCCTTTTTTTTTTTTTTGACTACTTTTTCTATTATTCTTTGATATGGCGGTCGTGTTTCTCTGAAGCTGAAAAAAAAAATGTCAGTGCATTGTTTGATGGGGGTGGAAGGGGAATTTAATAGGTGTGAGGTTTGGTTAGGTTGTTGGCCAATTTTGCTGTTATTTGAGCTGCACTATACTGTCTGCGTCTGAGTCTGAGTGTGCCAAAATACACTTAACCGAGTAAAAATGCACACTTAGTGGAAATTCGCTCGACCCAGCACCAAATACAGTTTAGCACAAACACACACAGATGTATGTTTGCAGTGCATATTGGTATACACTCAAGCATAAAATAAATAGGACAACAAAAGTAACAAAATGGTTAAAAAACAAAACAATCAAATGTGCTGTAGCAAACAATGTGCTGAAAATAAAATAAAAAAGTCAAATATAAAAACTACATACATGAAAAACTCTCGTTTTAATACTTCAAATTTTTTTATTTATTTTTGCAGCACACCAACTACAGTTAGACATGCCAATAGCTAGAGAAATCTTTCACTGTCTAATAATTCTAAGCATTCACTATATTGGGTAGCATCGACTTGGTGCCAAGTGACAGGTCCGTGTTTGGCTTTTCGTTATGATCGCATAGTTAAGATTGAAAGTTAAATGAAATATGTAACTCATTTCATTCGAAAAACATTTGGTAGAGTGATTTCTTATTTCAAATTTAGTCATTACACTGACATTGCAATTGGTAACATCATTTTTCTAATGCGAATAGAAAAAATTTAAGTTACTAACCCAGCCCAGCTTTCTTCCAAAGATTCGGCCACGTTTTCACGCTCAGCAGTCTTTTTTTGATATGAACAATATTATATGAATGTAAGGGGACGTCCGTTAATTACATGAGTTAAAATAGGTTGGAGGCAGTCCGGCAAAGTCTCACCATATCTCACCAAGGAAGGGGAGGGGGCCAAAGAAAACCTCACGTCAACTTATTAATGCACAGAATTTACATTAAAAATTATAATTTAAATCTCACGGGAGGGAGGGGAGGGGTCCCGCCAGATCTCACCAAGGGAAGGGGGATGGTCCGAATTTTCAAAAAAACACCTAATGTAGTTAATGGACATCCCATAAGCTGATTCGAACTGCCAGTTTCATACAATGTTTTGATCAACTAGCCTTTTAAAATAATTTTTAATTTTCCCATTCGATTGTGATTTAATCAGTACATGAAAGCAAATGAAAACGTTTAAATTTTTTTTTTCAAACTGCTGAATTGCCGTAGCAAATTTAAAATCAAACACACATTGCACATGCTAAAATCTTACAGACAACATTAAGCCATTTTTGGTTTGGTTTCAATTTTGACCATTTTGTTGCAGATAAATTTGAAATAGCAATACGTATAGAAATTAGGATTGTTCACAAAAAAAAAAAAAGAAAAAGTATGCAACGTAAAATTTTTTTTTGAAAATTATCATATCAAAAATGAATACGGCCATTAGTTTCTGGGGAGATAACTAATGCCAATTACATAGAAATTGATATATTTTAAGAGTTTTATAGTAATTCATTTAATTTGCTTGAAATTTATTAAAAACTTTAAGCTATATAAATCACTCGTAACTTATAGTACAGAGGTTTTCTTGACCAAAACTCAATATGTTCTCCCGTTTCTATAGCCATAGACATATTATATTTTTGAATTCTACTCATAAGTTTCTTCAATATTATGGAAAATTCACTTTTGACTGCATTTAGTAACCTCATAGAATTTACTAACAGATACTACATCAAAATCATTAATTTACACTGCCGTCAGTATGAAAGAAAAGCTTCAATAGGGTCGGGCTATCAGGAATTTTTTTTAAAATATTATTAACATTGCTAAGGTTAATTTTCTGTATTCACAAACATTGGACACCACTTTAATTTACTTATGTTTATCATAGTGAATCTTATGTTTGTATCACTATACAGCCACAGTTTGAAATAGTGTGAAGTAAGCAAAAATGGACCACGAACAAGAAACTAAGACTTATAATTTACATATGTGAAAAATTAACTTTTTGTCGTAGATAGGTGCAAAATTGCAAATTGATATATTCGACAAAAAATTTGTTTAAAATTTTTAAATATTTTTTGTTTCAAAAACATTTGGTATGCACACTTTTAAAGTATCACCATATGAACTATATCTTCGATGGCATCTATTTTGCACAGTTATGGTCTTAGCATGAACCGAACAAACCAACAATGGCAATATCATACTCCATGACAGCAGACAGACGAAAATGCATTTAAATTTGAAGCAGAATTTATAAACCACCTACGACAAAACTCTAGGATATACATACAGAAAGGGTTTGAGTAAGTGCGTATTTCTCTATGTATTGACTGCACGATAACTGAAATGGTTAAGGACATAAAAATATGCAGTGTATGTACGAGTTGTAGGTGAAAATTTCATATGGAAGTACTATATATGAAGGAAGCTCACCAAAATGTTGATTGGACATTAAATGACCTTCTGCAATGTAAGTAAATGTACTTTGTGTTAAAAGGTAAAGTCCCAAGGGAGATGCCTTAATAATAACAACAACTGTATTTGCAAGAAAATTATTCATATTGTTTAAAGAAAGATCCAAGTGACCTTAGAAATGCTTTAAGAAAAAATCTTTATTAACGTCACCGGCAAAATATCACCACAAGGATTAAAGGTGCGAAACGCAGTCCAGGGAAACGTTAGCTAATTTAAAGATAACAGTATGAAGTCAGGCAAACTTATCAAAATTCTTGCTAAAATATACGCAAGTTCATCAAATTAGTCGAAATTAGCCTGTATATCTTGAAGGATTAGATCTACGGATACTTTTCATGAGATAATATGCGCGATTGAGAGGTTCCTTTGTTTCGCCAGTTCATACATGAAATCTTTCTGGATATTGAATACATGTGATATTAAAATAAAACGGTTAGTAATACTTAGGGCTTTCAGCATGGTTTGCTAAGGTGCCATTCAAACATAAACCAATTTGGTGTAGATATATTTGTTTTTCACATTTTACATAGATAAGAATTAATTTTAAAATTAAAATATATCTTGTCGCCATGGCTATACTCAGCTAAAGTTTTCATTTTCAAAAATAAATTTTTTTTTTTGAAAGCTTTTCTTCACAACTCACTTTAACTTATAAACTTTTAAATCAATTTCAGCAGTACCTAAGTCCCTTTCTTTTGTTATTTTTTGTACCAAAAAATTTAAAGCATTTCACACTCTACTCGAAAATATTTCATCATCATTCCCATTCATTGCCAATGTAGAGCAAAAGAGAATGGAAAACCAAAACCTATTCAATATGCCACCAACTTCGCCTTCTTTTATTGCAAATAAATTTTCATCCCTTAACACAAATCTTCTTCAATACGCAGCAGAATTTTAATAGACGCTCTTCATCATCATTGTTGTCGTCATCAACATCAGCATCAGAAGAATTCACATCCGCCTTCGATTCTTGGCCACGAAAAGCGCGCGCCTGTAACCCATAAAGTACCACTTAGAGGGTGGTTAGTTATTTTACAAAATTCTTCAGAGCATGCCATACGCCAGCTAAAGCATAGTACCGACACTGGCAGCGGCTATGGCTTTGAGCACAAAACACCCACCTACCTATTATGTCTACCATAATTTGAAGCCGACTTTAATATGACGAATATTTACAGTTGATTTGAATTGAGTGAGGTAAGGCAAGTCAATCTTCGCTATTGCTGATTTTGTTGTCAAGTGGAAAGTTTTTTGAAAAATTTTCATTGATTTATTTAAGGTGATGTTGCTATTTTTAGTAAAGTTTGGAGATAAAAAAGTGGTTTTTAATAAAATCTTTTCTGACTAATTGGGTTACAAATACAAATCCATTACTATTTGTCCAATTTTTTGAAGCTATAGCTGCTTGAAATACAGCATTCCCTTTTTGTTAAGCATTTTTTGTGGAATAATATAATTTAACAGCTCGGAAACTATCTTTTTCATAAATAGCTACTTTACGCTTTTTGCCGATATTTCAAAACTAAAACTATATATTCATATCAAACGTTTCATGCCTTGCTACATATATAGTAATCCAAAATCCAAGTAAACCCATCCACAAAACTTCCATTATTCAGTCACAAGGCGTTACATCATTTTACTACACAAAAATCACTTCACACACTTTAGTGTTAAATTATTGAGTTCATTGCGGTTGTAACCTGAAAATCTAACATATCAACTCTCATACCAAAAATCTGTTTATATCTACACAATTTCTATTCAACCCAATACCTCTTTATTCATTCTATTACTCTCACTTTGTGTGCTCAGTGTTGACTCCTTTTAACATTCAATTTTTACGCTCTTCATCATATACGAGTAAGCTCGTGTAGCCCCCAAATGATGTTGCCCACCAAAACTCACCCTCAGAATTACATCATCTTCATCATCGACTCCCCCAAGGGGCCTGAGACAAGTGTGGTATATAAGCTGACATGACTATAGTATTGAAGAATGAAAACCTGAAAATTTCCGTCAAATAGCATCAGGCCCACGTGTAGTGGTGGTCAAGTGCTTTTAGTCATGTCAAACTGGAAAAGAACCGTGAGCGAAAGAAGGGACAAGAGAGATGGTACAATAACAACAATGTTGATGCGTTGACAGTACGCAGTATGCGGTAGAGCAACGCGACACGACGCAGTTGCGAAAAGTTATCATCAAATCATTTTTCACACTCTCTGCTATTAATTTCTCTCACTGTGCGAGTGAGATTCCCAGTTGGAATTACAGCACGGTCATTTGAAAAATATTTTTTAAGAAAATGCTGTAGACAAACCATTCTCTAAAACTTCATTGATTATTTTCAATTTTTGGCATTATCTGCATTAATTAGAGAGTTTATCAAACAAAAAAAAAAAAAAAAAACAGTCACACCGAGTTACAAAGAAAATATCAATTATATTGGGGGTCACTTTATTCAAAAATATAAACTTGTTTTTCGGATTGTTTCTGGATTTAACGCTTAAGTGCGAAAATGCTGATTTTGCTATTGCTCTGAAAAACTTAACTTTTCCACCTTCTATTTTATGAATTTTTGATGCTGAGTCTAAATTTTGCAATCTCTTTAACACGTCAGAGTTTTGAGACTTTAACTCATAAGTACCAAAAATGCCAGATTATTAATTTCTTTGCAAAAAAAGTCTCAAAATCCTGACGTGCTGATAAATGCCTCCATTGAATTAAGATTTAGCAGCATAAAATCTATAAGGAATTTATTTATGTTATGGGAAATTATAGGTTTTTAGATCACGAAAACTTTTCCTGAAACTTTAGTTTACATTTTAAAAGAGTCAAAAAAATTACGATAGCATTAACATAGCATAATCAATATTTTTCAAATAATGGTGTTAACGTGTAACCGTAACCAGCTTTTCAATATATATATATATATATTTCTTGCTGGGTAATTGCTTTCCCATTGTTTGGTGCAAATGTGACAGCAAATTGCCATCCATTCATCCTTTCAAAATTCAAATACTTTTTTCTTATCTTGATCTTAGTCTTTTATGTACTTCGTTGTACGTACGAGAAAAATAAAACTTCTTTCGTGTAAGTCCTTGCATGTTTGCTGCTATCCTTGCAATATGAGCTTAGTCTCTTCTCTACTAAAACTTTCCTTAATCGCTTATCTTTAACATTTCTAACATTCAAATCAATGTGCTGCTTATTCTCAGTTTCTCTATTTGACTATGCGAGGACTATTGAAACTCTGCTGCCCATTTGTTTGCCATTTTACTGTTGAAAGTTAACTAAATCTCTATGACTTTATAGAATTTTCCGCTCTGTTTTTTGATTGCTCTCTATTTTGTGAAAATTTTCTCTATATTATATAGTATTTCCTGGAGTATATTGTGACTTTTTTTTATGTAAAAGTTGTTGAGTATTTGACTGTGTATTTTGTTACAAGTCACAGCACGACCTGTTTGCTGATCCCCAAAAGTCTCATTGTTTTTGTTGTATCACCATTTAAGCCAACAATGTTGACCGAGCAATCGACCCACAGACTGAACTGCGAACTGAACGTCGAAACTGTAGTTAAATTGGTAGTGTGAATTAACAGCAACGTTGAATGAAAAAGCGGAAAGTATTTTATTACATGAAACTCAGTAACAGTGGGACAAAATAAATTTTATAAAAAAAAAAGAATATTATTTCCCGAAAATTTTTTATCAAAACATTTCCTATTTTAGGAGAGACGTTTTAAGATAAGGTTATGCACTCTCATGTAAAATTTAACCCACTCTCACATATTCTCATATAGCTACTTTGGAATTCCATTTATCAAAGTGTCGAATCTACAACAAAAATATTAAATTGTAGCAAAAGAAGTCAACCCTGTTAGAAGTAAGTCAGAAACTCCGCTCATTTTTAGACACATTGCCACATTTAAGGTTTGAGAATGGTCAAATGGGTGAAAATCTGGCTGACAAAGCTAAGCTGCTGTCAAAATGTTGGCAAGTGGAGATGAGTAACTATTTTGGCAAAAGCTAATAGCAAACTGAACAAAAACTACTAGTATCCAAGGAAAACTAAAACAAAAATTTCAAAAAACTTTTGGCTGAAAACAGAATTCCACAAAGTTTGCTTTTAACTCAATTCGTAGTGGTAGCTACCTAAGAAAGTTAAACTAAAATTTTGTTCTAGGAAAGTTATTTTTATAGAGACGACAATACACAGAGATAAGAACTAACAAAAATTTCAACAAACTATTTTCTGCTTGAATATGTCTTTTAAATCTAACTGCTACTATAGTATCCTGTTGTGATTGTTCTTATTTAATATGGGAATTTCTGACTTTTTAACATTTTTAGGATTCAGGATAATAAATTATTCAATTTCAAAAATTTTAAGTATAAATTTTCCCAAATCGAACAAAAAATGTAGAGGTCATTTAGTTATACTCAAATCGCTTTTCAGATCATGTGATGTCCTGGTGGAAACGCTCACATTTTTCATCACTCTACATACCCATAATCCGAATAAAAAGATGCAGGGAATTCATGTTTAAATACAGTGATGATACGCACCAACGGCATGAAATGTATCCATAATTTTCTGAATCAGTTAGCGATCGTTCTCTCTTATGCTGTCGCCCAAAAATCCAAGCCTTCTTTGAAAGAAGAACATTTTTTCCGGACTATCTATGGAAAAAATCAAAACAGGGATATTCCTGTCCACAGAACAGGAAATTTTTCGATGATAACGAAAATTGAACACGGGTAAGTAACTGCTCCGGTTAGGAGCAAGTTTTGCATACCTACTTCGTGAATGCCGGTTGGCGGTACATGTGTAACACCATGTATTATTCGCTTGTCAAACTAAGAATTCGCAACCGATCATGTTGGATTCTGTCAACCTTCCACGCCAGATTTTTAGGAGCAACAATTTGAGCTCAGAAACGACCCGATCGGTTGCGAATTCTTATTTTTACAAGCGAACAATACATGGTGGTACACCTGTACGACCGGCTGTCCATATATGATTAAATTTTTTCGCGTCCCACTAGAGTTATGGATATCTTGAAAATGATTCTTAAGAAAAAAAAAAGTTAACCATCTTTGAAATCTATCGTATTATTTTTGAAAAAATTTTCCTAAGTGTATTAAGGTCGATATTAGGAAATGAGACTAAGGGTGAGTTGAAGTAATTCAACTGAATGTCTATTGCTGGTAGGGGTGTCTGGTGGCTACACTAATGGAGCAAAGCACAATCACACTGTGTATTGCCTTCACTTGTGGCAGAAAGCAAAGCAAAAGCAAGAAGACAAGGTTCTGACATAAGGTTGAGTGCTGTTGAAGGGAAGGTCGAATGTCTGTCCGTCTTTTTATCCTCAACGCCGTCGTTGTCTGCCTTTGGGTGTCATGCAATATAAATATAAGCACACAAGAACACATATACACAAACAGTTAACAACAGCAGCAACAAATTCGTGCTGTTATTGTTGTTGCTGTTGTTGTTGTTGTTGTTGCTGTATAGATTTGTTGCAAAGGATAAAAGTTTCCTTTTGTATGCTTCATTATTACTAAATCGTACTCGTGTTCAGTTTGTACGAGTATGTATGTATGTATGTATGTTCATCTAAGTGTGTGTGTGTATATTTGTAAATTTTATGTTTGTATTTTTGTGTGTGCTTTGCTATTTTTGTGCATTAAGTGTTGCCAACTTTATTTAATAGCATAACGATGACGTTGTTACTATGGGGGGTGGCAGTGGGTGCTAACATTTGACAATGTTGTTTTTGTTGATATTTGTTGAAGGATCTTCGTTGAGTTTTTTGTTTTTTTTTTGTGTGCTGTTTCTTGTAAGAGAGAAAATTAGTTGAATATACATTGTTTGCTATACCTACATACATACATTGTCTTGGTGGGTGGTTGGAGGTTAAGGTGGGTACGATGTATAATTTTGTACTTTTAGTGGGTGGTTGAAATTTAATTAAGATACTTTTTGTGTGTTTGTAGTTATTTTTTTGTTTTTGGCAAGTTAAGGAGCGTTGAGTAGAAGTAGTAGCGTGGAAAGTTGCTTGAAATGTAGAAAATATCGTTCTAAATGAAACGAAATATGCACAGCAAGTAATTTGTTTTTTTTTTTTTTGTTTTGTTCTGTAGAATATACTTCCTTTTTGTTGTTTGGTTGTTTTGTTTTAGGTTTTTTTTTTGTAGTTTGTAGCTCATTTTGTTGTATGTTTGCATTTGTAGGTGGTTGGCTTTGAATACGACGACGATGATGTTAATGCGACATAAAGTCAAAGTGTATGAAAAAGTTGTAAAAATGATTTTATGGAAAGGCGCAGATGAAGCTTATCTTTGTATGTTTTATAAGAGCAGAACGTTGCTAGAGTTGCCAACAGCTTTTATTTCAATTAAATTATTGCACAGCAGCTCAGAAGGTGGTCAATTCTTCTTAAATGTTTATATCCTAGATATGATAATTTTTCCATAATTATACAAGCAAGTGTAGTCAGATGCCATTCAACAAAAATGTTAAAATGTAAATTAAAACAAGGGAATTCGGATCGCTAGAACCTATTTAAAATAGTTAAAAGAGAAAGTTTAAATTTTTATCGTTACTTATATTATTAAATTTAAATATTTTTGCTTTTTTTTTGATTCGTCCTTCTCGGCTATGTTTCATATGGAAATCTCTTAGAGTCGATGGTTCTTGGTGCTAAAAGGATATATTTATTGCTATAGTTGCAAACTTAAACTATCAGTTATCATATTATTCAGACTTCCATCATTACAAATATTACAAACATAGTTTGGCAACCTTTTGCACTCATCGCTCCAATATGACACACACAAACAAACGCACCCAATTTTCATAACAATTGGCGCGCAATATTTCCAACATTAAATTGTGTTGGCACCACTAAATTTCTCGAGCTCTCCATGCTCGGCGCCGTTTACGCTCTTACTCTCCAACATTATTTATCTCTTTCTTTCCTTACTTCTATATAAGCATAGATAGATAGAGTGGAAAAACAGATGAAGCAGCAACATCAGCAACAAAAATCCTGCTGTATGTTGCTGAACACCTGGTGTAATAGCAACTTTTTGTGTTCGTGTGTGACGTTATTTTGACGTGTGCGTGCGGTGGGTGGTTGGGTCGGGTTGGCGTTTGTGTGAGTATTTATATGTGGGTGGTTTGTTGTGTGTTTGTGCGTGGATTGTATTACATTTTCATTTGACATTTATTGGTATTTGTTTGTTTGTTTGTCTGTGTTCTGTGTTCTGTTCGTTGTCTTCAATTGAGTTGAAGTTCCAAGTTGAGTTGCTAAGTGGCAAAATGTTTTTGTTGTTAAGTAGTTATTGTTTTTATTCTTGTTGTTGTTGTTATTATTATTATTTTGGTTCCATCTGTGGTTGGTGTTGTTGTTGTCGTCGTAGAGGCCCCCTTTGCATGAATTTACACAAAATATTTATTTAACTGGACTTGATTAGGTTTTCGTTGTCTTTCCCAACACAATTCGATTAAGTTACGGATTTTTATTTGTATGTGTGTGCGTTAAATTTGTTTGCATGTGCTTGTGGCAGTAGGAAAGTGAAAAGGTTACCAGCAAAACTTTGTAATAGGAATTTCTTTAATAAATTGCTGCTAGATGTATATTTAAGAGATTAAAGCGAATAAGTGCCCAAATAATCACTTTTGATTTCATTTGTATGTTCAGATAATGCATTCTGGAAACGAGAGTGAAATCGCTGAAGTTTTGTTTGTTTATTTAGAAAGCGATATTTCTGGTACAATAGCAATCCACAAACTTTAAAATAAAAAAATGGGCCAACTACTGAAAAAAACTTTATTCAAAGAAGGAGGGTTCCCAAATAAATTTTTAAAAAATGTCTGTTAAACCATTTTTTGAACAAAAATTACGTGTTTTCAGATATGTTTTCATTAATAAACAACATATCTTCTATACTGAAAAAACTTTCTTACTGGGATAACGATTATATTTTGTTATTTGGTAAGCCTTTTTGGTGGTTACTTAATGCTTAGAATCTATAGTTGTTTGTCTTTATTTTGTTTTTGTATTTATTATTATTGTATTTCATTCCAGCGTTTGTTGCTGTTACTGTAACGTTGTTGTTGTTGTTGTTTTTGGCGTTAAGACGGTATTGTCTAATTTTAAACATCGATGACGCGCGTTTGACAGGAAAATTATAGGAAACACGAAATTAAGGTTAATAAAGTTAAGGTTTACAGAAGAACATTTTAATATCTGAAATATATAAAATATTAAACGGGATTACGAAGGACGAGTTATCTATGTCAAAAACTTTCGTTATTGAATGTATTTTTTTGATAAGTAAGATTATTAAAGTGATTTTATTCTAACGAGTGAAATTTTTTAATCTTAAGAATTTTTTTATAATATTAGTACCTAACTCAGTAAGATAATTTATTATAACAGTGATCCTGGCAATATTTATAAAAAAAATAAAAAATATTTTACTTCATTTTAATTTTAGGAGCCATTTCCAAAAAAAATTTAAATATTATGTACAAAACTAACTTAATATTTTAATGTAAAAAATCAAATCACTGACTTATAGTGGAAGCTATACAAAAGAAAATATTTTTTTTTGAAAAATATTGCTTCAACTTTATTGATCTCACTGAAAACTTCGATAAATTCTATAAAAAAGCTCCAATAACAAATTTCGATTTCATGCGCTCATCCGCGACTGCATTTTGTGTTATATTTTTCTCTTTGTGCAAACCGACAAGCACAATGGGGATTAATTGAATAATTTTTCTATATTTATCTTTAAAGTTTACAATCTAACTTTTTTAATAGCTAAGGGTTGTTTAACAGAAATAAGGCACTGGGTCACAACAGGAGTATGGTGAAGTAAAGGAAAGGTACAATACTTACCCGGCTAGTAGACTTAGTTGCTCACTCCTTCTATAATTTATTATATCTAGTTTTTAAAAAATACCTAACCTATATCTCCGCTAGCTGACTAGAGTCTAAAAAAAATTTATGTAATAATACATCAGTTCGTTCCGAAAATTTGAGACTCGTTGGCAGTTCATTGCACACAGGGAATTTCAATTTCTTTATAGCTTAGTGAGACACACTAGTTGAAAAGATGTGGCGTTGCTTCCTGTTCAAATTGCCAATTCTGCTTAAATCAGTTTGCAAAAACTTGGTCCTTAACGTTTCTATGGTCTTTGTGTCACAAATTAAAATTTTTTTGGTAATTGATCCAAAATATCTTGAGTCCTAGGCGGGTGCGCAACACTAACATTGGCATACAGAGAAGTGAATTTTGCCGTTTTTTAATCAAAAAATATATATGTATGTAAATTGAAAATATTGTTGGGTTTATAAGACTCATACTGAATATTTCTATTGTACTCTTAGTCTTAATTTTGAAATCAAAGTTGGTACAAAATGAAATTCGTTCCAATAAGATAACAAAAAAATACAACACCCTGTATTAACTATCTACAACACAATTTTCACTTGCTGCGCATTTTTTTTTACTTGATGACTCCCACTCCTTTTAAAGTTGCCTGCCATTTAGGAGTATCTTTGTATTTGTTCCTTTTTTTTTGCGTAAAACCTATCATATATTATTTCTTTTGATTTTACTACTACGTTTTTCTTTCATTATGCTATTGTTTTTTTCTTCCTCTTATGTGTTTTTTTCCTCTTTTTTCTTTTTATGATTTTATATAAAGAACTTTTTCCAATTTTTCTTTTGTTTTCTTTTTTTTTGCGCTGCTACTTAAATATTTTATACGCCGCATAGCATCGAGTCGTATGGTGGATGCTGTTGTTCGTCCTTTGGGAGCACAGCAACGGGTGGTCGTTGGAGTTTTTTTTTCAAGTAAAAAAGTGGGAAGATCATAAAAAAAGCAGAAGCTGAAAAAATCAAATTTTCTTTTTTTCTTTTGTTAAATTTTCTCAGTGCTTACCGTTTTTATTGTTATCCTTTTTTGTGACGAATTTTTATTTTACTTTTACAGCTAGCGTTTTTGCTGAATTGCTACGGAGCTGAATAAAAAGAAGAAGAAAACATATTTGTCATAAAAGCTCCATTTTTGCAGGAGATTTTTTTCTTTCTGCCCACCAAACGATTGGAGCCACCTATTTTTGCGTTATTCTATGTCTTTTACTGTTATATACAAAAAGTGTTCTTTATTGCGCCAAACTCAACTTCTTGCTCTGAATTATATATATAGCAACTTTAAATGGTATGGTGATACATTGGAAATTTTTGTTTCAAGTCTTCTAGAAAATCTTAATATGCTTTCGGGCTTACTTAATTTTTGAAGTTTAGGTTTGACGTGAATTAATTTTCCTTAAAGGATATATTGCAAGCAAGCGCCAAACTCTCATTCACGCTACAAATTGGCGTCGTGCAGGAATTTTGTGAAGAAAATTTTATCAAGAACATAGAATTGATGAAGGCTCTTGGAATAATACTGTTGCAATAAGAGGGTAGTGAAATGTATAAAAAGAACAAAACGTTTATATCCTGCGTCATACATACAAATGGCGTTTGAATTTTATTCTTGAATGAGTTTTATTCCACCAGTGGCTGTTGCTATTTTTATACACTGAAAAAAGAAAATACCTATATAATGTTGATTTATTTTGATATTGGTTTGAAAATGAAATTCGTATTACAACTGAAAAATGTTGATCAAAGACTGCCACATATCATGGAAAAAAATTGTATCAATTAAAAATCCGTGGAATATATTACAGCAATGCAGAAAGTAAATTGTCGGTTATATTGTAGAAGAGCTACATTGAGCGGAGCTTTTTGTTTGAAAGTGACACATTATTGAAATAGAGATTTTTCATTCTCTGTTAATCGTTTGACGACAACTTTTTCTGAAGTTGGCCACTCATCTTTTTGAGTTTTAAATGAAATTATTCTTTTCTCTATTTAACTTGTTGGGCTGAACTTTTTTCTATCGATTATAATGATACTTTACTTTTTTGCAGCTTTAAATGAACAAGTTCGAAATAATTTTGCGCATTTTTCGTGACTGGCAATAATTTTGGATGCACTTTCATCAGAAATACTGAAAATAGAGTACACAAAAATTACAAGAAGTTGGAAACCACTGAATTATTTTTTCACATATTTTGTGCCTTTTTATAAAGTTTGTGATTGTACGTTTCGCCGTCGTAGTGAAAAACAAACATTCAAAATCTTCTAGCAAAATTATAAGAATGTTCAAAAATGGAAAACTTAATTTTTTTACAATCTATCGCGATTAATATAATCGTTTTGCCAAATAATGCAATCATTTTTTTCGAGCTTAAGTTTCTGAGATGTGTTGAAGAATGACTGACTTTTTTCTATAGAAAGCAAAGGTTACTCATACGACTTGTTGTCCGTAAATTTATTGCAAAATTATTATAAAATGAAACCGAATTTCGAAGATATATATTTCAGTGACTAATATATTTCACTCAAAACTAGAGAAACAATCACTGAGCCTTCCACTTTAATACCATTTTTCACAAGAATCATTTGAGCAAAAAAATTATCGAGACTCGGACTCTATTATCGAGACTCGGACTCTATTAGCAAGCACGCAACTTTAGGAAATTGTTATTTTGTATGTCCTTTGGTACAATATTTTTTTTCTGTGTAAAAATACCAACACACGCATACGCTCGCAATACAGTGAAACACATTTATACAGTATTTAACATTTTTATTCTTATTTCATCATGAGATTTATTATTATTTTCAGTCAGTTGAATATTCTTTATTCCGCTGCATGTCCCTTACTGCCATTGCTTTATCAACTTACACATACATACATATATACGAGAATATACTTAATATTCACCATTCCCGCAAATCCTTAGCACTTGCCGTTTGTCCTGCTGCTGTGACTGCCGTTTCCTTTAACAATTTCTTAGATTTCATTTCGAACTTTTTTATATTTTATTTTCATGTTTTTTTTTATGTGATTTTTTTGTATTTGAATTGGTTTTTTCTCTGCAAGATTCTTTTTATTTTTGCAAAGTTGTGCTTTTAATATTTCTATTCTTATTCTTTTTTTTTCGTTGCGATACTTTCAGTTACTTTGTATTCTGTCATCGTCGTAAATGTTGAGGGCGCTCAATATTTGTCTGCGTTGTTGCTGTTCATATTCATGTTATCGTCGTTTGTGGTGGTGGTGGTAGGGTCTACTTCTTTTATGGGGATTGGGTGTTATGGTATCTTAAGTGCATTGGTATGTTTGAATGTTTTTACAACACTATTAGGATTTATTTGAAATCGACCATTTTTATACGTTAATTTTTGCGCTGAAAATCGTACAAACAATGAAACTTTCACATTCATATACATATGAACATATACATACATATGTATGTATATAATATGAAATTTCTCTTGCCTCTTCGAAAATAAATTTTAGGAAGAATTATATTTTATGTTATGATTTAATAATGTATTGTGTTATATACATACCTAAATGTTTATTTCGTTTCCGAAACTTTTCCGAAACGAAATAATGATTTTTAGTTAAAATCAAATATTTTCTAGCAATTTAACATTAATAATGAAAGCTTCGTTAAAAAGAAATTTAAATAAAATATCGTATCAGTTTCAAAATAATACTTAGAATTTAAAATAATACTGCAATTAAAAAAACTTTATAAATTAAGTATGTTCTTAAAATCTGTACCATTCTAAGTGTAAGTGCTATTCATCAAATTCTTTCTCCCACATTTCACTCTCAAATTTCACTACTTTTAAATTTCAGGCGCAAATTTAAAATCAAGTCATATGCCTTGAATTTGGCGCGCTCTTTACTACTAAGCATCAACTGTATCATCAGAAGTATTACTTGTGCTGACTTCCTCGTCATCATCGACATCATCTTTTGTTGTAAAAAGAAAAAAATCTTCAACGTATTCTTGTCATAAAAAGTTAGTGACAAACTGAAGCTTAGCGCGAAGCTGCCGTTTTCAGTAAAGAAATAAAATTATTTTTGGCTGCCACAGAGCAGAAGCATACATCCCTAAAACAACAATAGGAAATGTACACTTAAAAAAAAATTAAGTATGAGAAATACAAAGCAAATCATAACATTTTTACAAAAAGAAAAAATAGATCGTATGAGAAACATGACCTTAGCATTTATTACCACATATCAAAATTTGTCCAACATGACGTATGAGTAACACTTAATTTAACAATGAATGTGTTTTTTTTTAAATTTAAATTTTTTTCAATTCGTCCCATCGTATTATTGCTGCGCATCTGCTGCTTGCTGTGTACTCAAAAACGTTTTAAAATCTCACAACTTTGACAGCGGCAGCACTGGCAACAACTATAGCAGTTTGAACAAAATTTATAACAAAAAGAAAATTCTAACTTTCACCCAAGAAAAACTCATCCCAATATTGCTGTACTAAAACACAAATACCCGCACGTACACATTTCAGCTTCACCATAGCATCCTTGCTGCTATCGTCCTATTTTTGTTTTTCTCTTCTTTTACTGTCTTTGGGTTTTTCTTGCCGCTGTTGTCTATAGCATCTCACCGACGTACAAGCTTCATCGCTTGATGGATTTTTTTTTTTTTCGGAGATATAGACGCATGGAAAAAGTTTTCCCACTGCTGAATAATTTTTTTTTTTCACTTTGACTTCTTTTTTGGAATAATATTGTGTGTGTTTGGTTTAATTTTTGCTTTGTTGAATTTTCCTTATTTAAGCTTGTACTTTATTAAAGGTGGTATGCTGTAATTGCGATAAGTCAAAAAATCTTCTAAGATTTTTTGTTTCTAAAATATGTAAGTGATATAAAAAAGACGTAATAAAAGATATTTTTACTCTCAAATTTTTCTTAATTTTGCAGAATTTTAAGGATCTGTTTCGGAATGCCTTCGATCTACTTAATCTGAAAATGGTCTTTATGTTGTGTAATCAGCTTATAATTTTATTTTTTGAAGTATGAGGTTAAACCTACCGAAAACCTATTTATTTGAAAATTTCGTTCATTTATTATCATATAAATAAGTGTGTTATATATTAATTTTTTAGAATTTATTTTTTTTTAAGTTTTTTTCATAAGAAAGCAGCAATAAATTAGTTGGGTACCAGCAAAAGAAAAAATAACAAAATTGGACAAGCGGTAAGAAAATTATTTTTTAAATATTAATTTGCAGCTTCACAATAATGCTAAACAACACAACCGAATGTAGCGCCCTGAGTGCTATTTATAACAAACAATAATGTTGCCATTCCATTGCATGCTATTTTTTTCGTATGATTCTTTTTTCGATCGAAATATTATAATGCCGTAGATAATACAATACGTTGAGGTTGTTGTTTGGTAGTGGATGGTAGAACTGGTAAACTTGGAGTACACGACAAAAAAAGTTCATTTCGAAAAAAAACTGCATGTATCAAAATAAATGCGAGTAAGAACGCAACACTAATCAAAAAGTAGCAATAAAGTATATATAAGTATGTATGGGACGTTTTTTGTCAAAGCTACTACTCACTAAAAAAAATTGTATGTTTCTGAAGGCTGGGCGGCACACTTTGACGTTCAACCTTATTTCGTTCTTGAAATGTGCTGGGTTACAATATGTCTTAAAATTTAAATGCGCTAACTTTAAAAACAGCTTAAAAAATTTTGGGAAAAGTCTTCTTTATAGTTTCTGAATGAATTTCTTTGAAGGCTGAAAGCTATAGTAGCTAGGACTTACGAGCACAAACTCCATTTTGTTGGAAGCCCAATCTTATCAGCAAAATATCTTAAAATATCTAGTAACGTTACCTAATGATATTTATAAATGATTTTTATAGAAATAGGCGATTTTAGTCCAAATTGTTTGGCCTTGCGGAGCATATGCTTCATCCGGACAGAAATCTAAGTATGGAATCGTAACCATCGAAACCGATATCTAATAGGAAGATTTTTGTGGAATCTCACACTTACGCTCTAAGATTTTTTGTACACCAAGACATCTGAAGAACGAAAAAAATCAGATGTCGAAGTTCGCCCATCAGCATTCCCGCAAAAACTTTTATCCATATATTGATATTGATTTTCAGCTGACTAAAAATTTTTACTGCAAGAGTGGTAAGTTTGATATGAAATGTCCCATGTACGTATGTAGTATAAAACGTGGATCCTAAAAGTTACGGTTCAGCATTAAAAGTGGGTTGCATGAAAATGGAAAAGTTTTTGTGATTTTTATTTTCATCATTGGTTTTTTCCTTTTTATTTTGGCTGCAAACTTCTTGCCATTTTATACTGCATACTTTTTTTCTTGATTCGGTTGCTTCATAATTTTATTGTTGTTGTTGTTTTCGTAATGCTTGCTCTAATTTTTTTCTTTCTATTTTTCTTTTTTCTTTACTACTTTTTTTTTATTGCTTTTTAAGCTCTAACAAAAAATTTCCTGTAGGATTTTCAAGCATAAGAGCAAGTTTGCGCGTCTGTGCGTCAGAAGTTGTACTATGTATGTTTGTTTGCATGTGTATGCTTTAAGCTGGAAGTGTTTGCTATGTATCTGTATGCGTGTCAGTGGATGTGTATATTTTTGTTAATATTACACATTTCACATTTACACTGCAGCGTTGTGTTTAAGCAAAAATAAAAGAAAAAAAAGACTTAAATACGAGAAAATAAGAGAAAAACAAAATATTACGAAACGAAATAAATTTTAATATGAAAACAGGGTGGTGTCAAGTATGTAAAGAATATAATTTCCAATGTACTTCATATTGAACTTGAGCGATAATTTGGTTAAAAACATCCAAATATTTTCTTAAACCCAAAAAATAATTAATATATGTAATATATTACTCAACTGTTAAATATTTAGTATATTTACCAGTTTATTCTAGAATGAAATTTAATAGTGTTTATAGAAAAATTACTAAAAAAATATATGCTTCGGGTCTTAGTTTGATGAAAAGGACCCAATAACATTTTTAAGCTAGGCTCAAGAAATGTTGAGTAAAACGGTTGATTCAGATTGTGCGATTTCTCAAAGTTGCATGTTCCCAACAACTTCAGTTGACGCGTACATATATCAGGATTTTTTTGAAAATTTTTTTTCTCCAATATATCCACACATGAATTTTCGATAACAGACTGCACTTTCTCAAATCTTCTCATACTTAAAGTCCTTTATCTCCAATTGTACTGATCGGATCAATGTCGGGTCATTTTTTAATACTTTGTAACGTCACAAAGTGCATGCATTCGAAGTGCATGGAAAAATCAATTTTTTAATTTTCAACAAATAAATAATTTTTTAATTGTCAGCAAATACTAACGATTTAATTGTTTAATTAGCTCTAACGTGCTGCTCCCCCAACTAAAATTAATTTGAAATATATTTTGCTCATTATTCTTTCATCTACAAAATCCATTTTACAGAAAAGTTTAGTCTCCATTAGATCGGAAGTTATTGTAAATGGAATTTCGAAAAAATTCGAGTGCGGTTCGTAAAAGAATAACCGATAATGATATGTATATGCAAGAAAAATTTTTAATCACCTCAATCAATTTTGTACGACAACTCTGCCAAGCATTTGTCTTATGCACCCAGTAGAAAGAAAAAATTAAAATTCTGCACAAATAAAAATTACGTTGAAAGTAATAAAACAGAACGAAAAGAAAAAACTTAAGAAAAAGATACAGCAGTCGGAGGAAAAATAAAAGTTGAACATAAGGCTGAGAAGATAACAACAAAAACATAAAAAAAATGTTCATATAGAAATTTTCCATAGCATATAAAATGCTGCCTGTATGTCATATTAACAGCCAAAAAACTTACACATACATCCATATAAATATATGAAAAAATAGCACAAGCAGACGAACGTGCGTTTGTATACAACTACACACATAAATACTTACATGTATACACATACATATTTGAACACAATGACAACAAACAAAGCAAACAAAACAGATTTCATAAAAACAGCAAACATACGCACACACAGACAAACTCCGACATAAGCACGAACAGCTGCTTGCTACCAACCCAGCTATAGCGCCTATACCTTAAGCTCCCCCCACCCTCCACAAACAAACTTTAAGACCCATTACACTCGGGAATTCAGCGAGAAAAAAAATTAAATAACAGAACGGCAGGTTGTGTTGTTGGAGTGAACGATTGAATCTATATATGTTTGTATGTGTGCGTGTGCGTGTGTATGAGTATGACATTATCCTTGTTGTGCAAATATAAAACGACCGATATATTTTGGGGTGTCCGTTACTAAAAAAATATTCGTGAAATTTGATTTACTAAATGGCATATGGATAGGACGATATGGGAAAATAGCAATTTACTGATATTTCAGAATATAGATTTTTTGCTCATCGGATTTTTCTTAAATCGATATTAATAAATGTATACGTTAGCGCTAAATGAGTGAATTGCTGATTATTAACATTTGAATGTTTGCAACAAAGAACGGTTTGGCTCAAACATATTATGATTTGGTACTTATAATCAAATATATGTTTGACTTAGTATAATAATCCAAATGTCATAAGATAATTAATACCAATTATATGATTTATTTAATCATTTTATTTAATTTAGTAACATGATAAATTATATCAAATATTTTTTTCGCATGTATCAAAAATTTTTAAATTATAACCAAATCTCAATAAAGACAAATAAATCGCTTAATCTTTGTAACTTTAAACATTGAATTTCATTTCATGCGAATTTATGTCGCTTAGTTTAAGCGCGATCAGCAAATTTGTGTGCTTGTAGCAGCTTTTTATTTCAGTGGATAACATATATAGGACTTATGTCTTATGTCAAATAATTCAATCGCTGGTTTTTGAAATGAACAATTCGTAATATTTATTCGATGGAGTCAGCCTAAGTCTTACACATATATTTTGCAAACCCACTTACTCACATACAGCAACATTTTGTCATTTAGCAGAACAAAAAGATAAAAGACAGTGGTAAAAAAAACTAAAAATCTCATAACAATAAAATGACGTCGTCTGTAAAAACGTATCCTTTATGCAAGTGTGCATGTGCGTGCGCTATTTACAAAAAAAAAAATGTAAAAAAACGATATAAAAGTGTAAGAAAACTTATTCAATATGGCAACGCTTCTTAGCTGCTGATGATTTTTTCAGAAGGATGACAGTGCTAACAGCATCAGTGTGAGTTTGTTTGATGTTTAACATTCTATCTTTTTGCCAACTTTATTTATCTTCTCTATTTTTTGCTGTACCAATACATAGTTACTCATACCAATACTTGCGCCAAATCGATTCTCTATTTTATTGCTGTTGCACCCGCAGCACAAAATCTCTCAATTGTCATTTTTATATTTGGTTAAGATTTAAGATTTGTTTCGGTGACAGTTTAAGCGAAAATATTCAATATAAAGTGATTCGTTGCTCTTTCGAAAAATTACTTCACATTGTTATGGTTAAGAGCTTCTCTTATAAAAAATTATATTTTTCTAAGTTGCGACAGGATATGATAGATATTTCAATAATCACATAGAATGTTTCGAAGTATCTCTAATTTTTTGAAATTGCGGAAATTGAGAAAAACGAAAGCTCTCAAAAGGAAACTGTAATGTAGTTTGGTAGACGGAAGTGAAGTATAAGGGTATACTCAATCTTCCAACAGCTCTAAAGCTATCAAAACATAAACTTGATAATTGCTGTTTATATTGTAATTATTAACAAAATTTAATTTGAATTAATCGTCAGGCAGACTGCGAGGTTATACTAAGTGAACTATGTAAATTTACCACGTCTGCCTCTTGGCAGAATAGTTTCGTTAAATAACATCAATACTTTCATTTGAGAATCTAAAATTCATTAAAAAAATTAATAATAATTTATTTTCAGACAACAACCGCAATATATAAAACTTTTTACATCTCGCGTTCCCAGGAATCATAGTTCTAATGATTATACAAGAATTCTCATATAAAACTTCACACTTAAACAGGCATAAAATTAAATTCAAAATTAAACATTAAATATTTAAATCCCAAAACTAAACTTACAACGCTATTCATATTGTACCCCTTCTCACACACACCTGCTCACGCCCATTGACGACGATGCCACTGACGACACCATTACTTAAGCAAAAAGTCAACGTGCAAATCAACGACTTCTTGACAAAGTGAGGGAAAATGTAATTAACAAAAGAAAAAGCAAAATGAGAAAAAATTGCAAAATTCGTAAAAAAAAATCTACAAATTTACAAAATATAAATACAACAACAATAGCAGCAGCAACGACAGCTCGTTGACATAATTTCTGCCTTACAGTCTATTTCTCGCGCGCCTGGAACCAAGCATTTCTCACATTTTCTGAATTCCCTACTTAACATACAAAAAAAAAAAAAAGACATGACAAACAAACACAAAAACTTTTACACACATACACACATACATATGTACATAAATGCAAACTTACATAGATACATACATACATAAATGTATTGCATGGTTTAGTGTCGTTCGCCCTCTTCCCATCACCCGTTTATTCAACGCATTTTACTATAACTACCAACGGCAACATTTACATCGCGTAGCTAGCAAGCCATTTGCCGATTTTTTTTTCTTTTGCCGCACTGACAGCCTTTTATCTACACTGCCAACCCCCCAGAGTGGGACATTTCTCTTTCCGTCAACGCTTTTGTTGGGAAATTCAACCGTGTGGAGGCGCTTAGTGTTGCATTATTCGGTATTATTTTGATGCGAAGTTGCTGATAACAGCTAAGAGGGTCTTAACAAAATTTATTAAGTTGTTTGCTATTATAGTTTAATAATTAAAATTTTCATTGTTACTTAAGGTCTCTAAACAATTTCCATTAATTTTAATATATTTCTCAAGTCCACTGAAAGGTTCAAATTTAATTATGGCATGCTATCATCCTGGTTAGATAGTCAGCATTTTCGTTATCATAATGTCTTATGTACCGGAATCCATCTTAGAATTAGAGAGCTCAGTAGAAAGCTATAGGCAATTTTAAGAAGGCAATATTTGTTGTTGAGTTCAGCGCTTAAAAGCCACCTCAGTCTTCAGTTATACATAAATATATATCTTATTTTCCCTATTCTATGGTATAGATGTTAATGGCACCGATGTGATCTAACAAATTTCTAGTTTTTCCTATCGGTGTACGAAATAAGGTGGTTGCACTTCAGATGACATTCATTATAGCATTTACAAAACTTTCAATAATTTACGTCTTACCCTATACATCGTTCCATTATAAGTTCATTGAGTTATTTAATTGTGGAACAACCTGCACTCCATTCAAATCGGTAACGAAAGGATGTCTATAAGTTAATCATCATGAAGCCTATGAATAGTCTTCGGAAGCACTGACTAGCGTGCACATTTTTCGCATGGGGAAAAAACTAAAATGCCGCCCTCTGTCCTGGAAAAGCAAAATTTCTTCTTCCACCAAAAATAAATTTTTTTTAAAAAAAGTCATCACTTTATAAATTACAAAACCCTTCCAAAATTAAATTATTTTCAGTTCAAAATATTTTCGAAACTTATTTCTTTGTAAATTTTTAACAAAATATATTTAAATTTACTAAAAAGTAAGTATCTATGAGCTTCTGTCAATTTTCGTAATTTTTTCATGTTATTAGCTATTGTAGTCCCAAACTTTACCAAAAACCTATTGCTAAAAATCCGGTTATTTTGTCAATTCGAGTTATTTAAGACTGCACTAAAATTGTGGGGTTGATTTCATTTTACAGCAACGTTATGTATGTTTTCTCTAATTTGCTTTACTTTTCATTAGGTTTTGTGTGCCCGACCTGTCCTCATTTAATGGTTTTTCTTTGTACTTTTTGTTCCACTGCTACATCACCCCACTCCCATGGTACCTTCTGTTTTGGGTGAAGCTTTTGTGCTTCTATTTTTATTGTTTTTTCCATATTTTTGTGGACTCTCTACGATTTTCCTGTCATTTTGCGCTTCGTTGTTGTTGCTGTGCGCCCAGTTGTATCCCGCGGTTTCGCATGCCAAACAGAAACGAAATGCCGCTTAAGATGGCTGTAAGGGTTTTTCTCTTGTTGGCTGCGCGGTTTTGTTTTTGTCAGCTGTCATTGCTGTTATTCGAGAGTTTGAAGGCGTGTATACCTTAAAAGCCAACTTTAGTTTGACGTGTGTGAGTTCGGGGGTTGCAAACAAAGGCAGCAAAAAGTACTCAGCAGAGCAAAAGAGCGCATAACCAAGAGAGTTTGAAATGAGGTTAAAAGAGCATTTTATTTTTAGTAACCCAAGGTGAGTAATGGGGTTGATGGGTGAGAACTGCATTGTATAAAAGGGTTTTTTTTCAATTTTATAAGTACGCTACAGGCAGCAGCATCAAGTTTTTGTGGAATATTATTTTTTTTTTGTTTTTATTTATTTTTTGCTTGTGCTTTTGTTGGCACAAACTTGCATTTAGAAGAATAGCAGTTAGATCGAATATACATATGCAAACAAAATAATATGCATAGTAACTGTGTGTGTGTGTGAGTAGTCATAAAAGAAGCTCAACGAATAATAGTAATAGATTTTATTATTCGTTTGTTGAGTTCGTTGTTACACTAAAAAATTTCTCATTTCAAAAATTATATGGAGTTTTAGTTAAGTTTATTGGTTTAATATATCTATTATTTAAATGAACAATTAACTAATTTCAGAACATTAGGTGAAAACGAGAACGTTTAAATAAGAAGATGATTTTTTTTTTGCTAAAATGGGTGAAATAAAATCTTAGCTTAAATCCAGCTATGTCTATGCGTGAGATTAAGAGAAGCATAAGCTAAAGTATTTTACAAATGACACAGATATTACTCATGAAATGTGAAATCTTATTGGTCATCAGCACACCATTTACATCACATTACAATATTACGTGACGCAAATGTCAATCATAAAAATTATATTTCTTAAAGATCTTTAATATATACAAAAAACCCATATGAACTGCATGCATTCGTACGCTTATAAATAAATAAACATTTTATCATAAAATGTAAAATGACTAAAAACAAACAAACAACACTTGCCATATGAAAACCACGCCCGTAATAAAGCATTTATTTATATGATTGTCATATAAATTTCATATATTTCCAAAGCTGACTGATACACGACCAGTACATATACCAATAAAATCATCATAAAATGCGTTTAAGCCATGTGGCAACCGCCACCCACATTGAAGGTTCAGCGCTTGCTTAACTAGCAGCACATCCTTGTATGTCCTTGTTGCGGTCGTTTCGAAGACTCATCGATATGTGTACATTTAAAAAGTTTAATATGTGAAGAGAATAATTTTCATATACAAATGTTTGCAAACATACTGTGACCGACTTAATAATCCATACAGAGGCATGAACGCACACACACATTTACACAATCAATATAATCCGGGAAATTTCATGAATAATTTTTTATTTATGTATATTTATGGCACAATACTCTACATTAACTGAGTAGCAAAGTTATATGCGGATGTAATTTGCATATCAAGCCTTGTGGCGTTTTTGACGAAAAATGGTTTGGTTTCAAAGGCTTGAATTTTTGAATAATCTGATTAAGTTTATATGTTCAACTTTGAAAACTTGAGCTCTCAACTGTTATGCTTATTTTTTAGCAATTTGCTTTACATAATTTATAATTGCTCAGTATATTAAAAGTAATATTAAGTAATATAAACGAACTTTATGTTAGAGGCTGATCAATGCCTATTTATTCTGCCAAAGTAGCCTGTGTTACGAAAATCCCTGCGGGGACTTGTCCAAACTATGCATTTGTATGCTCAATAGAATCACCACAACATTTCACACGCATTCTTAGCACAATTTTGTGGGCAGGACAAAGAGAAAAAGTTAGTAATGTTATAAAGCTTTCAATAAATAAAATTAACGTTTCATATACGGAAATTTTATTACGGAGCAGTTATTTTTCTACGCTTTTTTTTTTGCTGCTGTGTGTGGGCGTGTAAAATTATTCAACTTTAGCTTTTTTTTTGTGTTTTATTTTCTTTATTGTTGTATTGCATCTTTTTCTACGTCACAAAAAAAAAGTAAACGCTACTTCATAAAAAAAGAACTCAATAAATCGATGATGTAGGAAAAGCTGTTTATTTAATGTTTACTGACTTATATAGAACATTTGCGTGTTCGTATGTTTGTATTTATGTTATTGTGGGTGTATTTTGCTGTCAGCATTAAAGTAATTTAAATGCTGCCACGTGCCTATTAAAATGGTTTTACTTACATCTTATGTTATATTCTGTTGAACGTTATGAGTAGGTATGCTGTATGAAAAATTTGTGAGATGTGTAACAAATTTATTGTCTTTTTTATCTTTTAATATATAAATATTTGTGTTGAAAAAATGTTATGACCTGTTAAGCAACTAATAATTTTTGTGATTTCCCACTACGCGGCAATTAATTGAATGTTGCCCATACGACATGTTGTATAGTATTCCAAGAGTTTATTCATTAATTATTATTCTTTATCAGCTTTTATTATATGCATTAAAGCTTTCATTGTTTTTATATGCTCGTAATGCAGTTAGGCCGACACAATATATATTGGAAAATATAATTTATTTATTAAGTATATATCGGCCATTCCACTTGGTTTTTATATAAAATTTTTAGATTTTTGCGAATTAATTATTTGTAACTCAAAACGCAAAATATATAAAGTTTTAAAAAAAATTACACAAAAATAAAAATTTATCATAAATTAATTGTAAATTAATCCAAAATATCAGACTTGGGGCTATTTCTGCTAGCAAATTCCTCATTAATTTTATCTCTTCTGAGAAGTTTATTGGGCAATTTTTTGCCTCGTAAAATATTTTGTTCTTCTTCTAGAACATACATATAGCCATAGAACAAAAATTAAGAAATTACACGGCATGAAATGGCGTGAAAATTTGCCAATATTTTTTTTTTAAATTTCAATGGAGGCTTTTTATAATTTTTTTTTGTAGTCTAAGAGTTGCCAACGTGAAAATGTTTTTGTAAGGAAAATTTTTAATAACTTTTATTCATGTAGCTCTTCTGTGTTATAAATATGTAAGCCATGATCTCATTCCGAGATCTAAGAAAGATTTTAATTTTTTCTTCTTATAATATTTACCGTATTTGAATAATTTTTTTCGGGCTTCAATTTTCATCAAGGGACCAATAACATAACCCCTCAGCCTTTGGATTTTTCGAACTAAATAACTTCCCAAAAGTTAAACTTCTAGACGCCATATAACATAAGATGTTCAAATGGTCTCAGAAATGGGTCTCAAGAAATGCAATGTGACTCGCTAGCCGTAATTTAACATTTTGAACTGGTAAGTTGTTAGACAAGATTTTTATCTTCATGACAAATGTTTGTAGGTTTTGATTTTACTAATTCTCAGTTTATTGGGTGATAGCATTTTAAGGACTTAGCATAAATTTCTTCTTGAATTAATTTTAAATTATTTGGAATTTTGACATTATGTTAATATCTTTAAAAAAATTTTCATAGAAGTTATGCATACTCTCAATCCGTGCTCTGCCCTTCATTTATTTTTGTCTTCACAAATGACTGTAAGTAAAAGTTAAATGCTGTTTTACTGTAAGATAAATAAAAATGTCTCTTACAAATATCAAAAAAAAAAAAAAAAGTACAAATCGCACCAACAGTGAATTTTGTATAAGCCGCATATCTTTTTCTAAAAAAAAACCTACATAGCTCCGCTATTGATAGTAACGAAAAGAAGTAGCTAAAAAATAGATTGCAATAGCAACAACAATTAGCAATAATTTATTTGCAATTACGCGCGCATGTGCTGTCAATGCAGCAGCTATCTGCAATTGAAACAAATCGTGTTCATAATTTTACTTTACTCGTGTTATGGTTTCCTTTTGTTGACAATGTGGCTACTGGTTGCTATCGCTGCGCACGCAGCTACTGTCCAGTCAGCAATATCGATAGACGTTTGTTGGTGAAAGTCTTTTTTCATTTCATTTCATTTTTGTTGCTGCATATTTTTGGAATATTTTTTGTTTTTTTTTACTTTCATGAAAATTTCCCAAAAGTAAAATGAGCAACAACAACGGCAATAAGTGATATGCTGCTGCTACATCTGCGCATGCGTGCAGCAATTGCAGCAACCTCATTGTCCAGATATCAGCTATATAATTAGTAAGTGGCTATTAGTTGTTTTTGTTGTTGTTGATGGCACTAGTTTTTCTTTGTAGCTACGTTTTTTTGCAACAACAACAACAATACAACAACTGCAACAATAACATTTGCAAACAGTTGGTTTGATTTCTCGATAGTTTCTTTATATCTAATGCTACTGTTGTTGCATTTATTTTCTTTTGCTTCTACTCGTATGTTTTTATAACTTGGCTGCCTAGCCAGCTCATCTTTAGCTATCACCGAAACCAACTGTCCAGCAGTCAACTTTATTTCAAATTGTGAAACGTGCAAAAATCTGCAACATTTTCAAATAAATTTTACCACTTATGCAGACATAGATATTCGTACTATTGTACTTTTGTGTTACACTGAAAAAATTTTGAAATGAATTTCTTTAAAATGAATGGATGATGACTTATGTGTAAGAATAGTCAAAGTTTGGTTTACAAAATAGCGTGAAATTGAATATAAACATACAAGCTTGTACTTAATTTTTGTCACTTATTTCCAACATATTCATCATCGAACAGCTGTTGAAACAATGAAGCGCATATAAACGCAAGTACAGGACTAACTCTAAAATCGAGGCATTACTTTATAAAATAAAAACTCACTAACATACATATTAAAATACGATCCTTGAGACAAAACGTAATAGTGCCAGTGTGTAAGTGTTTTTACAAGTGCAATTCAAAAACGAAGTAAACTTGAGCTTAATTTTTCTTTTTGAAAATTTAAAGTATGTATGTATTTTTATAGTTTGATTTAAAAAAAAAAACTGAAATTTCTTATTTTTATTTCAAGATTCAAAATATAAAATAATTTCGGCCTAATGTTTTTTTTTTTCAGTGTGGATTTAAGCATTTGCAGCTTTAATCCAACATTGTGACCGAATATCTCTTACGCGCTGATTTTCTATTTTCGCTGCTTTTTGCTCTCTCTTTTGCGCGATTTCATGCTCGCTTCATTACAATTAATCGTTTGGCATCGATTGAACTGACATGTTTTCTGCTACACAGCAAAATATCAACAACACTGGGAGCAGTGGCAGCTAAATTTTATTAAGAAAAAAATATTATTTTTATTTGTTGGCGAATTCTACTGCTTGGACTGACAGTTTAAAAATTTCTTTTACCACCATCATTTGAAAATAAAAACAAACTAACTCTGCTGCTGAGTTTTTATCACAGACAGACATTGCTATTTAACTCACCAACAAATGAAATCAAAACAAATGGGATAGTTTTCAATATTTTAGCCATAATGCTGTGCAGCTTTTGTTGTCACTTACTGCAGCTCATGAGTTTGCATTGCAGCAGCTCAAAATGTTGTGCAGTTGCGCACTTGTTTTTGCTGACAGAAGTTTTTGAGCACAAAATTTTGTACCAAAGAAGCAAATAGAAATGGGCTGATTTTTTGTAGAGCTTTAAAATTAAAAACATAAAAAAATATTGTTCCGTATCTCTATAGATACTCATAAGGCAGTTTCATAATATTTCAATACCACTGAATTTTCGTTTGGACAAAACTCGTAAGAGTTAAATTCTTTTTGATTACCGCTATTTTGCATAGCTACGGCCACAATATTTTTTTTTTCTTTAAATAATGCAATTCATGCTAAGGCTGACGACATTGGGAATTGCATTAGATATTTGATTAGTTTACGCACACCCTAATATTTGGCAATCTCTTCTTTCCATCTCTTAAGTTACCTCTTGTCATCTTACAATATATAATTCTCTTATTTCGATGGCATTGTTGCTGTTGCTAACTTTGCTAATAATTGAATACCAATACGTATTCGAACTTTTCGATTTTGCTTAGCTGTACGTACGATTTCATCAATATGATATTTTTTCATTTTATTTTACTACTCTGCCTGTAAGTTCACTCGAACTCTACATAGCTTTTGTTGTAATTATCTGCTGCTGCTGCTATGGCTCGTTTTAAAAAAGAAGGTCGCACAACGTGGTCCGTCCACTTTAAAATGTGGCACATTTACAGAAAACGTTTGAGAAAAATATTGATAAAAAACTGCCTGACATCGAATTATAGCAACAACAACAACAACAACAACGTATTGTTACACTACAACAACTGAGATTCACAACTCAAGCGATCGTTTTCTTTAATGCAATTGGCAACACTAACTTAATGGGTTTTCTTTGAGGTCTTTTGCAGTTATTGTTTTTGTTGTTGAATGTATTTGGCATTAGATTTCAGCAAAACTTCAAGAGATTTTAATAAAATTTTTGTTGCTGCAAGTTTTTTTATTTTGATAATTTAAACCGTGAATTTCATTATTAAAACCGTAGTTTTGAAAATAAGTTTAAGAAAAATTGGATTAAATTGCCTAAAAACTAAAAATATCATCCATACAATTTTTTTTCTTTAAAATAAAAATCGACAAATAATTATTGAAAACAAAATTCGATTTACTTTAAAAGCTGAGATGGCCTTAAAATGTAAATCTAAGCCGAAAATTGATCAGAAAATAAGAATAAAAATTAAAAGAAACTTCTTCTACTGTAGAAACAGCGTTGCTCAAAATATTGCTAATAAGTAAAAAAAATTAAAGTCGGCACTTTAAAGTACTTAAGCAACATCTAGATTAAATATTCAAAAATAAGTCAAAAAATTTCAATCAATAAAGACAAGCTGCATATCAAAAGATTGACGCGTCATCTTCCGGGACCTTGACTATGCAGTTGCGTTAAGTTCAGTTTTGGTGAAGTCGCTGATATGACACATTTTTCGCTTACAATTTACTTACTTACTATTGTCCGACCCAGATGCACCGTGCATATTGGGCGCCCGTGACAAAAAAAAAATATTTGCCGCCCCGATCGAAAAAAATGTTCGTGTTTTTTAACAAACATTTCATTAACCTCCCCAAAAAAAAAAGAAGGTCCTGACTTTTCACATTTAAAAACTCTAACAAAATGAGATATATTCATCATTTCTACCTTACTTCACTACAAAAAAAAGGTCCTCATTTTTTACTTCCAAAAAACCCTACCAAAGTGAAATATATTTCACGACCATTTTGCCGCCCCCTCGGCCCTACCCTAAGAACGCTACTGGTCCGACTGAATAAGTTACCTGATAAGAAATGTAAAATCGAAGAGTTTTCTTACATTGAAATGAAGATGATGGATGATTGATGCGTGATTATTATTAGAAGATGGTGAAAGTGAGAGAATATATTTATTTCGTCACGCAAAGTGTGTATGTGATGACTTTTACAACAAAAAAAGTATAAGTTCGTTAAAACTAATTTCTTTAAGAAAATTAGATAAACAAACTCCTCTTTTTTTATTATAAAAAAAAAATAAAAAAATTAAACTCCTTTTTGTTACCACTTTTCAGAAACAACTTACTTAGTCTAATGTTATCTTCATTTAATAAATATTTTTTTGTAGTCGCGTTCACTTCTAAGCTTAGATTTTGATTCAAAAACCTTCTTTAAGCATGGCTGAATTAATGAACATTTTCACTGCGATTAAGTAAAAAAATTCTAAAAATTTCAATAAAAAGTTAAAATAGTCTTACTTTATCATGTTCGCAGAAATTTTTTTTAAAGAAAAATACATCAACTAACACTAAAGAATATGAACAAAGAACAATTTTAAGTATCATACAATTTCTTGCTAATTTCAAAATTTTTGAAATGAACCCTTTTCAAACTGTTCAGTTCTTAAGTACCATGCATTTGCAACTTAAACTTATACCACATCAAAAATCAGTTTTAACAATTAGGCGACAAATATCGCCTCAAACGAAAAAAAAAAATACAACAAAGTGAACGGTACTTTACAGTGGCCTCCAATATAGTGATGGCGTTTGAGTTGCATATAATGGCGCGCTTGCGCGTTTACAATTCATGAAATATTGCACGATCAGACGCATGAAAAATTGTTGCACAAAAAAAAAAAAAAGAAAAAACCCAATATTGCGGCAAATTATTGACAAAAATATCGGCTCAATTTGCAGTTAAAAAACTAAAAACAAAAGTACGCCCTATAGCAAAATCTTAGCAAAACAGCTTTTGTAACAAAAAACAACAACACACTTGAGCTACTTTTTATCAAAGAAAATTCATAAATAGACAAAATTTGTAAGATAAATACAAAAAGCAAAAAGTGACAGCAAGTACGTCCAATTTACGATCATACTACACAGAGAAATAATTTCATAAATTAATAATTTTGATGATATCACATAATTGCAGTCATAAAATGTTGGGTTAGTATTTATATTATTTCTCTTAGGTTCTGCCACGGAAATAAATGTTTTTAAAGAATTTTAAAATTCTCAATGAAAATTTTTCCGAGAAAAAAAGTTAATCTTCATTTTCACCCAATATACATAATTTCCCGTTGAGAAAACTTGAGTAACTTTCATAAAGCATTTCGGAATTATTTTTATCACCTAGATTATGTAAATATTTAGTGCATGACTAAAAGCCCCAGTCAAAAATTTCCTAAAGAAATGCTTTGGAGGTGATTTTACAATGACCAAAAACGTTTTTCTTCTATATCTATCTAAACTAACAAAAATCATAGATCTACATAATGTTTTTTTTTTTTCAGTGTTAAAAAATTTCGGTGTATACACTGTAAAGACTTTGCTGCTGCTGCTGCTGCTTATTGTTTTACACAAATTTGTTGCTACAACTCTTTGTGTGCGATTTTTTTTGCAACAGCGTAATCGACACGCTTAAGCACATGGTATTGCCGCTGTGCAGCATCAGTGCTGGGCTCTGCAGCAACAATCTAAGTTCAGCTTTACCTTAGTTGCTTTCAAATTCATAGTGCAACATTATTAGATGGCTTTGTTGTGATTTAAGCCAAGTCGGCAGCTATACTGGGTCGAATAATGCAGCAACTGCTGAGAAAACACAATGATATTTACAAGGAAAACAGATAAATAAACAAAGACTGTGAGTTCAATTCAATTTTAGAGATATTTCTCTTAATTATTGACAATTTGCTGATGTCGTAGTTGCATGCGTTAACTTAAATATTTTAATTAAAATAATTTTTTTCAATACTAAAAAACAGTAATAAGGATACTTTAAAGATTTATTTATACTAGGATTTCTAAGCTGAACTGATTATTAATCTGACCAATGTTTATATGCAAGATGCTTATTCGAAAAAAGTACATGCCTCCACGTGTGAACCAGTATTACAAAGCATTTAATGTCAAAATGTCACCTCTGCCACCTGATCGACAATCAAAATTCAAAAAAAAATATCTTGTGCAAAAGTGCAACATTTTAAGGCATACAAGTTATTGCAACAAAAAAACAAAATGAAGTCACGAGTTTCAAACAGGAATGTAGGAAAAAAAAGACAACAAAAACATATGGTACAATGCATGAAACAACTGTGGTATAAAAGGACAGCTATAGCAGTAGGCAGACAGACAGACCGACAGATATATGAACTGTCAAAATGACAACTGCTTTCAGCAAGAGAGATACTCACATACCAAACCAATAGGCAGGCAACTGCACAAATCAAAATGGTGTTGCATGTAGTTTCTGTTGTATTGACAGCAAAGAATTTGGCAAAGTACGAAAAGTTAGTTAAGGTGTTTTGAAAAAAAATAAAACTTTTAGTAAAGAAAAAAGAAGCGAGCTAATATGAAGTTTCTTGTAGCTTTTCTTTTATTTTTTTGAATGAGATTACTCTCTTAACATACCATTCCATCATCTTAATTGAAAAGTAACAAAAATAAACAATTGAAAGGGAGTTTGTTCTTTGAACTTCAAACTACAAACTATATAATCGAAAAGAACAAATAACAACAATAACAACACAGAATTCAAGAAGAAACAGCATAAGCAACGAAAAATTAAAAGACAACTTAATCCTAAAAAAAAGGATATTGAAAGTATATTTCGCGACAAAGCCTTACAAAGGTTGAGTGAGAGATGCCGAGATGTAGAGATATAGACTTAGTACCGATTCTAAGGTATAAATGGACATAAAGTTCAAAAAATATAAAAATAGAAATAAAGAAAAAGAAAATAAAATTAATAAATTGATAAAAGGATGAATATTGACTTTTGGAAATCTATGATCATCTATCAATCTATCAAAGTTTTATGCTCAAACCAACGTTAACAGCTAGTGATTCAATAAATCTATCAAAAAAAATATTTTATACGACTAATCAATCTTCATATTTTCGTGCCACTCTAAAATTGAAACATTAAGACTGAGCGATTGTCACAATTATTTTATGACATACTTTGTAACTAACCTGCCATAGCTTTGTTTGTGCACATTTTGTTGTAATTGCAAGTAAATGTCATGTTGAATTTGTTGTTAATACAATTTCTGTTGCATAAATTCCAACATAAACCACAGCAATAGCAATAGCAATGGCAACAGCAACAAACATTTAACACAACAGACATCAGTCAATTCTTTGCATGATTTGTTAAAGCTGCGGCAATATATTCAGCTTTTGAATTGAGCGCCCATTTAGCAGCAATAACAACAACAACAACAACAGCAACAGCTATAGTAACAACAACAACAATAGTGGCAATGGTAACAGTACCAACAACAACAACAGAAAAGTGAATGGGTTCATAGCAACAAAGACTACACAGCACACCGAAAAAACAGGGCAGTGGAGCAATGCTCTTTTGTTGTTGTTTTTGCTTTTACTTGAGTGTATTTTGTTTTTTGTTTTAATATTTTGTTTTTTTTTTTTTTTTTGCAAAGTCAGTCCAAATAAAATTTGGCGGTCCATATACAGCGAAGAAGAAATAAATCCAAAAATTCCCACGAATCCAATATGAGCGTACGAATTATGAAATGTAAATTGATACATTAATTCAAGTATCGAATAGATGTGAGTTTATAATGATTTTATTTGTTATAAAATTAATTTATCATTTTGTCAAAAGTAACACAAAAGAGTTGCAGATACGTACATAAATGATTGCGCAATAATGGCTTTTATATTGAAAATGTTATTAACCCGTTAGTGTTCAGTTTGAAAATTTGATATTATCTGGAAAATATACAACGTAGAAAACTTAACATTTTATAAATTGAGGGATTAATTTGACGTATTGAACAAAACCTCGTGCTATTGGGCGTGGCGAACAAACATATCTATGACCACAAGGAATAACAGCTAAACTCGATATTTGATGACAAGATTAAACAACATAACTTATGTGTATATTCATATGACTTATACTGTTTCGCCTTGTAATCAAATATCGAGTCTTGTAATCGAATATCGAGTTTAGTTGTTATTCCTTGTGGCCACAGATATATATTTTGATCACAAAAAAATTCGACTGTTATACAAAATGCATGGAATCATACGTGTTGTATACTTTTGAGCATTTCTCATGGCTTTTTTTTAAATTTACAACTGAGAAATTTTTCCTATCAAAAATTTGTGTAATATCTTTTTTTTCTCCATCGGAAGGTTACACATTAAAAGAAATGTTGAAAACAATTAATGTATGTATCTGCAAAATATTATTAATGGATGATATAAAAGACAACAATAAAGCGAGTGATAACATGAAAACAAAAAAAAAAATATTAAACGAAAACAAATCCTAGATACGGCAGTGAATATGACCGTGTGACTATACAGCTAACTACATTGATTACAACAACCAATTAAAAAGTTAACTAACGAAAAATGAGCCGAGCTAAAATCCCAATGAAAGTTTGTTACAGCAACAAACAAAACAATACAAAACAATAAAAATGTATAAATACCAACAACAACAGATTATGGTAAAAGCAGAATTCAGTTTGGCAAAAGTTTACGCGAGTGACAGACAAAGAAAAACCGTTTTTTTTTGTGTTGCCAAAAATACACAAAAGTAGGAAAATAAGTAATAGATAATAATGATATAGAGGGCGGCCAGCAGGCGACCATAAACTGCTATTTGTAGCGCCACACTTTTCAAGTACAAACACAAAGTTTACACTCAAAGAGAAATATTAAACGAATTGTTAAACGAAGCTTGAGTATATTTTAATGGAAATTTTTATTTAAAAAAAATTAAAAAGATATTTTGATTTTGACGACTTGCAGAAAAATAGCTGGTTAGTTTTTGGATTATTTTTACTACTTATTCTTAATACTTATCATATTTATACTTATATATTATATTATAGGTTATATTTCGATGCAGTTGACGATTTAATTTTGAAGGTAGGTAAAAAACTGGTTAGCGTGGTTATAACTAATAGGCGTCTAAATGGAAAAGTGACTAAGTAGTAATATTTTGATTAGTTTGTTTATGAAAACACTTTTATATATAAAAAGAAGAAAGCACTTTTAAGCAGTTTTTTTTTTAATTCATAGTATTGTAACTTCTATATTATGATCGTCTCAACAATCCATCATAAATTATTTTCATTACTAACAATTTATATAGTGGGTATTTATATTATTTTATTTTTCAACCAAACACCCTTCTTAACAGAAACATTCCATTTTTTGCGAATTTTGTTGTTGTTATTCTAGTTAAGTCTCACACTCTACTTCTATAAATTTAAAAAAAAAACAAATTTAAGACCAAAATGCTTTTGCCCAAAACCAATACAAAAAAAAAACATATTTTTCTGCGCTTCCATTTACTGCTTTCTATTGTAAGTTTTGTTGCTGTTGTTAATTCAGTCGATGTTATTGTTGCTATATTTTACTTTACGCTGTATTTGCAATGTTCTAAAATTTTTAAGCAATTTCTTTTCTATTCTTTTACATACTTTCTTTAGCTATTTCTTTTAAAAAGTTCTTAGATGGATTTACAGATTTTAGGTGCAGAAACATGAGCAGGAGCGCCTTGCTTTTGAGCCAAAAAAAAACCGATTGATCTCAAACTGGGCAAAGCGTAGTGCTTTTGGTATTGGATTCTAGTTGTATCCCAAAATATTTTTCTGTTTCTTCAAAAACATGGTTAAAATTATAATTTTTAATAAGATGATAGTATCGGATTTTTGATTTTGAAGCAAAAGCTTCTAAGCGTTATACTGAATTATTATATGTAATGCAAACAAACTTCACACAAACACACAGATTTATTTCGTCAAGCGCTTAACAGAAAAATGGAAAAATTTAGACACTAAAGAGTGTTACAACTTGAACAAGCAAATACTTAAAAACGCAACACCTTGAGCTTTTCAAATAAATGCTGTCAAATTCAATAAGGGAACGTTTGGTGAATTCAGTAAGCATATGCTGAGGCAGAAAAGAATTTCTTAAGACTTGCGCGCTATTTTACTGTTAATACAGTCTTGATTCTTATAGTTTTTGGCAGGAGCAAATATATCACACATTTTTTTTAATTTTATTTTTTTTTTAAAGCGAATATATATCAAAAAAAAATAGGTCAAATTATAATTTACAGCATTTAGTTTATATTTATTCGCAACTGCACGCTGACTCATAGTACAAAAAATTCCTCGATTTAAATACTATGGGGATGAGTAAGACATAACTCCTTCTTTAAGACATTGGCTTTATTTGATGTCTGCTGTTTATATTTTTTTTTGGTCTCTGTTTTTTTAATAAATCGTTCTTTTGACTTTTACTGTTTCATTTGCACGTCCCTTTTTGACTGCGACTCTGCAACATGGTCGACGACATTTGTCGCCAATATACTTTATATGTTTTTTTTTGCTTTTGTTTTTCTGTCTACTGTCTGTCGATAATCTGGTGAGCTTTAGTTTTGTTTGTTTATTTCGCAAAAAAGTATATAATTTTTTTTAGCCGATTTTTTGTAACTTAGTTGCTTAGGGTAGTAAGTACATATCAGCTAAGATGATTGTCTTGCTTTATTTGAATTCGCTACAAAATGCAATAACTCTTTTTCACTTAAGTACGTGCTAATTGAATTACATTTTGTTCACGTATTGAAATTAATTTTTGTGAAATTGATTAAAAATATAAAAAAAAAATTATGAGAACTTATTTAATTTTTTTTTTTTTTTTTTTCAAAACTTTTGTGAGCAAACAGATGTGGGTAGTCTTGTTCGACTTGTGAATGCACGAAATTCATGAATGAACTTATTTCTTTTTTGTGTATTTGTTTTTGAATTATTTATTATAAATTAAATCTATTTAGTTTTTTTCCACATTCTATAATCTGAAGAATTGAGTCGTTTTTATTACCTACATATGTGCTCGAACATTTACTTTTGTAAAATAGCTAGTTGAACTCTCGAAAACATAACCAGCGATAATTTTTTAAATTTAATTTTATAAGAGAGTCTGGGTTGCTGAACTTTTTTTGAATTTTGTAAACCAGTGTAATTAGTGTATGCAAAAGTTGATAGCAAACGTGTTGCTAAAGAACGAAAAAATTATTAAAAGCTACAGACTGCCAAAATATCAACTAAGCGCCGTATTGAGGCTACTTTTCACATCCTTAAAATAAGAATATCTTGAGGACCTATACCATATGTGTAAATATTTCAAAATATTTGGAAATATATTTTAATTTTTTTTTTTTTAATTTTTATCATGACAAAAAAAATTCCATGCGGTTAGGAAAAAAATGAACCCATAAATTTTAAACGACATTTTTATACAAAGTAATTTTTTTGAAATTTATTTATGCTTACGCTGTGGTTTGCATTTGTCTCTCCACTGATATTCACTCAATGTTTTATTTATATCGGTGCAGCACAGAGTTGCCCGATTAGAGCAGAAAATCCCGATTTTTATGTCAAAAATGTGCGATTTTTAGATTGGTCGCTGAATTCAAAATCGGAATCTGTTTGGTCTCATCGCTTTGAGCACTTCTTTAATTTTTAATATATAATTTAATTTTTTTAATTAAAAAAGTTAATTACGTGCAATTAATTTTGGCACTATTTTGATGTAAAGAAAAACCCTTTTTTTGCACTCTTTATGTGTAAAACTGGAAAAAACTTTTCTTAAAAATAAATAATTTCTTTTTTTGTTTTTGAAGAAACGTAAAAGTTTAAGTGTTGAAATTTCTATCTGGCAACTCTAGTATGCAGCTCGTTTGCTTATCACTGATTTAATTATTAGTTGTTTTTTTTTTTAACAGCACACAACAAAATCAGTTCTTATCGCTTCGAACCGGTTAAACTCATCGCATTGTATTTCGAGTACAATTGCGTTGTATGGTGAGAGCTAGAAGTGCAACCAACAATGATAAAGTTAATAAAATTAAAATAAAATGAAAGATAAGCAACATGATACTTAAAAAGTGTTTAAATTTGTATTATCGTATCAACAATTATGTTGTTTTTATTTGCACTAAATTTATGTATAGAAAATGAAACAGTTTAAGTCATTTGCTGGCTGTCACATTGTCAAAAATAAAATAAACATATGGAATGTATGTAAATAAGTGGCTTGATAATATGGTTAAGGCAATTTCTTGGGAAACTTTTTTTGCACTGCAAAAACCGCAAATAATTCATGTGAACTTGAAGAGATAACAAAGCACTTGTAACTTTTTATTAAATTTACAAAGTTCCCACGTTTAACAAATAAAGAATACAATGTTATCAATAGTAAAGTTCATTTGTAAAATATTCTTTGGAATATTTGAACGATTTGCATATTGGTTATTTTTTAATGTAATAAAAGTCAGAAACTTGCTATCTGAATTGGGCCTTAATGTAAAACATAACAGCTTTGGTGATGATTTGAAAGAATTTGGATATGGATTTTCTCATTTTAATCGCTAAGTATTTTTACACAAGTGAGTAGCGTACTCCAAAGTTCTTTGATGGTGTGTGTTAAACATTCCAATATAACGTCATTATCGTTGTTACTGACATTAACACTGAAGATAGCAGCATCATCAACAACAACATGATAATTTTTAGCCTGCACAATACAATGAACATCTAAACAACATCATAAATTGATAAAAGAAGTTGATAAAATGTTTTTTTTTTTCTTCTCTCAATCTTTTCTTTTTTTTAACTGTAAGTCATCAGCACCAGTCAGAAATTTTATTATGTAAAGTTGTTTCCAAGTTATTGGGAAAAATGTCGTTTGGTGAGATGTGGACATTAAAGGGTCAATTTTATGCTGACTTTAGCGTTGTTGATGACGTTAACATAAGCTAAAAAGACAGCTTTAAGTTTTTTTATTTAATAATATACTGGCATTACAAAATAGCAACGCCTAAACTTGTCAACGAATGTTTTCATTTGATAAATGTCCAAATAGATGGCAAGGATATTTTAATTAATCCAGCACAAACAAATACTGACAGTAACCTTTGGAAAAATTAAGCAACTACTGAGTGCCGAAATTCTAAATATATAGTCTTGATCTGATTTCGCTTGGATTTAGAAGTGGAAAAAGCCTGAAGTTTAACGTTGATAGATCTTCTAATTTTAATGGTCAGAACCTGCAACTGAACTTTTTTCAAACTTCAAACTGCTATTATGCTGCTATTATTACGACAATTTGGCGGATCTCCCTATTTTGTATGGTCCTGAATTAAAGTTTGAATTCAAATTTCATTTCCAAAGCAAATCTAAAATGGAATCAAAAGAGGTCTGATAAGTTGAGATCATTAGATTTTCCTTCAATTTTCCTTTCCTCCCTACATAATAGCTACGTCATAATTTGTTTGAAGGAGTGAGGGATCTCATACCTCACTCCTTCTAATTTGCAACTCTAAAGCCTATGAATTCTAAAAAAAAAACAGCTTCCTACAAGTATGCGATGATGTTGATGATGATGCTGCTGTTGGTGATAACACTGCTGTGCTTTTCTTTTGCTGTTTTTCGTAATATTTTGATTTATATTTTAAGTTTTTGAAATTTATTTCTTTTTTTATTGACGACGGCAGCGTGTAACTGCTTTAAATGCAGCAAAATCGCCATAATCATCGTCATTGGCCGTCATCATCATCATCGCCTTCGTCACCGTTGTTGCCACCAACCAAGATTGGAATTGATGAAATGCTTTACTTTTATTTTATTATATGATCTTTTTATATTCATCATTTTATATCTTTTGTTCTGTGTTGTTGTAGCTGTTGTTGTCGTTTTGTTGCTATTGTTGTTCTTGTTGTACTTTTCAGTATGTTCGTTCCTGTTGTTTCTGTTCTTATTGTCGTTGTTGTTGTCGTTATATTCTTTGTGTTTAATAAAAACTTTTTCTTTTATTAATATACTCTGTTTCTACTCGGGCAGGCCGATAAGAGACGTGTTTTATCACGTTTTTATGCTGTATTGATTTATTGTTTTCTTCTTTCTTCTTCTTCTGCTGCTTGTTCTTATTGCAGGTACCATCAGCAGCACTAGCACCAGCACCAGCAGCAGCAACAAAGATATCGACATCGACGACATCAAATGCGCTCTGTGTGTCATGGGGAGTATTGGGGCTTTTGTTTCTTTTTGATTTCGGCCTTTGTTGCCTTGCGCTGTGTGCGCTGTTGTGTTGACGCGGTTGTTTGCATCGGTGTCATCATCAATAATTTTTTGATGCCGTTGCTTGTTGTTGTCTTTGTTGCTTGAGAGCAGGTTCTAAACTGTTGGCGTTTATCTTTCTGTGTGCGACTGTGTGTATGTGTGTGTGTTGGTGTGTGGGAAAGTTTTGATTTAATTTTGATGGAATGTATTTTGAATATCATTTTTCATTTTTGAAGATTCATTTTATTTGTCGATTTAGGAAGAAACAAAAAAAAATATTTGATGTCAAAACAAATTTTTTTTTTTCTTATTTTTTATAAAAAAGTCATTCAGGTAAGTAGGAGACTTTTACCTTAATTTCTCATGGTATGTTTTTTGGTCAACCGACTGCGGTATTTTGGCTATGAAACATTAGATCAAAATTTTTTCTGTTTCTTCACAGTAAATTAAAAATTTATGTGACAGGCTATTGATTTTCCTTACTCTCGTTAATAATAATTTCCTTTATATAGTTGATAGGGTGATTCATTTAGAACTACACTATTCAGCATGGATTTTATGACAGATTACGCTTGAGTCATATTGGAAAATGGAACTGTACTTCAGTTCTGTTTAAAGTTTCATTATGAATAAACTTATCCCAAAATCACGAATTTCTTCAGTTCAACTTTATATTCACCTAAAACTAAAATGCACATAGTTTCTTGCAATTATGCCCAGATAAGGGGTTACGTAAAGTCCAAGGTCTACATAGATAACCCTGCTAAGGTTAAGGAATTGAAAGCCAGCATTACTCGCATCATTAAAGAGTTGAGTTCAACCCGTCCTATTTTTTTTTTCTTTCTTCCATTTCAGGATCAGTGAAGTTGTTAGCTTTAAGAACCCAAATGCTTATAGATCTTAGATAAAGTTCTTTTTATTATTAATATTTTTTTAGCTAACAAAAGCTAAATTTATCTAAATTTTGTTGCATTACATTAATAATGTTCCAGACAGTTCAGTACCTGGTCTATCTAAGATGTATAAGTACATAAAAGCGTTCACTGTTTTCTTAGTTTCACTGAAAGTATTTTCAGAAGCATTTTGTCGTCAATCCATTTTTTGTTATTTCAATATTCACAAAGCATTTAATTTCTTTTTGTTGTGATAATTTCGTTTCTTTTATTATTTCGTTTAAATATTCTTTGCAAAAAAAAGCGCTAGAATTCAATTACACAAAATTCGCTGCTGCTTGGAATGATTTTGAACTTTATCAACTTTGTTTGGAAAAAAAAAATATTATAAATAACACTTTGTTACCCCTTCGCGCTGCTCAATACCAGCCATATCTGAATACAGTGATAAAGCGATATAACACTGTTAAACGCAAGATACACAAAGTATCTGCGCGATACAAATAAATCAGCGCACAACAACAGCAGCGTCAGCAATAAACGACACAACAATATGACAAAATTAAACGATGTATGACTCATTTTTAAGAATTTGTTTCTGTGCGATACATTAAAGCAAAATTAATTTTAATTTATTTCTTGCAAAAAAAAATAGAAAAAAAAAGTTTTTTATTCATATTGAGAGGCGGCGTATTGTTAAAGGCTGTCAAAAAATACAAACAAAACAAACAAAATTTTTAAATTAACATTGTCACATGATCTCTTGCGTTGTTGAAGTGAAAAAATAAAAAAATAAAACGGAAAAGTACATTTTATTAACCTATATAAAGGGTGTTTCTTTAATAATGTATTTTTGACATGAATAAAACCCAGAAAATTGTTTAAATGAACTAACTGATTTTTCGTTTTAGTTTGAAAATAATTTTATGACACTAAGCATATGATTTTGGGTATATGATTTGGACACTGTAAGAAAAACACCCTATATATGTTTCGTAATTTTTAATATTTCGAACGTAGCAATTTTTTTTCTTCTACTCGTAAAACTTCTAAAGCACCCAAAGTGCATTTTTCAGTTTTTTTTTTCATAAAACAAACGCTCAAAATAATATGTTTTCCATAAACTCTACCCAAGAGGGTTAAGAGATCTTTAACTGAATACAAATTGACATTGTCATCATATTGGCAGCAGCAACGTAACCTGCAATTAGCAATTACAATGTCACCAACAACAACACCAGAGATCTATCATCACCAAGTATGGCAGTTTTAATAAACGAATCGCACGATTTCTATTTGTTTATTCTGATTTCAATCTGTAGCTATCAATCTGTATTCAATCTTTTTGTTTTTGCTGCCTCTAGTCTTTACTAATTTAGCTACATTCGCAGATTGCATAAATTTTTTGTCATATAAAACAGTGCAATTTTTTTTTCTTGCATTTAGCACAATATGTCGTAATAATATGCGATTTTTTCTATTTATTTATTTTGTTGATTTGTGTTGATTTTTGTTAGTTTTTTTTTAAATTGCAAATTTATGCGCTGCACATAAATTGTCTCTTATATTTTTATTCCAATCTAAACTGATGAGTACATAGTAGCATAAAGTGGCATAATTTCATATCTATATTTGTATCGTTGCATCTGTATTTTGCCAAGTGTGTCACTGCTGTGCTGTTGCAGTATGTCAATCTAAGCTGTTGTGGGTGTCAATCAATATGCAACGCTTTATTTAGGTATCAAGATTTACGAAATTATTTGCCATCTAAGTGCAGGAAAAAAAATTAATTACTGCTATCATTTAAAATTGTCATCATCATCATCATCACATCATATAATTTTTAAACACACATGAGAATATATATTTAATAAGGCAAAAGAATAACAAAGTCTTAGTATAAAAGGTAAGGTAAGGTAAGTTTGTCCCTTTCTGATTTTAGGAAAATATGCTTATGTAAGAACATTTTTCTCCTCATTTTTTTTTTATTAATATATTTAAAAACTCATCTCTATTTTAAAGAAGCATTGTTTACTTATGAAAAGGGAATCCAAATGCATAAGAGGACACATTTTCCTTAAATAAAAGATATCTATTTTTTTATGGAGAAATTTGTTCCTGAAAGAAATTACCGCAAATGTTGCGTTGCTTATTCCGGCGTGCGCAATTTGAAAAACAAATTTTAAAAAAAATGCGTGGCTATTTTTGGGAAGGATTGAAAATCTTTTGAGTTCCAATCATTTCTCAAAAAACGTGTCGGTATTATTTAAATCAAGTTTTTTTATATTTAGAAATGCTTCTGAAAAAGTTTTCCATGAGAACTTTTTGTGCACTCGTGACAAATACGGTGGGCTTTGACAACATCACTATTTATTTTAATTTTTATTTTTGACTTAATACATTACATATGCTGTTACCTGAACTTTCAATTTGCATCATAAAATAGAATTTATTTTGGAATTTTTAAAATTATGTAGCTTTTTTCTTGAAAATATTGTATATTTTAAAAATATAAAATATTGCATATTATAAAAATTTCTGAAAGCAATAAACTCCATGCTTATCAGTAAATAAAAAATCTTCTGGAATAGAAAAACAAATCGTTTAAATTTTTTGAAAATTTATCATTTTTTTTTCCGAACGCAACACATTCTTTCGTTACATTGGAAAAAAGTTAAGTTTTGAAAAGAAGTAGTTATTTCTTTCATTGCCTTACATGCTCCGCAGGTTTTCCCACTGAATAAGCCATTTGTCATTATCAGTTTTAATGTTACCACAAAAAGTCAACACTTACATACATAAAAAATATAATAACAACAAGGCTAAGAGCTAATAACTTGACTTGGCAGCGTGTATCTGCAATCGTCTCGAGTTGTGGGAGTCGGAAGCTTAAAAATGTTTGTTCTCAAGTCATTTTCTTGACATTTTGCTGATAATGTGAGTGCAAGAAGGAAAATATTTCTATATCTGCATTGTAATTGTTGTACTGCTCTTGTTGTTCTTGTTGTTGTTGTAAAATTGTTCCATTTTCAATTTTATATTTAAATTGCATTAATTTATCATGAATTGTCTCAGCAGCAGCAGCAACAGCAGTTGGTAGTTTGGTTACTTGACTTGGTTGGATGGTTTCACGGCTGGGGCAGGCAGCCTTTCTTTCACGCTGTCTATTCACCTTTCATTGTTCGCATTCTCATTTGCTAGATAACACGTTGCTTTTTCTCAATGTTATCCATTTAAACTTCAGTTAAACTAAAAATTTTCATTTATATCTTTGGTTATTGTTGTTGTTTTTGTAGTGTTGCCGCTTGTTCGCGCATTTTTTCCTACTGTGTGTGTGTTTTTTTTTTCTTTCTTTCTTTATTTTTAATCTTAATTTTCATGTAGACTTAATTTTTCATTTATGTCGTTATGTTTGAGTGATTCGTTTGTTTAATGTTTTTTTTTTTGTTTTTGTAGTTTTGCATTTTATGTGAAAGAAATGAAAAGAAGTGTTAGATTCGTTGGATGCCATTGTAACTCATGGATAGTACATCGAATAGGAGTTTAGTTTGTATGGGATTTTCTTTAATTTTTCATCACATCAGCATTTAATTGAGCCTTTATGACACATGAAAGTCTTTTCGTTATGTTATTTTTGAAAATTTAGGCAGATCTATAACATCTTCTGTTGACACTAAAACTGAACCAATTTGCATCAGATGGTGTGGCGTGCCCTATTCAAATATTAAATTTTTTCAATTCATATTTGGGAAATAAAAGGAACAATTGTAAAAAAAAAATCACTAGGCCAGAGGTGAGAGTAGTGAAGAGTAGTTAAAAGTAACACCCAGCGCTGGAGGTGACTGTAGCCCTAGACCTCAAGCCTTCAGCCAGCGCTGGGTTATGGTATAGGGTATAGGCATAGTTTTCTAAGCTTACTGAATATTTTTTTATTTTATTTCTATGTCATTATTGCTATTGCTATATAAATTGAAATGAACTTTATGTGTTGTAACAGCTTAATATATTTAACACTTTATTTACATGCATATTTTAGAAAGAAAAAATATGCTCAAGTTTAACAATTGTTTGAATGTCTTTACTTTTGTTGTTGCTGTTTAACATTTTTGCCATTATTATTTACTCTAATGTAAACAATTGTAGCTAAAAGATAATGAAATACTTTGCACGCGAATTTAGTGCCTTCGTTTTTGTCTACGACTGTTGCTGCTGCTGCTTTGTCTTCGACTTCAAAGTGAATTCAGTTCAGTTCAACTGCTTATTTCAATAATTTTTATGTTTTTATGAATTTTACTTTGTTGTCTATGAAATCGTTGCTTTATATTTTTTTAGTGTTTTTGTCTGGCATTTGCTAGGCCGCATTAGGGTTTTGAACTGTTTACACAAAGAAGCTATGCATACTTGGTTTAAAATTTAAATGACCTTAAAATGATAACCCGTAAATATCGATTCAAAGGCATTCTCAACTGTTAGGACTATCTGCCACAACTTAAAATCTTCCTGAAAATAGCATTTTAGCACTATGAAGTCTTAAGAATTTCAGAAAGAGCCAATTGAATTTTGAACAATTTGATTTTTTTTTTTAAATCAATCTACTATTTAGCAAAGAAAATTGTTCAAAGTAATGTGTCTTATAAATAAAAAGGAATTCAGTCAGAATCCTGCAAATCACATTTTTTCATTTATTTATTTCAATATTTTATATATGTACATACTATGCTCTTGATAATTATTGCACTGTTTGTGTAAATCTTTTTTAACTTAGTCGTATGTTTTTACTTACTGTTCAGTCAGGGGCATCAGACATAATTTATGCACCGTTTTGGTGTAATGTCTTGAGTTAAGTTCTAGACAATGCCGCCGCAATTAAGCCATGTTTAATTTCGCATATGAATAGTTTTTGACTTTTTGTTAGTTTTCTTTAGTTTTCAGTTTGATGAGTAGGCTGGCTTTTGCTACTCTTTGCATTCATACTTTGCTTATTGAATTTAAAAGAACCTTTCTGGGACCCTTTTGACCACGGGAGTAGTAGTATGCATTAAGCACAACAGTCTGTAATTGTTATATTTTATGTGTAATTTCATAATTCTTAAGCTGCAAATTTTTTAATTTGTCAAGGTCTGAGGCACATCAATGTTATATCTGCAAACAGCCAGCGTCATAGCAAAAGATTTTTTTTTTTCTTAAAACATTAAAAGTGATCACTATGTAATACTAAAACTGTAAAAAATTAAATCGATTTTTGATGAATTTTTAACTTAAATTATTGACTCAACAAATAATACTAATGTTTTATGGACAGCAAAATTTTAGCCGGTTGAGCAAACCTTTTTTTCCTGACACTGCCAGCATTCTTGCAGTGGCGTAAAAAACTATTACTTTTTTCGTGAAGTTTAGGAATATTTCGAAAATGAGAAAAAAAAAAATTTTTTTTGTAAGAAATTTTATCTTCTTTCCGATGATCTAAGTCTCCAGAACTCTTATGTATTCAAACTATATGCTTCGGAACCTTAAGTAAGAAAAATAAAAAGCTTAAGGGACTGAAGTTTTATATAGTGTAGAGTCACGTTTTCTTAGTTTCGGAATGACCACTTCCATCACCTTATATCGAATAGTAAGGTGCACGTCCTCGGATCATCTCTTGATATTAAAGTATGCTAATTTAAGCTACTCTTCGGTCAATATTCTATCAGAAATATTCCAACCACGACATTGATTATTCAGACCTCTTAGCAAGCTACCCGGCAATCCAGAAATTGTTTTCCGAGAAGAAAAATAATGGCCTCAGATTTCAAATTGGTGAATGCGACCATCGTCAGTGCGACCATTTATCAAAGCCTTACTTTACCTTACTGGCTTCATCGCTTCATGCATTTCACTATATAGGTTACTGTAAGATTCCAATTTAGAGTATTCAACATTCCTCTTGTACTTAGTCTATCTGAAGCGTTCCAGCTAACCTCTGTTCGAGTTTTGAGAGAACTATTCCCAAGTTTCTCATGTACTTAATTATTCATTCCACGAAGGAACCATATTAACCTAACAATTTATTTACTATGGAACCCATTTCATAGCAATCGCCTAAGGTTCTTCAAATGTTAATTTGTAATCGCAAATGTTGACTTGAGCGTAGAGGAAAAAACTCGCAATTTATTTTAACGCTTCACTTTATTTCTGCTCTCATTTCGCTTCATTTATTGATTAAACCTTTCTAATTGCACTGACTGCAACAACAAAATCTGTAGTAACAACAAATAGAAGAAAATGCATTTGAATTACAACAGCAACAACAACAACAACAATATCAGCAACAACAACAACAACACAAATGTCATGCACATATGTACGAATGTATGGACCTGTAAACAACGCGCAAAAAATGATAAAATTTAATGCTCGTGCAATGCAAAGTGGAAACAGGTAGCTCACAGTATTAACGGAAAAATATCAGGGGGATGCAGAAAGTCAAAGAGATGGAAGTTTGCATTGCTGTGTTTTGTTAAAGCTGCACTCTTGTAAAATGATTGATTTTGTACCCACTACTGTGCAGCGTATTACATCAGGTGTAAATTCAATTTCAGTATACAAAGGATTGAACCGAAATATTTGAGAATTTATCTTATTAAGCACTAGCGAATATTTATAGAAACATCAAATTCTAACGAATAACTACTCTAAACATTAATTTTATCAAAATAGCGCCAGAAATGTAGCTGCGGTTGTCAAATGCACAGTTCAAAATGTTTATGTTGCAGCTTGGAAAATTTTTAAAGTACATACAAAATAAGCATTAATCAAGAAATTAAACAAAACACCTGATTAAAATTACACCAAACAAACATCGACATTAGAATTCAAGTTATATAATAATGCAAATCAAGCCAAATACATCAATATCAAGTGTAGAAACTGAGAGATCAAGTGGAAATCGAAGGCATATCCAACAAAAATGGAACTCTGGATATCTGCTGCTGTACGTGTGATGATCAATAATGGGAAAAAAACCCTACCACGGCTGAGCCGCTCCACCGACCTTAATTAAATATCGTATGGACATACATAGATTGATTTTCAACTAGCTGCTTGGCTTTTTTAATGGGCAGTATCACGCCTCTAATTGGAAAAAATGTTTCCTCGGCTAAACTAAGAAACCAATTTTGATTAAATTTTTTATAGAAATATACTGAGCTCTGAAGAAAGGTATTTAATTTAAAGTGGAAGGTGACACGCCCCATATAGGAAAATATGTGTTCACAGCTAAACTAAAGAACCAATTTTGTTTGGTATGAAGATATGTAGATTGAAAAAAGACAGTAGTTTTTAAGTGGGTGGTGCCACGCCCATAACAGGAAAATATGTTTTCTTTGCTATAATAATCGACTGATTTTAAACTAACACCTTTATCGCAAAGATTTCATTTTTTTCATATTCAAAATGAATTTTTAATATTTTTTTTTATTTAAAGCTTCAAGCTAAATAGCTAAGAAGTCCAATAGCAGTAGTAGCTATTTTGATATTATTATGAAAATAACTTCCGAAAGCGAAAAAATAAAACTGAGACACTCTGCTAAAAGTAACGAATAATTTAAAATAGCGAAAGCGTTTAGACAATATTTGGTCTCCAATATACTGACAACTCCTTATGATATTCCAGAGATGTCCACTAACAGTATTATTTCAAAGAGTTGCATAGAAATATGACTCAAAAACGTATTACATGAAGAAGTAAGGAAATTACTGTCAATATTAAAAATATTATTTGAAAAGCAACTCAAACAAAAAAAAATATGTTAATGCAAATTGTTTTCTACGCTGTATAAATTAAACGTAAAATCAGATTTGAAATTGAATCTTTTCAGTCTTTTCATTGCCATAAAAGCGCATGCAATTACAAGCGGCTTTAAGCTACAAAAAGCGCGCACATAGTATATACAACAATTGAGTATTTGTTAGAACGCGCGCGCATTGATTCGTCACACAAGCTGTCAACAACAATTGCTGTCAGTAGCAGTGGCAGTACTACCAACAACAAGGGCAAAAAAGAATAACAACAACAAATAAAATGCATTCAATCAAATGAGAACAAAATAATTTTCTGTTTTTTTTTTTAAAAATTTATTTAGATTTTGCTACTGACAAATACGCGCATGCACTTTTTTACAAATAGCATGCATAAAACGCGCATAGATAAATATCCAGTGAATACATGCGCAGCAGCAGCATTGAGGCATAAACAATAATAACGCATTGAATCTCATTTAGCCTGCTGTAGCAAAAAAGCCAGCACATAGTAACGCTTATGGCAACAGCAGCTAAGTCAGAGCAACATTTAATAAGCGAGTTGAGCGCTTAGGCAGAGGATTCTGGTTTGAGTTAGTTAAGTTGGTCGATGACGTTAGAACGTTATTCGTTAGTGACCTTGTTTTTTTTTTTTTGATATTGCACAGTGAAGCAATTCATTTTGCGTAGATGTTTTATAAAAACGCGGGTTTTCTCGATGTAAGAAAATTTTGAACCACAGTCTTTAGCTCAAAGTTCTTGTAAAACATAAAACTATGAAATCTAAATCCGTTACCCAGTACTATGTAGCAAAAAAATAAGTATTTTATGCCACTGTTCACTTACGGCAACATAAACGGAGCAGTGCAACGAAGCATTTTGGAAAAAAATAATAAAACTTTAAAAAAAAATTCGGAACAAGGTTATCGGATCGATGCCGCCAAATGTTGATGACATAAAAGTTACGTAGTTTGTCATGTGAATCTGACGAATATGCAGAAAATTAGTCACAGTTAATAAGATGTTGGTTGTTGACTGATTTTGAATGACTTAAATTGCGCGCGTGAGTGATACGCAATTGATGTATTGATATATTGACAGCGCTGACACTGGCGTACAAAAAGGTGTGCTGTGGAAAAAAATGCACAAAAATATTTACTTAAATTGATATCAATCTCTTAAAAGCAAACAGAATCATAAAGCAAAAAGTTACTCATACGTCGTGTTAAACGTTTCTTCTTCAAAATTTTTTTTATAAATAAATTCAAGCAATAAAATTTTTGCGAGTACTTAATTTATTTATCATTATTTTTAACAAAAACGCAATAAGTATTTATAATTTCAAGTAATAACAGCAATATCAACAATAATAACAACATCAAATTGCTTTTGTCAGATAAAATATTCTATTAAAAACATTACCTCGAAAACCACATTTTGGTTTGGAAAAGATTTAAGGAAATAAAATTAAAAAAAATATCTTACCACAATATTATCTTATTTTTGTTTATTTAATTGATGTTTACAGCTTAAGATATGACAACACACCAAATAATCTTTATATCTTTATCACCAACATTTTCGCCTTGGTAGTTCGTACTGTTTGACAAAAAAAGTTTTGGTAACTTTTTCGTATCTTACTAGGGTGGTGCGCGAAATAAAATTTATGTTTTTAGCGGCAGAAATTAATCCTAACTGACAATGAGTAGAAAAAAAAAATTCTATACATATTATGTTAAAATTTTTTTTTTTAAATTAAGATTTACATGTGAATGTTTTGAAGATTTTGTTGGTTTACTCGAACAAGACTTAGAATATTAAGAATTGTTTTTAAGAGCTTACTTCTAATCGTGCCTTAGAGTACATACATATATAGTTTTCTCTATATCTCTTTCTTCTTCAATATAATTTTTTTTTTTTGCAATCTATATATATATAATTTTAGTTTAATATTAAAAATAAGAATTCAATACATTCGGCATTAAGGGCTTCGTTGCGACTATTATTTAATCGATATATCGTCGGCTTACAAACAAAATTGAGCATCTACAAAAACTTAAATTTTGTGTTCTTGATGTTAAGAAAGATAGAATCTACTCATATAACATACCTTATCAGGTACTGTATACATTTTTGATTTTAAAATCAATATAATATGACTTAAAATAGTCAATTTGGCTTGCAAGCCGACGATATATATTATAAAAACAAAAATGTTTTCTTTCCCAAATAATGGTTGTCTGAACAGAAATTTAAATTTAATTTGAACTAGTTAAGGTATTATTTTTAGCAAGGCCGAAACTCACATATCCTACACTGCATTGAAAGTTCCTTTTAAATAAATGTTAAAAAAGACGTTGAAGAGGTTGAATAAATCGAAAAAAAATACAAAACGTTCAAGCGGTTGAAAAATGTTGAAACAATTGAAAAAGACTGAAAAAGTCGGAAAAATATGGAAACCATTGAAAAAAGTTGAAAGAAATTGAAAAAGTCGAATAAATTTGGAAAATGTTGAAAAAATTGCAAGACATAAAAAAACTCAAAATAGTTGAAAGAGCTTGATAAATGTTGCAACCATTCAAAATCGATGAAAAAGTCGATAAAATAAAGAAAATATCGAATAAAGTCGAAAGACGCTGGAAAAAGCTAACAAATACATACATATCGGATATATTAAAAAAAAATAAAAGGTTGAATAAGTTAAAATATGACTCAAACATTCCTCCTCATTTTGGTACAATAAATTTTATTCGTGATCGACATTCGCATATCAAATTTTATCACAATAGCTTGTATAGTTTGCGATATATGCCGTAATAAGTTAGGGGGTGACTCACCCCTTTGTACAATTCAGTCCGATTTCGATCCAGAAATAGCTTTCCATAAACAACACCCTTACACCAATTTTAAGTATGATTGCTCACATATTTTTATAGATATGCCACTTAAGACTTCAGATATACCTTATAGAAAGTAAGCTACCGATATAAATTTCATACCAATTGCTGCAATAGTTCGCTGAAAATATCGCTTGCAACTTTTTGTTAGTATGAGAGGTGCCATGCCCACTGATTTAATCCCGTCGAATTCTATTTTATTTCAAAGCTTATAGTAGCCGACACCTCTACACCAAATTTTATGCGTATTACTCTCATAGCACACTACCCATAACACTTAACGTTTTTTGTTTGTATGGGTGATGCAACACCCATCAGTATTGTTGAGCCTACTTCTTAACGCAATTAAATCTGCCATAATAATTTTATAATAGTTGCATTTTTAGTTCTCTTATTATAATTTTTATAAATATTGTTGGCTGTGCCACGCCCACGCTCTTAATTCGAATACTTAAAAACTATTAGCGAAGCCTTGAGTTCCTTAATTTACTTCAATTTAATTAAATAATAAAAATTTTTGTTACAAAATCTAATTATTTTTGGAGATGATACTCTAAATTATTGTGATATCATTATTATGTTGATTTATTTTAAGAAATTTATTTTAATTTCAAAATATTTCAAACAAATTATACAAATACTTAGCCAAATTTACTATTTTATAATGTTAAGTTAAAACAAATGTCAATTTTTGTATGCATACTAATCCATTTTTCTACGAAATCACCATTTAAATTTAATTCGAACATAAAAGTGTCAAAAAAAAACTTTAAAGCTTTTCCAAGTTAATCGGTTTTTTATGACTATCAAACCAATTACTACAAATTTTACGATGTTGTTGAACGTTGTCACTTAATTTATTGAAATGATAAATACAAGATAATTTAGCAGAACAGTAAACTACTAATTAATTTTACACTTGGTAACGGCTAAAAATATATCTGATACAGATTTAATTTTATTGATGAAAGAAAAGAAGAAAATGAGAAAAAATAGTTTACTTGTTTTGCTTCAGCATCCAGAAAAAAATGTATTGAAGAGAATAAGCATAAAAAGCTTTTAATTTTTTCGGCATTCATGCTCTTAAACAAAAATATGTTTTTCAAATAATAAACGCAATAGTAAGAAGATTTATTGATTTTTGAGTTTGTCACAATATTTATATATCTGGTTTCGTTTTGATTATTAAAAAAATTAAGAAAATTGTTAAAAATCACATCTGCTAAAATATATTTAAACATATCTTACATGAAAGAACCCTTGAAAACGAACGTATAACAAAAACTCCCCATATAGGAAGATGAAAGGGTAAAACAATGAATTAAAATCTGTACGCACAAATATGGGCAAAAAAAAAACAAAAGTCCCAAGAAAATGATAAAATAAAAAAAAAAAACAAATGCACCAAAGATTTCAAACAACAAACTGCGCAAGCTGAGTGTCTTCATTTAACTTAAAGATTCAATTGACGAAATTCAGAAAACAAAAATTAAATTAAGAAGAAAAAAATCAAACAGGAAAAAATCTCTTTAACAATTCAGCAAATGCAACGCATCATCGTAGCAACTGAAAACTCCTCCTACAGTCATAGTGGCATCTGAAGCATCGATTGCAGCAGAATCATTGCAGACATCATACGAGATGCCAACGACCGCAATCTGGCAGATGCACAACGAAATGAATGGCCGTGCGATGAAGGAGCGAATAAGCAAACAAGCGAGTAAGCGAATGAGTTGTACCGGAAGCAACTGGAAGCAGCCACGACGACGACAATGCACAGTGGAGATTTTATTGAGTCCTTTTCGGTAGCAAGTCTGGAAAATTCCATGTGTAGGAAATGTTGATATATAGGGGTGATGGATACGATGAAGGAAATGAAGGATTCTTGAAATTTCAATCCAAAATTAGTGTGGTACATCTCAGAAACTCATAATGAAATTGGAAACATGAGATTCTCATACAAAGTTAATATTCAATAAGGATGAGTTTTTAGAAAATCGAAACTTTGAAGACTGTAACACCACATAAAAAATCCAAAACTTCATTATTTCCACACAATATGGATTTTTCCATGGCTGACTGATAAGGAATACGTTAATGCCCTTACCAAATTGCTTGCTCCAGAAACATAATATTTGATATTTAAAATGATTATGCAGTACATATAACCACTAAGGTAGAATTTTTAAAAATGTATTCCCAAAGGAACATGACACCTTCCGGAGTCTAAAAAATAACTATTTCCTAACAAATAAAAATTTTTTTTTTCTGAATACCAGACTAGGAAACAACATCTGCGCTATATTGTTTGATTTGAAAATTCAAAAAAAGGGTTCAATAAACTATGCCAATCTCAACTTTGGAAGATAAAATAAACTTAGGATATAGATAATGCTTATTGGCTAGAAAACGATGATTTTTTGAGCCTTCTACAAGAAAATAATAAAAACACATAATGGGAACTCCCGTCTCACTTGCAGTACCAACGAATTTTAAAATTCTCGTTTATTAAACCTTTGAAATGTTAAAACTTTGACTTAATTTTAAATGTCCACTGTTCCGTCGCGACAACGACTACGACAAAGACGAAGCGATGAGTTTTCATTGCGCTGCAAACTGCAATGACGGCGCTTCTGGCAACAGGGAAGCAGGTTTCTTTCTTTCACTTTACTCATTTGCTGATGGCTGTTAGTGCTGCCACTGCGACTACTGCTGCTGTTGCTGCAGCAGTGTAACGCATGACATTGCAATGCGTTAAAATGAACGTTGAGTTCATTTCAGTTGAACTGAACTCGGTTGCATTGAGATGCGATATGAACCAATTTGAAATACAATACGAAATACCAGTGCATTGCAAAGATACAAAGATACAAGATGCACTACCGACAGAGAACTTTACTTACGAACAATACTGCCAGGCAGTAAGGGGATGCTGCTGGTGACTCTTGCTGGTAAATCATTGATGAAAGCAACTACAATAAGAATAAAAACTGTGAAGTACCCACTACAGTGAGGAAGATTTTAAGCAAGACGTTGAAGAAATTTAAAGAAAATCTGTAAAAAAAGAAGACAAAAAATCACTTACTTTTAAATGAACTCCAATTGTGAAGGCGCACATGTACAAAATCACATAATATAAAAATTTTTAGAGGGAGTTTTTTTTCTAAGAGATTATGGGAGACTTTTTTTTCGCTAAACTTAATGAACAGTTTTGTGGTTACGAACAATTACCAGACAGTAAGCTTCCGCATGTTGTGCATATACATATGCATATATAAACCCAGAAAAAGATTTGATTGAATATAATATAAATATAGCTCTATATCAAAGCAATTTAGTATTTATTTATGTCAAGCATATAATGTTTCAACCAAGGTTTGTCAAAATTTGTTCCAAATAAATTATGTTTGACTCAATTATATATTTGATTGATCCAAATCGTTTTCTCATAGGATACTAAATATTAGAAAAAAAGTAAGAATGACCTATCTAAATTTATCTATAACTTAGTTTCAGCTTAGAGAAGAAATTTATGAGGAAATTTTGAAGAAAAGATTTATAGTATGTAGCTCATTACCTCTTTATTCTAAAAACGTACCTATTCAGACGAAAAAAAGTTCAAAGCCCAGCCTATAGTAATAAGCCGCGCTAGATAATAATTATTACAGATAATATTCCATGAATTGCCCGTTTATAAAAGAGCAAAGATATAAATAAAAATTTGAATTTTGCTTTCATGAAAACTTTTACAAATTTCGCGAACAAATTGCATGCAGCTTCATCAAACTTAAACTTCCATAAATTGCATATCAACGTTTCTATTCAAGAAAATTTCTCACTTTTCGTACTTAACTGCCCACAATTTCATGCTGTGAAAACCGTAACTTCTAACTCTCTCCAATTCGACAACGCCTACGACAACGCAAAGTTTTTCTTTTCTTTTATAAAGTATATAGAAAAATCTAAGTAGAATTAAAACAAAACCCGATATACCGACGAAGCATCATCATTGTGTTTTAACATCGGTTGTATTTGATGCTTTTATCTCGCTCTCAGTTAGCAACGACGAGTATCAGGCGCACAGTAATCATAGCACTATAATGTCAGAGAATCATCAGCGGCAGCAGCAACGAACGGAGCATATAGTTGGAGCAGCTGCTTTTAGGGAGGACAAAATAAAATTAACGAGAAGGCGCCAAAAAACACGTAAAAACGCAACCAACATCGGTACACAGACAAACTCTCCTTTACACTCTTTTACTTTGACAGTGAAAAGAACCGACTAGAACAGCATCAAAAATAACAAAAGCAACAACAATATCAATATGACAACAGTAAAATCAAAAAAAAAAAAGAACCCAAACTCTCTTCTTGTTCGTATGATAACAATACAAATAAATGAATTCCAACAAAGTGGCCAATTTTTGTAACGCCTCATTTTACCTCTCAATGTGTAGCAGCACTTTGCTTTAGTCTCATAAGCCCCACTCAGAGTTGTGATTCTTGTTGCTGCTTATTCCAGCAATAGTGCTTTCTCTTTAAAGTGGTACATACACAAATACTACTTACCATCACAACTATTATTTAATATTTGCTCAACTAAATTGACTTGTAAAAAGTTTAAAGGTTTTTATGAAATTTTAATGCAAACAATTTAATAATGTTGCATTTCTTTTATTATAAATTTTTGTACTTAAAAATTTGATTTTATTGTGTGTTGTGCATTGCTTTGTTATCTCTTTGAGTATTATACATATGTATTTCCATTGTACTTATTTTTTAAAATTTATTCGCTCATTTAAACCACTCGTTATCAAACGCTCACATCAGCAATTTTCTGCGAGTGCAGTTTACTCAATTTTTTGGAGAATTTTTTCCTCAATCTATCAAGCATCAAGAATCTTTTGCAAGTGTGCTTTCCCAAAAAAAACTTAAACATTCTCAAAATTTTATCTCATATAGAGTACAATCTACGCGTTAAGCTCAACTGATGACAGCAGAAAGTATAACCTCTCTGTTTGCAGTTTCTAATAGAACTTATGGGGTGGAATACCTCAATCGGTGCAATCATAATCAATTTTTTTTTTAATTTACCAAAGCTATAGAGATATTTGGTCTTAATTTATATAACAAAGATGAGATTCTTGAAATCACTTATAGGAAATATTTTAATTTTTGATTTTTTACAGTAGGCACTTTAAATAGGAGTCATGCCACATATGGCGAAGAATGCTTGAAAATTAACCTTACATATGAGCAAGGACATCTATGTGCAACTTTTTTATTCAATTTTGAGGCCATATAAAAAACTTGTAAGTACCTGTCGGTGGGAAAACTTGAAATGACCATTACCTTTTGGTAAAATGAATTGAACCAAGTAAAGGAGTTAGCTGTGGCATTGCCAAAATAAATACCCTACTCCGCCTTGACAGTAAAATGTGCGTACATCTTAATTTTTATTAAAATGGTATTTTTTCCCAACATCTAACAACATTTCCTTAGAAAGCTCTCTGTGTAGTAATTCTTGTATGGAAGATGTCATTTTTTCGAAATTCACCAAATTTTTGTTTGATGCTACGACAAACATCTTGTCCAGAGCATTTCCGAATCCTTCTCACTGTTTGTGTGAAATTTGGTTCCATAACCTTTAATAATTCTCGTAGTATAGCATTTTGAAGTTTTCGCTTGCATTGGAAGCGCAACGCCCTCTCATCGAAATTTGCCATTTTTTTCAGAGCTTGTCTAAGTTTTAAAAATTATTTTGGGGAAATTGTGTTACACTTCAACAAATTACTTGCTTGCTTGGTTTTTCTGTAATCGTGATTTCGAAAGACCGAAAGATGGACATGGATAGCTCAACTCAGCTGGTGACGTTGATCAAAAACTTACCATTTTCGTTTGCGTTTGCGTTTTAAATGGAATTTCGAAATGAATATACTCTCTGTGAAGGGTATAAATAGAATCTGTAGGCTTAAAGTATGTCTTATGGCCTCAAACTATGTCTTATAAAAATTTGTATAAAGTTTTCATATATCAATAATTACCAAAATCTCTAGAGTTTTGTTCTTTATGCATCTCTGAAAAGTAATATTAAAAAAGTTTTTAAAACAATTATTTTATTTATGCAACTGTTATTCTAAAGAAAATTTAATTTATTTAAAAGCATAATAAAAAAGTTCACTGGGAACTCTATGGCAAACAATTATAGAATATAAAGTTGATGACTCTTTTCTTAATGCAATTTCTCAAATAAAGTATATCACAACTTTAAAAGGCAGCTTTCAGATAAGATATTAATAATGAAATAAATGGACTTTTCTGTGTGGGCAATCCAAAAATCAACTACACAAAGTTCCAACCTCGTTTTTGACCTCTAATGCAGACAGACGCTAACAAATATAATAAAAATAAATTAATAAAATAAACTCAAAATAAAATAAAGCAGACATAATAAAATGAATCACTGCCTACGGCATTACTGTAAATGTTCTCACTGATACAAAATGCATATGAAATCTGGAAAAAAACAAGAAAAATTAAATAAAAAATTGTACGCCGGAAAGCAGCAACGCAGCAAACCAACACCCGCGCAAATAAAAAGATTGGAATACAAAGAAATCGAAAAAGACATAATAAAAAAACAAAAAAATTAAATGGAAATATCGAATAAAGTTGATGATGAAATGTTGCGGATGAAGATGCAGACGTGCCACACAGCAGACAACAACTCAAACAGCAACAATCACAATGAACGACAAATGATTTCAACCGCAGCAACAACAAGACAATGCAACACTGCCAGCAACGTGTATAGCAACAACAGCAACAGCAACAACAACAGTCAGAAGTGGAAAGAAATGCGTTAAACCGTTAACATTACCGGTCAAACGGTGGTAATCATAAAAACAGCAACAACAGCTAACAACAACAAGAATCATTATACCTGTGCTCAACGCTATGCTCTGAATTCTACATAGATTAACCTTTTGTGCACAAACACAAAGAAACAGTTGAATACACACTCTAGCACACAGTTGCTTGTAAAATACTCGTAAGACACATTTACTGACAGATACTCATTGCGTCGCTTCAGCTGCGACGATGTGTAGTGAGCATAAATTTGAATATCAGCATTCTTTCAATACTTGAACTCATTGTCTCTGCATCTGTACAAAACAGAAGAAAGAAAAAAGACACTATGATATACCCAGTCGGAATTACAATTCGACTGTTAAGTTGTAGGCAAAACAGAGGTAGTAGACCGACTTTTTTAGGTTAGTTGCAATATTAGGTATTTTGAAGCCAGGAAGAAAAATTATTGAAGGAATACATTTTACATTCTGAGATGAGTACATCAGAGTTCAAAAAGCAACAAAGTCCTAAAACTTCGATGAAAAAGGATCATTAAGAAAGGTATTAAGTGATAATGCGAAGGCCCAACGACCTTATCGGTTGCATTATATTGGAAGCGAGACAGCATTTGAACTATGTTACAGACTACGCTAAAGAAGGTTAAAACTATGTACACTCACATTAATGGCAATTAATATGTTAAAGGCAGCTATTGATATAAAGATGTGTTGTTCCAAATTCCTGAATTTTCAAATAAGTGGATATGATCCACTTGGTATATATCGTTTCATAAACCTTTGACAAATCTTCTTATGGAGTCTTACGAAGTTCCAGTAACGTTTTAGAAATCTTTCATTTGCATTTCAGAAAGCTTTTTGCAATATGCTTATGTCCACCTTTAAATTTCTTTTGATTCAAATTGATTCAAGCAAAACTTTGTGAAAGTTATCGAAACTATTAACTATTAACCATTTCACAAATCCATTTTCAGTGGCATATTTCACGAATTGTCTTGTGTACTCTTTGCTTTTGTCCAGCTTCCATTATCAGCGGTATACATTCGCCAAACATTTCGACGATCATTGTCGCCAACTTAAAAGAAAATTTACAAAAGTTAATATCCATCTACTTAATGTCACTTTTCACAAAGTTCCTACCAGGTGATATACGAGAAAGGCTGCACGTACTCATTGTAAGTCAGATACAAATGTATCTGGCTATTAACTAGACTGATTGTGAGATGAGTGAGTTTTCATTTTGTTTGATTTTATTTTTCTTATTGGTGTTGTCTGCTGTTTTTGTATTTCTCTATGTTGTTTCTTTTATTTATTGAATGCGTTTAGAAATTTGTTCAAAAAATATTTATCTCATTTGAGGTCAAATTTTATTTTAGTCGGCATGGGCGTAGGTTTGTAAAATCCACTACATATGTGTGTGTGTGTGTGTCTGGAAAATTCCATATATCTTTGAAATACTTGTTTTGGTTTAAGTTTTACGTTATTCACTTCCTGCGTAAAAAATGTTCATTCATTATTTTTTTTTTTTTGACTACGCTTACACAAAGCAACTATACAGGTGGCCATGACCGAAAATTGAAATGAAAAAAAAATCATTATCTCTTAAGCCAAAACAGCATTTTAAATAAAAACTCAATTCATTAAAAAAAATTATTTTTCTTCGATATATTTCTAGTCTCAGCTTAAATAAAATAACTTATTTTTTAATTTTTACAAATTTACCCCATAAGAAAAAAATTGCTAACCTATGCTTACCTCTAATTTGTAAGGTTTAACCTGCTTGCCCTTTGCTGTATTTTGCCACCACTCAATTTAACATACCACAAAAAAAAAAATACTCAACAAACCACCAGCGTAACCATTGCTATCATAATCAGTTGATCTCAATCGCAATGCACCATGTCCTTTCTATTGTAGGCTCAGCTTGTGCGACATAGGTAGCAGTAACCAAACAGCTGTCTTACATGGATCTCCCGTTCAGTATTCGTTTTACTGAATGCATGCAACTATAACTCCATGTTTATCCTTTAGCTGTCGCAATGACAAAGCATTACAACAACTGTCGCCCCATTTAGGTTTTGTTTTGTCTTTTTACAAGGACATACTTTTTTCCCTTACAACACCTTTACTTTAACAATTAAATATTTTCCTTATTAAATAAAATATCATTAACCATTGTAGCTTGGCAGCTGATCATTTGATCTTAAACGATCATATCGTATCTGTTAATATGTGATCGTACTTTGTTGCCATTTATACGTTGCATGCAACACCAGCAGCAGCAGCAGCACCGACAACAATGGGCTCTTTGTTGCTACTGTCGTTATGGTGCTCATCAGAAGTATGTGTGGAAAATTGTTGAATGTTCATCGTAAGTGGCGACAATTATGTTGGCGTGACTAAATTTAATTTTTGTATTTTTTTACGTATGATATCAATTTTTGTTATTTGCTGTAATATCATAGCCATATCATGTTGCACCAAATTAAACAATTATTATTTAATATTTTTTGTTATTTTTATGAGAATCAAATTAAATTTGTAAGTGCGTTTGTTTATTGTGGTTAAGGGCATTGGCGTAGCAATATTATTGATGGCCACGGTCAGAAGCACTTTTGGGGGTCATCATTTGAGTTTATATATGTACATGCGTTTACTGATAGTCTCACACTTTTTAATATATAAGAAAACAAATTAAAAAAATTGATAGAATCCTTGACAATGGAATTTCAAAAGACAGTGGTTTGGAAAGACAAGGTAACCACGCGTTATAGAACCATTGGACAGATAACCAATTCACAAAATTAAAAAAAAAAAAAAATTTTCAAGTTTCCATTATTTTTCTTTAAAAAAGAAAGTATTTAGTAATAGGTGATAAGTGATAAGTGACATGTGTAGTAGTCCAGTTGGATCAAATGTAGCACAACTGCAAATGTTGCCTCTTTCTTTATAATTTTTTCTTCTTAAGTTGTCAAAATATAGCAAAACAGAACGTGATATAAACACTCATAATTAAAAATTTTTATTTTGTTGTGACTATGGCTTAAACAACGGCTTTTAGAAAATTCGACAACTTGCGGCAACTTAAATTATTGAATAATGACATACTTTACAGTGAAAATTGTATAAAACCAAGTCGTCTGGCTGCGACTTATTTTGTTGTTATTTAAATGCTTTGAACTTTGATATATTAATTGCAAATAAAAAATGTCGGTGAGGACAACAAAAAACAGCAAAAAAAAACAGAAATAAAATCTGATTATTCAAGATAATTTCGAAAATAATATTGCTGAGCCAAAATTAAAAAGAAGACATTCCAAACATAATAAGTTTCGAGAGTGCGGAGTTCACTTCTCAATAATAGCACATTTTAAAAATAGCGCGCGGCAATACTGGTTATACATAAATGACGAAAGATAACTAGTGAGTTGTTTTTTTCCAAGACTTAAAGCAGTGCTAAAGGGCTTTTCCTATAGCTGCAATATACTTACCGTGTCAAAAATTGGAAAATTTTTAAAAATTCAAAATATTTTGAAAATTATCGAAAAAGAAAATTGCATCCCCACTCCTGTAAATATATTATTTTATACCCGTCACTAATGATTTTATCACATCAAAAATGATATTGATTAGAGAGTATTTGGATTGAAGAAGTAAATTAGAAGCACGTTCTCGTTCAGGTAATGCCGTAACGGTGGGATAAAACATTTGCAAAAAACTAAGTAGTACGGTCAGTTGAAGATTTATACGATAATGCGGCGTTCTGCTCAGCACCGTTTAAGCTTTAGAAGCGTATAACTTGGTCGGACACATTTTCACTGCGAGAGAATATCCGAACTGATAATTATTTGTATATCGTTACATACTGTGCAGTTCTACAAAGCGACCTTCGATTAGTTATATAATATTTGAACCTGTGCACAATTAATTAGATATAACTTTGATTTCAGCTAACATATAACGATAGATCGTGTGATAAAATTTTAACTGAATTCTATATCTGCCACGCCTTTATCTATTTTTTTATTTCTATTGTGTCAGAGACAAAGATGACCTCAAAAATATAGCAAGAGTAAGAAGTTTCATTTATAAAGAATAACTTCAACGCATTCTCTTTTTTGTTTCTTTTTTGCCCCTCCTGTCATACTCTATATCTTTTGTTGAAATTTTCCTAACAACAATCTACAAAATACGTTGATTAGACCAGTTTAGTGATGCCAAACGAAGGTTTAGGTAAAACGCTATGCATAGTCTTCATAAGAAAAAGAAGTTCATTGAATGAGTGAGAAAGACAGAGAAATATCGTAAGCCTTAAAGTGCGTAGGTTGTGAGTGTGCATCAACAGAAAGTAGAGCGCACATCAATGAGCAAACAGTTACTAAAAAAAATTATTTTAGTAGAGAAATTCACTGTCAAATAAAAGGTGAAATTTTAAGAAGACAAATGGCTGCACATGCGCGTTGTTGCTTAGAAGTTACAAGAATGCAAGCGCGCATCAAAGCGCAACAACAAAAAAACGCTCCCAGCAAACGTTTTTGATCGTGATGAATTTCAATTTTCAAATATAAGTATTTAATAAATAATTTCGAAAAAAACTAGTTTTAGCAACCGAATAAAACAAAATAAAAATGTTTTTTAACAGATTATTTATTATAAATTTGTTTACAACCGACATTTTCAGATTTAATGTCATATTTGCGTAAGTAACATCAAATCATAATAAACATATGATCTTTGTTTTAGAAATACCAAAATAAGAATAAGAGTAATAAATTTAGCTCCTCGAAGACGGCAGATCCAAATAATCCTCCAAATGTTAACTGGGCTATGCAGTTCTGCTGCAATGACGCATACAATCATATGAGTGTGATAGAAAGACGCGTGCCATCAAGATGTGCGACTTAAAAGAGTGAAAATGTAATAAATTTCTCGAAAACTGTAGCGCATATAGGGTGGCATTTTTTTCCTCTTACGAAAATTTGTTTTGAGGGATGTTTTTACACAATTCAAGCGACTGTTTGCATTTTATTTTTATTTGATGAAGTATGAGGCTATTTATTGAAATAAAGGATATTTATTTTAGGCGTACAGTTTAGTGAGGGTCTTACATATAACGTATGATCCCCATATTTAGTGTAGTTTTATTTTTTGAGGTTCCTTTTCTTTGTTTTTTTTTTTTTTTTTTTGTTTAAGTTTCTTCATGCAGTATTTGCTGCTTGTACTTTTTCTTAAGATAGCAGCTGCATCTGCAGTATGCAGGATGCAGCAACAGGACATGTGTTTTTGTTTTTTGTTCGAATTTTAATTTTTTATTAAATAAAAAATATTGACAAAAGCAGTGTAAGCGTAAGAGTAAAACAGCATGCATTATGTGCTGTCCTCAAACTTGATCTTTATGTAGGTAAACATTTAATCGATGATTATATCTCCATCGAACAGATGATACTTAAGCAGTAAGGGTGTTTATTTGTATTGACAGTTTAAGAGACACGTGCTCTTTATCTTGGTACATTTAGTGGTATGACTTTTTTAGTCGTCACAAGAATTGCACTGTAAGGCTTAAATGATTATGGCATGACTTGATATTTTAATTTTGAAAAATTTTGTTCAAAGTAGGGGTAGTACTTTCAATACAAAATCTGTCAATAAAGAAATATAATACAGCATGAAAATGTTATGATACTTATATAAATTTGATTTCCTGACATGCGTAAGAATATATATTATTGCAAGATATAAAGAAGCTGTAACTCGCGATATATGAGAGAAGTGCGTCTATGATAACCAAATTATAGTAAGGACTTTTTCTGAAAACAAAAAAAAAATGACAAAGCAAATGGCAGACAAATTACATGGCGCAATTCGGCATTTATTGATTCATGAGTTCTGGTATTGAAAATGGAAAATCGCAATATTTAATTTTTGATCAAATTAAAAGGAAATTATTTAGATGGTGTTAGTTATTCTTATTAAATTGTACTTCTTCCACCAATTTTGCTCTATGTATGTAAATATAATTTAACTTTTCAGTCTGGTTTTCATTGATTTCTAATGCAACTATTAATTAATTAACTTTAAAACGTTTTAACCACGGACATTCGCTACAAGAGAGCAAAAGTTAAGAAAAACTGTGCATTAAAAAAAATCAACTAAGACTGCTAACTCAAAAGCGCCAACAAAACATTTGAAGTCATACCAGAGATAAACAAAAAAATCGCATATATTGAGAAATATTTAAGATTTCATCACTCGCTGTCATTATGTCAAGCGATATTTCAGCAGCAACAACATTAAAGCTGCATAACTATTACAAATTGTCACTTAAAACGCGGTCACTTCAACACGCCGCAAGTCGCTGTCACACGATGCGACCAGCATTGCGCTGCACTGCGCGCAACCGCAAACAATTCACGCACAATTCAAAATTCGTGCCAGCAACAAATTGTCGTTGCTACGTTTTTAACAAATTCGACAAGCAATTCAAAAAAACAAAAAACAAAGCATTGCTTGCTCTAATTTTTTTTTTTAATCAAGCAACAATTTCTTACTACAAAATTTTGACAACAGACTTTTTGGGTATTTGTGCTTGTTAGTGTTGTTGGTTGTTGTATGGTTCATTGAACCAAACCATCACACTCTCTCGTAGCAAATTTGTAGTAGCCGCTGATGACGCCAAATATAATAATAATAACAAGCAACAGCAAAGCTTAGATTATGTCACCAACACAAAATGTTGCAGGCAACATCACAACACAGTGTTGCGCATTTATTCAATATGTTACAACACCAGCCAGCAACTCCAAAATCAAACATAAGTATAACAACAACAACAAAACTAAAAAATCAACAGCAAAAAAGGAGCAGCGATTCATGCAGTAGCAGCAACTTTAAAACGTTTGTGGGCATTTCCATATGTAACATACGGTGATTTGTAATTGAAGTTCACTTCAATGCAGCATTTAAGTCAGACATGAAATATCCCGCAGCAATATCTCAGTGTTGTATCTTTGTGGTTGTATCTCTGTAACTGTTTAACGAAAAATCTGTAACAACACTACACAGCAGTTGTTGTTACCGCTGCTGCTGCTGCTGTAATTGTAGCTGTGAAATGTTTTGTATCTGCATCTGATTGTAAATCCCTTGAGGCGGGCGGTTAGCAAATAGCAGATAAGCAGACAAATAGACAGACGGACAAATAGACGAATAGTTAAATATATAGACGGCAGACAGAGACCGACACACAGACAGTTATCTCGTAATAATGTGGTCGTTTTTTTTTTCTGCTATCGCTGCCGCTGCTGTAAATTTAAGTGAAAGTCAAATTCAATTGACTCATTGACTGAGTAACTGAATTGAATGAATTAATAGAATGGCATGGCACAGCATGAAACATTAAATTAAATGCATAACATTGCGTTCACAGATCAGATCGTATAGGCGTTATCGTTAGCGTGATGGAAATTATATCGCAAGAGAAGTATCGCTGATGAAGAAATGTTTAGCCAGGAATATAATAAACTGTCCAAAGTGAGATTTTTGATAATACACTTTCTACTTTGGGCAATATTTCTTAGGAAAAAATTTCTGTTCAATTCTGGTTATCTGTAGATCCTTGTCAACTCTACATTGTTTTTTCCCCAATCTTCTGCAACGTCAAGTTAATATTTCTCTATTAAGCTTACGTTTTTACTACAGTTGTGGGCTATTTCCAACCACTTTGCGGAAAATTTGTTTTGTTATTTAAGGCACTTTTTTTGATTTTATTTGTGTTAAACTGTAGTTTCGTTTCCTTGGCATTGAGAGTTGTATTTCTTTGAGATAACATATATCTTACAAGATAACATTGTCAGCAGTAGCTTTAATATACAAGTATCGATACCAGTAGATATTGCGTCTTTCCTGCATCAGCTAACGATATCATATTACCAATTGTTACATTGAATTTCAGTGGTTTGACAGTTAACTTTAGGAATGATGAGGAAATTTTAAAAAAGAAATCAAAAATTTTTATTTTGGCCTTATTTGAGCTCATTATTTTTAATGCTTTATGCAATAATTCGAATAAATGCAGGTGAAGCAGTTTCGTTAAAGCAATATCTTGTTTTTTAGGCTTTGATATAAGCAATCCATTGCATATAAAAGAATATGAAATTTTATAAGAAAAAAATTAAAATGATTTAATATCAAGAGGAAAAATTTTTTCAGAAATTCTCCTATAGAAATGACAAAAGATTTTTAAATTTTAGCATCACACAAAGAAGTATTAAGTATTAATAATTATGTATTAATCTGTGAACTCCCAGGCGAAGAACTCACCTTAACCAGCTATGTATGTATTTTAAGGCACGCGAGAATGAGGAAGAGGACGATGAAATTGAGGAAACCGAATTGTAAGTTCAATGTATTTAAACGTTTTAGCTAATTTATCTTTGGAATGCGATGTTTCAGTAAACGCTATGTATTTCTTAATTTAATACTAAAATCCAAAAATAAAAATATATTATGAGATTTAAAAGAAAGTAGTGCGTGCCAATTTTGACCCGGTAGTAAATTGGTTAAGATTTTTTTCAGAGTTCTTCTTTTAGTCTAGAGTCAACATAAAAAATACATTTATAGTTGATCACCATGATAATATAGCCGTTATTAGTTTTGGCCAGAAAAATAAGCTACCTGTAGTGCATTGGTACAAAAGGTATTTTACGAAATTTCGTCCATTAATCGGTAACCGTCCGCCTATGATGACGTTAAAAATGCAATTACATATATTCTCTTTTCGTTTACAACTTTTCATAAAAAAATTCACTCAAAACCTTAATAAAAATGCATGACCAAAAAACAAAATTTGAAATAAAACTTAAAAGTTTTTCCCAAAATTTTTATACTTTTACTGTTTGAAAACAATTGAAACATTTTTTGCCAATATGTTTTTACTGGACACAACGTTTTCTTTATTTCTTGAAACATTTTTCATCTAACGAGCGGAATATACTACATGTTATAAGACAATTTTAAATTTTAATTAGGCACAATTTTTCCAATTTTTATTGTTTATTATTTAACGACGACTCTTAGGTTTGCAGACTAAAATTAATTTTTTTGAATTTCAAACTGGCGCCACCGAACAAGTTTTGAACATAATTTTAATTACGAATATCAACACTCTCTAGTCTAGTGGTATTATGTTCCATGTTCAACAAAATTTAATGTTATTTTAATTAATCACATAATGATGTCACCCAAAACTTTAAGTAATCCAATAACGTAAAAAAATAAATAAAATTAACTTTAGTTCCAAGTATTAAGATTTTAAGGAATTAGTTAACAGCAACAAATTTATTTAAATTTAATTTTCAATTAACTGCTTTACAAAGTAGAGAATTTAATTTCTGATTTTATCAGATTTCATCAGATGTTTCTTATTAAATAGCTCTCTTGTTTTGGTTTTTAGTGATGTTTATCTTTGGCAACAAGATAAAATGGCATAAGTTGAGCTTTTTTCCATTTGACCTGTACTCTTGGTATTTTTACATTATTAATTTTTAAAAAATTCGCCAAAAATGAAAGGCAATTTTTCAGGGAAGTAAGTATGACTGTTCATTTAGTTTTTAGCTAGTCCAAAACGAATAGCTGCTTGAGAAACTGTCACTGTTACACTTTATCTGAGCTTGCTGAAAATGCTTTGCATAAAATATATTTAATTTTTATTAAATGCTGTACCAAATATTGTTCCAAAATATTTTTAAAAGATTTGTGATTGTTGTTTTTTTGTTGTATTTTGTGTTCATCAAAATCAAATATTGAAGAGCTATTTAATCAAAATATCGAATTGAAATGTTTCTTGTTGAGAGTAAAATAAGCGAAAAAAACATTTGTAAATACAGGGAAAGGAATTATAAAATTTATTATTTATTGCAAATAAATTGAGAATGAATGTTGTGACAAAAACTGTAGGAAGCAAACTATTCATAGCACACATATGGAAGACACATTGCCTAACAAAATACCAGATGAAAAGAACGGAGAATGGGGAACATTGTCTATAAATTGCATTGATCGGTTACATTAACAGTATTGATATTGCCCAAGCAAAAGGGCATATATATGAAAAAAAAAAATAAAAACTCTGAAGTTTCCCCTATAACAAACAGCGCTAGTAAAGTGTAATTAAAGACACCAAATATAACTTAACATTTTTTTTTAGGGCGTCACTTTGAATTGAAGAATAGAAAAAAAATTAATTGGCTCCATCGGATAAAATGAGGGGGTGAATCAAACAAAAAAAAAAAACAGTAAAACAGTGACGGATTCAAATTATTTTTTGTGTTTTAATAAAAACCAAATTTTACATTCCAACCACATACCAAAGATACTCAACATAATTACGCCACTGTTAATTTCCAATGATTGCTATACAATTTATGAAGTTTCAAACCTAAAGGAGCGTTAAAATTAGAAAATAGTCCACAAATGTGCAGAGAGAGCAGTGCAATGTTTACACTTTATAATTTGACCCACAAATTTGTTAGGGTGTCGATTGTGTTTTTCGATTCTTTTGACATGAGTTCATTGACTTCACTCAATGGATAGTGAGAAGGCACAATTATTTTGCTTTTCATATGAAATGTAGGAATTTAAATACTTAATAATTAAACTGTGTGTTTATTTATGTCGTACAAGAAATGCAACGAAATATTTAAGTTGAAATTGTTTAAGAAGTCTATTTTTGGGGAAATAAAATGTTTTACATGTTATTAAAAAGATTGGGGAACACCCAACAGCTGCAAAACATTAAAGTAAAGTTTTTATTGATATTAAGATTCTAAACTCAATCACATTTCACATAATCGTATCGTTTCGTCTGGTCAATCCAGTGCTTGAGAATTTTCCAGATATGGCAATTTTACAAAGCAACTTTTGTTTGATGGAAGAAACATTCAAATTTAGTTTCATTCGGTTACCTTATAGTTATAGCAATCATGCGATGGCATATCATCGTAGAACCATGCTAGTACTTTTGCAATAGCCCCAATTTTAATAACATACATATGTAAATATCTTTCGTGTTTTATTTTTTGCCAGCAAAAGTCTTTAATAATTGTACTATTTGTGTAAAACTAAAATTTTAATATCTTTGCTACAAATTTTTCGTTAAGTTGTTGTTAATTTCTTATTACGAAAGCAAACTTTAACATGCTTCGCTGACTGTGAACCTGTCGCACAATGAGTGGGACCCTTAATGTAGGCGCTTTGTTCGCATATACGGAGTATTTAATGTACACAACAACTTTTTACTTACAGTAGCACTAAAGCATTTGCTCCCAATTTTATACATTCTACCTAAATATAAATTGCAAAATGGCTGTTCATATATAATAACTTGTTAATATATCTACGAATTGTATTTGTTTTAGTTGGTTAAATTAAACCCGAGAAAAGTCATTGGAGTGAAGCGTTGACAAGTTATTTGCTTAGCTATGACCTTTTTCTACTGCTTTTAATTTTTTTTTTTTTTGTTTTAAATTTATAATCGTGGGTGCGGTCATCACAATAAAGCGTTAATATGTTGTGTTTTTTGTATGTATTGAATAACAATTGCTGGGAACATCACGGAAATGCTCGTAAGTTAATTTTCCACAACCTACTTAAAATATGCGTACACTGAATGGTCATCATTTTTTCTTCAGTTTACATTTCTGATTACCGTCACACTATTAAATGTATTTTAAATTAGTTGCAACATCTTCATTGTGTGAATTTTTATGCTTTCCGTTTTTTTTGCTCATCCAAAGTGCCTTACATTTGTCAGGGTTTTGTGACCAGCAGCGGCATTCGTGTTGGGGTAACAATTACGAACTATTTTCACCTTTTTCGCGCGTCAACATCTTAAAGCGTGGTTGGCCTTCGAGGGGCTACGTTTAAAACAATGAAATGTGGTTGCTGTTGTTGTATATTTTACTAGAGACAAATTTTTGCTAGAGGCAAGGTTGTTGCTTTTTATGGTATTTGCAGCAAAAAAAAATGGGAGAGTTTTTAATTGGTTATAGTAATTTTGTCAGCTATTGTTGTATGCTTGGGAGAAAATTTATAAATTGTGCAGTAAAGATTCATCTGCGATATGGTAGATTACAAACTTTATAGAGCTAAGATAGAGGATAAAGCTAATAATACAAACTTATCGATGTCTTAAGTCTGCAGTTAAAAAATTAGTTAAGGGCTGGAAAAAATGTAAGGACCTCTAGCAAAGTGAATTTAAATTTTTCGTATTTTAATAGACTTTCTGATGAATACCTACACTGTGAGCAAAAATGAGAACTTAATTATGTGGAAACATCGAATGATGTCAACTGAGAGTAATTTGAGGAAGCTAAACTCGAATCTTCCATCAAATTTTGGCTTAAAAGTCAGTGTTTCAAGTTAAACTTAAATTAACCAGTAATTTACACGGTTACAAACCAGAAGCGTCACTTCACCAAAACCTTGGGGGGGGCAAGATTTATAATTCCACCACTATTACATGGTTTTATTGAATTATTGCATTGAATAATACCTAGTATCAGATCCTTGGGAGGGCCAATGCCCTCCCCAGCCCTACCGAGTTGACGCCACTGTTACAAACGCTCTTTTATGACTGTTTTTGTATCAAGCCTAAAAGTCAAAGTTGTTCCTTACCAAACGAGATAGAATGTTCAATGTATGTACATTATCTCCTCAGCACCAATCTTTAGCGACTGAGAGTTTTTTCAGAAATTCTAAATTATATGAAAAACTATTGATACCCGCAACTTTTTGATATTTCACAAAGAAACAGTTTGATAGACAATAAACATAAAAAAACCGGTGTTTTCTATCTTCTCCACGTAAAAATTTAAAAGCTTTCACGCATTTTCCCTTTGACGTGAAATGGACAAAAAATAAAATGTTTTTTTTTTGATATGAATAACATGTACTCAATTTGGAAGAAGTTGTCTATTCAATCCGCTTAAAAAATTAAGAATGATAACATCTAACACTAAAATTAAATGTTGTCAGCAAATCACAAACTTGTAATGAATTATAGTTATAATTCAAACGAACAAGCATTTAAGTAAACATGTTGCTTCCGATTTCTACACATGAGTATCAACCAGTTTGCTTTGAGTAAACCAACTACTTTGTTGCAATCTCATAAAAAAACATGTTTTATATATTACATGTTTGCCAACACGATCGATTTGAAACTAAGTCCGCAAACTTAAGCAAACCTCCAATGTTAAGGATAGCTATCTCTGTTATTGTTGTTGTTTATCACCTTCATTTGAGATAAGCAAAAACTATCTAGTACGTAGTTTTACGATTCAATTTATAAACAAATCTTCTGCTTTCAGTAAGTATCAACAGATCGGTGTAAGATAACTTATTAGTGAAATGTGACGTTGTTTAATTGCTTTCAAATTTGCATTTTTATCTGCATAGTAAACTGATTAAGAGGTTGTTGATGTTACACAGTACCTACAGCCAAATAGAATAGAATGAAATATTGTCAGTTAAAATAAGTGCAGATGTTTTCTAGAAACTATACGTAAATATACAGAGCCGAAAGTGGCTCAGAAGTTGACGCTAATACAAAAAAGTATATAATTTTATATAACACTCACGCTCGTATTAGCAAGCAGAATGACAAATCTTGTGTACCATATGTGTATATAGAGTATTGCTATCATTACATTAGCTGTACCATATTTTGCAGGCACTTGTTTTTCTCTGTACCCTATCTATTGTGTAAAGTTACTATCATGTGGTTTTCTTGTTATATCTCTTTTTTTAAAAAAAAATATGTCGCGCGATATTGTTTTCATTTCTTATCATTCATTGAAGTGATAAACAAAAACACAATTTAAAATTCCTATCACGTATTGAGTCATATTAGGGGCATGATTTATTACTAAAAGATACTGGGCTAATTCTTTGATTTAAAACTTTTAAAGAATATTCGACAAAAAATTTCCCTTTATCTAATAAGATTATAACGAATTTTTCTTCTCATATCTAAAATCTAAAAACTAGCATATCGAACATTAATATGCTTAGCCAATTAAAACAATAAACAGAAGTTCTTTAATAATTTCTTTAATAACTTTATATTGATCGTTACTAGCGTTATCAGCCATTAGCGTACTTGTTGTCATCCACATCATCAGCGTCACCGTAATTGCAGTTAATAACAACAATAACAACACATCATCAGCGATTAAGTTTTGCATAAATTATAGCAATTTCAACTCGAGCATCAGCAACAGCAACAACGGCATTGCAATTTGTGCGATCAATTTATGTGTCAACATTGTGAGCGTAAAACTCTTAATAAAGTTGTTGTTTATTTTATTAATTTAATTACCCATTTTTTTTGACGTCAGTAGTTTTTCATTTATAATTAATTTTGACCACTTTAGAAGTTTTTAGCCAATACAACACCTACATAGTGTTTTAAGCTAGTTACATGAGTGATTTTTTTTAGAGTGATAAAACTTTGAATTTAAATAAAATGCAGAAAAAATAATGTGTGAATGGCATTTTATTTAATAGAAATATTAATTTTAGTATATTTATTTTTAGTAAATTATTTCGGGCATATATTTACCACGACTAACTAATAGCAGTCCATATGTTGAATTAACCGAAATAACCTGAGTTATATTTAATTTGAAAGCATGCATTATAGCTGGCTTATCAGCATAAGCCAGAGACTTAAATTATCTCAATCCGACAATTGGTAGAGCTTCAGAACTTTGGATAAAATAAAACAAGATAAAAAAATTGCCTTATTTTAAAAACACTCTGGAAATTCTGTACAAGAAATGTTGTCATTTATATTTATCATAGTAGTTTTGTAAACCATTGTCATGCAGGTCAACTCCGCTTATTTCTTTATTATATTGGAGTTTTTTTATAGAGTATTTTTCCTTTAAACACGAGAAAATGGTTCTAATGACTTGTATTTTAGTTTCGTTTAGTGGTTAGTTTTATATGAAAACCATAAAAAGTGCAGTTGAACAGTACAGTTTTCGAAACTTAAATTAAAATTTGATTATTGGGATCTGACGTTTATCCCTTCTTGAACAACAAAGTAGTAGTAGCCCTTTGGCAAAGGGCAAAAAAAAGTATATGGGGTAAAATTTGTCATGATTGGAAGCGACTGTAACCTTGTTATTGTCTTGCAAACCGCACGCAAGGATATTTTTACTATGATCAAACGCATGCTTCAATTCACTTATTTATTAATAAATAAAGGATTAAGCAACTCAAAGTATAAAAACGTACGCCATCAAGCACAAAAGTGTGCAACGAATTTGCGACTATTGCATAGCATATTTGTTGTTCAAACTAATATCACAGTCACCTATACCCTACATTCAGCTAATATTCGTTAAGTCATTACATTTGTAATCAATAGAATGAAACGTGACAGATATTGAACAGAATATATATATGTATTCTTGATCAACGTCAACTTCTAAGTAAACTTATTATTAATATGCATTTTTATTAATAGCAGTTTTTATATCCTTTCAAATGATGTGCATTTCTTGTAGGCATTTCTTTGCTCACGGAATTTTTTAAGGATAACAAATGAATGAGCTTTAGAAATTTTCTTGAAATATTCGAAGAAATATTATTTAAGGTCATTTATTTGTTTTCTTTAAAAGTGCTTAAAGATCGGTACAAAAAACTCACAATATTATTTTATGACAGCTAAAGCCACGATAACTTCAAAAAAATATTGTGTTTTAAGATTTTTTTGAACGTCATATAACAAGAACTTTTTGCTTCGTTCTTGGAAAGTTCTGGCGAAGTATTTAACCGCAAAAAATTACAATTTTTTTCTTATAAAATAGGACCACACTTTTAAAATATGTATCTGTATAATTTTTGACAGAATTTACTTGAAAACAATTTAAAAATTGAACTAACGCAACATGCTCATCTCTTGATCTTATCTCACTTTAGTCTTGAGAGTTTCTTTTGGAAACTCTATTTTTAAAATATTTCTTCATATAAATAAATGCAAAGGTTTATTGATGCGTAGAAGCTTAACTATAACCTGTTGTATCTCATCGATGAATATATAGCACCCATTAATTAAGAAATCTACAAGAAATATAATAAAATTCATATTAAAGAAAACTTTAACAAGTGTCAAAACACGCAAGATAAAAATGTCAGAAGCAACTCATATTTAGACAGGCAATAAAATCCGGTGCTAAGACAATAAGAGTGACAAGCGACGGAGTCGAAGGAATTAATGATTTATTATACGAACTTAATAAAACAGATTCTTAAAATCTTTAAGCAGGAACACAAGTTTTCAACAAGTCATTAATTAATTGACAGCAAAAACAGCAACAGCAAAAACAACATTTAAATAAAAAGTGAACATATAAATTCTGAGGAATGACGAAACTTTTACAGTTATTTTATTGTACCCAATTTTGGTTTATAGTATATACAAGTTAATTATGCTGTGGAGTGCTATTGTTTACTACACTTTGCTTACACTGTGCAGAGTTCTACATCTTTTTACAATACGATAACGAAGAAATAACAAAGGGATGTACTTTTTAGCCGATCTAGCATTTGCTGATATACCCTACACTTAAGTAAAACTTTCCTTATTCATTTCCATTTCAACTCGAAGTCAAGCACAAAAACATTTCATGAGTCTAATGTATCCCATTCAAATATGTGTAGCGCAATTATAAAATAAAATTTGAAAAAAACAAACGTCAAATTAAACTTCAAAATAAATTTGAAGCTTAAAAAAAAAAACAACTAAAAGAATAACCTTAAAGAAGTACAAAATTAAGAACCAATTTACAAATTACCAAGTGACGACTACCACCAACTACCACGCCCAAGATAAGAAAAAGATTTCATCATCATCATCATCATCATCATCTACAACAGCTACAATAACGTAATCATCATTATCATGTTCTTCTTAATAATCGGCGTCGTAGCATGCGCTGCGTGGTCAATAGTCGGGATGTTGCTGCTATTTGTGGCATCCCATAACTGGGCGCAGACTCAACGGCTCGTCGACTTAAGCCATGGCGCTGGCGGAGACTGCAAAGACATCAAATGACCTCGTCTATTTGCTGCTTTGGCTGATGTTGCTGCCGCAGTCGCTGCCAAAAAGCCATTGACCATGTAATGAGCGCACATTTTGTTTTCAACTTAACAGCAACAGCTACGTAGTACATCCGACATTGCTGAAAAAAAAAAATCTCTTTTTATTCGTATTTTAATTATTTTTATATATATTTCGGCAAGCATACCTACATATACTGTAATAAAATTATTTCGTTATCTTGGGTTTTACTATGCAGACATACGTACGTACGCGTATGTACAAACAAGTGGTTTTTGCACTCATTTTTATGAAACCATCTTCATTTTTAGTCGCCTTGTTTTTGTATTCTTTTTTTGTTTAAATCGTTTTGCTCAAATCTTTTGCTCTTTCGTAGAACTTGTCGTATTTGGGTTTTTTAATTATTAGTTATGGGTTTTTCATCTAACGAGTGTCTAAACACCAAAAAAAATTTTAGATTTTCAACCATCTTTGTTAGAAATTTTTTCATATCATCAGCTCCATATTGAACATTTACAATATCATGGACAGTAACTAATGTTTCATTTAGAGGTGCCTTTTAAAAAAATAAAAACAAAAAAATCCATTGTATCGTTTATTCCTTATCATAGGAAAGAACTATTATTTACACTTATTTTTTAAAAATGATTTCTCTCAAATATTGGCTGTAACTGCGGCTAACATGGTCTATTCTAAAGTTCGAGTTTTCGATGGCGCCTTCAAGCACTTCGAGTGTGTTTTGACAAATGATGCGATCAATGTTGGCTTCCAATTCCATATTCGTAGCCAGCATCTCAAAGGAAAAAATCTAGACTCTAGAGCTGTGAGACTACATGATCTAGGAGGCCAATTCACCTTTTTCGGAATAAAGCTATGGCTTTACGGGCTATATGGTAAGCAGCACCATCTTGTTGGAACCAAATTTCGTCGATATTACGATCTCATTTTTAAAGAAATATGGATCGATGATTCCACCAGGCGATAAACCATTGTTTTGATGGATGTAATGCCAGCTCTTTAACCGTTTCGGGTTTCCCTTCATTTCTACATTTTTCTTCATTTATCGTATATTTTTTATTTTGGAATAATTCACGACTTTCGCCAACATTTTTGGTACTTTTCGTTTTGATATAAATTTTTCTGAAATGTTTTCTGGATCACTCAGCATCGCTGCTTCAAATTTCGTAACATTTTTCAATTCTGATTTCTAGTGATGATTTAAGTTATTTTTTGTCACAAACACATACAGACGCCTACACATGTTTTAAGCACCTACATAATAAGTTAGATGGTAACCAATATAAAAACTTTTATTCATATGATACATTACCCTTAAAAACCTATTTTTGTCATGTTTCTTACACTTCTACGATATGAAATTATAATTTTCAGCCTCAGTACAATCAAGAATTCTTATAAAGTTAATAATTTAGATTTGTTTTTATCTGCATACCTCTTTTGAAGATTTTAACATCAACCCTTCATTTTCAAACTATCAGTGGAGAGCCTATAAATTTCTCTTTCTGGTCGGCCCACGAGAATTTATTTTAATCTAGATAGAGACCAATGTTTCATCTCAGGTGTGGCGTTGTGACCTCTTGTATCCTTTATATCCTCATGGAGCTTAGGACCTTGACAAGATTACCAATATCTTGACTTGTTAAAAATACTTCTAACGTTTGGATTCAGGAGTTAGGGCTTGCTTCAGTGTGTTTGATTTAGTATCTCTTCAATTGTACATGATAGTAGGCAAATAAATTGCTCTCCGAAACCTATGATAAACTATGACTGAAATATCATTGAACTTTTTAACTAAATTCTTAATTCATTATCGCTTTTTATTTATTTTTAAGAGTTCTGATACCGAGTATGCATGTTCTGAACTATGATATGTTGTCATCATCATCTTCGTCATCATCATCATCATTGTCATTATCCCAGTCGTTATCGCTGTTGTCGTATGTTGACTTGGTGGAACTGCAAACAAACAAACAAATGAATAAAACGCAAAAAGAAGGCAACACTTGAAACTCAAAACGACGACGATATCGTCATCGGTGCCTTTATACGCCCCACTTTGCACCGTGGCATAGCAAAGTATTTCATAGTAGTAAAGCGTAGCATTGCACAGTGTAGTATTCTGTAGCTCATAGTTGTAGTTGTATTTATTGTTGTTGTTGTTATGGTTGCTGCCTCCAACATCTTGCCCGCGTTCAACTCATCTCCTGCGCCATCGTTTTGCGTTTGCGCACTCATTTCAAATCTTAGCTCAATAGCAATAGCAGCAGTGGTGGAATGAGCGCGGGCGCGCGGTTTCATCGCGCGATTAAGTGAGGCGCGTTCAACTGAACTGGAAGTGAAGTGAAGTGAGCAGCAACATTTAAGTTGGTACATAAAATAAGTTGACCTCAGTTGACCTCGTTTTTTTTTAACAACATGTTGTTGTTGTTATTTGTTTTTGTTGTTGTTTTTGCTGTTATTGTATAGTTTTCGTTACGTATTTATTTGCTGTTGCTGGTTTTAAATGTAAAGTAGTTAGCTGTTTATCTTTTCTTTTGTGCATTTTTATTTTAGCTCACTTTTAATTTGTTATTTTCATACATAGATTTCTGTTCGGTGTTGCCATATTTTAATAATATTTATTGTTATGTTATGAATTGGTCTTGGTTGAAAATACTCTACAAAGTGGCTTCGCTTTTTGAAAAATAGAAATAGGGAATGTAAATGTTCGTTAAGAAAGACCAGAACTGTATCGACCACGTATAGTAGTTATGTATTATGGTATACATTTTGTTTTAATTTAACTGCAACTAAAAAAAGTTGATTTGAACCGTATCCTTGGCTGTATGTTTACGCTGAAGAGAATCGCATCAAGTAATGTTCGATTTTTTGATAGGTGGCAACTATTTAATTCACTACCTTTCTAATGTACACAATGATACCTCAAAACATCTCCAAAGCTGGGTTCTTCAGTTGATCTACCAGACTGACAGTGTCTTCGCTATTTGAGTTGAGCGCACAATTAGAGTTTTGCCAATTATTTCTTCAAAATACTTTCAGCTGGATATAGTTTTGTTGTTTGATTTTTGCTTATTTCAGATCTAAATTTTGTTTTTAAGCCGCGCATCTCCATCTCTCCTTGTGGTACACACCAAACGACTAGTTGATATCTCACAGTGAAGCAAAACCCTCAACTCATAATTTCGATTTGTTTCACTATTTATGTAGTTTTTTTTTTTTTTGTTACATAAATTTAGCTCTGTGCAAAACTGCCAGCATTGAGTTTTCGAATAATTGTTTCTGGTGCATTTTCTTTTGATACTTTTTTTACGTAAACTTCATTTTTTTCTCAATGGAAATTGCAGATTTGTTCTACGTGACGTTGTGGTGCGCTAGTGCTGCTGCCGTTTAAAAATTATAACTTTTTTAATGCCTCTGTTGTATATTAGCATGAAAATACTCACTCAGTTGCATACAATGCAAATGTGTTGCTTCTATTGTTCCCCATACTATTGCAGCACATGTGTGCATTCAGTTTAAGTGCTATTTTTTATTATAATTTTTATTAGTTTTATAATTAACAAATAATTGACTTATTATGAGATGTGTTGACTTGGACGAGTGGAATGCGTCAATAATTTACTAAAGCTTATGCAAAAATTTTCTCAGGCTTGGGATAGCTTTGTTTGAATTCCACTGAAAATTCACATTAGAAAATTTTCTAAAAGAATAATAAAGTGCGACAAAATTTGGTAGTTGTGAACCCCAATATAGTTTCTGAAAGTTTTAAATGCGTTGATTTCAAATTCGAGGTCAGAATTTCTCTGATGGTTCCAGTTTTTGAGAAAATCATGGATTGTCGAGATATTTGATTATGATATATTATATCAAAAGTTAATTATTTATAGACCAAATCCATTTCAAACCATGCAGTCGGAGTGACTTCAAATTGCGAAATTGGTTGCCGATTAAATATGTTGTTTTTCAAAGTAATTAAGGGAACATATCATACCCCGATTTAATTGAAAATACTTTTTTTCGAAGTTATGCCCATTTAAAGTTTTAGTATCAGAGCTTGAAAAACCGCTAAAAAATGGTTCAAAATAGTCGCATTTTCATTAAAATCAACATAATTAATTTTTCTCTTTTAATTCTAATAGAACTTCTGATTCTCTGTCAGAATCTTTAAAAAATTGTTTAAAATAAGAGAAGTTATAGCGCTTTTTATGAAAAAAAAATAAGGCTGATTTTCGCAAAAACCCCAATTTTTTACGCTTAAAATTTTACTGCGGATTTGCATTAATATGAGAGAGAAATGACATGAGTTTAATGCTTGTTAAAACACATTTGAGGTCAGGAGATTTTTTCCCCAAAATCAATATGTCAATTTTTTTTTCATCATTGCCAAGCCACTCTACGGTACTATTTTCAAAGCAAATAACAGCAACATTCCGAATTACTTTCTGCAAATCCTGCTTGCATTCTGCGTACTTTTTTTTATCGTTATTTTCGTAATAACATTTTATCATGGGGAATATATAAAAACATTGTACGCAAATATAGTTTTTCGCTGACTGTACTTTTGTGGGTTTTGAATGTTTTGTTTACTTGACTCTGTCAGCGAAAAAACTATATGTGCGTATAATATTCGACAAATCAAACCGTTCCCACAATACATGCCTTTTTTTAAATAACCTACTTATAAAATAATTGAATGAGTTCATTATTTTCCCAAATATGTAAAAATCTAAGCGATCAACTCAAATGGTCTTCCATTATCTTATAGCATTTTTCTATAAAAAGTTTATTAATTTAATTAATGGTTGCACAAAGTTACACCTTCCTATATTATTTAATTTTCCGCTGAATAAGTGTCTTCAATAAAACTTTCATAATATATGTTTAAAGCTAATTGTCTAAAGAAAAAAAAATGCATTGCATTTATTAATCAAAATTTCATTTTCAACATAAATTTTCACCAATTAAAAACCCGCTACACATAAAATATTATGAGCTTTAATTTAACAGCCAAACAACAAAAAAAGAAATTAAAAAGGTCAGTCATAAGAGAAAAAAAAAACAAAGACCATCACAAAAAGCATAGCCTACGATTGATTGCTTGACACTTTTAAATTTTTTTCACTTTCAGCCTTTGGTTCAAGCAAATGTTGTTCAACATCTCGCACCATCAGCTGGGTACGTCCCATTCCATACATTGTCCATCAGTACGAACATCGATCATCGCCACTGAGTGGGGACGGACTGAATTTCTAAAGCATTTCTAGCGTTGGGCCACATGCTGCGAAGCACCGTCACCATCACCATCACAGCTGAAAGTTAATCATTTCATTTATTTTAACTTGGCTTAAAGCGGCGTTTAAAAGTGTGCTGCACAGTGTTGTGCATAGTGATGAGTAATGTGTAAACAGAGGTAAAATTAGCTATACAGTGTTTTGGAATTGAATGTAATTTATTTTGCCAACACTGTTGCTGCAGTGTTGCTGTTGTGTTGTTTAACGTTCAGCATTTCAGCATTCGCTTGGCTCACTGACTGACTGCTTGCGCTGGTGGCGGCCTCATTATTAATATTTTTTGTTTTAGTTGTTGTTGCTTTTTATTATATGACGATTACTATTTTTTTACCAATTTTCTATTCTGATGACTGATGTTAATGTCGTTGGTATTGTTGCTGTTGTTGGTGAAAGCAATAAGCGGTAAGTAAGCTAAGCTGCCATACGATCACCTCTTCAATGACCACTCTAACGAAAACACATAAGAAAAATCGAAAAATAAACCAAGTAAAACCGAAATATTGAAAAAATTTTTGTAAATCTCCGCTTCAGTCGCTCGTCACTTTATGTGTGAGGTTTTCGTTTTTTTTTCAATTTATCAAATTTACTTTGTTTAATTTTTTTCACTATTTATTTCTTTAATGTTTTCTTATTTTAATGGCTGTGCTAGGTTTTTGTTTTATCTTTTCTTAATTTTATTTGTTTGCGTCAGTCAGTTTGATGAAATGGTTTAATAAGCAAAATGGTTACAATGTTTTGAAAGCACTGATACTTAGTGTTGGTGAAATTTTATTGCAGAAAACCGAATTTTTAATGACTTTTGTTATATTAAAATATATATAATGTGATGTGGCACATATCTTGAAATGTCATAAATTATCTTGAAAATTATTCGTTATCCTAGAATAGATATTCTGATATTTAGTTAAAAGTATTAAAATATTCTGAAAAGAATTGGTATATCATGAGAATTCCTAGCGATATTTCAAAACGTTTTGGGATATCTTTTAAACTAATAAAAAGCCATAAAAATATTAAGATACTTTAAGAAACCTAAGACTTTATTTAATTATCTTAAGACGCTTTAAGTTATGTATGGGTGATATTACAATCGTTACAAGTTGGAAGCATAAATTGTTTTGAAATTTTTTGGATTAAGGAAAATACTCTTGTATGATAAAACCGATTACTCAGCAAAAAGTATTGAATACTCAATTAGAAGCTTGTACACCTTAACTTATTTGTCTTCGTTTGATAATTTTTCACAACATATATATGAGTAGTAATATCAACGTAACGCAATAGTTTGACCTTCTTAACATCATTACCCAGTAAGTTTTAGGAAAGCTTTCAAGTCTACAAATCAAACTTTCACATTTCCCGGAACAAACTATCACTTGGCATCAGAATATGAACTCACACGCAATGTTTCTGCGATTGTAATATGCCACTTCCTCGATTCAAAAAATTTGTTGGCTATTTACCCACTAAAACAGATCCGTTAAATTTTTATAACCCATACAAAGAAACAAAACAATACAGCTACAATGAAAATACAACATTAAATAACGTAAAACAGTACAAAACTGAAGCATACATAGGTATGAAGAAATATTAAAATTCGGTACATACGGGTACAGTGAAATAAAATTATAAAAATAATTAGAAAGTCTTATTAGAGATCAACAACAAATGAATTCATTCAACTAAGCAGACACTTTTTTCAAATTTCTTTTTACTATTTTTTCGCAAACGAAGATTATTACCATCGTTGAGTGGCTGACTTTCATATTTCGTCTAAACAAAATAAAGTAAAAAGCTTAAAACAGTAGGAAAAATACAAGCCGCGGAAGGCAAAGTGTGGCATCTACCATGGTAATACTGATGATAAAACTGACGTTAAGACTAAGCCCAATGTTTGTTTGTTGGATGTTAGAGCTTGTGTTGGTGATAAACCTATTGTAGCCTTGAATAATGATATTAAAATATTTATTATTTTTACTAAAGGAATTTTTTCGATGACTACAACAAAAATTTCAATAACAATAATAAATTTTTTGTATGTGAAAGTTTTTTGGAAAGATATTAAAAATACATCATGAGTGCTGTACTCACTTTTTGGCTTTAACATTGTACTTTTGAGACAAAAAATTTCAACTGTTCTATACACTTGCAGTGTTTTTTGAAGTTACATATAACTTTCGCTTTAAGGCTCTTATGCAGTTATATTGGCATTTTCACATTTTTTAACATAAAATAAATTATGTAAAATGTTTCACTTTTCAAGTCTTATTTTTGTATAACCTAAATGAAGATTCGATATTTCAGCTATTTAGCATAGCATATAAGAGTTTAACATCAGCTTATAATGTAAAGCCAAATGAATTGATTAAATATTTTGAATTGTTTTGGAATTTGCATGTTTTGCTTATAAGCTGTTGACTATATCGTAAAAACCAGGGGCAAAAGGAACTTATGTGTCACAGGTATTTTATTGTCTTATACGAGTATATTCAATTATACATTAAAATTATAAGTTCTTTAATTTTTCATTAAATGGTTTATTACCAATGAGCATAACCAGACCTCCTGCATCGCTAGAGCAAATAGCTTGCACAAAACGTCTCAGAAATCGCGCTTTGAAAATGAACTTGATTGAGTAGAGAACCTTAAAAAAAATATTATGTTGAATATCAGAAAAGTGATAATCCAGTTCATCAATCGATAGGTCTTTGCAAACTTTTGCACAAACAAAAATCCGAAAAGTACAAAATCAAAAAATTTTGTTTTTTTTTATAAAACACAAGATTTTTTTTACAATTTTCTCAACGTGTTCCATATAAGTTTTCACAAAAGAATTGTAGTTCTAAAACTCGGTAATTACAATGAATGCCGTATTAAAGATTTCAGAGCCATTGTTATTTAATTTACATGCTATTTGAATAACTTTCTAACAACTATGGCATCTTTTTGACTTTAAAGTTTTAACTTGATGTCCCCCTCTCTCCCTCTGTCTCTCTCTCTCTGTCTCTTTATTTTTATTTTTATTGTTCACCTTTTCTCAAACACTTTAATTGAATGTATTTGAAGCCGTTAGTTAAAAGCAGAACAAAACCGTTAAAAACAAGAAACAAGATCTTTCAACTTCAAATGTTAAGTTCAACCGCAACTTTTGACTGACAGAAATTCCAGACGAAAACATAAAATAGCAACAACAGCGCTAGCAACAACAATAAAAGTGACAACAACACTAATGATAACAACAATAATAAAAACAGCTATGAAATTTATGTTTGAAACGTCAAAGAAAAGAGCTGATTGCTTGCTGCTGTTGCTTTACTCCGCCAACATAGCCAAAGCCACAACAATCGAAACTTGGCTTAAACGCATTAAATGAAGCCGCGGTTGTTGCTTCTGATTCTTTGCAATTGTTACCCATCAGCAAGAAGTTTCACAGAACCGCCTAGATTTGAATGTGAATTTTGTTTGAAGAATTTCTTGTAAGATTTTTTTTGCACTTGCGAGTGTGTGTATGTAGAATATGAAGTTAATATAAGAAATGTGTAAGAAATTGAGTAAACTAGGTAAATTACATAGGTGTATAAGTAGTAGAAATATTTTGACATTAATATCCATACAATTCCAACGCTAAGCTTATCTTAACCGTATGGTCCTACTGTAATCACATTAAATTTTTACAGCAATGACGAATGTTGATTGATAGTTTATTGCCAATGGTGAAATCCAGCTACGCAATTTACACGGGAAAAACTTTTTCAAAATATAATTTTTTTCCGTTATTTGTGTTTTTAAAATTAGGTGGAGCTATCTGAAATCTGACAGTTCCAAAAGTCTCATATCGAGGATACTTAATTACTCGTCGAATATAAAGAAGCCCGAAAATTTTTAAAATTGCCAAAGAACTAACAATAAGCATGGGATATAACTCAAGGTATTCGAACACTTACTCACGGGGAGTTGCTGATGAATCTGAGCAGTATTTCTAACAGGTGTTTGTTTTGCAACATTCCTATAGACTGATGGAAGCGTTTTATCTGATCGTGTGACCCATTTATTGCCAATGTCTCTTCATGATCTCAGTCGTTGTAAGGATGCGGTTAGTAGCAAAATTAAGTTTGTGATTCAAGATCGGGTGGCGTTACCGAATCGTCAATATTCGCTTTGCTGTAAATAGTCTTAATTTTGTATGGATATAATTATTCTGTACATAATGGAGTTAAGCAAAGACACCTCTTCAATTGTTGATTCTTACTGTTACATTCTACGCGGTGCCATATTTAGTGGTGTGAACGCCATCAAAGTTTTTCTTTAACTTTTGAACAATGTTTTTTTCTTAGTTTTTGTATGGTAGTTACCATATAAAAAATAGATGAAAGTTGTAATTTTTATTGTTCCACCATCATTTTATACGGTTTTAAATTTTCCATTCACATTAAAGTTGTGTTCATTTTTTAATGAACATCTTTCATCGCTTTTAATTTTGTTGATTGATGATTTTATTTCATTATTTTATATTAAATAAGTCACAATTTAAAGCTATGCCTAGATCCGAAATTGTCTAAAATTGCGCATACTATTAAAACACTTTTTAAGTAAAAAAATAAAACAAATGAGAGGAAGTACTTTGATATACGATCTTAACGACATTTCGTAATATTAGTATAAAAAATTAGCAAGCAGGTCGCAAAATGTCTAATATTATTGAAAATGTCGAAAAATGTCAAATAAGTTGACACTGGAAAATCACATAGTGAGAAAAGTTATCGGAGAAGTTGATAAGTCTATATGTTATTCATACGATCATAGATGAGTCAGATGTTGTTTGCATGTTGCTATCATGAAATCAATGTTTTTCATCTCTTCCTTAAAATAAAACTTTGAATATTTTTCTATCTGAGATTTACTTTTCGATTTATTGAGCCGAAAAACCTTATTTTATTCTAAATCGTCTTGATTTTGACTTTGATTTCTCTAATTTTATGTATGAACCTACTCTAAACATCATAAAACATGTTTGAAAAATCTAGGGGTAGCGCTTAGCTACATCATAAAAAATCTATTGTTAGTGTTTTTTTTTTAAGACATAAGCTCCTTTGTAAAATTTGAAACACTAAAATAAATATTTTTTTTTTTCGAAAGAAAATATCTATTATTATATTAATAAATTCATTAATTTTTCTATTGCAATCTATTAGTCAGTAAAATAATTTTATATGAAATTAAATAAATTTAAAACCTTTTGCAAAAGAAATGAAAAATTTCTGTTTTTAAATTTTTAAATTCACAACAAACAATGCAATTGAGATGAAAAATTCACAAAATGTTTATACAAAAATATGTGTGAATGTATGTATGTGCATCTGCGTTATTACTTACAGTTAATATCTTTGCTATGCCACATGAAATCCTGTTACAGCACAGACACGTCCTTCAACACTAACATGATACGCGAATCCATGCACACTATACGCACGTATACAAATATGCACTACACATGCACTTCTATACTCGTAGTGCAAATACAAGAACATATGTAGAAGTGCGAATGCAACCACACAAATGCAACAATATTTTGTCACTTGAACAGCAAACAAAGCAGACGGCACTCATACACACTTATTGACACGCACACACACTCACACACACACACACACACAAGTGCACACTCAAATGTAGTACACGCATACGATTGCATGTCAACTGCCAACTGCATTTGCGCGCCAAAATGATAAAAAATTGCGCGTAACGACGTTGAAAAATAATGAAAATCTGAAATCAGAAAACTCAATATACTAACGTCGATGCTATTTTACAAAACAAAAATAAAAAATTAACAACAACAACTACAGCGATAAGAATGAAAATAGCGATGAAAAAGAAAAAAAGAATTCGGATTCACAAAATGAGAAATGTCAATAGGAAATATGCTGAAAGATTCAATAGTTTTGACTTTCAAGGAAAATTTTTGGCTCCAAATGATATAAATAACATTATGCAAATGACAAGGCAAATTATGATCAATATGAATTAAAAAAGTAATATCACTCATAAAAAGATCAAATGAATGTCAATTTTAAGAAAATATCCATATGCATTTGTTTGCACCTTTGGTTAATGCGTGGCAATCAGTTTAAAATTCAATCCAAAAGTAATAATATTGAATTCCAAAATGCAACTGGATGTTTTCTGAAATATTGCAACACCAAGTCAGAATGCCTAAATGGGCACAGATTATTGAAAGTTGCTGAAAACCTATTTCCCCTGAAAGTATCAAATAATTCAAATTAATTTTGCCAAGTTTTAAAACTCCAAAAAATACAGACAGTCACTATTTATAAATTTTCCAAGAGGGAATATTCAGTTCACACACATACACACTCACTCACATAACTGAGTTCATTGCATTTCAGGTAGTCATCGCTGCTGTCAAATAGTAGTATTTTAACTACTACTTTTTTTCTTTTTTTCTTTCAATTCAACATTTGCACTGCTACCATAACAGCTCACAAACACACACATACTCATCTATCAGCTTTTTGCAATCGCGTGCTAGACAAAATAGATTGAGGCAGTGGTGTTACTGTAGTCGCCGCTATAGCTATTGCTGCATGAAGTAGCAGTGGGAGCTGGTGTATTCCCGCTGGTTTACTATAGTTGTGGCGCATTGCATTGCATAAAGTGAACACACTCACTGATGCCTCTCATTTCCCACACTCTATAGAAAACGAGCACTCGGTAAATAAATTTGTTTTTCATTGTGCAAAGCCTGTGCAACGCCGTTGTTGTCGTCCTTCTGTTTCTACGTACGTATACTTCTCCCCCACCGCCTTTGGTTAGAAAACTAAAACTCGGCGACTTCATTGCTGCATGTGCTGCTGTATACTTTTTGCATTTACTGTCGTATAGATGGCGCTTTTAATGTTTCCTTTTTGGCGCGCATTTTCAGCCTATAAACTAAAACTTTTTTCGCGCGCTGTCTGCTTCTATTCCACTTCGTTTGTTTGTTTGGTTGTTTGTTTGGTTGTTTGTTTATTTGTTTACTTACATGGGTCTGCGATTTTATTATGAATTTTCAAATCGGACACAAATGGTTTTTGCATCGAAATGTGGTAGTGCAGAGATATGTGGCACCACCAGTGTGGGAATTGGCAACGAGTTGTTGAAATTTAATTTTTGTGTATAACATTCTTTACTACGTATTGGAGCTTATGGTTATTTACCAAGCGCATGGATGAAATAAAGCTTAATTGTAGTATTGCGGAATGGTATTTCAATTTTTTAATGTTTTGAGTAATGAACTAGTGTATTTGACTCGATCAGGATTTTTTTTTAAATGAGAGTTTTTCACTTTCAAACAAAATTTCGTTCTAAAAAACGATTTGTTTAATTAAACCTTTTTTTTGGAATTACAAATAGAAAGATACTGATTAATTCCAATCTGATATTCTTTTAAAAATAAATTTCAATTTGCGGCATTAGTGGAAGGCGCTAAGTTTTAGCAAATCTACAACGCTAGCGAAGTTAGCTTCCATGCATGCCGTTGGATCTATGTATGTGTTATGAATAATTTTGTGAGTTCCTATAATTAGAGGAAAACTCTCCGATATCTACAATACTTTCTTTATGTGGGTTTCAGATAAAACAAAAGCTTTGCCATAAAATTTTATTAACTCGAACTCGTTTTGAAATGTCTAAAGTTTAGTGGCATAGGTCGAGTAGAACAAGTACCTTAATGATATGTTATGTTTTCATTCGGTGCAGCCAATAAATATGAACTAATATGGTAATACTGAAATGGAAAAATTTAAACAGATAACACAATAACCCATACACCCAGATCTTTTGCGTTAATAGTCGACTCAACCTGTACCATGAGCTCGTAGATTTCGCATCGTTTCCATCATATTGGGATCGGAAAATTTTTGTTTTTCAATTTCGATTGTACAAAATATTAAAACTAATTAATTTTATATTATTTTAAGATTTTTTTAAAAAGAAATTTATGACGCCATAAAAAAAATTGATACAATAAAAAATATTTTTCTGAATATTTTGGCTGATTTTAAGAACTTTTTATTTCGTGCGATTTTTGTTAAAAAATGACAGCTTAGTAGAAAAAAAATAATTAAAAATTATCAGCAAAATTTTGTAATCCAAAAATGCTACATCTTTTTTTAAAAATATATTTAAAAATCGTTCTCTTTCGATCTTTAACTTAAAATATTAAAAACCAAATTTTTTTTCAAACGTTTAAGATTTAAGAAAAAAAATATATTTCTTTCGTGGCCATCATTTTAGAGATTTATACAAACGGCTCAAGTCTTCAGAGTGCCGTCCTGCATACTAGGGTAAAATTTAGTTCAAATAATAAAATATTTCTAGAGAAACTTATTGATATATAAAATTTTTTCATATAAATGAGTTGCGTAGCAACTAATCATCTTAAAATTGACACATAAAGAAGACCTGTGAAAGAAAGTACTAAATGCTGTCAAAAAAATTTAAAAAACTTTTAATTTTCAAAGTTTCTCTCTACCAAAGGGATTGAGAATTTTTAAAAAATACCATTATACTTTTCTTTTTTTTTTTTTGAAGTTAGCAGAATGCATTAAAATCAAATTAAAAAACCAAATGCTACACAGCAAAACTAAATAGAATAGAATGCATTTACCTATGAATTTTCCATAAATATCTGAGTGATTTTTACAACCATTAAGACCATCGGTAATGGCTGGTATGGGACGCGTGATATAGTACAGCAATGCCATTATTGCACTATAGGCAGAAACTATTGAAATACGACTTTTTGTACTCGTTTTTGGTTCACTGTCTGTTTGGCAAGTACGGATTATGAATTTTGGTTGCAGCTAATTTTACATATTCAAAGCCATATCAACAGCAACAACAACTGAAATTCAAAAATGGACTACACCATGTTGCAACATGTTCATGGTAGTAAACTGATGCATTGATTGCAAAGTTTTTTCTTTTTTTCGCTTTTTCTGTCGTTGATGTTGCTGTTCGGCTTTATGAACCAAAATATAAAAAAATTAAAGAATTTAAAGGAACAAAAATTGTAGCACTACCATCACCAACATCGCTATATGGTGTAGTCATTCCTATCCTAGTGATTTTACCTCCTACCGCAAATAGCACCATCCTTAGCGTATGACAACGACCGACGCATTTCAAGCGACAACTAGAGAGAAACAATTTTCAAAATGCAACTCCCAAGCGAAGGGTAAAAAATATAAAAAAAAAAGAAAAGATTTTAAATAAAAATCAACCCAGGATTCAGATTGCAGTCAACCGACGCGACTGAAAGTTCTAAGCACCATCGTCAACATAAGCAGCAGCCACCAAAGGGCAGGCAGCAAAAAAAGAGTGTACTACCAAATCTACCTTTCAACCGACTCAATCCCAATAAGAGTCGCATTGTGTCTTCGTCTGTCAGATAGTAAAATGGTTGTTTCTGCGTTTGGACGCATAGTTGGTCGACGTTCGCTGTCCAGGTTTAATATCCCAACTGGATAAGTCATGAAATATTCGGCAAAGTCTTTAGGATAAATACTTTTGCAATTCACTGAAATTGGAAGAGAATGACACATATTTCCTACAGGGCATGTTTACGTTTTTTCTTTTTCTTCCCTTTTCTTCAGTTGTTACTTTGCTTATGAGTTTACATGGAAGCATAGCATAACGTGGCGTAGCATGGTGGTGGTTCTGTGATTTGGCTCAGAGACACTCTCCACTGTGTGTTTGGCAAGCGTACGAACAAAGTAAATGTTTAATGCTGAACGTCATTTCAATAGGAAAATACCAAGCTTACAGGTTCAATAATCGTTGACTTAGACTTGTGCTGAATGTGAAATGGGCAGGAGTGTAGTGCAAGAGATCTAAATTTCAGGGTATGGTTCCAGACATACTGTGGCATGAGTGCCACAGACATCAGCACTGCAAATGCAGCGGCAGCACTCAAAGCAGTCACTCTGTTAGCAAACACCAGCAAAAGTAAAACATTTTCTTTAAAAAATATTTATGTGAGTTGTAGAAAATGTCCAGATAAGCATACAAATTTACCAGCAATATAAAAATAATAACTTAGTAAGCAAAAGAAATATAAATGGTACGGACGTATTAATGCAGAGACTACAACATGTAAATAATTTTTAAGCTGTCCCTTAATCTTCTTCAATAGCAGAAATCTTCATTAGAGAGGGAACAAAAAATATGACAATAATTTTGAACGTTGAAAACTTCAAGCCAAGAACTACACAATGCAGAATATTAAAATTTCAAAAGTTCGGCCATTGAATAGCTTAACTTTAGAAGAAAATTTTTATTATTTTTAGTTTGTAAATCTTGCAGAGGAGCTAAAGTCTTAGAACTAAAGGAAAAATATTTTATGATTAACTTAAAAAGTCATTTTGTTTGACAATTTTCCCAAACCGGATTCGTATACTTATAACTGTCATTATTCTTGCATTGCAAATAATTCAGGTCAATGATGGAAACGACGAAATATTAGCTTATTTTAACGAGAAGCGTAAATATGTATATGACATGATTTTTAATTTTGTAATTATTATTTTAAAAATCAAAAATGATCGTAATTTTGAATTTTTAGTTTTTTCGATCAAAAATAATCGTACTTTTCGTTTTGAATTTTTGCCGATCCAAAATATTCGTTATTTTCGATTTTTATTTTTTTCGATAAAAAATAATTCTAAATCGGCGGAAATCATTGAAAAACTCGATAACTATCGAATATAGTCGAAACTATACTCAAACTATGGGAAAAATATCAAATGATGAGCAATGATTTTTATTCAGTTCTTTATGTAGTCATGCAGAGACTGTATTCCGAATAAGTTAATTATTTTATATGAAAAATAAAATTCACTATTATGAATGTAGTTGTAATATTATTAACTTTTTTAAATTATCTACCTCCCGACATAAAAACCTGACAACTGCAACATGAGGCCACATACATATCTATTAATATTGGCCAATGCCGTGATTTTGCGTAAACGGTACCTCTTATTAAGTATCGGCATAAATTTTTTTTATGATATTAAATTCAACATAAAAACACGCAAAATGCAGCTGATTTAAGAAAAAATCTAAAAAAAAATCGCAAAAAAAAATATAAAGATAAACTGGTAAAAACAAATTTATTACCAACTAATTTAAGCGAGGACGACACCTCAGCTCATATTTAAAGGCTGCTAAATCAATGTCTTCTTGTCTTTGTGTCTGGGCCGCTGACGACGCAATAGTAACAAAAACAACAACAATAACTCTCTAAAAAATAATAATCAACAACAAAAATTTTGCCATCAACGCATTCAATGAAAAATAATGCAAAAAGTCACCAATAAAACGAAAACAACAACAACAAAAAACACCCTAGCAACATCAGTAACAACAGCAACAAAAATGTTGCTGTCATGAATGCGACCACGGAGTTGCACACGACCGCCCATGGAAGCGCATGGATACAAAGTAACGCAGACAGTAAAAAATGAGCAGAGAAAAAGACTGACAAACCGATAGTCAAACTAACGAACGTCTAGAACGGCAGACACACAACTGAATGTTTAGTTGAGAAATTAAGCAAAATAACAACAAGAAATTCATCCATCCATCCATCCCATTGACTGTGGCAAAATTAAAAAGGAGTCAATAAAATAACGACCAAAATCGACCGGTGAAAAGAAACCCCAAAAAAAGAAGCGCAGCGCAACGAAACAGCGCCCTTTGCATTTTGACTGACTTACGCACCAAAGACTGAAGCTATAATAACAGTTTACTTATGTTTTCTTTTTATATTAGCTTTAAAATGTATTATATTTATTTCCTGGTTAGAAACTAGGCGTGGTCTTGAATTTTGAACAAAAATTTATAATTCCCCCGACGCAGGCTGACTTCATTTCGGTACAAAAATAGTAAAAAAAATATATTTGGGGGTCCAGTATACGAATTGTAAACATCTTCCTCTCTCAAGAGTCACATTTTGAGATTCTTCAATCGAAACTTCTTACAAAACACTGATGGCGTTCTTTACATTTTTTTAGTTGTGAAACATGAATTAAAATGAAAGTGTCATTATAGCTTCAAAAACAGCTCCTTATACATAGTATGTACAGATATCCGTGAGGTTGCAAGGACATAAGAAATTCATAATAAAACGTTCAAAAGTATTGGGGAGCAAAACTGAAAACATCAACCGGCATATAAAAACAGAAAGACTGAGTAATGTGGTACATTGGTGGTAATCAATTGAGCGATCATCGTCTTACTTGAGGCGAAACAGAAGGTGGAATAAATAAAACAATAATAATGAAGATAATGAAGTTAAAGTGAATTCTCGTAAATATTTAGGGAAATACAAAATCAACAGACACTCACGCAGCGGAGTAAATAAAGTGAAAGAACCGCTGCTGATAGTAAATAATATAGACTGTGCGCCAGATTCCATGACAACAGAGACAAAGCAAAACGACGCCAAATTGCAGACAGACAGTGGAAGCAAGAACTTCATGGTATTTTTATTGGCAACAAAAAATTGAAGATATTTTTGAAAACAGTTGAATTAGAATCAGATCAACATTTAAGCTGATATATGTATCTGTGTCTGACCGCACAGCGCATATTTTGAGAAATGAGTTTATGTAAACCTTAATTGGGGATAATTTTCTATGCTGTTTTTGTTTTTTTTTCGAGCAGATTGGGTTTTCAAATTTCGAAACCACTTAGTAGATATTTTTCGGTAACTAACTAATTTTTCAGATATTTCTTTAGACATAAGCATATTAGCGCCAACTTTCTTGGCATGATATGTGAACTTTATAACGTTTTGTCATATTAAAAAAGATAACAAATATTGAAAAATTTGGAAAAAGTCGAAAAACGTTGAAAAATTTTATAAACGTTGAAAAAATCAGATAAATGCTAAAAAAAAAAAGAATTTAATTTTATAGGAAAATGTTGGAAAAGTTGAATAAAATGCATCAAAAAGTCTTAAGAATGAGAAAGTTGAAAATATTAAATAAATCGAGTTGAAAAAGCTGAACTACTTAAAAATTGTTAGAAAAGTTGAAAATTTTGAGCGTTGATGACGTCGAACAATGTCCAAAAAATCGAAAAATGTTAAAAAAATCATAAAAATAATGTCGAAAAATGTTGTTAAAATAAACACTTTGGTGGACTTTCTCACATATAAAAAAAAATTGAAGCACAGGAGAAGTTCGGTGATGGGTCTTCACCAATTTCATTTCTCATCAAGGTGACTATAGTGGGATATGAAAAACCAATATATTTTTGAAGAACTAAATTTTTGAAAAAATTTGATCCTTCAATTCTGAGTTCCTTTAATTATTAAATTAATTTAACAGGAAGGTGCCGTGCAACAACAATAGAGTTACCTCTACTCCTCAAATCACTACAAGATTCTGGAATTGCCCCTGATAAGTCAAATCTGGTTTCTTGCTTCATATTTCTCTTTTTCTGAACCTGAGGCTCTCTGTCAAGCGCCAACGACCCAGAGGTCGTTTCAATTTTTGATTAAGCTATGGTTCTAAATTTTCCCAAAATTGGAAAATTCGTTTTTTTTTTTAATAATATCTTATCCCATCCATTAATTGTATTGTCTTTTCGACCACGAATACGATTGTTAAAAAAAATTTTAAATATCTTATAAATTTTAGAGTTTTATTTTATTTGTAAGTTGGTTGTAGGATAAAATGCAGCTTTCACAATTCTTGACACCTCCAATGTTTCTAAACTCTTTTGAACATTCAAAAATAAAATTGAATTGAAAAATACTCAAATTTATATAAAACTTGTAGCTGCAAAATAGCTTTCTAAACCCTAGAAGCTCATACTGCAGTTCCAAGGTCATCTTGAAAGATTAACTTTGGTAAAAGGCTCTAAAATAAGTAAAGCGTACATACATATATATTTCAAAGTTTTTTGAAAATCAACCCCAAGCAAAAATTGAAGAAAGTTGGTAATAGCTACTAAAAACAGTGTTTAGCTACTACAGCTCTTAGCTTTCTTAGCTACGAAACTATAAGCTTTTTGTAAATATATGAAAAATAAATATATTTAATTTAATAATACTTTTACCATAAGTACTTACATCTGTATATAATAATGTTATGCATTTTTTTTTTCTATGGCAAACTGCACTGATTTACATACACTATGCGCATATATTTTAATTCATTATTTCAATTTAGCACATTCACTTAAGCGTCCTTGAACATTTACATTACTGGCAGTAATGTCCAAAACACTTTTTTTCGTATTTATTTTATTTGTGTTCATTTTTGCTGCTTATAGGATGTTGTACTCGTAGGTTGTTAAAATCGATGTTCTTCTTATTATAAAGCGTAAACTGCAATATTTTCATGTAGGCGTTTAAAAGAACTACATAAGTTAAAGAGTATCACTAGATGACAGCTAAAAATGACAATTTACTATACATAAGCATTATATTGTGGTATAGAAATTATTTTCGTTCTTGCCTATGTATTGCTGTTAGTTTATAGTTTTTTTATCAAAATTAAAAATAACAAAAAAATTTTGAAAATCTACGCAATATTACCCATGTACTTTCAACATAATAACTTATGACATAATTATCTTCATCACTGACGGCTTGCTGACAGATTTGATGAGCTCAATTTGATCTTTAGTTAATTTGAATCGATCAGAAAACCAGCTTCAGCACTTAATGAAAAAGTCACACAGGAAACTGGTGCGGTTGTATGGAGCAAACAATTCAACTTCGTTAAACAGAAATAAATCAACATATCGCGCTACATTTAAAGCTATGACTCCGAATTCGTGGAACAAGTTCACTGCTGTCTGTGAAGTGCCAAATTATTTCCATCTTCTGAAATTGGAGCTTATCAGTGAGACTTAAAAATCATCTACATACATTTCATTTCATATATTCGTATAACTACCACTGCCATCATTGTCGCTGTCTACTTAATTTCTCATCTTCCACATACTATATACACAGATTAAATGCTGCACAACGCTACGCATGCGCGCAACAAATCTCAAAACCAGATTTATATAAAACTTCTGATACAGCGGCTAATCTCGCTATAAAATCCGTATCCAAAATACATTCGTTCGTCGCCTTTTGCTGAGTTGCAAATTGAATATTTATTTGCTCAATTTGTTGTTTTAAAATAAGGCGACAACGACAATGAATTCTTTGTAGCGCGATATCACTTTTTTTTTGTTTTGCCCTGTTCGAGCGCACTCTGCGCGAATCTCGCTTTAATCGGATTAATTTTGTATACAGCTTCTGCACTGCAAAAAAAAAAAAAAGAAAAGCTGAAAATCAAATTAATTTGAATTAACTTTTAATTGTCATGCAATGACGTTAAGTTTTTATATGCGCACTCGACAAGTGTCAACACCAATTGCTAAGCCGCTAAATTGTCAATATTTTGCTGCATTTACTTCATCAACATGCAAATGCTGCTCGCGTGAAATGCGATGCGCTCATAAAAATGTTTTGTTTGGATAATTTAATTCAAATTAATTCTTTTACTGCCATGTTTTATTGACACCTTTTATTGGCATGCAAATCAGTGTGTTTTAACGTAGTTAAGACGTATTTAATTACAATCATTTCGTTGGCTCTAAAATAAGCAGAAGCAGGTGCTAAAATGTTTGTTAGCAATTTAAGGTAATGTGGAGTTTAATGAAAAAACATTTGTGTTTTTGCGGGTGTATCTGGGAAGAACGCATATATGGATTCATCATTTCACGTGTTCAGACGTTGTTAACGCTTTTATTATTATAAAATTTTGACTCAAGAAGGTTGCTATGAAATCTTTAACCTACCCCGTGAGTTAGTGTTTGATCTGAATGACTTTTCTTACTGCGAAATTATTAAAGGAGTAAATAGAATTTTTTTTCAAATTATTGTATTTTGTTTCAATTTATCGACATCCAATATAAGTGAATAACAAAAATGTCGATCTCTTCTGTATCGGTTAAGTTATGCACTTACAGTTTTTAGTTTTAATTTATTGCCTATCAATGATTTTTCCGTTGAAGCCATCATTTGGTAACTTTTTCTCTGCTGCGACCTTATGTGAATTTGCAACCAATGAACAAAAAAAAATGTTTTGCGTTGCTTATGTCCATAACAAGTTCTAATGATGATTATCCATTAGAAAAAAAAAAATTTCGGATATCGGGATATGATGTTCGAAATATTTTTTTGACACAAAACCTTTTTTTTTTAATATTTCACTGAGCTCACTGTTCAGTACAATGTGTAAAACAGTACCAAAAAATTTACGCAAAACAAAAAACAAAACAATGAAAAACTTTTATAGTTAAGGTTTCATTCATTGCTAAATGGATTCATCAGAGACCTTTGTGCCGATCAGTGAGTATTTCTGTTGAAAACCCAAGTAAAAAGTGAAGCAAATCAAAAATTTTTTTTCCTGTTGTTATCTTTGTTTTTTTCTGAAAATAAATTTTGACTTTAAAATCCAATACAAAAAATTATAACTTATACTAGATGTATTAATATAATCAAATAAATAGTTCGCTGCAAGCAGCTAAATATCCAGAATTCCTCTTTTACAAATAAAACACCTAATAAATGTATAAATAATGGCTGCAACAAAGCTCATGTTATGTCACTTTGGTATTTTGCTGCTAAATAATTAAAATCCTTATTAAAACTGATAAATTTTGGTTTTATTTTAAAACACGCAAATTGTGCTGATGTTGCCTACAATAGCAGCAACAAATGGCAACAAAAACAACAGCAACAACTGTGTAGCAGCATGTGTTGCTGATAGTGCAGCTATTGAATGCTGCTGTCAATTTATTGCAGTTTTCAGTTTTTTTTTCGTTTTTTGCTGTCTGGCAGAATCAAATTGCTGCAGCAACCGCAACTGTTTTATCGTCGCAATTACTGCTGCTGCGTTGATTTGTGCGCAAGCTGCATTCAAATACTTTTCTATTTCTATTTTTAGCCAACGATATATTTTGCAAATAATTGTGATATCTGTCATAATTTGACATTTTGCATGTGCCATATTGTAATGCAAATACATATATAAAAACAACAGTACTTAGACATTTATAATAGCATTCACGTATACCGTGTATAATATTTAATTTGAATGGGAAAATTCAAAAATGATAAATAATGCTGTTGTATCTAAGGGAGTGTGGAAAAACACACAAATAAATTAAATACTTTGAATTGCTTAAATTATATTTGTAAATGATATGCTTAATATGAATAGTATCCACTTAGGGAATTACGTAAAGCCTATTTCGGGGAAAAGAATGGATTTCTTCTTAGAATCAGATTTTCATGAATATATATTTTTTAGGAGCAGGCTTCTTTCTCTCGGTTAAGATATGTCGTATGTGAGTTGGCTAGTATAGAAAGCTTTATTTTCCCCTATTACTTAGAAACGTGCTTGGAAGGACCTTTAAGATGAACCATAATATGAGAAATAAGGCAAGTGTGAAAGTACCTGGATAGACCTATTTCTACCCATGGAAGTATCCCTGATACAGAAAATGTATTTTGCATAAATTTTGGTACTCTGAAAAAATTAATTTCTATATAAATTTCCCTGCATTCATATTCGATGTATTATACGTTTGGGTGATTGTCAAAAAATTGTTCAAAAAAAGGTGTCCACAGTGCTTTGAGTACTTGAAAACTATTCGAATTCGAAAATTGACATCATCATTACCCTATCAGCGCATTTTTTTTACTATTTTTGTCTCATAATCTATGTAGAAAGCAATAAGCATTACAAGATAATTCAGAAAAATTACCGCCGTCACGCAATTTCAGTTCTCTACCCTATGCTAAAAAGTACACATATATCTACAATTTAAATACCGCTGCTTTGACGCTCTCATTTAGATATTGCCGCCGCGTTGTATTTGAAATTTGTTTGTGAAAAATTGAAATGAAAATGCGTCAATTTCGCAAAAAATCTAACAAAAATTATTCGCTAAATAATTTGCGAGCAAAATAAATTTAAGCGAACGATACTTGAAAACGCGCCCAAATGCAAAACTGTGTGTGTGCGTGTGTTTTTGTAAATGAATGTTGTAGCAATTGCTGCAGGTGCTGGCGACGCGATAGTGATGTTGTTGCTGGCGTCTGTACTGAAGCTAATCAAAATAATTCAACGCTGAATTGTTGCTGTAGCTGTTGCTGCTGCTGCTGCTCCTGATGCTGCCACTGTTGTTGCTCATTTTTTCAATTGTGGTTGGGGAAAAAAAAAAGGAATTTGAAATGCGCCCATCTGTAATGAGTGAATGCGCAAAGTGGCAGCAGCTGAGGCAGCAGCAAAGTATTTGTGGCAGCAAAATTTTTGGCCACAGTTGCTGTTATTCAACTTAAATTGTATTTTAAATGTTTGCATTTTGTGGGGTTGCTAAACAGACATATTTCTAGGAATGCGGCAATAATAATATTTTTCTGCTTTGGTTCATTCTTTATTTTGAAAACTTTGGCGCAAAATTGATTTAATTTCTTTTCCCTCTCTTTTTCCTTTCGCGCACTATTTTAGGTTGACGTATTAATTTTTCGGATGATTAACAAAACATAAAAAAATTTACGTTTTTCTAATTTTCAAATTTGAAATTTTAAAAAAAGTTTTGCACATGTATACATATATGTTTTTAAGCATATTTTCTTGGATTAATTTATATAAATAGAAGTTCCAATAAACTATGCTGCGCAAAGTAAATCAGGTAAATAGCTTAGACGAATATTCAGAGACTTAACTTGAATAAAAATAATAATAAGATACAATTTTTTTTATCTGAAAAGGTGACTTTTTGAATGTGACTTTCAAAATAAACGGTTCGAATATAAACTTAAAAATGAGGAACCAAAAACTTTTTCCAAAAATTTAATAAATACATAATTTGCCTTATACCAAACAAAAAAAAATATAAATATCAAGTGTGAACAATATCCAGTGGAAAATCTAAATTCTTCAATTTACTCAAATGTAGATTTACATGGATATGCCATATTCCGAAAATACTGAAATCAAAAAACATTAAAAACTTAAAGTAAAAATTAAAAAATAAATTAATGAAGACAAAATCAAAAACACATTGAGAAATTTTAAATAAAACAAACAAAAACTTAGCCATAAACAAATAAGATAACTAAATATAGAGTTAAAAAAAAAAAAGAAAAAAAAATATTTTAATTCAGCAAAATATGCGAAAATAAATACAAAACTGCCAACGCGCAGTTTGCGCCGATTGAGTAGCTACAATAAATGATGTATGCCGTACGGACGAATATATCTTAGAACGATACAACACATTGATGGCTTTTCAATTTTGTTGAGAAAATAAAAATCTTTATGGAAAATTTTCTTTATTATACTTGAACGGAAATAATTAAATAAGAAAATAATTTAAAAAAAAAAAAACAAAATTAAATGAAAGGAAATATTAAAAACAATTTAAATTAGCCAAGATATTTTGATAATAAAATTAAAGCGCAAATATTCCGACAATAGTAAATTTTACAATAACAACTATATTTTCATTGAATTAATGACGTCTTATATTTCTCACTTTCATCACAATCGATTGCTCTGATGCGCGCACAAAAAACGTGTTCAAGTACTAGCCAGCCACGGAAAGGCAGCAGTCAAGAGGAGAACTTAATGTGATTTTTCAAAAAACCACATTTATCAACAGTTTTTTTTCCTAAAATTGCTGGAAACCTTTAATATATAGATATAAAGTAAAAAATAAATTCTCAAATAAAAAGTTTGGCATATCTATAGTAGATTTTTATAAATTTATTGATAGAGTATTAAAAGTTTGAATAAACAAAAACTATTTGTGCAATTATTTATTTTTGTTTTTTAATTTGAAGTCTTTTCAAGTTTTTTATATAAAGTTTTTTTTTTAAGAAAAAATTTTATGAAATAAATTCATAAAAACAAATCATTTATTTTGATTGTCCTTAAATTTTTGTTCTTATACAAAAATTGTCCTTAATTCAAAATTAAGTAAATGTAATTTTTTGCTGTCAAAGCAGACAATTGTGAGATAAACGGGCTGGAATATGACTAAAGTAACTAACATATATTCAAAAAAATTAAGTCGATATTAGAAGGCACACTATTGTCGGACTATTTTACAAACTGTTGATTTTTACTTTTTTTCCATATAACGATCATTTTTTTCTCTCAAAATAAATATTTGAAATTTTTTTTATTTTAAAGTTTTCTATAATTTATAATTTTCCCAACTTTAAGATATTTAACGTAAAAAATTAAATAATTTCTATTCAAATTTTCGAAATAAAAATTGTGATTTCTTACTAAGTTTACGAGAGTGGGTAATTTTGAGCATAGTTTTGTTTTCGAAGCATAGCTACCATAAATATCGGAGAATTGTAAATGTTTGAAGAAGTGTTTTTAGATGACCTCTACATACAAGTAGGTACTGGTCAATAGAATTTAAAAATTTATTGAACATAATATGATCAAATTTTACAGTCATTAGCAGAAACCGATATTCATGTGAAATAAACCGAAATAACGTGGTAAAGTCGCAGGACGCAGTGTCCTCATTAATAGGTACGTTCTCTTACATTTTGGACTAAGTCCAATTATGAAAGGTAAGCATCTGTCAAGAGAAACATTTAACAAATGTTACAACATTCCTTCCATTCACAACATGGCGGTCATCCACGTGGCCTCCAACTCCCTCCGGCTTAAATCTCTTCGCTTTTCCTTATTATATGATCAATTTCCAGAAGAAAAAAAAACAACAACAACACAGCATTTAAGAAGCAGCATAAGTGACTAAAAAGCAAAATGACGATTTTTGTGTGAACTGTTGCAAAAACTTAATCCTAAAAAAGAATATTTCATTTAAAAAAAATAAAAAAAATAAATATACAACAACCTTTTTCAGCACAAATATAATGTTTTAAAAAACAAATTTCTAACATCGATTCAGATTATTTATAGTATAGATAACTTATTGGTAATTAATTACATCAAAATTGAGGTTAATTGACAAATTAAGTGCTGTAAAAAAGTCTCACCTGACTATGGGTGCAAATTTGATTTGGCCAAGACAAAAGATGTATGTATACAGAAATGATTTTTAAAAGATAAAAAAATGGAGTTTACTCATTATCAAGGCATATATCACAATGAAAATTTTGTGTAAAAATATATCATTTTGCACCAATTATTATAAATATCACTATTCAACTAAAGGAAAAGTTTTGAAAAGTTTCCTAGATCACTATAAGCATTTCGATGATAATATGCCATTCAACGATTTAGTAACTGTGTTTTGAAGATAAATTATATAATTTTAAGGCTTAGAAAAGACATAAAGTTTGGCATAGAGTTGTAAGAAACAAAAACCATCAAAAAAATGCTATCCAGATGTATATCAGGGTATTCCTCAAACTTATATAAAAGCTTTATTTGCAGAAAAATAACATATCTGATGTACAAAAATCCAGTAATAAAAACAGATATTATCCGGCCAACACGACTCTCATACAGCTTTTATTTTTTATTAAAAAAAATTTATTTTGATAATATATGAAACAGTTTTGATGTTTTGAAATTGGTATGTTTATAATAACTTAAGTTCTCTGCTCATATCATTAATATAGCAACTTCAAAGCATCATAACTTAATAAAAATTAATAATCTTTTATATGTACCCTTCCACTTGATCTAAACGTACTTTACTTTTTGATAAATCAATTTTATTATATTTATTTTAATCTTACAATCAGAACTATTACTTTTATTTATTTGATCATTATTAATACACAATAATTATACCAATTCCTAGAAGTGATGCTTACCTTTAAAAGAATAACAAGCACATGTACCTAAATTGTCCAAAACCATATTGTTGATAATACCATTAAAATCGAATACAGTAATTTTTCATAAAAATATTGGCAGCAATTTTTATTTGTTGATTTTTAATTGAATTTTTCATTACTGTATACAGTGCAGCCGTATGTGTTGATTTGTATTAAGTTGCCGGCGTGAAAAAAAAAAATCTTGAACGCTCAATAACTTGAGCAAATCAATGAAAAGTAAACTTAAATTAATTTTTTTGCGTATATAAAGAAAATAAATAAATGTGTGATTTTAAGCTATTTTTAACCAAATTTTCTTAGTATTGAGCGCAAAATTTTATTAGATAAAATTGAAAAGAAATCAAAATATTCATTGAACATTTTTGGTTAAAAGTCGATTTCAATATGTGATATTGAATGTGATATTGGTATTACGCAATTAGAAAAAAATAAATTTGAAATTTACATTAAATTTTTCAGGTTAAATTTTTCGAAAATATAAAACAAAAACATGCAAATAGAAGTGTAGAAAAATAGTTTTATACTTGAAAGATTAATGTTCTAAAAATTATTTTTTTCTACAACCGAAAATTTTAAAGGATTTTTCAATAAAGAAATCAAATGATATGAAAACTTTTTTTATGTTTTGAAATTGTTATCAAAATGTGGACAAGAACACATTTTCAGAATTTCGAAAGCTTTTTAAGCGGCCTTTGAAATAAATATTTTGTGATAACTCCTTTTAAGGATCTTTTATTAATATGCGTAAAAAAATGTCATGCAATTACAATGTTTTCAAATCCTTTATAATGTATAAGTTTGAATAATAAAATATATCTATTCATTTAGTTATATTTTACTGTATGCAATGCACTTTGCAGTGAAATTGAAGTGCAAAAATCTATGAAGGAAATGCAAATTACATAAAATCTCTTCTACATATGTTAGCTCGATTTAAATATTTTTGGTTTCTATTATATTCACTCAAAATGTGAATTGAAATTTTATATTTTTTAACAAAAGAAAAAGTTGTGAAAGTGAAAACAAAATTAAATCAGGAAAATTATTTTTAAAACCTCGCATAAACAATTATTTTCACCTCTATCGAACAAAACAGCACATTCAAGTATTTGCCCCATGTCTTAAGTATACGCTCATTCATCCACAATAACAAAAAAATACAAAATTTCGCTACAGAGGATGCAATATTTAATTTTCTTGCTCTTTTGTTGACAGTTTTGTCAACAAGCGTTGAAAATTGGCTAAAAATATTACAACCAAAGGAGAGAAAAAAAAAACAAATTTTAAAAAATTTAAAATCTGCAGAAAACTGCAGCACACGACACAACACATTGTGAAAAGTGCAATAGATACAGTCAACTAGACATCCATATGTTGGCACAAAGGGAAGCACGCAGACAGATAGATAGACAGCTGTAAGCAACTAGTGATATTTGAATTCATTCCGATTATTTAGTTTTCACATTATGATACTTTTTATACAAATTGAAGCTAAAATATTCGAGAACCTGTGTTAAGAGCAGAAAGAAAATTTATATTTAATAACAATATATCCTTGAAATAATAAATTATAATACAAATAAATAAAACTTTAAAATATTATCCTCAAGTTATATTCTTTGAAAGATCTTAATTATTCCAAGTTATATGCAATTAATGTTACTCATACGCACTGTTGTCTCAAATAGTAATCATATTTTCAAATCAAATTCTTCAAAATTAATATTAAAATCAAGAACTTAATACAAAAAAGTTGCAACAAAAGAACCGAATACTTGCCTCATTTAATATCTCTAGGCTACTTCGCATACTCTCTGAGTTGTGCCTGCTTCCAACAGCAATTTGCACAAAAGCATGACTTGTAAATAGCTGCGCGTTAAGTATCTGGCAAAGTGCAAAGTATCTGTTATCGCAATTCGTTTGCTCGTGCGTTCCTTCAACAACCAGCAGTAGCAGCAGTGGCAGCATCATGTCGATATGCAACAGCAACAATGATGTTGATACTGCTGCTGCTGCCTTTTTGTAAAACATCCGTGAGCGCATAATGAACTGGGTACGCGCACACAATCACCCAGCCGTTTCATGATGGATGACAAATTTTTACAGTTGACAAAATGTTGAATGCTGATTGTATGTTGATGCTTAACTCAACGCTCAACATTGTGATGAGCATAATAATGATGATGATCGGCAACAACAGGGGTAAATTAAGCCAATGTGGGCTTAAGTGAGTATTATTGGTGTATGTGCACAAAATTTAAATGTTTTTTTTTGACATAATGGACATATTCTGGTTACTCTGATTGTATTTTATTTTAAACAAAACTGAAATGAAGCAATGAAAATTTCTTTGGGTAACGTGAGAATGGCAGCAATATAGCTTCACATAGAGGTTTATAGTGATATCAGGAACTTTTTACTTAGTAAACTGTGGTGTTACATTATAGTAATCTTTCAATCTGAAGGTGCATGTTACTGCAGTATATCTTTTAATGGCTTTTAAGAAAAATTCTATAAGTTCCTTTAAGGATAATCAAAATGGCAAAATATGGCAAGTTTTAAAAGGTGTTCCGTTCCTGTTTGTCCAGTCCATGAGATATTTGGCACAAGTTGGTAAATGCTTTATTTTAATAAGCTGATGCCCAATAAGACAGTGGCCAGTTTTACATTGGCAGGAAAGCAGAAATCACTTCGAGTGAAGCATAACAAATACCTTAAATTAATTTCCTTAAATTGAGTCACAATGGATTTAAGGCAATGTACTGAATCGAGACTTGAAATGTACTTTTTAGAGGCCGAATGTACTTTTTTGGCGTGAACATCCAATTTTATTAAGATGTACGAAATTTTTGTAAAATTTTCTCAATAACCAAAAAAAAAAAAAAAAGGTCCTCACTTTTGGCATCTCAAAAACCCTAGGTAAATTAGATATACATATATGAAATTAAATTACAAAAACTACACCTTGCAATTATTTATACAAAAAAAGGTAATTATTATATATCTTCACATTGCAATTATTTTTTCATTTAATTAAACCGAAAACAGGTAATTATAATAAATTGTTCAAATGTACCGAAAATGTACTGAAAATGTGCTGAAAATTCGCCGAATGTACTAAAAATGTGACAAATGTACCGAATGTACTGAAAACTTGTTAAATGTACTGAATACGATTTTTCAGGACGCAAATGTACCGAAAAAAGTACAAATGTACCGAAAATGCCATCACTGATTTATAGCTAAGAAGGATAATAGCTGTAATAGCTAAACTCTATTATTATTATTAAAATGCTTGTAGTAAAACACTCCCTTTATTTGTTCTCTATTAAAAGTTGTTACACATATATCCTTCAGTAAGTTGTACCAGGAAAACGTCAACCATTTTAGTTTTCATACTGCTGAAACAATCTCTTTAACTTTTGGTCCAATGAACTTTTCTTAAAGCATTAGTCATTATACATATAATTACACACATCATTTTCTTAATCTGTCTTGAATAAAATATGGCTAAGATTTAGGAGACATTACGCTAATTCAGCCAAACTACCATTTCTTCTCAGCACTCATTATAGTTTTAAAATAATGAACAGCGACCCAAAACATCTACGCTTCCTTCAAAAGCTCTTTGCTATATCTCGACATGATTTTAAAATTTTTTCGCTCAAAAAATGCCAAAATTCTTAATCCACAATAATAGCAAACGTAAAGTTTTGGTCAAAAGATAAAGTACACGGTTAGAAATCTTGGATTAAATTTTAATACAAGCGAAATATTACAAGGATTTTTAATACAATTTTGATTAAATTTAATACTTTTCAATAGATTACAAAATTTTGTAATAAATTTTGTATTAAATTTTAATGTATAAGTATTATATTCGAATTTTAAACAATGCTGTATTATATTTTAATACTTCAATATTGAACTTTCATTTTATTTTGTTGTCAATATAAATAAACTTTTAGCCAACCAATAAATATCACTACGCTGGGTGATGTCGTTAAGCTGCGCGTGCATCAATTGAATTCACAAGGAACCCGGTTCGAATCCCATTCGAAGTGAAAAATATTTTTTTTAAATTTTAATAAAAACGAGTATTAAATTTTAATACAAGAAAGTATTAAAAATGAATTTCAATATTTAGGCAGTATTAAATTTTAATACAATTCTGGTGTAGTCATATATGTAAGCCCAAAAGTATTAAAATTTAATCCAAAAGTTCTAACCGTGTACTCAAACATAAACAAATTAAAAATATCAGCTTATCTCAGCTTAATCTAAGCTAAGTCTTCACTAAACGCTTTATTAAAATCACATAAATTTTTCGCCAAAGTATGCAATTATATGGACTAATAAAAACTAAACGCCATATCATTTCATTCTTAGCAACACCAAAAAATAAAAAGCAAAAATCTTGCAATATTATATTATGGCCATAAATCAACCACAAAAAAACATGTGGTCATTTGAAAAATATTAAAGCCACCACCACCATCATTGACAAACAACGAATTAACAAATTAAGAAGTTAATAAATTTGCATGAGATCGAGCAGACTAAGCGCAGACCAAATAGCATGGCGAGCGAGAACAAAATTTATGACCGCTTTGTTGGAACAGCAAACTAACTACTGAAACGTCAAAAACCAAATCAATTTAGTGACTACGGCTGCTGCTGATGACGACCAAGACGATGACACGCCTACTTCATACATATTAATTACCGTTAATGCGACAGCCGTGAATGACGCCCGCCGCCGTTGCTAACAACAGCAACAACAACAACAATTCGATTTATAGCAACTAGCAGATATGAGCTTGTATGGCCACTATGTTAAATGAGGTGTGGACAGCAGGCGGGCGGAGTGTTAAAAATGCTTATAAAAGAAATTTTTCATAATAAAAAAAATAAACGCAAACAAATACTTATGCGGTTTTGTTAATGGAGTTCGTGTACAAAACCTCAAATGGACCATGCAACTCTCTGTAACTCTAAGCAACGTTTTTTAGTAGTAGCTATGAGCATATCATATGCTTGTTGATACGGATGTTTTAAATAAAAAGAGTTTAGCGGCCAATAAATTATTCGTGTTGATCAAAACGTGGTAAGAATTTTTAAGTAGTTAGTACGGATCTCACTTGTTAGGACTTAGTTCTTGAGTTTTGTGTATGAATTATTGCTACGACGAGTCAGACAAAGTACACAGTTGCAGCATGAGTTTTGGGTCATTCATGAGTTTAGTTCTTCATAGAATATTAACTTATACGTGGTTAGCTCAAGGAAAGCAAAGTTCAGCTTAACAATGTATGAAAGTATATGCGAGTAGCTAAAATTTTGAAAACTTGTTATCTACATATAAAAATGTCAAACTTATTGCTGACAAAATCGATAACAAATGAAAGTCATAAACTTTGCTTTGGGTATCAGGAGATTATCGCATATATATCTTTTCTGTGGAAGTAGTCTGGATAAGAGCTTCAAAAATCTTCTTACCATTTTTGATGACTATTCCTTCTTTATTTATTTTACAACATTAATGTCGAAATAACTGCAGTTTAGTTGATGTCATTAACTTTAACCTATTTTAAGCCAGTTCCAGTAGCGTTTTCCATAACAATAATGCTCGTGATATTATGCATTCATTGAGATCATTTTGAAAAAAGCGGTTAATATTTGTAATCCACAATCACTTTCGTTTCAATCGAGACTACAACTTTGTCTAAAGCTATCGACAATAAGAAATAAGATGTCATCCTTCTATTCCGTTGACATTTTTTTGGCATTTTAAAGTGCTTCCAACACGCCGTGTATTAAGATACGATTTCTGTTCGAAAGGTCAAAATGTATCAAATGCTATTTAAACATAAGTGTAATGTAAGCGTATAACTAAAAAATTCAAGCATATCGTATATTACACAATTTGAATTGTCATACATGACCACTCATTGCCTCGAGTTTACGTTTTAATACCCAAACATTTTATTATCGTCAATAAAATATCGATCGTACACTTAAAACAAAATTTTTAAAAACTAGAAAAAAATTCAACATTTTTAGTTGTATACTAGATACGATAAATTTACGAGAGCTTGCAATCTAGAAAAAAATATCATTCAACGGAAATATCAATTATAGATTTTTCGGTGAATTTTTCATTGTGGTCTGATATTTCTGTGGTATAAATAATTTTATTGAAATTGAAAAGTCTCATAAATATATAGCTCCTTTCTAAAAGTACTTTCAATTGAAGGAATATGACTTCTTATATTCCAGAAGTTTTTATGGCACAAACAGAGACATTCACGAAAATGAAGTTATTCAAAATAAAATTTTATGAAACTCTTCGCAAAGCAATCTTAAGAATAGCTATCTTAAAAAGCTACTGCTAAACAAACTTTAAAAATGTGCAAACTATGCAATGATTTTTGTCGCAGTGTGAATACTCATAAATATTTGCATATTTACGTACTGTATGCAGGTGAAAATTGTACACACACTCATAATGCCAAGCGTTTGAATAAATTTATTTACAAAAATTATTCCACTTTAGCTGCAATTGCTATGTGTTGGCAACAAAATAAACATGTTGTCAATACAAAAATGTTGAACGCCCAACCACCCACAGTATAAAAAAAAACAAAAATTAAAATAAAGAACGGAAACCACATGACCACAAATGGTGCTAAAATATCGCATGTTGCGTAGATGTCGTCCAATGCAATGAGTTTAACACAAATAACCGAAATAAATTTAAAAAAAAAATTAAACATTTTGTTTTATTGTTGCAAACACTTTTGTTCTGATTTAGTTGTAGCTGTTGTTGTTATTGTTGCCATTCGCATTTGCGTGTGACTATTATTGTAGAAATCAACATTTCTATTTGCAACATTTGTGCACGCCAACAGCACTAATGTTAACAACAACAACAATGTTTATTGCACCAAAGCATGCATGTAAATGCATTTCATATATATTAAAATTGACATAAATTTTTAGTTTCTTTTTTTTTTTTTTGAATGCTTAAAAAATTAATATGGTTTGAAAATTAACAATTTTTTTTTATAATTTAGATGTTAATTTCTTTTTAATGAAATTAAATTAATTTTTTTTAAGTAATAGTCTACGATTTTATATTTATACATATTGTTAAATAAACTTTTTTTTCCTCACTAAGCTTGTACATTTTGAAAAGAGTAATCTTATTTGTACAATGAATAAATGAATTAATAAATAAATAAGTAAATAAATAAATGTTTCTATAGGTCAAATGAATTTATATTTAATGTGAAATTTTTAAAAAATTAAATGAAATTAAACTGTCGAGTAGTTTTAGTATATTAAAAAATAAAATAATTAACTCAAATTTAGCATTAAATATTCTTTACATTTTTCTGCATTCGCCATACTTTTCATTTGTATCGCCTGCATTACAGCGCGTCGCGTCATGTCGCATCGTAGCGCGTCGTCAGCCTTGCTACTCTATTAAATCTTAATTGTCTGCCGTCCCCGTAGTTAGACAGAAAAATTATGAGTTCTTCATGCGGCTCATTGCACGGTAGCTCCTCAATAAGAGACGTGCATTATAGCAACTCGCTCAGGGGCGTTAAGTTGTATTGCTAAAATGACAAATTTTAAAGTTAAATAACAAAAAGTTTTTTTTTCTGTTACAAATTTCTTAGATATATAAGTAAATATGAATTATGGTCAAACTCAATTTTGCCCAATTGTTCAAGACCAAAGAAGACCACAAAGGCAACGTTTTAAATAAAGAAAACTATCAAATGAAACAATTTTTTGAATGGATATCAGATTTTGAAATTTAGAATCAAACTCAAACAAATTTTCCTACTTCTTAGCTTTAGAGATAAGACTAAAGTTCAAAGAATATCACCTTCATAGATATCTTGATGGAACCAAAATCGTGGCCACTGCATAAGAACTTTATGGGTCGTAAAGAAAAACTGAATTCAAGTACATTTGGGAATATGTCTGATTTCTTATATTTAACATCATTTTCATACTTAATTGCGGTTTTGAAATACACAGAGCACCACCACTGCCACTGACTGCAACATATGCATTTTCAAAATTTCTCAAATCACATGTTATCTCACTTGTTTAATCGTTCACTTCTCTTTCTAGCCGTGCATAAAATTAACATTTTCAAAATAATTCACAAATTGAATTATTTTTAAAAATACGAATGTAAATTAAAAATAATTCGAATATGTAAGTACAACAACAACAACAACAACAGCAATGCGCAGACAACAGACAGCTAAATATCTCAATATAACAGAATGAGAAGGAAGACAACGATCGAGATTGCGATCGAGGAAGCAAACAACAACAGTGCTGCCAAAGTTGCACAAATTTTCAGGCACAAGATGTTTTAATGATATTTCTGGCATAGGTATCTTTTAAATATCTCACACAATGACTTGTATGAGATTTTTTGAATTGACAAATGTGTAAGTACTATGTGTACTCATCGGTATGGTATGTGTAAGTATTGATTTATTTTGGTCTACGTGCATATACATACATATGTTTGTTTTAATTATAATAGGCCCTAATTTGTAAATGCGACGAGGCAATTCAAAAAAATTCCAAAACATTTAGAGATGCCACAAAAATAAGTGCCAATGATGTTTGCAACTTTTTGCTAAGAATATCTATTTTTTCTAATTTTATTATATTGTGGCACGTCTGCTTTTTGGTTTTGTAAAACTTAATTTTCCCAGAATTGAATAACAAGCATTTGCACAAATTAAATCGAAAATTTTCGAAAAAACAGAAATCTCAAAATAGAAATAAATCAAAAAAAAATATACAACAGAAAGTCCCTGGAATACCATTTAACGCTATATTAAATATATTAAACTATTTTATACTTTCAAAATTGTTGTATAAATCAGGCTCAGGAATATTATTTCCAGGTTTCGATAATGTTCCACAAAACTGGTTTCAGTTCGCCAAAAATATTTTGAAGTATTCAGAAATTTTTAATGTGAATTGCTTCTGCTATGCTTTCTGGAAAATGTTTAGTCAAGATACTTTTCTCGAAAGCGAGAAATATACTATGCTGTGTCTATTGGAAAATTATCCCTATCTTTCTACACCACGTATCACAAAAATCAAGAAAATATTATAACATCAACAGCTTCGGATTACTATTAAAGATCTTAGATAGATGGAAATATTAGAGATAGAAAAATACGAATATTCTCACAAGTTTTCAGTTTCTGAAAAAGCTGACAAAACACTAAATTGTACTCCTTTTCAACGGTTGCACACAACGAATACCATAAGGATCAAAATGAAATTCACAAAAAGATATCAGCTGGGTTGTATATTTCTTCAATAGTTTCGGCTTTTTAGCTATTTCTATGTCAAACAAAATTTATAATCTATGTGAATTCAATAATTTTTTTAACTTTTTCAAACATATGCTTATGTTTTTTTTAATTCATCCCGTTTCATAATATTTTCCATTTTTTATTAATTTTTTTTGAAAAGATTTATATTCTATTGCAAATATTGGTGTAGTATGCTCTATAGCTTAAGTTTTACAAGAGTAAAACAAAATTAACAACAAACTTTTTCAGTTTCTCATATGTGGCTCACACTCACAGGTGTCTAACTCAGATATTCTGTAAGTGTTCATTTTAATTAACTTTCATAATTTTTTGCCACAAAATGGTAGAATTTTATTACCGCTTGATTTTCTTTTACCTTCATTTACTCGTACATAGTATGCTGAGCTAGCCATACGTGACTTATTGGCTCTGAAGTCAAGATTTATTACCGCAATATTTTGACAAGTTGCACAATTGTTTGTTTTTTACCCTACATACAGGGTATATACACTTTGTCCTTTCGCTTGTAACGCAAGGAAGGGGCGTGTAATAAATTATTGAAATTTGGTACGGTCATTTAGTCTTTTAAAGTACATCGTGTGATTAAAAATATGCGAACCGATTCACGGACTCATCTGCCGCTGATACAAGTAAAATCTTCAAAACGCTGTGCTGAGATAACTATTTTATAAGTGTTTGTGAGAAATGTAAGAAATTTTGATTAAAATGGCGTTGAGCAAAGTCTAATTCACTGAGAGAGTTATTGAAGGTAATGCCAAACTACATGAATACCAGAAACGGCTCAACACCTTACAAAAAGTGGGATGAGTCCCATGAAAAAAGTGATATTTAGGTAAATCTGATCAAATTGCATATGTAAACCCAAAATTAATGATTTTAGACAAATGGGCGTGGCACCTCCCATTATAGATATAAATGCTATAGTGAAGAAGCTACTTGAGAAAGTGTTACATAATCTATGTTTGTGTGTTAATAAAGTGTCTTGAATCAAAAAGTTGGTCGGGTTTAGATTTGATGGTGTAGCAAATTCTATAAAAATCAAGTTATTGATATACAGTTTGTAAATAAATAAATTTCGGAATTTAACGAAACAATCACTTAGTGGATGCCTCTACATAAGCCTCGCTCACAAACTCTAAAAATATATGCCCTTAATACAAATAAAAAGCTTTCATGCGCACTTAACTCTTAATACAGTGTAGGGTACTAAATTTTTGGCGAGGCCAAAGATAACACCCTTAGAAGTTTATTGTTCTTGTTGGCGTTGGCGTTGATGTTGATTTTGACCTATACTAGTAGTTGTTGAACATTAGATTCATGATTGGTTTTTTTGTTATTTACTTGTATTTACTATATGTTTTTGTTCTTATTTCTATTTAGTCTTGTAGACTTAAGCAAACAATGAATGAATAGATAACATCATGTTGAGGTTCAATTAAATTTTTGTACTTCTTAATTGTTTTTTGTTTACAGTTATAATGGTTTTTGTTACGATTGTTGCAAATAATATGTCTGAGATGTTACAGGTAGGTGTTATACCTTTTAATTATGACTACTTTTTTAGCAATGGTCTTATCTTGCAATAGGTAATAATTAAATTGGTAGTTTAAAGGTAATAATTTCAATAATCTAATTTTTGGGAGATCAGAAAAAAAACTTCATTACAGCCACATGTAATTCACTCTTCCTGAGAAAAAATTTTACTAATTTTAACACTTTTGTTGAAACAAGTGAATTTATCAATATGCCAAACTTGAACTGCTGATAGCAACAGATTTTTTCAGAATTTTCTTTTATATTTTTTTCAGTTAAAATCAACGATGGAATTGTCTTGCTATGAAAAAAATATTCACAGTTTTTTGATGATCTGCTCATATGCCATTAACAGAAAATAATTTTCTGAAGCCCATTATAAATTAAGAAAAAAATAAACTTTTTTGAATCAAATTTAAAAATTATACCCCAACACAACTTCTTTTGCTAAATGTAGAATAGACCACAACTTAAATTTCCCTCCCCCCCTCAAAAAAAATATAAATTTCATTGTAACATTCAAGGAAATCAATTGACCTAAAAGCCGATGTAAATAAATGGAAAAACAAAATACTCAATATACCAATAACAACAATGCCAACAACAATCTTGAACCATAAATAATTACCGATGTACATCTAACCAGCCAACCAACAACCAGACATCTGCGCAACACTTTTCAAATATTTATTTCTATTGATTTTTCCTTCGGAAAGTGCGCTTCCTGCGCGTACATACAGACCGACAGACAGACAGACATGTGCACATCAAAATTTTCCTTCATTACGAGTCAAATTATAATTGTTGTTTTTGTTGTTGCTATTGCTTTGTTTATATTTTCGAGCAGCAACAGCAGCAACAACAAGAATAATAAAATTTATCAAAAAATTTAATTTCGTTTGTTTTTTTTCTCTTTGGCTTAACCAAAATATTGCAATAAAAATATTTTTATTTCTTACTGTGAAAATAACAAAAAGCTGCGCATTTTTAAGATTTCCACGAAAATTATAAAATTCATATACCATAATTTCAATGTCATTTAACTCTTCTGAAACAATTTTCCGGCATGACTATTTTTTATTATCTTAAAAGAATTTTTTCCGTTTGCGCAAAAATAATTTACAGTCCATTCAACAGAAGAAATAAAAAACAATTATTTTATAGATAATTTTTTAATAATTTTCATCATGTGATCCATTATCTATTTATTTCTTCAAATTCACAGCGTAAAGCACTTGAAATCGAAACTCGAAAAGCGTAAAAATTTTAATTTTGTCGAAATATCAACAACAATAAAAATAAACGAAAATTAACAAAATTCAATCATCAACAGCGCCATCTACGTTTTGATGGCTCTGACGTCAGCATTACCCGATCAGCTTAGCTGTGTCCAAAACTGTACGTACGAACAAAATGAAATTGTACATTTTTCCGTTAATCAAAACAGCAACAGAAAAATTAAATTGAAAAATTCATGAAAAACATTTTATAAATCCTAATGGAGATGAGAAAAATAAAAGATTTACCTTTTGCCAAACAAATGTAGAATTTGAAATATACACTTGGAAAAATTTTAGTTAGCTTAAGTTGATGAAAGTAAACGTATTTTTGCTGCTTGTAAAGAAAGTGATGTTTGTTAAATTGCCTTCGAAATTGTTTTCAAGCATAATCAAGATTAATACATTGAGTTTTTTGAGTAAATTTTCTTAATAAGACTTGTGAAGAGATTTTTAGCAACATTTGATATCAACTTACATATAAAGCTCATTAATTTGTTTGTCTTTACACTGAGAAAAGATTATATTTCCTTTAAACTATAGTATATGGTTGAAAGATTTTTAAAATATTTATTAACTATCAAGAAATTTTCGAAGATATTACTATGTCACTAACTGGAAGTAAGAGTGCTGCTAATTGGGCCAAACATAATATCTGTTAAAGTTGGTTGAAAAGATTTAATTGAAAGTGACGATATTGAAAAATATCGATTTATTTATGGCTACCTAATAAATGTATACAATAGCGACAATATAATATTGCTTCCGTGAGACACATAATTTGGTAGTTATTTACAAGTGAATGTTTGCAACAACAAAATATTTGATCCAACCAAAATATGGTTTGGTAATTATTACAAAATATATGATTAATCTATTATAATTATCCAATTTTAATTAGGTAATTATTAACAAATATATGATTAACCCCATAGTGATATTCAATGCGGTGGAATATTTGATGTAGTAACTTATACATATATGACAGTTATTTCGCCTATATCAAATACATAATTTATTAATTATCACCAAAACTTAATATATACAAATATGTAGATTGTTTTCTCTGTATGCAATTGTTCGAGAAAGTCATTTTTTAATATTATAAAATACAAATTGAATTACGAATCTTAAATTTAAGGTGACTTTTATATGAAAAAAAAATACCATTCTAAGCGTTGGTAATAAAACTTTTAAGGGAGTATATAAATTAGGAAAAATTAAATATATTTACAACGGAAGTTCAAGATCAAGTTGCACAGCATCCATTTATATTTTACATATTAGTAGCTTAAGCTTACAAGCATACGCCGAAAAAGACCGTAATATATGTACTTGCCACACACATCTGTAATTTTATTCAATTCTAACATCTATACGTAACAGTTATTCCGTTAGCCTGTAAAAAAAAAAACGTAGGTCGATGTCAGTAAATGAAAATAAAAAATAAAAGGAAACAGCAAGGTTTTTTTTTCAAATTTGCCGTATTTTATAATAAAGACACATATCCCGCCACACCGCACCGCACGCCATACTCGCAATTAAATAGATTTATGTCGATTTTGCAGCCGTAGAATAAAATGTCTCATTTACATGCACAAAACAGACAAACAACCAAACATTTAGACAGACAAAACCTACAGCTAAACGATTGGATAGACGGTCCGAAGTCAGCAAACTGACATAAAGTATCGCGCACCGCGTAAGAAACTCATAAATAATATTCCGTCAAGTGCCAAGCACTTCGAGAGGATGTTCCATACAAAATTTTTTGCATATTTTGCAAATTCAAATGAATTTCATATTAAGACAGATTAAGAAAGCAAAGGAAAAATTTAAATTGGTTAGCAAATTTACAGGTGTAGTATAGAGACCTTTGAAATATATGTTTTAAAAAAGTATATAAAAAGATTGCCCATCGAGAAAATGTCATGCCGAACAAAGTTACAGTCCATCACATCAGGTTTTCGAAAAGTCCTAACTCTATTTTGAATACTTACGATATCTCATTTCTTTTCTGGAAATCGTTAGCTAAAAGATCCCTGATGGAAGCATTCTTTATCAAAGAACAATTTCTTCAAAAGAAATACAATATTCAAAAGGGATTTTAATGGAGAGAAGAAGTTCTTTCATATTTCGTGATGACTTTTAATGAGATATATCGATAACCTGATCTGATGGCGGCAAAACAAAAACTACGGATTTGAACTCAGCATGCGAATGCATGCATGGGTCTAAAAATTTGTTTGTGTTATCCGACATCCTCTTTTTTCTAACTATGGGCTCAAGTAAGTAAAAATTGTTTACAAATTTTTTTTTAAGTTAAATCATTTTCTTAGCGTAACCAATTTCAACAATTATCAACTTATTCACTTTTTATGTCAAATCTCTTAAAAGTCATCAAAAATAAGAAAAAAAATCCGTAATATTCTTTAACATTATTACCTTATAGAGATATGCGCATTTCTAACAAAATATCAATAAATCATATGTTAAGTACAACAACAAAAATTTAGTTTAAATTAAGGCTGTTGGCAAAATAAAATCACCGAAAGAATTTGACTCACGAAAATTATGCAAATAAATCAAGACCAGACAAAAAAATAAGAGGTCCAAACATCAACTGAAAAAAAAAAAACTGAAATTTCTTTTGACAAAACGTGCTAAATTCAAACCGAAGAAAAATGAAGAATGATTTGTTAAATTGTTAAAAGAACATGAAATCAACTGGTAAGAACAAACGATATAAAAGACAGAAATCAATAAGACAACAACAATAATAACAACTAAATACAATCAGCTTTCGGCAGCAACAACAATAGTGAGCAGCATAACTAGGTGCCAATAAATTTTTTGGCACATTTCTTTAATGTTTTTTCACAACTCCAGCGCGATGGTTTGCAGTTTACCATCATCTTGCTGTGGTACATTTTTTTAACGATTTCGTTAGTTGAAGTTTCTTTCTTTATTTCGTCTAAATTCTATTGACCGTTTTTTTTTTATCTGTTTTGTTATTAAGCGTGTAGTTTTGTTGTATATTTCATATTTGCTGCTGTTTGTTGTTGTCTTTTGGTAACAGGTCATCGATCTTAAGTTATTTAAATTAAATTTTCGTTTTGATGGTCGTTGATCTATTGATCGATAGATACGTTACCAACTTCATTTTTTTTATAAACTTTTTTTTTATATTTTATTCTTTACTTTTTATTATTATTTTTGGTGTTAACAGTCAAAGTCAGTAAAAAAAAAAAAAAACAAGCGAGTAAGGTTTGTTGGACGAACTTGTTTTAACCTAGAAATAAAGTAATAGAATTAAAAAGAAACTCTTTCAAGTCATTAGAAATTTCACAGCATGTTCGAAAGTTATGCTGAGTTTTTATAACCTCTGGGAAGAATGTTTTTTATAAGCACCTTTTTTTATAAAGCTGATATTTTTTACACCAAACATTTAAGTGGTTTCATTAATTGCCGATAATCAATCAGAAATCAGCTACAAAAAATTTAACATTTAGCATTATAAGTAAAGCCAATAAGCGAAAACAAGCATTAATTTGGCTAATTTTGTTGATTTAAATAAAATATGTATATAATTAAATGGTGCTAAAAAGTTTATTCAACTACAATTTCGTAAACGAGAAAGAATTTTAATTATCTTTGAAGTTTGAGCAGAAAATTATTGGAATTGATTTTCACGCAATGGTTTATTTTTGTATGAAAGTAGAAATTTTTAGCTTTTGTCGGACGGTATAGGTCTGTATCTTAAGCGTTTTTAAACTACGATAACTTTCTTTCTGTAAATCTTAGAGGGCTGAAGATTTCCTAACACTTCAAAACGTATGTGAAACTTGTTTTAGTATATAGTTAGAAGTTTTGGAAAAATTGTAAAAAACATTTTTTAATCACCCAAAGTATTATTTAAGACAAATTTTTATTGTTTCGTGCCATTCTGTTAAGCTATTTCGAGAAAATTTTTTATAATTTTTTTAAAAAATACTTAGAAAAACTAAACAATTTATTTCATTTAATTTTTTCTTATAAAAGTCTGTTTTCGAAATCTGTTAGAAATATATGATTTTATTTTTTTTCTTTTTTATAAATTATTTGTTTAGTTTTGAAGAATCTCGAGCTTTCGATAACTATCAGCTCCTCGTATGAATAGCTATGATTTATGGTCGAAACTGGAAATTAGAAGCCAATTAAAAAAGTCATTCTGAATCGAAATTTAAGTTTCATTAATAAAAAACCTTTTTTTATCCTTGACCTTGAATATCATAAAATCGGCTGAGATAATAATTAATTATAGTTTTTCTTTGGGCTAAAAAATTTCTATATACATATGTATAATAATATATGATATGATAATAGAAAAAACTTATGTTGTGACTTTTGAACTTCAATGTCAGGCTCTAAGAGAAGTTATTGTTGTCCAACCGCTTCTACACATAATACGCAAGTTTTTAAAGCCGTCAATTCGACTATTACTTTCAAACTGAATTTCTTTTCTTTTTTTCATAAAAAAATTACAACATCTACAAATACATTCCAAAAAAAGAAATCAAAATTAATACATTATTTAAACAACAAATTTGTCACTAAATTACAGATTCTTAATCATCTAAACAATTTCCCGTGCTAATTTTCTCATAAATATATAAGCTCAAAACTCAAAGAGAATTCCCTAATCACCCCTATTAATTCAACGCATCTGTTTGTTTAAATACCGCGTGATAAATTTTTAATATTATGTTTTATGTTAAAAATAGAAATGAACTGCTGACAAATATAGAAAAAGGCAAAAAAAAAAAACAAAATTTAAAAACCGAACGAAATAAATGAGGTCGTTGACGACATTTTTGACAATTTTAGTCGATTTTTCATCAATTTCTCTCATAGCTGCCTCTACATACTATGTATGCATGCGCATGTGTGTGCGCATTTATAATTGGTACAAAACTTAAAAGTATCCCGCATTGTTGTTTTTATTGTTGTCACTTTCGTTGTCACAGATAGAACAACAATACGTATGTTATAACAACAGTGACTACAACCACAATAATGACAGTGACAGCAACGGCGGCGGCGGCGACACCATCACCCAGCAGCGGCAATAGCAACCAACAACAACAACAACATGCTGCTGCCAAGAATAGCCAATATTTTATAAAAATATTTCGAAAAAATTTGTTAAAACACTGTGAAATTGTTAATAAGCAACAAATTAATTATATCTTTTTGGCCCACATGTCACCAACTTTTCCCGCCAGTATGCGTTTTTTTCTTCTTTTTTTTCTCTCTCCCTCTCTCTTATTTGCTGTGGACTTTCCCTCCACTATTTATCCAATTTAGAAGAAAACTTATCTTTCATTCTTTCCTTTACAATTCTATGATTTTTCTTAAATCTTTGAATAATTTGCTTTGACTTGAGTTGAAATTTTTATTTTGACATTTTTGAATATTTTTGTGGTTTTTTTTTTCTAAACGCTCAGGAGATTTAGTGTGTCAAATGTGGTATCTTCTGGTGTTTTTATGGTTAAACCTATTAATTTTAGATTTTGGTTTAGTATTTTTAAGAGTTTTGACAGCATTTATATTTAGATTTATTAGAAGGTGATCGAAAAAAAAAATGTTTGTCAAATCATCACATTATTATTTCAAATTAACATATCTACGTACTTCCTTGTTCTAATATTTGTATTTTTATAAATATTAAATTTAAAATTCATATTTTCTGATAATTTGCATAACAATTTAAGCACATCATGTGGCTCCATATAACACCAAAAACAAAAAAAGAAAACAATTCATTTGCATAAATTTTATTTAACAGTTTATTTCCCTTTTCATTTTCCTCTGCCTAACAAGTTATTTATTTTTTGCGCTTCAATGATTTTCATTTGTAAAAAAAAAAGCTGTTGCATTTTATGTGCGCTGTTGCTATTATTGTTTCAGCAACAATTATTGTTAGTTGAGTTTTGTAGTTTATTTTTCTGTAAAAATATATTTAAGTGCAAAATTGTAAAAATTGATAAGCAAAATATTGTCAGCAAAGCGCAATTCTTGACTGAATTCCAACTAATGTTGTAGCTACAGCAATTTTAAGCAAAAACTAGTAATATGCATTGAAGAAAATTCAATTTTTTTAAATAGCGCTTCAAGTTAACAACAAAAATTTTACGTAAAACCTTTCGAATATTATTTATTAGATCAAATATTAATATGGAATTCGCTATCAAACCTTCAAACTTCACGTCAAAAAAAAAAAATAGTTTTGTGGAGTGGGAAAAAAATCAACTATTTAATGTTGTACTCATCTATAAACGTTTACGATTAAGCACCAAAACTGAATCTTTTCGAATCAAAAAAAAAATTGAGCTTTAAATTCATATTAAACAGCAACCAATATAGAAATTTCGAAAACTTTAATTCATATGAAAGGACATTCAATGTCCATAATTTTTTTAAACAGTTTCGGACATGCTTATGTATATCCACCGCGACTACCTCAGACAAAGCCAGGGTTGCCAAGTGGTCGCCTTTCACGCGAACACGCCTGTAATTGCATGCCATTAATTGTTTTCATCTTGTCTTCCTTTAAATATTGGTATCTACAACAGCTACCTTATGTCTCATTTGACTACGTTTATCAGCTCATGTCGATCGTTTTGTCAACACGGCGACTAATTAGAACTTTACATACATACATACCTAAATATATTAGATACCCACCGTCACTACCGTTGCCACCATCAATGATGACAGGGGCTTCGCATCTGTCCCAATCGTTGCTGTTTACAGCAATTGCTGCATGCTTTCCTATTAATTTTTATGCACTACATCTCTATGCTTTATTTTTAACCTTCAAATGCTCAATATTTTAATTACGTGCAAAATGAGGTAAAAAAAATAGATAATAATATTATACATATTGTATTTACATATTTAGGCGGCTATCTTTGCCAACACATTTGGGTAGATTTTTAACTTATTTACTTTATTTTGAATTTAGATCTATTTAAGCCGTTCACTGGCTTATTTTATAAAATACTGCACTGAGGGAATTGTTTATTTAGTCACATCTTTATTTCAATTAAATTTGAAATAATCACTCAATAATTCGGTGTGGCATCGCCCATACATTTAAAAACTTCAAAAACTCTATACTGAGAGAATTATTTAAGGTTATATAACAAACAAAATATATAGATTTTGAGAAGAGGACGTTGCGTATCTTATGCAGGCAAAAGCTTTTAAGCACTATAACGAAAGAGATATTCAATGGTTGTAATGCAAATATCAAAAATGGCTTAAACAATCACTAAGCAAAAAAGTAGGCATATTTTTATAGGAGAGCGTTGCACATCATATCCAAGTAAAATCTTAAGTTTACTGGGAGTTATTTTTGTAAATAATGGAAAATTGGAGGGAATCAACGTGGACGTGACCCCTTCCATACAAACAAAAGTTACTTTGAGAGAGTTCTTGCAGTAAACTTTTTATTCAAGCAAAAGTTTAGTTCTATGTGTTCTGGGAGATATTAAAATATGGTATAATATTATACGAGTACATAACGCTTTATCAAGTAAAACAAAAAAGAAGTTGAGGTTTTACATTCAGCACAGCAGCGAAATACGATATAGCATTTTAATAAAAATGTTCAATTTTTAGAGGAATTTAGAGGAAACTTTTCAAATATATAAGAAATGCCAAAATGTCCACCCCAATTTAGGTAATTTTAGCCTCAAACTGAAGCCTTAATATTTTTTAATTTTATTTTCTTTTTTGAACATCCAGGACTTTTTTTTGGAAAACCGAAAGTTATTTAAGAGATCTTAACCAATTTCAAAATTTAAGACAACAAGATATTGCCTTTTGATATGCTTTGAAGCCTGCTGTAAAATCATGTGAAGAAAAAACTTAGTAAGATCTATTAAATTTTATCAAAGACCTCCTCGCAGCTCCAAAAGGTATTCCAATTTTAATTTATATTTTATATATATATTCATTTAATAATATATACTAACAACTTCAACATAAATTTTTGAAATGATTACTATAAAGCCTTTTCAACGTTAATATTATATTCTTAATGGAATCTACAATAGGACCGCTTAAATTTTAAACGATATTTCCTCGATCTTTCGAAGCTTCACACGCAACAATCTAAACTTCCGGAAAAGCCAAAAATATGGGATTACTCTTTGGAAATTAACGGCAAACTACCATTCCTAAACATTATGATCTGCACCACCTACATTTTTCAGATGCATCAAAAGTTTCATTGACTCGCGAAAATTGAAAAAAAATTTATTTATTTTAAATAGTTGCACACGTCGTATTGTGAAAACCCATATTTACTACAAAATGTGTTAATATGAATTTTACCCCATCTTATCAGCAAATGAACAAATAATTATTTACTGTTGCCGCTACATGATAGCAGCAAATTAGATTTTTGTATTTTTTTTTTTTTATTTTTTTCAAACTTGATATACCCTTATATTCTAGGAAGTAATATCTATTTAGCAAAAATTAGATAACAAATAAGTTAACTTGTAGATTTTAGTTTTACGCAACTCAATGTGAAGCAAATGGCATTGAATAATAACAACAGCAGATAAATATATATACACAAATATATATACATAGATATTCACATTTATATTGTAATAATGAACTGTAAGACTAGAGAAAATAACAAAAACCAAAACTATATTATATGATAGTTGAAATGGAATAACACGCTAAGCACGTGTACACTGAAGAAAAAGAGTTGCGGAAATTTAAAGCAGTTTTAAACTTAGTCGAAAATTAGTAAAAGTTTCACTTTTTCTACGAAAAAATTTTTAGAAATTTAATAGGAAATAGAAAATCCAAATTCAAGCAGTTGAATAGTGGTCTGCCATAATTAAAACAAAAAATTTTTTTGATAGAAACTGAAGTTGAAAAGATTTTGTAACATCAATTTCATTAAAGAGCCTTAGAGAAAGTCGCCTCATAAATCGGTTGTGGTTTTATTAACTATTTTCTTGAGTGTAAAATGTTATTACAAAATAATTTGTCAAATACTCAACAATAATAATATGCCGTAGATACGTACAGCCATACCTATGTCTGTATGTATGTATGGAGATATATATGCATAGAAATACCTTATATGAATACATTGTCATGAACGTTTTCGCATCTACAAAATTTAATTGTTCGCTCAACAGATTATTTCAAATAGTAAACAATAACAAATTAGTACGTTTTTATTTCATTGTGATTTTTTCCTTATTTTTCAACAAACGTACACTGAACGTTCGTTCGACGACTCAATTCAATTGTATAGAGTTAAGCTTTGAACTGACAATAACAGCAACAACAACAACAACTACAGCAACGTTAGCATATAGCGTGGCAGACGTACCTTAAAAATACATAACAACGCAAAAAATTTTTAAAAAACAAACTCTTAAGGTCAAAACTATGTCATCATTGAGTTTGACATTTTTGCGTATTTTAATGCTTTTATAAATATTTCATTTATTTCATTCGCAGAGAATGAGTACTCGTTTTTGCAACCTTGATGTCTTCAATAGTTTGAATATAAAAGGAAGATTCACTAAAGTATCGTTTACGAAAAAAAAAAAAGGAAATTTTTACAAAATATTTATGCCGGATGTAGGATATTGCCAAAAAAACTTGTGTTTTAAGTGACAGATTTTGGGGGGTGGCAAATTTTCGATGAAATATTTGCAAAGAATAGCGCAATAGATGGTTTAAAAATAGAACATACCACAGTGCACAGTCACGATACGCACACATTGTAACGTCAAACGCTAGGAACAATTCGGTCTGCGCAAACCATTTGGTCCCTAAGCTGAGGCGTACCGTATATATTGGGCGCCCAGGACAAAAACAAAATCCTCACTTTTGACAATCAAAATGAGATAAAATTTTCCACCTACACATTCAAATTTACTACATAAATTTACTTTTTTCATTCACTAAAAAAAGTCCTCATATTTGACTTTCCAAAACCCTTGCAAATTAAATATATTTCACGTCCATTTTTTCGCTCCTCAATCCTTGCGCCCGCCCCCTCTGAAACTAGGTACACTACTGAACCTAAGCAAACTTTTCCAGTCAAACATTTTTTTTAAATTTTATTTTCGAGATATTGTACTCAGCTGTTTTTCATACGTTTTACATCAAATTAAAGGCAGAAAAAATTACAGAACCTTAGAAGCAATTGATAAAAGCAGACAATTATTTGATTTTCATTTTTGGGTAAAAGGAAGTACTTTACATCAGAAATGATGGAAATATATGATCTGGAAGAAGATCCTTAATATAGAAAGCATGTTAATATTTATTATTATTCTTAAGGGGGCAGGGGCAGTCAGAGACGTGAAATTATTAATATTAATTTAATTTATTTAATAAAAGGGTTAATATGGCATCATTATGTTTCAACTTGACTTGACGAAAGTTTAAAAAAAAAACAATTTCAAATAAAAAAAGTTATAGCTGGCTGTGTTGGACCCTGTCCCATACAGAGTGCCTTGCGGTGACCATCACAAATCCTTGGGAAATCATCTAAAATCAATCGGATAAGAAAAATTAGTTATTTTAAAATATATTATTTATAAATAAAAAAAGTTTAAAAAGTAAAAAGCAAATTAGTGGAGTGCATTTCTAAAGGACTTTGATGTGCTGAAATCGTTTCTTATTTGCAATTTTTTCTGTTATAGCCAGTTTTTGAGATCTAAGTATGTGAAGCTCTAAACTTTGAGATTAAATACAAAATTTTAAATGATAAATATAATCATTCAAAAAATTTCGAATCATTACTATCCATTTTTTTTTTTTTTTTGCTCTACTGTATTATCAAACCATTCTTAATTAATAAATTTATAAAAATTTGTATACTAATGTAATTAAACTAAGCCTAAATTTGATAATTAAAGCACTCTTGCAAACACACCCACCCTTAATTGATTAATTAATTAAAAATCTCTCACAGCATAAGATTTAGTACAAAATTTCAAGTTAATTATAGTATTTACCTACAAGTTTGTCGAAAATTAACCAGTTAGTTTTAAATGCGTTCTCTAGAAGAAAAAACACAACTTTATAAAAACCAATTAGCATGGGCGGATTGACATTGCCACATGACAGAAATGGTCAGTACGACAAACAATCCAAGCGTTTAAAACGTCTTAAACAGCAATTTGTCAAAATTCATATTGTTGTACATTATTTATTTATATATCTCTACATATATAAATATATTAAATATAAATTTCAATTATTAATTTAAGACCTATTGTTAACATGAATTTGTTACTGTTGTTGTTGCTGCTGTTGTTGATATGGTGAGTTCAGTTTAATTTATAGCAACATCCAACAATGCTAAATTATTCTTTTGTCATTGTTTGTCTCAGTGTTTGCAACTGTCAAATTTATTAATTAGAACTGTCAAATACGAGCTCATTAGCATTAATATCGTATTACTTTGTATGGCAGCGTACATTCTGTTGGTTTTTTAGTATTTAATCTGATAATAAGTCATACTCAGTGTATTTAATTTTTTTTTTTTTGATATTTCTGGTATTTACTATGCGGACATCTCTAATTAGTTGCTATTTAAATAAAGTAAATTTTTTATACACGCCAGTTTTTATTTTGAAACTTATATATTTTAAAATAATAACCTAAAAATAATGCAATTAGTTTTATTCTTAAGAGTGGAAAGAAGTTAAGAACGATCAGTATAAAATTATAAGTATTCTTGTTAATTATTATTCTTGTTAATTAACAATACATCAAATGAAAAATGGCATGAAAGTTATTTTTTTAACTTAAAACAATGAAAAAAACTTTATTTTTTATTAATTGCAAACGTCATTTGTAGGTTCGAATTTTCTTGAGGAGAGTGAATTTATTCCTCTTATATTGTGAGTCTCCTATTTATAGTAAAACGATAAAGTTTCGAAATAAATTTCCTCGGAAAGGATTAGCTAATTTTCAACAATTTTTCAAAGGACACGAAATAAAACCCTTCTAAATCTGAAATTCCACACACAAATGTTTTGTTTTTCCAACTACCAGACAATTTTGGGCTACTTATAAGTAATGTAAAAATTAAAATATAAAATCTAAAAATATATAAATTTAAATGTGCACATAACACTGTGCGACAGCCGGGACACGTATAACTTTTTTTGACCGATATAATTTTTTCCGGTAATCAGAACCCCCGCCGATCACTGACCTCTACCATTTCCTGCACAGTGTCATTAATGCAAAAATTACCCAAATTTAAAAGGAAATACACATTTTATATGAACGTGAAAAGTTATAAATAACAACTTGAAAAATGACTCAGGTCGTCTAAACCTTTTTTACCCATTTTTCTTGCAGCGAAAAAACTTTCAAAGTTTTTTTTTTATAAAAACACAATGCAATCAAAATAATGTGGAAATAAAAAATGATCGCCTAATGCAAAAGAATTTGTGAATATATTGAGTAAAAAGTCTACATTCCATTGTTGAAACATAATTAATTGTTTTGATATTTTATAAAGATTTATTGTTTGAACGCATGGAATTGCTATTAACATCATTAAATCAGAACACTTTAAGGAATATAATGACAAACGGCCCCCACATGCGGCTAACAGCTTTTATTTATTTGACACTAGAAATGTCAAGTAGGCCAAAAAAAAAATAGGAATTTAAATTTGTTTTAGAAAAAAATAGTGACAAGTGACAGCATGAAACTAAAGCTAAAGGAATTTTAATCAAATGGATAAATTAAAAACTTGCAAGCAAATACTCTGAAAAATATTTAGCTATGTTTACTTTTGATTTAAATATATTAAAAAGAGATAATAAATTATTGAACATTAGATAATTTTAGATTAACTATATTGAAAAACAACTTCAGATTGTACTTTAAAGTTAAAAATAAGAGTTTTTTTCTTTACTTTAAATAGAAAAAATTTCAAAGTTGCAATTTTTTTTTTTAATGTAAGATCAAATTAGTTTAATGGTTTTATAGTTATTTACATTTAATTCAATTTACAGAAAATTTCATAGCTCCGCCAAGAAGCTCGTTTCGATAATATATCCTCATAAAACTAAAGTTGCATTGACAAATCAACGTCTGTATTTCTTAATCAATTTTGACACATTTAAATGACATTAATTTGTGACATACAGATTGTCAGTTTACTTCAGTTTCTTCATACAGATATTTGTCTGTTAATATTTTCATCCGACAGCCAGCGACTGTAATGATCTTTGTCAAGTGTCGCTTTTAAGATTTTGTTGCCCTTTTTGCAATAAATAAACGTTTCGAGAGCGGGAATTCCCTACTTTCTTGCCACTTGCAATATTTTTTTCTTTATGGTCACATTTATTTTGCGACATGAAGTTGCGCATTTCAACGACAACAACGACAATTTTTCAACTTATTCTTATTGTCAAGTAGTAGTAGTAGTAGTTTTCGTAGTTACTATCACTGGCACTGTCATCGTACTGTACTGACACCTCCATTGACTCCGCCACCACCGACGACACATTGTGGGCTGCTGCTGTAGTAAATCATTATTTTTGTTAGTGTTTTGACAGGGCGCTGAATGCTGAATATTTAACAAATAATCGTCTGAATTGACTAATAAATTATGAACAGCGGACGACGCTTGAGTTGTACGGTCGGTGACTGGAATCGGTCGACTTGGTCGGATTTTATGCGTCGTCGCGTCACATATTTACACGATTTTAATAGCGTAGATTAGTGCTTGAGTAGTGGACGAAACGTTGATGATATTTGCTGTTGGTGTGAATTTTGATTTAAATTTTGATTTTGATTTCGAGTCGGATGATTATGCGCGATGGCGAGGGCGGATTGTGATAATGAGTCTTGTTGTACTTTTCGTTTTCGAAAAACGTTGCATGTTGATGAGCACTAAACTGAGTGTGTGGGCTATAAATTAATGTATCGCATTTTTTTCCAAGCGTTTCCAATGTTGTAGGAATAAGTTGAAAAACTTTTGATGTTCATCTAAAGCCTTTTTAGAATTTTTTTTTAATTTTGAAAAATTTTTTACTGATAGTTATAGAGAAAACTCTTCAAAACTTCAAACACAAATTTATTATTTTGAAAAGGCAGACCATTAAATCTTCTGCTTATCTATAAGATATTAAAAACTAAATTCATGTATGCAATTTCAAATAAATAAAGTTCTTTCATTCCCTAGATATTTAACCAAAATTCTGCTTACTTAATTTGCCCTCATATGCCAAACATTTTTCAAAATATCCTGTATACTCAAGTACTTAACGGAAACTCCGCACATATTTTCATGAGAATTTGCACACTCAACGTGTCAAAAGACAACCTAAGTGACAACACATTCAAACTGCTGTTACTGACGCGTTAAGACCACAATTGGTTGACATTTGCATATGTGCGCATGCGCTAATCAGCAAAGCGTAAGCTTTAATCGTGTTGCAAACACAACGCGACGAGATGATAACAACATCAAAACGACTGCAAAATACTGATACGCGCTATAAAAACAGCTGCAACCAACAGGTAAAATTAAATACGAGAGCAAGCAACAGCACCTAATGAATTTCAACAGCAACAACAACAACAGCAGCAATTAAAGTAGAAAGACCAAAAACTGGATTAAAAAGCACAACCTGTTCCGATATGTGCAGCCGACTCATAGTAGCAGCAGCAGTAGTGACGTCAGTTAATTAATTCGCCAAATGTTGCTTATAAACTTTTTTTTGCCAACTACAGTTGCAACTGCTGCTGCTGCTGTTGCTATGAAACGTTGCTGTCACATATGATAGATATAAGTTAATTCTGTTGACGTCAGCTGTTGTCACTTTGTTGTTTGCTGTGATTGTTTTTCTTTTACCAGTGCAACCTGTAACTGAAACTGGCGTGCGCACATTCTTCAGTTAAAATGCCTTCATGAAAAAAAAGGGAACAATTTTTTTACAGTTGGATTTTTTGTGATCAGCTTACCACTTAAAAACAAACGCAAATATTTAAGTAGATGTCCTAACCTAATTAAGCACCACTATGGACCCGTGCAATCTACGTGAGGCAACATTGCTGCCATCCTAACCAAGTTATCAGTAGTAGGGCTAGAGTTCAATGCTAGGCAGACTAAAGTTTGAATAACACAATAATTTAACTGAAGAATTTTTACTTTATTAAAAGCAGTTTAACGGAAGAAGAGACATTTTTCAAGAAAAGCAATGTTTTTTAAAGCTTTAATTTGCATTAGAGTTGTCACGCCTTTTTATTTTTGTGTGTCCAATTTTTCAAGTTTGGGTGCATTTGCTCGGTATAAAATTTTTACAATAGATTTTCATGGATGGCAGGCGTGCCCTTGAATCAATTTCATCAAATTTTTATCTTATGAATCCGCATTATTTTTCCGTGCAGTTGATTCTCAAAGAGAGAAAGAGAAAAACTGTGGCTGGCTGAATCGACGCAAGAGGTGACGATGATCAAATATAAAAACACTTTTTCGATGCCTGACAAACCTTCATCTATTATTACAAATGCATATATCCTGTTCGTAAGGTATGAAAACTAAAAAAGAAAACTTTGTTTAATAAAAAATAAGGAACAATCTCACTGAAGTAAATTTATGCCACATGGAGAGGAGAAGAATTTACTCACTACATTTAGGCTTTACCGAGGCTTTTGCTTATATGTTCCCTACTGGAGTCGCCACTGTGGTGTCATAAAGTGGTTTTTTCTACTTGTTATAACTACTTTAATCGCCAATGCTCGCTGAGCTTTTGGCTGTATTTTTTTAGCTGCTTGCCGCTTATTACAGCTGTCAAGCGCTTTATTGCTAATTAGTTTTGACAAATTTGACATTTAGTGGACTTTTACGAGGCAAATATGAAATTATTTTAAAGCAAACCAAAATAGCAGTAAGCTTTCACATTAGAGTGATTCGAAAAAAAACTTGAGAGGACTATTTTAATCCTCTTTTCTTCATTTAAGATAAAATTGCTACTTGGTTTTTTCAAAACTTATAACAAAAATTCCTGTTTTAAAATTGTGTTCTTTTAATTTTTCCCTAAGTTAGCGCTTAATGGCCTTTATTCATGCGCATTTCAATTTTCTCATTTTTTTTTTTTTTCCTTACATTGCTGTTCCTGCCAGCACCTTTAATATTTTAGCCGGTAATACCTTAGCTTTTGCTACGGTTGTTTTTATTGCTATTACTGCTGTTGTTTTTACTGTTGCTGCTTTATACACGATAGTAGAATTAATTTTAATAATTTATGAATTAACCATTTAGGGTTTCATTGCTGTGCATCATCCCCATTTATTTCTATTCAGTTCGGAATTTAATGCCCTTTGTTATTTTTATTTTTTTGTATTTTTGGTACTGTGGATAATTTGGTTGGTAATAAAGAAGAAAACGCTTGAAATATTACACCTTGTAAAAAAATTGTTTGCACGGTGTAATGCAATTAAATACTCTTGGTATCACTATCATATTGCTGTTGAGAGGTCCTTTTTCTTCATATTAAATTTTTTATTTTTTGTTCTGCTTTTCAATCTGCAACACATTCATATGCTTATCAGGGCTCTTATAGTTGTGCTATTGTGGTTCAGTCACCATTTTAAGTACATTTCCGTTGTGCAAAATATGCGTCAGTACATTCGACAAACTTTTCGTACATTCAATACAATGAACGAATTTTTAGTCACTATTTCTTTTCTTCTATTTAGTAAATTGAAGAAAGTTTTTGTAAATTTTTCGTGAAATATGCTTAAAAAGTTAAATAAGTTTATCCTTATTTTTTCGTTCATTATTTTAGTGTCCATTTTACATTTCCCAAATGCTATCACCGATTGTGGTGACCGTCAGTTTTATAAAGTGCACTTTTTCGCACACAATTAATAGTTACTCATACGCCTTGTATAACAGCATGACGAAAGGAAGCAGTGTTGCCATGTAATGAAAGTATTTAGTATGAAAGCTTCTGTGGCTTAGTTTTGAACACAGAAATAGTCCAGAGGAACTGCGAATGGTATTGCAAAAAAAACTTTGAAATAATATTCCTTAGGAAACAATCAACTTTTTTCGAGATTTTCAGCATTTTCCATTTTGTTCAATCTTTTTCAACACATTTCATATTATATTTTTTTAACACATTCCATATTATATAGACTTTTTCAACCTCAAAACGAATAATTATGTACGAATTATTTTCAATTCATTCATTTTTGTTTCTTTAACTTACTGCAATAAAGAATTCAAATTTATTATTTAGCAAATGATGAAAACTATGAATACTATGAAACTATGAATATTGCATTCAGTTCCTTGTTCCAATTCAGTCAATAAATGCATTTTTAGAATATCTTGGAATAGGATTCTAAATAATCAGTGATTTAACATTCTTAAGATGGACTTCAAATACCAATTTCATAGAATTTAATCTTATATTATTAGACTTTAATTTTGATTTCTTGAATATAATTCAAAATTAACTCATTTATTTGCCATAGCATCGAAAGTGACGCTTCCAAATTCTATGCAAAATTCAAATCCGAAAATTCCAATGACGGCTTCTTTTGACTATAGACGTCAGAATAAAATTAATTGATTCATCTTGCTTAGAGTCAAATATAGGCATCTTAATGTCCGCAAAAAATTATCACCTTTTTATAAAACCCAATTGCTATTCACATATGTAAATTTCGCTATATCAGCATTCACAAAAACCCACAAAAAAATCTTCAAAAACTCATTTCAATTAAGATTATCGCTCATTTTTGTCAAATATTTCAAATGCGGCGCCCCCGCCATCCTCATCACTTAACAAGCAATTATCAGGCTAAGATCAATCGCACCGAAGGCAAACAACAAACAGAACGAGTATCAACAACAAAAGAATTTCGCTGACAATTGCACAGTCAGTCAACCTGCTCATCTTTCAGACAGCACGTCCGTCCATCTGTTGCCCCCTGACAGTCTGCATGAAGACGCGCTACCTTGTGATAAGATCGAAAAATAAACAACGCGTTAAATGTTGTTAACAAACAGCTAACAATGGCCAAAAAGCAGTGAAAAGATAAAACGCAGAGACAAAGAATGAGTAGCAAAAGAGAGAATGTTATCACGAATTGCTTAAACTACAGAGAATAGCAGCAAAAATGCAATTCAAACGTTTCTGCTCTTTTAAATTTTCTCGCTCAACTTTGATTTTTAAAGCCTGTATGGTTCTCCTTTTTTTTCTCTTTAATCTTTTGCTTTGTCGCGCTCCCTGAATTTATACTCTCAATAACGTCATCCTAATTTTTGCGCTCTAATTCTTTTCAAGTAAATGAAAATCTGTCCAAAACTATGCCTTCTTACTCCTCCGCATAGTGAAACTCCCCAGATACCACACTTCCCACCCATTCGTTTTGCCATGTTGCTGCCACGTTGCTGCTGCAATTTAAGTTGCTCAACTTCACCCTCTGGTTAACGTTTTGTTTTTCTGCTTTTTGTATCTCATACCATTTTATTATTACATTATTTTCTGCTTGCATTTTTTCCTATTGCTTCTTTCTCATTTTGTGATTTCTTTTAGCTTTTCATTTATTTTTATTTTTTGTTTCTTTGCAAATGCAGTGGAATTTTTATACTTAAATTTACTTCAACAATTTGTCACTTTTTCGTATTCCCTGCTATCATGACATTTGCTCAGTAGGAAATTTATTTGTGCGTGACTTTCATTTCGAACTGTTGAAAGAGAAACATTTTCGAAAATAAATATTGAAGAAAAGTCAATTAATGAAAATTATAAAAATTAATACGGAAAATGAAAAACCATAAAAATAAAACTTTTAAAATGAATTGAAAATTTAGATAAATGAAATATTGTTTATTCAATGAATGGCGGGAGTCACGCTAGCTAAACAAGCAAAAATATTTGAACCAGGGTAACCAAGTGACCGGGATTGACCCGGAAATTTCATGTCAAGGTCGGGAGTTCGGCTTTAAATTAACTTAAGTTTTTAGCTTAACGACCAAAAAAAAAGGTCATTAACTTATACTGACAAAAAATTAAACATATATTTAGAATCTTAGTCAATATAAATACGTTTCGCAAAAATAAAATAAAATTTATTGAAATGTGCTGAAGATTCTAAGGATCCACTAAAAATCAGCCCATCAACTTTACTTGCTCAAATGTACTAAAAATGCCATCACTGGTACAAACTTCAACATTTAAACAAAAGATACCTCGATAAAGAAAACAAGTCAATTGAACAAATGAAAAAAAAAATTTAATTGATATACATTTATACAAAAATAAGACATACTGAATTAATTGGTGAAAAGCTAATTGGATAAGCAAATAAATCACATTTTTGATATTATTTACGAAGTTAACAAGCGACTTAATTTCATCGTGATTAGATCATTAAAATTCCTTTTTGTTTACTTGTTATAAAGAAGAGCAAGACATATACTTGCGATGCAAAAGATTTATTTAAAAAAAATACAAAAACATATCCACAAACAAAATATTATTCAGACAAACAAAAAAAAATTACAATATATCTACAGGCAAAATTAACTGCATAGACAGGAAGCAACTTGAACAAACAAAAAAAATTTACTTGAACAAATAAAGAAAAATAAAAGTGCGTTATAATTTTACACACGAGTACCTACATATATCAGCACAAGTGCGAACAATTCGTGTATAAATTAAAGCTTGTTAAAGTGTTGTTTTAAAGTTTCGCAAATTTTTCTATCAACATTTGTTTTAAAAGAAATTAAAAAATTAAAAATATTACAGAAGATAGACAAATAAAATAGAAAGATTATCTTATAACAACTTGACTACTTGAAGCCTTCGCAATAACATGAGTTATGATGACAACAGTGACTTCATACAAATCCATTAAAAATAGTCCCAAAGACGTTTATTTTTCAGGCAAAATTCAGCACAAATTTTCCTACTGGGTTCCATAATAAGTAATATGTATATTTCTCGCTTTATCCAATTTTATTTTAATTTTTTTACTATGGTTTTGTTTTAATTTTAATTCTGTACGTTTTTTGCATTATTTTTTTTTTTTGCATTTTTGTTTTCTTTTGTATATTTGTACCATTTATGACCCCGTCACCGTCCCATCAGTTCGTTGACGTACGTTGGCTGGCTGGTTGGCGCACTGTTGAATGCGCGCGCTGTCGCCTCAAACTGCCAACAGAAAACAGCAACAGCAGCAGTAATAGCAACAACAATGAAAATACACGCTAACTTTAAAGCAGCAACATTGAGCCATAAAAGCAGCAACATCAGCAACAACAACAAACAGCAAGGAAAAAACAACAACAGTGACGATAGCTCCAGCGGTGTGACGATGATGATGTTGCTGCTGCTGTTAGCGATGCGATGTTGAGGTGCTGCTGTTGCTGGTCATTTTTATTTCTTCTTTTTAATGTGATTGTATATGGCTGCAACTGTATGTATATGTGTGTGTGTGTATGTGCTTTGCAATTTATTATTGTAAATGTTTTGCAAATGTGTTTTGTTGTTGCCATATTTGCTGCTCATTTTTCGCTTAGTTTTTGCTGCTGTTGTTGTTGTTGTTGCTGATTCTACTTTATTTATGTCAATGACTGCAGCTTTGGCTGCGACTGTATATAAATTTTTTTTTTATTATTGTTGTTGTCGTTGTTGCTGCTGCTGCTGCTGTAGATTAAACTGTTAAGTATAACAGCGAGTCGCAGTTGGAGTTTTGAAGCCGCAGTCACTATTCGCGTCATACATTCAAAAAGACAAACAGACAGAGCAATCATATATATATTGACAGTGGCTTAAAAATAACTAAATTTCATCAGAATTTCATAAAAATTTCGACATAACTTTATCTAAAATAGCGTTAGTTTTCAATCGTCATGGGAAACTTCAAATTTTCAACTTATTTTTGTTACTGCTAGTTATACTAGTTTCATTCATTGCTAAATTAAATCATCAGTGGCCTTTAAACTGATTATTAGCAGTCTTTTAGCTTGATATGTTTTCTTTTCTGTATAGATTTCTTAAGAACCGCGGAAAAAATTAAACAAAAATAAAAAATTAAAAAATTTTTCCCTATTGTGTCTTGGTTTTTGTAATTTATTTGATATAACACTTTTCTTGCAGACGCAGACGCAATCTTGGCGAGTCAAAACAAAGTAGAAAGCGAGTAACAAAAACTAAGGCACACTATTTACAGCTTGGGTTTTCAACAAATCTATCCATAAAGGAAAACATACCAGGCTTGAAAATTATCACTCAACAGTCTTAAGGTCACTGATGACTCTATTTAGCTATTGATGAAACTAACCGTTTTTAATTGTTTTGTTTTTTGTTTTTGTAATTTGTTTAATGCTATCTTAGACTGTACTGAACAGTAAGCTCATTAAGATAATTTTAAATTCATTTCTGATCTCATACAATACAAAAAATTTTATATTTTGCCTAAGTTTTGAAACAAACACATTTAAGTTGAAAAATATATCTTCGAAATCGGATCATTATTTATAAATAAAAGACTTGCTGGTTTGTTACGGTACGAAAGAACTGTTGAGAAGTCAGTACTTCGTGGTGAAACATGCAATTTCATACATAATAATTCGTTAATGTTTTTAAGCAAATTTCGATAAACTTTCCCCATAGTACCCTTGCCGAGATAAACGTATACACACATTTGTTTTCATTTTATTAATTATTTTTTGTTCGAATTTTTCGCATTTTTTATGTTCTCTTTTTATCTATTTTCCTCTGTTTTATTTTGACAGCATCCATCGAATATGCGTTCAAAATGAGTTAATAAAAAAAAAATTTTTTTTATGAAAAAAAAGAACAAGTTTTTATAAACGAATTTACGCTTTATATTTATTGTACAAATTTTTTTCGCCAACACTGTATTTTCTTCAATCACAAATTATAAAATAATATGTTGATTAATTCAATATTCGCATTTTGCTACATATAATATTTAAAATAACTGTTGCGTTTGTTTTTATTTATTTATAACTTAAAAGGTATTACTGCAGGTATTTTTTACGGACGCCACTGTATGCAGATTATGCTGTTGATATCTCGGTATGTGACTGGTTTTTGCTACAATTTTTTTACTTGACTTTTTTATTTTTTGTAGGTGGTTTTAAGCGTGAATTTGTGATGTACAGCGGGCTTGTTGATGTCACTGTCTTTTTTTATATTCATTTACGTTAAATACGACCATATTGCTGTACATTGTTTTTTTATTTCGAAAGCAATAGAAAGTTTTCTATTGCATCACAAGGTAGAAATAATAATCAAAAGAAATAATTTTTATGAGAAAATGGAGTTCAGTTGCACAGATAGCAAATTCTGTTCAAAATCAATTTTATTTTTGTCAAGACATCATCTTTCGGAATTTCAACCTATTTGAAGCACAGGCTGTAAGCAATTTTTAAGTTCAATAATCAGCTTATTACATTTTTTTAAGGAAAAACGACTAATTTTTATATCAAAATTTCTTGATCTTTTTTCGTTACAATACTTTTGCTATTGAATAATCATCCAAAACTTTGATTAATTTTTTAAATTTCTCACAGATACCTCTAATTTCTACAGCGGCTTTGAGCGTTATTATCTACAACCTATTTTTCATTCATTGAAATATCACTAAATAACATGAAAATCAAACTTACACTTTGTGTTCCACCAAGCACCCTGTATAATTTAAGACCAAAAATATTCAACATGCTCTATTTTCTGCTCATTCGATTAAAAGAGTGTGAGAGTAAAATAAAAACGGGAGAACGCAGCAAAAGTTTTATGACAACAACGACAAAAAACCAGCGATTGCGATATTGCTGCATTACTAAAGAAGATGTTGTTGCATGCTTTCAATTGTAGGATATCAGAAACAACAACAACAATAATAACAACAACAAACGAAATGGCAAACAGGTTTTCCAGCAGTCAGGTTGGCAATCAGGTAGTTCAATTGTTGACGACACTCAAAATTCGTTTCTTGTGCATTGTTGTCGCTGTGAGCCAAGCTTATTGCCGAACCCTCTGTCACTTGTTTCTTCTTCTCGCTCGCATCCTTTTGGGCGCACTCAACCCAGCAAGTGTTGACAACGCATGATTATCGCTGGCAAGCGTTACGTTTTATTGTCGATTTCGATGTTGCCGTAACGTTAAATATTTTCTGTCTTTTGTTTAGACGCGTTACTAGTGGGATATTTGCTTTCATATTTAAACAGCAAGGATATCACATACACATTTAGAAACACACATACATACATGCGTTCGCATACATTTACAGCTGTATAGATATAGGCAAAATACATAGCTGTTACTGTTGGTGTTTTGTTAATTTTATTTACGTGCCCTTTAGTAGTTGCCTGCCAATGTTAGTTTCTGAAGTTGTAATGGGTGTTGCTATTGTCACCTATGACAGATATTTTGAATTGGATGAAAGTTTCAAGTTCAATATGAAATTGTTATTCCTGAGGCTTAAAGCAAATCACGGTTTTAGATTATTGAGAAACGGTATGAAATATCAGATAAAATTGAGACCATAGTTTACATCAATTCCAATATGAAAAAATTGTTTTAATCTCCTATCATTTTGTCATTTCTTTTCTTTATTGTGAGTGCTTCTGAGCATACTGTACGCAGAATCTTAAAGGCTTTAGGCTTGAAAGTTTGCCGAACCACCAGTATCAGTTAACAGCTGCATTGCGAGAAAGACATCTGAAGTGGGCCAAACAGTGATTTGATATAGAAGTGAACTTCTGGAGATCGGTACTTTAATATTAAATTTATTACTTACGATGAAATAATAAAAATTCAACATTGATTACAGTGTTTGTTATGTTTTTTTACGTTTTACAAAGATCTACTTTAGCGATGAAAGCACATTTTAGTGGACAAGTGAAGAAAGCTCAGTCTGTGCGTAGACGTCGAGGAGAAATATTGATTCTTGACTGCGTCATCCACACTGTTAAACACTTTACAAAAGTGTGATTTGGTTCGTCATCAGTGGTAAAATGACTAGACGTCAGTACGTAGTAAAAGGCATCATGAAACAAGACCAGTGTTAAAAAATCTTGCAAAATCGATTGGTGCCTCACGTAATTTTTAAGCCACAAAATCAGTGAAAACTTATTTGCATGAACAAAATATCCTTCTCTTGAATTTAAAGTGCAATAAGTAATCCGGACATAAACCTCATTGAAATTGTATGAGAGCTGAAGAAGTGTGTGTAGGTTACTCATACGACATGTTGCTTATAAACAGTTTTGAACTTGATTTTTAAAATGACTTTATATTTATTGCAAAAGTGAAGACAAATCAAAAGATATACACATATACTCAAACTTCAAAAGTTGTATTCAAATGCTTTTCCTTTTCAAATGCTTTTTGTTCAAGATAAAGCAATCGGAGACTAAAAATGGTAGGTACAACTCAAGCACTTTTTTATGATAATTTTTCAAGTTTTTGAAATAAACAGATTTCAATTTTGAATTTATTTATTTTTTCAGTTTCCTTATTAAGTTTGTTCCATCATAAGACTAAGTATTTCAACACCCTGTATCAATGACTTGCCATAAAAGCTTAAGCAACATAAAAGCTGCGAAGTTGCGTCATTTATCTACCTCCATGACAAATCTCATACCAACCCTTGGCATAATACCACAACCAACAACAACAACAACAACAACAGAAATTAGAATAACAATGAACAGCATAACACAAAAAAGTACACAAAATTTGCAGCAACAACAACAACAACTCAACCAAGTTAAGTAAATCACATAAAGCCAAACGCGTAGGTATGACAGTCAAACAGCAACACAAACAACAACAACAACAACAACATCTACAATAAAAAAAAACACATCGATTTGACGCGAGTCCTTTACACATTACCACATTCATGAGTTTTTCAACAAACCAACTAACCCCAATGACCCCTCTGCCACCAAACTGAAATAACTCACCAACCACCCACCCATCATCATACCGCAATAAAATTCCCAAATCCCAGTCAAAGTTTTCTCACTCACGCTAATACGTTGCGCTACGTTACGCTACGTTGTGCACTCGCTTCACTCGTTAGCATGTGGCCAGGCGCTACACGTGTGTATGACAATGTGAGTGTAACTGTGTGTATGTGTGTCAGCTTATGTGACTTCCGATGGCTGCAAGGAGCTAACTTGTTTGTTCAAAATATGGTTAAACGTTTCGATTTGTTTGCCTCGCCTGCAAGTAGCTGACAACGTTGAATGAAAAAAAAAAACAAACGTTGCTCTCGCACTTGCTAAAAGTTAGCAAGAGCAGCAAAAAAACTCTTTTACTCTCTCTCTCTCTCTCTCTTTTTCAGAGTGCAAATGTTTTTATTAAATTTTCAGCAAATAAAGTCAAATAATATTAAAATTAAATCACTGCAAAGTCATAGCAGCAGTGCCCCCAATCCCTCTGCTACACCTTCAGCCAATGTAGGTGCTCTTTTGACGTACAAAATAAAAACAAATTCATAAATCAAACAAAAAACAAAACATCACAAGTGGAACAGCTGATTTTATTGACGCAACCTCAAACATGTTGCATGTTCGCAGCTACTCTGTTTGTCCCCCATTCATTCAACTTCTACAGAACACAACTGCGCTGCTGCCGTTGCTCCATTTTCATTTGCGCTTTGCCACCAACATCATCATCATTCAGCATGACAACATTTACATTAACTCTCACACCTACCAACACAGTTCATAAGTCACGATTCAGACGAGGCAATAATTGCCAGCAAGTATGCTAACGGGAGTGAAAAGAGCAATTTATTCCGTTTATTTTGCAGTTTTCTTGAATTCATTTTTCATTCGTTATTCGTTTAATATTAACAACTGTTAATGTTACAAAAGATAAGAAAATAAATACTAAATTTTTGCAAGCACAAGTTGCAGGCTTTTGCACAGTTCAAAGGGAATGTCAAAAAATTGCCAGCATTAAATGTTTCATCTGATTTAGGACTAATGCTGTTCCAATTTCCCCCACTCTTTTTATCATGTCTATTTAAGTCTCTCTATTTCTCTATCTCTCTCTTACTTCCTAGCACTTTTTCTCGCTCCTTCTCGCTCTCTGTTAATGTTATCATTTTTATTTACAATTTAATATGTTCCACTGCACACGAACTGCTCCACCTTGCTCTGTTTGCTCCCAATTACCTAGCAGCAGTTGCTGCCTCTGCTGCTGTTTCACACGCGCTTTCTCGCTCTTTGCTTCTTGGCTACTTCGGGTTCAAAAATCGTCTTTAGTAATTTCACGCGTTCTTTTTTCTCTGGTACTACTACATGCCTGAAAGTTTTCCGATAGAGAGAGAGCTTAACATTACGACTCACTGGGGTTGCCTTTGTTGAAATATTAAAATAGTACTAAGAAATAAGTGTTACCTTTAATTTTCAAATTTCTTTATGTTGTATGTATTAATAATTAAATTTTTTTTTCCAAAGTTTTAGGGTTCCATAGAAACGCTGAAAACAACTAAAGACCTTCAGTCTGGAAAGGCTTAACTTTTTTTGCATTAAACATCGCATTTCATGTCAACTCAACTTTACCTCAAACTTGGCCAAAGTGTTGTCCTATGGTAATAATCGTGTATCACTACTAATAGATTATCATTTACCAATATTTTTAGATATTTTAAAATACAAACTCTTTGAAACTTTCGTATATAAAACTAAAGTTCAACTCAAACTCAACGTAAAATAAAATTAAAATTTTACAGATACTGAAAATAGCAACTCTGTCAGTCAAACGGCAACAACAGCAACACTGTTGCGACCAAAACAACAAAGCATAATAATTGATAAGAGTTGGTAAGAAATGAGTACCCAATAAAAAGATATAAACTCAAAATGAAACCATACCGACAACAGCAGCAGCAACTGTAAACATTTAAATTGGCTGCTCACCATGTGTTGTGGTCGCTGCTGTCATTGCATATTGCCGCTGCTGCTTTTATTTTATCATTTGTCAGTTTGACAGGCAGCAATGGGAGCACAAAACACAACAACAACAAAAACAATGCTCTTTCTTACTCATTCTCTTCACGAATTTGATTTTCACTCTCATTATTACATTCCAAATTAAATTGAATGAAAACTTCAAATCACATATTTTAATATGAAATAAAAATATTTACAATGGCAACTCATGAGTAAAATTAATACTTAGTACGCTCGCGCTTATGCGCTCTCTTTCTCTAAATCCAACTCTCAATTTTGCTCATTAGCTGTCACACAAACACAAACAAACTGCTGATCCCCCCAACCGCACAACAGTTCACTATAACAAATTTGTGCTCTCATAACCCCAAACAGGCGCTCATTCAAATTTGTTGTTGCCTCTGCAGCGACTTTTGCTGCTGCTGCTGCTGTAAACAGCGAAAGAACAGCGGGCGCTTTATGGGGCACATGGACAATTTGTTGTTTCGCCATTGTTGTTGTTGTTGTTGCTGTTGTTGGTGGTGGATACACAGCAACAACAATAACAACATTTGAGGTTGATTATGGCATGAATGAGATTTACACAAAAAATATGAATAACTGTGAGTGTGAGTACAAGCGAGTAACAAAGCAAGAGTGAGATAGAGAGGTTGAGAGATAGCTATAAAAATTAAGTATCTTTCTTGGACTGATGCAAAAATATTTCATTTTCTACATTTCTCGATTTGGAAATGATATATAGAATTGAGAATTAAGCATATGCGAATAAATTGTCAGAAAAAGTCTTAAACCACGAGGAAAATAATCTTTTCTGCATATTACTAGCACATATACCCCCTTATTAAGATGTGTTGTCATGACTTTACTTTTTAATAAAGTGAAATGACAAGTTTTATTGCAAAAATTTTTTTCTGCGTGTGGCACTACTTAAAGACTCAAGTTTGAATGCTAAATGTCTCAAGAACTTTGTTTCGAAATCTTTTGAATACTTCGAAAAATAGGCTTTAGGAATAAGTATTCCTACCATGTCTTGTACAAAAAAGGGTTGAATATACATATATGCGGCACCACTTCCCCCAAATCGATCACATAACTTCTTTTGTAATGAATTACTGAGATAGCTAGATTCTTAATATCGAATTTCACTATAATTGATTCAGCACTTTTCTTTCTATAAGTAAGTGTCAACAATCAATGGGTTATGTAAGCGATACCAAGCCCAGCAATGTAATCTCGTTCGAATTTTAATGACGTTTTCTTGATAAAATTTAATAAATTTTTAGTGGGCGGATATATACATATATTGTATAATTTAATTAACATTGTCGGAATTCCAAAGTCAGCGATACCCTTTTATAAAATCAGTTGGTCGATTCGCTTGCAATATTTGACAGAAACATGCCAGATAGTTCTTTCAGCAAAAGTAAATAGAACTGATCTTTTTTTTCATAAGACTGAATCGATTTTTAAGGACTCAACAAAAACTGAAAATTATTTTTTTTACAAGTTTCAAGTTTCATTATTGAGATAACTCGTTCTTAAGAACTCTGCAATATTTTTGTTTGTAGGACAGCGAATTAGTAACAAGTTTCTTATAATATATTTGGTAACAATAGGATTGTTCTTTTTTTTTTGTAACACTCTAATGAATATTGTGTATAATACCTACAAGTGTATCATCAGCATAGCATAAATTTGTATCTGTATCTGTTACAAGTACGCACATCCATATGTTGGCTACAAAGTTGCTAAATACGTTTTGTGAACTGAAATTTCATGTCATTATTGTTGTTGTCAACATGCATGCATGCATTAATGTTACCGCTGCTACTTTCAGTGTTGCTGTTGGCACTTTTGCTGCTGCTGCTGCTGTTGCTGCCACCCGGTTTTTTTTGTGTTGCATGTGTTGCGCGTTTGTTTTATAAAGCAATGTTTTGCTTGTTGTTACTATTAATAGTGTTGCCGAAGTTGTTGTTTAATATTGTTGTTGTTGTTGTTGTTGTAGCTTGGTGCTGTTGTCATCAACCGTTGTTTTTGCTGGTTCGAATTGTATTTATCGATAAATAGATGCGCACGAGCGAATTTTAACACATTATTAAATGAGTTTTCGAAGTTTTATAATTTTTGCAGTGGAAACGGAAATGAAGCCATAGGAAGACAGATATATGACAGTTGATGAGAGGGGGAGACAACATGAGAGTGGTGAAAGCATGTCGTTTGATGAGGTCTTTAAATAAATTATTCTCTCATATTTTCCGTACTTATGCTTCAAAGTTTATTGAAGATTTATTTAAGTTAAAATGTTTTATGAATTTGTCACTTCAATATTGGGATCTCTTATTTGCTAAATATATCAGTCGGTTCAGGATATGTTTTTTGAAACATCGTCTTTTTTCACTCCGTTAGCTTTGCAAAATTTCGTCACAATACCTATTCTTTTCATATAGATATTTAATTTACGATGTACACTAAGTTTCTAATGGATAGCGCTCAATGGTTGTACATCTTCTTAAGCCTTGTCTTGATGCGGACAAAGCATATATCCTTGAATGAAGGAACTTTTCTCCAAAGCCTTCATTGAAGGCCTCATGTAAGTAAATGATATTTTATAATAACTCAATTCATTTGCTATTTCCATAAGCGACATCCAAACGGAGTGGTAACCGCACTAAACATTTTTTCAAAAGCATTATGTGTTCAAATTTGAGGTATATTTTTAAATTTTAAATAAAAGACATAGGTTGTATAAAGTCTTTATTTATTTATATACATATGTATATTAAAGAATATTAGTTCCGGTTAATAGCAAAAAAGAATGTCATTCAAATGAACTCTTCTGCTAGCTCGGTAGGCTGTCAATCTCTTACCAAAGTTTTGAATAATTTTTTCGAAAATGATGTTTCAATTAGTGATATTTGCTCGATGATGTTGTCTTTGAGGTGTTGAACATTTTAAGGACTAAGTGCATAAGCTTTTTTCTTCAAAAAAATTCCATTTAGTACATGCAATAAGAACTAGCGGTAAATTTAAAAAGACACCTTAAATTCGAACACCCTTTACATACCCTCTCATGTCACTTTTTCAAAACGCACTCAAAATGTTAGACTCAACACACCTTCCAAAGTGGATAACTCAAAAAATTGACAAAAGAAATCAAACTGCAGGTCATATTCAAGTTCTGAGCATCAAAACTTTTTTCAAAACTCTTATGATTTGAACACAAAAAATATTTAAAATTAAGTATTTTCAGAAGTTAAGAAAAGTTATTGTTTTTTTTTTTTTGTTCAAAAGGATCAATCTCACATTTTTAAAGAAAGATTAAAATGGAGCCTTTTGTAGAAACAATTTAAGTAAAACATCCAAAGCACGTGCTTCAATTACCAACTACCATGCTGTGTCCTATTTTCGTAGTCATTATTTATGGATATGAGTACAACTTTAATATCCTTTTCATGCATAAATAATTATAAAGAAAGGAAAATGTCATGATAAATGAAAATTACTTGTAGGTAGGTATGTAAATACTTGCTAATCGAAATCGCACCTTTTTTTCTTTCGTCATAAAAACTAATATATACACATATACATACATACATGTAGTAATATATTTATAAACAAAAACATTTTCTTAGGACATAGGTAAACCTACAATATACTTATTATACTTCTGCCACTGGACAATTTCATTTGTCAGTTACTTGTGTTTTTGCCTTTTAGACCAACCTATTAACTGACCTATACCAGAGGTGAGGCTACTCTGTGTAGAATTCCTTTTTATTTCTTTGTCATTTTCAATAAAAAATATTTTTAATTTTTATTTTTCTGTCTTTGTTCCTTACCTGCAATATTCAATATACTTAAAGTACAAAGAGGTAAAAAAAAGATCCTCTTTCAAAATTTACAAAAAGACCAAGAAAAAGTTTTATATTTTATTTTTTGGACATCCATGCAGGGTTTCTTGTCCACTTACTGGTTCACTTCATCTCACGCCCACCCTTGCCGACCATGCATGGGACTGACAATTTTGTTTATATTTAAATTCAAACGTAATATGAAAGCAGAAAGCTTCCAGGCTTCATATTTTTTATACTTTTTAACCGAAAAAGTAAATACAAATAATTTCCATGGAATTAAAGTTCATATTATCTCTAATTTTTTTTTCCTCACTCATGGAATCGTCCTGAGGCATGCATAAATATTTGTTAATCTAATTAAGTAAATTACATTGAAAATGAAAAACAAAAGTCAAGTAGGTAACCCAGATCAAAACAATGCCAACAACAACAGCAACAACAACGATTACCAACAACAACGTATATGTAGTAAAAAGGAAAAATAATTAAACAATTGCCGTAGTTATTATCGGTTTTAATATGCATTCTCCGCATATATTTTTTTACCGATTTATTTAATTGTTTTTGTAGTTCTTTCGAAATGAAAAGAAAGAAAACTTTATTCTTGCTGTAAATAATATGCTATCGGCTATCTCTTTCTAACTGTATTGCAATTTGCATTGCTTACAACTACATTGACAAACATCACGTCACATCATTATCATTCCATTTGTATTTTCAACAGGATAACAGCAACTGGCAGCAAGTGTTTCCTGCTTTTCTTATTAGCGCCTATTCTACGCTATAACAATAAACATACAAACACAGCTATAGCGGCGGCACATTCGCTCTTACACCCAAAACTTGAACTCATACAAATGCAAACGCGTGCCAACATTGCGCATATAAACGCCAAGTTTTCACACTTTGTTTCAACCCCGTTTTGCCCCAATCGATTTACCAACCCAGAGGGTGTCTTTTTTTTATTTCTGTTGCCTTTTGTTGCTGTTCTGGAATTTGTAAGTGGTTGGTGTACAGCAGAAAAAAAAACAGCAGTAGCATTGGTAGTAGTGGCAGCAGCTTAAGGAGTCAAGGATACTTTTTTTACAGGAGGGAATTATTAATACGCGCTTTTGTTGAAATATTCTCTTCAACTACGTGAAAAAATGATTACTTTTAAGCGTAATCAAATTTAGTTTCTTTTAACGATTTTATTTTATGGCCAAGAGCTCAAGGAATCAGGAGCTCACTCAATAGTAGTGAATATGATAATTTTCATTTAGCTCTACTCAAGATTAAATTCTCTGTGCTATAAAAGATTTTCCTATACATCAACTGCGTCCGGCTGCATTTAACCCACAATACAACTAAGACTAGGGGAAATTAGCTATTCATGGAGCATTATTCTGGTTTGTTTTTTTGCAGAAATAGTTAATTTTTGTTCCCAATTCTGTAAGCAATACTCCCTTTCCGTTGTTATGAAGATGTCTCCGGGACTTTGTAGTTGAACCTCATGTTTTTGGGAGTGAGGAATCCGATTTTGTTAGTGGTTTTGCCGTTTATCTCCAATTCTCCCCCCCCCCCCCATATAAAAGTAAAACCAAATTCTTATATGTCATCAACGATTTACCACAGATAAATAAAACTTGAAACATATGTATATACAAGATATGGGCAAAATTAAGTTTCAATGGATAATGCGGGCGTTGTCACCCCTCCCATATGAGAAATAACCGAAGCTTTCTACATATCTCAACAAGTATATAGCGCAGATGGATTAGAGTTGGGACATACATAAGTTTCCTATGGAAGCTTCTTAAAATAGTTTGGTTTGAAAAAAAATGGGCAATGCTATGCCTCCCATATAAGAAAAAAACGAAGTTCATCATATCTCATCAACAATTTGATAGAAGGTATGGGCAAAAGTAAGTTTTAATTAAAAAAAAATGAGCGATGTCACGCCTCTCACATGAGAATAAACCGAAATTTTTAATATCTCAGAAAGTATTTAATGCAGACGGATAAGACTTGGTACAAACATATGTTTCTTATGACCTGTGGAAGGCTCTTAGAATAGGTTGGCTTTAAAACAAATAGGCAACGCCACGCTTTCCGTATAACAGAAAAGTCAAATTCATCCTACCTCATCAACTATCTCACGCAGATGTTTGCCACTTTACATATATAAAAGTAAGTTTCAATGAAAAATATTCTCATATTTAAATATAGAATTATATTTTAAAAATTTTATGTACCGACAGTTTGAATTATCATAACCAACTTTCAATTTTAAACATCAAGCAGTTCATTCAAATAACCTGCATTTTTCAACGCACCACAAATTTTTACTTGTTTCTAAATTTGTTGTCAAACTAGGAAGTTTTTAACATTTTAAATCGCACTCTTTTTATTTCAGCGCTTAAAATTTTTTTAACGTTTGCTAAACTTTTTAATTGAAGACGAAATTGCTCCAGTATTAAACAAAATTTCAATTGCGTCAAGTTTGTCCAGCAACCAGTCGAAAAGTCTAAGAAAATTACAAAGAAGTATGTAATTGAACTTAAAATTTTTTTTTGGAAAACTGCTTACTTCTAACTCATTAATAAACCCTACAATTAGTCCTTTCAAAGAGTTGGAAATCGTCATCAAAAAAGTGATTTACTGCTTTTTACAAAAAATGGTTCAGACGATTTTGAAGTCATGGAAATGTTTTACAAAAAACGCAATCTTGACAAAACTTATTAAAATTTTTAGTTAGTTGAAATATTTTTGTTATACGCTTTTGAGCAGTTTTCTTGAAAGACGTTAAGTCTCTAATAAAATAATTTTTGATCTACAAGTATATCAAACTTGTTTCGATGTCTTTAGACATATCTAGAAATATTTCATAAATATTCAATAAATTGTGTCTATAGCATAAAAATAACATATTATTCAAAAGGTGTCAGTCAACAGTCAGTATGAAGTCAACAATAGCATGACCTTGGCACCTTAATTAATCTTTCTATATTAAACAGCATAACATCTTAATGCACGAATGATAAAAACTTTATCAACGATGAGTATAACTATATAAAATACTTGTATGCATAATTTATGACTCAAATTTACAACTCAATCTCTTTAAATTATACAATAAATCTAAACTGTAAAAGTACTCTATGTGAATTAACACATTTTCGAAGGCAAAACTGATCCATAATCAATAAGAACACCATTCAGCAAGCCATCAACAGCGAACAAATTAAAACGCTATTTAAGTCTACTTAAAATCAGAAAAGAAACGCTTTAATATCATCGGTATCTACGATATGTGGCGGCGCAAACAACAAAGTTATGATTTAACATAAAATCTTCATAAATTACATGTTCAACAACCTTTTAAAAACCTTTAAATGAAGACAGCGAATAAAACGCAACAAAACAAAAAAATAAAGCAACTGTTTTAAGCAAATTAAAACTTCAACTTCAACACGCAAAATGCCACATAATTTGGAAAGCATAATCCGCAGAAGGGTGCTTCGCTTTAAAACGCGACGACGACGACGTGCGATTAAATCGTATCAAATATGCGCGCATTTATCGCATGCGTTATGTATAAATAAATTTTGTGTATCGCATGTTTTCTTTATTTTCATGAAATATCGTAAATATCAACGTATCGTCGGAACCTGTTAAAAGCGCTACTTGTACATAAATTACGAGTCCAATCAAAGCCAGGCCAAACCAAAGTAAATAATTTGAAACGAATTAAGTGTGTTAATATGATATTATTAAAATATCAATTAGAGATCGCAGGGGTATATAAAGAATCTATCCGTCCAAACAAAAGCATTTGTTTCCCTGAAGCGTAGATGATTTTAAAAAATTTATGATATTTATTTGAATGTATTTATGCAAATTTAATTATTGAAATTTTAAGTTGTTTTACGATAGCTGTTGTTGCTGCTGCTGCTACCAAAAGAAGAATACAAAAAAAAAACTTCCCACATAATTTCTAGTCTTAATAGATTTTGACGGTGGCGTGTAGCTTCCCATGAAAACAAGTTCAAGTTTTAATAATGCCTAAAATTTGGAAAAAATATTGAGACATGCGTTTTCTTTGGAATACATAGAGAAAAAATTAGTGCAATTCGCTGTCTTAAGAAAGAAAGAAAATTATGTAGAGATTTTCTATTGCGGTTGGTTTGACAGTATAGTATACTATGTTTCTGAATAAAACCTAATTTCCTAAATATATCCTATTATATGTAACGTGATCAAGTTTAAGATTTAGAGAGTGTCATATCTCTCTAAAAGCCGTAATATACTTGAAATCAATGCCAATATTAATTGAGCTTATAGATGCACTGCAGCCGTTTTTGAAATAAATTCTAGCCATTATTTTAATATAAATATATTTGTAGATTTTTCTACATATTTAATTCGTTTAAGAACACTAGATGTCGACTTTGTGTTATAAAAACTGCCGCACGTTGGTTTAATATAATAAACATAAATAAATTCCAAAAAAAAATTATATAACTTTTTTCCGTGTATTCTTCCATATATAGCTTCGTCTAATTTAAACTCTTTTAAAAACAAATATTTAACTACTTAAAGTTTTTTAAAATAAAAACTAATAACCTCGGAAATTTATGGCGTAATGCATGAAAACAGTTTAGAGAAAACTTGATGGGAGCATATCAAATCTCCCATTACTGTCATTATAATTTTGACAACAAAAATTTGATTTTAACCGCCGCATTATTGTGTTGACAGTAACGTTGCTATTTGTTAAATGATTTTTGAAAACAAAAAATAAAAACAAAAAACAGCTTAATACTTCAAACAATAAAATTTATAAACTAATATCTATCTATGTATGATAATAAAAAATAATAGCACAAAAGCTAAACGAATGTGGAGAAAAATGTCACCAGACAAGATTTGCCAGCCAGCAGCTTCGAACTAAGCTGTCAAATTCGCAAATGCGCGTAGTTGCGTGGCTGTTGTTTAGCTTTTGCTTGGTAGCGGGTGCCGGATTTGTTGCTAGGGTTTTCTTTCTATATCTGCTCACCGCTTTTGTTTCTTGCTTTGGTTTTTTTTCGCATTTAAGCCGGTTTTTCGCGCTATTTGTTTAAGCTGTTTTGTACAGCCTGGTTTGCTTGGCTTGGTTTAACTCTTAACATGGTTGTTGATTGGCAGCCACAATATTTTTTGTTTTATTTTTAAGTTTCAATTTTGCTGTTGTTTTTTTTAATTTACTTTTGTTTTGGTTTTTTATGAGCCCGAAGCTCACGGTACGTGTGCGAAGTTATGTAATTTATTTATTAGATTTCATGTTTTTATAATATTTAGGTGGTTTTTTTTTTGGCCATTTTTTGATAATTCAAGCAAAGTTAACAAAACTTGTTTAAACTTTTTGGCAAATTGTTTGTATGCTCAAATGGTTATTTCCATTGTTACTGAGCAAGCTATTTCTTTGATCATTGAATTTGTTTTTTTTTTTTTGTTATATGAGGCTTTTAATATTTTATTTCATACAATAAAATGAAGATCAAATGTTCTTTGACCGATTAGAAAACTTAATTGAAAGATTTTTTGGAAATTGCAAATCACTCTAGTATACTCGTATTTAGCATAAGACGATGCCTCAATATTTTTAAAGAAAATTATTCAAAATCCTGAAAGTTTTTGATAGGATTTTTACTTTAATTTCCAGTGATTTCGTGTGTTTTTCGCAAAGCAAAAGAAGCGTTTTTAAAGAAGGATTGTGATTTCTCTGGCGTAAAGTTTAGTTTGGTATACGATATATACGATTTGCCACTTTTAACCTAAGTCTTCACCGGATCCCTAGCTATAAATCAATTTTAACCAAAATTTGCCACTGCATTATAGCTATGCATTGTTCTTTGGTATAGTTTCCAACTCACTGTACTTTTTATTTTTGCTTCGTAAGTGTAAAGATTTCGAATTTCGAACATGCTGGTGATGTAATTTTAATTATGTACTTATTCCACTCCATTTCCTAAAATTTATCCTTTGCGTTGAAGTTTCTTTTTAAGATCTTTTTTTTTTTTTGTCCATTTTGACACATTTTTAAAAATAATTTTTCTTTATTTTTTCTTGTCTCTGTTTGTAATTTCTGATATTTTATTTGAAGTTGAATTTTATGCTTACATAAAGCGCAAACATTTCCTAAAACTTAATGGCAGCCAGCTTGTACCCCTCACCCACTCCACTTTCTTTTGAACCACCAATGTGTCCTTGGTTAAAATTTAAAATGCAAAGTTTTGTGCATTTTGAAGTTTGTACTCGTAGCTTAACACTGGCGTTGGGTAGCAGCAAATATTTGCAAGCAACCTTCTACCACTTGACATGTTGCCGCTATACGCCCATTAGGAAAAAAAAAGTTATGAAAAGTGCATTTCGTAGCACAATACATACTAATATTTACCTTTACCCCGCGATATAATTAATATAATAAAATATAATTTCATATTATTTTTTCTATATCTACTATATTGCAACGAGTACAAATTTTTTTTTTTTTTTGTGTTGTTTTTTTATTTTTCTTTGTTTTTTCTTGTTTTGTTCTTGGTCATCGTCTTTGAATCGCTGGCATTTTCAATAAGTTGAAACTTACGAACTGTGTAAAATTCTTAAAGAAATGAAAAGGTTACCTGAAAAAGAAATAGAATTATTTACTACATTAAGGTAAATATTACTCATAGCGGCAGTTTACTAATATTGAACAAGAAAAACTATTTTTTTTTTAAATAACAAAATTTCTATAGTGCGGCTTTATTATTTAAATTTTATAATAATTATTTTTTAAAAATTTTTTAAGCTGAGTACATGCCGGCATGAAGTGCAACTACCTTATACAAAAAAAAAACAAAATCTGAAGAAAATTGTAAAACGGAACATAAGAAAACATATAAAGAATACTTTCAAGTTGAGCGCATGAAATATTGATGATGTTGCAAACGCCATCGTAAGGATAACGCGACACGCTCAAAAGCTACACATTGCAACAAGGACGTGCACTTTAGTGAAAATACCAAACTGAGCGTCTAACTGACTGACTATTGGGTTGTGTAACAGTATTAGTTTTTCTTACAGCTACTGCTGTTTCCTTTTTTGTTGTTGGGGTTGCTGAAGCAACAACATTTACTATAAGTACGTTGGCGTCTGTCGGCCTTCTCTATTTCTTTGCCAACACGAACAAGAGTGTGAATGTCCTTTAAACATTTCCGGATGCAAGGAAATGCAATAAGTGTGTGGGTTTTATGTGTGTATAAGTTTGTGTGTATGTACATGCTAGTGTGTTTGTCTTATGGGAAATTGAGTAAAAAGTATGTGAAAAAGGTACCTACGCAGGCAACAGAAAATAAAATTGAATTTTTTAGAATGATGCTATTTTTTAAATATATATTTTTTGTTTTATATTTCGTTAAGTGAAAAATTTGACATGGAATAAGAAATTGAAAAATATACAATTCTGCAGAGACATAAAAACGAAATAAATAAAAATTGTTGTGGTAAAAAACCACTACATATGTTTCTTTAATGCTTTAAAACCAAATCTAAGCTTCCAAATGTGATCGCATACATTGTAATGAACTATTGCTTATCCCAAAATTAACAGTCGCTTTGCCTTAAAACAGCGATTTTGTGCTTTCAATCTCATGATTGCAACGTGTTGCGAAAAGCTCAAAATTGATGTCGTACTTTACACTCAAAAATTTCATACGAATATAAGCTGTTTGGCAAAAAAATATATATATTCATATAGTGAATAAAGCTACATATTTAGAAAAATTTTGAACATTTAATAAGAAGCATAGCTAAATTGTTCTCAGTAGTTCTACATTCGTTTTATATCACATTTAAAAAAAAACAGAAAAATTGTGCTAAATTTAAAGATGCTTGGACATTATTTCTCATCATTAACACTGCTCTCCGCAACCAGTCCAATATCTTTACTATGCAGCACAAAATAATTTAAATTAGATTTGAAAACAAAAATTTGGTTGTAAAATTTTTCTTAAAGGTTTTTCTTAACCAGATAAGATAAAATATGTTAACAGAATTTTTTCTCTTATAATATCCAAAATGTATTTGAGTTATCTATGGGTCCCACGAAATATTACAATATTTACTCTAAAACACTTTTTGTATAGAGATCGAAAAATATCGACTCAGGTATTGTCAACAAGGGAAAAATTTAAAATCGCTTAAGAAAAATCATACCAATTCAGTGATGGCATTTTCAGTATATTTGTAGTTTTTTCGGTACATTTGCGTCCTGAAAATCCGTCGTCAATACATTTAACAAATTTTCAGTACATTCGGCGAATTTTCAGTACATTTTCGGTACATTTGAACAATTTATAATAATTACCTGTTTTCGGGTTAATTAAATGAAAATAATTGCAATGTGAACATATATAATAATTACCTTTTTTTTCAAGGTGTAGTTTTTGTAATTTAATTTCATATATATCTCATTTTCCTAGGGTTTTTGAGATGCCAAAAATGAGGACCTTTTTTTTCTTTTAGTTATTGAGAAAACTTTACAAAAATTTCATACATTTTAGTAAAATTGGATGTTCACTCCAAAAAAGTACATTCGGCCTCTAAAAAGTAAATTTCAAATCTCGATTCAGTACATTTTCACAAAACCCAAATGCCATCACTGTACCAATTTGAGATTAATATCATATATTTTGGGCGATTTGTTAAGATATAGTTTTTGAGAATTTTTTTAAAGGAAGGATTCTTTAAATATTACTCAAAAAGATATACTCAAGAAAATTTTATCCAAAAGGATTAAACTTATTTTTCTTCAGGAAATAACGTTGAAAGTATGTTACTCTTTTTAAATGGTTTTTTTTAGCACTTTCCTATTAATATTGCACGACATTTGAATTTGTTCATGTGCTATTAGTAATTTTACTTGGAATTATATATACATACATACATATGACTAACGTTTCAGAAAGGTTTGAATACTTTGTGGTAATAATTTGAGTAATTTTGTCTGCATAAATATTTATGGTACAAATCTTATTACTTTCATAGAATTTCCTCCAGATGATTAATTTTGGTACTTAATTTTTCCAATTAAAAATATTTTCTTAAAAAATATATTCGCTTTGGATAAAAGATATTAAAAAATAATGTAAAAGCAGCGACATGCAGTAGAAAACTTTTGCTATTTTTCAGTTGCAGCAAATCTTCAAATTTTTTTTTTATTTTTGTCTCCATCACTTAAGTTAATTTTGTCGTTGTTTCCTTTTCTCTGCGCTTAATTTTTATTTGTTTTACATTTTATTTCATTTCTTTCTTTTTCATTTTTACTTTAAGTTGCTGCCAAGTTTTTGATGTCTTCCAATGCCACTTCCGTTAGAAATGGTGCGCCCTCCTGCTTGCGACTTACTGTCTTTCAATGCTGCCTTCAATTTCAATAAGTTTTAGTTGCATTTGTTTTGCTCCTTTTTAAATGCTGCTCCTGGTGCTGCTGCGTCTGTCTGCTTGTTTACAAACACTACTTAAACTTATGCACACACACATAGTACCTACATCTATATACTAACATTAAAATAGTCTTTGTAGTATTGGTAGTATAAAAATACTTTCGAACAATTTTTCTCTTAGTTTTTGTAACTTTCTTTTTATTGAAAACTATTATACATCTTTTTCTTTTTCACTATGTACATGGGTTTTTTTCTTCTTCTTTCATTCTTTTTTGGTACTTATTTTATACGCTTTTATTTTGCCTTCGAGAATTGCCAAGTTAGTTTGACTTGTATTTAAAATGCATGCAAGCAGTGGGTGCTAAAAGTTTGCAGACTACATTTTCTTAAAATTTTAAGCTTTGCGTTAGTTAAGTTTTTCTTCTTGGAAAGCTATGTAGTAAAATAATCAACTTTTGGAATGAAAAATTTGTATGATGTACTCAAAGCTTCTCGGAATAATAAATGTTTGAGGATTCATAAACGTCTGGATTTCGCGGAAATTTCTTTATATTGCTTAAGTAAGATGTGTGGGTATCTTTAAAGTTCAGCCACCGCCCCTTTAAATATGCAATGTTATACAGCATTCAGATTGCAATCAAACTGTATATATTTAACATCACTATACTATTAAAAAAACGTATGCTATAAACATTTAATAACATTTTTTATATATTTCAAATGAAAAATATGATTAATATCGTCGAATAGTCTTGATGAGGTAAGACGAGAATTCTAGTTAATCTCACAGTTCTCCTGCATTATGTAACATGTGTTGTTTTTTCATTTGTTAAGCCGATTTGGAGGTACCACTCCTCCCATATGAGTTAAATCGACATTTTTAGGCTGAGTGGGGAAGGCAATTGTTAAGAGAATGACCCATATTTTAATTGTAAGAAGCACTTCAATGACAAAAAAACTGTTTGCTTTGATGATAAAGTCACTTGCTTGTCCGTATTGCTTATAAGCTCATATTCTTCATAGAAAAACTGTCAAAACCACACGATTACATTATATAATGTTTCAATTTTTAAATAATTTTGACTTCTGGTATGCACTGTATTGCTCTTATGAACTTTTTCTTACTTCCATAAGAAAAACTTTCCACAAAATAAACTAATGAAAAATATAAAGAAAAAAAGAATGGAGCAAAAATTTTATACATAAGGCAAAGTATTTAATACAATAGGAAAATAATAATAAAGCAAAGAGAATATGCAACGTCGACAAGTGGCAGTAAGAAAATTTTAAGGAACCCAAAAGTTACAACAAAAATTACAACAATAATAGCAATACCAGCATTGTGCTGTTGAAAGTACAGTATATCCTAGTATATCTCAATATTTTTCAGAGAACATTTTCCTGACTACTTATACTAATATAAATAGCTTTTCAATGAAAATTAATTAGTTCACTTTATGTAGTGACTACTGTAGAAGTATTATAATAGTTGTAGCACAGCAGTACTGACGCCAAACTTCAGCGAAAACATAGAGAAATGTTTGCATGGAATAAAGTTTGTCTTCACAGTATTTTTAACTACCTTATAACTCATGCTCAGAACTAACCACCCGGCACAAAGTGTCATAGTCGTAGCTGAAAATTTTCTCTAATAATTTATGAAGAAGCTATCGTACTCGAAATTGTGTTCAACTATTTACTTGGAAATGATCTGCTTGGCATACTTAACGAATATGTCGAAAACGTGAGTTCACTTTTTGCTCCAAAAACGGCTGCTTTCAAAAAATTGTTACGAAAGCGCCTTCAAAATTGGTTTCAAAAACGATTTCTAGCTATATCTCTTTGTAGCACTTTTTCACTTTTAGTGCACAATATGACCAATAAAAAAGTTATCGTAATATCATTAATATGAGCAAATATTTCGAAAAAATTTATAGTTAAAATTCGTGCTGGGTGGCTAGGTACAGGATCGTTCATATACAAAAAGCAATAAAAATTAAGAAAAAGTGCATAAGAATTTAAAATGGAAAATGAAGGAAAAAATATGGGAAAACAAACTTAGAAACATTGCATTCACTGTTAGCATGTAAAAGTGTGGGCAAATGGGCGTCTTAGCTGGCATATGTCTCAAGAGACCCCATATGAATAATAATGGTATGAGAGTTTCAGAAAATACTTTGCAGTTTGCGAGTCAACGTAAGCATCGGTTTTGCGTGCAATTTATAAATAAAGTAGTCCGTTACTCCTTCCTCACTTTATTTTGTTAGTTCTTCTATTGAATTTATTTTAGTCCTTTAAAAGTTGTCTTTAAGGTGGCAAATTTCTATAACCAAAACATGAAAAGGATGTAAAGCTTCGAATTAATTTCAAATAAACAGAATGAGTTTCATGGCAAACTATTTTCACTAGAGTTTGATAGGTGCAACAAAAAATTACACTTCATATACATAGTTAATTTACTAACGATTTAATAAAATAGAAAAAAATGTTTTAAAAATCAAAAAATTATTTTATTATTGTAAAAATATTGAAACTTTTGAACTTGCATTTCAAGCAAGTGTTTTCATTAAATACATAACTGAAAGGTACATACATATTGTATAGGTATATAGTTTTCAAAAATGGCAGTCCTCTCTTTTATTTAAATTTTTTTAACGATTTTCTTATGTGACATAAGCTTAAGCAAAAACCCAAAAAAAAAAAGGTCCACTACCAAAAATACATACATACGCTCCTTTTGTGCTTGTAATGAATCGATTTATGGTTACAACGACAACGGGGATGATTTAAAGTTTTTTATACTTGAAAATACATAACCCCAAAAAAGGATTCGGTCATTTTTTTTTCTTTTCTTCAACATTCTAACTTTATTAATTCAAAGGAATAAGCAGAAAGTGATGACGAAAAAAAATTAGTGGTAGTTGTAGTTGTAACAATATCCCTTTTGTGACCTTTTTAGAAGTATACCCTTTACATTAGTGCCATAGCAAAAACAAAAAAAGTGTTAAATATAATGGTTGAGTAATGTTGCTCCTTTTGTGTTCGCTTGAAATTGATGCTACTGTAAAATGTAAAATGCAAAATAAAAAATTGGTCAAGAAAACTGGTCATTGAAGTTGGATTTCGAGGGTTAACGGTAAATTTGTTTCCATTGAGGTTCGGCGGATAATATAAGAAAAAGGACTTTTGTATGAACTAAAACTGAATTTATGTGTAAAAGGTATCGATTTTTTTTAATAGCTCTACAAAATAGTAAGCTTTTATGTAGGAGTTTGAAAAATCAAAAAAACTCTGAGAAATCTTAATTTTTAGAGAGTTTAAAAAAAGCATATCATAGTTATAAATTATATCAATAAATAGTCTAAGGAACTTGAATGGAAATTCTTTTTGGAAATTCATATTGCAGGCTAATAGTTTTTTTAACCAAATAATAGACAGGATCATGAGATTTTTCGTCGGGATTCTTCAAGTTGCTGGTGAAGTGTTATATAATCTGGATCACTATATAATCTGGATCACTATATATAGAGTTCACTTCTCGTTTCTTAATATATTTTCTGTAGTTTTGTCTTAAAACAAGATAGCACTTCATAAAGATATATCAAGTTTTAAGTCGGATTTAAACAGTGAAGATAAACTATAAACTTTACCGATTCTATCTGAACGTATTTATTGAATGTCTGAGGAATATATCTACATTCAAGAAGGATTTAAGTGTCCCTTTACTAAGCTTATTAAAACTTACACTAGTACGCCTATATATTTTTTATAAAAAAAACAGAAAATAATCAAAATTTTAGAAACTAAGTACAATCTTTTATACAATATACATATAGTACATATGTATTTATTTAGTACTATTAATTTTTTTAAAATTTCTTTTATAAAAATAGAAAAAATTATGAAAAAAACAACAAGCATTAGCTACCCACCAAAACAAAAAAAAACCAAAAAATTCCCACAGTCTCCACATGATGTTGGAGTAAACTGAATGATGAAAAAACAACAGAAAACAAAAACTTTCAACAGGAAAAAGGATAACTTATCAAAAATTCACACCGCATCCGCTCTTCACTCAAACAAGAACATTCTATTTCATTTCGTAAATTTCGTTTCAAACACCATGAGGAAAAAATTCAAAAAAAAAAATTTTAAAAATATATGGCAAAAGCAAAACAAAAGTTTGCAAATTTAAGATGAAAAAAAAAACAGCATCGTCAGTAAAAAAAGCACAAAAAACAAAAACAACTAAAATAAATTGCAATGAAAAGGACGAAAACACAAAATAGCGAAACTTTTCACATAGAACAAACCAAAAGCATCCGTTTTATGTCCGCCCATGCTACACAACACCGTTTGCACGTTTCCTCATACCCCTATATACATACGTACACTAAAATCACTGAATCCTTGCACAACTGTGCAATATGCATACAAACACACACAAAAATATATCAGTAGATACTCGTAGGAGAAAAAAACTACGTTTTCTAGCTGAACTTTAGTGAAAACCATGTTGGGAAAACAGCAGCAGTAACAACAACAACAATAAAAACAATGCACAGTAGCTTGAAAATTTATCGAAAGTGTAGACTTTTATATTAAAATTTATTTGAAAAAGTACTCTAAAGTATAGAAATCAATTTAGAAAAAACGAGACGGCATTTGGATAACAAAATTTGCTATAAAAAATTTAAAGAAACTCTATTATACGCAGTTGCTTGTTATGCCTCTCTCTTAATGCACAGCTACATATATGCAGCATCTATAAAAAATATAAATATTTCGTTAAAACTGCCATTAAGATCCTCTAATACGAAATAAGTCAAATGTTACTCATACGCCCCGTAGCACAAAAATGCAAAAATAACATGAGTAGTAATCTTAAAAGGGTTATAACTTTTTTAAATGTAATGACAATGAAATAATTTTGGTACCTAAGTTTAGCTCAGCTTTATGTTTTTTAATTCACTTTGTGTACATATTTTGTAACATTCTCAGCGTCAGATTTTTAATAACCGAAATTTAATATTTTCCTTCTCTTGCTGTGTGTATTTCTTTCTTAACCATTGAATATAAAAATAAAGTCCAAAATTAATTATAAATTAAAATTTTACATTAAAAGTACTAACTCTGCATTCAAAAATAATTTTAAATACGTCATCAAAAATTTTGGTCTACTTTTCATAAATTTTCAGTTTCAAACAAGTAAAATATATTGAAATTCATATAGTAGTTGTTCATCCCAGATGTACCAAGTTTCAAACCACTGTACATCATCAGAGTTGCTGCCAAGCCTCCGAAGGACGCACAGTACGCTTCGTCAGAATGAGTTTTTTGGTAAAAACTTTATATGAAAATCCTATGAAAGCTTCAGTGGGAAAAAGTTGCCAACATTTTTTTTTTTTTAATTTTTTTGCTTGCTTGCAATGGCAACACATAAAGTACAAAAGCTTAGTGGTGGCGTACAGAAAAAAGGGAAAATTATCAAGGGAGTAGAGTAAAAGTGGAGTGGAGTGTTGTGTGTGTAGTGAAATGTAGAGTAGAATGTGGCGGCAGTATCGGCGGCGACATATCAAACGCATTGTCTACAGATCCAGTTATGTCTACAATGCAAAGGATGATCAACAGCAAAATGGGTGTGTTGGAAGGGGGGAGTATAGCTTGGGAAAAAGCAGTGGATTTCTGCTTGCAAAACGATGGCAAAATTGTTGAACGATGATTTTTCCATTTTTTTACACATTTGTTTTTTTGTACCTTGTTGGAAATGTGTCGGAGTGGATCGTCAGATGCATGGCTGCCAGGCGTTTCAGTGAGGTTATGTGTGTAAGTGCATGTGTGCACGAGAGTATATAACTGAGTATATATGTGTGTGTGTGCTGATGTGTTTTTCACAACCATGGACCATAAATGCCGCAGCAGCTTAAGAACGCAAAAGCGTAACAAATGAAAATTAAATTGATAAAATTTTTTGGGCAAAAAAGTTTTTGCTTTGATTTTAAATTTGGTTACAATTTATTGTACTTTTCGTCTTAACAGATTTTGGCTTATATTTTTATATGAAAATTTTAAATAATCAAAAACGGAGCACATATTAAGCAGTTGAGTTTTGAATTTTAGCTAATGAGTTTTTGTTTTAATAAGAATTTTAAATAATCAAATTTTCTCAAAAACTTCTGCCCTCTCAAGGGACATTCGAGACCTAATTAAAAAGGATTTGCGCTTGGTTATTTTGAATTATTGGCTGAATAAATGCACGATTAAGCGTCAAAAGATGTCTATTTAAAAAAGCAACAAATGATAATGATGAAAAGTGACAAAGGAAAAAAATAAGTCTTCCAGATAATGCTGCAAACGCTTGCTTAAGCTTATCCGAAATAACGAAAAAATTGTTCGTAACCAGACATTCGGGTATGATCATTTTTATTTTAGTCTAGGTTATGTTAGATATGGTTGAAAGAGTTACAGAGAAGATATGAGACTTCAGATTTTTTCAAAAAGTCTGCTCCTCGACACGTCTCAAACCAAGAACGTCTAACTGCATTCATAGGTATGGATACATGAAGCATCTGTAGATCAGAGTTGTATATTTTTTTCTTAAATGGCGATTTTCAATCATTACTTTTCCCAATATTTAGTTAACAGAGTTTAGACGAGTATCAATATTTACTAACTAAAAAAAATAAAAAAAACGGCAATGTAAACATCTACTGCACATCATTTAAAGCGAACTCAAAACTTTTGGTGTCACAAAAGTCTACGAGTATCCTTAGTCTTTCATGCATTTATGTATATGCACATAACTACATATGTACGTGTAAATCGCTATATTTTCTATATACAAAGTAATACCAGTGGATATAAGCATACAACTAAAAAAAAAAAAAATTCAAACTCTTAATGTCGGTGCAACATACGACCCAAAGGATAAAAGCTGAGTGCAACAAAGATGAAAGCGTACATACACTCAAACACAAGAACGATAAAAATTTTGCACAACGCTCACTGCAACACAGACAGCGCACACAGTGTGCAAGTGTTAAATTCATACATGTTGTGCTTGAGGTGGCGTTGAAGAAATGAAAGTAATGGCAAATGTACGTACGGAAGGGTTGCCAGGTTGAAGATTTTATATATTTATTTCTTTTCATCATAATATTTCTTTTTCCTGTTTTTCTACTTCTGCTTCCTCTTCTACTATTTAAATTTTTTTCTACTTCTTTTTCAAATCACCATTCCAAAACTATGATCGAACTAAAAGCGTTGTCTTTGATTGTCTCATAGTTGTGAATCATTGAAGTTCAGCAACAATATCCAATAGTGATAGTCTGTTTAGTCCCGAACGTAATCGATTCAGAATTTTAGCATTTTTCCACATCTTTTGTTTCATCAACATCAGTTATGTCCCTCTTAAAGTAATTCCTCTCAGATAGAATACACTTACACCAGTGCTTTTCCCATCCTCGTAGCACTTATGGAATCCAGTTTTCAACATGGCTTTCAGCTCTTTTAGCGATTACGTTTTAGTCTCATCAATGATAGAAATATGTCGTCCTTTCATGGTTCTCTTCAGCATTGAGAATACAAATTTTAACACATTAAAATAAAACTTGTATTGGAGATTATTTGGGATGTTATTTAGAGCCGACATATGCCATAATAATAGAAATCCCCAAAGCTTTTTTTAATTGCATATTTACTCTCTTTTCGCGCCCTAGTTAGACTTGGTTGAAAATGTTTCAGACTTATTTAAAATGAGAATATATTTGCAAAGATTTGACACTGCAATTCATAATAATTTTGAGTATTTGTTGAAAATCTGAAAGAGGATGTAAATAACTCTTAAAAATTTTGATTTGTTTTTTCTTTAATCAACAGAAGGAAAGTATAAATTTGAATAAAACGTTTATTTGCATATGGCAACCCTTAGTAAGACTCATAAAATACAAAACCCGGTAAGCCACCATTTTAAAGGGTTACCTTTGCTATAACGACGACGAAATCAAAGATGTATTCAACACCATCGCTGCTACTGAGGCAGCAACACAGGCCAAAATGAACAGGCGCACAGAACAAAATAACAAGCTAATGGCAACATTTTACACAGCACAGGCAGTTGGTTGTGCCATATAGCTAAGTTCTTGAAGCAGGGTGAACGCGCAAGACAAACGCTTAAAGTCCTTTCAGCGACTTTTGAATTTTAGCGCTTTCGTCTTTTTTCTTTACTTTCAACTTTGAGACAACAAAGCAAATAAATAGAGAGAAAAAATTAAAAAGCTAAAGTAGAAAAGTGTGGAAAGGTACATAGATGGATAAGTGGGTGCAGCAGTTTACATCGTGACATCCCATTCAATTTTTTTCCTTTTTTACACTTTGGCGGTGCTACCGAAGTTTTAATGTTTTGTTATTGTATTTTTTTTTTTTTTTTCAATTTTTTCTTTTCATTTTAACTACCATGAATTTAAGGCTTCTTGAGTTGTGCTATGTAGGTAGCTACCAAATGTCGACTTTGAGGCTTAAAAATCAACGTAAAATTCGCAAGAACTGAGTGGGTGTGGAGTTCGCAAAAGTTGTTTGTACTTGTTTTATTTTTAAGCTTTGAAAACTAAAACCTGGAGAGAGAAATTGAGTAAAATGAAAATTTTGTACTTTATTTTGATTTAAAAAAACAATTGTTTGAGAAAGATCTATAATAACATTTTCTAAAAAGTTGTTTATTTAAACTAGAAAATTAGCATAACTCGATGATGGTACTCGATACATCTCTGCATTAGACTGTGCAACTATATTGCACTGAAGTCAAGTATTCAGACTATAATAATCTATTGGTATTGTATACAGTCCAGCTTTGTTGACTGAGTGATCTGATTTCTGAAATAAAGATTTGGTTTATCTATTCTTTTTGAACATAGCAGTTTTGAATAGAAAACCATTTTGGCTGGAGCATTGTTTTCGTTCAGTGTCTCCTAGCCGTGCCTAAAGTTTCAATTACTGAGCTATTCACATTCACATCATTGTACAGCTCATAGCTTCCTCGGCTGAGGAGCAACACTACGTTGAAAGATTTTTCTCGCAAAAGGCCCTAGGACCTCGGTTAACGCAGAGCCTCGAATAACGAAAATTTTCCAAAAAATTTTAAAATTTTTAGTTTTTCCATACCATTTGATACTTATTGACTTTTATCGACTTCTGAATACTTCCGAATTTGATCGGCTGTAAATATTATTTTGATTTATAATTTAATTTTTTCCTAATACTGAGATGCGCTTTTGTGTGCATACGTATTGCTCGCTTTTATTTTTTCCTCAACATTGGCCAATTCTGTTCCACTGTCTAATAACGTCATTGTTGAATAAACCATGTCGTTCCTTTTTTTTGTCATATTTACTGCCTTTTTTTTTGTTTTGTTACCGAAATAACTTTACAATGAAGCAACAAAATTATACAAAATCCGCAATACATAAAAACAAACGAATAATCCTGTGCTACAAATATATACAAACAACCATATAGACAACGAAAAAACAAAAAAAAAATTTACAAAGATAAAAAGGAGAAAAAAATAAAAATAAATAAACCAGAAAAAAAAAGTAAACGGATCTCTACGCTTGCCAACAGAAGGACACTGGGGCATTATAACATTATCCTTCTGGTTATGTTTCCGCTACTGTCACTTTACGTGAAAACAAACACACTCAAATGTACATACATACATAGATACAGAAAACAGTATACCTTTGCAAGCATACAAACATATACACGTACATACACAAATATGTATGTGTAAGAGTGAAGCATACAAACGTATAAACATTGTGAATACCGTTACACATGGCTTACGAGTCAAGCACAAATGAGTACATGAAGACGCTGAGCAAAATAAAAAAGCACTGTTAGTTTGTATAGTTAAATATTTATGTGTATAATTGTGTGTTTGTAGATATGTACGTAAGTGTGTATATTGTACTCTGTAAGCCGCAACAATGTACTGTAGAAATTTTATTTAAGTTTTGCTATCAAAAACTTGGCCTTTGAATTAACTTAAGCCTTTGGAAAGGCAAAGTTCGAGATAATTCTTCTCTTTTTTGATATGAAAAGATGATTTCGATTGAAAATTTCTATCTCATCAAATTCCTGGAACAACGAAAAGCTCGTAGCAATGTGATTTTCTAAATGGATAAAATTATTTCTCAAGCCTTTGTTTAAGATCAAGTGCGAAAATGAGCAGTATAGCGAAATAGCTACAAAAGTTTTACAAAGCCAAACTTCTGCGTCCAATATACATTTAAAATATGAATACATCCAGTTCACTGAAAAGAAATTTACATCTGAAAGAATCTTCCAGTATTTCACTAAATTATGTAAAGAAAGGGTGTTCGAAACTTTTTTACACAGATAAGGTGATTGCCATAAAAATTACTTAGTTTGGCAGACTTTTAAATTTCGCCTTTAATGGCTCAATGAATTGAAAGCTATGAAATCTAATTTTTTTCTTATCTATAATTTTCTTTAGGAATTGGAATAGCAATAAAAATTTAGTAAAGATTTGTTCTAAATCTTATTTTCGACTAACATAAAATTTTCGTTGATTTTCAAAGCAAAAAAAAAAACATTTCTCCAAAAATTCTAGAAAAACAAAGAGATCAATTCAACTTAAAAAATATTTTACTTGAATTTTATGATATTGCTAACACCTGCAAATCATCAATATCGTTAAAATAGTCCTTACCAAGAGAAACACATCCAATTCCCACTGTGCGCTATCTCATGGCGCTCATAAAATTTATAGCATAACGTCCTTGTGCAGTATGTCTCTCTATGTATGTAAGTATACCAATATTTATGCTTCATTTCCTAATTTTTTATTTTTATTTTGCTCAACTTTTTATGTCTCCCTACCCTTCCTAGTATACGTTCAAATATTGTTTTTCTATGTAGAATTTCTCTCTTTACTTTTCAAAAGAAACCAAATTTAAAGAGAACCAGAAATTTACGCCCACCCACCCACAATGAAGTGGGTCGCATCATACCCAATTCAACGTTTACAATGCCACCCAACAATGCACGAAATGTTGTTTAAAAACACGTTTATTCAAATTTTATTGAGAGTTTGTCAGTTGCAGCCCACTCTCTCAGGAATTCTGATATAAAATCTGTTGTTTTTTACAGCCCTCCTTTTATTGCTCTTTTTCTTTCCCTCTCTCACTCTCTCTCTCTGGCATATACACACTCATTAAAACTCTCCTCGTTGGGTGTTCAAGGATGAATCGTTCAACACGAATTTTTGCGTTGTTTGCTTTGTAACTCAGACTCTGACTTCTGTTTGTTCGTGAGTCAAGCAAAAATAGGTGATGGAAAGTGAGTCGTGGAGGAAGTTGGGCAGCGCAGGCACAGCTGGTTGTCCTTACAACAATCAGCAGGATATGTATGAGTGTACATTATTTTTCGTTTGCTCTATTTTGTTGCTATTTGTATTTTCTGTTTTCGTTTTCCATTTCATAACGTTTTTTTTTTTATTTACTTTACGTCAGATATACAAAACAACGTTGAAAATGCCATTTTAAGGATATAATACGACAAAATTGTGTGCTCCGTGTAAATATAATTGAAATGCACCGTAGCAGAGTGTTACTTTTGCTTTCAGAATACACTCAATAAAATTTAGAATCGTATGAAGATTTATGGTTCGGCAAGACCACTGGGAGAGAGAGATGTGGTATGATTTTGAAACAATTTTTGTAGATCCAAAATGAACGGTTTGTTTGTTTTTATGGCTTTTTTTGGCACAAAACGAAAAACTTTATGAGTGAAAAAGCTATGCAAAGTTAAAGACGGATCAGCTATTTTTGAGCATCTCTGATGCAAAGTTTGTGTCCAGAGCTTGAGCAAAAAATTTTTATTATTTGTGTCAAATTTGGCTGCTTGATCTTAAACGACTTTCTCAGTATAACGTTGTTAATGTTGAATTTTTATGGGCGGTCCGTGAACCGATTTCGCTCTATGAATTGCAATTGAAAATGTAACCACCAATCAACTCACATAGTTTTTCCGTAATCGAAACTTTTGCAGATATATAGATCTTATTATTTAGGAGAGAATTTGATCATATACATTTTTCCATACCTGCCACATCCCCTTCTATGCATTACAAAATTAATTATTGTATCCTATATGTAAAAAGAGTTTGGAACAAAAATGAGTTAAAATTTGACTTCTGCTAACACTATGAAATAAATCGGTGGGTTACCCTCTAATTTAAAAAGAAAAAAATATCGACCTTGATGTCTACTCTCTGTGTAATTACCATAGAAACTCAAGTACCAAAAAATTCCACAATATCACAGGACTTAACTTTTACGGTAAATTATATTAAACTTAAAGCTCACAAATACACAAAAAGTTAAACATAAAGTTTTTTTTCCAAACAAACTTACACACACACATACAACTTTACATAAATTGTCAGCTTTTGCGCTGAATTGTTGTTGTTGTTGTTATTACCATTTGGTTTATTATTTTGTTGTATTCAACTCCTACAATTTTTTTATGAATTCGTTTCGAATGCGTTGAAAATGGAGCAAACCAACATCAAACACACAAACACAAATGCTCTGACACACGCACACACACAAGCACACATTTAGCCACAGCAACAGCTACAAAAAGAAATGTTGGCAGTAAAAAACGCAAACGAGAGAAATTACCGTAACATTTTACATCTACACTCCCGTTAGCTAACAACAGCAACAACGGGTTTGAGTAAGAGTTCGGAAGCATTTCAGCAAAATGTTGAAATGAGGTAAAATAAAAAATGTTTCCCCATGGGATTCTGTGGGTGGCACAGGAGGTAGTACCAGAAATGCACATATGTTGAGCATGGAGATGTTGCCGTTTGTTTAGAATTACAAGCAACAGCCAGCCACTAACAGCAACAACAAGGACATTCATGATACTTTGGGAGTAGAAAGGACGCGTCAGAAAGTTAAAGTTTAGCTGCTTGCCAACGTGGATGTTGTAAGAGAGAGCATCGAAATGTGGCGAGAGATGGCAAGAGAATGTACAATGAAGGCAAAAAAGAGAAATTGTACTAAATGAGAACACTCGCGGTAAATGGGACACCTGACATTTTGAAAAGTGTGGGTGGGTAAAGATGAATGAGGGAGAATGAATTTGGGTTGTTTAGGGGACATTTTGCTGTTGCCGTTGACAATAACTGCGCCTTACAGTAAATGAACGGTTTGAACTTTTACCAGACCGTACTGATACAGACGTCTATGTGTACATTTGTACATATGTGCGTGTGTGTATAGCTTATGGTTTGATTGTATTTGTTTCGTTTTGACGTCGTCGTCTCTTCGTTACTGTTGACGCTGACGAATACGACGACAGACGTTGCCGTTTCCGTTGACGATGATGATGTTGCTTTTAACTGAATTAAGTTTTTTGTTGCTATATGTTTATTGAAAATCAGAGTGTACCGTAAATTGATTTTTTTTTAGAAAAAAACATGTTATTCTCCAATCCATCCCAGAAATTTATCGAGTTTGAATTCGAAATTCCCGCAATAACTTTGAAAATATCATGTGATTCATACAATAGCACTAGTGCTCGCCTTCAATACAAAATTTTGGTTCTGTTAGATTAGCTATTTCCGAAAATCATTTTTAAAAGCTTAACTGAATACGGTTCATCCTATTACACAGATATGTGTGTGTGTGTGTGCATATTGAATATTTGTGTATTTAATACGAATTTAACGTGCAGCGCTGATATTTTTTCTTTGATATAAAAAGTATGAATTTATGTATGTAAATGTATGTGTGTGTTTATGTAAGTGTATGCTTTCGTATGTGTATACATTTGTGTATGCATGTCATGCCAACAACGAATAGCAGGGAATCAAGAACGTTAAAACTATTTAGTTGCGCTCAGTGATAGCATTTGCAGTTTTGGCGAATGTACTGAATTTAGAGACATAGTGTACTTTTCGTAGGTTGTGTGTACTTTCCTTCTGAATTTTTCCGAAAAGTAAAACAATATCACTTTTATCACTAGAAACAAAATAATGCAATTATGTGTATGACATTGTTTATATGTATGTATACGCATATAAAAAAAAATTTGGATGATAATTTTTTATTAAAAATGTGTTCTTATAATCATCATAGCTCGTATGTACTACAAAAAGTACAATTGTACTGAAAATTACATCACTGATCAATTTCAAATGTTGCTACTGCTGCTGCTGCTGCTAAACAACTTGCTACATTTACTGCAAATACAAATACAAAATACAAATACAACAAAAAGGAAAATTGTTGTTTGTCGTTAAAGTCGCCGTCATCGTCATCACCATCGCCATCACAAAAGTCGAAGAACATTTTGCGCAAATGTTAGTGTTGTTGTAGTTTTTATTGTTATCCTTGTGTTGTCGTTACTACTACAACCACTTACATTGGTTGTTGTTGTTGTTGTTTTTATTAGCGTAAAAACGATGATGTCGTAGTAGAATGGAGAGCTAAAATAGGGCTTGTGATAGAATGGATGAATGATGGGATGAAGCCAGAGCCGTAACTATAGGCTCGATGGGACTTGAGGCAAGAAAATGGATCGAGGCCCGACAAAAAACTTTTTTTTTTTTACCTTGGAAGCCGTGTGTAAGCCTCGCTGCATACGGAACTATTTAATGCTTCCAGCTGATCAAAAATCAATAACGCCTGGGTGCTTGCAATTATATATATTTCTTTAAAATCAAACTGGCTATTTAAATAAAAATTTCAAAAATTTCATTTTTATCAAGTATATAGCTTCATAGAATAATCTGAAATATGATAAAATAGTAGGAATATTCTTCTAAACGTGAATGAGCTATTTTTGGATAGTTACCCTTTGAAAAAGTTCACTCAATGTGCTTATTGAATTGAAGGGGAAAAGAAGGTCCTGACTTTCTCTATCCCAAATACCCTAAAAGAAATTAAATATTTCTTTGATGCCTCACATAAAGATAAATTTTGTAACATCACTTTTTTCATAGAACTGTGGTATAAAATTGGTAAAATAAAAGTACTCACACTTTTATTTTTTTATAAAAGCAATTCTCTTCTTGATAGCTTCTTATATTCGCCCCAGTGCCCAGGTGATAGTTACGACCTTGGATGTATGTAGGAGTATCAACCGTAGTGAAATGTGGCCTCATTCACTTCATAACTCATTTTGCTGCTTGCCGCTGCCACCACTGTTGCTGCCGCTGCTACTTTGCCCATTGTTTCCGTCAATTTTTTTTTTGTTGGTTTTTTTCATGTTTAAATAAATGCTTTTGGTTGTAAAAGTTTGCCGTTTTATTTATAATTTTTGCTTGCGCATAAATGAAATGAAGAGTAACAGATAGAACGGCAATTTAGGCTCCGTCTTGCTTAGGGTACATATTTCTAAAATAACCATTTAATTCTAATAACATGTAAAATAAATGAAAAATCATATCCTATGACTATCCGTAAATTAGTAAAAGATTTTACATAAGTAAATATAAGGATGTAAGCAAAATCACCTAAAAAATTGATAACTATCCAAAAATTCTTTATACGAGCGCTTTTTCAATATCAATATGAGAAAGATATGATTCGCCTTTAAGGTTTGAAAGAATATATCACAGATGGGTAGCATGTAGGACTATAGATATTTGGGATATGGGTTCGAGGCATTTGTACAATTCATAATTAAAAATTAAATTAGATAACAAAATAAAATTATATATGATCTATGTTAAGCTCCAAGCTCATGTCTTGCTAACATACAATACATTTATGTTGCATACTTCAAGGCTCCCTGTACGATTGAGCATATCTCAAACTAAAGTTTTGTTAAAAACCTATAATATTAAGATAAAATCATTTATAATGTTTTAATATTATAATAATTTAAAGATTTTACATATTTATGTGTGTATATTTATACAATTTTCTTAATATACCAACCATAGAAAAACAAATATTTACTCTATTTCCAGTAAAACATAGTTTTCATCTTAAAAGCTCACTTTACCGCGTTGACTTTAAATAGAGAAGAAGAACGAATAGCAGCTAAAAACCCTACTTGAAATCTGCACCGTTGCGGATGTCATTGATGCTTTGATAGCAACAACGTGCTTCAACATTTGACGATGCGTCGCCAGAGATGGCGCGCATCTTATCATAGGCAGATAACGTTGGTGGCACTGTGGGAGTGTGCAAGTAAAATGAGGCTAAAGGTATGACTGAGAAGAAAACAGCAAAAAAAATTGAAAAAAAAAATTAAACACAAATCATAGCGAGTATACGACGACTTTTTACGCTCGATATATTCGTAGCTTTGAAGTAGGTTCTTTTGATGTCAAAGAAGGTGGCAGTTTTATGTATAAAATGAAGTGACTCGGTTGAAAATTTCGCACAATCTAAAGAAAGTTGGTTGCGGTCAAATTTTGTTCGCATTATCTCAGGCGATATCACACTAAGCATCAGCTTAGTTTATGTAAATTAATTAAAAATCGCAATGTGGCTTGAGTATTTCTCTAACAAGGGATTATTGCTGATATAAATTCTTCCACTTTCTGATATTAAACATTTTCTTATTAAATACAAATCCTACCCACTTTTGTGCTGCTCTTAAAAGTCAATTTAAAGTGCCTACTCCTTTACGCATTTTTCATTTCTTGAAACACATAATATGGTTATGTTTTTCACATTCTGTAAGCCATGTGCTACAAACCATCTTTATCATCCTTCAAAGCAACACTTTATTAAAAAAAACATCCTGGTACTCAGTCAGTCAGGCTGTCATTTAATTAAATGTGTTTATTTTAACCTTGTGCTTCCTTTTAACGCATTTTAACACAGGTTTTCAACATTCAGTTTTTCTATCCATTGTCGTAGATATTTTGCCTTTTGCACATAACAACCTTGTTGTACTTAACCTTCCTGCAACAACAATAAACACAGCAGTAAAAACAATCATGGTGGTGTTTATAAAAAGAGTTGCCAATTTTCTGGCAATAAAATTCACAAAGAGTTAGAAAAAGGAATGGAAAAAAAATTCGATGTATCGTAATTAAAAGCAGAAAACATGAAGTTTAATGAAATAGCCTAAATCAAAAAAGCAAATTCGATATCATCAAGAATAATTTTACAATTATCCATGTCCTCTCAGAAAACATTCTTTTCATTTATTTTTCGTTGAAAATATATTAATTGCTGGCTTCTTATCTAGATAGGGCAAAGATTTTTTGCAAGTTAATCCGCATAATGAAATAATAAATAGTAATAGTCCGTTTTAATTTCCCCACGGCAATATCTTGAGAACTAAGCAAGTTAGTGATAAATTTTTTGGTTAAAAGTTATAAGGCTCTTAGGAATTGAAATAACGATGACAGTTGCTTTTGATCTAGAATCCAAATTTCAAAGTCAATTTGACGTCAGCTGCGATTTTTTATATAGACATAATAATTGATGAATTTTAGTTCTAGAGAAAAATTTATCTATTTTTTCCCGCAGAAAAAAAATATGCAATAAAATATATAACCGTCTAAGAAAAATTTCAAAGGAATATTTATTCATGATGAGGGAAATAATTTTATTTCGTTGAAAAGTGTAAGCTTAACGCTACAGGAATTTGAAGCTTTTATTGCTTATTATTTAACTCAGCGTACTGTCTAGTGCAGTGTGTGATAACACTTAAAAAATTATACTAAACAATAAACGGAAACAATTAAAAATGGAAAAAAGCAAGTCATACTAGTTTCATCCATTGCTAAATAGAATCATCATCGACTCAAGCAGTGTAAAATTTCTAAGCTTGATATGTTCCACCTTTCGAAAACTATTGAGAATTAAGACCTGTAAAAGTTTTTAAAAAATTTACTTAAAGCTACTACTTTAACGTCGAAAGCGCTGATTTAAAAGCTTAAAGTTAAAGTAAACGAACACATTTTGATAGTAAGCTCTTTAAAAGTCCTTTGATCATCTCACTTAAGCCATTGCTTGGTGAATTTCTTTATCTAAAAAAGAAAACGATAAAACAAAAAAGGTTTTACTGACAGCTTCATTTTATTTCTTTATTTACTCTAGTACATTTTTCTTCATGCTATTAAATAGCTGGCAATCCTAAATTGTGATATCCTCTAATTTTTACCCTTACCTTCTTTTTAATTATAGATTGTAAGCTTCCATTGTTTGCGTTGTTGTTGTCACGTTATTTTCTACAATCGTTGTTGTTGGTTTTGCTTCTTCTTCTTATCTTTTTGTTGTCTTTACTTTTATGATAATGTACGAGTATATACGTTTTATATAATAATTAATGTCGTCGGCGTTATATTCATAACTTTTTTTTCTGTTTCAGCAAAAAAATTTTTGAAGACGTTACGCTTCTTGACACTTTTTGTTTTCGCGTTTGTCTTCTTTTGTTAACGTTGTTGTTGTTGTTTTTCTTATTATTTCACTTGTCGCATTAGTTATTTTGCAGAATTTCACCAAGTTCTTTGATAACTCTAGCGCATCCCACTAAATGCGGATGTGCCAAATTTTATGAAATTTCATAACAAACAGTTTGCAGCTGAAAGTATCGTTAAAGGTTTTTTTTTTGTAATTTCAAACTTAAAAAGGCTGACATGGTAGGTTGAATGTTAAAATCACGTGGCTATGTGTAGGTTTTTTTGACTTTTGTGACTATTGAGTTTTTCTGAAAATAAGATTAATTTTTAAGATGCATCAATAATTTTGGGCCTTAGTTAAAAAGATTCAATTTTATTTTAAATATTGACATCATGCCGTATAAGTGACGTGACCAACAGTAATCTTTGGTGAGTACAGTACTCTTTTTTGATTTACTGCATACTTCAAAGTATAGCCAAGTGTCCCTCTTTTAAGGAACCTCTTATTTATATGAAATAGTTAAGTAATTTCGTTTAGTTTTATCAGGTTTTGTTAATTTAAATGAATTTAAAATTATGTACCAGTGCTTGCATTTGTGTGTTGCGATAATGTACTAGATGGCCAAGGAACTTATCTAATGTGGAATTTTTCATCCGATGCCGTCAAGATTTGATTTCCATTCAAATGAATGGTCCAAAATGAAAATGGATTGGGGACAAGTTGCGAAAATCACCAACTGAAATCTGTTGGCAAACTCTGGAGTATATTAGGATAGTAGAAATTGGGGGCACAGTTTATTTTAACCTCAGTACCTCAAAAACTGCAATCTTATAGTTATTGCCTGAAAATACTTTGACATTAAATGTTGCATACGTAGCAATTTTTAACATTTAATCTTTAATATCATGAAAAAAACTAAGCTTCCGTAATATATCGATTAGTATGCAACCTTAGTATGTATTACCTTTGTCAAATGAATGTAAGAGTGAAGAATTATTTTCTTTGACCTTTGACCTTGAATAACCAAGAAAATTACAGGAGTATATAAGACCTACGCTAGCTAGTTTAAATGAACCATCTTCTCTGAAAATTTCAACTATGAATCTCATGCACGTCACATTTCTACATCCGCCTCGTGGTGTCTTGCGTAAAATTAATTCGCTTGCAGCACTTTAGTAAGAATATTCATCGAAGAAAGGTCAACACATGGGCGTCAAATTTCAAAATAAAATATGCAATTACCTAACATTTGCTCACTTACTTAATATGCTACAGTATATGTTGCTTATATTAGCAACAACATTCACATTTACCATAAATTCTGTGTAACATCCCAAGGAGAGTAATGAAGCTGCTTCCAAAGAGAATTAATAAAATTTATTGAAGTATCAATCTGAAAATATTATGAATTTTATTTAAATTTCGTTAAAATCCTTAAAAACGTATTAGTTCAGTAGAATTAACAAGCTCTTGTAAAAGAGGACAAAATAAATCAAACCAATAGCTGTTATCCGGGATGGAAAGGGGTGCATTTTTAGAGGTTGAACACAGTCGTTCTAGCTAAACTGTGCATCTTATCGAAGAAAATTTAATGTAAAAGTTGTATACCTTTTTTTTCATTAATCGAAAGTAGACATAACAACGAGTAAGTGAGCCAGAACAGACCTCTAAATAAAGTATTTTTTGCCCAAGTTTCAGCTTCATAGAAACTTTTTGTCGAAGAAAAAAGTTAAAAATCAAAAAACCTGTTTTCTGTCATTTTTTCGAAAAATTTTGGGGTTACGGTGAAAATTGTTTGTACAAAAAATGTATATCTTTTTATTTCCTACAACTTTTACGCTAAACTTTTTTCGATAGGATGCAGAATTTAGCCAGAAATCGTGAAGAGCTGTGTTCAATCTCTAAAAATGCACCGCATTCCACCCCGGGTAGCTGCTGTCGGTTCGATTTATTTTGTCCTCTTTTACAAGAGCTTGTAACAAAATTTTTTGTTATTCCAAGCCTATTTCTGCTGTACTATATGTAATGTGCTTCTCCATAACATTTACTGGACTTTCAAAGTTGTTTACAAAGTTATGCTTCCTTGCAATTACATGCTGTATTAAAATGAATATTCACATTGGAAACAGCTAATAGAGTATCGAAGTTGTTTATGAAGCGCTACTATTTCCCATTCAAATATTTATATCTCTACTTTCAATAATTTGATGCGATAGAAAAACAATCTTTCCTGTTTATACTGACGTACATTTAACACCTACACAAATTCATGTCAAGTAACTTTCAAAAATTGCGCATTTCGTTAGTCTTCTTTAAATGTCAGAGTTTACGTAAAAGCCGCTTAACCTTTGGCCAAACGCTTGTTCATGCTTGTAGGCGGCTAACTAATTGAATGAATTGATGCTTGAATGAAGTCTTATTCAATTCTCTTTAGCAAAATATGTCGTCATTATGTCATTTGTTAAGTCTAAGCTTTAGTGTTGTTTATTGATATCAATGAAATAGTGAAAATATTGTGCAAAATTTAGATGATTTTTTATTACTTCTCATAAGATATAGCATGAGGTTTAATAAAAAAAAAATATAAAAAATTTTTATATAAAGACTTTATGGCCCACAACTTAAGTTTAATTTATAATATTCTTAGGAATAATTTATTCAAGGTGGATTTGTAAAAAGAAATTACAAAACCATACAAAAAATGTCTATGCAAAAATGTAAACTCGATTGTTAATTTTTAGCGTTAGGTATTTTGGTATGTTTCAGATTAAAACGATTAAATGAACAAAACCACAACACTCCATAGATTTTTTATTAGCAACAAAAACTGGAAAATCTGAAAGGTAAATTAAGCAAATGAAGATGCGCAATGCCATCAAAGTAATTACAACAACAGCAAAGACAGTAAACAGAATGCACAAACAACCGGCAGTAGAGCAGCAACAATTACAACAACAACAATAACTAAAACATAAGCGAATAATATAATCAAAGATTAAATTCAAATAAATCGACAATATCGTATTTTTACTTTAAATGAAAACATTCAAAAGAAGCAGTTGAAGAAATGGCAGCAGCAGCAATAGTAACAGTTCAGTTCAACTTCCTTTAAAGCTACCAATGACAACAATAAAATCAGTAATAACAACAACAACAAAAACAATAATATTCTTAGACTGTCTTCAACTGTTCATGCCTGCCAATTCATTTAGTGATTTCTACACCAAGGAAATACCAACTCCAGTAAGAACTTTGTTCAAAGCTGTAGAAATCAACGCTACCACAGACGACTGTCGTGTGACTTAAAAAAAATGCCAATTCTTAGAGAGCACAGTGGGTCTGTTTTTATTACTATACTAATGAAGGTTTATATATTTACGCGTAGTAGGTAAATTAAACCTGGATGGTTTCAAGTTATAAGTAGTTTCACAATGAATTCTTTAAACAGACGCAATGATTATAATACGCTTTAGGAATGGTCTCTTTACATCACATATTTTTGGCACTTTTTCATTAAATATTCTTCTGCACTTTTTGGTTTATTTTTTCAATTTTCTAAATTTTTTTAGTTATTTGTAAGTTTTTATTTATTTTTCATCCTTTTTTAATGATATTCGTAATTTTTTTTAGCTGAAATAAGCCAACCTAGCAATAATGTGCGGTATCGGATAGAAAAATATTTTTGTCATGGTTCAATTTTTATAAATGACATTAATTTTGAACTTTAATTTTTTTCTGAAAAGGAAAATAAATTATTCCTGAATTTTTTATCAACATATTTTTGCCTGTCAAATTAGTTGAGAATATATTTTTATTATTCCTCCTGCCTAATTGTTGCCTCTTTAACCGTCTGCGGGACACCTTACTAGGGACATTTTTAATAAATTCGTCCTCGGTTTGTTTCCTCATTAGAAGAGGTCTAACAATCTAAGACCAGTTGGTAACTTACAAATTTCAATAATTAAGCAGCGTAAGCATAAGCAACGAAAAACCAAACGACAAAGGATATAGGATATTTAACTTTAAAAATAAAAAAAAATTATTCTGCAATATTCTTCTTAAGCACAAATATTTTGTTTTAAAATGAAATTATTAAAATCGGTGCAGACAATTTTGCGCCAAAGCGTTACAAAACACTTATATTTCCAATTTTCATATTATTATAGTGAATAACCCACAACCACTGTATAGGAGCATACGTATTACACAAAAACTCATCGCTATCGATTGCGCCTGCGCAACCAATTTGCGAATATTTTCATTTCAATTGCTTTATGCTGAGTAACTGCTGCGCATTGTGACAACATTTGGTCGCACATTCTAATATTTTTTTTAATTTTTGTTTTGTTCCTTTTTTTTTTTTTTGTTCTCATTCGATGATTTTATGTTCGAGATTTTTTCCTTTTTTTTTACTAATATTATTATTTCTTTTGTAGCATCTTCTCTTGATTCTTACTATTGCGCTCTCACAAAAGCGCTGCAACTTCAAGTTTGCAGTCAGCGTTGTTGTTGTTTTGCTGCTGCTGCTGCAGCTATTGCTGTTGTCGTCTTTATGCGATCATGTAAATATATTTGCGGCCATTGACACAGGTCACCAACGACAACAATAAAAATATCAAAAACAACGACATGTACCATGATATGAGAAAAAAAAAATTAAGCGCTTTAGCAGGCGATCGCCATTGTGTGCGCCATATTGTTAAATTTGTATTTAAAAGGCGCGCAAATGCATGTTGTTGTTTTTTTTTGTTTTTGTTGTATTTGTTGTGGTTTTAAATTTGTTGTTTTGTTTTTGTTTTTTGTCCTCTACAGGTGTTTATTCGCATATGTGAGCTCCAATTTAAAACTGATGTTCTTTATTTTTATTTTGTTTTTTTCGTTTATTTTAGGCTTTCGTTTTAATTTTTTTCTTTGTTGTCCTCTTGTGTCTGCGTCTACGTTGATCATTTGCAGCACTTGCAGTTCCAGAGATATCCGAGCAGATCCCAGATCCCAAAAGATGTCGGTTAGTATTTTTCATTTGTTTTTTTTTTTTCGTATGCTAAGGGTATCATTATTTAGCTTAAGCGCTGATAAAAGTTCACAATAAAAGCAAAAATCAAAAAGGCTAAAAGAAAAAACCTTAAGACAAAAAATTATTTACGATCATTTTGTCAGCATTGCTGCGGGCCAAATTATGTGCGTTTGACGCAAGGTTGTGAAAAGCAATGAAAAATGCAAGTGCGTTCTTCATCCTAGCAGCATATTTTAAAATATATATAAAATGAGAGTGCTTTTTATTTGAGCTACAATAGTTTAGTGCTTTCTTCATAAGTAACAAAGCACGATTTCACTTCTCTGATTTTGAAAATTCAACAGAATACTCATATCTGAGTCTGCATATAGACTCTCATATGGAAAGTTGAAGAGTTGTTCCATAAAAAAAAAATCGGTGATCATATCACTACCTTGAAAATTAAAGTTAAAGTTAGGTACTCACGTACACTAGCATAAGATAAAACGGTGGAACGGTCAATATGACCTTAAAAATTGGTTTGAAAACCAAAGGCAAGGTCACCATTATCTGATCCCCCAGAAGTCTTATAACTTTTGTTTATGGCATTTATCGCTATCTAGCTTCGATCTCACGATATCCAACATGATATCCCTCTTCCAAAAAGATCACTAATTTTTTAATTTTTGGGATAAATTTACTTATAGTTATTGGGCATGAACATTCGGATAATAATTGATTAGGCTATTTTGCTTCCAATTGTAGACATTAACTTATTTGAAATAATGTCATTTTCATCATATCACATATTTGTGCTACTAGGATATTGGAATAACCTTAACTTGACTCCAGGTGAAATACTGACTGATCATCAGCGCTGATCATCCGTACAATAACAACATCAGCGTCAACAATATTGCCACATACGTAAACTGTTTTGTTGTCGTTGTTGTTGTTGCTGTTCTCGTCTGTCGCAACAACAAATTCCCTTACTGTTCCACACCGCTTTACTGTGCTGTGCGACTGCCAATGCTGTATTGCATTTCTTGTGAATGCGACAAAAACGCAGCGCTTTGATGTTTTTTTTTATATTTTCGTAAAGGACTTTATTAAAGCAACAACAACGCATTATTTTTTTTTCATTCATTTTGCACCAATTTCTGCAAATTCTGGAAATTTATTTTTTTATTGTTGTTCTTGTTGCTGATTTTTTTTTTATTTTCGTTGTGAATTTTTATACTGCAAAAAGAATTTTAATTGAAACGAGTTTTAAAAAGCAACTGCAAAATATTTTTTTGGGCCTGTGAAAAATAAATGGATATTTTCTTAAATTTTTTTTCTTTCTTTTAATTTAAGGGTTTTTTTGGCGGTATATTTTGAGTTTTTTTTTTTCATTGTAATATATATTTTTTTGTTATTGTACTTGTTTTTTTCTTTTTGACTTTTTTTTGTTTTGTACATTTTTTTATTTATTGTATTTCGTATTCTCAGCCTGGTTTTTTACGCAAAATGATTTCATCATAAAATTTCAATTTGTATTTTAGGCCGCACAAAAACAACAGCAAAGTATGGTGAAGGAGAAGCAACAGGACAGTGTGCCAAAGGAAGCAGCTGCCTTAATTCCTGGAAATTTTAACTTAATTTTTCATTTAATATAATTTTATTTGCAGTTTGCAGCTTCTTATATTTTGCTTGCATTATCTGCAAGTTTCAAAATTTATACGTTATGAGTTTTATGGTTATATGTGGATACAAAATGATAATGGTGCTTACGATGACATATCAATATTTACTAAACAAAAATATAAAATACTTTTCAAATTCCTTTAGGTACTCAAATTATCATGTCATAAGATATCATCAATTAATAGGTACTTCGGTATGTGGGCATTTTTGCACATTTTTATTATAGGAATTCGGGTTCGAAAATTTTCCATCATGTTTAGTCTTTGAGAAAAATGGGTGCTAAAACCCCCAAAATTGCATTTTTGGATAACTGTGGGTACTCCGTACTATAGGGTACCGTAGATCTCCGGATCCCTATTGAAAAGTTAGGCACTTTAAAAAAAAACACCCTGAACAACAAATTTGTCTTGAAATACGAGTAAGTGAAATTTCATCTGCAAAAATTCGCTGTTGTGGGGTTTTTGTACTAGACATATAACAATATGCTCAGACATTGCTCATTTCAAGTTTTGTAGTCACTTAACAATAAAATGTCACCATTAACTTTAATTTTATTAAAAATGTATTCTTAAGTCTATGAGAGACTTTCCTGAATTTCTGCGCTACTATTCGGCATATAATTCCATTGGCTTTAAAGCTTTATTTTATAATTTTATTGGTAGGGGTCTTTTATGTAAGTATATTGCATATGGGACAAGATATATGAGGGAATGCTAGAAAAATCACCGCCCGCTAAAACATAAAATCTTCAAATTCTCTGGTCACTCCTTAAGTTGACTTTTCCGTTGAAATTAATTGTTTTTAAGTTTTCAAGAGATCAATACTAAAAATATTTTCTTTGTGTAGTGACTAAAATGGTTAAGTAAAAAAACGCCTTCGCTTAACGTTTTGATTACATATTTAATTCACCTGCCAAATTGCTATTGCACTCTAAGTATCTTCTTATAGCTTACAGTATTACAGCGAAATTTTTAAAGTAAATGAAAATATGTTTACAACACTCTAAGAAGCCAAAAAAATGGTAATAAAAAGCACTGCAATTTTACTTCCTGACAAGACAACAACAACAACAAAAGCACAGAACAACTGCAGCGTCAGCAACAAAAAAGCAGCAACAGCTTTATTGGCCCCGCGGTACCACAAAACTTAACGTGGTCATTACACTCAATTGAACGCAAGTCAGGGTCAATACAACGCTTGGAATTCGTTAGGTTTACTTCAACTAAGCTCAACTAGCAGCAGCAGCAGCAGCTACATAAGAAGCAGCACACAAAAAACACAAGCAACCTGAGGAGCAATAGAAAAGGAACAAGAAGTAGCAACATCAGCCAGCTCTTTTCGTAGCTCTTATTTCAGTTGCAAACGATTTGTCCTATAGCCACGAAATAGAAAAGCAACAACAACAGCTACAGCAACATTTGACTTAGCGTTGGCTTAACATTTATAGATGCCAGTTGCGCATGTGCTGCTGCTACTGCTGCATATCTAAGCGATACTTGTTTTGCAGCGCATTTTTAACGCATTTCTGCTGAAGACAGTAATATTTGCGAATGATGCTCATTCTGCTGTTCCTGCTTAAAAGCTGTAATATTCCTTTTTTATTTATTCATCTTGTTATTGCTGATGTTATTCTTGTTGCCAGTGGCCTTCAAATGTTCCTCATCAACCACAGCAACATCATAAAAAGCACGTTAAATAATAAAATCAACACAAAATTGCACAAAAAAAAAAAGAAATATATGTACACCTTATCCAAAAAAAAAAACGTTCACACTTGGAAACTCTGTGCTGAAAATTTATTTATTGCTATTGCATTTGTGTGTGGCGGAAATTCCATAACAAAAGTTTTTGATTTTTTTTTGTCCATAATGCCCGACTTCACGTGACCACTAAACGCCATCATCATCGTCGTCAAATATAGCAACCACCATATCAAAAAGAACAACAACAAAAATACGTGCAACAACATCATCATCCTCACATTTGTTGTCGCTGGCAAATCGTTAACTCGTTGCAATCCGTTGCCTGTCTTTGCTGCACTGTGCTGCGCCTTAAGCTCTTGTTGGTGCTGCTGCTTCATCAGCATTCATCTCTTACACATTCAAAGAGGGCTGAGATGCTAAGAATTCAATGCCTTGACTTTGAGTTTAGAATTCAGAGAGCTCAAAGGCAGCTTTTACTTGTGCTCGTATTTATGGTTGTCTTTGCAATTGCGATCACTTAAAAGCGGATTAACTGCACTGAATCTCACACCGTTTGTCGCAAATGCATATGATGTGTACAGTGATGGCAAAAAAATAATTTTCTTTTATCTGTAGCAACAATTTTTTTCGAAAATGTTCAGCAACAACGATTAACAACATTTTTTAGCTACAATGTGTATTAACAATGTTTGGTGACAATTTATGTGAACAATTTTTGATGGATAATTTTTGAAAATACATGACAGCAACAATGCTTTTTTGGTGCCAAAATGACTTGTTATAGCTTTGTTCTTATTTTTAATATTCACTCTTTTAGAAGTAAGGTCCCAGAATCTTCTCTGTTTGAGGGTCATTCGCTGACGCCTACTCTAAATCAGATGCTTTCTGAGTTCCCGTGGTCCACAGGGTCATTAAACCTATCATCTCTCTCACAAGAAATGACTGCTAACTATACCTACGCTAAGAAATGAAATCTTATAATAATCAATTTCACCACGCATAAGTTGAATTCTGCAAAGTATCACATTTTTTATAAAATTATGTTTCAAAAAAATTATTTCCATATAAAGAAAATTAAAATTTTCATATTCATTAGTTTTAGACGCTATTGTCGTTAAATCAATTGCTAACGACGGCTTTATTCGTTCGCACGGGTACCATGACTTTCTGCTATTAGCAATTTTTCCATTTTCTACTTCTACCGTAAACATTGTATTATCCAGCCAAGCGAATAACGTTTTCTTTCACAACAACAACAACTACATAAAATGCTGCCAACTTTTTCCAGTTTAAGAAAAAAAAACATATCAATGAAATAAAGCTAAATGCAAGCAACAACAAAGAAATGCAACTGAGAACTCAAATCATTTTGTGGATCATTAGTAAAGTGACGGAAAAAGCAACAGCAGCATTTACTTGCAAACTTTTGCTGAATGTTGCCAATACTCGTATGCGAGTGTTTTGTTAACTTCAACTTCTAGGCGACTGTGGAAAAATGGCGATTATCAGATGATATTTTTAAGAATTATATTCATCAAAATTAACGATCATAACGATTGCCTGACATAGCTTTTTATACAAGAAAGCAAGATCAAAGGTCAGATATTTTGAGTTTTTCGCTATTATACTTATATGAATTTTTACTGCAATATCATCCGCTGCTTTATAGCAGAACGATATTGTTATTTTCGTATATTTTAAAGTTTCGGGGAAGCGTTCTAATTGATATTGCTTCAATTTTCGTCTTAATACGTAGTTGAAGAAGCTGACTGAAGGGCTAAGTTATGTAAGGTTTGTTGCCGTATCGGACGATGTGGAAACGGGACGTTATCGTTTGCATAATCCATTTCTTCCAGATAGTCTTAATAAGAAATAATACGGAATTGATCAATTTATTTTGTTCGATTCTTGTGATTAATTACATTTCTCTTAAAAAAAAAATTTTCTCAGTCAGCGTAATCGGACTTAACCCTGAATATCTTGAAAGCGGTTGAACTCACCTGATTACTGCACTGAACTTTTCTTATAAAAAACTGACTAAATCTTTCGTTCAGACTTAATTCAGATACAGTCTATAGGAAGCGATATTAGCGGAAGACAGTTTGACCTTTGACCTTGAATATCATGCATAGTTTGAAATAACCGTTGCGAGCTAATTCCAGAGAACATTATAGATACTATCATTCTTTAAAAATTTCATCTTTCAATACCACTTTTACACAGCTGCCTCCTAACCTCTTGGTATTAATCTGTGTTGACCACACTACAACACGTTTTTGTTGTTGTAGTTTCTGTTGCCACTGTCATCGTTACTGTTTGCCTTCAAGTGCACAAAGTGACAGCAGCAACAACTGCTGCTTAAGCCACCCTTTAGCTGATGCGCACGTGCAACAACATTCAAAAGAAAAACAATAAACGATCTGCACTCAATGATCCGTTTTTTTGCATGCGCATTCTCACAGTTGCTCTCTTTCTTTGATCTTCTTCTCACTCGTGCTCTCAACGAAGCCGATACTCGTTTTTATCTGTGTTCACTTATTCATTCGACTCAGGTGTTGCATATTTTGTCAGAATTATTTGCGTTTAACTTTCCGCTTGTTTGTTTCTTAAGACGGATAAGCCAACATACGGACAAACAGCATACAAACCAGTGAGCAGACAGACAGACGAAAGGCAAAAACGATGAATTACGGGTATACAAGATAGAATATCGCTGGAGTGCATAAAAGTACAAGCGAAGCCAGCACGACACTTTATGTATTTATTAATCTCTAATATTAAAGCATGACTTTATTCTAAATAGTTATGGGAAATGGTTTTTAGCCAGCTTTTCCAAGGAAAATATAATGCTGAAATGTAGATTATTAAAAAAATTAAAAGTTAAAATTACTTCAGTATCATAATAGCTTAGCCAAATTGAGCAATAATTGTTGAAAACAAGAGAGCAACACTTTGTACCAGTGTATAACCAACGATTATTTATTTAAAAAATATATGCCTTCGCTTCAGGTGAGATCGAAGCAGCACAGACAAGTTCAACAGAAAAACCTCATCACCATCTCTTCCTCTAACGCCACTAAAATCGCGCATCGGATAAAGTGATGAAATCAATGTGCATTGGAACAGGTTCGCATTCGATTTTTTTTTTTTTTTTTCATCTCTGGACTTCTTTCACTATTACCACTTTTATTATTAGTGTCTTTTACTTCCTTGCATATTGAACTTTTTTTTATGCAGAGAAATTTTAAGGCTTACAAAGCTGCTGAGATGGCCGTTGAAGATGGTCAAAACAATCTCTTAACGTGTGGTATCTGCAAATAATGCAGACAAAAACTTGTTAGATGTTTAAAATGTTTATGTTGTATGATGTTTATTTTGCCAATAGTAAATAAGTCGCATTTTTAATTTTTAACGATATTTTGAGTTTTTCTAAGTGAGACTTAAGCGTATATTTAAGGTTGATAGTAAGGGAAAATTTAATACTCGGCTTTATTTAGATTAGTAGATGTAACGATATTGGATTTTAAGTGAAAGGTTTAAAATATTTAGATATTTCTTTTCATTGTAAAAAAAAAGAATGATCAATTTTCCATATTTCAACGTGAATTTTAATTTCACAGAGCTGTTAGTAGTTCTAACATCGGGATATGTATAGGTATGTATATCCTTGAAACAGCCTTTTGTAGAATGGTGTCAGCTTTTGCCACTAAGAATGTATTTCTTTGTAGAAATAGAGCCTTAAGCAACGTTAAGCCTAAGTCAATCTACACTAAAAAATGCTTTGCTTAAGACACTGATCATTAATTAAATTAATAAGATTGCAATAAAGAATAATTAACTCGAAAAAAGGTACATATTTTTCAAAATTTTGTATTATCTTTTCAAAACATCTTAAATAAGATAACACACAACTATCCCGCGGTAAGCAAATTTAAAGAAAAATGTTGTGCTATGTTTGAACGCTGTACGATCGTGATGAACTAAGGAGCGGTCCGAATTTACAAAATGGCCCGAAAGCTAAGATTTATTTTTTTGGATAAGGTTATGTAGAAAATAGTTTTCACTTTGTCTTTTATTTTTTTTTTTTTGACAACTTTTTCAAGTTAAAATTTTTCCTAAATATGTATAAAGAAAAACAAAACTGCGGAGCAGGACTCACCCTCATTTAAAACAAGTAGTTTTATTTATTGTCTCGGTTGATGAATTTTTGCCACCTCAATGTTCTTTTTTATTGCAGTTGTATTTCAATTTATCCAGCGATATTATAAATTAAATTTCATATGCGAAGCACGCCAACAACAGAGTACGTATGGAAAGAAAAACCTTGGCACGCACACGATGCATTTAGCTGTGCAGTGTTGTGACGCACACGCATGCATAAATGACGCGCATGTGCAGCAGCGCAACGCAAGACGTCACAATGTACAAGTAAAACGGCGTAAAGTTTAATTAAAAGTTCAATGCAACAAGAAAGCTTCATAATTGAAAAGGCGACGCCGATGTCACCGTCAATGTTGCTGTTGCTGCTGCTGCCGCTGCCACCACTGTTGAAAACTATAAATGGCGCGCATGATGCGCATGCGCAAACCACCTTCTTGCAATGCATTACAACGCACAGCTAATTGAAATAACTTTCGAGGACATGGATACTAATTAGTAGTACATAGTAAATTAATTGAACGTTGTGCCAGTGTCTGCTGTTTTTGTTATTTTGCTACTGTTGCTGCCGTTCATGTTGGTGTTGTTATCATAAATGTTGTCGTTTATTAAAATTGAAATTGGGTGTTGTCATCTTTGCTGTTATCATCTTGTTAATACTTGTGATGGCAAGTTTATCGTCAATGATATTGTCAACACCCAGCTAGCATTTAGAACATTTACGGACAAGCATAATAATTGTTGCAAGAGTTACGCTAATGAACTATTACTGTCTTAGCCAATTAATTAAGCTCAAAGACAAAATGAATGGCAGAAAACTGATAGATGAGTTTGTCATTTCATTGTTGAAACTTCTTACTTACAACTCGCTTGAAATGAATATTTTCAGCCGAGCACTTGTTTTTTTTTTTCTTTTAACAATAAGCCAACATTCAGGGAACAATCCCTGTAAATGCATTATACCTTTTTGGTTAAAAAAAAAACAGCAATTAGGTTAGAGGGAAGGGTACACCCTGGAGTAGTGTTGTGTGTGAACATTTTTCTTGAATCACTCTCTGGGATATGGTTTCAAAGCCTAACTGTGCAGACATAGAAAAAATTATCACTTTTATATGATGTGCGGTGCAAAAAGAATGCATGAGCTGGATGGGATACCGCTAGAAAGTACTCCAACTGATATAACCAGTTCATCTACTATACTTCTTGAAAACATATACAGCCATAATTTCAATAGGAAAAGGTGGAGACGATGTTCTCATGCTCCATCCTTGGTCTTGATCTAGCAGCTCCAAATAGATGATGAAGTTCCTGTGCAGATATCTGAATAGTACTCCAGTTTCGGTTTAATATAGCAAAATTTAATGTTGGATATGCCCAGAGTTAGTGACCGCATAATCTCCTCGCAATCTTCGTTGAGACCTAAAAATTAATAATCTATTAGCCATTAGTCCGTAAGATAGAAAACAATATAGATGGCAAAGTCCTATCAGTGCAGAATATGTAAAAAATAGTACATATGTAATTGCCGAAACAGCTTTCAGACAGATTTTTTTAACACAATCGTTGATACACCATCAGGTGTATTCGCTTATGTTGAGATTTGCAAGATCTTCGTTTACTACGCGTATTCGAAAAAAGAATAGTCAGTATTGTTAAAAGCTTTTACTATTGATACTGTGTCTTTGATTTTTTCAAACATTTCCATTATTTCAGAATAAGGTTGCGGCTTAACCTACATACTAGACACACTAAATGACAATTATTGTGCCTTTTTTATTCCACAAAAGTGACTTGCAGCTTGTCAGTCTCCTCTACTTTTTGCAACATTTTTGAATATAAAATTTTTATGAACTTGATGATAATTTAATGTTCAAAACACTTACATATTTACTTATGCTTTGGAATTCGTTTTGTCAATCATTATTAGCGCTTCGCACGCGCTTAGGCCATAATTTCAGCTGCTTACTTTGTATTGACTCTTTGGTTAGCACACAACTTTAAGTTGAAATGTCATTTAAATGTTATATGTTATGAAGGTGCTTCTGGTTTCTCTCTGTTCGGCGATGGCCTCCAGCTGTCGAATTTCAACTGAGCATGTGCATTATCAATTAAAGCTTTGCAATTTGCGCGCAGCAGTGGTCGATGAAATTAAATTACATTCAATTTCATTATATGGCGGCGATCGCTTAGTATTTTTTGGAAGCGTGTTATTATAATGAGAGGGTAATTTTAAGTCAAGGGAACTGGCGCATTGGTAACCTGTTGAAAGTCGATTGCAAAGTATGACTCTCTTTTTTGACTACAGAAAGTTTAAGCAATTGGTTAATTGACCACGCTCATTCTGAACATCACTTAATTTTAAAATTTTAAGAGTTATGGCAGCTGAGGTAATACATGAAATTCCAAGTCCCTATATAAAGCATGCATGTTTTTTCTAGTACGTTTTTTTTTTGTTTTGAGGTTTATACCATAATTTGTGGGTAAAATATGCTACAGGTCGTAATATGTAAGTATTGTATGTACTGTATTGGAAACACACTTTCAATTTACAAGGCGATACTGAACACAAAAATTTAAATAGTAGCAAAAGCCTTTGAAACGAGATGCGCATTGTTGTTTAGTAAAAAAATTTTCATTTAACTCATTGAGTTTTTGAAAACACCAGTTTTCAGTTCATTCAGTCCTTAATGATACCATTACATACAAATTAAGCTTTAATCATATTAATACTAAGCATGTTGCTTTCATTTATAGCTATAGCCTGCGGATAACCACAAGATCAATTGCCCGAAGAAGCGTGTCAACAGAAGTCGTATACATACACCCACACAATCACACTGACAGTATGTCAGAATGACATACATATGTACATGAAGATGTAGTTGAATTGCATGCAATACTCATAATTATAGGTGTACACAAACATAAACGCAAGCAAACATTTACACCGATGCATACAGAGACAAGAATAGAATGGCTGCAATGAAATACTTAATACGAGTATTTCCGTTACACGTACATTTACGTAGTGTTTTGGTAAGTGCAATGTTACTGATAATAGTGAGTCAAATGTGCCCAACAGGAAAGGAATGTAATGTCAAAAATATCGAAACTAACGTTGCTGAATACTTTTCATATTCGAGTTTAACAATTTTCCAACTAGGCTTGTAAATTTATGGGTATAGGTATCTACCTATGGTCTATGTATATGTTAACGTATAATGAGTTAATTTAAATCAACCGCATGCATTGGTGTGCGATATAGATGCATATTGATGCACTTCATGTGCACAAATGAAGAGTGCTGCTGCTGCTGTTATGTAAATATGCATGTGAGTCAAGTCGACAGACAGATGGAAAAAGTTGGCGCAACTCAATCAAGCAGGCGCTAATGCTTGAATGGAAGTGGAAATATATACTCAAGCCAATGAAAAGGAGTGTCAGAGGCATATCACACGCTTAGATGTCATCAACATTTCTTGTTCTGTTACCGATTTACCTTCAAATTTACATACTCACAATTGCAGCAATTGCGATATTAACATGGTTTTTGCTGCTTTATTCTGTTTATTTAGAAAATTACACCAGGAAATCACACGCATATATGCACAAAAAAAAATTTATTGCTCGACAAGTGTTTTTCCCACTTTGAAATCAATATTTCATATGTAATATGCTAACATTCTAGATGACAATTGCTTTTTTGGTGTTAGATAGACTAACGATTTTTTTTTATTTAAATTTTTTTTTTAAATAAATGATTTACATACATATGATATAAGCAACCTTATTAAAGTTTTTATATTCCTATATGGTTTTTAATGTTTCTGAAACTCTAAAGACGAAGGATATGAGTGTCGCAGGCCAAAAACAAACTTTTATCAACCCTTTTTTTTCAGTTAACTCTAAAATTATGGTAAAATTGAAACTGTTTTGAAATTTAGCTTATTTTTTCCGGAAGCTTTATATTTTTCTGGAAAAATAATGTCAATTTAGTGTATAAAATTATATCGTCAAAAGGTTTATAATATCGTAAAAAAATCATAAATTTGAAATGTTTTTATAGCGCTATAATCTTTGAAAGGCACTAAAAAATTATTTTTAATGTGTTTCATGTATTAAAGGCGAAAATATTGGAACTTTCAAACACGAAATGCAAAAAGTTTATTATAAATATATTATAATACTGCGGATTAGAGTGATGTAAAACTACAAAATAGTTTCGAAATGAGATCTGCACATTAAGAACCAACTTATTGATTTCTGATTTTTTAAATTATCAGCATTTAACACTTGTTTTCGATCATCAGGACAAGTAGCATTTGTTGTGCAAAGTTTTTGCCATCCGTCATATCCCTATGTGAAAAATAGTGATAACGTTAAGTACTAATGATTAAATTAGTTTTTTTTTGGGGACTTTTTAAACATTTTGCACTATTATAATATTATAAATACATTTAAAAGAGAAAAAGAGCAAAGGAAGTTTATGCGGTTTCATGAGTTTGAAGTAACCCATAAAATAATTACAATAACGCTGCTTACTATATTTATTTTGCAACTGCACACATAAGTACATACATATGTATTTATGCAAACGAACACACATTTTAATAATTGTTTTAAAATTACATAATAGAAAATAAAAAATTATTAATTTTTATTTTTTTCAATTTTATGTAATTTTTTTTCACACACATAATAATGAACTCGCATGCAAGTATATAGAGTAAATCACACAAAAATTAAGCAAGAATTGAAGATTTTATTTCAAAATTTTAACTTTCACCTGTGGTGAAGTTGTAAAAATAGAATCCCATCGACTGAAAATGGACACGAAATTCTCAGTTAAATCTTAAACAAAATTTAGATTGTCAAGAGAATATTCACTTAAACCAAAATACATTGGAAATTGTAAACTTCTGTGCAAAATTTTATGTAAAACTCGATACGTGTAATAGAATCCTATTAAATTGTTGATTTATTCGAAAGCTTACGAATAACTTTTTAAGTGGTCCTTGCAAGCTTCAATAAAAAAAAACACTTGATAACCGAAAAATAATTTGTGCTCAAAGCTGTTTGAAAAACAGCTTAAACTAAAAAAGAGAAATTAGTACAAAAAAAAAATGTTTCTATGAAATGGCTATCAAGATTTAATTGTTGAATTTTTTAAAATTTATATATTACTACAGAATTTTTTTTGGGCATTTTTTCATTTCTAAATTGATATAGAAAAATTAATAATTTCTCAAAATTTCATTCAAAATCTTAACCAAAGCTTGTCATTTCTTAGCCAATTGTTTATGTTTTATTTTGGCATGGATAGATGCCAAAAAATTTAAATATATTTTGCATAAAATTTGGCTCAACACTTTTTTTGAAACTTTTGCCGCAGATTTTGCATAAGAACCTTAAATTTTTTGAATTTGAATATTTTTGTAGTATTTTTACTAGCAATCAAAATTGTCTTGAAAATGATATACTGACGCACCGGTTTCTTATCTAAAACGTTATGGTATTTTATTTTGTGTCACAATATTTGAGTTCTCGGTAGAAAAACTATGTGGTTTCAATAATTTTCCATACTCTTTTATCAATAGAAACTTATAAAAACGCATACTCTTTGCTTATTTTACCCTATAAATAAATAGCAGCAGAAATTATTCATACTACACTAAAACTACAAGAGCAAGCATTGTGGACGTGTGCATGTGTTAGTATCGTTATTATGACTCCTTTAAAAACGCACAGTAAATAGTGTTGCCATATTTTATTTTAAACCATTTCAACCGCATTCACCGCAGGACGTGAGTGCACTTTGTTGTAAAATAAACAGCAACAACTGCAACAAAAAATGATGGCGCGCAACAAATAAAGTGCAAAAATCTCACACACATGTAAGCACATATTCAATCATAGTACACACATAATGCATACCAATAAATGCACGTGAATGCACACAATATTGTTATTTGATTAAATATTTAAAATGCATACCTAGTATACATATATGTATGTGCATTAGAGTGATGCAAAAAATCGAAATATGGTTTAACTCCTAAAAACTAATTTAATGTCAAAAAGTAGAATTCTCAAAAAATAGTTGGTTATCATTTAGAGGTAGCACAAGAGCGATTTCTTTCATTTTGGTACTCACGCATAAGAAAATCATAGAGCAAATCATGCACTGATTTCGATTCAAATACAAAAATTAATTTGAATGCAGTTTATATTTTGATCCATTTTTCTTTGTTTTTTTTTTTTTTTTTGGTTTGATTAAAAATTGTGAAGAATTTTTATTCTTTTAATTTTTTCTTAAAATCATTTTTCCAAAATTTTTCTTTAATTAATTTGCTTCCAATATAAAAAAAAAATTAAAAAAAAATTAAAAACCAAATACGCTATGGGACACAAATTATTTGCCGTATCATCTCATAATATTTAAGTGCAAAAATAGAATAAATTACTATCTCTCAATGTGAAGCAAATTTATATATTATAATTATGCGTGTAATAACCAATTTTTTTATCATAAGCTTTTTAGGTGGTATGAATTAAAAATATATTTGTTTGCACTGCATCGGAACAAAAAATAATTTTTAACAATTTTACTGAGCACTCAGTGTGGGACAAAATAAATATTTTACAACAAAAAAACGGCTAAAGTTCATTGCTAATTGAAATCATCAGTGACCTTTGAGCTGATGAGTTAAAATTTCTAAAGCTGCTCTTTGCATAAAATTGTTGAGAACCAGAGCAAAAGTGAAATAAAAAAATGCCAAAATTCGGTTTTCTATTGTGTGTTGTTGTTTTTGTAACTCATTTAATATTTGCATGAGCTCAGCAAAATAATTAAAAATATATTGGCTGATTTTTGTGAACCACCTTGATGTAGATACCTTCACATAAAAGGATAAAAAGTTGCATATAAAAACAATTTTTTTTTTCACTTTTATTTATGTTAATATCGATGTACGTATGTCTGGAAATGTACTTGTGTGCATGCAAACAAGTTAAATGCAATTATTTTGGAATTTATTATTTAATTAATTTTAATTGTAATAATGTGTATACTTGTAGTATAAATAATGCCAGATTTTTTTACACATTTACATGGGACATGCTCTCTCAAATCGGACTACCAAACCTACTCAAAAATTATAGCATTTATGAGTAATATATTGGCAATTATTTCAAACTTTTATTCATGTAGTTTTATGTGAATACTAGCGTATTTAACAAAACTAATAAAACCATTAGACAAACTCGAAAATGCTTAAAGAGTGCATTCCAACAAAATTTTAGATTTCGGACTCTTATCCTAAATTAGCAATAACTTTTTCAGATTCACTAGTATTAGCCGAACGCCTATGACTAACTTTAGATCATATTTTTTTTTTTTAGTTTTCAGAGTGGTTTGTTCGACAGAGAATGACACATATGTATATATACATTTTTGTATATGTAAATATACATGTGATTTTTTACACGTGTGCATATGTACTTATGCTGTTAAAGAGCTTGTAATGATTTTAAATTTATTGCACACTTTTTGTCTTTTTTTTAACCATTTTTGTGTTTACTTTATAGATTACAGCCTTTTTTGTGGTTAGTACGCAATATTGATTTCATTAAATCAGATATCAGCTTTATAATACACAAATTTTGTTTAATTAAAAACTTGATTTTTTTTTTGACAAACTTTGAAAACTTTTGTTTAATAATTCATTTTGTATGTAGTTAAATCATATAATTAATTTTGCAAGCTCAAATACGCATCAGCACACAAATTTTCCAAAATTTAAATTATCATGTGTATCAGAAAACGCTTTTGTCCTTCTTTAATTTTTAGAGGTCAAAAGTCTTAATTTAAAAACAACATTCTTCGCGCCATTGGCAACAGAAACAACAACAACAACAACACCAACATCATTAAGTATGAAAGTACGTAGTAAGCAAAAAGTTACTGGTTTCATCTACAATAGTAACAACATAAAAGTGATCAACTTTCTGGTTTAGTTAGAAAAAAAATCAAGAAAACAAACAAACCAAGAGCACTTACCAGTATACATAGGGTCAGAAAGATAATGTTGACTAGAGTATTGGGTTTTTTTTTTTTCGTTAACTTATTTACGATATTACTAAAGTTTAGCACCAACAAATTTTTGACAACGACAATAAAAAAATAAATGTTTAACCCATTAGTTATTATAATCTTCTAATGAAAAATTAAACTTAAAAAAATAAGCACTGGGAACCAAATAAATATTTTATACAAACCAAGCTAAATAAAGTTTTGAGACAGATGAATCTCTTTCCAGATGCACGTTAAAAAGCTCTTATACTGTCTTGAAGCTAAAAGCCCAACTTAAAAGTTGTCTCTTGATTTTCTTTATAAGTATCCTAAGCGATGATAACTTTAAGCTTTCTTACACACACAATATTTTCTGCTGTACTTTTTGCAGAAAGACTTGCTATTAATAAATTGAAATCCTCCAACCAATTATTGTGCCTTTTCAGAGACTAAGGTCCTGAATAGCTTAAAGCATTTAATATATTGAAATTGATGTTAACTTCCACAAGGATTGAAAGAGAAAGCAACACTTTCATAAAAGGTAAGCAATGTAGCAACTACAGCAACAAAACTAAGGGCACTTGTTTGCTTTTGTGGCAAAATATCCTGCAAATGACCGCATAGCATGCAATTATATAAACACCAACACACACACATGTATATAGGTACACACAAACACTAGCCCAAGTACATGCTATGGTGAGATATTGTATTTGTAGTAAGTGTTACATGACTACGTCTGTTTATTTATTTCTTCTTTCGTTACCCTTTTTTTTTGCTAATGCGACAAAAAGTTCCAACTTCAACCTCTTTGACAGAAGACAAAAAACCAATTTAGTCGAAGTTAAGCTATTGTTGTTGCTTGTAACTTTTGAGGGGTTCTGCTGCTACCTTTTTCTGATTTCTTATATTTGTCGCTTTAGTACGAACGATAGAAAGTCAGAAGGAAAAATGGAAAATTAACTTAAAATTTTATTGCTTCAGATGACAAAAGGGGCATGAAAAAGCCCTTTATTTGTGTCTTATACCAAACAGAATCACAAATTTAACCTTTTAGGAATACACTTTTTTATGCTATGTACATATTTATTAAAACTTATTGCATTTATTTGCGTAAATATTAAGTAAATGTACCCTACCGTACCATACTTGTTAGTCTGACTACACACAAATTAATATATGCATTAATTAGTTATTAAATGTTGCCTACCTTGCTATTACATATATGAATATTGCACACTTTGCGTTACATGGTGTTGCAGCAATAAATAATGCAGCATACTTTCAGGCAATTAGCCAGTTATGTTGTTATTGATAAAACCCAATCATTAAGTGACAACAAAGACATGAATGTGATAGAAATGCACTCAATTGCAACAACAGAATAAAGTGTAACACAAAACGTTCATGACCTTTCTTTTAAAATTATTTAGAAGGTTAGTTTCTTCGCAGCAACCAAATACAAATATGTTGTTTATGGTAGGGGGTATAATTTCCTCTTTCTTTCTGGCTACTATGCAACTCAACGAAATTTTTGCGACATTAAATTCACAAACACTTTATTATGCTGCACCGTACAGTATCGAGCCATATCGTGCCATGCCGTATTACACGTAAAATGCCTTCTGATATAAATACTGTTTTAAAACAAAGGTTGAAAGACTGTAAAGTGTTAGCCATATGATAATTTTAATATATTATTTGATGGCTACTTGCCAAAATTCAGAAAAGAGTGATCTCCTTATTATAAAAAATTACAAAGGAGTCGCGATATTGAGTTTGCTATAAGAGTATGCACAGTAGGGTGGGTCAAATTTTTTAAGGACCAAGCGTCTAGTGGAAACGTATTCTACAGATAATTCTAAGAAAATTTACTAGGAAACCATTGGCCTAAAATCTATATATAGGTATAGTTATCTAAGGTATAGTTAGCTAAGTAAATTTAGAAGAATATTTTTCAGCTATTGTATATTTCACATTTGAACAAGAATATTAAACATTTTTAAGTGTTTTAATGGCTAATATACTATACTATAGCAAAAATTCGAACTCAAATTGATTCACTAAAATTTTATTATAATTGGTCGGTATATACATACATACATACAGATCTATTGAAAATTTGTGTTTAAGCTATTATTAGCTTACGTTGGGATTCTCCCTTCCATTCCTTTGCTTAACCTTTCGCAAATCGTTTGTATACTCGGACAAACTCAAGAGACAATATAGTTTTTTCTGATTACTACCCTTATTAGACCCGTAATAGTTTACATGTTCATTACAAACTGTTCAGTTTCTTCTTTTTTATTATTATTTTCACCATGCTACTGACTGACTCTTATGTTTCAGAAACATTTAGTTTGTTCCTTACGCTACTGAAAAAACATCACAACGCCACAGCACCAAGTACCAAACAAGCGAGTAAAGTTGAAAGTTTTGTTTATTACTGCCGCCAATGCGGCTACTTCTATGCTGTTGATACTGCATCCTGTTTCTATTGCTTATCTGAACTCACTTGAATGTCATGGCAGCTAATTTTTTGTATTGAATACAAACAAAAAAGGATTACCACCACAACATTACACAGTGCATTTGAGACATTGTTCCACAAGATTCAAGCGAAGGACTTACAATGTATGGTTCCAAGTGTTGCTATATATATTGTTTTTAACAACAGCAATTGTTATATGCATGTGTTGATTTTTATTGTTTTTGTATAATATACCTACGTCGATAGTATTTTGTTCTTTTGAATTCGCTTCGATTTTCTTTTGTTTGCTGTAATTTAGAATTATCTGTAGCAAGTGTTTCTTTTTTTTTGTGGCATGAAATATTGTTGTTTTGATTTTAAAGAGTGTCGAGTTATGCTATAGTTAAATGCAAAAACCCACATTTATGAAAGCAATTCGAATCTTTCTTCATACTGCACGTTGACGGTGCGTATGAGTGATATTTAATTCAAATTTTATTGTATGTATGTTACTCATACGACGTGTTGACATACTTTCTAATAAGGCCTTTTCAAAATGAAATTAGAAGAATATTAAAAATTTTTAATCATTATTTGCAATAATTTTAAGTTCCTTGAAAGAATTGGCAAATGAAGTTAAGTTTTTAATTTCATCGTAGGGTTTATTTTTTACATGTTTTCGATTAATTTTTTTAAAACAATGGGTATGTGTATATTTGGCTAATCGTTATCTTCCAAGTAATAATGTTTTTGTTAAAGAAATATTTTTGATCTTCAAGGAGAAATACCTATATAAAAAACACAAAAAAACATTTTCTTTTGTTTTATGCAGCGAGATTGATGAAATGTAAAATTCAATACAATAAAATTTATTTATATCACCCGTATTTACATACTTTAAGTTATGAAATAGGAGCGACTTAACAAAAATTAGTGCTTCACCGAGGCTGCGAGGCAACCTCGCTCTACGAGGCGAGAGCGAGGCGAGAACGAGGCGAGAACGAGGCGAGGTGGAAAAATAAATTTGCCTCGCTCGACCGAGGCGAGGCGAGACACACCGGCACCTCGCCTCGCCTCGCCTCGTCGAAATCTCGCCTCGCCTCGGTAAAAAGCGAGGTTTTTATGAAAATGAAAAAAATTATACATGTATCAAGCCTGCATATGTACATTCAACTAGCAAAGCCCGACACGCGTTGTTACACCTCAAGAAATGAAATATGTGTTTTTATTTTGGGTGGATTGAATAATATATGATGATTGGTGAGATACGATTAATTTAATTCTTTTCTTATATGAGACGGCGTGGCATTGCCCATTTTTTCCAAATCAAACTAAACTACGAATCTTTTACAAACTATAATAATTATATGTACCAAATCTTATCCATCTACGTCATATAGTTACTGAGATATAAAAAAAAGTTTTATTCACCTGTGTCAAGTAGTTGATAATACTGGTCAACAGTGGTTTTGTTGGCCTGGATGTCTCTGCGGATTTCTATAATTTCAGGTACTCAGATTACGAATATATTCATGAAAGTACTGAACTGGCTCTAGTTTTTAAGATATTGATGTATTTATCTATAAATATTTGAAACAAAGTCGGGTTAGTTACTCTCTGTATAACTCAAGAACGGCTGGACCGATTTTATGGTCTCAAATTTTTTTGGATTTGTCTCCGCCCCGAAAATAACATTGGCTGCAAAAATTTTATTTAAGGTAAATATTTCGGGTGGCCCTTATACAAAACTTTTTTAAAATTAATGATCTTTGATTTGTTGGATTTGCCTTCGCCCCAAAAATAACAAATGCTATAAAAATTTTATTAAGGTTGCATATTTTGGGTATAATTTTAAAATATAATAGCATTTTCGAACGGTCCAGCCGTTCTTGAGTTATACAGAGTGTAACTAACCCGATTTTGTTTCATATATTTATAGATAAATACATCAATATCTTCAAAACTAGAGCCAATTCAGTAATTTCATGAATATATTCGTAATCTGAGTACCTGAAATTATAGAAATCCGTAGAGACATCCATCCATTTTTCATTTTCATAAAAACCTCGCTTTTTACCGAGGCGAGGCGAGGCGAGATGTGTGATGGCAAGTTCTCGGCCGAGAACGAGGCGAGGCGAGACTCAAATTTATAAAACGAGGCGAGAGCGAGAATAACTCGAATCTCGCCTCGCCTCGTTCTCGGTGAAGCACTAACAAAAATACTAAAAACTCATTGAATTGACTCATACACTACCGTCTGTCTGTGCAGTGGAAATTGTTGTAGATATACATATATATGTGTGAAATTTACATTTAAATTTATATAAACTTTTCACACACTATCTTGGCTTTGATTCAATTAAAAAATTTCACATTCGTAGCAAGATTTACACATAGCATACAAATGAATGCAAAAATCCTTTTTTAAGGATATTTAAATACACCACAGAAATGTAAAGAGTTCAACAGACTGTCTGCAAATAAACAAATAAATAAAAACAAAATTACACACATAAAGTAACTACCTAAGTTTATATGTATGTTATATGTGTCGTATATGCATACAAACATATGTATGTACGTATGTTTACTTTATAGTTACTATGGAGCAACTAATGCATTAAGGAATTTTTTTGAAATCGTTATAAAATTAAGTTGAAAATAATCTCAACGGAAAATGTATATGACAAACTTTGCTGGCTTGTTTGCATCAAGCTTGTGTTTGCTTAAGCTTAAGTGTTAAACAGTTGGCAAAGTTGGTATGCAAATGTGCTCGTATGTGTTTATTGCATACATGTAAACATACAAATATATGTAAATGTGCATACTTTTTGAAAAGGTTACGAATAAACTTACATAACTTCCAACGAGCATAAAAGTTTGACTGTTATTTTGCAATACATGAGATTATTTCCCACTAGACTGACAAAACAAAAAAGAATCAAAAAATTTAACAATTTCTTGTCATAACTGGTAAAATTAAATAGTAGATTTTTTATTTTTTATTTCAATTATGACCTGCATAACATAAAACACTTAACAATACCTCAAGACCATTTTGTTTCCAACACATCTTTACATGGAAATGCCCATGCTAATATGTTAGTATATATTTTATCAAATACAACAATATATTATCAACATCCCAATGTGCACAAAAACGGATACGGATCCGTTACGGACTCGTTTTTTTTTAACCAAAACGGTTCCGTTACAGATCCGGAACAGACTTCTTATACGGATCGGTTCCGGACTCCTTTTTTGTGAACAAAATGGATCCGTTCTTAATAAAACGGATCCGTTCCAGATTTCGAAACGGAGCCGACAACGCGGACGATCGTTCCTGCTGTTTGGAGGCGAATCACCCACGATTTCGCATTCGAATCGTATCAGAAACGGAATCGGGTTCGAATAAATAATACGAAGAAGCGGATCCGTGTGGCACACTGGGATCTTTCTTTACTGCAGCACAAGCAGAAAGTGCATATGTGTTTGTGTGGCACTATGAGAGGAGTACTACGTATATACATAGTAGTTGGTAGCTGTATCTTACTAGCGAGGTCATACAAGTGTACAACATTGTAGAAGCTTCTGCATTTCACACTGAATACAGATAAATATGCAAAGAAAATTAAAGTATAAGTTAAAGGTGTGCAGAAGAATAGCAGAATTCACAGTGGAGGTTGTAATTTTAATTTTGTTTGACAGGAATTTAAATGAAGAAATCATTTATCTAAGCGATAGTGAAAAGTATTTGGAGCAGCGAACAAACAGTATTTTGGGCTCTAAAAAAATTTGCTTTAGCAGTAGAAAAGTAATACTAAATTACGAGCAGTAACAAAATCGATCTCCGGATACTACTCAACAAAGGATGCGTTTGAACCAGAGTGAACGGCTTTTTAGTCAGCGTACGTTTTACATTGGACGGCTAAGAAATAGATTCAACACCTGTTAGCGTCTGCACTCAGAGTAATTGGGTCTGTGTCACCGGTGTAAGGTGGCCGGAACAAAATTTAGTCAAGGCAATTAAGGTTGCGCCACCTACTACACACATCTATATGGCAACGACTTATTGCGTGAAATGGCGTTATGTAGTTACTATATTCCTCACCTATTAACAATTCTTTGACGTTTGAATGAAATAACTCTCCAAAAGGGTAATGACATTCCAGGGAATCTACCAACATTTTCTCAATAATGCAGCTAAAGACATCAGAAAGCTGTAAACAAAAATGAGGGAAATATTAAGGATATCGAAGTTCAAATTGCACAGTTTAAGAAAACTCTTAAAGAGTGGGCGGCGTCATTACACCTGATAGTGGAACCAATAATGACTGTCACGCTAGAATGTTTCGTAATGTCTGGCAGCTTTCGTTCCTATCAACTACAACGAACCTTAAAATCTTTGGGTCAAATTAGTCAGACTTCTGTATAGCAGGGACAATTTTTTAACAACAGAAAATTTTCTCCAACAATTATTTTCGTCGAACTCTGAAAATTTGAGAGGTCAAGACAATCTTCAACAGATTCTGAAATCTATCGAAATTTAAATTTTTCAGTCGAGTATCTCGTTAACTATATAGTGCATTTCGTTCGGCTTTTATGAAATAATACTTCTTTCGTCAAATAAACTATTTCGTGCATATGGGGCCTTCTATGCTAAGTTGTATACCATTTTGCTTTAGCATCTCTGATTTTTGTGATAAGTGGGTACAATTTTTTCAGGGTTTTCAATTTTATGCTTGATATAGTTTCTTTCAATTTTTGTGTGAAAATTCAATTGTTTTAATATTTTTAATAACGCACATGTCTAACAATTCCTCATAAGTTTTGCTGTTCATCCTCATATAACCTTACCCTCATATCCTACTTCTTTATGCATTTATTCACTTATATTTCATCTCGTTGCTTGTCGGAATATTTTTTTGGTTATTTTAGTCATTTTATCTTTTACACGTTTTTTTGATTTGTTTTTTTTTTTTTCTTAGAAAGAACTTTTTTTCAATTGCTGCTATACAATATAAATAACATGTTTGAATGTGCTAGTTGTTGCATACATGTATGCACATACATACATATGCATATGTATAGGTATATAGAAGCTTACAACTTTTGATGCTGCTTTACAAAGTGAATAGAATAGAAATTTTGCTGCAGGATATACTCGTAGCTTATTATATTTCTATATTTACATATGTTCATAAAAGATTGGTTAAAAATATGCGCGACCTCGCTCATATTATGCAATTCCTATGATGACAAGTTACAAAGCAACAAGGAGTGTCAGTTCAAGATTAAAAGTAAAAAACGTACTGACAATCGCAACTAAAACACCATAGGGCAAATGTATCGCTTCATTATGCATCCTTAATCGGCTGCTTTTGCGTCAACAGATTACTTTACTTGTGCTCTATATTAACAATAATTTTTGAATGGGTTTAAGTGATTTCTTTTTTTGTTTAACTTTCAAAACATCAATAATTTTTTTTTTTAATTTTGAATATTTTTGTTTTTATATATTATTATATACATAAGACCACGAATATCCCCATTTGACTACTTTAAATAGAGTTTGGATTAAGGAAAATTATCTGTGTTCACAAAACAGCATAAGCATTGGATATATTCACTTTTGTGATCACAGGTCAATTTATACTGCTTTATATCTTGACCGCAAATATGTCTTTGTTGAACTACATAAATTTTTGTGTATTTATACTCAATTCATATAGAACGCTACATTTTTCTCTATTCTCGAATTGCTCCTGCATTTTTCCCTTAGGTAACTTTTTTTTTTCATGTGCGTTAGGATCGACCTCACAGGCAAAGCTCAACAAGTCACAGAAATCAGTGAACTTCAGATGTCAGGTAACAAAGTCAGCTAATCAAGAGAAAAATTGGAAACCTATTAAGTAATACAGACCACTCCAGGTACTTCCAACTCTTAATATACCCTATACGCTGTTTTCTTTGGAAATACTATAGTGAATGACCTCGTCAGATCACACCTTAAGCGCTGTTCTGTACATGTTTTTCATTCAAATTTTAGAAGATCAACGGATTCGGCTCTTAACAACCCTGGTGGAAGTTCCACGAAAGAAAATTTATCGCTATGTAAGAACTACAGAAGCCACCTGATGTTATCAATCCAATACAAAGTTCGCGCGAAAATCCTCCTTGCAAGAAACCAGAGTTAATTAAGCGGAAACAACAACAGTGTCCTTGCACAAACAGATCACTTGTTGATAAAATAAATACGCTCTGCATTATATTGAGGTAAATAAATGTCATCTGTCATCGACTACATTATTGGTTTTAATGGCATATAGGATGGTTAGAATACAAGAGAAGCTGCTCCAAAAATCATTGCTCTCATAAGAAATCAATACGATGGCTTCAAATGTTTTACTTAGCGGAAAACTTTTTTGATTCTTTTAAGTCCTTGGCGAATGTGTAGCAAAATATGCATATGCTCAAAATACTGCAAAATATATTCGTTTTAAATATGTAATTATTATAATTTATTTTTATAAAATTTGTTGTTATTTATTATATGGTTTAATTTTACTTTAATTAACATAACAAAACTTTTATTTCCTTTCAATGTTTTATTTCTTTTACTTTCAACTTTTAATGCATTGAAAATTGATTAAAATCACAATTAACGACGTGTTTTATTAAAGTGAGCTTTTATTAACGAATGTGCTGTATATGTGTTTGTGCGTTAGACATATGTACATATATACCCAGAGGGAAATTGGAGCGCTCTAGTTTAATTTTTTCGAATCAACTTATCGTTCAACCTTCATATAAAAATTTATATTGCATGTCATTGGAGAGAATTATGGGTTTTTTTTCATACGTTTACGATACTTTAAAATCTCAAAAATCCATTTGCCGGAAAGACCAGGCATTCATTCTCTGCCGTCAAATCATTGTTTTTTTCATCAAGGAAAAAAAAATTTCAGACTAAAAATAAATTACTTAAGATTACGACTCTACAATCTTTTGAACTAAAAAGCCACAGTCTCAGCGACTTGACTGTACTCTCGTTGGCATGGGTGCTTTCTACAGATGTCAACATAAGCGAGCAGAGATCAGTTGAATGTAAAAAATGGAAATAGAGATTTTGAACTTCATAAACCGTCATATACATACGTCGATGCTTTTCATTGAAATTCATGTATTCTATTTTACTTCTAATATGGATCTCTCCAGCTTTTTCCGTTGGGTACCTACAGAAATGACAACCACATTGAAATCTCATTCAATGACATTTTGCTTACTGTGTGTTAATTTTGCTTACAAAAGCGCACTATTACATTATATAAAACGGAAATGTATACATATCTTAACTAAAGGCACAGTGGGTCAAAAATGATAGGTCAAACTTTAGGATCATATAAAATTAACCATTTTATTGCTGCAAAGTAAATCACATTACAGTTCTTCAATAAAATTGAGAAAATTGGCGAGTCAAATCGGTGCTGAACATGATATAGAACGTAAGTTCTAAGCCGTGGCTCTTTATATTACTAATTATCTTTTTTACAAAAATAATAATCTCATAAAAATTCATATAAATAAGATAGCTGCAACCATTGCAATATATGTCGCATGCATGGCTGCCAAAATTATCATATTGTATTGAAATATAATTACTGGGAAATTGTGTGCTTGTCACCATTGCCTCCGGTTGTCGCTTGACAAACAACAAAGATATTTATCACATACGCGGCCACATACTCGTATATTATAAATACACATCCAGTGCTAACATAGGCATACAGACGAATTAATGTACTTATGTATAGGGACAAATTTTAAATGCCTGAGTTATATTATTTATTTAATAATTTATCAGCTAAGAATAATATTATTACAACCGGTGTTGTAACTGCTGTGGATAAGCTTTCGAGAACAAAAATTCGCTATTCAAGCAAAAATTTCGAATGCAGTTTCATATTTTACGTCCAAACCTTAACCTTCAAGGAATTTTCACGGTTCACTATAATTTGTTATTTAGAGTCATCTGAATGCTCTGACATATAAATTGGCATGTGTTGGGAATCCAAAATCTAATTTCAAAACGATGGTTACATGAAATGTAATTTAATAAACTATCATCTTTTTCCATGCAAATTTAAAATTAAGTCCATAAAACAACCGAGACCTTAAAACCATTATTCTTAAAAAAAACTGCTTTACCAATATAAATTTTTATGATAAAATTTAATCATTTCCGTTAATAAGACTTGATAATATTGGTTTTCTGAGAAAACATAGTCCCGTTTTAATAGCAATCAGCTTCACTTGTCCAATTCCGGATAGCTTATACAAGCTTTTTCTGCATTCCCTGCGTTATCAAAATAATAATTCTTGGTCCTTAATTTTATTGCAAAACAAACAAAAATTCTGACAATCAAAGCCAGAAAAATCATGTTAGCCAAAACTTATCTCTAACGTGATATCAAGTATTATCATAGTTTCTTGTGTCCTTATCAACAGTTTTTTACCAAAATTTAGGAATCTAAGAAACTTTAATTCTTTTTACTTATCAGTTTCGAATTTGGGCGTTAAAGAGGCTTACAGCACGAATTTCGAATTTTCAGTCGAAAAGTATCACCTGCGTCGGGTACCAACTTGTCGCAATCTAAATGTGTGAACATATTGACTTCATTCAATTTTTGTTTTGTCCAAAATTAATCTAAATATTAAAAAACATGTAAAAGATGTCCTTTGATTAGCATCGTCTTTTGAGCTTTAACATCGTCTTAACTGAACTCTAAGGTGTGTATTAAATATCGCCAATAGGTTCTACACTCAGCTTCTTCCCTCAAGTCTTGTCTCTTTTCAGATGTCCTGCCAAATCACTCGTTGAGCATAGTTCTTTCAGATAAAATGCGATGTTTTCTAAAAGGAAGTCAAAATGACGGCCCGAAAAGGACATAGAACAATTTTTTTTCTTAGCAAGTAACTTTTAATTTCATTTACAATTATAATTATTAAATTCTTATGCTTTTAGATAATCTAATATGATTCAAAATATGCCACAATAATTCCCGAAATTTTTATATAAAGTGAACTAAGTATCGAAAACCTATAAATTTTGGCCAACTTCTTATTTATTGCTACATTTAGCCACTGTAATGTATTTTCTGAAATTAAATTTATTTTCAAAAAATTTCAAACTGTCATCTTCTTGTAAAATTCATTTTTTTCTTAATTTTGCAGATGCCATAGCTGTTTAAAAATTATCTTTTATATATTGTATTATGGTATCACATGTCGTATACATAACATTAATTAATTATTAAATTTCAACATAACGTATGCGAAAAGTGATATCTAGTAAATACAATATATGGAAGATAGATATGTAGTCATTAAACAGCTAAAACTTCTTACAAATAATTAATAATAAACAACGTTTCAAATACGAAGTCGTATAATAAACGTAAACTAAAAATTTATTCAACCTTGGTTATAATAAGAAAAGATGCAATTTTTACTAAAAAATGAAGTAGTACTATTTTGAGAGGATTTTTACTATGAATTATATCAGTTTTTGTTTTTTAGGCTGAGATTAAAAAAGGTAATCACAGCCCCCAATATAGTTTTTAGGGCTATGACCGATTTTCAGGTGATTCTAACGCCCAACATTTTTTAAGCATTATATTCATTGGAATTTTATAAGGCACCGAAGTAAACAGGAGTGAAGTCTTACTCACGTTATTTCTAATGGCTAACCACAGGTTCTTACGACACAGAGAAACCTAATATATTTATCTTAGATCCGGTTGAATCGATATTTGCTGATTTGTCAGCTAATCAGTTGCTGCAACTTTAACCGTTGAGAATTTAGAAAATCCACTATTCAAGTATTTTCTGAAAAGTTATATGTGAAGGAAAATATTGTGAAAACAATTTGAGTTCTGCCTACAATCATTTATTTTATCATTTATCTTTGCTTCCGTTTTAGTATTTACTTTACTTCTTTATATTTTATTTAGTCATATACATAATAGCATTCTTATTTTAAATATTTAACAAAGTGGTTTGACATGGATTTAATTTTTAATAACAAACAAATTTTAAAAGAAAGTAAAACATTAATTAATTGTATGGCTTGGCATTTATTAAAACTGTAGTTTTAAAAAATTGCAAAAAATGCTTTTGTGGTAAGAACGGAAATTCTGAAAAATATTTTATATAAATTTAGTTAATTTTGATTTACGTGTATGTCTGTTAACAATTGCTAAAGTTGTGACGTATTTCTTCTGAATATTATTGTTACGGTTGTATTTATTGTATACTGTATATATATTACATATTACATTTACAAATAGTTTACAATAAAATTGATCAATATTTGTTAAGCTTTCAAATTAACATTTTCATTATGTGTACAATGAAAAATTTAGTTTATGAAATTGTTTTTTATGTATAGAACAAAAACAATATGATTTATGTTTTAGAATTTTAAATTCAGTTGCATATTTATAGCATATTCGTTATTAATGCGCTAAATTTAATTATGAAATATTCAGTTATTTTGCAATTTATGTTTTATATTTTTTAAAATATATGTCTCTATTAATACACATTTTCACTTAGCGATTGGTTTTATATTTTGTTTAATTTTCTAAAATGCTTTTAAAAATTTATTTTCTTATTTTATTTTGTCTTGCTGTTCGTTAAGCCTAAAAATAGACGGCAACGTTTATTCGAAAATTTTGATTTGTAACAATTAAATATTCTCCTCAGAAATCGCGCGAATTTCGGGTAATTGCATGTAACGAAAACTTAAAAAAACTTTTAAAAAAAATACTACTTAGTATATGTATTTATGTGAAAACGTTGGTGCAACAAGGGGCTAGCTACACAGCTCATGAAAATGAGATTATGACGTCAAACAACTTAAAATAAAGTGTTGCCAAAAGTAGTTTTCTGTGAATTTTATGTGAAATACAAAATAACAGAAAATTAAATTTCCTTTCTTCACGAAATACTGCAAATGTATGATAAGTTAACCGCTTATTGCACCAACGGCTTCAGGGAAGGATTGAACATTTTGCTTTGCAGCTGTAGTCGAAATTTTAATTTTTTAAATATTTTTATGGAAATTTTAAGTTAGTTATTGTTTGGTCTGGCTCATACTTTGTTTTAGTTTTTGATGTAAAGAAAAACATTTTTTTTTTTTGTTGGCCGAATTTTTTTTTTATGTATCAGTTCAAATATTCATAAAAAGTAAATAAACTGTTAGATTCCACAGAAATTACATAATTTTATCTAGCGTAAGTAAGAATAATTCGGACACCATGAATTCCACCCCTGGGTACGTCTTAGTATATCTTTTATTGCTATTAACTTTTGTTCCGAAATTAGGAAAGTATTTTGCATGCAATAGTATGGAGTCATTTAACAAGAAGTGTCATCCAACAATTTTAAATCAAAAAAAAAACGCAATAAATATTTTTGTGAAATATGGTGATCTTTTATTTTAACTTAAAGTACGAACTCTGAATAACTTCCATATGTCCGCTTCGGCTCTGCCTACAAATGGTCATTCGATTGATGAAATTGTTCATTACAAATAAAACAGCTTTGAAGTTTTTTTCAGTACTTGAATCGCTAGTGGAACATTTTCTAATTTCTAATTTTACGATCCGAGTGGTATGAAATTAAAAGTGACTTTCAAATCGAGTGATTTTGTTTTTGTTGTTCTAGAAACATAAAATTTTAGTTGAGTTAGGAAAATAATTTGCATAACAGTTATTAATTTTCTAAATTAAATTTAGAACTGAGTGCAATTGCAGCAATAGCAATTGAAATAGAAAAGTGAAATGTAAACCTACCTAATAGACTTTATCTTTAACATAGTCCCAAAGGCAAAAATCTAATGGTGTTAAATCGCATGATCGATAATCGACAAAATTCGGGAATAGAGGCTCTAATTTTACTAAAGCTGCAGATATTTAAATTGACGTGGACCAATGATTACTAAATAATATCTGACTATGCCCAATGAATTTTTCGGTCGATTCAGATTTCTAGATCTCTATATTTTTTTAGTCTCTAGATAAGCTTTTTGAAATTTGAAAAAATACATTTTATTAGACTACAATAAAAATTGAATAAAGAAATATTTTCTATTTTAGTGTATACTGTTAGGTTTTATAAAAATTACCATAATAATGTTACATTAAAATCATTTCTTTACTTTGTTTTTGTACAGTACCAAATTTAGAATGTATTCATATATAAAATTCTTTAAAACTTAATATAAAATTACAATAAACTATAAAAAGCTACACTTATGGAAATAAAATTATATATAAATAAAAATATGTATGCTACATACATAATAACTTTCAGAAATACACTACTCTACTGCAAATTTATTGATATTCATCATCACTGCTCAGCAACATTGTTTTTTCATTATAGTTTTGACTTATCGTTGCTACACGTTGACCGCCGGGCATAAATTTACGCTGATTTCCCAACGTCTTTGATGCCATACAACCAGAATTTGCACCACCTGCTGCAGCGCCAGCACCACCACTTGACGCTGTCAAGCTGGCTTGTGTCCGTGCACTAGGATCGTCAGGATCATAAGAGGAAACGCGTATACCACGTGAGTGTTTGCCACCTAAATATTAGAATTAAACACAAATTTTAAGTTTGATACTGTTATTGATATTAAATTATTTTTTAACATGCTTTTGAATAGAGAGATAGAAAATATTTAAAAAACTTTTTAAGCAAAGTTTAAATAAAAAAATTATAATAAAACACATAAGTTAGAGCTTAGTTTATATTTTTATTTTCAAAATTATAAATAACATTTTTATTACATTTTAACACTTTCTTAGCATAGCATTTTTTTGTTTTTCTCTCAATCATATTCATATTGTAACTTAAACATACTAACCATAATAACCTAACTGGTTGAAGTGGTCTATAATTTTAGAAATTATGTTGTAACGAGAAAAAGCAGAATCAATATTTTGAGCAAATAATATTTTAAAGTTGCTTCATTTTAAGAAACTGTGGACAAGTGAATCCAAAATATTGAACACCATGGAATAAATTTATAAAATCAATTTTGCACAGGATTTGGATTGGACAGAGCTTTATTGAAATATTTTTTCAGTAAAGCAAGCGATCCCTATCATGAACTTGAGATAAATTGTTCTCTAAGTAATCTAAGAGTGGAAAACTCCAGTTTTAGCCCAAATTGGTTTCCAATTACTTCGAATCGGCATATTCTAAATTTGAATATCAAAATAAATTAATGATACGAAATCCAGAGTCGAATTGGAGGCAATCGTAAACACGTTTGTCGTTATCGTAATACGGATTTTCGTCGTCCGTCGTCGTCTGACACAATTACTGACACACCTAACATTTTTAGAGGAAATACGCCTTTTTACAAAATCCAGTGATATGAGAGTCGAGAATTAAGCGCGACAAATGTCGATATTTGACGGACATTTTTGATTTAATGAGTTGAAAAATTATGAAAATGTGATCAATGAATGAGATTAGTTTTAATTGCCAACTCCTTATTTATTGTTGATCTTAATTTCAAAAAAAGTTTAGAGTTCATTTTGATGATTAATGTTTCAAAAATATATTCAAGAAAATGCGAACTCGACAAGGTCGTAAGTAAAAAATAAAGTAGTTTTTTTATATTATGTACGTATTTTCTGATTTTAAGCATTGTTAAAAAGGTGACAATTGGAATCAAAAAACGTAAATACAATATATTATACTTTAAGGTATTTTAAGTACACTTCGATAAGGCAACGTTTTATATAAAAAAAATTTGTTTAACCTCACACATTTTTATTTATTTTCAATGTTAAAATTAGGTAAATGCAATTGAAACTAAATTTTACTTGTGGTTCATGGATATTTATATTCCCTATTGTGGAACAATAAAAGGAAATTCTAAAGAATAAATATTACTGCAAAAAAAATTGTGCAAGTTATTTAAAATGTGAAATATTTTTAATTTTTTTTTTTCAAGATAAGTAAAACAAAACTTACTCAAATAAATAGCGGAATTTATAAAGTGCAAACTTTTAAATTATACATATAAAAATTACATGCTAAATGTATAGTTAAAGTTTTATTGTACAATAATATACAAAGTAAAAGTAAAAAAAGATAAGGCAAACAATTTAAATTTACTTATTAAACTATTTCAGTATGCTGAAACTTTATCTTTTTACAAATAAAATACATTTAAGTACTCATATTTGCACAAGGAAGTTAATTTAATATTGATATTGTAGCATAAAATTAAAAATCATACAATATTAATAAAATCATACAATCAATTTGCATAAAAATTTTAAGCATTTGGTTATAATCAATTTTTTCAATTATTTTTGTATTAATATTTCATTTTTTAAGGCAATTTTGGTTAGCACTGTGCACATTAATTTATGTTGTATTTATTTATTTTTATTTTATTTCGCTTATAGTTTTAACTTTTATTTCAGCATGCTCTTTGTTTGAGTGATAGAAATAACCATATTTCGTTTCTTAATTTGCAAGTTTAAATTTTTAATATCTAGAGTTTTTCATAGCGCTGAGAAGAAGTAACGTCTGTAATAAAAGAAACAAAAAGAAATATTTCAAAATCAAAAATAAAATACAAATTAACATAAACATAATAAGGACTACTTCGTGAATGTTGAAAAACGATTCTGCATACGCTGTAAAACATGTATTTGAAAAAACGTATTTGTTTTAACTGTTACATATGATTTACATTTTTTTTGAATAAGTCTGTACTTTTTACAAAGGGTCTGTTACTTAGGGTACGAAATGTGAGGACCTTCCAACAACACAGAACAAAAAATTCGTACATCTTCAAAAAATGGTAAGCGAACGTGTATTTTTTCAATTTTGATCTTTCTAGTAGGTTTTAGCAATGTCCAAAAATAAATAGAAAACTGTGTGAACAAATGGCTGTCGGGTCAAAATATTGATATTTTTATTGCTAATCAATCATCATAAGGATTAGTCTATTGTGACCAATCGGAGGTTTTTTATTTCAGATAATTTGTCATAATATCATTTGTTGCATATATCGTATCAAAATTTACCTGTCTTTTATTTTGTGAGTTCGTGTCCCGTATTTTGTAATAGAAATTTAATATGACTTTTATAAGATATACCCAATTAGCACTGAAAATTTCCTTATATTTAATGACAAAAAAAGCTGAAATTACAGAATAAGTGAATAATCAAACAAACGTTTAAGGACGCTCAAAATTTAAGTTTTAAATTTAACTAAATGAGAAACCATTGAAATACAGAAACAATGTATCAATAAGTTATTAAATGTGATCACTATTCAAAATGGGAAAGAAAAGTATTCGAAAAATAATCGTGAAAGAAAAATCTCACACAAACGGGACCAAGCCCATCAGAAATGGGATAAAATTTTGTAAACACTAATTATCAGACGCCTATAAATATTCGCCAAAGTTGTTCTATCTACAACACCATAAAACAAAAATACACTTTGAATCTGATTTTTATACTAAAAATAAAAGTTTAAATGCCATTTGAATTTACTATGGAATACAAATATTTCAAGAAATTTAAAAAAAAATATTAATGCATTAAAATGTACAGCACACTTATAAGCAAAAAAAACATACTGAGGAGCAAACAACAACGACATGCATTTCATTTCGAAAAAAACTTTATTCAAAACGACAACCAAAGATTTGAAAAACATACAGCATTCGCAGTTTTGAAAACATTTTCTAAGCGAAAACTTACCTGAACTATATTGTGTATATTGTTGATATTGTGGATGGAAATTGTGAATAGCATCTGTCATTATATCTTTGGGATTCATAGTTTCCTGTAAAAAAAAAAAAAAAAACAAATTTTAGTTTTAGTCATTAAAGTGGTTTAAATAATTTTAAAATGTACTTTAAGACTGCTTGAAATTGACTGCATCGTAACAGAACGTCCATGTCCATCGCCAATACAGCTACGCGCGTAAACCTGCAAAAGAAAAAGTTATTAAAGATGTATTAATACTGGAAATTTAATTTAAGTTAGTAGTGAAATAATTATTTTATGTAGATAAGGTTGGCTAGAAAAACTATTTAAAATTTTAGGATGTTTTTAGTAAGAGTTTTCAAAATTGGCCTTTGTCCATGAAAACCTAACAAAAATTTAAAAAAATTGTACTAAGAGTAAGAGTTCTAAACATATGATTCCACAGCTATGATTTCTAATTCTAAGTTCAATACATAAAATTTTTTTAATAATTTATTTTTTATAGTGCATACATGTGTACTATTTTTCAAAAGAACACCATTCACATCACTAGTCATCTCACTCAGATTACTCAGTTATGACAAGAAAACTAATGAATTGTTGTGGGATAAAATCAACAAACAATTCCAATATTTATTACCTGTTCGATTGTTCATATTTGTATGATATTCAATCACTTTATATAGTAATCAGTTGCAATAACGTGCTAATTTTACTATCGAGTCGCCAGAAAATAAACAATATTTTGAAATTAAAAATATCTACAAAAAGAAATTTTGCAATAAAATGAATAGATAACAAAAATGAATGATAAATATATTGTTGCAAATTATTAAATGTATGTACATAGTTTTGATAAGCAAACGAATGACATTTGCGCAGTTATTTGTCAATTGACTATCCGTCTTTGCTAGTATGTACATATATGTACACGAGCACGTCATAATTACTTTGTATTTGCTAGTTTTTATATCTTATCTACAACAATTGAGGCATAAGAAACCATCAAAATGCTGCACCTCAAAGCAATAAAAGAAAATACACACAAAAATAAGTTTGTGTAAAATTTATGCGCAAAAGTAAATGAAGTAAATGTTAATTTTCTAAAAATTTTCTGCAAACATTAAGTAGTGTATTTTTAAAATATTAAAGTCGAAAACAGGAACAGTCGAACAGTGATTCTTGTTAATACGCTAAGGACATCAAAATGATTTAGAAAAAAATTTCTTCATTTCAATACTTAATTTGTAATTAATTAACATAAGAAACATAGCAATAAGCTCATAATTGTTGTTTATTATTGTTACACACAAAACCTCCTAATTATCTAGACATATTACCAAGGAAATACATTCTGTGATTTTACTATTATCGAGAGTCTTTTTAACGATTGCAAAACAATAACCTTTATTGTTATTATATCGAAGTGTTTAAAGAGGAAAGTATGCATATAGGCTTTATGTGTCTTAGGTACTTAAGTTATATAAAGTGAGAACAAAGTACATATGTACATATATTGAATACTCGTAACGCCTTGTTCTAAAATTTTAAATTTCATACATAAATTTCTTTAAATAAAGCTCAACAATTAAGAATATTTTTGCAAATTTTGTCATTATTGCAAATGCGATAATATTTAATTGAATAAATAAACGAAACAGAGTCAAAGAATTTACTTTGACATATTCTAATCAACGCATTTTATCGACTGAAATAATATTAATAAAAATATTTAAGCAGAATATGCCAATATAGATTATTTTTTGAACTCACAAATGCAACTCACGTCAGAAGTATAAATTAATTAAAAATAAAATGTTACCTGATAAGGAAATGCATAACGCAACGCAATTGCAGCAAACAACATTTCAATGCAGATAAAGAAATTTTGATAACCAGCAGAAACAGTACCAGTCGATGTTACAGTGCCCGCACTGTCCACAATAGGTGAAATGACATTAGCCTTTTCTAGAATAGCCAAACCAACACCTATTAAAATAAGAAAAAGTGAAATTAAATATTTTAAAAACAATAGCAAATTTAGTTTACTTACCCTGCCAGAATGATAAGAAAATAACTGATTTAATTGTGCAGAATTTTAAAACTGGTTCAAATGGCGTTAACAAGTCACGTGTGGCAAAATAAAATAAATAGAGACCATAAAGGGCAAGAGAAACCGAAATATTATAAATGATAGTAATGTATAGGTAGCCACCATTAGCGCTTTAAATAAAATATAGAAAGATTGAACATTAATGTTATAACAAACGCATTGGAAAAGTCAATCTGATACAAACCTCCAATCACCATCGTGATAGTGTCCAAACGCTTGTAAGAATATAATAATGAATGCCACCAATGGCTTCAACAGGCAAAATTGCAGTGTTGCTTGCTTACAGAAGCGTAGAAATCCGATTGTGTACGTTTTGCCTTTGAGACAGCATGTGCCATATAGGCATGACGTCTTAATGGGTTTGCCGCGTATTTCGGACATTATGTTACCCTCACCACCAAGATACTCATAGCATAGTGACAAGAAGTTATAAATAACAAATGCTAGAACGAATATGAAAATTAAATCATTAATGTATTGATTTATTTATATAAAAAGAATATTGTATTTCTTAAATAAAATGTTATAGCTTCGACTAAATCCTTAAACTTGAATTTAGTGTATCTCGAGAACCATTAAAATTATTAGAATAAAATTTAGCATATGAGTTCATATTTTTTAAAGAAAAATGTTTTCTCATTCATTACTTAATTCAGACCCCAACAAACTATATTTATTTATTATAGATAATAATACCTTCATAGCAATCTCGCACTGTAAAAAAGTACACATAGACATTGTCCGAATTAAAGAATAGTAAACTTATCCATGAGTATGTGGCATAGATCGGCACAATAAATAAAATACGTACAATCCAACGTTGCTCCTGTGGATTTGTGTACCAACGCAAGTGATGATATATCTGTAAACAAATAAAACAAATGAAAACGATAGTACTTTTATATTTAACTATATACCATAATAGAAGTTAACATTTCTATATAAGTACATATTTTCTGTTACAAGAAATAAGAAATTATGTATCAAATAAATAAACAAATGGTACCAACCTGTTGGCATGTGATAAAAAGCGCAGCCCACACAAAAATACCAGCTAACACTTGGGCGGTTCTAGTCTGTAGGAAAATGCCATCACCCACATGCATAAGAGGATCAATTTGCGAGGACATTTGTTTGGCTGGCGACATTTGTACAATGTAATTTGTTCTAGGCGCTGCTGTTATAATTGTAGTTCCATTCGGATCGATTAAACTAATATTAGTTGTGGTCATGCTGAAATAGAGAGAGTCGAAGAGAAAAATAAATGCATGAAATAGCTAGCAAATTATAAAATTATTAACAATAAGTGTGTAAAACATATAATATATATTAGATGAATGTGTAAATACTTAACAAAAAACACTACATGTATATTGAAAATGCCGAATTAGTTCCTAGTCAAACTATTGACAGCTAATAAAATTTATATGAGTGTATGCATAGCTATATATAAAATAAAGCTCGAAAGTTAGAGTAAATAGCCTTATATGCCTTACAATGGTTTATTTAATAAATGTGCATTTTGGGGCTTAAATTAGCCATTCTGCGAAAGTTCGTCGTAATGACATTATTTTGCAAAGCTTAAGACTTTGAACTTTAAAAGTTGTTTTGGAGATGATTATGTCCAAAGGACGTGTTCGCCTAATTTTACTGCTGGTAGTTTGAAATGTTAGCGTTTCGGAGATCGAATTCGTCCTCTTTTCACAGAATATATTCAAGTATCACTGCAATATGTTGTCGATAAAACTTATTTTTTGTAATTTTAATCACCGCAAAATCGGTTCAACAAGAACTTTGATGTTTATTTGAACTGAAACATAGAGTGATTGAAATTTTCTCTATTGCAAAAGTACACTAGATCTTGAAAAATTTAAAGATTGTTAAGCTTTAAAACTAAATTATAAAATGAAAACAAATAGACAAAGAAAAAGTAGTTCCTAATCTAAAAAGCAAATTATAAAAAAGCACCATTTGTTCTACCGCATGACTTTGTTCCCATAGATTTTGTGAAAAAAGAGGATATGTAGAATATTTTCGACTGTGCACTTATTGCAATTTTCTTATAAGCCGAAAATAAACTTGTATGAACACTAATGAAATTAAATACTTTGCCTATGCAATATGATTCAATATTTTTTCACAATCAATCATTTAAAATGTATGACACATAATTGCTGTTACGACTTGTCCCTTCTTTTATTTTAAACTAAAATAAGATTAAATATAGAATAAAGAATTTCTTATCAAAAATTTAAACAGCTGATAAGTAATCACAAAACGTGAACGAAGTAAAGAAAAATTAAAATTAAAAAAAACAATTGATATAACTACAAAATTTAAACAAGATTAGCTATATAAAAGTTAAAATTAAATGATTTCATGAAATTGTGTTAAGCTTTTAGTTTTTTTCATTATTGTACTACAAATAATTATGCTTTATAACGTGATCAGTAAAAATAAAAGTCTTTATATTCATATTACTTAAGTGGTGACTGTTGCAAAAATTTTACTTCGATAGAAAAGTTAAGAGCGGTAGAACTGGAGAAAAAATTGGTCATGGTCATCTCAATAGTCAGCTGTTCGTATAATTGATGCAGCAGTTTTTACTATGCAAACAAGTGTATAAATAAATATTTTATTTAAATGGTTTCTTGCAAAATAAAATCAAAAAATGCAATCAAGATACAATTTATTTCCTATATTTTCCCATCACTTTTTATTTTATATTTCAATGCATAAAATTATTTTGCTACACAAACATATACTTAAGTACTACAAATTTACAACATTTTATGATGTTTAAAAAGAAAATAAAATTTTAAAAATGGACATTAGAAAAAAATAAGTTGCACAAATTTTGGTTACAAGCCCGTTAAACCATAATTATAAGAGTATCCAGAATCAATTTCGTAGGTGCTGAAAAAATTAAAAAGTAGTTTACTATATACAACTACAAATCTAATTCAGACACACACCAATTGTTCAGTTAAACAACGACCTCCATCGACTCAGGAGGACCAGGCCCACACCAGAATCCATTTCATCCAATCAGAAAAATAGATTAAGACCTGAGGTCGCCTATATGTTTACTACCTAACCGATCTGGTCGAGGTTAACGAAATGACTAAGTATTATTTACTACATCAGTAGAAGCATTCCTACTAAAAATTTACAAAAATTTACTTGAGTGGGACATATAAAAACAACATTTTTTCCCAAGGCGAATTTCGTGAAATTTTAACTTCAATTCGCGATATCTCAGCCAATTATAAATACTTTTGCACCAAAATTTGGAACGAATTTTTCGAACTAACTCTCAAGATACATATGAGACAAATCCGAAGTCTTACCTACTTTATAAAACTAAATAACGAAATTTTCAAAATTTTTTCCCGCAAAAAATTCTTAAAATTTTAAATGATATTCCATTGGAATGCAATACTTGAAAAAATTTCCTGAAAAGTTTCAAATCTTAAAATTAAATAGCTCATACCGACAAAAATTTAAAAAAAACATCGAAATATTACTAATATTTTTAATTTGTCTTTCACAAACATGAGAAAAAATTGTTTGCCATGATATTTATTTTAAAACATTAAAAAACGCAATTTTATAGCATGAACCAATAAATACCAGATTATGTCATGCACAAACGTCATGGTTTAAAATTAAAAAGAAAATAATTTTGTTTACTACAAACTTATTAAATATCACAATAAATTTGTTTTTATGTGTAAAATTGTTGAAAATTTCAGCAGCTGGTGTAGGCCTGGCCCACAACTGGTGTGGATATGCCAATACCAGATTATTGACTATACGGACGAATATCGAAACGGTAATCTGAGCGAGCGTTAAGTATCGTTGTTTCATTATTTTATGATCAAAATGTTTAAAGAATTTCGTTCCCAACTACACATCCGACATTCATCCAAATTGCAAATTAATATGAATAGTTAGTTTAAAATTCCATGAAAAAAAAAATTTGTCAGCGCTCATTATTTCCTCTAATATAACGTGACCATTCCGAGTTTTCATTGGAAATAATAAATCTCATTTTGGTAGGGTTTCGGACTTTTCTTTTCTTTAGTAAACATAAATAATGGGAAATAGTAAATATCTCTGATGAATGAGAACCTATTTTTTTTTTATTAAATACCTTTTTTGCAGTTAAGCAAACGAATCTTTAAAAAAGTTTCATTAAATTTTTTCTGCTCCGCGTTTTGGTGACAAAATATCTGGTCACGTTGCTCTAATAGCAATATTTTGCTAAAAAGAATTTTTTGCCACAGTTTTTAGTCACGATTCAAATAATTAAAACTCCATAAAATAAAAAGATAAGAAAAAATTTGTTCTCTGGCTCATTAACAAATGTAACTTTGCTGTCAATGTGCACTGGATGAAGGGTGGGTGTGACACTTGCAATACTTACAAAAATTTATTTTATTATATAGACAATACATTTAGTTTTAAGTTTTTAATTTTCATGCTTTTTGGTTTTAAAAATATGAGAATCTTCGCGTTGTGGAATAAAACTCAAAATGTATCGTGTTCAGCGTACAAAAATCTTTCAGTGAAATATCTAGGATTGATCGAAAATTGTTTTGTGTGCTTTTAGTATCCTACTCCATCTTAACACTTTGATAATATAACAGAATTGTTTCTTCTATGCTGGATAGTATCCATTAGACTGACAAAAAAAAACGATCTTCTTTCGATTTTTTCGTCTAGGCTACACTCAGGGAAATTTAAGCAAAAAATAACTAACACAATTCTTGTCAGAGATACACGAAAGAAACTTATACGAGGCACGTAAGCATTTTTCAAATATACATAACATGAAACATTGAACGTGAGAAGAAATTTTTAAACCAGATTATCAATAATCATGTTAAAAATGAAAAAACGTTTATTTTAATGCAAATCGTTATTTGTAAGTAAAAAGTAAAATTAAAATTTTATTTTCTACAAAAACATTTAATTTAATAAAGCAAACTTAAATGCAATTTTAGTGTGTTATGCTTGTGGTAGTGATCAATATTTCCAGAGACATAGATTATATCGGAAGCTGCGAATATATTTTTTCGATAAGTTCAAAGTGAAGCGTGGAGAGAATATAAACTTAAAAACCATTACAGAATATTTAGTCTTGCAGAAAAATTATAACTACACACAATGAAATTAAATTTTAACTGAAATAACCAGCTAAAGTCTGCAAATTTCGTTACATTAGGTTTTTTCTCGTAATCTATAAATAGATTGTTGGCAGGACTCTTTTTTACATAAGGATAGAAATTTGAAAAAGTAAAATAAAAAGGACTTATACAACTGGCAACTAAAATGGAACTGTTAATGTCATTAGCATGACAATAACATCGTAATAGAAAAATATCATATTTTACACACTTAATAAATTAAATAAGGCAAAGTAAATTAAAACTTCAGAAGAGAAAAACCAGTCCAACGGCACGTGCTATATAGCAGACAATAACCAACTTTTACGTATGCATGCACGTACATATGTATGTATATGACAACACGCACTTCTTAAAGAGGTCTTAAATGCGCCTGCTTATCAATGAACCTTTGAAAACAGTCAATGGAAAAATAAAAGGAAGGCACGCCAGGCTTCATTTATTTACCTTGAATTCTCATCTATACTGCTGTATGCAGCAGAGGTGACAACGACGAGTTCATTATTAATGGGATAGATAAAAGTCAAGGTGCTAAATTATGGTATTAAGGCGAACTAATTATGTATACAGATTGATAATCATTTTAAAATAAATTCAGTCAAACACCTGCCGCAAAAAAAAATTTTTGAACTACAAAAAAATACATTTCGTTTTTTACTCAATGTCTTCGAACCCTAGAATTTGTGGTCGGAAATTGAGCCCCACAAAAATACTTGATAATGATAAGCCATACAAATCACTAAAATAATGGGATGTTATCAATAAAAATTTAACAAACTTTGTGTCAGAAAAATTGCGTACTAAATACAAATGTCAAACTTCAAAAATATAAAATTATTTTAATTGATCTATTTTATATAACCAATATGTATTTATAATACATATTATAAATAAAATATAACAAAAAAAAACTGAGTAAAATACTCCATATAAAAGTTAAAAGGCTAAACTAGGCCAAGATATGAAAATCATTATGAGAATAGAATTTGTCTTTTCGACAGTTTATTTAAGGGACATCGAGATCGAGATACTGCAAGTGCTTATATACATACATAATAGATCTTTCTTCTCAATTTTACTGGGTGGTTTTTGCCATAAAACTACGTTTTATTTACAAAAAAAAAAGTTTTGAACAGATTAATTTATAATAAAAACTAAGCAAATAATTTTTGTCAATCGATATTAAAATCGATGATATATACATATATGTATGTATGTAGTACATACATAATATGATAGTATTTTACTAATTCATTTATAATTAGAAAGGTAAAATCAATGTATTTACGTTGGTATGAATAATAACCACATTAAAAGTTTTTAGAACTTAAGCTGAGTTAAATGAGAAATCTAAAAATTAGTACAACAGTAGCTAATTTATGGCCGAAGTCGGTTTTGCAACATTGATTTCTACACATAAAACATCTTACAAGAAAATCAAGGGCAAGCAACTTTGGAAGGAAAAATAAGTAAACAACACTTAACGTAAAAATACGCGGAAACGTTATTATCTTTTTCTTGCATATTTTCAGTTATGAAACTAAAAAAAAAATCTTAAAAACAACTGGCAAAATTTACATACAACAAAATGTGCCAGCACAAATTAGTTAGTTAGTTAATTCAGTTAACAAGTTTAACAACTTATATAAATACTGCATTGCAAAAATTTACCAAATTTACGTAGCCGTACTAAAATAAAGCTTTCTGAACTTATTTTTAGTAAAGCTTAAATTAATTTCAATAATATTTGGACAACTGAAAACTTGAACAATACTCGTTGGATAAAACAACACCAAAACGAAGGAGAAAATTATAATCAGTAAAAGAGATACTCTTTGAGTCATGTCTTGCTTGCAACTAGACAAACAGAACAATTATAAGGGTACATCAAATAGTAAGATGGGAAAATAAAATATGAAATTTAAGCAACATAAGACAAAAACCTCACATTTTTACTTTCGTAAAAAAAAAGCTAAAACATTTTTTCTTTTGTATTTTGACGGCAAAAACACAATAAGTGTTTAGCTCTAATTGGCATGAAGCAGCAATAAAATATGAATAATTTTATTTAATAACTGACTGGCTCGACAGACGTTGTTTTGTCCTTTCCGGTAAGGGGACGTCCATTAATTACGTGAGGTGTTTTTTGAAAATTCGGACCCCCCTCCTCTTGGTGAGATCTGGCGAAACCCCCCCTCTCTCACGTGAGATTTAAATTATAATTTTTAATGTAAATTGTATGCATTAAAAAGTTGACGTGAGGTTTTCCTTGAGCCCCTCCCCCCTTGGTGAGATTTTTCCAGACCCCCTTCCCCCTATTTTAGCTCACGTAATTAATGGACGTCCCCTAAGTGGCGCGATTGGAGGATAGGCAAGGAGACTGAAAAACACAAGTTATCGTGTTATCGTGTATTGAAAAAACACGCTTTATGTTATCAGTTTTATTTTTTGCAAGATTGTCTTAATGCAAAATTAATCAAAATATCTGTACTTTCTTAAAACATATGCAGAAAACTTATTTATTTAATTATTATTTCAATATGAAATAATACTGTCATACATAGCTTACGTGGCTATGTCTTAAAGTTTTAACCACTGTTGCAAAAATAAAGATTAATTTTATATTAAGCATTTTATATTTCAAAAAGACAAGCAATTCGTAACATTTCCCTATAATTTTTTTTTTTATTAACTAAGTACATGGTAGCAATTTTACGTAGCAGATGTTTGCCAAGCTATAATGATTAACTATACTGAAAAAAAAAACAAAACAATTAACTACAGTAACAAGAAGAAAATCAAAGAAACAAACTTGAGATGTGAGTCTGCAATGAATTTAATTAAGTCTTTAATTAAACATTTCATGACACACAATTAAGTGAGATAAAACAACAAAGTTTGATTTCAAATTGATTTGAGTTTAAACTGCAAAAACGTATAGTTGGTAAAACAAAATATAAAAATAAAATTGTATATACATGAGAAAACAAATAACGCAAGTAGAAAGTAGTAAAACGAAAAATAAAGAAGTTTTGCAAAAAGTAAAAACCTAATAACTAAACGAAAAAAAAATGCAAAGAAAGCAAAAATACGATATGTATAAGAAAAGTATGAGAAGGGAAGACTTGAAGCCTAAGAATTAAACGACTCCACAATTGATTGTACTATTAACGAGTTTTTTAACCAACCTTGCATAAACAGACTGTCGTTATATATTATGATCGTTTTTAAGTAGTACCTTACATACAGTTTTAAGAAGACATCTCAAGTTTGTACCAGATTAAATTGATGAAAAAAGAGCTCTTTAAGTACCCAAAAATTTTGGAACTTGTTTGAGCTTTGAGTTCACATTTTATTCAAAGATAATAGTTAAAATTCGTGGTTTTCAGAAGAAGCCCTCAATAGTAATACATATTAGTTCAGTGACTTTAGAAAAGTATTTTTCAAAGATTTGGTTACGAGATGTTTTCCTTTTTTTTTTGTTTCAAGCTCTAAATGTTTTCAGATGTAAAAAATATTTTTTTTAACAATTTATGCCTACACGATGGGCAGAAAAGTGGCATTTTTACCTATGTATGATGTGACATTTATCATTATTTTTTTTTGGATTTAAAATAAAAATGGCACTTGGGAATAACAAGAAATGAGAATTTTTTCAGGGAAATTATCTTCACCGATGAATCTCATTTTGAAATTGGCGGCTATGTTAACAAACAAAAGTCTCGCATTTGGGCTGAAAAAAATCCTAGAGGATTGTTTCAAATGCCAATGAAACTAAAAAGAGTGGCACGATTACAATATCCGTGGCGCTACGATTTGATAAAACAGGTCAAAATAAATTGAAAATGTTAAATAAAAAATATCGATATCTCGTTTAGTTTTTGAGTTATCGATACTTAAAAATCTGATTTCATTAAGATTTCAATGTCGACACAATTTAAGCATGGTTTTCAAAAGAATAGCTCAAAATAAATCAAAATGTTAAATAAAAAAAATCGATAGCTCGCTTGGTTTTCGAAATATCGATACTAAAAAATTTTTACATCCTATAAGTAACTAGTATGTCCAACACCCGTTTCACTAGCCATAGTATTTATACATAGACTGGGGTAAAGTGGGCAGCTTTCGGCCGCAGCTCAAGATTTAAAACTCTCAAAAATCCAACCTTCGGCCGCGGATCAGCCTATAATATATCCAACACCTACTTTGCTAGCCAAAGTAATTTTACATAATAGCTCGTAAACTAAACGAAATTTTTTTTTATTTAACATTTTCGATTTATTTTGACGTGTTTTATCGAAAAACATCGGCAGATCGCGGCGCCACGTATATCGTAATCTCCCTAAAAAAGTTACTGTATGGTGTGGTGGGGCAATTGGTCCATATTTTTCCGAAAATCAAAATGGCAATGCATTTCGACATACTTTGGAGGATATAAGAATTTCAGACATTACACTTGGAACCAGACGGCATGGTTATACTCATAGGCGGCGACTATGGGGGGCCAGGCACTTTTCGCCCCCTCAAAAAATACTTTGAGGGGCCTCGCCACCCCAATATTTTAGAGAGCAAAATGTTTTCTCACGTAGACGCTAAAAACACTGCCATTCAAAAGAAACAATTTCATTTAGGTAATATTAAAATACTGATCGAAAATTTAAGCGAAGCTATTGCAATCTTGAGAAATGAATTCGCAGTGACTTAGAATGAAATTGATAAAGAAAGAGTTTTGGTAAAGAAAAGTTCCAAAAAAGTTAGATGATTCGAATAATAATGTTAAAGACTGTTTCCAAAACCACGAAGAAAAATTCAGAAGTCAATACTATGAAATTATTGACAATATTGTGAATTATTTGAAAGCAAGGTTTGACACGAAAGTTTTCACTTTTCTTAGCCATACGGAAAATTTCCCTTTTGGAAATGACAAATTTCAAATAGAAGTAATCATGTTTTTTTGGACCAGATATTGACAAGGATCGACTAATTTTACATAGAAACATACTCTTAGACATAGAGTTAAAAATTTAGTGCACCAAACGAACTCAAATAGCAAATCTTCGATAAAAAATTTCGATGATTTTCGATTTAGATTTGCTACCAGAATTAATGAAATTTGTCAAATTGATGCTTACATTGCCTGTGACGACACGCACAGCCGAAAGATAGTTTTCGACCTTAGGAAGATTAACTTTTTAAGCATTTTGCATGTACATTCCGAAGATACATTGAATGTAGATTTAAAGGAGATTGCGATTGAATTCATAGAACGATGTGAAATTAGACGTAAAACATTTGCATTGTCATAACAAAAATTTTGTAATGTGTGGAACATTTGAAAATTTTTTTTAAGTTTGGCCCCCCAATATTTATTAGAACTCTCCGCCTCTGGTTGTACTGCTTAAAATTTCGAAAAATGTTGTTCATAAAAAAACGTAACTACGATACATAAATGGGATTGTTAAAAATAACACAGTGGCGTCAATTCGGTAGGGCTGGGGAGGGCATTGGCCAGCCCAAGGATCTTTTACTAGGTATTGTTCAATACAACAATTCAATAAAACCACCATAATTCTTACCCATCCCCCCGTCGGGTCCCCCCAAGGTTTTAATGAAGTGACGCTCCTGAAATAACAGCTCAATATGTTAGCATTTTTTTCGCGACTGTCAATGAAAAATACAAAATAGATACATTGTATCTATAAACTTCATGACAACACTAAAGTTTTAACAAAACAAACCTGTTTTTCTTGATGAAGCTGCAATTTTATGCGGCAACTTTTGATTTCTTCCGTTTTTAACAAAGTTGAAAGTTTTATTTTTATTCGCGTATTAACAAATTTTTTATTTAATCTTATATTTAATTTTCAGTGTCTTTTTTAACTTTCGACACAAACAAGCAAACCGCGCTGCTACTGCTACTGTTGTATGGCGTCGACAGCACTGTCTGACGTCGTGTTTCTGCAAAAAAGAGAAAAACCACCTTTTTCACGATGTGTAGAAATTTTTTAACTCGTCACTTTTTTTGCTGTCATCAGGCAATTTTTTTATTTTGCAAGGATTTTAATGCATCTTTTTCACAACTTTTGTTAATTTAAATACTCATGTTGGTGAGCTTTGTTTTTTTTTTCACTTATTTCACTAACTTTTTTTAATTATTCTCTAAATTTCAGTTTATTTATTGTGTATGTAAAATTTAATAAAAAAGTAAAATTGACTACGAAACAATGACGGAAACTGCGACACGACGGAAAAATGTGAAATGACAAGTTCTACATAATTGAAAGTTAATGCGATGTCAAACACTTCTTCTTCGTCATACTTTTTGTTGTCCATCTAATGTCAAAATACAATAATTTTGGCATTTGAAGTTAACTGAAATTTGCTTTCAAGGATGAGTTTAACAGTTTTCTTAAATGTTGATTCATGGTTCCACACAGCGTATTAAGAAAATTAAAATGACAATGCATTTCGACCAGCCCTACCGAATTGACGCCACTGTGTTATTTTATCTATCCCATTTATGTATCGTAGTTACGTTACATCAGCACTTACGCTGCTTACACACATTGAACTTAAGCGTCGGATTATCACTTCGGAGTAATTTTTTGTTGAGTAAACGCTCAGCACACACGAGCGTTATCTAGCGCGCGTTTCAGTATAACACAAAAAATGTATGCAATGAAAGTGGAGTTACAGACCACGCTCTGTCGCTTTCGCTTACGCGTCTTTTTTTTAGCTTTTTATGAAAAAAGTTGACAAATTTGTAAACATTAAAAATATGTTTCATGAATTGAAAAGTTTGTTTAATGAAGTGAAACAGTTGATGACGCGAGAAAGCGTAGAAAAAGTTGAAAGTTTCTCAGCCTTTTACGTTATACGCTTTCTGGCTTTCTACGCGTTTTGCTTGTAACTCAATCCATACGAGTGAAGGGTATCAACTTTTTCTTAAAGAAGCGGGTGAAGCGCTAAAGCATGGTCTGTATCTCCACTTTTAGCCACACCATGAATACGCGTTTTTCAACGCACGTTGGTTATATCAGGAAATCGGCAACGACTCCGACCCCGTCGGATTTCGTTACCGCTTTTCTGTTCAACACACAGAAAATTTAAGGATGGCCTATTCTGCTCTCATTTTTCGAGATAATTTATGTTTTGTTTATGTCAATTTGTTGTAATACATGCAAATTTTCTTATATTTTTTATGGGTTTGAACTTAAATAATGGCATTTGGCGGAGTTCATGAGATGCGCAATATCTTAAGCTATATCGGAATTACAAATATGAATTTTTTTGAGATATGCCCTTTCCGCTTCTAAGTGCAGTATTATCGTATTAGATTGTATCTTAAATGTTTGAATAATTAGAACCAGATGAGATAGGTGAAAGACGGATATGTAGCGGAAAAATAGGGAAAAACCGAACAAAGAAATGTTTTTTTAAATCATAATTTTTAAGGTCGCAGTTATTTCCGATTTCATACAAAAATGTAGTAATTTGGTTTTAATTTCTTTTTCAGTCTACACAATATTTTATTCTATATTAGAGGGACATTTTTATTAATATATTTCATTTTCTTACTGTATATACAAAATACAAAAGAATGTTATGTATGTATATAATCTTAAAATAAACTTAAATGAACAATAAAATACATATAAATTTTTTGTCTGATATACTACAAAAAACGTGATGAAAATTTGTGATAAATATTAAATAAGAAATAAATTAAAAACACATTTAAAACTAAAAGAAAAAATAAGTTATAATAAATGCAACAAATTTTTAAAAGCTATTTTTCGTTTTTTTTTTTTAGTGAGATTTTAAAAATAAAGTGCGAAATTAAAACAATTAAGAACTAATTGTTCACGCAACATCTATATTAGAAGAAACAAATACTTTTTTACTAAACTACTGAGCTAAAATTGTAGTTAAAATTATTTTTTTTTTTTTAATTTTTACATAAATTTTAATAAAAATCCTCTGATAATGATAGTTTGCATTTATACAATTTTTAATACGTCTTTGTCTACATCTTGTAGAAAATAGATCATTTGTAATTAGTTGTTCAAAAAATTCTTACTTACATATATATAAGCATTTGTAAATATTTCAAATCTTTGAAATATTTTAGTAATAAATTTGTAACAAAATCGTCGTGTTCATTTCTTTTCGACTTTTCTGTAGCTGCAATCCATGCATGTTGGTATATCTTATTGGTTACAGCTCAACACGCGGTCGAAATTGCAAACGTAAAGGAGGATCTCTAAACCGCCATCGCGTGACGTAAACAAATTTAAGTGTATGATCCTTGCCAAGTAACTCTTCATTGCACAAAATATCAATCTAAATATTAAAAAATAGTAAAATATTTATAGAATCATATTTTTTGAAAAGCATTTACCTCTCTGTATTTATCGATGCCATTCAAAATTTTCTTAGCTACCAATTTTTTCAGATGTGTGATTGTTGCTTGTGAACTGCATCTTATGAAGCGTCGTTGCAAATTTTTAAAGTTGTTACTCATGCATTCAAGGCAAACATTGACTTGTTCATCCAAACGATGAAAGTCTGACTCTGCATGTGCTTCCATAACTTTCTCGTTATCTTCTTCGTGATTTTGTGGTATATCTTTGGGGCATGGCATATTGCGCGTTTTATAGAAATCACGTTCACGACGTGTTTCATCTGTTAAATTTAAAGAATTATAACTTAGTGACTTCACTCAATTAAAAAAAGCATTTTCAATATTTATATTATGCTTATATTTAAAATACTAAATAAGATAATTTCTAGCGTTAGGATTCAGACAGCTTGCTTTTCCAAACGAAGACTTATAGGAAATCTGAATGAGATTTTGTTAAAAATATATGATTTTCAGATTTGTGTAGTAGCATGAAAAAATTTACAGAAAAGCGAACCAAATTATCTGTAATCAGTTATCTGCATAGAAATCGTATATAATATGGCACATCATGTTAAATATATATATGAAGCTATTTTTCAACCAAGTATGTTTTTTTTTTTTTTTTTGTTTCTTGAGAGAAATTCTTTTATAAAAACCAATTTTGATTCATCTGTTATCTTGTGATGTTTGTTTAATAAAAAATATTGACGAATTCGTAAATTAAAAATGTTCAATTGTAATGTATGTATGTATATATCATTATTTTCCAAAATATTTAATTTTTTTACGAGACTTACCATCTTGTAACTTGGGGACCAATTTGTACACAATGTCCTGCATTGTACGATCGAAGCTGATGTACTGCAGTGGATGCGACTGATGAATGACATTATCGCAGGTGGGGCAAGTTTTCTTTTCCTCCAGATGTTTTACTAAACAACTTTTACAAACTGCAAGGATTTTATTTTTTTTAAATACTAATTATGTCATCACCATTACTTACATGTATGAAGGCATTCGGTTACCGTGGTGGCATCAATGAAGTAACCTCCACAAATTTTACATGTTATGTGTGGATTTATGGTTTTGAGTTTGACACGTCTTTCCATGTTACACATGTTGCACTAGTGATTAAAATGCCACTAATACCAGTAATTGCTGTGCATTGCAAAATTATTAAACAATAAAAAGCAACAATGATAATATTTAGTGGCACCAACTAGATTGGGAACCGACTTTGCCTTTGCAAGTGGTGCACCCGTACAGCATCGACACAGCATCTAAACCAGCTCGTCGTCGCTTGCAATTCTTTTTTACGCCGCTTATTTCATCCATCAATTTCATAGTCCATTTAATGCATTTCACAATAGATCACTTGTAAACGATGATGTTATTCACTTAAAACTATTAATGTTTTATTATTTTTGTTTGAGTACTTTAAAAACTTAAAGAAATAAAATAATTGTGGGAAAAAGCGAAAAGAAATTGACACGAACACGACAGTTTTGTAAGAATTGGATTACAGACTGTCACTTTTTTGCCGTAGTGAAAATATCCAGTACACTACGCAAAACACTGAATTCGAGTATATCTGTCTCCCTTATACTTAAGCTTCATAAAGGAAATATAAAAGAGCTAGCAAGAACCATGATTCAACTATAATGATTCCTGCAAACTGTCAAAATAATCAATGAATGTGATTATATGCACCAGTGTTGTTGTTTGTACCACGCCAATGACACATTTATCATGTCAGCAGCGATGCTGAAGGATTTTCATCATTTTTAGTGCTACCTTACCTGTCAAATTAGCTTTTATTTCTGTTTTGTTTATTTTGAGACTGATGAAGCCACTATCACGGCTGTATTTAAATTAATTTGCCTTAGTTTATTTATACTACACCATCGTACATTAATGCTTCTGTGAATTCTGTAACCTGGTGCAAGTAAGCATTGTACATTAGTTTGTTGTGCTTGTTTATTTGCAAGTTAGGTTTTTATCAAATTTTATCCCCTTTATATGAATTTGGGAACAGGTTTACTTCAGGGACAGCTCTCCATTTTTTTTTTTTTTTTTAGAAGTAGCTCTTCATGAATAAATAATAAATCTCAAAAAAAATTATTGGACCTGATAGCCATCGCAATTTGTGGATATAGCTTTTATAAATAACGCCACAAGTTGGGAACCCCTGTGTACCATTTTTAATTTAATATTTGATTTTGCTAATAATAAGAAACGAATAATTTTTTTTCTGTTTTTTTTTTGTTCAAAAGTACAATTCTTCCGGTTAATTACGTATTTAGTTTAATGGACTCCCCTCTAATTTTGTTGAAATTTTAGTATGTTCAGTTCAGCATGCTGATCAAGAATATATGTATATGTATGTATGTCACCGGCCAAACTAGTTTTTCCTAGGCCAAACTAGTTGATTTGAAGGCCTAAAATTATGCAATTTAATTTTAATGAAAAAATACTGAATAGCGAAGCCACGTTTGGACATATTAGAGGATGTAAATCCTGAACCGCGGCCATAAGCTGCCTAATTACCCTCACTTAGCACTTGCCAAATATATGAATAATGAAATTGACAATTTTTATTGTCTGACTTTGCTACTGTAGTAGACTTCACTAACCACAGTGCTTTTGCATTAAAATATCATTGCACATCTTTAGGCTTAACGTTAACATATACACATGCTGGGCGCGGAAACGCCTCCTTCATATTTTTTTAAGCTTAAAAATCGCTTACATGCTATAGAATATCCAACACCGGGTTCGCTAGCCACAGTAATTATACATAAAGTTAGGGTAAGTGGGAAGCCTTCGGCAGTGGCTCCGGCTTTGCAGCGGCAAGGCCGGATGTTACTTCCATAAAAATTGATCCGTATCAATTCGGAGTTGGTGAATTTTTTTGCCGCCCTTATGTCTAAAGTTCACAAGCCCCATTACTTATTTTTATTTTTGTATTTTATTTATAAGTTTTTCTAATATTTCTGAAAAGCGCTCCTCAATCTTATGAAAATTTTTAAACACAAATGGCATTTTTTAACGTGTTCTCATTTTTTATTTAACTGTATTTTATTTTAATTGATTTCGTTTGCCTTTTAAAAAATATCGCTTAAATTAAATCAATAAAAGTAAAATTATAGTACTATATAAAAATAATCTCATTAAGTGGATGAAAGCAAAATCTTTGGTATTAATATTAGAATAATAAATTTTACTTAAAATATATGTACATATAATCATCAATTTTTTCATAATTATATAAAGCTTAAAGTTTTAAACGTATGTCTAAACTTTGGTAAGAGTTTATTGAATAATTCACAAAAGAACTTAATTCCTATAGTTTGAGAAAAATAATTAACTGGGCTAAGAGGGCGGCAAGATTAAATGCTTTGTTAAATTAAAAGTTTTACTTTAAATTATAGCAGCAATAAACATATTATTTTATTTAGTTAACATTGTGATGGAATTCCTTGAGTAATTGAGTTCTCGAGCACAATGTGGCAATCATCTAATGGCTCTAATATTTGTATTAAAAACGTAAGTAAATTTCTGCGTCTTAAAAAACTTTCCTCTTCGTACATTTCATATGTGACTTTTGTTAGCGCCATTGGTCTGATCATGCGTGTCAGCAAGTGTTCTCTAAAGAAAAAAATAGTTAATGAGTAAAGTGTAAGCGAGACTGTGACTCTGTTACGAGAGCGAGTGTTTCGAGTGGAGTAGTAAATAATTCCAATTTTGCTCGTTGCATGCTCTCGTCACGAAATCCAGATTATTTTCTGTTTTAACAAATTCGGTATAGTTTTTGGCTTGCAATTAATGAAAGTTATTTAGTTTGTTTGGGATTTGTTTACTTCTACACAGTTAAGTTTTTCATAAGGTTTTAAAAGGTTTTCTCGCACATTTTTACTTTAGGAGCCTTGTCTGATTTTCTTTTTTGAGCGGGTAGGGTTTTTGGAGAAAATAATGAAAGTACAATTAAAAGATAGTGGGTACTCCTAGTTTCGGAGATAAAGCAGTCGTAGGTCTCGTATATAGCGTGGGAAGTCCTCAATCGATTTCAAAACTCGGGTACATAGTTTTCAAAATATGACGATTTAAACCAAATAAAGATAAAATTAAAAACGTACCAGTAAAAAAAATGCAAAAATGGCAAATGACAACTTGAGAAAGGAATACTTCAAAATATTGACGTATGTACTAGAAAAATTCTATGTCCAGATTTAGATTCAGCATTAAAAAATCTATATGAAATGATAAATTACATCCAGATAGTCGAAGTGCTAAAAATGTACTTATTATCTATCGTCTGATTTTTTTTGCAAGCCTGTGTATTAACAATGTTTACTGAATTATATGTAAATAAACGTTTACATTAACCGAATTGGGTATTGAATTAATCATTGCGTAATTTTCTTACAGAAACATTAAAGCCAATAGTGTAAAGGAGTGGACAATATATAGAGGCACTAATAAATCGTAAGCAAATGATAGATGCTTGGTAAGATGGAACCGATTTCGAAAAGCTTAAGGAGTGTGGTGCAAAACGAATAATGTTTATGACAGCTTGACACCACAAAAAATCGAAATCACTTCACCATCTTTTTTCTCTACTTTTTATTTTGAGTTAATCAATTTGACAAATGAACTTATATGTAAATTCAAATAAGCTCCATTTGCAGTTTTGGCCATTGCTTTTACATACCTTAAACTGAGACAAATAAGAAGCTGAAATTTTCCATCTTTTCCTAAAGTACTACCAGCACAATTTATTTCATCCATTAAGTGTACATAATAGCGCCATATAGTTGACAGTTCACGACGTTGCAGACTGTTGGAGCTCACATCGCCAATGGAAGAATCCATACTAGAAGCAGAATCTTCAAATTGCTGTTGTTCATGTTGCAAATATTGTTCAAAGTGCTCCTTAATTTTAGCTATAGTATTTTTAATCACTAAATTGAACCAAATTATCACTAATTTAATATACTCACTAAAATAGTCCCATATATATAGGTTACGCCCAAAAAAGCGTGCAGAACGAAATCCACACAGAAAAACTTGTTCTAAACATTTAACTAGACCATCATCGCCACAAAGCAGATTAGTTAAAGTACCAACATCACGATCACGACTCGGCTTATAGTGCCATTTAACAATGATATTGACGCAGTTGCCAAGTTTGTGTTGTAATTCTGAAGGTGATATCACCTCCTGTCTTTGTACGCTGGGACTACGTGCTCGCGGTGGTGTCCGACACTGTTGCACCAATTCTGCATTTTTCACATTTGTTGAAACACGTTGACCAACAAGTAAACGCTCTGTGGAATCGTCATCGACACCCTTTCCAAGCCAACGTCCACAAGGAAATCTTTGAAATTAATAATTTCATTTATTTTCAAAACTTTGACTTAATTATATGAGTGGCACCGACTTACTTGTATGTGTGTCCAGTAACTTCATTGCGCATTACGACATGTTCCACAAGCCATTTATTCGAGGCACCAGAATTATCGTGCCCAAGACGCATTGTTGTGAGTAATCCAAGGTTCTTGTACTATAATTAAAATAATATTTGGTCAAATTATGGTAAGTTAAAACGTTTGAGGTGACTTTTTTTTATATGTATCCGGAAAAAAGTTGGAAATGTTTGAACTAAAGGCTTTCCAAGATAAGTATAAAATTGTACTCCCTCCACTTCAGTCTATATTTGTCCAAATAAATAAATTTTTGGTGTAAGATGTACCATATAATAGGACAACAAGATAGTTGTTTTCCTATTATATTTTCAGCCTGTGACATTCGGAAAATTATGCTTTATATTCCTTAATCGGTACATATGTATGTGTAGGTATTTATTTCACAAAATTCACTGTAAATTCATGTTAATCTTGGCATCACCTAAATCGACATTTTATTATTGTACTAATATTCAAAGTAAACTTACATGAAATATGAACTCTAAAGATCCTTTTGGTACCGGCACACGTTGGGTTTCATACATTGTACCGGACACAATTATCCAAACATTGCTCGATGTATGATAGCCACCATGTTTGCGTGATGGAAATATTACAACGCGATAAGGAAGCTCTGCAGAAAGGGTAAAAACATAATTACGATTTGGCTATAAGACAAATGCTCTTACTTGTGGTTGGATAAATATTGGTAAATGAGAAATAATCTACTGTATTTAGGGTCAACAAATGACACAAAAATTGCTCCTTTTCTTCTTCACAACGCAAAAATGCTGAACGTTTATACAGCGATCGTAACAGAGCATCCTCTGAAAGTAGTGTTCGGAAATGTCGCGATAGCAATTTTTTTTCCAAAGATAAGCGGACCCATGCGCGTGTATAACCAATATGGGTTTTAATGTCAGCCATCGCAAGGACATTTCTAAATACATTTATTTATTAATATCAAGGTTAGGAAAATGTATATATCTTGAGCCTATATGAATTGAATGGTAAAAATAAGTTAACATACTTAACATCAAACTCTAGCGATTCGGGCAAAGGACACAGTTGCTCAAGACCTACAAATATATTACGCTCACGCGATCTACTCCGATTTGGACTGGGCGGACTATCTAGGTTAGTTTGGAATGTAGATAAGTCTAAAATATAAAAGCAATCATTTTAAAAAGAGAAACTAAATAAAAACTTTAAAGCAGACACGATAAATTTACGAAACTTAAAATTCTTTCCGCAAAAACATCAAACCCCTTTCCCCTCTGCCAAATAACATACATTTTTTGAGTAAAATTTCGATTGGGGTCAGAAGTTTCCGCAGAATAAGCACTTTTATTGAGATTGCAAAGTTTTCTAAATTTATCGTCTCTGACATAAGCTTACAATCCATTCGTTTGCGCATCACATTCCAAGCGAGTGCTGAAAAATCAAAAGATTAATGTTACTCTTTAAAATATTCAATGTGTTATTTTGAAGATTGTTACCTGGCGTGGTTGCAGCATAGCTACTGTTATTGCCAACTCCTGATTTTGGCGTTATTGGCGTGCCAACTACCGTGGGTTGAGAAGAATTTAAAGCACGTGCATCCTGTAACTCCAAATACGCCTGCAAATGTGACCAGAGCGCAGATTTCCCCTGCTTTGATTGCAAACCGTGTGAACAAATTTTTTCAAGAAGATCACATAATGAAGCTATTAATGTGTTCTCTTCAATGCCGTCGCCGGTAAGACCAAGCGCGACTGCTTCAGTACCCATTTTTTCAAGCAGCATACGATTAGTTTTTGATTTGATGTCCTGTAAAAGAAGTAAATTGGCTTCCTTTAGAAAAAGAAACATTTTATTGAACAAAAATATTAAATATACCTTTAGCAAACGTTCCACAAAGGCCCAATTTGCTTGCGCTATTAACGCCGGACTCAGCTCGGTGGTAGAAAGATTTGCAGACAAACGCTTATAGTTAGCTATGGGTTTTGGATCTAAAGAAATCTCTTTGGCACGCCACTTATTACCGTTTTTAACCCGTCGCAAACTGTTTCCTCTACAAAATTAATAATTGGGCAGTAGAAAAAATTTATGGGGATCACAAAGGTCACAAAGGTTTTGGAACTTTTTCTTATTTAAATTTTTTAAACGCTTGAAAAAAAATTATTTTCAAAGTGTAAGAAGTTTAAAAAAATATATATATAAAAGGGACTATTTAACTAGATAGGTACGAATGACACAGTGCAGGATTGTTGGGATGGAGCATAGGTTTAAATAATAAATAAAAAGCATTCAAAAAAATAGAAACAAACAAAAGAAAAACGTGTCTGATAGATATTTAGTTTCTAATTTTTAATAAACAAATTAATAAATTTATTATTATTATATTTTAACAAAATAGTTTGTATCGTATAACTTAGTTGAAAATGTTTAAAATTGCAAACTGAGGTCATCGAGCAGGTCGTACATAGATATAAAAGTTAAAAATTATATGTTTTACTATTGAGTCTGAGATTTTTATTTGAAGGATGTGAATTTGTTTAGTTATCTACCTCGAAGCACATTCCTGATTGAGTACCGACTTCTCTAGGACTGGAAAGCTACGGAAATACGCTGCACGATTTGAAAGTATTTCACTAGGTGGGGTAACCTCGATATCTACGCAATTAAGACGCTTCTCAAAAACACGTTCCACTTCCTGACTTAGAACACAAGGTTCATAACTAGTTGCACATATCATGTTTTCTGCGTGACGCTTTCTAGATTGAAGAAAAATATGCATATATATAAATTAATATTTTACGAGAATTGATTTTTTATACGATCTGATTGTCTAAAACCTAATTTTATTCTGAAGAAAATATTTTATATTTTTTCAAAAATTGACAAAAATCTTATATAAGAAAATATGTAAATTAAATTTAACAAAGTAGAAAAGATTAAAGTAAGAAACAAACTTATATGTTATGTGTGTGGTATTACGTAATGGAATGTGTTCAATTGTCCATAAAATGTTCGTTGGGAGCCAATTATATGTTATGTGTGTAGTATTACGTAGTGGAATGTGTTAACTTATGTTAATACTATATGATTTCAAATTGATTTATTCATTTGAAATTAAAATTCCAAAAACCAAACTAAACTATTGAAATTTGACTGACGAGTTCACATGTATTACAATAAGGTAGCCAAACATTACTTACCTTAAAAGTTTGACACGCTTATCAAATAATTTCAAATTCGTTTCTGGATCATTTTCCCACACAGACAAAATCTTATTATCGATTAGTGTGGCGAACATTTGAGATTCTAAAAAACGCGACAAAAATGGCCTATGATGTTCTGGCTGATCTGATAAAAATGATGACTTATCGAAGTTTTGCAATGATTCGCGATTTGATAGCCAATCCTCCTTTTCCTGGTTCGGATAAATCACAAAAAATTCATAGGCATAAAATATATGCACAAAGCGATTAAGAAAGATTTCACGCAACGAGTTATTGATGCGTAAATCTTGATAGTATTGTTCTTCGAGCGTTAGACTTGGTGTCGTTGCTTTCATGCTTTCTCCAATCCGTCGACTACGCGAAGGTGACAAGTTGGTTGCATCAATAGTATCAATGCTTGGATCGTTAAATGGCATTAACGGTCCTGTTGATGGCGATTGCGTACGTGCGCTACCTTTACGACGTAAGTAATCTGCAATACGTGGCACATGGTCAATCTTTGATGGATGTGCTATGAGTGGTTGATAATCGAGATTCTGATTTGAGCTTCCTGACCCATCGACGCAACCGCCAAGCGTGTAGACAGTTTCTTGAAGTTGTGGAAAGTTATGCTGCTTGTTCCGGCGATTTGCCTGTAACCCTGTTGGAAGAGTACAACTCGAGATCATCACATCATGATCGCGTCGTGGGCTGTTATTACGGCTATAGCCGTTTTTGAGTATTGGTTCATGTGAACGATCGCGTTCTATTTCAAATTTATCTAATATAGAAATAATTTCAGCCATAAAATCAATTTTGTGTGGAAAAACTGGAAGTTCCTCGGGCAATTGTATTCTACGCTTGTCGATATCGACAAAACAAAGTGCCGCTTCAGATCCAAGTTTATGTATAGTTTCACAGTCGCCATGCAGACCCATGACAAATGGCACCGGAGCATCAAGAAAATGTTGCAATGCAGCAGGCAAAATTGGCGCATACACATGAGGCCAAACAAACGGAAATAATAATGATGTTATACATTCACCAACTACCATCAATTTTTGATAATCTATTAAAATAATAAATTGGAAAAAAATTCAAAAAGGTAGCATGCAATGTAACGCCAAAGAATCTACCGTTAGAACGTAAAAGAACTTGATTTTCCAACAGTACACATGCCAACAATTGTATAACACACTCAACACCAAGGTATGTAAAGAGTAAACGCAGAGGAAAATCAAGCAATGGTAGCTCAAAGCTCAGCTCTGGACGCTGTAATATTAATGCCATTGCAGGCAAATGAGGCTCCGCTGGTGGCAAGTAAATTCGTATTGATTTTCCTGGCTGAGGTAGCATCACTTCATAGAGTATATTATAGACATATGATTCGAGACTGATTCCAGGCCCTGGTTGACGAGGAAGACATCTGCAAACAGAAATATAAATTCCATATACGAGTTTGAGATTTTTTTACCACTTACTTATATAAATTAGTAAGAAATATTTCGGCAGCTAATGCGTATGGAATTTGACATATTAACGAAAGACTTTTGGCGACATATAGTTTATCCTTGGTAATATCATAGTAACTTTGTGCGGATTGTGGTGCTTGGCCAGCCACTTTAAAATGTCGTGGCAGAGATCTACTCACGGGGCTTTCCTTAATGCGCCCTAAAGAATGCGTTTGTTGTCCATTTGACAACTCAGTGATGAACATTGCCTTGAGGCATGAAAAAAAAATAATGAAAAAATTATAATATATATGATGGTAAATGTAAAAAAAGTTACCTGCAATGTATGCATTGCACTGCATATATCACGATTTCGTATTTCTTCATAAAACACCAAACTAAACCCATAGCAACGTTTTCCATCTTCACGTGTGGTCGCAAAGGAGTGAAATTTGGGTTCAATGTTGTGTTTCTGCGTGCGAAAACGCAAGCCTTGTGGCAAAGAAAGCTAAGTTTAGACAAATTAGTATATTTTAGTAATTATTTAAATCTGTTAGTGATAACGTAAGTGGCTTGAGTGACAATTTTATTTTTTTTTAATTATGATAGTTTAAAAAAATATGTAAGTATTCGACACGTTTGTGACCGGTCACATAACGTTCCTAATTTTTATGAATAACTTCCACTGTGATTGTCTTCTATTGTAATGCTTTCGACTCGAACTTAATTTAGTACTGCTTGACGATGGTGACAGACTTTGACTCTGACTAACTTCGATTTTGACTGGCTTTGTCTATTGAAATAATACTTTTTAAATAATAACAATGAGTTTACATTCAGTTAGCAACGATCGATGCTCATGTAAATTTACAATAACCGATTTACCATAACATACTAAAATTTCAAGAAAATCGGGAGTGAAGTCATTAAAGTAAATAATAACCCAAGTTCATCCTAGGCAAACTGGTTCATCCTAACACGCTTCAGATGAACTAGTTTCGCCTAGGAAAAACTAGTGTATCATAAAAACTGGTTTGGTTTTTTACAATTACCTTGAAAACGAAAAAATGCACAAAATCTACCTAAGCATTAATTATAAAGCTAATTAGGAGCTATAAGTTAAGCCTATTGTCAAAATAAAAATCCGTTTTAATTTGACTTTTTTTTACTTGAAATATGTTCGACGGTCGAACGGAACCCATGGAAATGCCCATTAACTTTTTGTGTCAAGATGCACATGAATGAATAAAAATCGAGTGTAAGTTGGAAGAAAAGAAAACCCAAATTATAGCTTTTGAAGAAGCACTACTGTAAAAATTTACAAAAAGTATGTATTTCAAGGACAAGACTTGTTTAGGCGAGTTAGGTTTGAAAATCAGATACATTATTTAACTCAGTTTATTATTTTTTTTTTTTTGATAATGTTCTTGTCTGTCTGAAAAAAAAATGTTTTTTTTTTTATTCTACCACCTAGAACCATGCTGGAGCATGAATAAGAATTCCTTGCGAAACTCAAGAGCTGTAGCTTAACGAAAACGGGTATCGTGAAAGAGCACATACTATTTATCTTTGAGTGGTACCAAGAAGAAAATTTCAGAATATTAAAACAAATCTTGCGATATGACCATTGTAGCTCAAGCGTTTAATGCTTTGAACGAAGTAGAAAAAATTTTAACGCGATTGTTACATTGAAAAATTAGATATGACTGACTTCTATTGTGTCGCTTAAGTATCAATGCTCATCTTTCTGCTTGCAAAATTTCGTTGAAAGTATGTATGTAAAAAAAATATATGTCATTAAGCAAGAACGAATCACGAATTAATTGAACTCAATTGATGCTGCGAGTATCTGTCTACCCATATTCGAAAGCTTTGAAGCGATGAGCACACAGATATGATTTATTTTAATATCTTATTTTTTTGCTTTTCATTTTGTTACCCTTATATCTAGTCATATTGTAGTACACGAAATTGAATAAAAGTCAGTAAACATACCATACAAATTCCATGAGCATCAAAAGGATTCCAAGTAACATTTTCTGGATAGTGAGCCAAGGGTTTACTTTTGTAAGCACGATCCAAAGGAGAGCAATGAAGGTTATCACCTGTACATAAAGTTAGCATACAAAAGACAAAATGCACAAGAGGAGAAGTAAGAAAGAGGGAAAAATAAGTTACGTTATATTAAAAATTAATTATCTATTTACAACATTAATCTCGAAATATTTGACACCCAACATGAAAATAATTGGTAACAGGCGAAACGGTCCCATCCCTTTTTAACTGCCATAACACAACATAATGATTTTTTTTTTTTTTGCTAAAAAGGCTGTAAAGAACAATCTAATTTTTTCCAATCGTAGGCGGTGCCACGCCCCTAACATCAAAATACGTTTTTGTCAATATTTTTAGGTTTTTTTTTAGCTTTACCATTACATTTCTCCCCTAAAATACACATAAATATCATATGAACACTAAAATCTGGTAGAAATATTTGTCTAACAAGCCCAAGATCTTTATTCTACTAGAATTTTTTTAGATTTTATAGCGATTAGATTAAAAGTATTTAAGCACAAAATAAGGATCTATAGAAATAAGTCTATTTTGAAATTTCCGAAGGGGTAAACTGCACTAAAAATATATAAAAGTTGTTTGGCTGGCTCCAGGTCATCAAAAAAAATACAACAACAAAAAAGAGTTTGATATGTTCCGTGTTAGTGATAATACGTTATTTTAAATCTTCCTGGTATTGATCATGAACAACTCGAAATATTGAAGAAAATAATAACTAAAAGACAAAACTTAAAAAATTCTTTTTTGTTGTTATATATTTTTTAATGATCTGGAACCAGCCAATACAATAAAGGTCGCTAAAACTCTCAATCTACTAAAAATATATACTTTTATCGACAATATTTCTTAAAATCATCCAAACATTACGATTTTCACTGAGCCAAACCGACAAAATTGCCTTCCCAATTTCCTACCAAAATTCAGATTATATTTACCTGGACCAAACTGCATTTGATTCTTTTCTCATTGTTTTAAACCTACATTTCGCTTGATTGTACAAGCATTAAAAGAAAATAAAAATTTTTATAACACTTCAAATGAAACTGTAAACTGTAGCTGAAAAATTATAAAATATTTTCAGAAAACGTTATACTGAATGAGTTATTTAAGGTAGCGCAACCAAATTCTGCGTTAATACTAGATTGATTCGGACAAGCTCTATGCAAAATTTGGAGACATTTCGACAAGAGGGCGTAGCACCACATTCCATACAAGCAATAAATTCCAAACGTTATACTAGGAACTTGTGTAACCAAAATTCGCAAATACATACATATAACAAATATGTACATAGTTCAGTACAGACAAAAAGTGGGTGCATTTGAACGTAAGGATGTTTCTAAAAATATAATAATTAGCATATTTTAAGTAAAACTAATGCATTTTTTTTAAGTAAAACTTGAAAAAAAAAACCAGACGTCGAAATTTGACAGCTCGGTCAACTGACCTGACTGAGTTGAGTTGTTATGCACAATGTAAAAAAGAATGTATGTACATACAAAATTGATTTTCAACGTTATTATTATAATAGTTGTAATCACTTTACTGATTTTTCAATTATGAACATACTAAAATAATACTTATTTTTATACATAATAGAGGCATAAGTTAAATGAAATCGCAAAAATGAGAGAAACTAACAGATGATCAGTCTCTCTCCGAAAAAAGTTAACTGAAGTTAACAGGGCTTTAACCCATATGTATGTAGTACATACTATGTACCAGCATATATACATACGTGATATAATATTTGACAAAACAACCTCTTTCGATCTACGGTAATAATTCAATAAAGCATAAACTCTTTGCTTCAACGCAAAACTTACGCTATATTGAATTATTACCGTAGATCGAAAGAGGTTGTTTTGTCAAATGTCCGCAGATATGCATGTAGCTTGTGAATAATATATTTACTTAAATACTATACTGTCAGAAGCGAAATATGCGTATCTCAAAAAAAAACTCGTTTCGAGATAATTGATGTTTTGTTTATGTCAATTTGTTAAAATACATGTAAAATTGAGATAGAGGAAATTTTCTTAGGAGATTTTTTATATGTTTGAACTAAAATATCGTTATTTGGCTGAGTTCATTAGACGCGTAACTTTTTAAGCTATCCGATGCTATAAAAATCTCGAATATCAATTTTTTTTAGATACGCCTATTTCACTTCTGATGGCAGTATAGGCCTTATGCACGAAAACAAAATACAAACCCATTATAATATAATTTCACTTACCAGCAAAACGATCTGGTTCTAAGCCTGTATCCAAATCTAATCCACATATAACAAAATAATCAGAAAATCTTGAAAATTGTGGATCAGATTCACGCTTCAGTAGCTTTAATTCATTTGAAGATATTTCACTTGGCGATGTTGGTGTTGCCACCACTGAAGAACTATCGTCTACAGACAGTGCTGCACCATTGCTATTAAGAGTATTTTGTAATTGAGATGATATAGATGATGATGACACTGCAGCAACATTGGTACAATCAAAAATTTCTCCATTGCCACCATTACCGACATTTGAATTACTAAATTTTCTCATTACTTTTCTATTGATGGCATGTTGTTGCTGCTGGTGTAAAGGCAAAACTGCTGCTGCTGCAGTTGTTGACGACGTGGATGCTTCAACGGCAGTGTGTTCAGCAAGCATTAATTTGGTCAAGCGCTTGCCAACATTTTCTGTCATAATTTTGTTTTTGTTGCGTCTTTTACTTTTAAGTTATTATTATTGTTGTTGTATATTGCTATTTTTGCGTTCACTATCGTTGTTTCTATTTTTGTTATAGAGTGAGAGTTTTTCAATTGTCAAGGACGGTGTCGGGGGGTTCTGCTAGTAGTAGATGGATGATTATTTTTGTTGTATTGTAGCTACAGACGATTGAATTGCGTGCATTAAATTTCCAGATAGATTTTTTTTGCAGCGCTGGCGTTTTTCTTCTATCTGTATTGTTATTAAAAAGTTAAATTATCATAAAAGTCATTAAAAAAATTATTAAACTTACAAATATGTTCGCGGTCTTCAAAATTATTGAAAACCACTGCTGCCTTCGATTTTATATTAATTGTTGTTGATTTTATGCTGATTTTTATTTTTCCTCTTTCTCTTAGATATTCAACAAACATTTTCACTTCGCCAATTAATTATTTGGTAACACTCTCCCATAATTTGTTTTCCTTTTTATTAGTTTTAATATATAAATAAAGCCAAAAAATCTATTTTAAAAACTTGCTCTTTTTTCACTGTTCAATAAATACACAATAACAAAATTGCTTTTCTCTTTTCTTCGTCCACTTCTAGAAAAAGAAAGAATGAAGAAGACATTGGTAAAACTACAGTGGTTAATGTAAGCTGTCAGTTCATCCCTGAACAAATTTTTACTGCCAAGTTAGAAGAAGCGTTTTGACATTTATGCATTTCACACTTTAAATAAATTGGGCCGGTAAAATTCCAATATAATTATGCAGTTCACAGTTCACTGTAAGTTGGGCTGGTGAATTTACAAAGTTGTAATTTTACAATATTTTACGAGGCTGCAACTAGTGTGGAAAAGAGATTTTTCACAATAAAAAATCGCTCGCTTGTCAGAATTTTTCTTTTGTTAATTTTTGATAATTTTGACAATTGTCGTAGATATTTTCATGGTTGCTTAACTTGAGTTTGACAAGATAGTTCTACCATCGTCCCGTGATTGCCAAAATTAATTCAATCAAGACGATTTTATTAATCCTTCTGGATATATAAACTTTGAGTTATAGGATTTTTGTGAATGCTGACAGGTGACGGGAAATCGTCAACTATCGTTGCAAAATTATAACACTTGATCGTACGGATTGGAACATAATTGCGGCGGACGACTGGAAACAGGCCAACCTGTTGATATAGATTTAACTCAATTTTCACCGTCATTGATGAAATCAAAATGGCAGCTGTATTTTCCGTCCGATACAATTGTGCTTAATTGAAAGATTTTTCTACTGGTATTATTTTGACAGTAGATATTCTGTTCAACGCAATACTCGAACGGATAATAGAACGGATTCGACCGCTGATGTTTTTTCCGCCGAAATTGTGTTCAAGCTAGTAGATTTAAAATTCAAAATAATTGACAAAACGGCAACGCCAAAAATACCAAAAAGCTCTTTTTAGCTACTTTCATAACAGCTGATCTGACGTTTACCATTTGTTTAAATTTGTACTTTGCTCGGAAAATATATATCAAATATTGGTTTTTTAAAAAACAATGGATTTTCGTAATGCACGCGCACGCCAACCAGAGATTGTTCGTTCCGTTCAAAAAGACTCTAACTATACAAATGAACTCTCTGAAGATATTTCGGATTTACTACGTCTGACTGGTGCACGAAATTGGATAAAATACAACCAGCTGTGCAAATTGCTAGCAGAGATAACGTATCACGGTTTTGCTTCGTTTAACAACCTGCAGACGTTGGGCGAAGAATACACAGGCATTATACAAGTGGATTTCAATTATCAACACATCCCTTCGCGTTTGGTTAGTGAAACAAAAATTTAGGAAACTAAGTCAAATATGAAACACTAGCGCAGTATCTTTGGAGACCAATTGATCTAAAAATTTTTTTTTTCATAATTTAAGCTATTTTAGCCAATTTTTATTAAACTCCTGATGCGATTAAGACATATGCCTGTTTGTCTGATGAAACAAGAAAGCCAGGAGAGTTAAATGAATGGCATTTGTTACGCAAGCTAAACCATCAAACATGGCTCGAGCGAATGGAAATGGGCGCGAAGTCGGTTCAAAATTCTATATGTATTGATGTAGTGTAACCAAATTTCTCACAAATACTAGGAAATTCAACAAGAGGGCGTGGCACGTCCCATAGAAGCATAAACTTAAAAACGCCATACTGAAAATTATTTAAGGTGACGGTTTTCAAAATGCTACACTGAAAGACAAACAAATTTTCAAAATTCAATATACGAACCTGGTGCATCCAACCAACACGCCTGCGTCATGAAAAAAATACCCTCTTAATAAAAATTTAAAACACGTGCTTTTATTGTTAATGCGGTGTAGGGTACTTAATTTTTTCCGAGACCCATTCGCCTAAGACTGTTTTCCGAGCGATTCGCCCTTCATAGTATTTGTTCACACAGACAATTATTACTAGCCATAGTTAAACATCCATACATACATGTGTACATTCAAACATGTACGGCAATTAATTTTTTTTTCCTTTTCCGATTTCAGCTTCAGCTTACAGCCATAATTTTGGAGTTTGGTGGTGATGCTTTGTATCTTAAAGTATTGCAAAAACTGGAAAAATATGTGTCCGAACATGAACTGATGTTACCTCAAGCAAAAACACAACTAATCGCAGTAATTCAGGCAATGCGTAACTCACCTACGTATATAAAAGCACTTCACAAGTCTCTTTTCTATTTACGTTCAGGAAAATATCAGATATCAAAGCGAACTACTGGCATAAATTATGTTCTTATACGACATTGGTTGCAGCCAGAATTTTCTCTTTATGGCTATAAAATTCTTGGTATTATAACATTTTTGCAGGTAACTGTCTCATTGGCCATTAATTTCTTTGAGACATGGAAGGAATATAAGCGAAAGTTATATGCTGCAAATGAAGTTTCTAACAAAGCTTCAAAACGATTTTTACACCATGAAAAATCGTCAGATCATTCCAATTCTACAGCACCACAGTGTATTTTATGTTTGGAGTCGCGCTTAAATACGGCACTAACGCCATGTGGTCACCTTTTCTGTTGGAACTGCATTCTTGAATGGTTAGATGAAAGAGATGAGTGTCCACTATGTCGAGAGACAGTTAAAAAGTCAAATGTTATACAACTGCGAAATTTTTTATAGTAAATATTGTAATAAAAAGTTTAAAGGAAATAACGTGTATACATATATTAAAGAAAGACTTGCGGAGGTATTTCTGTTCGATTGAAATTGGTATTCTTAGCTATAAAGTAAAAAAAGATTTATTTTAATTGTGAATGTTACACAGGACCAACCAGTTTTTGTTTGCTTACTCCAGACCAGACTCTGTGCTACATACATATTCATTTTCGAACCTGAATACAAATCAATTTTAAATTTTTACTTCAGGTATAATATCTATGTATTTAAAAGAAATCGTGTTGGCCCAAAATCTATTACGAGCATATAGTCTTGTATGGATTATACAGCAAAATCAAGATTGTGGTCCTTAGCTTCTGATATTTTTTATTTATATATGTATATATAGCAAAATGCGTTAAGGGATCTCTCCAATATTTGGAACAGTAAAAAACTGTTTGCTCAAACGACAGTTTATGACCAAATCAATTAAATGCTGTGAGGCGATTTTTGAAATTTTCTCCTCATTGGGGTCCAAAATCACCTTAAACTTAAAAAAATAAAAGTTTGCATAGTTCTTGGCTATAAGCAAAAAAATATGAAAGCTGAGTTCTGACATCAGCTACAGCTTTGCATGTGTTGACCAAACCGATGTGCTTAAGAGCTTTTTATTGATCAATTCAAATGTGGTAGCTTATTTTTTTTTTTAGTAGCTTATGATAAAATACATCCAACTTTTCTTAAGGCATTTTCTGAGAACTCTGCACGGGCCCATACTTTGTCAATCGAATAATAAATATGATCAATACATCCAACTTTTCTTAAGGCATTTTCTGAGGACTCTGCACGGGCCCATACTTTGTCAATCGAATAATAAATATGATCAACTATTTATTTCAAAACAAACATGAAATGATTTTAAAATTCAACTTCACTTAGCGGACTCCTTTTAATTGATAATATTAAATGCGTTAATATTTATTATTTAATTTAAACTTAAATATTTTTTATTTAACATATATGTCCTTAGTGAATACAGTTCATATATTTCTTACCATACAAGGATTAGAGTAGAGATATTAACTACTAATATTAGTGAAAAAACGATATATTTACAAAAATTTAAGTTTGGCTTCAGAATAGGCTCAGCTAGCCAGGTCAAAACCTTCATTTTGTAAAGAAAATTTCAAGTACCATCTTATTACGCAACTTTTCCAAGTCATTAACTTCACAACCTGGCATATTAATACGTCCTTTGGTAAAATTTGAAGGATTGGTAATTGGTAAAAAGAATTTTACGTTTTTAATATTTTAGATTCGGTCCTATCAGAGAAATGCAACGTGACTCGTTTTTGGGTTGTGTGTAACAAAATTTAATTTGAAATTTTCTTAGCAGCGTTGTAACCTGAAAACTTAAATTTAAATCCATAATCATAACAATTGCAATTATGTTAATATAGAAATACATACATATGATTAATGAATATCTCAGCTTAAATTAAACTATGCTTAGATAAATCGTGCGGTTGAAAATGTTGCGTTGTTTTTTAGCTTCAAACGCAGCACGTGCTTTGGCGGCCGATGGAAAAGCAACTCGCGCATCACCCGTTGGTGAACCATCATCGTTGAAACGGCGTATTATATCATCGGGCACCACATTAAAATCTCTAAAAAAGTCAATTATATCCTGAAGGTCAGCCTTGTATGGCACGTTTTCCATTGAAATAACACAGTTCGGTCTATTGAATTTTTCAGGAATACCATTACCGCCAAGGCCAGCACCGTCGCCTCCACCACCACCGGTATTATTACTGCTATTGCAGCTGATGACATCATCTTCATTGTCGCTAATCGTAATGTTGTCTCTTTCACCTCTACGATTCCTTTTATCGTCATCACTTGTGTCCATAGTATTCGTTTGATTATTGAAATTACGCCGCATGCCGCCAACTGCTTCACTCCCACGCATGCTGTTGGGTCCACCAACATTGCTACTAATACGTCCACGGTTATTCATATTGTTGCCGCCAAATCTGTGATGCGGCATATTACGATCCTGTCCCATATTTTCACTACTGTTCATTCCTTGAAAATTTGGTGGCATATTATTTGGACCACCTCTTCCGGAAAAGTCAAAATTCCCACGCATCATAGGTGGTCCGGACATTGGCCCTCCGCCACCACCACCCGGAAAGTAATTCATAAATGGTTTGCCGATGCGATCAGCGATCTCTTGTGGTCTAATTGGACGTATACGCAAATTACGTGAACGAAATTGTGAATTGTTAAAGCGCATGACTGCAGTAGATGCATCATCTGGATTGGTGAACTCAACGATGAACTCGCCAGAAGGTTGATTCCGTTCATTTCGCAGGGGCTCGATGTGTTTAATGTTTAGATTGGCCGAAGACAAAAACTGACCGACATCGTTAATGCGCGCATGGTAATCGCAATTTTTCAATAAGACAAAGCTATTCTCCATTGGATTCATTTGGAATGATGGTTGCTGATTAAAATTGGAGGGACCGCTGAAGTTTGGCATAGCAGAAAGGTTGCTACCGCTAGAAGATATGTCTTCATTATTGTTGTAATTAATATTTAAATGCCTCTTGTTAGTATTAATATTGTCAGGAAAATTGTTGCTATCGTTATTGTTTTTCGGACGTCTTAAACGTGGATCAGTTGGACCCTCTGCATTCGAACCCGCAGCTGGTAGATCAAAGATGCTAGGAATGTTAGGACGGCCCGGCTGTTTTCTTTCTTCATCTTCTTCTTCTTCCATATCGTCGAAATTATTTTCATCTTTTGCATTATCTTCCTCATCGTTCTCACCACCGTCGTCAATATCATCATCACAGTCATCATTATCCGAATCTTGTTTAAGTTTTTCTGCTTCTTTTAGTGCTTCAGACTCTTCTTCTTTCTTTAATTGCTCATTTGCTAAACGTATTTTCTCCTTCACCTTAGCCATTTCCTCTTCCTTTTCCGGACGTATACGCACCTTTCGATGTCCAATCATGTGTCTCGAAGACTCTTCTAAAGCGGCCTTGGCTTCTTCTTCGCGCGAAAACTTTACAAAAGCAATAAACTCACGACGGTTCTCCGGGCTTGCTGTTAGCACTATATCATATATAGTATAGGCCGAAAACATTTTCATAATATCCACTTCTGTTGCTGAAGCAGGTATATCTTCAATATAAAGCACACTGAATGGATCTGAAAAATTGTTCATTGTTTTAAGATCGCCACTTCCACTCTGGGATGGACTATTTCGTCCAAAGTCGTCGTAGCCCCGGTTTCCACCACCTTCATGTTCGTTACGATCGTAACGATTTTGAAATTCTCTAGGCGGCCGAAAACTGTCTTGACAATCGTTGAACTCTTGATCGGAGGCAATCTCTAAGCTAATACGATTATTCTTCAGCATGGTATTATTGCGCACCATTGCTTTCGGAATACTGGAATTACGGGAGAATTGTATATAGGCTACACCAACGCGTATGCCTTGGCTGTCATTAATCATTTTAATACCATTGTGTGGTATAAATAGACCCGAAAAAAATTTTCGCAAATCGCTGTAGGTTGTGCTTGGACACATATTTGAAATTTTAATCGAACACGACGTCTGGATGTCTCCCACACCACCAACTCCCTCTTTCTTACGAAAATTGTCTTGGTTTCCAGGTCCAAGTTGTGGTCTTTGTTGTTGCGTAAACGGATTTTGCTCCTGAGAGTTTCTCTGATTATTGACACGTAAAGGATTTGTAATGCCAGTGCCGACTGCAGCAGCCTGTGCAAAAAGTCCCGGGTACATTTGAGCGTAAGGATTTGTGTTAGCAAAAGCAATAGGTTCTTGTTGAAGTGCCTGTTGAACATTGCTCTGTCCTTGTAATGGTAGTGCAGTTTCTGCCTCAGGTTTTTTATCCAGTAAAAAGCCGGGAAACAATGATGTTTTGCTTGGATTTGTTGGTGCTAAGGGGCTATTCGACGAATCTTGGGAGTTCGAATTTGATGTTGCTACTTGCAACGCAGCTGTGTATGGGTTTTGTAGAGCGAACGGTTTAATTATATCATTGTTGTTGGCACTAGAGCCTGATGTTCCTCCAATTGGATTGGACAGTATATTTACACTGTAATTATTGGATGTTGTGGAGCTGGTAGTATAGTTTTGAAAAATTGGTACAGCTGGAGGTGCTGCAATTGCAGCAGTATTAGTTCCTACCAAACTATTTGAGGTTGATGAATCCTTATTAAGAATTGTAGATTCTCTTGCAGTTGTGTACGCGTTAGGTATATTCGCTTTAATGCCACTTTCTAGTGCTATTGGGAAAGCATTTAGTGGTGACTTGTTACTCTGAGCTTGATTTAAGAAGACACTAGAGCTGTTTTGTCCTAAACTATTAGTTGTTTCATAAGCGTTGACTGGCGGTATATTCCAAGGTGAAATGGTTGGAGGTTTGACGTCGCCAGTTTCCACTGAAGGGTTCCTGTTATTAAGCGTTGATCTATTACCACTGTGACGATTACCGAAATTTGCATCGCCATCCCTACTATTACGATTTGAACGATTACGATCATTGCGATTGCGATCCCAGCTACGTTCTCGGCTTCGGTCTCGACTTCTTGATCGTCTCGATGATCGACCTCTGCCGTTGTTTCTACGATCTCGTTCTCTGGAACGTGAGTGATCTCTTCTACGTCTATTGTTTGAGCGATCACTACGATCATTTCGATCGTTGCGATCTCTGGAACGAGAACGACGTCGATCTCTTGAACTCGAGCGGCGGCGATCACGTGAAGAAGCTTCGTTGCTTTCGCGTCGAGAACTGATTGAAGAAGTTTCGTTCGTAGAGCTCCCGGATTTTGTTTTTGGATGTGTGATAAGAGTAATTCCTGCATCTTTCTGATAAGTTTGAAACGATGGCGCAGCACTAGCCAACTGCGTAGCTAATATATTTTTTAAACTATTTGAAGTAATAACAGGTGGTTGAGGTGCTGGCAGTGATAATGGTACTGAAGCAGCAGTGACTGTTGTTGGGATAATTGGGATGGCTCCTGCTTTCTGCAAGGCCAAAAGAGACTGTTGACGTGCAGTTTCGATTACTTTTTGCATTTCTGCACGTGATGACAGTAACAGACGAATTTGAACTTCATTTAATTTGCCGCGATCATTCTGCATTGCTTGCCGAGCATCTTCATCGGTACTGGATATAGTTATGTAAAAAAAGTATTTAAAAATTTTAAATAAGACAATGGGATCTTAAGCTAGTTCAAAGCGCAACTTTTCCAAGAGAGTCAAAGCCTATAGTACCATATTAAAATTGTGAATAAGATTAAGCATAACACTCACTACTTATCTTGAGCTAGTGTAATAGACAAATCATATCGTTCAGCGTTATATATTTCATGTGAGTATAAGCTCATTCCCTTTCAGAATTAATTGAGTGATTGAAGCGTATACGTAATGGTAGAATGATAAAATTATTGGTTTATTACAGAGAACATTTGTCCATATGTCTCACATTTGGTAGGCTTATCCCACATTTTGAGTGGATTTCCACCATTATTGGCGAAACTCCCATATTTCTACTTTTGTATTTTTACGGTAAAAACAGTATATGGAGCAAAATATTATGAAGGACTATTAGATATTGCGAAAAGTGGTGAATAAGTTTTTTATTTGTGTTTTTTATTCTTTCAATGTACATATTACAATAATTTTATTTGTATATATGTATGTAATGAACGGCCTTCTTTACTATTAATAGCAATTTATTTTCGAAATAAAGTTTTTTTTTAAATTTCGAACGATAAAATATGGATACAACCATGGCGAAAGTGAATGACACGTTCGTAACTTTAAACCAGGGATGGCCAGGTCGAACAAAATTTAATTATTCCTGCCCATTCAAAAATATGATGAACTCTCATATAAATTTGATGAAAAATATCACTTGTATATTCCACAAGATGTAAAAAATACTAAACACAAGCAAACAACAATAAAAATTGGATATTTTTGTATTTACTTTCTATTCAGTTGCTCATTATCAGTTCGTGTTTTTGTTGTTGTAATTTCCTATTTTTCAAAATAAAAAGCAATAACAATACGGAAAAATACGAATTAGTGCCGCAGCTCGACGCTCGCAACGAAAAATGTCTCAATTCATTTGACTTCATCCTTTTTTGTCAAAATGACATGTACGTAATTGTTGTTGCGATCGCTCCCATAGCATTTCGTTTTTTTAATTTTTTCAATTCTTGGAATTAGATTTTGCAAATTTACGCATTTCCTCGTTTAATCAGGTGATTAGCGATTTCCTGCTCCCAAACTCATCTCTTCTGGCCATTCATGCTTTAAACCATTAAGTAATTAAATAAGCTGAAAGAAAACTGCATCTTGGATCCAAAACTTACATAAACTAGTTCCGTACACGTCTACGTTTCTTAAAGTATTTGCTTGTATCAAGATCAGGGATCGAGACAGGACCTCTTTAAAACAAAATAAAAGCTACGAAAACTTACTCGCACTTGTCGTTGCAATTTTTTCCTTATCTTACCAAATTGTACTTAATTGTTCACATACTATTATTTGTTGGTACGTTAGTCTTATGTTTACCTAAAGTAAAAGTAATCATGAATTTAAGTAGGTGAAGTAGTAGTAGGGGAATCGTGAGACACGTTTTTATTTTGCTCGATATCTTTAACAAATATCAGAAAATTTGCAATTTTTAATAGGCTATAGTATTCTATGTGGACAAACGTAAATTTTGACCATTACAGTTTTTTATTTTTTTTTTTTTCAAGTTTTGGTTGTTTGCAAAAAAATCATTGTTTTCGAGATTTCCAAAAATGATGGGGAATCGTGAGCCTGAATCGTGGGTGTCTGATATTATGACCTGAAGTGTCGCGAGTAAAAATGAAACTCCTTAAAAAACGGGGGCGCAGCCACATACTTATGCCTATTTTAATATTGCTGCATCAACACGCATAATACATACGAGCATTCCCACAAAAATATGTTTTTGTCCCGTGCGAACGTCTTGGTTTTTTGCAATTATTTTGAAAACGGAAAATTTGCCCAAAAGCAACTAATTATAGAGCTAATTAGGAGCTATAAGTTAAGCCAATTGTCAAAATAAAAATCCGTTTTATTTTGATTTTTTTTTTTACTTTAAATGTGTTCGACGGACCAAAGGGACCCATGGAAATGCCAAAATATAATGAGATATTTGAAGTATTTCGTCTTAGACTTAAGTTTTTGAACATAAGTTATACAATAGTATGTACAAATAGGCACACAACATTGGTGGAAACAAGAAGTTTTTAATTTACTTAGTGTACATTTTTTGACATTTTAACCTTTTCACAAAATAAAATTCATAATTTTTTCTGACTCTTTTGTACACAATAAGCCAATTACTATTCAGGACGTGAAAATTTGTCTACATGATCTATTTCGTCGAGTATTTTAAAAACCTGTCCAAATTTTCACTATATACATATAATACACAGTTGAATTCTGAATAAATGATCCATATTGACGGGGTCATGGCTTATTTTATCAATAATTTGAATAAATATTTTATAAGTTTTTAGAGCAAACTGAATAATAAGATAGGCGGTGGACGGGTCCGATTTCATAAGATTTTCAAAACAAATTTTTTGGAAATTCATGCAAAAATGACAACAAATTCCTTCAAAAACGTTAATGCAGTCAATACATCTTATTTTTATGTAAATACGTTTTAGGCACTACGAAAAATAAGACAAGAAATAAACCATCACCGTAACTCTAATAAATTCCGAGTATTCTTGATTAAGTCTCGCCGAGATCATCATGATTTCATTTTTCTCCAACAAATGGAATTTGAATGTTTCTCACGGTGTACAGTGGCGATAACTGGCATTTCTCGTTGCAAAAATCATAACTTCTGAACGAATTGAGATAACTCTATGATGCACAAAATTTTATTTGAATTGACCATAGAGATCCTATGGTATTCATGGTCAAAGTTATACTTTCTAATAGATGTACAAATTAAAAAAATTATTAAAACCATTAATTATGATTAATTTATGGTTGCTGAGATAGTTAATTAAAATTTTTAAAGTTCAAAATTTTTTTTCTACACTAAAATAAAATAATGTCCCAAAACTTTAAAAACACCGGAAATGCAAATCTTTTGATCTTCTAAACGAATTGAGGTATCTCAATATTTTTTTTTCTATAGAATAAAAAATAAAGTTGCTATTCTAGCTTTTGGTCTGCGCTCTGAACCTTAACTTGGTGTAAATAGTGGAAAATGTTGCTGTAATTTATCAGACGGTCTCAAAAACGGAGGGCAAGGACAAAAGACGAGATACAGAGATCCCAATCATATTGCGTGATATTTAAAAGCTCTAGCTGCTAGAATCTAGAAGATCAGAGTGTGATAGTTCCAAAGCTCCGCAGATGGTTATACGAGAAAAACATTAAGTCTACCCCACTCAACAAAAAAAAAAGCAGCCGCTCATTAATTACGTGAGTCAAAATAGGGGGAAAGGGGTCCGGCAAAAACTCACCAAGGGGGAGGAGGGGGTCAAGGGAAACCTCACGTCAAATTTTTAATGCAGAGAATTTACATTATTATAGCAGATAAATTATTTAAAAATTATAATTTAAATCTCTCCCGGTGGGAGGGGAGGGGTCCCGCCAGATCTCACCAAATCTGACCAAGGGGAGGGGGGAAGTCCAAATTTTCAAAAAAAAACACATCACGTAATTTATGGCCCCTTAATCCAAACATTTTATTTTCACTTACATTGCTCCAGAATATGTAATCCTCATTGGAATGAATTTGGACAGTTCCGAGGATCCACTGCCACTATTTTTTCATACAACGATGATGATACTTCTCTATACATTTTATACCAAATACTAATACATAATTTTACTACAAGTCTAGTGCAAAATTCCAACTTTTACACGCGCTTGTTTTGGATTATAGCTTCTCTGATAATAAATTCAAGACTTGAACTTAATTAATCATTCAAAAAAACCGAATATGAAAAAAAAGATATTTACTTAAACATGGTTGCGAAACGTGTCATGTTATTTTTACGAAAAAATAGCCTCAGTGATACACTGTCACTTTGGAGTTATCTGTTAGCTAACTATCAAAAGTTATCTTTTTTAATAGATACATAGATGCTTATAAAAACGAATCATCTTTAATTTTTAAAGAAAATGAGATTTTATTTAAAAATTGTACAAGTTGTATTGTACAAAGAGCCCAATGTCTCAAATGGAAACAAAACTGCATATTTAAGCGTGAGGACATAATCTGAAATAGGTCACTTTTACTTACCTTAACTACCATAGTTTCAAATATGCACGCATGTGCATATTTCTGCAGTCAAGTTTAGGTAAACGCGAACTTTCGCCTCAGTCTTAAGATTAAGTTCTACACTATGTAAAACTTAAATTTAGTCTTATGAAATATTAAACACTGGATTCGCTAGCCACAAAATTCGGATCCTTTAAGGAAGTACCTGGAGGCATAATATTATAAGCGTTTATACTAGGGAATTGTATGTTTTAAAAAAATGTAGACGGGATTGATTCCATGAAAGAGTAGGTCTTGTTTAAGACGTCGATTTGCTTCAAACCATTTTAAATTTTTTGGTTTGCGGATTAACTTTTGATTGTGTACGAACTTGAAAGTATCTTATAAGAGTTTTACACTATTTGACTATATACATCTATGCCACTGCCGAATTAGGGGTCGTTTCCGTTAAATTCGTTTCGGTTTCATACCTTTAAACTTTTCTATGTTTGAGATTCATTTATTTGCTAAGTTATGCAGCTCTATAGTATTTGAGTTGCTTTAATATTCAAAAATGTTATTTTTTTACTTACTTACTTGGGTATTCCACAGAACAAGGACAATTAAAATTATGATAAGGACAGGAAAATTATGTAAATGATCCATGTCGTTTAAATGTACGATAAAGGATGGCGGAACGTGATGCTTCACATGCGTCGCTGGATAAGTTTGTTTTTACAAAGACTATTCGCCAAGTAGCTCTAGATGGCTGTTAGAGAAAATTGAAATCAAACCTCAAAACTTTTTGGTTTGGTATGCTGTATGTACAAATGGTGGTGTGGTAAAGAATGGCATTAAAAACGGCATTTACCAATTATTAAATATAAGTACAATGTTTGAAAGATTCTAAAAATGCTTTTTTATATTCTTCTTAATTTTAAAAAAAAATTGACAAGATAAAGTAAAGCAGGTTCCACATTCGGATTAAGCGAACTAAGCTGCTGCTTTTGAAGTTTATCACTTAACAATTACAAAGCAGAGGAACGATTTGCCCAGATCCTCAGTTAAGTTTACGCGAAGTAGATGAAAATTTTACATGGCAACTTCCCAGAGAGCAAGGTACACTACTTGTATCTTCTAAAATAGTAAATAAAACTTGTCAATTTTTGCACATACATACATTTATGTATTAACATATGTTTCAAAATAACACATTTTGCAGTTTTATGTAAATTTGCATTGATTTAGGCAGTGTTAGTATGACTTCAATTCTTAAGGTTGATTGGCAAAACGTTTCCGAACTTTCTTTTGTGTGTGACTTTTTCTAAGTCGAAGATTTACACCTCAATTCATAATTTAAAATTTTATCTCAACTTGGACTTGCTCCAAAAGAGTTGTACACAATCTGTAGATATGTGATCGGAATTTTCTCGAAAAACAAATTCTTCCCCATCAATCTATGTATCAAAACAATGCGTATGTTTTTTAGAGTTTTCAGCATTAACATTTTTTTGGACTTGTGCCTAAAGAAAGACATAGTGTCGTGGCCTATTCGAATCATCAACTGCATGTATGTTCAGTGATTTTTAAGCTTCGGATATGTAACCATCTGAAAATCAATAAAAAGCTTTGGGGAGATTACGCCGCGATTTGATTTATTTTTCGATAAAACACGTCAAAATAAATCGAAAATGTTAAATAAAAAAAATTGATATCTCGTTTAGTTTTCGAGTTATTCTTATGTAAAATTACTGATACTAGACTGATCCGCGAAGCCGGATTTTAGGAGTTTTTAATTCTGAGCGGGGGCCGAAGGCCGCCCACTTACCCTAGTTTTTATGTATAATTACTGTGGCTAGCGAAGCCGGTGTTGGACATACTATAGGATGCAAACATTTCTTAGTATCGATATTTTGAAAACCAAACGAGTTAATGATTTTTTTATTTAAAATTTTTAATTTATTTCGAGCTGATCTGTTGAAAACCATACTTGAATTTCGGCGCCATTGAAATCATATTTCTAATGATTTTTTTTATTTAACATTTTAAATTTATTTTGACGTGTTTTATCGAAACACATCGTCAAATCGTGGCGCTACGGATATCGTAATCGTGCCAAAGCTTTCATTGAAATCGCAATAATAAATAAGTCCAATTTTCTGATAATTTCTTTAAGAGTCGGAAATTTGATGAACATATCGCTCATTTACTTCAAGAGTGGCATAACTCAAAAAACACAAAGTGGGAGAAAAACGCATTTAAAGTTTTCAATAAGTTACTTTTAATATGAAAATTCAATAAAATATGTTTACAACTCTTCTCACAAGGCGAATTTATAAGATATCTTTCTTATTTTTTGACACAAAATAAAACACAAAATGGCGGATATTTCTGCATCATTAACTCAAAAATCACTTTTTTTTAGTTATGCCAGTCTTGAAGTAAATGAGCGATATGTATATTCAGGGGTGATCCCGAGAGGTCTTGAGATTCTCTAGCGCTATGATTGAGATTGTATAATCCAGAAAACTGCCATCAAAAACTCCTTTAAAGTCTTTCTTCTTTCATACTTCACATCATTCATGGCTTATTAGCTGTTTCTCAAATGTTAAAGTCCACTTTAGTTTCCTGTTACTACACGTTTAGCGGCGTAATAATTTCACGTGATTTCAAACGCCTATTTCTCTTAAGGCGATATATTAAGTATATTAAGGCATATTTTGAATTAATTGCTAAACCTTTCAGCACTTTTAAAATATTTTGGATGATAAATTGGTTGTTTTTCATGTTGAGTTATAGCCATTTTTTTTTAATTTATAGAATTTACTCAGTAAAATACTATTTCACATTTACTTTTTACAAGGTATGAGTGCGATTATTCGCTGATTTATATGAACCGTTTAAGAGTTAAAAAACACAAAATCGGAGAGTAAATCCACTTTGGCAAATAGTGCAATGCCAAATACCTACCTATAGAATATGGAATGGTGTCTCAATGCAATGTAAGCAGATTTACTGAGCGACTTTTCTTACCGTTTTTTAAGTTTTCTACGTATAAGCTGAAATTTATACTTGACTCTTTTAGCATAACTTATGACTCTTGAAAAAGTTTTAACCTTACTAGCTTTTTTATTTTTTGATGTTTTTAAAATATCTACCTGAATGCAATGAAAGCATCACCCATTTCACCACCGACGATGTGTACTCCTCCTTCCGGAATTGAAAGGCCTTTGAAGAATTGTCGTATATCCAAAGCATTTGCCGACCATGGTAAATTTTGCAAACGAATTATAACACTCATCTTGTTGAATAATATTTTATTATTACTTAGTTTTTATAAAAATATCCGAGACTTTAAAATTGTCTTGTTCGGTAATTAGTTAGATATATATATAAGTATATATTTTTCTTGTTATCCTGAAGTTGGTTTTGTAAAGGTGTGTGAATTCTGAAAAAATATGAGAAGAGTTTTGCTGATGATATAGTTCAATGCTGAACTTAACGATATATTGTGCAATTATAAAGAATATGAAAAATTTAAATTCAATCGTTTCATTGAACAGGTGCAACGTAAGCCGCCTACGAAAGATAAATATTGACAAGTATGGTGATTTGTACCCTTGCGATTTTATATGACAAGTAATTAAATAACTTTATCCTTATACGAGTAATATGTACTTGTCTTCTAACTTAACAATCAATCAATACATCTTTTAATAATAATTAATTGAATTATCGGCATTATTCTGAATATCCGCTCAAACCTTAATAAAGAATTAAACTCACTATTCAAATAAATGGTAAAAATCACGATTAAGATTAAAATGGATATTGAGAAGTTGACCCTAAATCAATTGAAACCACTCAAGTCATCGAATCTGTACAATAAATCGAATACTAAATGTAATAACCGAAAATTTTGATCACACAGGCCTGCGAATTTAAGCAGTTGATTTTCATTTAAAAAACAAATTACTCAGTGATTCTAGTAGGTAGCTAGGAACCGAACATGAATCTGTTATTAGTTATTTAACAATAGTTTTGAAAAATACTGGCTTAAAAGTTCAAAAAACGCAATTTTGAGTCAATTTAAAAGTTATCTCACAATTGTCCAGCTTATTTGGGTTTATTTCAACCTTATGATAAGATAGATAGCAACTCTTATCTTCAGACTTTATCTATTGATCTTTTCAACAGGTGGCATTCTTTCGCAGATAGCCATTGCCTAAACATCTTACCACTAATTTGCGATATCTGGTTAAGAATAGGAAACAAGGTGAAATTTGAAGAAGATTACTTCTATATGTTGAAACTTATGGTGATACGACTACTAAGTCCAGGCACTGCAATATCATAGATTTCTGCTATCTGATATGTATCTTAAACTGGAATTAGCTAATAGTCCAAAAACCAAGACATAACTAATAAAACTTTGTGGTTTAGCAATTTTAAGATGACATTAATTTGAATTCATATGATCTCCTACTCCTACAACCAAGGGGGATGAAAAACCGAAAAGCACCCCTTACCTGCTCCCCTTCCTTGAAAGAAACTCCCATCTGAATTTAAATTAATTCATAAAAATAAAAATTGCGAAAAAAAGCAGCTGAAACTTTGGATTTTGCTTAACCATACTTTCTTACATAATATATAAAAAACTAAGAAAATCCGGGGATATATATTTTTTTTTTACTGTTATTTTGCAAAATTTCTCAATTATGACATTTTAAACCCTAATTTTAAAAAAATCAGCATAATTCACACATAGAATACAAAACCTTAATCAAAGATTTTTTGAAACTTGAACTTTTTGCCAATATGCAACTTTGGTAAATTTCGATACAAATGAATTAATAAGAGCATTTCATAAGTCAATATTTTTTGTTCCTTCTAAAACTACATTAGGAAAAACTTGATAAAAAAAAATTGTTAAAAAAAAGCAGCTGAAATTTTATCTTTTAGCTAATCATACTTTCTCACACTGCATACAAAAAAAATTCCGAAATCCGGGAGGTTCGGTTCCATATGCAGAAGCAGGTTATAAAGGTGCGCAAAAACTGGACTAAGTCACGTTAAAATATAAATGCTGGGATTAATATATCGTATTCAAACAACAATTTTATGAGAATATTTAAAAAGCTAGACACATCCGAAGGGTCTTAAACTCCGCCAGACATAAAGGCTAGAACCATACATTTGAATTTCCCATATCTCAAGAACTAAGTAAGATATTTTGTGATAAATGTTTTGGACAAAATTAATACAATTTCTATGGGCTCAAACAGTGACCTTGATTTTGACCCTGAAACCAATTTTCAAGGTCAATTTAATCTACCCTTGCCAAGGGACTTGCGAAGGGAAAGTAAACCAAACACTATAGTATTGAAAAAAAATTTTCTATTGTGAAATTCCGCTGTTGAATTTATTTAGTTTTAAGATTAAAAAAATTCGTAACTCACACTTTGTGTAACTTAATGTAGAAGTTATTTTTTTAAGCCAAAGAAAGTCACGCGTAGAATTTTTCTTAATGTACCTTTTTTTATGAGTTCATAACAAAAACATTATATATATGTATATAGCCAACCAATTTCCGGGTAAATAGCTCTGTAGCTCAATTATATTATTATTAAAACTTCTTTCAAAACAATTAGGAAATAATTTTCTTATGCATAGATATTTTACTGAAATCCGGTGCATAACACAGGCCGACAGCATCTCAGACCCAGAAACCAGACTATATATTTCTGAACGTTTTTGATGCGCTGAATCTAACTCTGTCCTCGGAAATTCTCTATCAGCTCTGGGTTTCGAGATATCCTAACCTAAAATTGCAAAAAAAAAACGGGTTTTGGCTATATTTGAGGTTATTTTACATCGCGAATAAACTTTTTTTTCCAAAAGTGGTTGCAGCATCTGAAAGTATTATTTTTACCCTTCAAATTAAATTAATTTTAAATTATGTCAATATCATTTATATAATATTTTAATCACCCAAATATCATTAATTTAAATTTTCTATGCATCCTGCCATACTAGAATTAATGTAGATCTGTATGTAGGTCTATGTAATAAATTTCAAGTTACGATATTTCGGAGAAAAAAAAGTTATCGACATAATTTAAGAAGGGTTTTGATGCCGCAACCATTTTTGGAAAAAAAAAATTTATTCGCGATGTAAAATAACCTCAAATATAGCCAAAAACCGTGTTTTTTGCACTTTTAGGTTAGGATATCTGGAAAACCAGAACTGATAGAGCATTTTTGAGGCCAGCGTTTTGGATTCAGCGTAAAAAAAATCTTTGGAAATATATAGTCTGGTTTCTGGGTCTGAATGTTGGTTAAATTTTGTCGGCCTGTGTAATTTTAAGACAAGTTCTTTTAAATACCTATTTTTCCGTAGAATATTTATTTCTTTCTTCTTTGCAACTTTTGGTGGCGTAGAATATTTAGCAAACACTATTAGAGGGCTTGCTTTTTGGCATAATCTTAATTGGAGGAATCTTAAAGTTGTAATAAAATAACAAAAAAAACGTCAACCGGTGGTCCATTGAAATATAGAAAAACAAAACAGCATGTTTTTTAAACATTATTCAAATCGTTGTTGGGGAAATGATTTTCTTTTTAAAATATCAAGGATTTAATAATGCAAACTTTTAGTACATTACGAAATTTAAAGGTTATCAGCTAAAACAAAAATCATTGCCATTTCTTATTTACTTACTCTTGGAAACGACTGCATTATCATCTTGTTTTAAATGCTTGCAATGACCAAAGATAATGCGCTAACTATGGGTTGATGGAGATGGCATATGCGTAGCCAAGCGCAAACTACATTAACCGTCAACAATTTCAATGAGGCATTTAAAACTGGCCAAAGTATACGATAATAAATATTTTGTAAAAAAACGAAACCAGTTACCAGTATTTTCTATGGTGCAACAACATCGATTAAAGGACTTAAGATGCCGATCATCACATTCGTTTTGTTTTTTTTTTTTTTTTCCTCATTAGATATAAATTTACTGCCAGTTGAAACATTATTTCCAAAAAAAAAAAAACATACAGCTCCTTGATCTGGTAGTGATAGCGATGGAGTAGATCAAACGATGTAAATGAAACTGGTTTTCTTATTTTGAACCACATTAAGCATTGTTGTTAGCTGCTTTGATGATTTGGCGTGCGGCAAACATCTCAATTTAATCACGCAATTTCATGCGAATAATACGGAAATCAAACAGATTTTAAATTAGGAAGGATTATGTGGGATACTACGATATTTCCAACGAACGAGATTGTAGAAAAAACATTTAAGCACTTACATATAATACAAGAGGTTGAAATCTAATAAATTGAATATAAATATCTTCGTTAAAACTTTTTGATGGTCACTATAAATTGAATTGTGCTGCGTGCAGTTACTCGCAAAGACAAAACGGGACACGGTGTCGTTAGTGTTGTAAAAAGAGCAAAGTGGAATAATGAGGATTTTTATTGTGAGTGATGGAAATAAAAATGTTCCACATTTTCACATTATATTACAAAATACCAAAAACAAAGTATACAGAGAAAATTGCTGCATTTTGTGTGAAATTTTTTTTAAAGATTATATGAGCAGCCAACTTGCCAAATCGTTTAACTCCGTAAAAAAACTCGAGAAAAGTAAAAAAAAAAAATTAGTTAGTACATTGTGTATGAACGATAAATAAATTTGATATTTTCTGATGTTCAATTTTTTAGTTATATTTATAACAAAAGCGAAAATAAGGGTCCTAATAGGGAGAAAGAACTACTCGTATAACGCATAAATATGAAAAAATTGAAAAGTGGAGGTAATTGATTTGGATTGTGATCGCCTCATACATAATATGATTCAATAATTTGATTACCTGATTGAATTGGATCTCATTTCTCCTGAATAATATCGACATCCTCAAAATTTTAAACAAGCAATACATTTTTGATTTTAAGAAATTGTTAGTTTATAATAAAACACAAATTTTGGACTGAGCATCCCAACACTCAAAATAAAAGTAACTCGGAAAGTAAGACAGATATAACTAGTGAAAAAAACAGTAATAGCTTTCCGAAGACAGCTAATCTTAAAATATAAGCTGTGATATCCTCACCTTTAGGAGGAAGAACATACACAATGGGAAAATTTTCTTTATACTTTCAATAATTTTTCTTGAAAAATAATATTTTTATTTTTTTTAAATCAATTTTCTTGAAAATAATATTTTATTCATAAATAAATATGCATACACAAATATACATTTATATAACAGTGCCTTATTCTGTAGGGCATTTTGGGAACCAAGCAATCTAGTTTCAGACATGTTATGTATACAAACATAGATATAGAATATACACATACGGACGTAAACGTCGAGCTTTCTGAAGTTGAAACTTAGAAAAATTATTTCATTCATAAATTTTTGTCTTACATCAAAGCAGCACGACACATTCTAAATTTTTATTCAGTAGTTGTGAAAACGAGGTTTATCTGCAGATTGCGACAGTTTACGACGTGTGACCGTCGCAAACCTAAAAGTCCTTGTGACATGCCAACACTGATATATGTATATGCACATACCACATTACTCATATTTACTTACCCTTTAATTTTATGTACAATAATTACGCATTGAGGGAGGTTGGTAAATCAATTATTTTCTCACTGTATCGTATGATGGGTATATTTTTTATACAAACTGGGAGGGAGGTTAAAAATTATCAAAAAACTTCATACGTAATTAATGTACATATCCTTACCAATACATTTATTAAATGTTCCTCGCAATACAAGACAATATTTACGTATTTCACTTAAACGAATTAAGAACTACACACAAAGTTAAAATTAAACTTTCCTCACTTTCTGAGAAAGTTGAACTGAAATTTTTCTTTATATCTATGACTTTACAACGAACACTGTGATACATGTAAGATATGCATATCTCAAACCAATCACTGATACTTGCACCCATAAAAAAAACAAAGAAAAAGGACTATAGAATGGTTTTTCAAATCGTTAAGATCGGACTATATAAATTTATTGGGATTTTTCTACGCGTCGTTACGAACACATTTCCTCCTAACCCAAAAACACAGAAAATTGTAATGAAAATTTCCTTTAAAAGACCCCACAATCAAATACAGCCAGTTTTCTTATGCTGTCTTTTTTCGGTTCCGTACTCCTCACGAACTGTATTGTTTTTGTTAAACGATCGTTACCCTACCTACCCCTAAGTTGTAAGCATTGCTTTTTTACTTATTGCAGTTACGCTTTGTTTTTACAATGTTATATCCGAAGGTAATCAACGTTCGAAACTGTGCGTCTATTTGCGAGTTGTTCAGCCGTACGTTTCTCATACTCAACATTTATTTTTGGTGTACTCGATTCTCAATCGTTTTAACCTCTTCTGAGGAGGTGGCAGATTATTTTCGTTATAGGGGCGCACTCAGAAGCAGCCGGTTAGTAACCTTTATATTTTGTTTTTTATTTATATAACTTCGGGATCATGATTTTAATTTACACTGGCCGCCATATGAGCTGTACACATGCTCAATTTTTTGTTATTTATCTAGATAACACAGTTGGTTTTTAAATATTTTGCCATTTGAAGGAAACTTATGTTCTTAGATTTTTCGATGTTGAAAACAAATACTATGACAAACATCCGAATTTTTATTAAAAATAGGTGTACATATTATGGAATAAAGGCGATACCTGTATCGTGCCGTACTTTCCTTTGGAGGGTTTAAATCTGATCTTTATCGATTTATGGCGTATTATTAGAAATATGTATAGAAATTTATGCTCTATAGAAATATATTTCCCTACTATAACTTTTACTTTTCGAGTAATTTCTGAAAAATTATTAAAGGTACCTTTACATTCCCTCCAAAGGTGGCATTGAGGGGCTGCCACAACGCATTGTTTTTGATTTCATAATACACCTATTTTTCATAAAAGAATTTTACTACATAATCAGGATTTTGATACATTATAACCCAAAACTTACCATAATTTGTGCGACTGGTTTTTTGTTTGCTCATCGTAAGATGAAACATGCCAGAGCAGTTCCACTACTGGATTCGGAATCAACATCAAAAATTATTCATAGTTTTCAAGTTCGCGGAAAGAGTACAAATTTAATAAGCCTTGGACATTTTTCATATATTGAAATAAATCACAATCCTCAGGTGCTAGAGCAAATCTAACGAATTCGAATGCAATAATGTAAATTCTAAAAGTAATGGGTTTTAGTCAATGACAAAAACTTTAATTTTTTTTAAAAGACGTTTTGGATCCTATCAATGCTTGTACATTTTTTTATGCTGAATCCAATTACGTTAGGAAAATGATTATTGTCAAATGAAATATTCCTAGGCGTAATTATTAAGAATAGGGCTGATAACATTAAAATTAAGAAGTGACAGAGAAATTCTTCTGAAATTCTGGATTCGGCTTCAGCACCGAAATATCTGAAATAAATTATAAGTTTCATTCATTCAAATGTGTAAACAAATTGATTGCAAGTAATGTACATGCATACAGAAAGACGGGCGGATATGACCGCCTCAGGAGTTGATGTTGATCAAAAATGTATAAATTTCCTTAACTATGCCATATCTCTTCTAGACGTTACTAACAGAAAGAAAACTAAATATTCCCCTGTAACTAACTCTGTATAAGATGTAAAAAAATGTTCGCGTAAAGGGTGAAGTTCACTTTTCTTTATAAAAATGGAGTTTGAAGTTTCTGTCTGTACATTAATTGATGTTTCTAAAGCCAAACGAGCAACAAAATTTTTTTAGATAAATAATGATATTCGTAAGAGTTTATGAAGCTTAACTTAAAATCTTTCTAATAAGAAAGTTTTTGCAAAATAACTGGTTATCATTATAACTTAGAACGTATAACATCGTTGCTTAAAACTACATCAACAAACCACAAACATTATAGAACAAAAAATTACCTGTACTAAGTATATAACTGAAAGATGCAATAACTTCGATTTTTATAATACATATTTTCATAAAACCAGTATTTAAAGATGAAACTATTGCAGTCAGTTTTTTTCTAATTTTTGATTTACACAGTACCAAGAAACCTCCTCAGATCAATCAGTTACTATGTTTATGCTCTGCGTCTACTCGGTCATACTCTACACGGGTATAGTCAACCCATAAGCATAAACGGATTCTTAACCCGAGTAGAGGCTTCCAACCGAGTTATCTCTATCCTTGTTTTGACATAAACACTATGCGAGTAGAGCTAATCCTGAAATCAGCTGATAAGCTGTCGAAGTAGGAAACTGTTTTAATGATTTGTAAAATTAAATTGACTCCCTTCATGAGGTTTTGCTAGTCCGTGAAAGTTAAAAAAATTAATCTTATTTGTTCTACAATAAAAACCTAATATTCAAAGAAGAACAGAATAGTAATTTATAAAATGGAAAAAAAAAGACGAGAAGAAATAGTTGATTCATTAACATTTTCCTTCTATTTTCACGTATTTTAATAAAATTATTACATAGACAGATGATTGTAGAGAAGCTATAACTGGTTTAACTATACTCACCTATATGCTCGTGCATAAACACAGAGTGTAAAAGTGAGTTGACTCTACCCGTGTAGAATATAATCGGGTAGACGTACAGCATAAACATAGTAAGTAATATATTACAAAAAAGGATCTAATAAAAAAATAATGATGCAATAATATATAAACTTACCGAAATATTTAAAATTCTTACTCAATTGAATTTACAATTTTAATTTTACTATATTTCAGGTAGCTATAATATCGGGATTGTTTTGTGCAACCGTACAGTCCATACCAACACGATCATCATATATAATCAGCTCCAAGGTCACCGACAAAAGTACCATTACACAAACCAAACGTGATCTCAGTCTCAGCTATGCAGCAACCGATATCGACTCCAAAAAGGGAACACGTATTAAAACGATTACTGTGATTAAAAATCTGGGTGATAAAAATAAAAACCAACCCCTTGCAATTAATCCAGAGCTACACAAAAATGAAGAATGGGCTACGGCCTTTCGTGATAACTTTGATTCATTTGGTAAGTTGCCTGATGTTCCAAATATAGATGAACTATTTGAGTTTATGCATAAGAAAAGTAACGAAGAAAAGGGTGGTGAAAACCCTGTAGCTCCACTAATAACAACAAAGAAACCATTAGTATTACCACCACCAAAACCTAAGAGCAATGAAAAACCAGTAAAGGAAGATTCTACCGAGTCATCGGTTGACGAAGGACCTATCGAAAAAATTAAAGGAGATGCTGAATTTCTACCAAGCAGCAATAATAAAAGATCATCAAATCACAACACTACAACTAAATCTCAACCATTATCAGTTGAAAAATATCGGGTGCATGAACCCTTGGTTGATTCAAACTTATCGACCCCTCATCATTCAGCTCGTCAGGTCTTTGAGAATTATGTACAGCAAAGTTCAAATGGCTATGATTATCAAAAACCGTGTGTTCACGCTGATCCACCAAGAAGTAGAACTTTTACAACACCAACCGGGCGTTCCTACGACATTCCATTAAACAATAATAATATAGGTGGAGGAGGCAAACCTTATATTGCTCCAGCAATAACAAAGAAAACACAATTTCAACAAACACTAACACAACAACAACAACAACAAATTGGAAATTTGCCTGTTAATCCGTCAACATATTCAGTAAATTCCTTGTTGCCGCCACAGAATCAACAACCAAATGTTGGCGCAGGATTTGGTAATGGTATTCGTGCTCTTCTTCCAGTATCAACGCTGCAGCCTCCGCTAGGTATTGGATTCACAACCACTCAACGTGCTTATGTTGCACCAAATGTCCGCAATAATCGATTGGGTATAAACATTGGACAAGCTGTAAATCGCGTTAATGCTGGTTTAACAAATTATCATACCAACGCATTTGCAATCGAAGGCAGCAGTTTCAACAGTGGTAGATCTCGAGGACTGAAGTATTGAACAAGGATATAAATAGTTAAAAGAGTTTGTAGAGTGTTAGGATGTAAAACATTTCTAGTAAAAAATTCAAGTTTTATTTTTACGCCAGAAAGTTGTACCATATATCCTATAGAGCACAATATAAAATCTTTATATAATAAATAATTGTATTTAACTATTGAATGATGATTGTAAAAATTACGTATGTTATTTGTTAATATTTAAATAAATTATACATAACGGTTACATATTACTTATTTACCTATAAAACAGTGGGTTCGCTTTCTAACATAATTGACAATTTCGGACATAAAATTCAAAAGTCTAGATAAATACTATTTTAACTTGGCGTAATTTTGATTTGCATTTTTAGAGGAAAGATGTCGGTTTCTTATTAAAACTTATTTTATTTATTTTAAACTTTGCAAGATCACTTTTATGTGATTTTTTTGTGATGTAGGGATTAGAATGTTAATTATTACAACTCGGCGGCTTTAATTGATTTTGAGCAAAGAAATGTATTTTCCTTACAGTATCCTCTCTCTATTGGCAAGGCTTTCAGATTGCAATTCGCTATGAGCAGCTTTTGAAATTCCCATTCGAATCCGACATTAAACTGCAAGTTCCTCTATTTCTGCAAACAATTTAATTGACGCCAACTACATTTTTGGAGTCAACAGTCGACTAAAAACTATGATTATTATCAAATCACCAGCCATTAGTAACATCGAAAGGTCTCAAAAACAGAGCACCGAAAAATTTAGATTATTTTAAAACCGTTTTAAAGTCAAGCTTTTGTAAATAAATTTAATTTCAAATGTTCCTAGAATTTGGGAAGACTAATGATACTTCCGAGTTTATACAGCAGACACGTCAACTGAATTATTTGATGATCTCTTGGCAAATTCGATTGAATATTGTTGGCGCTGTGAAAAAAAAATTTATTTCCTTAATTGTTTCTGCAGCCGCTAACCCCCCCGCCAAGCCAACCATAAGCTTACTTAAAACCTGTGATTTTTCTTGCGAATTTTTGAGATAAACTGAAGCTTCCTGATAAAAAAAAGTGTTTCTAAAAGAGTATTTTTATAATATACACGGATTTCTTAGTAAGTTTATAATATAACTATGTACTAAAAAAAAATTAATACAATATATTTTTTACTTATTTAGTCATGTACATACAAAATAAATCAGAAACTTTTTGTGTTTCGAACACAATGCAAATGTGTAGTTTTTTATAAATATGAAAAGAAATAGTGCTAAAGACTAGAAAAAAATAAAAAAAAATATAATTTTTCTGGTGATTATAGCGGTATGTAAATAAATTAAAAAGAAACTCTAACTTCTAAGCTCTTTATTTATACCTTACATAACAAAATTGAAACATTGAACCCAAAATGTATTGAACAAATGTGGTTCTTGAAATTTAAAAACGTTTTAAATTGTATTTTTACTATGTTGAGTTTTCGCAGTTAAACGCTATACGACCGTTTTTTAATTAATACATATCTATAAGCAGTAGATCGAAAAATGTGTCGATTCCTGGTCAAGAGTATGTACACTCACGGTCAAAAAAAAACGCCGATTTGAATTTTGCAATTTTTTTGCACATAAATAAGTTGTAATTTCTGATTATAAAACTATCAATTATGTGTTTATTTGAAAAGGTTCCTAGAATTTATTGTTGTTAGCTGGACAGTTTTGATAATACTCAGAACTTGTCCTTAGCAACAGTATCTAACATATTTAAAACCATTAAACAAGAGTAGATATTATTTTACGCATCAAAATTTAAAACTTCTTGCAAAATTCAAATCGGCGTTTTTTTTTGACCGTGAGTGTACCTCCATAAAGCAAAATATTACAGAGTTATGTTTTGAAAACTGCATGCGAATGCATGCTCTGTTCATGAAATTTATTTTTTGATGCATAACCAACTCAATTTAAATGTTTTCTAATTAAAATCATAAATAACAAAATAAAACAAATTTTTTTTTAAAGTTAAGTAAAGGCGTTTCTAAGACAACAATTTATTCGCGGATCGGAATCTAAAATCTTCACATGCTATTTAATTTCGGGCAGTCACCAATTTCGCAACCTCAATTTCTGTTATTATGGTGCTACTGCGCCATATAATTTTATGGAATTGATGTGGATTAGGGCGTTTTACATTTGTATGAAGAAAAAGGAGTTGGTGATTGTTAAGACGGCACTCAAAATTTCCTCCTTTTGATTACTAAGACCTAAAAACACTCACAAAACTTTATTGATAGAATTATGTCTTTAATGTCGGAAAGTTCAAATAAAAAAAAAATTTTGAAAATTATTCGATTACACTGCTCTGCAAGTTTCAACTTTCGGTCTGCTAAGGGGCCGTTCAAGTATTACGTAATGCATTTAGGAGAGGGGGTCCGAAAAACGCGTTACGCTGCGAGTTGTTCTATTGAAAACCATTCTTAAATTGAAATCTTAACTTTAATGATACTATCAAAATCAGATATTTAAATATCAATAACTCGAAAACTAAACGAGATAACGTTTTTTTTTTATTTAACATTATAGATTTATTTTGATGAGTCGAAATTGTATATTGAAAATTCTCTATACAGATGAAGTTGAAATGACAACATTCTAAACATATTAAGTGATTACGATTTTCCAAAGTTCATCAGTTTTGAGAAGTTATTCTTTTGCAAATTTCACCATCTTGATTGTGTTAATTGGACTCATGAACGGCTTTTTTCCAACAATTATACTATAATAATTGTTCCTATGTAACACACTACATACAGTGTTCAAGCATACACACTTTCCAAGCCTATTATTCAGAGATATTTGATTTTTTTTTTTCAGTTTTGAACGGATATTTTTTAATTTCAATTAAAATGCTGCGTTGTTATCTTTTTTCCCTGCCCATCTTTGGACTTACAAGTCAATTTAAAGTCTTCACGGTACCTTTTTATGATTTCGTGGACAGTGGAATGACTTTTTCCGATTAATTCACCAATTTTGTGGACAATTTTCCCTCTCCATGTAATTTTACAACATGCTGGCATGCTTGCTTTCCTTTTGGAGCCATTGGTGATAATACGCGTTGTAATTAATATAATTTCTAACACTGAATGTAACTAAAAGGTAACGCAACGTAAAACAAAATACTAAAAATAATCCTTTATAGAAAAAAATATCAACAATTTTTTCACTACTTGGTAGGAGCGGACCAAATCAGCACGTATTGTTGCTTGTCTGTTTTCAATGTTTATTATTTGTCAAGTTTATTCAGACACGTGTACAGCAATTCTTAAATATAATAAAAAAGTTGGAATTTCATTTACTTGTTAAAACTTTATTTCCTGTATCTAATAGCTCATTTACAACAGCCGTTTGAAACTTGTAATAAAGGACTTGCTCCGACTTTAATATTTATTTGAACTTAAATAACACAATTTGAAAAATATTTACAATTCGGTTTTACGTTTTAAAGATTTAAGCAGACGAAAATCAATCACTCACTTGTTTCGTCATACATAATACGGCAGTAAATATTAAGGTTCAACCTTCAACTAAACTCAACCGACCCTTAGGTACTGATTTATTAAAATATATAATTTAAAAAGCTTGGGGCGATCGGGATATGTAAAGGAATATGTAATAATTTACATTTACTAGAAATCCTTTGTTGATGGCAAAACCCAAAAAACATTTCTGTACCCAACGAAAATAACACACACAAAAGCAGGCACAAACACACATTACAACACACCGCCATCGAGACTCCGCTTGTTGAGGCTTCGCTGGACATGTGAAAAATGCGTGTAGCTGCTTCAGCAAAAATTAGCGTCGACAACGAAGCGCCATTACAAATTTCTATTAATTTTTCGTACAACGCAACTTGAAGAAAAGTGTGGAAACTTTAAACGAACTTTACTTACCACTAGCAAAAAAAAACAAGAAAACTTAATTGAGATTATCAAACACAATATTCAATGGTTGTGTAAGATTTTCTTGTTTAATTTATTTATTTTCCAAAAATCTTCCAAATTTTTTATTGAAGAAATAAAATTTTTTCAGCAGATAGAGATGATAGACAGTCCTTTTTTCCACGTTTTCTTTCTTACTCACTCAAACTATAGTTTGTCGTTGGAGTTGTTGCTGTGCACTCAGTGCTGCCAGACTTGAAGCACTATTCACTGTTGAATGGCCTAGATGGTGCCTTATATCCCTGCATTTCGTAGTTCTTTCCGAAAATTTATAAAAACACAATAAAATTTTTGAACGAAAAAGCGATTGCCTAATGTGTGAACAGAATTGGGACGGGGTTGGAAGAGCGGCAACGGAAATCCGCTGTCAAAAAAAATTAAAATTTAATCTGAATCGACGGGTATCCGACGGTAGGTTATCAGTCATACGCCGCAACTCTGTTCAATTTCATAGCATCAAGTGTGTTATAATTTTTAACAGCGGAATTCCGTAGCCGCTTTTCCGATTCCGTCCCAATTCTGTTCAACGCATAAGCTCTGTGGATTCATCAAAAGTTATATGCAAAATAAAATATTTATTATTTATTCTGGTGCTGGAGATATGAGGTCAAAGCAATAAAGTTTTTTGTTGTTTGCGCTTCAAACTTGCACAATAAAGATATGTTTCAACTTTGAAATCATCTTGTAAGATGTTCCAAAAACTAGTTAAATTGCATATTGAAAATGCCACCAACAATGACATTTAACCAAATGAATTTATTATTGCTACTTTATTTATTGCAAAAAACTAACTGGCACAAATTAAACCTATTTTACTGAGAAAAGAGTTCATAAATGTTAAAATTTTTGGCAAATATTGTTATACATTAAAAACATCCTATGACGTAATTAAACATTAAATAATAAATATGAATAATTTTTGATTTTAATAGCCAAATTGATTTTGAACAATACAATAGAAAATTATGTGATTGTATCTAAATGCTTAAAAGTTATACAAGATAACTGGCATGAACATATCCTCTGCATAGATTTCAGAAAGTGAACATCGATGGGTCAACTCCCTACAATGACGATGTGTCCCTAAAAAAACCTAAATCTTGCCAAAACTTTTTATTATTCACGAAACCCATCGATGTTCACTTTACGAAATCTTATTTGTTTCAAATAAGACTCCGACAGCAAAGTAGCAAAATATCAGTGTTGCATTCAAGCTACAATATGATGAAGACATGGTTCTGTTATGTGCTAAGCACAGTTGGGACGTGCTTCTGTGTCAAATCGCACCAAAAAATTGAGTTTGTTCTATTTCTCTGCGATAAATTTTCTAGTGTAAATTTTATACTCACTACAAACGTATAGAAAATATCTGGACAATATTGCACGTCCCAACTGTGTTTAGCTCTTTAGTCAACATTTACACAAGGAAATTCTGTGAAAGAAATTCTTGTCTATTCTCTCTTGTGCTTTTTCTTTTGAATTTGCCACAAACGACAAATTTTGTACTTGGTCTGTTTTGAAGAATTTGATTAAAAGAGATATCGACATAATTTAAAATGGGTTTTGAAGGGTAAGAGTGTTACTTTCTGATACCGCAACTAGTTTTGGAAAAAAAAAAAAATTATTCGCGATGTAAAATAGCCTCAAATATAGCCAAAAACCGTGTTTTTTGCACTTTCAGGTTAAGATAACTGGAAAACTTGACGTATAGGAGCAATTCTGAGGAATCGGATTCAGCGCATCAAAGACCATCGGGTATGCTTGGTCTGGTCTCTAGCTTGAAAATTTTTCGGCCTCTGTTATCTTTTTGAATCAGAAGTACTCATCGAGCAGAGTGTGCTGAATCTATCAACTTCGAAATCGGTTAACCAAAAGCAGAAATATAAGCATGGAAAGATTTCCTATTTTTTGAATCATTTTTAATTTTACAATTGTTAGGGGGAGGAGCCCGTGCATGGCAACCCCCAACTTGGCTGCCGTGCCCCAAATAACTGTCAGCATAGTATGTATTTAAAAATTTTTGGTTGGTGGTGGTGCCATTCTCTCTAGTCAAACTGCGCCCACTTTTTTTTCCGGTGCCAGGACAAACCATTTCATGCATTTGTGTGCAATTTGAGTTCATTATCACAAAAACTTCTCATTATAGAGATTTTTCTTAATTGTCTAGACTCAAAAGCTTATCGAATCATTCCCACTATTTGTGTGAAATTTGTTTCCATTGTCGTAAATAATGCTCTCAGTATAGTGTTCTCAAGACAGGTTGAAAACCTGTGTGAATGTCTCCACACTTATTTAACGAAGTTTGGTCAAGGAATATTTTTTATTAGATTTGCATAGTTTAAAGGAGGTCATCAATCTGCATTCAAAGATATTTTCCATCAGGCTAAATCTTTGCGAAAATTGCATTTAATTTTTTTTTTCTTTATATTACTTTAAACTGTTTTTGGGTAGATTACGATATCCGTGGCGCCACGATTTTTCGATGTTTTCCGATAAAACACATCAAAATAAATCGAAAATTTAAAAAAAAAATGCAGACCTCGATACTTAAAAATATGACTTTGATAGTATCGTTAGAGTCAAAATTTTAATGGCGCCGCAATTTAAGGATGGATTTCAATAGAACAGCTCGAAATAAATCAAAAATGTTAAATACAAGAAACTGATATCTCGTTTGGTTCCCGATATATGGATACTTAAAAATGGATGTAGATTCTGAGCTGCAGCCGAAGGCCACCCACCTACTCTTATTCTTATGTAAAATTACTATGATAAATTGCCATCAAAAACCATCAAAATCAAATGTTTAAATAACGATAACTCAAAAACTAAACGAGATATGAATTTTTTTGTTTAACATTTTCGATTTATTTTGACGTGTTTTATCGGAAAACATCGAAAAATCGTGGCGACACGGATATCGTGCCGTTTTTTAATAAATTAATTTAAAATCAATTAGTTTATATTTCTAAATTTAATGTAATTTATTAATGTAAGTAATTAAATTAATTTAATGATGTAAATAAAATAGTCAAATTAATTTATTAATGTAATCTAATGATTGAATAATGTAGTTAAATAATCTTACTAATGTAATTAAATTCATTTAACAATGTAATTAAATTAACACTTGCTGCTAATGTCGGTGCAGTAATAATGTTTTCTTGCAGCACCAGTAATTTGAAAATGTATTTAAAAATAATCAAATAAATAAATTTAGCGCAGAAACTAATTGTAGTGAACTTTAGGTGAGAACAGTTTTTGAATATCTTAATTTACAAAATTGGTTTCCAAAAGGTCGTAAAATGTTTCTAGTTAAGGTGTAACTGTCGGTAAAACTTTTACAACAAGTATGTAAATTACACTAGGTGCCACAAGTTTTGTGAATACACCACTACGTTTATACCTTTTAAGAGTTTTGGCCTACTATATACAAATATCTCAATACATTTTTTCATGAGAATTTTTTTGAGATATCGTCGCCTGAGTTCTCTTTTGCTCCATAAGCATACGTTTTATCATACGAGTGGAGCAAAAGAGAACTCAGGCGACGATATGTATATGTAATTTAAAAGCTCTTCAACTATATACATGATAATATTTTGTACAACATTTGAAAGGTATTTTTGAGTACTACAACTCTTATAATGAAAATGCAGTCATAAGTTGCATATCTGAGGATCTACAAGTCAAAACATTGCTATAAAATATAGTTATTAAATTATTGTCTTCACCTTTTTGACTTCTGAATTGTGACCAATCAAAAATACACTTAAATTACAAGAACAATAGTTTTTTTTAACCTCCAACTTATTTTAAGTTCTTCACAAAACTTTATACTTAATCATAAAAAACTTAATAGTTGTATGACTGAGTGCCACTGTGAATTCTCCATAGAACGCACTGAAATACATTTGATATTTAACATTGAAAGTAATTAGGTGGCGCTCAATCACACAACTATTTAGTCGAGAGTTTTAAAGGAAGAGACTTGGAACACCAAGCTTTCAATCCAACTGATTTGTTGGATCGAGGATCCTAGTAAATTTTCTGGAAACCTCGAGATGAACACGTTACGCCATATTAAGCCCTTAAGCAATTTTGAATCGCATGATGCAAGTTTCCACTGAACGAAATTTTTATAAGAAGGTTTACTAAAGCCAAAGGATTGTATATTCAGGAACGATACTCACAGAATTATTTTCCATGTCGAATGATTTATCTTCGTAACGTGGCATTATTGTTGCTATGTTTTCATACTAAATATTGCCACGCTATAAAGATAAGTTATTATAAGATATATGTAGTTCACGGTAATTTTAAATTAGGTTAAAATAAGCGAACAAACAACTTTCCAATGAAAATTGTCCTTCTATATAGCAACTCCGAAGGAAATTACAAACATATTTATAACCAAAAAAGCTTGTATCAGTTTATAATTTAAACTATTCAACTTTTACTTATCAAAGTTCAATTTTATTAATTAATTTTTTTTTCAGTGATTTTAATGTCAATTTTGTAAATACGTTTTATTATTTAAGTATTATTTTAAGCAAATGGAGTTATACTTTCTTAAAAGTAGTACATTTATATTAACTGCACATTTTTATCTTACTGTCTGTTAAGACAGTTGCATTTAAATTACATATAGTATTTTTGGATGTTTTTTTTTTGTCAGTGTGTTGAAAACAAAAAATACTTTCTCGCATCAGTTGAGATCATTATATTGCTGTTCTATCAACGGGCTTTTTAAACATACAGATATATTGACTTTTATAAATCTGAAATAAATATATTGTTCCTAATTATCTTACACTCCAATGGCATTATTAATACAGAAAACATGCAAACACATGATAATAGTATAAAATTTTAAAACAAATTTATTTTAGTGTATTGCATAAGTTTATCAACTAATATAAAATAAGTTATGATTTCAAAAGAACTTGATAAATGAAAATAAAATATATGGATATTTTGTTTTGGTCTGAAACTTAAATTTTTTTTTAATTAATATAAGTAATTTAAAACGATAAATTTATAAAAAAAAGAGAAGTATTAACGGCATTAGACAATGATGTTAATTCGGTGTATTTGCTTAAACGAAAATTTAAACTTGCGTCATATGCACTGAATTTACGTCGTTGTCCAAATAACCGTATTATCTAGACAAGGCGATAATAAATGTTAGAAGAAATCATAAATTTTGTAAAGCATTTGAAATTGAATTACTTAATTATTTGTTATATATATATACTCTTATATGTGTATACATACATTTTGTTAAGTTTCAAAATTTCTTAAACTACAAGCTTAATGAATAATAAAAGTTAATTTATATAAACCAAATCCTGTTTATTTGTTTAGCAAAAACATCAAAAGGCTGAAAGAAAAAAAGAAAAAATCATTTTAAATCAAAGTTTATTTAATTTGTAGAAAAAATACCGGAAGTTGATTCCCTTATTCGATAAAAGTCTGTTACACTCAGAGCTGTCAGGCAATGGTAAAACGTAATATTCACTTTCGGTGCTCTAAGGAGAAATTTTTATTATTAGTTCTTTTTAGAAGTATGTACATATGTATATAAAAAAAATGTTAGCTTATATTGGGTCAACTAAAAGTTTATTCGTTTGTTTTTTCGTAAACAGTACATTAAGTCAGGTTATTATAGTCGTATTTCTCGTAATCCTACACTAGCCGTGTTTTATTCGCTTTGTTTAAAGCTAAAAGTGAATAAAACGCACTTTTAGCTTTAAACAAAGCGAATAAAAAGCATTAGTTTAACCTTTAATAAATCTGGTACTGACCATAGGAGACCTGACAGTGCTTGAAAAAACTTCTGTTTTAAAATCAGAGCCGGCTTAATGGCTGACAAAATCCTATGGTGGAACGGGGCCTAGCGCGGTAAGGTTAGTAAATATTTTTTTTTTTTCGAAAAATTGCTACCAAATGCTTTCAAACTGTTTTTAAAGCGTCGTAGACGCTAATACCACAGTTTTTTCTTTCGTTTTCCGAGCATAAAAAAAGAATCGACAATACTGCGCTCAGAAGCGAAATGAGAGTAATTAAAAAAAAACGCGTCTCGAGATAATTAATTTGTTTTGTTTATGTCAATTTGTTGAAATGTAAAATTGAGATAGAGGAAACTCTTTTCGGAGATTTTTTATAGGTTTAAACTAAGATACCTGCATTTGGAGCATACCGATGCTATAAGAATCACGAATATGAATTTTTTTGAGATACACCCATTTCGCTTCTGAGGGCAGAATAAAAGGTGAAGAACAAAACTATTTGACGTAGTATAAAAGAAAAAATGAAAGCAGAGCCATAGTACGGATCAATGATTGTTGTTTCATAACTGTTTTTATTATGTGAATTTATTTCAATATTTGGGCCCAGCACCAACTGCATGCATAGGGTCTCGCCTCACTTACAACCTAAATCTATTGTTTTTTCTACTGTTTTTAGTATAAAGGAGGACAAACCGATTGGCCTTAACAGATTCATGACTGCTTCTACTCACCTTGGCATGAATATAACTCTGACCTTCACCCAACTGAACAAGTTATTTAATATTTTTGGAAAAAAAAGGACGTTTAAATCTAATCTGGGTTCTTGTATCATTCATCTTCATTTTACACGTTTGTTAAATTTAAAAGCATAAGATGAACTTTTTTACAATTAATGAAAAAATAAGAGCAATGCCATGGTTTTCCTCGTAAAAGTTTTGCCAATCACCTCATTTTCGTTCTAACAAAAATTCATTTATAAGCAAAAAGTTGGAAAAAAATTCGAGGGAATGTTATATGCGTCACACATGCTGCACAAAAAGTTAAGTTCTGTCATATTGTGGAGGTAGCTGTGGTGTCTTATGAAAACTTATTTTTAAGTTAACTTAGAAATATATATTACAAACTTACTTGATCTGTAAAATCATGTTTATATATTTGTGTTGAGACTTTCATGTCCGAAAAAGGACCTTTAAGTGCAAAGAAATGAATACTCATCGGAGTTGTGGTTTTTGTCTTTAAAATAAGCTGGAAAATAGAATTAAAAAAATAGCGCTTAGTGTATGTAGTGTATGTAGTAATTGCTGGACAGTGCGTTTGGACCTCACCTGATAAGTAATTGTTCTTTCGTTAGACTGATGTGGATCCCGTTGGCTATTATTAATTCTAGCTTTAACCACCCATTGTTGATTAAAAGCCGAAAAGCGAGCAGTTTCATAAAATAGTTTATGAACATATTCATCAGTACGATAGGGTTTCATCTGAAGATCTTTAAAAATCAAATTAATTAGCAGAATTTTTCTCAAAAACTATACAAAATACACCAAAAAATTGAGTTTAAAATATATTGAATAGAACAATAGGTACCCATCATCTACACTCACAATGGTGCTAGCTAATATTTGGCTTTGTCAAATTATATTCTAATCTGCCAATCCTGCCTAGTAAGCTTCCCAATGAAACGTATTTTATGTTGATGCCCTTATTCCAAATAACACTTAAAAAATTGAATGCTCCAAAATCTCAGAATAGCAGGTTCTCGAAAAATGGAACATGTTTTATCACATAAATATTAAAGCAAATTCAACAATCCTAATGAAAACAATTTTTTAAAAAAGTGCATCCAATATGACGGACTCAAAACTTCCGTTTACCACATTTTTTAAGAAATCGATCCTAATAAATCACCGTTGTCGTAAAATACACCATTTTTGAACATCCGTCTTACTGAATATTTTGATAATTCATTTCTTTAAGTGTTTTCTAGCCCTGTTCATCTGTCTGCCGTAGCCGTGAAATCACGTTTTTCTTCATCTAGAAAAAATAGATTGACCAAAGGGCCTAACACATTTTGTATTGAAAAACATCCTCGCTCAAATTGACTAAAATATCATCCTGATCAAAAGTTTATATAGGCACCAATCTGAGTTTTTATTAAAATTAATTTAAATAACTTACCATTAAATATAATCTTTTCATAGCTTAACAAATCGATAAGAGTATTGAACATTTTCTTCTCCTCTTTTATTTTAGCATCATGTGCTTCCAGAGCAGCCATCACTTCATAGCCTGATTTGTTTGGGTGCAAACAATTGCGTTCGTGTTCAGAAGCTTAATTTAAATTCCAAATAACTCAAAATTGTGATTCGTAAAATAGAAAAGCACTTACTTTCATGATTAGGACCACGCCATTGACATCCAATTCGTGAGTATTTGCAATTTGTTGGACGTTCCTGACATTCATGTTGCTCATGACGAGCCAATGATTTATATGGAAACTCTTTGTTGCAAAACTATACGGTAAAAATATTATACTCTTGCTTTTGTCATTAACGATTTAAGATACTCACCTGACATTCACTTGGCAGCTCAGATGCAGCCTTTTCAACAGCAAGATTACGTGAAGCTGTACTTTTTGAGATTTCAACGCGACAGTTTGGACAAGTGGCAATTTGATCACGGAGTCTACAGTAGAGGAAAAATTTAATTAGGTAACAGTTTTAAAGAAACAATACTTGGAGACATTGGTTAGAATTTAAAAATAACGTAGAAAATCATACCGTCCATCAGCAAGTAAATGTGTAAAACAGGCAGCGCACATTAAATGTCCCATCTGACACTAAAACATAAAAATACAAAAAAAAATTAGTTTTGTCATTGCTTTAAAAAAAATTTAAATTAAGCAGTTATAATCTTTAAATTTAAAATTGCTATGAGATGCTGTAAACAGAAAAAAAGAAAAAATCTATTAGTTTCAGATATTTTTGTAATTGCTGCTGATAAAACTGTATATGTAATATGTGATTTTCATAGGATAAGGAAAATTTCCTGCAGGATAAAAGGTAAGGTTGATCCATTTGTTAAATAAAAACAACTGCTTATTTAGGTTTAAAACCGCAAATTTGTGTAATTTTATTTTTCTTTTTATATACTATTTTCATATATTTTAATTTTTACATGAGTTGTTGTTTGTTGATTACATTGGTTTCTTAAAACTTTTTTTTTTAGTTTTTGGTTTATTTTAGTATATGTTTTTAACTATAGAACTATAACTAATTCTTAACTCATAAAAATACATTGTTTTCATTTAAATCGATTAAATGTATATAAATGTTTATATCAATAACAATATTTTCAGAAGCACAAATTTGCAAGATTATCATATGTTATTTTTGTCATTTTCTAATTTCATGACGAGAAAATTAACAAAAAAAAGATATAACTCGTAAGATAAGTAAATTAAAAAACTCTAAGCCAAATTAAAAATAAGAAGAATGAGTTAATTCTAAAAATGTTTCCATAATTCTAAAGCCGAAACTTTTACCATAACAAAGATATAAAAAAGAAATAAAAATCATCTTTAATTTGTAACCTATAAAAATTTTTGAACCATTTCTTCAAAAAGAAAAAGTCACTAATAATGCTGAATTTTTAGTTAAGCTATTTGATGCACTTAAATTAAGTATGAATTTTAATAAACGAATATGCTTGTTATGAATCCCAATAATATAAAGAATTTTGCGTTCTTCTGGCAAAAGAACTCCAGTAATTTCAAAGCTTTTTAACTCCCCTACTTTTTGCTCAATGAAAACGCTGGAAACGCATAAACTAAGAAGCTCAAAATAGTAAATAATGATTCGTAGCCGCACAGATATTAAAGTGGCAGCCTGTACCTCTTCTATGGTATAGATATATAGAAGAACTGATGCAATTTTCTTACAATACAAAAAGTCTATGTAACAGAAGAACTTCTCGAACGTACTTGCCGGGAGTTACAATAATACTAATTGTATTTGAAAGACGATAACGAATAAACAATACAAAGACAGATAAAATAAATGAAAGCATGACACAGAATCGAAAAACAGGAAAAAACAAGTAAAATAGTTTGTCCAACTTTTTTGAAATGTACTATTTATAGCTCTGTAGCATACCAAAGTTCAACTTCGGCTCAAGATTTTGCAATTTCTAAAGAAATATTTTTTTTTAATCAAAGTTAGTAATGGTGTGAAGGCCACCTTCCTCTGAGTTGTTGTTTTTTTTTCGGTGTAAAGTAAAACATCCGAAAAAAGTTGAAAATTGAAAAATTCGATGTTACGGTTGAACCCTTGGAATGCTTTAAAATTATTTTTTTATTGTAAGTTGAAGTCCAGTACTACAACCAAAGTACTAATGTATGTATGTAATTTACAAAATAATTTAATTTTATCGGATCAAAGAATTGACGCCCAGCGTATAAAATTTATACGAAAATATTGTTTTTTTTTATTTAAAAATTTTAATATTGAATTAATGTAGTTTCTGTTCCAATGTATGGTAAGTGAGTGAAACTGCTTATTTGATTCAAAAAAAGGATTGCAGTCCGAAAAATTTGAAAAAAATTAGATTTTTCCGTCTTTCGGTCGTTAGTTTTTATTATTTAGTTATAGTTGGTCCTAATTCTATACAATTTTAAGTGAATGCTGATAGCACAAGGCAGAAGTCAAAAAAGATAAAAACAGTTAAAGAAAAAATGATTTGGAAAAATGAACACAAGTAAGTTGAGATTAACGTTAGAACGAAAACATAGATGTTATACAATCAAGAAATGAAATGAAATGGGATGACTGGAGTGGAAAAGAAAATTATTGTTCTTAATCAAAGAAACAAATCTTGGTGTCTTGAAGACAAAATTGCAAAACGAAAAGAATTTTTTCATTATTGGGCTGTAGAGCATCATGGTTTCAAATTATGTTACCTTAAAATGGCTATTACTTTGCGATGAAGCATCATAGATGACCATTTGAAAGTTCATTATAAAGAAGAATTTTTATTAAAAATAAACTCAAATTCGTTGAGTTTGCGAAGATAAAAGTGTTGGTCTTGGAAAAATGTCAATTATTTAAATTTGTAATACACTCTAAGCATTAAAGAAGATTGTCCAAAATTTCTTGAATTTGCTTCACAGAAACAGAAATAAATATAAAGCAAAACTTAGAAAAATAAAGAAAATTCACATCTTAGGAACTCCTAAAACGTTTCAAATAATACATCTATGAATCAATAGGAAATCTACTGAAAACATACTTTTTATACTCCACTTTTTAACTCTTAAATTAGTTAACCAAATTTTTGTCATTGACTAAGAACTTATAGGCTCCTAAAAATATTGGTGCAGTTTTATCTACACATTCAGTTTCATTTTATGTTAATCAAAACAACAAAAAACACAATTTTCGGAACCATTTCTCCAACCAGATTAGGATTAAGTGTAAGAAAATGTATGACTTGTTTAATGTTTGGTTATTTTAACGATCTGAATTTTTTAAAGATAGTCATGTTAGAATTCTAAAGTGAAATTATAAAATTAATAAGAACGCATAATTAATGAAAAAAGTACAAGCTTCAGTGAAACTTAATAAAAATTAGTAGTTAATATATGAATTGCTCATTTCGGGAGTAGCATTATACCATGTTACTGAATTGCATAGATTATTTAATTTTTTTTTTAACATTGAAATGAGTGTCATGACAATTTTATATTTTTTTCAACTTTAATATTTTAGCTTTTTGTTTCTTTGAAAAACAGAAGCTTTTACCTACTTCATAAATAAATTGCTGCAAAAAAGTTAAATTTTTATGAAATGTAACCCGATTTTTTATAACTCACGATTTATTTATTTAGTTTTCAATTTATAATGAATTTATTCTTGAAAATTAGTTTACTCTGCATAAATTCTTTTTTTTTGTAAGTTGAATAAACATTTGTTTACTTTGAAACTTCCTTTCCAGCTTGCACAGCTGATTATGATGTATGCATAACTTACATTGTTTCGGTTAGAAAAAAAAAATAATGAGAAATAGAGAGGAACCAGTTTTAAAACAGAGCTATAGAGAAACCAAACTAAATGGCTTTCTTATGATGTCTTTCAATTACAATCTGATGTTTTAGTACAGTAAAAAAGGTATTACTAAATGCATGGTCTGTGTAAAAAAAAAACAGTAAGTATAAACCTGTATGAACTGAAAAAAGTCTATATTTTAGAAAGCTCAGTTTTTGAAATTTTAACTTAAAACCCTTTAAAGAAGAAATAAAAAGTCTATTTTTTAAATCATAGCTTTTCTTGAACTTTTAATACACGGTTTCATGTTTAATTCCGTTTATTGTATATTTGTGTCGAGTATCTCTTAATTTTTGAAAAGTAAATTTGAAAATCTCACAAAACTTTTTGTTACGCAGCTAACGTAAGCTTTGGTAACGTGCTTTCAATGCTTTCTTAAAAGTTTCAGTTGCATATACATAGATACTCGTAGGTCACAATTTTAGCGTCATAACAATATTTTTTTTCATAGAAGGTAGTGCTTTTCATTCTGTATACATTACTGGATATATTTTCCTCCCTAAATGTTAGTAGCACAATATATGAGAAAAGCTAGACTGTGCTCTTATACTTATAAGTTTTTACGTGAACACTGTAGTACTAGACTAAAAAAATCAACTAAAACGTTAATAGCAATTAATTCACTTTCTTTAATGTATCCCACCCAAGCAAATTGTTGGTAAATTAAAACTTGTTTCATTAAATGACACGATTTTTTATATTTTGAGTGGTAGATTTTTACCACGACCACCACCTAAATTCAAAACTGGTACAGGCAGAAAATCCATATGTTTTATAAATAACAAACATGGTTTTTCTTTCTTACCATTACAAATAATTGATATCAAAACAAAATAAAAAACCAAGTAGAAATCCTATCAACAACAACCTGGTACGTACAAATATGCCAACAATTCAGTTGCATACAAAATAAAAACAAACTGATGTCAAAAACAGCTGACCTTTCTTCATCATCACCAACATCAACACTTGGCATGTATACCCACCCGTATTTTGTTGGTAAATAGAAACGCATGTGCTGTGGACTCATCCAAGTCTAGAGAAATGCTGGCTGACTGGCAAGAATGATAAACAACCAGCTATTTATTATCAATGACAAAGTAACGAGAAAAAATAAGAGAGAGAGAATTAAATAATTAATTTGTTTGTGTACCATAGAGATATCTGGCCTGGTCTAGTATGATTTGTTTTAACAAGCGAACACACTATCAGGCCTAGACTTGCCTGGGTTACCCTGAAACCGTGTGATGTGCTATTACCATCGAAAAGAGAACTGTAAGAGAGAAAATCAACAAAAACAGAGAAATGCATCATATGTCTAATCAATCGGGAAACTCGTTTTATATTTAATAATAAAAACAATAACATAACACAAATATTCCAAAGCTACTATGAAATAAAGTGAAAATCTTTACGAACAAACTATGAGGAAGAGAACGACAACGGAATTATCACCAGTCAGCAGCAGCGAACCCCACACACTCTCCCTGCCCAGCCCTTTTAATAAATGTATAACTCAAGCTGACTTAATACGTAGTGTATAGAATATAATCACGTATAGTTTGTATACATACCTATATATAGGATTTTTATACATATTGTGGAAATGTTAGTATTTTATAATATATAGACATATAGATATTGGTATAGTATGTATGTTGAAATAAACTATTACGTCGTTAAAATTGGTCGCTGTTTCTACAACAATTCACGAGTATGGCGTGGATACAGACATACAAGAAAAATATTTTTATTATTTTTATGTCTTTTTTTATATTGTGTTTGTATTCTTTTATGTTCGTGTTACATAAAAAGCAACGATACAACATTAATGCAGTACTATTACGCTATACTGAATTAATTATTCTTGTTGGGATGGTGTATGCTAATTGAAAATTTTTATTCAAATTTTGAAAAGTTTTTGAAGTACCACTGACCAAGATAGAGAAAACATTAACAGTTATGTACATTACAAAGTACAAAACAAGCTATAACAATTTATACATACATATGTAGTTACTACAAACCATTTTTCTTATTTTTAATAGTTTTACTGTCAATGAAATCTAAAACAGTGAAGTTTATAGAGAAGTCTCTTAAGTTTATATTTATATAAGCGAGAACTAGCAAAATTACGTCAGCACTGTTAACCAAATAATTAAGATACATTTTTACATTTTGCTTGCCTACTGACGAAAAATACATACAAGATACATAGAAGTAGCACTAACGTTTTCAATGTCTGCATTTTTGCAATTTTGGCTATATACTCTAAATTTAATACTGGGAAATTAGACAAAAAATAACAAATAGGAGAAGAAAATTCAAGTCGATTGAATTTGTAATGTGGTGTAGAGATTAAGATCAAAAAAGTTCCCAGCTCAGGAATGTAGGAAATATACCTGAAACGAACCACTGCTCAAATGAAAAAATATTTCGGGAAGAAAATATTTACTTTACACAATATACAGTAGTTATTAGCCTTTAGCACCCCTTTAGTACATTTCCTTTCAAATCATAAATTTTTTGTGAAAACGACGTTTTTGAACCATGTTGTGAATTTACTATGTATATTTATACCTTTATTATTGACAGACAAAAATTTTAAAAATACAGCGTCTCATAAATAAAAAGTTTTTATCACAGGAAAATTTTGAGCCAGAAAACTTAACGGACAAAACTAAACCACACCCTTTTCTATGGTAAATAAAAATTTTTAAAATTAGTACTTAGTTGCAAACTCTTTATTCTGGGCGACACACGCACGTCTTTTTGGTATAGAGGAAACTACATTATTAATGATATCCTGCGATATCCCTACCCAGGACATTTTTCAGATCCGCCGTGGTTTTGCAATTTTTTCCTTCGATTTTCATGTTAACGATCTCCCACAAGTTATCAATAGGATTCACATCAGGGCAGGCCAACTAAAAAATTAAATTCTATTGCTCTCAAGCCACGCCTTCAAAACCTAAGAGGTGATTTTGGATCGTTGTCCTGTTGGTACCTCCACTTAAGTGGTATCTCTTCATCGGTATATGGCAGCATCACGTCTTTTAGTATGGCAACGTACATGAATCGATCCATAATTTCATCAATCTTCTGAATTGGTCCAATCCCATGACCAAAGAAGCAACCGCAGACCATTACATGTCCACCTCCATTCTTTACAGTGGCTATGTAATTTTTTTTTTCTTTAACGGCATAGAAAACAAAAACTTATACATAATTAAAAAATGTTTATATTTTTCTGAACATTTTGATCAATTCTAAGAACTTTTTACTTAGTGCGATTTTTAATGAAAATTTATAGTTTAGGAGAAAAGAATGATAAAAGGTGAAATTTTGCGCATTTGGCTAATCATCGGTTAATTTTTCAAACTCTAATAAATTTGCCACTCTGAAAATTAGTGATCTTATACAGAAAAAGATCACCTTTCATTTAAAATTGTTTAAAAAAACGGTCCACCTTAGAAAAAAAGAAAATAGTTATTAATTTTCAAAATTGGACGGGAATTTTTTTTTTAAATATATGTAGTTGAACCTCACTGAAACTTGCTAAAAACCTCTATTAAAAACGTTTCAAGTAAAACTCCATCTCCACCATATGAATTAATTTTTGGTGTGAGAAGTACTATCCAATAGACAAAAATTAGCCCGATTTTCACCCAATGGTACACAAATTATTTCCGACAGGCACAATGCAAATATCAAAAAAGTAATATTAAATCAAAATGTACATATGTATGTATGTATGTATATAAGTGAATGTGAAGAAATACCTAATACCTAGTTCTTAACTAATCGCCTGGAAGATGGAATCAAATAAGTAATAAAAAATTTAAAATTATAACTCTAATACATGCAGTATGCAATACGTACATATGTATGTACATATTTATATTATTACGTCCTGTCTACGGCATGTACATGTATTAAATATAAAAAATTTCTACTACGCAAATGATGGAAAATAAAAACTTAGTAAATAAAAGCTTGTAATGCGCAGAAGTTGTAAGGGTAGCGCAAATAACAGAAATTAAAAAGCAAGAAATTGCAAGTGACTCGAAACAAGAAAAAAAATATTCGCCCTGCATATAAATAATAATTGGGCTTTCAAGTATCATACATTCATACACTCTATCAAACTCAGGGACAGACACAACACATGAAACGTCACAACTCTGTCAGCAATCTTGTTAGAATATATTCAATATATTGACGAAATACAGCAACAATAATGCAATAGTCACAGCAACAGAAGCAGCGTTATTGACACTCATCAAGGGGATGTTTAGAGAACTACAGAAATAATACTACGAATAGAGTTATAAAAAAGACGCATTTACAAAATGCAAGCCAAGTTGCAGAAGGTTTACCCAGTACACAGTATATAATATTTTGTATTACAAGTTCAAAGTTTTGTTTATCTGTATAGACATTTGTATGTATGCATGGTCGTACATATAAATTTAGATTGGAACACGCGAATATTGCAATTATTGACTTTGTGAAGGACTGACCCTCACATAATTTACATACAAATTAAACTGCCCGTATTTTCTAATCTTCTTTTATCGTGAAGATCGAAGATGAAGAAAAATAAATTAAATTTCTAGCCTAAATAAATTACTTTAGCCCAGTATAGCGTGTCACTGAGCACTTAACGTTTTGTTTTTGCTTTTTTAACGCCAATTTTTTAATCGTGGCATAAGCTTTAATGTATTGTCGTGCACTATGTTATAAAACTATTTACAAAAGGATAATAAGTATTATATTTTAACGTGGTCCTCTTTGGATCACGGTATAAGGTTCGACATTTGAATTTTTTTAAAGAGTAACTCCGTAAAAAAAAGTTCTCACATAAAGCTTTGACATAAGCCTTATTACAATTATCCCAGCGATATTACATATTAGATTGAAAAAAAATTTGCAAAAATTATGTTGAAAATTATTTCATTGATTTTATTTTTGATAGAGCAATTTTTAAAATATTTATTCCAGTCATAAAAAAAATCCCTGATATGTTTTTTTTTTATTTTTCATCTAAAAGGAAATGTGTAAGAGTTTCGTTCTGATTGCTCTCTCTCTATAAACCATTTATGAAGCCTTTACAAAGCCAATAATACCTTAAAATTAAATGAGATAGGTCTTCAAATATCAGGATCGATGCTAGATGTTATTTTCTTGCACAATAAAAAAAAAACTAAAATGAAACTATAAACGATCTGTGCCGTGTTTGAAATTTCTGTCTCAAATTTAGCAAAAATAAATGGAAAAATTCAAGATGAACTAAATAGATGGAAACTAAATCATCAGTATTGAGTTTGAAATAGATTATTACGTAGGATATTTATTATGGTTAACAATTATTCAAATCTAATTTAATAGAAATTCTCCAAGGTACAAGGTTTTTGAGAAAATTAATCTTAAAGCAGACAAATTCTGTGTATTGCTGGCATTGCGTATTTTTTTTAATCAGGTAAAGGTAATTCAATTCTCTAAAAACGTCAATAAAGATAATCCTTTTGAGGTCAATGGTTTCCAAGATATAGAGGTTTAAACATAAACAAGTTTCGATTTTGACTTAATGAAGAGTAAATACTATATCTTCTACAAGTGCACTTTTGTGGTTAAATTTAAATATTTTCATTAATCTGACATTTTTAAAATTGTTTCCGATTAGATCAACCGTATGCAAACATAAATATGTTATTGCTGATTTGTGACCGAAAATTCAATTTGAAAGCCTGTAACTTTAAGAATATTTGAGAAACAGCAATTTGTCAAGTGACTCTTTCAAAGATATATACTATTTATATGATAACTATTTCTTTTTTTTGTATACATAAGCATACTAAAAAGTTATGAAAGTTTAGAAAAACAAACTTTTAAAGGTCAAAAATAAAATACAAACATACCTATATCAAAATTATTAATTATAAGACTAAAATTGACTAAGTTTTCTGCTTAAATTGTCTCTATAACTATGTAAAGAATACACTGAACAGAATTTTGAGTATTTCACAAATTCAAAATTTATTGATGATCGAAATTACTTAATATTTTTAAGTGAAAATGTTAAAAGCAAATAAAACTAATTGAAATTATAAATGTATACATACACTATGTATAATCTTTTATATGCGGGATTATCGATTTTCCGTACCCAGTCACAAACAATCAGGATAATCTATGTTAATCTGTACTTGCAAAGATTGTCAAACAAAAAAGGCTTCAAAATTTCTCTAAAAAAATGCATGTGATTTGACGAAGGGAAACGTGAATGAATTTTCAGAAAGCGAGGTTTTAGCTTGTTAAAAGTTTTAAGTAATGGAAAATTAAACATAAAAGCAAATGGGAAAAAAATTCGAACGTATGAAATTACACTTACATAAAATGGTGCAGATATAAAGATCGAAAAATTTTTCAAGTTGATTATTGAAATAAATTAATACCTAAACATTTGGGTTTAAATTTTTATTTTTCGACAAGACAACTGGCCATGTGAATTAAGACAATAAGCTAATATTCAAATTCCTACATTATTTAATGGTTCTTGCTCTTTACAACTTTACGAAAGATATTCCTTGTCTTATGACCCTATCTACGAAATTAGATTTGAACCACACTTTTTGATTAGTTACATAATTATTTTATAATAAAGTTTTAATTTAAATGAACGGAACCTACGTTCGATTGTCAAACAATATAAATAAGATCAATGTCATTTTAACTCAGGATTGATTTTCGCAAAAAATATTTTACAGAGAATAAATCGTTTGAACTTGAGTGACGAATTTCAGTTCAAATTTTTTTTAATGGGAGCCAATCTATGTACAATATGTAACATAGTTCGAGCTTTAAACGAAAAATGTTATTTCTTTGAAAACACTGAATTATCCGGAAAACTAATTCAAATTATGATTAATTTGTTGATTAAGATGAACTCTTGTTAATTTAGTAAATTTCAGATACATGTATTTAAAGCGGTTTATTTTTTTTTCGATTGCCTCAGATTCCAGTGTAAAAATTGTATTTTATTTTTTTTTTATACCAAGTTTTACCTTGGTATTGAAAAAATTAAATTTTATTTCTTTTCACTTCTAGACTCAGAATATATTTTCTTACCATCAAGCAACATGAATTAAGTGAATACTTTTAACTGCATTACCCCCCTCATTCCCTAAAATTTCGTTCACTAAAACTTACCTGATACATCGCCGTTTTCGGCAAGTCCAGGCAAACAGCACAACATAGTATTCCACCCAAGCGATACTCAAGTTTCTCATGTTGTATCGCAGTGCTCGAAGTACTTGGATGATCAAGCATTTGCTTCTTTGCTGGTGGCTCGCCCGCATCCATCTTGTTGCAGACAACATTAGAGCAGCCACCATTACCACCTTGTTGGGTACCCAGCTGAGGGGGATCGATCGCGACCATATTTGTAGTTGTCGCACCAGTAGAAGTTGATGCCGACGACGAAGTGGAGGCGCTGATACTGCGCAACAGCCCACCACCACCACTAACACTACTAGGTCCAGTTATTGAACTTGTGCCAGTTACTGCACCAGTGACAGCGGAGCTACCAGTTACAGATTGTGACTGCTGTTGTTGCTGCTGCAATTGTATCGTTACTTGAGCTGCACTGTTTTCAGCTAGCAGCTCAGCAGCTGCCAATAATGGAATAGAGTTCATGTGGCTGCTAGTGGACGACGGAGGCTGCTGCACAGCAGAACTAGACGACTCGACATCTGCCATTTCCGAACAATTCAATTTTTTAATTATCTCTTGTTCTTATTCTTTCAATATTAGTATTTCAATTTTTGTTCCGTAATCGATTTTTGCCTTCTTAGTCAAAATATTTTTTCTTTAGTGCCTTCTATTTTCTATTTTGCTTAAAATTTTGTAATGCTCCGAAGATTTTTTAAATCCAATTGCGAAAAAAAAATTAACTTTCGTTTCGTTTTCCAATTTCAACACAATTCCTTTTGTTTCTTGAATTTGAATTTTAGGTTTTCTTCGAACGTATTTCACTAAAATGAAAACGAGTTGATTTTTTACCCAATTCTTCTTTGTTTGATTTGCAGTAGTCCTTCGTTTTTCTTTAATAAGTAAACACTTTTCAACACAAACGTCCGTCGTAAACTTCACGAAGCAAATACGAAGAATGACTTTTCCTGCACAGACGTAGTCAACTTCAAGAAGCAGCAACGAAGAATGACTTTTCTGAAGAAAAGTAGAAAACAGAATAACGTTAAAATCATTGTGTCAAAATGTGAAAACACAGATGTCATTGTTCATGGCTGAAGATCATGGTACAATTGTACCATGGTAGAAAGAGGGTATACCTCGAAAACTGGGTAAACTGAGAACATTTTCGAGCCTGGAAAAAAAATTTCTGCTATATGCGTTGAACTGAATTGGGACGGAATCGGAAAAGCGGCAACGGAATTCCGCTGTCAAAAATTATAACATACTTGCTATGAAATTGAACAGAGCTGCGGCGTACGACTGATAAACTACCGACGGATATCCGTCGATTTCGATTTAATTTTATTGACAGCGGATTACCGTTGCCGCTCTTCCGGCCCCATTACGTCTCGTCACGTCTATTTTGGTTTAGGCTATAGTCTATAATTCATAGACTATGGTATGCATATACTCGAATTAGATATTGAAAATAACCTTTTTCATTGCCCACATACATATCAACGATTCAGGAAAGTTAGGAAGAAATTACTGATGCCAGGTACGAAAAAAACAGATAAAATAAAAAAACTAGTTACAAAAACCGAAAATTTTAGGTCGTTTCCTGTTCTTTTTCGAAAAAGCAAGATACGGAAACTCAAAAAACCTTTTTTTTTTGTCCAAGAATAAATGTCAAATATAAAATGGAAAATAAAAATATTCCGCATTCAAAGGAGTAGGAGCTTATGTTGCACCACCGAAATAACTTACGCCAATCACGAAATAACAGCAAATAGATGTAAGGACACTTCTATAGTGTATAAAAGCAGAGCAGATACTTGGGTCCCTAATGAGCTCAAAATACATATCCAATTATCACTAAAAACAAAAAATCGTACAAAGCATAAAAACTCGCATGTTCAATCATTTCTTCACCATATTCAATTTTGTTATTGAAAAAATTATAGCACATTTTATGTTCACACATACATATTTTGTTTGCATTTTATACTTCATGATTTTGCCGGCAGAAATTATTCGTACTAAACCAGTCAATTTAGACAAAGAGATAAGCTCAATAATTCTCTCGTCCCCGTCCTCATTTACAGGTTTCGCGAACTAAACCTGACTATACAGGAACAAACTTTTTACTATGGTCAACAGACAAATAACACTTGGTCCTTAGAAAATTGCGTTCCGGTTGAGGTGCATGGATTTGCAGACATTCAATGAAAAACATTTTATTACTGGTCAGTTCAAATTGTTATGCCAGAAAACACAGCATCTGAAACATTAGACAAATTTCCGATAATTTCACTACTGAACAAATTTCTTTTCTTATCAAAGCAGTCTTATAAGTTTAGACTTAGACTAGACAATTTATAATTCAATACGACTATTTTCTTTCGAAGCATTTTATATACATGTCATAATCTTTGCTCGCAAAAATGCTATTTTTTATATACCTTTATAGCATTACCATGTCTGATAGTAATAAATTACAGATCCAGATGTACCATAAGTACCTACAAGTTATACACGTTTCATTTGTATGGATGGTAAACGTGCGTTAACTTTTGCTGTGCCCGCTGATATAAACTATATATAAATTTGGCACCACAGTATACTGTGCAATCGGGCTTTAAATTTAAAAGAAAACCATACTTTTTATACCTATATTGTACCTATTAAGAGATACAAGTTACTATGTTAATGAAATTTGTTGGTATAAGTTTCAATATAGATTAATTTAGTATATATTTTCCATTATTATATATCCTATTTGCCGGAGTATCACTTCGAAGTAGTTTTCTAGTTGTGTGATTACGATTTACATCGGCGTAGTAATTCGACCTATCTACGCCTTTTACACGACTAAAGAATTTTCAACAGTGGGTCGTAGAAAACTAACTTATTTTTGTGTTTTGCCAACTAAAACTTACATTTGAATAACTAACTAGCCGGCATTATAAGTTACAAGATACATAATATTATATGTATACAGTATGTAGCCCAGAGACTTTCAAAAAATACAGATCAATCAGATGAAAAGTATTTATTCCGTGAAAATAGTAGACCCGTTTTCACTAGTTTGTTGAAGTTTTTTTTAAAGAAATTAAGTTCTTTATTAAATCTTAAAATTTACTGATGAATAATTATAAAGACTCTAGCAACAAGTATTGGAAAACCATTTCTTATTTGTACAATTAAGAGGATGTACTCGTGAGAATTGAAGATTGAATGTGTTCAAGTCAATAATAATCGAAAACATTGAATTAAATTTTTGTTGGTTGGTCTCTGCATAATTTTGCCAGTCTCTAATTTTGCTACATTTAAGAATAAAGGAAATACTAAAAATATTAATTTTCATTTCTTTAACGCACTTAACACAAACTCTTGAAAAATCTTATTACTATTCTTGATTTTACGGTGAATTAGAGATGTCCATGTTATCCGATTTTTCAACACTGACCGACTTGCGAGACTTTGAATCAGTGCTTGAACGTGTCCCCAACTTTTCTTCTGCATCATAATCACGTTTAATGCTAATTTCTTCTGAAATAACCTTCAATTTACGTTCTGGAGTACGTGACGAACGTCGCTTTGATGATGACTTAGACGGTGGTGCTATATCTTTGCTAGAGCGTGAGCGAGTAGATGGGGATGGTGAATGACGCTTGCTACGTGATCGTGAAGAACGAGGTCTCTTTTCTTCGCGTACTCGATGTGAACGCTTGCGTTCACGTGAACGCGAATGTTTTCCGCGTGAACGCGAACGGCGCGATCGTGATGTGCTGCGACGGCGTGATCTGGAACGTTTACTACGACCACTTCGACGATCACGTGATCGCGAATGACGCTTAGAGCGCGAACGAGAGCGACTCTTGCGACGTGAACTTTTATGCGATCGTGAACGCTTCCGGGAGCGAGAATGAGAACGCCTGGAATGCGAACGGGAGCGTCGCTTTGATTTGCTGCGGGTCCGTTTGCGTGTTCGAGAGTGAGATCGACGACGTGAGCGAGAGCGATGAGAGCGCGATCGGCTAGCGCGACGATCCCGGGAACGCGATCGAGAACGTGATCGTCGTCGTTTGTCCTTGGCCAACATACCAATGACTGGATCAATAGCAGCAGATATCATATTTTGTGCCTCTTTAACTATAGTCATGGCTTCTTCAATTTCAGCTTGAGCAGCTTCATTAGATTTTGCTTCTGGTTTGGATATAGAATCAGTAGAGTGATACACACTAAGAAATCCACCTTTAAACTCTTGACCTTGCATTTTAAGTGCATGTATGATGCTGGGTTGTTCACAAAACTCAATCATACAATATGTTTTGCTGTCTTTTTCGGACCAACGGGCATACTTTACTTCTCCGGCACGCTGAAAAATATCCATTAAATCATCAAGGCGCCACTCGTTCTTAACGTCGCATATTATGATAGTGCGTCGTATTTCTTCAATCTTGCGTGCATCGTAAAAAGATGGCAATGCGGGATATTCGGGCAAATTATGGTCCATCAACTTGGGATCATAAGTTTTAATAACCTGAAAAAAAAAAACAATTTTTAATGTTTCTACATTAGATTTTGACTGTCAATATTGCAAAAATTAATGCACTACAAAAAGATTTAAATAGTTCTATGCACAGAACGGTAGATTGTCTTCAACATATTTCAGCAATTTATATCTGAAACAAAAAGAACAGATTTGTCCAATATAGAATTGGAGCAGTGTTATTTCGACGAGAGTGCTACGATGATGATGTTATATATTGATATTAACAATGCCTACAACTGTAAAAATTTCTGAATTAAATAAAATATTGTTTTTTCTAATATGTAAAGCGTAGCCTTAAAAATGTACCAATATAAGAAATATGAATGTACCGTTGGTGTCCTCGAAAAACGTCAACGTTCCGTTTGCGAACCGAACACTTTTTTTATATTCTTCGAGGACAGCAACGGTTTATTCCTGGCAACCCATACATTCAAATTTCTTATATAGGAATATATTAAGGGAACATTTGGCCACCGATTACACCAAAAATTTTCCGCTGAGATGGATTTTCCAGCTTGATAATGGCCCAAAACATTGATTTCCACTTATCAGATCTAGACTGGACACACATTCCACCAGGGTTCTGAAGTGGCTTGTGAACTTGTGAGGCATAATCAAACGAAAACGTGAGAGTAAAGTAGCTTGTGGGAAGTTATTCAAGAGAAGTGGCATAAAATTACTCCAGACCAATGTGCACGCCTGGTAGGCAGCATGCCAAACCGATTCTCAACATTTATGAAACAAAAAGGTTCTCCTACTCATTATTAAGCTAAATTAATAAAAAAAATAAGACTCACATCAAATTTCAATTACTTTCTTTCAGACATAGCAGGATTATAAAAACTAATAAATTTTAACATAAATGGTACGTAGCGTACGAATGACTTTATCATGTGAGCACAAGTGTATCTACATATAAAAAATGACAATTACATTTGACAAGTTAACAATCTAAAATTTATTAGTTGGATAACTGCTTCAGGCATATCAGTAAAAGAACACTACAACAATGTTAAATCATTGACATGACATTGAGTAAACTTTTATCTCATGTAGAGGTGAACCTATGTAATTTTTTAGATCTAAATTAATTGCAACTACTTCTGCACATGCTCCAAATTTAAATAATACAAATATTAACACCTTACAAAATTCTACTTTACTGCCTAGATACTTCAGACTAACTCCACCTACACCTTTTAAGCTTTCTTTAGCTACTAAAGATATAGAAATAAAATTCTCCAATACGCAGTTGTTTTCTATATATAAACCTTATACACCTACTCAAACAATATCAGGGTTTTGATCAAAAATTGATGTATACCAAAAGAAAAGTTAACTGTAAAACACAGAAATGGAGCAGTATATTTTCAACAACATAAACATTGTCTTATTCTCAATATAATGTTAGTTCCAATTTTTATTACAGCTAATTTTTTTTGAGGTTCAACAAGGATCACAGGATATTTGATTATGGTTACCTGCTGCGGTGATTGTCCCTCAATACGGTTGATCACTTCTGGGGGTAGTTTAGAGTCCGGCTTTTGCAGCCCCGGAACTATGGTGCCATTTTTAGACATTTCAAGTGCTCGGTACTCCTCGGGTATAGCCAGAACGGGAATTACAATCAATGCACGGTCGATAAATACGGTGTTGGTTAGATGTTGCGCTACTGGAACACAAGTGACATCCACATATTTCACATAACAAATACGTGATTGCACGGGGCATGAAACATCACGCACAGTAGGATACAAGCGAATCTCTTCAATTTTTCCTATATTTCCAAACAGCGTCTGCATTTGGTCTTTCGTAGCTTGTGGTGCAATATTTGTTACTTGCACAACACGCGGGGTATTTCCTCCAGCCATTTTAAGCAGATATATTACACAATATAGCGAATTAAAATTTTCGAAACACGGCTGCCGCAACCTTACAAACACCGTTGTAGTCTTATCACCTACTTAGCAGAGATTTATATTCTCTTAGTTGCAAAAAAATATTTATATATTTTTAATAACTAAATTTTCTCCAATGTATTCCGATCAATTGCAAATACAAGCAACGCCATATATTTCCACTGAACTGGAACTCATAAAAGTAACGTGTACCAGTGTTGCCTGATAGAACTATTTTGTCAAACTCAAATTAGGCAACCGTGAAGATGCTTACCATGGGCATCGTGGGCAAAGCGGTTGAAACGTATAGGTTAAGTATGGTTTCAATCCCAGTGGGATATCATTTTTAGCCTTTTAAAAGGCGCTCGAGTTATATAGTGATTTACAATCGCCAACTACGATAAGGACTCAATAAAAACTTCGTGTTTCGGTAGTCTTTTCCCTAGGTTAAGATATATGACCTTCGAAATCATTGGCATATTCTAAGAAGAAGAAGAAGTATAATTACTGTAGCTAGCGAAACCGTTGTTGGGCATACTGTAATAGGATGTAAAAAGTTTTTAGTATCAATATTTCGAAAACCAAACGAGTTATTGATTTTTTTATGTAGCATTTTCGATTTATTTCAAGCCATCCATCCAAACCATCTTTAAATTGCGGTGCCATTGAAATTTTAATTCTAATGATACTATCAAATTTTATTTATTATTAGTTGCGAAACTAAAAAATAATATTATGGACAAATTCAAACAAATGAATTCAACAGTGTTTTATTCATAAAAACAAAATTGACCTAACAGCCTGTTTTTCAATTAAGAAAAAACTATTTTCAATTTATAAAAATTTAAATATATTGGTCAGATATTATTCGTAAACTCATTATTATTATTATCAAAATCAGATTTTGAAGTATCGATAGCTCGAAAACTAAACGAGATATCGATTTTTTTATTGAACTTTGACATTTTTTATCAAAAAACATTGTCAAATCGTTGTGCCACGGATTTGTTTGATCACAAAACGTTGACTTTGATATACTTTTTAGTCTCATTATCAACTGAATTTTATATCATTTCACAAATAGCTGTCTCTGTTCATCAACGTTTTAAAATAACCAATTTTTTTTTCAATCGCTATAAAACTTTACCATCTTCCGTCGAAACAAAATTCACCACTCTTCATCGTTTATCTTTGTCTTGTCGTCGCCATTTTTGCAATCAGAAGGCTAGTTTTCCGAAATAAAATTTTTTCACTTTGGACGTATATTTCAAGTTTTGATCAAAAGTTTTTCTCTTTATTACCACAACAGCGGTAATCGCACAAATTTTTGCATGCAATTTTCTTTCGGAGAAGAAGTTTTCCTAACAAAGAAAAAAACGAAAAATTTTTCTGAATCACGAAGTGAAAACAAGACACGACGTTAAGTTTAGCGAATAAAACTCAAATTTAAGTTAATTTTCACTACGAAAAAATTACATTACAAATCGGAACAGGACCAATTTGTATATTTGTGTGTGTTAGTTGAAATCATGGCTCAATAAAAATGTATCAATTTAAAATAAGAAACGTACAACGCACTCCATGTGGAGGAAAAATACACAAATCGTCGTCAACGTCATCTTTGTATAATAAGTTTTCTTATTTGCGGTTGCCCGGCTGCAACACCGCCTCATCTGTCGTTCTATTCAACATAAATTACAACAATCAAACCAGTTATGGACAACAAAAACAAACAAAATTTTTCAAGACAAGCCAATACGAAGACCTGTCAGTCAACTGATTCTAATCGCAAATCCACCACTGGTAAGTATTGGCTTTTGAATGGGTGGATGACATTTTTAAAAAAGTTGCTCAAAAACAAATTTTTTCCAATTTGATTCTTTGCCTTCCATTATAGTTTTAAAGTCCCTTAAATCATAAATCTAATAACCGAAAGGATATTAATTATTGGGTTGGAACTGTCATAACTTCACAACGAAATTTTCATCCCAAAAAGTGTCTCGAAATTTAGGAACTTCAAGGAAAAAGCATTGAGATTTGCTATTGACGTAATAGAAATTGAGAATATTGAGTGTCTTTAAATTTCCACGTAATTAAAATTCCGGGCTGTAAAGATAATATTTTTCGAATATGGGATTGTGCAGATAAGCATTGCTTGTCCATATCTCTAAGACTAGAAAGACAATCAATTGATAGAATACCTTTCGCATTTAAAGCTTCGACATTTTTGAACAAACCACTGAAGTTTTGGCGTGATCGATTGATAGCTCTAATACTAACGGAACTTAAACAAATTTTTTAAATAAATTTATGTTATACATTAACCAAAGAAAGCTATACTCCAATAATAAAAGCTTATGAGATTGTTTCTCAAGATCAAAGACTTTTGAGTAGCAGAAACGACTTTGTACAAGGACTTGCACGTTATAATAAGATAATCCGAAAAAAATAGCTAATTCCACATGTCTGCTGTTCGACTTTTTGTTTATTTGCCATCCAAAATCGTTTTTCGTTACTGCTGGCAAATATATGGTATGAATGAAGTCATTTTAAGTTATCCAAAATAAAATTATAGATACGCTTCAGATTGATATTTGATAAAAAAAGGTGTTTTTAGGTGTTTTAGATTTGTGTTTGTCTTTTACTAAAGTATACATTTATGTTAGTATTAATCAATATATGTATGTATATTATTTAGATCTTCAATCCAACAAAGCTTGGCCACGTAATTCCCGTCGCCGTGAGAACAACAATAACAACCCAGCCGCTTCCAAAAACGATCAACAGCGTAACTTTAAACAACAATTATCGACCAAAGTTCGTATTAATGTGGATAAACGTCCGCGTCCCCGTGGATTCGGCAGTGGTGCGTACAGCTATAATGCAATTGGATCAACCGCAACAACAGAAACAAATGACGATGACTTCTCTGCTGCCACCAGCGCCGGATTAGCTTTAGAAGACACAACGTCCAGCCTTGGTAACGCTGTCGCTAATGATGGCGTTTGTGGTGCGCTGGACAATAACCGGCACCTGGAATATGAATTAAATTCTGTTTACACTCCTGGTAGCAAGAAGCATAATTTAAATCATTTGATAAACTTTCACTATGCATCAAGGGGGTCTGACTACTCCATGGGCATAAGTGTTTTTGGCCGCAATGGCGGAGGTTCTTCAAAAAGTCGTCATGGTTACAGCATTACAGCTGGCAGTGCTAAAAGGCACAAATACAATAAAGAACAGTTTATGCAGGCCAAGTAAGTACATTTACAAAATCTTAAGAATAACCAAATCATTTTAATTGGGTATGTTTACTTTTGATGTGTTTCTATTTGTTTTCACAGCTTCCAATTCGTTATAAAATCCATTGCTAAGCCAAAATTCAACAGTTCTCCTGATACACTCATTGATTGGAATTTGATTGAACAAATCAACATACAGACAACCGAAGAGCCTCAATGTCCTATTTGTTTGTATCCCCCGATTGCGGCTAAACTGACACGCTGTGGTCACGCCTATTGCTGGCCCTGCATACTCCACTACTTAGCTCTTACCGACAAGACCTGGCGTAAATGTCCAATTTGCTATGAAGCTATTCATATTGCAGATCTAAAAAGTACTACAATTGTTCAACAACAGCATGTTAATGTCGGTGATCAAATCACTTTTCATTTAATGCGTCGAAAGAAGGGCTCAATGTTTATAGAAAAATATATATCTTCTGCTCCCACCATTGAGCATTATCCGCTTTGCTCTAGTAATGGTGATACCAAATTATTTTCAAAATTTTTGATTGCCAAAGATACTGATATCTTAGACATAATTTCGCGAGAATATCGCGAACTAACAACAGGCGAGGATGAATCATGTCCAGAATTTGTATTTGTACAGCAAGCGTTAGATTTGTTAAAGGATCGTGAAAATTTGCCCCAGATTATTGATATTAAAGAATTCAATGAAGATGAGAAATTAACGACAGCGCAATCGCAATTGGATGCAGTTAATAAATCCGTATTGAAAAAGTTGGATAAATATGAAACAGAAAATGAAGCGGCTGGCTTAATAGAAAGTCCGACTTTACCTGCAGTCGCAGAAAATTTTGGCGATAATTCGTTGCCATGTGCTCTGCCAACAGCTTCACCTAAATACTATTACTTTTATCAATCCGTTGATGGTCAGAATATTTATTTACATCCATTGAATGTTAAAATGCTACAAGCTTGCTATGACACCTTAGATCAAGCACCACTTGTCATCAATGCTCGTATTTTGCAAAAAGAACACCACTCAATGGATGAAGATCACCGTCGAAAATTTACTTGCCTGGGTCATCTACCTTTGACTTGTCAGTTTGCAGTCGTTGAGGTTGACTTACAGCCGCCACTAATAAGGGAGAGTGTTCTTAAATTATTCAAAGGTTTGTTGAGCGAACAATTCAAATTAAATTGAACATTAAAAAGTAACTGTCATGTTTTCATTTGCTTAATAGTTATGTTTAAATTTCATATGTTTTGTTAAATTTCTGCTTCACGTAAGAAAGCTAATATTTATGTTTTAAATTTTGAACAGAGGACTTAATCTATCGTAAAAAGGAACGTCAACAGCGTGATCGTGAAGAACGGAAACGTGAGAAAAAAATTGATGAAATTAATGATCGCCAAATGGGAAAGTTAATCGCAAGCACCGTAAATCTCAACTTGGGTTCACCATATGAATTTCCAACAGTAACGAAATCAAATTTAAAATAAAAAATTTGTTTTTATAAAATATTATTTATTTTACAGTGCGGATTTGAAGAATCATTGGTAGGCCTGAACCTGCAAGAGGTTAGTACTTCAAGTTCTACAGCAATTTCTACTCCCAATCGAAACATTTCATACTCAACGGTAGTTGAGCTTTGGCCAACTTTGGAATCACCTACAACCAACTCCTACAACAGTTATCCCGAGTTGTCTACATGCGTTAAGCCAGCAATGGCTACGGGAAACCGTAAGGTACACTCTGATCGTATAAGCGAGTGTGATTCTCTTAATGAAACATCAGTTGATTCAGATGCTGATAAATTTTTAATTGGTGATGTTTTGGCTGAAGCTCTATTGCAGAAGAAGCAGTTAGCTGTCGAAAAAACAAGTGCCAGCGGTGGAGCTTGTGGAAGTAATAATAAGAAAAACAAGAAATCCAAGAAGATGCTTCCGCTGTTTTCAACTGGCATGAATTTTAATAGCAAATAAAATTTAATAAAAATAAATCGAAAGAAAAAATCATGATTTAAACTTACCTTAATTATTTTTGTTTTAAATATCTGGATATTTAATTTACTATCACTTTACAAAGAAAATTATACTTCTATTTAAAATGTTACCTTACTTGATTTGAAATAGATTGAAAAAGTATATATATCCCAATAATCATAAATCAGAAATAAACATTTGAAATTTGCGCAATGAAAAAACAACAAAAAAGATTTTTTTATTAGATAATTTATACAAAGTTCCAAAAAACAAGGTATATTGTCTAGACTTAATTAGGTTCATGGCCGAGTTTTGGATTCCGATATATATAGTTCAATTACGCTGCGCAACATTAGAAACACGAGGTGTATGTGCTCAACTGTCGTGGTTTTTTTATCTCATTCCGGAACAAGCAATGTTGAAGGATGCGGATACAATTGCCAACTGGGATGCATTGATCCGGAGACTCGGAATTTCAACAGATCTTAGTGGTACGGTTACGATACAACTTTCTTTGGGTTTCAGAATATATTGCGATGTTTAGAATTCCATTAAGGCTCCCACCAGCCATGGCATTAAGTTAAGAAAAAAAAACCAAAAACATTCCGCACATAGTCTCGTTATTGGGGTAGTGTCAAATTGCAGCAACATGTATTTTTAATAAGTTGAAAGAAAAGGTAACTTTTTCTTAATCAGACATAGTTTGGATAAGGTAAAATTTGCAAATAGAAAATATTCAGCATATTTTTGCGTGCGACATATCGTTTTTATATTTAAAAAATTTTTTTTTCATGGAACGGTTGCTTTTGTTGTTATTATGCAAGCGCCCTCTTGCGGTTTATGTGTTTGCTGTTGGTTTTATTGAAGAAATGACCTTTGGCTGATGTGAAAATCAAGGGAAGTGCATAATTTGGCTGGCCATCTAATTAGAAACAATAAGTTGTGTTCAAGTTTTTCATGGAACGGTTGCTTTTGTTGTTATTATACAAGCGCCCTCTTGCGGTTTATGTGTTTGCTGTTGGTTTTATTGAAGAAATGACCTTTGGCTGATGTGAAAATCAAGGGAAGTGCATAATTTGGCTGGCCATCTAATTAGAAACAATAAGTTGTGTTCAAGTCAGTAGCAAATTCCTGGACCTTGAATTAATTTTACTGGTAAGTTATTATCAGACAAAAACCTAAGTTAAGGAGAAGTTCATTTACTGGGTTTGAGATACTCTTGAAATGAAAAAATTGTCGATTGTCGAAAATTTTAACCTAAAAATGTTAACCGAGCTATTGCCACCCACTTTGGTTTCTATGTTTATGAAGTATCCTTCCTTTCCACAGAACTTCCGACACGAGTTGCGTTTGGCCTTCCTTAACGAACTATTGTTGGTTTTGAGACTAGAGCTATATTCGTCCTAGTCATTACTTGAGTCATCAATATCATCACTTAGATATCAAGGTTTTGTCAAATGCCGGAATTATTAACATTGAATTTTAGTCTACTTATTCATTCCGCGCCGAAAGAAATGAAAACTTTTCAGCTAACGTAAAAAATACATCCAGCATTTTTTTTTGTCTTACCAACAATATTGATGGGGGTTGATTAGCGAAGCGAACAGTAGTTTTGCAAAATATAATATATATATAAAAAGCCAAGCTAAACAACTCGGTTTTTTCAAATAATCTTTATTTTGTCTTTTATTTCATTTTTCATTTGTTTCCTTTTAGATTTCATAAACAATATATTATCTCTTACGAAATAAGATTACAAATTCAAATAAGGTAAATTCACAAAAAATAATATAATAAAATGAGGAGCAAAATAAATAACAAGAAATAATATGACTACATACAATATATTAATTTTCCTAAAAAGTTGGTGTTGTATACAGCATTATTTTTTTAAATTGAAAGTTTTATACCTTTTGATACAGGTTGCATATTTTTCTTTGTTTTGTTTTTGTAGCAATATGTATTTTAAAAACATCTTTATATCAAAATATAACTGATTAAAAATATTAATTTGTGAGCATAATAAAAAAGTAATCAGTCATTAAAAACTAAGATATTAAAAATATGAATAATTTTTGAAATTGGTATTAGATCTAACTTATGTATGTTTTTTTAAGGATTTGTATATGTTAAATGTGTTGTTAGTTATTATGTATCAACACATGTTTAGCCATTTTAACAAGTACATTTTTTCACTTAAAGATCAAAATTATGCCGTCCATGAATTGAAAAATTGATCTTTGCTGATAAATACCGACTATTAATTAAGCTTTCGTGAAAAATGCATTGTTTTACTTTTTGAAAACAGCGATTACTTCGTACATCTTTGTTATGCCAATATCAGACATTGATAAATAGCTTTTTCTTGTTTATTACATTTTTATATTTATTTTCTAAATTACTAACAAAAGTTCAATTCTGGGTTACAAAGACATAGACACTGAGGAGAGACGAATTGTAGTGAAGAGTTAAATGTAAATAGAGGTGTAATAATATATAATACGTATATATGCAACAAATTCTGAAACGTTTAGTCGCTAGCTTATCACTATGCCTCAAATTAGTAGTAAACTAAGTTTTTATTATGCAAGCTTAATTGCTTCTTCGTTCGAACTCAACATCTTCGTACTCATCCTCGTCATCATCAACCTCTTCTCGTGAGTTACTTGCACTTAGTCGCGTAGCATTTGTACTCGGTGTTGAAGTACTTACTGCAGCAGCTCCTGAACGACCCAATACCGTTGTTGGACTATCTAATACGCGTCGATGATACGTACGTCTAGCTCTTGGCGAGTGCTGCTCTATATGAATGCTTACTTCTCCAGGCAATTCAAATTCTTCATCATCCTCGTACTCATCGCCATCTATATCACCATTCACGGAACCGCTTGGGCTTCCAGGTGGACTTAAGGCTTGTATAAGTTTGCCTTTAGATTCATTCCATAAATGATGAAGACGTTCACGTCCAAATAATAGCAAGAAAGCATCGACAAATTCACGTGATTTCTCCTCCCATTTGGTGATAATGTCACCCTTAACTTCAGTCATAACACGTCGTCCACGATCCTTAAGCTCATCCATTTTATTTTGTAAACGGAATTTTTTCTCCGATAGGAATGATACATTTAGATCTTTAGCTGAATAACCTCGTGCAAGATTACGACGAACATACAGATCGTAGTCCTTAACAATACGTGCCACAATGTCTGAAGTTGAAACGCCTGTACAAAAGAGAATAAATAATTAATTTGTTGTTCAAAATTAAGGATTTATGTATAACTAGACATCTTGAATTTTATTTGACACTAGTATACCCGGCAGACGTTGTTCTGACCTCCCTGTTCTATCTTTAGACCCATATCAGAACTATTGGCAAGTTGATCTCGCAACGCCATCTTCATCAATTCAATCGCGAAGTTATGGTGTGCATTCTCCCTACAAAATTCCCACACAAAATACTAATCGGTTTTTCACGATTTTTCTTTCGAATTTTTCCAAAATATATTTGCTAAAAACCTTCTACAGACAATAACGAACAAAATAAATAAAAATTAAGAAATTCTGTTATGTCATTCGTGGACTCAAACGGACGCATGTTGCGGATAGATATGCTACAGAGCGACTGCAAACGCAGTCGTAGACAGATAGCAGCTTCGAGTTGAGAGTCTCACAGGGTTTCTGAATGCCATCGGTCTCTTTCTAAATTCTGAGTCTGTATGATCCTCGAATGATCCAATAATTGCCGCACCTCACTCTCAATACCATCTCTTTAGAGGGAAATAGCGGGACAAACGACCCCGCAGACCCTAGTGAATCCAGAAAGCGTCTCATCCAGTGTGGGCAGCTTTACTCAAAGTAAGCGGCGACAATAGGATCAGGTCAGAGGCGGCCTACACAAAACTGCTACTACTAAACGTGTCGCAAACCCACCAAATCTTAACATCAGTTTCTTTGAGCAAATACCGTAACCCACTTAACTATTCAGCTTGAAGCCATTCGTGTAAAAATTAATATAGCGTCTTCTTCCCAGGAGTCCTCCCTTGCAAACATACCTAGGTGGAATATAAATTATTTAATCCCTTGTGAATGAGATTACTGCAACAGTATAGTCCAAGTTGGAGGGTATAGCACTTGTAATATGAAGGATAGTCAAGTGTCTTGTTCTTCTTTCGGACCAGTAAAAAGTTTTCGAGTCTAATGGTGGATCTAGCTGCCATCCCCTTACCTCAAGGGTCAAGGGGAACGAGATGAAAGAGGACGTCCAAGACGTCAGTCGGTGTAGTCCTGAGAGGACTACTTATGCAAATGGAAGCGGCCTTTTGTACCTTGTATAACGCAGGCCACTACACCACAATGCCATATAACAGAATCGGTCAATTGTCAATTGTAAGAGTATAGCGCAACAGTGGTTTTCCTGATTCTCTCTTCCACATTCATGTTTCAACTTTGTTTCCTATCCAATCCCAGACCAAGATACTTTATACTGCCTTTTAAGACATGCCTAGTACCTTTAAGCGAAGGTGGTTAAATAATTGGAAAAAAAACTATCTAAGTTTTGTTTGGATTTACACCTAAAGGCATCCTGCAGAATTTCACAAAGTGTGTTGAACAATTTGCCACACTTCACCCCGGTAGATTTCCTTTACAAACAAACATACTTGTCCTTGAGCTACTAAGATTCGATTTGTCTCTTTAAGATATATAGAGCAGTGAGTGTGGTAGACAAAATTTTTCTATAGTCTAGATATTTCTGAAGTCTCTTCTATGTTTCCACAGAAGTGGTGCTACGAGAAAAAAGATCTTTTTAGAAATCAGATCAGTTTTCCTTTAAATACAATTAGTTTTCTTAAAGCAATATATAAATACTTAGATGCAATTAAATTAAATGTAATATATTATACCTTCAGTGCGTTCAGTGGCAACAAACATGCCTCTGGCTTTTAACGGTGCATATATATCATCAATGCCTTCACCATTGTATGGAATGTCATCATGTGCAACAAAATCGATTTTGTTGTCAGCAATAAATTCATCACTTAGAGTCCAAGGAGCATCGCGTACAATCTGAGTTGAAGAATTAGATAAAGGAGAAATAAATTGTTGAATAAAATTTTTACAGAAAAACTTTTCGTAAGATATTGTTGCTCCTTTGTACTTACCTCATCTACATAACGACAGTGACGTACTCCTTCACAGCGTTCGTAATCATTCATTACTGTGCGTCCTTTCTTGCTGTGTGTTAATTCGTCGCTACACACGCCAACAATAAGATATACATTAGGAAATATATTTTTGGCCTACAAGGTATAAAAATAAAAATTAGTAATATGTAACGATCATTGAAATAGTAAGATAACACTAACTTGCATTAGCTGTCTAGCATGACCTTGATGAAATAAATCATAGATGCCATCTGCATAGACGCGTACTCGACGTTTAGACTGTCCAGAGCGTGCCATTTGATAAGTGATTTTTTGCGCATAATCACAATTGTCACGTTCCAGTACTGCCTCCTCATCGGTGGATAGGGGTGCTGGCTTACAAATGGTCTAAAAAAAGTAAAAATAAATAGTATTTAGAGTTGCGAACCTTATAAACACGAAGAAGTTATTGCAGTTTTTTTTACGAGTTCAGAAAACGCCTTAAGTACTGGAAACATTTCTGCAGATATATTTTTCTTAACCAGGCGGTTTTTTGTTTTTAAATTATTAAGTTGCAATATTTTATTTTGATTGTATAGAAAATTCAATTGTTGCTTCAAGTGAATATATTTTAAGGAAGTTGTTTTTTTAAGCACAAGAAAAAATATTTTTTTCCTGTAGAGAATGTAATTGAGAATGTAGTCCAATATTCGGACTACTTTCTAAGTGTTTCTTGTTTTTAAGTTTAATTTTGTATTTGCCTTTGAACTTTTAATTTTGTATTTATTTTTGCCGTTTAATTATGTTCAGTGTAGTGATTGTCTAGGGTAGAAATTAGGGATGTTATGGATACGAAATTTCGGATTCGGTTACGGATACGGATATTAAAATATCGGTTTCGGATACGGATAAGGATATAATTTTATTTCGGTTTCGAATACGGATATTTTGGTTGACTTTATACAGCAATCTATCATTACAAAATAAAAAAACCTGCAATTGTATTTTTGTTTTTATTTATGTATAGTACAAATCAATGAAATTCGTTTTTTAACTGAAGTAAAAGTAAATCATATTTTACAAAAAGTAATTTTGGTGCTTTTTCTCCACTGAGCCGATTTCTAAGTGAATTATATATTAATCCTGCAGCACTGAATAACTGTTCACTCACCACATTGCACAATTGTTTATACCTGGATATGAGATTTCGGTTTCGGTTACAGATACGGATAATAAAAGATCTTTATTTCGGTTTCAGTTACGGTTACGGATAACTTTTTTTTTTCAAATATCCGGTGGTTTCGGTTACGGATACGGATATCCATAACATCCCTAGTAGAGATGGCCAACTGCGGTGCCCAAAATTCGACAGCGCGCTGACGTTTACAACAAACATTTCGCGCTAGTATGTGTACAAATGTGTGAAGGAATTCCAACGAAAAAAAATGAGTATAAATGTGTTTTGTCTTTTCCACGTAAAGAAAAAATTACCCAGTAGAAATTCGTGCATCACTGATGTAAATAAATAAATAAACTGCGAAAGCATCGTATGGCTTTTTAAACTCAAAACTCATCAACAAAAATATAAAGTAATTTTCCGAGAACTAAAACTATTTTTCCATGAAAATTAATTTTTTTACAGTAATTAAATAATAAAAGTCAATAACACATGCTTAAAAAATTGCCTTTCGCACAAATAATGTTTTTGTTTGCATTTGTTTTGTTTTTGCACGATTGATTCCGACTGGGTTTCTTTTTATTCAATTTTCAAACGAATCAGCGCATAGAAATCAACTGCAACTGCACGGCGGGACGAATGATGGCACGTTTCATTGATTGTGACCGCGGGAGGGTAAATGACCAACCCTAGGGAATACTGCAATAAACTTCATTATTGTGAGATAGATACAGTATTTAATAAAAAACCCCTGAGGAAGTTGGAAAATACCCAAGGAAACGTCGGGAAAAATATGGAATAATTGTTTTATTCGCATAAATAAATTTGAACAAAAAGCCGAACATTCAAATTACACTTTTTAATTTTTTTTTTATTTCAATGTAACTTTAAATATTTTACTTTTATTTAGTTTGTTAACAACGAACGCGTGTTTCTTATCAATGTCTGGTTGTTACATGAGTCACACTAATAATTATAAATTTGTTGTGCTGATATAAATTTTCCTTGTTAAAAATCGCAAAGATCAGTATGTCTGCGGAAAATACGCATGTAAAATGGTTTCCTGTTAGAACAAAGCACTTTTACAGAAGTTTTTGGTGACAAGTAATGACAAATCAAACTAAGGTTTGAGGCTTGTGAGAAGTTTTGCAATACTTTAGAAATCAATAGTATCGTTTTCCTATGTTCACAGCTTATTTGATGCAGTTCATAAAACAAAGAAAAACCTGCTGTTTGTAAATAATCGTAGCAAATTACGAAAATATTTGAATGCAGTTATGTAAGCGAATGATTTTAAAAACATAATGCGTAAAAAAATCTTTTGTATATCCCACATGTAGGACAGAACCAAACTCTCAATGCTGCTCACAGCTCATGCCGTGGCGCCGATATGTCGCGACGTAGATGCAAATTTTTTTTTATGTTCTTTATATTTTTTTTCGCGAAATATTAGTTCGATCTTACAAGTTAGCGCGTCACGTGTTTTTTCCAAAATAGGTCGACGGTAGCACTTGAAAAGCATGAACTGGTCATCAATCATTTTAAAATTTTAAGTTCTTCTACAGTACGAGATATTTGCATGAAAACTGATTGCAAGGGAACAGAAAAATTGATTGCAAAAAAAAATTCGTAAAATTCAAAGTTATTGGCCTCAAAACTGGTTAATGAGGTACGTTATTGGATTGGAAAAGAGAGCAGCGCTGAAACCATTCGTCATGTGCTTCGAGAGCATGATCGAATAGCTCGCAAGAAGCCATTCATTAGAAAGAAAAAAAATCAAACACAACTGCCACATATTCTCATCGGAATTTGCCCACTTTTTCCCGGAGCTTATCTAGATAGTTCCTTGTATTTGTGTGAAATTTGACTTCTTTACGTTATATAATTTTCTCAGTATAGTATTTTGAAAATTTTGCTTTGCGTGAAGTGCTACACTCTCTTCTCAAAATTCCCAACACTCTCAATATACCGTATTAATTATCTTGGCAATATGCGTGTCCGTGAAACGACACATGAACCGGCCCATTTTCTAAGAGCTATGTTTGAAGGTGTAGCCTGTACATTAAATTTCAATTTCGTGGTGACGCTGATCAAGAATATTTATATTTTTCAACACCTGACACGCTCTTTTTTGGGTTACAGCCGGAATGATAAAGTAAATATGGGTCATTCTACCTCGTTTTTACATTAAAAATTTAGATTTCTCAAAATCAATTTTTTTCCGATACATTGTGAAAAAATATTCGATACGTGGTTTTGGAAAAAGTTTTCCGGACTTATTTTCGAAAATACGATATTTTGAAAATCACAAAATTTAAAAAAATATGAATTTTCGGACGCATGTATTTCAAAATGTACACGTCAGGTGTTGTATTGAAAATTTTCTTCTTCTTCTTAAGCTATAAGCAATAATTTTGCAATTTAAAAATTAAAATCGAAAATTTTCGTCTTGCGGTATGTTTAATTTTTAACAAAATTAGTTAATTTTTGCGCGTGGCGACATAGAAAAACTCATATCTAGAGAACCACGACTCGGACCAATTTGAAATTAATTGCAAATTGATTGCTAAGATTTCATTTTCTCTCTAAAAAAAAAAAGTCAAAAAAATTAAGCATACCGCAAGACGAAAAAGTCGATGCATATTTTGAAGATTTCGAAAAAATTATGTTTTAATAATAATAAATAAAAAATATTTTTTGAGAAATTAAAACAATAAAATAAATTAGTTTACCAAATCTCATTATTAATTGAACTGAGTTCGTATACCAAAAAAAAAAGGGTTATTAATAAAAATCAATTCAGTAAAAAGAAAAGACAATATACTTATGAGACTTATGAACTTATTGCAATCTCAAAAATTCGTTCTTCGGAAAGATCAGACCTACTTTCCTTTCGTCAAATCACATACATACATTTTTTAAGAAAAATTTTGACTGACTGTCTGATGGTTCTGTGGAATAAATTTTTCTGCTGAGAATGTAAGGTGAATTTAAAACAATATATATATATATATCTATATGTATAATAATAACAAAAATACTCACCATAAAATCAGAAGCACCACTACTTATATTCGGCATTGGAAGTGGAACATACTTTTTCTTAACTGGACGACCGAAAGTTGCCAGTTCAGCTTCAAATTCGTCACCAGCATGCAGATCACGCAACATAGCCTTAGCAGCAACTAAAACAGGATTTGACACCTCCGTCTCAGCTTCAACATCACTTTCCGTTGAGATGCTGCGTGTGGTGTAGTCCTTAAGCGTAGCGGCTGTTATTGCGGCATCAACTTTAATGCTTGGCTTTTCATTATCATTAGTAGCTACTTTGTTACTAGAGTTGGATGATTTCATCGAAGCATATCCTTTGACTGTTGCTGCATCTGCCACTGGTGTTGAAGCAGCTGAAGTTGTGGCTGTGACAGCGACGGCAGGCATCGATAGCGCTGTTTCGTAGGTTCTTTTACGACTCAAAATCGAAGAAGTTGCGGCAGACAATGACGGCGGCGCTGACGACGACAATATCGCTGTTGTTGTCGCAACAATAGCTGAGTGAGTTGTAATTGGATTATTTGCTAGTATCGATGAGGATGCCATAGCAGCAAAATTTAAGTATTAAAATATGATGGTTTAGTTTTATTTTTGCGACTTTATCAATGAATCAGAATTGAATTCAATTGGCTGATTGACAAATAATGTTTAAGCAACAATTAGTTGCTGACAATTCTAGTCGATTCTTAACAATCGACGAATAACGTCAAAGGCTTGAAGAAATAAAAATTAAAAAGAAGTTATATGAGCGTCGAGATTCGTTTGCCGCTAATAACTGCTGATGTAAATACAAATCGATCAGTAGAAAATATATCAAGATTATCTGCCGTCCACTGCAAACACTGATGATGTAGACTCCAATTAAAAGCTCGAAACTGCAATAAAAAAATTAGTTTAATTGTAATGCATAAATAATTTGTAAACGTTTCGCAATAACATCATCCGACACAGATACAATGAAAAAATGAGGCATTCAACTAAGTTGTAAATTGTTTCTGTTCAGACGATATTTATTAATATATTTTATTATTCATTATGGTATGTAGTTTAGTTATATACATATGTAAGTACTCTTCCAAGCAAACAAATATTTTTAACATTCATGATTAGTCTTATCGAACTCCCTATATTTTGACAATTCGTTCTAATTACTAACATACTAATATGTTCATCGACAAGTCACACAACTTTTAGCGAAATTTTGTAGAGACTTCTTTATCTTTTCTAAAAAAAGAAGTCGAAATAAATTTGCATGATGTAGTGGAAGGTATTTTGAAAAGGGAATTTTCCAGATTTTAGGTCCTCGTTTAGAGAAACTTGGAAAACGGCTGTTATTTTTTAAAATTTCCTATTGGAAACAACAACAACAAAAAAATCCCTTTCCCTTTTATAGGAAATAACAACAAATCTTGTTGGAGCGCTGCCAAATACAACTATACATATATGTGACACCACCAAAATAAAAAATTTGTTTCTTTAAATTAAAATATTTTTGCTGGCATATGCAACAAATGTAAAGTTCATTGGAGCAAATGATTGAAAGTTAAATACATATGGGCATTTCCATGGGTCCCGTTCGACCGTCTAACACATTTAAAGTAAAAAAAAAGTTTAAATAAAACGGATTTTTATTTTGACAATAGGTTCAACTTATAGCTCCTAATTAGCTCTATAATTGGTGCTAAGGTTGATTTTGGACAATTTTTCGTTTTCAAGATAATTGCAAAAAACCAAGGCATTCGCACTGGACAAAAAAATAATTTTTCGTGGAAATGCCTATATGTATTTATTTACATACAATCAAGATAAAACTGTAGCTTAGGTTTGCGATGTGAGCTATTGTGAAAGGGGTATAACTCCAATTTTCCTCGTCTTGAGGTATCAAAAGATTTTATTTGATTAAAAAGTATTGGCATTACTAATACTCGTAATAAAAATTTAACTTGTTTTGTATCTTTATGAATGTAAAATTTACTTCAATTGCGAATAAAGAAATATTTTCTTTGGTAAAAAGGAAAAAAAATTTAAGTCAACTTAAGCTAAATGGAATCGAAAGTCGAATTTCCAATTTCTTGCTGCGTAGCGCACTGTCCCGAGCAACATTTTAACAAATTCTTTTTATGAGGGCTTCGTGAAGTGTTGTCACCCCGTGCCCGTGTTGCTACGCTGCTGCAAGTGACGAATTCTTTATAAACTGTAATTATATCAAATAAACTTTTTGGCTTCCAATACCTAGGTTTAGTTTAAATGGATAAATTATAACTATCTTTTAATGACTGGTTTCAAATATGTTTCTCGCGCTGAATAGACTAAAAAAGGCATGTTAAGTGCTTTCAATTGATTTCAATTAATCATTAAAATAGAAAGCATAAAATGCACTTCCGAGAGAAAACACGCGACATTCAAATTCACTTAAGTTTTATATTAAGTTTTTATAAAACACTGACTGATTGAAAAGCCAACCGATAGACAATAAATTGAAATTGTTTGTTTTAATAAAATACTTTTATTGCAAAAATAAAAGAAAGAAAAACTTTCTCAGTTACATAAAAATTTAACACGTACACGTCCAAAGAGTCCAACAAATTTTCTACGAATGATTTGTATGTTGAAAATATAATTTCGCCAAGCATACAAAAACCTAAGAGAAGTATATTATATATCGTTACTATGCATATAGTACGTACTATGAGTATTTTATATCGGATGGGTATTGTTGTTGCAGTAGATCAGCAGATTGCGGAGGTCATTCGGTAGGTAGAATAGATCGTCTGACAGACGAACGAACGTGCCGAAATAACATCGTCTCATTTTTACAGAAAAAAAACCTAATGATGACGACGGCAATTTTATTGAAATTATTATATAGAGGGTGATTTTTTTTAAGACTGAATCAGCAAATTGAAATAAAGCAAATATACAATAAGTTTGAATCTAAATTTTATTATCAAAATAATTATTTGTTGAATTGTATTGTTTAAAAATATAAGCCAACAACAGATGGCACTTTGGAAATCAATAAGTGGTTCAAAATTGGACAAGTCAAATGCGATTTATTACAACTTGTCGTGGTGGTCATAAGCCGGTAATTTTCTTTTTTGGGCAATAAATGTCATAATGTGAACTAATCAGAACTAATATTTACCAAAATGGCGGCAAAATAGAGTAATATATCTTCGCGGCGGACACTTTGTATTTATTCATTCTTTTATAGATCTCAGGACAGTATGTGCTAAACACCAAAAAAATCAGCATAAGTGATACCGTATTACTGAATTTTCGTCAGCAAAATAGCTGGTTTTAGCACCCGCTACAGAATTTCATCAGTAACCTTAATTGCACATTGCATGAACTTGTAAGGAAGCTGAAAAAAAGAATCAGTAAAATACATACATCATTACTAACACTGCTTTTTTGTTCTTGGAAGTTATTGGTGTTTTTCAACGACTTTACTAAAGGTTACTATAGTAAATAAATTTCTTTATATTTCGCATATTTTTCAATTTGAGTTCTAAAAAACACCCTTTAGTATTTGACACGCCTGCTCTTTTTTAGTTACAGATACTCTACCTCTGCGTTAGTATGTACAATTTTAATCTCTCTCTCTTTCGCTCGCGATTACCAAAAGATACTAATGAAAAGAAATATAGTTCCCAAAGCAGAAATAAGCAAGAGCTTTATAAATAGAACGGGACACAAATTCAAGTAAACTTAATGTTTTTTGTCATTTTAATTATACGACAGCGCTTCTCAAGCTTTTAAAATCTCGGAAAAGTAAATTTTATAAGATACAGAAGTTAAAAAAAATATCTCGATCCCCGCAATATCTTCAAAAGATCGGTCTGAAATCTTATCGATTCCATCCATTTTCTATTAATCATACATGGAGACCTTTGAGGCACTCCGGCTATGAAATTTGCTTACTATTATTTTCTTGCGTCTACTAATTTCTTGTGGATACTATGCATACATTCATAGTGCTCGTACATACATTATGAACAAGTTATAATATTGAATCACGTGACACCAATCGTTAGCTGTTATGAATCATTTAAAATATCTAAATTATGCCCTACACTTTGTCAATCAGTTTGCAATCCCATGGGAGGGTCCGCGGTAGATATAAGAAAGTAAACATGGAGCACTCTTTACAAAACAAAAGTATGTAGTTGGATCGAGATCTTATATTTTGCCAACTTTTTCTAAGTTTTGTAAAAATATTATTTAACAAAATTACTTCGTTTAAATAATTTAGTTTTAGAGTATTCTATACAACGTTTTGAGAACGACCAATCTATCGAGATACTTTTCGTTGGCTTTTTTTTCATTACGTAATTGGTTAATGATAGCGCAAGCTTCTTTTGTAAAATGCTTGGTTCGGCCCATATTTGAACGTCCTAATATGATTTTTTTATTAATAAACAAATATATAACTGAAATTAATGAAAACAATACTCACAATATCTACTTTAATCACAAAATTAATAATTTAATTGTATTAAAGAGGTGACCCTATTGATTTGTCCACGTGCTACTGCTGCTTTTCGTAATATTGAGGCTATAAATAATTTACCGTTAGTTTTCAAAGTTTCCAAGCAATCATTTTCGAAGCTAGTAATACCTATAAATAATACCCCAAAGTTTTCGTTTGGTTTCGTACAAGGGTTGCCAAAAAATTTAATGTGTATTTCTAAGTTATTGCTGACCCTATTGTTTTGTCCACGACTGTATATACTTTAGGCTTTTTTTTAAGTAAAATATTTTGAAAATATTATGTTGAAAATACTGAAAATTTGAATTGAAATATTTACTTCCGGTCTCATAAAAAAATTTAAAATTCCAATTTGACTAAAAAATTAAAAAGAGCATTCTTTTTACTAGTAGAAGCAATATTGTTTATATTTAATTATAAATTCCTTGATTCCAATAACAGCGGTCAAAAATGACAGTCCTTAAGCTTCCCCAATTATTCAGAAGCCCATAACTCGGTTATTAAGCCTCAAACAAAAAAAAAAAAAAATTTGTGTACACATTCGTGTCTACTAGACGTATAACTAACAGGAATATAAACAAATTTCACGACCTCATTTTATTTTCATTGCCTGTTTCGCCTGAAATGCCCCATGTGTAATGTATGTATTACCAAATATCCAATATCAACATGGTACTACCAAACGACCACTCACAAAATAAACTGAAATCTGTAATCCACTAATTTATTTTTTTACGACTTTGCTCGCTGAATTCGAATATTCAAACCGTTTCTTGGATTGGCTCGTGATTTTATTTAATTCTTTAGTGACTAAATTCCATTTTTACATGTGATGGTGTACATATGGATGAAATATCTACTTCCAGTAGAAAAAGAAAGTTAAATAATTTTTTCCGTAAGTCTGCAAGTTTTTGAACAAAAAACAAGTAAATAAAAAATAAAAAAAGGTCCTCACTTTGCATATTCAAAAACTCTAGCAAAATGAGATATATTTCACTAATATGTACTGTGAAAATTTCCATCTACACATTCAAATTTACTACATCGACTTAATTTCATCCACTAAAAAAAAAGCCCTCATTTTTGACTTTTTAAAACCCTAGCAAATTGAGGTATATTTCAAGACCATTTTGCCGCCCCCTCAATCCTTGCGCCCGGAGCGGCCGTCCCCTCGGCCCCACCCTAGCTACGCTACTTGTTACCCTATACACCTCATTACACACAAAATGACACGACTTTACTGACAGTTGAATGGCTCGCGCGTCGTTTTCTACTAACTAACTGGTTTTTATTTGTGTGAATGAAATATTTTTTCAAAATAATAATGAAGCCAAATATGCTAGGGGAAGGGACACGACACATGCGGCCAAAGATAATTGTAAAAATGTTTACTGATAATGAAATCACTAAGTTGTTTTTCAGATTAAATTTTATTTTTTAGGTATTTTTGTATATGAAAGTCGCGGATAAGATCGTTTTTTTAACTATAGCAGTTGCTAAGTTTGCTACTCGTTGTTTATGCGAGTACTCGCTTTCTGTTCTTTCTACTTTTTTGTTTTAAATTGTTTCTTTTTGCCGCCTGACATTTAAATCAATTTTATTTTCGCGGAATAGCTCTTTTACTTTTAATTTCAAAATGAATAGGAGACAAAATACAAATTTACTGGGTAGATCTGGTATTTATGCATCTTGATATGTACACATATCTACTATAGCAGACCATGTTTATCATAACATCTTGTCACTATTGTAAGCTTATTTGCAAAAAAAAATAAGGTTTCGCCACCAAAAATAGTTCTTATCGTAGAACCACCCATCATATCCATTTGAAAAATTGGATAGTCATAAAAATTTGAATAAGTTGAGAATAAGAATATTATTTGAAATATATATAATTTAATAAGCTATAACCGAACTCACAGAAAAAATTAAATTAAATTTCTCACTTTTAATATGTAAATAAAAATTCTGCATGTGAATTTACACTCCCAATCCTGTAAACTACACGTTATTTATAAAAACAAACATTTTGTGTAAAATACTTTGAGTTTTTATCGAAACACATGAGATGTGTATTTAAACTCGTGTAATAGTATTAAAAGCAATTAAAATGTGATTTTACCATAATTAGTATAACGATTCCACACAGCGATGTTTCGATTTCTTAGAGTGCGGTAGCTTACGAGTTATGTGGAACTTTCAAAATTAAAAACTGTGTTTTTTTCAGCAAACCGTATTTCCAAAAATGCGTTTTATAAATAAAATTTTTAATAATAACAGCTGATGCTATTTAATAGGGCTAAGAATTTATTCGTATTTTTATGAAAACTATATTTGGTTTTCAAATAGCGATGTCTCGAAACAACGAAAATCACTTAACGTATACTGCTTACGCTTGACAATATTTTCTTTGACACCCTGTATATTTATTTCCATATATCAAATTTGGCATTGGTTAACTTTAGCAAATCTTGGTATACATATATAAATAAACTATTCTCGCCATTTATTTTTTAATTTTTTATGTTTTAATTTGTTATACGACGCAGAAATATTTACTTTTTTATATTTTTTATCTTGCATTAAAGCAAAATAAATATTAACTTAGGGTGATGCTATCATCGTTACTCAAAAATTTTAAATATTTTTAAATTTTTATCAACTTTTTAATTTTCAAATTTTTTTAAAAATATTTTTACTTTTAAATTTTTAATTTCAAAAATACAAACATAAAAAATAAATTTTGTTCTTCAAAAATAAAAATAAATAAAATAAAATATTAACGGACCATATGTATGTATATAACTGACAATTTGAATTCTGTTAGTAGATATAAAATTGTTTTACTATATATATATATACTTGTTTCCTAAACAAACATGTGCATACATATGTACATGTGTTTCCTAAAAGTGCACCAAAATCGAAATGTGTTGATAAGATTAAACCTAAATTTATTTGAATTCTAAAGATTGCGCATTCTCAATAGGTCTTAAAAAGCTTTCAATTGTGATTAGGGGAATAGTTTCAAGGTTGGCGTTCATTGATATTATAAGATTACATTCAGTAAGTAATTTGTTATGAAACCACAGTATCACTACAAGTAACAAACCTAACTATTCATATCTTCAATTTGGAAAACAAAACAAAAAAAAAACACTCATAATTTATCTTCTTGAATTATAGTAAATAAGATAAACATTTTTTTGTTTTGATTAAAAGATCAAGGTAAGGTTAGGATTAAGTGGCGGACGCAAAACCTCACATGGACCCAGGCCCGGATTTAAAAATTTGTAAAATTGCCGCCACCTCCCTCTTTGTACGAAAAGTTTTTTAATCAATAAAATGCACCTTTTATTGATTTCCTACTTATGTTTCTAGAGCACAATACAATATTTTTGGTATTTTTGAGATTTTTCACATTTAAAAAGTGAATTCTACTTATGAACAAATTTATTTTATATTCACGATTGGGAGAAACATGTGAGCATGTTCACGCAATAATGACTGCCTCTGCCAGAGTCAGCGTCGTTTCATAACGTAATGTATGTCGTTGGTTAATTTTGTCAAAAGAATACCCCCAGGCACACACGCATACTATGAATTTTTTATCTGCTGACGTAATTATTGGCAATGTCTATCCTAAAGAAATGTATACGTAATACCTCTTATATTATCCATGTAGAAAAACTACTTAGACCAACATATTTTATTCATTAACGAAAGCTCAACATTAAACATTTCTACTTTATGTTTCTTTTATTATTGAGGTTTTGAACCTATCCAAATCTGGAGTCTCGTTTTACATTTAATAGCCATACCCAAGGCCTTAGCTCGAAATTAACATTAACTTTGACTGTGAGCAATAGCGCCTTTTATTGGTATTTTGGATTGGACGCTGTTGCATATTTAGAATTGTACATTTAATTTTTTTTTAACGTTTAATTTCGTTTGGGGTTATTCTGTTTTTTTTTATGTATATTTTCGTGGACGGTATTGCCTACAGCCATTAATTTAACTTTTTTTAAAAATTCATATTTTACTTTTTAAAATGCTCGTTTTAAAATCAAATTTACGTTTTTAATTCAAAAGCATGTTTTGTTTAGAATTAAGGAAGAACACGTTTATAAATTTATGGGTATGAAGTATTCACATGTGTCATTACAGATTATCAACATTAACATGCGCATTTATTAAGTTTATTTATTATATGAGATATTCATCACTTCCGACCCATGATGACCTTGGTGAAAACTGCCTCCATTGTACCTATATCCCAACTTGTAAAATTGGTAAACAATTTTCATTACAAATTAACCAATTTGTTTTCAATTTAAATAACTGCGATAGATTACAATTACATTTGCAAAAGGTTCTGAGTTCAATCCCCACTTTTTTTACCGCTGACCACTTGAATTTGACATTTTTTTTTTACCTTATTGAGGTGACTTAATGTTTTAAATAAAATATTAATAAATCAATTAAAATTATAAATGTAATTGTAATTGCATTAGAAATTGTTATTAATGTACTTAATTGAAATTGAACTGTTATCGAACAAAAATTAAGTTAAGCAAGTTAAGCTCGTTTTTTAGTAATACAATTTTAGCTCAGACAACAAAGCAGCCCCATGCGCACGGGGGGTTTTGGGGGTTCCAACCCCCCATTGGAAATATTTTACATAGACTTTTACTGACAATATGTTCTCACTTAAATTAAAAAGTAAAAAGACTTGCGCCTCTCACGAAAAATTAAAAATTTTATGAAAATAAAAAAACTCACCTATAGAAAAAGGTATTAAAAGTATAATAAATGATACACTAAAAAATTTACTTATGTACATATCTCTTAAATAGCTTGATAAATAATTTTAAAAAATGTTGGAGAATACTCTTAACTAGAACTCAAAGAAAATAATGTTTTAAAAAATCAGAGATGCAAAAGTAAAATGGTGTCTGATTTCGCGTGGAATGCCAAATGTATACGAAAATTTGTAAAAGTGTTTGATTTGTTTGTTTCGAATAGTATTTTCAAGGAAGGGCGAAAAACCAGAGCTCGCACTCCGGCAGCAGCAAGACCAGAGCCGGACCTATAAAATATGTCGAAAAGAGCACGAATTGGCCATTTTTGCAAGATGTAATCTTCCACGTTGAGGTCAGTACAATTTCTCATATGCAAGAAATGGTATGGATATCACTTTAATCTTCGCACCGTGTATGTTTAGTAATTTTTTTTTTTTTTTGGCAAGCTTTGTAAATGTATAGGCAGAAACGTTAAATAAGTTTAATTAAAATTAAGTATGAAATCGACATAAAGCAAATTTTTTTTATCAGTGTATTGCTTTTATAAAATTTTATTTAAATTATGAAATAATTGCAATTGTTAATTTGAGGATTTTAAAAAATTGTCGGGTTATCAGGAAAGGTTAAGGCAAGATGTCTCACAAGAGCTTTCGTTTTTAAGCTATCTTAATAATCTGAATAAAAAAATATATTTTCATGACGTCTAGCAGCCATGTCTTGTATAATACGATCTTAAGAGCGATATTTCCCATACAGCAATGACTCATCGCATTTAAAACTATTGCTACAATTGTTTCTATAAAAGAAACTTGTTTGTTTGAACAGAGATTCGAACATAAGATGTTAGGAAAGATTTGACTCTGCTCTATGCTATGAAGCTGATGAAATAAATTTAAATAAAATTTAAGAATAATTTTAAATTCTCTTTTATTACTCCAAATATGACTTTTCTTAAAATTTTTTTCAAAAATATATACATGGTGCACATGTACTATGGCTTAATTTGGTACCATTTATGCATACCACACATATAAATTCATAGTGGTTTACTCATTCTTCTTATTATATTTTTGTTGTTATTGTTAGCATGAGTAATTATTTATTTCTTTGATTGACTTGTGATCTTATTATAAAAGTCAGTGCTAATTAAATGTTTAAAGGAATTTTTATTTCAAATCGTACGATAGTCCAAAGTGCAAAAGCATTGTGTTTTTTATACTTTTATGGACTACATATTTCTATGTTTTAGTAATTTTTTTCTATTTTTTTAATTTTTAACAATTCTTTTTTGTTGCCCACAAAAAAAATATCAAACACGTCAGTAAAAACTAAAAAAGATATAGGAATTCAACACAAAAATCAATTTTAAAATCACCACTAAACTCTTTTGAGTTTTAGCAACGCAATTATCACAAAAGAATATCTTTTTTAATGTAAATATTGGAATATAATGTTAGTTATGGTGGTGGTTATTACACTGTAGACATTCATATCAAAAGGTATATGGTATATGCGCACCTCATCGTACGATAAATGACGTGTCGTTGTATTACGTATGCTTTTATTTTATGCGCAGCTTTTGTGCAGAAATGTCGAAGAAATGACGTTGAAAAGAAAATGATAACACAAAAAGGCGGTGTTTTCCACCGGCCGGTCGGAAAAACAACTTAAAACAAATAAACAATAAAAAACAAAATTAGCGCGGACCTATTCGTACGATACGCACGACTCGAGCAGTGAGAATGATAATGAAAAAATAATTGTTTAAAGGAAATAACAAAAATAAATAAAGAATGTATGTGAGCTTATTAATACAAAAATTCCCGAAATTCTGTTGTTAAGCTTCGCGGTTGCGCAGAGGAGTCCAAAACAACAAAAAGAAAGAGAGGGTGTATATATTAAACCAATTTTCGTCTTGGCTTCTTAAGAGTTCGACCTCTGAATTGTAATGTAATCAAAAATGCACACTTATATTTAAAACTACATATATACATATGTATGTAACATTTAACTTAAGATACTTTAACACAATTAGGGAATTCGGAAGGTGTCATAAAATCATAAGTTTCAAGTACTATTTTGAACAAAATTTAACGTGGGACGTCGACATACTCTCGTAGCAAAAATTTTTTGCTTAAAAATTTCTCCATACACCAAAAAAAACATGAGTTGCAGAATTGTATTGTCATATTCTATTTTCATATGGGAGCTAACCACTTTTTTACAACTAGATTACTAGTTCTTGGTCCCTGTACGCGTTTGAAGATATTCAAAATACATTCCTCGTGCCATTGTTTCTTGCACTAAACCTGAGTAAACATATTTTACTCGCAGGGAATAACATTTTTAATGTATGGCGAAACTCCTCTCTACTCTACTAAAACTTATATGAAAAATATTTTTAATGTGAAGTCTTAAGGCTCTACAACTGGACTCTTTATTTATAATTTTCACCCGAGAATCAAGAAAATTAACTTTGGAAAATATGAATCACTGATTGAAGGCGCGTATCAATCTAATTGTATAAATTGTAAGATATTTTCCAAAACTATCTCAGGAATTTCGATTTGAAAGCAGATACATTCTTAGGATTGTTTGAAGAATAACATAAAAAGCCCATAAAAATAAGATGTTATATCGACGATATTTTGAGAAAATGAAAATCGTTGTAACAAGTTTTCACGTAGTTGTGTGCCCCTTCGTCATAAAAGATCAATAGATCAATAAAGCATTTCAAAAAGTAACCAACAGCATACATAAAAATATTTTCTTTTTTTATACGAAATTTCTTAGTATCTCAGCTGTAAAAGCCCAAATTTACAATTTTTTCTTTCTTATGTGTACAATGTAACCACTTTAGTAACAGTTTGGTAGAGTTACATGATTCATCAAAAAAACTTTTTACGACGGCATTTTTGTTTTGTCCACTCAATTTTACTATAATTCGAATCAAGTTACTGTAACCGAGCAAGATGATACTTTATTTATGATAGTCCAATTGTGGTGTTCATTAAAAGTATTGCGAAGAAACATCATAATAATCATGTAACCAACGCTAAGCGCCGCTTACCATAGGTTGAAGTTGAGTTTCTTACAAACAAAAAAATAAATACCTTTATGACCCGAATTTTATGCAGAGGTAACAAAAACAAAAACTATTTCAGAAAAAAGTCAAGAGATGACGAAAACAAATACATATTTCAAAAGCTAAAAATAAGAGTTATATTTCATGAAGTGACCATTATAGAGCTTACCCAAACAAATTGTGTTATTCCCAGCAGAATCGATTTTTTTTTAGTTTACATTTTTTGCGGATTCTTACCTCGCATATTTAATAAATATAAAAATATATAAAATTCAGGGCGTTCTGACTACTGTTCCACTTTTACACGAAGAAAACTTTCCACGCTTATATTAAAAAACTCAAATTATTACTGCGACAAGAACTCAGATGAAATAATTACACTAGCAAGTTTTGACATTCCGTTTTGAAATTGTCGTTTGCATTCACACGATCACAATTTTAATTTAAGCGAATTATTGCCGCCTACGGGCGATGTGACAAGGCAGGTATTTGCGTTAATGCAAAGTATGGTTGCTTCCAATCAAAGAGATACTCTTTGCTTCCAATACAGAACAGAAACAGAATTCCGGCGTAAGTGCCACTACCGGTTGCGGTAGAATTAGATTTGATTTTAAAAAGCCGTTAATTTGAGGATTTTTGATGCATGTACTTAAATTTTGTTTAATGAGCAGAGCAAAAAAAGATCAACTTTTACCATAAAAAAATTTTGAATAAATTCATGACACGTGGTAGAACTATCTTGTCAAACTCAAGTTATGCAACCGTGAAAATGCCAAAGTTTGTCAACGCTACAAACAAAAACATAAACTGTTTGCGTAGTGTTCTTTGCCCTTAATTGGAAAAAAATCGAAAATCTTATCTACACGCATAAGATTATTGAGCGCAAATCGGAACAAATAACTTTTTCTTAACAAAAATATGTATGTAAATAAAAGTAATATTATATAAGTATTAATAAACAGATAAACGTAAAACAAAAATGTGCTTTTGATCATACGAAAGTGTGTTTTTTATAGTCGAAAAAGTTGTACGTGTCGTGTTCGAAAAAGTGATCACCCCACACAATGCACTTTTATTCGAAGTTTATTCACATTTAGATCGCTGCACAATATACTTTTTTTTTTCTTAAGTCTTATCAATTCTTGATTTTGACAATCCACGAAGAAGCAAATAATAGACTGTGTGAAATATAGAGCAGATAGACTTTCTATCTTACTCTTTCTTACCCCTAATATATTGATATTAAATTTTTTTTTATAGTACACCCAACAGGTTAGTATTTTTATTAATTATACATAATCTGATATTGCTAAGTTTAAACGAAAAACTTTTATACACATATGCTTATTAAAAGTTCGATGTTTTAAATGCAATTTAAAGAAGCAGTTAAAAGCCAAATTGTATAATAAATTTAATTTGTGTTGTAAAAAATAAGTTTATTCACTGCAAAAATAATTCTTGACTTTAAAATTTTTTATTACATGTTTTTTTAATATGGTCATTCACTTTCGCGCTTAAGAATTAATACTCACAGAGCCAAGTAAAACCAGCACAGTATTAATCATTTATTTGCAAGACTCATTTCTATATCTTAAACTTGCAGCAGCTACATTTCAAAGCAGATCAAAGCTAAACAGTCGTTTTTTGGATTTCACCGGGAACAGTTGCTGTTGTAAAAACAATTACAAAAATAAAAAATGTCAGTTGGACGTGTGCTTATTTACGGTGGCAAAGGTGCCTTGGGAGCTGCCTGCGTTTCTCATTTCAAGGCCAATAACTTTGTAAGTAACTACAATGCAATTTATTGCTCTATCCAACTGTAAAAACTTTATTTTTCGCTATTGTCGTATACAAAATATGCGAAAATCAAAATTAAATTTGATGATTATATTAGTGCTTCTTATTTTTATTGACTATGCAACCTTGTAGGTATATCATTAGACTTTCACTTGCTTCAATTACAGTAGCTAGTTAATTTTAAAACTTTGTCTTCTCTGTTTCTTACAAAGTGGGTTGGTAGTATCGATTTGAATGAAAATGAACATGCTGATGTGAGCATTGTTGTATCTCGTGATGGCAATTGGATCGAACAAGAAACTGAAGTTATTGCCCAAGTTAATGATGCACTACAAGGTAAAAAGCTAGATGCTGTCATCTGTGTTGCCGGTGGATGGGCTGGAGGAAATGCTAAAAAAGATTTGGCAAAAAACTCTGATCTTATGTGGCGTCAAAGTGTATGGACATCAACAATTTCAGCTGCTGTTGCAGCGCATCATCTTAAAGATGGTGGTCTCTTGGCCTTAACTGGTGCTAAACCTGCACTCAAAGGTACTTCTGGTATGATCGGTTATGGTATGGCAAAGGCTGCGGTTCACCAGTTAACACTTTCTTTGGCTGAAGAAGATTCTGGTTTGCCCAATGATGCATTGGTTGTATCTATTTTACCGGTAACTCTAGATACACCAATGAATCGCAAATGGATGCCTAAAGCAGATTTTTCTACATGGACTCCACTAACTGAAGTTGCAGAGTAAATTATATTTAAATTTTATTAGTTAAGAATTGTTCATTAATTTTATTCTTATTTAGTTTGTTTCTTAAGTGGACGAAATCAGAAGAGCGGCCGAAATCAGGAGCACTTTTACAACTCATAACTAAGGATTCCAAAACAAATCTTGTTGTTGCCGAATAAGATGACATTCCTGCCTCAAACCTACATATTTTGTTAAGGACTCAAACTGTAATAAATCACAGTCCTGCTTTGTACGAATATTAATTTTATAGGTGTTCAACGCTATGTTGCTGTTATAATTTAAGCTTTTTTGAAATTAAAAAAAAAGAAGTAAAATAAGATTTACTTCAATGTACACCATAAAAGAATGTTAAATAAAATATAAAAAAAAAATGGGTTTGGCAATAAGAAAATAAATTTCAATGACGTGATAACCCCTGATCTCTTTTGGTTTTTACTAGCATAATTTTTTTTTTGTGTTGTTTTCGACAGTACTTTTTAACTAAAATGATAAAGAATAATTGCTCATATATAATGATGATTCTTCAATATGCTTTGGAATATGTAATGAAATAACATAATGATAAAACAAGTTATTTAACCCTGTGCTCATGTGTTCATGAATAACACTTCTGATTAACACATGTTAGCGCTCATAAGAATACACGTATAAGTTTACTATATACTTATGTCCCGTTAGCTTCTAAGCATTACGAATGATAATACAAATAATAAACTAATTTAACAATACCAACTATTAAGTTGGTGTGTTGCGGTTCAAACCCAACGGCTGCCAAATAAAATTTTTTTATCTTAGCAGCTCTTTCTCTGAAGTGACTCTCAATATAGGAAAAATCAAAAAAAGTCTCGTTTTGTTTTTCTCGCACTCGCATCTCGTTCCAATTGTGTTTAGAACTTTTCGCAGTCACTATAAGATAGAAGTATACCACGTGGCGTTAAGAAAAAACAATCAAGACCTCAATAATTAAATAAGGATTTAGCTCCCATTCGCCAATTTTTATTAAACCATGATTTAACTAACATGTATTATACCATGTATTAAACCAACCTTTTTAGATTTGGTTTTCAATTCTAAGAATAAATGTGCAATCAAAATCGGATATTGCGGATATAGCTTTTGTAAAAATCATTGTAGATGGGAATCCCTGAATGGATATCTGGGTATACATATATGGGTGTCGTAAGAAAGATAATTTAATGGCCTACAATAACGGTAACACAAGTCTTTGAAATTTAACCTGTAGTTTTGAAGATATGACGATTCCTGAAATTTGTTTCTTTTTTCATTTAATTTTACAAGGTGGATTTAACATTTTTGCTTGAAAGTTTTTCATATACTTTATTTTGCCACGGTACTGCTCCGACAGTATTGAAATATTCGCAAAATTTTTTTCTTACATATTTCGCATTATTCGAGGGATTTCTTACAGTGTTGTCATTTATTGTATTTAAGAAAATTGATTCTTTGTGCCAATCAGCATATGTAAAATCTCCAGTTTCTGTATTTTCTACATTTAAACCATCTGTGATGTATATTTGATCATTTTTCTTGCGTAAGAAGTTATGCAAATAGCAACAAGTTAAAGTAATTGCTTTCACTTTTTCCGGTGATAGATTAATAGTTTTCAACAAAATTCGAAATCGTGATGCTAACAGGCCAAAAGTATTTTCCACAACTCCTCGAGCACGTGAAAGTCTATAATTGAAAATTATTTCATCTTTCTTCAGCGAGTTGTGGCTAAAAGGTTTCATAATATTTTCCATCAGCGGAAATTCGTCGTCACTAACGAATACAAAAGGCATTTTTCTACTGCATTTTGGAAGTGGTTCCGGGTTAGGTACTTGCAATTTTTTATTCATTAGTTTTGAGAAAAAAGGAGTTTGATTTAATAGCCCAGCATCTGAAGATCTTCTGTTAGCATCAATGTCAACCATTAAAAACTCGTAATTCGCATTCACCACTGCCATCAAAACTATCGAAAAATGCCTCTTATGATTCAAGTAATATGATCCCGATCCCGGCGGTTTCGTTATTTCCACGTCCTTCCCATCTAAAGCTCCAATACAGTTGGGAAAATTCCACCGTTGATCAAAAGCGTTGGCCTGCATTTTCCATTCATTTTCATTTATAGGTAACTGCAAATATCAAAAATCTCGATCTTTTGTTATTTACAGATTAGTTACAATACAAACCTTTATACAGTCTTTCAGCACTTCCATTAAAGCTTCACAAGTCTCTATAACAATTTTTCCAATTGTTTGCGGAGCGATTGCTGTGAGGAATTTCAGATCCTCAAAGCTGTTGCCGCTTGCCAAAAAACTCAATGTCAGTGACAACCGATGACGTGCGGGAATTGCTTGTCTCATCATAGTGTCCTGTTTCGTTATAAGTGGTGCAACCTTGGATAAAAGTTCAGCGAATGTTTCACTTTCCATTCGAACATTTCTCGACGTAAATTCCAGTCCTTTCAATAGCTTTGTCTGCTCTAAATGCATTCTTTGTTTATACCATGGCTTGCACCAAATTCTTTTTTGCCTATTTTTATTTTTCCTTTTTACAGCGACAGCAAGTATTATTAGCGCGGCACAATCGCTATCCGTCCACATGATTTCATATGAAATTTTATCAGCTTTAAAATTTGTAATGTGATGTGACGGATAGTAACTCGGAGTTATTATTATTTTAAGTTTATTTTTTTAATAGTTTTCGTTCCAAAAGTTATTTTCGTATTGTTTATTTCCTTCCAACATCAGAATTCGAAATGTCAAAGTATACCAGTGTTGCCAAATGAGTGGCGTGTTTTATCATTCTACAAAAACCATATATGTAATACTTCTATATATGTATACATATATGACAAAAACACGCTTGTGTTGATAATTGATTTTCGAAAATTACGCTCAGAGTACCATACTTTTTTTCTTAATTAGAAAATCACATTAGTGTTATGTACAATTACTGTGGGTAGCGAAGCCAACTGTAGTAGAAAAAAAAGAGATTAAGCTGGAATTGACATCGGTGCAACAATGGTACACGGTAACCATGGTGGAACTATCTTGTCAAACTCAAGTTATGCAACCGTGAAAATGCCTGCGATAAGTTTTTTTAATTGTGAAGAGATCGAACAAAAACAAAAAATCTGTTTTGCCAAATCAAGTAGGCATACAAGAAAAGAAAAATAACTGTCACTTAGAAGGTGCAACTATGTCAACTGAATCCATGGTACAATTATTATGGTAGCAGCAATTCTATAACATGGTTCTACTTCTGTATTTTAGTTATCCTAGCCTGTCAAAATCACAGTCTTCTCATGTTGTGTTTATTCTTGACAGCGATGGAGTAACTTGTATGGTTGCATTGTTTGAGTTTGGCAAGATAACGGACCCATGTTAATTGCACCATTAACTAAATCAAGCGCTGTCAAAAAAACTCCAGACGATATTATAATGTCGATGACTTTTATTTCTATACTTCCCTCTCTTTGTTTGTTAGAAAACAAATCAGTACGTTAAGTTGAACAAAAAAGTTACATTTTGATATAAAAACGACGCAGCAGAATTAATTTGCAAAAATGAACAAACGCAATAATGTAAGTTTGATTAAATTGAGTCCTGAAAAATTAAATTAAAAAACATTTAATGTTAGATACGCTTACCCCCGGAGGTCAATCGCCTACTGTATGTGCGTAATTTGCCTTACAAAATCACATCAGATGAAATGTACGATATTTTTGGAAAGTTTGGAGCCATTCGTCAGATACGCGTGTATGTTGAAAACGTTAAATTTTATTTTATGTATATATATTATAAGTATATTATATTTGCAGTGGCAATACGCCGGAGACTCGTGGTACAGCCTTTGTTGTTTATGAGGACATTTTTGATGCAAAGAACGCTTGTGACCACTTATCCGGATTTAATGTTTGCAATCGTTATTTGGTAGTACTTTATTACCAATCAAACAAAGCATTCAAGAGGGTGGATGTTGACAAAAAACAGGAGGAATTAAACAACATAAAGTCTAAATATAATCTAAAGACACCTGAAGCTCCATAGTAAACTATAAAGTGGAAAGGGAAAGAAGTTAACCAGACAGAGTATAGACATTTTTCCACATATGTAATGTAATTACTCTCCACTTTAAATCTTCGTGGTTTTATTAGCAAGGTGAAAATTTTCCAATTATATATTTTTTTTGTGCCCAAAATGTAGAATTTCTTTTACAATCTTTGTCATACAAAAATTTCATTGATTCATTATCATTAATAACATAATATCAACGTGTTATCAACTTAAAAACCAGTGCATACCTATGTATTTTTATAAATTGGTAAACATGAAAAAATCATTATCATCAAAACGATCATTATCATCAAAAATAACAAGGCAAATAAATGTAAAATCCAAAAAAGTTGCGCATATTATTTGAAAAAGTTTTGAACATACTATTATTTTTAGCTTCCCGATTTAATACTCCTTAAGAGCTCAGTGATTATCGTGGCCGCCTATTACGCTGAAGTCACGTGGTTTGAACACCACGACTGCCAAGTGAATAATATTTCGCAATTACTGGTAATATGCCGTATAAACCTTTTTTCATCTCTCATCTATTGGAGAAATGCTTTATTTCGTAGAGTTTTTTCAAATTAAGAAGGGTGACACCAAAAAAGTGGAAATTTTTTTAGAAAACCATGTGTCCCAATATCAATCTAAAACCAAAGCCATTTCTTAAAAACACAGAAATTAATTTATTGAGGATTAATTAAGAATGGTGCATATTCCTGGAGTATATTTCAAGAAAAAAATCGGATTCATGATCATCGGTGTTCACTGATAATAATATCAAGAAAGTCTCAAACTTAAAGTACTCTTAGCACATCTGTGATCTCAAAATGAGATCCAAATGCACTTGTAACAAAAGATAACTCTTGTATCTCGAACTAGCACTTACTACCAATGTGCATGAGCCCTATTATTAAAAGAAGAAAAAAATAGAACTTATGTACTTAACTCATTTTGTTCAAATTCATCTTTAAATTGGCTTTCACCTTTGGAGCCTTATTATTAAAAGAAAAAAAAAAATAGATCTTATGTACTTAACTCTTTTTTTTCAAATTCCTCTATAAATTGGATTTCACCTTTGGATAGTGACGCAATCAAAAACATGTTTTATTTATTTATAGGAACAATTGTTTATTTCGAGGTCATAATTTGCTTTGGCTCCTTTAGGTAAGCAATAATAGTAATCGAGAAATGTTTTTTTTGTAAAATCTCTTCCACACCATTGCTTCATCAACAAAAATGCATTAATCGCGCTGTCTGTACAAACTAAGCCGACATTTCCTTCACATTTTTCTGAATTTTCTGCAATATTCGCTTGTCCAGACAGCAATTATGCAGAGATTGTTTCACGATGACCTGTCTCTATTCTTTGATGAACATTAGTTGTTCTAATAGTATATATAATGTGCAACTAGACCATTTCTTTCTTTATGTACATACATATAAGGAAATGGTTTAAATTTTTGTTAATTAGAGTTCAAAAACTAAATTAAGTTTAAATTTATTAATTATCTTAAATACAATTATAATAATGCACAAATGAAAAGAAAAATCCAAGCGGTTTTGATAAAGTTTAAAATTATAAACATAGTTGATAAGAATATTTATTACAACAAAATTGTTGATTGCTTCGCTTTACAATTTTAAAGCCACAGCATGGCCTTATGTATCGTTTACTCCAACTGTGCGTATTGCCATTGTGCTAGTATTTATGTGCTGAAAATTACCTAAAACATCATCTTTGACTTCCTCATGTAACTTTTGCAAGGCCAACTCTTGTTGTTGCATTTCGCTGAGCTGTTCCTTTGCAGCTTCTGCGACCTTTGCACGTTCGGCTTCGGCTTTTCGTTTTCGGTTTTGTTTTTCATTTTCTTGCGCCACAAGTTCTTGTTTAGCCAAATAAACAGATGCAGGAATTTCAGGCGGCGGTCTATTGTGTATTTTCATATGTCGTTTAAGAGCAACATACTGTATAAATCGTTTATTACAATGCTTACATTCGTGTGGCTTCTCACCAGTATGTGTCATCTCATGATGTTTAAGTGTTTGAGCTTTAGCGAACCGACGATGACAAAAACGACAAGCAAAATCTTTGACACCTTCGTGTACAATACGATGATGTCGTTTCAAATTTCCAGGACCATTAAAACCCTGACCACAATCAGGGCAAACATATGGACCTTCTTTCATCATAAAGTTAATTGCTGGACTCCAAGATGGTACAGCCACCTCAGGAATTGGATTCACAGCAGTACCAGCTAGTTCAGACATATCAACACGCTTAACGCTACGTGGATTCTCTGGTATAGTTGCTGTAGACTCAGCAACAGCTTTAAGAATTTCTTCAGCGACCATTTGATGGCACTCCTTTGAATTATTAGTTGGTATAGGTAATGCCGGCATAGGAGGTGCAGGATCGTCGCTCGAGAGTACTCCAGTCTCAATTTGTCGTTTGCGGTGAACCTCAATTGCACGCAGTACACGCTTCTCATGTGTTTTCAAATGCTTTGTAAGACCTTTGGGATGTATAAACTTCTTGCCACACACCTAAAACAAAGTTCAATAAAATAAATAAAATTTACTTCTAATCTGAATGTAAATAAAAAATAAGCACAAACCTTGCACTCACAACGTTTCTCGCCAGTATGTGTCATCTCGTGCATTTTACAAGCATTTGATTTTCCAAATGTTTTACCACAGTACTGACATGCATAATCTTTAATTTTATCGTGGACAATTTTAATGTGCATGCGGAGATTCTGTTTATTATGCGATGCATGCGGACAGAGATGGCATTTAAACTTTCGCTCTTGTGTATGCACGGTTATGTGCGTATTCCATTCCTGTCGGGTTGTCTTACCAACTCCACAGTAGGGACAAACGTAATTTTTAATACCAGCATGTCGCATCAAATGATCCTTCAATGCTGAATTGATAACAAATCGTTTTCCACAAATATTGCAGGGAAACGGAAGCTCTTTACCGTCATGTTTATACATGTGTTTTTTTAGTGCCATAGGACAACGAAAAATTTTCTCGCATTCGGCGCAAGGATAGCATTTGGGCTCATTCAGCTCCTTAACAATTTTATGAACCTTTTTCAAGTGCCAATTTAATAGACGTATGCGCGCAAAAGAACGGTCACAACCCTGCTCTGGACATTTGTGCATTTCTACTGTTTCAGCGTGACAATGCTCTACGTGCAAACGCAAGCCATTTGCAGTAGTGAATCCCTTGAGGCAAGTTTCCACCGTACACTGATGTGGTAGTTTGTCGTTGTGGTACGTCATGTGTTTATTGTAGCAGCTGACTTTCTTAAATTTTTTATGACAAATATGACAATCAATAATTCGATGCAGATGCCGTTCTGCAGCAGGAATGCGTTTTCGTTTGGGTTTTTCTTTAGGCTCCATCTTTTTGCGTAGACGATCAGCCAGAGGTTTGTCATCATCACTTTCGCTGTCATTCGCTCTATCGGATAAGTGTTGGGTTTCCATCATAAAGTCATCGTCATTTAGATCATCAGAGTCACTAGAGCTGCTGCTGCTAAAGAATTTGTCATCTTCAATGGGTTTTACATCATCTGGTTGATCTACATCAACTTTAACTTCTACAACTGGATTCACTACTTCAAATTCTCCGTTTTCTTGCTTTTGCACCACTTCCTCTGCTGCTTTGTTGACATTTTCCAACATTTTGAAAACGTCATCTTCATTTTCAATTATTTCTATTTTGTTATTTAGCAAAGGGTCAAAGCTAATTGGTTCATCTTCTTCAATCATTGGCATATTGTGTTCATCATCAACCTGAGCACTGCTGTCCAAAATATCGAACTCCTTGACGTTATCGTTGAATAGCGCGCCACTTTCTGCGAATACGTTTCCGGATGCCACATAATCTTGAAACTTTTGCACAGAGTTCACACATTGCTTTTGGAAATCATGCAAATCGTTGAGACGTGTATAGCAAACGCCACAAATGTTTTTTGGAAAACCATCCTGTGGTTCCACAGAGAGTGACGTGCACACTATCAATTTTTTCGCCAAGTCAGGTATTAAAAATAGATCGAACGATTTTTCAATATTCAAACGATCCAAACATATGCGACAAACAGAGTGTATGCTTTTATCTACATCCATATTTAATTAATTTTTGGAAAAGAAAATTTACATTTGTTTAATTTAATTTATCCGAATACGCGAAGAAAAGTTTTCTACGAATACGCGTCGTCGTATTACTTTTTTTGACAGTTGCACACATCTGTCAACACAGTCTACCATATTTAATACAACAGAAAACGAGTGACGAGTTAGTTGACATTTGCGGTGATGAGTACATATTTACCATACATGCATACCTGATAGGGTCCACACAAGTTCAGTATTTCATACTTTCCATGATTTAACTATGATATGATTATACCATGATACTGTCTACGGCAAGACCGAGTCGTACGTTCGCGTCATACGGTAGGATTTTTTCATACGACTTGCCCTCAGACGTTCAGACGTTTCATCAGATTTTGACAGGTCTGATGAAAAATCTGAGCGTCTGTGGGCCCTCACAGGCTAATAGTTGTACTACTGAGGCCTCTAGAACGCGCAAGTGTTTAATTGAAGCAGTGGCGTCACTTCACCAAAACCTTGGGGGAGTTCAGAATTATAATTCCACCACTTTTAGATGGTTTTATTGAATTGATGTATTAAATAATAACTAGTACCAGATCCTTGGTTTAAAATACGGGTGTACGTTTTATTTTCGGTTTATGGGTCTAGAAAACGAAGAATAAAGCTCTTATTGGCTCACCCTTTACGTTCGATTCGATTTTGTTTGTACCAATGTAAAGATTTTGACATTAGACGGGTAAATATGTATGTAAGCATTAGAAAGAAGAAACTGTTGGCGTCGCTTAATCATTTTAGTTTGTTATGAAGAGATTTTTTTGACTTTTATTATATATTTATTGAACGAATAGGAAATAGTCACATAGTATTAGATATATGGAAATAGTAAATAAAAATTTACAATAATTTTTGTAGAGTTGTTCCAGCAATGAATGCCGTTATAGCGCTATGCCATTTCTGTGAAGCGCATGGACCTTGTGCAATTTTCTGTACTCAAACGTTGCGTGATACAAAATTAGAGGACTTGCATCTGGACCAGCAGCCAATAGCAAATAAAATGTGCTCCGCTTGCAATTCACTGGGCCAAGCAAGCGGGCTATACAGCAAAGACAATGAAAGTGGCGCCACTTTATTAAGTACACAGACGGCGGCATTGCCGGAAGTTGCTACATTGATAAGGCAAGCATCTGTACGAAGCCTCAGCTGTGAAATCAATTGCAACAAGGATGGCGGATTTGTATTTTTTGGTGACTCAGCTCGTGGACATGTGCTCAGTCACACATTTCATGTTAGTGATTTGCAGGTACGTTAAATAAGTAGATTTCCATGGGGAAAATTTTCATGGGCTTTTTAAAAATCACAGAATAGGCGCAGAGGCTAAGTGTATAGATTACAAGCCCTTGCGTTGCGATTAATAGTATTTAATTAAGTGCTTCGTCTCGAGAATTATAAACTGTGGTAAGCACTTCAAATGTACTAATATATATATTTTTATTTCTTTTTTGTTTAGACATTTGATCTTTAAATTCTAGTAAAAATTTTTTTTTAAATTGCAAATTGTTGACAATGAAATCAATTAGCTCTGCCTGTAACGGTTAAGTGCTAAGAAGTTTATAATCTTTGAAGATTGAACACCGACTTCGAGCCCTAGATGAGAACGGCTATTAATGATTTTTTCTAAGGCTGCGGTAAGCACTTACGTCCTAAGCTTCTCATATAAGCGCTTGCTAAAAACTAAACTCTTGCTAAAGCCTTTTTAAGCGCTCTTTTTCCCCTTGGGCTCATAGAAAACGTAAAATATGATTTCTTTATTTTTCACTAACATTAACAGGCACGAGGATTTTATCAACTGTTTTCGATCATTATAGTTATGAAAGACAAATATTTTCTGCTTAATATAAAGCCATTTCTCTCAGAGCATCTAAAAAAAATCTCGAGTGAAATACAGACATCAGCGATGAAAATAAAGGAAAGCGAAGAGACAAAAGGTTCAGCTCGACAGCGACGTATGTCTAGTTCACAGGTGCTAGTGCAAACGCCACGTTCACTCGTTGAGTTAATGGATGAGGAAAATATCTTTGCAATTCTTCACTCGCATTTTTCATGGATCTTACTGGCCGGTTCACGTTTTCTCACAGAACATGTTACCTTTGGCAACTTGCCTTGGTTACCACCACAGAGCAGTGGACGGCCACCACAACAACGCCTCACTTACAATATAACAACACTGCCAATGATAGAAAAATATGAGGAAACACTTGATGACCCAGAACAAGAAGAATTCTTCTCGCTACGCCATATTAAACAGGTGGTGCGCAAAGAGTTTACAGCGGTATGTTATTGCGCTCTAACTGGTGTAAAGGTGAAAACAAATAACTACAGAAAGAAATTGATTAGTGAATTTTCAAAACTTATTTGCAGATAATTGTACGCGGTGCCCCAGAGCGTACTTTCAATTTTATGCTATGTCTTAAGAAACTTTTGCCTGATCAAATGCGTAACCTTATGCGTATTGATGCACAGCATCAGCACTCAATAAGTTCGGATTACAAAATAATTTCAGTATCTAACGATATTCCAGTGCCAATAGCAAGCAGTTCGGTTTTTCGCATAGATTTTCTAGATGATGGCCTTAGAGATAATGGAGTGGCCGTAAAATGGCCTGGTGCTCTTCCAAGCAAATGTAAAATTTTTTTTAAATGAAGTGTGATTGAAATGTATTAACTACAAATTTACAGGGCCAGATTTGTTGACGAAATTAATGAAAGCTGTTGAAGAGCCACGTTTTACTGAGTTAGTCTTGAATAAGCAGACAAAGGTACTGATCGAAGAATGGAAAAAGTAAGCTAAAGATTTTAAAATTTTACTCTTATCAATGGTTTCATTTTTTTTTACAGCAAAGTGATTTGCTTAAATCGGGCAAAAACTGCTAGTGGAATCACAAAATTAAAAAAAGTGCTGGGAGTTCAATCGCAAGATCAACCTTTGATAAATTATTGGAGTGCACATCTAACGTAACCGCAAAATATCTAATAAAACCATCAAGCAATTAAATGTAAAATATGTAAAAATGCATGTTTAATTATTAAATAACCGCATTACAAACTTTTTAATGTTGGTAATGTTGCAAAAATATATATATATTTTGATTCAACGATATGCGATATATTTTTTTTAATGCTTCTAAGAAATTGAACTTATATCAATCCGCACTGCACTTAATTCCTTCCTTTCTCTCTTTATCTACTGTGCATCAATATTAAATTACAACAGACACCATGTAACCAAATTGGCTTAATTTTTTGTAAAAGGATTTTACATTCAAGCTTCAGATATTTCTCGGACAACTGCGGAGCTACGTAGCGTACATAAGTTCAATCGTTTGTATAATATAACAAAGAATTAATGGAAAATTCGCCATTCTTACAGACTCACTCTCATCTTTAGATACTACATATACATATCTAAAATAAATGGTCAAGAATATTGCCCAACACTTAAAATAATCCTATTAATATAAATAATAATATAACGCTAGTTTGGGCTCTTAGTAATTTTAACATCGCAAAATCACCCTTAATTTCAATTGATTTAATCCGAATTAAGTTGGCATATACAGCTATGGATATACATATAAATCGCACATTTTTTCATATTTTCTTTCTAATGCTATAGAATCGTAAATATTATTAACAAACAACAAAAGCGGTGTGAAAGCATTATGGTCTGTAATGAATTTTGTTGGAATGGTGTAGGTCCGCTTACAAAAATAAATGAAAGAATGGACAAGTTTCAATATTTGGAAACATTGACAAACAATATGGAACCATATGCACTTCATTCCATGTCAATTAAGTAGTTATTTTTTCCATATACTGACACTAAACACTTCTCCAAAGTAGTAAATAATTGGTTTTGTGCGGAAAAGATCGACGTTTTGGATTGGCCAGCCAGGAGTCCTGACTTAAATTCAATAGAGAGCCTTTAGAAATCGTAAAAAAAATTATACAAATATGGACGATACTTGGTCTGCCGCACAGAAAGATTAGTATGTCATATCCAAAACAAAATGCGAAAGTGTGGAGAATGTGCGTCGCACGTGTGAAGCTGTCATCAAAAACAAAGGCTACAGCACAAGATCTGAATGATCTAAGTGTTTTTGCATACTAAAAAGTCAACAAATGCAATTTTAACACGATATTTTCTCTTTTTCTCCAGATTGTGCGATTTATGTGTCCCGTTCATTTCATCGGTTTTTATTTTATTCAAAAAATTGTAATTTTAAAGCCTTTCGGCCAAATTTATAAAAATTATTTTTTTTTTACATTTTGTTAATTTTTTGTTAACCCATTATAGCTGAAGTTCGTATTATTATTAAATATGAAGTATATATCTTTGCAAAAAACCTAACACTATAGTTTGTTAATAATATTTACGATACTGTAGCATTAGAAAGAAAATATGAAAAACTGTGCCATTTATATATCCATATCTGTATGTACATATAAGAAAACATAAATTGTGAAAACAATGTGCTCCAAATTACTTTTATTGAATAATGAGCTTTGTTTCGGGCTCGTCTACCAAGCTTTTCCGATAATTCAGTGGGTTTAGGATTGGATGATTGCGTCGGCCAGATCATGTTAACCAAAACATCTTAATTTTTTTTAAGGAACTGCCTACATAGTTTTGAAGTGAAGTAGTATTTTCGTTAAGTACTTTCAAAGTCAACTGCCTTAATGCTAAGAAATTTGAGGTAATTTTGACGCCTTCATTTTCACGGAACTACGAAATACAGACCTTAAGTACTCTTAACATATTTTCTGTATAGAAGTTTGTTTATGAAAAAATGAAAGCATTACATGATTAACACGAAGCCGAAGCACCATTAAAAACACTTTTTATTTTCGATCCTCCAACCAAAACAAATATGGTTTAGAACAAAACATTTATTTTATTTGCAGCACGATGTATCATTTGTCTGCTCTCATGTTATTTTTAAAATCAATTATTAAAAAAAGTTGAAGCCATATTTGTCTACTTCTTGTAACCACAGCTTGATCGGCGACCACGAGCACGTTCAAATTTGCGTCCCTTGGAACGAACATATGGGCGCGTATGTGAATGAGGCACGCCGGGTGCTTTACCGAAATGTTTGCATGCTGTACGTGCTGTACGTTTGCCTTGTAACAACAAAGTCTTCTTACCGGTTGGCGATTTCAGTGCCAATTGATCGAATGTCAAAACTTCACCACCAGCCTTCAAGATCCGTTCGCGTGCTTTTTCGGTAACGTGCAAAGCGCAGACAGACAATTTTGGTACAACCAGCAAACGTAAATCGTCAGTGACAGTGCCAACGACAACAACAGTTGATTCTGGTTGTGCAGCCTTTTTGAAGAATCGAGTCACACGCTGCAAAGACATTGGTGGCCTGTTAGTTTTGCTCATAAACAAACGTTTGAGGACGATGCGATTGAATTTTTTGTTGGTACGACGTTGCAAAAAGCGGTATAACTGAAAAGTAAAATAAAAGAAATCAACATGGGAAACAAAATTTAATAACAATATTTTCCAACATACCTTGACAAGAAGCCTCAAATAAACATCTTGCGATTTTGGTTCGGTTCTGCGAACCTTACGATCATACTTATGGCTGATATCAATACCCTGTAAAAAGTAAATGTTTATTAATAAGCATTTCTCATGGGTTGATTTCGTAATATGCCATTGAAAAATTACGAGTTTGTATTTAGTTTTTTAGGATTACAGCAAATTTGTTTTGCTATAAATATTTATTATAAGCCTTACCATTTTGGCAAGCGGAAAAAGAAAGAGATGTAGGTTGGTACCACTGTATAACTTTTGACATTTGAAGTTATGTGAAGTTGGCAGTAATGAAGGTTGTAAAAGTTAGGGCCAGGGCATACATGCGACTAAGATGTTGGCCAGCTTCTGGACACTGCTTAATCAAACGCCGATTTAGGGCCAGCTCTTGAATGCAGGTGCGGTAGGTGCGGTGCTATAGGTATCTATCAAATAACCATCGGGCTGCCTTTAGTTGGCAATTAAATAAATGTCAGCTATGTTACTGGGTGTCCAATTAAATAAATGTAGTCTATTTTTTCTTTAACAAATTTATAAAGAAAAATCTGTTGACATTTTTTATGTAGGTCTACCAGTTTTTAAGTAAAAAAATCTTTTTAAAAATACATTATGTTCGGTGACACGCTGTACTGAGCTAAAATAAAAATATATGTACTTCGAAAATTGTATTTTAAATAATATAAAGTCAACTTGCGAGCAGCAAATTCTGTCAACATGGTGATTATAGAGAACAACGGGGTGTGATAAAGACAAAAAGAGCAGTTTTCTGCTCTGCTGTTGATACAGAAATTGTTCCGTTTTGATTTCGGCAGCAAAGCAGTAAAATATCAGCGTTGCATTAAAGCTGCCATATAATAATAAGATATGTTTTTGTTAATTTTTTTATTTTACCTAATAATGAAGTTCAACAATTTTCTTTTTGAAGTTTTAATTTTGACTAGTATGTTTACAGTTTCTGAAGTTTTGACGGATTTTCCTGATGCTGCTTTTATTCTGTCCCACATTGCGTTTTGCTGCTGCCCCCAAGTGTGTTTCGAGTATTATTTGAGATTTTTTTGCTATTTATGTTGCAATCAGAATACGAAAGGGTGTCGGGAAATCGTTAACGATCACACGCTGTCAAAATTATAACACAAGTATAAAATAATTTTGACAGTGAGTGATCGTTGACGATTTCGCGACAACCATTCGTATTCTGTTTACATTATGTGGGGTTTTTTCAATTGTTGTAAGTGGATCTTACGCCCAAAACTTTGCCCATTTAAGCGGCGTTATCTGCACTTAAGTCTATTTTTATAATTCGCGTAAACGTGAATTACATTGCATATCAATAACAACGACGATTAATATACCTTAAATATTCGCCAATACATAAAAAAAATTTGACATACCCCCGTATATGCACAAAACCTATAATAGAAATGTAAGGTAAATACATGAATATTCAAAAATTTTATTCATCGGACCATTACATTATTAATAATAGCTGTTGTATAGGAAAGAAATTATAGATTCTATGTATATATACATACATAGCACGTTGCTTAAGGCCCAGTGCTACGCAGCAGATTTGTATTTTTTCAACTGTGAATAAGAAGTAAATTTAAAATAAAATAAGAAATGTGAAGACAGGTGACTGAGCTTGGTTGTTTATACCAAGAATGATATTTCTATGATTCTTGGTTTATACGAACTGGATGGGGATTTGGCTAATAAAACGAAGCTAACAATAAATTTTAGCTACTACAACTATTAGCCTTAACTTGAAGCTTTAAATCAAAAAAGCTATTTGCGCAATAACTTGGAAAGTAAGCCTCAAGTTGAAAAATATGTTGGGACCAACGTAGAAGAGCAGAAAAACCACATCGATTTCATGTCCGAAAAATTCCCAAACGACAATATTTGACCCATCTATTCATAGTTTTAAAATTATTAATGACCATCGGCAGTTTTGAAAAAAATATGGTTTTTATTGCAAGTTTTAAATTAACATTATTCGTTCAAATCTGAAAAAAACATTTTGCGCCAAAAATAACTATTTTTGCTCAAAATTACAGTATTTATTGGAAACTTTAAAACGATGAAAAGTGGGTCACATATTATCGTTTGGAGATTTTTTAGACAAGAAAACGATGTGGTTTTTTCTGCTCTACAACATTGGTCCTAACATATTTTTCGATTTGTGGCTTACTTTCCAAGTTATTGCGCAAAATTTTTTATTGTCGGCCTCTCACAACTAGGCCAGCCACACTTCTGGCGACTGACGCTTATTTCCGAGTATCAGCTATACTTAAACTATCACTTGCAAAAGAAAATAAGTGAGAGGAAATCGCTTCGAAAAATGCAACCTACCTCCCGGACTATTGTTAATTATATGCTTGTTAGTTTTTTTTTGAGTGCTCAAGGGCTTCACATGTAATGATTTCAAATGATTCTCAAAAAGCAGGGTTTGAGGAATACTAATACTTTTGTCCTAACTGTGATATATAGCTTTCGATCCCTGGCATTTGTTTTATTTTGTGGCAGTTCATTACGTTTTTGACATATCACTTTATATCATAGTTGAACCGTTTTCCTGATCGTGAGGCCAATCCATTATCTGCGTCTCTTTTTAACCTCAGTTGAGGTAAGAGTATGGTTGGTAGCCAAATGAAGTTCGTAATTTGAGATATGTAGTGTAGGGCCTTCAAATACTCAATATCCGTCTGAATCATGAATTTACAAGTTTAAATTCGTCTTATCATTGTGCTTGTGAGGACCCTTGATTTGCAGTTTGGTCTGTGTTGAGATTGTGTTTGACTTTCATATTTTATGAATATGTGGAATAACATATCGCTTTGTTGATTTTTATTGCTACGTCTTCCGCGGTACGGTGAGAACGATGATAAAATTTGGAGGAAGCATTCTTGTTGATATTGCTCCAGTTTTCGCAGTTGCTGAGTCGTGTAAGGTTGAATGGCATATCGGATGGCATATGCTAGTTCTGATTTGAGTCAATCTTATACAACCCTTTGAGAGCAAAACGAATAAAATTTTTTTGAATTCTCTCCATTCTATCCATATACATAAGTATGGGCTGTAAAATTGTGACCACACTTAGCGTAACCATTATTTTGTTACTTTTATTTCGTACTTTAATTTACCTAGACACATATTAAATTTAGTATTTTTTCTTTTTCATTATCTTCATGAATAACACCATTCCTGTAATAAAACATACATATTTTAGGTAATTTTCTATGACGCTGGTGTTCAAACTTACCGATAAATACAACAATTACAAAAATAATCATCAACCACATCCAACATTTCCATGCGTTGCGTGAATGATCTTCTAACTTTTCAGCTTCCTTCTGAAGTGCGTCTGAATTCCGATCGGCCATTCCTGCGGAACGGGACACAACTTCTGTATCTTTTTTAATGATTCGATTTGCAGTTACAGTTTGTTCTTTTAAATTACGAGTCATTGATAACATGTGTTCAGTTATTTTTTCTTGTGCTTCATTATAATACTTCATAGCAGCGTTCATATTATCGGAACTTTCTTCCGGCTTACGACGGCGCAGATTGTCATCTAATATAAAAAAGTAAGTATGTAGTTACATTACTTTAACCTATATAATTTTTCTGTACCATTTAAAAGTTCCTTGCGCAAATCAGTGTGTTGTTTTGAACTTTGCAATTGCCTTATTTCCCTGAGTGCATCGTCTCTTGACTCCTGGCGATTTATTTTATTGCGCAAACTATTTGCCGATTGTGGGCTATCGTTATAGTTGGACAGGGTTTTTAAAGCCTGCAGTCGTTTTGCATATTCTTGTACTTTTTCAATGCTTTGTTGACTTAAAAATATTTTCATCATTAAGTGATGTGATTTTGTCAGTTTCTTCACTTACTCATCATAGTCCTTGAGTTCATCAATCATTGTGTCTAACGATTTTATGAATTTTTTAAGCCTCCAATAGTTTGCCTCATCTTTCGATAATTCTTCACAATTTAATAGCAGAGTTCTGATGTTTACGTTTAACTTCGTTACCATTATTGCTCAAAAAATTATTTTTTAAGATATAAAATTTGCAAAAGTTCAATTTATAAATTTGCACGTCAAAATGGATAATGATAACATACCCTCAACTGTCAATCTTTTTTGACGCACTCACTATTGAAAAACCCACATCATCGTATAGGGTAGTTCACATGAACAAAATAATTCAAAGTAGAAAAAAGGAAGTATATATTTGGTGTATAGGGGCGTTCACATTATCCTTCATGCTGTCCATCATGCTTGACAAACCTCATTGCTTGATAATGTGAACGCTCGAAACTGCCGCTTGACACTAATGTTAGATGGATTTCAAGATATTTTGATTTCTCTGCTGGCGTCAACAACAACAACAAGAAATTTTGAATTTCAAATAAGATTTTATAGAGTGCACATTGGTGGATTTCGTGAATAATAAAAAGTTTTGGCATGATTTAGGTTTTTTTAGGGACACATCCTCGTTGTAGGGAGTTGAAAACAATTTTTTTTATTATTACACCTCCGAAAAACGTGACGTAAATGATTTTTGACAAGTACCTTGTGAGTGATAGTCAAACTTACAATTGTCAAATCATGCTATCCAACAGGTGAGATCATGTGAACTGGCCAATAGATTGTGAAGTTGTCATAGGCTAATATAGCGTACTCGGTTGCTCATATTAATGCCGACGTTGAATCCTTGTGAGATAGAAAGAATCAGCTTGATTAGCCGTGGAAAATTTGGGCAATCAGCACTACACATCGAAATTCTTCATTTTGCAGTTTTCCGTATAATTTTACTAGACAGGAAAAAAGAAAGAACAAAGTTTGTTCGAGAAAATTTAGAAAAGATTCTTGAACGGAAAAGCTGATCCAAATTGATTAAAAAAGTGATATTTATTTTGCAAAAGTTTATTTAGAGGTAAGTAAATGTTATTTCACATAAAACTAGAATTAAAAGAAACTCAAGGCGAAATGAAAACATTATCAATCAGCAAAAAAAGTGTCTGCCTTGTGCATGAAGCAGAAATATCCAAAATTAAAGGTGGTTGGGGCAAGCGGTAATAAACTAAAAGCGTCATCTATACATGGATAAGCGCCCATGATAGGCATAGGAAATTTCGCCTGACCAATCGATTTAACATGTTTGGGTAAAAATTTTTTCATTTCACTTAATCGAAAATCTTGTTTGTCACTAGCCCATCTAGTTTGTATATAAAGATGCTTTTCTTTAATAGTCCTTTTGGGCTGGTACTTGCAATAAGTGTTCTCAAGAAATTTTCGAAAGCTAAAAAAATACAATAAGACATCCTAAAATTGTCCAATTAGCAACGTCGATATCCTGCCATTAAGTCTTACAGAGTCGATATAGAAGTATACCAAAGAGCAACATTTGTAACAAGCCGTTCAAAGGAAAATTAAATTATTTTAAATACCTATCTTGAATATACTACTACATACATATATATATATATATCAAGATTAAATTTCAATTGCATTCTAGGGTAAAAACCGTGTCTACGCTTAACTACACCTAGCGAGGAATGAATAATGAATAGATATTTCTATGATTCGACCTGTTGAAAGGGAACTGACTAACATTCATGTCAAGTATTTAAAAATATTTCGAGCTTTGTAAGTCCGGACTTTGTGTGACTAAAAGTCTTTTAGCAAGACATTACTCGATCTTTGGATATAGACTTATTTGTGCTCTACATTCTTGTTAACAATGTTGATCTCTAGTTATTCAAAATACAATTGTTTTTTTTTTAATTCCATTATGGTACAAAATATTTTATAAACTCAAGGAAAAACGAACTATTATTATAAATTTTAAACTGAATTTTAAATTCAATTTTCATATTTTGTATACTATTCCAAAATATGCCATTTCAATTCGCCACATCCTAAACTGTTCCATAAAATCAACCTGTTATTTTATTCGTGAATATAAGGTCGGCTTACAAGCTAAATAGACCATCTGCTACAAAATATTTAGTGGGTAACGCTAATTAATATTTTAATTATGTTTACATCCCCTTAACTTTTTGATTTATTATTTTCGGTCATTTAGAATTCGGTTTGTTTCCTATTACAATTCATATAAAAACGCAGAAAAAAAACTGCCTGTTGGTTCTGCTTTTTCGTTTTTTCATAAGAATTGTTACAGGAAACAAACTGATTGCGCCGTTCACAGGTATGATCTAGAAAGCTGAAATTTTGGTAGTGTTCCCTGCAGATACAATGCTAAAACATTGGCAAATATGTCCGCAAATTTTAAAAAAAAAACCCCTTTGGGTGTATTTTGTCCGCATTTTCAGCTACATGAAAAATGTGGATGTAGTTTGACAACAGTGGGTGGCATCTCCCATACAAATAAAATACCTAAACCCTATATTTTCGCACCTAAGGCAGACTTTTTCTACGTTTTAGCAAGTCCATTTTTTCGTAAAATTTCAACGAAATCGGACATAAACTCTGTCCGCGCCGTTTACAGGTTTGTGATAAGAAGCTCAAATATTGAGACAACTATTTTTATTCCTCAAGCTAAAATATAGGCAAAAAAAATAAAATCCATCTCCATCTCCATCTGGAAATAAACACCCTACCGTAAATCCGTTCACTTTAAGGTAGAGTTTTATATATTTAATGTAAAGTTTTTTTTCTTATTTAGTGTTAAGAACTCTTAACTTATTTTTCTTATCTGTACTATTTTATTTAGGCCAACAAGGCTTTTTATATTATATGTTGAATAAAATTGACTTGAAATTGAAAAATTTCCAATTACAAAATAAACTGGATTTTTTTTCTTTTGATGTACACTTGTGCTCACATGATTAAGTCATTCTATGCTACGTAACATTTTGTTAAAATTTATTTATTAATTTTTTTTTTCTGATTCTTAGCTCGTTTGGCACTTCCAGCTCTTACAACAACAATAAATAGTGAGCTCACTTCGAGCTCTATCCATTATTCGAGCTAAATCATTTTGGACCGCAATCTTCGCATGTATTTTGTTCCTGTAACTTTTTCTTCAACGCATCGATTCGTTGAACTCTTGCCGTTACTTAAGTTAAATAATTTCGGTTCGCTATCGTTGCATGGTTTTTGTTTTTGTAGTTTTGTCTTCAACGTACTGTATTGTTTGTGTGAGTTTGCTTTCAATTCATTTGCTTCTTGAGCTTGAGATTTGTGTTTTTGTTCCCATGCAATTAGCTTGCCGCTGCTATTTAAAAATGTTCATCAATACAGTGAAATTCCCCATTACGGACAGCTCCTATAGCCGAACACATTTCGGCGACATTCACTTTTCATTAACTTTTCCATACAAAATCAATTGCGATAACCGGACCCTCCAATAACTGGACGCGGACACTATATTCTATACCATTTTGGTCAAAATATCTCTTTTAAACGGACATAATTAAATAAGAATTGTAATAAATTTTTTACTACTTTCCCTTTTCACAAATTCTAATTCCCTTTTTTTTTTTTGAAAGCAACGAATTTGGTGGTTCCCCTATTAATGCTAATGTACCTACGCATTTATGTCAGGAGTGTTGAGTAGAGTTGGACTTTTTCGTTCATTCTGGTTCGCTAGTTTTGACTATTATTTTAAAATCGATCAAAGTTTATTAACTGAAGACAACAATATGGCAGTATAATTTGAACATCACAGCGCCACTCCAGAGATAAGGGAGTAAATGCAATGCAATTTCAAACAATTTTTTTTTGTTCCTCCCCATAAGCGGACGCCTCCCATAACCGGACAAAAGTACTGCGAAGGTGGGTGTCCGGTTATGGGAAATTTCACTGTACTAGGAATTTTTTCGCAAAATATTTTTTAATACTAGAAATTTTTTCCCAAAATATTTTTGAGTTTTTTTTTACCAGAATTGATGTTGTTGTAACCAGCTCTCGAAAAAAATTTTGTGCGCATCACTGATATATACTGTGCTCATATAATTAAGTCATCTGAAAGAAAGTAATTGAAATTGTTGAATTTTTGGTGTGAGTCCTATTTTTTTATTAGTTTAGCTTAATAATGAATAGGAGAACCTTTTTGTTTCATAAATGTTGATAATGGGCTTGGCATGATGCCTACCAGGCGTGCACATTGGACTGAAGTAATTTTATGCCACTTTTCTGGATTAACTTGCCACAAGCTGCTTTACTCGCGGGTTTTCGTGCTGCTACGACTCGTTTGATTATGCCTGACAAGTTCTCTATAGAATTTCAGTCGAAACTTGCGGTGGCCACTTCAGAACCTTGGTGGATTGTGTGTCCAGCCAAGATTTGACAAGTGGAGATCAATAATCTGGGCCATTATCAAGCTAGAAAATCCATCTCAGCAGAAAATGTTTGGTGTAATCGGTGGCCAAATGTCCCCTTAGTATATTCCTATATAAGAAATTTGAATGTATGGGTTGCCAGGGCAAAACCGTTGGTGTCCTCGAAAAACATCAAAAAAAGTCTTCGGTTCGCAAACGGAACACTTTTTCAAAGTAAAATATAAGAATCAGAAAAAAAAATTAATAAATAAATTTTAACAAAAATGGTACGTAGCATACTAATTATGTGAGCACAAGTGTATTCGACTCTAAATAACTTTCCAAATAGTTTCCCATTGAGGTTATTTTGTAACTCAACCTTGAATTTAAACTTGGTTAACGCGCACCGTGTACATTTAACCTTTATCGGTTTTTGATAGGATCGACCGTAATTGTATTTGGGATGCATTAAATTGATGAGGTGCAGCACCCAAGAACATTAACATTACCAAAGCTTAAGACGAAGGTTTCATAACGGATAACTGTCTGATCCTATTGAGTTCGTGTCGGGTGTATACCAATCTCACCAATCATGTGTCTGTAGTATTGAACGATTTCCTCAGTAGAGCTCTAGACTCGACAAAATCGTGACATTCTATGAACTTTCAGTGAGCATCTGGAAAGTTGATGAAATATGCCTCCTCGTCACCAAGTAGTCCGAAATGCAAAACAAAAATCACTGTCGTCAGATCTGAAAAATCAACATTAATAATAATTGCCCAACCGCTCGCTACTAATCGTCCACGTTGGAACAACCCGTTACCAGGCGATTGACAACTTCGCACCTGGCTTTAAACTTTTTGCATTAATTTGAATTTGTTTAACATGCCTGAATAAGGTACTTTTGCACATATGTTTTAATAAAATAGGCAATTTCTGTTAGCATAATAAAAAATTCACGGAAATTTTATGTTAATCAAAACGTTATCCCATATATGTAGGTATCTGCTAAGCCATTGCCAATGTAGCAAATTAGATAATTGCTTTATAAAACTACTTTTTATCACTTCGCCAGTGCCTGGTCAACGTTATTCGCTCCAGGCTAGGAGACGATGGTGTGGTTTAAAACGGTTCCTTCTGAAAGGAGAGATTACAGTCGCAAACGAAGATGCAGTGTGTAGATAATAGTAATATGTACTAAATTCTATAACCTAAAATATTTTTAAATTAAGCAAATATTATTATGACTTGCCTTGAAAACTTAGCACAAGACCGATTCTAACGTTTAATTATTTTCTGTTTATAATATTTGACTGTAGTTTCTTAAATTTTTTTCCATTTGTTAGCTTTGAGTTTTCTATCAAAAATAAATACTATTATGAGTATATTTATCTTTTTTCTATACATACGTACAGATATCTCTGGAATATAATTGTTTTTCTATTATATTAAATGTCTCCTTATATTTTAATAATTTTTAAGCACATCCAAATAACGACAATTGTATCAAAATGACGTGGGAACCGCAAGCCGAAGGTTTACAGCAGATAATAACAATTCTGAAGGAGTCACAATCTCCTGACACTGCAACGCAAATGGCTGTGCAAATGGTAAGTTGAGTTTTACATTTCTGGTCTACTAGTTAAAACTGAAAGAAAAAAATTACTTACGTAGTACATATATATCGGTGGATATAAGAAGCTATACGCTAAACTTATTAAAATGTCGTTTACTACATTTTTAATAATATAATGAATTTGAATTTACAGAAATTGGAGGAATTGAATCAGTATCCTGATTTTAACAATTATCTTATCTATGTGCTCACTAAGCTAAAATCTGAAGACGAACCAACTCGTTCTTTAAGTGGTCTGATACTCAAAAATAACATACGTATTCATGGCAATAATCTGCAGCCCGAAATTTTGGAGTACATAAAACATGAATGTTTACAAGCCATCGGTGATCCCTCTCCGCTAATACGCGCTACTGTTGGTATTCTCATCACCACAATAGCCAGTAATGGGGGATTACAAAACTGGCCACAGCTATTACCCTCCCTCTGTGACATGCTTGACTCTCAAGACTATAATGTTTGCGAAGGCGCTTTTAGCGCGTTGCAAAAAATTTGCGAAGACTCTGCTGATATTTTGGATTCTGCCACTTTGAATCGTCCGTTAAATGTCATGATACCGAAATTTTTACAATATTTTAGCCATACAAGTCCGAAGATACGTTCACATGCAATAGCTTGTATTAATCAGTTTATTATAAATCGATCACAAGCATTAATGTTGCATATCGATACTTTTATTGAGAATCTATTTAATTTATCATCGGACGATGATCATGAGGTACGCAAAAATGTCTGTCATGGTTTGGTTATGCTGTTGGAAGTACGAATGGATCGTTTGCTACCACATATGCCACAAATAATAGAAGTGAGTCATGAGATTAAATTTCTTCCTTGTAAGGAATATTTTCAAATGTATTTACTATATCTCCTTTACAGTATATGCTCATTCGTACACAAGACTCTGACGAAGGTGTTGCATTGGAAGCATCTGAATTCTGGCTCTCGCTAGCTGAACAAAGTATTTGTAAGGATGTGCTTGCTCCATATTTGCCACAATTGGCTCCTGTGTTGGTGCGCGGTATGCGTTATTCTGAAATTGATATAATTCTGCTTAAGGCTAATGTTGAAGAAGATGATATGGTACCAGATCGTGAGGAAGATATACGTCCACGTTTCCATAAATCGCGCACACACACCATTAAATCGGGTGAAGTAGGTGGTGACGATGATGACGACGATTTTGATGATGGCCTCGATGACGATAGTTCTCTCTCTGAATGGAATTTACGTAAATGTAGTGCTGCTGCTTTAGATGTGCTTGCAAATGTATTTCGCGAAGAATGTCTGCCTATTGTTTTGCCCATTTTAAAAGATACACTTTTTCACCATGAATGGGTTATTAAAGAGAGCGGTGTGCTAGCTCTTGGAGCAATTGCAGAGGGCTGCATGCAGGGCATGATTCCACATTTGCCAGAATTAATACCTTATTTGATAAGTTGTCTATCTGATAAAAAGGCGCTGGTGCGTTCTATAACGTGTTGGACTTTGTCCCGTTATGCCAATTGGGTTGTTAATCAACCACATGACCAGTACTTAAAACCACTGATGGAGGAACTTCTCAAACGCATACTAGATTCAAATAAGCGTGTACAGGAGGCTGCATGTTCAGCATTCGCAACACTTGAGGAGGAAGCTTGCACTGAGTTGGTGCCATATTTGGAATATATCTTAAAGACATTAGTCTTTGCTTTTTCCAAGTATCAACACAAAAACCTGTTGATACTGTACGATGCTGTGGGCACATTGGCGGATTCCGTTGGCTTCCATTTGAATAAGCCCCAATACATTGACATACTAATGCCGCCGCTAATTGAAAAGTGGAACTTGCTGAAGGATGATGATAAGGATCTTTTCCCACTATTGGAATGTCTGTCGAGCATAGCTACAGCTTTACAGTCTGGATTTTTACCTTATTGTGACCCTGTTTATAGAAGATGTATTTCTTTGATTGAACAAACAATTAACCAGGATATGGTAAATATACAGAGAGTAACGGAAATATTTAAAAATAAAATGCTAAATATTTTTAAGGCTTGTAAAACAAATCCTGGTTTTGACCATCCTGACAAGGAGCGTATGATAGTTGCTTTAGATTTGCTTTCTGGTTTAGCTGAAGGTCTTGATGGACACATTGAATCATTAGTTGCTAATAGCAATATTATGCAGTTGCTGTATCAGTGCATGCAGGATGTATTACCAGAAGTAAGACTTACATTAAAAAAATTATCAAATCAGATGCTTAATGTTCTCCGTAGGTGCGGCAATCATCATTTGCATTGTTGGGTGATTTGACAAAAGCTTGCTTCCAACACGTGCATCCGTTTATGTCAGAAATATTTCCAATTTTGGGTCAAAATTTAAATCCTGATTATATATCTGTATGCAATAATGCCACTTGGGCAATTGGTGAAATTTGTATGAAACTTGGTGAGTTAGGTTAAAGTTTTCTTTAAGTAAAGTTTTAAACTAGATAATTTTCTTAACCTTAAATTACAAAATAACAAAAAAATTGCATTACAGGCGAGGAGACACGACAGTACATACATCTTGTACTTAAGGAATTGTTTATTATAATTAATCGGCCAAATACTCCTAAAACACTCTTGGAAAATACTGGTAAATCAAGCTCCTCTTATATTTTAATTCTTTATTTAGTTATTTAAATGTGAAAGAAGATCGTTAAAAAAGCTATTGAATTCTAAATATTTGTATGTTCTCTTAAAAAAATAATTAAAATTTCAAAAACCTGTTCAGGTTTTTTAATTTTAAATATACATATATGCAATTCACACTTCATAGTAAAATTGCAATGTGTTAAATTTCGCAACTGTGAGCGCGCCTTTTATATTTTATAAACATTCGTAGGAACATGTTAAAATTTATTTACTAATGGTATTTTGTATTTATAAAGGAAACAATAACAACACAAGTTAGTACCTGATACTAACTTGTTCAGTTTATCAAAACCGAAAATATTGAAAAATTTAAAAATTTTTAAAAATATCTAATCTATCAAATAACATCTTTAATATACATATAAATATGTATCACTAAACCCATTATTAAATTTTAAGTAGAGTCGAAAGCCCTGGCAGGTAGTACTCTCCCTTTAGTGTTTGTAATTTATTACTTTGCTAATTATGTTAAATAAATAGATTATACATTTACGAGACTGCCATTTAAAAAATTAATTTGCTGGAAAAAGCACACTCGGTTCCCTCCGTCAAATCACAATCTGATGTTTCCGTGGAATTAACATTTTTATAAAGACTGAAGAGTCTCGTGAATTAATAAACGCTGGCTTTAAACAAAAGTTAATTTTTTAAAAATCATATTTGTTTTACTATTATTATTATCATTTTTGTTTCCTCTTTTCTTTTTTTTTAGCAATAACTATCGGTCGTCTTGGTTATGTGTGCCCAGTTGAAGTGGCTCCTTTTTTGCCAGAATTTGTACGCCAGTGGTGTGTAATAATAAAATCATATAAATCGATTTATTCTTAATAAAAAATATCTGAAAGCAAATTGCGATAGGTTGTTTACATTATCACTCTTAATCTATGTTTTTTATGGTATTATTGATTATTAAATTGTATTAATTTAGATTGAGTATGCGTATGTAAACGACCTACTTTGGATAACCTAAACAGATTCCTGTTCAAATATATACCTTTCAAAATTTAGTTTTCAACTACTATTCAAAATTGTATTTTATTTTTATGTTTAATAGGTGTACATCTTTGCGTCACATTAGGGATAATGATGAAAAAGATTCCGCGTTTCGTGGTATGTGTCATATGATTACAGTAAACCCTGCAGGAGTTGTTCCCGATTTTATATTCTTTTGTGATGCTATAGCATCATGGGTAAATCCACCACAAGACTTACATCAAATGATACAGAAGGTTTGTTCGAAGAAACTGTTATTTTAATGATTCAAAAATTTAATATTCAAATAAATATTTATAGATATTGCACGGATTCAAAACGCAAGTTGGTGAGGAAAATTGGCGTAGATTTGTTGACCAATTTCCTGCGAATCTCTCAGAACGTTTGGTAACAATGTATAACATATAAAGAAATACCATTTCATAACTTTAATAACAGAGCAAGTAGATTTTGTATGCTAAGGAATAGCATTCAAAGAAATAAGTAATCATAATTAAGATGAGTTTTATAGAACTTCAGTATATTATAGTAAACAAGGATAAATAAGTAAAAATTTGAAAACATAAATCTTACCAAATGAAAAATTTAACTTCAAATATCCAAATGCCCAACGAGATAGTCCAAATTGGAGCTAATGCATAAAGAATGAAAATTCATAAAAAATAAGAAAGCAAATTATTAAAAAAAAAGTTTATATAAAAAAATTACACTATTAATATAAAATACAAAACATGTAACTATAAAAAATTTGTAAGGTACAACCTTCAAAGACACTGATTGATAATTAGAATGATAATTATAAAGCATAATTATAAATAATATTTTCATTGCAAACTACAGGAAACTCAAAACTTTTGACTAAATTTAACAAAAGCTATTGATGATAGTAAACTGCTTGCTTACCAATCCATCAATACATAAAATATCTATTAATTAAAAAAATAAACAACAATAGATCCAAGCGAATACTTTTGATCAGTTTTGCTCCTTTTAAAATTATTTCATATAAAGGGTAATTTTTTTTGTGGTAATAGAACTTGAAATAAATTCAAATAAAACATAATTTAAGTTTGAATCCTACTACATTTATTGTTTAAAATAATTTCCGTTATATGTCTACAACGACTAAATGTAATTATAAATTTCAAACAGTTACTTGTTACTTGCAACAGTAACAAGGCGAAGAAACGTACAGAATAATATATAAGTGCTTTGAACAAAAATGTTGGCTATTGAATTGTTTTCTATTGGAATATGTGAAGTCACTAGCTTTTGCTGATAAACTAGCAACAATTAACGCGTTGGAAATCAACATACCTCATCATTTCGGAAGTCAGGTTGAAGTGCTCTAAGATTGGACTAATCGAATGCACTTTATTACAGATAGTCGTGATATACATATTCCAGAAACTTTTTAAATATTAGGGGCCAGTTTCACAATGTTCAGTTAAACATAACATTAATAAAAAAATTCGGATTCATATTTAATTTATGTGTTTTATTTCAGCAAAGCTATATTAATCTAAGAAATCACCCTTTATATACAAATGTATTCTTATGGTATGGTAATAAATATTTTTTAAGAACTTGACTTATGTTTTGTTAAACATAAATAATATATTAAAAATATTAATTAATGCATTAAATATAAATAAATCAGTTGGAACTAGAGGTGAAATTCACTACATAAACACAAATTGACTTGTGTCGTTACTGTCAAATTTTTGTTAAAACAATGAGTTATTTACAAAAGTAATATTAAAATTTAACCTCTTTTTATATGTTGGAATTATACCTCTAGTTAAAATTGTGGCTTAATATAAAGGTTAGGATTCCTGCTAAACTTAAATTCTTAAAGGCACAATGATTCTGAGCTATGTTTAAAATAATGAAGCAGGATTTAAGATTGAATTTCATCTTAAGTTTTATTTTTATATATGTACATATATGCTACATAAAATACAGCAATTTTTGGTATGCTATTCAAAGTTTCTACTAAACAATGATTTTCATTTCGATACATACATGAAACTCAGTTATTTTAACTTTATGCTCAGAATAATTTATTTCTAGCGTAGAATTTGGAATTATTTTTCCAAGTGCTTTTCTGTCTGTTAATCAACAAGCATAGAATTACAATTATTGTAGATTAAAAAAATTCTTTGTGTATGCAGTGAGCTTTATTATTTATACTCGTTATATTGTATATAAATTCGTTTTAAACATTTTAAGTACACTTATTAAGTAAATATCCTTAGTTTTGCGATTTTAATTGCTTCTAACTTTCAAAGAATATATACGGAATAAACAAATTTAAAGGGCAATGAATTGAAGTCTGTGGCCAGCTAACAGCTAAACTCGATATTTGATGACAAGGCGAAACAACATAAGTCATGTGTATATTCATATGACTTATACTGTTTCGCCTTGTCATCAAAAATGGAATTTAGTTGTTATTCCACAGAAGTGTTGTGAGGACTTAAGAGCAGATTTGCTGATTACACTTTAAGAAATATCTTACTGTTTTGAAAGCTCTTTGATTCTGATATTTGTACTTAAAATGGTTTAGTAGTTTTATTACTAAGAATTTTATTCAATGCCAATTAAAAACAACCAAGCTAGGGACATCATTTATGTCATTCTTAATATTAATATTATTTTTGAAATATGTAAGTTAATTTTTATTTTTATTATCATTTAAATAAGTTAAAAAAGTCTATAAAAATCGGTTCGCGTATTTTGTCGTCGTTTTAATTCAATTATTAAATAGTTCATTTTAGTTGAATTAACGCGTATGCAGGAAGTATTAAAAAAAACTGAATTCAAAAATATATATATTTAATTTTCTGCTGGAAACATTGGCGTAAAAATTAACAAAACGAAAAAAAACAAAGACTGATATCATAATACTATTCATATACATATGTATGTATAATCAAAACTGAACTTTCACCATACAAATACTAAAATGAGATAAAAAATGTATCGGCATCCTGCATATGCTTTTCTTCTCCATATCTCTTCTGTTAGGACTATTGGTCATTGTCGCGTCTCGGGAGTTTTTCGGTTTCGCGGTCGCGTTTGTCGTCGTTCGTTCGGTATCGTTCTTATATGAATTATTCGCGTATCGCGTAAAAATTTAATGTAATATACAAATAACATTATTTATAACTTCATAAGGATCAAGTATTATTAATTAATAGTTATAATTTGATAGAGATGCTTACAATTACGTTTGTTTAAAATAATACTGGCAGACAAATTTTTTTTTTGACAATGAAATTCGTGAATTAAGTCTGAATGAAGTAGATTTTGTGCAAAAATAATTTATAATTTTTGAAATATTTTTTTATATTTTTTAAGGTCAAGTCATTTGACCGGATGCAATGTACCAAAATTCATTGTATCATGCTGAACTTTTTAAGAGATCTAATAGAGAAGAAGTTTTTGTGTATTTATCTGCATATTTTTCAAAACTGTATGAAAGAAACGGTGGATCAGGCCAATTTTTCGTCGATGTAGCCATTGTTATAGAATATTTCTGGCACTATTTTATTAAATTAGACGTGCACATTTCGATATGGTATTTTCCTGATGTCAATTGGCTCAAAGTTTTGTTGTATTTCGCTCACGAGAAAAGCTTGAGCATCATGCAACCTCATCGCATGAATAAGTTTTTTATCGGTAAAAGCAAAATTTGTAGATCCCGCAACACACACGAGTTTCGGGCAAAGAATTCTTTTCACCACTCAATATTTGGCTTTCTCCACACAAATTCAATTCTGGAATTTTATACCCGTCACCTTCGGTTGAACGTATATTGCTTGGTTTATTCAAAATTCTTCAATTTTAAATACATGAAGTTGATTATGGACATTGGTGATAACCGATATTCTTTTTCGGTCAGGGTCATCGTAGGTCCTTGGGTAAATTTATTGAGTTTTTTCATACGTCCGGGAAATCCACACTCTGTGTGATATTGGCCGTTTCTCAATTTGGACGTATCTCGAATTTAACAACTTTGTCTGCGGATGAATAGCGAACACCACCAAATATTAATCTGAAATTTTAGTTCTAGAATTTGCAGTTTGATTTTCATCTTTTTGTTTGGATACTGAATTTTTGTTTCCGTCTTGACTGTTAAAAATGAAGCTAAGATTTTATTTTCTCTCTGAAAAAAAAATTAAACATACCGCAAGATGAAAATTTTCGATTTTAATTTTTAAATTGCAAAATTATTGCTTATAGCTCAAGATTAGAAAATTTTCAATACAACAATTAGCAAATAGACGTAAAATGCTAACGTTTATGTCTTACCAGTTTTTCTACCTGACGTGTACATTTTGAAATACAAGCGTCCGAAAATTCATGGATTTTTATATTTTGTGATTTTCAAAAAATCGTATTTTCAGAAATAAGTCCGGAAAAACTTCTTCCAAAAATACGTATCGAATATTTTTTGACAAAGTATAGGAAAAAAATTGATTTTGAGAAATCTAAATTTTTAATCTATAAACGAGGTAGAATGACCCATATGTAAATTTAAAACAATTTGTGCCGTTCTCTATCGCGATTAAAATCTGCTCATTTAGTTACGCCAACACTTAAACTTCTTAGTAATTGAAAGAATGCATACGAATCGTGTCGAATGTGATGTGCACCATACTTTATGGGTATTGAAGCGAAATTTTTGCAATGTTGCGTCTCATTAAACTTTAACAATTTGTCAAAAAAGAGTACAGGGTTTTTGCTTGATTTTGTAAAATAATTCATCTTTCCATTTAACATCTTCACGTAAAAAATTTAGTAATTCCTCATTTGGTAGATCCTTGGTACTTTTTGTTTTATTAAATATATAGACCAGCGTTGCATAGGATTGTATTGGAGAAAACATCCAAATATTGTTGGTTAACATCACATCATATTGTGCAGCAGCATCCACAAACAAATTTGACCGATAGGATTTTTTAAACAACTGCAAACCTGCGGCTTGGCCATTTGCCGATACTCTGGATTAAACTCATATTTTGCTTTAGCACCTTTCAGCAAACAGTAAAAATAGTCCAGAAATGTTTGCTTCGTAAAATCTCCTGCATCCCATTGATTCACTAAGCGCAGGACTAATGTGCAACTAGACCATTTTTTTTTAAGTGGTTTAAGTCTAGATTCTTACAATTATAGATAATTTTAATTTAGAATAACTACTTTATAAAAAATAAGGTTATAAATAAATAAAATTATAATACTGGGGGAAAAATCGTGTGATAAAATTCGTCTCGTTCCGTCGCGTAATACTTTATTTATAGATAATAAGGATCTCCGCTCCCAGATCCAAATTGCAATGACCACATTGCTTTAATAATAAAACGTTCATCGTTCTTAACGTCAGTTAATCGGTTGTAATAATTTTGCGAAAAAAAAATCGAACAAATCATTGCCGTTTTTTCTACAAAAGTTAAAACTTAATTAAAAAAAATTTCTAATGAATTTAAGTTATGTTTTTTAAGCTAATAAATAATGATAATAAGAAGTTTATAGAAGTGACCGTTGGAATATACTTTATTTAGATCCAATATTGTATCGAGCCTGGCATCAATGTCTTAGGCTCGAAAAAACAACAAGGTTGTTGCAAGATTACGAAAGAACATACTAAATATTTTTCGACAAAACATCTTAAGTCGAGGAATATGCCCAGTTGCGAAGCCAGACCGAAAGTTGAAGTGCGATTCGAGACCTTTTATATATTGACTAACCAGTTAAGTCCATTTTCCATGTTTTCTAGAAATTGTACTTTGAAAGCTTAAAATAAATTTTTCAAATCGAGGCTTTTTCTTTTTAATAATTCAAAACAGCTTATAGTTATTGTTTAGTCAGTAGAAAAATAATAGTCTTATTTAGCCGAAAAAATTGTTGCTAACCGAAAAAATTGGAAAATCATTGAAGTAACACGTTAGTCCAAGAATCGTGGAGTTATATGAATCTGAATTGGCAGTCACTTTTGTAGTGACTAAGAAAATCATTTATGTATTTTCATTGATTTTCGCTATAAGTAGATGCCTTTGATAAAATTTATGCCAGAACTATGTTTTGACACTTCCTGGCGCTTCTTACGGTCATAATTCTAAGGTACTAACTGGTTAGTCCGTCAACTTCAGTATAACTTTACATAAACACGGATTAAATTTAATGAAATAGTGAAACGGTCTTAAATTCTTAAAATATATATCCTGTTTTATTTCTGTTAAATCCTGTTTCAACTTATTTGTGAGAGAAATAGTGAAATATTGTTTATATGTATGCATTTAACATAAAATTATGGACACAAAAACATGCCTTTTGTAATATATTTTCTTTTGTAATTAATTAGACCGACTTTTGCATATTTTGATAGCCTATCTATTGATAACCTATATTATTTGAATCCAGTAATAACTAAATTACAGTGATATCTTTTCTTTTCAACCTCTGCTTCGTTTCGAATTATTTCCGTTTAAACTTAAAAACTCCTCGACCGATTTGAAGCCTTTGCATAGTAACAATGTAGAATATTCGACTACCATAAACACATACCGCATATCGGTCCATAGGATCTAGCAATTTCCAAATATTTATTGCTATTTTTCTTATCATTTTTGTCAACCGTTACTTTTTTGATACTTGACAATTTCTACGTACAAAATTTATTTATTTTAACTTTTGGTAACTATTTTTGGACGCATTTTGGTAACGCATTATTGAATAAAATTGAGTTTTGTTTCGAATCGTATTGCAAAGTAAGAGTCTGTGTAAAAAAAGTTGTGAAAACTATCTCTGATATGCTCTCTTCATAAGTTCTCGAAAAGTTGTTTTATAATCGTATGTTGTTAAATGATAACTCCTCATTATGCTCAATATGATTTATTCCAATATAAAACAAAGGTCATACTAAAAGTTTTTTTAAATCATCGTAGGTTTTTACCTTGACCTTGAAATGCCAACTGAAAATTTCTATGAAATTTTTGTTTACTCCTGTAGGCACCAATTGTCTCAACCATTCTCTTCTCTTGAAATAGATAAAAAAACTGAGAATAGTCAAAATTAATGCTTAAATTGAGTGAAAAATTTTTTTTAATTAACATTTTATTACAAAGTTTATCTCGGATGATTCTTAATTTTTGTATCTTTTGTAGAAAAAGAATGATTTATTTTATGTAAATAAAAATTTTGACATGTAAATGAAATATTTAAATATAACATATTTTTATATCAACAAAAAAAACTAAAAATGGGGCTAAAACTTACCTCAAATGAACAAAAATTAACAAAAAACTAAATTAAAAATTAACAAGTGTTAATTAATTATAAACTCTTGTATAAATAATTTACCGTGATTTCGTATGTACCTAAACCAAATTCACCGCGGAATTTGGTCGCGTTCGCGTTTATAACTCGGGTGATTCTATTAACTTATTAACATTTAGATAATTACAACAAATATAGGGTTTAATTTTTATATGAAACAAAAAAAAAGAAATACATTGAAAAAAAAACGATTTAGAACAATCACAATTCTAAAAATGCAAAGAAACAAAGTAGGGAATTTTTTTCAATTTACTTATTTAATAGGGATTTTTGAAAAATAAGGCATTTTTTATTTTTATATTGTTTCGTTATTTTGTAATTTCGTAAATGAAAATTTTGTTTTAAGTCTGCATACACATCGTTTCTAGGAAACAAAAAAAAAAAAAACTTTGAACTTTAACTCCACGTCATTTTTTAAATATTAACTATATAAAATATAAATATGCATCAATATTATTAATAAAAGGTTTTGCGTTTTTACTAAAGTCTGAACAAATAGTTATCGCGATGGATTTCGCATGGGTGATTATAGATATGGTTGCAGTAAGGATTGTTTATAAAAAAACTAAAACTGATCTTTTGATCAGTTGATTTTTTTTATTTATATTTATCAGATATTAAATAAAAAAAAAACAAACTTAACTTAAACATTTATATATTCATTAAATCACATACAAAATGTTTAAATATATTTATTAAAATAACAATAAATCTTCATCTTGAAAACGATGCTTAAAAATGTAATTTGTTATTATTTCTGCAGCAGTTATAGTTGTTTAAAAAAAATCTAATGAATAACATGAATTGAAGGTTACGGACTGATCATCCATTTTAATTTCCCCAGGCTAATATCTCGAGAACTAAGTAAGAGAAAAATAATAAATTAAAAGAAAATTCTTGACGTGGTTGATCCTTGTTGGGATGCCATATTAGGTTCGCCAATTTGAAGATCAGAAAAGGCCAAAAGAAATCTTGAACTTCTCTTCTGAAGTAAAAGAAAGAAGGTAGATATGCACACGAAATGTCATATAAAAATTGAAAAAATGTTCTTTAGAAAAATTAGACAGGATAGTTTGTGTACAGACATATTTTCTTGAATAAAACTAATTTGAATTAGTTGAAAATCAAGCTACTATTTAATTTATATCTTATATGTACATACATATGTATGCACTGAACGATTTGTTTGAATATAAGAAATGTATAATATGTACAAATATTTGATATATGGGCATTTGCATTCTGACGTGACGTGACATTTGTACGAAAAAATACTATAAAAAAACATGAAAAGTCAAATTTTTAAAAAGGTTTTTTTAAATTTGCATAGTAATTAAGTAGCACTATATTAAGTAAAAAAAATTGGCAAACATCATCCTTAAGGACTTAAAGACACAAGCAAAAATATGTGCTGGCGTTACGTTACAAAAAACAGAAGTGGGTTTTGACTTGGATTACAAAATTGTAAAACTCTGCGAATTGGGCAAGGCTTTTTGTATAAAACTTTTTTTAGAAGGATTTAAAATAACCCAAGTTTATTTTCCAAGTCATCGAATTTAAAGACTTCTCAGTTTTTTTGTTATTAGCCTTAGTATCTGACGTGACGTTACTTAAATTTTTATTAGGAAATTGTTGGGATTGTTTCTAAAAAATTATTTAACGCAAATACAACGTTAAGAGGCAAAGCCTAGGCTACAAAATTTTTATTTAGAGTGCATATTTAGGGTGGTCTATATATATGTATAATCGTTGGTGCGTCTGTTTGTGATAGCATAGTTTCTGAACGACTTGACCGATGGTTTTTTTAAAATGTTTCATATGGTCTGAGAAAGGTTCTTAGCATAGTTTGATTTAAAAATAAAATGGGCGATGACACGCCCCTCATATAAAATCAAAATCAAATTCATCATATCTCTTCCACGATATCTCGCCATCGCAACTAAGGAAAGCTTTGAACTCTTTAATATAATTAATTTTTAATATTTCTCTTTAATAATACAAGTAAAAAAAACTGTTGGTTAACTTTTAATTTTTTCATCAGGGACAAATTTTCTGCCCATATGTATAGCAAATATTTTTTGAGTCAAAGATATTGTATTTTGATCAAATAGTGGTAGATGTTGGTTGAAGCATTTTATATTTGACTTAATCAACTTCTTAAATTCAAATTAATCGTTTTCTCAGTGTGTAGATAAAGTTGATAAACAAATTGACAATCTCAACTTTTTAAAATTTTACACAAACTGATAAAGCATTTGGTATACTAAAATAATGTATTAGGGTCAAGGGCGTATACAGAGAGTGGGATCTAAATAAAAATCGCGAAACTTGAAACAATTGACGTTAATTTTGTAACATTTCAGTTCCACATACTACATAGAAGTGAATTGGTGATTACGTTGAAATAAAAATTTAAAGTAATCAGATAGTGGGTAGTGGGTCTTTTTATCCTACACACAGAGCACATAAATTTTGTTCATAAACTCGTAACGCATAGAAGAGCCGTGGCAGACACAGAAAAGTCCATAAATTATTGGAAAAGGTCGCCTCTGAGTCGATATAATGTAATTTTATAGAATTTTTGAAATTAAAATATGTGGTTGAAACAAAACAAGGTATCTTCTCTGGGATTGATGCATCTGTTTCAATTGCTCAACTGTGACTTCATGATTAAGGGACAAAAGGAATTTGAAAATATTTCTTTTAAGAAGCGTTCAGTAACTCTAAAACAATAGCATCATTAATTCGATTTGTCAAAAAATGGAGATTATTGACAGTTTCCATATGTATGTATGTATGCATATTCCAAACTTCTTTATATTCAATTAAAAACTTAAAATTTTAAAATCGCCTTTTTTATTTGTTTTTTTTTATCAGATAGTTTGTAATAGGAGCTGAAATCTTGTATTAAATATTTTGCCAGTCTGCTTATACGAATATATGCAAATACATATGTACATATATACTATGAATACAATGGAGCTTTAATCGTCGTATTTTTTATAAAGCGTAGTATTTGATAACAGCACGTATGTTGTTATTCTGAGTTCACAAGACCATTATCAAGACACATCAAGTTAGTTTTGGATCGAAGCGATTTAGGTTGTTAAAAGAAAGCAGAAATATGTAACTGTTTTCAGAAATGGGTTCATATGCACTGTTTTCGAATAGTGCTTTGGTAGCAGATCTCTAAAAAAATTGACCAGACTATTAGCTCTAGGCTCTAACTAGTGTGATGATCCCAATCTCGAATTAGTTAGCAAAAGCCTATCCTCAAAGCCTTTGAATTTCCAAAGTTTGGTAAGTTTTCATATGAAGAACACAAAATCTATACAAATTATGAGCGAAACTTTATCTTTAACAAATTTTAATCTACATTTTTGCTATGCATTTTAGTTAATGCATCTTACACATTGACTTGTGGTACTTTAAATAGTTATTTGTTTTATTTATTTTACAAATATACTTCATCTGTTTCGATTCCCATAAACTATTCAGCAAACATTCTGTATTTGTGTGCCAATTTAAATCTCTGCCTTTTGAGTTCAAGAAAAACAAAGCAATTGAAATTCTAAATTTAACACGCTACATTATCAGTAGTAACTTTATTGGTTTCTTTTGTTCCTGGATTTGGTTTTGATACAAACTACGGAAAATTTTTTTGAAAAACAAGCTCGTTTTACTTTCGCCGTGTTTAATGCCAACAGAAAAAATAAAGGTTCTCGGAACCCTGGACATTCACATAGAAGATGCGTTGCTCATTATTTCCGCTACTTAAATAAAAGTCATTGTGAGTTTTCCGTAAGCTTTCAGCCATAACGCCTATGATACTGTGCCCCGAAAAGACTTCCGTCAGCAAACGGAAAGATTTCGAACTTACAATTAAATTTAAAATACTTTTTGTTCACTTGTGGCTACGCGGCCATTATGTTTGAGATGCAGCACATCTAATATGTTTCCATAAATAACTTGTTTTTTTACGAGCCACCATATTAATTTGTATTTTTAAGCCATTTCTGAACCACTCTTTGTTGACTCGTATGTGAGTAAATGTTTTTTAATAATATTTTAATCAGAAATTGAACATTCATCGGACAAGCTTTCTTCTAAGTCACTTAACATTTCTGCAAATTTATATACTTCGCCTGTCCCTTCATTATCAATTTTAACTAAATAAAATATTTATGCATTTGTCGTTTTGCTTTGCACATTTGACATCAAATTCCTTTTTGATACAATTTCTGGATCAGATGACAATATTTAAAACTCCATAAGATCTTCATTTATATCTTCACGTCTACCATTTCTAATAATTTTCTGAGTTGCTTCTTTCCTCAGAAAGGAAACCTGCAAATGACTTTTTTCCAAATTTCATATATGAGCAAATTTCAAATATTTTTGATATTTTTTCATATTGAAATTACCTATTGGCGAATCGAAGTACCTGATGACATCTGCTCCGTGTATTAACAGTAGGTACCAACTATAGTTTTTAAGATATAAGTCTCTCGTTCAATACTGATAGTTTTTCCTCAAGATATAATTTTCAATTTGTGGAAAAATTCTAAACTAAGTCCTTATCTTGCTTTGCTATTTAAATTCTCGCTGAATACGACATTTGTTTTCTTCAAAAGTAAGTTCGTTGTCACTGGTCATCAAAATTAGAATTTCCGAGTTCGGAAACACAAAAAGAATAAAGAATCGACGATCTCTTTTTAATATCAGTAGATATCCACATGATTTTTTTTAAACAGACGGCTGGTTAATTTATTTTAGTTGATTTTTTGTGTGTCGGGTGAACTTTTTTTCTAGTACGGTCTAATGTATATACTTAATTTCAATGTTATGTTTTAGTTCAACAACTTTGACTTTGGACATGGAGTTATAACTTATATATCAAAATATGATATTATTCCGGACCCAGGAGCCGCGTTTTTGTTACCAATAACATACCGTATAGTCTGGTTGGAGTAAGCCCGCAATGCAATGAACACCTCCGTAGAGTGAGCAGTTGTGAGCCTGAATAAAATGAACAAAAGTCGAAGTAAATCTTCGAAAAATTTCAATGATAACACAAAGAAAAATAAATGATATGATATCTTATTTGATAAACATCATATGTGAGAATGAGTCCAAAAAGTGAAAGTATTTACATATACTCAAATGAAAAGGTGAAGTAAAAATTGAAAGAGAGAGGCCTCATTTTCAAGTTTATTTTAAAAAAAGAAAGTCGGAACGCTGAAGTGCCTTAAAAAAGGCAAGTATAATTTTTATAAAAGTATCGAATGGGCTGAGGTCAATACCACACATTTTCAAGTATATATACTAGCGCTGCAGAGCCTTCGCGATAAAGCGGTGTAAAAACCAATAACGGAGTGCAAAACACAATGAAATACTAAAGTGTTTTCGTTCTTTATAGTCCAAGAGCCCGATGTAGAAAAGTCGAGTGTATAATATTACAGGATAAGATTTACGGGAATGATAGTAATGCATTTTGGTGAATCTAACCAACAAGGATTGCCTAGCCAAAGCCTGTCCCGATGCCCGAAAATGGCTGAATTTTGTTGGTTTAATTAAAACTGTAGTATAGTACAGCTCAAACTGTATGCCAAATGATAGAACTCGAAGAGGCCTAAATATAATATAAAAGGTTCCATTATTGAATCCAGTCCGAAACATGGGTTTTCACCAGTTTTTTGGGTCAATTTTCATTAATGAAGATAAAAGCTTGAAATGTGTGTCAAATGATAGAGCTCGAAGAGCCTAAACAGAATATATAGGGTTGCCTCGTTTAATCATGTCATCGGCTAGCTTAAGAGAAATTACCCATCTAAGGAATGCCAGTATCTTAGTTGAAACCTATAAAAAATATCTTAAGAAAATGTCCTCTATCCCAATTTTGCATGTATTTCAACAAATTGACATAAACAAAACATTAATTATCTCGAAACGCGTTTTTTTCAGATACGCCCTTTTTGCTTCTGAGGGCAGAATATAACTTTAAAGTAACCGAATTAATTCTTGAAAAAACTTTATGACGTACGTGTATAAATTTATATGTATGTATTTTAAGAGCACCTTTGAAAAAACAATTCAATGATATATTTATCATAATATACAATTCCTAACTCCCACCTTATTGTGATTTGTTACAAAAATAGTAGAAAAATATACTGCCGTACAGATGAAGAAAAGCACGATCTACATTTTTATGAAAATTGAGTTTTTTATACCGTTGGATTTGTCTTTTCAAGCTCTATCAATCTGTTAAAAAAAAACGGATTAACCTAATATTTTCCAAAATGAAAAGGCCTATCTAAATTTTCTGTGTCTACGTTTTATTGCAGATAGTGCGTTTTTTCATCTGTTTTAATTAGAAATATTCTTATTTTATACATATAAACTATGCCTATCTACGTTCCATTGTAGATACATAGTGTGTTTTTTCATCTGTTTTATTAAGAAATATTCTTTTTTTATACATAAATCGACATAGAAAAACTGCCTATCTGCAGGGAAATTCAAATAATTTTACAGATAGTGCTTTTTTTCATCTGTTTTATTAAGAAATATTCTTTTTTTATACTTATGAAATATGCCTATGTACATAGTGCGTTTTTTCATCTGTATTTTTCGATAAATCAGCATAGGAAATTTGCCCATCTGCATTTTCTCCGGTAAAGTTAAATAATTTTCCAAATTTTTTACACCATTGGAAAGAGCACCCCCAAAAGTCCCTAAAAACATAAAAAAAATTCTAAAATGTTAAAACACCGATGTTTTAAATAATAAATAACTTTTTAAATGTTTTTCTTATTTATTCGATTTTGATTATAATGCAGATAGTGCTTTTCTTCATCTGTACGGCAGTATAGAAGTCTCACCCTTACGAATGTAGGGCATACAATTTGAAAAGCATAGCAGCCGACTCTTTAAAAGTGTTTAAGCTCTCTCTTTTTGTTTAAGTGCTCTCTTTTTGTTTAAGTGCTCCCTAAAAAATGGAAACAATAACAAACCAAAGAATTATATAAGTACGCTCGTTTCGTTGTAGCGAGACTGCAACAGCACAACAGATGACAAAGTATCCCCAGTAGTGCGGAGTAAAACGAAACGTAAACAACCGAATAGCTAGTATCTTTTTAGTTTTTTTTATACTTAAATTTATTATAAACATGTCATGTAGGGGCTTATCAAATTGAGATTAACAAAAAATTAGTAGCCTTTTGTGTTTTTTATTTATTTTTTGTTGAAAGAATGAGTACAATATAAGAAGTTTCTGATTCTCTATGGATTTATTATTTTTATAAAATATCAAACTGTGCATAATTGGTTTGAACTATAAGTCAGTATAATTGCAACAATTAACGGAAACATTAAAAAGTTGTAGCACGTACACAGCTCTCTATTCCATTCATATTACGACTATTTGTTGAGAAATGCCGTACGTTGCCTCGCTGGATGTTGGAACAACAACTGTTCGTTGTTTTGTTATTAATGAGAAATGTGAAACCAAAGGTTCAGCTACCGAGTTGGTGAGTGAAATTTTTAAATATTTTTTTAAACAAGTCATATGTAAAAGAATCGAAGTGATTAAAAACAAACTTTTAGGTTGACTTGCTTAATCCACAACCAGGCTATTTTGAAATCGAGCCAGAAGCCTTATGGCGAAAGATAGTCAATGTGATAACAAATGCAATCAAAGGTATGAATGAATGTTGTAAAAATCAAACTGGTAGAAGTAAAACCATAAAATTTGTAAAAAACATCACGTTTTCCATATCACTACAAGTCTACATACCTACATACATATGTTGATATTTTTTAGATATTTAATTTTGTTGTGAGCCATCAAATGCTGATTTGAGGATTTGGAAAACTCTAACTTATTAAATATTGTTAGCTATACATATATTAAAACCCGCAAACTATATTGAGGTTGCAAATTCAAGGTTAATGATCATAACATTTTATTTCATTAGTGTACATAACATGACCAACTATTTTTATATTTTTAAGTAAAAAGTACACAAAATAGTTACATATGTACATATGTATGTTTACTTTTGTAGTTAAATTTTTGGTTAAATTCTTAGTTAAATTATTTGAGAGTGTGATAGAGAAATCGCTCTCAAAGAGAGATTGAACTAAGAAAGTAATCAGACAAGAATTAGTTACAAATTTGGTTATATTATAGGCGGAGAGTCCGCTGTAGAAAAGTCGAGCGTATAAGATTACAGGATAAGATTTACGGGAATGATAGTAATGTATTTTGGTGAAACTAACCAACCAGAGTTGCCTGTCCTGATGCCCGAAAAAAGCCCGAATTTTAGTCAATTTTGTTGTTTTAATTAAAACTAGTATATTACAGCTCGAAACGTATGCCAAATGATAGATCTCGAAAAGGCCTAAGTATAATACATTGGGTTGCATTGTTGCTACTCATTTAAAATAATTGGCACCAAAGACATACATACATAAAGCCGCGATTACTACACCTTTTGGTATGTTTGAGTTCTAACGAATGCCTTTTGGTTTAAGAAACGCAGCTCAAACATTCCAGCGATTTATCAATGAAGTACTAAAAGAATTAGATTCGTTTACCTAATACAAATTGATAACAAATTCATTGTCAAGTACAACTGCCCCAGCGGAGGCAAAAAAAAAAAGGTCCTATCTTTTGGTCCTTCACATAACAAATTTTGCCACAGGTTTAATATAAATAATATTTTTGTTGAGCAGTGAAAAGTGTAAAAGTATTTTTACAGCGCCAAAGTAATCAATGTACTACTAAAGTATGTCATATGGTAACCCTAGTCAAATTGCCTTTGAGTAAATAACGCTGTATTGACGAATCGGCGATAATGACTCGTTGATCCGTCACACAGGCAGAACAATTAGTGAGTTCAGGGGAATGTAAATTACGAAATACAAATTGATTACAAATTGCTTGGTTAGCAAATCGCCGCCGTTCATTTACCTATACCCAAGTTAATGACACGGCGAAATGACGCAGGAAATTGTAAATCTTCACAGAGGAAAGCTAAAGCGACTAAATGAATGTATAAAAGAGCAAAGTTAGGTCTTAAACGAGTAAAACTTTTCCTGAGCTGATTCAGAGTTTATTTAAGAACCAACGAAAAAATAATTAAAAGAAAAGGTAATCCGGACGCAAAGGATGGTGGGCCTAAATATGAAAGAAGGGACTACTTAAATTTAATCGGAAATGAGTAGTTTTACATGGGTAGCACTTAACCGGAGGTAAGTACCATGATATTTCAGCAGGATAATGCGGCTGTTCATATAGCAAAAATAGTAAAAGCGTTTTTTCGGTACAACAACACAAATCCTCTAGGAGCCAGCTCATTCTCCTGACCAGGTTGAAATCGAAGAATTAACGGCCTGACCTTAAATCAAATTTTTTTGCTCAACATTAAAATGAGGTCACCTTCCGTAACTTTTTTTATAGCTCGATAAAATTAATATTATAATTATCTTAAATTAACGGCCACCTCCGCGGCCAACGGCCTTACCATTCAATTAACGCCCACCTGGCAACCCTGCTCCTGACCTAAATATTATTGAAAACTGCTGAGGTTATTTGGTTCGACAGGTATATGCAGAAAACCGGCAGTATGAGTCCATCCACGAGCTCAAAAATATCTTCGAAAATGCGTTTAAAAGCTATTTAAATCCTTACAAAAGCGAATGACTGAAGTGGTAGAGAATAAAGGAGAATCCACCTATCATTAAAATAATGTTTTGTTTGATTTTTTTTATAATATCTAGAACGAATTTAAGTTACAAAATTGTGTGCTATCGTTTTGTCGCACCTTAAAATTGAGTTTTTAATTTAATTCAAAAACACATTGATTTTTTTAACAAATTCTTAATAAGTTATTTATTTCCTTAGCTTTAGAAATATATACCATGAAAATAAATTTTTAATAACTGTTGTAAATCCTTTGAAACACCGAAAAATTTGTTGTGCTATCGTTTTGTCGTAGTCTGTACATACAGTGGCGGACAAAAGTGGATACATAATTTAAATTTTTTAGAAAATTTGGTATAACTTTTTTTTTATTAGAGATAATCAAGTAATTATTTTAACATTGTATACTTTGAACTATCTTCTTAAATTAATAAGGAAATAAATAATGTTGATTTATATAAAAAAACTTAAAAAAAATTCAAAATTCTTCGTTAACAGCATCAAAAACATGCTGTTAATCTTATGTATATTATTTTATTTTAAATCAGATCAAAACAAATTAATCAAGCAACTAGTTATTCGTATCATCGACAGACATAGCGCCAGTACGGGTGGGTCGCATAAGCAAATATTTTTTAAGAATTGACTTTTACACATAGAATGCTCTTCAGTGTCTATACATGGAGATTGGAGCTTTCTACTTTCCATACCTTTTCAGTGGCAGCAAAAATACGTTGGACAGGAGAAGATGTTCCAGGCAAACATAAAACGTATTCGATGATTTGAAAGAATTCCATATGTGGGCACATTATTTGTTTGAACAAAAAAATCAGTAAAAATTTTCTAGCAGTACATACATATATACAGCTGCAAAGTAGTACTTTGTAAACATAAAGCGAACAACTATTTTGGAGCTAAAAGAAGTACTGAAAATACGTGACATTTTATCAAAATAAAACTATTCATAATCCAAAAAAAATCTAATTAAAAGGTCATTCAGTTTTTCAAGTAATTATTTCTTAATTAGTAAAAAGTTGTACATACATATAGGTAGTTTAAAGATAGTACACTTGACTATAATTCGAAGTACGCAGTACAAGGGGTCAAAAATATGTACTGTATTACCAAAAGAATTATGTACGTTAGGTAAACATCTCGTTTGTTATAGTTCGTAGGTTAATCAAGGTTATAAGGGAGTGCCCATGAGCCACTTGTACCAATTCTGGAACCTTTCGACCGCTTTCCTCTCTTCACGTAGCCTAACGTGCCGTTTTCCTGGCTAAATGATATTAATTAGCAAAAAGCCATGGGTTTAAAAAGTTGTGTAAGATCCTGGACATATTTTTTCTGGAATGCATTCTATTTTTGATCAAAATTTTGAGACAAATTAAATACAATTTTTTTTTCTCCAAGTCTACAAGCTTTCTACTAAATAAATATGTATATAAAAAACACAGCAAATACCACATATATTTTGAAGCCTTCAGTGGCATGCCATACTGGGATAAAAAGTGTTTAAGGCGAATATTTCATCTTAAAGAAACTTGAGTTTAATTTGCATTCACTTTGGCTTTACAGATGCTCAATTGACACCCTCGGAAATTTCCTGTCTTGGTATATCAACGCAACGTTGTACATTTCTTACTTGGAATCATCATACAAAAGAATACTATCATAATTTTATAACATGGAAAGATTTGCGTGCTCATGCTTTGGTAGATCAATGGAATACCGGATTAACGCTCAAAGCACTAAATACATTTTCTTATGGGCTATATTTGATATCACGCAGCAAGAGATTCTTAGCTGGTAGCGTGCTAAAAATGATGAACGGACAGGTATGACACGTTGACTGTACCTATATATTTGAACAATTATGACTTCTAACTTTTAATTTAAGGTAACGCTACGTTTACTGCATGCCATCCATGATAACCCAAGACTAAAACAAGCAATTAAAGACAAACGTGCACGCATTGAGTTACTCGACTCATGGATTCTGTATAAATTGAGGTAACTTGGAGGGAGAAACAATATTACACAAGTAATAAAGCTAATTTTCAGATCAGGAAATGGTATTGAACCAAATGTGGAGCATATTACTGATGTTACATCGTGTACAGCCACTGGGCTTTTTGATCCTTTCACCTTAGGTTGGTCACCATTGATAAAATTGCTATTTGGTATTGACGTAAGTTGTGTGAAAATTCATAGCAAAAAAAAAGAAAAATATTAACCACCTGCTGTTTAGCAAACAATACTGCCAAAAATTGTTGATAACGCATATAAACATTTCGGAACTATTCATCCAGCCGCATTTCTACAACATGCAGCCGAATGGCAGGGCGTCCAACTACCAATTACATCATCTATAAGTGATCAAACAGCTGCTATATGGGGCTCACATTGTTTTGATGAGGGTGATGTTAAAGTTACAATGGGTACAGGTGCATTCCTAAATTTAATAACCGGCAAAGATTGTCATGCCTCCGTAATGGGTATGTACCCATTGGTTGCGTGGCAATTTCGTTATGATATGAAGAAAGTTAACACAACATTTTGTGTTGAAGGTGCTGCTCATGACATGGGCACCGTAGTTACATGGGCTCAACAATGTGGTCTTATAAATGATCCTGCCGAGACAGCAGGTATTGCTGAATCAGTTGATGATACATGTGGTGTTTATTTTGTACCAGCTTTTAGTGGACTGGGAGTAAGTTTTTTCATTAATATAAAATGTAATGGATCGGATCCGTCACATTAGCATTTTACACTTCCGCTCGAAAATTGCAATCTTCTAATCAAAATTTAAATAGTTAGGCATGTTGAACATAACTCATCACAGCTGCACTGCTGCGTTCAGGGTTACGGATGACATACGAGAGATTTCGGCTACAGTACTCTGTTTTCGTCGCTAATTCTCAATTATTTATGTGATGGATCTGAAGAACTCTTAACTGACTCTGGGTCCTCCAACTACCTATCCCTTGTACCGAGTATCCCACAAATATCAATTCCGGGTCCTTTACTTTTTTCGCTGATCGAAAATAATATCATAATACCAGTGTTAAAGCATTATAATTTATATCTGTTTGCAGAAGATGTTCACGTCTGGTGGTGGAAAGTTCATCATCATGGTTGGACTAACTTCCGGCAGTCAGGGTTACCAAGTCGAATAGGAGCAATCACGGCCTTCTGAAAAAAAAAATTATTAATTATTATTCCCTCAAATGGTAATGTAAAATCTTTTTTGGGAATAAGTTGAAACTTTTTTTTTTGCTATAACTTAGCAAGGGAACATCACAGTCACTACTTGAAAGCTCATTTTAAAGGGCAAGGACGGTACTATGTTATGTTTTTGTCAAAAACAAGCTGAACAACTTTTTTTGAATTCTGTACATGGCCTCGAAAGTAGACAAAAAAACATCATGTTTTAAGTACTTATTCTGAAATATTTTAAAATTCTGCCGCGATGGGTCAATTCTGAGACCAGATTCGGATTCAGCGTAAAAAAATACTTCGAAAACGACCCTCCACAATCCAACAGCATTAATCACCTACTCATTCAGATACCTTTTTAATAAAATATAGTTTTTCCATACAATTTACATGTAAAACTAACAGGCTTCGGCGCCACCTTATAAAATTGAGTCACAGAGCTGAGTTTTCGTCAAATTTTTCTTCATTCCATACACTAACTTTTAAGACAATAGCACCTTGAAAAAAACAAAACGAAAATAATTTGAATCACCCTAATGTACATATGTTACATATCCGTTTATTAAATTATTTTCTTTTTATTAATTTTGAAGCCACCAATCAACGATCATAAGGCTGCATCTGGTTTTGTTGGCATTACACCGTCAAGCACACGGGCTCACCTAGTGCGTGCTGTGCTGGAAAGTATTGCATTTCGTTTGGCACAACTGTGTGAAACAACAGAAAAAGAAACCAATTACAAAATACAAATTTTAAAGTAGGATAGATATAAAGTTGATATGTTTGCTACTTAGTTAAGCAATTCTTCCCTTTTATTTTCAGAGTTGACGGTGGCGTCTCACGCAATAATTTTGTTTGTCAATTTTTAGCAGATGCAACAGGTATACGTGTTGAACGTGCCAGAAACTCAGAATCCAGTATAATGGGAGCAGCATACATGGCTGGATTAAATGGTGGCGTGTGGCATGATGTTGAAGAAATACGTAAATTTCGTCAAATCGATCATATATTTGAGCCGAGTGTACAAAAAAGGAAAAATATAAAAAGACGTATGGATATGTGGAACGAAGCCGTTCAGCGCTTTTTAAATTGGTATTAATATAATGCTACTACAATTTTTGATTTTACGATTTTGTTAAAAATAACATTTAACGAATTTCATTTCCATTTGTTAAATATGCGAAATTATAATATTAATTTGATAAAAATTTTAAGCTTTGATGGCGATTTTTTTGATTGACCGTTCGGATATACGATTCGAGCGGAAAATGCTAGTATTAAAATTGGCGGAGGAAAACTAGTAACTAAGAATTTTTACAGTGACTTAGATGTGATCAGTGATCATTTGTACTTTTTTCGGCTCATTTGCGTAGTGAAAAATCGTCGTCAGTACATCGGAAAAGTTTTTAGTACATTCGATATATTTGAGTTTTTTCAGTACATTTTCGGTACTTACATACATACATTTGGACAATTTCCACAAATTACCATTATTTGTTTTAGTAAATTTAGCGAAAATATGTATGAAAATTTTTTATAAAAAGTACGCTTAAAAACAAAAATTTTGATACAAAAAAAATGCCATATTGTACATATATACATATGTGGTTGATTAGGATTATTCGCGAAGCTATGAGCATTAAAAAAAAAATAGTTTAAATACGATAGTTGCATGCAATGTATATCTCTTAAATAGCTTGATAAAAAAAATTATGGAGAATACTCTGAACCAGTACTAAAAAAAAAAAATCAGAGATTCAAAAGCAAAATGGTGACCGATTTGGCGTGGAATGCTCCATATGCAAACTGCTATATAGAATAACATGTCAATTCACAGGAAATTAGTATGATTGAGATACATTTATTAGTTTGCACGCCGTTGAATAAATGCTATGAATTTCATTAAAAATTTTGCTTGTTTTCAACCTAGTAATAAAATAGTTACTCATAATTTCAAATCAAACTGCATTAGCTTTATTGCATAAAAGTATTGATAGGTATGTATGTATGTATGTATATGGGTTCCGTTTGTTCATAAATTTAAAATCGTTGCTGAAAGTTCTGCTGCTGTTGATTAAACATCATCTGTTGCTGTTGTTGTTGCTGCTGATGATGAAAGTCTTGTTGTTGCTGCACCTGCTGTTGCTGCTGTGCACCACCACCTGCACCAGATAAACGCACTCGTTTATTACTTGGTTCATGATGTTGTGACTGTTGCTGCTGCTGTTGATGTTGCTGCTGCTGCTGTTGTTGTTGCTGTTGTTGTTGCTGCTGCTGTTGCTGCTGCTGTTGTTGCTGCTGCTGTTGTTGTTGCTGCTGTTGCTGGCGTTGTTTATTGTCAGATTTTTCTTCCTGATCATCATCGGTTAAAAATTCTCTTTTCGGGTATGGTATCGGGCAACCAGCAAAAACATCTTGCGTTGGCAGTGGATCCTCTTGAAAATATGGATCTTGCATAGCTTGTTCAGACGTTATACGTTTGTTTGGGTCCATAAGGAGCAATTTTTGTAATAAATGAAAAGCTTTACTATCTGGTTTTATTTTGTGCCGCTCCATATATTTAGCCAGAGAACATGTTGAATATGTAGAACGTTTAAAGTCTTTGGTAAGTGTATGATGTTCAGGCATCTTTTTAATATCTTCCCAGTCTTTATCTTGTGGAAATCCCATAACGTTAAAAATTCGATCCAACTGATCGTGATGATAGGGATTGCTCGTCTTAATATCCTCTTGACGACAGTGAAATATCGGTTCCGAGGTTAGCAACTCAGCAAAAATACAACCAATAGCCCAAATGTCAATAGCTTTGGTGTAGTGTCTTGCACCCAACAATAGTTCTGGTGCACGATACCAAAAGGTTACGACAACCGGATCCAAATCAGCCAATGGTTTCAAAGGTGCGTTAAAAAGTCGCGCAAAGCCCATATCAGCAATTTTAACACGACCACGCTCATTTCCGTCTCCCATAACTAAAATATTAGCAGGTTTCAAGTCGCGATGCAACACCCAGTTGCTGTGCAAGTAATGGATTCCATCTAAAATTTGGTAAAGTAAACTTTTTACCATTCCACGGGGCACAACAACCTGTTTTTTAGCCGCTTTAGCGGCACGATGAAATTTAATAATATGCCACAAATCATGTTCTGCATAGTCTATGAGGAGGAAAACTTTTCGGTCATTGTGGGACAAAAATACCCTTATAAGTGTAATCACATTCTGATGCTTTAGTTCGCGTAGCAGTGCAATTTCACGGCAAGCCGACATTGATAAACCCGTGCCATCGATTTGCTTCAGGGCGTATTCTTTACCATCGCTCGTTTCTTTCCATTTGGCTTTGTAAACATGTCCGTAAGTGCCGCGTCCGACCTTGCAGCCCTCATAGTTGAAAAGATCTTCAACTTTGGTGCGCTCAAGTTGTGTTTTCATTTTAAAATCATAATCCATGCTAACGAATGTACACTTTTCGTTAATCAGCCCTAGAATTAAAAAAAAAAGAATTAAAACTGAAGTGTGGTGATAGGAAAAAACCAAAAGTTTCATTCCAACTGGACTGAAATTTTGTAGCATTTCTTTGCAATTTTGTCCCAGAAAATCTGTTTTAAAATTTTAATTTAAACACGTAACGTAATTGAAAATCAGTTCATTTTGCGGAATTTCTGAATTTGTCCGTCCATGCTTGTTTACATCTTTGGGTTTTTTCATTTTACATTTTCACATATTTGTAAAGGTTACTAACCAAAAGTTTTCCACAATAACTGATGTATGTAGATGGGTGCCGCTCCTAATCCCTCTAATTTTTTTATATTTACACTTTTATTATATTAAATTGGAAAAACATAAATTTTATAAGCTTTGTAAATTGTCAAATTGAGAGAAAAGTAAAAAAATACTTTCGCTCTCAAACTTTTGTTTGGCATATTTGTATCAGTGATGCCAATACCAGGATCTCGGCTTTTTTCCAATCCCAAAAGTTACTCGGCGTTTACACACACAAATTCTTGTTGGCAAGAGGGGAAAAACCAAAGAAACGAGGTACAAAATTTGTCGTATGTTGCAAATGCCAAACAAAAACCACAAAAGAGAATAGACAAGAATTTGTTTCACCGAATTTGCCTGTGTAAACGCCGAGTTAGCTGTGTTCTCGTACGCACAGTTGCCAAACAATTTTTTTCAAATTTTTAAGATGGAAATTAAACGCTCATTTTTCGCAACGCGCGTTTTGATACTTTTCAGACGAAAGTCATCGAGCGCTAGTTAAAGTTACTAAATTTTCTTACCTCGTGCTTTAATACATAAAGCTAAAACATTAACTAATAAATGTTTGGTGTATCCAATAAATTTTTAACGATATCGATATGCTTGCATCAATAATAATTTACAACCACATTACAGCTGAAACCGTGGAAAACCAACGCGCGTGTGAACCGAGATCTTATGTCAAAATAAGTTGATAAGTCATAATAAACACACCATTTAGACATTTCAAGACTTGAAATTTTCAGCAAGTGTTTGACATTAGCTATTGCAGTTGAACGAATAGTGTGGCGTTAATTTTGGTTCAGTGTGAAATTGTTTGTCGAATAGATTGTTTGTTGACTGGCTTGTGATTTATTGTGTCTGTTTTTGGGTGCCCTTAATTAATCAATTTTGTTTTTATTGAAGAAAACGGGCGTCGGTGCAGACGATTGTGGTGTTTCTCTGCTGCAGTTTTTTTTTAATCTAATGTATTATTTACTAGTTTAAAAGAAATGAAGGTTCGAAAGAAGTTAAACAAAAAAATTCTTCAGTAGTAATTAAAGTAAGTGTTAAGAAAAATCAAGTTTGTGAACTGCATAAAAAAAATCGATGGTGTGGCAAAAGTATAATGAAAAAATAAATAAATAACTTAAATGTATTGACAGTGTAACATTAAAAAAAAAAAAAAATAATGTGTTCATATTAAATTGCTTTCAAGGGAAATTTCTTCCGTTGAGACTTGAAAAAGAAATTGTAAATTTAGAACATTGCATTCTGTATTCTATTCTATTCTTTACCACTTTCATTGTTATAGCTGCGTTTACTTGGTGAAATACTTCTTACTGCACTTAAATGATTTTTCACCTCCCAATAAACAATATGTAGTTGTACTTAATTTTAGAACTTCTTTATCAGTAGTCACAAATTTTAGCAAACTAATTTACATAAATTTAATATATATTTTAATAATCATGCACATACATATGTCTTTACTTTATTATTTATGATTCCACTCGTCCCAATAAGAGTAACTTAGCCTCATGATTCAATCATAAGCTTCATGCATTTCAGTGTGTTGTTCAGTTCTCTGTTGTCGGCTTCGTTATTGTCAAATCCGATTCAAAGTGTAAACGAGAGTTGAGTTTAAAATGTTTATTAATTATGATTTAAGCCTTCCAAAGATTTTATTAATTCTGTTAAAAACTATAATTCTATATATTAATAGTGTGCGGCAGGGTGTGGTATTGTATTCATGGACCAAAGTGGAGCAAATATTCTTGTCCACGATGAATTTAATATAACTATTGAGGATATAAAACAATCTTAAATCAATCTTTCAGAAGCGTGCAAAAGTATTCATTGTTCAAATTTGAGAGACTAAAGAGCTAAACTCAATTGGGACGTGCAATATCGTCCACAGTTTTCCTATACGTTAATAGTGAGTACAAAATTGACACTACAAAATTTATCGCAGAGAAATAGAACAAATTCTATTTTTTGGTACGATTTGACACAGAAGATAAATCGCACGTCCCAACTATGTTTAGCTCTTAATCTTGCCCTTAACGCATTAAGCATGGCTAGGGTTGTCAGATTTTTGAAGCACAAAATCAGTATATTCAATGCAAAAATAAGTACACAATTTTTTACGTCATTCATTTTTTTTAATATAAAAATCACATTACAAAATTTTTCATTTACAAAAAAATATAATCTTTTCGGATTCCACACCTAGTAAAATGATATATTTTTCATATTTTTTTACGAAAACCTCATGGGACCCCTACACAGCACAGTGCAATTCGCTGTTTTAATTTACTAAAAACACAAAATTAATTAAATATGCTACAAAACAAGCACCATTTTACAGCCTCCTAGTTACGCTAACTGGTAATATGTACTTGTAATTTCGTATTAAATGTCAAAATTGTTTAGTAAATCAAATATAATCTAAACATCAGTACAAATCAGTACCAATTGGTAAAAATCAGTATATGTATTTGCGTACTGATTTCCAAATCTTAAAAAATCAGTATTTTTAGAATAAAATTAGTAAAAATCAGTACTGATAGAAGCCTTATTTTTTTTTTTAAATTTTGTTGCACTAAATTTTTTCCTTTCACCACCAAATTAGTACTTTCTAAGCTACGACATAGCGACATATTATATGTAAGTTACATTGTATTTTGCTGAAGTTTTCATTTCACGTCACTTCACTTAGAATGACATATTGCTACTTAACAAAAGTCATAAATCGCATAAATTGTTAACAATTTAAAAAAAAGATGAGACAGCTATATATTTTGAAAAGATTTGGTAGGAAATTGTTCGTTAGAATTTAAATATTTGGCAGAAAAGTTGCTGGACGAAATTAGAAGCTGGACGAATGTAGTTTGTTTTTCGTTACTAGGACCTTAAAAAGTGAGCATAATTTGTTTCAATTTTTTTCAAAAGAGCAAATGTGTTGCTTTCATGGTCGACGGTCTAATCTTGCCCATAAGGCGTTTAATATGACTGCTATGGCTACAAATTGTAAACAGGTCACTACTTGTTTTGAGTTTTTGTCAAAATATTTTTATGTAAGCTGTTTCAAAGACTAACCTCTAGCGTGTTAAATGTTTGGCTTGTGTGGGAGGTGTCACGCTCACTTATGAAAGTCGTCCACATTTTGTTCACTCAATGTATGATGGCTCGTGCAATTATACTGGTGCGCGCTTTCAATGAAAAATTCATAAGTTATGTCGAGAATTTCGATTTGAAGAATAACATAAAAAAATATATTTTGAGAAACATTTTCGGCATGACATAATTTTTTCATTTTTTTTTTATATGCTACTCTCTAATCATTTACAAGAATGTATCTGTTTCCAAAACGAAATTCTCGACAAAACTTTTGAAAATATAAATTTTTTATTGAAGGTGCGAAACAGTCAAATTTTTTATGATTCATACAATGTATCATGATTCATGAAATAATACTGGAGCGCGCTGAGAATTTCGATTCTCCTTAAGATTTATTGAAAGATAACACACATATAAAAAAACCAAAAAAAGGTTTACTATGTCGAAAATATTTAAAAAAACTTAAAAATAAAAAAATTTGTATAAAGTAAGTTATTTTTTTTAAATTAAAGCAGTTTAAACAAAACATATTTTTTTCATTCTATTCCCTATAATTTTTGAGAAACTCCGTTTCAAAAACAAAGTGTGTAATTATTTAAAGAATGACCGATGTAAGTTTATAAACAAAACCACTGTACAATAACACGAAACGCACTAACAACACATGCGAACATATTAACGCAACAAGTAGATGGTGACGCAAAATAATCTATGGTTTGAATTCATTTTACTTTCTTATTTCAATATTATTTTTTCAGTAGTTATTTTTTTTAGTTTTTATTCCAATTACATATAATTAGGATCAATATACAACACAACAACGAACAAAAGTCATAAATATTATTTGGAAAACAGGCGGGCCAAACCCATTGGAAAAAGCATACAATTATGTATTAACAAAAAAATGCAAATACAATACAAAAATTCGATATATCTCTCAATACTTGAAATATTCCTATACACAGAAAGCCTCCCGAGTAGAAATTAATATCATGCAATCCCTACCATGGTCAGCTCCGGATATGGCTAGGAATGTCGGACCCTATTAAAAGCAGCCATAACAGTATCTAAAATGTGAAAACGTATTAAAGAATATCGGATCTGGTATGAGAAAGATTAGCCCTATTGCAGCCTATCAGGTAAAGCCTTATAGAATTTCGTTCAGTCTTGCCAAATCATTAACGGACCTGGACGGCTCAGGTGAAGGTGTGGTTGAACTTATTTTCGCCTTAAAGATGTAGACCCTGTTAAAATCTATAAGGCGTATCGACTTGGGTTTGAACCTGGGCATTCCCTGTTAAAACAATTGTTAAATGCACAGTTTAACGTTTGTTATTTTTTGGCTGGCGAAAATATCTACATATATTATTTTTCATTTTGACAGCGAATATATTCAACAGCAAAAAATTTACCCCGAAAACGTAAACCTCGTGTAACGACTGAAAAAGAAGACAAAATGCTTGTTTGTTAGTACAAAAAGCCCCCTGCATAAATCAGCTTGGCCGGTTTCAGTAGCTGTTTTCGGAGCAAATGGCTCTGGACTTTCCGTTGATACCAAAAAACGTCGTTTGAGGGAAATTAAACTGTTTGTTCTGAAATCTTGACCAATTTTTTTTTAAAAAGACCTTATTTTTTCCAAGAAATGTGTCAATGACCTACGATTTTTTTAGCATGTTAAGAAACCCTAACTTATTCCCTTTAAAATGGTTAATAGTTTGTTCTAAATTTTTGCATATTTACCTCCTTTTTTACCGGAAAAGAAAACAATTTATTCAATGAATCCTTATAAAAAGTATATATTTATTGTTCAATTTCAGAATTTAGCTAAATATTATTGTAGGCCATTAAATTATCATTATTATTACACCCATATTTTGGATATCCATTCAGGGATTCCCAAGTTATAATCATTTTTACAAAAGCTATATCCACAACTTCCGATGACGCGTACAGGCAAACGCAACACCTCCTGGTAGCCAGACTGCCCCCATGTCTACCGTTATAATGAAAGAAAGAGGATATCAAAAAACCAGACATTCTGAAATAATTGGTCAAAAACGTTGCTAGCTCTTATACTATAACATTTGGCATACATTTCAAGCTTTAATCTTATTCACTTTTAATTAAAATAACAAAATTGTCCCAAATTCAGTAATCGGAATGTGCTTTGGCAAGGTTATCCTGGAAGATTACTTTTACAAAAACGCATCTCTATCTTTCCCGTTTACCCCATTATGTAATTTTACACACGTGACTTTTCTACAACGGGCTCTTGGGCTAGAAGACTTATTTAAGTTTTATTAAAAAATGTTTTGAATACAATAAAAAATTTTAAAATTATAAAAGCTTCTTACGCGCTATATGATATTTATGCATTTTCTTTTAAACTAATTAAATTGTGAAATCAAAAATTAAGGCGCGACAAAGCCATGTATTTTTATATAAATTGCTCAACAAAAATTAAAACACAGCCCAATTCGGCTTGATAGTCATTGTAATAAAATAAAGTATATTTTTGCATGTTATCCAAGGATTCCACGCAAACCGCGCGTTCTTTTGTCACATAAAATACCTATGAAAATTGTGAGTTGATAAAAATTAAGAAACGTTGTGCAAAATTTAAGATCCATTGTATTTATTGTAAAATGATTTATATCTTATTTTCAATAGGCGAATCAATTCATTATCTATTTGGTTTTGTAAGGCGTTCCTTGACTAATAGCTTAGAAGATCCTTTTAATTGTGCTATCAAACTTCATGTGTTTGACGTGTTAGTAAGTGGAAGTATGTTTTTTTTTTATTAGGGCGGGTAAAAATTGTAAATATTAATGAATATAAGGAGTTTTTGAATTTGTAGGTTGGTATTTACATATGTAGCTTCCGTGTTCTGCAAAGCCCATGTAGTGTGGTTGGAGCACAGTCAAAAACGACTGTCACTTAGTTCTTATTTCATTAAATCCTTTTGAGGGGTAATTTCATTTTATTTGGCTGTTATTTTATTTGACTATGAATGCAATTTTTGACAAAATTCTTTCAATTTCTTTTTAAAGGTGAAATTATTTATTTGTGATGCTTGCACCAAAAGTGACTTAACCACATAAAAGTTAGAATAGTGGGCGACCCTTGCCCGCGGGTCAGGGTTTGCATTCTTCAATATGTCCATCACCGGCTTGGCGGCGGCCTTCAACCGCGGCTCAGGCTACTTGATTTGTTTAGGTGGTATCTGGACTTAAAGTCCAATGCCAATCATGACCATGAGGCTAGATTTCATTCTAATTAGTCCAAATTACTTGCTTGGGCATGCTTGGTATTGGACTAAAGATCCAGATACAACCCAAACAAATTAAGAGCGCCAAACAGTGAAACACGGCGGTAGCTCAATAATGATTTATGGATGTACATATGTATTTCGGAAAATGGAGTGAAACCATTGATACTCACCTAAAGAATTATGCGCAAAGAACAGTATCCAGTGATCTTTCAACAAAATTTTGCAGGTGTAGTTGGCAGTATGGGTTTTATCACTTAGTGCTGCCAATAGTTGGCAGAATGGGTTTTTTTACTCAAAAAATTAGTTTTTGAGCTAGACAATGACTCAAAACACACCTCGAGCTTGGTTTAAGACAGACATTTTGTGTTTTGAAGTGGTCTCTATAGTCTCCGGACATTAATCCAATAGAGAATTTGTGGAACCATGTCAAATCACAGCTTAGGAAATATCCAAGCCCATCAAAGGGAGTTCATGACCTATGGGAACGTATCCAAGAATTTTGGTATATAATTCTGCCTGATTTTGTCAATTTTTTTATGAAATTCCAAAAAATGGAAATTTTGCAGCTCTGGTAGCAATACTAGGAGTATTTTGTTTTTTTTTTTAAATGAGGATGTACTCGAATATGAATAAATATTCGAATTTCGAGTGTTCCCGAAGAATTCTAGAACATGACCTTATTTTGAACATGTACACTAGCATCTTATAAAAAATTTTAATAAACTTCGATAGTAAATTTATTACTAGAATATAAAAATTTTATAAAATAAAGAGATAGTAAATTCAGTTCTAAAAGAGATAAGAAAACAATGGAAAAAATTTAAAAATGTAAAGTTAAGAATCTAAAAATAGTTAAAAACAGCACATTTGAAGCTTCTTTACGCACTTTTCGCTTTAAGGCAGCTGACAATCCGTGCCAAAGCCTTATGGTGTTAATGAAAAAGTGTCTGCTAGTTTCGAGGTGGCTGTACCTGGGGACGATAAGGTCAGAATATCAATCAAAATTGAAGTTTATTATAAAGATACTCAGGAGTTTTCAAAAGAATAGGTTTGTGTAATAACATAAATTTACGTATAGATACTAGATAAAGCTACATCAAAGAATGAAATTTTTAGCATATTATCTGTATCCTTAGCAGGAGACCGACCAAAGGTTTGGTTTTCAAACTTTCAATAAAAATTTGTTCTTATTCTATTCGCGCGCTGCTTTTGAAACGCTACTTTAATTTTTTTTTAATAACTAAAGTAAAATAAATTTCTTTATTTCAGTCATTGCTATATTATTTGTAAATCTCCTCAACGTCGCGTGGACTCTCAGATTACACTTGGCCATGGATGTGCTTGCTACGTCTGCTACACAACCATCAAATAAACAAACTCATTCAAAAAGACACACACAAATAAATCATAAAGTTTTCAACATAAATAAAGATATAAGACAAAATTTTGGGATGGAATCAAAAGAAATGAAAAATCACATGGATAAGAACATCATCTACAATTGTGTTAACGTTGAGCGAACTACTGAAACTAATTCTTTGTTGACAAATGTTGCAGACTCGCATTTTGATTGTGTTAAATCAAATTTATTATCTGTTGCTTCAATGAAATTGAAATTTTCGATTATAACTTCAATTTCAGTAGTATCGGCCAAAAAAGTCCGTAAACCATTACCTGAAGCCCTTCGATGGCTCCAACAGAGTCACGTTCTAAGTACTATGCTAAAATTATGTATTTTAGCTTTTGTATTTGACCTTATGCCAGTACAATCAGAGGCTTTTGATTTGGGTAATGAATTAAATTTAAAGCCAACGAAATATACGGAGTGGGAAAGGAATGTTACTTACCTCAGCTCTACGCAGTACAATGCTCGCGGAATGCAACCACTCTACAACATCACGCATAAAATCATGTGGTTTTTCATAGACGAGAATGCATTACCAGAAGGTAAGTTAAACCAAAATATAAAAAAAGTTCTGGCTAAAACTTCCCGCCCAATTTATAACGAAACATCCCGATGTAACGGTGTAACTTGATGTTCTTTATGTATTTTGTCTGAAAATGTATTATCCGTAGACCGAATCCATTTAAAATCATGCAGCCTGACTGACTTCAAATTGCGGAATTAGTTGACGATAAAATATGTTGTTTTTCAGAGGAATTAAGAAAAAAACCTAGTTTATTTCCATAAAAAATGTCATAACTTCGCCAATTTTCAACCAATTTCGAAATTTTAAAGATTCTGATAGCGAATGAGAAGTTCCATTAGAATCAAAAAAGAAAAAAGAGCTCCACAATTCCTTCAAAGTATCCGATTATCAAACTGCACACGAATAATATATACATTTATGCTATTTTTACAGATTTGATAAACAAATTTAAAATACTGTACCCTCTAAGTTATTAAAAATCCGCTCCATGCAATATACTTGCATCATACTTGAGTTCACATCAAAATGGCTTTAAAATAATAAAGTGTTTTGTTGCAAGATTTAAGAAAACTACAGTGTAGAGTAAGCGACAAAAGTCTACATACACCCCCCCCCCCCTCCATAGATCGAGAAACTGAAAACATAATGGAAAAAAGTAATGATGCAGTTTTGTTTGAAACTTTTTTATTGATAACACAGGGCGACAAAACTTTGTCAAGCCTCTGGCCTTGAAACTCGAATATATTTTTCAAAGGTTTTTGACGCGCTGAACTCAAATCCGAGCTCAGAATTTCACTGATCTTCCAGTTTTTGAGATATTCTTACCTAAAAGTGCGAAAAACACAGATTTTCAAGACATTTGAGGTTATATAACATCGAAAGATAATTTTTTTATAAAACCATTTATGGCGACTGTAAAAACTATTCTTCCTCTTCAAAACGCATTTTATCAATTTTATCAATATGTATTTGTTTCCTTGAAATTTCATAAATTTATGTAGATTTGTATGAAGACCTGTATGATAAATTTCAGTTTACGATATTTTGGAGAAGTAGTAGTTATTTAAGACCCCATTAAAAGTTTCACAAAAAAAAGGTACCTTTCGATGTAATTTTGCCTCAAATATCGCGAAAAACCGTGATTTTCGCACTTTTGGGTCGATTTGGTTGCTACAGAAGCAAACTACAACTAATAAAACCATTTTTCTCTTTCTAGTTTTGCGAAAGAAATTTGATACCTAGAACCCAGAGACAAAATTTATGTTGCGCTGTGTAATGAGGAAAAAAAATGTTTTCTTCAATATACATACATAAATTTAATTAGTTATCATAAAAAACACAAAAAATCGATTGACATAAGTCTACATACACTAGGCAACTTAAGTCTTGAGCTATTGATTATTTATTTTAGAAAACGGTGAAGTACCTTTTTTTTTATTTTTTATATCTATAATATGAGTAAAACTTTGGTATAATGCACTTAGTTGTGATTTGGACGTGATATTTGATTGATATAAAGGCTCCGCGAACAGAAATTTCAAGTGATAAGAGAAATTTTGTTGTTAAATTTGAAAAAAAAAATTAATCCTACGGTTAAATTTGAAAAATATTTGACTTGAGTCAATCAACAGTTCACGCAGAGATGTCAGCTTGATTTTAAAAAAAGTGGACAAAAATCCAAAAGTCAGTGCCTCAAAATTTATCGAACAATAGCTAGTACATAAGGCTTGTTTTCAATGGAATCAATATCTTCATATGTATTGATAAAAAATTTTGTTTTTACAGGATATATAACGATTAAAGATATGGAAGTGCATGCCGGTCCAAAAGTTGAACGCAATGAATGGGGTGATCTACTCAAACATTACTGGGGAATTTTGCTGGTTGTTGTGCTTACTGCTTTTCTAGTCATATTGATGCCAATCATTGGGTAAGTACAATCAAAACACTTATCTCTTTGAAGCACTTGATTTTAAAGAAAGAAAAAGAAACCCTAGCTGCACAGAATTTTTTTAGTGGGAAAAAACATTCATTACAATTATATCTCTGGTGGCAGTAAATAAGTAGTTAATCCGAGTTAGCTGGAAAATCAATTAATAGTAGCAATGGATTGTTTCCTTGTATGTACTTTTACGTCGTGTAGAAGTCGATAACTCGAAAGCCCTATAGAACCACCGATATGTATTTTCAGGGATCTTGGAGTTTTTAATTTATTTTATTCGACATATCTAGTTATTTACGACTGCCACGGACATGATATAAAATATTACTCAAAAGAAAAAAAATATATATTCTTCTTTTTTACGCGTTTCCCGCGAGTTCATAACAGTGCCAAATGAATGAAAACCGATAAACAAACTGTTTGACTGTGAGTAACTTTAACTTTTCATGTTGGGTTAAAATAAATCCCACCCTGCATACAAACCTAAGCAAAAGGTGGGATAGTTTCCCCAAAGAGTTAACCTTTTAAATTCAGCGAGCACAGTATAAACAAGCGAGTTACAATGGATCTCGAATTTTCATAAAAAAATGCAAATATTTATACGATAATTAATGAGGTTCAAGCAAAGGCGTACCGTGAATATTTTGCGCCGCGCGCATATTTGGCGCCCGAGCGAACAGTTGCAATGCCGCCCCCTATGTACCAAAAAAATATTTTTCTCAGTATCGAAAAATTTTGTCGAGCAAAAAAGGTCCCCACTTTTGACCTTCAAAAAGTGTAGCAAAATGAGAGCCCCCCTTAGGTACGCTACTGGGTTCAAGTCCTTCGTTCTAAAGTCCACTGCTACCAAATGGATAGATGCAGTTTTCGAGCCCCGGGGGGCAAAACATTTTAGTTAACTTTGTTTTTAAAGATTTTAATCAATATTTATACATAATTATATTATTATAAATGTTCATCAAATATTAATTTTTCAAAATATGTTGAAAGTGATTTTCGTTTCCATTTTTGGATGAAGGAAATTACGCCCCCGATAAAAAACGTAGTAATGCCCACGGTAATTTCCATACAGAAGTGAACGATATTTAATAGAAAGCGCCCAAAATGGGAGTTATTTCGTAGACATTTTTGGTGTTATTTCATTGCTTCGTAGCTATTATTTAATTTTAGAAACATGATTTACTTTCCATATTTTTATGAAGGCAAAAAATGTTGGGAGAAGGTAATCTGTTTGAGCAAGTCTGCGTTACGGCAATGGGATTTTTAAATAAAAAGTTTTTATAAAAAATAACATCTGCAAGGAAGAAAAAGAATATTTTATCATTGCAGGACAATTGAATAAGAAGTTGATAAGGCTGAAAACTTGAAGAGTAATGAGAATAAAGTTGGGTCCTTAACTAAGTATTATAGAGATTATGATTTAACCAATGCAACTTCAAAGCAATTTTGCGCTATTAATTTTTGAACGAACTTTCGTAAAACGAACTTTCAAAAATTGTAAATAAGCGACAGGGCGCTGGGTATGTCGGAAACCGTGGACAGCTAGGGCCATGCAGAGAGCGGTCAGATTCTTGGTAGAAACACTTAGCGTCACATAAACATCTGTTTTAAAGCCAGCAGTGTGGTCAAGTGATGCAGTTCGTAGTATCTTAGTTCAACGTTTGTTTGTGAAGTCTACTACTACTACCGCCAAAATTTTATCGTACCGAGTTTTGTAACATTTACTAAATTATTTATGCCCCACCCATTTGTCCAGTGCTCAAACTTGGTTCACCAAACCTTTTCATGTTGAATATGAGAACATTCACTTGAAAAGAATTTCAGCATGGTTTTTTTAAATTATTGCTTGTGTGGAAGGTGACACATCCTCTACGCGCTTTTTGCCTGGTGCTTTTCCAAACCACTCCTTGATAACATTTTCTTAAATAATTTTTTCGTGTATCGTTTTAAAATGTTTGTATTAGAGATGCACACCTTGTGGAAATCCGCTCTCTTATCTAGGATGTCCGTACCATTCCTAGCATTTCAGTGAAATTTGGTTACACTACTTTAAGTAAGGGCTTGAAGCTTTGACTTGTATATCCATATACCATTTGCTTTCATAACCTTGAGTTAATCTCTCAATGTACAGTTTTGAAGTTTTTGCTTGAGTGGAAGGAGCCACGTCTTTTTATAAAAATTCGTTCGCGCTTTGTCATGTGCTTGCCTGAACCATTATTAGTATTTGTGTTAAATTTGTTCGTACTCAAATAAGCACCTTTTTTTTGTTTAAAAATATTGAAATTTTTTTGCGCTGTAGTCAAAAAAAATAATTTAATTTTTGTGCTTGCATTTAATTCGTTTAATTTTACCTCTAATATGTATGAATTTCATTGAACGTTCGCTTTAGATTGTGTTTCTGTTGCTGTCGATGTGCCGGTGCCTGTGGTGGACGTTCGCAGCCCTTCGATAAAAAACATGATACCTGTAAACGTGTGTTTCTCGGTTTACTTTTAATAATACTTTCCACTGGAGTTTTGTAAGTATTTGGTTGTCAAATCTTTTTCATTAAACTTAATTTAAACTTCTGAACACTTTTTTTTTACCTTGAACTGATGTTAGGTTTGGTGTTATTGTGTCTTTTGCGACTAATAGCTACATGCAGATGGGCCTAGATAGTGGCACCGCCGTGGTTAGTCGTGGTAGCTCGGATACACGAAATTTTTTGAGTGTCACATCAGAACAGGTAGATCATGTATTAGTGACGAACTATAATCAATTATCAAATCAGTTGGATGATATACTCAGAGGTAAGTGTGTAAATCTCTTTTATAAATATTATATTGACTGACTTTTTTATAAAATTTATGTAAAGAAACGTCCGCGTTTATCATAAATCAGCTGGAACAGAAGTCAATGGCAGTTTCATTAACGTACTTGACAGATTTTTTAGCCAAACTGCCGGATATGAAAGAAAAATTAAAGCAAATGAAGCTGATTACAAACGAGTTGCGCGTTTATGCCTCACAGTTGAGCGATGGTAACAAACCACTATAGGTCAATTTTAACAATCATGGTTTTCATTGATTTATGTTTGCTTAAGGCTTGCGTGGTGTTAAACGTGACTTATTAGTTATGCTAACTAAATGTAATGACCAGGCTTGTCAGGACGTTTTGACCAGATATGAAATCGGCAAATTAGATGCTAATGGAATTCATTATGACCAGGTAATTCAGAACAATTCATATGAAGTAGCACAAACTGTAACGACATAAACTGTAACTTCTTTAAATTTTAAACAAATGCAATCAGATGATGGATAGATATTTTCCAAAGGTATGTCAAACTGTTTAAAAAAAAAAATTGAAAATAGACGCATGAACTGTCATTACACTATGTTACATCACCCTTGGGTAATCAGTTTTCGATATACATACATATGTATGTAGAATGAAAAAGTCATTTACTTAGAAATATTATATGTATATAAATATTTTTTATAGTCTTCATTTTTTACTTTGAAGCTAAAAAGCAAACGTGACATATTCCTTTAAAAAAATAATTACACCCATATACGTACTATGTAAATACAATATAGTACTAAGATAATGATAACCTATTTTCAATATAATTGAATGCTCATATACAGCTATTTCAAAATTTTTAAGGGCAAAGACCTATACCAAAATACAAAATATACCTATACCAATAACAAAAGTGATAAATTTGTCAGTTCTTGCCACCACTAATTCGGATATCAAAGGACATCTGAGGATGTGGTAATAATTGCACTGTGTGCAGTCGAATTGGAGGAAAACTGATTGATGTCAGTTTTAGCTAGTCTGGGTTTGCGAAGAAATCTGACTTCAGAGTTTGGCCTACACGTCAGCGTTTCGAGATAACGGTAAATTAACCGGTAATTGACTCGATTATAAATTCTCTTCTGCGATTTTCTTATTTCAAGTCTGAGAGGTTTGGTGTTTGAAGCAAAGTTTTTCCTTAGGAATAGACAATTGTTTTTACACTCCTTTTCCACGTTTCTACACTTCCAGAACCTCTCATTTCCCCCTTATGGAGCATTTTAGTCACCTTTTTTCAAAAAAATTTACATAATTGGAAAACGACTTTTCTTACGGCCTTAGGCAAAAATATTCCTCATAAAAAATTAAGAGAGGTCCTCCAACAACAAAGATTTCTAATATTCATCTGTGTTGCATTGAAACTCGAAAATAAGTATGTAATTTTTTACGTTTTCTTCATATAGTGAATTCCTTTATAAGTATGTCCTTTTATAACGTTAAATGTATGGAAAAATATTCAGTCGCTTGTCTCTTATGTAAATTTTTTTAGAAAATTCGACTAAAATGCTATTCAAACTCACACAGTGTTATTTATCAAGATCATAAATTTTTAGTGGTATAATAGATTTTGATAAAACAGAAATGCTAGAAGATGACGAATAAAGTAGAAGACCAACAATTTAAATAAGATATATATTGAAAAAGTTATTTTACTATGATTTTATACAATCATGTAAATTATGTACTTACAAAAAAGAAATATCAAATGTCAAACGATCATATTAAAGCTTTAGGGGCTTGCACGGAAAATTACAAGCTGTATTAGGTAGTCTAAGGTGCATAAATTTAAGCGGTTCAGAAACTTTGTTTCAGCATTTCAAATTTATATTAAATATAATTTTTGAAGCTTCCTGATGTCACCGAAATTATCGACAGCTTGGATAAATTAATTAATGAAAACATTGCTTCAGCTGGCAATCGTGGACTAAATGCTTTAAATAGCATGCGAACACATTTAAATAAGACGATAGCGCAATATACACCACAGATTATGTTAGCCATTAATAAAGCTGGTGAGTGAATAACTTTTACTTTACTGCTTTACTAAAGCAGTGTGATACATGTACATATTAATTATAGGGCAAGGTTTTAAAAAGGCTTCCACTGAAATTAAAATTCAACTGGAAAAAGTTTCAAATACTATTGGTAATCAAACAGAAAAAAATGTACGCATGGCAGATGAATTCTTGGACGAATACAGTCCGTACCGATTTTATCTTGGTATTGCTGTAAGTTCGATTTTACTGCTGGTATGTCTTAATGATATTTATTTTACCAACGTTCTTAAATAAAAGCTTTTTTGCAGATTCTTATTTGCCTTGTCGCAGCTCTTCTATGTGGCATTTGTGGCAAGCGCCCTGATGGATATGGCGACGACTGTTGTAACAAGGGCTCAGGCTCAAGATTTCTAATGCTGTAACAATGCACTTATTTTATCTACAGTGCCGACCCAAAATCAATATTTTAATTAATTCATTTTAATTTGCGCGGCTTATTATGACTGATGTCACATAAACTTTTCTCAATTATTAATTTTCCGTCTATAAGCAATTTTTTATTCATTCAACCAAATATATATTTTAGCTGTCACAAACTAGCTATAGTTTGATTTTTTAAGTAAAGTTAAAAAATTGAGAAATTGCTTCTTAAAATATGCTTAGCTCACTTTTAACTTGAATATTTTCCTACATTCAAAACATTATGGAAAGTTTTTGGGTCTGCACTTCAACCAGTCAGCATGTGCCAATTCTTTTTTTTTTCTTTATAGCGCTGTTGCTTTAATATTTCTTACGATTTCAACTATTGCATTGGTTGCATTAGCTCATTTTCTCATTGGAATCATTTTATACCGCGGTGTTTGTGTACCTCTAAGGTAAGTTTTATTTATGTTATTGTTTTTAAAAACTTTCAGTTACAAATGTTATACTATAGATTTCAGATAGATATTGTAAATGCCATCTATATTAGGTAATAATAACATTGTTATCTACAGTAGACTGGCGATAACGTGAACTATTAAAAACCAAGCATGTTAATGTTGGCAAAGTTGTTCATGTTAACGAAGGTTGCATTTCAACAATTGTCCAAAAACAAATTAGAAAATTAGACCTGCGCGTTTTATGATTCATATATACATAGATAAGGCTGTTTTTTTTCAATTCTTTTTGATATTCTTTTTTTTTGCCTATATTTAAGAATAGTTGTCCCAAAATTTGAGCTTCCTAGTTCAAACCTGTAAAAGGCTTGGACAGAGTTTCTGTCCGATTTCGTTGAAATTTTACAAAAAAAATACACCCGAAGGAATTTTTTTTGTTTTTTTTTTTAATTTGTTGTATATGCCTGTTCTGTAATCCGCGTAACTTGAATTACTTTTCATTTCGAAAACTTTTTGATGAATTTTCAATTCCGAAGAGAAATTCAAGCGTTTTTAACGTAAATACTTGACGTTTTACTTTTCACAGTATACCGGCCTGTTCTGTAATCCGCGTAGTTTCGATTACTTTTCGTTTCGAAAACTTTTTGATGAAGTTTCAATTTCGAATGTGTACTTATTTTTTTAGATTTAATCAAAAAAACAGCTTAAAAATAGCAAAACGCAATGAAAATATATATCACATATTTGGAGGTTTTACATACTTTTCAAAAAGTTGCAATTACGCTTCCAATCTACTTTCGTACGAAAGTGGAATTGAGAATAGATCGGATTATAAGTAGAATCGGGTTTGAAGAAAATTCTCCCAAAATTTCAGCGTTCTAGATCAATTTTCGAACGGCGCAAACAGTTTATTTTCTAATACAATTCATATGGAAGCAACGATTTTTACTAAAAAGTAACAAAAAATCATTCTTTGGTTTTTCTGATTTTTGCTTTTTTCATATGAGACAATAATTTCGGTATTTTTCACGAGAAACTTTAGAATAAATCATGCCAAGTCAGCAACGCGCACTGAATTAAATGGCAAAACCACAGCGATAATGCCACGACTCACAAGAAACGATGTACTTGGGACTCCCCGTTCTACAAAAACTATTCGAATAAACGACAAGTAAAGAAAACAAAACGAGTTTTTTTATGTTGAATGCATTTTAAATTTGTTCACGTTATAGGGCTTTCTCATTTTCTTCACGCTATAGAGCTGTTAATGTAAAAAAAATGTGTTCACGTTAGCCGGCGTTAACGTAGGGCAGTGTTTTTGTTACCGCGAGTCTACTGTATTATTTTTTTGGCGGGAGTATTCCTTTTTAAGTCTGGTATGCTAGTTGGAAAATTCAAAATCTTGTGCTTTAGAAACTTTGTGTGAAAAAATTAGTTTTGCTCATCAATCAATCAATTTCAAGGGTTTTTTTTATTGACCTGTTAACAAATAATCAAAAACAATAAAATGTTAACAGATACCGAAATTAATAAAAATGTTTCTATATTTGTTTTACTGCAATTGAACTCAGAACCGATTGTTAGCCTATGTTTTGGTCGTCACCATTATACACATCGCACTTACACTGAGTTCCAACTTTAGTCAAAAATTATAAATATCTAAAGATATGTATTCATACTCACGCGTCGTGCTGAATGTCTGGAGTTAAGGCAAATCAAAAATTTCGTTAACAGAAATCTTCATTTTAATCCTGATTTTTGCAGTAAAAATAATTAAAAACTACGTACGAAGTTGAGTTATACAGATTTTAGTGCAATTGAAATGGAATTATGCCTTAACTCCAGAAAAGTCAGCAAACAACAACAAAAAAAACAGCGGGAGAGCAAGTCTTACTCTTCATATAGTTATACTTTTTGCTATAGTCCCTTTGAAAATCGATTTTTCTTAGCTTAGTTTACAGTGATATATGTATGTATAATTTGAAATACTTTTTTTACTTTGGCTAATAGTAGAGGAGCCCACGATGCTAAATGTGGATTTACTCGAGCGTCGGGGGGACCTATTGGATTTTAAAGGTTAGATAGTAGGAAGAAAAAAAGATAATATAATGCTTAACCTTTCACCGGTGGGGGAAGTCACTACAGGCTTTCAAATATGTAAAAAAAACATGCATATGGACATATTCTAGCGCGTCAGATATTGAAAGTGTGTATGCTGGGTCATGCCTCTGATGACGGAGGTATATTAATCTGCTGGTTTGGATGGTGGGGGTGGCCGTTTGGATGAGTTAAAAATGAAAAAAAAAACTTTTGCTCGAGCGCGTCATTTATTCGAAGGGGATATTAAGTAATCCCGAAAGAAGCTTCCAATCACCCAGACTGACGATTCGGATGTGACGCAAGCTCGTGGCGACTTTTCGAACATGCAAAAAAAAACGCTATTTGTAGATACTCGAGCGCGTCAGATTTTTATACAGACGGTTCAACTTGTTGTCATGGTCCTGCTGATCCATAATCTGACGATTAATTGGAGGAATTTGCTTAATCTGACCGTTTGAAAAAATTTCCATATTAATACACAAAACTTAAAACGCAAACAAACAAGCCAAAACTTCATTGACGATTTTTGTTACTTTGACTTTTGGAAATCGGCAGATTATATTTTTCCCGTTATCCTTGAATAATTTCCTTCAAAATAAAAAAAAAATTTGACCGCGCTCGAGAATGTCCAGGTGACGTTTTTTTTGCAAGTTTGTGATCCTCCATCTCCCTTACGTCACGCTCAAATCGTCAGATTATTGAAATGCACACTCTTCAGCATGCAATTAACCCACCATGCCTTAATCTGACTCGCGCTCGAGTAAATCCAGCTATCGATTTTTTTTTACTATTCGGATTGGCTGCCCTACACTCACGGCACTATATAGAGGGCTAAGATTTGGTAGAGGTACTCAACGAGTAAATCCCGAAATCCCCTGTTGGGCTCCCCTACTATAAGAAAAAATATAGAAGAAATAAAGCTAATAATCCTAATTTTTTTATTCTCTTTCGGTATGTCAATATCTGGTCAAATCAGACTATTTGTCCAGCTTATTCGGATATATGCTTGCCTGGAGAGCCAAAAATATCGACATTCATTTTTGTCCGGACATTTTTAAATTTTTTTTATAAGAAAAAAAGAAGAAGAAAAAAAACTGATCACGGATTCAAGTTCCTCGATCGATAATAACTGTTTGAAGCAAAAAAAGATTTGAATCAGTTTAATTTGTATAATTGTCAAATTGTCGAATCGAAGAATGTCAGGTCTATTAACTTATAAAAATGCAGATATCTTGGTTTTGAAATAAGGTATAGATATGCGGTTTACGGTATTCTCTTAAGCAAATAAAGGAAATAAAGAATGTCTGGTTATTAATTTAGAAAAATGCAGATATCTTGGTTTTGAAATAAGGTATTGATATGCGGTTTACGGTATTCTCTTAAGCAAATAAAAGTACATTAAAAATAATGTACCACTAGATCGGCGGTAAAACTTGCAATTGAAAGTAGACAATCGGTATTTTTTCATTTTTGTCCGGTCAGTTTTAAATTTGTTTATAAGAAAAGAAGGAGAAGAATAAGAACTGATCACGGATTCGAATTCCTCGATCCATAATAGCCTGAAAAGCTACCCACTTTGTTGCAAAATTTTATAACCTCTTTAACTTGCACCATTTTTTAAATCAATATTTTCTAAAATAGGAGGCGCGATCTAGTTTTCAATATTGATGAAATCCTTAAATAATAATAATAATAAAATGGTTTGAATAGCACAATTTGATTCGACTCAGATTTGAACCTGCCTTGTTTCAAGAATAATTTGAATGCTACAAATGAATGAAAACAAAAATAAATCGAATCGATGAAACGGACCATACAAATAAGATCCTTTTCATCGATGAATTTTCGGATTGCTCTGTTTATTTACCGCTGGATGTTCCGCTGTTTACTTTTTTTCAACAAGTTTTTTTCTCTTTACTTTGCTTTACAGAAACCCTCAAAATGATGAAATCTTTGAGTTGTTTGACAATTCTATAGACCTCGACAGTATCCTTTATCCTTCACAAGTAAAAGGTCAAGCAGGCTCTGGTACTTTACCAGCGTTCCGGATTTCACACGCTATTACCTCATGTCAAGAAAATAAAACTATCTACGAAGTTTTACGGATTCACAACCGTATTGACATGCAAGAGATAAACGATATACCCGCGCAATACAAAATTAACACGACGCTTAAAAATCTAGTTAATGGTATTGATTTCAATAACAACGATATTCAAATTCTTAGTGCTGAAGATAAAAGTCGAATTCTTGAATTGGGCGAATCGTCATTGAAAAATTACGATTCCGGCCAATTCATTGATAACCTTAACGACACAATCACAAAACATTCATTAGTGGAAATAGCCGACCAGCTGCGTTCTACTGCCAGAAAAGTTACCAACGACGACATGAAAGACGTACAAGTTAGTCTGCGCAACCAAGCACTTCATTTAGAAACCTATGAACAAAATCTGGTCATCCCCATGAAAAATCAATCTTTGCAGCTAATAAGATTGGCACACGAATTAGATCAGAGTATGCGCTACAAGGAGCGCTCTTTTCAAGAATCTATCCCATTGTTGGTTACTGAAATAGAGCGTGCACAAACTTTTATCAATCAGGAAGGACGCCCATTTGTAAAAGCTACTGCGGAAAATTTGATGCGTTACTTTGCAAGCGAAATTGAACGATATCTGCTCATGGTAGTTCACTCAGTAGAAAAAAAAATCGGTCTGTGTCAACCGTTAGCGAGTGTGTATGATGCTGGAATTGTGGCTAGTTGTAATCGTATTGTTGACCCTTTGGTAAGTTGTCTACGATATAGTTGCTATCTAAGACAATGTATTATTTATCTTGTTTTTAGAATGGTTTCTGGGCTGGTGCTGCTTGGTGCATTCTACTATTTCTGCCGACGTTGATTGTGTCAATAAAATTGGCCAGTTTATATCAAAAATCCGATTCTTATCCAGGACCTTTGGTAGAGTCGTAAGTAAAAACAAAATTTTCTACAACTTAGTCCCTGTAATATTGACGTACCCATTACAGAATCAAATCAAAGGGAAAACTATTAAAAATTAATAATTATTTTCTACTTACTAATAATTATTTTCTCCTACCTATGCATATCTATTGACGCTTAAACAATTGCAGACAGAAATGAGTCAAAAATTAGACTCATATTAGAGTCAGAAATATGAAAATAATCTGAGCCTAAAATATTTTGACTCTTAGGAGACATATGTGGCTCATAAATCAAAGTTTTTAAAATTTTAAAATTATCAGAAATTAATGCAAATCAGACTCACATTTGAGCCCGATATGCATGGCTATCCAACTAGTTTTAGGTTCATGTTTTTATAAAAAAATATGAATCATCAGACTCACAAATTCTGAATGCTCCCAAAATTGTTTGTAGCGGTGATGTTTATATATTAATATCTATTTTAATTAATGGTGTAGGCGTTAAACTTTCTTTTAGTATAGCTTCGATTCACGGCGGGTGTTAAAACATATAAAGCAAAAAAAAAATTCTTTAAAAGTATAATTTTTTATGACGAGCTTTCTCACTTTAATGGTATTCGAACAACGCTGCAGGTTTATGGTACCGTAAAATTAATCATTAATTGCACTAATTTTGAAAAATACTTAAATTTGAAATACTTAATTTGAATAAATTTATTGTTTTGTATTAAATAATTTTCTCTTTTTGTATATTCAAAAATTAATTTATAAAAATTACACTTCCTCATTACGCCGTCTTATATGATTTACACCAGTGTTTGAATTACTGCATAAAAATTAGTAACATCACCAAAAATTGTGCTGTGACTACGCAGTTATAGTAAAAACGATAAACATCTAGAGCAGCAGCATGTTCTGAGCTGTCGCAGACGATAGCCAGCTATTGTTATCTGCTGCATAAAATTCAATAATTTAAGCAACAATTCACGAAGAGCTGTTGCAGTAGCCCGTCGGCTATTGCTATAGTAGCCGTAGTAGTTGCTGTCGCAGTCGACTGGCGACTATTGCTTTAGCAGTTGTTGATTTTTTATGTTACATTTTTCATTTTATAAATTAATTGAATTTGATAAACTTGATAAACCAATAATAGCAGTTTAATCTTACAAAACAAAAATAATCATTCAATTCATTTGTAAAATTAAAAATATAACATAAAAATTGTACTTAATTTGATCGAATTGTACAGTCGACTGCGGCAGCTCTTCGTGAACTGTTGCTTCGATTATTGAATTTTAGCAATAGCAAGCATTCGACTGCGACAGCTTTTCGTGAACTGTTGCTATGGAAACGCTGATTTACACTGAAAAGCGCAACCGTATTTGCCGTAAGATTTTCAATGAAAATATGTTTTTATTGTATACGCTGCTATAGATTTCCGGTTTATACATTATTTACGGCGCATATACAGCTTTGTTGGAATACCTTTATTATTTCAAGTAATAAAACATCATAATCGACGTGGACATGCGTATTCCTACAGCCTATATTTACTTGTTATTATATTGACTTGTGTTTAGTTGCCATTTTATTTTATATCTCTATATTTTTACATCTTAGTGTTTTTTGTTGAAGTCTTTTGTACATTATTTAGGCCACAATGTTGTGCTTTGTTAAATTTTTGATACATATTTGTTGTTTTTTGGTACAGAAAAATTAGGAAATAAGGAAAAAATAAAGAATTACCTATACATAAGCGTACAAGCTCATTAAACCATACCTTTTAAAATTAAACAGGTATAGAGTTGTGGCGCGTGTAAAATCGATGCCGTGTTATTTTGATTTTTATTTTTGCGTTTTTAGGAATTGTTTTGAGTAAAAAGTGGATATGTAGATTGTTCTACATATAATTATAAAAAATCAATATAAATAATTAAAAAAATCAATATGAGAACCTAAAGCGGACAATTTGACAAGCAGTTATTTAAATAACTGAACAGTCCTATGAATTTTGAGATGTTTAGTCAACAATTAACATTCTAAATTTTTAGCCGTTCGACAATATTAAACAGAGCTATTATATCTTAAGTATGGCCGCAATACATTTAATAAAGATTTTCAAAAACACTTCTTAAAAAAATATATTTTGCTGCAATGAAACACGATTTTTAAAACTTTGAAAACTCAAACATTTTAGAAAAATCATAAATTGGAGATTAATATTCTGTAGGAAAGTCGATAATTTTCGTTAACCTTTTTTGCAAGAAAAATTTCTTCAATTCTCCCTTAACCTCAAGAATTTATTTATTTCTCAGTTGCAAAAGTTTCCAATATACAGACAAATTCAAGTAAAACCTTAGAAATTTTGTAGTAAAATGGTCTTTTCGTAGAAAGTGAATATATTTTTAAGTAAAAAATTCATTTGGTGATGTCAAGGGAATTGTTTGAGTTTAAAGAAAACATAAGTGCATTAGAAAAACAGTATTTTGGTTCAAAAAATGTTGCAACTTTCAGCGGCTAGTTACCTGTGTTGTTTATTTGGAGGATATTGCAGGACTTGTGATTTTTATTGTGTAACGATTGTTGACTAGAGGTCTGCATGAGTGCACTCGAAGCGATCATCATATAAACTTCCGAATGCAATAAACTTCGAGTTCTTGAAATTGTAGAACGTAATTTTTTCATAAAATCCATAAAATTATGAAAAATTTGAAAAAAAAAATTATGAAATTTTGTTATTTATTAAGGAAATATCGACAGTTTGAAAAAAAGTTCTTTCAGAATTTTTTATATTATTTTTAACAGACAAAGTCCAAATGACGATATCTTTGAAAATTGTGGCTTTTCAGCGAAATAAAAAAATAAGGGTCCCCTTAAATTGAACATATAATGCAAATCGATGAAATTTTAGGGGTCTGCCTTAATCGATACATCATATACGAGGTCCCACATGTCAAGATTTGACAGTTTTTTCTAACTTTCTGGCTGCTAGTTTGTTGCAGTGATAAGTATCTTTTTTGAAATAACATGAAGGGCTATCTGTATAAGTACTTTTAAAAAGATGAATGAAATAAGTTTCACCGTTTTGGCTCAACAAGTCGAAATATTTCCTCGTGTCGTATTTCTTGGTGGCTTGCTGCAATCGAAGTTTCATGAAAATTATGTTTTTGTGTCTAGTAATATGTATCTCATTTGAAAGTTAATACTATAATTTTTATGAACAACAGCTTATTGACCTTAACCAATAACGGCTCCCTTACAACTCCGCAAACTCCCTTTTTTGCCAAGAAATTTAAACTTTTGATCGCTTGTAAACCACCGTGCATTACCATTTTCTTTGAGTTATCAGTTTACTTACTTGTAACTTTTCATTAGTTAATATTGACAAAAGATAAAACTGTCAAAAACACATTTAGTAAACTGTAAAAATTAAATGGTCTTACTCAAAAGTCACGGTAAACGTCAAACTAGGACGTCCCACGCCAAAAATTAAAGTCATAAAATTATAAACCGAAAAATTTAGGGGAATAAAAATTGCGACAAAGTAAAAGTTTTGCTTGGCATCCCACATCTCGTCTGAAGTTTTAATTTTAAAAGTTTTGGTCTTTTAATACTGCAGCCAATCGCTAATTATTTCCTTATAAGGACTAATTTCTCACTAATTTTTCTGTACTAACTTTAGTTTTTAAATTGTATTTCCGTTACCACACTTTTCAGGGAGTATCTTTACGATGCATATAGTGAACGTGATCATATTCCTTTGGCGAAGTAAGTATATCCTTCATTATATAACTATTTTCTTTCAGTTATTATTATTAACTTCCATTATTTATGGAGTTCGTATTTGTGTTTCATAGAAACCGCAGACGATACGACTTTTCTTACGCCTTAGCCAAGTCGTATAAAAAGTCGTAGCGTCTGAGGGCAAGTCGTAAGAAAAAATCAATTTACTTGTATTTTGATATTTTCATACGACCTGGTCGTACGACCGCTAGTATGAGAAGCCGTATAGTCTGAGGTTCGTTCCAGGTGATATATTTCACACATCGCGGGCTCAACGCAAAAACGCGATTTTTGAAAGAATACCTGAAATGTTTTCGGAAAACATTTTTAAAAATATAATACTAACCAAAATTATACACGATAGCTTTTTTTTTTAAAAAGGGAAACTTCTTTAGTGAAAAGTCATTTGAAAAATTAGGTGTTTATAACGAAACGCAAAACGTGAAGGTTTTTTTAAATTGGGATTTAGAATAGCTACGGTAATAAATTATATTAAATTAAAGTACTCATTGAAGAGAGTGTGCTGAAACTATCAGCTTGGAAATCGGTTAACCCAAAGCTGAGATATATGCGTGAAAGATTTGCTATTTTTTAAATTTTTTCATGTAATGCACTGATTAACTACTAAAGCTTTGCTGTAGCTATTCTATCCTAAATTGAGGGAGCACTCAGTCCTTTCGGAAACTTCAAACTATCCAACGCTACCAACCAGTGTATTTTTTGATTAAATTTTTTGATAATTTGTATGATATTCATACTCGATGAATATCCTAGACGGGTTTCATGTCAAATGCCCTAAGCCATAAATCGAACATTACTAAAATATTTTGGGAAATAATTAGCATCCCATAGGACAATACTTTGCTCAAGTTTGATTCTTTTCGATTTTTGTCATATACCTAAATATGTATGTACATATATGTGTCGGTCATTCTTTATATATGTAACTGCACACTTTGTTTTTTTTTTGTCTATTTTGAAACGAAATATCTCAAAAAACTATGTGTACTAGAATAAAAAAAATAAGACATTTTTCTGTTTAAAAATGCTATAATTTTACGGAAAAAAAATAAAAACTTTAAATAAATTTAATATGTATTTTACAGACCTTTTTGCTTAGGCATTAATTTAATCCTAAGGATATGTACATCTGTTTTCAAACCGGAATTCCAGCCATAACTTTGGAAAATATAAATTTTTTATGAAGGCGCGAACCAGTCTAATTGTATGAGTTGTATGATATTTTTCAAAGTTATGTCTGTCTGAAATTTCGATTTGAAAGCAGATTTATTGAGGAATAAAATTTCAAAAAAAAGAAAAAAATTTTATGTCGTAGATATTTTGAAAAAATGGTGCGTGTCATCACTAAAAAATTCATATTTTCAAAAGTTATGACGGGAATTCCGATATCACAGCACATACATCATATTTTAGTGGCCGTGGCAACGCTCCTAATTGAGAACTAATGAACAGATTTTGATAAAATATTTTTCAGCTAAACTAATACACCGGTTTTGAAGAAATTACTTATAGAGATAGATGGAATTCTAAGGAATGGATAGAGATAGAGATAAGGCTGCATAAGACCATGATTTTAAATTTTGGGAGCAATGATATTTAATCAGGTAAAATGGTAGGGGAAGTGCGTGTACCTTGAACCAATTTTGAGCAAATCGTTTGCTGACTCCAAACTACGGCTGCTTTTTTTTTCTCTGACGCCTCTATATTTTAAACTGACATTTTTGCTATAATGGCATAAATACAAAAAGCCGCAGTCTTTTTTTCCAAACCCACGTAAAAGACATTTTTCTTTAGAATGCCAAAGTGGTCCAAGGTACAATGCCTGAGACTAAATTTACTTTATTTAGTTTTTTATGATCAATTTTGGACTGATATATCAATGTAGTGCTTCCAGATCTTCAAAGTTTAGCTAAAGGGCGAATTAAATTTGCTTTTCCGATCGTGTACTTTTTAGAAGCAGATCTACCCCTTAAACCATTTTAAATTACCTACTTTACCTTAACCTTTACCATAATTTTTGCTCCGAGAAATATTTCTGAACTACATTTGTAATACATTTCACGACACAGAAAAACTACGTAATTAGGACAGGTTCAAGGTACATTCCATGCATTGGTCCAAGGTACACGCCAAGCACAAAATTCGAAAAATGTACAAAAACAATTTTACCCTAGGAAATAATAAGATAATTAACTTGAAGAGAAACGTTGGGTACTGTTATTTCGTCATTGATCCCCAACACAACTAAATTACACAGCTCGTCATTCGACCTTGAAATATTGCACAAAATTAACAAATCACGTGAAAATTTCGTCTTCCTCAGTTGACGAAAGAACGTAAATCAAAATAGCTCTTGTGCAGCGTTGCTGAAATCGGTTACATAAATAGAGAAAATTGTACTGTTACAATTTTTAGCTACACGCTGGCAAACATGAAATATCGCTGTTGGTCCAAGGTACATGCTCTTCCCCTACTTAGCTGTTTGGTATTGTCACTATCATCCTTACCAAATTCGGATAAAGACAAGGTACACAAGTAAGCGTACAATATGTGCCTTAATGTTTATGAGAGATCTTATAACGTTTGTTTTCCCCGCTAATAAAAGTGCGCACGAGGTCAATCGCTGTAGTCTTCCCTTAGAAAGAGGCATATGCGAATGCTTACAGGTAAAGGAAGGCAGTCGGTAGCCTCCGAAAAATTATTTGGCTATTTTTTCTGAATTTGTTGCGTGTCGTTTTATAAACAGTGCGAAGATGTGATTTCTCCGATTTGTTGAGCTTTGACTGCTAGTTCGTTGTACATATACATACTTCTCGTTTTAACTTTTGCTGGGGGTTTTTACTTCTTTACTAAGGACGTTATGTAATTTCTTTCCCCAGGGTAAAGTCAGGTATAGTCTGACTAGGTGTTATAAATGAAGAATAGGTGTGTTCCCATTCCGTTCCATTTTCCGAGTCGATACGATTCGATTAAGCCTTGAAGGCTATTGTTTCTGAGCCTGTTTACTTCGTCTGTTAAGTTTTATCGAAGACAGGCATACAGGTACATACACAAAAATGTAGATAATCCTGCATAACCGTCATGATTTGGAACGATGAATATCAGCCCTTATCTATAACATCAAATCAAAGAAAGTTTTCCGAAGAAAGGCTGAGCCCTTTATGCAGGCAAAAATTTAAAATTTCAAAGAAAAATGGCGACCGTTTGCAAGATTAGAAAAAGTTATTGCCGATGGATTGCCAACAATTTTATGATAATTTGAATAATTTTTTTTTATTCAAGTTTTTTTTTTAATTTCTTTTTATTTATTAAATAACTACATTAAACAGTTCAATATTTGCAAATTTTCCTTAAATTTGTTGTAAATGAATTACACTTTTAGTTTTCAAAGTAATTGCAAAAAGCCCTAAATGCACTTTCGCATACATAAAAATGATGTCAAAAAGCCCTAATTGAAATAAAATAAATATCAATAAAAAAAATTAACGTTTTTCATTAGAAATAATTTTGTTAATGATTATGTCACTAAACTGCATTTAAACAAATTTGAATATTCTACATTGTCGGTTTTTATTCAGTTTTTTGTGTCTCCTGAACAAAACTAAAAATGTCAATTAGGGCCGTTTTACAAGTGAGCGACGATATGTAAATGAATTTTAAAAATTGATGGTTTGAGGAAATTCCTATTTTTAAGAACAAAAGTGTTTTTTTTTAAAGTGCCAACGATAGAATTTTAAATTTACCTGGTCCTCGATTCGAATCCTAACATTTTCCAAAAAAAAAAAAGATGTTCCTGTTTGTTTGGATAATTCAACACTTGAACATACTCATATTTTTCCCTTCATATTAGTTTAATTATTATAAGTACTGATTTTAATTTTTTATTACTCTCATTTCTCACTCTAATGTGGCTTCTTACTTTAATTAACATTATCAATTCTCCACTGTCTGTACCAGATTTCATTGCAAATTTGCTTTACCATTCATTTTATAGTGGCCCCAAATGTAAACGGCGAAAGAATAAAGATCGTCGCCGTCGTGATTATTACGAGGAAGCGGTGGGTCCCAGCACTCATGGGGTGCCACCACAAGCAGCAACAGCTGTGCGTGATACACGGTACAATGATATGGCGCCTAAGTAAGTAGATATATGTATTTTTGTATATTATGTAAATTTAAAATAGTTTTTTTATATATATGGACCTTACTCTCTGTTTATAAAAATGCACACTTTAAAACCCTATTTATATGAGTATACCAAATCAATCAAATGTTCTACAAAGTGACCATAAATTGGTTTCCCAACTTCTTTATGGTTTGTTAGGAGAAAAAATAAAAGTTTATGGGGTCAACTTTAAGCTACCACTTTCGAGTTAGAAGTGTGTAAAAAATTTTTCAAAAACCAATTTTTCTTAAATGATTTCTGAAGTTCAGCAAAATAACGGTTAAACCTCGTTAAGCAAAAAGTAAATGAGCTTTGTAACGATACAGTAGTTATTTTGTTTCTGTGATCTCCAGAACCGTTTTGATGCAAAAAAAAAATGAAGTAGGAAATAATCAAAAGTAAACTAAAGCTACGTAATTATCACGAAAGCTTAAAAACTTCTTACAAAAATACATTAAATGGATAATGTCGCACCACTTTTGTCTGCCATGAGACTTGGTAGGCGTTTTTGAAAAAACCTCAAAGAAGCTAATTTATCGTTATTGATTTTTTTTTTGAGTTGGCCAGATTCTTCCTCTACTATGTTAATATTCTGGTATCAATGGTTGTCAACACTTTTCGGTTATTGTTAACTGCGCTTGAAAACTGAAATAAAGTAACTAAAATTAAAAATAATGAAAAAAGCCCAAGAATATTTTTTAACCATGGGTATGGTGGCTCGCAGATATATTATGCAACTAAATATATTTTGTATTTGTATTTATTTGATTAATTAATCACTAGTACAATATATAGATCTTATAGTTACAGTACCAAATAACATACTAATGCAATTGTTATATAAAATTTAAATCATAATACATTATCTGTCCATACACTATTCTAAACTAGTTGTTAAAAAAAATGTTATTTTCCTCCATTGCCACCGAAAGTATCTGTTATCGTAGAGTTACCCGCATATAACTGATTGAAATACGGAACTCATTCAGAGTTTTGAATACCTCCATATTTGTATAGTTAAATACAATTATAATTTTTTAACCTATTATTTGCATCGAAAATCAAAAAAAACTTCACCCTCGGAGGGTGTAAATTAAAAAAAAATCAATAAGGCATGTAAACGTAAAGTAGAAGAACCAATATTGGCACATACTTAATAACTAATATATTTTATTATCTTGTCACGATCATTTTTATTTTGTAAATATTAAGATTCTGCTTCAAACTGCAGTAAATAGCAGGTTTCACTTCAAAGTTTTAATGCATTATAACTACTTCGTTTCGGACCAAATCAAAGGTTATCGGGCAAATTTTAATTACAGGTAGAATTCAAGGTTCAAAAGTAGTATGTCAGAATACTTGGACATAAAAAAAAATTACTTAACAAGTTTTGTAGTAGACTGAAGTAAACGCTGGTTATGCTCCAAATCAAAAATTTTGCTGCACTTTTTATTGAAAATCTACTTGTAAATGCGGTATTAGATCGTTCTAAACTTTTCAAACCGGGTAAGACAAGAAAAAAAGATGTAAATAGTAGGTTTTAAAAAACATTTATTTTATCTACAATACCATACATAACATTTTATTAAGAATGATTTGCTTAAAACTTTTTCTATTTTTATTTTGTTTATTAAATTAATTTAGAGCTAATATTGGGGCTAATAATGATTCAAGGCCAAAAGCACTGACGGCAGATGGTTGCTTTTAGGTATAACTTACCAAAAGTCATAATGTGCTTGTAAATATAATATGGCAAACATACATATGTATTAATAATAAATAAGTTAGGCAAATCAACAAAACAACATTTAATTTGATTGCAAGCAACATTTAATTAATTTTACAAATAATAAAAATAAATACTTTCGATGGATTCAGTGTTTTAAATTAATACCATTAACGTGCTACTTCCATTCCTGCTTCACTTCTACCTGCATACATTATTATAAACAAATCGTAAGACTTATATTATTTATTTCTAATTCATTTTCTTTTTTGAGACATTACCTTCATGTGATAAATTTATAAACTAAACCTCATATTACGCACATGCATAGATGCACATTTTCATTCTTTTGCAAAAGTTGTCCCTCATTTCCTCCCGGTTCCTGGCTGTGAGAGTTCGACGAAAAAAATTTGCGGGAATTTCGATATGAAAGCACACTCATTTTTAGGATTGATTGAGGAATACCATATAAAAAAATCAAAAAAACAAAAGGTGTTATATTGAAAATATTTTGAGAAAAATTTTTTTAATTAAAAAAATTAATGTTTTAACAAATTTATTTAATTTTTTTTATAAAGTTATAGTATTTCTTAACAAAAATGATTAAATGTTCAAAAACGTCAAAAAAACAAAGTGTGCGTTTATTAAAACAATAACCAATATGTATAATCTCTTTGCCTTGACAAGATATTCATAATAGCACCGCTTTTGTCAAAATTATTCTTATTTATTAGAAATCGGATTCGAAATGTTCCTTTTTCGATTGATTTGTATGGATGGCTAGCTGTTTTTGAATCAAAAATAAAGAAGTAAATAAAAAATTGAATTTCATGCCAGTGTGTAGTCTTATTAGACGAATATTCATAGTAATTTTAAGATACAGGTCTAAAGTTAAAGTTATCAACAGCTTTTGTCTGTATCTAGTATATTTCCAAGTATTGAAAACTTGATTTTAAAAAACGCTACTTAAAAGAAGTAATTTTGCAGTAAAGTCAAGGATCTCAGATCTGAAGTTTTATTGCTCTACACGGAAAAAAGAATTCTGTAAAAATTAATTGGATTTCCGATAATAATTACAGTTTTACCCTGTAATGCTTGGATATTAAGCAAAAAACTGTAATAATTGCTTTGAGAGCCAATGAAACAGTGTACACTGTGTACAGTGTACAGTGTACACTGTTTCATATCTACATTTTAGTGATGGCGTTTTCGGGACATTTGTACTTTTTTTGGTACATTTGCGTTCTGAAAAGTCGTCGTCAGTAAATTCGACAAGATTTCAGTACATTCGGTACTTTTGCCGATCGGTGTGTGTAGACTTTGTTATTTTATGTAAAATATATCTCATTTTGCTAGGGTTTTGAGATGGGTAAAGTGAGGTCATATTTTTAGTAATTTGTTTGGAAAAATTTCGTAAATCTTAGTAAAATTAAATGAATGTTCAAGACAAGGAAAGTGCATTCGGCCTGTAATACGTACATTTCAAGTTTCGATTCAGTACATTTTCAGAAATCCCAAATGCCATCACTGGTATACATATCTACATTTTATGTCGTATTTGTACAATGCTGATAACAAAAAAGTAATATCGAATCATAAAATAAATTGTTTATTATGTGATACGTATTGCAACTTTTACGGTTTGCCCTGTAATTTGTATCTGTCGATCATATGAAATTTTCAATAATTATTCATTGTCGGTATTTATTGCTTAATACATTTTTTCCAGTCCACTTTGTATATTTTCCATTCTGAAACTCTAATAATAAAGTTTTAGACTGTAATTCTTACAGTTTACCCATCAATTTGTATTGAGTATCCCATGACATTACAAATTACAGAGCTATATGACAATTTTTCCTGATTACAAATTTTGCTTTTTTTGAATATCTCACGTTAATCTTTACAAAATCTTTTTTTCCGTGTACACTCAGACGAACATTTTCTAACCTGCGTCAGGTTACATGTCAACATGATAATTAGCCTATAGAACTCTATTTAGTTAAAAAAAAATTTATTCCGCATCCACTGGGCTTTGAACCTGGGAACACCGTTTTGTTATATGCGCAGATTAACAATAACCCTATGTTGACATCAGTCGATACAGTGCTAAATAATAAATTCTGATTCTATTATAACAGTTATAAATTATTTTCTGTCCTCTGACACACCACAAAGAAAGAACAAAATTATCTGATACTTTTATATATTAAATTACTTTAAATCACTTTAGCGAAAATAATGAACAAAATCTTCTGGAGAAAGGGTATTTTCAAAAACAATTTATATGTGAGATTTGCGTAAATGTGGTTAGAACACATCCATTTTCACAGTGAATAAATCAATGGCTTTTGTATTTAAGCTTTTGATCTCAATTTGTTTCAATATGGAGAAGCAAATTTCAAGTAATGTCAGACTAAGATACATACTTAATCGCCTAAGAAGCATATGTACCTATTGTATATATGTACAGTAGATCAAAGTCAACCTGACTGTCAAACGTTTTTTTAACTTTTTTTTACTTTTTTTATTTTTTTTATTGTTAGTTACATTATTATATAAAACTTTATATACATATACAAATATAACTATTCTCGCAGGTGTTTTTTATTGATTTTGTTGGAGACGCCACTATATAATAATTATAGTTATTTTTTTCTTATTCTTTAAAAAGTAAAAAAAAAGTTGCATGAACCGTGGCTCGAATCAGTAACCCCCCGGTTTATACGCTAATTCACTCCACACTATGCCACGCTGCTATTTGTAAACATGTTAACTTTTTTTTTGTCTAAGACAACTAGATGAAAACTTTAAACACGATTTTCTCCCTTTTCCTTAAGCATTCTGAAAAACGGCGAAAATGGTTTTTCTTATTTCAGGTGAACTACCATCTTTAAAAATTTTAGTCAAATCGGTGACGCCGCAACCTGGTGGTCTCCTTGTAAGTTAAAAAAAAAAAACAATTTGTTCCGCATCCACTGGGGTCTAAACTTGGGCACTCCGTTTTGTTACATGCTCTATGTTGACATAAGTCGATGTTTCTCCAATTTTACTGCACACAGTGCTACATATAAATTCTATATTTTAAATTATTGTTACTTTGGCGAAAATAATGAACAATCTCCTTAAAAAATGCTAGAAATGCTAAATTTGTTCCAATACGGAGAAACAAATTTCAATTAATGTGCATTACTAATTTTCGGTTGTATGCGAGGTGGATGTGTCTATTGGACAATTTATACGCTAAATAACCTAAGAAGCATATGTACCAATTGTATCCATATGTTTCAATACTCTAGCTTTATTTTACAGTTTGTTGACCAGCATTTATATATATTTAATCATTGTGCGTCAAAGCGACAAAACTAATGTTTTGAAAATAAGATTCGTAATCAAGGATAATAGTTGCCAATGTTGACTTTATATAGATAGCTTTAGCTAACCATCCAGACTTCGGTCGAGTACGATTTTGCTTATAACTAACATTTAATATTAGTATTTAACATTTATGAGAGGTGCCACGCCCACCTGTCCAAACCGGTCTGCTTTTTTACCGAGTTTTATTTGTTATGTTTTCGTATCCATTCTTGTTAATTTATTTTTTGCGTTAATTTTCTTAATTTTTATATCAATACTATGGCAACAGATGAAATTAATCCGGTTTTTTCATAAATCGCAAATTTTTTAGTGTATTAATATTTTTAGGTTTTATTTTGTAATATTCGAATTTTAAAATTACGTACATATGTTGAATTAATTTTATTATTTCAATTTATTTAACATAACACTTGATTAACTTGAGAAAATCTTCAAATAAAAATTGCTGGACAATGAATTGAAATAACAACCTTACAACAATTTATCGGCGTCTAAGCTTAATCAATCATAATTCTTCGTTGTGCGCTTTTCAGGCTAGACGATATTTGGAAATATAATTCAAAAAATCAGCTTTTTGGAGGAATTTTGCCACCTACTTTTGACTCGAAGGTGTTTAACCCTCTCCTCTAATAATTAAAAAATAAATATAAATAATGTCTCGTAAGAATCAAACTTCTGTTTAGCACACAATCATTTCTCTGTTCATCATGTAAATTATCATTTGCACCTGCTAAATAACATTGAATATATTAAAAAAATAGAATAAACTAATTTAATAGAAATCGTATGCCGAATAAAATACATTTTCAAAACAATTAAATATTATAGCACTGTTATACGCCTTTCTTTAAATGTAAATGTTTTAAATTTCGTTATATTTTATTTAATAATATTTTACTTTCCTAGACATTGGGATGGTGGCCCTCCTAGATACCAGAATCCTCCGATGGCACCGCCAGCTTCAGAATACGAACGCCCACCGCCATATTATTATCCTGGGGCAGCGGATCAAGATTAAGAAAAATATTAATAAAGAGTAATTAGCAGCAGGATGCTTTTACATTAATGGATCATGTTCGAAATCAACTAATAAGTTATATTATGTTAAAAAAAATCACATAAGTTATTGAGACTGTAATTTAAAAATTGTTTTGTTTTTAGATTTTTAGGCCATGCGACAAGTAATTATTAGACGCAATAATTCAAAATAGAAAACTTTTTGCAAATGGTTCGTTTCCATTTCACTAACAACTCTTCAAATAATCTCAATAGAGGGAGCTTGGCGCCACCCTCAAAGGTACGAAATTAGTGATTCAAAAGCTATTATTCTTTCACCAAGAGTTTTCAGGTAATGCTCGAGGATTTTTTTTTGTTTTGCAGTCAAGAAATGTTCAAACGAAATGTTAAGAAATTTTTCCTGTTGTATCTAAATCCGAGTTCAGAATATACTCCTTTTGTTTGATTTATGCGATACCCTAGCCCAAAGTCGAAGGTAACCATTATTTTGCCGTTTTGAGATGAACAAAACATCTTGTGTGTTATACATACAAAAATTATATATTGTTTTCAATAGATTTCCTCAGCTTAAATTGATACAGTTGAATTAACATGTATCTCTTCCTTTAATCGCCACTTTAGCTCAACAACACGGCAAAATGGATTTTTTAGGTAAGGTTATCTAAGGAACCTAACGTGATAAGAAAAATCTGACGTCGGATCAGTTTCAGTATAGAAAATTACATAACAAATGACTACAGTAACTCCTGTAGATCTGTGTTGTCGCCGTTCTTATCCGGCATTAAACTACTGCACCCGCCATTTTGTAAAAGAGCTTATGGTATAAAATGGGCACAACAGAGTTCCGGTCAGATAAAGCTAGCCCGTTATAAGCTATTGCGCGTTTGAATTATTATTCAATCGAACTGATTATATAAAATCATTCAACAACAAACGTATGTCACACATCATATTCAGATATTGTGTATATTTCTTAACAATAGTTTTTTTTTTCATTGTCGTATAAGTAGAACACATAAGAGAGACACATTACGTGAAAATGCAAACTCCCAAATGAAAAAGTTTCAAAATTTATTTCCAAGAAATTACTCAAGGTACATAAGCTACCTGTACAATTTTTTTGTAAAACAATGGATTAGTTGCAATTATGATAAGCTATTTTGCAGTTACTTTTTTCGACATTTTCGGAGTGAAATCGAACTCTCGGAGGGGATAATTTAACGACTGTATGTGAGAAGCGAAAATAATATTTCTATTTTGAATTATTTCCTCTTTACATAATCTTACACGACTTTTCGCCTGGTCTATTTCATTACTTTTCTTGAATATAAATTTTACTGTATTCTTAAACTGTTTTTATACAATAGTCAAATTTCAATTGGTATATTTACTACAGTTTCGAAAATGAAGTTAAAACACTCCAAGTTAAAAAAATGCATTTATATACACATATAATTAAATTTAAACTGTTATACTGATATTAAAAAATAAGCTTAAGATTATTTATAAAATCTAAAAATATTTTCAACGTTAACTGGCAAAGTGTTATAAATGTTTCTTAAGTAAGTTTTCCAAACATTTAAATATGGCTACTAGTTACTTTAGGCGTAATTTTACAATCAACTCCTTAGGACAATTTTATCAAGGGAATGAAAATTGTCAACTTTGCACTTTGAGTTAGCTGCTTTTACTTGTTTTTAATATCTTAAAGTATTGTGAAAATTGACTTTAATGGCATTTCTTTCTAAAAACTTAGCTCTTGTTATAATATAATTCCATTGGACTAAAACTAAACTAAGTACATAATATCGGTAATGGAATCAGAATGTACTGCGGTAACAAAGGAAAACAATTGTAATTATATTTCCTTTGTTAAGGATATTTTTATATATGTAGATTAGGGTGCGTTTTTTACAAATTTTGTAGATTGATTTTATTTTATTTTTGCCTATATCAAAGCTTGAGGCTTAAAAATAGTTGTCCCAAAATTTGAGCTTCCTAGCTCAAACCTGTAAACGGCGTGAACAGAGTTTCTGTCCGATTTCGTCGAAATTTTACGAAAAAGCCGACTTACTAAAACGTAGAAAAGATGAACCTTAGAAGCCAAGATATAGCGTTTTAGATATTTTTTTTTTGTGTATGGGAGAGTCCAGCTCCTGTTGTCAAACCACGCCCACATTTTTCATGTGTCTGAAAATGTGGACAAACTACACCCTAAGGGGTTTTTTTAAATTTGCGGGCTCATTTTCCCATATAGAATTGGGTTTGAAGAAAATTCTCCCAAAACTTAAGCTTCTTAGATCAAACATGCGAACGGTGCGTTTTCTATTACAATTCATATGGAAAAAACAAAAAAGCAGATAAGACATACTTTTTTTGCGAAATAGTAAAAAAGTCGTTGTTTCCATATGAATTGTAATAGGAAACGAACCGGTTGCGCCGTTCGCAGGTGTGATCTAAGAACATGAAGTTTTGGGAGAATTTTCTTCAAACCCGATTCTATAATATAGGCCTATGGGACCGCAAATTAAAAAAAAACCCTTCGGGTGTACTTGTCCGCATTTTTATACACATGAAAAATGTGGGCGTGGTTTGACAACAGGAGCTGGACTCTCTCATACACAAAAAAAAATAGCTAAAACGCTATATCTTGGCACCTAAGGTACATCTTTTCTACGTTTTAGTAAGTCGGCTTCAGGTTTGTGCTAGGGAGCCTATATTTTGGGACAATTATTTTTAAACGACAAGCTAAAATATAGGAAAAAGAAATAAAATCATTTACAAAACTTTGAAGAAACACACTCTAATGTAAATACCTACTTATAAGTAAATATTCTATGTACATCGTTCATACTTTAACTTACTGCACAATTGACTTTTTTATCATATTTTGAATCAAAATATTTCAAAAAATATGATGAATAGAATAAAAGACATATAATCAGCTTTGTTTTAAATTTATTTAATTTTATAAAAATAATAAATCAATTAACAAAAAATTGAGCAGATATATACTTAGGATTGATTGAACAATAACACATAAAAAACATGTGATGTCGACATATTTTGAGAAATATTTTCATAAATAAAATCATTAATGTGTGAACAAATTTATTTAAAGTTTTTTGTATTTTTTTATAAAATCAAAGCTTTTTTTAACAAAAATTATCATACGTTTTTTATTCTATTCCCTATAGTTTTTGGGATATTTCGTTCAAAAAAGTGTGCAGTTATTTAAAGAATGACCGATATATGTCATTCATTCCTTTAATAACTGCACACTTTGTGTTTTTTGACGTTTTTGAACATTTTTTGAAACGAAATATCTCAAAAACTATGGGGAATAGAATAAAAAAATCAGGACCTTTTTTGCTTAAAAATGCTTTATTTTTATGTAAAAAAGTAAGAAATAAATAAATTTGTTTAAAAATTAATTTTTTAATTCACAAACATGTTTCACAAAATAGCGAACTCCCATACACAAGCCGCTCACTCAATTTAACCCACTTAGTTGCCAAAAGTATCTTTTATATTTACATTTAGTAGTTGACGTTGAAATTGTTTTTAATACAAAGTTAAAAAGTAAAGCATTTTTTTCGCACATTTGCGTACTGACATATGTATATAAATGTTATAAAAAATAAAATACAATAGCAATTGTTGAACAATAATTTAAAGAACTAAGGTCAATATCATAGTTTTTTGGCCCTTTGCAATCGTTATGTATTACTAATATCGTCACTAAATAAAATATATCGAACGATTTAATGGTTGAATCGATTCGCATTTAATGAAGATATGGGGCGCAGGAAATCAAAGGAGGCCATCTACATAAATTGATCGTATCTTCAACTCATATATGTGCCATTATAGACTATTGATCAATTTTAAAGATGCGAAGGATCGAAAATGTATTATGCAGCTAATTTACTTACATATGTACATTTATGTATGGGTGCCATTGACTTTTGATCTCCAATATATGTGAACCAATTCGCATAAGTTTGATATATTTTATTTTGTGAGCCTATAATAATTAAAAAAAAGATTACTTTCATGCTGATTGCGATGGGATAGTTATGATATCGGACCTCTCTATTTAAAAATATGCAAAAGTTGAAGTTGTAAAGTTTGTTTTTTCACTAACACATACATATGTATTCCAGTTCACATAATATAAATCTCATTGTCAAACTGATAACATCGGCCTAAAAAAAAACCGATGTATTTGAAAAATATGAATTGCATATTAAACATGCTTTTCTAACATATTAATAAATTCATTATATATAAACACAACTTCTTAATGAAATAATAAGTATCATAATAAATGGCAACGTCAAAACCTTGGTTTTCAGCAGAAATTTTATTTAAAAAATGTGGCCACTAAACAGTCTTGAAAGTCTGAATTAAATAAAAATTGTTTTCAATTAATATGTTCAATCAGAACAGGTTTGTAGACCCATAAATTTATTTTTAAAATTATTAGATTTTGACGTTGCTAACTCTTAGAATTGTAGTGAAAGCAATTTAACTGTATGTATTTTACTTAATAATCTACTTTCACCATTTAAAAATTGGAGACCAAGTAAATTTTTAACTAAAGTTTCTTTATAAACTATCATTCGCCTTGACTGCATTCCAGCGATGTTCTAAATTGATTTTGAATTTTTGTATCAAACCAGTAAAAACTGCCTACGGATTATACAAAAAAAAGCAAATAGGAGAAACCGAATATCCTGCAGATTCAAGTTCTTCTATAATAAGAGAGATTAAGATTTTTTGATTTTCGTTATTCTTAATCTTTCACTAAAACAACTTCCACTGTGAGTTGTCTAGCTGCAGTTTTAAACAGAATTGATTTTGAATTTTTGTATCAAACCAGTAAAAACTGCCTACGGATTATACAAAAAAAAGCAAATAGGAGAAACCGAATATCCTGCAGATTCAAGTTCTTCTATAATAAGAGAGATTAAGATTTTTTGAATTTCGTTATTCTTAATCTTTCACTAAAACAACTTCCACTGTGAGTTGTCTAGCTGCAGTTTTAAACAGAATTCTTTCTTATTGTCTAATCTCACTTGACTTTATATAGAATTCCTGTTAACTACCAACTAACGTTGTAGTATTTTATTTCTAATATAGTTAAGGAGCTTAAGACTATAAAGTATGTACATAAATATTTATACAAACGCCCGGTGCACCGATACCAAGTGTGATTTGATAACAATTGTGAGCCAATCCGATCCGAACTGCTATTTGGAAATTAAAAAATTTAAGGTCTATTTGCTAATTTTTTTGCATCGTTTTTTGGAATATTTTTAAGTTCTATTTCTCAGGCTGTAGTATCAATTAATACTTTTTAGGTTTTCATTTGGTAAAGCTCAATGAGTAAAAACTGGTTGTTGTTTTGATTGCAACTAAAAAACATGTGACATTCAATGCAAAGCTGGAGCGCAGTTAATGAGAAAAAGTATTGGTATAAAAGTATCGCTCAAAACCGTTCATAGATATATGTATGTTTTCTTAATATAATATATTAAAATTATAAGCTAAATATATTTTAAAGAAGTTTGAAGGCGAAGCAAAAAAATGCCTGTTTTTAAAAAATAAAACTGTTGCCAAATCAAATTCTCAAAATACATTTAATAGAATTGTGCTCGTTTAGTAGTTAAGTCATCTTTTTTCATTATAAGAAATAAATACATTAAAGTTTGAAAAATCATCAATGTCATTTACAATGTAATAGCCACAATTTTTAATTAATGATATGTATTTTAAAATTTTTACAATTACGCAAAAAATCAATTGCGCAATTCAAATTAAAATAAATGATATACTTATAATTAGTTTAATTAAATATACATATGTATAACTATAGAATTTAAATAAACGTCTATTAATACATTGTTGACCGGGTAATTTTTGCGGAATGTTTTGTCTGTTGCAGACGATTTTTTAAACATAACACCATGATTAAAGCAAATATACTGTATTTCAACTTTTGTGCATGTTATATGAAAGCTTTATGATATTTCTGAATAGTGTGATATACATTTTGGTTTATAATAAAAGCATTATAACTTCTTCGGTCATAAATTTACCTTCAATATATCTAAAGATAAACATTATATATGTTCATTTATAATTATTCTTAAACAATAAAGTAAAACTCAAATTATAAAACATTTTTTTATTTATTGTGATATTCCTACTTTTTAGCCAGAGTAGGTCATGGGTTGTTCATCTAAATTAAATTCTTAATATATTGTTAAAAGGTTAATATATTTGAATAAAAATTTTTTTTCATCATTACGGTCAGCCCTCATAACCGGACACATTTCGGCGACACTCACTTTTCATTAAAATTAACATTAATGCGAATGTACACATTTATGTCAGAAGTGTTGTGTAGAGTTGGACTTTTTCGTTTATTCTGGTTCACAGGCTTTGACAAATTTTCGAAAGTCGATTTGAAGACATCAATATTAAAGTACAATTCGAAAATCAAAGCTCCACTCCAGAGATAAGCGAGTCTGAAAACGAAGTTGATGAGAAAATTGCTGACACCATAACTTTATATGATGAGGCATTGAAGCAAGTTGCCCGTTTGAAGCATTTTGCAAGAGATAATTTTGTAGCATTTCATCACAACAACAATGAAGAGACGCATTTTGAAACCCAACATTGAGCCAATCGAAGTTAAAACAATCTACTCGCTCGCACTAGAATTTTTCAACCTAATTAGTATGTAAACATGTGTAAAATGTTTCTTAAAATTTGTTCATCAAATTCAATAAAATTTGTTTGTTCCGCCCCCATAAGCGGACATCTTCCACAACCGGACAAAAATACTGCGACGGTGGGTCTCCTATTATGGGGAATTTCACTTGCAAAAGTTTCCAATATACTGATTGTGAGATTAAAAATGAATGTTTTCAAATTTTAAGATGAAAAAGTCCTTTTCATAGAATATTCTTAACATTTTACAGTATAATGTGATTTTGAAAAATTCAAGCACTCAAAATTGTTTGAGCTACATACTACTTAGTATAAAAAATAACTGTATTGGAGAATTCAAAACGTTAAAACATTGGATTCTTTGGTCCTTATTTTAAATAAACGTTATATAAAGAAGCCACATTGAATTGCTCATTGCACATGAAAAATTATACACCACTCATGTAAAATAATAAATTTTTGTGTTAAATACGATGATTGTCAAGTGCAGCAATTTGTGTTATTCCTTCCGAAGTTGATAAAGCTTTGTTTTGATAAGCTTAAAAAATATTTACATTTTTTAATACAGTGCAATCTTGGTAATTCGGACAACGCGGTAATCCGGACACTCAATTGCTTTCTATTGTAGACTGTAATCCGGACACTTTTGTTTTTAATCACTTTTGTCTGCTATTTTGTACCGGGATTACCCATTTTCTATTTCATTAACACAAAAAATGCTTGGATGACTAAACTATTGTTTAAGACGCTAATTAAAAAAAAAAAGTTTGCCAACCAAAGCACTTCTACTGATAGACAATGAAACTTGTCATTATCAGACTTTGAATGGGATTCAGATGATTATCTGCCTCTTGCAGTTTTACGCCCCAGTAACTCAACTGAAATTGAATGACGACACAGAATTTATTGACGATGCGATTGAAGAAGACGATATCGAGATCAGCGATCACGATAAAAAGGAAAATCAAGATCCAATAATTCAAGAGTCTCAAGCTACATACATATGTATATCCGCGTATAATACGTGTTTTAAATATGCGGAAGAGCAGGATTTTGCCGCCGGGACATTTTAAAACTTGTAAGTCTGAAAGAAGTTGAATACAAAAAGAAAATTGAAATAAAATTTCAACAATTTAAAATTTCTAATTGTTTTCAAACTCACTAAAAATGTTGATTACACAATAAAAATAAATTTTTAACGCATAAATATTTTAGATTTATTGAAAATTAGTTTAATTTAGAAGCTCAGTAGTATCTTTTCCAATTTTTATGGTTATCCGAACATTTTGGTAATTCGGACACTACTAGGTTTTTAATTGTCCGGATTATCGAGATTATACTTTATATGTATTCAATGTCAGTATTAAAAGCATCGCAAGAAATATAGCTCGTAATAAAAAAAATGGCTCCTAAAGTAAATTTATGCCCAACCCCAACATATAATTTGGCATTCTAGACCACGCTCAGACGAAAATGTCCAACCTGCGTCAGGTAACACATTAACCTGATAAAATGGGACTCAGATTAGAAAGTTCTAACATGAGATTTGGTAAAAATTTGGTTACATAAACTAAATTTATTTTCTGAGTGCATCCTATTCACAATCCGGTTAGTCCTTTAACGGTTGCAATTGGTTAGAAATGAAGTAGCTGATGCGAGTTTTTAAGCGAAGAGACCAGTACTGCCGTCAGAAGCAAAATAGGCGTATCTCAAAAAAACTCGTTTCGAAATAACTGATGTTTTGTTTATGTCAATTCGTTGAAATACATGTAAAATTGAGATAAAGCAAATATTCTTAAGGGATTTTTTATATGTTTGAGCTAAAATATCGTTATTTGACTTAGTTCATTAGACGCGTAATATCTTAAGCTAATTGATGCCATAAGAATCTCGAATATCAATTTTTTCGAGATACACCTAATTCGCTTCTGACGGCAGAGTAGTTCCATCAAAATGCAAACACTTTAAATAGTACGAGTAATACGGACTTTAAATTTTCAATTACAGAGGGATTAAATTTCTCCTGTCGCGGGATACTGCCGAAGGACGATATGAGTTACGCCACTTTTTAGTAGCCTTAAAATTGTTCTCACCCTTTAGAGTTATGGCTTAAGTTTACTTTAGGAGACATTCTCAAAAAAAAAGTATCGGTCGGATCTAGTTTCGGATATAAAGTGAAATTCCCCATTACGGACAGCCCTCATAACCAGACAGCTCCCATAACCGGACACATTTTAGCGATGTTCACTTTTCATTAACTTTTCCATACAAAATTAATTCCGATAGCCGGACGCGGACACTATATTCTATATCATTTGATCAAAATATCTATTTTAAACGGACAAAATAAAATAAGAATTATATTAAATTTATCATACTTCCCCTTTTTACAAACTTTAATTCGTTTTTGTTTTAAAAGGAATGAAGTTGGTGGTTCCCTAATAGTGCGAATGTACAAATTTATGTGAAAAGTGTTGAGTAGAAATGGACTTTTTCGTTCATTCTGATTCGCTGGTTTTGACGAATTTTCAAAGTATATTAACTGAAGACAACAAAATTCAAGCACAATTTGAAAACCAAAGCGCCACTCCAGAGATAAGCGAGTCTGAAGACGAAGCTGATGAAGAAATTGCTGACCCCATAGCTTCATATGATGAGACATTGAAGCTGGTTGCCCGTTTGAAGTATTTTGTCAGAGATGATTTTGTAGCATTTCTTCACATCAAGAATGTAGAGACGCATTTTGAAACCCAACATTAGAAGTTGAGCCAATCGAAGTTAAAACAATCTACTCTCACTAGACTTGTTCAACTAAATTAGTATGTAATCACGTGTCAGTAGTGTTTTGTTCCGCAATTTCAATAAACGGCAGTTTCAAACAAAAATATTTGTTCCTCCTCCATAAGCGGAAATCTCCTATAACCGGACAAAAATACTGCGACGGTGGGTGTCCGGTTATGGAGAATTTCACTGTATATCCTTCGAAAATTGTGGATATAGCTTATATAAAAATTATTATAAGTTGGGAGCCTTTAAATGGATATCAAAACTATGGGCGTCATAAGAAAGATAATTTAATGACCTACAATAATGGTTTGCAAGGTTTTAAAATTTAAACTATATTTTTGGAGATATGACGACTTTTCTGAAATTACCAGCAATTTATTTTTTAAAAAACCTTATTTTTCCAAAAAATCTCTTAATGACCTATCATTTTTTTAGCATGTTAAGAAAGCTTAGTTTATTCCCTTCAAAATTTTATATAGTTTGTTTTAAATTTTTCCATATTTACCCCCTTTTTTACCGGAAAACAAAAAAATTCTCTTCAATCAATTCTTATGAAAAGTATGTATTTATGGACAAAAACAATAAAAAACCAACAACAACAATTATTATAAGACGATTGTCATTCTAAAACTTAGAAATTTTTATTAAAAATCGGAGCGAGAGCGAAGCGCGTAGCGCGAGCGGTCGAGTGGGAGGGAGACGTTCGTTACTTAAGTCTTTCATTTAGTTTTCATATGCAAACCTTATTGTGCAATACTTATGGCCGTCAGCTCTATTTTCACTTTAATGCCTCTTACTAATACCTTTACTTGTTTTCAATGCAATTTTATTGGCCCCATCTTTTGATTATGTTTGAGCCACAATCCTTTCATTGTTCAACTGTCAATGCAATACTTAACAATACCAAGAAACCAGTCACACACACACTAATACAGGTACTATACAAACAAATACAATACATACGAGGCCTTAATAAGCGCGGAAGTGTAAGGCAAAATTAAACAAAACAAGCTGCTGCATTGAGAAGAAAAAAGAATAGAAAACAATAAATGCAAACAAATAAAAGTAAGCAACAACAAAAACTTAATTTACCAGCAACACACAAAACAAGCAAATTAGAGATGTGCTTTAATGTCCGAATAAAACAAAACAAAAATGTCCTTGCGTATACATATCCACATACAAACGTACGTATTTAGGTGTATGTATAAGTGATTATGTTTATGTATTACTTACGTTCTGCTGATACGTCGCTTGTTCTCTAACTTTTTTTTTATGTTTAACCAATGTCTTTTCTACGTTTTAAGTATCTCAACAGGAAAACCGTTCGACTGATGGACATCAAAAAATCTTTCAACAAGGTTTTGAATTTTTCAAATTGCTCAAAGTGGAATTGAATAAAAGGTATTAAGTTCTCTGTTCAACTTGCTTAAAAAATTTGAGAGAGTAAAATTAATGACTTTTAAAATATTCAGAGAATTTTCAGGGACATTCCCATATCCTTTTGTAGCAAAATTTTTTCACATTGATTATTGTTTCTAATATTTTAACATTATCATTAAAATAATTGTATTACTTTATGTAGATTGATATACTTATTGTTAGTAAAGTTTTTTTTGCATTTATTGGAAAAATTGAGAAAAGAGATCTGCAGATATATATATTTGTGAAAAGTTCAAGTACCTGAGGTATGAACTTTTATTGTTACGGAAATCTGGTCATTTTTAGCCCCATTTTCAAACTTATAAAATAATTGCCCAAAGTCTTGCATTTTATTCATGGAATTCCGAATTAGTGCGCCGAAAATTTTAAAAAATATCATAAGAAGGATTTTTCAATTTTCGGATTGACGAGCAAAAATTATATAGGGAATTATTGCTTATTAAACCCTGTCTTGAATTCTCAATACATCAAAAAAATACTTTTGTTACCATTGTTACAGTAATAACTTTTTGCACTTACTGATTCGAGATGTGAAACAAAGGCATTACAAATTACAAAAATGCGTAAGAAAATCCTTGAGTTTACTGAAATCTATACAATGTACTAAAGTACGAGTAGTTCCTGAAACAGAAATGCACTGATAAAGCACAATATTTTTGAGATTTCCACCACTCACACAAAAACGGAAGACTTTTTTTAAACTATTCATATGAGGTAAAAGTACCTCTTATTTTAACCCGTTAAAAACTGAAGATTAAATATGGAATGAAACATTTCATAATTGAAATTTAAACACAGCGAATAGAAAATTCTGTTGCAATGCAATTTTTTCGACTATAATTTTTTTAAAAACTTTTTCCCTGAATGCCAGGTAAATTTTAGCGATCGCAAGTTGACGCAATTGAATTTCAAGTAACCTATCTCTTTCTTTCAAATATTTTTCAGTTGCAAAAATTTCAGTCACATCTTGATCAACTTCTTTTTTAAGCAGAATTTTAAGTTCTGTGTAACTCATTTGTTTAAATCCATTTATTTATTTAATTCTGCATTGAAACATTTGCTTACATTTGTGACGTTGGCCAATCGATAAATTGGTAACGACTGAGCGAATGAACAACTTAACGCATGGATGCACACAAGCCAACAGGTTGTGAATTCATACACAATAGACTGTCCATTATTTTCCAAGATTTTTTAACCAAAAAGTCGGTGTCCCTCCCATTCGTAGTCCCTACCATTCGTAGTCCCAAGCGACAGTCACTAATTTCCGCGTTATGGAATTCAAATAAACTGTATGTTGCAATTGCAATTTCAAAATATGAGACTTAATACTTGTAAAAAGGATACATTAGATGCTATGTATATAAACATTTAAGAATTTTTTCAGATAGTCGACGCTGCCGCTCTTATTTAGGTTAATCATTAATACATAGGATATTCACCAAAACTTATGTATTAACGATTATGCAACATTTCAAAGCATCCTATACGTGTGCTAGATGAATAGTATAAATGGAGGAACAATTCTGCCTCAGACATCTAACCTTTCAAACTTGAAATAAGAAAGTCGCAAAACAGCGTTTGTAATCGTGTCAATTACCATTTAGTTTTCCTTTATCTCGACTCTCAGACGTGCAAACCAAAATCTGGTGGATTCGAACTCAGCGACCACTAATTTGACTACACAATTTGTAATTCTTATACCTAGAGCATTCTATTTCATGTTCACTTTAATTTCAATTACTGATTATTTTATTCTGATTTTTTGC